>OY829485.1:0-5000000 GCA_963691745.1 Ditula angustiorana
CGGGCCGTCTCCTCGTAGCTTCCACCCCGGACAGCTACGAGGGTGTCGTCTGCGTAGCAGACGACTGCCATCCGGGGGAGGAGCGTGAGGCGGATCACCCAATCGAACCCGACGTTCCAGAGCAGGGGTCCCAACACAGACCCCTGTGGAACGCCGCACGCCATCCGCCGCTCCTCCATCCCACCCCCTCTCGCCTGATAGGACACTACCCTGCCTTGTAGGTAGTGCCCTATCAGCCTCCTCAGATAGAGGGGCACTCCATGGTATCGGAGTGCCTCCTCTATCACGCCGTAGGGGAGGGTGCCGAAGGCGTTGGCGATGTCGAGCGACACCGCCATGACCCCCTCCCCTCTTTCCTCCGCGCGCCCGCAGAATTCACGCAAGGCGGTCAGCGCATCCAGCGTCGACCGCCCCGCCCGAAACCCAAACTGTTGGGCCGAAAGGCCCGGCCCTACGTGGACGAGGTGGCTCTGGATGCGGGAGGCGATTATTCGCTCCAGCATTTTGCCCACCTCGTCCAGGAGTACAATAGGCCTGTAGGCCGAAGGAGAGTCAGCGGGTCGACCCTCCTTCGCCAACAGGCACAGCCTCCCCTCTTTCCACACCCGGGGGAACCGCCCAGCCGCCAGGCAGTCGTCGTACAACTGCCTGAGGCGGCTCCCCAGGTGTTTCAGCGCGGCAGGAAGGACCTTGCCCGGGACCCCATCCGGCCCCGGTGCCTTCCTGCATCTGCGCAGCCGGTCTACAGCCCCCACCATTTCGTCGTCTGTGACGGGTGGGGGGGCCTCCAGCTCTTCCTCTTCTGTCGCCAGTGGCGGCGCCATCCTCGGGACCGACACGTTTGGCGGTCCCGGGAAGAGCCCGGCTACCACCCGCTGCAGCAGCTCCGGCTCTAGCGACTCGATGGGGGGGGCGGTCCGCATCTTATTGCGGACGATGCGGTACGGCCGCCCCCACGGGTCCCTGTCCAGGGTGGCCAAGAACTCCTCGTGCGCGGAGTCCTTGGCCTTGGCGATGGCCCCCTGGAGTGCCGCCTTTGCCGCTTGGAGGACCTGGTGGTAGTGGTCCTCCTCGGCGGGGGTGTGGGCCCTCCTCCTACGGCACCGCTGATAGGCCCGCCTCGCGCGAATACTGGCGGCGCGGAGGTCCGCCAGCTCCTCCGACCACCAGTACACCCGCTTTTTGGCGGGCATCCGCCGCGCCCGAGGCATCGAGGCGTCGCACACCTCGGTGAGCGACGCCCGGAACTGTCTCGCCCTCTCTTCCACGTCTTCGCCGGCGGGCGGGGACGACCACCTGACCTGGATCATGGCAGCCTCTTCTGCCATATCCAGGTCCAGTTTGGTCAGGGTCCACCTCGGGAAACCCTGACCCGAGCCGGCCCGAGGCTGCACCCCAGGGGACGATGACGCGGAGACCCTACACCGGATGTACCGGTGATCAGAGAGGGTCTCCGCTTCTTCCAGGACGCGCCAGTCCTGGATGCGCGCGGCGATGGCAGGGGTCGCGAACGTTAGGTCCACGATAGACCCCCCCTGCCGCCGCACGCATGTTTGCACCGTCCCCCGGTTCACCAGTGCGAGGCCGGCCATGGCCGCCCAGCCCTCGACCTCCGTCCCCCTGGCGTCGGTGATGGGGGAACCCCACGCGCCGCTTTTCGCGTTCAGGTCCCCCATCACCAAGACCGGCATTGGTGCCGCCCTCCCGACCACCAGCCCCAGCTCCCTGAGGAAGGCCTCGAATGCCCTCAGGGGCCTGTTTGGGGAGAAATACACTCCTATGAGCAATATTTCTCCCCATTTGGCCGCGACGAATCCTTGCCCTCTCTCCTTTATGGAGAGACGGGGGGATTCGCCGAACGCCGGCACCACCACTGCCACCGAGCCGTCCACGTCCCCAGCCCAATTAGATTGGGGGGAGACGAAGTATGGCTCGGCGACCACCGTCGCGTCGACGCCCCACTCCGCCATGGACTGCATCAGCAGATCCTGAGCGCGGGCGGAGTGGTTGGCGTTCGCCTGGAGGAGCTCAAGCGGACGTGCTGGCATTGGCGGTGTCCATGAGCCCCTCCGACGCCATGTGGCTTACCGTCGCTGGTCTGGGGGCCGGGGTCTGGGCGGCCACTCTTCCTCTGGTTGGTGGGGGGGTGCATTTTTCGCCCCCCATCACGTGCCCGGCAGGGCGGCCGAGTCGGGTGCACAGCGCGCACTTAGGATTCGCTGTGCAGCCCGACGACCTGTGTCCCTCCATACCGCACCGGAAGCAGAGGTTGCTTCGGTCGGCAGTGGACGGGCACAGCGCCCTCGTATGCCCTGTCCCCATGCACTTGTAACAGCGCATGGGGAGGGGCTCCAGCGCCTGGACCCGCGCTGCGGACCAGCCGACCAGGAGCCGACCGGCCTGGATGATGGCCTTGGCGGCGGCCACCGGGCATCTGGCCATAACAGAGCCCGTCCCTACAGGCCCCAATCTTATGGTGCCCACCCTGACGCTGTCCGGGTGGCACCCCCCCTTCTCGGCGATCGCCTGGCGGACGGACTCCGGCTCCGCCGACTCGTCCAAACCGGAGATGCGTAGGTCGGCGCATTTGGTCGGTCGGGATATCTCCGCCGATTCCCCGACCAACTCCTGCAGTTTGACCGCGAGGGCGTCCGCGGTCTTGGCGCTGTCAGCGCCGCCCACCTCGATCAGCCGCCCCCCGGTGGCTGATAGCCGGACCTTGAGATGGTCCAGCTCCAGATCCGCCAACTTTATGTTGGCGGTGGCCCGGTCCATGACCGCCTTATATGAGTCCTTGGACTCTGACCTCAGCGTGATTACCACAGCTGAGGTCTTTGGGGCGGTCAGTTTCGGGCCGGCAGCTTTCTTCGCCACAGCCTTGGGGGCGGGGGCTGTCGTCGTTTGTTTAGGGGCCTTTTTGGCCCCCCTTCGGACCACTTCTGTCCACGTTGGGAACCTAACCTAACCTAACCTAACCTAACCTAACCTAACCTAACCTAACCTAACCTAACCTAACCTAACCTAACCTAACCTAACCTAACCTAACCTAACCTAACCTAACCTAACCTAACCTAACCTAACCTAACCTAACCTAACCTAACCTAACCTAACCTAACCTAACCTAACCTAACCTAACCTAACCTAACCTAACCTAACCTAACCTAACCTAACCTAACCTAACCTAACCTAACCTAACCTAACCTAACCTAACCTAACCTAACCTAACCTAACCTAACCTAACCTAACCTAACCTAACCTAACCTAACCTAACCTAACCTAACCTAACCTAACCTAACCTAACCTAACCTAACCTAACCTAACCTAACCTAACCTAACCTAACCTAACCTAACCTAACCTAACCTAACCTAACCTAACCTAACCTAACCTAACCTAACCTAACCTAACCTAACCTAACCTAACCTAACCTAACCTAACCTAACCTAACCTAACCTAACCTAACCTAACCTAACCTAACCTAACCTAACCTAACCTAACCTAACCTAACCTAACCTAACCTAACCTAACCTAACCTAACCTAACCTAACCTAACCTTTTTTTTTTTTTTTTTTTTTTTTTGACTAGGGAGGAAAGCTTTATAGCTTCACCCCGGCCTGGAGCGGCCGGAGGATATGTGGGACTCTCCCCCCAGAGTGGGGGGCATACCCGAACTAAAACCTCCCTAGGCGTCACCCTCGAACCGGCTTTCTACCAGGCGCCGTGGGACCTCAGTCATGACCCACAACGACGCCTGACCGGCGCCCCAGCCTACGTGCCGGGGCTTACCCGCGCCAAAGGAGAGGGAGGTCAGGGACGCTGAACCTCCCCCCCAGACCGTGAGGCCTAGCCTACGGCGGGCAGGGGTGCTCCACCCCCATACCCGCAGGCCTCACTGGGGAAGTTGGCGGGCAGCGAACTGTCTCCGCCGCCTCCCCCATCGTCTGCGCCGGAGCGGGTGTGCGTCGACGGCCTCTTCGCGCACCCGCTCCGCGGCCTCTTTCTGTGACATAACGTCCTCACAGAAAGAGGCCACTCCCTCCCACGACCTGTCGCTGTCCAGCATGGCGGCTACCACGCTGGGCAGCGAGAGGTCGCCCCCGATTGTCGCCACCAGAGTGCGGCGCCGAGACTCCCAGGCGCTGCACACCGCGAGGGTGTGCTGCGCCGTATCGTCCCCCGCGCCACACTCATGGCACGACGGGGTCGGCTCTCTCCTCGCGACCCTGTGCAGGTAATGACCGAAGCAGCCATGCCCGGTCAATACCTGCGTGAGTCGGAAGGAGAGAGTCCCGTGCCGTCTCAAGGACCAGTCAGAAAGGAGCGGGCGGACAGCCTCTATGGTGCGGATGCCATAAGAGGGGTCCGCCAGGCTCGCTTTCCACCGGTCCCTCGTCCTTTCGGCGGCCTCTCGGCGCGCGTGGGCCACCTCCTCCGGGGCCAGGCGCTCGTCTCTCGCCCGGCCCTCAACCCTCCTCCTGTGCGCTTCCGCCTGCACATCCGCTTCGTATTCCCAGGGCGGGGTCCCTGCCAATACGCATGCCGCAGCGAAAGCTACCGTGCAGTATGCACGGCAGATGCGGATGGCGACGACCCTCTGGGGCCTTCTTAAGAGGGCCCGGCACTTGGCGTTCAACGCCCCGCTCCATATGGGAGCCCCATATAACGCCATGCTCCGTACCACGCCTGCATACAGGCGTCGGCACGGAGCGTTTGGCCCTCCCAGGTTGGGGAGGAGCCTTCCCAGCGCCGAGGCGGCGCCCACGACGCGAGGAGCAAGTTGTTTGAAGTGCTCCTCAAACGTCCACTTCCGGTCCAGGTGAAGGCCCAGGTATTTGATCTGGGCCTTGACCCGGACGCCCTCTCCGCGAACGACAATGCCGGCGTCCGCCGGAATCCTCCATCGTGGCCCCCCGAAGACGATGGCCTCCGTCTTCGTGAGGGCCACCCGCAACCCGAGCATGCTAATGCGGTCCACGACCATTGTCGTGGCCACGGTCGCCCGCCGCGCTGTCTCCTCGTATGTGCCGCCCCGGACGGCCACCAGCGTGTCGTCTGCATAGCAGACGACCGCCATCCGAGGGAGCAGCGTGAGACGGATGACCCAGTCGAATCCGACGTTCCAGAGCAGGGGTCCCAGCACAGACCCCTGAGGAACGCCGCAGGCCATCCGCCGATCCGCCCTGCCTCCTCCTCTCTCTTGATAGGACACTACCCTGCCCTCCAGGTAGTGTCCTATCATCCGCTTTAGATAGAGGGGCACCCCGTGATACCGGAGTGCCTCCTCTATCACTCCGTAGGGGAGGGTGCCAAAAGCGTTGGCGATGTCTAGTGACACCGCCATGACACCCTCACCCCTTCCCTCCGCGTACGAGCAGAACTCCTTGAGGGCGGTGACCGCATCTATCGTCGACCGCCCCGTACGGAACCCGTACTGTTGGTCGGAGAGACCCGGCCCTATGTCGACGAGGTGAGCCTGTAGGCGGGAGGCAATGATGCGTTCCAGCATCTTGCTCACCTCGTCGAGCAGCACGATAGGCCTGTAGGCCGAAGGAGAGTCTGCTGGACGACCCTCCTTCGCCAGTAGGCAGAGCCGCCCCTGCTTCCAAGCACTCGGGAACCGCCCAGCCGCCAGGCAGTCGTCGAATAACTGCCTGAGGCGGCTCCCCAAGTGCTTGAGTGCGGTGGGAAGGACCTTACCCGGGACCCCATCCGGCCCCGGTGCCTTTTTGCATCGACGCAGCCGATCCACCGCACCCACCATTTCATCATCCGTGACGAGGGGGGCCTCGCACAGTCCCTCTCCAGGCGCGCTCGGCGGCGCCATTCGCGGGACCGACACGGATGGCGCCACGGGGAAGAGCCCGACGACCACTCGCTGCAGCAGCTCCGGCTCCATGGTCTCCAATGGGGGCGCAGTCCGCATTTTATTGCGGACGATGCGGTACGGGCGCCCCCATGGATCCCTGTCCAGGGTGGCCAAGAACTCCTCGTGCGCGGAGTCCTTGGCCCTGGCGATAGCCCCCTGGAGTGCCGTCCTGGCTTCCTGGAGGACCTGATGGTAGTGGTCCTCCTCAGCCGGCGTGTGGTTCCTCCTCCTGCGGCACCTCTGGTACGCCCTCCTCGCCCGTATACTGGTGGTGCGGAGGTCCGCAAGCTCCGCCGTCCACCAGTACACTCCCTTCTTGGCGGCCATCCGCCGCGTCCGGGGCATCGAGGCGTCACACACCTCGGTGAGCGACGCCCGGAACTCCATGGCCCTCTCATCAATGTCCCCGCCGGAAACCTAACCTAACCTAACCTAACCTAACCTAACCTAACCTTTTTTTTTTTTTTTTTTTTTTTTTTTTTGACCAGGGAGGAAAGCTTTTAAAGCTTCACCCCGGCCTGGAGCGGCCGGAGGATATGTGGGAGTCTCCCCCCAGAGTGGGGGGCATACCCACTAAAACCTCCCTGGGCGTCTCCCTCTAACCGGCTTTCTAGCAGGCGTCGTGGGACCGAGACATGCTCCACGACGCCTGACCGGCGCCCCAGCCTACGTGCCGGGGCTAACCCGCGCCAAAGGAGGGGGAGGTCGGGGACGCCGAACCTCCCCCCCAGACCGTGAGGCCTAGCCTACGGCGGGCAGGGGTGCTCCACCCCCTACCCGCAGGCCTCACTGGGGAAGTTGGCGGGCAGCGAACTGTCTCCGCCGCCTCCCCCATCGTCTGCGCCGGAGCGGGTGTGCGTCGACGGCCTCTTCGCGCACCCGCTCCGCGGCCTCTTTCTGTGACATGACGTCCTCACAGAAAGAGGCCACTCCCTCCCACGACCTGTCGCTGTCCAGCATGGCGGCTACCACGCTGGGCAGCGAGAGGTCGCCCCCGATTGTCGCCACCAGAGTGCGGCGCTGAGACTCCCAGGCGCTGCACACCGCGAGGGTGTGCTGCGCCGTATCGTCCCCCGCGCCACACCCATGGCACGACGGGGTCGGCTCTCTCCTCGCGACCCTGTGCAGGTAATGACCGAAGCAGCCATGCCCGGTCAATACCTGCGTGAGTCGGAAGGAGAGAGTCCCGTGCCGTCTCTCGGACCAGTCGGAAAGCAGCGGGCGGACAGCCTCTATGGTGCGGATGCCATAAGAGGGGTCCGCCAGGCTGGCTTTCCACCGGTCCCTCATCCTCTCGGCGGCCTCGCGGCGCGCGTGGGCCACCTCCTCCGGGGCCAGGCGTTCTCCTCTCGCCCGGCCCTCGACCCTCCTGGCGTGCGCCTCCGCCCACACCCCCGCCTCGAGCTCCCAGGGGGGTGTGCCTGCGAGGACGCAGGCTGCCCCGAACGAGACCGTCACATAGGCCCTGCAGATTCTGTTGGCGACCACCCTCTGTGGTCGCCGCAGCAGGGCCTTGGTCGACTCTTTTAAAGAGTCGACCCATATCGGGGCCCCGTATAGCGCCATGCTTCTCGCGACGCCTGCGAACAGGCGTCTGCATGGCGCGCTGGGGCCCCCCACGTTCGGGAGCAACCTTCCGAGGGCCGCCGCCGCCTTCACCACTCTCGGAGCGAGGGCCCTAAAATGGCCCTCAAAGCTCCACCGCCTATCGAGGTGAAGGCCCAGATACTTGATCTGGGCCTTCACCTCGACGATTTCCCCTCTCACGCGGACCCCCGCCCCCGCGGGGATCCTCCACTCCTGGCCCCTCCCCCCGAAGACGATGGCCTCCGTCTTCGTGAGGGCCACCCGCAGGCCCAGCATGCGGATGCGGTCCACCACCATTGTGGTGGCCACCGTCGCACGCCGGGCCGTCTCCTCGTAGCTTCCACCCCGGACAGCTACGAGGGTGTCGTCTGCGTAGCAGACGACTGCCATCCGGGGGAGGAGCGTGAGGCGGATCACCCAATCGAACCCGACGTTCCAGAGCAGGGGTCCCAACACGGACCCCTGTGGAACGCCGCACGCCATCCGCCGCTCCTCCATCCCACCCCCTCTCGCCTGATAGGACACTACCCTGCCTTGTAGGTAGTGCCCTATCAGCCTCCTCAGATAGAGGGGCACTCCATGGTATCGGAGTGCCTCCTCTATCACGCCGTAGGGGAGGGTGCCGAAGGCGTTGGCGATGTCGAGCGACACCGCCATGACCCCCTCCCCTCTTTCCTCCGCGCGCCCGCAGAATTCACGCAAGGCGGTCAGCGCATCCAGCGTCGACCGCCCCGCCCGAAACCCAAACTGTTGGGCCGAAAGGCCCGGCCCTACGTGGACGAGGTGGCTCTGGATGCGGGAGGCGATTATTCGCTCCAGCATTTTGCCCACCTCGTCCAGGAGTACAATAGGCCTGTAGGCCGAAGGAGAGTCAGCGGGTCGACCCTCCTTCGCCAACAGGCACAGCCTCCCCTCTTTCCACACCCGGGGGAACCGCCCAGCCGCCAGGCAGTCGTCGTACAACTGCCTGAGGCGGCTCCCCAGGTGTTTCAGCGCGGCAGGAAGGACCTTGCCCGGGACCCCATCCGGCCCCGGTGCCTTCCTGCATCTGCGCAGCCGGTCTACAGCCCCCACCATTTCGTCATCTGTGACGGGTGGGGGGGCCTCCAGCTCTTCCTCTTCTGCCGCCATTGGCGGCGCCATCCTCGGGACCGACACGTTTGGCGGTCCCGGGAAGAGCCCGGCTACCACCCGCTGCAGCAGCTCCGGCTCTAGCGACTCGATGGGGGGGGCGGTCCGCATCTTATTGCGGACGATGCGGTACGGCCGCCCCCACGGGTCCCTGTCCAGGGTGGCCAAGAACTCCTCGTGCGCGGAGTCCTTGGCCTTGGCGATAGCCCCCTGGAGTGCCGCCTTTGCCGCTTGGAGGACCTGGTGGTAGTGGTCCTCCTCGGCGGGGGTGTGGGCCCTCCTCCTACGGCACCGCTGATAGGCCCGCCTCGCGCAACCTAACCTAACCTAACCTAACCTAACCTAACCTTTTTTTTTTTTTTTTTTTTTTTTTTTTTTTTTTTTTTTTTTTTTTTTTTTTTACCTGGAGAAAATGCGTTACGCATCCCACTAGCCAGGGGGACTAGTGGGTATGTGGGACTCCCGGCCCTAGAAGAGGGCCGGTTTACCCACTAAAAACTCCAGGATGTTCCGCATCGTTGCCGTATTGCGGCCGGGACCGTGAGAACGTTCACGCGACCATAGTCCCGGCCGCACCGCAACATGTCCTGTGTGGACTCGCCTCTTGGGGCTTGTGCCCCTTTACTTCTTATCTGCGCGCCGGAACAGGTCTTGCGCGCTAGCGTCTCAAGGACCCTGTGCGGCAGGTGACAGACGTCCCCGGTTCTATCACCCGCAGGTCCTTCTTATGGTGGCAGACGGCGGTCATGGCCGAGCCGCCTCCGCCCGGTTCGCCTGCGGCGCAAGGGCTGGGAAGAGGGATCCTCCTCACGCGCTCGCTCCGCGCACTCCTTGTCCCCAATGACCTCTTCGCAAACCTAACCTAACCTAACCTAACCTAACCTAACCTAACCTAACCTAACCTAACCTAACCTAACCTAACCTAACCTAACCTAACCTAACCTAACCTAACCTTTTTTTTTTTTTTTTTTTTTTTTTTTTTTTTTTTTTTTTTTTTTTTTTTTTTTTAACCTAGGAAAATGCATTTACGCATCCCACCGGCCCGGGGGGGTACCGGTGGGTATGTGGGACTCCCCGGCCCTTGAGGAGGACCGGAATACCCACTAAAAACCTAGGATGCGCCCTCGCGCTCCGCCTGGGAAAGGGGGGACCGGGGGAACGAATATCACATCCCTGGCCCCTTCCCGGCGGGTTGACCTTTCGGGCTCGGCAGTATGCGGCTTAGCCGCTCCGGCTGCATGTAGGCGCTCCGATGTTGATGAGCGCCTATCATCTCGGGGACTCTCTCATTTGGGCAGCCAATCCCCCGATCAGCTGCCCGAGGTCCCAGTTAGGGGGGCAGTCTGCGGTCGTGTGCGACCCGCCTGCGCCCGGTTCTCCGTCGGCGGATTGGTGGCGCCGAGGGGTCATCCTCGCGCTCCCGCTCCGCCGCCTCTTTTTGTGGCATGACGGTCTCGCAGAAAGCGACGACCGCCTGCCACAATGCCTCATCCCTCACCATTGCTCTGCATAGAGCCGGCAGCGAGGTGTCCGCCCCTATGGCCGCAGTTAGAGCCGAGCGTGGCTCTTCCCATGCGGGGCACACGGCGCGGGTGTGATGCGCCGTGTCGTCTACACCTAGAGTGCAGTGTTGGCACACTGGTGTGCCCTCTCTGCGTGCCACCTGGCACAGGTACTTACCAAAACAGCCATGCCCGGTAAGGACCTGTGTCAGGTGGAACGTTATCCTGCTGGGCTGTTTGATCCAGTCCCTTAGGACTGGACGCACTGCCGCCACCAGTTCCCTGCTCGCTCTTGGGACCTCGAGCCTCCCTTCCCACTGCTGGAGGAGATCCTCACGGGCATCCTCCCTCCAGTGGTTGATCTCCTCCAGATGTGGTCGGTTACCCTCTGCCCTTGCTGTGGCCACGCGCTGATAGACCGCCGCGAGAACCTTGGCTTCGAGGTCCCACGGCGGGCTGCCGGCCAGCATCGTTGCCGCCTCAAACGACACGGTCCGGTAGGCCCGTACCGCCCTATTGGCGACGATCCTCTGCGGTCGTCTGAGGAGCACCGCGTTTTCCCTATTTAGGGCCTCCGCCCATATGGGAGCCCCATACAGAGCCATGGAGCGCACTACCCCTTGGTACAGGCGGCGGCATGCGCTGCCTGGCCCCCCGATGTTTGGGAGCAGCCCTCCCAGGGCTCCGGCCGCCGCGATCAACTTCGGCAGTTTGCGAGCAAGGTGCTCCTTAAACCTCCAACGGCTGTCGAGGACAATGCCCAGGTACCGCATTGTCGACTCGACTGCGATGGAGGTTCCACCCACCACAATTTGAGTGCCTGGAGGCGGGGCCCTTCGAGGCCCGTGAAAGAAAATGGCCTCCGATTTGTGGAGGGCCACCTCCAGCCCCAGCGCCCTGATCCGCTGCACCACATGTGCGACTCCAGCAGTCGCCAGCATCGTCGCCTCCCTGTGGGTGCTTCCGCGTGCAGTGACGAGGGTGTCATCCGCGTAACAAATTACGCCAACACCCTGCAGGTACGCGCCGCGGAGCACCCAGTCGTACCCGATGTTCCACAGGAGCGGTCCGAGGACCGACCCCTGTGGAACACCGCACGATACGCGTCTCGCGGACCACTCGTCCCGGGTCGGGTAGACAATGACCCGGTCGACGAAGTAGTCCGCCACCACTCTTCTGAGGTACCGGGGCACGCCGTGGTACCTAAGCGCCTCTTTGACAGTCTCCCAGGGCAAGGTGTTGAAGGCATTCGCTATGTCTAGCGACACTGCCAACACCACCTCGCCCTGCGAGATTGCCTCCTCGGCGAGGGCCTTCAGACGCGCGATTGCGTCTATGGTCGACCGTTCCCGCCGGAAGCCGTACTGGCCGTCATGGAGATCGGGGCCTACCTCCTCGAGATGCTTGACGAGTCGGGCAGCGAGCACCCGCTCGAAAAGCTTGCCCATCTCGTCAAGCAGGACGATGGGGCGGTAGGCCGACGGCGACTCAGCCGGGCGCCCTTCCTTCTTCAGAAGGACGAGCTTGCCCGACTTCCAGCTCCGCGGGAACCGACCACGGTCGACGCAGGCGCAGAAGAGGGCCCTCACCCGCTCCTCCAACTCGCTAAGCGCAAGCACCACGACGCGACCGGGCACGCCGTCCGGTCCTGGGGCACCATTCTTTCGGCGCAGTCGCAAGACTGCCGCGCCAAGTTCCGCCTCTGTAATTGGGGGCGCCAGCTCCGCTTCCATCTCCGGCGCACTGGTGTTGTCGCCCATGGATGGCGGTCGCCAGGCCGATCTATCGGGGAAGAGGCCCGATATTACGCGCTCGAGGAGCTGCGGGTCTAAGCTGGTGGTAAGCGGGGGAGCCCAAGGCCGGAGCTTTGCTCTGACGGACTTATAAGGGCGTCCCCACGGGTCCCGGTCAAGCAGCCCCAGCCACTCCTCCCACGCCGCCTCCTTGGCCTGCGCTATAGCTTTGTACAGCTCCTTACAAGTTTCCCTGTACGCGGCATATAGCGCATCCTCCCGCGCACTGTCGCGGACCCTCCTCCGTCTGCTCCTGGTGTATTGGCGGCGCGCGGCCGTGCAGGCGCTACGCACACCGCGTAACTCCTCGCGCCACCAATAGACCCGACGTCGGGGCGGAATCGGCCCAGCCCTGGGCATTGCGGTATCGCAGATCAGCTGCAGGGAGGTGACCTGCCGTTCCGCCTCGACATCTACGTCGTCGGCCACGGGACCGGAGCCGGCCTTCCACGCCTCGAGGATGGCGGCTTCCTGGGCAAGCTCCCTGTCCAATTTGCCCAGTCGCCATCTTGGCCCTTCCCCGGCAGGGGGTCGGTTGGCACTCCTTGGGGGAGTCGGGAACGCGGAGACGTCGAATCTGATATATCGGTGATCCGATAGGGTCTCCACGTCCGTCCTCACCTCCCAGTCCGAGACACGGCGTGCAAGAGCGGGGCTGGCCAGCGTGATGTCCACGATCGACCCGCCCCGCTGTCGCACGCACGTGTCTGCCGATCCCCTGTTGAGGATCTGCAGTCCCGCTTCGACGGCCCACTCTTGCAGGGCTTCACCCCGAGCGTCCGTCGCGGGGGACCCCCACGCCGTGGATTTGGCGTTGAAGTCCCCGGCAACGAGCACTGGACCAGGGGGACTTCCGCCGACCAGAGAGCCCACCTCGTCGAGAAACGACTCGAATTCGGCGAGACTCCTGTTCGGCGAGAAGTACGCCCCGATCACTCTAAGCTGGCCTAGATAAGTGGCCACATATCCGCGCCCTTTTACCACCCTCTGGTGCGGTGGGGCTCCAACGGAGGGCTGCACCACTATTGCTGCCACACCGTCCCTGTCGCACGCCCAGGTGTCCCTGGCGGGGATTGAGTAGGGCTCTGCCACCACTGCGACTTGGATCGACCACTCCGCCATGCTCTGAGCCAGAAGGTCTTGAGCACTGGCGCAGTGGTTGATGTTGGCTTGCAGAAAACGGGTGGCAGCCATCTACTCGGTGTTCATCTGCTCCTCCTCGTGCCCCGTGGTGGTACGATCCGGTGGGCGGCTGGATTTGTTGGCGGGCTTTAGACCGCCAGCGAGTGTCCCCTTGTTTTTGGGGGGGTTGCAGGTTTTGCTCCCCACCCTGTGGTCCGCGGGCTTTCCCGCTGCCGCGCAGAGTGCGCAGAGTGGGGTCGCGTCGCAGTCCTTCGCCTTGTGGCCTGGTTTGCTGCAGCGGTAGCAAAGCAGACTGCGGTCCGTTTCGCTGCTGCACTGGGCTCGCACGTGTCCGGCTTCCAAGCAGCGGAAGCAGCGCATTGGCCGGGCGTCCAGCAGTTTTACCTGCGCCAACACCCACCCTACTCGCAGCCGGCCCGCTTGCACCACCTTTTTGGCAGCCGCAACGGGGCAGCGCAACCACACGGTTCCCATGCCCGAGCGGCCGAAAACCACTTCGCCTGACTTTATCTCGGCTGTCGAGCAGCCACCCTCTCGTGCCACAGCTTCGACGACCTCCGTAAACAGCACGGAGTCGTCAAGGCCGGAGATGCGGAGCTCTACGCACTTCGACGGTCTAGTCACCCGCACTATGTCAGGGTCGAGAATTTCTTTCAGTTTCTCGGCTAGAGCGTCGGCCTTTTCCTTGCTGGTAGACCCAGACACCTCGAAGATCCGAGCGTCCGTGACGGTACGGCGGATGCGGACCCCCGAAATGTCTAGGTCTTCCTCGAGGTTTAACCTTCTTTTGGCTTCAGCCAGAACTGTGCCAAAATTGGCCCCTTTATCTTCGGCTGCGGGCTGTAACAGCGTGACGACTACAGCTGCCGAGCGAGGCAACCGGAGCTGTAGGCCCTCTTTCGCCGTTTTTGGCTTATCTGGGGCTTTTCGGGTCCCCTTTTCCTTCTTGTTTTTGTTGCCCCTCTTCACTACCGTCGTCCACGGCGTGTCCATCGACTCTGGCGCCAATGGTAAAGGACGAGGGGAATTTGGGGCGGCAGCTGCTTGCGCAGCTCCAGCTTTTCTTTTTTTCTTGGCCTTCTTGTTCGCCGCTTTGCCCTGAGGGGAACTGCCGGCAGGGGGCATCACTTCCTGCACTACTTTAGGGCTATTTGCCACTGGTGCTGTAGCCCGCTTTTTCAGGTCTGCGGCCAGCGGTGGGCGCAGTCGCTGTTCGGGTAGCAGTCGGTCCTGGATTCCGGCAAGGCGGGCATCCAGGAGCTTCCCGACCTGGGCCATGACCACCCGGCTTATCTCCTCTGCGGAGGAAGCTACCGGGGCGTCTACGGCCCGTTCCCTGTTTCCTCGTCCGGGTGGGGAGGACAGCGCAGGGGGCTGTACCTCCATGTCAAAATCGGTTGGAGGGGGTGCAGGACTACCCTGCTTCCGCATCCCCTCCATTGCCTCTTTCAGCTCGGCCATCTCCCGTCGGAGCATGACCATATCCGCCTGGAGCCGTGCGTTCTCGGCCTCCAGCCGCGCAGTCTCCTCGGTTGCGGTGCGTTTGCTCAGTTGAGCAAACGCGTCCGCGATGGCCTCTGCTGCGTCCTTGAGGCGCCTGATAAATGGGCCCTTGAGGTTCTGGGACTTCGTGGCGACACTGTTTATGACCGCCACGCTGTCCGCCACCTGTTGTCTTAGGTCTTCGTTTTCTTTGAGATCCGACTCTGCCGGAGGAGGACTGCACGATTGGTACCCTTGACGGGTACGAATGTGCATATCTTGCACGTCCTTTTCAGCTTGGAGCCGGATCTCGTCCCACAGGGCCCTGTTATATTTGGCCTTGGCTTTCGCCAAACCAACGTATTTGCCCGTTGTGGGCGGGCGGCCTCTCCCTCTCACCGTGGAGTTTGAGCTTCCCTCCTCGGTGGAGTCCTCGCTCGTGCTGGAACGGGAGCGGTTTGGACGCAGGCGTTTGGACCTCGTCTTTTTCCCATCTCCGGTTGTCCTGGAGGAGCCCTCTCTGGGCGGCGTCGTTTTTGTGGGACCATCTTTCCCTGCGCCTGGAGAGACGAGTCGCATCTCAGGACTTGCCTGAGCTCTCTGGTCCGGCTTGGAGAAGGCGGGAAAGAAGTTCTCCCCGTCTTTTCTATGGGTCCGCGCGAGGCGGACGTGGCAGTCCCGCAGTTTTGCGCTGCCTCCTTCTCTCGCCGCTATTTGGATTGTGGCGGAACTTAGGTTTATACGCGGGCTTTGTGGGCCCGCGGAGTGAATTTTGCCCCCCCCAGAATACGAGGGGCAGCCCGTGTCCGCAGACACGGGGAGGGACTCTCCACATGACGTGGTACCCTCCTGGGGTAAATTCTTTTTAAATTCACTACTCATTTTTTTTTTTCTGTTTTCGTTTGCTTTTTCTTTCGGGGTTGCTCCCCTGCTCCTTTTTTCCGAGCGAGCGGCTCTGATATTTGAGGGCTGTGATACCCTAATAAACTAGTCTAACCTAGCCTAGCCTACCCGTCACCAAATGTAACCTATCTAAGTACTAAACTTATAAACTATCTCGTGGGCAGCGCCCTCCTCCTCACGTCCGCATCCCAGTCTGCCCCGCTGATCAGGGCGGTACGGGAGCGGACCCACCGCCTCTGCCCCCCAGGGTCCCCTGATACAGGGGAGGTAGGAGGCAGGTTTGCGGCGCGCCCGATGACGTTGGGCGCGCCTGCCCCACCTGGCAGGCCCAGTGTGGGCCCCGCCGGGGCTGTGTCGCTCTTGGTCGGCTCGCGCCTCAAGCCCCCCCACCACGACAAGGTGGCGACACGTCGGGGGGGAACCTAACCTTTTTTTTTTTTTTTTTTTTTTTTTTTTTAACCTAGGAAAATGCATTTACGCATCCCACCGGCCCTGGGGGGTACCGGTGGGTATGTGGGACTCCCCGGCCCTTGAGGAGGACCGGAATACCCACTAAAAACCTAGGATGCGCCCTCGCGCTCCGCCTGAGAAAGGGGGGGACCGGGGGAACGAATATCACATCCCTGGCCCCTTCCCGGCGGGTTGCCCTTTCGGGCTCGGCAGCATGCGGCTTAGCCGCTCCGGCTGCATGTAGGCGCTCCGATGTTGATGAGCGCCTATCGTCTCGGGGACTCTCTCACTGGGCAACCAATCCCCCGATCAGCTGCCCGAGGTCCCAGTTAGGGAGGCAGTCTGCGGTCGTGTGCGACCCGCCTGCGCCCGGTTCTCCGTCGGCGGATTGGTGGCGCCGAGGGGTCATCCTCGCGCTCCCGCTCCGCCGCCTCTTTTTGTGGCATGACGGTCTCGCAGAAAGCGACGACCGCCTGCCACAATGCCTCATCCCTCACCATTGCTCTGCATAGAGCCGGCAGCGAGGTGTCCGCCCCTATGGCCGCAGTTAGAGCCGAGCGTGGCTCTTCCCATGCGGGGCACACGGCGCGGGTGTGATGCGCCGTGTCGTCTACACCTAGAGTGCAGTGTTGGCACACTAGTGTGCCCTCTCTGCGTGCCACCTGGCACAGGTACTTACCAAAACAGCCATGCCCGGTAAGCATCTGTGTCAGGTGGAACGTTATGGTGCCAGGCTGTTTGATCCAGTCCCTAAGGACCGGACGCACTGCCTCCACCAGTTCCCGGCTCGCCCTCGGAGCCTCGAGCCTCCCTTCCCACTGCTGGAGGAGATCCTCACGGGCATCCTCCCTCCAGTGGTTGATCTCCTCCAGATGTGGTCGGTTACCCTCTGCCCTTGCTGTGGCCACGCGCTGATAGACCGCCGCGAGAACCTTTGCTTCGAGGTCCCACGGCGGGCTGCCGGCCAGCATAGTTGCCGCCTCAAAGGACACGGTCCTGTATGCGCGAACCGCTCTATTGGCGACGATCCTCTGTGGGCGTCTGAGGAGCGCCACGTTTTCTCGGTTTAGGGCCTCTGCCCATATTGGAGCCCCATAAAGTGCCATAGAGCGCACTACACCCTGGTACAGGCGGCGGCATGCGCTACCTGGGCCCCCGATGTTTGGGAGCAAACCTCCCAGGGCTCCAGCCGCCGCGATCAGCTTCGGCAGCTTGCGAGCGAAGTGCTCCTTGAACCTCCAACGGCCGTCGAGGACGATGCCCAGGTACCGCATCGTCGACTCGACAGCGATGGAGGTTCCGCTCACCACAATTTGGGCGCCTAGAGGTGGGGTCTTTCGAGGCCCGTGGAAAAAGATGGCCTCCGACTTGTGGAGAGCCACCTCCAGCCCCAGTGCCCTTATTCGACGCACCACATGTGCGACCCCGGCCGTCGCCAGCACCGCCGCCTCCCTGTGGGTGCTTCCGCGTGCAGTGACGAGGGTGTCATCGGCGTAGCAAATTACGCCGATCCCCTGTAAGTACGCACCGCGGAGCACCCAGTCGTAACCGATGTTCCACAGGAGCGGTCCGAGGACCGATCCCTGTGGAACACCGCACGACACTCGTCTCACGGACCACTCGTCCCGGGTCGGGTAGACAATGACCCGGTCGACGAAGTAGTCCGCCACCACTCTTCTGAGGTACCGGGGCACGCCGTGGTACCTAAGCGCCTCTTTGACAGTCTCCCAGGGCAAGGTATTGAAGGCATTCGCTATGTCTAGCGACACTGCCAACACCACCTCGCCCTGCGAGATTGCCTCCTCGGCGAGGGCCTTCAGACGCGCGATTGCGTCTATGGTCGACCGTTCCCGCCGGAAGCCGTACTGGCCGTCCTGGAGATCGGGGCCTACCTCCTCGAGATGCTTGACGAGTCGGGCAGCGAGCACCCGCTCGAAAAGCTTGCCCATCTCGTCAAGCAGGACGATGGGGCGGTAGGCCGACGGTGACTCAGCCGGGCGCCCTTCCTTCTGCAGAAGGACGAGCTTGCCCGACTTCCAGCTCCGCGGGAACCGACCACGGTCGACGCAGGCGCAGAAGAGGGCCCTCACCTGCTCCTCCAACTCGCTAAGTACAAGCACCACCACGCGACCGGGCACGCCGTCCGGTCCTGGGGCACCATTCTTTTGGCGCAGTCGCATGACTGCTGCGCCAAGTTCCGCCTCGGTGATTGGGGGCGCGACCTCCCCTTCAAACTCCGGCGCGATGGTGTTGTCGTCCATGGGCGGCGGCAACCAGGCTGCCCTGTCCGGGAAGAGGCCGGCTATCACGCGCTCGAGGAGCTGCGGGTCGAGACTGGTGGTGAGCGGGGGAGCCCAAGGCCGGAGCTTTGCTCTAACGGACTTATAAGGGCGTCCCCACGGGTCTCGGTCGAGCAGCCCCAGCCACTCCTCCCACGCCGCCTCCTTGGCCTGCGCTATAGCTTTGTACAGCTCCTTACAAGTTTCCCTGTACGCGGCATATAGCGCATCCTCCCGCGCACTGTCGCGGACCCTCCTCCGTCTGCTCCTGGTGTATTGGCGGCGCGCGGCCGTGCAGGCGCTACGCACATCGCGTAGCTCATCGCGCCACCAATAGACCCGACGTCGGGGCGGAATCGGCCCAGCCCTGGGCATTGCGGTGTCGCAGATCAGCTGCAGGGAGGTGACCTGCCGTTCCGCCTCGACATCCACGTCGTCGGCCACGGGACCGGAGCCGGCCTTCCACGCCTCGAGGATGGCGGCTTCCTGGGCAAGCTCCCTGTCCAATTTGCCCAGTCGCCATCTTGGCCCTTCCCCAGTAGGGGATCGGTTGGCACTCCTTGGGGGAGTTGGGAGCGCGGAGACGTCGAATCTGATATATCGGTGATCCGATAGAGTCTCCACGTCCGTCCTCACCTCCCAGTCCGAGACACGGCGCGCAAGAGCGGGGCTTGCCAGCGTGATGTCCACGATCGACCCGCCCCGCTGTCGTACGCACGTGTCTGCCGATCCCCTGTTGAGGATCTGCAGTCCCGCTTCGACGGCCCACTCCTGCAGGACTTCGCCCCGAGCGTCCGTCGCGGGGGACCCCCACGCCGTGGATTTGGCGTTAAAGTCCCCGGCCACGAGCACTGGACCAGGGGGACTTCCGCCGACCAGAGAGCCCACCTCGTCGAGAAACGACTCGAATTCGGCGAGGCTCCTGTTCGGCGAGAAGTATACCCCGATCACTCTCATCTGGCCCAGATAGGTAGCCACATAGCCACGGCCCTTTACCACTCTCTGGTGTGGTGGGGCTCCAGCGGAGGGCTGCACCACTATCGCCACCAAGCCGTCCCTGTCGCCCACCCAGGTGTCCCTAGCGGGGACTGAGTAAGGCTCTGCTATAACCGTGACTTGAATCAACCACTCCGCCATGCTCTGGGCCAGGAGATCCTGAGCGCCGGCGCAGTGGTTGATGTTGGTTTGCAGAAATCGGATGGCCATTACTCGTCCGACATTGGTTCCACCTCATGCCCTGTTCGACGGTCCGGTGGGCGACTTGGCTTGTCCGGGGCTTTGGAGCCGCTGGGAGTGGCCTTCCTGGGTTTGGGCGGGTTGCATACTTTGCTTCCCACCCTGTGATCCGCAGGCTTATTTGCCGCTGCGCATAGTGTGCAGTGCGGAGCTGCGCTGCACTCCTTTGCGCTGTGGCCCGGCTTACTGCAACGGTAGCACAGGAGGCTCCTGTCCGTGGCACTCTTGCATTGCGCTCGAACGTGCCCGGCCTCCAGGCAACGGAAACAGCGCAAGGGGCGAGCCTCCAGCAGCTTCACCTGGGCCAGCACCCATCCCACTCGCACGCGTCCCGCCTGTACCAGCTTTTTTGCAGCCTGGATGGGGCATTTCAGCCAAACGCTGCCCATTCCGGACGAGCTGAACACCACCTCTCCGGACTTGATTTCGCCCTCGGAGCAGCCCCCCTCACGCGCGACCGCCGCTACGACTTCTGTAAACAGAACGGAGTCGTCCAAACCCGAGATACGCAGCTCAGCGCATTTGGAGGGTCTGCTTACCCGTACTATAGTAGGGTCAAAGATCTCCTCCAGCTTTTTTGCTAGGATATCCGCTTTTTCCCTACTAGTGGTTCCGGGTACCTCGAAAATTCTCGCGTCCGTGATCGTCCGGCGGATCCGTACCCCCGAGATGTCCAACTCTTTCTCGATGTCGAGTCTTCTTTTGGCTTCTGCGAGGACAGTGCCGAAATTGGCCCCTTTTGCCTCCGCAGCAGGCTGCAGCAGCGTAATAACTACCGCCGTCGAGCGAGGTGTACGCAGCTGCTGGGCCTTGTTTTTAGGCACCTGAGGCTTAGTACCGGTATTTTTCGCCGCCTTCTTTCGGGTTCCCCTTTTTACCACCGTCGTCCACGGCGTTTCCATAGAAACTGGCGCCGGTGGCAATGGACGGGGGGTATTCGGGGCGACAGCTGCCTGTGCGGCGCCTTTCTTCTTCTTTTTCTTCTTGGTGGCCTTCTTCTTTGCTTGATCTTCCCGTGGGGTGACCGGGGTGTTGCATGAAGAAGAAGCCATTAGTCTAGGCCTTTCCTTAGGAGGTGCAGCTGCTGCAGGTGATTCCTCCTGTCTTCTCCGGTCCGCGGCCAGCGGAGGACGGATGCGTTTCTCCGGAAGGAGCCTGTCCTGTATGCCAGCAAGGCGGGCGTCCAGGAGCTTGCCAACCTGGACCATGACCGCCCGGCTGATCTCTTCTGCGGAGGGAGCTGCCGGGGCGTTTGCGGCCCGCCCGCTTAGTTCTCGTCCGGGTGGGGAGGGCAGCGCAGGGGGCTGCACCTCCGTGTCAAATCCGGGTGGAGGGGGTGCAGGACTGCCCTGCTTCCGCATCCCCTCCATAGTCTTTTTAAGTTCGGCCATCTCCTGGCGGAGAGTGGCCATATCGGCTTGAAGCCGAGCGTTCTCGCCTTGTAGGCGCAGCGTTTCCTCCGTGGCGGTGCGCTTGCTCAGCGTGGCAAACGCGTCCGCGATGGCTTCCGCTGCGTCCTTAAGCCGCCGAATGAAGGGCCCCTTCAGGTTCTGGGACTTTGTGGCTACGGTATTGATAACCGCCACGCTGTCCGCCACTTGCTGACTCAGATCCTCGTAGTCGCCTTTCGGATCCGACTCTGACCGAGAAGGGCTACACATCTGGTACCCCTGCCTGGTACGGATGTGCATGTCCTGCACCTCCTTCTCGGCCTGAAGTCGGATCTCGTCCCAAAGGGCCCTGTTGTACTCTGCCTTGGCCTTGGCTAGGCCAACGTATTTGCCCGTTGTTGGCGGGCGGCCCCTTCCCTTTGCTGCGGAGGCCGAGCTGTTGGCAGCCGACGAGTCTTCGCTAGAGGTGGATCGGGAAAGGTTCGGGCGGAATCGCTTCTGCCTTGTCTTCTTCCCCTTTCCCTTTCCCTTCGAGGTGCCTCCCGGGGGTGACACCTTTGAGGCGGAAGGCTCCTCCTCGACGCTAGGAGGTGCCAGTTCTGCCTCGGGGCTCTTTTTTCCCTGGTCCTTCTTGAGGAAGGAGGGAAAAAAGATCTCCCCATCCTTCTTCTGGGTCCTCGTGAGGCGGACTTGGCAGTCGCGCAGTTTGGCGCTGCTTCCCTCTCTTGCCGCAATTTGGATGGCTGCGGCGCTGATGTTTATCCGTGGGCTCTGGGAGCCCACGGAGCGATCTTTGCCCCCCCCAGAATACGAGGGGCAGCCCGCGTCCGGAGACACGGGGAGGGACTCTCCGCCCGTTGGGGCGGTACCCTCCTGGGGTAGTATTTTTTTCGGATCACTCATTCTGCTTTGTTATAGGGGGTGGCTCCCCTGCTCCCTTTACCGAGTGAGCGGCTCCCCTCTTTTTTGTTGTGGGCTGAGTTCCCCAGTTTGCTTTTTCTTTCGGGGTTGCTCCCCTGCTCCTTGTTTCCGAGCGAGCGGCTCTGATCTTTGGGGGCTTTGCCCCCCCCTCACTCCTCACGTCCGCATCCCTGTCTGCCCTGCTGATCAGGGCGGTACGGGAGCGGACCCACCGCCTCTGCCCCCCAGGGTCCCCTGCTACAGGGGAAGTAGAAGGCAGGTTTGCGGCGCGCCCGATGGTGTTGGGCGCGCCTGCCCCACCTGGCAGGCCCAGTGTGGGCCCCGCCGGGGCTGTGTCGCTCTTGGTCGGCTCGCGCCTCAAGCCCCCCCACCACGACAAGGTGGCGACACGTCGGGGGGGAACCTAACCTAACCTAACCTAACCTTTTTTTTTTTTTTTTTTTTTTTTTTTTTATTCAGGGGGAAAGCTTTATAGCTCCCCCCGGCTTGGAGCAGCGCGGGGGGTATGTGGGACTCTCCCCCCTTCACCCCATCCCTAGCGGATGGGGGGAAAATTGGGGGGCCTACCCAAACTAAAACCACCCTGAGCGATTCCCTCACACCGGTTTGCAACCAGGCGTCGTGGGATCCCGGTGTACGTCACCACGACGCCTGACCGGCCGCCCCAGCTGGGGCTCCCGCACCAAAGGAGGGGGAGGTCGGGAACGCGTGACCTCCCCCCCAGACTGTGAGGCCTAGCCTGTGGCAGGCAGGGGTGCTCCACCCCCTACCTGCAGGCCTCACTGGGGAATCCGGCTAGCGTACTGCGCACGCCTTCTTCCCACTCGTCTGCGCCGGAGCGGGTGAGCGTCGGGGGACTCCTCGCGCACCCGCTCCGCGGCCTCCTTCTGCGACATCACCTCTTCGCAGAAGTCGGCCAGGGCCTCCCAAGATCTCTCGGTGTCCAGTATCGTTGCTACGACGCTGGGCAGCGAGAGATCCCCTCCGATTGCCGCCACCAGAGTGCGACGCTGAGGACTCCAGGCACTGCACACCTCTAGGGTGTGCTGTGCCGTATCGTCCACAGCGCCGCACTCGTGGCACGACGGGGTTGGCTCTCTCCTTGCGACTCTGTGCAGGTAGTGGCCGAAGCAGCCATGTCCCGTTAGCACCTGCACAAGCCGGAAGGAGAGCACCCCATGCCCTCTATCGAGCCAGAGCTCTAAGACGGGTTGGATGGCGCCTATGGTGCGGACTCCAAAGGCGACATCCAATAGGCCCGCTTTCCACCTGTCGCGCATCCTCGTCGCGGCCAGGCGTCGAGCATGCGCGACCTCTTCCGGAGCCAGGCGCTCGTCTCTGGCCTGGCTCTCCTTCTTCCTGCGGTACATTTCCGTCAGCACCCCAGCCTCCAGCTCCCACGGGGGTGTTCCGGCGAGAACGCAGGCTGCCGCAAAGGCCACTGTCGCGTAGGCCCTACACATTCTATTTGCGACAATCTTTTGGGGCCTACGCAAGAGGGCCTTGGTTGGGGTCCTCAGGGCGTCGCTCCAAATGGGTGCCCCATAGAGCGCCATACTTTTGGTGACGCCGGCGAATAGGCGCCGGCATGGGGCACCAGGACCTCCCACATTTGGAAGCAGTCGGCCAAGCGCCGATGCGACCCCCACTATCCGAGGAGCGAGTCGACGGAAATGCTCCTCGAATGTCCATCTTCTGTCCAGGACGAGACCCAAGTATTTAACGTGGGCCTTGACCTGGACACTCTCTCCGCCTACGGAGATTGTAACCTTTTTTTTTTTTTTTTTTTTTTTATTTATTTTTTTTTTTTTTTTAACCTAGGAAAATGCATTTACGCATCCCACCGGCCCGGGGGGGGTACCGGTGGGTATGTGGGACTCCCCGGCCCTTGAGGAGGACCGGAATACCCACTAAAAACCTAGGATGCGCCCTCGCGCTCCGCCTGGGAAAGGGGGGACCGGGGGAACGAATATCACATCCCTGGCCCCTTCCCGGCGGGTTGACCTTTCGGGCTCGGCAGTATGCGGCTTAGCCGCTCCGGCTGCATGTAGGCGCTCCGATGTTGATGAGCGCCTATCATCTCGGGGACTCTCTCATTTGGGCAGCCAATCCCCCGATCAGCTGCCCGAGGTCCCAGTTAGGGGGGCAGTCTGCGGTCGTGTGCGACCCGCCTGCGCCCGGTTCTCCGTCGGCGGATTGGTGGCGCCGAGGGGTCATCCTCGCGCTCCCGCTCCGCCGCCTCTTTTTGTGGCATGACGGTCTCGCAGAAAGCGACGACCGCCTGCCACAATGCCTCATCCCTCACCATTGCTCTGCATAGAGCCGGCAGCGAGGTGTCCGCCCCTATGGCCGCAGTTAGAGCCGAGCGTGGCTCTTCCCATGCGGGGCACACGGCGCGGGTGTGATGCGCCGTGTCGTCTACACCTAGAGTGCAGTGTTGGCACACTGGTGTGCCCTCTCTGCGTGCCACCTGGCACAGGTACTTACCAAAACAGCCATGCCCGGTAAGGACCTGTGTCAGGTGGAACGTTATCCTGCTGGGCTGTTTGATCCAGTCCCTTAGGACTGGACGCACTGCCGCCACCAGTTCCCTGCTCGCTCTTGGGACCTCGAGCCTCCCTTCCCACTGCTGGAGGAGATCCTCACGGGCATCCTCCCTCCAGTGGTTGATCTCCTCCAGATGTGGTCGGTTACCCTCTGCCCTTGCTGTGGCCACGCGCTGATAGACCGCCGCGAGAACCTTGGCTTCGAGGTCCCACGGCGGGCTGCCGGCCAGCATCGTTGCCGCCTCAAACGACACGGTCCGGTAGGCCCGTACCGCCCTATTGGCGACGATCCTCTGCGGTCGTCTGAGGAGCACCGCGTTTTCCCTATTTAGGGCCTCCGCCCATATGGGAGCCCCATACAGAGCCATGGAGCGCACTACCCCTTGGTACAGGCGGCGGCATGCGCTGCCTGGCCCCCCGATGTTTGGGAGCAGCCCTCCCAGGGCTCCGGCCGCCGCGATCAACTTCGGCAGTTTGCGAGCAAGGTGCTCCTTAAACCTCCAACGGCTGTCGAGGACAATGCCCAGGTACCGCATTGTCGACTCGACTGCGATGGAGGTTCCACCCACCACAATTTGAGTGCCTGGAGGCGGGGCCCTTAGAGGCCCGTGAAAGAAAATGGCCTCCGATTTGTGGAGGGCCACCTCCAGCCCCAGCGCCCTGATCCGCTGCACCACATGTGCGACTCCAGCAGTCGCCAGCATCGTCGCCTCCCTGTGGGTGCTTCCGCGTGCAGTGACGAGGGTGTCATCCGCGTAACAAATTACGCCAACACCCTGCACGGAGATTGTAACCTAACCTAACCTAACCTAACCTAACCTAACCTAACCTAACCTAACCTAACCTTTTTTTTTTTTTTTTTTTTTTTTTTTTTTTTTTTTTTAACCTAGGAAAATGCATTTACGCATCCCACCGGCCCGGGGGGGTGCCGGTGGGTATGTGGGACTCCCCGGCCCTTGAGGAGGACCGGAATACCCACTAAAAACCTAGGATGCGCCCTCGCGCTCCGCCTGAGAAAGGGGGGACCGGGGGAACGAATATCACATCCCTGGCCCCTTCCCGGCGGGTTGCCCTTTCGGGCTCGGCAGCATGCGGCTTAGCCGCTCCGGCTGCATGTAGGCGCTCCGATGTTGATGAGCGCCTACCTTCTCGGGGACTCACTCATTGGGCAGCCAATCCCCCGATCAGCTGCCCGAGGTCCCAGTTAGGGGGGCAGTCTGCGGTCGTGAGCGAGCCGCCTGCGCCCGGTTCTCCGTCGGCGGATCGGTGGCGCCGAGGGGTCATCCTCGCGCTCCCGTTCCGCCGCCTCTTTCTGTGTCATGACGGTGGAGCAAAAAGCAACCACCGCCTCCCACGCTTCGCTACTCCGGGTCATTGAGGCGACCAGGGTCCCCAGCGAGAGGTCCGGGCCAATGACTGAGGTTAGGGTCAGTCGTGGTCCGTCCCATGCCGAGCACACAGCACGGGTGTGTTCCGCTGTGTCCGCGTCGCCTGTTGAGCAGTGTTTGCACACAGGTGTTCCCTCTCTTCGTGCCACCTGGCACAGGTACTTACCAAAACAACCATGTCCAGTAAGCACCTGTGTCAGATGGAACGTTATCCTACTGGGCTGTTTGATCCAGTCCCTTAGGACTGGACGCACTGCCGCCACCAGTTCCCTGCTCGCTCTCGGAACCTCGAGCCTCCCTTCCCACTGCTGGAGGAGATCCTCACGGGCATCCTCCCTCCAGTGGTTGATCTCCTCCAGATGTGGTCGGTTACCCTCTGCCCTTGCTGTGGCCACGCGCTGATAGACCGCCGCGAGAACCTTTGCTTCGAGGTCCCACGGCGGGCTGCCGGCCAGCATAGTTGCCGCCTCAAAGGACACGGTCCTGTAAGCGCGAACCGCTCTATTGGCGACGATCCTCTGTGGGCGTCTGAGGAGCGCCACGTTTTCTCTGTTAAGGGCCTCTGCCCATATTGGAGCCCCATAAAGTGCCATAGAGCGCACTACACCCTGGTACAGGCGGCGGCATGCGCTACCCGGGCCCCCGATGTTTGGGAGCAAACCTCCCAGAGCTCCAGCCGCCGCGATCAGCTTCGGCAGCTTGCGAGCGAAGTGCTCCTTGAACCTCCAACGGCCGTCGAGGACGATGCCCAGGTACCGCATCGTCGACTCGACAGCGATGGAGGTTCCGCTCACCACAATTTGGGCGCCTAGAGGTGGGGTCTTTCGAGGCTCGTGGAAAAAGATGGCCTCCGACTTGTGGAGAGCCACCTCCAGCCCCAGTGCCCTTATCCGCTGCACCACATGTGCGACACCGGCCGTCGCTAGAACCGTCGCCTCTCTGTAGGTGCTTCCGCGTGCAGTGACGAGGGTGTCGTCCGCGTAACAGATAACGCCAATCCCCTGAAGATACGCACCGCGGAGCACCCAGTCGTAACCGATGTTCCACAGAAGCGGTCCGAGGACTGATCCCTGTGGAACACCGCACGACACATGCCTCACGGACCACTCGTCCCGGGTCGGGTATACAATGACCCGGTCGACGAAGTAGTTCGCCACCACTCTCCTGAGGTACCGGGGCACGCCGTGGTACCTGAGCGCCGTTTTTACAGTCTCCCAGGGCAAGGTGTTGAATGCATTCGCTATGTCCAGCGACACTGCCAACACCACCTCGCCCTGCGAGACTGCCTCCTCGGCGAGGGCCTTCAGCCGCGCGATTGCGTCGATGGTCGACCGTTCCCGCCGGAAGCCGTACTGGCCGTCGTGCAGGTCGGGACCTACCTCCTCGAGATGCTTGACGAGTCGGGCAGCGAGCACCCGCTCGAAAAGCTTGCCCATCTCGTCAAGCAGGACGATGGGGCGGTAGGCCGACGGCGACTCAGCCGGGCGCCCTTCCTTCTGCAGAAGGACGAGCTTGCCCGACTTCCAGCTCCGCGGGAACCGACCACGGTTGACGCAAGCGCAGAACAGGGCTCTCACCCGCTCCTCTAACTCGTTGAGCGCGAGCACCACGACGCGTCCAGGCACGCCATCTGGTCCAGGGGCACAATTCTTTTGGCGCAGTCGCATGACTGCTGCGCCAAGTTCCGCCTCAGTAATTGGAGGTACCATCTCCGTTTCCGCCTCCGGCGCACTGCTGTCGTCGCCCATGGATGGCGGTTGCCAGGCTGCCCTCTCTGGGAAGAGGCCCGACACAACGCGCTCGAGGAGCTGCGGGTCGAGACTGGTGGTGAGCGGGGGAGCCCAAGGCCGGAGCTTTGCTCTGACGGACTTATAAGGGCGTCCCCACGGGTCCCGGTCAAGCAGCCCCAGCCACTCCTCCCACGCCGCCTCCTTGGCCTGCGCTATAGCTTTGTACAGCTCCTTACAAGTTTCCCTGTACGCGGCATATAGCGCATCCTCCCGCGCACTGTCGCGGACCCTTCTCCGTCTGCTCCTGGTATATCGGCGGCGCGCGGCCGAGCAGGCGCTACGCACACCGCGTAACTCGTCGCGCCACCAGTAGACCCGACGTCGAGGCGGAATCGGCCCAGCCCTGGGCATTGCGGTGTCGCAGATCAGCTGCAGGGAGGTGACCTGCCGTTCCGCCTCGACATCTACGTCGTCGGCTACGGGACCGGAGCCAGCCTTCCACGCCTCTAGGATGGCGGCTTCCTGGGCGAGCTCCCTATCCAGTTTGCCCAGTCGCCATCTTGGCCCTTCCCCAGCAGGGGATCGGTTGGCACTCCTTGGGGAGGTCGGGAACGCGGAGACGTCGAATCTAATATATCGGTGATCCGAAAGAGTCTCCACGTCCGTCCTCACTTCCCAGTCCGAGACACGGCGCGCAAGTGCGGGGCTTGCCAGCGTGATATCCACGATCGACCCGCCCCGCTGTCGCACGCACGTGTCTGTCGATCCCCTGTTGAGGATTAGCAGTCCCTCTTCGACGGCCCACTCCTGCAGGGCTTCACCCCGAGCGTCTGTCGCGGGGGACCCCCACGCCGTGGATTTGGCGTTGAAGTCCCCGGCGACGAGTACTGGACCAGGGGGACTTCCGCCGATCAGAGTGCTCACCTCGTCGAGAAATGACTCGAATTCGGCGAGGCTCCTGCTCGGCGAGAAGTACACCCCGATCACCCTGATCTGGCCAAGGTGTGTGGCTACATATCCGCGGCCCTTCACCACCCTCTGGTGCGGCGGAGCTCCAGCGGAGGGCTGCACCACGATTGCCACCACGCCGTCCCTATCGCCCACCCAGATGTCTCTTGCGGGGATTGAGTAGGGCTCGGCCACCACTGCGACTTGGATCAACCACTCCGCCATGCTCTGAGCCAAAAGGTCTTGAGCACTGGCGCAGTGGTTGATGTTGGCTTGCAGGAAACGGGTGGTAGCCATCTATTCCGTGTTCATCGGCTCCTCCTCGTGCCCAGTAGTACGGCCCGGTGGGCGGCTGGGTTTGGTGGCGGGCTTGGGGCCGCCAGTGGGTGTCCCCTTGTTTTTGGGGGGGTTGCAGGTTTTGCTCCCCACCCTGTGGTCCGCGGGCTTTCCCGCTGCCGCGCAGAGTGCGCAGAGTGGGGTCGCGTCGCAGTCCCTCGCATTGTGGCCTGGTTTGCTGCAGCGGTAGCAAAGCAGACTGCGGTCCGTTTCGCTGCTGCACTGGGCTCGCACGTGTCCGGCTTCCAAGCAGCGGAAGCAGCGCATGGGCCGGGCGTCCAGCAGTTTTACCTGCGCCAACACCCACCCTACTCGCAGCCGGCCCGCTTGCACCACCTTTTTGGCAGCCGCAACGGGGCAGCGCAACCACACGGTTCCCATGCCCGAGCGGCCGAAAACCACTTCGCCTGACTTTATCTCGGCTGTCAAGCAGCCACCCTCTCGTGCCACAGCTTCGACGACCTCTGTAAACAGCACGGAGTAGTCAAGGCCGGAGATGCGTAGCTCGACGCACTTCGACGGTCTGGTCACCCGCGCTATGGCAGGGTCGAGAATCTCCTCCAGCTTTCTGGCCAGCGCGTCCGCCTTCTCTCCGCTGGTGGACCCAGGCACCTCGAAGATTCGAGCGTCCGTGACAGTACGGCGCACACGAACCCCCGAAATGTCCAGATCCTTCTCTAGGTCCAGTCTTCGTTTGGCCTCCGCAAGTATTGTGCCAAAATTGGCCCCCTTGGCCTCGGCAGTGGGCTGCAGCAGGGTTACAACTACAGCTGCCGAGCGGGGTGTGCGTAGCTGTTGGGTCTTACTTTTGGGCTCTTGAGGCTTAGGACCGGTATTCTTGCCCGCCTTCTTTCGGCTTCCCCTTTTTACCACCGTCGTCCACGGCGTTTCCATGGAAACTGGCGCCGGTGGCAATGGACGGGGGGTGTTCGGGGCTGCAGCAGCCTGTGCAGCGCCTTTCTTCTTTCTCTTTTTGGTAGCCTTCTTCTTTGCAAGTTCACCCCGCGGAGTGACCGGGGTGTTGCATGAGGAGGAAGCCACCACTGTAGGCCTCTCCTTAGGAGGTGCAGCTGCAGGCGATTCCTCCTGCCTTCTCCGGTCTGCGGCTAGCGGTGGACGGATGCGCTTTTCCGGTAAAAGCCTGTCCTGGATGCCAGCTAGGCGGGCATCCAGGAGCTTCCCGACTTGAACCATGACCGCCCGGCTGATCTCCTCTGGGGAGGGGGCTGCCGGGGCGTTTACGGCTCGCCCGCTTAATTCTCCTCGTCCGGGTAGGGAGGGCAGCGCAGGGGGCTGCACCTCCATATCAAATCCGGGTGGAGGGGGTGCCGGACTACCCTGCTTCCGCATCCCCTCCATGGTCTCCTTCAGTTCAGCCATCTCCTTACGGAGAGTGGCCATGTCGGCTTTGAGCCGAGCGTTCTCTGCCTGTAGACGCAGCGTTTCCTCCGATGCGGTGCGCTTGCTCAGAGTGGCAAACGCATCCGCGATGGCTTCCGCTGCATCCTTGAGCCGCCGGATGAAAGGCCCCTTCAGGTTCTGGGACTTTGTGGCTACGCTGTTGATGACAGCCACGCTGTCCGCAACCTGCTGGCTCAGGTCCTCGTTGTCGCCTTTTGGATCCGACTCTGACCGAGAAGGGCTACACATCTGGTACCCCTGCCTGGTACGGATGTGCATGTCCTGCACCTCCTTCTCGGCCTGAAGTCGGATCTCGTCCCAAAGGGCCCTGTTGTACTCTGCCTTGGCCTTGGCTAGGCCAACGTATTTGCCCGTTGTTGGCGGGCGGCCCCTTCCCTTTGCTGCGGAGGCCGAGCTATTGGCAGCCGACGAGTCCTCGCTAGAGGTGGATCGGGAAAGGTTCGGGCGGAAGCGCTTCTGCCTGGTCTTCTTCCCCTTTCCCTTTCCCTTCGAGTTGCCTCCCGGGGATGACACCTTTGAGGCGGAAGGCTCCTCCTCGACGCTAGGAGGTGCCAGCTCTGCCTCGGGGCTCTTCTTCGTCTGGTCCTTTCTGAGAAAGGAGGGAAAGAAAATATCCCCATCCTTTTTCTGGGTCCGCGTGAGGCGGACACGGCAGTCGCGCAGTTTGGCGCTGCTTCCCTCTCTTGCCGCAATTTGGATGGCTGCGGCGCTGATGTTTATGCGTGGGCTCTGGGAGCCCACGGAGCGATCTTTGCCCCCCCCAGAATACGAGGGGCAGCCCGCGTCCGGAGACACGGGGAGGGACTCTCCGCCCGCTGGGGCGGTACCCTCCTGGGGTAGTATTTTTTTCGGATCACTCATTCTGCTTTGTTATAGGGGGTGGCTCCCCTGCTCCCTTTACCGAGTGAGCGGCTCCCCTCTTTTTTGTTGTGGGCTGAGTTCCCCAGTTTGCTTTTTCTTTCGGGGTTGCTCCCCTGCTCCTTGTTTCCGAGCGAGCGGCTCTGATCTTTGGGGGCTTTGGCCCCCCCTCACTCCTCACGTCCGCATCCCTGTCTACCCTGCAAAAAAAAAAAAAAAAAAGTGGGTTTTTCTCAACCGATTTTGACGTGCCTTACACCAAAAGTTGCGCGCTGACGCACTCCGCGCATACGGCCGTGAAGTGCTTTTAAGTGAAAGTGTAAGAGAAAGTGAGATAGTGACTCGTAGAGTGAAAATTTTGAGGTTAAATAAAAATCTTCAACCTTTGGAAGCGTGCGGCACGCGCTTAGTCGCTGTGACCCACACTGTTAACTGTTAGTTAGGTTTACCTCAGCTAGGTTTGCCTCAGTAAGGTTTGCCGCAGTTAGGTTTGCCTCATTCAGGTTTGCCTCAGTTAGGTTTACCTCAGCCAGGTTTGCCTCAGTTGGGTTTGCCTCAATTAGGTTTGCCTCAGTTAGGTTTGCCTCACTTAAGTTTCCCCCAGTTAGGTTTGTCTCAGTTAGGTTTGCCTCATTTTGGTTTGCCCCAGTTAGGTTTACCTCAGCTAGGTTTGCCTCAGTTAGGTTCGCCTCAATCAGGTTTTCTTCAGTCAGGTTTGCCTCAGTTAGGTTTGCCTCAGTTAAGTTTCCCTGAGTTAGGTTTGCCTCAGTCATGTTTTCTTCAGTTAGGTTTGCCTCTGTTGGGTTAACTGTTAGTTAGGTTTACCTCAGCTAGGTTTGCCTCAGTTAGGTTTGCCGCAGTTAGGTTTGCCTCATTCAGGTTTGCCTCAGTTAGGTTTACCTCAGCCAGGTTTGCCTCAGTTAGGTTTGCCTCAAGTAGGTTTGCCTCAGTTAGGTTTGCCTCAGTTAAGTTTCCCCCAGTTAGGTTTGTCTCAGTTAGGTTTGCCTCTTTTTGGTTTGCCCCAGTTAGGTTTATCTCAGCTAGGTTTGCCTCAGTTAGGTTCGCCTCAATCAGGTTTTCTTCAGTCAGGTTTGCCTCAGTTAGGTTTGCCTCATTTAAGTTTCCCTGAGTTAGGTTTGCCTCAGTCATGTTTTCTTCAGTTAGGTTTGCCTCTGTTGGGTTAACTGTTACTTAGGTTTACCTCAGCTAGGTTTGCCTCAGTTAGGTTTGCCGCAGTTAGGTTTGCCTCATTCAGGTTTGCCTCAGTTAGGTTTACCTCAGCCAGGTTTGCCTCAGTTAAGTTTCCCCCAGTTAGGTTTGTCTCAGTTAGGTTTGCCTCAGTTAGGTTTGCCTCAGTTAAGTTTCCCCAGTTAGGTTTGTCTCAGTTAGGTTTGTCTCAGTTCCCCCCCCGACGGATGCCCACCTTGTCGTGGTGGGGGGGCTCCCCATTGCACGTCTTGTGTCTGACGTGCAGCGGGGCCAAGAGGCAATCCAGAGAGGGGCCGCTCCCGGTACTCCTCTGAACCAGCAGAGGGGACTGGTGATGCGGCTGCGCTTCGGCGCGGAGGGGCCCATTTGGGTCAGGTGGGACCGGTGCCTTCGGGGCACCTTGAGGGTATGGGCTTGAGTGGTAGCCAAGGCTGGAGGTTCCTCAGTGCGAAACAAGACTGCTCAGAGGGGGCAAAGGTCTTTCGCCCTGAGGGGGCTCGAGCGGCGGCTGCCCCTCGGACACGGGTCCATGGAGGGGCGCGCAAGCGCATAGAGGTCTGGATGCGGGTCCGAGTATCAGCTAATGCTGGAGGTTCTTCAGGGCGAAACAAGACTGCTCAGAGGGAGCAAAGGTCTTTCGCCCTGAGGGGGCTCGAGCGGCCGCTGCCTCGGACACGGGTCCAGGGAGGGGCGCGTAAGCGCAAGGAAATCGGGATGCGGGTCCGGGCTTCGGCTAATGCTGGAGGTTCTTCAGGGCGAAACAAGACTGCTCAGAGGGGGCAAAGGTCTTTCGCCCTGAGGGGGCTCGAGCGGCGGTCGTCGCCCGGACACGGATCCCGAGATCCTGAGGTAGGGAGGAGACAACCTCATTATAAAAAAACCGTATGGAGATTACCGGCCGGTGTCGTAGTGGTGTCATCACCTGGGTCCCACGGCACCGGATAACCCCGGCTTGAGGAAAATGGTGAGGAGGTTTATCAGGTATTCTCCCTCACGGGAGCGAGTCCTGAATTTCGCCTCTTTTGGATGAAATCCGTAAATGGATTATCCTCACCTTAAATGAAAAAAAAAAAAAAAAAAAAAAAAAAAAGGTTTGTCTCAGTTAGGTTTGCCTCAGTTAAGTTTCCCCCAGTTAGGTTTGTCTCAGTTAGGTTTGCCTCATTTTGGTTTGCCCCAGTTAGGTTTACCTCAGCTAGGTTTGCCTTAGTTAGGTTCGCCTTAATCAGGTTTTCTTCAGTCAGGTTTGCCTCAGTTAGGTTTGCCTCAGTTAAGTTTCCCTGAGTTAGGTTTGCCTCAGTCATGTTTTCTTCAGTTAGGTTTGCCTCTGTTGGGTTAACTGTTAGTTAGGTTTACCTCAGCTAGGTTTGCCTCAGTTAGGTTTGCCGCAGTTAGGTTTGCCTTATTCAGGTTTGCCTCAGTTAGGTTTACCTCAGCCAGGTTTGCCTCAGTTAGGTTTGCCTCAATTAGGTTTGCCTCAGTTAAGTTTCCCCCAGTTTGGTTTGCCTCATTTAGGTTTTCCTCAGTTAGGTTTACCTCAGCTTGGTTTGCTTTAGTTAGGTTTGCCTCAATTATGTTTCCCTTAGTTAGGTTTGGCTTAGTTTGGTTTCCCTCAGTTAGGTTTGCCTCAGTAAATTTATCTCTGTTAGGTTTACCTCAGCTAGGTTTGCCTCAGTTAGGTTTGCCGCAGTTAGGTTTGCCTCATTCAGGTTTGCCTCAGTTAGGTTTGCCTCAGTTAGGTTTGCCTCAGTTAAGTTTCCCCCAGTTAGGTTTGTCTCAGTTAGGTTTGTCTCAGTTAGGTTTGCCTCATTTTGGTTTGCCCCAGTTAGGCTTACCTCAGCTAGGTTTGCCTCAGTTAGGTTCGCCTCAATCAGGTTTTCTTCAGTCAGGTTTGCCTCAGTTAGGTTTGCCTCAGTTAAGTTTCCCTGAGTTAGGTTTGCCTCAGTCATGTTTTCTTCAGTTAGGTTTGCCTCTGTTGGGTTAACTGTTAGTTAGGTTTACCTCAGCTAGGTTTGCCTCAGTTAGGTTTGCCGCAGTTAGGTTTGCCTCATTCAGGTTTGCCTCAGTTAGGTTTACCTCAGCCAGGTTTGCCTCAGTTAGGTTTGCCTCAATTAGGTTTGCCTCAGTTAAGTTTCCCCCAGTTTGGTTTGCCTCATTTAGGTTTTCCTCAGTTAGGTTTACCTCAGCTTGGTTTGCTTTAGTTAGGTTTGCCTCAATTATGTTTCCCTTAGTTAGGTTTGCCTTAGTTTGGTTTCCCTCAGTTAGGTTTGCCTCAGTAAATTTATCTCTGTTAGGTTTGTCTCAGTTAGGTTTGTTTCACTTTGGTTTGCCTCAGTTAGGTTATGTTTCAGTTAGGTTTACCTCAGTTAGGTCGGCTTTAGTTAGGTTAGCTTCAGTTAGGGTTGTCTTGCGTTAGGTTATCTATCAGTTGTGGACAAATTTCGGGAAAAATTGTTTGTTTTCAGTCTTTTTTTTTTTTTTTTTTTTTTTTTTTTTTTTTAATTTTTAGAGCGGGCCAAAAGTTCTTGCGTTAACCAATCCGAATTATAGTTTTTGTTCGGTGATTCCAGCTTCTCTGGTTTTGCCGTTAGGAATTTTTCAAGCCTGAGCTGTATTTCCCTTAAGGAATTTTAAAATATTTTCGTAAATTTAGCTAACTTTTAATTTTTCGAGGCTTATAACTTTTTGTTTTTAGATTTAGAGTCATTATGTTTGCGGCGCTAGCCATGCCATAGAGTCCTCTAGCAACTCTCTTTTGTTTGGTAACAATTGGACATTCGGTTCAAAAGTTATTAAAAAAGAGTTTGTTGCTCGTACCTTTTTCACAGGGGCTATTATAATACCAGTTTTTTTTTAATAACTCGGTCGATATCCATCCGATCTCACTCATTCTAACTGCGTTCACCTTGTATTTTTTGGCCGCTGCCGTTGGCGTCCAATAACCCACCCGTCAATGGCAACCTTTGGTATATCACCTCGGTCTGTAGGTATTTAAGGACTAACTTTTAAAATATCAATTTTATTCATTATTTTTTTCTGTAGCCTATAGTAGATCACATGTTGTATTCGAAGGGCACAGACTGGTATTTTCTGACACGCCCCTAAATTAAGATATAACATTTCAAACCCTAATTTCCGCGAAATTCGGCCTAAAAATCCGGAAAATCCACTTTTGGCCAAGATTAATTGGGCGGGGAGGAAATAAAGGTTGCGTTTTACCTGGGCACTCCTCTCGCACATCTTTTGTCGCCTTAATTTTTTTTTCTAGCGCCTTCGGCTCAATTCTGGTAGCCTCTCAAACGCTTTTTATTTCCTAAACGATCCTGTCATTCTATACAATGTTTAGGGATTCTTGGTTCACGTTTGTACGTGTAATAACATCACATTTGCTTACTTACGTTCTCTTCATATTTTGTGAAAACCTTCCTAAAAAAAAAAAAAATCCTCTATACGATGTTTAAACAAAAAGAAACACATTAAAATCATGTTTTTTTTTCAAATATTTTATTTTAAATTATCAATTTAACTGAGGACTCGGTGGGTTCACGTCACTTTGCGCTTATCAGATATTCGGCAGCAACTTTCAGACGGGAGGCGGCACGTGGCACTTGTACTTGCCGTCGAGCGAGTTCCTCCACAGCTCGAACTGCTCGCGGTACCCTCCCAGGTGCACGGCCAGCCAGCGCTGCACCTCGCACGGGTTCTGCGCCGCCTGCTGCCGCAGGAAGCCGCGCGCGTGCACGCGCCGCACGCCGCGCCGCGCCGCCAGCGGCCCCGTCACGAACTCTTTCTCCCGCCGCGGGTAGCGCTCGTCGCCCGCCGCGCGCGCCAGCCGCCGCGCCGCGCCCGCCGACACCAGGTACGCCGGGTCCAGCACGCTCGCCGGCGCGGCCGGCCCGCCCCGCGCCCGCCGGCCCGGCCGCGCGCGGGCGAAGCGCCGCATGCTGCCCCACACCGCGTCGCGGGCGCGGGCGCGCGCCGGCGCCGCCGCGAACCGCAGCAGCCGCTCCACGTTCACGAACACGTCGTCGTCGGCCTTGAGCAGGAACGGCGCGCGCGGGCAGTACGCGACCTTCCACTCCAGCATGGAGACGGACTTGAGCGTCAGCGTGGAGCGCGAGTCCCGGAAGCGGCCCTCGACGAGGTCGCCGTAGAGCGCGTCCTCCTCGTCGAGCGCGCGGCGCAGCGCGGGCGGCGGCGCGCCGAGCACGAAGGCGAGCGCCAGGTCGCGGCGCTGCGCGGCGTGGCCCCACGTGAGGCGCACGGCGCGGCGCGCGGCCGCGCGGCGCGGCGCCGACGCCACCAGGATCACGAGCCTCAGCCCCGCGCCCCCCGCGGGGCACAGCTCGCCGTGCGGCCGGCTGAAGCCCGCCGCGTACAGCGGCCGCGTCAGCATCGCGCCCGGCGTCGAGGTGGTGGGCGCGGCAGTTGTAGTGTTGGCAGCCACGAGGAGCGCGGTGGAGGCGATGGAGGAACGCGTGAACGGCGCAGGCGTCGCGGGGCGGAGCGAGCGCGCCGCCAGCAGCAGCAGCAGCAGCAGCAGCAGCGCCGCCGCCGCGAGCTGCGCGGCCAGTCGACCACGCCGCGCGCAACACGCCCACGCCATCAGCATGGCGGCACTCTTCTGTGATGTCCGTCTCTACGCGACCAACAAGATAATAAATTGTTTAAGTTTTTTTTTTTTGACTCGCTCACATTTGCATATAAATGATCTTAGTCTGCGTTCTAACTTTAAACGTATTTATATATATTTATATTTATTCTTCTTTCCTTGACTAAAAATGATAGGTATTAGTTAAATGCAAAACGACAAAAGCTTATTGCCTACTGGAACTTAAAACATCCCTTTGACTGGAAGACCATACCTCGAACTTGTAAACTCAGTCAGTACGTTGAACGGAGGCGCGTCCGTTCCGGTGAGACAACGACGTGAAGGCAACGTGACGGGAGGCTGGTGCCCGGGCTCGGCCTGGGCAACGGGTGACGGCGGCACAGACCAAAGAGTAGTGACTTGACCGCGCTGCGAGCGGCCGAGACCATGAAGGCAATGTCGTTTCTGTCAGAATATTTATACTGTCACAGAACAGAAACTTAAAAATTGCGTATAAATTGTATTATGCTTATATGTATTCTTTTTTATTATATGCGGTAAAGTACAGCAAGCATTTTGTTATTACTGTTGACTTCACACTACTACACCATATTGTAGTATAAAAAAGGTGAAAAGTATGCATATTAGTTTGCGCGACATATGGGACCTCTTCGACGATGCTAATGTCATCCCGTTTGGAAAAGGATTCGAATACGGAAGTGTCACGCCCTTGTGTCACGCGGACGCGGCGGCCGCGAGCCGGCGCTGCGGGTTGGCCGCGCGCGCAGTGACGTGTCGGGCCGCGTCGGGACGGGACGGGACTGCTGACCGCGGAGCGTGGACGTCATGACCGGGAGGTAGGGAGCTGGGCGCCCGGGCCGGCCTGTTGGCGCGCGGAGCCGCGGTCTTTTCTTATGTGTTTTGTCTTGTAAACAAACGGCGCAGCAATAATGCCATTTAATGGTTCTATAAGAAGCATTTCGAATCAAATCAAATTTTAACAATTCGGTGAAATTAAGGCGATTAGGGCAATCTAGGGAAATAATAAGGTGTCCAGATAAACACACTCGTACTAAAAGTCCTTGTTCAGGCGCACCTGGTCCCATTGGCAGGTTTTTTATTTATTAGTTACTAGCTTTTGCCCGCGACTTCGTCCGCGTAGACTTGTTTAATTGAATCAAGCAAATGTGCACCCAACATGCAATCTACAATCTTTCCTGGACAAATTGCTTTGCTGCTCATGACGTCACGGCGGCGTATAACCCACTTATCGCTATCCCGTGGGAATTATGCATTTTTACGGGATAAAAAGTATCCTATGTGTAATCCAGGTTATAAACTATATGTGTGGCAAATTTCATACAAATCCATTCAGTTGTTTTTGCGTGATTGAGTAACAAATATCCAAACATCCAAACATACAAACTTTCACATTTATAATATTAGTAGGAAGTAAGGTAGATTAGGCAAGAACTTATTTCTAAAAATAAAAAAATAAAAACAGTCATTACAGTCCGAAGCAAATGGAGTGTATACTTATGACCACGTTGTGATTGTGAGAACTTACAAACAGCACGACAGTTTCAGCATTTAAAACAATAGACTCAACTGCGAGAGAGCCGGCCGAGCGAGGCGACGACGACCGCCACCGCGACGTCACCTGACAAGTCAATGTTGCCACGAAACAAGTTCAAGTAAGTGCAGGGAGTCGTGGGAGATCGTGTTTTTTTTTTTTCAATTTATTATTACTCAACGATCAACGATATAGAGTGCCCTAATTTACGCAATATAAACTATTAAGGAAACAGGGAAGCAAATTACAACGCAATTTTTTTTTTTAATCTATGCATAGGATGACCCTTTGTAATATTCCAGGAGCTGCGTGTGACGAGCGAGGAGCGGAGCAGCGATGGCGACCCCGCTGCCGGCCGGCCGCTGCCGCGCGCACGCCTGCCAGGCGCCTCCGGTGAGCCGCCCGCGCTATCTCACCACTGTGTTACACGTGCTCAGTGGTGACGGTGTGACTGTAGGTGCAAGCGATAGCAGTCGGTTCCGAATTAGGTCGGCGTGGGCCATTTCTATAACCAGCGCATCAACCGTATGAACTGAAATGACTGATTTGATTCGGTTATGCGTCGAAGCTTGAGCTAAAATCCTTTCTAATACCGATGCGCCTGTGTTTCAGAGCGGCGCACTGCCGAAGCCGCCGGTGAAGCAGCCGGTGAGTACCGCGGCGGCGAGCAGGGGAGGGAATGGGAGGGGGGTTTGGCCGCGCGGGTCTGACGGTGCGTCTTGTTGCAGTGCGGCGTGTGCCCGCCGTGCCCGGCGCCGTGCAGCGCGGCCGCGCCGCCGGTGAGTAGCCGCGGCCGTGCGCCAGGAGACCGCGTGGACCGCACTTGGCGCTTCCTACTTACCTAATTTATTACGCATCTGCAAAGCGATCGTTCCACTCTTACGGGCCGCCGACGATGCGGCCCGGTGCCGGCCTCGGTCGCAGCGGTCGCGATTATCGGTGTGATGTGTCGACAGACGGAGGCGGAGCTGGAGGCGGCGCGGCTCGCGGTGCGGCTCGACCAGACGCAGGACAGCTTCAAGCGCAAGATCACTGAGGTGCGTGTCGTTATGTAGTGCCCGGACGCAGAGAGAGCTTCTCTAATTTCATTTATTTTTGTATGATCTTAGACAGAGCCCATAGAGCCCTCTATGGGCTCTGGGAGGGAGAGAGGGAGGGAGGGATATTCATATATTATGTTAGCTAGGGTATGCATGTTGCGAGTGTGATATTTATTTTATCAGAACGATTATAATTGGCATTGTTAATGTTACTGAAAATATTTATGTGTATTTGTAAGCTGTTGGTTTCTCCGAAAAAAAAAATATGTTAATAAATAAGTAAAAAATAAATAAATAAAAAAATAAAACTGAAAATAACAAAATATACATATACATATATATTTTGACTTTGACTTGAAAAAAAATATGGCTTCACACTGAAAGCCTTTGTACCTACTTCTAAACGAAACTTCCTTAATTCTACCTCTATTTCCACTGTAAACTGTTCTGCTAATTGATAAACATGAATTCAAAGAAATAGTGATCGGCTCCGCCCGGCGGGCGTGCGACCGCCTGTGCGTCATGTTGTGCCGTCCGTCCGCAGTGCGCGATGCTGCGTGCGGAGGCGCAGCGCAGCAAGGAGGAGGCGGAGCGCGAGCGCGCCGCCACGCGCGACACCGTGGCGCGCCTGCGCGAGCTGGAGCTGCGCTTCGAGGGGCTCGGCGAGCACGCGCACGCGCTGCTGCGCAACAAGCAGCAGACGCTGCACCAGGTGCGCCCGACGCCCGGCCCGCTGCGATCACCGCGCCGCGCGCGTACGACGCTCTATAATGGACCGCGCGTGTCGGCAGGACTCTGCGGTGCGCGCTCTGAAGCAGTGCTACCGCGAGGCGCGCGACGAGGTGGACGAGCTGCGCGCGCTGCTGGCGGAGCAGGGCGTGCAGCTGCAGGACTACCGCGGCAAGGTCGGCTCGCGTCTTACTGCGGCTGCAGCGGTGCTACTGCGACATGGCTAAATGTATTAAGGTCTAAGGCCTCACCAATAGAGTCCCATTAACAGCGCGTGTCCGCCCGCGGGCGCGTGGCGTGTTGCAGCACCAGCAGGCGCAGCAGCTGGCGGAGGAGCAGAAGAAGCAGCTGGCGGCGCTCGACATGGACAATACGCGCATTTCCGAGCAGATCAACCTCGAAATCCAGCGGATCAAGGTCTGCGCTCGGCTTTGCTTGTATAATATAATTCTCACCAAACGATTTTATACCTACATGTCGTATGACGCAAAAGCACTAAGCCTCATTATAAATGGTAAAACTACTTAAGCGACACTAGACTCGCATGTCGCTTAAGTAGTTTTACCATCCAAGTGACGATATAGATTGAATACCTAATGTACCTATTTCTGCAGTGACTTTAGTTTTACTACTGATACATCAGTTTCGCAATAAACTATCATGGGTCATTGTGTACGGTGCTCAGGTGAAGTTCCAGGAGCGGCTGGCGGAGCTGGCGCCGCTGCCGGACCTGCTGGTGGCGACGCAGCGCCGGCTGGCGGCAGCGCAGCACGCGCGCGCGCTGGCCGAGCACAGCGCCGCGCATCTCGGCGGCGAGCTGGAAGTCGCGCGCGAGAAGGTGAAGTTCCAGGGGCGGCTGGCGGAGCCGTACATTACAACTGTCACCGAAATACTGACGGAACGCGCCTATTTGAACATGCGTCAGGTTGTGGGTCGATCGAAGCGCATCGTCGCTGCGTTGTGTCAAGGTGTACAGCTTAGGTGTGTGGTGTGCGCAGGTCCAGATGGCGCTAAGCGTGGCGAGCTCGAAGCCGGCGGAGCGCGCGGCCGAGCGCAACGACGACAAGCTGCTGGCCGCGACGCAGGCGCGCGTCACGCAACTCACCGAGCTCAACGCCACGCTCAAGAGCGAGGTGGAGCGCCAGAAGTGGGTTCACGTCGCGCCGCAGACGGTCGCCTCGTCTCGGAGACAGCCGGCCGCACGTGACGTGTACTCTGTGCAGGGCGAGCGCGCTGCGGCTGGAGGAGGCGGTGCTGGCGTGCGAGCGCCGGCTGCAGGAGAAGATGCACGAGTGCGCGGCGCTGGGCGGCGAGCTGGACCGCGCGCGGGAGGACGCCGCGCGCGCCGTGCGCCGCGCCGACGAGCACGCCGACACGCTGCGCAAGTCAGTGCCCCTACTGCCCCTCCGGTGGCTCCGGTCTCAGTGCCCCGTTTCACGGTCGATACTTTTATAACGACCCGGAAAATGTCACGAACAAAATACGTTGCAGCTACTTAGCAGTAAGTACGTTGACTGATAGTTGAGCACATCGTTTCCGATCTAGTCCGATCTCGCACGCAACTCTACTGCTATTATAGCGATACCTAATGTCATTTTGAAAGCTGTCGCCTGGTATATGTAGGAATGTAGAGATACCACCACCACCACTACCACTGGACTTGGAACGTGTTAAAAATATGGCAACTTAGTTTAGGCAGCAGAGGTCGGTCGCTTCAATTTTATCAGTAGGCCTACCTACAGCGTTTTCGCGAAACCGCGAACTGAATCTTCGCGACAACTAGAGACCGAGCATGGCACTGTATTTATAGGCACCAAGATTCAGTTCGCGGTTTCGCGAAAACGCTGGACTGCCGTGGACCTTACAACCCGTAGGATCGCGTTAAAGCGAATACATGAATTAGATTTATCATGAAATCCCTCGTATTTTCGCAACATCCCGCTCGGCCACGCGAACCCCCGGTACTATACGTCTCTGGCGCACCAAACGCTTTGATTAATTAGCAAACTGACACGTTCGGCTACCGACCCCCGCCACCGCTCTGCACACGATTACGTAGCATTGCTCTGCGCGGCGCTAGGGCGCACAGAGCACGGCCACTGGGCAGTGCTGGCCGGCCGCGGGCAGCGGGCCTGGCGCACGGGCTGACGCGCCGCGGGTTGCAGGTGCATGCAGACGACGGTGGCGGACATGGAGCGCCAGCTGCGGCTGAGCGCCGAGCAGGTGGCCGTCGCCGAGAAGGAGCGCGAGGCGGTGAGTGGCGCTTGATCAAGCTTATGTACACCTGATATTTTCTTTGTGATAGAGGCTTTCAATATGCAAGGAGTTATAATTGCTATAATCTATAGGTACGTTACCTATTGATATTGACATAACATCGATTTTTTGCGGCAACTACACCTATCAACTGATGCGGAGCGTGCCCGTTAAAGCTATTACCGACTGTCTGCATTTAAATTGTCAGCCAGCTGCGAAGGTTATATCAACCGGATGAAAACTGCATCAAAACTACCAACACTAACACATAATAGTATGCAGGACAACCAAAATAAATCACTAGCGCTAGTAAAATTCAGCGCGGCCGGCATGGGCGGAGGTACGATTTGCCGTCACGAACGTGGCGATATTATACCAGCTAATAAACGCGTGTCTACCTACGTGTGTACGGTATCATACAACACGTGTGGACGATGAAGCGTCCCTGGCTAGAACCTCTGCGCCGCGCGCCGCCCGCGCGGCCCGCGGCAGCTGTAGCCGTCGTGTCCGCAGACCAAGTGCCGCATGCTGTGCCAGCTGCAGCGGCTGCAGGCGGGCGTGGAGCGCGCCGAGCTGCGCGTGCTGGCGCTGACGGCGCAGGCCGCCGCCATGCGCGCCGACGACGCCGGCGACGGGGAGCCGCTCGACCAGCCCGAGTGCCTCTGCCAAAACTACTTCGAGGCGTAACGAGCGTATGCACGCCTATTCGAGCTCGTTCCTTGTGTATAAAATAAAAAATGACTACCTACAATAAAAGTTTAAATTAAAAAGAGAAATTAAAACTTGACGTGTGAAATGGTCACAAAAAATGGAAACGAACGCAAAAACGCGTCAAGCTGGGCACGACGACTAAATGGGGCCGTAGACGGTTACCCCGTGCAGACACGAAATCTGTTTTGAATAAGTATGTGTGTTATTTTGTTGTTATAATAAATACAAATCAGCAGTTTGTTTATAGTTTTTATTTTACCCGACTGCCGCCAGAAGGGAGGGCTATGTTTTTGTTCAGGGTGAACGCTCCAAACGGGCCAGTACGGGGAGAGTCAAACTGTCATTGATAGCGAAGTTGGTTCTACGAAACGAAGTCTTCGATTTGGAATGAAATAAAACTACAAATTCAAAGGGTTCCAGGAAGCCGGCCGGCGGTCGAACCGGTGGCGGCGGCGTCGCGGGCCATCGCAGCGCACAATGATTTTGACCAACATTCGCTCCTTGCATTTTACAATTTTCCGGGAAAAATAGCCTGGCTCAACTCCCGGGTTATGAACTAATTATTTCAAAAATCTTTAATGCAGTTATTTTGCTCAATAATCAAGAAGATTGTAAGAGAAGATTATAAGAGCCTATAAGTTTTTCTTGCTGAAGTCGTCGACTAAGCTGATAAGAATAAATTTCCCCGTCTTATAGTTTCGATTTCCCTATACATTTGTATTGCTCACCTCTCTATTTTCAGGCAGACGACTGTTTTAGGGTTCGGTACCCAAAGGATGCCATGCCTATTACTAATTATCCGCTGCCCGTCTGTCACAGGACTTCCTAGATGGACACTTGCAACAGACACAGAAACCTACTCTGGCTGCTATAAAAATGAAAACGGATCTCTTATTATCCCGTTATTTTCGGCGTATCTTTTGAGCCGTCACCTTTCGACTGGTCCTTTAGAAGCTGTGTCTAGAGCGCATCTTGCACATAGTAATACTCATAGCCCACAGTTAAAGTAGGTAGTTGTAACTTATACTCATAGATAGGTACAAACCACCTGAGTCATTTCCTCAAAAATATGTAAGATATTGAGTATTGATATGACAATCAATGAAATATACAAAAAACTTGTTTCGTTTTATATTTTTAAGGAAAAGTAACGATTATAATTATTATCGTGTCACTCGCAAAGATAGACACAGGGTCAGACCAGACATTTTTTAATAAAACACACAAATAAGAATATATTAATTTATTTTACAAAAATAGAGAGCTTAGATTACACGATTTTCAATACCTTAACTTATACCTACAGTAGACTCAAAAATACGGCGGACTAGTTTTCGAAAATATTGGTATCTAGAAAATTGAAGGTTGTTTTTATAACATCAATATCTATGTATGTATATGCGTCGATGAGTCGACAAAAAGCAACGCTCAAATCCTATCCGCGGTCCGAGTGCGGTGCCGGCACGAAGGCGAGTCGTTCACGTCACGTCCGGCAACGCCGTACCCGTCAAGCCGGTCCGCCGAATCTCAGCGTCGACTTCGGTTCGAGACTCGGCAGAATACGATTTTTGAGTATAGGAAAACAAGTTTGTACAAAAATGATCAGACATAAAAAAGGTATAAAGGCACGTCGATCGGAAGCGCGGCAGACCGAGGCCGGCGGGCTAGTCCTGGTGTTGCGCGCCGAGCGCGGCGCAGGCGGCGTCGTTGCGCGCGCCCAGCGCCAGCGTGCGGCCGGGCGCGCCGAGAGAGCTGCTGCGCTCGCGCCGCACGCGCCAGCGCCGCGCGCCCTGCTCCGACTCCAGCGTCACGTGGCGGCTGCGGACAGAGGCGCGGTCAGGCGGCTGCGGCTGCCGGCCGGCTCGGCGCGGGCCGCACGCACCTGGAGCTGTGGTCGGCCACGCTGGCGTGCACGCAGAGCTGCGGCGCGTCGTAGAAGTCCAGGCTGGCGGCGATCTGCAGCGCGGGCGCGGCGCTGGAGCGCGCGCGCGCGTCCACGCGGCCCCAGGCGGTGCGCAGGCGCAGCTCGAGCAGCTCGGCGCCCGCGCCGCGCAGCGACAGCGCCGCGCGCGCCGTGCGCCCCCACAGCGACACCACGGCCTGCGCGGGCGATCATCGCAGGTCATACGTCAATCTTTATTACTTTTCGTTCGACAGCCGCCCGGAGGGTGAGTTACGCTCCTACCGGACTGCCAGTAGAAGAGTTCTGTTACTCTAGGGTAAGTAAATACATCAGGTGCTCTCTTCAGTATTTATTTACAGTAGCCGTATGGAGGTGATCGCATCGATGCAGCTCACCTGCGCGTCCTGCGCGAGCGCGACGGCGCGCGCCGCGTCCGCGCGCAGCTGCACGCCGGCCTGCAGCGCCAGCGCGCGGCGCGGCGCGGCGCGGGGCAGCGCGGCGCGCAGCAGCGGCGCCGGCTCGCTGCCCGCGCCGGCCCACACGTGGCCCAGCAGCTCGCCCTGCAACACGCGCGCTGTACGGCGCCGCCGGCTCGGGCCGCGCGGCGCGGTCCGCGGGGGGGGGGGGAGCGCGGCGCGGGCTCGCTGCCCGCGCCGGCCCACACGTGGCCCAGCAGCTCGCCCTGCAACACGCGCGCTGTACGGCGCCGCCGGCTCGGGCCGCGCGGCGCGGTCCGCGGGGGGGGGGAGCACGGCGGCGACTCGAGCGCTAGCGGTCGGACGTCGTATCGGCATCGTCGACTATCGCTTTGTCGATAAAGATGAGTCGCAAACCTAACACATGTGCGTATACAGCGTCGGACACGATAGAAGTTTCGTCCGCGGACATCACGGTTGCGATAAAACTTGTATCGTGTCCTCGGCTCGTGAATGTGTCGCTTGAATAGTATCGCATTATAGTATCTGTCGAATCAGAAGTCAACATGAACAACAGTCAACATTTTTAGAAAGATCATTCTACGAATAAATAATGGGAAGAAACTTTAACGAAAACTAGTTAAATAACTTTTACAGGTAAGTCAAAAATTCATTCACAAAGTCTACCTACTGAAAAAAATTGGCAAGTGTTATGCAACATGTCATGAGTTCAAGCAGTTTTATTTCTTATTACAATGGACCAAATAAATGACCGAATGAATTGTTGCCAATAGTTCAATAATATATCAATCGCATCAATGCAGCAAATGATGTCTCAGCACATGGAGCTGCATGTTTATCAAATGAAAACATCGAAAGCACTAAATTTACGTTCAATTCCGAAAAACGATTGGTACAGGTTTTGAATGAAATATAAAAGTGAAGACCAATCAAAGCCATATCTCATCTTTACTGTCACGGAAAAACTTAGATTTTCTTGTACCTACAACATACATATTAGCACCGTTCGGTAACAACTTTTTTAATACTTAATAAGTGAATTCTAACATCTCTAAGTTATTTAGACTAAGTAAGTTTATGATTATTATTATTTCAGGAACCATATAATCACTATCCAATTTCTTTGATCTGGGGACCCTATACATCTCCTGATCATTCTTAACTAGTGCCAGTTCATTCAATATTCTTAAAGCTTGCTGTGCTATTTATTGTTATCTTTTTTTGTGTATGTGTGTATGCCATGTACTATTGTGATAATTATGTATATTGCACTGTAATCTGTTTTGAAAAGAGAAGAAAAAAGAAAATTAAACTGCCGAGTTTCTTGCGGCGTTTCCTCTCAGTAGTATCTTCCATTTTCCGAAGCGCTAGTAAATTCAGACATGTAAAAGAGCCTACTTGCAAAATAATTTTTTGCTTTTCATTTTCAATTCATATAAATTTGTTCATTCCAGGCAAAATATTCAAACCTACAACTACCGCTGCTGACTGAAGACGAGCCTAGCCCCAGCAAATCTACCTATGAAAATGATATATTCGTAGACAGCTTAACAGGTAAGCTTAAATGGGTAAAATGTCTTGAGCATGCTTATTGAAGTATGATTGATGGGCTGAAATACTTTGGAAACATTTTAACATTTTTAACTTCCCCAAATACTACCAAAGTTCAACGTACTCTCAAAAACACCTTTTTGTATTGTTTCAGATCGAATTGACCGAAGCAGAGAAACCATCATGTACTTACTTCTCCAAAACATTTCATCCTCAGAAATTGGATCTAATGTACGTAAACTCAAAACGGATTTCAAATAAAATAAAATAATAATTCTCCATGCAACCTAAAATATGTTTTTAATTTACTTTACTCTTGTTTTTTTTCGTCTTTCCTAAGCGTGTAATTTAGTTTAGTTTATTTTTTAAGACGAATGTTTAAAACATAAAGTTTTTTGAACATTCCTCTTTGATCTTTGACATTTGAGAAAAACGCTTTAAAATAGGTTTTTTTTTTGGAACAGACCCAATAGTGAAATACATACAGGTTTTTTAGCAATTTTATTTAAATTACTGGCTCTCCATGGCATATTATCATTCTCTCTCACACAGTTGACGCGTTATTGCGTCATGCTAAATTTTCATAGCGCGCTGTGTAAAGTGTTAATGAAATGAAATGATAACTTAATGTTTAATATTTTACACGCCAATGGAAATGGTCCAACAAAAACCCTACAACACTCGCAATCGCAGTTTGAGTAAGTACGAGACAAGACAAATAGGCCAAAATTCTTTTTAGTGCCTAAAATAAAGATGAAAATGTATATAAACACTTTTACAAAATTGTAGATGTCTCGAAATATTTTCCTAATAATATTACGTTTGTTCTCAACCGGGCCCCAATTTCTATTATGAATTTGCTCACCATCCTGGGTTTTTTATTACAGAAAAGTTTCATTTGGTATCCAAATTACCACTGCGTTACCAGTCCCCACGACCCCTCAAAAACAGTGTCCACTGCGTTACCAAATAATCGTTTTTTTCTTATTCCGAGCCCAAATATTTCTATAACAGTCATCATTCGGGTATACGTATGTCATTCTGAATTTAAAGATAAAATGTTCTTTTAAGAATATCAGAATAAGTCAGAAATATGCGTTAAAATGTACAAGGGACGTTTTTATAGGCATCAAAAAGAATTTTGGCCCAAATACTCTTTATTAAGAGTTAAGACCACACGGAGAACGGTTTACACAAACTACTTGTATTCATTTACTTTAATTTTTAATGAGACGCATTTATTCTTACATTAAAATGAGAAACTATGAACTTAAAACTTTCTGAAGTAATTGGATCGATTTCTACGCAATGCACAAACATCATAATTCGTGCTCGTCGAGTCGTCCGTCACGTTATACTAAACAAAATAATACAGCTATGCTACGTTATGTATAACGAATTAGCACTTTAGCAGCCGCAGCAATGGATTTCACGATAGCAAATCAAGTGAAAATTAGCAGCAATAATGGTCCAGCAGCCACCGCCTGTTTTTTTCAGTGATTAATAACAGGCTGAATCTTCGTGAGTTCGTTCGGTTCGACGAGACGCCCAAGTTTTTCCTCTTTTTTTTGGTATTGGCAAGTACTTAGTCAATACCAATAGGTTTCCCGACAAGTTGTAAAAGTATGTCGTGAGATGGCGCTTAATTCAATTTAAGTTTGGAATTGCAGGTGTGAAATACATTATAATTTTAGCAGTTTTCAAACACTAAAATTATAATTGCTATCGTTATTCTTAAATATAAGTCTTATATATTAGAGCCATACTTATCTCGTACATGCTGACGGCCGGGATGTCTTTGTATGTCTTCTGCTTCGACTTGGCGAACCAGCGTTCGGGAAGCTATACAACGTCTTCTCGTCTAAGATACTGCGGTATTTGAAGACGAAGTAATATGACAACCAGGTGACCCACTGGCTCGTTTGAGTGCCTATGTCGTATTTAAAATAAAATAAAAAATAAAAGTAATGGCCGACTAGTCGATGCTTTTTGCCGACTAGTCGCCGACTAAAAATATGGCCGGACAGTCGGCCACCAGTCGGTACATCTCTAGTAGCGACCGTAACCTCATCGCCCACCACGAGCGCCGGGCCGCGGCGCGGGATGCTACCTGCGAGGCGAACAGCGTCACGTCCGGGCGGCGCACGCCGGCCACGGCCAGCGCCAGGCCGGCCGCCACGTCCTGCTCGGGCTCGGCGCCGCCCGGCTCGTCCTCCGGCTCGCGCGCGCCAGCCGGCGGCGGCGGCGCCGCGGCCGCCAGGGACTCCAGCCCGCGCGCCCACAGCTCCACCTGCGGACAGCGGCGCGTCAGCTGGGCCCGGCCGGACGCGGCGGCGGACTCGAAGCGCCGCTCGGCAGTTCGTCTCCGGATGCGGGGCGGCCGACGCGCGAGCCGGTCCGCATGCGAAGACGGAACTCGGATGTCTGACCGTGAGCAGCGGGCGGTCTCGCACGCTCAGCGCCACCACGCCGCGCCGCAGCACGCCGCGCGCCGCCAGCTGCGTGGTCTGCAGGCGCGCCCAGCCCAGCTCGCGCGCCAGCACCACGGACGTGCCTGCACACACGCATCGCACGGTCAGCTCGGGGCGCACCGGCCGGAGGGCGCCGCGCGGGGCGGCCGGGTCCGCGTACCGTCGTGCGCGCGCTTGCTCCAGTCGGCGGGGCGCGGGTCGAGCGCGGGCAGCAGGCGCGCCAGCCGCGGGTCGCGCGCGGCGCGCAGGCGCTGCCAGCACACGCGCCGCAGCTCGCGCGGGCCGCGCAGGCGCAGCGCCGTGGTGAGCGGCTGCAGCGCGGCGGGGTGCGGCGCGGCCGCCTGCAGCGCCAGCTCCAGCGCCGCCGCGCGCACCTGCCCGACACACACTCGGTGACGAACGAAACGGACGTGTACGTGCAGGACGCAGGGTGTCCCTCGAACCGACGCCGCAACTTCGAGGGCCGATAGAGAAGCTCATGAGCGATCGGATTAGGCAAACTTGGCTGCTCATCCTTCGATTCTAGTCGATGATGCTCGTATAAAACTCGTGAGTTTTGATACCCCGGACCGGTCTTTCGGGTGCTGCATCAGCAAATTTAGGAATTTGTAAATCTAATTTTTGCATAATGTTACGTGAGAGCGGTGCTATTGAATGTTAGAATCTGTCTAATGACAGATGTAAGTAATGTGTTTTTATCTACACACATATCATAAATGCTCAAATAACGCGTTCAAAAACCATAGAAAATGACCAGCATTATTACAACCAATGTTATTATAAGAATTTTCTTGTCTGTGGTAGTAGGTAAATATGTTCTTTATTGGGTAGTATCTCTTGGTAGTCTGTGTTTATTGGTGATCACATTACCGATATCTCTCACGTTATGAATTTAAATTTGGAACAGCTGTCAAAATTCAAGTTCGTCTCTTTTCTAGTATCCATAGTTATCGATACGAAATGTCAACTCAGTATGATTTATTAATTTAAACGTACGACATTTGGTCTCGAATGACATGACAATAGGGACTTCATTCGTTTGTCTATGGTTTAAAAAAAACTTTCGTCTTGACGGATAGATCGAATACACTTGTTGTCACTGGTTTGTTGGTTTTTTGCAGTAATGATATGTGTGAAGATAAAGTAATGTATGCAACTGTATATAATTAGGCCTTAAAACACTCGTGTGATCCTATTATGAAACTCGCTGATGTTCGTTTCATAAAAACACACTCCTGTTTTAAGGCCTCTCATTATATAGCAGTTGCATAAAATACTATTAAGCTTTTACTAACCCATGTGGATCTCTGTTGTCCAAAATAGATATATATATATTTTTTAATGAAAGCTGAACCTGTAAAAAACGGCAAATTCAAAAATCTTCAAATGGTATTATCGATCAAAGTAGGAATAAACGATTTTGATACTTTTCTTATTTTGGTTATTTTGGTGAGCCCGAGGGAGAGAAAACGTGTACTTTTTCACAATACTACAGGCCCGTTTTAACAAACTGCACTCAAGTATCCGTTTGTCCATACTTAAGACTACACTTGAGTTCGGTATCATTACTTGAGTAGAGTTTATTAATACAAACCAGAGGCTTACTAATACATACAGTCAGCGTCAAATAGAAAATGACATCCAAAGTCGCCAAATAGCTTGGTACACAATTATTCAAACTGTCATAAAGACATGTACCGAAATGGTACCGAGGTATTGGGTGACTTTGAGTTTCACGAACTATTTTGTATGTTGAGTGTATGATGCGGTACCCAGTGCACATTATAAATAGCTATGAAAAATAAATGCAGACCACCACCAGCAAGCTTTTGCATTTGTGATCTCTTTTACTAACTAAAATCATCAGAATTATAAAAAGTCATGAAGTAAAATTAAAAAGGTTTATTTATTATTAGGAACTGAAATCGAAATCGGTTTCTAGATACCCTACTTCCAATGATTCATCTGAACTAAAGTGAAAACTAACTGAAAAAAACTATAACTCTTCTATTTAACACGCGAATGTAGGCAATGTAGCCTCAACAACAACGACCAAACCAAAGAGTATTCAACTCCTACGGAACAACGACTTGATTGTCGTTGTCAAAATGACATTTAAAAAATGTTGCCACTCAAATAATAGGTGGGTTCAGCTTTCATTAGACAGACTCTATCAAATATTTTTTACATGGTATGTTGTTCAGGCGGCAAAAATAATCAGAACCGAATTTTAGATTCGTTGAATTTTTATCTGTAGTTCAAAAAAAAAGTATACATACAATAGTGATGTAACGAATGTCATTTTTTGAACATTCGCGGATGCGAATGCGAATGCAAATATCTGCTACCGACATTCGCGAATGCGAATATTCAGTTTTTGTTCAAATTTGGCGCCAATTGTCTATGGCTTGGAGGCAGTCTCGTTCGAAGGAGATGCGTACCATTGTATTTATAAGTTCCAATGAAAATGTAATTGTTAAGCTTCATTGCAAAAAAATCAAGTAAGTAAATAAATAATACCAAATGGTAGAGTGAAAACTGATATTGTGATTACGAGGTTAGTTACTTTTTCTTGCATTAAAAAACATAAGAAATGAATGGATTTTGATTTTATTTATCTACTATTGTTTTCAAATTGGTTTTTTTCTGCTTTTCATATTCACAAAACATTCGTATACATTTTGGCGAATGCGAATAATGCAATGAATATGCGAATATTCGCGAATGCGAATGCGAATATTCGTTACATCACTAACATACAATACTAACTTGGCACAAAACATAAAAGAATTTCAAATGAATTGTAGTTTTCAAAACGGTAGGTAAACTTATTAATAATTTACGCAGCAGTTAACGCGATAGTGGCATTCGATGTTACAGCACCCGAAAGATTGGTCCGGGGTATCAAAAATCACGAGTTTTATAAAAGCGACATTGTCTCGAAAACTTTGATATTCGCGATAAGGTCAAATTTGCCTAATCTGACCGCTCTCGAGCTGCTCTATCGGCCCCGAGGTTTCGGCGTCGGTTCGAGGGGCACCCCGTCAATGCGATTTTTAAGCGATCAGCCAGATCGACTCCTCTGCGGCTCCCGCTCGCCGCCGACGCACCTCGAGCGCGGCGGGCGCGGCGAGGCCGAGCGCGATGCGTTCCAGGCGGCGGCGCGCGGCCGCCAGCTGCGCGCGCGGCGCCGCGCCCAGCGCCGCCAGCGCGGCCAGCGCCGGCTCGCGCGCGCCGCGCTCCGCGTGCTGCAGCAGCAGCTCGGCCGAGGCGCCGCGCCGCAGCTGCCCCAGCGCCAGCAGCCGCGTCGCGCGGCACTCGTCCTCCTGCGGCCAGGGGCACGGAGCGGATGATCGCGACTCTGCCTACTGCAGGAGCGCGGTTCTACGCAGCTCTAAAAATTATATTCAGCGATGCTCACGAGCGTCGCGCTCGAGCGGCACCGACCTTGCACTTGGCGAGGCTCCGGACGAGGTAGTCGCCGACCTCGCGCTGCACGTCTGGCGCGGCGGCGCGCGGCACGCGGCGCGCGGCGGCGGCGGCGGCGAGCAGCGCGGCGGGCGCCAGCGCGGCCGCGGCGCCGCCCAGGCGCAGCGCGTCGCGCGCCACGCCCGCGTCCACGCGCGGCGCCAGCGCCAGCGCGGCCAGGTACTCGCGGCCCAGCTCGGCGCGCGGCGGCGCGGCGGCGCCCAGCTGGAAGGCCTCGCGCGCCGCCGCGTGCGCGCCCGGCGCGCCCGCCAGCCCCAGCGCGCGCGCCAGCCCCGCCCTGCGCAGCCGGCGGTCAGCGGCGCCCGGGCGCGGCGGTCCGAGGACCGTCGACCCGGGGGAAGAGCGGAATCGTAGCATCGGTAACGCTTCTATAATAATAATACCGCTCCTATCGGCGAGACCTTAACATTATAATAATAGATGAATTCGAGTTCGGTCACGAGATTTGAAACGGTACCTTAATAAAAATCCTAAAAATCCAATTAAGCGAGCCCTCTTAACCGTACGACCGATGTATCCGACGTGACCCCGATGTAGATAGATTCTGAACTCGGTAGCGCTGCGTCGGCGCTGCGGGCGCGCTGCTCCTGCAGCGTGCCAGCAGGAGCAGGGCGCTCTGCGGGGACTCACATGATGTCGTCAGAGTCGGAGCTGTGCAGCAGCGCGGTGAGCTGCGGCTCCGAGGCGCGGCGCAGCGCGGGCAGCAGCGCCAGCGTGGCGAAGGCGGCGTCGGCGCTGCCGGCGCGCTGCTCCTCCAGCGCGGCGCGCTGCGCCAGCACGGCGCTCAGCAGTGACTGTTCCTGCCCACACCGACACACTCCGTCAGCCCCTCTCGAGCCGCGGCGGTCTCCCGATTGCTTCTACGTCGAACGGCGCGCACGGCTTCCGCTAACCGTTCGTACCCGGCATAGATTAACTAAATAATGTTTCGAGAGCTTATCAACACGAATAAATATCTTCGATCTCACAAATGGCAGCAAAGTATTAATAGTTATACCTAAAAACTTGTACGCGCAAGTTCGCAGCAATGCACTATCAGTAAACATGACTAAAGTAAACGAGCCAAAAGCCACTCTCAACACAGATAACATAATAGGCCAGTTATATATAACTTACCCATTAAACTAAACTTTTCTTTGTTCTTTGTTTGTACTTTCCTAATAAAGGTTTATTCATTCATAAGTGCTTCCTATTCTTATATTGCTGAGATGTCGTTGTATAAAAAGATTCTAATGTCTCCAGTGCAGTTGATAAAACAGCATTCGTACGTAGAGCAGCAGTGCCAATTGCTCTCCTCACCTACTTTGCCTATTTTCATACCACAGTGAAAATATCAATGCCTTCTGACTAGCGCGGTCATGTGCTGTTTACACATCACGCTAGTTTTCATTGTGGAAAAATGGTACAGATTTATGTCGCAGATAAAACCGGAGTCGAAATGTAAACACGCATGCTTCGCCCCACGCGTACCTACCTACCGTCCGCGAGAGCGGCGTGACGTGTCCCGCCGGCGGCCGGTGCGCCGCCGCGGGGCGATAAGGGCGACCCGCTCGCCGGCGAGTTCACGGCGGCGGAGATAGCGGCGCCGCGAGACACGTCATCCGGCCACGCGGAGGGATCGAGCGCTCATCAATCGAGCACTAATCATTTCAGCATTCATATCTCTTCCCGTCCCTTTCGCTCGGCGGACAGAGTCGGGAGCGTACTCGGTGCCCGCACGTCACGTCACGCGCACGGCGACCGTGCAGCTCGGCGGCGGGCGTACCTCGTCGGGCTCGGGCGCGCGGTCCCGGGCGGCCAGCGGCAGCGGCAGCTCGGCGAGCTGCGGGCGCGCGCCCAGCGCGGCGCGCAGCTCGGCGCGCGCGGCGGGCGGCGGCGCGCCCGGCCGCAGCGTCAGCGAGCTGAGCGCGCGCGCCTTGAGGCCGGCGGCCGCGTCGGCGCCGCGCAGCAGCAGCAGCTCGTCGGCGGCCACGGCTCGCAGCGCGCGCCCGTCCTGCGCCTGCGCCAGCTCGTAGCGCACGACGCGGCGCCGCTCGACGCGCGCCGGCGCCTCGTCGTCGTCGTCGTCCTGCCCCCCCTCCTCCTCCACGTCCCACGCCCCCTCCCACATGCAACGGTGCTGCACAATCATATTTATAATTAACACTTTTCGCACTATACTAGTACACGAGCGATGTTGTCTTTTATAACAGATCGGATCGGGGCTCAAATTCCTATCACGAGATTCGTTTCAGGATATTTCGTCGTGTCGCAAAAGCTACATCAAAAAATACGTATACTCGAAAAACATAACGACCACTGTTATTTTTGGGCCATGAATTTTATGTTGAGTAAAAAGTTTGTATCTGTCTATAACCCTCCCCTTTGACGGTAGTCGAGTGATTAGGGACCTAACTTGATGCCTAGTCTGAAGAGCGGCTATTAGTGAACATTGTAATTTTTTTTGATATAAATATTTATTTAACATCACAATACACACAAACGTTAATACGATGTCGTAATTTTTTTCAACATTGGTACCTGCCGAAGTTTGAGTCAACCTGCTTCCACATACGATGACCTCCGACGATCAGTTTCAACTGTTCAGGGGGAGCCGGTCGCCAGCGGCCACCCTCTCATCCGTCTCACCTTAAACTTACGCACGACGAGCTGCGACACGGCCTCGTACTGCACGGCGCACGCGCCGGATACGTCCGTCTCATTGTACTCGCCCTCCTCCAGTTGGAACTGGAGTAATCAAACAATATTATCATAATCCTTAATCTAAACAAAGAATAAACAGATCACCAAGAAAAACAAACCATCAAGGATGCCAAACCCAGGCGTGGGCATTGTCATTCTCGTCGCACAGAACGCGTGCCGGGTACCAAGCGTCGTACCTGGAACAGGCTGACGAGCGCCTTCTTGAAGTTGAGCACGTCGGGCGGGTCGGCCGGGTCCAGGTAGGCGGCGGCGAGGCGGCCGGCGCGCCAGCGCGCCAGGAACTCGGCGCGCGGCTGCGCGTCCCACAGCGACGCGCGCGGCTCGAAGTCCGCGCCCGCGCGCGCGCCGCACAGCAGCAGCCGCGGCGCCTCCAGCTGCAAGCGCCACTCGCGCATGTAGCCCGGATACAAATTAATGAGGCCGACTAGTTTCATAATTTCATATAGTTCTCAAAGTAAAATTAGGATTTTTTTTAATTTGTTTTAGAGTGGTAGACCCACGTCAACACTGTAGGATTGCTATTGACTTTCGTACGGAAGGTGAGAGACTGGGGTGCCCATGGGTGAACGGCACCTTAATGCCGGCAATAGATCAGCGGTTCTTAGGGTCACTGGTTTCTACCAGCCAAGGTGATCACTTTCGGCGTGACTGTTAGCTTGTCTATTCCAAAACAAAGCTATCAGTACTAGTGGTTACTTGCCATGTGTAAAATTTGAATAAAATAGGCACATATGTCTATTTGCAATTAGATTTCATCCCATACTGACCAGTCAATTACAAAGAGATGTATGTTATTTGTTTAGGTGAATTACCTACCAGATTCTGCCACGAACCATCACAATCCACGTAAGTGTCTTATGTCAAGGTTGTTATTGGCTAAATCCATTTCAACCCAGAGATGGGAAAGCCATAATAAAAAAAGAACTGTAAATGCATTTGCATTGAAATAGGGTAAAATATTAAGGTATTATTTTGCAGGTCATTTACATATGCTAAACAAATCTTTTCTTTCTTTCTTCTCTCTTTCCTTAAAGTAGAAATGTTTTTACACTTTTTCGGTGTGAAAGGACTTCAAATGCTTACGGTGTAGATTAATACTGTAAATTCAGCGATTTATGTTCTGACTTTTAAAATATTTTTATTACAAGATGTTTTAACTGATAGCTCTGACACATAATCATCTGGTCAAGTCATTACAGTCCCGCATACAACTGTATTGTTTTACAAAAAGGGCATATTTCAAAAGAGCTCATAATGGTACATAAATATATATACCACTTTGATTTTCACCATGGATCACTACCCTATTCTCTGGAGCGCCTTCCTGAAGGGTTTTGCTTCCAAACACCAAGCTCCCTCTATAACCGCTGACTACATTTTCATCAGACATGTCTGATTTGCTACCTTTACCAAAGTTCTATGACATTTGTCTTAATTATAAAAATTTGACAAAATTAGCTCGATACTGTATGCCTTAAAAGCAAACAATGGCTCTCAAAAGGTTAACGAACAAGATTATAATAGGACTCTGGACATAATTTTGAGTGGTGTTATCAAATGTTGCCGGAGAACCGATTCAGGCTTCGGATCATGTCAATATTTTTTTATACTACCCTCAACAGCCACGTAATCAGTGTAGCCTGGCGATATGGTAGAGCGAGGGTCAGACCGTGAAGAGCAGCAGCACGTCGCCGTCGCCGTCCGCCTGCAGCGGTTGCACGGCCAGCTCCGCCTCCAGCCGGTAGCCCAGCTCGCCGCCGCGCGCGTCGGCCGCGCCGAGCAGCACGCTGCTGGCCGCCGCGTACCGCGCGCCGCGCGCGAACGGCGCCAGCCCCGCCAGCCCCGCGCCGCCCGCCGCCGCCGCCGCCGCCGCCGCCGCCAGCGCCAACAACAACACCGCGCGCCGCATCCGCTCCGCGTTGATACGACCCTCACTGACTATTCTCAACGGAAACCTCACGTCATGCGCGTGCGCTGCGCGTCTCGCTGCTGCGGAAGCTATGACTGAACTGAACTGTCAATTCCATTAACACCATAATAATATGCCGGTACTTGAACTCTGCCGGCTCTGTTATCTACTCGGCTATTGGTATCTGTATGCGACATTGGAATCTGTTTTCTCTCTTGCGCACATGATGTCCGACTGAGACAGTGCCACACTGAAACTATACTGACATGAAACGAAAATAAAACGAATCGCCACGATCATTCAGCGAGCGCTTGCGGTTGACACTGACGGCTCCGTTCTGTTCGGGTCACGGCTACAAACGCCCATCGTTGAGCTGTTTTATTATTTGTTTGTAGCCGGCACATGGCAACATCAAGGACGCCGCAGCGGCGGCAAGTTTACAACTTCGAGATTTAGGTTTACAGCTTTATTGAGAAAAGCTCCGCGATCTAATAATAGTGCGCCGCAATATTTTCGCGCGTGCTGAAACTGAATAATTAATTTTCGTTTCACACGCACGCAGTGAGCAAGTAGTGGTGATCTATAATTCTACATGCAAACGAGTACTGTCAGTACTGACTACCTACGGGTACCTAACTATTTCAAAAAAGGCACATGCATCTTTTCAGCACTCGTCAGTATTAATTGTGCTTGGAGTGATTTTATGAAATAAGCCAAAATGAGTCCTACCTAGTAATGAAAACAGCATAAGCAAGAATAGGGTTAAATGGTCGGAAACGTCTGCAATGCAGACATGGTCCTCCGCCGTGTCCGCGTTGCAGCGTATCCACGGCCACAGGCCACCGCCACGGCCAGGTCCACCTTACTATTAGATGCTCCAAACATGCAGCATACATGCAAGTTTTCTTTACAAACCTACTTTAATAAAGATTAATAAAAGACACACTTGTACTTTACATTATTTTTAATAAATAGTCTCATAATTGCACATGAACATTTTGTAATTAGCTAGGTATAACTTAAAACATTTTAAGTACAGCAATAAATAAACATAATAAACTATAATCAGGTTACAACAACATTTTAGCTGTTTCAGCTACTATTTGCATTCAGTTGAAGTTTGCGCAGGCGCCGGCGGGCGCGCCGACCTGAAGGGCGACTCTCTAGCGGAGCAGCGACGAGCTCGTCGCCGGGGCGGCGCCCTGTCTCGCTCTAGTGTGCTGGCACGCGTGAGCGAGACAGCGCGATGCCTCAACGCCGAGCTCGGCGCAGGCGCGCGTAGAGAACACCGGGGCTGTGCAGGTCTCTCGGAAACGTCGGAACGTGCAATAAAGTCGCTATGTTGAGTTCACACGGCAGCAGCACAGCGCGCGTACAGTGGACACGCGCGCCAAGTCCGCCTTACTGCTTCAGCTTCACTGTTCTGTTCCCGTCTGAAGCCAACGTTAGAAATGCTCAAGATGTAAAGTACGTCGCAGAGTGCAATTCCTCTTCTCGCAAACTACATTTGGTCCACAGGCCCGGTGGTCCAGGAGTCAGGTCGGCCGGCGCCGGCGCCCGCTGAGCTGTATCACACGTCGCCGGGCAGCGCACCGGGCGGGAAGGATCTTTGGTCGCAGCTCGTAACACTACGTAACAAGGTGCGGCGTCGCGCGCGCACAATAACTTAACAAGACCTGCCCGTCCCCGCCGGGGAGGGGCGTCGCAACAAACACACGCGGCGCGCCGTCACGAGTAGATCGTCATCAGGATCATCTGGAAAACATAGTTCATTTAATGTAGAGCGGAGCGTCGCGGCTGTAGCGCAGGCATTAGGTGCGGCCGCCTGCTCGCGCGGAGCACTGACCTCTTCCAGCGAGAGAGGATTGGACTTCAGCTTCGTGTCGAGGCTGCGGTACCGCTCTGAAACATTATGAGTGGTCAACAAACAGTTACATTAGGCACTAATAGAAATGCCTGCCACGTGTACATTTATATTGTTTTAAATAACAGAGAAAATTCACCGCTTTCTGTTTACTTATCGGCCTCTTTTGTTAAAAAACAAACTAAATATTTTTAGATTTTTTTTCACTAGCAATTAATATTGAATAAAGCAATAGGTAGGTATTTGAAACTATTCCACAAATTAAAAGCATTTAATGGTGAAATATGCCGCGGTGACAGACGGACGAACGGATTCGCTCCAAGAGTTTCCTTGTTACCGTTATTATTAACATGCTATAGTGGCACGCTAGCGTTTATACATAAACACTTTAGTCCCTCTCGCACACGCGTACTGATTAGAACGGGATAAATGCTTTATGTCATCGATAAAAGCTAGCGTACCAGGCTCCACGAAGTAGGTAGCAGTTTTATACAGTCAACTGACAAGTTGCGGGAAAAAGTTAGGGGTCGAAAGTTCGAATAGGACACGAGTTCTATATGAACAAGAAACAAACAAAAATGTCAGTCTCATCCTGGGGCTCGGGCGGCACCCGCGGCGCCCCGGCCGGGACGGCGAGCGGGTACGCACCGTGCGCGAGGTGAATGCGCGCCAGCGCCAGCAGGAAGGCCGGCGGCCGCAGCGCCCGGTGCGGCGCGAAGCGCGCCACGCAGCCCTCCAGCACCTTGTTGCTGGCCGCCACGCCCGCCGCCCACAGCAGCGCGCGCAGCCGGTACGACGACGCGGCGCGCGCGCAGCCGCCGCCGCCCAGCGCCGCGCGCCAGCCGGCCAGCACGCGCAGCAGCGCCGGCACGTCGCGCGCCGCCATGCGCCCGCACACGGCCGCGTCGCGCAGCGCCACCAGCGCGCGCGCCAGCTCCGCGCCCGCCGCGCCGCGCGCCAGCGCGCCCAGCCCGCCGCGCCGCAGCGCGCGCCGCAGCCCGGCCGCGTCCACCTGCACAGCGCGCGCGTCAGCAGCCGCCCGGCCGGCCGAGCCCGCCCGCCGGCCGGCCTCCACTCACCTCCTCCGCTTCCTCGCTTCCCAGCAGCTTGACGAGCGACGATCGCACTTCAGGCTGAAACGGACGACGACGGATTGAATACGAGTCGATTTTTTGTAAACTATTTTCCGTGTGATTTTCAATAGAGAGCGTCCGTCTCGACACGACATTCGCGAAAGAAACGAGGACACTCACGGGCAGGGGCCGGCGCTCGTCCGGGAACTCGGCCGCGATGCTGCGGAGGATCATGTTGTCCTCGTTCACCTCCCAGATGTTGGCGTGCTGGTCGGTGAGCACGCGCAGCAGGAACGCGGCCTCGGTGTGCGCGCGGCGCGTGTGCGGCACCAGCAGGTAGTCGCCCCGCGGCAGCGTGAAGAACGTGGCCACCTCGCGCGCGCGCGACCAGTGCGTCACGTCCAGCGCGCGCAGGCCGGCCAGCGGGCGCTCGCCGCGCCGCGCGCCGCCGCCGCCCGCCGGCAGCTCGTACAGCGCGAAGCCGATGCCGCGCAGCGCGCGCCGCGGCGCCCGCACCGCGTACTGCTGCGTCACGGACACCACCACGTGGCACTTGCCCTCGCCCGCGCCGCCCGGGATCTGCACGTGGAACTGCGGGTTGCAGCCGGTGGTCTCTGCAAGCACGAGCGCGCGTGAGTGCCGTGCCGGCCCGGCCGGCGGCGCGGCGCGGCGAGCACCCACCTGCGGCCTCGGGCGGCCCGCCCGCGTTGTAGCCGCGGCGCCAGCGCCGGCGCGCCAGCACGGCGCGCCACGGCCGCCGCGCGTGCAGCGCCGGCTCGCGCATCCAGTCGTCCGGCCCCACGTGCACCAGCTCCAGCCGCGAGAACGAGCGCGCGAAGTCCTCGAAACACATCCTAAAATTAAATAAAGCAACATAGAGTTTTGATTCTTCGACGACGCAGCACCGCGCCTGCTCGCTCGACAGGCCGGAAGGATGTCAAACTACGAAGAAAAATCATTGCGGACTATTCACATGTTTTCTGTAGCCTAACAAACACTCCTTATTTATTACCGACAGTGCCGCACAGGCATCGCGTACGTTTCTGCGCTCATATTCCTTTTTGTACCTATGTAAAAAATCTCGCGTCGTAGGCGTAGCTACCTCGCACAGCTTTGGTATTCCATAATTCATAAATAAACTTTGAATTATGCAATGCTTGATAATTATATTTTAGGCGTTGCTTGATTGCTGCAAAATAAATATTTTTATCGACTGCGACATTGGCAACAATCGGCCAGGAGCGGCTCTCTCCGGGATCGAGAGCGTGAGAGCGCAGCGCCGTCGCTTGCGCAAGGGCTTCCCCCCCTGCCCCACACCCATGCGCTCGCGCGTTTACGCTCCGTTTCCCGTCGTTTACCCGCTCCCATTTTCTAATCTTTATAAGTAATCATAACGTTTATTATACCCACATTAATCTGCACATTACATATTATGGTTCAGGCAGAACCAGTATATCGTGTTTGCAAGAGTTGTCGGTACCGGCCCTGGGGCTTCGTGCCTAGAAAATTGTCAGGAAGTTGTTTTCAAAGTCAGTTATCCATCCATCGAGCTAGGTGCGCGCGCGCGTCTGTCGGGAGAGGCGGCGGCGCGCGCGCCGGTTCCCACGGCCCGACACACTTCGCGCTGACCCAGTGCCGCAGCCTTGCTCTCGCGCGGGTCACTCACCCGCCCGCGCCGGCGCGACAACAGCGTGGTCGCCGCGGCCGTCCGGCGCGCGGCTGGCTGCTGGCCCTGTCCTATGCCGGCGGACCACGGAGGCGTCTGTTTCGAATACTTTCCGTGTGTACGGGTTACCGCACGATAGGTTGTTTTATAAGTGCAACGTTAATGATTCTCTAATTTAGGTCAGTTTATAATAATATTGTAAGTTATTTACGCACACATGTATAACTCCCGTATGTCTGCCTAATCATATTTGTATTGTTAAGTGTGAATAAAATCAGTGTTAGAACAACTATCATTGGGTTTGTTTCGCGCATTAACTTTCCCTTACAAGTTACCTCACACTCATCTCATAAACCGTAAACACATTACAGTTTTTTTTTTGGTCCTTCGAAAAGAAAATACCTGTGAAATTCCATCGACATTTGGAACACAGTCAACTACGCTTACGCTTCTTTGTTCTCTGTGGACTTGTACGACTACGAATCGGTTAACTGGCTTCCCGGAAGAGGGTTCCACCAGTTGATTGAGAAGGCGGTACATACAAGGTCGTGCTTGGTTCGCGAGAACAAGGAGCGTTTTAATTTCAATCACATCTACATACAACCATGGAAGGTCTACTTCAGCGCCAGCAGGACATTGTTGAAGCGATCAAGAAGTTAGAACGAAACTTCAACAAGGATTCCGCAAGTCGGAAAACGCGTAAGTACTTGGATGAACGACTCGATGCCCTGGACAAGTTGTGGGCCGAGTTCCAAGTCAACAACCACAAGTTGTCGCAGTATGAACATGACATCGAGCCTTACTTTGATGAAGATCAGTTCACACAAGTAAGAACATACTTCGATTCTGTACGTATTAAGATATCGTCGTTTCCTCCTGCTACGGAAACCATTACTGAGAGACTGTCGTCTCCAGCTCCAGCAGAGTTGCCTAAGTTCATACAGCCTGCGCCAACTGCAACAAACGCTCCACCTAAGCTACAGCCGAGACTTACGCTGCCGGCGACACTGACTCCGACAACGATTTTACCTATAAACCGAGATCAAGCAGCTGAGCTGCTAACTCTGCAACGAACCAATTTTAGAGCTTTTCACCGACAAGTTAATAGCCTAAAAGTGGACTCTATACAAGACAAGTGGGAGTTAGAAGACGAGCTACGCAACATTCAAACCCGTTGGAATGCAATCGACGCTTTGCATCTACAAATCGACAACATACTACAAGGTTCGGACATACAGTACGAAGATCAGTTTTACGCCTATGAAGAATCATACAAAAATATAAAGAAAGCTTTGAATCTCAAGCTTGCATCTACCGTCCATCTTCAACAATCGACACCTCAAATCGATATACCTACATTTACAGGCAAATATACACAATGGCCTACATTCTATGATTTGTATGTGGAGAGCATACATAACAACAATCTTCTGACTAACACTCAGAAGATGCAACATTTAAAAGGAAAATTGAGAGGCGATGCCGAGCGACTTATTCAACATCTACACATTGCTGCAGACAACTATGAGACGGCATGGGAGCTGTTAACGCACAGATACAATAATCCTCAAATGTTGTTCACGAAGCAAATTGAATTCTTGTCTGAGTTCTTGTCTTCTTTGGTCTGGCAAAATGTACGGGTTACCGCACGATAGGTTGTTTTATAAGTGCAACGTTAATGATTCTCTTATTTAGGTCAGTTTATAATAATATTGTGAGTTATTTACGCACACATATATAACTCCCGTATGTCTGCCTAATCATATTTGTATTGTTAAGTGTGAATAAAATCAGTGTTAGAACAACTATCATTGGGTTTGTTTCGCGCATTAACTTTCCCTTACAAGTTACCTCACACTCATCTCATAAACCGTAAACACATTACACCGTGCAACCGCTAATATATTTGCAAAAGGGATTTTAATTATGTTCGTATTGCATTCTTCTTGCCTCCTAATGTTGGTTTTCCATGTCCTTCACTAACAAAGATTTCGATATTTCGATGGAAACATGTACTTTGTGATGGAAACTGAACGTTGAATCACAAGTTGAATGTTTAACATTAGGTACAAAACAAATATCTAAAGAAATGTCGGTTACAAGAATTTAAATAACAAACGGCGCCATCTCTCGTCAGCTAGCGGGCACTGTAAAGTTATCCAGTTGTATGTGATAACTTGTAAAAAGTTTCTCATACTTAGATGACACCGAGGGTAGTTATACCCTTAAAATCAATAATGTAATGTAATGGCGCCGATAACTGGAAAAGCGAACCACACAAATTCATTCCTTTTTGGCTTCCCGGGCAACGGCACAGCACCGGCGCCGGTTGCCGGCTAATGGAAAAACGTCCATCGGAGCCATCGAGCTCGCAACCCTCGGCGGGTAGTCTCACGGAACCCACCAGAACTCGTCGGGGTGCAGCGCGCGCGCGTCCAGCAGCTCCCGGTCGGCGGCGGGCAGCGCGCGCCACTCGGCGCTGTCGCGCGCCCACGCGCCGCGCCAGCCGCCGCGGCCCGCCGCGCGCAGGCGCAGCAGCGCGCCCGCCGCGCCGCGCACGCGCGCCAGCCCCGTCACGCAGTACGCCTGCCCGGCCACCAGCCCGCTGCGCAGCCGCCGCCACGCCGACTGCTTGTCCTGCGGAGCGAGACTCGTCAGCCGCGCCGCGCCGGCGGGGCGCGGCGCGGCGCGGCGCGGGGCACTGACCGGCGCGGCGCTGGCGACGACGATGGTGGAGCGCGGCGCGGCGGAGTGCAGCACCTGCAGCGTGAGCGCGCGCGGCTGCCGCGCCAGCGAGAACGACTGCACGATGCCGCCCGTCAGCTCCTGCAGCGCGCGCGCGCCGGCGTCCGCGCCGCCGCGCATCGCCGCGTACGACCCGTACAGCCTGCGCACACAGCCGCGCGCTACAGTCGGCGTCGCGCCACCCGCTGCACTATGAGAGGCATCGCGTCGCAGGTGCGGGGGTAACGAGGACGACATTCGTAGTCAGCTCCGTGGCTCGAGGAAGTGGGGCGAGGGGGGGGGTCTCGCATTATAATGAATGATACGTATTACTTCGTTTGATTTTATGACGTGAGTGTTCCTAATTTTCCATACCCAAATGAAAGGCTGACATTCGATTTCAAAAGAGACTGAATAAATTCAAGCGAGATATGCGTGCTAGGGATATGGTTGAGCGTGGGCGAGAAACGTGTGCTAGGGATGTGAGCAAGGTGAGGCGGAGTGGTGGAAAAATGAGGTGAGAGTAGTGAGTGTGAGGGCGTGTCGTGTCGTGTCGTGTCGTGGCAGCAGACTGCACTCACTTGGCGTAGGCCTTCTCGAGCAGCGGCAGCAGGTAGTCGTGCGCGCGCGCGCGCGAGCCCAGCAGGCGCGGCGGCGCGCCGGCGCGGCACGGCAGCCGGTCGTCCACCGCCACCTCGCGCCACGCGCCGAACACCCAGAAGCGGAACCTGCGAGCGAGACGCAGCGTCACGGGCCGCGGCCAAACATACACTTAATGTACCCGCATTAACTAGAATCGTTTTAGAAAAAGGCCTTCGAGCACCAAATGCGAGAGTCCTCGCTTAAGGCTGCGTACTACCACGGGAGAGCGGTGCGAGGATGCGTAGCGAAGCTGTTTAACTGCGCGCAGGCGAGCGGTGCGAGGATGCGTTGTTGATTCTTTTCAGATACTTTCCGTACACATTCCTTGCTCACATACCTACCACGCATATCTCGCTTGAAATTCTCTGATCACGACCAGAAGAGAGGTCAACATAAAAATGTAAATAATTAAATCTCGCCCCGCTAAGCCCATTTCCACCGTGCTAAGCGGGCACAGAACAGTGAACCTTACACAATATTCAAGCGACAGGATGGTTTGCGATTCCTAACGTGACCAACAAAGTTTCATTTACCCCTCCGTGCAGGGAGCATTGTCCGCGCGGCGCGACGGCTACTCGCGCGCCGCACTGTCCCGGCCAATCGCGGCCGCCTCTGATGAATTCTAATGGCCGAACCTTCTCCATGCCCGTTATAATCGGAATAGAAAATATGCGAGCTTCAAATTCAATTAACAAGATAAAATTTAACGCGATGCAGGTGCTCTCAGGGTGGCATAGACCGAACTCAAGTCCCAGTTTCATACCGGAGCGGTATCAAACCGGAACTGGGTTCAGCACCACCCTTAGAAACTGACCTCTAGCTTTACAACTGATCCTAGCTTCATTTGGCTCAATCGCGTGAGCGAATCTAGAAACACAATACGCGTGTCTACTATCTCGGATAGAGTATCGAGCGAGCCGCGCGAGGGCGCGCCGCCGAAAGGTCATTTATCGCATCGGAGTGCGGCCCGCTATCGACAGCTAATGGCTCGATTCGACACACCCTGCCGCTCGTGATGGCGGCGCGCCACAAATAGAACGCTCGGAACCGACGTCGATGTAGGCGGGCGCGGGGGACGGTACCGGAAGGCGCCGGTGTAGCCGCGGCGGAAGCTGTGCGGCGGCGCCACGCGCGCCAGCAGGCGCGGCGTGAGCGCCAGCGCGGCCGCCGCGGCGCACAGCTCGCCGCTGCCCAGCGCGCCCACCTCCACGTCCCAGGCCGCCGGCTCCTCCGCGCACAGGAACGTGGGCCGCACGCTCAGCTCCTGCCAGACAACTGTCCATCTTATTACTGAGGACACGCCAGATATGAAGCTGCTCAGTAGTATGGGCAGTGTCCGTGTGAGTAAAGTCAAATAAATATCATTCTTTTGTCGGTATATTTTTATGTATGTTACTTTGTAAGATATTTATCTATCCTTGTTGCCTGAAAATAAATGATTTTATTATTATTTTTATTTTATTAAATATATTAGGTCACATGTAACCTGCCACGATATGAAGCCAACTACGACATGATATGATGATTCATGATTCATTTAATAACAATTTACATTATTGTGTCTGAATGTTCCTTAATCTACGAAATTCAATTACTATCAGATTCATTTAGGTACAGCACGACTTTTAACTAACTAACAACTATAGTCGTAAGAAAATGAATGTCGGTTATCTCCGATTTTTTTTAGTTTAGTCGCGGTTGGCTCCCTACAGTCTTGTAATTCTTAAGGTTAGAGAAACTGATTGTGGCACAAAAATGGTGAGCAACTTTTTCTTTTCCATAAGTAGGTATTAGAGAAAAGTCATGGAAAAGTTAATTTTGTGACCTTTCTAGTCGTGTGCCCTCGTTTAATTGGCACAAAAGAGTTTAGATCCTTCATAATAATAGGAACGGTTGGCACAAAAAGCTAAAGCTGTCATTTGTCTCTCCCACCAACTCCCACAACCTAAGTCTTAAGTTTTCACAGCAGTAAATGCTTAGTTTACTAGTACACCCGAAGACTAAATGCAATAATAGTATGGATGTATGTAAATTCTTTATTGTACAAAAAAAACATAAATGACGAAAAGAGATAAAGTATAATAGTGAATGGATAAATAGATAAAATTTTACCAGAGAACCCTAAAAATCTAGCCACCGGCTCATGAAAGGAAGTGCAACGCACCGCGCGCAAATCGTGCGATTATCAGCGCCGGCGCAGCGCGACCGCCCCCCACGGCAGGTGCACGGCGCCTTGGCTCCCCCCCCCCCCCCCACTAAAGTCAATTAGGATTCATTCGCGACACTAATCTTGACGCTTGTAATGCGTGACCCGACAGAGTAGCTCGAAGCTTCTAAAGTAAATTGAATTATTTTACACGCGCACACATTCCAAGTCAAATTGCATTATAAATGGCCCATGATTATATAAAAAATTTATTATTTGTGAGAAGTACCGTGAGTAACGGTGCCGGCCGCGCGGCGAATGCGATCGCCGTGCGCTTGCGCAACGCCGCGCCGCGCACGCGACTGCGCCGCGCCGCCTTCCATGGCTCCCAACTGTTTCTCGCGCGCGCGCCTCTTTGCGCGACTAGTCGCCGCCAGGTACCAGAGCCACAGAGCAGGGCTCTGACCGGCGGGACGTTTCGCGAGCCCATTACACGCATATCTAACACTCTGATACCACAGATATTGATGTAGTACCTACTTCGCTAGCACCAACACGGAAACTGACAATTACCATGATCATACATACAGACATACCGCGTTCTTGTCTTCATACAAAGTAACTTAGGAAGATATTTTTGTAAATGAATAGAATGGGTACCACTGCCGCAAACACGCGATTGGGTTGCAGAAACTGCAGAAAGCAGTCCTTGGTCCTTGCTTTGCTTTGCGCAACACGCAAGAATGGGCTGGAATTGCTATAGCATGTCTCGGAAAGATGATGTGATTGATTTCTAGAACCTGACAAACACTAAGAGAAGGAGAATAGTGTAAACTATAGCCACACGGCAGTCAAGGTTAACTACGTCTCTGCAGATCTATAGTTGAAGTGCAGTTGAGGAGGTGGCTGGGGTCGCGGCGCCCGCAGCCGGCGCGGCGTCGTTGTTCGTCGAGAAAGCTCCTCGTGCGAATATGTCGCCGCAACTAATACTCGCTTTTGTTTGCACTTTCCGTTCCGGGCTGACGCACGCGTCTGAGGACATTGTCTGATTGCTAAGCTTTTAAACTTAAACACGTCAGAACAAACTTACTAGTTTACTTATCCTACTTTGAAAACCGATTTCTACTAGCTCTAACATTCGCTTTTATCGATTTTGATTGACTCGGCCTTTTGTTGCTTTGAAGAGCGTTGAAGAAAAGGCAAGGCGAGAGACATAGAGAGACGTCTGGCATGATACGGAATTCAAGAAACGGCAAAAAATCGATGCCATTATGTGACGCTGCGGCATGCCCTATGTATTGTATTGTATCAAATTTAAATATGCAGACAAAGTAGCCATTTAGTGTTTATTTACTAAGTAGAGCAAGAAGACACAGTAAGTTATATAATTTCTTCCTTACACTTTACTACCTCGTGATGCGCTCTAGAAACAATTATCAGCCTTAAGGATGTATACTGGGGTAATGCCTCGGTCGTGGCTGTTCACAAAACTGCCACGAGCAGTGGTCGACTGCTGCGACGCGAGCTTGATTATGTTTGAAATGTTACGATCACGCCACTGTACGCAGCACGGTAGCCATCAATGCATGCTGAGTAGTAGCTCCCGCATGTTCCCAATGTGTCGCCCTAACACGGCCATAGTGAGTGGAAGTCGTGAACACATGAATTTTGGAATACTTATAGATTAGTGAAAACGAATGGTGCAATGTGTTGCATATAATATATTTATATTTATTTTACAATTGAAAGCCTCGCGAGGGACCCGTACCAGCAGGTATGTGTTGGTATGCTCGGCGCTAGTGGCGCGTGCGCGCGGAATGGCAAAGCGGTGACGTAACCCGCGCCCGGACTAATTATATCGACGTCGGCGCAGGCTGTGTCCAGAAATAGCCTGCGCCAGCTGTACAAGGCGACGCGCTTCCCTTTTGGCAGTGTGGTTCATTTCCGATTCGAGTGAAATCAAAACCGACAAATTAATATACTAGGTAATCGTAGTGTTGAGTCGACGCAAACATATAGCATCCCGACTCGGCAGGACGTTAACATAACATATTCATAACATCCGGATTGCGAATCGAATGGCTTCGGTAGTCAGCGCGCGCGTTGATGTCTTTTTTACGGGCGGCCTCGCTGCGCGGGCGCCGCGGGACGCGCCAATCAGCGCCGCGGTCACGTGGCGGGGACATTCCGACGACGGCTCGCGCTCCTCGCCTCATGCGATCAGGTAAATCCGGCCGCATCTCAGATCACAGTACTTGAGCCTTGGCACGAGCGGCACAAGTCACCGCGTGCAGCGCTAACGAACGCGGAGTTGCGTTACCTGTGTGTAAAGAGCCCTATGAGCCGGGGCCACGTGCTCGGCGCCCGCGGGCGCGACCGGCGGCCAGCGCTCCCGTTACGACGCGTTGGACTGTGACCGCCGACGCCGCCGCCGGCGCCGGCGCCGCCGACCGCGCGCCGCGGGGCACGCCACTGTCTACTCATTACGTAATTGTAGACCGAGCCAGTGGGATGGAGATCAGCATTTTTTACGGATGTTCAGCAGCATCACCGAAATCATGACGGCGTTGTATAGTTCCAGCGTGAAACGTGACGGCTATAACAGTTGTTTTGTCTATTTGGCAGCAGCCACCAGTTCGAAATGGAGGGGTTTACACCACAACGTAATCAGCAGAAACTGCTTCATCGGGGCAGTTTACGCCCCTATTAGCCGGTTTACTTAGTATAGTTTTCAACGTAAGCACGTAAGCATACACCAAGCTTTATGTTCACGACCGTTTTTGTGCTGCTCTGCTACATAACAAGGAGTAGGCGCGGCGACTCGCAACGGATCACAGAATTATATTATTAGTTAATCATTTTACCTATATTACAGACGATCAAAACCAAACCATCTAAAGATAAATGATGCGACATAGAGTTCGTTACTTTCGGCAAACAATAAATACATTAAAATTAACGAAGAATTATACATTATTATCAGATATGCATTCCATTATTTGTATCGGAGAATCCTCCCTCCGTAGTATTCAGTCGGTCACCGCTGCGAGTCGCACACTGTTCATTCAAGGAAGTGCAAATAGGAAGCAGATACTGTCGTGCGATAACAGTACGTAATAGTTAGCGGTGAGCGCGGCGTCACGCGCGCGCGCAGCCCACCTCCCCGGCTACGCTTGACCGGACGCACCGCGATCGATGCTAACTGGCTAAAAAACTAGGTAAGATATTATATGCATAGTTTGTGGTATGGTTGCCCTCGGTATTATTGACAAATTAAACTATTTATGTCATCGGCTAACCTACATTTCGGTTGAATGTAAATGACCAGATAGCCTATACCTAGTGATTAAGTGACCCTAACTACGGAGCTAGAGGTAGAGTTCGAAACTCGCAAGGGGCAAATGTTTGTATCATGGACAATAGATGTTTACAGTCGTGGATTTAGACCAGTTCCTATAGTAAAAGCATTGCTTAATTTGGGACTAGGTCAATAAGGGCATTAATTGGCGTAAATTGTCTTTAAGATATTTTTTATGTGTTTCTTCGAATTTCACGGTCTACTTTAAAAAAATGTGGGCCGGTTACGGTGTGTGTGTGTGTGTGTGTGTGTACTGACGTGCGGGCGCTTCCAGACGACGGCGCCGGCGCGGGCGCCCAGCGCGGCGGCCGCGGCCGGGAACTCGGGGTCCTCCCACAGCGGCTCGGCGCACGCGCTGCCCGAGCCCGCCGACCCGCTCCAGTAGCGGCTGCACACAACACGCCACTTATACACCTGAACATGCTGAGCGAATGAATGTCCGGTTGTGAGGTGGCATTAGAGAAGTGGCGACGATCGCCCTTCCCTTCCCACATGACGAGGCGCTCGGCCGCGGGCTGCGGCTAATGAGCCGCCGGTTCCCACGCGGCGCCGGCGCCGGCGGCCGCGCCACGCATTGTCATTGAGCGCACTGCACATCACCTACGGGCACTTTAGGACGTTCCTTTTTATAATTCAAAATCATTTTAATGTCGGTTCGAAGATAGGTACCTGGAGAGCGTGGAGTGGTCATCGCGCCGCGCGCCTGCGCTGCCGTCTGCGGACAAAAGACAGTTTAAGTGCTCAATTATAATTTAATAACCATTGATTTCGGGAACGGAGCACTGATAGTCAATTTAATTGCTATGTAATGAAATCACAAAGAAAAATCTAGGGTATTGGCCATAGATGGTATTGGCAGAACTTGAACCTGCTACCTCAGCATTCCGTGCCGTGCGTTGCCAGTTTTACTACATCACCACTACCATAGCCGGAATAGTGAGATTGCAGGTTCGAGTCCCGTCATTACCCTAGATATTTCTTTGTGCTGTAATTGCATAGCTTTTAAATTTAACAAATAAAAATAAGTAAGTTCTCTCTTTTTTCGTTGCATCGGCAACTAGCCCGCAGCCCACAGACAGTGTAGGTATCTATATGTTTAGGCACTGACTTCGTTTATTAGTTAGGTACAATCGTAACCTCCACAATTCCACACGTTTTTAGTTTTTTATTTTTACTAAGATGAGGTAGATTAGCGTTGTCGTAGTCGTTACACGATGTGGACATGTTGCGAACCATGCAGTCATTCTACTAGCGACCGCACAGAAATATCTATGATTAGACAAAAATCTTGTAAAGGTGATGCTGATGTAATAAACGAAGGTTTAGAAACAGCGACCCAAAGCCAAACCTAACATTATTAGCCAGAATTAAGTAGGTAGGTACTAAGCAAGGCCGAATAAGACTGCGACAATGCGTAATGCGAGTCGTTTGTCTAGTTGATAGGTATTCTTTAAGTATTAGGTATAATATGTATGGATAAAACCGTCTTTGGGTTACGGCCTTACGGCTTGTTGACTCAGTTCGAGTGCTAACTGCCAAGTGGCGCGACTATGCCGCGATCAATTTAGCTTTCGACTGCGACCTCCAGGGTACAGTTGGCGATCTGAGCGCGTTATCACGACCACCGGCAAAGCAACATCTCAACGATCACGGCACTTTCTTTTGGCGATCACGTCAGTCGTGCTGCGTGCCCGCCGGCGCCGGCCCTGCGGCGTGACGCGCCGCAGCTGACATTCGTATCACTCGGCGTCGTTAGGTAATCCGCGACACGGCGAAGCGCGTCTCGGAGTGAGCCTTCAATTAGCGCGGCGCGGAGGTCGCGGCGCACAATGGCGCGCGTCACGCTCGCTCGGCTCCGTCTCGCAAGTCGCGACACAATACCGCCTTCGTGCACTTGACAGCTGCACAGGTTTCGCATCCCGCACCGCAGGAAAAGCCGGCTGTGTTCACGTGAAACGTGCATTTACGATATGTTTACACAATCGGGCAAATGAGACAAGAAAATTATAATTGTAACTCCGTCATGCTACATTGGATCCTTTTATTTGAGTAAAGCTATAGGGCCTAATAGAGCTTATTGGGCTGAGTTGTCGTGTAATAGGCAGTAAAGAGATTGCCCGAGGTTTGCCCGTTTGGCATCTACCGAATATGGACTGTCAAATATGCGAAAAATCTATAACCAAGCAAAAATCGAGTTAAATGTCTGTTACATACAGATGGCAGATAATAGACAGTGCCTAACTTGACCGGCCAAGTTTAGTTTATCTGAGTTTATCTCTATTTGCGTCACTTTCTTATAAGTTATAACACTAGTTTGACAAAGACGCAGGGAGGGATACATTAAACCCGGGCCGGTCATGTTGGGGCGACAGGCGAAGCGAAAAGCGACAAAAAGAAATATTTAATATAATAAAAGCAGGTTCTAGTGTTGCGGAGAGCTGGTTATCGTGATAACTAGCTGTTGATTCACCAATCCACCAAAAGTCAAACCGTGTGTGAGCTCACATGCTCACAACGATCTTTTACACTCCAAACATTACCACCTACTGCAAAAACGCCTTTTGTTTTTGTAGTAGGAATTAATGTGCATGGAGGCGTCGAGTGTGCAGGCAGCACCCACTCGACGGCGCGGGCGTCGCCGGCGCTAGCTGCGCAGAGAGCGGGCGCGGCGCCCGCGGCGCTAAAAATCCAAAGCCGTGGAGACCAACAAAGCAACTAATTCATTATCGCTGATTGGTTTGTTTAAATTAAGAACAAACGCATGCGCAACCTACTTAAGGTCCAATTTAATGATGAATGTCAAGGAATAGGTCAGTGAACGTGAATAAAGCCATTAAGTACATCTAAATTGTTGTCTCAGGACGCGGAGGGCATTCGAATTAAATATAATGTGCCGTGAATGCGCCGCGGTGACGTGAAGTAGGTTTATGGGCTTGCAGCAGCGGCGCGCGCGTCGCATGCTTTTGAGCTTGCCGGCGAATTTGTAATTTGGTTCAAACTTGAGCTAGCTAGCAGTATATTTTACATTTTATTCGTCTCCACCCAGTAATCTACCCTGACGATACGTATGTATTCTGTAACTGTAACAATGGCGGTTCCCGCGCAGCGCGCGGCCGCAGTTTCGGCAACTTTCACTGCGATCGCACCGTGAGATATGGAATATGGAGCAATTGCGCTCTCTTGTTTGCCAACAGCCACTAATGGGTTTGATGTCGTTTCTTGTGAAAGACAGCTAGCTGTACTCGTATGCTTTGCAATCCGTTACGAAGCAAGAATCTGTGCATCCAGGGCCGCAATGCGCTGTGGACGCTGGGCAAGACACGTACGCGCAGTTCTGGCTTGATTGCGAATTGGTGTGAATTGTCCTGAGATATTAAATTTGTTATGTTTTTTATTGATTTTAGATCTTTCGTACCTACTTTTTTATTATTTTTGTTTTATAGGTCTTATTTACAAAAAATATTGGTTACACTAAGTACTTACTTGATAGATGAAAAATGTAAAAGGAAATCAATTACGACTAGGATTGTGTTGTGTGAAGCCGCTTGTTACTCACTCGCATGTCCGTTGGTCTTGGGGTGCGCGGCGGGCGCGAGGGGCGCGGGCGGCGGCGGGGAGGGCGCGGGCGCGGGCGCGCTGCGCGTGCGCATGAACTTCCTCATGGCGCGGCGCGCGCCGGCGCAGCGCGCCGCATCGCTCCGCCGCGGCCGGCGGGAGCGCGGGCACAGCAATTAGCTCAGTCAGCCCGCCTGTCAATGTTAAGTATAAACCTCACAACAGCACACCACGATGGTCGTTCCTTTCGGTTAGCGCGCTGTAAGCTGTAAGCATGCCGTGTCGATATTGTAAAGCTAAAATGTGCAGATATTTTGTTACAAACGGACGCAAACTGAACTGGTTATACGTGTGGAACACAAAGACTACCTATCGCAACGATAATCGTCGTGGCGTGCATCAAGCGATGATATGAAGTATACCTGCTAAGAAACTGCTTTTTGCATTTATTAGTTGACGGGCCTTGCTTTCGTCCCCCGTGGCCCAAACATCAGCGGCCGAGGTTTAGCTTATCTCTTCGTGCACCTCTATTGAACTAGTGTCATAAGAAAGGGACGCATAGAGATAAACTCTGATAAACTACACTGGCGGTCATGTCAGGGCCACAACTGTAGCTGTGCCCAAATCCGACTGCAAAAGCTCATTTCAGCGTGCCGCTTTATCCCGGGAACGTTCATTTTTCGGAACAAAAGAGTATTCCATGTTTTTAATTAGCCCTTAAGTCACGCGTGATTGAGGAACAAACATCCAAACGTACTCTCACATCTTCTTTACATTACATTACTTCTCTCCATTTTGTAAAACAGAGTCGTTATCCGTTCCTGTCGGTCCTCATCTTATTTTCGACCGCTTACTGCGTCAAACCATACAGATTTTGGTAAGGTTTTCACTGTTATTTACAGATTTTTTTTAATGGAAGGTTTTTATACTAAGTACATGTATTATGTATACCAGCAACGCCGGATCGCTTGTTAATTAATACAGTAAGATAAGGCTAGTTCTGGATACTATGTGGTTTTGGTTTTGAACGCCCACACTGGCTGCTCGGAACGGCGCGCCCGCAGCTCTACGTCGCAGGCGCAGCGTCTGCTCCGCCGCCAGCGCGGCATGATGGAGCGACAATGCCAGCCAACCGGGGGCTGACGGAGGCAGGCGCCGGGCTCCGTGCAAATATTTATTGTTATACTAGGTAATTAGAAAACAATTGGCATCGTGTTTCATGTCTTGCGTCATTGGTCATTACGTCAACAAAAAATATTGTGCCAGCCAATAATAGGTAATTAAATACCTCGTACCTTCTTATTTATGCGACCCGTCATGGAAGAAAAAACAAGGAGACTGACAGACACCGTACAGTGAGGCGTAACACAGTCAAGTGTGTTCTCCTAGCATCACCCTCCAATTTTAAGTAATTACTAAGTAGTAAGACAAAGCCGCACAAGGGGACAAATTAAAGTTAGGCTGTCATGTTAGCGCTACGGTAAATAGATCGCGCCTATTTAGAAGGTAGCCTTTACTGAAACTAAAGCAACATGTCTAAGATATGAAGATGCCCGCCGATCACCGTCAATTTGCTATTTCCTTTTAACGAACTAATACTTTTTATTGTTAGAACCCCGCTCCCCGCAAGCTATTATGGTGTCGTCGATTTTTTGTTTCGAATGGATTTGTGCTGGTAGCCTCAGACGGCTTTATCAGCTTATAGAAGAGAGGGCGAGCAACCAGAAGGACGTTCAACAAGGAGAATATTACTTAGCATAGGTGCCATCTTGTATACTATTAGTCTATAAATACAACCTATATAGGTACCTAGTAATTCTGGGACCGCCAGTCTGAACAATCAAATCTTCTTTGGTCCAGTTATCTTACCAAGCATTTTGCGACTAGGTAATTTTCTATTACCTACGCCCCGTCGTGCCTGTTTTTATACTGACCCATAATTAACAAACATTCATTATTATCAACATACTTCCAACTACGAGTGTAACATTTACCCTTGAACTAACGGGAACTGACGGGAACACCATTTACCCGGTAAATACCTCTAGCACAGAATAGTAATAGTACTACGTTGTTATATTTTTTGTTCCTCAATCGCGCATTAACGGCTGGACGGATTTGGATGAAATTGATTATATCCGGAATCTTAACATGTGACACTTTGACAAAATAACCCCATTTTCTGGCGGCAGCCGTTACGTCTCCATTAAATTTATAGATGGGTATATCTTGAAAATATAAGCGCATTTTTAACAAATTTAATAAAAAAATTAGGTAGCTAGCTACTATTATTTACAACAAACTGTTTGCTAAGAATGTGCCGGGAGAATTAATATTTTCAAGATTTACTCATGGCAGCCTAGAGATTTTGCCCTATTACTTACTCCTACTCAGCTCAACTGAAAGCGCGGCAAGGTACGGAGGTTCTTCGTGCAGTTTAATTTCGCCACTGATTTATAATTCACACCGAACGGTACCCGGCCAGGTACCTACCGCATAGTGCGCGAGTAATGGCTTACTATTAGGTATTCTGTGGTAACAGCCATCAAGTTCTTACTGTAGATTGGCCTAGTGCGGCGCGGCGGCTGCGGCGGCGGCGGTCGGCGGACACACCGGGACACGGGCGCACCTGGCACTGGCAGACTGTCGGGGCGACGACGTCGCGCCACAGCACTCGGCACTCGCGGCGCAACGTAGCGCGCACCAGGACGGCGCTCGGCGTGCGTGCGGCGCGGGCGACGCGCGGCGACTGCCGGCCCGCAGCCCGCGGCCCGCACGCCGCGCCCATTCATTCCGCGATCAACTCTTTTCCCCGGTGGCCGAAGAACCCATGGGCTCGCAAACTATTCTAGCATTAGAAACATGTTGCACTAGTCAGGAGACTCCCAAGATAAGTTCCACCCTAACCTTGCGTTTCTAACAGTGACACAAGGATAACTTGTCCCTCAGTGCAGTTCTATCTGACTACTGCCATAAGAATGGGATGCACTGAGAAATGAATGAGGACAGTCATGATGGGGCACAGGGGATGTAAGCTCCGGGTTACATGTCAGACCTGCCTTTGCCAGTGAGGCGCGATTTTAGAAGTGGTGCCTCTCTCCGTGAGTCAGGTGATAAGACGTACTTAGTACTGCGGTCCTAACATGACGGTCCAGGTTCCATTTATCCCTCCCTGCGCCTCCGTCTAACTATAGGGTCAAAAGCCTGAGAAAGGGACGCCCGCACAGAGAGATAAAGTAAACTTGGCCGGTCATGTTAGGTTAAAAACTCGCTGCCCTAACTGATTGTTTCAGATGGAATTGCCTCTAACACATTTACCTAAATCTTCTTTTATAAAGAGTTTGTAAGATCAAATGTTGGTTGGACTAAATTTCTTAGTAGAACTTAGTAGATACAATACAATTGTTGACATTCGATACTCGCCTAATTTGGATCCAAATCTAACGGATTTTTAGTGGGCTATTTTCAACTCGACAGTTAGATACGCTGCACGACGCTATGGTAGGATTGCTTACCTACTCCAATTTGGCTTGGTCTCAAAACAATTCCAACAAACTGACCAAACTTGACACAATTTATGCAGATGTGCTGTTACGAAACCCATACGAAGAATGGACATTATACCAAACAGCGCGCGTTACGCTGCCACGCGCCATTTGTCTAGCGGTCATTACAGCTGCAGCGGCGCGCGCGCACTCCGCACGAGTCTTACCACAAGGCATTAAAAGACGTTTTCGGTTGGCAGGACCGCCACGGTAATTTCAGGACAGACTCAATGCCACCAGCGGCAACAAAAACACAACACATGAAATATTTCACATGTTTATTCATTAAATTTGTCTCTACAGTAATGATTCGCTAACTACTCGCTAAATACGTACATGCGAAACTACCTTAACGTTTTAATATAAAAATAATTACAACTAGGAAAGATCTCGTAGTAAAATAGAGGTAACAACTATAGACTCGCTGGGGCCACCGCGACGTTCATCAACTCCGAAAGTGAAACTCGGGGACAAACGTTGGGCTTACAGGTGACATGCTCTGATGGCTCATGTGATCCCGATCCTTGATCTGTGCCGTCCGAGAGATTTATCAGATGACAAGCCTCCACTCCTCAAGATATTGCTCCTGATCTGGCCCTAACATTCATCAGACCATGGCAACTGTAGACCCTTACTTTTGTACACATCGATCTTTAAATAGCTATCGCTCCGCAACTCGTCCAGCTTACAGAGATTCGGGAGTAGGTACCAAGGCATTAAAAATAGCGTAAAATTGCAAATTCTACGATATCATTACAAAGGCAAATATTAAATTCAATTATTCTACATGTAACACGAAGCCGCTTAGTGCGACGTCAGTTTTAACTTAAAGGTTACGTCGACGGCGGAAGACAAACTGATTCGAGTCATATTTCCTAGTCAGCCAACTCGCATAACAATACACAGCTGGTGTTATTTACACTTATTCCAACCAAACCCATACTTTATCTTTATATACGTACCTACATTATAGACATTGTCATCATAAGCTTTCGCTGTTTCCACGAACATTTTATACGTAGGACAAAATAGGCCAATTTAATGTAACCAAAATCACTGTTAATATACCGCCGACTTCGAATCAATCTGCCTCGCCACCGCCGCTGTGTTTACATACATATTTCAGTACAGCGCCAGCGTGACAGGCCAGTAAGCAGCCAGACTGAATCATTATTGTCAGACATCGTGTCGGACCGCGCACAGTCGAACACTGGGAACTGAACACAGCATTGCTACAAACATTTTACAGCGGTCACTGTAAGCGAATACGTGGAACGATTCTGGTAAAGAGGTAACAAATAACAACAACGACGGCACAGACGATCGTCTCTAAACGAAACGAATCTGCGACTCGGTACAAATAACACAATAACCGGCGAGCCAACAAGGAATAATAGAAATGCGACAGGAATGCGGGGCCTCGGCCACGCCCCGGAGCGGCGGATATATCTCTCAATAATTACAATAACATTTTAATCTACTCTCAAATATGTCAAAAACGGCATCGGTGCCGTCCACTACGCACGCGCTACGTTCGCGTAAGCCGAAAGATCCAAAGGGAGTGCGGCGATGGGATCCCACGGGGTGCGGCGGAAGGCCCGGGGCGCCGCGCACCGCCGACAAGGCGCGCCGGCGCCGCTCAGTCGTCCAGCTCGGAGTCCTCGTCGTCGTCGTCGTCGTCCCGCTCCGCAGCCGCGGCCGCCGCGTCCCCCGCGCCGCCCCCCCCGGCCGCGTCACCCGCGTCCTCGTCGTCGTCGTCGCCGTCGTCGTCGGACTCCTCGGCGCAGCACGCCGCACCGCGGGCCTGCACAGCGCTACGTTGAGCCGCGAGCCGACTAACCGAGGGTCTCGACCGGGCGGGAACGCGAGCTCGACGACCGTCTCCGACTCGCTGAGCGGACGGCCGGGGGGGGGACCCCTGCGGCTCTCCCCCCACGGCCGGTCCCGCCCGACCGAGACTCCCGGTTTTCGATCCGTTTTGACTCGAACCCGATAGAGCGATAAAGAGAGGAAACACCGGGACGGATCGACCGTCCGAAACGGTGGGAGCTTCACGCGAGCGGAGCGACGCACCTGATCGATCCTCGGGCGGTGGCTCTCGGGCAGCAGGTGCCACGAGCAGGCGGCGGGCGGCGGCGGGCAGGGCAGCAGCAGCAGCGGCAGCAGCGGCAGCTCGGCCAGCGCGCCGCACGACGAGGACAGCCCGCCCACCAGCTCCACGCGCACCAGCGGCACGCGCCCGGCGCGCGGCACCGTGCCCACTGCAACCGGGAACCGTCACCGGCGGCCGAGCGACAACACACGACCAAAGTATAGCGAGACCAATGGTCGCTCGTCACGGCCTCTCCTCCGCTCACCTCCGCTGTGGCGGACACCGGGCGTCGAACTCTTGTCCCGCTGGGTCACGAGGGAGCGAATTCCTTCGTTCACCAGGACATGTACCTATCCAGGGTCGAAAAACAAACGCCACATGGGCGGCGACCACCTTAAATATTGGAAATAGCGAATTCTACGCGAAGGAGACTTGCTTTTATTTTTGAAAAAAAGAATTACTGCGCATTTTGTGGATTTTTTGAAAATTCGTCTGTTTTAACCGGGTATCGATCTGGTCGAATATGACAATACAATAATTCGTGTTTTATGATAGTCGCCGGCCACGTGGTATTCGTGTTTTCCACCCTGTATGATATCGATGACGTTTCAAATTGATGATTACTCGAAAATGATGCAAGGATGTACTGGCGCACATCTTTAAATTGCGACAGGTCATGGCGATCCAGAAAATTCAATGATACCGATCAGAGGATACAGACAGTTCGGAAGATGGAGTCCAGTAGATGGGAATCCTCAGTCGACGGGTAAAATGTGATCACACCACTCTCGCGAAAGGGTCAAACGGCGCGCTAGCGTCGGGCAGGGAGCGGGGGTCCCTCGGGAGAGTCAAAATTAAACATACGATGCAACAAATAACAATTAATAGATTCAGGCGTCACTCTGCGGAGGTCCATATCAACAAACCGGAACGGATCACCTCGCCTCTCCGCGACGCCAAATTCGCTGCCGCCGATTCGATCGCCGGTTTCGCAGAGGAGCAAGGTAATCTGCTCCAGTTCGCAACAAATAACGTCGACGGGGACCACCGCTTCGTGCTCACAGTGAGCACCCGCGGCCCGCGCACTCACCGCGGTAGGCGGCGCGCGGCGGCGGCGCGCGGCGCGGCTGCGCGGGCGCGGCGCGGCGGTTGAACTCCAGCGTCTGCGCGCCGCGGGCGCCGCGCCACCACCACGGCCGGGCGCCGGCCTCGCAGCTCACGCTCTCGTAGATGTTCTCGCCGTACTTCAACAGCCAAACGTCCGCTGACGAACCGATCCGGACGGGACCCCTGCTCGCGCTTCGCGGGTGCGTATAGCAGTTGAGCGCGCGTTCGGGGTCGACGTCGTACCGTGGAACGTGATCTCTCGCCATATTTACTGACGAGCTATAGAGTATTCCCCCGGATTTTAAACTGGCAATGGACGTTAAGGATTACGCGCGCGTTTCAGATTAAGGACGATCTGTCCGCCAGAAGTGGCTGCGAGGCTGTGTATTTGTAATTTATTGTGTAACACCTGTCTGAGGACAGATAATGGGGTGAGCCCCGTGCGATACAAATAAATATTGATTAATTGATTCGTTGAAACGGGAGCTTCGGTGATCGGTGGACCCGGGTGAATATCATGCTGAATCTACCGCTTTACTTAAACCATGCCACCAGGCGAGCCGCATGCTCAATTTTTACCGACGTAGTAGAAAAAAACTCCGCGGTACATAGCTAATCAAATATTGTTCGTGACAAATATGCAAGCACAGATGTTTTCGTGCCGAACGGCAAAAAATTCTTCGTGGTCTCCTCTCTGAGTGGGAATGTGGGAAGGGGGCGTTAAAACCGATAAAATGCAACTCGTCGTACGGCAAAAGCAATTAAAATATTTAATTCAAACGAAATAAGTACTTAACAACAGTAGAGAGATCACTATATCGTTAATTCTTCTCGTTTACAATTATACTTTAATGGATCTCACCAGATGACAGTAATTCATCGCACAGCAAGGAAGAACACGATACGAAATGAGAGCAATTCTTTTCTACATTTGTTTTGGAATAGTTGACGAGATTTTCAGACACGGGAAGATATGACAGTCCCGGTCGGGGGGCGCACCTGCTCGGCCTCGGCGCGGTGCAGGCGCTGCACGTACAGCGGCCGCCAGCGCGCGCCGCCCGCGCCCGCGCCCGCCGCCGCCACGCCCACCGCCACGTTGGCGTACCTGCACAGGACAGCGTTACAGCGGCGGCCGGCCGAGCGGCTACCGGGCCGGCCGGGCGGCACTCACGTGGGCTCCTGGCGCGGCTCGGGCTGCGCGAGCGCGGCGGGCCGGCGCGGCGGCGGCGCGGGTCAGGCGCGCTCCACCACGCACACGCCGGCGTACGAGCGGCCCAGCGACATGGGCGCCGCCAGCAGCGACCACGCGTCCGCGGCCGGGTCGTACACCTGCACACACGGCGGGTCAGCGGCGCCGGCGGGCCGGCGGGCCGCGCCGCGCGCCGCACTCACCTCCACGCTGGCCAGGTTGGCGGCGCCGTCGTCGCCGCCCACCACGTACAGCTTGTCGTCCACCGCCACCACGCCGGCGTTGCGGCGCGCGTGCGTCATGGGCGCCACGGGCTCCCAGGCGCCGGGCGCCGCGCCGTCGGGCCCCGGGCGCCAGCGCTCGGCCGAGCGCCGCACGGCCGGCCCGTCGTGGCCGCCCACCGCGTACAGCGCGCCGCCCACGGCGCCCACGCCGGCGCCCGAGCGCCGCGCCGCCATGTCCGCCACCGGCTCCCACGCGTCCGTCGCCGGGTCGTACCTGCGCAGCCCCGCCGGACACTCGGCGTCGTCAGTTTATAGAGACGCTTGTTTGTGTGTCGCATCTGAAGAGTCTACTGATCGTACGTTCAATGTTTCAAGCTCCATCAGGACGCGAGTTAAAGAATTTGTAATTTTAAAGTGAGCTAAAGACGCATCGATACGCGAGCGCGGCGCGCAGCGAGCTGACCTCTCGACGGACTGCAGGCACTGGCGCGCGGCGCCGTCGTAGCCGCCGACGGCGTACAGCTTGCCGGCCAGCGCGGCCACGCCCACGGACGAGCGGCGCGCCGCCATGCTGGCCACGGGCCGCCACTCCGCCGCGCCCGGCGCCAGCGCCTCGGCCGAGCTCAGCCCGGCCGTGCCGTCGAACCTGCGCACGCGACAGGGCGTCCACGGCTAATTAAAAAAAACCCTGACTCTCTCTGGCTCTCATGCCTGACGTCCCTGACCGATCATATCCATATTTAAGGAAGTTTTCCTAATTTTTATAAAAAAAAACATTAATTGTCGATTTCGTAACGGAAGGTTTTCCGTAAACTAAACAATAAGTACTGTACGCGAGAAGACAAATAACTTACAATCTTTTTCTATGGAAAAGGATTGAATTTATTGAGCGAAGATTTGGAAAGTGCGTGGGGCTAGCAGTAAGTTAAGGTTTTCCCTGTCTTTCCAGACGATTTCACTGGCTCTCCCTGACTCCCCGGAGCGTGGCCACCCCGGCTCGCCGCCGGCCGCGGGCGCCCGGGCACTCACCCGCCCACGGCGTACACGACGCGGTCGATGACGGCCACGCCGAGCGTGGAGCGGCGCGCGCACAGCGGCGGGCCCGGCGCCCACGTGTCCGCGCCCGCGCAGTACACGTCCACGCTGCGCACGCGCAGGGTGCCTGTCGACGAACACACGCACGCCGAGTGAACAGCCGGCACCAGCGATTGACGCGTGCCGTATGAGTCACGTAAAGAGACAGTAGAGGTGTCACCGCCAATCACCTCCCACATACCGCCAATATTAGTCGCAACGAACGGAGCTTGCGGTTTAAAGAGTTTAATTTAAATGAAACATTTATTTCCGGCATAGGTTCCATATTATATTTTGTAATATGTAGAGTACACGATGTTGGTTGTATCCGTTGGGTATGCCTTCCGAATGGTTTTGGGTTTCCAATTGGAATCGCACTCCTTGTTGACGACTGTGAATTAAGGATGGGCTTCGATTTGAACTAGAACAGTTTTAAGTTATTCATACGTCTAATTACTATTTCCTAAAACTCTCTGCAAATGGAACTTGGTGGACTTGATCACTGCTTCCCACAGACCACCGAAATTAGGCGAATAAGCTGGGATAAAGTGAAAGGCAAGTCGTTCGTTGGCTACACTTTCAGCTTGCGAGTTACTGTTCGTCTTACTGAATTTGGACAATTCATTGCAGGCTCCTACGAACGAAGTACCGTTATCCGAATATCGCTATGCATCTCTTAAATATATTACTCTTAATTATCTTATTTCGCTAATTGATAGTTAATTTTTCATCTGGTTCGATCCAGGACCATGTTGACGATCAGGAAGATTTTTGGAGAAAATATCACTGAGACTCTTCCGAACATTAATGTGCAATGTAATGTATGCTTTGACAGTATGTGAAAAATCTTATAAACTAGTTAACACTATTAAAGGTGCGCAGCTTTTTTCAGTGGATTTGACAAGGTGTAACTGCCGCAATTTGGGATCCCATCAACTACGAATAATCTACACTAAGATACTAAGAGGTAATTTTTGTTTGTTTGTTTGTATGTAGGGGGTAATGTAACTACTGAACCGATAGTGAGCAAAAAGTGTTTTGAGTTTAAGCCAAGTTTGATTTACGCATAGAAAATTGTACAAAATTAGTTTTTTTGCATTCTGTATTAGTAGGTGTTGCTGGAGCCAATTAAATGTAATATTAAAGCCTATTTGTGCATATTCAAATACCTTTTTGTCTGAGTTTGCTGAAAACTGCAAAACGGTATCAACTGCATATGATATGATTATACCACCATCTAATTTTACATTACAAAAGTCATTAATATAAAGTAACAATAGAGTGGGGCCTAAAATAGTTCCTTGGGGAATTCTAAGATAAGTGTTTCAGATTAGAGCTGAGAATATTGTAATTATCTACGCATTTAGTACGCTCGTCTAGTTAATCTGCGAATAATTTAAGTTGGGTACCTCTTATAAAGACTCAAGCTTCTGCACTAGAATGGGTATGGAAACTGCGTCAAAAGTTTTAGCGAGGTCCAGAAATATTCCCGCCGTTCAAATAATGAAAGCCACCGATTCAACCGATTCCCTACCGTTAACCTGGTCTGGGACGACAAGGCGCTCGATGAACAGTCAATCCCATCTGGAGACGAGTCCCAAGAATTTAAGAATACGAGCCAGATACTAAGGATGACAGACGGTGCTGCGGGAGGTGAAGGTCGAAACCCTGTCCACGAAATAGGAAGCATTATTTTTAGCACCAAATATTAGGAGCATCTCTGCAGAATAGCAATTCTCATTCTCAGACTCTTTCACTTCAGCTTTAATCGACGCGGAAGGCGCCAAAGCGAGCACGCCGGCCTCACGGTTACGGCTCACGGCCAATCTCATGCGAACGGCGATGTACAATCTGATTTCGTGCTACGTCTTCGAATGGAAACGGACAGCGGTGAGGGGCCGGGGGCCGAGCGCAGGGCGGGGACTCACCGTTGAAGCCGCCGATGGCCAGCACCTGGTGGTCGCGCACGGCCAGGCCGGCGCGGCAGCGGCGCGAGGGCAGCGGCGCGGCGGCGCGCCAGCGCCCGCACTCCAGGTGGAAGGCCTCCACGTCGCGCACGGCCTTGGGCGCCTGGCCGCCCACCACCAGCAGCGCGCGCGGCGCCCGCGGCGGCCGGCGCGGCCGCGCGCGCGGGCACGCCAGCGCCGCCGCCGCGCGCCGCTCGGGCCGCAGCAGGTGGAAGCTCAGCGCCTCGATCACCAGGTCCTTCACGGCCACGGGCGCGCTGGCCAGCGGCTCGCACGCCGCGCGCGCCACCAGCACGTCGCGCGCCAGCAGCGGCAGCCGCACGTGCGCCAGCAGCCGGCCCAGCGTGTCGCGCCGCTCCTGCGGCACGGCCCGGGCGCCGTCAGCGTCGCCGCCGCGGCGCCGGCGGCGCGGGCGGATCCACGGGCGGGGAGCCGGGAGGGTCGGAACCCCCCTCCCCCCTGAACCGGGTCGGGGTCGACTGATGATATACGTTCTGTTCCATCATTGCGCCCGTCCCGACTGGATCTCGACTGCGCTACCTTCCCTTCCCTTCCGACTCGGGAGCCCGGAGGATCCGCCCTCGATCGGCAGGAATAAAAAATAGTCCCGCACCTCAGGATCGTGCTGCATCCAGCGGATCACCGCGTCGAGGATCACCTCCTCGTCGGGCACCTGGAACGTCACACGGGAGTCAAAAGTCAAAAGTCAAAATATTTTATTCAGATTAGGCTTACAGGTAGCACTTATGAATGTCAAAAAATTTACCAGCGGTTCGGAAAAACCTCTTGAGAAGATACCGGCAAGAAACTCAACGAGGTGTAATTTTTTAAATAAATCAAAATTACAATGTTATTTTACATCTCAAATATTTAAAATTTTTACAATTTAACAATTTAACACAGCACGTGTACAATCTTTGGAGCCAGGGATCGCCAATACTATTACGGGAGGTCACGACAAATTTGGCAACGATCACCAATATGGCTTCTTATCCTTATTACCTGATTTAAAGATAGGAACTACTTTACTACATTTCATTAGATTAGGGAATACGCCTACGTCTATACAGTTATTAAAAATGGTAGCCAGAGTTGGCGCAATGACGTCCAAGATGGCATGTAAAACCTTCACTGATACGCCCCACAAGTCTTCCGTCTTTTTTATTTTTAATGATTTAAAGGATTTAAGAATATCGAAAGGAGAGACTTTTGTAAATTTGAATTGACTAATGTTTTGGATACTAACATTTTGTTCTAATAGGGCTTCAGCGAATTTTGAAGAGGACGCGAGACACTTTGTCGTTTTGGCGGGAATTTCTGAGAAGTATGTATTAAATTCGTCAGCTACTTTAACGGCGTCCGTTATTATAGTATTATTTATTTTAAGTGAAATAGATGAGTCTGTGTTTTTTCGTCGGCCTGTTTCGGTATTTATTATTTTCCAAACTGTTTAACTTTATCATTTGATAATTTCATTTTATTATTTACTTGTGCTGCTTTTGCTTTACTACATACAATTTTAAATAATTTTGAATAATCCCTAACGTATTGGTGGAAGCGTTCGTCAGTAGTACAGGATTTTCTATCATACAGCTCATATAAGACGTTCCTACTCTTTCTTATTCCAGTCGTAGCCCATTCATTAAATGTTAATTTACTTCCTACCTTAATACGTTTTTTAGCACAAGTTTTATCGAATTCTTTCCACACGGTATTTAGGAGTATTTTGAAATGTTCGCAGGAGTCGCATCATCGGTCAGCAGACACGGCCCCGGGCGGGCGGCGGCTCACCGTGATGCGGTCGGAGTCGATGAGCTGCGCGAGCGCGTCGGCGGGCAGCGCCAGGAACTCGTCGCAGTCCAGCACCTGCAGGAAGTGCTGGTCCAGGAAGCGCGCGGCGGCGGCGGCCAGCTCGGCGCAGGCGTGCAGCTCGGCGAAGGCGCGGATGCCGAGCGCGTTGTCGGGCGCCAGCGCGGCCGCCAGCCACGCGCAGCACGCCGCGCGCGCGCCGCCCACGGCCAGCAGCGACGCGGCCGACAGCACGCCCTGCGGCACGGGAGACGGCTGGCGCTGGCGGGACGCCCGCTCTCACCGCCCCGCGGGCGTCCCGCCAGCGAAGCGTTCGCTCTGTCTGCATGCGATAGTCTCGTTTCCGAGAAGAATTAACATTATAGTGTTCGACGCGGACGACTTTGACGAGGCTAACTGACATAAAGATACCGTTAGATTACCATTAGATTAGATTTTTAGATATGAGGATAGCTCAAGTTGACACCTGTAACATATACATTGTGGAAAAGCAATAAAATATTGAGTATTGAGGCTGTCGAGATTGATTTCGTCGAGTGGGATACGAAGCCCACGTTTCGGAGCAAAAGTCGGCGATTCGATTCGGTTTTTAATTTAACGGTAGATCCGATGCCTGGGCGCCGTGAGGCGCTTTCGAACAGAACGGGGCCCGAAACGACGCCCCGAGGGACCTCGCTTTCGTTCAATCGAAGGTCGATTCCGTTCCGCCGCCGGCCCGCTCACCTGCACGTTGTCCTCGGTGATCACGAGCGAGTCCGGATCGTAGATGTAGTCCACGATCGCCTGCAACGCCTCCGGCTCCACGTTCTGAAACGACAAAGTTTTATCACGTAGAACGATAGACCCTCGCGACTCGCGAATCCACCCAGCGGGGAGAATCGAGAGACAGACACGGCAGCGGAGCGCCGCGGCAGATGAGCGATCGCGGGGCGCACGCACCTGTATGGTGACGGTGTGCTGCGTGCGCTCGTCGAACTGCGTGAACATGGCGCGGAAGTAGGGCGAGCTGGCCGCCAGCACCGCGCGGTGCGCCGCCACGCCCGCGCCCGCCGCGCCCTCGGCCGCCGGCGCCGCGCCCGCGCCCGCCGCGCCCAGAGCGCCCAGAGCGCCCGCAGCGCCCGCAGCGCCCGCCGCGCCCGCGCAGCCCTCCGCGCAGGCCTGCCGACCGCCACACCGACTCGACATGATACAACCAGCCGTTAGACGATCTACATTTTTCAACGACGAGTAGCTGGCGATAACTAGCAAAGTCTCTCGGCCCTACGTTACCGTTAAAATGTTGATCGTTTGAACGACCCTGGACAGCTTGACAGCGAAAGCGTACTTTACGTTCTTAGTCGTGTACGATTGAGAATATAAAATTATATATTTTATAGCATAATAATACCGACCGGTTTTTACAAAGCGAGGAAGGTGACGCGGTATAAAACAAATGCACTTCTTTCCGAGCTAAAACTCCACAACTATCGAGTAGATGATGTTACACGACCAGAAAGCTTGTATCGCCTTGTGCTGAATGTACGGAAAGCCTCGGGGTGGTACAGAACTGGGCTACTGACCCTGAGGCGAACGTCGCACAGCGCGTGGTCGCCGCGCAGGCGCGCGAGCGCGTCCAGCAGCCGCGCGGCGTGCTGCGCGCGCGCGCCGCCGTCCGCGCGCTGCGAGCACTCGTCCAGCGACGACTGCGACGCGCAGCGCACCATCAGGCTGCGACACACACGGCTGTCACTGGCTGCCGGCGCAGGCCGGGCGCGCCACGGCACCCTCTGTTCGCGGTGTGGCGGCATCGGGCGGTCACGTCACGCCATACTGACGCGTATTTAGGTACCACTAGGTACTAGCTAGGAAAAGTTTTCATACCTACGCAAGGCTGTGTGCGCACTAAATTAAAAGTCGTCCAAGGGGGCGCGGCGCGCAGTACCCGAATTTGGTGCGTACTTGTAGCGAAATAGTACATTCCTACTGCTAGTTGTTCGTTTTGAACAGAAACCTCACCCAACTATATCCACCCGCAGTACTACTATACCAAATTCATACTTCATTGATGATCCTCAAGGTTATCATCAAAAACACGCAGACAAACAAACCCTGTCCATAAGGTGAATCCAAAAATATTTTGCTTTCTTATACCTACTCAAACAACAGTTTGTTTTATCTAACAAGCGTCAATTTTTGACCGATTTTCCATAGAAACTGGGTCAAAGTTAACCATTCATAGTTAAAACAATATATTGTTTAAATTTCAGAACTGGCCATTAATAAATCATTTGATAACTTAACACATTCAGCACCAAGAACCCGATATATTAGGTATTCTGTTACAAAGTAGATAAATGCAGCTACAGGCCACAAGCGAATGGTGGCAGTGAATGTGTCAAGGGCAGCATGTCCGGCAGGGAGCAGCTCCACAGAGGCGCACCTGTAGCGGCCGCGGTCGGCGTCGCCCTCCGCCGCGCTGCTCTCCTCGCCCAGCCCCACCCTGCAATAAACATCAGACCTCCTGAACGCCATGTCCATTCACTGCACGTAAATTAGGGGCATTTGGGTGGTAGCCAAATGTGACCATCCAACTTCAAATCTTAAAAATCGTGGGACGTTTATGGATGATCCCTTAAGGTGGTAAGTACAACTACTTGAAAGAACAACTCTTATTTTAAAAAAAATTACATGCAATAACTAAGATCTCTAATAGGTCTGTCAAATGATGTTTGGTTTGCTTATCAATATCTTATAGCACAAACTTAGTAGTCAAAAGACATAGTATTTATTGATTCTCATACTTAGAAGTATGTTTGCTGTACTCAGAAAATGTCAGCGTGTTTTAGCTCAATAAAACAAGGTCACCACTATGGAGAGTTAAGAGCTGTGTCAGGCCTTCACTGTAGGAAAAGGGTGCATACAAAACAGGGTGCACTGCGGCCCACTGAAGCGCAACTCGCTGAAGTAGAAGGTATTATCTAGAGGTTTAGACAGCGAAACGGTTATAATTGAAGGTAGGTTTCAACCCCCACGGCAGCTGCTGCTGTCAGAGCGCCGCTACAGGCCTGCAAGTATAATCTACAGTTGGTTCTCACAGGGGGCTCTGGTCGTGCTGCATAGCGGCGCCCCGCTCCGGCAGGGCCTCAAGCTCGCACCACACCACACATTATTCAGCTACGCACTCCACGACACTCCATGTCATCCAAGTGAGACGAAAATGGATTTCAGTTCGCAACCAACAGATATCACACAAGATTGCTTACGACTGACGATTTAATTACTGATAAGATCTTCTTTATTTCACTTAAACTATATTCTTTGCTCCCACTGTCCACTATCAATTCAGTTTATTTTTTATTTTTTGGCACTTTTGACAGTCGTGATTATTTGACATGACATCACAGATTAGAGAGATATAGTCATGACATGTTTGCCAGTCCCAGTACTGGCAGTTTTTTTTTAATTATTGGCCGGCAAAAGAACTAGGACTATACAGCCATGTCTGTCACGCAAAATGTGTAAATTATAGGCCTAATGTTTATAAAAAATATTTTTATTTGGAAAGATATACTTACTCCAGAGTTGGTCTCATTTTCACCAAGACAGAATCAGCTCTAGTAGCACGCTAGCGTTTATCACGCACATGAACGCTTTGGTCCCTCTCGCACACGCATGGTGGTTCGAAAGGGATACATGCTCTATCTCAGCGGTAAAAGCTAGCGTGCTAGGCCTGATGATGGAATCTTAGGAAAATCGAGAGAAATCCTCAAAAAAAAAATCATATTTGGTTTTTTTTCCAGATCTTAAGGTAATTTGAGTCTAAGTCATGATTTCATGCTGATGAGCTGATGATAAAAGTCATGGCGCTATTTAACGATTAGGAGTTAGTTCAGGGAATATTATAGAATACTGCGATTTGTCGACTGAAACTATTAGCAAATGTGGCACTTAAGAATTAGTCGAATCTCAATGTGTGTGTAGGTGCATAATATAATATCTGAGGAGCCACGTTAGTTTCTGCTGGATCATCTCTATGGCAGCCAGGTGTAGGATTAATAGGAGACTTTATTTGCGGCCCTAGCAAGGAGCGTTTTAAAATCAAAATCAATATTAACATTGAAGATCATGATATATTTCCAGTAATCTCGGAAAAATTGAGTCTATCCAAAATTGTTGAGCTTTATCCATGACAGAGACAATACCTTCATCAAAGGGCACATGGAATATTTCAACTTTTTTAGATATTTCAAAATCCGGATGAGCTACACAAAAGAGAGCTTTTCTTTTTTTACTAAAATACATTTGTGCCTGAACCTGAGTCCATAGTTTCATTGTTAATTTATTGTCTTTTATGTAGGAAAGTAGAGCTCGCCCAGTGGCCGGGCATTTAACCTTAATGGTGTATTCATCAGCAACCCCGTCAGGTGCTGCACCGAGAATCGGATACTCGGCATCAAGGAGAAGCCCTGCCTCTTTTATTGTGATCTGAAACAAACAAATAGAGCTAGACTGTAGCCAGTTTCAGGTTGCAGTACGAATGAGCTAGCTCAACTGGGGTAGTACCACAATCAGACAGTGAGTTTGTACAGTGAATGAGATTCAGAGGCGCACAGGGGCAACTAAGGGTGGGCAACAGATCAGCAATTCCCTTGGGTCTGCTGGTTCCCAACTTCCCATGGGTGGCGTGCACCACCTCCTACCTGGATTTCCAGAGACCTGCATAATCCTCTACCTCCCTACTCCATTAAAACATTTTTGAAGTTACCTTTTTTTCTCTGCTTACTTCCACCAAGACAGCTTGTTTAATTTTTTCATATCTTGATACTTCATCAGAGGTGTGGTCTAAGTCCTCGCCCAAGATTTTATCGACAAGGGAACTCTTCAGGTCTGCACAATGGACAGCTTCATGAAGCATAGAGTCCTTAATTCTTCCATACCTGCAAATATTAGGATTGCATTACATTAAATACAGATCATGAAGTAATAAACATTTCATATAATATGCAACACTGTCCAACATGTCCTTCATTCCTTCTCATTACAGCCCAGGGGTACATGGAATTTAACCAATACAACATAAATGTGACAAGGACCACAATAATTAAATTCTCCACATTTCCTCAACACAGCACTGTTGCAGGTACAAGCAGCGCTGTGTGTGAATTGATACAGACTTACCATATTTCAGGCCACAGCGTTAACTCATACTGAGCTTTGGAAAAATTCACTTCCTTCACTGTAGTCATTTCCGTGGCCAAAGCCTGCAGGAAGCTGTGCGGGCTGCCCAGCCTGCCGCTCAGCGACACACACAGCTGGTGCACGCTCAGCACTTGCTTGTTTTCTTGGAAGTAACGCAATATTAATGCATCACAATTATTTTCTTTCAATGATTCCAAAACCTCACTTACAAAATCCAACTGAAAATGTATTCATAATTTTATAACATACCTGTGGCTTGCAAGCACCATTATGAGGAAATAAATTTATTATAATTACTCACATGAGAATTATCTGCTGCATCAAGAAATTCTTGTTTTATGCCAAGTATATCTTTAATTTTGATAAATGATTTTGGATCATCATGACTTGCCATTTTGGACGATTCCCAATAGCATATAGCAGAGGTTGCAGGGGGCTCTTCGGATCTTCGGTGCAGCCACAGCACAAGTGCAGCTTTGTGTGGGCATGCATCTAGAATTTCTAGAAACAGTTAACTACATAAGATATAGATTTTGGAATAACAGTATGTGATGTGCACATCCATTAACTCTTTACCTGGACATGCTCCACAGTCCTCGCATCGACAAGACTGAACGCAGTCCTCGCCTTCGTCAATAACGGCTGTGATGCGGTAACGCTCCTCTTTTGCTGCGTACTCGGGAGTGACGTGACATTTCACGGTACACAAATCTCTATCCCTTTTAATTTGCACGAATCGTATAGCACTGTCACCGTAGGATGCTCCTGCTGAGCTGAAAGGGGTACCTACTGGAGATGTGACTCAAAGGTGCTGCACATATGTACAATACAATACCTAAAGCAGGCTGGCTGGCTAGTTAAGTGGCACTTCATTACTAGTTTCGAATCCTGTCTACGTTTCGATAACATCTTCTTCGTTTACGTTAAAAATGTGAGACACGTAACTACGAATACGGCAATGTAAAATGCTAGTATTACAAGCTGATTACAAGCAATGTTCTAAACAATGGTTTTAAATTATAACAATATTTACCACTTAGTCACTTTCATTTCTGCGTTTGACGCAAAAAACCTAACGACCATGTCGACGGAGACTTTAGGTAGGTTGTCAGAGTCGGCCTCTATAAACTCCGCTTCCATTGCAGATTTAATTTAATAAATATTGTGGTTATCAATAGATTTACATTAGATTAAAATTAATAAATATTTATTTTTGTAAGTAAACAGACGAAGACGAACGATAAACATAACCTAAGATAACCTTTCAATGCCTTTCATGTTTTAATTTTTGAGGCCAAATAAATGAAAAGGCAAAGATATTAAGACCATACAACTATGTACGACGTGCAAAGAGGACCATGATAAATTATTATGATAAGGATAATTATGATCGAAATGATTAACACAAAGAGCATAAAGCTAGAATTACTTAGCTTCGAAAAAGAGTACACAATGTCTAATCATAAGCAAAGACTTCTATGTTACATAGCATTCTTTGCTCATAAGCATAAGTTTAGACTTCACTTTCACTCCAAAATCACTTCTGTAACCAACAGTGTTAGTACTACGGGCTAAATGTCTACGGCGCCCGCTTACTGCAATTTAGAGAGCTTATGAAGTAGTTCTAGAAGGGAGTGAGGGCGTGGAAGTGGACCCGCCAAGTTCTGACTAACAAACGCTGCCTGCGTTTTCTTTTCGCGAGGAATGTTGATGACTTGTGACACATGACAGCGGCGCCACCGTCTATGTAAAGGGGCAGTAGTTAGTACTTAAAGAAAATTGTTATAGTTCCATGCGTGACTTTATGTTTATGTATATTAGTTCCTTTTCTAACGCGTCTTAAGTTTTCTGGGGGCACGGCAGTGCCCCCGCCAAGTTGAGCAAAAAAAAAGCGGCACGGCCGTACCATCCTTTTCTCGAAGCAGTTCAGGCCATTTTCGACCCCCTTTAACTTCGTTGTGGATTAAACTAGAAGCCTATATTTTCAGTAACCAAGCAGGCATTGTATTTATAAACACGGAATATTTCAAATTTCATTCAATTTGAACCTGTAGTTTAAGAATTATAACTAGTCAAAGACTGACGGACTGACCGATCGTTAAAAGTTTAAAGCACTTCTAGTAGACATAGAAGCTTCAAATTTAGAATACAATTAGCGTTTAGTGTATAAATCAAATAAAAACCTAAATATTTTGCAATTTCTGTCCAGTTTTCTATATACACCAATTGCATAAATAACTTTGTAATCCCATATAATGTATAGGATAGGAAAGTTTAAAAAAAAACAATTTAAACAATCTTTTTTAATATAATGTGTATTGCTTTTGAGTTATATTGTGCTTTCATGCGATGGCCAAGTCAATCTATCTTATTTAAACATAAAATATTTTTAATATTAATGTGGTCACTATAAGATGTTGTTAGATTAGCTAATTACATAATAACTTAAGACAGAAGGTCCCTTTATTAGGGACTGAATAAACCAACCGACTTGGTATTACATGGATCTCACAACTTTTTACGGTAGAGGAACTGAGTTGCGAGACTTGGTTTTTTTACAAGTTTTGTTTTTGATGGCTTCATCTTTACACCTAACGAAATGAAGAACATACTGATTGCAGCATCATCTGTCGATGCATTATATAACTAAAGGACGTAAATGGTCCTGACGTTACCTTGTAGGGTTGAGCTTTGTACTAACAAAGCAAGTTCCACGTAAGTATTACAGATGGCGGTTTATAGAAACTCTTTTGTATACGTTTATATATATTATTTTGTGAGAGCTAAAACCATGTTCGTGTAGTGTAGCTCCTGCTATATGTTTGCTTTAAAGCCAGAAAGAGGCAATCAAATCTCAAATCTGTTCCTTCTTTTTTTATCACGAATCGGTCAGGTTTTGTATTATGTAAACCCAAGAATGGCGAAAATTGCTAGCAATTGCATGTCTGCATGTTAGAATGTTTGGATGCCAAAAGCGCCGTGGTTAGTTCAGGCTCTACGTCAGCCTCACCCTTACCAGGCGACCTTGAGTCTGTTGCTCATGTTGTGTAACACGGCAGTAATTGCATCGTCCGGGTTCCGGCGAGGGGCCGCGCCGGACGCGGAAATTGCATATTTGCATGCTGAGTGCACCGCGGGAAGCAAACGCGCGGACACGAGTTCAACTGTGTTCTAAAGAAACGATTTGAATTCTTGGACACAGTTGAAATCATACTATTAGATGGATCTGATCGCTAGCCAATCGGCTATATTTTGGGGTATCTGTGTGATATACAATAAAGTACAGATAGTCCAGACAGAAAGACTATTATCTAAAAGGTGTTGGGTTAAGATTTGTAAAGTTCTTGATGAGATGTCGAACACGAATGAAAAAAATAACGGAATTCTAAACATAAATCAGATGATTGAACACAAAACATGTGTTTTACCGCAGGTAGGTAGGACTACCCGTCGTTTGAACATAGGAACGCGGCGTTAATAAACAGACTGAAAATGGTAAATCAAATTTCTTGTTCGACTTACATCGTAAAATTTTATGTGAAGAAGATTGTTTGCACTTTGCACTTACATTAACATGTACAAGAGCTGCCCCTGTGTGTCGCACCGCTTTCTACTTACAGCTTCATCGCGAACGGAACTTAAAAATGTCGTAAAAAGTTGCAAAAGAGTGCTCTTTAAACATTCAAGCAGAATGGGTCCTTTGTTTTAAGCGCCCTCGGTAGACGCCGTTGCACCGCGCGAGGGGGCGGGGGCTGCAAATATCACCCCATGCATATTCATAGCGCCTTGCAGCCTTTGTTTATAATCTCTTTTCCCCTCCCGCCTTTCCCCCGCCGACACCCGAGCGCGCTTGGCAACAGTCAAAATCAGCTGGAGCTATTGCGCAAGGCCACATTTCGCCGGTAACTGCATCTCGCTTGCACTTGGGTCTTGCGCATCACACGTCGCTTTCTCACCTTTGGCGGTACAGACACGCCTTGGTCGGCTCTTTGTTCTAAAATGTCCCATAAATTCGCTAAAAATGCTGCCCAATAACATACGATTTTGTTAAGTTTTTATAGATCGTCGGAAGGTAAAAAAGCATTTTATTTGAGATATCTTGCGTAAGGTATGTTAGCCGGTGAATAGGAGGTGTCTGCGCCGCGGCAGGCGAGGGCGCGGGGGGCGGCCAGCTGTTCGGATCGATGAGACCCCCCCCCCCCACCGCCGCCCCGTGCCCTTCAGGTGGGTGGGGTCCGCTGATCGCAGGGCTACAAGGACAATGATGCTGATCTGACTTAAAATATTTATCTTGAACAAATTTTACGGTTTAGCAAGTCCTTTGGTTCAAATTTAACTTAATCCTGGAAGTCCGGAAAAAACATTTATGCATATTGCCAAATGTTTTGCTAAATCAAAAAGATTAGTCTTGACAGTATCCAGTAAGGAAAGTAGGTTCGCTGCAACGCGTACAGAAGCAGAATAATGCTTCTGTTTATTAATACAGTCAAAAATAAAAGTAGAAATAATCTGAAAAAAAACGATCAGACGTTATCGGCGGCAGCGACTTTAGCCCTAAACTTGGCGATGGCACTACCGTACTCCCAAAAAGGACACCATTCTAAAAATATATTTTCAGCCATTGCAGGTTTCTTACTCACTGATCTCTCTACCTACATGTTTAAAAGTCATCTGAGTTATAATACGACAGTTTGAAGGACAATAGTATTGTTGTACCTATCTGCCTTGCTGTACTCGTACCTACGAGTACATAATATCCGTTGCGTGGTTTAGAAGGAGCAAGTGGCCGAAGATACGAGAACACACAAGAACGGATAGCGCCTTGTTTTATACTATGTACACAAACATGAAGATAAAGAAGATGGCGAGAAGATCAAGATACTACAATTGTTTTCAAAAACGGGCCCCTGCCCATATTTGTCTGCAAAGTATTCAATGCTACGGATCTTGCTCACAGTTCTGCTGCAGGAAAAAAAACTGTCTAATTGCAGTACGGCAGTTGTAATAGCTGCTGTAGCTGCATGCCTGTACAAACAAACAAACATCACAGCGGTAGCATCATCTTCAAAAATGAACCGATATCAAATTTGTATCAAAATTGAGCGTATATTCAATGTTTTTCGTTTTCTGTGAAGCAGTTGTTGGGGTAGTTGTGCATCTAATGTTTATTATTGTGAGACCTACTGGTATTACAATAAATACAGTCATGAGTTATGGTAACTAAATATTTCCAATTTTTTCATTTAGCTCTGATCTTAACTTAACAAACTTCAGAATTTATTTTATGGATGATAATAAACATTTTGTATCGTATTCCGAACTAGGTAAATCGGCCTTTATTTAAATTATCTTTTTGTACCTTATTAACTCGCTTTCTTCTTTTTTTATAAGTGAAATTGGAAAAGCTAAGGGACGACGACGACGTTGTATCTTTCTTTAACAGTAATCTCTCTTCTCCTTCGAACCTTAATTCTTCGTAAACAGCTCGTTTTTTTGAAGTATTGTTTCAGACAACCCCCAACGTCTCTGCAGTGCCTATTCAACGGTATACCCCGGCCTTAAAGTGCGCACGTAAAAAAATATCACTTCCACTTTATATGTATGTAGGGGGAGTAATTTTTGTTTCTTATTTCATTACTTTGTAGTCCAAACATCCATACTAAATAATGCAAAATTGTCGCTTTTTGTTGAGTCTACGAGTAAAATGCCTGTTCCATACAGACGGACTGACATAACAAAATTATAGTTTTTTCGTTTTTGTCGTGTGGCTCCGAAGTACTCACACACACTATATCTCTAAGGCGCCAATGGCCCAATCTCTATTGAAACGAATACTGTCTTCCTAAAGTCAGCATCGCTGAAGTCGTAGTTAGGCTGGCGCTACATTGGCTATTATAGCGCTACATTGGCTGGTGCTGCATTGGGAAGGTTATGGAAAACTAGTGAATAGGAGTAAATGTCCACAGGGACTCGGAGGGATGCTGTGTTGTATCTGTGAGAGGAGTGTGATTAATTGCGGGGTAATGGAGCCGGTGGCCGTGTCGCTGTGATTAATGTGCGGCGGCGCCGTGCCGGGCCGCCGGCCGGAGCGCCAGCCGGCACCGGCTCGCGCGGGCAGAGGCCGACAGGCCGAGGAGGACACGCCGACTGTAAATGATATAATTAAATAAAATACAGTCATACTAAGCACCGGCTCGCGCATATTTTAAAAGCTGCGAGGCTTTGAGGCCAAGTAAACTGTTGTCAGGTAGAGCGTTAAACGATAATGATTCGAGCATGCCGATAGTTAGATAGATTTCGTCGTGTGACCTAAACGAGAGCGCGGCGCGCGGCGGCGCAACGCCTGTCGCCGACCGAAGCAATCTGCAAACACGCGAAAAACTCAATTAACCCTCGATGAGTTAATTAACCGGGATTGAATTGAATTGTCGTCCCGCGTCGCCCGAAGAGCCCTAAACGGCGGCTCCTGCGCGCCTGGTGACAGATATTTTTCAATAATTAAATCGGAAATGGGAGGCGCAAGGCGGAAGGAGGGATGGCACAAGCGCTTGCTTCGTACAGATAATTTGCGAATACCGACGTTGCGTTTGATTGGACACTGTTGAAGCTTGATTTTATATGTTATTTACGTGCCAAAATATTTACGTCTATGTACAATCGCGAGCCCAACCAGCAACTGGGAAACCGCTGAATACAAAACAATGCATGCACGCATGTTTTAGATTAAGGACAATTTGTGCGCCAGAAATGGCTGTAAATAATTTATTTTGTGACACCTGTTTATAACCCATGCAATACAAATTAATATTGATTCTGATTGATTGATTCTGAATGTAGTGCGAGTAGAGCAGTTGTCGGAGGACGCTGGTCGCGGATGCCGCGAGTGGGGAAGGCGCGGCCCGGACCGAGCGAAGAGTGTCCTCCTCGAAACCATTATCTGATTTACGCCGGAGCTGCGTACAAATGATTCGCAAGAGCTCGACAAACAGCGCCGCGTCAGCCGCGTGTGTTTGCTCGGGAGGCGTAATTGCGGCTTCCGGCGTCCATTACGCGGAGAGTCGTCGTGCAAATAACATGTTCGTTACTCGCCGCCTGAACAAACAGCTGCGTATAAATGCGGTATTTGCCGATACTCGGCGAAGGTGAGCTGCGCTGGGCTCGAGGGCGAGCTGGTCGTAGCTTCCAGGCCGCCGGAGCCGGACGGTTATTTACGGCGTCCTGCGGAAGGCGCAGCAGCTTCCGCGCCATTTCGCGCGGACGCGGCCCTCAAATATTTAGCGCCGCCAAGAAAACATAAAAAACGCGGTGCGTGGCGGCGGAAATGAAACTTCCTGAGGAAGCGACGCGACTCTCTTTATTCGTCGGCCGCCGGCGCTGGGCCCGAGCGCCGTAATGGAAAAAGTTGCCGAAAAACATATTAATAAATTTCAATGCGAGCGAGCTTCCCTTCGCATCGCCGCTGACTCCCTTATCTCCGACCGAGGGCGGGCGAGGCTGCGACTCGAGAGGGATGTTCGTTACCTATTTCAATTAGAAACTGCACACCTCGGTCGTGATTTCTCAGTAAACTGTTTGCCAATTTGTCAACCCATTGTTCCGCTGTATCGAAACTGCAATTGGGTATGGTAAAACCATGGTAAAACATTGCCCGAAGCTGCGAAAATGGTTTAAATTGATCAGCTTATTTTGTGAAGGTAAAGGGTTTGCAAAAGGTCGGCGGGCGGGCGCGGGCGACCCGAATGTGATTTAGGGAAAAAATGAAGTGTAGGTAATGGCGTCGCAAATAAGCCACCCCGTAATGTGTGTCCGCGCGGTAAACAAAGGGACGGCGGCCATTAATTGTGCGCCGGCTATTGCGGCGATGAAATATGAATCGCCGCCGCGGCCACGGGCAGCGGGCAGCGCGCAGCGGGCAGCGGGCAGTGGGACCGCGCGCCGCACAAAACCGCGTCATATACAAATTGTATTTTCGAGAGCATAGAGGGTGGGTTTGAGTTTTTAAGGCACGAATATTTTACTTAAAAATGGAAACCCCAGAACTAGGGGCCTCATCAAGTCACCGCACACTTCCATAGAGCGAGAGCGTATTGTAAAGTAACCTGCGCAGAACCTTCAGACTAGAAAATAGTTCGCTGTATGTTTGAACTGGCTGGGGATGAGATCGCGAGGTACGGAACTGACTGAGTTAGCTCCCCAACGGTCCCCATAAGGCTGTCTCGGAAAACGTTGAATGCACAACGTGACAATGCAGCCAGCCTTGTGAGCATTTTACCGCAGAGGAAGGACTATGTAAAATATGAAGACAAATGAGCAAGATGAACCAAGTATAACACGGGAAACATGCGAGGACGACGTAACGCACCACACTCGGCCAAGGAAGTGCTCAACCGCTTTGGGACCTTAACGATCCTGCAGTTGTAATTAGAAAAGCATAATTTGCTAAGAGGGCTGAGGGGTCTAAGTTATGATTATAAGGCGTCTCTGCTGAACAGAGTATGCGGCAGCTCTACACCATCCTGAGTCCTGAGCATATGGACTGCCTTATGATAACAAAACAAAGATAAAGATCATAACTGGCCAAACACAGTAAATGATCTTTACACGTTTCACACAAATGTCATATTAATCTCCACTTTTTTTGGGATCTTTTCTTTAATTTCGTTGGGTACGTATGTATAGGGGTAATGGACCTGAAATAAATCAATTTTACTTTATTTATAACTAGTGTCTCACCCGGCTTCGCATGGTTTGAATTAGGACATAAAAAACCTCCGACGTAAATTCTCTAAATGCCAGTCAAGACCGTATCAAAATCCGTTGCGTAGTTTAGAAGGAGTAGGCGGTCGCAGATATGAGGACAGATATAGGAGCGAATAGCGGCTTTACTTTATACTATGTAATATAGAAAATTAAGAAAGATAAAGAAAGATAAAGATGTTGTGTACGAATCAACGATTTTCCTGACTCCACCTTAAGCCGATTGAGCACGGCTCGCGGTATTATCACCGAGCATTAAATACGCACGTACAGCACAGCGAGAACACAGTAGGTAAGGGAGGACGGGAGGACAAACTGTAGAAAACTAGGACGTGTCCTCCTTCGGGATATATACCATTTAACGCTATTCTTGTTAGTAGTTGGTAGTAGTTGTAGTAGCATTGCTGTTAGAACACTGACTCCAATTTATTCATACAGTTTTCATACAACTTCTCTATAGGTAGAGTAGGTAGAGTCCGAATTACATTTCCTACGTACAGCGAATATTTAAAGCAAATATATGTAGTAAGCGATTTGGTGGCCGAGCTAGTTAATTAACAAGGCAAGATCCGGCGTGCGTTGGGTTCAGGTTGAGTGGAGTCGGTCCTGCACGGTGTCCGGTCCACAGTGCTGCGGCGCCTGCGGCGGTGCGAGCGGTCCCGACGTGGGCGAAGCAGCATCTGTGCCTGGGGACTGGTCAAGTACAAGTAAACCTTTATCAAATGCCCTCTACAAGAAATATCGTTTTATTATCAACGGCGCGGCGATAATCAATATTCATTTAATACGTACTTAACTTGTACTTGATTAGTTGCATGACGAACGTCATTCTGAATTTCCCTACAGATCTCAATAAGTATTATTAAGTATCGATTAATCGACAAGTTATGAATGCATTGATCGCCGCTGGATCTGAGCCGCTGGAGCACGAATTTCCGCCGCTATGCAATCGCTTTTGTAGTTCATGAGAAGCGGCATGTTGTAGGTACGAATAGTAAGTAAATAAACGTAAACACAACACAAGCGATCGCCTCTGATAAGTGCTTTATATCGGATTATCAGTGTTTAATTAATAAGAGTCGCACAATGGTCGAACGAAAGCAAACAGCGGTGGCGCGCTCGGCGTGAATAAAACAAGGCAGCGGGCGGAGCGCGGCGGCGGCGGCGCGGCGGGGCGGCGGCCGCTCGCGTCAGTCGCGCGCCGGCCCCGCCAGCATGGAGCAGCTCATCGCCGCCGTGCGCTGCTACCCCTGCCTGTGGAACACCACGGCCATCGAGTACCGCGACCAGGAGCTCAAGGACGCCGCCTGGGCCGAGGTCATGAAGGAGACCAACCTGTCCTCCGGTGAGTGGGAACACACGCGGTGCAGTCTCGCGAGAGCCCCGCTCGCTAGTCGGGCGAGCGCGGCGCCGCGAGCGGCGAGTGCGGCCGGCCGGCGCGCCCGCTGTGCGCGCGCCTGTGTGCGGGCGGCGTCGCCACACACGCACACGTCGGCGTGCCGGCCGGCCCGAGCGGCCCCGAGCGCGCCCGAGCGCGCCCGAGCCGCGCATTGTTTGTATGCAAATGCAGCGCGGGGAGGGGACGCTATTTTTGTAATTTTATGCATTTTTTGTTGCGCGCGCTCGTACGGGTCGCCACGGCAGGGCATGGTGGCGCAAGGTGCTATTTGAACATTCTTTTAACTATTAAGGGCTTTGTTCTCAAGTTTCTTCTTGTTTATTAATCTGTATGGAATGGATGAATGGATTACTTTACTTAGGTACTTAAAGAAGTCAGAAACAAGCTGGACACGGTTTACACCGTATTCGAATATTCGGCCGAATGTTCGTTTTTTTTTCAAAACCGATTATGGCCGATCATTTCTTAATTTCTCTCAAACTTGTCTTATGTATTCAACCAAAGACTTTTAATGGAGGTATACATAGAGGTATTATGTATGTATGTACATAGAACTCGTTCACAGAATGTCTTGTACATATCGTTTTAAACTTTCGCGATTCTTTCACATATTATAACGTCAGCGGCACTTTAACGTTACGAAAACGTTGTTAATTTACCTCGACGTTTCGATCGTGTCACAACGGCCGCCGCCGTGTAGTACGGTCAGCCTCGGAAGTACCTGAACATTTTAGTACCTTGTCGCTGTCAGTGATGTGACAAATTCGAGCAACTCTCATTTAATACGTTGCTACGACAAGGTTCTTAAGTGTTTAGCTACTTTTGAGGCTTTTGAGGCTACATTTGTAATTATTTTGTCGAACACATGACCTGCAGGAAAAATAGAATATTTAGTAGGTAGGTAAGCACCTAGTACAGTTGGCAGCAGATGTACCCAGCCCACAAGTCGGAGCGGGCAACAAGAGCTCCACTCGACTCTATTGCTAAGAGAGTAAGAGCCCCTGTAAATCTTTTTGAATAGGTACTACTTGACGAGAATCAAACTAGATCAAATTACCTTGCTACTCCTCAAATAATTAATAATAGTAATTTGTTCCAGTTTCTTGATACGGATCTCCGCAAAGTAACGTCTCTATCTATTTATTACTTGACAAGTAGCCAACGGTCCTGTAAACTCCTGTATTTTACAGGACGTCCCGTTTTTCAGCTATCAATTTGGCTGTGCCCTGAATTAAAAAAAAAACAGGACCTAAACTGCCTGTGTCCCGTATTCATCCTAATACATTTACATCACATGTCGAGTGTTGTAGAACGACCACAATGGACATGTCACCCTTAGCCTTACCTTTCCAGCAGACTGTACAGCGCTCTCCATACAAATTCGTTTTCCACCCACTAAACCTTATGCTGTTGATTTTTTAATATGCTGTTGATATGCGGTTTGCATTTTTTGATTTATTTAATCTTTCTTATAGTTTTAAAAACATTGAAGCATTTTTGTTTTGTATGAAACTACTTAAACGCAAATATTTAAAAACTATGAAGGATATGAAAAAAATAAAAACACTCAAATAATTCTAAGGCACAAAACAGTATACTGAAAAATCATGGTATGGTTAATCATTAAGGTTAAGAGGGTGGAAAGCATTGCCATCGCTTGTACGGAGAGCGCTTTTTCAGGCTGGGTACACAGTATCCTCTTAACGATAAGAGATGCAGTACTAAACAAAAGTACCTACCCACACAATTGTTAGTTTTATGGTGTTTATTTAATTGGTACTATTTGGAACCGCGTGAGTCGAGCCAGCGTTACTGTTGCAGTGAAGGACGTGAAGCTGAAGTGGAAGAAGCTGCGCGACTCGTACCGCGACGCGCTGAAGCGCGCGAGCGAGATGCAGGCGCGCGAGCCGGCGCCGCGCAAGAACTACCCCTGGAAGTACATGGCGGCCATGGCCTTCCTGCAGCCGCACATGTCGGCGCGCAAGAAGCCGCCCGAGGAGCCCGCGGCGCCCGGCCTGGAGCCCAACGGCCGCGACCTCGACGCCGACCACAACGGCGAGCACAACGGCGAGCACGAGCCCGAGCGCTCCAGCGACGACTCCGCCTCCGAGCCCGACTCCTCGCCTAAGCGCAAGAGCTCGCAGCTCACCGTCATCGACAGGAAGCTCGACTACCTCTGCAAGGTACCTAATCTACCGCCTCGGCGCCTACTCTTCCTTCAGCCCCTAGGACTAAGTATAAAAGAGATGGCGTGCTGTGATCTTTACAAAATTTAGTGAAGTTTCAGTTCTTCTTCAATTTATTTTTAATCAACCATGCTGATGTTCTGAAAACTTAAAATTTGAAGGCGTTAAGTAGTCGATTTAATACGCTCAGCCCAAAATCCATGGGTTAAACAAAACTGAACGAACTTTATAATTGCTGGTTGTCTGCTACGGTTTTAAGGAGTCCGCTAACACCGTTTACTGTACCAGCTTCGTTGTGCGCAGGCGCAGGGCAAGCGGCGGCTGACGGAGGCGGCGCACGCGCGGCGCCGCGCCTCGCCCGCGCCGGCGCACGACCCTATCGACATCTTCTTCAACAGCATGTGCCAGAGCACCAAGCGCTTCCCCTACCCCGCGCAGATCAAGGTGAAGCGCGCGCTGTTCGAGGCCGTGATGGCGGGCGAGGAGGCGCTGCTGGCCGAGCAGCAGAGCTACGCCAGCCTGTGGGCGCGCGCCGCCAGCGAGAGCAGCAGCGACGACGCCGACGCCGGCGCGCCCGCCTCCTGAGCGGCGCGCGCGCTGCGCCGCCAGTACCGCCGCTACCAGCGGTACTGCGCGCAGTACGCCTACGGCTTGCGCTAGAGACCGGAGTGACCGGTCTGATCCGTGCCAAGGTCGCTCGCGAGGAGGCCAGCGCACCTCGACTGATCGCTCGGTCGATTGGCTGTAGATTTTAAGCAAACGAGCTTGTTGAGGCCAAATACAATAATAGGTAAACAACAATAATAAGCGAAGCGAAAATATTTTTGACAATATGGTTTTATTTAGATGTAAGGTTCGAGTGCCGAGCGTGGCCAAGCCTGAGGAATAACTAGATTAAGTGACCACCGGTCTGTGTCGAGTTTACGTAGGTTAGACTAAGTTACGCGGTATCCTGATTACCAATAAGCAGTATTGATAGTAACTCTTAGTTAAGTATTTTATACAGGATTTATTGGAATCGAAGATCTCAAAATTCTACCTTGATGCATTGACGTATTAGCGTAGAATTAATAGCATGACTTCAATGCCTCGACGGGAGAGGTTTCTTTCTACCTTTATTTTTAATTAGCATTAAGCGATTGTCAATTTTGTAATGAACGTTGTAATTTCATGTACAATTATTACCCGTGTTCACAATATCCGTGGAACAATGTGCGGTATGAAAAAGTTTGGAAATAAAAGAGGAGAGGAAGTAATGAATACTTGCGCAGTTTCGCTCCCCCATCCCCGCGCCCGGCCATCGAGGTCGGTCTATAAATACCGAGCACCTAGGTGGCCGAGCCTGCTATCGACGTTATCGGCCGTTGACCTGCGGCGCGGACCACGACGACTTGTGGCTGCGTTGGAGTGACTCCGCACTGAGAGGCGGTCGCGGCACAGGCCCGCGAGTTTCCTGACACTCGACGTAGAGCTGCCAGTTCATGCGGTTCACCAACATATACTCAGACTGTTACCTTATCATTATTAGACACCTACGTACTCATGAGATCCGACCCGTCGTTTATTGGGTGTCACTAAAGCACTACGGAGAAAGGTGCAAAAAAAGCCACCATTCTCTAAAATCTTTTGACATTTTGGTTACGAGTAAGTTACAAAATAGGTATGCACAATGAAATGACTCATTCTTAAATTAGCAAGTATATTTAATTAGGGCATATTGTCTTTCTGTTCCGTACCTAATAAATAAAATAGTTATAAGATGTTTCAGGATGACTTTTGCACATGATATGAACAGAGAACTACATAATATTTACATGTAGAGCGACTACTGCGACCACCCCCTGTGCCACAAAAATTACAAGTGCTACAATTTGACATAATTGTAGAGTTTTTCATACAAAAATGTGACAAACATGTTAAATTGTCAGTTTTGTGATACAGGGCCCAGATTGGTTTTTGTCCGCGTTTATTTGTAACAGAACATTTTCAGTTAACCTGAATCTGTGTGACCTAGTTGCAAGTCTGATTGGTGGAGATGTTCCCCTGTCGCCTCGATGAAATGTTACGTTTTCCCTGTATTATATAATATATTATGTAGAGTCGTCAAGTTCGTCTTCGAGTCATCGCACCAGTTAACCCTGCGCTCCCCGGTTCCGAATCGTCGCGTAACTCAAATCGGGCGTGTTCGTTAATCACTAATGGACGCAGCTCATCTATCCGGAACGCAATTAATGCTCCCGACGAGCCTCTCAGGTAAGCCGGGGGCAATAAATCTCCCCCTCCGCCCTTCCCGCGCCCCGCCCCGCGCCCCAGCATCCTGCAGTAAAGCACGGGCGGGATCAGCTGATCCCTTCTAGGAACGCAACAGCTGTTTTCTGTCAGGAAACACATGTTCACGCGTAAACAGTTCGCAGAAAGCGGATGGTGTTTTACTTTTAACTTTAAATAGGTACCTGCTCTTGACGTGGTCGTCCTTTGAAGTAATAATATGCCTTTGTGCCCCGAGGGGTTTGTTGGGATACGGTTAGACCATTAGTCAACGGACAATTGGCATCTGCCGTAGTGTCTGCTTGAAGTTTTAGGCTGAATCTGCAGCAAAAAGTTGAAAGTTAAGAGTTAAGACGTAGATACAATTGACAGTTGGTGTATCAGTTGGTGGTCCTGACGTAACCGGCCAAGTTTAGTTGGAGTTTGTCTGAATTTATCTCTATGTGCGTCCCTTTCTTATAACACTAGATTTACAGAGACGCAGGGAGGGATCAATTAAACCTGGGCCGGTCATGTCAGCACTACTGAGGTGATCTAGCTTCAAACTTTAACTTTGTTAGTGCAAGTTTGCCTTAAATTCAACTCTGCTTAATTGAAATGATATCTGTTCTTCAATTAATACCATCTGTATGTAAATTTTGTAATTTGGATGGAGTGCAGGTGTCTGATATGATCAGCTGTTTGCATAATGACCGCCGCGGCGAATGGAACTGATGGTCGCGCTCCGACTTGCTCATCAACTTCAAGATTTGATCAAAATTATGTTTTTATGGTTAATTGAGATTTTACGGGTTCCGTGCAAACTTTGAAAACTAAACCCTTATTCTACTTTGTTTCTTTGTCAACACTCTTTCGTTTTCTTTTATACCTGAATCATACTGCTTGCCACGTATCTGTCCAAAAACATAAATAATAACTAACCAATGGAAAATCTTGCCTTCTTTCCAGTTTGTCGTACCCAACTGTACAGAAATGCCCAACGAATGCCAGTTTTTCGAGTTGTTTTCGAGAGACTTTGCCCGGAGAGTATGAAAAGGTCCGTCCCATCCAATTGTTTGCCGAAATCAGTATGCTTTCCAAACAAAAGCGACAGTATCTAATCGGGGTAATCTCGGCAAGTAGGCTAAGCCGCTGATCCCGCCGAGCGACGCAACCGGGTCACGCGCACATTATCTGGCTCGATGCGTAGTACTTTATCCTTTACATAAGTACTTAATGTTTGGATACTTGAAGCTATCCGGATCGCAAAACACACGCGTACTCTGCCAGATGTGTTTATTTTATATTTTATATTTACCTAGCGATACGCGCCGGCGAAGCATGGGTGCAATTTACCGACGAAAACTTAATTTAGAATCATATTAGAATGTATTATTGTCCATTCCGTACATTCCGTAAAAAAATCTCTTAATGACAGTGAAAACGTATCAAAATCCGTTTCGTGGTTTAGAAGGAGTAAGCGACAGACAGTAATGGATGTTGTCCACTGAGAGGGCTATAGCCCATAATAACGTAGTTTACAAAGGCAGTGAAATAAAATTTACAGCAAGTTAGGTAAACAATCTGTTAACCTCACTAGAATATTGTCACAATAAATGACATAAACGTCCCTGGCATGATCAAGATGTTTGTGTGATATATTGCTGTGGCCGTTCCGCCAGCTGTTTCCTGCGCGTGCGCCTCCCACGCCGCCGCAGCGCAGAGCGCAGCACTCACCCCTGAGCTCGAGGAAGTCGAGCGAGTCCGTTAATTGCTGCCCGTGGAGGTGTAATTAACAAACTTAGCTAATGGGAACTGCCGAAGCTAAGGATAGGCTCAGGATTCTTTATTTGGAGACTGTAATGGAGAATATTGGTAACACCAACACTAAAATGTAGGTAATATGTCAATTTATGAAGTTGGTACCAATTAACTTTGAGTTCGGGCGGCCGCTGAACGATTAATTACTCAATCGAGTTTTTCTTAGCTTTTTTATAGGTGTAAATTTCGTGGAAGGCAGTATTTTCCTGTAACTCTATGAGGTAAGTAATCTTGTAGTGGCCGCCCGGACTATCTCATTTAATTCCTTTTGTCATGGCAGCTTTGTAATGTTTTAACTCAGTATTATACTCCTTTCTTACCACCACGACGGTTGTTTTACTTCCGAGGTTCCTAGTCTTCCATAGACAAAATTTGCGTCTACACAGAATATTGTGGTCTGCTAAAGTTTAGTCCAAACAGACACCCAATCTTTCAGTGACTCTTTTATAATAGATAGATAGATAAAACGTTTATTTGTTGTTTATTGCTGTTACAAGAAGTTAGCAAGATTTGCCGTCAAACAATTACATTTGACGAATTTTCTAAATGAATACATGGAGAACGGCTATTAGGAAGCACCGGAACACGACTGCAGTCGCTTGACGCCGTCGCTATACCGTGGTGGTAAAGCTGCTGACGCGAGTAACAAACCCCAGAAACCCAAGCATTTGTCTAACGCGTTATCTAATCTGCCCCGAAGCTTCTTGCTTTGTCGAAATTGATTAATGAAGCAAGCGCCTTATCTAGAATAAACGATGATAAACGCGGGCCAACGTTTCGTCATGAGCACCTACTTATTGACTTTCCCCAAGAGCGGCATGACGCGCGCCTTCTGGCTCCCGGGGCGCGAGCCCTGCTGCGTCACGCCAGTCAGGACCACAGGGATACACTTTTACTTCGTTACACGGCTAGTTTGGCGGATAATAAGGACGGGGATAACACTGTCGATAGAAAACGACTTAATGTTTTCTGAGTTCGCTGCAACAAATCCCATCCGAGGAGAAGTTCTTAATTTTATAGATTTATTTTACTTGTATTGTCATGTAATCAATAAAGTGCTTACTTATAATACTACTTAACAAGTCAATAACACCATTTGCAGTTGGCGGAAATGGATTAAAAACCAAACAATTATACATTTCCTTCGCGCTTCAGATACACTGAAATACTTATTTGCGGACCTACACTTACGTGTACGTGATTAAGAATAAATACGCGCTCCTCGAGTACCTACTCAACCACAAGAGGAAATTTACGCAACGACTTATTTAGTGCGTAACTTACGCTTGCTCTTGATTCATCGTTTCAATCCAAAAACCTCCACCAAACTTCGTCGTGTTCGAGAATTGAGTTTGCTCGGTCATATAATATTATAGCGTTCGGCAAAGTAGTAAATTCTGTAACTTATTTATCGGCATGTATCGCGGCAGGTGCGAGTGCGAGTCACCCGCGACCTATTACCCGAGGCTAGGGTCCAACAATGGCACAATCAATCCCCGGCTTTCGCTCCACCGGTAATTGGTTTCGGCTCCTCGCACGAAGCCATTCAGAACTGCCCATCGGGCCTCCAGCGTCCATCGAGGGTTTGTTTGACGTTAATTTGGGAGATATGAGAGAGAGGCGTCCGCATCCATCCATCATGCCTCCGTCCGTCTGTCGCGCGAGAGCCGCGGCAGCGCGGCTGCGGCTGACAGCAGCCCGTATTGTTGCCATTTTGTTGACAGTATTTTGCTTGTCAGCTAATTTAGCGTGTTTATATCAAGCGACTTCCTCGACTTCGCTATGAACAAGGTAATAATAAAATTGAGGTTACCATGCGAGACGCAATCTTTATTTTATGTGGGATATACCACAACCACCGCTTTCCGAAAATAATAAACTCTAATGCATAATGTTACGTAAAAATTAATAAAGCTTTACAAATTAACGTCTTTCGTCTTCCAGTACAGATCTTCCTCCGCCACCCTTAACTTTAAAAAATCCTAAACCCCCCACAGCCAGTCATTAATGCTTAATATGCTTATCCTTTATTAAATATCGGTGTTTTGTAGAAAAAAAATATTTTGCCAGTTTAATGAAACATTTGTGAATGTCAGTAGCTACTGTAGCCCTTAATCAGACTCTACTGTATAAGTAATGGAAGCAGCAACAAACCTAACCCAGGCACAATAGTACTTATTACGAGGCCTAAGTATGTGGCTATTAAAAGAAACACATCCCAATGTACGAGTATTTAACAACATGTTTAATTATTTCCCCGATGCCGCAGCGCCGGGTGCCGGGTGCCAGCCCGCGGGGTGGCGGGTGATCGGCAGCGCTCGTTTGTCAGCGTCGCTCATTGTTATGAATCCGCGAGCTATCGGCCGCGATGGCGGAACGCAATGATTTTTCATTTGTAATTGAGGCCGGCACAATGTAAATATTCACGCCTCGCGGCATCGGTGAATTGGATTTTATGACTTATCGCTGTCTATATCGACGACCCCTTGTCAAATGTAGAAATGTGCGCGAAAGGTGTGCTATGGATCGTGCAATTCGACTCTATCACCTTTAACCACTCGAGTCTATTGTTGAGTAACGTGTGCTGCCGTGCAAAGAAGGGTTGCAGCACGCGTCTCGGCAGTCAGCTGATGCGCACAATAGCAGCCCCGCAGCGGGCACCCGCGGGCGCCGGCTGCCAGCTAACGTGCAGCGTGTTGTGATCGTTATACTACCTCGCACCGCACCTCGCCCGCTACATCCGCTCGATCCACTCTTCGGTTCACATTATCGCGTCCTATCGCCGGACTTCCTATAATTTTATGGCCCATATGGATTATTGGCATGAATTATGTAAAATGACAGGCAAATGATCCAGTTCGGGTAATCCACGTGGGGTCCGGCAGCTGCAGCAATGCGAGGGGCAATTAAATCAGGTCGTTTGCATGCCTCCCCCCGCGCCCCGCGCGCGTAAAGCTCTAAAGTTATGTCCCAAATTCGAATTTAGCAATCCGGGGGATGATCGCGATGCTCGTAAAAATGATGCCAATTTACGATAAAAAGCTGATTCGAGCATTCCGGCCGCCGCGGCGATCGCTCGCCCCTCGGCCCTTCGCCAACTTTCCTTCCTTTATGGAAGTGCGAATTTATTGCGTAAGTTTGGAAATTATGCATAAAGATAAGAGGTTTTTAAAAAGTGCCATAAAGCATCTAGAGCGGAGTTTTATGAAAGAGGACGTCGCGAATGGTTTGTATTCAATTAGCTGGCGAGGGCGGGTCGAGGCCGCGCGGAGTGTTCCCCGACGGAAAGGGAGTTAAATGTTTCTTCTAATTTATTATTTTTATTGTACCTAGGTATTTTGATAATAATATCCATCTTTCAATGTTAATTATTTCAATGTTCGATTCGTTTACTTGTTCCTAATAACATGGAGTTGTGCAGTTGATGAGCACTCGACGGTTGTCATTTTCCTCGCTGAGTATAAGTGACCTACCTCGGGCTGCTGAGCATTGCTGATCGTATGTTGTAACCTTAATCGAGTGCCGCTACTGTGCGCAACATATAGCAGAGAGAGTCAGAGAGTTTTGAAGGAACTGTTGTACCACTTACAATATCGTAATAAATAATGTCTTGACTTAAGCCGCCCGTGCCTCATCTCATCCACCCTGACTGCAATAATCTCGCGAGCGACGGTAGCTAGAGTGACGCAAACTCCCCTCACACAGGCTGCGAGGCTCCTTTAAAAAATCGTGTCATAACTCTCACCTGATGAAGCATCTTCGGTTTTACGGCTTTTAAATTGAACGCAGAGATACGGAGCATTTTGAGCACTCAAGTTAATAAAAACCACTTCTAGTTTTAGTGGCGGGCGGGAACGCCGTTGGCATTGTAATCGTCGTTTACACTTAGAGGCTTTCATCATGCAGCGAGGGTGAGATGGAATAAGTCGGAGCCGCAGGGATACTCCAGCGGCCGGCAGTAAAAAGAAATGCTCTAAATCTTACGCTTTTTATTTATCTCCTTACTATGTTTTGATTGAAAACCTTCATTGCGAACTCGCTTGTCCATTGCGCTGTAGGTAGAGTTGAGCGGCGGACTGAGCCGGGTTCAGCCGGCGATGGACGGCGTCTGCGCTGGTGTGTCGTTGCTAGGCGCGGCCGGGCGCGGCCTTGGCGATAGCAGCGATAAGGAACTGTATCGACGCGCGCCGGCGGTGCTTCCTTTCTTTCTGTTGCGTCCGTGTAGTGATTCTTTAAGTAAGGTAACGGCGCCTATTACCGGGGGTATCAAAATCGACGACCATCACCGCGGCGTTTTCAAATACGTATTTTATAAGCAAACCGATTGATATCTTTAAAAAAAAATATTTCACGAACGAAGCTTATTTACTTGACTAACGGTGCTATTAGCGCTAGTGTGTGTAAATAAAACAAAGAGCTTGCAATTCGTCCGTTTCCGCAACGCCAGCGCAGGAACAGGTCGTACCATACTAACGCGTGACGCCACATGTAGGTGAACTGGAATCGTATTTAGTATCTTACGTAATGGTTATGGCAATTTAAATAATGTTATGGTTTTTAAATGGTTGTTTGTAATTTTCTGCACGAGTTCTGAGTACTCTTTATATATTTTTTGGCCTGAAAATACGTTTAAAATGGAAAATAAAATACAGTGGTGATAGGCACCATTTTTTGCTGTGGGTTCTATTACCATGGTATACCACGGTAATACTTAAAGTTGTGATTTTGGTTCTTTATGCTTTAATTTGGGTATGTGTGACCGGTTAGTTAAGTTCTTACAGTTATTCCAATCTTGATCTAGTCACGCTAATAAAGAACCATTTCCGTGGTATAAAATTTATTCAACAAACCCTTAATTTTTAACAAAAATATTCAGTACTGATTTTGTAGTTTCTATAGAAACCCTTATTTTGTCAAGTTGTTTAAATATTGAAATAAAATGATATAATTACTGACCAGTTATGTAATTTTGGTTTAATACCAAGGTTGTAATTTTTATTTTTGATTTGAAATGAAAATACAACTGTATGTTATTGTTCTTATGGGTCGGAATTAGGTTTTATAACACTTCAAATTAAGCCTATTACCGATGCTTAGATCACATAACCCTCGGTATTAGAATGTATGGGAATCTATTGCCGATCCATTTAATTTTTGTTTGGGTCGGTGATAGGCTTTTAAAAAAGTGTCTATTATCGAGTGACATTTCAGTCTTTTATTAAAATTAATCGCATTAAGGTACCGTAGTAAGTACAGTATATTTGATAAAATGGAGACTTACTTATCAGTTGGAATCTTTTCCATTTGTACTGATCCATAAAGGAGATTAGTAGGTAGACACATTATGTAGTTGTCATAAGTTGTATATGTTTAACGTTTTATTTACTTACCATTAAAAAACTTAATGTACAGCAATAATGTACAGAACCAAAACCATATTTTTTTAACCCTCGTTAATTAGTTCCGAATCGTAACATGAGTCTGAATCCTAACACCGATGGTAGAAAATTGCTGCTTTGTATACCGTCGGTAATGGAAGCTCAATTTGCGGTAATAGAATCACAGCCTAGCCATTACCACGGTAATAGAAGAATTAGGTATTTTGGTTTCAATAATTATTTTATCAAATAAGAATAAGTAAAATGAGTAAAAAAAGTTACTACGCTGAAAGTTCAATAAACACTCTTAAATAAAAAAAATATTCTCGGTCGTTAAGTAGCTTTGATACTCTTAATTTTTTGGACTTGTTTGAAAACATCCTTAAGTACCACGGTAATAGGCGCCGTTACCTTATGAATAACAAGTTTAGATACGTAGGCAGCTGTGTTGTCGTTTTATTATAGGTAAATCGTCAAATCATAAGGTGCTTCCTGGCTTTTATAATAGGGAGAATTTCTGAATTGTAATTTTGAACAATATACTGTATAATTTCTTAGTGAATTTAGTTTCTGTTAAGTATATGGATCAAGTGCGGGTTGCTGAAGTAGAGGTTAATGACCTGCTTTTATCTAGCGCATTATGTCTGTAGTAGTGGTTACCATGGCGACGGACTTACTCAAGTAGTTCTATTTTTAAATTTTTGTATGAAAAATCGTACTAATAAACGAATTAACGTCTCCGGGTGGCGGTTAGTTTTATAAAACGCAGTGGCAATGGAGAGTGTTTTACAGCATAGCTCTAGGTCAAGGTTACGAGTTCACATTGCATTCTTAGAGTAAAAAGAAACTTTGAACGGAAGATAGCGAGTTTCATCTTTAAAGATCGCTTTTGCTTTGTTACTGGCTAGTGTGGGACCGACCGAAATATCGGAGCAAAAAACCGGCGCGGCGGCGCGGGGCGGGGCGGCGGCCGGCGATCGATCGCCGCGGAATTTATAAAAAGACGCGCCTTCGGACACGGGGCGTCTGCGCTCTTGCTTTTTCACGTGTTCGCCGCCGCGCCGCTCGCACCCGCGGGCGCGGCGCGCGCGCGAGCGGGACGGCCGTGTTTGCGCGCTTGCTTCTCGCTGCGCGTGTGTGTCTGCCGCCATGCGCGCCGGCGTGTCCGGCCCGCGCTCCCGCGGCGAAGCGACGTGCCGCGGCACGAAGTTTAAGTAAATCTAAGCGTTGGCTAATGAGCGGTGAGCCCGAGCGCGTGGCGATGGCGAAGCGCAGCGCGGAGCCGGCGGGCCCGGTGGAGGTGGGGCGGCTGGTGGACTCGAGCCAGGCCGACGACCGCCGCATGATCCAGCTGGTGCGCGAGCGCCGGCTACTGTACGCGCGCAACAACATGCCCGTCGCCAGCTACTACTCGCAGGTCAAGAAGCTGTGGCAGGAGGTCGCCGACCAAATGGGCTGGACGGGTACGACCTTTGTTAATCTACTATTTTCATTTAATTACATAATTTCGAGATTATTGACTCGATGCGTTTATCGCAATCACGATAGTTAGTCAAGGTGGCGTGAATAGCGTGTTGATCACTTTCAATTCATCAATACATTGACGCAATGTTAGTATTGTTAGCATTAGTGAAGTAGTTTTCCATTGGAAAGTGTCTGTATGGGCATGTCGAGTTGTATCTGGTGCGCCGCGGCCGGCGGCTGAAGTCGAACTGAAATGAGTCCGCGGCCGGCGGCGCGGTGCGTTGCGGTGCGTACTTGCCTACTGCGTACTTATACTCGTAACGCTTCGCTTATTAGCATATTAGTACAGTCAGAGTCATATTATTAAGTATGTTAGATATCTGAACAGTTTAGTACTTCGTCGCTTTAACAGCATTAATGTAATGAGCATCTAAGATATGAAATCACTAAAGGAAAAAGCGTTTAAACGACACGGTACTTAAATTGTTCATTTATTTATAAGTATGACGCTGACTCTATCAAGTACCCTTTTTACTAAAATGCTAAAAAACATCACGTGATTAATGGACGATTCCAAAACAACAAATGCATTGAACATTGCTTCTGTTTGGGCCTTATTTTTCATAAACTTAAACGTAAAGACCGATACAAAAAAATAGGAAAGACTTATTTTTATTCATAACATCCTTCTTTAGTCTTAGCACGTTTTAGTTAATTAGTTAGATTAGAAGTAAACCCTCGTCGCGACGACTCGCTCTGCGGCTCTATACTCGGGCGTAGAGTTGCCAGGTCCTAAACCCGAATAGCCGGACAAACCAGCCAGTTTAGCCGGACATTTGGGTAACGAGGCCGGACATCAGCCTCACGTTGCATCATTATATGTATTTAGCGTGAGAAGGCGCAGCGGGACCGACCACGTGATTGGTCAAATACAAAAAGCCTAATAAAAGGAGGACACCGTATAAGTTGCCCGGATACGCATTCAAAACGCCCAACTATGTCCGGCTTTATCCGAACGCCTGGCAACGCTACACGGCAGGGAACGCAAACTCAGTTATTTTTTCTACGAAATAACCGGTCAAAACCGGTTTTTCTTAGAAAAATAATCTGATTTTCATTGCCTAGACCCGACCGCGCGGCGGCGCGCGGCGAGGCTCGCGCCGCCAACAACTGAGCCGCCGGGTCAATGCCGCTGCCTTGACTTAGTTTAGCTTAGCCTGTACTTTAGCCATACAATACTAGTCAATACAACGATTTGGATAAACTTGTAAGCACAAGATTGCGGTGTATGCTTTCTAGAAACTCGTAAAACACAGGTTTCCTTGTGTTTCGAAATGTTCAGTTGTTTTGGAGTATGACAGCGGGCGGGCTGCTAGTGGCGCGGGTTCGATGCCCGCTGGAACTAACTGTATCGTATCGGCATGTGCAAACCTTGCCGGCGGCTTCGCTCGGACTCACTGTAAAAATACATCTCTAAACATTGTTTTTCATAGAAAACATAGCAAACCGAGCATGCTGATCACCTGGTGGGAAGTGATCACCGCCTCCATAGGAGCTAGTGACCCCTAGAGGATCCCTGATCCGTTGCCGGCCTACGGATTTCTCACTCATAGCAAGCTACGGCTTTCTGCCTCATTTTTACAGAATACCGGCGTTAAGTAGTAGGTTGCTAGCGTACTGCGCTTCGTACGGTCAGTGAGAGATCCAGAGGCCCACGGGGTTGACCGGAAAGCGGGCAACCGATGAGCGATTTACGGGTCTCATATGCGGTTGGTATCACTCCCATCTGCTGAACCACATGCTCGCTTGCTTCCCTATTCGATGAAAAAAGCAACAACCAACTTCAAAAAGAGGAGTGTGAGTAATTTCTCAATCTGCCTTGTGATTTTGGAGGTAAAACACAAAGTTTTACTTGAGCAGAAGTAAATAAGTTCGAATAGTTCAACAAGCACGTTACAGGCACCACAGTTGGTGTAGAAAATGACAGTTCCATGTTGTACGCAGTGGCCGACGTGAGGCGCAAGTGGTCGCACATCCGCAACTCGTACTCGCGGCACCTCCGCAACGAGGTGAGCGGCGCCGTGACGGGTCGCGGCCGCCAGGTGTCGCGCTGGTACCTCGCCGACGAGCTGCACTTCTTGCGCGACCACATGGCCACCGACGTGTGAGTACCGCCATCCTCAGACCAGTGCATACCTCACCGATAGTCTCGATAATCTCCGACACCTACCTCCTCATAATCGTGCCGAAAGACGTTAACCACTGGATGTAAGCCACCTCACAACGTCAGGTCCTGTAGAGCTCGCATCGGGCTTCAGCAACTATTATCTCCAGGTCGTCAGTGCACCTGTGGCGAGTCTGCCCACGCTGCGTCTTTCGGTACGCGGTCGCCATTAGTGACCTCTTTGGTCCCATCCGCCATCAATTTTGCGAGTCATGTACCGCGCCCACTTCCACTTAAGGCTAGCAATTCTTAGGGCCATGTCGGCTACTTTGGTTCTTGTGTTGATCTCCTCATTTATAATTCGACCAGACAGTGAAACTCTGAGCACAGCCTCTCCATCACCCTTCGAGTTAATTTGATACCTTTCTCTGCTAAAGACCTACACGTAGCCTTTTTAAAATTGGTTAGTAAATGAATCTTTCTTATTTAATCAATTACTATTGATACCCAGCCTCGAGTGATTTCCAGACACAGTCAGTTAAATATTCCAATATATGAAGACACTTCCCACTCCTTAATTTTTCGCTTAGACTTTGCGTTTCAAAAGAGTAGTGTAGGGCGCGTCTGCGTGGAATGATTATTTATATTTTAACTTCAAACCGATTATATTTATATTTCTATCATGACAAAAATCCATGAAAAGCATTTGAGCTGTAAGTTGCTTAGCATTGAAACTGACATGGAACTGTTGTTGCAGGCGTCCAACCCCGTTCCAGTCGTACGGGCCGTCCTTCATAGACATGGAGGGCAGCAGCGGAGCAGAGTCTGTGGACATCAAGCCCTTCATGAGCCCCTGGCTGGCGCTGGGCCACCAGCTGGAAGTAAAGCACGAGCCGGCGCCTGCGCACAACGACGACAGCTCGCACTCCGCGCTCTCCGGCTTCGGGCCAGACGATAACTGTTCCTACTTCCAGTTCTTCAAGGGGATCTACAACGACTACCAAGAACTGCCGGCGAAGAAGCAGAGGCTGTTTAAACGGCAGTGTTTGAACTTGTTACACGACTTGTTGGACGAGGAGGAGATGCCGATGGTGATCCCGGAGTGCATTCAGAGCTACTCCGGGGACGATCCCGTGAACCTATCAGGCGCCGGGAGCGACGACGAGCGCAAGCCCAACCTCAGCGGTATCTCCATCTTGCCCAACAACTAGATGTGGCTGTGATACTTTAGTTAACTGTTAAGTAGGTGAATGGTATGGCACGTTCCCAAGTTCCCGGTCATGTCTTGTCGATGTATCAGAAAGAAGAAAAAGGATCGAGTTCATCAAATTACGCAGGAGTCGGAACAGAGAAAACCGCGGGAGAAATGTACTCAACCTGACCGTAAAGTTTGAATTGTCGTTTCTGAATGGCCTGTGAAAGTGGCCGGGACTAGTGAGTATACTAGGTTACGTATGTTTAAGTATGCAAAACTAGTTAGTAAATAGAGGTAAGATTAATACATCAACCCACACAGATTTATCATAATTAATTAATCCTAATTACCTTTTAATTTGTTTGCAAACCGCGCCCGGCGTGGGCTCGTATAATTCGATTTGAAAATTGGTGTTCAAATAAAGCATCTAATTACGAAATGAACGTAATAAAAACAAGTTGATTCCTTTCGTAATTTTGTTTCATTTTTGCCTCCTGTTTCCTCCGTTATTTAATTTCCGCGTCATTTGCGGATGTAAATGGCCGGCATCGGGCTCGGATGTATTTTTAAAGCTTCTATTTTAGGAAGCCAAGCGTAAAGCTCTCACACGAGGAACCCATAAGGAGCGCGTGGGGTGCGCACCCCACAGCCTGCGGATCCCATGATTGAAAAGCCTTTGTGACGCCGCACTCGGTGACAGCGTTGCATTGTATCGTGACAAAATATTGATGTTGCACAAGTGGGTAGGTAAGCATAGTCTAGTTGCAAAAATTTCAGTTATGTTCAAACGAAATATAGGACAATGATATAAAACATTTGAGGCTGTGGCATATACTTATACAATTTCAAGATTACGCCACGATGGTTTATTCTGATCCTTAATATAATAATGAGGTCATTGTAAATGCAAGCGTACAATGCAATTAGGTTCTAAGCAATCAGACGATCAGATAATGACTCCCCATTAAGTCAGTATCTAAGTATAGTGAAATTAGTGAATGATTCCTAACATCCGCTAACAAGTAGAAATGCCATCAGCAAACTAATGAGTGAAAACAAAAAACGCAATACCTACTATATGCTATATGTATACATATAGGTAGGTAGTACCCAGCGCATGTTCGTTCCATAGCCGACTAAATTTGTACCGCCATCACGAGAATCAATTACAATAATTAACTAGGTACTTCATTCGTATCATCATTCAAATCCTACATGCGCTGTGAAGCGACGATTCATTTTTCTATTTGGTATCTATCGCTTTGCATGTTTAGTCAGGCAGTTGGGCAGGCAAGTGTCGCCACGTCACTGGTTCGCAACTTAGATTGTGACCTCGTTCCGTCATGCCAGCGTACGGCGACGCACACATGCACACCTCGTGTCGCCAATGCCGCGGCCGCGTCGCTACGCGAACACAACGCCGGTTAGCAACCGGTCGGCGACTCGCCTCCCGCGCGCCAGTCGCCCGCGACCCGCCGCTGACGCGACGCGCGTCGCTTCACGCACGATCCAAAATGGCGGACCAATTATTCAATTTGAAACTCGTGGCGGAGATCGGCAAGCATCCCTGCCTGTACAACTACAACCTGCCGCAATATTCGCGCAAGGACATCACTGAGAAGGCTTGGCGCGATATCGGGAAAGCTGTTAACTTATCAGGTAAACAACATGCTATAAAATCTTTCCATCTATTTGCGTGACAGCTCAGCGTAGCCGTAATAAAATAAACCAACCGGTTATAAAAGTCTTCGCCTCGCGGAGTGTCTTAACTGATTTGTTTTGCTAACAAGTAGAGTACTCGAGGCTGACGTAGAGTCGGTAGAGTTGCTGGCGTCGCTCGGTCGCGCTCGCTCGCTCGCAGTCTGTCTCGAGTCGAGAGCAAGTCCGCCTCGCTGGCACTCAAAGGCGCTTCCACTGCAGCGTTATTTCAAGGTGTCATAAACTGCTTGTAGGTACAGTCAAGTGTAAAAATATGGGCAAATTCAACATCTCAAAATATTTGATCGCTACGTTCTTTTGAAACTTTTGAATCGAAAGGTAAAGGTGCAGTTTTTTTTACTTGACTACAAGATACGTCTTTAATTCTTTATAATTATTCTTTTATTTAAATTAGGAGTAGGTACTTACTTAACTTACAAAAATTAAATGCTTCTAAATAGGTATGTTTTTTTAGTTTTGTTGAATAACGCGCGTAGCTGGTTAGGAGCATGCATGACAGATATGTTGTAACGGACGATAGTGTGCCTAATGATAATGAATTGTTGATAAGACATGCTCGGATTATGCGAAATTCAGTTTGCTTTTAGGTGCTCCTAGTTGTAGTTATTGATGAACGATTTCGTTTAATAAATTAAAACGCGACGGCATATACATATAATGCGATGCTTTAGCATCAAAATGGGTGTACAGTTTAAAATAAAAAAGGAAAAGATATATTCAAGAACGCTGAATAGTACCACCACTCAGCGAAATGCCACTGCAACCACTGATTGTTAGTGGAGCCCCGTAACAACAACTTATTAAACTACACTTATAAACTTATATCTATCTGGGTCACGTCACGTCCGCCACATAAATTAAAATAACAAATTAGACGCCAAATTGCACTGGTTGTGTGGCCATAGTTGTCATTACCTTTCCTAAAAGAGATGCGCGTTAAAAGGAATGAGAGCCAAGGTCACTGTCAGCCATCGTCTCCATCATCACATCCCATTCACCTCACGTAGAAACTTTGACGTAGGTGACGTACAGTCAGCCTCAGAAGTAGCTAAACACTGAAGAACCTTGTCGTAGTAACGTATGAAATAAGAGTTCCCCGAATTCGTAGAATTGCTGACAGCGACAAGGTTCTAAAGTGTTTAGGTGTATTAGGTTTGAAGCTGGTAACAAACAGACTGACAGTCCTTTTTCTACAATCTAAACCTAATATTGCTTTCAGGGAACGAATGCAAAGAGCGGTGGAAGAATCTCCGAGCGGTGTTCGTCCGTCACCTGAAGCCAGGCTCCGGGAACAAGACCAACAAGCCCTACTACCTCGCTGAGTCCATGCAGTTCGCGCTGCCCTTCATCAAGACGCTGAACAAGGGCGCGAGCGCCGCGCAGCGCGCGGCCAAGTACCAGGCCGACACCGACAGCGACCACGAGGACACCCTGTTCACGTCCACCATGGTCACGGCCGAGCGCCCGTCGCCGAGCTCGTCGCCCTCCTCCCAGCCCGCCACGCTCCCCTCCCCGCAGCCCTCCAGCTACTCCTGGAGGAGCTCGAGCAAGAGAGCGGAGGAAGAGCCAGACGCTGTCACAGATGACGGCCGAACCAACGGGGAAGCGAAGGACTCGCGGGAGGACGCCAACAGAATGTTCCTGCTGAGTCTGTTGCCAGACATGAACCAGATGTCCCCGAGCCAGGTCAGACGCTTCAAAAGGAAAGCCATGGAATCTATAGACGATATACTAGACAGTGTGTTTATAAAAAAAGAACCCGAATAAAGGTCCGATCGGACTTTAGAAACAGATGAGGCACACGTTGCCTTTTTACAGGTCGCGGCGGGACGCGCTGCAGTTGAGCTGCGATCCAGCCGTGAGACAGAGGCCAACTTTGCGACGCTATTGCACATCAATGCAAACTAATGTTTACTTAGAGAGTGTTTACAATGCTGCAAAAACTCCCCTGGGCTGTGGCAATACTGTACTGAAGTTTAGAATAAGATGGGAACTATCGAGTGGGCTGGCGAGGGATAAGAGGACGCATCCTCTTGAGCCGTGATCCCTCTCCAACGGGTCTCTCCCGTCCCGCCCTCCCTCGGGGCGCCTCTGTAAATACTGCAGATGAAATATACACATTGGGGTTTTATTCAAAAGTGCCCTACGATCTGTCCCTAGTTAAAATAAGTGAGTAATTTGTGCGGTTTGTTGGAGTAATGAAATAAATTATAGAGGAACTATGAAATGTGATAAAAATAATTCAGGACAATAACCGTTAAATTCTAGACTGTTTGTTTCCATTACACGAATTGGGCGGAGACAGCGGGACGGCGCAGTAGGTTTGAGGTGAATGGCGGACGGACGGTTGTTTAGTCTGAGCGCCGTCAATACCGGCGCACGAGTTGGTCTAGAAATTGCGATCGTTCGATAACATGTTGACGAAAATCATGAACTGATTCCAGAAATGTTGAAGGCCGTGTAAATCTCATCAATACTATTTTACGTGCTCGAGGTCATTAAAATCCAATTTAAAATCACATGTGTATGATTACCTACTATTGTTTGTTATTTTAGCTCGACTTCTGTTCGACACTCAGCTCATGTAGAAGCTTAGCAAATTAAAACTCTTTGTAAAATAATCAAACCGTCATCATATCTAATTAAGTTTATCACATTTAGCGGCAGGTATATCCAAGAAGGGAATTTTATACTTAGTCTTAAATTGCAAGAAAAACTTGATTATATATAAGTACATACTAACAAATGAGATGTAGTTTTTATATTTATCTACCAAAAACTAAAGCAAATTGAAAGCTTGTGAGTGTTCACACTACCCTAACTATAACTATCTACCCTTACTATATACGTCTCTATCCCCAGACCATTTCAACCCTTAGTAAAAGCAAGCAAAACCACCGCTAAAATCTAGCAAGCGTACAACCAACGATGTAACCGCCTAGAGATTTGACCTGTATCTACGAGTAAGTGTGTCAATATGCAAGGGATGAGGGAGTAACAGGGCGCCTTTGGTCACGAATAAATAGCGAGGTGACGTCATCAGTCCTCAAAGAGAGCCCGGCATCCCGGGTCCGCTGGGACCGCACGTGTCGACCCTAAAGCTTAAACCCGCGCTAACCCTAAGCGAATTCTACCCCTAGCCGGTTAGTATACGGTTCTGATTTCTCTGAGTTTGGGAAGGGCTAAGCAATAGTGTGCGTGGGCGGGTCTCGATCAAATGGAAGCGATTCCGATGGCTCTCTAAACGAGGAGAGTGATTTTGCATGAGACGTGCGAGCCGTTGTTCGGTGCCGCCCTTCGAAGGATCCATTCAGCGAAGGATCCCAGGCGCTTGCAATCGTACCTATTTGAACATAATTCGGATTATGTGGAGGTATTCACGGGCAACTGGAGGATTATTCGGGTGATTTCGGGTGAAACTTCAGGAAATGTTGACTGAGTTGAATTAACATCAACTTCTTAAAATAAACTGACCATGTGCGAGTCGGAGTCGAGCACGAAGGGTTCCATGCCATTATCTATAAAAACGAGCAAAATAATTACGTTTGTTGTATAGGAGCACCCTTAAATATTTATTTTGTTCTGTTTTTTTAGTGTTTGTTGCTATGAGTATAGTGGCAACAGAAATACATCATCTGTGAAAATTTCAATTGTCTAACTATCACGGTTCATGGGATACAGTTTTAGTAATAGGTTCCCGTTTTACCCTTTGGGTACGGAACATGGTATTTAGGTATTTCTTAGTTAAGAAGTTGAGATGTGAGTAAAATCATGCGTCGTCAGACCAGCAATATAATGCTACTCACATTCGTTTACATTAGGCATTACATTAGCAAACCCGGTTATTTTCTCTAAGAAAAAACCGGTTTTAACCGGTTATTCCGTACATAAAATAACCGGCCTTGCATTCCCTAGATTAGGTACATTCGTACCTTGTTTACTCGGCCTTAGATGTTTGGATGTTGACTGAAAAAAAGATGTCGTAAGCCTTTGTCATTCATGGCCCAATGAACGACGCGATTCCTGGGCTGCTTGTTCGATAAAAGATGACCCGACCGTCGCCATTAAGCCTTAAATATTTTCAACATTCGAAATACGTAAAGGTAGTTCTCATAAATCATGGTTACGATGGAAAGGACGTCGAATGAACCATAAAACAGCCCCTCAGTGGCTCTAACACTGCTGCTTATGTTTAATTTACCCTTCGCCGCGGCTCTGGCTATAATTTAATTACTGCCATAAAGGGCCGCACAGAGAAATAAATTAAAATTGTGCAGATATATTAGGGTCACAGTAATCGTAAAGAGCAAGATTATCCAACTATTTCTTACTTAAAAGGACTGACGTTTAAAAAATTACAAACAGGCTTAAAAAGGCGTAGACAAGACAAGACAAGACAAGAAAAATACTCTTTATTGAAAACCACACGGAAAATAGATAAAAAACATTAATTAAAAAACAATTTACAAAGTAAACAATTGGCGGTCTTATCGCTTAAAAGCGATCTCTTCCAGACAACCATTACTTAGTATTAGCGTAGGTACTTACTTTAAAAAATGTCGTTTATTGTGGTAAGTATTCATATGATACTTGAGAACACTTAACTATTTGTTGTAAAATGTCAGACTTGGCGGGGGCACTGCCGTGCCCCCAGATTTCATTTTAAAAGAGGTTTCCAAGCAAGGAGAAGATGTTCTACCTAGTTATCAAACTATCACTGTAGATAAAGTCCCCGATCGTGAGATACCGAGATGGAGTCCGCGGAGGGTTGCGTGCTATCAGGCGATCTCGCCAGGCTGCAGCCGTCGTGACTGACGGCACGCACGCGGCCGCTTCGGCTCAGTGCTTCACGTTGCAACGCCAGCACACTTCGTCTACTCAGCCAACAATACTCAATGTTCAGTTCCATAACAATTTAAGACCATTTAGAATTTATTAATAAATCAGAATCACCACAAGAAGTTCAACTTGTACTGTTAAGCCCCCGCCAGCGCCAAATCGCGCAAACAACGCGGGCACCACAGCCTACTTATATATTTTTACACTGCGGCAGTACTACCTTCTATGAAGCAATTCACGGCATTTCATCTGTATGTTTGTTGCGGGTAAAACTAAAAGTTTGAAATTTCAGTTAGGTACGGTTATCCTCAAAAGTAGGTGAACATTTTAGTGCCCTGTCGCTGTCAGTAATGTGACAAATTCGAGCAACTCACATTTCATACGTTACTACGACAAGGTTCTCAGATTTTTGGTCAGCTACCTCTGAGGCTGACTGTACCGAGAGTGCTTAGGTTCTACATATTATAAGACAAATGCGCTCTATATTGTGTCTTCAAATTATTATTATTTTATTATTATTTAGCTACTTATTTGAAATCGTTATTAAGCACTATTTCTCGAAATGGTTTTCTCCTTTTTAACCGACGAAAAAAAAACGGAGGAGGTTCTCAATTCGACCCGTATATTTGTTTTTTTTTATATAAATGTATGAAAATGCATAACTTTTTGTAAAGTACCTAATCAGTCCCAATTGTATCAAATTCATTTTACCGCACCATACAAAAACATCAAAAAAGAAATGAAAAAGAAAAGTTGCTAATACCGAACAAAAGCCACATCAGAACTTATCGCGACAGAGGGAAGTTAGGAGGCAAAAAGGCCTGAGAGTTCTCCCCGAGCTACCAGGGGCCACCGGGAGCTACCGGGCAGGAAACGCCGTGTTTGCTCCCGCCCGACCATTCTTGTCCATTTAATGTAATCCGTTGTTATCGGCGGCTGACGTCCCTTATCAGGACAGACCCTCGGGTGTCACACGTTACACGCTTCACCTAGGGTGGCCAAAATGCGCAAGAAAAAATAACTGGACATCGGCGCAGAATAAATAATATTCAGTACAAGTACAGAAGACTCTCCGAACAAAAACGGCGTTGAGGTATAAGAAGAGTCCTGGTATGCCTCTCTATCTATCGTACCTATACAACTCAAATGCGCTGGCCCCAGTGCTGTGGTGAGCCGATATTCTTGTAGCCGCACCTGACATCGGTAGAAATGTCGAGGCGGGTAAGTCAAGTTAGTATTACATAAACATGGTGTAATTACTAATTGAAATTAAACATTTCAAAGTGCGTTTTTTGAGGGTGGTAAGACCTTGTGCAAGGTCGCTACCACCATCTTGCTCGCTAAGCAGCAGTGCTTGCACTGTTATGTTCCGGCATGGGGAGCAAGACAGCCGATTCAATTACTGGCACAAGAGGTATTCCATCTTAGCATTCTAGGTTGGCAACGCATCTGCAATATCTTTTGTATTACTAATGTCTATGGGCAGTAATGATCACTTACATACCATCAGATGACCCACTTGCTCGTTTCCCTTCCTATGTTGTATATAAAAAAAATTGCTCGACTTTCTACTGCGTTATGGTTTGTATTGTCAAGTAGTTAACCGGCGTGGTTTAAAGACACTTAGAGGTTCATTTCACGTCCTCGTAAGTCGGGCGAGACTGTTAACGCGATCAGCGATCGTCGGCGTAACGAGCGCTCGCGGCCGCCGCTCGCCGCGAGTCGCGCATGGGAATGAGGCCGCCCTCACACCGCTGCGAACGTGGCTGCAACACTACCCGCTGTTCTCTTAGGGCATCAGCGTTGAGCTCGATGTCGAGATTTTTGCTTTGTCTCGCTCTCAGTGGTAGCTCGGGCTTGCTCGTGTTTAGAGTAGCACCTCCCGAGGTTTTAAGGGTCAGGTAACGATTTTAACATTGCAACCGTTCATAAGCTGCGAGAATTGCTTCACATCAATGAGTTGCATGCCTGTTTCATACCAAGGTATTAAATGAACTAATCAGTATGCGTTATAATTTGTAAATAATAAAAATGGTTCATTTGTGCTGGATTACCAATAACATATTTTAAATAAGCCGTCAACTGCTGTGTAAGGGGTTCTTAACCCGTTAAACTCTTGCTAGATGTAGATATCTAGTTTACAGACCAACAAGCTGGTAGCTAGCGCACTCGTCTTTGTTTAAGTCTTGGCCACCACTATGACTTCTAGGATTTACAGCTACACTGTTGCGTTACCTTACAGCCGACATGAATCTCTAGTCGTCACTGTTTTGTATGTTAGTAATTTACGTCTTTGATTATTCCACTTCAATTATATCCTAGAACATTGTTTAATCCATTTCATTATTACATTGTAATTGGATCTACATACAATTACCAAATTACGAGTCAATTCGATTATGTACTCTAGAAAGGGGTCAATTGTGAGATTAACAAATAGACAAGATTTACCAGAAATACAGACATACAAACGAAGCCAATTAAACGAAAGCATGTTAAAACACTTTTTCACGGAAACAGCTTATACTTTAGATATCTACAAGGTATAGTTTATCTGTACGGTGTGACAGGCAGTTGGAGCTCGTAACTTGCAGTCACGTTTAATTGTCCCGTAATTCCTGTTTTACGCGTTTATGTCCCGGTCGTGCGGCGGCCGTAACGCCGCGCGGACGCCGCGTGACGACCGCGTGACGGCCGCGTAACGACTGCGTAACGAGCGCGGCGCGTGCGCGTCGCCGACGGCGTCAACTGCCGATCGCTAACTTTTTACAATGGCCATTAAATCCGGCGTAAACTTAAAGATGATGATTAAAGTCGACGCTGCGGCTTGGAAGTTGGCAGATTTAACGCTCGGAGTGCTTAGGTGTAATAGGTGCGCCATTTGTATCCGAAGTTGAGCAACATTGCGTCGATTTGTCGGGCGATTATATCGATGCAGCGAGCAGGGAAGTTGTCATTAACACAATTTTAAGTTTTCTTAAATAAATTAAATTTGGGGGGTGATGTCTTAATAGGGCCTCTGGCATTGGGGGTGCAAGGTGACACCCGGCGGCAGACCGCGGCGAGACCGCGCGGCGCCGGCAACACCTTGCCATCAAACTGAGAACATACTTACTAGTTTAGTCGTTCTGAGTTTGCAAATGAGAAAAGTTGTCTATTATGGTTATGGTAGATGGATCAATAAGAAACATTACTAACACTTTTGTAGTCCGTTTTGATTGGCAGGTTGGCTCGAGTATAGTTGCAGGCAAACAACTTGAGCAGTAATCGAGTGGAATGTTTGCGAGGTTTGCGCATACACATTTTGTACTAGAAACTGCTACTGCGCAGTCAAGGTCATTGCTGAAGTTGTTTGCCGGGAACTGTAGGTCTGCTTTGGTATGGACTTTCGCATTATTTTAAGCGCTATAGCACAGGGTTTCTCAATCTGGGGATCCGCGGATAAAATACAATTATGAAGCACTAGCTACCTTTTCCTGAAAGAAATGCAGTATTTTTTTGACTGAAACCTAAGGTCAGAAGTTATGCTTCTCAGACGACATGATCCGATGCGTGGTAGTCAGACCATAGGTGTATAAAACTTAAAACTACTACAATTTAACGTCTACAATCTAACATTTTTGCATTAAAAACTTTTTGGTCAATTAGGTCAAAGAAATCTCTAGATCTATGACGTGACTTTAGCAAGACTTGAACGTATTTAATTATCCAGATCATGTCGACTGAAAACTCTAACCCCCTTATTCATAAACGCTGCGTAAACGTTTGTTAGTTAACATGTTTTCTGTCTTTATCTGTCATTGTGACGTTTGCCCTCAAATGAAAGGGACAAAACATTTATTAGCATATTAACTTTATTAACTTTTTATGAATAAGGGCGTAAGTATCTTCTAATTTTATTTTATTATAAAGTTCGGAATTAGATTATTTACATTAAACGCGATATAAATCGTTTTAATTGTTTTATTTCAATATCTCTGATTACAATTTCAAGTTTAAGAGCGTGCAAACAGAGATTTGGCAACGTCGCCTATGGCTGTCAAATATTCAGATGTTTTCATTGATTTATCAAAATTAATGAATTAAAATACGGAATATAGCAACGGTATGTACTAAAATATTGATAATGCATTGCAATAGTTAATACAGTTACACTAAATAGTTATAATTAAGTGTAAAAAAGCATTTGGAAACTTTCCATTCGTACCTAAATGTGTACATTTTGGTATAAGTATATAAGGTTTACTACTTACCAACAAATGTAAGAACACAGGTTCTAGTACATACCGTTGCTATATTCCGTATTTTAACTCATTAATTTTGAGAAATCAATGAAAACAGCTAAATATTTGGCAGCTATAGGCGACGTTGCCAAATCTCTGTTTGTACGCTCTTAATCTCGTATGTCCCTATCTCTTGGCTTCGCCTTGCGGCGCGCTGGTCCCGCGACCGACGCCCGCCCCTTCGGCCCAGTGCCGTTCTGCCGTCGGCTCCGGCGTCCGTGTCAGTTCAGTGATCGGCGCGCGTCCGTGCCCCCGCACGCGTCTAGCGCACGGAAAAATACGGACCGACGTGTCGTGTCCGTTGTCATTCAATAAGACCACAGAAAAAAGTTTTGTTCTGTATCCATTTTCTCTGCCGTTCTGTCACTGATATGACACAGTGTTGTGAAAAGACTGAAGCCACTGACAAATGTAGGTAGGTATACATATATTTAGTGACATAATTCTTGGTGTACAATGACTCTGAGCAAGCGTGCTACTTTATATTCCTTCATTATACAGAACTGAAATTAAACGTCTACATTTCACAGAAAAATACGCAAAGGACTATCCACCTGAACCTGAAGCTATAGCTACATGAAAACGTTGGCGAGCATTTAGGAAACGACATTTTCGTGAGGTGGTGGTTTCCAGCTGACCGACCAGCTTCCCAGATATCATCGGACCGTAAATCAGTGGCGAGATGTCTGCGGGGCGCACGCCGTCCCCCGCGCCCCGCAAGCCCCCGCGCACGTCCGCGTGGTCCAAGCAGCGCGCGGGCGCCGACGCGGCGCTGATTGCGGCCGTGCGCGCGCGCCGCCTGCTGTACGACATCAGGCACCCGCGCTACGTCGACAGCAGTCTTAAGATCGAAACGTGGAATAAGATCGGGGAGGAGCTCCAAATTGATCGTATGTCAACAATTGCTTTAAAAATTCTGAACTAGATTCTAATTGGGTCATATTGGTCTTAAGTTGCTGATAGACGTGAGCTTACACTTGTAATGAGCATTCCTTCTGACGAATGTTAAAAAAGCTCATACTTAGATAATTAGGTATAAACAGCGTGCACCGTGCAGACGTCTGAAAACGGCGAATGCTCGATGTTCGTGACAAGTTTCTGTTACTGCTCAAGTCTAGCGGCGCCTACAATCTAGAACCACTGCCTAAAAGTTATTTATTAATAGGTACTTAAATTACTTTTATACTTCGCTATGTCATTAGATAGGCTTAATTATATTTATTCAAATAGGGCTTACGACATGCACTTGAATCACAAAATATTTGATGGCTCTTCCACCACCGGAAAAACCATTTGAAGGCACTACCACCTTCTAAAGATCCGAGGGTGAATTAGAAAAAAAATAAGTTCTGGAATATTGGTTTTAAAGTACATACTTCAAATTAAACAAAACACGATACTTTGTTCACATAGTTCAATTGAGTGTGTATGGACGGATGACAAACGCTGTTAGCAAACACGCTCCAGCCATAACAGCCGTCTGTTGACACGGCGCGGGCGCCGCGTGTTTACCAAACAAGCCCAACTCGTCCGAAATATAGAAACCCAACAAACCATTAACTAGCAGTTGTTCCAGCGGCGGTGTGCAAGGGGCGATGGAACAACATCCGGGACAACTACCGCAAATCTCAGCGCCGGAACCACGGCGTGCAGCGCGCGCACCGCCACGACTACAAGTACTCCCCGATGCTCAGCTTCTTAAACAAGTACTTTAAGGACAAAGACTATGCCAACGACACAGACGCCGAAGACGAGGAGGAAGAAACCGTCGAGTATTCAGAAGAAGACAACGACGCTCATGACAACACAATTAAAATAACTGAAGATAAAAAAGCGGTAGGGTTTCCTAATATCAAAGTGGATAATACTGACGTAGATCAATCAGAATCTTTAGTTGATTATGAATACTTCGGGAAGCAGGAATCTGTGAGCTCGGCTGCGTCGTTCCCGGTGCACCCAGGGACGACGCACGCGGTGGACGCGTTCCTGGCGGGGCTGGCCCCGACCCTGAAGGCCATGACTCCGATGCACCTGAGCCTGGCCAAGGCCGAGATGTTCGCGGTCGTGCACAAGTACGAGATGAAGGGCATAGTCGAGCGAGGGTGCGCGTGGTCACAGGATGAGAATCCCTTGCAATGATGTCTCTATAGAAACTTGTTGAAAAATAACCAAGTACATATGTAATATTGACTGAATAGTGCTAACCCTAGTTGGATAATGGAATGGAACGCGTTGAGTTACTATTTGTAAGTTATGTCTGATTAAAATGATGGGATTTAGACCATAAACTAAGACAATGTTGGGATATTATGGTGTCCATTTGTATCATTAGTTTTATGTAAGCACACACCATATTGAAGTTAATAAATAATCAATCAAATAAGTTGTTTGGTTAAATTAATCCGATGTCGTTAATGAAATCGTAAAACTTCAACACATCAGCATCACTTAAATATCTATGTAAGAAAGAAAAAACATTAATTTAAAAACTATGCAACACATTCACATACACACACATCACGGGCATAGTACAAATATATTGTTTCCACAAACTTTGTGTGGTACAGAATCAAAAAGGGCCTTCTTAGCATACTGCCTCTGTAAACCTTTCAGCTTGAAATTGATTTTCAGCTTGAAATGTTGCTGTTGCTAGTGATGCTGGTCTGAACTTAAATTGAAAAGTTACACTTGGTTTTTATCATTCAGACAGTTATTTTTAAGAAATATTTCAAATTACTGGAGAATAAGAACTTCTGAGTCCTTAGTGAAAGTTTTCTGACAAAAAAAAACGCCTCGAACGTGTTAGCGTTAACTTGTAAAATTGTATGAAAGAAAACATTTCGTTGCAGATACGCGCCGCAAGAGTCGCGTCTTTGCATCCATATAGGAATTGAAAGTTAACTCAAACGCGTTGGTTGCGTTTATTGTAACAAAAACTTAGACCAAACGCTCTGAAGCATCCTTGTGCTATGCGACGACATCCCTATGATATGCGACGAAGTTTAAACTGTTTCTTAGAAAACAAAAATTATGGAGGTCATTGACCGTTTTGTTTATTGGCTGGCCTCAGATACATGCTCTCATTAAAGTACACTCGGAACCGCATCATTAACACTTTATTTAGAATTTAATGGCTGTCTATTACGGCCGTTAATTTTGGCAAGATGGCCGCGGACGTCACCGGCAGCACAGGCGCAGGCAAGCGGGTTGCTTTGATCGTTCTCATGCTGATTTATGTTGACGAATATAAATATAACATTACATGTCGTGAATGAATAAAGATGGTGTGTCCGAACATGACCGGCCAAGTTTAGTTTGTCTCAGTTTATCTCTATGTGCGACCCTTTCTTATGACACTATAGCTTGACAGAGACCCAGGGGGGATAAGTTAAATCAAAAACGTAGGCCGGCTCAAATCTTCCTAACAATGGGTCCCGACTGTTGAAGTTCATGAAATTATGTTGTAGTTATTCAACATTACTTAACAGAATTTCAGACTACTGGAATTGTTTAAGTCTTTTCAGTTTTGATTTACTTTTTACGCAGTTAGGTTTTTGATTTTTTATTTTCCTATTCATTTTATGAGCTACGTGACATTCGTTAGAACGCCCATAGCTGTAAATGCTTAAATCTATCAAGCTGTTGGGTAATCTTAGCAAATCCAGTTTAACATTTGTCAACAAATAAACGCAAGACAATCTCTCGCTTACTGGTAGAAGGGGTCCTCAAGCTTTTGTTAAACAACTGGCCCCATAAAATGGCGATTTTGTTAAATCTGTTTTTTCACCAGCGCTCGGCAACTGCCAACGCACAGCGGCCATTATTTAAATGCCGATGCGACGGCCAACGACACTATTTAAATAAATCTCTAAACGACGTTTTCCCTTTTTCTCCGTTTTTAGATGGCTATTGTTTTAAATTTGAAACTGGCAAGGGCGAGGGGATCTTATTTAGTTTGTTATGTATTTTACAGTGTCAGGTATTAAGCCTGGAAGATCATCTTTGAATTTATCCTCATTCAAAGAATTAAAGTAGAGTATAAGCTCATTGGGTTGTTGTGCTAGCAGCACGAGGACTCTTTGCTGTCTACACCATAGCTCGTCCTGCAGGGTCGGTAACCCACGTGTTGCAGAACTTTCTTAATAAGGTGGGCTCGTCCTCGGAAATTGTTCGCATTCGATGTTTCGCAATTTTTGAATGTTTCACCGGCGCATTATAGGGATGGACGGCCATTTAGAAAGTTCTCAAAAAGATGGGAATGTTTTGTAATATATTCACTTATAGAAATTCGCAATAAAAGAAAGCATACGCCGGCACATAAGTTTAGTTCGTGTTACAGGACATACACGGCGAAACACCAGTTTGTTTCAGGTTTATTAGCTAACAGTAAGGAAAATATATAGTAGTACCTAAGTATACCATGTAAGTTTGAAAAAAAAAAACGGAGGACAAAGTTCAGACATCTTTCATTAGTGTTTTATTTAGTACTTAACTACTTATTAGTGCCTCTGTAATCTGCGGGTGTGTGGGGATGACGGGGGGGGGAGGTTATTTACGACGCTGTTTCGTTTTCATTCCCAGGCGCGCAGAGCTCGTCGTGCTCGTTCTCTGGTGCCGCGTTGGAACGGACGAGCTTACTCGACCACAAGTTTGTTTTAGTGCCAACTCTGTTCAAAATATACTTCATTTACATTTTATATAGGCAACGCCGCACCACAGTTAATCTTGTAACATTTTACTTAAATAATGCCTTGTGTTGTGACGTTTGCCTTCCAAAGAAAGGAATACAATATTTTCATTACTTAAAAACATAACCCTTCCTTTTGGCTTTGCCGTAGTCGTGTAAAAAAGGGGACGTTTATAAGACTTTCTTCTGCAAATGCATATCTATCTTGATGATCGATCGATCGTGTTGAACAATCGCAGTCACGAGTCGACTGGAGTGGAAAATATCATCATCATCATCATCACTGTTATTTTCTTAGACGAACTTTATACGACTTACCCACATTTGGTCTTGTTTATTTTCACTTCCCATATCACAAGACAACGGATGTATAGTGGATGGGCAGCAAGCTAGACGCAAACAAAACTGGCTACTGCAGGAAACAAAATTGGCTACTACTGGGCCCGGCGCACCGCAATTTGATCAAATTGATATAGCTAAGACAGCTTTCATTAATGTTTTACATGAAAAAAGTACGAAATTGCGGTGTCTTGGCCTGGTGGTAGCCAGTTTTATTCCCTCAAAAAGGGGCGGAAATTGGATCCTTTGTAACGAGGTAGCATACCTCGAATCGACCTCTTCGTTTTGTATTATTTTCTTATAAAAAAAGCATTTTTGTTTAGCTTCCTAAATTCAAAATTCAAAATTCTTTCTAGCTTCTACAATCCTTTCGATCTCGCAGTCTCGATCTTACCCTTCAAGAAGGAGCACGATTATTAACAGTGTCTTTGTGTGTGTAAAGAGTACTATTTCTTAAACCATTTCCTGTTATTCTGCTATTTCCACCTGAAGGCACAAATTGTAAGTCATATCTGTTTTTGTACATTACTACTCTTTTTATATTTATTCTTGTTTTTTAATACTAACCTTTTGTATTTCTATTGTCCATCAGGTGCCTTTTAAAATTAACTCTTCAAATTTAATCTTCCAAATTTATCCTACAAACTTTTTCCTCATAGTATCTCTTTTCCTACTTCTAATATACCTGCAAATTAAATCATCCCCATCAACCCCTTGTTTCCTTAAAACAACACAACGTAACACCTTTAGCCCCTTTTCCCTTAGCTTAGGTCTACCGAGACCTGAGCTTGGGGCAGCAGATTTTAGAGGTGGTAAAGTTGGGAACCATTTTTATCAGCCGTCTTTCTAAATTAATAAACTCAACACGCGGCGCAAGACGTAGAGGCAAGGCGGCAAAAGTGTAATACACTATACTTGGTAAATGTAAATTTCCTACTGCCCGAAACATACCTCAACTAGATTGCGAGCGAGTCGAGCAGCGTGAATGCGCCCGCGCAGCGCCACATTTGTCAGGCGGTTATTAAATTTGCGTGTCATTAATATCGCCGCTATCCGCAGCCTCGCAATTCCACTGGATACAATGCTTTATTAAATTTAAAACTTGCCGAGCCAAAAAGACGAATGAGATTTACTTGTGTCTGAGAGAATTTAATAATGTTGTGGGGTATCTACGGAACAGAGCTGATTTGAAAATAATTGCTTCTCAGTACTCGCGGCGTTAGTACAATCTGCAGCATTCTGTATGGAAAATGAAATTCTGTTCTGAAAACAGTGTAAGATGGCGCAAAAGGATTCATTTACCCGGTATAATAAGTCGGCAGTTTTACAAGAATACTTTGTAGTTCCACTTCAGCCCATTTTATGCTCCATTAGCTACGTAATAAGGCACGGTGTTTGGCGCTTCTTTTTCAAAAATGTCTAAAGGAAAGGCACCCACCACGTGATTGTTAGTTTGTCATGTCATGTCAATATAGTCATTACTTTGTGGTAATGGTCGGTCATTTTTGATTGAATTCCCGAAAATATTTTAATTACGTTTGTTTATTGTCTGCTTGTGACCACATGGATTGAAACCAAACCATCATAGAGGATTAATATATTATACGTTTACGAAAATGTCGAAACTGTAGGAAACTGTTGTCTTCCAGTCGTAAACAGTAACTTTAGTTTGCAGAGGAACGCTATAATAATATTATAGCGTTCCTCTGAAAACTAAGAAAGTAAATATATGATATATTTTATATATTATATATTTTCTTCCAAGTATTTTTTTGCTGTACCAGTGGCACTAAAAATAACTGATACATGGAGAATATCTCCCTCAGTTCAGCTTCGTCTGTGTAGTTTCTTAAGAAATGCATTGAGGGATATAAGTTCAATTGTAAGCCTTTCATTTTAGTGCCTATCGCTGTTCACACTTTCGTGAGTTTTCCAACCTTTTTTTTTTATGAAATAGGAAGGAAAACAAGCAAGTGGGTCACCTGATGGTAAGTGATCACCACCGCCTATAGATACCCGCAGCACCAAATTTGCAGATGCGTTTGCAAACCTAGAGGGCTAAGATGGAATACCACTTGTGCCAGTAATTGCATCGGCTGTCTTGCTCTCCACGCCGGAACACAATAGTGCAAGTACTGCTGCTTAGCGGCAGGAGTAACAAGCAAGATGGTGGTGAGTATCCGGATGGACCTTGAAGGTCCTACCACCCGCAGATTAGATAATTGTGGGCCGCAGGCACTACTAACCCTAATCCTAACTGTCGGCCCGATTTAAGCTACTAAACTGAAGGTTGTAGGGTTAAGTTTGTACGAGCAGTGTTCCTGGCCGAAGTTAGGTTATGTTAGGATTCCCTCTGCAGCACGCGTACAGCTCTCGTGCCTCATCCGTACCCGGTCTGCGGGTGATCGCGTTGGGTACAAACTTGCAAAACGTCCCCAAACCAATTACTGTCCCCTCCCCGGTTAGCGGGTAACTTCATTACGCACATAGATCTACGCCGTTACGCAATTGAGTTACCCCTCGTAGGCCAGCTCTATGTCGTCGGGGTAAGACATACAATAGCCTAGCACGGAGTCCAATGTGCATTCATTAATAAGGACGGGTTGTAAGTTTTAATATGCATACGGAGTGAACTGTTTCGTGGCAAATTGAGTGAGGGATATGTTTGGATGTGTATCATATTTAAAAGCTTTATATATTCGTTCAGTCAATGTACGTCTACATCTACACTAATCTATAGATATAGATATCTACACTAATATAATAAACAGGTAAACTTTGTTTGTTTGTTGGGGGTAATCTCTGGAACTACTTAACCGATTCTAAAAATTATTTCACCAATGGAAAGCTACACTATCCCTGACGGACATACCACTAGGTATACTATAATTCCCCGTGAACGAATCGCGGGCGTCCACTTGTTTGGTATGACTTTGAATGAACTGAATGAATATTTTTATTTAACTTCCTACGGCCCCCGTGAATAAACAGATAATCAGAGCAGCTCTCTAATACAACTAGTATCAATCAAAAGAAGAGATACACTGCGCGAGGAGTTAAACTAAATTGGCATTTAAATTACCTTTAAAATCCAAATTAAACAAATATCTACAATGAGCCAAGTGCTAGGTTAAGAGGAAACACAAGGACCGTTTTTCCATACAAACGTCGTCCTGTTTCCTCTCTGGATAATGCCAATAGAGCAATATTTTTTTCCAAAAATTCGATGGCCACTATTATGCATGTCCCTATGTTTTCCTTTTTTCAATAAATTATGATATATGAACATTCAAAAACTTAAAAAATTGGCCAGATTTTCGGCTGCGTTCATACATTCAGAAAACAAATTTTACTACATTATTTAAAAAAGGAACACTGCCAAAGCCTTTCTTTAATTTTTAATGAAAAAAGTAGTTAAATCGGTTAAGTTTTGAAGAAGGAATCAGGGGTCTACGCATCGTTGATTTTGTGTACTTTAAATAGGTATTTTCAGTCCAAGCTGCAGCTGTCTCTATTGCGCTCTGCGGGGGGAGGCTTGATAGATGGAGGCAGCAATAGATTTTACAAATACCTATTTTTCAATTCTCTTGGCCTTGAGGTTTCCTCTTAAGTTGCAACTGCTTTCATTCTATAGGATAGGTCACCAAAGTAAGTAAGTACTAAAATTATTTCTAAAATATAATTACCAAAAAGCCGATGATAATAAGCCTTCCCTACTAAGCTTAGACGCTCCGCTATGTATTTAATAGTTATCAAATATGGTTTAGTTAAGTGATAAAGCAATTGTACTAAATCTCAAGGGAAATTCCCGACTACGCCGTTCCGAAAAACAATACCGCCCTTCCTCATTACCATCGGTAATGAACAGCTAAACAAAAACAATTCCGCTCGCAGCTCCCCGCCGAAGGAAGGCGTTGAATCGGCGATAATTTCAAATTCTCCTTGGAAGGATAACGAGGAAATATTAATTATCCGGGGAGGGGGGAGGGGGAGTTATGACCCGGCGAGGCCGTGCCCGGGGCACCTTGGCCTGGACGTACCCACACATGGATAGGTACCTTACGCGTTTCTTTGTGCAAGAAGATGTAACCTCGTTGAGTTTCTTGCCGGTGTCTTCTTATCAAAGGTTTTTCGAACTAGTGGAAAATTTTCTGACAGTCAGTCATCTGGAGCCCATTTCACGAAGCTACAAGTTACAATTTTACAAGTCTAAACCGGCAACATTGGCCATTATGCCCATTGCCATTGGTCATTATTGACCTATGTTGCCGGTTTAGACTTGTAAAATTGTAACTTGTAGCTTAGTGAAACGGGCCACAGGGCTTCCTGTAAGCCTAATCTGAATAAAAATAATTTGACTTTATTTTTCGTATTTAAAACGTTTAAACGAAGTAGTCCGTTCCAAAATCTGCAAATTCATTTTGATTCACATTCAGAGGTCGGATTGTTTTCAAATTTGGTACGTAGCTCCGATGACAATACAGTAAATAATAATAAAGTACCTTCATCATAAAACTCGTGTTAAAATTATTTCCAAAAAAGGTTTTTATAAATTGGGTAATTTGTATTTCATTACTGTCTTGTCATAGGCTGTTGTCACCTGTCTGCCCGTAAACATATTATGAGACTTCATAACCCTCCCTTCTGGCGGCAGTCGGGTAAAAAAGGCTCAAAACGTCAGGAATGAGACTTGTTGTAAAATATAGACCTTTGATATTAATTAAATCAATACTTGTAAACCTATGAACCGTTTAAATTGTTTGATTTTAATAAACAACTATGACAACTTGTCAAATCATGAGAATAAATTGTTGACGAATAAAGCTTTGGAACTTTTATTATTTAATTTCAATCAAATATTATTATTGTATGTAACTATGCAATTTTTTATACGTAATGAGTATAACTGTGTTTTATACAAAAAAGTTAACTTAGAGAGTAGTTGTGCTCACTTAATATTCAAGAATAACAATATGGCCCCACGATACTTAGCTTATCTTTTCAATTTACCTACTTTCGTCGTTTTCTTTTCCCCTTTTTCTCAGTAATTTTGTTCGTCGCTTTAATCTCGGCCAACCGAAAATATCACCGCGCCGCCGAACGTTAAGGACATAATTTATAATACGCGTCACATTTTCCAAAACCACTCTTACAACAATATAGAAAGCAAGCCAAACTTTAACTCCATGGTGTAAATCGGATTTTCGCGGAGCACAACAAGCTCTACATTATAAAAATTGGTTAAGCAAAATGCCCATAACGGCCCGTCAAGCAGACGTAAATCGGTGCGTGCTTAACCAACACCGTCTGAACCTATAGCGCCATTCAGCTTGATACTCATTATAGCTCCAGCTATAATGGTTCCTTAAAAAAGAACCAGCGTAAGTAAAACTCTGATTTTGTAATAACGTGGTGGTACAGAGGTCCTAGTTGTTGTGGTTCTCGTATTTGTTGTGATATCGGCTGCAGCGTGCAGTTACGGCGTCGGGATATCGCGAGCATTAACCTCAGCTCGAGATAAGCCTCTACCGACTGCGTCTTTGGGAGTAATGGTTTCGCTGGTAATTCCAAGCGATTTGATAACCCGCCATTTTGTTTTATCCTGTTCAAATCACGTACAGAGTGTTCAACAAAAGGGATGCTAACCGCATACAATTTGCAACAAGAGAGTAAACAAGCAGGTTTGGCGGTGAACGGGAGATGTATTTGCAGCATTACGGGATGCATATCATTGTGAATACAAAAGGTTGGTATTGTGTTGTTCGTGCGGCATACACGCCTGCCCGCCGGCAACAACTCGGAAGCAAGGAAAAGCTTTGGAATCCACAGAATATTTGAAAGACTTTTCATACTTTGCTGTCTTGAAAGTACTGTTCTGTCTTGGCGTGCACGTTCAAGTTGTATTAATGCTGTGCCATCTACTCTACTGCCCTACTGTTCTGCCCCACTGTTCTGCGTCATTGTTCTACCCCCGTGTGAAGTCAGCGTAAGAAACTCCGAGCAATACATTCTAGCGACGAATTATCAACCTTCAGATTCTATAAATGAACTCCACTCTAACGAAATATTAACATTACCCAGCTGGGAGCCAATCCAAGCGAAAATAAACGTTCCACCCAACTGTTAAAGGAACATTTCCAGATAACTAAACTGGGAAGTACCAATTCTTTGAATGATTACGAAGCTTAAACGTATTTGTTGAAGATAGAATATTGTTTGGCCTTCGGGATAGGCTAAGTAACTGCCGTTAGAGCGTTTTCACATTGTCCGATACGATATTTATCGGAAGCAAATACGATATTGGGCCAGTAAAACGTATGTATGTTTATGTTCATATCGGATCCGATATTCGATATCTGAATCGGAACAGACAATGTTAAAAAAGGTACATATTTGATAATCTACTTGTCCCCGATATCCTATTGGTTTCTGATAAAGATAATATATCGGATATGGGAAAAAAGCTTATAATTGTTGATACGTATGTACATTTTTTTTGTAGTGTACGTGATCGGCTGAATACCGCCGATAGTAGATATTATAAACACGGCGATTTTGTATCCATAATTGGATTGGAGAGTAACTGCCGCCGTTACTCTACTCTACTGTCACTCTTCATTATGCGTCAAGCTTCATTCCTATATCTATGAAACGACAGTATGATGACGTTACTCTCCAATCCTATTCTAATCGCGGTTTGTAAATATCGGATATCCGATATGGGCTACCGGCGTCCGGTACGAGTATCGTATCGGATAATGTAAAACAGCTTTTATAACAAAGATTTTTTCCGTGAATTTAGAGTGGAAATGGATGTTCAAAGGAGGATGTCGGAGCGGCGCCGGATGCCGGGGGGGGGGGGGGGCGCATTTTTGTCTCTCAAATATTCAATTGTGACAGAAAAATCAGAGTCCCTTGTCCCGGTTAATTCTTAATATTGCTTTTTATTTTACTTGGAGCTCGCGAGGTACCGTGTTATTCCCAGCGGCCACAATGAGTTTTTCTAACTTGTGTATAACGTTTCCGCGACTTATATATCGCATGTATTTTAATGATACATGAGGTTGGTGGAGGCTGCATGTGGACAGGGAGACCTGAAGAGGGCTCGAAACGTTGGCTCTTAGATTCATTACATTACACGCTATAAAAACCGTTATAATGGATTTGTGTTCATTGCCTAAGCTCTGTAACCAACCGGGAACGCTCTCACGGCGAGGAACAACATATTGAGGTACTCTACACATAATACATATTCGTGTAACTGAATGTGTAACCATGAATCTGTCGGTTTCGTTCCCTGTAACAGGGGTTAGGTAGATCAGGTGACAACCACTCCAGTTTAATAACCTGATCTGCAAATTTTGGGATTATGGTCAAAGCACACCTCGAATTAAGAAACGGGAAAATGGTCTAGGAGGATATCTTCACTTAGGGATCATCTTATCTTTTCTGTAGGGGTCCAAACCTATTCCTTTCATAGTAAGTTACATTACTAGGCCGGTAAAATAAGAAATATGAACGTCTCAGATCATAGGGACCTACTTAACTCACGAGTCGAAGGCAAGGTGCGATCTGAGGATTTCTTTATCACAGCAACAGCCCGAGGCGTGAACACAGTTTTACGCGTTCACAAGTGCTTCATGCAAACCTTATTTGAACAAAGATGTTTTGACTTCTGACTTTGTTCCTTGGACAGCATCGCGCTCGCGACCCACCGGAGTCGCGGCCAAAACTTTGAATACAATGAGCTACGATATTAAAAAGCTATTGTTTGTTTGTCAACGGAAGCGTTAACCACCTCAAGTGCCGTAACGAAGCGCACTCGCAGAAGTGGCGGAAATGGAGACGTCATCGAAACATCTCGCCGCGCCACTTCCCGCCCCCGCGCAGCTGTGCCCCACAAACCACGCACCTACCCTGTGAGGGGGTGATTTTTTAATACCGTAAATAGTACTAACTGGAACAAATTACTTGCTACTCCGCGCGACCAATGCTGTGCCCGTGCAAAACAGCTGCATCTGTATTTTTTATGCAAGCAAATATTTCATACCGACGCCCGTTTTGACGTGCACGGCACTGGTTTCGCGGAGTAGCAAGGTAATTCGTACCAGTTATTTAATATGGACCTCCGCGAAATAACGCCTGAATCTATTAATTATCGTAAGTTGTGAAAACTTTACCAGCCTTGTTTACTTTGCCTCCGTTCACTCCGGACCACAAGAATGATGTCAAACATTTATAACACCATTATATCATTTTAGATGTGGCAGAATTGCCACGGTTTGAGGTAAAGTTTGAAATTACGCCTGACCTGCCTTTTACAATGCTCTGTGGAACCTTTTGACAATACTCAATGCTACCATGGGCGTAGGATTCAAGGGCGAGCTGTGCTAACACACAATGAGCTCTTTGATTATCTACACTACGAGTATAATACTAAGTTATGATAATTCTCACGTTCGCATATAATTATCTAACATAACCTCATCTGCATTCAAGGGAATATCGTAGGAAATGTCATCATCATTTGTGTGGCAGGCCGGCTACAGCGTCTCCATACTGTTGTATCCGTAACTTCCGCGGGGGCCCCGGCCCCGGGGCCCCTGTCACCTCCACGAGTTGTTTTTGCTAATGGAGCAATTATGTCGTCGAGGTAAGAGGAAACACGCAGACGCTGATGTGTTCTGACGAGTTTAATTGAGAGGTGTATTTGTGTTCCATACGAAGGTACCAAGCCTATTCTAATACATATACGGTACGAGAACGCGGCTGCTTAATTGGGTATTCAGGAAACAAAACAAGAATTTCTCATCAATTTTGTTTTAGAACAGATGTTAAATATTTCGAAGGCGCGAGCAGGGCTAGAAGCTACATCTCGTTCTGCTGTTGCACGCTACTCCACCACCGGGACTCATTTAACATAGAGTACCTATTGAAAACTATTTGGTAGGTTAGAAAACAAGTACAGAAAAGGCTTAAAAGTAAATGCTTATGTACAAAGTGCGGAAACGGAGTCCACACAGCGGTTATCGAGTCACGGACGACGAAGGGTCGCACGACACTGAATTTAGATGGACCTTGGTGGCGTGCGACAAAGTGCTGCGGGGCGATTCTCGGTTTATGCGAAATTCATCTCGTATGAAAATAACTGTCAAATATAACGCACGTGAGATGCATCTCGAGTGACCCGAGAATTGGGATCCTGCACGCTACGCGGCGTGACAAAGGCCCACGTTGACCGTCTGTTTTAAAATTAGCACGTTTAAAAACCTTCACCGTGATCTCGATTTTTGCTTCTCTGCCTTGCTTCGTACAGCTGTGGCGACTTCCAACCATCCGCCGGTCAAGCTGACCGGTAAAGCCACTCGAGAACTCTTTGGTCCCATCGGTCACCGTTCTGTGAGCCACATGCCCCGTCCCAGGGGGCCTAACTGCTCACTGAAGTATAGCAATTCTTAGCACTAATAACATTGGAAATAACACGGCAGATATATTTAGAACTAATGTGGTGCAGCGAAGTCAATGCGACGTGTTTATTTCTTATTTATATCAAAGTCGTGTTTATTTTGTAAGTATACCTAAAATTTTTGCCGTCTGAACAAATCAACAAAGGAAATCCTTTTTTTATGGAATTGGAAGCCGCTTATAGGGACCAGCGACTCTAAAAGAATCGCTAATCCTTTGCCCTCCAGTTCTCCCACCGTACGATACGCAATATCAAGCTACTACTTCACGCCGGTGTTCTGTAAGAGTGTGGTAGTACCCCGGTTGAGCCGGCCCATTCGTACTGGAACCAGCAACTGGCTAAAGTGTACTAAAGTGTAGTAAAATAACTGTATCTACTTTTTGTTTGTATTTACTTTTTATATATTCTTAACATTAACATCAAAATGGGTTTTGCTAAAAGCGTTGTCCTGAATAAAATCAATTATAAGACTCACGATTTGAAACAATTCTCAAAGAGCGCACGAAACCGCACGAAACCGCACTTTCTAAAGGTTAGGCGCCTATAATACAACATTTACATCACTTTTACTTCCCGCAGGATACCTTAAAGTGCAGAGAAAAAAATATAATTTCCTTGTCGAAAGGAGTGCGACTGCTAACCGCAGCGTCCTGTCGCATAAGAGTCGCAAAAACGTCAGCCGCGGCAGATGTGCCGGCGCCGTGTAACGGTGTCGCGGCGGAACATCCTGTCCGTTAAACTTTCATGCGCAAAACTTGCAAAAAACATACTTACGTTAATTAATTGGCATTAATTTTTTTTAATACAACATAGGAAGGCAAACGAGCAAGTGGGTCACCTGATGGTATGTGATCACCACCGCCCATAGATGGAATACCTCCTTTACCAGTAATTTCATTGGCTGCCGGCTGTCTTGCTCTCCATGCAGGAACATAACAGTGCTGCTGCTTAGCGGCTGCATTAGCGAGCAACATGGTGGTAGCGATCCAATCCCATCCGGACAAGGATGTATGAATAATCTAGAGACATTACTGACCGAGTTAAATTTATAAATCTACGAAACAGTTTTGAAAACAACAAAAGTAGGTTTTTATTTAGCAAAATAAAACTTAGAATCAATCCCTAAAGGATGACTCATCTCTACCCTACAGATCCAAAAATTAAGGGAATTCCTAAGCTGTTTCAATGAACCTGCACTAACGAGAACAGTTACTTAAAATAGCTAGCTTAATTCTAGATTTTATTAGTCCTTTATGAAAATTGTATTGGTTGTGTGTCAGCATCGTAGCAAATGGAAATCCGTGGTCTCTGTCTCACCCTCCGGGAAACAAGCGTGACTTTATGTATGTATGTTTATGAAAATGAACATCTGCAGTGTGTGAAAACAAACAACTTTTTCCGCATCTTCGGCAACAATTTGTTCAATGTCCATTGACCGTTTCCATGCTTGTTACAGCGAGTGACTATGATTCGACCCTGATCCTAACAGTGCTATAATTACTGATTATTACTATAATAATGTCGGTCTTATGATCGAGTCACAGCATCGCGTAATTCCCATACCTCAGACCCTACTGCTGCGCCAGCGCCGAGGCATCACCCTGGCCGTTTAGTCATGTAATGGTCGTATAAGATGGCGGTATAAAATTTTAGTGCATCGCCGAACAAGGAGTTACGCTTGTTTTTATGCTTACAGCCGAAATGAAGCCATGAAGGCTCGATGACCCGCTACGGGTCCTCCCCAATCATCATTATTACGGCCAGTGTACGTATAAGCTGTAATAACACGTCGTATGTTCGAGTTTATAGGATGTTGTATAATTTACATTAGTAGGATTAAAAAGTTTTTTTTAAATTTTTGATAGGTTCAAGCGTTCAAGCTGTTTTCTTTATTAAGTACTTTATTATTGAATTGCCATTGGAAATACAAACGCATACCTTTGAGAACAATCTGATACTGAAAGCGAGTCAAAATTGACTTGTATGAACTAAACATAATGTATTGTATTGTATATTGAAGTTATATTTAAAACCTAGTGCCAAAACGATGCGTTCAAATGGCGTAATATTACAATTCATAATGAGCTGACTGTTGAGTTTGAACCCATTTAAAAGTATAGAATCAACGTAAAAGTCAATTTTTTTGCCACTGCGTCTGACTGCCACGCCATAGTAATAAAATTAATTTATAATGAGGCAGCAAAAGGCTATGGACAAACAGCTCACGGTCCTCACAGACTAACATACATAAACATAAACAACAAAAAAACTAAACTATGTTAGCGGCGATTCGGCGTGACGCCGTTGCATCGTCGATGCTGGTGCCAAGTTCTCCAGTATGTAGCAGTCTGCCCCTTAACCGCCAGAACATGACACACTTTGGCCAGAAGATCGCGTACGTAATGCTCTCTAACAGCAACCGCTGCAGGCGTACCAGGAACGAAGCAAAATGCACGTAGTTGCTCGGACGCAGCTGGAGCACCCTCAGGTTTTAGCCGAACTTATGCAGTGATACACGGCACTTTTCCAGTGCTTAAAGCAGTCGCCGGCATCTCTCACTGCCGTTATATCACCAAGTACCAGTGCACCTAACACGAAACTTCTGGACACGCGTTAACTTAAGTTTGCTACGTAACTCGGTGAGTCTCTCTCCTACGGGGCTAGTTAGAACGAGGTGCAATGAGCTATGTTACGAGACGCGTGTCGAGGAGGTTCGAGCTAGGTGCACAGTGTATCGCACATCCCATCTCGCGGGTCGCCGGTTCGACGCCGCACAAAGGGCAGCGGACAACTTTCTCTACACCACAATTATCACACGCCATTCAATATTCTGCCCTATCACTGAGCCCATACACTCTTTTATCCAGCGGTAAGCTTTCCACTTTTATATAAAAGTGGAGAGTTCCATTTTGATTTATATCGAAGCGAGTTAAGGTCGGTATTGAGCTGTTGGGCGAGGACAAAGGGAAGGCAGGCAAGTCAATTTCTCTGCACAGCAAAGGTTTAAAAATATATCTGGCGCGCATGCGTCACGCTGTCGCCGGCTCGCGCTTGACGCACGACTCGCTTTTGTTTTGTTAAAAAACTTTATGGCAGACAATTTTGGGAATTTAACAGAAAGGCTTTATATGCCGTAATTATAAGTTGAGCGAAACTTGCTTTTGCGTCTTTCTTTATTATTAGGGTATTTAGCGGTCGTATAAACCGCTTACAAAAGCGTCGAAAGGCCGGTTTTACCTCATGATTCCATTAATTACATTTCAATATATAATGAAAATTCATGATACTGAAATATTTAAATAACTAGTTCTCGAAAACTGGCTGACACCGAAACAAAATCAATTTGGAGAGCATATCAGCAACATAACGGAGTAGCTAGCTAGAACCTACTTCACCGCGGTATTCTGTAAGAGTTTAGTGCTGGTGTCGAACCGGGCCATTAGTTCTGCAACCAGCAACTGGCTACAGTGCGGCTGTACCGCTCCAAACTAATTGATTTAATTGGCTCAATTGTGTTCCCATCTCGTAAACCTCCACTCCTGCGTCTCGGAGCCGCGTCTCTCTCGACCCTCCTGTCATCCCTGCTTGTAATTACACGCTCCCAACAATACTTGTTTATCAAACAAGCTTGTATCGGCTGCCACGGGCTCGAACCTAGCACAATGCGGGTTGAGTTGCACACAAAGGCAACAATGGGCTCTAGTTCAACATGGAAACTCACCCGCGCACTAATAACATTCATGGGCTATGTTTACAACATTCACGAGTATCACGTGTTTTGTCTGTGAACTGTAGTGTAGCCCACTAAATATAGGTTAGTTTACACTTATACAAGTTCATACAGTCACTGTTATAAGCAATACGTTTCGACATTTGCAATTTTCTTCTTCTTTTAAAAGGCTCCGGCATAAGACAATTGCGTCAGTGTCGGAGTTATTCTCAAAATCTTGATAAAAAGATTAGTAGACGGTGATTGTTGGCTTTAAAAATTTAAAATAAAACAATTCAAAGACTACTTGCACACTAAAAAAACCAGTCTTTGTCAGTTCACTGTTAAGGTTATTCACCGCATAAAACACTATCAAAATGATCCTTCAAATAGGTACCCAAATAATCAGAATATCTTGGGACACTTTACACCAGCCACCATCAATTGAACTAATCCCAAACATAGCAATGTTTGTACTATGAGTACCTACTAGACAACGGATATGTACACTTATATAGAGATATAAATTACTTCAGTACAAACTTTCGCCCCTAATGGACTAGTTGGCAAAAACAACTTTGATGTGGCTGTCTGTTTAGGATTAGAATTACGAAATTGTAATAAACCTTTTGATAACTTTTAATAATACAAACGGAATCCTTTTGACACATTATTAAACTTTTTCAGGGTATTTAACTTGCCACCCACATCCGTTGTGTCAGCCGTCATACAAGTTGATTACAGTGCACCACGGGGAGGGGAGTCAGCAGGTCCACAACTGGATGTTCCCCTCCTATTGCAGGGTATAATAGAGTTGTATGTATTCTCGGTCCGTCATACATACATATTTGTCACCATCTAACAAATAAGCTGTGAGAGGGGCTTACACTGTACACTATAATATACACTTTACAGATCGCCACTGATGACACCAATTGGATGTGTCGTCAATAGAAACTTGTCGATATTCATCGATTCTATGCCATCGATAGTCCTTTCATAATCCTGAGATTAAAGGTCAATTATCAATACAAGGAGCAGTACCTACTATCTATAATACGGCAGCATTAATGGAATAGAAACACTCCAAATAGATAGGTAGTCAAGTCAATAACGACCTTAAGAATGAGTATCCAATCCACTAGAGCCAGGTCATGTAGCGAAGCAGTGCAAAGATGTGTAGCGGACCTGCGAAACGGTGCCAGTGTTTTCACCAGGGATGAGCGGGGAGCGAGCGTTGCCAGGATGTGTGGCGAAGCTGTAAAACTGGCTGCAGAGAAGTGTTGCGAGGGTACGTGGCGGACGCTTTGTACACTATAGCACATCTACTTCTAATAAATACCCTCTATTGACTGTTACTGCAGCACATGTTATCACATACAGCCATGCCTTGCTCGCGTCCCTTGTACATGAGTGAGTGAGAAATGATCATCGCACACGGTTCTCTTCCTTTAATAAGTTATGTAAGTTAGTCTACATCGAAACCTAGAGTGGTCGTATACTCCCGACTCGCCATATCACATGCATGGCGACCTTGCTAGGATTCGAACCTGGAATCTTCTGATTAGTTACCTCGTACAGTGTTGGTGGATACGCAGCCTTAGGAAGAAAGTTCCACTCAAAGCGCCCTACTGAAAAATGATCAGATTTGTACATTTTGAAACTTTTTGAGTCGACAGCACCATTAATAACGTTGAAACAAAAAAGAAAATATCAAAACTCATTAATAATGTCGACTTGCGAGACTGGAGCAAATAAAAAGCAAGTCAACCGTCCCGATTTATTAAAATTATTTGCTTGGATAAAGTAAAAGGTTTTTTAACGTAATTACCAACAATATTCGCGCACGAATTTTCCTCTCGCATATCAATAAGGAAAAACGAGCCGATAAAATGGCAAAAAAATAACCAAAACAAAATCACATTTGCCTCGAGGTCGTAACTCGGGCAGATTATTCCCTATGAGCATGCAAATCGCTGCGGTGGTCGGAGGTGGCAGGCGTTACTTGGAGGTATTATTGGTGGTGGTGGTGGTGTAAAGCGGTGGGTTTACGGCTCCTGCTTGACGGCTTGATGCTTCCTTGTCTTCGCGTGTTTCGGTTTCGGCAATAACCGGTGTAACAATGTGCGTCTAGATTAATTTTCAATAGTTTGATGCAATGTCAACGCAAAGAAAAATCTTGGTCAAAGTTAAAGTCTAAATATCTTTCATCATTTTAGGCAACAGGAACCGCTTATGAATGTCTAAATATTTACCACCGGTTCGGAAAGAGCTGTGATGAGAATATACTGGCAAGATATTCAACGAGGTCCAATTTTTTGAAATAAACCTGAATTACTATATTATGTTTACATCTAAACTATTTAGCACAGGGATTGCCAATGTAACTCGGGATCACTTTAATATACTATGTCCAAGATAGAGTCTTTAATTTTGTAATATCTCCTCCTCCTCCTTGCTTCGGTTTCCTCATCACTGAGGGTCGTGGTCATGGCTTGGGAATAGTTTGTTTCGGATGATGTTCCGCCATCTCTTTCTATCTGCAGCCGAATGTAGAGCATCGTGTACTGTGGTGTCGAGGGCCACGCGAATCTGGTCCGTCCAGCGAGTAGGACTCCTACCTCTCGGTCGCTTGCCCTCAACCTTTCCAGTGACCATCAATTTCTCCAGGTTGTCACCATCCTTCCTAGCTATGTGTCCGAAGTACTCGATTACCCTGCGCAGGCAAATAGTGGATAATCGCGTTCGGATCTTGAGTTCGGCGAGTATCTACACCAGATAAAATAATGTAATATTATATGGCACGACATGAAACTGCTACCTTGGCATTCCGTGCCTGCTCTGACAAACTGAGCTACAGATGGCATGCCAGACAATACGAACTTTTCAATGTGTTTTGTTTTACGGCCATTACAATCTTGTTTTTTTGTCTCATTAATTTAGTAACTGGGTACATCGGCAGATGAGAATTATCGGGGATGGTGTGATGGACTCCCTCCCCCTCTTACTAAATAAACCCCCTCATTACCTTCTGTTCCATAAACAACATCACGAGTACTTATTCGGCGAAATGCCTTCAGCTGGGCTTCTGTGGCATAATTAATGTATTTCTCGGTATTATGTCAAAAGTTTTGAGCGAGGTATTAGTGAGAATGCCTTAGGCTAGGAATTTTTGTTTTACCCTGATGTCTTCCTTCGCTTATAAAGAGACATGCCGTCGTCAACATATAGTTATGCCACAGCAGCCTTAACTGACTTAGGAGCTAATCGCTGTGCGCCTCTATCTAACTACTTTATTAGTGTCAAAAGAAAATAATGCACAGAAGCAATCTTGTCTAAGATACGGGTCGCGGGTCGCATGTGGCCCGCGAGTCCTAGCTGTCAACAGCACACAACTGATGCAGTGTTTAAAATTAAGCGCATTCATAGATTGCAAAGTGTTTTCTGATAACTTGCTGTCACAAAACGACTCAAATTAATAAAATAACACAATTTAGCCACCACAAACAAAGAACTGCAAAAATTCTCATCATCAAACAAAGCTATTCCCCTTATTCACAAAAAATCCGACTTTTTCTACGACGATGAGAAATGATTCCCGCAGATGATGATAGGAATGATGACTTAATAAAATGTAAGAACTATTTTTGCGATTCCAAGTTTTTCGTGTCCAAATTCAACAATCGAATTCACTTCCAAAGCAAATCCAATACGTACATAAGTACCCAGTAACCCAGTACCTATACACGGTGTGGTATGAAAGTATGAATAGAACCGAAACGGTTGTTGTTGTTGGATGAGCAGATCTTCATTCGTATGCAAACGCTCGTGAGGAAATAAACATCGGAACTGTACCTTGAATATATAGAACGTATTACATTCCGGGATAAGGCAGCCTCATACATATTAATACGCGAGATAAATTAACTTTCCGAGGCGGTTCACTATGCTGTAGTGAATATAGTATAGCTGAACATTGTTCTAGCTTGTAGAAAGTCGGAGTGTATTGTTATGGGAGCCCGCACTCTTGTTCGATGGTGTCCGGAGGAGGGGACACTCTACGTAAAGATCTATACATCTTAGGGGCGAAAGTAAACGTTGAAATGTGTCGGTCGTCAATATCAGACCCATAAATTATGCTGTTTCTACAAGCGTTGACGCTGGTAGAGATAGTCTCTGGCTAGAGATTGACAGAGTACATAAATGACTAGACGCCCATGAAAACAGATTACAAAATCCTCCATCCTTAAAGACCGAGAACGTGCTTGTCTTTCTTCTGATATTGCAAATGTAGCAATAGAAATAGAAAAAGAAATGGTCTTTATTGTAGGATTAGGTGTACACATAAGTGAAGATGTTACAAGTCATACATGTCATAGTTAAAATATGTGTGTACATGGATGTTTAGCCATTTGGGTGTTTTGCTCCCCCTAATATTAAAAAAAAGTGTCATCTAGTAGGACCCGAAATAATCTCGTCATAAAGTGTCTCGCTCTTACCAAATGAACTGTTTGTTGTCAAATTAATTATTTACATTTACTGTCAAAGATCGAAAGAAGTTTCGGTTATTAAAATGAACATTGTAGGTCATTTTTGTGTGGACGACTTAATTTAAGTCACTCATTATGCGCCAAGCAACATGTCTGCTATACTCCTAAAATCGCAAGGGTCCAGCGGCTGCGGTGATTGCTTACCAACATGTAATGCCCTCTTGCTCATTGCAACATTTGTACAAAAAAGAACAAATGGGAAGGCCAAAATACATATAAACCATTTTTGGCTGGTAATTCTTGAATTGGTTTTAAAATTGTGATATTGAAAATGAACTGGCATTTGTCCAATAGAAAGGGAAACTCGAAGCGTAGCTACGCCGGGGTCACGCACATTCATCGCAGTGTTCAAGCTTGCCGATAGATGGCGTTAGGAGTATCGAATCTTCATGCTCGCAAAGTTTTTGTAAAGCAAAATAAACAGAAAAAGGTACCTTATTTATGGCTCAATGTATTCAATTAATGCTTAAACATGTTTTCATTTTGGATTAAGTACCTAACTTAGAGTAAAAATAAACAAATTGGGCTTATAGTTTACTAGCGATCCGCTTCGGCTTTCCGCAGCTCGGATGTAATCCATATTAAAACTTTCTGTAAAAAAACCTCTAAATGACAGTGAAAACCTATCAAAATCCGTTGCATGCTTTAAAAGAAGGCGGCCAAACACACACCATAAGGATTTAGGACAGACAGGAACGGATTTTACTTTATCTGTAATTCTCAAGCGTTTCCACCGTCGTTCATTGCCGTTCCTTCATTAATTGTTGAAACACATGAACTTCTGGCAAGAACATAAGCTGACTCGGAGTTGATACTAGTTTTAGCAGAAATCAGTGCAAAACGTTAGGTATTTCGTCAATTAATTAAGGAATGGTAATGAATGAGCAACGGTGAAAACGCTGGAGAATTGCTTTTGTACTAGGTAAAAAAGATAAGGCTAAAGAAGATAGAGATTGTGAAGTAAAAAAAGTAGCTCTTACAATATTATTACCATTTGTTTAAAGTAATCTAAAGTCTTACGATGATAGTATTTTCTTTTGTTTTCGCGACTTCTAGACATTGAAATAAAACAATTTAAACGGTTTATATCGCGTGCATTGTAACGAATCTAATTCCCGACGTTTCGAGCCCTTTACAGGTCCCATGTTCACGGGCAGACTGACGAAAAATTTTAGAATACAAACTAGCCGATTTTGAAAAATAATTGAAAAAATTAAAAAACTTAATATGAAATCGTTCCAATTAACGCAATAAGACTACAGACTCTACCAGCGCTTCGGAAGTGGCATCTGCTGCGGCACATTCTTCTCAGTTTCGAGACCTGTAAAGGGCTCGAAACGTCGGGAATTAGATTCGTTACAATACACGCGATATAAACCGTTTAAATTGTTTTATTTCAATGTCTTACGATGATAGTTTAAGGACTGTTTTGTTGCTAGCACAACAGCTCGATTCGGAAGGTCGGCAACTTTGCAACGGCAACAATGATACTTTGGTTGTCAAAAATTCTAAACATAATTGTTTCAGCTCCTATTGCTCTCATAAATAACTCTTATAGTGTTTTTCTTAAACATCTCCTGTGACCAATGACAATTAAAAATGATATAATATAAATGCGAAAGTATATCAGTTCGGCTTTCACACTTAAATAGCTGAACCGATTTGGATAAAATATGGTACAGAAATAGTTTAACACCCCAGAACGGACACATGCATTTATTTCACAAACCTACCCCTTAGTTTGTGAAATGGGGGATGAAACTTTGTATGCGAAATCCTAACAGCTGAATTTTTGAGACGGAAGAAGTGGCGGGTTACAGAGATTCTTGAAGCGAGAGATGTCTGCGTATCGACAGTAGCCTTAGGGTACTTTTTATCCCGGATAGATACGAAATCCTCACCGAATAGCGATAAACAAATACCACGCGGACTACTCTAAATATTGTAGTTTTATTATGTAGACATGGCGCGGGTTCGTCGACCTTCTATTCTAGAACGTTCTTACTTCATTAAATCACAACGAGTCGTGTAAGCGGAGACGTTATTCCATCTCTGCTCATATCGTACGGCACAAAAACAATATTGCTACATACATTGCTGCGGGCAATCCCACTAGCAAACAAAACTCGGGTCTTATCTATTGAAAATTAAAGTCCAAAATTACTCTCACTAGTGCCAATACATCAAGATAAAACCTGCTGTAAAACGATCGCCACACAATCCAACTGAAAAAGAGCTCTATCACCGAGGATAACAATTCAATTTAAGCGAATCGTAACTTCCATGCAACTTGAAATCTTACTTTTAGAAAAGCGTAACGATTATTTTGCGGTCAAAAATAAATAAGGTTTCATTGTGAGTCTTAGGTGTTGGTGGTACGGTTGCGGATGTTGATGGGGCTGTTTTAGTACGTATCGGTCACTGATAATGGGGGAATCTGTACAACCAGCACGGCCTGACACGCTGTAAGTCGCTACATAACCCAGTGCGTCTCTCTCCTACTGAGCCACTTAGACAGAGAGCTATGTATCAAGGTTACGGTGCGTCCTGAATATTCTTGGTACAAGTTTAGAGTGTATCTGAGAGGCTAGGTTTGAGGGGAGAGGCGGGATGATTAGGATCCTCATTAGAGCTTACGTAAAATGTGGACGGAGGACAAAGCGCTTTATGACGTCGTCCTACGAAGAGGTCGCGGTTGTAATACCGCCAGGGGGAAACATTTTGAAAGATATAATTTTTTTTATACGCTCGTGCAACCTACACGTCCATATGTCTTTTGCCTGTTGGTAAAACACCGAATTAAGGGTTCGGATCGCTTTATAAAATTTCGTAGTACTGACAGAGCTGTAGCCGATTGCTGGTTGCAGTACGAACGGGCCGGCTCAACCGGGGTAGTGGCACTCTCACAGAATACCGGCGTGAAGTAGTTAGCTTGAGACGAGATCTGGAGGTATAATGATGACGGCCTAAAAGCCGTAAAGAAACCGACAACAATCTTAGTGCTCTTGGTTTCTATGGAAAAAAAGGCCATATCATACCATTCAACGACCGGATAGCTTAGTCGTTAGTGACCCTGACTACAAAGGTTGACATTCGGGGTTCAATTCCCGAGAGGGACAAATGTTTGTATGATGAATAGGTACGAATGTTTATATCTGACTCTTAAAAATATGTTCATGTATTTGTATACATATATCCGTTCGGTACCCAAAGCACAAGCAGCTTTAGTTGCTTAACTTGGAATTAGGATAATTGAAGTATGTTAAAAAAGTGTCAGAAATCTGCGGAGTCTTCAGCTTCGCCCTTGCTTTTCATTAGATTAGAAATACAATCGGCTGAAGGGCTTGGTACACATAATATGACCACGGTTTAAAAAAATGAGGGCCCTCGCCGGTAGAGTACTGCTGGCGGGCCACACAATGGGTCCCGGTCCGGGCTCACGCACCAGCGGCCAGGACCCATTGAAGGAACGGTAATTTTACGGGATATTCATAAGCTCATTAGACGCCATTTTGAATCCCATTGTTGGCATCTACGAATTAAAACCGGGTCTCATAATGAAAGCAGCGAGTCGGCTTTGTTTGCCCTAAAATGGCATTTGAAAGTTGAAAAAATATGCAAAATTAAATTGATTTCATTTTATTTTCTACTCGTGACTCGCCCTAGCTTTGCACATAAAAAATCTTTAAAAATCCCTAAATGACGATGAAAACAGTACCGAAATCCGTTGGGTGGTTTAGGCTGCGTTTCCACCAGAGCTGTGCGGACCGCGGCGAGGTAAATGAAGCGATTCTATTGGTTCTTACAAACACATCCCTCGCTACGCATCCTCGCACATCTCTGGTGGAAAAGCAGCCTTAGAAGGAGTAAGCGGGCGAAGATATTACTATGTAGAGATGAATAAAACTAAAGATACGTGTAGAAAGCTTCCGTCACTGACTGACAGAAAATGCACAGGAAAAACCCCTGTGCTTAGATAATTAAAATTTGGAAAATTTGTGTCTAAGGGGATGTAGAAGTGCACTAAGAAAAAAAAATGGAATTCCCACCAATTAAGACAGCTAAAAGGGGGGTAGAATTTAGTTTGCAATTAAAAATCTACGCGGACAAAATCGCGAGCAACGCTTGTTTATTTAAAAAAACAGCTATTTCTAACTTACAGTGAGACGCCAACACAAACGGCAATACCTATAAATATTTAAAATAACACAATTGAAAAAAGCAATACAAGCAAAGAAAGAAGCCATAGGAATACCTGCACAGTTACTTTAACCAAAAGTTAAAATCGAGACGATATTCCTGCGCAATCTGACCTTGGGTCAGTCTGCGTCAGCTGAGCTGCGTCAGAAAGTGATGACGAAAGTGTAAGTGAGTACTCAGCGTTATGCCACGTGGAAATATCCTTTACATGAGGTTCTTTTTCTGCCAAAAATGACACCATTTTGCTGTCTGTTTAGTGCAAAAAACTGAGCTTCTTTGAAAAAGAAAAGAATAGTTTAATCGTCCTCCAAAAGAACTTAGAACTAGACACCGAAATGGACACATCTCAGCATAACGTAATCTGTTTTGAAAAGAGAAGAAAAAATATAAACTGCTGAGTTTCTTGCGGCGTTTCTTCTCAGTAGTATCTTCCATTTTCCGAAGCGCTAGTAGATTCAGACATGTAAAAGAGCCTATATGGCCTACTTGCAAAATAAAATTTTCATGTTAATTTTTCATTTTCATTAACGCCGAGGCATAAAAAATAAAAAACATAAAAAATTATCTAAGTAATGACAATGGAAACCGTATCAAAATCCGTTGCGTGGTTTAGAAGCAAGCGGCCGTAGATGTGAAGACAGACAGGAATGGATAAAGACTTTGCTTAATACAATAAAAAGGTATATGGACACCGGTGAAGTTTTACGTCCAGTAATTAGCTCTCGATTAGATACAGATTAATTAGTCTTTACAAAATTGGACATAAGACTAAAAGACAAAATGACGCCGTTTTAAGGGTTCCTTAGACTTTGGTCATGTTTTGACATACAAGGTTTCACAGCACAAGTAACGGAAAACATCCAGTCATCGTTAGTTTGTAATTCATAAAGAACATGGCAAAAATCTTCGTGACTTGATTTCCCTGGCTGACAAACCATCTAATTAGGTAGCTATAAAATCAAAAGTCGAAACTCAAAATATTTTATTTAGATTAGGCTTACAGGTAGCACTTATGAATGTCAAAAAATTTACCGCCGGTTTCGGAAAAACCTCTGATGAGAAGATACCGGCAAGAAACTCAACGAGGTGTAATTTTTTAAATAAATCAAAATTACAATGTTATTTTACATCTCAAATATATAAAAATTTAACAATTTAACACAGCAGGTGTACAATTTTTGGAGCCAAGGATCGCCAATACAAATCGGGATCATTTCCAAACATCCTTGTCCAAGATATAGTCATTGATTTTATAACACGCCCGAGCGCTTACATACTTTGCACGTAACCCTCGGTGCGCGAGTCAAACTCGCATTAGGCCGGCTTATTTACACACTCTTCAACCTTGTTGAATCCTTCGACCGGCCTTGTGATGAACAATAACTTGAAGAAAAACAAGGGTCCCGTACAACACGGCCGAGTTCCGGGGCCGGAGGCGCTCGGCCTAATATCCTCAAATTCATAAGTTACCGAACTTGGCATTTCCTTTGACGAAACGGGTCAATTAACTGGTACCAACCAACTCACGATTAGTGATGTTCTTTAAAAAAATAACGATTTTTAAAAGTGTTTTTTTTTACTTTTATGAAAAATTTAGGCAAACGAGGAAAAGGGACTCAGCAACCGCTAGAGAGTGATAGGTTGCCGGCTTATAGCTCATCTATGTGACACGAAGGATAAGAAAAATGTTGGAGTTTAAAGAACATGGACTTTAATATTCAAGGAATAATAAAAATCTACTTATTTTCATGTTTCCGATTTCTTTAAATACATAAGTAAAGTGCGTCAATGTTAGAAATAGGTGTAAAATTGCCCTTTCTTAAGCAGTGTCCTGCTAGGTAAGGGACCTAAGTAAAGTAAGTGGGTTTTCGGCCAAATCTACACCCTCATATACAGTGTCTGGTCTAGTTTTGGTCTATTCAAAGAAAACATGAATAATTGTATGTACCCAAGTCACTTACATTTGACCACAAGAGAGACTACTTTTGCTGTGATTTGGTTTGACATAAGTATTAGGTACACAACAACAAAAACAACAACAACAAATATTCTTTATTGTACACCACATAAAAATACAAAGCAAACAAATAAACGAATTAGAAAGGTAGACAACGTAATTTCACACTATGTAAAAAATGCTATGAAATTCACGACCGTTTCGATAACGTTGCTTTGTGATAATCATCGATGTTTCGCCTGTGTAGGTTTAATGGACATCCCTACTCGCGATACACAAATTTCATCAGAAAAGGAAACAAAGGGGCGAGTTCTGAAAGTTCTGCGTATCGGGCATCCGTGCCCGGCTCGTGCCAGGGCTGGCACGAACGCCTCAGGGCTCTTTCGGCCTGATGTTAAACAAATACAGGGTTTCTCTTGTCCAGCGGCTTTGACTAAATTACAAAGTTAATGCAACTTTGTGACTATGATATAAAAAGCCAGAATGTATACAACAAAAGAAACTGTTTTAAACTATTGCGACATACAAGACGGAAGGACGGAAGCCACGTTTTTTAATTACCTCAATGTTTAAATCGTATTGCAATTTTTGAATTTAACCAATTGATCTCTTTTCCTTATTTATCGGTCACTCACTGCTGAGGATCGCGCTCACATATGGTTTCCTTCCACAGACTGTGATCATAAGATGTGTGGACCGCAGGCTACATGCTGCCGTCCACCGCCTTCCTCTATGTCTATATCAATTGATACATAAAATGAAATTAGATTTCAAGCCCTCTTTTCAATAAACAAGCGGCATTATTATTTTTAAAAGCTTTTGATAATAGCTGTGCCTGTCTATCTGCGTTGCTGTCTTTAACATCTGTTAGTTCGTTGAACATAAAGGTAATTTTTTGGCATTCTTAACTGATGAGTGATTTTCGTAATTTTAATAAAGTTAGACTTTGATTTTGAAGTCGATTATGATTGTAACCCACCAGGACGGAATCCACACAGTTTCAAAACTCCTCGGCTGTAGCGCAGCATCAAAAGCGAATTAAACTGAAAACAAGTCACAACAAAGAAGATTAATCAGCTAAAGCGCCCGGCGAAGTGAAAATGCCGGCAGGGATAGACTGGGCAGGGCACTACATCCTGCGATGGTCAAAAGTGGCCAGGTTGTCAGACCTTTTAATTACGGAGATGGCCACCTGTGTCTCTTACTGAGGTTAAACCCCCAAATATAAAACAAGATCCTGACAGGACCGAACGGATTGCCAACGATTCGCAGAAGCGGTCACAACCGTACTCATCAGTTTTGGATCTGTGGCAGTGTCTCATTGACAGATAGATATAAACTATAGTCTAGAATTGCCAAAAAGCAGCTGATCTTTTGCTTCCATTCACAGTTTTCCAGCACATTGTTCAAGTGACTGATTGGTGACGGTAGGTTTTAGGCAATCTGTAGGTTTATTATACTTTAAATAACCAAATGATAGAGTCAGGCGTTATTTTGCGGAGGTTCATATTATTAACAAATTGGTACAAACTAGGTAGTTTGTACCAATTTGTCAATAATATGAACCTCCGCTTCGCATTCGCTTTTTTGCGGAGTAGCGAGGTCGCTACTCCGCAAAAAAGCGAAGCAAAGAAGCAAAGGGTTTAAAGGAATAAATAGAAAGACAATTTAATCCAATCTGTTTGGAAAAAATGTTTACAGCGCATACTGCATATATGCATGCAGAGCAAACCGAATTAAATATGCCATTAATAGGCACTTACAATTTCATGTGTCTATGAATTCGACATTTCTTTTGGAACCCTAGTTGCGGCAGGCAATTTAATGGTAATCTACGGAAACTCACAAAGCATCATCGTATTGCTCAATTAGTTCATAATCAATTGAATTAATGCTAACTCGTCGTATCTAAGCTTTGTGTGGCAGCGGAACAATCGGCAATGAGCATGACCCTCCCCCCGCGGGTTTTAATTAAGTCCCGTCCCCACTCTCCCAGCGGGGGGCGAATAAGTCCACTGTCTCTTTAGCTTTTTAATATACTCGCCTGACAGCCTCTGGTTTAGTGTACTAGTTTTATAGTCCAATAAATATACGTTCAGTACGTTTTTGTCGTGTTTGAGTCACAGTGTGATAATAACAAAATTGAAAATAGTTTTGAGTATCGAGCACTTGTATAAGTTGAAAGTATTGATTAAACGTTCGGTCTATCATATTAGGGTTCCTACTTTGATAATGCATCAGTATTTTAAGTTTTGCTTTCACTTAAATCAGTGAAACTCTTTCAAATGATTTGTTTGTTATTAATACGGATTGTGTATCATGTTTAATTTTGAAAAGAAAAGAAATAAAAGGATTAGCTGCCGAGTTGCATGCGAAGCAGAATCTTCCATTTTACGAAGCACTGGTAGACTCAGACATGAAGTGCTTATGATGCCTACTTGCTAAAAAAATCTTTAGTTTTTATTTCCGACCTTGGCATGATACTCTACGTGTCTGTCTTGACTTTAATAATCACATGCAATAATTAGTTTGAAGTCATAATCCGAGAGTGGCTCTTCAAATATGCACGTATCTTGATACAAGCCATAGATTATTCTGCAGGGTTGGCTTGGCATTCCCCCCCCCCCCTCCCCCCCATAAGTGCGCATGCATAAATTACTTAAACACTGACTTATTAGTATTGTGCTCCCTTGCTTTGTCGAGGGGTACATATTATGGTGTTGTTTGTTTTACAGGAGTATTTCTCTGGCTGACTCGTGTCTATTACTGAGGCATACAAAAAGTGTACTTTTTGTTGTGCTATTACATGGCCAATGTGGTTTGGTTTTTTTAAGGAAAAGGAGGAAACGCACTTGTGGACCACCTGATGGAAAGTGATCACCATTACTACCCAAGTAAAACATACTCGCTATAGAACCTGTAAAAAAGCTGTATAAAGGCGATCGCTTATCTCCAGCCTATATAACGTTTAGTGTGCTAAATAGTAGTCATTGTATACGTTCCCAAGTTTGTCAAGCATGTCAATACAGAAATACTTGGTTGATATCCTAATAAAAAAAAATGCTACATAAGTGTTCACTTTACATAGTAAACAAACATGCATTAGCATAGTCCAGCAATAAACAACATAACAATTCATGAAATCCAATACTTCAGTAGGCGCTACATCACGCGCGACAGGTCGGAGATGGGATGATACGCAATTAGGCAGACGTACATCATGTTTGATCAAATGAAATGTTCCTCCACCCTATCTGACCCAAGTTTGTTTGTGTGTCACTTAGTGCGACACAGGCCCTTTGTCCTGCAACTATCCCGCGGGGGGATCCCCCCGTCATTTGCGGAGTAATGGCGCGCGAGTAACGGCCTCTCTCGGAGCATTTACGAAACAATTACACTTAATGCCCAGAAGCCATTATATTATTCGCATTTTTTGGAGTTCCGTGCTTTGACGGGCGGGCGGTAGGCTCAGGCTTTGTTTTTGAGGCACCGCAACGACGAAAGGAAGGGTTTGTCTCACATTCGTTTGCATGACTGTGCAGATTCTCTCGTGATGTTTGCCTAACCTACCGGCAGTAGAGTATTGTAGCTTTAAGCTTTTACACAGCACTTAAATTAACTATTTTTTGTAATAGAAAGAAATAGAAAGGCAAACAAGCAAGTTGGTCACCTGATGGTAAGTGTACACCACCGCCTATAGACACCCGCAGCGTCGAAGAGATTGCAGATGCGTTGCCAACCCAGAGGGCTAAGATGGAATACCTCTTGTGCCAGTAATTACACCGGCTGTCTTGCTCTCCACGCCGGAACACAACAGTGCAAGCACTACTGTTTAGCGGCAGGATTAGCAAGCAATAAAAGACAGCCAATGCTTTTTGAATTCTATTCACAGACATCTACGTTGCCTTAGTGGGTGTTCGCATGGATTGACTTGTATTTACAACCCTGAGTAATGCTATATTTATTTTATAAAATAGAAAAGTGAGCATGCGGATCACGTGAGGGGAGTGATCCCCACCGCCCATGGGAGCCAGTGATCCCAGTAAAATCGTTGGTCCAGTGCCCTCCTTTAGATTTCCCGTGGAGCTCCGGATCTCTCACTCCCCGTGCGCAACGCAGGAGCAGGCTACTACTTCACGCCGGTATTTTGTAAAAGCGCAGTACTGTCCTGGTCGAGCCGGCCCATTCGTACTGCAACCAGCAACTGACTGCACTATAGCTTTACCACAATTCATTTGACTTTATTAACCTTTATCAGTATTAAAACTCATTATATTATTATATTTCAAGTCGTTGGAAGTTTATACCATCTTATTTCCAAATTATACTTATATATTTTAACTTTACAAAACATTTAAAAAAACGTTATCGTAGTCGCTGTCGGCATGCCGACAGGATCCTCGAACAATGGCTGCATTGCCTCGCTGGCATAACTTTGGGCAAATTAACAGCCAGCTTCAATACCGCCAAAAGCAAGGACTAGTCTAGTCCTTACCTTCCCTTAAAACTGGAACCAATTACCCTAGCTACTCCGCGAAACCAGCACTTTGCACGTGCAAAACAGCTCCAGCTTGTTGATGGACTTCCGCAAAATAACGTTGATTTTATTAATTAGGTATTTAACGTTACCTTCATCACCCCTTATCCAAATTACTTAAAAAACATAAGGAACCCTCGTTGTGAAAACACTCGAAACACTTATTTCCATTTTTTCCATAGCTCACGCCGGATGGTGAGATTTGAATTCCTCTGAAAGAGGACTCGAGGACAGAGGGCCGGGGGGGAGGTGGGGGTGGTTTTAGGGCTATTAAGCGTCTAAATACACGTAACAATCGCAAATAACGGCCTGCTTTAAATAAAGACGTCGTTATGGTCACGGGCGGGACATAACTCGCCGGCGCGGTTACCGCGACAGATATGGGAGTATTAATCGTGGCGGTGAAAAGGACATTAAACCTTACAAGAATAGATTAGATTGCTGGGATTTTTAATGCTCTTTATAAGCTGGAAAGGCCCATGGATTTATTGTGAGAGGTACAGGATCATTTAGAAAAACAGTACCTATGTGTTGTTTACCCCGAAGTTCCGTGTTGTTGGAAAGCTTGTGATGTGATTAATAGATTTAAATGTTACTTTGCGACCGTGCACTTTATACACCATGGGGTGTACGGGGTAAAAAATGCATACTGTTAAGACGCTTAATACTAGAAAGAGCTGCTTGCTGCTACTAGAAATAGCGGCAGATGATCTGGTCTGGATATACCAGATAGCAGCTCTTTCTAGTATTAAGCGTCTCTCAGCTACGGACGGACGGACGCACGGACACATAGTGAAACTACAAGGGTTCCTTGTCAAGACTACGGAACCCTAAAAAACAGATTTTGTTACTTTTAATTTCAAATTAGCGGCTGATGTTAACCCCTTAAAATCAAAAACTTGAATATTTTATAAGGACCCCTATCCAAGCAACATAAATAAAAAACTTTTCTACTCCGCCTTTTGTAGAATACATACAGACTAAACTATAAATAACGGGCCTAGTCATTGACAGCGACCTGATAAATAACTAGAACCAACAATGCCCTGCGCGTGTCAACCACTAGCACAGTTACTTTGATTTCGAAATCTTTCACAATAAAGTCAGGTATGAAAATGAAGGTATCCCAAAAGAGTTACATACAGTATACAGAGGTACAGATGTACGGCTTCCGGCTTGTATACTAGAAGCGCTTATACAAGCGGGAAGCTGGACTCCAAAGATGGCAATAAAAGAGCTATTACTCCTTATCATTAACGCGAGGTTTCCGCACAGCTCGCAGACTCGCACCTCCAGGGTCCAGATGAGTTACGCCGGCGCCATTCGTTACGTCGCCCATTTCCGCCCGGCGTAATTTATCTCGATGACATACGGAGCCGCGCTCTCCGCCGGCATTACCGGACGGACGTCCATCATAAAAGTTGACGGTCCGATATAGCGACGCGAGATTGGGGATTATTGCGGTCATACATCTTGTTTTGGACGATTTGGATTGTTGTTGTCGATTTACGATTGGAGTGTCAGGGGTTACATAGGAGATATGATGTCATTTGAATGGGCATATCACTGTCAAATGTTTTGGAAATAATGTTTTTATAACCAACAAAAAAATCAATATTTGAAGCTACATTAATCAATGATCAGGATCAAAGGGTGGTAGGACCGTGTGTAATGTCCTACCGGGCCGCTACCACCATCTTGCTCGCTAATCCTGCCGATAAGCAGCAGTGCTTGCACTGTTGTGTTCCGGCGTGGAAAGCAAGACAGCCGGCGCAATTACGGGCACAGGCGGTATTTCATCTTAGCCCTACTCTAGGTTGACAACATATTTGCAATCCCTATGGTGTTGCGGGTGTCTGTGGGCGGTGGTGATCACTTACCATCAGGTGACCCACTGCTCGTTTGACTTCCTATGTTGTATAAAAAAAAATATCATGCACGCTTATCCAGCCGTCAAGCAGCTGTGCTTGCATTGTTATCCGACGTGGAGACAAGACAGCCATTGAAATTACTGGCACAATACTTTTTCCATCTTAACCCTCTGGGTTGGTATGGAAACGCATCTGCAGTCTCCTTAGCAGTGGTGACGATGATGATCATTTCTCAGCAGGTGAGCCACTTGCGTTTGCCTTCTTATTTAATACACAAAGACAAAGTTATTTATTGTCAGAACATAGTAATCGATTCAGATCTTAACTTGACAGGATTTGCTTACATTCTACCTAGACTAGGCATGCAATAGTTTAGTAGATAGCATAGAAAAAACGGAACCCTTAAAACCAAATACCCCGTTAGCACGTTAACAACTCCTCCAGTCACGCATGGCGGTATTTACCATCAGTAAACCATGAAGCCGTGCGTGTAAATAGCTCGAATGATTTTTCCATCAAAAACACATTCATACGTCCGCGGTATTGACGGTTTCCAATCAAATATGCCACAAACGCGTTAGCCGCGGCGGCGATTACCAGCACGCTAGCGGCCGCTTAGCCGCCGGCGCTGGCCGCAACGATGTAAGCGCTGAGGACGTCAACGACGCTTACGCTGTTTTAGCTGTTAATGCCGCAGCTGCTATTTGCGGTGCTGCGCATACAGCAGGTGTTGGGTTGGAGGGCGAAAGGTCGAAGTACGGTTCATAAGTAGATACTGATATTGACAATTGTTTTCCCATGACAGATTGCTTGATTCGTGTTTGTTTTACACTAGCAACCCGCCTCGGTTTCGCATGTTTCCGTATCTCCTTGTCAGTTATTGGGTCACTGACACAAAGACTGACGTTACCGCTGACTTTACTCTGAATTTTAAGAAAGTCACAATAAACTCAGAACTAATTCTTAAAACAAAATAAAGTAGCTTAGAAATAAGTCTACAAAACATCATCATTTCTTGGTTCTTGGACGCATTGGCATTGCGATCCAACGTGGAAATGCAGCCAGCAATGGGCACTTTGCCGCAGGGCACAGATTTGAGAGGTATTTGTACATATAATTAAGTTCTTGTATTTTTTATTAGGTTAAGTTCTTCATATTTTCTTCTCTCTTACATTATTAAATAATTATCATTATACTTTACGCCAATTCCACACACGGGTTAATTTTTGTTTAGGCTAAAATGCTCTATTTTACAAGAAATTAAAAACAAAACTGGCAATTTACGTAAGCATATTAAACATGACCACAATAGCAGGGAAAAAGTTTGTTTTGTTTTAGCTTGTTGTTGATGAACATGATACATGAGATCTGGTCTCTGGTCTGGTGGTATTTCTTAAACAAATGGGTAGGTGACGCTGCCAACTATTAGCATGCTGCGCAATGACGCAAACGCTCTACATAGTACAACGTACCGATAACACTACAATGTCAAAGCTTGTAGCTTGCGGCACGACATTTTGTAAGCGATCAGATAGACTTAGATTGAAATTGTTGCATATGTAGATGAATTGTTGATCCTAGATTTTATGCAGCTTAGACTATAGTGTGATGGAAGAACAATCCCTGAATTAGACGGAAGGTGACGCTTTTTAAAGAACTGTATTTTAATACTCATTAAATAAAAATTCAAGTGTTAGTTCAACGACCGCTTAAAAAAATTACTTTCTTTCTACAAGAAGTTTTCAATTTTAGAATCCCATTGGACTGAAAAGCTTTGAGCGGAAGTTTCTCATGAGTCTGTGTCTAGTCAGCCATGGACATCACTCCATTTAAATTAAATACGGACTTCTTTCTGAGTTTAATTTTAACATTTCTACATCTCCAATATTCTATTTCATTTTTAGCACATGAGAACACAACGGCAGGGTGATAACAACTGATGTAACGCGCGGGAGTGTAACGCGCGTCACGACGCTTACGCCCTGACTTTGATCTCACACTAATTGGACACGGCAGCCCGGCTGTCTCTTCCAGACAACACACCTGGCCTGGCACACGCTGCTAGGGGAAATCTCTACGTGTTCGCGACGTCATTTCGGGAACTGTATCCAGTTTTTACATAACCGGCGAAGTTTAATTTATCTCTATCGGCGTCCCTTCGTTATGACACTAATTATTAGACTCACCGTGGGATATACTAAACTTGACTCATCATTATGTTAGGGCCGCAGAGGGCTATATGCAGAAAAAAGATACAATTTCCGTTAGGTCAGTGTTAAAGTCCTAAATCTAATCTACATCTACACTAATATAATAAAGAGGTAAACTTTGTTTGTTTGTTTTTTTGTTAGTTTGTTTGTATGTAGGGGGTAATCTCTGGAACTACTGAACCGATTTCAAAGATTCTTTCACAGATAGAAAGCTACACTATTCCTGACGGACATAGGCTACTAATTTTACGTGAACGAAGTCGCGCGCGTTCGCTAGTCTTTTAATAAAGGCAGAGCACAAAATATGTGGCTAGTTTTAGCTTGACGGATTCTCACACGTCTTAGACCACTGGTTCACAAAGTAACAGAAACCCCAATCCAAAAGACGGTAGATGCTCAGGACTCACTTTAACGAATTATGCGAGAAACGCGGACTCCAAGGAATGGCAGACTAAATTCAAACTGAGACCAAGTCTGAACCGTGGGGTTTTTCCAATTCAGCGGATGTAAATATCAGTGTGAACTATCGCTCGTTAATCGTGCTGATTACCCAGCGGCTAATTCGGGCGGTGCACCACCCTGCTGGCTGAGACAGGGCGGCGCGGCCGCGTGGCGCGCTGCCAGCGCCCGCGCAGCTGCGCCCAGACACGCCAACGTACTGCTAGCTCTCCTCTCCGTGCTGGGATAGAAGTCTATTGAACATCATTAACTTTCCTATGCAGTAGTTTTCGAACTAATATCAATATAGCGGCTCTGCACGTCTATAGACTGAACGGGTCTTCAGTATACGATGGCAGCTAAATCTAAGGCACCACCTGTAGTAGAGGTTATGCGAAGTGTAATTAAAATCTCGATATGGAATTAATGACGATTTACGTACTTTTCTACCCTTAGTTAAAAGTGGTTTCAAAGTAGTTTTAAAATGCAGTTTAAAGTCCTAAATGCGCGTGGTCATACCCTACATACTATGCATAAATACACTTAGTCTTGTTTACTTCTCTAGCTGAATAGACAGGTGTGACAAGAGTAGGTTCACTGCGAAATCGAGACAAACTAAAACGACCCTGGAATCCAACAAGTTTCTTGCTATTAAACCTTAAACAATCTGTAGTAAAATTAGTATTGCGTGGGCGAAACGTGTGTCGACTCGTGCGCACGCGTCGCTAATGAGCGGCGGGGGGCCGTCCAGTGATGACTTCTATTACTCAATACCAATAATATCGGTATAGATTTCTAAATCCTGAGCATGTTCCATGTCCGCCGCGATGACAGGTCCCGTTGGCGGCAGATCGAAGTCCGAAGGTCACTGAACTGACGCGTGGACCTAAAAAAATTTCATTTTGACATAGTATTCTTAATGCTTTTTTAATGATGGTAACATTCCTGTAGCTGAACATATTGTCACTGGGATTTTCCATGACAAAGTGAAAAAACAAATACCTTGAATTTGAAACCAGGTTGCATACTGGAAAACGTAGCGTGGGCAGACCCGCCACAGGGTGGACCGACGACCTGGTGCTGGTTGCGGGAACCCGCTGGATGCAGCAGCGCGGAGGTCTCCCGGTAGCACACAAGCCCTACAAAAGCTGTATAATAGCTGTAGACAGGCGGTCGCCTCTATTTGTAGCTTTAGCTACTGGCTTGTACAAGTGCTTAGTGTCGGACTATGAGCTACGTCCAGCAGTAGACGTATTTCGGTTGATAAGATGGTGACGATGAAATCCTGGACAAGGACAATTTATTTATTAATATCAATTGATACCGCCCAAGTTGAGCAAAGTTTGTGTTGGGTGCTAGACGACGGATATAATACATATATCCATGACTAAATCATGTTTGCCCTTATCGCGATTCGAATCTATAGCTTCGTATTCAGTGTCACCACAGAGTCACTAACAGCTATGTTATCCGGGTGTCCTATTATTCTTATAATATTTATTTACAAATAAAACCAACACCCTAATCATTTAAAAGATGTCCACCCTTTTAACTCCAAGCGCATTGCGCAGTCGCACACTAAATCATTGCCAGCGCACGTTATTGCGACTCAAAACAACATTAAATCATAAGTATTTATTTATCAAAATGAAAAGCTATTGTTAACTCGCACCGTTTAACAACAACGGAGCAAATTGAACCAGCCGTTTGCAATATCGGCCCGAGGGGGAGCGGGTGTGGGGGGAGGTTATTGGCTGTATATCACGACACGACCCTGCGATAATTCAATTTATGAAATGCACTGATTAAACGCCGACAGTAGGAATGGGGTGCCTAATGTTTCAGAGTATTTGTGCTTAATCTCCGTTCGGCAGCGCCGGCGAGGCTGACTGTCCAACAGAGATATATGTTGGTACATTATGGTAATTATGGTATACACCATTTCTCTTGTGCCTCTAAAATGACAGCTCAAGTATTATGTGCGTCCCTTTCTTATGACACTGATTAGACAGACATCCATGGACAAAACAAAGTTGAGAAGTCATGTTAGCCCTGATGTTCTTTTAGGACTGGTAATCAACATAACGCCAGTGTTTAACAATCCTGCCCTTATTGCGGCATTGCGCTATTTCAGTATTACATTACAGGCTACCGAGGTATAACATCGTCAATAGATCGATCGAGTCCCACAATTTAATGCAACTTGTGTAATGTATTTCGCCCTTAAGAATTCCTGCCGATTCTTGTTACGGGTATTGCTTAGATAAACATGACAAGTCAGCATCAACTACCTACCTGCCAGGCGTAGGTAATTTAGACAAATTGTTAAGCTGATGTAATTCTGTAACACAATAAATCCTCACTCCTATAGATTAGCCCTCCGCAAGCTTCCTCTAACTTCGCCGCACCGCTCGCACGTGACGCAAATATCTTATAGACAGCCACCGATTTGTTGGAGGATCAACGGAGACCTGGGAACTCAGTGCATGAGTTCCGGACTGAGGCCGTCCGTCCGTGACCCAATTGGCTATTGAGACAACCTTGTATTATACAGCAATTTGCATCTGGTCTGGGTCAAGTTTCATTCAATACATCTATCATCTAACAGACGGTCACTTTGTATGTTCACGACAGCTAAAAAACTTGAATGTAGTTGTGGTCGGTCGAATAGGTTAAATATTTGAAACTAGCGGCCTGCCCTGGCTTCGCTCGGGTTCAGTTAAAATGAAATATACATAAAAACCTTCCTTAAAAAAATCTCTAAATGACAGTGGAAACTGTATCAAAATCTATTGTAGTTCAGAAGGAGTACGCGGCCGAAGATACGTGAGGACAGACAGAAATGGTTAGCGACTATGTTTTATACTACGTTGAGACTTTAAACTGCATATAACTAACTATATGCAAGAGCAGAATAATACGATCCACCGGTGACCATAGGGTTGGCTCGTTCCTCGGCCAACGTATCGGCATAGCGATACAATGAGGAAAATGTAGCCAGCCTTACGGGCACCAATTTGTAGATTTAGATTAATTTAGTTTAATTTATTTATGTTTGTACTATCATCTATTTCCTTTTTCTTTCTAGAATGCTTAATGTGCAAGAAGAGCACTTCTAAGTATTTTTAAACAAACTGAACTAAATCGAGTGTGATTTCCTAATTTACGTAATCCACTCATGAAGAATGTCACGCGTCATAATGGTGTCAGGAAAACGAAAATAAATATTAAGAAGCACTCAAGGAAGTGTTTTGATTAATCTGGAGCTACTCCTACTAATTTGACATGTCCATTTCGCATTGGACTAATAAAAGTTAGGGAATTAATAACGTCAGAAACCAATTTTCTAAGACCTTCCCTGCGTCTGATGGTACCTGAAGAAGAGTTACGGGGAGGGTTTTAAACAGGTTGCATGAGGATCATGGTAGTTTGGTGAGAGCGAGGTGCCGGAATAAAGAGTGGTGAAGTGATGGCGAGGATGACAGCGGTGCGCGCGCGCACGTTGGCGCGGCGCCCGGTCGGCGGATTACTATAAATCTATGGCATGAAGATTTATAGGTGGCGCTGAAAGGTTGCGTTTGAAGTTGATTCTTAATAAAGAATTTTTATTAGTTACGTATTTTGCAAAAAGATATTGCTAAGTGTGTTTTGCTATAAATTTAAAGTCAATGATTAACAAGCATTTTTTTTTACAAAGAAAATAGGACGCAACGAAACGAGTTAAATGGTCACCTGATGGTAAGTGATCACCACCGCCCACTGATGTTAACAATGCGAACGTAACTGCAGATGCGTTGACAACCCAGAGAGCAAAGAGGGAATACCCGCCTTTCCATATTGGCTCTTGTGCCGGTAATTTCACCGGCTGTCTGCTCTCCACACCGGAACACAAGAATGCAAGCACGCACTGCACAGCAGTTGGGGTTTGCTACAAACCTAAACCCCTTATTCATTAAGTTAGTAAACCTCTTATGCAAATTACATAATTTGGACCCTCTGTTGTGAACATCACAATGACAGAAAGACAAATCATATTTTAACCAAAGTAATGACACTCGTTTTTAGTAAGCGTTTATTAATAAAGTTATTTAAAAACTGTGTGTCTGTGGTGTTGCTATTTCTTGCTGCATATTTCCAAGCCGAAGTTGTTTTACAGTTAGTGAAATTTTTTTACGTCGTCCTGAGCCAAATACCCCAAGATTTATTAAAAGAATTCGACCTTGACTTTGACTTTGATTCAACACCCTCGGGGACACGCGCATGTTTCGCCGTCATTACGTGCCTGTGTGTTGGCAAGCCTCGACTATTCTTCATACTTGACCGACTCGTGCGCAGATCAAGATCAAGGCGGCCATACATCACCGCGCTGGATTATGTCACTGATAGGGCTTGAGAAAGATGTTGACCTGACGACGATGTTTTTTATCAGCCGCTAGTCGTTGACAATCGATACACATCGAATAACTAACGTCATGTTTTGACAAAAAAACCCTACTAGTATTGATAATGCGAGAGTACCTAATGGGGTAAACTTTCAAACTGTAGATCTTCGGTTAACTTTGGTGTAAGTTTGTACGGCGCATCTTTTTTGCTTAATAAATGATGGTAGTAATGATAAATGGTAAGCTTGTCTGCGAAAGATGACGGTTTTTGAGAGTGTACCGGTTCCGGTTGGTATAGTCGACCAAGAAATTGCTTGTGCACTTCTAGACCGTATTACAAAAGGGTTAAGGCTCAAAAGTGGTCAAGCCATTACTTGGTCGACTCATATATTATCACCTTTTCCGTTAATATTTTTTACAAAAAGTTGCCATACAAATTAATTACATTAAAATTTAAAATTTACCCAAAAGTGTTTGGATATTTATTGGATGGACGGATTGAAATGAAATTTGGCAGACATAGATGATGTCTCAGATTAAAACATAAGATACTTTTTATCCCGTAAAATGCATAGAAAATAATATTACACATACGAAGTCGCAGGCAAAAGCTACAGTGTTTAAAATAACATCGATGTTTTTAGACATCGATGAAAACCGACCATATCTACTGGCACAGACGTAAGAGATTAATATGAGCGAAGACGGGTGATGTACGGGATCGGCGAACAAACAAGTCGTTAGGTAAATCATAATCCCCCTCCGTAGTGACACACACACACATAGGAGATAATGTGCGTCTGTTGGTAAAGCTAATGAATAATGAAGATGGCTGAAGTGATGAGAGGAAGTTGATTGCTGCTTGTTTCAATGATGTCATTACTTCCTGTAGATACACACTAAGCATTAACTTACAAAAACAAAACACTGCATAGAATAATATGGTTTATATAACCAATATGGTTTCGCTCTGCTAAAATGAATGATTTCAAGTCTATGGGTCCACAAGTTCCTTTCAAAGTAATCGTAGCAAAAATCCTAACAGAATTGTACAAATCCCGAGCGGAGGGAAATAGCAGTGGACAGCGCGGCTTAGGGCGGCCGGCCGGGTCCAGCGCGGTCCGGCCGAGCCGGCAATCTCGCCGGATTGCGCCTAAGTCCGGATCACTTGAGTAAACTTAGGCTTACCTAACCTTTCAGATGTATTAGCCTCGGTATTAGCTGTTATATATTTTGTGGACTGAGTTGCGACAGTTCTGAACTGACAGCCCTATTATGCCGTAGGTAAGTACCAAAAAGCAACCGAAGAAACTACTTTTAAAAAGAATAACCTAATAAGTATTTCAATATCTTCAATAACCTGGATATTTTAAACTTTAAAATAAGGCAAAACTAGTTAATAATTGGAGGGCTTTGAAGCGATAGTGGTGAAGATTCTGCAGAAACTAGGTGCCATGCCGTGCCTATAGGTACTTACATGATATTTCAATTTAATATTTCTTCAATCTGGCCAAACTCAGGAAGCACCTTGTAGAAATAAGTCACAATAAAAAAGTGACCGCAGAAGGGTATTACGCTCAATATAAGACACCCGACGATTAAATAGCAATAAAATAAACAAGGGAGCAATAAAGAAGTACCTACGGCCCATTGTATGCCGCAGCCCGGCAGAGTGAAGCGAGCCAAGCGAAGCGAAAGGATCCAGGAAACTCCGTCGAAGCGATGAGCGGAAGCATGTTATGGTAAGGCAGAAGAAAGCCAAATAACTCAGAACATTACGCCTCACTGCGTCACTTACATAATGGCCCATCATTTGTGTCCGTTACGGAGGCAGGAACTGCTGATCAGTTGAGTGACATATCTATTTTTTATTTGGCAGATAATCAGGTTAGTCTGTAACACAAAGGCTCACAATTTATTTTTTTAGAATTTTCCAGGTTGAAGTAACGCTGGCGGTTGGCTCTCACTAGTTTAAATAGGGTTCCCAATTAAGAAACTTATAAGCTGGGTAAAGTTATTAATAAAATAGGTAAACATCACATTAATCATTAGGAATAAAACAAAATTTACTTAGGTACATATTTTTAAACACATACGAGTATAATGCACACCCATCCCATATCTTTAACTTTACGAACACACGTTACGTTATTAATTAGTATGAATCATTTTGCCAACCAGATATACCACGATTTCTTAGCTCATCTCGTCGTTGTGAAAATACACCATACTAATGTTAGCAATGGTTTACCTGCCCTAAGTGTGAGTGAGGCCGAGAAAAACCAATACCAGTTATACACCTAGAAATATAATCGAGTTAATCTCTTTCGGAGCAAATCTAATAATTACTTTCTGATAAATGATTTTTCTGTTCTATATTGAATTCTGTTAAACAGTGGCACGTTTTGCGTCGTAATTCAGTGAACTAGGTCAACTGGACCGTCCGTTATCGCTCCGATAGCGCGGGTCAACGCCCTTCATGCTAATTCGAAAGACTTTTTTAAAGACCTGCTTGATTAAATTATTTTAAACAAGAAAAGTTATTGAGAGGCTGAGATGTTATTGTAACTATTTTACGATTTGAATTATCAGATAACAATCCAAGAATCATGGACTAATGAAGTCCGATAGGAAATTCGAAATGACGATTTTCAATTTGTTTTCTTTCATTTATGCTTCACGAATGAATCTTCCTTCTTGTCTTATTTCATGATTGCGGGATGTAGAGTTGACGCTTTGGCAATCAGTCAACAGAAATGTGGTTCTATAAAAGTAGACAGTATAGGTACAGCTGAATTAAGAAGTTCCTACTTTGTATCTTGTAAGCTGTAAAATAATAGCGTCTGTGATTGATAAGCAATTAATAAAACCCTGCCCTCTTCAGAATTTCGATTAAATGCTCCGATACGAAAGTTTAAAAGTTCCTATTTCGAACTTGTCTCCAACTGGAAATTATGCTTCGAATTATTCCAAGCCCCGTCTTTGGCGAGTTGACATAGTCCGCGACAAAACACAGTCCCCGCGGGGACGCCACCGCAGCGCGCTGGATGGCGAATTAACAGCCGTCAGCGTCGGTGACAACGCTTTCAGACAAATTGCCACCGCTCAGATGTTAACGTATTGAATTTCTGTGTCATCCTTAAATTGCTGCTTGCGTCATTCGTTATTTACGGGTCGGACATGCGCGGAGACACTGTCCGACAAACAACCTTAGCTGTCCCTCTTTAGGTTTATATTGGTTGTCGGTGATAAGATCGGGAGCTGGGGTTGAACGGTGTCCAAAAGTCGTGTCTAGCAGACACCTCGGCACGGCTGACGCAAAAGGCACGCGTCCAATTACTATGTGAGCGCTCGCCACTCGGACGAGTAGGTAATTAAGTGTTGGTTTGAGGTGTGACGCGCGGTCGTCACCAACGGTAGTTGCTATGCGTTTGCAGTAACTTACCGACACCTTTTTTACGGTTTACTTGGCTGCGATGGGTATACGGCTGGAGTTTTTGTACACGTGTACAAACACGAACCACAATTAAGTAATCCAATCCTATTTAACAAAGGAGCCAAATATTTTTGAGTCGAGTTTAAACTAATCTTGTTTTCAAACACGTAAATGCGATAACAAAAGTTCTGGTTCAGGAAACTCTGAAATTGGTATGATAACTATACCGCAATAATATTTATCGGAGCGGTATTGCGAACGCAGGGTGTTGGTTGGCGGCCAGCGGCGCGCGCGCCGAGACAAAGAAACTGCATGATATAATGCCAGGACCTGGCACCGAGCCCGCACCTCCCAAAAGAAATATCGCGCGAGCTCGCGCTTAACGTTTTCAATTTAATCAAAAAGACAGCCTGCGATCCAATCGCGATGAAACAATTTGTCCAAATCACGCGCCCTCCAGCAGAGCGCCGGGTATCAAACATCGCCCCGTAATAAACCCTCCAGTCCATTCTTTAACAAGTTTTTCGCAGAATTGGCTCGAGTGCGTAATGGAAAACCGGCCTTCGGTGTTAATGAAGGGCCAAATTTAGTTCTCACTTGTAATGGGTTTGCGGAAGTTACTTAGGGCCGGGCGCGGAGGCATTATTATGCAAATTTCAGCCTTAATTTCAGGAGCGCTCGCGGGATATACTACGCTCTAAATTAGGATGAGGAGATTAGATAGCGTTATCCGCAATAAAGCGGAATTAAGTTCGGCACTAACTCACAATTTATTCCCGCGCTCCTCGTTAGCGCCGTCTGCTCGCGGGTCCCTCCCGCGATGGGCTCTGGTTGTCGATGACGTTTGTTGTCGGAACAGGACTATAGATGTATATGTCATCATAACGGAAGGCCACGACAAATTTGGCAACGATCAACAAAGTGGCTGATTTGGAGTTCACAAAATAAAGAGCAACTCCGTGATGCCAAATACGTCGGTATGCCTGTATTAAATTGTCGCGTTATCTATATATATGGCGCCTGAATAACCAGTTAACGTTGCCAAAATAAAATGATAAGGTAAATGGCTGAATAAGATATAAGGAGTAATTACCGGTTATTATGCTCATGTGGTAATACAAAAACTGAACAAATATTCGGTCGCACTTCGAAGCAGTGCTCGTTCAAAGATGCTTTAAATAAAGTTGCAAAAAAATTATAAGGGAAATGTCTGAATATGACGTACAGTATCGATAAGTACGAGCTGCAATTAACTGCGGCTGAGTGGAGACAACATGAAACCAGCATACAAGCCCTATAAACGCTGTATAGTAGCTCTATATGTGTATGTAATATGAGTTTTTCTCTGTCCTTTAAAAATGGCGACTCAGTATTATTTTAATCAATAGCTACCAATGCATTTAAATACAGCCGATCCTTTTACAGCCGGCGGCATAATGTCCTTATCGATTGTCGAAACGAATTGTCGACTCGGCGATATTTGCCGCTGAATATATCAAGATGAAGCCCCACGTTAACGTTTAATGCCAAACCAAAAAAGTACTCGTTCTGAAAAAAAAGGTGAGGGAGTTTTTTTTAAACTTTCAACTACATAATGTTTCCCTGCGTAACGGAATAGCAGAAGGAATCGAAACAGGCAAATCGGTTACAAAGTGTCTGAAGCCGGCGCTAGAGCAGCGATTGGAAGAGGTGTGACTTGGGTTGTCAGATGTGTAAAAAAAACCACTGGTAGTGTGCTACTAGTGGTTTTTTTCTGTATCTTCTCTATTTTCTATATCTTCTTTTTTTAATTAAAAACGCTTTTTTCAATTTAAATAAAAAACTGTTTTTAATATATTTGTGACGTGCGGTTTTTATTTGTGCGTCCTGTTCCAACTAGGCCAACAGGAGAGAGACGCACTGAGTTGTCTGAGTTACGTTGAGCGAGTTAACGCGAGCCGAGAAGGATCGTGCTAGGATTTTTGATGCCTTTAACTGTTATAAAAATAGAAAAAAAAAACAGTTAACCGTGTAACGGATACGCAAGCTCAAGGTTTCGTAGCTCACCGGTATTCAAAGTTATGACGGCATAGCGATATAGTTGCATGCCAACAACTTGAGCATAAACCGAGTGGAGGGGGTATGTTTGCATATAAACATTTGTACTAGAAACGGCTATTTTTTATATTTTAATATATTTCCAATGGCCGCTGACATTTAAGTTTCCAAATTACTTATACTGTTAGCTTAACGGACACACAAGACACTACTTTCTTTTTATATATATCACGCGTGAGTCTGTTTTACGATCCGTCGCCACTGAAGAGTCTGTAGATCCTGGCTCTGAGGAGCAGCAATAAGAACAGCTTATCGGAGAGATTTATTTTGTGACAAACACTGTCAAGCAGAACATGAAAGATGTGGATATGCAACCTACACCGCAGTCAGTGCTCAAGTTGTTTGCCGGGAACTTTATAGAATTTAATTTTACAACGGGAATTTCTATCGATATGAGACGGCGGCTCTTCGCCTGCACCGGCTGCGCGCGCGCCGCTCTGTCTGCGCTGACAGGGCTCGGCTCGGGCGCATTGACGTATTGGCACATTGGCAGGTATTCCTGATTACGTCAATTTAATACAGGGGTTTACAGCTATGCCACATGGAGGTAAATTTTATTTTAAATATAGATCATGGATAAAAAAAAAACTTTTTAAAGGTAAATCTACATAAAACAGAATTCATTGAAGTACGACCTACTTCAGTTCGCAACGAGTCTTTGTCAAAGTTTTTTTTTGAATATTTATTTCAGGTCAAGTTGTACAAAAGATCTTAAAGATTTCATTTAATTCAATATTAACTTTGTCGGCATAACAAAACATTATTATTTCAATATACCTAACATCACGAATTAAAATATTAAAGTAGGACTTATTGCTAGAACTGAATATAAAACACTTACCCAATAATAAAATTAAAATGTTTATTGACAAACTACGCACTTTACAAAATGGTTTCTAATCATATCTCTCTTGGCAAATTCGGACATTTGAAGAGTAGAAACCATATTCATGTTCATTTATTCGTCGCTTTTATTGGTACTTTTCAGATCTTAACACATTCAGACATTTCCCATCATCATGCACCGAGGAATTAGACCAGTGAACACACCTTGGAAATCTTATATCTCTGAAAAATTGATGAGTTATTAAATAATTTTAGCCAATGAAGTTTAAAGCAACCGTAGCACCAGTGTTTGTAACGTGTAGGGTATTGTTTACCATTGGTTGACATCGTTTTCTCTCATTTTACTCGTTATGTTTCCATATCTATGGACATAGTAATTATTGCGTCACAGTCGACGGGGACGTTTAATTCATAGCTGTATAGTTTAAGCTCTTATAAAACTCTTTGAAACTAAACGGATACCATCTCAAAGATCTAGTAAAGACATGATCGTAAAACTCCAAACTGCAACATCCAACACATAAAACAATTGAATAACTGTTCCCTCGTCTGCACCAGCCATTACGCCCGTGCCAGCGCAAATCCAACTACAGCTAGAAGTTTTTCAGTCTAGTTTTGCTTGGAAGGGAGCAGTGATGCAAACGACGGTAATACACGCCGCTTGGAGCCAACTGGCATGACTACTGACTCAGATTTACAAAGACCTATGTGTTATTTTAAGGACAAAGAAAACTAAGTGCTGCTACCCTTGGAAAGAGTCAAATTTTGAATGTGATTCAGTATTATCGGCTAGCCCGTGTGGAAACGTGCAGCGCAGCGCAATTTGAACATACGTTTCCATTCAATCTGTTAATAAAAGCATTTACAAAATTGTTTGCAATCTGTTAAATGTACAGTAGAATTAATAGCCGAAACTCTACTTCACTAGATATTTAAGTAACTTTTATCATTAAGTTTATTTGCAAGCGTAGCGCGTTGGTCCGCCTTCACATGTTGGTCCTTCGAGCCGTACACGTTGGTCCTTCGAGGCACACACGTTTCCGCCATTATTCAAATGAGTGGCAAATACTCGTTAAAAAGGAATTAGGAGTGCAATCTGCGGCAGTTACGGCTTTTGGCATTTCACGTCGCGACGGATTGTTGTCGGGTTTACGACGGCACCAGGCTGTACTTTAACAAACTTTATTATTAAAAATAAATAATCATAACCTGTTTTATATGTCCCACTGTGGCTCGAACACCATTGCATTGCTCTATAATTGAAAGCCACGTCTGTCCATGAAGTTTTTTGAGGCCATAGAGGGGCAATTTTCGCAGCCGATACAAGAATTTTGTTATGAGTTCGCTTGTGGTTTATGGTAAACTTTCTAAGTGGCCTATTCGATTCTTGCCCCCTATCTGAATTTGCCTATTGCCTCAAACTTAGGGGACGAAAGCAAAATGGAAGCAAAGACCGAATACACCTCCCAAGTTTCTCACGTAAGAAGCAGTAGTAGTTCTTCCATAATTATCGGCGTAGGCGTTACAAACATGGGAAGTTCGACTCGGATGACATGCGACAGTCGACGTAGGTTGTTTACAAAGGTATCTGAATAAACTGTGACTGGGATTTGCACGAAACCGTCGCGACATCAACACGCCAGCGTGGAATGCTAACGTGCGGGTGCCCGGACTTATGCGCCCGACGTCCTTTAATCCACGGATTCTTACATATAAATTACATATAAAAATAAATTGTTTTCCTCGCGCTACTGGCGTTTTTAGAGGCTGCAGTTTTAAACATGTTTTTATCAGCGTTTAATGCTGTTTATTTATTTAAACTTTATTGCACAAAAAATACAAAATGTACAAAAGGCGAACTTGCAACCCCTTGCAATGCCTTAAGGCATTCTCTGCCAGTCAACCTTTGGGCATAAACAGAAAGGTTGTGGGCGGTGCGGATAGAGAACGAGTATTAGAAACACAATGACAAAATGCTACTCCATACATACAAAGCCTATAATACAATACATAGATATAAAGATATACACATATATGTATACTATACATAAACTACATAAATATTTCTACATAACTGTTTCACATTCAGAAGAAAAACTAATAAAATGAGACGAAAAAAGTGTTTTCGTTGTTGATGTAATAGAGATGTTTTGCCAATGTGAGATTATCAAGAATCTCAAGGCTCTGTTAGATAGACAATATGGTATTTAGATCAACATGTTATAAAACCCAAGAAGAGTGTCCTACTTATGTATCTACTTGAAAGCTTACGTCACAAAAAAATAATAGATTTTTTTTATAATTTTTATTTAATTTTTAATTTCTCAAATTTATTAACAGTTTATGCATCCAATTAATTGATTGACATTATTATTTCACTGATTGACATCACATTTACATATTAATCTTTTCATGACATGACAATGATGTTCTGGTATTCTTTGTTTTAAGTATTACTTAGCATTAAGGACTTTAATATTGTACACCGGATATCGGTTGATTGTGACGCACTCCAAATTTGTACTAACTTTTACCAAGTCGCAATCTGACAATAAATCATTTCATTTCATTTCAAAAAGTACAGAAATCTTTTTCAACGAGCAAAAATTGCGTTTAGGTATGGTATAACTCTTATTCATAGGCATGCGCAGCAACTCAGACAGGTAAAAAGTAACCAATAATGAGATATTTAATACATGGATGTCATCTCCAAAGGTTCTTACTAGCTCAAGGTGCTTACTAGTTCTTAAAGGTTTTTACTACCTGTAAAAAATTATGAAAATACATGTAAGTACTTACAATCGCCGGAGTAGATTTATAACGCTTCACATTATAAAAAATTGGCATTTTACCCGAGAAGTTAATGAGAATGAAGGCATAAATATTTACAAAAGTATCGTTTGAGAGACGAGCCGCGATGAGATGGAAGGTGGCCAGATCTTCTGAAGCGTGACGTCAAGAGTTTTTTAGTTCTGTTTGCTGTTTGCATGTCATATTCCTTGAACGTTTGTTACTGTCAATGTCATGATGGGCTTAACAGGTTTGTCTACCCAGCAGGCTTAAAAAGCGCTCTTCACACAAACGGCGATATCGCAAGACTAGTTCCATTAGTACGCCACAAAAGTTTAAACAAAGGCTTTATGAAATAGCTTAGACTTCTGTGTATACACTAAGTATACAAGATGTACAGAACAGAAATATTGTCACACTGAGTTACGGTACATGCCAGTACAAGGGTCGGACATAAAAGCGTCAGCGCACTGTTAACGACGCACTTAATATTATAGAAGTAAGATGAATCGAAAATATAAAAGAAAATATAGTTTTTAGATGTTCACACGTTTATTGAACGTAAATGACAGTTTTTTTATATAAAAAATAGACAATATAGAAATAAAAAACCTACTGTTCATGTAGTTCTGAACATACTGGGGGCCCAAGCCAATGATACATTATATCTTGAGAATTATATTACATGAAGAAAAAATGACAGTCGAATTTAATTTAAACCTCAACGGAAACATAAGCAATTTAAATTAGCAACTGCCACAACTAAATAATTAAACTCCCCAAAATAAACAAAAAAAGTTAACTATAATCAATAGGTAGAGGGCATACCTTTAGAACACTTGTTCTCATAATAAAACCGTTTGCGTTCTTTACATCCAGTGCCCTTACTTTCCCATCTCTGCCTGGGTAAACAGCCACGATCCTCCCCACGGGCCAATTTAAAGGAGAAACCTTATCCTCTTTTAACAAAACTAAGGTACCAATTCTTAAATTAGGGCATTCATTTTTCCATTTAGGCCTGCTCTGCAGCATTACTAAATACTGTTTATGCCATTGCTTCCAAAAACTTTGCTGCAATTGAATGCATTGCTTCCAGAAGGTCAATCTTCCTATATTTACATTTGTTAGGTCCCCTTCAGGATAAGATGACATTGACGCACCTGTGAGGAAATGCCCAGGTGTCAGGTAAGCCATATTATTAGGATCCCTTGACATAGGAGTCAAAGGTCTAGAATTGAGTATACTTTCAATTTGTACGACCACAGTATACAGTTCCTCATAAGTGAGCACTGTGTTACCAATAACACGCTTCATATGATACTTTATACTTTTAATTCCAGCCTCCCACAGACCAGCAAATACCGGCGAATATGACGGAATAAAATGAAACGAAATTCGTTCTGAATTCGCATAGTCAATCACTGTGTTTTGGTGATCTGAGGAATTCTGCAAATTAAATAATTCATTAAGCACATTCTGAGCACCCTTATAATAGGCTGCATTATCACAATATATCTTTGAAGGCTTATTTCTACGAGAGATAAACCTCTTAAAACATCCTAAGAATGTATTTGTTGTCATATCTGATGCCAACTCTATATGAATGGCTTTGGTAACAAAGCAAATGAATATTACTACATAAGCCTTTGTTATAACCGGACTCCTAATCCTAGTTTGTTTTACAAGAAAAGGTCCAGCATAATCGGTACCCACAATTTGAAAAGGGCGCGTCATGTTTACACGATCAAGAGGTAATGAACCCATTAATTGGTTTGCATTTTTTGCTTTCAATGTAAAGCATGTTATACATTTATATAATACAGACTTTATTTCCCTGTCAACATTAAGAATCCAATATTTTTCATACAAACTAGACTTAACCAAAGCGTGGCCTGCATGCTTTAATCTTAAATGCTCTTTCAAAATAACGAGCTTAGTAATCAGAGAACCCTTAGGCAGTATGATAGGGTGTTTTTGAGAAAATGACAAATTAGCATTTTGCAATCTTCCACTAACTCTCAGTAATCCAAATGAATCACAGAATGGACTCAAAGCGCTCAAGTTAGCCCTTAATTGGATTTTGGAATTCAATTTTTTTAAATCATCTTTAAAATGTTCACCTTGGTCCAACTTTATAATTGTAAGCATTGAATCATTTAACTCTTTAGGACATAAATTCCCTTGCATTTTCCCTAAACTGCCATTTTTACAATTCTGTATGAACCTTAGGACATAAGACATTATTCTTGCCATTTTATCAATATTTGAGTATTTTAATATGAAACTATAGACAGTATTTACATCAGTGCACGTGCTACAAACCTTAGGCGTTAATTTTAACTCAGGCAAGCTATCTTTTATAAGATCACATTTAGCACCTCTATGAGAGTAATCAACCTTTTGTAGACATTGCGGGCCGTGCCACCACAAATCACACTTTCCTAAGGCTTGAGGTTCTACTCCTCGAGACAAATAGTCTGCAGGATTATCTTTAGTATTTACATAATTCCACTCAAAATCTGCAGTATGCTTTCTAATTTGATCAACCCTATTACCTACATACATATTTAACTTTACAGGTTGAGTGTCAAGCCAGGATAACACAATCAATGAATCAGTATAAAGATAGGTCTTAACTGAATATTTTAAAGCCAAGGTGGAGTGAACTTTCTTAGCCAAAATCGATAACAGTAAAGCACCATTCAATTCTAATCTGGGTATAGTTAACATTTTATTCTTGGGGTTTATGCGAGACTTGGAGCATAATAGATTTATGGAAACCTTATTGTCGCTCTCAATGGCCCTTAAGTATAAACAACATCCATGGGCCAAATTAGATGCATCACAATATCCCAAAAGTTCTAGAGGTTGTGTCCGCGCAACATTTATGTTTCTTGTCACAGTAATACAAGACATTTGAACCAGGCTATTAGCAAAACTAACCCACCTTTTATTTAAAGGCTCCGGCAAAACCTCATCCCACTTAATATTTTCAAACCACACTTGCTGCATTAAGATCTTGGCCTGTACCAGTATAGGACCAACAAGGCCTAACGGATCAAAAAATTTACTAATGAAACTTAGCATTTCTCGTTTTGTATATTTATCCTGCACCTGTTTTTCAGTGCATTTAATGCTCAACACGTCCGCAATAACATCATATGTCACACCAAGAGTTTTAATGAATTCATTTTTATCAAATTGCTTAGGGTCTAATTGGTGCAATGTAATTGGGATATCATTAAGCATTTCAATGTGATTCGAGCACCACTTGTGAAGTGAAAAACTAGCTATTTTCATAAGCTCAATTAACTCCATTTTTGTCTGAATAAGCTCAGAAAGCTCATTAGAACCGCACTGGATATCATCAACATAGCTTGTATGCAACAATGCAAAAGCAGCTAAAGGATACTTATCTTTATATTTTAGCGCAAGTTCCACTAAACATCTAGTAGCCAAAAATGCAGAACTTTTTAACCCATAAGTGACAGTCTGCAATTGGACGCATTTAACTGGCTCTGCTTGAGAATCGCGCCATAAAATATTTTGTAAGTTACAATATTTATCCTCTATCATCACTTGGCGATACATAGCCTTTATATCGCATAAAAGCACATATTTAAATGTTCTGAATAAAATTAAAATACCGAACAGATCATTTTGGACAACCGGGCCATTTAACAAGATGTCATTTAAGCAAATATTATTCTTAGTAACAGCACCACCATCAAAAACCGCGCGAACCGGGGTTGTTTTGCTGTTCGGATTTATCACAGGATGATGAGGCAAAAAATAAGCAGTGCCCAACTCCAAATCATAATTTGCAATATCAAAATACTTTGCATGCCCCTGTGCAATATAATCATCTATAAACTTTTTATACTTTGTATGCAATTCAGTATCTTTTAAGAATCGTTTTTCCAAATTGAAAAACCTTTGCAGCGCACGATCAAAGGAATCGCCTAAATTCAGTTTTTCTAAGTCAACTTTTAATGGTAAAGCTACAGTAAATCTATTGTTTTCCAATCTAATAGTCTGTTGAAAAATTTTTTCAGCCAACTGATGCTCAGTGTTTCCCTCCTTTACCAGGTCAGGAACCTTTTCACATTCCCAAAATTTAGACATAGTATTAACTATATCTGAGCTAGATGTAGGTAGGTGCACTCCATCATTAGCTAAATAGTAATTAAAAGGGTTACCTTTTGTTATAATGCAATGATTGCATGAAATACTTTTGCCAGCAGAAATTGGCAGTTTCCCAGCAACAATGTAGCCTAACCGTGTAAAAATGGACCAGAAGGTGCAAGCTGCAATGACTCACGCTGCAGCACCTGGAAGAATACATCACACCCCAATAGCAATGTAATGTCACTTGTTTCGTTGAAGTTTTTGTCTGCCAATTTGACATAAGATGGAATCTTAAATTGAGATTTATCAAATGTTTGCTGTGGAAGTGGGCAAGTTATACTTTTAGTTACGCAGCATGCAACTTTCAATTCAAACTCATTGACAGATGAACGAATAAGAACCTCTGCCTTTTTCGAGACACAGTTAGTGCCTTCACCCACTCCTGTTACTACCTCATCACTTCTATACACATTGCAATCAATTTTATTCAGCAATTCTTCTGCAATAAAGGACACCTGACTACCAGAGTCTAATAAGGCCCTAGCATAAATATATGTTCCATTTTTATTGATTATTCGGACAACAGCTGTTGGCAATAAAACACTTTGAGATGGCAAGGTGTCTGGAAAATTTGCAATATGATTCGAAGATACAATGTTTTTATTTTCATTAACCTCATTTGAGCAATCTCCTATATTTACACTTTGACCCAAAGCATCATTTGTGGTAACATTGGTTACCATAGCCCTTGCTGACAAATGTAAAAGGGTATTGTGTTGCTCGCGACAAGTCGCACATTTAAAATTCATCAAACATTTACCCTGATGCGCATTCAAACACAACTTACAAAGCCTGTTTTTATTTACAAAAGTTATTCTATCATCATCTGAAAGCATCTTAAACTGAGCACATTGATAGATTTTATGAGGTTTTTGGCAAAATTTACACGAGATCCGCGAAGCCACAAGAGAAAAAGAATGAGACTTGGCTGGCCTCTCCTCTGTAGTAGTCTCTAAAACAACTGCCCGCTTTTCTAAATAATCAAGAAAGGCTCTTAACTTGGGCACCTGCTTTATATCCTGTTCCATGTGAAACCCCCTATATGTATAAGCATCAATCTTTTTGGATAGGATATTTACTAAAAGTGTATCCCAATGATCTACACCTTCCCCTAAATTTTTCAAAGCAGCCAAGTGCATATTTACATTTGATACAATGTGTCGCAGACCCTGGGCTGTGCATTTTGAATAAACCGGCAAATCAAGTATACTATTTACATGGAAATTTACAATTTTTGGGATATTATTGTATCGTTTATCTAGCAGCTCAAGTGCGACTCTGTAATTGGCATCAGTAAGCATTAAATTTTTGATAAGATCCAAGGCTTCCCCTGATAGCAAAGAACGTAAATAATACAGCTTTGCACATAGACTTAGGTTCTTATCGGAGCCAATTACAGACTCAAACATATTTATGAATGGATAATAATCCACGATGCTTGTGCCACTAAAAGCTTTAATGTTAATAGCAGGCAGCTTTTTGAACTCACCGTGAGCTGCTGTTGATGCTGGCGCAGAAGATTCACCGCCAGAAACATCCGTCAAACCCTTCAACTGGATGTTTATATGCTCGATACAATTGTCGTAGCTGTCCTCCACGGAACCATAATCTTCAGCATCCGTTGGGTTTACTGATAAAATACTTTTGTTATACTCAACGTAGTTGGTAAACGAAGTTTCAAGTCGAAGCCTTTTTTCGACAAGCAATTCTGGCGAAGCAGACAGAAATTCCTCGGAGTTACAAAATTTTACAATACGGGTGATAGCTCCTTTAACATATCCCCTACTAGCTACAAGATCCTTGAGCTCCATTTTTGTTACATAGAATAATGCTATACACAAAACAACTACTATACAAATTAAGAAAACATAAAATAAAATTTTGATTTGACGTTTTGTTCAACGAAGTTTTCTTGACAGCTACGTTCCGTTCCGAAATAAGCCAGCCACGACTTAACCGCTAACAGCCCGCAGCTAAACCACCTCGGAACTCCTCACGAAACGCAGAATTTTTCTTCGGAAAAATACGACTGGAAAACGCCTTTGTAATTTTGTAAATTTCTTCACCGTCCTCTTCTAATAATATATCGCTCTCTCTCTTCTTTTGCACTATCGATCGGTGATGATGGCAAGATAACAGCGACACAGCAAATGAAAATGGCGATGAAAAATGTCTTCGGAAAATATTTACATAGAATGATTTATATAGAAATCATTTTCTTCTTTATACATATAGCATATAGATGCTTATATCATAGGCATATATAGATACCTTGACTGGATTTAATCAGCTTTAAAAATTTACCAATCAGCAATCGGCAACGGCAATTTTCTTCAAATTTATAGGTACTTGAATATCCACGGCGCTGATTTTTATATACATATGATGAACGAAGGACCACTTTTTATGTTAACGACGCACTTAATATTATAGAAGTAAGATGAATCGAAAATATAAAAGAAAATATAGTTTTTAGATGTTCACACGTTTATTGAACGTAAATGACAGTTTTTTTATATAAAAAATAGACAATATAGAAATAAAAAACCTACTGTTCATGTAGTTCTGAACACGCACCATGTTGGGGGAAATGTACCGTAACTCAGTGTGACAATGTTTTTGTTTCGTATAGCATGCCTAGTGTCAAGTAACAAGTCTTTGAAAAAAGTCAGAAACGTGACTTTAAAATAACTTTGTCTAATCGCGCGTTTATGATTGCGAGGATCGCATGCTCTCACTTTCAGAACGTCGTAACAGAGTTACAGTATTGCAGCTCGCTCAAAAAACTAAACTCAAATACGTAGCATTTCCGTGTCATATTAAATTCAGTGGTATTAAGTCGGGACATAATTTATGCAGGGCTTACGTGCGAACCGACACGCCGGCGTTGCGTTGCGCGCGTCTACACGTAACAAATGCTGGTAACGTTTTTTGGTAACATATAACGTGGCTTACGTTCCGAGCCCAAATTACACAAATTACACACTAGGCTAGCGTTAGAATTTGAGTTTAGTCTAATTCTAGAAAATGGCGTTGACGGTACAGAAACTCTATGTCACTGACATTAAAAATTAAAAGCCCCCGACATTTTAGTGTTAATTGTCTAAACTCCTCAACACAAAAACCTGAAAAGTAAAATATTAAGGTGTATTGTATTCCTTCAAGTTTAATATAATAGGTAGTAATATTTTCATCCAGATTCAAAGTCAACACGACTACAGTCGCGTCGAAGGAACAGTAAAGTATATCGATAAAATGTAAATAACCTATGGATAAGTGTTATTGGCCCTAGAGGATATAAAAAAATATGTAACATTGTATATTTGTGGCTGTTGTTGTCCTAAATATAAATAAAATAAAATAAAATGTAATAAGAGTTAACGGCAGCTATCCTTGTGGCTACTACTAAATTTAAACTGAATAATAAAGATTGACCTGGAGTTCTCTCTCTTCTCTTCTCAGCCGTTGACATCCACTGCTGGATGAAGGCCTTCTCGCGTCGCCGCCAAAACTCTCTATCCCTGGCAAGTCGGATCCAATTGACCAGGAGTTGCAAATTTGTAATTGTAATTGTAAATTGTACCCGTGTAAAGCAAGGGCGGATCGCTAGTGTTAAAAAAAAATAGCATGTCATAGTAAGCTTAGTAACGTTAGTTTTTCAACCGTATTCTGGTAAAATCGTTCGCTATAAGTGAATTACTAGTAGCTTCGGTCCTTGCCAAATGGCTATCATTCCACCGCTCTGTTGGCAAGGGTTCCATAATAGAGCGGGTTCACGGCCGGCTGATGTCACCGGCTCCTTTTACAACACGTATCGACTTCTTTTCTTTAAGCGCTGATTTAAAGGTGAAGGCTGTGTCGTGATAGAAGCTAGCACGACGCCGTGTTCGTTTCCGACAGCCTATATTGGGTGGCATTTTGTTTCGGGGGCTTTAGATTAAAATGTGTGTGAAATTCCAAATCGTACTTGGGTTCAAACTTCAACGCCTAAACGTCTAAAAATCTGTCATTGTGAGAAGCGTTGCGATCCCAGCAGTGGGACGATGCTGGAGATATTGCTGTATTACAACTGCAAAGTATAGCTAGTTCATTAGTTCAGTGTAGTTGTTTGTTTTGTTGTATTTATGAATTGAAAATTGGTTTATAAAAACTGTGACTTATGCGAGCTCTAGGCTCCCTGTATTGAATTAGTATTTTATGCAACTGTTGCATAATGAGGGGTCTTAAAACACGAGTGTGGTTTTATGAATACGAGTTTCATAATAGGATCACACGAGTGTTTTAAGACCTAATTATGTACAGTTGCATACATTACTTTATCTACACACATATCATAAGTACTCTATGACGGGTTCAGAAGCCATAGGGCAATGACCTGCATTGCTATTAATCTATGGACTGTACACATTAAAATAATGTATTAAAAAATTAATTTGAACAAATATAGAAACAAATTAGAAAATTTCTCATAATTATATTGGTTGTTATAAAACTGGCCATTACGTACGGTTTCTGAACGCATTATAGAGCATTTATGATATATGTGTAGATAAAAGATTTTTACAAGCAGACAAAAAGAAGCGTTAAAAATTAAAGTTCTTCTTTGATCAAGGTATGCTTTTATCATATTTCACTAGGTAGGTACATGTTTTAATTCTTGTTCAATGCCGTTATTTTCGAATAAAATGTAAAAATAACAAAAGAAAAATTCTAACATCGAAGATCAGAGAAATCAGAGAAGCGTAAAATCTGTTATCTTTCAGTGGGGAATCGTTTATGTACTTACACAATATTTTTCAACTAAGTATTATGTTGTGGTTGTGATACGAAATTCTCAATATATCGCATCGGTTCGACTTGCCCTACGGTTACAATGTATCAAAACTCTCATTTAATATTCGAGTAAACAGTTTCTCGCTGACTACATCAGTAATAAATTACAGTTTTCATTTAGAGCACTCGTTACATGGCAAGTGTCTGCTCTCTTGAGTGTCAGCGACAGTGTCACGACACCGCGACACTCGCCAGCTGACACTGCTGCCAGTCTCCAGCATCATAAACATTCCGCTCAAATTATTATTGCTCACCTAAATGAGCTACATACATATACTGATGTAGATATCATTATAGAATCATCATGTTGTTATGGCGATCCCGAAGTCAAATCAATTCAAATTATCAGGGCCTTTTAGAAGCAGTTTGGAAAAACGTTCGATTCAGAAAACTCAACGAGGTGTCATGAAATAAAAAACATATTTTATACAGTATTTAGAGCCAGAGATTACCAATGCAGGTCGGAATTATTTCCAGATATCCCTGTCTAGCATATAATTAATATGATTATTTATCCTATATTGCGATTTTTAACAGATTTAAAAATGAATCGGGTTCTTAATTCTTTTGTACTCTTAATGTACTCTCATAGATAGACCGGCTGGCTATTAACAGTCCTGCCTTGATTGCTGTCTTGACAGTACTGTCCTGTATTAGTACCTTGCTGTCCACTGTACTGCCTGACTGTCCTGGTCCTGCCCCGTATGAAATCATCATAACTTTGTAAGATCTGTGTATACATTTTCATTGAGCCGTACAAAATTGAGTCATTACGAGCCTACCTAAATGAAACAGGCACATAACTTTATTGTCTATTTTCGTTAGTGCCGAACTGGAATCGATTTTGAATCGCTATGCCAATTTCTTCCTTACACCATCTACTCAAGGTTAAGTATCGCTTCGGTTACATACTTGCCTTGCGCAGTGCGCGGATTGGTTGGACGATCGATCGGCTAGTGGGAGGGGAGGGGTTAAGGGGGGGGGGGGTGCCCTTGGCAACAGCTGATCGGTACTGAATGGGCATGAGGGTATTTTTAAGTACGTTGGGTGGTTTTCTTAGTGTGCGTTGATAACTACTGAAATAAAGTAGGGGTGGAACTGAAATGTGTTGTAGATTTATGACAAGATATCGCACTTAAAGTAATCTGTTTAATTTTATTGCTTACATATTTATGTAGATAATTATAATCGTAAAGTTATGTAATTGTAATTGCATAATTATAGGTACCTTTGTATAGTACAGTCAGCCTCAGGAGTAGCTCAACACTTAAGAACCTTGTCGCAGCAACGTATGAAATGAGAGTTCCTCGAATTGGTCACATTACTGACAGCGACAAGTTAATAAAACGTTCAGCTAATTCTGAGATAGACATACTTATTTAATTAAATTATAATTTGTGATATCTTTTCATCAGAAAAAATATATTGTAGAGCGGGACCTCCTGAAACGGATAATAAAATTCAAATACTTACAAGCATCTACTATCTACTGAGTGATCGATACTCATACTTTTTCTTTTTCATTCCATATGTTTTATCATCTCTCTAGAAGAGACAAAGGGATCTGTGTTCATTCAGCATGTTTTATCATTGTAATGCTGCCAGTAAATTTTAAAATGTGGGAGGAGGTTTCGGAAGGCGGACAACGGCCGCAAGTTCCCGCGGGCAGCAGGGCTGACTTCCCATCAGGCGAGCCGCATGCTCGTTTCCTAGCCAATTGAGTAAAAAAACACAAATATTTAACGGCAAAGCTTTTGCAAAACGGCCTTCTAAAAACTAAATAGAATAAAAAAAATGGTATATTTGATCATATTTCTGACTCAGAACACGAAACTTATACAGTGCGAGGTTTCACATACAAGTTGCAATACACTGCGGGGTTTGATAGATTGGTGGATTACAATCTGCCTGGGTAGCCCGTAATGTAATGCTGGCTTGCGAAAAACTTTCTCCACGTAAATAGCCTTGTACTGGCTTGTACATTGAATCCGGAACGTGATGAAAGCCCGGGACTAAAGCTAACCTACTTAACATGAGATCAAAATACAAAATTACCACTTTAACTGAGTGCTTGGTTAATTTCAACTCGCCTCGGTACTCGAAGTACCATCGTCCGAAAATGTTTAACTATTAAGGATTTTTGTATTAGTAGCGATGGAACCCGAGGCAGGCAGAGCGGGATCGACCACTTCACTGGTCAAATGCAAAAAACCTAACAAAAGCCGGACTGGCCGACCACCGTCTAATTTGTCCGGAAAGACATTCAAAAACCCTAACTATGTCCGGTTTTATGCGGAACCTGGCAACGCTATGCACATATCTAGCACGAACCTTTTCGACACGCGTAAAGAACGATAATTTCAGGAATTGGCTTCGGCCGTCATCTGAAATGCCGTAGTCATGCCGGAGTAAATAAAATTAAACAAAGCCCATTGCTGCTTTTAGATAGGTCAAGTATATGTAACGGTCCAAAGAGGCAATGTAAATCAAAAACCATCTTTTGTCGACTAGTGCCTAATAATCTGCAACTCGCTACGCATTAAAACATTGCGAACATTGCCACATTTTAATGCGAATGAAAGATATTTGATTTGATTTCGATTTACGTAACTCTTAAGTGCTTCTCTTTCCTACTGAGCTACGTACGGTAGGGACGGCGTGACCAAACGCTTCGTGATAAATGTTTCGGCAAGAAGTATGCAAGTACGGGTTTGCAAGGTTCTGGAGAGTGTAATATTGTAAATGACGTCAGCAGAAAAGGGAAGTAAGAGGGTTTTTTAATTGACTTTCCTTGATTAGTGAAAGGTGGTTGGTGGTTGACTGCACCCCCGCTGTAGCCAGTTGGTGGTTCTACTCGATTGGAGTGATCAAAGTCAAAATTAGGCTTACAGGAAGCACATAGTATAAATGTCAAGGAATTTACCACCGGCGCGGAAAAACCTCTGATGAGAAAATACCATGTGTAAATCGAGCAAATGTAATAGGCAACTTGTGACAGGTAGCCATCACTTTAATTCCAATAGCTACCTACTATTAAATACTTAATGCCCCATTAATTGACTTTACACTTAAACGCTACTTCTCCAAAGCAATAAATCACGACACCCAGGAAAAATCCGAGCCGTCACCAACTGAATTCTGTCACGTCCACAAAAGGGCTGAGTTAGTTCGGGGGGTGAACCCCTGTACCAAGCGTAACAGCGGCGAGTTCAACGCTGAGGAAGCGTTCTGTCTTGCTCTAGCGTGCCGGCGGGAATGAGCGAGACAGAGCGATGCCTCAACGCCGAGTTGGTTGCTTAGTGAATAACAAGGCAGGGGCTTTATCGATCATGCGACCTTGGCAGTGAGCGAGGCCGCGTATTTTTAGTGCGGGAGGCGGGGGCCCGGGGCCGGGGGGCAGGGAGGCCCCTTATACGGCGGCCATTTTTGAAACGTCGGGTTTGAGTGGCAGCTCGGTAGCGAGATATAGGCTTTAAAGTTTCTGGGTAGATAAAAAATAGAGACTTATAGCTCTGTATAACGACTTACTGGTGCTTATAGGGTGGAAACTTCTGGAATCGGATAATGATTCAATTGATTGTAATTTAGTTTTAGGATAGGAGTATTTTTTGTGGTTTGGAGTGAGGGCTTCTAAAGGGATTACCTATCTTGAAAGTGATACCTACCTGTTTTGGTAGATCAATTGTAAATTACAACGACATGTAAGAGTGGTCAATATTGATTGCATTTGTTTTTATGTTTAAGCAATAAGTAACTCGACCTTAGTTAACCACAAAAAAATACCACTTCGATCTTTGATTACATTACAGGAACAAGAGTATTGTGAGGTTCAAAATGGTAAAGCTGTTAATAGTCTTAAGATATTTTTATAATTTTAATCGGTGCTTATTTCAAAAATGAGGTACCTAATTTTAAAAATTTGGTTCCTGGTTTATACCGTATGTGTATTTCTAAAAACCGGCATTCAACGTTGATTGCTTAAACAATTTTTAAATAATTGTTTCCCCTTTTTATTGTTCAGTTGAGCAAGCTGCTGAAGGAATTCCGTAGAGTAATTACTAATTAGACGTTTTTAAAATACTGAAACACAGTTTACACAAGTATGAAGTTCCTACCCAATCAATACATTCTCGCAATAATTAATAGATTCAGGCATTACTTTGTGGCTTTCTTATGGTTTCGCGAAGCAGCAAGGCAGCAACACAGATGACAGTTAAGTTAGAATAATTTGAGAGCTCATTCCAAAGTCAACCTCAAAACACCGAAACGTTATTTGCCATCAAATTTGGGATCTGTTGGCCCCCTAGCGTACACCAATTATCCTGCTTTATCTTGCATAGTAAAACACCAAATGCCATTACGGGATTACTCTGCTGCAATAACAGCCGAGCCTGCCTGATAATCTAATTCATATCACTTCAAATAACTCGATATCATCGCAAATATGGAACTACATGGAGGTGGATTGCCGGGGGCCTGTTGCCAAGCTGGGGGCCCCGGGGCGGGGGGACGGGGGCCCCATCGCACCGCACTACTGTCGATGACGGTTGGGGGCTTTAATAGATTCGCCTGTCACGAGGTATTCCTTTTCTGAATATCTATTTGTATGAACTTGCGGTTGTTAGATTCTCGTTTGTTTAAGGAAATTGTCACAAAGGTTTCGTATGAATTTGATTCGCGCTGCACGCTGTGGAAATATAATTTATGAGTTGTATTGTTTATTTGTAGCGTTAATTGGTTCAGTGTGAAAAGCTAGTGTACCTAGGACGCACCTTCCGACACGCCGTATCTCGATTCGTAGCTCAGTGCATTTCTTTCTAACTAGCCCAATAAGAGAGACGTACTGAGTTACGTAGCAGGTTACGGCGTGCCGAAAAGGTTCATGCTAGGTGCTCTGGTGGACATCCGATTTTCTCAACCACATATTATTTGAAATTACAAAACACGTTACTCCTTAATTATTCTAAAATAACACGTTGTAATCAAAACTATAAAACGCACGCAATTTATGAGTTATTTACGTGCCTGTAAAAATGTTTAATTGCAATTAGGGTCACCAACTTTGCAAAAAATTAAAATTACAACAATATCCTCGTAAGGCCCCAAGTCCTAAATACATACATGCGGGTGGTAGGATCTTGTGCAAGGTCCGTCTAGATCGAAACCACCAACTTGCTCGTTAATCCTGCCGCTAAGCATCAGTGCTTTTAAAGTTGTGTTCCAGCGTGGAGAGCAAGACAGCCGGTCCAATTACTGGCACAAGAGGTATTCCATCTTAGCCCTCTAGGTTGGCAACGCACCTGCAATCTGCAGTAGCGAGTGTCTATAGGCGGTGGTGATCACTTACCATCATGTGACCTACTTGCTTGTTTGCTTTCCTATTTTATAAAAAAATTAAAACCGTATCAAACTTCGTTGCGTGATTTAGAAGGTATAAGCGGCCCACGATATAAGGACATACAGCGGCCCTAACATGACAGCCCAGGTTTAGTTTAACGCCTCCCTGCGTCTCTGTCTAACTAGTGTCATAAGAAAGGGACGCAGATAGAAATAAACTAAACTTGACCGGTCATGTTAGGGTCACTGGAATGGATAGAGACTTTGTTTTACTATATGTAAAGATTTGTAATGCCTAGTTAATTTCAATAGCGGAAAGTTGAATGAATAAGTATAGTAAATGATCTTTCATCATATTATGTATAACAGGGATTTTTCTGGCAATCGGGTTGACAGCCCTAATTGTGGTAGCAATTATAAATGAGTAGTTTGTTTTGTACTCCGAAATAGCAAACCGAGACGATTGCGAGGCGTGGGAGGAGGCCTTTACCCTCCCGGAGGGAAATCCAGGCTCCTTAATAAATCAGAAGCTTATGATGCTGAGGCCGGTAATATTTGCTCTCTGTAAGGATTTTGACAGGCTTTATTGAAAGACAGGCATACGAGCATACAGATCACCTGCTAAGCGCATCAGCGTCGATCTCAACGACGAGGCATCGTGCTGCCTCACTCCCTCGTGTTCGCATGCCAGAGCAGCTATACTCAATCTGCGGTCCTTCAGGCCTTTGTTATTGGCCCACCTGAAGTTGCAAAATTGTAAACCATTTTAATTTTCGCACCATTCTAAATTTCGCGCCCATAAATAATTTTTGCTTACGGCCATCGTCACCATGACTGAAACGTGCTTGTGACCCTATAAAAAAGGTTGAATATGGCTGTGCAAGAGCAAGACGCCAGTGCGCTTAGAGAACCACTACCCTGATGGTAAGTGGTCACCCCCGTCCATAGGAACTGGCGACCCCTAGAGAGTCACTGATCCGTTGCTGGTTTTAGGTTCCCCGATCGTCGTTCACTGTCGAAGTGAAGCAAGCTACTATTTCATGTCGGTATTGCGAGTGCGTGGTACTACCCCGGTTGAGCCTGCCTATTAGGACTGCAACTAACAACTGGATACGTGTGATTCAAATTTTTAAAATGGTCCGTGAATCTATGTACTCACTGGATTTAGTGTTCTAAACCATCGAATGCAAACCAGGTGATTTTCTCTGAGGAATAACCGGATAAAATTGGTTTGTTCTTAGAGAAAATAACCGTGTTTGCATTCCCTAACACTCTTACTTGCGCAAGGCGCCACTGCGTCGTTCACCCCGTTCCACGCGATGGTAGGCTCTTGAGGCCCACAATCCTGCCAGAGAAGGAGGGACTGGGGGAGAATATCCCTCCGCTGGGGACACCAATAGGATCCGTTTCAATATGTTTCAGATGTTCATTTCTTATCATTGTCAGCCGTGATGTCGGAAACAGTCCGACCTCTAAAAATTAACGATGACATCGGCCTGGAAAGCGTCAGCGATGAACTGCCGATTATAGAACCCGATATCCCTTCAGCCTTCAAACCCCCTTCCGTGAAATTCATCCCAGCAAACGCAAGACCAAAAGGCCCTAAAATTCCACAAGCAAATATGAAGCCGAGTGTAAAATTTCCGATTCCACAAGCCATTATAGGGCGACCGGAAATAGCTGGTATACCAGTCCTCAAAAAAGGAGGGATAAGGAAAAAACCAACGCCACCAGCAGAATTGAACATCCCAGAGATGTACAAGCAGTTGTCGGCTAGGAACGGGACGTCGCCGGCGTCGGGGCTCCGACAAAGAAGACCGGACAAAACCTTGAAGCTGAAAGTCATAAGCATGATGGAGCTATGCATGTACCAGACGCAGGTAAATGGTTTATAACATACAACGATGGAATACGAGCAAGTGGCTCACGTAATGGTAAGTGATCACCACCGTCCGTAGACAACTGCAACACCAAAGGGTTTGCAGAAGCGTTGCCAACACAGATGGCTAAGATGGAATACCTCTTGTGCCAGTAATTGCACCGGCTGTCTTGCTCTCCACGCCGGAACACAACAGTGCAAGCTCTCCAAAGCAAAGCAATCCTGCCGCTAAGCAGCAAAGCAGCAGGATTAGAAAGCGAGATATATTTTTTTAGTTTGACTTTGACATTATGCAAAGTGTAATAAAAATAATATAGTTCTTTGGCGACGTTTTGGCGAGTTCATTGAATTTTGGGACTCATTTTAGTCATCATGCCCATTATGCATATGCATGCATACATCTCGTCTGTGTGACGTCATTGTGGTTGTTGCAGGACGGTAATTTGGTGCAGGTGGAAGAGATGTCGGTCAAGTACCAGACGACGAAGCAGTACCGCATGGCGTTCATAATGCTCAAGCTGGAAGAGATTAAACTAGAAATGCACTACCTGTACTCCTACCTCATGAAGAAGTGAGTCCTAATGCTGATTGCACACGGGGCAGAACTGTCAGGCAGTAGTGGACAGCACAGCACTTACACATTTTTTTTTTATAATTTATTCTTGGACAAGTGTGCAAAGCCCTTTAGCCGTAACACAATTTGAACGCACATAGGGTTGCCAGGACCTCAAAACAGAAATCCGGTCTATTTTAATTTAAAAAAATACAACCCATACAGGCACACAGGTACATGTAAAAAAAAATCGTTACTGACTGACTGGCAGACAATACGCATAGTGGAGGATGTAGTGCAATGTACCCTGCATTTTGTGATTAAAGGCTCAAACTTGGCACAGTTGTTCCTTCCGTAGTACTGAGTAGATTTAGTCGGGCACTGTGAGCGCTATTGTTCCGAAACTATAGGTATTATGGAAACTGCTAGGACGTCTCACGGTATAGCGTACATTTTATTTTCAGCGTGAAAAAACAATATAAGCACCGGGGCACGGGGATCAAGATGCGGAGGCAGCTCATCTACTACACGCACCTGCTCAAGAAGAACATAGACGTGACGTACGCCATCGAGTACCTCCTGGAGCATTTCTCGGAGAACGACGACCACAACACTGCCTCCAAGAAGCTTGTTCGGCCTTAGCCTGAATTATTTATAAACCTGTCTCGAAGAAGCTTGTTTGGCCTTAGCGTGCCTTATTACACTGCCTCGAGGAAGCTTGTTCGGCCTTAGCGTGCCTTGTTACATTGCCTCGAGGCAGCTTGTTCGGCCTTAGCGTGCCTTATTACACTGCCTCGAGGAAGCTTGTTCGGCCTTAGCGTGCCTTGTTACATTGCCTCGAGGCAGCTTGTTCGGCCTTAGCGTGCCTTATTACATTGCCTCGAGGAAGCTTGTTCAGCCTTAGCGTGCCTTATAACCCTGCCACGAAGAAGCTTGCTCGGCCTTAGCGTGCCTTATAACCCGGCCATTAAGAAGCTTGCTTGGCCTTAGCGTGCCTTATTACACTGACTCGAGGAAGCTTGCTCAGTCCCAATGTGCCTCATAACTCTACATAGAGTCGTGTATAATCTTTTTATCCTGTTTGACTGTGTCGAAGTATCATATTCTTTGGGGGAACCGATTGATTGAAGGGTTTCTTAATAGTTTGTTTCTCTTTCTTATGTTAATACGAGTATTTATTTATTGATGGATACTGAACATTTGTATCATTACAAACTTAGTTTAATTATTCCCTTTATTCCTTCTCAATTACTCTGTTACATTCAACAATCAGCCTATTGCCGTGGCAAACGCATCGCGGTGTGCCGCCGCCGTGAGAAAGGTTGAGGATGGGCCAATCAGCCTACTGCACCGAAAATTTGTACTTGTTGCTATTTCTAAAGTTTTTCATACCAAAATGTGACTAATATGTTAAATTGTGGCACTTGTTGTGGTATAGGAGGCCGAGACTACGATTTTATTTTAAATCTTTTTTTGGACATGGGTGCAAAGCTCTTTAGCCGACCGAGACCGCGAGCTATTATAGGGTTGCCACATGGTCGAAATTTGTCACGATTGTCCCGCCATTTCATGCCATGGCCAGACTCCCCGACAAAATACAAAATGTTCTGACAAACGGCTTCTTAGAAAGATTTTAACAAAACAGGTAAGTATTTTAAGTTACCGGGCGGTTTTCATAAGTAACATTTTCATATATACCTTTAGACATCATGGTTCATAAAGCCATTTACTGCTTAAGATCTACACCATCGATATCTAAATAAAAATAGTGTAAGTATATTTTTTCAAAAGAAACGGGTCGATTCCCGAGCTGAGTATAGGTTTTTTAAATGAATGAATGCAGTTTTTCTTCTTATTAAAATCGATGACATCGTTCCTAAGAACAGATCTTCGTATGTCTTATAGTTTCAGACTTTCCCAATCTGACTGATTTAAATGAGACAGCCTGTATAATATAGGTTAATATCGGTTGGCAACCCTAATTGTTAGACTGAGTTGCGGTACATGGCCGCATATTATATATATTTTTAGTCTCTTTAATATTACAATGAATAAGCTTCTAAGCAGTTTAAGTACATACGAACGGATGTCTACACGTCCGTTAGGGTTATGTTCATATTTGCTACGGTTGCTTTGCTGTATTAGAAAGAGACAACTCGAGAAAAAGGAACTCTCTTTTGGCTCACGTTATTATGCCTAGTGAACTATCCAGTAGTACATAACTTATTAATTCCATGCTCGAGTCTCAATTTTTGCAACAATAACAATGGCATATCTCGTTGATACATGGCGAATGGCGACGTTGCCAGCGCGACGGGCGCGCGCGAGGCGCGAGGGAAGCGCGACGTTGTCGCTGTGGGCACCGTCGCGCGGCGCGCCGCTCCGTCCAGCACCGATCGACTCGCCAGAGTCAACGGGCGCGTATTGATATCGTGTCGTTGTGTTTCATTTATCGTTTATTTTTGTAGATTTTAGTAATTTACTACAATGCCTAGTTACTGTATCGTGCCGAGCTGCTCGGCGTCGTCTAACAATAACAACAGCAAGAGGATATTCCACGTTCTGCCGAAGGATCTAACCATGTAAGAATGCTATATCTACCTGATTTTCTAACGGTTTTTGACTAAATACTTTTATCGCGTGATATTTTGACAAGCTTTAGCCTGGAGCTTCGTTTTTTTTTATGCACGTAATAACTAATGATGGAATAAATACTTAATAGTAATAATAATACCGTATGTAACCTTAGTACGGTGTACTATTTATCTATTCCGTGGTAGTTTCAATTTGCAATCTTATAAACTCTTAGCTCGTAAATAAAATGAGTTCCAGAGTCCAGACCTGCTATAGTAGCACGCTAGCGTTTATCGCGCACATAATCGCTCTGGTCCCTCTCGCACACGCGTACAGAGCACCTAGCACGAATGTTCTCGATACACTTTAACTCGCTACGTAACTCAGTGCATCTCTTTCTAACTAGCCCAGTAAGAGAGAGACGCACTGAGTTACGTAGCGCGTTAACGCGTATCGAGAAGATTCGTTCTATGTGCACTGGTTAGAACGGGATAAATGCTTTATGTCATCGATAAAAGCTAGCGTACTAGGCCCCCTGAACTAGGTAAGTACAATTCGTTAACTAAAATAGTTACGTACTTAAACTTATTTTTAGGGTTCCGTACCTCAAAAGGAAAAACAGAACTCTTATAGAATCACCTCGTTGTCCGTCTGTCTCTCAAGACCCTTTTTCCTTTTTTTAAATACCACGCCGATGGTAAAGAAAGGCGGTGGCCTATGGACGCTTGTAACTCCAGGGGCTTACACTACACGTGCGTTGCCGACCCTGCAAGAACCCTTTTATGCCCATGTAAATAAGAGATCTTTTCCTTACCTTTTGGCAAGTTTAATACAATGTAAGTCTTTGTTTGACTGATAAGTACTTGGTATTTACTATATGAATATAATTTTTACGTTTATAATGAAAAATGTAATTGTATAATTATATTTATATTATTTCTTAAAAATTAACTTTTTTGGCATTGATCGCGGAAGTCGCAGAACCCTATATTAAGCATGGCCCGGCATCCTCTTGCCCGGTTTTCTTATCTAATTATTTTAAAGATAAAAAAAGACCCTTGAAGTTGTCAGTTTTTTACATGAGAAAAGAACAGATCGCAGCGTGCAGGCGTTTAAAAACGGCGAATGCTCGACTTTCTGTTACAGGTGAATGTTCATGTCTATCAGCGCCTTTAGATCACAGCTACATATAATCTTACTCCGTTGCAGGTGTGTGAAGTGGATGGAAATTGTCGGACTTAAGGACTATGCAGACAACTTGACGAAGAAGCGAGGATCTTACAGAATTTGTTCCGATCACTTCGAGGATACCTCATACGAGTTGAGGCGCACTCTGCTCAAAACTGCCCTCCCGACCCTTCAGCTTGGAGACTCCAATAAATCCATTAAAAGCATTGCAACCGAGACGAAGACTAAACCAACAACGGAACATGCACCAAAGACTACAAGCCTCGCAAACACTGGTACCGCATTATATGACGCTTATATGCAAATAGAAAGAGAAGTTAGTGGGCCAATAGAGATAGACGAACACACCCTAAGAATAGAAATAAACAGACGCTCCGAAGGAGACTTCAGACCGCAAGTGCCAAGACCGAGCAACTCGGAAGAATTTTTAAAGTTCTCCCGCAAGTTTGTCAGTGCCAAAACGTTAAAGTTAATTACATGTCAAACGCTTATGAAAAACAATGGTAAACGGAAACTTGCTTCGAAATATAAATTATTTTGTCTAGAATTGTACTACCATAACCCTAGGGCGTACGATTGTTTGCAGCAGTTCATGCGTTTACCACCTATCCAAAGACTTCAACACATTTACCTTAACGTAAGCGCCGGCCACATCAGTCCTCGCTGCCTGCGCCTGCTGGAGCTGATGGTCTCGAAGATGAACGCCAAAGACAGATGTTGCATCGTAGGTGTTGGCTCAACGATGATAAAAAAACACGTTTATTACGATATCAGAAACGATACATTACACGGTCTGCACCAAATAGATGACAAACAATCGAAGAAACCAGCCAAAAAAGCGTACGTAGTTGTTGTTAAAGGTTTAATGTCCAATTGGCAGTTGCCCGTTGCGTTCGCGCTCTTCCACGAAAGCGACGTGAAAACACTCGCACACTGGGCTGACACAGTCACATTAATGCTTATGCATACGGGGTTAGACGTTCGCGCGTTTATTTCCAACCAAGATGACGAAGATTTAAGACGATTATCAGAACTCAGAGAAATATCAAGTGACAAGAACGCTTTCGTTTTATCGAACAAAACAATTTACAACATATTCGACGTGAGACATCTTGTAAAAAGCTTACGTGACAATTTAATGACCAGCGATATGTTAATCCCTGATGAGGGTGTCGCCATATGGGATCACATCTTGACGTTCTGCAACACCGAAGTGGAGCACCAGACAAATTTGAATGTAGAATTAACTCACGCTCACGTCGATCCCGATGACAACCAGAGGAAGAACACCAAGTATGCCGTCCAGCTGTTCAGAAAGAGTACGGCCACGGCCATGAAGCTGTTCTGCAGGATGGAGCTTCTCGACGAGAGCGCTCTCGCGACCGTCAGCTTGATCGACAGAGTGAGTGACGTATTCGATTTATTAAATTCCGACACGTTAAAACACGATACACGGCACAAAAGATCCTTCACAAGCGAGGAATCCCAAGAGAACTTTTTAAAAGAGGCGTCTAAATATTTTCTAGGAATTAAAAGGGTTACGGAACTTACGGATGGTGTCTGTATCGGTGATAAAATCGAACCTATCGTGGGCTTTATTGTGACAATTCAATCCGTGCGACATCTTTGGAAGGATCTTAGTGAGGACGGTTGTTCTCATTTATTGACACGATCTCTTACGAGCTTGGAGTTTGTTGAAGATTTCTTCCGAGAAATTCATTCTCAAGGCGAAAAACGTAATAATAAGCGTGATCAAATCACTACAATAGAATTTAATAGAGCTTTTAATAAGTCTTTTATTACTCATATGATCAAAAATTCTAAACTGAACTCTTCGAAAAAATTAAATTCGAGCTTGGTAAAGCTGAAAGAGTATTTAGAAGAAGAAGTAGAAGAGCGGGAAGCAGAGTCCAAAGCTCTTCTAATTGGCAACATGAACCACAAGATCACATTACCAGAACAAAACGTAATACGGTTCATAGCAGGCTACCTGATGACCAAAGCGCTGGAGAAGCACAGCTTCTGCAACAAATTGAGGCAGTATATGAAACCTTTAATACATTCTGGTTCGAAGACGTATGTTGACTATAAGTATTTAGAAAACAGTTCCGACGTATCAAAAACACTGAAGTTACCAGTTGATTTCGTCTTATTTGTCGTGAAGCTGGAACATGAGTTTGTTAACTTCTTCCAGTCAGAGCTGATGCCGCGGGAGGTAGGAGCTGAACTACTGAAAGCAATGGAGCACCTGGTCATTCGGCCCTGCCCTTGCTTCCCTCTGTTCCAGATCAAGAAGCTGTTCGTCAGGTTGCGTATCTACAACGCTTTAAAGTTTATTAACAGACAGTTTAAAACGAGTGATGCTTTTGAAGTAAATACATACGATCTCTAAGATGTTTAACTTTAATTTATAATTTGTAACTATGTTAAAGAGTTTATGAAAGTATTTTTTTAATCTTGTCTATTTGTAACTACGAGATCAGCGGGATACCTATCTCCACTCGGTTCATGAAATAGAGTTAGCGGTAGATATTTCGACGCAGTCGGAGAGGTCAAACAGATATAAACGCGACCATCGTCAATAGAATAAGAGCGTGTGTACGTCTTTTTGATCTGTTCGAGGGTTCAGATTCTTATGTTATGACTGTATTCATTTACCGGGTCCGCTGCGGCCGATTCGTTGACTTCATGAAGGCAATACAAAGATACAATAGAAAGTACACATACTAAATAGTTAAAAAGATACCTACTATGGTTAGTCGACCAAGAAATTGCTTGACCACTTTTCGACCGTATTACATAAAGATAAGGTTCAAAAGTGGTCAAGCAATTACTTGGTTGGCTGTACCTACTTAAAAAGAAAAGTACCTCCCTAAAAGTGTTTCGTAAAATCTTACTGCTTCCAGTATTGCCATACTTGCCTATTTTTTTAAATAAAAGATTTGCTGCAGAAGTAAGACGTAGATTAAAGGCTCAGTTTAGTTTAGTCCATCAGATTGATGCTAGACTGATCGCCTAATTCACCAACTGGTGTGCCAGTGGCCTGGACCACAAAAATAACCAGTGCTACAATACAACGTAACATAAATAATTGGCATATTTTTTGTTCAAGTGCTATAATTTTATTAATTATGTCAAATAGTAAAACTTGTACGTAACTTTTGTAGAGGGGCCAGACTGACGAATTTTTACGAGTAAATATTTTAATAACTTTCATCAATCCGTCACTCTGGCGTCATTCCAAAGGAGAATAGGCAAATTTGTATGGGCGCCGTATACCCTTGTATACACTAATGAGTAGTATGGACGTGTAGTACTCGGTGTAAGGATCATCGTAGGGTATGTTTCGATGACCAGGTGTCTGCAGGGGTGGCTGCCAGTCTGCCATATTAAAAATAAAGCTCTTATAGAGAGCTTTTGACGTATAGGTATAGGTTATGAAGTATGCCTGCACCTGCCCATTCTCCTTTGACCCGACTGGCGGGCTGAACTGCAGAAATACAGAACGTAACGTGTTATTCCGTCTAACAAAAAGTCTGTCAAAGAATATACTTCATGTACTTATAATCAGCAACCTAATCTAATCCTAAACTAACTAAACTAATGTAGCCTTTGCTCCGAAATTAGCCCGCTTAATTTTTATTCTCAGCTCAAAAATTAACAAAATGTTTAATTTGTCTTCGGGCCCTTCAGCGCTTAACTACCTCTGTGTTAGCACATCCTTTCCAATCTGTTTGGTTTTTCTCTCTTATACTTAACTACAAGGGTACACAGTACCTTCGTAGTTATATTGTTAGTTTAATACGCAGAGCGAATCAACAACCAATACCGTAAACAAAACAATTTGAACCGCCCTGGATCTGCCCTACATAATCAATTATTTCTACCCGTCATAGCTGTTTGATGGCCTCGGAAGACAAACAGCCTTGCTAATTAAAGCTTGGCTGACGGCCGCTTGACTTTAATGGCCTGACGCGGGTATGACAGCAGATTCGATTCCCGGATAGTTTTTGCCGGGTAATTGGCAGTTTCGCAAGGGATCAATTAAACATGTTTGAGTGAGAAGGGGGTGCGATGTTGTCGGTGGAGGTGTAAGGATACGTCATGGAAATGTGGAAGATTATTTGATAGAAAACAACAATTAGATGAGACTCCAATACCCCTTGCGTATGACATCAGGCACGGGAGGTATACATTACAGTTGCGATTGTCTATCTAACCGACTACCGAGAAGCGAGGGTTATTGTTTGGTCTTTAGTGTCCTTGTAACTTTGACCCAGACAATAAAAAAGAAATTCTTGGAAGATCCTTCGTCTGTGACGTCAGTCTGTCTATCCGTTTGTTTTTTGTATGTCGGGCGCAACCTAAATATTACCCGTATACATAATAATTTTAAATAAATATACATAAATAATAATTGTTAAAATATTGTAAAAACCTACCCTAAGATTTTTAATAAATATCAAATCAAATACACGCAAAATAATTCGTAAGGAGATCTGCAATTGTCATACCAAAAAATTGGTACTTAATAAAAGTGATCAAATATTTTCTTCAGTATAGATACACAAAATAACAAGGTTGTCTTTCATAAGTAGATAGTATAGGAAATTAAACAAAATAATAACAGAAGGCATTTGTTTTCCCCACAGTACAAATGTCAAGGGCGCCCTCAGTTCTCGCATTACAAGTCGTAACAAATCTATAACCCACGGTCACCCATTAATCCCCTAGGCCTAGGGTGACTATAGTCCATAAAGGTTATGGGGACTTCCGGCGGCGCACGCGATTGTCCCGCTGGTAACAAAACGCCGTCACCCGAGCGATGGCGGATAGCTTGACAAATGGCGCATAGCTCAGATTCAGTTCCGGGCGGGGAACACTATTTTTGTTTTTATGTCATGAATAAGATGAAGACTGTGGGTGAGGGTTGCCGTGTTGTGAAGTCTTGGGAATTGATTTAGAGATTATACAGAAATTTTGGGAAAAATGTAAATATTTTTCAGGAATGTGCTGCGGATAGATCGATTTTTATTTCTTAATAGAACGTTTACAGGCAAAATTTGAATTCACTATAAGATCGTCAGCATAAAACGGACAGTAACAATCAAAAAATGAGAATTAAAAAAAAATACTATAATATAGATACTTGAGGAAGTCATTGCTTCGCGGTTTCAATTTCTCTGCTAAGTATCGCCTAAATGCGCAAAATTTACATTTAACTTATTTTTAGAAAAGTTGTTTTTGTACTCTTGTTTTATCACGTTCTTCTTTCTGGGAATTATTTACCTACTCATTTGTAAACAAGTACTGTTTTGTTAAATCTGGGAGATTTGTGTTTGTGCCAGCCCCCGCATCAACCCCGGCCGTGCCGCGGTATAATGGGCTTGCGGAGCGCGCGGTGAAATGCCTTGTGGCAGCCTCCGCTGTCTTCCAGGATCACTGGCGAAAATTTTCATTATCAAAATAATTGGCAGCTCCCAAACGAGGCCGTTCTTAATTGAATGACAGGTCGCTGGTGATTGGATTTTGGCAGCTTATGTCGATTCGATGTTTCTCAGCTTTGTTAGTACCATTTAACCATCTATTTAAAAAATACTAAAAGCGAAAAAGGTTTTCGCTCGCGGAGGCTGAGATAGCTGGAACATGCGTGGGTTTTCTTTTTAGCATTTATTTAAGTATTTATAATTCACCAAGCACACTTTATGGTGCTTAAGCTGGGTGCGTACCTAAACTAAGTATAAATCGAAGAATATTGCATGAATGAGCGGATTTATTTGCTGCGGTTAAAAAAAAATTCAAGAGACAGAATAATCTAGAATTCTCCGGTGACTATATCTATAGACGTATAGGAACAAAATGACGATATCCTTAAGTCGTTACGAATTTAAATATATTAGCCTTTCTTTGAGTGCCTATCCACTGAAGCGGAGCGGAGCGAAGTTTTGCGACGTTTCCATACATTTTGCATTCCAAGCAAAATCTGGCGGTGTTTCATGCCCTTATCGGTACTTTTAAGACACCGGGATCGCACTGCTTTCTCAGTTGGTACCTATTTGAAATGACATGATACAAAATAGGTATTACACTCTAGCATTACAATCAAAGAAGACTCCCATAGCTTATAAACCATCAATTCTATACAATATTAACTTAGTCGATATTTACAAAATCTTTATGGACCAAATTGAACATGTTTACGAACGCTTATGTTGGGATCAAAATACATTTAACTTTTCGCAGTTCACAATTATACCCTCTTAAATTAAAGGATAAAATACCAAACACAAAATCGTTATTGTCAGATCATAACATAATATTTATTACTATAGTAAAAATAGTCGGGTAACAACGTAACGTTAATACTTATCCTATTACCCATCGCGTCACTACATATACAGATCGCGACTAAAATCCGATTTTTATCTTAATCTCCGATTTTAAGTTCTTGGGATCAATTTGTATACAACAAACCTAAGTGAAAAAGCAAGACAAAAATTTACAATTTTCTCTAATTATCGGCTATTTACAATTTGGCTCTTGAATTTTAAAGAATTATAATGAAGATATGTTCTCTTATTATTAAATACCTACTTGCCACCAGAGGAACTATCACGGTACAAGGTATATAACAAACCACGACTGAATATCAGACCTTGTTTTCAGAGACCCATTGAACTAGTGGCCCAGGAATCTATACTTGTCTACTCTAAAAAGGAAGTGATTAAGTAATTTCGTGGCTTTTGCTACCGGCTTTAAACTACAAGAGCTCACATTTAGACGCTTTGTTTAGGTACAAGCCCCCGGTAGGCCTGGAGGCCTGGTAGCCGAGAGGCCTCAAAATTAATAACGCAAATGTGTAACTTTCTCAGAGCACTGACTGAGGACCTCAGCAGTACCATGTTGTCAACATAGCTTGTGGTAAATAGCTTGTGCGAGCTTCGTGCCCGAGACAGACAATTTATCTTACCAGTTTCACTCCAGATCGTCTCACGTCAGTTTCACGTCAGTTCCATCGTACCGGCTTATTTATATTAGGTACACTCAATATGCAACAGAATTATCCATAGTGGAACTAACTAAAAATATTCATAACTTACGTAGCTGTTTAGTGTTTTATTCCTTAATAATTAAGGCCAATTTACATGGAAATAATACCTGAAACTGAATATTCTCTGTTTGAGCGTAAAATCGTCAAATTATCCATATCAAACTTATTAGAAACTCCTGTACACTGCAGTCTTATTCTCCTGTCCGTCGGCCTCCTCTTCAGCTCGCAGCAGCGCGTCCAACACCTGCCTCTTCACCTGGTTCTGGTAGGTCTTCGGTAGCCGCTTGGCGCTCTGGCAGACGCTCGCGAAGAACAGCTCCAGGGAGTCCTGGTCGCCGCAGGCTTCCCAAGCTTCGGACTCCTGGTCTGATTGGATCTCTTTTTCGGTCACGTCGATTTTCACTTCTTTTGACCGCCGTTGCGTTCTGGAATGGAAGTTGACCTAGATATACCTAAACACCTTTTAATAACCAGAATCGTATTTCTTTTGCTGGGTAGCCGACTGCGTCTCCACGAGGACCGCGAGCTCTTAAGAGGAGTGTGAACCCAGCGCTCCCCATAAAAACGGCGATAACGTTTACCACCCTCTAAACCTTAACCTATGGCAATTATTTTTTGGTATGTTATCATTATGCCCAAGAACAATGTTTTGATTTTTGAGTTTGTAAAGGATTTCTTTTTATTAAAACTAGGGTAATATAATTAACAACATCCGCTGAAGCTTCTTGCTGGTGATCTTTGCTAGGGTCAATCACCATCGGATGGACACCTAACAGTCAAAGCTCAAAGGCCATACGGTTCTGGAACTTCCACACTTCTTGTAGGAAGTGTCAGCATTAGTGGTGTAACTTTGATTGATTGCGCTTGTGATCCGTATCTACTTGGGTTATTTACCTTCGGGCCATCGGTTCCGAGTTTTCACTTGAAGTAGATAGCGCCAGCAACGATGGTGTAACTTTGGTGCTGCTTACTGTTATTAGTGGCGACCCCTATCCATACTAGGGTTATTTACCTTCGGATGCCCATGTAGGGCAGCACGAAAACCATCCAGTTCTGCGATTTCCAGTTAAAGTAGGGATCGCCAGCATTGGTGGTGAAAGTTTGGTGGTACTTACTGTTATTAGTGGTGACCCCTATCCTTACTAGGGTTATTTACCTTCAGATGGTAATGTAGGACATGATTTAAAAATTACACCTCGTTGAGTTTCTTGCGTTTATTTGTCATAAGGGGTTTTTCCGAACCGGTGGTAAATTTTAAGACATTCAAAAGTGCTGCCTGTAAGCCTAATCTGAATAAAGATATTTTTGACTTTGTCTTTGCAGGTCATCCGGTACTGAGATTTCCACGTGAGGTAGGAAGCGCCAGCGTTGGCACTTACTGTTATTGGTCGTAACCCCCACCCCTACTAGGGTTATTTACCTTCGGATGGTCATGTAGGGCAGCACGAAGGCCATACGGTTCTGGAAGCGCCACTTCTTGCAGGGCGTGCCGGCCTTTGTGGTGACGCCCTGCTTGCACTTCTTCAGCGACTGCCGCAGCGAGTCGCGCAGGATCTTCCACTCCCGCTTCAGGATCTCACCTGCTCACAAGGATTCCATAAATCAGACAAAAAGACGAACACAAAGTAATCGTATAAGGGTTCCTCTTTCCCTTTTGAGGTACGGAACCCTTGAAAAGGATCCGGATGGATGCAAAGCAAATATGTCTGAGACATTTTACATTTGGTAATGTTAGGTAACTGTCACAGTTCTTAAGAGGAGTGTGAACCCAGCCCCAAAAAGCGCTCCCCATACAAACAGCCATAACGTTTACCTCCCTCTAAACCTTAACCTATGGCAATGATTTTTTGTTATGTTGTCATTATGCTTCAGAACTAGGTTTGTATGTTTTGTTTTTTAATATTATTCATAGATTTGACACTATTTGCATTTTAGGAGTTTCATACAAAACAAATAAGCGTCAATATTTTTGAAGCAATAGCTTCAAAAATATTCTTAATAAAGAATGTTTAAAAATCAAAAGATTACAAACCTTGTTCTAGGGCATAATGATAACATACCAAAAAATCATTGCCATAGGTTAAGGTTTAGAGGGTGGAAAACGTTATCGCCGTTTGTATGGGGAGCGTTGGGTTCACACTACTCCTCTTAAGTGGCTTGAGTCGCGAAGGGCATTGTTTTTTTATCAGTACCTATGTAGTCGACATCATTGTCTCTAGTTTTGTTTTAACTCATTATGTTTCTGTACCAGCTTCCCGTCAATCACTGTCATGTCAATGACTGGGGGGACTTTTGTATGTCAAATAAAACGGTGTCTATGTTTTTTCTATTTGGTATCTAATCTAAAATACTGTGGGTAAGCCAATGTGATCAAATCAATAAGCAAAATATGATTTATCAACTCGCACCCGTTAGAAACTAAACCCGTATTCAAAAACAATCTTCAAACTCGCGCTAAGCCCTAAACCAAACCCTATCGACCGATCAGCTGACTCCCTCTCACACTCAAACAGAAACAAATCCCGTCCAACCCACACCACGCACCGGGCGCCTCTGGCTCTAGGGGCCATTTACAGGAGTTGCATTACATTGCGCGGCTTGATCAAACAAGCGATCACATCATACCTTAGTAGCCCGCAATGTAATACAACTCGCTTGCGAGAACTCATACCGTATAAATGGTCCTTACGCGCCGCGGCACGGCACGGAACATCGTCTCAATAAAGTACTACTAAATGTATGATATGATATTGTATGAAGGCGCTTTTTTAACGTCCATGCCATTCAAAGTCAAAGTCAAAATATCTTTATTTAGATTAGACTTACAGGAAGCACTCATGAGAGTCATAAAATTCGGAAAAACCTCTGATGAGAAAATACCGGCAAGAAACTCGACGAGGTGTAAATTTTAAATAAATCAAAATGAAATCATTTTGGAACTTGAGAACATCCGCGCGATACTGCTGTACCTAATTTATAAGACGAACGCTACACTGAATAACTGGGTATTGTCATTAAGTATTTAAAACGCGAATACAACGATATTCACTATCTGTATTTATTAGTATGGAGACACCGGCCGGCACAACACGATCTAAATGTAAACAGTACGTATGTACATACTCACGTAGACTGTGTTGGTTATGATTGTGTAGCGTACATCTAAGCTCATACACACAGGCAGTTCAAATTCCACTCACTGTTCTCTCCAAGCCGTTCGGATATTTCCGCCCAACATCGGTCCCGAACGTCGATGTCCCGGTGGTTCTCGTGCCGGGTGTCATAAAGAACGGGGTATTTCTTCACTTCGTCGATGAGCTTCTCGCGGTACACCTTCGACATGGCGCCGCGAGCGAGGCAGAAGCTATACTGAGCGATGCGGGGCGAGGGGAAGCGATAGCGACGCGACGTTGCCGGGCGGCGCATCGCACGCGGTGTGCGGCGTGGCTTAGTGCCGGAGAGAGTAACGTAGGGAAGGTAGATGCGGAGATAGGTATAAACGATTTATTACGTATTTCAAAGATGTTTCTTAAGGTATGATTCCGTGGTGGACTGCAGGCGCATCAGCAGACGACACTGCTGCTCCGTTTCGCTCTGATTCACACAATCAAATAGCATAGAATAAACAATAGTTCAGCCAGCAGTGTCGCTGTGGCAGTGCGCTAATCATATCTTTGCTAAGTCTTTAGACCTAGGCGAATACAAAAAATGGTCCAGGTATAATTAAATACCATTTTCGGGAAAGAAAGAGCTATCAGTATAATTATCATCTTTTAAGCAAAAATATCGGAATTTGCTAGCATATTATGATTTTTCAGTGACACTGAAATTTTGTCGCTAGCAAAAAAAAATCTAGAATACGATTTCTGATCTCCACTTTCTGTCAACTAATGACAGTAATTAAACACAAACACAAAGAAATTACTAATAGTCGATAAGTTCGATGGAGCTATACACACAAAAATGGAATTGAATTGAAAGATATCACTTTTTAAGGTTTTTTTAATTATTTGCTCTAAATGTTTAATAAGACAACTACACGTACCTTTGTTACAGACATCCAGATTGTTATTGTGTGGCCTGTCTGTGATAGATCTTTAAAAAAAAAAGGTTAAAAATAGTCAGTGTTTTACGAATCCAAGCTGTGCTTTTTCATAATTATTTCGATGTTAAATAGTTAAGTAACTAAAATCGTATCAAATCCGACCCATTAAATAATACACACATAACAGTTTCAAAAACTACACGAACCAATTTTAAAAATCCACCCATCCTACTCTCCGAGAGACCGAAGCTTGTAGGCATAAGTCGCTTTACACAATCGCCGCGTCTGGGCGCCATTCTATGCCGCGACGTTGCGAGCTCGCGCCGCTGGCTCGCTTCGCTGTGAATATCGACAGTCACATGTTCTGCCCAGCTGACAACATTGCACGCTTCGTACAGATTGTTAGACCGTAAACCATAAACATGGGGCGATGAGAGGCTCCTACCGAGAGCGTAACCAATAAAGCGCTTTATCAATTTTGATAAGTCAATGAATATTTCACTTTGCCTAAGTGACACAGCGCCAAACTAGAGCCGCTTTTATAGCTGCAGTCCTTATTTTTGTTGAAATCTTTACTTAGACGACCATATTCCCGGTACTACGGTAAGCTGTAGCTGGTAACAGCGCTATGGGCCTTGATGTTCTTGATAGTCCTGCTTATATCCCTGTTAGTGAATTACTTAACTGGCTGTTTTCTCTGTAAACAATTAAGGGCGAAACAAATATTTTAAAACATTATTCATTCACTTGCTAGTTGCTAAGCGCTTAGAGGCTAGCGAGTTGGCTAATCGCTCCAATGACCTAACGTTTTTCGACTCTGAAGTTTCGCTGCGGCAGCCCCGCACCGCGCTGCTCGCTGCGCGCTTGGCGAGGCGACTTCGCTAGTCGCCTGGCGTCTCGCGTGGTGAGCTAACGTGTGTCACTTGGCTTAGTAACAGCAATGAACGAAGCTATAATAGCAGCCGTGGCCAAGAGGCAGCCCCTGTGGAACCCCAAGAACGCTCTGCACAGAAATGTTTACGTTCTAAAGAAACTATGGAAGGAAGTAGCAGTGGAAGTGCAAAAAGACGGTGAGCTAGTACCGAATGGTGCTTTATTTAATTTAATACCATGTTTAATAATTGGTAACTCTGTAACTATTTTGTTTAAGCAATTTGCTGTTCCCGCGAGTCGTCCGCGTAGAGTTTGCTTATCGCTATTCTGCGAGAATTTTCTATCTTTTTGGGTTAAAAGGTTTTCTACGAGTAAAGGTAACAGGACCGGCCAAGTTTAGTTTCTCTGAGTTTATCTCTATGTCCGTCCCTTTCTTATGACACTTGGACAGAGACGCAGTAGGGATAAGTTAAACTTGGGCCGGTTATATTAGGACATGTCTTTGACAGTGACCTAATTATTGATGAGAAGATACGGAAACATAGTAAAAAGAGAGACAGTGATGTCAACAACTGGTACAAACAATGCCCTCCGCGTATCAACCACTGAGTCAGTTACCTTAAAATGGCTCATAAAGATTCTCTGTTGCCCACAACTTCTTCCGTCCCAAAAACTCAGCAGTTTAGCATTTCTCATACAAATTTTCATTCTTCATTTAACTCCCTTACGAGTAAATAAAAAACAACTATCCTGTGTCCGACTCCAGGTGTCAAACTATCCCTGTACCAAAATTCATCCAAATCGGTTCAGGCGCACGCCCAGACACCGAGTGACGATTGCTATCAGTTTTATTTTGTTTCAGTGAAAACAATAAAAGCAAGATGGAAGAACCTGCGGGCATACTATTATAAAGAACACCGGAAAGTTTTGAAGTCGAAGGATGGCGATGGTAGAAAAACAGGTTACAGTACGTGGCAGTACTATGACCATCTCGAGTTCTTAAAAAGTCACTATGTGGGCTCAGAGAGAGGTTCAACTGTGAGCGCAGGCGACGATGACAACGATTCCATGATATATGAGATACCGTTAGAAGAACAGAACTATGTACCCTCCAATTCAGGCTCCGAATCTATGTCCAGTCATAGCCAAGAACCTCCAAGGAAGACAACTCGTGTTGAAGACAATGATCAACTCTTAGAAATAGAAAAGAGGAGGCTCGAGCTCCTAGAGAGGGAGTGCGTCAAGGAAAAGAGTGACGATTTGCTATTTTTTGAAAGTCTCCTGCCATACATGAATAACATTCCGTTGGTGCGCAAACTTAGATTAAGATCTCAAATTCAAGACTTAATCTTGGCTGAAATTGAAGCTGAGGAGGGTAGGCAGCAAGATGTGCTGGTTATACAGTAAATGTAAGTGCAGATAATCAATTTGATTCATAAGCCACTGTAGAACCTTTACACAATAAACGTTCTGCCTGATGACTTCAGAATAAATGTCATAATATCTCACAGACGACACGTTGCGGCGACGTTCTGTGTACTTTGTTTCTTTGGATCCAGGCGGGAGGCCTTTACGAGGCCCTTGTTTTAGTACCTATAACCTTTTTTCTATAGGTACTTGAGTTGAGCCTCCTGCAAGAGTGAGACATCAGGATGAAACTAAACTGAGAGAAATTCATCAGCAAAACCGACAAGAGTTTGAGTTTTTCTGGCAGCATAGAGTACAAACAGAGTTTTACCTTTTTTTCGAAGGGGAAATCTTCAATGATACCCGACGCCATGAGGGGGGCGTCGGGAAATGTGGAATCTTTACCCACTAAAAACCCCTCGGTGGCCATCGTTAAAGTGACTGAGGGACTTCGGGCCATCAAATTGAACTCGCTGGAGGCCTCAGCACCCTGCCGAAGGTCATCGCTGGAACAGACTGGTTCTCAACTTCTCGTTTTTTTAAGTAGTACCGTAGTACCTACCCCATCCTACCATATGTACTTACGTTACATGCACACTCGAAAGGTTAACTGGAAGAGATCATATACTCACATAACTTATGTGTGTATGTAAATTCTTTATTGAACAAAAAACATAATTACAAAAAGAGAAACAGTGATGTACAAAGGGGAACTTATCCCTTTAAGGGATCTCTTCCAGTTAACCTCTGAGTGTGCATATTTTATTTAGCTCTTAATTTTGCCTACGTTTTTAATCTATCTTAACGTGTACAATCATAGAAATAGTACAGCATAGAAGGAGTGTTAAAATTGAAAGCGATATTTTATTATCTGATCTCTTTGCTTTAAACGGCAATACAATGTGTCAAAAAGAGATGACTACATACTCTAAACTCCTCTTCAATTGACACCCTGTACACGACCAATAGACAAAATGGTCACCTTTGGTTATGGTAATGTTTACATTAAGGTAGTGTACTCTACGTTTTTCTTATTAATTTGCAGGTTTTACCTTGACGCACACAAAGGTGACCATTTTGACAGTTTTGGCTGTGTACACTTGACAAGTACTGAGGCTATATCCATGCTTTAGTCCTTCATCCAAGTGTACGATACTGTAATTCCAAGTACCCATTATTTTGTAATAACATGTGCAATGGCGGCTAGGTTTGAAGGACACGATGACCTAATCCGCGGCTGTCTCGTTCTAGCACGCAAAGAGCGAAAGAGACGACTGCTATCACAGCCACGGTTATCACAAGCTGCGTTCGGATACACGAACCGAGTAGTAAAACTTATTGTGACTAATTTTAAAAAATAGGTCCACATATAAAACAAAATGTTCGTGAGTTTTAAATTAAAAAAACAATGATTATTGAAAACATTAAATAAAATCACTCGACGTTCCGATCGCAATGGATATAGAGGTCTTTATATATCTACAGTCAGGTCAAACATATCGCAGCGAGTAAATTGCTCAAAAATATCAGAGCCTTTAGTGTAAGTTTTCTGTCACAAAAACGTCTCGATCGCGTTAACTTCTAAATTGTATGGAAACATTTTGTTGCAAATACGCGCCGCTAGAGGCGCTGTCTTTGCTTCCATCGTATTGAGAAGTTGACGCTAAGTGTTCGTTGCGTTTATTGTAGCAAAAAATTACACTTTTTTTTATACAACATAGGAAGGCAAACAAGCAAGTGGGTCACCTGATGGTAAGTGATCACCACCGCCTATAGACACCTGCAAAAACAAAGAGAGTGCAGATGCGTTGCCAACCCAGAGGGCTAAGATGGAATACCTCTTGTGCCAGTAATTACACTGCTGCTTAGCGGCAGGATTAGCGATCAAGATGGTGATAGCGATCCAGACGGACCTTGCACAAGGTCCTACCACCCGCAAAACACACACTTGACGCCCTTGCCCTTAACTCGACTCTATCAAATAGGTTCAGGTGTGTTCAGATATTTTTGACTACCTTACTCGCTTCGATTTGTTTGAAGCTGCTCTAGTAACACGCTAGCGTTTATCAGGTGCATAAACGCATCTGTCTCTCTCACACACGTACTGGTTTTTAGACTCGCATACATGGCTTTCTATCTCCAAGCTCTTAAGAATTCTCCAAGGGCCGACATGGGCCGATATGTCTGATTCATGGTATTTATTATCTTTATCCTCCGATGAGTGTTTTTTTAATATGCGCTTGCACATGTAGTTCTAAAGGGTAATCTTTGTGAGTGTCTCCGAACGCAACCACCTCAATTCGTCCTTCTCTGTCATACGTCCAGCGCGCTGTGCATCCCACTCGCACGGCGGCGGCGGCAGACAGCGCGTCGCCTGCGCAGCGCAACCGTGACGGCATAGAAGTAAAATAGAACATTTCGAATTTATTTAAAAATTTCCAAGAAATATCCTGCTGCTCTACCAAAACAGTGGTAGATCTAACACTTATACAAAACTGCTGCATTTGTTTGATACAAACACACACACACACACCATATCTTATTGTTCTAGACGAATACATGTAGGTATACATAAAATCTATTTGTTTGTAAATAGCATTCTAAAAGCGGCTCTAAAAAAAAATTATACAATTATAATGTAGCAATGTACACAGGTGGGCAAACAAATCGAAAAAATCAAAGGAGTTTTTCTCCGAAAGTTTTTCTGAGGTTTTTCTCGTACTCTGACAGACCGCTAAAAACTGGCGAGCATAGAATGGGCATAGAGGACCTCAGTAGAGGACATAGTTGAAAAATATTGACGTCACTTTGACAGCTTCACTTACTAAACAGATCACTAATGAAGATGCGATGGCGTGTTTATTTCCCAAACTCATTTTATACATTCACATTCTAACGTCATCCCTTAAAGAAAGCAATGGAACGCAATTCAAATACTTGGACGCGAATTTGGCCAACAAGCTGGCGGCGACGAAGGACGCGCCGGAAGGTGACCCTCCGGGAGTACACTACATAGATGAGGAAGAGTTGCGGAAATACTTGGAGAGAGAGGAGGACATTCTTCAGCTGTTCGGTCCTCAGGGCGAGCGATCGTCGCCGGCGGCGCGCTTGTTCCGCTCCGTCATCGACGATGTCGACGATGAACAGCAGCCTATCAGTTACAAGCTGCAGCAGCAACCGATGCTGGTGCCAGCGCCTTGGATGCAATACTTGTTTGACCACTAACATCACTTTTTATAGGTATTTTATACTATTGTAAGCTTTGATAAGAGATGTATATTTTTTAGTTATTTTTATAATTGTGTTTTTTAAACGTTTACTTGTTATAATGCCTTTGTTACTGTTGTAATTACTTTGATAACTATACATTTATATTTGTTTTTAGATAGATATTTTTGAAGTTGTAGCACTTTATAATGCAACTTGAATATTATACTTTTTAATAGGTTTTACTTCGTGTTTTATTCCGCTACTTTAGATTTACAGTGGGTATCTCTAGTTAATACTTGTACAGGCCTTTAAATGCATGCTTTGTACACAGTGACTGAACAGTACAATCACCGGTAATAATATCTTATCTAACATAATAATTTATATGACACGCTCTTATGTTACTAGTAATAAAGAAATGTCAAATATTAATGAACCTAATTTTGGATCAGATATTATTGCTGTTGTTTGTACTATAGAATCCTGTCGTTCGGTAGAAAAGCCTTTAATCAACTTGTATCTTTTAATATCGTTTTAAATTGGTCTAAAATGGTTTTCCTGTAAAACTATTTCTTATTAGTAAAACCTGAAGTAAATATCTCGTAGAGCTATCTTTGGTGTGTTTTATAACCGAATCAAAAACTTAACCGGACCACAGGAAAACAAGTTGAGATGAAATTCAAAAAATGCCAAATTAACAGTATTAAGTTGACCAATGACCAATTGATACAACAGCTGTTATATCTGACAACACAAAACGTGGATCAATATAACGTATCACCTCGAATGCACGTCTTGTAAAACACAATTAAGAGAGGCTTTGCATTTTTTTTCGCTTGTCCTAGCTATCAGATAGGAAAGAAAATTGCTGGGCGACTAATGATGTAATGACAAACATTATAAACACTTTAAGAAGATTTATAGTCCAGTCAAAATTCAAGATGATCCACGTTTTCACGTCGCTTTTATATAGCTTGGATGATGACGAATAGGCGCCCTTGAAAGTCATAGCTTTTGTCGGTGACAATAGGAAAAAAGCAAGTAACTCGCCTGACAGTAAGCCTTAACAGCAGCAACATATTGTAGTAACACAAGAAGAAAGAGCTGAATGAGAAGAAGAAGAGGGAGAATGAGAAGAAGGATGAGCTGTTGTTTAGACATCAATAGAGAGTCCTCTCACGGCACACACAACAACATACTTACCAGCTGTTAAGAAAGAAAGAAATAATATTTCCTTCGTATAAGTTTTGAACTGAAACTCAGCCTATCCGTTAAATGGTGGTGACGTAGGACGAGCTCGTATAGGAAGCCGGTTCCAGTGTCGCTAGCAGCTGTCATTCGAGCTAGGCATTGTCCTAGATACACAACTCCACGGCTGCCACACAACTCTTATTTCCAGCGCAGAAGGGCTATCATCGCCTAACACATGCTCAGTGATCTGAGGATTGAATATCAAGTAGAGTACTTGATGGCCTCGCTTGCCGCTACGGTAAGTTCTTTGTTTGTTGTGGATTATTTATTTAAATGTATCGATAGTTAGATACTGAAGTGTAGGTTTTAAATTCCTAGGTATGATGTCGTTATTTGGATCCCGATGCCGTGACGCGACTGGTATGCAACACATATACGACTAAAGCATAATTAGGTATCTATATAATAATAATATTATATCGACCTCGACATATCGTTGTCGTGTCGCTCTAAATAGAACGTAACGCTAGCAAGAGTTGCGATTCGCTTTGTCAGATAATAACGCGAGTTGATTTGGTCCTCATTGGGGAAGACAAACACTGCTCGACAAATGAGCATAGATATCCTGAGCGATCGTTTAACTGTCGAAGATGAATTTATGTTCGCTGTTTACTGAAAAAAACTTTGATGATTACATTCTCCAGATACCAGATACCTATCTTAGTAACATATCGAAATGTATCAAGGTTAGAATAATTGCCTTTCCTAGATAATTACTTAACTCATCGCGTTAAAAAGTAACCGCTGCAACTTCTCAAAAGTAGAACTTTAAAATGCTATAGGTATAATGAATGACAACACAAAGAAAAATTAGGGTGATGGCAGGATTCGAACCTGCAACATCAGCATTCCGTGCCTTGCGTTTTCCAACTAACTAGAACTTTAAAGCGAGCCCACGTAAGAGTCAGATAGATAAAATGACAAACCCCTATAGAAAGTCAGCAAGTTGTATCATGAGATTAGATCATGATCATGATAGTCCGAAGTCAGCCTTCAGTTTTTGCGCGGCTTCGACAGCCAGCCGATGATTCGCGCTGTTGCCATGGGTACCACTTTTTGCTCCGTGATTTAGACAGACCTTGACTCGCCGTTTTTTGCTGCATTATGTCATCCACTGCCTACTCTCTTGAACAATAATATCATCCAATTCAACTCCACAAACAATAACAACAGGAAATCAAGCTTTATGTATACCGCTGCAGGGTCCAAGACTCGTATTTGTGATGGCAAAACTAAGTTTGTGTTTTTTGTTAATTTTAAAAAAGTTCCGTGAATGTTTTTCTCTGAGCAAAAACATAATGATGGCACATTTCCTTTATTAAATGTTCAATTTTTTGCGCGGCACCGTGTACTTACTTTCTGTATCCTGGTATGATGGTCAATTTGATGTTTGTTTCGACAATAACAAGTCGAGTTATTAAATGACGCAAACACGAAAGTAGTGAATAAAGGCACCGCTCAGTATAATTAGTACATGAATTTTCGATATAACGTTATCATTGTCATTTCAGCGGAAGAGATATCTAAAAGACAAGCCTTGAAAGCCTCAATCACATATAAAAATAAGTGAGGACGAGGTCGAAGATGTAGTACGCATAGTGTGCTTGGTAGTGGTGGTTCTGTGGTCAGTAGTGGTCTGTTCAGTGTCCACTCTTGCCTTGAAAAGGAGAATAGTTTTCTACATTAAATACATTCGAAGAAAGATCATTCCAGCTCTTGGCAATGAGAAACAAGAAAGATCTTACAAACCCTTTTGTGCGGAGTCTGGTTGAAGTCTTGTTGTAGATACACTGTAAGCAGCTCTGGTTGCAGTAGGAATGGACCAGCACGACCGAGGAAGTACCAACTTGAAGTAGAAATGCTACTGTCTATGGGTGAGTAAAAAGATCCGAAGGTCCACATTAAGAAATAGACTTCAGAGGAAGCAACACCTCTTCATGAGGTTTGATGTCCACCGGCGGTGAAGATCAATTTTGATCAGGTGACCCGCTTGCTCGTTTGCCCCCTTTTTGTTAAAAAAAAAGATTATAACTCAGCAGGCCATTTTTGCGACAGCGACCTGGTTTTCGCGGTCGGCTTGCCATGGATTTTACGGCTGAAAAACTTGCAAATTATAAAGACTTGTTTACCTACTAGATTTTAGTAGGCACTAGTTATTTACTACCTAATGTTTGGATACGAAATCAGTGGGCTATTAGTTAGTTGTTACTTTAGGTGATGTGTCTACCTCGGTGCAAGGACACCTAATCATCGTCACTCATTTCGTCGATTTTCCCCGCAAACAAATGTTTAGCATGTAAAAACATCGACTACATAGGTTAGGTTAGATTTACGACCACGTCGAAAATGTAACAGTTTCAGCGAAAATGACTCTTAACAAAATGAAACTTCACATTGCTCTGTGATTGGAAACCTTTACCGGGCTGGGCTCATTGTTCATAGAAACGATGGCTGTTGGAGTGGAAAGTTCTGGAGGAGACCGCGTGTACCTGAAGACGAAGATTTGTCAGGATTCCAAGAAGGTAGGCCGATGATCCGGTGAAGATCGCGGAACACCAATGGATGCGAGCAGCACAAGATCGTCGAGAAAATCCTTGGGAAAATGTCTAGCACGATCCACTTGACTTCAACGGACTAAGATGACCTAAGTGATCGTTCTGATCGTAGTAGTCCACAAAATCACCTAGGGGATCGTGCTAGACATAGTGTCCAATTTAATCATACTTGTCCAATATGTTTGTATGGCTTTAATGAAGGCGTTACCACTTGGTAGCGCAATTTGGTCGACTAAGTATATCCAACGCGGCGAAGTCCCGTTTTTTGTAATTTAAATATCGTATGCATGAGTTACCAAGGTATGTATATTTAGCAAGTAACGCCGCGGTGATAACTATCGTTTGAAGCGAGACTCCTGCGCAGCTCGCGAAACAATCACTCGCCGAACAATAGCTTATTAAGTCACGCGGTGCGTTATTTGAATTTTAAATATATTTCTACTTCCAGTTGGTGTTTATTTTGTATTCCAATCCACAGATCTGAATGCTGACGGGAAAACCACTATTCCTAACTAATAATATAAATGCGAAAGTATCTGTTGGTTTGTTTGTTACGTTACACGGCCCTACTAATGCACCAATTGTCTTGAAATTTTGCATGGACATAACTGAGGTCATGGAGACAGACATCATTTTTATTCCAGGAAATGGTCCTAGTTACTTAATAACGAGGATTTTAGTATGTTGATTTTATACTTTAGCACTAGGTTTTTAAGTCTTGATTTTTAAATATTCTTCATAGAATTGTTAAAATTTGCACTCTTGGAGTTCCATACAAAACAAAAAGTCTAATTTACGAATCTAATAAGGTATAGAAGGTGAACAGGGTAACTGCAGTTTGTATAGAGAGCACTGGATACACAAACGTCGTATTACGTAAACTAAAGTCCACGTGAACAAATTCCAGGGAAAAGCTAGTGTAAAGTAATTTAAAATCTCAAAGCCACAGTATATTTTCTCTTAAGTTAAAAAAACCGTAACGTCGAAATCGCATCTGCAATCCTCTTGGTGTTGCGGGTGTCTATAGGCGGTGGTGATCACTTACCATCAGGTGACCCACTTGCTTGTTTGCCTTCCTATTTCATAAAAAAAACGTAACTTTAAAAAATGTTAACGATCGCTTAAGATACCAAAAAGAAATACAATTTGATTTAGCTGTTTCCTAAATATTTTTACACGCCAAGACGATCATTTTTGAATCATTGATTAAAAACTCGTTTCAAAGTATCACTCAGTCATTAGCCATCCTCGCTCGGCTAGACAAGTCGCCGGGGGTTTAAGCGCTACGCAGGAACGGACCAAGAGATGAAGATAAGCCCGTATCGGCTTTCAATTAGCGAGAGTACTTTACTGCGATTAAATTTAAGTATAGACACGGTGAATCCTATACTAATATTGTAAAAAAAATTATGTATGGATATTTGGGTGTTTGGCTGTATATTTCTTACGTTACCGGGACTTTAACACGATAAAAACAATGAAAATGAAAATGAATGGCTCTTTTACATGTCTGAATCTACTGGCGCTTCGGAAAATGGAAGAATCTGCTGAGAAGAAACGCCGCAAGAAACTTAGCAGTTTATCTTTTTTTCTTCTCTTTTCAAAACAAGATTACAGAGCAATATACATAATCATCACAATAGTAAGTATTATTGTTAATTCACCTCGACGTTTCGGCCATACTTTCCCCGTAAAATGCAAAGGAAGTCATATCACGTCAGCCGCTGTAAAAAGCTTGTTTTAGATACAAACGATTGCTAGTGTAAATATTAAACCTGATTTGAGGTATCTAATACGACTGAAAACAAAGAATAAGTTATTCCTTAGTGCAACTTTATCTTGCTAATGTTATAAACAAGAGATGCACTGAGGGATAAAGTACGGCTTGGTCAATCGTGGCGTGTTAGGTTAGGAGCACAGCGGCCTTCCTATGAGCGTAGGTTTAATTTACCCTTCCCTGTTTCTGTCCAAATATAGTGTCATAATAAAGGAAAAAAGGAAGAAAAATATTTATTTAAAACTATTTAACATAATACATACAACACGGGCAGAGTACAAGAAACAAAACATTATGTTGAACAGAATGAAAAAGGGCCCCACTCAGAATACTAGCTCGTTAAACCGAGACGCTGATTTGCAGTGGGACCCTCGGGATTCCTAATAGGTACTGAACTAAAACCTAATTAACAAAGACGACACGAATGGAATTGCGGGTTAACAAACAATAATATAAGGATTAATTGTTGATGTCGATCATCATGTCGAACAGCATCAAAGTAAGAAAATGAAAAAAAAAATGTAAGTCAAACAAATTCTCACATTGTAGAAATACTAGGTTTTGTTTGCGACTTTGTCGAATAAAAAGTATTCTATGTTTTAATCGACAACATTATCTATTAGTTTGCCAAATGTCATCAAAATCCATTCAGAAGTTTTTGCGTGCAAGAGTAACAAACGACCATCCGTCGTCGCAAACTTTCACACTTATAATGAGACGATGGTCGTATCTACCGTTGTTTGCATCGATGCGATGGTATCGTGGTCGTGGAGATCAAACCGCCTTAGTTAGAGTCGCAACGACGGACCGAACTCAAATTGTAATTCATGTCTACTCAAGTTACCTGCGTGTACCGAGTGTGTTTCTATACCATACAGCTAACGATAGATTTAAGTGGCGTGAACCTATTTTATGAAAAAAAATATAACAATTACTACTTATAGTTCAGTAGGTTTAGTATCAGTAGGTTAGAACTAGGTTTTATGTTTGCACTTTTGGAGAAGAAAATCAAAAAGCGTCCATATAATACAAATCTATACAGAATATTCTAAAAATCCATATGACCGTGTTACCTCGCCAGCTCATTAAGAAACAATGGTGCTGAGCCGTTGCTAGGCGCGGTCGTCGCCCTCGGCTCGTGGATGAAACCAATGTCAATCAAGATATGTTGTTGATGAGTCTGCATAGTAACAGGGACTTATTTGCTACTACCCATTTTATTATGAAATGGAGACTCAAACAAGCATACGGATCAACCGGTGGGAAGTGAACCCCGCTGCGTATGGCGTCCTCTTCCCGTTGGTTTATGGATCCTAGTACTACTGTACGCCGGTATTCTGTGAGAGTGAGGCACTACCCTGGACGAACCATCAGTACATTAAGACTCTACCATTATACGTAAGAGGCAGCGCTTCTTTTACAGAAGCTTTCAATTTCGTTCGGTAGTTTTTACTTTACGCACGTACAGACATACAAACAAAAATTCTACGCAAAATAAAAATTTCGCTTCTAGTGCTTTTATAAAAATCTCTTATTTTTTTGATTTACCGTGGTGCCGGCTAACATTTTTACCCAAAGTATCAATATCAGTCACATCGCAAATTATTTAGCTTTTCGTCCTTTAATTATTTGTTTTTTTGGTAATTTGTAACCTATTATTTAAAGATGCCAAACGTTAATTTGCCTAAATTAAGAAAAAATACGAAATGTAAAAGTCAGTGGGGAAATTAAATTAACTCGGAGCATTACTCAATTCTTTTCTTAAATATCTTATTTGTACACGTTATATAGATAACGGCCAGGTTCCCAATTCTGGCGCTCATCAAGATTCATCTGACGTCCGAGATGTGTCAAAATATGACAGATTTTGAAGGGATTTGACAGCTCTTTTTGGCTTATGTCGAGTGTGACTTCATCTCTACTGATGTAGGAGTTGCCCCGCAGTTATAGTTATATATGCGTAAGTATAGATAAGTGTAGATTATAATTATGTTATTCGATCGCATTCAAGGCGAAGGCCAAGCTGTTGCGTAACGCGTAAAGTAATCCATCGATTGATTTTTATACATGATTCGCTAAGCATTTCTAAAATGTATACAAACCACTACATCTTCTTCTTCTTCTCAGCCATTGACCATCCACTGCGGGATGTAGGCCTTCACTACCCATATAAAGTCGCTAGCCGTTCCTGTCTGTATGTCTGTCTTATAGTATATGCTCGGCCGCTTTCTTCTATAGAGTTCTGGCAACCCTAGCCAAGTTTACATCTAAATAAAGCTCCATATAATTTTAATTCGCAATAATTCGATAAGTGCACTTTGAAACTAGTGCTTATGTTGTAAACACCAAGTGAGATACTCACACTGAAAAGCAAGTTTAAAACATCTAATAATTGCACAAATACACAGGCTATTTGACTGTAAGTAAACCATTTTCTTCCGTTGAACTTTGAATAATTTGGGAATTATAAACTACTGCAATTATAACGAAATGCAACTGCGACAATCAACACAGCTGATAGGCTGACACTCTGACAGCTGTCATAGGATCAACAAGTTCAACAACCCACTCAGGGAGTGTTACCAGGGCAAGAATTGCACAGATTTAATCATCTTTAAAACGGGCGGTTAAAAAACTGCGCCCATCCGACTCAAGTGCGGCTCAAAAATTACCCGTATCCACCACGAGATGGCTACACATTGCAACAAATGTAAAAAACTTATCACGAACACACAATTTCTAAAGTGTTCCTCATGTACTGAGGCGTTCCATCTTGCATGCACTACGGTTTCGGAGCCAAGATTTAATTCATTCTACGTTAGGAATAAGGATAAAAGGGGTAATTGGAAATGCAACACTTGCATGGAGAATAAAAACATGGGAATCGGGATATCACCACTTATAATAACAAAAAATAAACCTACAACAATCAAATCACATAAATCTCAGGACACTGTAACTCAACGAAAATGCAAAAAAGTACTACGAAAAACCCCCTCCTGTGACAACTTATGTCAAACTTTAAGCGATAGTGAAATGATAAACTCAACATTGATCGATGATAGCACATATAATAGTCCTACTAGCCTCCCAAACATGTCGATGATGGAAAATTCACTAGTTGTGGAGCTGAAGCACCGAGTAGATGAACTGAGCACTGAGTTATCTACCGCTCATGCTGAGGTCGCTAAGTTAAACAGTGAGAATTGCAATCTACAGAGACAAATCGATGAATTTAAGAAAAAGATTGACTTTTACAACCAGCTGCTTAAGGAAGATCCTTTAAAGAATAGCACTCCAAAAAAGATCCTTGAAAATAGCTTAATAATACAAACCATGCGAATAATAATTTAAACTATAGAAAAACTATGACATGCCACTTACCTAATTCTATATTCATGAAACCAACAAATTCAAATGACATTCAAATAATAATAAATACTTTAAAAAACGCGTATAGTACTGGTTATGATGGCATTAGTACAAGGGTGGTAAAAAAAGTGTCCCATATCATTTCACCATTGATCAGTCATATTACCAATCTATGTATTGAGTATGGAGAGTTCCCCGATAAATTAAAAACAGCTATTGTAAGGCCACTTTACAAAAAAGGGGACAGGGAAAACATGGCTAGCTACAGACCAGTAGCATTAGTACCAATTTTTTCAAAAGTAATTGAAAAAGTAATTCATCGGTGTATTTACGATTTCTTCGAAAGCAATAATCTCTTTGCACAAGAACAGAAAGGTTTCCGCAAGGAGAAATCGATAAATATGGCTATCTTCGATCTATTAAAAATAATTTTAGCTAACATTGATAGAAGAGTTCCAGTTTCAGCATTATATATGGACATGACCAAAGCCTTCGATTTTGTCGATCACACAATACTTTTGGACAAATTACATACGTATGGAGTGCGCGGTAATATTCACGGTTAAATTAAGTCTTACTTGAGTAATCGTAGACAAATAACAGAAATAAAAAGATTATGTGTAAAAACAAAGACTGAAGTTACGTATTCTTCTAAAATCAGATCAATTCAGTATGGCGTTCCGCAAGGAAGTGTTTTGGGTCCTTTGCTATTTCTTATATATATAAATGATCTGCCAAAAGCAATTGAGTTCCCCATGGTTCTCTTCGCAGATGATAGTACTGTAATTTTCACTGGTAAAGACCCCGAAACATATGAAACGGACATAAACGAGACATTGGGAATTATTATTGAATGGCTTAGTAATAATAATTTAAAAATCAATTTATGTAAAACGAAAATCATGACATTTAAACAAAGGACTAATAATGCACACAAATTAACAATAGCTTATAAGGGACAGAACATTGATGAAACGGACATAACAAAATTTTTAGGATTAAGTTTAGATTATAAGTTGACATGGAGATCTCAAATTGACATTATATGTAAAAAACTGAATCAATTTTCATATGCATTATATAATCTAAGAAAAGTTGTAAACAAATCAGTGGTGTTAACTGCCTATCATGCTTATGTAACATCGACACTTAGATATGGCATCATATTCTGGGCTAATTCAACTAATAGAGAAATGGCATTTAAAGCGCAGAAAAAATGTATTAGGTCCTTGTGTGGTATTCACTATCTTGAATCCTGTAAACCACATTTTCAAGAATTGAGAATTTTGACTGTTCCATGCCTATACATTTATGAAGTGGTAGTTTTCGCTAAGTGCAATTTGCATCTATTCCAAAGTTTCAGAAGTATGCGTCTGAAGAATAGAATAAACACGATGCCTTCGAAGACCGCTCTATTTCGGAAAAATATCCTCGGAATGGCCCCTAGGATTTACAATAAAGTGCCAAATGAAATTATGACTATAGAAAACATGTCTAAATTTAAAAGATCCTTAGAAAATTATTTAGTAAAGAAAGCCTATTACACGATCAACGAATTTTTGCTCGACTACACCTAGTTTGTATTCTGCATGCATATGCTTGCTGCACTTCATTGACTGCATGGACTGCATCACAAATTTGTATGCCTTACGGCGCAACATATTGGAACATTCTTATTTTTAAGACCTTGTGTACTTTTGTACCTAGACCTATGTTGAACAAATAAACGGTTTTGAATTTGAAATTTTGAATTTTGAATTCTAAACCACGCAACGAGATTTTATTACGGAAGGTTTTTGTACATTACGTGCGACGCCGGGGCGAGTTTCTAGTTAATTTTAAAAACAAAAACTGTCAAAACTACTGAACGTGTTCGGGTAGTACAGGTATTGTTTGGACTGTTGAATGAAAATGATAAGACTGCAATAATTATACCCAATTTGTAGAAGAATTCTGATAAGACTGAAATTATAACTTCCCAAAAATTTTATGCTTTGTGTGAGTGAGATTGTGGATACTTACAGCTTTGATTTGTGTGTTGTTCAGAACGCTCAGACGACGGCTGCCGTGTAACTGCTAGTTAGTTTTAAGTTAGAAATCCTATAATTCATTAAGTACACTGCCCAACTTCAGTCAAAAAGATATGGAAAAAGTACGAGCCAAAACGGGAAACAATAATGTCAACTATTGGTAATAAATAACAATGGCCTACGGGACGGTTAGGTACCTTGCAATATTGCTGTTTCTATATAGAAGCTTAAAACACAATGCGCTTTTTCAAGGATAGTATAAAAAAATATATTCACGCAATTTACGCAGATTTAACGCTTGCTGACTGAATGACGCCAACTGGCTTAACTAAGTGTCATAAAAAAGGGACGCACTTAGAGATAAATTGAACTTGAACGGTCATTTAGTTACAGGGTGGCGGTAGGTACAATTTCTTGATCCGCAGTACATACAAAGCAAAGACACCGAAATCAAAACAGGTAATCAAGATTCGTGATGCCAATAAAATTAATATGCGTCTATCGGTCCCGTTGTATCGGTACGTGACTGAATCACTGAACCACTGGTTTCGTGTTTCGCTTCCGGCCCGTTACCGAAATGTAAATTACTCCTAACTAAAGCATAAATACCAGTGTTCGGTGGGTTTCCAATATCCAATTGTCAAAATGTACAAAAGTCGCGGGGGGTAGGACCTTGTGCAAGGTCCGTCCGGATCGCTACCACTATCTTGCTCAAATCTATCTAAATATCTATCTATTTTCTATCTTACAATTTTGGCGTTTGTACAAGTATGCTTGCTACGCTTTCTAAAACAGTCAAATATAAAAAAAAACAATTGCTTACAAATACAATACCAGTTACGAATACAGAATGTATACCATTTCTTTCTTATTATTAGTACTTGAAGAAACGTTGAAGAAGTAGTTTGGGCCACCCAGCCAACTTTACAATTCCCTACCAAATTCTACAAGTAACAAATCAAGTTTTTCTTTATTTGTCCAAGAAGTGAACCCAAAGCCTGCTGCAAAGCGAACTGGTTGAAGAAAAAACATTAGTTAGTCATGTTTATGAAATAGTAACGAAAACAATGATAAAGTTAGTGACAACATTTTATCAATACAAGCCACTGCACAATACTGATAAAATGAACGTTAATGAGCCATGAACGGGATCAAATTGATTCTTTCGCAAAGTTGTCAACAATAGTTGTTTATTCCATTCACAATTCATTAGCATATACCTAGAGTGATATTTAATTTCTTGTCTAGATCAAAATAAAAAAATGCTTCATAGTGGAAAGGGATTCCTTTTGTACAAGTCTGCATGATTCTACGAGGACCAACACCTAGGAATGTGGAAGATTCTTCTGAGAAGAAGCGCCGAAAGAATCTTAACAGCTTATTTTTATTTTTTGGTCTTTATAACACGAAATTACAGATTAATATATCTACAATTAGTACTTAACATAAAGAATAAGGATTAGAGTAAACAACATAATGAACAAACCACAGATGACGGAGGTACTGTAACACTCAATGAAACAAGGAGTGTATGGCAAGAGGAACAGGATCACAATTAACTCCCGGCCCATTGCTGGCGGTAATGGTCGCTGACGGCACCAGCATTAGCGGCTGTCAGTCACAATGAAGGACTGACGTCAGCCGAGGCGGCTGTGGCTGCCGACAGAGAAATCACTTGAAAAGCTAAGTATCTTTAGTTTAGTATGCTTTCTGATAAATAGTCCTTTTGTGTGTCATTGTTGAGGATCGAATCTTCTACATCCTTAACACCAACATCAATGTTTCTCGATTGGACATGCAGCTGTCAACCCTCTAGGTTCACGTGTCCAGGCTATGGGTGACTTAGGTTGCGTAATTTGAGTACGCGGAAAGCCAAGACAATAAGTCAATTTTAATGTTCCATACTTTTTTGTTTTAAATAATATACTGGCAACTTTTCAAAACGTCTGAGCTAACTGTTTTTGCAAGGTGGCCATGCGTAGTTTTTTTTTTGTAATGAAATAGGAAGGAAAACAAGCAAGTGGGTCACCTGATGGTAAGTGATCACCACCGCCTATAGACATCCGCAACACCAAAGGGATTGCAGATGCGTTGCCAACCCAGAGGGCTAAGATGGAATACCTCTTGTGCCAGTAATTACACCGCTGTCTTGCTCTCCACGCCGGAACACAACAGTGCAAGCACTGCTGCTTAGCGGCAGGATTAGCGAGCAAGATGGTAGTAGCGATCCGAACGGACCTTGCACAAGGTCCTACCGCCCGCAAAAATACAGGTAAGTGAAGAATACGACCAGAACTTCAGTTAAGAGTGAAGATGCGCATACTTGAAGTATAAGCTTCAGCTTATTTTCTAAAGCGGTCAGGATCAAAGAGATATTCTCTTCCAAAAAACGATCATGTTTCAGTAGATATGGAAACCACGATATCGCTGTCCCCATCGGCTATACTGGCCTTGGTCACGGCATGTCAAGTTCACCAGTTCATCGCACTGGATACCGCGACCAATTTGACATGACCCCATCCATACCTACAGCTCCACACAGCCGAGGTCAGGCTACAAAATCATAGAGACCAGCTATAGCTGGCCGCTGTAAGTCAATTAACAGTTCCATGAAGTCATTATGGCATCGGATCATGCTCTGATGATTATGAATAGTGACCCAGCCTAGAAACAGTACAAACATAATGGTTGGCTCTCAAACAATTGAATGAGGGAGTTGATGAGCCGAGAACGAAAACAAGATACTAAATTGCTGGGTTCGCGGACAGTAGAGATCTAATTTGATATCGTGATTATGTGGTAGTGAAGGGTCTGCGTCATTGTTATACTTCTTATTTTTTGTCCGAATGTTTGTACAAATGTGTTGTCAACCAGATTTGTTAATTCGAACGGTCACCATGGAAACTAGTGATTGGTCAACTCGAGTTACGTCAACTTTAAGATAAATAAACGTGAGTCGTGTTTTTTATCCAACTTGGCACATCTCTAATGGAAAGTACTCACTCGAACTAGTAGAGGTTTCAAAAATGACTATTAGGATACTACTTGACTTTTTTATTTTCATTGCCTAAATTCTTGGCCAAATAGTGATTACAAGTCCTGTCTGGGAAATAATTCTTGATTGCTACGATTCAATAGGCGCGTAGAAGAACTAGATCCCTAATTATCGTAACATTACATAAACCATTGAGTTGATCATGACGAAATATCGTAATTGGATCACTTTGGACGAGGATCCGAACCTTGACCTGGCCGATAGGGCTTCGCTGGCATTTGGGTGACATCCTGGAGGCCAAATCCAGGCCGAAAGTTCTAGAAGACTACGGTTACAAATACGGTTGGCTAGGCAAATATTATTGTCTTCAATATTTTTGAAAGGAGAGCTGTCAATCCTTTATGTGTGACTTCTTCAAGACTATGTTCTCTGCTGTGGCCGTTACTGTGTGTGTGTGAATTACCTTTTGCAGTTACTTAGGTTCATCAAAACCACCTAGATTTATCTTTCAGCCGATTTATCCTTCATAATTTCCGAAAAAGAAAAGAAACTCTATTTCCTTAAATATCTATGTTGGTGTTTTTGTTAGGATAACATATACATTGAAAATTAGTCACAAAATGTCACATTAATAATACTAATTACCTGAATGTAGAATTCTTTTTGGCGTGGAAGCAATTTTTTTTTATATTATGCAATTGGATTCGTTTAAACCACACTGATTATTGGAAGAATTTATTGCTGTATACCATTTGGAAACCGACACATGCCACAAGTTGACAGTGCTGCTTAATCATTCCGTGTAAGCCGCGACTTGAGACTTGACACCATACATTTTAATCCTGTTGCCCGCATTAATGCTTTGCTTAGCCATTGTTCTTCTTAAGCCTCCTTTAACGACTTCTTAACAAACTGTCGCGCCGACGACCGACCAATTAGCCACAAAAAGCGAATTAATTCCGCCATCAATTACTAAGGGAGTTCATTTATTACTCTGCTATTTTAAGAGTCTGCGAGCTATAACACGCCGGCAAGAACAACTGGGGCCTTTGAATTAGCTGGTTACTCAACATAATCAAAGCTTCCTTCCCAACAATCAAGTTTAAACTCTACTCCAAAATATTTAAGACCATCTCGACGGCACATCTCCAAATATACTGCAGCAAGTTTATAATGATCGTCAGTATTGGTAGTTTAGACTTTATTTATATAATGGTACGGTCTTGTTGAGAGCATTGAATTGTTTCTTGTAATTACTTAGTTTATAAATACGTTTAAGTGTTATAAATTGAGCCTTCATGTGTTGTTTGGTGATGCGAATGAGTCATGTGCAGTTTTAGCAATCATGCTGTTTTGTTGCGTTGTAGACTCGCTGCATTTTGAACTGTAAAGTTTAGCGGATGGAGTCGGTAACGTTGTGTTCTTTTAAGTAATTTTTTAGCGCTTGTTTTTCTTTCATTTCTGTTACATTTTGTGTTTTTGTAGTGTAATGACTGGAGCTGAGCTGAGTCAGTAAAACCAATCTGTTAATGTCCCTCCATTAATAACAGTCTGTTTGAAAGAATACTCCGTGTTAAAGGAATAATGACAGTTTTAAGGATTCTTGAGTACGTTGACATGGCATTGGAGTGACGTGCCGAATTACATGGTTGTCGTTATGAAATAAAAGGTATAAGTTATTTGGCAGTTGTATTTTTCAGGTTTAGCGATATCTATAACTTTTTTTATTAAAAACTGGCTCTAAAAGTCGAACATTGTTAAAAACCTTGTTACTTTACCACCGACTTCGAAGATAGTTAAATATTATCGAAATAGTTAAATTGATTTTGATTGAACGTAAGTATTAAAAAAAATAACGCGTTGAAGTCAGTTTATCCGTTCAAGCTTTACTACACATACTTGCAACAAACAGACAGTCATCCCTTTTTCTGGGAAAAACCGAACAAACGAACTTCAGATCTATTTATTGACTTGACCAGAGCACCAAATTTATTACAGTATAGCGAACAGAATGCCTATTCATCGCCCCCCGCACCGAAGCCTCAACTCCCAAAGGTTTCCCCCTCTAGATTGACGGAAAATTGACAATTTTTTTTCTGGTCTTTTAGGTCCCACATCACGTTGGCCTCCGGATCTCTGTCACCAATTCACCCAACACGCATTAGCTTCTTTATTCCCGCCAGTATTCTGTGAGAGGGTAGTAATACCCAAGTTGAACCAGCTGAACCAAAAAATTTTCTAGTAAATCTATGCTGTCTAGTATTAATTTTTGTCTAGAGGCTAGGGACACGCTTTATACCTAAGCTGTATAAGGCTTATGCATGCAGCTACTACATAGCTTTAATAGCACTTGTATGTTACTTGGGTATGAGTTAATATACCCATAGTCGCATACGTAGTGTCAACAACGTATTTTGTATGGTGTCACCACCCAGTGACCAAGGTCAAGTGCATAGAACCCCAGTTCGGGCTTTAGTGTGACTTGACTCATGTATTTACAGTGCATACAACGCGGGCACACAGAAAGCGGCGCGGCGGCGGATGCGCGTTATCTGCGCCCGCACAGAAACAAAAGCCGCTGCGATAGCTTAATTTGCTCTTGTGTGCGATGTATGTATGCACACTTGAGGCAATGCATCCACCCACGCAACTCCGTAGAACTCTATCTAAATCACAGCCAACGTCTTGATGAACGTTGAGTGATAGCATTCAATTTGGCACCTCATTGCGACAGGGTTCTAGGGACCACTCTACCGTTGTGAATGCCTGAGCTTGACTGTATAGGGCACAGAAATGACTTTCTTCCTGTCTGTGTCTTTTTTTTTGTTTTTATGGACGTGTTTATGACTTGAGCAAGTCTTCAAATCTGGGATTAAAAACTAGGCTGTACGCTGACAGGATCTGATGCTTGATGGTCAGATCAGGAACAATATCATGTGGAGGCTTGTTAGGACATCCTATTTATTTTTATATATATACCACGTCGGTGGCAAACAAGCATGCGGCTCGCCTGATGTTAAGCAATTATCGCCGCCTATGAACGCTTGCAACTCCAGGGGAATCACGCGCGCGTTGCCGACCCTTCAAGGACCTTATTATACCCCTCTTGAAGACCCTCATGCTGTACCTTGCTGGGAAAACCTCAGCAGGGAGCTCATTCCAAAACCGAAGCGTCCTCGGAAGGAAACATCTTTTGAACCGGACTGTGCGTGACCATTGTGGTTCCAGAGTGTGATCCTTTTGGCGCTAAGTATAAAGTTACAAGACCTACAAGATAGTGTTTTCTGTAGAACATGATCTAAACTTAATACGGCATCTTAGTTCTACGTAATATCAATAAATAAGATCGGCTAACTGTAACAGCGGGCCAAGTCCGGCTGCGCCGGCGCAGGGATCGCCCGTTATACGCCAACTTAAGTTAAAACAGCTCCAAGGGTTTCAGCATAAAGTTCAAATTACGGTGGCCCTTCCACCTAGTAACTATCACCTGCTCGCATAGGTTAGCCACCTATACAATGTAAATAACCTGCTAGACCTGAAAAAGTTGGCGACACCATGGTACTTCTCACAAAGGCCTTAGAATCGTTTAAGAAAACATATATCTACTTATGTACATTGAGTGGGTGTTGCTATGGGTAGAATCGAATACAATAATGATAACAATAATGATGTGTACCCATCACATTTCATTAAATTGTCTGAAGGGCCTTTATGTGTCGGTGGCTCCAGCTTCGCACACGCCTCCCAAAGGTCCGGGGCACTATTGTCCCGTGAATGGGAAAGACATACATAATATACATATAAATACTCCTAATGTATAGCAAGCGGTCATCTCATAGTAAAGATGACCACCGGTCTTAGACACTTGAAACACCAAGGATACTGCAGATTGTCAACCTAGAGGGCTAAGATGGAATACCTCTTGTGCCAGTAATTTCGCCAGCTGACTTGCTCTCCACGCCGGAACACAGCGCAAGCACTGCTGCTTAGCGGTTAGATTAGCGAGCAAGATGGTGGTAGCGATCTGGACAGGCCAAAGCCAAGCACAAGGTCCTACCACCTGCGAATTTTGCTGAATTTGGAATTTGTGAATGTGCAATTTTTTGTGCCAATTTTAACATTAAGTTAAGGTAATTAGTGTGTCAATGATGGTCGAAATGTATTATTTTTGTACTAGCAACCTGTCTTGGCTTTAGTCGGGGACAATTAGGATGTAATGTACATAAAAACCATCCTTTTCTTTTTTGTTCTAAATGACAGTGTAGTTTAGGGGTAGGCGGCCAAAGATATGAGGACAAAAACGGACAGCGATTTTGTTTTAAAGTATGTAAAAAAGATAAAAAAAAGATACATACAAGATGTAATTAAAACCAAGTGATTTCTAAAATAAAGAACGGATTGTTAACTGAGAACAAACTGGAACAAATTACCTTGCAAAAGCAGCGGTTTGGTTAAGCGGAGTAGCAAGGTAATTTGTTACAGTTTGTTGAAATGGACCTCCGCAAAGTAGCGCCTGAATCTATTAATTGTTAACTAAGACCTACCATTTGAGGTGGTAGACCTAATTAAGAACGATAACGATATCTACTACTGAACGTAGTTTATAAGGCACACATACGTGCACAGTTAGGTCTCTTCTCTGCTCACGTGGTGTCTATTTTCATGCCTCTCTTACTAACAAGTCTAACAACGTGGATATCTTGTGTCAAATAAACGTCTTTCTCCCTGATAGCATCTACGTTTAAGCGAGTTCGTCGATAAAGGACCGATCCTCGGGGGGCAGTCGCGATCCATCAGGCCGACTGAAGTAGCCTGACAGCTGTCAGGTGACTAGGCGACCTTTTTGGTAATGATAGTAATTTTATAAAAAAAGTGTAAGAGCGTTTGAAATGTTGTTTTGTTAATATTTCCAAGACGATTTGAGATGCTTCGCAAAAAGGCACATTCAAGCAGATGGTGTTAAAACTTGGTGGAGAATGATTTGTTATTTTGTTAAAAAAAACTGCGCAGCAAATACATATGTATAACAAGGTATACTGGTAAGAACTAGAGATGTGTTAAGTCGGAAAAAAAACTACTCGAGTTGCAACGAGTCAAAATACAAGTCAACTTGAGCTGAATCGAGTTACGTGAATATTAACTACTGAACCTTAACTAACCCACCAGCCACGCCGGAGGGGAGGGGGGTGCTGCTGCAAAGTTGGGCATCTGGCCAGAGCGACAGTTTCAGGGGCATCATTACCAAACGTAGTATGTATAACATAACTCGAATTAGAGAGTATTTAAATCGAGTTAGTAACTCGATTTGAACCACCACTAGTAAGAAGTATGGAAATCGGAAATACGGACTACCAACAGTAACAAAAAGAGGTATTCAGTTTTAGGGTTCAGCACCAAGAGGTAATTAAGCCCGTATGGTGTATTGCCTGTGAGTTCGATTTGAAATTAAGAATCAAGTAAGCATTTATTCTGCGCACTATTATGAAACTAATTCGGAAAAAGCGCTTCAGGAAATCGAATAACCAGCGGAGAAAAAGCGCCGCAAGAATCACAAAAAAAAACTTTTTTTTGATAAACAAATCCTGGATGGCTAGTACGACACGTTGTGACTAGCTTTGTCACTCTGCGCGTCTCCTTCTAATTAGCCTAGTACAGTATTACCAAAAATATATTGCGCCACGATGTACCTGCGCAGTAGACTAATTTTAGTAGCGCGAGAAATTTCGATCTACCAATGATAAAGTAGAATTTTACGCGCGCTAAACTCTTGCGCTTTTATTGGTCTATCGATTTCGGAGCAACATGGCGGCAGCCCGTTCGCCACAGTGTACGAATTGTGTAAGCGGGACAAAGCTAAGAATGCATAGCAAGGAATACTCTGCCAGTTGCGCTTGCAAATAAAGTACAATATGGATTATTCACACGTTCGGCTACTGTCGGAAACCGGTCTGCGCTTCTCTGCGCAAACGAATACTGCCGATGCTCAACATATTTTTGGTAAAACTGTAGGCGCGAGACGCACTTTTATTACATTCCGTATCCTTATTCGTCTTCATCTTGCTTTTTACAGTCGCGCATGCGCCGTATATCACTGCTAGCTATTCATATTTACCCCGAACCATCTATACGGGAATTATTTCGGCTTAGCGTCCATTATGTACCTACTGTCGGCTCGTTCATCCTGGCACTGACTCGGGGATCGCGGTTCGGGGGATTGGGGAATCCGGGGATCCGGGGATTAAGACGCCCCGAGGTTTCGAGATGACGCCTTTGATTATTAAGAAAATGAGCGGTTTAGGATGCTGCAGGTGACTGGCGGATATACTTTTGAGGGTTAAGGTTGGTTTTAGAAAAAATCCGCCACTGACTTGATCTCTTGCAGCCGACTTTTTTACTGGTGTAGTACGAATGGACCGGCTCGAGCGGGGTAGTACCGCTCTGGCAGAATACCGGTGTCATATTACGTAGCTTTTTGCAATAAGGGTTCTTTGCATTAAGTTGTCTAGAAGAGATCGCTGCTTAGCGACCAGACGTCCAGTTAAATGCCATTGTAAAATATCCTTGTCTGTATTTTTTTTTGTTTATATGTGTGAATTCGTAAATAACATTTGTTTGTTGTTGTTGTATTGTTGCAGTATTGCATTTGTCCCTGTCGCACAGTTATATCTCTCTCTCGTGATTAGTGACAATACATTTGCACAGAAAAGCGATAAATAACCGACACAACCAGCAAATAAGGCTTCGATAAATTGATGACATGCCCGCTGTAAGGCCAGGGGCACACGGAAGGTTTATAATAAGTATTCAGTGTGTGTGAAGTGTGTGTGTGTGTGTGTGTGTGTGTGTGTGTGTGTGTATGTGTGTGTGTTTTTGTCAGTATTGTGTATGGACTCCAATCACTTGACAAAAAACGTTAAGCAAAATGCACTATTTTCCAAATTTTCGTTTTGCAAACTTTTAATTTTAAATAGAAACCGTTTGTTATTCGAGATATATCCTAAAGGTAGTTAAGGTTAGAAGGTAGTCAGAAAGTAGTAATAGCATAGGTAAAAAAACAAAAGTCTGAAATAGAATACAAGAGCAAAAGCAAGTCTACAGATGCCATGATCTGGTAAATGTCACGGTCAGATCAGGAACAATATCATGTGGTGTGAGTTTGTCATCTGATAAGTCTCTAAGACAAGACAGATCAAGGCCCGACCACATGAGGCATCAGATTTGCGGATTTTGCGGGTGCTAGGGCCTTGTGTTAGGTTCATCGGGATCGCTGCCACCATCTTGCTCGCTAATCCTGCCGCTAAGTAGCAGTGCTTGCACTGTTGTGTTCCAGCGTGGAGAGCAAGACAGCCGGTGCAATTAATGGCACAAGAGGTATTCCATCTTAGCCCTCTGGGTTGGCACCGCATCTACAATCTCTTTGGTGTTACGGGTGTCTATAGGCAGTGGTGATCACTTACCATCAGGTGACCCACTTGCTTGTTTTCCTTTCTAATTCATAAAAAAAAATATTGTCACCTGTAAACTATAATTTTTGATCTCGAATTTAATCCCTGATTATACGTAGCCTATGATAAACGTACGTATCCAAACTATCTACTATTATCTAAGGTGTTTAATGTTTAAAACAAAAAGTTGATCCACTATAATCCGTTCGTGTATCCCAGCCCGACCCGATGGAGATAAACGATGGAACGGCTATTAATTTCGCAGGCTCGATATAAAAACGATATAAAAAAACATGCCAAGTGTATATCAGTCGTTAAAGTTAGGGTTCAATTAAGAAAAGTTGGGACTACTAATCCTACTATTCTTACTACTTTGGTAGCCTTTGTAATAATTTATTTTACATGTATTTTTTGTAGGGTGTTTTAAGTAAAATAAAGTGTTTACATACTGAAGTATTCCCTTCAGGGTTCTCCGGATATTGATTGGTATTGTTGGAATACTTGCAGGCAAACATCTTGAGCATAAATCGAGTGAAGGGGGTATGTTTGCGTATATACATTTGTACTAGAAGCGGCTACTGCGCAGTCAAGGTCAATGCTCAAGAAGTTTGCTAGGAACTGTAATGGAGTTACACTCGTCCTCTAATTAGTGGCTTAATTCAAGTATATAAGGAAGTAAAACTATCCTAATACAAGAAAAGCGAATAAACTAGACCTACCCACATATATCACACTTATTTACTCACTATACTACTTTTAATAATTAAATAATTAATGCTTCTAGTAAATTCTACCCTTTTAATATTATTAATGCGAAAGTAATGACGTTTGTACCTTAATCACGCATTAACGGTATTACGGATTTAAATGCAATTTGGCAAGCAGGTACCTAGGTCATGACCTGGTATAAAACGTAGGATATATTTTAAAATAATATCACACGAGCGAAGTCGCGGATAAAAGCTAGTTTATAATATGGTCACAAAGTTTCTATCTTGATCGTGACCCAACTAAAGGGGTTCGATCTGTACCTGCGGACCCCTGAGGGCACGGAACCGGTTCGCTACCGCGCGGCTACCGGCGCAGGCGCAGGCTTCATCCGGTTTGTATCCTCACCAAAAGAGAAAGAGCACCATACATTGTATTGTAACTACACGATTATTCAATTTCAATAAGGTATAATTTTTCGTTTAAAATACAACAGAGAATAGTAAAAAAAAAAAGGTTTTTTTCTCAATATCCTTTTTACAAACGGCTGAATTGATAAAGGGGTAAATGAACTGAATTTTTAAGTGACTTTAATGATTGACTTGACTGACTGACTGACAGAGAAAGCACAACTTTAACCACTGAAGAAAGAACATTGGAACAAACAACCCCAATATAGTATGTATAATAATAAGGTGGTTTCGAGGAGTAGCAACGCAACTTAACCTGCCCAGGTTTAATTTACCCCACCCTGTGTCTCAATCAAATCAGTGTCAAATGAAAGGGATGCATACAGAGATAAACTCAGATAAACTAAAATTGGTCGATCATCTAAGAGCTACTGAAACGTTCCTTAAGGTGTTGATAGACTTAAGTATTCACTTGTAATGCGCATTCTAACGAACGTTATGAGCTCACAAAATCAATAGCTAGAAAACGGCGAGCAGCGTGCAAGCGTTTACAAACGGCGATGCTCGATGTTATGTTACAAGGGAATGCTCAAGTCTGTCAGCTTCTTTAGATGGTATGAAGGTGCAGTAAAAAGTGCTTTTTGGATATTTAACCACTAAGGGAGTTAAAAGGGAGGTGTTGTTGCTAGGAAAAGCTAGTAAGGTAATAAATATTACATAGTTCCTTGGCTATTTTCTCTTGTATCCCTTTCCTTGATAAGCACTCTCAGGGTAACAATGTGGCTTGTTAACCCCGAGGAGCGCCCCGGAGCACCCTTCAGCCCACTTGTCACTAGTCGACCGAAAATTGGGGGTGGAAATATTTAAGGACCATCGTCGGTTGCATAGTTATGTTGACGACTTTCTGTTGAAGTTTGTAATTATATAGTACTAGCTTGTCCAGTGGCTGCGCTACGTTGTTTTCTAAAATCAAGTAGCCTGTTATCTGGTCAGTCGTCTCCTCTTTCGATTGATTAAAACTTCATCCGAATTGACGCAGCCGTTCTCTAGTTGTAAAATTTTGATTCAATTTTATACGTATAGGAGAAGAATTTCATTCCCCCATTAAGCCCCTATGAATGATACAATTTTCAAAATTCGTACGTCACCGGCACCAGGCTACAGTACGGTTCTACTAATCTTGGTATGGTCTTGATTAGACTTCATTTCTAGCGCGTTACCATGCGACATGCACTTGCACATATCTTGCTATATACTGCAAACTGACTTACTCATACTGTGCACCTAGCATGAATCTTCTCGATACGCGTAACTCGCTACGTAACTCAGTGCGTCTTTCTGCTACTGGGCTGTTTAAAAGGAGACGCACTCAGTTACGTAGCGAGTAAACGCGTGTCGAGGAAATTCGAGCTAGGTACACTGGCCTCGAGGCGAACGGAAATCAAATACTGCATACGATCGCGACCGAAGCGGAAATGCAGACAATAACAATAATAAATATGGACGTCAAAGAAAAATCATTGGACAATTCCTTCGTGTCGTGTTGAGAGTAAAATGGATTTGGCGACTTTAAGACACAATGTCAACGCCAAATATGAGACTATTTCATTTAAAGCATAATAAGAAATCTATCTATATCGATAATCTAAGAAATTTAAGGTTAGGTATTTTGAAGTTTTAGTTCAACGTGAACAATTGGCTATGTACTTAGAAATAATAAAATAATAAATAATAATAAAACCCGAGAGCCAAAGTTGGGGTGCATAGATGGCACTATCAGATGCCTGATGTGGTTTGGTCACGATCTGTCTTGCCCTAGAGATTTTATCAGATGACGAGTCTTCACATCACATGACTATTGCTCCTGATCTGACCACAACATTGACCAGATCATGGCATCTGTAAAGCTTTACTTTTGATCTCGGTTTCTATTTCCGATATCACAATTCATTTTGCCGTGGCCAACATATTTGACGATACGTTCGTGATTTTACATTTCCTTTAATATTTTATTCAATTAGAACTTCCTTTTACAAGAGGCCCACTTTAGCATGTTGAAAATATTAAAAAAAATTGCACCTTGTCAGTTTAAGTGGTTTAACAGTTTCGTATAGCGACCCATTAATGATGTTAAAGCGACGAGGTACTAAATCGTTCGGATATTTATGACGCTAACCTTACCACACGAATGTTCTGCCGCAAGAACTTTTCTGTTTAAAAGTTAAGTAAGTATAAAAAAAACAAAAAGCAGCTTAACTCCCAAATTAATTACACCTCGTTATACCTTAAGCCAAAACTAAATCCGAGGTCAAATCACGTAATCCGAAAGTAATTATCTTCACACAAAAACCTTGTGGAACTTATAATATGCCAGTACAGTCAGCACCAGAAGCTGCTCCAATGGCAAATAAAAAATACGGGGTGTTCATGGGGGGGGGGGGGGTAACAAACGAAGGTCAGGTATAGGGGACCTTAATAGCTACCCAAACAAGCCCCATATGTTTGGCGATTTTCATTTGTTTAAACGCAATGAGCATTTTAGCGAACATTTTAGAAATATCAGTTTTCTGTTATCTGGTGGACCAACATCTGGCTACTTCTGAAAAAAACAGGGTCGTAGTTCAAATGGTTTAGCTACAAAGAAAACCTTTTAATCCGACTACAAACAATTTTTACGGAAATGCTCACAAATTTGAAACAAATGATGGTACACGAACATACATGGGAGTCATTTGAGTAGCTATTAAGGTCCCCTAACTCTGACCTTCGTTTGATCCACCCCCCCCCCCCACTAACAACCCTGTATATTATTATACTTTTTTTTAATACTGAAAAAGGGAGGAAAACAAGCAATCGTCACCTGATGGAAAGTGATTACCATCGCAAATAAGAACCACCGACGCCGAGAGCATCGCTGATCTGTTGCCATCGCTGAAATATTATAACATTTATTCAGAAGTCTTTAAATTATTTATGCTGAAAGGGTTCCATAGTGGCCTATGAATAAATTTGGTTGACTGTTACATCCTAGTTGTACACATACAAAGCTGGGTCGCATCGCTAGTATAGACTTGATCTATCGACTGTACTCCTGCGCACTGTACCTCACGTTCACTTAGTATGCGCACTGACTCAAAACAAAGATCAATTATTTTATTATGTCAGTCACGTATATATAAACGTATATAAGTAAGTGTATTATGGTAATATATACACATAATGTATTCGATAGCTGTGGCCAGAAAAAGAAGCGTAGGCCGGTAGCAAAACAACTCCGTAGGGTTGGCGCTGTTGGCGGAAATTAAAAACGATATGCTAATTTATATTAACAGCGACATCTCAAATTTTTTTTTTAATACAAGAGGAAGGTAAATGAGCAAGTGGGACACCTGATGGTAAGTGATCACCACCGCCCATAGACACCCGCAACACCAAAGGTTGCAGATGCGTTGCCAACTCAGAGGGCTAAGATGGAATACCTCTTGTGCCAGTAATTGCACCGGCTGTCTTGCTCTCCACGCACGAACACAACAGTGCAGGCACTGCTGCTGATTAGCGAGCAAGCTGGTGGTAGCGATCCGGACGGACCTCGCACAAGGTCCTACCACCCGCAATCATAACGAATTAAGAACCTTCTTTTTTTGAAGTCGATTATAAACTTCAGTATTTATAGCGGCTAAGAGCCATGCCGTAATCCGTTGCTGGCTGCAGTATGACCGGCTAGACCCCGGTAGTACTACACGCTCACACACTGCCTGTGTGAAGTAGTAGATTTCTGGTTAATTTCATACGGTAAGTGCCAAGACCCAGGGACCCACTTTGATATAAAACAATAGAGTTCATTGAATAACTTATGAAACTAAATAATCCAATAAAGAATCACAAGTGAGTAGTTAAAGTCAGTTCTTAACAGTCTTTCTTTTTCTTTCTCTATGTCTGTTAGACAAAAAGATGTGACACGTATGATTAATGCATTAATAGTTACAATTAGCCCGGAATATAGTGCATTAGTGGTATGCAAAGGTCGAATAAAGTATACAAAACAAACTTTTAACTGCGGCTTTGCTCGCGTTTACAAATATCCTATGTTTTAATCCAGAACATGATCTATTTGCCTGACTAATTTCGTCTAAATTCTTCTAGCCGTGTGTGAAAAACGAATAACATCCAGACATCATTACATTCGTATTAAGATAGTAAGATTATACAACAAAGGAAGGTAAACGAGCAAGTGGGTCACCTGATGGTAAGTGATCACCACCGCCCATAGACACCCGCGACACCAAAGGGATTACAGATGCGTTGCCAATCCAGAAGGCTAAGATGGAATAGCTCTTGTGTCAGTAATGTCACCGGCTGTCTTGCTCTGCACGCCGGAAAACAACAGTGCAAGCACTGCTACTTAGCGGCAGGATTAGCGAGCAGGATAGTACTAAAAATTTAACGCTAGCTAACTGTTATTAAATATAATGAAAGCTTCTACAGTCGCATGCTCAATGAAACTTCAGTTGCATCTCACCCCTGCAAGTAATCCAATTTGTTAAAAACAAAACAATTTAAGTTAAAAAAATAAGCCAGCAGTGATGACCCTGTTTGACCAGCGCCAAGCCTCCAAACACGACCGGTTTTTCATGTTTCTTGCTGCCAAACGCAACATTCAACTACCCTAAGTCACGCAACACAACAAGCAAAAACTCACCATAACACCTACACTTACAATCCAAGTTGGATCCACGCTACAGTTAGTTTAAGTCGTTCTTCCTCGCTTAGCATTGACCTGAAATTGTCTCGTTTTAGCTTGACTGGATTGCATATTGCTGTCTCGTTCAGAACAGGCTGCTAAGCCAGTTTTCACAAACATCGGATGAGTGTATCGTTTTGTTAATGTACCTGTTTACTTAGCGAGAAAGATTATACCTACGTCAGGCGGAGTAGCACAGTGTTCAGGATTTATGATAACAGCCTCCGAAGGTTGGCTAAGTCTTGCTTTTCCCCTACATACAAGAAAGAGTTTTAAAGGCTCCATATAACGCTTCTAAGCTACGCTGCTCTCACGAGACTAGTGACTAAAACCTATTCATTTTACCTATTTGTCATGTAAACAAAATTCTTACTCAAAATTTCACTTTTTAGTTTCTTAACATCCAGTTTGTTGATATGGAACTGTAATATTGCAAAGTAACGCCTGAATCTTTTTTTTTATGAAATAAGAAGGCAAACAAGCAAGTGGGTCACCTGGCGGTAAGTGATCAACACCCAGATTGCAGATGCGTTGCCAACCCAGAGGGCTAAGATGGAATACCTCTTGTACCAGTAATTACACCGGCTGACTTGCTATCCACGCCGGAACACAACACAGGATTAGCGCGTAAGATGGTGGTAGCGATCCGGACGAACCTTGCATAAGGTCCTACCACCCGCAGAATCTATTAATTACCTTAACATTGTTTATATCATAAATAAAGCCAATCCAAGCCTTAAATGGACGAGGTGCGTTTTAATTTGGTGCTTTGTAATGTTCTATTAAATTGAAACGGTGTTTTGATGACAAACACTGAAATGTTAGGTTAGAATATCGTTTACTACTTAGAAAGACAGAAAGAAAGAAAGTTTATTTGCAAGAGACATGGTAACATAAAAACAGATGTTATGTAAATAAAATATGACCTACATATCTCGCCAACAAGACAGAAGAGGATGAATTTACTTTATCTTAAGTATTTTTCAGTGCAAACAAGCATTCGGTTTACCTGTGAAGGGATTAGCGATCCTAGAAAACTGGTGATCCATTGGCAGACTTTAGGTCCTTGAGGGCGTCCGGATTTCTTTGCACTGTATGAAACGTAGCAAGTTTCTCTCCACCGGTGTGTACTACTCCGGTCGAGTCGTCTATTTGGATAGAAACCAACAACTGATTCTACTAGGAACAAAAGTAACGTTCACTGTTGGTTTGTTTTGATATGAATGTGAAATCGCGACTGTTTGGGGTAATTAGAACATATTTTGTGATTTAAAATGTATAATACGTACAGCTTCATCATTCAAAGTTTATTTGCATGGCAATTATCGATGTTTATTAAAGTAAACTTATAGGTCTGTCCCTAGATGGCGCCACCAGTCGCAAATCTTAGTTATTGATATTAAGTAATAATTTGTCTTGCACTGGATATCGAAAAGAACAGTTGTTTTTTCTATTTTTCCCATAACCTCAAGCCCGGTACATTGTCAGTTCAGTTCTTTTATTAGAACAAATTTTTCTTTCTGTCTTTTGTCATATCTATAAACAAGTTGATGTCCCTTGCAATAATTATCATTTACAGAAAATTGCGTACACACAACAAAATGAGAAGGAAGGATTATTACTGAACAAAATGATACAAAATTAAAGTATATTGTCAAGAAGATATAATTTATCTGTCATATTTATAAAGTAAATGATTAGGTACAATATCTATGACAAGGCTTTTTCGGAAATAAAACTGATTTGCATAAGCGATCCTTGACTCCCAATTAAGTATACTTATCTACTGTGCTAAAAATATCAAAAACAACATTGTAACTTTGTTTTTATTTGAAACGTATACGTCCTTGAATTGTTTGCCGAACCGGTGGAAAATTTTCTTATATTCATTCATAAGTGCTTCTCGTAAGGTCTATATTTAGACTTTAACCTTGACTTAATATTAGGCGAAGTTAGGTCTGGAGAGGACACTAAAAACTATCCAAAAGAAAATAACCTTGGCCCGACTACGTATCTTTTATTGAGGATGTAACATTAGCATAAAAACCGGACCGGTCAATTACAAGTTCTAATTTCGTACGTTCATTATTTTAACTCATTACGCCGATTCGAGCCGCCAAATTTAATAATACCCACATAATAACTACCATCTCGGAATACGATAGTCTTTTTACGTTGACGATGTTACAGCCATTCAAATTTGAGTCTCTCAGTGACGAGTTAAAAGCTATTCAGTTGCGTGCCGTGCGTTAAAGGTAAAATTGTAAAAAATAATGACACAGTCATCTCCAGTAGCACTTAAATGTATACTAAGTCAGTTTTTGTGATCCAACAAATGTACTTTAATTCGCATAACGAGGTCGAAACAAAGTTACGAGCCAGCACACAATATGAAAGGTCGCGGAAAGGTTATTGTTGTATGAATAAGTCGAGTCAAACGCTCGTTACTTCAAGTTCATTTGTATGACCTCATTATTCATTTTTACCAGGGACCTGGAGACGTAGTCGGGCCCTACAAGATGGACCATCCACTTGGACGCTGGTGGATATAGATGCAGAAGGCATACGACCACTCGTTGCGAAAATCTTTGGGGGAGATCTTTGTTCAGCAATGAACGTTTCCGAATTGAAAGCAAGAGGAACAGAGGCAAAAAAATCTTGAAAATTCGTTTGTTCACGGAACGCCTAATTAATCAATGTTGCGACAGAGTACTTAGTTAAAAGTGGTGCTAATTCAATTAAGCGAGACACCTAACCATTACATAATGATAGCGTAGTTAAAAGATATAACTACACGTGCCTAGATTGCCGCTAATCAACCTAACAAAAGCCGCGGAACCTCAATTGGAGACAATTGCTGTAACTACTACGAACAAGGGTCCACGTGCCAAACCAATACCACCCGTCCGTCCAACCAGTTCTAGTGACGCGGCCGGGTGTACCCACTACGAGTTTTTATCTTTATTTGTACCACATTAAGGATCAACTACGCTCTTGATGCTGGCTGAACCTTTGACGATGGCCACTTGTTTGTTTTGAGTACCATTACTGTCTAGACCCTGATCCTTATCTGAATATTATCTAAATAAACTACATTAGAAACATTTGCTATCTAACAGCCGCGTCTATGATAAACATAGAGGAGTTTTAATTAGAAATTTTCCAGAGGTTTCTGTATAATCGTGTGTGGTGATTCAGTACAATGGAGTACTGTGGTCTAGACTGGTTGGTATCGCCCCACTTGTTAGAGGCAGTTGTTAGGATCTGTCTAGTGCTTCTAAATGACAGTCAATTAGATCTTTTATTGCACAAATAGATGCTAAATTCGCATTGAACCCTAGAAAAGATTCATGATTCAAATAGGTTACATACAAAAGAAACCAATTTCGCTTGATGTTTATTTGTATTTATTAAGTTTCTAGATTGAGCCGTTTTGAAACAACGAACTTTTTACCCTTTTTTTATAATGTTTTCGGGTATATGTATAGATGTATGTCTATTTCTTTGACACGTACTGATGCCTAAACGGCTTGATGGATGTTGCCATGTGAGGTGTCGTTAGATTTGTCTTAATTATGGGAGTGACATAGGCTTTGAGTATTTAACATTGAGATGCCAAGCCGTATTTTCACCTAACATTTTTTTCTGCCAATTTTAGCGGGGGAGACGGGTCTAGATGTTGCCCGATGGCTAGGAAATTCGGGATTGTCCTGGAATTACGTGTCTTGTCCCGTGCCCAGGAATTACACTTTATAGTCCCGGACTTCGAGTGTTACTATATTTTCAGAGTTCCTTACCTCAAAAGGAAAAATCCGAAAACTGTAAACAGTATCGGAAGTCTCCAGATGAGATATCCGAATAAAATCACAACATGCTGTCGGCAACACTGCCACGAATGCCATGATGTCAAATTTTGAAATGTTTACGTTATGTCTGTCAAAAAGCTTATTCATTTAAAATGTTTTTGGTGTTGTAAATAATAAATTAATTGTGAAGAAAATTATTTACGTGTGATAAAAAAATCCGTCTTTAGTGAAATTTGAAGTTTTTGATAGCCGTTTGAAGGTAAATACAGCACGATTAACCATTTTTGCAGAGATCGCTTTCGCGATACGGACTAAAGCAAAATGACACACGATATCGCGGCGAACTGGTTTTTATAAACCGTTATGATTTAAATCACGGTTTTAGGCCATATGCATTGGCAGAGGGGAATGCGTGCCTTGCGACGTCCAGTGGCTAAATTGTCTAAGGACATAGGCGATATAAAATTTCAATATGGTGTCTGCGAATCAAGAAAATGAGGGTTTTTTTTCTTTATTTCAATAATATGGGTTTAATGCCTCGTATACTCCAGTATTGCGACTGATAGTTGTAAAGTTCTTATTAAAAACTAGTTTTATTAGCGTCCGCGTAAATTTTGGATCAGGCACAGTCAACTAATTTGATTCATTGGCCACTGTAACAATTAATGTTATAATGACTTCTGAATAAATGTCATAATACCCTCGCGATGACAAATTGCGACAGCATTCTAAAGTGGCCCATGAATAAAATTGGCTGACTGTACTTACACACCAGTTTCTAGCCCTGTTTTAACTAGGTACTTTGTAGTAAAATTTTCAATAATTCTTTCTTTGTGCCTCTTTATGCCCGCTAGAGAACATACTAACAGTGAAAATCTCAAATATCGTAAGGGACATTAAAGGACATTTTCATTGTCCCTTACGACATTTAAGATTTCTACTGTCAATATGTTCCTTTCAAGTCTCCAGCTACCAGGGTTTAATCTGATCGTTGTCTGGCTGACACACTGACAGAAAAATACTGTGAATCTAACAGGAAAACTTTAACGGCACACAACCCACATTACAACTTTGCAAATGAGTACACGTTTTTATTGTGGCCACTTTTCCCCATTTAACATTGTCAATTTCACAACAAGTAATCGTTTTGTTGAATGCACAAATTTTTATTTCTAATGACAACGTTGCCAATTCCACAACAACTAACCGTTTGGTTATTTTTATATAGTTCATGTATTGTTGTCACTCTGACAACAAAAAGGTTGTATTTTTGACAGTAGAGCTGTGCCACTGTAGCAATGTTTCCGAACGTACATTGTGAGACGCAGATCTATTGTTGTCACTTTGACAAAATAAATGTCGTCGTTTTGACAGCAGAGCTGTGCCACTGTAGCAATATGTTCGGCCGAACATTGTGAGACCTACATCTGTTGTTGTCACTCTGACAACAGAAATATTGTCGTTTTGACAGCAGAGCTGTGTCACTCTAGCAATATGTTTAGCCGAACATTGTGAGACCTACATCTATTGTCACTCTGACAACAGAAATGTTGTATTTTTGACAGTAGAGCTGTGCCACTGTAGCAATGTTTCCGAAAGTACATTGTGAGACACAGATCTATTGTTGTCACTTTGACAAAATAAATGTCGTCGCTTTGACAGCAGAGCTATGCCACTGTAGCTTTAGAAATTATCGAGAGCAGTATGGAAAACACGTATTGTTTTGTTGACATATATTTTTCGAGTACAAACAACAGTTGCTAGGTTACCATATATATTAAAAAAGTAAAGCACTGCAGTCTGTGCATAATTCAACCTTCTTTAACATCCCATCTCCTTTGTTGCAACTGTTAGTTAAGTGGATGTTCCTGCTAGCTTGCACAGTTCCTGAAGCCGAGGTTTAAATAGTGGCTTCGTTAAAAAGTCAGCCAGCTGATCCTTCGTGGCTATCTTCTCAACCCTTAGATCATTATCTAGAACGCACTGTCTCACAAAGAAGTGCCTTAGCTTTATGTGCTTTGTCCGTTGGTGGGTTTCGTACGGTGGATCATGAGCCAATTTTATAACAGATTCACTGTCAATAAAAAGCTTATTATCTTTGTACCATTGCTCTGCATAAAGCCAATGATCCTCGTAATCCAAATGATCTCTCTAGCGGCCTCGCTGCCACAATTTCAGCTTCTGTAGAAGATATTGCGACGGTAGATTGACGCTTAGTTTGCCATGCTATAGCACCTTCGGCATTAATGCATATCATGCCGCTCGTTGAGCGTCCAGTACAATTATCACCTCCGTGATCAGCGTCGTTGTAGCACCGTAAGCCATGGAGTGCAGTGGAAGGCTTGTATGTAATTCCGTAGTTTACAGTGCCCTTAATATAGCGCAAAATTCGCTTAACTTTCGCTACGTCTTCAGGTGTAGGATCATCAAGTTTGCGCGACACTATTCCAACAGCAAACGAAATGTCGGGTCTTGTGCCCACCATCAGGTAAGAGAGTGCACCAACAGCTTGACGATAAGGAAAGTTTCGGGCTTCATTATTTTCCTTCGTCGATATCACGGTATCTTTGACTATCGGAGTTACAGCTGCTTTACAGTCCTGCATACCAAATCTTTCAAGTAACCGTTTTGCATAACCTTTCTGGTCAATCTTGAATGTCCCATCATCTTTCCTTTCTATTTCTATTCCAAGAAAATAGGAACCGCTTTTTGTCATTATCTTAAAACGTTGCTTCATCTCACTGAAAAACTTCGCAGTTTCTTCGGAGCTCGCAGACGCAATTAAACCGTCATCTACGTATAGGGCCATTATTATCTTGTGTTTTCCCTCTCCTCTTTTAAATAAGCAAGGGTCGCTTTCACTTTGTTTGAAGCCAAGTTTTAGGATGTGCTCAGTTATTGTGGAGTTCCAGCAACGCGGAGCTTGTTTAAGGCCATAAAGACTCCGCTTAAGCTTGCAAACTTTCAGTCTTCTTATATTACAGCGAATCACTAGACGCAGCCGTGTCTAAAGACAAACTAACTGAAACAGAAACACACAAGTTGTGGCAACGCCTTCATTCGTATGACCACAATACAACTTTGTCAAATGCTTTAAGTTCACTTTGTCGAATGCTTTAAGTTTACTTTGCTAATATAAGCGCGCTTCGTGAGACGCTTGCGTTTCGGGGTCTTTTTTTAATGGAACTCTCCTTACTTCTCTTTTGAAGAACCGGGTTAATAGGCGAATCTCGTGCCTCTTTAGGCAAGACGTAACAAGGCCTGGGCCGGGAAACAGGTTACTATTTTCGAGGATTTGTAAAATGTTATAAGTAAGTTAACGAACTCTCGAAGTATTGCTGTTAATGTAACAAATTACAAAACAGTTTAGTCATTTTTAATTTGACAAAAGCAAAGTTGTCTGCGTTGTTGCCACCTCAAAATAAATGTTGTCAAGTTGATTATGTTAAATTTTGTGAAATTCGTACGTCGTTATACGTTAACGAACTCTCAAAGTATTGCTGTTATTGTAACAATACAGCTAAGCTCATTTTAATTTAACAAAAGCACAGTTGTCTGCGGTGTTGCCACCTCAAAATAAATGTTGTCAAGTTGATTATGTTAAACTTTGTGAAATTCGTACAACGTTATACGTTAACGAACTCTCAAAGTATTGCTGTTATTGTAACAACAAAGTTCTGCTGCTCAACTGCTCAATAATTAGTCGCACAATAAAAAGATTGTGTCTATACATAAATGAACTTAAATGCGTCAATAAAGTTTTTTGTTCCCCAAACAATAAAAAATGTACAACGCTAATATTGTGCTTTATGAAGCATTTTTTTTCTCAGTGCAGTCAAGGAAGCGTTTATACTTAAACTCATAATAAAGATAAATACCTTATTTGGTCTAAACATCTTGAACCTGCTAAGACCTCCACTTGTTCGGGGTGTCAATAGATCCCCTTATCCTCATAAAACAACGGCTTCAACAACAAACAAACTAAATCCCGCAGTTGTGGACATCGGCCGTACATCTTTCTAATCGTGGGTTTAGAAAAAGTCGGGGTGAAATATAGTGGTGCGCCCGCGGCCGGTTGGGCAGGTAGTGGGGCTGTGCTGCGTTTAGTTTTACACTGTTAACTGTCAGAAAATAATGACTATGCTTCCAAGCTTTTAAGAGGCAGGTACCTAACAATTACTTTGAAGGAAAAGTATGATCAGAGAAATGGATTTTACCTACATTTGTACGAATCACAGCAAATATCTGGTCTCTCATGAATATTGGTTTGAAAGCAGCTATCGGAGTAGCTTGCTGCTACTCCTCGTATGGTACATGAGAGAGAAGACAGAACCCAAAGGCGTGCAAATCAGCGATCTTGCAATCACTGGTCCCCATTACATCACAGTGGCAACTTTCCATCAGGTGAATTGGTTCTGCCTACCCAACTGAAAAAGGGATGATTTTATTTATTTGTTTCTGTATATTTGTACGGCCCATAATTTACAGTAAAGCCTTTGTGATGATCTGATAATTATAATCCTACTTTAACCATACCATTGTAGGTACCTACCTAGCACCAATCTCCTCGATACGTGTTAACTCGCTACATAACTCAGTGGGTCTCTCTCCTACTGGGCAAGTTGGAAAGAGACGCACTGAGTTAACTCGCGTCGCGAAGATTCGTGCTAGGTACACTGATAAGGATTCTTCATATTGGGATATTTCGTTGGTACAGTCAAGGAATTAAATTTCCAACCCACCTAAGGTTCAATAGCATATAGCAAACTGTCACCATAAGAGCTATAGAGCAAGACGTTAGTTTGACATATCGACCTTAATGCATTGCGAATGTCAGACGACATTTCAACGAAATGGGTAGGGAATTAAATTCCTTGACTGTACCTACGTAACGTAAAGTTTAAGGCCACTTAAAATTTACGTTTGCATGCAAGTAGCAAATACCGAAGTATGTCAAAGTCAAAGCCAATGTAAATAGCCCTTTATCTGTCATTTTTGCATCCAATGAACTTAAAAAAAGCATAATCTGTCATTACAAATAACATTTACTATGTATTACTAACTAAAACATTGGCAAATAAATGCATGTCTCAGAATAAGTGCTGATTAATTACTTTCAAGTAACATTCCTTGCCTCGCAGCTTGTCCAAGCACTGTCAAGTCCGAACGGACCTCCAATACAAAGTAAATCCACGCTAGTCCCAAATAAATTTACATCGAATGCGCTTTGGCTGAGGACTGCATTAAGCGCATTGCCGCACGATCGTCGCCGGTAACTTTTTGTCCATTGTGTGTGAGTTATTGTCCATCAATAACCCTTTTATACATTTACATAATACACGGAACCCTAGTAATAAACATTTCAATGAAGACGCGTGCTCACAACATAAATATAAAGTTGATTTGTACTGTTTTATTCAAACAATAATGACAAATTCTGGACTAGACATAGAAAACTTAAACTAACACAAAAACTAGGAAAGCGGGTAGGACCTTGTACAAAGTCCGTCCAGATCGCTACCGCCATCTTGCTTGTTAATTCTGCCGCTAAGCAGCAGTGCTTGCACTGTTGTGTTCCGGAGTGGAGAGCACGACAGCCGGTGCAATTACTGGCACAAGAAGTATTCCATCTTAGCCCTCTTGGATGGCAATGCATCTGCAATCTACTTGGTGTTGCGAGTGTCTATGGGCGGTGTTTCACATACCATCAGGTGGCCAACTTGCTCGTTTTCCTCCCTCTGTTGTAAAACAAAAGAAAATTAAAAGTAAGTGAGTTCCTTCAAGTCTGATCCCTGCGGAAGTATCTCCATGATGATAGCAAATAAGTTAAATTAGCATGAAATTAAAACGTCAAAAACAAACTTTGTATGTTTGACATTTACCTAGTGAAAGATAGAAGGTAGGCTTAGAAAGGTTTTTTACTAAATTTATTTCATTCGATTATTGTTGATTTACACACACACTGAAGGTAGATCAAAGTTCACTTGCAAGATTGTATCCGAACAAACAGAGTGACAGATAAAACGTGACAAGTTTTTTTAATGGAAAGGGATGTCACCTGATGTGTTTCACGTGATGGGAAGTGATCACCGCCGCCCATAGAAACTAGCGCCTCCAAGCGTATCGCTGATCCGTTGCCGGTCTTTACGTCCTCCCCTGTGGGTTTCTGGATCTTGCCCAGTGTCAAACTACTACTTCATGCCCGTATTATGTAAGAGTCGACACTCTTAAAATTATACACAAATTCTAAAAATATTGGAAAAATTATGAAAATGCCCATTTTTTTGGTTAATCATTCTACCCCGGTCGAGCCCACCCATTCATAATGCAGCCAGCAACGGGCTACAGAACGAGTATAACATTTTTTTACAGCCTAAGATCCCACCGTAAAATTCTACACCTCTGATGGAAATGTGATTTAGAGTTGCCTGGTGCGTCGCAAAAATTATGCGGGTAGTAGGACCTTGTGTAAGGTCCGTCCGGATCGCTACCACCATCTTGCTCGCTACTCATGCCGCTAAGCAGCAGTGCTTGCACTGTTGTGTTCCAGCGTGGAGAGCAAGACAGCCGGCGCAATTACTGGCACAAAAGGTATTAGCCCTTTGGGTTGGCAACGCATCTGTAATCTCCTTGGTGTTGCGGATGTCTATAGGCGGTGGTGATCACTTACCATCAGGTGATCCACTTGCTTGTTTGTTCCTATTTTATATTTAAAAAAAATTTGGTGGATACAATAAAACACAGTCTCACCAGAGTACACAAAGCAGTAGATAGCTTGTTTAAAAACGAATTACAAAAAGTGGTTGTATAGCTATAAACAATTGAACCCTTCACTCTGACGATAACATTCCCCTGCCCTCGCCAGCTGCGGGAGAACTCGCTGCTGATAAGGGTGACAATATTGACACCCTGCGCGCGCGCAAATGTTTGCGCTCTAAACGGGGTTGGCTTGGGGGAAGATCGTCCGTGATTTCGGTTATACCTGAGGCGTTAACATTACTTTTTTTCTGTCCAATTCTGAAACCGAAAGCAAGTGTTTCATATGCAAAGCTGAAGGAAAATCTTTCGGGTATTTTCGTAATTTTTCAAATATTTTTTCGTAGTTTGTATAATTTCAAGTATTTCAGGTGTTTTAATGTTATTGTGAGCCATTTGGGTATTATAATATATATTTTGATCGCTTTGCTCGTGCGCATAATAAATTTCAGCTGCCATGTTCACTTTCCTCTCATGGTTAACAATCTTCTAGAACTATACTTTAAAGTACTCATAGGTGAAATATAATGTTTCAAACTTAAAGTGTTTATCATATCTAATTCTAAAAATTATGTTTATTGTATTTTATTATTAAAGTAAAGAGAAATATTGGTAAGTCCCTACTTACCTATTACTCATCAATTAATGGCACATTAAGTTATACTTTACAAGCATTTAGTCCAAAGAAATCTGAACAAGAATTCCAAGATACTTCGTGTAGTAATCTCTTACAACACTCATACTCTTTGCTAGAGTGGATACAACATATCTACACTGATGGTAATGGTAATGGTAATTTTTTCATAAGTGCTTCTTGTAAGCCTAATTAATCTGAATAAAGATATTTTAACTTTGACTGTTAACCCTAACCAATTATTTATATTTTTTTCATACAAAATTATGTGTTCATAGAATGTCATTGACGAATCCCGGAGACAATAACAAAGACCTTAATATGTAGTTCGCGTGCCATCCTGCCCACTGGAGCTAGTGGAGCTGGGAGCCGCAGGCGCAGTAAACAATAGCTATTCTTGATTAACATGCAAAACACATCGCATCCTCCACGGCGCACATAGACGAACTGTCGGCTGTATCGCCGAGATAAAAATATTGCGGCCTTGGGCTTGACAAATAACCTACTTATACGTTTTCTTTCGTGCAAATACCTAAATAAACATACTTATCAATTTATCACTTGTTTACATAAAAGTATAATCGATTCGAAGGTGGATTTCATATCGATTTAGTGAACGTTGTCGCTAGGTGTCGCGTTCCGAGCGGTGCGGTCCTTTATTCCAGAGGTCGCACTCGCGGTGACGTTGCTGTGTTATTACAGCTTGTTTAGCATCTGCTAGCTGACTAAATATGTCGCTTATTTGTTATAGGGATCCTTTTCAGCTACTGCGGTTTGAAAGAGACACTATGTGCTACGGACGATGCAAAATCAGCGTAACTATTGTCAGCATGATGATGATGTGATGACACAAGCAATATTAAACTCCAGAAATAACGTAAACGTATGGCTAATTGGTAACAAATTTCCATTGCTCTTTCTGATTTTACGTGTCAGTATTTTTTGTAACAGTTCAACTATTCTTTGAGGAAGTGTCATTTAAACTCATGAAGCTACCGTCACTTGCTACCCTAGTTTTCTCGGTTTAAATAAACCGTCTTTGATTTTGATCAGTTTCTGAAAGATAAGAATTTACGATTTTTGGCTGGATGCCTTAACATATTTCTAAAAAAATTGCTTCTAGTTTGTTTTCAGTATACCTAATACAATTTTATCAAGCAAACCTAGCGAATTTCATCCCCCAGCAGACCGCTTTCATATTGGCATTGGCAACATATCCACTTCAATTATACTTATGCAACTGCGGTCTTTTTTTTCAAACGTCCGCACTGTTACCAGGGACCCTATTACATGACGGTCTAAGTTTAGTATATCCCTGCGGCTTAGTTTAACTAGTGTTTTAAAGAAAGGGACCAGATAGAGATAAATAGAACTTGTCCTGTTACGTAAGAACCACAGGGGCGATAAGGCGTGTTACACTAATTAAGTCGCATACATGCGCCTGATTATCATTGCTTTTTTTTCTGGAATGTCGCACGTCAATCGGTTTGTCATAAACGTGACCGCACACCCTAACTATGCGCATGGCGTGTTGAAATATTAAAAATTTAATATCCGATGACTAAGTAATGTCAGAATCGTGAAATTCTTTTTTTACATGAGTCATTTTATGTGGACGTTTATGTAAAATGACACGAGAGGTGGGCCCAAGGTTGGTGGGACGGTGCAGGCGGATGGACATCGAAGGCATAACATCTGGAATGAGAGCAAAAGCAAACCGCCTAGTAACGAATTGGAACAAATTACCTTACTACTACGCAAAACCAAAGAACCCTTAGTTTCGCGAAGTAGCAAGGCAATTTGTTAATATGGACCTCTAAGAAGTAACACCTGAGTCTATTGAATAGTTCCAAATCCGTTTGGTGTTAGCAACTACTAAATTTAAATGATAATGTTTAATCCCAAACCTACCTAAAGTTTTGATCCTTACAGTACAATAATAAAGGCCCCAGTCCTGGAAAGTGACCCAATAGCTGACGAGAAAATACGGAACATAAGAGTAAAAAAACCGGCAAACGAGCCGGGTTACCTGATGGTCAGTAATCACCACCACCCATAGACACCCGCAACATCAAGGATACTGCAAATACTTTGCCAGCCCGAGGGCTAAGATGAATTATCTCTTGTGCCAGTAATTGCACCGGCTGCACTAACTACACAAACTAGCACTACGTCAGTAGCGACGTCATTTTTTGACTATATCCAAGAAAACATCCAAATAAATCATCCCTGACATGATTCCACTAATTAATTTTTTTTTAAAAAGCTTTTTGATTCAGCTTTTTATACCAAAAGGGTGCCAATGGGACCTAATTTTAGTTAATGTTAACTGACCTCCATTTGTACCAAACATGTTGTTACAGTTTTCAGCTTCGCCTATCTTTCCTGTTCGTTTAATTTTTTATCTGCTTAGGTACAGTAAATGCAGTAAACAGGAAATGTCTAGCGCAATCGAATGGAACCAACGCGATAGTGATTAAAATTGTACATTTTACTGTACGAAGAATAGAGCTCAGTATTTCAATCTTATGGACACCTCTTTGTTTCGCACTTGAAACTCTTGGGAGGTCTATAATAAACAAACCAAACACACATAATATACATATTTTTTAATTTAATAACAAGTGGCGCCATCTCTTCGTCAACTACATAATAACCCAGTTAATCAGATAACTTGAAAAACTTTCTCATAGATAACAAGTAAAAAATCGAGAATGCGGTCGTAAAATAAAGCAAATTGAAAATTACGCAGTTTTTGGCAGGCAATCTGTGACTTCATTGGAAAAATCGTGACACAGAATGGAGAGGTTGAAGGCTCGAGTCCTGTCAGACGCCCAAGATTTTTCTCTGTGTTGTCATTGCATATAATTTAAAAGTCCCTGGGTCAAATGACACGGCGTCATTAAAATATCTGTTAGGACTTGAATGGTGAACCCGAGTGGTAAAGTCATGAAGACATTCCTAATCAAAAATAGGTGACCCTAACTCAAGATAGAGAAATGTAACACTTTCTTGATAACAGAGAACTTTTAAAATTTAAGATCCTTTTGAAATTATTGGCATTTAACTATTCAGTTTGTATCCACTGACTGCTAGAGGCTTTTTCCTTTCACGCTCCTATGACAATGGTATCCACTATTCTCGTTGCTCGATGCCTCTTCCACCATTTTGCCAACATCTTCTTCTGCAGGTTTCTCTTCACTATTGGAGACTGGCCATTAACTTTGTGAACTTATCCTGGCCCTGTAGCAACTCTGAAAAAAGCCGAGCAGCATTAGCAACTCCCGTCCATTCCCTTATGTTCCTCTAAGATACTTACCCATGGTAAGTATAGGCTTCGTAAGAATTTCATTACATGCAACGTTTTGTTACCTATTTTTAGTCATTTTGTGGCGCTGTTATATAATAATGGTGGCGCTGACAATAGCTCCTAAGGCAATGTGTATGCAGTACATGTGTTGACCGTGACATGACCATTTTGCTGGTTTTATGTGGATATAAGGCGTGGCGAACACGTGTCTGTGCAAATGTGTCTTTCCGTGTTTGCAGATAGCCCCAAGGCCGCTCCGCGACGTGATATCTTTATTGATTTTAACTCAAATCGGGAGGGCCTTATCAGGGTAAATAATGGACATAATATTTGCTAAATCGATGGAGTTTTTCTGTTTCTTTACTCTTATTGTTACATAACGGTACTTTGATGTGTACAAGGATTAGCTCCTACTTGCATAGTTGAATAAACAATTACTTTTGCATCCTAGAGGTTTCTAAATTTTCTTAATTTCTTGGAAGTAGTTATTTTTTCTAATATCAGGGTTAACCCTCAAAGGTGTAAACATTGAAACAGAAAACTATCTCATAACATGCAAATTGATGACTGCAAAACAGAATTCGATAGAAATTTTAATGGAATTCAGCAGAAGTTCTGACAAAATGACTTTCCTTGCAGATCTGATACCTAGTTCCAAAATTATTGCTACCAAACCCAACCTGATTCAGATTCGTTGGCCAACAAGGAAGATAATTTGTCGTGACGTAATTATTGTAATATTTGGCTATATATAATATTATGTGATTGTGTGTAAACAGGCTTATAGCACGTACTTCTTCAGACGACACTGACGAACACTTCTGTTCATAAACCGAGAAGGAAGGCTCCATCTTTTTTTTTGTTATTTAACAAGAGCAAACAGCTTCATATTCAACTAAGCATACATTTCCAGAAGTAAGCCAAGGCCATTAAACTGAATACTATAAGGCTTTAAATTAAGCCTGAATTTCTACTTTGCTGAACTAGTAGAAAATTCAGTTAACCTTATGCAGGACCATGATCGACCAATTTCATCTTTCTTTTAAACTTATTTATTCAAATTCCTGCTTAGCATCTTGAAGTTAATCTTCCCAAAGATGAGCTTAGCAGATTAGTGGCTGATAACAACTACCAGTGGCTTCAGTGTGGGGATATTCAGACTGTCCAGAATTGACGGCGCAGCTGATGCACTTTTGCATCACTATATTAGCAATGTTTAATTGCAGAGCACTGGCTGCTAAGTACCATCAGCTCGAACCGTGTTGCGCAGCCAATAGCCGCTTGTCTGCCATTGGCGTACTCGTATCTACGACTATTTTTCAGAGGCTTTGGCCCCTGAGATGGCATGGCTGATGAAGCTGAGTCGACGCCTAATTGCCCAACCTAGAATTTCAAGTCAGTAGCCCAACATCCTAGGATATCCCCCATCTGTTTTACATATACACGTAATATGGTGTTCAGCTTCATTGTTATTGTTCTACTTATTGTTGTATCAAGTGTTTAATTGAAATAAATGTTTGTTTTTAAAGCGTGCAACTTTCGGACAAAAGCTACGATTGTTAAAATTTTGCACAACTCGAAAACTTGCATCATCAAAACTGCTTAAGAGGTTTTTCTTGGCATGTCTTTATAAAAGACTTTATCAGGATATTTTTATTCAACGTATATTATTTCATTTAAAATGCATAGGTAATTTTGAAATCGATCATAGTATAATCATTGTGGACCACAATGAACTCATTCACTTCCAAGAGGTCTAAATAAAGATAGAATCATCACGAGTGTTACATTTATGTTTGGAGTTATTGTATCGCACAAAAAGTGGCACAGTTGAAGCCATGCCGTCTGTTGCCGTTCACAAAAACCGCCAATCAATTAAAACCTACAGTGGGATGTAAATATAGATCACGCAGTGGCGGCGTGCGCGTGATTCGAGCGTGGCCTGCGCCTGAGCGTTGCGTAACTAATTGCGATCTATTGATAAGGAGATAGGGACACGTGGACATTTGCGAAGAGGTGATAATTGGTAACTTTGTTGCTAAGTATATGAAGGCGTCAATGCAGCGGTTGGTCACGATCGGAAATGGAACAGAAGTGTTTCCACCCAAACTAGTGTTTTACGAGAGAGAGAGAGAGAGAGAGAGAGAGAGAGAGAGAGAGAGAGAGAGAGAGAGAGAGAGAGAGGGAGAGCGAGAGAGAGAAGAAGACGAAGAGAATCACAAAAAAGCCTGTGTAAACAACATAATTTTACAGAGTGTGGAAATGCAGCTGGGGGAATATTGGGCGTTTTAACCGCCGACATTGTCAGCAACAACTTGTTGATTAAGTTTTTTGGGTGTCGAATAATTATGTTTAGTCAGATTAGGTACTACTCCTGGCAAAGCCTCGGAGTATGTCAAATATGGATGCTAATTGCATTCCCTTTCTTTAAAAAAGTGGTAACATTTGTTGCCGACAATGACGGTGGTAAAAATGCCCAAATATTGACCCAGATTTTATGATACGGTTCAAGTGCTGGTCAAATTCAAACATGGCTTAAAGAGTATTTAGTCAAACAATACCACAATGCTGTTTTTCAATAGGTTTCTAGAGGTAGATTTCGTAATGTACTTTTAATAAGTTTACTAAGTGCACTTTTAATGAGTGATGCTTCGTTGACACAAAACTTAAAGTCTTCTTGATTCGTTGAACCCCTTAGTGTTTTTATTATTGCATTTGAGTAAACCGATATCTTATCACTTATCACATCTGATATCGAGTTGTCACCTTGGATGTCTAGATGTCAAAATTAACATACATTGTAAAGCAAGAACAACTCGACATCGAGGACTTTGATCTTAAGATGTTTAGGTTAGGTAAAAAGCCATATGTTTAGAGAAGGTAAATAGATATTTATAAGCCTTTTCACAGTGTCACGTCAGTATGTGTGGAGCAAATTCTAGTATATTCATCAGCATCATCATGGCAAACAAAAGTAGTTGCTTTTTAAATCAACTATTTGAACGAGATTTTAATTTTGTTATCGCCGCAGAAGAGGCGGTTGTTATAATTTGTCTAACCATATTTATCTGTCTCTTTCCCTTTATCTCTTTCTGTCTCTCTGTATGTTTGTTTGTCCTTATTTTCTCTCCTCGTACGATGACAGATTTGAAGTCGGTGTTATTATTTAAAAGTTCTGGAATCTGGATGTTATTTTGGCTATTTTTTTACTAAATAGTTTTCAAGATATATTAAATGATCATTTACTTGTTGTTGCATGCCGCTTCCAACCGGTCACTTTGGAAATCCATGGAGGAGGCCTATGTTCAACAGTGGACTTCATGTGGCTGAGATGATGATAATGACGATGATGGTATACTTGTGTATGTAAAGCAGATTGTTAAGTGGTTTTTTAAATGTGTGTAACTACTTCAGTAATACTCGTGTGATGTTACGTAAGAATCATTTATAGTTCCTTATCAAAACAAAGCCACAGTTTATGAGAGTGTTTTTCAGACAATTTGTCGCCGATGATTTTCACTGATTAGCAGTCATTGAGACACTGATAACAAGCGATAACAAGTCCTTGATATAATCATGCCATATCGCATATCTACTAAAGTCAATAACACGATAGCAAATATCAAATATAAACCGAAACCAACGGAAAATATAGTTCACAATCGAACAGTATTTAAAAAAGTGAAAATTGCATTATGGTCTTGATATGTACGTTTGTTTTACAAAGTTTTCTTTGCAGATGTGAAGTCAGCGGCGATGCAGAAGATGTTACGATAATAGCTGAGTTTATTGTTGATCAACTGAAAATGTTAGTTGGTGAGCCATTGACGTCACATCCGTGATAATAAGCAGGGCACATTGATCACGCTAAGTGTTATATAAAAAGATTTGTTATGACTCAATTGTTGCACTTGCAAATATCTAGTTACATAACTTCTTGTTAACAGCTCGTGCTAAATGAGTGTATATTCGAGGAAATAAATGACTCTTCTATTGTTTTGAAAAGAGAAAAAAAAGCATGAGCTGCTAAGTTTCTTGCAGCGCTTCCTCTCAGCGGAATCTTTAATTTTCCGAATTGCTCGTAGACTCAGACATGTAAAAAAAGAACCTATTTGGCCTATTTGCAATATACATTTTAGTTTTTAACCAATCCAAAAAAGGAGGAGGTACGGAATTCGACTGATTTTTTAAAATTCATATATTGAAGGATGCGAGGATCGCTGTAACAAGGTCTCTTTTGTGTAAGCATTCCATCAGCAGTGCGATTCCCGGTTTATGGGAGATTTATCTCGAACGAAAACAACTGTCACTGCCCTTGGAAATCTGTCATTTTAGACGTATCTCGTACGTGAGATGCATCTGCCATAAACCGAAAATTGGGGTCCAGGTCAGATTAATAGCACATACAAAATGAAACTACCAGCAACTTGGGTAGATACGTCAAAAGGTGGACTGAGGACCTGTGGCTCTAACGCCACCTTATGACGCTAGTTTGATAAAGACACAGGGGGGGGGGGGGAATTAAACCTGGACCGTCGTTATCCACTATGGTGACGGTTGCGGGAGCTCTAGATGCGATCAGCGCAGGAGTCGTCGTCATAGCGATCTTTTGGCCAATTTATATCCAGCAGTGGACGTTTTTCAGCTGAAGTAATAAATATAATAATGGAAAAGTACCTATCTACGGCGTTTACGAAAACATCGATAACCAAACAACAGCCTCAAATAATTATGCAACTCAAAATAAATCCTTTTTTAAAACACCATAAATTTAAACTCGCAGCAATAAATAACCGTTTTTTAACGACCTTGGTAAATCAGGTTTTAAAAATAAATTAAATCGAAGTAAACGAACAAACGTGCTTGAATTTATAATTCACGTGTGATGTAAAAAACGCCCATCTTTACATTCTATAACATAGTTTAAACCCCGGCTCTGTGCGCCTTTTAAATACAATTTTGCATTTGATTTATCATTGGTTCGTGGTATCAGAATTCATTTTAAATTCATAGATTTAAGCAAAACTGAATTCAGTATTCCCATGATACACTCATATTTGTTATTCAAATTCTGTACTCATTAGTCAATCATAAGGGATAAAACTTGGGCTCGCATATCTTAGTTTATGTTTGGTGGTTAAAAAAACTACTTGAAGGAATTTTGGTAGAAGAAAACCATTTCAAGGAAACTCTTTTGTAGGTAGTGGGCCCACATAGGGATTACGAGTATACCCTGCCCGTTCAGCATAGTTATTAGCTAAAATACTATAACAGAATATCTACTAGCAAACAACTTCAAGATATCACGAAACATACGTACAAAATGACTAACAAAAACCATAGCAAACCAGTTGTGTGCGGACCATAATTTTATTAAAATGAGACGCTACTCACTTGGTTAAGGAAGGCGTGGTAGAATGCTGAGGGTTCCGTACACTCGCAGACAAGTATAAATGACAACTGAAGACTGAACTGAGAGTAAGTGTCGTTTTTCGAATAAAATATACTATGAAATGAATATACCTATGTTCGAGCAAAGACAAGTTTTTGTTATCATTACTGTCCGGTTACGGTTTTCTTCGACTGTGCCAACATTAATTAAAAAAAACAATGTCATTAATAATGGGAGATTCGGAGGTCCTAAATGGATTATGTCATATTTTAAGAAGCAAGCAGTGACGAATGTAGAAAAAACGTGTAGAAATGTGCTACAGGTGATGCAGGATTTTGATGCAAATATGATATTGCACTCAGAAAAATGCTATTCAGCTACCAGGAATACATAGGTATGCCCGGCATAAAAAACTGACCTTCTAATTTTAATTTCATGCCAAATATATACGTGCCTACTTAAGCCCTCTGGACTGTTACTTCTAACCCAACTTAGTATTTAATTGTTTTAAATTAAAATTTCGCACAATATAACCAAGGTCATTTAACTTTTAACCTCCCAATGGACCCCTAAAGCCCGAATTAGCAGCGCGTAGTAACGTATGCTCGTTAAACGCGCGCGGGCGCAGCCGTAAAAGCGAAGATGGCGGAATAGGAACCGGGTCAGTAGGTTCTTTTATCTGCCATATTTTATTGTCTCTGGACGATGTTGTTACGCCTTGGGAGTAATTGGACCCGGGATACGTAAATTACGAATATATAGAGACAGCTGGAGTTATAGCCAGATTATGTTAGGGTTGTAGTTATAGATCGAACTCAAGTTCCAGTTTCATATACTAGTAAAAATATTTAGCTGACGGTCGGTCGCGCACTATACAGTCAAGGAAATTGAAACACGTACCACCGTAGAACCTAGTCGAAGAGACATACGCATGACATTTGTATGTCATTGCGATAGGGTTCTAAGGTGGTGGAATATATTTCCCCTACTGTACATCTTACTAGTAACTTGCCTCGGCTTCACTCGGATCTAATTAGAATGTAAAGTACAAAAAGCCTTCTGTTAAAAAAACCTCAAAATTGCAGCTAAAACCATATCAAAATCCGTTGCGTGTTTGAGAATTAGCGGTTGAAAATATGGTGATGACAGCCAGGGACGGATGGCAACATTGTTTTTATACTATGTAAAATAAAAAGATATAAAGATAAAGATAAAAAATTACCTCCTAAGACTTCCGCTTCACACCTCAATGGTTCCAAACCACTTTAAACTGGTTTACGTATCACGGGTAAACTCGCGGGCTGCGCTAGAGCACGTGAAACGTGCGCCCTTGATTTGGAGTCGCGAAAACCGGTCCCGGCAAAAAATAACATGTAATGCTCCAACCGATTACGTCAGGCAGCTTTTTGTGGTGTCCACATGGACCGGGCAGGTTTGTGGCGCAAAAAAGCACCATTGTTGGCAACACCCAAATAAAATGTTAGTTTTTTTGTATTTTATTAAGGCAACACTCGGTTTTCCTGTGCCCTCCGTATGAATACAATACGACATACTTTTATCGCGTTAAAGTCGCCATAACGTTATAAATATGTATGAAAATCGCGAAAGTTTAAAACAATTTCTCCGTATGAAGAGACTATTTAGAAATTATCGCTGTTTTTTGCTAAATGGTATGACTTTTTATCAATTCCAGTAGTTTTTCGGGAAAACACTGTTGTGCACCTTAAGGTCGGAATAGGATCAGCGACTCACTCGGGGCTGTTGGTACACATTGGTGGCAGTAATCACTTTCCATCAGAAACTGATGACCAAAATGTTTATTGTTTCAAGATTTGAGAACGCCATTATAAAAACAGAGAGTATATTGATAAATTTAACAGGCGTCGCGTCACATGGACTTTCGTTATTTTGTAAGAAGATAAAGTTAAATGAAAAAAAAAACTCTTGTGGCCTGCGTTGACTCATGCCATCTCAAAAGATTCAATCAAAAGTTTTCAAACGCAAGGATGCTTTGTAGAATGAATAAAATGTTAACGAAGGCGGCGGAGAAAGCTGTGAACTAAGTATTACCAAACCGCGATTGGAAAAGGATTGACGAGTAACGTCAGTCCACCTTCGTTTAAGCAGGCTTCATTCCTATCTTGGATTAAAAACTAACACATGGATATAGCCTCTGTACGTGTCAAGCGTACACACTCAAAACCGTCAATATGGTTACCTTTGGTAGTAAATTAAGAAGAAAAACGTAGATTATACTACCTTTATCTACACATATATCATAAATGCTCTATAATGCGTTCAGAAACCATAGGCAATGACCAGCATTATAACAACCAGTATTATCATGAAATTTTTTCTAATTTGTTTCTATATTTGTTCAAATTCATTTTTTATTACACTAGTAGCTAGTAGCAATGCAGGTCATTGCCCTATGGCTTCTGAATCCATCATAGAGTACTAATGATATGTGTGTAGATAAAGTAATGTATGCAACTGTACATAATTAGGTCTTAAAACACTCGTGTGATCCTATTATGAAACTCGCTGACGATCGTTTCATAAAACCACACTCGTGTTTTAAGACCCCTCATTATGCAACAGTTGCATAAAATACTATAACGTACACCACAGGTAACCATTTTGACGTTTCTTGTGTGTACATGGTGTCAATTGAAGAGGAGGTTTAGGGTTAATGCCAATTGAAGTAAAGAGATCAGCTGTCAAAATATCGCATTCAATTTTAACACTCTATCTATGATTTCTATGTATATCTATGAAATAACAGTGCGCTGGCGTATTTAACGTCCAACCCTATTCTAATCGCGGTTGGATAATACGTGGGGGCAATGGGGGGAGGGAAGGACTCGAGCAAAAACTGTTCATCCGGAAAGTCCCCAAAAATATCTAGAATACGGGACTATTAAGGAAATAAAAATAGAAGCTCTTAACCAAGATAATTACGTAATAACTTCAGATACTCGCTGGCGCGCTCGGGTCTAGACGTTCGTATTTTTAGAAGTGGAATAAATTAGCCGGACATACATATCAGATTTTATTGCTTTGTTTTTCTGACCATGCCAATCGTTTTGGTGTTAGGAAGGTTTTCATTTAACCATGTTTTATTTTTACAAGGACACATTAACGTGCTTTTAGCTAAGGTCACATTTATGGTTTTAGAACGTAATAGATCCATGTAGAGATCACTGATTAACATCGTTTGGGCGTGGGTTTGGTGTTACGCAACTGAATTTAATTTTAAAATTTGGACATTTTATTTTTACATTTATTTTATGATTTTTTTTTGCCTTTTACTTACATAAACGCTGCGTAAACCAATGTTAGTTAACACGTGCTATGTCCTTATGTCATTGTGAAGTTTGCTCTCAAATGAAAGGAACAAAACATTTGTTAGTTAAAAAGATTGGTAAGTAAACATTTCAGTATGAATTGCGTGTTCATTATTGAGACTCCCTGATGTTAAGACTCTTAATATCAGAGAGCCACTTTTAACTTAAGAGTATCTTTGAACATTTTACGGTTAAGGGTATTTTCGATTTCCTGTTTGTACTTATAGATGTTCATCACCCATCACCCATCAAGATGAGTGGTAAAGTCGGCGTGATACCTTCTTAGCGAATCATCTCCAATCGTCTGTGAAATGATAAATTATTCGCGAGTAAACTTAATAAATTTCCAATTTCACGCGTTCGCAAATTCGACTTCAAAGGCGGACTTACCGTTGCCACGTCATATCAATCATATAGCAACTTTGAGCCACCCGCCCAGGGTGGCAAGAGCCCTCGGGGTACTGCCGGTTAAGCTGATGTCTGAGGGCAGAAGGGGTCTCCAGAAAATAGTTCTGCTGCGTCAGGGTAGCAATTTTACGGGGAGATTCCTTCCTTGGGGAACTCAGAAATGTTTTTGTAGGGTGGATATGGTCTGGTTTTTAGTGGACTTTTATTCAAACTAATAGTTATATATTAAATATTTTGGATATGGTAAGTACAGGGACAATTCGACACCTGGGCGAAGAAGATGGGCTACTTTTTTTTCAAAAGTCTACAATTTTTGAGGTCAAATGGGGGAAGAAACCTTTTATGGAAAATATTAAAATGCTGAATGTTTGAGACGGCAGAAGTTGCGAGCAACAGAGAATCTTGATGAGGCGGGGAGATGTTTGCATGTCGAGCCATAGGCTACGTTTTACTGAAAGGCAGAAAATCGCTGGATAGCGATAAACTATTCTATGCAGACGAGGTCGCAGGCAACAGCTAATAATAGATAATACCACTAATTCCTTTATTATGACCCCCTTTATCCCTCGACGTGCGGGTGTCTATAGGCGGTGGTGTACACTTACCATCAGGTAACCCACTTGCCTGTTTGCCTAATTCAAAAAAAAAAACATGCCGCTGGATAGATTTTGATCCAGTTTTCTTTGTAAGCTGATCGTATTGTAATAAAAATTAATAGTTTAGTATTAAGTAGGAATCTCAAGGGTCCCAGTGAAAATCAGCGTCTCGGTTTACCGAGGCAGTATGCTGAGAGGGGCTCTTTTGGATTCTGTTCAACATAATGTTTTGTTTTTTGTACTCTGCCCGTGTTGTGTGTTTTTATGTATTATTCTGAATAGTTTTAAATAGGTAAATGATTTTTCTTTCTTTTTTCTTAATAAATAAAAGTCTTTGATTTTCCTTCAAGTGTGGTCGCCGGAGCGGACTTATCCTCGCCTCCAGGCCCTGAAAGCTACTCGAGTATTAACTGACGGGCTCCGTGTATGTTTAGGCTTACTACACTCATTCTTACTTATCCTTTATGTACTGGCAGAAGAAAATCAGGACGGCCACGCCCTGAGGCCTATTTAACGAAGCCACAGGAGACATAATAGAACATACTAGTATAGAAGTGTCTCTTCCAAGGACGACGCCGTTTTGGTATAAGTATTGATGGGTAAAGGAAAAAAATTGTGTGGAAAAGAAAAGAAAATTATATTTTTCCAGTAGTTTCAAAGTTTTTCTAATATATATCTGATATTTTCCTACTAACTTTGTTTAGAAGTAAAAATAATTACATCTACATTTATTCGTTATCAACATAAATACTTACGAGTAAGTGTTCGATTAGAATTTTTTCTAGAAATTATGAAATCCGAAGAAAAAACTGGTCATGTTTTGTTTAGGTAGTTTTATTACAATAAAACGTAATTTTATTTATTTTTATTTAAATTTTCTAAACAATATTCTTCCGTTTATTTATTTTTCCGAAAAATAAACTGAAAAATCTACATGATTTGAAAAATTTTGGAAAATTATCCATCACTAGATAAAACTAGCAAACAAGGTTAATTCAAAGAGTATTTGTAAAGTTTGGAATTGTAAAAAAAATACAAGGAAGCCTAAGGTGTTTACGCGACACAAAAAAAAATTCAAAGGGTCTTCGAGAGCAGAAAGTTTAGGGTCCTCTAATGTAGACCATCTAGGTCTGTGGCAATAACATGACTGGCCAAGTTTATATTCTATACGCTTCCCTTTCTTATGACACCAGCTTGAAAGAGACGAAGGCATAAATTAAACCTGGGCCCAATATCATAAACGTGACAAGCGTCAAGTGACCGTGACAAGCGATAGGTGACAGTGACAATTCGGTATAAAAGTCAAAGTTAAGTCAAAGTCAAAATCTCAGGTCAAAATATTTTATTCAGATTAGGCTTACAGGTAGCACTTATGAATGTCAAAAAATTTACCACCGGTTCGGAAAAACCTCTGATGAGAAGATACCGGCAAGAAACTCAACGAGGTGTAATTTTTTAAATAAATCAAAATTACAATGTTATTTTACATCTCAAATATTCAAAATTTTGATATTGCTAAATTAAATTTTTATACATTGCTTGCCCATTATGATGTTAAGTGTGTAAGTCTGTAGCGTTACTTGTCGACACAGTAATGTACGGCGAATTGTCACTGTCCACTGTCGCCTGTCGCGTTTAAGAAATTGTGCCCTGGGCTGGTCATGTTGGGCCACATGCCACGCCCTCCTCATTCCCCTGTCACGAGCAGCCAGGAAACTGTCTAAATCCCTCACCACGCCAGCAGCGCGATAACAGCGTTTATGACGTGTTGATAAAAACGACTTTAACTCAAATAAAACGTTTTTTATCTTCGAAAACAAGTTAATCCATCAGCGGGTATCACGAATCTTACACACGATTGTGCCAATCAAAAATCAACTTTAAGATAAACCCTTTGGGCTTAAATTGAATATTTCGATATGCCTAGTTAATTTACATGTTGTTTTGTTCTCGGTAACCGGTTCAGTCCGGTTTTGCCGTTTTTTTTATTGTTTTACGTTTAAATGAAAGCGCGAAACGAATTTTAATGAGGCTTCGGACAGTTATTGGATGTTCATTTATGTGGTTTTATTAGACGGACGTACACAGACATACATTGTGATCAACTTGCCATCTACAATGGGATAGGTCGAGACTTAGGTTCTTGCTGTTCAAAATTCACTGAGATGTGGACACAGCTTAATAAATTTGATTAAATACATTTTGAATTTTATCACAAGTGGTATTGATTAAAAAAGTGCTGCAGCAACGAAACTGAGTTTTAATTAATCATCGTTATCGCGACAAAATGAGTTTTTAATATTTCAGAATTAGTTGACAAGTTGACACTGAGTTTGTGGGGTGCGTACGTTAGGTCGCGTGCGCACAGACGACTGTCCGTTGTGACAAAAACGCACAATCTAATTGAAATTACATCCGCTTAAAATATCAAGATTTTTTAAATAAAGTAGTAAAGAAAACGAGCTAGTGAGTTACTTGATGTTAAGTGATCACCACCCTTAAAGACATCCGCAACACCAAGGAGATTGCAGATGCGTTGTTAACCCAGAGCTAACACGGAATACTCTCCTGCCAGTAATTTCACAAGCTGTCTTGCTCTCCATGCTGGAATACAACAGTGCAAGCACTTCTGATTGGCGGCTGGATTATCAAGATGGTGGTAGTGATTTGGATGGACCTTGCACTAGGTTCTACCACCCGCAAAAGATACTAAATGACGCATAAATGAACGAAGTTAACTTACTATAGATAGGTCAACATCAAACGATTGTGGGCACACTGTGATCAACAACAATAATAACAAATACTCTTCATTGGTTCACACGAGTAAAAAAAATACAAAGTACACACAAATACATTATACAGGAGATTCAACAGGCCGTCTTATTTCGAAGCAGCGATCTTTTCTAGACAACCTTTATAACTCATAAGTTATAGTAGTTTAATAAACATTTATAGGTTCATGGTGGATTCAGAATGCAAAGTGGCAAGAGATAAAACGCAGCTATATATCGCGCGCGACGCGTTTATTCGACCAATTAGAGACGGCGATATGATTGGTCTTACATTAGAAACGAAAAGAGCGCATCAAGAGCGACAAACTGCGTTTTATCTCTTGCGACTATGCATTGCGAATCCACCAGTCACAATCGTTTCGAGTCGTCGTATAAAGAGAATACTACAGAATACTGAAATCCTTTTTGCACGTGAAAGCAAGAAACAGAGCATGATATATTTTGTCCCTATTCGCGTGCCGGTTTTTTCAAGGACAGTGCACCTAGCACGAATCTTCTCGATACGTGTTTACTCGCTACGTACATCAGTGCGTCTCTCTCTTACTAGACCAGTAAGAAAGAGACGCACCGAGTTAATGCGTATCGAGAAGCGTCGTGCTAGGTGCACAGATCATCATGATCTGTGCAAATTGCACGTAAGTATACGCAGTCTCTCGTATTATTAGTCTAATGTTGATTTCACACGAGGGTAGAACAGTGAAACAGTATGGACAGCACAGCAGAGCAATTCTCATGTCAATAGAGATGAAGTCACAGAAGAGATATGGCAAGAAAATCTGTCAGTTCACTATTAAACGACCTGACGACTTGTGACGACCTGTATGGCGCAGTGGCACATGTGTCTGCTTACTGTGCAAGAGGTCCCGGGTTCAAATCCTGGTACGGGCAAATATTTGTGTGACGAATACGAATGTTTGTACCTGAGTCATGGATGTTATTTGTATTTAAGTATGTATTTATCTATATAATTATGATTATCCGTTGTCTAGTATCCATAGTACAAGCTTTGCTTAGTTTGGAACTAGGTCAATTGGTGTAAATTGTCCCAAGATATTTAATTATTTATTTTATTAAATTTGTAATTTTTTGACATATCTCGAGTGACGAGTCGATGAACGACAGAATTGAGGGCCAGTAATACAATTTGAACTCGCACGCCGAGACCGCCGAGGCCGGAAGTTCAAATAGTACTGTGCTGCCCACTCTACTGCCTCAGTGTTCTGCCCGCGTCTGACATCCGCATCAGCGTGTCGTCCAGTCGCAAGGGTGCGGCGGGCCTTAGATGAAAGTTAGACGTCGTTAATGCGACGCGGCCGGCATATATTAGCATTAATGCCCTTCTCGCGTCTCGCAGCACAATGTGCTACATGTCATTGTTTTTTAAAGTTACTTATGCTCAAATTTGCTTTTAATATAATAGAAAAATACTGTGTAGATTTGTTTTCTCTCGCTCACCGTATGAAAGGAGCAACCTACTGAGCACATGCTTCCTACATTGCTTCGTAGTTCTATGTGCAGGTTTCCTCACGATGTTGTCCTTCAACTAGAAGTCGGTTCTACCTACTGTGGTTTATCTGCGACTATTTATACTCTACCAAATAAATCTTCCGTAACATAAAAGAGCATTTGATATGATACCGAATTTTATCAAAATCTGTTTAATAGTTTAGCTGTAAAGTGTCAACGTGTCAAATAGACAGACAAACTAACTTTCGTATCTTCTTTACATAGTAGGTATCGATAAAATAAAGTCGCTATCCGTTCCTGTCTGTCTTAATCGTATCTTTCGCCACTGGCAGTGCATCTGTGGCTTAATTGGATAGAGCAAAAGTTGCAGGTTCGAATCCTGCCAGGTTCTCAATATTTTCCTTGCGTTGTCATTAATATTTGAATGTCGTACATTAAAAATTAAAAATCGAAAGAAGTTTCGGTTACAAAATTTCATGTACCTAAGTATAGATGACCAAGAAATTGCTTGATCACTTTTCGACCGTATAACTAACGGATAGGGTTCAAAAGTGGTCAAGCAATTACTTGGTCGACTATACCTATTTAATGACTTCGCCCTCTTGTTACTAGGCATAAATTCTGACAAATGAGAATGAACTTTAAGCTATAAGTAGTACGACTCATTTCAGATATTCGGCAACGAATTAATTACTTTTAAGTCGATAATGAACCATAACTTAATGGAGATAAAGAGTTTTTAATTCTATTACCGAGTGGTAAAGAAAGTCAAGCCAAAATCAGCTTTGTCGGCTTCCAAATAAAGTTTATTTAGACTTATTAAGAAGATAACGTTTTATGAAGTGTGTGGGTGAAGTGATTTGACTGTAAATCGATTTGTGGAGAATTTGAGCCCTTATGTCTTAGAACACAAAGTTGCTATTGTTACATACAATAAGATAGTCATTTTGCCATATAGGTCTTTGATTCGATTTGATTGAATGTGTGGCATAACGGCCGTATCTTTTAATTGCGTTGACTTAGAAGTTTTACAGACAGACAGACGGACAACGAAGTAATACTATAAGTATGAAACCTATACGTTTGTGTCTGGTTTGTGGTATAATAGCTCCCAAACTGGTGCACAAATTAGAATGATTTTTTTTCAATAGCAGCTTTGAGTGCTGAGGTTCTAATAACTCATAGTATCTTTAATCGAAAACAGGCTAGCGGCTGTCGAGATATTTAACTACAAAAATAGGGTACATTTTTGGTTATAAAGTTTATGGAAGGTGTATCAAATTAATATTATAAGAACAATTTCTTTTGCAAAGACAATTTAGGCATTGACTAGGCAAGTCGCAAGCAATAATTAACAATTAGGGTTTCCGAGAACTTAATCTTAGGCCTCCCGGGCTCCAAAAATAGCTCCTGGAGTAGGGTTGCCAGTGTTGCAGAATTATAAGTACCTAGTTTTTAAAATTATTTGGTTGAAAATAAGGGTTAACGCTGAGTTTCTTGCGGCGCATTCTTCTCAGCAGATGCCACTTCCGAAGCGCTGGTAGAGTCTGTAGTCTTATTGCGTTAATTGGAACGATTTCATATTAAGTTATTTAATTTTTTCTATTATTTTTCAAAATTGGGTAGTTTGTATTATAAGTTATTTTGACAGTCTGCCCGTGAACATAAGACCTGTGAAGGGCTCGAAACGTCGGGAATTAGATTCGTTACAATACACGCGATATAAACCGTTTAAATTGTTTTATTTCAATGTCTACAAGTCGCGAAAACATAAGAAAATACTATATAAGTACCTTTTGTTGACTATATTTTGTTTTTTAGCATAGGAAATTCGTCAAACAAAGAAGCAGTGATCGCAAACCTTATTCAATCGCAAAGTGAGCTGAGCGCAAGTTCAATTATTGCAAACATCCTTAGAGTTAAGGCCCCCAGGGATAACGACGCCCTATTGACGACCGCAGATGAGACGGAAAGGAAGCTAGCTGGCTCGAACTTGATGCAGGTTGCACAACATAGAGATAAATGGAGAAATGGAAGCTTGCATGAACATGGTTGAGCATGACTAAGAAGCATAAGGGAGAAGACAATAGGACATTTTTGTTATATGTTCATTTGGATTCTGACAACCCTAGGCTGGTAGCTGTCGGGGAGGTATTAGGTATTTATGTACCCGCTACGTACTCCAGCCGCGACTTAGGATGGCGGCGCGTGTAACAAAGAGGTTACGTCTTGGAAACCGCGAGGTAGAATAAGAGGTCCTTAATTTCTTCCTAAGTACATCAAAATACATTATCCGTAGCAGTGGCCCTAACATGACTGGCCAAGTTTAGCTTATCTCTATCTGCGTCCCTTTCTTATGACACTAGGTAGACAGAGACACAGGGAGGGGTTAAACTAAACCTGGGCTGTCATGTTAGGGCCCCAGTTCATTTGGCAGTAGATGATCAATGGCTGAAAAAGTGATAGAGAAGGATGCTCTCAGATTTGACTTGACGTTGTTTACTACTGTGCCAGATACAGATTCATTCAGTTTATCTAATACACAGAATGTAGCACCTTCATTATAGATATCGCTTTATATGAATGAATAAATGAATGAGTCGTTTATTCAAAAGAATAAAGGTACATTCCAGGATCTTAAGGCCATGATGGCAAACAGTCCTTCCCACAACATATTCAAGCCTTAATAAGCTTTATTTATTACTTGATTTTCTATGTGTCATGGCTTCTCGTGTCCCGTTATTCTCTAACGTAATATCTTTGCGTTCAACGATGCATCAGCGATGGAGATTCAAGCGCGAGCGTGCTAGACAGAGCGCTAGCGAATTACAGTAATCATTTCCCCAGAAGATTTTACCACTCATTATCTATTCTATGCATACAAAAAGGATAACTAACTTAACTATACGGTTTCGGAAGGTTTAGCAAGCAGATCGTCTGGTTAGATTAAGTTGTTCTGATACCGACTTATTTTTGATGGGATGACGGACCTCATCAGTTCATCACGTGCTATCAGAATGGTGATTGATTCTTTAAGCGCAACCGCATCTTTCTTGCTCTAGCGAGTACGAGTGAGTGAGACAGCGATACCTCGACGTCAACCTTGCCGCTTAGATCGAGTTTCGAGGGCAACGGCAAGTCGCGTCGCAGCCATATCGTTTTGGGAGGTTGCTGGTACAAATAAGTTCTCGCTCCGCTCATCCAGTAATGCAGCCTTACTCGTACCGAGGTCGACTTAATTTGCTTAGGTGCCCAAAGATAATAAGAAACTTTGCGGAGCCTTCGGAGCGTCTTACAGTTTGTTCGTCGGCGCAGAAACACCCGCCGGTATGAAGAACTGTGTACAGAGTCGCCCTGGAAAGGATCGCATTAGTAAATTATGTCCAGTTTCATTTGAACCTCAATGGCCGTTACACAACTGCCCAAGCTTATTCTATCTAATAACTAGCTATCCGCCCCGGCTTCCAACGAGTTGAATTAGGATGTGATGTACTTACATACAAATCTCTAAATGAAAGTGAAGTATCCAAATCCGTTTCGTGGTTTAAAGGAGTAGTTGGCTGAAGATATACTGACAGGCATGTTATAGAATGGGTACCTAGTTACTTTAAGCTATGCTATGTAGTGATGATAGTATTCTGTAGAGTGCTCTAAATTGTCGTCAAACCATGTCAGTTTTATAAAATAGGGGGCTAGAAAGGCATTCCTCCGTAAATATAAATTGGAAACTGGGACCCTAATGCCCCATAACCTAATCCACAAATAAACACCATGGAAAGGTACAATCGTGTACCTGCGTAATACCGAGTTTAAAGTAGCTATCATTGTTTGTAATTTAAAAAGTCACTTTATACACGTCATTGAACTCGCTTGTGACAGCAAAACACAATAAATCATTCGATAATCTGATAAGCGAAATGATAACATTGATAAACTACTACTGCACGTTGCTGCATTCTGGTCAGTAACCTTTTAGCTAGATCTGTAGCCTACACAAGCACAGGCCGGCATACCCGGTAGACTTTAGTTTTTTAAAAGGAAGGCACGTCGAGGTAGTACCACACTCTCACAAAGTTAACAGCGTGAAGTAGTACCTTTTTAGTGCGTTGCTAAGACTTTTAACATGGACTACGGTCGCGTGAGACAGGAGCCTTTTAAGCAAGCAACCATGTAAGCAAACAAGCAAGCAAGCATGCCAGCATGTAAGCAAGCAACAATGCAAGCAAGCAAGCGAATAACCGTCAGCGGCGAATATATCTAAGATGCACAATCGACAAGGTTTATGACGCCATTTAGAACTTACGTAGTTCTTTTTTGACCTCTTTGAGTAGCAAGAGCTACCTTGGCTACTTGTTAGAATTTGCATACATAATAAATGTACCTAATAGGATTTAATTTTTTTTTTGATCAGATTAACTATTTTAAAAAGAAGATTAAGAAGTAATGTACATTATTTCATCATTATTTCTTTAAGAGGTTTGATCAAAATAAAACATTTAGTTAAAAAGACATTTTTATTTTGGTTATTTTAACTTGCAGACAGTAAAACGTTTTCGATTCCAACGAGACGTACAAAATGCTGTATTGTTAAACTTGACAGTATGAAACATTCTCATTCTTATGAACAGTTTTTTTAAGTAAACCATCGGAAAACAGTCACAAGGCGCTAAAAAGTCGATTTCTTCTATTTCTTTGTAAATAAATGCAGTTATTTCAGAGTTTATGTGTTCTCTTCGAAAACATTGACAAAAAATGGCGTCGATTTTCTCGATATATTCTAGAAATTGATCCGATGGTACAATTAGTAAACTGCTGTTAGTTTGTCTCATGTAATCCCTGTATCTCAGGTAGTGGCCTTCTAAAGAAGAGTTGTGGACTTTTTGATTTGGTTTGATATATGATTTTAGAATTCGACAATCATTGTGGCGTTCGGCGCATTTTTTGAGGAGATAGGCACACACATAAAAAAGAGAGTTTTTTTCAGGAAGCTCCAGTTGGTTGTATTCTGAGCTCAAAATGTTTACATTGCTATCTGGTTCTTCGTTATTACTGACAACTTCTTGATCGTCTTCTAGTAATTCTTCTTCTTTCACTTGACGTAACGCGCTGGTCTGCATAAGAAGTTTTTCCAAGTCGTTTGCATTATTATCTGCTTTTGAAGGTTTAACGAGATTCGAAAAAAATATTTTTTGATAAGCTGTTATGAACTGCGAGCTTGTCGGTTCTGTCACCAAACCATTTTTTGTGCGTAACTGTGCAAAACAAATCACAAGTTCATCCTGATTGAGCCTACTGGTGGGTAAAAACGTGCATCCTTCTGATTTTAAATCATCAAAAAGTAACAAAATAGATCTAATTGTTACTTGAAAGCCTTCTATAAACTGCACATTTAATGTAACATCCTTTCCATTTTCACGATCTTTCAATTTTAGATGTTGAAAAAATTTTAACATTTCATTAAAAAAAGTAATTTGAGATTGTTCACCAGAAAATCCTCTTCTGTATTCATAATTATCTTTCAGGTTTGACGAGTTTAGTGCATCGAATAAATTGTTCATATTTTTTATAAGTTCAGCAGTGTCTCTCCCGGATTCTTCTATGACATTGAAATCTACATACGTTGATATACCAGTGGCAACAGAATTACTTAATAACTGTGTGGCATAGCAAACTTTAATTCTATCAGAATCAGATGGACATAGGTGGCTGTCCGTCAGTTTTCGTGCAAGTTTAAAGCTCTTATTTTTATCATTCTCATAAAATTGCACAATGTGTTTATATTTAGCTACACGATTCTGAAAGTGGAAGTCATATGCGATTAAATCGTTGCGAACCAGTTTGACGAGATTGGGTGCATCAAAAATATAGTATATCTTTCTGTTCTTGACCAAAAAATAAGGTCGTTCGATGGTAACAGATTTATTCTTTGCTACGTTATATAGATCAAACTCCATGTCAGAAACAAATGTTCTAATGTTAAGTCCTATCTCAAGTAGCTTTTCCAAAAGTGTATCAATCCATTTCGCTACCTCGTCAGGTTTTCTATATTCAGAGAGCAATGCAAATCCCACGGGTTGCTTCCAGTTGATAAATATCCCAGAAACCATTAAAACCAAAGCAGTTTTTGCTGGTTCTTGCAACTGTACTCCATCGATCTCTTGAAAACCAATTATTTTATCCTGCTTTACGTTATAAAGTAAGTTAGTCCTTAGTTTTATAGCATCAATTACAACCGAGCAGTTTTTTTCCATGTCTGTCATGCTATTAACTTTAATTTTGAATATTGACATTAGTCTGTCATTTATTTTAGTTGTTAATGGTAATCCTTGTTTATTTAATTCATTTGGGCATGGGAGACATATTGCATTTTGCAGCACCCGGTAAGCTTGCGGACTGGTGTAATATAAATTCAAGCAAAACATTAAATAATTTTGACGATTCCCATTTCCGGTGTTATTAAATTTGAAATGATTCTGTGCTTTTACCAACTCGGCTAGCTCTTTTGTCAGAAATCTATCACATAATTGGAGGAAAGCATCTCTTTCATATTCTACTGGTACATCTTCAGTTTGTTCTAGTTTAATCTTTTTCGTGTTTTCCAAAAGATCCGATTCTGGTTTTCTTTTCTTTAGTGTATCCGATGAAAGGGATTTGGAGGTTTGAGTGTTGTCACTTGCTAAAAGTGTTTCTTCTGTCTGAACACATCGGTCAACCAACGTCGAAGTTTTGGTAAACGTTGGTATCTCTAGTTTTTCTAAATCTGGCAGATGAAGAGATGGCAACGAATTCGCTTTAAGTTTCTTACGTTGTCTTCCCGGTAGAATATCCACAGTGTTAAAATGTTCTTCACAAACGGCATAGTTTTGTGGTGGCTTGTTCATCAGATCTTCACGGGATATCAAATGAAGCCATTTGGTGCGTCTGTAAAAAATAAAGAATGTTCATCATGGATTATCAGTTAAATCAGAGCTGGTATAACAAAATGCATAAATATTTAATATCTTCATTAAAAATAGTGGTCTTATTTGTTTTAAGCGCAACACTTTATAATAGATGATAGATTTCTGTTCGGTGACTGAATATAGACCACTATAAGTATATAAGTTTTGAGAGCATTAGGCTCAGTACTTAAGAGGGTATTAGAATTTTATGACAATGTCGCTTCTCCGTTTTTTCGGACATATCTCAGTGAATTTGAGTGAGTTTGGAAGTTGGGACGAGATGTCGGAATGAAAACCGCGTATCGAAAGACGAAGTGTTGGTAGGCCTCTCCTACAAAGAGGACCGACGACGTGTGGGATAATTTTTGACTTTCGAGTGCACGACACTGACCAGTCGCGTGCCAATCAGTGCCGGTTAAAATATACGCTCGCATCTATGAATGGCCCGCAGCTGGCTGAGGATTGTGGGACACCAATGAATGCGAGTAGCACATGGCCGATGTTCGTGGAGATCCTTGAGGAAAGCCTATGCCTGACAGCGGGCTTCTTCCAGCTGATAATGATGATTGCAACGAATATTCGATTACTATTCGGTATTCGGCCTATTCGGCTGCTTTTATTATATTCGGCCGAATACCGAATATCTACATATTATTCGGCCGAATACTGAATACTTAAGTAATATATTTTGATAAACAAATCAAAACTAAAAGAGCAGGATAAACTGTACTTAACGTAATACGATATCCACGAAATGAACTTGTCTAAACATGCAGTGCGTTAGCAATATACTGCGCAGAGCAACAGCGGGCGCGCGGGCGGTACAATAGAACAAACGAGCGCGAAACAATCACGTCTGTACAGCTTTGGCGCTAAAATCCGGCCGAATACTTTTGCCTAATATTCGGCTATTCGGTCAGGGGGCTCGCCAAATATTCAGTATTCGGTATGCTGCCGAATTATTCGTTGCAAGCCTAAAATTTTCTTGATTCGTCATCTGGTGTATTTATATGTGATGCAATAGTTTATTATAATGACTATGTATCTAACGAGGAAATTTAAAAGGATTAGTATCCGCTTAGATACACAACTAGACCCCATCATGATAATATATGGCATCACCATATACATATAAATACATTTGGATGCTGGCAGAGGGGGGAGGGGGGGGGGGGGACACTTGACTCTAACAAAAAATTACACTTAAAACTTAACATTTCACTAACGGATCGCTTGATCGAAAATTGCTGCTTTTTAGTATTAAGAGTCTCTGAGCTAAGCCGCAGACAGACGGACGGACATGCAAAACTATAAACTCCTTGTTGGCTGTGGAGCCCGAAACGAACGAATGTCATGTTATCTCACCAATTACCTAAATAAATGGTTTTGTTTGGAATAACGCATTTTCCAACGAATAAGACTTTTATTTCAAAATGTAACAAACATTTTGGATCATGTTTCATTAAAAACCGCATTCTAGCAACAATCTTCAACGACTTCAAAAAAAGGAGAAGGTTCTCAATTCGACTGAATATTTATTATTAACTTCCTCTCCATTGCATCCATTGTACGGCTCGTGGCATAGTTAGCCTTAGGAGTAGCTTGACACTTTAGAACTTTGTCGTAGTAACGTATTAAATGAGAGTTGGTCAAATTTGTCACATTTCTGATAGCGACAAGGTACTAAAATGTTCAGCTACTTCGGAGACTGACTGTACCTAAGGTTGTCACCTTCAGAGCCCTTAGTGTAAGTCTATCAAACAAAAAACCGGCCAAGTGCGAGTCGGACTCGCGCACCGAGGGTTCCGTCAACAACATCTAGTATCGCATTTTAGCTTTGTAAGACCAAAACATTTATTTTGTGTGTATTAACAACAAATTTACGGTTTTCGGATTTATTATTTTATTTGTGCTGTGAGACCTTGCTTCTTGCCAAATGTCATAGTCCTAGGTCAACGGGAAGTACCCCATTGGTTTTTCAGTGCCTTGCGAATGTATGAAACATGCGACATTAACGGCCGTATCTTTTGATTCCGTTGACTTAGAACTTTGATTTTTTCACGGCTCTAAAGGACTGCAGACTTGAGTATTTGATATTAATTTCAACTCGATACCTTCACGCGTTCTTGAAAAAAACGGTCTTGACAGACAGACAGACAGACGGACAACAGAGTGATCCTATAAGGGTTCCGTTTTTCCTTTTGAGGTACGAAACCCTAAAAACGTCGGGAACGTTAACGTCAACTTCCAAATTGTATGGAAACATTTTGTTGCAAATACGCGCCGCTAGAGGCGCTGTCTTTGCTTCCATAGTAATTGAGAAGTTAACTCTAACGCGTTCGAGGCATTTATTGTGACAAAAATTTACACTATGATTACAGATGAGTGACAGCTCCCTGACACATATGAAATGTGCGAGGATGCGTAGCGAGGGATGTGTGTGTAAAGAACCAACGACCCGTTTCCACCAGAGCTGTGCTGACCGAGGCGAGATAAATGAAGCGATTCTATTGGTTCTTACAAACACATCCCTCGCTACGCATCCTCGCACATCTCTGGTGGGAAAGCAGCCTAAAACAGGCGACTTTGAAGAACATTGAGGCTACTGTAATAGTTTTTAAATTGTCATAACAGCAGCCCTTATTAAGCGAGTTAATAAGGTATTCTACTCAGTTAATGATTTTTTTGAATGACTATTAAAAACTTGTATTTTTCATAATTAATAAAAATTAAGTATAATTTGTAATTATGCTCATTAACTTTAGAACTGATATAATAATGTAATGTGGGTAAAATGCATTTCTATTGAAGTATTATGAGATAGTTGGTAGGAATATATTATGGAAGTGAATTTTTACTAATGATATTTTTTTGTACTTCCTTTTTTTGACATGTACTATTTTGTATAAAATCACTTGACTTTGTTTTTTTCATACAGAAAACTAGACATTCCATAAAGTCATGAACTGAATTCAAAAAATACGATAAAAATCGATTGACGTAAGAAGAATCATCAAAAAAGCCCACGCGTTTGGTCTCTAGATCGCCACAAAAGAACAAACAAGCATACCTACATACAACACATTACCCTACTTGCCGTCGCGCAGTCGGGTAAAAAACGATTAAATTGGTCACGAAACTACTTTTTAGAAGTCGTCCTACAGTTCTAAGTCCCCCATTTGACAGTCGCATACAGTCGAGACGATAATCGTTTCTTATAATACGAACATAGTTGTATTTTCGTTGCCAAATCCTACATTGTAGAATGACTAACACGACTAGGGTTGCCACCTGTACCTACTCTAAAATAGAGTATTGTCCTGTTTCATGTAGGCGTACTTTATAATCTACGACACCAATAACCTACGCTAAAATACTCTATGTACGTAAAACTGATAGTTAATAGCTCGTAACGGACAAATAAATAATGGGGAAAAATAATAAATAAATACTCTTTTTTTATGATGTGTGTATGTACCTCTACTTTATTTTTGTTCTACCAATGAATAAATAATTATTCGCCCTAAAAAAAGGTGGCAACCCTAAACACGACACACCGCAACTCGCTTTGTCTCCTTCTAACTAGCCCGTTAGAAAGAGACGCAATGAGGGCCACCGCGCTAGCCCTAGATATCCATTCAAAACAAAGTTATTCTTACCTTTCAACATCAGAAGGGAGTTTGAAAAAGGAAAGCTCCGGTTTCACAATCGACGAGTTCATGCAGCCGTAAACACTGCAATAGGCGCGTGGACGTTTCATATTAAAAATATTAAAATGCGCTAAGCCGCGGTGTACTCGAACACGAAACGCGCGGAGCCGTCTCGACGCGATCGGCACTCGCGGCTGACTGCATGGCGAAGCTCGCTTATGCCTCGGCCACAATCGGGATTCCGAGACTGTTCGTGTTTACCGAGAAGGACGCACTATACCTTTTTCACGCGAATGAAAGAGATGCAGTACGTGAATTCTGTGAAGATAGCTGCGTGTTAGGCGTCCCTCATATTCGCAGTATTCGCAGTGGCGTTGCTCAAGGTTAATTTATCTTATCGTCCCTTTCCTTTAACACTAGTTAGACAGAGTGTCATGGAGGTATTAATTATACTTGACGTTTGTCTTACCACTTGTATTTTACCAGAGCATGTACTTTGTACCTCCGTGTCATAAGTTCATCTTTATCAATCTTTCTTCTCAGATTTCTCATTAAAATTAACCACTCCATTAATTCTTATTGCGTCGATAAATCTTAGAAGGATACCAACCCAAGAAAAAGCGAGGAAGTGGGAATTTTGACTCGCGTTCTACGGGTTCCGTACCTCCATAGAATATATTTATTTTCTGTAATGCATTTCCCAAAGCCATCCATGAAAGAAAAACAATGTTTGTTTGTAATTTTTTTTTTGTTAGCTTCAATAAACTGTGAAACATTGTTGTGTCTTTTCCTGTAATATTTACAACTGCTATGAACTTCGGAGATAAAAAGGGGTACTGGTTTAATCTTAATGTTTTTTGTATAATCTGAAAGCTACGTGGGATTTTTTTATAAGTGTGGATTATTCGTTCTTAAATTAATGGTGTATAATAGAATGAAACTAGTAGCATTCTTGTACAATTTCGCAACGAAAATATAAATATTCTTTAATCTTTTCCAATAAGGTTAGGTAACATATTTTCAAAACATTTTCATATACAAAATTTTAAATGTTTTTTTGCCATTTTGGGCATGGAACCCCAAAAAAAGCAAAGGAATAATCAAAAGGAGACAGTATATTATTTTTACTGTAATAAGTTGGAATTCTGGGAATGTAAGGAGGAAAAATTATTCGTAAAAATTAATAAGCCAGAAAAACATGGAAAAGATGAAGTAACAAATTTCTTGGAATTTATATTTGAAACTCTTCATATAATTAATATAAGAAGACATTGTTTTCGAGTGCCTATATTAAAACTGAGAGAAGCGTTATGTGAAAACAAATAACGTATAGAGATGTAACTCTGTGAGATACTTTGTTTTGTGTACCTACTTACCTAATACTTGAATTTAAAATAAAAAACACAAAGTAGATTTTTATTAGCTTAGATTTTTTTATTACATTTATAATTTAATATTGTGCTTGATAGCTAAATCTCTCTTTATTTTCGGACAGTGTATTTATTATCAGATTTTTTTTTAATTTTATGAGTTATACGAGCTTGTAACTAAACTTCCTATTTGTATTTTGAGCGAAAATAATTTGTCCGTTAAAATGGCTTTTTATATTTTATGTGCATAAATAATTTTTGAATTTGTATTTTGTAAAAAAAGTGTCCTGTGCTGTGGAATTCTTGTGACAGTAAAAAAATCACATTAACTTTTGCTAAACTGCAAGACAGCTTGTTGGCGAAGACTATATCCGAACATGTTATTATGTATTATCAATATACATATACAATACTAGCGGACGCGCGCGACTTCGTTCACGTAAAATTAGTAGCCTATGTCCGTCAGGAATAGTGTAGCTTTCTATCTGTGAAAGAATTTTTGAAATCAGTTCAGTAGTTCCAGAGATTACCCCTACATACAAACAAACAAACAAACAAACAAAGTTTACCTCTTTATTATATTAGTGTAGAAGTGTAGATTATTAGTGTAAATAACATAACTGTATTATATTACCTACATACAATTTAAAGCGCATGAGCTTTCCATGAAAAAACCATACCGAATCTAAAACTTCGCTGCAGTCGGTCAATAAAAAAAGAATATTAAAACCATTTATTAAAAATATTGAGTAAAAAAAGAATTTCCGTAACCATATTTTCCATACAGTACCTATTCTAAATATAAAAGGAAAATCCTGTTTTGTATTTTGCATTAGAAATAAGAAAGTAAAAAGGCATTTCCATTTTGTATTAAAATACTTTTAATAAACCATTTTGTACATCTCTAATAGCACAGTATATAGAAATACAGCAGTACCGACACTCGGCCTATTTGTTGAGTTAGATACCTAACCTACGCTCCAATAGAGCGTTAAGGTTGTACCCTTAATTTTTGTAAAATTGTTTTTTTTGTAATCTAAATTTTTACTTTTCGTTTTTTTTTGTATTTTTTTATACATTCAAATTAATTTTAAAATGCTATGTAATGACAACACAAAGAAAAATTAGGGTAATGGCAGGACTCGAAGCTGCATCATCAGCATTCCGTGCCTTGCGTTTGCCAGTTTCGCCACATTACCGCTACCATACCCTGCGAATTTTTCAATGTGTTTCGTCTTAACGGTCATTAAATTATTGATATTTGTTTGGTAAAACTACCCTCGGTGTCATCAATGAGAAACTTAATCAAGTTATCTCATTCAACTTGATCATTTATGAATGCCCGTTAGCTGACGAGAGATGACGCCAGTTTTTTTTTTGTTTAGCACTGTACCTCAACTAGTTAGGCCTTTTATACGAAAACTAAATACTGTTCATAAGTACATTAGGGGTGTCACTCTTAATTTTTGTAAAATTGAAAAGTTTTTAAATTAAACGTTTATTTGGGACTAGCGGACGCGCGCGACTTCGTTTACGTAAAATTAGTAGCCTATTTCCGTCCGTTTTGAAATCGGTTCATTAGTTACAGAGATTACCCCCTTCATACAAACAAACTAAAGGAAAACTTTGTTTGTTTGTTAGTTTGTTTGTATGTAGGGGGTAATCTCTGGAACTACTGAAACCGATTTCAAAAATTCTTTCACAGATAGAAAGCTACACTATTCCTGACGGACATAAGCTACGAATTACACGTGAACGAAGACGCGCGCATCCGCTAGTATTTAATAATAATAAATCATTCTTACCCTTCAACATCACCAGGTAGTCTAAAAAATGACAGCTCCGGCCTTGAATAAGTCGAATTTAAACAGCCATGTGCAACGCAGTATCTTCCTGGCATTTTTAATAGATTTGCGGACTGTCTGAGGCGCACGCGACGCGATAAAATAATGCACAGCACGTCCGCTTGTCTCGACGCGGCAGCGGCGACTGACGGACCGACCGTGAAAACTCCTTAGCGGCCATGTTGAGCGTGCGTCTGTGTGAGTGCGCCGGTTTCGAGCGTTTGTACGTAGATTCCTTAAGAGGAGTGTGAACCCAGCACTCTCCATACAAACGGCGATAACGTTTTCCACCCTCTAAACCTTAACCTACAGCCATAATTTTTTTATATGTTATCATTATGCCCTAGAACTAGGTTTGTATGTTTCGATTTTTTAAATATTGTTAATAGTTTCAAAAATATTGACGGTTATGTGTTTTGTATGAAACTCCAAAAATGCAAATATTGTCAAATATATGAAGAATATTAAAAAAATCAAAACATACAAACCTAGTTCTAAGGCATAATGACAACATACCAAAAAATCACTGTCAGGGTGAAAAACGGTATCGCCGTTTGTATAGGGAGCGCTTTTTGGGGCTGGGTTCACACTCCTCTTGAGTCCTTATTACACTATTCAATTTTTAGGAAATCTAAATAGGAACACTCTAATTAAGAAATAGGAAGCTAGTGATCACACTACACTAAATAGACTTCTAAATTGGACAGACGACTCGCAGTCGTGAAGAAGAATTACATTGGGTTGCACGTTTCGATGGCGCCGTATTTTTCAAAACAACAAAAGATAGGGTTTGCCCTAACTGTAACGGTGGGGACAATGGGCATAAGAGAAAGTACAAGGTTAAAGAAAACTTACTGTTAAGAAAAAACTGTCTCATATGAAAATTAAGCATATTTTAGAACTAGAAAAATTCAAGATATTTTCAAAAGTTTTTGGTATCTAATTACATTTTAAAAAAAGATGCCAAGCAGGCGCCAACTGCCAACTAATCGCTCTAAATCGTAGCGATGTGATGACACTTACCTAAATCGTAAACAATTTAGGAAGTAGCTGTTCTAATTCCGATTACATCTTTCGATTTTCTAATTAGGTTTCCTAAAAAAATGGATCGGCCAATGAATGACGGCCAACCTCCACTAGTTGGAGAGGCACCAAAAGAAGATGAAGAAGAAAAAAATGGATATTGTAATAAGGCCATTACTGCTTATAAGTATACTGTGCTAATAGCGTTAATACATGCCTTTGTGCGGAATACAATAGGTTTCCACCTACTTGCACACGTTTTTTCATTTCAAATTTTCTTTTGTGCGACTCAAATTATTACGTTTCACTGTAGTGCCATGGAATATGAAATTACAAGGACAAAGCACGTTTCCACACAAAAAGACGATGATAGGTAAAGCACAGAGCACAGTCACAGGTGGCCAGCTGTCCTGTATTTTACAAGACGTCCCGTTTTTCAGCTATAACTTTAGCCGTGTCCTGTATTTTAACAAGAAAATACAGGACCATACAATTCAAGCCATACCATAAACATTTATCATCATCATCATCATCATCTCAGCCATAAGCCACTGTTGAACATAGGCCTCCTCCATGGATTTCCAAAGTGACCGGTTGGAAGCGGCATTTATTAAATACAACACAGGCAGGTAAACGAGGAAGCGGGTCACCTGATGGTAAGTGATCACCACCGCCCAAAGACATAATCAGGCAGTTTCACGCTAAAGTAAATAAGCATGTTTACATGTTTATTTTTTATTGAATGACTTAAATACTACATTAAAAATAACAATATAATATTTACATTGAAGAACAAAATTAAACAAACAATTATTTTGGCATTGGTATCAAAAAAACAATATTTATCTTTTATGTTTGTTTTCATAAAATAGACGAATTTAAGACGACAATTTGAAGGATTTTCGGTACTAAGTGTGTTTTGAATTTTTTATCCCATTTAAAATTTGCCGGAAAATTGTAGACCACAGCAGTGGCATTAAACCACGTTTGCCTTCGCCTGTCCCAAATTTAAAAGAAAAGAAAAGTCAGTTCTGTCATCTGTCAGTGTCAAGTGTTAGGTAACCTTAAAATCTTACACGTCATGTTTATTTGAGTTATTAACAGAATCATTTCTACAAATAGGAATAAAATATTTTTTGTATGAATCCATTATTAAAACTTAAAAAAGCGAATTGGTAAAGAATCCAAAATAGAGATAGTGCTTAAACTGACAGTGACAGGCGATAATAATAACACTAATGATAGGTAATGCCAAAGAGAAACTAGACACTGGTATTTTTTTTAGAAAAGTGCAAAGAAATACAAAAGTTAATGCTGGCGATTAAAGTCAAACAAAGGTCAAAGTTTATTTTGCAAAAATATTCACAAATACAAGACATATTTGAGGTCACTAGTTTTTCACTATGAATAACCCACTGAGTCCAGGACGTGAGTTTGAGTCGCCAAACCTATTACTTTCCAAATTTTCAATGATGTCTCTCTGTGTTAAATTTTTATTTTTTAAACTTTTATTTATTCGCATTAACTTTTTTATTTTGATTAATCGTTCTTGTGCCAGTGCCGTCTTTAACGCTAGTTGTTTTTTCAGGTTTTGCTTTACAGGGGTATTTGAAACTGGTCCACTTATGGGAGTGTTGCACGGGGATTTCGATTCCTCCAAGGCCGGTGAATTTGCTTCTTTCTCCAAAATTTCAGTCTGAATATCAATTTTTTGTTTACAATTGGGACATTCAATCTGAAAAAAAAGAAAAAAATATACTTGTGAATAGGTACTTTATTGATAGAATATACTTCATTTTCGGAAAAAAGTGCGCTCGATGATATAATTCATTACGTTCATAAGTATGTGGTTAAATCAATTATTTTACCGACACTTTTAATATCTCTCGCGTTATCAAAAATTGTCTTTGGCGTGACCACAAAACATGTTTCCAAAAATATATTATATACTAGCGGGCGCGTGCGACTTCGTTCGCGTGAAATTAGTACCTATGTCCGTCAGGGATAGTGTAGCTTTCTATCTGTGAAAGAATTTTTGAATTCGGGTCAGTAGTTCCAGAGATTACCCCCCTACATACAAACAAACAAAGTTTACCTCTTTATAATATTAGTATAGATTAGTGTACGGAATTTTAGGTTAGGTTTATTAGGTTTAACTAACATAGGCCAGAATGGCTTAACCTATGCCTTAAAAAAAATTAGAGAAAAATCTTTTATACTAATAAAAATCTGCGATTTTCTCGAAATTGTTGCAGCAGATTTAATTTTTTGTAAGTTTTTTTACTAACTCACCATTTTACTTTTCTTTTCTTCTATGCCACTGCAACCAGGTTCATGCAATTTCCTCTTCTTTGTATTTTTCCCTAAATTAACTTCGCATTTTGTCACATTTCGTGGTACTGAAGACTTTTTCTGTAAGATACAAAATACGATAGTTAACATAGATATAGCTTTAGCTTGTATAAGTGCGTAACGTATATAAAATATGTATACATTAAACAGATACACAAGCTGAAACTGAATTAGATCTACATTAAGACCCCCCGACTAAAAACAGAAAGCCGGCTATTCAGAATGACAATGATGACTTTGATTATAAATATTATGATGCTGACCTAAGAGTCTATGAGTGAGTATCTTATTACTAATAACAAATACAAATATCTTACCCCCTTATTCATAAACGCTTCGTAAACGTTTGTTAGTTAACATGTTTTATGTCTTTATCTGACATTGTGACGTTTACCCTCAAATGAAAGGGACGAAACATTTGTTAGCTTAAAAAGATTGTAAACTTTTTATGAATAAAGGGGTTAGTATATAGCGATTTATAGTACTCAGGGTTGACATCGTAGCTTGCGGAAACTATAAAATACTGACGATTTAAACTGGTTTTAAAATTTTGATACGTAAGTATAGGTACTCGAAAATTTCTTTTCACCTACCCGCAGTATTGTGATAGAAGAGGCTCCTCCCGATGAATCGCCAGAGGGTTCTACATTTTTTTTTAACGGACCAACCATCTGCAAAATAATTAAAATAAAAGAAGTAAAAGTGTAAGAATTACAAGAAAAAGGTGTAAGAAGTATTCAGTATTTATTTATTTAAAAAAAATTAAAATTAAATAAAATAATCGTTTATTTCAAGTCTTTACAAACTCAACAACAACAACAACAACAATATTGCAACATTTTACATAAACTTGTACAATGATACGTTGCCAAGCTATATTATATAGTATTTTACTATATTTCGGCTCTCGGTACTATTTACTGTTAAACTAATTTATGGTACGCAAATATACCATATTTCGAACACTTTTCACGTTATTAAAATAGATTAGAATAAACAAATAGATAACAAACTTACACCATTGCCTTTTTTCATATTTCCTAAAGGTTTTTGTACGGTAGTGGTTGATGTTTCGTCCAAATTAAAAATCCTGGTGCCGTCGGAAAAATGAGGACTTCGAGCTATTATATTTTCAAGGTTGTCAAAATACTTGTCGACATTGTTCCTGTTAAAAGCGGTAGCTCTGGCAAGACTACAGGCTTCAGGTTTTTTCAGCGTTATATTGTGTCTGCGTCTGAAAGCAATTAACCAATCTTTGCCGGCCATTTCTTTCGCCTCCCAAGATAAAGGCATTTTTAAATTGTTAATTTTTCCACACTGGTATGCCAGTCTCCGGCTTTCTTTGGCTGTTAATCCGTAAAATAGAAGAGCACAATGCGTTATATAGTTTTTTAGTGTGATCTCTTGTTCGGCTGTGAAAATCGTATTGACTGAATAATTGGGCTCTAGTTGGGATGATGTCAAATCTTCCAGCGAAGGAGCATCTTTAAATTTATGATGGTATCGTTTTAAAGTGGCAAAAGAGACTCCAACATTTTTCGAAGCCTTACGTATAGATTCTCCGTTTCGAATTAATAGCAATCCCTCTCTTATCCTCCCGGCAGGGACATTGCCTATTTTTCTCTCCTTTTGGGGTCGCGGCATACTAAAAACAAAAAAAATGCCTTTAAATGTAGCAATTATAAGTATTTAAATTACTGGTACTAGTACATATGTACACAGTGACTCACGAGCCACTGTGTACTTTTTAAAATTGAGTCACTGTGCACTACTACGCCATTTTGAAAACTTTGTTTTGTAACAATAAAACTAAAATCCAATTCTTATAATAAAACTGTATGAATGAAGATTATACAATATTTATCAACCAGCAAATATAATAGTCATAACCAATTGCCATTATTTTACGTAAAAAAAACAGAGAAACTTACCTTAAAATCTAATTTCATCCAAGCGAAATTTGTTTTCTCTCTGTGACACAACACAACGACACTGCACCGGACGGCCGACTAGTTCAAACACGTTTGGGGGTTACGTGCTATAGTGTGCAAAAGAGACAAACCTACGTTATGCTTTGTCTAACCTGGAAACATTAATGAGTCACTGTTGTCGACTGAGTCACTGTTACCTCCTTGACCCTACTTTTTTGAAGCGTACTTTATATTTTCTTAGCTTGTTCTCAAAAATACTACAGGGTGCCTATGAGCTTGGGGCTTTAAATGTAGGTATCGACTAAACTCTTAAAACAGAACATCTTTTTTTCTACCACTTTGAAAACTGCTCGCATTTTAATCTACATCTATCTACACTAATATAATAAAGAGGAAAACTTTGTTTGTTTGTTTTTTTGTTAGTTTGTTTGTATGTAGGGGGTAATCTCTGGAACTACTGAACCGATTTCAAAAATTCTTTCACAGATAGAAAGCTAAACTATTCCTGACGGACATAGGCTACTAATTTTACGTGAACGAAGTCGCGCGCGTCCGCTAGTGAGTTATAAATGGTCAAACTTTGCTTGTGAAATCAGTGTATTGGTCATTAGCGACAGTTTCACTTGCGTCTCGTGGTACAGGGTCAACATCAGAAGTGTCAATGCAGGTTGCCATCTCCTTTTTACCCGACTACGGCAAAGCCAAAAGGAAGGGTTATGTTTTTAGCAGCCTATGTATGTATGTTTGTATTTACGTATGTTCCACTATAGTGCCTAAACGACTGAGCCGATTTTGATGAATGAGGTGTCAATCGGTTCATAATTGTAGTCTGGGTGACATAGGCTATATTTTTTGTGAACAAAATTAAAATGACAAATGTTATATCCAAAAAAGAGAAGGTCTAAAAAATTTTTTTTTGGCTATAATGTCGTCATGGATATCAAATGAAAGAAGAGTAAATTCTGAGCTCAAAAACATAAATATATTTCAATATTACAGAACTACAGAAAATCAATTTACCCATGTTTCGTTATCAATAACGCCATCTATTTGTCTAGTAGCTATATTAAATAATTACATATAAACTACTGTTTAATTATTTAAGGAGAATTGTAGACGTTGTCGTTTATGACGCATTTTATTATGTAAACTGTAGGTGTTGCCCGCGACTTCGTTAGCGCAGACCATTGTACAGTCAAGGAAAGTGAAACACGTACCACCGTAGAACCTAGTCGAAGAGACATACGCATGACATTTGTATGACATAGCGTGGCGTTTATATTCCCCTACTGTACCTAATGAGACCACAGAATGTGTAACAGTAATTCTATCAGTCAGATGGCACTTACGCCAATGTAATAACTCGGCCTGACAAATATGCGAATATACAAAGCGTACCTAGCCTACCCCCATCGAAATACTTCTTATATCGATGCCTACCCCTAATGAAACACCGGCCAAGTGCAAATCGGACTTGCGCACCAAGACTTCCGTACAAACTTAACACCTATTTTTTATTATGAATTAGGAAGGCAAACAAGCAAGTGGGTCACCTGATGGAAAGTTATCACCACCGCCTTTAGACACCCGCAACACCAAGAAGATTGCGGATGCGTTGCCAACCCCGAAAGCTAAGATTGAATACCTCTTGCGCCTGTAATGTCACCGGCTGTTTTGCTCTCCACGCCGGAACACAACAGTGCAAACGTTGCTACTTAGCGGCAGGATTAGCGAGCAAGATGGTGGTAGCGATCCAGACGGACCTTGCAGAAGGTCCTATCGCCCCTTAAATAATGGCCAAACATTGCTCTAACGAAAAGATAAACCGGATTGAGGGACAAACTTAACTTTGCTATTGGAAAATTGTTCGCAGGTCGCTGTCAGTTTACAATGTGTATGCGGAGTTAGAACTTTTTTTTTTAAGATAGCCTATATAATGTGAGCTTAACCAACATCACAAAAAGAATGACCAATTCAATATTTCGAGTTTGTCCCGTAAAATTTTACTATCCCGCAAATTTTTATTTTTATTTTATCTCGGAAGTTCCACGGAGTTAGAACGTGATTTTTTTTATGGAGTTAGTGTCTACCTAGATCTTGAACTTAAGGCAAGTTGCAGCCTCTAATATGGTTAAACATGGCCATAAAAAATAAACAAAAAAAAACACTTAACTGGGTTTATCTCGCAACCCGAAAGCACCAGCTCAGCGGGAAAAACTGGTAACATGCCTCCACGTAGGGTCTTTCAAACCACAATATAAAAAAAAAGCTGCAACGATTTGGTCGCTAAATTTTTTTTCAAAACTTCCCGTAATCGTAACTAAAACTTTGACCACGGTTTTCTCTAAAACTATTGAAGTGAGATTCATAGGAGTTTTAGTCATGCATTTCAAATTAATAGTTCTATCTGATTCTCGCATAAAGAGGGCATGTCCGATTTAAGGGGGAAAAAACACTGTGCGTCACGGAATTCACGTGGAAAATGCAAGACGCCATCGCCAAAGAGAATAGTCAACAGCAGTGAGTTAGTGAGTGTTAGAAGTTCTGTGTTCGAAGTTTAACTAAGTTTTTTTATTAAGTTTTGTCAGTAGTTTGAATGTTTTTGTGATAATTGTGATTATGAAGGAAATAAAATACATTTAACTTGAAGGTTTGTCTAATTACTAACAGTAAGTTTTTAGCCTAATTAATTCAGTACCGAATATCAGTGGGCCAAATTATTAGTTATTTGAAAGGCTGTGGAGTTGCTTGATGATATCGATTTTCCATATTTACTTAGCCATGTTCGTCAGTTTGTAATCTGTCAGTTTCTGAGCACGTAGGAGCAAAATCTGTGAATCACGCATGTGACATTTGACATTGCAATAATGACTCTTTGTTACACAGGCGATGACATACTGAGTGGATGTCGTACATTGAAAATTCGATTTACTTTGTATGAGATCATAATTACTGAAAAAATTTTTTTTTTTAAAAGTGGTAGAACAAAAGAAGTCCCATTTAAGGAGTTAAGTTGATACCTAAATTTAAAGCCCCGAGCTCATAGGCACCCTGTATATTCAACCGAAAAAATGTTGGCAACCCTAAATCATACCCTGTTAGGGCGTAGCAATTTATAACTTATAAACTAAAAAAAAAAACTAAATATAACAATTCCATGTCCCAATAATATGAACAAAATAACACATTAAATTATTACAGTACAGTATCGTGATCATTTATCGAATACAATTGAGTTGAGTGAATGGAAATTGTCAAATTAAATCAAAAAACTTACAGTGCAAAAAGGCAATGCAGTTTTTTTCAATCGTTTACGACGTCCATTATTCAGAAAGTACATGTCCTCACTTCGAAAGTGCATGCTGCATATTTTACTATATATGCAAGGCGTCCACTCAGATTCATTTCTCTCCAATCGAACCTCAGCTACCCATTTTGCACGCTGAATTTCATTTGTTGGGAATCTGTGTCAAAAAAATATTTTACATAATGCATAATATCATCCGTCATACTAAAAACAAACATGTTTTATCTGAGCACACCACGTAAGACTAAACTGCACAGAAAACAAATCTTACATGTTGCATAATACTTTTTATCTACACATATATCATAAATGCTCTATAATGCGTTCAGAAACCGTAGGCAATGACCAGCATTATAACAACCAATATTATTATGAGAATTTTTCTAATTTGTTTCTATATTTGTTCAAATTATTTTTTTATTAAATTATTTTAATGTGTACAGTCTTTAGATATTTAATAAGTCTTGTACCAACCTAGCACTAGTAGCACAGTATAGATATAACCAGTAAGGAATCTACGTACAAACGCTCGGAACCGACGCACGCACACAGACGCACGCTCAACACGGCCGCTAAGGCTGCTAACGCGACTGACGGCCGCCTTATAAGCCTTAGCGGCCGTGTTGAGCGTGCGTCTGTGTGCGTGCGTCGGTTCCGAGCGTTTGTACGTAGATTCCTTACTGGTTATATCTATACTGTGCTAGTAGCTAGTAGCAATGCAGGTCATTGCCCTATGGCTTCTGAACCCATCATATGTGTGTAGATAAAGTAATGAATGCAACTGTACATAAATAGGTCTTAAAACACTCGTGTGATTCTATTATGAAACTCGCTGCCGCTCGTTTCATAAAACCACACTCGTGTTTTAAGACCCCTTATTATGCAACAGTTGCATAAAATACTATTAGAGTCGTCATGTATTTTATGGGTGTTCAATATGTTTATTTACTAACTTATGAAAGGTGATTCCAGTGTTTTTCATATCCGTATGGCTTCTACACCACTTTACGACACAAGATGGCATATTTGCAGAATCAAACGGCGCAAAAACTTAACAATATTCACAATCGAAACTTTCCACTGCGCAACCACACGGCCGGACCGTCGCGGCGAACTGGCGCGCCGCGCTGTCCTTATTTGGCGCCCCGCCCACCGCGGGTTCTATTACTCAGTACCAGGCGTGGATAACTCTACGATTACGTCACGCTGCTACTACACACTGGAGGCCCCAGTACTGGGGTATAATCCGTTGGGGTTATGTAGAATAACGAAAAATACTAGTTTTTAGTTAACCTATGTTTATTATTTACATCGCCAAGTCTCAGAGCGAACTACTATTTAAATTTTTGTTTGTAAATAGATCAAGAACTGTCATTCAAATACATGACGTTGTTGTGTGTTATTTGCCAGTCTTATTTTTCATACATAATACAACCTCATTCCAATATAATCAAGGGTTGCCAATAACTACCGCTTTGTTGGGTACATTGCAAGCAATGATATTATGATATTGCTTTTGAGTTATATTGTGTTTTCATGCGATGGCCAAGTCAATCTATCTTATTTAAACATAAAATATTTTTAATATTAATATGGTCACTATAATATGTTGTTAGATTAGCTAATTACATAATAACTTAAGACAGAAGGTCCCTTAAGTAGGGACTGAATAAACCAACCGACTTGGTATTACATGGATCTCACAACTTTTTACGGTAGAGGAACTGAGTTGCGAGACTTGGTTTTTTTACAAGTTTTGTTTCTGATGGCATAGGCCTTTTTTATTTTATACAACATAAGAAGGCGGCAAATGAGCACGTAGGTCACCTGATGGTAAGTAATCACCACCGCCCATAAGCACCTGCAACACCAAAGGGATTACAGATGCGTTGCCAACCCAGAGGGCGAAGATGGAATACCTCTTGTGCCAGTAATTGCACCGGCTCTCTTGGTGTCCACGCCGGAACAAAACAGTGCAAGCACTGCTGCTTAGTGGCAGGATTAGCGACCAAGATGGTGGTAGTGATCTGAACGGACCGAGCAAAAGGACCTACCAGTCTAAAAAGGCCTATCGATATTGTAACTATTCGTAAGGCCAACTCAACTATCGATAGTCAGTAGGTATTGAAATTCTATAGTTCCTTTTTTCTCCGCTGCTATTCGTAAATAAGTAACAGTAAATAAATAAAAATGATTCAATATAATTGTAAAATAAACATATTTTATTTTATTTATTTGCTACGGCAGCCGAAAATAGCTTTTCCTTGAAAACACGGCCATTTTCCTTATCGAACACGGCAGTAAAAAAATTGTCGCTGGCAACACTGTATGGCGTAGGTTAATCGCAGTAGGTCCATCCGGATCGCTACCACCATCTTGCTCGCTAATCCTGCCGCTAAGCAGCAGAGCTTGCACTGTTGTGTTCCGGCGTGGAGAGCAAGACAGCCGGTGTAATACTGGCACAAGAGGTATTCTTAGCCCTCTGGATTGGTAACGCATTTGCAATCTCTTTGGTGTTGCGGGTGTCTATAGGCGGTGGTGATCACTTACCATCAGGTGCCCTACTTGCTTGTCTTCCTATTTCATAAAAAAATCCTAGTCCCTCTCAATCCTAGTCCCTAAGCCTAATCCCTCTCGCACACGCATACTGGTTAGAACGAGATAAATGCTTTATGTCATCGATAAAAGCTAGCGTGCTAGCCCCCCTGGGCCGGTCATGTTAGACTTACCGTCGTGTGTTATAAAATGGAGGTTATGGTTACATACGTGATCTTGAAGCGATTCCTCCGAAACTTATCTATCTGTTAGATAAGAATTACGAAGAAATTACGTGAAGTCATCTTGTTCTGAGTAATAATGATGTATTAAAATAAATCTGGTGAGAAGATTTTTTTAGGGAAGTGATAAGGAAATTGTGTACTTAATGTAAGTAAAATTATGTATTTATATAATCTTACAAACAAACAATCAGGTCTTAAGTGATTAGCATTAGCATTCGTTATAAGTTTTGCTTAACTTAACCTAACAATTAAAATGCCATGTAATGACAACACAAAGAAAAATTAGGGTGATGGCAGGACTTGAAGCTGTAACATCTGCATTCCGTGCCTTGCGTTTAGATTATAGTCGATGATGTACACTTACCATCAGGTGACCCACTTGCTTGTTTGCCGTCCTATTTCATAAAAAAAACTGTTTTTAACCCTAATAGTCGAGATCCTACATTTATCTGCAGTGCATCTTCTTGATTTTACGAACAACTGTGTTAAACGAAAGATTGCAAGAATTTTCACTTTAATTCTCTTATTCGGTTCATATACCTACATATGACAGCATCTTGGCGGCTTCTTGCTCTCTACAAACATCGTACAGAGACATCGTAAGTTTGAGAGAGAAAGTGGACACCAATTAAGACGGGATCAGAACCCGCACCTAACGACATCCCGGGGTCGTAAACCAGCTAGCTCGTTACTGATCCCATCGCCTCGCTTTATGTTATGTTTGAGAGCATTTGCATAAATGAGCTTTCTAGTACCATTGCAGAAGCTAAGTACCTATGTACAGTAGGGGAAATATATTCACGTACCACCATAGAACCCTATCGCAATAACGCGACGCGTTAAACGCCAGGCTATGTCATACAAATGTCATGCGTATGTCTCTTCGACTAGGTTCTACGGTGGTACGTGTTTCAATTTCCTTGACTGTACATGCTAACCCCATACAAATATGTATCTGTACGGATACTGTATCGTATAAAATTATATTGTAAATTATCAGTAATGTTTTTTTTTCAATTTGTAAATGTAACAGTTGCCTCTCTCTTAAAAATATGTATCGTGCTGCGAAATCGCACTGTTTGCTTCATTAACAACAAACTGTTGTTAATAAATAAGTTTTAACGGTTGATAGGACCTTTTGCAAGGATCGCTATCACCACCTTGCTCGATAATCCTGCCGCTAAACAACAGTGCTTGCACTGTTGTGTTCCGGCGTGGAAACAAGACAACCGGTGCAATTACTGGCACAAGAGTATTGACGTGACGTGACGTGAGTTGTAGTGACGTGTAAAATCATTGTTTTACCAATAAATAACTGAAACTGAAACTGAATAGTAATTCCGTCTTAGCCCTCTGCATTGGCATCGTATCTGCAATCTCCTTGGTGTTGCGAGAGTCTATGAGCGGTCGTGATCACTTACCATTTGGTGAACCACTTGCTCGTTTGCCAACCTATGTTGTATAAAAAAAAAGTTTGTAGCAAAACGTGTTATTTAAACACACGAAAGATTCCCAAAACGAGATCCTGTCCTATTTAGACTTAAACTTTTGAGCGTTTGGGACCAACAATCAACCCCAGGCCTCGTCCGAAATAAATAAGTAGGTACGTGGGACGCTTACTAATCCCACGCGTGGGATACCAGCGTGCACATGACTATCCAAGTTTAATTTATCCGTTCCTTCTCTGTCTAACTAGTATCATATGAAAGGGATGCGCACAGGGATGAATTAAACTCGGGTATTTGTTTTAACGCCACAAAAGTAACTTTTAACAGAACTCTCGCCCTATCCATTATTTGATGGCGACGTGTCAGGTAAGGAATATTGTATAGTCGACCAAGAAATTGCTTAACCAGTTTTCGATCGTATTATCCAAGGGGATAAGGTAAAGTCGACCAATTAATTGCTTGACCACTTTTCGACCGTATTACAAAGGAGCAAGGTCCAAAATGGTCAAGCAATTACTTGGTCGACTATACAAAAGTGGCTAAGCAGTTACTTGGTCGACTATACAAACAAGTCACGAAATTATTAGGAATAGTTGGAGCGTTGTCAATCTTGTAGTCGGTGAGTAAAGAGTCTTTCAGTCCGTGTAATATCTTCTTCCAAAGTCAAAGTCAAAGTCAAAATATTTTTTTTCAGATTAGGCTTACAGGTAGCACTTATGAATGTCATAAAATTTACCACCGGTTCGAAAACCTCTGATGAGAAATTCATTTAGGTGTAATTTTTTAAATAAATCATAATTACAATGTTATTTTACATCTTAAATATTAAAAAATTAAAAAAATTAGTTTATAACGACATGGTTTTAAACTGGCCAACGATTTCGTTAGCACATATATGTCTCTTTAGCACGGCATAGTAGTTAATAGGTCATACTTACAACTACTATTTTATAGACTAGGGAGGCAAACGAACAGACAGGTCCTCTAATGGGAAGTAATGACCGCTGCCCATGTAAACCAGCGGTTCCGAGTGAATCGATGATTTGTTGCTTGCCTCTGGTACTCTTGAGGGCTATTACCAACCAACAAGCAATAAAAAAAATTGACATTGTTTTGCAAATTACAATTAAACAAAATCACGAATAACAGAACTAGTTTGGTTATCTCTTTTTTTCAGAGTGTTACAATGTGAAAGACCCTCTATAAGCCTAGAAAAAAAGAAAGGTTAAACACTTAAATACTTATCATATTGTCAACAGGGTGTTTTATTGTACTACTGCTAACACTATTATAAAAAAAAATCAATCGTTAAACTAAATCCACACAGAGGTGACAAATTCTCAGCCGTAACTAATACTTTTACCAACTTTAGCTTACCATTAAGAAACTTGAGTTGGTATCTTATTTTGAGTTTCATTAGGGTGAAAATGCTTAGTTTTTGTTGGTTCCAGTGGTATTGGCACATGTTTATATCCACAAAAGACCAAGTCATAAAACCAAATATAATTACCTTTCTTTTATATGCGTTTTATAAAATGACATTGTAGTGGTAGATTTTACGGCCGCTAGGCTCGTAAAACCCGTAATTATGTACATCTGTTACCGAGTTGTAAATATGCTTTTTGTATAGTCGACCAAGAAATTGCTTGGCCACTTTTCGACCGTATTACAAAGTGATAAGGTTCAAAAGTGGTCAAGCAATTACTTGGTCGACTATACATACCTTTAGTTGGTTTTATTGGTCGTTATTATTTACTTGGCAGCTGGGGTATTGACGGCAAACGGTCGTGATGAAAATTAAAGTTTTTTTTTAAATAACTGTGACTGCAAACAAAGATAAAACCCAGGGGAACATATCCAAGTTCCTTTGGTAGTTTCTAGCGAGTAAAAACAAGTTATAAGAGTTGAACTGCGTACGAGATTCGGAAATTTTTCTTTTTTACTTATTTACGTCAATCTGACAGACTTATATCAAATTTTTGTAACCGAAATTTCTTTCGAGTTTTATTTTAAATGTTTTTAACATTCAAATCATTAAATTAAAATTGTAATGACAACACAAAGAAAAATTAGGGCAATGGCAGGACTTGAACCTGCAACATCAGCATTCCGTGCCTTGCGTTTTCCAGTTTCGCCACACTGCCGCTGCCCTACCATGCGAATTTTTCAATGTGCTTCGTCTTACGGTCATTACATTATTGATTTTAAGGGTACAACTACCCTCGGTGTCATCTATATGAAACTTTTAACAAGTACCGCAAGTAATGCAAGGCACGGAATGCTGATGTTGCAGGTTCAAGTCCTGCCATTGCCCTAATATTTCTTTGTGTTGTCATTACAATTTTAATTTAGACTTATATCAGTTTAAACTCCGGGGCCCTGGAAGCCAAGTGCGCGCCGACTGTACAAAGACTTATCGGCGCGCCTTATAGAGCCCTCCCGTGACCAGAAGGCTGGGCAATATATTGCCCAAGGAATCAGCATTGCCATCCAACGTGGCAATGCTGCTAGCCTTCTGGGCACCCTCCCTATTGGCGGCGATCTGGGACATTTTTTTTACCTTTAAGTTTATAATAAGATTTTATCTACACATATATCATAAATGCTCTATAATGCGTTCAAAAACCGTAGGCAATGACCAGCATTATAACAACCAATATTATTATGAGATTTTTTCTAATTTGTTTCTATTTTTGTTCAAATTCATTTTTTATTTCATTATTTTAATGTGTACAGTCTATAGATATTTAATAGCTACCTAGCACTAGTAGCTAGTAGCAATGCAGTGGCCCGTTTCACGAAGCTACAAGTTACAATTTTACAAGTCTAAAACGTCGACATTGGGCATTATGCCCATTGCCATTGGTCATTATTGACCAATGTTGCCGGTTTAGACTTGTAAAATTGTAACTTGTAGCTTCGTGAAACGGGCCACAGGTCATTGCACTATGGCTTCTGAACCCATCATAGAGTACTTATGATATGTGTGTAGATAAAGTAATGTATGCAACTGTACATAATTAGGTCTTAAAACACTCGTGTGATCCCATTATGAAACTCGCTGCCGCTCGTTTCATAAAACCACACTCGTGTTTTAAGGCCCCTCATTATGCAACAGTTGCATAAAATACTATTATTGTTGTTTTTTTCTTCTTAATTTATAATTTCATTAAATGTGTATGTAGTAGATATGAAGATATTTAACTTTAATTGGATAACTGGAGCCCATTATCAGACCTTAACTTTGGCTCGCATAAAACTTATTTTGGGGTACTGTACTTACTGTATCGTTTAAAAACCACTTCAATTCGGTTCACAGGTGACGAAATTTTGAAGTGACAAACATACAAAAAACATATAATATATACCATTGATGTTATCCAACTGTAAGTTTACTCAAAGTTACTTTCGGATAATAATTATATTAGAGATTTACTTAAGGATTTACTTATCAGATTTTTTTGGAAAACGACCCATAGTTCAATTTCTTTTCATTCCAACATGTAAAAACTTAACCCGAGAAACCCACGTCCAGGAGTTAGTATTTTATAAATTCTTCAATTCAATGCCAACAATGGCATTGAACAAAAAAAGCTTAATGCATTTTTACAAAAAGAAACAATATAACTACTGCATTTGAACTGCTTGAGTTTCGATTTGCATCGCAAGTATAGCAACCCTTTGCGCGGCGACCACTCTTCCCACTGTTGGGAGCCCTTGCTGCGTTAATTATGCATAGAAATCTCCCTCGTGTAAGAGATTATGTCGTAGTTAAGCTATAAGAGAGAGCGAGTGTTGCATTCAATCTTGATTATACCAGGCGTGGATCACTCCGCGATTACGTCACGCTGCTACAAGTACATACTAGCGGCCCCAGTACTGGGGTATAATCAGAGGTTGCCACGCACTGCTACGCTTACCGCCGCTTCGTTACATCGCAAGTCAACGTACTAGCCACATTCGTCGCGTCATATTACTTCCTATGTATTTGAATGTTGAATAAGAAACTGGTACAGTTATTTATATACATTTACATTGGGAAAATTAATACTAATACAAAAAATACATATATTTATTTACAACAGGAACACGTCGTCCAAGTTTGTGCTGCGAGGCCTTCAGAACGCTGGCGCTATTCCCCCTCTGTATAGCGAGACTGAACCTCTGAGCAAAGTAGGCGCCAGCTCTGAGGTCCCCTAAAGCGTGGACCAGTTTTGTGCCAATGTCTTTAACCAATTTCTTGGCCTCGGAAGCCAAGTCCAAGGGTCTCTACCGCGAATCAAACAAGTTGGATGCTTGGCACAGTTGCATTATTCCTGTACTCGTTGCATTCACTGGTCATGTTACTCATATCCAGGGGCGTAACTAGGGTGGGGCAGGCAGGGCATGTGCCCTGGGCGCCAAATAAGGGGGGCGCAAAACACGATATTTACTAACTGCCTGTTAAAAAAGAATACAATCCAAATGCGTATACATGGCCAAATAAAAGTCTTTTGAGGATCATTTAATCCTTATTGTAGATACATTTATTCCAGACGGGGACATATTTGTGGTATTTTGTTTGTTTTACGTACATTACATTACAAAACTAGTAAAAGAATTAAAAAAATGTGTAGATATCTGTTTTTAAAATAATTTACAAAGGGAAAGGGGCGCAGTTTGGATGCGAGCCCTGGGCGCCATTTTACGTCGCTACGCCCCTGCTCATATCGTATTAAGTTTTATGGAATCGCTTTAGCTTGTCCCTCACACCTCATCGTACCTCATGAACGTCATGCACGGTCAAAATTCAAAACATGTACCCAGTGGGTAACTCAAAGGGTACCCGTATATGTATAAAGAAGTTCGAACAAGTGAGCCCGCATGCAAGTTTTGTTTGCCGTATAAAAATCTCCGGTTACCAGTTTTTTACGAAGCCGTAATGTCTTAACATTATTTTGAGTATTTGATACGGGACATAAAAAGTGTAATGGCAGGTTTGAAGTGAAAGTTTGAAGACGGTTTTATGACGGTTTTAGTTTTAAGGGATGCTGTTTGTAAACTATCTAAAGTGTTCTTGATTTTGCAGGATAAGGTAACGCACACAGCTGCGTGTTATGTGTGTATGAGAGTTACGTTCGAATTTTAAAGTTATTGTTTGTTTCGCATGGCACTGTGTGCGTGTGTGTGTAAACCTTCAACTCTCGTTGCGTTGCCTATATTTAAGGTTGCCATCCGTCCGGGTTTTCCCGGATTTGTCCTAGTTTAGAGGGCATCCAGGCGGGGCTTCATTTGTAGTCCGGGTTTAAAAATGTAAAGTCTTGGGCCGCCCGAGACGCACTGTGCGCGCACGCCGCTGTCAACCGGGTTCTGGGCTCTAAAATCCGTTTTCACGCATCTTGTCCTAGTTGCCAAATTTGAGAGAGATGGCAACCCTACCTATATTCCACACACAAAGCAAAGAGCATAAAATTGTAAAATTTTTGTAGATCATAAGTCGCGGTTAGTTTACCAACTTGCGGGTGGTAGGGCCTTGTGCAAGGTCCGCCCGGGTCGCTACCACCATCTTGCTTGCTAATCCTGCCGCTAAGCAGCAGTGCTTGCACTGTTATGTTCCGGCGTGGAGAGCAAGACAGCCGGTGCAATTACTGGCACAAGAGGTATTCCATCTTAGCCCTCTGGGTTGGCAACGCATCTGCAATCTCTTTGGTGTTGCGGGTGTCTATAAGCGGCGGTGATCACTTACCATCAGGTGACCCACTTGCTTGTTTTCCTTCCTATTTCATAAAAAAAAAACTGCAAATGCTCCAGGTGCAGCGGAAGTTGCTGTAATTTCTTAAATATATTTTATCTACACACATATCATAATTTCTCAATAACGCGTTCAAAAACCATAGAAAATGACCAGCATTATTACAACCAATGTTATTTTAAGAATTTTCTTGTCTGTGGTAGTAGGTAAATCTGTTCTTTATTGGGTAGTATCTCTTAGTAGTCTGTGTTTATTGGTGATTACATTACCGATATCTCGTGACGTTATGAATTTAAATTTGGAACAGCTGTCAAAATTCAAGTTGGTGTCTATTCTAGTATCCACAGATATTAAAACAGTTATCGATACGAAACGTCAATTTAGTATGATTTTTTAATTTAAACGCACGACATTTCATCTCGAGTGACATGACAATAGGGAATTCATTCTTTTGTCTATGATTTAAAAAAAACGTTCGTCTTGACGGATAGATCGAATTGCCGCCATACTTGTTTGTTGGTTTTTTGCTGTTACGGTTTTTTGCAGTTATGATATGTGTGTAGATAAAGTAATGTATGCAACTGTATATAATTAGGCCTTAAAACACTCGTGTGATCCTATTATGAAACTCGCTGACGCTCGTTTCATAAAACCACACTCGTGTTTTAAGGCCTCTCATTATATAGCAGTTGCATAAAATACTATTTCTTTATTTTTACATTGTATAAAGCCAAGTCTCTATCCGTGTCTGTCTGACTTTAATCCTCATCGTAACTTCGGTCACTTACTCTTTGTGAAAACCGCGACAGTAATAGTATTTTATGCAACTGTTGCATAATGAGGGGTCTTAAAACACGAGTGTGGTTTTATGAAACGAGCGTCAGCGAGTTTCATAATAGGATCACACGAGTGTTTTAAGACCTAATTATGTACAGTTGCATACATTACTTTATCTACACACATATCATAAGTACTCTATGATGGGTTCAGAAGCCATAGGGCAATGACCTGCATTGCTACTAGCTACTAGTGCTAGGTACCTATTAAATATCTATAGACTGTACACATTAAAATAATGTAATAAAAAATGAATTTGAACAAATATAGAAACAAATTAGAAAAATTCTCATAATAATATTGGTTGTTAAAATGCTGGTCATTGCCTACGGTTTCTGAACGCATTATAGAGCATTTATGATATATGTGTAGATAAAAACTGTATCAGTTTCACAGTTATACAATAAATTTATTCTCATTCTCAGAATCCATTGCGTGGTAAGCTGGAGTAGGGGTCCGAAGTTATGAGGACAAACAGCAGTGGATAGCTATTTTATTTTATATACTATGTATAGACGATTTTGTTTGTAAGACTCGTTTAAACATCACGTTAACTTATAAAGAAGGCTTATATTATAACCCCCTAGCGTCGAAAACACGAGAAGTTGAATAAAACTCCTGTAACGTGCAAAGTATGACTTCCTTATTACAACACCAATATTTCTTTATGAAAAAAATAAACAAGAAAATTACCCCGCCGGAATAGAATCTCCCCGTTTCCCGGGAAATAAATTAGCTCCGAAGCCGACACTGGCAACACTGCTCTTATTAAAATTGGGGAGATTTTGACACTCATATTTTTAGAGATCGCTTGGATGTTTTATCGACGGACAGGGTTGAGATTTTACTTTGTAATTTTTTTTTATACAACAAAGGAAGGTTAACGAGCAAGTGGGTCACCAGTGGCCCGTTTCACGAAGCTACAAGTTACAATTTTATAAGTCTAAACCGGCAACATTGGGCAATAATGACCAATGGCAATGGGCATAATGACCAATGTTGCCGGTTTAGACCTGTAAAATTGTAACTTGTAGCTTCGTGAAACGGGCCACTGATGGTAAGTGATTACCACTACCTATAGACACCTGCAACACCAAAGGGATTGCAGATGCGTTGCTAAAAATACCTACTAAAAATTTGAAGTAAAGTAGGCTCTTTTCATTACTTGGTTTTTTAGTTTGAGTATGAGTAGGTGCCCATGTTTGAATTTACTTTAAACTAAATTTATTCTTCTAAGTTACTCTGTTAAAAGCGTCAGGGATCAAAGAAGGCCAGAATAATGTTACTTAATGTCACTCTTTGGCGGTAGTGCTTACTTACCATCAAGCGACCCACTTGCTGGTTTTCCTTCTTATGATAAAAAAAATGTACCAAGTTTGATTATATCTCCATTTTAGAACAAGACCCACGATACTCTTTCTGCCAACACGTCTATCACGGAACCAGAGCCACTATGACGCCATATTTTAACTTTTTTTTAAACTCGTGCCCGCGGCTCGAGGCAAACGTATTTGCATTTTGATGCCGGTAATTATACTCAGATCCGGAACAAAGGCCCGTCTAAATAGAAAAAAAGCGTAATTTTTTTTGAATTTGTTCCGTTAATCGTTTCGCTTTTGTTTAATTAGAGGTTCAATTAATGGGTTTAGTTTCAATGTGTTATTTTAATATTAATGCCGATTAATTTATGTTTAATTTAAAAAGAAGGGCAGGAAGAAGTTACCTAGGTAAATAGACAACACAAACAAAAATAAAAATCGATAGTAATTTAAAAAAATCTCGTAAAATCTTTACCTAAGAGGAGTGTAAACCCAGCCCCAAAAAGCGCTCCCCATACAAACGGCGATAACGTTTTCCACCCTCTAAACCTTAATCTATGACAATGATTTTTTGGTATGTTGTCATTATGCCTTAGAACTAGGTTTGTAAGTTTTGATTTTTTAAATATTCTTTATAGATTTGACAATATTTGCGTTTTAGGAGTTTCATACAAAACACAAAAGCGTCCATATTTTAAATACTACATCTACACTTCTACACTATCTACATCTACATGAATCTACATCTACACTAATATAATAAAGAGGTAAACTTTGTTTGTTTGTTAGTTTGTTTGCATGTAGGGGGTAATCTCTGGAACTACTGAACCGATTTCAAAAATTCTTTCACAGATAGAAAGCTACACTATCCCTGACGGACATAGGCTACTAATTCCACGCGAACGAAGTCGCGCGCGTCCGCTAGTAGTTTATAAATGCTTATATCGTTTGCCTAAATCGTTCGATAGCTACATTGAAAATAAAAACAATATGAGTGGTTAAGTAGCTCAATGGATCGTAAACGATAGCGTAAGGTCGACAATCAGCAAGCAAACTATGAATTAAAATAGACATTAATGTACCCTCGGCCGATCGGCAACATCCGCTCCGAGCGCCCCCGACGCCGCCCGAGCGCGCCCGAGCGAAATGTCCCGCGCGCAACAAAGTAACAGTGGAGTCAATTTTGTTTTATCGCCTATAAAACTAGTCTTCTCTCACACCGAGGCGAATCTCGACGACAACTTGACACTTGTAATTAAATTGTAGTGAAGGGCCATATCAATAATTGGAATAAATTACCTTGCTACTCCGCCAAAGTGTCGTGTATTCAGGTGCAAAAGGGCTGTGTCTGTGCGGTGTATATGTTTTTTATATAAAAAATCACCTTTCTCTGTGTGGTATCTATATAGAAATATGTATGGCAACACTGGAGGCCATATTTTTCATTGTTGTTTTTTTCTCCTGTACAAAAGTATTCTTAATAATATAAATACGCAAATAATTAATTTGCTGTTTTTTTAGTGGGTGGGGACATGACACTCTGCTTCCACGTGAAGCAACATACATCACACAGACTTAACAGTTATGTAAACAACCATGTAAACGCTTAATCTACAGGATTTACGCGCGATTTATTAATGTTTGGTGGTGGTGGTTAATAATTGAGTCTGTGTGATGTATGCTGTTCCATATGGAAGAGGAGGAGAATGGATTTTTGCATAAAATAATACTTCCCAGAGATTATAATCAATATGATTTAGTGCTAACGAATAAGTAGTAGAATAAAATTAATGTTTTAGACCACCTTGCCCGCTCGATAAGTGATTGCAGTGCAGGCTGTATTCGTTTTTACAGAGTATGAATATTTGTTTAGCCGCAAGATCATATAACAACAGTTGCCATCCATCGATCTCCAATCACAGCAATCATTATAATATTGGCAGCATGTAACCGCACAGCGCTGCAGCCGCAGTATTCCAAGCGGCTGCTGGAGCATTACAACCGAGCGCTCTTACGTTCCGGTGTGAGGGGGGCCCGTTTTTTACGACAGCCACCGCTCGGCAATGCGCTTAATTGCCGATTTGCTTGATGGTCCGATTTTACGAACCATCCGCCGGCCAGCTTGTTGGAAGGATAAGTGAAACTGATAGCTTTCGCATGGAAATGGGTTTCCGAAGAGAATACAGGCTACATAGTTGTTTAATTGGAATCTCTTCCTAATGATTATTAAACTGCTCTGCGAGGGTTTATACTGTTTGGGTTATTAAGGAGGATTCAGCACGTTTAACACATCTAATCTTATAGAGGTCAACTGGCTCGCTAATCCAGCCGTTAAGCAGCAGTGCTTGCACGTTTGCGTTCCAGCATGGAGAGCAAGACAGCTGGTAAAATTACTGGCACAAGAGGTATTCCATCTTAGCCCTCGTAACGCATCTGCAATCTTCTTGATGCTGCGTGTATTTATAAGCAGTGATGATCACCTACCATCAGATGACCCACTTGCTAATTTGACGTCCTATGTTGTATAAAAAACAAGAGGTGATTTTTGAGCTTGGCGTGTGTAAGCCCAAAAAGGGATAGCTCAGTTAAGAGACTACCACCAAACCCCTAGCTACCCCTAGAGTAAAGCTGAGGGCCTCTGAATCCCATTACGTATTGTACAACACACAATCAAAACACTACTCCACGCTGATATACTGTGCTACTACTCTAGACGAGCTGGTCCATTCGTACGCTACCAGCAATAGTTCATAGGTCATCAGACATCTATCTACCAATAAACCTGACAATACAAAAAGGCAATAAGCCATATACACCAGAATACAATAATCGGAACCACAGTATTTATATATTTATATTTATTTAATAATCTAAAGTAACTATCTAAAAGTTTACACAGTTTATCTATAAGAACCCACAGCAATTCCAACTTGGCTGATGGGTTCTGCTACATCGATTGTCCAGTCGCACTTTACTTACATGAAAACTGACACACAAGTTTAGTTATAGAACTCATAGAAATAAGCTGGAACTAGCAAGCATGTTGGTAAATTTCTAGTTTAAAAATCGCCAGTTTAATTAATTAGATCATCAAGAACCTGACTTCAACCCGACTGTGAAGTTAGAATCCACACATCTATTTGTAAATACAGCTAGGCTTATTTAATTTTCACATTCTAGCATGAAAAAAGCTTTGTGGTCAATACCACAAAGCTTTTTTCATGCTAGAATGTGAAAATTAACTAGACACAATTGTCTAGTTATCATCCAAGATCAGGCAGAGAGACACGCAAAAAATAACAATATATGAAAAGAAGTCCAAGTACGCGATATTGCCTAACTTTACTTATCTTGTTCGACGCCCGTCCCCGTTCAATACGATGTTTCCCTGCCATTTCACCGTCGCACTAAGCTTCCCAATAAGCCAATAAATATCCAACTTCAGCCACATCACGGAATATGCCCGACTCCGTAACTTCATGAATTTCATCAATTCGCCGTCCCTGTCTGTCATGTAACCCCATCCCTGTCGGCTTCCATTATACCGATAAAGTGACATTGAGCGTGAGATTGCGTTTCGGGGAAGCAAGTTCGATCTGCGCCTGGGAAACTGAGCGGTACAGGGATATAGGCCTTGTTGGTTGAGTTCTAAGAGCTTCGAACGCACGTTTCTGCCATGCCATTGGTTGAGAGACGAGGAAGTGTCTCCGAGTCGTCGTATCGCCGTCGTCAGGCCCTCAGTCGGGCTAATTATGATAAGGTATGGAGTTTTATGAGCCCTTAGCATTTCCTCGAGCACACTTCATCATTATTGGACGGTTACAGACAAATGATAAAGATAATTAATGACCTTGACTGGAATGCGCCGGAATGTAAAAGAGTAGGTACTGTAGAGAATAATAGCATTTACAAGAACAATGAAAGATATTACGTTAAGATTTATACACATATCTTCTTCTGTAAGTATTTCAAAAGATACCTGGTCTAATCGTCGAAACTATGCAGTTGGTATTTTTTGCAACACAATTATGGACTAACTTGCTTCTTGTAATCATACTGACATCATTTGGAATGTATTTTGGATACAGCTTAGGTTATTTCCAATCAAACTTCAGGCTATTTTGTTACCCTAAAATCATTATTTCACTTTTAAATCATTTTCACAGCATCAAAATGTAACAGTTTGGTAGTAAAGTTGCTTAAAGGAGTATGCTATTTAGCGTTAATGCCAAATAGCTTATGCTATTATAATATTAATGAATAGTGCATTTAATCTATTAAAACATCGTCAACACTTACTGAAACCAATACACATCAGCTTCACAGTGTCCACTTCGCATTGGGAAACAGATGATTAGCTGTCTCAACAATACTTGCAATTTTAACTTAGCTTAGTTATTCTATTGGTTCAAATTCAAATGTCTCACAAAAGTGGAGATACGTCCTTCTTGCTTCTTTGACAGATGCGAGTGCATCAGACGTGGTGCACAGATGTGCACCACACGGGTGGGCTATTTGTGGACACCCCCCACCGATCACTTTGTACGGGCTAGTCCAACGAGTTTGTGACATACTAATATACAGTCAAACAAACTGAAGTCTTGCGCCATTGTAGAACCTTTTCATAGTAATGTAGTAATTGATGACAAAATAATACAGCGGTGATTCTCGCGTCAGTAGAAATGAAGTCACATTCGAAATATGTATGTCAAAAACAGTTGTCAGATCCTTATGAAAACTGTAATTTTTGGACATATCCCGAATGTGAGATGAATCTCTATGAACGCCAGAATTAAAGACTTGCCTAGAATTCAGATGGGTTGACAGTACAGTCAACCAAGAAGTTGTTTAAGCACTTCTCGATCATATTACAAAGGTTTAAGGTTTAAAACTGGCTAAATAACTTGGTTGACTAGATGTACATCGTTCTATGACTGTGGGTGGATTAAGGAGCGGTAAAATCATGATTAAATTGTTATACTTACTATGGAAATTAAATGGAAATTAAAGGGATGAACTGAGAAATTGAAAAAGGTATTTTTTCTACAGTGGAGTTGACCTCTAATGAAACGTGGCTACAATTCAACCCAGAAACTGCAGTTTTGCAAAAATTGGGTCGAATTGAAAACTCCTAGTTTCATTGTTTGTTAGTTTGATTGCGAGTAAAATGCCTGTGGTATACATACAGATCTAGACGGACGGACGCACAAAACTATTAGGGTTCTTTGTTTATTTTGAAACCCTAAAAACGGTAATTCAATTTATTCACATGTAAGTACACAAAAGAAGCAAACGGTACGAACGACAAGGTTTTTCTCGAAATGGCGTTCATCAATTGTATCGTTTTCTAAATCTAGGTTGTTAAAATAGTAGAGTCGGTATCCTTATTCCCGAAACGTCAGATGGTACCTTACAGTTGTTCCCCATCAAACCCAAACAGGGTAGGTATTCACTCACCCCCAGTAATTGTCTAGGCATCAAACCGACACTGGCTGCACATAACTTTTTTATGGCGTTTTCACACCGTCCTATCGCCGCCAACCGTTTTATGACTCGCGTATAAAAAATCTCATACAATTTACATACAAAACATAGGGATCTTGCTTTATAGCCCTTAGCGATAAGCCCCACCCGCGGTGTCACTGCACACTAAAATTCAAAATGGCTGCTGTCGAACTGTCAAAATGTCCGTTACAGAACACCGTGTGGCGAAAAAGGTTATTAATTGCAAATGTCATGCGAATTGAATTCGGATACGTGCTTTTGTTAAAACATTGTTCGGATGACTGGAGTGAAAACAATAATCAATATAGTGAATCGATCGAATGATGTTATGTCAAGTAATAATTCGACTTCGGTTTAGGTTGGTAACTTTGGGAGCCATTGCTGTAAACCACACACATAGATTTACGAGTACAACTTCCACTCATTGACACTAAAAATTTAACGTCTTCCCGTGACTCTGTGCTTCAGATAAATATTATTCGAAAGCGGTATCAAAGAGCTTTATGGTTGGTGGTCCTGTCCTGACGTTTATTTTTCTATGTCAAATAGCTCATTTACACTCGCGCGAGTGGCGAGGCGAGCTGAGAGGCGAGTACCAGACTACAGTTCTTCGACTGGAGTTATGTCTTCTAACAGTGTATTACATTGTTCTATAGTAATCCTCAAAAGGGACTTAAAGTTATTGGGATCTTCCGTCTGCAATCAGCCGGAAATAGTGTTTGTGGCACCAAAGGCAGATTTTCTTAACCTCCATGGTCTTTGCGTTTGCATTCATGCAATATGTCTGCTAAATCCTCTATTATACTTCATTGCTTCATCCTGAGAGGAGATGAGATTTATTTACCATGTAGTCCGTTTTCTGTGGTACTGCATCTTAGAAATGTAAATGCAAGTAGATTTGTTTAAACGTTTTCTAATATCTTTATTTGAAGTTCACTTTTGAGATAAGTTCAATTAACCATAAATTATGAGTGGTATGAGGATCTTGGTAGCGTTTTTATTCCTAATAAAATCATTTTTGAGATCCATGTCGATGTTGATGCACACTACTGCTCACGAATCTCCAACGAAACTACCAACTCGCCAGAAAAAGCAAAACGCTTGAGAACAGCTACTCGCCCACCGTACTCTCTTGGCCGAGTACCAATTTGCTGACTCGCCACTGTACTCGGTTGGTGTGATCAGAGCATTATACCGCCCCGTCATTCTCTTAGCGCATTTAAGCGGATTTCATGGAGCATTTTCAACGCTAGTCGTATTCCGAAAATATGATGTTGCCAACACAGCTTTTGTAACAGCCCTCTTAATTTCACCTGTTATTATTAGTTGGTTATTTAAAATTTAAGGGTAATTACAAGCCAGCTGCAAAATTGCAGGTTACATGTAGATTTTATGCGGTTGGCATAACCGCATCGAAACTGTAAACGAACTGCGCAGTCGCGTGCAGTTCTCATAGCCAGTGAGTGCAGTCGTGAGACCACCAACTGCAGGCGAACTGTACAGTTCGTTTGCAGTTTCGATGTAGTTATCATCCGCATGAAATCTGCATTAAAACTACAACTTTACAGCTGACTAGCAGTTTAAATACAGTTACTAAGTCGGCTAGCCGGGTAGGAAAACTTAATTTATATAACTATTTAGATACCATAAAGTACGCATGTATACTTAACCATACGCCATGGTAATCGTGTCACACCGTATCTAATCTGCGCCGTAAGCCCGAAAGTAATTTCCACACAACACCCTAAACCTTATTAGGGACACTCAGCCATAAAATTGTTCTGTAATGCTTTGTCGTATCTCAGCCCTGTACAGGATGCGGCTGTAATCATAATTAGGGCTAGGAGTTTTGTAAGCATACACCGTGAATCTATAACCCACGGAGAAACTACTATGGAGACGGAAATGTAAGCCTACCATAATATAATCCTTAATAGCTTACCAGAGGACATTCGACTGGAACAAAAAAGACGCATATTTAAATCAATTATGAAAAAATACTTATTGAAAAAAAAACTTTTTCTTTTTCCTATCTAAGAAAGAGCCCTTAAATAGGAAAAATATTTTTTTTTTACTAGAATTTAAAATATATGCCAGTTAATTGTAACTTAGATATTTTTTTGCTCAATATCTTAATATTGCTATGTAACAATGTGGTAAAATACAGCTCTTATATTTAAATAATTAAATATTAAAAAAGTCAAACATAAAATTTATCAAAAAAACATTAAGTATATTGTATGTTTGTATGTAAATTTTTTATTGTACGGAAACATAAAAGACAAAAGAGATACCGCAAATTGATATTAAAAATTATTGTATTGCAAATTTAAAATTATTAAAATACGAACCGCCTTATTATTAAAATCACAAAAAATTACCATTTGTTCAAACAAATAAATTATTACAACCTATCAAAAAAGAAGAACTTAGTTTCCTTTTAGGGTTTCGTGGGTCTTTGAAAGGTGCCAACGGGACCCCATTACTAAGCGATGTCTGTCTATCCGTTAGTCTGTCATAGGGTACCTTACAATTACAAACCATAACAGGTAAACAATTAGTCTGTTATGTATTACTATGGCCGCTTTAAAAATAAAAAATAAAACTAACATTGCTTTTTTGCGGTGGTAGGACCTTGTGCAAGGTCCGCCCGGATCGCTACCACCATCTTGCTCGCTAATCCTGCCGCTAAGCAGCAGTGCTTGCACTGTTGTGTTCCGGCGTGGAGAGCAAGACAGCCGGTGTAATTACTGGCACAAGAGGTATTCCATCTTAGCCCTCTGGGTTGGCAACGCATCTGCACTCTCTTTGTTGATGCAGGTGTCTATAGGCGGTGGTGATCACTTACCATCAGGTGACCCACTTGCTTGTTTGCCTTCCTATGTTGTATAAAAAAAAAATAACAAAGGAGTCCCTAATCTAAGGAGAAACGTATTTTTTATCGTTGTTTGCACGGAACCCTTCGTGTGCGAGTCCGACTCGAATATAGCAGGTTTTTTACATATCGCCTTAGCACCCTAAAAAACAATCCCACCAAACATTAATTCTCCAAAACGTAATAAAAATTCTAAAATGGGAATTTCCAAAATCAAATCATAGCACCCTTCCTATTTTTTCCTCCGACCTCGAACCCGCTACCTATTACGCTCACAAAGTGATTTCTATTCCATCTGAATATAGAAGCCATTCGATTACTGGTTCTAACCGGTTTAAACTAGTTTCATCCAATTTGTAAGGATTTACATTTTGAATGGAAGGTGTAGGACTATTGAAACAAATTATAAGATAAAACCTCAAATGAAATACTAGGTAGTTATAGTTCCTAACTTCCTACTAATCCTAGAAATTTTATAAATATACAGGGTGTCCCTAGCCAATAGACAAAAAATAATAGTATACAGCATAAATTGGTTAGAAAATTTTGTTTTTATTCCAAAGAAATAGTGTTACAGGGTGTTCATTCTTTGTGCATAGCCTCGTAAAGCCCACGTCGAATTTCGTTCCATGAATTTTGAACCATATCGTTTGAGACAGTGAGTTCAGCGTCAGTTTGACATTTGTACTTTATTTATGACTTGGGGCCTTACGAGGTTAAGCTAGGGAAATGTTGTATAGCGTTTTCCCACGACTTCGTACTCTTGGAATTTGGAAGTAGGGTACCTATCTAAAACATATTTTCAAGATAAAACATGCACCAGATTTTTAGCTAGACCTATAGGAGTATAACTGTAAAAATACCATCCAATTTCGTGTTGTAGTTGTTGAGTGATGCATGTACAAACATACAGACAGACATTTGTTTTAAAGATTTTGGCTTCTATTGCTCTTAACCTTTCATATTATTTTTTCTCAATTATCTCCGACAGACCTACAGACACCAGCCTGTGACAATTTTATTATAAATGTATGTTAAAGACTCATGAAAATAAACTTTATTTCTGAAGTCCTGGCGAACGGAACACAAAGACTCCAACTTCTTTGTCTTTAGCGTGTTACTGCTGAACTAATTAACTAAAAATAACGTTTTCAAACCAAATTCCATTTAATAACTAGGTTGATGAATAGCGTTTTAACGTGTCTTGTCCGACTATTAATTAAAAAAAGTTTGATCTCTAATTACTACACTAAACTGTTATTAACTCCCTGTATAAAAGTAAAACCGAATAAAAAAACACCCTCTATAACTGGTACGAATTATTAGATTATTTTTTTAAACGTACCTAAAATACAGTATCTAAAATGAACTTTAAACGCATAAAAAGAGAACACAATTTCCTATAGCAATGGTTGCTAACAATTAATAAAATAGTGCTGTCGTTTGTAGGCGATAAGTACAAAACTTTTTCGCGTAAGCTTGGATCAATAACAAAAAAGCTTCCAAAGGAATATCGACTTAAACCTCTTTGAATTTAAGTCGTAATTCTCTTGGCTGTTGGTCATGCTTTCATTCGCTTGTTACTAAGCGAGCTAAACGTCAGGGATCACGAACCTTTTCTAGGGCAAGGTTTTTACTAACAAGTAATAAACATGTTATTGACGTTTGTACGTAATTGGAGACTCCTTGGCTGCTGTGTAGGTTGTTTATGTTATTTATACGTACGATTTATATAGAAAACGAGAGGTTGCTAGGGGCCTAATTTTGCTGAATGTAAAGATTATTTAGAAATTAGCGACACACCCTGTCCACGCAGGAGTTTAATTTACTAACAAGAAATTTGATAGATGTGTTGTATATTAAAAACTTCTGTTAAAATCTCTTTATGACCGTGAAAAACGTATCAAAATCCGTTGTTTGGTTTAGATTAAGTAAGCGGCCGTAGATATCAGGACAGACAGGTTTGGATAGCGACTTTATTTTAAACTATGTAAAGAAAAGGTAATAATAATAAAAGGTAAAGATAATAAAGATATGAAGATTAAAGATTCTCATTAACACGTAGCAATAGCAACGCTTAATGCCGCGCTCTTGTAAAATAACTGATAACCAGTTTTACCTTCCAACTGTGAGATATTTCTTACAGATCTCCAGGACCTTAGAAAATGTGTCAAAATTTAAATGTTCGAAGGGAAAACGATCCGTTGCTTGAATATAGGAACCGGCCACAACAATCAATAAAGAGTTATTTAAGTTAAACGCATCCAAGTATTATCTTGGTGCTCTGTTGATTTTATGTTAATGACCTAAAAAAGAAAGTTACTCTGCATAATTTTCAATTATTCGAAACATTTATCCACTTACGCGGAACTCGGCGTAACGAATCAGAACATTATTAACATGAATCAATAAAAAATACATCTCGATAGCATCGCGGTATCAATCAAACAACAAACGTCTAATTAAAACCAAGTAACTGTTTCGTACAAAAAATAAAACGCAAAAAGGTTGGCAACGCCCGCTCGCTGCCATAAATGCACTCTCTAGCGCAACCAGGCTATTACCCCGTACACCTCCGAATCGAATCAAGCGCCTTGAACGTTAATTTTAGAAAAACACCCTTATTTTTACAAAGCTAAAGTCCATGGATGCACGCTTTTCTTTGTGAAGGTCGACGTCGCTTCCACCGTTTCGCCGTCGCAGCTTGACTTAACCGCGCCTCTGCGCGTGTGTGAGCACCCGTGTACGCGGCGTGCCTGTGTGCGTTTGTACATCGGTTCGGTCACGTAGGCTCGGTTAACGCTCACTTACGAGTTTTTAGGACATTTCGCCGACTTTTCTGATTAGATTGCGCTTCTTTGTGTTCTAAAATTGGATTGTCTCTTATTTAGGTCACTGTGACACTACTTTAAAGCATACTTCTGTTTTATTATCTTCGAAACAGCCGAGCCTTATCAAATTCAAATTGTTTAAACTCTCATTAACATTTAAAAAAGAGGCCAAAAAAAATCTAATTCAAACTTTGTCATACGATCTAATCGTACCATCCTAGTTACCTACACATTAGATAACACTCAACTTACAACAAAGCGAGGCAATGAATTATTTTTATCACAGTTAAGTGTCCGCGTGGCTCGAGAGCAAGTGCATATAGCAACAGATCGTCAGCTGTGCCGAGCGCGCCCGAGCGCCGGCGGAAACGGCCGAGCGCGCGATTGATTGGCCCTACGTTTACCTTTAGCTATTGAACATCTAAAGTTAGGTCCAATGGAATAGAACAATCTAGATTCTAGAATAAGACATGACTTCCCATTTGGGTACTGTTAGGTTTTGTTCTTCTAGATACTCTGGTATCAACCAATTCAAATCGTGGGCAATTGTAGAACATTTTCGCAATAAATAATTTCTTAATCAATGTCATAATATTTCAGCTATGATACACTGCGACAACGTTCTACAGTGGCCTTTGAATCAAATTGGTTGACTGTATAATCGACAAAATGATCCTTTAAAATGGAATTATGTCAAAGTGACTTTACAAATTAAATCGTAAGTCTCGAACAATTTTATGGAATAAAGTTTTTCTATTCTATTCTATTACGAGCTTTGCCCACTTGGGATTTTTTGGGCGTTTAACCTTGTAAGTCCCCAAGTCCTAAATATGGGACAAATGTCAGATTTTAACGTCAAAATGTGGTGAAAATTTTAGTATTTTCCTAATCAGTAGTAATTTTTATGACAATCATAAGTTAGTCTAATCTGAACAAAAATATTTTACTTTGACTTTTTTTTAATTAAATTAGCTGTACTTTAATCAGGGCCTCACAAGTTGGTTTCAAATATTGTTTTGCGTTTTAATAAAATCTACAATACATATAATCAAATCGCGATTAGAACATACTTGGAGAGTAACGTCAGCACACTGTCATTTCATAGACTTGCGGCAAGCTTCATTCCCATATCTATGAGATGACAGTGGGCTGACGTTACTCTCCAATTATATTCTAATCGCGGTTTGATAACACTAAACTTATTCTCTGATTATAATATTTTCTAAAATTAATTAAATTATCAATTAAATAATCTGAGAAAACTTGGATAAGGTTCTGTAAGGCCATTTTGCGCTGGCAAGGAAAAAAAAAGCAAAAACGCCACGTTTTTAGCACATCTTTTATTACAGTTACGTAACTTAAATATCAAATTAAACCTTGACCAGTCACTCTATGTAAAACACATGTTAGTCTACCTGTACAAAGAAACCGCGTAACTCAATACAACTTAGAAATAAAACACCGACAAAAACTCAACACACAAACTTACAGTTTTACAACCTTCTAAAACATTTCACTAAGCCACTGTTGGATTACCGACTTTGTTCCAATAAGATTAAGGTACATGTTTTGTTCACAGAAATAGCCCCCTGTACCACGAAAATTACAAGTGCTGCAATTGGACATAATTGTAGAGTTTTTCATACAAAAATGTTTTTTTTTTTTTAATTATAGCAGTTGTAAGTTTTGTGGTACAGGCCCCAGGGCCCAGTTTCATGAACACGACAGGCGACAGGTGACAGCGTCAATTTGGTATACATTGCTTGCCCACAAAGCTGTTAAGAGGAAACACCAAGGTCTAGAGAATTGAAAAATAGGTATTTGTAAAATCTATTGCTGCCTCCATCTATCAAGCCTCCCCCCGCAGAGTGCAATAGAGACAGCCGCAGCTTGGACTATTAAAAGTACACAAAATCAACGATTCGTAGACCCCTGATTCCTTCTCCAAAACTTATCCGATTTAACTACTTTTTTCATTAAAAATTAAAGAAAGGCTTTGGCAGTGTTCCTATGTTTTCCTTTTTTTATATAATCTAGTAAAATTTGTTTTCTGAATGTATGAACGCAGCCGAAAATCTGGCCAATTTTTTAGGTTTTTGAATGTCCATATCTCTTTTAATAATTAATTTATTAAAAAAAGGAAAACATAGGGACATGCATAATAGTGGCCATCGGTTTTTTGGAAAAAAAATATTGCTCTACTGGCATTATCCAGAGAGGAAACAGGGGACGACGTTTGTATGGAAAAACGGCCCTTGTGTTTCCTCTTAAGTCTGTAAGTCTGTAGCGTTACTTGTCGACACAGTAATGTACGGCGAATTATCACTGTTACCCGTCACCTGTCGCGTTTATGAAATTGGATCCAGTACCCTTACCATGAGTACAGTGCACCTAGCCGTAACCATACTCGCTAGCGACAGCATAAAACGATTCGTATGGGAAATTGCACAGCGCCTCTAGCGCTCACTTAGATAACTAAAGATCGCTAGTATGAGTCCAACGGTAAATCACCTATCGAAATCTGAACGTCAGTGTCTAACGTTTTGTAGCTGTTGCCGTAGAATATTGGTACCATGAGTCACAAATTTGACACATGTCATCGAAAAATACCGTATCGACTATGGTTAACTCTTTCACTGACAAATGGGAGCGTATTTAACCGCTATCGACTGTAGTAACGTAATACGAATTTTCGATAGAAACTCATGGTAATGGTACTGGTATTCGCGTTTTCTCCGGATTCGAACCCGCGTCGCTTCCTGCACAAGTCTACAGGATCAATACATTTGGCAACGATATATATTTCTCTAGCGGATGCCCGCGACTTGGTTCGCGTGGAATAAGTAGCCTATACCTGTCAGCGATACTAATTTTTTATATGTGGAAGAATTTTCGGAATCGACTGTAGTTCCTACATACGAGTACAAAAAAGCAAAAAAAACAAAGTTTAATTATATTAGTGTATAGCAGATGCGTTGCCGACCCAGAGCTAAGACGTAATACCTCATGAGCCAGTAATTGCACCGGCTGTCTTGCTCCCTACGCCAGGACACAATAGTGCAAGGACAGCTGCTTAGCGGCAGGATTAGCGGGCAAGATGGTGACAGCGATCCGGACGGACGCTGCACAAGGTCCTACCGCCCGCAGAAATTTCACACGGAGGCACAGTGAGGCACTGGAGTGGACAGTACCAATACAGTGTGCTGCTTCTGCTCCCGTGTGAATTAAATGATTATAATGGAATTATAAAACCACAAAAAAAGTATAATGGATTTGGTCAACTAGGCTCGAAATGTTCCGCGGCGCAAACTTAAGTATGTACTTCAGGTATCATCACTTTGTTTTATTTTACTTCAAATATTGATTGAGAATAATATTGAAATGAACTGTTGGTTTTCCAACCATTAATCTGTATTTTATCATGTCAATAATGAATTCAATAAAACGTGCAATAAAACGGCAGTTTTGCGACAAATACTTACAAAGCTCAAACAGAACAGACACACACACACGATCAATACAATACTTTTTATTGTGCACTACACAATTTTTTTTTAAGAAAATTTTAACAACCAACTTAACAAGTTTTAAATCTAAATAACATAAGTAATTATTACCTAACAACTATCTCATCTACATACCTACCTAAAGCCCACGCCACAAAAAGCTCAACAAAAAGCTTGGAAAGTTCTTTATCTGGGACCAATAAAAGTTTAGTGTGCGCCCACGCGCCCGTAAATAAATCTAGGTAGAAAGGGTTGTCTCTTTGTCTATATAGGCCGGGAGCTGGGGTCCGAAAATGAATTAGAAAAAAAAGCTTTTGAAAACTTATTTTCACAATCGTCAATTAGGTTCGATTCCCACAAGGAGCATGCTCGTATGATTAATTTGATGAATATAAGATGTTTGTGCCTAAGTCGAGGATGTTATATTATTATGTATTAAAGCATGTATTCATCTATACATATATGTATGTTTATCCGTTGCCCGGTATCCATATTAAAAGCTTTGCTTAGTTTTAGAACAGCTCAGTTGGCGTTAATTGTTTAAAGATATTTATTTATTTAATATAGTATTGTTTTTACACGAATTCAACAGAAAAACCCCAAATCCGCTCATAAATTTAAATTGAACAATTAATACCAATTATATCTTAGTCATGGCAAAATAAAAGGAAAATCCTATACTGTGATGAATATTGCCAAAACTCTAGAACAATTATAGAACGAAATATTTATAACGTGATGAATTATTTATATCCATAACGACCATTTGTGTTTTCAAGGACTACTCTTGTGTGACACATCGAATTTAAACATAAGGCAGACTTAACCTTCACCATTAAATTATTGCAATTTTTTACCTTCCACCGTCGACTTTAGGATTGCAATTGATGGTGTCTGTTTGTGACATAGTTGCTATATTATCTGAAAATGTTACATATACACTTGTGTATATATGACATACTTCGGAGTATGGTGTCACTTTTGCAAGTTGGCATAGCAATAAAACTGTGTATTGTTCGACTCGTCACCTCAATTCGCTAAATAAATATGTACTGAACTTAAACACTACATAAAACGTTTCTTGAGCGAGCATTCAAGGTGGAATCGTTGAAGGTCAAAGGGAGCAGCGAAGAACATGGTTCACTAAACAAAGGCAAACAAGCAAGTGGTCACCTGATGGTAAGTGATCACCACCGCCTATAGACATCGGCAACACCAACGAGATTGCAGATGCGATGCCAATCTAGAGGGCTAAGATGGAATATTGTACCTTATGTACTGTGCTTATGTGCCAGTAATTGCACCGGCTGTCTTACTCTCCACGCCGGAACACAATTGTGCAAGAGCTGCTGCTTAGAGGCAGGATTATCGAGCAAGATGGTGGTAGCTATCCGTACGAACCTTGCACAAGATCCTACCACTCTTATACAAGGTGCTAACAAATAAGCTACCGACATTTCCCTGGCGGAATCTATTTATCAAAATAAGTAACTTTTGTCGTTAGCAATTTTTCGAAAATAGGCAAAAATATCACACAGGCCCATGCTAAAGTACCTACTCATCATTATCATACGTACGAGATAATGATTTTTTTGTCATTAATTCTGTCAACAAGTAGTTGCCAATACGAGAATGACAGAATGCCTAATAATTACTGTTTATTTGTAAGAAAGCGTTATGGTATGGATCAGTTGAAAATATAATTTTTCTTCCACGGGTTTTTAGTTTTCATTTTTTAGGGTTCCGTTCAAAAATCGGAACCCTTATAGTGTTTAATCATTCTTACTGTGTTCTTATTAAAGTGCAAAAGTAACTGGTCCAAGGCCAAAGTTCATTCTGCATTTTAATATAAAGTAAGGTAAACGATTAATTACTATTAATAAACCAATTAGAAAACCTTCCTCAATACTAACTTGATTGCTGGTTTACGTAATATATTAAAATTATGTAAATACATACAATATGTAACTACGTCTTTCGCGGATCTAGAGAAGTATAACTATAACGGCTGTATTATACAGTTTTTATATACATTAAATTGTTTTTTTAGGGTTCCATACCTCAGAAGGAAAAACGGAACCCTTAAAAAATCACTTTGTTGTCCGTCTGCCTCTTTATCTGTCTGTCCGTCAGTCTGTCTGTCAAGACCACTTTACTCTGGAACGCGTGGAGATATCGAGTTACAATTAATATCGAATACTCAGGTCTGCATCCCCTTGGACCTGTGAAAAAATCAATCTTCTAAGTCATCGCAATCAAAAGATACGGATCTTAATAAATATTTGTGAGTTTGAAGTTAATCAGAGCATGGTATCTTCAGCAGTTAGTGCGGCGGTTTGTACGGAACCTTCGGTGCGCGAGTTCGACTCGCACTTGCCCGGTTTTTTTATACCTATGATTCATAAGAAGGTACATTTATTCGTTTTAACATAAAATTTTGCTCGTTTCTAACCTTGTTTAATATTTAACAGATTCGCGTTTTTATTATTTACATAAAAAATTGGACAACCGGTTTTGAAATTATTTTAAAAACTGATTCCTAATTGCCTCATAGTCGTAAGCGCCGATGGAATTGATAATTTACAATAGTTTTAAAATTTAAGGCTCAAGTTTATACACACTGCTTTTATCAAAGTGGGTAAAAACATACTTATTGAGAATGTCTGTATGTTTACCTAAAAACATTTAAGGAATTGGAAATTGGATTTGGTAAAAAATGGGACCAATCTGGAATTAAATTCTTTGAAATCAATAATTATTTTTTGAATTAAAAAGAATTTTTCGAATCGATTTATAAAGAACGGAATTCTGAGGTAATTAACAAACATGAAAAAATACAACTGAATTACGACCTCCTTCTTTAATGAAGTCGGTTAAAAAAGGCGTGTATCACATTACCTTACCAAAGTTACCCTAAAAATTACCTGCTCAGACAAGAAAAGGACAAAAATGGGAAAGTCCATTTTATCCCCTAAGTCCGTCACGCAGCTCCTACACTATAATCGCCCCATGATTTCATCATCCACTATTCAATGTAATGGTGTTCAAAAATCACCTCTAATTCAATAAATATAGGGTTTCTTGTGCATGCCTGCATGGGGTAGGGTTGCCAATTATAGAAAAAAATATTAGTTAAGAAATTAGGTTTCAATAGTTATTTTTTAATTCCTGGTTTGAATTTTAAGCAGAAAACTAAAATAATTGACAATCTTGAGGTAATTTTTAAACTTACCACAGAGAGTTTAGCAATGTTAAAGAAAGATTTTCGTATAAATACTTTACTTATACCACTTATACTTTTATCGAAAAGTAAACAGTAGTTTTAAATAATTAATATATTCAGGCGTTTGTAGGTCCAAACTGAAACAAGCGTAGATCGTGTTTGTATCTTGTTCCGTGTGGAAGTAATACAAAGTCGCTTTTTGCGTGAAAAATATTTTATTTCTGCCGTTTTGCGTTATTTTTTTTTTATTTCAAAAGTAGGCATATGATATTTGTTCTAACAGAATAACTGACAACCCTAGCTTGGGGTGTTCGAGCTATCATTATGTCATAATTTAGCCCCTTTTTAGATGAGCGAGAGGGAATCTTCTATCTCTCTTGCTCTTAGGGGAGACGTTTGAAGGTCGTCTTTGTTCGTGAGTGAATTCGAACGCTTTCGAGTTATGGTGTATGGTTGCGTCATAGTTTGGGATATTTGGCATTTTGTGGGGCAGTGGTGCTTTGTTTTTTAGGCTTGTTGTCTTATTATTTAACCTCCCTGAGGATGTTATAGCAATTTGGAAGAAAATGAACCAATGTTTAAGAATAGTGTGAACCCAGCCCTAAAAAGCGCTCCCAATACAAACGGCGATAACGTTTTCCACGCTCTAAACCTTAACCTATGGTAATGATTTTTTAGTATGTTGTCATTGTGTCTTAGGACTAGGTTTGTATGTTTTGATTTTTTTGCCCCTCCCGGGAATCGAACCCGGTACCTCAAGCTTCATAGTCAGGGTCACTAACTAGGCTATCCGGCCGTCAAATTCAATCATTTCAGCCGAAAGACGTCCACTGCTGGACATAGGCCTCTCCCAAGGATCGCCACAACGACCGGTCTTGTGCTGCTTGCATCCAGCGGGTTCCCGCAACGATCACCAGGTCATCGGTCCACCTTGTGGCGGGTCTGCCCACGCTGCGTCTTCCGGTACGCGGTCGCGGTCCGCTGGTACTAAATAAAAATGCGCTAAAGAAATTAGACGTGTAAAATTGATAATCACTTTTGACATTTTTAATATATGTCACTTTGGGTAAACATAAATTGGTACCAATGTTTGTTTGACATTTTATCTATGATAAGGATCGTACGACCGTCTGTGCGCATGAGTGTATAATAATATTATTGTACCTATGCCATATAAATAAATGTCGAACCGAGTCACGTTTGGGAAAATCCATTTGGACTATAAATATTGATAATTAGTTGTTAAGTGTCTAACAAGTACTTATAGGTATTTGTAATTAAAGTTTAATGGTATTTTGCCATTATATGTAAGTAAATATATTTTAAAATAACTTGGGATTCTGTATACATAAAGTATTTTTTTTATATGGGGAATAGGCTCATTACTCATTACAAATTGTAGCGTATAGGTAAATATATGTTTGTATATAAATGATAAAAGGTAAGATCTCGTACTACATATCGAGTTGTTCGTCATAATTTCTAGGTTATAACGCTTAATTTAATAGCAGGCAATTAATATTTTTTTGATATACTTAGAAAAATAATACAAAACACGAACGTGACAACACTTGGCACACATAGCCACAGAATAAATAATAGTACTAACGTACAGAAACTTCTCTTTTTCGACCACCATTAAACGAATTCCAACTTAATGATCAGGCGCAAAAAGTTCGTATTACTTCATAAACATTCGCCAGGCGGCATGCGTCGAAAGGAAGGCGCCGCCCGCACCCGCCTTCCACCCGCAATGCCCTGGCGCACCGCTAGGGTTGGGCTGCTTACTGTAATACTATCTCATGCGACACAGAGTCCGGCAACCTACTGCGATTAACCTATGCCATGGGTGGTGCGGCGAGCGCACCTACAGTGCGGAGTGGAACCCCCCTGACATAGCGAAACTATAGGCACCCAAGTTTTGCTATGTCCGTCTTTCTTTCTGTCTGTCTATATACCACACTTACTTACTACGTAGTTGATTACGGAACCCTAAAAATGATCTTTTATCTAAGATTGACGCACTCAACACCCCCTGTGCTCAACTTTGTCATATTCGGGTGATAAAGGTGCGCCATAGACGAGCTATCCGTCACGTACAAATTCTATCGAACCTCCATTCCTTTGACAATGGCCTCACGTTCAAGAATCTCATATCTATGCTCTAGCCACGCTCGGCCGCCTCCTTTATGCCACTACAAACTTGACCCACGCGGTGGCTAACCTAGGAACTAACGAAATCCTCCCTGTTTACACGGTTATGCTAAGACGGTGGCGCCACCCCGAGCAGCAAACTTAATTTGGTAGGGTTCTACTACCGCCTTGTACTCGCAAACTCCTTGCCTTTGATTTTCCGAACGGCCGGCTTCGGGAAACATCGGCTATTTTCGGACATTTCCGCTTCACTTCCTTAGAATTTCTACTCGACTCGAAAATTGAAATTGCACTCTGTATGAAACACAAAAGGCGCAAGTTTGATTGTAAGCGTACCTATTCTATACTCACAAATTATTTCTTTTGACGGAGTAACAAACAGTGCAAAGATGCGCGCTTAAGGACTAAAATCGCTTGAAGTATTGCGCATAATCTGAAGCAAATTAGAGGTGTTTCGGCGTTTTGTGCATTTTTTTTTTAAATTGAACAGGGAATCCCGAGCAACTTTTTTGCACCTGTTCTTGGGTTTCTACGAAATAGGCAAACGTTTACAGTGAATTTAATTTTTTTGTTATAATACAACAAGTTTAGTGTAAGTGTGCCAGAGCTTTGCAAGCTTTTGTGGGGTCACGTACGCACTGTAAGCTTATTTGCGAAGCTTTTTTAAGTCTTTTTTTATCAACAAATTACCTTACTTATTTGAGAAATTACGTAAAGTCAACCCAACTGAAGTCTGGGCTACTGACACCCTTGTCACAGAAAATGTCATCATTAATTTTTACTAATTGCGGTAAGGTTTTAAATCGGCAAAGAAAAAAGTGGAAAAAAAACCCTGGACATTTCACACCAATTGATCTCTTAGTTCCAAACTAAGCAACGCTTGTGCATACTTATATAGATAAATACATATATAACATCCAAGACTCGGGTACAAACATTCATATTCATCATACAAACATTTGCCCGTCCCGGGAATCGAACCCGGAACCTCAAGCTTCATAATCAGGGTCACTAACCACTGGGCTATCCGGTCGTCAAGTTAGTTTTTTTAATTCAACTATCGATCTTTAAAAATTAAGTATATTAAAGTGATTGAGAAAAAACTCAAGTTACTTTATGCCTTACAATTTCTCCAAAAACCTTGGATTCGAAAAATGTATGGAGATGGAATTGTAATTCTGTTATTTTTTCCTTTATTTATTAAGGGGCTTAGATTAAAACTAAACATGTCAGCCCCTTTAGAAATCAATTTAAAAAAACATTAGGTACATTACAGACCTAGAAAAGAAAAACCCATCTTATCGAACACTTATGAAGACTTTAGCGGGTGGTAGGACCTTGTGGAAGGTCCGTCCGGATCGCTACCACCATCTTGCTCGCTAATCCTGCCGCTAAGCAGAAGTGCTTGCACTGTTGTGTTCCGGCGTGGAGAGCAAGACAGCCGGTGCAATTACTGGCACAAGAGGTATTCCATCTTAGCCCTCTGGGTTGGCAACGCATCTGCAATCTGTTTGGTGTTGCGGATGTCTATAGGCAGTGGTGATCACTTACCATCAGGTGACCCACTTGCATGTTTGCCTTCCTATTTCATAAAAAAAAACTCCTTCTGCATTATTGGTTGGTTTGGACAAAATAGACTTTCGTGACATAATTAATAATTACTATGATTTACTTATTTAATTATTTTTGTGGTCAGGTACAGTCGGCCTCAGAAGTAGCTAACACTTAAGAACCTTGTCGTAGCAACGTATGAAATGAGAGTTGGTCGAATTTGTCACACTACTGACAGCGACAAGGTACTAAAATGTTCAGCTACTTCCGAGACTGACCGTACATTAGATTTTTTTGTAATTACAATTGATGCCATTTTTACGTAATTTTACATTTTTATTATGTAATTTGATTTCATATTTTATACAAATTTTAAATGATGATGACAACACAAAGAAAAATTAGGGTAACGGCAGGAATCGAACCTGCAACATCAGCATTCCGTGCCTTGCGTTTGCCAGTTTCGTTTTCATATTTTATACACTGAATATACAAACTAAACTGAACTAAAGTCTGTCATGTTAGTCTAAATTTCTACTAAACCTAAAATGAAAACCATGACGATTCCAAAAAAAGCACACCTCGCTACCGCGATACACAGAAACCTGATACCAAAAAAAAAAGCACGCACATGTGCCTCAAAACGAATAAACTTTAAACACTTAACCCATTTTTTGTTGACCGTACAAAAACAAACGATAAATCTTCAACTTTTTTGCTGTCCCTACCAGCTAAACACGTACCTGCATGTGCGTGTAACACAATTTAAACTCTAAAACCATGGCTCAAAGTAGATAATCGAACGACCGATCTTCATTCCAACAACTCGATTTTTATAAACTGTTAACTACGGTGGATTATAAGCCGTAACTTAGTGGTAATAAAGTTGAGAATGTATAGTTTACGTAACTGAACTGAGGATATGCTAGGGCTGTTTTCAAGGGACCGGTTGCCAAGTGCATTTGGTTCGCTCCTCTTTGCGCCAGTTTAGCTTTGAACTTTACGCTAATTAATAAACTTTAAATATTTTGAGGAAATTTAGACGGACAGACAGATACAACCAATTAAACAAACAGAAAAATAATCTGAACCAAATAATCTATCAGAGAGGTAATGCTGCCAGTATCTTCAGTACCATGTACCATGCCAAGGGGGGCCTTCTTTTTTTGATATATTTTAATTATAATTTTAGAATTAATGTATAGTTTTGGTTTTTATGCAGTTTAATTGTTTTAAATGTTTATTAAATAACCTAAGTAAGATCATCTATGAGATGGACGGACCAGATTAGGGCAGCGTTGAATGACCCCCTTCATGCGTGCACCAGGAAAGCAGCAGTCAGAGAGGAATGGCGACGAATTGTGAAGCGTGCCACCAACCCTAAAGTAACGACCACGACCACTCTGCCAAGAGTGTAACGACTGAGAAGAAGAAATAACCTAAGTGTACATTATATCTCCTAAGTCCCTGCCATCTGCCATTGAGCAGGGTGCCCATAAGGCGGACTGCATTTTCTCTTTATATCACTTTGCCAATTTAATGTTTGCCGAGGGATGAGACACGGATCACTAGCAGTGAGTACTGGGATACTTTTATTTCGGAATAATACATAATTTCCGTGGGACAGCCATTAACGAATTCCCTTCATACATGATTCCCGCTCACAGCTAGTGAGTACATACAAAATTATGCATCCAAGGACTTCATTTATTTAAACTCCTATAAGAAACAATTTTACATAATTAATTTTTTTAACAATAGGGGGGCCAGGAATCCCTTCCAGTACCAGCTATCTCAAGAGAATCGCTGATCCGTTGCCCGCGTTTAGATCTTCCCGTAAACTTTCGGATTTCTGCACTACCGTACGAAACGCAGCAGCAAGCTACTTCACGTCGATATTCTATTAGTGTAAATAAATTTAAAAGTAATTATAAAAGGTGTCAAAAGGAACCCACCTCGCTTTTCAACTAGTCAAACGGATCGTAACAATTATGCCTCAACAAACCTATCTCGACCTTAGTACTCACACTTACGGTTTAAAATCGCTTGTAACTTAAATCCAACGATCATTCACCCAGACATTTTGTACTTTATCAGGTTGAGTTAAGGCTTAATTTTGTTTGTACCAAACGGTCCCCAGTAGCCGTGCATCTTATTAAATGGGATGTTTAGTGCAAGGGATTCAGCAACCGTTTTAGTCCCAACTGACTGTAGCACTTTGTCACAGTGAACTATCGCTGTAATAGCAAAGAAAGCCATTATGAGATTTACTATGGAAAGGTTCCATGGTAGGGTACGCTTGGAATGGTGCTGCCTCAGATGATTTTAGGGTGAAAATGTATGATATCTTTGTGTCTGCCTTTTTTTACCATTTTCATTTCGCTCGGCTCTTCTCATAGTTTTTAGACAATGAAAGCGAAAATGGAGAAACATTTTGTGAAAAAGACATGTGAGTTTTTTTATTTTTTCACGAGTATTTTGGAAAACAAGCTAAGCCTTACAAAGAGCTCTCCAAACAAACGGCGGTAACGTTTTCTACCCTCTAAACCTTATTATATATAGCATATCGCACCCTTAGTATTAAAGCGACTCAATTCTGAATATGATATTTCCCAAAATTAAACCCTATGTCTTTTAATTAAGGTGATATTTTGGGACGTGTATTATTCGGAAATGGGTCACTTTAATTCTAAGCGTGCGATATATAGCATAACCTGTACCTATGATTTTTACGATTCCGTAGTACATGGAACCTTTATAAATTTAGTCATGTCTGTCCAGATTTAAGTCCACGCGGACGAAGTAGCAGGCAAAATCTAGTTAATTTATACAGGGTGTTAGGTAATGAGTGGATAATCCGTGACGTGCTGGAACGGGCCACTTAGGATAATTTAAAGAAGGTAAATTAGGTTTAGTGACAGTGCCACCGTTTTAGAGATATTTTGACAATGAAAATACAGTCAAAATGCAATAGTAATGTTTATGATTTTTTAAAATTAATACACAGCAGTTACTCAAAAATGGTGATAGTTATCAGATAAAAATTGTATTCAACAACAAGAAACAATAAAATAATTTGCAAAAACTTACTTAGAGTATTGTAATCGAAATTATTTATTTTTAAATTTTTTAAATTTTTTCTTTTTTTTTGTACTTTTTTACATTCACATTTAATTTAAAATGCTATATAATGAATGACAACACAAAGAAACATTAGGGTAATGGCAGGATTCGAAGTTCCAGTTTCCGCCACATTACCGCTAAATGCTGATGTTGCAGGTTCGAATCCTGCCATTACCCTAATTTTTCTTTGTGTTGTCATTCATTACATAGCATTTTAAATTAAATTTGAATGTAAAAACGACCGAAAAATCTAATGGGGGTGTCGATCGCTTGTTTTAAACTTTCGCGATATTGACGCATACTTATTACGTTTTTCGGGACTTTAACAGTATATTATCGCGTTAAGGTTCCGATAAACTTACCTAATAAGTAGGTATGAGGGTGTCGATTTATGAAAAAATCTTAAGTCAAAATATCTCCAAAACGGTGGCACTTTTGAACCTAATTTACCTTCTTTAGACTTTTCTAAGTGCCCCTTATCACGACACGGATTATACACTCATTACCTAACATCCTGTATGTCTATACAGGATGTTCGAAGACAGATTTTACTTATACATAGTTAGGTATGTAAATTTATTCAATATTCATAAAAAAAACAAAAAGTACTTAACTGCGTTCATGGTCATTTAACCACCCCGCGCCCATAACCCTCCGGCAGCGGCCTTTTGTCCCGGCCCGATAAATAAACCCGCTCGCTGCCCGGGGCTTAAAATAACTCCAATTTAACCGTTTCATTTGTCCCGACTTTCCGATTTGGAAATTGAGTTAATTTGGGAATGAAACGAATCCGTAATGATGGAAAAATAAACTGATTTACACTCCGTGTTGCAAAAAGTTTCATTATGGAAGAGTTAGGTCACTTAAGGAATAAAGGGAGATCTGAGAGAGCTTTGTCTGGAGTATAATGAAGCGCCATTGACGCATATTTTGGGAAGTTTATTATTTATTACATATTGTTAAGTAAGACGTAGCTCAGTGATTTTAACATAAGCCTAGGTTGAATTTATACTTTCTTGCGTCACTGTCAAACTAGTGTCAAAAGAAAGGGAAGAATACAGGGTGTTAATAGGTAATGAATAGATAATTCGTGACGGGCTGATGGGGAGAAAGTCAAAGAAAGGTAAATTTGATTTGGTGAAAGTTTTAGCGGGTGGTAGGACCTTGTGCAAGGTCCATCCGGATCGCTACCACTATCTTGCTCACTAATCCTACCGCTAAGCAGCAGTGTTTGGACACTTGTGTTCCGACATGGAGAGCAAGACAGCCGGTGTAATTACTGGCACAAGAGGTATTCCATCTTAGCCCTCTAGGTTAGCAACGCATCTGCAATCTCCTTATTGTTGCGGGTGTCTATAGGAGGTGGTGATCACTTACCATCAGGTGACTCAATTGCTTGTTTGTACCCGAGCGAATGCTTAAAGGACGATAGTCTCAAACCTTCATCTATAGGTACCTAGTTGGCACAACTGGGAACCCCTTTTTGCCTTCAGGGGTAAAAAAGCCTTTCCCTTAAACCAATCATAATTTATTCGCTCTAGCGCACCGCCCGCGGCCCGCGGCCCGCAGTTGGCCAGAACAACGCATCTTGAACCTTTTTCGACCAGGGCTGCCAACCGAACTTCCGCTGTCAATATAAACTTAAGTATAGTCGACCAAGAAATTGCTTCACCACTTTTCGACCGTATTACTGAGGGATTAGGTTCAGAAGTGGTCAAGCAGTTACTTGGTCGACTATACACTATACCTAGCGTATGCAAGAACATTAGCTCAATGACATGTAACCATTTATGATTTTGATTTTATGTGTTGCTCGGACGTTGGCTGCTATGCCGCGTCACTGCCACACGAATCGAAGCTACTTATTAAAAATTTCGCGGGTGGTAGGACCTTGTGCAAGATTCATCCAGATTGCCACCATTTTGCTCGCTAATCCTGCCACTAAGCAGCAGTGCTTGTTCGGTTGTGTTCCTGCGCGGAGAGCAATTACTGGCGCAAGAGGTATTCCATCTTAGCCCTCTGGCAACGCTGCATGGTGATCACTTAACATCAGGTATTACTTTTTTTTGTTTTATTATTATAAATTACTTATTTTTATAACAATTATAAGTACGTAAATTTTTGTCCCCTTTCAGATCATCTGAATCATTAATATCGCTATTTTTTATTGGCCAGGTTACATTATCTCAAAAAGATTTAGGATTAACTAAAAAAAAGTGAAAAAAAGGTATTTCAGTAAAATTTGACATTTCGGTTAGTTCTGATATCCAGATTCTAGTTTTATTTGAAAATAAAAAAGTTTAATTTAAAATTTATTAGCTACTTCCTAAAATATACCAATTAATGTTGTCAAACTGGAACAAATTACCTTGCTACTCCGCGAAACCAGTGCCGGGCTCGTGCAAAATAGCTGCGTCTGTGCGACACATATATGTTCATGCAAAAACCCACCCTCCTCCGCTTCCACACGAAACAACATATATCACACAGACTCAACTACACACCACCACCACTAAGGCGTTTCGCCTCTATACGAGGCATCATCAAGATCGACCAGTACGACCGTTCGCTACTTGAACAAATCAATTAATGTTGTTATAGAAAACAGAAACAAAACAATTAACTATAAACCTACGCCAAACTATACCAAATATTCTACAATGGAAATCTTAATGATAGTTTCTTAATATCCTTTAAAACAAACTACTTACCTTAAGAAACATTCCTACTCCACACTCGGCAACCCTAATTCCTACTTCCGAAACCAAAACCACGTAACTCAACACAGCGTTTCATCAAAACCGACTCTATTCTCTGTGGGAGTAAATTCGTTTTTCAATGACACTGAATATCAAGTTACGGCGTTTCAGTTTAGAAGGTTAGTGGGACTGATAAGCTGATTACAACCCTTGGGTCTTTGGCGAGGACCCCGTGTAATGTGTTTAAAGTAAACTTATTGGGAAGTTTCCATGGAATCCGCAACTCGGCTAAAATGAACCTCACCCTGTATAGGATTAATTATTATCAACTTTAATACAACAAATGTCTTAAACACAGTTACTATAATTATTACCGAGATTTAAATTAATTTATTTTTCTGCGGGTTGCACCTGGTGCAAGGTCCGTCCGGATAGCTAAACATCTTGCTCGCTAATCCTGCCGCTAAGCAGCAGTGCTTGCTGTTGTGTTCGGGAGTGGAGAGCTAGTAGGGTTCATGTCGGTACTGACTAATTTAGTATTTAGTATTTATTTATTTGCAAAACCATAAACAAATTACATTATTTGAGATCTTAAACATAAGTAACAGTTGTATGGCACCCTGGTAGGGCACTGCAAGGTAAAACAAAGAAAGACCTAAAATTAACATGCAATTCATTACCTATGTCATTATATTATTATTAGTTCAGTAATTATTCATGTCATGGCTATCATAATGATTTTACAATTTACACTATTAAGTAAATAACATTCAATCTTAAATCTGGTTTGGGGATGTAAAAATTTTCTTATCGCGCTTAGTGGTTGTCATTCGTTGCATTAATTTATTTTTATTTCAATTTATTATTCTAAGTTTTTAGGACCTAAGCAGTAACTTCATCGTAAGTCTCTAAAGTTTTATCGTTCAAAAATTCCTTCACCGAGTAATAGCTTTTTCAACTAGTAATTTTTTTAATCTTTTTTTAAACAATTCATCACTATCCCCGTTTTTAATGGATTCCGGGATCTTATTTGATATCAAAATACATCTATAATAAGGACCATTTCGATACAGCGCCAAGTTACACCTCGGCATTTAAGAACATCTTTGTAAATACCATGGTTGCAAGAAATAAATGAATATGAATATGAGCAAGGCAACCGCTGCTATTACTGGCACAAGAGATATTCCATCTTAGCCCTCTTGGTTGGCAACGCATCTGCAATCTCTTTGGTGTTGCGGGTGTCTATAGGCGGTGGTGATCACATACCATCAGGTGACCTATTTGCTTGTTTGCCTTCCTATATCATAAAAAAAAATCCGAAGCGCTAGTAGATTCAGACATGTAGGTAAAAGAGCGTATATGGCCCACTTGCAAAATATTTTTTTCATTTTCATTTCCATTTTTATTCATTTTCATTTTCATTAATATTTCAATGTTATTGGTAACGTAACGACAGATGACGTCACGCACACAGCTGATATGCATGTAACGTATGTTCCGGAGAGTTTCGTTGGAAATTTCTTACTTGTCATCAGGCGAATCGTATGCCAGTTTTTCTGGCAAACGCAAGGCACGAAATGCTGATGTTGTAGATTTGAGTTTGCCATTACCCTAATTTTTCTTTGTGTTGTCATTCATCATATAGCATTTTAAATTTAATTTGAATGTATAAAAAACAAAAATACAAAAAAAAACGAAAAGTAAAAAAAGTCGATTTACAAAAAAAGTTTCACTCCCTTTTTTCATTAAAAAAAATGCTTAGTAACTATTAATGACCTATATTACTGAAGTCACACAGTTATCAATACTTAAGATATAGATATCGTATAAATAAACCGATACGAGAGATATAATATCTATGTATGTATAAGTATGTAGATTAGTTAAATTTGTATAAATTTTCCTTCACGCTTCACCGACGCATGCGCCGGCCATGGAAATCATACGATCGCATAGAGGATAGCGATAAACGAATTCGCTAATTGATTAAACCCCCGTCTTTATACAACATACGCGCGACTTCGTTCACGTAAAATTAGTAGCCTATGTCCGTCAGGGATAGTGTAGCTTTCTATCTGTGAAAGAATTTTTGAAATTGGTTCAACAAACTGGAACAAATTACCTTGCTACTCCGCGAAACCAAACTTTTTTGGTTTCGCGGAGTAGCAAGGTAATTTGTTCCAGTTTGTTGATATGGACCTCCGCAAAGTAACGCCTGAATCTATTAATTATTGAAATCGGTTCAGTAGTTTCAGAGATTATACCCTCTACATACAAACAAACAAAAAACCAACAAAGTTTTCCTCTTTATTATATTAGTGTGGAAGGAAAACGAACAAGTGGGGCACCTGTGGCCCGTTTCACGAAGCTACAAGTTACAATTTTACAAGTCTAAACCGGCAACATTGGTCATTATGCCCATTGCCATTGGTCATTATTGACCAATGTTGCCGGTTTAGACTTATAAAATTGTAACTTGTAGCTAAGTGAAACGGGCCACTGATGGTAAGTAATCACCGCCGCCTATAAACACCTGCAACACTAAGGAGATTGCAGATGCGTTGGTAACCCAAATAGTTAAGGAGAAGGAGAAGGAGGAGGAGGATAATTTAGATAATTTTCTTCGGAAAGTTTTTATGTCTATAGTCGACCAATAAATTGCTTGACCACTTATTGACCGTATTACAAAGGGATAAGGTTCAAAAGTGGTCAAGCAAATACTTGGTCGACTGATCCCGATTGTACCCATGCGAAGCCGCGGCGGACACTAGTTACACTATGTAGTGATGATTTGAACTAAGTTTGGATAGTTCGGATGTTGCTGACCTCCCCCTGCTCTCTATTCTTCGCAGGTTCAAATACACCAAGCCCACCAATAGTGTAGTGGGCTGACCTTCCTCCGAAATTCTGTAAACTACACTAATTTGATACCCTGTGTGAAAGCCCCGTACAATTGTCATAGCAAATATATTAACAGCTAGAGCCAGTGGCTAGAAAACGCTCCACTTTATCGGGATCACTACCACCATTTTGCTCGTTAATCATACAGATAAGCAACTGTGCTTGCGCTGTTGTTTCGGCGTGTAGAACAACGCAACTCGTGAAATTACGGGCACAACGGGTATTCCATCTTAGCCCTTTGGGTTGGTAACACGGCTGTAGTTCTCTTGGTATTACGGGTCTGTGCAGTGGTGATCTCTTTCGATCAGGTGACACAGTTTCCTTGTCTGTTTGTTTTCCTATTTTATATAAAAAAAAACTTGAACTAGGAGTGGCGGATGACGATTAGGTAATAAGAGATAAGTGATAAGAAAAAGCTAATGGCAGATAAAATAATAAGTAAAAGAATTGTCATTGAAAAACAAATTAAAAACTTTTTTTCTCATGTTCATGGGGCGATTCTCGGTTTATGAGAGATTCATCTCGCACGAAAACAACTGTCAAATCCCTTGGAAATCTGTCAGTTTTTGGCGTATCTGACCCGGGAGTTGGAGTCCAGATTGCGAAGCGCGAACTGGAGCGCTAATTTTAGTTTGACAATGGAATAACTTAAAATTAGACGACACATGTAATTCCCCGCCTTGTGAAACTGAGCGTTTTTTTCCCAAGTGACCGCGCTGTCCTATTCCCCTCGGGTCACTTGTGTGGAACCGACACAAAGCGCCATTAGCATGAATTACCGCGCCATTGTGAGGAAACCTGCTCGAAATAACAACTCCCGCGCCCGGCAACGCGTGTACAGATTCGATCGCACATTCAATTGGTATTATACTCGTAATTTCCTGACGACTGTATTAGATATGCTAGGGCAGTTGGAAATGGAAAGGATTCAGGAGAATGTAATTTTATTTTTGACCCTCTATGCTGTCTGTCAATCTGTTTCGTCGTAGCTTCTAGTCCGATAAACGGATTTAAAGAAAAAAAATACAGACATTAATTTGACACAGACGTAAATCGAACACTTACATGAGAAGTCGTTGCTAGAAAATAAATATTTTAAAGGCGCTTTTTTACTGGTAGCTGGATTAGACGAGAAGGTTCTCAGCTATATTTAGTTGGGAACGAGTTAACGATTTTAAGGCTATTAAGATATTTAGGTTAATATTTCATTTTCATTATTTTTTGGGTCCATATTTTAGTAGTACCGTAGTACCTACAGGTTTAAGTACAGTCAAATACACATACGAGTAAGTAACCACGGAACAGAGAGAAGATGTAATTTTTTGAAAGGAAGGCATTATAATCATTGTAAAAAATGAAAGCAAGAAGACATTGGATCCTAAGCAAGGGTTCCCTGTGTTTCAGGATCACGTACAGAGCAGGACTGAAGGAATCGTTCAACTAAATCATACAGAGAACGGGTTCATCTATTAATTACATAATATGCACTAAGCAGTTGATAAATCTATTATTTGAACATAGACAATTTCTCTCAGTTAATTCAGTGTTTTGCTGTTTGTGTCAAAGAAAACGCTTGTTTTACAAATTAAATTTAAAAATTTAAAATTAAATTTGTTTGCTATTACGATTGAAAATAATAATAAAAGATAAACTTATTTTAAAATCGTTATCGCGTTGCACCGGAACGTAAAATACGGTTCGTTTTTGGGCCGCTTGACCCGGCCGGCCGGGTCGCCGGAATTTACGGCCGGCATAAACATCGGCCGATAAGCTTTCCTTTATTATACGTGCACTAGCTTTACGCCGCGGCTTTGCTTGCTGAAGCTTTCCTGATTCTTATCCGTTGTCACCCCACATTTGTAGAACACTGGCATGGGAAGATAGCAAGAGATCAACCATCGTTGACTTGAAGAGAATCACTGATCCGTTACTGGCCTTTACGATCAGATCGTAGAAAATCTGTGACATACTTCAAATTTTTTTTTATATTATTTAGTATTTTTATTATCATTTCATACTCAGTCTCATTCTGTCTCATTTTGTTTCACTTGTAGTCTTATTCTGTCTCATTCTGAGTTTCAGTCTCATCTCAGTCTCACTCTCAGTTTTATTCCTTGTTTCATCCTCAGTCTGTCTCATTTATTCAGTTAAACTTTCTTGCACAAAATAAAAAATGTTCTTCTGTTGCTATTTAATTCGGTTTTATGTCTGCCTGTAGTTATTTCAACGTTCTTGACATTTAACAATTTTTAGTTGTTTGAAATTAAAATTAAGATAGCTAATTCAGAATTTCAGTGTATAATTTTTAATTCTATCCTACGTCACTCGTGCGAGTTATAAAGTTTCCTTTCTGAAAAAAACTTAATCGTTAGGTAGAGAATATACGTCAATAATAAAAACTTTAAATGAAAACAGGGACAACATACTAACTGACCGCACACCCTTTCACAATGAGCAAGATAAAATCAGAGGCATGTTTATTAATATCGTAAATTGTGTAAGAATTACAGGTTTAAAGCCGATTCGAAAAAATAAAATCAACCAAAGCAGTTTCAAGGGTTTTTATTAAGAGACGATAAGTTATTTTAAGTAAACCTGGCTTTAGTGTACCTAAATAATGGCATAAAGAGGCTTTGTCAAACAAATTCGTATCCGACATATACCATTAAAACATGTCGTTGACTCGTTGTCGCGGAAAGCCTATCCACTGTTGTTTTGTACAAAAGGAAGGCAAATAAGCGTGAGGATAACTCAATAGGAAGAGATTAGACCTGCCTATGAGAATCAGCGACTCAAAGAGAATCGCTTTACCGTCCTCCGGGTCTCTCACCACAGCAAGCACAGTAACAAATTAATGCTTGTTATTTTATGATGACATCATCATCATCTCTGACGAAAGACGTCTACTGCTGGACATAGGCCTCCCCCAAAGATCGCCACAACTTCCGGTTGCACTGCTCGCATCCAGCAAGTTCCTGCAACCAGCACCAGGTCCACCTTGTGACGGGTCTGCCCACGCTGCTTCTTCCAATACGCGGTCACTATTATATACATTGGTCTCAACTACCGTCCGTTCTGCGAGTGAAGTGCCTCGCCGACTGTCGCTTAATTCATCTAGCAATTCTTAATTACATTTAAAAAAAATAGGAAGACAATCGAGCAAGTGGCCTAATGGTAAGTGATCACCACAGCCCATAGACACCCGTAACACCAGACTGCAGATGTGTTACTAAACCCAGAGGGCTAAGATGAAATACCTCTTGTGCCAGCAATTTCACAGGCTGTCATGCTCTCCACGCCGGAACACAACAGTGCTTTTTGGCAGCTCAATTAGTCGCGTTAGTTAGTTACACAAGGTCCTACTACCCGCAAAGTTACAATAAAGTACTGTTCTATAATTACCTGGCGCCATTACTAACTTAGTTACTTCCTTTCAGTTATCTTAAGAGTCTATCTCACGCTGTTGTTCAATAGGGCGCCACGTTTTTTCCTCTCGTTGCCAAAACAACGCAATTTCGCAGCGGTGGGTCGAGTGGCCAGGCGACGCTCTGTCGCCCTCACAGGCTACTTTCTGGTAAAATGTTGTTTATCTTCAGGTACTAGATAAATAAATGAGAGAATAAATACCCTCATCATCTCAACGGTTTTTTTAAGTATCTTCGTTCAGGGTTTTCTTGACCAAGATCCTAGATTTAGCCGGTAAGGAAATTTGTTACGTCGAAGTAACTGCCGTTTGACCTCCGTAACTTTCCCTTGTGGCAGAAAAACCAGACTGGTAGGATCATGGTTATACTTATTTTCTCTTACCATAAGAGCTTTGGCTACTACAGTATTTAGGTAATTATAAGTTACAAAAACAGAGTCCTAACAAACTCTTACCAGAAGTTAGTTCGTTATCTTCTCTCTAAACAAAACACTTCTTAGCTTTCTCTTAAACCGTTTGTTTGTATACTTATTTCAGTATTTTATGTATTAAAGTATATTTATTAATGTATATTTACTTATGTATTGTATTACTTGTGTGTGTGTCTGTATGAATGTAGTACCAAGTATAATGCTTTGTTTCACTTAAGTTGCCTACTTGCACAGCTTACAACTTTTTATGCATATGCCCAAAGACTGAATGGTATATAATGCTTTCGTCTTTTATACATTTCGCTTTGTTATTTGTTCGACAGACTTAAATAAATAAATCTTTGCAATTACTAACGTGTAAACGACCTTCCTAAAATCACCAAACTTATGAAGTCCTACTCTTCGCATCAAACTTCCAAGTCGCAGTGCAATCCGGACGAAGATTCGAGCATGATTGCCCCATTCAGAAATAATAGCCGTTATTATACTCTACGACCCCTAATTTATTCCGAAACTTTAACTTGGAGTTTCATTCAGACTAAAATTACGTGCGACGTTCAACCCCTGAAAGTTCCCATTGTCCGAAGTGACGTAACTCCGCGTAATGGGCAGCTATAAGTTAGGATATGTCCCCTGTACACTAATAATAGAGTACAATGGCAGCGGTAATAAAATGTCCAACTTAAACAAAAGTACGATTGTAGGTCGAAAATTAACTTTTGGTTCAAGTTTTAAGCTTAAGCGGATCGTTCTACATCGGGGGGGTTCCACTCCACACTGTAGGTACGCTCGGCCGCCTGCCTATAGCGTAGGCAAATCGCAGTAGGTTGTCGGCTTGCCGCTCGTCCTCGCTGTGTCAGTGTAATTGAACACAAATGCAGCGCAACCGTAATGTTGTAACACCCAAAAGTTCGGTGTCACTGTTTTTTTTGATATTTTCATGCAAGTGGAGAGTAAGGCCTCACCTGCTTGCTAGGTCCTTCCTTTAGCCCTCTGTCGGTGCCTCTTTTCATGCCTTTCACCACCAATAACCCATAAATTACAGCCAAACATTCCTGATCAACTTCCAACATTTCGGCGGTCTAATTTCTTTGTTGTTACTTACAGTCACTTAAACATTTCACTATAGGCTTCTTGCGCCCCGCCCCTAAGTTATTTTAATCACACTTTAGGCTTCCTTTAACAGTATTAAACCAGTATTTACTTTCCATTTGGTAATCTAAATTTTAACAATATTGATTCGATATCGATCGAGCTGTCAAGTACGAAACGTCACTCTTGACGTTTGTCAGGAGCGTAGTGCTGCGGCTACCTTGTTCCGCGCGGTAAAGTCTCGATGCCGGTTCTCTGTTTGTGGATCTATTTAATTGTTTCAGGATCTTTGGTCAGTGTTTGTCACGTTATTTCAGCATAGGTAATGATTGTCTCATATTGGAGAAGACGGACTGGATAGATGGTTTCTTGTCATTGTGACGTGTGAAGGGTGCTTATGTCCGGTGACGCGGACGGATAGAGGGACATCCCTAGGGCGTCTCTAAAGGAAAGGAATAAAACTAATGGCTGCTCGGTCGTGGAAAGAGTGACTGGCTAAATAAGATTTCGTGTTCGAAATCGTGATTGGGGTTCGGGTCGAGTCAAATACACAGATAATTAACATGTTAAAGTGTTTATTGTGATTCCTGCGCTGGAGTTCACTGTAAGTATTGCTACCAAAATGTCGTACTGAGGACCCGCCGACTCGGCTAGGCCGGCTCCCGTGTAAAGAGAATTTGCATTTGTTTCAGATCATGATAGCTTCTCTGCTTTAATATAACTCTGCGGTCCCCGAGTCTAAAGGCCATACCATGCAAATCCCCGTTCACGAGGTAAATTCTGATGGTTAAAATGGACACGTCGTCAGTATGACGCAACCATTTTGTTCCTTCATGGAAGTAAAATTGGTTTTGTTTCAGATGTTAGTAGCTGTCTAAGCTCGACCATAACTCTGCGGACCCCGAGTATAAAGGCCAAACTACAAATTAACGTTGCCTGGATGTTGGTGGCTGTCTAAGCTTAACCATAACTCTGCGGACCCCGAGTATAAAGGCCAAATATATGTAGACTTACTGCCCGTAAAGGTGAATATCGTGGATAATGTTCACGTTGTCAAGCGGTGGGTAATCTTTAATTTTCTTTTGCTGAAGTGTTTCGTTGATCATTTCAGGGCCGCTAGGCTACCCCGTAAGCTTTGGGCTACCCCAAGAGCTCCCGGTTACTCCGAGAAGTGCGGGATTGCTACAGTACTGCATTCTACATGGCGCCAAGGCGCTCCCTCGCTTGAAGTCGCTCGGCGAGATCCAGTTGCAATTGCGACGCAGCTCCCAAAGGAGGTGGTCTCCGGAGGTGGTGCGCACACCTCTTGCGAGGTTCCAGGGATTCTGCGTCGATGGATGTCGCGTGATGTTGTCCTTTTCATTAACTGTTTTCCGTATTTCTAAATAGGGTAACTGCCACCTATACTTACCATCCTTAGACCGGGTAGGTAACAAGCGCCTCTTTGGTTTACCCAACGCTGAACTTGTATGTAACAGCGTCTCTTTTGGTTTACCGACAGGTAACCTCATGGGTAACAGCCCCTCTGATATTTATTGAAAGGTACCCTAGTGGGTACTTTGTAATAAATTTTGTTTAATGACTGTACTAAGGGAGGGACGCCTCCAGTAGTTGATAATCTTATTTAATTTAGATAAAATTTACTGTATACTGTAGTAAGGTGGGTTTATTATGAATAAACAACTCTCAAAAAGGTAGTTGTTTGTTGTTACCTCCGAGCTAGCATAACCCGCGATCCTGTTTGTGGCCGGTCTCTCTTCTCACGGCGCCCAACTCATCTTAGAGACCGACCCTCGAGCCGAAGTTACCTTACGACCCAGTCTCATGCACGGGCCAAAAATAAGTGTTACAGTGGCGCCCAACGTGGGGCTCGAAGGATCGTTGGTGTGTTTTTAGCTCTCAGGTATATAATGAGGCAGGTCTGAGGATTGGTATATAGGTGTACATACGGTTTCTCTACAGTTAAGTGTGTGCTTTAGTGAATTTAAGTCACTACTTCTGGACTTTTGCGTGAAACTTCTTTCTTTACTAATATAAAATTAGTAATCGCTTACCTTACTAAGCTAATACTATAAATGACTGTTCTTGCACTACAAGCTACTTACTTTTCTAGACTTAAGCAACGAACGGCTTACCTTTCTAAGCTTTGGCTGCAAATGATTTGCTATACTAAGTGTATTCTATAAGGCCGCTTTGCCTTCGCCTGTGACGAGTACTTACGACTCTTTGTCATTGATTACTATATAACTGATCCCTATCTAGGGGTATATACTGTGTTAAAATGGACCTGCTTATTAAAGTAGAATGGTTAACTAAAGAGGAGCTTGCGCATGAACTGACCAAATGTCAAATACCGTTTTCAACATCTGACACATGCGATGATCTACGTAAGTTGTTCCGGAAAACTCGATCTCTCGTCCGGCGAGGCAGCCTCAAGCCAGTCACCAGTGCTCCTGTGGCCATGGCGGACGAGCTGGCTCTTTGCCGAACTGCTATAACTAGCCTACAGAAGGAAGTGGCTGAAGGCGCAACTTTGTCGGAGGCTCGAAGAGAACGGTTGACGGGCCGTGCTGAATACTACCTAGGTCGTTTGGATGGAGTCACGGGTCAGGGCGCCGAGGTTCAATCCCTTAAGGGGACACTAGTTGGTTGCCTGTCTACTCTCAACCCCGCAGTGGACTCGTCTGATTCTGAAGTGGAAATTTACAGCTCTCCGAGTAAGCCGCAGAATTCGACGGTGTGTCGAGCGGAGCCGCGCTACAACCTCGCCAGCTTAAACTTAAAATATCGCGGGGATACGTGCGTGCGTGCTTTTACTACACGCCTGGAGGAGCTTAGGTTAGCCCGCGAAATACCCGAACGAGTAGTTTTTAACGGGTTTCCGGATATTCTTGACGGACCTGCTCTCTTTTGGTTCCGTTCCTGTAAGGACAACTTTTCTTGCTACACAGGCCTTCTCACTGCCCTTAAGACAGACTTCGACATTCCTGACTACGATTTCAAGTTACTAGGCGAGATAAGGACCCGCACCCAAGCTAAACACGAATCTATAGTCGTGTACTTGTCCATCATGGGTGCGCTGTTTTCGCGGTTGACTAAACCGCTGACGGAAGCCGAACGCTTAGATATCCTTATGCGTAACATTAGGCCAGAATATAGTCGGGAGCTGGCATTGATTGACGTGCCCTCAATACAACAGCTGAAGTCACTGTGCATGCGCCTCGAGCTTGCAGGTTCGCGCTCGGGTAATTTTGCCGAACCCTCTTCGTCTGGTTATACAGTGGCCCCGGACGTGCAGGTGCGAACGCGCAACACACCTGCTTTCCGAAGGCAGGATGTTGGCTCCGTAGATAAGCCTGCTGACGCGTTTTGTTTCAGGTGTAAGCAAGCGGGTCACAAAACTAACCGCTGCCAACGCTCTCGCGAGTTGGTGTGTTTCGTGTGCGGTCATCCGGGTGTGCGTACGCCGGAGTGTCCGAGATGTAGGGAGAGTTTCTCTTCTCCAAAAAACTAGGTAGCCAGGTCACGCCTAAAACCTTCCGTGCGCGACCTGTCAAAGCTTGCTTCATACCTTCTGCTGACGACTATCGTCCCTATTTGACTGTGCAAGTTCTCAATGTGAATGTTTGCGGCCTTCTTGATTGCGGCGCGGCGTGCTCTGTGCTTGGAGCGAACGCACATGTTAAGTTCTTAAACCTAAATATAGAAATGTTACCTTTTGACTGTCCGCGTGTCTTACGTGTCGCTGACGGTGTGGACTACGTCTGTCGGTTCTACATGAACCTACCGATCCAGTATAAGGGGGAGGTTCAACTAATTATGTTTCATGTCCAACCAGAGATTAAGCTTCCAATTCATTTCGGTATTAATTTTTGGAAGGCCTTCAATCTGGCTCCGGACGTGCTTGCTTGTCTTCCGGCCTCTGTCTCTTCTGTTCAAAGCATTGTGAGTAGTGTTGAGGAGGATGGTTTGCGCAATTACGAGGAACTCACGCCTCTGCAAAAACAGGAACTCGACGCTGCCAAACTATTATTTGACAATATTAATACCGATAAGGTCGGTCTAGGGTGCACGCCTTTAATCCAACATGTGATCAACACTGGGGATGCGAGACCCATTAAACAGAAATATTATAGGCTTAGCCCCGAAAGGCTCAAATACTTGGATGCGGAACTTGACCGCATGTTAAAAAATAATGTAGTGGAACGGTCGTTCGGTGAATGGAACTCGCCTCTTACTCTTGTACCTAAAGCTAACGGCGAGGTTCGTCTCTGCTTGGACAGCCGTCGACTCAACGCGGTATCAAAAACCGACGCTTACCCTTTGCCCTACATTAATTATATTATTGACAACTTACGCGATGCTAAGTACCTGACTTCGCTCGACTTGAGCGCGGCGTACCATCAGATCCCTTTACATCCCGATTCGAAGGAGAAAACGGCGTTCACGGTACCGGGCCGGGGCCTATTTCACTACAATCGCATGTGTTTCGGTTTGGTAGGAGCGAGTGCTACGATGCAACGGCTCATGGACAGCTTGTTCGCCGCTGAATTTGACAACAAGGTATTTGCTTACATAGACGACATAGTTATTTGCACCTCATCTTTCGAAGAGCACGTAGACATTCTCCGACGAGTGTATAGGAAGTTGAAGGATGCTAACTTGACCATAAATATGCAAAAATCGCAATTCTGTCGTAGCGATCTTAAATACTTGGGTTACATGGTGGACCGCTTTGGTTTACGTACCGATCCTTCCAAGGTAGAGGTGATAATGAACTTTCCTATCCCTCGTGAGGTGAAAGAACTGAAGCGTTTCTTGGGCATGGCCGGGTGGTACCGGCGGTTTATTAAAAACTTTTCCCAAGTTGCCCGTCCGTTGACTCGGTTGACAAGTAAGAAGTGTAAGTTTGAGTGGACACCAGAGGCTAACGAGGCGTTCAATACCTTAAAATCTGCTCTCATCACTGCCCCCATTCTTAAATGCCCCGACTTTAGCATGCCGTTCTACATTCATACCGATGGCAGCTCTTTCGCCATTGGAGGTATGCTGGCCCAAAGGATAGATGACGTGGACCACCCTGTGGCCTACTGCAGCCGCACTTTAAATGCGCAGGAGGTCAACTACACGGCCACCGAGCGTGAACTCTTGGCAGTCATCTATGCTTTGGAGCAATATCGCCCATATGTGGAGGGTTCCAAATGCTATATTGTCACGGACCACGCCTCTCTTAAATGGTTCTATAAACTGAAGAATCCTATGGGTAGACTTAATAGGTGGGCCTGTCGTTTGAGTCAGTTCGACTTCGAAATAATTCACCGCAAGGGGAAAGAACACGTGATTCCCGACACCCTTTCGCGAATTAAGCTAGACTCTATATCTTTTGACCCGGTGACGGTACTAGATCCTTGGTACTCTAAGTTACTCAAAGGTTGTAGTGACAATCCCCGGCTATACCCCAACTTCACCGTTACTGATGGTAAACTTTTTCGTCTCTCCAAAAACAAATATAGTCTCACCTCTAGATTTGAGTGGAAGCTCGTAGTGCCGAGGGAACATCGGGAGGAAATCTTGCGACAGTACCACGATGAGCCGACTTCGGGTCATTTCGGCGTTGCCAAGACCCACAAGCGCATAAGTGCGGATTACTTCTGGCCGAACTTGTACCGCGATGTGGAGAAGTACGTCGCCGCCTGCGAAGTATGTAGGTGCTACAAGCCGGCGAACACTGCGCGTGCGGGTCTCATGGGCAACCCTCGCGTCGTCACTAGGCCGTGGGAAGCGATCTCCTGCGACATCCTTGGCCCTTTTCCTCCGTCGTACGCCCGGAACCAATACCTCTTTGTCTGTGTTGACTACTTCAGCAAATTCTCACATTTGTTTCCGCTGCGTAACATCACGGCCAAGTCTATTGTTAAGTGTTTGGAGAAGGGCGTGTTCTTGCGTGACGGGGTTTGTAAGTATATATACGTTGACAACGGACCCCAATTCATTTCCCGGGATTTCCGGGATCTGATGGCCAAATATAACGTACCCAACATCTTTTACAATCCTCGTTACCACCCCCAAACTAATCAAACGGAGCGTTTGAACCGTGATATCGGGCGTGCAATAGCATCTTACGTGCGTTCTGATCATCGTAAGTGGGATCAGAACATACCCGAGATTCAATGCGCACTTAACACGGTAGTTCACGAAAGTACCAAGTTTACTCCTTTTTATCTGAACCATGGTAGGGAAATGGTGTTGGATGGGGCTTTGCTCAATCTCGATGTTCCTGTCGACCCGGTGTCGGTAGTTCTGGAACGCGAGCCATTTTCCTCAAACTTGTCTCAGCTGCGAAGTGTTTACACTACCGTACAAGGCCATCTACGAAAGGCCTACACTCGGAATGTTAAGTATTACAATCTGCGGAAGCGTCCTATCCAATTTGAGGAAGGGCAAATCATCTACAAGCGGTGCTTTCCCTTGTCTAAAGCAGATAAATACTTCAGTGCTAAACTCTCACCTAAGTATGAAAAGTGCGTAATCAGCACGAAACATGGCCCTTTGGTTTATTCCTTAAAGTCTATGGAAGGTAAACCTCTGGGTAAATTTCATATCAAGGACTTACTTGACCGAGGTGAAGATCGGCCAGATGCCGACTCTCCCCTATTAAATTAACGGTGCGTTACTTATCTAGTTCCTAGCGAAGTGTGCTACGCGAACGATAGGTCGTTCCTCTTTTTCGTGATGCTGTTCGTGCCGCGTTTTTTTGTAATATGTAAGCTCTTAGCCAGTAGATATGTGTCTGTAGATTTAATATGGATGGTCGGACTTGTAGGAATTTTTAGTATGGAAAAGATTCGTCCTGCCGGTTGGTTAAAATTAGGAATGGTTATCGATATGGAAGCGATATTTCGTCCGGGCCGTAGGATATTTTTGTAAGGAGAACAGCTGCCCTGACCGTTGGAACTTTGAAGGAATGATAACTGCTAGTTGGTTAGAGAGATAGAAACCCGTGTTTGGTCGGGTGTGGTTTAGTTTAGGTTCATTCCATAGGTTTAAATCGGGATCCCAATAGGCTAATCGTTTCGTTCTGGTTTGTTTCTAGCAAGTAACATTTATAGTAAGAGTAGAGTAAAGTTTATTGGTTAAGATTTTCAGTTACATCGGGGATGTAGTTTGAGTACAAGATGCAAACAACCTAAACGTTTTCATCTAAATATTTGCGAAATGGACACGCTGTCAACAGCACACGTCTTATTTTGGGTTATAACAGTACTATTTGTGTTCGTCTCTGTTATTAAGCCGTTGCGTACTTAGAAGTATGTCTCAGTCGTCGTCTTGAGGGTCTCAGGTCGTGTGTCACGCCCCCTCACTAATCCTAATTCTAGTCGGCTGTGGGTCACGCCGAATCTACTTTCTTGCATGTTCTTACAACTGTGGTATTCTATTTTGACTGTGTTTCACGCCCCATCTAATGCGTTTTGGTCTTAACAAAACTACTCTTATCTCTAGGTTATAGCTAACTTAATGGTTGATATGTGAATAGGTTTCGAGTTCGAATAGATCTGCCCTATTGAACACGTATGCCGTAGTCTAAAGTTTTAGTTAGTCTCCGCTCCCTAGTGATTAGTCTGCTGGTAGTGTTGCGTCAGAACTCACCTGTCGAACGTGAACGCTTGTAGGTATTAAGCTGTAGTGGGTTTGGTACTGGTTACCCACGTTCTCCGCTAGTGGCCCAGTTCCGAACCCATGATTTCACTAACTTCCCCAATATGGCGAAGTCTCGTAGGTCTCTACGAAGAACTCTCTTGAGTGTAGGCATAGTTTGTTTTGCATGGTCCGCAAGGATCTGTATCTAGTTATAAGCTGTAGTGGGTTTGGTACTGGTTACCCACGTTCTCCGCTAGTGGCCCAGTTCCGAACCCATGATTTCACTAACTTCCCCAATATGGCGAAGTCTCGTAGGTCTCTACGAAGAACTCTCTTGAGTGTAGGCAATGGTTGTTTTGCATGGTCCGCAAGGATCCGTATCTAGTTATAAGCTGTAGTGGGTTTGGTACTGGTTACCCACGTTCTCCGCTAGTGGCCCGGTTCCGAACCCATGATTTCACTGACTTCCCCCTGCGTGGCGCAGTCAATTAATACGACAATCATGTCGTTCTTTCTTGGTCGAACTTTGGTTCTCGGCTCCTCTTTTTGTTCTTACACATGTACATGTGTACAATAATTTTATTTCAGAATTTGCTCAATTCTGAAATAAAATTATTTTTCCCAACTGAAACCCTACTGTAACACCCAAAAGTTCGGTGTCACTGTTTTTTTTGATATTTTCATGCAAGTGGAGAGTAAGGCCTCACCTGCTTGCTAGGTCCTTCCTTTAGGCCTCTGTCGGTGCCTCTTTTCATGCCTTTCACCACCAATAACCCATAAATTACAGCCAAACATTCCTGATCAACTTCCAACATTTCGGCGGTCTAATTTCTTTGTTGTTACTTACAGTCACTTAAACATTTCACTATAGGCTTCTTGCGCCCCGCCCCTAAGTTATTTTAATCACACTTTAGGCTTCCTTTAACAGTATTAAACCAGTATTTACTTTCCATTTGGTAATCTAAATTTTAACAATATTGATTCGATATCGATCGAGCTGTCAAGTACGAAACGTCACTCTTGACGTTTGTCAGGAGCGTAGTGCTGCGGCTACCTTGTTCCGCGCGGTAAAGTCTCGATGCCGGTTCTCTGTTTGTGGATCTATTTAATTGTTTCAGGATCTTTGGTCAGTGTTTGTCACGTTATTTCAGCATAGGTAATGATTGTCTCATATTGGAGAAGACGGACTGGATAGATGGTTTCTTGTCATTGTGACGTGTGAAGGGTGCTTATGTCCGGTGACGCGGACGGATAGAGGGACATCCCTAGGGCGTCTCTAAAGGAAAGGAATAAAACTAATGGCTGCTCGGTCGTGGAAAGAGTGACTGGCTAAATAAGATTTCGTGTTCGAAATCGTGATTGGGGTTCGGGTCGAGTCAAATACACAGATAATTAACATGTTAAAGTGTTTATTGTGATTCCTGCGCTGGAGTTCACTGTAAGTATTGCTACCAAAATGTCGTACTGAGGACCCGCCGACTCGGCTAGGCCGGCTCCCGTGTAAAGAGAATTTGCATTTGTTTCAGATCATGATAGCTTCTCTGCTTTAATATAACTCTGCGGTCCCCGAGTCTAAAGGCCATACCATGCAAATCCCCGTTCACGAGGTAAATTCTGATGGTTAAAATGGACACGTCGTCAGTATGACGCAACCATTTTGTTCCTTCATGGAAGTAAAATTGGTTTTGTTTCAGATGTTAGTAGCTGTCTAAGCTCGACCATAACTCTGCGGACCCCGAGTATAAAGGCCAAACTACAAATTAACGTTGCCTGGATGTTGGTGGCTGTCTAAGCTTAACCATAACTCTGCGGACCCCGAGTATAAAGGCCAAATATATGTAGACTTACTGCCCGTAAAGGTGAATATCGTGGATAATGTTCACGTTGTCAAGCGGTGGGTAATCTTTAATTTTCTTTTGCTGAAGTGTTTCGTTGATCATTTCAGGGCCGCTAGGCTACCCCGTAAGCTTTGGGCTACCCCAAGAGCTCCCGGTTACTCCGAGAAGTGCGGGATTGCTACAGTACTGCATTCTACATGGCGCCAAGGCGCTCCCTCGCTTGAAGTCGCTCGGCGAGATCCAGTTGCAATTGCGACGCAGCTCCCAAAGGAGGTGGTCTCCGGAGGTGGTGCGCACACCTCTTGCGAGGTTCCAGGGATTCTGCGTCGATGGATGTCGCGTGATGTTGTCCTTTTCATTAACTGTTTTCCGTATTTCTAAATAGGGTAACTGCCACCTATACTTACCATCCTTAGACCGGGTAGGTAACAAGCGCCTCTTTGGTTTACCCAACGCTGAACTTGTATGTAACAGCGTCTCTTTTGGTTTACCGACAGGTAACCTCATGGGTAACAGCCCCTCTGATATTTATTGAAAGGTACCCTAGTGGGTACTTTGTAATAAATTTTGTTTAATGACTGTACTAAGGGAGGGACGCCTCCAGTAGTTGATAATCTTATTTAATTTAGATAAAATTTACTGTATACTGTAGTAAGGTGGGTTTATTATGAATAAACAACTCTCAAAAAGGTAGTTGTTTGTTGTTACCTCCGAGCTAGCATAACCCGCGATCCTGTTTGTGGCCGGTCTCTCTTCTCACGGCGCCCAACTCATCTTAGAGACCGACCCTCGAGCCGAAGTTACCTTACGACCCAGTCTCATGCACGGGCCAAAAATAAGTGTTACAATGTGTCGCCGGGAGTAGCGGGTGGAAGGTGGGTGCGGGCGGGGCGTACCTTTTGGCGCGTGCCGCCTGGCTAATGTGTATGCAATAACTACGAACTTTTTGTGCGTATCAATAAGATTAGAATTCGTTTAATCGCGTTCGTTATAAAGAAGTTTCAGTATGTTAGTACTATTTATTCTGTGTCTCTACATGTACGTTAATTTTATTAAAGCTTCCATATCTTTCGCCTCTCAGACATTCTTATCAGAGCGGCGAAGGACATTAGAAACCTCTGAGGTGATTTTACACAATTTTGACTTTCAAACGCTCGCCACTCGCCAGCCGCGCGCTAAACAATGCCGACCAAAATATACTCTTGCGTTTTTGATTATCCCGCTGCTGTCGAGTGTCAAAAATCGATTGCACGATGGCTAGTTCAACACACCCTGACTGTAGCTCACTATATCTCTTTCCCACTAGTCCAGGAAGAAAGAGATGCTCTTAGCAAACAAGCCAATGAGCGCGCATACTAGCTGTTCAGCGGCCTTAACATGACGGCCCAGGTTTAGTTTAACCCCTCTCTGTCTAACTAGTTTCATAAGAAAGGGACGCAGATAGAGATAAACTAAACTTGGCCAGTCATGTTAGGGCCGCAGGTATTGTTGAACGAGTTCAACCAGCCGTGCTTCTCTCACTTGCGCCAACGCACAACTGCCGTGAAACATGCCCCACGCATAAAAATCGCTGAATAGAGTTTCCCAACTCCGCACAAAAGAATTGATTGCCGACGTAGGTTTGTCGGTCTGTCGATTAGGCTTATCAGGGTACGCCTTAACGGTTACCTTTGCACCTAATTTTCTTTGGGCCGCATTCATGTGGAAATCTCAGGGTTTTTTATACGTAACCTTTGGGAAAAGAGCGAGGTTTGGTGCTTTGTTTCGCTAGCTTAAGTTAGTTTTAGCGCTGTTTACAATAAGTGCCACTGTGGCACAAAATATATTTTTTCAGATTAAGCTCTAAAGGGGTCTACGTCACCAATCTGACAGGTGACTTGTGACAACGACAATTGGCTAAATACGAAGTGTGTAACGGACAGCAAGACCGAAGCCGACTGATTGTTACCTAATGGGTTAATATTGTATATAGTAGCATTAGGTTAAGTAGGTTAAGTTATGTTGATTGTTACTTAGGTTAAGTTGAAAGTTAACAAATAAAGACTTCAATTTTTTATATACAAGGCCAATGAGGGCCATATATGAAGGAGGACCGCGAAACGATCCGAACTGTGTAATTTAACACCCGCGGTCCTCTGAAAACAGATCACAGGATCGATTTTTCTTTAAGAAAAATTGATTCTAATTGGAAAAAGTAGATAAAAATTAACATAATTATATATAAGAATGGGAAATGAATGTAAAGAGGCGCAGCACGGACAATCAGTACGAATAGCGTGGCTATTAACTGAAAATGACCCCGGCTCGCCCTCTTGATCCTGAAAAACAGAACAGAACATGTAAAAACGATAGTGAAAAATCTAACAATTCAGTCAGAAACCCGACCCGAACCGACCAATGGGAACGGCTGAATTGTTGGATTTTAGGCCAATCAGAGGATCCGACAGATCACACTTGACCATAAACCGAACGTAAAAGTCGGCCTCTGATTGGCCTAGACGCTCGATCCGCGGCGCCACACCCGCTAGGCCAGCCCAGTGAAGTAGGAATACAAACGGGCAAGGTCAGCGATCGATGTCAGCGGTGTCAGAGCAGCGGATCCAGCGAACCAGCCTAAGAACAAGAACCAATAAAGAAGAACTCCAAATACAGTCCACCGTTTTTCATTCGACCGAGCCGAGCCGTCGAAGCGACCTCACTGTCCGACGCCCGTTCCGGACAAAGTGTTTAAAGTACCCTTCGTCGTTATAATCTGACACATGTTAGTTTGGTTAAATTAAATATGTGCTAAAATTGAAGCACATATTTAATTGTCATAAAATCATCGATTCGTGAAAAACTCCTGACAAGAAGAACCGCAAAGAAACTCAACGACTATAAATATTACTGATGAAGAAGAGTAAAAAAAGATTTAGAAATCATAAAATTAAATATAATTTTTATTAAACAACACCGCATTTTGTTAATACGAACGAATACTTTTTAGAATATCACGTTTGTGGATTAACAAGAATGCGATTAGCCTGATTACCGACACTTGCAAATTACGCGCGCGTTGTCGACCATGCAAGAACCTTTTAATATCCCCTATGACTTCAATACATACTTTTCAGTAGAAGATGCCTACATAATAGTGGTTCCGTCGTGTAACCTTAGCCGATTACTTCCTTGGTAACAACCAAGGAAATCAATAACTATTCACCAGCTATTCAGGAACTTGTTACAACTATTATAGAGTCTTAAGCTAGTTATTTGACTTCGCAATTTATATTAGACACTGATATTTTAAGTCCTACTTATATTATAAACGCGAAAGTTTGTAAGTATGGATGGATGTTTGTTACTCTTTCACGTAAAAACTACTAAATGGATTCGGATGAAATTTGGCAAGTGAAATTACTTTCAAAAGAGGTAGTCCATTTTAGCCAACAACGGTTGGTCGGTTGGTTGACAACGCATCTGCAATCTCCTTGGCGGTGATGATCACTTACCATCAGATGATTCACTTGGTTATTTGCCTTCTCACGTCGTAAAAAAGTATGTTACAGAAGTCAATTTACGCCATCGATGTTTTCTATTTGCTATAAATTATTTAAATAACTACTAAAGTTTATTTCAGCAACCGCCTCTGTAAAAACAATGTGGCACATAACTTTCCAAGTACCTAAATCATATATTAGAATTACTCTGTTTTCCTTTCATAAATTTACCGTCAAATTTACAGTTTTGTTTATTCTTTGAACCGCTCTTAGAAAAACTGAGTCAGAAATGATGCAACTTTTAGCGAAAAACAACGTTCGTAATTGGCATAAAAAGGCTTTTATATCGAGCGTAATGAATCGATTCGACTTTGGAATATAACATACCAATAATATTTATTTATGTGCCATGCCTAATAAGGTAAATAAAGGCAATTTCGTTCGCAAAATCGAAATGTATTTGAATATCGGGTAACTTGGAGTAAATATGATGCCAAATTGGGTTTGTTTCTGGAGAATCATTACTTTTAATAACATTCGATATTGTGTTTTCTCTTTGTATTATTTATTTTTGTTGCTCTTAGAGGAAAAATCTAATCTTTTCAGAGGCGAAAGATTAACTGTAGTAGCTTGAGTTTCTTCTCAGCTATTTGAGTACACAAAATAAAATTATTAATACATTCCAAAGAATATAAAATCAGAAAGATACAGAATCTATTGTTGAGAAAATTTCATAAACGTATTCATATATTTATTGCGACCATATTTACATAAGATACAATCATGGATAGATAGATGGTTAGGTACATGGTTACACGGGTAAGTGAGCAAATGGCACCCTGTTCGGGCACTGCAATATCTTAGGACTAACTTAAGACTCTGTACATTTTATCATATCCTATAATGTCATTATTAGCATTTAAAATGAATTCATGAAATAAATTCAAATTTCTCGGGTGTTTTTTTTTAATTTAAATGAGTATGTCTTGCATCCTTATGTTTGGAAAGTATCCCCACTTGCATTGGTGATCAATGTGGCCCAAACATGACCGGCCAAGTTTAGTTTGTCTGAGTTTATCTCTATGTGCGTCTCTTTCTTATGATACTAGTTTGACAGAGACGCAGGGAAGGATAAGTTAAACCTGGGCTGGTCATGTTAGGTCTCATGGCTTCAAATAGTGTGAACCTTACTGTGTTAGATACTTAAGATGTACTTAAAAAAACATGGTAATTCTGTTTTGTTTTTTAAATGATACTTCATGGAGTTTCTTTCCGGTATCTTTCTTATTAGATAATTTTTCCTGAAACCTGTGTTTTCTGTCGTTCATAAGAGCTTCTTGTGTGCCTAATCTGAATAGGTTCTGACTGACTGTGACGTTTTTTAGTTTATCAAAAATTTCAACCCAACTCTGGTTTATTGTAAAAGTTTTCCATGTACATTTTTATTTCAAAACTTAAGATTAGTTTGTTAAATTGAGTAGAAAAACAAATTGTTTTTAAGATCTCCCAGCTTAGGGTGACCAACCCAGTGTAATTTTTTTACAGTACATGTGACCTGTGTTTCATTCTGGAGAAAGGCCAGGCCCTCAATCTTGGCGCTTATCGAGATTCATCTCGCATTCGAGATGTGTCAAAAGATGACATACCTTGAAGGGATCTGACAGCTCTTTTTGGCATATCTCGAGTGTGACTTCATCTCTACTGACGCCAGAACGGCCCCGTAGGTCAAAGGCATTAAACAGACGAGCATGCATGAAGAATGTTATGAGAGTAAATGAAGCAAAGTTATATATCAAGATCGTAGCTAATGGAAATCCGTGGTCTCTGCCTACCCCTCCGGGGAACAGGCGTGACTTTATGTATGTAAGGGTATGGCATGTAAGGTATAGGATAGAATGGAATGTATGGATAGTCCTATATTTCTTTTATTAAAATTTAGGACTTCTCGAAATAAACAAATAAATTCAAATTCAAATTATCTTTATTGCAAATTTATGTTGTACAACAGTTCTTAAAAATAATTTATGGCTTCAACATAAACCTGTAAAGGCACAGCAACATTTACTGATAGATGATAATGATACCATCATAGTATTCTTAAAGCTAGCTTATATTTATTGTAATCACATAACATTAATTAAATATCTAAATAATATATATCTTGGGATAATTTACACCAATTGACCTAGTCCCAAACTAAGCAAAGCTTGTATTATCGGTATGTACTAGACAATGGATAAACATACTTATATACAAATAACATCCATGACTCAGGTACAAACATTCGTATTCCTCACACAAATATTTGCCCATAGCAGGATTTTAACCTGGGACCTCTTGCACAGTAAGCAGACACATGTGCCACTGTGCCATACAAGTCGTCAATAACAGCTGAATAGATTGTCCTGTTAAGTATAGGACAGATTTGGCCACCCTACCTAGTACAGTCTACTTGCAATCGACAATAGTTTGACAGAAAACTTTTTTATAATGTTTCGCATCCAAAGTAACAATAAGAATTAAGTACGTCACGCGTTAACAAAGTAGATTACATGAAGGCTTCGCTGCCGGTAAACAAGATCGTAAACATGTTTACCCGACAAACAAATACAGCGGATCAATCGGCATCGGCAATCGGAGAGTATTTGTATTCGAGATGAGATCCGCAGTATTTGAGATACAGGACAATAGAAGGAATGGAATTAGATTTATTACTTGTGTGACGGTGGAATTGAAACAATGTTTGTCAAGATGAATGAAAAGTCAATAAGTTGCTTAAGTCAATATTTGAGTTTTTTTAGGGTTCCGTACCTTTAAAGGAAAAACGGAACCCGCATAGGATCACTTTGTTGTCCGTCTGTCTGTCTGTCTGTCAATGCCATTTTCTCAAGAACGCGTAGAGGTATTGAGTTGAAATTAATATCAAATACTCAAGTCTGCAGTCCCTTAGAGCCGTGAAAAAATCAAACCTCTAAGTCGACAGAATCAAAAGATACGGCCGTTTATGCTGCACGTTTAATACATTCGCAAGGCACTCAAAAACCTATGTGGTACTTCCCGTTGACCTAGAACAATGAAATTTGGCAAGAAGCAAGGTCTCACAGCACAAATAAAACAATAAATCTGAAAACTGCAAATTTGTATTTAATACACACAAAAAAATATAATTTTTTGGTCTTACAAAGCAAAAATGCGACTAGCACTCGAAGTCCGACTAGCACTTGGCCGTTTTTTGTATTCACTAGCTGTTACCCTCGTCTTCATCCGCGACAAAATCCTTTATTTCTATTCCGCAAAAATTGTGTATCTGACTGAACTAGCACTACACTAACTGGCGCTATCGTTTGTCGCGACATAAGGATCGCCGGTCGATCGATCGGTCCTTTTCTAACCTATAAGCGTGTGTGAAAGGTACAATTGCTTTTGTCCGCCATAAACGTTAGTGTGAAAGGAATGCAAACACGGTTATTTCTCTACAAAATAACTGGTATTAACCGGTTTTTCTGTGACCAATTCGAGCAAATCTCATTTCATACGTTACTACGACAAGGTTATTAAGTGTTCAGCTTCTGAGGCTGACTGGTCAGTCACCTCATATTGCGTGTACGTATAAAGCCCTTTATTTAATAAAAATACGTATGTTTGTCTTTCTATCGTTAGGGTGAACTGGACAATGAAACCACGTGAACTTTACACTTCAACTAACTCTGACCTGCGAACAAAGTAAGCCGACTTCACAAAGGAAGCGTACCCTCTCAATATAATTATCTAACAGTAGCCATTGTACGAGAAAACGAGTTACGAATAAAACGTTCAACAATCGAATCGAACATTAAACGACTAGGGATGTCCTGAAGGGAATATTTGATGAAGTTTCGCCGAAAAATTTGATGAGATATCAACAAACTGGAACAAATTACCTTGCTACTCCTTTAAACCAGTGCCGGGCTCGTGCAAAATAGCTGCGTCTGTGCGACACATATATGTTCATGCAAAACCCACCCTCCTCCGCTTCCACACGAAACAACATATATCACACAGACTCAACTACACACCACCACCACTAAACACTAAAACTACACGATCGACGCGCGTTTCGCCTCTATACGAGGCATCATCAAGATCGAACAGTACGACCGTCCGCTACTTGAATGAATGGCGTACATTTGATGAGAATTTATTGACCTTATAAAGTTGCTTGACTATTTTTTTCACTTAGTATAGGTAATACTTTTATTAGTATAAATCAAGGGCGGATCCACCGTTGTGGGCACGATGGGCATGCCCACAACCTTAATAGACTTGTGACGTCACACTTTTACGGTCTATTGAGATCGATAGGCTGATGATAATAAACGATATGCATTAATAAAATTTTAAAAACACACTGAATCATGAAACGTGCGTGATTCGGAACGCAGCAAAGCGCCATAGACGATATTATGCTGACATGTCACATTTTTGACAACTTATTGCCGTGCCGCCAAAATTTCCGAGCCGCGTAGCGCGGCGTGCGTGGCGCTAGGTGGCGCTACTTAATTGCGCTGGCCGACTTTACTTAGTACCTACTTTTGTTTATGCTGTGACACGTAAGCAACCTAGCATAACCTAAAAAAGATTACTTAGAAAGCGTAAATTACTTTGATTATTTTTTGCAACATAATACATATTGTTGTATCATGGTAAGTTATTTTAATGAAATTATTCCTATTCTACTGCTCTAATGCAAAGCCTTTCGCTATGTTTCATCAGTTGTAACTTTGTTTTATAATAAAAGAAGTAACAAAGAATGAAATTTATTGCATTGATTGCATGCATAATATATTGTTTTTTTTTTGTGTGTGTGCTGGCTGTGGGTACGAAAAAGTTTGTTTTCTAGGTTGGGGAGGTTTTTTAGCGTTTACTAATGGGATAACTAAGTATCTATCTATTAAATTAAATCCTACATCTACTTTCGCAGCTATGCATCTAATATGTTATATTATAAGTTTTAACAAAACCAATCCGACAAACCCTAGGTACTTGAAAATATCGCGAAAAAAAGTCAGCTCTTCCATACAAAACTTTAATACCTATGTACATCATCCAAACGTATAGTAACAGCTGATTTTTTTTCGCGTATTCGGGGTTAATTGCATAGTAAAACTTGTTCCATTATAATGAGCATTTGAGTATAGAGTTTGTCGAATTGATTTTGTTAAACCTTATTTAATTATAATAGCCCACTAAATAAATTATCAGGTACTTATTTATGGGGGCGGGCGTTTTCAGATGAAAATCTTAACTGAATATTTCGATTTTCATTTCACTTTTAATTGGATTAATTTTTTTTTTGTTTTTTTCTACTCTGTGATTTATGTAATGCCTTATACCTATAATATAATTGCTTATGTTTATTATACACAACAAAAGATGGAAACTTATAGTAAGTAACAGAACAGAAAATAGATTCAGTTCAGGTAGGTATATACTGAATCTATTAAGGCAGGCGCCTATTACATAAGTCACAGCCCTACAGCTAACTTAAATTTTACCTAACCTAAAATAAATTCAAAAACCTTTCTCACCTCCCATCAATTCTTAAGATTGTTGAAAAGCTGGCTTGTGCATTGCATGTTGTTTTGACTTTTGCCTGCATTGTTTGATTTACAGGAAGATGAGGTTGAGGGTATTATAGTAGAGAAGAAGAGTGATGGTGGTGGCACAACTGGCTCTAAGCGGACTAACGAAAGTTAAATAAATTATATATTAAAATGAAGTACACACAATCAGGATTTACATTTGTCAATTTCATTCAAAACGGCCTCCTTGGGCCTGAACACAGGCCTTCAGACGACGAGGCCAGTCATCAATAGCGACACGCACGGTTCTCATATCTGATTCCGTCACTGTCTTGACTATGGCTCGCTTGAGGGAGTCAAGATTTGTGTGGGGTTTAGCACAGGCTTTCTCCTCAATAACCTGCCATATAACATAATCCAGGGGGTTGAGGTCTGGGCTGGAGGTGGACCAGTCTTCGTGGGCAATGAAGTCAATTTTGGTGCTTCGAAACCAGGCTTGAGTTGTTTTTGCTTGATGTGGAGGGGCTGAGTCTTGTTGAAAGACCCAGGGCTGGTTTTGAAATAGAGAGTGGCTTCAAGGCTTCACTACTGGTTCCAGAACGGTTTCCTGGTAAACTTTAGCCCCAGTTTTGACACCTTTTTCACAGAAATGGACCTGTCTTAACCCTGAGTATGACACACCTAACTAAATCATGACTTGAGAGGGATGATGGCCTCGTTACACTCTCGGAGCAGCTACACTCGCTTCTTGACTGTTTTCTGCATACACTCTGTCATTCTGGCGGTTACAACATTCTTCAATGGTAAACATTTTTGCGTCTTTAAATAATATATTTCGGTGGCCATTTTGTGCGTACCGCTTCAGTAGCACGCGACTTCTATTCAGCCTCATAGTCTTCAATCGTCCATTAAGCAAATGACCTTTCCGTCTACGATAAGCGTTCACAGACATCTGAATTGCCAACAACTTTTGCTTCCGGACGGGGTTTTTTGCGATTCTCGCCTTCACTGCCTTTATTAGAGCTGGGGTCCAAACGGTGCGTGGTCTTCCAAAACTCTTGCGGTCATCAAAGCTCAGGGTACTATTGTACCTATTAATGGTACGATAAACGAATTGTTTGTTGATTTTCAGATTTTGAAGCAACTTCAAAATCACGTTTGGCGGATGCCCGCATTTGTGCAACGCAATTTCAGGGACACGATTTTTTTTTAGACCCCAGTCCATTATAAATACGACGAGATAAGTGTTGTGTGTGCTATAAAATTATAACTAACAACCCGCCATATTACGTAATTTTTTTATTTTTTCGGTAGCATTTGTTTTAACGCAAGAAAAGGCTTTGCAAATCGAGTAACAGAACTTAGTAACCAACTAGGTACCTATTTACCCAGTCTAGTGTCCCTATATTGGCTTACTGGCAACTAGAAAAAAAGAAAAAAATATAAGTTATTGATTGAAATAGGTTTGGATCGAAACTGACTATATTTAAAAAAAATCAGGTCCGACTTCCTCCTAAGTTTATTTCCATTTATCCCAAAAAAGGTTTATGGTTGAATGATACTAATATTTGGAATACTTGTTTGTCTGTGACCGCGCGGCGGCTTGAATGGTCAAAGGACTGATTAGGAGGGAGGATGAGAAACTGCCGTAAGTAACGATTTTGAATATTTCCAAATTTCAATTCCAGATCATTATTTTAGGAAAGTATTAATATGTTACAAACTTTCAGTGATTAATAGATAGATGGTTAGCTGTTATGCGGAGTAGCAAGGGTTTTCATTCCAGTGACCCTTAAATGACCAGCCCGGGGTTAACTTATCCCTTTCAACGTCTCTGTCAAACTATTGTCATAAGAAAGGAACTACATAGAGATACGGTCAGATAGACTTAACTTGGCCGGTTATGTTATGACCACTGTTTGTTTATACAATCAACTTTATATTTATAACATTAGTGTGATATTTTCCATAGACTTTCCTTGCTGAATAAACTAAATAGGTTTCATTAAAGAATCAGCATTCTGCGTAAGGTATTCTCGACCTAACGAGATTGTACAGAAGTGGTTCTTTACTTCGTTTAAGGACTGCACTCGTCGAACTCCTACGGATTCCTTCGACGGGGATTTTAAGGGAAATTAGGACCCAGTTTTACACGTAAGAAATCCACACAAAACTTTTCGAGTACGCTGACAGTATGCGCATAATTTTCTGATCAACAAACTAGAACAAAATACCTTGGTACTCTATGAAACAAAAGCGCGAAGGTTTCGCGGAATAGCAAGGTAATATTTTCATGTTAGGGTCTACACAGTCAATGATGTCATATAGATCTCTACGACACACGACTCTACAACAATAACAAGTATTCTTTATTGTATACCGCATAAAAAGACAAAAAAAACAAAGAATCACTTTAAAGAAAAAAAAAACTAAAAGAAAGAAGACTCTATTGTCAAAATCATAAAAGTTTGTATTTATCTTTAACACTTTGTGCGTTCAACCACTTTTCTATCTGAGTATACATCAATATGCCTTATTAACAATTTAGTATAGTACATGTGGCAACCTAAGTAGAACAATAAGCTGTATAGAGCTGTATAGTCGCTGAATAGAAGCTGTATAGTGCTGTGTGGAAAAATTATAGTACCTATATTGTTACCCGGTCAGGTACAGAAGTTCGCCCTAGGGGATTTTCGAGTGAAACAAGAATAAAATTTTAACAATAGGTTTTTATTTAAATAAAAGCTCCCTAGGACGACTAGAGACTCTAGGTCGTAAGTTCGTAATTCTTGTGCCTAATTCCTAACTTGAGTCAATTAACGTGATCGCTCGCACTCCCCTGACCGTGACCCGACGTGTAGTAGCGTAGGCTTGAGGTTCGGCAGGTCTTCGTAGGCTGCAAGGGCGTAGAAGGCTCGGCAAGGGTACGGTTGTCCAAGTAACCGGCTGGTAGCAGCTCGGTCAGGGTACAGTGTCCAAGTAACCGGCAAGAGGTGCCCTGCAGGTGGCTCGAGGATATGCGAAGCTTGGGGAACGTGAGCCCGTAGGTAGATGGGTAGCACGTAGGTAATTGGTAACCCGTAGGAAGTTTGGTAGCCCGTAGGAAGTTGTTAACCCGTAGGAAGTTTGGTAACCCGTAGGAAGTTGGGTAGCCCGTAGGAAGTTGCCCAGTTGGGCAGAGGTTTCACCTTTTAGAGGTGGTTGTAGTGATGTAGAAAATATGAGCTCTCTGAGAGCTGCAGGGGCTTTTATGGCCCAAAACCTGAGCTTCCCTTCCAGAGGAAAGGGGTCGTAACTAATTCAAACAAACCCCGCCCCTAACGATTCTAAATGTTGCCAGCGCTTATTTATACCGATTGGTAAAATAAACGCTGGCTTTAGCAGCGCCCTCTAGTGTGGCTCGAAGTGATATAGCACAGCGTAACAGTTCCCCTTTTCCCCGGTAAAGAAAATTAAAACTCATTTTAATTTTCGCTACAGATCTTACGACGTCGCAGCATTCATCAATCGCCTTTCTTACTATCCACATATATACATCATTCTTTCAGAGTAGGTCCGGCTATAGGGCTAGTCTGACCTTCGCGTCTGGTAGCAGAAGGCGCGGGGCGTGCTCGTAATATATTTAATTTGTCGCGAAAGTCCAAGGATTACCATCCGTCCTTGATAGGTTAACATCCAGATAGGATATGGCTTTTATTTAACGGGTTCCAAGACCGCCCGAGAACTGGATGCTAACATTAGGGCGTTTTTAAGAGCAGGCGCGACCCTACTGGTATTTAGGCTTTTAATTTTAACTATTTGCGACTATTTTTAATATGAGCAACGATCTGTGGTACTATGTTTTACTTATGTGTTGTGTTGCAATATTAACATGCAGCATAGGTTAAACTGGCGGTTTAACGCAGTTTATTATTTTATAATTACGTATTGCGGAGAATGCGCGCGCGCATTTGCTGCATGAATGAATTAACTTAACATGGCGCGCGTGCAACTCGCTCGAACGCGTCGGCCGACTGGACTATTGAGGTCACTGGGTCATCGCAGGAGACGCCCAGCGTGTTACGTAATTAATAAGAATGCTAACGCTTAAGAATTAATGCGACAGGGTTGTAGAACCTCGCCGTAGAACTTGAATTTTGATTTGTATTTAATTGTAATCATTTAGGATTGTTTTTAAGTTAATTAAAAGTACTCAATTTGCATGACCGTACTTCATTATGTCGTAGGGTTACTATCCGCCCTACATAAGTTAACAACATTACAAAGTAGTAAGGCTTATTTTTACGAGTTACTATCCGCTCGGAGTAGGTATGCATGCTGTTAGGGTAGGTGAATTTAGGCTTATTTAACCAGTCTTCAGAACCGCTGGAGTAAAAGGCTTTAGTTTTTAACATAATGGAGTTTTGGTGCATTAATTATTTTTAAAATAATCAAATTGAGTGGTAGTAGTTAGTTAGATTTAAAAAAGTTCGATTAATAAAAATAGTTAAGAGTATTTACGTATTATAAAAGTTAAAGATGATATTAGCAAGTATCGAAGTTAGATGTTTTACTATTTAGTTATGAGAGTTTTTAGTTGTTGTTGTTTTAAATATAATTTTTTAAACGTTAAAATTGAGTGCTAGTTTTTAGGGTCAGGAATGTATATTAATTAAATTAGTCAAGAGTATAAAATATTTTCTAAGTTTAAGGAAATAATTCGAAGTATTGAAATTAGTCATTTTACTTTTTAGTTATGAGAGTTTATAGTTGCTGTAGGCAGGGATCGTTTAACTATTAACTTGCATTTGATAGAACATTTTTTTTTTTTGCAAGGACAAATACGAGTATTTAATATTGTTAAGTTCCATAACGAACAGTAGTTAATTTTACCCACAGAAGTTAAGTTGTATACTTAAAGTAAGTCTGAGTTAACGGCGCGACTTTAAGATTTACCCGCTTAAAAGAATTACTAGCGATAGCGTATAGTGATCCTTAGGCGCGCGCGATAAGGTCTTCGCACAATAGAATAGTGCCTATGGCCGGAATGCAGGTGGTTGTTGAACACTTATGTGTTCAGTTAAAATAGTTAGTGAGACGCGCTCACAAGGAAGGTGATAACTTAGTATGTAGAACTCTCTCTGCTAACACTGGATGCTAGACCGTATGAGTACAATAGGAAGTGAAGTATATTACAGAGTTACAATGTACTGGATTGGATATCGCAGTAATAGTGCAGTGTTATAAAATAAAAGTGAAGTTACGTTAACGAAGTTAAAATTTAAAATAATTAAAAAGTGGATCTACTAGATGTTAATAAAATTTAGTGGTTTTGCCGGATAAATTCAAACTAATTTTGAAGAAATGTCGATATTCAGTGGTTGTTGTTTCAAGATAGAAGAGTAATTTTAAAGCTAACTGTAGTGTAAATTAAAAAAATATATACCGTCGGTTTTTAAGGATTATTAAATAGTTAGGTACACTTCTGTGCAAGTCGTCTTTTTAGAAGAGCGAAGTGAGTTGTACAGAGTGAGATAGCTGTTAGAAAATCGTTGTAGTTAATTTAGTTAACTACAGCTGATTCTTAGGCGCTTAGTGGCAGTTGAGGTTTTTTAAATTCGAACCCGCGGTTAATTGTAGTTGATGGTTACTAAGTAAATTTAAATTAACAGTTAGTCCGTTAGGATTTAAATTGATCGCGATAGTGCGATAATTTAAATTAAGTATGTACGTTGTGTTGTTAATTTAAATTGTTTTATGTAGAATAGTTAAGACAAATTTGGAGTATTAGCGATTAAAATTTAGAAAAATAGACGTTAAAATTTGAAAAAAAAAACCGTTAGAATTTGAACAACAACCCTGATTTTCGGCAAAAACGCCGTTCATTCGCCTTTTACGAATACCAGGCCGGTTTTGCGGTATTCTTGGCCCGCCACAAAACGGGTGGACAAGTGAATTTAGAATTACTGCGGTATCCAAGACAAGAAGAAAAATTATAGAAAAATCACCAACACCAACAACTTTAGCGTAGCTAGCTGACTCAAGCAAGAACTATAGCACAAGAAAACCCGTTGGCGCCACTGTTACCCGGTCAGGTACAGAAGTTCGCCCTAGGGGATTTTCGAGTGAAACAAGAATAAAATTTTAACAATAGGTTTTTATTTAAATAAAAGCTCCCTAGGACGACTAGAGACTCTAGGTCGTAAGTTCGTAATTCTTGTGCCTAATTCCTAACTTGAGTCAATTAACGTGATCGCTCGCACTCCCCTGACCGTGACCCGACGTGTAGTAGCGTAGGCTTGAGGTTCGGCAGGTCTTCGTAGGCTGCAAGGGCGTAGAAGGCTCGGCAAGGGTACGGTTGTCCAAGTAACCGGCTGGTAGCAGCTCGGTCAGGGTACAGTGTCCAAGTAACCGGCAAGAGGTGCCCTGCAGGTGGCTCGAGGATATGCGAAGCTTGGGGAACGTGAGCCCGTAGGTAGATGGGTAGCACGTAGGTAATTGGTAACCCGTAGGAAGTTTGGTAGCCCGTAGGAAGTTGTTAACCCGTAGGAAGTTTGGTAACCCGTAGGAAGTTGGGTAGCCCGTAGGAAGTTGCCCAGTTGGGCAGAGGTTTCACCTTTTAGAGGTGGTTGTAGTGATGTAGAAAATATGAGCTCTCTGAGAGCTGCAGGGGCTTTTATGGCCCAAAACCTGAGCTTCCCTTCCAGAGGAAAGGGGTCGTAACTAATTCAAACAAACCCCGCCCCTAACGATTCTAAATGTTGCCAGCGCTTATTTATACCGATTGGTAAAATAAACGCTGGCTTTAGCAGCGCCCTCTAGTGTGGCTCGAAGTGATATAGCACAGCGTAACAATATACAAGCTATAGAGTGCTGTGTAGTAGATGTATGGTAGCTGTATAGAAGCTACATAGTGCTGTATTAAATACATTTTACATATTTACGGGTCCACTGAAAATCAGCGTCATTGCATTCTGTGCCTCGAGTGGCCTCGACACATGCTGAGTGTCCTTTTTTTGGGATAACCAACATTAGAAAAAAGGAAATAATCTAATTCCAAAGTTCATAAACGACTTGCACGATTGTTAATGAGCATCTTTATGCTACGACTCGTACTTAGCCGATTTTGTAGTAGCTGTGACCACAACCTTTTTTGAGGGCTGGATCCGCGCTTGGTATAAATTATATTTTAGTTTTATTGATTAATGCTGTTTATGAAATTTGACGATCTCAATTTAAAAAAGTGTAATTTGACATTTTATTCAATTTATAATGTAATTATATTGACTGAATACATAAACTAAAGTACGAAACTATTATTAAACCGCAATTACAATAGGATTGGAGAGTACCGTCAGCACACTGTCATTTCATAGAGATAGGAACGAAGCTTGACGCAAGAACGAAGCTTGAGGCTATGAAATGACAGTGTGCTGACGTTACTCTCCAATCCTATTCTAATCACGGTTTAGTAATACTTGAAGCAGTGGCCACTAAAAATCAATATATTATGCATGAAATAATTTAATATACATAGATGAAGATCTCATTTGTTGCAGTGGCTGTCGAGTACTCAATAAAATAAATAAATAATAAAAATAAATATCGCGGGACAATTTACACCAATTGACCTAGTCCCAAACTAAGCAAAGCTTGTACTATGGATACTAGACAACGGATAAGCATACATATATAGATAAATACATACTTAAATACAAATAACATCCATGACTCAGGTACAAACATTCATATTCGTCACACAAATATTTGCCCATACCAGGATTTGAACCCGGGACCTCTTGCACAGTAGGCAGACACATGTGCCACTGTGCCATACAGGTCGTCAATAATGAGTACTAATATCTTTCAGTTTTACTTCTACTGTAGTCGACATTTAATTTGAGTGGCACATACAGACACCACGTACTCTTCACCTTTACTAATTTATAGTCTTTGTTCTAAGTTAGATTTTAAAAAAACTGTTTTTATTACCCAAATTCTACACGAAATAAATTTGAGGTTTGTTTTTCATTTCATGAATGTAATGAATATTATTATTTTCAATGTACTCATATGTAAGTAAATTTATCGGTTTTGTTATCAAACTCAACAAAACGCAACTCTTGAAATTAATTAACAAAGCACTTCAGCTCGTAACTCCTGGCTTATTGTTGACGATTGGGTAGGCTAGTGGTTAGGGCTACGAAGGTCGTAGGTTCGATTCCCACGAAGAGCAAATGTTTGTATGATGAGTATGAATGTTTGTAATCTGAGTCGTGAATGATGTAAATGTATGTTAGTACGTATATATTTACATAAGTGTATACTTCCTATGTCTAGAACCCATGGTATAAACTTTGTTTAGTTTGGAACTGGGTAAATTGTCCTAATCTATTTTATTATTTTTTATTGTAGACTAGAGAGTTAAAGTTTATCTCACACACTTGAAAGAAGTCTATAAAGTTGGTCAGGTTACCTAATGGTCTGTTATAATAGCTAAAGTACTGCCGAATTTAACAAAAATATTGCAAATTTCTGAGTGTATATTTTAGGATCCAGTAATAATAACGTGTTTTTGTAACATTAATTGGAAACGAGAGTTAATTTACTTTTCAAAAACCAAATTTCCTGATTCCATTACGTCGTGCAAATATTAGTATTGTACACATTCGATACAATTAAAACGGCGCGTTTTGCGTTTGCAAACAATTTTTTAAGAAATTTGATTCTTTCTCATATTTTTACAGACAATAATAAGTAAGAATTTTAAAAAGTGGTTTTATTCATTGGTTTGGATAACTAAACCAATTTCTATATATTTTTAGGAAGGTTCAGGTTACTTAATGTTTTTGTCGCTCTAACACATTATTTATTCTATGGAATTAGTCATATTTTTGTTTAAGATTTATATGAATTCTTATACAGTTTGAAAACGAACGGAAGGCATCTGAAAAGTCGCTATTTGCTTTACAGCATGTTTGATTTTGCAATGACCCCGAGGCCTTCTGCTCATTCCCTAACAAAAAGGTTAAGTTTATTTATCATAGAACGAGCCAACGGGTCACGTGATGGTAAGCAATCACCGCCGCCCGAAGACACCTGCGATATCGATTTCATCTCTTATTACGCACTTCCGAAGAAGGAACGAACTACCTACCTCAGTATCTCCGGACACTTTCATCTGGGCACTTTCAGAAGAAGATTATACATTTTTCAGGGTAATCACGTACCACTTTGCCCTTCTCATCACTTTTCATCAGGTAAGAAACTAATCAATTAAGAAAAATCCAACAGCATTTTTTCCCAATGGACAAATTAAGTATGAATTTTCGGCCAACTTGTGGCGAAAATTCGGCTAAATGCAATTGTAGGGTCACATGTCACATCCCTACACATACAGCGTGTGGTTGACAACTCGCAAATAATGGTAAACAAGCGGCCATCCTAGTTTGGGCGGTTGCCGGCGCGACATGAAAGGCACAATAGACGTAATTTCAATAGAACAAAGTTACAAATGCATTCATTCTTTTAGAAAGGGGGCTACTGGTTACTTAAAGTGTGCTATTCGCTGCATACGAACTCGCCTAATGACGTAGGTGCGTGTGCAGTGATAGTACTTATAAAACTATTTGTTGCGGGTGGTAGGACCTTGTGCAAGGTCCGTCCGGATCTCTACCACCATCTTGCTCGCCCATCCAGCCGCTAAGCAGCAGGGCTTGGACTGTGTTTTGGCGTGGAGAGCAAGACAGCCAGTGCAGTTACTGGCACAAGAGGTATTCCATCTTAACCCTCTGGGTTGGCAATGCATCTGCAAAATCTTTGGTGTTGCGGGTGTCTATGGGCGGTGGTAATCACTTACCATCAGGTGACCCATTTGCACGTTTGCCTTCCTATGTTGTCTACACTAGTCTACACTAATCTACACTAATATAATAAAGAGGTAAACTTTGTTTGTTTGTTAGTTTGTAGGGGATAATCTCAGGAACTACTGAATCGAATTCAAAAATCCCTTCACAGATAGAAAGCTACACTATTCCTGACGGACATAGGCTACTAATTTTAAGTGAACGAAGTCGCGCACGACCGCGCGACTTCGTTCGTAAAAAGCGATGAGTTTCCTCGTCGGTTGAAACCGGCGCCGGCGCAGAGCCATTGGCTTGTACATGCACCTCCATATCGCATGACTAAATTACGATTAAATTGTTTACTTCATGCTTTAATTAATTAAACACAAGTTAATTATGATACCTACGTAGTATTTATACTCAAATTATATACTTAACTGGATATAAATATTTATTTACTTTTACTGATATTAGAATTTAAACTTAGCGAAGCATATATTAGTTCAGGAGTGTGATTTTAAATCTCAACGGATGACTAAAGCTCGCCAAAATGGCCGTTTTTCATAGAAATACGGCCATTTTGGTGAGCTTTAGTCACCTGGTTAGATTCAAATGCATTTGAATCTCACCGGGTAACTAAAGCGCACCAAAATAGCCATTTTTCATAGAGATTCGGCCATTTTGGTGAGCTATAGTCACCTAGTGAGTATTAAAAAACTAACCTTATGTATAAGAAGTAGATATATATAGAAAACATATATTTAAGAATGAAACTGTATTAGTAAACTGAATAATTAGGCGCTGGAGAAATTAAAATACGTGCTACGGAAACAATGGAATTTATTGAACTAAAAAATAAAAAAAAGGAAAATTGCCATAGACAATTTTCTAGTGTTGCAAACAGAAGGCACCAATGAAGTGAAATTGCAGTGACTCAGGCGCCGCAGTTTTGAAAAAAGGTGTTGAATTTAGCATTGTTATCAAGGAGTAACAAGATTTTCACACAAGTAAATTTTTAGATTAGACTTCCACGAAATAATTTGAAAGAAATAATAAAATAAACACGTCTTTAAGACAGAACACATGTAACACGGGCAGAATACAAATACATAACCACAAATACCATAAAAATTGTGTTGAATAGATCAAAAAATACTTAAGTATGAATGTCAGATTTACCACAGGTTATGAAAAAATAAAACCGACAAGAAAATTCCGAGGTATCATAAAAAAAGGTACAATTTAAGTGTTGTACATTTTAAGTAAGTATTCAATGTTTTTGAAGATACAAACCCTAAATCCAAGTCGGAATTGCTTCCAAACATCTCTGCCCAAGATAATACTTTACTTTATTATAAAAAATAAAAAAGTTTATTTCAGACTAATTGTCCATACATGGTTAGTTATACGTGAGTGCTTATAGGTAGTGTTAGTTAAATAAATCACCAAAAAACGGAATAAAAAAAACAAAAAAATTATACCCGAGAAATTAAGTTTATGACAATAGATTAGAATTTTGTATTTAATTGATATCGCAATTGACTTTAAATTATTAATTTATGGAACACGACTCTAAAACAAAGTAACATATTTACAATTTGTTATGTTATTTCATTAACTATAGGGAATTAAAAAACCTTTTTGTTTCAAAACTTCTTTTTAGCCTATTTTTTTTTCAACATTTCCGCGTCCGTTTCAAAATTTGCAAGTAAATTTTGACTCATTTCCTGTGGTCGGATCATTATCAAATTTGATAATGTATATCGATCGATCCGATGATAATCGAAAATAAAGTACCGTCAACAAAAAACCTGTTTTTTCACAAAAAACTTAATAAGTAGTGTATTTTTTACAGAAATAAATTCACTTAACGTTGCAGCCGGTGTAATTACTGGCACTAGAGGTATTCCATCTTAGCGCTCTGGGTTGGCAAGGCATCTGCAATCTCTTTGGTGTTGCGGGTGTCTATAGGCGGTGGTGATCACTTACCATCAAGTGACCCGCTTACTTGTTTGCCTTCCTATTTCATATAAAAAAGTAGGTACTTAGTCTATTTTTTACAGAAATAAATACACGTATAACTATTATTTCAGTCGTACATTATGCTTCGCCCGCTTACTGCCGCGTGCGCAAGGTTGCGTCAGGCGACGACACACTACGCGAAAATATTGCGTCAGGTCGAAACAGGCCTGTAATATTTATAAGTTTTGCATCTGGCATTAGTGCAAATAATTGGCTTGTCATGGTCAATATAAAAATTTGACCCCAGAATCGACGATAAAACGGAGCCACGCCGAATCGTCGCCGAAATAATTTTGTTTATTTCTTAGTTATACATTTTTATGTATGTTAATCTGTAAGGTATTTGTCTATGGGCCTTTGTAGCCTGAGAATAAATTATTTAATTATAATACTAAAATTATTAAAAATAAACCTTAGTTGTATGGTGACTTCAGATCTCAATTACTTCAAATTGACTTAGTTTGACTTGTACCTACCTACTAGAACGTTGACAGTTTTTCACTCAGTTTTTGTATAAAATTGACTTCATTTTGCGTTTTTAATATACATGTATATGGTACATAAAAACATGCTAGTCACTTGTTTTTAAAATTAATTTTTTAATCCTAAAATGTCGATGTCGCGAAGTGTATATTTTGTGATTAAAATCTCATTTAAAAAAGTGACTAAATTTAAATTTTATTTTCTTTGCCGTAGAATGTTGGTACCATGAGGCAAAACTTTTACACATGTCATCGAAAAATACCGTATCGACTATGGTTAACTCTTTCACTGACAAATGGGAGCGTATTTAACCGCTATCGACTGTATTAACGTAATATGAATTTTCAATGAAAACTCATAGTAATTACTAAACTCGACTATATTGTCAAGTACGTTAAGATGAGTTTAGATGAATTTGACCACCGTGCCCAGTCCGCTCTATTTGAAGTTGTCTGTACAAACAAACAAACATTATAAATATACATATATACCTATAGATAACCACAAAAGAATAATTTGTGAATGGTAAATCTTCAGTAATCCTAATAAATAAGTAAATGACTGATATGATCGTGATAAGATTTGGCTAAGCTTCTTTTTCTTCCGAAAACAATAATAACTCTGTTTTTATTTATAACACAAATTAGACAACAATTTTATAGGAAAAACAATTATGCTTCAGTTTTTGGACTTAACATGACCGCTCAAGTTTAATTCATGTACTCAATACTCAATACTTTATTGCTTTGCCACAATGTATATGTTACAGGTGTTAACAGGTGTTATGTATATGCATAAGAGTTATCATCATCATCATATCGTCATCATCTCAGCCACAAGAAGTCCACTGCTGAACATAGGCCTCCTCCATGGATTTCCAGAGTGACCGGTTGGAAGCAGCATGCAACCAGCGCCTTCCTGCCACCTGTATGAGGTCATCGGACCTTTTTGTGGCTGGTCGTCCTACGCTGCGCTTGCCAATACGCGGCCGCCATTCGAGAACTTTTCGACCCCATCGGCCATCAGTTCTCCGTGCTATGTGCTTGTCCCACTGCCACTTCAACGTTACTTTGATAAGAGTTAATAGCTTTCCGTAATACTAGTTAGACGCAGGACGGGATAAATTAATGAGATAAGTAAGAAAAAGACGATTTCAAAGTCCTTAAAAGTTCTCGCTAACTATTCAACTATGGTATGGAAAATTCTGAAAAAACAAAATATTTAGTAGATTAACATATTCAATGTAAATGGTGATAAACAAGACGAGTAAACAAGTTTAATACATAATAGTTTTATCCTAAAAATGTTCTAACATGATTGATAAGGTTAATCCGTAGAAAGAAAATACAATGTTAAATGCTAGACATCTTCCTTTTCACTCATACAAAAACAGGAGATACATATAATTTTTTTTTGGAAGGACTGGCGCTGACAGCCTCAGACGGCTTTGTCAGCTTATCGGAGAGAGGGCGAAAAACCAGAAGGGCGCTCAGTGGCCCGTTTCACGAAGCTACAAGTTACAATTTTACGAGTCTAAACCGGCAACATTGGTCAATAATGACCAATGGCAATGGGCATAATGACCAATGTTGCCGGTTTAGACTTGTAAAATTGTAACTTGTAGCTTCGTGAAACGGGCCACAGGTATAAAATTGCCTATGGACGAACGAAACAGGACATGATATTTTTTGTCCCTTATCGCGTGCCGGTTTTTTTAAGGACAGATCATCATGATCTGTCGAAATTACATGTATTTGCTGTCCCTTTCGACGACACAAAACTTTTACCAAACTTTATTATCTAACACGTGAGGTATACCTATCAGAGGTAATTGGAGTAAAGTCGAAAATGCATTTTTGGTAAATTCACCTAGAGTTTAAAATGATTTCCTGTTTAGTAGAAAATCGCGATTTTTTTTTAAATCCCCCATTTTTGACTACTTACTATATTTCGTCAATTTACTAAAATTAATTAAATTTCATTTAAGTTTCATTAATCTAAGGTTTTATGCCATTAAAGATTGACAACCGCTAGGTACCTATTTTGAAAAACTTTTATACTCCTATACTCACTAGGCGGTTTTTTTCTTACCTAACTAAAACTAAGTGTCGAGTTGACAAACAAAAAGTCTCGACATCTCTGAGACAAAAACTTTTCGCTAATGACTGGAAAGTGAACAAAAGAATCGAACCCAGGCCCCGCCACTCGGGCGCATGCTGACGCAACCCATCAGTCATCGAACTCATTGTTTGTGAACAAACAAACACGTCCGCCTGCGTTTGTGTAGTGACGCCTAATGATTTAGGGTGTTTGCTTCCCAGTAATTAGTAAAAAACAAGCTGTCTGGGTGTTGCGTTATAAAAATTAAACATTAATGTCGAAAATTACGTAAAATCTCTAAGGCGTTGGCCACGGTGGTTTTTTTCCTTTAGAAACGGCAATTTAAAGTGATTTATAATAATAAATAATTTAAAAATTCATAATTAGGTATGTTAGTTGCAAAAAACCTTTAACTGTGTTAGGAAGTGCCCCTCACAAGTTATAATAAAAAAAACAGATAATACTACTTTTTTTTACTAGCCCAGATTTGTGTCCCACAGCTGGGCAAAGATCTCTCTACGAAACCCACGATTTGACACAATGTCAGTCAAGTCTCTTTCGAAATAAAATAAAATTAAAAAACTAAATTAACTTCTGAATTACAGATTAGACAATCCTATTGTAGTACGTTTTGAAATATAATTTAACTAGCGACTAGTTGCGACACTCGGCGCCATATTCAATTAAGTTCAAATCTTATAAGTAAATTTTGGCACCAATAATTAATTCACGATAAAAAAAACTTATACTTAAAATGGTAAATGTAACAAACTGGAACAAATTACCTTGTTACTCCACGAAACCAGTGCCGGGCTCGTGCAAAATAGCTGCGTCTGTGCGACACACATATGTTCATGCGAAAACCCACCCTCCTTCGCTTCCACACGAAACAACAGCCTGGCACTGGTTTCGTGATATGGACCTCCGTAAAGAATCCTGCCTGAATCTATTAATTATATAATGGTATATTTATCAAAAATATTTTTTTTTCTTACGTTCCAAACTACGTTTCGCCTGTTTATGTATAATTTTGCCTTTATTTATAAAATCGAGCGTCATTTCTTAAAAACAATCTCTACGTGCGCAAATATTTTGTAGCTAGCAGCTGACTACAATCCATCAGCGCGGTCGAAAAAACATTGCAATAAATCGCCCCGTGTGCGCCGTGTCACGCGGTGACTCACCGATTATAGTCTTTAGTGGAACGAGATAAGGGTGCTCGTTCTAGGTAACGTGGAAAACTAGGTCCTTGGCCACGTTTCACCTTGATCGTGATTGAACTCGTGTGTAATAAAAGTATTTGCTTATTGACATCACAGAGTGATCGAATAAAAAAATCGAGATGGATAATAGCAATTTTTTTTCGTGAATTCGATGATTTCCAGAAAATTTTAGCAAGCGATCTTAGTCGCGGTTTTGGCTGTTTTGCTTCTTTTAAACATGCGAATCTATATTATTCTTACGTCAAAATTAAGGTAAGACTTTTATCTATCGAATACAGTTTATTTCGTTAAAATCCACCCAGTAGTTTTAATGCTATCGCGAGTTGTACTGAGTGGCGCCAATGCGACACCTCATTTCCAGGACACACGCCCGCGGTCTGTGACGTCATCGCAGGGGTGGAGGGAGGGTAAAGGTGTACTTTTGTGTTGTCGCCAAATGGATCTTCAAACAACATAACTATTATTTTTGTAAATTATAAACTTAAGGAGTATGAAGCTTCCCTACGTATAGTCGACCAAGTATTTGCTTGACCACTTTTATCTCTTTGTGATACGGTCATAAAACAGTCAAGGAAGTTTTTGGTCGACTATACACGAGTTTTATTTTCATATTTTCTGGAATGCTTACTAGGACGAGGAAGACGTTCTTCGCATTAATTTTTGTCTGCCTGTTTGCATGTTTGTATGCGCATCTCGCAAAAACAAACAATCTGGTCAATGTTTCATCTTGATAAGCCACCTGAAAACTGAGTCACATACTTACTTCCAAATTCCATCCGGATGAAGTCGCGGGCAAAACCTAGTGGTAAATCAAATTATGGAAAACATTAGATGAACCACTGTAATAAGTATCTATTCTAAATTACTAATAAAATGTTGCATTGCGTGAATATATATATAATTTAGTTAAAAAAAAAGTCTGAATGGAAAAGTCAGGGAGACTGTTTCTTACAATGCCACAAAGACACACATTGCAAGGTATGCGAGTGGTGGCACTTTATGCAGGGTCAGTCCAAATCGCTGCCACCATCTTGCTCGTTAATCTAGCCGCTAAGCAGCAGTGCTTGCCCAGTTCCAGCGTAGACAGCAAACCAGCTGAAATTACTGGCACAAAAACTCATCTTAGCTCTCTAGGTTGGCAACGCTGCCATCCTTGATATTGCGGGTGATGGGCGGTGGAAATCCCATTCATTTGTTTTACGGTCATCCCATTAGGTGACCCACTTGCTTGTTTGCCTTCCTATTTTACATATTTTTAATCATACAGGATCAATGTAAATCAGCATTCAGTCACGTCATTTCCCTGGGTATGTGACGGACGTAGTGTTGTGTTACCGGACTCCAAGATATTGCAAACAAGCAGCGGATGTGCATTGCGACCGGCTCAAACAATGATCGCGGCCTTGACGACAACGGGCACTGGCGATTTAAAAAAAAACTTTTATACCCTCAAAAATACCTTAGAGACTGACATACTTATTTTTAAAATACTTGTGACCAACTTTCGGGGTGTCCAACAACCATCAAAACGACTGAAAACGACTGCCTTCGGCCAGAATTCCTGACACCCCGGCTTCGGTCATCTACTGGTACAACTCAAGTTCCTCAGTCTTGTAATCGAAATTTCTTATTTGTTTTAAAGTAGAACTTTCTTATTACTAAGTGAGTCAATAAAACTGATAGACGCAATGAAGACGAGGAAATTCGTGGTCATGTGGCAGGACTCGAACTTAGAACCTCGGTCGTTAGATGCCATTGAGTTACGTGATATACCAGCCACTACTAATTTTCCAATGTGATCTGTTTTACGGTCATCGCAATCTTGGTTTCGATTCGACAAAAGTTTTCATTACAAATGTAAAATGGTGCCCAAATTACTGTTCAAAAATACAAAGAAAAATCTGACCTGATTTGTGAGAACTGAGAACGTGTCACTGCGCCGATTTACAAAAATTAAGGGCAAGAAAACATGCGAAAGGATGTTTAGCTTTCAAGAAAAATGATTTTGGAAAAATGATTGTATAGTCGACCAAGAAATTCTTTGAGCACATTTCGACCGTATTACAAAGCGGTAGGGTTCAAAAGTGGTCAAGCAATAACTTGGTCGACTATACAATTCGGTTAAAAAAAGGCAAAGAGACAGACCATGTGTGGGATTAAAATGCAGCATACTGTACGAGCTCTTTCGCATTTATAATACCACTAGCCAATCCTACGCCGACTTTTTCACATCGATGACGCAACAAACTCATGCGCAAAAAAGTATTTAATGTAAGTATAAGTTTTTATTAAAACAAGACGTTTAATTACGGAAACTATGAACTTCGTGCATTATAGTGCCCTTGATCTTAGCCTTCGACTAAACTTTTCCTTTACACAATTTGCCTTCCGTCATAAATACGTAAATCAAGTTCGCCACAATATCTCACTCTTGGAAAAACCATTTATGAATGAACATTCGATGGAGGAAGCCCTCCATTCAATAATTCATTACGAATGGGGATATTTCACTAAGGAAAATCCTGAATAATCAAATGACCTCAGAATTATCGTCAGAAATATCATCACTTCGTAACTAACATCCTACTAATATAAAAAATGGGCAAGTGATGATTTGGATATTTAATTGGATTTTTAACAAACTGGAACAAATTACCTTGCTATTCCGCGAAACCAGTGTCGTGCACGTGCAAGATAGCTGCTTCTGTACGTTACACTTTTTTTCATGCATAAACCCACCCTCCTCCGCTTCCACACGAAACAACATTTATCACACAGACTCAACTATACACCACCACCACTAAACACTAAAACAACATGATCTACGCGCGTTTCGCCTCTACACGACGCATCATTCGGATCAATTAGTACGACCGTTTGCTACTTGAACGAATGATATAAGTCCATCCAGTTTGTTGATATGGACCTCCGCAAAGTAACGCCAGAATCTATTAATTATTTGGATATTTGTTTTTCAATCACTGCTGGACGGATTTGGACGAAATTTGTTAGATCTAGACAGATAGATCATTTCCTAGATTAAAACTATGGGATACTTTTATCCCGAAAAACAAATTATTAAATTAAAATGCTATGTTATGACAACACAAAGAAAAATTAGGGTAATGGCAGGACTTAAACCTGCAACATCAGAATTCCGTGCCTTGCGTTTCCCAGTTTCGCCATATTACCGCTGCCATACCCTGCGAATTTTTCAATGTGCATCGTCTTACGAATGCAATCAAAAGTGAAAATTCAAAAATTTTGTAAGGCAGACAATAGACGGTCGAAGACCTATTACGAGTAGATTAAGGAAAAAACATCACTTATGTAAATCAAGTTTAAATATTGGCCGATAATTTCATCACACATGATGCAACGGTCACTTTCGCTCTCGGGTTCAGTGCTAAGTGGATTGCATCATTATGTACTCTTCAGGATCTGATTCACATCCAGGTTAAAAGGTTATGAGTTATGACAGATCCTTGGGTTACGCGGCCAGGACTGAACCACATCCTGTAAGGCATCCTTCTTTCTATGTGCCAAGGTTGTGATGCGTCATTGGGATGTCATCATTAATATTACGGGAGGTCACGACAAATTTGGCAACGATCACCAATATGGCTGATCGGAAGCTCACAAGATAAAGGGCAACTCCGTGATGCCAAATATGTCGGTCTGCCTGCGCTAAGTGGTTGCGTTATCGAAATATGGCGCCTGCAAAACCAGTTATTGTTCCCAAAAAAAAACGATAAGTAAAATGGCTGAATAAAGTACAGAAAGGAAGTACCGGTTGCACTCATGTGAATTCTGCTAAAACTGAACAAATATTTGGTCGCGTTTCGAAGTTCAGCTCGTTTAAAGACCCTTGATCGTTGCCAAAAAAAAACGATAACGGAAATGGCTGAATATGACGTGGTATAAAGTATCAGTATGTACGAGCTTAATGCACCAAAACTGAAAAAATCTTTGGTCGCGTTTCGTAGTTATGAAGCGGTCTAGGTTACAATATCTCATACATTGTTGGAGTATTTTTTCAAAAGCATTGGATAAATCAAGTTCAAACATATTTTTGGGGAATAAGCACAGTGTCAAAAATATCCTCCTACACTTCTTTAGCAAACCTACCCTCCTCCGGTTAGGGGTAAGTAAGATCTGGTATCCAAATAGAAGACAAGTCCTTCCTCATCTACCGAAGCTTTTCCTTTTTGAAATGTCACCTCTAGTCTTGCTTTGATGTTCAGTGCCGTTCATAGAATTTTTAGACAGGGTAGACGTTTAAGTGACGGTTTAACTTGCGTTTGGTTTTCATTAATTTCAAATCAGGTGTACAAAAGCCATTTACTATCAAGCTAACTGTTCGGAAAATTTCGGTAATTGTTGACGCTCAAGCTGAGAAAGACACTGTTTACTATGTGCTATTGTATGCGTTATTTATATCATTGTGTGCTACTTATCTATAGGAATGCACACTAATCTGTATCCGCATGGTTGCGCGGCACGCATGTATACATTTTACCGGAATAGTTTGTGTCTTTCCCGTTAGGCGCACAGTGGCGCTTTTGCAACGCGATGCGAAGTGGCGTCGTTGAGCGGCAGGTAAGATACCGATGATACGCCAACAAATGGAGCTTGTTTATACTTTTAGAAGTTTATTTATTGATAACAGGAATATTAGACGTAAGGATCAAATAAAATCAGTTTATATTTAGCAGATTGGCAGGGTGTTTTTATGTCTATTATTGAATTTAAGCTGTAGTATGTATTTTTTTATGTTTCGTCATACTCGTACATAGGCTATTATTATATCAGTCTGCCACTAAACACGAGATCTGAAAAGGGCTCAAAGCTTTGGGGATGAAACTAGTTACAAATCCATCATCATCATCATAAATCAAAAGAAACGCAGCATTTGAAAAATAAAGTCACTTTAGAACTATAAACGAAGCCTTTTTATAATTATTATCATCAAACCTCGATTTGACGGTAGCAATTATGTAATGATGTCGTTACGTTCATTAGAACGTAACTACAACTGTTAAGTTTAAGGGTTGTTTTTCGTTAAATGTCGATGTGGATGAAAAAGAAATGAATAGGATCCAGCCCCTCTAGCACACTAGCGTTTATCGCTGACATAAAACATTCGTCCCTTTTGCACATGCATACTGCTTAGAACTGGATAAATGCTTTATGTCATCGATAAAAGCTAGCGTGCTAGGCCCCCAGAAACTGATAAGATTCCGCAGGTGAGAAAGAATTTGTCTTCCATTTGGATACCAGATCTTACCTACCCCTAACCGGAGGAGGGTAGGTTTGCTAAAGAAGTGTAGGAGGATGTTTTTGACACTGTGCTTATTCCCCAAAAATATGTTTGAACTTGATTTATTCAATGCTTTTGAAAAAATACTCCAACAATGTATGAGATATTGGAACCTAGACCGCTTCATAACTACGAAACTTGACCAAAGATTTTTTCAGTTTTGGTGCATTAAGCTCATACATACTGATACTTTATACCACGTCATATTCAGCCATTTCCGTTATCGTTTTTTTTGGCAACGATCAAGGGTCTTTAAACGAGCTGAACTTCGAAACGCGACCAAATATTTGTTCAGTTTTAGCAGAATTCACATGAGTGCAACCGGTACTTCCTTTCTGTACTTTATTCAGCCATTTTACTTATCGTTTTTTTTTGGGAACAATAACTGGTTTTGCAGGCGCCATATTTCGATAACGCAACCACTTAGCGCAGGCAGACCGACATATTTGACATCACGGAGTTGCCCTTTATCTTGTGAGCTTCCGATCAGCCATATTGGTGATCGTTGCCAAATTTGTCGTGACCTCCTGGTCTATAAGAGGAGTGTGGACACACCGCTCTCATACAAACGGCGATAACGTTTTCCACCCACGAAACCTTAACCTATAGCTATGATTTTTTTGTATGTTGTCATTATGCTCTAGAACTAGGTTTGTATGTTTTTATTTTTCGAATATTCGAAATAGTTTCAAAAATATTGACGCTTTTGTGTTTTGTATGAAACTCCTAAAATGCAAATATTGTCAAATTTATGAAGAATATTTAAAAAATCAAAACATACAAATCTAGTTCTAAGACACAATGACAACATACTAAAAAATCATTGCCATAGATTAAGGTTTAGAGGGTGGAAAACGTTATCGCCGTTTGTATGGAGAGCGCTTTTTGGGGCTGGGTTCACACTCCTCGTAAGGTTCCAGTGTAGGCGTACAGATACATATCCCTTGTCTTTGTTATTATCTTTACAAAGTATAAAACAAAATCCTTCTCCGTATCCGTCTACGTACTCATACCATCGGCTACTTACTCTAAGCCTTCTTACTAAGCCGCGCAGCAGTCTTTGATTCGGTTTTCACTGTCATTTAGAGAAATGCTTACAAAATGAGGAACCGACGACCTGTGGCCCGTTTCACTAAGCTACAAGTTACAATTTTAAAAGTCTAAACCGGCAACATTGCTCAATAATGACCAATGGCAATGGGCATAATGACTAATGTTGCCGGTTTAGACTTGTAAAATTGTAACTTGTAGCTTCGTGAAACGCGCCACTGTATGGCACAGTGGCACATGTCTGCCTACTGTGCAAGAGGTCCCGGGTTCAAATCCTGGTATGGGCAAATTTTTGTGTGACGAATACGAATGTTTGTACCTGAGTCATGGATGTTATTTGTATTTAAGTATCTATTTATCTATGTATGTATGTTTATCCGTTGTCTAGTATCCATAGTACAAGCTTTGCTTAGTTTTGGACTAGGTCAATTGGTGTAAATTGTCCCGAGATATTTATTTTATTTATTTATTTTATGTAATGTACAGTATTATCAAAAATATATTGTGCCACGATGTACCTGCGCAGTAGACCAATTTTAGTAAAGCGAGAAATTTCGATCTACCATGATAAAGTAGAACTTTACGCGCGCTAAACTCTTGCGCTTTTATTGGTCTATCGATTTCGGAGCAACATGGCGGCAGCCCGTGCGCCACAGTGTACGAATTGTGTAAGCGGGGCAAAGCTAAGAATGCATAGCAAGCAATACTCTGCCAGTTGCGCTTGCAAATAAAGTACAATATGGATTTCACACGTTCGGCTACTGTCGGAAACCGGTCCGCGCTTCTCTGCGGAAACGAATACTGCCGATGCTCAATATATTTTTGGTAAAACTGTACATAACAGCCTATTTGTACCCGCGCAAAGACGGGGCAGATCCCTAAATAAGTTTAACGTTACTACTGATCTGCAGGTACAGTCGACCTGCATAACCTGTGCAAGCCTCGTACAGACAGGTGCTAGAAAAAAAAGGTTAATCTCCTTATTTCACGAACAATTTTTTGCTTCGACATCGGCAGTTGTAATATCGGTGTGTTCAGGTATGAATTCTTGGCCCAGCTAAGCATGAAAGGTTTATAATTGATTTCTATACCATTTTACTAATACTAACGGGCCTACAAGGAGTGGGGCACGCATGCGAATTGCTCTACATTACGGGTTTTGATCAGACAATCGTTCATATCGTTCATCAGTAGTCGGCAATGTGGGCAATTCGCAAGCGGAAATTCGCTCAGTGTTATTTTATTTTATTTATTTATTTAATAGGACCTTCAACAATGAGTATACTGATACTAGGGAAGTTTTATACATGCACAGATTACGGCTAAGTATCTTATCAATTACAGAAGGACACCGCATGCGCCGAGTTACAATATCAACACTAGAAACTAATGCTCCTCGTTACGGAACCAAAACCTAATTTAACGTAACTTATTTAATTAAAATTAAAATTAAACTTATTTAACACTTTAGAAGATTGGCCTTAATATATGGGAAGGATGATGAGTTCAAGTCAATACAATGCTGATGGTCTTTGTATGTCGCAAACATGCGCGAAAGCGGGCAGTGAAGCTTAAGATTAGTTCGATGATCAGGCAGGCAAAACAGTTATGACCCTTAATACTTAATTATTTATAATCATATTTGCAGTGGTACCGTATTACCACAACCAACTATCCAGCTATGCTTAGAGCAATCTTTAAACAATTTCAAACGACAAGCTGCTAAATATCTTCAATCTTGCTACACTTCTTCTCAATAGAATATTTCATTTTGCAAAGCTTTGGCAGAATCAGAGTTGTAAAAGAATCTGTACGATACATTGAGAAAATAAGGTTATCGATTTTCATCTGTTTATTAGGCTTTCCAATGGCACACCGACTTAACTTATACATATGTTCGTTTTGCGGCTAGTTTTTTCTTCTTTAAAGGGTTGTTTGTTTTAATACATAACAAAAGGTTGTTTCGTAGAGTTAAGCTGTCAATGCGCGAATCTGACTCACACTTGACTCGCCTGGACGGGTTTTTAATCGCGCGGTACCTTTGTTATTTGAGTACCTACAATAATTGCGACAATTGCAATAATTACAATTGTAATATAGTTAATTTCCGAGCAGAAAATGCAGCATACTAGGAAAATGAATGGAAACGTTTGCTTGTTCCGCTAATGTGCTAATACGTCTATTCCGTTTTTTCCGTTTGCGAAATACATTAAAGATCCAAGTTTCATCTTTTGTACCTAAAAGAACCTTAATAAATCTATGAACAGTGCCATAGAAAGTCAAATCATTATCATCATTTCAGATTCGTTAATATGCAAAGATATCTTAAAATAAACCCGAAATCTTTAAGCCAGGTTTTAACGTATTTCAATTCCAATTAATGAATGCAGACGTTACTTGTCGGAGGTCCTTATAAACAAAAACTTTGGTTTCACGGAGAAGCAAGGTATGTGTTTCAGTTAGTTTGTTTCTTTTGTAACAATATGAAACAATTGAAACATTCATCGACCAAATTACTAATGTCTTGGAGACAGGCCAAATTAGAAGCACCCGGAACCGCCGAGCATGTATGAAGAGTTAATGTGTGTGGAAGCGAGGGAGTATGCCGGGGCAAATGGCGTTCTGTGGTCTCTGCCTACTCCAAAGTGAAACAAGCATGAGCTTATAATAATAATCATTTAAACTGAGTTTCCTGTAGACAATATAAACTGCAGTTGCATTAGTAGCTTGCAGTTATCAAATAACATGTTATTGTGGTAATTATATATCCTCAACGTGGAGTCATACGACGGATGAATATAAACTAGGCTCTTTTTCAATCCTTGGCCATTTTTTCTTACTTTGGCATTGTCTAGGATTCACGGTTAGATTACAAACATAGTAATTATTATAAGCATAGTACATACCAGAGGTACAAAGATCTCATTGACGATACAAAAATAAATAAATAAAATGCAGGTGGTAGGACCTCGTGCAAGGTCCGTCCCGATCGCTACCATATCTTGCACGCTAATCCTGTCGCTAGGCAGCAATGCTTGAACTGTTGTGTTCCGGTGTGGAGAGCAAGACAGCCAGTGTAATTACTGGCACAAGAGGTATTCCATCTTGGCCCTCTGGGTTGGCAATGCATCTGCAATCTCTTTGAAGTGGCGGGTGTCTATAGGCGGTGGTGATCACTTACCATCAGGTGACCCACTTGCTTGTTTGTCTTCCTAATTCATAAAAAAAAATGTTAGGATTCATTTTGCGGTTTGGGGTGTTAGTCTAAAACCTCACCACGTATTATCAACCTGCAATTAGAATAGTATTGGAGAGTAACGTCAGCCCACTATCATTTCATATATATATAGGAAAGAAGCTAGACGCAAGTCTATGAAAGGACAGTATGCAGACATTACTCTCCAATGCTATTCTAATTGCAGTTTGATATGATCACCTCGGGGGATGGGATAGATTTAAGTTACTAAAAAAACATCACGTGTTTAAGGGCCATTTTACACGGTAAGAGATCTCGCATGCGATTCGCTTTGCATTGCGGGGCTCGATCGATCGCTTGACCACGTCATACCTCGGCGGCCCGCAATGTAATGCAACTCGCAAGCGAGAACTTGTGCCATGTGAATGGCCCTCAATGGACAACTCGTGAGGTTACACTTAAGGGCTTATTACATTACTAAGATTTAGCATAGTGTAATAAGAGTTAGCCTGTCTAATTAGACATTAGACCGACCGAATGGGTTCGGCCGTGCTTACTTGCTTACTAAGACTGTCTGAATACCGCGTAGTGTAATAAGCCCTTTACTCGTTTGGCATCTTATTGTATACACATAAATGAGGCATTATGTCTAGTTTATTATACCAGTAAGTTTATGGTATTACGTAATTAGCGTATTAGTGTGGACTTACGAGGTGCAGTTGCAATCACCAGGTAACACGAAGCCCCGTAATTGGATGAGCCGAGCCAGGCTGTCTGGCGGGGTTTCCACGACTCTGTATTTCTTACGTATTATTTTATACGTTCATACATGTAAAAATGATATTAACTTTCTTATTGTTAGGTTTAATATGTGTGTGCTTAGCTAAAGTTATAGCGTATAGGTTGTCGCTGCGAGGTGCATCTATATGTATCTACCTATGTGTATTGTGAAGATTGTACACGGCGAGGAATAAAATCAGTTAGCAACGAACCGTGCTTGTTATCATTACCGGCTCCTTATAACCTTAAGCTTAAACTTATATAGTACTAGCGGACGCCCTTGACTTCGTTCGCGTGAAATTAGTCGCCTATGTCCGTCAGAGATAGTGTAGCTTTCTATCGTTGAAAGAGTTTTAGAAATCGGTTCTGTAGTTCCAGAGATAACCCCTACATGCAAACAAACAAACAAAGTAAAGTCGCTATCCATTCCTGTCTGTCCTGATTATTGCGTATGTTCGGCCGCCTTCTCCTTCTAAACCACGCAATGGATTTTGATGCGATGTTCACTGTCGTTTAGAGATTTTTTACGGGAGGTATGTATACATTACATCTTAATTCGACCCCTGGGAAGCCGGGGCGGGTCTCTAGTATGATATATGGTAACTATAAGGTTATGGAAAATATTTTTATCTACACACATATCGTCACTTGGATGGTAAACCTACTAAAGCGACATGTGAGTAAGTGTCGCTTTAGTAGTTTAATCATCCAAGTGACGATATCATAAGTCCTCTAAATGACCAGCATTATTACAACCAATTTTATTATGAGAAATTTCTTTTTGTGGTAGTAGGTAAATCTGAACATTAATGGTCATTACATACCGATTTCTGTACCTTTATGAGTTTAAATTTGGAACAGCTCTTAAAATTCAAGTGGGTGTCTATTTCAGTATCCATAGATATTAAAACAGTTATCGGTACGAAACGTCAATTCGGTATGTTTTTATTTAATTTAAACGCACGACATTTGATCTCGAGTGATATGAGATTAGGACTTCATTCGTTTTTTTTATTTGTGTGAATCAATGAAGAATATTTGTTGTTTTTGTTTTGTTGACCCACAGATACTTGAGCTCGAAAATCATTAGATATAGCGACATAGAACTATCGATTTGTTCCACTTTTCGTGCATTTCGGTTATTTTAATGCTATTTCATCTTAAAGTCACCACGTGCGCTCCAGTCGTCTTTAAGAGCACGAGAGATGTGTCAGCGGTTGCTACGCGGGCTGCGCGTGCGCATGGGAGCTAGGGTCGGCAGTTTATTTCTATAATTCTATGCCTTAAACTTCGATTGGCGTAAAGCACAATCGATTGTATGTGTTTTACGCCAATTGAAGTTTATGGTATCGATATAGCCTACTCGTGATCGTTATTATTTAATGGCAAAGAATATTTTTGTTCAACAGACCACATTTTAGTAATTGTTACCTTTATAGATATACAAACAAAAAACTATTTATAGGTTACCTTTGAAAAAATAATATAAGTAAGGTAATGGTACCAGTGATTGACAGTGACGCAATAACAGACCAAATGGAAACATATGACTAAAAGCGAGACAGTGATGTCAACTAATGGTATTAAAAACAATGTACTACGCGTGTCAAACACAAGGACGGTTAGCTTAAGTATTATTTAAATTACAAACCATATTTAATGTCGCAGATGCACCGGATTTAAGTCATTATCATTTAACAACAATTTAGCTTCTTAAGTTGCAAAAAAAATAGCTTTTTATCACACGAAGTTGACAACCCTATTAGGGAGTGAAAAATATTTGCGCAGTATGTTAGCATGCGCATGCGGCAACGGTTCGTTACTACCGTTTTATAAATAAGGATTGTGCTCTAAAAGATCTTAAATAAAGATCTAATTGATCTTATATCAATTATTTTGTTACTCTTAGTTCCCATAGATGATCAGAGCGAATGGATAATTCTAATTGTATAATTTTGCGGGTGGTAGAACCTAGTGTAAGATACGTCCGGATCGCTACCACCATCTTGCTCACTAAACAGCAGTGCTTGCACTGTTGCGTTCCGGCGTGAAGAGCAAGACAGCCGGTGTAGTTACAGGCACAAGAGGTATCCCGTCTTAGCCCTCTGGGTTGGCAACGCATCTGCAATCTCTTTGGTGTTGCGGGTGTCTATAGGCTGTGGTGATCACTTACCATCAGGGATCCACTAGCTCGTTTGCCTTCCTATGTTGTATAAAAAAAAAATCTTCCATCTCCGAAGAGCTGGTAGACTCAGACATGTAATTTTCATTGTCAATATTAATTCTTTGTGCCTAACCTTGGTTAGCACTTGGCATTCTACATGCCTTTGTACCTACACTACAGGCCCACCCGTTGCGTACACGTCGCGTATGCAACGCGGCTCCATCTAACTTCGTAGAGCTGCATTACGCAAGCGAGCTGCATACACGTCCATTGTAGCTCGGCCGTAACCTAACCTCCCCCCCAATAAACGCAACGCAACAATATGCAATATCAAGAATTAGTTCCGTTCGTTATTGCCCCTCTCCCCCCTCACCCCGGCCCCCGCTCTCGCCTGGGGCGAGTGCTGATACGACGATCGTTGCCTTCAAACCACAGTATATAGGAAAATTTCAGAGGGTTTTTCAATTTTATTTATAACTTAGAGGTTGATAAAGAGGATCTTCATTTATTCAAAGGCGGATTTTTGTTTTCATTATACAACATAGAAGGCAAACGAGCAAGTGTGTCACCTGATGGGAAGTGATCACCCGCAACACCAGGAGAAGGTAGATCAAATGTCGAGAGAGCCCTAGCCACGTCATAGGCACCCCTTTGGTGCTAGATCTCTATAGAAAGTTATGATTTCATCTAGGCACGTGCCTAGTTTGCCTAAAGTACTGTTGACGAGTGATGACCAAACCAGACGTCACCAAAGTGTCAATTAATGTCAAATGACGTATGTTTTCTGACAAACTGACAGTATGGACGGTTTTTAAAGATTCTTAAGCTTAGGTAAACCAGACAACTTTTTGAAAACACTCAAAACAGCGAATGGACCTTAATCCTATTTACATCTTACAGTAAGAGTTTTCTAAGAATGTAGGAACTGAGTATCTATACTTTTGCTACTCACTATAGCAAGTATCTGAACAATAAGCTAAAAAAAAAATACAAAAAAAATCAACCGTTATAAAATAACAACGTTTTTCACTGCATTAAGTAATCCATAAAATTTGTAAGGTCAGCGTATCAGGCCATAACGCCCCAGCGGAGACCATTTCTCTCGTCGTGGTCACTGCGCTCGCGCATGGCAACTCTCTAACTCCAAAAACTTACTAAAATTAACCTCTCTCTTTCACTTCGGTTGCAAAAGAGCGAGATTGACGCTCCTATCTCCTAATGAAAATACGAACGATACGCCATATTTGATATTTCGAATTTGGATCTTATGGATATAAGAGCTAACATTGTTTTACGTTGTATGTATGAAACGACAGCGTATCCCTAATTTTTTTTATGGACCGTTGCCTGATTTAAAAGACATTGGTGAAATGTTTATTAGATTTTTTTTAACGCATCGGTGAACGCTATAAATCTGGTTATTGTGTTTTACACCATATATGCTATTTCTATTGTTTTGGAGTTTTAATTGTGTGTTTCATTTATTGTTTTTGTTTTAATTCGGTTGACCTGGCAGCGTGGTTACGGGTTACGAATACGGAGTGGAGAATATAGTTTTTTGATTTAATCATAGTATGCCTGCTAATGGCACGGGATATTAACAAATGCTAACGGAATATAGGAAATTTCAATACCAATTTTTAAAGAGTTAGGAAGATGAACAAATGAACTTAGGAAGAAGTACAGGATCACTAGAAATCGGTAATTGTTGTGTTTTTCTTCTTTATTTGTAATTAGCTCTTCGCTTTGTTAATGAATGAACTGAGCAAAGGCTTAGACAATCTAATGTGTTACTTGTTTGCCGCTGTCCCACTACTGAAGTATTAAACAAAGCTACTAGTTCAACTATTCCTCTATTTATTCTTCACCTCGGTATAAAAAAAGAATTAATCGTAACTAAGCCGCGCTTTAAAAATTTCAATCAAAACTGGTTCAACTAAAAGCGGATTGACATTAATCTAACAAAGAACTCGCAATTTACTCCCAAATGAATGTCAAACTTTCCCATATACTATCCGGCTCTTATTATACGGGGTGCTCATAAAATGCTCCCACCTATTTTGCACTCGTAAATGTCACATAAATTGTTCGTCACAAACGCATCTCCGTGATAGGGCGAGCGTTGCCGATGATTGCCGAGCGCCCCCGAACCTTATGGCGCGCGATAAGCTACGTTATGTGTACTCTTTGACAATTGATTGAAGGGAGAAGGTCGATAAGGTTTGTCGACGTTCGACTTTATGTCGGTTTGTCTCGGAGATTGAAGATTTTAGACTTAAATCGGCGTTCAGCTTCGTTTTATTGGTTCTGTCATCCATATGAAAGGATTCGGTGAAACTGAATATAGTTTTGCAAGAATACTATTCGAACTCGTCACATTACACCGTTTATTTTTGAGTAAATACACGAAATTAAAGATTTTAGAATACACAGTTTTTATGGCAATGAAAGGTGTTGATGGAAGGATCGATTTCAATGCAGTTTTATTTGGTAGCTGGCAATTTAACGCCCCCGTATGCGGTTTTCGAGAAGTTGACGTCAGAACGTCAGAAGTGAGATATTATTGTCTAGAAGTACTGAAGTAAATCTGAAAACAAAGCAGATTATGCAACATTTCAGTGCCCTTACACCATCTGCAAGTTTAACATTGTTTCAATATTTATGGTCTATTTTGCTACATTGTGAGATTAATAAATAATAGATTCTCAGAATGCTATTTCACTAGGCAATAATTTTAACTGTCACCCGTCATTCAAACCCGACTTTTATTAGTTTAACAATGTAGTTATGTTAACTTTTATAGAGCAGAGCTAGACGCCCTTTTAAAAGCATATTTATGCTAGAACTGCATGAGATTGTTTGAAAATCAGAACTACAATTTGTATTACATATTAGAAATGTTGTATTTGATTTTGTACCTACAAAAAACACAAAACTCAAAGTTGACTCTACTACCCTCTGTTTGGGAGTTATTTCAGGTATAGGTCGTTTTGCAAGAGCTGGCAACAAATGTATCTGAAATTAATGATAAATGATTTTTGAAGATTCGATTGACTAATGATAATTAATGTTTCTAATCGACCTATCTCTAAGACTCACTACAAAACCCTTGTTCATAAAGCTAAACATTCATTTAAGTACATAACATTTTCTAAATCAAAAAGAATGAATTCAACAGCTCAAAGTCAAAGTGCAAAGTATCGACAGTAGTCCGTCACTAGTTTTCACTGGTTTAATCGGACCCTTACCGCACTGTTTTTAAGTTATGGTGCGTTTGGACAATGGCGCGGAAACCGGAGGGACGAGAATGGAATTGTTTTTGTCGATGGTTTTTTGGCAACACGCTTTATGTAGCGTAGCGTAGCGTAGTTGACTTACGATGGATTTTTAATATGTGAAGATTAAATTTTAGGTGAATTTTACGTTGTTTAGTATCTATAATAATATAAAAGCTTTAGATTGCGAGTAATTGGGACTAGGTCAATTGGTGTTTTGTTCCAAGATATTTATTTATTTAAAAATTTCATTAGTGATGCGATAAAGATGAAAAAAGTCACTGATATCGACTGGCGGTCATTTATGGTCAAATTTCCGTGCCAAAAACGTTAGTTTCAGTAATTCAGATTTTATTGCTTTTGAAGTTTTTTTCTTTGTTTATCGTTTGACTTTGACCACGTATCCTAATTTGGCAGGGCAGGTTTTTACATGCCACGTGACAGGGTAACTATACCAATAGGATCACGGTTACACATTCCCTTGCATGTATGTAGCAGGTTTCCTCACGATGACACTGCCGTTCAATATTATAGGCTTTAGGATTGTTTGTTTGTATTAATTTGTAGATTGATTAATAACTTCTCCACTTACTGTACCCTCTTTAAGTGTGAAAAAAAAAGATTTTCTTTTAATTGTACTCAAGATATTGTTCACCGTTGGGACTCTCCACTCTTGCAGAGATGGGTACAGCTCCATACGGTGCTTTAATTGTGATTTTTATAATAATACTAACACTAGGTCATAAGACATTTGTTACTAATCCAATATGGATTAATAATCTGAAATAAATGTATAGAATTGAATTGAATTGAATTGTATTGCAACCAATCCAAGTACATGTTTATGTACCTACTCGTAAAAAGAATAAGACTTACCTTTTACAACTGAAACTCGTCTTAGAATTCACGTGAAATATCTAGATTTATAAATGCCTCAAGGTCAGTCCTGACCTAACTGGATGAAACCAGTATAACACGCTCTCCTTACACCTATCAAGTCTTTAGAACCAGAGGTCAAAGGATCCCATCCGTTATGGTCCAGTTACGTAGACCTCTCTCGGCCCTTTGTGTTGGTATACCTTTGTGGGGGACCAGAGGTCTTGTTGACTGGTTTTCACCCTATAGCGAGTAAGTATGAATGGAGGGTCCAGGGAGGGTAGGTTTGAATGGGGGAGGTATTCAATGGATTTAATGAAATTCTTTTTTTAGATTTATTTTCGTTTGGAATTGGAAAAGTCAGGTACATTTTGGTGAGAGAAGGGAGGGATGATTTTTGAATTTAAGCGCTAGGTAGGTGAATTAGTACGGTATCGTGTCATCTGCAGGTTATGTCCCACTGTTGGGCACAATGAGAGGATCCAGTGTGAATTGGGAACTTCGCGTGATGTAGAGGGTATCCCACGACAAAAAAATTTGGTCCTTTTTTATAAAATAGGAAGGCAAACAAGCACCTGATGGTAAGTGATTACATTGAACACCACCGTCTATAGGCACTCGCAACACCAAGGAGATTGCAGATGCGTTGCCAACCTAGAGGGCTAAGATGGAATACCTCTTGTGCTAGTAATTTACTAGTGCATTTAGTTTGCAACTAAAACTATGGAATAGATCACAATGTACGTACCTATTTGTTTATTTGTTTAAATTCAATTGAAACAAATAAAAAGATATTATTGTAATCGAAATTATTTATTTTTAATTTTTTTCGATTTTTCTTTCTTTTTTTCGATAAAAAGATAGTTAAGTTTCTTGCCGGTATCTTCTAAAGCCTAATCTTAATAAAGATATTTCTACTTCGACTTTGACTTTGAGAAGGAAATTAGGTACAGCCTCAGAAGTAGCTTGAGACTTAAGAACCCTGTCATAGTCACGTATGAAATGAGAATTGCACATTACTGACGGCGACAAGGTACTAAAAATGTTCATCTACTCCAGAGACTGACCGTACGACCTTTCTTACCTTTTGAAATTCCTCAATCGTCATTAATTATGTAGTTTTTTTATTTTTAATTGTAATTATTTACTGAAATAAACTACAGAATCTACCAGCGCTTCGGAAATGGCATCTGCTGAGAAGAATGCGCCGCAAGAAACTCAGCATTAAGCCTTTTTTCAACCAAATAATGAAAAAAAATAAAATAAAAACATTAGGGAATTAGATTCGTACAGTACACGCGATATAAACCGTTTAAATTGTTTTATTTCAATGTCTACAAGTTGCGAAATTTAAGAAAATACTAAAGTAAGTATTTAAATAATACAATAGCAGACTGTTATAACTTAAAGTAACTTAATTTATGTTAAATGATAATGAATGCCGAACGAATTCGACCACATGTTTGCAATCGTTTGGCGTCCCACCGTCCACATCGGAGCGAGCGAACGAACCCGAGCGCGGCCGAGCGTGCCCGAACAAGCCCGAGCGGCGCCGCCGACCGCGCCCGCAGTCGCGGGCAGCGAGCGAACACGAATTCACGTTCGTCGCGCGTGTGAATTTCCAACGAGCGTGACCTTGGGCTCTGGTTGGCCCAAACTATAACTTAGCGTACAGTATTCAAACAGTGTTGACTTTAACTCAAAAAGTATTTAGAAATGCATTGTTGTAAAACTGTTTAAACAAGTGTAAAAAGGATATTGACTTGCAAAACTCCGTTTCACGTTTGAGAGCGTTCGGCAATTTCCGCCGATTGACCGGTTGGATTCGGCGGTCGTTCGCTGTCAATTGCAAACATGGGCGACGTTGAGTGGACTAACAACTTGGTGATTCGGTTGATGAAGGAATATGCCAAGAGGCCAGAGTTATGGGACAGCAACAACGAGTTGTATAGAGTTCAGACGGCGCGGTATGAAGCTTGGTCTGATTTGGGGAAGCTGTTCGAATGTGATATAGCTGAATTAAGGAAAAAGTTGAATTCAATTTTCGCGTCGCACAGGAGGGAGAAAGCGAAGGTGCGAATGGGAGGGCGTTCCACTTGGTTCCTGTATCCGTACATGAAGTTTTTGCCGTCGCATTTGAATGATTCCAGTACTGATGGTGTTGTTGAGGTAATTTTTGTAGAGTCAGGTTTAATAGAAATGGCCAATTTTGTAAACAAACCCATTTTTTTTATGAAATAGGAAGGAAAACAAGCAAGCGGGTCACCTGATGGTAAGTGATCACCACCGCCTATAGACATCCGCAACACCAAAGATTGCAGATGCGTTGCCAACCCAGAGGATAGATTTACCACTATAACTACGTAATAATGCACTTTTAATCAACGAGTATGGGCATATTACTGACGTGAACACTTATTCATCTATTTTTATTCGTTTTAAGTCAAAATATCTATTTATTAATTGTTGTAAACATTTTCGTTGAAAATTTAAGTTTATGTGTTAAATGGCAGCAATATTTGTTTACAACTTGGCCATTTCTATTAAACCCGACGTTTTTTGGTAATTTTTACTTTTTGAAAGTAAATCAAGAAAAAGCAAACTTGTAGGTAAGTCGGTAGGTAACTTCATCTATTTAGTTACCTACAAAAATGTCCTTGTCAAACTAACGTTGTGTTTGTGAGGTAAGTTAGCTGTAAGTACAACAAAGGTTTGTCAGTTTGACATTGATACCAAAAATAGCCATTTTGTTTTTTTATATTTTGAGTCAATAATACTTTTTACTCGACTGCCGCCAGAAGGGAGGGTTAGAAATGTTTTCGTATGTTTTTTTTAATACAACATAGGAAGGCAAACAAGCAAGTGGATCACCTGATGGTAAGTGATCACCACCGCCTATAGACACCTGCAACAACAAACAGAGTGCAGATGCGTTGCCAACCCAGAGGGCTAAAATGGAATACCTTTTGTGCCAGTAATGTCACCGGCTGTCTTGTTCTCCACGCCGGAACACAACAGTGTAAGCACTGCTGATTAGCGAGCAGGATGGTGGTAGCGATCCGGAAGGATTTTGCACAAGGTAACATAGTTGTGTTTAACGATACGCCTGCAATGAAAAACTAAATACTCGCAAACATTCATAACTTATATTTAATTAAATTAGTATATCATAGTTTTCATCTTTCCTAATACAGTCCATTAGTTTGTCACATATGGGTTCAACAGAACAGATTTAGGTCTGTCTGTCATTAAAACTTCATATCTCAGCTCATGACGCGCGGGCAATGACAAATAGAGTACTTACTTAGTTCCACTATCATTATCACAACAAGCGAAGCAGTTATTACTGGTTTATCTATCATCTTATTCGTCATCAGGTCAGCCCCGCCCCTTTTAAATCGGTTAATAGATCTATTTACTAATTACCACGTAATGAGAACAAATAATGCTATAATAAATGGTTTGGGCGTGTAAAAAGGATAGATGAAAGAAAAATGACAAAAAGGGTATACAGGGAGAACGGGAGAATGGATTTTCCGGACGTTTTATGTAATCAATAACTATTCTTGGACGGGGATGTTTGGAAATGATCTCGACATGCATTGGCGATCCCTGGCTCCAAAAAATGTACCGGTGGTATGTTTTCTGACGTTCATTAGTGCTGTCTCTAAGCCTATCTGAATTAAGATATTTTGACTTGAACTTAAATCAGTTATTAAAAAGCCTATGCTTTTTTTCGCGTAAAAGAAAATAACCATAAACAGATCTTTATTAAATTAAAAGCGACATATTATCTTTTTATCAGGCCATTCACAAACTTGATGTTTCTTTTCTCAATGAGGCAGGCTTTAATCCTGAAGAACATTCCAGTCAACATTAAAGTATTCTTTCTTTTCCCGCAGAACCAAAGTCATCAAGAAGAAGCAGAATACCTGGAGCAATCTGATGATACATCGGACAATGACAATGACAACACCGAACACAACGAAGTGGTTCAAGAAGAGGTCATCATCAAGACAGAACCTGACTATCCGAGACCAAGAAAACGGCTCAGAATAACACAAACACACAAACCGAGACTTACTAAAACTAAACTGACTAAAAGAATAGTTAAGGATAATACCAGTTTAGATAGCAAGGTTTTAGAAACACTTAGTTTACTTAGAAGGTCAGATTTGACAAGAAAGAAAGATGAATGTGATAGTTTTGGAGAGTACATTGCTATATCTTTGAGGAAGCACGATGAAAGGACGCAGTCTATGATCAAACAAGCTATTAACAATATATTGTTTGAACAGGAGATGAAGAAGTACAGTGTTGGACAGTATGCGGTAGTTATTTCGGGAGTTGATGAAAACCCGTTGATTTTGGGTGACGATAAATAGTGGAATTGAACTGAACTTTAAAAGGTATATTCTATAAATACCTTAAATCCTTTACATATAAGGACTATATGATTACAAACTTATTAAATTACTTAGTTGCTAAAACATTTATTTGGAAGCGCCTTTAAATGAAATAGCTTCATTTTGTATTTATAGTACAAGCTCGTAAATAAAAACGTATATTTCTGTATGCGTATTGTTTTTAATGCTACCATAAATGGAAAATACTTTCAAAATAAATCAGCAATCGGTATCTTTCATAATCTTCACCAGAATCAACTTCTTTTTCTGTTGAAAGATTGATTAGTCGTCTATATTCAATCCAGAACCTTCTAACTCGATACGATTCTACAAAGTCATCGATAGCAGTCTCAAATCATGCAAACCAATGCCAGTCACGCATTGCACATGTTTTCCATATTTTTTTCCATCGATCAGAAATCTAGTTCTACTTGTCTACGTGCATCGCGGCACGGTGCATCACCGCCACTACTATTTCTATCACCACCTTACACACCGATAACAACTATCACTATTTATGCCTCGTCCATTGCTTCTATTCCTTTACTATACGAAAGACTACCTTAGTCAAAGCAGCCGTGCATAACGAGTTCTATAATAAGACCCACTCGTTTGATTGTAACTGCTAAAGTGCAATTTAATTCCCTACTATCCTTTGTTTTAGTGACGTCTATTCATATTATATCCAACGCTGCGTTGTTAGAAAAATTCTCATAAGGTCGTAATGCACAGCCAGTAATGGAAGAGTCGTTTGGCGTTAAAGTTGTTATTTCATTGCGGTTATTATTACTAGGTAGCGGTTAATTGGGTGCATTAGAACGTCTAACATCACGCCACCTCGCGTCATTAAACGATACGGCAACTCATGCATTTTTTGTTGCTATCCAACTAGTTTGTATGTATTTAATTCTCTTTAGATTGGTGTAGAATTTTCCGTGTGCCTTTTACTAGTGCAAATTGCAGGTTTTTTCAAATTTGTTCAGGTTAGTCGTGGGAAACCGAATATAGGTGGAATTTCACGGTTAGTGATTAGAGACGGCTGTTATGTAGCTGAGAATCCCTAGCTGTATAGTCAGGGCAAGCCCCATGAAAGTATAGGTCTCGATGGAATAAAGACATCACGGACGGTGATAGATATACTTTTCCGCTTAGTTGAACTCAAAAACTGAATAATATCTGGTAACTCTTGCTCAATTACTTGTCATGAATGGCACCACTAACGTCCAATTTGTAATAAAAACATATATCAAAACATTTGCTACTCTTTTCATGTGATTTTTTTTCTGTTCTGTCTTGTTTGTGCACGGCAATCAGCGTTGATAACATACTATGTAGTACTTATAATCAAAATCATATTGTGGGATAGTACGACGCTTCAAAACGTGGCTACGACATGGAGTCCAGTGGTTTTGTATCATTAAGAGCGTATATTTGTACGGATAATTGAAAAATGAAAGTGAAAAATGAAAAATTAATTTTGCTAGTAGGCCATATAGGCTCTTTTACATGTCTGAATCTACTAGCGCTTCGAAAAATGGAAGATACTACTGAGAAGAAACGCCGCTAGAAACTCAGCAGTTATTTTTTTTTAATTGAAAACCATAACAGTTTTTGAACCAAACTCTAGTTCCAGTTACATTTTTTTAATGAAAAATGAAGGCTAACAAGCAAGTGGGTAACCTGATGATAAGAGATCACCACCGCCTATAGACACCCGCAACACCAAGAAGATTGCAGATGCCTTGCCAACCTAGAGGGCTAAGATGGAATACTTCGTGCACCAGCTGTCTTGCTCTCCACGCCGGAACACAATAGTGCAAGCCCTGTTGCTTAGTGCAGGCTTAGCGAGCAAGAAGGTGGCAGCGATCCGGATGGACCTTGTACAAGGTCTCAAACTTGATTTCGGTTTACGAGCCCAAGTAAAAATTCTCAAACAATAGAATCAGTGGCCCTAACATGACTGGCCAAGTTTAGTTTATCTCTATCTGCGTCCCTTTCCTATGACACTAGTTAGACAGAGACACAGGGAGGGAAACTAAACCTGGGCTGTCATGTTAGGGCCGCAGGAAGGAAACGAGTGTGCGGGTCATCTGATGAGTAGTAATCACCGCCGCTCATGGAAACCTAGCGATTTCAATAGAAATCACTGATCCGTTGCCCGCCTATAGCTCCCGCCTTCAGATCTTTTCACTCGCTGTACAAAATATAAATAGCAAGGTAAACTACTTCAGTCGACCCGGCCCTGTGACATACGCTACCTGGCTACAGTGCGGCTATATCACTATACGCAGCGATGATTGCTTACCATCAGACAAACAGCGTGCCTGTTAACCAGTTGTATGTCATGTCATTGTATGTTTTCCTTATACAGATTTTTCCACATACACTTCCACATTTCCGCAGAAACTGCAATTGCCGGCTGATGCAACATGTACCGCAATTATCAGCGCACGCGCAGACAAGCCGGCGGTAACATAATGACTCATTGTACCAAGGCTACATCGTTCTAGACTTGCGGTCTAGGTTAGCTAAGTTACTTTAAATAGGATCAAAGGATTTGCTTGTCACTAAGTTAGTTAGTTTTGCGGGTGGTAGGACCTTGTGAAAGGTCCGTCCGGATCGCTACCACCATCTTGCTCGCTAATCCTGCCGCTAAGCAGCAGTGCTTGCACTGTTGTGTTCTGGCATGGAGAGCAAAACAGCCGGTGTAATTACTGGCACAAGAGGTATTCTATCTTAGCCCTCTGGGTTGGCAACGCATCTGCAATCTCTGGTGTTGCGGGTGTCTATAGGCGGTGGTAATTACTTACCATCAGGTGCCCCATTTGCTTGTTTGCCTACCTGTTTCATAAAAAAAAGTAACACGATAGTAGAATACTGGATTCCACTTACAAAACGAAATGATAAAAGTTGTAGATCATCGTTAAAAGTAAGTATGAATAAAGTCAAGGGATAAGGTCTAATCCAGGGTTGCACAACCAGGGTCCGGGACTGGTGGTCTTTAGAAAAAAAACATGACGTTCAATGGTGCAGACGACCATTTGATGGGCGTTATATTTTTCGTGAAAGTAAAATAGGGTCACTCAGATCAAAATGGTTGGGAGACCCTGATCAAACACATTACAAATTATAGTCAAAACCACTCGTCTAGTTTTAAAGCAACTTGAGTCTACCTATTGTTTAAATGGTAATTATGCTGAGAAAATTTTGTAATGATCTAAATCAACAAAGGTCTCCATATTACCTATATAACAAGATATAGCTGTAGTAACTTAGATGTTTTACTGCAGCTAACATCTTTTTACCTGCGGCTAAGATCTTAGCTACCGCAGCTAAGAACTTAGTTACTGTAGCTAAGATCTTATCTTAGTTACTACAGCTAAACCTTAGTTACTGTATAAAATATTTTCTTATGCTCATATGTGGCCCTGTCTCAACTGGCTTAGGTTCAATTTATCACTCCCTACGTCTCTAACAAACTAGTGTCATAAGAAAGGGAAATTCATAGAGATAAACTCAGATAAGCTAAATTTGACCGGTCATGTTAAGTCCAATGGAGATAAGATCTTTGTTAAACCAAACTATCAGTTTATCATTAAATGTTACTCGTGTTTCAGCAATACGTGATTTCCTCTCTGCTTATAATCACAAGGAAAACTTGAAAGTGCAATATGATGCAACTTGATGTCTTATAATGTCATAGCGACCTGACGACCTCATGTCTGGATGTAGACTAAACATCCTCGCGAATCTTGGGAGACAGAATAACTATTAAATTTAGGAGTCAACAATATGACTAAAGTACTTTTCTATCTTTATTCCTTATCTAAAGTACACACAAAACTGTACTACAGACATACGTATTAAAAAACAGAATAAACTGTAGAATTTCTTGATTGTAGAATCAGACATGTAAACTATGTGCGAAATGCTTGCAAAACTAATTCGTCACTTTCATTACCAAGAAGGGTCAAAATTAGGTTGTGATGATGGTTGATGATTTGAGATAATGGCAATGATGACAACAGCCTTGAACTTGGTGTCTCTGCTAAAACACGTGCGGTTGCTAAGCCCGTTAACATTTTTATCATTATTAAAGTCTGTTATCAATGATTGCTGATTTATAATAAGAGTTCTAGAAATAAACACTCAAAAACAAACTTTTTGTTAACCCTCTAGGTATAATAATTACATAATATATATATTTATTTAATACATCATAGGACGGCAAACAAGCAAGTGGGTCACCTGATGGTAAGTGATCACCACCGCCTATTGACACCTGCAACAACAAAGAGAGTGCGTTGCCAACCCAGAGGGCTAAGATGGAATACCTCATGTGCCAGTAATTACACCGGCTGTCTTGCTCTCCACGCCGGAACACAACAGTGCAAGCACTGTTGCTTAGCGGCAGGATTAGCGAGCAAGATGGTGGTAGCGATCCGGACGGACCTTGCACAAGGTCCTACCACCCGCAAACTAATAATGTACATTTAATAGACAATCGACAATAGCTTCATTCGTAACTTCAATTTTTTACGAAAAATTGGACAATGGCAATTGTCTCGGAAAATCGTCAGTAATACAAAATAAAAGTTGACACGTCTTAATTTTTTTCTTTATTTTGCTTAAAAACGGGTGTAAGTTTTACGACATAACCCTAGTAGATATAAATGCCCGACTATTTCATTTACAGTCAATCAGGGAAGCTTAGTAACATTCAATATACAATTTTAACTTTGAGTTCATAGCTCAAGGATCAATCATACTTCGATACCTCGGAGCGGTTTCTCGAAACTAGAATAAAAAAAATGATGCACTAAGCCAGAATTTAGACAAAGTGGCGTTTAAAATTACCCAAAAATTCGACTTTGACTTTACATGTAAAGTGTTGTTACACAGGTACATACCGTCACCTTGGCAGTCCTCCTATTCAACCTAATACCTATTCTTTGTAACTAACAATAGGTCTTACAAAGCGAAAACTTGAACCCGCAGACTTGTCGTCGCCGGCTATATTTAGCTCTTGCGTAAGCCGACATATATATGTTTGCAACAATAATATGTCGTGGCATACAGTACCACTGCAAACGTACAATTACCGCACTGTTCGCCTTTATACACTTAGCATGAAAGTACGTATTTGTTTGTTTGAAAAGCAAGTTGTTATCACGATATCTTTGTTTCGATGCGTGTGAGCCCATCTGGTTACGAACTTTTACTGCTTATCGTATGATATTTGTCTCCGTTTGGCAGGAGATTACGGTGTTTATGCCAAGTTTCGGCTAGTTCGAGAAGTATACGATTAGATGCTAGAAATCTTAAATAAGTATATAAGATTATCAAATTTAATAGTATTTTACTTATGCCCAGCCGTACTTCGCTAAAACCCTGTCTACGGTGCTGATGCAATCGAGTTGAGTGGCATACAGTAAGAAGCTTCTTACACCTAAACGCCATCTTTTTTCTAAGTGAAACTTCTGTACCCCATGAGCCGAAGAGATGTGACACAAGTACTCAGCTCTGCAGATTTAAATATGTACTGCAGTCTAAAGCGAACGCTGATACTGGTGGAACGCATTGAGATGATGATGACCATGCAAGAGGTTTCATATTCATTATCAGTTAGAATTTTTCCAATCTCGATTGGGTTACGTAGAAGCAGGATAGGCCTTCTATTTCACAGAAACGAACCTATTTTTATTATACAAAAGGAACAAAAGCCAGCAATTTGATTCGCCTTTGTTTTGAAATTAATAAGCCCGATTTAAATACAAGATACTCATTAAGTACGTTCGTTACAATAGATGTTTTAAAACACCGATGTTTTTATGATAAATAAAAATATAGAAAAAAGCAATTTTGCGTAACCAAAACCATAACCCCATAACAAGATCTTGACTACAATAACTAAGATCTTACCTGCAGTAACTATAAGATCTTAGCTATAGTAACTGAGATCTTAGCTGCATCACTAACTAAAATCTCAGCTACAGTTACTATAAGATCTTTAGCTACAACTTACCCTTAGACACCTTTAGACACTTTTAGGGTCAGTGGTGTTGAAATTATTAAAAACTGCCACAATCTCATTCAAGCCCCTTATTTCATCAAGCTAACAGGTGACAGTGACTATTCGACGTACAAGAGTTTGCATCACCTAGCTTAAATAGTGGATAGGTAATGTACTCTAAATTTTTGTTGGCAACTGACATTTGTTAGTTTGATGAAAAATTAGTAGATTTCTAGATGCAGCAAAATTGGAACCTCTTTCATAGTAAATTCAGATCATCAGATCTTCAGAAACCTTTCCATCAGTATCAGTGCTCGTTCTTTGTTCACACGCTGAATGAATGACCGTCTTCCTTACGTTTCGATTAGAGCGTTACTTCTAATTTGATTACGATTCTACGGCACTTTTTATTGTGTTTGTACATCCGAACAAAACATGTTTACAACGTTCATTAGTGCAAGGTGACTCAATATTCACTTAACGTAATTATTTACCTAGAGTTTTCCACGTTTTGTTGCTATAGAATCTAGCTATATTTAGTATTGTTTTTGTTGATTATCCACCTACGGAAAGTAGTTAGGTAAACTTCAGGCACACCAAAAACTATTTCAATACTATGCCTTAATTGATCTTCGATTCGACTTAGCAAAGAACAAGCGTTATAAACGCAAAATTTTAAATAATAAACAATAGTAGAATATAGAACGTAAGGCAACTCTAAACACTATTAATCAAAACTTATAGTTACGAGATAAAATATTGAACTAGGGAACATTAAATTTTACTCCCATTTGTATTAGTTTTTTTTAATCATGGCATATTATTAGTATTTATTCAAAGAAACAGACTACAAAATGGTCCACATTAGTTAGTAAACAAACAAAAAGACAGACAATCTTATATCTATGTTAGTACGGCAACTTATAATTCTAGACAATTAACCTAACAACAGAAGGGTTACCTTCTGCTGACCAGTACTTGGCCAAAGTGGCGCATGCATAGTAAGTCGTACCTTGCTGCCACGGTTTTCAGGATGGAATATTGATGCAGCATATTGTCGTACCGAATGTTCTTTTCCAGTGGTGCTAAAATTACCAGCCCAGGATTAAATTATTATACTGTAGCTAAGATCTTAGTTACTGCAGCTAAGATCTTGGTTACTGTAGCTAAGATCGTATCTTAGTTACTACAGCTAAATCTTCATTACTGTAGCTAAGATTTTGTTATAGTCATGTGTGGCCTTAAAATGACCGGCTTAGGTTAAATATGTCCTTCCCTGTGTCTGTGTTAAACTGGTGTCATAAGAAAGGGATGCACACAGAGATAAATTTAGATAGACTAAACTTGGCCGGTCATGTTAGGGCTACTGGTGAACTAAGGAAAGGTACGATAGAGTAGAATAAAAATGAAACCTTTAAGATTCCCAACATTTACTGAATAATCCAACCGTTATCACCAGGAAACATATTGTTTTCCACTATATTATGACACATTCATATTCGACATTGTTTACCAGCTATCGACCTTCAGCTTTATTTTTCGCATTATGACATTTACAGCAATGACCGAGACTTCTTGACCTCTGAACGTGATACTTCTAAAGCCGCGGAAGAGGCCAAGTTTTTTTGGCAGCGCTAATCATATTATGTGATAATAGATAAACGGCATAACAAAGTACGAAAACAACAGTTTTCATACTTCGAGGTCGATTTCTTTTCATTGTGAGAATTGAATAATAAAACCTTAATGATGATTCAGTATTAAGATTAAGTAAAATTTATTGATGGTTTTTCCGTCTGTTAACACTACTTATTTTAGAATTTTGTAAATGATAACTATCTTATAGTGAATTGTTTAACCGACTTCGGAATCGTGTACACTTAGGTTTTATAAACCTAGATTCTATACAACTAGGCTCTGTGACAAACCAAGTCTTATGATCTTATAATACACTTAAATTGGCTCTATGCGTCATTTGTAAAATTTCACCTCTCTCCCGTTTCATGTCCCATTTTTGTAGGAGTCAAAAGCAAGACCATCAGGCTTTCTGTTTACCCGACTGCTGCCAGAAAGGAGGTTAAAGTATTCACCGTTTTGTTTCGTAATCCTAAAAGTTGGATGTTATTATTCTAAGTCAAAAGTCCTGTTAGGAACATAATTATTTTTGCCTCTGGCAACTCTCTCTCTCTCTCATTAATACATTATATTAAGGCTTGATGTCGTCCGCATTAAATAAATAATTAAAACGGAAATATAAGTGCTTTCTTTAACATGTCCCTGGTTTCGGCACCATGTTAAAGAAAGCACTTATATTTCCGTTTTAATTATTTATTTAATGCGGACGACATCAAGCCTTAATATAATGTATTAATGAGAGAGAGAGAGAGTTGCCAGAGGCAAAAATAATTATGTTCCTAACAAGTCCTCATCTTTATGCTGTATGTAGCTGTCTATAGGATGGTATCATAGAGTTATACGATGATAAAATTGACCAATCACTCGTCAAGGTCTCGCTAAGCGAGCTATATGAGGCAGAATTATGTGTGGCTCAGGTTTCAAATACTTGATACCGCGACTATATTACGAGGCGGTTCGCTTACATAATAACGTTTCTTATTCGGTAGCTTAACATTCCTAGTTCTATTTGATGTCAGTAGAAAGACGTCTACGTACGGCACCCCCGATCCGGACAATGTCATCGTCCGAAATTCTCCCGGATTGGTCTTGTTCAATATAGATATATGCAACAGTTACCTGGAACTTAACAAATTTTTGGTTTACCTTGCAGATGGGTTTCGCTTTGACTTTCGGCATATCGATAACCTTGTTGATAAGGCTTAAAGTGGTAGGAACTGACAATGTAGATAGGGGCCACTGGTCCCTAAAACCTGGAGGTATTCTCTTATCGATGAAGCAATCGCCACGTTTCTCTATTCTCTAAGTCAGGGAATGAGGAGTTATGGCGATGATGAGCGAGAAGTTATAGCTGTCGGTTTTAGAGCGTCCACCAGAAGCATTTGGCCTTACATCGTCGATATAAACTATTCTGCGTCTATGTCGAATGCACTTGGCTACTAGATAAACTTAACTGCAGTGTTTACTTCCTTTAGAACCTTCTTATCCCCACGGGTAACACTTTCAAATCTCGTTAAGCGTTTTTTTAAATAGTTTCACATTTATGCTAATGGCATGTCAACTTAATATTCAACAGTTGGAATATTATAATCGTTAGAACATTACCCATTTGTGCGGTGACATCATGCGTTTTGCAAATGGATTAGCAGCAATTAACATAACAACGTGTCCATTCGGTAAGTTATTTGAAGGAGACTAAGGAGGTGTGTCTAAAAGCTTATGGAGATCTAAATAATCTGTTCAAATTACTATAATGTCTTTACAGTTAGCATTGGAAACTAGTCGACAGTCTCTAATACCATGCTTTCGATGGTCACTTTGGTTTATTAATTGGTCGCATATTAGCAATTTTATTGATTGATCGATTCATTTATTAATCGCAAGCCTATTTACAAGAAATGGAGACGTGATCATGAACCTGTCACTTTGCGACCCTCGTGAAGTGCAGCGATTTAGTTCTAGCTTTTTAATTAAGTATCAAATTTTTAGTTGTTTCCCATTTGTAGATGTGCTGTGGAAGCTGGTTCGAGAATAAATTTATCTCATTTTATAACACAAATCACCAGGCGCTTTCTTGGTTGGCAACAACCTGTGTTGCCAACCAAGAAAGCGCCTGGTGAGAAATAGGGCTCTTAGGACCAGGGAAACCACGATTGCGCCGCCATGTGAGGTACCCTCCATATAGCTGTTGCATTTTGTTGGTATTTAGTTGATTGATTGATTCAAACTTTATTTAAGTTGGTATCTCTAGGTCTATACAGCAAGTAGAGCCCTCAACCTAGCGGACACTAAGTGAGGTATCCTTCATAGAGCTGTATACATTTTGTTCGTTTTGTAATTTGTTGACTAAGAAGTTAATAATAATTTTGGTGAGTGTAAGAAAAGACGTGTGAAGTTTCCGGAAAACGTCAAGATTAAAACTGCACGTAGTTGATTATCTTCTTTAGTCTGAAATAAGCGATAATTTCCGGAGATAAAACAAAGATAAATCGGAGATATCCTGGAGAAAGGCCAGATCAGAAGTACCTCCCTTAAACCGACGAGCATGCATGAAGAATGTTATGAGAGTAAGTGAAGCAAAGGTTGTATGTCGGAATTGTAGCGAGTGGAAATCCGTGGTCTCTGCCTACCCCTCTGGGAAACAGGCGTGACTTTATGACTTTACGTATGTTAACATAAAGAGTCTATTATCATCCCTCCGACATAAACAGACATATCTTATGATTGCGTTGACGTTACGCAGAAGCTTGATTTTCGCACAGCTAAGTGACTATTACAGACCTGAGTGAAAATTTCATATTAATTTCAACTCGATACCTCCACGTGTTCCTGAGAAAAAGGGTCTTGACAGACGGACAGACGGTACCGAAGTGATCCGAGGCACGAAACCTTAAAGAGCAGCGAAATAAAAATGTCACACTCAAACTCGACCTAATCTAGAACTCGCATTTAATGTCACTTAAAGTAATTAGCTGGGAGTTGAACTCACGTCAGCGTCGTGGACGGTTCAGAGCTAAATATACCAGTGGCACCGGCCCAACAGTCATGACCTGACACAACACAAATAACCGACAAGACATACATATTTATGCATTAATGTACGCCTCTAAAGGGCCTGAACAGTTACATTGACACCTTTATAGCATCAAAGAAACCTCCTCATCATCACCAGGATTTTTGCCTGAAGGGAGTCGCTATCCGGTTTGCGGAAGATTGTTGGACACCTCAAAAATTGGTCACACGTCGCCGAAGTAACGTGCTAATTTGAAAATCTATATCTACACTTATACATTAATATAATAAACAGGTTAATTTTGTTTGTTTGTATGTAGGGGGTAATCTCTGGAACTACTGAAACGATTCCAAACATTCTTTCACTAATAGAAAGCTACACTATCCCTGACGGACATAGGCTAAAACTCGCGCGCGTTCTCTAGTGTTTTATAAATACGAATACGAATGTTAGTTTTTAAGGTATTTTCTATGGGCCTAGGCAGCGTGAAACAAATGGTTTTATTAATCTTATTATAAAGTAGTAAGTTCGAAGTTTAGCCTTGACAACGTGCCGAACAGACCGGCCTACTCACTTTCTGCTGACCCTCTGTGGAAGGACCTTCGCCTTACAAAAAATCACAGCTTAATGATGCTGCTTTCGCAATGTTGAGGACCGCTGGTAAGTAGCTCTAACATGACCAACGATCGACCAAGTTCGTTTATCTCTGTATGCGTCCCTTTCTTATGAATATAGTAAGACAGAGACATAGAGAGGGATAAATAAAACCTAAACCGTCATGTCATTGAGGTATTCAGTTTTTGCATTTTTTTTAACCTAAGTTCCAATCCTACGTATAACTAGACCTAAGAACATTTTACATTCAAACATTACCCGACTGGCGTCAGAAGAGAGGGTTATTACTTCAAGGGGTTTAGATAATTTACGTATAACGAATGTGCATTTAGACCGAAAACTTGGGTCTACAGCACAACGCACATGCGCGTTGCTAGCAGTGAATACGTCAAACGTACACAAGGAAAGCACTATTCTGTGCCAAGTTGCGTACGTGACAGTGCGCTCGCGCAGGCGACCAGCGAGCGGCGCAAGCTAGACGCGTAGCGCTGGGTTTTGAGGTTTCAAAAATACTAATGTTAGCTTTTTTTCGTATATAGTTTCTTGACCATATACTTAACCTAACACATGAGTTTTGTGTCAGTTTAGGGTTGTGCATAAGTAGTAATTCAGCTTTTTGTCTTTTCTAACAATATCGGATGAAAAGAAAATTAGAGATGAAAATTTTACTTTCATGATGATGACGAAGTTGTAACCGACGTACATGAGCCTTTTGTGTCATCTCTGTCAATGGAAATACAGTTATTTAGCCACTACCTAAGATGTCGCCTTAGTAGCTCTAAAAGAATATTACAATTGGTCAAATAAGTGTTAGATGTTTTAGGTCAATGATATCTGTTGTACAAAGTATTCTGTGTCGAATTCACCCATGGTATTTCTAGCTACTTATTTTTTTTTGTAAAATACCCTGTAAAAGTCACAAAAGAAAATTCAAGTTATTAGAGTTTATGTCTTTATTATTATTACGGTGTAACGAAACACTATTCACAATTTGTGTCGTTTTTATTCATGAAATCTTATTATTAAGATACAGTTGAAAGACGAAAACTTTTTAGCGCGAAGGACGGAGAAAGCATACACGCGCGGGGAACGGGGGGCGGGGTGCGGCGAGGCCGCGTGCCTGCTGTTTGTTTACATTCGATTGCGAGTTGTGACAAGTGCGAAGTGCAATGTGGCCGGCGTTGTGAATTAAATATGAAGCTGCGAAATACTAAAATGGAAGTTGAAAGTAATAAATGTGTTGTATGTGGGCTCATACTGGACGTAAATATTGTGATCGTTAAAGAAAAGGAACATTAAAGTTCATTGACTCGAGCGTTGCTAGCGATGACGGAAAAGTAGACTGTTTTAAGGACCGTGCCGAAATTTTAACTACTTAAGTTCGCTTTACAAATGAGACTGATTAACGACACTTTATAATAAATAATTAAAAATTAAAGTATTAGGTTACAAATAATATTATTACAAATTGTTACAAGTACAAGGTATTACAAATAATAATCTCCTAAGGCTGATACAAATTTGTACCCATATTACTAATCAGGTAGGTATCTTATTCAAATATTAAGTTGTTTTTTATTAATAAATCTATTAAAAAATTGGTAAAAGATTGTACATTAGTAGTTAAGAATATAAAAATAATGAAAATGATTGTAATGTCAAATTTATTGGCATAAATAGTGAAGATATTAAAATATGTGATACACGACATATTAAGATTATGTATAATTATGTAAATATTAATAGTTTATGAAAATGCCCTAAAACTTTATAGGTTTTAAAATAATGGTATACTGTGATTTAGTTCTTAAAAGTTTTTTGACATTGTCATAGATAGTATGTGATTGTTTTGTGTAATTTAAAAGTAGTGTTCAAGACTAAAAGTGATTTTAGAAGAAATTATTAGCAATGACGGCCTCTAATTTTTATGATCATTACCGACAAGAATGAACACAAAGAATAAGTGTATCAATATCAATATCAAAAAAGAGGGTAGACCTAAACCTCCTAAGTATCATTGGCTCTGTTATTGTTTTCGTTAAAATTACAAAGTTCGTGATATTAAGTTAAATGCAGTGTTTTCACTCACCATATTGACTGATGTGCGTGTATAATTGTTAGCAAAACTTAATTGACGTTATTTTGCCTTTCCAAAAATGATATCATAATTCAAAAGTGAAGTGTGCATAAATGACGGAATCAATCCTATAAACTATTAAAATTCATTATCTAGCTGCATATCATGGACGATCCAACACAGATTGCCGTGAATATATTACATTTATACATGGAATAAATAGTGAAAAATCATAACCTAGGATTGTGGGTACACTTACAAATATCGGTCGTGACCTCAAATGTTAGGAAAATGAGAGAACGTGACAGTTAAATTCATTGCGACTGGACGAGCACTAATGGTTCAGTGGTTTAGTAGTGCGACTAAAGTACTCTAACGAAGTGAGACGTCCTTCGTTCGAATCCAATAAACTGCTTTTTGTTTTTTTTGTTTTTTTTTTCTTACTTCGACTTTTTCTATAAAGATGGATAACAGGAAGGAGCCACATAAAAAGCAGCTCAGACAAAGAATATCTCCAACAGATAATAAACTTGTGCAGAGCGAGGACGAGGGTCTGCACGACCATTTAAAATGTCTTAAAAAAATTAACGACAGTGACAAAATGATAAGCAAATTAAAATTAGAAATCACAAATTTAAAACTAAAGATAAAAGATACAAATGACATGCATGAACAGGACTGCCAGCTAAATTCTGAAATTGTTACCGAGAACAAGCTATTAAAGCAACTTTTAAAGGAAAAGGAACAGCAAAATCTTAGTTTGGAATCAAGACTTATCTCTAAGCAGGAGTTTGATGACACAAAGCGGACGGTGGGTTGGATAGACACGGACAATATAGAAATACTAACACCGCTGAAACAGAAGATTGCGAAAAAGGAAAAAGACAATTTGACACTGGGCATGAGAGTTGAGGAGTTGGAAAATGAGAACAGAGAGCTCTGTAATATGTTAAAAACGCATGACCCCTCAATATCCGAAAGTCACGTGTCAGCCAATCTGGAAAACGTTAAGGACCTTCAACGGAACGGCTACTGTATATCAGAAGAAGATTAAGATACTGACCTCGCGGTTAAGAAGAATTCAAAAGAACTATTCAACCTTAAACAAGAAATTTGAAGTATTAAGAAGTAAACATATAACACTTAATACAATTCAACAATCAATTAGAAGTCTTAAAAGAAACACTGTAGAGTTGAAGAGTTTGCTAAGCCAAACCCCTAAGTCAGCTATTAATGACACGCCCGTAACAGCTATTGCTCCACAGGTGGCGTTAGGTACCGGCACTGCTGTATGTAAAGCTGCTAATGAGATATACGAAAGCAAGTCACACTCCCAAGTGAAGTTAAAGCCGAATCTCTTGCTCTTGTCTGATCTGCACGGAACAGAAATAATCTCAATGCTGTCGCGGCTTCGTCGCCGGGACTATAACTTCACTGCAGACATAATTAACTTTGGGACTACTGATCGTGTTCTACACAACGTTGTACAAAAGGCTGCCTCATTTACAAAAAGAGACTGCGTCGTCATAATGTGCGGCGGCAGCGATTACAACGTTAACTCTCCGGTGCAAACAATACAGTTAATCGAAGACGCCGTAAAAGCTCTGTCACACTGTAACATAATTGTGTGCTCAATTCCGCAATGCATTAATTACAACTCCATGGGATTTAATTTCTTTATTAACAAGGTTAATGCTGGTCTAACACAAACTCTATCAAAATACAAACATGTTAAAGTACAAAGCGTTGATGATAACCTTGTTATAGATGATTATGCTCAGAACGGCTATAGCCTGAAGATTAAGGGCAAATTCAAAATAGCCTCAGCAGTAAATGTCTCATTGAAACAAATTAATGAAATGTTCTATAACAGTTCCAATTTTTTATGAATAATTGTAAAGTCATTGAATCACAAGATAAAAATTTTGGAATAATGCATTTAAATATAAATAGGTTAAGAAATAAAATACTCAATTTGGAGGCATTTATAGAATGTGACATAAAACTAAAACCTAAAGTCATAATGCTAACTGAGACCTGGCTCGAGCCGACTGAGTCTAGTTGTATAAATTTACCGGGTTACACAGTTGCAACACAAACAACTAGAAGTTTGGTTAAGGGTGGAGGTACAATTATTTTTGTAAGCAATGATTACTCAAACAAGTTTAAGGTTATTGACGTGTCCAACTACTATATCGAAAAGGTTTTTGAGGTTTGCGAAATACGTTTAGAACTGAATGATTTTACTAGTTTTTACTTTCTGGTAGTATACCGCTGTCCGAGTGCCAGTTTTGAAATCTTCCAAAAGCAGCTGAGCAATCTTTTAGACAACTTCAACTCACACAATATTGTCATTGCAGGCGACTACAATGTCAACCTTGCAGCGAATAATGATAAAAGGACAAAATTATTCTTGCAAACACTATTGGAACACAATATTAAACCAACCATTTTTGAGTTTACTCGGATAACTACTTGTTCATCAACAGCATTAGATAATATTATGACGGACTACAGTGACTATACCGAGTCCTATGTTATACCTTGCTCGTTCTCCGATCATGATGCACAGTTCATTGAGTTACCAAATTTACTCAAGCAAAAAAACGAGCCGCCAAAATTTACAAAAAAGCGAATTTACAGCAAAAAGGCGACTACTAGATTTCGTGAGCAATTTGCATGCGTTGACTGGAACTTAGCTTTTACTAATAATGACTCAAATAACAAACTTATAATTTTTTATGACATTCTTTTTACGCTTATTGACAAATATTTTCCATTAAAAAAAGTATTATTAAAAAAAAAAAACGAAAAATTGGCTTACACAGGGAATAAAAAAATCTAGCCTCGTAAAGAGGCAACTACTTATTAAGTCACGGAAATTAAATGATTGCGATTTTCAAAATTATTTTAAACAATATAAAAACACGTTTAAGGGAGTGCTAGTTCAGGCCAAAAAGTTACATATACATAGAACTATCCGTAATGCTAAAAATAAAAGTAAGGCTATATGGAGCTTAGTAAAAGAAAACACCGGCAAGGGTAGAACAGTACCAAAGAAGTTGGTTTTAAAACTTGACAATGGCCTTACTGGAAATGTCCAAGACATTGCAAATGCTTTTAATAATTACTTTTTAAATGTAGGTAAGACAACAAATATTACGGAAGCAAAACAACACATGAAAATTTTGCAAAATAATAGTCGTCGCAAAATTTGTAACTCAATCTTTCTGAACCCCATTATTGTACCAGAAATAATTAAAATAGTTAAAGACCTTAAAAATAGTAATGCTAGTGGACCTGATAACCTGAGCACGAAATTCGTGAAAGATAACATTCATTTGTTATGCATACCGATGTGTGTTATTTTTAATGATTCCATTGTTGAAGGTTCATTTCCTAATTTATGGAAACGTGCCAAAGTTGTTACAATACATAAGAAAGGAAGTAAGACAGAACTTAGTAACTATAGGCCAATATCCCTTTTATCGGTTATGGCAAAGGTTTTTGAAAAATGTTTAGCGAATAGATTGGAGAATCATTTCGAGAAGCATAATCTTTTTTCCCTGTATCAGTATGGTTTCAGAAAGGGCAAGAATACTTCACACGCAGTTGTAAATTTGGTGCACGAAGTCTTGCTTAATCTAAATAATGGCCTCAAATGTGGAGGACTATTCTGTGACTTAACAAAAGCATTTGACTGTGTGAGCCATGCAATGCTTCTTGACAAGCTTGAATTTTATGGCGTACGCGGCAATGCACTTAAGCTCTTGGAATCTTACTTGACCGATCGAACTCAGTATGTAGAATTGAATGAGGGAGATTGTAAAGATAGTACTTGTTCAGACGAAGGCATGATAAGATACGGGGTTCCGCAGGGTTCAGTACTTGGCCCACTACTTTTTCTAATTTTTATTAATGATTTACCAGACTATCTCTCTTGCGGCACTCCGTTTCTGTATGCGGATGACACCAGCATAATTGTGAGCGGGACCGGTGTCGATGAATTTAATGCAAAAATAAAGAGATGTTGGGATGAACTATTCAGATGGATTACTTGCAATGAGCTTAAAATTAATTGCTTGAAAAGTTTTTACATGATCTTTCGCCGCAGAGTCAATAGTGAGGATTTTGAATGTGATATACCTATTGAAAAATCAATGTGTATTCGATTTCTGGGAGTTGAACTTGACCCATACCTCAGATGGCACACTCATATCGAGCAAATTAACAAAAGACTGGCTAGTGCCTGCTACTCAATGAAAAGTCTATCGAAAATAGCGGATAAAAGCATTTTGAAAACCATTTACTACTCGTACTTCGAAAGTATTATTAGATACTGTATAGAAGTTTGGGGAAATTGTTACAACATAAATTCAGTATTGCTATTGCAGAAAAAGGCCTTACGTCTTATTGAAGGATGTAAAAATATACCGGTAACTCACCGAGATATATTTGTTAAGAACAAAATTTTTACAATTGTGTCACTATACCTTTATCGCCTAAGTATTTATGTTTTCACGAACAAAGACAAGTACCGAACTTCTGGTCAAAGTCACAATTTCAATCTCAGGAACAACAATGAACTAGCATTAACTAGACCGCGGTATGCTCATTTTAACAACAGCTTCAACAATATCGCAATTAAAGTTTATAATAAGCTGAATGGGGACATAAAAGACTGTAATAACTTAAGAACTTTTAACAGAAAAGCCAAAGACTATTTTATAAACAGACCATATTATGCAATTGATGAGTTCATGGCTAATGTATTAGACTAAGTAAGTGTAGTAATAATTTTAAGCTATTATAGTAACTTTAAAACTGATTATTATGTATTGTAGTGTATTGATGTATTATGTATTTGCATGTATTTTTTACTTTAAGCAAATAAATTATTGATTGATTGATTGATTGATCAATACACCACCACCAATGTCTGACTTTCAAAATTCAGAAAAAAATGGGAATGAAAGTGATCCCATAAAAACTACAATTATGACAATTAAAATTATATTATGTGTAAAAGAATTGAAGTGTTTGTAACACGGACCTAAAAAAAAAATTCTTATGTAACAACAAATTATAACTTTTAAGGCTTACGATTATTTTGTGCTTTATATATTATTATAAAAATAAAAATATTGTATTATGATCCACAAATTGTTTTTACCTCTTACCACTGTTAATACCTTGAAAACAACGATTGGCATATTTAAGCCTTTGTTCCCAACGAGTCACAACCTCAACTGTCACACTGTGACTCGTTGGAAATATTTTTGCTAAAAAAATCCCAACCAGTCACACTGTTACTAGATGGGATAGTATTTGATATTTATTCTCAACGAGTCACACCCACTGTGACTCGTTGGGAATACTTTTTGCTACAAAAAATCCCAACCAGTCACACTGTTACTAGATGGGTCATTTTTTATATTTGTTCCCAACGAGTCACACCCGCAAGTGTCACGTTGTGACTTTTTGGGAACAATTCTTGCTGTAAAAATCCCAACCACGCTGTTACTAGATGGGTTAATATTTCATATTTGTTCCCAACGAGTCACAGCCGCAACTGTCACACTATAACTATAGAAAGGTATCTGAGTTTTGAATTTCCAATCAATTATCACTGTTATTCGATCAGATAGTTAATTTTGTTTGTTTCTAACAATCATATAAGTTTGGTGATGAAATAAGACTGAAATGACAGTACTCACCTAACATAACCTATTTTCCTAGCAGCAATTCCTTTCTAACCTAACCTACTTTTTGTAGGAGTCGCAGTTCTAACCCAACCTAACCTAATTTTCTGGTAGCAATATATTTCTGTTGGGATCGCAGTTCTAACCTAACCTAACCTACTTTACTGGTAGCAGTTCGTATCTGTTGGGGACGCGGTTCAAACCTAACCTTACCTACTTTTCTGGTAGCAGTTCGTTTCTGTTGGTGATGCGGTTCAAACCTAACCTAACGTACTTTTCTGGTAACAGTTCGTCGTACTATTAGGTAATGATTTATTGTAGCAAAAAGTGTTCCTAACGAGTCACAGTGTGACAGTTGCGGGTATGACTCCTTGGGAACAAATAAAAAAAATGTCCCATCTAGTAACAGTGTGACTGGTTGGGATTTTTGCAGCCAGAATTGTTCCCAACGAGTCACAGCGTGATAGTTGCGGGTGTGACTCGTTGAGAACAAATATAAAAAAATGTCCCATCTAGTAACAGTGTGACTGGTTGGGATTTTTTGCAGCAAGAATTGTTCCCAACGAGTCACAGTGTGACAGTTGCGGGTGTGACTCGTTGGGAATAAATACTAAATGTTATCCCATCTAGTAACACTGTGACTACTTGGGATGTTTTGAAGAAAAGAGTACTATTGTAATTGAAATTATTTATTTCTTAATTTTTTCGATTTTCTTTTTGTATTTTTTTTTACACATTCAAATTAAATTTAAAATGCTACAAATAAAAATTAGGGTAATGGCAGGATACCCTAATTTTTCTTTGTGTTGACATTCATTATTAAAAGCAGAGAATAATCCGTTACATACATCTTCATCCGATTTCCGATTCTATCATGAAATTGTGTGAATAAACTTTTATTGCTAGATCGTTGATCGGATATAGATGTACTTAACAGACTATTGTTTGCTTTTTAGTTGTTTTTGATGTCAGTTTTTTTTATTGTAATCGAAATCTATTTTTTTTATTTTTTTTCGATTTTTCTTTATGTATTTTTTTTACATTCAAATCAAATTTAAAATGCTATATAATGAATGACAACACAAAGAAAAATTAGGGTAATGGCAGGATTCGAACCTGCAACATCAGCATTCTGTGCCTTGCGTATTCCAGTTTCCGCCACATTACCGCTGCCATACCCTGCGAATTTTTCAATGTGTTTCGTTTTTACGGTCATTACATTATTGATTTTTTTTTCTTTGGGAAAACTACCCTCGATGTCATCTATGAGAAACTTAATCAAGTTATCTAATTCAACTTGGTCATTTATTTATTAATGTGGCGGAAACTGAAATACGCAAGGCACGGAATGCTGATGTTGCAGGTTCGAATCCTGCCATTACCTTAATTTTTCTTTGTGTTGTCATTCATTATTTAGCATTTTAAATTTAATTTCAGTTTTTTTTCTCGCTTTTTAGTGGGTCGGTTTATTGATCTAAGTTACAATTGCATATTTAATGTAAATTGCTCACCACCTTTTACAAAATATTGCTTTTCCCAATGCTGGGGCGATAATTGTTGAGGAGTTCTCCTGGTACTTCAACATCAGCTCCACTTTACCATATGCCTTGCAACGAGCTTAAACTGCTAAGCAACTATATTTAAAAAACCGTATCGCCACTTGTGAAATACTTATTATTGAGTAGTTCCGGTGACCGTCTGTGGTCTTTATCATCAATTCCACTTCACCAAATGGTGTTTTCTGAGAGCAAAAGCACAAGTTACTATCTAAAATATCCAAATCGCTACAGGTGTGCATACCATTTTAGAAGAGTTCCCTCGATTTCCCCAAGATCCCATCATCAGATCCAAACTTGGTGGCAGTGAGACCAATTTGGAAGTATACCCTTTCAAATAAAGAAAGAATTTGTCAAATCGGTCTAGCCGTCTTCGAGTAATCCGTGAACATACATAAACTTCCTCCTTTTTTTGAAGTCGGTTAAAAAGGGAATGTAATTCAGCACATTACATTATCGCTTCGCGAAGAAATCATGCCAACCCGAACGAAGGCGCCGCGCGTGTTCGTTTGTAAATAGTAAGTATAGTACCCGATCGAGACGGACCGAATGTCGCGCCGCCCGCGCCCCGCTGCCGGTTGCCGCCACCTCTCGCTCGCTCCTACTCGCTTCGACCGCTGACTTTTTTGTTTTTATTTTCATTAATATATCATGCAAGAAAATGACACAAATTCACAGTGTCGATCTTTTATGCATTTATGATATTGGATATGTAAACTCTAATAATTGTAATATTCTTTTTAAGTATTTATAGCTTGGAGAACCAAAAAAATCTGAAATATTAAAAGTTCGTGTTTTAATTTGGCACAAATTTATTTAATAGAGATATTTAAGTGATCTGAGGTATATGGTACTAGTTTTTGGAATTGTAATTTTTTTTTGTCGAAGTTTTTAATGTACTGACCCCAAGTCAGTTTTCGCTGGACGAAGATGACACAAACTAGGTTTGTACACTAGACAGGCTATTTAAAATACAAAACCATTAAATCTTTGAACTCTAAATCAATTTTGTCAGTTTTGATTTGAATTGTTTATATCCACTACAAATAATCAAATTTCTAAAAATGCACAACCGGGATGTGACACAAAAACGCAAATATATTTTGTTTATATGCAAATGTATCCACAGACAAGATTTTATCAAACTTTAGAATTCTTGAAGGTTTTGCCCTCAAAATAATTCAGCGCTACGGGTCTAAGCGGCACGGCGGGGGTTAAGGACCTCGTCGCGCGATGCAGGTAGGTATAGAATATGATTAGATAATAGACTTAGTTAGTTATTGATTTCTTTGCGTTAGATTGTGACCTAGGTTAGTAATAGGCTATTAACTTTTGCCGACAGTTTTGCTTTGTGGACATTTGACATTCAAAAGTACTTAGGTACCCGATAAATAGGCAGACGACACAAACGAATAGATAGACTGTCAATAAACAAATCAATAAATATCTTTGGACAATTTACACCAATTGACCTAGTCCATTCGGGTGGTAGAACCTGTGCAAGGTCCTTCTGGATCGCTACCACCATCTTGCTTGTTAATCCTGTCGCTATGCAGCAGTGCTTGCACTGTTGTGTTCCGAAGTGGAGAGCAAGACAGCCGGTAAAATGACACAAGTGGTATTCCATCTTAGCCCTAGAGGGCCAACCTAGATCCTAGAGCGCGAACCTGGGTCCGTAATTGTCGTATATATCGGACTAATGTACCTATAACTAGCTAATATGTTCTTGATTGTAATATATATGATGTGGATGTACTTAATAATAATAAATAAAAAAATAAATAAAACCTAGAGGTTGGCAACGCTTCTGCAATCTTCTTGGTGTTGCGGGTGTCTATAGGCGGTGGTGATTACTTACCATCAGGTGACCCACTTGCTTGTTTGCCTTCCTATTATATGCAAAAAAAAATGGCCACATGTTGTGTATTTTACGGTACATCCGGAAACTCATATACAAACGGGAGTTTAATTTTGAGATTTTTAGGATGGTTTTTAAACTTATAGAAGAAGATATTAAAATCTAAAGTCTTTTTTTTTAACAAACAAGCAAGTGGGTCACCTGATGGTAAGTGATCACCTCTTGTGCTAGTAATTACACCGGCTGTCTTGCTCTCCACGCCGGAACACAACATATTGGTAAGCAGTAACTTAACGATTTCTTATCTCACCGCGGATAAAGTTAGCAAGGATAAAAGAAACAATAAGAAAAAGATAACAAAGAACTTTCGCGTCGCGTCATCTCTTAAAATATCCTGAAGATAAACCATTCCATGTATCTCTGCACGTACACAGGCTTTATCCAAACAAAAATACACCGTAACCCCTTAGTTTTAGAGATCCAAATACAATCCCTATTACTCTGCAAGTACACGCAAACCTTAACTAAGCTTAAACCAACCACAACATTGTTGAGTTAGAGTTCTTAATGCATTGCATCTTGCTATGCACGTACACACAAACTCGGGTCATGCAAAAAGATATTATAAGTTCTAAAGTGTAGGGTTTTTAATAGATTGAGGGTTTAAGGAAGAAATTTCTGACGTCGATTCCATATTCGGTCACGCGAGATCTTCGGTTACCTTTTTTATTTACTGCTGGTTTACGAAACTGTTATTGAGTGCAGTTTTTAGTTTAATAAGATCCTCAAACTTTTTTTTTACCTCATAAGTGATCACCGCCGCCTATACACACGCAACACCAAGGCGATTGCAGATGCTTTGCCAACCTAGAGGGCTAAGATGGAATACTTCTCGGTAATGTCACCGGCTGTCTTATAAATACATCATCTGTGAAAATTTAAACCGTCTAACTATCATGATTCATGAGAACCCTAAAAAATGAGTGCACTTAATTAACTGGGCAAGATATTTAAATAACAAAGTTTGATTAACCTAAAACATGCAAATTCAGGATTTCACAGTGACGTGTTAATCAACTAATACAATGCTTCGTGACCTCCGGCGTGTTTGTTTGTCTGTAACTAACCGTTTGAAAGACACTTCGCTTTTTGCATGTTTTGAAAGTGTATGGAAAAATAAATGGTTTTTTTTAAACACGTGAATCACGTGACAGTTAGTTGTCAGTTATTTTTTTCACACATTGTTTTTCAATTCCTGGGTCACGGCCTGCGTATGTTTGTAAAAAAATCAAATTCCCACATAGCCACACGTGAACATTGTACCGTAACGCCTAAACTGTGAAAAATAATATTTAAAATGTATTTTATTCTTATCAATAACGAACTCAGTAGGTAATGTTGAGAAAATTATTTTAGTTCATGGGTGGTAGGACCTTGTGCAATTTCCGTCCGGATCTCTACCACCATCTTGCTCGCTAAACCTGCCGCTAAGCAGCAGTGCTTGCACTGTTGTGTTCCGGCGTGGAGAGCAAGACATCTGGTGTAATTACTGGTACAAGAGGTATTCCATCTTAGCCCTATGGGTTCGCAACGCTGCACTCACTTTGTTGTTGCAGGTGTCTATAGGCGGTGGTAATCACTTACCATGAGGTGACCCACTTGCTTGTTTGTCTTCCTATTTCTTAAAAAAAAAAAACCAAAGAAACTGCAATCTTCTATTCTGTTACTTATAGCTCTGCCTACCCTATCTACAGTTCTCCATTCGTAACGTTATTATTAATTAAAAACCTCCTTAGCAACACAAACTCATCAAAACCGCTAACTAAACTAAAAATATAATTCGAGCCTTATCCTAAACCAACATGGCTCAATTTCGAATGACGCGAACCGGATGAAACCGGTTATTCGCAGGCTGGTTAACCGCCACCGAAGGAAGAGTAATGTGTTAATTCGAAGCTGCGATTTGGACATACAATTATATTATTTGTCGGTCCATTTATCAATTCCTGAGTGGCACAAAAAGAGTTTTAATTCTGATATGGGTAAGGTTCCGTATATTATGTTTAATAGGTTTTTTACAGAATAACATAAGTGTCCATTAAACACGTAACTGAGAGGTGTCACTTTTCGATCGAGAGCCATTAATGTCTTGTCTCTTTCGACCATTGACACTTTCTCATCGTTCCATATTTAATGGTAATTTATTAAAAACATAATCCTCCTTTCTGGCGACAGTAGGGTAAAACTAGTTCTTAATTTAAACACTTTGTTTATCTGTCTTTGTTGGATAAAGTGGGCGTCGCCTAGTTCTTTGCCCTCTTAGAACCCTTATAAAAAGTTATTACCTTAAAACTTGTGAGAAAAACTATGACTAAGTACCTTTTGCTTCATAAATCATTTTACATTATTTATATGAATGTTTATGTAAAGGTGAAAAGAACATTCTTATTCCAATTCCAAATGTAGGTCAAGTGATTTTTTAATTTTTTTATTGGTCCGGTTCCAATTTTTACTGATCTCTAAAATCCTTACACGTGTTAGGTATTAAAAACTGAAACCGTTGGTTATTTTTTTCCATATCTTACTTAAAATATGACATCATTTCTGTGTTAATTTTTGCGACTTCTTTATGACTTAAAACGAAACCAAAAAGGTCGTTTAAAAGACTTTTACAAATATTTAACCTACGTTTTTGTAAAGAGCATAAAATTAACCCAACAACTAATTAAAGTTGTAGCCAACTTTTTATTTCCAACCTCAAGAAACACAGCCAAGACAAGAAAAACAACAAGTATTTTCCTTATTTTTTTATTGGAATGCAATCGAGTACAAAAATAGACCAAATGCAATCTAAGTCTTAAAAAAACTAGTTGTTTCCATCAGACTGACTGACGGAGCCTTCGCCAAACCCTGAACCTGACACGATGAGACTGATGACTTGAGGCTGCAGCAGCATGGCACGTTCCTTGGGTATACTCCTCAGTAATGAAGCTATGTACTTCCCGAAAGTGTCATAATAATCTTCTTTCTTATCATCAACTAATGCGTCAACTTTGTTAACTAGTTCTCTCATCATTTGTTTAAGATCGTTGTCATGTTGTGTGGTTTCACGTGGTCGTTTCGGGGATATCGGTGGAGCGCAGCTTAAAGTCCTTTTAGTAAGTACCGTAGGTTCAGGAAGCTGGATACAGTCGTCTGAATGGACACTCTCACTATGTTCAACTACAGGAAAATTAGTATCTGATATTTCACTTATATTGTCATTGTCGTTGCTCCGTAGGTTAGAATCACTCGACTCACTCGCCTCTAACTTGATTCTCTCGTCAGTTGCTTCTTCCATCGCCGGCACGTGCTAAAACAAATTGTAAACACTTTTATTAGTTATGTTTCTCAAAGTCAAAGTTACAGTCGAAGTCAAAGTATTATGTATACTTTTAAGTGAAAGTTAATTTGAACTCACCAAGGCTTGGAAAGAGCAACGCGCCGGCTGCAGATGCGGGCGGAGGAACGAATCCATTTTTGAAAACCAGAACACCTTCGGTTTGTAGAGATCCTCATCGCCTAAACCTAGATTATGACTAGCGACGATTTTTTTCAATTCCTGGCAGTACGAGTTCCTTAGATTCTTGAATTTAATCACCACGTGCCGCGACTCGAAGTGTTTAACGCTGAGTTTCCTAGCGATCCGCTCGGCGGCCTTCTGTCGCTTCTCGCGGCATTTGTAGTCATCAGACAACGTGTTCCACAAGCACTCCTCCTTTTCGTAGAGATCTATGAGCTGGAGCGTTTTTTCGTCGCTGATGCGCAGGATTGAGTTTTGCGTTTGCGTCATGGTCGTAAACATAACGCGGCGCACGTCCGGACGCCGGCGTGACCACGGCTGACTGCCGGCGTATCGACGCGCGCTAGTGTTGTCCCCGAGTCGATAACTCACGCGCACGTTTTTTCGCCACCTCGCAGCGTGGCCCAGCTCTGTGAGATTTGTGAGCGCGATGTCGTACCGTTGCCATGCCGTGTTTACAAAGGCTTACGTAACGTTTTTTAGTCACGGTCGGTTAACCCGATGCTAACAATGTTATAATTGCAGTTTGTGGTTTTCTATGACTCCTCTGTGCCAGTTATACAGTAATCGTAGCTTATCATATCATTAGTTTATTAAAATAAACTGTGTTGTTATTTAACTAGCTAATTTAATAGTTGTTTTCCTAAGTATTATATAAACTTTATACCACAGCGTAATAAGTTTGAATTATGTTGTTGAATGATATTTCCTGATGCTATAAATAGCGTTATTTGATTACTTTAGTTTACATTAATTATACGTAAACAGCGATTTTAAATTCAAGGTCAAAACTTTTATTAACGGACGGTATTAGAGCAAGAAAGTATGTACATTTAAAGCACATTTGACCTCTCTCTCTAAAACATATGGCTGGTTATTAGCAGTTTTCGTCGCGACGTTCACCAAAGTTATTGTGTTTTACACCCAACTGCTCAACGCAAAGGTGGGTAATATGTTTATCAGCCTATGTATGTATGCATGCATTATTGTTCCTTTGTGGCGCTCTAGAGACCAAACGCGTGGGCCGATTTTGATGATTCTTACGTCAATCGATTTGTCTTAATTTTGCGAGTACTTATCACTAAAGACATGATAGTAATCTAAATAAAATATGGCGACAACCAGTAGTCACATTAAGAAAAAGAAAAAAAAAATCGACGAACTATGCTAAGTGAGGTATCATTAAATAGATGTTTGAAAACCATCTCAAGGTTTCTTTTATTATTTTTCATTTTCAATGACCATAGCGATTTATAGTTAGTTATTCGCGTTTATCGATATCGATCAACAGTTTGGAAAGGGATGCAACCCTCGAGGCCCGGTGGTGCCCGGTGTGCGAAGGGTACGGAAATAACAATAGTTACGGAACAATACTTTGTCACTATGTGCTGACAATTATAACTGTACCCTAACTATAGTTAACTATACTTACTAGTTATAATTAAATACGATTTTATTTACAGCTGACTACTCAGACGGTTAGCATCGAATTGATAAGAGCGGATTGAAAGAAAGATAAAAATTGCTAATCGTTTAATCTTTCGGTTTGTCCTTGACAAGTCGTTTTTTAAAAAAGAGCACCCATAGTTTATTTCTTCAGGCACTTAAAATAAGGCAAAGAAAATAGTCACGTGACTCGGCAAATCAACCAATCAAGTCAATCTTTTGGATCTGTGGAGACCCAAAAGATTGATTTGATTGGTTGATTTGCCGAGTCACGTGACTTATTTTGTTTACCTTATTTTAAGTACCTAAAGAAATAAACTATAATATGTTTTTTTTAAATTCCAGTAATACTTAATGGTGCATACAGGCGACATGAAAATAGGTTTACCCTTTTACGTCAGGCTTCTCGAAATTCTACTACCTAGGTACCTGTTTTGTACCTGCGGTATTGCAGATGTACTTTGTGCCGAATTTGTAAGTACATACTTAAAAAAAATTTCACACTAGATTAACAGTATTGATTGGCATTAAGATGAAAAAGTGCAAAAATATATTTGATGTCGACCGTACAGTTAGCATAGCGACGAAGTTTTCGTATGTAACTAATTTATTTGTTATTTTTCAACGGAACAAAATTCGCCGCACACAAATACGGACCATCGCCATGTTGATATTGTTATCTCGCTTATTCTTACTTTAATTCGGCGTCAGCTGCCACCGTCGTACTTTTTAAACTGAAGACCTTGTCTAGCGAAAACATAAATGTCGTTGACAGTTATCGGAATAAAGTACCTACTTGGCCCAATTGACAGTGACAACTCGCCGTTCATTACTATGTCGACAAGTAACGCTACAGACTTACAGACTTAACATCGTAGTGAGCAAGCAATGTATAACGAATTGTCACTGTCACCTGTCGTCTGTCGCCTTTAAGAAATTGGGCCCGGCCTATCTATCTGACAATTTAGTAGGAACCTTGTCGCTTTAGCTCCATGAATGGTTTCCTATAGCAAATCATTAATGATGTTAGAGCGACACGATACTCAATTGGTCAAATATTTATGGCGCTGCCTTAACGACAAGCATTTCAGTCGTTAATACTTCTTCAGTCAATATTTCCACAATTATTTCAAAACATAATTAAGTAAGTTTCCATTCGCAAAAGCACACTCTAAAATCAACTCTAAAACCTTCGAACACGACTCACTTTCCAACTTCAAATTTAACTTGTTTATTTTGCCCAAAGCATTTTAGTTCTTATTTGAACCATGACTCTCTGGCATAAGGTTCAAGTTAGCTCAACTTTTTTCATACTGCCAATTATAACAGCGTCCCTAATTCGCAGCGTCAAGTTAACCGACGCCAAAAAAAAGAGTAATGTGTTAATTTAGGCCAGTATTTAAACATACAATTATTCTGTTTGTTTGTCCGTTTATCGACTAGCTCCTGAACGCCGCGCGTGAAAAGAGTCAAGTCAGTCTGGAGGTTAAACGAGAGGTTCCGTGGAGGCGATTTGGCATCTCAACATATATTAAAATTGTAATGACAACACAAAGAAAAATTAGGGCAATGGCAGGACTTGAACCTGCAACATCAGCATTCCGTGCCTTGCGTTTTCCAGTTTCGCCACACCGCCGCTGCCCTACCCTGCAGCCCCCTAATAACCCTACCCTTTAATAATTTGAATGTTAAAAACATTTAAAAATAAAAATCGAAAGAAATTTCGGTTACAAAATTTAATAACAAAAACGGCGTCATCTCTCGTCAGCTGACGGTAGCTGTAAAGGTACCCAGTTGAATATGATAACTTGTTAAAAAAGTTTCATATAGATGACACCGAGGGTAGTTGTACCCTTAAAATCAATAATGTAATGACCGTAAGACGAAGCACATTGAAAAATTCGCAGGGTAGGGCAGCGGCAGTGTGGCGAAACTGGAAAACGCAAGGCACGGAATGCTGATGTTGCAGGTTCAAGTCCTGCCATTGCCCTAATTTTTCTTTGTGTTGTCATTACAATTTTAATTTAATAATTTGAATGTTAAAAACATTTAAAAATAAAAATCGAAAGAAATTTCGGTTACAAAATTTAATATCTCAACATATAATTCCATACATTACAACTGGATCACGCGCGCGTCTACGGAGCCGTGCTGCATACGCATTAGGTGTGGCAAGGCCTTTAAAAGTAGGTAATCTTTTGCTGCATACATAATTGCTCGTCGTTGAGGGTATGCAACGTGTGAGTTTTTTTTAAATCCAGGAATGAAATTGACAAACTGATACATGTCAAAGATAGAGATGAAACGTCAATTTAGTTACTGGTCCTAAAAACAGACTACAGTTTGGACAAAAAAAAGGTTCTTTCAAGCGGTACCCGAATAACTCCAATCTCGAAAGCGCTTGTTTTTCAGCCGAAACCGTTCGTTTTTATTTACCAACGCGTAGGTGTTTTGTAATACTGAACAAACAACTTTATAAATAAGTGCTCGCCAAACGAATCCGCCAACAGTATAAAGGGAAATATTTTTATCATTCGCCATTATGAATAAAATATCGAATTTAATGTGTAAATAACTTGAAAAATATGAGACGAGATCAAGTGTCAAATGAGGTGTAAAACCCCATTACTGTAAGTACTTGTACATGATAATGACAACTTAAACAAATATGACAGCAATTGATTTCATTATTTACTTTTCTTCGTGTGGTTTTTAATAAACAGTATAGTAGCTACAAAAAAAAAAAAGTATAGTAGCACAGCTCATGGAACCAGCGACTCCAACAATGGCAGAACCACCTGTCGACTTAATAAGGTACATACACCGTACGACACGCAGTAAGCTACTTCACGCCGGTATTTTGTAGAAATGTGGTACTACCTCTAACGAGCCGGCACATTTGTAGTGCCACCTGCAATGACTACAATGTAGTTCTACCACAATGAAAGATAACTGGCAGAATTCTTGTAATTTACTTCTGTGCCTCCTGTGATAAGTGATACAAGTGTAAAATCGTCATTTTACAGGAGCGCAAAAATAAGATTAAAAAAATTCTGGTTCGTGAGCCAGGAGGGCTAGCATTTACCGAAGCACTTTTTTTTATAGATAAAAATATACTCTATAAACTAGCATTTAGTGTTTTTCGGTAAAGATTGTAATTTCAAAGAAAATCGCGAAAAACCTGTGAGTTGTACCTATTGGAATGTCTAATATGAGTAAATAATATGTGTTAGATGATACAAGTTGAGTTATATCATGATGCACCCCTGGAGCACCCATAATATCTCTTGGTGTAAACTGATATACATGAACTTGTAAAATCCTATAACTCGCGTTATAATGTTCCCAGCTCAATGTTGCTTGAACTAAAGTAAAACATAAAACCTTGGAAAATAGATTTTTTGACTTTGTACCCCGTTACAAATAAAATTTACCTAACTTATATCAGTTTTCCAAAATTATAGCCATGTGAAAAAAAGTGTTAAAAGATACAAGTCAAGTTATACCCCTCGCCAACATTCATATTTATTGTGTAAATAAATATAAGTATTTAGAAACAAAATCAACGTTTATTAAACTTCACCAAAATGAATAATTAACTTACATTTAAGGCACATATACATCACAATTCTTAACAAAGGTAAGTTGAGACCTTATAATCATATTTTTTGGTAAATTGGGACAAGGATCAAGCTGACTTCTGCCTATATAGGAACTTATAAGTTTCAAAATACTTGGATGAAAATTTAAGTAGGTTTCTTAAAAACTAAGAAATGGCTTGGTTCAATCTTACAAGTAAGTATTATGATTAGACGTTTTAAAGTTATTAAATACAAAAAAGTATCATAATCATTGTCAGACTCATAAAAATCTAGAAAATTTCACATACTTCACAAATAACAAACTGGAACAAATTAAGAGTACTTTGCTACTCCGCAAAACCACTGCCGTGCTCGTGCAAGATAGTTGCGTCTGTGCAACATATGTATCTTTATGACAAAACCCATCCTCCTACGCCTCTATACGAAACAACAGTCATATATCACATAGACTCAACTATACACCACCACCACTTAATACTAAAACAAAACGATCGACGCGCGTTTCGCCTCTGTACGAGGCATCATCCGGTTCAAATAGTACGACCGTTCGCTACTTGAACGAATCACGTACTGACAAACTAAAACATTTTTCTTTAATCTCGCCTACCGCCAACATTTTTGCACAAACACCCTTTAAAAACACAAAACTCGTTTAATGTTCCCCCAAAATTGAAAAACAAAACAAAAGTACCCCCATATATTATTATGTCTCACAAACTACCCACATACTTTTTCTCAATCTAAACTACCCCCCAGTGACAATCCTTTTTATCCATTATGACAATGTTAATGATAGAATTTAAACACACCCGGAATAAAGGAGATGAAGGAAAATTTGAAAATTAACCTGTTCATTGATAATGAACCCCGCGTTGTTGTACCTATTTCCAAATGCTGCAAAACATTCAGACGAAATCCCTTCCCGCAAAAGTGTAGTATTTCATAAGAAGGTACTCTCCAGTACTCTGCTGTACGTTGCGAAGAGTGACCGGACATTCGTTATGCTTTTCTGGCAGCGATTCTTCTATTAGTTCTCTCACATTGGATCCAGCGTCATCATCACATGCATTTTCTTCTGTTTCTGCAATTCCTGCTTCATTATGCTTTGAGACGTCGTTTTTGCCATATTGAAAGTAGCTAGCTAAAGCAACGCGAGAATGGGAAAATGACACCTGGAATAAAAAACCGTTTGATGTGTTTTGATAAGTACATGATCCAATTTAGTATTTATAGTTATTTAAGAAAGTAGTTATAAGTAGTACGTACCTAACAGTAAGTAGCATAATTAATAGCAAAGGTTGATAGTATTAGTCTGATAAGATCGTAATTGGCTTTTTTTTATTAGCTAATAGAGCTAAAAGGAATTTGTTCCAGCATAGGTATAGGTAGATAGTAATCAAAACAATCATAGCACGGACACAGTATCCAAGTATCTCTGAAAAGTTAGATTGACACTTATGATCAAATAAGTACATTAAGCAAAATACAAAAAAGCAAAAAAGAGCTACCTTTGCTGTGACTGTGTACTGTTTACATAACATTATTTCGTGTCCATTGATATATTTCAATACTTAGACGAAAAATTAAAATTTATGAAAATTCGTGTAAAATGATACAACTACTAACTTACGCGTCGATCCATAGTGAATTCCGACGTAACCACATCTTGTCACACCTAGGTCCTGCGCACCCCCGCTCCCGCGTCACCTCGCCTCCGCGCAGTAGCACCACACTCTTTATGCTCGCACTTGTATTACTTAACACAACTGCTATTGCATAAATATTTTACGGGAATAATTTGACTTTTAGATATAATTCAATTTGTATTCCTTTACACTTAAATTTTTTTTTGTGAAAAGTGATTCACGACGAGATGTATCACTTATCACAAAAAAATGTATCAAATTGGTCTCGCATTGGTAGGTACATGTTGAGTTGTACCCTGGTCTGGTTTTAGAAAAGTTGGTCAAAAGTGATATAACTGTAGATATATCCATTTTTCTGAAAAAAATACCGAAAAATAAAATGTGAAAATAAATTCAATTTCACTTATACCACAAAGCACGAAAATATCCTTAAGAGCAGCCACATAAAGGGGGTTACAACTTGATATATATCAATTTGCACCATTTTTTTGCCGAAACGCCGTTACTTGTATCACTTTTCACAAAATTATCTCCGAAACTATAGCTCCTAGAAGTACGTGACATAGACCAAAAAATTCGTAATTTTTTTCTGATTATTTCTAAATAAAAAAACACAAAAGGGTACAAGTCGAGTTACATCACTTATCACAGGAGGCACAGACTTATATTCTGGAGTATGTATTCTATTATTACTCAGTACTTTATACTTTGTTTAAAAAGGTGTGAAGTTAGTAAAATAAAATCATATTCGTTTTGTTTTCAATTATGTATTAAAAGGAATCTTTCACTTATTAAACAATGACATAGGTAACTTGAAAAAATTTTATCCACTACTTTTTAATTCGCCTATGACGAAAGATACTTTGTAATTTGAAATAACTAGAGCTTTCTTTGACTATACTCGTACACGTCTTGTGTATAAACAGTATTTTGGCATAAACAGAAATTGTAGCCCTAGCATTTCAACAGATCATTAAATTTTTAAAACTACGTCAAACACGGATACCGCACAAAGAATCACTAATATTGTTCATCACCAAATGCCCAAAGACAAACTAGCAGCTAAAGAAGAGGAAAGTGACTTCTCTACACCATGATGGGGCAGAATTTAAGAAATTAGAAAATTTAGAGATGTTAGTACTGTATCATCAACAGTAGAACACTTTTTCGGGCAAAGTTTTAATAACGTTAAGCAAATGAACCGCACCACATTCAACAATGTGACATTAAATGTCAATAATGAATTGCGAGAAAATAATATAAGCTCAGGAATGATCAGACCATTTGTGAATGATTGTCATATCATAACTATGACTTACCTACCTTAATCACGTTTAATTTGATTTACACTAATGAAGATGACACAGTTAAAAACAATACAACTAATGGCCATAATTTTGTTCAATGACCGATTTAAATAAATATGGCGTGGTCCTTCTGGGTCTTCTTCTCTTTTTGGTGCAATCCAATTTATCTTAAACCGTTACTCTTTGAGTACAATTTCATAAATTTTATCCTGTAACTCTTTCCTCTTGTCTTCTGGAAACCTCATCAACTTGGACCCCAGAAACCTTAAGAAAGTCAACATGTCCGGATCGGGATCCTGGAGTAGTACCTGACGCTTCAGTATATTTATAATATCATTCTGATTTCGCAAAACGTTTGTCATGAAGGTTTGTGGTATCACGTGTACCGGTTCGGCGCTCGGATCGGGCTGAGGTTGTGCCTGAGTTTGGGGTTGAATCTGAGGTTGTGTTACAATCGAACATTGAGGCTGCACCAGTGCTAGATTTGGAGTTTGAGTTTCAGTAACGTATTCGACTTTAATTCTTTTAACAACGTCAATAGCAATCGGATCTTTCTCTTGCATTCGTTTTCTGTTCTCTAGTTGTTCAAGTAAATCGTCTTCGTGTTCTGAGATGTCTTCGTCTACTTCTAGTTTAATAGTGACTGGTACTTCCGTGGAGGGTGGGTCAGGCTCTGGTTCCTGTTCGACAACTTCCTGTAACAAAAAAAACATTGGTTAGCTTGAAAGAATCAGTATCTCTCATTGTCATTACACTTGCTTCCTACTCTTCATTCACTATTTTAAGGGTTTCTGAATCAAAGGACAAAAATGAATCCTAATTTCTGTCACTTTGCTGTCAGTATGTCTGTTTGTCACGGCTCTTTGGTTCGTTATAACTTCTGTACTGAACGGTTGGCTAAAAAATATTAGTTCTGTTTCTGTTCTTTTCAGTTTCATTTGCGTAGATGGGATAAGAAACGCTATTTGCATATTATTCCTAGTTTCCTTCGGCGAAACGTCGAGGTAAAGAGATCATACTTATTTTGGAAAACTGTATTGTTAACGAACAATTACCTGATACACTTTCTGTGGGAGAAGAGGTAAAAAGGTACAGTAAGCTACGGAAATAAGGTCCTATTTTTAATAAACGCACACGATAAAGGTTAACTTACGAATAAAATACACACATCAACAACTTAGTGTGTACTTATATACAACTGTTTTAACGACTGTAAACAGAGCGAGCGAAATGGTATTTTCGTACATACTTGCCTTTTCACTCTCACGCCTTGTGTGAAAAAACAATACAAAGGATTAGGAATTAAACAGTGTAATCAATTAGTTAGTAATTTATTGTATACACAATAGGAACTTAATATTAATAACAAAAATTCATCCTAAGGTTGACTGGAAGAGATTATTCTCAAGTAACAAAACCGACTTTTAGATACATTAATTTACGATATACATGTAATTGTAAACAAAATATTACGTGATATTAAATGTAGTAAAAATATTGTATTGTATCATTTTTAGATACCTACACCACTCGGCAGGTGTTTCGCCCCTCCACGGAGCATCCTCAGTTGTGAGTTCTAAAAGAACTACAGTATAAAAAACAAATATTATTACAGTAAACGAGTATATGTAGGTACGAAATGATTCATATGGTTGCCATATATTAGGTCGTCATCAAATAATTCCGAAGTTGAACTTATCTTCGGACGTGGTAAGCATGGTGTTGGTGCAGTGATATTCCTATTACACATGGTTTTTTTATACAACATAGGAAGGCAAACGAGCAAGTGGGTCACCTGACGGAAAGCGATCACCACCGCCCATAAACACCTGCAACACCAAGAAGATTGCAGATGTGTCGCCAACCCAGAGGGCTAAGAAGGAATACCTCTTGTGCCAGTAATCGCACCGGCTGTCTTGCTCTCCACGCTGGAACACAACAGTGCAAGCACTGTTGCTTAACTGCAGGATTAGCGAGCAAGATGGTGTAGCCGGACGAACCTTAAAATGCTGGTTGCTGAGAAGTACACACGTACGCACTAAACATACCCTTCGGAATAATTGTATAGTAGGCATTGCACCGTCCACCAGTTTCCTTCTGTTTTTTGAGAGTTGTTCGTAGCTCGCCGCCGTGAAATGTTCCGAACATATGACGCTGGTTCGAGTGGGCCGCCAAGACGCCTTGCAACCGCAAAATTTTCTCCATCTCTCTCTTAGTATAGGATGTTGTGGAAACCTATTACAAAAAAGGATCTATCGTAAAAAAAAAAAAATTTTAGGGTCACATTACATAGCTCATTGTTGGTTGTAGTACGGTTAAGCCGGCTAGACTGGAGTAGTACCAAAATTTCACATAATACCGTCTACTCGTTTTATTTCGGCGGGAGCACAAAATCGAATTTCCTACTCGAATTTTTCAAGTTTCGTGTGACCATCTTACGCTTAAGTATCCCAACTTCTTAAATGTATTTTTTTAGTATGTAACTATATTTTAGGAACAATTATTGTAACAAACTTAAAAACAACCGCATATCTAAATCGGCCCAGCTTTGAGTATTTATTTAAATGGAGATGACAAGCCGTAGTTTCACCAAACAAAATTTTCTGCCACTTTTAGCGGGGAGGGACGGTACACACGCACAGCACACTACGAAAATATAACTTACACGCGCAGAAAATTATTGCTGTTTCTACAAACACACACTATTGAAAAATCAACTTACAACCAAAAAACACACGCACAACGACGATTTTTCGTGTTTGTATACAATTATCTTAACGTCAACAAGCACAACCAGCTAGTAATGTGACACGACAATGAACGAATGATATTCATGTTCCTAATGAATGAATAAATGAATGAAGCCAATTTGCCTAATAATGAATAACGATTATTCAATCAGTCACATTTCTGTACGTTTCAGCAAGTAATGATTAGGTACCAAATGAAATATCTTATTAATGTTTCCTATTTAATTGGGTTTTGACTATTTTTCACGAAAATTAAGTTATGATAAGATCTGTTATTACATTGGAAGTATAGCCATAGTACTATTATCTGTTCTGTGGTATAGCACCTACCGGAATTCTTTAATTACCGTTATGTAATAGGTCTAATCGGCGTAAATGACAGATGGAGGATAGAGGGAAGAAGTCAAAAAATAACTAGTTAAATGTTATCAAAGTTTTACATACTTATTTTATTTCCTTCGAATGTTTGAGAAAAGCCCTTTATCTGCCGCGGCTGGAATGGCAATTGCCCACTTCCTAAGCCTAAGCAATAATAGATTATTGCTTGCAATTGCTTTTACTTTAAGTATAGTCAGGACACTTCTGTTCTGCCTACATGAATTAGATGAGTAGCTGTAATTGGGTAAGTAAGAGTAGACTATTACCCACCCAATTACAGCTACTCATCATAATAAAGACACGAACACTAAGAATAAATGAAAATTAAGGAATTAAACAATTCAACCAACATAGTATTTATTATACACACGTATCTATCTATATATATAAAATTCAAAGTCCTGACTGACTGACTGACTGACTGACTGATATATCAGCGCACAGCCCAAACCGCTGGACCTAGAGACTTGAAATTTTGCACATAGATACCTTATATAGTGTAGGCATCCACTAAGAATGGATTTTTGGAAATTCCACCCCTAAGGGGGTAAATTAGGGGATGAAAGTTTGTATGAAAGTCCGTCAGTTTTGAAGTTAGGATCTTGAAATTTTGTTGTTAGGCTTACGTAAAAAAACTAATTTATACGGGTCTCAGTGTTTTTGATAATTCCACCCCTGAAGGGGTGAAAAGGGGGATAAAGTTGTGTATGGAAAGGCCTACATTTTCACAGCAAAAATCACTACATTTATTATTTAGGCTTATAACGCAACGAGTATATCGGGTGTTATTGGAATTACAACCCTTAAGGGGGAAAAGGGGGATGAAATTTTGTATTTGAGTTGGTCATTCACAATTTTTTTGTATTGAAGTAAAAATAACGTACGTGGTAACGTGTTATTACTAAGCCTCTATTTGCCACCCGTCTACCCGTCTGTCTGTCTGTCTGCCACGCGCAAACATGTCCTGACTGATTTGTGATCATCGTCCAACCGAAACTGTTGAATCAAGAAAGCTAAAATTTGGAAAATAGGTTTATTTTATAACGTAGGCATCCGCTAAGAAACCATTTTTGGTATTTTTTACCTTTAGGGGGAAATGGGGGTCTGGGGTTGAACTTTGTATGAAAGTCTTTGTTGATTGAAGTTATAAACATGAAAATTTTAATTAGAACTACTGATCATAAATAGCTTATAAGTAATATAACGTATTTCACGATTTTTGCATTTTTACATTTAAAGTGGGAGAAGCGGTGAAAGTTTGTAAGGACGTATTGATTTTTTTTAATAGGAGCTTGTAATTTTGAAATACAGCTACTTATCATAAATTAATGATGATGCGTCACAGGGTTTTTGGATTTTCAAATTTGTAGGGGGAAACGGGGAGTAAAAGTTTGTATGGATGGAGATATCGGGTTTTTAATAGGAACTTGAAATTTTGAATTTTAGATACTTATCATAAATAAATAAATAATTATGTGTTTCAGGGTTTTATGACAATCGAATTTTAAAGGTGGGAAACGGGGGTGAAACTTTGTATGGAGGGGATGTATCGGTTTATTCAAAAATAAGAACTTCAAAATGATTGTTTGTTTTAGGGTATTTGGATTTTTACATTGGAAGGGGTCAAAACGGGCGGTGAAAAAATGAGAGGGAGTGAGAGCACTTATAAGTGTTTTGATTCTAAAAAAAAAGACATTTGTTTTCTTTATGCCACGCGGGCGAAGCCGCGGGCAGGAGATAGTTATAAATAAATAATGAGATATTTCACAGATTTTAGATTTTTAATTTGAAGGGGTAATACGGGGAGGAGGGAGTTTGTATGGAGGTATCGGCGTTTTTTAAAGGTAAAAACTTGAAAATTAGAACTATTGAGCATAAATGAATACCGCCGTGTTTAAGGGTATTTGGATTTTCACAATTAAAACGAGAGAAACGGGGTTAAAACTTTGTATGGAGGTATGGAGGCTTTTTCGAAAATATAAACTTGGAAGACTTTAAGGGATGACAGTTAATGTTACAAAAACGAAAGTAATGGTGTAAGAGAAGAATGAAGAGGTTTCTGAATGTGTAATAAAAATTGGTAATGAAAGAGTTGAATAAGTGAAAGAATTTGTGTACTAGGTAGTATGTTAACTAGGGATGGAAAGCACGACGGAGACATTGAAAGGAGAGTGAAAGCGGGAAATTGGGAGCTCTGCGTGCTTTTGTGAGCAGCCAGAATGTCGCATCCAGCAACGTGAACAGCCAAACGTGTCTTTTACGACGTTCGGCTGTTCACAATGCTGTGTTAGTTTCCACGTTGATGTATGGAAATGAAAGCTGGGTTTGCGAGAAGAAGCATAGGAGTAGAATAAATGCCGTAGAGATGCGTTCTCTGCGTAGTATGAGTGGGATCAAGCTGAGAGCTGAGAGGTGAGGTCTGAAAGAAGATGTAGTGACTAGAATAGAGAAACGAATGTAACGTTGGTTTGGGCATGTTGAACGATTTGATGAAAGGCAATTATGTTAACAAATTTATGAAGGTGATGTGACTGGGCGAGTTGGTCGAGGGCGGCCTCGGCGTACTTTTGTCAACCAAATTTGTGATGTCCTGAAGACAGGTCAAACCAGAAGTACACGGAACCGCCGAGCATGCATGAAGAGAGGAATGTGTGTGGAGGGAGCGAGGGAATATGCCAAGACCAGGGCAAATGACGTTCTGTGGTCTCTGCCTACCCCAAAGTGAAACAGGCGTGAGCTTATTATAATAATAATAAAAATAAACTTGAAAATTAGAATTGCAGCTGCTCATCATAAATAAATAACGATGTTTCGGGGTTTTCGGATTTAGATGTCATTTGATTTCTGTATGCCACGCGGGCGAAGCCGCGGGCAGAAGCTAGTTGAGCATAAATGACTACCGCCGTATTTAAGGGCATTTGGATTTTCACAATTAAAACGAGAGAAACGGGGTTAAAACTTTGTATGAAGGTATGGAGGCTTTTTCGAAGATATAAACTTGGAAGACTTTAAGGGATAACAGTTAATGTTACAAAAACGAAAGTAATGGTGTAAGAGAAGAATGAAGAGGTTTCTGAATGTGTAATAAAGATTGGTAATGAAAGAGTTGAACAAGTGAAAGAATTTGTGTACTAGGTAGTATGTTTACTAGGGATGGAAAGCACGATGAAGACATTGAAAGGAGAGTAAAAGCGGGAAATTGGGAGCTCTGCGTGCTTTTGTGAGCAGCCAGAATGTTGCATCCAGTAACGTGAACAGCCAAACGTGTCTTTTACGACGTTCGGCTGTTCACGATGCTGTGTTAGTTTCCACGTTAATGTATGGAAGTGAAAGCTGGGTTTGCGAGAAGAAGCATAGGAGTAGAATAAATGCCGTAGAGATGCGTTCTCTGCGTAGTACGAGTGGGATCAAGTTGACTGAGAGAATGAGAAATAGTGTTATAAGAGAAAGGTGAGGTCTGAAAGAGGATGTAGTGACTAGAATAGAGAAACGAATGTAACGTTGGTTTGGGCATGTTGAACGAATGGATGAAAGGCAATTATGTTAGCCAATTTATGAAGGTGATGTGACTGGGCGAGTTGGTCGAAGGCGGCCTCGATGTACTTTTGTCAACCAAATTTGTGATGTCCTGAAAACAGGTCAAACCAGACGTACACGGAACCGCCGAGCATGCATGGAGAGAGGAATGTGTGTGGAGGGAGCAAGGGAATATGCCAAGACCAGGGCAAATAACGTTCTGTGGTCTCTGCCTACCCCAAAGGGAAACAGGCGTGAGCTTATAATAATAATAATAAAAATAAACTTGAAAATTAGAATTGCAGCTGCTCATCAGATATATACTCATAAATAAATAACGATATTTCGGGGTTTTCGGATTTAGATGTCATTTGTTTTCTGTAGGCCACGCGGGCGAAGCCGCGGGCAGAAGCTAGTTGTTTATATTTTATTTACATTAAACTTACACTATAATACGTAATGTTAATACTCTTAAAACAACAAGGTCACCGTCCCGGTAGGCGCGCGTTTCACTCGGTCTGCCAAAGTACCTACTTTTAAAAGCACGCGCGTTAAAGAAAAAAACCCGCCCATTGCGAGTCGGACTCGCGCACTGACGGTTCCGTACAAACTTAATTAGCACCGAACAATAACGCAAAGTTAAACTGAATTGAGGGAAAAACTTAACTTTGCTATTGAAAAACTCCCATACATCGACATAGTTTGAGCTTGAATGCCAAAAATTTGCAAACAAGAATAATAGACCCTACAACAAGGCAACATTTCTTCTTAGACCCATGTCACACGTCAAGTCACAAGATTTTTCGTAGCTAAAACACATGAATTATGTAAATTTTTGCCCCGATGAAACCAAAAATAATGTCAAATGTAACTTTGTCTTGGCTGCAGCACATGTCGTATTTCATGAAAAAGTCACCATCGTGGGTCTAAAAAATAATGCCGGATTCCGCTTTATCGTAGCTGAAATACCTACTAATTTGACACCCATGCTGTTTTTTTTCCAAAATGCGTTATTTTCTTTCTTATAAACCACTAGTGTACAGCTTCCATGTTTTTACCCCTGCACACTTTATTGTTTTTTCAATAACTTTCGAAATACTAAAAAGTGATTAAGTATGTTACAGACAGACAAACGGATGGGACGGAAGAACGGACAAACAAATTATACAAGGACATTGTGAATCTTTAGGGGTTCCGGTTCCCAGTTTGATTAAATTCATGCATTCTAAATTTTCTACACGAACGAAGTCACGGAGCATTACAAGTATTTATTTATATTTTAAAAATACTATTTCATTTATAAAGTATTAAAAAATATATATCCGTAATAGTTTTATTAATACTAAGGTCCTAGTACAAAAGAACGAATGGATGATGATCCATTCGTTCTTTCGTTCAAGGGTAATCCCTTTGCCAAATGAAAAAAAAAAGTTGTCACATCACTAGTCGCGTGTGAACCCCGTACCGCTATGTCAGATTTTGGAATGTTTACATTATTTCTTTCAAAAATGTTGATTATTTGTAATGTGTTTTGTGTTGAAAATAATGAGTAGTTTGAAAAGAAAATTACGTACGTGTGATAAGAAACTCCGTCTCTGGTGAAATTTGAAGTTACTGATGTCCGTTTACAGGTAAATACTGCACAATTTACCATTTTCGTGGAGATGTTGTTTGCGACAAGGACGAAAACAGAATGACATTCGATCGCGGCGAACTAGTTTTATAAACGGCTATGACATTTTTGTCATGTACCATGGCAGAGGGGAATGCGTGCGCTTGGCAGGTCCCGTTTATTTTGTCTGAGGTGACTGCCGTTTTTGTTGATTTTGCTCGGCGCAGGCTAAATGTGTCGAAATGTAATTGTGTGCGTTATGTGAAATATGGCCGGTTCCAACTTATATTAAGTTGGAACCGGCCATATTTCACCCGACCGCGCGACACAAAGGAGGGTAATGTTTGAGCTATTTTGAAGTTGGCGTTGGCGTGCGCATAAATAACTTAGTTTTTCACAGTCCCTTTGAGAAATACTATGAAGTACAAACTTGTTTTTTGCAAAATTCATATTGCGCTTACGTTACTTTTTTTTATTAGAATTAACTTGATAAGTTTTTGTTGATTAGGTAACTTAGTGTTTTTTTTTTACCTGAACTATTGTTGTTTGTAATGGTTATGGTTATGGCACAATAAACTATAATGTATATGTATAGGTAAGCATAGCTCGACACCTTTCGCCTAGTTGTTTAACCGACTTCAAAAAAGGAGGAGGTTCTCAATTCAACGGATTTCTCCGCCAATTGTAAGTACGTGTAACCCATGCAATAATTCTATGTAATTTATTTTCAAAATTTACAAAACTGTAGTTTACTCCCAGTTGTCAAATGGTTGCCTTTGTTATATGCATGTCGAACTTATAACAATACATTAATAAAGTAAGTAGGTAGCGTCATTTTTTTTATACAACAAAGTAAGGCAAACGAGCAAGTGGGTCACCTGATGCTAAGTTATCACCACCCCCCATAGACACCCGCAACACCACAGGGATTGCAGATGCGTTGCCAACCGAGAGGGCTAAGATGGAATACCTCTTGTGCCAGTAATTGCACCGGCTGTCTTGCTCTCCACGCCGGAACACAACAGTGCAAGGACTGCAGTTTACCGGTAGGATTAGCGAACAAGATGGCGGTAGCGATCCGGGCGGACCTTGCACAAGGTCCTACCATCCGCAAAATTTTATTAATAAACGAAATTTTTGGGAAAAAAGAAACTTAATTTACTTACGTTGGAATAGACTAATCGTAACTTGGTCGTAGGAACCGACCAAGGGTGGAGTCGTCGTGATTTTGGGGTCATCTGGAAATTGCCCTCTTTGAAGTGTTCTGAGCAAATTGTGGTGAATCTCGTTGGCGCCCAGTCGGGTGGTCTGCCGGTGGCGTTGATCCATGCTTGCTTCACTGCTGGATCGGTGGGGAAACTACGGAACAAAACTGACGCTGGTAAAAAAAATGCAACTGGAACTAAGTAATCTAAAGACGCAATCAGAAGACAAAGAAAAATGCGCAGGACCTTGTTCAAGATCCGGCTTGCTAGACCATCTTGCTTGCTAAGCAGCGCTTGCACTGTTGTTCCGGCGTGGAGAGCAAGACAGCCGGTGACATTACTGGTACAAGAGGTATTCCATCTTAGCCCGGCTTTATCACGGTGGGATGAGGGACACAATATCCTCAGTGGCCCTAACATGACCGGCCAAGTTTATTTTATCTAAGTTTATCTCTATGTGCGTCTCTTTCTTATGACACTAGTTTGACAGAGACGCAGGAAGGGGTTAGTTAAACCTGGGCCGGTCACGTCAGGGCCATTGGAGTGTCAAATGTTCCACAGGCGGCGGTATCCACTTTCCATCAAGTGGACCGCTTGTCTGTCTGTCGCTCCTTTTATTTTATGACAACTAGCTACCCGTCCAGGCTTTGCACAGGTACAATCGAGAAACGGGTAGTATATAAAAACCTTCTGTTAATAAATTTCATGAAGTGAAAACCGCATCGAAATAAATCTGTTGCGTGGTTTAGAAGGAGAAGCCGAACATACACTATAAGGATTTAGGACAGACAGGAACGAATAGCCACTTTATTTTATTCTATGTAAAGACGAATAATTAATAGATACAGGCGTTACTTTGCGGAGGTCCATATCAACAAACTGGAACAAATTACCTTGCTACTCCGCGAAACCAGTGCCGGGCTCGTGCAAAATAGCTGCGTCTGTGCGACACATATATGTTCATAGTTTTGCATGAACATATATGTGTCGCATAGACGTAGCTATTTTGCACGAGCCCGGCACTGGTTTCGCGGAGTAGCAAGGTAATTTGTTCCAGTTTGTTTTATGTAAAGATGTATAAAATAGTAAGTAGTATCATGAATATGTGCCATGAAAAACAATTAAATTCATGAAAATCAACGTTGCGATGTAATTACTTATGCATGCAACCAATAAGTTCTAATGGTCAAGGTTGACAATTGTCAAAAAGTAAACAAGTCTTACGAAAAACACTAGGTATTTGTAAGTCATTGTCATCCTTCGAGCGCTTTTCATCGTTCCTTCATTCGGGGTACGCTTTGACCATGACCCCAGATTCAAAAGGTCAGATATATAACATTGGTACGATGGTCATCTGAACCAGATCGATAGGATCATGGGGGTTGAAACTTGAAGTATGTTAGCTACGCAGACGAAGTCGCAAGGAAAAACTAGTAAACACACTTTAAATACTGAATACAGACTTACCGATGATATGTAATCCCTGAACTCGTGTCGCTTCGGTTTTTACACACCTTGACACTGCAGACAGGCATGCTGCGCGGGCGGCGGCTGAAGCGCGACTGAGGCCGATGTGATCAATTGGCGCATATCCGCGCGGCTCCCCTCCCGCCCCTCCCTCCCCTGCTCGCTCGAGAACGAGACAGAGTAGCGTCACGCTTGTTTGTCACGTGTGTCACGCAAAAAATATTTCTGTGTTTAATATAATAGATACAGAACCACAGAATAAATAATAGTACTAACGTACAGGAAAATCTCTTTTATGACCGCGGTTAAACGAATTCCAACTTTATTGACACGCACCAAAAAATCGTTTTACTTTACAGACATTCGCTAGGCGACTCGCGTAAAAAGGAACGCGCCGCCCGCGTCTGCCTTTCCCCCGTAACTCCCGGTGACACGTTAGGGTTGCGCTGCATTCGTTTTCAATTACACTGACACACCGACAGTAAGCGGGCCCGCGGCTAGCCGACAACCTGCTGATTTGCCTGCTCTGTAGGCAAGGCAGCCGAGCGTACCTACAGTACGGAGTGGAACCACTCCTGACCGTACCACAGAAAACTGGTGATGTGATTCGGCGAGTTGGTCGAGGGCGGCCTCGGCGTACTTTCGTCGACCATATTAGTGATGCCTTGAAGACAGGTCATGCTAACGTTTATCGCGCACATAAACGCATCTGTCCCTCTCGCACATGTTCACTATTTACAATGCATATATGCCTTACGTCAGTGATAAAAGCTAGTGTGCTAGTGGCCGAAACCGCCGAGCATGTGTGAAGAGAGGAATGTGTGTGGAAGCGAGGGAAGAATGCCAGGACCGGTGCAAAAGGCGTTCTGTGGTCTCTGCCTACCCCAAAGGGAAACAGGCATGAGCATAATAATAATAACCACAAATAAATAATAGTATTAACTACGTAGTAGAGCCCACAAAGATATTATCAAATCAGGTCATTTCATAGATATAGGAATGCAACTTGACGCAAGTCAATGAAATGATAGTGTGCTGATGTTACTCTCCAATGCTACTTTAATCGCTGTTTGATAATAATGATTTTCAGCCTTAACCACGAAAATTGTCAAGTATTATGTGTACTTACATTATCATAATTTGACATAATCAATACATCAACAGTCGGATAAGCTGTACTGGTCAGTCGCCGGTACTTCAACGGGCCAGTAAAACGAGCTGAATGAAAATGTGCAGAACAAATCCGGCTGTGTTTTGTAGGAAACCAGTTTTTGCGACCCGTCGCTTCAATCCATTTATTTTTCATATAAGGATCATTCGGAAAACTGAAATAAAATTGCAAATTAGAAGTACCCTTAACCTGCTCATTAATCATATTTGCTTTTGAAATGAAAATGAAAAAAAATATTTTGCAAGTAGGCCGTAAAAAGACTCTTTTACATATCTGAATCTTACTAGCGCTTCGAAAAATGGAAGATACTACTGAAAAGAAACGCCGCAAGAAACTCAGCAGTTACTTTTTTTTCTTCTCTCTTTTCACTACCAACGTTATCTTTTCTAATATTATACTGGAAAACTACTGGACCGATTTAAATGAAATTTTGGTACACAGATAGTCTAGAGCCCGAGAAAGGACATTGGCTACTTTTTAATGCGAAACATGGGTTGTAAGAGGTTGAAAGCAGGGGATGAAAATTTGTATGGAAGTATCGTCATTTTTAGAGCTAGAAGCTTGAAACTTAGTTTTTAGGCTGTTGATTCGATATAAATAAATATGGCATTAAAAGTTTGTACAAGTTTTACCCTCAAAGGTGTAAATAATAATAGGGAATAGGGGATGAAAATTTGTATGGAAATATGTAAGGTGAAGTAAGACACTATTCCACGCGGACGAAGTCGCGTGCACAGCTAGTGTGTTTATAAAAATGTAATATCATTTCCTTTCATTTAAATATCGATTATATCGAGAAACAAATCGGCATTAAAAATCGTATGGTGCAGCACTATTCTTGCTTTTGTCAGCAAAAAAATATAAATCGACCTTAAACGCGACTCGATAGTTTGGATTGCTTATTTTTACATTGCTGGTTTTCAATGCAAGCCAAGTCTAGCGCGTCAAATTAAAACCGCAATGGAAAAGTAGCATTGGACACACAATCGCCCGATACTGTTAAGATGAAAATTTACAAAGCAAAAAATTAATCGTGTTATAAATGATTACCTACAGATATCTACTTTAGGACAAAGAGTACTTACCGATGAAAGGAGATCCGTTGATTGACAGCTCCAACCGGTTTGGTGGTGTTCGAACAATTAATTATTGAACAACTAGGCATTTTGTTTTTAAACGTGACGTCGCTCGCGGAATGCGGTCGGGGCCGGACTGACGTTCGCGGCGGGCATCCGAGCAATGAGGTTCTCCGCCCTTCTTTTCGGCACGCGAGGTACATACACACATACACTCATTCTATCCTGATTACGTCACGTTTTGTATGGAGGCAATTGCGTACTGTGGCGCGCGTAAAAAAAAGTAGCTAAACTTGGGACTATTTTTATTCGGTAGATTCCGGTAATTTAACGATTCCAAGAGTGAAAAACCAAAAATATAAGCTACCTGGAAAAAATGGTCGCTGCTATACATATTCCTACAGGATTATTTAAAAAAAACACTCGACATCAACTATTCCGCTCGCTAATCCTTCCAATAAGCAGCAGTGCTTGCACTGTTGTGTTCCGTCGTGGAGAGCAAGACAGCCAGTGTAATTACTGGCACGAGAGGTATTCCATCTTAGCCCTTTGGGTTGGCAACGCATCTGCAATCTCTTTGGTGTTGCGGGCGTATTATGGGCGGTGATGATCACTTACCATCAGGTAATTTTTTTTTATTTTTTTGTCAATATGTTATTTTTGTTTAATAAAAAATTTACATACTTACATACATAAATTGATTTTGTTGAACTCAATGGTTTCAGAATTATGTTAAACGATGATATAATGTGTATTGTTCGTAAATCACGCCACCTAAGCAATGAGCTGGTAATTAACTTGCGGTGAGTACATTATGCTTATAATGTATTTTATTCTCAAGGACTACGTTCGTGTCAACTTCGAGAAGCTACAATGAATCATCCTCGGAAACAACGAAGCAGACAAACAGGCGGGAGAAGGGTTGATATTTACTAAGTACCTAGTCATAGTTATATATCACGCCCAATTATTTTGCCTAATGGCATAAAAGTTAAATAAAGTTAGTTTTTGTGTAATAAAGATTAAATAAATAAATATGCGGTGCGGGTGCAGGCTCATAGATGCACCCGCTCTGTGCCCCCGCGCGACTTAGCGGACGCTCTTACAAAATACTAGAACATCTCCGCATATAATATCGCTTCTTATATCGATATAGCGGAAGTGGAGCGGAGGAGTATGACGCGGGGTAGCGCAGCGGGGAGCCGTCGCCTGTGTATGAACGATACCCCCCTCCCCTCCCCCCGTTCCTCTGCGGGCGTGTTGTCAACTAAAACAGTTGCTCACATTATGATCAGCCTGCCTTTGCTCGCAATTGCGTCCGCGTACTTTTTAATTTGATACTAATTTTCACTCTCCTCTTTAACCCCCTTTAAGAGGAGTGTGAACCCAGCGCTCGCCATACAAACGGCGATAACGTTTTCCACCCTCTAAACCTTAAGGTATGGCCATGATTTTTTTTATGTCGTCATTATGCTTTAGAACTAGGTAGTATGTATTTTTTTTTTTATATATTCTTCATAGTTTCAATAATATTGACGCTTTTATGTTTAGTATGAAACTCCTAAAATGAGAATATTGTCTCTACTAAGGATATTTAAAAATCAAAACATACAAAATATATATACTTATATATATTTTTTTGTATTAGTGTTAATTTTCCCAATGTAAATATTGAAGATTAGTATAGGATAATAAAAATTAAACCAAGAAAAAAAAAATACAAACCTAGTTCTAAGGCATAATCATTGCCATAGGTTATATAAGGTTTAGAGGGTGGAAAGCGTTATCGCCGTTTGTATGGGGAGCGCTTTTTGGGGTTGGGTTCACATTCCTCTTAATGTTGGAATTTCTAAAACTTTTTTTAATGCACCTGAATCACCCCTTAAGGGACACATATTCTAAATTTAATGTTTCTATCTTCAGCCGTTTTGCCAGTGCGTTATCTGTCAGTCAGTAACGGAAGTCTTGTATTGAAGTTATAATTTTGAGAGGATGGCTTCGTCATAGGACCAATTTGGCTGTCATTGGAGGTGCACTCAAGAATCCTTAGTACCTATAATTGATCTAGTGTACCCCCTTATTAATGGTTGAAGCGAAAGGTGCGATTGCGCTTGACACTGACGTGAGATGGAGTGTTGCCAGTTTATTATGTGTTGTTACTCCACCCTTTATAATGTAACATGTTTATAGTAAAGATAAATGACAAATAACAATGTATTCCTTATGCGTTTGAGAATACTTTTAAGAAGATTTTTGGCCTTTTTCTCAGTAGTAAGTCGGTATCAACCACCTTCCTTACACCAGTAGCATCGTCTTTTAAAGTACCAACAGCAACAATGTTTTCCATTAGTACTTATTGGTATTTTCTCCTTTCCAATGGTCTACTTTGTCAGTTAACACAGAGAGATTTGCCCTTTGCTTATCGACAACTTAAAGGGTTAATTAGTTAAAATTACATATATAAATCATGTTCCATGATTTAGAGACTCGTTTTTTTTAAACAATAATTATTAAAATTGCGAAAGCTTATATAGGGGATGTAAATGTATTTTGAGTTTATAGAGTGCATTATTTATAAGCTTACACTTCGTGTTTAGGTCATCTCACCGCACGTGCAAAAATTATAGTCTTTTAAAAGCCAGATGTACAGGCTTTCTCTATAGGACTAAGACCGGTCTAGTCTAGGTCCAGTGCTGACGTCATTAACTGTCACGTTTAGTTTCAAGTTTCATATATAAGTCCCTAGCTGTTGCCCGCGACATCACCCACGTACAATTCGTTTATTCCTCGAGTTTTGTACCTTTTCGGGTTATAAGTAGCTTATGGTTATTTTCGATATGCAAACATCTCCCCGCTAGTCAAGATTCTCTGTTGCTTGCAGCTTCTTTTGTCCCAAAAACTCAGCAATTTAGCATTTCCCGTACAAAGTTTCAACCCCATTTCAACCCCTTCGAGTTTTATTTTCGCAACAAAAGTTGCTTATGCCCGTCTCTAAGTCGTTTTATTTCTATTTCTAAATTCATCCAAATTAGTTTTGCGGTATAGGCGTGAAAACAGACAGACAGAATACAGACAGTAGACAGAGTTACTTTTGCATTTATAATTATCACTTTTGAAAAAAAAACCTTAAACCTAACTGTTACTTCGCGTTCAACTTCAAAACACATAAGTCATATAACTGATGTTTTAGCAGTTTTTTTTTTTTAAATAGGGAGGAAAACAAGCAAGTGGGTCACCTGATGGTAAGTGATGATCACCACCGCCTATGGACACCCGCAACACTAAAGAGATTGTAGACGCGCTGTCTACCCAGAGGGCTAACATGGAATAGCTCTTGTGCCAGTAATTGCACCGGCTGTCTTGCTCTCCATGCCGGAACACAACAGTGCAAGCACTGCTGCTTAGCGGCAGAATTAGCGAGCAAGATGGTGGTAGCGATCCGGAAGGACCTTGCACAAGGTCCCACCACTTACAAAAATTATTGGTGTTTTTCTATCATTTTTCTTTGTAAAAATGTAGTTAAACGCCTTAAATTTCACCGCGCCCCAATTTTAAACTGCTATACTGTTCAATTAATTAATAAAGAAATAAGGGTTTGCCTATTTCCTGTTCCTATATCTATATTACAAAGATAATTGACTTCAGCAGCCATTTTCAACTCATTTACGAGCTAAGTAACTAATATGATAGGAAATTATTTACAGCCATTGCAATAGGTGAAATTGCGGTAATGCCAACTCACTAATGCCTTCAGTTGCGTTGCGTATTGCAAATTGCCAGGAAAAGTAAGTAAATAGATTATATATTATACATACATCGTTCGCTACTTTCTAAACCTCGCATCTACCCGAATTGTGTAGTTAAAGAACCAACACTGTGTTGTTTAGCATAAGGTTGTTTTTGCAACTGGATAAACCAGGAAGATATGAGGTTGCGACGTACGTAGACGATTTGTCGCTATTTCCTAGGTTGGCGGAGCTCGTTGTCCGTTTTTGTAGATATATAAAACATCTATATTAGACATCCGATAAAAACGGAACTGCAAATTTTTGTAATTGCAACCGGTTTGTAAACCTATTAGCCATGCAGTCAAGGATAGCTCCCCTCTGGACGATCGGATCGGATAGCCTAGTGATTAGTAACTGACTTAGAAATTGGAGGTTGTGAGTTCAATTTTTACAAAGAAAAAACGTTTGTATCTGCCTAGTCGTGGATATTATATTTATATTTAAGTACCTATGTATTTTTTTTCTTTGTAGCTGTATTTAAATCCGTTGTAAATTATTTGCGGGTAGGACTTTGCGCAGTTTCATTCATAAATGCTTCCTGTAAGCCTAATCTGAATTAATGATATTTTACCTTTGACTTTGACTTTCTATCCGGATCACTTGCACCATCTTGCTCGCTAATCCAGCCTCTAAGCAGCAGTGCTTGCACTACAATAGAGCAATACAGCCGGTGGACGCAAAAGGCACGTAATCCATCTTTGATTGGATCCCTTTGGGTTGCCAACGCATCTACAGTCTCCTTGGTGATTGTTGGCGGTCGGGCTCGAAAATAAATCAGTCTAGTGAACTAATTATAAAATATATTAAGAAACGGTAAAGATAGTACAAAAGACGACGTACGACGGCTAAGGAAAAAATATATTCAAAAGCTGTGACAGCTAAGGCATTCCATGGAGGGCGCATGAGCCTGTCGCTAACAGTGATCGCTTACCATCAGGTGATGCACTTGCTCGTTTGCGTTCCTAGTTTATAAGACAACAAAGTGTCCTTAGCAACAATGTATCAATTTTCTAAGACAAACAAGTGAGGTGCGCGTGAGTCAGTTAACGTGAACCGAACGGAGTTAACTTCCGACCGCGTTTAACTGGGTTAACCCACGTCACAGTGACGTTCTTCGATGATATAATTATAATCATCTTATTGTAATAATTGTTTTCTTTAACTAGCATTTACGTCAACGCCTTTATATTTTTTTATTAAGTAAACTGTTTTCTTGAGCCCCGAAAAATATTTACTTAATTTAGTCATCTATGGAAATAGTAGCTGATTTTTTGCATTCGGAAGTGGTATTTGAAACACCTATGAATCATCAAGTTCTTTTCGTGGGTAAATTTGCATTGCATTGTCATTAAAAATATATTTACATAGGTAATGATAATAAGTGAAAAGAACATCCACACAGGCCTTAGGGGTATATCTATTTCACTCATATTTTGTATGTCTCTGGCGTTACCAAAATTTGCGGGTGGTAGGACCTTGTGCAAGGTCCGTCCGGATCGCTACCACCATCTTGCTCGCTAATCCTGCCGCTAAGCAGCAGTGCTTGCACTGTTGTGTTCCGGCTAAGAGAGCAAGACAGCCGATGTAATTACTGGTACAAGAAGTATTCCATCTTAGCCCTCTGGGTTGGCAACGCATCTGCAATCTCTTCGATGTTGCGGGTGTCTATAGGCGGTGGTGTACACTTACTCTCAATTAACCTCATCGCCTAGTTTTATAAAAGCGTCGAGGTGACTTACTTGTCTTATTTATACTGTGGCTTTGCTTAGATTGTGAGGCGTGTATTATGACGTTGTTTTAGTGAGCGCACTCCTGCGCACGCGCACACACTTACAATGCGCAGGCACACGACTGACACATTTCAAAGCCAAACAGACTTCGTGAGATGGATCATTTTTATAAACCACGTTCTGCTTTACATCCGTCTTTCAGACAATTTCAGTGTTTTTGTTTGTTGAATAAGTGTTTAAATACACGAATGGTCACCTCGATTGTGGTAGTATCGCCACTTAAGTAGCAGTACCGCTGTTGCGCTGCATTCGATCAGTGAGGGCGCCGAAGACCCAGGTCACCTCTTACATTTCGCGCGGACGCGATTACTCAGAAATTGTGGTGTTTTTGAGTAGCGGTTATTACTTACCACCAGCCACACGCTCGCTCGTTTCTCCCTGTAAGATAAAGAGTGTTAATAATTATTTTACGGATACTCACCTTGTTATTTTGTGTCGCCGCAGCCGACGCCATTTTGATGTATTCCGGCGTCTCCCTGCACTCTTGGATTATCTTGGCGATTGTAGACGCTGACAGCCCTGTCATTTCGGCCACATATTTATGAACGTTGAGGTCCACGTCGTACTCCTTAGTTTTAGGGTCCCTTTTCTTCTTCTGGAAATGCGTGTGGATGTTGAAGATCACCATCTTGCTTTGCGCGTTCATTATTTTGCGTTTCATTGTTTTGTATGCTCTTCTTTTGGGCTCTTTCTCGACTAACAACCCGCTTACGGGGTCCATTTTGGAAAAAATGCGTTAACCCACTTGCGTTAGTAACGTGCGCTCGGGTTGGCGGCGAGCGGGGAACTGAGGTCTCGTCCCCCGCGCCGCACACCGCACGCGAGCTGATGTGTCGCGTAGCTTTTTAATTGGCGCATCGCCTACGCGACAGGGGGCGGGGGCGCAGGGGGAGCGTGCGGGCGATCGATACACTAATTATGTAAATGTACTATTACTTTACTATGAGGGTTTCATCAATTTCAGTTATTAGGGTTTTATAATTAAAGGATAAATTGGAGCCTAATTGCAGGTCTGCTGTCTGTCTATCCTGCAGTAACAGGTTTATCTAGTAAATTTAGGAGTTACGCGCCTAAAATTAGCATATTTTATTTAATGACAAATATTGACACAAACTTGAACAATGCAGGCGTGAAAAGGCGCCCTAAAATGTTTATTTTTTTGCCCTGATTTATAGACTTCACGACACGACTGCCATTTTTCCAATTGTCACCCTCTCTCCTACTGAGCTAGTAATAGCAGATTAAAGCCTCGTGCACGTAAGCGAGCGGAATAGCTCAGTTACGATACACTGCGGTGTTAATAGTTGTTGCAAATCTTGTGCAACGAGTGGACAAAGCAATGTATTACTTATTCGCATGATTTTAGCTCACTTCTGTAACCAGGGCAATATAAATGACTGAGTGTATCTACGTATGTATGTGGCTATAAATAATGGGACATACAGCGATTCAAGGTCCTTCTTGCTCGAGTTAACCGTTCAGATGTATTCAAAAAGGCTTGATTTGCGAGCAAAACGAAAAACATCTATGCCTTAACCGGTATCTTCAGAAAAACTAGTTTGACATAAAAAAAAATCAGCATCATTAATGATCTACATTAATCTGCGATATCATTTAACTACCTATACTTTAATTGCGTCTGTTATTGGTATCAATTATATGAGATAACTGGCTTTGAAAGTCGGGTCACTAGATCCAAGTAAAAACCTCAAAATGTGATAGTGATATAATAGTACATTATAGGAGTAGACAAAACAAAAGAGTGACAATATTTGCAAATCCTTTAAGATTATATAAAAATCAAATCTTACAAATCTAGTTCAGCATACTAAAAACTCATGGCTAATGGTTTAAGTTTAGAGGGTGTGAAACGTTACCGTTTATTTGGGGAGTGCTTGGTGCCCAACATTCTCAACTTATGAGTAATGTTTTGAAACTAGTTAATAGATGTGGAGAAAAGAGTGGTTTGCGGGTGGTAGAACCTTATGCAAGGTCCGTCCGGATCGCTACCACCATCCTGCTCACTAATCCAGCCGTTTAGCAGCAGTGCTTGCACTGTTCTAACAGCTGGTGCAATTACTGGCACAAGAGGTATTCCATCTTAGCCCTCTGGGTTGGCAACGCATCTGCAATATCCTTGGTGTTGCGAATGTCTATAGGTAGTGGTGATCACTTGCCATCAGGTGAACCACTGTGAACCACTTGCTTGTTTGCCTTCCTATTTTATAAAAATAAAAAACTATTCTACACAATATGCAAATTATTTATATCTGAACAAAATATGTATGTATGTAAATTCTTTATTATACAAAAAACATAAATAAACAAAACATAAAACAAACTGATTCAAACAACTTGAACAAATTACCTCGCTACTCCGCGAAACCAAGAGGTGAGGTTTCGCGGAGCAGCAAGGTAATTTGTTCCAGTTTGTTGAATAATTAATAGATTCAGGCGTTACTTTGCGGAGGTCCATATCAACAAACTGGAACAAATTACCTTGCTACTCCGCGAAACCAGTGCCGGGCTCGTGCAAAATAGCTGCGTCTGTGCGACACATATATGTTCATGCAAAAACCCACCCTCCTCCGCTTCCACACGAAACAACATATATCACACAGACTCAACTACACACCACCACCACTAAACACTAAAACTACACGATCGACGCGCGTTTCGCCTGTATACGAGGCATCATCAAGATCAAAGAAACAGTACGACCGTTCGTTACTTGAACGAATGGCGTACTGACAAACTAAAACATTTTTCTTTAATCCCGCCTACCGCCAACATTTTTGCACAACTACCCTTATTATTTTTCTCAAAGCCTACCCTCAAAATTTAAAAATAAAACAAAAGTACCCCCGTATATTATCACAAACTACCCACAAAATTTATCTTAATCTCAGCTACCCCCATTGTCCAGTTTGTTGATATGGACCTCCGCAAAGTAACGCCTGAATCTATTATTATTATAAAAACAAATATACTTTGACTCTGACTTTATTTTCCTGATAATTATTAGGTCGCTGTCAAATGAAATAAACAGCAAAGTGTTCATTATACTCAGAATCACTAGCAGTTAGTTTGCGACAACAACAAAGCTCTGTTGTTAATTAATTATTTATCAAAATTTAATTATAATAATATTAAACTCATTCAAGATACAGTTAACTGTGTCACTAACGACTTTACCAATTCGTTTAATAATTAAAACGTTTTAACGGCACTGAAATGTGTGATTTAATAGTTATTTCTATCGGAAACGTTTCTGATGTAACAACACGTGTTTATTTGTTCATGCTGCTATTAATACAATACATTAACTGACGCAATTAAAGACATTCATTATGTATCGTTTTCTAAATTGTTAATTATATTTGAAACGGATAATAATGGTTTAGTTGACTCACTCTGTAACTAAACCTAATGTAGATGTGTGTATGACTATTATCTTTGGGTCAAAAAATTTTAAGACATGCGTTTGTTTCTATATGCTTTAAAAATATCCAACGCTGTGCGTTAATTGGCACGATATCAGTTTTTTTTCAAAATTGTGTCATTTGTATTTTTAACTGTTTTTGTCAGTCTACCCTTGGTCTACCCGTGAACATGAGACCTGAAAAGGGTTCAGAACGTCTGAAATTAGATTTGTTACAATATACACGATATAAACCGATTTTTGCGGGTGGTAGAACCTTGTGCAAGCTCCGTCCTGATCACTACCACCATCTTGCTCTCTAATCCTGCCGCTAAGCAGCAGTGCTTGCACTGTTGTGTTCCGGCGTGGAGAGCAAGACAGCCGGTGTAGTTACTGGCACAAGTGGTATTCCATCTTAGCCCTCTGGGTTTGCAATATTCTTCGTGTTGCGGGTGTCTATAGGCGGTGGTGATCACTTACCATCAGGTGACTCACATGCTTGTTTTCCTTCCTAATTCATAAAAAAAATGTAATGTTAGTTCCCACGTTGATGTATGGAAGTTAAAGCTGGGTTTGGCAGAAGAAGCATGATAGTGGAATAAATGCGGTTGAGATGCGTTCTCTGCGTAATATGAGTGAGATCAAGCTGACTGACACCTCGTTGAGTTTCTTGCCGGTATCTTCTCATCAGAGGTTTTTCCGAACCGGTGGTAAATTTTTTGACATTCATAAGTGCTACCTGTAAGCCTAATCTGAATAAAATATTTTGACTTTTGACTTTGACTTTGACTGATAGAGTGCGAAATAGTGTTATGCGGGAGAAATGTGGTGTAAAAGCAGATGTATCTACTGACTAAGATAGAGAAATGGATGTTGCGTTGGTTTGGGCATGAACGGATGGATGAAAGGCGATTATGTAAGCAAATATAAGCCTCGGCCTAGGTGTACTCTCGTTGACCAAATTGGTGACGTCCTAAAGACAGGCAAAATTAAAAGTACCCGTAACCGCCAAGCATGTACGAAGAGAGGACTGTGTGTGGAGGAAGCGAGGGAAGTATGCCAGGACCGCAGCTAATGGCTGTCTGTGGTTTCTGCCTACCCCAAAAGGAAACAGGCGTGAGTTTATAATAATAATAATAATAATTGACTTCAGCAGCCATTTTCAACTCAGTTACAGTTACATAATAAAAAAATAGTATTTCAGTGTCCAAATTTATTCAAAAACACTCCACAAACCTATCTTAGTTAACATGTGTTATGTCTTCATTTGTTGCTGTGACGCTTGCCCTCGAATGAAAGGAACGAAACATATGTTAGTTAAACGAGGTTGGTAAGCTTTCATTAATAAGGAAGTTAGTTTTTAGCAACTTTTTTAAGACACAGAAAGTCCTATAAGTTAATTAGCTCACGTCCATTCGTCTGCTGGATCGTTTCGCAACATTGCAAAGTAACGGTCAAACTCCAATAGTCCTAAATTGATTTATATTAAACAGTCAGAGAGCATGACGTGTCTATCTCACTTACGCCAGTTTACGCCATCTTTATCAATCGGGCACGTAGGCTCGTGACGTTGGACGATAAGATTCGACACGTTTTTTCTAGTCTTAACACGTTCTCTAGTGTGGTTGGTTAGTCTTTGTTCTAAGGTAACTCATTTAATTTAATTGATAATGTAATCTTTCAAGTAATTAGACACAAAGGGCTGCTTGTTGTTACTAGATAGCGGTCGAAGATAAATTTTCTTCCCTTTTTTCCTTCAAATAGGCCCCAAATCAACAAAGCCGAGTGGTATAATCATTAAACAGGTGTTTTTATCTAGGTAATTCATAGGCACTAAGCTGAATTCCATTGTCACTGACACGGCTAGTGGTTAGTATAGCATATCTTGTACCTTCCAAGTTATATAAGTGAAACCCCTTATTCCATGGAATTTAACTTAATACCCAAAATAGAAAAGTACATACAAACACTTATTTAATGATAAATCACTCAGCACCATTGAGTCGAGTTAACCCTTAATTTTAAGTCAAGTAAAAAATGACGTTGTTACTAGCCTTTTTTAAATGTTGCCTCCACGTTACCTCGTTTGAGTTTCTTGCCGGTTTCTTCTCATCAGAGGTTTTTTCTGACATCGCCTAATCTGAAAAAAAATATTTTGAATTTGACTTGATTTTGCCATTGAACTTCAGAAAGCGTTCTTTTTCTTTGATCTTAGCATAAGTCACATTGTCTGCACATGGTGTGACGTATCGCGCCACGAGGTGGTCGCACGCGCAGCTTCTGTGATTCACTGTTGCCAGCCGGAGTGGTGAACGTTACGTGCTGTTGCAACAGTCCTAACATCACCGCAAAATTAATGAAGTCCAAAATTCGACTGTTCGAGAGAATGTAGGAAACTTCCAAAAATAGGAATCTATAAAAATTTAAATTTTCCACCGTACTAAAAACTTCATTCCTGTTGATATAGATAGACGTTAGTTTTACTTTGTTTTTATATAGAATCTCTAGCCTTGGCTATATATGAATGATCGGTAGTTTAGGTAGTGTTATATTCGAATCGTCTAATTGTCTAATCAAATCAAAAAAAGAACTTTTCACTTCACCTAATCAGAAACAAGCTTGTTTACGCCCCAAATTGGAATTAAAGTAGCCGGTTACTGTTACGCTTTTGTTCTATGTTTTTTAAATGTACCAATTGATGTCGATGGAGCTTAATTATTAACTTCGTTTATCTTTACAGAAGCTTTTTGCATTTATTTTTCGTCTTGAACAGTAACGCTTAACTCTGGATTCAATAAAACCGCTTTAATCAGCTTCAATTTTGATCCCTCGACACGCAATCTACTATTGCCTCGTTTGACCAAAATTTAACAGTCACGTAAGCATTCCATGTGCAAGGGTTCAGATCTGGATTTCTTGGGTCCCCTATCTTAGTACCCTAATAAGCCGATCTACACGTGGTGCCTAACCGCCGCGTGTGACGTGACGCGGCTCGCGGCGGCGCCCGCGCATCGGTGACGCACTGTTGCCAGCCAGAGTGGTGAAACGTAACGTGCCACCGTGACAGTTATCCGATGGTGACTAATTCCTACGCTCGATCTTATTCGTATTGCGTGAGACGTTAGGTTTTGTTAATTTTATTGGAACTTCTCAATTTTGTGCAATGATTCAGAAGTGTCGACCAAGAAATAGCTTGGCCACTTTTCGACCGTTTTACAAAGGAATAAGGTTCAGAAGTGGTCAAGCAATTACTTGACTATACCATTTAAGAATGTATATCCGTTGTCTAGTACCCATAACACAAGCAGCTTTAGTTGCGAACTTTGGAAGTAGGTGAATTTGTGTGAATTGTCCCAAAAATATTTATTTTATATCATTTGAATGCGCACGCCGACACTGCCTTAGCCGTTCAAATTGTATTAGTCTGTGCTAACTGTCCTGACCATTCTTCTGCCTTACTGTTCTACCCCCGAGAAATCAGTACCTATTAGAGCAATCGAGCGAGTCCGACTATGGGTGGTAGGACCTTGTTTCAAGGTCCGCCCAGATCGCTACCACCATCTTGCTCGCTAATCCAGCCACTTAGCAGGTGTTTGCATTGTTTTGTTCCGGCATGGAGAGCAAGACAGCCGGTGAAATCTGGCACAAGAGGTTACATCTTAGTCCTCGGAGTTTGCAACGCATCTGCAATAGCCTGGAATGTCTTTAGGCTGTGCTGGTGATCACTTATCATCAGGTGACCCACTTGCTTGTTTGCCTTCCTATGTGATATAAAAAAATATTGCATTTGTTCGGTTTTTTTTATGAAAATGGCTTGAACTTCTCTTCCACCTCATACTCATAGATAAGTACTTAGCACTTACTTCACACGTGTTCAGTACCTTATCATGGACCTCTAAGTCCAAGCCATGCCGACATGTAGCAACGTTATCTGCGCCCGCGCCGGCTGTTGCCATGCTGACGCCATCTTGCTGAAAAAACTGACGAAATTCTTATAAAGAATGGATTATGTATTGGCGGCAGACTACACAGGCACACATAATCAATCAATAAAAAATGTAAGTGTTTTTGTGAAAAGTTCATTTTTAGCTAATTTTTTTGGTGACTGTACTTACTTAAAACTGAGTAAAATCTTTAAAAAAAGGTAAGGTTTCAATCAATCAATCAATCAATCAATATATTTTATTTGCATAGAACATTCATCAATGTGTTTAATCTTGGATCACACAGATGTTTTCTACTGTGTTAAATGTAAGACACGTCTTGTTTTAATTCAAATTCGACATCCGCACACATGAATTGTAAAAATGGCCTCCTTTGGTGTAGTAGCAGTGCAGTAGGTAGTATATCGCACGCTTAGAATTAAAGTGACCCATTTCTGAATAATACACGTCCCAAAATATCACCTTAATTAAAAGACATAGGGTTTAATTTTGAGAAATGTCATGTTCAGAATTGAGTCGCTTTAATTCTAAGCGTGCGATATGTCTTCCTTTATAATGTAAAGGTCTGACTTCCTTAACGTATCCCAAAGGTAACCATAGACGTATAGACGTCTCAGACAAGGAGAAGAGTATTATCAAACCGTGATTAGAATAGCATTGGAGAGTAACGTCAGCATACGTAATTTTTTTTATGAAATAGGAAAGAAAACAAGCAAGTGGGTCACCTGATAGTAAGTTATCACCACCGCCTATAGACACCCGCAACACCAAAGAAATTGCAGATCGCGATTTGATAATATAATTCATTGGATGGAATGTTTTTGCTATGTGCTCAAAATACGGCTGGTAAAAAAGACATTTTTGTCAGAATTTCAACATATTTTTTTCCTTTTTTCTTAACTTTACTTAGCTCGTATTAAGCATGTCAATATCGTATGACGAGTCGGATGTCCCACGCTGTAACACTATCAATTACAGCGAAACCTGCGCATGCGCAATTTTACAAGTATACAATCGACGAAGCTGAACCCAGACCTGATAAAACTATGTCTAAGTAACGTTTTAAATCAAACCGTAAGAGTCACTTACTATTTTACTTATCATGTGAATTCGATACGGTTCTATCGCGGGTCAGGGTGCCATTTTGTTGATTCATTCCTGACATTTCACTGCCCCACTTGGCAACAGTGAGACAATCACCTATCAACACTCTTATCCTGTTAGCTTTACAGTCGAAACTCGACTGACCTGGCGCTTGGATAAAATTGACACAGAAGACAAAAAGTTGAAGTTCTGTCGTCAATGTTCTTATGCAGTGGCATTATGGTTGAAATTTAATTGATCCATGCGCGCTTAAACAAATTGTAGTAACAACTTGGGAGACAACGTTCGAGTAGTCATTACCGGTCTTATTACTTGAGAGTTACGGTTGGAATTAGAATGATCTACACGCAGAGGTTAAGTATGTATTGTAGTGATTGGCGCAGACCCGGCGGCGCGGGCGCACGCTGGTGTGACGTCAGCCGCGAGTTCTAGATCATTCTGGTCCTAACTGAACTCTTTACTACAACTTTCTTTTTAAATGATATTTTTTGAGAAAACGCGCGTTTCTAGGACTACGTTGGCAACTATTTTTGGAAGTGTTTCATACATTTAAGTGGCTTCTACAGCCAGTGCTTCAAACACTAAGCGATATTTTGGCACAATTTTACATGAACTTCGTGACTTTTTTTTACATTTCAAGCGATTTCCGTATAACTTCCATAACTTAGCCCTCTGGGTTGGCAACGCTACAATCTCCTTGGTGTTGCGGGTGTCTACTGGTAATCATTTACCATCAGGTGACCACTTGCTTGTTTTCCTTCCTATGTGATATAAACAAATATTGCATTTGTTCGTTTTTTTTTAATGAAAATGGCTTGAACTTCTCTACCACCTCATACTGATAGATAAGTACTTAGCTATAAGTACATTGAAAGATAACTAAATGGGCAACATTGGGTGGGGTCCAGTCCATCTGAAATTGCTTATTATACCTACTAGGTAAAGAGGTTCTAACTGTTAAAAAACCCAAGCAAACCAAACTGTCAAGCCAAGCTCAGTTCAATGTTCAAGGTTCGACTATTAGCCTGAAACAGGAACCGCTTATCAAATCAACCAAATCGAACAATATCGCGGTCTCTGTCCAACCTGTTTGGTAAGAAAGGGAGAACGCTTGTTATCTAAGTCGATGGCCGTCGATTACTCACCTCGAGCGTGAATAACGGTAGACGGGAAGGCGGCGAACACTGAGGTTTAGATTATCTACAAGATATCACCAAAGTCACAGACCAAAATACATTCGGGTGGTAGAACCTTGTGTAAGGTCCATCCGGAATGCTACCACCATCTTGCTTGCAATCCTGCCGCTAAGCAGCAGTGCTTGCACTGTTGTGTTCCGGCGTAGAGAGCAAGACAGCCGGTGCAATTACTGGCACAATAGGTATTCCCTGTTAGCCCTTTGGGTCGGCAACCCAACTCCTTGGTGTTGCGGGTGGCTATGGGGGGTGATGATGACTTACCATCAGGTGAGGTAAGACTAGCTCGTTTGCCTTTCATTGTTATATAAAAAGCTCATTGCACAAGACTCTACTGAATTTAATGCTGGATTCAACGTAGCCAGTTGCTGGCGATCTCGCTGGTATGCCAGCGCTGGCAGGGTATTTTTTCGTGCCAATCAAGCGCTGGAACAGAATAGAACCCACGTTACTTCGTGCCAGTGCCAAGCGGCGGTTGCGACGCCCATTGGCGTCAGAAACTAGATGCATCTAAATTTGCCTTAATGTTTGCAAGTAGAACGCAACGCTAGCAAAATGCCGGGGTGAGAAAAAACGCTAAGTCTCCTTTGGTCCTAACATGCCCAGATTTATTTTTCCCTCTCTACGTCTCCTTCAAACCAGTGTCATTGGAAAAGGATGTGTAGAGATAAAGTCAGATAAAATAAACTTGGCTATAACTTGGAATATGGTCATTCGAATCCAGATAAAAATGTAGTATATTTTAGTATGTGAGTAAGTAGTTGAAAGCTTACAGAATAAAAAAAATCGCGATTTGACTCCATACAAAACACGTCACAAGACCTCACTGGCGCTGTTTGCAGCGCAGCAGCGTTTTCGCGACGCACGCCCGTTGTTTTTTTGTTACTCGTGATATTTCGAAATCATTAGGTCGTAAAAGAAAACTTAAAATACAGTTTTTCTTCTTTTAACCTATTCTATGAATTTCGTCTGTAGAAAAGTCGTTAGAATGCCCTATTATACCTGTGTGTTTTGTGACATAGGAGGCTGAAGAAGGCTTGAAGAGTCAGGAATAAAGATTCACTGCAAAATACGCGATATGAACAATTTAAACTGCTTCTTAATATCTACAATTCATGCCAACGTAAGTTATTACTAGTTCCATTTCACCCAAAGCAACTAACATTCAAAGTAATTCAACTAACTTCCACTCAAGTGTAACCTTGTAACCCTAAGCTTTCAGGCCCGTTTGTAGGGTCTCGCAGTTCCCCATTCACTAAGGTCTGTTGTGCCCGGAAGCAATTTGTATAACATAATCAAGGCATGTTAACTCCAACACTATTATTCGTTAGCAAGTTTAATAAAGGCTGCGCCAAGTTCGGTAATGTTGGGGCTCGGTTTCCCACAGTTTTCTCGCTCCATATGTGATTAACGGAACGCATGTTTGGCAGTTGCGTTCTAAAATCATGTACAAACAAACACGCCTACACACGGGCTAAATTGAAAGCTGTAGCGGGGATCGGAAAAACTACAGAAATGTTTTTTTTTATTTTATGAAATAGCAAGGCTTACAAACAAGTGGGTCACAGATTGCAGATGCGTTGCCAACCCAGAGGGCTAAGATGGAATACCTCTTGTGCCAGTAATTGCACCGGCTGTCTTGCTCTCCGCGCCGGAACACAACGGTGCAAGCATTGCTGCTTAGCGGCTGGATTAGCGAGCAAGATGGTGCGTAGCGATCCGGACGGACCTTGCACAAGGTCCAACCACCCGGAAACCACCCTTCTCTCCACATCTGTTAACTAGTTTAAAAACATTATTCATAAAGTAAATACCGTAAAGACGAAACACATTGAAAGATTCGCAGGGTATGGTAGCGGTAATGTGCAGAAACTGGCAAACGCAAGGCACGGAATGCTAATGTTGCAGGTTCGAGTCCTGCCATTACCCTAATTTTCTTTGTGTTGTTATTTTAAATTTAACAACTTACAGCTTCGCGAATTGCGCCGCGCCTGCTTTATCTATTCTAGTTTTTCTGTGGTTTTTTGTCACAGTAAGTTTTTGACTTGAACCAAGCTTGGGAGCTTCCGTGTAACTTACAAACTTAGTTTTACTGCTTAATTATAACCACGAATGACCGCTTAAACCAACAGAATCGGGAGTGGGATGGAATCATTGTATTAGCTCAGAGTAAATATGTACAAATAGAACTGCTTCCTCTATTAGCGCTCATCAATCCCCAAAAATCAACTGTAGGACTCATAAGACATGTTTAAAATATATATGTATATATATATCACATAGGAAGGCAAACGAGTAAGTGGGTCACCTGATGATAAGTCATCACCACCGCTCATAGACTTTCGCAATGCCAAGGATATTACAGATGCGGCGTTAACCCAGAGGGTTAAGATGGAATATTTATTTTTATATGTGTATTTTTTGAAGATATGTTTAAAGTAGGTACTTAAGTTAAAGTGGCAGTTGAAGTGGCAGTGGGCAGGGCACATAGCACGGAGAACTGATGGCCGATGGGGTCGGAAAGTTCTCGAATGGCGGCCGCGTATTGGCAAGCGCAGCGTAGGACGACCAGCCACAAGATGGTCCGATGACCTCGTACAGGTGGCAGGAAGGCGCTGGTTGCATTCTGCTTCCAACCGGCCACTTTGGAAATCCATGGAGGAGGCCTATGTCCAACAGTGGACTTCTTGTGGCTGAGATGATGATGATGATGATGATGACTTAAGTTAGTTTATATTAAAAAAAACCGGTGATTCTTCAGCGTTTTCAACGCTTGCTCATCACCGTTCCTTAATTAATTGGCGAAACACCTAACGTTTGACACCAATTTCCACTAAAACTAGTATCAACTCCGGTACAGCTTCTGTTCTTGCCTGAAGTCCATGTGGACCTGTATTTCAACAATTCGATACTAGAAATCTGAAATGTCGTAAGGGACATGTCCCTTAATGTCGCTTACGACATTTGAGATTTCTAGTATTGAATTAATGAAGGGAAAGGGACACGGCAATGAGTAACGATGAGAACGCTCTGAAGAATTACCGTAAGCCGTTTCTTTCAGTTTTTATTTTTTAATGTCAAACATTAAATTAATTTAAAAAAATACAGGGTTGTTCCCAATCGCTTACCTTACCTCCGTGTATACGTTTTTTGAAGCGTTTTGGGCCACCCTGTACACATATATTTAAGTATCTAGCTCTCTATATTTTTTATTTTTGTACCCCCTTCTTTTAAAGCAATTTAATTGAAGTCTGTTTTCAATTTTAAAAAGTTGTCTTTTTTCCAGTTAAGGATTTACTTTTTATGAAGTCGGTTTTTTTTTATAGTCGACCAAGTAATTGCTTGGTCACTTTTGAACGTTATACCTTTGTAATAGAGTCGAAAAGTGGTCAAGCAACTTCTTGGTCGACTATACATATTAATTTTAGTACCTATACTTATGTTGCCTTTTTTGTCTCAACTTGTAATCGAACCCGGAACCCATTGCTCATCTACTAAGCCGAAAAGCACGATTAATCGAAATATGATAGTTATACCCAAGTTTACAGGAATTTCAACTTTAATGAAATAGATTTAAGGCTTAGTATAAGCTGGTGGTAGTTTCACAAGGTTATTAGTTAACAGTATCGATGGGGGCCAGAGAGGACAGCTTACTCTGTTATAAATAACATATAAGTACTTTTCCATTTTATTTGGTGTCTTTTTTAATTTAAAACATAATATAATATAATAACTCCTTATGGTTCTCTAAAAATCTAAAAATATAATACACAAGGCACGACAAAAGGCAGTCTTAAGCTTTAAGTTAATATAATTTTATCGTTTTAAAATAAACACTTATTAAATATTATTCTCCACATTCATTCATATGTACAGTTTTGTGGGACTTTTTTTATAGGATTAAGTTTTTTGATGTATATTTGATAAATATATAAATAATACGAGTATAGACAGGAATAAAAGGTAACTCACAGCCATTACCTAACTAAAAATGTACACAAATGTTACATTATAATTGTGAAATTTATTGTTATAGTTTTATAATCACGTATTTGCAACTGAATTTGAATGCCAGATGCGGATGAATGTAAAGAACAAATTTTTAGTTATTTTATTCGAACAACAAAAATATTTGACTTTGACTTCGATCTCGACTTTGACTTTTTTCACCAAACATGCCTAAAAGCCATTAAGTAAAAGGTTTGCGCTCTCTGACAACCATCGATCGAATCAAAATCGCTTCAACAATAACTGTCAGCTGTCCACCCCTGGTTACTTACCACTGACCTTCAACTAATACCACTAACCTCAACCTTAAACCCATACCCTTAAGATCCAGTATTACATGTACAAAGTAGCTTACTTCTTTGAGGTGTGTGTACAAATTTGAATGCCAACCTTATGTGTAGGACATTTAGGTGCGTTTTGGTTTGCAACGCTTCAGTTAGTAACAGAGGGTGTTCATAATGCGAAATGTTTATTGGAAAGGTTATTTTTTTGTATTTGAAATAAAAAACGGTCACGTTTTAGTCAAGTAATAATAGTAGTAATAATGCGCGAATATGGCCGTTTGTGTCGTTTTAGCGGCTAAACTTTCGAGACCAATTTTTAACTCGAATGAAATTTTTAATTTTTCATACATATTAAATTCTTATCTTATAACTTAAATAGCTCATTTAAGTACCTACCTAGAACACTGATCGAGTTGATCTTGCCGGTATCTTCTCACCCGACGTTTCTCGAACCGGTGGTAAATTTTACGACACTTATAAAGTGCTTCCTGTAAGCCTATTCTGAATAAAAATATTTTGACTTTGACTTTGCCACTTATTTTTATCACCAAAGTGTTTGTTGGAAATACTCAACAAGGCTGCTGATGATGACGATGATGATAATAAAAAAAAATATTTTGGAACAATTAATACCACTTGACCTAGACTCAAAGCAAGCAACTAAAGCTGCTTGTATTATGGCTACTAGACGACAGATATACATACTTATATAAAATTTTGTAACCGAAATTTCTTTCGATTTTTATTTTTAAATGTTTTTAACATTCAAATTATTAAATTAAAATTGTAATGACAACACAAAGAAAAATTAGGGCAATGGCAGGACTTGAACCTGCAACATCAGCATTCCGTGCCTTGCGTTTTCCAGTTTCGCCACACTGCTGCTGCCCTACCCTGCGAATTTTTCAATGTGCTTCGTCTAACGGTCATTACATTATTGATTTTAAGGGTACAACTACCCTCGGTGTCATCTATATGAAACTTTTTTTAACAAGTTATCATAGTATAGTTAAATACATACTTAAATACATATAACATCCAACATTCGTATTCATCATACGTATTTGCCTCTCCCGGGAATCTAACCCGGAACCTCAAGCTTTGCAGTCACTAACCACTAGACAGTCTGATTTTCAGCTCAGTGATAATGATGGTGATATATTCTCTTGGAGTTAATAAGCACTTCGAAGCTGTATATCGGTGTTAAGACTACATCGCCAATCCCGACGCGAGTTGAGCGTGAAAATAAAATAAACAAGACATCTGTCCCTAGTGCCCCAATCCTCTATAACGCGTGTGACTAGGCAAAGCTAAGCGATACCCACGCAAGCGCTATTAGGCTGTATAATAGCTGTATAGCAGCGATGACATCTACACAGTAGGGAATGCAAACCCGGCTATTTTCTCTCAGGAATAACCAATTAAAACTGGTTTTTATCTCAGGAATAACCAATTAAAACCAGCTTTTCTCTCAGGAATAACCAATTAAAACCGGTTTTTCTCTCAGGAATAGCCAGTTAAAACCGATTTTTCGTAGAGCAAATAACTGGATTTGCATTTCCTACTACAAAGCTACTATAAATCATGTCATATAGCGCTTTGTGCGCTATTTGAGAAATATAATGATGTTTTTAAGGCTTGCACTACCATTCGAGTCCAGGGGATGTAAAAAAAGTGTTAATGGACACATTCTTATTAATATGTCATTCTAATCAACCGGGCCAGTATTTTAATAACTCATTAGACTTATGCTAGGCTAGATTGTAATCCAATAAGAATACATTAATAATTATGTATAGGAAAAAAGAGAAATAAATGACACCATAATTATAGTTCACCTGTTTTGACTTGACTACGACGAAACTTAAAGAAAGGGTTTCTTTTACCACATACTTCGATTCATAAGCGGCTTAGCCGGCGAGCCGCATGCACGTTTTCCACCAAAGTACCTATTATAAAAAAAAACAATTAGCTAACCCAAACTTTTTGGCATCCATGCGCATTTCTATTTGACCCTCGTTTCCTCCCCCAACACCAAACCATCACGACAGTGTATCACAAGCTTAACTATCCCATATCTCCCCAAGCTCCCCCAATCAGTGAGCGCCGTCATTGAGTCGTCGAGGGGAGGCCGGGGACTTATTGAAATTGTTCAACACTTTGAATTGCGGGTTCAAATTTAACTCGAACTTCACGCATTTACTAGTTTCGTTCGTTAAAGGATAAATTAACAGAAGTTTGGGTATATGAGGCAGAAGTGTTATATGTGTAAACATTTGAATATGTTATTAGTTTGAGATCGAAGTAATTTTAGTGGTTTTCATTGAGCCTAAGACTTTTGGTTTGAATAATCTATGTTAATTCAAGATGTTTAGTAAAAAATATATTCAAATTTTAAATGATAATGAAAACACAAAGAAAAATTAGGGTAATGGCAGGACTCGAACCTGCAACATCAGCATTCTGTGCCTTGCGTTTGCCAGTTTCGCCACATTACCACTACCATATCCTTTTTTTAATCAATAATGTGACGACCGTAAAAACGTAACACGTCGAAAATTTTGGGTATGGTAGGTAGTGGTAAAGTGGCGAAACTGGAAAACGCAAGGCACAGAATGCTGATGTTGCAAGTTCAACCCCTGCTATGACTCTAATTTTTCTTTGTGTTGTCATTATCATTTAAATTACTTTGAATGTTTAAAAAAATAAAAATAATAATATCAAAAGTAAATTTTGATTATAAAAAATATATAGTAATTAATTAAAATGAATTACAATTACATCATGGTTTAGAAGATATGCGGACAGATAGGACAGAATATCAAAGCGTTTTATTTATTATTGTTTTAGAAGTATATTCTATGGGAAACAATATCCTTAGTATAATTTTCATAAGATTTAAGTACTTATACAGTTATATATTTATTTACAACAAAAGAAACAAAGCGATCACAGAAAATAAAATAAAAAAGTTAAAAATCTAATTAAAATTAAAGTGAAAAATTATACAGTTACATGGATAAATATCGAGCCCCTTAGCAAAGTTTTGATTGAGGCGTACGTATCATAAAAAAATGATCGATGAAAAAGTTTTAAAATTTTCTAAAACTAAAGAATCAAGACTTAAGGTTTTTAGACTTTATTTTTTTGTTCTATGTGGGTCACCTGATGGTAAGATCAACACCGTAGACACCCGTAACACCAAGAAGATTGCAAATACGTTGCCAACCCAGAGGGCTAAGATGGAATACCTTTTGCGCCAGTAATTTCACCGGGTGCAAAAATGATTGACTGACGGAACTTTCTTTTTATACAAAGCAACGAGCAACTGTTTCACCTGATGGTTAGTGATCATCATCGTTCATAGACAGCCGTAACACCAGAGGGATTGCAAATACGTTGCCAACCCAAAGAGATAAGATGGAAAACTTTTTGTGTCAGTAATTTCACCGTCTGCAAAAAATATTCACTGTCGGAACATTTTTTATGAAATAAACGTAATAATAATTTGCTAAGTGTCGCGATATACTTGATATATGTAACCAGAAAGGTATACTTACAATATTTAGTACAACAAAACGAAACAGAACCCTCCATTACGTTTTATCGATCAGCTTCCTTCCCCATAATGGTCGCTTGAAGCATAAATCATAACAAATGGCCCAAAATACCCATAATTCCGCATATAATGTAATTATTGTGAAAGCCGAAGGAATTATGTTCGTGCCACGTGAAATGGAATTGATAATCCCAACCGTTACTAATTTGCGATTAGATTTTTCATGAGGTTTTTTCATGAAGGTTCTGTACCTACCCCTTCTATGCGTTTTACGGGATGAAAGTATTCTATTTTTTTAATCCAGTGCATTATCTATCTGTCTGTTAAGCTTCATCTAAATCCGTTCAGCCGTTAATGCGTGATTGAGGTACAAACATACAAACTTCATTATTTTAGCATTTAGAATATTAATAGGATTTTAAGATGTCAGATCTCTATGTATTGTTAATTCATTCGAAGTTATACAATAGCTACATTAAAAAAAACTTGAAATTCGACTGTAATTTATTTTAAAGTAAAATTTATTGACAACCACTTTTCCGTGAAACATGGCTATCAACCATCTTGTAATTTTAATGCTTACAATAATTTTATTTATTAATTTACATTTAAATTAAATTAAATTTAATGTATTGTGATTAATACTAATAATTATTGTGATGTCAGTGTTGATTTTTAATTAACTCATCAATTAACTTACATTACCGCAAGACAGGCGGTGAAATTTCCGGCACGAGAGGCTTCTTATAGCTCTTTGGCAAGGCATCTGCAGTCTCCTTGGTGTTGCGGGTGTCTATTCTATAGGCGGTGGTGATCACTTACCATCGGGTGACCCACTTGCTCGTTTTCCTTCCTATTTTATAAAAAAACCGCATGAACTAACCTTCAGTTCCAGTTCCTGTCAATAAAACTAAATGACGACAAGAGTGTAAAACTGGCAATAACTTTAATGCCCCGCTGTTTAACGACTTAGTTTACGTTTGTCACATCTTTAGTAAGTACGTCTGTCTGTCACCTGTCGTTAGTCGAGTCAAAGTCATTAATTACACTTCAAGTCTTTAAATTTATTCTGTAAATTAATTCCAATAAGGCCTTTTACTCACGGACCCAACTTTATGTTCTGAAAAAAAAGAAAGAAAAACGTGTGTCTGAAACTAGGGCGTTACTATGGTACAGTTACAACGTAATGTACATAACAAACTTCCTTAAGAAATTCTCTACCTCCTCCTAATTGTCTTCCTCTTAGAGGGAAAATTCCCATAAAGTTTTAAAACTTTTGCATGCTAGTATAATAATACAGATAGCAGAATAAGCTACCTATTGTCTCCGTACCACCTAATGACTCGATGTACCTACTTATTCTATGCAAATAAAGATATCTATCTATCTATCTATCTATCTATCTATCTATCTAAATGTCAGTGAAAACCGTATCAAAATCAGTTGCATCTAAACTACGATGCGACCTAACACTCCAATTGATGACAGATTTCAATAATTCTATAATCGAAGCTGGTTCTGTTTTTCGGAGAAATGACTTCTAAGGGTGAAAAATTAAGGGATAAATTTTCATCTACATAAGTAAGTAAAAATAAGAGATCCAAGAAAGATCTCATTAAAAAAATAGTTTAATGGTTTTCAACAAATTATCAGAATTAAACATGCTTAACTGGGGTAGCAAGTTTAAGGGCTTGCCTTGTATAGTCGACCAAGAAATTCCTTGACCACTTTTCGACCACATTACAAAGGGATAGGGTTCAAAAGTGGTCAAGCAATTTCTTCGTCGACTATACAATTTAAAACTGCTTTCTAAATCGTATGAGTGTTTGTCGTTGCCAAGCAATAAGCAAAAAAGTATGTATGTATGGATGGAAATTCTTTATTACGAGTACTAAAAGCATAACTAAGTAGTAGTAATAGTTATTAAGTAGATTTGTATAATAAATATTTATGTTAGTCTTTAAGGTATTTATCTCTGGGTCTATGCAGCCTGAAATAAATGAATTCTATTCTATTCTATTCTATTCTATAACTGACAAAAGAGATACAGAGATGTACAAAGGCAAATTTATCCTTTTAAGATCGCTTATCCTTTTTTTATACTCGTTTTTAAGTTTTCATAGGAATGCGTTTGCGACACCTAACGCCATCTAGCGACGTTGGCGAGTAGACGGAGACTGTATGATTATTTAGATTTGCTGGCAAACGCCGCTTTTTTCTCTTTCCTCGATTATTTAAGATAAATAAGTGAAATTCAAAATATGCTTCACATGTTCTACTTACCAAGTAATTGCTTGACAACCTTATCTCCTTGTAATACGGTCGTAAACTGGTAAAGCAATTTCTTGGTTGACTATACCTATACCTAGTGAATTTGTATGTAAGTACTTGTATTGATGAGGTCTCTAATTGTATTTTTATACGGAAAGTCATCCTTATACATTATTAATTGTTTCAAAGACGTCTCATAAAATTGTTTCTTAAATATCTATTTTAGATGAATAGATAAGAAATGATGATGGAAGTAGGTATTAAGAATGGTGTTTTCACTCCTAATTTCACTAAAACAAAGACACACTAAGCTTTGTGTCTGCTATTTTTTTTAATACGGGAATAATAAATGCATTTTTTGCAATATTACCATTAGTGATGTCCAACTGTCGATAATACCTTTATCGATACTGAGTGAGCGGCACGTCCAAATGGACACATCGTCAGTACAGGAGGATAAGATTTACTGTTAAAAGTTTCATTTCTAATGCAAGATTATTGTTGATAGCACTTTATTATTGCATTGTTATCGGAGCTACATACACATAGCGAATTGAGATATAATCCGACAAATGGAGGTGATACAAAATTTGAGTTGCAAGATTTTACTTCAACCAGCAAAAATGTAAGTTAAATTAAATGGAAAATATATCTGTAAGTCACAATTTGAAATTGATTAAACTGAATTTCGAGTGTTATTTAATTGCGTTTAATTTCTTCCCAAGTTCCATTGTAAGAGGGTGTTTGTGTGTGTTTAGTATTGAAATAAAAAAACAGGGTCTGTAATTTATTGAAATAAAACAATTTAAACGTTTTATATCGCGTGTATTGTAACGAATCTAATTCCCGACGTTTCGAGTCCTTTACAGGTCCCATATTCACGGGCAGACTGACAAAAAAATTTTAGAATACAAACTATCCAATTTTGAAAAATAATTGAACAAATTAAAAAACGTAATATGAAATCGTTCCAATTAACGCAATAAGACTACAGACTCTACCAGCGCTTCGGAAGTGGCATCTGCTGAGAAGAATTACTAATACTAGGGTCTGTAATTGTCTTCCATAAAATTAAAGTTCCCAATGTATCGTTTGGAACCATTCATTTTCATTTAGCATACCTAATGGATTTTGTGCGGAAACGGTAAACTTTTTAGGAATGTTCTGAAACAAACCTAAAATAAACCTAATGGGTGTTATACGAGGGTTTTTCACTACATTTTGAAATTGTTTTAGTAGAAAAACAATTATGGTTAGTGAAACATTTGAAACTTTAATGTTATAGAAGACTATGGGATCCCAATACTACTGGTGCAGTACGATTATTTAAAGTTTATCATTCGGCATTTGATGATAAAAATTGGTTTTGATTTACTTTGCCTCTTTCTTTAGACTAGTACATAATACTTACTTACCCTTCTATCTAAAGCAGTAATGGAATTCGCTTAACTTTATTTACTGTGGCATTTTCGATGACAGCTTAAGTCAATTCTTGAAAGAATGTAGTTTAACTAAATTTCTGATTATATTCCATTATAATACTTACTATTTAATTGAAATACTTACGCTTAGTGTCCTTTTTTGAAGTCCTAATTGAAGCAACTGTAATAGTTGGCAGACTGATTCTAAATATAGCCTCAAATGGGTCACCAGATTATTGCCTAAAGCCATTAAGAGCCGGGCTTTAAGTGGTCGCACAATATATTTCAAATTATCTACTTAAATTACTGTGCCACGCTATCTACATACATACATGTTGGCATACATTTGAATTGATAAGTAATGGTACGATAACCCACAATATTAAAAGCCAACCAAGGTCTCGTAACTAAGGCGTATCAAATGAAAACACAATTTATATTAATACGTTTATTTCAGAATAAAACACTATAGTTAACATTGAGCTAAATTATGCATTAAAATAACAAAACGAGCCAACAACAAAACATATAAAGAAGTACGTACAAACAATAGAAGACACGTGTGCTTCTGACTAAGAAACTCGACACAAACAAAGCCAATTTAAAATTGCTAATAAGTGGTTGGCTTAACTTGGCACAACGTTAACACGGGGCTTGAATACTGATTATGACCAACATTTGCCATTGAAATGAGTTAAGCAGCCGAATACAAATGACTCCAATGCACTCCACAGCACGAACGTACAGCGTTCTATTTAAATCAGTCGTGTAAAACGGAGTATTGGATCAAATGTTGGCGAATCTACTAGCTTCTGAATAAATATTAGCCCAAGTCATAACAGAAGGAGGCAATTGTAGGTGTTCAGGATAGTCTAGAAGGCATTACAGTGAATTGGTTGCTGGTTTTGAATGAATTGCCTAATAAGTAGGTACTTATACATATATGACAAAGTTTTTTGTTACATTTACTTTTAACAATGAGCCGATGAGAAAACGAAAAAAATTACAAGCCTGGATTTAGCCATCTTTACAATATATTGTACAATGCCTTGATCGATTAGCAATAGGAGGACTATAAACAGTTTAATAAGTATTATTTTTCAATTAAGTATTCGAGCATTGAATACAATGTTAATACAAAAGTTTCAATTTTTAGTTTCAGAATAGACATATTCTTACGTACGATAATAAAAATTGTCTTTATTATCGATCCTTTTACAAAACTCGTTTGTAAGTATAGGTTGAAACAGGTCCCGGGACCGGTCTGGACGTGTTCTGACGGGATGTCACGAGCCCCGTGATGTGAGAGGCTTGTTGCCGAGTGTGGGTATAACAAAGGGATGCTACCTGCCCAAGAGGCCATTGTCAAGATTTTATTGCAGGTTTTATATTAAAACCCAACGGCCTTCTTACATAACGCTACCCATAAAGGTGACGTATTAACAGTTCTGAATAGGGGATTATAAACGGTGATTCTGATGGACCTTAAAACTGCCAAGTCCGAGTGACATGTGAATCGGATAAAAAGATAAAAACAGCTTTGCCTTTGTCTGCTAAGTTAACGAACGTGACGAAAATATTCATATGTGCTAATAACCTCTGAAAACACGAGTTGGAGATAATATCAGCTCAAGTGATACTAAAGTTGTCACAGCTTGTTATTCTACTTACAATAGTCGCCCGCTTTATTATATCATGAAGAAAACAATCGTTGAAAAAATTCATGATATCATTATAGCAAAATGATTGTTCATACAGACGGCTTTATCAGTACTTATTTACATTAACACAAGTATGTTTAATTTAAACGATGAATACGTATACCTATCGTGAATCAGTCTTATTTTAAACATGTGAATTGCAAATGAGTATGAAAATTTGACAAAACACATTTATATACGAGACACAATGGCCTGTGAACTCTGGCAAAACCTTTGGCCGAGTTGTTGAATATTGCTGAGTTTCGATACCGGAAATTAAATTTTGTATTGTCAGTACAATATTTAACGTATTTGTCACCTATATAAAAAGCGTTCATAAATTTAATTTGACCTTCCCTTGCCTTAGAATGTGCACATTGAATTTACTGTCTAAGAAAATACTAATACAACAAAGAAGGAATAAAAAAAATCATGAATTCTATTTTTTTTGTTTTGAAAACCAATCGGATTTAAACAATACCTTTTTTATCATGTGAATCATGAGTCATAGAAATTATTTATCTTTTCTAGCTTGACAAACTAGACTATTGAATCGCAGACAATATGATAAGAACTTTACGCATCTGATAATTTTCAGAGTTATCATGCTTTTCGGTAGTTTTTTAAAATTTTAGATCTAAGAAAATACGTAAGCTATATAGGTTTAACGAGATGAAATAAAACAATTTAAGATCATCTTGAGAGGCTGTTAAACTTGGTTCTCTTTAATTGAACCGAACATGTTTCTCGTCACGTATCTCGTAACCCCATTACGTGCGCTTTGTTCTTCTTATTCTGTTGCTATTTTAGGATCGAATGTTTAGTTTTTCGTTTCTCTGAGCTACCAATTGCATTTTATCGACTCCTTATCAACACTATTAAGTACTCAGGTAAACCGATTTAGTATGGTCGCGGAGGCGGTTATTTCGTGCTTAAAGCAAGGTTTTATACAAGGAATGTTTGAAATATCCCTGAATTTTGGAGAAAGGATTATTTTTATGCTCTATCTGAAATTTCCAAACGAAAAAATTATGTGACTATAATTTGTTTTTGACAATTGAAATTATTATATCATATACCTTTTCATGGGCTTACGCAAAGTAATCAAAAATTACAATTAACAATAAATAACTTTACTATCTGGCAGAATTCCAATAAAAATAATACGCAACTATTTGGCGTGATTGTAGCAGCCTAACGCAAAAAAAACAAAGAGCAAAATTAATAACATATTTTTTACCAATCCTATCTTAGATTTTTGGGTGAATTGACAAAATGGTCGTTTTTGGTGGTGGAGGCCTAACTCGCAGTTATTTAAGACTAAATCAAAATGACCATTTCCTAAATTATATATAGCTTTTAAGAATTATTGTAACTTATGGCACTGTTTAAAGAATAATAGTATTGTTGTCGAAGTCACGATTGCCGGTGAGTCACCAAGGCCGCCGCGCCGGCCGGCTTCGCCTAGCAACACTTTTTGCCATTTCTCTTTTTATTACCTTTTTTGCTACCGTTTCTATGATTGCTAGTTTATAACTTATGACTTTTTTGCCTCAATTGCTATCGATTTTCGAATTGGATTCGATACTTTCTGAAGTTTTACTACTTACAGTTTTGGGGTCGCTAAATGCCACAACACTAACACTGAGTTGAAATCCTTGGAATCTTGTACAAAAACTTAAGATGTTTAAAAATTATTTTCAATATTTCCACAATTGGCAGTGGAAACGACAAGTTGGTCGAATGTTCCGGAACGCTGATGCAACGAGCCGATAAGATTACTTGCCTACTTCCCTTTGATTTTAACTTTACTTTTCGCAACTTTTCGAAAGTCAATTAACATTTTGCAAGTTTTTGTAGAGATTTATAAGGTCTTGTCCGAAACAAGTTTAATTCATCTTTAGCAAACAGACGGTATTTTTGATGCCGAATTTAACTTAGTTTACTTACCTTTGATTTATTACATGGGACATATTTTTAATGACATGTTTTCGTACTTGTTGGAAAAATTATACTTACATTCAATGCATATTCTACTTACATGACAATACGACTATTACGCCTTTTAATAGTCTTATTTACCACGTTATTAACCTTTTTCAACAAATTTCAGTCATTCAGAGATACTTAAACTAATTGTAACAACTCTAGATCGGTCATGTAAAACTTTATCTCTGTCTGTTACAATAGCAATTAAGTTTATTTTCACAATTCTTAATGTTATCAACACCTTAGTTATTACAAAATTTTACAATTTGTTGTAAAACTAACAACTTATTTTACAAAATAGCACGTTCTTACGGCACTGAATCTATTTTATCTGATATAGACTATCTCTATCGAACGACAGCCTTTAGCCAGTCGTACTGTCGCCTCATTTTTTATCATACTTATCATTTCATAATCCCGGACTGATATCGCTTAAGCTAGAATAACATCCTAATGCACTAGCAACAATTTTACCTTAAAATTAACAATAACAATAGACACGAATCTTATTACTAAAACATCAGAACCGTTTACACACGTAAATCTTACATCTAGAACTTCAAAACTGTCTTTAGGAGATACACGAATCTTACATCTAAAACTCTGGGAATTGTCCTTACAGATGCACTTTGGTTTGTTTAGATACTGGGATGGGTTTCCGGGGATTTAGTTTGGAGTGTAGGGACCGGGTGAGGAACAAAGAGCCGGCGCGCGGCGCGCGACGCGGCGACCGGCGCGCACGGCGAGCGGGCCCGACTGGCGCGCGGGGCCCCCGCGGCCGCCGGCCCCGCCCCTCGCGCACCCCCGGCCCCGGCTCTCTATATAAACCGGTGCTCCTCCCGATTTCGTCAGTCCGTCAAAACACAGCGACAGGGTCGGGTGGGTCGAGAGTGAGCCGAGGGCGAGTGACGAAGCCCTGTGGTTACGAGATCAGATCTGATGCAGTCGTGTTAGCCTTGGACGTTCAGTTTCCCATCGATCTCTCGAGCTAGTCGGAGTTCAGTGCGCATTCGCAGTACAAAAGAGACTTGCGATATTTTTCTAGTATAAGTTCCGGAACGGAACGCTTTAATTTTTCGTATTAGAAGTGTACAATATAAGTAACAATTTGGAAAACATGGAGATACTGCCGGTCACGAATCAGTTTGGAGGCGTGTTCAACAGTGAAAAAGGTGAGGATGACTTTCTATTCTGCCGGTTATCGCTAAGTCGGCTTTCTAACCGCTCAGCTGTTGCTAGGCGGCGCGCGCACATCTCTGCGGTAGTTTCTCGCGGCGCTGGAACGGCGCGATCAGCTGACGTGACAGCTGCTCCGCAGCGCTGCCTCGCCCTCGTCTTCAACGAGGTCTTGTTTTATCGGTTCAACAGCTAAATTAACAATTCAAATTTCCCTTTCATTTTGCATCGATTCCAATTTGATTCTAACAAAGTACCTAGTTAAAAAGTTTGGTAAAACATACTAAATGTGCTTTTCAATTGTTTTAGCTTGGAATGGGCCGGCATGGCGGGACGCGCCGATGCCGGTGCCGACGGAGGCGGCGCTGGCACAGCGGTTGGAGCGGGAGCTTAGAGCCGCGAAAGGAGCCAGCGAGCTGGCGGCGGCGGAGGTGCTAGTGCCGGCTGAGCTGCTGGCCCGCGCGGCTCGGCAGCTGCTGGCGCTGGCCGAGGGCGAGCCGTGCGGCGCGCGCGGCGCCGCCGTCATCGTGGACGTCGCCGGCCGCCGGCTCGCCGCCTTCCAGATTGACCCCAACACGCTCACCACGCACGAGATACATCTGCATCTCGAGCACGATGCCACGAACTGGACTAGCCTGTTGCCGCAATTTCTAAAGTGAGTTTCTAACTTTTTATTTTACTTTCAGTTGTCTTTGAATGAGAATCATTTCGGAGGTGTTGTCTAGTGACGCGGAACTAACGGCCGTTTCCTGTTGTTACAGAAATTTGACGCGAGGCGGCACCATCATCATCAGCCCCCAGTTCACGATAGAAAAACAAAAGCTCTTCCGAAGCCCAGCGGAGTAACGCGACGCTGCGAGTCGACTGACTGCCCTCCTCGATATCTACGTATCGTTATTTTAACAAATATCAATATTATATATGTATATTAATTATTATATATTTTTAATAAGAGAAAAAAAAGCACAGCGTGATATGTAATGTATAGTTGTAGTGTAAGCGCGCGGGGAGCGCAGAGTAGTCGGCGCGGCCGCGGGCCCGGCCCGAGCGGCGGCGCCGGCGCCCCCACCGCTGCCCGCTCCCCGCAAGCCGTACTTACGTTATCTTGTACGATCGTTGTCCGTGTTTGCTTGTCGATGGATGCTGCGCGAGAGAGGCGCGGCGGCCGGTGCGCCCCGATCTCAGGCGCCGCCGCGCGTGTGATACTGATGCCCTGAACGATTTAGTCTTAGGTATTATTTTTTGTTTCGAGTTCGATTCTATTCTGAAGTTGCGTAGGATATTTCGTGTATCGTATTTATTAGAGGCGATCTCCGAGGAGGTCAGATATGTGTACGTTTTTCGTAATTGTACTAGTTCGTACATTTGTTTGTGATACTACTTTTGTAATGTATAAAATTTAAAGAGAAAAAGATACTATTATGAATGAGAGCACGCATGCAGATTATTATGTTAGAGGTGTATTATAGTGCCGCGGGTGAACGGAGGCAATAAGAGAGCCGGCGTGGCGCGGCGCGCGCGGCGTCGGGGCCGCTCGGGCTCGCTCGGGCGCTCCGCCGGCGCGCGCGCCGCTTCCGCGCTAATATATTGCAAAGATCTCACGTTATATTATAGTTATTATTAAAAGTATTAAGTTATTTAAGTTAATATAAAGATGTAATGTTTTGTAAGTGTGTTCCCGCCGCCCGCGCAGGGCGGGGGCTCGACTAACGGTGACGACGCGCAGGCGATGCATTTTCTTCATCCAGTGTAATTACTACATTAAATGTAAATCAATAGCATAACAGTTTTAATGGAATCTTAATGTTTGTAGGGTCCAGTGTTTACGCACAATATCATAGCACTAGTTCACTTTCATCAAAAAACATTTTAAAAATGCTACAAAAAACATTTTACTTCTAAATTTGAAATGTCGACATATACAAAACTAACAATAATATTAAATGTATCAATTGTTTATAATTGATATTTATTTGATAGACCGTAAAAGAAAATGTAGAAAAAATTGAAAAGAAAATACATAGTTTCAATAATGGAAAATAATCGTTTCACTCCTGACACTTACCCTGCCTACCCCGCCAGTGGTCCTCACGTGACCGCCCGAATTTAATTTATCACTCTCGTCCCTTTCTTATGGCACAAATCAGACAGAGCCGCTGAGAGAGATTTAAATTAAATTCTAGCGGTCACGTTAGGAACATATATGCGTTATTTATATAAGCAAGCATAAACACTGTATATGTGTATAGTAAAGTACATATATAACCTATCAAAAACAACCATTATTATCATGCGACGACTTCGAAAACAATGACATCAATAATACCTACACCTCAGGCAAACATGTTTCTAAAAACAAAAGAGACTGGAAAGAAAAACAAATGGCCGTCGTCCATTTTTCATACATTAGCATATGGAATAGGCTCGAGATGTAAAGGAAACCCGTAACCGGTTCAAACAGGATGGGCGTCCAGACCGGTTACCTAGAGACTGCACCCCGTAGAACTGATACAAACAAAACCATTAAAATATACCAGTTCCATAGTTCTATAGACGCTTCGCCGCATTACATATATCTATAGGATAGATACCAGATGTGAAACGCTGAGCTTAGCCTAGCAACAGTCAATAAAGGTATACCTAAGTTTGATATAGTTACTGGCTGTTTGAGTTAGTTAGTCACAGATGCAATCTCAGTATGGGGTAAATAGTGAACATATGACTTAATTTTACGTCGAAGCGTGAACTATAAAAAACAGACTTTCGAACTCTTGATAGTTAAGGACCATAAGCTATAAGTCCTAATTTTGCGGTTTGAACTGCCGTGAAGTCTATCAGCATGCAAGTGCGAGACGTTTTGAACTTTATAACATCACGGTTAAGAGTTAAATATATTATTGTATCAGCATTAAATTAAGAATTGAAATTTCATGCCAGTAACAATTTTAAGCTTATAAACTATGATTAGTAAAACACAATTTATTGCAGTAGCAAAAATAAATAATAAAAACGGAAATAAAAAAAATTAAATTAAAATGAATTAAGCAGCACACTATAGCTTATCGTGACACAAAGCGTACATATTTTTAGATAAACATATTAGTCCGAAAGTGATATTAAAATATAACTGAACAAAAAGGTATAAAATTCATATATATTGTCAAGAAGACATTCATTTCTCGGGCGTATTATAAAATCAGTGGTTATTTTTTATATTTGAAACAGGGATGCTTGGAAATGATTCCGACTGGCATTGGCGTACCCTGGTTGCAAATAGTGCAAAGGCTCATGGCCTATCACTACTATGTTGAATATTGATGGAATACACATTGAATAAATAAGGTGCAAAAAAAAATTTCTATTGCATTTGTCGTCCCTGTAACGTTTGAGAAATCTTCAGGTCAGAGCACAGAACCAATGACTAAGATTGGAATGGCCATCAACCGTGATATCTACTGAAACTATTTACTGCCGATGCATGGGGTCAATAAACTTGTGATAGTTTGCGACAGAGTCGCTGTTACTAACAGCTTGGTAGTGTCAACGGGGAATATGAACATTATCTCATAATTTCTCGTGCACTGATTCTAATTTAGTTTATTCGTTCTGTGGGTAAGGGCATCCTTGAACGTTTTTTCTTTCTATTTTTTGTTTCAACCACCTACCTGGTAGGTAACAATACAAATTAGAACCGTTCAGATATGGCTGTTAAGCGTAGATAATCATTTGTTTTTTGACCTTCTTCGCGGTTTGATACGAGAAATCTATTCACAAGATGAAACTAATTACCTATGTATAAATATAAATAAACACAGTACGTACTTACCATATAATATTATACAAATAAACTCCTTTGGACGACATGGACATAGTTTAAAGGTCACACAATAGCCTACTTAACCCATATATCCAAATGGACGCCTTTGTTGGTGCTGAATTATCGATATCTATAGACAAACTATCAATAGTGACATTAAAGCGACATTGTCAGTATCCACTCTATCGACAAGTCGCTATTGACGACGTGTCCATTTGGAGTGTTGCCACTAGTGATTTCGAAATATCGATAGTTTTTTTATCGATAGTTGATCCAGTTGATATTACAGTTTACAGTATACATGACACCATGCTAGGGTATTAATAACATTTCTTAACCTATGAAATAAATACATAATCAATTAACTTAAACATATTCAAAATCACTAACTATACGATATCACAGGATACACCTAATCACAATAAATAAATTTTCTAATTTAAATAATATGTAATGATGACACAAAGAAAAATTTGGGTAATGGCAGGACTCGAACCCTCAACCTCGGTATTCCGTGCTTTGCGTTTGCCAATTCCGCCATATACCTTGCGAACTTTTCAATGTGCTTTGTTATACTTAAAAAAAAAACAATACAAAACAATAATGTAATGACCGTATAAACGAAGAACATTGAACAATTCGCAGGGTAAGTATGGCCTGCCATGACCCTAATTTTTCTTTGTATTGTCATTATATATAATTAAAATTTAATATAGATGTTCAAAAATAAAAATTATATCAAAAGAAATTTCGATTACAAAAATTCAATTTTGTATTGTCAAAATTACGAGTTTCTAAGTAGGCAAATCCTTACTAATGTTTTAATAAAAAAAGTCTCCAATATAGCTTTAGGGAATTGCTGCTATTTTTAAACTTCTTAAGGCCCACGTAAACTTTTGTTTCATGAATTTTGAAGCACTCGAGAGAGTGAATTCAACTTCATGACAATTTGGGCCTTACGAGGTTAAGGGAGCCTTAGACTTAGCGAATAATAATATGATTAATACAAAAACTTACCTTCTCAAACGACAGAGGTACGATATAAATGGTTAAACGATTACAGACTGCGTTTAAACTGCTAGACAGCTGCAAAGTTGCAGTTTTGTTGCAGTTTATACGCGGTTGGCAGAACAGCATCGTAACTGCAAAAAACAGTCGGCGTGCAGTGTCCATATCTACAGCCAGTGTGCAGTCTTGAGAACTGCACACCGGCGCAGGTCATTTGCAGTTTCGGTGCAGTTCGTCCGTATAATGGCTCTTATAGACAAAAAAACTTGGGTATTTGTTTACGATATACGTACAGACAGACAAAACAAAACGGAACCCTCAAAATTTTTACACTTTTTCTGTCAAGTGCTAAACAAAAGAATTGCCTATACAGCATTAAAAAAAAATCTATAAGTTACATAACGACATAAAAACTTAACCCAACCTAGTTCCAATTGTGAATTGAAATTGAACCTTCCATTACGGACGTTAGGTTCAATTCCGATAGCCATAAACATATAACTTTGTTATGCTAAAGCAGTGGTCCTCAAACTTTTTGCTATCGTAGACCACTTGTAACTTTTTTGGGATTTTTTTATTAAATAGGAAGGCAAACAAGCAGGCGGCCAACTGATACTAAGTGATCACCGCCCATAAACACCCAATTGCAGAACCTTTTGCCAAGCCAGAGGGCTAAGGTGAAATATCTATTGTGCCAGTGATTTCACCGGCTGTCTTGTACTCCACGGAACACAACAGTGCAAGCACTGCTGCTTAACGGCTGAATTAGCGAGCGCAGTGGTGATAGCGATCAGGACGGACCTTGCACAAGGTTTTGCCACCCGCAAATACTACTTTGGAAATCACTGTTTATCTTATCTTAATGTTATCTTAGGGGTCAGTATACTTTGGGAATATCTGCGTTCTGTAGAAATGATTTCTGTATCCTTTCGAACCCGAACAATGGGCTCATCTAATACCATCTTACTTAAGTTCTGCTTGAAGTATCCCAAATTGAAATGATAAAAAATCATTGTGGCGTGCGTCATGACTCTTATAATGAAGAGTAACGAGGGTCAAAAGTCATTAGATCAATCAAAAGATACGGACGGACATACATAGAAAAAGATGGATCGGTTGATCTTTGCACTCAGGTAAACTGCGAGAATAGAGAACGCTTTAGAAATATCTGGTATGTTTCCCTTTCTGTAGTTATCATTATTTTCAATTAAACTGAGAGCTAGCACTAATAGCTGTCACTTATTTTATCTGTATCGTAGATATAGGTACGTAAATCCATCAGCCTTTTTACCCGATTGCGCGACGCAAAGGAGGGTAATGTGTTTATCAGCCTATTCATATATGTACCACTTATGTATGTTTGTTCCTTTGTGGCGATCTAGAGACCGATTTTGATGATTCTTACGTCAATCGATTCGTCTTAATCTTGCGAGTGTCACTAAAGACATGACAATAATCAAAATTCAAAATGGCGACCACTTGACGCCATATTGTGAAAAAGTAAAAAAAATAAGTCGACTAACTACTTATAAATATTGAGTGGGGTATCATTGAAACAGGTATTTGAAAATCATTTTTAGGTTTCTCATGTCATTTTTCATTTTGAATGGCCGTTTAAGATCTATAACGATTTAAAGTTGGTTAGCAACCATTCCCACTTAATCCGAACAAAAAAGTGTAAAATAAAAAAAGTTATTTTACTGGGAAGATTTAAGCCGGTCTACATTTTTAATGGGTTCCGACTGTTAAAGTTCATGAAACTATTGCAATGGTGTAGGTATTCAACATTACTTAACAGAACTTCAGACTACTGGTCTTGTTTTAGTCTTTTAAATTTTGATTTACTTTTTATGCAGTTGGGTTTTTGGTTTTTAACTTTTTTTTACACAGTAAGGTTAATTGGGGTAAAGTTGATAAATGGGGGAATTTCTAAAATCGCGATTTTCTACTAAACAGGGAGTCATTTTATACTCTGGGCGCATTATACCAAAAATTTTATTTTATAATCTGGGTGGTAAATGCACCCAGAGTATAAAATGCCTCCCCGTTTAATAGAATAGCGATTTTTGAATTTCCCCTTTTATCGACTTTACCTCAATCCACCTGACATGCTGACCATAGGTACAGTAGGGGAAATATATTCACGTACCACCTTAGAATCCTATCGCAGCGACGCGTTAAACGCCAGGCTATGTCCTACAAAATGTCATGCGTATGTCTCTTCGACTAAGCTCTACGGTGGTATGTGTTTCAATTTCCTTGACTGTACCTATTGTGGTAGAACGGAAGAAGTCGCGGGCAAAAGCTAGTATCATTACAAAACTTTCCATTAAAATGAAGCCTTATTTGAAGATCTCATTAATAACGTAAACTAAAGTCGATTTGTTTGTCAGGGGAGCGAATCAATCCACAGGTGACGCGGCAGTTTTGGAGTCTTTACAAATTTAAACTTTGTTCTTTAACTCCTAAAATTGAACTTTGGTCATCTTGAACATTGGACGTAAAGCTATGTTATAAAGTGGTATGGTTAAGATCAATCATTAGTCTTAATCAAGATGCAGTCTTGATTATTCAGACAATAGAACGTAACTCGTCTATGACACCCACTGTTGGGCACGACCACTCTCTCAGAAACTGAGTCATAATTGTAATAGGTACTAATAGATAGTCCTTATGAGGGTAGCTAGACCCAAAAATAGAAAAACCGAACTCCACAATATAGACAACCGGATAGCCCAGTGGTTAGTGACCCTGACTATGAAGCTTGAGGTTCGATTCCCAGGAGGCGCAAATGTTTGTATGATGAATATGAATGATTGTACCCAAGTCTTGGATGTTATATGTATTTATGTATGTATTTATCTATATAAGTATGTATATCCGTTGTCTAGTACTCATTGTATAGTCGACCAAGTAATTGCTTGATCACTTTTGAACTTTATATCTTTATTTATTACGTTTATCGGGACAAAACGCGATAAAAAACCTGCCACTCCCTGGTGTCTGCTCGTGACCACGGCCGCTGCAACGCGACCGAAACGTCGAGGTAATAAATAAACAGTTTTTTATCGCGTTTAGGTTCCGCGTTTAAATATATAAGTAATGTGTGAAAATCGCGAAAGTTTAAATATTTGTACTTTTGTAACAGAGTCGAAAAGTGGTCCAGCAATTTCTTAGTCGACTGAAGCTTTGCTTAGTTTGGGACTAGGTCAATTGGTGTGAATTGTCCCTAGATACTTATTATTCATATTATTTATTTATTTAGATGGTTGAAAATTTAGACTTAAAAGCCTGACATACTCAGTTTAATATGAATAGCACCTCTTCCATTTAAAACTTGGATTTGCTTTTTTTTTATAAACGAAATTTCTATTTTTCGATTTTTGTATTTTTATTTTTATAAGTAGATACAATCAAATTAATTTGAAATGCTATATAATGACAACACAAAGAAAAATTAGGGTAATGGCAGGACTCGAAACTGCAACATCAGCATTCCGTGCCTTGCGTTTTGCCAGTTTTATTATACAGCATTTTCAATTTAATTTGTTTTATTTAGATTATAAACGATATTTAGGTGAAAAAAAGTGAAATTTTAGGTGAGAATGTTGGAGAGCGCTGGGTTCACACTCCTCTTAATAACAGTTTATTTTAGGATAAAAATGGCCTTAAATCTGCTAAAAACACATCATACCTCTTTGGTCTGTCGTGGGTAAGCGATGTGAACTTTATGTACCAAAGCTTAAGGTCTATATTTGAATAATTTCCTCTTCACGCGATAACCTTAATAGTTTTGTTTGTTATCAATAATAGATTGTTTTTTAATGTACTTAGTGTATTTTATGTCAGTATGAGATAATAATTATTTACTTTAAATAATGATAAACACGATTTTGACAGTTAGGTCTAGGGTTACCAACTTTTTTTCTATCAAATATCGACAGTGGAAATCTCAATTGTCGTACGGGATATGTCGACTAATGTCCCTTACGACATTTGAGACTTCCACTGTCGATATAGTATTTTCGAAGCCTTTAAAAATATAGTAAAGCAAAAAAAAGAAAAAAATAGTATGTGGTTAAAATATGTACTTCATTTTTTAAATGACTGACAGATGAATGTTTTTTTATCACGCGCGATCCACGGCGCGCACACAGAGCGGGCATGAGTTAAGGCTGCGTTCGGCTTTTCGCAAAATATAGTAGTTTCGCCTACTATACCTATTTTTTAGAAATATAGTATTTGTTCTCCTAAAATAGTAGGATACTATATTATATAGTGGGGTTGGCAACCCTAGTTAGGTCCCACTGTTGGACAACCTGCTCCACCTAACGGGTTTAATGACCTTTTGCAATCAGTTATTTGATTAGTAGTATTTTTTTACTAAATGTCTGTTTAAGTGCGAATACTTATTTCGCGTTTTTAAGTGTCATTGACTGCAACAATTTCGCACGCTTAGTATTAAAGTGACCCATTTCTGAATAATACACGTCCCAAAATATCACGATAATTGAAAGACATAGGGTTTAATTTTGGGAAATATCATATTCAGAATTGAGTCGCTTTAATTCTAAGGGTGCGATTTGTTGACAGAATTTTGAAGGGATTGTGGGTGTCCAATTAAATTGTGTAGTCACAATAACAGGTATGACTTAAAGCAAAGTTTCGGTGTAATTATGTCAAATGTGGATGCCAATTGCCATGGCAATGGCAATGGCAATGACCGAGGTTAAAATGCCCAAATATTCAACGTTACCAATGTTCGCTAACATTGTACCATTTTAAGGCTACCCTAGTCAAACTGAGAACACTTCTATAAAATATATTTCCACCATTTTTTGCATTAGTGGTAAACAAGCCTGCGGCTCGCCTGATGGTTAGCAATTACCGCAGCTTATAGACGTTTGTAACACTAAAAGTAAACCAAGGACTAAGTAGGAATACCTACGCTCGGAAAGGGGCAAAGGAATTTAATGGTTGACTACAATGTGTCATGTTTGTGTGTCTCATAATTCACGCAAAGATTATCAAGTCCTATCACCTAGTTACAACAAAAAGCACTTAACGACTGTTACTAGGCGATAAAAACTGTATTTCAGCACTTTAGCAACCATTTTTATTTACACATTAACTTTTCTACCCGATTTTTAGTAAATTGAACTGAGAATTTAATTACAAAATGAAATTAAATCAAGTTTTTGAGGTTACAAACTTATTTTCTACTAGTGGATAATGATGGAACTACAATGATTACATTAGATTTTGTAGCGAGAGCGCGATAGTGGCGCCACTTCTAACAGCACTAGATATCTTTGTTTTTGCGATTTTCTTTGTTGCTATGGATGCTGACGAGAACGATTTGGTACTCCCAGCGCCATCTATCGGAAGATGTCGGCGTTAAACTTGTTTCTAGGCAGTTGGCTTGGTTTGGCACTGTTGGTAGTTTTGTACCTAGGTAAGTATTGATTCGCATGGTTATTGATTGCAATTTTAGCGGAAATGGTGGTTTAGTGTGAGATATTTGAAGAACGCCTTAGAGAATAAAGAAGCTAGCAAGTTTTATAAGTGTTTCTTAAAAAATTGTAATTTAATGAACTATTAATTGAAAATTTGATATTTAGTCTCGTGATTTAAAAAAATCTGTGAACCTTTGTAACTTAACACTTTTCAATATTAATTAAACATCGATTTTGTGTAAAAAAATTACAGTTAATCGTTACTCTAAATTGCATAATAATATGAATTGTATATTCAGAGTTCTAGAGTTTTTACATAATTTATCAAAGTTAAGATGGATTTCTCCGTATTTGGCAAAAATTTCGAAATTTGAGCAGTTTTTTATTTATTGTGAATAAATTGTGTGACTTTTTATCAATTTAGGTAGTTTTCCGGTAATAAAAGATAGTTTTTATGCGATTGTCATTGATTGATTGATTTTGGAGATTGGAGTTATTAATCTACATCTACACTAATTTAATAAAGAGGTAAACTTTGTTTGTTTGTTAGTTTGTTTGTATGTAGGGGGTAATCTCTGGACCTACCGAACCGATTTCAAAAATTCTTTCACAGATAGAAAGCTACACTATTCCTGACGGACATAGGCTACCTACTAATATTACGTGAACGAAGTCGCGCGCGTCCGCTAGTTTTAAATAATAATGCAATATATGTTTCAACCGACTTTTACGCATTTGAAGTACAATTATTTTAAATCAGCAGCTTGAATTTCCAAAAACAAAACACAGTGTCTTTAAAAACAGTGCTTTTCTACCGGGAAACTACTTGTATTGAAACAAAGCCACAACCTTTCGTCCAAAATGAGAAAAACTGCGAAAATTCAAGTTGTTTTTCAATTGAAAAATACTTCTACGCGTCATCTGTAGCTCTATTGGACAGAGCAGTCACGGAACGTCAAATTTTAGGTTCGAATCCTGCCAGATGACCAAGATTTTTCTTTGTGTCTATCATTTTTAAGGGCTGTACCAGTGTTTGACACGCGCAAGGCATGTTTTTACCAGTAGTTGACATTATCGTCTTCTCGTTAGCTAGTCGCTCACTGTCAAAGACTGGGTCGGTCTTTTATCGACTTAACTTATGGTGTAAACTACAAACATTTGTTGCGTAACTATGTGAGCCCAGCTAACATCATTATCGTGTGCACTTAAGTTTTTATGGCCGTCCGTACGTTTATGGCCCAGGATGTCTCGGTATACGGGTTCCGTTCCCGCTCGACAACAATTAGTTTAGCACTCATGCGCAGTTGAAGTCGAAATTAGGGCCGTCACCCACTGGAGTTGTTACGACTCAATTTTCGGCATCGGTGTTTCCAATTAGATACGACTTAGGGACCTTAAAAAAAAAATTAAAACCCTTCCTTTCTTAAAGGCCGTCAATGCACTTGCGATTCTCTTGATATTGCAGGTGTCCATGGGCGGCGGTGCTTGTTTATCGTCACGTGACCCGTTTGAAAATGAAAGTGGAAATATTTTGCAAGTAGGCCATAGGCTCTTACGTGTCTGAATCTACAAGCGCTTCGGAAAATGGAAGATCCTGCTGAGAAGATGCGCCGCAAGAAACTCAGCAGTCTGTCTATTTTTCTTCTCTTTTTAAAATAAGTTTTCCCCGTCCATCATTTTTTTATACAACATAGGAAAGCAAACGAGCAAGTGGGTCATCTGATGGTAAGTGATCACCACTGTCCTTAGACACCCGCAACACCAAGGAGATTACAGATATGCGTTGCCAACTTAGAGGGCTAAGATAGAATACCCCTTGTGCCAGTTATTGCACCGGTTGTCTTGCTCTCCACACCGGAACAGAACAGTGCAAGCCCTGCTGCTTAGCGGCAGGATTAGCGAGCAAGATGTTGTTAGCGATCCGGACGGACCTTGCACAAGGTCCTACCACCCGCAAAACGGATGCGTTACCCATAGTAAAGCTTATTTTTGGATAAAAAAGGACATGCTCAGCACCGGGAGCAACCACCGACTTAATCAGCTCTTATCAGCTGATAGCGGCAGGTATAAAAGGTTATCAGCCGACGTTACTACACGGAGGCTTAGGCCTTGTTTCACTACCCTCTGAAAACTCTCCGATAGCATATCTAACAGATATCTGTAGTTAAGTTTCTGTCTGTGCCTATAGAATAAACAGAGAGAGCATCACAGATATGTGTTGGATTGAATACCAAGAATTTATCAAAGAGTGGTTAAACAGGGCTTTAAACTTTGATCTCTAATGATAGTTGTAAACTGAGTTGGGAGGCTTCGGTAAAGGTTGAAAAACACCTGAAAAACTTTTTTTAAATATTTGTAGTTAATTCCAAGTTTTATTAGCAATGCACGTTGTAAGTGCACTCCACCATTACGATGTTAAGACCTAAAAAATCAAAATAGCCTCAAAAAATACATTAAAAACGGATTGAGGGAAAAATAAATTCGTGATCAAGGAACAAACCTCCAATTTCACATTTATAATATTAGTAGGAAAGTGGGAATATTAGGATTTAAGATCATTCATCATCATCATCATTTGTTGTGTTCCGGCGTGGAGAGCAAGACAGCCGGTGCAATTACTGGCACAAAAAGGTATTCCATCTTAGCCCTCTTAGACTAGGAGGTCACGACAAATTTGGCAACGATCACCAATATGGCTGATCGGAAGTTCACAAGATAAAGGGCAACTCCGTGATGCCAAATATGTCGGTCTGCCTGCGCTAAGTGGTTGCGTTATCGAAATATGGCGCCTGCAAAACCAGTTATTGTTCCCAAAAAAAAACGATAAGTAAAATGGCTGAATAAAGTACAGAAAGGAAGTACCGGTTGCACTCATGTGAATTCTGCTAAAACTGAACAAATATTTGGTCGCGTTTCGAAGTTCAGCTCGTTTAAAGACCCTTGATCGTTGCCAAAAAAAAACGATAACGGAAATGGCTGAATATGACGTGGTATAAAGTATCAGTATGTACGAGCTTAATGCACCAAAACTGAAAAAATCTTTGGTCGCGTTTCGTAGTTATGAAGCGGTCTAGGTTACAATATCTCATACATTGTTGGAGTATTTTTTCAAAAGCATTGGATAAATCAAGTTCAACCATATTTTTGGGGAATAAGCACAGTGTCAAAAACATCCTCCTACACTTCTTTAGCAAACCTATCCTCCTCCGGTTAGGGGTAAGTAAGATCTGGTATCCAAATGGAAGACAAATTCTTTCTCACCTGCTGAATCTTATCAGTTTCTGGGGGCCTAGCACGCTAGCTTTTATCGATGACATAAAGCATTTATCCCGTTCTAAGCAGTATGCGTGTGCAAAAGGGACGAATGTTTTATGTCAGCGATAAACGCTAGTGTGCTAGAGGGGCTGGATCCTATTCATTTCTTTTTCATCCACATCGACATTTAACGAAAAACAACCCTTAAACTTAACAGTTGTAGTTACGTTCTAATGAACGTAACGACATCATTACATAATTGCTACCGTCAAATCGAGGTTTGATGATAATAATTATAAAAAGGCTTCGTTTATAGTTCTAAAGTGAGTTTATTTTTCAAATTTGCGTTTCTTTTCATTTATGATGATGATGATGGATTTGCAATTAGTTTCATCCCCAAAGCTTTGAGCCCTTTTCAGATCTCGTGTTTAGTGGCAGACTGATATAATAATAGCCTATGTACGAGTATGACGAAACATTAAAAAAATACATACTACAGCTTAAATTCAATAATAGACATAAAAACACCCTGCCAATCTGCTAAATATAAACTGATTTTATTTGATCCTTACGTCTAATATTCCTGTTATCAATAAATAAACTTCTAAAAGTATAAACAAGCTCCATTTGTTGGCGTATCATCGGTATCTTACCTGCCGCTCAACGACGCCACTTCGCATCGCGTTGCAAAAGCGCCACTGTGCGCTTAACGGGAAAGACACAAACTATTCCGGTAAAATGTATACATGCGTGCCGCGCAACCATGCGGATACAGATTAGTGTGCATTCCTATAGATAAGTAGCACACAATGATATAAATAACGCATACAATAGCACAGAGTAAACAAGTGTCTTTCTCAGCTTGAGCGTCAACAATTACCGAAATTTTCCGAACAGTTAGCTTGATAGTAAATGGCTTTTGTACACCTGATTTGAAATTAATGAAAACCAAACGCAAGTTAAACCGTCACTTAAACGTCTACCCTGTCTAAAAATTCCGTGAACGGCACTGAACATCAAAGCAAGACTAGAGGTGACATTTCAAAAAGGAAAAGCTTCGGTAGATGAGGAAGGACTTGTCTTCTATTTGGATACCAGATCTTACTTACCCCTAACCGGAGGAGGATAGGTTTGCTAAAGAAGTGTAGGAGGATGTTTTTGACACTGTCCTTATTCCCCAAAAATATGTTTGAACTTGATTTATCCAATGCTTTTGAAAAAATACTCCAACAATGTATGAGATATTGTAACCTAGACCGCTTCATAACTACGAAACGCGACCAAAGATTTTTTCAGTTTTGGTGCATTAAGCTCGTACATACTGATACTTTATACCACGTCATATTCAGCCATTTCCGTTATCGTTTTTTTTTGGCAACGATCAAGGGTCTTTAAACGAGCTGAACTTCGAAACGCGACCAAATATTTGTTCAGTTTTAGCAGAATTCACATGAGTGCAACCGGTACTTCCTTTCTGTACTTTATTCAGCCATTTTACTTATCGTTTTTTTTTGGGAACAATAACTGGTTTTGCAGGCGCCATATTTCGATTACGCAACCACTTAGCGCAGGCAGACCGACATATTTGGCATCACGGAGTTGCCCTTTATCTTGTGAGCTTCCGATCAGCCATATTGGTGATCGTTGCCAAATTTGTCGTGACCTCCCGTAATATCTGGGTTGGCAACGCATCTGCAATCTAGTTAATGTTGCGGGTCTCTAGCGGTGGTGTTCACTTACCACCAGGTGACCCACTTGCTTGTTTGCCTTCCTATTTCATTAAAAAATACAATTCCGCTCAAATTCCTGTACTTCAGGAATATTTTAAGATGCCACAGTACTTTATAAAGATGGTGTTCATTAACCAAGCAATTGTTTGGTAAGCCGAGATAATCTTTGGTTATTGCATTTTAATGTGCCCTCTAATGACCATTAACTATGGCCCTAATGATAATTACTGCAAGGAAGGGCTAATTCTGGTACCAATTAGTATTTGACACGTGTCTGAGACACATGCAATAGACACTGTCACCATCCATTAGAGGAGGTTGAAACTGTTCGACTGGAGACACCGTAAAAATATTTTGTTTGTCACATGCTCGTCAGTTCAGGGTATGTTACCGATCTAAATCCTTAATTTCTTACTAATATTATAAATGCGAATGTAACTCTGTCTGTCTGTCGCGCTTTCACGCCAAAACTACTAAACCGATTGACATGAAATTTGGGCCACAGATAGTTTAGAGCCTGAGAAAGGAGATAGGCTACTTTTTAACGCGAAAATAGGGTTGTAAGGGGTTTAAAGGGGGAGATGAAAAGTTTTATGGAAGTATCGTCGTTTTTAGAGCTTGAAGCTTGAAACTTATTTTTTAGACTGTTGATTCGATTTACTTGATTAAAAATGCTACCCAAAGGCACTATTCCACGCGGACGAAGTCGCGGGCACAGCTAGTATATAATAAAATAAAATTAGTGTTATTACAAAACTAACCTAATAACAAATTATAATTAATTGTAGATTAAAGACCTTGCCTAAATCTTTGTCGCTGCTTATGTTCATGTGCCCAATAGGCTGGCAGCATTGCCTCAACATGGTTTTATAAAGTAGGAAAGCAAACGAGCAAGTGAGTTGCTGGATGGTAAGTAATCACCATCGCCCATAGACACCCGCAGTGCAGATGTGTTGCCAATCCAGAGGGCTAACATGTAACACCTCTTGTGCCAGTAATTTCACCAGCTATCTTGCTCTCCACGCGGAAACAACAGTGATAGCACTGCTGCATAGCGGCTAGAGTAGCCATCCGGACGGACCTTGCACAAAGTCCTACTACCGACGTGGTTGTTAATTAATCAATTCTTCTTCTTCTTCTCAGCCAATTGGCCATCCACAGCTGGATGGAGGCTTTCTCGCGTTGCCTCCGCAACTCTCTATCTTGAGCAATTCGGGTCCAATCCGTCGCAATCGCGCGGGTGACGTCATCCGTCCATTGCTCAGGTTGTCGTCCCACGTTATGGTATCCCATTCGAGGCGTCCACTCGGTGACTCTAAGGACCCACCTCTAAGGCTTAAGGTTCAAATGCCCAGCCCATTTCAATTTCAGCGATGCAACTCAAGTTCCGATGTCCACCACTTCGGTTCTTCCCCGTGTGGTTATATAATTAATCGATCAATTAATCATTATTAATCCATGGATTAGTGGCCGATAGAACCCAAGGATGAGTGACCACAGCAAGGCGGCTCCCCGCGAGCGATATCGCTGCGCGACCGCAGATCCGGTGCATAAATAGCACTTGGCAGGTGCGCGTGCGCTCCGATGCGTACAGTAAGGTCGGGTGCAGTACAATAATTGGTAGCTTTTCACCAAAAAAAAAAGAACCTACATTGTGATAGAAGGATCAAATTCTAAAGTTTTGTAAGTATTGCGTGTGATTTAAAATAGAAGATACGATAAAAATTACTTACATAAGATTTTTGTAATCGAAATTTGCTTTCGTTTTTTTTTAAACATTAAATTTTTTTAAATGCTAAAAATGACAACACACAGAAGATTTAGGGTAATGGCAGGGATCGAACCTGCAACATCAGCATTCTGTGCCTTGCGTTTGCCAGTTTCGCCACATTACCACTACCATACCCTGCGAAGTTTTCAATGAGTTTCGTTTTTACATTATTGATTTTTTAGAGTATACATAACTACCCTCGATGTCATCCATGAGCAACTTAATCAAGTTATCTTATTCAACTTGGTCATTTATAAATGCCCGTTAGCAGACGAGAGATGGCGCCATTGTTGTATAATTTTTTTAATCTAAATTTACTTTCAATTTTTTTTAACATTCAAATAAATTTTAAATGCTATATGTATAATTTAAAACCAAAGAAAAAAGGATATTTTTTAAATCTTACTGCTTGCGCTTCTACTGTGGCGGACAAGAGTGTTAACTGGTATTTTATGTGTGAATTACTAAAACTCTTTTTAGGGGGAATTGTAATAATTTGAATAATTTCATTATTACGGTTTTTATCTGATGTTAAAACAAAGGTATGCATAATGCAGGCTGGTAACAAAGTTATACCATAATTATACAGTATTAAATGGGGGAGAGCAGCTGCCTGACATTCAAGCCGATCAGCTGTTCCATTCATAAATTAATGGGCTAGAGAAAGTAAGTAAGTATTGCTTATTTGGAACTATTTCCGAATATAGCGTTTCATTAAGATAAGATAATGTTTATTTGCAGAAAAAGGGTTAGTTACATGTTTTAATAGTAAATTGTTCATTTTAATGCCTATAATTATAAACAATATTGTTAACCTTAGGAATTCAGGACGCATTGCAAAATAACTTTTTAAATTAACAAAACATTAGCAAATTGTACTGTGGCATAATAAAATTGATAATCATTTTTCTTATAAAAGATAAAAGATGAAAGTCATTTATTCAAGTAGGATTTAGAAATGATCACTTTTGCATCGCCAATAAATTTGATGTAAACAAATTTCTAAAGCACATTAATCGAGATACCAATTATTTTTAACACAGAATTTACAATAGGAGCTGGAAAAAAAATAAAAAAACAAAAATTGTGCGAAGTCCTGTAAGAAGGACAATGCCTTTTTAGAGAACTAAGTCCTTTAGATATACACCTAGAAACAAAAATAATGATAACTTAATGTAAACATAAATCATCTAAAATACTAGATTGCCTATTATCTATATCATCTCACAAAATCTTAAACATTCACGACACACATCTGCCCATCGCCTTTTGCGCGATAAAGCCCCGATTTAGTATACAACCACTGACCTATAAGTAATGGATTTCTAGTCAGCGTTTAAAATATGGCCGCATCAAATGTCAACAAAAGTACAACAAATCGACAATCGCTCGCGCTGTCAGTCTGTCGGACCGACGGCGCTGCTGTCAATACTATTATCTTGTAACAAAACCTATTTGCAACGAAACTTACTAAATTATTATTTTATGTAGTAAGATGTAAAGTTGTAAAACATTAAATGGTAAACCAGTAATTTGCATTAGTAACATTGGCGTCAACCTGTATTCTTATGTCGGTCTGTTTTTCTGCTGTCACTGTACATCCATTTATTATAATATCATTGTATACAACTATCAAATATTCCAACTAAACAGCCAAACATTCACCCAAAAAGTATCGCTGGAACGAGAACCTTGCTCGAAGTTGGTTAAAAAACAGAATTTAAAATAGACCTTATTAATGTAGCCTTCATACAAACAGACTCAAATAAACACACTGACCTTCTATTTATTGTACATAATGTGATTATATAAACGGTGGACAAAAGCTTTACATAAGATCATGCGCGTACGCATCGGGCCACGTGTATCACCTGCCTTGGCACACAGGTTGAAAACAGTATGTTAAGGTAACGCAACTACAGTTGAACTCACGCACCTACATGCCGCATGTCATGTGTACCGGAGAGTTTCATTCGAATTTAAAATTATTCTTTTATTTTGTAAGCCTCTGTACAGTTGTGTGTGTAACCGTTCACTTCAACTGTTTTTGCGTTACCTAGAACTTTTAACTTTGGTTTTTAACAAAAAAGGGAGTCAAATGAATATTTACGTCACCGAATGTGAAACTCCGACGCATATTATGAATAATAGCAACCTCAAAATGGTCGAAATTACAATTTTTTTTTAAATGCAACAAAACTTATTTAAAATAAAAAAGTCTCACGAAACTGTACGTACAAACTGGAACAAATTACCTTGCTACTCCGCGAAACCAGTGCCGGGCTCGTGCAAAATAGCTGCGCCTGTGCGACACATATATGTTCATGCACAATGTGTGTGTGTTCATGTGTGTCGCACAGACGCAGCTATTTTGCACGAGCCCGGCACTGGTTTCGCGGAATAGCAAGGTAATTTGTTCCAGTTTGTTGATATGGACCTCCGCAAAGTAACGCCTGAATCTATTAATTATTGAAACTGTACGTATCCAGTTTGTCTGCGGAAACACTTTATTGACTTTCTAAGTTTAGTTACGATTTCATTATAAGGTAATGTTTTAAATTTTTTTAATCCCTTGAATTTAATCACAACCGTTCAGTAGTTTAGCGGTCAAATCGTACATACCTATCTGACGGATACTTCACTGATTTAGTGGCAGCAGAGAGCAGTATATCCATTCCTACTGTTTTTCGGCTGTAAGGTGCGCGCGCGCAGTATCTGCGATCGGTGTCAAGGCTCCCGGTACATGAACCCGCGGTTCAGCTGCCTTATTTATAATTTCGGGTTTATTTATTACCTCTGTTGTATGTTTGTTATTACTGTTTGTAAAGAAGATGGCTTGTTGGGGTACACCAACCTACACATCCAAAGTAAAGTGAGTATGAGTGAGCATACCTGTGTACTTGTGAGCTTGTGGCCGTGGCTTCAAACCCAGCGGGCAATTTGCAGTAGAGATGAAGTCAGACTCGAGATATCAAAAAAGGTCCCGACGTATTATTATTGAGAACCTCCTCCTTTTTCGAAGTCAGTTGAAAAGACTGTCATATCCGTTGCAAAACTATCACTTTTCAAAAAAAGGTCCCGACATATTGAGAACCTTCTCCTTTTTGGAAGTCGGTTAAAAAGGCTGTCAGATCCCTTCCAAAACTGTCACTTTTTGTCAATCTCGATGAACGCCAGAATTAGGGGCCAAGCTAACTTTTCATCAGTTTTTGCCGAACCAGTGGTAAAGTTTTTGACGTTAATAAGTACTTCCTGTAAGTTTCTAAATAAGGACATTATCACTTTGACTTTGAAGTCTGAGCTTTTGTTAACTATGCGGAAAATTAAGCTATTATTTGTGTTCCTGGGCTTTTTTTTGAGGTATTGCAAATTGTACACAGCGCCATGCAAAACAAAACAGATAATTCGAAATTCTAACGAAACTCTCCGGTACACACATGACATGTTAGTGTGCGTGACCTCAACTCCTGTTGCGTTACTTATAACGACGACAGTAGCGACAGTATCACTATGGCCCTAGCATGACCCGCCAAAAGTTCATCTGAGTTAATCTCTATGTGCGTGTCTTTCTTTTGACACTAGTTTGACAGAGTCGCAAAGAGGGTTAAGTTAAACCTAGGTCGGTCTTGTTAGGGCCACTGGTGTAATAGTTCAACTCAACTGTCGTTGCGTTACCTATAACGACGGTAGCGACAGTATCACTATGGCCCTAACATGATCGGCCAAATTTAGTTGGCCAAAAAGTCGTCGTAGGCGATCAGTCGGTAGGTACGTTCGTCTCACCTCTTCAGTACGCATTGTAGGATAGTTTAATAATTTTTCTGATAAAAAAAAATGCAAAACAGATATTACGCATGCGCTGGTGAAAGGTTTATCTAGACTGAAACGTCACATTGGCAAGGAAGCGAACTTCGACCCCCACCAAAACATCCATTATCAGCTTATCGGCCATGATGCAAGTGTTTTGAGTTGCACTATTTTTTAATAAAAAAGGCCTGTCTACAGGATAAAAGTTAGACAAACATCATATTTATAGTTTTCTGTCTTGTTTACGCACGACAAACGCGTGGGCTAGCCGCAGGTATTTTTTTGGGTTTGTCGACCGGATAGCATAGTGGTCAGTGATTCGGACTACGAAGACGGTTGTAGGTTCGAGTCCTATGAGAAGCAAAGGTTTGTAAGACAAATTTGAATGTTTTTAAGTTTTATATTTATATTTATCTTTATAAGTATGTTTTTCCGTTGTCTAGTAGGTACCTATAGTTATAAGCTTTTTCTAGTTGAAGGTTAGGTCAGTTTGTGTTAATTGTCCAAAGATTTTGTTTATTTATTGATTGCTAAAACTACCGGCTAAACATGAAAAACCTTGAAATAAAACCATTTGAACGATTTACGTTGAGTATTTTACAACGGATTTAATTGCATTACGAATATACGCCACATAAACCGTTTAAATTGATTTATTTCAATGTCTAAAAATAAGAAAATCAAAAACCTTTTTATCTACACATCATATCAATTGCTCAATAACGCGTTCAAAAACCATAGAAAATGACCAGCATTATTACAACCAATGTGATTATGAGATTTTTTTTGTTTGTGGTAGTAGGTAAATCAGTTCTTTATTGGGTAGTATCTCTTCGTAGTCTGTGTTTATTGGTGATCACAATACCGATATCTCGTTACGTTATGAATTTAAATTTGGAACAGCTGTCAAAATTCAAGTTGGTCTCTATTCTAGTATCCACAGATATTAAAACAGTTATCGATACGAAACGTCAACTCAGTACGTTTTTTTAATTTAAACGCACGACATTTGATCTCGAGTGACATGACAATAGGGACTTCATTCGTTTGTCTATGGTTTAAAAAAAAACGTTCGTCTTGGTGGATAGATCGAATGGCCGCCATGGCTGTTTGTTGGTTTTTTGCTGTTACGGTTTTTTGCAGTTATGATATGTGTGTAGATAATAGTATTTTATGCAACTGTTGCATAATGAGGGGTCTTAAAACACGAGTGTGGTTTTATGAAACGAGCGTTAGCGAGTTTTATAATAGAATCACACGAGTGTTTTAAGACCTAATTATGTACAGTTGCATACATTACTTTATCTACATACATATCATAAGTACTCTATGATGGGTTCAGAAGCCATAGGGCAATGACCTGCATTGCTACTAGCTACTAGTGATAGGTACTTATTAAATATCTATAGACTGTACACATTAAAATAATGTAATAAAAAATGAATTTGGACAAGTATAGAAACAAATTAGAAAAATTCTCATAATAATATTGGTTGTTATAATGCTGGTCATTGCCTACGGTTTCTGAACGCATTATAGAGCATTTATGATATATGTGTAGATAAAGTAATGTATGCAACTGTATATAATTAGGCCTTAAAACATTCGTTGATCCTATTATGAAACTCGCTGACGCTCGTTTCATAAAACCACACTCGTGGTTTAAGGCCTCTCATTATATAGCAGTTGCATAAAATACTATTAAAGATGAGATATCAGTTTGGTTTCATTTAGTCCCATCGATAACTAAAGCATAGCGTGCCCAACACACTAACACTTTTTTCCAAGAAAATGTAACTTGAATTTTACGAATCTTTGGAAAATTGACCTTAAATTTAAAAAAATATCGTAAGATATTTAATAGAAAAAACGCACGCGCATGATGGACATCTCCATCAAATTCTAATACCATGGAAGTATCTAGTGATAAAACTCTAGGAAGATATCTAGGAAGGATTTCGTGTTTCTCTATTTTATACATTTTTGTATAGTTTGTTGTTGTTGTTTTATGGAAAGTTTATCGTCTGTGTCCTTCTAACGCACTTTAGCACATCGTCAAAACCGTACCGAAGTATATTTAGGATGTGTGTACCGTTATTATACTCACAGATATCTTATTACATGCCAGAAGTTTTACAGTGTTACAAAAAGTAGTCAAATGGCATTAAGTCTACCTTTTGCACATTTTTTAAAATATGTTTAATATGCAAAAAGATTAGACAATCATAAAATGTCAATTCAAATTCAATCGCCGCTCTTGAAAGACTTTTTCGAATGAAACCAATTTGCGTTTGCGTTGATTACTCAACGCAACTCGTGCATTATGTAAATTGAAGATATTGTTGGCGCCTTTTCTTGCTGAAGTTAATTTTAACATAGAAACGTTTTAATTTATTGTACCTATTCGTAACGTTAGCAAGAACAATTACAGGAAATGTTCATAAGTTTTATTGATTCTGGTTCATTATGGCTTAACTTAAATAAATTATCGCCTATCGATACTTAGATACGGGTTCGCTTAGTCATTGTGCATTAATTAAAGTGTGATCAAATGTGCAGTTTTAACATTACATGATTATGATTATGAAAATTATAAGACTAACTTAACCTACTTATTTAATTTTAGCTATTTTTTTTTAAATTTATGCTAAAAATAAGAGTACAACTAAAATAGAAACCGTTTGATCAATAATCGGCGCGTGGGCTTCAAGGAAGCGCTTTAGATTACAATAAATTAAATTTGAGTTCCCATGCTTAATTCTATTCAATACATTTTTTTTAATACAACATAGGAAGGCAAACAAGCAAATGGGTCACCTGATGGTAAGTGATCACCACCGCCTATAGACACCTGACACAACAAAAAGAGTGCAGATGCGTTGCCAACCCAGAGGGCTAAGATAAAATACCTCTTGTGCCAGTAATTACACCGGCTGTCTTGCTCTCCACGCCGGAACACAACAGTGCAAGCACTGCTGCTTAGCGGCAGGATTAGCGACCAAGATGGTGGTAGCGATCCGGACGGACCTTGCACAAAAACACATTTGCGCGTATTTGCAACGAAATGTTTTCATACAATTTAGAAGTTAACGCTAACACGTTCGTGACGTTTTTCGACAGAAAACTAACACTAAGGGCTCTGGATCCCAATTCTCGGTTTATGCGATATGCATCTCACGTGCTAGATACGTTAAAAAATTACAAATTTCCAAGGGATTTGACAGTGTTTTCGTGCGAGGTGAATCTATCTACACTAATATAATAAAGAGGTAAACTTTGTTTGTCTGTTTGTTAGTTTGTTTGTATGTAGGGGTTATCTCTGGAACTTCTGAACCGATTTAAAAAAATCTTTTACAGATAGAAAGCTACACTATTCCCGACGTTTCGAGCCCTTTACAGGTCTCATGTTCACGGGCAGCATGAGACCTGCAAAGGGCTCAAAACGTCGGGAATTACTTTGATACAAATTTAGTTGATTTATGTGATGTAGATTAAAAAATAAAAACTATTACTATAAAAAACCCGTATTTTTTGCGACCAAGCTTACATCCCCCCCCCCCCGTTTGGGGTTGTCCGGTATTTTTTCGCGACTCACCTGGCAACCCTAGATATAAACCGTTTAAATTGTTTTATTTCAATGTCTACAAGTCGCGAAAACATAAGAAAATACTACGAGATACTCTATAATGTTTTTGGTATAACTTTAGAATCGCGTCGTATGCTTTACTATATTTTTAGATCGTCGCTTATAAACACAAGTATCCAATTGTAAGCAGATTAAAAAAAACCATTGACAAAATAACGGTTAATGCAATAGTCAAATAGTCAATACAAAGCTCAGAACCGCAATTGATCAAGTACCTTCTAGATCATTCGACGGAAATTCTCGGGAACGCCTCTTCTGATTTAGTTTAAATGATGGAAGCAAATGATGTGCCGGTTAAATTATTTGTTTGCCGTGCGCCTGCGCGATGAGTACAGTCGACCCGACTTGTTGCGCGGCTACTTTATCACGTGAGAAAAGCGTGATCGGTACACCCTGGCCACAGTACAGCAAAGTAACCAGTATTTTATCTTCATACAAACGGCCTAAATGGCGCGCTTCGAAATCTCGGTATACTTCGGTACACAACAGTCGCGAGTGCGCCGCAGTTACGTACGGACGCGGATGGTGTGACTCGCACCCGCTCATTTTATGACAGCTAGGGTATTTTAAATACGGACTTACCTTTGTCCATCACATATTAAAAAAAAACTGTGACAGATATTGCCATTGACAGCTTGCTTGTCAATGACAGAAAATATAATGATGTTTGTATGTTTGCTCCTCAATCGAGCATTAACGGCTTGACGGATTTAGATGCAATTTGTTAGACACATATAGATTATATCCTGGATTAAAAGTATTAAAAAATAGGGTATTTTTTATCCCGTAAAATTCTATGAAATCCCGTAAAATAGGTAAATAAAATCATGCTGGCCAATCCGCGGATAAAAGCTCATCCTACTAATATTATAAATGTGAAAGTTTGTATGTTTGGATGTTTGGATGTTTGTTACTCAATCATGCATAAACAACTGAATGAATTTGGATGAAATTTGGCACACATATAGTTTATAACCTGGGTTAACACATAGGAAACTTTTCATCCCGTAAAAATGCATAGTTCCCACGGGATAGCGATAAGTGAGTTATACGCCGCCGTGACGTCATGAGCATCAAAGCAACTAATTCTCATTAATTGTCCAGGAAATATTGCAGATTGCATGTTGGGTGCACGTTTGCTTGATTCAATTAAACCTTAAGCTTGTTAGGAATTAAATGTAACAACAGCAACACATATATAATTCCTTGTCTTTCTGCTTTTAAAGATCTATCATGGTTGGTTAAGTTCTTGAGGAAAAAATAGGACAACAAAATCTCGTCTTACTACATGTTACCAACATCATTTATCGCTTGAGTTGCCACTGTCCTATTTACGCTTAGCCGATAGGATTAGCAGCCAAGTGCATAGATTACTGGGGTAAAAGCCGATTTCCTTGGCCGTGATTGTATGGTCTTTAAGACCACATGCATGTAACTTGTTAAGCTTTATTTAATAAACGTTCGCGACTTTTGGCTTCGAATTCGTTTATCGCTATCCCACGAGAATTTTCCATCTTTCCGGGATAAAAAGTAACCTGGGGCTATTCTTGACGCAATCATCTGCCGCCTTATCAAGACTCTGTGTTGCCCGCAATGTCTTTCATCCCAAAAAAAACAGCAGTTTAGCATTTCTTACACAAAGTTTCATCTCCCTTTTCAGCGTATTTTTAATTATGAAATAGGAAGTCAAAGAAGCAAGTGGGTCACCTGATGGTAAGTGATCACCACCGCCTATAGACATCCGCAACACCAAAGAGATTGCAGATGCGTTGCCAACCCAGAGGGCTAAGATGGAATACCTCTTGTGCTAGTAATTACACCGGCTGTCTTGCTCTCCACGCCGGAACACAACAGTGCAAGCACTGCTGCTTAGCGGCAGGATTAGCGAGCAAGATGGTGGTAGCGATCCGGACTGACCTTGCACAAGGTCCTACCACCCGCAAAACGTATTAGTTAACTTTTTATTAAAAAACGCTACAGTATCACGCAGCCGACTGTACTGTTCTATTTCTATGCAGCGCGGGCGCTTGCCAGCGCGCTAGAAAACACATGTTTGAGAAAGGTCATTGGTCTGACGCGAAAAAAACAAGATAAATTATTGCGAGCCTTTATGGGTTCGGTTCCGGGTTGAAGCAGTTTAGTGTTAGGGTCCGTTGGAAAATTTAGTTCACACCGTTGAAAATAAACTACAGGAGAGTTTGCCTGCTGGGACTTGTAAGAATGATGATGCATATTGCCATTGGTCATTATTGACCAATGTTGCTGGTTTAGACTTGTACAATTGTATCTTGTAGCTTAGTGAAACGGGCCACAGGTTGTAGGCTATGCCGACGCATGTAGCCAACTGCGGGTGTTTCAAGAAGTTGCAGATTTTACTCTTAGGCAGCTTCCACACTTTATAGTACACTAGCGGACGCGCGCGACTTCGTTCGCGTGGAATTAGCAGTCCATGTCCGTCAGGGATAGTGTAGCTTTCCATTAGTGAAAGAATCTTTAGAATCGGTTCAGTTGTTTCAGAGATTATTACAAACAAACAAAGTTTACCTCTTTATTATATTAGTGTAGATGTAGATGAAGAATATAACACATTCTGGGTGCTGATGGGGCGGCCCCGTTGCTATAGTGCACCGGCAATCTTTGCTGCGGCGCATGCACAGCGTCTGCCGTGCTGAAGACCGCCGGGCTGTTGGACAGATGGGGGCCAATGCCAACGACATCCCAGCATGATAGCTGATAGGCTGCATGGGACATACATATCTTGCTCACTGCAAAGCCCATGGCTGGAAAAAACTAGCTAAGAAGCTTTAACCTCAACTTTAAGTACCTATTAACATTATTCACATTTCTTTACAAATTACTGGTTGTTTCCCGCGCCTTCAACCTCTTAGAATGTTTATCGCTATGCCGCAAGAATTTCGTACTTAGGGTTGAAAAATAAATACCGAGAAGTAATAATAAAAGGTTATAGGGCTTTCATCTGGGGTTATTATTACAAAATTGTCCGTAAAAAGCTATTAAGATTTTTACTAACTTTTAAATTCTCAAATGTATTCCCAGTGCAAAGAGAAAGAACCCAGCAATTTGGTGACATTGTTGCATCGACTCAATTGTAGTTTCCTGAGTACATGCGCAAGAGTGCCAACAGGAAAACTCACTAATCTACTATATAAATACTACTGTACTGAACTAAAAACATCCACCAAGTCAGTCACTGTCACATATATGCCACGACGGAAAAGTGTCAAAAAATAATTATGTACAGTCAAGAGCAATAATACTTGCGGGTGGTAGCACCTTGTGCAAGGTCTGTCCGGATCGCTACCACCATTGTGTTCGTTAATCCTACCGCTAAGTAGTAGTGCTTGCACTGTTGTGTTTCGGCGTGGAGAGCAAGACAGCCGGTGTAATTACTGGCACAAGAGGTATTCCGTCTTAGCTCTCTGGGTTGGCAACGCATCTGCAGTCTCCTTGGTGTTGTGAGTGTTTATACTTACCAATACAAGGAGCTTATTAATTTGTTAGGTCAAAGTGAGACTTTTTTGTTCAGAGAGCAAAACTCTTACAAGGAAAGCAACAGGAAAAGCTATGTAAAATTGATGTCAGCGCAACATATTGAAGATCCCACAATGTATAGGTAGGTGCTCATAGCAGGGCCGATGACTCAGTGCGGTTAGCATACAATGCACGGGTCGGGGTTCGAACCCGGCTCTTGCCCTCGTTCCATTTCTAGGACAGGTGTTCTGAAGGTCGATAAATCGACTCGCAACTGTTTACCTATTTTATGACTAATCGATATTTCCCAGTTAAACTTCACTTTTAAAACTAGTAACCCGCTTGGCTTCGCATGGGTATTAGGATGTAATGTATAGTTGACCAAGTATTTGCTTGACCACTTTTGAACCTTATCCCTTTGTAATACGGTCGAAAAGTGGTCAAGTAATTTCGTGGTCGACTATACTTAGACGTCACAATAAACGTTGTCATAAATTTTAATGTTTTATGGCGTCGATAAGCATATTTCGAAACAACTTGTTAAATTGACGAAAGAAAAATACGTGTTCAATATTTTTTAATAATGTAAATAATACAATAAAAAGATTTATCAAGGACGCTACCACATTTCGACCGTATTACAGAGGGATTACGTTCAAAAGTGGTCAAGCAATTACTTAATCGACTGTACCTAACGCGCTTTGCACTATTAGTTTTTGTAATGTTTCAGAAAGTCACCCTAGAACAAAAGGGAAAACACCCCAAAACACTGTATTTTGTCTTTTTACGAGTTTTTTTTTAATAAATAAAGTTCATGCACATTGGCAATTATCAACAGAGTTAGGTAGGCAAAAAAAATCGGGCCTACCACCATCTCCCGGTTGCATAACGTCTCCAATTCATCTCCTAATCTCAAAAGAAACATAAAGTCTTAGATAAAGAGACAATGTTCTGTTTACGACGACAATAAAAAGCAGTTAATTATAATATGAAGCGACAAAACGGTTTGTTAGAAAGCGGCGGAACAACAGACCGGCGCACTGACAGATACGGGCTTGCTCGTGTCACCATGAATTAAGAGGAAACACAAGGGCCGTTTTCCCATACAAACGTCGTCCCCTGTTTCCTCTCTGGATAATGCCAGTAGAGCAATTTTTTATTTCCAAAAAATCGATGGCCACTATTATGCATGTTCCTATGTTTTCCTTTTTTTCATAAATTAATTAATAAAAGAGATATGAACATTCAAAAACCTAAAAAATTGGCCAGATTTTCGGCTGCGTTCATACATTCAGAAAACAAATTTTACAAGATTATATAAAAATAGAAAAACATAGGAACACTGCCAAAGCCTTTCTTTAATTTTTTATGAAAAAAGCAGTTAAATCGGTTAAGTTTTGGAGAAGGAATCAGGGGTCTACGAATCGTTGATTTTGTGTACTTTAAATAGGTATTTTCAGTCCAAGCTGCGGCTGTCTCTATTGCGCTCTGCGGGGGGAGGCTTGATAGATGGAGGCAGCAATAGATTTTACAAATACCTATTTTTCAATTCTCTAGGCCTTGGTGTTTCCTCTTAAGAAAAAGTTCGGAATCCCAAAATAACTTTTCTTTTTATCTTCTACTTTCCGTCATCTTTATCTTTAGATAAGATAAGAGTATAAAACAAAGTTGCTATCCATTCGGGTCTGTCCTTATTGTATCTTTGTCTGCTGACTCCTTCCAACCCACGCAACGAAATTGATTCTGTTTTGTCTGTCATTTAGAGTTTTTTTTTTTACGATATTTTTTTATGTCCTAATGGAACGCGTGCGAAGCTGGGGCGAACCACTAGTTTTAAATAAAGTATTACCCTAGCATTGACATCTTCATTTGCGATTTTCCGTCATTTGAAATAAATTAAATTGCCTTTTTTTTAAAACAATCTAACATCAGATTACTCAAGTCTGACGTGTTTTAAATCTATTTTTAACAAGGTGCCAATTCGTGGCTCATGTAGTTGACATTAGGGATAGGCAATGCAAAAAATTACAGCGATCATATGGATTTCACTATTCTTTTTGACACAGCTCTAAAGTGACTCACTGTCATACAATTGCTTCGCAGTTCATTAATTTTGTACAACTATCAGTGGCCGATTGTTTCCAAAGGCATGTGTAATTTGTATGTAGTTCCGATATTAACGCAATAGTAATACAGCAATAAAATAAAATGCAATAAAAACTAATAAATAATAATGAAATACCGTCACCAAAAATAGGCGGTGGTGATAATTCCCCATCAAATTACCCGTAATCTCGTTTTCCTCGATTTTCCATAAAAAATCACACATCAATATTAAAACTATATCTTTTTGTCATTTAAGTATGTTTTTTGTACAATAAAGAATGCTTACATCCAATGTTTAATGCAATGAATTTTTTTAAAGGAATTGTCCGGGAAATCCTCAAACCATATCCACCCTATGCCTTTATCTGCTCAAAGTCACGCGTGTGTGTTTGTATCCAACTCGACAAATAGAAACCGTCCGTCTGTCTGCCTTACGCAACGCTGCACGTAACTTACGGTTATGTTTAGACCTGTTATGTGTTTTATGGGGCAGGGCTTATGGTTTTGACGTGTACGACTTAAGGCTCGTGCGTAGCAACGGCAGGATTTTGTAAGCGCAATTGAATATGAGCCTTATTTTAATACCCTCAGTACTCACATTACGACGATATGGGCATGGGCAACCTATGGTGGCATGCCGTAGTGTTTGCCAAGATGTTAATGAGTGTTAAGGATATTATTATAAGGTTTAAAGTCAATTGTGTTGACAGTAAACCTCTGCCGTGCTTGCCCCTAGTGAGTGCCAGCCTTAAGTATAGTGAATTGAATTAGTTAGGGTAGCTGGATTGTTAGTTATAAGGAATTGGGTAGTACCACACTTACTACCGGTGTGAAGTAGTTGCTGGTTGAAGTGTTGGTCGGAAAGGGATAGCAGAGGTCCACAAACAAATGCTAGTATTTTCCAAACGAACATTCGCAATTATTGCTCATATTGGAGGATTATAAATCCTTTCAAGATAGTTTTGGGGGTAACACGAGTCATTGACTTAGACTTATATAGACCCCCCCCCCGCCCCTACATCTAACGGATCCCCAAAGTTGTTTAAGCTAACATGGACCCCTGAGAAGTTAAAATCAACGCGCGGGAGTCGATAAAGACCACTTTGTGAATAACTGGGATACAGGCTACTTTTCCCAGACCAACTAAATAAGAAGGCCCCATGTAGTGGTACAATCTGGTATATTATGACCCTGAGAACGACGCCACGGATGAAAGCTTGGTCTACAATTCATACAAAATATGTATAAATCGACAAGTGTTAATGTATTTTTGTCGCTGGTTGTACATCATCATCATATCAGCCGGAAAACGCCCAATGCTGGGCATAGGCCTTCCCTAAGGATCTCCACGACGGTCGGTCACCTTAAGGTAATTTGGTCGCCGACTGAAGAACCTTTTGTTGGATCATCCATTGTATTCAGTGAAAGAGTATTTGGACATTTTTGTTTAGTTTTTTTTTTTTTTAAGTGTAATTTGACATTTTCATATTTTATTTCTTTCTTTCTTTTTTATTTATTTTTGATCCCTATTAGAGACGAATTTTTCATGTTGACATTCCAATTTTAATTTTAATTTTGACTTAGTTTTAGTGTATAATGCTTATTATTTTTATTATGTTGACATACCAATATTAATTTGATTAGTTTTAGTATTTAATAGTTTTAATATTTGTTTAATTATGCTGACATTCGAATATGATTTTGTTTTAGTTTTATTGATTAATGCTTTTTATGAAATTTGACGATCTCGATATAAAAACGTGTAATTTGACATTTTGTGCAATTTATGATGTAATTATATTGACTGAATAAATAAACTAAACTAAACTAAACTAAACTAAGTGGTAGTGGGCGCCACATTGCTCGTAGAACCTATGGCCGTTGGTGCGGAAGTTTTCGAGTGGAGATCACGTACCGGAAGACGAAGTGACAGGGGGGTTCCACATCGCACTGTAGGTACGCTCGACCGGCTTGCCTATGGCATAGGCAAATCGCAGTAGGCTGTGGGCACGCCGCGCGCCCGCTCGCTCGCCGCCGCCGTGTCAGTGTAATTGAAAACGAATGCCGCGCAATCCTAGCGTATCGCCGGGATTAGCGGGGGGAAGGCGAGCGCGGGCGGCGCGTTCCTTTTGACTCGTGCCGCCTGGCGCATGATGTATGTATGAAGTAATACGAACTTTTTGAGCGTGTGAATATTTACTACGTTTTTAGTACGTTTTTTATTCTGTGGTGTTGGTAGGCTTCTCACAATTTGGACCGACGATCTGGTGAAGATGGCTGGAAACCAGTGGATGCGAGCAGCACAAGGCTGTCTATAGTAAATAGAAAATGTATCATTGAATGATTCACGTTTTTGCGGTTGTGTGAGTTTCACACTTGGATCAATAAAGAGAACAATAAGCTTAAATTAAGTGCAAGTTAAATTGCACAGACCTACCAATGTACTGTCTCTATGTGTATAAATACACATTAATATGTATTTGTGTAACTGGAATGATCTAGATCGATGAACAATGGGACTTTAGAATTTAAGCCGTTCTTTCTGGAACCGCTGACATACTTGAAACAGATGTTGAGATGTTTTCATAAAACAACTTACTAATTATAAAGTCTATCTGTAGGTACAATTTAGTAGTAGTCGGTGATGAGACCCTCCGTCCATGGGGTCCAAGCGACCATAAATTCTTAAAAGAGTTGCAAAAGCGCCTGGCACGCACGCTTAAGAGGAGTGTGAACTGTGAACCCACGCTCTCCATACAAACGGCGATAGCGTTTTCCACCCTCTAAACCTTAACCTATAGCCATGATTTTTTTGTATGTTGTCATTATGCCCCAGAACCCCAGGTTTGTATGTTCCGAATTTTTAAATATTCTTAATAGTTTCAATAATAATATTGACGCTTTTTTGTTTTGTATGAAATTCGTAAAATGCAAATATTGTCAAATCTATGAAGAATATTAAAAAGATTAAAACATACAAACCTCATCATCGGCATCAGATAATCATCTGTAAACTCAAATTTTTGATGTCCAAATTTATTTCTAAATGTCGTAGTTTTAAACCCAACTCAAATTCGAGTGTCATACTAACATAGGTATAGTGTCGTGTCACCTAACTAAATTGAATTTAAAATTAACCTACAAATGATTAATGTTCGATGTTAATACTAGTTTTGACTGATATTATTACAGGTTTTCCAATAATAGAATACCCAAAAATAGCACACTAATGTCTCGATGAATTTATTATGTTCTCGGTTTCTATACAGTCCATATTTACTTATAAGTGACTATAATTAACCTACCTACACTTATCTACTATTATACCTTATCTACATACAATGTATAGTCGACCAAGAAATTGCTTGACCACTTTTCGACCGTATTACAAAGGGATAAGGTTCAAAAGTGGCCAAACAATTACTTGGTCAACTATACATAATACCGGCGTAAAGTAGTAGCTCGTTACTGCGTTACGTACGGTGACTGAGATCAGGAGACCCACAAAGAGGGCGGCGACGGATCAGCAAATCTCTTGGGATCGCTGGTTCCTACAGCCTGCGGTGATTTCCCAACAGAACACCCGCATGCTCGTTCACCTTCCCATTAAAAAAAAGTACTTAAGAGTTGCGCTGCATTCGTTTTCAATTACACTGACACAGCGAGCGACAACCTACTGCGGTTTGCCTACTCTGTAGGCAAGGCGGCCGAGCATTCCTACAGTGCGGAGTGGAACCCCCCTAGCTTGGAGAGCACAATATTCTTAAAAGGCAATCTTGAGCGGAAGTCTGGACACAAGGCAGGCATTAAAACAATCAAGACAAACACTTGATAGCACAATCGCAAGCAACGGCCTCGATTCTGCATTTACTTTATCAAAACTACATTATTTGGCTAAATTACTAACTGGAATCCAACGTGCGCAAGCGCCGTTGTACACGCCAAGCGATTAACAACTCAGACGCATAAGTACAGAGTAGCAATTGCGATGAAAGTTGCATAGGCAACGATTTGCGAAAAGGATGGTAATAATGTAGTTATACATAGGTTGATTGAACTGGATTTAACCGGTTCAGTCAGTTTAGGAGTCCTATTACGTAAAAGGATGGCAATTGATGCGTTTGCTATCGGTAATATAAAGTTATCTGTATAATTAAGGACGAGAATGCTAAGGTCTCTATATTTATAGAAAATAATAATAATAACCTACGTAGGTAGGTATGCTAATTTTTTTTTTGGTGTCATTATTTTTTCTTTACTCTCCTTTGTTTTGTTTGTTGCTTAAATAAATACATGAACAACGTAAATAAATTGTTATGGACTAAAAAAAACATAAGTATATAGGTAAAAATGCAGATAAAAATCTTCCGTAAATTAAAAAAAAACTCTAAATGACAGTGAAAACCATATCAAAATTCGTTGCGTTTGAGCGTGTGGGTTGGTGGGTTTAGGAGTGGTGAAAGTGAAGATCAGAAAAGATACAGAAAATTACGGTTTTATTTCACCATGACATAATAAAGACAGACAAAGAAAACAAAAGGCTCCTGCCAAACAAAATTGAAATAGGAAAACTACTGTAGTATATAGTCTTTAAATCTAATAGGCAGACATGAACGGCGCTGCGCGCCGAGCAATAAAGGTGTTAACACCATGTGCGGCCTGACCGCCGTTGTCGACAGTGGAAGGCAGTACGTGGTGTTCAGGCAAACCCTGCTGATTATTATCAGCGCCGGCAGACGTACATGGCGCGTCTGCTACAGCGTGGTTTAATAGGAGGAAACCGCTGAAGGCATGAGGACAGAGACGAACGGATAGCAACTTTGTTTTATACTACTTACGCCAAGAAGATATAGCGAATGCGAAACGTATTTGAATTGCTCACTAATCCTGCCGCCAAGCAGCAGTGCTTGCACTGTTGTGTTCCGGCGTGGAGAGCAAGCCAGCCGGTGCAATTACTGGCACAAGAGGTATTCCATCTTAGCCCTCTGGGTTGGCAACGCATCTGCACTCTCTTTGTTGTTGCAGGTGTCTATAGGCGGTTTGATCACTTACCATCAGGTGACCCACTTGCTTGTTTGCCTTCCTATGTTGTATAAAAAAAAATTGTGTATTTGTATTTCTAACACAACCGAATACCTAATCAGTGCCGTTATCGCACGGAGAGCCCATTATGTAAGTATGTATAGTCAAGTGATAGCTTGACCACTTTTGAACCTTACCCCTTTGTAATACGGTCGAAAACTGGTCAAGCAATTTCTTGGTCGACTATATGTACTAGCTATGAAAATACAGTCTTTGTTACTATACCTCTATGTACAATTACTATAGATACTACAGTAAATTTAACTTGGCTTTCATTGAAATTTGAAGAAATGACAACACAAAAGAAATCTTAAGCATCTGGCAAGACTTGAACCTGCTACCTCGGCATACCAAGCTTCCAATTAAGCAACTGATTCCCCACTTGTTTGCAAAGTAAACGAGCAAGTGAGTCACCTGGTGGAAAGTGATTGTCAGCGCACATAGACACCTGCAACACCTAGGAGATTGCAGATGTGTTTCTAACCCAGAGGACTAGATGGTATACCTCTTGTGCCAGTAACGTCATCGGCTGTCTTGCTCTGTACGCCGGAACACAACAGTGTAAGCTTTGGCCGCGACTCGGGTAGCGATCCGGACGGACCTTGCACAAGGTCCCGCAAATCTTCATAGCGTTTTTCATTTAATCCTAACTTCACACGTCGTCCATTACATTCTGTTTTGCATAGAGTTAGCTTATCTTAATTACAATCCAGCCTGACCTCGGCTTAGTCGCCATTTAATTCGGCATGACTTAAACAATCGTTAACGCCGAGACAAAATGGCGTATGTAAACGAGTTTTTGAATGACTGTCCCTCATTTTTGTTCGCGGATTTAACTCGCTTGGCAACACGATGTTTTCGCAACATACGTTGGAATCAGTACTGCTTCAGTTAGCAACTGATTTTATTTAGCTTTGTCTGTATATAGGCAAAAGCTTATATTTGCAATTAAATACAGACAAGGAGATAGACAGTCACATTCACATTTGTAATTGGAAGTAGTATTTAGCAGGGAACAGGGATAAATCTGACGACCGCGTACCGGAAGACGCAGCGTGGGCAGACCCGCCACAAGGTGGACCGATGACCTGGTGATCGTTGCGGGAACCCGCTGGATGTAAGCAGCACAAGACCGGTCGTTGTGGCGATCCTTGGGAGAGGCCTATGTCCAGCAGTGGACGTCTTTCGGCTGAAATGATGATGATGATGATGAGGGATAAATTTTTAAGCAAACAAAACATAATAATTCTATTAAAAAGTATTTTAACTTCCCAACAAATTATTGGTTTAAATTTTCATCGAGAAGCCGATAAAGCCTGCCTAAGCATAGAATATGAAAATGGATGTAAAATGATTCATTCAGATATATTTTTCCTTGTGTTTTCAAAATTAAAATAACACTAAGATTTATAGGTACGTTTCACAGAACAGTTTGTTTGACCAATTGCGCTGCCCCCATGAATGAACAGTTCATACAAATGGTGCTTAAGTATTCGCTGCCGCTGTTGTAACTGAAATATTGTTTTTAAACCATTAATTACAAGCCGCACTTGGACTAATATTAGCATTTTACAAGGTTTTCCACAGAGTCGAAAACATGTGGTCGAAAATGTGGACGAACGTAGTCATTTTCAAATACTAAATATGTATTTTGTATAAAATCTGTTCATCCTTTGTCTTAGGGTACCACCATCTACCAGGCTACCGCCATCTTGCTCGCTAATCCTGCCGCTAAGCAGCAGTGCTTGCACTGTTGTGTTCCGGCGTGGAGAGCAAGACAGCCAGTGATATTACTGGCACAACAGGTATTCCATCTTAGCCCTCTGTGTTGTCTATAAGGTGACCCATTCGTTCGTTTGCCTTCCTATTTCATAAAGAATCATGTTACAGAATTTCTTTCCTAAATGGACACTTTTTGTCATCTAAATAAATAAAAATAAATAAATATCTTGGGACAATTTACACCAATTGACCTAGTCCCAAACTAAGCAAAGCTTGTACTATGGCTACTAGACAACGGATATACATACTTATATAAATAAATACATACTTAAACGTTAAACGTTAAACGTCTAAACGTTATTTTCCGCCTTAATAAAAAACAAATCGTAAAAGATAACTTAAGTTACCTTTTCCATTTGCAGCCACGATTTGTTTTTTATACTTAAGTATATACTTATATATTTGTTTTTTATACTTATAAATCTATACTTAAAACTATAAATAAAAAAGTACAATGTCGCCGTCAAGAGTTTATTACCATCTTTTTATTTATCACAAGAATGCTTATTTACTGAGCGTTCACTATCTATTTACAAGTACTTAAACACATATTGATACAGACGGCACACGTCCATTATTATAATCAATTTCAATTGATCATTGTTTATTGAACTTACTTGCTTTTAAAAAGGTCGCCACTTACAAACTGAATTTAAAAACAAAAGATTTCTTAACACTTTGTCATAGCAAGGAAGTATACGTGACACCAAACTTATAATGTTTTCGGTTAAAACGACAAAGTCTCAAGTGAACATAGTGATATTAGTGTCGATTTTGTCCACACGCATGATTAACTTTGTGGGATAAACACCTGAGTTAATAGTTGAGTCAGTGCGTTCAGGTTCCATATACCAACTGTTTTTATGACTCACATAGGTAATGAAAAAAATAATAATTAGATTATTCATTTTTTTATTCACTAGTAGCTCACTGTGTTTTTTAATCGCTTAAAACCATGTTTTTTTCTTACTGAATCCACTACTGCGTTTCTTATTTCACTGCGTTCTCATTTTATTCTTTGTTCGCCGATTTCTTTTACTCATATTAACCACTTGCTCTTTTGTTCATAATTTCCTATGGATCTTATTGAACAAAGTTTATCCACAATACTTTGTTCTTTTCATGTTATTCAATGCGCATTGATTTTATTTAATAAATTTTACCTACATAACTGTTTTTTTCTATTTTTTTATTTATTTTTTATTTAGGTACTCTAGAATTTTTTCTTATTTACCAATTCTTATTGGTATTATTGAACACACTTTATCTATATAGCTTTTTTCTTTTTGTAGATCAATTCCTATGAGTTTAATTAAACAAACTTTATCTACATCGCTTTGTTTTGTTTTTGTTCACCAATTCCTATTAGTCTTAATGAACAAAAAGTTTTTATATATTTGGATTGATCATATATATTATTTACTTCTACATACATTCTTCTTTTATACATAAATACCACACTATACAATTTAATTACAACGAAACTAGAGCGTACATAATTTTCCGTATTGATTTTTTTTACCACAACCATATTGCATTATTCAGGTGTTTCATTAATTAAGTACTGCTATTTTTTTATATATAACAGGAAGGAAAACAAGCAAGTGGGTCACCTGATGGTGATCTACGGCTTATAGACGCCCGCAACACCAAGGAGATTACAAATGCGTTGCCAACCCAGAGGGCTAATATGGAATACCTCTTGTGCCAGTAATTGCACCGGCTGTCTTGCTCTCCACGCCGGAACACAACAGTGCAAGCACTGCTGCTATGCGGCAGGATTAGCAAGCAAGAGTTTCATTCAAAAATAGACTAAAGCCTAAATAGACTAAATTAAATGTTTCATCTATTGGGTCAAATTAAATTTTAAATCAAATAAGGTATATGTATAATATATAATATCATTTCACGCATCGGCCCTAGCTTATCATACTTAGCTATGCATAGCATTTATTTACAAATTGGTCTCACAATACGCGTATGTGCGTTACGATAAGGTGTCGGGTCACAGACCTGGGCGCTCGGGTTTATTTTTAGACTCAGGTCTTTTGCGACTGGACTAAGCTGGTATTAACTAGTTTATTTGACTGATTAGTTTTACATGATAGATGCGATGACAGCACAAAGAAAATCTTAGTCAACTGGCAGGACTCGTACCAACAACCTCTTTCCAATTAAGCTGTAGGTGACTCCGCCAGCTGCGGTGTTTCAATATGCTGCGTTTTTTACGGTCATTGCATTTTTATTTTTTTAGGGATACCTACCTACACTACATATGTTAGAAACGTTTTGGAGTTATCTTATTCAACTGGGTTACTTTGTGATGACCTCAAGCGGACGAAGAAGTGGTGCCACTCCTAAATAAAAAATTGTAAGATTTTTGGTTTAAAAAAATAAAATAATTATAATGCCAATTTGTTTACCACTTTATAGTATGTCAGTTGTGATCCAATTACAGTGGTATCATTGTAATTTGGTATGATAATGAAAAATTAAAATGACTAATGTATTTTGCAAACATAGGCCACATAGGCTATTTTATATGTCTGAGTCTACAAGCGCTTCGGAAAATGGGAGATTCTGCTGAGAAGAGCGCCGCTAGAAACTCAGCAGATTATCCCCTTTTTCTTCTCATTTCAAAACAAAATTACAGAACAATATGTATGTAGATCTAATGGCAATGATTTGTTTTCTTTATATTGTTTTATCTGAGTAGAGGAGAAAATCAATTACCCAGTTTTTTGCGCTCCTTTAAGTAACACTAAATTGCGTTTATTTAACCTACAGACAGCTTTTGAATCATTGCTTTCTTAACAAAACTTTCTATATTTTCTATCTGAATAGTGAAATGTATTTTGCAACAAAAAAAATTTCAACGTTTCGTAACTTTGTATCGCTATAATTTTCGTGATATAGTTCTCTTCTTTTTTATAAACACATTGATGTATTAATAAAAAGGATTACCTACGTATTTTTAAGTCGAGAAATGCCCGACATGTCGTCGCGCCACCACGGACTGGTCCGAAACATGCCGGGCAATTCTCGACTTAAAAATACGTGAGTGATCCGGTTTAATCATATTTGCGAGTCTCACGGTAGTTTTATATTAAAAACAGTTTTGATGATCTACAATAATTTTACTATTATGCCATTTAGTTATTTTCTAAGCAAAACAAACTCCGTGTTATAGCAAAAACATTTGCAAGTATGACCGCGGACATGATTTTACACAAAAACCACCTGAAGTGTTTAAGGATAAGGTTGAATTTTGTACTGCACCGGCAGTTGCAGTATCCTTGTGGTAGGTTAGTGACCGAGTTGTTTGCAATCGGAACATTGTATGTAATGATCGTGCGTGTAATAAATAATGATGGATACCTACTTATTATTTACTAGGGTTCTGTTTCTATGTGGAAACCGACAAGGTCCAGTAAAATAATACTTTTTTTTTTATTGCAAAGGGTAGCAAACGAGGTTGAAATAGCAAATTGTACGCAATGGAGACTCACTTTTATTTTATAGACGATTTTTCAAAAATCCATTAATGCAGTGTTTATTATTCTCTAAAAAAAACCAAGTCTCCATTGCGTACAATTTGCTATTTCCAGTAATTAAAGTAGTTGCGGTGCATTTCACGTGACGGGTGAAAACAAAATTAAAAGGTAATTATTAGTTTTCATGGCCTTCCGTTATTTTGAATGTATTAGTTATTTAGAGAAAAATGAACCTTATCAGTAACCCTTTCGATCTGCACCGTGTAATACGGCATGTTATTTTTTGTCGCATTTGACCGGTTCGTGTCCCGACTAAGACCAGCGATTTTTCATAAATCCAAAAATGCAGAACTTATTGTTTTTAAAAATAAAGGAAAGTCTCCTTTACAAAGAATGTGCTTTTTCCAGTATTTAAGGTAGTTGCCATCCATGTGGCATTCAAAATTTCCACCCTGAATATAAAGCCTATATACATATTCCCTTTTGAAAGTATCCAGGTAGTACCTGTTCAGAAATACTGAGACAAGGAGAATGTTCCATTGGAGGTGCGTATTAACAAATATACGCATTGTTATCGTATCATTATACGTAATGCGTATAAAATATAACTATTCGAAATAAATAAAACTGGAAAACAAAAACAACCCATTAAAACTTCACAGTCAACGAATTACCTACATCGCACTAGAGCTAAATTAAATGTTGTCATTTATTATTGTTAGGTATTTTAACAATCGCTGCGCATGCCCAGCTGTATGGCGCGTAAATCGCATAGATAGTTAGGGTTACCAAACCCCATAACACAAAATGTAAATAAGCCTATATATGTCGAAGAAATCTAGGCACTTTAAAAATAAATAAAATAAATATCTTGGGACAATTTACACCAATTGACCTAGTCCCAAGCTAAGCAAACCTTGTGTTATGAGTACTAGACAACGGATAAACATACTTATATAGATAAATACATACTTAAATACAAATAACATCCATGACTCAGGTACAAACTTTCGTGTTCGTCACACAAATATTTGCCCATACCAGGATTTGAACCCGGGGCCTCTTGCACAGGACGCAGACACATGTGCCACTGTGCCATACAGGTCGACAGTACCGTCGTACTTTATAAGAATACCTCGTTATCGCGGGTGAAACTACGTTTTGACAATATTAAAAACATAATCTTTCAATAATTAATAGATTCAGGCGTTACTTTGCGGTCCATATCAACAAACTGGAACAAATTACCTTGCTACTCCACGAAACCAGTGCCGGGCTCGTGCAAAATAGCTGCGTCTGTGCGACACATATATGTTCATGCAAAACTCACCCTCCTCCGCTTCCACACGAAACAACATATATCACACAGACTCAACTACACACCACCACCACTAAACACTAAAACTACACGATCGACGCGCGTTTCGCCTCTATACGAGGCATCATCAAAATCGAACAGTACGACCGTTCGCTACTTGAACGAATGGCGTACTAACATACATGTACATGTACGCCATTCGTTCAAGTAGCGAACGGTCGTACTGTTCGATCTTGATGATGCCTCGTGTAGAGGCGAAACGCGCGTCGATCGTGTAGTTTTAGTGTTTAGTGGTGGTGGTGTGTAGTTGAGTCTGTGTGATATATGTTGTTTCGTGTGGAAGCGGAGGAGGGTGGGTTTTTGCATGTGTCGCACAGACGCAGCTATTTTGCACGAGCCCGGCACTGGTTTCGCGGAGTAGCAAGGTAATTTGTTCCAGTTTGTTCATAATCTTTCAGTACTGTTAAATCGTTGTTGCACCCGCGATAACGAGGTAAATAAGTATTAAAATTTGTTACTTTATTAGTTCGTCTACCATTTTTTTTATTGGTTCGTCTTCTGTCAATCTACCCTTTTTTGGGGTAGACAGGCTAACGAGCATGTGGCCAGGGCATTTATCTTTTTATCTTATTCCTCATCGGAATATTTGATTAACTTTATCTTGATATTAAAAGAATCACAGTCGTAAAGACAATAGCTCCTGATGATGCCTCGTGGAGAGGTGAAACAGTGTCTAGTGCTTTTTTTAGTGTTGGAGGTTGGGTTGTGGTCTCGTTTGTGTTGTTTGTTTTATTTCTTAGTTAATGTATTCAGCACAGGCGCTGTCTTTTTCACGACTGCTGACACTTGGTTGCAAGCAATTGATTCCATTAATATCAATATGGACTTCCGCAAAGTAAAACCTGAATCTATAAACTACTATTATCTTCTTTACACAGTATAAAACAAATTCGCTATCCCTTCCTGTCTGTCTTCTTTTTTTCGGCCGCTTACTCCTCTATCCATTAGGATAAAAACGATCCATAAAAAAAATCTAAATGACGGCGAAACCATTGCGTGATTTGACAGGAGGAAGCGACTGAAGATGAAGTCGGACAGGAATGGATAGCGACTGTCTTTTGCACTATGTAGTGATTTGTTTTCAAAATTGGAACTGTATTAACACAGGCCTGGTAACCCTACAGTTAACATGTGTTTACGCCTGTGCCGGCCCGGTAGTTACTTATGATACCCGGTAATATAGTTAATTAATTTGCTTGCGCCCGACTTCCGGCGGCAAGCGGGCCGCCATGTTGATAAGGTTTGTAAACACCATGGAAGTCATGTGTTTCTATTAATTTGGACTGTTTTGTTGTTCATATCAAAATAGAGAGGGGTAGTTAATATAGTTAAAGGGATAATTAAAAATGTAGACTGGCTCTAATCTTCCCAATAATGGGTCCCGACAGTTAAAGTTCATGAAACTATTGCAATGTTGTAGTTATTCAACATTACTTTACAGAATTTCAGACTACTGGACTTGTTTTAGTCTTTTCAGTTTTAATTTAGAGAAAAAATTAAGAATTGTTGCTAACCAACTTTAAATCGTTATAGATCCTAAACCATCATTTCAAATGAAAAATGATGTGAGATATCTAATAATAATTTTCAAATACCTATCTAATGATACCCCACTTAATATAGTTCGTCAACTTTTATTTTTTTCTTTCTCACAATATGGCATCTGGTTGTCGCCATATTGAATTTTGATTATTGTCATGCTTTAGTGACACTCGCAAGATTAAGACAAATCGATTAACGTAAGAATCATCAAAATCGGCCCACGCGTTTGGTCTCTACCACAAAGGAACAAACATACATGTTTTTGTTCCACATACATATATAGACTGATAAACACATTAGGTACCCTCTTTTGCGTCGTGCAGTCGGGTAAAAAGTTGACAAAGTAATGTCATTGAATAGATATTTGAAAATCATTATTAAGTTTCTCTTCTCATTTTTTATTTTGAATGACCTTTCGCTTTACTATTGTTTTTTGGCGTTCCTTTTTAAAAGTTTAATAAAACAATATTTATTACCTCATACAAGAGTATTATTTCCGAGCCAGACCCCCCCCCCCCATTAATACCCCCCAGAATTAATGGCACAAGCGGTATTCCATCTGGATTGGGCACGCACCTGCAATCTCCTTGGTGTTGCGGGTGTCTATTGCTGGTGGTAATTTCTTACGATCAGGTGACCCACTTGCTCGTTTTCCTTGCTATTTTGTAAAAAAAATAGAAAAATCACCACCATCTTTGTTGCGGGTGTCTATAGGTGATCATTTACCATCAGGTGACCCACTTGCTTGTTTGCCTTAATATTTCATAAGAAATAAATAAATGAAATTTAAAACGTGTTCCTTAGAGACATGCACAAAGAAAAGAAATCGAAAATTCTTAACGGTTAACGCTGCGGCGGAAATAAGTAAGTTAATCTGAAATCGACGTGGATGAAGTCGCGGGCAATAGCTAGTATTTCAATATGAAGCTCCACAAATTAATATCAGAATGTATTAATTATAATTTAATCCATCAAACACCGACACGTGCAAACATGTATTCGATTACATTCAATTTGCTCGTATTAATCACGATAACTCGAGCCGCCATCTTGTTTCTCTATCTCTCTCTACGCCCTAGCGATTGTGAGACGGCAGCACTTCATGGTGTATTTAATACTTAATTTAGCTCCCTCGTATAAACAAATTAATTAGGTTAGAGATTGTTACCGCAATGAGTAATGCCATAATTTAACTTTAGTCGATAATAATTAAATTATGCGTGTATAGTTTATTATTTAGGGGAATAATTAAATAAATAAAGTTAATCAATTGACCTAGTCCCAACCCAATCAAAGGTCTATGGTCATATGGGTACTAGACACCGGTGAACATAAAATAGATGTTTATATGTTTTTGTACACCTACAAACATATAATCCACAACTCAGGTACAAAATTACAAAAAAGCATATGCATTGTATAAACACTTGCTCCTCGTGGGAATCGAACCCGCAATCTTTTAACCTTGTAGTCAGGGTCACTAACCACTAATAAAAAGTAAACTTAAGGCTTTGCTTAGATAAATAATTTACTATGTTTTCACGACTTGTAAAATAATTGGAATAAAATAATTTCAACGGTTTAAATCGATGTGCTAATGAAGTTTGTAGTTTTAAACGTTTTGTCAGTCGGCCCGTGAACATGACACCTGAAAAGGGCTCGAAACTTCGTGAATAGCGTTGCTGAAACATTTTTCAAGGTCAAGTATCGATAATTTGACTATCGATACTTGACCTCGAAAAATAGTCACAATATCGATAGGCCTGTCGATAGAATCGATACTATCGATAGTAGCAATAGTACTGATACTATCGATAAGCCTATCGATATTGTGACTATTTTTCGGGGTCACGATACCATCAACAATACTATCGATAGTTCGATATATTGCCGCAACGCTAGCTGAGAATTAGATTTGTTACAATATATGCATGTAAATTATAAATTTTTTTGCTCAACTTGGCGGGGGCACTACCGTGCCCCCAGATGATACAAAAAACATACTTTAATGACAGAATAAGATACAAAGACGTATATATACGTGACATAAACCGTTTGAATTAATTACTATCTGGAATATGGTTATCTGTAACAAGACAAGACAGTTTGTTTCGTACAAAAAACATAACAAATGTATTCGTTACGAGCTATTCCTAAAAGCTATAATAATATTTGCACACTCAGTCCGCCGTGTATTTACGAATTTAACATATATATGCGGGTGGTAGGACCTTGTGCAAGGTCCGTCCGGATCGCTACCACCATCTTGCTCGCTAATCCTGCCGCTAAGCAGCAGTGCTTGCACTGTTGTGTTCCGTCGTGGAGAGCAAGACAGCCGGTGTAATTACTGGCACAAGAGGTATTCCGTCTTAGCCCTCTGGGTTGGCAACGCATCTGCACTCTCTTTGTTGTTTCAGGTGTCTATAGGCGGTGGTGATCACTTACCATCAGCTGACCCACTTGCTTGTTTGCCTTCCTATGTTGTATAAAAAAAAATGCGATACGTAGAATAAATTTAGCATTTTACCTGCGCCAATTACTAGTCGCTCGTTATATTTTAACTACGAAAATTAAGTCATAAAATTATAAATTCAGTTTTGTAACACTCCGGTTTTTGTGAATAGCCAGTAGTCCTATAAAGCGATGTTTCGTAAGATCAAGTGGAATTAAATACTTGATTTGATATACGAGTAGAGAATATTTAATATTTGGTCTATTTCCTTATGTTTACACTAAAATTAGCGATTCGCCCCGGCTTCGGGTACAATTAGTATGTAATGGGCATAAAAACTTTCTGTAAAAAAAAATCTCTAAGTGACACTGAAAACCCTATTAAATCCGTTATGTGGTTTAGAAGAAGTGAGAAGTAAAGGATGGCGACTTTTTATGCGGGTGGTAGGACCTTGTATAAGGTCCGTCCTTGCTCGTTAATCCTGTCGCTAAACAACAGCGCTTGCACTCTTGTGTTCCAGCGTGGAGAGCAAAACAGCCGGTGCAATAACTGGCACAAGAGGTATCCCATCTTAGCCCTGTGCGTTTACAACGTATCTGCAATCTCCTTGGTGTTGTGGGTGTCTATAGGCGGTGGTGATCACTTACCATCAGGTGACCCACTTGCTTGTTTGCCTTCCTATTTCATAAATAAATAATAAGGGCCACCGTTTTCAGGATATTGTAACTATGAAAGTGTACTATACTCGGAAACTCCAAAATTGTATTTGTTTTTGTAAACTGCAATGAAGCTGAAATACACGTAATAAAAAAGCTCGGAAATCTACACCTACACTTCTACCCCACCTACACTAATAGAATAAAGAGGTAAATTTTGTTTGTTTGTTTCTACGTATACATATAATACCTGGAACTTCATAACTGGATATTAATAACTGGAACCATCTTGCTCGCTAATCCTGCCGCTAAGCAGCAGTGCTTGCACTGTTCTGTTCCGGCGTGGAGAGCAAGACAACCGGTGTAATTACTGGCACAAGAGGTATTCCATCTTAGCCCTCTGGGTTGGCAACGCAAATGCACTCTCTTTGTTGTTGCAGGTGTCTATAGGTGGTGGTGATCACTTACCATCAGGTGACCCACTTGCTTGTTTGCCTTCCTATGTTGTATAAAAAAAAACTACAGCGCCGATTCCGAAAATTCATACTAATAGAAAGCTACACTATCCCTGACGGGCATAGGCTACAAATTCCACGCGAACGAATTCGCACACTTCCACTAATACCTAAATAAACCCCAAAACCGTGACGTCAGAATATGTAACAAATACAATAAAATATCGTAGGTAGTTAACTTAAGACAAATAAGTCCATTATGCAACACTACTTAGCGGTCAATGCTACCAAATTTATGCTATTTATTTACCTTGAAACTTCGCTGAGGCTTCGTCTCTTATGTAACTTTTATCCGCAAATTACATAACTAAAAATGCATATTATGCAGAAATGCATTGCGAAACTTATCCGGTGGGGCCATTGATTGATATGTTTATTTAGCCTTCTTCTAAAGTGGGTTACGTTAATTCAATGCCTTAGCAATTATTAGTTATTTACAATACCGGATGCGACAACCCCAAAAAGGTATGCGGTGAAAACATTGACAATTCATATTATAACAAACTGGAACAAATTACCTTGCTACTCCGCAAAACCGCGGTTGGTTGGTTTCGCAGAGTACAATAATTAGTTCCAGTTTGTTGAAATGGACCTCCGCAAAGTAACGTTTGAATTTATTAATTACTCCATATTTTGATGAATGTAAAATACCTAAACCATATTGATCCCTGCATGTCTTTAAAGCAAACATTTTTGTAGTGGTACCAAGTTGAATGAGATAATTTGATTAAGTTTCTCATAGATGACACCAAGGGTAGTTTTCCCATCAAAAATCAAAAATTTAATGACCGTAAAGGCGAAACAGCTTGAAAGTTTCGCAGGGTATAGTAGCGGTAATGTGGCGAAACTGGCAAATGCAAGGCACGGAAAGCTGGTGTTGCAGGTTCGAGTTTTTCTTTGTGTTGTCATTATCATTTAAATTTATTTGAATAATGATAAATAATAAATCATTTATTATCAGGCTACAAAAGGCCTATACATACTAACATACATAATGATACACAGAACTAAATCCAAATTATTTCGGAGACGCTTTGGCGTGGCTCCGTCGCATCGTCGATTTTGGTGACAAGTGCTCCAGCGATAGGCTGCCCCGAAACCGCCGGAACACGACACCCTTCGGCCAGAAGTCCGTACATGAGATGCTCTCCAGCAACGAAGCGAAGTGCACGTAGCAATAGATGTACCGGCCCTAGTGCAATAAATGCAAATCCGAATGCAATAAGGAAGCCACTTTCACTACACGCAGTTTTTCTAACGATGCGGAAGTACTTTTACTCCGTCATTTAATATCTACAGCGGTAGTAATAAGACATGGAAGGTGTCTATCTGTCTTCCGGTAAGATAGTTCGGGCAACGACTAAACTTTATTGTTATAGTCTTTACCATATGGCCTAGGGGTTAGAAGCCCTGACTAAGAGGACAGATATTAGTATGGTGATGATGAATAAGAGTTTGTAAATATAGGACATGCGGACGCATTTGACGTTTTGCGGGAGTATTTCAATTAATTTGTTGTAATTTCAACCTATATTATACAGCTTATATACCGCTTGGGTATAAACTTATGAAGTTAGGCTTCCTCACAAAGGGCGGTTATCAATTGGATCATGATAGGGCGCCTGCAAACTTGCAACTAAACTAATAAGGAACATCGCAAGTTTGTCGATTACCGAATGTTAGGGAAACTATTTATGGGGGTCCGTCGGGGCAAATGACGGGCTGGTGGCTGATAGGGAAGCCTTTCAACTGTAAAGGAATCCTGGGTGCACCTTGTAATCTATAAATATATATTGTTCCGATACTGACTGACTGACTGACAACGCATATCCTAAACTGCCGAAGATAATAGAAACATGAAATAACACTGGTCAAAGGCATAAACATTGTGAAATAATTAATATCACTGAGAGACCGGATTATATGCAACATAAAAAGCTTGTTATATGCATGCAAATATACATGAAAAATGCTTGAAATATGCACGAAAATTGGCAGAATATGCGAAATTAAATGATAAATTTTAGGAACACAAAAAAAGAAGAGAAGTAAGTTTTCATTTTTTTACTTGAATTAGTCAATTATCCTTTGATAGGTACAGTAACATTACATGACACACAAATAATTTAATCAAGTATTGTTCCAAATGTACAGAGTTTAAAAGTAAAAGAAAAATTATTAAATTAAAATTGTAATGACAACACAAAGAAAAATTAGGGCAATGGCAGGACTTGAACCTGCAACATCAGCATTCCGTGCCTTGCGTTTTCCAGTTTCGCCACACTGCCGCTGCCCTACCCTGCGAATTTTTCAATGTGCTTCGTCTTACGGTCATTACATTATTGATTACAATTTTAATTAATAATTTGAATGTTAAAAACATTTAAAATAAAAATTTCGGTTACAAAAATTTAGTAAAAGACAAAGTTTACCTCCTTACTATAATAATGTAGTTGTAGATAGTGTAGATGGAGATTAGTATAGATTAATTTTTAATTGAAATCTAACTTAAATTCTACTCCAGCCCTTATTCCCTCAGGTTGTCATGATTACCTTCCTCAGCTGATCGCAGCAAGATGCCATCTCGACAGTATCGGGCCCAGTTATTTGGGAATGAGCACCCCCAGGGCAGGCATTAGGGGATGGTCATTAAAACTGAGTTTGTACACCGCTAGTACAAGTGGGTGGTTCTCCCTTGTCGATATCGTCTCTATCTTACGGGATAAAAGACGTACCTTTAGCCAACGTGAGCTAATCGTTCCCTTGAGCAAAAACATTGTGCACTTTGCAGAACATAGGTATGTATAGTCGACCAAGAAATTGCTTGACCACTTTTCGACCGTATTACAAAGGAATAGGGTTGAAAAGTGGTCAAGCAATTACTTGGTCGACTATACTTCGAAATTTGGAAATCTTTTCAAGAAATTACTGTGTACATTTTTTTACACAACAAAGGAAGGAAAATAAGCAAGTGGGTCACCTGATGGAAAGTGATCACCACCGCCCATAGACACCCGCAACACCAAAGAGATTGCAGATGTGTCGCCAACCCAGTGGGCTATATATGAAAAAAAAAGATAAAACAAAAAAAGTACGATTCTACTTCTACTTCTGGCAACTACGATTGCTGCAAACCTGGTGCAAATTTTCTTTAAGTAATAACTGGTTAAAACCAATTCAAACCGGTTATTCCTTAGAGTAAAATAACCGAGTTTGTATTCCTTAGTTGCCGATTGATGAAGGTAAAAAGAAACATACGAGTAGATAGGAGAGCGCTAGGTAGACAATAGTCCGAAGATTTCTCTCAATTCAAACTCCAGCCTGAACTTTCTCCCCGCAGTCAATCATGAAGGCTTCAAGGCCTAATTTTGATATATCTACTGACTCCAGCTGTCTAGCCGGATCATCCCCGACATTAAGCCGCTCTACCACTTAACATTTAAAGCGAATCCCGAGCGATATATCATCGCTTCCGAGTTCCTGCGCGCTGCGAAATTCACACGGGCGCGGTCCGTTGCGGCGGGGGTGGTACGGCGAAACGGAGTCTATGGAGAACGCAAACAACTTTGTTGGTTTTGTCAGCAAAACAAAGATAAATGTGACGGGTGTCAAATTCCAATACGACTTCTAGTCTGCCCAAAATAAGTATACATTGATATATGTTTTTGTGATTTTTTAATTTTTGACAAAGCATTGTCTTGACGTGCTAGCCGTGCAGTTGACCTATAATTTTAGTTTCGATTATTTGTCACATCTAACGTAAAGAGATTACTAATCTTAAATGTCTACATTTTTAAAAGTAGGAAACATAACGAGGAAAGAATAAATATAATAGTACAATTTGTAGCATTGTACTAATTCTACTAACGAATATTATAAATGTGAAAATACACTTACCTCCTTATTTATAAAAAATAAACAATCTTTTTAAGCTAACAAATATTTTGTCGCTTTCATTTTTGAGGGCAAACGTCACAATGACAGATAAAGACATAAAACATGTTAACTAACAAACGTTTACGAAGCGTTTATGAATAAGGCGGTTATACATTTCGGTGTTTAGATTTTTGTTTTTCAATCACGCATCAAAGGCTCTTTGGATTTGAATGAAATTTGGCAGACTGGTAGATCACGTTTAGAATTAAGACAAGAATGCTTTACAACCTCTTAAAAACTTAAATTTGCCTGGAAAAGATCGCTTTGAAGCAAAATCACCATAAATTAAAGGCATGGTATGGTTGGCTGGGAGTTATTTTTAATTTGTAATTTGCATTAATTCCAGTATATCCCATAACAGCCTTTTTTTAGTCCTCATTCGGACTTAGGCCTCCTCTCTATTACTCTACACACAACAGTCTACTGTCATCCGCACTCAACCTCCATCTTGTCAGAAGATGCCTTCCATCTCATGACTGGTCTAACTCTGCTGCGCGTATCAGCTCTGGGTTTCCACTCCAGCGTTCATGCTTAGTACTCGTAGTTATATTAGCGTAGAGTGGAGTCTTCTAGCGTTTTTTTTATGAAATATGAAGGCAAACAAGCAAATGGGTCACCTGATGGTAAGTGATCACCACCGCCTATAGACACCCACAACACCAAAGAGATTGCAGGTGCGTTGCCCACCCAGAGGGCTAAGTTGGAATACCTCTTATGCCAGTAATTACACCGGCTGTCTGTCGGAACACAACAGTGCAAGCACTGCTGCTTAGAGGCAAGATTAGCGAGCAAGATGGTGGTAGCGATCCGAGCGGATCTTGCACAAGGTCCTACCACCCAGTTTTCTCTCTTTCATTTTAAATGGCGAAACGGCATTGCCATACGCGTCGCAACCCTTTGCCGCAGCAAATGTAGTGGAAACAAGGGCTGATTTATGTGCCGGGGAACAAAGTTCAGCCCGCCCTTTGCCAAATGCCGGGAATTGATTCCGACTGGGCCAGGGGTTTGTTTATAACGTGCCGTTGTAATTATTTTATTAAATACAAGCTTTTAGCTTGCAGGTATTGTATCGCCCCTATAACTGTTGTATATGTAACGGTCTGACGTTACTGCTAAACCACTGTAGCACAGTAAATACAGCAGTACCGAAACTGAACCTATTTGTTGAGATAGATACCTACGCCCCGGTGGAGCGTTAGGGTTGTCCTTTTATTTTTTTGTAAAATTGATAAGTTATATTATTATTATTTATAACAACGTTCACTTGGGTTCTATAACGATCAAATGAAATGAACGAGATTACAAATAAAAAAGTTAAAGATTTTAAGAATAAATTAAAGTTCCAGTTTTGAAGAACTCGAGTTCAAGCAGCCATATCACCACGCAATGCTTTTGTGGCATACTTCGAAAGATCGCCCATTGTCTCGGGCGCACGCAATAACGATAAATGCTTAATAGATTCAGGCGTTACTTTGCAGAGGTCCATATCAACAAACTGGCGTACACCATTCGTTCAAGTAGCGAACGGTCGTACGGGTCGATCTTGATGATGCCTCGTGTAGAGGCGAAACGCGCGTCGATCGTGTAGTTTTAGTGTTTAGTGGTGGTGGTGTGTAGTTGAGTCTGTGTGATATATGTTGTTACGTGTGGAAGCGGAAGAGGGTGGGTTTTTGCATGAACATATATGTGTCGCACAGACGCAGCTATTTTGCACGAGCCCGGCACTGGTTTCGCGGAGTAGCAAGGTAATTTGTTCCAGTTTGTTAACGATAAATGCAAAACGCGTCCACCCACCCACCGTGAAAAGTGTTGCCGTCTAATTTATTTTATTCTTTTCTTCTAATCGGTTAATGACCTGTACAACGAGTAAATTTTTATTTCAATCAAAGCACTAAAATTCGCCGCCGACAACCCTAGCGTTACACGCGCTGGATTCGAAAGAGCACATTTTATTTAGAGAGAGCAGGCACGAATAGGCACGTATATACCGAAAAGACGGGCTTTATTGTGCAGTGGAACTTCTGTACGTAGTATGAACTCTGTGTCGCTGGTTACTTCCATAGCAACAAGTTTGAGTTCGTCTCAATTTTAAGGCACATTTTCATCCAAAGTCAGACAATGCAGTTATCCGACGATCGCTTCGAGACAATAAGGCAACATTGTCTCGGCTTCATTATTGTAAGAGCGCGTTGAGAGCTGGCGGCCATATTGATCTGATATCGCATTGTTCGGCTGACCTCTTAGTCAAATGGGTGTTTTTAAAATTAAATATTTGATTAAGCGATATCAAACTGGTTGGTATTTATGGAAATATAAGGCTGTTTATTTTTCACGGTATTTATTTAACATGCACATTTAACCTTTTGGCTGTTCATGGTTAGATTTTAACTCATTGTTATTTTGACACCCCTGCTTACAAGGCTTAAGATAATACAGACTAACATTTTATTTTTTTGCACACAAACACACACACACATACATAACAAGGTGTTGTGCAAGGTCCGTCCGGATCGCTACCACCATCTTGCTCGCCAATCCTGCCACTAAACAGCAGTGCTTGCTCTGTTGTGTTCCGGCGTGGAGAGCAAGACAGCCGGTGCAATTACTGGCACAAGAGGTTTTCTATCTTAGCCCTCTGGGGTAGCAACGCATCTGCAGTCTCCTTGGTGTTGTGGGTGTCTATGGGCGGTGGTGATCACTTACCATCAGGTGGCCTTGCTCGTTTGCCTCCCTATGTTGTATTAAAAAAACAATAATAAAAGAAAAGTGCTCTGAAAAGAAACGCATATTGTAAAATTATTGTTTTTTTCCCCTACAATTTTTCTATGGATATTTTGTCAAAATTTGACAGCTAGTAGCTAAAATTTCCCTTGTTTACATAGAACGTGGTAGGCTTTAGATTTGTTCCTGACAGGAGTGACAGGCGACGTCTAGCCCTAACAAAATGTAAATTAAAATATCTTGTACTAGGTCAGACCCAGACCTTTTCGAGAAGCCCTTTAATACCCTCAAATTATAAATGACATCCCAGGCTTAGTCCGCGAATACCCACCCTCCCGCACCGAGGCTGGAGTACTTTCGGCGAATAAATTGATTCCACAGCTCTTTAATTTACTTCAAGGACTTATTTCCCTGAGTGCTGTCGAAAGACCTTCTAATCTGCCGTTTAACTAACTCGCTGGAAGCCGGCTGCCACACAAACGAGGATTAACTTTATCTGCTAATAAATAGGTATAGCTGAATCACTTTGACTTTGCGTTTATGTGTTAGCATGTTACATATAGGTGATGACTGCATTCCTGTGTGATCTGCATAAATCTTTGATTAAAATAAATAGCGGAAGATGGGTGACCATTGTAGCTTCTACCGTTTCCACTTCATAATTTAGACCAACGTCGCCTAATTGAATTAGTCGCAATCCGACGGGCCATGGCATCACAGGATATAAATACTTTTATGATTTTAGACGGAATAAAGGCACCACAATACCTTCATGTGCTTTTACTTCTTGTTCAAATAATTTAAAAAAAAACAGACACAGAATCAACTTTTAACTCGTTGGTAAGTACATGAGAACTTAAAATTTCTTTTTAAATATGTCTTGATTCGTTTCGTTCGTTTTCCATTTTGCAGAACGGACAGACATGCACAATACGTACTCACGAAGTCATAGAAACAGGAATACTTCTTCTTGCTCCCGCGCCACCTGTTTTCGTCATTATGTCTCTCTCTGTTGGCTTGTGGTTTTAACCTTAGTTTCAGTGGCGTAGCTTGGTGACCATAGGCCCTGGGGCAAAAAAATGGGAGCCTACAGTCAAATTATATATTTTTTTATGTAATTCTGGTGGTCGGAGAATATTTGCGAATAGACGAGCTAGAGTTAGAGGGATGCTGGCCAGGGGCCCCCTGAGGTTGTGGGCCCTGGGGCACGGCGCTGCCTAGCCCCTGGGTGGGTAGCTATGCCACTGCTTAGTTTGTATGAGTAAATGTATCTGTGGTCATACCAGGGCCTGTTTTCGAGGATCGTGTTAGTAAGTCACCTATTTTCCGCTATTTACTATAATCAAAGCTTAAAACATTGTCTTAATTACCTTTTATTAATTATTAGATACAAGCGTTACTTTGTGAAGGTCTTTATTAATAAATTAGAACAAATTTACCTTAGCCGGTTACCTTTTATTGTACATAATTATTTGTATGCGACAGCGGAATCGTCAGACTTTCCAGTAATTTATACGCAGTGTTGGTAGGTAAGTGCTAAATTGTATTTTGCTGGAAGTACCCCGACGGCTGATTCTGGCAGCGAACTTGATATCGTATGTGTGAAGGACAAGCAGGCCTCTTTCGTTTTGTTTCTCTGTATTTATATTACTGGCCTGTGTAAGACCTCGTGACAGCAGCCCAGCTCGAAGAGTTTTTGGAGTCAGTCGTTCGCCATCCGCTGAGGCTGCTGCCACGAGGTCCACCCATATTGTACATACATTTAATTCATTAAATTAGCATTATTCATAATTTTTCATTTCTTATTTATTATACAGTCCACAGGAATTCCTCACAGTATGATAAATAAAAATAAATAATAACCAACGAGTCTCACTAACAAAATATAAATGTAAACCACAAAAAACCGTTAAAAATTACACCTAAATCAAATTTTTGTCCCTCATAGACGAGCTAGCACACATTTAAAGAAACAAAAAACCTGACTGCTTAAAAAAATTAAACAAGCCTATGACGTATTTAATTAAAGTTTTTTTGATTACCTAGTGTAGATAGAAACGCAACAAAGCCATTAAAAAATAACTTAAATTGTATATTGCAAGCAAGAACAAAGCAAAAACTAAAGCTTAGTTTAATTTTTTTCTAAGCAGTCAGGTGTTTCGCTTATTTTAATTCTAATGTGTTTTTTTTAATAATATGAGTCGCATAGAGTTTATGTGAATTAAAGTATTTTCATTCTTTCTCTCTGCTTAGTTTCATTGTTTGACTGCACTCTAAAATGGTGCAAAAAGTCTAGAAAATATTCTAATTGCCAATTTTTTTTACAAAATGGCATCCCAGCTATGAACCCAAAATTATTTAAATTTTTTTGTTTTGCATGAAACTAATAAAATGCAAATATTTTAAAATGTATGAAAAATATTAAAAGAATCATAACATAACATAACAACTTAGTTCTAAGGCATAATGACAACACAAAAATCATTGCTATAGGTTAAGTTTTAGAGGGTGGAATACGTTCTCGCCGTTTGTATGAAGAGCGCTTTTAACAGACTCTTGCTTAAAATGAATTTATTTAAAAATAGTAAAGCTGATATTGTAACAATAACTTTTCATCAGAATACGCCATCCGGGCGTTGTTCCGGGAGATTAAGGTTCATTCCTAGAAGCTGCTCCTACCAACCGCAGATATCCTGGTACGTTATGATGCGAAACACGTTTATTTTAGGGTTCCGCTGGACATGGCGTGGTGCGACTTGGGCCGTGTACCAGACCAGGGTCTCGAATTTGAATGATACTCAGCAACAAGAAGAGCTTTATTGTGCGTTCAAATTATCACAACTTTATCTTTTTTTTTGGAAGGACGTGCGCTGGTAGCCTCAGGCGGCTTTGTCAGCTTACCCGAGAGAGGGCGAGCAACCAGAGGGACGCTCAGCAAGGGAGTATTACTTAGACAACTTTATCACCGCAGTGACGTCATCATAATATAAAAACAAGAAAAATCTCGATAGCGCCATCCAGGAATCGGACTAAATGTTACAGCGCTATCTCTCGGTACACTAGTACCACGACTTTAACTTAGACGGCCCATCCGTTTGACCCTAAGATAATTGGCCCAGGTTTAATATACCCATCCCTGCGTCTCTATCAAACTAGTGTCGTAAGAAAAGGACGCAGATAGTTATAAAATAAGATAAACTAAGCTTAAGAGGAGTGTCAACCCAGTGCTCTCCATACAAACAGCGATAACGTTTTCCACCCTCTAAACCTTAACTCATAGCCATGATTTTTTTGTATTTTGTCATGACGCCCTAGAACTAGGTTTGTATGTTTTGATTATTTTTAATATTCTTAATAGTTTTAAAAATATTGACGCTTTTGTATGAAACTCCTAAAATGCAAATATTGTCAAATCTATGAAGAATATTTAAAAAATCAAAACATACAAACCTAGTTCTAAGGCATAATGACAACATTCCAAAAAATCATTACCATAAGTTAAGGTTTAGAGGGTGGAAAAAGTTATCGCCGTTTGTATGGGGCGCGTTTTGAGGCTGGGTTCACACTCCTCTCAATAAAGGTTCTTATAAAGTCGCCTATGTGACTAAAATTACAGCTTTGGTTAATCCGTGTAATAATAAACCAACTGTGCAATAACAGACCCGACTTACTCATCAAATTCTCACGAACTCAAGTACTATTTTCACCGTTTCCGCGTTGAGCTCAGAGATTAAGACGGGGCTGCGAAAGCATGATGCGAAGGCGACGCAAGGGACTAAGGTCCATGCAGGCAGCGCGAGTATTAACCCTTAGAGCGTAGGGACAAGGCTAAAGATCGCGTGGCGTCCAATATAATTTGTAGAAAAGTAATTAACGTAAGTCATAAGTAGGTAATGTTTATAATATATTTATTAAAAAAAAATAACAATGTCTAATTAACTGAGGTTTGTGACGACAGTGTAATATTGTGACGTCATGGTCCTCGTGGAAGTCCTATGCCTAGCAGAGAATCTCTACCGGGAGATAAAATGGTAGTAGTAATAGATAGGTATTATCAAAATTACACACATACTTAACTCTAGAGTATTATTCTATACCATATAAAAAAGGAATCACCTTCATAAATTTGCGGGTGGTAGGACCTTGTGCAAGGTCCGTCCGGATCGCTACCACCATCTTGCTCGCTAATCCTGCCGCTAAGCAGCAGTGCTTGCACTGTTGTGTTCCGGCGTGGAGAGCAAGACAGCCGGTGTAATTACTGGCACAAGAGGTATTCCATCTTAGCCCTCTGGGTTGGCAACGCATCTGCAATCTTCTTGGTGCTGCGGGTGTCTATAGGCGGTGGTAGTCACTTTCCATCAGGTGACCCACTTGCTTGTTTGCCTTCCTATTTTATAAAAAAAAAAAAAAAAACAAAAGTATCAAACAAATATATTTAAAATATGGTTTGGTTGCAGATGTTCGAATAAACATTAAATTTAAATTTTGTATTTATTAGGTGTGGACCAATAGTCTGCTCATTTTTATACATAATTATAGCATTTTGGCTGCTTCCTCTTAAGTTCTGCCTACCCCGGAACTTTACCGTCGTGGTGATAGCTGATAGCGACAGTAAACAGCTTACGCGCTAATAACTCGCTCGATGGGCTTTACGAGTTGCGTCTTAAGTCGTAAAACTTAATGCGGACAGACAGACTAGTTAACTCCAGTGGTCTTACAGACTACAGCTGTAGGAAAGAACCATTTTCCTTCATGAATTGTGTTTCTATACTGAATTTTGGTAATATTTTATTAATAACTATAATGTATCCTCTAATAACCGAAAATACTGAGTTGTTTCTTGGAAAAAAGTTTGGTGTGAAGAGTTGGGTAAATATTTTAGAAAAATCACATGGACACGACAAACGCACATATATTTGACCACCTATTACTATTGTTATAAAAATATTGTAACAGATTTTTTTTTTAATTTTTATTTCAAATGTTTTTTCTTTCTGTTGTCATTGAATAGCATTTTAATTTAATAATTTGAATATTATTTATTATTATAATATTAAACTTTCCTTTTCTGAGAGTTATGATGATTACAACGGTTTTCATACAAATCTTCTCATATCTGATACGTCCGAGATCGGTTGTTGAGCACAGATAGCTGCGAAAATTTTAAAGTGAAAATTTTCCGATTAAATTCCCACCTTTTTGAGTATTTTCAACAAGTTCTGCATTCCTTTGATGTGCTGCCGGAAACTTTCCAAAACTGCGAAAATTTGAAAATGACAATCCAAGAGTAACCTACTTATTTCCACTTTTTTGATAATTTTCTGCATCTTGTTCATTTCTATGACGTCCCGCTAAAAATGTGTAAAAACTGCAAAAATTTCAAAGTCGAAAATTTCCGAGAACATTTCCACCTTTTTGAGAACTTTCTGCAACTTTCTTATCTGAGAGCGTAGCTCACTCTGGTTTCACTGAATCTTGAGTATCGGAGTGTTAGCACTGGTAGAACTAAATACTCTGCGCTGTGCCACATCTTAAAGATTATTGGCAGTTTAGATTAGACGAAAAACTAATTATTTTGTACGTTAATAAAGCCAAGTACCCGTTAACGGGCCGCGGTTCAACCATTCTGTTGAGATAAAAAATATAAACCACTCAGTTAATATTAACGCTTCTTTATAGGTGCTTGAGATAATATTTAACTTTTTGAGTTGTATCTTATTTTGCTCGTGTATTTTTGGTGGGATCGATGGAGCGTGAAATTAGATAAGTTGCAGCTTTTTTTTTATGAAATAGGAAGGCAAACAAGCAAGTGGGTCAACTGATGATAAGTGATCACCACCGCTAATAGACACCCGCAACGCCATGTATGTCTGCTATTGTGGTAATATATATTATTACCTACTTAGGAAAATATTTGTTATCATTATTATTTTTTGAGCTTCACGTACCATCTTAAATAGAGAAACTTGTATTGTTTTTAACATCCTCATAGATTTCACGTCTAGTTTGGGACACTACCCACTTAAATCTAATATAAAACTTCTTTCAGTTGAAAACCACCTTTCCCTTCTCACAATAAGATTCAAAGTGCGTCAAGTGGACATGTATAGAGGGACCCCTCATCCCGGACATTCCCGGAGCCGGCCGGAATGCAGATTTAACACGCTGATAGAAAAGGGACGTCTTTTGTACGGAAAATGATGGCTACTTTCAGACTGTCACGGAAAAAAGGAATTTTAGGCACCTATATAAAAATTGTCATTGCCCATCTTTGAAGCAAATTTAGTGGCAAAGAAGCATATGGCTTGCTTGGTGATCGTAAGGCCCGCGTCAAAATTTTGTTCAATTTATTTTAAATCATGTCATTTGAGATCCGATGCATTAATTATGACTTTGGATCTTATGAGGCTATAAATGCTTGTAATACCAAAAGTACTCATGTAATACTGCCCAGTAGGATGAGTTATTGTATAGGCACCCAAAGTTCTCTCGGAGGTAAGCCTCTCAAAATAGAACAACTTATTCATTAAATAAACTAGTAATGAACCGAAACGATTTAGATAGTACGAGTATTGAATATTTTTTTACATTCGTTTGCCAACTTTTGCAAAGGTCTTATCGTCAGTGTAAACTAAATTTGTTTATGGATAAGTGTTATGCCTTCAACTTGGCAAGAAATTACGTCAATATCAATCACTATTTGCGTATTAATTAAGTAAAATCAAACAATAATGATAATAAATATGTTCCAATATTATTCGCTTTTTTGCAATTTTTCCCCCGTCTGTACCCTAACTATACCTTTTCTTTTAAAACGCGTACTATCTGCCGCTTCTGCTCGGCCGGACCGAAACTATGCCGGAACCGGATTCTGAATAAATTACCGATGCGACGTACGTTTTATAAAGTTGTCCGTTCAAAAAATCGGGATACGAAGTATAGTGAGTCTGAATTCTATGGCTTATCAATATAGGTATAGATCGTTCTCGAGTACAGCAGTGTAAATTAAAATGCTATGTAATGACAACACAAAGAATAATGTAGGGTAATGGCAGGACTCGAACTTGCAAGCTCAGCATTCCGTGCCTTGCGTTAGCCAGTTTTGCTCGGCAGGGAATGCTGAGATTGCAGGTTCGAGTATCACCCTAGATTTTTCTTTATGTTGTCATTACATAGCATATAAATTTAATAATTTGAATTTTTAACATGAAAACATAAAAATCGAAAGGAATTTTGGTAACAAAAATTTACAGCTGCGTACGGGTACTAAAATCACACTTGAGATTCATTTTTATAACTACATACAGCTCCTAGCAACGAAGTGCGAATGTGTGCGGGAATACAGACATTGGTTTTTTACTCTAGACAAAAGAAACGGGCCATCATTTAATAAGATACCTTACATAACTAATTATGAATAGCTATTGGCCATACTTTTCTCACATGACTACAATCTTTGTGCGCGTGCAAGATATAAACTTTAATCTTGATTTTTAACGAAAAATGTAATTAAGGTAAATAAAATTAATACCGCTATTCGTTTCATAGCGCGTAAATCCAAGCATTTTCTTCCAGTAAAGGTCAATCAATGGAACAGCCGTCCAGTTTTAGAATCTAAGGTTGTTGTAACGTCAAAAGCCACCAAAAATACGCCCACCAAAACAACATAATCCATACGAATTAAAATCACAAATTTATCGCTCTGTTTTTCCACTAATATTTTGACTTTTAGAAACACGTGTCGCGTGTTGCGCTGACGCAACCCGCTCGGCGCGTTGCCAATTAGGTAATTTATAGCAAATTATAACTCGCTGGCATAATTGATGCTATGGCAATAACTGTGATACATTGTTAGTGCTTTGACAACAACAAATGCATAATTGGCAAGAAGCAAAACATCGTTGAGTTCGCTTTGCTCTTCGGATACCAGTGGAAGCCGAAGGCGTGCGAGTGCGACCGGACGAAAATACTGGCGTTATTATTCATTACTGGATGGCGTCAAGAATGATGATCAACATCTATTGGTGACAAAAACAGAAACTGTGCTCGAAAATAACGGTTTTAAACAAAACTTGATTACACCGGTCATCTGTCTCGTCAATATGACCTGCTCAATCTGGGATCATGGTCAAAACGTACTTAAGAAACTGAAAAAAGCGCTAGGAGAATGATGAGTCCTGCTTCTTTTGTTTCTGTTTTCGTCTTTAATCATTCGTTGTAACAATGAAACAAACACAGTAATTTATTAAATTCAGTAATTATACTTCTTCTCCTGAACACCACCGCCTTAACAGCGTGTAGTGGAGTAACTGCTCTACTTTCTTCTTCTTTAGTTTAAGGTAAGTACTCTTTACTACTTCAGGATATTACGAATTGAGTTGGTGTTTACAGCAGCACTACTTTGACCATTGCTGTTGTTTCGTAGTCAGCTTTCGACAGTTCAAAGTTTACTTAAATCTGAGACCTGTAAAAACTTCCAGATGATTTTAACCTAACTTAACTCTATGCAAATAGTAGACGATTCTGCAATGCAAAGGTACGAGCAGAGGATATCAGTATCCTTTTAACATTACCAATTGGAAGTCATTAGGGGTTAACCTTAACTTAATCTTTTGCCGATCTCGCTTGTTTATCAGTTCTAAATCCAACGCCGCAGCCCAACACTAGTGTTAATTCTGTATAAGTATAGTACATTAACGGCTTTATCAGAGTGTGAAGCGTGCCCATCATTTCGGCATCGGCGCTGGCGCAGAGCCAAGCTGCGCGCGCGCACTGTCTATTCCCGGACGCGGCGAGAGCGCCCGAGCGCGCCCGAACACGCCCGAAGTTGCGATAACAAGGTTTTGGAAAGTTGTTCAGTGAAAACATGAGCGGAGTTAAGGGCGATCGACACATTTTTTAAAATTTAATTCATCATCGTGCTCATCCTCATTTTTTTCATTAATATTTTTAGGGTTCCGTGCAAAACGTATAAGATCTTATTTTAACATTACATAAGTTAGAACTTTGTATTTTCCCCGAGATTGTTTAATTGTTCAACCGTTTGATACCAAAAGCTTACAGCCATCTCGCTTAATTCAGCCGCGAAACAAAAAAAAGCTGCATTAAAATCGATTTAGGTGCTCCGGCGCTACGAGGACTAGGACACAGACAGACAGAGGCTAAAAACTTTTAACACCCCTCTTTAAGTCGCCTTAAGAGTTAATTAGTAGAGGACTTGAAAACTTCCATACAGCGGAATAAGTATCGAAACAAAACTACACGGATCCGCAGATTTGTTTATTCTTTCTTTTGCACACATGTGCATTACATAATAAAGACCAAAGACATGACTACTAGGGCACATAGACGCTGGAAGGGCGAACCAATTAAGTTATTGAAACTTAGAAATATAATACAATTCAGTAATACAACAGTTAGCGACAGGCTCAGACGACTTCCTTATAACCAGAATTGTCACTGTTTTTAAATTTGGTTCTCTCTGTCACTCGTAGTCTTTCCTTTGATATTGTCTTTTTCCGCTCCTATACAAATTTCTTATACTATGTTATTTATTAGTTCATGCAATTATTATTTCCGCACCCGACCGTCAACAACGACTATGTCCATGTGATAATTTATTATGTCTACATATAGTACCTAAATACAAACGGTCTTATTTATAAAAACTTTCGCACGGTTTACAAACTTTGCGTAGGCTAATAGCGCAAAAACGTTATTCATAAACGATTGTTAGCCCTAACAAAAATTTTAAGCATTTGGTAATAAGGCTACATTGTTAATTAATTTATTGATTTTCACCAACGATTACTGTTGGACAAAAATCCATTAGTATCAATATATTTAACCTTAGAGGATAAATAACAGATACGAGCAAAGGCGAATCAGCACGTGTTTGTTTTTACCGCCACTGATAGATTTATTATTAAAACGATTTGTTTTTCTCACGAGCTCTCTCCGAATTTATTTGTGGCTTTCGTGAGACGGACACTGCGACACGACACGACTGTATGACAATTTATTTGAGGTGTAACGGAACATGGCACACAGACGCCATAAAACATATAATATACTAGATTAAAATTGTAATGACAACACAAAGAAAAATTAGGGCAATGGCAGAACTTGAACCTGCAACATCAGCATTGCATTTGTGTTGTCATTACAATTTTATTTTAATAATTTGAATGTTAAAAACATTTAAAATAAAAATCGAAAGAAATTTCGGTTACAAAATTTAATATACTAGACTTTGTAAGTGAGCAAGTATATATTATAGCAGTTGCAGAAGTAAGAAAGAGAAAACTACTTAGTTAACACAGCGCCGTTTGTAACCATTCTTGAATGACAGGATCCTCAAATTTTGTGACATGGAGCCAACAGGTCGGACGTCAAATTTTTACCAAACTCACTTTTTCCCACTTATTTAAAAAATAAGCATAACTTTTTTAGTTAATTTAACTTGATCAATTAATGAAATTGCGATATAATGACTAGATAGTCTAAAAGAGGACAAAAATTGAATAAGTTAAAATAAGTGATTTTGATAAATAATATTTTTTTGATATTGCTTTACTTATTTTTTTATTATTATATTAAATTTTGACATGCTATATATAGAATAATGATATTATTTTGATTTGAAATGTAATTTATAATAGTTTAATTCTCTCATTTCCTTTTTATCTCTGTTTTTATTGATTTTGCTTTACTTATAATAAAAAAAATTGACATGTTATGTATTGACTTATGAAATTATTTTGAAATGGAATGTCATATGGTTGAAATTGCTTTTACTTGCTTTTACTCGCTTTATTTTTTAAGACAAAATTTTCACATGCTAACCTTGGTTGAATATATTGTGGGAAGCACTGTTTGCCATCTTGGCCTTAAGATCTTGGAATGTACCATATATTCTTGTGAATAAACGACTCATTCATTCATTCATTCATTCATTTATATTTGACTTTTTTGCTCTAATGTCCAGATTTAGTTATGGCTGAAAGAAACTAGTACATACAGAAATTAGCATACCAATCTTCACATGGCCAAAATTCATGTTTTTAGGGTTCCGTACCCAAAGGGTCCCGACCCTATTACTAAGACTCCGCTGTCCGTCCGTCCGTCCGTCCGTCCGTCTGTCACCAGGCTGTATCTCATGAACCGTGATGGACAGTTTAAATTTTCACAGATGATGTATTTCTGTGGCCGCTATAACAAAAAATACTAAAATAAAAAATGTAATAAATATTAAAGGGGGTCCCATACAACAGACATGATTTTTTTGCCGTTTTTATAGATAATGGTACGGAACCCTTCGTGCGCGAGTCCGACTTGCACTTGGCCGGGTTTTATTTACTGAACTAAATTGACTCAAGCCTAAAGCGGCTTGAACCAATACTATCCATAACCATCAAAGTTGTCATCGCTCATCTGCCGCCCGAAATATCACCGCATGCATCAAGATAGTTCCAATCTTAAATATAGTCATAAACAATTAAAAATAACGGCCACGTGCCGCTCGTGGCACCTTATTGGCACCTCGGTGCCATGTTTGTGCACTAGCGGCAGACGCGTGTACTTCCACGATCAGACACGCTGACTTTCATGCTGTAGGTTGATTTTACTATGCCATTGGAAAGTTTCCAAAAATTCCCAAAATTTCAAAGTGTAAAATTTCCGAGAACATTCCTTACTTTTTGAGAACTTTTTGCAAATTTTCCATCCTCATGATGCAGACGGAAATTTTTGAAAATTGCGAATTTTTGAAAGTGAAAAACTACCGAGAACATTTTTAGAAAATATATGTATACTGTTTTCATTGTTCAATATTAACTTGTACAGCCAGCATCAATTATATGGAAGGCGGTCAAAAATATCGGAACTCGACTCTATTGTCAAATCTGTACGGGCTTGTTTAGCTTACAGGCTTCGATAATATTTGTTGCTCACTGTAACTTGGTGTTATAAAAAACTTTTGTATCGTATTAACCGTTAATTTGTACGTACAGTCGTCTTCAATGATATTTTTAAACTTTTTCTTTATTATAACAACAATAAATACTATTTATTGATTCACACAAGTGAACAAAATAAAACAACACACACAGCGTAATTTTACATGGGATTCAACAGGCGGTCTTATCGCTAAGAAGCGATCTCTGCCAGACCACCGTTGCAAAGAGATTCGGTGAGAAGTAGCCAAAGTATAATTGGCAGTGCAAATTAAAAGAGAACCAAACACACAAAATGAACGTATATAAAAATTAACATAGATTAGGATTACTTTTACGATTACGAAACACTGACCTATAAGTAATATGGACTTCTAGTCAGTGTTTAAAAAATGGCGTATCAAAGGAGGCTAAAAAGAAGACTAAATCGATAATCGCTCGCGCTGTCAGTCTGTCGGACCGACGGCGCTGCTGTCAATACTATTATTTTGTAAAAAAACCTATTTGCAACGAAACTCAATAAATTATTATTTTATGAAGTTAGACGTAAAGTTGTAAATCCAATGACTATAAATGGTAACTAATAATTTGCATTTGTAACATTGGCGTCAACCTGTATTCTCAAATCGGGCCGTTTTTGTGATGTCATTTAGAATGAAAGTGTACATCCATGCATTATAATATCATTGTTACGAAAGGTTGTCTGGAAGAGTTCGCTGCTTAGCGATAAGACCGCCTGTTCAATCCCATGTAAAATTTCCCTGTGTGTGTTCTTTTATTTTGTTTACTGTGTGAATTAAAAAGAGTATTTATTGTTGTTGATGAGATATTTTATATTGCAATAAGATAAAAAGCGGAAACGTATATTTAGCTCGAGCATATTAGTTTAAAAAAAATCAACTAAGTGTCTATTCCGTAATCAAAGTGACGTACAGTAGGGGCAATGCATTCACGTACCACCTTCTTCTTTATTCTTTATTCTTTAATGGCGGCCACGAGGCTTGTGCCAATGTTTTTTTTTTTTTTTTTTTTTTATGAAATAGGAAGGCAAACAAGCAAGTGGGTCACCTGATGGTAAGTGATCACCACCGCCTATAGACACCCGCAACACCAAGAAGATTGCAGATGCGTTGCCAACCCAGAGGGCTAAGATGGAATACCTCTTGTGCCAGTAATTACACCGGCTGTCTTGCTCTCCAGGCCGGAACACAACAGTGCAAGCACTGCTGCTTAGCGGCAGGATTAGCGAGCAAGATGGTGGTAGCGGTCCGGACGGACCTTACACAAGGTCCTACCACCCGCAAAACTCCGGGATGTCAGTGAAAAATAAAACTGTACGGTTTGGGTCAAAAGACCCCCCCCCCATCCCCCGTCGGGTTATTAGCCATCGGCCAATGATATCCCACCATAAAGGCAAGGAAATTATTGACCGATGCCCAGGGTGCACCGGCCCAAGCACTGCTCTTCCCCCCGGAGAAGACCATAAGGGAACCGCAGCACTTAGGCACACGAGGAGGAAACCCAACACGCACCCCACGTACCACCTTAGAACCCTGTCGCAATGACGCGATGCGTTAAACGCCACGCTATGTCATACAAATGTCATGCGTAAGTCTCTTCAACTAGGTTCTATGGTGCTACGAGTTTGGATTTCCTTGATTGTACTACGATTCTTTCAAATACTATTTGTACATATTTATATACCTATCTGTACGTAGGTACGATAATATAGCATGTACGGAAGCCAAGAAACTTTGTTGCTTGTAAATACGCATGCGTCAGTCTGATATTATTACTGAAAGTCACGCCACGCCCGATTTATTTTGGGATGACATAATTGGATCGATGTTTTTGATAATAATTGCGTAATACCAATTGGCATGTGCTGTTTATGTTGGCAAAAATTTTACTTATTAATAACAGCCAATACTTTTCTTTATGAAATAGAAAGGCAAACAAGCAAGTGGGTCACCTCATTGTAATCACCACCGCCTATAAACACCCACAACACCAAGAAGATTGCAGATGTGTTGCCAACCTAGAGGGTCAAGATGGAATTACCTCTTGTGCCAGTAATTCCACCGGCCGTCTTGCGATTCACGCCGAAACAAAACAGTGCAAGGACTGCTGCTTAGTGGCAGGATTAGCGAGGAAGATGGTGCAGCCCAGTGACTTGTTATTAATAGACAGGTTATACCCATGCAAAAACTCCAAGAAAAATGATCCGAATGCAGTGGCGAACACTCACATGCAAAATGTTTCGTTTTTACTTTTACGCACACATAGTGAACTGTGTAAAAGGGACAACGTGATTAAAACCATAGAAAAAAAGAAGACAGCTAGTATTTAGCTGTTGCTAATATTTTTTTCCAACGGACCAATCACGGCCTTGCAGGGTTTTGGAATTTGGAATTGACCGCAAACACACAGCTTTGGTTAACATGCGCACCGTTCGCTTGTTGCTTTGCGACTGAGGACACTGGTGCTATTTAACTCCAATTTGGAGCTCGCTACCGGAGCGCTTGTAACCGATCTACCTTTTTTAATATCATTGGTGCAGCCTAGTAGCTAGTGGCTTAAAACTTTGTTTGTTTTTTTGTATGTGCGGTAACCTCTGGAACTACTAAACCGATTTCAAAAATTCTTTCACTAATAGAAAGCTACGCTATCCCTGACGGACATAGGCTACAAATTCCACTCAAACGAAGTCGCGGGCGTCCGCTAGTGTCATATAAGATTACTATATCTACCAAACTAAACATAGGGTATACGGAAAAAACCGGTCAAGTGCGAGTCGAACTCGCGCACCAAGGGTTCCGTACAAACTTAAAGTACCGAACAATGCTCTAACGAAAAGATAAACTGGATTGAGGGACAAACTTAACTTTGCCATTGGGAAACTGTTACCCTATACATCGACGTAAATCGCGGTCAGTTTACCAAATGCAAATATATTTTCACGGCTTCAAGGGACTACAGATTTCAGTATTTGGTATTAATTTCAACTCGATACGTCCACGCGTTCCTGAGAAAAAGGGTCTTGACAGACAGACAGACGGACAACGAAGTGATTCTATAACGGTTCCGTTTTTTCCTTTTGAGGTACGGAACCCTAAAAAACATTCCCACTTTACTTGCAGGGGAGGTTCTCAAATGATTTTTTTTAAGATTTTTTTTTTGTCATTTTATTAGCGTGACTTATATGTATATCTGTGGCCAATTAGAGTTTTCTAGTAGTAAGAGTCTATGAGCTAAACTGCGAAGAGACGGACGGACAGAAATGGCGAAACTATAAGGGTTAATTGACTGCGGAACCCTCATAAAATTAGCCTTTAATGCTACACTAGTTTAAGCAGCCTGTTTCTATTACCACCACGTACAAGGTTTTTGTTTATAGTTAATAAAACACAATTCATATGCAGCGATATGCAGTGAAACAAAAAATCAACTTTCTCCAATAGCCGAAATAAATCAATAAACTATGCCAAGCCTCATGTATATTTAGTTGGGGACTCGCGAATGTTAAACGAGGATTAGGTTGCGAAACCTGAGGCGCGGAGCACCGCGAGGATAACCGGTTTAAACTGGTTTTCCACTGGAAAAAACTGGATTCACCTAGCGTACTAGGAGTTGCCACGAACTCGGAAATGATGACGTGACGTTTCGCGTACCTTGTGGTTTTTAGTTTGTGCTTAGTTCGTATTGTTTGTCGTTTCGTATTATAATGCGTCATTAGAAGCTGACAGAGGTATAGTAAGTAAATCTACCTAGAAGTCGAAGAAGGCAAGACGACCTATACCTAACCTATAGGTTGACATTATTCTATTGTCAAGAGAGTAAGAACTTGTGTCTATCTTTTGAGGACTTGGAGTGTTCATTTACTTCTGCTTCTAACTATACCATTGACTGTTCGTTTTATTAAAAAAACAAACTAGTAGAACACATAGGCTCTTATACATGTCTGATTCACGTCAAGATTCTGATAAGAAGAAGCGCCGCAAGAAACTAAAGTCAAAGTCAAAGTCAAACTCAGCAGCTTATTTTTTTTCTTAAAAACAAAATTACAAAGTAATAATAGATACTGTATTACTGCATGTATTTTCTCCATTAAATATGTCGGTCAGGAAAGCAGTGATACTGACAACACGAATAAAAGGTATGGAGTGGGGATAGCTGGTGATCGTGGCACTCGAGTGGACCCGGGCATTGGCATAGCAGCACGAGAAGGACCAACACTAGAAAGGCAAGTGACCAGCACCTACGCAGCAGTACTTGCACTGTTGTGTTCCGGCTTGGAGAGCAAGACAGCCGGTGCAATTACTGGCACAGGAGACATTCCATCTTAGCCCTCTGGATTAAGTTTTTTTTTAATACACCATTGAGAAGTTTGTTTGAAATTGATTAAAGTTAGTACGTAATCCAGAGTTTGACGGACGCAGCCACGGGTAAAAGTAAGTAGCTAGGCTAGTGTATTAAGGTATAGGAGTGTAGTATCACTCTCCATTACCTCATCGCACCGCGACTGGAACTCCCCGGGGCATCAATCAGCGGCTCGGCTCTGCTATCGTTCTTACTGGCGCAGACGCAGGAAACCGCCCGTCAATATCACTCCGTGTCACGCCAGGGCTGCCACAACGTACCGCAGTTATCAGTACTTGTACTATCTTGTTCTGAAAAGGGAGAAGCTGCCGAGTTTCTTGCAGCGTCTCTTCTCGGGAGACTCTTTCATTCTCCGAAACGCTGGCAGACTAAGACGTGTAAAAGAGCCTATAAGTCTTTAATTTTGATTTATTTTGTACTAGCCACTCACTCCACGTGTACAATTAGGGTGCTGTTGGATTTGAGCATTCATTTGTAACGAAATATCCAGTGTGTGGCGACTCTAGCGCCATCTAGTGTTGAGTAGAGGAAACCAACTGACATGCGCTACTTCGCGCCAACGAAGTTTCGTAACACGAACGCATATATACCACTTCCAACTTTCATCCTTCGGACTTCGGTCCCCAAGCATAACACCGCCTGGAGAGAGATCTCTCTTATGCGACCTACCTCTACAAGTGCACCTAGCACGAATCTTCTCGATACGCGTTAACTCGCTACGTAATCTGGTGCGTTTCTCTCCTACAGTGCTAAATAAAACGAGACGCACTGTGTTACATACCAACTTAAGGCGTGTCGAGAAAATTGGTGCTAGGTGCACATCATTCGGCGCTTTTAAAAGCCAGTTTTCCCATTTATTTTGTGAGTTTTCTAACATTCTAAGAAATAGAACTGAATTAGGAACTTTCTCCTTATTTTAAGTTGGTCAATTTTGAAACAACGAGTTTTAGCCGTTTGATGGAAATTGATAATATAAGCAAGGAAATAAAGTCTTTTTTTTAAAGTTAACGGGAAAAATCTTAGAGAATTACAATGACTATGGTGTATTTTTTAGAGAGCTATTCTAGTTAAGTAGGTCCTTAATTTTTTTAAACCTTGGTGCAATTTGATTAATCAGAATTTTAATAACTACAAACTAAGTCTGTAGCTACGATTGTCTTCAAACCACACAATTGAACAGTAATTTTTTTTCGATGAAATATTTTCAAAGACAGTTATCTAAAAGACGGAATAATATCTTTAGCCAGGTGACAACCCTACAATATTTGCGTGCAATCCATCAGGGGCGCGCCGTCAATGCGGCGCGCGGAGTACATCACCGCGCAACGCTGCGGTGGCAGCCCTAGCTGTCGTTAGGGAATTCGGCGGCGGGGTAAACGCGAATTGAAAAACATATGATATGTACTCTCGAGTACATTTACAGGGGGTTGTCACTGTCAGAATTGAGCAAGTTTCGGCAGAATACAGATATTTATTTATTACATTATTATTACCTGGACATTCGAGGGACAGACCTTTGCTCTACAGCGGGACACGATCGCGGGCTAACATTAATAATACATTATTACATAATAATAATTTTAATAAAGTTAAAAAATATAATTTGAATGTTAAACTATTAAACTTAAAATTACAAATTATTAAACTTAAATACTATGTAATGACGACACAAAGAAAAATCTAGGTTAATGGCAGGGCTTGAACCTACAACCTCGGTCTGAAACGCAAAGCACGGAATGCTGAGATTGCAAGTTCGAGTCCTGCCATTACCCTAGATTTCCAGATACGTCAGCTCACACTCGGCACCATATGAAACGCAGTAACAAGCTACTACTTCATTCCGGTATTCTGTGAGAGTGTGATACTACTCCAGTCGAGCCGGCCCAGTCGTACGGCAACCAGCAACTGGCTTACAGCAAGACCTAAGGGCCGGCAACGTAATGACGTTCATTTCAGTATCGTATATTTTAGTAATTAAGTCAGTTTATTTCCTTACCTATTATTCTTTGTGCACTACCCACTACTATCTCTAGCTTGCCTAAAGGTTGACTGGTAGAGAATATATTAAGGCATTAAGTCCGCCTTTTGTACTTTTTATTGTTAATTTTGTGCAATAAAGACTAAATAAATAAATAATAAATATCACTGGTTCACATAAGCGGCGATTATTACTTCCCATCAAGTGAGCCGTATGGTCGTTTGTGCCTTTTTACTATAAAATAAAAACCGGCCAAGAGCGAGTCGGACTCGCGCAGTGTAGGGTTCCGTAGGGTAAACTTGTTAAGCCTACTTTGCCGTGATAGTTTTCCTTTAAATTTTGTGTATGTATAGTCGACCAAGTAATTGCTTGACCACTTTTGAACCTTATCCCTTTGTGACACTTTCGAAAAGTGGTCAAGCAATTTCTTGGTCGATTATACTACTGTGAATTTTTTCACATTTAATTGGAAGATGGGGACATTTGACTCTAACAAAAATTAGCACAGTAAAGCTTAATTTTTCACAAACGGATCACTTAGTCGAAAAATGATTTTAAAAACCCGCAATATAAAAAAATACTACTAATATTACTACGCGGGTACTGTAGGTATAAAAAGGGCCCGACCGACCATTCTGGGCAACTTCATACTTCGACTGACAATCGAGAGGTCAATAGCTCCTGATGATGCCTCGTGGAGAGGTGAAACACGTGTCGAGTGGTATTTTCGGTGTTGGTGGTTGGGTTGTGGTCGCGTTTTGTGTTGTTTATTTTATTTCTTTTATAAAGTATTCAGCACAGGCGTTGTCTTTTTCACGATTGCTGACACTGGGTTCGCGGATTAGCAAAGCAATTGATTCTATTAGTATAAAAACTGTAGTTAATGTAAAAAAGTTACTTCGAAACAGTTTTATAAAATAACGCAAACTGAGGCCCGTAAGCAAAAATATAACTCATAACATCGCTGAAATACATAACCCACCTGAAGTCGGGAAAAAGCCGTAATATCGCGAGGAACGTAAGAAATTTCAATTTACCTTTGGCAGGCACTAACATGCCCTGTCCATCAATCACCATGACAGCTCCTGAAAAACTGAAACAAAGGTTTCGGAGGTATATGAGATAACGTTACAGGGAGGCTGTGGAGACTGGAACAAAGGAGTTATTCGGGTAAGATAATATACGATGAGAAATTACAATTTCTGTTTACTTGGGAGAAGACTACGGAAGTAATGAAAGGGAAGTCTCTACAAACAGGCTGAAGGCGGTTTTGAGCATTTATACTTTGTTTTTCAAATAAAACTAGCATTTGATACCATTAAGATGTAACGTATAGTTGACCAAAAAATTGCTTCACTTTTCGACCGTATTACAAAGGGATAAGGTACAAAAGTGGTCAAGTATTTTCTTGGTCGACTATACATGAAAGCCTTGTGTAAAAAATTATATATAACAGTAAAAACGGTATCACAATTGCGTGGTTTAGAAGGTATGAGGAAAAACAGGAACAGATAGCGACTTAGTTTTATACTAAATACTAGCTTTTGCCCGCGACTTCGTCCGCGTACACTTCCTTAATTGAATCAAACAAACGTGCACCCAACATGCAATCTGCAACATCTCCTGGACAAATGAATGAGAATTAGTTGCTTTGCTGCTCATGACGTCACGGCGGCGTATAACTCACTTATCGCTATCCCGTGGGAACTATGCATTTTTACGGAATAAAAAGTATCCTATGTGTTAATCCAGGTTATAAACTCTGTGTGTGCCAAATTTCATTCAAATCAATTCAGTAGTTTTTACGTGAAAGAGTAACAAACATCCATCCATACATATAAGTAGGAAATAAGTAATTAAGTAAGTAAGTCCAGTTTAGAACTTCTGTGTCCTAGATATAGGTTTTCTCACGTTATTATTGTTTTCAATAGATCGAGAGTTTGTTATTGTAAGTTGTTATTATTAGATTGTCATAAGTTTGAAACCGATTGTCAACGTGGGCCTGTGTCACGCTGCGTAGCGTACGGCTCTGCGTCGCACACCACCATGGATCCACGTAACATCAGCGTCGCGCCATCCTGGGTGACTCGACATATGCTGAGTGGACTCCGTCTCCACGTTTTGTATACTTATAAGCCCTTAGTGTTAACCTTAAGTCCTTTCTTTTTGTGCATGTATACTATTATGTGGAATAAAGCTTTTCTATTCTATTCTATTCTATTCTATTCTATTCTATTCTATTCTATCCTATCCTATCCTATCCTATCCTATCCTATCCTATCCTATCCTATCCTATCCTATCCTATCCTATCCTATCCTATCCTATCCTATCCTATCCTATCCTATCCTATCCTATCCTATCCTATCCTATCCTATCCTATCCTATCCTATCCTATCCTATCCTATCCTATCCTATCCTATCCTATCCTATCCTATCCTATCCTATCCTATCCTATCCTATCCTATCCTATCCTATCCTATCCTATCCTATCCTATCCTATCCTATCCTATCCTATCCTATCCTATCCTATCCTATCCTATCCTATCCTATCCTATCCTATCCTATTCTAGTCTAGTCTAGTCTATTCTATTCTAATCTATTCTATTCTATTCTATTCTATTCTATTCTATTCTATTCTAAAGGAAATAGTAGGAATAGGATAGGATATAGTGATTGTAACTGACATATATACTGCAGGAACTCCTGCTAGAAAAATAAGATTGTCTTCGTGTTGTCTTGCGTTCATTTCAAATAAGATAATTAGCTCTAAGAAAGTAATATATTATAAACTGCTAGTAAATGAATTGTAGTTATACCCATGACATTTTGTGCGTTTTATGGCGGTGGCTCCATTACACCGCCATGTCGGTCTCGGGGGTTTTAAACAAAAGGGATGGCGTGTGTGGTTGAATTATAAATAATTAAGATAACCATGGAATTTACTAAAACCACCAGAGTGGATCACCTGCCTTTTAGATAACCACCTGGTTACGTTAATCGAATATCGACAGTGGAGATCTCATTAATATCCTTTACGACATTTCAGATTTCCACTGTCGATGTGTCTTTTAGTAAATTAAAAAAAAAATACTTTGCTTTTTGCGTGTGGTAGGACCTTGTGCAAGGTCCATCCGGATCGCTACCATCATCTTGCTCGCTTATCCTGCCGCTAAGCAGCAGTGCTTGCACTTTTGTGTTACGGCGTGGAGAGCAAGACAGCCGGCGCAATTACTAGCACAGGAGGTATTCCATCTTAGCCCTCTGGGTTGGCAACGCATCTGCAATCTCTTGGGTCTTGCGGGTAGCTATAGGCGGTGGTGATCACTTCCCATCAGGTCACCCACTTGCTTGTTTGCCTTCCTATTTCATAAAAAAAATCTTTCTAACTACAGTCATGAGAAAAATATGAACGAGAAAAGAAAGAAAAATATGAGAGTTAAACTAAATTGGGACGTTCATGTTAGGGTGGCTGAGCTACTAAGCTAGGATACAGGATAACAGACAAGTAGAGGTTTAAAAAAACTGGAACTGGAATCGCGGAGTAGCAAGGTAATTTGTTCCAGTATGGATCTCCGTAAAGTAACCAATGATATAATAGAGGTTTCAAACTTTAACACCCTTCTTGTGTCAGCAGTATGAAGGACATTGCACATGCGTCGTAAAAGTGGGCATAAGTTCGAAAAACCCTTCATGGCAGGTGTTGTTTTTGAATGCAATTAGATTAAATGGTAGAAGTATTTCACCACACCAACTCCCAGGTGTAAATAAAACGGAATGTTACTTATATTTGTCCGCCCGTGGAATGCTGCCGACGCATTGGACAGTTTACACTTGGGGACAAGTTTCTTTTTACAAGGAATGAAAATCATACCAAGAAAAAAGTAGTAGCCCCGTAGATGAATTCAACTTTTCCAGGTTACCCGGGATATACACATAAAATCTAGTAATATTATTGTATTTTAGTTAAACTTGCTCGCTAATCCAACTGCTAAGCAGCAGTGCTTGCCTTACTTGCTTTTAAATATTTAGCTATGCCTATTTTGAATCCACAAGCTTAATATTTATGTATTTATGTACTATTTTCTTTTTATTTGACATGAATATTTTTATTCTTATTTTATTTTGACATGCGGAGACTATACATCTCCAAGTAATATTGCACAGTTTGACCGTGGAGGCGTTTTACACCTCTGCTAAGCATAAATTAAGGTAATTAATTTGTTTTTTGACCCTTAGAAACTATACATCTCTAAGTTATTTAGACTAAGTATTTGATTGTTATTATTTCAGGGACCATATATATCCCTATCTAATTTCTTTGATCTGGGGGCCCTATACATCTCCTGATCATTCTTAACTAGTGCCAGTACGTTCAATATGCTTAAAGCTTGCTGTGCTATTTACTGTTTTTTTTAGTTTTTTTTTTATGTAACTTGTGTATGCCATGTACTATTGTGATAAATTGCACTGTAATCTGTTTTGAAAAGATAGGAAGAAAAAAGAAAAAAAAAAAAACTTCTGAGTTTCTTGCGGCGTTTCTTCTCAGTAGTATCTTCCATTTTCCGAAGCGCTAGTAGATTCAGACATGTAAAAGAGCTTATACGGCCTACTTGCAAAATAAATTTTTCATTTTCATTTTCATTTTGCACTAAGTGTTCCGGCGTGGGGAGCAAGATCGACAGTGAAATTACTAGCACAAAAAGTATTCCATCGTAGCTCTTTGAGTTGGCAATGCATCTGTAACACTCTTGGTGTTGCGGGTGTTTACGGGCGGTGGTGATCACTTGCCATCGAGTAACCTACTTGATTGTTTCCCTTCATCTACACTAATCTAATAAAGAGGTAAACTTTGTTTGTTAGTTTGTTTGTATGTAGGGGGTAATCTCTGGAACTACTGAACCGATTTCAAAAATTCTTTCACAGATAGAAAGCTAGACTAATTTTACGTGTAAGAAGTCGCGCGGGTCCGCTAGTATTTTATAAATATAGAATCAAATAACTTGGACTTAAGCGTTCTAAAAAGCATACCTACTTAAATAAATGGACGGCAACTCGTCTTTGCTATCACCCGAGTGTGTGTGATCTAAATATGTCAGATTTAACACGCTTTTGAGCTTCGCGTAATAAATCAGACTTTACTGGTCATTCTTTTCCACAGAAAAGCAAAGATATTGAAAGCAAGATGGCACTATCGCCAGTTCTTTGGATACACATCAATAAAACATCAGATCTTGACTCACAAAAAAGAGCTTTTAGCTAATTGCGTCGTTTATTTAGCCTGCTCCACGTGACAATCATTTGACAGATGAGATTTACGCCGACCCGCGGGGTCCAGAGACCCTTGGGAAGTGATGTTACATATTCATGAAAAAATATATCGATACGCTAACGAAAAAAAAATAAGTTTATAATTTTGTAGCTTAAACATTTTCAGACCTTTTTACTTTTAAAGTACCTAGGAAATTCATATTGATGCAATTATTTGGTAATACCTATCAAATCCTTTCATTGTGTTTTCATAACGTACTTCCTTTAAATACATGAGCAGTTACATTACAAATATTTGGACATACATAGCTTGACTTTGAAACGATATTTTACAATATTTCACTTTAACTGTATGTAATATTGTATATTAAACAAGAAATTGACAATATTATCTTCCGTATCCAACTTATGTATGGAACTGTATGGAACTGTTTGGAACTTAGACTAAAAAAACATAACGTGAGACGTGTAAAAAGATCTAATCCTCAGGTATTCGAGAAAACTTTACAACTCATTTTACATTCAAATAAATTTAAATGATAATGACAACATAAAGAAAAATTAGGGTAATGGCAGGACACGAACCTGCAACATTAGCATTCCATGCCTTGTGTTTCCCAGTTTCACCGCATCACAAAAAATTAATATCTCATTTTCATTTTTTTTATGAAATAGGAAGGAAAACAAGCCAGTGGTTCACCTGATGGTAAGTGATCACCACCGCCTATAGACACCCGCAACTCCAAAGAGATTGCAGATGGGTTGCCAACCCAGAGGGCTAAGATGGAATACCTCTAGTGCCAGTAATTACACCGGCTGTCTTGCTCTCCACGCCGGAACACAACAGTGCAAACACTACAGCTTAGCGGCAGGATTAGCGAGCAAGATGGTGGTAGCGGTCCGGACGGACCTTACACAAGGTCCTACCACCCGCAAAACTCCATCTTTTACAATTCAAAATTATACATTTGTAAAAATGGACAGTGTTCCAAACCGTTACGATGAAGCCCCTATTACAATACTATCGATATCGTTGGCATATCGATGTCGTCGGCCCACCCTATCATCGTACTTGCACATATTGTATTGTTTCCGACGCGATAACGTTGCGTTTGGTGCGAAGAGGACGATTTGTTACGAAAAAGGTTTTGTTTTACATTGTGTTTCGGCCATTTTTAAACGAACCTCCAATGGGAGGGCTTAGTCTTGTAAGGAAGGGAAAAGACAACTATCTAGGTGACGTGTGATTAGAGATGTAAAAAAATTGTATAATACCAAATAATAATGTGTTAAATAGGTATTACAATAACTTATGGTATTTTTTGTATTATACCAAAAACTACAAATGGTATAATAACTGCTTTACATCTCTATGTGTCATATATTGTTTTAAAGCTTTGTTAAACTAATTGTAAAAGAGTCTTAAAACAATTATAATACCTCAATTTACTTGAACTCGAACGAAAGTAACCGACATAGCCCAGCGGATTAGCAAGTTGAAGTGGCAGTGGGCAGGGCGCATAGCACGGAGAACTGATGGCCGATGGGGTCGAAAGTTCTCGAATGGCGGCCGCGTATTGGCAAGCGCAGCGTAGGACGACCAGCCACAAGATGGTCCGATGATCTCATACAGGTGGTAGGAAGGCGCTGGTTGCATGCTGCTTCCAACCGGTCACTTTGGAAATCCATGGAGGAGGCCTATGTCCAACAGTGGACTTCTTGTGGCTGAGATGATGACGATGATTATGATGAATTTACTTGGGTTAGGTCATAGGAGGGAGGAGGGAGGGGGGTCACTTCCAATAGATGACCTTAACATTAAAAATAACACACAGATTCAACTACCAACTATATATTAAAATATATGTATATAAATTAGGAAGGTAACCTGATGGTAAGCTGCAGACCCGTGGCCATCCTCTGAAGTATATATTATAAAACATATACAATATACATGATCATAGTCATACTCGTAAATTATCACCGTATAGACGACCGGATAGCCTAGTGGTTAGTGACCCTGAATATAAAGCTAGAGGTTCCGGGTCGATTCCCGGGAAGGGCAAATGTTTGTATGATGAATATGAATATTTGTACCCGAGTCTTGGATGTTATATGTATTTAAGTATGTATCTATCTATTTAAGTTTGTATATCCCTTGTCTAGTACCCATAACACAAGGTTTACTTAGCTTGGGACTAGGTCAATTGGTGTGAATTGTCCTGAGATATTTATTTATTTATTTATTAAGTACCAAAGTGAAACATTATTCTATTTTTGTTTCTTAATCAATCTCCGACTAAAGTACTTGCACTCGCACGGCTCCCCTGACACATTTTAAATAAATTAAAAACTACCCTTACTTCTATCACCGGAAATTACCTTCATGCCTACATCGACCAACCTAACCTTTCCCTCGATCGCAGCGCCACTGTCAACGTGACATAAAAAAATACCATACGAAAAAGTTAGTTCCATTTTTTCCCGCTGGCATATTAAAAAGTGCATTCGTTTTCTTGTCCGCCAGTGGAAAGCGGTAACGTTCAGCAATCACGCAAATCCACAGTGTAATTATTTTTCGGGGTTACTTCCGCATAGAGTTAATAAGTTTTATAATTCAGGCCCAAACTGCGTTGTTTACGTTATGCGGGGTTTTGAAAAGATATGAATATGTATTTCTATCTTTGTTTGTTTGTCATTATTATTATAAGCTCACGCCTGTTTTGGGGTACAGAGACCACAGAACGCCATTTGCCGCATACTGCAAGTATGCAAAATGAGGTAAATTATTAAAATCCATAAGCTTAATAAATGGACATACCTATACAAGAAGAAACAAACAAAACAACAAAAAAAAATGTTGAAAATCCAACAAAAATCAGAACCATAACAATAATAACTTAATATATACATTTAGTTATATACATAAATATAATTAAATAGAGAACACGATGAACCTGGTCCTGTGGTCCTGGTGGACTACAACCCAACCACCAACACCAAAAATACCACTCGACACGTGTTTCACCTCTCCACGAGGCATCATCAGGAGCTATTGACCTCTCGACTTATTCGTCGCCTGACAGTCCAAAGGTCAATAGCTCCTGATGATGCCTCGTGGAGAGGTGAAACACGTGTCGAGTGGTATTTTTGGTGGTTGGGTTGTGGTCGCGTTTTGTGTCGTTTGTTTTATTTCTTTTATAAGGTATTCAGCACAGGCGTTGTCTTCTCGATTGCTGGCACTGGGTTCGCGAATTAGCAAAGAAATTGTTTCCATTAGTAGGTGTATGTATGTTTATCTGTCTGTGTTCAGCCCCCCGACCCGTACTAAACCTCACGCCATGTCTCCGGGCACTTGCCGTGATTCGATTGCGCTGCCCGGCGGTAACGAGTTCGAGTCCCGGTAACGTCATTGGGACCCACGCTAAACCCATCTCACGGGGGATCGGGTTCGGGAATCTCATTTTATTTGGGCGACTACTTTATATTACTTATATGTTATAACATATGTAGCTAAGGAAATATATCTTAGTAACTAGCTTTCATTATGGAAAAATATTTCTTAACATTTTTTTTAGTTAATACGTGATTATTTCTTAATTAAAATTTAAGCCTCGTTAGAAACGTCTAAGTATTTTTACATAAATGTACTGACTGCCACGTGTCATAGGTTCGTTTTCGTTTCGTTTTTCAACTGTTTTGGTATAACAACATAAAATTCATGGGACAAAAACTTCAGACATATACACACACACACACACACAGTTAATTCTAGTTATAATACTGATAAATAAGTAATTGTCTACTAAGTAATTGAAAAAAAAGACCTTTTTTAAGGAAATTTTTGTTTAGTTTGACTATCTGATTTTTTTTAGTAAAAACTTAAATAAAAGCGAATCATCTCGTAAACGTAAATAGTATTTTATGCAACTGCTATATAATGAGAGGCCTTAAAACACGAGTGTGGTTTTATGAAACGAGCGTCAGCGAGTTTCATAATAAGATCACACGAGTGTTTTAAGGCCTAATTATATACAGTTGCATATATTACTTTATCTACACACATATCATAACTGCAAAAAATCGTAACAGCAAAAAACCTAAAAAGAATGACAACTAATGGCGGCCATGTATATTAAAAAAGTACTCTGTGATTCGATCTATCTGTCAGGACGAACATTTTTTTTAAACCATAGACGAACGAATGAAGTTGCTATTTTCATGTCACTCGAGATCAAATGTCGTGCGTTTAAATTAAAAAATCATACTGAGTTGACGTTTCGTATCGATAACTGTTTTAATATCTGTGGATACTAGAATAGAGACCAACTTGAATTTTGACAGCTGTTCCAAATTTAAATTCATAACGTCACGAGCAGTCACGAGATATCGGTAATATGATGACCAATAAAGAACAGATTTACCTACTACCACAGATAAGAAAATTCTTATAATAACATTGGTTGTAATAATGCTGGTCATTTCCTAGGGTTTTTGAACGCGTTATTTAGCCTTTATGATATGTGTGTAGATAAAACACTTTTATATAATGCATTATGGAGTTAAAATGATCCTCTACAATAGCCTCTTAACAGGAATATGTTGAAATATCAAAAGCCCGGTCAGCCTCAAAAGTAGCTAAATATTTTAGTACCTTGTCGCTGACAGTAAAGTAACAAACTCGAGCAACCTCATTTCATACGTTACTACGACAAGGTTCTTTCATGTTCAGCTACTGGGCTGACTGTACTTACATACAGTCTGTAGTGGAATGAAAATGCGGCATGGAAACTCTACCCGCAGAAAGCCTGTCAAATCATGTAGAAATCGTCGGGAGGGTCCCGACGACACCTGCAAACGTTGTTACCCTACACGGATACCAGAAGAACTAGAAATGCCTAGGTTAGGCTTTGTCCTAAAACAATGTTATTGCAAACTCGGGGCACGTTATTAGGGATTTGTTAGTAATAAAAGTGATGTCGATGTTTATGACCGGTGCGAAGTTAGCGGCCAAAAGTTATTTGACTTATTGTCAGACTTATTGTCAAAATGTTATTGGGGAATTTGTTTTTCTGTATTTATATGATTTAGTATATAACGGACCTTTTTTTAAATTTGAGCTTCTTAATTTGGTAGGATTACAATGTTGGCGACCAACTTTTGGCCGCCAACTTCACAATTGGCCGCCAACTTTTGGCCGCTAACTTCACACCGGTATGTTTATGAACATATACACACTGGAATCCTTTACTAGTCTACTAGTAAGACGATATTGTGGATATTTTCATCTAGATTGCAATATTTATTACTGACAAATATGAAAAAATATTAATTGTAAAATTATATCAAAATTTAAAATTAATACAACAACAACAAATATTCTTTATTGATACAGTTTAGATTATACAAATAATGTTTATTATTGTTGAATAACATCTGATGTTGACAGTAATACCAATATTATTTTTTGCCGATAAAATATTTTGCTACGTCATTTTAGAATTTGTACCCGAGTTAGCACACGTATGGTTATTAGGTGGCAATCGTGGGTCAAAATTAAAACTATGTACCATTACTAAAATTATTTATCAGTTTCGTGACAGTTTAGCGACGATTTACATCAGTTTATCAACGACTAGCGGACGCGCGCGACTTCGGTTACGTAAAATTAGTAGCCTAAGTCCGTCAGGAATAGTGTAGCTTTCTATCTGTGAAAGAATTTTTGAAATCGGTTCAGTAGTTCCAGAGATTACCCCCTACATACAAACAAACAAAGTTTACCTCTTTATTATAATAGTGTAGATTATGCTACGTAGCCAGCCATTTTTGAATCTCACCGGATGACTAAAACTCGCCAAAATGTCCGAATCTCTATGAAAAACGGCTATTTTGGTGAGCTTTAGTTACCCGGTGAGATTCAAATGCAATTTTTGAATCTCACTAAGTGACTAAAACTCACCAAAATGGCCTCATTTCTATGGAAAACGGCCGTTTTGGCAAGCTTTAGTCACCCGGTGAGATTCAAAAATCGCACTCCTGGTCTTATCTTATCTTATTCTATTTATAAAGGGTCCTGTCGGGTACACTTCGACCCAGCGGGATCTTTTGTGTATTTATCCCTCCTTCGCACTTAGTCCATCGCTTTTTCCACTTCCTCCATAAAGCGGAAGATGTGGTTTAGCGGTAGTGCCTTGAATTCTCCTTGGGTATCCGTTGCCGAGGAGTTTCATTCTTGTTCTGGCGAGGGCCTCACAATCACATATAATGTGTTCCATTGTTTCAGCCTCCTCTCCACACATTCTACAATCTACGTAGCCAGGTACGTAGTATCGAAAGGTTCGTACTAGGTTCTTTGTGGTTATAGCTACACGCTTACACTCCTTCGACCCTGTATACATATACGGGGTGTAAGGAACAGCATACCGGAAACTGAAGCCCTAGTTTCAGAGCATTATCCTGAACTGAATTTGTTTTTTTTTTTAATATAAAATAGGAAGGCAAACAAGCAAGTGGGTCACCTTATGATAAATTCACCACCGCCTATAGACACCCGCAACACCAAGGAGATGGCAGATGCGTTGCTTACCTAGAGGACTAAGATGGAATATCTCTTGTGCCAGTAATTGCACCGGCTGTAATGTGTTTATTTTTTCCAGAAACTCAAGGATAAAAATGACCCTATTTAAGAATTATTTTAGCTACACAATGTATCACGTCCAAGCTTGGGTCAAGCCGTTTCCAGAGCTCCCCATGTCTTTGTTAGTGTGTCATTTTATCAAATTCCCTCGCCCCGGGCTCGGGCGCCGCCGGGACGCGTCGGCAGCTCCGCGTCGGTGCTGAATAATCACAAATGGCGGCAGGACGCATATGGCTTGGGGGTACACCTAATACGTTTTGTAGCTTTTTTATCAAGATTACAAATGGTGGTCGGATACGATTCATCATCCCTCCTAGCTTTCCATTTTCTTAGTTAGGGGTACGCTTTGACCATGATCCCAGGTTTGGTCAGGCCAGGACATTGGAGCGACTGCCATCTGACCTCCGGAACTCCTGTTACAGGGAAACCAGATCGACAGGATCATGGTTACACATTCATTTATTTTTACTGTTATTTTTTTTTTATGTAACTTGTGTATGCCATGTACTATTGTGATAATCATGTATATTGCGCTGTAATCTGTTTTGAAAAGAGAAGAAAAAAAATAAACTGCCGAGTTTCTTGCGGCGTTTCTTCTCAGTAGTATCTTCCATTTTCCGAAGCGCTTGTAGATCCAACATGTAAAAGAGCCTATATGGCCTACCTGTAAAATAAATTTTTCATTTTCATTTTTATTTGCATTAAGCATCTAGCCACTAGACCATCAACGGTTTCAAAGATTATTTTGAAAAAACCGACCTATTGCGAGTCGGGCTCACTCACGACAACATTAAGCAGTTTGGTTTATTGATTTTTTTTAAATTTTCATATTTACGCAGTTTTACCAAAAACACAACCTCTAAAGATTTATCTATACGTAATTATTCGAGAAAGTCGAAAAAGTTCGGCGCTAGGATACGAGTAGCTTCTAACTTAAACCAAATCCTATGCATACCTAAATTTATTCACTACGCGAAATGACAAATGCTTCTGTCCGTGCTCTTTGCGGTTATGTCGTGAGGTTATGCGAGCCCTTTCCATCTCATTTAGGGAACATTTTTGTCCTTCCACATATGCACTGTTATTCCCTAACCGCATCAACGTCGGACTCGACGTCGAAGCATCGCCCTGTCACGCTCACTCCAGCTAGTGCTAGAACAAAACAGGGCGCTGCTTCAGCGTCGAGCTCGTCGTTGTAACGCTTAGATAATCGCTCCCCAGGGACGTGACAACTCGCCGACTGCGGGGTATGGGATAAAGGGACGGCGCCATTATGATTCTTGCATACTTGGCGCTTTTTTTAGACAAATCGAGATAGTAGAAATCCGTGAATGTTTCAGAGGAATGACGTGATGTTTTGGTTGGGTTTGGGAATATCCAACTGTAGAAGGTTTTTAATATTTATTTATCTACACACATATCATAATTGCTAAATAACGCGTTCAAAAACCATAGAAAATGACTAACATTATTACAACCAATGTTATTATAAGAATTTTCTTGTCTGTGGTAGTAGGTAAATCTGTTCTTTATTGGGTAGTATCTCTTAGTAGTCTATGTTTATTGGTGATCACATTACCGATATCTCGTGACGTTATGAATTTAAATCTGGAACAGCTGTCAAAATTCATGTTGGTCTCTATTCTAGTATCCACAGATATTAAAACAGTTATCGATACGAAACGTCAACTCAGTATGTTTTTTTAATTTAAACGCACGACATTTGATCTCGAGTGACATGACAATAAGGACTTCATTCGTCTGTCTATGGTTTAAAAAAAACGTTCGTCTTGACGGATAGATCGAATTGCCGCCATACTTGTTTGTTGGTTTTTTGCTGTTACGGTTTTTTGCTGTTACGGTTTTTTGCAGTTATGATATGTGTGTAGATAAAGTAATGTATGCAACTGTATATAATTAGGCCTTAAAACACTCGTGTGATCCTATTATGAAACTCGCTGACGCTCGTTTCATAAAACCACACTCGTGTTTTCAGGCCTCTCATTATATAGCAGTTGCATAATAGTATTTTATGCAACTGCTATATAATGAGAGGCCTTAAAACACGAGTGTGGTTTTATGAAACGAGCGTCAGCGAGTTTCATAATAGGATCACACGAGTGTTTTAAGGCCTAATTATATACAGTTGCATACATTACTTTATCTACACACATATCATAACTGCAAAAAACCGTAACAGCAAAAAACCAACAAACGTATGACAACTAATGGCGGCCATGTATATTAAAAAGGTACTCTGTGATTCGATCTATCCGTCAAGACGAACGTTTTTTTTAAACCATAGACAAACGAATCGCTATTTTCATGTCACTCGAGATCAAATGTCGTGCGTTTAAATTAAAAAAACATACTGAGTTGACGTTTCGTATCGATAACTGTTTTAATATCTGTGGATACTAGAATAGAGACCAACTTGAATTTTGACAGCTGTTCCAAATTTAAATTCATAACGTCACGAGCCGTCACGAGATATCGGTAATGTGATGACCAATAAAGAACAGATTTATCTACTACCACAGACAAGAAAATTCTTATAATAACATTGGTTGTAATAATGCTGGTCATTTCCTAGGGTTTTTTAAACGCGTTATTTAGCCTTTATGATATGTGTGTAGATAAAATACTATTTTCGAATAGAAAAAACGAGCAAGTGGATCACCTGAAAAACCATAGGTTAAGGTTTAGAGGGTGGAAAACATCAGGCACCGTTTGTATGGAGAGCGCTGGGTACAGAATAGTCTTAAGCCATTGACTTACCTTGTTATTGTTAGAAAAAATGATACAATTTACCGATATTAAGTGATGCAACACGAGGATCAGTTACATCATCCCAATCAGCTGCAATCAACTAATTATCGCAGCTGTCGTGCACCCTATCGTGGACACGTATTTTTGTTCGTCGTCCATCCGTGACCCGATGACCCTTATTTGCGCACTTTTTCTGCGCAATAGCTTCCAATATTAATATAAACGATATAATTGATTGTAAGACACAACTGAGAACAATTATTTTTGGGTGGTAAGACCTTGTGCAAGGTCCGGATCGCTACCACCATCTTGGTCGCTAATGCTGCCGCTAAGCAGTGCGTGCACTGTTGTGTTCCGGCATGGAAAGCAAGACAGCCGTTGAAATTACTGGCACAAGAGGTATTCAGTTCTTAGCCATCTGGGTTGGCAACGCATCTGCAATCACATTGGTTTTGCTAATGTTTATAGGCGGTGGTGATCACTTACCATCAGGTGACCCAATTGCTTGTTTGCCTTCCTATGTTAAAAAAAACCAAGGTTGTAATTTTCTGGAAATACAGACGCAGGAGTTTTCCAGTCCTTAGCGGTGCAACACAAAGAGATCATATGCATTAATGTTACCATTTGTGTAACAACAGCTACGGAAGCGTTTCACATTTTTTTTAAACCTCACCGCGGAGTTAATTTGTGAAAGCATTATCATACGGTGGCAGATAAATTGAATTTGCCGACCCAGTTGCTCCACACAAAGGGCCGAGGTGCGCGGCCGACTGTGTCTCCTAGCGGCACGTGTCCACTTCGTTACGACACGTCACTTAGGGGACACTACCTACAATCGTTTACGATACGCCTCCTTCCTCATTCTTCTGCTCGTTACCTTATGAAAGCAGAGATAATACAATAAAATACAATTCAAATACTCTTTAAAGTTACACCATACAACACGACAAAGGAAATACATAGAGGATAAAATAACAAGGGAAACACCAGGCGGACTTATCGCTAAACAGAGATCTCTTCCAGACAACCTTCGGATAGATGAAATAGTGAACTAATGTAGAGTAGGCGGTGCACACATATCAGAAATCTATAAAAATGAACCTTCCACTTTCCAAATCGCTCGTAGAATCAGACGGTAGATACTTTCAAAGTCAAAGTCAAAAACCTTTATTCAGATTAAGCTTACAGGAAGCACTTATGAATGTCATAAAAACCACCGGTTCGAGAAACGTCGGATGAGAAGATACCGGCAAGAAACTCAACGAGATGTAATTTTTTAAATAAATCACAATCAAGAATATTGTTTTTTTTTTCATCTTAAATATTTTAAAAAAATTAACACAGTAGGTGTACTATTTGGAGCCAGGGATCGCCAATGCAAGTCGGGATCATTTCCAAACATCAAAATGGATCAACGCGTACAAGGAATAAAACGTATCTTTCTACCAAGTTCTAGCGTGCGTTCATTCAATAGTATAACAAATTCTGGCCTTGCTTGAATTTATGCCAAGCTATTTTGGCTTTAGGGTCAGCTCTGTTATCGCTAATGTTATGCCAAAATTGTATACCTACGTAGCTCGAGGCCACTCGACAATAGCACCTTGTTTTGGGCTTGAATAACCTTAAGCGGTATTGGTGTCAGTGAAACGATGCAAATTGAGTGAGGCACTGTTTAAATTTGGCCAAAAATATAGTCAGTAAATTTAATCTTTAAACGAATTCTAAAAAAGAGCGTCTTGAAATTTTTCACGATCTCTGTTGGTATATAATTACTGAAACTCCTTAAGTATCGCCGTTGTTTTTATTGTAATTAATACAAAAATTTTTTAGGAGAGGTTTTTTTTTACAATTGTTATATAAAAGGTAATGAAAACGAAAATTAATTGCATTGATTGAAAATGAGTTCTTCTATTCTAAATGTCTGATTCTACGAGCGATTAGGAAGTGAAATATTCGTTTTTATAGATTTCTGCTATGTGTGCACCTCTTACACTACATTAGTTATTCACCAATTCATCCATCCGAAGGTTGCCTGGAAGATATCGCTGTTTAGCGATAAGTCCGCCTGGTGTTTTCCTTGTTATTTTCTCCTGTATGTATTTCCTTTGTTGTGTTGTATGGTGACATTAAAGAGTATTTGAATTGTATTTCATTGTATTCTCTTTGCTTTCAGAAGGTAACGAGCAGAGGAAGCGTATCGTAAACGATTATAGGTAGTCTCATCTACATCTACACTAATATAATAAAGAGGTAAACTTTGTTTGTTAGTTTGTTTGTATGTAGGGGGTAAACTCTGGACCTACTGCACCGATTTCAAAAATTCTTTCACAGATAGAAAGCTACACTATCCCTGACGGACATAAGCTACTTATTTCACGCGAACGAAGTCGCGCGCGTCCGCTAGTAATTTATTAAATAAAAGTTACGGCGCGTGGAAACGGCTCGTGTTACTAAGGGCAGTGGACACGCGGCCGACTTTCCCGATGTTTATCGCCCAATAAATGAATACGCGTGTTCTGATAAGCCATTGGAGTATCCCTATCGGCCGATCCACACGTTTTATTCCAAACAGGTAATTTGGAGCATTGTTCTAACTAAATAACGGAATTTATGTGAATAGAGGAACTTTCATTATTTTATCAACTCTTATAGCTACGGTCCGAACTGCTTTTCGTCGCAGGTCCCGTTTTTGTCAAAACTGCTTTTCGTCAAAACACTTTTTTGACAAAGATGCGTTTAATCAAAATTATTTTTCGTCGAAATACTATTCCTGTTAAAAATGCGGTTCAGACAAACAGTTGTGATCATCGTTACTTTTGATAATTTTATTTGTCAAAGATGCGTTTAGTCAAAATTGCATTCCGTCTAAATATAATTTTATCAAAGACAAGACAAGAAAATTTAGTCTGCTTTATACGGGTCGGAGCCTGACAGTTTTCTGAAAATCGTTCTACGCGAGCTAAACCGCGGGGACGCTATTATAGTATTCTATATACTAAAATTGTCATTATCATATTGTATTGTATTGTAAATGTTTTATTCTCAGGAATTACCCATATTGGTGTTAGTAAACATTAGTAGCTTAAAAACTATGTTAGTATGAAACTTAAAATTAAAAAATACCTCGTTGAGTTTCTTGCCGGTATCTTCTCATCAGAGGTTTTTTCCGAAACAGTGGTAAATTTAATGGCATTCATACATAAGTGGCTTCCTGTAAGCTTTCTAGTCTGAATAAAGATATTTTGACTTTGAATTTCAATATAATAATATGCATTTAATGCATCGTCCTCTATCTTTGACCTGACGTTACGTTACGAGATCTTGCAAGGCATTTGTCAAAGTCAAGATATTTTGATTAAGTTTAGACTTCTGAAAAACACTTATGAAGGTCGATTCTCTGTCAAAAATAGACGCTAAAATTCACCTAGATATTAGTCTTTTGGAACTGTTTGAAAACAGGTTTTTGCCGTACAGAAAACTTGCAAAAACCGGGCTAAAAAGTTTTAAATCTCTGATTTGGAGCAAACAAAACATATAAATGAACAGTCTAAAAGATAATTAAATTAGTAAATTGCAGTTTGGCGATGTTTATGTAAAAGTATAACGTGCCTTTTTGGCACAGTAAATAAAAAAAATCTACGCTAAGGAGCTGGCACAAAGAATCCTTCTAAAACAAATTTTGCTTTGCGACGGTTCTTTCCATCAATTTTTCGGTACATTCTGTCCAACAAGTCGGTAGACTAACACATAAGAAAGCATTATTTGGGTTAAAATGAAAAACAAAGTACTGTTACTAGGAAAAAATATCAGTTTAAATTTGTAACGGTTTTGTAACGATCTATATCAGTTTGGTAACGTAATCATAACTGAACTGTCAAAATTATGAACAGTACAATATAGGCAGGTAACTACGCTGTGTCATAATGAAAATTCTACGGGTATTAACGTTCTTAAACTTCTGTGAGAACAATAAAATATATTAGTTATAGTCAAAAGGTGCTCCACGAAGCCCTAGGGCTCCGCAAAGCCTCTGTGGGAGCTTCGTATGAAAACTGGTTGTAATGTGAAGAAAAAATCTGAAATACACTTCTCCTCTCTGGACGATAAATCAACACTGATTTTTAATTTAAGGGCCCCGTCATATATTTCGCTTCCAAAAAGGGTTCCGTCAGGAAAAAAAGTTTGAGAACCGCTGACCTAGATTATTACCCCCTTATTCATAAATGCTCAGTAAACCTATGTTGGTTAACATGTTTTATGTCTTCGTCGTCTTGCCCTCGAATGAAAGGAACAAAACATATGTTTTATTTTTATTTTTTGCGCTATCGTATATTTTATAAACATAATTTAAAACTAACATATTATGTTAGTTAAAATATATTGTTAAATTTTTATGTAAGTATGAACTTATCAGCAAGCCCATTTCAAGCCAAATGTTCCCCCGTTCCCCATCGATCCCCTGCTTTGTCCCCACACAAAGAGGCTCAGATTTACGGGGTCCATTGTTTTAGCCCACAATGGCCTGGGATATTCTTATTTATTTGCAACTTGCGACTAACTTATGCCAAGTATTTATTCACGAAAACTCGGAAATGAAATGAATTGGCATTGCTTTTTTTGAAATATCTTGCAAGTAGGGCGCATAGGCATTTTGCATGTTCTTCTCGGCTGAATCTTCCATTTTCCGAGGCGCGTAGATTCAGACATGTTAAAGAATCTATATTGCCTACTTGCAAAATAAATTTTTCACTTTCATTTGTCATTACAATTTGTTGAAATATTAAAACTTTTAGCGAGAGTAGGTACACTGAAAAAAGGGACAACCGGACTAGTTTAGGTAATTGTCAATTAGCAAAACTTTTTCCTACTGATAAACATTTGATGAGTTATTTACAAATCAAGAGTTCGGTAAAGTGTAACAAATAGTTAGGTAGTCACTTTTTAGGGTTCCGTACCCAAAGGGTAGAACGGGACCCTATTACTAAGACTCAGCTGTCCGTCCGTCCGTCTATCACCAAGCTGTATCTCATGAACTGTGATAGTTAGACAGTTGAAATTTTCACAGATGATGTATTTCTGTTGCCGCTATAACAACAAATACTAAAAAACAGAATAAAATAAATGTTTAAGGGGGCTCCCCTCCCTTACAACTGACATGTTTTTTTTGCCGTTTTTATAGATAATGGTATGGAACCCTTTGTGTGCGAGTCCGACACGCACTTGGCCGGTTTTTTATGTAATAGTCAATAGCTAACAAAACTTTGGTTAAATGTAACAAAACTGTTTTTTCAGTCTAAAATAGAGGATATCGCTATGAATCCCGTCAACGTTCCCTCAAAAAAACAAGTCATAACATCGCGTGTTTCGTGTCTATATGTCAGGGCTGACTTTATGGTCAATATTAATGGGTTTCCATATTTATGGCCTAATAATAAAACGCCTTCGTTATTTACGAGGTGGCCATCGCGCCGCGTTAGCCCGCTGGAGATAAGGGGGGTAACTCCGTAAAATGTGTGAATTTTCGTGTTTTTACAGGCATTTTAGCTTCACTTTGTAGTTGTTTGCTTTACCAGGTGCGGTTTTGGTGGTAGGACCTCGTGCAAGGGCCGACAGGATCGCTACCACTATTGCTCGCTAATCCAGCGGTCCTAACATGACAGCCCAGGTTTAGTTTAACCCCTCCCTGAGTCTCTGTCTATTAACTAGTGTCATAAGAAAGGGACGCAGATAGAGATAAACTAACCTTGGCCAGTCATGTTAGGGCCACAGCCTAAGCAGCAGTGCTTGCACGTTGTGTTCCGGCGTGGACAGCAAGACAGCTGGTGCAATTACTGGCACAAGAGGTATTCTATCTTAGCCCTCTGGGTTGACAACGCATCTGCAATCTCCTTGGTGTTGCGAGTGTCTATAGACGGTGGTGATCACTGACCATCAGGTGACCCACTTGCTTGTTTGCCTTCCTATTTTTTCATAATAAAAAAAACTTTTCTGAATACTTACATCTTAAAGGCTTATGCAATAAAAAAGTAAAATATCGATTAAATTAGAACAATGAATACAATGATTTGCCTGACCTACCATCAATGTTGCAAGCAAATAACTTTTTTTACCATAAACAAGCTATCTGTCTGTCAGTAATTAACCGCAAAACGGCTAAACAAGGTTTAAGCTATTAGCTCTAATTACTCCTAATTAGAATGAAGAAGGATGAAGCAAATGGCTGTTGCTTAGAGACTGCCAAGGAGCATAGAAAGTTATTAGAAGTTTTTAACATGTGGCAAAAAATGTTTAGGGGTTAACACATTGGTCACTATCGCTAAAGGGCTACGCGGTATTCAGACAGTCTTACTAAGATTTAGCAAAGTGTAATAAGAGTTAGCCTGTCTAATTAGACCGACCGAATGGGTTCGGCCGTGCTTACTTGCTTACTAAGTCTGTCTGAATACCGCGTAGTGTAATGAGCCCTTATGTTATACTATAAGCTCATCATCGTCGGACACGACGTCGAGGCATCGCCCTGTCTTGCTCACTTGAGCTGGCACGCCAGAGCAAGACAGGGCGCTGTGGCTACACAGTGGAGTGATTTTTGGCTTTCGAGCGTTTGGTACTCGCCAGCCGCGAGCCAATCAGAGTCGGCTAAAGTTTACGCTGGCTTATTTGATTGGCCCGCGGCTATCGAATGTCCACCGGTCGCAATTCAAAATTAACCTCCGGACCAAATTGAATGATTTTTAAATCACTATGGTTTTTGCTTGACCACAGTTTCACCTGACAGAAAGTGATGGTGAGGTCGAAGATGCGGAGAAAAATTTGAACAGTCGATGATTCGATATAAAATTATATGTTTTTGTGCAGATTTTTTTTACATGTAAACATATTATTTACTCATTGCGACATGGTTCGATGGTGGTTCCAAATATGGTTGACAGTTATAAATTGTCATATACATTTTTTTATAATTAATAGTTATGCCGCATCCACGTCTTCCTACGTCTGGTTAGCAACGCGCGTCGCACGCATTGTATGCAACAATGCAATGCTTCTTTCAACACTTCGCATGTCGGGGCGCAGTTGGCGCACTACGGGACAAGCGGTAGCGGCAGCGGGGGAGGCAGCGGAGGCGGGCGTCAAAGAGTAAGTAACAAATGTTACATTTTTACAAGTTTTTACCTTCATATGTGTGTAACCGTATAAACAAATTTTGTTTAGAAAATCGATTTTAATACACTTAAGTAATCCGATTTACTTAAAACTTTTCATACGTATGAAGACTGAATGATACCTACATAATGCAATATATATTGATTATTATTTATGTCATTTATTATGGTCAATACAATAATCAAACACACTTTTACCCATAAATATATATTTAAAAAAAATCGCAGGTAGCAGACGAGCCAGCGGATCCACATCCAAAACATCGCAGGTGCATTGCCGGTGAGCCTTATAGGCAAAAGGAAAAGGATAGAAAGGGGAAAGGCGTCTATGGGTTCTCCGGCATCCTCATGCCGGAGAACCCATAGACGCCTGCTGTACGTTCATCGGAACGAAACGCAACACTACTTCTACTACCTTACCAGAACCAGAGACTAACTGCAGCGTGCTCTCCGCGAGGGGATGATTCTCGAAGCGTAACAACGTCGAACTCGACGCCAAGGCAGCATTCTGTCTTGCTCTAGTTCGGGCACGATTGAGCGAGACAGATCGATGGCTCAACGTTGAGTTTATTAGTGTTGCGCCTAGAAAATAGCGGGCAGAAGCTTTACGTCGTTATATTTATTTGCTAAAGAACTGGTTTTATCCGGTTTAAACCGCTGTCGCTTATGACTCGTAGCTTCGCTTGCCGCTTGAAGTGTTTACGTGAACCTTGTTAACCCGTCCCTGCTTTGCCTCAGCCCACGCTTCGGACAAACAGACAAGCATATTTACACGTCTTATTTTAAACTCTCAATAGGTCAAATTTATGATGACATATGGTAACAATAAACTTATTATGGACGGACAGTACGCGTGCAAGTGAGAGTACTGTATTATGGCAGTTGCAGAAGTAAGAGAGAGAGATACCAAATGATATTGTAACCTGTTTTGAATGACAGGTCGGCCCCAGTAAACCCGCTTGAGTATTAATTTTTGCATTACTTAGAACCATCACTAAACTTGGCACAAAAATAAAACATCCTACTAATCACTTTTAAAAATCTGAAAGTTTGTGTGTGTGGCTTTTTTATTACTTCTTCACTCTAAACAGCTGAATGGATTTGGATGAAATTTGGAACTAAGATAGCTTATACCCTGAATTAACACTTATGATACTTTTCATTCCACAAATGTGCATAATTCCAGCAGGATAGTGATAAATGAATACAGCGGAGGCGAAGTCGCCGGTAACAGCTAGTAAATATTAAAATTAATTGACACGTTAAAATTCTGAGCGCTAAAAATAGTTCTTATCAAAAGACGAGAGACATTTGATGGTTTCATATTTCTTGCCCTCTCGTATCGTAAATATCGTAATTACTTGTGAAAGCAAGCCAAAACTAATATTATTATACCTCTCTTAACTAGAACCATTGTTTTATTATACCTTATAATAATAATTTAATAACAACATATTAATTAAAACAACTCAAACGACCCCAACGTCCCAAATTTACGTCTCCGCAGTCATAAATTTCAATTAATTATTCACTTTCGCGTCCATTACTGCACCTAATAAACCTATAACAAAAGGTTATTACGGCAGTGAAGGGTTAACAGTTAACAGGTGTAATTTCGCGTTAATTAGGTGCAAACTCGTTGGGAAATGGCTGTCGATTGTCTCGTACAATCGATCGGCGTGGGAAGTGTTTATGAAAAAAACTAAAAACAGCGGCTTTTTGGCATTCGGAATGTAAGAGTAGAAACAATAGTGCGTTAAACAGGAAAAAATTGACGGTACATTCTCTTTTCGTAGGTAAGAAAGGTGGAAGAAATCGCTTTCAAGCGATAAGACAGCTTTTTGGACCTATATTTACGGTTTATCTATAATGTTAAAGGTTAACTGGAAGACTTACTTATTTACTTACTTATAGGACTTGACAAGACAAATACTTTATATTGAAAACCATACGAAAAATAGTACTACTTACTTACATACTTACGTATTTACTTACTTAAGTAATGCCTGAACTAATTATGATATAATAATAATATGTTAATCTAGCGCTAACTAATTCTAGGAAGCCATTGCTTTTCTAGTGTTCCCACTTAGTGACACAGCGCACTCGACGCAGCGAGTGCGTTACGCAAACAACGTGTAACCGCCGGCAGTAGCCCGCTTGAGTGATACATCGTTAAACGCACTTCTCTGTGGCCCCTACTATTATTCAACATATTTTAATACTTTTTTGTACTACTTAAGAACTAAATACGTATATTCAGAAAATCACCTGTAACACTCCCATCTTTCTGTCGGATAATAGTATATTATTGCCTCAGCAATGCTATTCCTGACATGGCTGCTGCTTTTGCAACTGTCACTGTAATCAGTTGTAACACTTCCATTTTTCTGCCGGGGGATAATAGTACATTATTGACTCAGACTGCCACGTCCTCGCAGCTGTTGATTGAAGTCTTGATTTTGTTTAGTTGAAATAGGTCGTAGACCATAAAGCGACCTGTAACTTAACTAGACTTAATACTTATAATGTAGGTTTATACCAAGAAGTTATCAGTAAAATACAATACTATAAACCTTTATTGATCACCATTCAAAATAAACTTGAAAAAATACAATTTAGAAACAACACACAAGGCACACAATTGGTGCTATTATCGCTTCAAGCGATCTCTTCCAAACAACCTGCGTGGTTTCAGCACCTTGTGTTCTGGCCAAGGAATAAGAAACAGAATAAATTTTTATTCAAATTTCATGGGTCATCAGATCCAATATAAACCAAAATATACAGCCATCCAGACATTTCTGGCAAGATGGTGGTGAACAAGTAAATATCAGGTATGTTTGGTATATAATGCAGATATATACATATGTAAATATTTTTACTAGTTTTTTAAAGTATATTGGGCGTTATTGACTATTTAATTAAATATGCGACGAGAGACAGTGGTAGCGGCGCCGGAGTGCGTAACCTGCCGCGGATAGGCGAGGTTGGCCAATACGCCCGTTTGAAGGCGCACGCGCATGGTCCAAGCTACAAGCAACGCGACATGTCTATAGAACGTCAGTTTTTATAGAAACATAAACTAAAGTAATCATTGGAAAGCGGAATCGATGGAAGTCTAACAGAGAAAAAACATTTCTTTTTTTCACTTCCATGCTCATAAAGTCCTTCTTTTTGCAGAGTGTAGGCTGAATAAAATCACATTTTATGCACTAGTGCTTGAAAATATAGTCGTCAAATAGACTAAGGCAACTAAGCTCTATACAGCCAGACAGATGAGGTGATTTCATTCAATAAACCTGTTATTTTGACTTCTTTGTAGCATCTAACAAAATAGAAATTATACACTATCAAAAACAAGTATTATTAACAAAACAATCACAATACCTATTAACGTATGTCTTGGCAGCATAGCATCCGACTAAAGCTAAAAATCTCAAGCTGAAAATTAAACATTGGCGGGAAAGTAACTTTTGACTCGTATTTGGTTATAGTTGTTTTCTTTGTTGAGGGAAGTTAATTATATAGTTTATACACTTAAATTATATACAACGCTAGCGGACCCGGCAAACATCGCGCTGCCCGGAAAAGCAATCGCACCTGCACCGACAGCAGCGCCACCTACCGGGTCCAATTGTGTTTTCAAACCGTCCAGGCATCCATTGATATACACACAAAATTTTATACAAACGGGTCTAACTGTTATGAGGAGCAAGGTGACAAACACACGTACAGAAGACATATATATTAAGGTTAATTTTCAATAAAGTTTGTTTATCTACACACATATCATAAGTGCTCAATAACGCGTTCAAAAACCATAGGAAATGACCAGCATTATTACAACCAATGTTATTATTAGAATTTTCTTGTCTGTGGTAGTAGGTAAATCTGTTCTTTATTTGGTAGTATCTCTTAGTAGTCTGTGTTTATTGGTGATCACATTACCGATATCTCGTGACGTTATGTATTTAAATTTGGAACAGCTGTCAAAATTCAAGTTGGTCTCTATTCTAGTATCCACAGATATTAAATCAGTTATTGATACGAAACGTCAACTCAGTATGTTTTTTTAATTTAAACGCACGACAATTTGATCTCGAGTGACATGACAATAGGGACTTCATTCGTTTGTCTATGATTTTTTAAAAAACGATCGTCTTGGCGGATAGATCTAATGGCCACCATGACTAGTTGTCATTCGTTTGTTGGTTTTTTGCTGTTACGGTTTTTTGCAGTTATGATATGTGTGTAGATAAAGTAATGTATGCAACTGTATATGTATAATTAGGCCTTAAAACACTCTTGTGATCCTATTATGAAACTCGCTGACGCTCGTTTCATAAAACCACACTCGTGTTTTAAGGTCTCTCATTATATAGCAGTTGCATAAAATACTAATACATTATCATGGTAAAATTAATATTTTAAAACACATTTTAATTTACTCTTGGACCGCCAAGCTACACATTGTTGGTTGGCATCTGTCTCTAGCCGGAAGGCTGTGTTTCGACGTGGTTTCGACACATAGTTGATTGGTGCCAAATTGATGTAGCGTGTGGTATCTATTATAATGTTGGTATTGTCAAACAAAACGGTTATTTTAAGAGAATCGGACAATACTACTCTTTATACAAAACAATAAAAAATTTGGTGGCAACTTGAAAACTAGTAGGTAGGTTGTGACTGGATTTCGTACGGTAAGTAAGAGGTTCTGAGGTCCATTGACCTAAAGATCGGCAAAGAATCAGCAATTCACTAGTGACGCCCCGGCTTTGCAAGATAACAATTAAGATGTAATGTACTTAAAAACCTTCCGTAAAGTCTCTAAATATATAATGAAATCCGTATCGAAATCCGTCGAGTGGTTTAGAAGGAAGAAGGAGCAGGCGGCGAAGATAGGAGGACGAACAGGAACGGATACCGACTTTGTTTATGTAATGCTAACCAATGTAGCGACGGCACGGTTGGTCTATTTCGCCTATTTTAATAGCATTATTTCGTACGGCCTTATTTTATGGGGATCTGCTGCAGATATTGAGTCAGTTTTCATTTTGCAAAAAAGGGCAGTTAGAGCAATTTATAATATGGATACTCGTGAGTCATTAAGGGAATTTTTCAAGGAAATAGACATCTTGACCCTACCGTCGCTATATGTTTTTGAAATAATCATGTACGTTAGGAAAAATATATGCAATTTCCCTACCAACGTCGATAAGCCAAAGGCTACTAGAAATACAGGAAAGCTTAAAGTTCCAACTTACAGACTGGCTAAAACCAATAAGTCGTTCATGGGAAATTGTGTAAGATTTTACAACAAAATTCCAAAAATCATAACTGAACTAAATGATACAAAATTTAAATCTATTGTCAAGAAGACATTAATTTCTCGGGCGTATTACAAAATCAATGACTATATCTTGGACAAGGATGTTTGGAAATGATCCCGATCTGTATTGGCGATCCCTGGCTCCAAAGATTGTACACCTGCTGTGTTAAATTGTTAAATTGTAAAAATTTTGAATATTTGAGATGTAAAATAACATTGTAATTTTGATTTATTTAAAAAATTACACCTCGTTGAGTTTCTTGCCGGTTTTTCCGAACCGGTGGTAAATTTTTTGACATTCATAGTGCTACCTGTAAGCCTAATCTGAATAAAATATTTTGACTTTGACTTTGAATGCAACTCGCATACGAGAACTCGCGCCATGTAAATGTCCCCTTACTTCATTTAAAGTTGGTTTAATAAAACTGATATATAATATTCAACCACATATCTACATTGGTAGCCCAGCCGAGTGATTACGTTTACGGGCAACCAGTCGGCGCGTTTAACCCGCTAGACTGCGGTTACCGCGTTTAACTGCTTGCAAAACTAACCGATTTTAATAGCATGCAGTCTAAACCAGCCTCCATTGACACATGTTGGCCATTATAGTCACACCTATGTTGAAACTAGCTTTCGCCAGCGACTTTGTCCACGTAGTTTTCGATCTTTTATCCCAATTTTAACCCTCTCAATGGTGGAATCCCAAACTAGTTTTTTATTCCAACTCTATACCTTATGAAACTCAATCACGTTGCTCACAGGTTTATATTTGCATTTGGTAAACACACCGCCACCTATGTCGATGTATGGCGACAATAGTTTTCAAAGTGCAAAATTAAAGTTGTCTCTCAATCCAGTTTATCTTTTCGCTAGAGCAATACAACATGTTCATTGCTTAATAAGTCCCCTTGCCCAGAGTTTTTAAATAAAATTTAACCTAACCCATTTAACATATATTGATATTTTAAATTAAAATAAAAGAAAATATTAAAAAAAAAGGAAAATTGCTCAAGGGATAAATTACTAGGAATTAAAAACCGCTATCGTAACGTAACCCTAGTAAAGAGTATTTGTAAGTTAGTACTAACGCTATGGATTGAAAGTCTGAAACAATTTATTTGTAGGTATTTGTGTATGTCACCTTGTTATTGAAAAACACCGTTAGTTCACAATATATCCCGCAAGATTGTTAACTGTCGATAAATTGTGAACTCTACTATAGTAGAGTATAAACAGTCACAGTATAAATTTTCAAAGCAAGATGACGAAGCTCCGCTTCGTGTGGCTTCTATTTTTCACTCTGAAAAACAAAGCCTACCCCAACCTTCAACGTTATAACTAAGTATGAAAAAGTAATGCGTTATGTGCATTATATTACAAGTAGTATGTTACAGTTCATTGTTTATCGACAGTTCACAATATCGCGAGATAGATTATGAACTAACAGTGTTCACAATACGGTGACATATACATATATCGATTATAGTACCGTTGATTGTTTTTACGACATTAATAAAGGCATAACTGTCAAATAAATAGCTTTTTCGGTTGATATTCATTGTGATTGAGACGGGCCGAAGTTTGAGCCAAACTAGTTCGGGGTAACGGGCTGGCGGGGTAATCATCATAAAGGTGGCGTTATAAGTTTTATTAGCTAACTTTAGATTAATTCGGTTAAATAATGGCCTAAGTTTAGATTGGTAGTGGATTAAAAACGGCGCTTGATTAAGGTTGGTGAACTTTCACCAATTTCAATATATTGTATTTCTGTAGGATACTTTGTTTGCAGTCATGTTTAGGGTTAGGTCTGATTGTTTATCTATACGTGTATAAAAAAGCACACAGATAAAAAACACAAACAAGTAAAATTACAATACAAATAACGGTTTCTTTCAGTTCCATCTTCAATGATCAGTTAAGTTTGATGCTGTTTTTGTATATAAAATAGGAAGGCAAACAAGCAATTGGGTCACCTGATGGTGAGTGATCACCACCGTCTATAGACACCCGCAACACCAAGTGGATTGCAGATGCGTTGCCAACCTAGAGGGATAAGATGGAATACCTCTTGTGCCAGTAATTGCACCGGCTGCCTTGCTCTCCATGCCGAAACAACAGTGCAAGCCTGCTGCTTAGCGGCAGGATAAGCAAGTAAGATGCCGGTAGCTATGCGGACGGACCTTGCAAAAGGTCCTACCACTCGCAAAACATAGTTTAGAATGCTGATAAATATCTAAATATCTCTAGTTGACCCGATGTGCTTTTGTAACCTTCTTTCGAGTATGTTAAACCAAAAATAAGCATTATGATTTTGAATTTCTTTGCCCTTAGCAACGACATTATGTAATGTGATTTGTTAACTTTGCAAATGAAGTCAACAGTAAACATTGTCAGGCGATAGTGCATCGTACCAATTCAAGGAGCAACTTGGTAAACAAAAATCTCAAATAACTAACGCTCTGTGAAACACAATGTCATGTCGCAAACGTTCGAGTTGACAATTTTAGTACATTGTTTACAAAAAACACTTCGCACTGTTCTGGAATCTAGGTCTTACGGCTTAGGTATGATTTTTCCTTTGTGCTAGGTAGTCATTTAAATACTATAGGTAATGTGTTTAAAACCTAGACAATCCCTGACCGACCTCAACGAGTCGTGTAACGAGTAGTAAACTGTTTTATTTCTTTGTGTTATTTTATGGTTAGCTTGCTCTTTGTTACCGTAGGCTCGTTCCAAGAGCTTTGTATCGATATTCTGTACCCTTACCATGAGTACAGTGCACCTAGCCGTAACCATACTCGCTAGCGACAGCGTAAAACGATTCGTATGGGAAATTGCACAGCGCCTCTAGCGCTCACTTAGATAACTAAAGATCGCTAGTATGAGTCCAACGGTAAATTACCTATCGAAATCTGAACGCCAGTGTCTAACGTTTTGTAGCTGTTGCCGTAGAATATTGGTACCATGAGTCACAAATTTGACACATGTCATCGAAAAATACCGTATCGACTATGGTTAACTCTTTCACTGACAAATGGGAGCGTATTTAACCGATATCGACTGTAGTAACGTAATACGAATTTTCGATAGAAACTCATGGTAACGGTACTGGATCGCAATGGATCGTATCGATCCATTTAAATGAATACCAAGATTCACATTAAATAGTGCTCAAATATAAGTTTTTGTAATCATAATATTCGTATTTTTAATCATATTCAAAAATGTGCATTTTAATTTGTAATTGTGACATTTTATTTGTATTCGTTTAATTTTCTATGATTATGTTAGTTTTATTTTTGTGGTAATTGCCTTCGTATTCATTGTTTAATTATTTTTATTAATTCTACGGTCGTTTTGACATCTTTTTGAGTTTAAAATGTGACGGTAAAATGTTATGTGTGCTTATTTTGGGACCATGATAATGCCTAGGAGTAAACTATTTATTTATTTATTATAATTATGTCACCGTATGATTGGGAACTCAATTAGTTCATAATGTAGCTCGCGAGATTACAAACTAACAATAAAAAAATAAGGGGTCCCTATACAGAAAACCGTGTTTTTTCGGCGTTTTTTGAAAGGAACCCTTTCTGTGCGATTCCGACTCGCACTTGACTGTTCTTTTGTTAATTTTAAGACATTTAACTCGTCAACACGTGCATAGTTTTAATTTTTATTTATGTGCTTGATAATTGTTTTGTTTGTTTGTTAAGTAGTCCATAATTATGTTAAATTTGCATAGATTAAAGCCGATTTGCGGTCGATTTATAATCAATATAAATATTCATAAACAAGGGTTTTATTCTAATAATGGATAATTATGTCGTAAAAGTTAACGTCAGTTTTAAATAAAAGATTTATTTTAAAATAGGTAAGCCGTTGTGTGTAGTTATCCCAACGATGAACGGTTACACTCCAGCGCCAAAAAAAACATAACAAAATTTTTAAAATACACACGTGATATGCAGCAGTGTGGGTGAGGTTACGTTCCAATTTTCAAAATATTGTCTTTTTTTGTAAAGAATGTGTTGTTTGTGTTATTCGTCACTCAACTCTCGTTGCGTTGCCGGTGTGTTTTCTATCAGTCTATCAGTCATTGTGTTAGACTGTCATCAGTCAGTCAATCAGTCAAGGAACTTTTCTATGTGTAATAGATTCCATTGAAATATATTGCGGGTGGTAGGACCTATTGCAAGGTCCGTCCGGATCGCTACCACTATCTTGCTCGCTAATCCAGCCGCTAAGCAGCAGTGCTTGCACTGTGGTTTTCCGGCGTGTAGAGCAAGACAGCCGGTGTAATTACTGGCACAAGAGGTATTCCATCTTAGCCCTCTGGGTTGGCAAGGCATCTGCAATGTCTTTGGTTTTGCGGGTATCTATAGGCGGTGGTGATCACTTACCATCAGGTTACCCAATTGCTTGTTTTCCTTCCTGTTTCAAAAAAAAAAACAGTTCGTTTCATTTTTGAGGGTCACATTTGTACAAATTTTGTGAAATGGTGCAATAAATTACTGAATACTGAAAAAACAAATTTATTCATATTGCTCGCAATAGTTTCGCTTTTTGCGTCAATGTGTGTCGAACGCACGACATTTGTCGTACGATGTGGGGCACGCGGCAACGTGAGGCTACCTAATGAGCAGTTGTGTGCATTTTTATTGGCTTATATAGTTATATAGTTTAGTTAGTTTAGCTTATTTATTCAGTCAATATAATTACATCATAAATTGCACAAAATGTCAAATTACACGTTTTTATACCGAGATCGTCAAATTTCATAGGCATTAATCAATAAAACTAAAACAAAATTAATATACGAATGTCAGCATAATTAAACAAGAATTAAAACTATTAAATATTAGAACTAATCAAAATTAATATTGGTATGTCAACATAATAAAAATAATAAGCATTATACACTAAAACTAAGTCAAAATTAAAATTAAAATTGGAATGTCAACATGAAAAATTCGTCTCTAATAAGGATCAAAAATAATAAAAAAGAAGAAAGAAATAAAATATAAAAATACTCTTTCACTGAATACAATGGATGATCCAACAAAAGGTTCTTCAGTCGGCGACCAAATGCTTCGTCATATAACTTGAGTATATAAGAAAGTCATAAAAAAGTTAGTAATTGGACCTTTTGCAAAGTCCGTCTGGATCGCTACCACCATCTAGCTTGCTAATCCTGCCGCTAAGCAGCAGTGCTTCCATTATTGTGTTCCGGCGTGGAAAGCAAGACAGCCGGTGTAATTACTGGCACAAGAGGTATTCCATCTTAGCCCTCTGGGTTGGCAACGCATCTGGTGCAATTGGGTGGTGGCAATTTCTTTGGTGTTGTGGGAGTCTATAGACGGTGATGATCACTTACCATCTGGTGACCCACGTGCTTGTTGGCCTTTCTATTTCATAAAAAAGCTACTACGTCACGCCGGTATTTTGTTAAAAGGCGGTACTACTTCGGTCGCGCCGGCCTCTTCTTAATGCAACCAGCAACTGGCAACAGGGTCTACCATTACGAAGATATTTAAAGGTTTTATAAATAAGTAGTATTCCTTCCTTAAGAGGAAACCTCAAGGCCTAGAGAATTGAAAAATAGGTATTTGTAAAATCTATTGCTGCCTCCATCTATGCGTAGAGCGCAAATAGAGACAGATGCAGCTTGGACTGAAAATACCTATTTAAAGTACACCATCGATTTTTTGGAAAAAAAATATTGCTCTACTGGCATTATCCAGAGAGGAAACAGGGGACGACGTTTGTATGGAAAAACGGTCCTTGTGTTTCCTCTAAGTCTTCTAGCGCGTATCCCCGTTTCTTCATTGGGGGTTCGCAAAATTAAAATCCCTTTTTTGGATAAACAGTCCTATGAACACTAGTTATAGTTACGTTTTATTAACATAAAGTTGCGTAACTGACTTTCAAGTAGAAATCTCTAAAGGAAACCAGACCCTATCTCGTTGATAATTAATAGTTTCCTTCAAAGAAAACATAAATCAACTAAACGTATCGTTTTATTTAAATCCACGCCCTTTTAAGGGACTAGAATAAAACTCGTGCAGCGAAAGAAATCTAGTAAAATCTATCTTACGACATCGTTTTCCATATACAACGCACTAAGAATGCATTTCTAGACCGTTTTAGAAAACCCTGTCCCGACCTACTAGGACACATCCGCCATTTAAAATATAACTCCGTGTGCTAACAAGTTTTTACACCAGACCTGGGTACTGCTAAGCAACCTAGAAAATTGTTGCGATTCTATGAACCGCCACCAAAAACCTAACAATAGCTGGAAAACTGGAATACAAAGTCCCACGAATTACATTGCTGCGTTCGTTAAATCAACCATACACCCGTGCGTACACGATCATAAAATAAACGCAATGGATGTTGAAATAGTGGTAGAGTAGAATTGGTGAAATAGAACGTTTATGCAATAGTAGGAGTCGATGTTGTAGATCTCTCTGCCTTCACTTCGGTTGCTAAGCGAGCGGCTTGCTTGTGTGCGTGAGTGCAGTGCCCGAGGTCCTAGGGTTGCGACACAAGGACTTTCGACGACGATGTCGAGGCGTTAGAAAAAGATTAGATTATTTCACTTTAAAATTTAGAGGTTTGTTTTAGTAGTAAATAACTGTAAAAATAGGAGCTAACTATTGCCCGATTTGAATGCCCGACTAAACCAAAAAGTCAAGTTATGAAAAATTCATGGAATAAAACATATACCTATGTATTATCAAAGGTCGGACACAGGTGTGACATTCCATTGTTAGTTAGTAGTTAGTTTTATAATTCTAACACTAGTTCAATAAGGGTTATTATTTACTAACAAACTATGGATTATTATTTTTAATTTGATTTAAACATTATTTATTATTACGAAAAACCTAAATCAGATCTTTCGGAGGCAGTTCTAGATTTTGATGACGCGTTAACGTGTAATTGATTAGAGAACACAAATAACTTGCTTCTTAATAATTTTACCACTGTTTTTTTCGACGATCACAAAAAGTGCGAAATTCAAGCGTGCCAAATACACACCCATACCTCTTAATTGCTCCTAATTCCATGTACCTATCGACCTACCAAGACCTTCACAATGATAAATCACGCTTCACCAAACCGTGGTTGCTTAAGCGTAACGCCGAATCTTAAAACAATCCTTGCCAGTTCATTCACTCTTAATGATGAATTAACCCATTAGTCCGTTGCGTCACGGCACTGGCAATCGTCCGGCAAACTACACCATGATAATGGCCAGATTTCGACAAAATATCGCAACTGTTGCACAACTCTAATACAGCTGCACGCACACAAGCGGAAACGCATTCGATTAATAGCTGCAGCAAATTTAGTTTTGCCGTTGAACAACTGAACGTGAAACTATTTTAGACCTTGTGTGTTAAGTGTTTTTGATTCGAGGTTACGTTCGGGTTGTAAAGGTAAGTTGGTATAAATAAAAGTGTTATCGTGCGATTGTGTGCGCTAGTGCTGTGGAGTCATCGACCCGTGTCGTGAACCTACCCCAATATGAAAAATGTAAGTGACTAGGTCCTGGAGAGCAATAAAAGTTGAATTTGTTGAGTTATCTAAGCTTATCTTTTTAACCTCCTAAGAGAAAAGAGGGCTGTTACAAGTGTAATATATGTAACGTCCTATGTGTGGCTGTGGCATGAGGCTCCCAAAAAATTAAGCATTTTTAATTTTGTTTTTAATAAACAAACTGGAACAAATTACCTGGCTACCCCGCGAAACCTTCGCTTTGCTTAGTTTCGCGGAGTAGCAAGGTAATTTGTTCCAGTTTGTTGATATAGGCCTCCACAAAGTAACGCCTGAATCTATTAATTATTTGTAATTAATGTTTAAAATATAGAAGTCTGTCTGTCCGCCATTTTCTCTATAACCACTAAATTGTATTTATAGTGATCACGACTGGACAACTTTGTTTCCAGCTTGAGAGCAAGTGAAGTATGACATACTGATCACTTTGTGTTAATTTTCATTTCACATTTTACTCCAAAGCAAAAGTGAACACCGTGAGAAAACCTGCACACAAGAGTTGGCACGGTCTCAAGTTGTGCGGCGAAACGCGAGCATTTCGGATGGTAACATTTTAGGAAAGCTTTAACCTACCCGTTTGGATATAAAAGAGCTGAAGTATAACCTCGCATGTTTTTCTTCTCGCTTATTTAAGTGAGTAAGCCCTTTCATTTTGTATCTAAGCAATAAAGTACTATTGTTGTACACAATTTAATTCCTTGTTTTGGCATAATGTCAGATTGTTTTTTATGTCGAAAAATCAGAGAAACAACAAAGAGACAGGTTAGTGGTAACGTAAATGGTCTATCTTTTATCCTAGACACAAAAAAAATCCGCAGCAGGAAAGCCATTAGCAATATTTTGTGATTAAAAGTATACAGCATGCTTTATAATCAGTTTTCATTAAAACAAACTGAAACAAATTACCTTGCTACTCCTCGAAACTAGTGCCGTGCTCGTGCAAGTTAGCTGCGTCTGTGCGACATGTATATTTTCATGCAAAAACCCACCCACCTCCGTTTCCACACGAAACAACATATAAAAATCGGAAGCTGAGCCGTGCAAGCGAAGGAGGGTGGGGTTTTGCATGAACATATATATATCACACAGACGCAGCTAGCTTGCACGAGCACGGCACTGGTTTCGCGGAGTAGCAAGGTAATTTTGTTCCAGTTTGTTGAAATGGACCTCAGCAAAGTAACGCCTGAATCTACTAATCACTTATCATTGACTTTCCTTGCCATCTCACTAGACAACTTGTAAAAAAACTTGTACCTACCATAGAAAGGAGGATTTTGAACTTTACAAGTATGGAGACACAGTTTAAAACCTGAAGCTCAGTGAAAAAGTCGACATTGACGTAAATTATGATACGCAATAACATATGGCAAAGTAACCTATAAGGACTTGTTAATAAGCAACATTATACGGCAAAGTGATGTGCCAACTCGTAAAAACATAACTCCATTTAACCCGAGTTAAATTTCACTTCACTCGAGTTGAACTCGATACTAGAGTTACGTAACTCGGGATAACTGGAGGAAACAGAGTGAATTATTTAAAAAAAAATACCCATTTTATACCTCAGTTTCGCATTAATAGTTAATAAAATTGGAATAGACAAATGATATTTATATGTGACTTATATATGCAAATGACACAAATAGCCTACGAATTTTGACATGTATTTAAATATTGACATAGTTAAGTTTTTAATTTTATTATTATATAATCTTAAATTGTTACTCGTTACTAATATAGCACGTAAGATCTTTGTTACTAACGCATATGGAGAATATCCGAAATTAATGACTTATGATTAAAATGCTATATAATGAATGACAACACAAAGAAAAATTAGGGTAATGGCAGGATACGAACCTCTCATTCTCGAATCCTGCCATTACCCTAATTTTTCTTTGTGTTGTCATTAATTATATAGCATTTTAAATTTAATTTGAATGTAAAAAAAATACAAAAAGAAAAATCGAAAAAGTTTAAAAACAAAATAATTTTGATTACAATGACTTATTATTAACATTATTTATTTTATCTGTTTAAATTCTTTCATATTTTATATTATTTATTTATAATAGGTATGTTGAGAGTACTCTCAAATAATCGGCAACCTTCGCCTAACTTCGGCTTTATTCGGTTTTCGAACTCGAGTCGGAGAGTATTCAACTCGAGTTGATTCGAGTTAGTTACTCGAGACGACCATCACTATACGGAATAGTGTGACGGCAATGTTGCTGTCCTGCTCTTTTTCTTATTCTATAATGAGACAGCTACACAATTGCGGTCACACGTGGCTTAAACGTTGCTAGTTTACAAGCGATCCGTCTCAACTGACCGGGAATAGAACTGGTTATAAAGTACTATTATTTAATGGCTAATTATGACAAAAACAATTACTAACACTGTACTTTAATTATGTATATCCGTTAACGCAACGTTACGAACAAGATTTGAATAAGTACCAAGTTGGAATAAATTATCTTCTTTTATTATTATTTTAGACACACGTGGGTGGAAAACAAGCGTGTAATTATCGCAGCCCTTTGAGGCTTCCAACAACAACAGTAGATTATCTGCAGGCAGTAAAAATACTATAAGTCCTTTCTCTTTAAAATCTTATAAAGTCCTTTTACTGCCCACCCAAATGGTAGCTGGTCTATAGTAAATTATGTCTCAAGGGAGCAAAATTATGTTTTTACGGCAAGGACGATTAATTCAGTGCGTCGTGCCTGTGACGAACATTATTTTGCTACTAAGTGACTCATACTCTTCACTTTACTTGTTACAAAGATAAACGCTTTTAAAATCATAATATTATATTTTTTTTAATAAAAGTCCCATCGTCATATAAGGGACCATTACGCTACACTATGTTCGTAGCATAGACATGGAACAGAAAGTGCCTATTTTGATCCCTCTTTTGGGGCTTACAAAGACTGATATCTGGGGACAAAATAAAATTTGCGACCATTTACAAATTGTCAAACAAGTCGTACGTGTCACCGATGTTGAACGCTCGTCGGATTCGCTGGGCAATTATATTTGCATTAGTTGCATAACGGCTGTATTTTGGGTTTAAGTCGAGCCTGTGTCATCAGGAGTGTGGTAAAGTATCTCTTTCAAGTCATTAGGAGCTGAAACTATGTCATTTTAACTTTCTATGCATACGCGGCACTAATTTGACGACCTAGGTTTAGTTTGCGGGTGGTAGGGCCTTGTGCAAGGTCCGTCCGGATAGCTACCACCATCTTGCTCACTAATCCAGCTTCTAAGCACCAGCGGGGCGATTCTCGGTTTATGCGAGATTCATCTCGCATGAAAACAACTGTCAAATCCCTTGGAAATCTGTAATTTTTTGACGTATCTCGCACGTGAGATGGATCTCGCATGAATCGAGAATTACATTAGCGCAGATACATTAAATGTTTCAGGTCAGCCACATTTAGTACACCAAGAAATTGCTTGACCATTTTTCTACCGTATGACAAAGATATAAACAAACGGAACAAATTACCTTGCTACTCCGCGAAACCAGTGCCGTGCTCGTACAAGATAGCTGCGTCTGTGCGACATATATATCTTTCCTATCTTGCACGAGCACGGCACGATTTCGCGGAGTAGCAAGGTAATTTGTTCCAGTTTGTTGATATGGACCTCCGCAAAGTAACGCCTGAATTAATTATTCAAAGGGATGAAGTTCGAAAGTGATCAAGCAATTACTTGCTCAACAGTATAGTCGACCAAGAAATTGCTTGACCACTTTTCGACCGTATTACAAAGGGATAAGGTGTAAAAGTACATCGGTTGTCTGTAGTTAATGTGTAACGCATGTTTTGTGCCTATTACCTATTACCCTACAAAGCCAGCCCAGATGGCAAAACGTGCAACCCCATCAATTGGTATTTTTGTTCAGCAAATATAGCAAATTGCACGCGATCCGAGCGCGTGCTGCCAAATTTGATGATTTTATAACCCAAAAAGTAAGCGATTTTAATCAGCAGACTTTTTTGCTTGTAAATTAATTTTAAAACAATTTAAAGCACGTGAAACCAACACGTGAATATCGATTTACGTTTGTAAGATGTGCTATAAAAATGCAGAATTAAGATAATTTTTTGCCATCTTAATAAAATGGCGTATTGCAGAAAAATCGTGAAGCTGTGTAATTAAATTGGAACGACTGCCATCTGTGGCCCGTTTCACGAAGCTACAAGTTACAATTTTCCAAGTCTAAACCGGCAACATTGGTCATTATGCCCATTGCCATTGGTCATTATTGACCAATGTTGCCGGTTTAGGCTTGTAAAATTGTAACTTGTAGCTTAGTGAAACGGGCCACTGACCATCGCAACCCGTGACACGGACACCAGCGGGGCAATTCTCGCGTTACTAGAGATGAGGTCACACTCGAGATATGTCAAAAAGAGCTGTCAGATCCCTTCAAAATCTGTCATTTTTAACACATCTCGAATGCGAGATAAATCTCGATGAGCGCCAGAATTGGGGCCTCTGTTCTGCAAAAATTACAAGTACTACAATCCTACTAATGTTATAAACGCGAAAGTTTGTAAGTATGGATAGATGCTTGTTACTCTTTCACGTAAAAACTACTGAATGGATTTGGATGAAATTTGGCACACATAGTTTATAACCTGGATTAACACATAGAATACTTTTTATCCCGTAAAAATGCATAGTTCCCACGGGATAGCGATAAGTGACGTCATGAGCAGCAAAGCAACTAATTTCTATTAATTTGTCCAGGAAATATTGCAGATTGCATGTTGGGTGCATTTTTGCTTGATTCAATTAAACTAGTCTACGCGGACAAAGTCGCGGGCAAAAGCTAGTTTGACATAATTGTAGAGTTTTTCATACAATAACGTGACAAATATGTCAAATTGTAGCACTGTAAATTTTATGGTATAGGCAACAGACTGATAGAACAATGGTTACTTTACGCATTCAGTTACGTGAATGTTTAGGTTTCCTCACGTTGTTTACTCTTAGCGTGAGTATTGATTACTTCAGTACTTCATACGGGGACCTAAAGGCGGGTAACGGATCAGCGATTCTCTTGGGATCGCTGGATCCCATGGGCGGCGGTGATCGCTTTCCATCAGATGATTCGCGTGCGTGGCTTATTGAAGTCTAAATGTATGAAACTTTTTTTTATTAAATCAAACACGTGATACACTCTTACTTATTCTACATTTATTGCATAAAAATATTTCATTTTCATTTCATTTCATTCCATTCCATTTCATTTCATTCCATTTCATTTCATTCCATTCCATTTTATTTCATTCCATTCCATTCCATTTCATTTCATTCCTCGTTTCCCTCTCTATTAAATAAAAAAAATTAAACATACATTTTAATACGTATAAATACCAGATTCACCAGACCCCAGCCTTGTAAGTACGTTGGAACCATTTTGAACCATCGTGACTTACTGTGAAACCTTATCTCAGTAAAATAACCAAAAAAAGCCCACGGAAATCAAAGACATTTAGTGTGAGAAAGGTTCACAGTGGGTCACGCACGATTCCAACGGTTTGACGGTCCCACCGAAGCCCTGTCGGCCGAACCAGCTCGCAACATGTTTATTTATCAATGTCACCGCAAGAAAGTCTCAAAACAGACAAACAAAGTGATTATAGCATTAGTATTTGGCGTGGCGACGCGATATGTAAATGGCCGAGAGCCACGGAACCTGTTGCTAGGCGCAGAGACTCGTACATTGGGACACACAACTGCTTAAAACCAAATAAATATACATTTAAAACTGTCTCAGATGTTATGGATCAGAAGTCTAAGTAACCTGAAATGTTTCAAATCAATCGAGTCACTAAAATTATATCTATAGCTTAGATCCCTTTATCAATTAAGAGAAGTGTGAACCCAGCCCCAAAAAGCGCCCCCCATACAAACGGCGATAGCGTTTTCCACCCTCTAAACCTTAACCTAAAGCAATATTTTTTGATATGTTGTCATAATGCCTTAGAACTAGGTTTGTTTGTTTCGATTTTTTAATATTCTTTATAGATTTGACAATATTTGCATTTGAGGAGTTTCATACAAAACACAAATGCGTCAATATTTCTTAAACTATTAAGAATATTTAAAAAATCAAAACATACAAACCTAGTTCTGCGGCATAAAGATAACATACAAAAAACGAGGTACTCCATCTTAGCTCTCTGGGTTGGCAACGCATCAGCAGTCTCTTTGGTGTTGCGGTTGTCTATAGGCGGTGGTGATCACTTACCATCAGGTGACCCACTTGCTTGTTTTCCTTCCTTTTTAATAACAAAAAGATATTTTTGATTACAAGCCTAAGTAACCTAAAATATTTTAAATCAATCGAGCTACTAAAAGTATATCTGTAGCTGAGATCCCTTTGTCAACTAGGAAAATAGCTGATGATCTGAGATGGTTATTAGGCTAAAGACCATTTAAATTTATTTAACTTTCAAATAAAGACACCGTATCAAAGTCCGTCCTCCGACTTGAAAGTTACGATGCCTCAGACAATATAGACAGATTTTTTTATGATATAAGAAAGCAAACAAGCACGTGGGTCACCTAATGGTAAGTGATCACCATCGCCTATAGACACCCGCAACACCAAAGAGATTGCAGATGCGTTACCAACTCAGAGGGCTAAGATGGAATACCTCTTGTGCCAGTAATTGCACCGGCTGTCTAGCGCTCCACGCCGGAACACAACAGTGCAAGCACTACTGCTTAGTGGCAGGAATAGCGATCAAGATGGTGGTATCTATCCGGACGGACCTGATGGACAGACAGATACCTACACGTGTCAAAATTATAACACCCATCTTTTTTGTCAGGGGTTAACATTGGGACTGAGTACTACTCAACATCTTTACTATTATAAATGCGAAAGTAACTCTGTCTATCTGTCTGTCGCGCTTTCACGCCAAAACTACTGAACCGATTGAAATGAAATTGGTACACAGATAGTCTAGAGCCTGAGAAAGGACATAGGCTACTTTTTAAAGCGGTTGTAGGTGGTTGAAAGGGGGGATGAAAAGTTGTATGGAAGTATCGTCATTTTTAGAGCTAGAAGCTTGAAACTTATTTTTTAGGCTGTTGATTCGATATAAATAAATGTGACATTCAAAGCTATGTGTCTTTCTTGTAAAATAATTAGATTAAGTAATTCAAAATGCTACCCAAAGACACTATTCCACGCAGACGAAGTCGCGGGCACAGCAGTTAGTAATAAAATGTAGTCAAACCATCCCAGTGGTCCACTGTGTTTCCTTGACAACTATCTAGATTTCCGTGGTAAACTTTGGCGTGTTATTAAATAGCTCCAAGTTGAAATGGAATGCAATAAACAGTTGGTTATTGAGAAAAAGTTTCCTTAATAAAATAGTTAAATAAGAACTTGTCACAAGTTGGAAAACACAAATTACAAAGGTGATTTTATGTGCCCAGTCATTGTCACTCGGGAAAACAGTGTACGCGCAATAAACATATTTCTTTATTGATTGTTTCCGTAACAACTAGGAGATTTTAAACTTGAAATATCACATATAATTTTCTCTATTAGTCATACGTTTCACGCATTTTAAATTATTTTTACATTTACAGCGTTCTTGTAGCATTGTAGTTTTTTAGGGTTCCGTACGCAAAGGGTAAACGGGACCCTATGACTCCGCTGTCCGTCCGTCTGTCCGTCCGTCTGTCATCAGGCTGTATCTCAAGAACCGTGATAGGTAGACAGTTGAAACTTTCACAGATGATGTATTTCTATTGGTGCTATAACAACAAATACTAAAAAACAAAATAAAATAAATATTTAAGGAGGCTCCCATACAACAAACTTGTTTTTTTTGCCGTTTTTATAGATACTGGAACCCTTCGTGCGCGGGTCCGACTCGCACTTGGCCGCTTTTTTATAAGAAAGAGAAGAAACGATTAGACGGTGGTTGATGTTAAGTAATCAACAGATGCCCTAACATGACCAGCTCAGGTTTAACTTATGTCAAACTAGCGTCATACGAAAGGCACGCACATAGAGACTCACTCAGATCTTTTTTTTGCTTTCATGTATTATTAAGTGATAATTATGTCATTTATATGTCTTTAATGCTATACAAAATAATTAAATTAATTGATAAAGAAACGAATTATGTATAAAATTGTATAACTTAGAAATATTTCTACACCAAACTATGGTAAAACAAGAATTAGCACTCTATGACATGTAACACCGTTTTATACTCTTGTTTAATGCAAATAAATTGATTAAAATAAATAATTAAAATAAAATAAATATCTTGGGACAATTTACACCAATTGACCTAGTCCCAAACTAAGCAAATCTTGTTATGGATACTAGACAACGGATAAACATAATTATATATAGAGAAATGGGCCAAAATTCTTTTTGATGCCTAATAAAATGTCCCTTGTACATTTTAACGCATATATTTTATTTATCCTGATATTCTTAAAATAATATGTTATCTTTAAAATCGGAATGACATACGCATACCCGAATGATGACTGTTATAAAAATATTTGGGGTCAGAATAAGAAAAAAACTATTGTTTGGTAACGCAGTGGACACTATTCTTGAGGAGTCATGGGGACTGGTAACGCAGTGTTAATTTGGGTACCAAATGAGAATTTTCTGTAATAAAAAACCCAGGATGGTGGGAAAATTCATAATAAAAATTGGGGCCCGGTTGAGAACTAACGTAATATTACTAGGAAAATATTTCGAGACTTCTACAATTTTGTAAAAGTGCTTATACATTTTCAATTTTTTTTTAGGCACTAAAAAGAATTTTGGCCCAAATACATACTTAAATACAAATAACATCCATGACTCAGGTACAAACATTCGTATTCGTCACACAAATATTTGCCCATTCCAGGATTTGAACCCGGGACCTCTTGCACAGTAAGCAGACACATGTGCCACTGTGCCATATAGGTAGATTGTTTGATCAACTAAACTTTGTCATGTTACGTCCACAGCAGCTATAAGACAGACTGTTGTATTTTTCATGTTCTTTTCTTGTATAATATTCTTTAAATAATTTTATTAACCTTGTATTTCCAAAGGCCACGAGAAGACTCTAAAGAAAGTCAAAATTGTTTTGACTTCTGAGCCCGCCTGTCCGCAGTACAGTCGATATTAGAAAGCGGACTGGCGCCGGCGCCGCGGCGCTCGCGCAGCCTTTAATTATACCAATCAGCAATAATATAATACCTTCCGAACCTACGGTTTCACATTGTTACGTGACGCAGTTTTTCTGTATTACGTGTGGAATAGAGAACAATCTGTGGCGGCCATTTTGGATGTTAACGGAGAGAACCGCTAGCGCAGATTCTTAACAAAAACCCTTCATTTTAGACCATCAACGGGGTAATTCTTGCGTCAGTAGAGATGAAGTCACACTCGACATAAGCCAAAAGGAGCTGTCAAATCCCTTCAAAATCTTTCATATTTTGACACATCTCGAACGGCAGATGAATCTCGATGAGCGCCAGAATTGGGGGCTAGAACCATCATACTAGCGGCAGTAGCAACCCGTCCTGCTTTCGTACGGGTACAGTACAGGTCGGATGTTCAATTTTTAGCAAAATTGTTTTATTAATTTTTGTATAGTTAACCAATTTTACTCATAGGCCACTGTGGAACCTTTTCGCAATTAATGTTATAATATCCTAGCTATGACACATTGCCACATTGTTCTACAATGGACTGTGAATCAAATTACAAATTAGTTATTATTATTATTGCTGGTACGGTTCTGATTACAGGCCCATGGGAACCCGGTCATTTGAAAGGCAATCATCACTATAATTTATTTATTTGTTATAAAATAACACTTATATTGACTGTATATGTTTTTTATTTACCATTTATTTTGATTATTTTTTTAGTCGTTCTATGTTTGTCAATAAAAACAAATTTATTTACAGGTCGAATTGAGAACCTCCTCCAGTTTTGTTTCGTCGGTTAAAAAAGATAGGTACCTAGCGACATAATAATTAGACGGTCTGGTATGGTAAGTATGTTTAAATAAAAGTGATTTTGGTATTTTTTTAAATTTTAACTTTTAATCCTGATGTAAAATTAGAATACAAAGAAGGTACCTACATAAAAACCTCCACAAAAAATCTCTAAATTACAGTGAAATATATCTGTACCGTATGTCTGTATGTGCATCTAAGTTTCTGTGTATACAAATGTTTATCTGTGGCATCGTAGCTCCTAAACCAGCTATACACAACCTGCGGCCAGCCAGGCCTTTGTTATTGGCCCACGAAGTTACAAAATTGTAAACCATTTTAATTTTCACACCATTCTAAATTTCATGCCCGTAAATAATTTTTGCTTGCGACCCTCCATAAAAGAAAGGTTGAGTATGGCTGTCCTAAACCGATGAACCGTTTTGAATAATTTAGTTTTAATCAACGCATTTGTTGTACTAATGTAATGTACTATTAAATGGAACATTGCCTTAGCCAGTACATTTTCACCCACGTTACACGTTTTTCGCTGTACTGAATTAAACATACAAGCGTTTGGACAGCGGGCGGTCCTAGCTGTCAGTCTGTCAGTCACTCTTAACGCGCTAAACATCTCCAATGATCTATTAGGGATATGGTTATTCTTTGAAAAAACATTAAGATAGTTTTGTAAACAGAAGGCGTCTTTCATTATGTCCCTACATTAGAATATCATAGGTGTTTCGATACTAGAAATCTGAAATGTAAGGGACATGTCCCTTAATGTCCCTTACGACATTTGAGATTTTCACTGTCGATTTCTTTTGATATTTATTATAGTTTCTTTTAATATTTTAATGTATAAATGAAATAGGAAAGCAAACAAGTAATTTGAATACCGATATATATTTTATTGACATGTATAAATTTAGAGATGGATTAAGTTTTTAATTTTAATTTTTATTAAAAAAAAAAAATTATTTGTACGTCATCTGGCAAAACATACAAGGTTCTAGAACAATTATTTATAAGATCTTTTTTGTACCTATGTTTTACAAAATAAAGTTATTCTTATTCTTATTCAAGCAAGTGGGTCACCTGATGGTAAGTGATCACCACCACCCGCAACACCAAGAACATTGCAGATGCGTTGCCAACCCAGAGGGCTAAGATGGAATACTTCTTGTGCCAGTAATTACACCCGCTATCTTGCTCTTCACGCCGGAGCACAACAGTGCAAGCACTGCTGCTTAGCGAGCAAGATGATGGTAGCGATCCAGACGGACCTTGCACAAGGTCCTACTACCTACAAGACGACGACGGCGCGCGGTCGTATTTTTACGACCGTTTGTGAAAAGTCCTGAAATTAACAACTATATAATGATCGCTAAATTTGGAATGTGTGTAGAGGAAGCGAGGGAAGTATGCCAGGACCGGAGCAAATGGCGTTCTGTGGTCTCTGCCTACCCCAAAGGGAAACAGGCGTGAGCTTATAATAATAATAATATAATGTTCGCAAGACTTAAGTGTGTTTTGAATTAGAACGTTCTAATTTTAGAACCAAAGTCCACTGAAGCCACTTGTCTATTTGACCTGGCTAAACATTACCCAAGCAAGCACTGCGCAAACATGCGGCGCATATGGCACATGGCACATGTGCGCGCGCATTTACTTTAAACATTAATACATAATTCGTTGTCTCTTTCGCTTCAGTTTTTCAAAACTGAAGAGAAAGAGGGATGGTGTCAAAGGAGTTTAGGTTTGTCTTTTATTTTAGATGAGATGGTGCGATATTATTATAGCATGAGTTTTGTGGGAACTGTTTTGGATTTAGTTTTCACATGCGTTGATAAAGAGTTCGCATTATGACTAGATCGTTATATTTTTAGATAACCACGCAATGGATTTTTAAGTTTGTTAAAAGGAGTGTGAACCCAGCCCTAAAAAGCGCTGACCATACAAACGGTGATAACGTTTTCCACCCTCTAAATCTTAACCTATGGCAATGATTTTTTAGTATGTTGTCATTATGCCTTAGAACGAAGTTTGTATGTTTTGATTTTTTTTTATAATATTCATGTATTATTCATAGATTGGGCAATATTTGCATTTTAGGAGAGAAACACAAAAGCGTCAATATATTTGAAAGTTTAAAGAATAATAAAAAAATCAAAACATACAAACCCAGTTCTGGGGCATAATGATAACGTACAAAAAAAATCATGGCTGTAGGTTAAGGTTTAGAGGGTAGAAAACGTTGTCGCCGTTTGTATGGAGCGCGTTGGGTTCACACTCCTCTTAAGTTTGACATTCTAAATTTAATGTAATTTTCAATAAGAAATACATGAATCTATCTATCTACCTAGCCAATTTCTAGCGTTGTTTACTTCTTAATTTTCATAAAAAACGTGCAAACTACCCGCTGTTTAAAACACTAAACGATCCAATCAGTCTTAATTAACCGATTCGCGCTCGATCGGGTAAGATCGGGTTCGTTCGGAAACGCTCGGGGTCAACGACCCGACCCACATTCGGCGACACTGCGCCCGCCCACAGATTAAGTGTTAGATGAAACTATACTAATAAAATTAGTATTAAATAATGTTTCTTCTCTTTTTAACAGTCTTCAAAAAGGAGGTTGTCAATTCAGCTGATTTTTTTATTTGTTATCTCACTCGGTCATTTATTAACAAATTTGGAAAAGTATTTTGGTAAAAAAAAACTTTCAGATGGGTCCCATTTTTATCAATCAATTGTTTTTCTTTCTTTTTTATCAAAAAAACGTGCGAACTAAGAACCTCCTTAGTGAAGTCGCTTAAAAACAAAATTGACTTTGACTTCGCACTTTGCATCTGACATTACAGTCGTGAGCGCACAAAGCAAAACAGATTGAGCTCTTTGAACTAGTTATCTCATTTAAGCGCTTTGTCAGTTCTATATTTAGCACCCAGTTAGAACTCATGTACGGTCAGAAGTAGTTGAACATCTAGTACCTTGTCGCTGTCAGTAGTGTGACAAAGCCGAGCAACTCTCATTTCATACGTTACTACGACAAGGTTCTTAAGTTTTTAGCTACTTCTGAGGCTAAATATGCCTGTAGCACGGCGACTTAAGACTATTGTGTATCCAACGCTATCCATACAAACGGCGATAACGCTGTCCACCTTCTTAACCTTAAGCGTAAGCAAAGCATGTTTTTTGTAACCATGCTCAAGAACTAGGTTTGTATATTTTGATTTTATAAATATACTTAATGGTTTCAAAAATATTGACTCTTTTTTTGTTTTGTATGAAACTACTAAAATGCAAATATTGTCAAAGCCCAAGAGGAGGAGGAGGAAGAGGAGGGAGAGCCCAAGGATCGCCACAACGACCGGCCTTGTGCTGCTTGCATCCAGCGGATTCCCGCAACGATCACCATGTCATCGGTCCGGAAGACGCAGCGTGGTGTAAATTGTCCTAAGATATTTTTTTTATGAAACAGGAAGGAAGAAGATTGCAGATGCGTTGCCAACCAAGAGGGCTAAGATGGAATATCTCTTGTGCCAGTAATTACACCGGCTGTCTTGCTCTCCACGCCGGAACACAACAATGCAAGCACTGCTGTTCAGTGGCAGGATTAGCGAGCAACATTAATACAATATTTATTTATGAAATATTTATTTGTTTATTATTTATTTAATGATCAAAACAGGCGCATTTAAATCAATAGGTAGGTATTGAACAGTCCTCGCGGTTTTATCAATTACGGGTCATCAGAGGTCAACAATGACTAGCTGCGCCCCGCGGCGCGACACGTCGAATCATTCGCGTTGATTACTGCCCATTTATGGTCGAAACCTTTAAAGGACAAACGACTGGAAAGTAATTTTAGTTCTTGACGTCCTTAAGTGCGATGACAGTTGCTTATTTCAATGGAAGTTGTCTTTTATGAGTATTAATTTTCAATAAGAAACTGAGAAAAACCAGGATTAACGAAGCTTAAAACAAAATTTAAAAAAAAATGTTTTTTTTTTCAATCAATCAATCACTTTACTGTGTCACAGGTAAATTATACAGGTGTTATAGCTTATATCGACGTGTCTCTGTAACATATGCCATTGCGACATACAATGTCTCTTATAACTAGGGCTAATAAAAAAATAGAATTAATAGCAAACATTTCAAAAGGATACAAAATGTTACAGAGCAAAAAAATAAATGAAATAAAAAAAATACAGTTAAAGTTAAATTAATTTAAACATTTTCAATTAAATTAAAAAGGATGTCAGCTATACTTCTATCATATTTACTAAAGACTACTGTTTTTAGCTCATTGATTTCTAATGTTTCTATCCCCCAGAAACTCGCTTAGAGTGCAGTAAGCTTTGTAATCAAAATCTTTTTTAAAGATTTCTTAATTTCTATTAAATTTTCACTATTTCTAATCTCACTTGGGAGGTTATTATATATTCTAGAACCCATCCCTGTTTTTCGGGATAATAGTTTTTTGGAATATCACGACTAGTAAAGTGATAGGGGGCGAATGTCGCGAATACGCTCTAAGAAGTCTAACGCATTGCATAGAACAACAGTGACGTCACTATCGCAATGATGTTTGAAGTGAACTCTAAACCGGCCAAGTGCGAGTGGGTCTCGAACCCGAAGGGTTCCGTAAAAAAAGGCAGAAAAACACGTTTTCTGTAGGTGTAGGTTTGAGGACCCAATTACAGATTTAACTTTTTTTTAATACACGTTGTTATGTATGTATGCAAATTCTTTATTGTACAAAAAAAACATAAATGACAAAAAGAGATAAAGAGATGTACAAAGACGAACTTACCCCTTTAAGGGATCTCTTCCAGTTAACCTTTGAGTGGATGAAAGGAGTATCATAGCAGGAACAGACAAAGACCAAGAGTTAATCAAAAACAGTGGAGAATTATCATACAATTTACCTGTAAACACATTACATACTAATAATAAATATAATACCCAAATACTAAATACTTAAAATACATAAACTTACTTAGATATAAATAAATACTCAGAAGTTAAAGTAGTACATGTTATAAAGGCCATAAAACAGCCGTAGTACACACTCTGTCAACATTTCAAGTGTCGCCTATTATACTTTAAAAGATACAGCCCTCTGACGGACGGACAGACAGCGAAAACTTAAATTTAAAATTAAATTAACTGGAAGAGATCCTATAAACTATAAGGGAGCCCTTTATGGCTTAAAGAGAAAATTTGTCTTTGTGCTCGTTATTTTATTTTCCTTGTAAATTATTTTAATTCTGACTAGCAAGCTTTAGCCCCGGCTTTGCTTGGATATAATTAGAATGTAATGTACATAAAAACCTTCCGTAAAAAAACTCGAAATAACAGTGAAAACCCTTCAAATTAAATTTAAAATGCTATATAATGAATGACAACACAAAGAAAAATTAGGGTAATGGCAGGGTTCGAACCTGCAACATCAGCATTCCGTGCCTTGCGTATTCCAGTTTCCGCCACATTACCGTTTAATTTGAACGTAAAATAAATACAAAAAGAAAAATCGAAAAAATTTAAAAATACATAATTTCGATTACAATAAGCGAAAACTTAGTAATAGCCTCCCGTTGGCACCCTTCGAGTATGGAACCCTAAAAATAATGCGGTTCACTTAAACCAGTTTGGGACTAAACGACCATAACTGTTACTTTCAAGTGCTAAGTGCACTATCGCGCTATAACCGCGAGTGGCGTGACCAGGGGCAATAACGCCGCGAATTACGACCCAACTGTCAAACGTCAGTCGCCATTTATATTTCACTGGATTTTATTGAGATCTCAACTTAGCGCAGGAGCTGAGGGGCCATTTTAGATTTGGATTATTTATTGTCTTTTTCAACTTCGACATTGGTGGTATCATCGATAAATTCGATGGAGCTATACACACAAGAATTAAATTAGGCTTAATTTTTTTTTTTTTATTTATTCAAGATAATATTTTTACAATTTTAATAATACACAAGCAGCGAGCGAAAACCGAAAAAAGTTTATCTGTCGCTGCGGAACATTAGTTGAGATATTGTGTCAAAAATAACTGTCAGTTTCCATTGACATCTGTCATTTGTTGACGTAACTCAAATTTGAGATGAATCTCGCATTAACCGAGTGTTGGGTTCGCTGGTGGCGTTATACTTCCCTCGCTTCTTCGATACATGCATCCTTCATACATGCTCGACGGTTACGGGACTTCTAATTTTGCCTGTCTTTAGGACGTCTTTGGGCATGTTGAACGGATGGATGAAAGGCGATTATGTAAGCAAATTTATATGGGTGATGTGACTGGGCTAGTTAGTCGAGGGCGGCCTTGCCGTACTTTCTTTGACCAAAAAATTAGGTACTTACTTATTGTCTTAAAATTACAACGAGCTCCCGGTCTAAAGTTTACGAGCAGCGGAAGCCGAGCTTTATAAAGCGATAACTTGGACTTGGATAATAATATTTTTCGAAATCGAAGTCAACGTATGTAGTTGTATTTGTATAGCAAGAGCCATGTATGCCTTTAACTTTGAAAAATATTTTTCGTAAATAAGTACTCCATTGATTTTAGAACCATAGCTTCTAAAAGTCCTAGCCCCAAATCGGTGGCATAATCAGTCGGACTCGGACATTTTGTTGCAAATGACATAAGGAATAGAACTAATGGAGTCGAAGTTAGCGTTACAATTTTTAATTAAAGATAAGACGATGAATTATACAGCCAACATATAACTTGCTACAAAACGCTGAAAAAGTTTTAAGATAATTAGAGCTTTCAATACATACAACCCGTGTACAGCAGATATTCACCAGAAGATTCGATTTTGATAAAAAAAAATGATGTAATTTCCGATAAATAATAACAAAAATGAATCTGGAAAAGAAAAACTGTGGCTTACTATTGACGAAACATTAAATTTCCTAACAGTAGTTTACCGTTACCTTTTTTTATACGGCATAGGAAGGTAAACGAGCAAGTGGGTCACCAGACGGTAAGTGATCACAACTGCCCATTGACACCCGCAACACCTAGGAGATTGCAGATGCGTTGCCAACCCAGAGAGCTAAAATGGAATACCGTCTTCTGCCAGTGATGTCACTGACTGTCTTGCTCTTCATGCAGGATTAGCGAGCAAATGGTGGTAGCGATCCGGACGGACCTTGCACGAGGTCCTACTTTAATGCTAACAACGACTCCATTACTCGTATTCCTTATGTCATTTGCATCAAAATTTCCGATTCTAATAATGAGAGATTAAGAAGGACCCTACGTGGCCTCTAAATCAGCAGCAATAGACGACTCTATTGTGAAGAGCAAAAGAGCTTAAATCTATATTTTAGACTAGATACTTATGCTACTCACTGTACACCGTTTTTGTCATCCCAAACAACATAATAGAGGAAATATGATCCCCGAGTTCCTTATAGGCTTTAATTAACTATATCCTTATTTTTCCGACGGCCCTACCTCACCTTCAACGTGCGCGCGCGCATCTAAATATACACTCAATAGGCAGAGAGTACCTATTGAATCGGCCATCAAAATTGACCTCTATAGCCCTTGGGTCAACTATTCCCAAACTTTGAGTCATGATCTACTCGTGCACTATAAAATAAACTAGCGACCTGCCATGGCTTCACAGGGTTAAAATTAAGATATAATGTACCTACATAAAAACCTTCCTTAAAAAAAACCCTACATGACTGAAAACCGTATCAAACGTACACAATAAGGCTTTAGGACAGACAGGAAAGAACAGCGACTTTACTTTACACTTTTTTTTTTATGAAATAGGAAGGCAAATAAGCGAGTGGGTCACCTGATGGTAAATCATCATCACCGCCTATAGACACCTGCAACAACAAAGAGAGTTCAGATGCGTTGCCAACCCAGAGCGCTAAGATGGAATACCTCTTGCGCCAGTAATTACACCGGCTGTCTTGCTCTCCACGTCGGAACTTAACAGTGCAAGCACTGCTGCTTAGCGGCCGGATTAGCGAGCAAGGTGGAAGCAGCGATCCGGACGGACCTTACACAAGGTCCACCCGTACTGTGTAAAGACTAGCAAACCGCCCCGGCCTCGCATGGATACAGTAAGGATGTAATTGTACACATGTGCTTATTTACTGTAATTAATACTGTAATTAATGTGTTGTTCTAACGTATGTCCAGACTGCTCATGATAATTTGAAGCATAGTTAGAACTTTGTCTTTGTAAACGCCAATGAGTAAAAGATGGTGTAATGTCTTTGTCAGATTCTTTAGGACAAAGTCCAAAATTGGTGAACATTTTTTTCTCATTGTACTTACCTAAGTATTGATGCGTCAAAGTTTATTAAAACAGCTAGCACGAGTGCTTGTTGCTCAGTGCGTCTCTCTCCAACTGGGCTAATAAGAAAGAGAAGCACTAAGCGACAAAGCGACTCACGGTAAGTCTCACTTCCCTGGACTCTACTATATTTTTAATACATCGCGCTACAACTTTGAGAGCCACTGCCTTAACACTTTAACCTCTACACGAAACCAAATCTTCTGTACACACGTCAAAGACTAAATTCAATTAAACGTGGTGTGTTGCCTTCTAACAATAAACAAAACACGATCGTTTCACTATAGCTATATTATAAAGTCTTCTTTTGAATCGCTTACGAGTTTATTGCGAGGCTCTAGCGTGAAGGGAATAAGGTTGGTTTTAGCGTGAGTTGGGTCCTTGGTGGTTGGTTGCGAGCTATTTTCCGCCTGGATGGATCGTTATTGACTTGTTTTGGTTAACTGTTAATGGTTTACAGGTTTGTGTGCATGTGGAGTGCTGATTGAAATTTATAGTTTCAGTTTAACACACGCATGCGGAATCTTTTAAGAAACTACACTGATCCTACCTACCGACCAACCTATCTACCTACCTACCTATTTCTCCATACAAACGGCGCTAACTTTTTCCACCCTCTAAACCTTAACTAAACCTGTTCTTAAAGTACAACTAGTTAAGTTTCTTGCCGGTATCTGCTTTTCAGAGGTCTTATCCGAACCAGTGGTTTCTGATAGTCATAATTTCTCCTTGTAAATCTTATAATAAAGATATATTGACTTTGATCCACCTATAAACCATAGTTGGTCCAACTAGACTAACCTGTTATAGTTTTAAGTTCAAGGCCCCACTGAAAATCAGCTCTACTGCTAGCAGCAGGATATGCTGAGGGGGTCCCAGGGGTCGACATTGTATTTTTATATTTTCTTTGTGTGCTATGAGCGGAATAAACATTTTCTTAAATTTTTGTAACCGAAATTTCTTTCAATTTTTATTTTAAATGTTTTTAACATTCAAATTATTAAATTAAAATTGTAATGACAACACAAAGAAAAATTAGGGCAATGGCGGCAGGACTTGAACCTGCAACATCAGCATTCCGTGCCTTGCGTTTTCCAGTTTCGCCACACTGCCTCTGCCATACCCTGCGAATTTTTCAATGTGCTTCGTCTTACGGTCATGATTGATTTTAAGGGTACAACTACCCTCGGTGTCATCTATATGGAACTTTTTTTTTGTGTTGTCATTACAATTTTAAACATTTTCTTCCTTGCTTTCTCTAGCCATAGTTTTCGGTATGTTGTTTGTTATGCTTCAACTATGTTTGTAGGTTTCGATACATACGTGCCCTCTGCCGTGTATATGATACGAGTACATCTATATGATAGTATAGGTACATAATATAGCACCGATCATGTGTCGATCTTCATGAAGCAGGCATTCTGGCCGAAGGGAGTAGCTTTCCGTCGTTCTCGCAGTCGGTTGCTGGACACCCCGGAACTAAGTCACACGTCGCCGTCGTATAGTGCTAATTTTATTGTTTTAATGTTTTGTTTTATTATAAAATGTATGTTAGTCTTTAAGGTATTTTTTCTATGGGCCTATGCATGCAGCCTAAAATAAATGGTTCTACTTTACTCATGTATGTATAAAGTGTACGGTGAAAACGATTTCGAAAATAAAGGTCTTAATTTGTAGGTTTTGAATTCATCTAGAAATCTTAAAAAATCTGAGGAACTCAATGAAAACCTTTACTTTGAAATGTTAGTACCTTCAGCTTAATAAAATCTAACGGTAGGTACAGTCAGCATCCTAAAGCGATATTAGAAAGTAAAATGTCCAAGTTAATTAATGTAGCGTCCCGGCATTAATATAAAACTGGACGGCGCCGGCGCTAATGGAATATATAATAAGGCACGAGTTTTAATCACCCGGCTTGTTTGGGAGTTATATAGGTTTTTGTACTTGGCCGCGACACTTTGTGCACCCTAATTATATTTACATTTGTATTTTGGAGCGGCTGTTACCAAATATTCAGGTGTATGTTACGTATAGCTGACGTTTTTGCTTTTTTTTATACAACACAGGAAGGTAAACAAGCAAGTGGGTCACCTGATGGTAAGTGATCACCACCGCATATAAACCGCCGCCTTTTATGTTCTAAAGTACGGGATAATTATTTCAATAAGTGACTTCTTCGCTTACTATAGAATATATCGTATACCGAATAATCTGTTGAAAAGGTATGATTTATTATTTATGTAAAATATCGTGTAAAATATTTTTTGTGAAAACCGGACGGACGGATGGAAGAAGTCTTACCGTGAGGCCTTTTTGCGTTTTTAATTGGTAATCCTAAAACTAGGCAAACTAATTATTACCGAAGACTTTTCCTAATTGACTTAAACTTAATCTTTTTCGATTTAGAGTTATTTTTTGTACCCTTTGGTTATTTTCATTTGTTTTACAGTTTGCGTGTTTATTTTTGTTTTTTTTTAATAATAAAATATTATCTACATCTACACTTCTACACTAATATAATAAAGAGGTAAACTTTGTTTGTTAGTTTGTTTGTATGTAGGGGGTAATCTCTGGAACTACTGAACCGATTTCAAAAATTCTTTCACAGATAGAAAGCTACACTATTCCTAAAGGACATAGCGGCTGCTAATTTTAGGTGAACGAAGTCGCGCGCGTCCGCTAGTAAATAATAAAAACGAGCAAATGGATAACCTGATGGTACGTGATCACCACCGCCCATAAACACCCGCAACACCAAAGAGACTGCAGATCCAATACCTATGCTAAGATGGAATACCTCTTGTACCAGTAATTACACCGGCTGTCTTGCTCTCCACGCCGGAACACAACAGTGCAAACACTGCTGGATTAGCGAGCACGATGGTGGTAGCGATAGTGAATACTTACTTACCTGCTATCCATAGATAAATCCACTATGTTAATAGGAATCTTTGTAAAAAATATTCTATGTATGACTCCCATTATGTTTTTTCTAAGTTACGCAAGCACGTAACCATATCAGATAACAAGGCAGTCTTTATAAAGGTTGCGAGCAGCCTCACAATAAACAAAGGCGAGTTAAGAACTGACGAACCTTGGTTTTTTTAAACAATAAACGCTCAAATGGGAACACGTACAGGCCCTTAGGTCGTGCGATAAAAAGGGCCTCTATTTTGTAATAACTTCGGTTTCAAGTGACAAGCGAAGAGCGGGTAATATTTTTAACACTAGAGGGTCTGAATTCCAGAGGCGGAGACGTTAGCTCACTAAAGTTACCTAAGATATCGAAAAAATAGCCAAGCTGAATTGGAAGTGATAATGTCATCATCATTATTATATATTGAGAATCCGAATAGACTTGAGGTAATTAATTAATACTACAAGCACTTCAGTAAACTCTTATTTATTTTAGTTATAATATTAATGTACAGACAACTGACAAAGATGTTAACGCTATGAAGTCTATCACTAGAGAGAGCGAGACGGTAGAAGAGTGAACCCAGAATGAATGAATATACTACACTCTTCCCCGCTTACATATATGCTAACACTGTTAATTAAACTTACTTTTAAAACTAAACATGTTTATTATTTTTATGACTATGAATAAAATCAAGTATCTATTTGATTACAGTGTATCATTTGGTTTACATGTCTCTTCCATTTTAAACCATCAACATCCACATAATAAGTAGTTCCTGGAATGGACTCTTCAACAATAGTACCACGAGTCCATGGTTTCTGACCCTTTCGAAAATCGCGAGTCATAACCTTTTGTCCAACTGTGAAATTTACATTTCTACGTCCATCATGTGACTCAACTACCCTGGTCTGCTTGAGCAGTAAGTCCTGAAAGATAGGAGTTGGTCTCAGTAGTGAGAGTCTACTTCTTATCTCCCTTCCCAACATTAGTCTAGCTGGCGAGACTCCCGTAGCCTTATGAGGAGTGGTACGGTAGTCTGCCAAAAATATACCTATTGCATAGTGCAACGATCTACCACTGTCAACTATTTTAGTAATATTTGATTTGAACGTTTCTACAAATCGCTCTGCGGCCCCGTTCGTGGCCGGATGATGAGGGGGGGTAAATGTATGGTTAATGCCTAACTGTTTACAGAAAGCCTTGAAATCGTGACTGGTGAATGATGTACCATTGTCTGTAACAAGGTGAATGGGGAATCCAAATCTTAAAAATATATCTTTGAATTTCTGTATGGATAGACTAGTACCAATGTTAGCCATTTCAAATACTTCAGGCCACTTACTAAAGCTATCTACCACTATCAAGAACATTTTTCCAAGCAAAGGTCCCAGGTAATCCGCATGGATTCGGTACCAAGGTGAAGGAGGCACTGGCCAAGTTTTTAATTTAGTTTTATTTGGATTATTTCTGTAAGATAAACAATTAATGCATGTTTTTGTTATGTCTATAATATCCTCATTTAATTTTGGCCACCAAAAATAAGATTTGGCCATATCAATCATCCTGCTGCTACCAAAATGACTTTTGTGTAACTCATTTAACACATCGTTTCGAATAACCTGTGGTATAATAATCCTATGTCCCCAAAATAAGCAATTTCTATCAATACTAATTTCATTCCTTTTTTATTTACCTTGTATCCAAAAACACTTATGCTATCTTTAAAAAAATTACATTTCTCAGGCTTAATTTTCAGTCCAGAATCTTTTAACACTGTTTCCAATGTTTTGGTCATTTCATTTAAATTTTTACCAGACATATAAATGTTGTCTATGAAAACAGCAATATTTGGTATGTGACTTAATTTCATACTCATTAATCTCTGGAATGATCCAGGCCCTGTACTCACCCCATAGGGCAAATACAAATATTTAAAAGTCCCTAACTCAGTGTTAATAACAGTCAGGTCCTGTGAACTAGGTTCTAAAGGTGCCTGTAGATAGGCTTCTTTTAGGTCAAGTTCACAATAGTACTCACCCCCTTTTAGGGTTTGGAATATGCTTTCAATATTAGGGAGTGGGTAGTGATCAGTCTCTAAATGAGGATTAAGTGTGACCTTGTAATCACCGCATAATCGCACTGACCCATCTGGTTTTAAGATAGGGACGACTGGTGTGCCCCACTCACTGTATTTAACTGGCTCAATCCTTTTATTATCTAAAAGCCTTTTAATTTCAGCTTTAACTTTATCCTTAAGCGCAAAAGGAACCTGTCTCACTGGTAAAAATTTTGGTTTGGCATCACTTTTTAATTTCAATGTTATATGCTCCCCTTTGAAATCGCCCCAGCCCGGGGTGAATACTTCTATGAACTTGTCTTTAATTGTTTGTAGTGGACTACAAGTTTCATTTACTTTTTGATCACAAATGTTTTTATTACTTAAGTCCACTGGCCACTGATGAAATTTGTTTAGCCAATTTCTTCCTAATATTCTAGGCTTATCATTATCAACAATATACACATCTACTAACTTAATCACATTGTTCCAGCCTACATTTATATTTTTAATCATACCCACTGGTTTTGACAAACTTTGGTCAAAGTTTTTAAATGTTATGTTTGTATTTTCAACATTTTTAGATGGGAACAAATTAATTTTGTCATTAACTGTTAAAGTGCTTACTTCTGACCCTGTATCCAACTCAAAATTAACTGGTTGCCCCTCCACAAATATTTTTACATATTGGGGTGGTACTTTTTTTTCAGAAAATATGATGCAGCAGCTGGAGGTATTAGTGCAGTACTGTCAAATAGGGGACCGGATAAGATTATAAAGCCAATTGCTTTTGCAAGTAAGAAGCTCAATGATAGGGAAAAGAAATATAGTGCTCTGGACAAAGAGGCTTTGGCAATCATCTTTGGTGTGACAAAGTTCTACAATTTTCTATATGGTCGCAAATTCGAGCTGGAGACAGATAATGCTGCTCTAGTAAGAATATTTGGACCTAACAAAGGGATTCCTAAGATGGCTGCCAAGCGCCTGCAACATTATGCTATATTCTTGTCTGCGTTCACATATAAAATCAGACATATCCCATCCTCGTCGCCATTATTATATATTGAGAATCCGAATAGACTTGAGGTAATTAATTAATACTACAAGCACTTCAGTAAACTCTTATTTATTTTAGTTATAATATTAATGTACAGACAACTGACAAAGATGTTAACGCTATGAAGTCTATCACTAGAGAGAGCGAGACGGTAGAAGAGTGAACCCAGAATGAATGAATATACTACAATCATCATCATCATTTCAGCCGAAATACGTCCACTGCTGGACATAGGCCTCTCCCAAGGATCGCCACAACGACCGGTCTTGTGCTGCTTGCATCCAGCGGGTTCCCGCAACGATCACCAGGTCATCGGTCCACCTTGTGGCGGGTCTGCCGACGCAACGTCTTCCGGTACGCGGTCGCCACTCGAGAACACTATGGCCCCATCGACCACCCGTTCTGCGAGCAATGTGCCCCGCCCACTGCCACTTAAGTCTAGCAATTCTTAAGGCTATGTCGGTGGCTCTGGTTCTTCTGCGGATCTCTTCATTTCTGAGTGGTAATGTAATGAGATGTAATGTAAAAATCTTCATTGCACATAGTCTTTATCTTCTTTAGATACTGCAACACATCTCTTATCTTCTGCTTTACATATCCTCACAAATTTAGTGTAAAGCAAAGTTGCTATCTGCCTGTGTCTGTCCTCAGTATGTGTTCGGCCGCATACTCCTAAACTATCCAACGGATTTTGATAGGGTTTTCACTTATTGTAATCGAAAAATTTAAAAATAAATAATTTAATATTTCTTTGTGTTGTCATTCATTATATAGCATTTCAAATTGAATTTGAAGGGTTTTCACTGTCATTTCGAGTTTTTTTACGGAAGGTTTTTATGTACATTACATTCTAATTATATCCAAGCAAAGCCGGGGCAGCTTGCTAGTCAGAATTAAAATAATTTACAAGGACAATAAAATAACGAGCACAAAGACAAATTTTCTCTTTAAGCCATAAAGGGCTCCCTTATAGTTTATAGGATCTCTTCCAGTTAACCTTTGAGCAATTGATAGGACATTAGAGGCAAGAGTAAGCTTTTTTTGGAAGGAGATTTTTTTAAAGATATCTTGTGAATTGCACCAAGTCCTAGATTGTACTCAAAGTATTACATTCACTGTTCTGAACAAAACAGAACCTTTGTTATTTTGGTACTGTTTTCAGAGAGATTATCACAAAGAGAACATTTCAAAATTTTTAACTTGCCTCGGCACTTTGTCGTGGTCTGATGTGTATAATGAAACTGATATGTCTACCGCGTTTGAGCGGTTTCATAGTACTTTTATTCTTTTTTACGATTTATGTTTTCCAGTTAGAAAAACTAAAGCTACGTCAAGGGCAAAATCAAAAAATTGGTTTACACGCGGTATAAAGAAATCTGTAAGTACAAAAAGACATTTGCGCTTTGCTTATTATAGAGCTGCCAAAGGAATGATGCGTAATAATATCAAAACTAAATATCAAAGCTATTCGCGGCTTCTTAGAAGATGTATGCATCAAGCTCAAAAGTTATCCAACTGTAAATATATAACGAACTCCAAAAATATATGCAAAGCATCGTGGGACGTTATCAAAAACGTAGCTAAATACAATCCCAGTGATATAAGTATTGATAAATTATTAATTGATGATAAAGTCTTAACTAATCCAACTGACATTGCAAATGCTTTCAATAATTATTATATAAATACGACAAATTCTAATATTAAAAATAATCACAAACCTGACATTTCACTTATAAAACCTCTTAATTCTAGCCTATTCTTGGCCCCTACGGATGAACATGAGATCATTAAAATTATCAACTCACTCAATTCTACTTTCTCAACTGGCTATGATAATGTACAAACGCATATTATAAAAGCATGTAGGTTGGAAATTGCATCGGTACTAAGTTATCTTATAAACCTATCGTTCTCCAGCGGTGTTTTCCCAAAATCTCTTAAAAACTCACTGGTTAAGCCACTTTATAAGAAGGGCAAAAGAGAGAACGTAGATAATTATAGACCTATTTCCCTCATACCCATAATGTCAAAAATCTTTGAGAAAGCGATGCATCAGCGTATTACTGGTTTTCTTAATAAACATAAAATAATAAAAGCGGAGCAATTTGGATTTCAAAAGGGAAAATCGACTTCGTTAGCTGCTTTTTCTTTAACCAACAATGTTCTAAAATGCATGGATAAGAGCATGTCAGTTGTGGCAGTGTTCTTTGACATGAGTAAGGCGTTTGATTTTGTATCACACGAAATACTACTTGTTAAATGCGAGCGGTATGGCTTAAGAGGCCAAGTAAATGAGTGGCTAAAAAGTTACCTGCAAACAAGGACCCAGTTTGTAGAGGTAAAAAAATTGGACCTTGACAGGGTGTTGACTTCTTACAGATCCTCTACTAAAAGGAATGAAGTTGGTGTGCCACAGGGTAGTATCCTGGGACCTTTGTTGTTCTTGTTATACGTTAATGATCTCTCAAGTGTGACAAAATTGGACTGTACGCTCTTTGCTGACGATCTTTCTGTTGTAATACCATGTCAAGATATCCTCACCTACAATACTGAGATAAATGAAATTATTTACAAAATTGTAACCTGGCTGCATAAGAATAATTTAAATATTAATATAAATAAAACGACATTCATCCAGTTCATTAATAAAAATGGTAACAAGCGCCCTCTGGCTGTGACATATGAAAATCAAAATATTAAGGAAACCAATCAAACAACGTTTCTGGGTATCACTTTGGATGACAAATTCTCTTGGAACGACCATGTGAATAAATTGTGTAGTAAGATTAATTCCTTTGCTTATGCTCTCTGGCGACTGACAAAAATCAGCACAAAAAGTGTTGCACTCCAGGCCTACCACGGGTATGTAGGTTCCTCACTAAGGTATGGGATCCTTGTGTGGGGCAATTCTTGTCATGCCCATAGAGCATTACTAGCGCAAAAGCAATGTATTAGGGCTATTTGCAATGTAGACATTATGACATCCTGCAGGCCATTGTTCAATGATCTGAATCTACTGACTGTTCCTTGCATTTACATCTTTGAAATCTGCTTGTTTGTAAAAACACACTCATATTTATTTAAGACTGGCAAAGAGAATTGTAACTTTAATACAAGGTACCCGGACAAATTGACAGTACCTGCAAGGAGAACGAAATTGTTTAGTAAAAATGCTTATTGTATGGCTATTCGTATTTTTAATAGACTGCACAATGACATAAAAATGTTACCACTAAACTTATTTAGAAGCGCACTTAAAAAGTGGCTAATACAAAAAGGCTTCTACTCGATAAATGAATATTTTAATTATTATGAATGTGCTACATAATTTGCTTAACAGATGCCTCTCAAATTGACATTTTTATGATTTATGCACCCTACTGTGACATTACAAACATTTTTTTTTTTTACTGAACTTATTGAAATTATTGATTTGACATTATATTAGATACTTTTAAGTAATTAGTTATTGACATTTTCTTGTATATTTGTAGGCCATTTAAGCCATAAACATAAATTTTTGCATGCCAGATGCTGGCGGAATATGTGGAACTCTAGTTATTAAGTCATCTTATTGTATACCATATTTTGAAGCAAAATAAAAATTATTCTATTCTCTCTATTCTCTATTCTCTACTGATTAAAGGTTTCGTCGGTCGGCCGACCGCGTCGTGTCACGACGCGGGGCAGTGTAGGGTCTCACACGTTTCCGGAACAAGCAGTTTTTTCTGTAATCATTAGTCAATGAATCATGGAAATTTCTGTTAATGAAGCGTTTTGTTATTCAGCTTTTTACTGAGCCCGCGGCAAAAACCTTCGCCTACACTTTGGCAAACAAAAAACGAAAATACATAAGTAATTACGATTCTTTGTATAACTTGATTGAGTTTTTAACAAGTAGTACGATTATTTCAATAATTGATTTCGGCTGTCATTGGAAATGTCGGAAAGTAAAATTAAGCGATGTACATTGCTGCCTTTAGACAGAAAGTCTAGTGTCATGTAGGGGACAAAAAAGCAATGTATTTCAAAAAGGATCTTTGTCGAGTAATGTAGAGTAATCGTGCCAGCCGTTCGTAGCAGAAATATTTTCTTTACGAATAGAGTCTATTCTATTCTTACGATAAGTTTATTGAAAAACTATGTATAGTCGACCAAGAAATTGCTTGACCTCTTTACGACCATATTACAAAGGGATAAGGTTCAAAAGTGGTCAAGCAGGAACTTGGTCGACTATACATAGATAATTAACAATTTAAAAAAATGTTACCCCGACTACGGAAAAAAAAGTAAGAAATAAGTTGAGACTGATTGCTATCATTGTCTTATCAAGTACGACAAGTCTTTTGATATGTCAGATACTACTGTTATTGACTTTAGGGCCCAATTTCATAAACGCGATATGCGACAAGTGACAGTGACAATTCGGTGTACATCGCTTGCCCACTGTGATGTCTGTAGCGTTACTTGTCGACACAGTAATGTACGACGAATTGCCAGTGTCACCTGTGACCAGGGCCCGGTCAAGTCTTCTAGTAGTGTCACATCGGATCAAATGTCCTGGTCATGCGTATTTGTTTAACTTGATGGTAGTAGCTGTAGTAAAACAACAATTAATAAAAATCAGGTAAGTGAGAGTTGAAATTCCGTTAAAAATCCCGAAATTAATAAAAAACTTTTCAACCGGCATAAAAAAAGGAGGTTCTCAATTTGACTGGTATTTCTTTTAATACGTATCATGAGAACATACTGGTACTGTGGAAGCTTAAGTCATACTTTGACGACCTGTATGGCACAGTGGCACATGTGTCTGCTTCTTGTGCAAGAGGTCCCGGGTTCAAATCCTGGTATGGGCAAATATTTGTGTGACGAACACGAATGTTTGTACCTGAGTCATGGATGTTATTTGTATTCAAGTATGTATTTATCTATATATAAGTATGTTTATCCGTTGTCTAGTACCCATAACACAAGCTTTGCTTAGCTTGGGACTAGGGCAATTGGTGTCAATTGTCCCAAGATATTTATTTATTATTATTTTGTATATTTATTTAAAATCTTAGGTTAGGTTTTTACAATATTTCTATAAAAAGTAATAAAACAATATCAATACAAAATATACAAACATTATAAAAACCTAACCTAGAGTGCCGCCGGCAGCGGGGCAGGGCTCAAGCTACCGCTGGTTAGGGCTGCAGAGTGAGGAATCTCCTGACTATTCGTGCCGTGTCCAGGAGTACCGCCTTTTGTATCTGACCCTTGATCCAGCCTTCTAGCGAGAGTCTCTTGAGGTGTTGGTCGAGACTCTTCGCTATAAGACCGTTCACTGAGACGACTATCGGAACAATGATTGTCGAGTCGATTATTATTATTATTACTATGTATGTCTTTCCCATTCACGGGACAATAGTGCCCCGGACCTTTGGGAGGCGTGCGCGGAGCCGAAGCCAATACGTAGAGGCCCTAAATAAAAGTGATCTTGGCAGACGGTGACTCGCCCTCCGCTGGATGGGCCCCCTTTAAAAGCGACATATAAAATGGCTCAGAGGCAACACCGGTGCGGAAGGCTAAGGGTAGAGAGGTGTCACTGGACTTTAAACTTATCGCCAACTCGTCACTTATGTTTCCACATCTACCCTCGAGCATACAGCTCTCGCGACTCCACTCTGACCGGCCGGCTAAGGCAAGCCAGAGGTGGGGACCTGTCCCTCGTCAGGCTTCACTCCTCCCGGCCGCGGGGCAAGGGAGAGGTGAGGGACAGGGGGCTTCCCCGGGAGCACTCGGGTACGTGGGGTCGCTACTCCCCAACAGCTCGCCACAAGCTGCCCTGCGTTATTATTATTATTACTATACTGACATTCGTCTACAATCCATGTTAGAGCATCTTCTTTACAGAGTATAAAACAAAGTAGCTATCCGAGTTTATCTGTCCTCATATTTTCGCCCGCTTACTCTATCTAAACCACGCATCGGATTTTGATACGGTCTTCACTGTCGTTCGGAGAATTTTTCACGGAAGGTTTTTTCGTACTTATACTTCTTATCCCCGTGCGAATCTCGACCGGTTCGCTTCCTTTATAAATCAACATATTTCATTAACGCTTCCCTACACATTTAACAGCAATTCCCTTTTATTTGCAATTGCTTCTCTCCAAGCCGTACAAAATAATCCATCTCATAATTTAAAAGCTTAAACAAGGGGTGTAATTTTACGCCGTCCGGTTCGAAGGACCACAAGTATAAGAGCGTATACTATAGTCTCTATAGAGCTCCCGGTCTATAGAAGCTTCCACGGAAGCTTTTGGATCGTGCTCGAATCAGGCCCCGCCCTGAGGCATTAAAACGTCAACACTCGAGCATGCCATTGTTTAAGGGATGAGCAACAGTAAAAGCAAAGCGATGACCCTATTTTTTTACACAAAACCAAGAAATAAATAGAATACACATCCACACATACACACACCACACACACACACACACACACACACACACACACACACACACACACACACCACACGCACACCTACAAGTAAAACAAAGCAAACAAATCCTGTGTTTAGGTATAAGAATCTTTGTGTATGCCTCTCTATTTATCGTATAAATTGTATTCATTCAACTCAATTACGGCGGCCCCAGTGAGAGGTACACATTACATTAAAACAGTTCAGTTACTGACAGATAGACAATGCTCAGCCTAAACAGCCTAAACTTGGAAGATATGCTCCGGGTATAGAGGTGCACTCAATTAAGATTTTTAGGAATCAAAATCTAAGTCGCAGGCAAAAGCGGGATCTTGTGCAAGGTCCGTTCGGATCGCTACCACTATCTTGCTCGCTAATCCTGCCGCTAAGCAGTAGTGCTTGCACTGTTGTGTTCCGGCGTGGAGAGCAAGACAGCCGGTGCAATTACTGGCACAAGAGGTATTCCATCTTAGCGCTCTGTGTTGGCAACGTATCTGCAATCTCTTTGGTGTTGCGGGTTTATAGGCGGTGGTGATCACTTACCATCAGATGACCCACTTGCTTGTTTGCCTTCCTATTTCATAAAAAAGCTAGTTTATGGACAAGAGTCTTTTTCTTCTATATGTAGCACATATCTTTCTTTGTGGCACCTCCCTCTGAGGGCAGCCCCGTCACTGAGGGAATCGTTTCCGTGTCTTTAATTAGTTAAATATGCTAAGCAGCCGCCCTCGCCTTCGCTGGCAGCATTGTACACTGCGAGAAATCGCAAATAGAAAGATAGAGCTACAAAACGTATTGGCCAGGTCCATCGAAAAAGTTCCATTCTCTCACGGGATAGTGCCATTCTCTTATGGAATATCGGCGTGGAGTACAAGGGCGTAGCGAGGTACAGGCTGGGGGCAGCTGCCCTCAACCCTCCCCCCTTAAGATGCGACTGATTAGCAGGAATGCTCCGTGAAGTAGGTTTTCTCAGCTCCCCTTAACAGTATCCTGGCTACGCCCTTGATGGAGTAGAAGTATTCTGTTTACATTACGTTTGGTCAATGAGAGACCACCATGTGTCTATACTTACTTATTTTCCCCTTACGATATTTGAAAAATAAAGGCTCAAGAGCATATCGGGCATTTCTCGACGTAAAAATACGTGAGTGATCCGTTTTATTAATATGCTCAAGAGCATGTTGGTTGGCCCATTCTCAATGTAGGAACTGTGCTGAAAGGTTTACAAACGATGAATCGTTTTGACTATAGGTTTTCTACGTGCACCCCTTGCACTTAAACTGGTCCATCCATTTGGTTTCTACGACACCTTGGAAAGACGCTGACAGACTCAAGCTGACGCAAGAGGCTGACACTCTTGCTTCCTTCTGTTTAAAAAAAAAAGAAAAAGAAATTAAAAAAAAACTGTTGGGACTTAGGCTGCAGTGTACAATCAGTTTGATTTAATCTCTTCCGACATGAGCAAATAAAAACAAAGGGAAACATCCCCCCCCCCCTGCCCCCTCCAGGAAGGAGATCAAAAAAGTTGCGCCAAAGTTCACAGAACAGGGGGAAGCTTTTTGTTACCCGTCGTGTTCTTTGATTGTTTGTGTTTACTTCAAAACAGCTGGAGACGTGACCCATATTTGGTGCACGGGATAAATTGTAACTGGACTTACTTTTTAGGCCTTAAAACCATCAGACCTTTCGATAAAATAATATGCTGTGCTTTCAACTATGACGTATGGCTCCGAAGAAATCCTACTAATATTATAAACGCGAAAATTTGTAAGTATGGATGGATGTTTGTTACTCTTTCACGTAAAAACTACGAAATGGATTTGGATGAAATTTCGCACACACATATTTTATAACCAGGATTAACACATAGGATACTTTTATTTCGTAAAAATGCATAGTTCCCACGGGATAGCGATAATTGAGTTATACGCCGCCGTGAAGCCAAGAGCAGCAAAACAACTGATTCTCATTAATTTGTCCAGGAAATATTGCAGATTGCTTATTGGGTGCACGGTTGCTTGATTCAATTAAATAAGTCTACGCAGACGAAATCGCGAGCAAAAGCTAGTTTCAAATAACTACATTTTTATGAGCAGAACTGCAGAACTTGCTATAAATTTGCACTATGTAATCGTATCGTATTTCATAAAATCACTATTATAATTAAGTAAGACCGGGGACCTAGAGGTTTTTTAAAAAAGGGAAACGAGCAAATGGGCCATCTGATGGTAAGTGATCACCACCGCAAATAGGTACAGTCAAGGAATTTAATTTCCAACCCACCTAAGGTTCAATATCACATAGCAAACTGTCACCATAAGAGCTAACTAGAGCAAGACGTTAGTTTGACATATCGACCTTAATGCGTTGCGAATGTCAGACGACATTTCAGCGAAATGGGTAGGGAATTAAATTCTTTGACTGTACCCGCAAAACCAACGATACTGCTGATGCGTTGGCAGCCCAGAGGGCTAAGATGAAATACCTCTTGTGGCTGTTATTTCACCAACAGCCATGCTCTCTACACTGGAACACAATAGTGCAAGCACTGCTTAGCGGATTAACGAGCAAAGTGGTGGTAGCGATCCAGACGGACCTTGTACAATGTCCCCGCATTTGTACTAAAATAGTGTTACAAAGTGACGAAAGTAAATCGTCAAATTCGTGAAAATGTTTATCAAAAAAAATTATAAACAAAATTACAAGTGAAAAATGTTAGCAGTTAATTTCAAAAATAGGTTAATAGGCAAATTGATAAACTAGATAACTAATTTAAAATTATCGAAGTTACCATGCCAAGTAATAAGAGTCGTAAATATATGGGGAGTATAAAAATTCTAGGCCACATATTCCGGGCGATAGGTTTCTAAACATTTGTACGTTATTTTATTCGATTGTGGCTGTACTCGAGATTGTTTTGCTTTGTCAAAGATTATGTATCGTAAACCGTGGCAATCTTGACTAAAACGCAGCAATTTTGCCATAAAATACACAGCTTTGGTGTGGCAAAGTTGCTGTGTTAGGTAAATGAATGCGAGTACAGCATAGGTAAATTAATATTTTGATTTATTAGTGTCGCTTTTTTACTACTAGATAGTGAGGTATCTTCAGTCTTTGATTGGCGCCATTTAGTCTGATATCCATTTGGCGCAGGCCAAGTTGACAGAATACATTTTATACATCAAAATCTAAGAAATTTACAGAAAGATCGTCAAAATAAAACGTTTGACGTCAAAAAAAAAGGGAAGGGGGAATTTGGTGTTTCAACCCCAATTATCCCAGAATGCCTTAGCAACTTACCGTTTTATACATAGGGATCTAGATGGTCAACTGGGGTCATCGAACCCCCAAAAAATACATTTTGGCTCTTCTCAACTGAATCCCTGACTACACCCTTGCGGCACACTTGCGGTGACCGGATACCTAAGTAAATTTACTTTAGTTATATTCAAGGACTATATTCCGAACAAAAGATTTAAATTAGTAAAAATAGTATATCGTCTTATCCTCGCAACAAAAAAGGTACAAAAGAAAGCACAAAAGGTTTGTAACAAGGTGTCTCATCTGCGAATTAATCTTTGTCTGCTAGTCCAGAGCTGTAAGTAGGTCAATTGGCCGCCCACGCGGGAGAGGGCACAGTACAACACAAAACAGTAGGTTCCGTGTTATTAAACTACATACCGGTATTGAAATAACCGGTATCATACCGGTTATTTTCCGTTTCGGTATCTTAACATGGGAATGTGGAAAACACCGCAAATTAAAAACTTGATGATATTACGGTTCAAATTTTAACGAAGTTAGTGAATTGATAATTTATTTTTAACGTCAACGGGAATTTAATGCGTCAATCGAGTCATCGAGTATCGTAACTTTATTTTTACAAGATATCGTCTAATATCCGATGTTAATTATGTACTTTTTTTATGAATTAGGAAGGCAAACAAGCAAGTGGGTCACCTGTTAGCAAGTGATCACCACCGCCTTAGACACTACCAACATCAAAGAGATTGCAGATGCGCTGCCAACCCAGAGGGCCAAGATGGAATACCTCTCGAATACTTAAGTATGAAAGTTGTTCTTTTCAAAATGATCGACCAATTAGATGCGCAGGTTTTGTGTATCGCGTCTCTGACTTGTAAGTCTTTCAATTTGTCAATTTTAACTCACTTCCTGTGGTCAGATTGTTTCCAAATTTAGTATCGTGTGAATGCAATAATAAAGTGCCGTCCACAAAGAAACAATATTAAAATAAATTTTGTTAAAAAAAAATCTTTTTTTAAACTGAACCACTGTCGGTTCTTTAAACTGTGTATCACCACCGAATCAACCGCGATCCATTTTATAAATTATCACTTCAGAATAATCGGCGTTCCACTTGGCTGGCCGCTGCGGAAGCCTGTAGGCTCGTTAACAGTCAGATTAGGCTGAATCTAGGTCTGGAGCAAGTCCCAGGCCTGGGAATGGTAGCAGACCTCGAACATGAATGGGATATGCTGACCTGTACCTAAATAATAGGGAATGCAGACCCGGTAATTTATTCTAAGAAAAAACCAGTTTTAACAAACTCGAACAAATTACTTTGCTACTCCGCGAAACTAGTGCCTTGCTCGTGCAAGTTAGCTGCGTCTGTGCGACATATATATGTTCATACAAACTGGTTTTGACCGGTAATACCTAAGAGAAAATAACCGGTTTTGCATTCCGTACTAAATAGGCATGATGACTATAATTTTTTTATTCTCATAATTGAAAGAACTCGTCAAAAGAAGGAAAACTGTATTTTTAGTTTTTTTCTACGATCGCTATTAATTGAAATATCGCGAATAGAAAACGGTGTGACACTAACCCTGCAAAAATAGTCTATACTCGTTCATTTACATTATTATTATGGTAACTCTCATAATAAAAATTGATTTGTTTTTATTTGGGTACAACCCAATAAGTATAATTTTGCAACAATTTTTCTTTCATAGGTTTCGTACCTTTAAATCGTTGTAGCCCCATTATACTTGTATATTTTTTTTTTTTTGCCGATATTTAAAAATGACGATATACAAAAAAAAACACAGTGTATTACCAGTGCACCTACCCAATTCTGAACTCGAACATGGAATAGGGTGTCTCTCTTATATTGTCATCGCCAGGGGAAGCAGAGCGGGGTAGCTCCCCCCTCCTGGTAGACCTTCAAATAAGTCTAAAATGTAGTCCATTTGATCGGTTGTATAGTTGACCAAGTAATTCCTTGACCACTTTTGAACCTTATACCTTAGTGATACGGTCGAAAAGTGGTCAAGCAATTTCTTTGTCGACGATACCAAAAAGAACGAACTTAATATTTCTTTACATCTTAAATAAGTATTTAACGCAGTAGGTGTACATTATTTGGGGGCAGGGATCGCCAATGCAAGTCGGGATCACTTCCTAAAATCACCGTCCAAGATATAATCACGAATTTTATAATACGCCCGAGAAATTAATGTTTTCTTGAGAGTAGATTAAAATTTTAGATTTTTGTTTTGAAAGTAATATTTTTTTTTAGTATTTCTTTGTAAAGCAAGCTACCTATTAATACAAAAATAGATATTTTTTTTAGAAATAAATATTTATAAGTTTAATAGACTGAACAGACCACTTCTATACATATACATATAAATAATGAGTCGAAGACTTAATATGCCATCACGTGTCTTTATAATAATCAAGAAATAGAATTCTAATATTAATTAATAAAAAAGGCAATTTTGAATAAATTAAGTACGCGTTTATTAACTTGCATATATAATTTTTGAGGAAACCGTATCAAGGATTCTAGTGTTCTACCTACTCTATTTTAGTATTCTATACTCGGCAAAGATGTACCCCCTTATTCAGAAACGCTTCGTAAACGTTTGTTAGTTAACATGTCTTATGTCTTTATCTGTCATTGTGACGTTTGCCCTCAAATGAAAGGGGCAAAACATTTGTTAGCTTAAAAATATTGTTAACTTATTATAAATGGTAATGTACATAAATCTTCCTTTTTTTCTACATGACTGTTATTTAAAGATTATTTTTATAAACTGTTTTATGTATTGTACATTGTATTATAATTGTTCTCGTGCAAAATCGAGACAAGTCTAGTTTTATGTAAATCAATATGCATCTATCCTATTTAATTAGGTTTTAAAAATTAAGAACGACTTCCTCATAGAATAAAATTTGCAAAATGCGCAGTTTATATTTTATCTAAGTTCAAATAAACCAGTTCGAGCGATTTTTTTTATTCTAGCAGGCATAAATGTTTCGATTTCGATTTTTAAATTTTGATGTTTTTTTTTGTTGTTGCCAGTAACTGAAATAAATATCTATCTTCACTAAGTATAAACCATTTTAAAAATATCTCGCTCCTATTTCAAAAAGCTAACAGGGCCTAATTTCATAAACGCGAAAGGCGACAGGTGTCAGTGACAATTCGATATACATTGCTTGCCCACTATGATGTTGAAAATAAAATAAAAAAATTGTAAGTAGGCCATATAGGCTCTTTACATATCTGAATCTACTAGCGCTTCTGCTGAGAAGAAGCGCCGCAAAACCTCAGCAGTTTATCTTTTTTTTCTTCTCTTTTCAAAACAAGTGGTAAGTCCGCGTTACTTGTCGACACAGTAATGTACGGCGAGTGGACACTATCACCTATCGCCTGTCGCGTTTATGACATTGAGACCCTGTCAGCTTTGTGAAATTAGTCCCAGGTGACATTTGGCAGCGAAAATTCGGCATACAAACAACTCTTTATACAACTCTAAGAGTTTTTTATTACCGGGCTTAAATAGTCGATACGTAATGTATTTATTTATTTATTTATTTATTTATAAAAAATGTACAGCCAGCAACAAATACTAAAACAAAATATCTAAATACGCCCGAACGTATTATAAATGACAATAGAGTTGAATTCAGATATTTTAACCAACTTACTCGCTCTGCTCTGCAACTTGATTGCTCTGCTTGCTTACTAGCTTTTCCCCGCGACTTCGTCCGCATAGACTTGTTTAATTGAATCAATTAAACGTGCACCCAACATGCAATCTGCAATATTTCCTGGACAAATTAATGAGAATTAGTTGCTTTGCTGCTCATGACGTCAAGGCGGCGTATAACTCACTTAACGCTATTCCGTGGGAACTATGCATTTTTACGGTACAAAAAGTATCCTTTGTGGTAATCCAGGTTATAAACTATGTGTGTGCCAAATTTCATCCAAATTCATTCAGTAGTTTTTACGTGATCCATCCATACTTACAAACTTTCGCGTTTATAATATTATATTAGTAGGAAGTAGGATATAATGCTGACTGTACTTTGAATCGTGTTGTGAGAAGATACTGGAATGCTTAACTTTTCTTGCGTCAATGAAACTGCACATACCAGACTTTTTATAAATTCATGTTTGTTTGCCTTTGTATTTCTGTGTTTGTGACAAATCAACTGTGCTTCCCTGTTCTTGTTGTGAACGTTTGCCAGAATGCTGACGTCACGGCGTGTCATCGCGACGTAACAGTGTGTGTGTGAGAGGTCGATGACTGCGTCACGAATTATAACTGACGCAGAATTTATTTAATTGCAAAACCATAAACAAACACATTTATCTACAGACATATCATTATTGCTCTATAATGCGTTCAGAAACCGTAGGAAATGACCAGCATTATTACAACCAATGTAATTATAAGAATTTTCTTGTCTGTGGTAGTAGGTAAATCTGTACTTCAATGGTCATCACATTATCGATTACTCTAACGTTATGAATTTAAATCAACAGCTGTCAAAATTCAAGTGGGTCTCTGTTCTAGTATCTATAGATATTAAAACAGTTATCGATACGTCAATCCAGTACGCTTTTCAATATAAACCGCACGAAATTTGATCTCGAATGACATGAGAATAGAGACTTCATTCGTTTGTCTATGATTTAAAAAAAAGTTTGACAGAGGATCGAATTGCCGCCATTATTGTTTTCATTCGTTTGTTGGCTTTTTTCTGTCACGTTTTTTGCTGTAATGATGTGTGTAGATAAAATAATGTATGCAACTGTATAATTAGTCCTTAAAACACTCGTGTGCTATTATGAAACTTGCTAACGCTCGTTTCATAAAACCACACTCGTGTTTTAAGGCCTCTCATTATATAGCAGTTGCATAAAGTACTATATTTGACATGTTAAAAATAAGTAACAGTCATAACATAGTCGAAAACTAAGAGGGGGAGGACCTAAAGCCAAAGTGTAAGCGACTCTCACAAGGCTGCCGGTGGAGCCAAAGAGTTTTCAGGTGGCGACAGAGCGCCGGAAGACGCGAGGAGGGATCCGCCAGACGGTGGACCGATGACCTGGTGCTGGTTACGGGAACCGGGATGCGAGTGCAACCGGACGTTCTGGCGATCTTTGGGGGAGGGCGATTGTGCACTACAGGGAATGCCACTGTCCGGCAGTCCGATCCGACCTTTTACCGTCCGACATGGCACGCTATAAATTTATAAACTAGTTAATGCAATTTTACCGTCCGACAAAAGAAAAGTATAAACTTTTCCCTATTCCGGGTCGTTTTTACCGGTCCAAGATGACAGCAGTGAGCGGATGGTTTTAAGAGGAGTGTGAACCTAGCCCCAAAAAATATTTAAAAAATCAAAACATACAAACCTTGTTCTAGGGCATAATGATAACATCATACCAGAATATCATTGCCATAGGTTAAGGTTTAGAGGGTGGAAAACGATATCACACTTCACACTTCTCTTAAACACTAGTGTCACGTTTTAAATATACTAATCCTAAGCTACATATATTTGCTATATTCATTGCTTCTAGCACTCTTGGATCTCGTGACCGCCGTGAGTCGTCGAACTCTTAATTTTCATTGAATTATTGAAGACAAGTGCCATCACGTGCCAACTAAACATTTTCAGAGGAAACAGCAATTTCCTACTTCAATTTGAACCCAATTTCATTATCTTAAGATGAAAATTTGATCATATCTTTTATACTTACTGCGCATTAGTTTTGAAATGGACGTAGTAAATAGTGGTATTTGCTGAAAACTGTTTAATGGGTGGAGGTGGGTGGTAAAGCGTTCGCAGCACAAATAAAATAGAGTACGATAATGACACGTAATGAAATTGGGTTTAGATTGCGTGCGAGTCTAGACTTTGGTCGTTACTAGGAGTTCTGACGCAATATGCTTGAAGAATTTCTTAGGAAGCTTTAAGTAAAATTCACGAATATTTGTTAATAGAACATACGTAATAAATACTTTTATTGCCTACTGTCGCGACATAGGTCGCGAAAATTCTGCAGTGGCAACACTGCAGAGTACCATCGGATGGCGCCAAACACCAAATAGCTGTCAAATTGAGTACTGCACAAAATACAGGAAAGACCAAAGTAAAAGTGTCGAGGTTGGAGCCTTCAGTAAGCTAAAGCTAAGTATCTTAGTGTGTAAATCTGTAGATTTGTAGAATGTGTATACATTAAAGATTTACTCTGAAGTATAAGCTAACACTATTAAAGATAACCTAAGCTACACTAATTTCTAGACTTATCGATACCCAACTATCTGAAGTTTCCACAGTATGTCGTGATCTAATATTACTAGAATTATCCTTTGCTTAATGAATGTTAACAGCAGCCGTTAGACCTCGCTGAATCCATCCCTATGAGAAGATGGGTCCACCTGAGGTTTGACATCTTTAGGACATCGCTGAGGTAACGTTACCTAGGTGTTATTTCATACACTTCACAGAAAAGGAATATCAGTTACACTGCTTTACTGATTCGTCTACAAAAGCATATGCAGCAGTTGTATACATAGTTAATGGAACCGAGAAAAGCTTTGTCATTGGTAAATCTAGATTAGTGCCTATTAAAGATCAGGAAAACTTATCCATCCCACGTCTAGAACTATTAGGAGTAATGATAGGATGTCGACTTATCAAATATGTGCTGAAATATCTTCACCTGAATGTGACAAGACAGTTATTATGGACAGACAGTCAAATAGTAATAGAATGGTGTAAATCAGACAAACTCTTACCTCCGTTCGTAACCAGAAGAGTTGAAGAAATAAAAAGGACAGAGATCTGGTGATAAGATATGTCCCTTCTGAACTCAATCCTGCAGATATAGCGACAAGACCTTTCACTTCGAAACAAGATAAAGAAAAATGGTTGATTGGCCCTCGGTTTATAGTAGAAGACTCCAGCACCTGGCCTAACAAGGCGACTAATACTGCTTCTTTCTTGTCTGGGGAGGGTCTACCGAAAGAGAATGTTGAAGTCGAACACGAGATACAGATTATGGAGCCCACAACTAATAAAGACACTCAGAACGAACAGCATACAGGATTAGAAACAATACAGAAAGAATATGAGAAAATACCATACACTACAGTCGAGGAAGTCAAAAAGATTCAGGCGGAACATTTCTCAGAGGAACTAGAAGGAAAAGAGACTAGTCTGAAACGGAACCTTGGTTTATTCAGTGATGTAGATGGCGTGATAAGATGTAAGGGACGGCTTAAGAACACAGACTGGCCATACGATAAACGTTATCCCATATTAATCCCAAAGGACAGCGAATACACCAACAAGATTATCATGAAGGCACATGTCGACAATTATCACGTAGGTGCTGGTCACACGCTAAGTATTATTCGTCAATCCTTTTGGATCCCACAAGGAAGAAGTCAGACCCAAAAGGTTCTGAGAAAATGTCCACGATGTATCAAACACGGAGGAGGACCCTTTAAACTACCCCCTGTACCTGCATTACCACCTGAAAGAGTGAATTACTCTGCTCCATTTACATTCACAGGGGTAGATTATTTAGGCCCCGTCTTAGTGAGAACTGATAATGGAACTAACAAGCGCTGGATATGTCTTTTTACGTGTCTAGCTGTAAGAGCGGTGCACCTCGAACTAGTAAGAGATTTATCAGCGGAAGAAGGGCTTATGGCTCTACGACGGATGATTTCAACTAGAGGCGTTCCGACTTTAATCACATCGGATTATGCCACTAATTTCAAACTTATGTCGGAAATATTAGGTCAACCCTATTGTATTGAAAGAAAGATACGTTGGAAATTCATACCACAATTGGCACCATGGTTTGGAGGTTTCTACGAGAGGCTTATAGGAATCGTAAAAGGCTGCTTAAAGAGGACACTTGGTAAACACTTACTCACAGACAGTCAACTGACTACCATCGTTAAAGAAATAGAGGCGGTAGTCAATTCAAGACCGCTTACCTATGTCGATACTGAGTTGTCGCATATTTTAAGACCTGCCGACTTCCTCACTATAGGAAGAACAATAGTATTGGAAATGGGGAACGATATGCCTCTACCACAAAGTACACAAACTAAAACTGATCTTATAAAGGGCTGGAAGAAAGGACTTACTATTCTAAGTGAATTTAAAGAAATGTTCGCGAATCGTTATCTGATAAGCTTAAGAGAAAGGTACTCACACTCACATAAGCAACCGAAGTCCACTTCTAATATATTACCATCAGTAGGTCAAATAGTACAAATTAAAGGTGACTGCAAGAATAGAGAAGAATGGAAAGTAGGAAAAATTGTGTCCCTACCCAAGGGAAGCGACGGCCTTTGTAGAATCGCAATTGTTCAAGTCGGAAATAGAGAATACACACGATCGTTGGCACACTTATACCCACTAGAGGTAGAAGATGAAAAGGACATAACACAAACGAAAACACCGGATTATGAAGTCCACGAAAATGCTATTAAGAATTACACACTTGACTTTGATATCAATAATCTTGAAGTCCCGGGAGGCGCATCAGATAATACTGAACAAGAGGAGGAAGTCCGAGCCGTAGAGACCAGGGATGATGAGGAAAATTTGAACAAAATTTCCGAGTTGGAAGAAACTGAACACGAAGTTACTAGCAACCCAGAGCTGATTGAGGAATCTATTGAACCAAGACAAAGACGAGAGGCGGCCACTAAAGCTTTAGAAAAAATTAAGCAGTGGACGCAAAATTAATTAACACTTCTCTAGTCCTCGCCGGGAGTGTCGCGACATAGGTCGCGAAAATTCTGCAGTGGCAACACTGCAGAGTACCATCGGATGGCGCCAAACACCAAATAGCTGTCAAATTGAGTACTGCACAAAATACAGGAAAGACCAAAGTAAAAGTGTCGAGGTTGGAGCCTTCAGTAAGCTAAAGCTAAGTATCTTAGTGTGTAAATCTGTAGATTTGTAGAATGTGTATACATTAAAGATTTACTCTGAAGTATAAGCTAACACTATTAAAGATAACCTAAGCTACACTAATTTCTAGACTTATCGATACCCAACTATCTGAAGTTTCCACAGTATGTCGTGATCTAATATTACTAGAATTATCCTTTGCTTAATGAATGTTAACAGCAGCCGTTAGACCTCGCTGAATCCATCCCTATGAGAAGATGGGTCCACCTGAGGTTTGACATCTTTAGGACATTGTGGGGGAACTAGTGCCGGTGTATTGCCGGACCATTGTGGGGGAACTAGTGCCGGTGTATTGCCGGACCATTGTGGGGGATGAGGCCGCTGTATCCCAGGGCCATTGAGGGAACTAGTGCCGGTGTATTGCCGGACCATTGTGGGGGATGAGGCCGCTGTATCCCAGGGCCATTGGGGGAACTAGTGCCGGTGTATTGCCGGACCATTGTGGGGGAACTAGTGCCGGTGTATTGCCGGACCATTGTGGGGGATGAGGCCGCTGTATCCCAGGGCCATTGGGGGAACTAGTGCCGGTGTATTGCCGGACCATTGTGGGGGATGAGGCCGCTGTATCCCAGGGCCAATTGGGGGAACTAGTGCCGCAATATTGCCGGACCATTGTGGGGGATGAGGCCGCTGTATCCCAGGGCCATCAGTGACTATAGTTAGACTTTGTGTGTGAATAAGTTGAGCTGCATCCATTCCTAAGAGATGATGGATCTGTGTCCTGCTTCTTATATAATTTCCAATAGCCTGTCTATACAACTCATACATATGTAAACTGTCCATATAACTTTCTAACAAGTAGCCATACTGTGGATACTAAGATATTAATATAATACTATAATTTCTAGATAATCATTTGTTGGGGGGATGTGCTGTGATGGCAGCTCTGACCTCCTTAGCAGATGGCACCGAGACAGTCGGTGTCATCTGCCCGTAAATTCTACAGGAGGTGAAACGGAGTAGACACATCAAATAAGAGGCGGTTAAGCAGATCTGGTTTCTAAGACATAGCAACTCAATCTCAACCCAGGTATGATTAAGGAATTATTTTCTTTCTTTTATTGGCACTTAAATCGGGATATGTTATCTGTGTTCTCTCTATTATATGTACTATAAACTACTATTCTATATCATAATATCAAATCCCGACACCTACCTTAAAACAAGGAAAAAGAAAAACAGGGAAACGGGACCGACATCATCATGATTACACATCCGTTTACATGAATGTACAGCTTTCCTTGCGATGTTTTCTCTCGCCATAAAAGCTTTGGTTACCAAATAGTATTAAGATAATGTATAGTCGACCAAGTAATTGCTTAACCACTTTTGAACCCTATCCGTTTGTAATACGGTCGAAAAGTGGTCAAGGAATTTCTTGGTCGACTATACATAAGTGTAAAAAAGCCGATGACAAGTCCATCCCTTACCTCAATTTTGAAATCTGGGTGGAATTTCCATCTCATGATTTCTTATTTTGGCCTCAACTTATTTTAATGATACCTATTAGGTACTTAGAGAAAGCTACAGGGAGGAAAAAAATTTAAACCTGACTTTAGCCATTTTAGGGCCAAAGAAAGCATAGTAGAAAACCTTTATAAGTGCTGCATAGAACTTTCAAATACCATTCCAATATTTAGCTTACATAAAAAAAATAGTCTTTTATAATACGGGAACAGAACTGAAATTATTCACGGCAATGAAAGAAAAAACTGGCTAAAAAAAACACAGACCTTATCGACGTAATTCGTAGTAAAAATAATAAATGCCTACCACAATTAAACGAAAGATCGTTGGGATGAGCCTTAATAAAAAGCGCCGACATTTTTGAAACTCTTAATTCCTTTTGATTGTAGCTTCCCAACTGTAATTAAATGGTGTACTTACATTAAAAATAAAGTAAAATTAAATTATATCCAGGAGGATGTCGAAAAAGCTCGTAATGGCTGCTTAATTAAAAGCTTTACCGGAAATGACCCGGTTTGGAAATAACTTCAGGGTACGTTTTAAATGGATTTTCAGAGTTTGATTGATTTTGCGACATTGCCGTTTGCTTCGATAATAATAATTTTATAAGTAAGATGAACGGAGAACTGATGGCCGATGGGGTCGAAAAGTTCTCAAATGGCGGCCGCGTGTTGGCAAGAGCAGTGTAGGACGACCAGCCACGAGGTGGTCCTATGACCTCATACAAGTGGCAGGAAGGCGCTGGTTGCATGCCGCTTCCATCCATCCACTTTGGAAATCCATGGAGGAGGCCTATGTTAACGGTAGATTTCTTGTGGCTGAGATGATGATGATGATGATGAAGTAAGATGACGGAAAACTCAAATAGTTTTGATTACAAATTCATAGATAGGTTAGAAACTTACTTATAACGCCAAAGGGACTTTAACGCGATAGTCATTGATAATTTACTCTGACGTGTCGACCTTGTCGCAACAGTGTGGTCTTCTCGTGACCAAGTAATTGTTTTTTTTCTTCACTTTCATTCGTATCGTCATTGATTTAGGTTAGTCTAGTATTAAGAATCTCAAGGGTTCCACTGAAAATCAGCGACTCGGTTTTACCGAGGCAGTATGCTGAGTGAGGCCCTTTTTGTTTATATTCAACACAAACGTATTTGTTATAATTATGCTCTGTGTGATGTGTGTATGTGTGAGTTTTTCTTTCTTTCTTTCTATACTATTTCCATGCTCCAAACAAAAATAAGAATAAAAATATATTGTACAACCAGACCATAACCAATGGCCGTCCTCCATCTAAATATATCACCATTTAATTCCTCGCTGACTGAAGCACAAACAACCCACTTGTAGTTAATGCAATTGGCCTTGCTCGGGTACCCTCAGGGCCGCGACCTTGGCTCCTAACGCGATGGCATAACAGCTATTTTTGGGAAGCAGTGATCTCTAACGTGTAATCCTTCGAAGGATTAGCTGATCTTTGTATGTAAGGAGCTTATGTTCATGTACAGTCAACCAATTTGATTCAAAGGCCACTGTAGGACCTTTTCACAATAAACGTCATGTGACTTCTAAATAAATGACATAATATCTCGGAGATGACACATTTCGACGAGGTTCTACAGTGACAAAGAAATTGTACCACTTTTGATCCTCAATGTAATATCGTCAAAGTAGAACTCTTACCTACCATGGAACCGTGTCAAATCCACATAGCAAGTAAAAAATAAGTAAGACTTCTTACAATATGTATTTAATTGAACTGCAACATGGTAAGTAGTATTTTTTCTTTGGGTTAGGACTTTTGTTAGTAATAAATCAGTAATAAAAAGTAAAAACCTAACAGAGCATATTACAGAATAGTTACGAGTACACAAAATTCTAAATTTGACTATTAAATATTCCATCTTAGCCTTCTGGGTTGGCAACGCATCTGCTGTCTCCTTAGTGCTTTGGGTGTTTAAGGGCGGTGGTGATCACTTGCCATCAGGTGACCCACTTGCTCGTTTGGATTCCTATTTTATATGTTTAAAAAAGTCTTAAGTATTACTCTTATGTCGTTTAAGTTGGTTTTGTCGATAGCAAAACATTTTCGTACGAAAAATATTTCCTAACGTCACACGACCCAGTTTCCATGCGTATAATATCACAATTTTTCTATTTTTATGAAGTCTTATGGCATTAACGACATTTTTGTTGACTTATCAGAAAAAAATGTGGCGCAAGATTATGTTAATACTAATTGGATTACCACTATTATCATACTCGCAATGATGTTTTATAAAATAACTTAAATATTATGTACAGTCAAGGACTTTAATTTCCAACCCACCTAAGGTTCAATATCGTATAGCAAACTGTCACCATAAGAGCTAACTAGAGCAAGACGTTAGTTTGACATATCGACCTTAATGCATTGCGAATGTCAGACGACATTTCAGCGAAATGGGTTAGGACATTAAATTCTTTGACTGAACTAGCGACCCGCTACTTGCACAGGTACAATAAGGATGTGTTTTACATAAAAACCATCTGTAAAAAATTTCTAATTTCCAGTGAGAACCGTATCAAAATCCATTGCGTGGTTTATAAGGCGTAAGTGGACGAAAATATGCGGACAGAGAGGAACGAATTGCAACTTTAGTTCATCCTATGTTAAGATAAAGGTAAACACTAATTACTGAAAACAAACTGGAACAAATTACCTTGCTACTCCGCGAAACCAGTGCCGTGCTTGTGCAATTTAGCTGCGTCTGTGCGACATATATATGTTCATACAATAGTCGCACAGACGCAGCTAACTTGTACGAGCACGGGACTGGTTTCGCGGAGTAGCAAGATAATTTGTTCCAGTTTGTTGAAATGGACTTCCGCAAAGTAACGCCTGAATCTATTAATCACTAATAAATGAGTATTTCCAATGGCTACCGCGTACCGCAAGACATAGCGTGGGCAGACCAGCCACAAGGTGGACCGACGACCTGGTGCTGGTTGCGGGAACCCGCTGGATGCGAACAGTAGCACTGGGCGTTGTGGCGATATTTGGGGGAGGCCTATGTCCAGCAGTGGACCTCTTTTAGCTGATAAGAGACTAAAGAAATAAACATTTAGTCTTGTTTTCCAATTATTAGCTTGAAGCGCTTGTGTGGTGGGTTAGACCGTATACGTAACTTTTAGGCACGATTTGTCCTAATTTTTATGAAGTCATTTCTAAGCAGGTTTTCTGTCATGTTTAGCCAAAGCAGATTTAGTCGTTTCCTAGAAGTTCAGCTATATTGATTTATTGTTTGTACCCGAATCCTGAATGTCTAGATCTAGGATGCTCAAACCGCGGTTCGCGGGCCACATGCTGTCTGCTGAAGATGTAGGTGCCATCTGCGAATCAATAAAAACAAAGATAATTTAAAACCTTACGTACGTGAAAGTACCTAACGAGATCCAGCGGGAAAAAGGTAGACGCACCAAGTCCTAATTTCTTTTGTAAACTTTTGTTTTCTTTACAATTTTATCTAACAAGATATATCCATGGAGGAGGCCTATGTCCAACAGAGGACTTCTTGTGGCTGAGATGATGATGATGATGATGAACAAGAAGCGTGCTCCGCAAAGAAATCTGCCTTAGAGGCTTCTGGACTCAATAAATATGTACATGCCTGGTCTAGATAAAATCAATCCGTCCTATCCAAAGTACTGACTGTTGCAGCAGAAGTAGCTGAACATTCGAATAGATAATAAAGGTAATTTTTTAATTTTCAAGCACTCGACACTCGCCAGCCGCTCGCCAATCAGGGCCGGCAAAAATATACGCTCATGTATTTGATTGGCCAGCGGCTGAAAGTCAAAAACCCGCAGAACATACCCAACAATATGTTGGCACAAGTCAGGTATCGCTCTCCATATAAGAACGGACACCTCTGCCTGTTTAAGGAGGAAGTTGCATCAGCCAATAATAAAAACCATTAACACTATGGTGGCCAAATATTGGGCCCAATTATAGGTCAAATACTACAAGGCCGTATGTGTTTGCAGTTTGTACAAATATGTAAGCAAACGTTGGCCTATGTTTACGGATTATCTTGGTCATGTAGATTAAAAATAATCAGAAGGGTTGGAACGAGCACGCGGTGTGCGCGTGATACGGCTAGTAAAATCCATGAGTAAATATAATGTAAAAATATTAATGAAATGAGGACTCCTCTACTGTATGCAGTAAAGTAACATTTCATAAATAAATAAAAAAACCAGGGATAACACGAGTAATTGAAGATGAAAACTTTCCTCGTATTGTGGTTGCACGAAAGCTCGTCCTGCAGGGCAAGCAACGCGCGAATGATTCTTATAATGTGGCAATCAGCTCGTTTGCCACCGAAGGGGAATAAAATAAAATAACGTGCATCCTACGTTGGAGGGAAATTTCATAAAATAGAATACAGTACGTTTTATGAGGGTTTTTTTGAAGTTATAATAAAATCATAATTGTTAAAATCTAAAGTATTTCTTTATCCACGTATAAATACAGGTCAAGAATACGAATTTGAAATTTCACCTAATTTCTCTAAATAAATCGAGCAAAATGACAACATGCTCCATAGCCATTAAATTAAGCAAAATGCTGTCTAAATCCATTAATCTTTGCCCCCTCAGCACCATACGGAGCTGACCTCGCGCAAAGCAAATAAACTTCATTGTGTAATCCCTGCGCGCGCGCACGCTGGCTCACGCGTGTACCGTGCGTGTGGCGTACCCGGCTTTACGCCATGCACGTGGGACGTAGAGGATTACGGAGCTTTACTAACACGTTTAAGCTTAACACCTCATTTATACATTCATCAACACTGACTGAAAATTTAAAAATGATTTTAGATTTTAGGAAAATTTCAGGTTTGGATTGTAATGCCATAACATGTTTTACAAATCCTCATCTCTCTCGGAGCAGTCGCTATGGTTCATCTATTTTCTGTCTTCTCTTGGAACTCCTGTAAGCAGAGTATGAAACATGGCGGTTACTTCATCAACAAAACAGTTAGCCCTAACTCTTATTGAGTATCTAGAAGCAAAGCCGTTCATAGGTAGAGCAGTAACCCCTAACAATACCCAGTTTAGCTGAATAGAAAACTGTAAAAAAAGAAACTTTTGTACTTTTGTATTCCGGCGTGGAAAGCAAGGCGGTCGGTGAAGATACTGACACAAGAGGTATATCTCCTTAGCCTTCTGGGTTGACAACGCATTTGCCTTGGTGTTGCGGGTGTCTATGAGCGGGGGTGATCGTTACCATGGTCCACTTGCTTGTTTGCCTTCCTATTTTATAAAAAAAGATAACAGGTTCCTGTCAGCCTAAAAAATGTAATGGTATTCCTAATCCCATTAAAAAGTGGGCAAACAATTTTATTATTAGACCAGAGTTCCACGTTGAATTAAAACACTAAATTGCAATATCTGGCACTCGGTCAAAACTGAACTAGCCTCGCCCCGTTTCACAGTTAGAGGATTATAAATAAACTAACTGTACGCGGAAATCTGCTTTGGAGCCAGTATACTCTGATCTCATACGCCTCCCACAAGCCACCAAAAGCTAGAGATGAAAAGGGGACAAGTATATGGCTTCATGGGTCAAGATATAGCAGTCTAGGAACTCCACACGACGAGCAATCGTAAATTGTCAGTGTTGCGGTATGAATGCGACGCAGGGTTTTATAAGGATTGTAGTAATGAGAATCTTTGAAATACTTAAGAAATGTTAAGTTTTCCATAGTTAACTGTTAGTATTGATCATCTGTGCTTCGATAATACAGTTCTTTATTGTACAATCAAATAGGACGGAACTTGGAGAAAGTGGGACTTTTCGAAAGGATGGCAAAAACCTGCACAATGAAATTGTTGTATCTGTCCCTTTCAAGCATAGGCAATTTCTCACAGTTCCCTTAGTTTTAATTTCTTTTAGGTTTAACGGACACTATTTTTGTATTTTTTTCATTATTTTGGGCTGAGACTGATTCATAGTATAGGAAGCTTAGCAACAGTTTATCTTTGAACATCCATTTTTTGTATGAATTTCATAGGTTTTTTGAGCCAAATTCAAAGTAACTTAAGATTCTTCTATTCCTGACAGATAAAAAAGATGATGTATTTTTATGCTGAAATTCGCCAATATATGACTTGTAATAATGTACAGGATAGCAGAGCGAAGTAAAAGTAAAAAGTTATAACTCGGCGTTAACTTAATTTCAGACTGTAAAGGCATACTTTAAAGTAACTCACATTACATAATGGGAAATTACATGTTTCCTTCAATATCCTTTCTCTCTGTATTGCAATTTATATCTTATCTCTATTAATCTTCAGTTAACTTCGAGGTACGGTCGTGATAAGCTCGCAGTTAATTGTCTAGTGGTTTGAAATACCATAATTACTGACCTTGTCAGGTGTTTACACTTTCGATTTTCTATTGGTTAGTCACAACCATGTATTTATAGACTCCTAATTTAAAGGGGTAGGTATTGTAATCACTACTCCTTTAAAAATGAAATAAATAAAAATAAAAATATATTTATTTACAGTTACAACCACAGGAAAGTTGGTGCCTTCTGTTAGGTATGTGGAATATTTGTTGGAATATAAGACTACAGAAAAACATTACATTACGCTGTTGTTTTATTTTATTATTAATTTTCAAGTTTGCCAAAATGTTTCTATTGATATGGGTATCTTTATCAAAATCGAGAACATGTTTCAAAACAGAAAAACAAATCCTATTGTTTCTTAAACCTATATTTTGTTACAATTTCGTGCAATTATTTTTACCGCATACCAAATATTATTTGTCAACGTCTGCCAAAATGGTTGACTTGATCCCAATGCTCGAACCCATGGTTTTAAGTTCACTAAACCTTATCATGTGGGTTTATCTCTTTATTCCACTCTATCTCAACAACCTCATTTCCCTAGGCGTTCCCGATAAAAAATCACAAGGAGTAACATTTCAAGTGAAACCCAACTCGAACACGACGTGATAAAGTTTGTTCTGGCTTGCGAGGTCCTTTGCTATTTTTGGATTTTTCATCCTTGGCAGAAAAGTTAGTATAAATGTAAGAAGTTGATACAGTCGGCCCCGAAATAAATGGACGCTTTGAAGTTTATTTATGGGCTTAAGAATACGGCGTTGTTTTGGTGGGTCCCGTTGAAATTGGGCTTAATTTTTGGTAAAATTCTTGTTCTTGTTGTTCTGTTCTATTAAGGTCTAAGGGTTAAAAAGACAGTAACTATATTAAATAAGTGTAATTATTTATGTTATACGGGCTGCTAACAAATAAGTGGCTCATATTTCCAGGGATGAAAATATTTATCAAATTTAACAACTTTTAACATTACCAATTTTCGAAAATCGGCAAAAAAGAATGACACCGGTCTTACTAAAGTACTCATCATATTCATACGTAAGAGATGCAGAATTCTTTTAACGAATGGCGAAAATGACAGGAACAAAACTTTCTTATTCTGATCGGAAGATTCATCCCAGAAATTATTCGCACTTAATTTGGAAGCACTCTATATTATTATTTTTGTTTTAAGTTTATAATGTGAGTCGCACTGAACAACATTATGCCAAGTTTAGATATAAATATAAATAAATAAATATCTCGAGACAATTTACACCAATTGACCTAGTCCCAAACTAAGCAAAGCTTGTACTATGGGTACTAGACAACGGATAAACATACATATATAGATAAATACATACTTAAATACAAATAACATCCATGACTCAGGTACAAACATTCGTATTCGTCACACAAATATTTGCCCATACCAGGATTTGAACCCGGGACCTCTTGCACAGTAGGCAGACACATGTGCCACTGTGCCATACAGGTTGTCAAAATATACATTTGCAATGTCTGTATTGTGATTATTTTGCTGTTTGTATGAATCGAATGTGTTAATTATTTTACTTCGTAATTAATAATTAGTAAGCAAGTGAACATTTTTGTCGCTTGTGGCATTTGTGGCTTCTCCAGTAGTGGTACAAATGCCTATAGCGGAAATGTCCCCTGGCGAAATAAAAAAAAATCGCGTGCCTTCGCGAGCGTTTTTAAATAAAATAACAATTATCTTTTTACTATATACTAATACAAGGTAAACAGATCCAAGTGGTACCCAAATAAAACCTTTATGTACCAGTAATAAGGACTCGACGAGTGTGTAACTATGGTGGTTTTTTACAGCATGTCATGTCAGTTTAATTTCTCGTCGTAAAATTGTGTGACATTAAACGCAAATCCTTTGAACGCCACCGACGAATTTCCGTCATCGTTAACAAAGAGAAACATACCTTATTCCACTTTTTTAAAGGTTTGTTTTGTTAAATAGTCTCGGTGGTATAGCCAGCGACGATCTGCCGTGTCATGGAATAGAACAGCTTCGTCTATTTTGAAAAAAAACGCATTTACGTTGTTGGGTGGTAAGTGCACAGGTTCAGAACATGTCTGGAAGAGATCGCTGCTTAGCGATAAGGTCCATTAAAATTTACCTATGTGTTCTTTTATTTTTTTTATTTATGTGAATCAATAAGGAGTATTTGTTGTTGTTGTTGTTGTCGAGCAATTCTCGATATAAACACGTGAGTAATTCGTTGTTTAAAAATTAGTATGCGATACTTTATGCACTCGTAAAACATAAGCTTCTCTACAATCTGCTCCGTGACAGGTCTGAGATGGACATACATTATATTATCCTGACAATTATACTATTTATTTGTTCCTATCTAAAATACTCAATAAAATGTGATCGTGAGCATTTTTAATATTTTAAAAGTAATTGGAAGGTTAAAGCTAAGGCGTTTCCCACACTGTGGCCGCACATTTAACGCTGTATGCCATTGCCATAGTTTGTGTAGAAAACTTGCGCGGCACCACAATATTCGTCGCCGTGCCAATGCGAAGACCGCCTAACGCATTCGGGACGTTTAACGTGGAAAAAATTTAAATTTTTTTTTTAAATTTTATTTTTTTTGTTGAACGTAGTCTTCGTAAAGGGCACTGGCAGCTATGACCGCTGAACAAACAACAATTTATTTTTAAACACTAAGATCAACAGCAAAACCTATCGTCGATCGGAGAGAACTTTACGCGCATATTGACAATGAAATGATACCGTGTAGGCATAAAAACCACCACCAAAAAAAATGACACAGCGATTAAAGTGACTGGCTAGCAGGAGTGGATACGACTCGCTTAGTCAAGCGGTGCGTGCCTTTTAAACAATTTCCAAACAAAAAAAGTGAAAAGATTCACTAAAGGGACAGTTTTTAAAAACTGAACTCGCTGTTATCCCAATGCCCTGCGCTTCCGTGTAGTCCGAAAGCTCTGAACTAGGACGAAATAAATACGTTACGAGTTGATTCATGCGATAAGGGCGGTGTCGCGTGCGCGATAAAAGTCGAGTGGCTCGCAATACGCGCCCGCGGGCGAGTCGCTCGATTTGTCTATCGGAGATAGGGGTTTGATTTCGAAAGAAAGAAAGAAAGAAAAATCGTTTATTTAGCTTACAGTACACAAAAAGACAGAAATAAAATAAACATATCACAATTACTCAACAGCAACTATAACATTGTATTTCGGGACTATAAGCACGCTCCAAATATTTAAAAACCTGCAAAATATGAGACGTATTCGCGCACTGAGGGACCGTACACATATAATAAGCACCAACATTGCTCTAACATGAAAATGAATGAAAATGAAAATGAAAAATTTATTTTGCAAGTAGGCCATATAGGCTCTTTTACATGTCTGAATCTACTAGCGCTTCGGAAAGTGGAAGAATCTGCTGAGAAGAAACGCCGCAAGAAACTCAGCAGTTTATCTTTTTTTTTCTTCTCTTTTCAAAACAAGATTACAGAGCAATATACACAATCATAACAATAGTTCACATAAAGTGTGAGAAAAAAAAAAAAGATAAGAAATAGCACAGCACACAACAAAAGGATAAACTGGTTTGAATGACAAATTTAGTTATGACGTTGGAAAACTGTTGTCCCAATACATCGAGATAGGTCGCGATCAGATTACCAACTGCAAATAAGTTTATAATGAACTACAAATTTACGTTTTGTTACCGAAATGTCTTTCTATATCTAATAAAATACTAGTTTACAAGAAAAATAAATAACTTTTGCAAAATGTTGTTTATACCCCCTCTCTTCTCTTTTTCGTAGTGGGTTAAAAATAGCAGTTAATCAAGCATTATCGCGGGTCCCGCGGTCAGCAAGCCGGTTGCTATCTTTGACCCCTGGGGGTTATTAATGTTGTTAAACATAATAATAATGCATATACCTTATCGATAATGTTGTTAGAAACTCATGTGAATATAAACAGCCACAGAACTGCTACAACTTTATATTTACTCACGGTTAGGTACATTTTAGCAAAATTACAATTGCGTCACATTCTATAAAAGCAAAAACGTTAAAAAGAAAATCGCGAAAGTTTATTAAAACAATCGAAAAGTTTCCTAATTTATGTAACCTTAATTTTCGGTCTAAATCGTAATTAGACTCAATTTTTTTTTTACAACATAGGAAGGCAAACGAGCGAGGGTCACCTGATGGTAAGCCATAGACATCGCCCATAGACACCCACAACACCAAGGATAGTGCAGATCCGTTGCCAGCCCTGAGGGGTAAAATGGAATATCTATTGTGTCAGTAATTGCACCGGCTGTCTTGCTCTCCACGCCGGAACACAACTGTGCAAGCACTGCTGAGTAGCAGCTGAATTAGCGGGACGGTGGTAGCAATACGGTCGGACTTTGCACAATGTCCTACCATCATCATCACGCAAGCATCATCATTACCAAACACCCTGTGCAATGTATGAAACTTTTTTTATATATCAAACACGTGTTACTACATTTTTTGCAAATAAATATTTCATTTCATTTCATTTCATTTCATTTCATTTCATTTCATTTCATTTCATTTCATTTCAAGATTTATTCAGAATAAAATAACTGTACCTTTGGGAGACAGTTTTATCTGCTTCGAATTGTTAAACGGACCATTTAGTTATTTAGTGTCCATTAGAATTTTATGGTTTTACTAAATGAGTAAACAAACAATTTATTTTGTTTGTTTCGTTTATCTCACACCCACACGAAACTGTCAGTGGAGTATTTAGAACTAAGCTTTAAAGTGACTTATAACCGCTTTAATAACAGTAGGAAATTAGACTTTACCGGACTTCAATAACGGCTAAATTTAAAATTCAAGTGTACAAGAGTTCTTATAAAAGTCATTTATAATGCATAGATGAATAATAATTACTTCGACTACTTATACATAAATGGATAATAACATCATTTTAAATTATTTTCTTGAGTGTTAGTTTTTCGCCGCCAGCATCTCGAATGCGTCAGCGTTTAATTCTCAATTACAATAAGTACATAAACTTACCTAATTTCTTATGAGACAATGAAATTAAACAATCGCGTATACTGTAACGAATCAAATTCCCGACGTTTTGAGCACTTTTTTAGGGTTTCGTACCTCAAAAGGGAAAAACGGAACCCTTATAAGATTTATTATTTAGTATTTATTTATTTGCAAAACATTATTTGAGATCTTAAACATACTTAACAGTTATATAGCACCCTGGTAACGCACTGCAAGGTAAAACAAAGAAAGACCTAAAATTAACATGCAATTCATCACCTATGTCATTATATTATTATTAGTTCATTAATTATTCATGTCATGGCCATTGTAATGATTTTACAATTTACACTATTCAGTAAATAACATTCTTAAATCTGATTTGGGGATGTAAAAAAATTCTTATCGCGCTTAGTGTTTGTCATTCGTTGTATTACTTTATTTTTATTTCAATTTATTATTCTATTATAAGTTGACTTAAGCAGTAACTTCATCGTAAGTCTCTAAAGTTTTATCGTTCAAAAATTCCTTCACCGAGTAATAGCTTTTTTCAACAAGTAATTTTTTCAATCTTTTTTTAAACAATTCATCACTATCCCCGTTTTTAATGGATCACTTTCTTGTCCGTCTGTCTGTCTGTCTGTTTTGTTGATGATGGGTTCTGACGGAAAGTGTTGACGAGGCCGAAGGCGGGACGTGATTACCCAGAAAAATGTCTATTTCCCTCTTTTCAAAGTCCCCGATCATATCTGTTAGGAGATACTGCAGCAGGAAGATCGTTCCATTCTTTGGAAGTGCGTAACAAGAAAAACCTCCTAACAACGACTTCAAAGACCACAAACAAACCACAAAAACTAAAAATGCCACAAAAGTGCTATAATTAGACATAATTGTAAAGTTTTTCGTACAAAAATGTGACAAACAGGTTAAATAGCACTTGACAGTTTTCTGGCCCAGGAGGCAGGTCTCGTGTTTGTTCACGGGCAGACACCCACGGGCAACGGAAATAGGTTTTTCTCAAAGTTTTATACGTTCTAAGAATTTACAAGAACCAACAAAAACAGCTTGCGATTAATAATGATTATAACAGAAGTTGCACACTTCTGCTGAGACAGAACAGTGCGGCAGTACACTGGACAGGATAGTATTACTAAATACAATTTGCAGGCGCGCCATTAGTACTGTCCTGTCCAGTCTACTGCCCCACTTTTCTGCCCCCGTGTGAAACCAGCAGGGTTTTGCGGGTGGTAGGACCTTGTGCAAGGTCCATCCAGATCGCTGCTACCATCTAGCTCGCTAATCCTGGCGCTAAGCAGCAGTGCTTGCACTGTTGTGTTCCGGCGTGGAGAGCCGGTGCAATTACTGGTTCAAAAGGTATTCCACCTTAGCCCTCAGGGTTGGCAACGCATTTGCAATATCCTTGGTATTGAGGGTGGCTATAGGCGGTGGTGATCACTTACCATCAGGTGACCCACTTTTTTTGTCTGTCTTCCTATTTCATAAAAGAAGCATTAAATTTTAAACAAAATCTGCAGACTGTCGCTAATTACAAACCCCAATAACGATCATTCCAAATTCAAATATGACAGGGGAATGACCGAGAGTTAGTGAAACTGAGCGAAAAGAATATAGTTTTCATTAAGGCTAAACTTAAGTATCCGTTTTGGCCGCCATTGAAGGTGTATAGTATCATAGATGTAGTATTTTAATGTCCCATTTTCTCATTCCATACAAAAACTATAGAAAAATCCTAAAAAGTTTCGGTAGTATGGTCGAAACTTAGCCTAAAATGTAATCAAACGTAAACGCAACGAAATCAACTACCGTTTTAAATTTAAATAAAACACTACTTAACTTTAACACTTCAAAACAAGTTAAGCATTTAAATCTTTTGCTACCCGACTTCGCAACCGAATGAGGGTAATGGCTTTTAACGTGTTCGGTTGTATGTACCTAAATTACTAATTTATGTACAAGTTTGAAAACTCGATCACGATCAAGAGTATTATGCGATTGCCCTGTGATTATATGAGAACTAACTGTTAGTACTTAATTTTTTTATGAAATGGCAAGGTAAACAAGCAAGTGGATCACCTGATGGTAAGTGATCACCACCACCTATAGACCCCCGCAAAACCAAAGAAATTGCAGATGCGTTGCTAACCTAGAGGGCTAAGATGGAATACCTCTTGTGCCAGTAATTGCACCGGCTGTCTTGCTCTCCACGCCGGAACACAACAGTGCAAGTACTGCTGCTTAGTGGCTCGATTAACGAGCAAGATGGTATTAGCGATCCAGACGGACCTTGGATTGTACAAGATCCTACCACTCGCAAAAAAATAAATTAATGAAAAAAATAGATTTATTCCAGACAGGTTGATCTGTAGTGTATTAGTTACAATAGGGACTTATAAACGTTGTCAGTAAAACAATAAATCGTTTTAAAAACAAGGAAAATGCACTTGCGAAAAAATCAGTTCAAACAACAATCTATCTCCCATAAAACTGTCGTTTAGTGACATAATGGCTTATTCTACAGCTACTTCGCGCTACTTCGCAAGCCAACGTGAGCTCTTACTGTCTTTTAACTTAATAAAAGGTCCGATCACGTACCAGAAATACGAAAACAATTCCATAAGTAAACGAAACACGAACTTTAACCGCCCGGTACTAAACCACCCTTAAAACTACTGACAATGTCTTCAAGTTGTAAAAAGAACCGTACTTGCACGTTTATAGGTTAAAAAACAAGTTTATATTTGACAGTGGCGAAATTTGGAACCAAAATTTCTACGTACTAATTTTATTCCCTATTCAGAAAGTAGCGACACAGTTAACCGCAAAGGTAAGTTGGTGTAGTTGTAAAATGGTTGTATAGTGGTTGTATAGCCGCCATATTGTTTAGCAGAAGGGCGTTTTATCACGTCATTATGGGATATAACGGCATCGGTTATGGGTTTGACTTCCCATAAAGGATTTGTAATAACTGCCGGAAAGGTGTGTTTTTTTTGAAGTTAATGCGACTGTGATGGTATTTAGAAAAAATTACAGACAAGAGGCGAATTCGAAATTAATACCAAAATAAAATTGATAAATGCGGTACCTAAATTGTTTCTTTATTTATCTTGAGAACGATTTCTAGGTAGTTGCAAGGCAAGAGTATTGTTTGTTTTCCTCTTCTTTTGGAAAAACGGTAAAATTAACTCAACTTTAAAAGAAATAAACATATATTATGGGAGAATAAATGTTCTTTATTTTTTTATATAATAGGGTGGACAATATGTTTTTTCCTTTTAATATATTCAATTTTGTTTTTTGTTTTTTATGGAAGAGTTACTTAATACCAGTTGATCTAGTCCCTAACAAAGCTTCTAACCTTTAACTATGGGTACAAGACTCCTGATAAACATACACATATTAGACATAGATTTGATCTCTCCTGGGAATCGATCCCGGAACCTCTACCTTAAATTCTTAGTCAGGGTCAGTTGTTACTAGGCTATCTACTCATTAATAGCTTTATGTTACATTTGCTTAAGTTTACGATTTCAGTTAAAAATCATAATGGCGAATGAAATATTACGAAAATTAAATAATTTAACCCGCGACGACGTCCGCGTAAATTATGGATTATACTTATAATATTTTAACTTGAATCCCCTTTAGAAACACCCTTTATTCCTTTTCAAAAGCATAAAAATGAATTTACATATCCCCAGCTTAAGAATTGATGGGTTTCCCACACCAACTTTCATCCCCTATTTCAGCCCTTTCAAGTTTTATTTTTATAAGCATAATATCCTTTTCCAAGATCTTATCTATGTCTTTACCAAAATTCTTAAAAACTGGTTCATTGGTTTAGTCGTGAAAACATAACAAACAAACAGACAGAGTTACTGTCGTTTTTGTATTAGTTATTACTTGATAAAGCCTAGACTAGCGACTAGGCTTTATTTTTGAAACCAAAGATTGTACACCTGCTGTGTTAAATTGTAAAAATTCTGAATATTTGAGATGTAAAATAACATTGTAATTTTGATTTATTTAAAAAATTACACCTCGTTGAGTTTCTTGCCGGTATCTTCTCATCAGAGGTTTTTCCGAACCGGTGGTAAATTTTTTGACATTCATAAGTGCTACCTGTAAGCCTAATCTGAATAAAATATTTTGACTTTGACTTTGACTTTGAAACTATGAAGAATATTAAAAAAATCAAAACATACAAACCTACTTCTAGGGCATGATGACAACATGCCAAAAAATCATGGCATGGCAGGGTTAAGGTTTAGAGGGTGGAAAACGTTATCGCCGTTTGTATGGAGAGCGCTGGGTTCACACTCCTCTTAAATTTGTATAGTGTATCTTCGGCCGCCTTCTCCTCCTAAACCATGCAACGGATTTTGATAAGGATTTCACTGTTATTTAGAGATTTTTTTAGGAAAAGTTTTTGTATACATTATTATCCTGATTGTACAGTCAAGGAATTAAATTTCCAACCCACCTAAGGTTCAATAGCATATAGCAAACTGTCACCATAAGAGCTATAGAGCAAGACGTTAGTTTGACATATCGACCTTAATGCATTGCGAATGTCAGACGACATTTCAACTAAATGGGTAGGAAATTAACTTCCTTGGCTGTACGTGCAAAGCCGCGGCAAGTCGCTAGTGTAAAGACAAAGATGTATGTATAATGGATAGAAATTGTTAGACAGCATCATTAAGACCATACTGTGAAAAGTTTCTGCAGCGGATCGTGATCTAATGATCGAAGCGGCTCGAGTGTACCACGGGCACAGCCTCCGGAGCGCGCGCGCCGGTCGGCGGCCGTCGACAATGGCGGCGCTTGCGCAACGCTGCGCGCTGTTGCTAGGCTGCAGAGCAAGGAGCCAGAGGGGCCAGGTTTGTTTGTGCCTAAGTACACTCCTGTATGTATAGTCGACCAAGTAATTGCTTGCCCACTTTTGAACTCTATCCCTTTGTAATAAGGTTGAAAAGAGGTCAAGCACTTTCTTGGTCTTTCAGATCTCAGTATTGATTCATAGTTATATATAGTCATAATCACAGCCACTATAATTACATAGGTACAGTCAAGGAATTACATTTCCAACCCACCTAAAGTTCAATAGAATATAGCAAACTGTCACCATAAGAGCTATAGAGCAAGACGTTAGTTTGACATATCGACCTTAATGCATTGCGAATGTCAGACGACATTTCAACGAAATGGGTGGGGAATTAAGTTCCTTGACTGTACATATAATTTTTTTGGTAAAACTATACTGTATTTAATGCTGTTTTAAGAAATAAATCAATCTAAACATTGAAATAAACAATGAACTGAATTTAAAAGGTTAGGTTACGTTAGTTTCATTTTAATTTTGTCAGAAAAAGATGGAACATGTTTAACTAATGTAGGTTTAAGGTGAAACACTTATCACATACAAAAATACATGACTGGTTGAACGCATCCTTGTAATGGCGAAATTGCTGTCTCTTCTGCCTAATACTCTATGGGCAGGTCGTCGACCTCCAGTCGAGGCCTTCCGATCCTAACAAATAACAGCTGAGCCGCACTCACACAAGCACTGCGTGTTTCTACAGCACTTGCATGTGTGCACTTAATAGTACATTATACTATGGAGAGAAAAGTACTCTGTTACGACGCACTGTAATGATGGTTACAGATAGGCTGAGATTTAATGTATGGTTTGTTGGGTAATAAAAGAAATATAGACTAATAGTGATAAAATAAACTCATCGTATGCCAATTGAAGAAAACGGCGAACTTAGACAAAAAAATGTTCCATTGTGTCTTAGGTACGTAATGTATTATTGTGTAACATGTCATTGAGATAGTTTTCTTTCGTTGTACTTATTGGTAAATGACTCTTATTATTATTATTATTTGTAAATAGATATCGGTCCAAAGGCAAGACAAACAGACACAAACATTAAAGTTTCAATCTTAACGCACTTTTGTAGCTTTTAAGGTCAATTAAAGTTCATTGTATTTTACTTACAATTTTCGCAACAATTTAAGGCAAAAGCCTTTAAATTCGGAAAATGTAAGTTAAATTAAATTAAAACCTATATGTTACCACACAAATCAGTGTCATTTCACAAATACATGCTCAACGTCAAAAAACCAAAAACATACTACCTTTTGTAAAATAGCAATTTCCCGCTCTTGGGCTGAAAAGTTTATGTTTATAGTTATGAAAAATAATCAAAGTCCATTAATAATTTTGCCTTAAAGAAACCAAACAGTCGAACAGAGATACAAACCAATAGTCGCATTCTAACATAATATATGAAAGTTTGTATCTGTTCGAAAAAAAAAACGATTTTTTTTCCGAGACGTAATTCAGTTTTGCGGTACTGTGATTAGATACCACACATCAAATTATGTGCTTTTTTGCTCAAACAAATCTTCGCTGAGATGTAAAAGTGTATATCTCGCAGAGCACGTTTTTAGGGTTCCGTACCCAAAGCGTGTCACAGACCCTTTTACTAAGCCTGCACTGTTGCCCTCTGGCTCACAGAGCTATATCTTTTGTACGTTTTGTAAATTTAAACAGAGTTTAAACTGTACCCGTTAAAACAAAAGACTGCCACTGCAGAACGTTGTCGCAATGTGTCATCGCTGAGATATCATGACATTTATTCAGAAGTCATGGTGACGTCTATTGTGGAAAGGTTCTACATTGGCCTATGAATGAAATTTGTTGACTGTAGATGTTTTTGATGTCATTGAAATGGATCCTCTGCGATTTCTCTCACACATTCGCACATTCTTGCAATTAAAAATTAACATTTACTTTGATTATAGCGCCATCTCTTGTACAGTGTAAACAACATGTCTCCATTCAACGTGTTTTTCTACTATAACGCCATCTGTTTTGTAGCTAATAATTACAGGATATTTGCTAGTGGTAGATTGAAGTTCTTTTCTTCTTGGATTTGAAATGGTCTTATTATGAATTATGACATTTGTACTGGTATCAAGTTATTAATTTTATTTATTTTCAAAGACAACGTTTCTAATTAAATAATAAAATATGTTTATGACTGCTATTTGAAAGAGAGATCTAATGCTCAAATTGAGCCAAGTTCTAAAATCTGCTTATGAAAATATATCACTGAAAATAGTATTTTATGCAACTGCTATGTAATGAGAGGTCTTAAAACACGAGTGTGGTTTTATGAAACGAGCGTCAGCGAGTTTCATAATAGGATCACACGAGTGTTTTAAGGCCTAATTATATACAGTTGCATACATTACTTTATCTACACACATATCATAACTGCAAAAAACCAAAAACGATGACAACTAATGGCGACCATGTATTTTAAAAAGGTACTCTGTGATTCGATCTATCCGTCAAGACGAAAGTTTTTTTTAAACCATAGACGAACGAATGTAGTCCCTATTGTCAGGTCACTCGAGATCAAATGCCGTGCGTTTAAATTAAAAAAAACATACTGAGTTGACGTTTCGTATCGATAACTGTTTTAATATCTGTGGATACTAGAATAGAGACCAACTTGAATTTTGACAGCTGTTCCAAATTTAAATTCATAACGTCACGAGCAGTCACGAGATATCGGTAATGTGATGACCAATAAAGAACAGATTTACCTACTACAAAAGACAAGAAAATTCTTATAATAACATTGGTTGTAATAATGCTGGTCATTTCCTAGGGTTTTTGAACGCGTTATTTAGCCTTTATGATATGTGTGTAGATAAATTTATTTTGGCAAGTAGGCCATAAAGGCAGTGGCGGATTTACACATTTGCCGCCATTAGGCTATTAAATTTTCGCCACCGGCCGGCGACGGGGCAGGCCAAGGCGCAGATGGCGGCATGATCTGGATGCATTTTCAAATGACTGGCCAGAGATTGCCAAAGACAAAGTGAACTGGAAATCGGAGCGAGAGTCCTGTGCTCAGCAATTGGACACACTTGCAGGCTAACATTCCATTATTATTCCTAGAGTCGTTTTCTCCGTGTAAATAAGATTTTTTTTGGTCCTGTAAGAAAAAAAATGACCAAATTTGCCGCCACCCAAAATCTGCCGCCCTAGGCTCCAGCCTACTCAGCCTACTGGTAAATCCACCACTGCATAAAGGCTGCACATGTCTGAGTAACAGCGCTTCAGAAAATAGAAGATTCTGCTGAGAAGAAACGCCGCAAGAAACTCAGCAGCTCATCCTTTATTTTCTACTTCCTTTAACAGTGGGTATAGCGGGTATCGTAGGATGGTACGGGACCCTTTGTGTGCTGTTCCGAATCGCACTTGGCCAGTTTTGAAAATTGCCCGCTCAGTTCGTTACTCGGTGCTATTGCCAGGCAATCAGAGTGCCCTTTGTAAATGTCGAGGGCGAATGCCAAAACAGTTAGCTCTGGATACTATCACGACTGCTTAAAGTAGCGCAATACTGCTATTATCAAACCGCTATTAGAATATAATTGGAGAGTAACGTCAGATCACTGTCATCTCATACTTACTCGTATAGGAATGCAGCTTGACGCAAGTCTATGAAATGACAGTGTGCTGACGTTACCCTCCAATTATATTCTATCATTTCTTAATTAGCAAAATCTTTTTGCTATACATTTAAGGTAGGTTTAAACCTCACACACGAAGGGTTTTCTGTATGTAGTTCAGAATTTTTGTCTGTCTATCTTTATGTAAACTCCTACACAAAAATTGGGTGTTTCTATCATTTTTGAACTGCTTGAGCTAACTTCAAATCTGGTGCATGATTCATCTTGTTACGAGTTACGTGCGGACGACCGGATAGCCTAGTGGTTAGTGACCCTGACTATGAAGCTCGAGGTCCCGGGTTCGATTCCCGGGAAGGGCAAATGTTTGTATGATGAATATAAATATTTGTACCCGAGTCTTGGATTTAAGTATGTATATATCTATTTAAGTATGTATATCCGTTGTCTAGTACCCATAACACAAGGTTTACTTAGCTTAGGGCTAGGTCAATTGGTGTGAATTGTCATGAGATATTTATTTTTTATTTTGTTAGGTCACCTACAATACACGTATACGCAGTCACGCAGGCAAAAGCTTTTGCGGGTGGTAGGACCTTGTGCAAGGTCCGTCCGGATCGCTACCACCATCTTGCTCACTAATCCTGCCGCTAAGCAGCAGTCCTTGCAATGTCGTGTTCCAGCGTGGAGAGCAAGACAGCCGATGCAATTACTGGCACAAGAGGTATTCCAGCTTAGCCCTCTGGTTTGGCAACGCATCTGTAATCTCTTTGGTGTTGCGGGTGTCTATGGTGGTGATCACTTATCATCAGGTGACCTACTTGGTTGTTTGCCTTAATATTTTATATAAAAAAAAGGTAGTTTATTATAACAAAACAACAAACAGAATGGTTTAAAAAGTAAATTAATTTCCATAACGAGTAAAATTACGACAAACAGCGCTTGGCTTTGACAACCGGTTTAATTCAATGCTAAGCAAGTGTAATAGCCATTTATTAACTGGTACAGTCAGCATTAATTACGGTTAGAAAAAAAGTTTCTTTTTTTGGTAATTTTTGGAACTTTGTATCGATGTAACTCCTAAAATATGAGTTTTTTATAGGATAACATTTAAGAGTTACTATGTGGATTGTGGATGTGGAGAAATTGTATTACATTTTATGTCAAAATGTATGGAATTCACAAAAAGATCGTCAAGATAATTAAAAGAACAGTAATAATAATAATCAAATTGAAATTTTTTTTAACATAAATATAAAAGTCTAGAAATAAGCCTAGAGAATGTCAAATACAGATGTCAAGATTAAATAATAACAAAAAATATATGTTTACAAATATGAAAATGTAAAATTAATAATATAGAATAAAATTAAAAAAATCACATATGCGATGTCCATGTTATTACCAAATTATAACAAATAACCTTGCTACTCCGTGAAATCAATTTCGAGTACTCACGTACAAGACAGCTGCATCCGTGCGGCATATCTATTTTTCATGCAAAAACCCACCCTTCCCCGCTTCAACATGAAACAACATACATCACAAACTCAACTATTAAGCACCACCACTAAACTTAAAGTACACTATTTACGCGTGTTTCGCCTCTATTCGAGGCATCATCGGGATCTTCAATAGTACTGTAATTCGCTATTTGAATAAATGACATACTGATGGTTTTTTTAATGGTTTTGACTGTACAAGCTCTAATAGAGACTATATAGAGTTTGTTCACGAGGTCTCGCTAATTTGCTGCGAACGAGTATTTATGGCTTAGGTACCCATGAATTAATCCAGCCATTATACAGTTCGAAACGTTGCATAAACCGTCCTGTTGTGTCTTTAGATGGTGTAAACAAGCAAGCGGGTTACAGGTGAGTAAGCCCAGCGACCTCAAAGATTGAAATCCCCCCCGCCCCCCCTACGGTACGTTACACCGGTACTCTGTGAGAATGTGATACAGTCAGCCTCAGAAGTCGTTAAACACTTAAGAACCTTGTCGTAGTAACGTCTGTAATGAGAGTTGCTCGAATTTGTCACATTACTGTCAGCGACAAGGTACTAAAACGTTCAGTTACTTCTGAGGCCGACCGTACCTACTATCTCAGTCGAGCCGGCTCATTTGAACTGCAACCAGCAATTGGCTCAGACTGACAGAACCATAGTTACACGTTCATTTGTATGAATGTGCAGGTTTTCTCACGATGTTTTCCCTTACCGTAGATTTGAAAAATTAATTAGTACATGGCGACCGCTGCAATGGGGGTACTCGGTAACTCACGATCACGAGTCTAACCCCCCTCCCCTAGAAGATTACAGCCCCCTTCGAAATAACTTTTTTTTATGAAATAGGAAGGCAAGCAAGTGGATCCGTCCGGATCGCTACCACCATCTCGCTCGCTAATCGCGCAAGCAGCAGTACTTGCACTGTTGTGTTCCGGCGTGGAGAGCAAGGCAGCCGGTGCAATTACTGGCACAAGAGGTGCCATCTTAGCCCTCTGGGTTGGTATCGCATTTGCAATCTCTTTAGTGTTGCGGGTGTCTATAGGCGGTGGTGATCCCTTCAGATGACCCACTTGTTTGTTTGCCTTCCTATTTCACCTTAATTGATTCCGTGCGAAGGGGGGGGGGGGTTACTAGTTATACATATAAGTATAATTAAAATCTACTAGCACTAAAGTCCTCAGAGCTTTAATAGTTTCAAAGGCTATAGCGGCCTCCTCGCGTGCGCAGGAGCACCTTATGTAAATCCACTGCCCGGCCTTGACAACTGCAAAATAACAACATACACACGTCAACCTTCCTATTACTTGGTAATAGAGCTGTTATTTGCTTATTTTAAGCGCATTTTTAATAAAGTAGCGGTATGACATAAGATGCAGATGTATAAGTTTCTATTGAATTGAGTTATGGTCTGTTTTTGCGTGGTTTATAATAAAGTGAATTTGTTTGTCTGTGTATCAATTACAATTTGTTTATTGCATTTAACTGGCATTATGTTAATTAGTTTGAACAATCAAGAATTTAGACAATCAAGTGTTAAACAATGGAATAACAACATTATTGGTAAACCCATTTTAAATAAATTACAGTATTTGTTATGCTTCAACTTGGGTATTTTATCAGTTGAAAATTTATGTCGAGCTTTTACGTACAGGTTGTGGTACAGGTTTGCTTTCATGTTTTTCTTTTCGCGTTTAACGGCACTAGAAAGTTTCCTATATTTTATCTAGGTTATGATCTACACTGAAAAAAACAGTTTTGTTACACATAACCAAAATGGTAAGTGATCACCACTGCCTATAGACACCCGCAACACGAGGAAATTGCAGATGCGTTGCCAACCCAGAGAGCTAAGATGGAATACACCGTAATTGCACCGGGTGTTGCTATCCACGCCGGAGCACAACAATGTAAGCACTGCTGCTTAGCGGCAGCATTAGCAAGCAACATGGTGGTAGCGATCCAAACGGGCCTTGTACAAGGTTCTAACCACCCGCACCTTTTGAAACTCTGTAAGATTTTGTCATAATAACTCTAAACTTCCATATTTCTATCACTTACTGATACTCGGTAAGAAATTGTCACCTTGACTTCAAAGCTTAACAAGGAATGATGGCATGTAAGCGGCCCTTAACCGGCTATTATTACACCGGTTCGGCGTAACGAGCACTAATTTAATCAGCGCGTCTATCCGAAGGCTCCCGAGGAAACATAAATATAAATAAATCATGCAATTAGCGTCAGCGACTCTCAAAATACGGGCCGGTCGGTGAGAATCCGCGTTTACACCGAAGCGTAACGTAGAACACGCTTTTTCTACTTAAATCTGTAAGCAAGGTTATGAAATAAACTAAATAAATACTACGCTGTAAGGCAAAACTTTAGTAAAATATTCCATTTAAAATTCCGAAATTTCTTCCGGTTTTTTTTTAACTAACGACCCGCCTCGTTTTTGCACGCGTACAATTAGGATGTAATGTACGTAAAAACCTTCCATGAAACATGTTCTAACTGACAGTGACAAACCGTATCAAAATTCATTACGTGATTTAGAAGGAGTAAGCGCCCGAAGACGTGAGGACAGACAGAAATGGATAGCTGCTTTGTTTTGGACTATGTACAGAAGATGTCGAACAACAATGCGAAGAAAAATCATGGTTCTGACAACTTTTAAAAAATCCTGGCCGCGATGTCGATGACCAATACTTTATTTGTGATGTCAATGCGTTCATTATTTACATCTCATAATAGTAATAAAATGAAAAAAACGCTGTTCAACAAAAACTAATATTTAACACACACTCGAGATTTACTGTATTTTATTATGTAATAGCACATTAAATAAAGTATTATGACATAGTCTTATTATTCTAACAGATATTAGGTACCTGCAAATAGTTAAATTTTTTAAAGGTGTTCTATGTCTGAAATTTGCCAACATTTTACAGCTGGTATCTTAAACTATAAGTTTGAATATTAAAAACGACAATACTATTAAATTTTAAAAAGCCTTTAGCAATATTCAACAACTTGTATTTTTTACTTCTTTCTGTATTCTCTTACTAAATAGTCCTTACTCATATGATTTTTATAAGCAGGAATAAAACGCTAAGATTTTCCCATAAAATTAATTACCGGAAAAAACACGATGAACTCACAAATTTTAATAGGTTTAGAGAACATTTAATAAACCATTGACAAATAAATAAACAGTATGAAAATAGCACGATAGACTATGCTAGTTTCCAAGTCCGACTGCTCTTGAGCAGTTTTTTAACCTAAAAAACACGACCACGAATATTTCACCGTTCGCGCATGACACACGGTGTGACACGCCCCCTTAATTTGTACCACCAAAATAAACATAACAGAAGCCGCGTCTTTTTTGGAAACTCGTCCAAACAAGTCGCACGTGAAAGCTTTAGGGCTAGCAGAGCTTTGGACTTAATTAAACTTTTTCATATAAAACAGGAAGGATCACCTGATGGTAAGCGATAACCACCGCCTATAGACACCCGCAACACCAATGAGACTGCAGATGCGTTGCCAACCCAGAGGGCTAAGATGGAATACCTCTTGTGTTAGTAATGTCACCAGCTGTCTTGCTCTCCACGCCGGAACGCAACAGCAACTGGTGCTTAGCGGCAGCGGCTGGATTACTTACAATCACTGTTATAGATCAGATATTTACGGGTGGTAGGGCCTTGTGCAAGGCCCATCCGGATAGCTGCCGCTAAGCAGCAGTGCTTGCACTGTTGTGTTCCGGCGTGGAGAGCAAGACAGCCGGTGTAATTACTGGCACAAGAGGTATTCCATCTTAGCCCTCTGGTTTGGCAAAGCATCTGCAATATCCTTGGTGTTGCGGGTGTCTATGGGCGGTGGTGATCACTTACCATCAGTTGAACCACTTGCTCGTTTGCCTTCCTACACCTAATTTTTTTTTTCCTCAACTGATCCTTACGACGGAACATATATATAACACCTTTACCAGATGCTCGTCCGAGCGTCAGCTTAAAATAACTCGTATATAGCATTATGCTAACTGCCTTGTTTGTTCCGTGCGTGTAAAAATATATTCAAATCGTGTTTTTTTTATATTTGTGTTATTCTCGGAGCGTTGGTTGATGCCTTCAATAACAATGTTTCGTCAGTCATTTTGATCACATCTCGGGATCGTCTTGTCCTTGGTTCTTTAAATAATTAATAAAGTCTGACGTTACTTTGCGGAGGTCCATATTAAGAAATTGGAGCGACTACTTTGGTACTCTGGTTTGTTTTTCACTTATTTTGCTACCTATATTCATCCTTACTTGTGTTAATCTTACACTAAGATAATAAAGAGGAAAACTTTGTTTGTTAGTTTGTTTGGATGTAGGGGGTAATCTTTGGAACTACTGAACCGATTTCAATAATTCTTTCACAGCTACACTATTCCTGACGGACATAGGCTACTAATTACAGGTAAACGAAGTCGCGCGCGTCCGCTAGTAAAGTATAAAAACGAAAGGGTTTTTAATAAAAAGTTCAACATTGAACAGGCATTTTAACCTATAATTTTAGTATTTGGCATCAAAATGTAGTCTTTCGTTAAAAAAGCAAGAAAGTAACAAATTATAAATCGTTTCTTCTATGAAAAGCCTCTATTTGTTTCATTTAGGCGATACTAGGTTACAATAAGTGAAATTTTGCGTTAAATTGTAGTTTGAGGATTTTTTTAAACAATTTTTCAGTTCAGGGGAGCAATTTTTAAATCTCACCAGGTGACTAAAGCTCACCAAAATGGCCTAATCTTTGTGAAAAACGACCATCATGGTGAGATTTAGTCAGCCGGTGAGATTGGGGTGTAATTTTTGAATCTCACCAGGTTACTAAAGCTCACCAAAATGGCCTAATCTTTGTGAAAAACGACAATCTTGGTGAGATTTAGTCAGCCGGTGAGATTGGGGTGTAATTTTTGAATCTCACCAGGTTACTAAAGCTCACCAAAATGGCCCAATCTTTGTGAAAAACGACAATCTTGGTGAGATTTAGTCAGCCGGTGAGATTGGGGTGTAATTTTTGAATCTCACCAGGTTACTAAAGCTCACCAAAATGGCCTAATCTTTGTGAAAAACCACCATCTTGGTGAGATTTAGTCAGCCGGTGAGATTGGGGTGTCATTTTTGAATCTCACCAGGTGGCTAAAGCTCTCCAAAATGGCCTAATCTTTGTGAAAAACGACCATCATGGTGAGATTTAGTCACCCGGTGAGATTCAAAAATCGCACTCCAGGTCTAATAACTGAGTTTCAGTTTTCGTTATATCTCTTACACCCATAAATTTTATTATTCTTATTGTATTTTTTGTGTGTCTACTCTAATTTTTGGGTCCTGTCCATAGCTAAAGGTAGCTAGAAGAGACCCCTAAAAAAATCAGTTCGCCTTTGTACATTTATTTCGTCTTGTTATCTGTTATGTACAAAGAGTCATACATAGGTATGTACATTTTAAAACTGGTTCCAACCGGATGAATCCGGAATAATCAAAACATGATTCAACAATACAAAGATAGCTTTAATAATTGACATCGAGTTTAACCTCTGGCCCGTGTTGGGTAACAGATCAACGGACCCACAGAACAATACGCGGTGACGTCACGCGGCTTTCACCGGATCGAACCTGTGACCTTTCGGCGCTAGGTAATAACTAGCGAATATTTTATAGTTGCGTTTCCATTGCATTCGGAGCTATTTTCTGCTAGTTTCTTGCGGAGCTTCTACTCAGCAAGATCTTCCACTTTTCAAAGCGCTGGTGGACTCAGCCATTTTTTATTTTCATTTTCATACTAGCTTTTGCCCGCGACTTATATATGGTCTATGCTGTAAGTTTCTATTCTATCTATTGACTCTGTGGGTTGAATTAAACGACATAATTATTAATTTTAGCAGATGGTGGGACCTTGTGCAAGGTCCGTCCGGATAGCTACCACCATCTTGCTCGCTAATCCTGCCGCTAAGCAGCAGTGCTTGCACTATTGTGTTCCGGTGTGGAGAGTAAGACAGCTGGTGCAATTACTGGCACAAGAGGCATTCCATCTTAGCCCTCTGGGTTGGAAACGCATCTGCAATCCCTTTAATGTTGCGGGTGTCTATGGGCGGTGATGATCACTTATCATTAGGTGACCCACTTGCTCGTTTGCCTTCCTATGTTGTATAAAAAAAATGAACAGTAAATATTAGTTATTAGTCAGGATAAAGCTTCACATTTTACAGTATTAGAGTGGCCAGTCGACTCGCATTGACCGGTTTGATGGGTAGTCTATTTTTAAGGACCTATTTATTCTTATGACAGTGGAAACAATCCTGAAACAGGTTATGGTAATGCGCGCGCGCCGCTAATTGGACGAACGAACAAACATTATGGTCACGTCACCACAATCAAACGCCTGTACATATTTATATTGGAGAATGTCTTTGTGTCCATTTTTTGTAGTGAATAGAATTATTTTCGCAACGATATATAAAATTGTCATCCGGTTTCATTATTTCTGTGTAACGGTAAACCAAAACATGTTTTTTAGCCTTTTTTGGGTTCCGTTACTGAAAAGCATAAAAGGAACCCTTATAAGATTACTTCGTTATTCGTCTATCAGTCTATTAAGACCTCTGTTCTTAGAAACGCGTGGAATTATCAAGTTCAATTTAGTATCAAATACTTAAGTCTTCAATCCTTGAAAGCTATGAAAAAATCAAACTTCTAAGTCGGCGCAATAAAAAAAACGGCTACTTTCCAAGTTTTTCTGCGATTATAAAGCAAATTACTACTATTTATTATTTTGCGGGTGGTAGGACCTTGTACAAGGTCCGTCCAGATCGCTACCACCATCTTGCTCGCTAATCTTGCTTCTAAGCAGCAGTGCTTGCACTGTTGTGTTCCGGCGTGGAGAGCAAGACCGCCGGTGCAATTACTGGTACAAGAGGTATTCCATCCTAGCCCTCTGGGTTAGCAACGCATCTACAATCTCCTTGGTGTTGAGGGTGTCTTTTGGGCCGTGGTGATCACTTACCATCAGGTGACCCACTCGCTTGTTTTCCTTCCTATTTCATAAAAAAAAATTACAGTGAAAACAGTAACAAAATCATTTGCATGGTTTAAAAGGAGTAAAGGCCGAAGATATACGGACAGACAGGAACGGCTAGCGCTTTATTTTATACGATGTAAAAAGCTAAAAACAAAAAAATTAAGATGCTTTAAACTGGAAAGGAACAAAACACATAAACACCTGAGCAAAGTCAAGTTTCTCAACAAGTCTAACATAACAGTAAAACATAACTGCTTCGCTTTGCAGGAAGCAGGAAATGTTTTTTACGTCACTTCACAACTTACAAGAGTGTTTTTACGAGTTCATTTCATAGAGCACCCCGCTTAGTAGGAGCATTGTAACAGAACCGTCCGGATCGCTACCACCGTCTTGCTGGTTAATCCAGTCGCTAAACATTGCGCACCCTTAGAATTAAACCGACTCAATTCTGAATATAATATCTGCCAAAATTAAACCCTATGTCTTTTGATTAAGGTGATATTTTGGGACGTGTATTATTCAGAAATGGGTCACTTTAATACTAAACATGCGATTGCTTGCACAGTGTTCCGGCGTGGAGAGCAAGACAGCCGGTGCAATTCCTGGCACAAGAGGTATTCAGCTTAGCCCTTTGGGTTGGCAACGCATCTGCAATGTCCTTGGTGTTGCGAGTGTCTACGGGTGGTCGTGATCACTTACCATCAGGTAACCCACTTGGTCTTTTGCTTTCCTATTTTGTATAAAAAAAAAGGAAAAAAAACCTCGACTTTAGCAAATTGCATCTGTAAAATAGACACATAAAAATTAACGAGCTTTGTGCATGTTTTTACACCGTAAGCTCATGGTTTTCAGTTACTTTTCGCGCAAGAAAATCGGAAAGACTTGAAAAAACTACTACAGAATCTTTAGGAGGAACCTGCACACAATCTGAATAGCAACTTATATTAACAACTAGCGACCCGCCCCTGCTTGGCATGTTTACAATCGGGATGTAATGTACATACAAACCATCCGTTAAAAATGCTCTAAATGACATTGAAATGAATTGCGGGTGGTAGGACCTTGTGCAAGGTCCGTCCGGATCGCTACCGCCATCTTGCTCGCTAATCCTGCCGCTAAGCAGCAGTGCTTGCACAGTTGTGTTCCGGCGTGGAGAGCAAGACAGCCGGTGTAATTACTGGCACAAGAGGTATTCCATCTTAGCCCTCTGGGTTGGCAACGCATCTGCACTCTCTTTGTTGTTGCAGGTGTCTATAGGCGGTGGTGATCACTTACCATCAGGTGACCCACTTGCTTGTTTGCCTTCCTATGTTGTATAAAAAAAAAAAAAAACCGTATCAAAATCCGTTTGGTGTATTAGAAGAAGAAGGCGGCCGAAGATACACTATAAAAATTTCGGAGAGACAGGAAAAATAGTGGCTTGAGTTTGTACTATGTGAAGATGAGAAGCGACTCAACCCAATGTTTCCTTTTAAATGGTCTCTTTCATACTTAAATTGTAAGTATGAAAGAAATTAAATTAAAGTAGGCAGGGCAATACTTTGCCCAAAGAATCAGCATTGCCATCCAACGTGGCAATGCTGCCAGCCTTCTGGGCACCCTCCCTATTAGCGGCGATTTGGGACAATTTTTTTACCTTTAAGTTTAGAATAAAATTTTATTGTTTTTATTTTTCTTAATTTGTAAATAAAATTGTAAGTTTGCAGGTTAATTGTGATGTACTAACAGCGTTTACGAAACACCACCATTGTTAATACGGCAGAAAATGGCATAAAGACATACAGACGGCACGGCATACAACTATCGCGCGACTTAATTTTGCATACAGCTGCGAAGAAAACGAGGGTTATTGTATTCAAAACAAAATGTCAAATCCTTTCCCAACGTTGTCAATTATAATGCAAGTATCGGCGCGCGCGCACGGCATGGCGATGCTTTGTTTACGTCGCACGCGCAGCGTCAGGAGCCGTGGCTGGAATACCTAGGAGCTTGAAAGGTGTGCGCGGTAGGCCAGGAGTCAGTAGACTGGGACACTGGGATACAAGAAAATGAAATAAAATAGGAATAAGTTTTATTTAAACAAAAAAGGTACAGTCAAGGAATTTAATTTCCAACCCACCTAAGGTTCAATAGCATATAGCAAACTGTCACCATAAGAGCTATAGAGCAAGACGTTAGTTTGAAATATCGACCTTAATGCATTGCGAACATTTCAACGAAATGGGTAGGGAATTAAATTCCTTGACTGTACATACAATATTGTTATCAGCTAAAAATTACAGTTAACAGAACATTTCGAAGAAAAATAATGTGAAACATTAGTTGTTTAGCGGTGACCGCACTAGAGTCTAGGCCTGTATCGCGGAAATCAAAACCGATTACATAAGGTCGTTAACAAGTCCAGGAGTGCGGTTTTTGAATCTCACCAGGTGACTAAAGCTCGCCAAAATGGCCGTTTTTCATAAAAATGCGGCCATTTTGGTGAGCTTTAGTCACAAAAAAACGTTATCGTGGTTTGGAAGGAAAGGGCTACATCTCTTTATACCATGGCGGTGGCAAACAAGCGTTCGGCGCGCCTGATGTTACGCAACGACCACTATATGGAAGCTCGCAACTTACTCAACGTCCAAAAAAATATGCCACCGTCAACAAAATATAAACAGACCGAAAATCGTCCCTCAGCTCTTACCTCCAGTGCGCCCGCGCATTTCGATTGCCAATGACAGCATTAAATTATAATTTATATGTTATTCCGCGCGCGCACGAGGTCGGCAATACAATGGATTACGGCCTGTACGTCTGTCTGTCTGTATGTTGCTAACTGCTGGCTGAGAATCTTAATTGAGTCCATTTGGTTGAAAGCAGCCTTTAAAAAGTATAATGTTTAGCTGACGGTTTAAGTCGCTTTCGTAACTGCGATAGGTAAAGCATTTGTTTAACAGTCTATTGAATGTGAAAATACGGCCAAGTTTAGTACAAAACGCAGCTGCTATGTTGGAGACAAAATTCATGTTGACATTCCAAATTTAAATTTATCTTAGCTTTAGTATTTAATACTTTTTTTCTTGTTGGGGTAGACGAGTTCTTGAGTGGAGACCACGGATCGGCAAACGTAGCGTGGGACGTCCTCAGACTCGGTGGAGCGATGATCTTCGCAGGGCGGCTGGCAAGAGCTGGATGAGAGTGGCCGAGGATCGTGCTCAGTGGCGTGCCATGGGAGAGGCCTATGTCCAGCAGTGGACGAACATGAGCTGATGATGATGATGATGACTTTTTTTCTGCTAACAGTCCAATCTTAAATTTGTGTTAGTGTTATTGTTTAATACTTATTATATGTGTAAGTAATTTTGACGATCTCGTATATAAACATGTATGTTGACATTCTATGCAATTTATAATGTAATTTTATTTTCAGTAAAACTAAACTAAACTAAACTAAACTAACTGATGTTGTAGTTGTCTGTACAAAAGTGCTACTGGATATTGATTTAATGCTTATTTATTTTATCATAATTATAAGTTGATGCACATATAGCTTTGAATAGCTAGCACGACACATCGCGACTCACTTTGTCTCTCACTGTCTCTCTTTCCAACTACCCGAGTAGGAGACAGACCGACTGAGCGATGAACTAGCCGTACTGAGTGCAGCAGTCTACATTTAAACCCACAGCCAAACGAGATCCAATATTTATTACCATAATAATTTAAGCAAAACGCATAAGTTATCCGATTTACATAAATAATAGTTATACGTTTGTAATAAAATAATTTGGGTCCGAAGAGACGGCGCCAAGGTAACGTATTTGCATACAAACGACTTAGATACAGGCGCTGTAAGAACAGCATGGCGGCCATGGGTTCTATATAAATTAAATTAATTTAAAAAACATTTTTTTTTAATGAAATAGGAAGGCAAACTATAAGTGGGTCACCTGATGGTAAGTGATCACCACCGCCTATAGACACCTGCAACAACAAAGAGAGTGCAGATGCGTTGCCAACCCAGAGGGCTAAGATGGAATACCTATATAATTTAAAAATAACAACTCAACTGTTGCTGACAACTGAGCTGCTGTTTATTTTGCAACATAGGAAGGCAAACGCGCAAGTGGTTCACCTGATGGTAAGTGATCACCACCGCCCATAAACACCCGCAAAACCAAGGATATTGCAGATGCGTTGCCAACCCAGATACCTCTTGTGCCAGTAATTTCACCGGTTGTCTTGCTCTCCACGCCGGAACACAACAATGCAAGAACTGCTGCTTAGCGGCTGGATTAGCAAGCAAGATGGTGGTAGCGATCGGACCGTGCACAAGGTCCTACCACAAAACGGAAGGTTTTTGAATAAGATACATTCTTACTGTACTCGTGCAAAGGCGGGGCGGAAAGCTAGTCTACACGAATCTACACTAATATAATAAAGAGGTAAACTTTGTTTGTTTGTATCTCTGGAACTACTGAACCGATTTCACAAATTCTTTCGCAGATAGAAAGCTACACTATCCCTGACGGACAAAGGTTACCAATTCCACGCGAACGAAGTCGCGGGCGTCCGCTAGTTATTAATGAAAAACTGCGCAAGAGCATGTCGGGGCATGCTCGGTATAGGGTTCTGTAGCCTTTACTAGAGCTTATAGAAGCGATTGTTAGGTTTGCCTACGGACCCCTAAATCCGTGGGCGCTCGTCACGTGTCCCCGGCCGGCGCCGAACGCGGGACCTGCGCACGACCAGTTTAGAACGAGTTGCTACTTCAAATTATGACTATGATAATGTGACAGGTTAGCGGGGAGTTCCTATAGCCCGGCTGAATAGTCGCTTGACTTCCCAAGTCGCACACAACGCACGTTTAGAATTAAAGCGACTCAATTCTGAATATGACATTTCCCAAAATTAAACCCTATGTCTTTTACATAGTTAAAGTGATACTTTGGGACGTGTATAATTCAGAAATGGGTCGCTTTAATTCTAAGCGTGCGACAAGCGCTATTAGAGCTGTATAGTAGATGTATAAAGGCGATCTATACAATTACATAATATATTTTTTATTAATTATTTTAATTGTTATAAATACATGTTATTATTACTATACAACCTTTAGTGTGCTACTTTTGAATTTTAATTCGGTATTATGAGCGACGTATTGCTCTTCAAGCATTCGGCTGCTATACAAAACTGTTATACTTAATATTATTAGTTTTTTTAAGTACCATACCCAAAGGGTACCACCGGGAGACTATTACTAAACCTCCGCTATGCGTGCGTTCGTCTGTCACATGGAATGTATCTTTTGTAATATGTATAGTAATATGTATTATACCATAATACATTTTAGAATTTTCCATGCTGCTATAATGATGAATTATGTTGTTCTGCACTATTGTTAAGTCTCAACAACCTTTGTACGGTCAGCCTCAGCAGTAGCTGAATATTTAAGTACCTTGTCGCCGTCAGTAATGTGTCAAATTCGAGCAACTCGCATTTCATACGTTACTAAGATAAGGTTCTTAAGTGTTTAGTTACGTCAGAGACGGACATGACTGTACCATGATTCTGTCAAATAGATGAACTTTGCCAGACACTTGACTTTTACTATTTAAATAAATTAAAAACTAAAGGGACGTGGAGAGCAAGACAACCGGTGAATTTACTGGCACAAGAGGTATTCCATCTTAGCTTTCTGGGTTGGCAATATAATAATATGGATATAGTCTCTTTGTTGCTGTTTTTTTTATGTAAGAGGGAGGTAAACAAGCAGGCGGTGGTGTGCTGTGACACACTTGCTCATTTCCTTTCCTGTTCAAAAAAAACTATCAATAACAATGTGCCAGTGCACCTACCATTAATTGTACTCAAATAGACCAGTAGCATCAGCAAAACTCCCGCCTAAAACCAGTACAATTGACACGTATCGACAATGCACCGTTACTGCGCCGGCGCAGCCTCTGCTCATGCGAGCCGCTTTGACGGCGTTAAGGTGGCCTAGCAACACTGTCCATACTAATATTAGAAATGGGTTTGTCTGCGCAACTAAAATTAATCCTTACTGATGTTATAAATGCGAAAAGAGTTTGTTTGTTTGTCCTCCACGTCGCAATCTGTCAGAATGATTTGATTTGTTTTTTTTGTATAGAGATAAATGAGGGGCCAGAAAAGAATATAGGATAGGCTTCTTTTTATTCCAGGGATATAGGCTATTTTTTATCCCGATTATCCGCTATTTTTTATTCAGCTCAGGTTATTAGGTACACTAGAGCGAGTTCGAGTGCTATCTGACCTCCGTTACTCTGTAACAGGGAAACCAGACCGTCAGGATCATGGTTACACATTTACTTAGTTACTAATGTGAAACCCTTGCAATGTTTTCTCCTCAAAATAAGCAAAGGTTACTAGAATCCGTAAGTGATATACATATAGTCGACCAAGAAATTGCTTGACCACTTTTCAACCGTATTACAACGGGATAAGGTTCAAAAGTGGTCAAGCATTTACTTGGTCGACTATACTTTAAGTTGGAAAAACTCATTGGTTCATGGCAACTGGGAATCGAACTCCGTACCTTGCGGTCACGAGTCCACCCCAACAAGCCAACAAGCTTTCTCAAATATTTAAATATCTGTCATCATGAAATAAGCATAAACGCAATGTTTACTGTACATATACTTAAACCAATACCATAGAGCATATATCTAATAGAGTAGTAAGTAACGCAACGTGAGTTGAGTCACGCACACAGCTGCAAGGCATGTGTAAAAGAAAGTTTCGTTCGAATTTTAAAATTTTTCACTGACATAAATTATGTTATTGTTCGTCAATTACAAGACTATGGTTTAGGCTTTAATGGCACAAAATTACGAAATTAATTAAAATTAAATTTAAACTATTCTCTTTGTGGTATTATGATATGATTATTATTGTGTTTTCCCTGACATGTAACATTAATTATTATCAACTAGCAACCCGTCCCGTCTTCATACTGGTTTAATCGGGATATAATGTGCATAAAACCTTCCGTAAAAATGCTTTAAATGACAGTAAAAACTGTATCAAAATCCGTTGTGTGGTTTAACAGGAAAAGGCGGTCGAAAATACACTTTAAACATTTAGGACAAACACGAAAAAAATGCTACTTTACTTTATAACTAGTTAAAGAAGGAGAAGATAAAGAATATTTTTAAAAAATACATTTTCTTTTGTGTAATATTTGTGGCTATAAATATGGTTTTCTCGTGTTCTGTGCTACACAGACGAGTCAAATTATGGACAAATTGTAAATGTCTCCAGATACTATTTAGACGATTATCTACACAAACAAGTAAATTTTTGGATGAATTGCGAATTTGTCCAGATAATTTTTATACAAGTAGGTGCCAAAGTTGGCATTTTAGACTACCTGATACAAACCTTTACGGAATTTGTTTCATGCAAAATTAGTGATATTTCCTCTCTATTGCGAGTGTGCTCGATGACCAATAGGTATCATTGCGCCACACAAAGTTCGAGGGTGTCTAGTTTCCATTAGAGTGGGTGGCAGAATCTTCGAGGCTCGGTATTGTACATAAATATTGTTGAATGACCACACCTGCACGCCCACGACACACTACAAGCGGTAATTAAGCGGTATTTAATCTTTTTAATCGTAAAATATTGACGTTAGTTAGTTTATGCTCGATCACTATCGAGATTGTAAACATTATGGGTTTGAATGTCCCATATAATATGTATCTACTAACCGTCCTATTCACACCCGTTTACACTGAAAAAAAGTGACAACCGAACTAGTTTAGTAATTCGTGATTTTGGTTAATGGTAATCAAAGTTAGTTTTAATTAACAAAACTATTTGCTACTGATAAACAATTGATGATGTATTTAAAATGGTATTAGTACTGCCTCATTCTTCTGCCCCCTTGTCAAAACACCATTACGCAACCGATAAACCCCTATTTACCGTAGAAAAGCAATCTAAAAAGAGTTCTTATTCACAAAGGCACTATGCATTCATTTCCGATTACCAAACTCCATCAGTTTATCTGGCTCGCGCACGAGCGGTCTAATTTCCTGGCCCTCCAGCATTATGGTTAATATCTTAATGCAACTGAGAAATCTCCTCTATCCAGACCCTTTACATGGACGAGAGCAGCAGCAATAAGGATATTTCAGCGGCTTTTATAGACGCTCTTTAACACATCGCTTGCCAAATAATAACGTTCATAGCAAAACTACGAATATGCTTAAATTTACCAAATATATCATCACTTGGATGGTAAAACTACTAAAGCGACACTTACTCACATGTCGCTTTAGTAGTTTTACCATCCAAGTGACGATATAGTGCCCGGCCGGCAAACAACTTGAGCATTGACCTTAAGAGGAGTGTGAACCCAGCGCTCTCTATACAAACGGCGATAACGTTTTACACCCTCTGAACCTAACCTGTAGCCATGACTTTTTTGTATGTTGTCAGTATATTCTAAAAAAAATGACATGCGCGGAAATGACATGAGAATTATCCAAATATTTGTTGTTTTACTCTGTTGTGTTCCGGCGTGGCGAGTGTCACAGCCGGGGCAATTACTGGCACAAAAGGTATTCCATCTTAGTCCTCTGGGTTGGCAACTCATCTGCAATCTCCTTACAGGTGTCTATTGGCGGTGGTGATCGCTTACCATCAGGTAAATCACTTGCTTGCCTTCCTATTTCATAAAAAAATTAAGTTCTAAGCGATAAGACGCCCTGTTGTATCCTATGTAAAATGTCTCTGTATGTGTTCATTTTTGTTTACTTGTGTGAATCAATAAAGAGTGTTTTGTTATTGTTGTTGTTGTATTATTTGAAATAAAAGGTTGTTGTTTGGATCTTCAGAGGTATATTTCTATTATTCCACATTAATTATTATAATAAGTTACAGAGCTTGTTCCTGGTTGTAGCAAGAGAGAGTGAGCGAGAGAGAGAGAGAAAGGGGTGGTGTTGCCACAGATAACATTAAAAAATATTTTTTTTAATTTACGTTCCATTACAGTTGTTATTCTAGTGACACCTCGTTGAGTTTCTTGCCGGTATCTTCTCATCAGAGGTTTTTCCGAACCGGTGGTAAATTTTTTGACATTCATAAGTGCTACCTGTAAGCCTAATCTGAATAAAATATTTTGACTTTGACTTTGACTTTGACTCGCCCCCGCTTACACGAGCGCAATTTATTAACGAACATTTGATTGACGTATTGTAAATAAACACCTTTTGTGAATAATTATCTAAATTACATTGAAAATCACATTAAAAATCCGTTGCGCGGTTTAGTAGAAACAAGCGGCCGAAGGTGTGATGACAGACAGGAATGGACAGCCATGTTTTATACCATGAAACCAAAAGATACAGGTGTGTTTGAGGATGTTCAGTTTCGCTTAAAAAAACATTATCTACTTTATTTAGTCAGCCAGTGTACTTCTAAATACCGCTTCTGTTCCTCCCTATCATATTCCTAAAACGACATAACGAAATTATACAAATTACTGCATAGAATTTTACGGGTTCCGTTATTACTTCGTGAGGGAAATCCTGGATCGGGAACGGCCCTGGATGTTTCTGGATGGCTTTATTATGAACGTGTTTGCTTCCGCCAACTTTGGATATTAAAGCATAAAGAACACTTAATTATGTCATTGTTTATTTGGAAAGTTTAAGCTTATTTTGGGGGGCGAGGTGTTGGAATAAAAACAACGTTTCACTCGTCAAGACTCAGAGGGTGTTGATAAAGCCAGCTACCTTTAGTTGTTACAGTTTATACGAGTATTCAGTTAAATCGGCATTAAATATCAGAGAATGCGTCTATCGAAACTATTTTTCATGCAAAAACCCGCCCTCTGACGGAGGAGGGTGGCATTTTGCATGAAAAAAAATCACACAGACACAGCTGTTTTGCACATGCATGGCACTGGTTTCGCGGAGTAGCAAGCAGTTTGTTGATATGAGCCTCCGCAAAGTGAGTTACGCCTGAATCTATTCATGAAAATGGTGGAAATAATGATCGTCGATTTTTTTTATGAAATAGGAAGGCAAACAAGCAAGTGGGACACCTGATGGTAAGTGATCACCACCGCCTATAGACACCCGCAACACCAAAGAGATTTCAGATGAGTTACCAACCCAGAGGGCTAAGATGGAATACCTATTGTGCCAGTACTTGCACCGGCTGTCTTGTTCTAAACGCCGGAACACAACAGTGCAAGCATTGCTGCTTAGCGGCAGGATTAGCGAGCAAGATGGTGTGCCTAATGTTTTAGTAATAGAATGAAAATATCGAAATTATTTCTGAAATTTATTTTACAAGCTTCCAAAAGCTTCAGGATTAGTGGGGTTGAGGTAGGCGTAATCTCGAACCCGTTTAAAACTTTTAACCATCTTTGTGGACGGGCCGTCCGTTTGATCGCCGGCTTTGTTCCGGAAGCAAAGGTTGTCCCGGCAACCTGAACACGGGCCTTTGAGCGCCTTAAGGACTTACGTGCCGACGGGGGAGATCAGAGCGCCTAGTGGAAGTTTTTGTTACAATAAATACAATGAACGCGTTAGCGTTAACTACTCAATGGAAGCTAAGACAGCGACTCTTGCGGCGCGTTTTCGCAACATAATGTTTTCATACAATTAGGTTTTCATACATACTGGCACAAGAGGTATTCCATCTTAGCCCTCTGGGTTGGCAACGCATCTGCAATCTTTGGTGTTGCGGGTGTCTTTTGGCATTGGTGATCACTTACCATCAAGTGACAAACTTGCTCGTTTTCCTTCGTGTTGTATTAAAAAAAAATAAGAAACTATTATTTGTTGGAAGACCTTTGAAATTCATGAACACAAGGACTTTGCTAATAATATCCTAAAATAAAAATTACCAAAAATTAAATTAAAAACACTAGACGCATTTTTGCATATCTTTCATAAATCTTCTATTCGTAATATCACAAGAAATAGTGATCGTAGAAAAGACTAACAACTCAGTTTTTCTTCTTGTCACAAATTCTAATAAGTTATTTGTGCATGTGATACACCACTTTAATTTTAATTATTATTTGCATGTTTTTGCGACGAAACATGCAGCTCTGAAATTTGACTGTAAAACACCAACTTGTCTATACCATGTTTGAGCAAATAAATAACTGATTATTGATATTAATTTCGATACCAAAAAACTATTAGCCAACAAGCCAATTCTGAAACTTTTCTACATTGACTTGGATTGTACGACTTCGTCTCAAAGCCTTCAGCCAGGACAAAGCAACGAACTAAATCTCCCCCAAATTCCCCACGGCCGGGGGGCAGCTTGAAGTTTTAATTACACCCCTCCCCTGGTCAGTGCGTTGGATAAAAATTAAACCACCTTAACCAACTTCCCTCTGTATACACTCGAATAGATTTTAATTAATCTGGAGTGTTGACTCCGAGTCATTAGCGGGAGGGACACGGAAATGACTGGGTGGTTTAATGGTTCTATATCGCCGAAAGTTCATTAACTACCTATGTAACTTTCTTTGAATTTGTAGCAACATTTATGGGTCATACCTGGGTCACGGTTTTAGTTTCTGGGGTCCGCAAAAAAGCAGATTTATAAGCATACTGATTCCCTTATAGGAAGTGATTACCGACGTCTTTAAGGTTTTAGGGTATTTGTCTGTTGTACTAATTTTATTTATTTCACTTTTTTTTTTGGGAGGTATAATAAAAAAGGGTTGACTTATTAAAACTATATCCTGCAACTGGGTACAGTGTTGCTCTATCTCTAAAAGTCTATCACTGTAGCTGTAAAAAGCATTTTTATAGTGACCGACCGAAACATGTTATTTTGCCGAAACCGAAACCGAAACCGAAGGTTCGGTTTCACTGTAGTTTCGGCCGAAACCGAAACCGAAACCGAACCTTTTATAAAAAAAAAGTCCTTAAAAAGTCGAAAAAATGTTAGTAAGCTCGTTTTTTTCTAAAATTAATATCTCGCCGACCTATAATTACAGGTTTCTACTTTCAAAGATTTATCACAATGAAATTTCAGCACAGTTACAGAGGTTCTGTTTGAAAATTTAACTACCCTATAAAGTGAAAAAAATACATTATTTATTTGTAACACAAAGTTAGCGATTTTTTAATGGTGGTATAAAAATAAAAGTTTAAAAACTGTTACCCGACTACGGAAAAAAGTAGAAAGTAAAAAAAATAAGTTATAATTGATCACTATAATTGTCCTATAGATTAAGGCATGTCTTATGATGTGTTAGACATTACTGTTAATTAACTTTTGTTTAAGTCTTCTGGCAGTGTCCCATTAATAGCGTAATAATTCAAATCCAATGCCTTGGTCGTGCGTCAACTACAACTATCAAGTACAGCAAAGACGCACGACCACGGCATTGGATTTGTATTATTACGCTATTAATGGGACACTGCCAGAAGACTTAAACAAAAGTTAATTAACAGTAATGTCTAACACATCATAAGACATGCCTTAATCTATAGGACAATTATAGTGATCAATTATAACTTATTTTTTACTTTTTTCCGTAGTCGGGTAACAGTTTTTAAACTTTTATTTTTATTTTAACATTTTCCGTTTTAACTAAACTCATCATCATCTCCAAAGGAACCCTTACAGAATAGTCCGTTTGTCAAGACCCTTTTGCTCAGGAAACCCGAAATCAGGAAATTCATAAAACTAAACTTAAAAGCTAGTGTTGCCTCCCCTAGCCCTAATTACAGCCTCCATGCGATCCTTCATTGACCTCACTAATGTCACGACACGTTCTTGAGGGATGTCATTCCACTCCTCGATGACGGCGTCCCGAAGCTGTTCAATGGTGGCAGGGGCAGTATCACGAGATCTCACCCGCCGTTTCAGGTCATCCCAAAGGTGCTCTATGGGATTCAGGTCAGGACTTCTCGCTGGCCACTGCATCACAGAGATCCCAACCTGATCCAGATAGTCCCGAACGATCAACGCCGTGTGGCAGCGGGCGTTGTCGTGCATACATGTGAATTCAGGCCCGACAAAACCAGCATATGGGACCACATGGTCGTCCAGGATCTCTGTGATGTAGCGATGAGCATTCAGGGACCCCTGGCCACGTCCACCTCCAGTGCGGGAGACGCACACAAGGTCGGTTTTGCCCTGGGTTGAAATACCGCCCCAAAACATGCAGGATCCTCCTCCGTAACTGACGGTCTCTTCAATGCAGACTTGTGAGAACCGTTCCCCCTGCCTCCTGTACACTCTTCTACGCCTATCATTGCAGAAAAGGCACACTCTCGTCTCGTCGGAGAAGAGGACAGACTTCCATTGGTCAAACGTCCAATCCACGTGGTCTCGGGCAAACTGAACTCTAATTCACCTATGCTCTGCTGTCAATTGCGGGCCCGTAGCAGCCCTACGGGGCAGCATTTTTTTCTCTCGTAGCCTTCTCCTGATTGTAGAGACGCTCACCGACGTCCACCGAGCTGTTCGGAGCTGCTGTTGCAGTTCAACAACATTGGAGAATCGACTCCGCAATGACGTCGACACAATATAGCGGTCGTCCCTGACGGAAGTGCAACGTCGTCTCCCGGATCCATGCTTTCTGATGTAGCCTCCAGTCTCCTGGAACTGCTGGTATACTCGAGTATTGTGTTTTGTGTTTTCAAACTATACTAATACTGATAGGGTACAATAAATAAGTTAAGAGCTATATTCCCTTAAAGTCAAAATTACAAAAGGTGCGATTTTTTTGACGCCGAGTGTAGTTGCCGGCGGAGTCAGGCGAGCGACGCCATATTGCCAGCCGTGCCGAGCGCGCCCGACGTTAGCCGAGCGCGACCCGAAGGTACGATGTTGTAAGTTTCGGCGCGGCCGAAAGGTTCGGCCGTTTTTGGCCGAAACCGAAACTCGGGCCGAAACTTGATTTTTTGGCCGAAACTGGCCGAAACCGAAACCGAAACCGAAATTTCGGTCGGACACTACATTTTTATTACGGGCAGAATATTTTAAATAAATAAATATCTTGAGATAATTAACGCCAATCAACTCAGCCTCAAATAACTAGGAAGACGTGCTAAAGTATTATTTTTGATAAAAATCGGAAATCAAGCTGGATACTTATTATACTATATGTAGTTATACGCAAGTAGACATTCTGGTGAAAGGCCAGATCAGGAGTACCCTAAACCGGCGAGCATGCATAAAGAATGTTATGAGAGTAAATGACGCAAAGGGTATGTCAGGATCGTAGCAAGTAGAAACCCGTGGTCTCTGCCTACCCTTCGGGAAACAGGCGTGACTTTATGTATGTCTCTTTTTGACTTCTTCAACAGTGTCAATACATGTTGCTGGCTGTATAAGTGCAAGTGTACAGGATCACGTAGACTTTACGATTTCTGACGACTTTCCGTCGTAAACCTTATCTTCATCGTCGCACGTGTGGTCGCTTTCTTTGGCGCGAAGTTACGATTTGCGATTGCTTATCGGTGTTCCATTCACCATAAATAATGCGTACTGAGTTATCAGTTAGGAAACTGTTTGTGACAAACTAAGTGGACTGTATGTCAAAAGAAAATTTATAACTATACCACACTATACTAAGATAGGTACAGTCAAGGAATTTAATTTCCAACCCACCTTAAGGTTCAATAGCATATAGCAAACTGTCACAAGAGCTATAGAGCAAGACGTTAGTTTGACATATCGACCTTAATGCATTGCGAATGTCAGACGACATTTCAACGAAATGGGTAGGAAATTAAATTCCTTGACTGTACTACACAAGTTGCAAAATTCGGTCGTGTAAACGTTCTAGGACCGTATATATTATTTTTTAGTTCTATAGAACTTGCCGAAAAAGCCACAATAGAAAGATGTCTCTGTGTTATGCCTGGAGACCAAAGTCCGAAGGATGAAAGTGTCAAGTTGCATAATATATGCGTCCGTGTTACGAAATTTCGTTAGCATGTTGTAGCGCATGTCAGTTGGTTTCCTGCGTTCTAAACTAGATGGCGCTAGAGTCACTACAAACTCTTATACAAACTACTAGAAGACCGTGTTTTGGCGCAGTTTATAGGACCATTAACTCTTATAGTGGTCTAATAATAGTCTAGTAATAATAGTAATAACATCTTGTTTGGTGCACTTATAGGCTAAAGTGCCGCTGCCAACCGGTCACTTTGGAAATCCATGGAGGCCTATGTTCAACAGTGGACTTCTTGTGGCTGAGATGATGATGATGATATGATAAAATACTCCTATAAGTATCAGCTGCAAGCACTTAATAAGCGCAATTAGTCCTATAGCGATCTGGTGCGTGCCGTTACTGGAGGAATCGATCTTATTGTGACAAATGGGGTGACGTTTGCTTAATGTAAAAATACCATAGAGAAGTATACAAGAATGGATAGGTTCCCTCATGACAGCAGCCCCCAGCGAACAGGGAGGTTTTCTGTAAATAGTGTACAAAGCCATTTTCTTTGATGTGTGATGACGTTACGAGTACCTATGACAAAGGATTTCAGTGGGTGATGTCGGGATCAAAGTTATAATTGTTATTGTATCTCTCATCCCGCAATTAAATAAATATTGCAACACTAAACGAAAAACGCATTTTTTTAACAAACTGGAACAAATTAACTTGCTACTCCGCGAAACCAGTGCCGGGCTCGTGCAAAATCGTGTCTGTGCGACATATATATTCATGCAAAAACCCACCCTCCTCCGCTTCCACGCGAAACAACATACGTATATCATCACACAGACTCAACTACACACCACCACCACTAAACACTAAAACTACACGATCGACGCACGTTTCGCCTCTGTACGAGGCATCATCCGGATCTAATAGTACGACCGTTCGCTACTTGAACGAATGGCGTACATTCTCTAACTCGTCTAGCAACTTTTAGGGCTATGTCAGTTACTTTGGGTCTTTTGCGGATCATTCTGATTCGATCACACAGCAGAGCTCCTATCATTGTTTTCAACTAATGCTAGTAAATTCTATTTTTAGACTCTTACAAGACTATATACAGTCGAAAACACTGTTATCGTGTAATTTAACTGAATAAAGTGTTCCTTGTTTAACTCGTCAAAACAAATTCAAGCACTTATGTAACGAACGTTTCACACGCGAAAAATGAGCAATAATTTCATATGGAACTCATTCAAATTTGAATTCAAACAAGCGTTAACAAAGTTCAAATTTAAAGGAATTTTAATTGTAACTTATTTCGCTTTACTTCGAACATATAAATATAGGTTACTCTATTCTACCAGAGACATCTGTTTTATACTCTACTGATAACTGCCGTCCTTGAAACCTACTTATCCTGTCACAGACACCATCCTTATCACAGAGTACTAAAATTCAAATTCGAACAAACCAGCAGCAAAGCTAACTTGGTTCTCCTACACGTGCTGGCTGGTTAGGGAACGACGAATAAAAAAGCGAATTCGAATTTTAAACAGAGTTAATAATGCCTACATTACTTTGGGTAACATCTTTAATAAGCATCAGGGTTACATTTGATTGTATTACCGAAGTGTTTAGGTTCATTTTTGAGTGTGGGACAAGTAAACAACATTTTGCAAACGTACCGAGGTCATTTCCGCGTGCAAATAGCAGAAGTACTTATTGTTTAAATAGTTAATGAAAATGGTGTTATATGACCTAATTACGATTAATTAAAAGCACATTTGGTTGATAAATTTATCGTTCCTTTATTGGGTTTAATTTCATAGCGAGGACGGTGGATGGTTGAAATAACCTATCTACATAATATTACAAAGGGACTATGGTGGAGCTACCTTTATATCTTTGCCCGATGTTTTTTTAAACGGGTTGCCATTACATCTATAGAATAAAATGTTATATTGATTCGGTTGCCATAATATTTAGAGACAAGAAAAAACAAGACAAAACATAAGACGATACAAATACTCTTTATCAAAAACCACAGTTACAAAATTCAACTCAAAAATTGCTTTCAAGTTAAACAATTCGTTTGCTAGGTAATAAATTAAATAGAAACTTTTTTTGTGGAATAGGGAATAGTTAAACAAGCTAGCTGTTCACGTGATGTGAAGTAAACACCGCTGCCTACGTATAACAACTAGCGATCTTAAAAAACTCACTGCTACGTTGAATACGCTGAAAACGTTGCTCCGTTCTGCGGTTGGTAGGACCTTGTGCAAGGTCCGTCCGAATCGCTACCACCATCTTGCTCGCTAATCCTGCCGCAAAGCAGCAGTGCTTGCACTGTTGTGTTCCGGCGTGGAGAGCAAGACAGCCGGTGCAATTACTAGCACAAGAGGCTCCATCTTAGCCCTCTGGTTTAGCAACGCATCTGCAATCCCTTTAGAGTTGCGGGTGTCTATAGGCGGTGGTGATCACTTACCATCAGGTGACCCACTTGTTCGCTTTAGTATAAAAAAAGAATATCGCGACAACATCAAAACATGTTAAGTACTTCATAAAACAAAACATGTTACTCCGCACTATAATGTTAGCATAGTACAAAACAAACAAACATATAATTAATAGATTCAGGCGTTACTTTGCGGAGGTCCATATCAACAAACTGGAACAAATTACCTTGCTACTCCGCGAAACCAATGCCGGGCTCGTGCAAAATAGCTGCGTCTGTGCGACACATATATGTTCATGCAAAAACCCACCCTCCTCCGCTTCCACACGAAACAACATATATCACACAGACTCAACTACACACCACCACCACTAAACACTAAAACTACACGATCGACGCGCGTTCCGCCTCTATACGAGGCATCATCAAGATCAAAGAAACAGTACTACCAGATGCAGCTATTTTGCACGAGCCCGGCACTGGTTTCGCGGAGTAGCAAGGTAATTTGTTCCAGTTTGTTTAAACAAACATATAAATCTCAACAGTCTGTGTTAATAGCTGTTTACATACTTCTGTAATAATAGTGATATAAATATATTGTACAGTCAAGGAATTAAATTTCCAACCCACCTAAGGTTCAATAGCATATAGCTAACTGTCACCATAAGAGCTATAGAGCAAGACGTTAGTTTGACATATCGACCTTAATGCATTGCGAATGTCAGACGACATTTCAACGAAATGGATAGGGAATTAAATTCCTTGACTGTACATGGATCTATCGTTTTTATTATAGTTATTTAATTACGCTTAATATTTATCTTTACATAGTACAGTCAGCAACGAAAGTCCATGAACACATCCTAATTTCCAAAACACCTGCACACTGCTCCGAAGTTCCATATGTTACTGAACAGGCTAATATACAAATGTCTGTGGACATTTGAGAATAACAAAAGTCAATAAACAACGATTTTTCAATAGTTGCTGAACATGTCTGATTACAGAATTAGCTGATCTCTAAATTGTCAATAGTTGCTGAACATGTCCGATTGATTAAATAGTTTAAGGTTACACGCCAAATGAAAGAGATGAAACGCTCACTGACAAGTGAGTACTCTTTTCAGTGATTGTCAAAATTCAAAATTCGAAGAGATGAGCATATTATCTCAGTGAAAAAAAAATAGGTCAGGCTAAATTGAATCTTATCGCGTATCGTCAATATCACACAGGTTCTATTATATCAATTTCTCACTTTACCTGTAGTAAGTAACATATTCATTAATCCGAGATAAAATAAAATAAAATCTTATGTCATTTAAAATAAAGCTCAGTTTAACTTAATACCTTTAAAATCAATAATGTAATGACCGTAAAGACAAAGCACATTGATAAATTTGCAGGGTATGGTAGTGGTAATGAGTCGAAACTGACAAAAACGCAAGGCACGGAATGCTTAGGTTTCAGGTTCGAGTCCTGCCATTACCCTAATTTTTCTTTGTGTGTGTATACATACTATTCAGCGACTATTCCAAATATTTAAACAGTGGTAGTGTTCAGCGACTTTTGTAATTAAGCTGTTCAGCAATTTTTGGAATTATTCTGTCCCGTAATTTTTGGAATAAAGTCAGCGACTTTTGGTATTTCATGGTGTAAATGTAATTTTGCTCTTAACGCAGTTCAACGACTTATGGACAAATGACCTGTTTAGTGACTTTTGTAACGTTGTTGTGTTCGGCGACTTTCGTTGCTGACTGTACAAACAAAGTTCTGTTCCCGTCTGTCCTCATACCTTCGGTCGCTTACTTCTAAACCACGGAGCGGATTTAGATACGGTTTTTACTAGATTTTTATAGAATATTTTTAGGTATAGTCGACCAAGAAATTGCTTGACCACTTTTCGCCCGTACTACAAAGGGATAAGATTCAAAAGTGGTCAAGCAATTTCTTGGTCGACTATACAATACATTCTAATTATACCTTAAGTTACCTATTAAGAGAAGAAAAAAAATTAACTGCTGAGTTTCTTTGCGGCGTTTCTTCTCAGTAGTCTCTTCCATTTTCCGAAGCGCTAATAGATTCAGACATGTAAAAGAGCCTATATGGCCTACTTGCAAAATAAATTTTTCATTTTCATTTTCATTTACAAATGACTAGACATTTTCTTTTTTTTATGGAATAAGCAGGCAAACAAGCGTACGGGTGTCCTGATGAGAAGTAATCCCCGCTCATGGGAATCGGCAATTCAAAGAGAATCGCTGATCCGTTGCCCGTGTCTTGCTCACCGTACGAAAAGTAGTAGCATGCTTTTTATAGTATTTTATGCATCTGTTGCATAATGCTTAAAACACGAGCGTGGTTTTATGAAACGAGCGTCAGCGAGTATCATAATAGGATCACACGAGTGTTTTAAGACCTAATTATGTACAGTTGCATACATTACTTTATCTACACACATATCATAAGTACTCTATGATGGGTTCAGAAGCCATAGGGCAACGACCTGCATTGCTACTAGCTACTAGTGCTAGGTACCTATTAAATATCTGTAGACTGTACACATTAAAATAATGTAATAAAAAATGAATTTGAACAAATATAGAAACAAATTAGAAATATTCTCATAATAATATTGGTTGTTATAATGCTGGTCATTGCCTACGGTTTCTGAACGCATAATGGAGCATTTATGATATATGTGTAGATAAAGGTAATTAATCTAATTACGTTACGACGTGAAAATAATTCGATGTTTATTACATGGCATGACAAACATAATTCAAAATTGCAAATGTTGGTACTAATAAATCACTCGTACATTATAAACAACTCTGATTGACTGTTTGTTGATGCAGTTGTCCACAATATACAGACAGACAGACATACATCCGGCGCTGTGAGAATGTATTTATTATCATAAGGAGTGTCTTGTTATCTTTTCATCCCAGATCCCGTGGGATATGTTAAAAATTTAAAAAAACTAAGTGTTAAAAAAAATTTAATCGACTTCAAAAGGGAGGAGATTCTCAATTTGGTTTTTATAGTTTCGTAGCCTTAAGGAACCCCTGTAGTTTTCGCCATGTCTTTCTGTCTGTCCGCACCTTAGATCAGAAAGTCATAGTATTAGAAAACAGTAATTTGGCATGGATCATATTCATATTAGTCATGCCAATAAAGTAGTAAAAAAAACTGAAGAAAATTTGGGTACAGTCGGCCTCAGAAGTAGCTGAACACTTAAGAACCTTATCGTAGTAACGTATGAAGTGAGAGTTGGTCGAATTTGTTACATTACTGACAACGATAAAGTACTAACATGTTCAGCCACTTCTGAGACCGACCGTACCTCTTCCCTACATGTAAAGTGGGTATGTTTGTTCTCTCGTTTACCTATGGGGTGTCGTTAAGTAGGTCTTTCAAAAATAATGCAAATCTGCGAAAATAATTTTTCGATTAAGGTATTCGTTTGTGAAATATTAAGTTTAAAAGTACTAATTTTAGTATCAAGCGTGTCACCTGCTAGCTCAATGGTTGTTTTAGGATATTTAAAAAAACACGTTATTCTTACAATCACACACACAGCAGGACATAGGCCTCTTCCGTCCTGTGGCCGTCGTGTCTGTCGTGGCCACGGAGTCCACGCAACGGTCGCGACCACAAATTGGACGTGTAAATAAACAGACACGTGTCACGTACATAATGCATCGCCTATATAAACACCCTACAAATGTACGATGTACACGACGAGCAAGGTCGCACGTGTTGCGCAATGCGCAGGCGACGATCTATTGTAAAGGAGACATTAATTTCTCGGGCGTTTTACAAAATCAATGACTATGTCTTGGGATGTTTGGAAATGATCCCGATTTGTATTGGCGATCTCTGGCTTCAAATATTGTACACCTGTGGCCCATTTCACGAAGCTACAAGTTACAATTTTACAAGTCTAAACCGGCAACATTGGTCATTGACCAATGGCAATGGGCATAATGACCAATGTTGCCGGTTTAGACTTGTAAAATTGTAACTTGTAGCTTCGTGAAACGGGCCACTGCCGTGTTAAATTGTAAAATTTTTAAATATTTAAGTTGTAAAATAAAGTTGTAATTTTGATTTAATAAAAAATAACACCTCGTTGAGTTTCTTGCCGGTATCACATCAGAGGTTTTTCCGAACCGGTGGTAAATTTTATGACATTCATAAGTGCTACCTGTAAGCCTAATCTGAATAACAATATTTTGACTTTTGACTTTGACGGCGACAGACAAGCTGCCCAGGCGCATTAATTCCAAACATACTGCACAAAGAATAAAGAATATTCTTATACATCACGAAAGCATGCCAAATGTTATTAAATTTATCAATTAACTTTATTTCATTACTGATCGTTTTTATAAAATTAGAAGGCAAACAAACAAGTGGCCATCTGATGGTAAGTAATTACCAGTGCCCATAGACCCCCGCAACACCAAGGAGACTAAAGATATTATCAATTTTCAGAAACATAACTAATAGCATACATGTACAAACGCCAACACAGTTAACTGACCACTCGCGCCCCTTATTCTTATAGGAATAAAGTTCACAAGTGATCAGTTAAGTGTGTTGGCGATTGTATAGTCGACCAAGAAATTGCGTGAGCACTTTTCGACCGTATTACAAAGAGATAAGGTACAAAAGTGGTCAAGCAATTACTTGGTCGATTATACATAGACTGCTAAACACATAACCGTTCCTTTTTGCTTTCGGTTAAAAAAACACACTTTACATTTTTTATTAGACAGATTAATAAATAATAGATGATTGATTGATTTACGTTATATACCTCTATGTATATAGTTTGTATTTTATACCTACATGTCTTGCCTTGGGGCATACAAATTTATAATTTTCTGATTCTAACAAGGTCTAGAGAATTGAAAAATAGGTATTTGTAAAATCTATTACTGCCTCCATCTATCAAGCCTCCTCCCGCAGAGTGCAATAGAGACAGCCGCAGCTTGGACTGAAAATACCTATTAAAAGTACACAAAATCAACGATTTGTAGACCCCTGATTCCTTCTCCAAAACTTATCCGATTTAACTACTTTTTTCATTTAAAATTAAAGAAAGGCTTTGGCAGTGTTCCTATGTTTTTCTTTTTTTATATAATCTAGTAAAATTTGTTTTCTGAATGTATGAACGCAGCCGAAAATCTGGCCAATTTTTTAGGTTTTTGAATGTCCATATCTCTTTTAATAATTTCTTTATTAAAAAAAGGAAAACATAGGGACATGCATAATAGTAGCCATCGATTTTTTGGAAAAAAATATTGCTCTACTGGCATTATCCAGAGAGGAAACAGGGGACGACGTTTGTATGGAAAAACGGCCCTTGTGTTTCCTCTTAAAACTGAGCGCAGATGGGTTGCCAACCCAGAGGGCTAAGATGGAATACCTCTTGTGCCAGTAATTATACCGGCTATCTTGCTCTCCACGCCGGAATACAACAGTGCAAGCACTACTGCTTAGCGGCTGAATTAGCGAACAAGATGGTGGAAGCGATTAGCGATCTCGACGGACCTTGCACAATTTAATTTGACTTACAGCTGTAGTTCCTTTATATGTTAGTCAATTTGTAGAGTCAATTTGTAGAGTCAATTTGTAGAGGCAATTTGTAGAGTCAGTTTGTAGAGTCAGCAGCAAGGCAATTAGCGACAAAGCGCCATCCCGAGATAAGAACCCGGATCGCCGCACGTGGCTCTCTTATCAGTGTTATCAGCAGACAGACACGCTCTCGCCGTTATCAGACAGTCTGGAGACAAGAGCTCCAAGGCTAGACAGTCAACTTTACCGTAAGTTTATTATATACTAGCGGACGCGCGTGACTTCGTTCACGTAAAATTAGTAGCCTATGTGCCTCAGGAATAGTGTAGCTTTCTATCTGTGAAAGAATTCAGTACGGTTCAGTAGTTCCAGAGATTACCCCCTACATACAAACAAACTAACACACAAAGTTTACCTCTTTATTATATTAGTGTAGATAGTGTAGATTAGTGTAGATGTAGACTAGAAAGAAAGAAAGATAGAAAGAAATAAATAAAATATTTATTCAGCAGAAAACATAAAAAAACGATTACAGGTAAAAAACCAGAAAAAATTACATTATTCATGCTGAAAGGGACCGAACCATACTATGGTTCGGTCGCGTACAATTAGGAAGTAATCTACACTGATATAATAAAAAGGTAAACTTTGTTTGTTTGTATGTAGGGGGTAATCTCGGGAACTACTGAATCGATTCCAAAAATTCTTTCACTAATAGAGAGCTACACTATCCTTGACAGACGCAGGCTACTATTTCAACGCGAACAAAGTCGCGGATGCCCGCTAGTTATATAATAAAGCGGTAAACTTTGTTTGTTTGTTTATATGTAGGAGGTAATCACTAAAACTACTGAACCGATTTCAAAAATTCTTTCACAGAGATAGAAAGCTACGCTATCCCTGACGGATATGGATTACTAATTTTACGCGAACGAAATCGCGCGCGTCCGAAAGTGTACAATGAATTGAAACAAATTACCTTGCTACTCCGCGTTAGCTTGTTACTCTTGCTTGCTCTCGCTGCGATTTGTTCCAGTTTGTTGATACCGGACCGCAAAGTAACGCTTAAATCCTTTAATTACGTATTATGTACAGTAGGGGAAATATTACGTACCACCTTATAACCCTATCGCAATGACGCGACGCGTTAAACGCCACGCTATGTCATACAGTCATGCGTATGTCTCTTCGACTAGGTTCTACGGTGGTATGTGTTTCAATTTCCTTGACTGTACGTAAAAACCTTTCTTAGTAAACTATCTAAATGACAGTGAAAACGGTATCAAAATACGGTGCGTGGATTACCGGCCGAAGATAGAGAACAATTTTAAAGGTAATTTTGACAAACTCAATATAAAAAACGTGTAATTTGACATTGTATGTAATTTAAAATGTAATTTTGTACTGACTGCATAAATAAACTGTTGCTACATGGATGAAATAGAAATATTTAGGGTCAGAATAAGAAAAAAACTATTGTTTGGTAACGCAGTGGACACTATTTTTGAGGAGTCATGGGGACTGGTAACGCAGTGGTAATTTGGGTACCAAATGAGAATTTTCTGTAATAAAAAACCCAGGATGGTGGGAAAATTCATAATAAAAATTGGGGCCCGGTTGAGAACTAACGTAATATTACTAGGAAAATATTTCGAGACATTTACAATTTTGTAAAAGTGCTTATACATTTTTAATTTTTTTTTTAGGCACTAAAAAGAATTTTGGCCCAATATGCTCAAGCTTATAACCAAGTCTTAAATTTCCATTACACATGGTATCATTTGCATTTCATTACAAGCTCAGTAGCATTTAATGGCGAATGCCTCGTTAGAAGCCATCAATGGGAAGTTAAGTGATCACTGACGGCAGTAAATAAGACTGATCTAATGATTCATTGTTCCACGTGTACCGATTGAAGGCCACTCATGTTGTTTGTTTGTAAACACCAGCCAATAATAATTCTATGAGTTTAATCCTTTCGCCATCGTATTTATTAACGCTTACAAAAAATAATACAATAACAAGCCATAAAAACCCATTTCAAAATTACGCGTGTATTTTCGAACGATTCGTAGCATGTATAGTCGACCAAGTAATTGCTTGACCACTTTTGAACGTTATGCGTTTGTAATACGGTCGAAAAGTGGTCAAGCAATTTCTTGGTCGACTATATGTAGATGACTCTTTATTGTAGATAACACATAAAATAACAGATAACAGTACAAAACAGATGTACAAAGGCGAACTTATCCCTTTAAGGGATCTCTTCCAGTTAACCTTTGAGCGATACCAAGTATGAGAAAATAAAAAAATACTCTTTTTGGTTTAAAAACGCTTTATTTTATAACAACTTGGGTTGAAGTTTTAAATGTAAGGTGGTAAACTCAAGTTCCAGTCTGATACTGATCCCGTATGAAACTTGAACTTGGGTTCTATTTATATCTTTTATTCTATTACTATATATATTATTAAAGGTATTCCTTAGTCCTCTAGGTTGGCAACGCATCTGCAATCTCCTTGGTGTTGCGGTTGTCTATAGGCGGTGGTGATCACTTACCATTAGGTAACCCACTTGTTCGTTTGCCTTCTTATTTTATAAAAAAAATCTGTATATAAATATATATAGAGTTATAACTACCACTTGAAATTTTCTTATTCTCAGATGTTCAGAGTTTGCTCGCAAATTTGGTCGGGGCACCCGACTCTGACATGAGCTACATGAGCTATATGTGTCGTAAACAGAGGTTGCGTGGGCGCACCCGCCACGTGGCGCCGGCATGCGTACCGTCGCTCGCGCAACTGTATGCAAAGAGTAAGTCAACACTTTATGCTTAAAACAGGCTACAAAACGCTAGAAATAAAATTAATTAGTACAAAGGGAATCTTCACGTAAAATGACACCTCTCATTTCCAGCTTTCGTAATCACTTTTTTTTAAGAAATAGGAAGGGTAACAAGCAAGTGGGTCACCTGATGGTAAATGATCACCACCGCCTATAGACAACCGCAACATCAAAGAGATTGCAGACACGTTGCCAACCCAGAGGGCTAGGATGTAATACCTCTTGTGCCAGTAATTGCATCGGCTGTCTTGCTCTCTACGCCGGAACACAACAATGCAAGCACTGCTGCTCAGCGGCTGGATTAGCGAGCAAGACTATGTGTCTATGACATGTGCATCCTAACTTACAAACTATATATCCTTATAATATAAGTCTAGATAATATTTGTAAGCACTTGCATGGCTGCCTGTCCTTCAAGTTGGTCGAAAGACACGTCTATGGAAATCTTTTTATGGTGGCGATAAATAAATAAAACCAACGTTCGTAGGAAGACGATACTACTGCAGACCGGCCGCCATACAAATGTTTACTTTATCTTATCTCTAGCGATTGCACCGGCTTTGTATGGGTACAATTTGGATGTAATATACATGATAGATTTTGTGGGTGGTAGAACCTTGTGCAAGGTCCTTCCGGATCGCTACCACCATCTTGCTCGCTAATCTCACCGCAGTGCTTGCACTGTTGTGCTCCGGCGTGGAGAGCAAGACAGCCGGTGCAATTACTGGCACAAGAGGTATTCCATCTTAGCCCTTGAGTTGGCAACGCATCTGCAATCTCTTTGGTGTTATGAGTGTTTATAGGCGGTGGTGATCACTTACCATCAGGTGACCCACTTACTTGTTTGCCTTCCTATTTAATTCAAAAAAATGATAATATTCCGTGAAAATTCTATAAATGACGGTGAAAACCGTAAAATCTGATGCGTGGTTTAGAAGAAGTAAGTAGGCGAAAGTAAGTAGGAGGGGAGGAAGGAAGAAAGGAAGAAAGGCGGAAGGAGTAAAAGAGTGACAGAAGTCAGAGACAGAACGACTTGTTTTACACTATGTAAAGAGAGATGAATCTAGCACTGAGACGTGGTCGCTAACTTACACACTATGTACTCCGATGTATTTATTGACAGGTATGACTCCCGCAGTGTCTATTCTGTAATAATTGATCATTTCACTCTGTTGTAAAAAAACAACCAGCAAATCAATAATTTAAATAAAAATAACAAATCTTTGTATGAACCAGCGGCGTCAGGGTTTAGAGCATTAAGCTTTTTAGCTGTTTCCCGCTAGCTTTCGTAAAGCTCCCGTATCGTATTATAATTAATGGTCGACGTTTAGAACTGCAGAGCTTTTTATTTTTAGTTGCGATAAAAATAACATTATGATGATTCCGTATTTAGGGCGCTCGTCGACGTATAATGTTCTACCAATGGACGTTATGGATTTAAATGTACAGAAATTGTCGTAAAAGATAATTTCCTACAGGATGTAGGCATGGTGTAAGCTGTAAGGTGATAATACGATATTCTAATACTATGGTAAACATCTTTGGTGGAGATGCAGTCTAAATCTTGTTTAAAAATTAACCCTTTCCCAGTGTTATTCGCCGTATCGTCCTTGTTTATCGCCGCCAGGTGCGCCGTAGGCCTAACTCTCCGTTTGATCTTGTTTTGCCTTTCCTGTTTGTACAAAAATAATGTTTACGTTTTCCGCTGTTGTTGGTGCTCGTACTTGTTCAGGGGAATGGAAGTGAAAAAATAAAGATGAAAAGGTATGTTCTAATTATATGTGCAAAGGTTTGTTTGGGTGTTTTTCAATGATTGCGTAACCGATTCATTGCATGGAATAAAACATGTTTTTGTTTACATGTCGAATATATCCACAGCCTTGGATTTTATGAAAGACGATCGATTTCATTCGAGAAGAGAAACTGGGCAATAGAAATAGAATAACCAAGAGCATGTAGAGAAATATTTTTAGTGGAGTTCCCAGGTGCCGTACCCAATGCATTAGTAAAAAAAAGCGTACACAATACTTATTCGTTTTCTTGGCAACATAAGAAGTTTGTATTAGATAGTAAGTATTTGCCAAATCAATATGAAAAACAAATATTCCGCACTCGCTAAACTCGAAACTTTTTAGTATCGTTTATAGCGATAAGATCGCCTATTGTGTGCCTTATGTTTTCTATCTATACCTTATACTGCAGAATAAATAATAGTACTAACGTACAGAAACTTCTCTTTTTCGACCACCATTAAACGAAATACAACTTTATAATCAGGCACATAAAGTTCGTATTACTTCATAAACATTCGCCAGGAGGCATGTGTCAAAAGGAAGGCGCCGCCCGCGCCCGCCTTCTACCCGCAATGCCCTGGCGCACCGCTAGGGTTGGGCTGCTTACTGTAAGACTATCAACTCGCGACACAGAGTGAGCGGGCGCGCCCGCGGCAAGCCGGCAACCTACTGCGATTAACCTATGCCATAGGACATGCGGCGAGCGCACCTACATTGCGGAGTGGAACCCCCCTGTTACTTTTTTATGTTGCTGGTAATCAATAAAGAATTATGGTATTGTAATCAAATATATCACAAATGAAATAAATCTAGCAACACTACATAATGTCACATCGCGTTTTATCCGACTTGACCCATAGCCATTTTTAAGCACAAAAACTCACACACACAGCAGGCAAAAATAAATTACGAATAATTGGCACATTTCACCAAACGCAACGGTCAGCATTTCGAAACAATTCAATTTGAACTGAAGGGCAAAAGTAACTGGTACTATACTTTGTTACTTTATAATTATTTTCTTGGGCAAACTTCCACAGGTAAAAGCAAATTTGGAACATTACTTAGGTCTTAAAAACCTAAATAAATATTGCAGGAAATAATTTAAAAATAAAATAAATAAAAATCATTTATTTTAGACAGAATCCATAAGGTGTTAGTAACAAGGTATAAGCTAGGATTACAATTTAAAATGGATTACGAAAAAGAATTAAAATAGATACAAAATTATTTCATTGTGTGAAGCTCCACACATTAAATTATCCAAATCCAAAATTATCCTACTAATATTATAAATGAGAAAGTTTGTATGTTTGGATGTTTGGATGTTTGTTACTCAATCACGCAAAAACAACTGAATGGATTTGTATGAAATTTGGCACACATATAGTTTATAACCTGGATTAACACATAGGATACTTTTTATCCCGTAAAAATGCATAGTTCCCACGGGATAGCGATAAGTGGGTTATACGCCGCCGTGACGTCATGAGTAGCAAAGCAACTAAGTCTCATTAATTTGTCCAGGAAAGATTGCAGATTGCATGTTGGGTGCACGTCTGCTTGACTCAATTAAACAAGTCTACGCGGACGAAGTCGCGGGCAAAAGCTAGTCATTAAATAAATGAACTTTGAACTTTTTTTAACTTTTTTAGGTAACTTTGTTCGCTTCAAATTCAAAAAGAGCGTACTTTATTTTATAAAATCGAAAGTAATTATTACTGGATGTTTGTTCAGTATAGTTTTTGCTTGAAAGAGTAAGTTAACAAACACACATATTCCTTCCATAGTCGGTTCGACACCAAAGTTTACCGGCATTTCGCAATCCCTAGCGTTATTCTATTTTCGGACAGGAAGTAGATAAACTTAGGGGATACATTTGTTCCCCCCTAACTACCCTAATGGGGGATAAGGAAAGGTAAGTTTCAGAAAACAAGCAATAAATAATATTCATACGGTAAACATTGGGGTGCAGGTTGTTTTTGCCGGGACACGACGTTTAAGTTCGCAGGTAACCGTTGTAAACGGTTGCTGGAAATCATTAGGTACAGTAACTAGTACTTTTGCGGGTGGTAGGACCCTGTGCAAGGTCCGTCCGTAGCTACCACCATCTTGCTAGTTAATCCAGCCGCTAAGCAGCAGTGCTTGCACTGTTGTGTTCCGGCGTGGAGAGCAAGACAGCCGGTGCAATTACTGGCACAAGAGGTATTCCATCTTAGCCCTCTAGGTTGGCAACGTATCTGCAATCTCTTTGATGTTACGATTGTCTTTAGGCGGTGGTGATCACATTGGCCGACTTGCTTGTTTGCCTTCCTATGTTATAAAAATAAAATAGTAGCATCAGATATTATCAATAAATGAACCAACGTGTGGCTTTTAAAAGTTTATTAAAAGTCGTTAATACTACATTGAGGGTACCGATTAGAAAGTAATTTACATTTTGGAACCTTCCGTAAAAAATATTTAAATGACAGTGAAAACTGTTTAATATTTTCATGATTATAAATATATGTTTGTTATAGCGGCCATAGTAATACTATTCTATGCTATTCTGTGCTATTGCGTTTCGTACGGCGAGCGTGAAATCCAGAGGGGAGCTCAAGTCGCCAACGAATCGAATTCTTTTGGAGTTTTTGGGTCCCATGGGCCATGATACTCACTTCCCATTAGCTGAGACGTGTGCTCGTTTACCCCCCCCCCCTTAATTAAAAATAACATTACAGGCGCATAACTAATAATAATCTTGTCTTACTTGACAGATAATTACTTGACATTCATTCTTCACAAACCAACTTTAACGAATTAACTTGATTACAGTTTCTTTTTGTTTCACCGAGAATCTTAATGCATCTGGCTTTCATTTACCCACAAAGATAAGTGTTTCTGCGTTATCTGACGGGAATTGAACCCGCGATCCGCTATTGTCTGCTAATCGCGTAGATAAAAGTTTCCAACGGTTAATGGATGAACAGACAGAGTGCATGTATATGTCTGTGTAGTAGTTTGTATTGAAAAAACGAGGTTTTTGTATTGCAGTGGTCGTTTTGGTGCAACAACGATTTCATAGTATTGAATATTCGGATAGACCCAGTATATTCTGTAACCTATTATTGATAACGTTTGATAGAGCTCGTGAAGCACTTTCAGGATCAGTAACTAGTTTTTCGATATCTGGTATAGAAATAATCGAGTGAGATCACTTATCGTATCCAACCAGGAGTGTGATTCTCTAAGGAACATCTTAGTAACATCAATAACTTCAACGATGAAAACACAAATTGGTATTCTCTAAGACCGTCAGAACATCGACAAGGCGAGGTTTATGCGATCTCAGCGCTTCGTCGATGTTGGTGGCGCAAAGCGGAACTATTAATGACGTTTTTGTATGAAAACGGTATTCTGTAAGCTCGAACATCATCTAGTTCATTACATCCAATGTAATGGTTCTTAAACTTTTTTGACAGAGTACATTAAGAAATTTAAAAACCCCACGTATCACAAAGATAGTTTTAAGAAAATAATTCACATTACGGTAAGTAATGATGTTAAAAATTACTTTTATTGGTCAATATATAAAGGTTACTGAGAAGGTTGCTACTGTTTTGACTCAGTGAGCACTTTAAACAAAGGAAAAAATTATAAAAGATGTGTTTAGACTTCAGAATTAATTGAGTGACCCATGGCACTGATGGAATAGAAACCATAGAATAGAAACTCTAATCTAGCGACTTGTAGCTTTCCTCGTCTTTTTGTGTGTTTAGGGTTTAATCCAGCTGTTGTTTACCTACACCAAATAAAAATAAACAGTAATCATCGTTTCAAATGATGCTTTACAAAACAAAGTCGCTATCCGTTCTTGTTTGTCTTCATATCTTGGGCCGCGTACTCCTTCTAAACACGCAAAAGATTTTGATACGGTTAACGTTCTAAGGTTTTCGCTGTCATTTTAATCATTTTTAAGGAAGGTTTAAATATACTTATACTACATATCCTAATTGTACCTACTACCCGTACGAAGCCAGGGCGGTTCGCTAGTAGGTAAGTACAAATTTACGGTTTTGATATTAAGTTCAACTCGATACTTCCACGCGTTTCGGAAAGAAAGGGACGTACAGACAGACGGACATTGAAGTGATCCTATACGTGTATCTTTTTCCTTTTGAGTTACGGAACCCTAAAAACGTTGTCGACTAATAATGCCGAGCGCCAAACTTCAAATAATGGACCTGTACGTTCATGTCATGTCACTGTTTCACATCTTCTGCCAATCAATTCTTATTCTAAACCAAAGCGATGGACCGTTTACACAAAGCCCTTTAACTCCATCCAAATAAGTAATAAATTAATGATCGCAAGTTCGGAGTTACAAAAGGCGGCCATGTTGTTTTCCGAACACAATCGCACCAATCAGGAGCGATCGAGCAAAGGGCAGCCGCGGGCGACTGATCTATTGCTTGATATCTTGCACTTTAGGGCAATGGGAGACTGAGCAACTGAGAGCAATTGCTGGCAACTCGAGGTTCTTAAGAGGACTATAAACGAGCAACATTTTGACTGTAATGCGTGGTTGCTCTAATTTTAGCGATGGAGTAAGACCGCTACAGAATTGCGATCACATATTTGGGTAAAATATTGTTTTTTCACAAGCTTGTTTTATTCAACTTTAAAGATTGTTAAAGTTGAGTATAACGTCAGTGGGAAACAAGCATGCAGCTCGCTTAATGCTTAATAATCGCAGCCTATAAACGCTTATTATAACGCTTTGTTGTTGTTTATTGCTTGGAAATTGCACAAACTTGAAGCGACTTTATGATTGGCAATAAGATCTCCTCCTCACTCCGAGGGTCCGTTCGTACCATTGCATAGTGTTTTCTTTCATTTAGTTTGTGATGCTTGGCCCAAGTTTGACTTACACTGGGACAGTTTTTATTACTTATTTTAATCGTTGTTTTTCTTTAAAATTTGCTGCATATTAAATTACGATTTACGCTAGTATAATCTTCTATATATATAAAATTCAAAGTCCTGACTGACTGACTGAATGATATATCAGCGCACAGCCCAAACCGCTGGACCTAGAGACTTGAAATTTTGCACATAGATACCTTATATAGTGTAGGCATCCACTAAGAAAGGATTTTCGGAAATTCCACCCCTAAGGGGGTAAATTAGGGGATGAAAGTTTGTATGAAAGTCCGTCAGTTTTGAAGTTAGGATTTTGAAATGTTGTTGTTAGGCTTACGTAAAAAAATAAATTCATACGGGTCTCAGTGTTTTTGATAATTCCACCCCTGAAGGGGTGAAAAGGGGGATAAAGTTGTGTATGGAAAGGCCTACATTTTCACAGCAAAAATCACTACATTTATTATTTAGGCCTATAACGAAACGAGTATATCGGGTGTTAATGGGATTACAACCCTTACGGGGAAAAAGGGGGATGAAATTTTTTATTTGAGTTGTTCTTCACAATTTTTTTGTATTGAAGTAAAAATAACGTACGTGACAACGTGTTATTACTAAGCCTCTATTGCCACCCGTCTATCCGTCTGTCTGTCTGTCTGCCACGCGCAAACATGTCCTGACTGATTTGCGATCATCGTCCAACCGAAACTATTGAATCAAGAAAGCTGAAATTTGGAATATAGGTTTATTTTACAACGTAGGCATCCGCTAAGAAACCATATTTGATATTTTTTTACCTTTAGGGGGAAAACGGGGGTGGGGGTTGAACTTCGTATGAAAGTCTTTGTTGATTGAAGTTATAAACATGAAAAATTGAATTAGAACTACTGATCATATAACGTATTTCAGGATTTTGCATTTTTACATTTAAAGGGGGAGAAGCGGGGGTGAAAACTTGTAAGGACGTATTGATTTTTTTTAATAGGAGCTTGTAATTTCAAAATACAGCTACTTATCATAAATGAATAATGACGCGTCACAGGGTTTTATGATTTTCAAAGGAGAATGGGCAAATTGTCCCAAGTGCTGTATACAGTTGTGCTATATCTTATTAGAAAGCTCTCAATAAGAGCTTAATTTTTTTATATGACAGCAAAACCGAGATGTTTGCAGGGAAAAAGCTACAGCCCATTTTATACCTCACTTTGTACTAGCAGTTGTATGAAAAGTATCTGTAAAATCATTTTCGAGATATAGCCGAAAGATTTTAACCACGCATTACTGAGGCCACTAGAAGTAAAAAACGTAATGTGAGCATAGGTCTAATTTGGTGTTTTTTTTTTTTTTTCATACAAAACAATGATTAATGCTGCAGACACCTGGTCTTCGAAACATAGCCTATGATGATCCTTACACCGAGTACTACACGTCCATACTACTCACTATTGTATACAAGGGTTGGGACAGCGCCCATACAAAAATGCCCATTCACCTTTGTAGGGGGAAACGGGGAGTAAAAGTTTGTATGGATGGAGGTATTGGGTTTTTAATAGGAACTTGAAATTTTGAATTTTAGATACTTATCATAAATAAATAATTGTGTGTTTCAGGGTTTTATGACTATAGAATTTTAGAGGTGGGAAACGAGGGTGAAACTTTGTATGGATGGGAGGTATCGGTTTATTAAAAAATAAGAACTTCAAAATGATTGTTTGTTTTAGGGTATTTGGATTTTTACATTGAAAGGGGGCAAAGCGGGTGGTGAAAATATGAGAGGGAGTGAGAGCACTTATAAGTTTTTTGATTCTAAAAAAAAGACATTTGTTTTCTGTAGGCCACGCGGGCGAAGCCGCGGGCAGGAGATAGTTATAAATAAATAATGAGATATTTCAGAGATTTTAGATTTTTTATTTGAAGGGGTAACACGGGGAGGGGGAAGTTTGTATGTAGGTATCGGCGTTTTTTAAAGGTAGAAACTTGAAAATTAAAACTATTGAGCATAAATAAATACCGCCGTGTTTAAGGGTATTTGGATTTTCACAATTAAAACGAGAGAAACGGGGTTAAAACTTTGTATGGAGGTATGGAGGCTTTTTCGAAGATATAAACTTGGAAGACTTTAAGGGATGACAGTTAATGTTACAAAAACGAAAGTAATGGTGTAAGAGAAGAATGAAGAGGTTTCTGAATGTGTAATAAAGATTGGTAATGAAAAAGTTGAACAAGTGAAAGAATTTGTGTACTAGGTAGTATGTTTACTGGGGATGGAAAGCACGATGAAGACATTGAAAGGAGAGTGAAAGCGGGAAATTGGGAGCTCTGTGTGTTTTTGTGAGCAGCCAGAATGTCGCATCCAGCAACGTGAACAGCCAAACGTGCCTTTTACAATGTTCGGCCGTTCACGATGCTTTGTTAGTTTCCACGTTGATGTATGGAAATGAAAGCTGGGTTTGCGAGAAGAAGCATAGGAGTAGAATAAATGCCGTAGAGATGCGTTCTCTGCGTAGTATGAGTGGGATCAAGCTGACTGAGAGAGTAAGAAATGGTGTTATAAGAGAGAGGTGAGGTCTGAAAGAAGATGTAGTGACTAGAATAGAGAAACAAATGTAACGTTGGTTTGGGCATGTTGAACGAATGGATGAAAGGCAATTATGTTACCAAATTTATGAAGGTGATGTGACTGAGCGAGTTGGTCGAGGGCGGCCTCGACGTACTTTTGTCAACCAAATTTGTGATGTCCTGAAGACAGGTCAAACCAGAAGTACATGGAACCGCCGAGCATGCACGAAGAGAGGAATGTGTGTGGAGGGAGCGAGGGAATATGCCAAGACCAGGGCAAGTGACGTTCTGTGGTCTCTGCCTACCCCAAAGGGAAACAGGCGTGAGCTTATAATAATAATAATAAAAATAAACTTGAAAATTAGAATTGCAGCTGCTCATCATAAATAAATAACGATGTTTCGGGGTTCTCGAATTTAGGTGTCATTTGTTTTCTGTAGGCCACGCGGGCGAAGCCGCGGGCAGAAGCTAGTATGTAAATAAAATTACAAATAGGAAAACATATTTAATTTTTCTTTTATTTAGACATCTGATTCGAATTTTGATGATTTCTATATAAATTCATGTAACTTGACATTTATACAATTTATAATGAAACTCTATACTGACTGAATAAATGAAAACCTACGCTAAAAAGTCGCAGGCAAAACCTAATACAAGTTTATTACTATATTAACTTCATTATTTTCTATGGTATTACCCATCTATGGGCAGTGTGATCACTAACCATCAAGTGACTCGCTTGCTCACTTGCCTTCCCTTTAAAAAAAACCTCTACTTACTGCGTGTGCAGACGCCCTAAGCTAGGCGCGAGCGGCCGGTCGCCGTAGCATGGCGCCTGGAGAAAGGTCACACCCGCAGAACGTAAATACCACGTCGACTTATTGCCACCATTTGTATCATTGCGAAATAACTGTTTACCAAAACCGTGTTTTGTTTTTTAAACAAGGAGACCTTCCAAGGCAGACCGACGACCGCGACATAGAAAAAGTGACATCTAACGTGAACGTTAGTAGAAACAATGGCGTTTTATTTTGACATCGACGATTGATCAGTTTTGATGTTTGAAATAAAACAATTTGAACGTATATCGCGTATATTGTAACAAATCAAATTCCCCGCATTTGGATCACTTTTCACGGGCAGTTTGGCAAAAATAATTATAAAATTTAAAAACTAAACATACAACCGTCCCAGCGCTTTGGAAAATGGCATATGCTGAGAAAAATGCGCCGCAAAATATTCTGCAATAAGAGGAGTGTGAACCCTGCCCGAAAAAGCGCTCCCTATTCAAACGGCGATAACGTTTTCCACCCTCTAAACCTTAATGGCAATGATTTTTTGGTATGTTGTCGTTATGTCTCGGAACTAGGTTTATATGTATTGATTTTTTTAATATTCTTCATAGATTTGACAATATTTGCATTTTAGGAGTTTCATACAAAACAAAAAACGTCAATATTTTTGAAACTACTAAGAATATTTAAGAAATCAAAACATACAAATCTAGTTCTAGGCCATAATGACAACATACTAAAAAATCATGGCATAGGTTAAGGTTTGGGGGGTTTAAAAACGTTGTCGCCGTTTGTATGGAGAGCGCTGGATTCACACTCCTCTTAAACCATTTTCCAATCAAAAATGAGAAACAAAAACGGATTTGGTCCTTTTAACTGCATTTACCAACGAAACTGCAATGTACAATTTATTCTGCGGTTACGTGCTATGCGCGCGCGACTTTCTTCGCGGCGCCGGCGCCGGCGCCGAGCGATCGTTAGAAAGGCTCACGCGCAGATTTATGAACCAGCTGTGCGATGCTTGTGTGAAAATATCGGTGAAAATATACTCAAGCTTACCTTTTGACTGCAAGAATAGGCTTAGACTAGTTTTATTTTTAACTAATTCTGGCTTGTAACTTTGTCCGCATAGATAACTTCGACCCCTTTTACTTAATTAGGGAATTACCGCCTTATAGCGGCCTTTCCAAGGTCCATCCGGATAGCTATCACCATCTTGCTCGTTATTCCTGCCGCTAAGCAGCAGTGCTTGCACTGTTGTGTTCCGGCGTGGAGAGCAAGACAGCCGGTGTAATTACTGGCACGAGAGGTATTCCATCTTAGCCCTCTAGGTTGGCAACGCATCTGCAAACTCCTTGGTGTTGCAAGTGTCTATGGGCGGTGATGGTGCGGTTAAATTCATGCTAAAGTTCCGTGCCTGTTTTCCTTTCTATTTAATGAAAAACCTCTCTCGGGAATCGAACGCGAAACTTCTAGCTCCATAGTCAGGGTCGCTAACCACTAAGCTATTCATTCGTCAAAACTACCTACATCAAAACTTAGATGTTAGGGTGGTTAATATAGACAAACCCAAGTTCCAGTTAAACTGAATTAGTATCAAACTGGAACTTAAGTTCGGTCTATAACTACCCTTAATGTCGTTATACTTTGTTAGGTTAATACAAGATAACGCCGTTGCCGTATCGCAGCCGCCGGCTAACGTTAACGGCTCAGCGGAGTGCCGTATCGTAAATAATATACTCACCCTGTACACTTGTTGTTATTGGGTCTTCTCACACCGACGCGTAACGTAACTACACGTAGGGATAGCTCTGTACCGTAACCTTATCTGCCATTAGCGACCCGTACCGCCGTCGCTGGGGTGCATTTTACTAACGAAAACTTAATAACGTAGAGCGTATTCTACAAACAAATATTCTGTAAAAAAAGTAGTCGGTAGTAGCCAGTTGCTAGTTGAAGTACTAATGGGTGGGCTGACGAGATCCCATTGTAAGTTTGATTTATTTAAAAAGTGACACCTCGTTGAGTTTCTTGCTGGTATCTTCTTATCAGAGGTTTTTCCGAACCGGTGGTAAATTTTATGACATTTATAAATCATATGTTCTGTAAGCCTAATCTGAATAAAAATAGTTTGACTTTGACTTTGATCCGGGAGCCTGACTAGCAACAAATAAGATGACCCACATGCTCGTTTGCCTCCCTTTTCCATACCAAAAACAGCAATTACGAGCGCAAGAAGGAATTGCAGTACAGTTCGGTGTGACACGCGCCCGCACGTGGCACTCTCAACACAAACAGCGTCGAGCAAACTCCGTCCGCCACTTGCACCGACACAAACACCAAACACGTGAATATTTTAACAATATTGTGTTAGGCCGATGCCTGCATCCTGACGTGCCCTGAATAGCGGTCGTGTTTGTTTTTTGTTAAATTTGCAAGCTCCTGTTTGTTTTGGGGCTGGTTTACCTTTGTGAGTTTTGAATAACGCGAAGTGGAATCGAAGGTTTAAATGGTTGACTCGTTGATTTTAAAATTATAATTATTTTAAAGTTTCAGGCGTTCACTGAGCGTTGAGCAGTCAACGGCAGCAACGGATTTTGGTACGGTTTTCACTGTTACTGTTAGAGATTTTTTATCAGAGGCAAGAAAATTTTGCAATAAGTTTTTAAATTTTCGTTAGTAAATTGCATCCACGCGAAGCCGGGGGCAGTTCGCTAGTAGATTATGTAAGTATAGTATGCTTCGAGAAAAGGATGGTACGGCCGTGCCGCTTTTTTTTTGCTCGACTTGGCGATAGATTATGTCACCACCTCCAAGCCCTTGACATCACTACAGCGTTATTGTCATGAGGCAAGATCGAATCAGAAATGAAGAGATCCGCAGAAGAACCAGAGCCACCGACATAGCCTTAAGAATTGCTAGACTTAAGTGGCAGTGGGCGGGGCACATTGCTCGCAGAACGGATGGCCGATGGGGCCATAGATTTCTCGAGTGGCGACCGCGTACCGGAAGACGCAGCGTGGGCAGACCCGCCACAAGGTGGACCGATGACCTGGTGATCGTTGCTGCCGCTGGATGTAAGCAGCACAAGACCGGTAGTTGTGGCGATCCTTGGGAGAGGCCTATGTCCAGCAGTGGACGTCTTTCAGCTGAAGTGATGATGATGATGAAATAAAACAATGTCTACACTATGTCTATTTTCTACTTAATGTTAATAAAAGATGCACAGAATCGTATATACGTAAAGATCGTAGCAAATGGAAATCCGTGGTGTCTGCCTACCCCACCGGGAAACAGACATGACTTTATTTATGTATTTATGTATCGCTCTTAAGTAAGTAGGTACTTAATAAGAAGCTTTAGATTGTTTTTTAGCTTTCATTTTATGGTAAGTTCGCCTCTGTACCACTTCTTGTATTTTTCTATGAATTTGCAAGTACTTATGTACAATTAAGAGTTTACATACATACATAACATACATAAGATAAGTTACATGGCTACAGTTTATAATACAAAGTGTATATTTCTGAAGTGAGGCCAAGTTGTAGCATTAAGAGGAGTGTGAACCCAGCGTCAAAAAGCGCTCCCCATACAAACGGCGACAACGTTTTCCACCCTCTAAACCGTAACCTATGGGTGCCTATGGCAATGATTTTTTGGTATGTCGTCATTATGCCTTAGAACTAGGTTTGTATGTTTTGATTTTTTAAATATTCTCCATAGATTTGACAATATTTTCGTTTAAGGAGTTTCATACAAAACAAAAAAACGTCAATATTTTTGAAACTATTAAGAATATTTAAGAAATCAAAACATACAAACCTAGTTCTAGACCATAATGACAACATACAAAAAAAACATGGCTATAGGTTAAGGTTTAGAGGGTGGAACACGTTATCGCCGTTTGTACGGAGAACGCTGGGTTCACACTCCTCTTAAGTACTGTAGGGTGAACACCAGTGTTACGGACACCTGTGTTTGCATTTACTCCGCTCCGCTTGTTTACCCTACAACGCGTCGCCTCCATCGACAGTTTGCTGTTTCTTTAGGTAAAAAAAGCAGCTAACCTAAAACGAAATCTGTGCTTTGAAAGAAAGAAAGAAACAAAGAAAAACTTTTATTTAAGACTGTTCAACTCAATTATATATACTCAAATATATACACGCGTCACACAGAGTATAATTATAACAAATACATTTTCAGTTATTATGCATTATTCCATATATCGCACGTTTAGAATTAAAGCGACCCATTTCTGAATTATACACGTCCCAAAATATCACCTTAACTAAAAGACATAGGGTTTAATTTTGGGAAATGTCATATTCAGAATTGAGTCTCTTTAATACTAAGCGTGCGATATTATCATAATATTTCATGTATTACGCATCGATTTATGTTTTGTTTTCCCAGAGGTCGATATTTCAATGAATGTAAAAACAAAAAAAAATGAAGCGCCTGATGTTATTTAACAAAGACGCATAAATCGTCAATACGTACATTATTTAAATTGATAGGAGTTTTTTTTTAGGAAGGAAGGCAAACAACAAGTGGGTCACCGATGGTAAGTGATCTCCACCGCTCATAGACACCCGCATCACCAAGGAGATTGCAGATGCGTTGCCAACCCAGAGGGCTAAGATGGAATACCTCTTGTGCCAGTAATTGCGCCGGGTGTCTTGCTCTCTACGCCGGAACACGACAGTGCAAGCACTGCTGCTTAGCGGTTAGATTACCAATCAAGATGGTGGTAGCGATCCGGATGGACCTTGCATGAGGTCCTACCACCCGCAAGCCTCGGTCAGATGCCATCCACCCCACCCAAGCGCCACCCGCTTTAGGTAAATACGTTCAGCCAATTTATTACGGGCCACTTTAGAACCTTGTCGCAATTGAACTTCACTGTGATATTATTAGGACATTTTATATTGCTGTGTAAAGTCATAAGAACATTTATGTATATTATCAAACCGCGATTAGAAAAGGTTTGGAGAGTAACGTCAGCACACTGTCATTTCGTAGATTTAGAAATGAAGCTTGACGTAAGTCTATGAAATGACAGTGCGCTGACGTTACTCTCCAATTATATCCTAATTACGTTTTGATAAAGGTCAGCTGAAAGTTTCGATAAGTCTACCGTCTTATAATAATAGTTCGACATTATTAGCCCCATCAAGTAACGTGTCGACAAAAGGTCGACAAATGAGGCCGAAGCCCCCGAGCCCAAACTACCTACCTATTGTCCTATAAATAGGCCTATTGTCGATTCCTTAAGTATACCTCCCGGGGCCATTCAAAGTTATGTAAAGTTCTACTAAGTATCATGGAGCCAGTGGTTTCATGTACAGTTAGAGCTTAGTTAATTGACCGACAGACAGACAAGACGGTCAAAATACTAACGCAAGAGGTATTCCATCTTAAGAGGAAACACAAGGGCCGTTTTTCCATACAAACGTCGTCCCCTGTTTCCTCTCTGGATAATGCCAGTAGAGCAATATTTTTTTCCAAAAAATCGATGGCCACTATTATGCATGTCCCTATGTTTTCCTTTTTTTAATAAATTAATTATTAAAAGAGATATGGACATTCAAAAACCTAAAAAATTGACCAGATTTTCGGCTGCGTTCATACATTCAGAAAACAAATTTTACTAGATTATATAAAAAAAGAAAAACATAGGAACACTGCCAAAGCCTTTCTTTAATTTTAAATGAAAAAAGTAGTTAAATCGGATAAGTTTTGGAGAAGGAATCAGGGGTCTACAAATCGTTGATTTTGTGTACTTTCAATAGGTATTTTCAGTCCAAGCTGCGGCTGTCTCTATTGCACTCTGCGGGGGGCGGCTTGATAGATGGAGGCAGCAATAGATTTTACAAATACCTATTTTTCAATTATCTAGACCTTGGTGTTTCCTCTTAACGCTCTGGGTTGACAAAGCATCTGCAGTAAGGTGTCGTCTGTGTCTATGGGCGATGGTGGTAACTGACCATCAGATAGCCTCCTTGCTCGTTTTCCTTCATATTTTATTTAAAAAAAAGTCTTTGTAGTTCTAAATTGCGGGTGGTAGGTACCTTGTGCAAGGTCCGTCCGGATCGCTACCACCATCTTGCTCGCTAATCCTGCCGCTAAGCAGCAGTGCTTGCGCTGTTGTGTTCCGGCGTGGAGAGCAAGACAGCCGGTGTAATTACTGGCACTAGAGGTATTCCATCTTAGCCCTCTGGGTCGGCAACGTATCTGCAATCTCTTTGGTGTTGCGAGTGTCTATAGGCGGTGGTGATCACTTACCATCAGGTGACCCACTTGCTTGTTTGCCTTCCTATTTCATTAAAAAAAAATTACCGGTCAAGTTTAGTTTCTGTTTATGTCCATCCCTTTCTTATGCCTTAGTAGAAAGAGACATAGGGAGGGATAAATTACATCTGAGCAGTCATAATTAGGCCAAAATGTATTACGTATTGTATTATTTTTCTTTCACGGGTCGTTTCGGCAAACACGTAACACAAATATTTGTTACACCGCGCAACGGAACCCTCGGGGCGCGCACCCGGCTGTCAATTGGCCGGTTTTATCTAAAGCGTGACAGACAAGCCTTGTGTTTTTGTTTATATTAACATTAAAGGCTCTGTTGCTCGCGAGATCCTACTTTCAGCATCGAATTAATTCATCCCGAAAAAAATCGGTCAAGTGCGAGTCGAACTCGCGCACCAAGGGTTCCGTCATCAACAACATCTAGTACCTATCGCATTTTTACTTTGTAAGACCAAAAAAAACCTTTTTTGTGTTTATTAACTACAAATTTAAGGTTTTCGGATTTATTATTTTATTTGTGCTGTGAGACCTTGCTTCTTGCCAAATTTCATAGTTTTAGGTCAACGGGAAGTACCCCATTGGTTTTTCAGTGTCTTGCGAATGTATGAAACATGCGGCATAAACGGCCGTATCTTTTGATTGCGTTGACTCAGAAGTTTGATTTTTTCACGGCTCTAAGGGACTGCAGACCTGAGTATTTGTTATTAATTTCAACTCAATACCTCCACGCGTTTTTGGCAAAAATGGTCTTGACAGACAGACAGACGGACATCGAAGAGATCCTTTAAGGGTTCCGTTTTTTCTTTGAAGGTACGGAACCCTAAGAACACGATCCCTTCTAATTTATAATAAAATTCGCGAAAGCCAAAATGATTTGAGAAAAGCCTTTCGGCAATAAATAAATTAAATTTCTAACAATACAACCCCAAGCGGCAAACAAGAGATTAAAGGCAAGTTAACGGAACTCCCCACCGGGCGCTTGACTAGCAAACGATTAAGGTGAAACTTGGGCAATGAATTAAAACTAGAGGCCCTCACAGTTCCGCCCTATTTATTTATGAATGGCTTTTTGAAGTCGGAACGTGGTTGTAAAGAAGTCTTTTTGATGTTTTACGAAACACTTCGAAGATTCTAGACCTACAAACTAGAACAAATTACCTTGCTACTGCGCGATACACTGGTACCGGGCTTGTGCAAAATACACACACACGCACACACACACACACACACACACACACACACACACACACACACACACACACACACACACATATATTAACATGTGTGGCTAGTCTGTAAGTGTTAATTATGAGATTATTAAATAAATAAATAAATAAATAATATATATATATATATATATATATATGCAAAAACCCACCCTCCTCCGCTTCCACACAAAACAACATATATCACACAGACTCAACTATACACCACCACCACTAAACACTAAAACAACACAATCGTCGCGCATTTCGCCTCTGTACAAAGCATCATCCGCATCTAAATCAATCGAAGATCGTGTTGTTTTAGGGTTTAGTGGTGGTGGTGGTGTATAGTTGAGTCTGTGTGATATATGTTGTTTCGTGTGGAAGCGGAGGAGGGTGAGTTTTGCATGAAAATGTATGTGTCGCACTTTGTTGTGATGGACCTCCGCAAAGTAACGCCTGAATCTATTAATTATGAAAAAAAAGGCATTAAAACCTCGGGGTGTAATGGTAATAAAAAAGGCCGTGGTTTTAATACAGGACTTACGGTCGGCTTTGCCTTCATGTTATGGGACTGTTACCGAGCAGATGTGATGAAAATAAGTTTGCGGGTGGTAGGGGTAGGATTATGCGACGTCTGTCCAAATCGCTTTTGCCATCTTGCTCACTAATTCAGCCGCTAAGTAGCAGTGCTTGCTGGAGTTCTGTACACCTAGCACGAATGTACACAAGCAGCTTTAGTTGCTTACTTTGGGACTAGGTCAATTGGTGTTAAATGTCCCAAGAATATTTATTTATTACTTATTTATTTAACGCTGGAGAGAGGACACCGCCACAGAATAAAATAACGTACAGAAACTTCTCTTTTACGACCGCGATTAAACGAATTCCAACTTTATTCAAACGCACAAAAAGTTTGTATTACTGTATACACCATGCGCCAGGCGGCGCGAGTTAAAAGGAACGCGCCGCCCATGCCCGCCTACCCCCCGCTACTCCCGGCGATACGCTGGGGCTACGCGGCATTCGTTTTTAATTACACTGACACGGCCGGGGCAGGCGAGCGGGTGCGTGGCAAGCCGACAGCCTACTGCGATTTGCCTATGCCATAGGCAAAGCGGTCGAGCGTACCTACAGTGCGGAGTGGAACCCCCCTGACACCGCTATCAAGTTTCTGCCGGTTAGAAATAACCCTAATCCGGGGCTGCCGATCCGTCATTGTAGCCCAACACCCGGCCTCTACCCGCCGTACCTACCTCGCTACCTCAATGCCAATACCCAATAGCCATACCCTGCTTCTGACGTGACACGTACCCAATACGAAACGTGACAGCTCTCTGATATGTTCCCGCAAGCCTACACATACGCCTCTAAAACCGAATGCCATACAACTTCAGGCTTTATTACGGTGTGATAAGAAGTTTATGTCAGTTTGAGGTGTGCAGAGTTGTGATATGGTGTACCTACTCAGAGCTTATGGTAAAGTAAAAGAAAACGCATGGAATGGAGGCGATCCACGCAACTGATAAGTATTTTGCTCTGGAATTGCTGAATAGAAACTGTTGGTTTTATTCAGAGGAGTGTGAACCCAGTCCCTAAAGCGCTCCCCATACAAACGGCGATAACGTTTTCCACCCTCTAAACCTTGACCTATGGCAATGATTTTTAGGTATTTTTGGCATTAGGTTTGTATGTTTTGATTTTTTTAATATAATCAAACCCGACCTTTACACATTTAATGCACAATTATTTGAAATCAGCAGCTTGAACTTCAAAGAGCAAAACACACATCGCTTAAAAAACATAACAGTGTTTCGCTACCGGAAAACTACTTGAATTGATAAGAAGTCAAATAAAAAACTACAAAAAAAATTAAATTTCCGCCTCATACGCAGCAATCCACCTTGATTGAACCCAAAGTTTTCAAAATTAACCATTGTAGTTTTTTTTAACATTTTCCGTACCTGACTTGGATTGTTTGTGGGTTGTTGAACAATTCATTTTCAAGAAAAATGCGAACCACTTCCTCTTACGAACAAAAACATATAAAATTGTCTGTCTGTCTGTTCGTCTGTCCACCAGTCCATCGACGCTAGGATCAACATATTTTTTACTGTTAAGTGGGTTTTTTCTGTCAGCGTTTTTAATTTTTGTAACCAAAAAACTACCAAATTAGCCCCCTTTTGAAATCCCTCTTGTTTACTTGCCTAATATACTTCCAGATCCTTTTACCAGCCGTTCCAGGTGTTTAATGATGCAAAATTAATTAATCAACGCAACTTTTAATTCAGTTACAAACAGAGTTCGTTTATCTAAGAAGCAGCTTCCTTATTCCTGCCATAATCCTTGTTTCTGGTCAAAAACCCATTGAAACATCTCGGCGCTCGTCAATAATTCATGTTGGATTACGATGGGAGGTAAACTTGGCGTGTTATTTCAGTTCCTTCCCATAGCCAAGTAACGAAGTAACGCTCAAAGTCGCCATCCGTTTTTACTCCTTCTAAACCACGCACCAGACTTCTATACGGTTTGCATTGTCATTTAGAGATTTCTGTTAATACATACGAATACTTATCTCGTTATGAAAACAAAATTCTTACCTTAAATTTCAGTTCTTGTCATCTAAACATCGTTTTTGGGTACGACCGGCCAAGTGATGGCTTGACCACTTTTGAACCTTATCTCTTTGTAACACGGCCGATAATGTGCTGTTAGATTACACACTATAAAAGGTCTGGAGGGGTTGACGTGGCAAGAAACATGCTAAATTCATGTCTCCGAAATAGTATCTTCAGAAAAATCTGTAGTTACAGCTTAATAACACATTTTGCGGATGGTAGGACCTTGTGCAAGGTCCATCCGGATCGCTACCACCATCTTGCTCGCTAATCCTGCCGCTAAGCCTAAGCAGCAGTGCTTGCACTGTTGTGTTCCGGCGTGGAGAGCAAGACAGCCGGTGTAATTACTGGCACAAGAGGTATTCCATCTTAGCCCTCTGGGTTGGCAACGCATCTGCACTCTCTTTGTTGTTGCAGGTGTCTATAGGCGGTGGTGATCACTTACCATCAAGTGACCCACTTGCTTGTTTGCCTTCCTATGTTGTATAATATATATATATATATATATACCTGCTTTATTTATATGTGTTCATACTTCCGTCATTAACTAAGCATTAATATAAAGTAAGCGAAACCCTCTACATGTATTCCTGACTCGTATATTGAGTAGTTACAGAAACAACACTAGACAGTATCACATAAGGTTGTTTTTGCAAATACAAAATTCGGGTGGATTAGTTGGAAAAGATATGGCGAAATCTCGCTGCCAGTCTCGCGACTTTTAACAGATTGTTTAAACCGCGTTGTTGCCTTCAAGTTGGGCAAAGCATGGCGTCATAAGACTAGCCTGTGTCGAGTTAAAAGCCTGGGGAACTGGTAACACATTACAGGTCGTGTCTCTAGGCGGTGGTGTTCACTCAATATCAGGTGACCCGCTTGTTTGTTTGCCTTTCTATTCAATAAATAAATAATACATAGCAAGATAAATATCTATTCATTATTGAACACCAAATGAAAAATAGTTTACAATCTTACTTTAAAATAATTAACAAGGTACAACGGTTTCATCGCTTAGAAGGGATTTCTTCTTTACAAATGTTTGTCTCCAGAGATTCACAAAAAATCAGCAGGTAGTGTAGGTAGTACATAAGAATATACTACATAAATAGAAAAAAAAATAGATAAAATAATAAAATCTGACGGCTTTTGATGCTGTCCTGAGTTGAAGGTGCGATAATAATAGCTGGTCATTTGTGTTGTCCTGTATTTAATGAAATAATCTTACATGTCAAATCAAACCTAGTTTTTACGTACTAACATTGAAAATGAAAATGAAAATGAAAAATTTAATTTACAAGTAGGCCATATAGGCTCTTTTACATGTCTGAATCTACTAGCGCTTCGGAAAATGGAAGATACTACTGAGAAGAAACGCCGCAAGAAACTCAGCAGTTTTTTTTTTCTCTTTTCAAAACAGATTACAGTGCAATTTATCACAATAGTACATGGCATACACAAGTTACATAAAAATTATAAAAAAAAAACAGTAAATAGCACAGCAAGCTTTAAGCATATTGAACGTACTGGCACTAGTTAAAAATGACCAGGAGATCTAGGGGGGACCCTAGATCAAAGAAATTAGATAGGGATGTAAATGGTCCCTGAAATAATAATAATCAAATACTTAGTATAAATAACTTAGAGATGTATAGTCTCTAAGGGTCAAAAAACAAATTAATTACCTTAATCTATGCTTAGCATTTTTTTTTATCTACACACATATCATTATTGCACTATAATACGTTCAAAAACCGTAGGAAATGACCAGCATTATTGCAACTAATGTCATAAGAATTTTCTTGTCTGTGGTAGTAGGTAAATCTGTACTTTAATGGTCATCACATTACCGACATCTCTAACGTTATGAATTTAAATTTGGAACCGCTGTCAAAATTTAAGTGGGTCTATATTCTAGTATCCATAGATATTAAAACAGTCCAGTATAATGAGAGGCTTTAAAACACCACACTCGTGTTTTAAGGCCTCTCATTATTTAGCAGTTGCATAAACTACTATTAAATTTTATACTAACAGTAATGAGATCAATGTCGATAAGCCAAAAGCTTCTAGAAATACGGGAAAGCTTAAAGTTCCAACTTACACACTGGCTAAAACCAAGTCGTTGATGGGAAAGTGCGTAAGAACGTTTATCTACACACATATCATAAAGGCTAAATAACGCGTTCAAAAACCCTAGGAAATGACCAGCATTATTACAACCAATGTTATTATAAGAATTTTCTTGTCTGTGGTAGTAGGTAAATCTGTTCTTTATTGGTCATCACATTACCGATATCTCGTGACTGCTCGTGACGTTATGAATTTAAATTTGGAACAGCTGTCAAAATTCAAGTTGGTCTCTATTCTAGTATCCACAGATATTAAAACAGCTATCGATACGAAACGTCAACTCAGTATGATTTTTTAATTTAAACGCACGACATTTGATCTCGAGTGACATGAAAATAGCAACTTCATTCGTTCGTCTATGGTTTAAAAAAAATGTTCGTCCTGACGGATAGATCGAATCACAGAGTACTTTTTTAATATACATGGCCGCCATTAGTTGTCATTCTTTTTAGGTTTTTGCTGTTACGATTTTTTGCAGTTATGATATGTGTGTAGATAAAGTAATGTATGCAACTGTATATAATTAGGCCTTAAAACACTCGTGTGATCCTATTATGAAACTCGCTGACGCTCGTTTCATAAAACCACACTCGTGTTTTAAGGCCTCTCATTATATAGCAGTTGCATAAAATACTATTTCCGAACCTGTGGTAATTTTTATGACATTCATACCTAAGTGCTTCCTGTAAGCCTAATCTGAATAAAAATATTTTGACTTTTTTTTGACTTGAAATAGGAAGGCAAACAAGCAAGTGGGTCACCTGATAGTAAGTGATCACCACTGCCTATCGACACCCGCAACACCAAAGAGATTGCAGATGCGTTGCCAACCCAGAGGGCTAAGATGGAATACCTCTTGTGCCAGTAATTACACCGGCTATCTTGCTCTCCATGCCGGAACACAACAGTGCAAGCCTCGCTGCTTAGCGGCAGGATTAGCGAGCAAGATGATGGTAGCGATCCGGACGGACCTTGCACAAGGTCCTACCACCCGCAAAAGACTTCGACTTAAACTCGCTCGGGGCCCACCCTATGTTGAGATTGAGACCATGGCGCGGGCCTGTCTTGCGTGGTTGTAACGTAAAGTTCCCGCTCGAGGCGGCGCTCGGTACCAACGCGAACCGCGTCTTGGCAACAGTACACCTTGCAACAACAGTATCACAGGTTGCAGGAACTAAAAGGTTTCTGAAAGAGGAGCAGAGGTCTTGCCTGATCTACAAACAACTCTATTGTAGAGTAAGAGGGTGTGGAACCTATTTGATCTCTTTGAATGTTTAGCTTCTTTACCTACTGCACTGTTGTACCACGCGGTTTTCATACAAAAGGCGGTAACGCTTCCTACCCTCTAAACTTGACCCTTTATTTCTGAAATATGAAGGCAAACAAGCAAGTGGGTCACTTGATGGTAAGTATCACCACCGCGTTTAGACACCCGCAACATCAAGGAGATTGCAGATGCGTTGCCAACCCAGAGGGCTAAGAGGAATACCTCTTGTGCCAGTAATTGCACCGGCTCTCTTGCTCTCCACACCAAATACTGCTGCTGAATAGTTGGACTTCTATAAATCCAGGATTGAACGTAAAAAAGACAAGTCTTTATCCTGGTATAAATATCGACACTATCTACAGCGTGCCCTTTCGTACTGCGTTTGCTCTGCAGCCTGCGCAGGAGTTGCAGTCATTAGCGCCGCGCGGTTGGCAGCGCAGTAAAAGTTTACGAGTCGCGTATCCGCCGGCTGTAATCGTGATGGCACGTGTCACGGCTGTATAAACGGTCTTGTAAAAAACACACTGGAAATTTGAAAAGAGAGTCTTTAGAGGAAACCTTAGGATATTCTAAAACGTAGAAGTAAATGTTTCCATGTATATTTAATTTCATTCCATATTTTCCTAAATAGTAATTTAGAAAGCAACCGCTAACGCGTTCGAGATGTTTTTAATACCAAAAAACTTACAATGAGGGCTTTTTTTAGGAAGTCAAACGAGCAAGTGGGTCCCCTGATAGTAAGTGATCACCACTGCCCATACCAAACATTTTGTAGATGCGTTGCCAACCCAGACAGCTAAGATGGAATACCTTTTCTGCCAGTAATTTTACCAGCTGTCTTGCTCTCCACGCCGGAACACTAGAAGCACTGCTTAGCGGCTGGATTAGCTAGCAAAATCGTGGTAGCGATCCGGACGGACCTTGCTCAAGGTCCTACCACCCGCAAGACTTAGTTCAAGACTATTATAGGACATTTCGTACTTCAAGATATTTATTATTTTGATATGAGGACGTAGAGTTGCGGAAAATAGTACATTATTATACCTACACATATTCCTATTACAATAATTCGTAACAATTCCTTCTGTAGACGGAGCAACGGCGGGATATTGCGGCGCGTCCCTCAACTGTCCCATATCTGACAAATGGGTAGATGTCTGACACTCTGCGGCGCCGTAGATGCGGTACATACACTCGAAACCTTTCTAAACCCCTTCTCAAAGAGTATTGTAATATAGAATGAGAAGAGTGGCAACTCTGGGTTTAAACTTGCATGTATGGAAAGTGCTGCTGTTAGTGCCAGGAAAGTGAACTAATGCAGTTTACTTGTATAACTATAGATAGGCATATATACATATACGTGTATATGCGCACTTGCGCGTGTGTGTGTTATTTTTAGAACCAAATGTACTCAATCAAAGTTTTGTTCCAGCAAATTTTATGAAAACTTATATAAACTCTTACTTATATAAGTTTTCATAAAATTTGCTAGAACAAAACCTTGACGAGTAAACAAAAAGAGACAACCAAGAGCGCATCAACGTCCAAGCAGACCAAAGCCAGAGTTGACAATGGCCGCCTCCGACACGAGTGACTAGCAGTGACAGATAGTATGTTTTTTTAAATTTTGTACTCACTTTCCAGCCGCGAGGGGACGCTGCTAACTGTCAAATTTTATGAAGTTTTAAGTGTGCCCCGCCTGCCCCTTCTCAAGGCAAAAGCGAACGATAAAGTGTCAGCTGCAGCAGCTAGGACCTTAGTTAGTGCGTTAAAAGCTTAGTTACTGCAATCATGACCTCAAGGCCTGCGTTTAAAGCTTAGTTACTGCAGTTGTGAACCTTAGGGACTAAGGCGATTAAAGCCTTATCTCCTTATTCTTACACGTTGCGTAAACGTTTAAAAGTTAACATGTTTTGTCTCTGTCTGTCATTGTGACGTTTGGCTTCGAATGGAAGGGACAAAACATTTGTTAGCTTAATTATGTGAGATGATTCGAAGCCTCTGGTGTCAATTGGTAAGAAAAATTTGCAAATTAGATCACTCAATCCCAAATCTCCCAACACTCAATTTTGTAGACATCTGTTACTGGCTTTTTGTATTGTTATGTTTATATATAAGATCTATATTAAGATTAAAATTGTAATGACAACACAAAGAAAAATTAGGGCAATGGCAGGACTTGAACCTGCAACATCAGCATTCCGTGCCTTGCGTTCTCCAGTTTCGCCACACTGCCGCTGCCCTACCCTGCGAATTTTTCAATGTGCTTCGTCTTACGGTCATTACATTATTGATTTTAAGAGTACAACTACCCTCGGTGTCATCTATATGAAACTTTTTAACAAGTTATCATATTCAACTGGGTGTAATTTGAATGTTAAAAACATTTAAAATAAAAACCGGGAAAAAAAATCGGTTACAAAATTTAATCTATATTAAGATCTGTAATGCTAATGATGCCCCGAATAAATAAAATAAAATAAAATAAATACAGTAAAAACTGACGCATCTACCAGTTTATAAGATCGAGCGGAATGCGTAGAGAACATATTGCTCAGTTTACGGCGGCTGCGTGGAGTGTGTCTGTCGGCGTGAGGGGAATAACTCGGAAACGGAAGTCGGCAGGTGAGAATTTATGACAGCTCAGGGGCGGTTAATTGACCAAGTGAACCCGCTGTTGTTATCTATTCTGTGGTGCAATCAGGCCATACATGTGTAGTCTAGTACAGGCTTATTTATAATCTAACCCCCTTATTCATAAACCCTTCGTAAACGTTTGTTAGTTAATATTTTTTGTCTTTATCTGTCATTGTGACGTTTGCCCTGAAATGAAAGAAAAAAATATATTAAAAATATTGTTAAGTTTTTATGAATAAGGGGGTAAGCATTTAAATCATTATTACAATTAAAGGCATCACAAATAACATAATAAATACTTCCTAGTCGTTATGATCGATAGTCTCTTCCATGATAACATATTTGCTCCGAAGATGCATGTCGTTCTTAATGTTACTCAAATAATTAAAATTATTATTATAAGTAATAATTTTCATCCAATTTTATTTGGTGACTGTATAAAAAAAACCGGTCAAGTTCGAGTCGGACTCGCGCACGAAGGGTTCCGTCCCATTATCTTTAAAAACGGCAAGAAATCACGTTTGTTGTATGGGAGCCCCCTTAAATATATATTTTATTCCGTTTTTATTATAGTATTTGTTAGTATAGCGGCAACAGAAATACATCATCTGTGAAAATTTCAACTGTCTGTCTATCACGGTTCTTGAGATACAGCCTGGTGACAGATGGATGGACGGACGGATAGCGAAGTCTTAGTAATAGGGTCCCGTCTTACCCTTTGGGTATGGAACCCTAAAAATTATATCCATATAAGTAAACAGTATCATAACAGCTACTTTCAAAACTAACTATGTTTTTTTATGTTTTACCCGACGAAATAAAGCTTTTAAAAGGAACTTGAAACGATGGACAGACAGACCGGTACAGACCTTGCCCAAAGAATCATTGCAATACAGCATGACGAGCATGGCAATGCTGCCAATACAGACGCCCTACCGTAAACGATTTAAAACAACTATTTCATGCACAGGTTTTAGGTTTATTTGAGTTGTAATTTATTTAAGAATAAGAATGTTTTATTTTTGCCTAAATGAAAGGTACACTCCATAAAGATTTACATACAGAGTTATTAATTTTTACACTACAGTTTACCACTGTAACTAGAGCTTACCAACGGCTCTCACACTAGGTCAATTTATTACGTTAGTTATTTAAAAGGAAACATATTTCGATTGTGGTAACAGAAGTCCCGAGTAATCGTCTGGTTTCATTTCGTTAAAGCTTGTCAAGTGGCGAGTTGACAAGCTGACTGACAAGGCTGACTGATGGCCGACAAAGTGGCTGGTCATGCTAGCATTCGAAAGGCAAGCAAACGTTCGTTGTATCGTCTTTCAAGGGACGTCATAGACTTCAAGTTAAGGATTATTTTCAAAAATCTGACGACTCTGAGGAAATTAGGCTAGAAAAGAAAATAGCCAGAACACAAAGGTTAAAATGCACGAAGATATATTTTAACTGTCACACACGCACACGCACACACGCACGCAGTATTGTATAATAAGTTACCAGAATTTATAAGAGGCTCTGAAAAGCAAGAGTTTAAAAAACATTTATCACAGTTTTTGACTCAAAATGTATTTTGCTCTGTTAAGGAATATTTAGATTATAAGGCTCATATTTACTAAATTTAAGACTGTAATTAACTGTATTAGTGATTAACTTCAACTTTAAACATTTGCACGCCCATTAGCAGGCAGAATACATGATACAAAATTGTAATACCTATCAACATCCACTTGACTGTATTTCTAGCAAATAAACTATTTTGATTTTGATTTGCAGTTTTGTTCGTCATCACTGTACTATCATCGGGATTGTACACAGTGCATCAACTAGGATAAATGAGCTATAGGATTTTTATGATTTTTTACAAGATCTTATAGAACCCATTACATTAAATTACTTTCACAATTACTAACATTCTAGACAAGTTTACACTTTCAGCATAGAATCAAATAAAACATTCCGGCCTATGAAGTTATGGAAAACATTAGACAACCAAAAAAACATCTTGCAAAATATTACCAACGTAACAGAGCAAACTTCACCCGTCCATTCCCATAAAAACTTTGCGCGTAACGTGGCATTCTGCTCACGTAAAATTATAATGAGTGCCCTAAGAGAGCGCGCTCTGGTGGCGTAATTAGTGTACTAACGCACGCATTAACTCGGGAATTCCATTCATACATAGAAATATGAGGGACCCGGGCAGGCGTTATCCCCTGCGGCAGTACACAGCCTAGTGGTCCACAGTGGACCACCAAAGGATAAACCGATAAGACCGTTCCTTAATACTAGCTTTATTTATATCGATTTGTTCCTAATAAGTGGTCTAAACATTGTACTTTTCTTCTAAATTTTTTATGTATCCTTTTAATCTATTCCTAAATTAAAGGATAGCCTAAAAAGACTATTAGTTTAATAGCAAGAAAGTCCTCATTGTCGTTTAGTGTGAAATAAAACCCTGATAGCTGACTGGCAGCAGAGGAAAACGCGTACTGGCTAGGGCAGCACAAATGGGACAGTTTTTTCTTTATCTCTCTCTCTTCACCCCAATTAATTCGATATGGTATGCGTTTTTATGGCTACATACGGAGCAGATTTTAGTCAAAGAACGACATAGGCTACCGAACCAGAACTTCAAAATATACCATTGCCTATGAGCTTCCCTACGCGGCACCGTAGCTGCGTAGCACTCCGACCGGATTCACTGTAGCAATATATGCTGTGCTACGCGTCGGCCATTTTGTAAATAAGTAGTGTTTCGCGCCAAATTGCAGTTTGTACTTCAGTGTGTCGCGTCGCCATGTTGGCAGCCCTGACACACATTGCTTTTTGCCCCATATAAGGCATGTGCTATATTTGTTATTTATTTCTGACCCACTGGGGGTATATCAAAGGACATTTCTTAATATAATGTTAAAGAGATAGTTATAAGATATTTGTCCTTACTGAGGTTTCTTACTTTGCAACATATCGAAATATAAGCCTTAAGTATTTAAATGTAATTAGTTCAAAATCAAAAACATAGATAGAGTAATTAGTAATTATTAATTATACTATTAATTAGTAATTTTGTTACGATTTATATCAAGTTTAGTAAAAACCTATTTCAAATGGTTTTTCTTCTAAACGAATATAAAAAAACTTAGATTTTTTTTTTTTTATTATTAAATTAATTAATAATTGGAAAGAACGTGGCACGCATTTTTCTGCCAGATGTAGAAGATTTTATGTCGTGTTCTTATTGCTTCTGTCATTTAAAATATTTGAAAAATAAAGATTAAAAAAAAACACAATATGCGTTAAATTCGAGCCTCCTCCTTTTCAAAGCTTTTTAAATGTAATGAGCCAAATCTGATAATTAACTTTCAGCTATTTTATTACGCGTGGGTATTGTTTGTCCTGAGGCGTAACAAGCTCGATATTGTCTTAAAATTCAGACAAAGACGGTTAAAAGATAAATAATTAAAAGGTTAATTTTCAAACTCTAGACCATTGATGTAATTTGTATGAAATACCTTTTTGTAAAAAAAATGGAAACGGTGATAATTTAAGACGCCTTTTGTTCTAAACTAGCGACCCGTCCCGGCTTCGCATGGCGACCATCTAAATGGAATGTATGTACATACAAACCTTTCATTAAAAAATCTCTAAATTACAGTAAATACCGGATCAAAATCCGTTGCGTGGTTTAGAAGGAGAAGCCGAACATACACTATAAGGGTTTAGGACAGACAGGAAAGGATAGCGACTTTAAACTTTGTAAAGATTTACCCTCTTATTCATAATCGCTTTGTAACCGTTTGTTAGTTAATATGTTTTATGTCTTTATCTGTCATTGTGACGTTTGCCTTCAAATGAAAGGGACGAAACATTAGTTAGCTTTAAAAGATTGTTTTTTTTATGAATAGGGGGGAAAGAAGATAAAGATACGCATACCTTCTACCATCGCTACCTTCTTTTAGCAAAGAAATGACGCGCCATACAATTTACACCAGTTGACCAAGTCTCAGTGAAAATTTACCTAAAAGAACAATGCAGTAAAAACAGAAGAATGTTTCCCCGCCTGTGCACTACGTAACTCAGTGCGTCTCTCTCTTACTGGGCTGGTTAGAAAGAGACGCACTGATTTACGTAGCGAGTTAACGCGTATCGAGAAGATTCGTGCTAGTTGCACTGGTTTTGATACAGAACCTTGAAAGGGGGGCGAACAGCTTAAATTTTTTTATCTACACATATATCATAAATGCTCTATAATGCGTTCAGAAACCGTAGGCAATGACCAGCATTATAACAACCAATATTATTATGAGAATTTTTCTAATTTGTTTCTATATTTGTTCAAATTCATTTTTTATTACGTTATTTTAATGTGTACAGTCTATAGATATTTAATAGGTACCTAGCACTAGTAGCTAGTAGCAATGCAGGTCATTGCCCTATGGCTTCTGAACCCATCATAGAGTACTTATGATATGTGTGTAGATAAAGTAATGTATGCAACTGTACATAATTAGGTCTTAAAACACTCGTGTGATCCTTTTATGAAACTCGCTACCACTCGAAAACCACACTCATGTTTTAAGACCCCTCATTATGCTACAGTTGCATAAAATACTAATGTTGTTTCGTAAACAAATACCTTTTATGTAAATACATTTAGTTAATAATTTTCCTTTTAATTTTTTATGGGCAAGACAGCAAGATAGTAAGTTAACGCGCATTTACAAAAAAAAATGTCTTCACAATGTTTCCCATTATCCATGTGTGTAACTTTTGCGAGTTATATTCGAACCCCAAATAAATCCCTGGTACAGTCAGCAAAGAATGAAGAGTACTTCATTTCGATTTTATTCCATGTGCAAGGTTCAAAAGTGTCAGACCACTTTCTTTACCGACTGAACCCATTTATAACGTCAATCGGGACTTTAACGCGATAAAATCATTGTTAAGTTACCTCGTCGTTTATACCGCATTACAACGGCCGTGGACACGAGGAGACACTACATCGATCAACAATGATTTCATCACGTTAAGGTCAGGGACACCGTACGCGTATGCAGCACGGCTCCGGAGCCACACGCGTGCCACGCCGGTTGTAATGTATGGAATAATTTGCTTTGCGTGCACGCAACACAGCTCTACAAAGCAAGTTGGAGACGTGCTGCATACGCATCTAGTGTGCCGGCGCTTAAAGCCCCGATTGACGTACGTAAATAGAGAAAGTTAGAAACAATTTATCGACTGTACAGTCAAGGAAATTGAAACACGTACCACCGTAGGACCTAGTCGAAGAGACATACGCATGACATTTGTATGACATAGCCTGGCGCTTAACGCGTCGCGTCATTACTATAGGTTTCTAACATCGAAATGAGAAAACTATAGAGCTGTGTACAACGCAGTGGCAGAGTAGCCGACCATAGTTTATTTGGTAGACTATGTTGGATAGCCTGAATAAAACTGTATGTGCCAATTGACAAGTAAACAGCTTTGCGTTTTTTACGTTTTAAATTGTCGTCATATTTTTAGTTCTGCTATCCGACGAATGTGTCGATGCTAGTTAGAAAACTTAGAAGCACTTTATTCGTATAAGATAAGACTCAAAGTTGAACCAATGGCTAAATATTGAAAGCCCATCTTCACCTGCTTCACCCCGTCGCAAAGTGGTGACGCTAGGCTTGTAACAATCCGAACAAGTAAGCAGATCTATTGTCTTCTTATATCGATGGCTTCTAAGGTGGTACGTGAATATATTTTCCCTACTGTACCTTGCCTGGGAACTGTCAAGTGTGCCTCGTTAGAGGAAAGTTTCCGATTGATAAAGGGCCTTAAAAGGGCCTCAGACGGATACACACAATTTCCGCAGATAAAAATGTATTTCAGAACGAGATCGACGCATAACCTTAAAACGCTCCTATCAAACTGCTGCACTAAATTTGAATGTTAACTTTGTGATTGTCGGCATTGGATCGTTTTTGCGTTGACGCCGTCAAGTAAGATAAGATTTTGTCGAATTTAGAGAAAACGTTCGTTTTATTATGGAATATATTTGTGCGGAAGGATGTTTATTATAATCTTCTGAATGTATAAGGTAAGGAAAATCATGTAGCCGTAATTGAGTGCTGGCAGTAAACATGTATCATATTTTGTCGGCTCTTTTGTAGAATCATATATTAAGTATCTATTCTATACCTAACCGTTGCATAATAGAAATATAAATAGAACCATTTATTTCAGGCTACGTAGGCCCATAGAAAAAATACCTGAATGACTAACATACATATATTTATAAGACAAAACATTAAAACAGTCGGCGACTTGTGGCTTAGTTTCGGGGTGTCCAGAAACCGTCCGCGAAAACGACGGAAAGTGACTCCCTTCGGCCAGAATTCCTACTTCACGAGGGTCGACAGAGGATCGGTCGATAGGATATGGATAAGAAAGAAGTTTTAACAGTAAATTATGGAAGGATGTCTTATTTGACTGAAAAAACACTCATTACATGTAACTGAAGTTTCGTCTACCTTTTACCTAAAAAAAGTGACTTGGGTTAGTCACAATTCTTGGTGTGTAAACAAATCATCGAGTGATCCTTACCAGCAAATCGTTTTGCTAATTTAAATAAGCTTTGATTACCAATAAGACAAAATCACGAGTAACCGAACTAGTTTAAACTAGTTCGAACTAGTACTAACTAGTTTCCAGTGGTTTTAAGTTCCTCGCCCGAACCAACACGTCCATACATGACCAATACAAGCACTCACATAAGGTTCAACTTCGTTAATTACATAAAAAAGCACTTATTGTATTTGGCGTGGAGTTGGAAATGATAAAATGATATTTTCCTAGAACAAATCTTTAAAAAAAAGAAATTTAAAATATTTTTTCTTTTGAGAACTTTCTACACGTTTCCATCCCTAAGTATCAGTTTAACTAAACATGCTTTAAGAAACATGGCGTTGTTCCGTTTCTTTTGCTAAATTAAAACAAGCTTCCTTTTGAAGTAACAAACGCAATTATAACAAAACGACTCTCCTCTCGCTAACAAGACACACTTCTTATTAAACCGTTTGTCGCAATCAAACTCGATAAACACCTAACAAACGCATAACAAAGGCATCAAAGTGTATGAAATACTCATTTCATATTTTCTTTCAATTTATCAAAGACGAATGAATAAAAATTGGTCCCTTTATTTAAAAGATCCCCATCAAAGTGATTGCTGGACTTTGGGTCCAATTCAATTTTTTCCCTCCATTGTGCGACCCAATAATTTGTGCGGAACCCTCGTGGGTTACGAACACAAAGGGAGGACTATTTATTATGAATCCGTCGCGAGGGTCTTGACATACTTCGCTAATATAAAACTGAAATTCATAGGGAATCAATGGCCGTTTGGAATAGGGTGACCAACTCTGCTCATTTTACAGGACGTGTGATCTAATATTACAGGATTCATGGCAAAAATACAGGACAACGCGTTTACTGTATGTAATGGTCCTGTATTTGTATTATTAAAATACAGGATAAAGCTTAAAAATGGGACGTCCTGTAAAATACAGGACAGTTTTGGCCACCCCAGTTTGGAACAAAGGCTCTACGCTTCATAGGTAAGGCTCGGTTTGAAAATGAGTTGCTGTTGCCATATATGTTATTCTAGCGGACGCCTGCGACTTCGATCGGGTAGAATTAGTAGCCTAGGAGCATCTGAGATAGTGTAGTTTTCAATCCCTTTGGTGTTTCGGGTATCTATGGGCGGTGGTAATCACTTACCATCAGGTCATACACTTGCGCGTTTGCCTTCCTATGTTGTATTTAAAAAAAAAACTCATAATTTTAATGGAACCAATCTCGTGTATATAACCAATTTAGTTTTTAACAAACTGGAACAAATTACCTTGCTACTCCGCGAAACCAGTGCCGGGCTCGTGCAAAATAGCTGTGTCTGTGCGACATATATTTATTAATGCAAAAACCCACCCTTCTCCGCTTCCACACGAAACAACATTTATCACACAGACTCAACTACACACCACCACCCCTAAACACTAAAACTACACGATCGACGCGCGTTTCGCCTCTGTACAAGGCATCATCGGAATCAAACAAGACGACCGTTCGCTACAATTCGCACGCTGTAATTTAGTTTTGAGCAAAGAATCATTCAAATCTGTTCACAATTGGAAGACATATCGCGTAAAGTAAACACAAAAAAAAACAGTCGAATTACGGATCTCCTCTTTTTTCGAAGCCAATTAAAAAAGCAGGAAGAGATAAACTTAGCTTAGGTAGTTAGGCCACTGGGTACACAGGCCCCTGATAAGTGTTCCGTGGCCCCCGAAGGTGCCTCGCGTGTCCGCGCACCCATCCATCACGGGGAAGACAAACACCATCCGTCTTGTGTCCCGGCTAATGCCTCTGCAAACTGTAAACTGAAAGGGTTCTGATCGCTCCATTGCATGAGCTTGGTGCCTGATAAAGTTAGTATAGAGACATCGATATAATAAGGCAATAGATCTGCCTACTTGTTCGGATTGTTACAAGCCTAGCGTCACCACTTTGCGACGGGGTGAAGCAGGTGAAGAGGGGCTTTCAATATTTAGCCATTGGTTCAACTTTGAATCTTTTCGTAAGTTAATAAAGTGCTTCTAAGTTTTCTAACTAGCAGCGGCACAGGCGTCGGATAGCAAAACTAAAAATATGACGCCAATTTAAAACGTACAAAACGCAGAGCTGTTTACATGACAATTGGCACAGACAGTTTTATTCAGGTTATCCAACATAGTCTACCAAATAGACTGTGGTCGGCTACTCTGCCACTGCGTTGTACACAGTTCTATAGTTTTCTCATTTCGATGAATAGAGACTAGAACAGCCCATTATCAAGAACATATCCAAAAGTGAGGGACTGACACTAATTTTATTTGAAACTGGCGGACGCACGCGACTTCGCTCGCATGCCATTAGTAGCCTATGTTCTTCATGGACAGTGTAGCTGTCTATTAGTGAAATATTTTTGGAATCGGTTCAGTAGTTCCAGAGATTACACCCTACATACAAACAAACAAAGTTTACCTCTTTATATACCTGTGTAAACCGATAAATGAAGTCACATGAATTCACATCGACAAGTAAATTTCTGCGTTGCAAAATCGCATCATGAAACTGTTTTTTTATTACAAAACACAAATTATAAATAAAAGTATGAACGTATAATTACAAAAATCTATAATTTATAATTATAATTCAATGACACAACACAAGTGCAAGTAACAAACACACATACATAAATCACCTGTAATTGTACTATCACAAAGAAATAACCACATTGAGATGATAAAAATATAATTACTTAATTCAAAGTCATTAATTAATTCGCAGACTATGATAATGTTTTATGACCACATTAAAATTGTTTTAAAATGTTTAATTTTCTTGGTCATATAATGTTTAAAGCCATCATGGCTACTCAAGTCCATGATATTATAATTTATTAATGTAGCTTTTAGACTATTATTTACATTCATTAAAAGACCTACCAAATAAATATGTACGAGTATATCTTTGAATTTAATCTATGAAACAAGTTTTTTAATGTTAAACATTCAAATTATTAAATTTAAATTCTATGTAATGACGACATAAGGGAAAATCTAGGGTAATGGCAGGCCTCGAACCTGCAACCTCAGCATTCCGTGCCGTGTGTACCATTTCCGCAAACGCACGCACGCGTTTATAGTTACTTTTTAATTAATTTACCCTTCAATTTGAATTTTCATTTTCAACCAATGAAACAATTTTTTGTATGTAACAGCTCGCTACGTAACTTAAGGGCCATTTAGATGAAGCGAGTTCTCGTATGCGAGTTGCGTTACATTGAAAGAAAGAAAGAAAGAAAGAAAAAAAACATTTATTTAAAACTATTCAACATAAAACATACGAGATACACGCAACACGGACAGGATAAAAAAAAACGTTATGTTGAACAGAATCAAAATTATGTTATTATGTTGAACAAAATCATTGCGCGGCTGGATCCACCTATCGGTCACATCATACCTCGGTAGCCCGCAATGTCATGCACCTCGCATACGAGAACTTGCTCCGTGTAAATGGCCCTTTAGTGCACCTCTCTCCTACTGTGACCTTAACATGCCATGCCAAGTTTGGTTTATCTAGTTTTATCTCTATGGGCGTCCCTTTCTTATGACGCTAGCTTGAAAGAGACAGAGGGAGGCATAAATTAACTCTGGGCCTGTCATGTTAGAAAGAGATACGTAGCGAGTTACGCGCGTTAAGATCCATGCTAGGTGCAGAGATCGTACGGTCGCGCGGTCGCAGACATTTATTGATAGGCGATCACAGAACCCTGTCATAAAGACTTAGCCAATCTGTCGCCACGTGTTAGTAAACAATCCAAAGCAATGTCATTGTGGCAAGGTTCCATACCGTCCTAACGATGAAAGTCCGTGACTATACAAGTATAGCTAACTCAAGCGCAGAATCAAATGAGTTCAGTTTTCGACTGAGTGGCTAAGCCTTCCTCTTAACGACCTCTCCGGGAGGGGTGTCCACCTTCTCCGATGATATCTCGTACTGCGTGTCCAATCTGAAAAAAAAACAAGTACATAAGTACATACAAACTCGAAAAACCCACAGCCGCTAAGCAACTACTTGCACTGTTGTGATCCGGCGTGGAAAGGAAGACAGCCAGTAACATTAATGGCACAAGAGGCATTCCATCTTAGCCATCTGGGTTGGCAACGCATCTACCATCTTGTGTGTCGATCACTTGTCATCAGGTGACCCACTTGCTTGTTTTCCTTCCAATTTTATAAGAAACCCACCCTTCTGGCGGTAATAGGGTTAAAATATGTAACATCCTGTTTAAGATCTTGCTTAGTGTGGGGACCCCTGATAAATTTTGTTATATCTTTTTGCAAAATAAACAAATTTTTAATTTTTTAATTTTAATACCTTTCCATAAACTCATAATGTACTTGACAAGCGAGAAAGCACTTTATCATGGCAGTTGCACGAGAAAGATACAGAAAAAACGCAATGAAATTGTAGGTAACCTATTTTGAATGACAGATCGACCCAAGTAAGCCCAGTTTGGTATCGCACTAAAAGTCAGAAAGCCAAAACATCTTTATTCAGATTAAGCATACGGAAAGCACTTATGAATGTCAGAAAAATTACCACCGGAAAAAAATCTGATGAGATATGATATCGGAAAGGACCACAATATAATCTTAAAAAAACAAACTTAATTTTACATTTATATTTTAAAAATTTAACACAGTATAGGTCGTTTCACAAGAGTTTTCCCTGAAAATGTATGAAACTGTCATGATTTTTATACAAAATTGGCCGCAGTTCTACAACCTAAACGACCTAAACATACTCGTGCATGTTATATTTATTTAAGTATGCATCTATCTATTTAAGTATGTATATCCGTTGTCTAGTACCCATAACACAAGGTTTACTTAGCTTGGGACTAGGTCAATTGGTGTGAATTGTCCTGAGATATTTATTTATTTATTTAGCTAAACGACCTCTACCTGTACACTATTTGGAGGGGGTCTTGAGGGGTGTAGACTATATAACCCCCTTATTCATAAAAAGTTAACAATCTTTTTAAGCTAACAAATGTATTGTCTCTTTCAGTTGAGGGTAAACGTCACAATGACATACAAAGACATAAAACATGTTAACTAACAAACGTTTACGAAGCGTAAGAAAGGATTTGCGGAAATTCCACCATTAAAAGATTTCAAAAGTGGGGTGAAAGTTGGTATTAAATTTAAAACTACGGACACAAAGTCGTATAGTATAACCTTTTTGCCTCTTTCCTACTCGACCTGTTAGAGAGCGACACAAGGCGCCGCAGTAACTGCTAACCGTGCAACTCGATTCCCTAACTTTTCCCTCGAAATTGTTGTTTATGATTTCTGGAAACTTTCTTCTTGAAAACTTCCACCGACTTCACCTTCGTTACAAACGTAATACAAAAAGTTTCTTTGCCATTTTTATTTCATTTCACTTTGGCGTCATATTTTTCTGTATTTAGCGGGTGCGTTATTTAGGGGTTTGTAAGAGGGTTGGTACAGTCAACCACGAAATCTGGGTCACTATACGCTTTTACCTATGCGCTTTTACGACTAAGAAAATAAAATCCTACTAATATTATAAATGCGAAAGTAATGATGTTTAGATATTTGAATGTCTGTTCCTAAATGACGCATTAACGGCTGGACGGATTTAGATCAAATTGTGCAAGGTCCGTCCAGATTGCTACCACCATCTTGCTCGCTAATCCTGCCGCTAAGAAGCAGTGCTTGCACTGTGGTGTTTCGGCGTGGAAAGCAAAACAGCCGGTGTAATTACTGGCACAAGAGGTATTCCATCCCAGCCCTCTGGGTTGGCGACGCATCTGCAATCTTCTTGGTGTTGCGGGTGTCTATAGGCGGTGATGATCATTTACCATTCCACCCACTTGCTGAATGACCCACTTGCTTGTTTGCCTTCTAATTTCAAAAAAAAAATATGGAAAACAGACTCATCATGTCCATGTACATTTTATCTCATAAAATGCATAGAAAATACTATCATGCAGACAAAGCCGCAGGATTAGTTTAGCTCGTATAATATTTCGCGTGTGTCCGTCGCTAACCAAAGTATCCGCTTGAAACCCAAGATAAATCCTGAACAGGCTGAATTATTTATCAATTCAAATACAAACCCTGTTCTGTTTACACCGAGATACTTTTTCGTAAAACTTATTGAATTACATAAGATGTTTTACAGACCCAGGGAACTACACATTAATACATTTAAAAGTTCCAGATCGCTTAGTCGGCGATTGACTTATCCTTGAAAGGTATTTTACTCACAAATTGGCTTAGATCATAGGCAACAATGTAACATTGTCTCCCTGCTGAATAATCGACTATTTCACAACGGGTTAGATGTCAAATTCGAGAACTTTATTTCAAATCTTCAGGGGTAAGCGGGAGGAATAAATGTCACAAAATTCTTTTAATTTAATTTAATCATACAAAAACACTTTTTTTCTGTATCACCGCTACTCGTAAGAAAAATCGCCATTACCGTCCTAGTTTCCGGTGGGCCGTCAGGTCTCTCACTGACTGTATGAAATGCAGTAGCAAGACTAGCAAGCTGAACTTCATACCAGTATTTTAAAATGTGGTACTACCCGATGAAGTTTTAACACTACTACAATGGTATTTAACAATAATGAGACACCAAACTGGAACAAATTACCTTGCTACTCCGCGAAACCAGTGCCGAGCTCGTGCAAAATAGCTGCGTCTATGCGACACATATATGTTCATGCAAAAACCCACCCTCCTCCGCTTCCACACGAAACAACATATGGAAGCGAACATGTGGAAGCGGAGGAGGGTGGGTTTTTGCATGAACATATATGTGTCGCACAGACGCAGCTATTTTGCACGAGCCCGGCACTGGTTTCGCGGAGTAGCAAGGTAATTTGTTCCAGTTTGTTGATATGGACCTCCGCAAAGTAACGCCTGAATCTATTAATTAATAATGAGTTACGCTTGTGCGCGTGAGTTACAGTAGGGGCAATACGTGAATACCACCTTAGAACCCTGTCGCAATGACGCGACGCGTTAAACGCCACGCTATGTCATACGAATGTCATGCGTATGTCTCTTCGACTAGTATAGGTTTTCCGATGGTACGTGTTATGATTTCCTTGACAATCTATTGTCAATGAGACATTAATTTCTCGTGCGCATTATATAATCAACAGGAACGTTTGGAAATGATCCCGACATGTATTGGCGATCCCTGGCTCCAAATATTATACACCTACTGTGTTAAATTTTGAAATGTTATGTAAAATAACATTGTAATTTTGATTTATTAAAAAAATTACACCTCGTTGAGTTTCTTGCCGGTATCTTCTCATCAGAGATTTTTCCGAACCGGTGGTAAATTTTATGACATTCACAAGTGCTACCTGTAAGCCTAATCTGAATAAAGATATTTTGACTTTTGACTTTGACTTCTGAACGAATAACGCTTAAGCTCATTAGTTGCGCTAATGTACCGTAACTCTGTGCTAAATGGTTGTCTGGAAGAGATCGCTTTTAAGCGATAAGGCCGCCAATTGTTAACTTTGTATTTTTTTTTAAATTAATGTTTGTTATCTACTTATTTTCCGTGTGGTTTTCAATAAAGAGTATTTGTCTTGTCTTGTCTCTGTGTGACAATGCTTCTGTACCGTACAGCGTATCTAGTGTATGTATAAAAGTTTTTGGATGAGTATAGAAAGAAAGAAGAAAGAAAGAAAACATTAATATTTAGTCTCGTAAAGTACCACCACCATTTACAAAAACAAACTTACAGATACATACAGATACATAACTTATCTATTCAGTATTCAGTATTCAGTATTCAGTATTTTTATTGCACCATTTTACAAAATTTGTACAAATGAGACCCTGTTAGGGCATAGCAATTTCACACTTAAAGTAAATCAATTCTGTACTATCTAAACAATATTAAAAACAAAACAAAGTAACTAAATTGACAATTTGCGTACTTACTATCTAAATATCTAAATTATTTATATTAGGAGAGGTAGTTTATAAGAGTACCTATAATAGGAATAATATACATAAATACAAGTTTACAATTTAGATACTCATTCATATATTAAAATGTTGTAGTAACATAAATATATATATATTTTTTAGTAGTTTGACTATTTTATATTTATTCTATTATAATAAAAAACTTATATTTAATTAAACAATATCAAATTTCCTTAGAGCTATTGAATGAGATCATTAGGACCACGTAAGGACCCTTATAGTACTAAATCTATCTATATAATATGTGTTATGTTATGTTATTCGTCTAGGTACTCATCAATAGAGTAGTAGCATTTGTCGATCAAAAGTTTTCTCAATAGAGTTGTAAATTTTTTATCTTTTGTTTCATTCTTTATCTGGTTTGGTAATTTGTTGTAAATTTTTACTGACATAGCGTAAGTACCATAGGAGTGAATTTTGAGGTACGAAGACGGTAACGTAAATTTGTTTCGGCGGCGTAATGAGTGGGTAGTAGTGGAAGGTAAATCATCTCGCTTTGTGTAATAATCGGGATATTTACGGACAAACTTACAGATTTCTAATATATACATACATGATAGTGTTAATATTTTATGCTCGTGAAAATGAGGCTTGCAGCTATCTGTACCGGCGATATTAACTAGAATACGGATGAGTTTTTTTTGTACAGTAAAAAGGGTTGGCGCATCTGTACTGTTCCCCCACAGTATGATGCCGTAGTTAAGCCACGCATGCGCGTACGCGTAGTAGGTAGCGAGTGCAGTGTGCAAGTCGGTGGTCTTCTTTATTTCCCGGAGGGCGTACGCGAAACTAGACATTTTGGCCCGTATTTTCTTAACATGTGATTTCCAATTTAGGTGGGTATCTATAACTAAACCAAGTAAAGTGAATTCATTGACAACCTCTAACTGTATATTTTTGTGGATAAAATTAATATCTAACGTGGCTTTTTGGTAAGGATGGTAAGTCATGAGTTTAGTTTTTGTGTAATTGATTTCCAGGTTATGGTCGTTCATCCAATTAGTAGTTATATCGAGCAGAGAATTTAACTTGTCATTTAGGTTAGTATTATTTTGGCATGTAGTAAGGAGGGAGATATCGTCAGCAAACAAGATACACGGCTCTTTCATAGCTTTTGGTAAGTCGTATGTATTGATGGTGACACAATTTGACACCAAAAAGGGATCTCCACTCAGCACGTGTTGCTACACGAGACCAGTGCAGCAACGCTGGTTTTCTGTGGAGCCCTGGTTGGGGTTGCGCGACAGCAACCGATGGTAAACACCCTGAATAAGTTGCTATACATCAGTCAGTGCTATGGTGCAATGACTGGAATGAACATGATTGTACACACTCGTCACTCAGTATAGTATTATTTTATTGTATTGTACACATATGAGCCTCATGCACAAATGGATAATTATTTCGGGTTATTGCTGAGAGGAATTACTAGGCGCTTAATTCAGCGAACCCTTCTTGAACAAATGATTCTTACGGAACCCAGTTGACGAATATTATTGTAGATACTCATGTTTTTTCTATTATAGTTCAACAAAATAAATGACGACTGGCGCCAGTGTCGCATGTATTGCGGGTGTCGACCTGACGAAGGTGACTTGTAAATAACCGCACATTATCCTGCGCACGCGCCGGTACTATGCAGGAGCCAGTCTGGGTTGTCAAGGACTTGTCGAACACAGCCCGCATAAAATGACGTCATTGCTAGCCAAGGGTGTTATTTTTTAGGATTTGTTGTTTTTTTATTTCATCTTATTACACACAAAAATCCATTTAAATGTACAAATGGCGGACTTAATGCCTTAAATTATTCTATACTAGTCAACCTTTAGAGAAAACAGATATCGTCAACTTTAAATAATATAGTTATTATATTTACACTAATGCTTATAAAAATAATTTATACGAGTATACATAGGTACACGAGATAAATACATTTTTTTATATGAAATAGGGAGGCAAACAAGCAAGTGGGTCACATGAGTAAATACATATACCCTACATACACTACCTACACCTAGCTACATTTTACCACCCGAGGAAGAGCGAGTCCTCCTGACACAGGTGTCCATACACCTACTAGGTAGGACTCAACATATGTAACTATTGTTTAAGTTGTTTTTCACGAAATAAATTTTATTTTATTTTTATTTTTTATATAGGAATTGTAAATATAATATAGTATGTTTTAGAATAACTAGATTTTCATGATGACAACACCGGTATCGTGCCGTTTGTGATGTGAAAGTTTCCTGAAATTCTAGAAAACATTGCCTTTTTTAGAGACCTTTATGCAACTTGCAAACGGTACTGATGTGCCAGCAGCAAATTTTTTAAATTGCGATCTAAAAGCGTATTGAAATTCTAGAGAATATTCCGTTTTTAAAGAGAACCTTCTGCTAATTGCACACCTTACTGATACGCCAGTGGGAACTTGCTTAAATTGCGATGTGACAGTTTATTGAAATTCTAGAGAACATTTCCTTTTTGAGAACTTTCCACATTCTTAATCGTACTCTCTCTTGGGTGCCCGAATACGAGTACAATCAAAGACTCATATTATTGTCACCTTTAAAGACAGAACTGCGAGAAAGTGTCATTTTCCGAAAGGGAGGCACATACATACAGGGGCGTAACTAGGGTGGGGCAGGCAAGGCATGTGCCCTGGGCGCCAAATAAGGGGGGGCGCAAAAAACGAAATTTACTAACTACCTAATAAAAAAAATCCAAATTCGCATACATGGCCAAATAGAGGTCTTTTGAGGATCATTTAATCCTTACTGTAGATAAATTTATTCCAGAATAAACTGCCGATGTTATGTATAGGTATATATTACATTACAAAATTAGTAAAACAATAACAAAATGTGTAGGTATTGGTTTTTAAAATAATTTACAAAGGGAAAGGGGCGCAGTTTGGATGCTAGCCCTGGGCGCCATTTTACGTCGCTACGCCCCTGCATACATAGTATGCCCTATGAAGTTGATATATCCCTTTCGATCATAGACAATTTCTCCCAGTTTCCTCTTTAATGGTCGGCTAAGTTTGTTGCTGATTGTACCTGCATAAGTAGCAACTACACTATCATTATACTATTACTGGTTTACTCGACTACGGAGAAGCGTGACTTCTTTTTTTCTCTTTCCTCATCCGCGATATAATAACGGGGTTGACTGTACTTCCCATCCCTCCCACGCGGCCACGCCCTCCCACCAGCACATTTAGACAAAATGGACAAACCAGGGTAATGGCTTGTTAATCCAATAACTCGAACCCCTATTCTGGACGCCTACTGACCATGGTGTCTAGAGAAGTTGACATTATTTTAGCGTTGACGCTGGTAGAAACTGACAGAGTGAAACAAGCTGATTGACAGACTGACAGACAATGCAATGCGTAATAGCCAAGGCATACCAGACGGGTATGCAGCACGGCTTCGGCTCGCTCAGTAGACACAAGCGTGTACACGTCATCGCCGTAAGCTAGAGTCGTGCTGCGTACGCATCTGGTGTTGCCCGACCTTAAACCGCTGAAGATATAGAAACATGAAATTTGGAACATGCTGTAAGATTAACTAAGTTCAGAGAAGTACTAAGACAGTAAGTTTTTAGAAATCTTTTCGATAGGTAAGTGTAAACTAAAGCCCAGCCACGCCGCATGCGCATGTACAGTTTTGTGGGACTTTTTTCATAGGATTAAGTTTGTTGTTGTATATTTGATAAATAAATAAATAATAAAAATAATATGCAGCACCGCTCCAGTTCGCTTCATAGAGCTGCGTTACATGTACGCAACGCAAGAAATGGAACCTCATATCTCAATTATAATTCCACACATTACGGCGCGTGCACGCGCGTGTCTACGAAGCCGTGCTGCGTATGCACCCGGTGTGGACCAGAATTTCAATGTACACGGGCAAAAGCTAGTATTCATATATTTGTTCATTTGTTTGTTTGTTTCTGAAAAAACAAATTTTCTGCATGTTTTTTGTATCAATTTAGTTATTTAAGTCTTGTACCTATACTCACAATAATTGTGTCTGAAATAAATGCATTTTTACATCTATCTTGAGAAGAGCTGGGTCGTCCAGCGCACCTAGCGCGAACCTTCTCGATACGCGTTAACTTGCTACGTAACTCAGTGCGGCTCTTTCTAACTAGCCCAGTAACCTTACCATGAGTACAGGGCATCTAGCCGTAACCGTACTCGCTAGCGACGGCGTAAACTATTTGTATGGGAAATTGTGCAGCGCCTCTAACGCTCACTTAGAAAACTAAAAATCGCTAGTATGAGTCCAACGGTAAATTACCTATCGCAATCAAAGCGCTAGTGACTAAAGTTTTTTAACTGTTGCATTGGCTGTTGCCGTAGAATATTGGTACCATGACTCACAAATTTGACGCATGTCATCGAAAAATGCCGTATCGACTATGGTCAACCCTTTCACTGACAAATGAGAGCGTATTTAACCGCTATCGACTGTAGTAACGTAATCCGAATTTTCGATAGAAACTCATCTTAATGGTACAGTAGGAGGAAGACGCACTGAGTTACGCAGCGAGTTAACACGTGTCGCCAAGTTTCGTGCGATATAGGTGCACAGAATACGGCTGCCGGTGGCACTCCCTTCGTAAAAAAACACTTGCAATTTATCTTAATTCGTGTTTCAGTCCATAACGGCGCTCACCTAACACCATTAATGCGTGGACGCCATGTAACTATCAGTCATTCGCGAGAAATTATGTCCGCACGTTTAATGCCCCCGTAACACGTTCCCGTAAATTGTTTGCCTTGTTTTATGGGGAAACACTGTTTTTATGGAATAAAGTGTGATTAAACATGATTTTGGCGTAATTATGGACACTCAGCGGTAGAAAACTAAAGTAAGTTTCAGATTTTAGTAATCGAAATTTACTTTCGATATTTTTTTTTCATCAAAAATTTAACAACGAATGGCGTAATCTCTCGTCAGCAACAGGGCATTCATAATGACCAACTTGAATGAGATAACTTGATTAAGTTTCTCTTAGATGACACCGAGGGTAGTTTTCCCACACAAAAATCATATTTCAACCAGCAACAGTGTTGCTCTACCACGAGAAGCAAGAAGGGTCAATGAACATACCAAATCACCTTTTCAATTCCAATAACCATTTTTGGAGAACAAAAGAACTTTCATCTTTTTTTCCTCAAACACGTAGCTATATTCATGTATGTTAGTATGTACTTTAGATGTAAATCGCGACAGGGAATTGATTATGTATTAATTTCATGCATTATAAATATTATAATCGGTCTGCGTATAATGCGGCTGTATTATACAGGACGCCGTGAAAATCGAACCCCGGAGCAAAGTGCGATCACCCTGGCTTGGTGGCGGCGGTTGTCTCGAAACTACGATTTTTTTTGTAAGTAAACATTTATTTATCAAGGTTTCCTGTTTCAGAAGTACAATTATTATATTTTTATAAAAAGTAATAAAATAATATCGATACCAAAATATAGAAACATTAAAAACCTAAACTAGAGCGCCGCCGGCAGCGGAGCAGGGCTCAAGCTACGTGGTTAGGGCTGCAGAGTGAGGAATTTCCTGACTATTTGATCGAACCTTCTAGCGAAAGCCTCTTGAGGTGTTCGTCGAGACTTTTCGTTACAAGACCATTTGCTGTGACGACTATCGGGACAATGATTGTCGAGTCAACATCCCACATAGCGGTTACCTCGTGAGCCAAGTCAAGGTATTTGCTAAGTTATTGTTTTTATAGTATTTCGAATTCACGGGACAATAGTGCCCCGGACTTTTGGGAGGCGTGCGTGGAGCCAAAGCCAACGTAGGGGCCCTTTAGACAATTTAATGCAAATAATGCAATGTGATGGGAACACCTAGCGAATGCTGTCCCTGCCGGCGCCATAGGGACACGAGCAGAGGCAAACCTCGCCAGGCGTAAAGACTATTGTGGAAAGATAGGACCTAAACCGTACAAGATTATGGGGAGGAAAACGGTGGACTTACGACTGGGCTATTGAAGGAGACATTATTACTAAAAAGTTACGCCTGTTTCCCTCTGGGGTAGGCAGAGACCACGGAATACCATTTGCACCGGTACGGGTTAAAAACGTGACGCATGGATGAGTCACACACTGCCTTTACAGTGCGTCAAAGTATTTTGAGCAACTTTAAATCCCTACATGTATTCCAAAATCTACGCGGCCTGCGGACGAAGACGTGGGCAAAAGCCCACGTCTCTTTATTTTATTAGTGTACACTAATAAAATAAAGAGATAAGGTTTTTTTGTTTGTTTATATGTAAGGGGCTATCTCTTAAACTACTGAACCCATTCTAAAAACTCTTTCACTAAAAGGTACCTGACGGATATAGGCTCCTTAATTCCACGCAAACGAAGTCGCGCCCGTCCGCTAGTATGTCATATATATCTTTGTATTCGGCACCCAAAGGCCCGCGGATTACCAAATCACCTCCCACGGAACCCTTGCACACTACTCAAAGCTCGTGAATTGAATAGCTTTTCAATTTCCTGAAGCTTTGTTCCGCACCCCGGCCGCCTTTTCAAGTGCGACCCTTCAACCGGAATTACAGTATTGTGCTATAATTCTACGGGATTCGACAACTTATATCGCGTTTACATATATATTAGTAGCAGTCGCGGGCAACATGGGATAGTTTGACAACCGAGGATGGACATAGACTACTTTTTTTTTTAAATCTAGCCCTATTGAGTGAAATAGGCGCCGAAACGCTGTACGAAAAAGCTATTGCTGATTATTGGAACCACTGACCTATAAGTAATGAACTAGTCTGCTTTTAAAATATGGCCGCATCAAAAGTCGAACAACAGTACAACAAATCGACAATCGCTCGCGCTGTCAGTCTGTCGGACCGACGGCGCTGCTGTCAATACTATTATTTTGTAAAAAAAACCTATTTGCAACGAAACTTAATAATTATTTTATGCAGTTAGACGTGAAGTTGTAAATTCAATGACTATTAATGGTAAACTAGTAATTTGCATTTGTAACATTGGCGTCAACCTGTATTCTTATGTCGGTCCGTTTTTCTGCTGTCATTTAGTATGACAATCCATGTATTATAATATCATTGGTTGGAACGGAAGAAGTTGCGGGCAACAAGAATTGATGAGGCGGGGAGATGTAGTCATATAGAGAGTAGTCATAGGCAATTTTATAACCTAAAAAGATATAAAATTCTCGCGGAGTTCCTATAAACCAATCCTACGCGGATACTGTCGCGGGCAACAGCTAGTTTGATGAAGGTATAATATATTGTACTATAGCTCTGATATAAAAAAAATGTAAAGAAAAATATCAATTCAAAATAATATAAAATTAACATTAAATTTAAAAATAACGCTGGAATTTCTTTTTTTTAATTTGCAGCTGATGAAATGACTGACACAAGAGGTATTGCATCTGAGTCCTCTGGGTTGGCAACGCATCTGCAATCTCCATGCTGTTGCGAATGTCTATAGGCGGTGGTGATCACTTACCATCAGGTGACCACTTGCTTGTTTTCCTTCCTATGTTGTATAAAAAACTACCCTTAATCTTCATAGCTTTTTCCACGTAACTAAAAAAAGGACGGTGTCAATTCAGTTCAACGGACGGAGTAAACTGTGTTAGCATAATCCCGGACGGAGCGAGTTGGGAACGGTCAGGTCACACCGCCCTGTGACGGCAGGGGGCGATGACCCCGCGACACCCGCTAGGGTTGCCACAAATACCCTAATCAAAAAAAACTATTGTCAGTTTTAGGCAGGTGGGACTCCGGATGAAACGCAGTAGCAAGTTACCACTTTACGCCGGTTTCATGTAAGGAAACGTACCCATACTATGTGAACCATTTTTTTTAACCCCTTCCCCCCTTGGTAACGACCCGTAGTAAATGCTAACATGCTCTAGTTTTCACGTAGTAGTTCATAAATACGATTTTTTTTTTATCTGTATTTATTTATGAAGGATTTGGTACAGGACATATTGTGACCATGTCATCCTCGTGAGGTTAAACCAAATACAGTTTAAAATCAGTTTTTGCCAACAAATATTTGTCTTTGCGTCAAACCGATTAAAATTTGAAAATAGCTTGAAAAAACGCGAAATTGTATTTTGACGACTCCCCTCCCCCCCTGAATGGGTCACGTAGTATCGGTACGTTCCTTAAAGCCAAAAACAGATCAGTGAGGTAATTTTTGATTTTCAAACGCTCCACACTCGCCAGCCGCGGGCCAATCAGTGCCGTCTAAAATATACGCTCGCGTATTTGATCTATCGGGGTCGCTGATTCCCATGGGCGGTGATCACTTCGCATTAGGTGACAGGCGCGTTTCACTCTTGTTCCACAAAAAAAAACTTGACGTAAAACATAGCAAGGGCAAAATCTCACTGCGGCGCATGCTACACATGCTGCATAGAAACTATGAGAAGGCGTAGCATGCGTCGCAGTAGGGTTTCGCCCTAAGATCAGAACCATACTCAGGCGAAATCTCTTCCCACAAACTTTTAGAACATTCAAAACCCCCAAACCTGTATAATAGCTGCAAAATGTCATCCATCAGTCTTCCCGACAGTCTGCCTTTGCTGAGGATTAGAATGGATTCGTATTTTTGTCGCCTAACGGCTATGGTTCATCCTAGCACCATGTCCCGCCCGTCTCTCCTTCTGGCACTCTTTCTCCTCCCGTCTCACTCTCTGATTCTCATCTTTTATCTGATCCGACCATTCCTTTTGCAGTGCAACGGAGTTATTCCACTGTTACTATTTTCACAATTCATTAAAGTAGTGGTTCTCTTTGCGAACAGAGAGCTTGCGATGGCCATCATCCACTATTTTCGTGACCAATTCAGCTTAAAGTGTAACTTTTAAAAATTTATCTCTCATATACTCGTGTACCAAATTTAATGAAGATCGGATTAAGAATACTCAAGTTTTTTCCGAAGAAACACACATACCAACGCCATTCTATAGTCCTAGCCCGGTGGTCGAATTTATAATTATCTTTGTGGCAGCCCTGCCAATATGCACGTGTCCACCGGCGTGCATAATACATGATTGGAAAAAAACCACGCGGCCGCTTCATGATATTCAGATCGCCCCCAGAATCCACCGCCCATGTATAAAAGAAAGCTTTTATTCATAATTCCTTTGTTGGTTTGCACGTGTGCGGCAGATATCTCGGCGTTCGCGGGTAATGACCGTAAAGGCACGTATTGGGGAGGGGTTATGTTGTGCCGCATGCGGCATGACGCACATTGTCGAGCCTCTTTTGTTAAAACCCAAAGTCTAGAAACATTCGTAAAACATTCAGTAGAGCTTTTGAAGCCAAAGTACTGAGAAACAGCGTTGATTAATGCTAAGATCTAAGAAATAAAATAGTAAAGGTATTTTTTTTAATCATAGCAGACTTTTTCCAAAACGCTACTAAATTTTATCAAAATCAAAATCAAAATCAAAAGCTTTTATTTTATGACAACAAAGGTCCATATGTGTTAATAACAACAAGGTACTTAAAAAACTATGTTAATTACAGCTACTCACTAAGTAATTAATTTATAAAATAAATTTCTTCAGCGTGCGGATTTATTAATGCAGACACCCAGTACCTCTGCAAAGGACTGTCAAGTCTGTCAGCCAGCACCCTGAGTATACTGTTGGGACTGCCCTGTGTTCTGCATCGGATAGAGGCCATTTTTTTTCGCATTAAAGCATGAAAGCCGTCTACATGGGCATCAGCAAACATACCCGATGCGCTACAGAATCTAGGCAGGCCCAACAGCATTCTAAACAAATTATTATAGAGAACACGCAGAGCGTTGAGCGATTTTTGAGTATAGCTAACCCACAGCCCACTAGTATAAAATGATTGACAGAAGGATTTAAACAATGTAACCTTTACTTCTCCCGTACAATGTGCAAATCTGCGGGCCAGCATATTTCCCCTCACTGCCAACGCCCTGCGTTCCCTCTCAAGATCACAGTCGTCTTTTAGATCACTAGTGATCACATGGCCCAAGTATTTGAACCGGTTAACTTTCGCCAGTTCACTACCATACAATTTTATGGGTGGTACGTAGGCAGGCAAGGTTCCACGCTGCGCGAATACCATAACTTCACTCTTAACGCAATTGTATTTAAGTCCGTGTGTTTGCGCATAGGTTTCGCAGATCTTCAGCATGTCCCTCAGCGCACAGACCGACGGGCTCAGTAACACCATATCGTCCGCGTAGCTAATGTTATTGATCATTTGACCATTAATCGAACATCCCGCGTGCATGTTACTGAGCGCGACGATCAACTCATCTACATACAGGCTGAAGAGCTTCGGAGACGTCAGTCCCCCTTGCCTTACTCCACACTGCAACCTGTACGTGTCCGAGGTGGCGCCCGCCCATCGTACGCAGTTATCCTGATGAGCATACCAATGACTAAAAAGATTTACCAACTCGCCAGGCATGCCAGTGGCTCCCAGCTTATCCCATAGTATCTGATAGGAGACCAAATCGAAAGCTTTCGAAAGGTCAAGGAAACACCCATACACGGGAGTTTTCCTTTGAGTGTAGTACCTCACAGTCTCCTTCAAGGCAAAAATGGCACTCTCAGTTGAAAGTCCGGCACGAAAACCGAACTGAGCGTCATGCAGACGTAAATATTTACCTAGCTGTTTATCAAGGAGACCATCAAGCACCTTAGCCGTCACTGTAGCCAATGATATTGGCCTATAATTATTTCTATCAGATACATCACCGGTTTTATTTTTAACTATGGGGACCACTAGCGTACGCATTAGGTCTGGGGGTAGGTAGGTGTGTCTAATACATAAATTTAACAATAAACTAAGCACTCGCGGCAGGTGAACGCCCGCGTTTTGGAAGTGCTCGATGCTAAGCCCGTCGTGACCCGGCGACTTTCCCCGACTCATGTGCTTAATTATAATTCCAACATCACGAGCTGAAAAATAAATAGGCAAGTCGCCACAACGCTGCATAACATCCAGCACCCCGTCCCGCCGCCCCACATCCATTTTTCCATTTATTGCCCTGCGAGTAGACACGGCTTGTACCCTAAAATGCTCCACAAACATATTAGCAATGCTACGTGGCTCACTGACACCCTCCATACTTGCTGGAATGCCAGGTTTAAGGTTTACATTTTGAGTACTTTTCCAAAAACTTTTAAAATCTTTATTTTTATGTTGATTTGCAATTATGTCCATTTTTATTTGATTTTGATGCTTTAAACACCACTTGAGCTTACTTTTAAAATATTTACGAGAGGTAGACATTAGGTCATATATCTGTCCAGTTGACGGTTTGCCATAAAGCAACCATAAACCAAAGCATCGCCTAGCCTCCCTGTATGACTCACTGACATGAAGATTCCAGCCGGCCACCTTTCGCTTTTTACTGTTCCCCCTTCCCCTGTGGGTTAAGGTCGCAGCCTCTGCTAACGTATTAGTTATTTTTAGATACATATCACATATAATTTGTTTATGAGCTTCACAGTCACACATGCGATCAGCACATTCTCTTAACTCAGGTGGAAAATCAATTTCTCGCAATTGTTTATGACACATACTACTATAATCTATAATTTGTTGCAAGTCACGATTGCCCCACAAAACCTTATTACATACACTGTCATGATACGGCAATTTAGACCTTATTACGTTAAGATTACACTCTATCACCAACGGAAAGTGATCTGATGAATAAACATTATAATCAATGTAAACATTCGTTACTGTTTTCCAAGCTGAATTTGTTACAAGGCAATGGTCAAGCCACCTCCTACTGTTATGCGCTTCGCTAATAAAAGTAAAACTATGTGAGCTTACACCCAGGCGTTCCCAATCCGCACATACCCACATTTGATCAACTGAAAAAGATAACATTTCCTTACCAAACGACCCCATGTGGTGAGCGTTATAATCACCAAGCATGTATGCACATTCTACATTGCAACTTTCCACAATAGCACTTATAGTACCTAAGCACTGTGTAAACAAAGGTAGGTTTTCTGCACAATCTGTAGGCATATAGATGCTACACACAATAAACGCACTATTACCCGTTCTCACTTTTATAGCAGCTATTCGGTTGTTATCCGACGGAACCACGGAGACGTTTGGAAATAGTGACTTGCGCCACAAAATCGCCACACCGCCGTGTGGCCTTCCGCGCATCACGCCAGCCTCAAGGTCAACTGCGGATGACCCTGTGTATCCGAAATCCTCATGAATGCCTCCTAAATAGGGTAGTTCGGTAGGGACCAGCCATGTCTCCTGTAGGCATATTAGATCTGCTTTCTCACATAGTTTCCTAATTTCAATCGTCGACGTTTTTACATTTTTGCAATTATAAGTAATAAACTGACATCTTTTTTTAACTTTATCCATAAAAAATCTATTTATGAGAGTTATTCAATAGACCATTCTCAGCGCTATTCTTGAAGTACACAAATGGTCGAAACGTTTATGACATTCATAACTTCATAAGTGATTCTTGTTAGCCTAAATTTGATAAATATATTAGTTTTTGACTTTGGCTTCAAAACGTCAAGGGGCTCAAACGGTTTCGATACCTTAGGACAGCTTGCTCGCTATGGAACGTTTAGACGACTGTGTCATGCGTCATGTAACAGTGGCATGCTACATGTCAGAATGTGGCACAGTGTGCCAACGTAAAGTGTAAGAGAAAGGCGTGATCCGTCCGGACCAATGGGCCGGCATTCGATTCTCGGGGCATCCGTCTAAATATTTCCCCCTAATGGTTAACCCTTGTCAGGGGTTTTTGGAAGGCTGTTTGCAACGTTAAAATTGTATGAGTGTAAATAAAGTATCAGAAAATAATGTTTTTCCTAAAATAGCCCGGTGGAGTATGAATAATATACCTTAGCAGCGAAAGTGCATGCGATATATTTTTATACCCCCGAAAAAGTGAGATTGTTAAACTCCCTCCTGTGCCTTCTTTGTCTCTTGCGTTTATGTCTACTAAAATATTTTAGGCAGTCGGGTTTTTAGCTGTCAATAAGTAGATATGTTCAGAAGACGTTTCCTAGTTGATTGTTGCAAAAGGCGGATAGGCATAGGCCCATCTTCTATCAACTACCGCAGCCTACGGACGGTTGTAGAGCAGTATCGCTCATGCATTGCCAACACTGTAATAATTTTTAAGGCTAAGTATGAGCACCAGAGCTGTGCAAGGTAGCAGGCAGTACGAAACTGTGAAACGGTGTGAGCGTTCCTACCAGAGATGTGCGAGCTAGCGGCGCAAGGCGAAGATGTAGCTAAGTTATAAAACTGTGTGCATACGAGTATGAGCAGTGCGAAGATGCCTTCGGGCTCTTTTCAAATACTTTCCGTGCACACTACTTGCTCACATCTCTCGCACCCATGCCTCGCTTGTTTTGCTATTGGTGGATGTTTTCCTTGCGCACGGCTTAACTACCTCGCAGATCTGGGGGCTATTATTATTAGTGACCGACCCAAGGGCAAGGGAAGGTTTTCGGCTATTTTCGGCAAAAAAGTCATGATTCGTCCATGTTTTAGTTTTCGGCCATAAACCAGATGAAGCTTGGACTAAGCCGAAAATCAGAAGTTCATGAATTTTCGCACGGCATTCGGCCTACTTCGTAAGCTCTGCAATAGTATTTAATGGATACCCAGTCTTAATATACTGATTAGTTTTTAAATTAGGATGTTGTACCTAAGGTTCCTGAGGCGGCAGTCCGAGATGGCGCTGATGTGTGAGAGCGACTCTCCGATGGTGAGCGGCGGCAACGTCGGCCGCGACCGGCCCTGCATGCTGCAACAGTCAGACAAACATACATTCCAGCCGAATTGCATGCTTTTGATGTACAGCGTGCATGCTACTTAGGCATTCTCACAGAACTAGTCAAATAAGGACAGCAAATGAGCAAGTGAGTCACTTTTTTGTAAGTAACGAAGTTGCACGTAGGTCACTCTTATATTGTAGGTATCCGTTCAAGGATATATCTGTCTTTGGTGTTGAACTCATAGTGCAGATATATCCGTCTTTGGCGTTGAATAGAGTAAATTTTAAAAAGGTATTACCGAGGCCTTTGATGGGTTTTGAGTGATGATTGCGCCCCGAAAAGGGTAACAAGATGAACTGATCGCTGATCAAAATCGTTGGTCTTAGTAAGATAGAAGTAAGACCAGCGAACTTTATTGTGGCGCTCATTGAGCCTAAATCCAACAGCAGATTTCCGGCTAATGATGATCATGCATTGGTGGTCCTTCAGCTCCAGGGGCAAGGTTTTAGGTTGTTGCTATGCTGTCGCTAACCTGGCGTGACTTGGTCTTTTGCTTATTCAATAAGTTTCTGGAATGGGAGGTCTCCTACAAAATGCCCTGATGATATAATCATCACTGATCTTAGTGGAATGCAGAGACCAGCGGCGTTCGTTGTGGCGCTCTTTGAGGGAGACCTAAATCCGACAGTGATTTTTGGCTAAAAATTATGTTACGTTGGTATGCCTTCAGCTTCAGGCCCAAGGCTTTAGGTTACTGCTATGCTGCCGCTAACCTGGCGTGGCTGAAGATCTTGCTTTTCTGCAGTGACCCTCGCTTCTTGGGGCGCTGCAGCGTGGAGTCCCCGGCGCCGTGCAGCGAACCCTCCACCGGAGTCGTCGTCTTCAGGGCGCTGAGGATCGACTCCTGCGCCAGAAGCATCATCATAACGACCGACTCTATTGGAACTCTACATATATACAGGATATATATCTTTTTCTTTGTTATTTTCCAACAATGGTGCTGCTATCGCGGACAAAAACTAGGTTTGTATTGTATATTATACTTCGTAAGGTTTCCAAGAATCGGTAAATTCAATTCGAAGATTTAGAATTTATGAAATGCGGTGCCGCCACAAACAACATGCGTCTTTGATAAACAATACACGCGTAGATCGTGTAGTTTAAATATATGTTGCACGGACGCAGATGTTTTGCACGTGCATACACATCACTGGTTTCAGGGATTAGCAAAGGTAATTTATTTCATTTTATTTGTTGATATGGATCTCCGCAAAGTAACGTCTGAATCTATTAATTACGTACTAAAGCTTCTTTTTAGCAGTTCCCTCCCTTTTAAGCCGCCAATCCCTCATAAGCAAACAGGTTCTTCGTATATTTGCTCCCCTCTGTATTTCTTTTCTCTGTTTTCTTGTGTGGTGTACATAATGTTAAAGAACATTTATTGTTGTTGATGTAAGTAGGTGTAGTCGACCAAAAACTTGCATGACCACTTTTCGACCGTAATACAAAGGAATAAGGTTCAAAAGTGGTCAAGCAATTACTTGGTAGACTATACCTCAATGATTTTGTGCACATTGAGCCATGAGTACCAGAATCTCTTCCTCAATCTGATGGAGCAACAGACAAGGCCTGATTTACAGTCTAATTAGGCTAGGGCCAAGGGCGCAAGGACCAAAAGGGCCCAGGGCCTTTACAAGCACGACTTATTTACAGAATACTTACAAGACTGGGCGGGCACAAACAGAACAGGCCTCGGGAGGGTGTTTTTCAATAGTTAGCCTAGAGCTGCCAAAACTCTAAACCAAGCCCTGTGGCCCTAACATGACTGGCCAAGTTTAGTTTATCTCTATCTGCTTCCCTTTTTTATAACACTAGTTAGACAGAGATACAGGGAGGGGCTAAACTAAACCTGGGCTGTCATGTTAGGGCCGCTGGGTACAGAACCAACATACCTTAGGTGTCATCTTAGGTGAGAGCTCCTCAGTGCTGTAATCCGTGACCTTCTGGAGCAGCTCGCTGTCAGCCGCCAGTTCCGACGACGGAGACGCGCTGTAATCCTGAGGGATTTCCTAAACCTCAGTGACGAGTTTGACAAACAGGAACATAACCTTGCTACTCTGCGGAACCACGCGTTGGTTTCGCGGAGTAGCAAGATAATTTTATCCAGTTTGTAGATATGGACCTCCGCAAATTAAAGACTAGTCCAGGGGTTCCGAAAGTGTGCGCCGCGGCGCCCTGGTGCTCCGTAAGGTGCTCGCTCAAAGATACTCATATATAAGTCAGATTTATGTATATTGTATCCAATTATGACTAGCGAAGGTGCCGCGACAAAATAATAAAGCTGCAAGTTCGCCGCGTACTAAAAAAGTTTGGAAACCCCTGGACTAGTCTATTAATTGGCCAGCTTGACGTCTAAGAGCGCTCTATCTTGCTCTAGCTCGCTTATTGGAGTGAGAGAGAGAGAGCAATGCGTTAAAGTCGAGATGTATAACAAGGCTACACGGAAATACCTTCACTGAATACTATGGAGTACCCATCCATGTGGACCATACATTTCCTAAATACCATCGACCCTACTTGGCTGACCGGTACAAAAATAACTGAGCCCATGGTGTAACCCTATCTAACTAGAATCATAGGAAAGAGATGCTCTGATAGAGCTCAATACACCAAATATCCGAACTGTGAAAACTGCAGTGTGTTAATGTAATAAAACCATTTATTTCAGGCTGCATAGGCCCATAGAAAAAATACCTTAAAGACTAACATACATATTTAAAAACATTAAAAAATATTAAAATTAGCACGTTACTTCGGCGACGTGTGACCTACTTTCAAAAAAAGACAGTAAAGAGACTTTCTTAGTGAAAATGCATTTTTTTTTTCTTAGAATGATAATATAGCGAAAGACAACATACTTACAAAGATACTTAGAGATAATAATGTCGATGATTGCTCTACTCACATAATCAAGAGAATAGTCTAATGACTCGCTGGACATTCCTGGCAGCTGGACTTTACCGGGAAACCTGAAACAGTACCAAGAACTTAACATCAATCGGTTCCACCAGAAATCTACAATAGGTAGGTATCGTTAAAACAAACATTTTGGGAATATACACATTTGAAGAATGATACGAGAGCCACTTGTTATATTGCGTACAAGATCTAGTGAAAGGATCCAAGAGAAATTAAATACTGGACACTGTGTGTTCTGGGTTTCGTCCGGACTCTATAGATTTGACTGGTGCCTACTCAGGCAATGTGTTAATTACTTCGGCTAACTTGAACACTCGAATAACCCTCCCTTCTGGCAGCAGTCGGGTAAGAACCAGAAAAATACCGGTTTCCAGAGGTCCTACAGAAGATCTGTTTTTAAACAAATACTCGGAAATAAAATCGGAGATCAAAAGTTGGCGTTCGCAGGTGACATTGTATCTGATGCCTGATGTGGTTCGGCCTTGATCAGTCTTGTCTAAGAGATATATCAGAAGACAAGCCTCAACACCTCATGATATCACCTGCTGGGTAGGTAATTCTGGCGACAGTAGAGATGAAGTTACACTCGATATACTTTATGCCAAAAAGTGCTGTCAGTTCCCTTCAAAATCTGTAATTTTTTAACATATTTCGAATGCGAGATGAATCTCGATGAGAGCCAGAATTGGGAACCTGATCTGACTACAACATTCAAAAGATCATGTCATCTGTAGACCCTTACTGATTTTGGATTCCATTTATTTATTTCATTCAATTTTTTTTTATCTTGCAGCTTTCCGAATTCTTCAAGTATACCATCATAGGAAGGTGCCATGATAACTCCTATTTGCGACCTTACAAACCATACTACCCTCATAGGAGGAGATTTCTTACCAATACTCCTCCGGTATTTCCTCTATAACAGGCACATCGATGGAGGACGAGCTCGGGCACCGTCGCAGGTCTTCATCGCAGGTTTCCTCCAGCACCTGGAGATTCTGTTGGCACCAGGTATCCTTGGGCGAAGGGTCTGGCATCGCGTCCGGCATCCAGGACTCCTTCCGCTTTGGAATGTAGCACGGGGGGTAGGCGCTCGGATCCTCACCAGGATCGTGACGGTAGAAGTACCTAGAAATGTTTAAGGGTCTCCAGAATGTCCCAGAACGCTAGCTTTTATACGAAAACGGTTGATATTTTATGCCCACGATAAATGTTAGCGTCAGGCCTCTGGGAGAAATATAATAAAACTTTGGTAGTCATTTACACAAATAGACATAGGTACCCAATCCAAGTCATTTTGAAGTTTCTCTGTCTAGAGCGCACAAATTAACGGTTCGATCGATGATTGATCAATAAATAGCTCTATATCTAGGTATTTGAAAAGGACTTTTAGACGCTGGTGTTGAACCAAGATTAGATCCGATATGGTCGAATACGTGTTCCAATTGAGAACTTGTCGAATGTGCAAATGGCCGAGGCTACAAGTGATAGACAGGTTTAAATTAGAAATTATCAAATGCAGTAAATGGTAGTCTACCATCGGTAGACACTAAATGCAGGACAGTCAGACACAGAAATGGTCTATTTGAGAAATGTTCTAATGCAGAAATGATAGGGTCTAGAAGTGGGCAAATACAGAAATTAAATTACAGAAGTTAATAATGTCACCAACTGTCAAATCTGATTTAAATCAGTTCAGCAGTTTTCAAAATATTTAACTTTTAAAGGCATCAAGAGTAAATCGAGCAAGAAAAATTTTAAATGTTTTATTCTACACTGTACCAGTCAATTAGCTTCAGCCATGCTTGCGCCGCGCAGTGCGCCGTGAAGAACGTGGTTTGTCGCTCCATGTACTTTTCATAGCCAATCCGCAAAACCTCCTCTAATAACTCCTCGCGCACGTCAAGGATTATCAACTCGGTTTCCTCCTTCTGGAGAATCTCGGCCCTTTAGATATGATATTTATACACATGATAATATTATAACAAAGGAGTACTGCAATGGTATCACACACATAGATGTATACAGGGGGTACTAGGGGTCGCGACCCCCCCCCCCCCCCCCTTTCCCCAAGAAGCAAGATTTGCCATCACATCGCCAACGCTTCATCTGTAGGGTAGGGTAGGTGTTAGATCTAATCTAACACATTAGCTATTATCGATGACATAAAGCATATATGCTTTTCTAACCAGTATGCGTGTGCGGGAAGGACAGATGTGTATATGTGCGCAATAAACGCTAGCGTGCTACTAAAGCTAGATATGATGCTGTGCTGTATACGCCTCTGATCCTTAGACAATTTAGCCAAGGGACCTCGCAAGGCACGCATTCCCCTCTGCCAATGCATACTTCCGATACTGTTTACAGTTTTCGGATTTTTCCTCTTGAGGTAAGGAACTCTGAAAATATAGTAACACTCGAAGTCCGGGACTATAAAGTGTAATTCCTGGACACAGGACAAGACACGTAATTCCAGGACAATCCCGAATTTCCCAGCCATCTGGCAACACTAGACCCGTCTCCCCCCGCTAAAATTGGCAGAAAAAATTGTTAGGTGATACTTAATACGGCTTGGCATCTCAATGTTAAATACTCAAAGCTCTGATCACACAAACCTTATCGTGGACGAACGTAAAACAAGTTAGAAAAAGATATGCTGACATAATAAAACAATGGTCCTTGTCGCACACGTTTCTCGTCTAGTACACTTGAATTACCAAGTCCGTTCAGGGACATCCTTCGGCAACGCAATTAGCGTCCTCTGATCATCCGAGACCAGCAACTTGCGCCCGCGTCGCGAAATTCTGTACTTGCTTAAGTTTTGAGGTGCGGCGCGGCTGCTTGACGCCATCACGGAGTAAGGGCAAGAGTGTAAAGATCCAAGTGGAATGTAGCGTCAATTTGTAAATGAATGAATGCAACAAAAAATGTTGTTTCCAAAAATACTCCAAAATAAAAACAGGATAATCGACACTGACAGGTTGTAAAATGTGTTTTTGTCATTAAGGAAAAAATACTACCTAATTATTATGGCATACGAACTCTACGGAAAAAGCTTTAGGTACCTATTTACCGTATTTACCAGACACAATACTTACAAAGTATTTATAGGTAGGTATGGAATTTAGTAAAGACTATTGAAAATGTTATATCACTTTATTAAATTTAATATCTTCTTTATCTTTCCAAAATAAATAGTACCTATTCCAAATTTCCAATATTATCTAGTGATTATCTACTTAATTAACTTTTCGAGACCCATCAGTGATTAGGCACAGGCCGGATTATTCACCTTGGTGATTTATTTATACAGTAACAGTCTCCTGTTTTATCTGATAAACCATTCAAAACTTGGCGGAAATCGATTGCCACAAATAATATTAATCGCCCGATTCGCTCGTCTGGGGCATACTTTAAAACCATAAAGCAAGACCACAACTGGCTAGAAACAATTCTATCCACAAACCTCATTATTGACCATAAACTAACGGCTGACAGCTGTTTGAAAAAGTTTAAAGGTGACAAAAACCGAGCGTAAATTTTCTCAAAATCCACGGAATTTATTTACCCAGAAATATCAAACAGTGCAAAATATGAACATTTACACCGATTAGAATGTGTATTGTGTGCAATGGACGTCAAATAATGAGTGTATATTTTGTATTCTTAGCTTTGGTTATCGTTGTGTAATAATGTATACTTTAAAAGGTATATTTCCAGAACCAAGTAAGTATTATTTGATCGTATAACGTATAATTTTGCCCAATTTCCATTACTTAAATACATTTGACAGTTCATTGACACTGTATTCGACAAGACAACAAATCCATGAGACCAAACTGTTTTGGCATTGTTTGGCATTCAGCCCTTTCTGTTTTCAAAACGTTGGCCTGTCATGCGGCCTTTGTGTTGTGTTGTTACGCTTGTCGCCAAAGCTACGCTCACGTCTCGTGCACAATGTTTCAGAGAAGGAGCAGAAAAAAAATTTCATCAGGGAAAACATGAAACAGCTCAAATTCATTCAGGGCAAGTCCCCGAAAGAGCCCAAATACACATTAAAAGCGGTGCACCCACCGCGACTGACCAACCCGACCTCCGGTGTCACCCTGGGGAAGATCAAGTCCTCGCCCTCCAACAAAAGCGGGAAAGTCTCACTTGCTGTCGGCAAAACCAGCTCAACAAATGCCCGGAAGAAACTAGCAGATGTTCGAATAAAAAAGGGTGACATGGCGGAGTTTTTGAAGCGGAAAGAACTGTTACACTCTAAGGAGATCAAAGGTGATGATGAAGAAACGGAAGAAGATGATGTAAAGTCCTCGGAATCTTCGGGCCGTTTACGAGACATTGGCTGTCAAACTATAGAGTCAAATTTGGCTCAAAAACTGGCAGAGAGCACTAAGCTTACCATGCTGTACCCTAAGCAAGACGATGATGAAGCCAAGATGAAGGCAAGCGGGGACTCAGGCCGCTACTACCGAGGTCCAAAGTCTCCAGGGAAGCCTCCTCGCCGGGCTGGAGACGAAGCAACCATAGAGTCTGAGCGCAACCACAGCAGACTCAACGCCATCTTGGAAAGGAAAGATCATAAAGATCCTTACTTACCCTCAGGTATGTGTACCATAAAACGTACAATAAACTAGACTTTCTGAGTATGCAAGTGTGCAAGTAATCTATTATGGTAGTTGCACAAATAAGAAAAAGCCAACAAACAACTTTTGTAACTTGTCTTGAATGACTAGTGGCCAGGTAAGCACACTTTAGTCTTAACTTTGCCTTATTTAGAACCTTATATAACATTTTGACGGATCCAAAATTGATACACACCAACAAGCTTTTTGTTCATATTTAGTTAATGATGCTAGCAATTTTTAACAAGCTCTACCTCAGTTTACCTAAGCTTACCTCAGTTCTTTGTATAGTTAGGGATTGTCCAGAAAGCAAAATCAAACATATAGTGTAACAAATAGCAAGTTTAACTGTGGTCATTTGTTCCTCAGTGGAAGCCTCTGTGCCTTACAGTCAATATGTAAACAAATATAGGAAATTGATTTATTTTGATCCCTGTCAAATTTCATTGCCTTGGGGATGGATTTGATCCCGGTCAACCTTAACTAGTGCCAGTTAGTCCAATAGCTTGTTGTGTTATTTATTGTTATCTACTTTTTTTTCATCAATTATTCTTTATGTTAGTACTTACTACAGTCTGTAAAACAAAGTTACAGAGCAATACTACTGCGTCTATAGTACAGAGACAGTATTATTGCTCCGCAATTTTGTTTTAAAAAGATAAGGGAAATAAAAGTATTAACAAAAACTAGCAACTTATAAGTACTCTAGGTCTGAAATATTTCGAAGATGTCAATCCCTAGTTGCTGCCTCTCTGCAATGCGCGTCGGCGAAACGACATCCTAGTTATTAATTACTTGTATTTTATATGTTTATGTATGCCTTTTGTATGATAAACAAGTTTTATTTCAAATAAAATTAAATGGTAATGACAACACAAAGAAAAATTAGGGTAATGATTCAAAACGTACGGAATGCTGATGTTGCAGGTTCGAGTCCTGCCAATACCCTAAATTTTTTGTGTTATCATTACGATTTTTTTTTTAATGTTTAAAAACAATCTGAAATTGGAGGTAAATTTCTATTACAAAAAGTTTTATTTGTTTATCGGTGGTGGTGTGACATTGCAGGCTACCAGAAGGGCGTGGTGCCGCGCTACCTGCGCGAGCGGCGCGACAGCGGGCCGGACGCGGGCGCGCGCGCCGACGACGCCGCCTGCCCCGCCGGGCACGTCACGCTGCCGGACACCGAGCGGAAAGAAACGCTCCGGATGCTTAGAAATAGTAGGTCCCACCTACACTACTCTAAATACATTTGCTTCCGACTAGCGGACGCCCGAGACTCCGTTCGCATGGAATTAGATGCCTATGTTCATCAGAGATAGTGTAGCTATCTATTGATGCTAATGGAAACAATTTCTTTGCTAATCCGCGAACCCAGTGTCAGTAATCGAGAAAAACGACAACGCCTGTGCTGAATACCTTATAAAAGAAATGAAACAAACAACACAAAACGCGACCACAACCCAACCACCAACACCAAAAATACCACTCGACACGTGTTTCACCTCTCCACGAGGCATCATCAGGAGCTATTGACCTCTCGACTGTCAGTCGACGAAACCTCGACAGTCGCCTCAGTGTGTTGGGTTGTGGTCGCGTTTTGTGTTGTTTGTTTTATTTCAGCACAGGCATTGTCTTTTTTCTCGATTGCTGACACTGGGTTCGCGGATTAGCAAAGAAATTGTGTCCATTAGTATCAATATGGACTTCCGCAAAGTAACGCCTGAATCTATAAACTAGCTATCTATTAGTGAAATATTTTTTGGAATTGGTTCAGTAGTTCCAGAGATTACTACCTGCATACAAACACAAACGAAAACAAAATTACACCTAACTTAGATGGTTTAGATGGTAATGTGGCGAAACTGGCAAACGCAAGGCACGGAATGCTGATGTTGCAGGTTCGAGTCCTGCAACACCCTACCCTAATTTTTCTTTGTGTTATCATTATATAGCTTTTAAATTTATTTGAATGATGAAAAAACAATGGAAAGTAAATTTCGATTGCAAAAATAGATAAAAATTACCTGTTTTGATCCAGTATGTTAATATCCATGATCTGTCTGCCAAATTTTATCTAAATCAATCCATCTGTCTTTTTATGCGTGATTGACTTGAGCAACAAACATCACTATGCCCTGCTAAACTCGAATATTTTAATTTTGCAGGTTTTGCAGAGCTAGTAAGTGAACTGAACAAAATGCCAGTAAAGACTGACACGCTACGGATGCGGAATAGAAAGATTGAGCTTGAAAAGCAGCTTTCCAAGCTCGAAGAAGGCATCAAAGTGTTCTCTCGGCCCAAAGTCTTTGTTAAGATAGGGGAGTGACTTTAGATACCAAGTTGGGGAAGCACGTATTCCATTCTCTTGCAAATTCAAGTAGGTATACGATACAGAGCGTTTTGACATCCGATACGATGTCGGTATTTCCGATATTTTCGGTCCGATTCGATTGTTTCGTTGACCGACGGCGGTCGGCCGACACACCGCAGTAAAATACACACATAGCACACAAACATTATCGTCCGATAGCTTATTGAGATCCGACATGGCCGCCAGCATATTGGTGTCGGATCCGATATGGTACATATTTCACACATTTTACTTACCCTAATTGGATAATGTGAAAATAGTCTCGGTTTTAGAAAAATGATTTATTCTAAACCTTTACATCATAAATTAGTTCATTGTTTTTGGTGTGTTCATAACTGGCCCTTACGACCAATAGGGCGGTTTTTTATTAAGTTTTCTTTAACAACATTGCCCGTGTTCCCCAGGATTAAATTGACACCGTCCTATGTAAAATAAACTAAATTTTTGTGAGTATAAATAATTAGGAGTTATTGAGAAGGAACGCTAAATTCCTGTGATCTCTAAGCGACAAGTAACTGAATGTATTGTAGTGATGTAATTATAATGTTATGTTCTTGTTTGTTGTAATTAATATAAACGAGATTTGTTTGTATGGTTTACAGTGTTTCTATAACGGTTTTGGTGATTTAAATACATATATTTTATTTCCCTCTTTGATTTCTTTGGTATACAAAAATGATAGTTGGTTGTCCATATTTTAACCACGATGTTTCATTTACTGCAGTTAAATTAAATCAGGATTTAACTTGTCTTGGTGACGAATTGTAGTTTTAAAAGGTTAATAAAATAACTGCATTTTGTTGATAACAAAATTTAATGAAAACTTCATTTCAACTACTGTCTATGACTAGTCTATGGTAATGTGAATTAAATCAAATTCAACAACAATATCTATTGAACAGGTACTTTGGTCAAGCTGTTAATAGAAACCTAATTAAATAACAAAATTTACTTGTTTTAACTTGGTTTTCACCTTTATCTCAACCCATTCACTGCCACTAGCCCTCAACTCAACACTAACATGCGAACTGTCACTTAGTACCCTTGTGACAATTAGGGGGCCATTTACATGGAGCAAGTTCTCGTATGCGAGTTGCATTACATTGCGCGGCTAGATCAATCGATCGATCACATCATACCTCCGTAGCCCGCAGTGTAATTGATTATTGAACTCGCATACGAGAACTCGTACCATGTAAATGGGCCTTTATGCAGCCAATGAATGTACATGTGCGTTTCTCGTACCTTTAGGCTGCTTTTCCACCAGACGTGTGCGAGGATGCGTAGCGAGGGATGTGTTCGTAAGACCCTATAGAATCGCTTCATTTACCTCGCCTCGGTCAGCACAGCTCTGGTGGAAACGGCTCATTGGTTCTTTACAAACACATCCCTCGCTACGCATCCTCGCACATCTCTGGTGGTAACGCAGCCTAAAAGGGTCTTGCAATGGGCGACAGCGAATTCTTTGCGCTGATAAATTTTCTTCAGAGACATATCTGAAGTCTGAATATAGTAACTATGTAGGTATATGACATTTGTTATATTTAATTGTGAGACAAGTTTTAGTTATTCTGGGGGGGGGGGGGGGAATGTCTGAACTAATCCCTAATATATTCAGAAGCAATATGAATTTGCGTGTCCAATAATTCTAGAATTACTACAACATTACTGAATATGAAAAAAACAAGATATCCAAATATATAGAGCAAGGCGCGATTTGACTTGGCTGGGTGATTCTTCGGCGTCCAATCCGCTCGTGATGGTTAGAAGAGATATAAATTATTATACTTTACTGCTTTCTAAGCATAATTTTATAATACTACAGGTATAACAACATAAAGTAGGCGAAATGTGCCAGTCGACGGAGCAACGAGGTTAGGACGCATTAAAGTCCCGGTTGCATAACGCAAAATGACCAATATATAAAAATTCTTTTAGCTAAACGTGATTTCAAATCGTCTCGCAGAAATCAGGCCTTTCCTCATGGCTAAAAGGGAAGCTTTAGCCCCACATTAGCCCAGTGCGGTTTTTTTCCTGAAAAGAGTATTATATTATATTTTATTCTATTGTATTAAGAATAAAGCAAGCGACGATTTGAGAACGAGACGTTTTGTTAATAAAACAGAAGGTACGTTTTTCGAAGGGGACTTTATGCGTCCAAACCAACGAGAGAGCGCCTGCAGGGGGCCTAGCACGCTAGCTTTTATCGAAGACAAATCATTTATCCCGTGCTAACCAGTATGCGTGTGCTAGAGGCACCAAAGGGTTTATGTGCGTGATAAACGCTAGCGTGCTACTATAGCAGGAGGCCGTCTCGACCTTAAGGCTAGGCCACACCGGATGCGAACGCAGCACAGCTCTGGAGCTCTGCACATGTTAAGATGCTAATGCCATATCGCTTATGTTGCGTGTAACGCAGCTCTACGAAGTGAGTTGGAGCCGTGCTGCATACGCATATGGTGTGACTCAGCCCAAGATTTCCTTGGCAGCCCTTGCATGTTTTGCTGTCAGTCGGTATTCTGCGCCACTATAAAGGAGTCAACGTATGTCGTCATACTTTGACTACAGTCTCCTAACATGTTCGAACAGATGGTCGTTGAATACGATAGGCCCCTTCCTGTATAGGACTTCGTCTGCGTTGTGCCAGTTGTAGAAAGAGAAGTCTGGGAAGAAGAATTTTATTTCTCTTTCTGCCGATGGTGGGGAATCTGAAATGTAGAAAGTTAACAACAATGAAAAAAAAATGGAGAATCTTGAACAGAATAATTACTGAATCTCCCATCCCATCCTTTGCTGTTTTATAAGAGCTAGTAAGAGTCTCCATTTATTTAGGCAATGTGACATCAAGGGGTGTACAGTCAAGGTCATAAATTAATATATATGTTCCCAAGATGCAAAAAATAGCTACACCTCTATGGCACTGACAATAAGGTTTAGTGTTTACATATATTTAGCCATATATGTCTACACTGTACAGGATAATAGATGGACAAGGAAAGTCATAGAATGGTTACCACGAAATGGGGTAAGCAAAAGAGGTCGGCCAAAGAAAAGGTGGGAGGAAAAGTTGTGGAGCATTTGTTCGAAACTTGCAGACATACATGGAGGGACTTGGGGAGGCCGACGCCAAACAGGCAACTTCCAAAACTTATATTTTATTTTATTTGTCTGTATAGATATTTATGACCTTGACTGTAGGTACAGTTTTTTTTATAATTATGGCTTTCCCATCTCTGGGTTGAAATGGATTTTGCTAATGACGACTTTGACATTAGACACGCTGTGAGAATAATTTACGGCAGGTAGGCTTTATAATGAAGAAATGCTCTATTTCACCAATCAGTGGGGTGATTTTTTGACTTTCGAGCGCTCGGCAAGGGCTTGTCCCTTGCCAGCCGCGTGCCAATCAATGCCGGCTAAAATATACGCTCGCGTATTTGATTGGAACGCGGCTGGCGAATGTTGGGCGCTCGAAAGTCAAAAATCACCCCACAGGATGATTTTAAGCCGCATCCCTGTTGTCATCTAGACACATTTTTTCTTTCTGTCTTTCTTTAGCTTTCTGTCACAATTTGATGGCAGATGGGTAAAAATTTAATCAGCTATTGTATGAGTGTAAAATTAAAAGTATTGAATTGACAAATCGTCTGCACAGGTTTTGTCTTTATTTTAATTTTTTACCAAACTGCCTGTGTAGTGGACCAAGCAAAAATAAATTCTAACATGAATAGAGTATGAAATTAACACTGCACAGATAAGGTAAGAAATTCATTCATTTCTTCAACACAGTGCATTAAAGACAAGTTTACAAAAAAAAATATTAGAAATATGGGCTCTCAAAGAAAAATTAAATATGGGCATAAAGTTAGAGGAATTATAATACTAGAATACAGTATACAAGACGTATCATACTACTTCATCATCGAGCTGAAAAAATTATACAAGTACTCATCCAGTGAATTAAAAAAAAACTTCACCTGATCCATGAGCAACATTTCTAGTGTCGGATATTCCAAACATGCCTCGGAGGCAGTAGGGCTCCTGGAACTGTCCCTTGTAGACGCTGGTGGGCCCCAGCAAGCGGCGCCAGAGGCTGATTGCATCCACATGACCGATTATGTGCAGGTCTACACTGCCACTGGAATGTGAAAAGTGGTTTGTTTTAGTTTAAAAATTGTTGTATCCAGTGATACAAACAAATTAAATATTTTGATTCAAGGATGCTCAGAGGGGCAATTCTCACATCAGTAGAGATGAAGTCACACTCGACATAAGCCATAAAGAGATGTCAAATCCCTTCAAAATTTGTCATATTTTGACACATCTCGAACATCAGGTGAATCTCGATGAGCACCAGAATTGGGGCCTGATTTTGATGATTATTCATATGAATATTCATAATCTTATCTATTTTAAAAACAAGCTGAACTAAAACAAGTGAACCATTCCTAGGGTCGTAGTTTTAAACCGAGCTCAGATTCCAGTTGGTTTAAAACTATGATCCCTAGCATGCTACTTTTAAAATATAAAAATTAAAGTGTCATCTGTTCGCATTTTCTGGGATATGCGAAAAGATTCATACACATAACTCTAATTTTTGTGTTAAATTAACAAAGGCACAGTGAGTATGGTTGCCTTGTTTTGATTGACTGCAATATTTATAAAAATGTAACCAAAATGGTGATGAAAATTATGGAAACCAAAGCTGGTCTCATTCATACTGTAAGTTATAAGTCTTATTGTGAACAAATTTACTGGCATAAGTTCAAATGAGAGTGCCAATTTCTAAAGACCTTTGAGCTGAGGTCAGTAGGTAAAATTTGTTTATAGGTTATAATAGGTAAGTACCAATACCAATGTTACTGTTTGTTTCTACCTGGTCATGAATGTCACCAAACGGTTATAGAAGAACTTCCCAACGTGCTCGTTGTAGAATTTGCTAGCGGCTTCTCTGTCCAAAGAAACTCTTTTAGTTTTAACAACTACAAACTTGTTCTTTATTACGTTTCTGATGAATGAAAGAGCCACCGGATTCTTCACCGCGTGCGGCTTTATTATGGCCAGAGTTAGCTGTAGTTTCTGCATGGTGGGGTGTTATCTGGGTTTCTTTTTCGACATTTTTTCGTGTATTTTAATATCAAGAAATTTTAAATTTTGACTTTGACTTGACGTCTCAATCAATTCCCTTTTTAAAGACGAAAGTGACCTAAAGGAAGTGTAAAAAAAGAGCCACCACACCACCATAATACGGTATCGATTTTAAATCGCATGGAATCATCGATGATGAAATCACAGTGCGTGTGTAACAATAGCTTAAATAGTCTATGACGCTGGCAAAGTACCTTGCAGCTGAAGCAAATGCCCTATAGAACCCGAAAAAAAACTGGTCTGTCAAAACAAGACGCTTATCATATTGTAGGTTATGCGACGCAACATATTTCCGTGTTAAAATATTTTGTTGATAAACATGCCTGAATTAGAGAAACGGAAGGCGGACGACTACTCAGTCGTCCCAGCCAAGAAAACTAGACACGAAATATCAGTAGTTGGAACCAGGGAAAAGGCCGTGGTAACTTCTTCGGTAAGTCAACATTTACATTTTTCCACTCTATGAAGAAATCAGCGAAATTAAAGCCTTTACTCCCTTTTATATTCACTTTTTACCCCATTTATGCATACATAATGACTACGAATCTGGGTACAAAATTATTGTTTGGGCTTCACAAACTCTATAGTTCCATGATGATTTTCTACAGGTGCCTCGAACTTCAAACCTCTACGCTCCTATAATGTTGCTAGAGGGCCATCAGGGGGAGATATTCAGCACCAGATTCCATCCTGAAGGGAAACATTTAGCATCAGGTGGTTTTGATAGACAAATTTGTAAGTAATGTGTTTCATCATGTCCTATTTTCCATCTTCAGCTTATACACATATAAGGCCCACTGCTGTGCACAAGCCACCTCTCATTATCATCATCATCATCTCAGCCACAAGAAGTCCACTGTTGAACATAGGCCTCCTCTCATTATAAGTGGGCTAAATTGTTGACTTCCTTACCCCTGCTATTGTGGGCCCCTAGATCTTATTGATCTCTGTAAGTCATCTAAAAAAGAAAAGGTCCCAAAATTTGCCACAACCTGGGGCAAGGCGGGATCCGGGGAGAGGGGGTCATAACCACCCCCATAACTTATCTGTTTATTAACTGGATCTGCTCTTGACCTGGGGCTTGTACTTAAGGCTTGTTAAAATCCAAAAATAAAAACACTTTATTTTTCAACCACTCTATACTATACCTCGTTTTTTTAAGATGAGAAAAGTTGTAAGCAATGTTTTTGTTATTTTTCAAATGGATCAAACTACAATAACAAGATTTATTTTCAATATCTTTGTTAGCCACTCTTATTTATTTTAAAAACGCACACTTTTGCAAAAAAACTTACAAAACTTACAAACATTTCTTATCTCAAAAAAACAAGATATAGGTTGAGCTATTGGATGATACATGCAAATTTATGTTTCCTTTCCAGTCATTTGGAATGTATACGGCCAATGTGAGAACATAATGGTGATGAAGGGCCACACTGGTGCCATTATGGAGCTTAACTTCTCCCCGGACGGTGCCCACCTCTATTCCTGCGCCACTGACAACACAGTGGCTGTCTGGGACGTGCCCACTGGCACTAGGATTAAGAAGCTCAAGGGACACGCCAATTTTGTTAATTCTGTAGCAGGTATAGTTACAATTTTTATCAATACAAAGTTACAGACACACAAATATATATACTACATTACTACTACACAAAATTAAAGAAATGTTTACATAGCATATTGCCTAATAGTTGTTCCTTGAATATTGTCCCTGAGTTTGTGTTCAGTTGAATTAAAACATGCTTCTTTTAAGTTGGTTAATCAAGAAGAACTACTTCTAAGTTCGCTTTATAAATGCAGTTATGACAACACAAACAATCTGTTGATTATCTAGCTGAACTTGAACCTTAAAAAAGAGCTTGTATCTGTTATGACGACCGGATAGCCTAGTGGTTAGTGGCTCTGACTACAAAGCTTAAAGTTCACGGTTCGATTCCCTGGAGGGGCAAATGTTTGTATGATGAATATGAATGTTTGTACCCGAGTCTTGAATGTTATATGCATTTAAGTATGTATTTATTTATCAATATAAGTATGTATATCTGTTGTCTAGTACCCATGACACAAGCAGCTTTCGTTGCTTAGTTTGGGACTAGGTCATTGGTGTGAATTGTCACAGAATATTTAAATATTTATTTATTTATTCACCTTCCCAGTTAAAATTTTTATACTTTTTAATTTCAACCGCTTCACATACCATTCTAGGACGTAAGACGTTAGTATTTGGTTTAGTTATTTCACATAAAAATGGCTGGCTTAGCTCCTATATAGTTCCCTAACAGTCACACTCCCTGCATTTTCTACTTCACAATTTTTTTTTTAAATTCTTTATTTATTTAGGGGCTTTGATCAGAATTGAACATGTCAGCCCCATTAGAAAACAATACAATTATATACAAAACACATCAAAAATCCACAACACAAAAAAAACTATTTTATCAAACATTTGTACAAACACCTAGCTGCGTCGCTAGTTGGTTCAGCTAAAATCATTTGCAATGATCCCACATTGAAGGAACCAAACCCCAATTGCACAAACAACCTGTCCCTAATAGGCTTCGTCCGGACACACTCCATGACCAAATGATAGACATCTTCGGGAATTCCGCAAACTTCACAATTATTCTTCACTATTCCAGGCGCGCGGCGGGGACCAGAACTCTTGGTCTCCGCGTCAGACGACAACACCATCAAGCTATGGGACGCCAGGAAACGGAACCCCATAGCCTCCTTCGACAGCGAGTACCCCGTTACAGCTGTCCTCTTCAACGACACAGCCGAGAAGGTCATATCAGGAGGAGTCGATAATGTTGTGAAGGTCTGGGACATAAGGAACAACAAGATATCTTACAAGATTAAAGGGCATACAGATACTATTACAGGTATGTCAGAGAAGGTACTATTACTTATTACGTTGGACGGGACTTAAACGCGCTTAATAATACTGTTTATTTATTTACCCCGACGTATTGGCTGCATTGCAACGGCCGTTATCAGTAAGATGCTATTATTGAAAATGCAATTATATCGAGAATCTATCTGTCTGGATGTTGTATTATTAGTGGTAGATTATGAAATGTTATTTTCATAATTGTTTATTTTTTTCAGAAATTAGCGTGTTTTATTATTATAGAGAAAAATCATACAGTCCCTGCTTTGTTAATCATGCAAATATAGATAATAGTAATCCTTAGTAAGTTTCAAAGATGTTTTTGGTTTTCTTAATTGAATTTACCAACATTTTGCATGTGTAGCCTTATTTTCATTTGTGACCAGATCAAATAAAAAAAAAAACTTCTATTTCAAGTTGATCCCATCAGGTCAGGTTAGGTTTGTCTTATAACATCTGAATAGTTAATTATTTCTGGAAAAATGCCTTTCGTTATTTTAATCCATTCAATTTTTTACTCCAATTCCGGTCGATTCACTCAACGAAACCATTCCCGCGCGTGTCCAGGGCTGGCGCTGTCGTACGACGGCTCGTACCTGCTGTCCAACGCGATGGACAGCTCGCTGCGCATCTGGGACGTGCGGGCGTTCGCGCCGCCCGAGCGCTGCGTCAAGCTGCTGGCCGGCCACCACCACAACTTCGAGCGGAACCTGCTGCGCTGCGCCTGGGCGCCCGACGGCTCCAAGGTACCGACTTCTTTCGGTGTTGTTATGTAATTGGACAAGTGGGACACCTGATGGTGAGTGATCACCACGGCCCATAGACACTCGCCACACCGAGCGAGGAGATTGCTGATACATCGGCAACGCTGAGGGCTGAGATGGAACACCTCTTGTGCCAGTAATTTCACTGACAGTCTTGCTCTCAGCAGTGCTAGGGTGATAAAAATCTCAAATTTTGTTGACGCTGGGGCCCTCCTTTTATAAATAGATTTCATTACACCATTGTTACATACAAGTTACAACATTTAAGGACCTCCTCTCCTTTAAGTTGACATGACAGATAATGTATAAGGAATACTGATTCACTTTTGTATTGAATATACTATATTTTTTATTATGTATGTCGTAATCAATCAACAGTCTAAAAAATAATGAATGTTTAGGAAATTAAACAGACTACCATAATATCATGTAATTTTTCGAGTTTGTTGCTATTTCTGCTTAAATTTTAAGTTTTGGGTCTAAGGTCTCGTTTTAAATTCAGCGCCCCACTAAAAATCAGCACTGCTGCGTGCATCAGCATATGCTGAGCGGGGTCCTTTTCAGCATCGACAGTGTGTTTTTGACTCAGTGGTTAGTGACTCTATAAAGCTATAGGTTCCGGGTTCGATTCCAGGGAAGGGCAAACATTTGCACAATTAATATGAATGTTTCTACCTGAGTCTCGGATGTCATATGTATTTAAGTATGTATTTATCTATATAAATCTAAACGCTTATCCGTCGTCTAGGACAAGCTTCGCTCAGGGGTACAATTTTTGAATCGCACCCGGTGACTAGAACTCACCAAAATGGCCAAATCTCTATGAAAAACTTCTATTTTGGTGAGCTTTAGTTACCCGGTGAGATTCAAATGCAATTTTAGAATCTCACCAGTGACTTAAGTTCACCAAAAATCGCACTCCTGTTCTGGACCAGGTCAATTGGTATGAAATATATTTATTTTGTTGTGTCCCGAACTGAACGTATATCCCGTCGGGCAGGTGACGGCGGGCTCGTCGGACCGCTTCGCGTACGTGTGGGACACGACGTCGCGGCGCGTGCTGTACGCGCTGCCGGGCCACCGCGGCGCCGTGACGGACGCGCGCTTCCACCCGCGCGAGCCTATACTGCTCACCGGCGCCAGCGACAAGCTGCTCTACCTCGGCGAGATCGAGCCCTGAGACGACGTTCTCCGAGCCGACGGACGCATAGGCGGAGATCGAGGCTACGTCGCGAGCTGGACGACTGCAAGCTAGCCGAGATCTCAGCTGCGGTGACTGAGATCCTAGGATCTTGACTACTAAAACGGTAGCTGAGATCCTGAATAACTGACATACTAGTTACTGTAGCTGAGACCTTGGCAACTAAAGTCTTAGTTATAGTAACAGAGGTCTCGCTAACTGTAACTGATGTCTTAGTTATTGTGACTTATGTCCCAGTTACTGTAACTAAGGTTTTGCTTACTGTAACACTGTAACAGAGGTCTCACTTACTGTAACTTATGTCTTAGTTATTGTAACTTATGTCCTAGTTATGTAACTAAGGTTTTGCTTACTGTAACACTGTAACAGAGGTCTCACTTACTGTAACTAATGTCTTAGTTATTGTAACTTATGTCCTAGTTATGTAACTAAGGTTTTGCTTACTGTAACACTGTAACAGAGGTCTCACTTACTGTAACTAATGTCTTAGTTATTGTAACATATGTCCTTGTTACTGTAACTAAGGTTTTGCTTACTGTAACAGAAGTCTCACTTACTGTAACTGATTTCTTGCTTACTGTGACTAAAATGTTAGTTACTGTAACTGAAAATTTAGTTACTGTTGCAAAGATCTTTTCTACAGTAACAAAACATGTTGTTAAGCTCATATGCAATAGAGTTGAAGACTTTATTAAACCAAACATTTATTTTTCTCTGTATACCTGTTGTTTGACTTCAGCTACACGCTCATTCTGTCGTCAGTTGAGTCCATCATTCTGGTCAAAATGATGAGAGATTTATCGTGTAACCTGTCTCGTGTCGTGTCAGTCTGAACTGATCGCAACCGAATCCATTTGTCATCATTCTGGCATCAGTCAAAACTATACCGGAATGATGGGCTGAAGAATTAGCGTGTCACCGAAGTCTAACAAAAGCCTTGGACAACATTTTAACAGGTGGATGTGAACTATAAAACTTGTGGAAGTGAGAAATAAATCTATAAAGAATGCCATAATAGCAACCGCAAGGATGGCCCAAGTAAGGTAAATAAAACTTTATTACTATTTCTTACTTGTTCAACTGACAAAATATATCACTTTCTCATTAGGAAACACTGTATGTCTAGCACTTATGTTCCAAGTTTTATGTAATAGCAAAACGAATGATTTTCGCATTTACCTGATATACATTGTTAATCATCATTATTATGGTTGAGTTTCAAGAGAAAACAATAGGCGTTTTATTTTATGTGAAAAACTAATTAAGTCTTTATTTTTAGTTAAACTTACAAAAAGTGTGTGGAAGTAAATTAAGAAATAAATTAAATTTTATCTAAACTGGTATTTTTTCTTCATAAATGAATACTCAGAAATTGAAACTCGTCTATTTTATTAATTCTATTTAATGGGATCATATACAACAAAGCATTCTAATCCTTTTAATTTATTTATCACAGCTCAGTAAAGTAAACTTAAGTCTTACCATTAATATTGTGTAATTTACATTGCAATTGCTCTAAATACTAGAGATGCGCCGAGTAACACTTTTGCCGAGTAACGAGTACCGAGTTTTACTCGGTTCAATTTTTTTTCAACCGAGTACTCGGCCGAGTAACTCGGTTCAATCAAATTCCCGTTTCGCGCACGTAAATAAGTACAAAAAGGTTCGCGTTGATACGCCCCTCACCCCGCTCGCGCCTTTCAACTACCAGTCACTTGACAGTTTGCAAACAAATGCTTCACGTTGCGCGTCATAGTAGGTAAATAATTGAAAAAGTTTGCTAATTAACGATTGACTGTGTGTAGTATCTGATCAGTGATGACATGATTTTGATTAACACTTTTTTAAATTATATCTACCAAAATATATTGCTTTTCTTAAACCGAGTATACTCGGCATTCAAAGCGAGTTATTCGGCCGAGTACGAGTATCAAAAAACCCGCCGAGTACGCCGAGTACCGAGTACCAACCGAGTACTCGGCCCATCTCTACTAAATACACAATGAATGCGGTGGTGGCATTTCAGGTATGAAGCCTAGCTTAAAACTATCAGCCTTAAATATCTCCATGTCGTCTGGAGACAAGTCATTCTCGTTGCTATACACGCCAGGGTCATCTAACGGTGCCTGTTGAAAAGCGTTTGTTGCTTGACCAAAAATGCTGGGTGGTTCTGTTTTTTGAAACACATTGCTGCTCTGTGCGAATGGAGATGGCTGCTCGAATGGACTTTTAAAAGGCTGTGCAGGTTGAGCAACAGTTTCGAATGGGCTTCTATTGGCTTGTGCGAAGATAGACTTAGCTGTGTCTGGAGCCCCAAAGAAACTTTGGTTTTGGGCAGGCTGAGCACCAAAAACATTTTGGCTGGCTTGAGAGAACATTGACTGTGCTGTGTCTTGCCCGAATCCTTGATTAAATGCGCTCTCCGCACGATTCGCTTGAGAGAATATTGATTGCGCGTTGCTTTGACCGAACGGCGACGTGTTTTGATTTTGCAAAGCGCTGCGGAATATTGATGAAGCATTTGATTGTGAACCGAAAGTGTTTTGAGGTGGCTGGCCGTTGAATGGCGAGACCGACGCTTCGCCTTTGTAAAGGCTCCGTAGGACTTTGATGATGTTCGGTGACGTTGTAAGGAGCTGCTCATACTTGCTTCTGGTTTCTTTTGTCAAGTTATTCATGTATGTCACCTGGAAATAGAATGGTTTCATAGATCAAGAAATTTAAACTCTAATAAGAGAAAGGTCAACATAGTATTTTCTTATGTTTTCGCGACTTGTAGACATTGAAATAAAACAATTTATACGGTTTATATCGCGTGTATTGTAACGAATCTAATTCCCGACGTTTCGAGCCCTTTACAGGTCCCATGTTCCTGGGATATAAACCGTATAAATTGTTTTATTTCAAGGTCAACATATTCATAACTAATATTGTTGTCTTTAATGCACAGTGAATATTATTTATAATCTCAATATTGTCTTGTAAAAATTAGATAATAAGCTCTGCCTATTTAGCAAATCAGCCAGGATTTTTTTTTTTTATGAAATAGGTAAGCAAACAAGGAAGTGGGTCACCTGATGGTAAGTGATCACCACCGCCTAAAGACACCCGACCACACTAAAGAGATTGCAGATGCATTGCCAACTCAGAGGGCTAAGATAGAATACCTCTTGTGCCAGTAATTGCGCAGAGCTGCAAAGAGTAGCAATACTTCATGTTTACGAATATAAAAAGTTAAAATAAAATGGGAAGAGGGAGGTGAATTTGGCACTTGGATAAGATAAAACTTGAAGTCCCCACATTCCTGATTGAGGTTTAAAAGTCTTTCTACAATACTCACAGCTTGCTCAATGTTATTGTTCTGCTTTGCCTCATAAATGAACAGACGTGCTTCTTCGGGAGACAGGTCTGATATCCCCGGAAAGACTGGCTTCTCTTTGAATGGTGCATAACAGGACAACAGCCATTGGCCACCTTTGAGTGCCGACTGGACATCAGAATGCACCTGCAAAGTAAACATTTAAATGATGAGGTAAATAAACCCTTTAGAACCTTCCGTCAATTGATTTCAATCCTATCAAATCTTTACATAGTATAAGGTAGTCTATATCGCTACCCGTTTGTCCAAAATTCTTATTGTGTATGTTTGGCTGCCTTCTTATGAACCACGAAATGGATTTTGAGTTTTTAATTTTCTAAAATTTTATTGAGGCTTTTAGTGCATTTGTGTGACTATGCCAGCCTCATGAGAGGACTCCAGTTTTGATAGTTTTCATGTAATTTAAAGATTTTTTTACAAAAGGTTAACAAGACAGTTGTTCCGAGTCGTTGTAAATAGATATGCTACTAGCACCATACACAAAGAGTAATCTGTTATTAAGGTGATATAGTTATTATAGTTAACAGAATAACACATTGCTTTTTATTTAATTTCTGTAATGTAGTGGTCATAGAAAGACAAATGGCTATGTTTTTCAGGGATTTTAATAAGATTAAAACCTGGACCGACCTGCTGTACAAGTTGCTCATCTGTGACGCCACTGGAGGCCTGCGGTGTAGCTTGAGCGGGTGCGCTAGCTGACAAAAAACGAAGATCAAATCATCACAACAACGAAGCCATACTGTTATACTGCAAGAATCCAGTTTTAGAGTGTAGTAAAATACAATACGATGAAAGTCCCAGTATATAAGTTACGACAAGATGTTATCTTATTAAATTAAAATTAAAACTAACCGTGGTAGCTGTATTTCGAGCCGTAAATGTGCTCAAAACGGCAGTTCTGACCATAACGGCAGTAGCCTTCTTGAAAGTATTTACACACGACCATTTTATGTAAAATTCTTGTGTGTGTACCACGTTATTTAGTATTTCATTAAAACTGAAATTACTTTAGAAATACGTAAATATGACATTAACCACGAAAAAAAACTAAAAGAAATTGAGTGACTAGACCACAGAAAATTTATTATTGTTTCTAAATTTTTACCAATATTTGGAAGGCAAAAGAAAAAGACCATACAGCCATGTGCAATGTGAAAGAATATGGCCAGAATACATTATTATTATCATGTTCAAAACGTGCTTGTTTTTAGAAGAATCAAGATTGTTTGATCGACTCATTGCTTTTTGAAAGCGTACAAAAAAACGTAGAAAGAGAAAGCTATAGAACAATGGACGTCTTCCTTTTCATTTGCACAAGAATAAGATATAAATATGAATTTGCTTGTGAAAAAAAGAGACAGAGCTTGATATGTTTTGTCCCTCATCGCATGTTTAATTTTTTCAAGGTGAAGTTTGCTAGGCATACTTCTATGCTAAACAGACTTTGACATTTTGTGACAAGCTCAATCCATGTCACCGGAAAAATTACAAAAAATGTCCGATTTATTTAAAATTACGTGGACTATTGTTTATACAGGCGTTAAGAACAATATAACGAGTCTGCAGAATGGTGCGATGTTCTGTTTTAGGCTGCAAAAGTGACAGTGAATCGAAAATTGATGAACTATCTTTTCACTCTGAAGTTTTTAAAAATTTGATCTTATTTGACTTATTAGAACAGATGTTTCATATTGTGTGGTTTCTTCCCGCTTTACATACACATCCTAACGTGTTTCAAGATCAAATAAAAGCTGTTTTATGCATTTTTAGTTGGTGCTTTTTACATAACCTTAAAACTCAGTGTTGTCACTTTTTCCCACGAACATTACCCCACGTTAAGGGGTAAATAGTACGTTGATGAAATATTGGTATAGAAAAAACTTATACAGGACTCTATTTTGTAAAGCATGTTAGTCTAGTATTTTGATTCATTTAATCGTTTATTTTACGAGATAAAACACTAGTACACAGATAAAATATGCACTCGTGTAACTCGGAGGTCGACTCAAATGCTGTATGAAATGAAGCCCCGTGAAGTGTATTCTGGATTTAACTTCCAGATTCCCCCACGAACCACATATACGGGAATCATGGATTGCACCTACTGGAATCTTCCAGAATGTGTTGTTAACACTTTGACCGAAATCTATTGTTACAGTGTGGGTTTCGTGACGTGTCCAGGAGTACCGCCTTCTGTATCTGACCCTTGATCCAACCTTCTAGCGAGAGTCTCTTGAGGTGTTGGTCGAGACTAACTAACCATTATTATTATTATTAAGAGTGATTTTATAAATTCCTGTTAATTATTAAAAACATTTTCCAAAAGTAATTCTTCTTTTTTCAATTTATAAAAAGATTGTTTTTTTTATTGACATCGTAAATGACCCCAGGGAAAACTGCCTTAAAGATGGTAACCCTAAATGTTCATGTGTGTGTATTTGCTGTCCCTTTCGGAGACACGCTCGGCGTTAGTCTTCTCAATAGTAAGTCTATGCAAAAAAATCAATCCGATTCGATCTACGGATTCGATATTCATCTTACTTTATACTTACAATATGCTCTATCTATGCGACTTATGTGTACTTTCAAACCAAATTTTCTGAATGTATGAAACATAAGTGGAATAAAAAACAATCATTTACTTGTATTTCATACATCAATGTTACTTTTTTGTGAGGTAGTCATGCCAGAGTGGCCTCCATTCCATTTCCTTCTTTCCTACTGTATCCTACCTGTGGTCGGTCCTGTTTTTGTTTGTTGTTGATAAATTTCATTTGATAGGTTAGGTTATTAATTAGCTATTGTAACTGAGCCCCCTTACTAAACTCACTAATAATTTCTCTGGACTAGAAACGCTACAATGAATATGGAACACATATTAGGCATTCAGATGCTGTTCCTTGGCGGCATCACATTCGGCTACCGTAAGTTCTTACACCTAATATAAAACTGATCGCTCCTTCTTATTAGATCAGCTCGCACCCTTGGCGTTACTTTTCCCTCTTTTCCAATCTGTTCCATCATCTTTCTCCTAACGCTTTCTCTTGTTTCTAAATTCGGGGTACGCTTTGATCATGGATAAACGTAATAAGGATCCTAGCTTTGGCCGGTCAGGTACACTAGAGCGACCACCATCTGACATCTCTATAGTTGCAGGCAAACAACTGGAGAGCATAAACCGAGTGGAGGGGTTAAGTTTGCGCATACTATTTGTACTAGAAACGGCTACTGCGCAGTCAATGTCAATGCTCAAGTTGTTTGCCGGGAACTGTAGCCCCTGTTACAGTAAACCGGACTATGGTGGCCACCATTCCTGTATTTTACAGGATGTTCAGATTTTCAGCTATAAATTTGGCCATTTCTTGTATTTTAATATTACAAATACAGGACCATACAAGCCATACCATAAACATTGTCCCGTATTTTTCCTTAAATCCTGTAATTTGATAACATGTCCTCCCCTTAAGAGTGTTAGTTACGAAAAACTTAGGTTATGTACCTACATAAGTTGGTAAAACTCATTGGTATAGTCAAGGAAATTGAAACACGTACCACCGTAGAACCTAGTCGAAGAGACATACGCATGACATTTGTATGACATATCCTGGCGTTTAACGCGTCCCGTCATTGCGATAGGGATCTAAGGTGGTACGTAAATATATTTCCCCTACTGTACATGGTGACCGCTAGGAGTTCTCCCATTTGTCCCACCCTTCCTTATTGCCAATAATAAATCTGCATACCTGTTTAAAGTTTCATATTCTTTTCTTTCTAACAACTCCAGAATAGTTATCTAAGATAAATTCACCTTTATACCACTATCTGTGTTTTTCTGTGTATTTGTAATTGATGATGCGCAATAAAGAGTTTATATGCATACAACCATTTTAAAGATGAAAATTCACGATTTTCCAGTTTTCCCAGTTCATTTGTTTATTAAATCGAACCCGGAACCTCAAGGTTTGTAGTCAGGGTCACTAACCACTAGGCTATCCGGTCCATATTTGCAGGAATACAAATCTCTGTTATACAACACCTGACTCCGGAAATTACTTGCATACCAAAGTATCGTGTGCCCTGTCGTACAAATCACATTATTACATGCTTATCATAAATCAAAGCTATAAGTCGCCTAAAGACACGTGTAATGAAGCCGAGACATTCTTTAAGCGGGAGTAGCGGTGGCACAATAAATAATAGTACAGAAACTTCTCTTTTATGACCGCGATTAAACGACTTCAAACTTTATTAACATGCTCAAAAAGTACGTATTACTTCATACACCATGCGCCAGGCGGTACGGGTCAAAATGAACGCGCCGCCCGTGCCCGTCTTCTTTCCGCTATTCCCGGCGACACATTAGGGTTGTGCGGCTTTCGTTTTCAATTACACTGACACAACGGGAGCGAGCGACAAGTCGACAGCCTACTGCGATTTGCCTATGCCATAGGCAAGGCTGTCGAGCATACCTTCAGTGCGACGTGCGGAGTGGAACCCCCTTGTCGGTGGTCGAGATTCGTCTGGGTTGACCCGACATTTTATGTGATGTACAGACTCGCGACATAAATACAAAATGTACCGACAAACAGCTACGTGTAAAGTTTATAACAAGATAGATATTTCAAATTACACTATAATAAGGTAAACTTTTTTTTGTTTCCATGTTGGTTGGGGGTAATCTCTGGAACTACTGAACTGATTTCAATAATTCTTTTACAAACAGAAAGCTACCCCATCCCTGACAGGTATTGACTACCTACTTATTTCACGCGAAGGAAGTCGCGCGCGTCTGGTTGTTAATAATAAAAAACATAACCCTTCCTTTTGGCTTTGCCGTAGTCGGGTAAAAAGTGATGTTAGTTCTGATTTGTAATATTTATTTGTCCCGACGATAATTCCAAAATCCCGACTTCTTGCCATTGCCATTTTGAAACGAAAGTCTAGCAAGTTGCAAGTAATGCTATTCGTGTATTTGTTTATTTACTTTTCGTCTACATACTTATACGGTTATGGAACTGTTCTGTAGAATCTGGGACAGTTGGCCTTAGCAAGGGGGTTCCACTCCGCACTGTAGGTGCGCTCGCCGCATTACCTATGGTATAGGTTAATCGCAGTAGGTTGCCGGCTTGCAGCGCGCGCGCCCGCTCACTCTGTTGCGCGTGTTGTGATAGTATTACAGTAAGCAGCCCAACCCTAGCGGTGCGCCAGGGCATTGCGGGTGGAAGGCGGGCGCGGGCGGCGTCTACCTTTTGACGAATGCCGCCTGGCGAATGTTTATGATGTAATACGTCATACTTTTTGTGCATGATCATGAAGTTGGAATTCGTTTAATGGTGATCGAAAAAGAGAAGTTTCTGTACGTTAGTACTATTATTACTCTGTGGCCTTAGTCTTGGTCTTATCAAAGTTTCACATAACTTTACAGAACACATACATATATAAATGTAGAATTTGTCTCAAGTAGCTTAGCTTGTAGTCATAATATTTGTGCGAGTCGCTTTAGACAATGGGCGCTTTATATTTCGTCCACTAACGTTCCTTGTATACCAAATTATGTAGTATCAAAACCAACCTTATGTTGTACAACACAGTGTTGGTCTTCTATTGGGAAAGTAGGTAGGTAGTCAATTTGGGACCAGGGTAACCATGATAGCTAGCACGACACTTCGACTCGCTTTGTCGTACAGTGCGTCTGTGTCTAAAAAATCTAGTAGGAGAGAGACGTAATGGGCAAGAAGCGAGAAAGCAGTACAGACCTCAACGCGGAAACCTGCGACCGCGCAGGTGTAAAAAATCCAGACTTTGAGAACAACATCTGGTTTTTTAGTCATAATTAAACTAAGTTAACTAAATAAATGAAATTGGTAGGCCATTTACATTAGGGCATATGCAACAGCTTTCGAAAATAACGCAAATGGTTTGGATAATAAGGGTGATACCCCACCCCGAACCAGGAGAATTCAGGGTACTACCGCTAAACCACATCATCCACTTTATGGAGGAAGTGGAAAAAGCGATGGACTGAGTGCGAAGGAGGGGTAAATACACAAAAGATCCCACTGGGTCAAAGTGTATCCGAAAGAACCCCTTGTAAATAAGATAAGATAAGGGTGATACCCCACTGCGGCGCACGCAACGCATGGTGCATTCAAAGTGACCCACAACCAGCTATGTTTTTGTATGAAGAGTGCATAGCGTGCACCACAGTGAGGTTTCGGCCTAATTGAAGATTAGAATTATGCCCAGACGTGATGAAAAAATAGAATGGGGCCGGTCTAAGCTTTTAAAATCCGGTCTAGTCCGGATATATCTGGTTAGATGGTAACCCTATTTGTGACCCAAGTCATGGTACTCATGTTATGGACCAACATTTTTAAACAAAGCTAGCATTATACACTGGTGTCTGAATGAATGTTTGTTTCGTTTGAAATAGTTACTATACCAGTTTTGAGAAGGACGCTGGGGACAATTAAACAATTAAACTGGGGACAAACTGAAATTGAGCTTAAAGTTAAAAGTTTGGTTTGAGTTAAAGCTTCCAGACAGTCAATTCTTATTGTTTCTTATTTCTTATAAATTAAAATCAAGTTTATTTTATCTACAGACTCGTGCAAAATGGATTCTGATGCGGTGCAAAGAGTTTTGCTGCTAGTTGGTAAGTTTATAGTTATTTCAATTGATGGAAAAGACAGTAAAATGTTACTTATAGTCTACCAAGTAATTGCTTAACCACTTTTGTTATAATTTGTTGGTAGACTGTACTTACTAGAAACGGATTTCAAGAGAATCGCTGATCCGTTGCGCGCCTATAGTAGTACCTTTGCGGGTGGTAGGACCTTGTGCAAGGTCCATCCGGATCGCTACCACCATCTTGCTCGCTAAATTTGCCGCTAATCAGCAGTGCTTGCACTGTTGTGTTCCGGCGTGGATAGCAAGACAGCTGGTTTAATTACTGGCACAAGAGGTATTCCATCTTAGCCCTCTGGGTTGGCAACGCATCTGCAATCTCTTTGGTGTTGCGGGTGTCTATAGGCGGTGGTGATCACTTACCATCAGGTGACCCACTTGCTTATTTGCCTTCCTATTGTATATTTAAAAAAAATATATATTATGGGCATCCGGATCTTCCTCACCATGCGAACCGCAGTAGTAAGCTGATAATTAACGCTGGTATTCTGTGAGAGTGTGGTACTGCCCCGGTCGAGCCGACTATTCTTTCTGCAAACAGCAACTGCCTACAGCGTGGCTACAACTAGGAGATATTAGGAGGCAAGTCTTTGATTGAATGGTAGGTAATATGTATTGAGTTTGACATCCCAGTGACCCTAACATGACTGGTCCAGGTTTAATATCTCGATAGCGTCTCTTTTGGAGATGAGTTTATCTCTAAGAGACGATGAGACGATGTCTATAGGCGGTGGTGATCACTTACTATCAGGTGACCCACTTGCTTGTTTGCCTTCCTATTTTATATATAAAAGAAAAAAAACTCTGACAAACTAAACTAGGCCGGCCATGTTTGGGCCCCAGTCGGGTCAGTCATCTCTACCAATCATAGAAAGAAAGAAAAAACGTTTAAGTATTTACACTTTCTACAACTTGTGTTGACAAGTGAACATATAAAACAAAATATTTTACAACTTAGTAACAAAATACTTATATTTAACAAGGAAAAAAGAAGAAAAAGTATTTAAAAAAATGTGCCGGGTAGCATAAAATGGGCCTCTCTCAGCATAATGTTGCAGCTGATAGATGCAACGCTGTATTTGAGTGGGGGGTTATCTTTTGTTCACAGCTCGTTTTGTGGTCTGCCTGCTGACAAGCCAGGCCTTGGAGCTGGCGTGCACGACAATTTACACCTCAGTACAAACCCGGAAGCTGCCAGCACTCGAATTGAAGGAGAGGTTCAAGATCACCCTGTACGTGCTGGCTTCCACTGTCAGCTTCCTCGTGTACCATGGCCACCCAATACTTGGGGAAGAGTTCATCTTGTTGTTGATGGCGTGCGCTGGTGCCAGATACTTGGAAGCAGTAAGGCTTTTTTTATTTGTGCTTTTCAGTCAAGGGCGGATTTATGGGGGGGGGGGGGGAGAACGTGCCCCTCCAGACGTTCAAGTTTATTTCAATTTCACACACTCAAAAAGTTCGTATTATACACCATGCGCCAAGCGGCGCGAGTCAAAAGGAACGCGCCGCCCGCGCCCGCCTTCCCCGCGGCGACACGCTAGGGTTGCGCGGCATTCGTTTACAACTACACTGACACGGCGGGGGCGAGCGAGCGAGCGCGCGGCAAGCCGACAGCTTACTGCGATTTGCCTATGCCATAATGAAAATGAAAATGAAAATGAAAAATTTATTTTGCAAGTAGGCCATATAGGCTCTTTTACATGTCTGAATCTACTAGCGCTTCGGAAAATGGAAGAATCTGCTGAGAAGAAACGCCGCAAGAAACTCAGCAGTTTATCTTTTTTTTTCTTCTCTTTTGAAAACAAGATTACAGAGCAATATACACAATCATAACAATAGTTCACATAAAGTGTGAAAAAAAAAAAAAAGATAATAAATAGCACAGCAAGCTTTAAGCATATTGAACGAACTGGGACTAGTACAGATTGACCAAAAGATGTATAGGGTCCCCAGGTCAAAGAAATTAGAATCGGGATGTATGTGGTCCCTGATCAAATACTTAGTCTAAATAACTTAGAGATGTATAGTCTCTAAGGGTCAAAACAAATTAATTACCTTAATCTATGCTTAGCAGAGGTGTAAAACGCCTCCACGGTCAAATTGTACAATATTACTTGGAGATGTATAGTCTCCGAATGTCAAAAGAATATAAGAATAAAAATATTCATGTAAAAAAAAAAAAAATGGTGAAAATCCAACAAAATTAGTAATATAACAATAACAACTCAATATATGTCTATATTTAGTTATATATATAAATATAAATAAATAGACAACACGATGAAGTCTCCCACATCAAACCGCATTTAAGTACCTACATTTTAGGCTTTTTGAGAATTACATTAGTCTTTGCAGCATGAATAGTCCGGACCCCACAAACAGCACCCGATCACGAGTATGACGCGTATCTCAGCCATCGTCTCCCTCAACCATATTGCAGGGAAGGTGGCGACCCGATCAACGACGCCACCGTAAGCAATGCCCTTTAAGCGAGCATGACATACTCAAGCAGTACGACTACAAAAGAGAAATTGAATACGGCTCGTCTGGCGAGAAACATCACAATGTGCTCCAAAATAATAATTACACTTTAATAGGATGTCATACATAATTAATAGGAATAAAATTAAGTGATAAAAAAAAAGATTAATGCTTAGAAATGTCACAAACATACAATTATTTATTAAAGTCAAAGATATTTAAATTAAATAGTGAACAGCCGATATTTAAATTAAATATTCACGCCTTTAGAACTGGCCAAGTCAAATCGTCGCATATATATTCGTCGACTTTGTAATAAGCTTTTTTCAATAGCGTGTTTTTAATATACCTCTTGAATGCATTTAGAGGTAATTCCCATACATCCACAGGCACTTTATTATAGAACCTCACGCAGTTCCCTAGAAAGGATTTGCTAACTTTTTTTAAGCGGAATTTGGGTACAAAAAGCTTATTTTTATTTCGTGTGTTGAAATGAGGCAAGGCGGTCGAGCGTACCTACAGTGCGGACTGGAGCCCCGTGGCAGTTAATGTTTTAATCTGATATCTTATAAGCTGCTCTATCAACCCTCTAAGTTTTGGCGTTGGTTTTACGGACATTACACCCTTTATTTTTTTTCTTTTAGAAACGGCAGTCAGCCACCATCACCTACGGTGAAGGCATGGCCTGCAGTTTCGCGGAAGGGTATCTCTACCTCGTGATCCCCAGTGACGGGGCCAAATTCTTCGGTATAGACGAGACGATAAGGGCCTACGAATCAACCCACCGGGTGGTATTCCCCGTTCGGAGGCTGCTGATCGTCATCACCAAGTCACTGTACTGCCCGCCCAACCTGGAGGAGTTCAACAGGAATGACGCCAACGTGCCGAATGTCGAGGCTTGTCAGGTTGATGATCAGGTTAATTGTGCTACCCCCAAAAGAAATCCAGGGTTCATTGATTGATTAATCACGGGATTTTACGATAGATACTTTATGGGACAAAAAGGATCCTATTTTTCAATCCAGGATATGATCTATCTGTCTACCAAATTTTTTTAGGATGTTAGGATTGACATGAACTTTCAGTGCGGTCACATCGGTCTCTGGCGTTGAAAAAGTTAGAATCCAAGGTCTGAAATTCAGTGGAGTATAAACGCAGCCCGAAAAAGCGCCCCCCATACAAACGGCGATAACGTTTTCCACCCTCTAAACCTTAACCTATGGCAATGATTTTTTGGTATGTTGTCTTGGAACTAGGTTTGTATGTTTTGATTTTTAATATTTTTCATAGATTTGACAATATTTTCATTTTAGGAGTTTCATACATAAAAAAGGCGTCAATATCTTTGAAACTATTACGAGAGTTTAAAAAAATCAAAACATACAAACCTAGTTCTAGGGCACGATGACAACACAAAAAAATGGCTATATGTTAACGTTTAGAGGGTGGAACACGTCATCGCCGTTCGTACGGAGAGCGCTGGGTTCACACTCCTCTGGAGTCACTCCATGGTGAGCGTGTCCGCAGAGCCTGGCGGACGTGCAGCGCAACGTGGCCGGCGTGCAGAACCGCGTGTACCGCAACACGATCTACAAGCTGCGGCGCCGCGCCGCCGACCCGCGCCCCGTGCACGTGGTGGCCGAGTGCGCCACGCCCATCCACACGCTGTGGAAGGTGCTGCAGAAGCGCGCCGTGTACCAGCGTGAGTACAGTAGTACGCTGTGGGTGCGCTCGCCGCGTTACCTATGGCATAGGTTAATCGCAGCAGGTTGCCGGCTTGCCGCGCGCGCGCCCGCTCGCTCTGTGTCGCGCGTTGATAGTATTATAGTAAGCGGCCCAACCCTAGCGGTGCGTCAGGGCATTGCGGGGGGAAGGCGGGCGCGGGCGGCGTCTACCTTTTGACGCATGCCGCCTGGCGAATGTTTATGATGTAATACGAACTTTTTGTGCCTGATCATAAAGTTGGAATTCGTTTAATGGTGGTCGAAAAAGAGAAGTTTCTGTACGTTAGTACTAATATTTATTCTGTGGTACAGCGAGCGTGTACCGACGTGAGTACAGCGAGCGTGTACCGCGACACGGCCACAGAATAAATAATAGTACTAAACGTACAGAAACTTCTCTCTTACGACCGCGATTAAACGAATTCCAACTTTATTGTCACGCTCAAGAAGTCCGTATTACTTCATACACATTAGCCAGGAGGCGCGCGTCGAAAGGAACGCGCCGCCCGCGTCCGCCTTCCCCCCGCAACTCCCGGCGACTCGTTAGGGTTGCGCTGCATTCGTTTTCAATAACACTGACACGGCGAGATCGAGCGAGCGGGCGCGCGGCAAGCCGACAACCTACTGCGATTTGCCTATGCCATAGGCAAGGCGGTCGAGCGTACCTACAGTGCGGCGCGGAACCACAGAATATAATCACACCAAGTTTAACGAGTGTATCTATTTCCTGTATTTGTAATGCAGCAACAATGAAAACCGAAGTTTCTTTCACCAACCCTCTAATTTTCTACTTTTGAATTTTCTATTATTTGTCGGGATCATCAAAAAAAACATCGCTAACTAATATTCGATGTTAATATACACAAAAGAAAAATTGAAACAAAACGGTACATACCGTACATACTTAAATTGTTTTACAATATTTTTAGGGCTGGCAGCGGCGGACGGTGAAGAAATCAACAGGGCGTTCTGTGAGACGTTGCCGCGCATTGTCGAGAACAGCCCCGAGCTGCGCGGGAAGTGCGACCTCGTGTTCTACGACGGTGAGAGAGATGTTGTCGGGGTGCCTTCGCGGTCGGTCGGGTACACGTGTAACGCACTGACCTGACAGTTTTACAGCTAAATGTTCGATTGAAATCACACTGTTAATAAGAAGTGCAGGCTGAAGTGTTGATTTCATCGACCACTTGTAATTTGTTTTGTAAATTAAGAGTTAAGCTTGACTTTCGTGGCTAGCGGCCGATGCGTCAGTCGCGCGCGGCCGTCGCTCGGCGACCGTCGCCCGGCCTCGCGTCAGTAATAGTTACTATGAAACTATATGGCGGCCCATTCGTGGCTAGCGGCTCGAGCCGCGCGCGGCTCGCGTCAGTTGCGACAGTCGCGAGCCGCGCGCGGCCGTGTTTGGTTGGTCTTCTACTGACGCGTGACGCGCGGTACAAAATGGCAAATATTGTAGCATTTTCAATGTTTTTTGTTATTATTTAATCTTGACATCTGTACTTGACATTTTCTATGCTTATTTCTAGACTTTTACTTTTATATTTTAATTTTTTCCTAATTTGTTTATAGTTTATTATTATTGTTATTGTTCTTTTCATTATCTTGACGATCTTTTGGTGAACTCCATATATTTTGACATAAAATGTAATGCAATTTTCAATAAGAAATAAAAATATCTAATCTAATCTATGAAAGAAGAAGACATTCTTATTAATTTGGTTGCGCAGGTTGTCTACATGTCTTCGGTTTCATTTCAAGACAAAATTAAATTGCCTTTAATTCAATCGATAAAACATCCGGAATTTCTCTCTATCAGATTTTAAGCGTATTTCTATTAAATACGATAAAATCCTTCATCAACTCTATTTCTGAAAATTGGATCAATTGAACTCCTTCGTTTGTAAAAATATAGCAATAGCAAATAATTATATTATTGCTAGCAAAATATCTTTTAGGAGCCATCAAAGATCTCACACAACTGTACTGGAGGGACCCTAACATCAATATGGCGTGCCAGGGCCGCGCGCGACTGTCGCATCGGCCGCGACCCACGAAAGTCAAGCTTTAGGTTAAGAGAATTGTGAACCCAGCGCTCTCCATACAAAGGGCGAAAACGTTTTCCACCCACTTAACCTTAACCTACAGCTATGATTTTTTTGCATATTATTATTATGCCCTAGAACTACGTTCGTATGTTTTGATTTCTTAAATATTCTTATTAGTTTCAAAAATATTGACGCTTTTGTATTTTGTATGAAACACCTAAAATGCAAATATTGTCAAATCTATGAAGAATATTGAAAAAACCAAAACATACAAACCTAGTTCTAAGGCATAATGACAACATACCAAAAAATCATCGCCATAGGTTAGGGTTTAGGGGGTGGAAAACGTTATCGCCGTTTATATGGGGAGCGCTTTTTGGGGCTGGGCTCACACTCTTAAGCTGATTAATAGATTCCGGAGTATCTCATTACCAATTTATTATAAATGACAGTTATCTATGAGTGACTTAAAACAGTGTTGGAGTTCCCTAAACTTGGAAGTGGTTGCTGAAAATGGGCAAAAATAAAAACTACATCTTCTCTTAAACTTTGTAACCGAAATTTCTTTCGATTTTTTATTTTAAATGTTTTCAACATTCATTTTTCTTTGTGTTGTCATTACAATTTTAATTTACATCTTTTCTTTTAAACAGTACGAAACAAATTCACTATCCGATCCTGTCGGCCTTCATATCTTTGGCCGCTTACTTCTAAAGCACTCAACTGAATTTGATATGGTTTTCGCTGTCATTTAGACATTTTGTTATGGAAGGTTTTTAGGTACTTAGTATCCTAATTATAACAAACTGAAACAAATTACCTTGCCATTCCGCGAAACCAGTGCCGTGCTCGTGCAAGTTAGCTATGCCTGTGCGACATATACATATATGTTCATGCAAAAACCCACCCTCCGCTTCCACACGAAATAACATATATCTGACGTTGCAGGTTGAAGTCCTGCGATTGCCCTAATTTTTCTGTGTTGTCATTACAATTTTAATGTAATAATTGAATGTTAAAAACATTTAAAATAAAAATCGAAAGAAATTTCGGTTACAAAATTTAATAACGCCTGAATCTATTAATTATACTAATTATAGACTTACCCGGGTAGTAATATTGCTTGTTTGTGTGCGTTGCACCAGTGCAGGAGAACTGCCTTAAAAAAATACTGAAATTTAATGTTCTGTTTCAGATACGAACCCTAATGAGAACCTTGCAGAAGTGTTGCTTGCGAAGGTACGTGAGATCGAACCTAACTTTGAGCAGATGATCGCAAACAATAACTAGATAGAGGAGTTTTGAGTTCATTATGTGACGTATCCACTGAAGCTGTGGCCCTAACATGACTGGCCAAGTTTAGTTTATCTCTATCTGCGTCCCTTTCTTACGACACTAGTTAGACAGAGACACAGGGAGGGGTTAAACTAAACCTGGGCTGTCATGTTAGGGCCGCAGGGGTGGCGAACCTTTATACTGTATCAACTTGTCGTCATTTATAATTTTGATTTAGTGTTTATTGGGAAAATAATGCTAAATACTATCAACTCAAAACACTTTATTTACTGCCAAAAATATAGTAATAAGAGTTTTAGTTATTTTGATGTAATATCGTCGCGTGCCTTTGGTTCACCATCCCTGCACTAGGGCTTGCAATCCGGGACTTTAATATCTCAGATTCCGGAATTCCGGCATTGCGCATACTGAAAATTCCGGTATTGCAAACCCAAAATATCCAAGTAGATACGCGTAGAATTAAGACAAAGAAATATATTTTTACCTTTTTACCCACTATAAGTGGCGAACTTGACTATTGGTTGATGCTTAGTAATGACAAAAAAAACGTAATGTATTAATTTTTTTATTATATTTTTGTTTAATTTTAAGCAAAATTATACGATCCAGAGGAAGTGGATTTAAAACTGCATTTAAAAAATCACTAATACAGCTGCGCATTTTCTTCCATGCTTTGTTTTTTTTTTGCTAAAATCAGATTTTTAACTTCGATGTTTATTTGAGAAATGTAAAGTACAGTCAAGGAATTTAATTTCCAACCCACCTAAGGTTCAATATCGTATAGCAAACTGTCACCATAAGAGCTAACTAGAGCAAGACGTTAGTTTGACATATCGACCTTAATGCATTGTGAATGTCAGACGACATTTCAACGAAATGGGTAGGGAATTAAATTATTTAACTGTGCCTTGGGCACACTGGCAAACCACGTTGATCCTTACCTGTCATTTAAGTTAATAAAAAAAAACTGAAATTCAGTTTTGGCCATCAAATATCGTGTGCCTGTCAGTGATTTTGTATGTTTTGTGATCAGATAACGTTAAGTGGTTAACATTAAGAGTTTTTACTAAAATAGTAATTAAGAATATTAATCATTAAGTTTTGACAGTTTAATCATACGATTTTAGAACATGACATTTCTTTTTTTTTGTATTTTTTATTTTATGCGATTCTTTGGCATTTCTGTCGCTTGACGTTTTGTGACAGCTTTGAACAAACTCCTTAAGGCCCTAATACAAGACAAGACATATAAGTCACCATTAAAGACTGAACTGCGGGAATGTGTCATTTTTCGAAAGGGTATATAGTATGCACTATGAAGTTGACATAGCTATCCCTTTGGAGCATAGACAATTTCCCTCAGCTCCCTCGTTAAGAGTGTGAACCCACCGCTCTCCATACAAACGGCGATAACGTTTTCCACCCTCAACCTTAACCTAGGCCCATGATTTTTTGTATGTTGTCATTATGCTCTAAATTTCTAAAACTAGGTTTGTATGTTTTGTTTTTTTAAATATTCTTAATAGTTTCAAAAATATTTACGCTTTTTTGTTTTGTATGAAACTACTAAAATGCAAATATTGTCAAATCTAGGAAGAATATTAAAAAATCAAAACAAAAACCTAGTTAATAATGACAAAATGGCAAAAAATCATTGCCATAGGTAGTATTAAGGTTTAGACCGGCCATACACGGATAGCTAGAAGCAGTCAGGATGGACTGCTTCAAGCTGCGACTGCATAGTAAACTATGCGACTGCAAACGAACAGCCTGAGCGGTCCGCGTATTGAGAATGAAATTTTTGTATTGAAACTGCAGGTCACCCAACAGTGACCGCTTGAAGCTGTTGGCGCTGACTGCTTTAAGCGGTCCGTCTATAGAGGCCCGTAGAGGATGGACACGTTATCGCCGTTTGTATGGAAAGCGCGTTTTATCGCTGGGTTCACACTCCTCTTAATGGTCGCCTAAGTTTGTTGCTGTGTGTACGCTAGCTTTTGTCACGGATTTCTATCGTATACCTGTCCTTTTCTAACCAGCTAGCGTGCGAAAGGGATGGATGCTGTCCGTGATAAGCGCAGAACTACTAGTGCAATATAGCACTTGTTGTCTATTAATATAGTTGTCTTATAAAAAAGAAAAAAGAAAAATTGTACGATAGGCAAAAGAATAAAGAGTCAATCCACCATCACGCTACTACGCGTGACGTCACAGAGGATCCAATCTTCAAATATACTACTCAAAACAAATTAGGGGCCACTGAATCTTTCTCGGTAGATTTTAAACATAAAAATAAATATGAATTTCTACTAATACAAGTCTTGAAAGTAGGGTTTTATTTTATTAATTTGATGTGTAAACAATTAATAAAATTCTACTTTAAAAACATTTTTGGAACATACATATTTTTCTATTTTTGTTTTACTGAGAAAAGTCAAGACCCTATTTTGTTTTGAGTACTTGTAATTAGCGGATTATTCAAAAAACTTTTTAAGACCGTGTTAAGTTACCAGAATGTTTAAATAATTAATAGATTCAGGCGTTACTTTGCGGAGGTCCATATCAACAAACTGGAACAAAAGCACTTCTGGAGCACTATTTTAGGTTTCGCGGAGTAGCAAGGTAATTTGTTCCAGTTTGTTAGAATGTTTAAACTTCTCCACATTTGTATGACGCTTGTAAACAATTGTTATAACTAGTGCCTTAATAGTCTAGCTAAAAGCTATAGCTATAGTTGGGGAGTACGCGCCCCTTTGTTGAAGCAAAATCAAACTTATTTGTTTACCGTTATTCATAAAAACTTAACAATATTTTTAAGCTAACAAATGTTTTGTCCTTCTCATTTGAGGGCAAACGTCACAATGACAGATAAAGACATAAAAAATGTTAAGGGGCCTTCCGCTTGTTCCTAAACTGCGGCCCTTATACAGTCAAGGAATTTAATTCCCTACCCATTTCGCTGAAATGTCGTCTGACATTCGCAATGCATTAAGGTCGATATGTCAAACTAACGTCTTGCTCTAGTTAGCTCTTATGGTGACAGTTTGCTATATGATATTGAACCTTAGGTGGGTTGGAAATTAAATTCCTTGACTGTACAACCAGCCTACTTAATTTATTCCTCTATGCAGCTACATGTAAGGTAAAGTCTGATCGTCCACAATTGTCTTAATATGTCGTAAATAACATTTTAACCTAAAATTTCAGTTTAGCCATCGAAATATTGTCCATTGTGTAAATACAACACTTATTTAATTTCAACCGGGAATACGGATATGAACTCTCTTCGTCATGGAATCCTGTAATCAGCAAGTGTAGGCGTCGAGATATATCTTCGGATAAATCGTCGGACATTGTGAGCATTGTCTGTCGGTGTAGTGATATGCCGGTGGAAAATAAACACGACAAAGTGCGGGTAGTTCGTAAAACTCGCGCGGCTAAACAGAAGTAATACCCTCCACTTCAGTCTACTCGTGACCACGGCCGTTGAAACATGGCCGAAACGTCGAGGTAAATCAACAATATACTTTTATCGCGTTAAAGTCGCGATAATGTTATAAATATGTGTGAAAATCGCGAAAGTTTAAAACAAATACAATACTCTAAAGCAACACATTATAAATTAATTTTGCGGGTGGTAGAACCTTGTGCAAGGTCCGTCCGGATCGCTACCACTATCTCGCTTAATCCTGCCGCTAAGCAGCAGTGCTTGCACTGTTGTGTTCCGACGTAGAGAGCAAGACAGCCGGCGCAATTACTGGCACAAGAGGTATTCGATCTTAACCCTCTGGGTTGGCAACGCATCTGCAATCCCTTTGGTGTTGCGGGTCTATGGGCGGTGGTGATCACTTACCATCAGGTGACCCACTTGCTCGTTTTCTTTCCTATGTTGTATAAAAAGAATTATTAATGTGAAATTCTAGGTTAGAAGTTTGTTTACATGATAAGACGAGATGTGGTTGATTAGCCTTTAGAACTATCGATAGTATCGATTTTTTGTTGAAATAATACGTCAATATCGTATTGGATTTTAAACACTATCGATACTATCGATAGGCGTATCGATATTGTGACTATTTTTCAAGGTCACGAACCTAGCAGCAATACTGTCGATAGTTCGATATATTCTGCAACGCTGCTTTACTCTAAATAGTCAATATTGTTATAAAGAATGGGTTACAGAGAGAAATTAAACGTGGGAAGTTGGGCATATATGTTGGAGCCACTGGCTGTAGAAGCACGCTAGCGTTTATCGCGCACATAAACGCTTTGGTCCCTCTCGCACACGCATACTGGTTAGAACGGGATAAATGCTTCATGTCATCGATAAAAGCTAGCGTGCTAGGCTAGGCCCCTAGGTATATCCAAAGGCCATGTTCTACTAAATTGACATATTAGATAGGCTAAGATTTTTTAAGTTAAGTAAGATGACTGAATGTCTGCGACATTTTAAAGTATCGTTACCAGACTGACTAGTTTCCTAGGATCAGATCCGTCTAGTCTTTTAACGTTAATTTGTAAACTTAGGCTAAGATGTCCTTATGGCTGTACACCAAGACCCAATTTAATAAACGCGACAGGTGACAGTGACATTTCGTTATACATTGCTTACCCTCTATGATGTCAAGTCTGCAATTATGTAGCGTTACTTGTCGACTCAGTATTGTACGGCGAATTGTCACTGTCACCTGTCGCCTGTGGCGTTTATGAAATTGGACCCAGATGTCGTTTTTGAAATGCCATAGGTTTATACCTTTATTTTTCTTTATACAACTTTACGTGAGACTAGCGACTCGCCGGCGGCACACGGGTACTATTAGTATGTACAGTCAAGGAAATTGAAACACGTACCACCGTAGAACCTAGTCGAAGAGACATACGCATGACATTTGTATGACATAGCCTGGCGTTTGACGCGTCGCGTCATTGCGGCAGGGTTCTAAGGTGGTACGTGAACATATTTCCCCTACTGTATATGTAATTTACATAAAAATCCTCGTAAACTACGCGACTAGGGTGACCAACTCTGTCTGCTCATTTTACAGGAAATGTGATCTGAAATTACAGGACTCATGGCAAAAATACAGGACAACTCGTTTACTGTATTATATGGTCCTGTATCTGTCTTATAAAATACAGGACAGAGCAAAAATCATAGTTGAAAAACGGGACCACACTACACGCAACGGATTCGGATGGTTTTGACATTTAGAGTTTTATTGTAATCAAATTTTTTTTTTTTAATTTTTTCGATTTTTCTTTTTGTATTTATTTTACATTCAAATTAAATTTAAAATGCTATATAATGAATGACAACACAAAGAAAAATTATTAAATAATAGTATTAGTAATTATAATTTTAATTTAACAACAAATGGCGTCATCTCTTGTCAGCTCACGGGCATTCATAAATGACCAAGTTGAATGAGATAACTTGATTAAGTTTTATATAGATGACACCGAGGGTAGTTTTCCCAAAGAAAAAAATATCAATAATGTAATGACCGTAAAAGACGAAACACATTGAAAAATTCGCAGGGTATGGCAGCGGTAATGTAGCGGAAACTGGAATACGCAAGGCACGGAATGCTGATGTTGCAGGTTCGAACCCTGCCATTACCCTAATTTTTCTTTGTGTTTTTATTCATTATATAGCATTTTAAATTTAGAGTTTTTTTTACAGGATCTTTTTGTGTACGTTATATGCTAATTATAGCCGTCCGTTATTTCTTTGGGCCTCCGCTGAGTCACGCGGGCGCCCGGAGCGGGTGTACGCTTAGACGTCGGTTACACGCTCATTCTGTCGCCGGTTCAGTCCATCATTCTGGTCAGAATGACGAGAGAATTATCGTGTAACCTGTCTCGTGTCGTGTCAGTCTGAACTGATCGTAACCGTGTCCATTTGTCATTCTGGCATCAGTCAAAACTATACCGGAATAGTGGACTGAACTGACGCCAGAATTAGTGTGTACCCGAAGTCTTATAGAAAAATAGTATAGGAGCGTCCGCTAACTCGCACGGATGCGGGTGCGGGCCCATCGTGGGGCCCATACTATTTGTTCGATAGGCGTGCACTCACTCCGTGCACCCGCGCGAGTTAGCGGAAATCCTTCAAGTGAGTTCACCGCTGGCTGTATCAGCTGCCAAAGGCAATAGTAACGGTTAAGAGATACTTTGAAAAGTACAAATTTAAGTTTTTCAAATGGATAATTCATGTTATTTTTTTGTAATAAATGATTAATCAAAGTTTTTATTTTTTTATTTTAGTAATAACTAAACTTCGTAAAAATATGAAATTCATGAAATATCTTGAATTTTACGCCTATCAATAGTTTTAATTTGATATCCTATTGTTGGAATAACGTAAAAAAATGTTCCTTAAAATATTTTGCTTCAAAAGCGCTATATTTGAATTTTAATTGTCCTATGCCACTCTTATTAAGACGAATCTAACGACACTTCACATGTTTATTAAGCCGTTTAGTCTGCAGCGCGTGCCAAATAAATAGACATACATACATTCATACACTTGAAAACATAACCTTAACCCCCGTGTGATATCAGCACAAGTCTGCACATGGACGCCCATACTACCCACGTGAGCAAACGATTCTTGCTTCACATCTTAATGAAACTTCGACGGTTATTTGAATGAGTTTCCAAGTTTTCAACCCTTATGTGGGCACGCTACGGAAATCTCAACAGCGCCATTCAGGCATCGTTTGCAACTTGAACAAGAACATCTACCGGTGTTTTTGCCCGACTGCGCGACGCAAAGGAGGGTAATGTGTTTATTATCAAACGTATAGTCAACCAATTTGATTCACAGGCCACTATAGAACGTTATCGCTATGTGGCATCGCTAAGATATTGTGACATTTACTCAGAAGTCATTATGACGTTTATTAAGAAAAGGTTCTATCTAAGTACAGTGGCATAATTTTACTGCGACGGTTCTCTTTCCGCACAGTCTATCAAGGCGTGCGTGTCGGGTTTCCTCCTCGTGTGCCCAAGTGCTGCGGTTCCCTTATGGACTTCTCCGGGGGAAGAGCAGTGCTTGGGCCGGTGCAACCTGGGCATCGGTCAATAATTTTCTAGCCCATATGGTGGGATATCATTGGCCGATGGCTAATAACCCGATGGGATGGGATTGGAGGGGGGTCTTTTGACCCAAACCATACAATTGCATGTTTTTAATGACACTGGCACAAGCCTCGTGGCCGCCATTAAAGAAAAAAGGTAAAAAAAGAAAGTCTATCAATGACTATTGATAGAAGAGAAGTATCGATTGTCTAGGGTTGTCTATCTATTCCCTTCTGTCAAGAGCCTGTCAAATGGCAACTACAATTTGACACAAAATTCTAACACCAGCAAATTTCGGGCTTGGGTAACAGAAAACCGGCAACAATCTAAAAATTTTAATGTAAAATGAACACCATGAAATTCAAGTTCAGTTTTGTTTCTATGGCAATTCTTCTTTTAACGGTGAATACATTTTAATGCTTAAATTAGATACTTAAATGTCTATCGCTAATTTTCCATTCAATTTTTTATCCAAAGTTTTTATTGTAACAAACTTTGTTTTGTAGGTTTATATTACAGAAACAGAATGTAAAGTGCGTGAAGGGTACTATGAGAAGTTAAAAAACTTAACAAAGCGTAAGTATTTACCTAACGATATACCTTTTAAAATTTCTTCCTTAGGGTTTTCCCCTTTTTGGGGGAGCCAGGTGAACAGTCGGGCGGTTTAACCGCCATCATTGTCGGCTACAATTGTTACCAGAATTATAAAGAAACGGATGGCTATTAGCTTCCACATTTGACGAACCCTCTCCGAAGCTTCGCCAGGAAAACTAAGCTGGTTTGACTACGAAAATTAATCCGACAGCCATCAATCACCCCTTCAACATTCTGTCAGCAACAAGTTGCGGCGGTTGAAACGCCTAAATTATTTGTCCAGCCACACTAGCCAGTTCCTACTCTAGTAGCACGCTAGCGTTTATCAGTTATCACACACATAAATGCTTCCGTCTTTCTTGCACACACATACTGAATATAAAAATAAATTGAAAAAACAGAATTAGCAAAAATGCTGTCGTTTTAATAAGTTTCTGACGGGTGGTAAGTCCTTGTGCAAGGTCCTTCCGGAATGGTACAACCATCTTACTCGCTAATCCAGTCGCAAAGCAGCAGTGCTTGCACGTTGTGTTTCGGCGTGGAGAGCAAGACAGCCGGTGACATTATGAGCAAAAGAGGTATTCTTAGCCCTCTGGGTTGGCAACGCATCTGCAATATCCTTGATGTTGTCTGTGAGCGGTGGTGATAACTTACCATCAGGTGACCCACTTGCTCGTTTGCCTTCCTATTTTATAAAATAAAAAGTATTCTTTTTTCAGAGCCTGTATATCCTATGGACTTCCGACAGATTATTATAGATGCCCGCCACGTCCTCGAGAAGGTTCTTTCTAAAGGCAAAGTGCGGGTACTCGGCGTTGACGGTTGGTCCGCCTAACTTCAAAGAACAACAGGGGTGATTTTTGAATTTCGAACGCTCGACATTCGCCAGTCGCGCACCAATCAGTGCCAGCTAAAATGTACGCCCGCGTATTTGATTGGCCCGCGGCTGGCGAACGCTCGAACGTCAAAAATCAATCGATTTAATTTTATTTCTGTTTGTAATAAAATTCGGGCAATCAATTTCAATGATATTGAATTTTATTTACATAAACTATGTCACCGGCTGGCAAGTTTTGTTAGTTTAGTTTATTTATTCAATCGGTATGAAATAACACTCAATACACTATAAATTGCATAGAATGTCAAATTACACAAATCAAGTCAAGATGTGTCAAGTTATTAAAATGAGTCAGTTTTATTCTTAGTCAGTCAGATGCTAGATTTGGTGATCTTCGTCTGCCATCGTCGCACGCGGTATTTGGCATTTGCCAGTGTCTACTGCGCGGTTTATTTAAAAGTTAGAGCATATGGCCCCGTTTACACTTTGATTAGTAATTAGGCGAGTTCATACATGTTCTGCGAGATTTCCAGGGGGGGCAGCCGATATACGTACACAGCCTAAAAGTGGTAAAGTCATCACTTAAATCGACTGTTTCCGCTGGGCTTCAGGGCATCATTCTTGCTTCGGTTCTGGTTTCTTGAGCGCTTGCCGTTTAATACATCCATCACATCTTTGCTTATTTCTTGGAGCTTTGTGATGTCTTTGAACAACTTTTCCACAGACTTAACGGGAACGTCTCTTCTTTCAAAAAACTAAAAATGTAAATTGGATTAAAGTTAGATTTTTATTATGAACAAGACAAGGCAACTTTTTTTATAATGTGTTTATTTTTAGCAGCCGTCGTGGCAGCCTGGCAATGCCCCAGCTGTGTTGTTGTATGCACTGACCCATAAACAATGGACTTCTAATGTGCGTTTAAAAAGTGGCCTCAAAAGTCGAACAAAAAGTACAATAAATCGACAATCGCTCGCGCTGTCAGTCTGTCGGACCGACCGCGCTACTGTCAATACATACTATTATTTTGTTAAAAAAAACTTATTTGCAACGAAACTTAAGAAATTATTATTTTATGCAGTTAGATGTAAAATTGAAAATCCAATGACTGTAAATGGTAAACTAATAATTTGCATTTGTAACATTGGCGTCAACCTGTGTTCTCAGTCGGGCCGTTTTTCTGCTGTCATTTAGTATGACACTGTACATCCATACATTATCATATCATTGGTTGTATGTAATTAAATGTTAGAATTAGAATTATATACAAAGTTATTTTACCTTAGTAACAAAGTAGCAATCTCTCATGAGCTTCTGTAGAGTTTGGGGGTGGTTTTTATTAACGATATGTGAGAACCCCATAATATGGGGCCCGAGATGCCAGTAAAAAATGTTCTTGCTACTTAACTTTCCATGTACATGATTTTCATCATCATCATCATCTCAGCCACAAGAAGTCCACTGTTGAACATAGGCCTCCTCCATGGATTTCCAAAGTGACCAGTTGGAAGCGGCATGCAACCAGCGCCTTCCTGCCACCTGTATGAGGTCATCGGACCATCTTGTGGCTGGTCATCCTACGCTGCGCTTGCTTGTACATGATTATTGTTGTACAAACATGTTATAATCCTTATGAGTTGGGAATACAGAGTTGAATAAGCGTCTTGTGCAACCATTGTGATTGGTACAGCAGGTTCTTCATCTGTTCCAATTTGTTTCATGGCAATGATATTTCTGCAGCAACACACAGGGTTTCCAAACATCTGCATTAGCTCAAATTCTTTTTGAGTCTTTTCAGAAAATAGCTCTATTTATCGCAGTGTCATTGCTCAGTTTGTAATTTTTTATAGCCGTTCTGACTTTCCCATACCAATCGAAGTTGGCGTAATCAGCAGAAATAACAATGGAGTTCTTACCCTCACCGATCACATCATGGCACTGGCCTATATTTTTAACATTAGCAAACTTTTCCAATAGTAGAGTAGTAGTCGTATCTAATTTATGACTCAAACGAAGTTGTCTTTCCTTCTGATCTTTAGAGCAAGTTTTTCTGTAAGTGATAAAGTTATCACATATTTCTTCGCATGGAGGTTGTTTTGGTTTGGAGCTATTTTTATTTTTAAAAGATCCACACTGTCTCCAATATTGTTCCTCGTATAATTCTTCGTTACAATCTGAGTCTTCCACATCATCCTCAATATCTTCATCTACTTCTGTGTCATGTTGGCTTTTCCTATTGGTTTCATATTGCACAATAGTTGTCATAGTACTGTAGCCATTTTCCGATAGATTATTTTCAAACATATTTTCTTGCGATGTACCTCCTGGCTCGAATCTTGATATCTCGTACAAATTCGTATTTTCGCTTAATTCCTCGTTTACGTTTATACTTAGGCATTTCCTTGTGAACAACTTAAATAGTACAGCACACCAGATAAAAATACTTATTGAAACGCGTAAAACTTTTACTGACGTCTTTTCCTTTATTCTTTTCTTAATTTTTCAATTTTAATTTTAATTAATAAAGTATTTACAAGATAATATAAACACTAAAATAAATTAACTACTCTGTACTTCCTGTACTTTTTAACTTGAGCATAAGCTTTACGACTAAGTTAAAATGGGAGGTGGCCGAGCATTTATATGCTTTCCTATTATTACAAAACTATTAGCAATTTTAGTTTGTTCACAAACTTGTTGCTAACTTCTTTTAAACATTGTTCAAAAGTTTTCCTTGTATGGGTTTTTTGATTTCAAGTTTCTGGTTTTGTGTTGGCATGAATGCATATCTGTCATAACGTAATCATACCGACGTTTACTGCGAGGACTGCGAGCGTTTCCATGTTTCCATAGACATCATGTTTCCCTTGTTTCCGATGTTTCCTAATCTTGTTGGTTCTTTTTATTCTGGAAAAAATCCAGGGTAAAATTTCCAGTATGTTTCCAGTTTACCTTTGTTACACAACAAATTATCATAGTATAAAGTAAGTTAAACATAAACAAATTAAATGAGAGGAAGCACCTTTACAAATACTAGGTCATAAATAAAATCAAGAATAAAATCCAATTAGTCATTCGATTGTGGTTAATGCTGGCTGTGAGTGCTGTTTGGGCGTTTAAATAAAGCGGCGAAACAGTCTTGACCACCGAACTGTCAAGCAAAAAAAAAAAGAAAAGTCAAACCAACCAAGCAGTGTGACCATATGTGGCAGGATCCTGCCTTTTTGGCAGGATTAGACCGTCATTTTGACTTCTGACAGGATCGGTTGAAGTTTTTGAAATCTGGCAGTATTTGGCAGGATAGCAATATGAGCTGGCACATTTGGCAGTATAGCCCTAGGCTGGGTTCACAATAGGCATTTGCAAGCGATGAAAACGCAAAAGCGCAGCCATTGACCAACCAGAGACAACCATTGACGTGTTTTTGCGTTTTTATCGCTTGTAAACTCTGATTGTGAACCCAATCTTGAAGGAGTAAGTTGCGGTATCGACGAAAAAAAAGCAACTTAAAGAAATCTGTTTTGGCATAGGGTAAATGAATTCTGCACTTTCGTCTTTGAAAGTGAAAGATGAAGATCTTGCATTTTGTAAAGCATGTAACTCGAACTGTAACTCTAGGTTGTCTGTAATTTAATTTCTTGACTTTTTCTCTTTAAATAATAGTATAAAAAAATAGGTGTCTATTAATTTTAAATCTTAAAAATGTTTTGGCAGTTTTTCCGACATTTTGAGCATAAGACTTTGGCAGGATTTGTCAGTTTTCTGGCCTAAGTGGGGCAGGATCTCTAATTTTAAGTTGGTCACACTGCAACCAAGCACAAAAGCGATGGACTAAGTGCGAAGGAGGGGTAAATAAACAAAAGATCCCACTGGGTCGAAGTGTATCCGAAAGAACCCCTTGTAAATAAGATAAGATAAGGGTGATAGATACCCCACTGCGGCGCACGCAACGCATGGTGTATTCAAAGTGACCCACAATCAGCTATGTTTTGGTATGAAGAGTGCATAGCGTGCACCACAGTGAGGTTTCGGCCTAATTGAAGATTAGAATTGTGCCCAGACGTGATGAAAAAATCGAACGGGGGCCGGTCTAAGCTTTTAAAATCCGGTCTAGTCCGGATATGTCTGGTTAGATGGTAACCCTGTTTGTGACCCAAGTCATGGTACTCATGTTATGGACCAACATTTTTAAACAAAGCTAGCATTATACACTGGTGTCTGAATGAATGTTTGTTTAGTTTGAAATAGTTACTATACCAGTTTTGAGAAGGACGCTGGGGACAACAGTTGAACTAAAATTGAGCTTAAAGTTAAAAGTTTGGTTTGAGTTAAAGCTTCCAGACAGTCAATTCTTATTGTTTCTTATTTCTTTAATATTAAAATCAAGTTTATTTTATCTACAGACTCGTGCAAAATGGACTCTGATGCGGTGCAAAGAGTTTTGCTGCTAGTTGGTAAGTTTTTTGTTATTTCAATTGATGGACAAGACAATAAAATGTTACTTATAGTCTACCAAGTAATTGCTTAACCACTTTTGTTATAATTTGTTGGTAGACTGTACTTACTAGAAACGGATTTCAAGAGAATCGCTGATCCGTTGCGCGCCTATAGTAGTACCTTTGCGGGTGGTAGGACCTTGTGCAAGGTCCATCCGGATCGCTACCACCATCTTGCTCGCTAAACTTGCCGCTAATCAGCAGTGCTTGCACTGTTGTGTTCCGGCGTGGAGAGCAAGACAGCTGGTGTAATTACTGGCACAAGAGGTATTCCATCTTAGCCCTCTGGGTTGGCAACGCATCTGCAATCTCTTTGGTGTTGCGGGTGTCTATAGGCGGTGGTGATCACTTACCATCAGGTGACCCACTTGCTTTTTTGCCTTCCTATTTTACATTTAAAAAAAAATTATATTATGGGCATCCGGATCTTCCTCACCATGCAAACCGCAGTAGTAAGCTGATAATTAACGCTGGTATTCTGTGAGAGTGTGGTACTGCCCCGGTCGAGCCGACTAATCTTTCTGCAAACAGCAACTGCCTACAGCGTGGCTACAACTAGGAGATATTAGGAGGCAAGTCTTTGATTGAATGGTAGGTAATATGTATTGTGTTTGACATCCCAGTGACCCTAACATGACTGGTCCAGGTTTAATATCTCGATACCGTCTCTTGGAGATGAGTTTATCTCTAAGAGACGATGAGACGATGTCTATAGGCGGTGGTGATCACTTACTATCAGGTGACCCACTTGCTTGTTTGCCTTCCTATTTCATATATAAAAGAAAAAAAACTCTGACAAACTAAACTAGGCCGGCCATGTTTGAGCCCCAGTCGGGTCAGTCATCTCTACCAATCATAGAAAGAAAGAAAAAACGTTTAAGTATTTACACTTTCTACAACTTGTGTTGACAAGTGAACATATAAAACAAAATATTTTACAGCCTAGTTACAAAATACTTATATTTAAAAGGAAAAAAGAAGAAAAAGTATTTAAAAAAATGTGCCGGGTAGCATAAAATGGGCCCCTCTCAGCATAATGTTGCAGCTGATAGATGCAACGCTGTATTTGAGTGGGGGGTTATCTTTTGTTCACAGCTCGTTTTGTGGTCTGCCTGCTGACAAGCCAGGTCATGGAGCTGGCGTGCACGACAATTTACACCTCAGTACAAACCCGGAAGCTGCCAGCACTCGAATTGAAGGAGAGGTTCAAGATCACCCTGTACGTGCTGGCTTCCACTGTCAGCTTCCTCGGCCACCCAATACTTGGGGAAGAGTTCATCTTGCTGTTGATGGCGTGCGCTGGTGCCAGATACTTGGAAGCAGTAAGGCTTTTTTTACTTGTGCTTTTCAGTCAAGGGCGGATTTAAGGGAAGGGGGGGGGGGGGGTAGAACGTGCCCCTCAAGACGTTCAAGTTTATTTCAATTTCACACGCTCAAAAAGTTCGTATTATACACCATGCGCCAAGCGGCGCGAGTCAAAAGGAACGCGCCGCCCGCGCCCGCCTTCCCCCCGCTACTCCCGGCGACACGCTAGGGTTGCGCGGCATTCGTTTTCAATTACACTGACACGGCGGGGGCGAGCGAGCGAGCGCGCGGCAAGCAGACAGCCTACTGCGATTTGCCTATGCCATAGGCAAGGCGGTCGAGCGTACCTACAGTGCGGACTGGAGCCCCGTGGCAGTTAATGTTTTAATCTGATATCTTATAAGCTGCTCTATGAACCCTCTTAGTTTTGGCGTTGGTTTTACGGACATTACACCCTTTATTTTTTTTCTTTTAGAAACGGCAGTCAGCCACCATCACCTACGGTGAAGGCATGGCCTGCAGTTTCGCGGAAGGGTATCTCTACCTCGTGATCCCCAGTGACGGGGCCAAATTCGTCGGTATAGACGAGACGATAAGAGCCTACGAATCAACCCACCGGGTGATCTTCCCCGTTCGGAGGCTGCTGATCGTCATCACCAAGTCACTGTACTGCCCGCCCAACCTGGAGGAGTTCAACAGGAATGACGCCAACGTGCCGAATGTCGAGGCTTGTCAGGTTGATGATCAGGTTAATTGTGCTATCCCCAAAAGAAATCCAGGGTTCATTGATTGATTAATAATTGACTCTCATGGAAAATTACAATAGTTTTACATGTCACTCGGGGCTTCCCGGGATGTTTTCACGGGATTTTACGATAGATACTCTATGGGACAAAAAGGATCCTGTTTTTCAATCCTGGATATGATCTATCTGTCTGCCAAATTTCATCTAAATCCGTTTAGTCGTTAATGCGTGGTTGCGGAACAAACATCCAAATATCCATTAGATTTAGAGACATCATTCCTTTCGCAATTTTGAATTTTTTTAGGATGTTAGGATTGACATGAACTTTCAGTGCGGTCACATCGATCTCTGGCGTTGAAAAAGTTAGAATCCAAGGTCTGAAATTAAGTGGAGTATAAACGCAGCCCGAAAAAGCGCCCCCCGTACAAACGGCGATAACGTTTTCCACCCTCTAAACCTTAACCTATGGCAATGATTTTTTGGTATGTTGTCTTGGAACTAGTTTTGTATGTTTCGATTTTTTTAATATTCTTCATAGATTTGACAATATTTTCATTTTAGGAGTTTCATACATAAAAAAGGCGTCAATATCTTTGAAACTATTACGAGCGTTTAAAAAAATCAAAACATACAAACCTAGTTCTAGGGCACGATGACAACACAAAAAAAAGACTATATGTTAACGTTTAGAGGGTGGAACACGTCATCGCCGTTCGTACGGAGAGCGCTGGGTTCACACTCCTCTGGAGTCACTCCATGGTGAGCGTGTCCGCAGAGCCTGGCGGACGTGCAGCGCAACGTGGCCGGCGTGCAGAACCGCGTGTACCGCAACACGATCTACAAGCTGCGGCGCCGCGCCGCCGACCCGCGCCCCGTGCACGTGGTGGCCGAGTGCGCCACGCCCATCCACACGCTGTGGAAGGTGCTGCAGAAGCGCGCCGTGTACCAGCGTGAGTACAGTAGTACGCTGTGGGTGCGCTCGCCGCGTTACCTATGGCATAGGTTAATCGCAGCAGGTTGCCGGCTTGCCGCGCGCGCGCCCGCTCGCTCTGTGTCGCGCGTTGATAGTATTATAGTAAGCAGCGCAATCCTAGCGGTGCGCCAGGGCATTGCGGGGGGAAGGCGGGCGCGGGCGGCGCCTTCCTTTTGACGCATGCCGCCTGGCGAATGTTTATGAATTAATACGAACTTTTTGTGCCTGATCATAACGTTGGAATTCGTTTAATGGTGGTCGAAAAAGAGAAGTTTCTGTACGTTAGTACTAATATTTGTTCTGTGGTACAGCGAGCATGTACCGACGTGAGTACAGCGAGCGTGTACCGCGACACGGCCACAGAATAAATAATAGTACTAAACGTACAGAAACTTCTCTCTTACGACCGCGATTAAACGAATTCCAACTTTATTGTCACGCTCAAGAAGTCCGTATTACTTCATACACATTAGCCAGGAGGCGCGCGTCGAAAGGAACGCGCCGCCCGCGTCCGCCTTCCCCCCGCAACTCCCGGCGACTCGTTAGGGTTGCGCTGCATTCGTTTTCAATAAAACTGACACGGCGAGATCGAGCGAGCGGGCGCGCGGCAAGCCGACAACCTACTGCGATTTGCCTATGCCATAGGCAAGGCGGTCGAGCGTACCTACAGTGCGGCGCGGAACCACAGAATATAATCACACCAAGTTTAACGAGTGTATCTATTTCCTGTATTTGTAATGCAGCAACAATGAAAACCGAAGTTTCTTTCACCAACCCTCTAATTTTCTACTTTTGAATTTTCTATTATTTGTCGGGATCATCAAAAAAAACATCGCTAACTAATATTCGATGTTAATATACACAAAAGAAAAATTGAAACAAAACGGTACATACCGTATATACTTAAATTATTTTACAATATTTTTAGGGCTGGCAGCGGCGGACGGTGAAGAAATCAACAGGGCGTTCTGTGAGACGTTGCCGCGCATCGTCGAGAACAGCCCCGAGCTGCGCGGGAAGTGCGACCTCGTGTTCTACGACGGTGAGAGAGATGTTGTCGGGGTGCCTACGTGGTCGGTCGGGCACACGTGTAACGCACTGACCTGACAGTTTTACAACTAAATTTTCGATTGAAATCACACTGTTAATAAGAAGTGCACCACTTGTAATTTTTTTGTAAATTAAGAGTTAGGTTAAGAGAACTGTGAACCCAGCGCTCTCCATACAAAGGGCGAAAACGTTTTCCACCCACTAAACCTTAACCTACAGCTATGATTTTTTTGCATATTATTATTATGCCCTAAAACTACGTTCGTATGTTTTGATTTTTTAAATATTTTTATTAGTTTCAAAAATATTGACGCTTTTGTATTTTGTATGAAACACCTAAAATGCAAATATTGTCAAATCTATGAAGAATATTGAAAAAACCAAAACATACAAACCTAGTTCTAAGGCATAATGACAACATACCAAAAATCATCGCCATAGGTTAGGGTTTAGGGGGTGGAAAACGTTATCGCCGTTTATATGGGGAGCGCTTTTTGGGGCTGGGCTCACACTCTTAAGCTGATTAAAAGATTCCGGAGTATCTCATTACCAATTTATTATAAATGACAGTTATCTATGAGTGACTTAAAACAGTGTTGGAGTTCCCTAAACTTGGAAGTGGTTGCTGAAAATGGGCAAAAATAAAAACTACATCTTCTCTTAAACTTTGTAACCGAAATTTCTTTCGATTTTTTATTTTAAATGTTTTCAACATTCATTTTTCTTTGTGTTGTCATTACAATTTTAATTTACATCTTCTCTTTTAATCAGTACGAAACAAATTCACTATCCGTTCCTGACATGTAAAAGAGCCTATATGGCCTACTTGCAAAATAAATTTTTCATTTTCATTTTCATTTTCATTTTTTCATTGTCGGCCTTCATATCTTTGGCTGCTTACTTCTAAAGCACACAACTGATTTTGATATGGTTTTCGCTGTCATTTAGACATTTTGTTATGGAAGGTTTTTATTTACTTAGTATCCTAATTATACATGAGCGCAGCGTAGGACGACCAGCCATAAGATGGTCCGATGACCTCATACAGGTGGCAGGAAGGCGCTGGTTGCATGCTGCTTCCAACCGGCCACTTTGGAAATCCATGGAGGAGGCCTATGTTCAACAGTGGACTTGTGGCTGAGATGATGATGATGATGATGATCCTAATTCTAACAAACTGGAACAAACTACCTTGCCATTCCGCGAACCAGTGCCGTGCTCGTGCAAGTTAGCTATGCCTGTGCGACATATACATATACGTTCATGCAAAAACCCAACCTCCGCTTCCACACGAAACAACATATATCACACAGACTCAACTACACACCACTACTACTAAACACAAAACAACACGAACGACGCGCGTTTCGCCTCTGTACGAGGCATCATCTGGATCTAACAGTACGACCGTTCGCTACTTGAACGAATGGCGTACTAAACCATTACGACATTCGTTCAAGTACATAGTAAACGGTCGTATTGTTAGATCCAGATGATGCCTCGTACAGAGGGTTCGCGGAGTAGCAAGATAATTTGTTCTAGTTTCTTGAAATGGACCTGCGCTAAGTAACGACTGAATCTAAATTAAAATTGTAATGACAACACAAAGAAAAATTAGGGCAATGGAAGGACTTGAACCTGCAACATCAGCATTCCGTGCCTTGCGTTTGCCAGTTTCACGAAATGCTGACGTTGCAGGTTGAAGTCCTGCGATTGCCCTAATTTTTCTTTGTGTTGTCATTACAATTTTAATGTAATAATTGAATGTTAAAAACATTTAAAATAAAAATCGAAAGAAATTTCAGTTACAAAATTTAATAAATTATACTAAATTTAACGCCTGAATCTATTAATTATACTAATTATAGACGTACCCGGGTAGTAATATTGCTTGTTTGTGTGCGTTGCACCAGTGCAGGAGAACTGCCTTAAAAAAATACTGAAATTTAATGTTCTGTTTCAGATACGAACCCTAATGAGAACCTAGCAGAAGTGTTGCTTGCGAAGGTACGTGAGATCGAACCTAACTTTGAGCAGATGATCGCAAACAATAACTAGATAGAGGAGTTTTGAGTTCATTATGTGACGTATCCACTGAAGCTGTGGCCCTAACATGACTGGCCAAGTTTAGTTTATCTCTATCTGCGTCCCTTTCTTGTGACACTAGTTAGACAGAGACACAGGGAGGGGTTAAACTAAACCTGGGCTGTCATGTTAGGGCCGCAGGGGTGGCGAACCTTTATACTGTATCAACTTGTCGTCATTAATAATTTTGATTTAGTGTTTTTTGGGAAAATAATGCTAAATACTATCAACTCAAAACACTTTATTTACTGCCAAAAATATAGTAATAAGAGTTTTAGTTATTTTGATGTAATATCGTCGCGTGCCTTTGGTTCGCCATCCCTGCACTAGGGCTTGCAATCCGGGACTTTAATATCTCCGATTCCGGAATTCCGGTATTGCGCATACTGAAAATTCCGGTATTGCAAACCCAAAATATCCAAGTAGATACGCGTAGAATTAAGACAAAGAAATATATTTTTACCTTTTTACCCACTATAAGTGGCGAACTTGAATATTGGTTGATGCTTAGTAATGACACAAAAAACTTAGTATTAATTTTTTTTATTATATTTTTGTTTAATTTTAAGTAAAATTATACGATCCAAAGGAAGTGGATTTAAAACTGCATTTTAAAAATCACTAATACAGCTGCGCATTTTCTTCCATGCTTTGTTTTTTTTTTTTGCTCAAATCAGATTTTTTACTTCGATGTTTATTTGAGAAATGTAAAGTACAGTCAAGGAATTTAATTTCCAACCCACCTAAGGTTCAATATCGTATAGCAAACTGTCACCATAAGAGCTAACTAGAGCAAGACGTTAGTTTGACATATCGACCGTAATGCATTGTGAATGTCAGACGACATTTCAACGATATGGGTAGGGAATTAAATTCTTTGACTGTACACTGTGCCTTGGGCACACTGGCAAACCACGTTGATCCTTACCTGTCATTTAAGTTAATAAAAAAAATCTGAAATTCAGTTTTGGCCATCAAATATCGTGTGCCTGTCAGTGATTTTGTATGTTTTGTGATCAGATAACGTTAAGTGGTTAACATTAAGAGTTTTTATTATAATAGTAATTAAGAATATTAATCATTAAGTTTTGACAGTTTAATCATACGATTTTAGAACATGACATTTCATTTTTTTTGTATTTTTTATTTTATGCGATTCTTTTGGCATTTCAGTCGCTTGACGTTTTGTGACAACTTTGAACAAACTCCTTAAGGCCCTAGTATAATCGAAGTCACCATTAAAGACATATAAGTCACCATTAAAGACTGAACTGCAGGAACGTGTCATTTTTCGAAAGGGTATATAGTATGCACTATGAAGTTGACATAACTATCCCTTTGGAGCATAGACAATTTCCCTCAGCTCCCTCGTTAAGAGTGTGAACCCACCGCTCTCCATACAAACGGCGATAACGTTTTCCACCCTCTAAACCTTAACCTAGGCCCATGATTTTTTTGTATGTTGTCATTATGCTCTAAAACTAGGTTTGTATGTTTTGTTTTTTTAAATATTCTTAATAGTTTCAAAAATATTTACGCTTTTTTGTTTTGTATGAAACTACTAAAATGCAAATATTGTCAAATCTAGGAAGAATATTAAAAAATCAAAACAAAAACCTAGTTAATAATGACAAAATGGCAAAAAATCATTGCCATAGGTAGTATTAAGGTTTAGACCGGCCATACACGGATAGCTAGAAGCAGTCAGGATGGACTGCTTCAAGCTGCGACTGCATAGTAAACTATGCGACTGCAAACGAACAGCCCTGAGCGGTCCGCGTATTGAGAATGAAATTTATGTATTGAAACTGCAGGTCACCCAACAGTGACCGCTTGAAGCTGTTGGCGCTGACTGCTTGAGTGCTGAGGCCCGTAGAGGGTGGAAACGTTATCGCCGTTTGTATGGGAAGGTATGGGTTCACACTCCTCTTAATGGTCGCCTAAGTTTGTTGCTGTGTGTACGCTAGCTTTTGTCACGGATTTCTAACGTATACCTGTCCTTTTCTAACCAGCTAGCGTGCGAAAGGGATGGATGCTGTCCATGATAAACGCAGAACTACTAGTGCAGTATAGCATTTGTTGTCTATTAATATAGTTGTCTTATAAAAAAGAAGAAGAAAAATGTACGATAGGCAAAGGAATAGAGAGCCAGACCACCATCACGCTACAACGCGTGGCGTCACAGAGGATCTAATCTTCAAATACTTGTGATTAGCGGATTATTCAAGGAACTTTTTAAGGCCGTTTTATGTTACTCAAATGTTTAAACTTATCCACATTCATGGGCGTACCCAGCTTCTGGCCTAGGGGGGGGCTAGTCAAATGCTAGATTCGGTAATCTTCGTCCGCCATCGTCGCGCGCGGTTTTTTGGCAATTGCACCGTGCATTTTGCCAGTGTCTACTGCGCGGTTTATTTAAAAGTTAGAGCATAGGGCCCCGTTTACACTTTGATTAGTAATTAGGCGAGCTCATATATGTTCTGCGAGAGCAGCTGCCCCCCCCCCCCCCCTCCCTGGGTACGCTCATGTCCACATTAAGACCGCCTATTGTGTGCCTTTTCTTATGTCTCTATATATAGTTATTGTATTGTATTGTATTATATGACGCTTGTAAACAATAATTATAACTATAATGTGCCTTAATAGTCTAGCTAAAAGCTATTAGTTGGGAGTACGCGCCCCTTTGTTGAAGCAAAATCAAACTTATTTGTTTGCCGTTATTCATAAAAACTTAACAATATTTTTAAGCTAACAATGTTTTGTCCCTCTCATTTGAGGGCAAACGTCACAATGACAGATAAAGACATAAAAAATGTTAACTAACAAACGTTTACGAAGCGTTTATGATTAAGGGGGTTAGTGTATAGCGACTTTAGAGGGGCCTTCCGCTTGTTCCTAAACTGCGGCCCTTATACAACCAGGCTACTTAATTTATTCCTCTATGCAGCTACATGTAAGTGAAGTCTAATCGTCAACACTTGTCTTAATGGATGTCGTAAACAACATTTTAACCTAAAATTTCAGTTTAGACATCAAAATGTTGTCCATTGTCCACAACACTCTAAAGGAACACATTATAAATTAATTTTGCGGGTAGGACCTTGTGCAAGGTCCGTCCGCTACCACCATCTCGCTTGCTAATTGCCGCTAAGCTGCAGTGCTTGCACTGTTGTGTCCCGCAATTACTGGCACAAGAGGTATTCGATCTTAACAGCAGATGCGTTGCCAACCAAGAGGTGGCAACGCATCTGCAATCCCTTTGGTGTTGCAGGTGTCTGTGGGCGGTGGTGATCACTTACCATCAGGTGACCCACTTGCTCGTTTCCTATGTTGTATAAAAAGAATTATAAATGTGAAATTCTAGGTTAGAAGTTTGTTTACATGATAAGACGAGATGTGGTTGATTAGCCTTTAAACCTATCGATAGTATCGATTTTTTGTTGAAATAATACGTCAATATCGTATTGGATTTTAAACACTATCGATACTATCGATAGGCATCGATATTGTGACTATTTTTCAAGGTCACGAACCTATCGGCAATACTGTCGATAGTTCGATATATTCTGCAACGCTGCTTTACTCTAAATAGTGAATATTGTTATAAAGAATGGGTTACAGAGAGAAATTAAACGTGGGAAGTTGGGCATATATGTTGGAGCCACTGGCTGTAGAAGCACGCTAGCGTTTATCGCGCGCATAAACGCTTTGGTCCCTCTCGCACACACATACTGGTTAGAACGGGATAAACGCTTTATGTCATCGATAAAAGCTAGCGTGCTAGGACCCTAGGTGTGTCCAAAAGCCATGCTTTACTAAATTGACATATTAGATAGGCTAAGATTTTTTAAGTTAAGTAAGATGACTGAATGTCTGCGACATTTTAAAGTATCGTTACCAGACTGACTAGTTTCCTAGGATCAGATCCGTCTAGTCTTTTAACGTTAATTTGTAAACTTAGGCTAAGATGTCCTTATGGCTACACCAAGACCCAATTTAATAAACGCGACAGGTGACAGTGACATTTCGTTATACATTGCTTACCCACTATGATGTCAAGTCTGCAATTATGTAGCGTTACTTGTCGACTCAGTATTGTACGGCGAATTGTCACTGTCACCTGTCGCCTGTGGCGTTTATGAAATTGGACCCAGGTGTCGTTTTTGAAATGCCATATGTTTATACCTTTATTTTTCTTTATTCAACTTTACGTGAGTGTACTATTAGTATGTACAGTCAAGGAAATTGAAACACGTACCACCGTAAAACCTAGACGAAGAGCCATACGCATGACATTTGTATGACATAGCCTGGCGTTTAACGCGCGCGTCATTGCGGCAGGGTTCTAAGGTGGTACGTGAACATATATCCCCTACTGTATATGTAATTTACATAAAAATCCTAGTAAACTACGCAACTAGGGTGACCAATTCTGTCTGCTCATTTTACAGGAAATGTGATCTGAAATTACAGGACTCATGGCAAAAATACAGGACAACTCGTTTACTGTATTATATGGTCCTGTATCTGTCTTATAAAATACAGGACAGAGCAAAAATCATAGTTGAAAAACGGGACCACACTACACGCAACGGATTCGGATGGTTTTGACATTTAGAGTTTTATTGTAATCAAAAATTTTTTTTTTTAAATTTTTTCGATTTTTCTTTTTGTATTTTTTTTACATTCAAATTAAATTTAAAATGCTATATAATGAATGACAACACAAAGAAAAATTAGGAAATAATAGTATTAGTAATTATTATTATAATTTAACAACAAATGGCGTCATCTCTTGTCAGCTCACGGCTAAGGCTCACGGGCATTCATAATTGACCAAGTTGAATGAGATAACTTGATTAAGTTTCTCATAGATGACACCGAGCGTAGTTTTCCCAAAGAAAAAAATATCAATAATGTAATGACCGTAAAAGACGAAACACATTGAAAAATTCGCAGGGTATGGCAGCGGTAATGTGGCGGAAACTGGAATACGCAAGGCACGGAATGCTGATGTTGCAGGTTCGAACCCTGCCATTACCCTAATTTTTCTTTGTGTTGTCATTCATTATATAGCATTTTAAATTTAGAGTTTTTTTTACAGGAGCTTTTTGTGTACGTTAATATGCTAATTATAGCCGTCCGAAGCTGGGACGAGCGCTAGTTTCATGTTAAGCTGTAAAAAGAAAAAAAGTAAAAATACTGTTACGTCATTTCTATATGTGGACTTCATTCCTTTGGGCCCCCGCTGAGTCACGCGGGCGCCCGGAGCGGATGTACGCTTAGACGTCGGTTACACGCTCATTCTGTCGTCGGTTCAGTCCATCATTCTGGTCAGAATGACGAGAGAATTATCGTGTAACCTGTCTCGTGTCGTGTCAGTCTGAACTGATCGTAACCGTGTCCATTTGTCATCATTCTGTGGACTGAACTGACGCCAGAATTAGCGTGTAACCGAAGTCTTATAGAAAAATAGTATAGGAGCGTCCGCTAACTCGCACGGATGCGGGTGCAGGCCCATACTATTTGTTCGATAGGCGTGCACTCGCTCCGTGCACCCGCGCGAGTTAGCGGAAATCCTTCAAGTGAGTTCACCGCTGGCTGTATCACCTGCCAAAGGCAATAGTAACGGTTAAGAGATACTTTGAAAAGAACAAATTTAAGTTTCAAATGGATAATTCATGTTATTTTTTTGTAATAAATGATTAATCAAAGTTTTTATTTTTTTATTTAAATAGTAACTAAACTTCGTAAAATATGAAATTCATGAAATATCTTGAATTTACGCCTATCAATAGTTTTAATTTGATATTCTATTGTTGGAATAACGTAAAAAAATGTTCCTTAAAATATTTTGCTTCAAAAGCGCTATAATCAAATTTTAATTGTCCTATGCCACTCTTATTAAGACGAATCTAACGACACTTCACATGTTTATTAAGCCGTTTAGTCTGCAGCGCGTGCCAAATAAATAGACATACATACATTCATACACTTGAAAACATAACCTTAACCCCCGTGTGATATCAGCACAAGGCTGCACATGGACGCCCATACTACCCACGTGAGCAAACGATTCTTGCTTCACATCTTAATGAAACTTCGACGGTTATTTGAATGAGTTTCCAAGTTTTCAACCCTTATGTGGGCACGCTACGGAAATCTCAACAGCGCCATTCAGGCATCGTTTGCAACTTGAACAAGAACATCTACCGGTGTTTTTACCCGACTGCGCGACGCACAGGAGGCTAATGTGTTTATTATCAAACGTATAGTCAACCAATTTGATTCACAGGCCACTATAGAACGTTATCGCTATGTGGCATCGCTAAGATATTGTGACATTTACTCAGAAGTCATTATGACGTTTATTAAGAAAAGGTTCTATCTAAGTACAGTGGCATAATTTTACTGCGACGGTTCTCTTTCCGCACAGTCTATCAAGGCGTGCGTGTCGGGTTTCCTCCTCGTGTGCCCAACTGCTGCGGTTTCCTTATGGACTTCTCCGGGGGAAGAGCAGTGCTTGGGCCGGTGCACCCTGGGCATCGGTCAATAATTTTCTAGCCCATATGGTGGGATATCATTGGCCGATGGCTAATAACCCGATGGGATGGGATTGGAGGGGGGTCTTTTGACCCAAACCATACAATTGCATGTATTTACTGAGACTGGCACAAGCCTCGTGGCCGCCATTAAAGAAAAAAAAAAAAGTCTATCAATGACCATTTATAGAAGAGAAGTATCGATTGTCTAGGGTTGTCTATCTATTCCCTTCTGTCAAGAGCCTGTCAAATGGCAACTACAATTTGACACAAAATTCTAACACCAGCAAATTTCGGGCTTGGGTAACAGAAAACCGGCAACAATCTAAAAATTTTAATGTAAAATGAACACCATGAAATTCAAGTTCAGTTTTGTTTCTATGGCAATTCTTCTTTTAACGGTGAATACATTTTAATGCTTAAATTAGATACTTAAATGTCTATCGCTAATTTTCCATTCAATTTTTTATCCAAAGTTTTTATTGTAACAAACTTTGTTTTGTAGGTTTATATTACAGAAACAGAATGTAAAGTGCGTGAAGGGTACTATGAGAAGTTAAAAAACTTAACAAAGCGTAAGTATTTACCTAACGATATACCTTTTAAAATTTCTTCCTTAGGGTTTTCCCCTTTTTGGGGGAGCCAGGTGAACAGTCGGGCGGTTTAACCGCCATCATTGTCGGCTACAATTGTTACCAGAATTATAAAGAAACGGATGGCTATTAGTTTCCACATTTAACAAACCCTCTCCGAAGCTTCGCCAGGAAGACTAAGCTGGTTTGACTACAAAAATTAATCCGACAGCCATCACCCCTTCAACATTCTGTCAGCAACAAGTTGCGGCGGTTGAAACGCCTAAATTATTTGTCCAGCCACAGTAGCCAGTTCCTGCTCTAGTAGCACGCTAGCGTTTATCAGTTATCACACACATAAACGCTTCCGTCTTTCTTGCACACATACTGAATATAAAAATAAATTGAAAAAACAGAATTAGCAAAAATGCTGTCGTTTTAATAAGTTTCTGACGGGTGGTAAGTCTTTGTGCAAGGTCCGTCCGGAACGCTACAACCATCTTACTCGCTAATCCTGTCGCTAAGCAGCAGTGCTTGCACGTTGTGTTTCGGCGTGGAGAGCAAGACAGCCGGTGACATGAGCAAAAGAGGTATTCCATCTTAGCCCTCTCGGTTGGTAACGCATCTGCAATATCCTTGATGTTGTCTGTGAGCGGTGGTGATAACTTACCTTCAGGTGACCCACATGCTCGTTTGCCTTCCTATTTTATAAAATAAAAAGTATTCTTTTTTCAGAGCCTGTTTATCCTATGGACTTCCGACAGATTATTATAGATGCCCGCCACGTCCTCGAGAAGGTTCTTTCTAAAGGCAAAGTGCGGGTACTCGGCGTTGACGGTTGGTCCGCCTAACTTCAAAGAACAACAGGGGTGATTTTTGAATTTCGAACGCTCGACATTCGCCAGTCGCGCACCAATCAGTGCCAGCCAAAATGTACGCCCGCGCATTTGATTGGCCCGCGGCTGGCGAACGTCGAACGCTCGAACGTCAAAAATCAATCGATTTAATTTTATTTCTGTTTGTAATAAAATTCGGGCAATCAATTTCAATCATATTGAACTTTATTTACATAAACTATGTCACCGGCTGGCAAGTTTTGTTAGTTTAGTTTATTTATTCAATCGGCATGAAATAACACTCAATACACTATAAATTGCATAGAATGTCAAATAACACAAATCAAGTCAAGATGTGTCAAGTTATTAAAATGAGTCAGTTTTATTCTTACAAGGGCAAGTCACATGCTAGATTCGGTGATCTTCGTCTGCCATCGTCGCGCGCGGTATTTGGCAATTGCACCATGCATTTTGCCAGTGTCTACTGCGCGGTTTATTTAAAAGTTAGAGCATATGGCCCCGTTTACACTTTGATTAGTAATTAGGCGAGTTCATACATGTTCTGCGAGATTTCCAGGGGGGGCAGCCCATATACGTACACAGCCTAAAAGTGGTAAAGTCATCACTTAAATCGACTGTTTCCACTGGGCTTCAGGGCATCATTCTTGCTTCGGTTCTAGTTTCTTGAGCGCTTGCCGTCTAATACATCCATCACATCTTTGCTTATTTCTTAGAGCTTTGTGATGTCTTTGAACAACTTTTCCACAGTCTTTTCTTTAAAAAAACTAAACATGTAAATTGGATTAAAGTTAGATTTTTATTATGAACAAGACAAGGCAACTTTTTTTATAATGTGTTTATTTTTAGCAGCCGTCGTGGCAGCCGTGCAATGCCCCAGCTGTGTTGTTGTATGCACTGACCTATAAACAATAGACTTCTAGTCAGCGTTTAAAAAGTGGCCTCAAAAGTCGAACAAAAAGTACAATAAATCGACAATCGCTCGCGCTGTCAGTCTGTCGGACGGACGGCTCTGCTGTCAATGCTATTATTTTGTAAAAAAAAACTTATTTGCAACAAAACTTAAGGAATTATTATTTTATGCAGTTAGATGTAAAATTGAAAATCCAATGACTGTAAATGGTAAACTAATAATTTGCATTTGTAACACTGGCGTCAACCTGTGTTCTCAGTCGGGCCGTTTTTCTGCTGTCATTTAGTATGACACTGTACATCCATACATTATCATATCATTGGTGTATGTAATTAAATGTTAGAATTAGAATTATATACAAAGTTATTTTACCTTAGTAACAAAGTAGCGATCTCTCATGAGTTTTTGTAGAGTTTGGGGGTGGTTTTTATTAACGATATGTGAGAACCCCATAATATGGGGCCCGAGATGCCAGTAAAAAATGTTCTTGCTACTTAACTTTCCATGTACATGATTTTCATCATCATCATCATCTCAGCCACAAGAAGTCCACTGTTGAACATAGGCCTCCTCCATGGATTTCCAAAGTGACCAGTTGGAAGCGGCATGCAACCAGCGCCTTCCTGCCACCTGTATGAGGTCATCGGACCATCTTGTGGCTGGTCATCCTACGCTGCGCTTGCTTGTACATGATTATTGTTGTACAAACATGTTATAATCCTTATGAGTTGGGAATACAGAGTTGAATAAGCGTCTTGTGCAACCATTGTGATTGGTACAGCAGGTTCTTCATCTGTTCCAATTTGTTTCATGGCAATGATATTTCTGCAGCAACACACAGGGTTTCCAAACATCTGCATTAGCTCAAATTCTTTTTGAGTCTTTTCAGAAAATAGCTCTATTTATCGCAGTGTCATTGCTCAGTTTGTAATTTTTTATAGCCGTTCTGACTTTCCCATACCAATCGAAGTTGGCGTAATCAGCAGAAATAACAATAGAGTTCTTACCCTCACCGATCACATCATGGCACTGGCCTATATTTTTAACATTAGCAAACTTTTCCAATAGTAGAGTAGTAGTCGTATCTAATTTATGACTCAAACGAAGTTGTCTTTCCTTCTGATCTTTAGAGCAAGTTTTTCTGTAAGTGATAAAGTTATCACATATTTCTTCGCATGGAGGTTGTTTTGGTTTGGAGCTATTTTTATTTTTAAAAGATCCACACTGTCTCCAATATTGTTCCTCGTATAATTCTTCGTTACAATCTGAGTCTTCCACATCATCCTCAATATCTTCATCTACTTCTGTGTCATGTTGGCTTTTCCTATTGGTTTCATATTGCACAATAGTTGTCATAGTACTGTAGCCATTTTCCGATAGATTATTTTCAAACATATTTTCTTGCAATGTACCTCCTGGCTCGAATCTTGATATCTCGTACAAATTCGTATTTTCGTTTAATTCCTCGTTTACGTTTATACTTAGGCATTTCCTTGTGAACAACTTAAATAGTACAGCACACCAGATAAAAATACTTATTGAAACGCGTAAAACTTTTACTGACGTCTTTTCCTTTATTCTTTTCTTAATTTTTCAATTTTAATTTTAATTAATAAAGTATTTACAAGATAATATAAACACTAAAATAAATTAACTACTCTGTACTTCCTGTACTTTTTAACTTGAGCATAAGCTTTACGACTAAGTTAAAATGGGAGGTGGCCGAGCATTTATATGCTTTCCTATTATTACAAAACTATTAGCAATTTTAGTTTGTTCACAAACTTATTGCTAACTTCTTTTAAACATTGTTCAAAAGTTTTCCTTGTATGGGTTTTTTGATTTCAAGTTTCTGGTTTTGTGTTGGCATGAATGCATATCTGTCATAACGTAATCATACCGACGTTTACTGCGAGGACTGCGAGCGTTTCCATGTTTCCATAGACATCATGTTTCCCTTGTTTCCGATGTTTCCTAATCTTGTTGGTTCTTTTTATTCTGGAAAAAATCCAGGGTAAAATTTCCAGTATGTTTCCAGTTTACCTTTGTTACACAACAAATTATCATAGTATAAAGTAAGTTAAACATAAACAAATTAAATGAGAGGAAGCACCTTTACAAATACTAGGTCATAAATAAAATCAAGAATAAAATCCAATTAGTCATTCGATTGTGGTTAATGCTGGCTGTGAGTGCTGTTTGGGCGTTTAAATAAAGCGGCGAAACAGTCTTGACCACCGAACTGTCAAGCAAAAAAAAAAAGAAAAGTCAAACCAACCAAGCACAAAAGCTATGGACTAAGTGCGAAGGAGGGGTAAATAAACAAAAGATCCCACTGGGTCGAAGTGTATCCGAAAGAACCCCTTGTAAATAAGATAAGATAAGGGTGATAGATACCCCACTGCGGCGCACGCAACGCATGGTGTATTCAAAGTGACCCACAATCAGCTATGTTTTGGTATGAAGAGTGCATAGCGTGCACCACAGTGAGGTTTCGGCCTAATTGAAGATTAGAATTGTGCCCAGACGTGATGAAAAAATCGAACGGGGGCCGGTCTAAGCTTTTAAAATCCGGTCTAGTCCGGATATGTCTGGTTAGATGGTAACCCTGTTTGTGACCCAAGTCATGGTACTCATGTTATGGACCAACATTTTTAAACAAAGCTAGCATTATACACTGGTGTCTGAATGAATGTTTGTTTAGTTTGAAATAGTTACTATACCAGTTTTGAGAAGGACGCTGGGGACAACAGTTGAACTAAAATTGAGCTTAAAGTTAAAAGTTTGGTTTGAGTTAAAGCTTCCAGACAGTCAATTCTTATTGTTTCTTATTTCTTTAATATTAAAATCAAGTTTATTTTATCTACAGACTCGTGCAAAATGGACTCTGATGCGGTGCAAAGAGTTTTGCTGCTAGTTGGTAAGTTTTTTGTTATTTCAATTGATGGACAAGACAATAAAATGTTACTTATAGTCTACCAAGTAATTGCTTAACCACTTTTGTTATAATTTGTTGGTAGACTGTACTTACTAGAAACGGATTTCAAGAGAATCGCTGATCCGTTGCGCGCCTATAGTAGTACCTTTGCGGGTGGTAGGACCTTGTGCAAGGTCCATCCGGATCGCTACCACCATCTTGCTCGCTAAACTTGCCGCTAATCAGCAGTGCTTGCACTGTTGTGTTCCGGCGTGGAGAGCAAGACAGCTGGTGTAATTACTGGCACAAGAGGTATTCCATCTTAGCCCTCTGGGTTGGCAACGCATCTGCAATCTCTTTGGTGTTGCGGGTGTCTATAGGCGGTGGTGATCACTTACCATCAGGTGACCCACTTGCTTTTTTGCCTTCCTATTTTACATTTAAAAAAAAATTATATTATGGGCATCCGGATCTTCCTCACCATGCAAACCGCAGTAGTAAGCTGATAATTAACGCTGGTATTCTGTGAGAGTGTGGTACTGCCCCGGTCGAGCCGACTAATCTTTCTGCAAACAGCAACTGCCTACAGCGTGGCTACAACTAGGAGATATTAGGAGGCAAGTCTTTGATTGAATGGTAGGTAATATGTATTGTGTTTGACATCCCAGTGACCCTAACATGACTGGTCCAGGTTTAATATCTCGATACCGTCTCTTGGAGATGAGTTTATCTCTAAGAGAAGATGAGACAATGTCTATAGGCGGTGGTGATCACTTACTATCAGGTGACCCACTTGCTTGTTTGCCTTCCTATTTCATATATAAAAGAAAAAAAACTCTGACAAACTAAACTAGGCTGGCCATGTTTGAGCCCCAGTCGGGTCAGTCATCTCTACCAATCATAGAAAGAAAGAAAAAACGTTTAAGTATTTACACTTTCTACAACTTGTGTTGACAAGTGAACATATAAAACAAAATATTTTACAGCCTAGTTACAAAATACTTATATTTAAAAGGAAAAAAGAAGAAAAAGTATTTAAAAAAATGTGCCGGGTAGCATAAAATGGGCCCCTCTCAGCATAATGTTGCAGCTGATAGATGCAACGCTGTATTTGAGTGGGGGGTTATCTTTTGTTCACAGCTCGTTTTGTGGTCTGCCTGCTGACAAGCCAGGTCATGGAGCTGGCGTGCACGACAATTTACACCTCAGTACAAACCCGGAAGCTGCCAGCACTCGAATTGAAGGAGAGGTTCAAGATCACCCTGTACGTGCTGGCTTCCACTGTCAGCTTCCTCGGCCACCCAATACTTGGGGAAGAGTTCATCTTGCTGTTGATGGCGTGCGCTGGTGCCAGATACTTGGAAGCAGTAAGGCTTTTTTTACTTGTGCTTTTCAGTCAAGGGCGGATTTAAGGGAAGGGGGGGGGGGGTAGAACGTGCCCCTCAAGACGTTCAAGTTTATTTCAATTTCACACGCTCAAAAAGTTCGTATTATACACCATGCGCCAAGCGGCGCGAGTCAAAAGGAACGCGCCGCCCGCGCCCGCCTTCCCCCCGCTACTCCCGGCGACACGCTAGGGTTGCGCGGCATTCGTTTTCAATTACACTGACACGGCGGGGGCGAGCGAGCGAGCGCGCGGCAAGCAGACAGCCTACTGCGATTTGCCTATGCCATAGGCAAGGCGGTCGAGCGTACCTACAGTGCGGACTGGAGCCCCGTGGCAGTTAATGTTTTAATCTGATATCTTATAAGCTGCTCTATGAACCCTCTTAGTTTTGGCGTTGGTTTTACGGACATTACACCCTTTATTTTTTTTCTTTTAGAAACGGCAGTCAGCCACCATCACCTACGGTGAAGGCATGGCCTGCAGTTTCGCGGAAGGGTATCTCTACCTCGTGATCCCCAGTGACGGGGCCAAATTCGTCGGTATAGACGAGACGATAAGAGCCTACGAATCAACCCACCGGGTGATCTTCCCCGTTCGGAGGCTGCTGATCGTCATCACCAAGTCACTGTACTGCCCGCCCAACCTGGAGGAGTTCAACAGGAATGACGCCAACGTGCCGAATGTCGAGGCTTGTCAGGTTGATGATCAGGTTAATTGTGCTATCCCCAAAAGAAATCCAGGGTTCATTGATTGATTAATAATTGACTCTCATGGAAAATTACAATAGTTTTACATGTCACTCGGGGCTTCCCGGGATGTTTTCACGGGATTTTACGATAGATACTCTATGGGACAAAAAGGATCCTGTTTTACAATCCTGGATATGATCTATCTGTCTGCCAAATTTCATCTAAATCCGTTTAGTCGTTAATGCGTGGTTGCGGAACAAACATCCAAATATCCATTAGATTTAGAGACATCATTCCTTTCGCAATTTTGAATTTTTTTAGGATGTTAGGATTGACATGAACTTTCAGTGCGGTCACATCGATCTCTGGCGTTGAAAAAGTTAGAATCCAAGGTCTGAAATTAAGTGGAGTATAAACGCAGCCCGAAAAAGCGCCCCCCGTACAAACGGCGATAACGTTTTCCACCCTCTAAACCTTAACCTATGGCAATGATTTTTTGGTATGTTGTCTTGGAACTAGTTTTGTATGTTTCGATTTTTTTAATATTCTTCATAGATTTGACAATATTTTCATTTTAGGAGTTTCATACATAAAAAAGGCGTCAATATCTTTGAAACTATTACGAGCGTTTAAAAAAATCAAAACATACAAACCTAGTTCTAGGGCACGATGACAACACAAAAAAATGGCTATATGTTTACGTTTAGAGGGTGGAACACGTCATCGCCGTTCGTACGGAGAGCGCTGGGTTCACACTCCTCTGGAGTCACTCCATGGTGAGCGTGTCCGCAGAGCCTGGCGGACGTGCAGCGCAACGTGGCCGGCGTGCAGAACCGCGTGTACCGCAACACGATCTACAAGCTGCGGCGCCGCGCCGCCGACCCGCGCCCCGTGCACGTGGTGGCCGAGTGCGCCACGCCCATCCACACGCTGTGGAAGGTGCTGCAGAAGCGCGCCGTGTACCAGCGTGAGTACAGTAGTACGCTGTGGGTGCGCTCGCCGCGTTACCTATGGCATAGGTTAATCGCAGCAGGTTGCCGGCTTGCCGCGCGCGCGCCCGCTCGCTCTGTGTCGCGCGTTGATAGTATTATAGTAAGCAGCGCAATCCTAGCGGTGCGCCAGGGCATTGCGGGGGGAAGGCGGGCGCGGGCGGCGTCTACCTTTTGACGAATGCCGCCTGGCGAATGTTTATGATGTAATACGAACTTTTTGTGCCTGATCATAAAGTTGGAATTCGTTTAATGGTGGTCGAAAAAGAGAAGTTTCTGTACGTTAGTACTAATACTTATTCTGTGGTACAGCGAGCGTGTACCGCGACACGGCCACAGAATAAATAATAGTACTAAACGTACAGAAACTTCTCTCTTACGACCGCGATTAAACGAATTCCAACTTTATTGTCACGCTCAAGAAGTCCGTATTACTTCATACACATTAGCCAGGAGGCGCGCGTCGAAAGGAACGCGCCGCCCGCGTCCGCCTTCCCCCCGCAACTCCCGGCGACTCGTTAGGGTTGCGCTGCATTCGTTTTCAATAAAACTGACACGGCGAGATCGAGCGAGCGGGCGCGCGGCAAGCCGACAACCTACTGCGATTTGCCTATGCCATAGGCAAGGCGGTCGAGCGTACCTACAGTGCGGCGCGGAACCACAGAATATAATCACACCAAGTTTAACGAGTGTATCTATTTCCTGTATTTGTAATGCAGCAACAATGAAAACCGAAGTTTCTTTCACCAACCCTCTAATTTTCTACTTTTGAATTTTCTATTATTTGTCGGGATCATCAAAAAAAACATCGCTAACTAATATTCGATGTTAATATACACAAAAGAAAAATTGAAACAAAACGGTACATACCGTACATACTTAAATTATTTTACAATATTTTTAGTACAGATAATAACAACAGATATTTTGACATATGCAGCTGAGCAAAGTACAAAGCCAAAATGTAAGAAAAAAGGTGGTTATGTGATAGGGTGGAATAAATACGTCGCGGGCGTTCATAGGGCTGCCAGGGATAGGTTTCAGGATTGGATCTGTGCGGGAAGGCCGTCGCAGGGGAACATTTATGACAAAATGAGTGAAAGTAGAAGGTGTTTTAAGGCCAAGCTTAGATGGTGCCAAGATAGACAGGAGCAAATTAAGTGTGATTTATTAGCTTCCAACCATCAAGCAAAAGATTTTAGGGCCTTGTGGAAAAACACTAACAAATTGAATTTGGGGCCCGGAGTACCTGTGAGCGTCGGCGGGGTGAGTGACCAGAGGGACATTGCCAATAATTTTAAAGCACATTTCCAGATACAGTCGCCCATAGTTTCATCACAGAAAGAGGTTAAAGATGTTGAGATCATTGGGGGAGTGCCTAACATCATAATCAATGCTAAAGACGTACAATCAATAATCAAAGGTATGCAGCGAGGCAAGTCTCCCGGTCACGATGGGCTCAGCATCGAGCATCTTAAGCACGCAGGTGTACACCTACCACGGGTGTTGGCAATGTTCTTCACACTCTGTATGAGACACGCTTATCTTCCTGACCGCCTCATGAGGACTTTGGTAGTGCCTCTGGTTAAAAGTAGAACAGGGGATGTTTCGGACATGACTAACTACAGGCCCATCTCACTCGCTACCGTAATAGCGAAGGTGCTTGATGGTTTACTTAATGATCACCTTAATAAAACAATTAAAGTGCACGACGCCCAGTTCGGCTTCCGAGCGGGGTTGTCTACTGAGTCTGCCATATTATCATTAAAGCAAACTATCAAGTACTACACTGACAGAAATACACCGGTTTATGGGTGTTTCCTGGACCTGTCTAAGGCTTTCGACCTGGTTGTTTATGACTTACTATGGGAAAAACTAGAGCAGGAGGGAGTCACCACAGACTGTGTAAATGTGCTGAAATATTGGTACAACAACCAGGTCAATCAGGTGAGGTGGGCGGGAGTAATGTCTGATGAATACAGACTCCAATGTGGGGTGAGACAGGGTGGTTTGTCATCTCCGATTCTATTTAATCTCTACGTCAATAAGCTGGTTGAGGAGCTCAGCAGCACACATGTCGGATGCTATATTGATGGCCAATGTGTCAATAACCTGAGTTATGCGGACGATATGGTGCTGCTGAGCCCCTCGGTCAATGGTATAAGGAAATTGGTCGACATGTGTGAGGGCTACGCGGTGCGGCACGGTCTAAGGTACAACTCTAAGAAGAGCGAAGTGGTTGTTTTTAAATCTAGCAGGTTAAACCCTTCAGTTGTGCCCTCGATTGTGCTGGGTGGGGTGGCTCTTGGGGTTGTGGACCAATTTAAATACCTAGGCCATATCGTCACTTACGACCTAAAAGACGATGCTGATGTGGAGAGGGAGAGGCGGGCTCTGGCGGTCAGGGGGAATATGATTGCTCGCAGGTTTGCTCGATGTACGAGGCAAGTTAAGATTACCTTGTTTAGAGCCTATTGCCAGGTATTCTACTCGAGCAGCCTGTGGGTTAATCACACTAGGCGTGTGTATGGTACGCTGAGGGTTCAGTACAATAACATACTCAGGATGCTGTTGAGGATGCCGCGCCGCTGCAGTGCGTCTGCTATGTTCGCCGAGGCGCACATAGACGACTTTTACGCAGTAAGACGGAAGAAAGTCGCCTCGTTGCTGAAGCGTGTGCGCGGCAGCAGCAACAGCATTGTGGGGATGTGTGCAGAACGCCTCGATTGCCCTATCACTAAACACTGGGTGGGGATTGTGACGGGGCAATTAAAATAAAATCATTGTTTCTCTCTTTTTCTTGAATGTGTTTAATCAATGATGTAATGTATGTATACTAACACTAGCTTCTGCCCGCGGCTTCGCCCGCGTGGCCTACAGAAAACAAATTACATCTAAATCCGAAAACCCCGAAACATCGTTATTTATTTATGATGAGCAGCTACAATTCTAATTTTCAAGTTTATTTTTATTGTTATTATTAAAAGCTCACGCCTGTTTCCCTTTGGGGTAGGCAGAGACCACAGAACGTCATTTGCCCTGGTCTTGGCATATTCCCTTGCTCCCTCCACACACATTCCTCTCTTCATGCATGCTCGGCGGTTCCGTGTACTTCTGGTTTGACCCGTCTTCAGGACATCACAAATTTGGTTGGCAAAAGTACGTCGAGGCCGCCCTCGACCAACTCGCCCAGTCACATCACCTTCATAAATTTGCTAACGTAATTGCCTTTCATCCATTCGTTCAACATGCCCAAACCAACGTTACATTCGTTTCTCTATTCTAGTCACTACATCTTCTTTCAGACCTCACCTCTCTCTTATAACACCATTTTTCACTGTCTCAGTCAGCTTAATCCCGCTCATACTATTCGGAGAACTCATCTCTACGGCATTTATTCTACTCCTATGCTTCTTCTCGCAAACCCAGCTTCCATTTCCATACATCAACGTGGAAACTAACACAGCATCGTTAACAGCCGAACGTCGTAAAAGGCACGTTTGGCTGTTCACGTTGCTGGATGCGACATTCTGGCTGCTCACAAAAGCACGCAGAGCTCCCAATTTCCCGCTTTCACTCTCCTTTCAATGTCTTCATCGTGCTTTCCATCCGTAGTAAACATACTACCTAGTACACAAATTCTTTCACTTGTTCTACTCTTTCATTACCAATCTTTATTACACATTCAGAAACCTCTTCATTCTTCTCTTACACCATTAGTTTCGTTTTTGTAACATTAACTGTGATCCCTTAAAGACTTCCAAGTTTATATCTTCGAAAAAGCCTCCATACCTCCATACAAATTTTTAACCCCGTTTCTCTCGTTTTAATTGTGAAAACCCAAATACCCTTAAACACGGCGGTATTCATTTATGCTCAGTAGTTCTAATTTTCAAGTTTCTACCTTTAAAAACGCCGATACCTCCATACAAACTCCCCCCTCCCCGTGTTACCCCTTCAAATTAAAAATCTAAAATCTCTGAAATATCTCATTATTTATTTATAACTATCTCCTGCCCGCGGCTTCGCCCGCGTGGTCTACAGAAAACAAATGTCTTTTTTTTTAGAATCAAAAAACTTATAAGTGCTCTCACTCCCTTTCATATTTTCACCGTCCGTTTTGCCCCCTTCCAATGTAAAAATCCAAATACCCTAAAACAAACAATCATTATGAAGTTCTTATTTTTGAATAAACCGATACCTCCCCTCCATAGAAAGTTTCACCCCCGTTTCCCACCTCTAAAATTCGATAGTCATAAAACCCTGAAACACATAATTATTTATTTATGATAAGTATCTAAAATTCAAAATTTCAAGTTCCTATTAAGAACCCGATATCTCCATCCATACAAACTTTTACTCCCCGTTTCCCCCTACAAATTTGAAAATCCAAAAACCCTGTGACGCGTCATTATTCATTTATGATAAGTAAGCTGTATTTCAAAATTACAAGCTCCTATTAAAAAAATCAATACGTCCTTACAAACTTTCACCCCCGCTTCTCCCCCTTTAAATGTAAAAATGTAAAAATCCTGAAATACGTTATAATACTTATAAGCTATTTATGATCAGTAGTTCTAATTCAAATTTTCATGTTTATAACTTCAATCAACAAAGACTTTCATACAAAGTTCAACCCCCACCCCCCGTTTCCCCCTAAAGGTAAAAAATACCAAAAATGGTTTCTTAGCGGATGCCTACGTTATAAAATAAACCTATTTTCCAAATTTCAGCTTTCTTGATTCAACAGTTTCGGTTGGACGATGATCGCAAATCAGTCAGGACATGTTTGCGCGTGGCAGACAGACAGACAGACGGATAGACGGGTGGCAAATAGAGGCTTAGTAATAACACGTTACCACGTACGTAATTTTTACTTCAATACAAAAAAATTGTGAATGAACAACTCAAATACAAAATTGCATCCCTCTTTTCCCCTCTTAAGGGTTGTAATTCCAATAACAACCGATATACTCGCGTTATAAGCCTAAATAATAAATGTAGTGATTTTTGCTGTGAAAATGTAGGCCTTTCCATACACAACTTTATCCCCCTTTTCACCCCTTCAGGGGTGGAATTATCAAAAACACTGAGACCCATATAAATTTTTTTTTTTACGTAAGCCTATCAACAAAATTTCGAGATGCTAACTTCAAAACTGACGGACTTTCATACAAACTTTCATCCCCTAATTTACCCCCTTAGGGTTGGAATTTCCAAAAATCCTTTCTTAGTGGATGCTTACACTATATAAGGTATCTATGTGCAAAATTTCAAGTCTCTAGGTCCAGCGGTCTGGGCTGTGCGCTGATATATCAGTCAGTCAGTCAGTCAGTCAGTCAGTCAGTCAGTCAGTCAGGACTTTGAATTTTATATATATAGATAGGTAAATAAGTGTAATGTACCTACTAACAATTATATGGGTCATCTGGCCTGAAATAAAAGATTTTTTTATTTTTTTTATTTTTTTTATTTTTTTTTTTAGGGCTGGCAGCGGCGGACGGTGAAGAAATCAACAGGGCGTTCTGTGAGACGTTGCCGCGCATCGTCGAGAACAGCCCCGAGCTGCGCGGGAAGTGCGACCTCGTGTTCTACGACGGTGAGAGAGATGTTGTCGGGGTGCCTACGTGGTCGGTCGGGCACACGTGTAACGCACTGACCTGACAGTTTTACAACTAAATTTTCGATTGAAATCACACTGTTAATAAGAAGTGCACCACTTGTAATTTTTTTGTAAATTAAGAGTTAGGTTAAGAGAACTGTGAACCCAGCGCTCTCCATACAAAGGGCGATAACGTTTTCCTCCCACTAAACCTTAACCTACAGCTATGATTTTTTTGCATATTATTATTATGCCCTAGAACTACGTTCGTATGTTTTGATTTTTTAAATATTCTTATTAGTTTCAAAAATATTGACGCTTTTGTATTTTGTATGAAACACCTAAAATGCAAATATTGTCAAATCTATGAAGAATATTGAAAAAACCAAAACATACAAACCTAGTTCTAAGGCATAATGACAACATACCAAAAATCATCGCCATAGGTTAGGGTTTAGGGGGTGGAAAACGTTATCGCCGTTTATATGGGGAGCGCTTTTTGGGGCTGGGCTCACACTCTTAAGCTGATTAATAGATTCCGGAGTATCTCATTACCAATTTATTATAAATGACAGCTATCTATGAGTGACTTAAAACAGTGTTGGAGTTCCCTAAACTTGGAAGTGGTTGCTGAAAATGGACAAAAAAAAAACCAAATCTTCTCTTAAACTTTGTAACCGAAATTTCTTTCGATTTTTTATTTTAAATGTTTTCAACATTCATTTTTCTTTGTGTTGTCATTACAATTTTAATTGACATCTTCTCTTTTAAACAGTTCGAAACAAATTCACTATCCGATCCTGTCGGCCTTCATATCTTTGGCCGCTTACTTCTAAAGCACTCAACTGATTTTGATATGGTTTTCGCTGTCATTTAGACATTTTGTTATGGAAGGTTTTTAGGTACTTAGTATCCTAATTATAACAAACTGGAACAAATTACCTTGCCATTCCGCGAAACCAGTGCCGTGCTCGTGCAAGTTAGCTATGCCTGTGCGACATATACATAATGTTCATGCAAAAACCCACCCTCCGCTTCCACACGAAACAACATATATCACACAGACTCAACTACACACCACTACTACTAAACACAAAACAACACGAACGACGCGCGTTTCGCCTCTGTACGAGGCATCATCTGGATCTAACAGTACGACCGTTCGCTACTTGAACGAATGGCGTACTAAACCATTACGACATTCGTTCAAGTACATAGTAAACGGTCGTATTGTTAGATCCAGATGATGCCTCGTACAGAGGGTTCGCGGAGTAGCAAGATAATTTGTTCTAGTTTCTTGAAATGGACCTGCGCTAAGTAACGACTGAATCTAAATTAAAATTGTAATGACAACACAAAGAAAAATTAGGGCAATGGAAGGACTTGAACCTGCAACATCAGTATTCCGTGCTTTGCGTTTGCCAGTTTCACGGAATGCTGACGTTGCAGGTTGAAGTCCTGCGATTGCCCTAATTTTTCTTTGTGTTGTCATTACAATTTTAATGTAATAATTGAATGTTAAAAACATTTAAAATAAAAATCGAAAGAAATTTCGGTTACAAAATTTAATAACGCCTGAATCTATTAATTATACTAATTATAGACTTACCCGGGTAGTAATATTGCTTGTTTGTGTGCGTTGCACCAGTGCAGGAGAACTGCCTTAAAAAAATACTGAAGTTTAATGTTCTGTTTCAGATACGAACCCTAATGAGAACCTAGCAGAAGTGTTGCTTGCGAAGGTACGTGAGATCGAACCCAACTTTGAGCAGATGATCGCAAACAATAACTAGATAGAGGAGTTTTGAGTTCATTATGTGACGTATCCACTGAAGCTGTGGCCCTAACATGACTGGCCAAGTTTACTTTATCTCTATCTGCGTCCCTTTCTTGTGACACTAGTTAGACAGAGACACAGGGAGGGATTAAACTAAACCTGGGCTGTCATGTTAGGGCCGCAGGGGTGGCGAACCTTTATACTGTATCAACTTGTCGTCATTTATAATTTTGATTTAGTGTTTATTGGGAAAATAATGCTAAATACTATCAACTCAAAACACTTTATTTACTGCCAAAAATATAGTAATAAGAGTTTTAGTTATTTTGATGTAATATCGTCGCGTGCCTTTGGTTCGCCATCCCTGCACTAGGGTTTGCAATCCGGGACTTTAATATCTCAGATTCCGGAATTCCGGCATTGCGCATACTGAAAATTCCAGTAATGCAAACCCAAAATATCCAAGTAGATACGCGTAGAATTAAGACAAAGAAATATATTTTTACCTTTTTATTAGCCACTATAAGTGGCGAACTTGAATATTGGTTGATGCTTAGTAATGACACAAAAACTTAAGTTTTAATTTTTTTTTATTATATTTTTGTTTAATTTTAAGTAAAATTATACGATCCAGAGGAAGTGGATTTAAAACTGCATTTAAAAAATCACTAATACAGCTGCGCATGTTCTTCCATGCTTTGTTTTTTTTTTTTGCTAAAATCAGATTTTTAACTTCGATGTTTATTTGAGAAATGTAAAGTACAGTCAAGGAATTTAATTTCCAACCCACCTAAGGTTCAATATCGTATAGCAAACTGTCACCATAAGAGCTAACTAGAGCAGGACGTTAGACATATCGACCTTAATGCATTGCGAATGTCAGACGACATTTCAAACGAAATGGGTAGGGAATTAAATTCTTTAACTGTGCCTTGGGCACACTGGCAAACCACGTTGATCCTTACCTGTCATTTAAGTTAATAAAAAAAATCTGAAATTCAGTTTTGGCCATCAAATATCGTGTGCCTGTCAGTGATTTTGTATGTTTTGTGATCAGATAACGTTAAGTGGTTAACATTAAGAGTTTTTATTATAATAGTAATTAAGAATATTAACCATTAAGTTTTGACAGTTTAATCATACGATTTTAGAACATGACATTTCTTTTTTTTTGTATTTTTTATTTTTTGTCATTCTTTGGCATTTCTGTCGCTTGATGTTTTGTGGCAACTTTGGACACACTCCCAAAGACCCTAGTACAAGACAAGACATATAAGTCACCATTAAAGACTGAACTGCGGGAATGTGTCATTTTCGAAAGGGTATATAGTATGCACTATGAAGTTGACATAGCTATCCCTTTGGAGCATAGACAATTTCCCTCAGCTCCCTCGTTAAGAGTGTGAACCCACCGCTCTCCATACAAACGGCGATAACGTTTTCCACCCTCAACCTTAACCTAGGCCCATGATTTTTTTGTATGTTGTCATTATGCTCTAAAACTAGGTTTGTATGTTTTGTTTTTTTAAATATTCTTAATAGTTTCAAAAATATTTACGCTTTTTTGTTTTGTATGAAACTACTAAAATGCAAATATTGTCAAATCTAGGAAGAATATTAAAAAATCAAAACAAAAACCTAGTTAATAATGACAAAATGGCAAAAAATCATTGCCATAGGTAGTATTAAGGTTTAGACCGGCCATACACGGATAGCTAGAAGCAGTCAGGATGGACTGCTTCAAACTGCGACTGCATAGTGCAAACGAACAGCCTGAGCGGTCCGCGTATTGAGAATGAAATTTTTGTGTTGAAACTGCAGGTCACCCAACAGTGACCGCTTGAAGCTGTTGGCGCTGACTGGTTTAAGCGGTCCGTCTATAGAGGCCCGTAGAGGGTGGAACGTTATCGCCGTTTGTATGGGAAGGTATGGGTTCACACTCCTCTTAATGGTCGCCTAAGTTTGTTGCTGTGTGTACGCTAGCTTATGTCACGGATATCAATCGTATACCTGTTCTTTTCTAACCAGCTAGCGTTCGAAAGGGATGGATGCTGTTCGTGATAAACGCAGAACTACTAGTGCAATATAGCACTTGTTGTCTATTAATATAGTTGTCTTATAAAAAAGAAAAATTGTACGATAGGCAAAAGAATATAGAGTCAAACCACCATCACGCTACAACGCGTGGCGTCACAGAGGATCTAATCTTCAAATACTTGTGATTAGCGGATTATTCAAAGAACTTTTTAAGGCCGTTTTATGTTACTCAAATGTTTAAACTTATCCACATTCATGGGCGTACCCAGCTTCTGGCCTAGAAGGGAGCTAGTCAGATGCTAGATTCGGTAATCTTCGTCCGCCATCGTCGCGCGCGGTTTTTTGCCAATTGCACCGTGCATTTTGCCAGTGTCTACTGCGCGGTTTATTTAAAAGTTCGAGCATAGGGCCCCGTTTACACGTTTATTAGTAATTAGGTGAGCTCATATATGTTCTGCGAGAGCAGCTGCCCCTCCTTGCCCCCCCCCCCCCTCCCTGGGTACGCTCATGTCCACATTCGTAAGACCGCCTATTGTATGCCTTTTCTTATGTCTCTATATTGTACCTTTTGTGTTTTTTGGTGTTCAATAAAGAGTTATTGTATTGTATTGTATTATATGACGCCTGTAAACAATAATTATAACTATAATGTGCCTTAATAGTCTAGCTAAAAGCTATAGCTATAGTTGGGGAGTACGCGCCACTTTGATGAAGCAAAATCAAACTTATTTGTTTACAGTTATTCATAAAAACTTAACAATATTTTTAAGCTAACAAATGTTTTGTCCCTCTCATTTGAGGGCAAACGTCACAATGACAGATAAAAAAAAAGTTAACTAACAAACGTTTACGAAGCGTTTATGATTAAGGGAGTTAGCGTATAGCGACTTTAGAGGGGCCTTCCGCTTGTTCCTAAACTGCGGCCCTTATACAACCAGCCTACTTAATTTATTCCTCTATGCAGCTACATGTAAAAGTCTGATCGTCGACACTTGTCTTAATGGATGTCGTAAACAACATTTTAACCTAAAATTTCAGTTTAGCCATCGAAATATTGTCCATTGTGTAAATACAACACTAAAGGAACACATTATAAATTAATTTTGCGGGTAGGACCTTGTGCAAGGTCCGTCCGCTACCACCATCTCGCTTGCTAATTGCCGCTAAGCTGCAGTGCTTGCACTGTTGTGTCCCGACGTAGAGAGCAAGACAGCCGGCGCAATTACTGGCACAAGAGGTATTCGATCTTAACAGCAGATGCGTTGCCAACCAAGAGGTGGCAACGCATCTGCAATCCCTATGGGCGGTGGTGATCACTTACCATCAGGTCACCCACTTGCTCGTTTTCTTTCCGATGTTGTATAAAAAAAATTATAAATGTGAAATTCTAGGTTAGAAGTTTGTTTACATGATAAGACGAGATGTGGTTGATGAGCCTTTAGAACTATCGATAGTATCGATTTTTTGTTGAAATAATACGTCAATATCGTATTGGATTTTAAACACTATCGATACTATCGATAGGCGTATCGATATTGTGACTATTTTTCAAGGTCACGAACCTATCAGCAATACTGTCGATAGTTCGATATATTCTGCAACGCTGCTTTACTCTAAATAGTCAATATTGTTATAAAGAATGGGTTACAGAGAGAAATTAAACGTGGGAAGTTGGGCATATATGTTGGAGCCACTGGCTATAGTAGCACGCTAGCGTTTATCGCGCACATAAACGCTTTGGTCCCTCTCGCACACGCATACTGGTTAGAACGGGATAAACGCTTTATGTCATCGATAAAAGCTAGCGTGCTAGGACCCTAGGTGTGTCCAAAAGCCATGTTTTACTAAATTGACATATTAGATAGGCTAAGATTTTTTAAGTTAAGTAAGATGACTGAATGTCTGCGACATTTTAAAGTATCGTTACCAGACTGACTAGTTTCCTAGGATCAGATCCGTCTAGTCTTTTAACGTTAATTTGTAAACTTAGGCTAAGATGTCCTTATGGCTACACCAAGACCCAATTTAATAAACGCGACAGGTGACAGTGACATTTCGTTATACATTGCTTACCCACACATGATGTCAAGTCTGCAATTATGCAGCGTTACTTGTCGACTCAGTATTGTACGGCGAATTGTCACTGTCACCTGTCGCCTGTGGCGTTTATGAAATTGGACCCAGATGTCGTTTTTGAAATGCCATAGGTTTATACCTTTATTTTTCTTTATACAACTTTACGTGAGACTAGCGACTCGCCGGCGGCGCACGGGTACTATTAGTATGTACAGTCAAGGAAATTGAAACACGTACCACCGTAGAACCTAGTCGAAGAGACATACGCATGACATTTGTATGACATAGCCTGGCGTTTAACGCGTCGCGTCATTGCGACAGGGTTCTAAGGTGGTACGTGAACATATTTCCCCTACTGTATATGTAATTTACATAAAAATCCTCGTAAACTACGCAACTAGTGTGACCAACTCTGTCTGCTCATTTTACAGGAAATGTGATCTAAAATTACAGGACTCATGGCAAAAATACAGGACAACTCGTTTACTGTATTATATGGTCCTGTATCTGTCTTATAAAATACAGGACAGAGCAAAAATCATAGTTGAACAACGGGACCACACTACACGCAACGGATTCGGATGGTTTTGACATTTAGAGTTTTATTGTAATCGAAACTATTTATTTTTTAAATTTTTTCGATTTTTCTTTTTGTATTTTTTTTACATTCAAATTAAATTTAAAATGCTATATAATGAATGACAACACAAAGAAAAATTAGTAAATAATAGTATTAGTAATTATAATTTTAATTTAACAACAAATGGCGTCATCTCTTGTCAGCTCACGGGCATTCATAAATGACCAAGTTGAATGAGATAACTTGATTAAGTTTCTCATAGATGACACCGAGGGTAGTTTTCCCAAAGAAAAAAATATCAATAATGTAATGACCGTAAAAGACGAAACACATTGAAAAATTCGCAGGGTATGGCAGCGGTAATGTGGCGGAAACTGGAATACGCAAGGCACGGAATGCTGATGTTGCAGGTTCGAACCCTGCCATTACCCTAATTTTTCTTTGTGTTTTCATTCATTATATAGCATTTTAAATTTAGAGTTTTTTTTACAGGAGCTTTTTGTGTACGTTAATATGCTAATTATAGCCGTCCGAAGCTGGGACGAGCGCTAGTTTAAGTTAAGCTGTAAAAAGAAAAAAGGTAAAAATGCTGTTACGTCATTTCTATATGTGGACTTCATTTCTTTGGGCCTCCGCTGAGTCACGCGGGCGCCCGGAGCGGGTGTACGCTTAGACGTCGGTTACACGCTCATACTGTCGTCGGTTCAGTCCATCATTCTGGTCAGAATGACGAGAGAATTATCGTGTAACCTGGCTCGTGTCGTGTCAGTCTGAACTGATCGTAACCGTGTCCATTTGTCATTCTGGCATCAGTCAAAACTATACCGGAATAGTGGACTGAACTGACGCCAGAATTAGCGTGAAACCGAAGTCTTATAGAAAAATAGTATAGGAGCGTCCGCTAACTCCGCACCGCGTGCGGGTGCGGGCCCATCGTGGGGCCCATACTATTTGTTCGATAGGCGTGCACTCACTCCGTGCACCCGCGCGAGTTAGCGGAAATCCTTCAAGTGAGTTCACCGCTGGCTGTATCAGCTGCCAAAGGCAATAGTAACGGTTAAGAGATACTTTGAAAAGTACAAATTTAAGTTTCAAATGGATAATTCATGTTATATTTTTGTAATAAATGATTAATCAAAGTTTTTATTTTTTTATTTAAATAGTAACTAAACTTCGTAAAATATGAAATTCATGAAATATCTTGAATTTACGCCTATCAATACTTTTAATTTGATATCCTATTGTTGAAATAACGTAAAAAAATGTTCCTTAAAATATTTTGCTTCAAAAGCGCTATATTTGAATTTTAATTGTCCTATGCCACTCTTATTAAGACGAATCTAACGACACTTCACATGTTTATTAAGCCGTTTAGTCTGCAGCGCGTGCCAAATAAATAGACATACATACATTCATACACTTGAAAACATAACCTTAACCCCCGTGTGATATCAGCACAAGTCTGCACATGGACGCCCATACTACCCACGTGAGCAAACGATTCTTGCTTCACATCTTAATGAAACTTCGACGGTTATTTGAATGAGTTTCCAAGTTTTCAACCCTTATGTGGGCACGCTACGGAAATCTCAACAGCGCCATTCAGGCATCGTTTGCAACTTGAACAAGAACATCTACCGGTGTTTTTACCCGACTGCGCGACGCAAAGGAGGCTAATGTGTTTATTATCAAACGTATAGTCAACCAATTTGATTCACAGGCCACTATAGAACGTTATCGCTATGTGGCATCGCTAAGATATTGTGACATTTACTCAGAAGTCGTTATGACGTTTATTATGAAAAGGTTCTATCTAAGTACAGTGGCATAATTTTACTGACACCGTTGAACACCGCGACGGTTCTCTTTCCGCACAGTCTATCAAGGCGTGCGTGTCGGGTTTCCTCCTCGTGTGCCCAAGTGCTGCGGTTCCCTTATGGACTTCTCCGGGGGAAGAGCAGTGCTTGGGCCGGAGCAACCTGGGCATCGGTCAATAATTTTCTAGCCCATATGGTGGGATATCATTGGCCGATGGCTAATAACCCGATGGGATGGGATTGGAGGGGGGTCTTTTGACCCAAACCATACAATTGCATGTTTTTAATGACACTGGCACAAGCCTCGTGGCCGCCATTAAAGAAAAAAGGTAAAAAAAGAAAGTCTATCAATGACTATTGATAGAAGAGAAGTACCGATTGTCTAGGGTTGTCTATCTATTCCCTTCTGTCAAGAGCCTGTCAAATGGCAACTACAATTTGACACAAAATTCTAACACCAGCAAATTTCGGGCTTGGGTAACAGAAAACCGGCAACAATCTAAAAATTTTAATGTAAAATGAACACCATGAAATTCAAGTTCAGTTTTGTTTCTATGGCAATTCTTCTTTTAACGGTGAATACATTTTAATGCTTAAATTAGATACTTAAATGTCTATCGCTAATTTTCCATTCAATTTTTTATCCAAAGTTTTTATTGTAACAAACTTTGTTTTGTAGGTTTATATTACAGAAACAGAATGTAAAGTGCGTGAAGGGTACTATGAGAAGTTAAAAAACTTAACAAAGCGTAAGTATTTACCTAACGATATACCTTTTAAAATTTCTTCCTTAGGGTTTTCCCCTTTTTGGGGGAGCCAGGTGAACAGTCGGGCGGTTTAACCGCCATCATTGTCGGCTACAATTGTTACCAGAATTATAAAGAAACGGATGGCTATTAGCTTCCACATTTGACGAACCCTCTCCGAAGCTTCGCCAGGAAAACTAAGCTGGTTTGACTACGAAAATTAATCCGACAGCCATCAATCACCCCTTCAACATTCTGTCAGCAACAAGTTGCGGCGGTTGAAACGCCTAAATTATTTGTCCAGCCACACTAGCCAGTTCCTACTCTAGTAGCACGCTAGCGTTTATCAGTTATCACACACATAAATGCTTCCGTCTTTCTTGCACACACATACTGAATATAAAAATAAATTGAAAAAACAGAATTAGCAAAAATGCTGTCGTTTTAATAAGTTTCTGACGGGTGGTAAGTCCTTGTGCAAGGTCCTTCCGGAATGGTACAACCATCTTACTCGCTAATCCAGTCGCAAAGCAGCAGTGCTTGCACGTTGTGTTTCGGCGTGGAGAGCAAGACAGCCGGTGACATTATGAGCAAAAGAGGTATTCTTAGCCCTCTGGGTTGGCAACGCATCTGCAATATCCTTGATGTTGTCTGTGAGCGGTGGTGATAACTTACCATCAGGTGACCCACTTGCTCGTTTGCCTTCCTATTTTATAAAATAAAAAGTATTCTTTTTTCAGAGCCTGTATATCCTATGGACTTCCGACAGATTATTATAGATGCCCGCCACGTCCTCGAGAAGGTTCTTTCTAAAGGCAAAGTGCGGGTACTCGGCGTTGACGGTTGGTCCGCCTAACTTCAAAGAACAACAGGGGTGATTTTTGAATTTCGAACGCTCGACATTCGCCAGTCGCGCACCAATCAGTGCCAGCTAAAATGTACGCCCGCGTATTTGATTGGCCCGCGGCTGGCGAACGCTCGAACGTCAAAAATCAATCGATTTAATTTTATTTCTGTTTGTAATAAAATTCGGGCAATCAATTTCAATGATATTGAATTTTATTTACATAAACTATGTCACCGGCTGGCAAGTTTTGTTAGTTTAGTTTATTTATTCAATCGGTATGAAATAACACTCAATACACTATAAATTGCATAGAATGTCAAATTACACAAATCAAGTCAAGATGTGTCAAGTTATTAAAATGAGTCAGTTTTATTCTTAGTCAGTCAGATGCTAGATTCGGTGATCTTCGTCTGCCATCGTCGCACGCGGTATTTGGCATTTGCCAGTGTCTACTGCGCGGTTTATTTTAAAGTTAGAGCATATGGCCCCGTTTACACTTTGATTAGTAATTAGGCGAGTTCATACATGTTCTGCGAGATTTCCAGGGGGGGCAGCCGATATACGTACACAGCCTAAAAGTGGTAAAGTCATCACTTAAATCGACTGTTTCCGCTGGGCTTCAGGGCATCATTCTTGCTTCGGTTCTGGTTTCTTGAGCGCTTGCCGTTTAATACATCCATCACATCTTTGCTTATTTCTTGGAGCTTTATGATGTCTTTGAACAACTTTTCCACAGACTTAACGGGAACGTCTCTTCTTTCAAAAAACTAAAAATGTAAATTGGATTAAAGTTAGATTTTTATTATGAACAAGACAAGGCAACTTTTGTTATAATGTGTTTATTTTTAGCAGCCGTCGTGGCTGCCGTGCAATGCCCCAGCTGTATTGTTGTATGCACTGACCTATAAACAATGGACTACTAGTCAGCGTTTAAAAAGTGGCCTCAAAAGTCGAACAAAAAGTACAATAAATCGGCAATCGCTCGCGCTGTCAGTCTGTTGGACCGACCGCGCTGCTGTCAATACATACTATTATTTTGTAAAAAAAACTTATTTGCAACAATTGCAACGAAACTTAAGAAATTATTATTTTATGCAGTTAGATGTAAAATTGAAAATCCAATGACTGTAAATGGTAAACTAATAATTTGCATTTGTAACATTGGCGTCAACCTGTGTTCTCAGTCGGGCCGTTTTTCTGCTGTCATTTAGTATGACACTGTACATCCATACATTATCATATCATTGGTGTATGTAATTAAATGTTAGAATTAGAATTATATACAAAGTTATTTTACCTTAGTAACAAAGTAGCGATCTCTCATGAGCTTTTGTAGAGTTTGGGGGTGGTTTTTATTAACGATATGTGAGAACCCCATAATATGGGGCCCGAGATGCCAGTAAAAAATGTTCTTGCTACTTAACTTTCCATGTACATGATTTTCATCATCATCATCATCTCAGCCACAAGAAGTCCACTGTAAAACATAGGCCTCCTCCTTGGATTTCCAAAGTGACCAGTTGGAAGCGGCATGCAACCAGCGCCTTCCTGCCACCTGTATGAGGTCATCGGACCATCTTGTGGCTGGTCGTCCTACGCTGCGCTTGCTTGTACATGATTATTGTTGTACAAACATGTTATAATCCTTATGAGTTGGGAATACAGAGTTGAATAAGCGTCTTGTGCAACCATTGTGATTGGTACAGCAGGTTCTTCATCTGTTCCAATTAGTTTCATGACAATGATATTTCTGCAGCAACACACAGGGTTTCCAAACATCTGCATTAGCTCAAATTCTTTTTGAGTCTTTTCAGATAATAGCTCTATTTATCACAGTATCATTGCTCAGTTTGTAAATTTTTATAGCCGTTCTGACTTTCCCATACCAATCGAAGTTGGCGTAACCAGCAGAAATAACAATGGAGTTCTTACCCTCACCGATCACATCATGGCACTGGCCTATATTTTTAACACTAGCAAACTTTTCCAATAGTAGAGTAGTACTTGTATCTAATTTATGACTCAAACGAAGTTGTCTTTCCTTCTGATCTTTAGAGCAAGTTTTTCTGTAAGTGATAAAGTTATCACCTATTTCTTCGCATGGAGGAAGTTTTGGTTTGGAGCCATTTTTATTTTTAAAAGATCCACACTGTCTCCAATATTGTTCCTCGTATAATTCTTCATTACAATCTGAGTCTTCCACATCATCCTCAATATCTTCATCTACTTCTGTGTCATGTTGGCTTTTCTTACTGGTTTCATACTGCACAATAGTTGTCATAGTACTGTAGCCACTTTCCGATAGATTATTTTCAAACATATTTTCTTGCGATGTACCTCCTGGCTCGAATCTTGATATCTCGTACAAATTCGTATTTTCGTTTAATTCCTCGTTTACGTTTATAGGCATTTCCTTGTGAACAACTAAAACAGTACAGCACACCAGATAAAAATACTTATTGAAACGCGTAAAACTATTACTGACGTCTTTTCCTTTATTCTTTTTTTAATTTTACAATTTTAATTTTAATTAATAAAGGATTTACAAGACAATATAAGCACTAAAATAAATTAACTACTCTACAGAGTAGTACACTTCCTGTACTTTTTAACTTAAGCATAAGCTTTACGATCAAGTTAAAGTGGGAGGTGGCCGAGCATTTATATGCTTTCCTATTATTACAAAACTATTAGCAATTTTAGTTTGTTCACAAACTTGTTGCTAACTTCCTTTAAACATTGTTCAAAAGTTTTCCTTGTATGGGTTTTTTGATTTCAAGTTTCTGGTTTTGTGTTGGCATGAATGCACATCTGTCATAACGTAATCATACCGACGTTTACTGCGAGCGTTTCCATCTTTCTCTTTCTACGGTTTCCATGTTTCCATAGACATCATGTTTCCGATGTTTCCTGATCTTGTTGGTTCTTTTTATTCTGGAAAAAATCCAGGGTAAAATTTCCAGTATGTTTCCAGTTTACCTTTGTTACACAACAAATTATCATAGTATAAAGTAAGTTAAACATAAACAAATTAAATGAGAGGAAGTACCTTTACAAATACTAGGTCATAAATAAAATCAAGAATAAAATCCAATTAGTCTGTCGATTGTGGTTAATGCTGGCTGTGAGTGCTGTTTGGGCGTTTAAATAAAGCGGCGAAACAGTCTTGACCACCGAACTGTCAAGCAAAAAAAAAAAGAAAAGTCAAATCAACGAAGTCAAAACAATGCAGTCTTCACGTGTTTTTGACAAAAATATGTTAAAGAATTAACTTTATTATTGAAAATGGGCAAACGAAAATATAACAACGACAGTGAAGAGACGGGTAAAAAGAGTAAGACCGATGAAACAGTTTCTGAAGCAGAAAATGAAAACGCGCGGCCCGAGCAACCTCAAATCGAACAAGTCGGGGTTGAAAATGAAAAAACCTCGAGGAAACATCATGGGTTCGATATCAAACATTTCCGCAAGGATCTGGCGTCTAAAACTGGACAGACAATGGGTAAGTAGGTTACTGGTTGAATTTTCATGCCATGCCGTTATTATGCTGACTCCGGGATATAGAATAGCATATATTTCCACCTGGGTGGGATTTTTGGAGTCAGTTCGTCTGTGTGAGTCAGTGCCTTATTCGCCACATGGCTAATCCGGCACTGCTAATCTTAATCTTAATATAATCTTGCTACGTAGCAAGAGTAGCAAATGCTACGGGCCCCATGAATTTGGGGGCCCCGCGCTCCAACGTCTTTCTGACTGTAATAAAAATGTATTTAATACCCTAAACTAAGAACCTAAAGCAAACCAACAGAATTGACAAAATTTGCAACAGGCCTCGCAGTGGCTTAATCCAGCACTGGTGTGAGTCCGCCTGACTTTTTCATATAAGCCCAAAATGGACAGACTAAATATTTCATTTTTTCTTAGGGAAATTTCACTAAGGTACAGTGCTTTTTAGAAATAAATAATTAGTGTAAAAGTTGGCACATCCAATTCCATTGTTCGTTTTGTTGGCGATGTTAGATATTTTGTATTCTATTTTAGTTCAAATAAAATATTTTTCTTTTATCTTTTTCCCGGGGCACAATCTTTGGACTCAAAGATTTATTTGAAAATTAGTAAGAATCCCTCAAATGACTGTGATTTTGAGATCCCCAGACTAATGTGAAAGGTTCCATACATAACTGCTGCGAAGTTCTCAATTTAAAAGTACCTAAATAAATAATACAAAACTGAAATAAAACATTAAAAGGGTAGAAGCTTGTGACTAAAGAATTACTATGTTTAAATGCAGCACAGAGTCTGACCATTAAAATTTAAAACATGAAATTGACCTTAAAGCCAAAATCTTGATAGGGCAAAATCTTCATAGGGGAATCAGAGATCCCAATAATCAGTCGAAGGTATGATGAGGACAGACAGCACCAATAATTAAATATTTTTGGGACAATTTACATCAATCGGCCTAGTCCCAAAGTAAGCAACTAAAATAGCTTCTGTTATGGATTCTAGACAATAGATTTACTTACTTATATAGATAAATGTATACTTAAATTAAATACATACAACATCCATGACTGGGATGCAAATATTCTTATTCATCATTGCGACTTTGTTTTATACTATCTAAATTTTCAGACATTAGTTAGTGCTTCCAGTAAGCCTAATCTGAGATATTATAACTTAGATTTTGAGATTATTGCAGTTAAAATACTATATTTCTTTCTTTTCAGCATTAACCCAGTTCTTGCAAGTATGCATGAACCCAGACAGCGAAATTGACTACATTGCGGAGTACTTAAATGCCGGCGGCAACTCCCACGAGATCCTGCGCCAAATCAACCAGGACAGTAAGAAAAACCTGACCCTGGCTACTCCAGCATTCCATATATTCCACCTCATCATCATGAAAGTCCAGTCTTCACACCCCCAAATGCTTACCATCACAGAAGAAGCCTGTCGCTACTTCCTGAACACATTCATGTCCACTGTGGAGATTATGATCAGTGAGAACTCTGGCCCTCGCCACAGGAAAATCATCCTTAAGCTCCTTACGTCAATTGTGACTTTAAACCCTGATTTGGGTGTGGAAGTCATCAACCAAGCACCATTGACACCCAAGCATTTACAGTACATACTAGAAAAGCCAAATTATAAAGAAAAAGACAATGTAAGGACGTCTTTTGTGCATTTCATGACCTCATTCCTTGTTGAAGGTCATCTGCCCTTAATAAAAGCTTTGCTGGATAAGCAAGGACTTCTACCTTTAGTAATTCCAGGGCTGGTTCATGATGAGGCTGAAGCTGTTTTAATGTTTTTAAACATACTGAAGAAGAATGTCATTAACAACAATTTCATTTCCAAGAGCTTAAAACTAAGGACCTTCAGTCATCAAGTTTTGCATAACGTCTTCAAGCTGTATTCTTGGAAAGGTCCTCCAGATCTAAGTCAAGAGACTCGCAATGAGCTACGTCCAGACATTATGACTCTCCTGTCAGAGATCATACTGACTTTGTTCACATCTCACAAGCTTGGCTTGTATTTTACCGATAACACTCTAGGCACGGTTGACGCGAACAAAAATCAGAATCTGTATAAAGCTCTACTCACTCTGAAAAGACCTTGGGACTTTCAAGAAGAAGGTGAAGTAATTCTCAAAATAGTCAAACAGTGTCCTGATTTGCACAGAGCCATAATTAGTATTGTGGAACAAAGCTTTGAGCCACAGCACTCTCCTATTTGGGAAAGAACTATTCAGTTTGCTATCAAATTGTTGGATGTACTTAAGCCTGAGGATATGGTGCCTAGAATGGGAAACCTATCATCCATGCAAGTAGCTAATTTTGTCAGATTCATAACTTTACCTATTCCTCTACTGAAATTTATCCAGGCTCACTTAGGCAAAGATCAAACTATATCTTTATACTGTGTCAAGGTACTAGTGAAAATGTTGGAAACATTAAGGAGGTATATTAAAATTTTGAGCATGGAAGACACTCATGTCAATGTTTCTGATTTGAGAAATAAAATGGAATATTTCTTCCCAAAGCATATGCCCGTGCCTACGATTATCGCCTCATTGATTCAAGATGTAATCAGCAACAAACAAACAACAGACAGCACCACAGACTACAGGCTGCCAAAAATAACAGACACAGACAGTCTCATTTGTTTAATGGATCTGTTGCTACTTTACAATGATATCCATCCGGCTTTCTTTGAAATGCTGGAAGGCTGCTTGGATATGCGAAAAATCCTGGACTACTCCATGACGCTAACATCTGGCAGAGTGTCCCTGTTGAAGTTTAAAGTTGTCTCCCTTTGGCTGACTTTAGATAGTTCTGCTATATCGCTAAGCAACCCCATGTTCAAAAATCTTTTCCACATTATGTTAGAAGTTTACACAAACACTGAGGACAGTACTTGGATTGAAGCTAAAGATACAATTTGCAAATTTTTCAAGAACACTGGCATCTTTGAAGGAGATGAAGATGAGATACATTTGATGTTGTACACTCTTCGCACTTCTCGCGCTTGCCCCACCGCTCTCGTCGGTGATCTCGTAGAGCATGTCCTGGAAAATAGCACAGAGTTAACAGAAACTGTCAGGAACCAGATAGTTAACTTTGAAATATCAGATCAAAGTAGTGCAGCTAATCTAGACAAATTATTTAACGATCTAATGAACAACAAAAACATAGACAACGCATCCTTTCTGGAAACTAAAACACCTTCTCCTTTTGTCGTAGGCTGCATGCAGTATATTCACAATAACAAAGAAGCAAGAAATACTTTGAAACAATTCCTATCCATTTACGTCGCACATTTGCTTCACAGCAATTACTCTCCAGAATTGACAGAGGTGTTGATCGGGGATTCTAAGTTAGATGCAAGAAGTTACATTGCGAGCTGGACCGGACAGCCTGTTGCTTTGTCTGAAGCTTTAGTTGGGCGGGACACTACGATCCATAATATGGCAGCGTCAATAATTGGAAATGAAGATATTGTATTAAAAAACATTTTCCAATGCCTTGAAGAAGTTTCTAATGAAGACAGCGATACAATCATCGATGAAGTGCCATATCAAGTAAATACAACCGAAACTGTAGATGGATCGGAGCTACTTGTTTGGGCTAAGTATCTTATATTCTGTACAGTTCGATTGACTAATATGAACTTGTTAACAGAAGTGCAGCAAAACAAAATATCTAACTACTTTGAATGCTTGATCCTGATAGCCAAGAAATTCCACATGAGAGATGTGTGTCGTACAATAATATTGACACTTTTTAAAAATCCTCTCTATCTTAAGATCTACACGTCTTTAGATCTAAGCAAAAGCCCGTGCAACACTATGGCGACAAAATTTCTCCTAGAAGTAATGTCTAAATATCCTGACATAATGACGTCTCTGAACAAAAATCATAAATTATTGAAGCCCTATCAGCAAAAGAATTGTAGCGATATTGTTAAGGCATTCATCAAAATTAATAAAAGGAAAAATGTAGACTGTGATCATACTATAAAAGTTCTGGAAACTATTGGACTATCGGAATCAGATGATTTGGTAGTACTAAAACACATATTTAATGCAGATATTAATGCGTGCTTCAAAGATGACAAAGAACCGAGTCTTATGCTAGAAATACTACGGGTACTTTTAGAAAAGTACTCTAAAACCATATCAATTGAATTGCCCAAGGAGGTTTTAAAAAGTATTGTAAAAGTGTACACAAATCTTTTGACTAATAAAGAGGTGATTCCGAATTTGACGAATATTGAAAACTCTTTATTAGAATATTTCGAGAACAAGCCTCAGCAGGTGAAACATGTTGCTGAAGAACAGTTTAGGCAGTTCTTCAACGCTAATTATGTGCGGAAGACGACTTCTCTCCTAGCTGCCACTCTGATGCAACTGAACCACAAATTCTGTAAAGTGTTTAAAGACGAAATTGAAAAACCTGAAATATTGAGTCAAAGAGAACTCACTCTGCCTTTAGGAAATAGTATCATTTATCATGAGGCATTCCTAATCGCAAATAAAGAGCTCCTAACCAAGATATATGAGGAATACAAGTCCAATATTTTGAAAGTGTTAGAGAAACCCCATAAAGCTGGCCAAGTCTATGTGACCTGTTGGAAATTTGTTAGAAAACTAATTTTGGAATGTATGTCTCAAGAAGATTGTGAAAAGATGTTCTCTAAGATTCATAAATTTGAAGCTGCTGAATTGAGCCACTTAAATCTGTTGCAAGCTTGTTTTTTAAAGATGTGCCTCACCGAAAAAGGACAAAAGAAAGATTACCTCATCAATTACTTTTCTTCGTCACTCCATATAATAACTTTAGCAATTCAGGGAGGCAACATTGATGTCTTAAAAGGTATATCGAATAACATTTATGAAGTTATAAAATTGAGTGAAACTTTGAGTGGCTTTCAAACTGAACAGAAAGAAGGATTGGTAAAAATTACAGAGAGTTCAATTTGGCAAAACTTCAGCAAGTCTGTTTTAAAAAATTGCTTGAAAATAAGATCCGCTGATCAAGTGAACGCTTCAGGACCGCTTCTGTTGGAGATATTTACAATCTTAGTTAAACTTTTCTATCCGATTGATCACGCGGATATCGAGACTATCTTTGACATGGTGACGTCGCATTCGGAGTTTTTGAACGTTATGTTAAGTTACCACAGTTTGGAAATCAAATCGCGATTGCTTGAGCTCCTATACGTCTTGATATCGAGAAAACAATGTGTGATGAAGACTCAACAAATACCTGTTTATTTGAGTGCCTATCATGCTACAAGAAGCCCCTGCGATCGTCTTCTGTTAAAAATACTGAACTTCTACGAGACGCACGGTCAGCCAGTCAACGAATACAAACCTTATCTGTGGGGAGATTCTGCTGCCAATTTCTATGCCGTGCGAAAGAACAGATCGGCTTCTCTATGGAGTCACCCCACCCCTAATCAGGTTTTGAATCTTTTGGATAAAGACATCGTCGAAAGGACCGTTAGGAACTTCCCAGTAACGGAAAAACTAAGCTACGATTACGAGCTACCTTCAGAGTTTAATTCTTACAATAACGTTAAAGGAGTAATAAGCTTTATGTCTAGAGATGTTTTTAAGGCTCCGAAAGATTGCGAAGGGCATGTCGCCAGGATGATCGTAAAACGACAATACGACGCTGTGATGTCAGAATTGAGGGACGTAGATTTCGTTGGTACATCTCATGTGGACCTTGATGAGGGTATATACGATCCTGCTTTCCTGTTCCCCTTGCTGAGTCACCTGCTGGCGCCGGGGTCGATGGCCTCGTGCTTCAAAATTCTTCGCAGCAATCTGCTCTCGCTGCCGATAGTGGCGCTGAGTTCACACTGCCCTCTGATGCGCGCGGCAGCTTACCACGTGCTGCATAGATTTTCGATGCTGCTAGAAACTGAAACGTAAGTAATATAAATAATATGTAAATTCTTTATTGTACAAAGTGATGTACAAAGGCGAACTTACCCCTTTAAGGGATCTCTTCCAGTTAACTTTTGATTGGATGAAAGGAGTATCATAGCAGGGACAGACAAAGAGAGTTTAGGGTAATGGCAGGACTCGAACTTGCAACATCAGCATTCCATCTGTTTTGTCCTGTTATCTGTTATTACAATACAATAGTACAACAATACAATACAATACAATACAATATACAATATACAGTACAATACAATAGTAGTAGTGTTTAGTACAATAAACAGTCATACATACATACACACAGAAATAACAAAGTGCGAATTTGGCATGTAACCATTTTTGATGTATCAAAAGTATCAAAACGTGATTTATTGAGTCAGGCTTTACTTTGCGGAGGATTTACTAATTGAAACGATTGGAAAACTCACACAACACAAGTTGTTGCACACAAGGTGAAAAACTTTTGTTTATGTGTTTAATACCGCGTTCCTGTATTCAGACGTCGGATCGTTTCACCCGCCACCAGCCGTTTTGACTGATATACCGTATAAAATTTTATAGATGTCCTGTGTAAAATGCGTTTAAATTTAACGGCTAGTAGGTAAAACGATCCGTTGTTAAAACAAAGGAACTCAGCATTAGCCAAATCCTATGCTGGAGTTGGTTATGCCATGTTATATTCCAATTTCCCGTAACTAACTGATTTTGTACCCTCATCGTTTTTTTCTCTTTCGCAGGAGGCATAAGAACGATAAGCTTCTACTCACAGATTTCATCGAAACCCTGCGCCACAGTTTATCTACGGCCATCAACAGCGCGCAGAGTGACTCTGCCGGCGACTTAAATAATCCGCGCTTACCCTCCGTCGACGCTATTTACTTGGCAAAAGCTCTCATGGTCTGCACGGCGCCGTTCGACCCCTTGTACAAACCAGTCAACAACTTCCTCATTGCCAAACAATTCGTAGATCTTACCGTGGTCCCCGATTTCCTTAGCCTCTTCCACGACAGCGACGTAGAATCAACAGACCGGCGTCTTTGGATATTGGATGTCATCAAACACGGAACCAAAACCATGACGGATGTCAGCGTCATATTCAAGACCATGTGTCTTAAAATGATTATGGACTTTTATTCTTCCGTTCTAAGCGACAGGAAGACTAAGGAAAAGATTTTAGGTGCTATTGCTGCAGTGGTTTCTATACCCAGGGCTTTTGAGATATTGGTTGAAGGGTACGGCCTCGTATCGTGGCTGCACTTCGTTGCGAGACAACTGCATAAGGACGAAAAGAATTTAGTGAAAGGAGTGTTAAATGTTGTAAAGAACATGCTTCACAGCATGTCCGTATTAGCACTACCTAGAAACATATCAACCCCTAAATTAGACGCTGAGGGAAAGCCAGTTGATAAATTCGGTGAAATCAAAGTCAATAAAGAAGTTGAGAATGAAATGTTAGTTATATTGTATGACCTGTTGTATTTTACGGAGAATTTTGAAATTGATGAGTTGATGTCTTATGTGAAAGCGTATGGTTTACTATCGAAGAGAGCTGTTAAAATATTGACTAAAGAGAAAATACTGAGCTTGGTTGAAGAGTGTTGTACCTCTGTTACTGGCAGTGAGAAAGTAAGGTTATTATCTAAAGCAGTGATTAGAAATAATGTTGATATGTTAAAAAGCAAAAATCTTAATATTTCAGATAGTACAGGATATAACGCAGAGTCGAAAAATCAGTTGTTAAAAGAGTTATCGAGTCTTGTTCAGATTTATATAGCGTGACTAAGTATGTACCTACTTAAGTTTTATCAACATAGTTATGTTTGCTAAGATTTCTAAAATGTAAGCTAATTACATAGATCATGTTTGTCTTGAATTTTATTTTATATCGTAGAACCTTAGTACTACCAACTAGTTTAATAGACGGTTCCTATACATATTCAAACTATCATTTTACCTACAAACAAATTTTAACATTGATTTGAACACATTTTCTATGGGAAATACGCAGGGCCGCGCCGACCCCCCACAGCGCCTGTGTGCTAAACCTATGAAGCGCTTCTTTTTTTCACGAATATTAATGTTTCAACTTATTTTTATTTCTTATTTGTTAACTAGTAAATTTCGATAGCGGCGCCTCTATTGCCTTGGCGCCTGTGTGCGCCACACACTTCGCACACAGGGGCGGCGCGGCCCTGGAAATATTTACGTCAAAATTTGACGCCTGGTAAGAAATTTCGCTGTCTAAATATGGCATATCCGTGGTTTAATAACACTGCATAAGTTTATGCGAGCTTACTGGAGGTTTTTAATAAGAAACTAGGTAACGCAATGACAGTTGAGGTCACGCACCCTGCTGCATGTCCTGTGCGTTAGATGTGTACCGGAGTTTCGTTCGAACCAACGCCTATAAACATCCGCAATACCAAAGAGATTGCAGATGCGTTGCCAACCCAGAGGGCTAAGATGGAATACCTCTTGTGCCAGTAATTACACCGGCTGTCTTGCTCTCCACGCCGGAACACAACAGTGCAAGCACTGCTGCTTAGCGGCAGGATTAGCGAGCCAGATGATGGTAGCGATCCCGACGGACCTTGCACAAGGTCCTACCACTCACAAACAAACAAAGTTTACTTCTTTATTATATTAGCGTAGGTGTAGGTATGTACCTATAATAACATCGGAATTTCTCCACAAGAAACAAGTCTAAAGTTCTACCTCATAAATTAACGTGGCATCGGCAACAACGGAATTCCTTTAAACTGTTTGCCCGAGAGCTGACACTGCTAATTTATGTCTCTATTCTGCCGAGGCTATATAAAAAACTGGTTTCTTATTCGCTATTTTGTTTTTACGGTCCATAACTCACGGGTAATGCTGCGCTTAACTAATGTTTGATTGCTGTTTTGCCCGCGTTTGGTTAAGTAGATGAGTTGTGTGGAAATGGAGGATTGGTTTAATTAAACAGCCGGCAAGCTGCAGCAGTAGGTAACAAGTTCTACAATTTGATTTAATTGTAGAGTTTTTCATGCAAAAATGTGACAATTATGGCGAATTTTAGCACTTTTGCGGGTGGTAGGACCTTGTGCAAGATCCGTCCGGATAGCTACCATTTTGCTCGCTAATCCAGCCGCTAAGCAGCAGTGCTTGCACTGTTGTGTTCCAGCGTGGAGAGCAAGACGGCCGGTGCAATTACTGGCATTAGAGGTATTCCATCTTAGCCCTCTCGGTTAGCAACGCATCTGCAATCTCCTCGGTGTTTGGTCTACAGGCGGTGGTGATGACTTACCATCATTACCATGGCTTATCAGGTGACTCGCTTGCTTGTTTGTCTTCCTATTTTATAAAAAAAACTTGTAAGTTTAGCGGTACAGTCAGCCTCAGACGTAGCTAAGAACTCGCAACAGAGTTGCTGAAATTTGTAACATTACTGTCAGCGACAAAGTATTAAAATTTTCAGCCACTCCTATGGCCCTAACATGACCGTCCGCGTAATTTATCCCTCCCTGCGTCTCTGTCAAACTAATGTCATAAGAAAGGGAAGCAGATATATAAACTAACTTTGGCCGGTCATGTTAGAGCCTGAGGCTGACCGTACAGGCTCCTGTATGTCTAGCACGCATCTTCATTTTCTGAGCGACAAAGCGACTTGTGGGGTTTCGTGCTAGCCGGAACAGAACAGATGCTAGCACCTACCACCTTCCTGAAACCTTCATGAAGCAGAAATTCTGGCCGAAGGGAGTCGCTTTTCGTCGTTTTCGCAGACGGTTGCTGGTCACCCCGAAACTAGGTCACACGTCGCCGAAGTAACGTGCTAATTTTAATGTTTTAATATTTTTGTTTTGTTTTATAAATATGTATGTTAGTCTTTAAGGTATTTTTTCTATGGGCCTATGCAGCCTGAAATATAATAAATGATTCTATTCTATTCTATTCTATTGCTGCTTAGCCGCGGGATTAGCGAACACCGTTGGGTTAAAAAAGGGTTTGAAACGAACTTTTTTAAAAATATAAAATAGAAAGGCAAACAAGCAAGTGGGAGCAAGGGAATCAAGTGGGCACAAGGTCCTACCACCCGCAGACTTACTTAGATCGTTGATGCAAGTGTTAATTTATTTGGATAATGAAACGACGAAGTAAAACTAAATTACGAGGTGTTGGAACTAAACCGAATTATACAAAACAGAGAATAAAATTAGAGCGATTCAGATAAGAGAACTATTAACTGTGAGCTGTGAGAGAGCTCGTTAAATTAAGCTTTTAAACGGCTATTAACAGTTTCATGAGGTGTTTTATAGGTCACTTTAAGTTACAAGTAATTTTGAAACTGGCATGAAAGCAAAACATTGTGATATCTTTATCTTTAGCTAGTATAAAACAAAGTCGCTATCCGTTACTGAATAGAATAGAATAGAATAGAAAGCTTTATTCCACATAATAGTATACATACACAAAAAGAAAGGACTTAAAGTTAACACTAAGTTATTGTAATCGAAATTATTTATTTTTAAATTTTTTCGATTTTTCTTTTTGTATTTTTTTTACATTCAAATTAAATTTAAAATGCTATATAATGAATGACAACACAAAGATAAGTTAGGGTAATGGCAGGGTTCAATCAAACCTGCAACATCAGCATTCCGTGCCTTGCGTATTCCAGTTTCCGCCACATTACCGCTGAACTGAAACCTGAACTGGAAACTGGAATACGCAAGGCACGGAATGCTGATGTTGCAGGTTCGAACCCTGCCATTACCCTAATTTTTCTTTGTGTTGTCATTCATTATATAGCATTTTAAATTTAATTTTAACACTAAGTGCTTATAAGTATACAAAACGTGGAAACGGAGTCCACTCAGCATATGTCGAGTCACCCAGGGTGGCACGACGCTGATGTTACGTGGATCCATGGTGGTGTGCGACGCTGAGCCGTACGCTACGCAGCGTGACACAGGCCCACGTTGACAATCGGTTACTGTTTGAACTCATTGTATCCTCGGCTGCATACTGTTTCTAAACCACAGCACTGTTGCGGCAGCAGCAACAGCGTGCTCAAGGCGATTGCCGACAGTGGGGATTGTCCACTGATCGGCAACATGATCTTAAAAACTAAATCCCTTTTTATAATAAATTACTAACATAGTTTTTAAGCTTTTACTAACCCATGTGGATCTCTGTTGTCCGAAATATATATTTTTTTTTTAATTTTTTTATTTAAACTATGATAATATGATTTCACTATCAATTAGAGGTTTTTTAAGGAAGGTTTAATGTACATTACATCGCAATTGTACCCATGCGAAGCCGGGGCGGGTCTCTAGTTCTGAATTAAATACAAATAAAAAATGCTTACACCCGTAGCCCTAACATGACCGGTCAAGTTTAGTTAATCAGAGTTTATATCTATATGCGTCCCTTACTTATGCCATTAATTTGACAGAGACGCAGGGAGGGATAAATTGAACTTGGACTGGTCATGTTAGGGCTTGTAGGACTCCATGTGCTCCGTGGTGTCAGTCCTACTTTGACGGGATGATCCAAAAGAAATACAAACTAGAACAAATTATAAATAGGTATTTGTATCAATTAACTATTTTGTTACTCTACAAGCCTTTACTATTGTAAGATTTGTTATACGATTACATCGATGTTGATTAGAGTTGTGTTACCAACCGACTACGAAGCTAGTGGTTAACAATCCAAAGTTATGTCTGCGGTCTTCTCATTACCCCTCAAATAACCCGTCTGGGACGAAGATGAGATAAAGAAGTGACAAGACGCCACATCAACGACGAGCGCATCGTTGTAACACTTACAGAATAAGTCGCATCAATCACTCCAGTTATTGATTGTGTTCCATATTGACGGCGGCGGGCTTTGATGACTGAAACACGTAATCCGTCATCAGTCATCACAGCGCATGACTAATAACTTGATGCATTTTCAAATTGCGACGGTTGAAAGAAGCAAGGAAGGCTTAAATCCCTTTTAATCACAGTACTTCAGAATCTAATCTTTTGAAATCTAGTACAGTAAGCAAAGTAAAGTCTACTAATAATAGTGTGTATAATTGCATAATATATAACATTGGTCGTGGAATTTCGATGCTCACTGTACAATACAAGTGGACAGCCCCCGATCGGCAATCGGCATTATTTATTATGAATACGAAGATTTATTTATTTTTGTCGAGAGGAAGTGAATTCTTACGCTACACTTTAGCGCACAGATTAGAGAGATATCTTTAGCGACAATTTATTACACCAAATACATTTTTTTTACACCTGTTGAATATCGTGTGCTCTTTCGATCTTTCGTAAGAATTTTTTTCCAAATCGATTTAAGTAAATATTATTTCAGTTCCTATTTTTCTATTTTTTATTATATTCACTGTTTGAAATCCTGAATCCCATGTAATCCTATCCTGTGTTATTTAATCCGATTGAAAACTCCGTATTTCCCTTTCCGTTTTCTCTCGTTTCCCTACCTTTACCGTCTGTGGCACATACGCAATCCGCGTGAGCCAAGAAAAAAAAAAGTGGTGGTAAATTTTCGGACATTCATACGTGCTTCTTATGACTTAAATAAAGACATTGTGGTTTTTACTTTGATTTTACTTTATTAAAACATGTACTAGCTTGTTATGCAAGCTGTACGCATCTCCACATATCGCACTCTTAGAATTAAAGCGACTCAATTCTGAATATGATATTTCCCAAAAATTTACCTTATGTCTTTTAATTAAGGTGATATTTTGGGACGTGTATTATTCAGAAATGGGTCACTTTAATTCTAAGCGTGCGATATGTATATTCAATATTATAAAGCAATTAGTTTTAGTTATGTAACTTAGGGATGTTTATTGGTGTAATGAAAAACACTACCAGAAATTATTAGTGGTAGTATTTTGGTACATTTCGCCTAATTTCATTAATTGTAAATGAACACGAACTCGTATGTACCTACTGAGTGCGCACGCGCATATTTAACATTGCTGGTTGCTTTGTGCGAGAGTTCCCACGACACACCTCGCGCGGCTCTTACTAGAGCATTATATTGAGAGCATGATGTTTTGAGTACATACGGTACAATGAGAACTTTTTTAAAGTCAATTTAATTGATAACTAGTTTAGAAGGTCAAAGAACTTCAAGGCTTTTTATTTTTATACAACATAGGAAGGCAAACGAGCAAGAGGTTCACCTGATGGTAAGTCATTACCACCGCCCATGGACACTCGCAAGACCAACACCGAGCTACAGGGTCTTAGACTTGTATAACCTTAGAATCGTTACCCTTTATTTGAGCTTCGCCGCAGTCAGATAGAAGGGCCCCGACAAATATTGGTACAGGGGCCCGTCCAGGGCAAGCTACGCCACTGAACCTTTGGATATAATTAATAGATTCAGGCGTTACTTTCCGGTAGTCCATATCAACAAACTGGAACAAATTACCTCGCTACTCCGCGAAACCAGATGATATCATTTCGCGGAGTAGCAATTGACGACCGGATAGCCTAGTAGTTAGTGACCCTGACTATGAAGCTTGAGGTACGGGGTTCGATTCCCGGGAGGGGCAAATGTTTGTATGATGAATACGAATGTTTGTGCCCGAGTCGCGGATATTTTATGTATTTAAGTATATATTTATCTATATAAGTATGTATATCCGTTGTCTAGTACCCATAACACAAGCAGCTTTAGTTGCTTACTTTGGGACTAAGTCAATTGGTGTTAACTGTCCCAAGATATTTATTATTATTAGGTACGCAATTTTAATGGAAGTACACTCAGCCAATTTGATTCATAGACCACTGTAGAACGTTGTTGCAATGTGTCATCGCTAAGATATAACGTTTATTCAAGTCATTATGACGTTTATTGTGAAAAGGTACAGTCAATTAATATTATTCATAGGCCACTGTAGAACCTTTTCTCAATAAATGTCATAGTGACTTCTAAATAAATGTTTTAACATTATTATAGTATTTTACTGGTAATGTTAAGATTGTAACAGCTATTAGCAGAACAAATAAAAAAAATAATTATACATAAAACACAAATGTTTATTTTACAAAGCAATTATTCCAGAAACTTTGCAATTATATCAGGTACGTCGGTAGTCGATTGGTAGTTTATAATCGGGCCTGGATCCAGGAGGCGAAAGAGGTGACGCGAGCAAACCCGGCGGGGAAGTTGCGCTGGCAGCCATTGATGTGGCCGAAAGATGTCACCCCAATCTGTTGAAAGAACGATATTTTAGTTATTTCCAAATGTTTACTTTTCTCTGATTCTTTTGCAAAAATAATAAACTCCTTATGCATTCCAAGGTTCAATTATTATTCTGTAGGTAGAGCATGGCTGTTTGTTTAAACTGTTAATCTTTATCGTGGGTAGGTAACTCGTAGAAAGAAAGTGAGAAAACTCACTGACTCTTCACGGGTCGCTGAAAATAAGCAAAACCTCTATTAGAGCCAGTAAACCTGTCGTCAATACTGACCAGTTGGTTGTTGAGGACGAGCGGGCCACCGGAGTCCCCGCCGCAGGTGCCGCGGCCCCCGGTGGTGGCCACGCAGAGGGTGGAGGCGAGGATGCTGCCGCCGTAGGTCTGTGCGCACGCGGCGTTGGTGATGACCTGCACTGTCACATGCGACAGGAACTGGTTGTTGGTGATGGCTGCGGCTGCAAACAGGCCGTGGTTAGTGAGCGTGCTCGGTTGAAGCTGAGTGCCATTGGTGATGATCACAGTTTGGACTCTAAATATTCGTAAATTTACGATGGCACTTTTGAACTTGTCATATATTCCACAGAAGCATGACTGATACCTGCTGGAGTAAGCCTTTTCTTGAGTGGAAATAGCGACTAATTAAAATATATGTAGAATGAAAATTGGCTAGATAGAGCAACGATAAACGTAGGGTGGCAGACCGCACTTGACTGGTTTAGAGACGAAAATCGAGCGCAGTTGTGCGCCTTTGGCGACGCGTTTGTCCAGTAGTGGACTAAATATATGTGTATGTAATATCAAATTATTTACAATGTGTAGTTAAACTTACTGTCGCTAGTAGCTCCAAATCCAGCAGCCCAGGCCCATGACCCCACAAAGTTGTTGGAGCCGGTAGCCAACCCGATGTTGCGGATGTTGTCTGAAATTTACAATACGGTTGGTTTAAAAAAGTACCACATTAATACAGTCAAAAAGTCAAACATAAATAAAAAAAGTACATTGAACTTACTGTTGTAGTTGACCCAGGATAATCTGATTATAGCGACGTCATTGGCTAGGGTCCACATGTTATAGCTGCCATGCATCTCGACATCACTAGTGACTATTCTGGTGCCGCCAGAGAAGAGACGGATGGAGCCGAGCACGACGGTGAACTGCACGCCAGAGCCGCGGGTGCTGCGCCAGCAGTGAGCCGCGGTCACCGCACGATTGTTGGTCAGCAGAGACGAACCGCAGACGGAATCCCTGCCGTCTGTAAGACGGATGACTAATCCGCCCTAGAAAATAAAATTGAGTATATGTACTCTGGTAGTCATAGCGTTATTTTGAATGACCTTTACCAGTGTCCAAACCATAGAGATAGATTTGCCTGTCAATATTCAATTTGATCCGAATTCCATGAGAAATTTGTAAAAAAAATACTGCTAGGCAAATCCATTCGTTGTTTAAATGTAGGGTACAGAAATAAAACAGCTAGTTGATCTTACGAGGTAAGGGTACTGTCCAAGGGCGGCAGCAGATCCTCCCACGATCCTGGAGCCATCAAAGTCCGAGGCTTCTTCAGCGGCCTTGATGCGCGCGGCTGCGGGAATGCCCACGGTCTCGTGGTAGTCATTATTGATGGGGGAGATGAACTCCTCGGCGACCACCACGCCCACCAGACTGACCAGAGCCAGAGCAACCAGAAGTTTCATATTGAGATAGAAATTAGTGTGCCGCTTGATAGATTTCACCCCCTTTTATACTTGATTGTGATATTGGTGATATCAGAGCGATTAACTTTGGTTTTTTGTTTGATTGCATAATTGACTTTCATTGTTTATTGGAATACCCCAAAATATTTTATGGAAAACCCGATGTAGATATAACTTTATCTATTAAACTGCATCTATTTCTGTTTATTGGGTTACACTATTATTAGGTAAATTTCATTAGGGTTGTCTTTGTTTTGTCTTATTAGTATATGTATACCTAATCTACTATTACGAATTCTGTGCCCTGAGCTTTTACCCCGCCCCCTCCCCCGTACCTTTATACTAAAGTCCGGATCATTTGATTTATCTTATTTAAAGTAAAGTATCTTAATATTAATTCAGTTCATTTAAAACTTCTGGAAATATATTTTGTATGCATAGGGATGGAGAATTCGCAGAAAATTCTCAAATGGATGAGCTCAGCTGAAATTTTCGTCGGATTCCAATGGATGGTCACGAATAGACGTTAGTAGTGAGACTTGACACTAGAGAATGGAGAGAAGGATAAATTAAATCTGGGTTGGTCATTTTAGGATAACGAGACCGGTCATATTAGGGCCACAGCGTCTCTGTCAAACTAGTGTCATAATCATAAGTAAGGGACGTTGTTAGAGCTAAATTTGGCCGGTCATGTTAAAGCCACAGTAGGTATGTCAACTAGGTTAAAACCATAATAAAACCAAAAGTTGTCTCTGTTGTGGTCAAATGTTAGTGAATTGGGTGCAAAGGCGGATCCAGGATTTTTTCTGGCAGGGGTACAAGGGGCGGATGGGAAAAAATCATCAATAACAAATTGTATGGTCGGCCACCTTCTCCTTTTAAACCACGCAACGGATGTTGATACAGGTTTGACTGACATTTAATGATTTTTTTTACGGAACATTTTTATGCACATTACATCCCGTTTGTTCCCGTGAGGAGCCGGGGCGGGTAGCATAGTATTACTATAAAAAAGTTTTAAGTTCGTCATACATGTTTAAATATAAAAAAAAATTAAAGATAAAATTTTGACTAATCTGATTAATTAGGATATTCCCAGCGATTCAACAAAAATATTGTTAACTATTATCTCTTAGATAAGAAAGCTTTAAACGATATAAAAGACTCCGCATACGCTAGATATCCATTGAAGTCGATAGCAACAATATCAACATGAAACTTCTGGTGGCTTTGGCTCTGGTCGGTCTGGTGGGCGTGGTGGTCGCCGAGGAGTTCATCTCCCCCATCAATAATGACTACCACGAGACCGTGGGCATCCCCGCAGCCGCGCGCATCAAGGCCGATGAAGAAGCCTCGGACTTTGATGGCTCCAGGATCGTGGGGGGATCCGCCGCCGCCCTTGGACAGTACCCATACCTCGTGAGTGTATCTATTTGTCTTATTTCCCTACTCAACATTTAAACAACCGCAAGATTAAACTAATGGTTAAAGTTTGACAAATTTTCCGTGGAAAATGTATCTAATAAACTGTCGATAGGCAAATCTGTCTATGGTTTTAACATTGGCAACGGCCATTACAAAATAACGCTATGACTACCAAAGACCAAATAATTCAATTTTATTTTCTAGGGCGGATTAATCATCCGTCTTACAGACGGTAGGGATTCCGTTTGCGGCTCGTCTCTGCTGACCAACAATCGTGCGGTGACCGCGGCTCACTGCTGGCGCAGCACCCGCGGCTCCGGCGTGCAGTTCACCGTCGTGCTCGGCTCCATCCGACTCTTCTCTGGCGGCACTAGAATAGTCACCAGAGACGTCGAGATGCACGGCAGTTACAACATGTGGACGCTGGCCAATGACGTCGCTATGATCAGATTATCCTGGGTCAACTACAACAGTAAGTTCAATTGACTGCTTTTGCTTTTTGTTTTGACCCTTTGACGGTATTAATGTGGTCCTTTTTTAAACTAACCATATTCTAAATTTCAGACAACATCCGCAACATCGGGTTAGCTACCGGCTCCAACAACTTTGTGGGATCATGGGCTTGGGCTGCTGGCTTTGGAGCTACTAGCGACAGTAAGTGTAACTACATATTGTAAATGATCTGATATTACATACACATATATTTAGTCCACTACTGGATAAACACCTCGCCCAAGGTACACCACTGCGCTCGATTTTCGTCTCTAAACCAGTCAAGTGCTGTCAGCCACCCTACTTTTATTGTAACTCTATCTTGCCGATTTTCATTCTACATATATTTTGATAAGTCGCTCTTTCCACTTAAGAAAAGGCTGACTCCAGCAGGTATCAGTCATGCTTCTGTGGAATATATCACAAGTTCAAGAGTGCCATCCCATATTTACGAATATTTATAGTCAAAATTATGATCATCACCAACGGCACTCAGCTTCAACCGAGCACGCTCACTAACCACGGCCTGTTTGCAGCCGCAGCCATCACCAACAACCAGTTCCTGTCGCACGTGACAGTGCAGGTCATCACCAATGCCGTGTGCGCACAGACCTATGGCGGCAGCATCCTCGCCTCCACCCTCTGCGTGGCCACCACCGGCGGCCGCGGCACCTGCGGCGGGGACTCCGGCGGCCCGCTCGTCCTCAACAACCAGCTGGTCAGTATTGATGACAGGTTTACTGGCTCTAATATAGCTTTTACTTATTTTCAGCGACCCGTGAAGAGTCAGTGAGTTTTCTCACTTTCTTTCTACGAGTTACCTACCCACGATAAAGATTAACAGTTTAAACAAACAGCCATGCTCTACCTACAGAATAATAATTGAACCTTGGAATGCATAAGGAATTTATTATTTTGGCAAAAGAATCAGAGAAAAGTAAAGATTTGGAAATAACTAAAATATCGTTCTTTCAACAGATTGGGGTGACATCTTTCGGCCACATCAATGGCTGCCAGCGCAACATCCCCGCCGGGTTCGCCCGCGTCACCTCTTTCGCCTCCTGGATCCAGGCCCGCCTATAAACTACCAAACGACTACCACGACGTACCTGATATACTTGCTAAGTTTTTTTTATGATTGATATGTTAAATAAAGCTCAAGATTTCAAAATCATATCTTTTATTTTATTTGGATTGCCATCAGCTGTTACAATCTTATGAAATGAAATTGACCGAAACTACTCGTATATGAAATAAAGCTTGCTATAATCCATAGAACAGCTATTGTATGATGCATGATTTCATGAGCAGAGGTAGGTATATACAAATTTCGAGCAAATGTTAGGTACATGATAAATGTAATAAAATTTTGAAAAGAATGTAATACACTCAGACATATAATATCTTACACAATAAGTATTTTTTTAAACAAACGCGTTAAAGAAATAACCTGTTTTAGCGTCTGGATTGGTGGGGTCAGGATTGGTGAAAATGAAGGCAGAAGAGATACGGAAAATACGGTTTATTCCACCATGACATTAAAATACAGATAAGAAATAGAAAAAAACAAAAAGGCTCCTGCCGAACTAAATTGAAATAAGAAAACTACGTATGTAGTCTTTAAACCTAATAGGCAGACACGAACGGCGTTGCGAGCGCCGAGCATTAAAGGCATTAACGCCATGTGCGACTGGACCGCCGTTGTCGACAGTGGAAGGCAGTACAGTGGTCAGGCAAGCCCTGCTGATTATAATCAGCACCGGCAGACATACATGGCGCGTCTGCTAGACTGTTCTTTTTTTATCTTCTTTACGTAATAGAAAGTCAGTATCTGTTATTGTCTGTCTTCATCGTATCTTCTGTCTTCATAGTATTGAGATTATCACGAAAGGTTTTTATTAGGTCTTCCGGTTAGTTTTGAGGGAAAGGTTTAAGTACCTGTCGCAACATGTCTGTACAAGGTTTTGGACTTTTGATGCGGCGTGTTAAAGCTAGTAGTGTAATCAGTTGAAGTAACGCAACTATCGTAAACGCGCGCACGTTTTTAGTACGATTCGATATGGAACGCGACAAATATCATTTTCGACATTTATTACTATACTTTTTTGACGCAAAGAAAACGGCAGCAGAAGCTCATAGACTTATCGTAGATACTTATAAGGAATCTGCGCCATCTGTTAAAACGTGTGAATATTGGTTTCGACGATTCAGAAGTGGCGACTTTGATCTGGAGGATAAAGACCGCACAGGGCAACCGAAAAAGTTTGAAGATGCCGATTTACAGACTTTGTTGGACGAAAACCCAGCCCGTACACTACAAGAGTTGGCTGAAGCATTGGGTGTAAGTAAAACAGCAATTTCTGATCGACTACATACAATGGGAAAGATTCAAAACGAAGGGAAATGGGTTCCACATGATTTGTCAGAATTGGCTATGCAAAATCGCGTAACCATATGTGCTTCACTCCTGTCTCGCCACAAAAAGAAACCTTTTTTTCATCAAATCGTCACTGGCGATGAAAAATGGATATATTACGATAATCCAAAACGTAGGAAATCATGGGTAGACCCCGGTCCACCGTCTACATCAACTCCGAAACGCAATATTCACGGAAGTAAGGTTTTGTTGTGCATTTGGTGGGATATGAAAGGTGTTGTTTACTATGAACTGTTAAAACCAAATGAAACTGTCACGGCTGAGCGTTACAAACATCAATTAATCGAACTGAATGGTGCATTGAATCAAAAACGCCCAATAATTGCACAAAAAAAACGCAAGGTGATTTTACTGCACGATAATGCTCGCCCACACGTCGCAAAAGCAGTAAAGGATACGCTTTCAGCTCTTCGATGGGAGGTGTTACCACACCCCGCGTATTCCCCAGATTGTGCTCCTTCAGATTACCATCTATTTCGGTCCATGCAACACAGCCTTACAGAACAGAACTTCAAGTCCTATGACAGTATAAAAAAATGGAAGGGAGAGTCGGTTGAGTGTCGATAGCGGGCGGTTGTGTTCGAATTGTTAAAAAAAAAAAATTGCGGGCATTTTTACGCACTGCAATTTGATTTTTGTGTTTCAAATCTTTAAAATCAGTTGCTATTCCTCTTTTTTATGGTGGTGGGTGTATTTGGTAAGTGTTTTTTGTTGTGATTGTTTATAAATTAGTAGATTATTTATTTACTGTGTGGTCTCATCGTGGCAGTGTCCTCATGCTATGGATGAGGATGCTGACATAGATGATTCCGGGGGATGGAATGATCTTTCTCCAATTGTTAAAGGTAATATTTACTTGTCCGAACATGAACAATTTGAGAAGGATCGGGCTAAACAAGTGAAATTGTTGGAAATGACGAAAAAAAAAGCGAGGGTAGGACGTTCAAAAAGAAAGAGGTCTGATAAGCGTACCGATGACCGGTCTCGGTCTAGGTCGGCGTCTTTATCTCGTTCGGGGGTCTCTGATGACGGGATCCAATGCGGACAAAAATCTGATGCAACAGAACCTAATTCTGACTTATCCAAGACTGAATATGCATCTTCACTGCGAATGCAAACTCAATCTCAGTTGGACACTCCGCTGCCTGCGGGACAAGATTGCCGGGAACAGGCGTCGTCTTCATCCACACCTCCGCCGCATTTAATCACTGAACCGCCATCGGGCACGCAGTCGCAATCACAAACACAGAACTCGCTGCTCACGCCCATCGGCCGAGAGAAATACAATGAACAGGATAAGGGCCCATTTGTGGTCCACGTTCAAAGAATCGAGACATCTCCCGATTCTGGCGTCACGCTACACCCAGTAAAGTTTGGTTTTTTTTTGCAAAAGAGGAGTAGAGAGTTTGCCAATATTGTGGAGGGTACGGTAAAAAAGATTGGCCGAAACAGAGCGTCAGTGAATTTTCACTCGGCTCGAGATGCCAACAATTTTATCGAATCCCCTACTTTAACTCATAATAAGTATAGAGCGTTTATACCCTCGTTTAATGTGACAAGAATAGGTCTGGTACGGGGAGTACCGGCAGACTGGTCCCCAGAGGACACGCTAGCAAATATTCAAGTGCCGGAACATGCGGGTGGAGCACGCCCTTTAAAGGTCCGAAGATTAAATTTCAAAAAAAGTAGAGAAGATGGTACCTACACGTGGCTCCCGTCAGAGACTGTGCTGATCACATTTGACGGCCAAATTCTGCCCAAACGCATTTTTGTATGCTTCAACTCACTTCCAGTAGAACAGTATCATTACCCCACAATCCAATGTTTCCGTTGTTGCCGGTTTGGGCACACAAGGGACAAATGCCGCTCTCTTCCCAAGTGCTTTAGATGTGGCAGAGACCACTCGGGAGATGATTGCTCGTTAACAAAGGAGGATGCTATATGTTGCAATTGCCCTCAGGGGGTAGGTCGAGGTCATTTTGCAAACAGTAAGGCTTGCCCAGAATATGTCCGCCAAACGGCTATTAAAAAAACTATGGCTGAAGAAAATATATCCTATGCAGAGGCATCAAGTTTACACGCAAAAGTCACTCGTCGGTCCTATGCCAGTGTCACTAACTCGCCTCCCATGCAAGCGACACCGACGATCTCATACAAAAAAACAGTGTTCCAAAAACCCCGCAACCCCCCTCCTATGAGAAAGGGGTATGACAGAATAGCTCATGAAGAGATTACGAAAGACCCTGTCATTAAATCAGGTCCTGTGTTCTCCGAAAACCCCACTGCTTCGAATGACAGACGTATAAGGGAGTTGATCAAAATCCTCTCGTCTTTCGTCAAAATACTTTCCCCTTCAAGCCCGCTGGCTGACCCCAGTATGTTGTCCCACGTTGCTCCGTTTATTTCCTCATTATTATTTTCTTCGAATTATGAATCAGACAGTCCTACAGTGGAATTGCCACAGTATTAACAACAAAAAACACGAGTTAATATTTTTAATTAATAAATTCTGCCCATTTCTATTTGCCATATCAGAAATATGGTTAAAACCAGGTTCTAGCTTTAAACTACCAGGATATGTTTCTCTTATGAGCTGCCGTGATGACGGACGTGCTGGATGCGCTTTGTTTATCAAAGAGCATTTATCATTCCTCTCGGTTTCTATTCCACACCACAGCTCAAGTTTTCATGCGGTATGTGCTCAGGTGAAGGGTATCACATTCTTGTCTTTATATTTACCTAGTCCTACTACGGCCATTCTTAACGAATTAATGGATATTATTGAGTCACTTCCTAAGCCAATTGTAATTCTGGGTGACTTTAACGTTCATCACCGTGTATGGGGCTGCGATAGGTCCGACGCACTTGGCGATAAACTATTAGCTATTTTAGACTGCAAGAATTTATGCCTTTTAAACTCAGGTATGCCAACACTTCGGACTCTACCGAATCAAGCCGCTAGTGCAGTGGACTTGTCCCTGTGCTCTCCCAGCCTAGCATCGCAAGTGACCTGGGAAGTCTTACACAGTACACATGGTAGTGACCATTTTCCGATTCTTCTTGATTTCCCTTTTCTGTCTATAGAGAAACGGCCTGTTATTAAACCTATACTAATTTATAACATTAATAATGCTGATTGGGGTGATTATAAAAGCTGCCTAGACTCAAAAGTAAAAAATCTTCCCAGTATTAATCAAAGCGCAATACAAGCCTGTTCGGATGCAGTAATCGCAGCTATAAAATCCACTGCTGATAGCATATTTCCTCTTAAAAATTCCGCGATAGGCAAGCTTCCTTCTCCACCTTGGTGGGATAAAGAATGCACAAATGCGATTAAAGAGAGGAAAAATGCCGAACGTGCCTACGCAATCAACTTGTCGACAGAAAATTATGAAAAACTGAAAGAAGTCATGGCTAAAACTCAATCGTTACTTAAAGATAAAAAATTTAATGGTTGGCAATCTTTTTGTGCGACTCTAAATCCAAACACGCCTGATACTGTAGTATGGAACAATATTAGAAAATTTAGGAGATCATATAAACCTCGCTCCTGCCAGTACCCTACATCCAACCTATGGGCAGAAACTTTTCTGTCTGGCATAGCACCTCCCTATGCTCCTTCTCTTTTAGACCTTCCTGCGAACATTCAGATAGAATCATCAGACCCCCTAGATCAACCTTTTTCCAACCAAGAGCTAAAGAATGTCCTTTCTTCGGTTAAAGATTCTACACCAGGCCATGATGGAATAACGTATTCATTTATATCTAAAGCTGGGCCACACTTTCTGAAGTATTTTCTTAACTTGCTAAATTGTATTTTTCTTTCTGGATGCCCCCCTTCCACTTGGAAGTCTCAATTGATTATGCCTATTCTTAAACCATCCAAAGACCCCAATGATCCACGGTCATATCGCCCTATAGCCTTATCGTCGGTCCTGATAAAAATATTAGAGCATCTGATCAAAAATAGATTGGAGTGGTTTTTGGAAAGTAAGGGTCTTCTAGCGCAATCTCAGTACGGGTTCAGAAAGGGGAAAAGTACAATAGACAGCTTAAGCATATTTACTGCTGATATTAGGATTTCCTTTGCTAAGGGTGCATCTGTAGTCGCCGCGTTTCTAGATGTGGAGGCGGCCTACGATAGGGTCCAGCTCCCTATTCTCAGGAACAAGTTTCATCAGCTGAGAATTCCTGGGAGGCTGGCCAATCTCGTGGGTAACCTGCTTTCCGAACGGCAAATTATATTTCGAGGTATGGACCCCAAGGTAAACCCATCTAAGTTGGCTTGGCGAGGGCTACCGCAGGGCTCTGTCTTGAGCCCTCTGCTCTATAATTTATATACATACGATCTGGAGAGCTCCATTGATGGCTGCCGTATACTACAATATGCTGACGATCTGCTAATTTATTCCATGAGTCCTAGTGTCCAAACGGCTGCTGGGTTAATCTCTAATTCCCTGCACTCCCTAAATGACTGGCTCATTAACAATGGATTGTCACTCTCGCCAACAAAAAGTTGTGCAGTGATTTTTTCCCGAAAAAAGGTGATCCCAGACGTTAATATAACCATTACAGGTACACCAATTCCCATACGGTCGGAGTATAAATTTCTCGGGGTATTTTTAGATGCCAAGTTGACTGGTACCCTTCATTTCGAATATATCGTTAAAAAATGTGAACGAAGTTTAAACGCCCTTAGATGTTTATCGGGAGTTTGGTGGGGTGCGCACCCTACCTCCCTCAGGTTATTGTATAATGCCACTATACGAAGTGTGTTGGATTACGGCTTATTTCTTCTTGAACCAGGTAATAAAACAGGCTTAAAAAAGTTGGACCTTATTCAGTTTAAAGCCCTTAGGATTGTAACAGGGGCTATGAGATCCTCCCCAACTAATGCCCTCCAAGTGGAGTGCGCTGATCCTCCTCTTAAATTACGTAGACAGTTTTTGGCAGATAGATACCTTTTCCGCGCCTTCCAATTCTCTCATCATCCTATTATTCACAGATTGATAGAACTAAAATCTGCTCCTTGCTGGGCTCATAAAGGTCCACCTTGTCTGGTAAATAGCTTAACAAAGTTTCAATCCCTCAAGGACCCTGTTTATCATACTCCAAAGCTCCCGTTGTATGAGTTCAAGTACGAGACTATCACTCATCAACCTCGTGTGATACTTGATTTCGATATATGTCGTAATGACCCTCACGCCGATGAATATCTTCGACAAATCCTTAGCCGGGACTGGCACGACTTTAATACAATCTACTGTGACGCTTCAAAACTTTCACCGGCAGGTTGTGTAGGAATTGGAGTATACCATTCCCAATATAATATTGTCCAAAAACTAAAAAGCCCCCCGGAGACCTCCGTGTTTACGGGTGAATGTCTGGGGGTTCTAGAAAGTGTGAAATATATACTGCTGTTTAAACTGAGGAAAACTATAATTTTCTCGGATTCCCGTAGTTGTTTACAAGCTTTAATGTCAAACCCTTTTTCGGTTAAATGTCACAACCCAATTATCTACCAGATTAAAAGCAATTTAATTTCTTGTGAATCAAGGGGATACGAGGTCGCACTAGTATGGATTCCGGGCCACTCGGGGATTAGTGGCAATGAAAAAGCAGATCAAGTCGCTAAGGAAGCTGTAGTGTGGGGTGATAAGGTGCCATTCAGAAATTATTGCCATGACTTGATTTCGTTAGCATCTGAATTCTTAATGCAATCCTGGTCCCACTGCTGGACGATATCAAGTAAAAGTCGAGGACGACTTTTTTCCTTAGTGCAACCTAAGGTGTCTAGAAAGCCCTGGTTCGCCAAAGCATTCATTTCAAAGCAATCTTGTTCGACCATAATACGAATGCGGCTAGGACATTGCTGTACTGCTTCCCATTTGGCAAAAATTCACATTCGGGACTCGTCACTGTGCGAATGTGGTTTGGATGAAGGTGACCTCAACCATATTTTTTTCGTTTGTCCCCAGTACGATAATTCTCATCTCTTTAATGAACTGATAAGGCTAAAGGTTCCGCTTCCAACACAGATGTTAGAATTACTGAAATTTGGTGATAAGGATATTTTTGTTGCATTAGCTGCATTTTGTCAATTGAACAAATTAAAATTATAATGTTTGTAATGACAGAAAATAACTGTATATTTGTGTATATGGATATACGTATGTATGGATACTTGTATAATTATATTGTAAATAGTTCGGCGGTTTTTATAAATAGTTCTACCATATATTTTTTTAAATAATTTGTAGTTGTGTTGTACAATAATGGCGTAGTATTATCACTAACTACCAATAAGTGTATTTCTTACTTATGATTGAAATTACTAATCAGTAGCTAGTAGTGGGTAGGGTACTTACGGGGTATTATATGATTTTTTTCAGGAATAGCAACTGCCTACATTTAAAAATTATCCGATTCTTTCTTAATACGAAATCGACATGACACTGGCTCAATCGAATGAGGTAGCCACAAAAAAAAAAAAAAAAAAAAAAAAAAAAAAAAATGGACCGATGAATGGATCGCTTCGAAAGATGAAAAGTTTTTTTACGACGGAATCCAATTGTTGCCAGAAAAATGGAAGAAGATTGTGGCTAACAATGGAAATTATTTTGATTAAAATATAGTTTATATTTTTTATATTATAAGTGTTTTTTGTTTTTAATGAATCCCTCAAAACTAACCGGAAGACCTAATATGTTAAATGGGACCGACTAGGGTCACTCTCGAACAAAGTCCCGTTAGATGGCGCTGTAAAAAATTACGGTTTTTTCGTAATTTTTCGTAACTTATCGCTGTTTTTTTATTATTTTTTGTTTGGCGTAGGTATCTGAATACGGCTGGTTTTTTGACTTCACAGTTGGAAGGTATTTTTAATTCTGTGCCTCCTGTGATAAGTGATGTAACTCGACTTGTACCCTTTTGTGTTTTTTTATTTAGAAATAATCAGAAAAAAATTACGAATTTTTTGGTCTATGTCACGTACTTCTAGGAGCTATAGTTTCGGAGATAATTTTGTGAAAAGTGATACAAGTAACGGCGTTTTGGCAAAAAAATGGTGCAGATTGATATATATCAAGTTGTAACCCCCTTTATGTGACTGCTCTTAAGGCTATTTTCGTGCTTTGTGGTATAAGTGAAGTTGAATTTATTTTCACATTTTATTTTTCGGTACTTTTTTCAGAAAAATTGATATATCTACAGTTACATCACTTTTGACCAACTTTTCTAAAACCAGACCAGGGTACAACTCAACATGTACCTACCAATGCGAGACCAATTTGATAATTTTTTTTGTGATAAGTGATACATCTCGTCATGAATCACTTTTCAAAAATAAATTTTTAAGTGTAAAGGAATACAAATTGAATTATATCTAAAAGTCAAATTATTCCCGTAAAATATTTATGCAATAGCAGTTGTGTTAAGTAATACAAGTGCGAGCATAAAGAGTGTGGTGGGACTGCGCGGGGGCGAGGTGATGCGGGAGCGGGGGTGCGCGGGACCTAGGTGTGACAAGGTGTGGTTACGCCGGAATTCACTACGGATCGACGCGTAAGTTAATAGTTGTAACATTTTACTCGAATTTTCATATATTTTAATTTTTCGTCTAAGTATTGAAATATATAAATTAAAAAAAAATGCTTTATTCAGTAAACCATAAGTTTTACAAAAAGTTAGACTTGGTTAGTTAGAATTGACACGAAATAATGTTATGTAAACAGTACAGTCACAGCCAAGGTAGCTCTTTTTTCTTTTTGTATTTTGCTTAATGTACTTATTTGATCATAAGTGTCAATCTAACTTTTCAGAGATACTTGGATACTGTGTCCGTGCTATGATTGTTTTGATTACTATCTACCTATACCTATGCTGGCACAAATTCCTTTTAGCTCTATTAGCTAATAAAAAAAATAAGCCAATTACGATCTTATCAGACTAATACTTACAACCTTTGCTATTAATTATGCTACTTACTGTTAGGTAGGTACTACTTAAACAACTTTATTATCTACTCCTTATTACAAACTACTTTCTTAAATAACTATAAATACTAAATTGGATCATGTACTTATCAAAACACATCAAACGGTTTTTTATTCCAGGTGTCATTTCCCCATTCTCGCGTTGCTTTAGCTAGCTACTTTCAATATGGCAAAAAAGACGTCTCAAAGCAATATTGAAGCGGGAATTGCAGAAACAGAAGAAAATGCATGTAATGATGACGCTGGATCCAATGTGAGAGAACTAATAGAAGAATCGCTGCCAGAAAAGCATAACGAATGTCCGGTCACTCCTCGCAACGTACAGCCGAGTACTGGAGAGTGCCTTCTTATGAAATATTACACTTTTGCGGGAAGGGATTTCGTCTGAATGTTTTGCAGCATTTGGAAATAGGTACAATAACGCGGGGTTCATTGTCAATGAACAGGTTAATTTTCCTTCATCTCCTTTATTGCGGGTGTGTTTAAATTCTATCATTAACATTGTCATAATGGATAAAAAGGATTGTCATGGGGGTAGTTTAGATTGAGAAAAAGTATGTGGGTAGTTTGTGAGACATAATAATATATGGGGGTACTTTTGTTTTGTTTTTCAATTTTGGGGGAACATTAAACGAGTTTTGTGTTTTTAAAGGGTATTTGTGTAAAAATGATGGCGGTAGGCGAGATTAAAGAAAAATGTTTTAGTTTGTCAGTACGTGATTCGTTCAAGTAGCGAACGGTCGTACTATTTGATCCGGATGATGCCTCGTACAGAGGCGAAACGCGCGTCGATCGTGTTGTTTTAGTATTAAGTGGTGGTGGTGTATAGTTGAGTCTGTGTGATATATGACTGTTGTTTCGTGTAGAGGCGTAGGAGGATGGGTTTTGTCATGAAGATATATATGTTGCACAGACGCAGCTATCTTGCACGAGCACGGCAGTGGTTTTGCGGAGTAGTAAAGTACTCTTAATTTGTTCCAGTTTGTTATTTGTGAAGTATGTAAGTTTTTCTAGATTTTTATGAGTCTGACAATGATTATGATACTTTTTTTGTATTTAATAACTTTAACACGTCTAATCATAATACTTCCTTGTAAGATTGAACCAAGCCATTTCTTAGTTTTTAAGAAACCTACTTAAATTTTCATCCAAGTTTTTTGAAACTTATAAGTTCCTATAGAGGCAGAAGTCAGCTTTATCCTTGTCCCAATTTACCAAAAAATATTATTATAAGATCTCAACTTACCTTTGTTAAGAATTGTGATGAATATGTGCCTTAAATGTAACTTAATTATTCATTTTGGTTAAGTTTAATAAAGGTTGATTATGTTTCTAAATACTTATATTTATTTACACGATAAATATGAATGTTGGCGAGGGGTATAACTTGACTTGTATCTTTTAACACTTTTTTTCACAGGGCTATAATTTTGGCAAACTGATATAAGTTAGGTAAATTTAATTTGTAACGGGGTACAAAGTTAAAAAATCTATTTTCCAAGGTTTTATGTTTTACTTTAGTTCAAGCAACATTGAGCTGGGAACATTATAACGCGAGTTATAGGATTTTACAAGTTCATGTATATCAGTTTACACCAAGAGATATTATGGGTGCTCCAGGGGTGCACCATGATATAACTCAACTTGTATCATCTAACACATATTATTTACTCATATTAGACATTTCAATAGGTACAACTCGCGGGTTTTTCGCGATTTTCTTCGAAATTACAATTTTTACCGAAAAACATTAAATGCTAGTTTATAGAATATATTTTTATCTATAAAAAAAAGTGCTTCGCTAAATGCTAGCCTCCCTGGCTCACGAACCAGAATTTTTTAAATCTTATTTTTGCTCTCCTGTAAAATGACGATTTTACACTTGTATCACTTATCACAGGAGGCACAGAATTGAACTCATGCAAAACCTGGGCGGATCGCTAGCCATTTATAACTATAATAAAATAACAAATAAAGGCGTTAGTTGGCAGAAGTCCAAATCAATAAACGTTTGACTTTTGACAAACAAGTGTCGTATACTAACATACAAAACAGTTGCGCTGTCATGCAAAAACCCACCCCCATCCGCTTCCACATGAAATAACATTCATCGTATAGACTTAACTATTATCCACCACCACTACACACTCAATCTACATAAACTACGCGCTTTCCGCCTTTATACGAGCTGAGTGATAAATCAGACTTTGCTTCTACCCTGTATCTAAAAGACGAACGAAGTTCAACGAAAACTCCTAAATTATGAAAATATGAATATTTATTTTATACGACGACAATTTATATTTATTTGCAAAAAAACTTGACAGCTCGTTATTTAGTACAAAACAACAGTTTATTCGTAAATAACTAATACAAATGCCCTAACATGACTGAGCTAGGTTAACTTGTCCCTCTCTGCGTCTCTGTCAAACTAGTGTCATAAGAAAGGGATGCACGTACAGATAATGTCAGATAAACTCCACTTGGTTGGTCATGTTAGGGCCTCAGATTGTCGTACATCAGCAGCGCTGTAGAGATAAGTAACCCCCCTCCCATCTATGAACGAATCCATACAAATGAGTTAGGGTCCCCCTACACCACGGCTCCTATAATTAATAGATTCAGGCGTTACTTTGCGGAGGTCCATTTCAACCAACTTGAACAAATTACCTTGCTACTAAGGTAATTCGTTCCAGTTTGTTTTAATCACGTGTATAAGTATTGTAGGTAAAGGTAAAACGCGAAACAAAATCAAAGGAAGAGTTGTTTACTTGTTTTTACTAGTCTGAGTTTTTTTTTTCGAAGTCTATTGTGGAGGGCCCGGGCCTGTAGCCCCGGTTGCCCTCCCCTAAAGCCCTGCTTTCTTATGATTATGACACTAGTTTGACAGAGGACGCAGTGGCCCTAACATGACTGGCCCAGTCATCCTAACATGACCAGTCCAGATTTAATTTATCCTTCCCTCCATCTCCGGATGCGAAAGCCGATTCCGGGTCGATTGTTTTGGGGAGACCCCTGACTTTTATCTGCAGTTAGCCGTCCCAGACAAAAGCCAAACATATATTATTTATTGATTCACTAGTAAACAAGAAATAAAAAATACACGCAGCGAAATTTTACAGGAGACTCAAGAGGCAAAAAGAGGGGCTGAGAAGTCCTAACCTAACCTAACCTAACCCTTAAAGAGAAGTGAAAATTCAGGAAATAGAACTTTTTAAAGTCCTCGCCTAGTACTTGAAATAAGTTTTAAACATTTCATTTTATGTCATAATATCTAACATACTCTTAAAACTGGAAAACCTTCTCAACACGCGTTAATTTACTACGTAACTCAGTGCGTCTCTCTCTACTGGTCTAGTTAGATGGAGACGCACTAAGTTACGTTCCTAAACCTAGATTTAGAGCTTTCAGTCGCTTTTCGTATCTGGTACATGATCTTAGGTTAAAAATTGGCTGGTGAGATATTACAGAAGCGCAAGATCAAATAAGAAAAAAAGGTTTCAAAATTTTAACGTTTATTTTACATTTCAATCATATAAAACTTGGTAAGTATATCAGGTACATCGTGGCAGTCGATTTGTAGTTTATAGTCGGGCCTGGATCCAGGATGCGAAAGAGGTGACGCGGGCGAACCCGGCGGGGAAGTTGAGCTGGCAGCCGTCGATGTGGCCGAACGATGTCACTCCAATCTGTTGAAAAAACATTTCTTGTTCAACTTTTCTGTTTATGCCCTAAGGTTGACTGGCAGAGAATGCATTAAGGCATTAAGTCCGCCTTTTGTACATCATGTATTTTTTGTGCAATAAAGTTAAATAGCAATTCCTACGTATAACCCTAACTACGTTATTCGGTATTCCGTTTTTTTTATACGCCTTTTTAACGTACCTACTGTACAAATATTAGGTTTTACGTTTATAATGTGATCAGAATGATCTGTCAATGTCGTAGGTTGTTTAGTACAGCCTCAAGCCTTTGGCCCGAAGAAACATATTTACTCTCGTGTCATACAAGGCCTTTAATTTAGTAGTTGACACCCCATTTCGGCTATCAATCGGAAAAGAGAGTAGGTATTCAGCAAAATTAAAATGTGGAAAAACGACAAATACCTTTGACGATACATAGGCATCTTTCTTATCATTCGCCATTCCATATCTCTTTATTACATAATAAATCAACGGCCGACCAGACGTGCAATTTTTGAATCTCACCAGGTAACTAAAGCTCACAAAAATGGCCGGATCTCTATGAAAAACGGCCATTTTGGTGAGCTTTAGTCACCCGGTGAGATTCAAAAATTGCACCCCAGCAGGCGTTTTCTATTCAAATAATTGAAAATTCTTGTGTATATTTCGTAGAATTAAAATAGTAATTGATTCTAATAGGTAGCGCAACTAGATTTGAAGTCACGCACACAGCTATATGTCGTGTGATCATGTGTAACGGGCACTTTCATTCGAATTTTAAAATTTTTGTTTTGTTTTGTATTGCGCTATGTAATCGTTGTGTAATTGTTTTCCTCAAATCTCATTCCGTTACATATCCGTAAGCCTCGTTCATCGCACAATGCCACCAATCAGCCGCATCTTCAAGAGCATAAAGCAGACAAATTTTAAGAACTAAAAAGATATTATTATGTTCACTGACCAGCTGGTTGTTAGCGACCAGAGGGCCGCCGGAGTCTCCGCCGCAGGTGCCGCGGCCGCCGGTGGTGGCCACGCAGATGGTGGAGGCGACGACGGTGGTAGTGCCATAGGTGGAAGCGCACACGTCGTTGGTGATCACTTGAACGGGGACGTGCGAAACAAAGGCGAGGAGGCCAATGGAAGCAGCTAAAAGAAAGCAATGAAATTGGTTGAAAACAATCTGTTTCTTTTTTTGTTAAATTCACTAAAGTATGTTTCATTATTTTTGTTTTCTTATCAGTTATTAAAACTGCAAGCCAAGCTTAGACTTCTTTTTTACTTCTGCTTACTGCATTACTAGCAGATAAGCACTTGTCGCGCAAATAAAATATCTGTCCTTTTCACGCGCTTCAATGGGTTAGAAAGGGATATATGCTCTATGTCCGCGATAAAAGCTGATGTGCTAGGTCCTCTGATAGATAGAGAAGACTACGTCAAATTAATTCAAGAGCTCACTGTCACTGGTGGCGCCGAAGCCAGCGGCATTGGCCCAGGTACCGACGAACTGGTTGGAGCCGGTGGCGAGTGCGATGTTGCGGATGTTATCTGAAATAAGATATAATCGTTTTAAGAGACATGCCACAAAAAGAAGGAGTGCTGTCGCATAGAGGTAGGTCATGGTGGGTACTGCACTGTTAACACGTTCACGTGCGCAGTCGATTTTATAGAATATCGTTGTTACGCACAGTATTTCCCCATATAAAATACAACGACGTCTATAGACTTTGTGATACAACGTAGGTAAAAATAACGCCAATCTGACAGGAACGTTTCTTAACGTCAACTCGCGGAACTAGCAGCGACGGCATAGGACGTTGTACAGGTCCTTGCATGTATGTGCACTCTAGTCATCTTTAGTGAGGGTAAAGTTGGATATAGCGTGGCACTAGTGGTTCCAATTTTTGACATAATGTAGCACGATGACGTAGCTGATAGAATTTAGTACGGGCGCTCGGCGTTCAGTCACGTTGTATGAGATTTTTTTTTTTGTTTCGACGGCTTTTTACGTTCTGTTGCGCCGTACATACCATTTTTTTACGTCTTATCACGTAGCGCACATGAACGTGTTAAAAATGTAACATTACCAGAAGAAAATCTTGGTAGTAGTAAATAAGAAGCAATTGATCGGGTAAAAGGCTTGTATATTACGATAGCAACAACGCGGTTCGCAGCTTATCAGAACACACAGAGTGGACCGACGTCTACAGTAGGGGCGCGCGTGTAGACAGCACAGCGTTCCGTTTTATGCAACTGGTGCGTTTATGTACATATTCCAACAGTTGCAAGTTAAGTTTATACCGTAAGTAATCAATTCATGCAGGAAATGAGCACCATATTTCCAATTCAAGAATTATTCACTTGTTACCAAACGACTATATGTATATACCAATGAATCCTTAATAAAGTTTGTCCGTACATATCGTTTATCCATATTATCATTATTTGCCCTAAAGGATTTTCTGGCTAAACTTATTAGGACGAAGTTTCGATTCTGATTCCGATATACCAGATAATACAGATATACTTGGACGTATTGCAGAACATTGCTTTCCTCGCAAGACAAAGCAAATTTACTTCCACTTTACATAGTCACTATTGAATTGCCTTACAAATGGTCTAAATTTCTTCGTCGAAAATCTAATGTAAAATTTAAAGCTTAATAATGTAAAGCTTACTGTCATAGTTGACCCAGGGCAGCCTGATGATGGCGATATCATTGACGAGTGTCTGCATGTTGTAGCTGGCGTGCATCTCGACGTCATTGGTGACGACTCTGGTGCCACCGAAGAAGAGACGGAGAGAGCCAAATACGACGGTGAACTGGGTAGCTGAGCCGCGAGTGCTCCGCCAGCAGTGGGCAGCGGTCACCGCTCGTGTGTTGGACAAGAGAGACGAGCCACAGACTGACTCCCTACCGTCTGTAAGGCGAATGATTAATCCACCCTGGAATAATAAATTTTATGACGGTTATTCCTCGAACTAAGTACTGAAATAACTAGAAAATGTTTCCAATTAATAGCACTAAACTCTTAAACCCAATAATGCAATGACCGTAAAAACAAAGGACGTTGAAACATTTCCAGTGTCTGATGAAACTGGAAATGTTTCTTAAATGGTAAGAGCAAGGCATGGAATGCCGAGGTTGCAGATGGAGTAACAGATGACCAATATTTTATTGCGTTGTTATTATATTATAGTATGAATGTAAATAAAGTAGCTTTTCTTATAGAGCTCGGATGGATGGCAAGTGATTCTAGGACAGTTAGATAAACTCACAAGGTAAGGGTACTGTCCCAGGGCGGCAGCAGAGCCTCCCACGATTCTGGAGCCATCAAAGTCCATGGCTTCTTCTGCAGCTCTGATTCGCGCGGCTGCGGGGATGCCCACGGTCTCGTGGTAGTCATTATTGATGGGGGAGAGAAACTCCTCGGCGACCACTACGCCCACCAGACCGACTAGAACCAGAGCAACCAGAACTTTCATGTTGAGCCTAAAAGGTCTATGTCATGTAGAAAATCTTTGATCTTGTTTTATACTTTATAATTGTTCTTATCTTGGAGATAAAAATTCGTAGTTGAAACTAGATTGCAAGCTATTGGAATTTTCATCATGGGATAGTCCATAATATTTTATCAGTGTATCCGTAAAAACCCGAACCATTACATCTTCACAATTAATGTTATCTTAAAGATTAATAATAGTTGAACGAGTTGATAACATGATTATCAAAAACTTAATCGCCGGATTGCCCATAGAATCTATCAATATATTTACTGTTTGTAAAAACCCAGGGAAAATTAAAAAAATACGCAACTCATTTGTACTTTACATACTCATAGTTCTTGGAAGAAGGCCGTCTTTTACCCTATCTTTAAGGACCTCAAAAAAAAGGGGAGGTTCTTAATTCGTCTGTTTTTTTTTGTGTGTATGCATGTCACGCGTTATCTCCCACAATCGTTAACTGAATTCAATGATTCGTTTTTTAATTAAATTGGTTAAGCTCGAGGTTGATCCACTTCTTAGGGTGGAAAATTAAGGGTTAAATCGTCGTCGTCGATCACATCAGTATGTAATCGTGGAGAGCAAGACAGCTGTTGATAAATTACTAGAAATATTCCTCTTAGCCTTCTGGGCTGGCAACGCATCTGAAATCTCCTTGGTGTTGCGGGTTTCTTGTTGTTAGTGGTGACCCATTTGTTCGTTTGTCTTTCTATGTTGTATAATAAATATATAAATACGAGGCTCATCAGAAGATCTGTGTATGAAGATGGATTTTAAATTGAAAAATTTATTGTTTCATTGACTTATCGCAAACCATTCGTTGTTAGATTTTTTTTAAAGATTTATTTTTAAATTAAGTGCCGATACGAATACTGAAAAATAATACTTAATGGCAGACGTGTTCTCTCCATGTGGACCTAACATGACCCATCAAGTTTAATTTATCTCTAAGTGCGCCCCTTTCCTATGTCACTAATTATACAAATCTGCAGCAAGGGATCAAAAAACTTGGGCACTGATATTTAAGAGAAAACTATCGCGTCAGGCAAAACATTGAATTTAACTACATGAGTGTTTCGTTTATTTCAATATACGAGTATAGCTAGCTCATAAATATGAGATCCCATTAAAGCCACTGATAGGTCATTATCTAGCGACTGCAGAGCCATGCCTATGCTGGCTGGAGCCATGGTTTTGGGTTCAAGCCCTGCTCTTATTTATCTACGTCTTCTTCTTCAAGTACTCTCTCCTATCGGAGGTCGCCTATCAATAAAGCTACTTCCACTTTAGAGACTACTGTTCGGAAGAGGAATCTGATGCTCATCCCAAACCAGTCCCTGAGATTTTTAAGTCGGGAGGTACGTCTTCAGCAAGGTAGCCTGCGGCCCTGTATTTTCCCCTGATTATATGCTGAAGCAGGGTGTATATACCAATCATTTGTACTCACATACTTATCATTTACAGGTTCTTAGCATTATATGCCCTAAATACAGCAGTTTCCTTTGATTGTCAGTTTTCAGTTGTTCCGAGCTTTCATTCATTCTCCGCAATACCTTTTCGTTCCTAACACGTTTAGCACGATACGTTCATGATATTTTTAGCATTCTTCTGTAACCACCATCTGAGAGGCTTCCCGTCTCTTGCACATGGTCAGGGTTAACGTCCAAGCTTCTACTCCATACAGAATTCTATATTTATTTCCAGTAGACATACTTATACCTTGAATACTTATGTTACTTTTTAACAAACCAACATAGGCATGACATTATATTATGTACTTTTTTTTTACTGTCGCGGATTATCTCAGTCCGTACCTATTTGATAAAATCGGATTGGCGTGCCAGATTATCTTATCAGCTGGCATCGTGTAAATGGTGCTTTGTGCCTGTCTTGGGATTGCCTACACTAGTCTCCGCCTATTGCGGCCATAAACTACTAATAATAGCAAACTCCTAATCTTTCCTAATCCTTTTGGAATTCATGCTATGCAAAAGATTAGATTTTGCTATAGTTTTTCGATGAAGGAAAATATCCTGAGTATGGTATTATAAAACTAATAGAATGGAATATGGTGCGCGGGTGGTAGGACCTTGTGCAAGGTCCGTCCGGATCGCTACCACCATCTTGCTCGCTAATCCTGCCGCTAAGCAGTAATGCTTGCACTGTTGTGTTCCGGCGTGGAGAGCAAGACAGCCGATGTAATTACTGGCACAAGAGGTGTTCCATCTTAGCTCTCTGGGTTGGCAACGCATCTGCAATCTCTTTGGTGTTGCGGGTGTCTAGGTGCCTAGGCGGTGGTGATCTCTTACCATCAGGTGACGCACTTGCTCGTTTGCCATCCCATTTCATAAAAACAAAAGTTTATTTCAGGCTGCATAATAGGCGCGCAAGCCGGGCATCCGCGACAAGCAAATATGTCCGCCTCCGGCTGCACCCTTTTGTTGCTCCATGAAGTGATCTAGCGACTGACTTTATTCGTTATGCTAAGACATATCTTGTGAGCTCTAACTCGGTGGGTCTACTACTTAATAGTTATTGAAAAGTTTCATTATCTATTTTCTAGGATTGGTAGTATGTACAGCAGCGTTTATCAATAAAGCATCTACTTATTTTTTAAAATTTTGGTAAATAATGCAAACAAAAGATTTAGATTAATTCATTTATTGATTTCAGTTGAAATTGTAAAGATCATTCGAGAAGTGGTGGAATTCACAGACGCGCCTGGATCCAGGAGGCGAAAGAAGTGACGCGGGCGAACCCGGCGGGATGGTTGATCTGGCAGCCGTCGCGGTGGCCGAACGACGTGATACCGATCTGTAAACAAAAAATATTGAAATGTTTCTTGTGTTTACTTCCGAGATACTGAGCATGTGCAGTTTCAAATATTGGCACTAGATTAAACATTTCTACGAGGGGTAATATTTTGCCTTTATCAACAAATTTTTAATTTGTCAGTGTATTTGGGTCCAATTTTTACCAGCAGGCAACTTTCTTCCCTTTTGGTAAATACTTACTCAGCATTCCAAACCGTAGGTCAGAACAGGTCTCAGTAAGGCCTTACACTGAAAGTGCTTTACGCTTCTGGGGACTATTTGGTTGGGGGTTACCTCTCTGAGCCTACGCCCAATGTCTCCCACAAAACTCTTATTCTAACTCCTCTCTCTCTCTCTCTCTCTCTCTCTTCTCTTCTTCTTATTTAAGATTAAATTAAAACTGACCAGTTGGCTGTTGAAGACGAGCGGGCCGCCGGAGTCTCCGCCGCAGGTGCCGCGGCCACCGATGGTGGACACGCAGATGGTGGAGTCCCTGACAGTGAGAGTGCCGTAGGTGGCAGCGCACACGGCGTTGGTGATCACCTGAACCGTCACGTGGGACAGGAACTGGTTCTGGCCAATGTTAGCCCCTGTACCCACTAAACACAGGTAACTTTGCTTTAGTTACAATATTCTGACGTTTTTTAATACTACGCCGGTGGCAAATATCAGGCATGCGACTTCACTAATGATAATTGATTACTGCCATAGATGCCTGCAACTCCAGGGAATGCATGAATCTCTTAATACCACGGAAGAAAAAAAACGGGGGAAGTGGTTTAAAGCATTATTTGTACCAGTACCGGTGTCGCCACACGCACACACTTGTGGTTATCGTCTTATACTACACTACTAAAATAACATAATCTTGATTGGTTAAAATTGTCAAACGATATAAGACAAATGGTACACAAGTTTTCGTAAGTAAAACATACCTTATGAGTAACGTGTAAGGTTTACTTTTTATTAACATCGAACTGATTATATGACATTTTAATATGTAAACGTCAAATGAAAATTTGGCTTCGTAGTTCCGCTACTCAACACTAGATGTCACTTAAAACAACTTCACTTCAATAGTAGAAGAGCCGGCCGCAGAATTTTGTACCTACTTGATACCGCCATGAAATGCACAATGGTTTCTCATTAAAAAAGATGCTAAGTCTGAATGTAATAATTTGCCAATTCTGGACTTGCAAAAGTTGTAAAGTGCCACTTTCGGTGCAAAAATTGGGGCGTATTTTACCCAAGTGACTACCCTGAAATGACTATCACATCATCAGAAAACAAATTCATCGTCAGAAATTTACTGGTAGATACAAAAAAGTAAAACAGATTGTGGATTTCTAAGCGGATATCGCGGTATCAAGTAGGTAAGAAATTTTGCGGCCGGCTTTCGTACTAAAAATTCAAAGTGACACATGGTTTTGGTTCGTTTTGACAGACCGAGTAGACGGGTTGTAGCCATGCTAGCTATCTATCGATATCGATGTCTTTCATCGCACACAAAATATTGTACCAGACATCGGTGTTGTTCATTTTGAATTATTAATTATATTCTATTCTATGACATTATAGACAGACATGTTAAGATGTTTCGACTTCAAACCCGCCTGCCTTTGCCTTCACATAAAACAGCATGAAGTCTATTCAGCCTTACTTGTATTAGGTTATGTATAATAGGTCTACCATGACCTAAAGTTACAAATTTAGGCTATAATTAAAAAAAGTAAGCGATAAATAAATACTTTTTTGACGGCAAAAAGTGCAATTTTAAGTTAAATGCTTGTTACCCACCACTATTCACACTTCACACGTTTATACTTCTAGAAAGTGAAACACGACACGTGTAAAGGTGTGTATACTTTGTAGTAAAACTTATTTTATATACACACATATCATAAGTGCTCTATAATGCGTTCAGAAAGACGGTGCAAGGAGGTAGGCAATGACCAGCATTATTACAACCAATTTTATTATGAGAAATTTCTTGTCTGTAGTAGTAGGTAAATCTGAACTTTAATTGGCATTGTATACCGATTTCTGTAACGATATGAGTTTAAATTTGGAACAGCTGTCAAAATTCAAGTTGGTCTCTATTCTAGTATCCACAGATATTAAAACAGTTATCGATACGAAACGTATCATTTTACGTATTGGGTTATAGTAAAACGCGTTTTGTTTCATTTAAATTTTTTATGCATTGTCCCTGAAATAAAACGTATTTGTTAAAGAACTGGCGTTTCGAAAGTCTTAATTTTAATTTCAACAAATGATGTATGCGAACATTTATATATTTTTCAACTATCGCCTTCATCAAATCTGTGACGTGATTAGACGCAAAACAAACGCACAGACAAACAGATAATAATTCTAAAAATCGTAGTTTTGGGTTCTATTGCGCTTATAAATAGCCCTAGTAATAGTTTTTCTCAAAAAAAAAATATGTACAGACACGGACTTGTTACAGATATATTATTATGTATATAAATGAATAGATGATTACATAATAAAGATTACTTAATTTCTTTCATCGATACATGTATCGATAAAAACAGTGTCCCCACCCAACATTGTTGTACCAACTGTAACGCAGAACTTTCTAGAGCGAAATAGTAATTGCAATCAATCAATAATAAACTTTATTGTAATGAAGTACGGTTCAATTTTGACAAAATGTTCTGTTAAATTATTAGTAGAATGAAAATAACTAAGATTTTTTATGGAATATCATTAAAATCGTACTTACCGGTGGTACGAAACACCCCCATTTTGAAGATTTTACTCCTACTATGGTTCTTGCACTCTAAAACTGAACAATACGGCATGGCTAGGGAAAAATAAGGTATTTCGCGAGACTAACACCTCCGCGGGATGACAGAACACGACTGGGAGCGGTTTAGCGGAGGTTACGTACAACAGTACGTAATGTTGGCACGGGCATTACGCGTACATTGCATTTCCCCCGTTTTTTTTCTTCCGTGCTTAATACCTTATTAGGAGACCTCACGCTGCACCTCGCAGGGAAAACATCAGCAGGGAACTCATTCTACAACCTACAGTGTCCTTGAAGGGAAACATTTGAACCTAACGGCACGTGGCTGTTGTGGTTATCCAACACGTGATGATGAACTCGTTAGAAGATACAAAATAAAAATTGGTATTCCTAACTAACCATCAGCAGTAGCGCCGAAGCCTGCAGCCGAGGCCCAGGAGCCCACAAAGTTGTTGGAACCGGTGGCAATCGTGATGCTCTGGACGTTGTCTGAAACATAGCCATACTAACTTAGACCGAAAGTATTGCAGATCTTAAATTGCACGCAACCGTGGTTTGGAAAACTAAACCTGATCAGCCACGAAGGAAAAAGAGAAACCGATTAACGTTAGTAAGTACAAGTACATAGGTGACAATCAACCCAGATTCACTTTGTCCCGTAAGTTATTTTATTAGACAACAACAACAAATATTATTTATTGTACACGACATAAATATACAAAGCAAACAAATTAACGAATTAAAAAGGTAGACAACGGGCGGTCTTATAGACTTTCAGAGTAGAGCTGGATTTCTTAGCGTTATCGGTATTTATGCAATTGTGCTCTTCGAATCAATATTCAAAAGTAGTGAGTGAAATTTGAGCTTAAGGATTTGTAATATGGAAACCTGTGGGATCCTAGAAATGTCAAAAACTACTTGTGGTTGTGAAGCTTACAACTAACGTGCAAAATAACTCTAATAAAAAAATTGATTCCGTGTACAGCAGTCCTTGTATAACCGCTCAAGGTAATCTCTTTTCGCGGCTCTATTTAACTAGCGTCTAAAGAAAAAGACACACTGAGGGATAAATTAAACTGGGTCGTTTATCGGACTACTAGTTGATTAGTCTAACTTACTGTTAAAGCCGACCCACGGCAGCCTTATAACAGCTATATCGTTGGCCAAGGTGATCATGTTGTAGCTGGCGTGCAATTCGACGTCAGAGGTGATGACTCTGGTGCCTCCGGAGAACAGGAGGGTGGAGCCGAGAACCACCTCGAACTGACTAGCCCGCACCAACAGGGAGCGCCAGCAGTGGGCTGCTGTCACGGCACGGGTGTTGGATAGCAGAGACGAGCCGCAAACCGACCGTCTCCCGTCAGTCAATGTGATTACTAATCCACCCTGCGAAGACAATTTAATCATGTTAATTTAAGTTTTGCAAATACGACATCTTAAACTGAAGATGAGTTTTGAAAGTTTCACTTAGAATATAACACTTATTAGAGTAAGATATACATACAAAGATCTTATTCAAGTCAAGTGAAAATATTTTTATTCAGATTAGACTTACAGGAAGCATTAATGAATGTCATAAAATTTACCACTGGTTCGGAAAATTCAAATTCAAATTCAAATTCAAATTCAAATCATTTATTTCGGACTTTAAGTCCATAGTGTTAGAGGTTACAAACTTAAAGCTATGGTTAGTATTTTATAATGATACTAAACTTAAATTAAATTAAAGGCGCCTGGGCACCGGCATTACAGGGGCGTGCAGTTGCACATAACGCAACAGAAGCGGCGAGTCCCAGCGGTGGGCTAGCATGCTCAGAATACTATTCGAGCTGCCACGACTGCGATTGAGGAGAGACGCACATCGTTTCCTCATGATGGTAAAAAAGCAGTCTGTATGCGCCTCCGCGAACATTGTCGACGCACTACAATACCGTGGCAACCCGAACAACATCCTGAACGCGTCATTATATTGAACGCGCAACGCGCCGTAAGCCCGCCGAGTAAAGTTACTCCACAGGCCGCACGTGTAGAAGGTTTGGCAAAAAGCCTTAAATAAAGTTACCTTGACTTCCCCACTACAGCGAGCGAATCTGCGGGCCAACATGTTACAGCGGACGCACAGCGCGCGGCGCTCACGCTCGATGTCCTCGACGTCCGACATCGTCTCAGTTACCCAGTGGCCCAAGTACTTGAACTTGTCAACTCTCTTTAGAGGCGTACCACAAAGTGTGACCTGTTCCATTCGGTAGGCTTTATTACCCGCTTTAAATTGCATGACTTCACTTTTAGAAGCATTGTACCTAAGTCCGTGTGTCTCCGCGTATGCCTCACAAATGCGTAACATCTTTATTAACCCCCCCATCGAGGGGCTCAGCAGCACCATATCGTCTGCGTAGCTTAAATTGTTTACACAAACCCCTTCTATGTGACATCCGACATGAGAACTGCTGAGCTCCTCGATCAGGCCGTTCACGTAAAGGTTGAACAGCTTAGGCGAGCTCAGACCCCCCTGCCTAACCCCGCACTGCAATACATAAGAATCAGAGAGAGCGCCAGCCCACCTCACACTATTTCTTTGACTATTATACCAGTGCCTGAACAAAGCGGTAACCTCTTGCGGAACAGATTTATTGTCACTGAGTTTTTGCCACAATAGGTCATACGACACCCTGTCAAAAGCCTTTGACAAGTCCAAGAAACAGGCAAATATCGGCGTTTCACGAGATGTATAATATTGTACAGTCTGCTTGAGACATAGAATTGCGCTCTCGGTAGATAGACCTGGCCTGAAACCGAATTGGGCATCGTTAAGCTGAACATTATTCCCTAGTATGTCATCAAGCAAACTGTCCAACACCTTCACTACAACCGTGGCTAGCGATATCGGCCTGTAATTGGACATGTCAGAGGCGTCCCCTGTTTTATTTTTCAAAATAGGCACCACTGTGGCAAACATGAGCTCGTCGGGTAAGTAGCTATGACTGATACATAGGTTAAATAATAAGGATAGTACCCTCGGGAGATGACCACCGGCATACTTGAGATGCTCGATGCTGAGGCCGTCATGTCCCGGTGACTTCCCTCTTTGCATTCTATTTATTTTACTAGCAACTTGCTTAGCAGTAAATCTAATGGATGGGTACCCAATCTCAGTCTCAGCACCGAGCCTCCCAGACGACGGGAATGGAGATTCCACTTCAAAATGCCGCCGGAAAGCATCCGCGATATCTGCTGGATCATGCCAACCGCCCACGCTCACCGGAAGGCTGGTCCTAGGGTTTAATTTCGCAGTACTTTTCCAAAATTTTCCGAAGTTCTTTCTGGAATGGTTTTTAGCAATTATATCCATTTTAATAGTCTGCTCGTGGTTTTGGCAATATTTTAATTTGGATTTGAAAATCTTTTTAGACTCTGACATATTATCATAGACATATCCAGCAGCAGGTCTTCCATATGCTACCCACCATTGAAACCAGAACCGCGCCTCCCGGTGCGCATCGGCGACATGCAGGTTCCAGCCCGGGATGTACCTATGCCTCCCGCGCCTGACCTCCCGGTGAGACTTCTCAGCAGCCAGTTTAAGAATATTCACTATGCAAACATACAAATCCGTTATGCTCTGTTTATGCTCAGTGTTATTACACATCCGATCAGCACACCCAGTAAATTCTGATGGCAAATGAACATCCCTAAACCTGCTGGAACAAACTTCATTGAACTTATCTATTTGACTCGCATCACGCTCACCCCAAATTACTTTATTACAACTAAAATTATTACGTGGCATAACTTTCGCTCTAACTAAATTAAAGTCACATTCCAACAACAATGGGTAGTGGTCGGACCAATAAACGTTATACAACACAGACGCGCAAACGACGGTGGCCCTCGCCGCGTTCGTCACCACGCAGTGGTCGAGCCAGCGCCTGCAGCCGTGGACGTCACTAACGTACGTGTACGTGTCACTTGGTAAAAGGTCTAAATCCACACAAGTTAAACATTGTTCATTACAAAAATTCATAAGTTCCAAACAAAACGACTCACCCGGGTGGGCGTTGAAGTCCCCGAGCACAAAAACCGACTCCGCATCATTACTTTCTATAATAGAATATATTTCAGCCAAACACTCAGTGAATTCACTCAGATGATCCGCTGAGTCGGTGGGCATATACACCGACATCACAATCACCGGCCGCTCGTCGAGGGCAAGTTTAATAGCCGCTAGCCGCACACTGTTGCACTGTATGACCGAGACACACGGAAACAACGCCTTCTTCCACAGCAACGCGACACCGCCGTGGGGTCTGCCTCGAAGTATCTGCACTGACGAGTCAATTGCTGACTTTCCCGTAAATGCAAATTCCTCATTTATGGTACTTAGAAAAGAGATGTCATGCTCCATCAACCAGGTTTCTTGCAGGGCGATAATTCCTGCAGTGTGACACAGGTTACGCACACATTCCACCGATCTCATTATGTTCCTACAATTAAAACTTATTATATTTGTGTTAACAGCCATGATGAGCAGGTATTATCAATTATAATATTAAGCTTCAGTCTTTCTTAAAATTCACAAATCGGCGATATGCAATACCGTCCGGCCAAAAATCATCCCTCAAAAACATACCGACCTTGTGTTTCGGCACGAACACTTTGTAAGCGTCGTAATCTTTTTCCATTTTCATAGTCATTTTATCCAGCGTAACTGTTATGTTAGTTTGACCTTTTATATAACCAACTATGTCACACACGGACACCTCCTTCGAAACATTATAGATGTATAGAGGGACTTTAATGTCAGCTGCTCGAAATTTTGTATCTGAAGATACTATTGCTTTTCCTTGTTGACCTATAAATCTATTCTTGAGTCTTTTCCTCTGAGCGGTGACCCACTCATCATTGGGGCCCGGAGATTTAAAAGTACCACCCTGCGCTATATCCGAATATGACACCTTATGTTGCACGACGACCGCCGCGTCAGTGTGTCCCACACCTGCAACAGTCTCGTGCGCAGGCATACGTTCGGGCGCGGCGTGAGTCATGCTCTCAGCAGCGGCGGCCGTCGCACTCCCCTCGCCCGCGCTGCCCGCGCACTCGCTACCAGCTGATGTGGGTACTTCAACGTTCGGCGCAACACAAGACGTATAAGGACCCACTTTGTATGCCTTTGTATTACTCATTTGGTCACCATTATTAGAATTTTCATATTTAGACGTATTCTCTGAATGTGTAGACAACTCGGCCTCCGTCGATATAAACTGCAGGCCCATAGGTCCACTGTGACAGTCGAGACTATCAACTACGCAGGCTCCTCGCTTGAAGTTAACATTTTCTGTATAATTATTAACCAACGACGCTTTTTTAAGATTGTCGAGCTCACATTTAACCATATCCAATTCATTCTTAGAGGCCGACTCGCTTACAATCATTCGTAGTTCGGCCAGGTCTTTTAGTATTTTGGTCGCGTCCAAATGGTTAAATAATACTGGAGGTAATTTGTGTAGGTCTTTCGCGACAAAAATTGGGATATCATCCACGCGACAGTCCTTCATCAGCCCTATAATATCACCCACATCGCGATCCGACTTCCCATCGCTCTTGCGTTTTTTCAGTTCGCTCGACTTTGACACAGATTCAAATAACAACCGTTTCGCAGCAACGATTTCGCCATCCGAAAACGCAGTAACACAGATGCGCCTTAAGCTTTGCTCGTCCAGGAGATGCAACTTGTTACTTATAAAAGCCAATAGCTCGTTTATCACGACATTACACGACCCACATTTCACCGTATTAGACATTGTTATTTAATAATAACAACGTAACTCGCGCTCAGTACCGCTCGCGTGCGCGCACAGCGACAGACAGGAAAAACCTCTGATGAGAAGATACCGGCAAAAAACTCGACGAGGTTTAATTTTTTAAATAAATCGAAATTACAATGTTATTTTACATCTTAAATATTAAAAAAATTAACAATTTAACACAGTAGGTGTACAATGTTTGGAGGCACGGATCGCCAATACAAGTCGCGATCATTTCCAAACATCCCTGTCCAAGATCCATTCCTGTCCTATTGATATTTAATCATTTTTAACACTCAAGGTTTGGTTGGTACAAGATTCCAAGCATGTCATCTGGCAAAATAAATCAAAAGTGTATGTTGGACCCCCCTGGAGTCACCACATGTCTGTTGCATACTCAACTCACAAGGTAAGGGTACTGGCCGAGCGCAGCGGCAGAACCTCCGACGATCCTGGACCCGTCGAAGTCCATAGCCTTTTCAGCTGCTTCGATGCTAGCCGCCATGGGGATACCAATCTTGTTGTGGTAGTCATTTTCGACGGGTGTCTCTACCACCGCGCCTGCCATCAGACTGATCAGAGACAACGCAACCAGGACCTTCATGATGAGATGCTTAAAGAACTGAAGTAAGGAAGCCATAATTGGCGCTGCTTTTATATTTCGCAGAGTTTGTTATCATGGATTAAAACAGTGTCTGATTAATTGATCAGTGGGAATATCCATAGCTAATTAATGAAAACCCGAAGGAGATTAAAGTTTTGATAGCGGTGACTTTCCAAGTGTGTATGATATGCCCGATATCTTTTTTGTCTAATGTCCTATGACCACTCGAGTCTAATTTATTCCGCAGTGCACCCTGTTCAAAGCATTGAGTCATTGAACCGGTGTCCAAGTTAGATTTGTTGTAGTAATGTACCGACAGATGGCGCTGTAACGTTTAGTTTGATTACTAAATGGCGCTATTGCGCTGTCGCTATTTTTCTTGTTTTCATATGACAGCGTCACTGCTTGGCATGATTGTGATAAGGTGTGATCATTTGTACGCGCAATAAAGCTCTACTTGTTATTGCTGAGTTTCATTCCACTTCGGGACCCTAGTACGTCATCGACTTATCGTTCAACCGAGATACAAACTGCAAGTTATCTTTATCGGTATTTGTGTGTTATTTCGAATAAATTTGTTCTTTAAATGTTATTATTATTATTTTGCCTGTTGTCTGCCCTATTCTTATTTTGCATACTTATCTGAAATAAAACTATTTCATTTAATTAATTCATTCTTATTTTCTGTTTAATACTATATAGTTACACAGAGATGCACTGTGGGATCAAATTGTATTTAGGTGTTCAGACTTTAAAAAGATTGTCATTAGAATAATTAGCAAACTTGTATGTTAATTTTTACAGACAAAGATTTCCGTTCATGTTCAACGTCTACATATAATTAAGATAATAATTACCCGATAATTGATGAGAAGATATTAAACATTTGAATACAAACGAAAAACAATGATGTCAAATGTTGGTAATTAATAAAAACAAAAAAACCGCCTACGTAAGAAGTAAAAAACTAAAAAAGAGAAAAAGAAGCCCCATGAATAAAAAGTTTGGACAATGTAGAAAAAAACACCTTAAAAGCCTTTTAAATATTTTAAATGTTATAAAGGTATTGCCATCGGGGACAAAAAAAAAACATAAGTATTTGACTGCATCTAAGCATACTTTGTTTGCCAGTAATGTCACCGGCTGTCTTGCTCCCCACGCCGGAACACAACAGTGCAAATACTACTACTAGTATACAATTATTGCATTGTGTATAAAAGATATCCCTAGGGTTTAGACTATAGAGACATTTAAAAAACCTATACTCTACAAAAGAGGCCACATGTTTTGATAATATATATGTGTATATTACTTAGGAATGGGTCCCAGCAGAAGTTTTTTTCCGCCGCTTCTAAATTTTTAATTTCAATACACAATTAACATGACTTGTATGCAAAAAGTAATTAATTCTTCTTTATGTTCCTCATAGAAACTGGCATTGACAAACAAAAGTTGAGCCGCTAGCCGCAATTAGAAAAAAACCGGCCAAGTGCGAGTCGGACTCGCGCACCGAGGGTTCTGCACAAACCCACTCATTAACTGGAAATAATGCCTCTTTGAAACAGCGCCATCTAAGAATGGCGTCAGAAACAAAAGGAAAAAAAATGTAAAAATTTACTGTCTTCGGCTTTTTCCCTTTATTTGTGCTGTAAGACCTTGCTTCTTGTCAAATTTCATGGTTCTAGGGCAACGAGAAGTACCCCATACCATAGGTTTTCGGAATCTTTGCAAATGTATGAAATATGCGGCATAAATGGCCGTATCTTTTGATTGCGTTGATTTAGAAGTTTGAATTTTTTCACGGCTCTAATGGACTGTAGACCTGAGTATTTGATATTCATTTCAACTTAATACCTCCACGCATTCTTGAGAAAAATGGTCTTGACAGACAGACAACAAAGTTTTTTTTTTATACAACATAGGAAGGCAAACAAGCAAGTGGGTCACCTGATGGTAAGTGATCACCACCGCCTATAGACACCCGCAACACCAAGAAGATTGCAGATGCGTTGCCAACCCGGAGGGCTAAGATGGAATACCTCTTGTGCCAGTAATTACACCGGCTGTCTTGCTCTCCACGCCGGAACACAACAGTGCAAGCACTGCTACTTAGCGGCGGGATTAGCGAGCAAGATGGTGGTAGCGATCCGGACTTGCACAAGGTCCTACCACCCGCAAAATATCCTATAAGGGTTCCGTTTTTACTATTTGCGGTACGGAACCCTAAAAACGAAATTCCTATATTCAATTCAAGATGGCGGCTGACGGTATTGCGCCATAAGCTAGGTAGAAACGTGGTCATTTGTTCAGAACCCCCTACTAGAGCAACATGCATCAAAATATACACTTCAATTGTCTTGTTGTCGGGTAAAGCGCGATTATATCATCATCATCACCCACTGGCTACTAGGTGAACAACTGGTTGACGCCCATACCGCCCATTAGTTTATTTCACCGACCAATTGCAGTTTTTATTAGCTACCTAGTAAATCCTACTATAATATTATTAATGTGAAAGTTTGTATGTTTGAATGTTTGGATGTTTGGATGTTTGTTACTCAATCACGCAAAAACAACTAAATGGATTTGGATGAAGTTTGGCACACATACAGTTTGTAACCTGGATTAACACATAGGATACTTTTTATCCCGTAAAAATGCATAGTTCCCATGGGATAGCGATAAGTGAATTATACGCCGCCGTGACGTCACGAGCAGCAAAGCAACTAATTCTCATTAATTTGTCCAGGAAATTGCATGTTTCAATTAAACAAGTCTACGTGGACGAAGTCGCGGGCAAAAGCTAGTTCATTATAACCCTTACGATGCATCTATTCATTTTACAGTGGTAAATTTTTTTGACATTCATAAGTGCTACCTGTAAGCCTAATCTGAATAAAATATTTTGACTTTGACTTTGACTTTACTTGCTAAGCAATCGTAGTCGCCCGTACCTCTCGCAAGGACTATGATTTGAGACATTCAGGCCACAAAAAAAAACCTAGTATTGGAATACATACCTACAGCGCCTTGTAATCATTGCCAGTAAGATTTGATACCAGACAAACCATCGATGAAGAAAAGTCTAAATCTTGTTTTTCAAATGATAGTTCTTTGAATTTTATTCAGATCACCAGGAATGCGATTTTTGAATCTCACCGGCTGACTAAAGCTCGCTAAAATGGCCGTTTTCATAGAAATGCGGCCATTTTGGTGAGCTTTAGTCACCTGGTGAGATTCAAAAATTGCACTCCAGGGGTTTTTCCGAAGTTTTTCCAATGTCGGAAAATGGACCATTTTTTGACGTTGGAAAGTGTTTCATGTATAATTGAAACTTTTTTTTTTGGACGATCTTAATTTGATATGTATAAATTTTGACCGGTAATGTAGTCTATATTGTAATTTAAACTGAGAAATAAAATAACTTGTCATATTTTTTTTTATTAAAACAATGTAAGATTAATCTGAATTAGATATATTGAAGTTACTCATTCTACCAGTTAATTCAGATGGCATGGCGTTGACTAAATAACTCAGCATTAACATTATTTGAAAAAAAAATATCTCATTATTCTCATTTGTTGTTGTAGAGCAATATCTGCGGTGTGTAGCAATAGAAGTACAAAACAAAAACGTTTAATTACGAGACAGTTTATTAATCACAGATGCTTTTGAGTCCTTGAGTATTTATTATTAAATTTATAGGCGAGCCTGGATCCAGGAAGCGAAGGAGGAGACGCGTGCGAAGCCAGCGGGGTGGTTGAGTTGGCAGCCATCCCTATGTCCAAACGATGTGACACCAATCTGTAGAAAAAAAACATGGTTATATTTGTCCCGCTTGGAAAAGAGCATACCGTTTTTGATTGAATTAAAACTGACCAGCTGATTGTTAGCGACAAGTGGGCCGCCGGAGTCGCCGCCGCAGGTGCTTCGGCCGCCGGTGGTGGCCACGCAGAGAGTCGAGTCGATGACGCTGAGACTACCGTAGGTGGCTACGCAAACGGCATTTGCGACCACTTGCAGCGAAACGTGGGACAGAAACTGGTTATTGCCGATTCCAGCGCCTATAACAACAATGAACAGGTATTTAAACATCAATGTATAGCTAATTAGATGAGGAGTTGAGTCACTGGGAGCAGTTGAGATTGTTTTTGATTACCTACTTAATAAAAATATACCTTATTAATGATACAGCACTTGATACGATATATCAATTTCTTAAACAAACATCATCGAAGGAGAGGTTGATGGGGAAAGAGGAAGAGGGAGTATTAGATGCACGTACTTTCTTTAAGTAAAAGAAATGTTAATGTCATGTCATATCGTATCATGAAGTTAAGTGCTTAACAAAAGAAAGAAACAATTATGATAATTCCACCAACAGTAGCTTAGTTCCTAACTTAAATGATGATGAGATATGTTATGTTTACTCACCATCAGATGTAGCGCCGAAACCAGCAGCCCAGGCCCAGGTACCAATGAAGTTGTTGGAGCCGGACGCATAGCCGATGTTACGGATATTACCTGTAACAAAGGTACCCTGTAAGTTTTATTTCAAAGTAATGCTTTCTAGCTAAAGCAATGTCTTATTAAGATCTGAAAAGCTTGGAGGATGATTCTGTTGCTTACTGTTATAGTTGACCCAGGGAAGGGTGATGACGGCGATATCATTAACAGCTGTGATCATGTTGTAGTTCTGGTGAAGCTCCACTTGAGTTGTGGTGACCCTGGTGCCACCGGAATAGAGAAAGATGGAGCCAAAGACTACCACGAATTGGCGAGCCTGGGTGAAAAGTGTGCGCCAACAATGAGCCGCGGTAACACCACGTGTGTTAGTCAAGAGAGAAGAGCCGCAGACGGAGCGTCTTCCATCGACCAGTGTGATGTCTAATCCACCCTGTGGAAAGAAATCCTTGTTAAATACTAATTCCGCACAGCTAGATCCTGATAAGTTTGGTTGATACTTCAATAGTCACTCCTTTATAGGCAGTTATGGAAAGACCTCAGTTTGTTTACAAAAACGTTGAGTCTCGAGCTGAATATGTCAAGATCCGCATAGACACATGCCAAATCCTTGTATTCCCGACACATTCTAACTATAGGATTATAGGAAGAGGTATAATTAACTTGCTTCAAAATATTTTGTCTAAAGATGCAAAGCAAAAAAACATCTTTTGCATCCAATCAGAAAAGCTCTGCCCACACATCAGTGTTTAGGGTACTCACGAGGTAGGGATATTGTCCAAGGGCGGCGGGGGAGCCTCCCACGATCCTGGAGCCGTCAAAGTCTACACCGTTCTCGGCCGCCATGAGGCGCGCGGCCGCGGGTACACCGACTTTGTTGTGATAGTCATTCTCGACGGGAGACTCTATCTCTACATCCACCGCCTTGCTCGCGACCAGACCGATTAGTGCCAAAACAATCAGGATCTTCATGTTAGGACGTATTTTCCTCAACTGTGAGGGTCAGAGCGAAAGATTATATTTATATTGCATCGAAAATTTGTTATCAGGGATTAAAATAAAGTGTCATGTGGAATAACCACATGTTGGAAAATCCTAATGAATTTTTGGAAACCCCAGTTTATTGATAACTTTTCATATCATATACAAGCTTTAGAATTTCCGCGTGCAAATATACTTGACTTAATGAAGAGATAGCACAGGTAGGTGGTCGAAGCAGCATTAGCTGAGGCATTGTCCGCGAAGAAAGACATATACAAAGAAATTAATTAAATTAATTTAAAAAATCTCAAAAGGCACGGAACCCCACCACTCATTTGGGAAAAACTGAATTAAAGTTCCCAACCGGAAACGTGGTGCATACCAGGCTGTAAGTTCACGGTTAAATGAATTGACTTTACTACTGTTCCAATGTTTAAGACGAGTGTGTACCCCGCCTCAAAAAGCGCTCTCCATACAAACAGCGATAACGTTTTCCACCCTCTAAACCTTAACCTATAGCATTAGTTTTTTGCTATGTTGTCATTTTGCCTTCGAACTAGGTTTATATATTTTGATTTATTAAATATTTTTCTTACATTTTACAATATTAACATAATTGGGATTTCACACAAAACAAAAAAGCGTGAATATTTTTGAAACTGTAAAGACATATTTCAAAAATCAAAACATACAAACCTAGTGCTAATGTATAATGACAAAATATAAAAAACGTTGACTATAATAGGTTTAAGATTTAGAGGGCGAAAACGTTATCGCCGTTTTTATCGAGGGCACTGGGCACAACATTGTCTTGTGAGTAAATCATTTGGTTTTACAAACTTTCATTTAGCTCTCCTTTTTATTTAGACATTTAAGGTTTTTGTTTGTCAGTTTACAACGAACGTTGGGTTAACACTATTTTATTGTCTGCTTTCGACGTCTGGTGGTTGATGTAAATTTTGTACACGTATTTGCATAGATCCGATGACATTCTAAACTACCGTCACGCGTCAATCGGGAAATTCGAACTAAAATCTTATTTAAAAATTAAATTATGTATTCATTTATTTATTTAATATTTATTGCATCAAAAAAACAATACAATGTACAAAAGGCCGACTCAATTAATGTCTTGTACCTAAATTTATTTTTTTAAATTGTCCGAATTTACTTACTTTTGATATATTTAAATTTATTAATTTATTACATACGAACTGTCTACACATACAGCTATATCACTAAATATAATAAAATAATCAAACTACATATAAACTAAGCATTAATACTAAAATTATAACTAAAATATATCAAAAAAAGAAGATATATTTTCATTAATTGTGAATTACCTATTTCCATTTCTGGGCACAAGCCACAAAACGAGAGGGACAGAGTTGGAGTTCCCACGTGGCCCGATTACTGATCGAGTACTTTATATAGAAATATAGTCAAACAGCTTTGCAGATTGTCTCAGAAAGCTGATGATCTTAAAATTAGACTTTGCTTATAATGATTACAAATACTCGTACTGAATAAACATTTCATTTTTAATTCAATAGACATATTTTGAACCCGCGGCCGATTGCTTGCCACGCGGTGCTCAATGGCTTTCATTTAGTAACTTATAATATTATTTCTCCTATTAATAGATTCTTGAATGGTGACCGCCTAAAAGGTAGAAGCATGCCAGACCTTCTACAAGATGAACCAATGACGTACAAAGTGACTAAGAGCGCCATTTGTAGAAGTATCTGGAAGAGATCTACGGGTATATTCAGCGGTGGACGTCCCCAGAAAACAAGAAAGAAGAGTCGTTAAGAACTGCTGATAAACCGGTTAGAGCCAGATCCAACTGGATCCTTGAGTACTTCCAACCCATTGGTACGTCGGACTGCTGCGCCGGCGTCGGTCACGAGCTACATACTTTGCCTGGCACATGCGACCCGTAAGTCTTACTTATTATTTGTAAAGTTATGCTCATTCATTTTTCCGTTCGTTGCGTCCATTCCGTTGTCAACAAGCAACCCTTATAATTCGGCAATGTCCGTCCGTCCACAGCTTAGCTCAAAAGCTCTTTGTACTAGACAACTGTAATTTGGCATAGATATACATACATATAAGTCACGCCGATCAGTGGTAAAATAAAATCTTTAAGACTGCGGGTGGTAGGACCTTGTGCAAGGTCCGCCCGGATCGCTACTACCATCTTACACGCTAATCCAGCCACGAAGCAGCAGTGTTTGCACTGTCGTGTACCGGAATGGCGAGCAAGACAGCTGGTGAAATTACAGGCACAAAAAGTATTCCATCTGGGTTGGCAACGCATCTGCAATAAATACCTTTGGTGTCGCGAATGTCTATAGGCGGTGGTGATTACTTATCATCAGGTGATCCACTTGCTTGTTTGCCTTCCTATGTTGTATAAAAAAAATCTAAAAAGGTTTAGGGAACCTATAAATATAAGTTTGTATCCACGTTAAGCAGGCATGTTTTTTCGTCTACTTCAAGGTGTGAGGTGTCTTTGGATAGTTCTATCAAAAATATTGCCGGTTTGTGAAATCAATTTTTCCATCTTAAAAATGACTAATGTGCGAATAAAATATTGATGCTGAAAATTATTAAGCCGCATAGTATTATAGGCATTCGCTAATTTAATGTATTAATATCGTTTCTTTTTCCTACTGATTTTAAAGTTGATATGTAATTACATGTTACATAATTTAGCTTTACGGGTCAACTGATTGTTAACCCAAATATGTAAACGAAAATAAATAAATTGATTGATTGGTTAGATCCAAAATATTTTTTTGCATAGTATCTTGAAAGCCAATATTAAAGCGGCAATTATCTAATATTAGCAATAACGGTGTTATTGGTTTTTGCTCTGAAGTTACTCGACGACTCAGGTACAAACATAATCATCATACGAACATTTGCCCCTCACGGAAATCGAACCCACAACCTCTACCTTTGTAGTAGGGAATGCATTTCTCTTAGAAATAACCGGTTAAAACCGGTTTTTTTATGAAATAGGAAGGCAAACAAGCAAGTGGGTCGCCTGATGGTAAGTGTTCGCCATCGCCTATAGACACCCGCAACACCAAAGAGATAGTAAAGTGCCAGTAATTACATCGGCTGTCTTGCTCTCCACGCCGGAACACAAAAGTGCAAGCACTGCAGGTTAGCGGCAGGATTAGCGAGCACGATGGTGGTAGCGATCCGGACGGACCTTGCACAAGATCCTACCACTCGCCCACCCGCGTATTTAGAAAATAACTGCCTTTGCATTCCCTACTTTATAGCTTAGGGTGACTACCACTAGGCCATCCGGTCCACTATTATAGTCGCTTTCTGTGAGCCTAACATAACTGACCCGGTTTAGTTTATTTGAGTTTATCTCTATGTGCGTCCTTTTCTTGTGACACCGATTTGACAGAGACGCAGGGAGGGATAAATTAAACCTTGGCCGGTCATGTTAGAGCTGGAATGATAAGGATAAAATTCGTCGAAAACTATTATGTTAAATCATATAATGTCTTTTATGCCAAATCGACAAAACTCTTTTCAGATTTTTTTTCAATAGAAACTTCTTACATGGGATCTTATATAAAACGCTCTTTTAGGATTCCGCAGTCGATAATCGATAATTCCGATTCCTTTGTAATACGGTTGAAAAGTGATCAAGCAATTTCTTGGTCTACTTCTATAGTTGCAGGCAAACATCTTGAGCATAAATCAAATGGCGGGCGTACGTTTGCGCAAACTCATTTGTACTAGAAACGGCTACTGCGCAGTCAAGGTCAGTGCTCAAGATGTTTGCCGGGAACTGTACCTACGTCTACACTAAGTGGCCATGTCATTTTTTTCGTCAGCCCTATGGTGTGGGGTGTCGTTGGATAGGTCTTGCAAAACTATATGTATACAGTGGGTACAAACCAACTTTCGATAAAGGGATTAATTTGAGAAATATTAAGCTTTAAAATAGAACCATTTATTTCAGGCTGCAATACCTTAAAGACTAACATACATATTAATAATAATATGTCACTGAACCATAAATATTCCAAGCTAAGGCAACATTTCTATTTCCTTCCCTATCCCAAAACCTATCTTCCATTTTCTGAAGCGCTGCTAGTAGATTCAGACATGTAAAAGAGCCTATATGGCCTACTTGCCAAATATTTTTTTCAAAATGTCAGTTTAAACCTATGAGTACATCAAAAAAATAATCATCCAAATTGATTCACTTGGGAAAGAGTTATTCCGTTTCTCAGTCAGTAAAAATAAAAAAAATCTCCCTAAAATAATTGTGAATTGTGGTAGATAATGCAAATTACTTAATGAAACTGGAGTTTTAATATTATATTGAATTATATTTTTAGAATGCTGTACATTGTTTTTCTTGAAGTATAATGGTGACAGACATACATAGTTTTTAATTTGCATAAGGTAACAAACTAACAAACCTTCTTTTATTGCATTACAACAACAGCCCCCCTCAATAAAAGAACACGTTAAGCACAATAAGGAAAAACAACAACTTAACACACTAACTACTTCTTAATTTAAACACCTGGAATGGCAATTACGAACAGGCGTTTAAAAACCTTTAACAGTACTTAACATTCATTAAACAAAAGAGCTCTAGCATTCTTAAAAACTTGAGCTGATAGAGGCTTTGTTAAAATGTCAGCTACTTGTTCTTTTGAACATACATAGCTGATTTTAATATGACCACTGGATACCTTTTCTTTTATAAAATGATACTTAATATCCAAGTGCTTCATTCTTTTTGGCTGGACAAGAGTATTACAGGAACGAATAGCTGATTGGTTATCCTCATACATAGTCACAATAATGGCTTCAGGGAAAAACATTTCTATAAGTAGAGACCTAAGCCAGCATGCTTCACTGACAGCAGCTGCCAGAGCGACATATTCTGCTTCGCAGGAAGAAAGAGCTACAGTCGACTGCTTTTTCGAATACCAAGCTACAAGATTCCCGTAGACACAGAAACAATAACCGCTAGTGGACTTTCTGTCTATAGGATTTCCGCCCCAGTCAGCGTCAGCGTAGCCAATAAGCACGTCGCTGTTTTTGTTCCTGTGATAGGCCAATTTTAAATTAATAGTTGCCTTAACGTATCTTAAGACACGTTTAAGACAAGTCCAAAGATCCTCACTAGCACAACTTTGGAACCTCGAAAGCATTGTTATGCTTAAACAAAGATCAGGCCTAGTGCCTAGCATGGCATACATTAAACAGCCAATGACTTGTCTACACCGATATTCAATTACATTGTTTTCAGATTTATCTTTTTGCAGTTTAACTAAATCTATATTTGAATCCATCGGCGTGGAAACACCATGACAGTCAGACATATTAAACTTATCTAAAACATTTTTCAAGTACTGGGTTTGGTTCAGAGTGACAGTACCTTTTTCTAAATCATGATTAATCTGAATACCGAGATAGCTACTCACCAATCCCAAATATTTCATTTTGAAAGCTTTAGACATTTCGTCCATGATGTTCTGAACTACTGAACCAGACCCGGTGATTAATATATCGTCAACGAAAATCAGTACATAAACCGTATTATTTTCATCTTTAAAACAATACATACAATGATCACTACACGTTTTCTGAAAATTCTGACTTACAATAAAACTATGAAACTTATCATACCAGCAACGTGGCGCTTGTCGTAGACCATATAACGACTTCTTTAATTTACACGTTTTGTTAACCGGTACGTCAAAATTTTCAGGCAACTTTAAATAAATATCTTCATTGATATCCCCGTGCAGAAAAGCTGCACAAACATCCATTTGATGAACGGGCCAATTATTATTACAAGCAATAGACAGCAAGGTTCGCACGCTCACCAACCTTACTACAGGGGAATATACTTCATTAAAATCAACATCAGTCTGCATAAAACCTCGCGCTACCAACCTGGCTTTATATTGAGTAATTACATTATTTTCATTACGTTTAATTCTAAATACCCACTTACTGTCTACAGTTAACACACCGTCCTCAGGCTTGTCAATAAATGTCCAAGTCTGATTATCGGATAAGGCCTTCATTTCCATCTTCATGGCCTCTTCCCATTTTGAGGCACATGGAGAAGATTTAGCCTCTTTTAGAGACGTAGGCTCTTCAGAATCTAGAAATGTAAAGTAAGACATATCAATATCATAATCTCGTAAAGCAACAGGTGGTCTTAAATTTGCTCTTGGTCGCAAAATCCTTGTATTCATGTTATCCGCTTGCTCAATTGGAACTGTACTGAGACCTCCAGGACTCTCGAAGCTGTCAACAGGTACATCTTCGGCATCTGTATATGAAACGGACGTATCTGGACTTAATGTCACATTTTGTTCAAAGTTGACCGTCTCTACCTCTGATGAATTTACCGACGTAGCACGTGGTATAGTTACATCTAAATTTATCGTGGCAACTTGTTCGACAACTTTATCAGTGACATGTGGCTGAAGATGAGGCGATATTATTATTTCTCTCTCCAAAGAAAAAGTTTTGCTCTCTGGATAAAATATCTTGTAGCCTTTTGTTGTCTCGCCATAGCCAACGAATATTCCTTTTCTGCTCTTACTGTCTAGTTTTCGTCGCCTTTCCTTGGGAATATGAGCCCACACCTCAGAGCCAAAAATGCCTTTTAAACAAGACACATCAAATTGCTTTTCATAATAGAGTTCATAAGGCGTTTTATTTTCTTGCGAACTTATTCCCGTTCTGTTAATGACGTAGACAGCAGTATTCACTGCTTCTGCCCATAAATTTTTCTGCACCTGACTCGACTTCATTAACGTGCGAGCAGCCTCCATAACTGTACGCATTTCGCGTTCGATTTTTCCATTTTGGGCAGGAGTGTAAGGGACGGATGTCTGGTGCTTTATACCCTTCGACTCTAACAAGCCTTTCATTTCAGCGTTAATAAACTCTCCACCATTATCCGAGCGCAATATCTTAACAGGTTTGCCTTCATTTTCGCAAAGGGCAAGATACATTTTAATTTTTGAAAATACCTGACTTTTCTCTTTGAGAAAATAAACAGTTCGAAAACGTGAATAGTCATCCTTCAATAGTAGAAAATAGCGTGAGCCCCCAATGGATAATTCTTCTAAAGGGCCACAAACATCAGCGTGAACTATTTCGCCTCGACTACTCGTTTTAGAAGTGCTCGGATAAGCAGGCGTCTTGCAGTGTTTACCTTCGACGCACGCCGTACAAAAATGCTGTTTCGTGCAAGAGAGCGGCACGTTATTTTTAAGTAATATTTTCTTTATGTACGCGAAGTTTTGGTGTGCGAGTTTCTTATGATAAATTATAAATTCACAATCGCTGTTATTGCAAATATTTGACGTCGGAACGTCAGTTTGACTTGACAAGGCTCTAGTTGAGATTATATTTTTAAATAGCATTTTGAACAAGCGACCATCGCGCCTTGCAATAGCAATAACCTCCTTACTTTTCATGAACTTACAAATGGTTTGGTCAGATACCATCTGTAAGCCTTTATCTAGTGCACTCGTTGCAGAAAAAAGATTCACGTTCAGATCTGGAACATACAAAACAGATTTTAAACTAACGATCTGCCAATCTGTGCCATTATAAGCCTGCAAACGGACGCTCCCCACTCCGAGGGCTTTTATAGTTGTTCCATCGCCAAGCTGCACAAAATGTTCATAGTCCAAATCTTTATATTCTGTCATGTTTTCTCGGCTTCTGCACATGTGTTGAGTGCAACCACTATCCATATACCAAATGTCGCACGAACTATTCATATCAGACGCTATTAGGGCTTGCTCGTCATCATTGCTCTTCTTTTTCAATTTATTCTTTTTGAAGAAGCAAAATTTAGTCAGATGACCCGTCTTTTTACAGTAGCCGCACGTCTTGGTTTTATAGCAATCCTTTTTGGAATGGCCAGACTTGCCGCACACGGCGCACTCAGTCAGCGCTCTGCTCCCGTTGCCTCTGCGCTGTGCCACGAGCGCGACTGCCACATCATCTCCGGCATTAGCTCGTTCTTCTTCCAGCAGCAAACGTGGCACCAGCTCTTCAAGTGTTTGTCTTTCAATCGGGGCAGACTCCCACGCTGACCGAAAATGTTTATATTTTTCTGGCAAAGACATTAGGATTTTAGTTATGACCATCTTATCATCAACAGGGTGACCAGCTTGTTTTAGTCTAACACGGATGTCTTCTATTTTGGACATGAATGTGGCGACTGAATCCGTACCAAAATCAATGGTAAAGAATTTCTGTTGGAGTAAGTGGACACTCACGACAGACTCTTTTTCGTACACTGCCTTCAATTTAGTCCACATCTCCGCCGACGTTTCACATGATTGAATGTGCGCGAGCGGCCCGTACTGCATTCGCGTAACAATAATTTCTTGGGCCTTGGCGTCGAGCGCATCCCACTCATCACATTCTTTTTCAGTGGCATCTTTTATTTTATTCTTGGTCCCCGAAACAATATTAAATAACCCTCGACCTTTTAATAATACTTGCGTTTCAAACTTCCATAACGGCCAATTTTCGCCGTTGAATTTTGAACCGGTCGATAGTGACACCTCCATTTTGTTTTTACCCCGTGGCTCGCAACCGTTGCTGGACAACGTTTTATTTCACTGAACTCACGGTTTTATTTTTCTTCAAAGTAATCCAAATTATCGGCCGCAAACAATATAAGGACTGGGCCCATAACCAATTGTGAATTGTGGTAGATAATGCAAATTACTTAATGAAACTGGAGTTTTAATATTATATTGAATTATATTTTTAGAATGCTGTACATTGTTTTTCTTGAAGTATAATGGTGACAGACATACATAGTTTTTAATTTGCATAAGGTAACAAACTAACAAACCTTCTTTTATTGCATTACAACAACAAAAATAACAAAAATTAAATAACATCAAGTAGAATTCATTGCAGTGTCAATTTAGGTGAACAAAAAGAAAAGAAAAAATATATGCAATTGGATTTATTTGTCACATTTGCAGGCCATTGGCGATGGTGCTTAGAATCGAGCCTGGAACCAGGAAGCGAAAGAGGTGACACGGGCGAATCCAGCAGGGAAGCCACGCTGGCAACCTTGGACGTGACCGAAAGAGGTGACACCGATGAGCTGGTTGTTGACAACCAGGGGACCGCCGGAGTCTCCGCCGCAGGTGCCGCGGCCGCCGGTGGTGGCAACGCAGATGGTGGAGCCCTGGACGGTGTTAGTACCGTAAGTGTTGGCACAGACGTTGTTGGTGATCACCTGCACGGACACCCAAGACAGGGCCTGGTTGTTGCCGATACCAGCGGCTGCAAATAAAAATATAACGTTAAGATGTAGATAGAAAACAGCAATACCTCAAGGTAAGTTAATAAAATATAAGAATCGTATGCTTTAGTTTTGTTGTGTTTTAGAAAGTATTCAATAAGTATAAGTGTTTGTCAAGTATATTTAACTTTGCCTGAACCAGCAGTGGCCCTAAGGACAATGAAAATAAAGTTTGTAGAATATCATAGAGGGACAGGTACCTCAGTGGGAGTAGGCTTGGTCATGTGTCACGTTAACATGGCTCATGATGTACGAGTTTGGTCTCCCCAGACCCTGAGCAGAAAACTGCCTAACCGATATACCCAAATCCAAACAACACACGTTTATTAAGTAGTAAATTTTATTCAATTTTTGGTCACCGATTATGGAATTAAAAATCGTTTTGCTGACATATTAGTTAAACAATATCATTTATGTTGTTTATTCAGATATCATATCTTAGTACTGCATTCGACAAGTAAGTACTATTTTAATATTTGAAGGAAAGATGGAGCTAATACAAAATATTTAAAGTATATTTAAATTTTCTTTGCGATCTTTATTTCCATCAGCAAGCAACAAAAGTAAAATAAGCCTCTATTTTATTCCCACTCGAAATCAAGAATTTCGCATATTTTAAGAATGTATGCTTACTTTCTTCGGATAAGATGTGCTATTAGAGATATACTTACAGTCGCTGGTTCTGCCGAATCCAGAGGCGTTTGCCCAGGTCCCGACGAACTGGTTGGTGCCAGTGGCCATACCGATGTTGCGGATGTTGTCTGAAAAGAACACGTTCATTTAGAACCAGTACCTTCTTAAAATAAGTTTGTTATTTTTGGTCGAACATATCAACTACACCAGTTCTTAACACGGGTAGGTCATTATTTTCCCTAGTAGTTGACGTTACTATCATTCGTTTTTACTCATGTGTTTCCGTGTCTTCTCGTTAATTATTGGGTCATAGTCAATGACTGGGACCGCTACCTTACTTAATAGACAAACCATTTAAGGGAATTGAACTTACTGCTGTAGTTGACCCATGGAATAACGATAATGGCGACATCGTTGAGCAAGGTGTTCTGGTTGTAGTTGGCGTGCATCTGCACATTAGTTGTAGCCAGTCTAGTGCCGCCGGAGAAGAGGGTTGTAGAGCCGAGAACGACGACGAACTGGCGAGCTTGGGCACCAGCGGTACGCCAGCAGTGAGCAGCGGTCGAGAGACGGGTGTTGGTCAGCAGGGAAGCGCCGCAAACTGAGGTAGCGCCAGTAGTCAGGGTGATAACGAGGCCACCCTAGCAAGCGAAACAGAAATTGGTTAAGAACGGAATGAATGTAAAAGTTTTGTGAACGCAAGAACCAATAGTGATTCTTTTAGGTGAAGCCAGGCGAGTATTATGCCTGGAGACTGAAGGCCAAAGGATGATATAAAGAAGTTATATTTATGCGCCTGTCTTACGTAACTTTGCGAACGTGATATAGGTTAGTTCTTCCATTAGGAACTAAATGGCTCTAGAAGTCACTAAAATTTCTTTTGGTTTGGTTTAAAAAGTTGGATTCCCGTGTTAATACTTTACATGAGGATATTCATGAAAATCCGTGCCTGCATGCGCCAGTAATAAAATAATTTTCTAACTTTATGCATGTTTAATTACACAATCTTCGAACTGGCGGAATTTTCTCTGAGAAGAAGGCAGATCTAAAAAGGTCCACAGTCGAAGAAATTAAAATAAAATTTTGTCCTATAGAGTCCTCTTTGAGTACTATATGTATAAATATTCGGAAGAGAGGGAAAAAAATCTTTAAAACATATTGATTAACAATACAACGAGGTTCAAAGTCAAAGTCCAAGTCAAAATATTTTATTCAGATTAGGCTTACAGGTAGCATTTACGAATGTCAAAAAATTTACCTCCAGATCGGAAAAATCTATGATGAGAAGATACCGGCAAGAAACTCAACGAGGTGTAATTTTTTAAATAAATCAAAATTACAATGTTATTTTACATCTAAAATATTTAAAATTTTTACAATTTAACAATTTAACACAGCAGGTGTACAATCTTTGGAACCAGGGATCGCCAATACAAATCGGGATCATTTCCAAACATGATTTTATAATACGCCCGAGAAATTAATGTCTTCTTGACATTAGATTTAAGTTTTGTATCATTTAGTTCAGTAATGTTTTTTGGAATTTTGTTGTAAAATCTTACGCAATTTCCCATGAACGACTTATTGGTTTTAGCCAGTCTGTAAGTTGGAACTTTAAGCTTTCCTGTATTTCTAGTAGCCTTTGGCTTATCGACGTTGGTAGGGAAATTGCATATATTTTTCCTAACGTACATGATTATTTCAAAAATATATAGTGACGGTAGGGTTAAGATGTCTATTTCCTTGAAAATTCTCTAAACTCCAGAACTTACCTGCCATGGGAACTGTCCGAGAGAAGCAAAGGAGCCTCCTACGATTCTGGAGCCGTCGAAGTCAGTGGCCTCCTCAGCTGCCTTGATGCGAGCGGCCTCAGGGATACCAATTTTATTGTGGTAGTCGAATTCAATCGGGACGACAAATTCTTCGGCTACCGCAGAGCCCACCAGAGCCACCAACGCCAAAGCAACCAAGAATTTCATATTGCTGATGACGTACAAATGTGCCTGGCGAAAAGTGTTCTACTGTTTTATACTCTAGAACCAATCGCTTATCCAAGAAGATTAAAACATAAGTAGTTGAATCGACTTGCATCCATCGTACGTTAAACAGGAATCAAGATTGGATATAATCGTAAGCCTAATCGTTAAAAGATACCTATTTTTTGAATTTTGGTGCATTTTAAAAATAATAATTATAGCATTCTTTCTTCTTTCTTTCTTTCTTTCTTTCTTTAGCCATTTGAGATTCTCTCTCCCACCTCTCAGCCGCCGTACGAAACGCAGTAGCAAACTACTAATTCTCTAAGAATCCGTATCAAAATCCGCTGCGTGGTTTAGAAAGAGTAAGTGGCCGAATACCATGAGGATAGGCAGGGGCGAATAGTGACTTTTTTACTATGCGGAGAAGATAAAGACGTTCCAAAAGGCTCCATTGTAATAAATCCTTTCGAACTAGCCAGGGTTACTGCCGCACTCCGAAGGGAGGAGGGGGGTTCATGTGATGTGACCGTTGATGGTTTAGAAGCAGTAAGCGGCCAAAGATTCTCAAAAGGTTCTCAAGAACGGACAGGAACGGATAGTTTTTTTTTTTATACAACATAGGAAGGCGAACAAGCAAGTGGGTCACCTGATGGTAAATGATCACCACCGCCTGTAGACACCTATAGTGACTTTGTTTTATACTACATAATTAATTAACGATGTAATAACAATAAAAAAGGTTTACCTTCTTTTTCATAAACGCCGCGTTAACCAATGTTAGTTAACATGTGTTATGTCTTAATCTGTCATCGTGACGTTTGCCCTCAAATGAAAGGGACAAAACATATTATTATGTTAGTTTAAAAAGATTGTATTTTTTTTATGAATAAGGGGGTTAACTATGATGTAAATTTATTGTTGAAAATTGCTGATGCTGTTCAAATAACATTTTTACACTGTGTCTGTATTTGCCTAGTTTCTTCTACACTATAATATTATAATATAATAAAGAGGCTTTGTTTGTTTGTTTGTATATAGGGATAATCTCCGGAACTACTGAACCGATTCCAAAAATTACTGCGATAACAATTATTAAATCTGACGGTGAATCCGTCTAGCTAGCTTAGCTAGTTTTAATAAAGTACCCTGTATATTTCAGTTACTTGCCAAAGTTCTGGTTGGAGAGGACGTCTACCTGTTGCCATAACATTGATCGAAGCTAACTGGTAAACTATTTTTCATATTTCATTGTAAGTATTACTATACTAACTTCTAGCGGCTCGTCTCGACTTTGCATGTGTACAATTAGGCTGTAAGACATAAAACCTTCCATACCAGTGTGACCAACTTCAAATTAGAAATCCTGCCCTACTTAGGCTAGAAAACTGACAAATCCTGCCAAAGCCAAACTCTTATGGCTAAGCTCCTTTAAGACTGGGTTCACAATCAGAGTTTATGAGCGATAAAAATGGAAAAACGCGGCAATGGCTGTGTCTGGTTGGGCATTGGCCACGTTTTTGCGTTTTTATCGCTCGCAAATGCTTACTGTGAACCCAGTCTAAGGCTATACTGTCAAACGTGCCAACTTATATTGCAGTCCTGCCAGATACTGCCAGATTTTGAAAACTCAACCGATCCGGCCAGAAGTCAAAATGAAGGGCTAAACCTGCCAAAAAGGCAGGATCCTGCCACATATGGTCACACTGTTCCATACTTTATAGATTCAGGTGTTACTTTGCGAAAGTCCATACCGATATTAATGAAATCAATTGCTTTACTTATCCGCGAACCCAGTGTCAGCAATCGTGAAAAAGACAACGCCTGTGCTGAATACTTTATAAAAGAAATAAAATAAACAACACAAAACGCGACCATAACCCAATTGATTCCATTAGTAGGTAAACCTTCCGTAAAAAAATATCTAAATGCCAGTGAAAACCGTGTCACAATCTGTTGCGTGGTTTAGAAGAGTGAGCGATCAAAGATACGCGGACAGATAGAGTCGGATTGTGAGTTTGTTTATGCTCTGCAAAGATAAGGAAGAAAAATAAACTGCTAGCTTTACTCACAACAGAAATACAGGGTGCTCAAAAGTCCCGCCAATTGGGTATTTGACACCTTAAACCAAATGGGGTAACAGTATAAATTGTTGTAGATTGTAATTTTAAAATAGTATGGGTTAAAAATATAGGTTGTAGCTATTCAAAGGTACAAAAATTATTTAAAAAAAAGTTTAAATCATTAACCAGGCAAAGTATCGAATTTTGACGTATTGTTGGGCTGATTTGTTGGAGCGTTTAGCGGGGCTTGGGTGGTTGAATTGTTTTTCTATCCGCGATAATTTAAGAAAAAGTATTAATAGAAAAAAAACTAAAACCACAGTTTTTCTTCCTTGAGCAAAGTTTTTCTGACGAAAATTTTCTGCTATCAAATTTTGTTTAAGAATAATTTAATCTATTGGTTTTAAGAAAAGTACGGCCGTGCTCTTGTTGTTTTGTTTGTTCCACGCGTTTGCGCTTATTATAATGCCCAAAAATTTACCACCAGTTCGCAAAAACTCAAGTAAGTAAGAAACTCAACTCATGAAACAACCTGTATCCATTTCAGTTGCTGACCAGTGACCAGTGAAGCTGCCAGTACCAGTAGAGTTGACATTGTATGCTGCCTTGTCGATCGTGTCTGCTGGTAAGCGCTAGTTTATTTTAGAAGCTTGTATTGTATTTCATCCTCAGTGGCCCTAACATGAGCGGACTGACTTTATATCTATGTGTGTCCCTTTCTTATGACCGATGGGTAAATCTGGACTTGTAAATTTAAACGATTGGATTCCGCATGCAGAGCCGATTCCCTTATCGGGTCTGACGATTATTATCGAGTCCGAGGATTAACTAACTCCAACGCCTATCGGCAACGGGCGAGCGGTCGGTTTGGTCACTGCGGCGTGGCACTGGCGCGCGCTGCATGCTTTCGTTCGGCCCATTTCGGCTTACGTTCGAAAACCCGTTAAAAATCATTAAACATTGGTATCAACGATGAAGGCGAGGAGGAAGACCAGTCGTATCGCGGTACCGCGTCCATATCTGCGAGTATGGAGTTAGTTGGTTTTAAGGATTCAAAGGATTTAAAGAGCCCATCAGAAGGTTCGGTACTGATAGCGGAGCCGGATTCGAAGATCCGCATTACTTCTTGGAGTCGAGATTACCCATCTCCTCTTATGACACTAGTTTGCACAGACGCAGGGAAGGATAAGTTAAACCTGATCGGGCCATGTTATACCAATAAGTTTTAATGATACCTAAGTGCTTAATAGTAAGAGATTAATTTCGCAGGCGTATTTACAAAATACAGGCGACCGCCCCGTCATCGCACGGATGTAATTAGGATGTAGTTAATCTAAAAATCTTCCCTAAAAAACCTCTACAGAGAAAACGAAGAAAGTATTTGGCCGATGATGAGGGAAGACAAAAAGTGGTAAAACTTCTGACATTCATAAGTGCTTCCTGTAAGCCTAATCTGAGTAAAGGTAATTGTAGTAGACTCTCTGCTTGAGGAGTTCAAAGCAGGTCCGGTTTATATAGTACGGTACGCGGATGACCTAGTAATACTAGTTAAGGGGAAGTTCCCGAGCAAGGTATCAGGAATCTTAAAATTATTATTATATTCTGAACAAAGTGAAGAGGTGGTGCAATAGATATCAACTCTCCAGAAGTCCAGGCAAAACGTTGGTAATACAGTTAACCACATTAGGGTCTGTTAACTTATAGCAGATCCGGTTTATATAGTACGGTCTTAGACAATTTAGCCACTGGACGTCGCAAGGCACGCATTCCCCTCTGCCAATGCATATGTCCTAAAACCGTGATTAAAATCATAACGGTTTATAAAAACCAGTTCGCCGCGATATCGTGTGTCATTTTGCTTTAGTCCGTATCGCGAAAGCGATCTCTGCAAAAATGGTTAATCGTGCTGTATTTACCTTCAAACGGCTATCAAAAACTTAAAATTTCACTAAAGACGGATTTTTTTATCACACGTAAATAATTTTCTTCACAATTAATTTATTATTTACAACACCAAAAACTTTTTAAATGAATAAGCTTTTTGACAGACATAACGTAAACATTTCAAAATTTGACATCATGGCATTCGTGGCAGTGTTGCCGACAGCATGTTGTGATTTTATTCGGATATCTCATCTGGAGACTTCCGATACTGCTTACAGTTTTCGGATTTTTCCTTTTGAGGTAAGGAACTCTGAAAATATAGTAACACTAGCAAACCGGGACTATAAAGTGTTATTCCTGGGCACGGGACAAGACACGTAATTCCAGGACAATCCCGAATTTCCCAGCCATCGGGCAACACTAGACCCGTCTCCCCCGCTAAAATTGGCAGAAAAAATTGTTAGGTGATAATACGGCTTGGCATCTCAATGTTAAATACTCAAAGAGTACGGTACGCGGATGACCTAGTAATACTAGTTACGGGGAAGTTCCCGAGCAAGGTATCAGAAATCTTAAAATTATATTATATTCTGAACAAAGTGGAGAGGTGGTGCAATAGATATCAACTCTCCAGAAGTCCAGGCAAAACGTTGGTAATACAGTTTACCACGTTAGGGTCTGTTAACTTATAGTTTTTAAAAGTAAGTTGGCACACCCTGCGCCAGCGCATCACGCATCGGGTTATTCCCCGTGTCTGTTGATGATAATCACGCATAATTTTTGTATTAGGAACCCTCGAAATCGTTGAGTTCGCATATATGGTGATTTCATTACGTTTATACATAATTAGTCTTATACTTAAAACAGTATTTTTTACCAGTGGTAAAATTTCTGCCATTCATTAAGTGCAAGATATATTGATTTTGATTTTACTTTATTTTGGTTTGGTATAAGTATACATAAAGTGATCTGCGACAACTCGCCAGTTATTACAGAAACCTTTAGGGGGATTATTAAAACTTTTACCGACGGTTAACAGCTGTAGCCGTTGTAATAATAGACAAATTGTTCAGGACACCGGGAGCGAAAGCTTCACTAGTGGATTGTTATAGCCTATAGGAAGAACAAAAAGAAAATATCTACATTGAAATTCAATTTATTTGTCTTGGTTGTGCTTCATTGGCGATGGTGCTTAGAATCGAGCCTGGAACCAGGAAGCGAAGGAGGTGACACGGGCGAATCCAGCGGGGAAGCCGCGCTGGCAACCTTGGATGTGACCGAAAGAGGTGACACCGATGAGCAGACCGTTGGCAACCAGAGGGCCGCCGGAGTCTCCGCCGCAGGTACCGCGACCGCCGGTGGTGGCCACGCAAATGGTGGAGGCCTGGACAGTGCCGGTACCGTAGGTGGCAGCGCAGACGGCGTTGGTGATGACTTGCACGGAGACCCAAGACAGGAACTGGTTGTTGCCGATACCAGCGGCTGCAAATGAAAATATAGTGTTAAAATAAATTGTCGCTGTATGGAAGAAACAAAGACACATCGCGTGTATATAGACAAATGTGTTTATGACAAAGTTTAATGGATAAGGTTAATAAGTATTTTGGTTTTATAATATAAAGAATGAAAATATGTTTTCATTATGATTATCTGAAAGGTTGTGTGGTAAAAAGTTTCTTAAGACACTATTCCGCTTTATGCATATTTCAGTGTCTTATTTTATGCGCATAAACCATTTCATAAAATAAAATGCTGGTTTCAAGAAAAATCCGATTTTAATTTCATCTACGTACTACAAGCTTTTACCCACGGCTTCGCCCACGAGGGATTATTTCTGCATTTTACGGAATGCAAAGTATTCTTTGTTTTAATCCAGGACATGATCTGTTTGTCTGCTGAGTATCATCTAAATCCGTCTCTCTGTCAATGCATCATTGAGGAACATACATCCAAACATCATTACTTTCGTATGTATTTATAATATTAGTAGGAATACAAACTACTTATAGTAAAGCCGACCAGAGTACAGCTTGGTAGTACAGTAGTATGTAATTAATATGGACCCGATCTAATTATTTCAAAAGCAATTGCGTTCAGAGCCAGAGCATGCTTTTTTCGAGTATGCTAGTAATCAAGTTTGAAAAAATTCGAAGTATCAACCGCCACTTAGTATTTTCCGCCAAAGATTTAATAAGTTACTTAGCTAGTCTCTAATTACTTTTTATTTGTTAGATCCAATATTGATATTTATTGATATTTATTCTGAAGGTGAACTTACAGTCGCTGGTCCTTCCGAATCCAGAGGCGGTCGCCCAGGTTCCGACGAACTGGTTGGTGCCAGTGGCCATACCGATGTTGCGGATGTTGTCTGGAAAGAGCACGTGTATTTTGAATGCATTTAAAATTGGTCAAAATCAATCGTAGGTATGCAAGCAAATTGGAAAGGGAACTCACTGTTGTAGTTGACCCATGGAATAACGGCGATAGCGACATCATTGAGCAGGGTCCCCGGGTTGTAGTTAGCGTGCATCTGGACATTAGTGGTGGTCACCCTAGTACCGCCTGAGAAGAGAAGGGTGGAGCCAAGAACGACGGTCAACAGACGAGCATTGCTCCCCCAGCAGTGAGCAGCGGTGGACAGACGAGTGTTGGTGAGGAGGGTAGCACCACACACGGAAGTGCCACTTCCCAAGGTGATCAAAAGACCAGCCTGTGAACCACAAGACACATTTGTTAGAAACGGAACGAGTGCAAGTTTCTTGATTTAAATCAAAATGGAAATGAAAAAATGAAAAAAGTTTATTGCATAAAAACATAACAATAACCTAACACTGGATCCTGGGCTAGGATTCCCTGTGTTACAGGATATATAAATGCTTGAATGATATGGCATGCCATGGCCCGTGGCCGTATAGGCTGATATGGAACATTGCTACTAGTGAAGGTCTAGTCAAGTAAGGGCATAGTTCTTATTTGAAGTAAGTTTTCCTCAATCATTGTTGAACTAGCAAGGCCTATCATCCAGTGATGCTAATTTCATTAGATTTAGTAGAAGTAGTTTGGTCTACTGAAAAAAAAAACATACACGTTATTATTATCTAAATTTAATGGTTGTAGAAATTCGCTGAATGCGAACAGCACAGGGCCGCACTGTGTTTGATAGCACTCAAAAAATTTCCCTATGCTGTTTATCGCATAAATAGATCAAGAAATGCATTTTGAATGCAAGACTAGAACACCCACGTGTCTATTTCAAATACTTTTTTTTATAAAAAATAATTTCTATTTCGTGAACTTGACGTAGAAAAATGAGTAAATCAATTCTGGAAGCGTATCAGATCAAGATATATTATTTTGATGAATATAGTTTGATAAAGCACCTCTAGGCGCATATTTTCCAGTTTCTATTCTCGGAGAATCACCTCTGGTTACCGAGTTATTTACTTTTATTACGATTTTGGTTTTTATTTTTTTTCTCCAAAAAAACTCAAAAGTGCGACTTGTGACCGGCACTGAAAGATTGCTCTTAATTAGGTCTATCATGGCGATCTTTGTGGAAGGCCTATCAGCATTAAAAACTTGAAAGCAGTGGGCGTCTTTCCGCTAATACGATATAAATAGAAAGGCTGACGATGATTATGATGATTCTAAAAAGCTAGAACTTACCTGCCACGGGAACTGTCCGAGGGAAGCAGCGGAGCCTCCCACGATTCTGGAGCCATCGAAGTCAATGGCCTCTTCAGCTGCCTTGATGCGAGCGGCCTCAGGGATACCAATTTTATTGTGGTAGTCGAATTCAATCGGGACGACGAATTCTTCGGCTACCGCAGAGCCCACCAGAGCCACCAACGCCAAAGCAACCAAGAATTTCATATTGTTGAAGAAATACGAATGTGCTCATCGATCAGTGGTCTACTGTTTTATACTCTTGGTGCAATCTTTTATCAAAAAGATTAAAATATAAGCCATCGAACAGACACGCACGTTATAGCTCTTGACTAGATAAAATACCATAAAAATGGCGCCACCGTCTATGCAGCAGAGACCAGTTTGTGTGGAGAATTGTTTGTTCTAATGTTAACATGAAGTTTTTATCTTCACACGAGTACAAGGAATAGGCTAATTACAAGATTAAAAGTAATCATAAGCCGAATAGATTTATTCGATAATTAATGTAGTTTCATGACTAGTGGTTTAGAAAGAATATTTAACGATACGACGGTAAATGACGTATTTTGATGGTCACGTCGCTGCCTTATCAGCTAATCACGTTGATGATTGTCTAAGTCTTGGTAGTTGTGTTTTGTTAAAACTTGTTATTGTCCGTTCTTTTTTTAGGGTTTCGTACCTCAAAAGGAAAAAAACGGAACCCTTATAGGATCACTTCGTTGTCCGTCTGTCTATATGTCTGTCTGTCTATCAATACCCTTTTTCTCAGGAACGCGTGGAGGGAGGTATCAAGTTGAAATTAATATCAAATACTCTGCAGTCCCTTGAAGCCGTGAAAAAATCAAACTTCTAAGTCAATGCAATCAAAAGATACATACATATTTCATACATTTATAAACTGAAAAACCAAACGGGACTTGAATTTACTAAATAAACAAGAATTCTAACGTGTATTAAGATTTATTAATACAAAAACAGAAAACACAATAAGTAGCCATGTTCATTGAAATTGGAGAAGGACAATCACGCCATCTAACGGCTAAACGTTGACAACGTTCTCTTTTTTAAAAACCATAAATGACAAGGGTTATAGTTCCTTACTGCCAAGTTATATATAAAGTTTCTATGCCATTCTATATAATTCTAATACTCCCACTAAATTTATATATAACTTTAAATGAAACCTACTATTCATAGTAAACATTGTAACAAAACATAACTTGCTAACCATACCACTGCAAAACAAACACTATAATAACATATTTAAGTTAGGTACCTATCTACAATAGACCTAACATAACAGGTGGCTTCTAATATGCTCAAACTTAGCAGTAGGCAAAGCCTTAGTAAATATGTCGGCTAACTGTTCAGAACTTGGAACATATTTTATTTCAATCAAGCCCTGACTAACCTTCTCCCTAATAAAATTAAACTTCACATCAATGTGCTTAGTTTTCTTGTGATACACAGGATTGTATATCAACTTTATGGCACTTTGGTTGTCCATACACAAAGTTGTACAGTTTTGACATTCATCTATCTCTTTAAAAAACTGCTTCAACCAAAGGAGATTCTTGGCTGCCTCACACCCAGCCATAAATTCTGCTTCAGTTGTTGACAAAGCAACACAATGTTGCCTTTGACTGGCCCAAGACACGGGCCCTCCATTTAGTAAAAAAACATATCCCGAAGTTGACTTCCTTGAGTCTAAGTCTCCAGCATAATCTGAATCAGAGTACCCAATTAAGCTTTCTGACCCTTGATATGCTATACTCATATGCTTAGTTTTTATCAGATATCGAATTATTCTTTTAAGCTTTACTACATGCTCTTCGCTTGGGTTATTTATATACCTACTCAACAAGTTAACAGAGTATGAGATATCTGGTCTAGAAGCGACAGACAGAAACAACAATGATCCTATAGCTTCTCTGTATGGGAAATTAGTATGTACTGGATCAGTGCCATTGCTGCTCTGAGCATTTACATCAGCAGGTGTACTACAAGCATGAGCATTTTTCATATCAAACCTATTAATTATATGCTCTGTATACTTTTCTTGACTAATACTTATAGAGTCCTGACTTCTAGAAATCTCTAGGCCAACAAATTTGTTTAATTCTAATTCTTTGATTTTAAAGCCCTGTTTTAGATTTTATCTAAAACCGTATTGGAAGCAGACATGATCAATGCGTCATCGACATATAAAATTAGCAGAGCTTTAACACCATCGAAATTACCAGTAAAAACACAATTATCTGCCTGTGATTGTACAAAACCAAAATTCTTTAAAAAATCTGTAAATTTCTTATTCCAACATCTTGGAGCCTGTTTTAACCCATAGAGGGACTTGTTTAATTTACAAACTTTTCCTGGAGGTGCTCTCACTCCATCTGGTACTTCCATGAAAATGTCTTCATTCAACTCACCATATAAAAATGCGGTTTTTACATCTAGCTGCTTTATGTTCCAGTTGTGCTGAGCAGCGATACTCAACAGTATCCGTATCGACTCATATCGAGTGGTAGGAGCGAATGTTTCGACATAGTCTATTCCTTTGACCTGTGTGAAACCACGAGCACACAATCTGGCCTTGTATCTTTCAATTTCACCATCTTTGTTTCTCTTAATGGTAAACACCCATTTTGAAGTTATGGTCCTGTGATTATCCTTATCAACAAAACTCCATGTGTCATTCTCTTCATGAGATTTTAATTCTTCATTAATGGCTTCCAGCCAATCCTTACATTCAGAACTATTCACAGCTTGGTCGTATCCTACAGGTACATCAAATTCCAAAATATTAGCCTCAAAGTCTAAGTTTCTTCTCGAGCGTAAGGTGACATTCAGTGGAGACAAATTACTCAAATCTAAGTCCCTTGAGGGTTCATATGACTCATCATTGTCATTAGTTGTATACATGGTGTCTTCACTGTCATTCCCACGATCAGAACTCAGAATACTGACTGGACTTCCTTCCGTTAAACTCTGAAGACTCACTGGACTTCCTTCTGTATTACCATTATAGGTTATTTCCACCGGTGGTGGTGACTGATCATTTTGTTCTATTTGTGTTACATTTTCAACAGATAAATTCCTATTTTGTTCTATTTGTGTCACATTTTCAACATATAAATTCCTGTCCTGCATTTCCCCCCTTGAAGATTGTTGTTCATTTTGGATTTCTTCTTCAACAAACAAATTAACAACATTTCTTCTAATTTCAGGAGTTTTCTGTTCATTGAAAATCACATTTCGAGACACTGTAATTCTTTTTGTCTGCGGGTTATACATCTTGTAGTTATTGTGATCATACCCAACTAGCATCAGTTTCTGGCTTTTACTATCTAACTTTGTTCTAAGTTGGTCTGGCACATGCACATAACCTTCGCAACCAAATATTCTAATGTGGTCTAAGCTGGGTTTGACTCCATGCCACAGCTCATAAGGTGAAATGTTCTGTGTTTGAGTAGACGACGTGCGATTCAATAGATAGACAGCACAATTAACTGCCTCTGCCCAAAGATTTAAAGGTACATCACGGGCATACAGCATAGAACGAGCGCTTTCTACAATTGTTCTTATTTCTCGTTCTGACCGGCCGTTCTGCTCAGGAGTATATGGTGCTGTCAATTCACGAGAAATTCCCTCACTGTCTAGGTACTCATCAAATTCCTTACTTTTGTATTCTCCTCCATTGTCAGTATGAAGGGTTCGAACACTATGCATAAACTTGGTTTTGACTTTGGCATTATATTTCTTAAAATAGTACAGTACATCACTTTTATTTTTAAGAAAGTACACATACCTCAAACTGGTAGCAGCATCCTTGAAGATAACAAAGTACTTCATACCTTGTACTGACAGCTCACTGAATGGTCCGCACACATCACTGTATACCACATCACCCGGTTGTAACTGTCCTCTGTTAGACTTCTTGAATGGTTGACGTGCATGCTTTCCAAAAGCACAGCCTTCACACACAAAACTGTCACATTCAGAAATGTCCACACCAGTAATCACATTATTTTTGCACATTTTTTGTATTTCTTTGACATTTAAATGTCCTAGGCGCTCATGCCAAGTTTTCAAATCTGACTTTTGCACTAGACAAGCATGATGTTCAATTGTTTTAATTTGAAGTTCATACAAATTGTTATTCTGTAATGACGCACACATCACTAAGTCATTGTCTTTGTATATCAAGGCATCACTGTCCTTTTTAATAATCTTGTAACCTTTTCGTGACACTACACCTTCAGAAAACAAATTTCTTTTCAAACCAGGAACATAGAGAACATCTTTCAGAAGACTTTTCTCCCACTGACCACTGACATACTTCTCAATCAGAATAGTTCCTTGACCAAGCACCTCTAAAGCTTGTTGGTTGCCCAATTTCAGGGGAGATCCCACATATGAGTGTATTTCTTGAAAGAATTCTCTTCTATATGACATATGTGCTGAAGCACCACTGTCCAGAATCCATTTGTCACCTTCGTTAGCGTTCCACTCAGAACTAGTTACACTAAAGGCAAGCATGTTCTTATCGCCTTGGTTCTTTTTAGGAGCACGACATTCTCTGGCAAAATGACCTCTTTTCCCACAGTTGTAGCACTGAAAGCGGTGCTGCTGCTGCTCCTTATCAGACTCTGCTTTGTTTGCATTTATGTCTTTCTTGGCCGATGATGATGATCCCTGAAAAGTTTTCCTTCTTGGATTATGTTTTGCTACCAATAACGCCGTCTCATTTTCCTCTTCTACAGTCAAGCTAGCCTCTTCATCTAGTAACCGCGCTGTCAGGTTCAATATAGTTTGACTAGCAGGATCGAGCGACATCCAAGCTTGTCAGAGAGATCTATACTTTGCAGGCAAAGTACTCAAAATTTTAGTCATGATCGCAGTGTCACTGATGTTCTCGCCACTTTCTTTTAGTTGCTTGGCTAGGCTCTCTACTTTGGCTATATGCTGAGCTATACCATCTGTAGGTAACATTTTATATTGGTAGAAACGTTCATGTATCATCATTTTATTCAATTCGGACTTTTGTTCGTAAATGGATTCGAGTTTTGTCATTATTTCTAAAGCTGTTTCACAATTTTCAATCAGCGCTATTTGTTTTAAATCCATTGCCGACGTAATAATGAACATTGCCATTCCGTCATCTCTATTCCATTTTTCCAATTTTTCTTCTGGCGAAATCGGCTTTGGTAGATAAATATCCAGCCCTTTTGCTCGTAGAGCACACTTTATTTGGAATTTCCATTGTTTCCACATGTTAGATCCGTCGAATTTTTCAACATTCATTTTTGCAACCTCCATTTTTGATTTTCTTTTTTAGGTTAAAAACCGGCACAAAATTTCTTTGCTGAATTCTCGTACTTTATTGTAACTTGCTCTTTGTTTAATAGTTATCAGGCGTCCTGGGCCCATAACCACTTGAATTTACTAAATAAACAAGAATTCTAACGTGTATTAAGATTTATTAATACAAAAACAGAAAACACAATAAGTAGCCATGTTCATTGAAATTGGAGAAGGACAATCACGCCATCTAACGGCTAAACGTTGACAACGTTCTCTTTTTTAAAAACCATAAATGACAAGGGTTATAGTTCCTTACTGCCAAGTTATATATAAAGTTTCTATGCCATTCTATATAATTCTAATAACGGGTACTTCCCGTTGACATAGAATCACGAAATTTGGCAAGAAGCAAGGTTTTACAGCATAAATAAAGCAATAAATCCGAAAACCATAAATTTGTAGTAACAACACACAAAAAAAAATATCTTTGCTCTAACAAAGCAAAAATGTCGCCATCGGATACTAGATGTCATTCATAGACGTGGACTTTATAACAAATAAATTGACTTTCACGCCATCTACCACTTACGATTAAATGAATTTAACTTTAATTTAAATTTAACTTTCAACTTTGAAAAGTTGAACCAACGGATTAATGTGCAATGTAACACAATAGTTTACGACAGTGCCAACTAGATGGCGCTGACCGCCAGTTACATCGCGCTAACATTTGGTCGACTTAGAATGATGATCTTGGAAGTAGTGCAATTACAATAAAACTAAAACCACAGTTTTTCTTCTTCTTCTTCTGACGAAATTATTCTGCTATCAAATTTTGTATAAGAATAATTTAGCCTATTGGTTTTGCGATAACCCCCCTTTTGTTTTGTCCTTGTTACTTTGTTTACTCCATTAGTTTGCGCTTATGAATGCCAGAAAATTTACCCCCAGTGGCCCGTTTCACTATGCTACAAGTTACAATTTTACAAGTCTAAACCGGCAACATTGGTCAATAATGACCAATGGAAATGGGCATAATGACCAATTTTGCCGGTTTAGACTTGTAAAATTGTAACTTGTGTTAAAGAAGGTTGAATTATGCACAGACTGCAGTGCTTTACTTTTTTAATATATATGGTAACCTAGCAACTGTTGTTTGTACTCAAAAAATATATGTCAACTAAACAATACGTGTTTTCGTACTGCTCTCGATGATTTCTAAAGACTTGTAGCTTCGTGAAACGAGCCACTGTTCGGAAAAACTTCTGATGAGAAGATACCGGTAAGAAACTCAACTCATGAAACACCCTGTATCCGTTTCAGTTGCTGACCAGTGACCAGTGAAGCTGCCAGTAGAGTTGACATTGTATGCTGCCTTGCCGATTGTGACTGCTGGTAAGCGTTAGTTTATTTTAGAAGCTTGTATTGTTTTTCATCTTCAGTGGCCCTAACATGAGCGGCCAGGCCAAGTTTGGTTTACCTGACTTTAAATCTATTTGTGTCCCTTTCTTATGACCAATGGGTAAATCTGGATTTGAAAATTCAAATGACGTTAGGTCCTCCGCTACGTCGCGCGGTTGCACGGAGCGGGTGCACGCCTATCGAACAATTAACATGAGCTCGCACCTGCAACCGCGCGAGTTATCGGACGATGAACGCGCGTGGCGCGGCGCGGCATCAGTGGCCCGTTTCACTAAGCTACAAGTTACAATTTTATAAGTCTAAACCGGCAACATTGGTCAATAATGACCATGGCAATGGGCATAATGACCAATGTTGCCGGTTTAGACTTGTAAAATTGTAACTTGTAGCTTCGTGAAACGGGCCACAGGTAGCCAGCGCAAATCCACCTTCGTAATTGCTAGAATTACGTAAACAAAAACTGCCGCGTTGCGGCGCGTCTGCGCGCTGACCAAGTGGTAGAACGTCGAATAAGAGCGCCCTCCATTTTTCTGCCAACAAACTGCCATGCAGTTTGGTGGAAGTATTATAATGTACTAGCTTCTGCCCGCGGCCTCGCACGCGTGGCTTACGGAAAAGAACTAACAATCTTTTTTAATCAAAAAAATTATAAATGCTCTCACTTCCTCTCATATTTTAACCGTCCGTTTCACCCCTTTCCAATGTAAAAATCCAAATACCCTATAACAAACAAAAATTTTGAAGTTCCTATTTTAAAATAAACCAATACCTCCATTCAAAATTTCACCCCCGTTTCCCGGCCATAGTCATAACATTCGAAAATCATAAAACCCTGAAACACATACATATGAATTATTTACGATAAGTAGCTGTATTTCAAATTTTCAAGTTCCTATTTCAAAAATCCAATTTTTCTTTAACGCTTTCACCCCCGCTTCTCCCCCTTCAAGTGTAAAAAACCAAAAATCTTGAAACACGTTCAAATTTAATTATGCTCAGTAACTTTAATTCAAATTTTCATGTTTTTAACTTCAATCACCAGAGACTTTCATACAAAGGTCAAACCCCACCCCCCGTTTTCCCCCTGAAGGTAAAACATACCAAAACTGCTTTCTTAGCGGATGCCTACATTATAAAATAAACCGATATTCCAAATTTCAGCTTTCTTGATTCAATAGTTTCGGTTGGGCGATAATCGCCAAACAGTCAGGACATGTTTGTGCGTCGCAGACAGACAGACAGATAAGCGGATGGCAATAGAGGCTAAGTAATAACTCGTTACACATGTGCCTTATTTTTACTTAAATACAAAAATTATTTGAACGAACAACTCAAATACAAAATTTCACACCCGATATACACGTTGCGTTATAAGCCTAAATAATAAATGTAGTGACTTTTGCTGTAAAAATGAAGGCATCTCCATACACAGATTTATCCCCCTTTTCACCCCTTCAGGGGTGGATCTATCAAAAACACTGAGACCCGTATAAATTATTTTTTTACGTAAGCCTAACAACAAAATTTCAAGGTCCTAACTTCTTAACTGACGGACTTTCATACAACCTTTCATCCCCTAATTTACCCCCTTAGGGGTGGAATTTCCAAAAATCCTTTCTTAGTGGATGCCTACCCTATATAAGGTATCTATGTGCAAAATTTCAAGTCTCTAGGTCCAGCGGTTTGGGCTGTGCGCTGATATATCAGTCAGTCAGTCAGTCAGTCAGTCAGTCAGTCAGTCAGTCAGGCAGTCAGTCAGTCAGGACTTTGAATTTTATATATATAGATATAGTTTTATTGAATAAATAACATTGAAAAAGATCCAAATCTGCAAGTGGAGCCGGTTCCTTTATCGGCCTCGTCCAATTATTATCGAATCCGAGGATTTACTAGCTCCGACTACTTATACCAATGAGTTTTTATAATTTATGCACGTTAACTAAGCTAAAGAGGAAGAGGAAGACCTAGACTGCAACTTTGCTTAAGTAAAGAAGAAACTTAATGTCATGTATCATGAAGTCAGGTCCTTGGCAGGGGACAGAAATAAATGGCGGTTACTCCACCGACAAGAGCTAAGCTCTTAAGTTTTATAATGATGACCTAAGCTAAGTACTAGTAAGAGATTAGTTTCGCAAGTGTATTTATAAAATACTAACGACTATTGAGTAGTATTAGGATGTAGTGTATATAAAAACCTTTTTGTTAAACAAATCGCTACAGTGAAAAGGTATCAAAATCTGTAGAAGGAGTAAGCGAAGACATGAGGCACTATCTAATATCTCAAGTTATTATTATTATCTTGGACATGTATGTTTGGACTTCCGTTCTGTTGTCTTGGTATCGTTCGATTTGGTTCATGACGTCTGCCGGCAAGGCAGATTACGGTGAAGCTAAATCATACAGGCCAAAAAGTCTGTCTTGATTATTCCTAAGGACTTTTTTTTTATTGTACAACATAGGAAGGAAAACGAGCAAGTGGGTCACCTGATGGTAAGTGATTACCACCGCCCATAGACACCCGCAACACCAAAAGGATTGCAGATGCGTTGCCAACCCAGAGAGCTAAGATGGAATACCCCTTGTGCCGGCAATTGCACCGGCTATCTAGCTCTCCACGCCGGGACACAACAGTGCAAGCACTGGCTGCTTAGCTGCAGGATTAGCGAGCAAGATGGTGGTAGCGATTCGGACGGACCTTGCACAAGGCCACCGGCAATGACCGCAGGACTCTGGAAAAGACGATGGACTAATGGCTGGACGATATATGTATAAGGTTAACCTTTAAAATCGCATCAACCCCAGAGGCCCCAACATGATTGACCCAGGTTTAACGTATCCCTCCCTACGTCTCTATTGAACTAGCGTCATAAGAAAGGGACTCAGATTGAGATAAACTCAAGTAAACTAAACTTGGCCGGTCATATTCTAGAATGTGTATACCAATCGCGAAATCGACTAACATAGCGATACACCAGGTGGTGTGTTAAGCAGAACTATGTTTGGATTTTCTGAATGATGACGGAGCATTTGACCGAATCATGTTTAATGCTATTGGCGCTGCTGCGGTCCGTCATGGGTCCGAACTAAAGCTAAACAATGAATTTGTAAAGACACCTTGGCAGGCGACGAAATACTACCACAGTTACTAAAGGTGGAAGATTACCAGTGGTAAAATTTCTTGCATTTACAAGTACTGCCTGTAAGCCTAATCTGCATAAAGGTATTTTGATTTTGACTTAGATATTCATGCTTTAGGGTCTGGTAGTAGACTCTCTGCTTAAGGAGTTCAGAGCAGCTCCGGTTTATATAGTACGGTACGCGGATAACCTAGTAATACTAGGTAGTTAATGTGAAGTTCCGGAGCACGGTATTAGGAATCTTCAAAGAGGTTCTGTACAAAGTGGAGAGATGGTGCAATAGATATCAACTTTCCACAAATCCATGCAAAACAGTGGTAATACAGTTTACCAGATGAGGGACTATTAACCTATAGCTTTTAAAAGTAAGTTGGCACACCCTGCGCCAGCGCACCACTCATCGGGGTATTCCCCGTGTCTATTAATGACGATCACGCATTGGAAACAGAGGCCCGAAATCGTTGTGAGTTTGCATATGGTGATTTCATTAGGTACCTACGTTTTTATAATAAGTCTTATAATTAAAACAGTATCTTTTACCGGTGGTAAAATTTCTACCATTCATTAAGTGCAAGATATATTGATTTTGATTTTACTTTATTTTGGTTTGGTATAAGATCAGTATACATAAAGTGATCTGCGACAACTCGCTAGTTAGTATAGAAACCTGTAGGGGGATTGTTAAAACTTTCACCGACGGTTAACAGCGGTAGCCGTTGTAATAATAGAACAGCCTATTGTTCAGGACGCCGGGAGCGAAAGCTTCAATAGTGGATTGTTATAGCCTATAGGACGAATAAAAAGAAAATATTTACATTGAAATTAAATTTATTTGTCTTGGTTGTGCTTCGATGGCGATGGTGTTTAGAATCGAGCCTGGAACCAGGAAGCGAAGGAGGTGACACGGGCGAAACCAGCAGGGAAGCCGCGCTGGCAACCTTGGATGTGACCGAAAGAGGTGATACCAATGAGCACACCGTTGGCAACCAGAGGGCCGCCGGAGTCCCCGCCGCAAGTGCCGCGGCCGCCGGTGGTGGCCACGCAAATGGTGGAGGCCTGGACAGTGCCGGTACCGTAGGTGGCAGCGCAGACGGCGTTGGTGATGACCTGCACGGAGACCCAAGACAGGAACTGGTTGTTGCCGATACCAGTGGCTGCAAATGAAAATATAGTGTTAAAATAAAGTGTCGCTGTATGGAAGAAACAAAGACACATCGCGTGTATATAGACAAATGTGTTTATGACAAAGTTTAATGGATAAGGTTAATAAGTATTTTGGTTTTATAATATAAAGAATGAAAATATGTTTTCATTATGATTATCTGAAAGGTTGTGTGGTAAAAAGTTTCTTAAGACACTATTCCGCTTTATGCATATTTCAGTGTCTTATTTTATGCGCATAAACCATTTCATAAATTAAAATGCTGGTTTCAAGAAAAATCCGATTTGAATTTCATCTACGTACTACAAGCTTTTACCCACGGCTTCGCCCACGAGGGATTATTTCTGCATTTTACGGAATGCAAAGTATTCTTTGTTTTAATCCAGGACATGATCTGTCTGTCTGCTGAATATCATCTAAATCCGTCTGTCTGTTAATGCGTCATTGAGGAACATACCGCCAAACATCATTATTTTCGTATTTATAATATTAATAGGAATAGAAACTACTTATAGCAAAACCGACCAAAGTACAGCTTGGTAGTATGTATAGTAGTATGTAATTAAAACGGACCCGATCTGATTATTTTTAAAAAAGCATGCTCCGAGACGGAGCATGCTTTCTTCGAGTATGCTCGAAAGCAAGCTTGAAAAAATTCGAAGTAAGAACCGCCAGTTAGTATTTTCCCTCAAAGATTTAACAGGTTAGCTAGTCTCTAATTACTTTTTATTTGTTAAATCCAATATTGATATTTATGGTGGACTTACAGTCGCTCGTCCTGCCGAATCCAGAGGCGGTCGCCCAGGTTCCGACGAACTGGTTGGTGCCAGTGGCCATACCGATGTTGCGAATGTTGTCTGAAAAGAGCACGTGTATTTTGAATATGCACATAAAATTGGTCAAAATCAATCGTAGTTATTAAAGCAAATTAGAAAGGGAACTCACTGGTGTAGTTGACCCATGGAATCGTGATGATAGCGACATCATTGACCAGGGTCCACGCGTTGTAGTTAGCGTGCATCTGGACATTAGTGGCGGTCACCCTGGTACCGCCTGAGAAGAGAAGGGTGGAGCCAAGAACGACGGTCAACAGACGAGCATTGCTCCCCCAACAGTGAGCAGCGGTGGCCAGACGAGTGTTGGTGAGGAGGATTGCACCACACACGGAAGTGCCACTGGGCAAGGTGATCAAAAGACCAGCCTGTGAACCACAATACACATTTGTTAGAAACGGAACGAGTGCAAGTTTCTTGATTTAAATCAAAATGAAAATGAAAAAATGAAAAAGTTTATTGCATAAAACGTAACAAAAAGCTAACACTGGATCCTGAACTAGGATTCCCTGCATTACAGGATATATAAATCCTTGAATGATATGGCATGCCATGGCCCGTGGCCATATAGGCTGATATGGAACATTGATACTAGCGAAGGTCTAGTTAATTAAGGGCATAGTTCTTATATGAAGTAAGTTTTCCTCAGCCATTGCTGAACTAGCAAGGCCTATCATCCAGTGAAGCTAATTTCATTAGAATCTGATAAATCAAGTAGTTTAATGTACTAAAAATTTTTTTAACATAAACGTTATTATTATCTAAATAAATTTAATGGTTGTAGAAATCCGCTGGATGCAAACAGCACAGGGCCGGTCGTTGTGGCAATCTTTGTGGAAGGCCTATCAGCATTAAAAACTTGAAAGCAGTGGGCGTCTTTCCGCTAATACAATATAAATGGAAAGGCTGATTATGATTATGATGATTCTAAAAAGCTAGAACTTACCTGCCAAGGGAACTGTCCGAGGGAAGCAGCGGAGCCTCCTACGATTCTGGAGCCATCGAAGTCAATGGCCTCTTCAGCTGCCTTGATGCGAGCGGCCTCAGGGATACCAATTTTATTGTGGTAGTCGAATTCAATCGGGACGACGAATTCTTCGGCTACCGCAGAGCCCACCAGAGCCACCAACGCCAAAGCAACCAAGAAGTTCATATTGTTGAAGAAATACAAATGTGCTCATCGATCAGTGGTCTAGTGTTTTATACTCTTGGTGCAATCTTTTATCAAAAAGATTAAAATATAAGCCATCGAACAGACATGCACGTTATAGCTCTTGACTAGATAAAATACCATAAAAATGACGACACCGTCTATGCAGAAGAGACCAGTTTGGGTGGAAAATTGTTTGTTCTTATCGCACCCTTAGAATTAAAGCGACTCAATTCTGAATTGGATATTTCCCAAAATTAAACCCTATGTCTTTTATTTAAGGTGATATTTTGGGACGTGTATTATTCAGAAATGGGTCACTTTATTTCTAAGCGTGCGTTATGTTAACATGGAGTTTTTATCTTCACACGAGTACAAGGAATAGGCTAATTATAAGATTAAAAGTAATCATAAGCCGAATAGATTTATTCGATTGTAGTTTCACGAAAAACCCACCCTTCGCTTCATACTCACGGCCGTACTATTTGATCCGGTTGATGCCACGTACAGAGGCGAAACGCACTTAGGTTTAATAGTTTCAGTTTTGAATTGTGATGGTGTCCATTCACCATAGTCTGAGTGATATTATGTTGTTTTGTGTGGAAGCGGAGGAGGGTGGATTTTCGCATGAAAAATATATATCGCACAAATGCAGCTAGTTTCGCGGAGTAGCAAGGTAATTTGATCCAGTTTGTTATTCTATTCTATAAAGCATTCCTCCCTGGACAAGAAACGGACTACAGAGCGCGGATCTCAGCGCACAGAGGAGAGCTGGTTCTAATAAAGCACCCTGTGTCCGTTTCAGTTGCTGGTTGCTGACCAGTGATCCTACCAGCGCAGTGGGCATTCGTACGCTGTGTTTTCCCTGGTCATGACTACTGGTAAGCATCACCACAGAATAAATATTAGCTTTAAAACTACAGTTTCTTATTCCCCTGGCATATTTTAAAATTCAATTGCCGGGACGAAAAGTAGCTATACACGTATGTACTTGTTCTTGACTGTCCAACTTATATATCTTCGTCCCAAAAATCACGTCTATCTTTGTGACGTAAAGTAAGAACAAACAAACATACATAGGATCAAATAAATGGAGAATTTTGAGGCACGCCACTAATGACATTATCCGCCGGGCTCTCTCAACAGCCTCTGTACCTGCGACCTTTAGACCTTCGGGTCTCTCTGCCGTCGACGGATAGAGCCTGATGGTTGCATGCTGGTGCCTTGATATCTGCCTCCCGTTAAGAGGAGTGTGAACCCAGCCCCAAAAAGCGCTCCCCATGCAAACAGCGATAACATTTTCCACCCTCTAAACCTTAATCTATGGCAATGATTTTTTGGTATGTTATTATTATGCCTTTTAAAAAATCAAAACATGCAAACCTAGTTCTAGGACATAATGACAACATACTAAAAAATCATGGCTATAGGTTAAGGTTTAGAGGGTGGAAAACGTTATCGCCGTTTGTATGAGAGCGATGGGTTCACACTGCTCTTAACGTAGGACGTTACATGTGTAGACACATTGGCTCATTCCACTTAACGGCTCATTCGGGAAACTTTTAAGTGTCGCAGATACACTTTCTTTACGGATAACTATATACGTATATGCAGCGCTTACAATAGAAACTTTAGGCCCTTGGTTGTCCGAAACAAAAAAATTGTAAAGAAGTGTCGGACAAGCTTATCGGCGTATCAGGCGACCATAGAGCCAGTTCCTTCTTTGTCCAACAGTTAAGTTTGGCGGTGCAGAGGGGCGATGCAGCCTCCATTCTAGGGACAATGCCCCAAGCGGGCGAATTGCAGGGTTTTTTTGTAAGGTTTTGAATTTGTAAATTGTTATTATTGTTGTTGTTTTTGAATTAAATTTCCATTTGTTATATTTCTGATAAAAAAATGGGAAAACCCAAATGATAAATTATTTTAAAATCGCATAAGCAGAACTATATCTAATCGTACTAAGATAATCACCATAATTATCATACTTTAGCTAATTCATAAAACGTCATTAATCATTTTTGTGGACGGAACCTTTTGTGATCGTTTTTGAAGTTGAAGACCGAAAATTGGAACGAATTATCTTCCTTTTTAACAAAATCGCTAAGAATTTGCTGAGGATTTAGTGGATATAGTAAAAGCAAGCATGTTAGGTAGGTGAAGCCGCGGGTAAAAGCTAGTACATCAAATTATGGGGTAACGGTCCCAGTCCTTGGCAGTGACTCAATAGTTGAATAGAAGATACGAAAACATAATAGTAATAGCCCTCCCTTCTGGCGGCAGTCGGATAAAAATGAGAGACAATGATGTCAACTACAGGTAAAAACAAGTCCCAATTCGTGTCAAGCACTAAGACGGTTACTTTTATCATTGACGAGCTCATCCCGAGGGTTTGCTCGCAAGGGATTATTTGTGTTTCATTCAAGGACATGATCTATCTGTCTAACAAATTTCATCTAAATCCTAAAGCTTGTTGAAGTTGATTGAAGAACAAACATCCAAATATTAAATTTCCAAACATAAAACACGAATCATGATTTCTTTTGCATTTTTAATATCAGTAGGATATATTAGTAGGACAGAAGGATTGTAGTTTTTTAAAGTTGTGGCGAACCAAAGTGGGGAAATACCTGACCAATGAAACTGTTTTACTATTAATAATAAATATCATTTATTTCAGACTTCTTTGAAAATTAATTAAATTATATGAGATAGTCATCAATTGTTCATCAGAATTCCAGGTGCTGCAGCCGAGTCGTGTTTACATGCGCGCCTGGATCCAGGCGGCGAAAGAGGTAACGCGGGCGAACCCAGCAGGGTGGTTGCGCTGGCAGCCGTCACGGTGACCGAAGGACACCACACCAATCTGCAAGGATACAAAGGCAAGTCAGAGAAGGAAAAGAAACAGATGAATGAGAGACAGAAGAAGAAGAACAAGAAGATAATGATACATGATGATACGTAGATATTGGGCACAACGTTCATGAAAAGCCATAAATTGTGTTTATGTTTAGAACTGCTATCAAATTATACTATTACTACGCTACTGATACGCGTAGTATACTTAGCGAAGAACCAATCTGTAAAACTGATAGCGTCGTCGTGATTATTACTACGTTGTAAAACAATAAACTCCAAACCAAAAATATTGTTAATCGATAATCGGTTTAATTAAAGCTGTATTATCTTATCTATATTTACCCACTTTTAATGCCACGGATCTTTAAATTGTTCAAGAAACACGTAGAAATACTAAACAGAGAAAATTGTATCTAACGTTATTATTGGTAAACGAATTATTAGTACCTATTTTAACATTTTTAAGTAGCTTGACGGGAACTTTCTAAGACATAAAGGTCACATGCCACACGTACTCCCCTAGTACAAAAAATATGCCCTATTTCTCTAACATCCTGTAACACTGACCAGCTGGTTGTTGGCAGCAAGAGGGCCGCCGGAGTCTCCACCGCAGGTGCTGCGGCCGCCGGTGGTGGACACGCAGATGGTGGAGGCAACGATGGTGGTGGTGCCATAGGTGGCAGCGCATACGGCGTTGGTGATCACCTGAAGCGACACGTGGGACAGGAACTGGTTGTTGCTGATGGATCCACCTAGAAACATACCAGAATTAACATTAAGCTATCCGTCATACAACTAGTACTGTTGTCCATTGGACGTGACTGTGACGTTGTTACTAAAACAGATCTAAAAGTTCATCAAGTTAAAATTAATCAAAATTTTCTTTAATAAAAAATGAAGAATTACCGTCGCTGGTTAAGCCGAAGCCGGAGGCGGTAGCCCAGGTACCGACGAACAGGTTGGTGCCAGTCGCGAGGGCAATGTTGCGGATGTTATCTGAAATAGTAATTCACGGTTCTTTAACTAGGAACTTTTGAGTTTTTATGTTCTAAGTATGGATGGTCATTGTGGTGATAAAACACAGAAAACATGATAGCAACTAAGTGCAGAAAAAGAACATAGATTATAGCTTACTGTTGTATCCAATGTTGCTGTGCCTAATGACAGCAATATCGTTGACGAGCGTAATCATGTTGTAGTTATTGTGCATCTCTACATCGGAGGAGGAGACTCGGGTACCGCCGGAGAAAAGAAGGATGGAGCCAGCAACCAAGGTGAAAGAGCGAGCCTGGCTGAATAGCGTTCGCCAGCAGTGAGCAGCGGTCACACTACGACTGTTGGATACCAATGAAGCTCCGCAGACGGAGGTGCCTCCGGTGCTCATGGTGATGACAAGCCCCAGCTAAAAACATGGAAGAAATTACAGCGCAGCTATGACAAACTGGACTATAACTATTTGTTAAGAATAGTAGGAATGAAACCTAATTATATTAACTAACGCTCAGTTGAATCATAGAAAGAAAACAGCTTATAATATAAGGAAGATTACTGAAGATGTAAAACAAAGAACGCTTTAATGCCTGTGCATATAATATTTGAACGAAGAAAGGTTATATACCTGGTAGGGGAATTGTCCAAGGGATGCGGCGGACCCACCCACGATTCTGGAGCCATCGAAGTCAATTGCCTCTTCAGCAGCCTTGATGCGAGCGGCAGCCGGAATACCGACGTTATTGTGGTAGTCGATCTCGACGGGGGATTCTACATCCACCGCCTTACCTGCCACCAGACCGATCAGAGCCAACGCAACAAGGAGCTTCATATTGACACAATAATACGAATGTAACTGTCGTTCTACCGTCATCTCTTTTTATACTTTTAAAACAGTATTTTATCAAAGCAGATTAAACTTAATTTCCTGTAAGTATTTAGGTATTAGTTAATTATTGATTGCGAAGATTAATGCGAGAATCATGTCATGCGGATGACGCGTAAAGCTTGGATTAATTTTGGGAAAACCACAAGCGAAAGATAATTTTGTTTGTGGGTGTAGCGCTGACATGGAAACAACAGCCAGTTACGCGTTAGCCACTGCGGGCTACGGATGACATGCGTAATCAATTATTTGTATTTAATTAACGCAAATTTAGGCATTAAAAAAAATATATGTATTTCCCTGTGTATAATTTTGTAACAATTTTTAACATAAAACTACCGTGAGACTCGGACATATTAATATAACGGATCACTCACGTATTTTTAAGTCGAGAAATGCCCGGCATATTTCGGACCAGTCCGTGGTCATGCTTAAGGCTCATGATTAAGGACCAAGGACTGGTCCGAAACATGTCGGGCATTTCTCGACTTAAAAATACGCGAGTGATCCGTTTTATTAATATGTCGTAACAATTTGTTCAGAGTTAACGAAAGCGCAATTTTCCGCTGGTAAACAAAAGCTTCTTTTAGCCTTAATGGGATTTCTGTAACTCCGATAGATTAAGTAACTGTAGCCCTAACATGACCGGCGCAGGTTAAACTGATCCCTCCCTATGTCTCTGTCAAACTAGTGTCATAAGAAAGTGACACATATAGACTTAGATAAACAAAATTTGGCCGGTTCTATTAGCACCACTGTGGGAGTCAGACACACATGAAATGGGAAGGGAAACAAGCAAGTGGGTCACCTGATGGTAAGTGATCACCACCGCCTATAGACACCCGCAACACCAAGTAGATTGCAGATGCGTTGCCAACCCACAGGGCTAAGATGGAATACCATTAGTGGTAGTAATTACACCGGCTGTCTTGCTCTTCACGCCGGAACATAACAGTGTAAGCACTGCTGCTTAACGGCAGGATAAGCGAGCAAGATGGTGGTAGCGGTCCGGACGGACCTTGCACAAGGTCCTACCACCCGCACAACACACCTTATTAAGATCACGAATAGATAAACCTAGTGGAGTATGTATTGTATTTATAAGAAGTTATTTTATAATAACATACATTAACACACAGTCACCACACAATCTTCATTATCTGTATCGTTACATAGTACAAAAAAGTCGCTATCCGGCTTTGACTGTTTATCTTCGACAGCTTACTCCTTCTAAACCACACAACGGATTTTGATGCAGTATCCCTGTATAGAAAGACAGAAAGAAACCAATAAAATAATTTTATTTAGTCTCATAAAGTATCACCACCATTTACAACACCAAACTTACAGAATATTTATAACTTAACTATAGATGGTGAAAAAATTTGACACCAAAAAAAAAGGAATCTTCTCTCAGTATGTGTTGCTACACAAGACGAGTGCAGCAACGCTGGTTTTCTGTGGAGCCCTGCTTGGGGTGGCACGACAGCAACCGAGGGGAAACACCCCGAATAAGTTGCTATACATCAGTCACTGTATGGTACAATGACTGGAATGAACATGATTTAGAGATATTATTAAAACGGAACACTCACGTATTTTTACGTCGTGGAGTCGTCGTCGCGTCACCGCGACACCGCCGCGGGGGCTCATGATTAAGGACCACGGACTGATCCGAAACACGTCGGGCATTTCTCGACTTAAAAATACGTGAGTGATCCGTTTTATTAATATGTCCGAGTCTCACGGTCGTTTTATGTTAAAATGATTTAGAGATTTTTAACAGATGGTTTTTATGGACCACCAATCGTTACACTACCTCACACCACTTTTTCGAGCGCTATACGAATATCTTCAGTATTTATAACAAACCGACAAAAACTTAATTACTTAAGCCAGGAAAGGATTGTTATTTTAATAATTTAATTCAGAAATTAAACTTACGTCTGATGCAAATACCTATATGAATAAAGGATATTGTTATTCTTTATTACGTTTTAATATTTTCAATTCGCTTTAAATTGAACGGCCGGACTTCCCCGCAGGGAGTAGGTAACTTAAAAATAAGGTTATCAGTATAAACCGGTATGATGTCATACCCTTTTAATGCATTATCTGAATATTACGACCTCCTTTTCACATCCGGTTATTTTTTTCGGTACCGGCAGCGTAATCTTTTGTAACCGCTACTGTTACTCTATACCGGCGGCGTAACCTTAAGGCCTGGCAGCAGTCGCGTAAGCAGCACAGCTCCAGCTGGCTTCGTAGAGCTGCGTTACGTGCACGCAACGTAACCGCTCTGTGCACGCGCGTCTCCAGCCTCTATATACCTTAACCGCTTTCAGTCATGTCTCCCCGCCCTTATGCGCAATTCAATGAGTGTTTGCAAAAATGTCCGTCAATATTAGTCCGCGTTTTTTTATGAAATAGGAAGGAAACAAGCAAGTGGGTCACCTGATCGTGATCACCACACCGCCTATAGACACCCGCAACACCAAAGAAATTGCAGATGCGTTGCCAACCCAGAGGGCTATGATGGAATACAGGTTGTGCCAATAATAGCATCGGCTGCCTTGCTCTCCGCGCCGGAACACAACTGTGTAAGCACTGCTGCATGCTTGCAGGATTAGCGAGCAAGATGGTGGTAGCGATCCGGACGCAAACCCGTTCTTCGTTTAGTTTAATTACAGTAATAAAGTGACGTCACTATCGACATTGATTGAGGTGTCGCACTGTTGTAGAGTCGAACGAAACATTTTTTTTTTAAATTAAATATTCTCAATATTGCACAGTTTACAAAAACAAATACAGTTCGCAATTCAGTGGCGCAGCTTCCCCTAGACTGGCCCTGTATCAAGATTTGTCAGGGGATTCTTCTACCCAAATGCGGCAAAGCCCAAATTGAAAGCAATGATTTTGTGGTTGTACAAGTCGGGGCCCCTGTAGCTCGGGGGCCTCCTATCATTGATACGGCTGATATGGCGACGACTACGCCCCTGACGCAATTCCATTCACAAGCCGAATAGTATAAAAGGGTAAAATAGTTGTAGATAACCATTAAAAATACATTCCCATGTGTTGTTCCTTATCCATAGGCAACCAGGCAGCTTTCCTTACGCTTTCTTTTGTCAGGTACTATCGTGGAGTCTTCAATGATTAATTTTGATTACTTTTTAATGTGAATAGATTTATTAAATATTTTTAAAAATAGAGTGCAAATCGTAGCAAGATATGTCGACGAATAACGAACGTTGGATTTCCCCTCTCGCCGCTCCCTTCGTCCCGCCGTGGCCCGAGCTTGTTTGGATCGTCACTAGATGGCGTTAGGCGTTAACACCATGAATCAGATAAAATAAGGATATCCTAAAAAATATAGCTACACAAAGTTACAAAAGCGACAAAGGAAATATTTTTTTACTAACTTTAAAATAAGGATAGCCTCATAATAACAGATAAAGACTAAAGAAGTTTAGCGAACGTTTATGAATTACGATAGTCGTTATTTCTTTAATCTTTTGATTTACTTGTTTGTTTGCGTTATTGTTTATCGTTATCACTCAACATTTACTTTATGAAATAGCATAATGACTTTTATAACAACTATTGAAATGTGTACTGCACATGTCAAGTTGTCAAGCTACAACTAGCCTAGATATGGCGACCATTAGGGCTAGTCCTTTAAATCATACTCATATTCATATAATTATAAAGTAAAGTAAAGTAAATTACGAGCGAAGGGTGCACCGTTCTAGATGACTTTTGGTGGTGGTTCGAACTGCCGACCGGAGTCGTCGCACGGGCCGATGCACCCTTCGATCTTCATTATAACCCTTACGATGCATCTATTCATTTGACTTAAGCAATCGTAGTCGCCCGTACCTCTCGCGAGGACTACGATTTAAGACATACAGGCCACCAAAAAAAAAACCCTAGATAGGAAGTCCAAAAATTATACTAGGTGATCAGGGTGAGCAATTAGTAAGCGAGTCAACACCATGGTAGACTCCCCGAAATAATTCCTATAAAAAATTGAAAGGTCTTTCGTTTCGTTTTTACGCCAATGTCCCAGACTTTGGCGCTTGGACTCCACCAGCGCATCGTCACCAATCAGTCTTCTTGCCCGACGGTCTACAGTATCCAGTGCAAGCAGCTGACACTTGGTGTCCCAGAGGTGACAGCAATACTTCATGCAAGAACGGACTTGAGCTTCATACAGGTTTAGAAACTGATCAGCACTAAAGTACCGCATGACCTTTTTCTAAGGCATCCTTTTGGATGCTGAGCTTTTTTGCAGCAGTTTTGGCCTAGGACTCAATAGCCCGTCCAAAGTTCAGGTTAGAAGAAACATCTAAAGCAAGAAGTTTTAAGATACAAACTAACGATCTGATGTCAGTGATCAGTAAAATGATCATGCATAACTAAGGTAGTTAATTTTTTTGCATCGAAGACATCGAATACAATGTGCAGCATTTTAAAAACATAAATGAGGAAAATCATTGTAAGACGAGAACAACCGGTTGTTAATTTCACTTTAGGAGAAAAAACAAACAAAAGTGTAATTATAATAAAATTAACTTTATTTGTCATGGTTGCTGTTATTGGCTATGGTGCTTAGAATCGGGCCTGGAACCAGGAGGCGAAGGAGGTGACACGAGCGAAACCAGCAGGGAAGCCGCGCTGGCAACCTTGGACGTGACCGAAAGAGGTGACACCGATGAGCACACCGTTGGCAACCAGAGGGCCGCCGGAGTCCCCGCCGCAGGTGCCGCGGCCGCCGGTGGTGGCCACGCAAATGGTGGAGGCCTGGACAGTGCCGGTACCGTAGGTGGCAGCGCAGACGGCGTTGGTGATGACCTGGACGGATACCCAGGAAAGGAACTGGTTGTTGCCGATACCAGCGGCTGCAAATAGAAATATAATGTTAAGAATGTGGGTAGAGTAAACATAAGATTTACGCGTACAGTTTCGGCGTGAATAAGGTCCCTGTGGTAAAGCGAGATCTTGAGCTTTTTATTTAGATAATAGTGACTATCACTGAAGCCTTCTTTTTACCCATCGTCAGTCAGAAGAAAGGGTTCAATTCAATATTTTAAGCGCTATCGGTACTCTCGATATTTCCGCCAATGTTGATTGTTAACAAGGCAGAAGAGAGGCTTAATTTTTATGTATGGAGCATTTTTGCGAGACTTGCACAACGTGATTTCTGTTAATCGAGTCGAGATATGTCGCAAAATATTGGCAGTAGAGAAAATACAAACGTAGTTTTTAGGAGCAGTCAGTTTGCCTGTTTTTGGTGTATTTTGTGCAGTGCTCTATCGTACTTTGATCGCAATACTTACATTAATCAATTTTGCCAAAATGGTAGAATGTCTCGAAGCATTAAGTCTACCTTTTGTATTCACAAACATAATCTTATAAGCTTAAGGTTTTGAAGACATGTTTACAGAATAACTGCACAAAATTTTAAAATACTGTTAAATGGTGTGAACCAAAAATTTTTTGGTATTTGATTTCGTCCTCTGATAACTGTGTTTAATTATTTAAGCCAACATTACTGTCTATTCGGAATGCCATAGTTATGGCGCATGTACTTACAGTCGCTGGTTCTTCCGAATCCAGAGGCAGTCGCCCAGGTTCCGACGAACTGGTTGGTGCCAGTGGCCATACCGATGTTGCGGATGTTGTCTGAAAAGAACACGTATATTTAGGATTAGCACATACAAAAAACTTAAAACAACACAACTCATAATAATGAATATGCCAAAATCTTTTCAAGTGACAAAAGATGTAGAATTAATGGAAATAAACTTACTGCTGTAGTTGACCCAGCCGATAACGATAATGGCGACATCATTGACAAGGGTGTTCTGGTTGTAGTTGGCGTGCAGTTGAACGTTGGTGGTGGTAATTCTGGTGCCGCCGGTGAAGAGGGTTGTAGAGCCGAGAACGACGACGAACTGGCGAGCTTGGGCACCAGCGGTACGCCAGCAGTGAGCAGCGGTCGAGAGACGGGTGTTGGTCAGGAGGGTGGCACCGCACACGGAGGTAGCACCAGTGGTTAGGGTGATGACGAGACCAGCCTGTCAAATGCAACACAATTTGGTTAGCAACAGTTTGAATCAAAATTCTTGAATATTTATGGCATCCTACATTAATACGTTGAGTGAGAATAGGAATGTCAATTACCAGCCTTTGCAGGCTATTTAAATAAATATAGCCTAGGCTAGAATTATTTTGATCTATATTATTAAAAAAAACATGTCTGCAATTTCTAGCTAGCTGGGTCTGTTATCTGATGAAGGCATATTGAAAAGGTTCACAGTCGTTAGGACCAAAAAGTCGATGTTAATATAATTTTTACACCATAAAACATTAAAATAGTAGATAAATATGGTTCCAAAATCATTATTGTAGAATCATCTATTGTGGTGAATAAAGTATTAATGAAATTAAATAACAAAATCAAAGTCATTCCTTGAACTCGAGAACTAACCTGCCACGGGAACTGTCCGAGGGAAGCAGCGGAGCCTCCTACGATTCTGGAGCCATCGAAGTCAATGGACTCTTCAGCTGCCTTGATGCGAGCGGCCTCAGGGATACCAATTTTATTGTGGTAGTCGAATTCGATCGGGACGTCGAACTCTTCGGCTACCGCAGAGCCCACCAGAGCCACCAAAGCCAAAGCAACCAAGAATTTCATATTGCTGATGAAATACGAATGTGCCTGTCGATCAGTGGACTAGTGTTTTATACTCTCGATATAATCTTTTATCTAAGGAGATTAAAATGTAAGTCCTGAAATACACACGCGGTGTACGTAGCGTAGGCTAATTATCGAGATTAATCGTAATCGTTGGTTAATCATAGATCCTACTAATATTATAAATGTGAAAATTTGTATGTTTGTTACTCAATCACGCAAAAACAACTGAATGGATTTGGATGAAATTTGGCACACATATAGTTTATAACCGGGATTAACACATAGTATACTTTTAATCCCGTAAAAATGCATAGTTCCCACGGGATAGCGATAAGTGAGTCGCCGTGACGTCATGAGCAGCAGAGCAACTAATTCTCATTAATTTGTCTAGGAAATATTGCAGATTGCATTGTTGGGTGCAAGTTTGCTTCATTCAATTAAACAAGTCTACGCGAACGAAGTCGCGGGCAAAAGCTAGTTTATTCAATAGTTATTGTATTTTTGTTACTGATGTTGTAATAATAATATTTGAAGAGTGTAAGACGTGGTTCTTTACGCAGTTCATGAATAAAAATAATGATTAATACGAGCAAAACAAAAAAAATTACATACTTTGTCGATTTCAATTTCTTTGGGACAGTTTGTCGTTAATACAATCTTTCCGCTAGAAGATACCTAGAGATCACGTGACTCTTGGCGGATAATTCTTTTTCTGAGTCGTGCACTCTTTGACAGAGTGGAGCTCCTGGATTATTCTTTTCTATCACGACCACCTCTCTCGCAGCTTTCCTCCATTTGTCTCTATTTGTGACATGTGACGGACTTTATAAGGCTGAGATATTTTGTTAAAGACCGCCCATTTGAACGCGTTGCCTTCTATTTGGCCTAAGAAGACCATGTTCTATCGAGTTTATCACTGATAATTGACTCGTAGTCAAATATTTTGCTACGTTATGCATGTTAGCAGCCAGAAAGGTGCCAATATTGACTCTGACTACCTTTAAGCCATCTGTAAAAGAAGAGCATGTACAATGCGAAATAAATAATATATTATAAGACATCTAAATGTAGAAATTTGATACTACAAGGCTAAAAGAAGTGCAGGATGTTAAAATTAAGTATGTGGAGATCACCTGCGGGAAGTTTATAAAGATGGGAGAGTAAATGACAAGCGCAACTTTGATACCGTAATGGGACACTTAAGAGCCCGTTTACTACGAGTAAAGAAGTTTCACTGAAACAAATACCAAAGCGTAAAATATGGTCACAATTAATCGCACCCTTAGAATGAAAGCGACTCAATTCTGAATATGATATTTCCCAAAATTAAACCCTATGTCTTTTAATTAAGGTGATATTTTGGGACGTGTATTATTCAGAAATGGGTCACTTTAATTCTAAGCGTGCGAAATGTCGAACGCCACATACTACAAAAACGTAGCACATGTTGTCAAACAGCAAGAAAAAATAAATTGCAATCAAAGATCAACAAAAGAGAAGAAAATAATTTCAACTAAACAAGAAACAAATACAAATGTACAAATAATCGCTTTTACTTGAGATAGTCAAGTTATCTGAGATATGAACAAAAAAACAAGAACATTTCTACAGCAAACCGAAAACAACTGCTTGTAATTGTCCTTTTATAGGACTTGCATCGATAAGTCGGACATGGTGAGAAGATGGACATAGTGCTTCTGTAAACTCCTTATTTAACCACTATCTACACGCCATTTTCCAATTTCCATACACTATTAAATAAGTTACTGCGCGGGTGTGTGCAGTTGTCCCTACACTCAAAGTTGCGGTGAAGCAAAACTAGGAGATATTCTGAGAGCTGTTTGATCCATGTCCTATATTTTTCAATGTTAGTTCTGGTATTTTTTTAGTCCATAACTGTTTTAAAAGTATACTGCAGACTACGGGTCCCTAATCGAGAGATTAACGTGGGACGACGCAAGAATGTAGATAATACTGTTTTTGCACACCAGAGCTAGACTAAATCAGCCAGTCTTACCATCACTGTCGACGGTGTCAGGATATTGTTGGTCATGTGACTTAGAGTATTTCTTAAATTGAATTAAAACAACTGTTAGATTTACATTCATTTCATGACTTTTTAATTTTTTTCGCATTTTAACTTGGACATCAAAACTTCTGGATGGACGTTATTTTAGTCAAATTACCGCGGAGTCAGTAAACATTTAAGAGCGTACAAGTATAGATTTGGCAACGTCGCCTATAGCTGCCAAATATTTAGCTGTTTTCATTGATTTATCAAAATTAATGAGTTAAAATACGGAATATGTATAGCAACGGTATGTACTAGAACTTGTGTTCTTACATTTGTTGATAAGTAGTAAACCTTATATACTTATACCGAAATGTACACATTTACAAATGGAAAGTTTCCAAATGCTTGTTTTACTCTTAAGTATAACTATTTAGTATAACTGTATTAACTATTGCAATGCATTTCCAATATTTTAGTACATACCATTGCTATATTCCGTATTTTAATTCATTAACTTTGATAAATCAATGAAAACATCTAAATATTTGGCAGTCATAGGCGACGTTGCCAAATCTCTGTTTGCACGCTCTTAAAGTATTCTAAAGCTTAAATAAAAAGTGTAGCTAGTGTAATTAGTTGTGAGCGTCAGGATGCCTTGACCACGGAAGATTTTTCAACATTGACAATTGAAGGATTTAGTACCCAATTGGTACTATTTGGTACCTCACATTTAAAAATTAGTACTTACCTCACTATCATCATCATCATCATCTCAACCACAAGAAGTCCACTGTTGGACATAGGCCTCCTCCATGGATTTCCAAAGTGGCCGGTTGGAAGCAGCATGCAACCAGCGCCTTCCTGCCACCAGTTGAAGTGGCAGTGGGCAGGGCACTTAGCACGGAGAACTGATGGCCGATGGGGTCGGAAAGTTCTCGAATGGCGGCCGCGTATTGGCAAGCGCAGCGTAGGACGACCAGCTACCTCACTATAAACGGAGAAAATCCAAAAACAAAGTGACCAGACAACCTAACGTCAGGTTGTCTGGACCAAGTGCCGGTTCACCTACTGGTGGCCCTCACGGGTAGTTTATTTCAGGCCCAAGATTTAGTACCTATATTGGTACCTGCTTGGTTTTTTTCAGATTTTTACGACCTGCTAAAAAAAAGTTACCGCCAGAACAAGAATTTTTTTATACAGGATGTTCCAAAAATAAATTTTTCCAGTAGGTTATGCTTCTGAAAGATGGCAACATTATCAAATAAACACTTTCAAGTTAGTGCTAAGTGTTATAATTTGCGCTAGGAAACGTGGTAGGAAACATAGTATATACCAGGCGTACAAAGATCTCATTAACGATATAAAAAGAAATAAATAAAATGCGGGTGGTAGGAGCTTGTGCAAGGTCCATCCGGATCGCTACCACCATCTTGCTCGCTAATCCTGCCGCTAAGCAGAAGTGCTTGCACTGTTGTATTCCGACGTGAAGAGCAAGACAGCCGGTGTAATTACTGGCACAAGATGTATTCCATCTTAGCCCTCTGGGTTGGCAACGCATATGCAATCTTCTTTGAGTTGCGGATGTCTATAGGCGGTGGTGATCACTTACCATCAGGTGACCCACTTGCTTGTTTTCCTTCCTATTTCATAAAAAAAAAAAAAAGTATTCGCCACCGCTTCTTGCGCAACTACTTGCTCCCATGGGATCCAGGGACTCCAAGAGAAACGCTGATCCGTCACCGGTCTTAAGATCCCCCCTTTCCCATCGTGAGCTACTCTCTGGATCTCTCATTCTACGTACGAAGTGCTATTTGTAATTTTTACGTAGAAAGAAGGATCCAAGTTACTAGTTCATAGCCGGTAATCTGTGCAAGTGTGGTAAGGACCCGGCTCCTTATTAGGTTTATTGGGACTTAAACGCGATTATAAACTGTTTATTTATTTAGGACCCCGGTTGGCTAACGTGGGGCGTATGGAACCCTGACCTACCACAGGATTATGTCACAGTGGCGTTATACATCAAATTGCTAGAAGTCGGTTACTATTTTATTACGTGAACTTGACACAGTTCTATGGTGGTTTGACACGGTTCTACATGTAAGAGGCAAACTTCGTAATTTTAGGGTTCCGTAGTCTCGACAAGGAACCCTTATAGTTTCACCATGTCCGTCCGTACGTGCGTCTGAACTTAGCTTCAGACCCTTTGTAGTAGGAAACTGTAATGAAATAGTATTTTATGCAACTGCTATATAATGAGAGGCCTTAAAACAGGAGTGTGGTTTTATGAAACGAGCGTCAGCGAGTTTCATAATAGGATTTAAGGCCTAATTATATACAGTTGCATACATTACTTTATCTACACACATATCATAACTGCAAAAAACCGTAACAGCAAAAAACCAACAAACAAGTATGGCGGCAATTCGATCTATCCGTCAAGACGAACGTTTTTTTTTAAATCATAGACAAAAGAATGAAGTCCCTATTGTCATATCACTCGAGATCAAATGTCGTGCGTTTAAATTAAAAAATCACACTGAATTGACGTTTCGTATCGATAACTGTTTTAATATCTGTGGATACTAGAATAGAGACCAACTTGAATTTTGACAGCTGTTCCAAATTTAAATTCATAACGTCACGAGATATCGGTAATGTAATCACCAATAAACACAGACTACTAAGAGATACTACTCAATAAAGAAAGATTTACCTACTACCACAGACAAGAAAATTCTTAAAATAACATTGGTTGTAATAATGCTGGTCATTTTCTATGGTTTTTGAACGCGTTATTGAGAAATTATGATATGTGTGTAGATAAAAGAAAGAACTACGCAGCTACGTGTTGAAACTAGTACGTATAAACATTGGGTTGAGAGTATGAAAAAAACACAAATATTTATGAAAAAAATAAAATCCAAAATCTAACCAGCCAGTAAGTTCTTCATACATTATGCGCTCAACTCATTGGTTTACTTCTCATTCTAATCAACAAAGAGTTAGTAGTAATACAAACTTCTTGCTAATCAATCACAAAAATGAGTTCATCACCATAGAAAATTAAATATCAGTCCGTGATATTTATACATTTTTTACATAAGGGGTTCTATTTTTTACATAGTTCTTCACATAAGGCCGCTAGCTTCTTGTACTCTTTCTTGTCCATTGCGAGCCAGAACAGCTGCTCGACGGAAGTGACACCGGTCCACTCTCGGATATGGCGCAGCCACGATTTCTTCCTGCGTCCAACGCGTCTCTTCCCTTCAATCTTGCCCATCAAGATGAGTTGGAGCAGCATGTATCTGTCGTGCCTAAGCACATGGCCCAGATATTCAATTTTGCGCTTCTTGATGGTTTGCATCATTTTGCGGGGCATGCTGACGCGCTGGAGCACGGTTTCGTTTCTCACTCTTTGTGTTCAGCTAATGCGCAACATACGACGGTAGCACCACATTTCGAAGGCTTCGAGGCGTCTCTTGGTGTCTTCTTTTAAGGTCCATGCTTCACAGCCATACATGACAACAGGTCATGCGTAACAAAGCCACCATGACCATGTGTTCTTAAACAGTAACAGTTCTTAAAGGATAACATCGTTTGATTTGCTTTTTTTCTAATCTCACGATTTGTTTTTTCAAAATCTATGTGCAAAAATTAGAGCGACCGAGTACAAATTACTTTTTGATGTAAGACGCTATCCTTATGAAATTTAGGTTTTTTTAATAGCTGTATTTCCCCGTGTACAAACCCAAGCGTACTGATTTTTAGATAACATGTATCTTATCTATTTTACAGATTAATTTATTGTCAGTATTAGGTAAAATAATATCTACTATAATTAGACGATAGAAATAACACGGAAGTAGCAGCTAAAATACAGATGTCCAATAGTATTTTTTTATTCGAAATTGGACCGGTGTTTCTCGGGTTCAGATCGGATGCGGTGCGTAAGCAATCCAAGGATAATGATTATTTTTTAACTTAAACGAAAAGTACAGTACTTTCCTTACTTGCCCTATAGCACCATTACAATAATATTACTCTAGGAAAAAATGCAAGCATTTTTATAGATAGGTAATAGACAACTGGGAACTCAGAGTTGAGTAATAAAGAAAGGAGAACAAAAGTACCTATAAAAAATAAGTTTATTTGTCATGGATGCACTTTACAAGTCACTGGCGTTGCTGTTTAGAAACGGGCTTGGAACCAGGAGGCGAAAGAGGTGACACGAGCGAAACCAGCAGGGAAGCCGCGCTGGCAACCGTCACGGTGACCGAAGGAGGTGATACCGATGAGCTGGTTGTTGGCAACCAGGGGACCGCCGGAGTCTCCGCCGCAGGTACCGCGACCGCCGGTGGTGGCCACGCAGATGGTGGAGCCCTGGACGGTGCCGGTACCGTAGGTGTTAGCGCAGACGGCGTTGGTGATCACTTGAACGTTGACCCATGACAGGGCTTGGTTGTTGCCAATACCAGCGGCTGCAAGTGGAAATAAAACTCTTAGACTGACCGGAAGAAAGAGCAATACTAAATAAATATTACGATACTGAGATACTCTAATAAATCACACTCAGTATTAAAAAAGAACTCAAACCTACAATTCACGCTTTCAATGGAAAAGAGCTGATAAGTGGCGATTGCAACAAAGCTATTTTTCCGTAACACAGTGATTAGGTTAATTAACTTCGCCATCTACTGTAATTTTTGGTTAAAATCTATTTCCTACTTTCATGGTATCATCCGGTTGTCAATGGAATATGCTATGAGCCGTGTACTTACAGTCACTGGTCCTGCCAAATCCAGAGGCCGTCGCCCAAGTTCCAACGAAGAGGTTGGAGCCGGTAGCCATGCCAATGTTGCGGATAGTATCTGAAATTGACAAGTATTTAGCATAAGTACATAAAATTTGTTTGCAACCGAGGCGAACTCATGGTCAGATATCTTTTATGACAAATTTGATGTAAACAAAATTAAATGGAGAAGTAAACTTACTGCCGTAGTTGACCCAGTTAATCCTGATGATACCGACATCATTGACCAGGGTCCACATGTTGTAGTTGGCATGGTTCTCGACATTGGTGGTTGTAATCCTAGTACCGCCGCTGAAGAGGGTTGTAGAGCCGAGGACGACAACGAACTGGCGAGCTGAACCGCCGGTAGACCGCCAGCAATGAGCAGCGGTGGATAGACGAGTGTTGGTCAGCAGAGAAGCACCGCAAACAGAAGTAGCACCAGTAGTCAATGTGATTACAAGACCAGCCTGTTAATGCAACATAAATTGATTAGGATGGGAACGAGTACTAAACCTGTTTGATTGAAAACCAATCCATAAATTATATGGCGTCCTATATTACTTCAAGAGGCAGTCAAAATGTGTATCCGCACCCGGATGGGATCAAGTAAATACCGATAAGCCTTTGGACGTATAACAATGAATACCTATCTATTATGCATAGAGATAAGTATCGCAGATTTTAGGCAATCAGTTCACGATAGAGTAATTCTGTCGTCGCAATTCTGTCCAACACCATGAGAATCATTGTAATCTTAATCCTTATCACAATCAGTGCAGCAAGAACTTGGCAATACTAGAACTTTGACAGTAATCGCACTATCAAGTGGGCACTGATCAAGTTATATAATGGGTTAGGTTGATTGATGATGGACTTTTAAAATTTTGAACAAGTCCATTCAGAATGCCTCTTTTTAATTGTTGGTCTATTTGTTTATTCTTCACTGTTTCTACGGTTAATCATTTTTATAAGTATTTTAATTTATATTGGTTGAACCTGGTCATCTGAATCCCATGCGGCCAAATTCACGGACAAAGCTAGAATTGTAACTCTTTCCAGTCTTCTGACTAGCAGGGCCTGTTATCTGATGAAGGCAATTTTAAAACCTTCAAAGGCTCCGAGTCAAGAAGAAGCATTTTTTATGAAAGAAGTTATTACTAACATCGTGATTATTCTCTAAACTCAAACACTTACCTGCCACGGGAACTGTCCTAGGGAAGCAAAGGAGCCTCCTACAATTCTGGAGCCGTCGAAGTTCGTGGCCTCCTCAGCCGCCTTGATGCGAGCGGCCTCTGGGATACCAATGGCATTGTGGTAGTCAAATTCGATCGGGACGTCGAATTCTTCGGCTGCCACAGAGCCCATCAGAGCCACCAACGCCAAGGCAACCAAAAATTTCATATTGCTGATGAATTACGAATGTGCCTGTCGATCAGTGGCCTTATGTTTTATACTCCAGGTGCAACCTTTTATCAGTGCTTGAATAGATGCTCATCGGTCGAGGAAAGGGGTAATTATTGAGATAAAAAGTAATCATAAGCTTAATAGATTTAACTGATATTTTATTACACATTTTCGAAATGTGTAAAAATAATAATAACGTGGTTCTCTAAAAATTTTTGAAATTTTAAGATGAATGTTAAAATCATCATTACCTTTCCCTTCATATATTTATAAAAAATAAAACTATCGGGACACATTTACAAATTAAATATATTTTTAAACTACTTCAAATTAAAATGGCAAAGGTATCCTACCTTTGTAAAATGTATGTGTAGGATGTATGTATACTCGTAATATGATATATTCATTCAAGTCACTGAGTGAGCTATGGAGATGACTATGTTGGGAATCTCACTCAAGGACAAGATCCCGAATGCGAAAATTCGCAAACGAACTAAGGTTCGCGACGTAGTCGAAATAATCTGTGTCTTGAAGTGGTAGTGGCAGGCCATATTTGTCGTAGAGCTGATGGCCGATGTGGAAGGCGTATACTGGAATGGAGACCGTGAATAAATGGCCCGTGGGATGACCGGTGGACGGATGACCTGAAAAGGGTGGCCGGTAGCGGCTGGATGCGGAAAGCGAAGGATCAAGTTTGGTGGCGTTGTCTTGGAAGAGCTTAGTATGTTCAGCAGTTGACGTGTGCAGGCTGAAATAATGATAATACTCGCATAGTATACAGATGAAGCATCTTTTTGTCAAAAGCATATCTTTGCTACAACCCAAAGATAGGGTCCACTTAATAATACTAAGACAACGGAACTCTAATCTAATTATTAATCAGGGAAAATCCGAAAGTGAAGATAAGAGTGTTTGTCCACAATAGCCCATATCCGGCCCTAGCTTAGTCAGTCGGTGTCTTTTCATCGCTCCCGGTGCTGCCATCGAACTGTTTATTTATTTCTTTAGAAATATTTTCATAATTGAAGTAACGTACCAGCCATTGGATTACAATAACTTTCACAACTGTAAGAATCCGTTAAGCAGGTTCACATTTGCTTTTCTTTGGGTTTATTTTTTTATTATTAATGTTACCTAGCCGTGTGCCGTATGACTTCCCATTGGCAACAACTCAGCATCTTTCATATTTTTCTCAAAAAATTGGGTTAGTTCTTGGGTCCACCCAGGTCTTCTTGACTTATTTTACCATCGGAAGCCTGAACACCTTCACATATTTAACTTAAAAAACAGCGAAAATCCATGGATACAAACTTTCATCCCTTAATCAGCCCTTTATGAAATTGTCATAAAATCCTTCTAGTATCACCTACGTCATAATTATGAAAAACTTCTGTTCAAAATTTCATGTCTCTAGACCTACCAATTTAGACTATTTGTCGGTCAGTATTAAGATTTCTATTAAGAAGATTTTTAATTTTAATTATTTTTCTCTTTGTAAATCTTTTTAAAATGTAATTTTTATTGCTCTCAGGAAACAAGATTCATAAAATTAAAACTTGGCTGCCTAAGACCTGGAAATAGATTATAGTATTTTATGCAACTGCTATATAATGAGAGGCCTTAAAACACGAGTGTGGTTTTATGAAACGAGCGTCAGCGAGTTTCATAATAGGATCACACGAGTGTTTTAAGGCCTAATTATATACAGTTGCATACATTACTTTATCTACACACATATCATAACTGCAAAAAACCGTAACAGCAAAAAACCAACAACCGAATGACAACTAATGGCGGCCATGTATTTTAAAAAGGTACTCTGTGATTCGATCTATCCGTCAAGACGAACGTTTTTTTTAAACCATAGACGAAGGAATGAAGTCCCTATTGTCATGTCAGTCGAGAACAAATGTCGTGCGTTTAAATTAAAAAAACATACTGAGTTGACGTTTCGTATCGATAACTGTTTTAATATATGTGGATACTAGAATAGAGACCAACTTGAATTTTGACAGCTGTTCCAAATTTAAATTCATAACGTCACGACCAGTCACGAGATATCGGTAATGTGATGACCAATAAAGAACAGATTTACCTACTTCCACAGACAAGAAAATTCTTATAATAACATTGGTTGTAATAATGCTGGTCATTTCCTAGGGTTTTTGAACGCGTTATTTAGCCTTTATGATATGTGTGTAGATAAAAACTTTAAGATGCAAATTATCAATTTGGCAAATGTCGCTTTCACAAACCGGAACAGATTAAATTGCTACTTTGCAAAAACGCATTGCTTTTTATTCCACTTTTTTAAAATGGTCCTTTGCAGAGTAAAGCCTGAATCTGTTAATTAATGTAGTTTTATTCCGATCATTGAGGAGTTATCAGACGATGTTGAAGTTTGTCTACACTGAAGCTTAAGGGGGATCGCTTCGTATGAGGCGGGAATTTTTAAAATATCACAGTTTTTAATTTATTGTGGCTAAATGGTGTGACTTCTTATCAATTCAAGTGGTTTTCCGTAAGTATAATACTGTTTATTAAGTCACTGTGTTTCGTTTTTGAAAGTTCGAGCTGCTGATTTTTAATAATTGTGCATTCAATGCCTAAAAGTCCGTTGATGCATAAAGAGCACAATTATTTAAAATTAGTAACTTGAATTTTCATAATGATATCACAATCGCATAAAAACAGTGTTTTACTACCGGGAAACTACTTGAATTTATAAAAAATCACACCTATTGGCTACAATAAATTAAAAACTGAGAAAATTTTGAAAATTCCGCCCCATGCGAATCGATCCACCTTAATTCTGAAGTGTAGGAAGTGTACTACTATTTTGTGCATTATGACCCCTCTTTAAAAAACTCTAAATTTTGATTTAAGAGTCCTTATAAAATAAAATTCGATATAATATTATGTCAAAATCGCTGAATACTCTGAATTATTTTTTCAGTAATATTTTGGTAACGTAATTATCACTTAGAGCTTCCAAGAATTATCATCACAGTTTTTAGAGTGCAGGTCCATTATTATGTTTAAACTGCTGAAGCTGCTTATGAAGGTGTTAATTGTTAAAGTGTAAACCTGTAAAAAATTCTTGTTTGTTAATTAAAATAGGAAAAATCGTCAAAAGATAAAAACTGTTTTTTCCATGAACTTTATTACTTACATAGCCAATGGTCCTTTCGATCTTCATTATAACTCTTATGGCGTATTTGTATATTTTAATTGCTAAGTAATCATAGTCGCCATAGTAGGTACCTCTCGCGAGGACTACGAATTCCAACTTTCAGATCATAAAAAAACTGCCATCTTGTAAATAATTACTCTCATAATGACACTTTCTACATTCTTTAACTGGATTCTGATGAATATCGAAAAATTATAGACACTTTTCTCTTTAATGTTATTGTGACTTCGTATCTCAAACAATTTTACACTTTTAAGTCATTTGGTCAATTAGGATACTATTTCAAGTGTTTTACAGTGTAATCTATCATTATTATTAGCCGCATCTGTAAATTAAAAACTTAACCACCGTTTGTTATCAGGTAAGTAAAGGGAAACTTCTCAAATTGTCAAACTTTCCTGTGAGAAGTTCTCGATAACTTCTAAGAATATTATTAAGTATTTGTTGTATTTGGAATTATAAAATTCTTAAGAGTAATGTGTACCCAGCGCTCTCCATACAAACGGTGATAACGTTTTCCACCCTCTAAACCTTAACCTTAAGCCAAAAAGTTTTTGTATGTTGTCATTATGCCATAGAAGTAGGTTTGTATGTTTTATTTTATTCTTCGTAGTTTCAAAAATATTTACGCTTTACTGTTTTGTATGAAACTCTTAAAATGCAAATATTGTGAAATGTATGAAAAATATATAAAAAATGCATAAGGCATAATGATAAAGTACCAAAAAATCATTGCCATTTAGAGGGTGGAAAACGTTATCGCAGTTTGTGTGGGGATTGCATTTTGAAGCTTCACACTCTTAATATTCCGAAATAGAGAATCTAGTCGGTGATTTTTGAGAATCTTTTCCAATTTTGGGGAACGCTCTGCAGCTTGCACAATGCCACATAATGTTCCTTGAATTTCTAATAATAAAATCTCCTTGCTGACATAATCTTGGATTTTTCTTTCCACAACCCCTGCCCCTATGTCCCTACATTAAACAACGGATCTTTTTAACTACCAGCCATTAAACCTTGAGAGATGTTTCATAGATAAATCACAAAATTTCCTAGTACTTGTGCTAGTACTTAACAAACGCGGCACATTGTTTTCAACAAACTGGAACAAATTATCTTGCTACTGCGAAACCTGCGGAGTAGCAAGGTAATTTGTTCCAGTTTGTTGATATGGACCTCCGTAAAGTAAATCTATTAATTACATTGTTTTCAACAAATGCTCATTTTCTTGCATTGGCAGAGACAAAAAGTACACCAATAACGTTTGTTAGAACAATTTGATTTATAGATTTTAAAGTTTTTTTTTCTAACAACAAGGATTCTTATTTAATTTCACAATTAGGTAGTTTGTATTTTCAACTATTTTGTCAGTTTGTCTGTGAATATAAAACCTGAAAATGGTTCAACACGTCGGGTAATAGATTAGATACGTTTTTTGGTATTAAAAACTGAAAGATCTCGTTAAAAGGTTAAAATCGTGTTTTTAGTTTTTTTCTACGTTGACTATTTATTATAAAATATCATGAATAGAAAACGACCCAGCGCAAGTCGGCAAGAATACAAAACGGGTCGATATTAGGACGTCATAAAATGTAAGTATTTAAGACGTTTGTTAAAAACGTATGAAGCGTAAATATCAAATCATATATTTATTACAATCGTGACGGTTTCTATATAATTACTCCCATATTAAATAGATCTTTATCTTCTTTATCATTAAAACAAACTCGCTATCCGCGTCTATCCGTCTTCATCGTGTCTTCGGCAACTTACACCTTCTAAACTACGCAACGGATTTTGATATCTGTATCAAAATCTTAGGTACTCTGACCTAACACGAATCTTCTCGATCATGAACTGTGTACAACGCAGTGGCAGAGTAGCCGACCATAGTCTATTTGGTAGACTATGTAGGATAGCGCATGCTTACCCTGAATAAAACTGTCTGTGCCAATTGTCAAGTAAACAGCTCTGCGCTTTTTACGTTTTAAATTGGCGTCATAGTTTTAGTTCTGCTATACGACGCCTGTGTCGCTGCTAGTTAAAAAACTTAGAAGCGCTTTATTCACTTACGATAAGATTCAAAGTTGAACCAATGGCTAAATATTGAAAGCCCCTCTTCACCTGCTTCACCCCGTCGCAAAGTGGTGACGCTTGGCTTGTAACAATCCGAACAAGTTAGCAAATCTATTGTCTTCTTATATCGATGTTCTCGATACGCGTTAACTCGATACTCAGTGTGTCTCACTCTAACTAGCCCAACAGGTGAGAAATGCACTGAGTTACGTAGCAAGTTAATGCGTATCGAGAAGATTTGTGTTAGGAGCACAGTTTTAAAGGTGCCTTGTATGACAGTGAAAACTACATCAAAATCCGTTGCAAGGTTTGAAAAGAGTAAGCGGGCGAAGATATGTAGAGATAGAGACTATGTGATGATAGAAAGACAAACACCATCGTCGATAGACACCCGCAATACCTAGAAGACAGCAGATGCGTTGCCAACCAAGAGGGCTAAGGTGAAATACCTATAAACGTTTTTTAAGATGACAAGATTTTTGAACAATCTTGGCAATTTTTTTTGCGAAGGCGCCACATATGTAAATATATAGCCTTTTACAAATGAATATATACTGAAATGACATATTAATGTTTTATTGTTAACGGCTTTTATTTATTTTAAAATAGCACTTTTGCAAAAAAAGACAACACAGAAATGAACAGTTTCTTTGAAGGGTCGTGAGTGATAACAAGGCACAAAATGAATATATCTGAGCCTGGTTTTTACAAACACTCATATCTACACTTAAGGTTTTCCCAAATTAATCTCTTGATTAGGGTTCTGTAGCCTACAGTAAAAGTTATTTTAGAGCAACTTCTGGATTCAGTTGAAGATTTCTGATTTTTAAAGTTTACCCCTTAAACCCCCCCCCCCCCCCCCTACACACCTTTGGCACAGCTTCCACAAGTGAGGACTTTTAGTATGTTCATCTGGACACTTCAAGGTACAATTGTACCAATTTACAAAAATACACGTTTCTCCCTCATATCATATGTCGATATGCGCGTTTTTTAATGGCACCTACTCGTGTAGAAAAAAAGGCGACTTTTTCGAGATTTACGACTGATTGTACGTTAGGGTACCGAACACCAATAAAATAAATCTTGATTATATCGGAATGTAAGGATGAGCTGATGATTATTTTTAATCTCATTAATTAGGTTATTCCATTATAATAATATCTTCTGATAAAAGACTGTATCCAGCTCAAGTCGGTATATAACAGTAAACCAATGACCGACAGGCACATTCTTACCAATATGAAATTCTTGGTTGCTTTGGCGTTGGTGGCTCTGGTGGGCTCTGTGTTAGCCGAAGAGTTCGACGTTCCGATCGAATTCGACTATCACAATGCCATTGGTATCCCAGAGGCCGCTCGCATCAAGGCGGCTGAGGAGGCCACGGACTTCGATGGCTCCAGAATCGTAGGAGGCTCTTTGGCTTCCTTGGGACAGTTTCCGTGGCAGGTAAGATAGAACAAATAATAACCCTGATTCTGTTGACAATCCCTTGTACAAAAGGATGCTTCTTAACGTACTTATAATAGAGAGTGCGCAATCTCAATTCCTCACCAAATTCTGTTGCGGTTGACAGGCTGGTCTCGTCATCACCCTGACTTCTGGAGCTACCTCCGTGTGCGGTGCTTCCCTCGTCAGCAACACCCGTGTGGTTACCGCTGCTCACTGCTGGCGTACTGCTGGCTCCCAGGGTCGTCAGTTCGTCGTCGTTCTCGGCTCCATCACCCTCTTCTCCGGCGGCACCAGGCTGACCACCACTAATGTTCAGCTGCACGCCAGCTACAATCAGAACACCCTCGTTAGTGACATTGCTGTAGCTGTAATTGGATGGGTTAACTACAACAGTAAGTTTACTTTCTCATCTGCTTTCATGAATTTTGTGTACTTGGTTTCTGGTTTACTGGGTTCTTGGTTTTACAACCAATTTTATTTAAGAAATACTTTTAATGTATTGTATATGCATGTAACTTGTGAGTTGGTAATTCAATATGTGCTCCTTCTTAGATAACATCCGCAACATTGCTCTGGCCACCGGCTCCAACAACTTCGCTGGAACCTGGGCGACGGCCTCTGGATTTGGCAGGACCAGTGACTGTAAGTATACGTCCCATAGCACTTATAATTATTCATCAGTTATGAACAACTTTAAATTAGGCAATGATGTTAGTTTTAACCAAAAACAAAATTAGCATAGTAAGATGCTGACGAGGTTCACTAACTAATTCTTTTCATGTAACTAGTGCTTTATTTTTTCTCCGGCTACAGTGTCAATGGTATATTTTTACTTTCAGCCACTGGTATCGGCAACAACCAGCGCCTGTCTTGGGTTTCCCTGCAGGTGATCACCAACGCCGTCTGCGCTGCCACCTACGGTACTACCACCGTTCAAGGCTCCACCATCTGCACGGCCACTACCGGTGGCCGCGGTACCTGTAGTGGAGACTCTGGCGGTCCCCTGGTCGCCAACAACCAGCTCATCGGTGTTACCTCTTTCGTCCACATTTCTGGTTGCCAGCGCGGCTTCCCTGCTGGTTTCGCCCGAGTCACCTCTTTTGCCGCTTGGATCCAGGCCCGTTTATAAGCACCATCACCAATGACCTGCAACCTTGACAAATAAATTACGTTTTATACTGTATTTTTTTGTTTTCTTTCCTGCAATAACATTAGGTTCCAATTACTAGTTCTTGTTGTTTCTTAAAGATTGAAACAATGAGTAGTTCGTGCACTTTTTTTTTTAAATATTGAAGGCAATAACTTTAAACTTTAGGGTTATTTCTAAGGATTATTGCCATCAGAGCATTTTTGTGCTCATTAATTATGATATTTGTTGATCTATCGATAGCTTTCTATCTGATCAACTACGATCTTTTATAGAGCAAACTAGAAATGCACCGGGCAAACTCGCACGTATTTTTAGGAGTTGATATTATTTTCTATTTATGACAGTGTCAGCTTAACGACGTCAGATAGGGTAACCTCTGGTCCGCTGATACAAGTTAGAGTGCGGGGAGAGTAGAATATATCTTTTTTTGCTTACTACATTACTTAAGGCTTTGTTATCGAAATAGCATTCAGTCGGAATCTAACAACATGCCTTAGGTACAGTGTCAATGAGCGTATTAAGGCATTCAACATCATGCGTGTCGGTTCGGTTGATACACTGGCGAAATATCCCTATTAAAATGATTTGGTGCTGCTGAGTCCATCGCAATACCTCAATATACGCTATAAATAAAATTTTGACACACAAAATTGCACACGTTTTTACCAAACAACGCAGACATCTTCGGCAGAAATGCTCAATATATTATTCTCAAAATCTCTCAAAAAGCTCTAACCAAATAAAACAAGTCCCGCTGCCAGACACAGCAAATTATGCAGTATGCTGCATTTTTACTGGCATTCTATTCTTGATTTTTTAAATTTTAAATACATATAGATCGGTGTTATCTATAAGAAATGTTTTGAATTACTTCTTGCTATTAAATACCTACTTTTGATTTTTTATTTTCAACGTACTTAAAATATTTAAATTACTAACTTGAAATGATATGCGATTACAACACAAATTCCTTGGGCATCTGGCAGCGGCTTAGGTTAAAGCTTTTAATATTAGGTCTCTCCAGTACAACGAACATAGGTGCATGTAATTTGTACAATGAATCAATTTGATTAATAGCCCGCTAAACTAACTGCTTGGAACTCCGCGAAACCGGGCGTGGTGTCGCGGAGTAGCAAGGTAATTTGTTCCAGTTTTTTGAACCTTGACTTTCGTAAAGTCGTCGCTTTGCAGAGGTCCATATCAATAAACTGGACTATGAATAAATAATTAATAGATCAAATCGTTCCTGAATCTGTTAGGTTATTTATTCAGAGTCCACTGTAAAACAGAACGTTGTAGCAATGTGTCATCGCTAAGATATTGTGATATCTAATGTGAAAAAGGGTACAGTGACCTATGAATCAAACTAGTTGACTGTAACTGTACATCGACCGTAGAGTAAATTATATATTTCCATGACCACAACCTTTGCACTGTCGTCTAAACGTCCGGGCATTGAAGAAGATAAAATTATCACTCGTTACGAAGTCCTGTTAATGACAATTATTAATCATGTGTTTTTAATTTATATCGAACTAGCTTTTGCCTCAACTTCGTCCGCATAGAATTCGTTTATCACTATCTCACGGGAACTTTGCATTTTTATGGAATAAAAAGTGTCAACTATAAGTTAATTAGGGGTCTTCGTTTTTAAGTTCATCCAAATCTGTCCGACTGTTTTGGGGTAAAATCTTAGGGTGAAATAGTAACAAAAAATGTAAGTCACACAAACTTTAAGCTTTACGAGTATAATACAATGATGACATAGCGATAGGTTCAGTAGCACCAGCTAATATTATTTAGGCATATTCTGCCATTATAAACGCCGAATACACGCTGAACGCTTGATGTTGATTTCTTCAATAAGCTCGTTGAGCTGCCTTAAACTTATGAATGTTTAATGTTTTCGACTGAATGCTCAATCTACTATTTGATAACAAGGCCTTATGTCAAATTGTGTCATGAACTATGCAAAAATTATATAGGTACCTGGGCCAAAATTCTTTTTGATGCCTATAAAAATGTCCCTTGTACATTTTAACGCATATTTTTTATTTATCCTGATATTCTTAAAATAATATGTTATCTTTAAATTCGGAATGACATACGCATACCCGAATGATGACTGTTTTAAAAATATTTGGGGTCAGAATAAGAAAAAAACTATTGTTTGGTAACGCAGTGGACACTATTCTTGAGGAGTCATGGGGACTGGTAACGCAGTGGTAATTTGGGTACCAAATGAGAATTTTCTGTAATAAAAAACCCAGGATGGTGGGAAAATTTATAATAAAAATTGGGGCCCGGTTGAGAACTAACGTAATATAACTAGGAAAATATTTCGAGACATCTACAATTTTGTAAAAGTGCTTATACATTTTAAATTTTTTTTTAGGCACTAAAAAGAATTTTGGCCCACCTATTCTGTTCTCCCAGCTCTCCAACTTGTACTCATCAGACCAGTGGTTACCTTATCTGACATAGTTAACTTGACAGTGACACAAGTATCAAGTCTTAAGGATGCGTACGAGTTTGCCCGGTACCATAGGCTTTGCTAGTTTGATCCATAAAAGGTCGCAGTTGACCTGGGGTGCAATTTTTGAATCTCACCAGGTGACTGAAGCTTACTAAAATGGCCGAATTTCTATGAAAAACGGCTATTTTGGTGAGCTTTAGTTACCCGGTGAGATTCAAATGCAATTTTTGAATCCAACCAGGTGATTAAAGCTCACCAAAATGGGCGCATTTCTATGAAAAACGTCCATTTTGGCGAGCTATAGTCACCCGGTGAGATTCTAAAATCGCACTCCTGATCGAAAGCTATCGAAAATTCTACAAGTATGTATAAGAGTTAATGAGTCAAAAAATGCTAATATGGTTCGAATTAATAATATTCCATAATTATTTTATAGCTTATATTGGAAAGGAGGTACGCGAACTAACTAAAAGGAAACACAAAATATATGGAATAAAATGAAATTTATTTGTCAAGGTTGCAAGTCATTCGCGATGGTGCTTACAAACGGGCCTGGATCCAGGAACGGAAAGAAGTGACTCGGGCGAAACCAGCAGGGAAACCGAGCTGGCAACCAGCAATGTGACCGAAGGAAGTAACACCGATGAGCTGGTTGTTGGCAACCAGGGGACCGCCGGAGTCTCCGCCGCAGGTACCGCGACCGCCGGTGGTGGCCACACAGATGGTGGAGCCCTGGACGGTGGAGGAACCATAGGTGGCAGCGCAGACAGCGTTGGTGATCACCTGCACGGAGACCCAAGACAGGCGCTGGTTGTTGGGAATACCAGCGGCTGCAAGTAAAAAAAACCATTTACACTGTAAGTAGAGAAAATTACATGACAATTTAATCCATTCAGTCATTCATCCAATTCAACCTCGTCAGTATTTTACTATATTACTTTTGTTTTTAGTTGAAACTAATATTATTGCCTAGTTTGAAGTTGTTGATAACTGGTTAAGAATTATAAATGTTATAAGACGTATACATACAGTCACTGGTCCTGCCAAATCCAGAGGCCGTCGCCCAAGTTCCAGCAAAGTTGCTGGAGCCGCTGGCCAAAGCGATGTTGCGGATGTTATCTAAGGAGGAACGCACGTATTGAATTATCAACTCACCATAAGCATTGAACTTAGACTGACATTAGGTATTCAATAAATAAAATTAATTGTAAATATATATATAATAACCTTCAAGTATATAAAATTAATGTAAGGAAATATGGAAGTGAACTTACTGTTGTAGTTGACCCATCCAATTATGCCTACGGCAATATCGTTAACAAGGGTATTCTGGTTGTAGCTGGCGTGGAGCTGAACATTAGTGGTGGTCAGCCTAGTGCCACCGGAGAAGATTGTGATGGAACCGAGGACGACGACGAACTGGCGAGCCTGGGCGCCATTAGTACGCCAGCAGTGAGCAGCGGTGACCACACGGTTGTTGCTGACGAGGGAAGCACCGCACACGGAGGTAGCGCCAGTAGTCAGAGTGATGACGAGACCAGCCTATCAACCGCAACAGAAATTAGTGAGAAATTGGGATTAATTACTTTACCACACCGTTAAAGAAAATGCATATAGAGGAATAGTGTCAACGACTCTCAAAGGAGAATTACTTTCTTTATAATGACATAATTTGGTGCATAATATCTTTTTGACTTTGATAGCTTTGAAATGTAATAATTAACTACGCTATTAAACTGAACTCTTCAAATTACAGTCTTAAATTAGCCTGTTTGAAAAATAAACAAATTTAACAATCGATTTTTATGGTCAATCCTAATTGAACCAGTACGAGTATAAGTGTTAATATTGGTTAAAATTCAAAATCTAGAATGATAAACCTTCCCATATTAAACCTCAACAGAGAATAGGAAAAAAATTAAACGATATCATAAAAAACCTTTAGAATATAGTATATACTCGGAAATAGTAGTTTTATCTTTAGACGTATTCAAAAGAGTCTGTCTGTGCAATCTCCGAGCCTGCCGTCTGATGAAGGCAGGCAAAGAGTTTTGTCATGAAGAATCGCCCTTTTGATAAAGAGATTATTAACAAAATCAGGGTTATTATTTAAGCTAAAGAACTTACCTGCCACGGGAACTGTCCCAGAGAAGCAAAAGAGCCTCCTACAATTCTGGAGCCGTCGAAGTCCGTTGCCTCCTCAGAAGCCTTGATGCGAGCGGCCTCTGGGATACCAATGGCATTGTGGTAGTCGAATTCGATCGGGACGTCAAACTCTTCGGCTACCACAGAGCCCACCAGAGCCACCAAAGCCAAGGCAACCAAGAATTTCATATTGATGAAGAAATACGAATGTGCCCGTCAGTCACTGGTTTACCGTTATATACTCTCGACTAGATACAATCTTTTATCAAAAGACATAATGGAATAGACTAATTAATGAGATTAAAATTAATCATAAGCTCATCCTCAGAAAGCGACATGATTGATCATGGTTTATAATATTTTTATCATCGTCATCTTCAGTGTTCAGACGGAGTATTATTAAAACTTTAAATATATGTACTGGAAAAAGAAGTAAATCTTGTAAAAAATCACACTTCGTGACAGACGCTATTTCTGTTTTTGATATTTCTAATTTTTATCCGAGTGTCATGAAAAAGACGCATATATCGACAAAGTTTGCCGCAATTGGTAGTGCTAGCCATGCACTGAGTACCTCTCACATGCCATTAAATTATTGCACTGATGTACGCAGGCTTCCTGAATGTGTTTCTGTTTCACATAGCACGCGGTTAACTTTCAAATTAAATTTTGCACATAAATTCCAGAAAAGGCAGATGTGCTTGCATTCCTACCTATGACGCTCTGCCTGAGAAGCAACATCGCCAGCATGCCAAACTATTCGGCTACCTCAGCTTTACTTAAACATAATATCATTTACAGCCGCAAAGTACGTTGACGTACGGATCCTCGCTAGGACCATACCAGGTTCCCTCAGCTGAGAGTCCAATAACAGACGCGCGCCTACTGGCGAGGTCGCAGGTTATACCGCTGAACCGAGACCTCGCCAGCAAAGCGACGAGATTGGAACACCCCGGGGTTTTGTAAGAGCTACCACATAACCCAACGAGGAGGCGATGGGGAATCTGATTGCAGTTTTTCCCCCGGGTAAAAAAGGGATCCTCGCTAGTATTTAAACTACATCATCGAGTTGATGATGAAGATAAACTTATGTTACTGTTCTTAATACTTATGTTACATTAGATTAAGAGTATCATTTCGACTTCCGAGACGACCTGCATCCGAAGCTCAGAATCAACTATTCCAATATTCAATGTCAAATATTCCAATGCATCTATATCCGAAACGAGAGAATTACAATACGATTGAAATGTGTTCAAAACTTTCTCGATTTTCCCTCATATTTAAGGTAACCTCTCCAGTGCTTGACATGCGTAGAACTTTCTTTTTACCAGTAAATGACATTAAAGTATTCTGGTTTTACTTATGTTTTCGTATATTCTCGTCAACTATTTGGTCACTGATAAAGATCGATCCCAACCGTTACCTTATATGTAATTTGACGGGACTTATTGAAGCAAAAATATTTATTCTTGGCACACTGCGGTACCCTAATCGAGAGATTAATTTGGGAAAACCTAAAAGTGTCGATAAGAGTGTTCGTTAACATCCAGTCCAGACATATTCAGTCTGTGCTTTGTCAGCGGTGTCGGTGCTACTAGGACACTGCTAGCAATGATATTATAATACATGGATGGACACTGTCATACTAAATGACAGCAGAAAAACGGCCGAAGAAATACAGGTTGACGCCAATGTTACAAATGCAAATTATTAGTTTACCATTTATAGTCATTGAATTTACAACTTTACATTTAAAGGCATAAAATTGTAATTTAGTAAGTTTCGTTGCAAATAGGTTTTTTCAATACAGTTGCTCAAAAAGTGCCCTTTTTTTGGCTGTTTTGCGTGCGCAAAGTTCGTTTTTGCGAACTAGTGCGATTTACTTTTCTAGTTTTTTTTTTATTTATACTTGTTCCAATTCACGACTACTTACCAAAGAGTTATTATAATGTTAGTTTGTACCAAGACGTAATAAAACTAAAAAACTATTATTAATGTAAGAATATCAAAATATTGAGATTTTATATATTATTCCTAGCCTGTTCATCATTATTTTTTCAATAATAACAGTCCTAAAGACAATTCTTATTAAGGTGGCTGAATGGAACGGAATAGCTTTAGTCTGTGGGAATAGCTGTCAAAACGCTTGTCAAAGTGGAGGCAACAGTTGTTTTTGTGTTTATACAATTTAAATATTTCTATACACAAATAATCGAACATTATGATACTAAGGTAATAATAGTGAAGTGTTATTTATTATAAATTTGTTTCCTTCTTATAAAAAATGTATTTGAAAAAATCTTTCATTGAGTTCGCTAAATAGCAAAAGCCATTGCCTTATGAAATATGACAGCTAACAAAAACGCCTTTAATTTGTCAAAAATGTTCACTGCTAAAGTTTGTACTTACTTTACTTTAATTAAGAGCTTCAGTAAAAGTCGCAAATTTATTCTGTTGTATTTTTTCGCAACTGTATTGAAAAACGTCGTTCGATACACGCGCGGAAATGTTATTCTTGCCTTCGGTTCGTGGCAAGATATCTCGTGACTCGTGGAGTAATGACATACGTTCCGCACTAGTATCGAAATGTTCTATTTTACAAAAGAATAGTATTGACAGCAGCGCCGTCGGTCCGACAGACTGACAGCGCGAGAGATTGTCGATTCGATGTACTTTTGTTCGACTTTTGGTGCGGCTATATTTTACGCTGACTAGAAGTCCATTACTTATAGGTCAGTGATTGCTGGTCATGTTACTTTCTGTTTGGAAATGCTCCCGACTCGCATTGGGCCAACCCTGGTTACAAATAATGGAATCTTCTTTATGTTTATATTAACGTAGTATACATATAAAGTAGTAAAAATTTAGCGGGTGGTAGGGCCTTGTGCAAGGTCCGTCCGGATCGCTACCACCATCTTGCTCGCTAATCCTGCCGCTATGCACTGTTGTGTTCCGGCGTGAAGAGCAAGACAGCCGGTGTAATTACTGGCACAAGAGGTATTCCATCTTAGCCCTCTGGGTTGACAACGCATCTGCACTCTCTTTGTTGTTGCAGGTGTCTATAGGCGGTGGTGATCACTTATCGTCAGGTGACCCACTTGCTTGTTTGCTTTCCTATTTCATAAAACAATATACTATCACGTAAATTTAGTAATGTCAGAATTTTCGCGGTGTCTTTTAGTCGGCCACGAAACCGCTGGAATGTGACACCTTTCGGCCAAAACTCTTCTCTCGTGAAGATCGACAGCTGGTCAGTTTTAACTCTCACCACAAATGAATTAAAATTCCCGCCATGCTGGGACTCCAACCGCTCAACCCCCACAGTGAGCTGGTAATGTATACCATCTGTGTTAAATACTTATGCCATCAAAAACAAAACTTGTAAAAAAAAACAAGTCTCGCAACTAAGTTCTCTACCGTAAAAAGTTGTGAGATCCATGTTATACCAAGTCGGTTGGCTTATTCAGTCCATAATTAAGGGACCTTCTGTCTTAAGTTATTACGTAATTAGCTAATCTAACAACATCTTGTAGTGACCACATTAATATTAAAAATATTTTATGTTTAAATAAAATAGATTGACTTGGCCATCGCATGAAAACACAATGTAACTCACAAGCAATTCATTTTATAGTAAATAAGATTGTTTAGATTGTTTTTGTTACATTAACTATAATATACTATTGCTTATGCACACACATATTTTTTTTTTATACAACACAGGAAGGAAAACAAGCAAGTGGGTCACCTGATGGTAAGTGATCACCACCGCCTATAGACACCTGCAACAACAAAGAGAGTGCAGATGCGTTGCCAATCCAGAAGGCTAAGATGGAATACCTCTAACCTATATAACCTATATTTATAACCTAGATTAACACATAGGATACTTTTTATCCCGTAAAAATCCATAGTTCCCACGGGAAAGCGATAAGTGAGTTATACGCCGCTGTGACGTCATCAGCAATTATATAAATTTATATGTATTAATTCATTTATGACATGTGCTTTTATGCAATAAAATATTTTGACTTTGACTTTGACTTTGAACAGCAAAGCAACTAATTCTCATTAATTTGTCCAGGAAATATTGCAGATTACATGTTGGGTGCACGTTTGCTTGATTCAATTAAACACGTCTACGCAGACGAAGTCGCGGGCAAAAGCTATATTAAATAAAAGTAGTTTTTTTACGACAAAGGAAACAAACGAGCGTGTGGGCCTGATCGAAAGAGATCTTGCCGCCGATACTTACTTTTTTTTAAGAATTAGAAAAGCTGTCACGATTGTAATAAACGTTTAATAACCTTATATAAATTGATTATTTTTTGGCTTCATATGTTTCATACGCAATAGCCACTCACGCGTATTAATAAGCCATAATCATTGTACATGTAGATAAAGCCGTAGTGTATTTTTAAGGACTTGCGCTGTGTCATTTTTTCTATTCGTAATTCGTAGAAAAAATTTAACAAAGTTTTCCTTGTTTGACCACAGAAAATGAAATGAAAACATTTCAAATTTGAACGCTTTTTATTGCGTAAATTGTAACAAATCTAATTCTCAAACCCGGAATATTGAGGGTAACAAAACATTTGTACGCCTAAATGGCAAAACATAGAGATTCCTAAATATCATATCTTTAAGATCTATTCTGTACACATATGTTGAACAAATAAAAGTATTCTATTATATTCTATTCTATTGAAAGTTTCGCGCCCATTTCAGGTAGATTTGCTACATAATTTTTACAAGAACCTTTTTTTAACCTTTTCTTTCGAATTTTTCTGTAGTATTAGTCTATCAAGTCGCAGTTATTCTCATTAATACCTATTGTTTCGTCTCACTTTTTTCCTGTTGTGAATTTTATCAAAACAATTGCAGTTTTTGCCACAGAATCGACGAAGCTTCGGTACGTGGAGCTCTTATTTCTAGGTGTTTCTGATCCTTCGGGCCGAATACAAATAACTAGGCTATAGGACTTTTCGTAGCATACCGTGGTTCTAAAATCTATGGAGTCGCTAATTGCAAAATAATATTTTTTCAAAGTCAAAGTCATCATATTTTAATGCCTTATATGGCTCTATTTAGTATATAATTTCGCAAGTTGTAATATTGTCCATTTCAATTAAAACCAAAAACCAATTTGTATGTCTCTAATCAAAAGTGACAACTAATTTTGACAATATTATTTTAGTTGTAAATTGCGAATGAGTTTGCACTACTCACTAAACACGGGCAATAAAGAGGGTGCATAATTAGATAAATCATAATTGTTGTAGAATCACATGTGATCAGTAATTAATATTATTTTGTAGGTTTATGATATAATTAATTATGTTCGATTAAAATTTACTCAGTAACGATGTGACAGTGATTATATTTAGTATTACATCATACTTTTGACTTTGACTTCGATCGAACATTTTATTTCACATATGGCGGCTCCATGGATTTTAGAACCACGGTATGCTACGAAAAGTCCTAAGCCTACAAATAACTGAACTAACTTCTACCTACTTCAACCTATTGACCTACATATTATTATAAGTCATTCAAAATAAACCATCAAATAATTTATGTACGGAAAAGAACTGCCCACTTCCTCCAAAAGAAAACGTTTGAAAAACAACAAATCATTCGGGCAAAATGTAAGAAACGTGATTTTACGTGCATTACTTTAGTTGATCTTTGTGCTTGTTTTGAAGAGCTTTATTGGAGTGATCCTTAAAAAAATTAATAACATATAAGATTATTTTGCTTTAAATATTTAAAAAAAAAGTGCACGAACTAACTCTCCTCCATTTCGATCCTAAAGAATCATATAAGAACAAGCTGTCGCAACTCAGTGGTGTTTAGGAAAGAAAACAAAATATTCATATGATAATGAGAAATTTATTGGTTTAGATTGCAGGTCACTGGTGATGGCGTTTACAAACGGGCCTGGATCCAGGAGGCGAAAGAGGTGACGCGGGCGAAACCAGCAGGGAAGCCGCGCTGGCAACCAGAAACGTGACCGAAGGAGGTGATACCGATGAGCTGGTTGTTGGCGACCAGAGGACCGCCGGAGTCTCCGCCGCAGGTACCGCGACCGCCGGTGGTGGCCACGCAAATGGTGGAGCCCTGGACGGTGGAGGAACCGTAGGTGTTGGCGCAGACGGCGTTGGTGATAACCTGAACGGAGACCCAAGACAGGCGCTGGTTGTTGCCGATACCAGCGGCTGGAAGTCAAAAAATACCATTAAGATCATTGAGATTGTGACTAGAGAAAAGACAAAACTTTGTTTAGGTACATAACAAGATTTTAATTAGTAAACCGCGTCAACGTCTTACGATATTAATTTTTCTTTTTGGTTGAAAGTAACGTTTTTGCTTAGTTTAAAGTTGTTGATTGTTGTTGATGTTGGTTAAGAATCAGATGTCCTGGGGCGTATACTTACAGTCACTGGTCCTGCCAAAACCAGAGGCCGTCGCCCAGGTTCCAACGAAGTTGTTGGAGCCGGTGGCCAGACCAATGTTGCGGATGTTATCTAAAAAGAAGCACGTATTGAAGTATCAGTTCACCATAACCCTAAGTTTAGGTATGTTTTATACATAGAATTAACTAGAAGGCGCGTTCAACTAAAACGTCATAACCGGCGCTGTGTCCAAAAGCAATGCGCACGTCCCGCGCAAGCCCCGCCCCCTGCCCGCGTAATGTTGCCAGCTCGTGAGCAGTTCCACACTTTTTGTGGAAACATTGCACCCACCCAGGACACTTGTTAAAACTAACGTTGTATACAACCAGTATTCAATCATTTTACCCAGTTGCTTTAAAGTCGTTTAGTTAAGTTTAGTTAGTCATACAAATAATAAAACATAATTCAAAGTCTAAGCCTAAATCTTTTTTTCAAATTCAAATTCAAATTCAAATCATTTATTTCGGACTTTAAGTCCATAGTGTTAGAGGTTACAAACTTAAAGCTATGGTTAGTATTTTATAATGATACTAAACTTAAATTAAATTAAAGGCGCCTGGGCACCGGCATTACAGGGGCGTGCAGTTGCACATAACGCAACAGAAGCGGCGAGTCCCAGCGGTGGGCTAGCATGCTCAGGATACTATTCGAGCTGCCACGACTGCGATTGAGGAGAGACGCACATCGTTTCCTCATGATGGTAAAAAAGCAGTCTGTATGCGCCTCCGCGAACATTGTCGACGCACTACAATACCGTGGCAACCCGAACAACATCCTGAACGCGTCATTATATTGAACGCGCAACGCGCCGTAAGCCCGCCGAGTAAAGTTACTCCACAGGCCGCACGTGTAGAAGGTTTGGCAAAAAGCCTTAAATAAAGTTAGCTTGACTTCCCCACTACAGCGAGCGAATCTGCGGGCCAACATGTTACAGCGGACGCACAGCGCGCGGCGCTCACGCTCGATGTCCTCGACGTCCGACATCGTCTCAGTTACCCAGTGGCCCAAGTACTTGAACTTGTCAACTCTCTTTAAAGGCGTACCACAAAGTGTGACCTGTTCCATTCGGTAGGCTTTATTACCCGCTTTAAAGTGCATGACTTCACTTTTAGAAGCATTGTACCTAAGTCCGTGTGTCTCCGCGTATGCCTCACAAATGCGTAACATCTTTATTAACCCCCCCATCGAGGGGCTCAGCAGCACCATATCGTCTGCGTAGCTTAAATTGTTTACACAAACCCCTTCTATGTGACATCCGACATGAGAACTGCTGAGCTCCTCGATCAGGCCGTTCACGTAAAGGTTGAACAGCTTAGGCGAGCTCAGACCCCCCTGCCTAACCCCGCACTGCAATACATAAGAATCAGAGAGAGCGCCAGCCCACCTCACACTATTTCTTTGACTATTATACCAGTGCCTGAACAAAGCGGTAACCTCTTGCGGAACAGATTTATTGTCACTGAGTTTTTGCCACAATAGGTCATACGACACCCTGTCAAAAGCCTTTGACAAGTCCAAGAAACAGGCAAATATCGGCGTTTCACGAGATGTATAATATTGTACAGTCTGCTTGAGACATAGAATTGCGCTCTCGGTAGATAGACCTGGCCTGAAACCGAATTGGGCATCGTTAAGCTGAACATTATTCCCTAGTATGTCATCAAGCAAACTGTCCAACACCTTCACTACAACCGTGGCTAGCGATATCGGCCTGTAATTGGACATGTCAGAGGCGTCCCCTGTTTTATTTTTCAAAATAGGCACCACTGTGGCAAACATGAGCTCGTCGGGTAAGTAGCTATGACTGATACATAGGTTAAATAATAAGGATAGTGCCCTCGGGAGATGACCACCGGCATACTTGAGATGCTCGATGCTGAGGCCGTCATGTCCCGGTGACTTCCCTCTTTGCATTCTATTTATTTTACTAGCAACTTGCTTAGCAGTAAATCTAATGGATGGGTACCCAATCTGAGTCTCAGCACCGAGCCTCCCAGACGACGGGAATGGAGATGAATTTTTAATTATTCTTTCCAAAAATACAAATATTTTATTTTTTATCTGCTACTTTAAAAGCTCCGTGAGAAGAAGTGGCAAGAACTCTACGGCATTTTTAAAGAAAAATCGGTATTATTAATAACAAAATAAACAAACTGGAACAAATTACCTTGCTACTCAAGACTTTGAAATAACTTGTGGAACTTTGAGATAGGCATATCAGCAATGATGCTGCTCGCCTATAATATAATAATAATAATACTCCGCGAAACCAGTGCCGGACTCGTGCAAAATAGCAGCGTCTGTGCGACATATATATATATGTTCATGCGAAAACCCACCCTCCTCCGCTTCCACACGAAACAACATATATCACACAGATTCAACTACACACCACCACCACTAAACACTAAAACTACACGATCGACGCGCGTTTCGCCTCTATACGAGGCATCATCAAGATCGAACAGTACGACCGTTCGGTACTTGAACGAATGGCGTACTGACAAACTAAAACATTTTTCTTTAATCCCGCCTACCGCCAACATTTTTGCAAAAAAACAAAAGCACCCAAGCAAAATTTTTTTTTGGTCTTGATGATGCCTCGTATAGAGGCGAAACGCGCGTCGATCGTGTAGTTTTAGTGTTTAGTGGTGGTGGTGTGTAGTTGAGTCTGTGTGATATATGTTGTTTCGCGTGGAAGCGGAGGAGGGTGGGTTTTTGCATGAACATATATGTGTCGCACAGACGCAGCTATTTTGCACGAGCCCGGCACTGGTTTCGCGGAGTAGCAAGGTAATTTGTTCCAGTTTGTTAAACCTAAGTTAGTTACATATTCTATCCAAGTTTCATAAAAATCGGTTCTGTAGTTTAGATAAAAAAAAAAAATCTCGTATACCTGTGGCATTTTAGGGTTAATATTTGGTGAATCAGCATCTTATATCTGGGCCAATAAATCTGGGCAATCAATTGACGTCTGGGGCCGATTCCCCATACTTACACGGTTGATCCCATTTTTGACTACACTGGCAACACTTACAAAATGGACGCCCTCTTTTCCAAGTCAATCACAATAAGTAAAATAAATTAAATAATTAAATAAATTCACTTTTAAAAGAGCTACTAGCAGATGAAATGTGGTCCTATCCTGTTTTTTTGTATGTCCAGCAGCATTTTTGCTTGAAGGAACGACACAAGACGGCATTTTACAATTAAAATTGGCAGTAGTACAATACGTCATGACGCGCTACTTGCAAAGGAGCGACTAAGCGCAATAAAGCGCAACCACTCCATTTAAGAGTGGTTTTAGTTGCCTCAGTTTTAGGCGCGCTGGCGGTTTCTGGTTAATTCTATGGTTTTATATGATGATATTTTAACTAATAAAATTGATTGATAAACACGAAAAAAAATAACTTTGACACATTTTCAAGAGATACAAGCAAAAGTAATAGTAACTTACTGTTGTAGTTGACCCAGCCGATTACGATAATGGCGATATCATTGACCAAGGTGTTCTGGTTGTAGCTGGCGTGCAGTTGAACGTTGGTGGTGGCTATTCTAGTACCACCGGAGAAGAGGGTGATGGAGCCGAGTACGACGGTGAACTGACGAGCCTGGGCGCCACTGGTACGCCAGCAGTGAGCAGCGGTGGTCAAACGGGTGTTGCTGACGAGGGAAGCACCGCACACGGAGGTAGCACCAGTAGTCAGGGTGATGACGAGACCAGCCTGTTAACCGCAATAAAAATTGGTTAGGAAAAGGTTAATCACTTTCTGCTACAAGTTAGGAAAAACACTAATATAATAAAGAAGTAAACTTTGTTTGTTTGTTTGTTTATATGCAGATGGGTAATCTCTGGAACTACTGAACCGATTTCAAAAATTCTTTCACATATACAAAGCTACACTATTCCTGACGGACATAGGCTACTAATTTTACGTGACGAAGTCGCGCGCGTCCGCTAGTATTCCATAATGAGGGAGTTCTGCGGAAAAACTGCCCATGTTCCATTGCCTATTTGGATTGATACGAGCACTCATAAAACCGGTAGTCAAAATCAACAACATTGGGTGTGTGTCAACGTTGTGAATTTGCTAGACAAATAATAACCTTAGCGTCACAAACATGTTGCGCCTTTGGTTTAATTTACTATAAATGGAGTGTGAGAAGAGTTTCGCGTGCCCAAACAATTTTAAAACAATACCCTAACAAAATTATTATTAAAGTTTTACATAAAAATTGGTGTCTTCTGGTGAACATCTCTATTAATTATTATAGCGTATACACGAGAGTTTTTTTTAAGTTAAGAAGAGTGACCGTATTATGGAAGGGATAATTAATAACATGTAAAAGAGTCTTTATGGCCCATTTGTAAAATAAATGTTTCATTTTTATTTTTATTAATAAAATGGAAATTATTGTTTAAGCCAAAGAACTTACCTGCCACGGGAACTGTCCCAGGTTAGCAAAGGAGCCTCCTACGATTCTAGAGCCGTCGAAGTCCGAGGCCTCCTCAGAAGCCTTGATGCGAGCGGCCTCTGGGATACCAATTTTATTGTGGTAGTCGAATTCAATCGGGACGTCGAAGTCTTCGGCTACCACAGAGCCCACCAGAGCCACCAACGCCAAGGCAACCAAGAATTTCATATTGCTGAAGAATTACGAATGTGCCGGTCGATCAGTTGTTTACGGTTATATACTCTTGATACAATGTTTTATCAAAAGAGATAATGGAATAGACTAAGTATCTAGATTAAAAATAATCATAGCTCATCCCCACAATACGACATGATCATGATTTATAATATTTTCGTGTTGTTTATCTACGTGCTGGTAAATACTCAAATGGAGTACTATAAAAAATAAAAACTTAGTACGGGAGAAAAAGAATGATATATCTCCTGGCAGAGTGACACTTTTTCTCGTCGTTTTACTTAATAAGCTTCTTTTTTGTACTTGAATACTTATTTTAAATGAAAAAAGATGTGCATATTGACAATATTAATCGCAAGTAGTTGTGCTAGCCGCAGCCTTGTTTTCACGATCTTTTTTGTCACCAAATAGCGCATAGTAAATTTTCAAATTAAATTTCGCACAATTTTTAGAATACTTATTAAGAGGTGCCTGCTCAGAGTCCAACAACAATTAGATATGGGCACGGTTGAACCATCAGGCTACCTCGCCTTCGGCTTCATTAATCACTCTCAATTACTTTTATAAGAGCGCAAAATGACGGCGGAACTGTTTCAGTGTCTTCTTGTTAGTATTTAATTTTATGTACACTTCATTATCGTGGAGATGAGAAAGATCAAACGTATCATATTATTAAACTCTGGACAGGAATCATCAAGAAAAGTCAAGTTACCTACACCGCGTCTGTTCCACAGCTTCACCATTCGAGCACTCGTCCAGTCTATAGACAATGAGACATAATTAGAAGGTTACTCACACCCTTCATCATCATCATCTCAGCCACAAGAAGTCCACTGCTGAACATAGGCCTCCTCCATGGACTCATACCCTTGCTATCGCTGATTCTGCAATGACCAAGAGATTACCCCTAGAGAACTACTTTAGATTGGCTGATGCCCAACGTCAAGCAAAAACAGAATCAACAGCATCGATACCCGCATTCGTAACAGGTCTGTCACATTCACTTGTACCGGTGCGCACGGTGGCGGAGCGCACTACACGTCCTTAGCGTTTGTGTGCACTCTTACCACTCGCGCCAAGGGCCAAGATCCGGGAGGAGTTAACTCGTCTTTTATAATCACCAAGTCATTTTGCCCAAGCCGATTTTGGCCTTTGCTGGAGTTCAGAGAGGTATTGTAGCTTCTACTGTTTCCAGAATTTATGTTTAATAATTGACAACTCTTTCCACACGGTAACGGGGTTGCTCTGGTTAAAAAAACGATGAGGTTTTTTATAAAAGGCTCAATTTTTTGAACACCTGTCATCTTTTTGGCCAATAGTAGTCTTTGCTACGTCGTGAAAAAACCCACCATTCCCTCTGCGGAATGCTAATTCAGAGATTAATTTGCGTAAACCTAAATAACAGTATAGATAAGAGTGTTTGTGAACCTTAGACGTAAAAGCATTCAGTCTGTGGCTTGTCTTCGCTGTCGATGTTACATGCTCTATTTGGTCGTGAATTTTTGTTAGGTGCCCATGGAATTGTTATACTGACAACGCTACTGTTTCAAACTTGAAAGTACCGAAGCCACACATGCTTTGTCGGCAGTGACTGCTTTTAAACTTTTCTGCGTTGGAATATATCAAATGCCATCAGATTATTTATTTCACGGCTTAAGCCATTCCCATCTTAGACTTGGAAATGGCTCAAAACTTCAGGACATCGTTTATTATTATTATTAAATCATTTATGTCATCATTTGAAGTGATCACGATCAATTTGGCATTCCCGCGCTGGATGGCTAAGCTGAGGCTTTGCAGGAGAAAGCCGCCGCGCTGGGGTCACCAGGTCCCTTAAACGCCAGCTGAGCTCCTTGAAAAGCCTGTGTGCACCACTTCCCCACGACCCAAGTGTCGCGACATCAAATGCCACAAAGTCTAATTAGGCGTCGACACCTGTATTTAAAAAGTTTAGCATTCTCGCATCATCGGCCGCCACATTTGCTTGTTGAGTGGACATAATATACTATGAATATAATGTAGTAAATCCTCTCTCTTTTGCTCAAAGGTTAACTGGAAGAGATCCCTTTAAGGGATAAGTTCGCCTTTGTACCACTTCTTGTATTTTACTGTGTATTTGTAAGTGCCTATGTACAGTCAAGGAAATCCAAACACGTACCACCGTAGAACCTAGTCGAAGAGACATATGCATGACATTTGTATGATATAGCCTGGCGTTTAACGCGTCGCATCATTGCGACAGGGTTCTAAGGTAGTATGTGAATGTATTTCCCCTACTGTACAAAAAAAAGTTCACATACATACGTACTTTGATAAGATGTACAGTCAAGGAACTTAATTCCCTACCCATTTCGCTGAAATGTCGTCTGACATTCGCAATGCATTAAGGTCGATATGTCAAACTAACGTCTTGCTCTATAGCTCTTATGGTGACAGTTTGCTATATGCTATTGAACCTTAGGTGGGTTGGAAATTTAATTCCTTGACTGTACCTACAATTGACTTGATTCATAGGCCACAATAGAACCGGTTTACAATAAACGCCATAATGGCTTCTGAATAGCTTAATAGAAGTTTTTTTTTCATACTGTCGTAACATTACGGCATATAACATAACATATGCATATTTTATAGTGTTTTCTTCAAGTCACTCTTGCAACGTCAAAAATCAAATGCTAACCGACATCGCGACTTCCCCCCGATTCTCCATCCAAAAATATTCAAGCTTTATTGTTTTGTATAAAACTCCTAAAATGCTAATATTATCAAATCTATAAAGAATAATAAAACAATCAAAACATACAAACATAGTTGTAAGGTAATGAGTTGTAAGGTAATATTGCAATAGGTTACGGTTTAGAGGGTGGGAAACGTCGTCGCCGTTTGTTTAGGATGCGCTTTTTGTGGCTGGGTTCACACTCTTAATGTTAATGTTAAGCAAAACTAAAATATTTTCTGCATGGAGTATTTAGAATCCACAGCATCTATACCGTCATTCATAACGTGCCCTACGAGTGGAGTATAACAACGCGTTCAGGGTGGTGCTGCGGCTGCCGCGGGCGCAGCGCGTCGGGCATGTTCGCGGACGCGCGCGTTGACGGCTTCCACGTCGTTCTGAGGAAGAGAACCGCCGCGATGCTCTGCAGGGTGCGGGCCAGCGGCAACAGCATCCTAAATGTGGTTGCCAACAGTCTGGACGGTCGCTTCTTCAAGCACTGGACTAGCCCGGCGTGACCAGCACATTTCATTTAATTGTCTAAAGGGCCTCTTCGTGTTAGTTTCGGCTCCGCACACACCTCCCAAAGGTCCGGGGCACTATTATAATTTCCATACAACCAAATCTGGTGGTGGCGACTGAAATTTCGGTAACTAAATAAGCTGCAACTAAATTCTGGTCGCAGAGAAGTAATCGTTAATACTTACTACCCTGTACAGTAGGGGAAATATATTCACGTACCACCTTAGAACCCTATCGCAATGACGCGACGCGTTGAACGCCACGCTATGTCATACAAATGTCATGCGTATGTCTCTTCGACTAGGTTCTACGGTGGTACGTGTTTCAATTTCCTTGACTCTACGGCTGTGTGTGGTTTTATCCTCAAAATGTATTTTAGTTTCGGAAATTTAGCCAGTTGAACCCTATTCCTGTGTTCCTTGTAAAGCCGAAAGACTTTTAACCCGCCGCTGATCGGGTCTGTTTGACCACATGTCAGATTTCCATCAATCGCCGGCAGAGACGGGTTGCTTTCGAATCAAGTTGTCATTCCTATACACTTGTTTGGAATTTCTAAGCTCATAAATGGATGGTATGTAGGTTAAATGGTTTTAAACATAAACTTAAGGGCCGTTTACATGGAGCAAGTTCTCGAATGCGAGCTGCATTACATTGCGGGCTACCGAGGTATGATGCGATCGATCGGTTGATCGGGCCGCGCAATGTAATGCAACTCGCTCCATGTAAATGGGCCTTTAATCTATGTTATAGTGGTAGAGCCACACTGTATCTAGTTGCTGCTCGCTGTACAGAAGGGACGGCTTGAGTGGGGTAGTATAACACAATACCTGAGTAAAAAACGCGTATAACTTAAAAATCTAAAAATCGCACTCTTTCTTCCTGATATCAGTTAGGAAAGGCCTTAGGACAAGCAGTGGAAAATATAACTAGGCTGGTTATGATGTTCTATGACTAGCAATATGGGAATGTTTAAAGTTTCAACTTACACAAAACAAAAATTACACCTAGTTGAGTTTCTTGCTGGAATCTTCTCATCAGAGGTTTTTTCCTAACCGGTGGTAAATTTTCTGACTTTTATAAATGCTTCCCGTTAGGCTAATCTGAACAAGGATATTTTGACTTAGACTTTGAACCAATATAAGGTAACTGAACGAAATGATACAAAATTCAAATCTACATAGGGTATCTCAAAAACAGTTGAAAATTACCATTAAATTTACTTATATATTACATACTAATAATGAATATAATACTCAAATACTTAAAATACATGTATTTACTTAGATATAAATAAATACTCAGAAGTTAAAGGAGTAGAAGGAAAAGAACTTAAAGACATGGTGACTTAACCTTGGCGACATTTTCTTTCATTCTCTCTAAAGGAGACCACGGAGGGCGGCTGCCTAATGGAGGTTGGTAACCGATTCCACATCCTAGCAGAGTACTCCGAAAAAGATTTTGGAGTAAATTTGAAAATAATACTGTACTTTTTAGGGTTCCGTACCTCAAAAGGAAAAACGGAACCCTTATAAGGTGACTTTGTTGTCCGTCTGTCTGTCTGTCTGTCTGTCAAGACCATTTTTCTCAGGAACGCGTGGAGGTATTGAGTCGAAATTTATATCAAATACTCAAGTCTGCAGTCCCTTGGAAGACTTGTGGGGCGTATCAGTCAAGGTTTTACATGCCATCTTGGACGTCATTGCGCCAACTCTGGCTACCATTTTTAATAACTGTATAGACGTAGGCGTATTCCCCAATCTAATGAAATGTACTCGTAGTAAAGTAGTTCCTATCTTTAAATCAGGTAATAAGGATAATCCTTCTGATTATCGCCCAGTGTCCATTCTACCAGCGTTTAGCAAAATATTCGAAAAAATAATGCTAACGCAAATGATTTCTCATTTCAATACAAATAAAATCTTACATTCGCAGCAATTTGGATTCACTAAGGGTAGATCTACTACAGATGCAGGTCACAGTTTGATTAAATTTATTTTGCAAGCTTGGGAAGAGTCGCATGACGCCATAGGTGTCTTTTGCGACCTTTCCAAAGCATTTGATTGTGTAGACCATGACACCTTAATTTGTAAATTAAATTTCTATGGCATTCGTGGCATCTCTTTAGATCTAGTCAAGTCTTACCTAGTGCAGAGAAATCAGAAGGTAGCGATAAATGGAGCAATATCATCGGGATCTGTGGTCGAGATGGGAGTGCCTCAAGGATCAATTCTTGCTCCATTCCTGTACCTTGTTTATGTAAATGACCTTACATATATGGTGAGCCGAAGATCAGGCATCGTCATGTTTGCTGACGACACTTCTTTACTCTTCAAGGTTAATAGGAAAGATACTGAATTCATTGAACCCAACGACACCCTGTCCAAGGTATCTGAATGGTTTGCTGCCAACAACTTAGTATTAAATCCTAATAAAACTAAATGTATTAAATTTTCATTGTTAAATTCAACTAATATAGTTTCAGTCTCAAATATCAAATTAGATGGTCAAACGATTGAATTCATAAAATCAACTGTGTTTTTAGGAATAACACTCGATTCTAAACTGCAGTGGGGTTCCCACGTCACAGCGATAGCAAGTAGGTTGAGTTCAGCTGCTTTTGCAGTAAGAAAAATTCGGCAGCTAACCAATGTAGCGACGGCACGGTTGGTCTACTTTGCCTATTTTAATAGCATTATTTCGTACGGCCTTATTTTATGGGGATCTGCTGCAGATATTGAGTCAGTTTTCATTTTGCAAAAAAGGGCAGTTAGAGCAATTTATAATATGGATACTCGTGAGTCATTAAGGGAATTTTTCAAGGAAATAGACATCTTAACCCTACCGTCGCTATATATTTTTGAAATAATCATGTACGTTAGGAAAAATATATGCAATTTCCCTGCCAACGTCGATAAGCCAAAGGCTACTAGAAACACAGGAAAGCTTAAAGTTCCAACTTACAGACTGGCTAAAACCAATAAGTCGTTCATGGGAAATTGTGTAAGATTTTACAACAAAATTCCAAAAAACATAACTGAACTAAATGATACAAAATTTAAATCTATTGTCAAGAAGACATTAATTTCTCGGGCTTATTATAAAATCAATGACTATATCTTGGACAAGGATGTTTGGAAATGATCCCGATCTGTATTGGCGATCCCTGGCTCCAAAGATTGTACACCTGCTGTGATAAATTGTTAAATTGTAAAAATTTTGAATATTTGAGATGTAAAATAACATTGTAATTTTGATTTATTTAAAAAAATTACACCTCGTTGACTTTCTTGCCGGTATCTTCTCATCAGAGGTTTTTCCGAACCGGTGGTAAATTTTTTGACATTCATAAGTGCTACCTGTAAGCCTAATCTGAATAAAATATTTTGACTTTGACTTTGACTTTGACTTTGACTTTGACCTTAGAGCCGTGAAAAAATCAAACTTCTAAGTCAACACAATCAAAAGATACGGGCGTTCATGCCGCATGTTTCATACATTAGCAAGACACTCAAAAACCTATGGAGTACTTCCCGTTGACCTAGAACTATGAAATTTGGCAAGAAGCAAGGGCTCACAGCACTAATAAAACAATAAATTCGAAAACCGTAAATTTGTAGTTATAACACACAAAAAAATTTTTTTTTTGATCTTACATAGCAAAAATGCGACACTAGATGTTGCTGATGACGGAACCCTCGGTGAGCGAGTCCGACTCGCACTTGGCCGGTTTTTTTTTAAATAACACCCCGTTGAGTTTCCTGCCGGTAGGTATCTTCTCATATTTTTTTCCGAACCGGTGGAAAATTTTATGGCATTCATAAGTGCTTCGTGTAAGCCTAATCTGAATAAAGATATTTTGACTTTGACAGGTGGTGGCAAAGTTAACAAGGCTGGTAAAGTTGCCAAAGTTTACAATGTCTATGTATAATATTGCTCGTATTTAGGATCTATTGCTCATGCAATGCCTTGCTTAGCAACGCGTAACAAAGCGTTGAACGTTACATTGTCGTCAGACAAAAAACACATAAAGGAAGAACGTGCTAACCTGTAAATAATTGAAAAGCTTTTGTAGAACGCTAATAAGATTTTACCATTTTTAGGATTCGATAAAGAAAATTATAAAACGGAGCCCTCTTACAATAATCTTGTTGTTCATCTGTCCGTCATTTGTTGTCGTTGTATTTTTTATTAATACGTAACACAAAAAATATGTGGTGTTTTTGACCCTCGGTGCATGCGCAATAGGACTCGCATTTGGCCAGTTTCTCGCCAGTTTTATGCGACTGTCATCTATGTCATAAAGTCATTCGATTTTTTTATACTTCATAGGGAGGCAAACGCCATACCAAGGAGATTACAGATGCGTTGCCAACCCAGAGGGCTTAGATGGAATACCTCTTGTGCCAATGGTTACACCGGCTGTCTTGCTCTCCACGCTGGAACACAACAGCGCAAGCACTGCTGCTTAGCGGCGGAATTAGCGAGCAAGATGGTGGTAACCTTGCACAAGGTCCTACCACTCGCAAGACGAACATTCGTCAGAGAGCATTCTCGTGGTATAGACAATTTAATGCCTTGCTAGAATATAAAAAACTCGAAACATACAAACTTAGTTCTAGGGCATAATGACAACATACAAAAAGTCATGGCTACAGGTTAAGGTTTAGACTCTAGAGGGTGGAAAACGTTATTGCCGTTTGTATGGAGAGCTCTGGGTACACATTATAGTCTCAAACGAGCTAAGCTTGCTCGCTCACCATCATCAACGTATAGGTACATAAATAATAGACACGTTGTACGGAAGAAAACCATTGTCAACTCATGTGCGTAAACATAGGTCCATATCAACAAACCGGAACAAATTACCTTGCTACTCAGCGAAACCAGTGCCGTGCACGAGCAAAACAACTGCGTCTGTGCGATAGCTATTGGTGTAAAAAATACAAAGTCGGCAAAAAACAGGCATTCGTTAAGTCTGTTGGTAAGCAAAACGAACAGGCTTTAGATGCTCTAGCAATCTGACACTCCAAGAACCGTCTTATTTGAAGACCGACCGTTGCTTATTTGTTATCTGCTGTAGTAGCACGCTAGCGTTTATCGCGCACATAAACGTTTTCATCCCTCTTGCACACGCGTACTGGTTAGAACGGGATAAATGCTTTCTGTCATCGATAAGAGGTAGCATGCTAGGTCCCCTGGAATAAAAATCTATACCGGGGGGGTTCCACTCCACACTGTAGGTACGCTCGACCGCCTTGCCTATGACATAGGCAAATCGCAGTAGACTGTCGGCTTACCAGTAGGCGCTCGCCCCCACCGTGTCAGTGTAATTGAAAACGAATACTGCGCAACCCTAGCGTGTCGGCGGGAGTAGCGGGGCGAAGGCGGGCGCGGGCGGCGCGTTCCTATTGATTCGCTCCGCCTTGCGCATGGTGTAAGAAGTAATACGAACTTTTTGAGCTTGTGAATAAAGTTGGAATTCGTTTAATCGCGGTCGTAAAAGAGAAGTTTCTGTGCGTTAGTACTATTATTTATTCTGTGTCTATACATAACTACGATATTTGACCAACGTATTTAACCTTTAACCTGTTAGAGGCCCCAAGCATATCAGGACGCATGTCCCATAATTTTGACTATTATAAGACCGAGAACTATTTTAGCAGTCAAAAGAAGTGCCGATGGTAGGACCTTGTGCAACGTCCGTCCGGATACGTACTACCCTTTTATAGTTAAAGTCACTAATCACTAGGTTATTCAGTCGTCAAATTTACAACAAATACCTTTAAATATCTCAAAAAAAAAATCTTATCAAAAAACAATGTAGACAATAGTCGAAAATATGTCGAACAAATATTTATAAAATACCAATTCAGTCTCAGCAAACTTCTAAATTATATACAAAAAACTAAAGAGTTTAAGATCTAAAAGCTGTGTACCAAAGCCGGCACACTTGTTTAAAATTAAATACTTCGGGAGCCTTCTTTTTACTTCGGTGGCTTTGATCGAATTAGCAAATTTAATATTTTAATACATATCATTAACTACTTAGTGAATCATTTCTTAAACGATAAACTACTAGATAAAAAGTGATACGTGATGATTCTGATAGGAATTTGGGAAAACCACTATTAATTTATCAATACTATTAAAAGCTGTAACAGAAGTGTGTCTGTACAGTTAAAGTCCTATATAAATGTACACATTTATTCACTACACTCCATTCCAATAGGGTAAAATCATCTCGGCACATCTCTGAATTGAGCAAGAGGGAAGCTTAGATATAGCTAAGGCCTTTGACAGGGCTAAGCTAAGGCACTTCTATAGAAACTTTCATTTTATGTACTCGACCGATTATGCTTCTGGATTACCAGCTTTCTTTGGGATCGAAGAATGAGAATCACTGTCCGTGTAGAGTGATTCTCATTGTTATCGTTTATAGATTTCAAATAAACGATGATGTTCCACAGGGCAGTGTGTTGTTGCCAACACTATTTATTCTGCCTGTCAATCATACTATATTGTACGTCGACATTATTCACTGCTAGACCTACAGATGATAACCATCAGCAACCCTGTACAACTAGTGCTAATGTACTGTATAAGTAGCTAAGGGTAATTTAATCGTTATCCAGTGAGATTGAAGGAGTAACGTAATAAACTCGTTCGTGTTTGACTTACATACTTCACTGGAGTTGATCTCTGAATGTTGTACTAACCTAGTCCAAAAAGTTTAACTTAGCGCCTCATTTTAAGAATTTACCTCTTGGGCTCTCAGAGAGTATTGAAGTCGCTTATTCCCAAAGCCTAAATAGCCCCAAGATTATTAAAGATCATCAACCGAGCAAGCGATACTTAAAAGCTAGCCCTAGCCTACTTTTTATGGCTCAGGTTTGACCTCATTTGGTGTATTGCTTACATCTCTTGGCTGGGGTCCCTCCCTAGGTAGCCCACAAGCGCAATAGTAGCTAAGGTTCTCACCAGCTCTTTTCCCTCGATCGCCTAAAGCGACCATACCTGAAACTTTCTGACCAACAGGGACATTAGTTCTCTTTACTAGGCTCTCTCTTTCTAGGCCGGTAACTCACCTGCACTCCTAATAGTGTTTTGGGTGGCAGATCCCCTAACATCCAGTTGAGCACCCATCTGGTAGTTTGTCAGCTTTTAAATAAATACATTTAAAGTAATGCAGGATAAACTTAAAATCTTAACGTTGCCGGTTGTTTATATATTAACTGCATGTATGCACGTAAGATCCAATATAGATCAATGCAAAACAAATGGCTCACGTAATGGTAGTGATACCAGGAAGCAGTGCCTCTTAATCGCGCCCTGACGGCGACTCGCAAAGGTCCGGCGGTCACTTGGAGTCACGGGACCAACAATTTATAATTATATTTTTATTACCAATAAAATTATCTGAATCCGAATCTGAATCAATAATTAAAAAATAATAAAAACAAAATATCCCTAATCTGTATTGTGGCCGGTTCAAACGTTCCCATTATACCAGTAGCGTTTTTGCACTGTATGTCAATGGACATTCGTTGAACCAGCCACGACCCACGGATCATAATGAAAATACTTAACCTTGTTTGTTTTTTATAAATCCATGCACAGCTAGAAAATTACTATTCTTAAGTAACATAATGATCTGTAATCTTGTCTAAAACAGAGAAGGATGAAAGGGATAAGCTAAATTATTGAGTTTCTTGCGGCGCTTTTCCTCGCGAAACGCTGATAGACTCAGTCATGTAAAAGAACCTGTATGGATAAATTTGTCAGTTTCATTTCATTTCACATTCCATGCGGCCGAAGTCGCGGTGAAACTCTAGTACTGTATAAAGCTGAGGGGAAAACCGTTCTTAATACAACTTAACTCCTTTGTACTAAATATATCACAGAGTACGTCATCGTTGATAAGAGGCTTAATAAACTTGTTTACTGCATCGGCTGTGTCTTTTAATTGGTATGGGAATTATCTACTGTCATCGTATTACTTCTAGCCTACTTTTTGTTGCTTGACTTCCTTCTTTAAAGCTCTTAGTCCTATAACTGTTCTATAGGTTCTACGTATAGGTCGGTAATCTCAAGTGTTTTCACTGTCCCTAATCACCATTGATTAATTAATTAACGAAGTAGTTACCTAACGTTTAGCATCAACTAAAACTAAATCAACTACGTGAACAGTTGCTGTTCTTGCCTGAAGTCCATGTACTACGAAACTACATGTAACTAACCAAACCCTGGTTTTTGATCCGTAGTCAACTTTTCCACCTGACGCTTTTTACATTTCTTCGTTCGGGGTACGTTTTGATTAATCCTAGATTTCAATAGGTGTCAATTTTGAGTATTTTTAGGTGGCAATTGGCATGTATCGACAACTTGTAAATAGGTCATAAACTTTAGTCGTCAGTAGACGAATTTGGCACTTCCCTTAAGTGATTATTTTAAATAGAAACTGTAAAACAAACTCAAGCAAAGTGCAGCAATTAATGGGTCATCAAGATTCATCTTCTTTATCTTTGTTTACATTACATAGTAAGTATAAAATAAAGTCGCTGTCCGTTCCTCTCTGTCCTCATCGTTACTCCTTCCAAACCACTCAATGGATTTTGATACAGTTTTCACTGTCATGTAGACACTTTTTAACTTAAGATCTTTATCTACAATACATCCTAACTGTGTCTGTGAGAAGGCGGGACGGATCGGTAGCTTAACATAATTTAAACATCTGCTCCGTTGCTTTTAATAAACGCAATAAATAACGTTAGCGATATATAAGAACTTTTTCAAACCGCCAAAAGGATGTCTCATTTCTTTTTGGGCATGCAAATCTGAGATGTACACGATAGTGCGCGTGCGTTGACGTTAACATGGGTGTGGCACGGACCATGTAAGAAAGCGGACTTGGTCTTACGTTACTTAACTTCTAATTCCTAACTTTAATTCTGTGCCTGCGGCTGTAACATGCCTGTCCAAGTTTAGTCTAATGTAGAAGGAGATGTACTGAGAGATAATTAAACTTGGTCGGTCATGTTATGCCCATTGACGTAAAAATGTTGATATCCAAATTTTACATGGCTGTGGTTTAAATTTTGTAAGTATGTAACCTAATAATTTTATTTACTAATCTTTCCAATAATGATAGTAATTAGCTGGAATCATGATGAGTTTATACTTATTTAAGGATTTATCGATTTGTGCACAGAGCTTATCAACGCATTCGTCTGTAATTTCATTAGGACATGCATATCAAGCATGTATGCTATTTCCGTTATCGAGTAAAGTTGATATCCCTATAATATATTTATGAAATAACGTGAATCACGTGTGAGTCGTTGGTTTGATTATTATATGTTTTTATGTCAAAATAAACATGCTATACATTAGATATCCACGATAGGCCAAAGGCAATATCTTCAAGATTGGTCTAAAACAGAAGTTATTTTTTTGTTTTAAAGCAATTATAGCCACACAATAAATTAAGCATAGGAGGCGAATACGTACATTAAAAAGGCAAGTAGAAATAACGTTACATTCACGCCAGACACGGAATTATGGACAAACCAGAAATTTCCTAAATAACAATAACAAATTGGAACAAATTACCCTTGCGTTTTGTGGAGTAGCAAAGCATTTTATTATATTTTGCTTATATGGACATCCGCAAGACTCTATTAATATTACCACTGATTAAGAGCAGACGTGAATTTAAATTGGGACTATTTGGGACTAAACCACGGCAGTCTTTAATATTTAAGTATGTCAACAATGCATTTAGTATAGTTTTTAGCCAAACTAACCAACAAAATTTCTTCTTTAACTTCCCACCTCCGTGGCTGTCAGTGCTGAGATGGCGGGAAATAAGAGGGTCGGCCATTTTGAATTACGGTGCAGGCGCACAATAGCTTTAACGAGGAATGGCGATGCAGATGTGCGATGCGAGGCCAGATATAGCTGGGAAAATCTGGATGCAAGTACTGTCTCACAGATCATTGTTTTTTTTTATAAAGTGGTTTGTGCTTTGTGCCAATGACCGGTAGATATTTGTTATTTACAAGGGGAAGGGTAGTTTTCATTGCTTTCTGTTCTACTCATTTAGACCAATTTTAGAAAAATCTGTTAAGTAATTTAGAAGTTTAAACTATTCCTATTTTTTTTACTATAAATTAAATTCGCTGTCCGAGCTTGTCTGTCCTTATATATCTTCGGACACTAATATACTTATACTAAATTGACTCTGTCATTAATTTTCGGCTCCCGAACTTTGAACCCAAATACAGGTGAAATGATGATCAGAGACCCGAAAGAATTACTCATCCGTTGCCGGCTCCTAAGTCCTCTCCATGAGCGTCTGGAACTCTCGCACACCGTACGAAACGCAGCAGCAATCTACTACTCCACGCTGGTATTCTGTAAGAGTGTGTTACTACCTCGGTCGAGCCGGCCCATTCGTAGTGCAATCAGCAACTGGCTACAAACCATTCTACCTATAAGGTCGATAAGTACGTTTCTTTACTGGCCTATAAAATTGTTTTTTATACTAATGCTTTCTGTCTTCCTAAGAAATGAACTGGCGATCCATCCGTACTAGTTCAGGTACCAACCGGTCAGTCAATTTATTATTACGTTCCTAGTAATCCAATAGCATATTGTAATAACGTGTCATTCGCATGGCTTCATGGAAAGCGTTCTAAAAGCTTTTTGCTGGCTTCGATCAAGCTTTCGAACTCCGTCTCACTCTTCGCTAAACAAAAATGGGGGAGTAACCAGGACAGCCAACCACCGGTTTCCAGACACTCGGCAGTTGTCGGCAACGCACGAACGCTCACGAACGAATCCAAAATCGAGTTCGTTTTTTAAAAATACGTGAACGTGATGCTATTTTTTTTATTGTTTGTTTTTTGTTACTGCCAGTTATAATTGTGTTCTTTTGTGAGTGCGATAGTGATGGATTGTGTGGTTTTTATTTGAACTATTTGATAGGTAAGTAAAATAAAACCATTACTTGTTTTAAAAATGGATCGATCCATTTAATCGTATTTTTTTAATTTTGGCAGTTAATCAAACAAACCAGTTACCCTGTCTTAAAATTTAAGAATAAATGAGTCGCTATTGTTGTTTTTACAATCGGCTCGTGTCAAAATTGGTTGATATTTTGGGTTATAGTGTTTTTTTCTATCTTACGTGTTGATACTGCATTACGGCGCGTCATGTCGTGATATAATTACTTGTATTATCTTTCTTCAGTGGGCCTTGACATCAATTTATATAACAAAACCACCTGCCGTGTCGAACCTTGATACAACTGGTTACCAACTGGAGCAAAGGTTAAACTTAATATCGCTAGTCCACGAAGAAAAATCAACAGCCTTTTTTTATGTATTTTTAAAGAAATTTCAAATTACTTAAGTCTTTATTACAGTAAACATTCCCTTTGTAGGAAATTAACTCAAAAAATACAAAAAAAAAATCTGATAAAAAAATATGAATGAAAATAATAATTAAAAAAAACGGGCAAGTGCAATTAATACACCAAACATACTCGAAATATTTTGCTCTAAAGATAACTCGAACCAAATTTTAACTTGGAAAACTGCTGTCCCCATACATCGACATAGGTCGCGGTCAGTTTACCAAGTGCAAATAATATAGGTTTGTATCCACAAAAGAAAATTGTGATGTAACTAGAAATTTACGTTTTTCAGAGTTTTCCCTTTACTTGTGCTACAATACATTGCTTCTTGCCAATATTTCAAGATTCTAGGTCAACGGGAAGTACCGTATAGAATTTTAATTCCCTTGCGACTGTTTAAATATGCGGCATAGACTGCTGTAAATTTGATTACGTTGAGTTACAAGTCGACAGACAGACAGACAAGTGATCCTATAAGAGTTCCTTTTTCGTTTTGAGGTACAGAATCTTAAATACATGAACTTACCTAGTAATTTAATTGTGTTTTTTTAATTTTAAGTTACGGTTTTTCTTAAGATGTCATTTAACGATACCTAATGTTTTATGGTCTCGGTTGGTTAAAATAAATAATTTATCATAAATAAACCCATATGGAAAATCGTGAAATTGTATAAACACACAACTATAGTTTCGCGCCTGCGCAGTGGGCAGCTCACGATCCGCGGTCACGATCCTACTCTATGGCTTTATTTGACACGGGAATTCGCCGGGTTCGATTCTGGATGATAAACATCTAATAATAAAATGTTTACTGGCCTAAGTTTGTACATAAGAGATATCCTACTAATATTATAAATGTGAAAGTTTGTATGTTTGTTACTCAATCACGCAAAAACAACTGAATGGATTTGGATGAAATTTGGCACACACATAGTTTATAACCTGGATTAACACATAGGATACTTTTTATCCCGTAAAAATAAATAGTTCCCATGGGATAGCGATGAATGAGTTATACGCCGCCGTGACGTCATGAGCAGCAAATCAACTAATTCTCATTAATTTGTCCAGGAAATATTGCAGATTGCATGTTGGGTGCACGTTTGCTTGATTCAATTAAACAAGTCTACGCGGACGAAGTCGCGGGCAAAAGCTAGTTTAAAAATAAATTAAACACTAAATAAGACGACCGGATAGCCTAGCGGTTAGTGACCCTGATTATGAAGCTTGAGGTTCAGGGTTCGATTCCCGGGAGGGGCAAATGTAAGATGAATTTAAATGTTTGTCCCCGAGTTGTGGATGTTATATATATTTATCTATATAAGTATATATATCCGTTGTCTAGTACCCATAGTACAAGCTTTGCTTAGTTTGGGACTAGGTCAATTGGTGTGAATTGTCTTGACATATTTATTTATTTATTATTATTTATAATTTACTGTAAGAATATGCTGTTTAGAAATTATTACATACAAACAAGTAAATGACGCCACTTTAAGGAAGCAAAAAGATGGTCTTATTAAGTTTTCTTTTTAAATTAATTAAGTAGATAAGTATCGACACTCAATCTTTATTACCTGACATAAATCATAAGAATATTACAAAAACAGATATTTTTATCGTTAAGATATACTTCGAATCGATACAGACAGAAATAAAATGCAATGTTATCTTATCTTGGTGACGTCAAAATTCTTCAATGTTGTGTTGTTTAAGTCTTTGGGTTTATTGGTTAGAGGTGAAGATACAAATAAACCGACACCCACACATCAGAATACGATATGACTATATTGAAGGTGGGCGTCTTTTATTATGCTATAGCTCTTCCATCATAAATGCAGGGCACTGAAAAATTGGCTTGTTCACAAAAAATCTGCTATCGAAATTTTACGAATTCGTTAAAAGAAAAAAAACTGTGTTTTTAGTTTTTTTCTTTGATCACTATTTCGTGAATTATCGGGAGTACAAAAACGATGCAACGCAAGCCCCGTGACAACGCTCCTTACAAAACGGCCCGACAATTTGACGTCACAATTTATACTTAGACTTGTCAATATATGGAGCGTGAAACTTAAATCGATTTTTTAATCGAATTTAATCGAGCGTTTAAAGGTTGGTTACTCCCTTAACAAAACTTGTTTCATTTTTTATCAGGGTTCTAATGAGTATTATTGAAACAGCAAATTCAATTTTTTAAAGTAAATTTTTTGCCTCTGAATCGCTATAGCTATAGTTTTTTGACCCATATTATTTTAAAATGACGCTCTACAATAATTTTTTCCTTTCACACCATTTGGTTTAAGGTGTCAAGTACCCAAATTTCTGGACTTAATCAAAAATTAAATAAAAGTACTAATACAAAAGTCTTACTTCGAACAAGACGGTGTTTAGGTATACGTCCTACTGTATAGCTCTGTTTGTCGTATAAGGGCCTTCGCTAACTTGCACGAAGCGGGTGCACGGAGCGGGTGCTCGGAGCGGGTGCTCGGAGCGGGTGCTCGGAGCGGGTGCTCGGAGCGGGTGCAAGCCTATAGAAAAATAGTACAAGAGCGTCCGCTATCGAACAAATAGTATGAGCCCGCACCATCACCCGCGCTGGTTAGCGAAGGCTCTCATACTATTCTTCTATAGGCGTCTCTTATTAACCAGCCCAGTAAGAGACAGACGCACTGAGTTACGTAGCGAACTAACACGTGTCGAGAAGATTCGTGCTAGACGGACTAGCCAGAGGCGGCTCAGTCTACGTTTGCCAAGATCAGCCCCTGTACCACAAAAATTATAAGTGCTACTCTCTTCATCATCGGTCCCTCACTGCTGAGGATCGCGACCACATATGGTTTCCTTCCACAGACTGCGATCGTAAGATGTGTGGACCGCACGATGCATGCCGCCGCCCACCGGCCTCTTCACTGTGTCCGACCATCGCGCTGGTGCCCTACCCTGAGCACGTCTGCCTTCTACTTGGCCCAAGATGATTTGCTTCTCAAGGCAATGCTACAAGTGCTACAATTCGACATAATTGTAGAGTTTTTCATACGAAAATGTGACAAAAATGTTAAATTGTAGCACGTGTAACTTTTGTGGTACAGGCCAATGGTCGCCACTCCGGAACACGCTTGCATCAGCAATAACGGGTACCAAATTTAATAATATCGTTTAATAACTACTTATATAATACAGTCATAAACTCATTAATTCTCGAGGCTTTGACCCTGATAACTGATAACTCATGATTTTATCAGTTAAAATTATTTTTATTATCATGTTTCGACAATAATCGTGAGACCGTATAATCTCTTTTAAAATTAATTATTAGACTAGCTTTTCCCTGCGACTTCATTCCCGTAGACTGCTAACTTACTGCTAGTACTAACTTCTGCGCCTTTTTATCCTGCTTATGCCCGCCTTCCAATGCGAGCGGAACGGGTTCCGTACGGAATCCGTTTAACTCACAATGGTGAACTGCATAGAAACTCACTCTTATTCAGTGGAAGCGCTTCTATGCAGTTCGCCATTGCGAGTTAAACGGACTCCGTACAGACCACGTTCTGCTCGCATTGGAAGGCGGGCATATTAGTCTAGGTTTTCCAAAAATGTATGCCGTGTGAAAGCGGCAAAGTATCAGCGATTCTCTTAGGGTCACGCACATAGGGGCGGCGGTTATTTTCCCATCAGGTGACCCCCATGCTCGCTGTCTTCTATTTCCATAAAAAAATGTAGGAAACCCAGTTATGTAATGCGAATTATTCGGCCTACCTAACATAGTGACGCCTAAGAGCGTTGGGGGCTAGTGCTGGTTACTGGGGCGGACTCCTGAGGTACCAAGTTCGATCCTCAGCGGTAGCTATGTACCAATAAGTTTTTCTAAATTATGTAACCAACGCTCTTACGGTTAGGGAAAATATCGCGAGGAAACCTGCACATTCGTGTAAATAAATCCGTAACTATGATCCATCGGCCTTGTTTCCCCGTAACAGGGTTTACTTTGACCTCCCAGGGATAATGGTCAAAACGAATCCCGAACTGTTAAATGGGAAAAAACGCTAGGAAAATGATAATGATGATGGCTTTAGAACTAAACATAATCTCATAAACATCCTTGGCATTCCCACAATTCTGCATGCGATAGGATCTTGTGCACGGTCCGTCCGGATCGCTACTCCGGCTTGCTAATCCATCCGCTAAGCAGCAGTGCTTGCACTATTGTGTTCCGGCGTGACAAGACAGCCGGTGAAATTACTGGCCCAAGAGGTATTCCATCTTAGCCCTCTGGGTTGGCAACGCATCTGCAATCTTCTTGGTTTTGCAGGTGTCTTTGGGCAGTGTGATCACTTACCATCGGCTGACCCACTTGCTTATTTCCCTTCCTATTTTATACAAAAAACTGTTCAGATGTTATCAAGCGTGGTACGCAAAGAACTAATTGCTTCACCGATGTTCTGTAAGCGAAAGCGTGGCGAACTGCCGTTACGATCGAAGATCTATAAGTGTATAATAACTACAATAACCCCGCCGAATCTGCTAATGGCTGTAATCAATAAACCTTTCATACCATGGCCGTGGAAAACAGGCATTCATATACCCTGATGAGAAACGGACATGCATATACCCTGATAAGAAACAGGTATTCATATACCCTTTTTTTAAAGAGAGAATAATCCATTTACGGATTTCGCCAAAAGAGGCGAAATTCGGGACTCGCCCTCGTGAAGGGGAATACCCGATAAACCTCCTCACTATTTCCCTCAAGCCGGTTTGATCCGGTGCCGTGGGACCTAGTGATGACATCACTACGACACCGGCCGGTAAACGACATTCGGTTTTTTAATGAGGTTGTCTCCTCGCCTCTCTCAGGATCCGTGTCCAGGCGACGACCGCCGCTCGAGCCCCCTCAGAGCGAAAGACCTTTGTTAGGTATTCATATACCCTGATAAGAAACAGACATGTACAGTTTCACAGCTGCATGCAGTCACATTGTGTGCACTTTAGCCATTTTAAATGCTATGTAATGAGAACAAAAAAATCTAAGGTAATGGCAGGACTCGAAACTGGAACCTTGGAACCCTGCCTTGCGTTTGCCAATTTCGCCACCAACCACCAATTTCGTACCAACTCGTGAGTTGAAAAGGTGATGCAATTCTTACCAATCAACCATTACCAACTCTTGAGTTAATACTTATAGAGACATCTAGTTGGTTTAAACAAAATTTTAAATACCAAATCAAAACTGTGCAAATATTCCTTATACTCTTATCAAATGAGCTTAAAATGACTTCGCTAAGTTTCGGTTACCAAAAAAATTGACAGTTTTAAAATTTATTTATGTTGAATAATAGTTTGATTAATACTTATATCGCAATATGGTTCTATATCCCTATTGGGTCGTATTTCACCATAAGAATGAGTTACCGACATATCCATAAATCCGGTATTTTATAGTTTCGCCTTTTGTTACCGACCGTAAATCCGTGAAGGTTCATTACGTACCAAACTGGTTATTGTTCCCTACATAAATAACCTCGATGATGCTTTTATTGAGGGATCATTAAAATATTAACTATTGCTTTGGGATTTCGATTGAGAAATAAAATTTGGCCTAAGGCCAAGTTTTATTGTTTAAAAAATATTTGCCGTCTTTTGATTTTGATTTATGTTATTTTGCGCTTGCGCATTGCGCGTGGGAGCCTTCGTTTGCAAGGCTCTCATAGATAAACGTTTAATACAAAGATCACTTTATTTAACACTAGCTTTCTGCCCTCGATTCGTTCAACTATACAGGTTTTACATCTTACAAACCACTAGCAAATGCCTGCGTCTTCGCCTGCATAGATTTTGGTTTAACACCACACAACTCTTTTCCTCCTCTCTTTCTCCTTTAATGGTGGAATTTCCATAATTAATTTCTTAGTGTACCTTTACACCCCCTAAGAAACCCGTGTTTCAAATGTTTATGTATCCATCTTCAATGGTATCAATCAGTAATTCGTCTGTTCAACACAAAAGAGCCTTAGGGAGGAATCTCACAATTAGAAGTTTAGAAAAACTGGAACAAATTACCTTCCTACTCCGCGACACCAGTGCCGTGTTCGTGCAAGTTCATGCAAAATATGTCGCACAGACGCAGCTAACTTGCCAGGGCACGGCACTGGTTTCGTGGAGTAGCGATGTAATTAGTCCCAGTTTGTTGAAATGGACTTCCGCAAAGTAACGCCTGAATCTATTAAATTTTCAGAAGTTTAGACTCTATCTTTCTTCCCGAAGCGTTTGCTCTAAGTTTAAAAATAAAGGATTTCAAATGTTAACAAATATTCAATTCCTATTTTCACTCCCTTGAGGATAATTTCACAAAGTTGTCGAAAAATTTATTTGTCAGTTTTCAATTATCAGCCTGTACCCTCATTTTCGTTTTTATAACTTGCACCATGGAATGTCTTACAGAATCTTTGAACCCCTACTTGTCCTTGAGGGTATTATAAGATATATGCAACCTTCAGCAAATTTCGCGTTTTAAGTTCAAACATATGAAGAATTTTCCATACAAACTTTCAAATCCAATTAACTTCACTTACAACATCGTCATATGGTAACTCATTTAACAATATCTGCACTGAGAGACGCGCGAGTTTCCTTTCTTAGAAATGTAGGTAAATCGTGCATTGACTCAAAACAACAATGAACAGTAAATTAGCTAGCACAACTCTCAATATTATTTACAACAGTAATAGCACAAACTAATACCCTTTATTTACTCTCCGACTGTCAACGGTACAGGTCTGTAATGGCTTCAAGTTCCAAGCAACAGACGTTTAACTAAGATGGGTTTTAGCTAATACAGCTTTTAGCTGCACTGCGGTTTATGGATATTGATCGTGGAAACCGATGTCAAAAGACGCGGCCTAGATTGATGAAAGAGCTGCTCAGAGCCGTTTTGAGTTATTATTTAAAATATAAATAGAAAGGGAAGGAACAAGCATGAGGATCCTTAAAGGCAAGTGATCTCCGCCGCCCTCATGCAGTAACCACCAACCCCAAGAGACTCGCTGATCCGTTGCTAGTCTTAGAGGTTTGGGTTCCAAATCTCTTCATCACTCACCGTATCCCTTTGAAACAGACAGTCAGACAGACAACTAAAGCCCTTTTTTGGGTAAATTTTTAGGCTGCTTATAGTTGGTGTGACCCGCCTCTAGCTCATAATATCTGCCTGGGGCTTTTACCCCTAATTCCAGCATCCCTGTTTTTCACATATACAAAATTCAAGCCAAATCAACCAATGGAAATGATGCTGGCTTGCAATACTTGACCTAAACATATATGCAGGCGCGGATCCAGCCCCTTAAAATAATGCAGCCCTAAGAATCGGCCAAGGGCGAAATGTACTTTGAACTCACGATAGATATGTTGCGTTTTTACAAATTTTCTGGATTAGGGTTGTGGACCAGCCCACTGTGCCCACAACGGTGTATCCTCGCCTGCATACATGTGAAATACAAAAAATATTTTATGTACTGTATATAAAGTCAGTTTTTAATTTTACCACACAATACTGAATTATATTTAATATCATTATAATGCTTAACATCGCAAGATTAATGTTTGTTAGTTAACATGTTTTATGTCTTCATCTGTCATTGTGACGTTTGCCCTCAAATGAAAGGGACAAAACATTTGTTAGCTTAAAAAGATTGCGGGTGGTAGGACCTTGTGCAAGGTCCGTCCGGATCGCTACCACCATCTTGCTCGCTAATCCTGCCGCTAAGCAGCAGTGCTTGCACTGTTGTGTTCCGGCGTGGAGAGCAAGACAGCCGGTGTAATTACTGGCACAAGAGGTATTCCATCTTAGCCCTCTGGGTTGGCAACGCATCTGCACTCTCTTTGTTGTTGCAGGTGTCTATAGGCGGTGGTGATCACTTACCATCAGGTGACCCACTCGCTTGTTTGCCTTCCTACGTTGTATAAAAAAAAAATGTTAACTTATTATGAATAAGGGGGTTTGTCTTTCGCCAAAATAGCTGTCAGCCTTCTTGTCACCCAATGCGTCGAATAGATGTGACAAGATCTCTTATTTGAGATCTCGTGCGCCTGATCCCCACGCCTCTGGGGTTTCTATCTCGCCGAGGGCTGCATATTTGCGAAGTGCATGTGAAGTTATACATATAAAAAGCTTGTAAAAATAGTGCATCTCATCTCAACCTCCCACTGCGCCATTCCTCACACGTTAACAGCGATATAATTTGCTTCAACCTAACCCGTAGTCGAGTCCGTGCGCTCGCGCAGAGCTCCCAGCATGGTGTCCAGGAGTGCGCTAAGGGACTATGATGAATGGTTTCAGAGCTGTGTTGGACATGGTCAGACATTTTCGTTTATTATTTTTGCTCGTCAGTATAGCCAGCAAATCATTTGGCTAGACTTGTTCCGGTTAATTCGCACGGAATAAAACTAGGCAGGGCAAGGTTGCCAAACATCGTCTTTATTTTCCTAGAAATGAAATCTTAGATCGATATTTCGCTCTCGTAACTGTTTCATGGCTTAGAAGAAGTGAATGGGCGAAGATATGAGGGCAAACACGAACGGATGGAGACTTTGTTTATGCTATAAATACAAACATGCGTGTTGTCGTTCAAACATACAGACAGATAGACAGACGAAAATTGTAAAGATAATTGTTTTTTCCTTATGTTGCTCTTATAATTTACCCCTAATATATTTTTCCTTAAATATCTCCTGTGAACGAACATCGCCAGTTACAATTTAACTATTGTATATATAGATTGTCACTTTGCATGTTGCTTCTACAAAAAAAAGTCGAATTGTGAACCTCCTCCTTTTTTTTAAGTCGGTTAGAAAACAATTACTACGGATTACTACGGCAACTTCAAAAGCGAAGTCACGTGTCACATAAGCGCTATCGAATTAAGTTTTTTCAGTTTAAAATTGTCCTTTTAATCTGTCACTATTCAGCTGTCGGCAAACAACTAGGCGCCGGCGCCGCTCGCAAGATTAGCTCAATTACTGTGTCCATGTTTATTTTTGTTTGTCACTGTTTTGTATTATAATTACAACCGTGGAGGAAAAACTTCAATGATAACTTAACGGCACTCTCCATACAAACGGCAGTAAACCACCCTCTAAACCTTAATATTATTATAGTCATGATTTTTGTATGCTATTAATATGCCTTAGAACTAGTTCTAAGGCATATAATATTTAAAAAGTCATACCTCTAGAGGTATGACTTTTTAAATACTCTTTATAGATTTGATAATATTTGCACTTTAGGAGTTATATACAAAACAAGAAAGTAATGTGTGAGACTGAGCACACCTCATGTAATAACTCTTTCTCTCTCTTTTAGAGCAAAAACAGCGGCGTGGAATAATAGAAATAGTATAGTATAGATAGAAGGAGTTTTAAAATTAAAAACGAAATTATAATCGCTGATCTCATTATATCATACAATGTGCCGAAAAGAGACGACTACATAATCTAAACCTGCTCTTCGATGGATGACCTCGTACACACATGAATAGTCACAATGGTATCCTTTGGTGCACAGTAAGGTAGAATAATCTAAATTAAAATTGTAATGACAACACAAATAAAAATTAGGGCAATGGCAGGACTTGAACCTGCAACATCAGCATTCCGTGCCTTGCGTTTGCCAGTTTTGCCACACTGCCTCTGCCTCTGAAACTGGCAAACGCAAGGCACGGCTGCTGCTGTTGCAGGTTCAAGTCCTTCCATTGCCCTAATTTTTCTTTGTGTTGTCATTACAATTTTAATTTAATAATTTGAATGTTAAAACATTTAAAAATAAAATCGAAAGAAATTTCAGTACAAAAATTTAGAATAATCTAAGTTTTCCTTAATAATTTCAAGGTTTTACTACCTTAACGCACACCAAAGGTGACCATTTTGACAGTTTTGGGTGTGTACGCTTGACATGTACTGAAGCTACATCCATAAATATCTTAGGACAATTTACACCAATTGCCACCATGCTTTAGTTACTCGTCCAAGCGTGGAATAGACCCTGCTTTTGTTTTTTATTGTTGCCAGACTAATAACCATGTCAGTTGCCAAGCCATCGTACCAAAGAGGCGACGTTACGACTCGTCACGCGGTATTGATTATTGAGTGACTTTCCGTTACTTTCGTCACTCAATATGTCAAAGGTCACACAGCTTTAAATACCACTATTGTATAATAATGAAAGTTAATTGGATCAGATCATGTTTTACACTGTTTCGGTTCCATTTAATACAGGATAGCGAAGATTTGGCCTGCCTTTCAATAGGAAGAATCGAAACTAACACACACATACCAAATTTGAAACCACTGACCACTAAAAGTGAGTCAAAACTTTGAAACTTTGAAAAAAAAAGTACTAAACTAACTTAAATAACTTAAGGACATGCACGTAAAGTGAAGTTAAATAGAAGTTTCTAATATGGATGTTTCTTAGAATACCATAATCATCATCATAATATCCGCCGAAAGACGCCCACAGCTGGGCATAGGTCTTCCCCAAGGATCCCCAGAACGGCCAGTCTTGCTTTGCTGACATTCATCTCAGCCCCCAATACTCACCACCTACCACAAAACTGACAATGTGACATATGGACATAATTGTACAGTTTTTCATACATAAATCTGACAAATATGTTAAATTTTATCATTTGTAAGTTTTAAAATAAAGAGGTTGAAGTGGCGGTCCGCCATGTCTGTTTAGAAAAACTGAGACTGCGCTGAACCCACAATGCTGACTTGGGTAAAAAGTGAAAAATCGCGCACCGCCAACCATCGACATTTCAATGGATAGAATGAAAGCTTCAATCGAGCTGTACGACAGTGGACTTTAGCTGCTGTTATCCTTGGTATCATTAATAAAAGGAGGGGGCCACGTGCCGATGGTGGGTTTCCCAGATATTAAATAAAGACAATATATCTATTGACTATCGGATTAGCACGCGTGTCAAATTGGCTCGTGGATCAGCTCATGTTTTTTTGGAGTCCAACTATCTTGATTGGAATCTACATACGCATGCGTAAACAATAACTAATACTAAACATAAAGGCGATGCGATTTGTGATTGTGCTATCACTCATCAGCACAGATACAAAATTTTGGAGTAAATATGCTATGTTAATAACAAGAAGTAATATCTTGGGACAGTTTACACCAATTGACATAGTCCCACTAGACAATGGACATTCATATTTATTTAGGTCATAAATACATAGAACATCGTAAACTCAGGTACAAACATTTAACTCCGTACAGGTATATTTTCGTCAGCCATTGCTGTGGTAACCCTTAATGGTGATATTTTCAAAAACCCCAAACATATCATGCGTCTAATTTTAGCGGATTTTGATGTTCATTGTCTGCCTGTCTATCAGTCAGTCACTTAGTAAGTTAACTCTTTTATATGTACGAGTACATACAGATTAATTTTGTTTCAATTTTGGATTTCAAATGCTGGCAATTTTTATTTACATATTTTACATCATAAAGAGTTGTTAGCGACAGGCTCATGCGACCTCCATGGAATGCCTTAGCTGTCATAGTTTTTGAATACTGTTTTTGTTTTGCTTTCTGTCGTACGTCGTCTTTTGTACTATCTTTACCGTTTCTCAATATACTTTACAATTAGTTCACTAGTCTGATTATTTTCGAGCCCGACCGCCAACAAAGTGGTCCTGGTGTGTGCATGGGGTCATGCGCATGCCGCATGGGCTTCGTGAGAAGCGTGCGGTGCACTCGGCGCTACTGGTTACTGAGGCACCCCGGGAGGACACGGAACGCGCGCTGCGGGACCTTCACGATGAAGTGCGGCGTTCGTTCGCTATTGACGCCTTAGGAGTAGCAGGTAAGCCTCGGCAGAACGCCGACGACGTTCGCGCACAAGCTCAGCTCGAGCGGACCGCCACTCTCGTCGACGGCAGGTGGCAAGTAGGGCTGCCGTGGAAGGACGAAAACTGTCAGATGCCAGATAGCTACCCCACCGCATTGAAACGGTTAAAAGGCGTAGAAAGAAAGATGGTTGCAAACAATCAATTTGCCTCTAGGTACGAAGAGCGAGTTAATCACCTTTTTGAAAACGATTTCGCCAAGAAATTGGAGGACACCAGTCCGACTCCTAAAACGTGGTACTTACCACACTTCGGGGTTGACAACCCCAACAAGAAGAAGCTCCGTTTGGTATTCGATGCAGCTTCTCGGTCGAACGGTCTATCACTAAATGACTATCTTCTTACAGGCCCGGATCTACTCGCGTCGCTGTTCGGCATTATGGTTCGCTTTCGTGAGAACAGGATAGCGGTGACCGGTGACATAAAAGATATGTTTCTGAGGGTAAAGATACGACCAGAAGATCAAAGCGCTTTGCGGTTCTTGTGGAGGAGTAAACCTACCGATCCGGTTAAAACTTACGTGATGACGTCACTAATTTTTGGCGCCAACTGCTCTCCCTTTGTCGCGCAGTTTACAAAGAATAAAAATGCACAGAGGTTCGAGTCGACGCATCCGTCCGCCGTCGCTGCCATATGCAAGCAGCACTATATGGATGACTACGTGGATAGTTTGCCGGACGAAACAACCACGATTGAAATGGTAAGAGACATTATCAATATTTATAAAGATGGCGGTTTTGAAATGCGTAACTGGACGAGTAACAGCGTAGAGGTACTAAATACGGTGCCAAAGGAGCTACTAGGGAACGCCGCTGTAAAGTTCAAAATCGGTCAGCAGTATGAAGGAGAGCGGACCCTCGGCCTGATCTGGTACCCCGCCGAGGACGAGTTAGGGTTCGACGTGTCTCTTAAGCGTGTATCCCAAAGTATAGTACAAGGTGAAGAAAGGCCTACTAAGAGATTGATGCTTAAAGTAATAATGTCAATTTTTGACGTCTTCGGCTTCTTAGCACCATTTACTGTGCAGGGGAAAATAATGCTGCAAGACGTGTGGAAATCGAACAGCGGTTGGGACGATGCCATTCCTGACGATATTTTTAGTAAGTGGCGTGAGTGGCTCAAAACACTGAAACAAATAAATGGTATTCGTATACCTAGGTGGTACCACTGCGCTTCAACGCCTACGACTGCGGCGCGATGCGACGCGGCGGCGGCAACCAATACGCGCCCTACAAGCGCGACGACCGCAGCTGCGAGCGCCCCGGGAAGTAACGCATCGCTATTGGCCGCCGCAAACCTGAGCACCACCGCCGTAAGCGCTACGAAGGAACGTAGGTACACTTATAATAACCTACAGCTACATGTGTTCTCTGACTCATCTTCGAAAGCCATGTGTGCGGTAGCGTACTGGCGCTGGAATGATTGTGATGGAAAAGTCTGCGTTGCGTTCGTAGCTAGCAAATGTAGAGTCGCGCCAGTGAAACCAGTCACGGTCCCGCGACTAGAACTACAAGCCGCTTTACTCGCCGCTAGACTCGCAGATTCGTTACTGAAAGAACACAAGCTAAATGCGGAGTCTAGACACTTTTGGTGCGATTCAACGACTGTCCTACACTGGATTAAAAACGATACACGCAACTACAAGACGTTCGTCGCGAATCGATTAGGCGAAATCGATGAATTATCGCGCGCAGAAGAGTGGCGATACGTACCTACGAAGTTAAATGTCGCTGACATTGCGACACGAGAGACGTATGATACCGCCACATTCCAAAACGAATGGTTTAAAGGGCCCGCCTTTCTGTCTGAGGAAGAATTTACATGGCCTCAAGACTTAGTCAATTTTGAAATAAGTAATTCGAATTTAGAATGCGTGACATTAGTACACACCGAGACCGATCGCTTATCTATACCGGACCCTAGTCGTTTTTCGTCGTGGTTACGGCTAGTAAGAGCAACCACTGCTGTCCTTAAGTTTATAGACAGGTGCAGGAAACAAACCGAAGAAGCGGACTGCACTTTAATGAAGCGAGCCGAACGTCTGTTAGTAAAGCAGGCACAAGCGGAGTCTTTTGGGAATGAAATCTCTGCAATAAAGGGAGGCGAACGCTTACAACGGAATAGCAGAATGCTTTGCCTGTCTCCAACCCTGGACGAGCATGGGGTGCTGCGCTGCGCTGGTCGCATTGACGTCGCGTGCGATATCGCGCCTGAAATGAAAAGGCCCGCTATTCTCGACGGCAAGCATCAGGTGTCGCGACTCTTAGTTAAACACTACCACGAGCAGGCCGCACACGGTAATCAGGAAACTGTTGTTAATAACCTGAAGCAGAAATATTGGTTAATAAAGTTACGCCCTACTGTAAAGTATGTAGCTGCGCGGTGTATGGTGTGTCGATTACGCAAAGCAAAGCCAGAAGTGCCTCGAATGGGGGACTTACCGGAAGCGCGCCTAGCACATCATCAGAGGCCCTTCACTTTCTGTGGGTTGGACCTTTTCGGCCCGATGGAAGTGACGGTGGGCAGACGCCGGGAGCTCAGGTACGGAGTACTTTTTACCTGCCTTACTGTGAGAGCGGTACATCTGGAAATAGTTCATTCGCTTACCACAGACTCGTTAATAATGGCGTTGCGTCGAATGGCCGCTCGAAGAGGCTGGCCGCAACATCTTTACTCAGACAACGGTACAAACCTGCGAGGTGCAGAGACTGAGCTGAAGAGGGCGCTCCAAGAGATGGATACTGAGACTCTGCGAAGTGAAGCCGAGAACAATGGAGTTCAGTGGACGTTTATACCGCCTGCCAGTCCGAACTGGGGTGGGGCATGGGAGCGCCTTATTCGTAGTGTAAAGACCTCACTGAAGATAATCCTTAAGGAGCGTGCGCCCAGAGACGAGGTCTCGAGTACCCTCATGGCCGAAGTTGAGAACATTGTCAACAGCCGACCGTTGACGCACGTTTCCGTGGAGCCGGGTAGTGATGAGGCTTTAACACCAAACCATTTTCTTTTGGGTTCGTCTTCAAACTCGCCTGTCACTGGTGCCTTTGATGATTCAGACTTGTATCTGCGAAAACAGTGGCGGAAGTCGCAAAGATTGGCAGACATGTTCTGGAAGCGATGGGTTAACGAGTATCTACCGGAGCTAATACCTAGGAAGCGATGGGCCCAGGAGCAGCGACAGCTGCAAGTAGGTGACCTTGTGTTAATAGTCGATCCTGGTGCACAAAGGAACATGTGGACAAAGGCTGTGATACAGAAGGTTTACCCGGGCCGAGACGGCCGGGTCAGGATGGTCGACGTGAAGACCCCGTCGGGAACGCTGCGGCGCTCGGCGGCTCGGATCGCGCGTGTACCCACCAGTAGTGTTTGAGTGCTGCATCAGCACTGGGGTGGGGAGTGTTAGCGACAGGCTCATGCGACCTCCATGGAATGCCTTAGCTGTCATAGTTTTTGAATACTGTTTTTGTTTTGCTTTCTGTCGTACGTCGTCTTTTGTACTATCTTTACCGTTTCTCAATATACTTTACAATTAGTTCACTAGTCTGATTATTTTCGAGCCCGACCGCCAACAAGAGTGATTAAATAATAAAAAAAAGTTGCCTATTAAACTTAATCTATGAATTCCACAAGTATAGTTATTGAATTGAAAAACTTCTCCTTTAGTTTTTTAAAGTTTGTTAAACAGGGACTTAAGAGCAAATTAACAGCAGTCATACCAACTTACCAGCCAACAATTAACAAAACCGGTAACAGGTTTCCCGCCACCTGTTTTATTTCCTCCTTGCCCCATAAATCGGTACTTTACCGATTCCTATCGTTAAATAAATATCGTTTTACTGCTAATCGGTAACAGTATCTGCCGGGTCGTGATCGCCGTGGCTGTCCTTAAAAGGGGTGGAAACCTTACAAGGCGAAGCTTTTGTTCGTAATTGAAACTGACTTTGAAAGAAATTGAATGCTTTTTAGACCGATTACTGGAGAAATTTTAATGGTCAGCTTACAGACTTAACATCATAGTGGACAAGCAATGAATACCGAATTGTCACTATCACCTGTCGCCTGGCGCGTTTATGAAATTGGGCCCTGATGGTTGACAGGTTGAGAATGCCTTAAGGCATTAACTCCGCCATTTTTACATTCATATTTGTGTTGTGCGATAAATTTAAATCAATAAATAAAAAATCTTGGCTACTGCTTAAGTACTGTAAAGCGCTGGGTACAAAATTAACTTAACACGGATAAATCTAACAAAACCCAATAAATTTAACTAAACAATCCACCAGGTATAAGCTTACGGGCAAGTAACCTAACACTGGAAGCCGTGTGAACGCCTGCGCTTACGCACACGATCGATTCCGCACCCTATCCCCGCTGACTTAGGACTTAAAGCTAATTACTTAACCAGTGTAACTCGATCAAATTAAGCTGAACATGGTAAATTTTATTTATTTTATTTTTGTTTTTATGAAATAGGAAGGAAAACAAGCAAGTAGGTCACCTGATGCTAAGTGATCACCACCGCCTATGAACACCAGCAACACCAAAACAGATTGCAGATGCGTTGCCAACCCAGAGGGCTAAGATAGAATACCTCTTGTGCCAGTAATTACTCTCCACGCCGGAATACAACAGTGCAAGCGCTGCTGCTTAGCGTCAGCATTAGCGACTAAGATGGTGGTGGTGGAAATCAGGGGAAATAAAACATGTGGTTTCGTCAATTGGTACAGTTGTACCTCGAGGTACCTGAAAAAAGCGATCTTTGAACCCCCCTCCTCTTTACCCTTAACACAACCCCCACAAGTGAGGACTTTTATTGTGTTGATCGGGATACCTATCAAGGTAAACTTCAGGTTTTTCCGAACCGGTGGTACATTTTATGACATTCATAAGTGCTACCTGTAAGCCTAATCTGAATAAAAATATTTTGACTTTGACTTCGAACTGTACTAATTTATGAAACTACACGATTTCCCCTGACTTTGTTAATTTCCTGTGTCTAGTATATCTTTATTATTCTGGCTTTGTCTGCGTAGGTTACATACAACTTCCACCCCTCTTTTTACCCCCTAAATGGTGGAATTTCCAACTGGAACAAATTACCTTGCTACTCCGCGAAATCAGTGCCGTGCACGTGCAAGACAGCTGCGCCTGTGCGATGTATTTTTCATTCAAAAACCCACCCTCCTCCCTCGTCGTGCGTCGTCAGCCGTATTATTTGAATTTCAAACGAGTCTGCGTAAAAGTTTTGGCTCTTCAAATGTCAATGAATTGGGTTTTAAATGTAGTGGTGTTTTAAATGAATTCTTGTAACATTTCCTGTATAGGAAACCTTGAGATCTGGTCATAACACGCGTGAGAAACTGGTTCGCTGCCAGTTGTAACGCATTAGGAGATGGCGAGATAAAGTTTTTGCGAGTGGGCGGTTGATAAATAACGACAAAACTGGCCATTAGCGGGAGATGCAAATTGAGAGTTCCGTGGCCAGCGCGCAGCCTAAGTAGTAGCTGAACATTTGGTACCTTGTCGCTGTTAAAGGGACAAATTCGAGGAAATCTCGTCTCATATGTTACTACAAGGTGTTTAGGGCACCCGCTAACACGCGCGGGTGCACGACTTTCGAAAAATAGTATGAGAGCCTCTGCTAACCCGCGTGGGTGCTCAAACTATTTTTCGATATGCGTGCACCCGATCCGTGCATCCACACGACTTAGCGGAGGCCCTTAGCTACTTCTGAGGCTAATTGTACCCCTACTAAGAGACTAAATATCGCCGAAATATTCGTCGATTACCGAATATTTGGTATTCGTAAAATCACTATTCATGACATCTCTAAAAAAACATACGTAAAGGAATTATATAGTAGAACGCATAGATGCAAGTCCCGGCTTGCAAGCGGTCAGTATGTCGTGGTTTGCGCGGTTCTGCTATAATCTTTAAAAAAAGACACCGCTGTCCAGTCCCGCTGACGAATTGCACGGGGCCATCGACCTGCGCATACGCAGCTCCATTCAGACCAATCCACCAGTCTGAACTGTACACCTAGCACGAGTCTTGTCGATACGCGACAACTCAGAGCGTCTGGTTCTGACTAGCCCAGTAGGAAGGAGACGCACTGAGTTAAGTAGAGAGTTAACGTGTGCCGAGGAGATTCGTGCTAGGTGCACTGGTTTTAGGAACGTAGAATCCCTAATGACGTTTGTCCTGGAGTATTGTTTGCCGTAATTATAAATAATTAATAGATTCAGGCGTTACTTTGCGGAGGTCCATATTTGTTCCAGTTTGTTGCCGTAATTATGTTTTTTGTTCTAAAAATTATGTTTAAGGTGACACATTTTTAAGATTGTTCAAATGATTATCGTACAAAGCTTTAAGTTAAGTTTGGTTTGTTTTTTATAATATTTCTAACAAGTTTACTTTTCAGCGTAAAATCCTTTAGGGCAAATGATGATTAGGACAAACGATAAATTAGGAGAAACGTTATTATGGATTCTGTTATAGACCCTTTAGGAACCCACGCGGACAATCGAAAAACAACATTGTTGATACATCCTTATGTTTTTTATTGTTGATAATACTAGTATGTGTTGATGACATTGTCAGAACATGGAAACGGCTACAACCCAACGTGCAGGTTTCCCTATGTTCCCTATGTGTCCTTAGATATAAGTTTAGTTTTAAATACTGATGTCGTGGTAGCGCGGGGCGAGCACAACATGAGAGTAATAGTGCATTGATTTGTCAACCCGTTCTTGCCATGTCCAAAATAATGTTACCTCCGCACGGTGTGATCAGGACATTGGTTATAATTATAAGGTACGGGTAGAGACTGAAAATCAGCGGCCTCGCTGAGTCTCAAACCTTATTTATCAACACGCTAACTTTTTTTTGTAAAAGACGTACTTATTTGTTATTTTAAGGTTTGTGTTGAAAAATAAAATCTCTTTTATTTTATTTTATTTATTTATGTTTTATCCTCCGGCGTTTTGTTTTGTAAAGGTAAACCCAAAGGCTAAAAAAGTAAAGTAAAAAAGGTATTCTCATTTTGCTCAAACAATATTAATTTCACATTCGTTTCTCTGCTCTCATTAGTCACGAGTAGACTAGCCTTTAGTAAACAAGTCTCCTCGTAACCATGTCGCATCGTTGCCATACCTATTAGGTCGAGACATAAAATTAAACACGTTTTTTCTCGACTAATGGTCATTTTATCCAGTAATCGTCCCTTAAAAGGACTACTAATAATCATTTAAACATGCGAACCACAATTAAATACTTATATCACTTTTTATGTTTTATTATGTTTTATAAAAAAAACATAATTGTCTAACAACTTCTTGAATGGAATGTACACACTAACTAGTAATTAATTGGTATGTATTTTTATGTCTGTAATCCCGACTTGCATTGACGATCCCTGGCTCCAAACAGCTACAGTGTTAAATTGTTAAATTTTCAAATATTGAAGATGTATAAATAGCATTGGGTTGGCAACGCATCTGCAATCTCTTCGATGTTGTGGGTGTCTATAGGCGGTGGTGTACACTTACCATCAGATGACCCACTTGCTTGTTTGACTTCCTTTTAAAAAAAAAAGTAAAAATAAGCATTGTAATTTTGAATTTGAATTACACCTCGTCGCGTTTCTTGCCGGTCTCTTCTCATCGAGGTTTTTCCGAACCGGTAAATTTTATGAAATTCATTAGTACTTCCTGTAAGCCTATCCTGAATAAAAATATTTTGACTTTGACTTTGACTTGACTCAAAGCTGGTGGCCATTGTGAGACGGCATCGCACACAAAAAGTGACAAAATGATGCACAATGATGGCTCGTCCATTTTTACCCGACTGCGTAGGAGGCTAATATGCTTATCAGCCTATGTATGTTCACTAGTTGTTTTAAAAATATAACTGAAAGATTCAGGCGTTACTTTGCGGAGGTTCATATTAAAATTGTAACAAATTACCTTGCTCCGCAGAATCAAGCATTTCTTTGCAAGCTTTTGCGGCGGATAGCAAGGTAATTTGTGCCAATCTGTTCACATATCTAAGTACTTCAATATCTATACTAAGGTTTCTACAAGAGAAGAAAGAAGCGAAGAAAATATAAGGGATAAGCTGCTGAGTTTCTTGCAGCGTTTCTTCTCAGCAGAATCTTCCATTTTCCGAAGCGCTGGTAGACTCAGGCATGTAAAAAAGCCTTTAAGGCCAAATATTTTTTTGAATGAAAAATGAAAATGAAAAATTTATTTTGCAAGTAGGCCGTATAGGCTCTTTTAAATGTCTGAATCTACTAGCGCTTCGGAAAATGGAAGATACTACTGAGAAGAAACGCCGCAAGAAACTCAGCAGTTTATTTTTTTTTCCTCTCTTTTCAAAACTGATTACAGTGCAATTTATCACAATAGTACATGGCATACACAAGTTACATAAAAAATATAAAACAAAAACAGTAAATAGCACAGCAAGCTTTAAGCATATTGAACGTACTGGCACTAGTTAAGAATGATCAGGAGATGTATAGGGTCCCCAGATCAAAGAAATTAGATAGGAATGTATATGGTCCCTGAAATAATAACAATCAAATACTTAGTCTAAATAACTTAGAGATGTATAGTCTCTAAGGGTCAAAAAACAAATTAATTACCTTAATCTAGGCTTAGCAGAGGTGTAAAACGCCTCCACGGTCAAATTGTGCAATATTACTTGGAGATGTGTTTTCATTTTCATTTACATTAGCCCTCTGGGTTGGCAACGCATCTGTAATCTTCTTGGTGTTGCGGGTGTCTATAGGCGGTGATGATCACTTACCATCAGGTGACCCACTTGCTTGTTTTCCTTTCTATTTCATAAAATAACATAAATAAATTCAACCAAGAAATTGCTTCACGACTTTTGATCATAATACTAGGGGATAAAGTTCAAAAGTGGCTAAGCAATTAGTTGGTCGACTACATCACTGCTTCTCTGGTCGTTTATGTTTTTTGTACAATAAAGAATTCACATAGATACACTAATCATTAAGTCTCGTTTGCGTTGATCCTAGAATATGTAAAGCGAATTTATTGGTCCAATTTGTAAGTTTCATCTCATTAATTAGTAAACCCGTTTACCTACAATGTCTGCACACAATGTCAGACAGTTCAACAACCGTCGTGGAAGTATTTAATTAAGTAATAGTATGTTTAAAATTTCTGTGCGTCCGTACGTCCTCGCAAAGAGCTCCTTGGAACCAGTTTCGAGTCTATTGTTTCATTTCTCTTTGAAACTTGGGACATTACTCGTGATCTTAGGATACTGCGGTTTCCATTGCGTGCTTTGTATGGCCGTTGGGTTTTGATGGCGTTGATAAGACGTAGTGGATGGAGTGTCGCTGTAGTTTGGTAGTTGTTGGGGTGAAGTAGTAGGCATGTAGCCTGAGGGTGCGTTAGCTGGTTGCTTCGAAGACCAGTATCAATGTGGTCCAAGTCAGAAACTTATTCTCTTAGGCTTTAAAAAAAATACCCTTTCTGCTTACCTGCCTAATAAGAAAGGTAGGAAGCAAACAGGCATACGGGTCACCTCATGGGATGTGATCTCCGCCACCAATAAAACAAGTAATCCTTCGAAAAGCACTGATCTCATAGCCCCTTTGGGTCCCTCCCTTGTAGGTCTCCGGATCTGTCACTCACCGTACGAAACGCAGCACCAAGCTACTACTTCACTCCGGTATTCTGTGAGTAACTACCCTGGTCGAGCTGTGAGAGGATAAGCGCTTGGATTAGATGATGATGGTTGTAATGATCCTGATATGCATTAGCGACCCTTGGCTCCAAATACGTTAAGTATATATACTGTACCTAAGCACAGAATAAATATAATAGTACTAACGTACAGAAACTTCTCTTTTTTGACCATCATTAAACAAATCCAACTTTATAATCAGGCACAAAAAGTTCGTATTACTTCATAAACATTCGCCAGGCGGCATGTGTCAAAAGGAAGGCGCCGCCCGCGCCTGCCTTCCACCCGCAATGCCCTGGCGCAACGCTAGAGTTGGGCTGCTTACTGTAATACTATCAACGCGCGACACAGAGTGAGCGGGCGCGCGTGCGGCAAGCCGGCAACCTACTGCGATTAACCTATGCCATAGGTCATGCGGCGAGCGCACCTACATTGCGGAATGGAACCCCCCTGCTGTAAGTAAGTATGCAAATAAGTAATATTGTTTTATTTGCAAATAAAATTACCTCGTTGAGTTTCTCATCTGTACTTCTCATCAGAGGTCTCTTCTGAACCGGTTGTAAATTTTTGTCATTAACAAGTGCTTCCTGCCATCCTAATCTGAATAAAGTTATTTTGACTTTGACTTTGACTTTGATGATGCTTAAAGCTGAGTGGTGTCCGCTTCAGCCTGAGCCTTGCACCACCTATCGCCTTATTACGAGCGTTCCATGGATACCAAATGGCCGCTGACCGGCCAGGGAATGTATTAATTTCGCGGGCCCGACCAGAAATAACTCCACAATTTACATAATAAGTTAAGAAATAAAGGTTTCAAAGCTTTTTTACTTTAGTTTACTTCAGTTATTTATACCGCGTTTAAGCTTTACCTGCGTAGATTCGCGAAGTTTGCTCAAACGCTCGATTAATAAATACTATAATAACTTACTTATTAACTTACTTACTAGCTTACTTACTTACTTTTTACCCCACTGCGCGACGCAAAAGAGGGTAATGTGTTTATCAGCCTATATATGTATGTATGTTTGTTCCTTTGTGGCGATCAAGAGACTAAACCAAGATTTTGATGATTCTAGTTATATTGTACTAACGGACCCGGCAGACGTCGTCCTGCCCGGAAAATCATCCAGCAACAGCAGCGCCACCTACCAGGTTCAGTTGTAATTCCAAACCATCCACGAACCCTGAAATATACACACAAACTTTCATCCAAATCAGTCTAGCCGTTTAGGAGGAGTTAGGTGACAAACACACGTAGGTACAGAAGAATTATATATACACATTAGGTTAGGTCCATCCGGAACGCTACCACCATCTTGCTCGCTAATCCTGCCGCTAAGCAGCAGTGCTTGCGCTGGAACACAAGTTCCAGCGTGGAGAAAAGACAGCCGGTGCAATTTCTAGCACAAGAGGTATTAATATTCTATCGCATACGTATCTCCAATCTCCTTGGTTTTGCAGGTTTCTATGGGCGGTGGTGATCACTTACCATCAGGAGACCTACTTGCTTGTTTTCCTAACTATTTCATTAAAAAAAAATAAGATGGATTAGTTGCAAGGTATAAACTGTAGCTTGATCTAAGGCACCATTAACGCCATCGGCGTGGAAAATTAACATCGTGTTTCAAATTATATTGTCATTACGTTGATGGTACTGTCGGCCATTTGTACCGGACAGTTAACATTTACGAGTCGGTGAGAACTCAATTGAATATAGTGTAATAAAATGGAGATTTATTTGACTCGTATAATGGCTGGTTTAAGTCAAGCTAAGTATGTAGCTATTCGCGACTCTACGTTCTCAAAGAATTTATTATAAATGTTAATTTAAATATATAAGTATTTTTTGTAAGATGTAGTTTGTGTTTCTTGAGTAACTAGTGGTTAAGTAAAATATTTACGTAGAATTCTTAGTTTTTTTTATCTTCTTGCACGCTTCGGCTTCCGCTGTAAGTCCACAAGAACTTTTTATAAGAAAATTAAATAAAATAAAGACTTAGAAAATTTTATAGCTGTACGTAGGATGCTTAAGTTTTCTTGGACGAAAGACTTTTCCACTGAAACCGTCGCACAAACCGCCGAGCAAAAGGTTAACTGGAAGAGATGCCTTAAACGGATAATTTCGCCTTCGTACGTCACTGTATCTCTTCTTGTCATTTACGTTGTTTGTACAATAAAGAATTTACATACATTACATCTTATCTTTACATAATTGGGATGTTGACTAAAAAATAATAATTAGTCCATCTTTTAGAACGCCAGAAAATAGTAGATACGTATTTTTTCTTTTGCTTCTAAAACTTAAAATAACAAAGTTACAGAGCGGCGAAAGTTCGCGCTACGTCATTATTTCGTAAAATTTTTACGAACGAGTGACGTCACGAACCCCTACTCCTGAATTTGAATGTGCTGTATCTTTGTCAATATTATTCGTATGGACAAATAAAAAAATACGTATCGAGTATTTTTCTATAATCTAACTGACGGACTAATTAGAATCTTGTTGTTTTAACCCAGGAGACATCCCTATTACTTAGTATAAAACAAAGTCATTTCCCGTCTTCATTTTTTCGGCCGCTTACGCAACGAATTTTAATACGGTTATAACTGTCATTTCGAGAACGTTTTAAAGTCAAAGTCAAATATTTTTATTGTTCGAATGCGCTAACCAATAAGGTCCTAAATAAATTAAACCCGTTCTGCACATTCAACCGCATCCGGCATACAATACATTCAAAATTCTATGCAGTTTATTTACAACAAAAGAAACAAAGCGATCACAGAAAAGAAAATAGAAAAGTTAAAAATCTAATTAAAATTAAAGTGAAAAATGTCACCCAAGCCGCTGTTTCTGGGCAGAGTGCCCAAAAGGCTGGCGGCGTTACCTCTCTCAATGGCAATGCCAATACGTTGGGCGAGGAACGCGCCAGCCCTTGGGTCACCGGAGGTGTCGACAAATTTGCCTATGTCTATGCAGTTAAATCAAAATATCACAAGCAAATTCACAATAATAATGTCAGTTGGATAGTACAATTTCTAATTATGATAATATTATGCCAGTTATATTTCGATACAATCAATGCTTATTGTTACGTAATGTGAGATATAATGCTCGTCAACTCGATAATATGCTTTACTTAGACACCGTTTATATATCATTTATATTTACAAAAGTTTGGTATGAACGCACAATACCTTCTAATAAGTTTTCTTTAGAAAATTGTACCCTAAGAGCCGGAGTTGGTATAAGTGTTTGGAATATAAAAAGGCGTCATTGTTTTCATGAAAAAAAAAGGCAAATGAGCATATGGCATGCCTGATGGAAATTGACGATAAGTGGTGATAACCAATCATTTCGTATGTAAACCTGATGACTTGACAACTGCAGTGTATAAATCATTAAAAAAAGAGCATTAGGATCTAATAAGTAATAACAATGTCACCGCCACTCCTCGATAAATTATGATAAACAGATTTAATAATAATGTAGTCACTTTGATTACAAATTATCTCCAATTAAATCTACAATTAGATAATGTCGTAATCCAGATAACGCTGCATTGTTATCAATAATTTTTGTGATAATTATTATGTATTCAAAAACCGGGTTCAGTAAGAAAATAAAATTTAAAATAATGTTTGATTATTTTCTTTCTTACTGACTGTTGCCTGCAAGTTTTGCCACGTTGAATTCGTTAATCACTCGCTTTTCCGCGAGAATTTTGTATCTTTTCGGGATATACAGTAGCCTGTATTGCTATTCTCGATAATAATTATGTAAACATCTCCCCGCCTCATCAAATTTCCCTATTAGAGTATTAAAGAACTCACTACTTCTAGAAGAACTGTGACAGGTTTTTCTTCAACAAATCTTTTTTTATACACCTTTAACTAAAATACAAAACTGTCTATGTAATTATTTACGTGTCCGAATGGGGTGCCAACTTTATACAGAGTTATTTTCAAAATTAATGAATTCATCTCTAAAATATCGTAAACCTAATAAATAGTACAAATGTTTCGGAGCCCTTTATATGTAAATATTTTTTTAATTCCGTGTCTTCATTATTACGGAACCCTAAGGCAATCAATTTTAAATCCTTAATCCGCAGACGACTGCAGGCTTAAAGTTTATAAATGGATTTAATCAAATTAATGACATACAAACGAAACTATTTTAACAAATTTTGTCGAAGCCCAGGAAGATTAATAATGTGCTAGCACGTGTGATACCAAGTCTAGCTAAGAGAGTAATCAAAGGCGCAAATTAACATACTCGCGGTTTTTGGTTTCTCTCTAAAGTTCGGCACTAGCACCAGGCACAAATTCTTTTCCGTATATTTCACTGCTTGGAAGATAATTGACGACTTTGGTCAAAGTCAAAGTATCTTTATTCAGATTAGGCTTACTGGAAGCACTTATGAATGTAAAAATATTTACCACCAGTTCGGAAACCTCTGATAGGAAGGAAGGAACTCAATGTAGTCGAAATGAGTCTGCATAGCAAGAGACTTTTTGGCGTGGCAATCCTTTTTGTTTTGTTGTACCCACAGTAGGTCATGATAGGTAGCAAAACAAGTTGTTGAGTGGTAATTTGTTAGATTCTGTAGTTTATGTCGTTAGCAATCACCTCGTTGAGTTTCTTGTCGGTCAGTCGTCTTTTCATCAGAGGTTTTTTCCGAACCGGTGGTAAATTTTATGACATTCATAAGTGCTTCCTGTAAGTCTTAATCTGAATAAAGATATTTTGATTTTGAGTTTGAATTTGACAAGTCAAGTCCTTGATAGGTCATCGTCGGATTATCGGTAGTTAATGATCGGTAGCAAATAGAAACAGAAATAATCTATATTGTAGGATTATGGTATTGTGGTGGGTGGTGTAGCTCGACGGGGATCCTTCTACTGTTTGCCATACTTAATTAAAGACGTATTACACACTTTACTTTTATTTATGATGAAACACGTGTTGTCTCTAAGGCTTCTGCCTCGAGACCCTTGTTTGGAACCGTCCTTTCTACCTTCCTTAACAATTCAAATACTAAACATTCATAAAAACGGACAGTGTTCCAAACTCTTACCGTGAAGGCCCTATTACAGTATACACATAAGTAATTGAAGATGTTACAAGTCTGAGTCACACATAATCTGCCCATGGGAGCATACAATAGCAGACAAGAAATTAATGCATTTATCAAGTAAAAAGTAAAGTCGGAAGCAAGTTCAGTTCTTGATAGATCATTGCCAGTTTTTGTCAGATTCTCAGTAGATCATGATCGCAGCGAGTCAAGGTCGTGGTAGGTCACGTTCCTTTGCAGGATTCTCAGTAAGTCATATTCATAGCAAGTCGTGTTCTTTATACTTTAGCAGTATGCACAAAGCAAAATCGGAAGAGATAAAAACGCAGTAATCTTTTCGTCTCGACCAATCAGAGACTGCGATGTGGCGTCGCATGCGCTAAATTGCTATGTTCGCGCCTGATACTTGTATTTTGGATTCAAGTAGGTCATTTTCTACTTTCGGCATTTTTACGTTAGGTCGTTCTTTGCAGTAACAACGAAACGTATCGATGTTGGATCGAGTCAATTCAGAAATCACTTTTGTTTTTTGTTCACTTACATGTATATTGTATTGAATAAGTTACATTTTGTGTTTCTTTCAAAGGGCGTCGTCTCCTTCACTAAATAATATTCAAACCTTAAGGCACATTTTAGAAAAATTATAGGAAAGTGGCTTACAAAACTTCCAAGTTATCATGTTAAAGCCGGTATGAGCTATTTCAGATGAGAACCATACGCCTATCTAGCGGATCGACCCCTATTTTGTAGCCCCAATTACATAATAACACCCACTCGATAATAACATACTATTATTAAGGTGGCCTATTATTAAACCACTCGATTCGACAAGTCACGGCGGGTAATTCTAGATTCGACATCGACACCGGAAGAATTACTGTTAATAATTCAATTAATTTCGTCTCAGACATCATGGTTCAATTTCAATCCCGGTTCAAAATGGTTAATTTGAAAAATGCGAAGAGTTTGGTAAATGTTTAATACAAAATTTTGATCCTTTGCTCTACCTCCCGTCCCACCTGTTCACACCGTACCCCCGCACCTCAAGGGACGCCCGAACCGCGGTGTCGGTACATTAAAAGACATATATAAGTCACCATTAAAGACGGAACTGCGGGAAAGTGTCATTTTACGAAAGGGAGGCACATATTATGCACTATAAAGTTAAATAAACTTTCGAGCATTAACAATTTCAGTTTCCTCTTTAATGGTCGGGTGAGTTTGTTGCTGTTTGTACAGTCAAGGAAGTTAATTCCCTACCCATTTCGTTGAAATTTCGTCTGACATTCGCAATGCATTAAGGTCGATATGTCAAACTAACGTCTTGCTCTATAGCTCTTATGGTGACAGTTTGCTATATGCTATTGAACCTTAGGTGGGTTGGAAATTTAATTCCTTGACTGTACTAAGGTGGTATTGGTTGAGGTTAAGTTGGTTTGCAGTACGAGGAGGGGCGACGAAAGTAGAGACAAACTTCATGCATGGATTTGAAAAAAAAACTAGTTTTTATAAAATAATGAATAAATTATAACGCTCATACTTACCAATAATAATCATAATTGAATATGTTGAATACATCAGTTAGCTGAGTAACTAAGACTTAGTACGTAATTATATGTGACGCCTAGGCAGGCAGTTGTTTTATATTTGTCGGTAGAACAAATCAGTTCCGGAATATTGGATGTAATTTTCAAGTAGAAATAGAGCCGATTACATAATTTGTTGAGTCTTAGTTTTCAAAATTACTTTTATAACTGTGATACTAAAGTAAAAACACGTTTCTTTTTGTTTGTTTATGTAAGTATCTTAAATTTTAGTTTGGTATGTTCTCAAAAATGAGACATTTTTGCCAGCTTGAAAGCGTATTGTCTCGCCCAAAGCGAGACTTATGATCAAGTTAGTGATGATTGCAATGATTCTACTGCACTAAAACTACACAAATGAATTCACATGCAACTGTTGCTTATTTTATCTCTTCGTTAATTGTTACGGGTCCGTTAACAAAACGGTGCGGTTTAACGGCTCGACTAGTCCATTAGAAAGAGGGTACATTCTGCCTCTTCAAAAAATTCCAAATTAAACTTTAAACTAAAGATTTTAGGTTTATATTTGATTAGGGGAATAAACTAAACATAGGTCGTTGTAATAGTGATTCCGTTATTATCAGTTGCGATTAATTCTCAAGAGATAACATCAAGTCGGATTAACAGCTTTAACTGAGAGAAAGCTCTCACGACAGCCAAATGCTTTGTTTCGACTTTCGCTTGAGTATTGTTCGTATTTTATTATATTTTGACGCAGTTATAAATTCAACCAAGATCGCTCATTTAATTTATTTATACACTCTCTCATAAATAACATAATATGAAAAAAACTGTTTAAAATGAAACACAATTAGAAGTCATAAAATCATTTCCATGTTATTTCGATGACGTGTGACCTAGTTTCGAGGTGTCCAAACTGTCCAACATCCGTCTGCGAAATTGACGAAATGCGACTTCTTTCGGCCAGAATTCGAGCTTCATCAAGGCTAATCAAAGTCATTATTGGAATCGGATGACATGACACGTGTGTTAAATAATAGTGGTTTACCCAGCATTTATTCATAATGGGGTTAAATGAAAATGAAAATGAATAATTTATTTTGCAAGTAGGGCATATAGGCTCTTTTACATGTCTGAATCTACTAGCGCTTCGGAAAATGGAAGAATCTGCTGAGAAGAAACGCCGCAAGAAACTCAGCAGTTTATCTTTTTTTTTCTTCTCTTTTCAAAACAAGATTACAGAGCAATATACACAATCATTACAATACTTCACATAAAGTTTGAGAAAAAAAAAAGATAATAAATAGCACAGCAAGCTTTAAGCATATTGAACGAACTGGCACTAGTACAGATTGACCAAGAGATGTATAGGGTCCCCAGGTCAAAGAAATTAGAATCGGGATGTATGTGGTCCCTGATCAAATACTTAGTCTAAATAACTTAGAGATGTATAGTCTCTAAGGGTCAAAACAAATTAATTACCTTAATCTATGCTTAGCAGAGGTGTAAAACGCCTCCACGGTCAAATTGTACACGGTCAAGTTGTGTTAAGTAATAATGTTGTACCTACTTATTAATAAAGCGGATCACTCACGTATTTTTGCGTCGGGAAATGCCCGACATGTTTCGGACCAGTCCGTGGTCCTTAATCATGAGCCCCCGCGGCGGTGGCGCGACGACGACCCTACCTGTACCCACTGGACCTACTTGTACCTACTTCTTAAAAGTGAGATAGTTAGACGGACTAGTTAGGTTGTGGCTAAATGACCTAAGTTCGCGAAAGTAATTTAGGGATATAACATGTCAATGAGCCGTAAGTACTTGAACTTACTCTTTCGCATATTCCAGGTTTTATTATTGAATAAAGACCCAAGGCACGTACGAGTAGAATTCTTTTCACTCGATTGCCACTAGATGGGAGAGTTATTATATACAAAGATTTTAAAGGGAAAAACCTAACTAATAATAAAAAATTATTTATATTTCTATGCCTTAACCCTAAAGGTAATAAACACGCCTGTTCTTAAATATAAGTCTACTATAAATAAGACTTATCTCATGATTAAGACCTAAAGCGACACATAAATAAGGATCGGCTGCGCCCGCGACGGCTCGTAAATTTCCCGAAGGTATCCGAGCATTCCCGAAGCTTTGGAATAAGCAGCAACTTATCTGTAACGATGAATAAAACGGGAACTTTCTTAAGGTATACAAACAACCATGCGGGTCATCTGGTAGGAAGTAATTACAGCCGTCTATGGAAATCAGCAAACTCAAGAGAATCGCTGAACTGTCGCCGACAGTTAGGTTCCCCTCCCCATTAGTCTCCAGATCTGTCGTTTAATAAACGTCATGAATATAGGGTAAGGTTAAGAGGGTGGAACACGTTACCGTCGTCGTATGGAGAACGCTTTGTGAGCCTTGGTATAAAATCCTCTTAAGATCTTCGTATAAAAGCTGTAAAGTTCTATTCATGTTACAGAATGCATGTAATCAGATTACAGAAGCGATATAAGCTACGTGTTAATGATTTGAGCAAGTTAATATAGTTTTTATGGCTTCTTAAATTAGGGTAGGAATCCGTATAATTCATGTACTTTGGTGTCACCACAACCAGGAGCTCAGATATGTGGTTTGGAATCCACGGTTTAACTTACTCGTTTGGTTTTCTTCCTTTTTGTTTAGTTTTTATATTGGGATACATTTGGTTCTTTACAAATGGCGGTAAGCGCAAACTTTTGGCAAGTTACTTCTCCATTAATAGACGACTTTCAGCTGATGTCCTGATGAAGATTGTAGATGAAAGACCATCAACTAATAACAAGAATTTCCCAAACTGGAACAAATTACCTTGCTACTCCGCGAAACCCGAAACCGCGCGAAACCGCGAAGAATTTCCCATAAATAGCGCCCTGTCCACTACAACATCAATTAGTGGACGTGAAACACCCGGTTTTGCATATTAATTACAAATTAGTAGATGTGAATTATTGGATCTGTATGTAGATTCAGAAGTTGAAGGGAAAAGTGATTTAGTGGTCTTAAGTATACTCGGATTTAGTTTAAACACACCTATTTCTGATTTTTTTATTGTGTCTCTTCTGTACATTTTTATAGGAAAAAGGGGGCAACGAGCGTGTGGGTCACGTAATGGCTAATAATCACTCCTGCTCCTCCTACTCATCCTCATCCTCATGGTAAACAGCAAAACTCAAGAGAATTGCTGATTCATATTTTTTTATTACATCTACGGAATTTAACGCGATAACAATCATTGATAATTTAATAACTTCGACGTTTTGACCTGGTACGACGGCCGTGGCCACGAGAAGACTCATAAGAGAAGCCCGGTAGACGTTATAAATTATTGTGGAAATTGCAAAAATTCAAAACAATTAATTGCTTATTCGTTGCTAACATTTAACCTCTTCCTTTCTTTGGCCTCCAGATTTTTCGCTTATCTTCATGGTACAAAACGTAATAGCAAGCTACTACTTGATGCCGATATTCTGTAAGAGTGATTTACTACACAAAAACGCATCGTTTCATTAGTACTGTTACCATCAACTGGCTACATAGGCTCTATCACTTTAATTACGCGTAAATGCGTTATGTCGCCTGTGCTATAAAAACTAAATTTAAAACACCCACGTTCATAAACTTCATAAATAACGGGAACAGAACGGTTACCCGTGCGTTTCATATTGCCCTAATTTTGTTCATCTCTATAGCCGTATCATCAGTAAGAGAATGCATTCAAGCGTTGCATTGGGAAGGTCGTTCACATAAATTAGGAAAAGTAATGGACCCAAATTATAACCCTGGGGTACTTCTGAGCTATTATTATGAAAATAATTCAATCAATTCCTTGTAAATAGACGCATGCTCTAGGGGAGTTATTTTAAATTGCTGGTCGATTTAAACTTCACTGACATTCCTGAGTAGAATTTTATATAGATCAAGTTTTTGTTATTTTGTCTATTTGTTTGCAGAGAAGAAACAGACGACTCCCGCCACTGAAGTAATCCAAAGCTTATGGATAAAAGTTTAGAACATTATTGAAGTATTTTAAGTATTTTAGTTGTTTGGTGTTCTCATTAAACCTTCTATGAATATTATAGGTCCCATCACTGGGTATTACAAGCTTCGTCTTACAATAAGAAGGATTAGTTTCAATTCAATTTCGTACATAAAGGCCGACTCTTTTACTCCCATACTCCTCTGAGTTGAAAGGCGCAAGGTCAAATATTTTTTTATTTAATCATTTGCAGAAGAAAAAGCGAAAATACAAAATACTAAATATACAAAAGCGAAATTTCATATCTTAAGGCTTTCTCTCACAGGCGACGTTTATATTAAAAGAAAATTGCTATCAAGATTTTATCTATATTAAGAACTAACTTATTTTTGTACTTATCCTCATATTTTGCGGGTGGTAGGACCTTGTTCAAGGTCCGCCCGGATCGCTACCACCATCTTGCGCGCTAATCCTGCCGCTAAGCAGCAGTGCTTGCACTGTTGTGTTCCGGCGTGGAGAGCAAGACAGCCGGTGCAATTACTGGCACAACAGGTATTCCATCTTAGCCCTCTGGGTTGGCAACGCATCTGCACTCTCTTTGTTGTTGCAGGTGTCTATAGGCGGTGGTGATCACTTACCATCAGGTGACCCACTTGCTTGTTTGCCTTCCTATGTTGTATAAAAAAAAATACCAATGAAATAAACAACAAACGCTTTTAATTGCTGTTTCGCATCCATCACATTCAATAATGGACACTTCAATATCCAGTAGCCAGCCAACCTTATCAAATTTAATGAAATCAAACAACTGTAGCCTATATTAGTCAATGCGATATATATAACGTTTACGCCACATATAATTGACAGGCGATCCATCACCGGCCTCTAAATACATCTCAACCATTAGTTCCACATTAACGAGATATCGACTCGTACGCATGTTCTATCCGTAATCTCACGCATTTATCTTCAACTATAACTACCAACTGACTAATATCAGCTTTAACAACTTTTGTTACAGTAGATTTTGTCTTAACTGTCAGGTGATAAAACATCTGTCACCAATATGGCGTAAATAACTTAACAGCCGGCGTATTCCGTTCCATTATCAATGCTAGTTACTAACAACTATGGTTGAAATTTAGTCGTTGGCAGTGGTAAAACAGTCGCCCATGTAGCGTAGTTAACTTTCGAATTTCGAACGATAACGGTCGGTGCGCGTGCGCTGTTTTCGCCCGTGTTTTGTTTGGGACTGGTTCGGGTTTTGGAGCTGGTTTTCTTTTTTATCGGCTACAGTGAGCTTTCACACGTTGGGTGCGAAAATTTAAGATCACCATTGAAGATATACCAACGCGAATTAAATACTCAATTACATATATTCTTAATCTTTTTTAACGCCTGTAAATTAGCTCTTATTTGGCTTCTCTGCAGTTGAGTAAAAGTAGGCGCTTAGTCTGTATTATGTATCTATGTAAATTTTTTATTGTACAAAATAACATAAAAGACAAGAAGAAATACAGTGATAAACAAATGCGAACTTATCCCTTTAAGGGATCTCTTCCAGTTAACCTTTGAGTGAGTGAAAGCACTACTGTACTCCTAATACTTATAATGCTCTAATCACATCATGTCCAATGACTAAGCACTAGGCATGCGTACCTAGTGTTTTGACTAGGACCTAGTCAACGCCATAGTGAACTGCGCCAGTGAGACTCAGTAGTGAGACTTGGCCAAGTACGTTTTAGTTCTAAAGTGAAGTCTCATTTAGAAAGATTCCACCTGCATATCTTAGCGATAGACAATTTACAGATAAACTGGAACACATTTTTCTTTTATGTAAAATAGGAAGGAGAACCAGCAAGTGGGCTACCTGATGATAAGTGATCACCACACCCCATAGACACTGCTACACTAAGGAGTTTGTAGATGCGTTGCCAACCCCGAGGGCTAAGATGGAATACCTCTTGCGCCAGTAATTTCACCGGCTGTCTCGCTCTCCACGCCGGAACACAACAATGCAGTAATATATCTGTTTTTGCGATGATGTATAAATTAATATTGTAAATATTATTATACTTCTGAAGTTGATTATACCGAAATTGATACAGCTTAACGAACCGAGCTTTCGATCAAAGTTTGATTACAATTCCTAAAATAAACTCGATCGAATCAAACGAGAAAATTAAAATAATCCCACTATTTGTATAAAAATATAATATTGAAACACGTTATAATTAATTAGTTGACAAATAAACAAAACTAGATACATAAAAGTTTATTATAGTAACGTTTTAATTAATTATATTCATAAATGTGGATTGAGTCATTCAATCAAAACTGGTAGAGGCGAAATTAATTATATTTTACCTAATAACTGCCTACCTACCTATTCTAATAATATCTATTTAATAAATAAATATAGCCTTAAATCTACTACTATTTTACTTTAAGATAAACAAAAAATGAAATTTCTTATACACGGTTTTTTAAAGTTTATATAAATACGCACAGCAAAAAAAACTAGAAGAAATTTATGAACCAAGGAGCCAAGCAAGAGTCGTATTTAGTGGTTCAAATACCATTTGTTTTTTTTACGACAGACAAAAAACCGACGTAGTCTTGCGAGAGCCTTGTACGCCCAGTCATAGCTCTGTATGACTGGATCAACTCTAAATAAACTCAAAACACTTCCACAGGATCTTAACTTATATTTACATCATTAAGTCACTCCAACATCATCAAGACGTTTCAAGATTACGAACACCTTAATACATGCTGACGCCTTCAATAGCTACTAAGTACTTCTCTTTCACACCTCGAAGCGATGACAAGGATACAAAGTTTAAGTATTAACTATCTTCTCGCGTCACTACAATTAGTGGTGATCTACGAAACGACTTGTCATTTTATGAAATTCAAGGATTAAAACAGCAATCAACGTCACTATTTAGTATAAAAAAGCCAACTGCGTAAAAAAACTCAACAGCCCACAGGCTCTGATGTCCCGATATTTAGAATTTACAAGAAGTGCAATTTTTGAATCTCATTCGGCGACTAAAGCTCACAAAAATGGCCGAATCCGTATGAAAAACGGCCATTTTGGTGAGCTTTGGTCACCCGGTGAGATTCAAAAATCGCTCTCCAGGAAACATTCTACGAATCGAAAATTCTACGAAACGATACAACGCGCAACGATGAAATAATTTTTAGTTAAAATGATGGGTTCCAATGATACGTGAAGTGTTTCCAAATGAATACGTAGGTGCTATACACTCTTTAAACTATTAAAGAGTGCAAGGGCGAATGTAAGGGGGGGGGGGGCATGGGACACGTGCCAAGACGATATTTTTGTGTACTGTGGAGATTCCATCACAGTCATCACCGATTTGTATTGGCAAACCCTGGCTCCAAAAATTGTTCACCTATTGTGTTAAATTGTTAAATTTTTAAATATTCAAGATGTAAAATAGCATTGTATTTTTTTTTAAATTACACCTCGTTGAGTTTCTTGCCGGTATCTTCTCATCAGTGGTTTTTCCGAACCGGTGGTAAATTTTATGACATTTATAATCATAAGTGCTACCTGAAAGCCTAATCTAAATAAAATATGTTGACTTTGACTTTGACAGTACATACGTCTAAGTCATACGTTTAAGTATTTATTTGCCCGTCCGCCCCTTGTGCCCCTCCCAGAAAAAAATCCTGTATCCGCCCTTGAAAGAGTGAATAGCACCTCCGTACTCGTATTCGTAAGTAAATCATGTAATCGTTGCGCGGCGTATCATTTCGTAGAATTTTCATTTCGTCGAATGTCATTTTATGTTCGCGGCACTGATTTCTATAGTAATATTGTTGTACCTTTGTTATTTGTAGATCTAAAGTTCTTACTAAATAAGACTTTAAGTCCTTACTATTATCACATTGTATAGTTATGGGACTTATTGGCATCAGATTTGAGGTCACCCACACTGCAGCTTTTCAGGTGTGTCCAGAAGAGTTTCGTGCCAATTTTCAAATTATTGTTTCGTTTTGCATAAACTGTACAGTCGTGTGTGTCATTCTTAACGTAACCATACGTCCCAGTTTGGGCGGGACAGTCCCGGTTTCAGGCAGTCTGTCCCGGTGTCCCCAGCGTAGCCAACATAGTCCCGGTTTTGCAAGCAGACCCAAAGATAGTTTAAAAATTATTTTTTCGCTCGAAATGCGTGGCCCGACACGCCACTACTGGCGGCTTAGTTAATATTTTGTGTTTAGAGCGTTAATTATGTCGTTATTCCATCTTCTATGATAAAATACTTGTAAAACATTAAAAAGTTTTTTTTATTATATATTTCCGCAGATGTGTCCCGGTCTGACAAAATAAATAAATGGTCACGTTAGTTATCCTTCACCTCAACTCTTTGCGTTACAAACCTTAGGTACTCGTTCCCCATATATACTGAACATAAATTAGCGTTATGTAAGTACTTTAGGCGGTAACATTAAAAATGACAAGTAATTTGCGACGATTTCCACAGACGCGGATGAAGCCGTTACACCCGCTGTGCCTTAATTACCAATACCTATCAACATATGTTGCTTTTATATATAAAAAATACACACGCGACTCTGACCTTTAAACCAAGGAGTGTAAGGGATGTACTTCCGTGAAAGATTTTGTTGAAAATGACAAATATTTGTGGATAGGTGTGCTTTTTTTTAATGTTGTGTAATTAATGAGACATGGCTGGAGTGCCCCCTGTGGCTATGTTTTATGGTTCAGTTATTGTTATGAAATATTTTATAATCGTTATGTTGCCAAATTGATTGAGGAAGCATGGAAACTATACTGTTTATGGTTAAGTTTATGTGTACAGATTATTAGTTATTTTTAACTGTTATGAGTTTTGTCTGTTAGGTAAATATTGAAACGGGCGCAGAGGTGCCAAATGCTTGGACAGAAGAAAAAGTATCATAATATCATATTTCAAAAAAATAAAAGTTTAAAAACTGTTACCCGACTACGGAAAAAACTAAAAAGTAAAAAATAAGACATACATACATAGGCTGCTAAAAACATAACCCTTCCTTTTGGCTTTGCCGTAGTCGGGTAAAAACCAATTGATTTAACCATTACCATAGCCTATTACTACCAATAATTTAATCATTTTATTTTATACATGTATGCAGGGTGTAAAATATGTACTTTTAGACAGTTTTTGTTTTATTCCCTGCAAACAAACAAAATCAATTGAAAATTATTCTGAACACCGCGACTAATTATTAGGTAACTTTAAACATCGGCTGGGTAATGAACTTCTAAATACCTAAATTTAAAAACCTTTAAAATTAATCCTTCATAACAGAATAGCCACACACTGTACAACTCCGATTTTTAAATGCGCGATCATTCAAAGTCAATGCAAATTTTTCCTAATTTGACAATGTTATGACCTAAAATGTCACTTTTTGTCACCAAAATAGTGTTTGTATATCGGAAAGTTGATTGCTAATTTGTTGCATTAGATAGGTGGTTTTATTTAAGTAATAAATACTGTTCTCAAGACAACATATTGTATAGTACCTATCTAAATTAATGAAAAATTGATTATACGACTTTATTTATACTGGATTGTATACATATATTCTGATTTATTTATTCTTCTACTTGTGCTTCTTCACTCCTGAAGGTTAACCACTAGTTTCTTGTACGAATCGCAAGCCAGAACAACATACCTACATAAAGTATGTTATTAACCAGGCTGCATAGTCCCGTCTTTAATGATCAAGTTAGTCTGCACCTATTAAGTTTTTTTTGGTTGGTATTTACAAAATTTTGAAAAAGTACTCACCGATAGAGCTAATGTTCCAAAAAACTGCATGCCCGTAAAAAGTAAAATAGAAAACAAAACTAGTAATATTCAATAATAAAATCATTGATTTCTATAATAAATTCATTGATCTGAACTGAGCTTTATCACAAACTCCCATAACTGGCGCAATAAAATGTTTAAGTACACCTCTAAGATGGAATAATACCTTATTGAAAAGCACTTAAAAGTTCCTATTGAACAAAATAGGTATCCTTCTTTTTAATTCAAATCGTTAATTAACTGAGTTTGTACCACATTCCACTCTGCGTGTGGGCAACGTGGAATTGGAAATATTTGAAGAGCTATGAAAACGATTTTTGTATGATAATTTTACTCCATAAGACCCAATGTGCAATAGAATGTACTTGGTTATAACAGTTGACATCATAAAGCTTCTGCAAAAGGAATACAGTTGAGTTGCTTTTGTTTTATGCCTGTTCTATTATAAAGAAATATAATAGTTAAACTTGAGAATTCAATTGCACTGTACATTTTATTGTCTTTAGAAGTAACATGAGGCGCTTTTAACATGAATTTGACGCTCTAAAAACCGTTTGATTAAAAGTTTCTATTAGTAAAAGTCTCCATTAAAAGTTTTGACTTTTCATTATTATCGTTGGTTTTTAATACCACCTGTATAAATTTTATATCTATTTTCATAGTACATTCCTTAATGTATTTCAAGTTTCAACCACGCCTCATTACTCCGTACCCTGCCAAACATTATCCACTGACAAAAAGCGCGGCATTTTTTTCTCTAATTAAAATCACCAACAAAGTTTCATCTACGTAGGTAGGTATTAGATTTCAAGAGATAAATGCCCGGTGGGCCTGTGCGTCAGGCTATTAAGTCCTCAGATTACATTTGCTTTATGATAGAGCACATACCCTGACACCGGTAAGGCATCCTTTTCTGCCTCGATAAGTTAGTAAGAGATCGCGGGTGTCTTGTGGAGTATTGTAAAGCATCTAGTGATGGTCAACTCGAGTTGGGCTTACCTCGAATCAACTCGAGTTGAATACTCCGACTCGAGTTCGAAAACCGAATAAAAGCGAAGCTAGGCGAAGATTGCCGATCATTTGAGAGTACTCACAACATACCTATTATAAATAAATAATATAAAAAATTAAAGAGTTGAAACAGATATAAATATCATTTGTCTGTACCAATTTTTTTAACTATTAATGCGAAGCTGAGGTAAAATTTCTAAAAGTAATTCACTCTGTTTCCTCCAGTTATCCCGAGTTACGTAACTCGAGTTCAACTCGAGTTAAGTGAAATTTAACTCAGGTTAAATCGCGTTTTTTTTTACGAGTTGGTACATCACTAAAAGCAACTGTCATGATGTTTTTGTCCAGGCTGTTGCCGCTGCCGGCGGGTGCCACTGTGCGTTAGGTTTGACAGGAGCTCTCACGCTCTGTCAACTTGATACGTTATGGGTCCGCAGCCGCATGATCCGGTAAATGATTTTGTTTGTTTTGTGAGGTGTGGACAGGTTTCATGAGATTTGAATAGTAGAGCTTGAATTTTTATTTCGAGTTAAGCTTAGCCTATCAAAATAATTATATCTCTTGGTTTTGATGTTATAATATATTAATTTACTTAGCGTTTACACGAGAATTCGTGCAAATGTAATGCGATATTGGATTTCACGTTAGCTGTGATCCATATGAAATAATAAATATGTAATTATAAAATCTATATTAATTTACCTAGTCCAATACTACGCAAAGTTTGTACTATAGGTACTAGACAACAGCTAAGCGTACTTAAATAAACCGTACATCCAAGACAGTCGTATTCATCATACAAATATCTGGCCCGCGCGGTAATCGAACGTGCAACCTCTTATTTTGTGTGAGGGTCACTCACCATGAGACTACCTGACCGTTAAACATATTTCAAAGAACGCGTTCAAAATAAAAATAAAACACTTCTATGTATTACCTTATCAGGTTTTATTTTAATACAAATGCATTGTATAAGTTTTTAACCGACTTCAAAAAAGAAGAAAAGTTCTCGATTATTCTGTTTATTTTTTGTTGCTATATCGGAGGCATCTTTTTGAGATTTCAATCGGATTACCATACAAAAATGCCCTTATAAATATAAAAGCTATAGGCCTTAGGAGTTTCCAATACGGATCTAGGACCGCACAGTGCACTTTTTTTAACTAATGCCATTACTTATTTTTTCCTTTGTCGAAATTCCTTCTTCATTGTACATCTTGAAAATAAATTCCGAAAAAAACAGCCCTTACTCTAAAATATTGTTTACCAACCATATCTCTCATAATCCTTAAAAAAAAATTGTCTTTACGCCACTTATAGTTATCTCTACAAATGGATAAGTTTTTTCTTTTGAAACCCCCACACCAGGTGTCACAGAAAGCCGTAAAATATGGAAAAGTTTCAATAAAGCTTATCAACTTCCCTTAATCTCATACAGAAGCCCGGTGGGCTTACATCAGAGTAATGACCGGACCGTACGACATAAGCAATAATGATTACACTACACGTAAAACTGTGACATCGACCTTATGCCTTTACAATAAAGTCACTTTAATTCTCGAACCGTCAAAACCACTAACTCCCATTAACACTCAAATAATCCCATCGCCTCAGAATTTCGGATTTGTTTAATTAAAATTGTTTTTTTTTCTGGAAAGCGATTAGTGTTGAACCACCGTGCGCTTTAAAAGGTTTTAGTCGATTAATTCGACTCGGGCTTTTTGATTTTATTTGTTTTTGGATGAATTGATGCGGTGTGGTATTTTACTGATTTATTCATATGACCGTGTCTGACTGACTGAGTGATATACAGGGTGACTTGATTACTTGACGCATTCCTTATAAAGGCACACAGTTGGTGGTAAATGAGCTTTCATTTACCAAGTCAATTTTTTTTTTTTTATTAAAATGTGTTTCAAATTATTGTCCTAAACTTCCAAAATGAGTAACGTATGCGTAATCTCGCACGTAACAGTCTTTTATTGCTGCAAAACAGCCCGGATTGTTAAAAAGTCATATTGTTTGACTACAATAAATTAATTGCTTAGAAATTTATAAAATCTTGCCCGCAGCAAAGCGATCCCACTTAAATTAGCTTCGCACGGATGCAATTTAGTAACGCAAACTTAATTAGAAGGTAGGTATTCTGCATAAAAACCTTTTCTAAATGACAGTGAAAACCGTATCAAAGGCCGTTGCGCGGTATAGAAAGAGTAAAGAAAGAATGAAAGAAAGAAGAAATATTTATTTGCTCAGAATACGTCGAACGAACGAAGATAAACGGCAGAAGATATAAGGACAGACAGGAACCAATAAACACTTTGTTTTATACCTTCTATGTAAATAAAAGTTAATTTTCAAACAATAACGGTGGTGATCACTTACCATCAGGTGACCCACTTGCTTGTTTGCCTTCCTATGTTATATAAAAAAAAATCACGAGTAGTACTGTATCAAATCACCTTTTTATTACAAGGAGGGCTAGCTACCCTATTAAAGGGAATGCGACGAGTTATTAGTCACCCTGTATATGTATAGTATAGTATATATAGTATAGTACAATATATAGTAATAAAAATAACTTACAAGAGAAATAATTTACAATCTTATCGGTTAAAATCGATCTCTTCCAGACAACCATTTGCACTACTACTTTGCACAATCATTTAGCCATCCAAATATCTAAGCATCTTCACATATTTTTTATTGAATATTAGTAGGAATAAACAGTTTCGTGGCTGCCGAGAATACCATTAAAAACTTATTCATTATTTACTTTAAATAAGCAATAATTGCAAAACCGACACCAATTTGGGGCCATTACAAACGCGTCGAAACACTAATTGTTCCATCAAACAAAATGGCGGCTTCAAAGATGGCCGCCCGATGCGGCGCGAAAAGCGGTTTATTAGAAAAATATTCAAATTTGTATTCTGTTAATTAATACCATTGTTTGCTAGTTTTAACGTGCGTAGGCGATTTGTACATGGTTATTAATGAAGAGGTCAAGATAGGTCAAGATTTCTAAAGTTTTATTAAGAGAAGTGTGAACCCAGCGCTCTATAATGCGATAATGTTTTCCACCCCCTTAACCTTAACCTATAGCCATGATTTTTTTAGTATGTTGTCATTATGCCTTAGAACTACTGCTTGACCACTATGACATTAAGTCTGTAAGTCTGTAGTGTTAATTGTTGACCCAGGATGTACTGCGAATTGTCATTGTCGCCTGTCGCGTTTATGAAATTGGGCTCTGACTCCCATAAATGAATATTCCCCAAATCAAACAGGATGTAGATTATAACCGTGCATGGGACAATGCTATGGGGTTTAAACTTAAAAACAAAAGCGTTTCCTTCCCTCTCCACACTAACAAAAACAGGCGCTTGCGCACGCCGCGCATACTTATGGGGCTTTTGAAAGCTCACCGGCTTCACTAAGCTTAAATTGCTGCTTGTATAGCGGAAGTTTCTTTAAAAGGAACTTAAAAAAAGAATTTAGTCACGTTTTGATGTATAGGCCGATTCGTAAGAGCTGGTACCGAATGTCTATGAAATTAATGAAAGTTTAATACATTTTTGGTACCAGCTCTTCTGAATCGACTTGTAGCACTAACTTACTTTACTTTACTTGGTAAAAAAGTATTTTTTTTTTGCCATCGACTGCACGTATACAGATTTACATGAAGTATCAGCATACGCTTCCAACCGGTCACTTTAGAAATCCATGGAGGAGGCCTATGTTCAACAGTGGACTTCTTGTGGCTGAGATGATGATGATGATGATGATGATCAGTATACGAAACGCAGCAGCAAGCTTCACGCTGGTATTCTGTAAGAGTGTGGTACTACCCCGGTCGAGCCGGTCCATTTGTATGCATGTATGTATGTAAATTCTTTATTGTATAAAATAACATAAATGACAAGAAGAAATACAGTGATGTACAAAGGCTAACTTATCTCTTTAAGGGATCTCTTCCAGTTAACCTTTGAGTGGGTGAAAGGACCCAGCAACTGGATACAGCATGGCTCTACCACTATTGTTATCTTACCACTGTTGTTGTTTTCTTCGTAAGCAAGGTCTCTGTAAGAGGTCAGTGAGCTTTGCAGGACCTTGTGCAAGGTCCGTCCGGAACGCTACCGACATCTTGCTCTAATCCAGCTGTAAAGCAGCATTGCTTTCATTATTGAGTTCCAGTGTTGACAGCAAGACATCCGGTGAAATTACTGGCACAAGAGATAATCTATCTTAGCCCTCTGGGTTGGCAGCGCTGTCTCTTTGGTGCTGTGGGTGTCTATGGTTGGTGGTGATCACTTACCATCAAATGACCCGCTTGCTCGGTTGTTTTCCTATTTTATAATAAAAAGTGAGTTGCTGAAAAAACTCTTTCACTGGCTATACAAGTGTGTAAGTGGAATATAGGGTGTTCAACGCAGTCTCCTTGGTGTTGTGGGTGTCTCTCCTATGGTCGGTGGTGATCACTTACCATCAAGTAACCCGCTTGCTCGGTTGCTTTACTATTTTATGAAAAAAGTGAGTTGCGGAAATAACTCTTTCGTTAGCTAAACAAGTGCGTACTTAAGTGAAATATATGGTGTTCCATATGTCATTATAGGCTGCAGTAATTGCTGACCCTTAGACGAGCCTTTGTTTAGGTTACCTTACCTTAATTTATAAAAAAAACCACTGCGATTTACTTTTTACGTAGTTGGGTTTTTTTTTTTTGGGTCGGATTAACTGAGAATGGTTGCTAACCAACTTCAAATAGTTATAGATCCTGAACAGTCATTCAAAATTAAAAATGATGTGAGAAATCTAAAAATAATTTTCAAATACCTATCCAATGATACCCCACTCAATATAGTTCGTCGACTTTCATTTTCTCAATTTTCACAATACGGCATCTGGTGGTCGCCATATTGAATTTTGATTATTGTCATGTCTTTAGTGACACTTGCAAGATTAATATAAGAGGAATCGATTGACGTAAGAATCATCAACATCGGCCCGCGCGTTTGGTCTCTAGAGCGCCACAAAGGAACAAACCTACATACATACTATATCCTTCTTTGCGTCGAGCAGTCGGGTAAAAATAAAATCTATTAAATGTTTTGTAATCGTCACAACAGGTAAAGGCATAATATAGGTTTACAAAACGTTTAAAAATAAAGGAGTTAGGCGTTATCTAGAAATATGATACTTATAGAAATCTACTTTATTGTTATCAACTCGGCCTCAGTTCCGATAACCGCTAAACCGCTTACCGCTAAAGCCATCTCCCCCCCCCCCCCCCTCCAACTGTCACTGTGATTTAGCGCTGCGTGTGCGCACATTTTTTGTCCATCGTCCTCGCCAGCGTCACAACACGAGCGTAAACTGAGCTGACGCAAATTGACCACTTATACACACTGTGTGCCTCTGAATTTGTTTTAAAGTATTTACTACGTAGAAAAAAACAGGTATGCAGCTCGTCTGATGGTGAGCAAGCCAAGTGCCGTGTGCCTTACCAAGTGCGGATGATTTGTTGTTTTTTTTTACTAACAAACATCTATTTACAATTTTATTATAAAACCTTTTGGGGTTTTTACGCTAAATTTAATTACAAAACAAAATAAATTCAGGACTTTGTGGAGGTGTATATCAACAAATTGGAAGCAACAAATTCACCTTGCTACTCCGCGAAATCAAGGTCGTATAGGTACGACGACTAAAACATAATAGCTATTGGATGACAGTTTGTATATTTGTATATTTATTTATTTAAAATTTGCAACTTACAGCTAAGCCAACACGTTACAAACTTAATTATTAGCATTCATTAATAATAATTAGAATAATAAAAGTTAGATAATTAAAATGTTCTAAAGATACATTACACAATTGGTTGGTTAACGTTTAGAGGGTGGAATATCATGAAATTGACCAATCATGACTTGCTGAGAATATGATATGATATATTATGATAAACCTCCTCTTCGATGGACACCCTGTACCCTGATTACATTTGGTTTAAATAAATTTAAATGATAATGATAACACAAAGAAAAATTAGGGTAATGGCAGGACTCGAACTTGCAACATCAGCATTCCGTGCCTTGCGTTTAAAAAAAGAATAATGTAATGACCGTAAAAACCAAACACACTGAAATATTCGCAGGGTATAGTACTTGGTAATGTGGCGAAACTGGAAAACTAGGCACGGAATGCTGATCGAGTTCGAGTCCTGCCATTACCCGAATTTTTCTTTGTGTTGTCATTATCATTTAAATTTATTTTAACGTTTAAAAAAATAAAAATAGTTAAAATGGGAAGTAAACGATCACAAAAACCTTTGGTTTACATTAAGGTAGTATTATCTGCGTTTTTCTTATTAATTTGCAGGTTTTACTATCTTGCTAGGTAATTAATTTAAATTTGTTACAAAATAAAAACTAAACTCCCCATAATAGCAACAACATGACATCGATCGCTAAATAAAGACTTAAAACAATAGTAGAGACAATTATTCAAAGACACGTAAAGACTTAATTAAAATCACTCTGATCAATAGGACGAAGCCAAAACGTGACCAAAGAACATCGTGACAGATTTCGGCGTCGTGACCGAATTCAGTCAGAAGACTTTATATTCTGTGTCGAAGTCGTCATATGTCACACGTGCACGAGAACTGTAGAATATTGAATCAATGACAAACAGTATTAATAATTCTGTTTGCGTGTCAGCTAGAAACGATGTGGAGCGATATTTTTACCATCAATGGCCCGTTTCACGAAGCTTCAAGTTACAATTTTACAAGCAACCGGCAACATTGGTCATTATGCCCATTGCCATTGGTCAATATTGACCAATCACTATCTGTTCCTGTCTCACCATCATTATTTTCAGCCTGCACACGTCCACTGCTGAACATAGACCTTTTCAAGAGAGCGCCACCAAACACGATTCTCCGCTTTCCGCATCCAGCCGCTACCGGCCACCCTCTTCAGGTCATCCGTCCACCGAGCGGGCACTCCAGTACACGCCTCTCCGACAAATGTGACCCGCCCACTGCCACTTCAGGTTATACAAATTCTTTCGGCTACATCTCGGACCTTGTTGTTCCTGTCTGTCCTACCTGAATCCTTATAGACGCCCTGGCTTCGAATGGATGCAATTGGGATGTGTTAAGAAGAAGGTTTTATACACTTAGTTTATTTTTTTATTCTTCTTTTTGTCGCCTTGTCATCTTGTCACTGTTAATCAATTAAAGAAATACATTTTGTCTAGTAAAACGAATTTACGTTTTAATAGGATGCAATCTACATAAAAAAACTTCCGTAAAAAACTCTCTAAATGACAGTGAAAAGCATATCAAAATCTGTTGCGTTGTTTAGATGGAAAAGGCGACCGAACATACACTATTAAAATTTAGGACAGGCAGGAACGGATAACTGCTTTACTTTATACTATAAACTATGTAATGTTAAAGAAAAAGAATAATTAATAGATTCAGGCGTTACTTTGCGGAGGTCCATATCAACAAACTGGAACAAATTACCTTGCTACTCCGCGAAACCAGTGCCGGGCTCGTGCAAAATAGCTGCGTTTGTGCGACACACATATGTTCATATGTTTACATATAATTATGTTGTCAGTACGCCATTCGTTCAAGTAGCGGACGGTCGTACTGTTCGATCTTGATGATGCCTCGTATAGAGGCGAAACGCGCGTCGATCGTATAGTTTTAGTGTTTAGTGGTGGTGGTGTGTAGTTGAGTCTGTGTGATATCTGTTATTTCGTGTGGAAGCGGAGGAGGGTGGGTTTTTGCATGAACATATATGTGTCGCACAGACGCAGCTATTTGGCACGAGCCCGGCACTGGTTTCGCGGAGTAGCAAAGTAATTTGTTCCAGTCTGTTTAAAGAAAAAGATAATGTAAGTTTTTGATTTTGACTTTTCCAAAACTTCAAAAAGACTAACATTACCTAGAAGGTGCCGCAAGAAACTTGACAGAGTCATAATTCATTTGTGATGAATACAGTTGCTTATTCAGCTTCTGTGTTTAACGTTCATTAGTATCGTCTCTAGTGCCCATCAAGGTACTTAGTACAGTATGTTGAGGCTTAATTAACGCTTTTATACTTTTTATAAGTACTACGATGCTAGGAGATGTCGCCATGGGCGTAAACTTGCAAATGGATTAAGAGGAGTGTGAACCCAGCGCTCTCCATACAAACTGCGATAACGTTTTCCACCCCCTAAACCTTAACCTTTAGCCATGATTGTATGTTACCATTATGCCCTAGAACAAGGTTCGTATGTTTTGATTTTTTAAATATTCTTAATAGTTTCTGAAATATTGACATTTTAGTGTTTTGTATGAAACTCCCAAAATTCAAATATTGTTAAATCTATGAAGGATATTTAAAAAATCAAAACATACAAACCTAGTCCTAAGGCAAAATGACAACATATAAAAAAACATTGCAATAGCCGCCGTTTGTATGGGGAGCGTTTTTTGGGACTAGGTTCACACTTCTCTTAATGGTGCCATATGATCTGATGAATGTTATGATCAGACCAGAGGGGCGATTCTCAGTAGAGATGAAGTAGCACTCGAGGTATGTCAAAAGGGGCTGTCAACCCTTCAACATCTGTCATTTTTGGCATATCTCGAATGTGAGATGAATTTTGATGAGCGCCAGAATTGGGGGCTAGGAGCAATATTTATTTATTTTATTTTATTTTATTTATATTTAGGACAACAACAGCCACAAATATACAATGTTACATTTTTTATATCATGGAGTTTGGAGGCATGTCATCTGATAAATCTTTCGGACAAGATAGATCAACATCCGACCACATCAGGCATCAGATAATATCATCTGTAAATCCCGATTTTTGAACTCGGTTTTCATTTCTGAATGAATGAATGCATATTTATTTAGTAATCGAAAGGTGAATGGGCATTTTTGTATGGGCGCTGTCCCAACCCTTGTATACAATAGTGAGTAGTATGGACGTGTAGTACTCGGTGTAAGGATCATCATAGGCTATGTTTCGAAGACCAGGTGTCTGCAGCATTAATCATTGTTTTGTATGAAAAAAAAAAAAAACACCAAATTAGACCTATGCTCACATTACGTTTTTTACTTCTAGTGGCCTCAGTAATGCGTGGTTAAAATCTTTCGGCTATATCTCGAAAATGATTTTACAGATACTTTTCATACAACTGCTAGTACAAAGTGAGGTATAAAATGGGCTGTAGCTTTTTCCCTGCAAACATCTCGGTTTTGCTGTCATATAAAAAAATTAAGCTCTTATTGAGAGCTTTCTAATAAGATATAGCACAACTGTATACAGCACTTGGGACAATTTGCCCATTCTCCTTTACTTCTGATTTTTTTTAAACGTAGATATAAATTTAAATGATAATGACAACACAAAGAAAAATTAGGGTAATGGCAGGACTCGAACCTGCAACATCAGCATTCCGTGCCTTGCGTTTGCCAGTTTTGCCACATTACCAACTACCTTACCCTGTAATTTTTTCAATGTGTTTTGTTTTTACATTTATTTGCTAAAATTTTGGGTACATATATAAGATGGTCACAATATTTAATGTAAAGGATTCCAGGCAAAATCTGCTTACATTAAGCGTCCAAGTATTAAAAAACAAGGAGTTATAAGGTAAAACAAGACACCTTTTGGAATGCTTACATGTACACATATATTTATTTATGTGTTTATTTATTTGTTACAGTCTAATTATCGATGTCAACATTATTACAAACAATTTAACTACGTCATTCTTACCCTAAAATATTATATTATTCAAATTCATGTCAATAGTAATATTACCTCTTTAAAAAAAATTACAGTACACCATTAATGAATTAAGTATAATAAAAGATGACATTTCAGTAACATGTCATAATTTGAATAAAAACATTTCTCAACCAACCATATATGTAATTTATTAATATAGAAGAAAGGTAGAAAAACACAGTATGTACACAACTAAACTAAACAACTAAAAACTAAAATAAAACTAAAACTTACAAATAAAACAGTTGTTCCAAATCGCTGCCTAGTAGGAGGGTGCCAAGAAGACTGGCAGCATTGCCACGTTGTATGGCAATGCTGATTCTTTGGGCAAGGAATGTTCCAGCAATATGCAATTTAGTTTGAAATCGTCCTCCAGATAGTGACCTCTGAGGTGCGATTTTTGAATCTCACCAGGTGACTAAAGCACACCAAAACGGCCTAATCTCTATGGAAAACGGCCATTTTGGTGAGCTTTAGTCACCTGGTGAGATTCAAAAATAGCTCTCCAGGTCGCCTGGAAGAGCATTAAATAAAGAGTATGAAGTTATAGCTTTCGTATGGCCGGGGACCGCAGGTACAAAATTTTACTAAAGATATTCTAGTTTTTGCCTGGCTTTCACTTACTTCGTATTCTAAGGGGGAGTTCTGGATCCTCCCCCCTTATAATATAAGCTCATAGATATAGCGTAAAGTCCTCAGATTCCAATACTTGAAGGTCCCTTAAACTCTCATAAAATCTGGTTCTTATTTCCATACAGAGTTGATAAACAAAGAAACAAAAATGCAAAATTCTTCGCATACGGTACAAAAAACATGGCCTATAGAGTTGTCATGTAAGTTGGGTTCAATGCATTTAAAATTAAACAGCTATAGAGCTGAAATTTCAACCCAACCCACATTAAAATAAAGGTGTTTCGATCTGCAGAATGTATAGTGGTACGATCGCGCCATGTTCACTGACCGTGTATTTGTAGTATAATATACATGTATAGTATACATTTTTTTGTTGAAAATTTGAGCTTTATTACGTCGGTAAAGATAACACAGTCGAATGCTGGGATTTTGTATGGCTTTATTCGATTTTGCGATTGAAAATTAAATTGATATTAGCGTGTTTATGAATGGAGTCGGGTTTTGATCGATGTCATAAAAAATCTAAGCGACGATTCGAGTTCTTTAAATCGGAATGAACGCGACAATAACGAATGACTTATGAGTATAATGTTTAATGCTTAATATCTATTATTTATTCGACCGATTTGACTTTAAATGTAGGTTCTGCATTCCAATTTTTCTTTTTGACATTTGGAGTATGTTTCCCCAAATTTAGACCGAATTAAAAAAAGAGAAGGTTCTCAATTTGAATATTTTATTCAAATATCATCTAGTAGTATTACTATCATACAATTTGGCATGTGTTTGTAGATCTAATGACGGTTCAATAATAAAGCACAGTTAACAACGTTTGTGGGTGGTAGGACGATTTGCAAGGTCCATCCGGATCGCTGCCACCATTTTGCTCGCTAATTGCACTGCCTTGTTACAGCAATTAATGAAATGACATAGGAGATATTCCATCTTGGATCTCGGGGTTAGCAACGCATCTGCAATCTCCTTGGTGTTGCGGGTGTCTATGGGCGGTGGTGATCACTTACCATCAGGTACTTGCTAGTTAGCCTTACTATTTCATAAATAAATAAAAAATAGATTAGTTGCAAGAGATAAACAGTAGATCGACACATTCGAATAACAGTAATATCGATATTTTTTTTCTGCAATAATATTTGTTCATCACTTTAGTGTACTTGTGCCCCGAGTTTGCACGCGTTTGGGTATCTAAACTAATATAATAAAGAGGGAAACTTTGTTCGTTTGTATGTAGGGGGTAATCTCTGGAACTACTAAACCGATTCCAAAAATTCTTTCACACATAGAAAGCTACACTATTCCTGACGGACATAGGCTATTAATTCCACGCGACCGAAGTCGCGGGCGTCTGTTAGTAAGGTATAAGCATTAAGTTTGAAGCACCTGTCCGTCTTTATGTTTTCTAGTAGCTAATAATTTGATGAGCCAATTTTAAGACAGGTTTTTTTTGGTGCTGAATTAAGCGAAATGGTTCAATGTACACATTGTACGAGAATTGAAAAAAACGGAAAAGTTTACCTTTTCGTTTTACATTTTTTTTAAAGTCCTGGTTTCACTGCTCTACAATGGTTCAATTGATTTGTGCATACTTTACATGAGTATAGATAAAATTTATATTTAAATACAAATGTTAACATATCAAAATTCATATTCATCATACAAAAATTTGCCACAAGCGGGAATCGAACCCATTACGTCTAGCTCTTTACTCAGGGTCACTAGCCACTGGGCTCGGTCGTAAACCATACTTATCTTCCCAACATGATATATCATCACGACGACTAATCACGGGGCGTGTCCAGCAATCCATTCTTTGTTGCACTAATTACGAAACGTAATGGCTTGTCCGATACTGATTAAATTTTTAATTTCGGACACTGACTGATAAATAAATGGACGTATAATTGAGTTGGGGATTGGACCGTTTTTTTATGTTTCTTGCATCAAATATACACGAATAATAAATAAATATTTTGCATTCCATATGTGAAATTTATATTCTTGTTTAAGATCTGTAACCATATTCTTCTGAAAACAAACATTTATTTAGTTTAAGATCAAAATAATGAATAACGACCTTTATTTGACTTTGCTTAATTCCCTTGAAAAGACATCAACGCGCAAGAAACTCTTGCGCATGCAGTTCTTATGATATAGCAGGTGTCCAGTCCATAAGTGACGGTGATTGCTTACCGCCACGTAACCCGTTTGCTTGTTTATCACTTAACTAAAAAAATTATAGATAATATTTTTGGTAATAAATTAAGTATTTACAATACAATTGAAATGAATTTCACATTTATTTCATTTCAAATAATAAGATATTGAAATTGTGTTGGTATCAGTGGTCTCTTCAAATTAAGCTCTATTATACTAAATAAACTCAAAGCTTTTGATTCGTAAGCTTCTAAATAAGCTCACCATTGCGCAATAAATATACAATATGTATAGAAAGGTAGCAAACAAACGAGACACTTGACGGCTTAAATACCAAACCTTATACAATTACTGCAGTACCAACTTAACTATGCGGGCGGACGAACGCGGAACTAAACAAACTTCATAGTAAAATGTACTAAATCGTAGCTAGTAGCGACCCGATCAACTGTAAGGTTAAATTGGTCAGTTTGTTCAGTTTTTATCGAAAGCTTTCGCCATCAAATATCAATCATACTTTGTCTCTTTCAGGCGAGCGACGAGGCTATACGTGCGAGAGGGATGGACGATGCGCCCGCGCAGCTACAGTGGCGGCCGCTAGCGTCAGTTGCGCGGAAACCGCAGTTGGAGGTGTACGTGTGAAAGTTTTAATTTTTTTTGTGAAAAAGAGTGTTTTTGTGTGCATTGTTGAAGTGATTTGTGATTTTTTGTGTTGTTTTTGTGACAATTGGATGCCGTTCTTATTGGATGTGTTGGAGGTGAGTTTTTTTTTGGTACGCTAGGTGGGAATTAGTTGTAGAGGCAAAAAATATCGCTTCTATAGGGTCGCGGGTTCGATGGATTCACGGAATTGGTTCCTTACTTTTTTATGGGTTCCTTTTTGGTAAAGGAATATGTTGCCAGGGAACTATAGAAAAAGTTAATAAAACTAGTAATACTAAGGTACATACAACGTCCCCAATCTGTGGCCTATACCACAAAAATATAAGTGCTACAATATGACATAATTGTAAAGATTTCATACAAAAATATGTCAAATTTGTATGTACTTATGTAAAACTCTTTATTGCACATAATAAATAAAAAACAGTTGACAAGATAATAAGTAACATGTAAAAAGGCGAACTAGTCCCTTTTACCTATATTTTCCAGCTAACCATTAAAGCATTAAGAGTCAAAAATATGTCAAACTGTAGCAATTTTGAGCCAAAAACGTCTCAATCCAGTTTAGTAATTTTTTCGTCATTTAAGTTGAAATAACATGTGGAATGTCAAAAAAACTGTCACATCCCTTTAAAACCTGCGGGGCAATTCTCGCGTCAGTAGAGATGAAGTCACACTCGAGATAAGCCAAAAAAAGCTGTCAAATCCCTTCAAAATCTGTCATATTTTGACACATCCCGAACGTCAGATGAATCTCGATGAGCGCCAGAATTGGGGGCCTGTAAATTTTTGATAGAACTCGAATGTGACATAGATCTCGATTAACGCTACTATTGAGATCCAATATAGGAGCAAAACTCTTTATAACATCCTACGTAAATTATAATTTAGCTGTAATAGCCACAAGTAAGAATTAACTAACAATTAGGTGTATCGCATTAAAGGATTAGCCAGACAACATTAGCACCTCTCGCGAGGACTACGATTTGAGACATGGCCACAAAAAAAAACCAGACAACATTAAATAACTTTTTGAAAGGCTTATTAATCTTCGTCCTTGTTTAGTTGTTTGATGATCGTTTCACTTAGGACTAGCGACCTGCCCCGGCTTTGCATGGGTTCAATTAGAATGTAATACACATGAAAGTTTCCGTTTTTTAATAACAGTTAAAATCGGATCAAAATTCGTTAGAAAGAAAGAAAGAATATTTATTTGCTAAGAATACGTATACAAACAGGTCTTAATATAAACTATGAGAAAGTATTCAGCCGGTCATTCAGCATGCAAATTTTACCATAATATAGGTTCTGATAGCTGGTAATCATTCAAAATTAAAATTAAATAGAGCCAAAAACGTAAAAATGGTCGCTAGGCTTGCCAAAAAAAATACACAAAAAACAATTTAAAACAATGAGAAAAAAAAATTACTGTGCACAGTGTGTCAAATGAATAGATTTTTTTAATATATATAATTAGATTACCTGATGTCATGAAATTATACAATAAAATTGAATTATCATTATTATAAATTAGAATTAATTGTCATATTCTGAGAAATCCATGAACTCCTTCACACTATAAAAACAATGTTCATGCAACCGTTGCGTGATTTCGAAGGAGTAGGCGGCCGAATATATGAGTACAGACAGACAAACGGATAGCGACTTTGTTTTATAATATGTACTGAAGATAAAGCGCATAACGCACGCGTAACGCAGCCCTACGCAGCTCTACGAAGCTAGTTGGCGCCGTGCCGCATACGTGACGTGTACGTGACTGGTATGGCCTGCCTGTTGTTTCTCAGTCAGTGAGTGACGGAACTCTTTTTATAAATAACTAGCGGATGCCCGCCACTTCGTCCGCGTAGAATTAGTAGCCTATGTCCGTCAGGGATAGTGTAGCTTTCTATTTGTAAGAGAATTTCTGAAATCGGTTCAGTAGTTCTAGAGATTACCCCCTACATACAAACAAAAAAACAAACAAACAAAGTTTACCTCTTTATTACATAACTAGCTGACGCCCGCGACTTCGTTCACGTGCAATCAGTAGCCTATGTCCGTCAGGAATACTGTAGCTTTCTATCTATGAAAGAATTTTTGAAATCGGTTCAGTAGTTCCAGAGATTACCCCCTACATACAAACAAAAAAACAAACACGCGGGTGGTAGGACCTTGTGCAAGGTCCGTCCGGATCGCTACCACCATCTTGCTCGCTAATCCTGCCGCTAAGCAGCAGTGCTTGCACTGTTGTGTTCCGGCGTGGAGAGCAAGACAGCCGGTGTAATTACTGGCACAAGAGGTATTCCATCTTAGCCCACTGGTTTGGCAACGCATCTGCACTCTCGTTGTTGTTGCAGGTGTCTATAGGCGGTGGTGATCACTTACCATCAGGTGACCCACTTGCTTGTTTGCCTTCCTATGTTGTATAAAAAAAAACAAATTTAACCTCTTTATTATATTAGTGTAGAATAGTGTAGAAGAATAGATAGCCGGCTGTTTAATGCCAGCATTCATATTTCATTCACTATTGTGGTATCTTTTTAACTTCGTAAGAAGTGTCTGACGAACGAAGGAGTTTTTTTTTTAATTGGCATTTAAATATAATTATTGTAATTATCTCGTATTGCGTGACCAATAAGTACAATCAATACCACATAATGACATCGCAGCGGTGAAGGTTTTTTTAAATGTAAGATGGGAGCAAACGAGCAGGCGGGTCACCTGAAGTGAAGTGATCAACGCCGCCCATGGACACCCAAAACATTACACCTCGTTGAGTTTTTGGCGGTATCTTCTCATGAGAGGTTTGTAAGGAACTGGTGGTAAATCTTATGACATTCATAAGCCTAATCTGAATAAAGATATTTTGACTTTGACTTTGACTTCACGCCGGCATTCAATGAGTGTGGTACTACACCGGTCGAGCCGGCCCATGGTACTGCAACCAGCAACTGCCACCATAATAGTCTGCTTGCGTAAGGTAACTCATTGAGAAATACAAATTGAATGGCATTATGTTATGTGATAGCTTGCGTAATATAACAACGCACTGTGGTACATATTTACTTAGCGCGCAACACAAATTGATATAATTCATATTAACCATAACTTATTTAGCAACAACCAGGGACCAATTTCATAAACGCAACAGGTGACAGTGATAATTCGGTATACATCACTTGCCACTATGATGTTAAGTCTATAAGTCTGTAGCGTTACTTGTCGACAGAGTAGTACGGCGCATTGTCACTGTCACCTGTCGCCCAGGGGCTTATACTACAAAACTTACAAGTACTACAAATTAACGTATTAGTCACATTTTTTTATAAAAAAACTTTAAAATTGTGTCAAATTCTAGCACTTGTAATTTTCGTGGTACAGGAGGCTGGTTATGTTCGCGACTTTTTGGGATTTTTGTTTCAAATTTGCGGTAAATGGTCTTCCCAGATCACTAAAGGATCATACACGGATCGTAAATAAAAATTGACGGACAGACTGATCTACGTTTGTAACATTTAAAATTATAATTTTTGATCACTTTGAGCATATAACAACTTTAACAAAAATAATATTTATTACTTCTTTAGTTAATAAATTGTTAAAATATATATACAAAAGATGCACAGTGTGCATTTACGCCATGAATGTACAAAATATTTTATGTAAATTTGAAGTTTGTGAAATGTCTCACTAACTCAAATTGCTTTTTTATTCTAATTTTGATTCAATTTGGCTCAAATCGCGTAAGCACTTTTTTTGAACGTTTTAGGACGTAGATATCTTGCTGTTTCATCCAAACTCACAAGTAAAGTTGTTAACGAAGATCGAGAGTTCGTCCTAAGACGTTTTGAATGTGGATTTAATTATCCATTAAATGCATTGTTAAGCTCGGCAATTATCGTGATGCGAAATCACGACAAAAGCCAAGTATTTGGTTGGAGAACTCTTTGAACATTAAAGCATCATTAATCATCGTTGACGATGATGGCGTTAAACTGGGACAGAGATAGCTGTGATGGATAGAGACGATGATAATCGAAGTCGACGCGAAGTACGGCGCAATAATATCGTATTAAAATTCTAGGTTACTCACTTTAAAGCTTTTTTTTAATGACGTAAGCCTTATTTGAATTTGACGTAAAAAATAATTCTATTACTGACTGTCTAACTGAGAGTTATGCAATTGGGAAAAGTGTTCATTAGGGAGTGTAGAGGTGCACAAAGAAATTATTTATGGAAATTCCTCTATTTAGGGGGCATTTAAATGGGTGGTGAAAATTATTAGTAATCCAAAGGAATCCGGACGAATCGAGGGCTAGTCAGTCTCAATTCGCCACAATAGAATTCCAAACACACAACCACACTTCACACTACATCACATCACATCATATGATCATTAGTCATCACACTATCACATCATACTAATATTATAAAGCTGAAAGTTTGTGTGACATAATCTTGTTGCTTCTGCACGTTAAAAAGCCTGAACGGCTTTGAATGAAATTTGGAACACAGATAGCCTATATCCTGGATTATTAAAAAGGTTACTTTTTATTCCGTTAAAACGCACAGTTCCCGTGGGATAGCGGGCGAAGCCGCGGGTAAAAGCTAACTTGTTAACAAAAGCCCCCGCGAACTAACACCTAGATGTAATTATTATAAACCTGCCAATTAAAGTAATTTTGCGATTGGTTCCAATAAAGCAAGTATTTCCTTTTTCATTGAAACTTGAAATATGCGTTTTTACTATTTTTAATTCACCATAGCTTTAATTAGCGCTATCACCTGGCATTTTTAAATTGATTTTTTAACAATCTCACATTAAACCTTTTTTATACTTTTACAAGTTTTTACTAAACTTCAACTATTTTCACTTAAAAGACGTCGACAACCGTGTATTTCACTAATATATGATCATTGAAGTCTTTTAATTGATTGGTATAGAAAAAAACAATTTTTATTATTAACTGTTTACATGGTTTTGTTGTCAAATCTTACAACTGCCGCCCTATAGTTCTTTCTCCGGATCTCTCACTCACCAAGTGAAATGCAATAGTAAGCTACTACGTCAGGCTTCACGCTGATATTCTGCATGTGGAGTGGTACTCCCCGGTCGAGCCAGCCCGTTCTTACTGCAACCAGTAACTGGATACAATGTAGCTAGTATTAAAAATGTTTTTTTTCCAAAACTTTTTTTATCCAACCCACTGTGCATCTAAACCCAACACGTTTGCGAGAGTACTTTATATGCAGGGCGTATTCTAGACTTTAGGAGCTATATTTAGCAGCTAAATACCTACATACGAGTATAAACCGACATTTCGTACTATTCATAGAAGTTAACTCATAATACTGGTGTCAAGTAGTACTTAGTGTCTACGTGTGTGTGTGTGTGTGTGTGTGTGTGTGTGTGTGTGTATGTGTGTGTGTATTTTATATACTTCGCGCAAATATCTCTGTTGCTGACCGTAAATTGATCCCGTATCGGTTAACCGATTTATTTTATATCTTTTTTATCGCTGCCATCGCTGCGAAGCCATGAAACTTGGCGTAAAATACTGCGCAGATAGTATTTTTTCCACTACCACTCTTAACTATACCTTACGTTAGTACAATAGGATTGGAGTTCGATTAACACAAACATGCATAGAATATTTGAAAAGCTGTAGGTATACCCATCACGGCCATAGGCGAATTATGTTATGACAACATTTAAAACGTCGATCAGGACTTTAACGCGATAAAATCGCACTAATCGGGCTAGGCGAGGCTTTTATTTTGTTTAATTTGTTCGCTTGTGTTGTGTCGAAAGTGTAAATAAACTTTCTTTCTTTCTTTTTTTTTTGGGGTTCCGTACCTCAAAAGAAAAAACGGAACCCTTATAGGATCACTTCGATGTCAGTCTGTCTGTCTGTCAAGACCCTTTTTCTCAGGAACGCGTGGAGGTATCGAGTTGAAATTTATACCAAATACTCAAATTTGTAGTTCCTTGGAGCCGTGAAAAAATCAAACTTCTAAGTCAACGGAATCAAAAGATACGGCCGTTTATGCTGCGTGTCTCATACATTTGCAAGTCACTTAAAAACCTATGGGGTAGTTCCCGTTGACCTAGAACTATGAAATTTGGCAAGAAGCGAGGTCTAACAGCACAAATTAAACAATAAATTCGAAAACCGTAAATTAATAGTTACAACACACGAAAATATATATTTTGCTCTTAGAGAATTAAGTACGGAACCCTCGGTGCGCGAGTCCGACTTGCACTTAGCCGGTTTTTCTTTCTAAAATCATTTTTAAACCTTGACGTTTCGACAGTTGCAAATGTAGAAATAGTATGCACAGAATGAGTTTTAAAATTGGGTGGCAAACGCTCACCAAAATGGCAATTTTTCATAGAGATTCGGCCATTTTGGTGAGCTTTAGTTACCTGGTGAGATTCAAACATTGCACCTCAGATCTCTTTACTTTAAATGGCAATACAATGTGCCAAAAAGAGACGACTACGTACTCTAAACCTCCTCTTCAATTGACACCCTGTACACTAATGAAAAATCAAAATAGTTTCCTTTGGTATACATCAAGGTAGTACAATCTACGTTTTTCTTATTAATTGCAGGTTTTACTACCTTGACGCACACCAAAGGTGACCATTTTGAGAGTTTTGGGTGTGGTACGCTTGACATGTACTGAGGTTACATCCATGCTTTAGTTCTTCATCCAAGGCTTACAGGAAGCACTTATGAATGTCAGAAAATTTACCACCGGTTTAGAAAAAATCTCAAAGGTATATTTTTAAATAGTCGTTTGTTTTCTGCGCAGTTGTTAAGAAAAATTTAAACTTTAGCATGTATGAAATAAGGATCGAATTTACGTGTGGTTGTAGGCTCGATAGGAAAGTGATACTGATATCTGAGAGGCGCAACACTCTCGGATTTGCGGTTTTGTTTCAGACTTGTCTTGTTTTAACGCATATCGAAAGCAGATATTTCTATAATTCTAATTTTTTATGGTAAGTACTTTACACTAAACATATTTTACAGCATATTCAGTGCCATTTGTATGAGTCTTGTAACCTGTGGCCCGTTTCACTAAGCTACAAGTTACAATTTTACAAATCTAGTAGCTTAGTGAAACGGGCCACTGAAATAAAGTTTTTAATAATATGATCAACCTTGATGACCCAATTCTTCGATAGATTCGATTAAATTTCATCATCAACATTTATTTCTTAGGGCCTCCGCTAAGTCGCGCGGGTGCACGGAGCGGGTGCACGTCTATCGAACACGTCTATCGAACGAATTAGTGTGAGCGCGCACCCGCGCCCGCGCGACATAGCGGACGCTCTGAAGTTTACAACAACAACAACAAATACTCTTTATTAATTCACACAAGTACACAAAAATAAAAGAACACACAGGAAAATTTTGCATGGGATTCAACAGGCGGTCTTATCGCTAAGCAGCAATCTCTTCCAGATAACCTTTTTACGCTATTTTCTGTAGGCGTGAACCCGCTCCGTGCGTCCGCGCGACTTAGTGAAGGCCGTAAATTAAGTATATTAAATTTAGAATGTCAAAACATAAAAGATTCGTAATAAGACCGTCATACTGGCGTATGGACAGAAATCAAAAAAATGCAGTGGTATATAAAATTTGTATCTTTATTATTGTTTGGATTTGTTGTTACATGTCTCTGAATTTTGTGTATAATAATTATACTCTGTAGCTTTATTTTGAAAATGTAAGAAAACCAAAAGAAAAAACTGTTAACTTTATTCCGGCATTTCTTCTCAACAAAATCTTCTTGGACTTCGCTGGTAGAATCCAGATTACTTGCAATTTTTATTTTCATTATGACTATAGCAAGGAGATAGGAATATCGTAAAATATTTCCATGTAACCCGTATGATATAACGTAGGTCATCAACCCCTGCGCAGCCGCAGCACCACGACGTTGTTTACTGGGAATAAATCATTGAGTACCCGATCAAGGATTGATTTATTGGTCTGTTTGATTTATGCGTATTTTTTGCAAATCATTAAATACAAACAAAAGCTTAAACATTTTTTGACAAGAAATAATAAATTTAAAAACTTAAAAAAATTAGTTTGGGGCCGTTCAAGTATTACGTAAGCAGTATAGGGGGGCGGGGGGGTCTTTGCTGTGCTTATTTTTGATGCATGGGGGGTGGGGGGGTCTAGATTGTGATTACGTCAGCAGTAGTTATTTATTTTTTTACACATATCGTCACTTGGATGGCAAAACTGCTGAAGCGACACTTTGGGCCAAATTGAGTTATATATACCATCGGAAGCAGCGGATTTTTCTGCGTCGATCTGTCCAGGTTTCAAGATGATCTGAGCACTTTTTGTCGCTTTAGCCCACGAAAAAAAGCTCGAAATTTGGGAGACCCATTACTAATCCGACGCTTAAATTAAATGTTTACTGTTTAGTAATTTTACCTTTTTATACTTTTGTCATAAGAACGTTGTCAGTCATTCGTGCTTTTGCGAATTGAAATAAGATTGGCGCTTTAGTACTTTGTGCATACCAAGAATTGTAATGCTATGTCGCTTAAGTAAATTGATCCACTTCATATTAAAAGGTTGGGTACACTTAGTCTTTTTCCTTTACTGATAAGAATATGTTAAAGTCGTTTCAGTTTTTTTTACAAATACATTTAATATAATGTGTAGTGCAATTAGCTTTATGAAAACAAGATAAAATGGAAAAAAAAACGATACGGATAGTATATAAAACGTGGCATTTGCTTTACAGCTTCTTAAAGAAAAGCTCTTATAAATTTAGCGGTCATGTCTTACTACGACGGACTTAATGATGTGTAAGCACGTCTATACAGTCATATCGTAAGTCATAAGATGATTTCAGATGACATCCGTGTACCCTTAAAACTGGCCCCCGGATGTACTGGTCTTCTGAAGTCTGAAGTAAATAAATAAATTGTGTACTATACGAGCAATGTTTATATATTGGAGGTCTAACGATTTCGATTAAGGGTTTCGCCGATGATGACCCAAATACAAAAGGTTATAGTGGCTATAGTCGTTTACCGTTGGCAAACGTGTTAAATTTACAATGTATACAATATTACTGAGTAAAAAGTCGATCTAGTCAGGTCTCATTTCTGGAATATTGTTTCCTGCGCATTTTTACTAACATCTGGTCTGAGCCGAACTAGGTCGTTCGGGACTTAGTATTAATAATGTGATTAGTCGCACAACATGCCAGCACCGCTTGAGTTAATATTTCATGAGCATTTATTCTAAAACGCTCAGCCCCATTTGCTGAAGTATATCAGTGCTAGGGGCACGACTGGCAGACCTAAAATCCTTCATAAAAGGTGTCGAGGTGTTTTATATCAACCTAAAGGCACAGGTTTTTCGAACCATATAAACCCAAATGGCCAACACACTTATAATTGTAATTACCGTTTACACAGAGATCTTTCTGTTGTTTTTGTGTGTTTTGTGTTTTGTTGAATGGTGTCTGTCTGCGATCTGTCATTAGGATGGTCTTAGGGCTGCTGAATGCTCCAGACGGTGATGCACAGGCGCATTGTATTCAGTTTTTAAACAGTTTTTAAGTTTTGCAAACCATATAAAAGTTGTGGTGTAGAAGCAATCTTGTCTAACGAACTGCATTAGGGCGACTGCTCCTTTAGCACCTGATCGCATTACGGCACGGCAATTCCAAAAAAGCTGTTAATTTACTTTTGTAGACTGTCAATATTATTACACTTTACGCCGATGAGTAATGGATATCTATAACAGAAATCTTGTTGGTGCATTGCGCATAGCCTGCGCATAGCCTGCGCTAGATTTTTAGACTCCATTGGTGGATTTTACAAAGCGCACAATCTGTTCCATCCATCCATCCATGTTCCATCTGCTCACTCCAGTTACATTAAAAATATTCCATCACAGCAGCAAATAAGGTAGATGCTATAACACTTTCCTGTTGCGAGCGAGTTGGCGTATGCGAGTTGCATTAAAACAAGGCCTTACTTCTCGCGCATAACACTGTCGGTTTTCGAGGAGGTTTCAGTGCGCCATCAAAAGTTTGGAACGACCTCCCACCACCATTACGAAATAATATCATCCCGTAGTGGAAATCTCGTATGACTTCTCATGTGAACTTCATAGAACAACCCATGCTTCTTAGGACAATTTAGAGTGTAGTGCCAGTGCAAGAGCCGCAACAATATCTGTTCCTCGTAGGTACAGCTTGAATTTAAAGCCTGGAATAGGTACACATGCTTGTAACTTGCACACTTTTCTGCGTGCATGTCATATTTCACACAAATGTGGCTCAAAAATGCAAGTACTTGCATGAAAGTGCAGAAGCTGTAGTCACGTGTATTCCAAGCTTGATAGTTACAATTTTAGTTGTTTGAATGCATAATAATTGTGACTAGCCTTACCCGCAGCGTTACACATGCAAAAAAGTATATATCCTAGGTTTTTATTTAGGACATTATGTATCTGTTTGTCAAATATTTTTTTGAATCTGTCTAGCCGTTAATGCGTGATTGAAGACCTAAGACCCAAAGGGTCAAATACCCAAACATTTATTATGTTATTAAGTAGAATAACAGCAGAGAACAACAAGAAAGCTAGATAGAAACTGCCGTCTACATAGAAAACAGAGTAATCGATAAATCATTACGTCGGCTTATGTTCTTGGGTCATGTTTTGAAAATAATGTGAGAATAGTTTAGTAGTTATGGGAGCTACCTTCAATGAGACCTACACTTTCTGTTTTCGGTATACGGTCTCCACCAGCGAACCTTTCCACCCCAATGGCTATCAGTTCTATAAGCAATGTGCCTGCCTACTACCACTTAATTTGTAAGACGGAAAGGTTCGCAATTCGTAGAGCCATGTTGGTAACTTTGGTTCTTCTGCGGACCTCCACATTTCTATCATGATGTCGCATAGAAATTCCGAGCATAACCTGTCGGGTGAATCTCATACGGCTTACTGTAAGAGACAGGGATATTATATTTGGTAACACACAATGGTTGAAGACTTATGGCTTCGCGCACCGCGGTATTTGAGATGAAAAGAAGTTTCGTATCTTATCAAACGCTACCAAATCATTAATCATCAACAACTGCGAGATTGCGAATATGTAAATAAGATTGGTATATCATGCTTTGTCAATTCGTTCTGTACCAAACTTAGCATAAAGAGGAAACTGCAGTTCATGCGTTAGTGTTGCAAATACCAGCCTATTCACCTTGTGATTAGCTCTACACGAAGCTTAAAGTGAAAGCTGGCGTTTCGAGCTCGTGAAACGATTGTCTGTCCAGCCCCGTGCGCCTGGAGGGCTTACGAAGGCTATACGTGGGGTTTTATGTTTATCTGGAATCCCGATGAAGATTCTTCCATTTGAGTCGTTTCTGCCAATTCCATGACAGCCAAGTACGTCTTCCCAGATGCTAGATTCTGATATAAGTAGTAGATACTAACAAACTGGAACAAATTACCTTGCTACTCCGCGAAACCAGTGCCGGGCTCGTGCAAAATAGCTGCGTCTGTGCGACACATATATGTTCATGCAAAAACCCACCCTCCTCCGCTTCCACACGAAACAACATATATCACACAGACTCAACTACACACCACCACCACTAAACACTAAAACTACACGATCGACGCGCGTTTCGCCTCTATACGAGGCATCATCAAGATCAAAGAAACAGTACGACCATACATATGATTGCAAATTCAAATGGCTACACTGAGACAATGGTAAATAGTCTGGTTAAAAAGAAACAGAGGCGTATAGCTGATAGCATGTTATATAGCGGCCCGTCTACTGAACATACTAACAAATATAAAGCAAGTATTAATTACGTTGGCCCTTTGTCAGATAAAATTTATAATATTTTAAAATCAAAGGAAATAAATGTTGCTTCGATCGATGATCCGTTACCCACCTTACGTTGCGTTGAGTTGTGCGGGTGCAAAGCCACTCCTATTAGCATCTATTGGGCTGGTATTCCACTACGACCGGCGATGGTGGGAATGCAGAAACTAGGGGCAAGCTATTAGATCTTAGGCAACCTGCAAGCGGTAAGAGGTGGTAGTTCCAGTTACTGTCTCGGCCAAATCCTGTCTATGGCCTCTGACTCTTGCTAAGCCAACAAGTCCCAGTACCGCAGCGCCGCCTAGATTATGGACAGAGTCATCGCATGCGTAAATTTGGTGAAAGTCTTACCCATAGTAGATACTTTCGATAAAAGGGTGAATAGTGAAGTGTATCTATACTCTCTAAGTAAAAACTTGTCAATATCAAATGCTATACATAAATTTCAAGCATTTTTACTATTGACTAACTTTTCTTTTGAGTAAAAATTATAAAAAGTAGTCTGCCAACTTCTTATCTTTTAATTTTGATTAAGTTACATGAATCAGTGTGTATAATAGCATATTTAATGTCCGAAACGTATTACTTGTAAGTCTATTCAACAGATAACAGTCAATAATGCATAAGTTATTCCTCGGATAAATCTTTTCCCATTACTGAAAAATCAGCCTTTAGTATTTTGTTACGTTTATGATTACCATTTAATAAATGATAAGCCTTATGCCCTTATAAAATCGTTTTACATTTGGTAATTAAGTATTAAACTCAGATTGATAACAAGTGACTTAAGATCGTTAAGTAAAAATCAATATAAAATGCCAGAATTAAAGTCGCGTTAGTCTTCTGAAAATATGATATCAAACACAAGACTGTCTGTTTAGTCTTTTTACCTGACTGCATTTTCTCAAAAAGTTGAAGACAAATGACTAAAGCGACACTTATCTTCTAAACCAGTAGTCTCAGCTTGATGGGATTGATTCCAGTCTATAGTATGCAGAATTAGCTTTAATTCCTTTCTAGAAATTCTAAAATGCGTTCAGTAGGAGACGAGTTATGAATTTTTTTCGTATAAAAAAAACTTTAAATCGCTCTCCTGTGAAGTTGACCAAGTGTCGCTTCAGAAGTTTTGCCATCCAAGTGACGATATGGAACTGATGTGCATTATTCAAAATTTAGAGCACCAAGATGTTGAATGGTTCGATGAGATGAGAACGACGTAGGCATTCCAAAATCGGATAAAAGTGAGCAGACATACAACATTGAGGAGCACTTTTTAATTTTCTTATTTCTAGAATTATATCTGCTGCTCATGAATCAATAAAAAAACAATACATTAAAAGAAAAATGCAAATACCAATGTTTACGTAAGCATGGGGGGGGGGGGGGTAAGAGCTTTGATTACTTTTGCTGACAAGGGGGAAGGGGAGGTAAATAATTGTAGTAAATCTGCTTACGTAATACTTGAACGGCCCCTTTCGACAGCGGAATTTTTAATTGAATTCATTGAAATGATGTATTGTATTGCTGGTCAGTGTGATAATATTTTTTATCTACACACATATCATAATTTCTCAATAACGCGTTCAAAAACCATAGAAAATGACCAGCATTATTACAACCAATGTTATTATAAGAATTTTCTTGTCTGTGGTAGTAGGTAAATCTGTTCTTTATTGGGTAGTATCTCTTAGTAGTCTGTGTTTATTGGTGATTACATTACCGATATCTCGTGACGTTATGAATTTAAATTTGGAACAGCTGTCAAAATTCAAGTTGGTCTCTATTCTAGTATCCACAGATATTAAAACAGTTATCGATACGAAACGTCAATTCAGTATGATTTTTTAATTTAAACGCACGACATTTGATCTCGAGTGACATGACAATAGGGGCTTCATTCTTTTGTCTATGATTTAAAAAAAACGTTCGTCTTGACGGATAGATCGAATTGCCGCCATACTTGTTTGTTGGTTTTTTGCTGTTACGGTTTTTTGCAGTTATGATATGTGTGTAGATAAAGTAATGTATGCAACTGTATATAATTAGGCCTTAAAACACTCGTGTGATCCTATTATGAAACTCGCTGACGCTCGTTTCATAAAACCACACTCGTGTTTTAAGGCCTCTCATTATATAGCAGTTGCATAAAATACTATTATTATTAATGTTTAGAATGGTTGAAACGAATGTATTTGTTCAAAAAGATTACAAGTTGGTAACACTTCCTTTTTAACACTTAAACCAAATCGATAAAAAGTTTACGATGTATGGTCATTCATTACATTACCTTGACCTTAAAACCAAAAAACTTTAGAAAACCATAATCATTATACTTAAGTTTGGGGTCCCGCCCACGCAGCCCACACGCCTCGCCTCTAATCGGCATAACACTCTAATAAAATTAAATAAATATTCAAATTACACTAAAACAGACAAACCAATAAACATAAAAATATTTCGCGTTCTCAGATAACAATCGAGTTGAATTCCGATAGTTTCGGGTTCGTTGGCAGCATTGGGTCCGTTTCGTATTAAAATACTATAATAATGTAGTTTCAATATAATGGTTGCAATAAAAGAAAATATTAAAAAACAATTGAGAATAACAAAGAAACATGTTTTAATCATCTGGGCACACACGGATCAGTAAATTTACAAAACCAGAGAAGAAAATATTACGAAAAGAAAGATAACAATAGCAAGCAAGATCGCAAAAAAGGAAAGGATGACATAACCGATATGATCTGGCACGATTTTTAAATAAAAGTAACAGGCAATAATGTCATATCAAAATCCAGATAATCATGGGTAATATAATTTAACGAACAGAGGTTGCTGCTAATAAACAAGAAGTATCTCGCATTTGACAAACCTGTCATCAAAGTTCGTCAAGTTCTTTAGTTCTCTGCCACCCATACTTGCAAAATATAGATGTTCATTTTTCACTTACTTCAGTGCGCTCTGCTTATCCATTACTACTAGGATTATATTTATGAACACAAGTACTTAAACTGTGATTCTCTCAATAACAGTAACTTGCATCGATGTTCATTTGTCACTTCCTCCGGTGCGATCTTCACATATCGTACCACCAGGCGTAGACGGGCACAAACCAACTCCAGCGCAGCAGACGACCGTCCGTGGGCCGCCACGGTAATGTGTTCTCCACCGTGACCCACGGATCCACGCGGCTCGGCGGTAGGTTGTCCCGCCCGAACAGCGTCATCTCCAGAAAAGCGTTCCCCGTGAAGAAGAACCGGAACTCTATGTACGCCGTCGTTTTGAAGTAGACGAAGCATTGATGACTGTAACAGAACAACGCATCATTTACCTACCTTTTACCTGAACTATATTGGATCACTTGGGTCACTTATGAACCTAAATGTGCGAAGAAGTAAATAATACAAGAATTGTCCACCATTGCATCACATCTACGAGTATGTAGGTGTTCATTATCTTTGCTACTAGGTAAATGTGAGGAGCGTGAAATTGAAATCAGGTGTATTGTAATAATGAGAGCTTCTACCTGGCTACTCGCATAGTGAAACCTTTTCTATTTTTATCAGAGTTATAAAAAAACTAAAGCTTTTAAAATAAATTTCTTGCCTTTGAATCGCTGTAGCGTTCATAATATACGTATGTGTTTTTTTCGTATTATTTTTAAACTACGATTTACAGCAATGATACGCTTTTACGCCATTTGGTTTAAGGTGTCATGTACCCAATTGAGGAAATTGAGATAGACTAGAGTTCCAGAAGATAGATGTAGCCTTATATATATAAACTTTATTTTCAAGAAAAACACCCACAGTTTATGATCGGGCCCGCTGTAGCCAGAAAGGTCGCGGTGGCAGTGGTGCTCGAGCCACAAAGAGGCGCTGCTTCTTGCGTAGGACTCGATCTTGAGCCGCATGCACGTGAAAGAAGCTACACGGGCCACTGACACCTACCGGCAATGCAAGTTCTTTACCAATCTTTAAAATTCTTTGTGAAATACAAGCCCGGCGAGAAACTACGGGCACAGTCGCTTGGAGTCCTACATGATAGATATCCCATGTAATATGTAAACTAGAGACTAGAATCCCATTTGAGAATCAGAGAAAGGGCCTAATTTTGTCACTGGAACTCTCGAATGTTATTGTAAACGATCGCGTAATTTGCGACGCTCATAAGTAGGTAAGTATTTTTTGCGAATAGCAACGTACCAGCGTCAGTTTTCCAATATTTTGGGTGGCTTCGTTAAGTGCCCCAAAATTTTTATTGAATAGGAACTTACAAATAATTGAGAACATTTTCACCTTTTTACGATTATTCGACAACTTATACATTGTCGCAAATGGATTCAAAGGCCACAAATTAAGGATGAGTTAACTTAAACACCACTAAAGTTCGGCAATCTAACCAGGTTATAGAAAAAGATAAAATGCTCACGAAATAGAAACCCTGCGCAAAGTTCTTGTTGATGTGGAGGTGGGTCTCGTCCTTGAACATGACAGACCCTCGCTGCTTGCCCTCGCATTGCCCTTGATGCTCGGTCGGGTTCGCTGTACACCATAAAGTCATTGTTACAAATTAGTACATGAATGATCTAATTGAAAATGCGTGTGCTCATGCGCCGGTTACTAGCACCTCACGCCCCCTATCTGCTCTGTCTGCGGGGAGGGACGCTTAAGGTAAGAATTCGCTATTGTAATGGTATCACTTGACCGGGTCACTATTGGGTATCAGCCGAAGTAAACTTCGTCCGAAACCGATTTCTGATGAATCTGTTACTTTATGAGGGCATTCTAAATGCCAATTGCAAAGAAAAGATTAAGTCGTAAAGTAAAGCTTAAGTTGTAGCCATAATTTTTAAAATCTACTTCTGTTATGCCTTAGACATAGGTTTGCAGGTTTTGATTTATTCTATATTCCTTATAAATTTGAAAATATCGACGGTTTTTTGGATTGTATGAAACTCCTAACATGCAAATATTGTCAAATCAATGAAGAATATAAAAAAATCTGCACAATACTGAAAAAGTTCAACCTAGATACATGTACATCTCTATGGGCGAGACAGTTCTGAGCACAAACGGCAGCGTCTCATCGGGCAGGTCTTCAAAGGGCGCGGTGGACATGCGCTCGTCGATCCACTGGAGGTAGCTGACGATGGAGAGGTAACGGGCTGGAGCGCCGCAGCCGGGGCCTCGAACGCCGAAACCCAACTGCAACACCCAGTTGCAGGGCCTCCGCTAAGTCGCGCAGGTGCACGGAGCGGGTGCACGCCTATCGAACAATTTGTATGAGCCCGCACCCGCGCGAATTAGCGGTTGCTCTCATACTATTTTTCTCTAGGCGTGCACCCGCTCCGGACGCCCGCGCGACTTAGCGGAGGCCCTTAACTGATGTAGGCGTTTAATCTGTCGGTTTCATAAGAGCTCGGCAATTAATTCCATCGGCAATCAATGACAACTCTTTTGATATGACCTAAAGGACCAAAAATGTCACCCATTAACTCTTTCGCTGACGGTAAACGGTTATAGCCGTTGTGGCAATAGAACAACCTATATATTGTGTCTAGGTCACCGGCGGCGAAAAATTTCAGAGGTTACACACCAAACCTTGGAAAAAGGATAAACACAGAGGATAAAAAATAAAAGTTCATAAATAAATATCTCCGGACTATGGACACCAATTGACCCTTGTCTGGTTATGGTTACTAAACAATTGATATACATACTAAATACATACGCTCGATTCCAAGGTTCAGGTACAAACATTCATCATACAAAATTTGCGCCTTGCGGATATCGCAGCAACCCCTAGTTTTCTAGTTACGGATTCTAACCTCTATGCAGTCTGGTTGTCGGGATTGGTATTACCAGTTTCCAAAAGCCCCAGTCTTGGCGAGTGACAAGCGCGGTGCCGCCGTCCCACACACATGCCGTGCGCGACTCCTGCGCAGCAGCGCACAGCTGGTGCGTCGGAGTCATCTTCTTGTAGGTTAGCTGGGACAGACAAATCTTAGGACTGTAGACGGTCTTATTCAATAAGTACTAAAAGCAAAACTTAGTAAACTGTTTTTTTAATTTCAACTTCTAGGTAGGTAAACTGGGAGGGAGGAAGGCAAATTTGTAAATACATATAGAACATAAACTAAGTATAATTATACTGATATGCTCTTGCGCACAAATTGCCGGCAGTTTTATCACCTTCTAAAGCTACGCGTACTGTTAGGGATCATTGCTCTAAACGCTAAAGAACGGGAGGTGCCTTAGATAGGATGTAAAGTGCGTTGTATGCATTAGAGTAGGTATACCTCAGCTTTATCATAAAACGTGTTGCAATCCTGGTTGTCAATGTAGTCCATTTTGAAAACTTCTTTCTGCAACTCCCCACTTTCTGTCAAGGTATAAGTAAATGCTGGTAAATGGATTCTTCAATTCTGACTACATATAACTCGAATATTCAATTTTGTGAGGGAGGGGGGAAGATCGCCCATCAATGTCTTCACGATTCAGCCATTGCCGAGGATAAGACACCACAGAATTTAATCGGGTGTAGTATGATTACCAGTTTCATATACTTAAGAATTTAAGTTAAACTTACCATCTGTCATTTTGACAGCATACAAGTTGTCGTATGCACCAGCGCCATTAACTGGCATACAGATGGGTAATACAGGAGCTGGAAAAAATACAAGTTCCATTTCTACTGTACCCATATTTTAAGGAGAGTGTACGGTTTATTATGGGTATTATGCGTCTCAACAAAATTGACCTTAATATAAACGCTTTTAAAGTTATTTTTAAACTCTCTTTAAACTAAAGTCAGAGAGACATGCCCTGTAATAGCAGTTGTCACTATTATTTTAATAGAGCCATAATATACTTAACTCTGCCACTATTACCAGTTTATTAAAAGCCCTAAGTTAATTTAGCTGGGTCAATTTTACATAATTCTCCAATCGAATCAAGCAAATATATTTCTAAAACACTTTGAAGTGTCATCTCCTACGACCAATCTTTACAAAACATCGATGACTCTTAAGGCCATTCATGAATGCAACTCTTTGTCTCTGCAATTTCCTTCAATATTCAGAGAGAAAAGTTGCATTCCTTTACAGATGCTTCCGAAACAGGGTTTGGAGCAGCAAATTTACCGGGATGCGCAGGCCTGGTCTCTCCTGCTGGCATGACCTCGACCAGTGCGATGGTAGCTAGGGTGACCGTCTCGTACTCTGGATGCAGAGTGTAGTCCACCACATCTAAGGAGTACTTCTTGCTGGCGCTTTGCCAGAGTATGAGGTGCGTGTTGTTGCTGCAAAGAATAGGTAGTTTATATCTCTAAAGATTATTAGCCGTTTGATACTCATGGCAATTTTTGAGGTTTAGTGGAGTGTTAGAAAGAGAATTATTAAGTAATCTTTTAGCGCTTTTTTCCGTTTCTTTATGCATATACGAGTAGAGTATTTTGTAATCCCAGATTTGGCAGAACAGGTTATAAATACGAGTATGGCGAAGTGAAGTTTGTAATACCAACAAAGTATCTTATTCAAATAAATTACGTTATCGATTCATTCGTAAACTAAAACAAATAATTTTACGTAAATTGGGACCTAATAGTAAATAACTAACATTTTATTTTAGACTTAGCACATCCATCTATAACTCAATTTAAGGGGACGCTTTTGTTTTACGGTGATAACTGAAATAAATTCGCGAATATTTACATTTTTCACGAGCATTTTTGCGACTTTTACGTAGTGTCTCTTACGCTGTCTCTTACATTGTGCTTTGTTTTTGGATAATTTTAAGTATTCATGTACTTAATAACCGACTTCGACGCTAATATGTTCTGGCTGTGAGATAATAATTTTCCCTCCTTAAATAATTTTCCCTGTATAATACCTGACAAATCTGCGATCGATCCGGGCCATGTCTGCAGCGGACGCCAGCGCGTACGCAGGATGTATTAGCACAGCACTCGTAATAGCGAACATCATCTTGCTTCCAACTTCTAAAAATAGAAAATTAGTTTATGTTTTCTCGTATATTATTAGACTCTTTTGCTGGTAGGACCTTGTACAAGGTCCGTTTGAATCGCTACCACCATTTTGTTTACTAATCCAGCAGCTAAGCAGCAGTGCTTCAGCCCCGGATCTTTAATTTTTTTTAGGCGGGGCAAAAACTGAAAAATGCCGCCCCCGCTCGCTTATATTTATTTAAAGTCAAGTAAATGATGAGTTGTTCATTTGTCTGAAAAGTGTGCATTTGACCGCCCTCTGAACTTACCGCCCCGACTTGCCCCCCCCCCCCCCCCTGTGACAGTTAAAAAAACATAATTTGGCTCCTATTTGTCTGACCCCAAGAGTGCGTGCTTGCCTACAATTACAATCTGAAGCTTAAAAAAACGCAAACCTTAGAAATATTGACTAGTGACCAAGCGTTGTATTTTGAAGACCCCCTCCCCTGAATGGGTCACGTAGTATGATTTTGTTCCCTTATTATCTTAGCAATATAATTAAACGTTCACATGACACCGAGACTAATTTACACGCGGCCAATTAAAGGGTGCTATGGTGAATGTTTGAATGCCTTTACTAAGTGTATAGGTGAAGTGAGTGTTGACACGCGATCTTATTCGTTTAAATTGTCCAACAGCCGCCCATTTATAGAACACCGGCCGTTGTACGCAACCTTATATTATGCATAATTTATACCGATGTGTTCACGATTATTATGCAGCTTTCGCCCGCGGCTTCGGCTTGCGATGAGTCATTTTTCATTTGGAGATAATAAGAAGCCTAGCAGTTTCTCATATGCAACGGGTACCTACACAACACGAGTCGAAAAAACTTAATATTCTATTTTTATTGCTATAAATAACCTTGAAAACCGGGATTGTCCCGAAATTAAGCGTCTTATCCTGTGTCCACCTTATGTATGTACTACATAGGATGAACTTAGAACTAGAACACCGAAAGGGCACTTAGCATATGTCGAGGCACGGCTACGTACCACGACGCTGGTTTTCCGTAGGCACCTTTACCTGGCACAATAACAAAAAACACCAACATACTATATCTATACATAATCTATTTACGTACTAAAGTCGTGCTGTATGACCCCGATCCAAGGGAACCGGCCGATGCTCTCAGCAGGCAGCGAACCCTCGGGGACCGCGTCCTCAGCGTCGGTGGAACAGTGGACTTGGTCCCACTCCAACCCGTCGCTGCGCCATACTGCAACAATGACGTCATATTACGCTATGTGACGTTAGTGTTCCATATCCAAGGAACCCTGTTATTAAGCCGTCCAACCTTTAAAGCGCTCTCTCTGCCGTTAGAACCTTAATTATTTAGGTAGCTGGTTGAAATTTCCACAAAATATTTTTAATATGACGAATAAACAAAAAAAATTGAAAAAAAAAACAAAATGTAAAAAAAATTTTAACCGCCATTTCTTAAATAATTCCTTTAATAATGTAATAATTCCTTTTATAATGTAATTTGATATGATAATGAGTTGAATATGATAACTTGTTAAAAAGTTTCATATAGATGACACTTAGGGTAGTTGTACCCTTAAAATCAATAATGTAATGACCATAAGACGAAGCACATTGAAAAATTCGCAGGGTATGGTAGCGGTAATGTGGCGAAACTGGCAAACGCAAGGCACGAAATGCTGATGTTGCAGGTTCAAGTCCTGCTATTACCCTAATTTTTCTTTGTGTTGTCATTACATAGCATTTTAAAATGTAAAAATTTTTTAATGGCCTCGAAGCAAGAAATCTGATTTATAACATTCAAATCATAGGTACATAATTATAATAAAATTGTAATTGTCTGAAAGGATTTATAAGTGTCTTTATCTACACATATATCATAAATGCTCTATAATGCGCTCAGAAACCGTAGACAATGACCAGACTTATAACAACCAATATTATTATGAGAATTTTTCTAATTTGTTTCTATATTTGTTCAAATTCATTTTTTATTACATTATTTTAATGTGTACAGTCTATAGATATTTAATAGGTACCTAGCACTAGTAGCTAGTAGCAATGCAGGTCATTACCCTATGGCTTCTGAACCCATCATAGAGTACTTATGATATGTGTGTAGATAAAGAAACGTATGCAACTGTACATAATTAGGTCTTAAAACACTCGTGTGATCCTATTATGAAACTCGCTGACGCTCGTTTCATAAAACCACACTCGTGTTTTAAGACCCCTCATTATGCAACAGTTGCATAAAATACAATTAATATGTCTGCACAAGAGACATATTAAAGATAAAACAGTATAAGGCGTATCTATACAAGCAATAATAGAAGCCAAAACAATCATGTTCAGAATTTTTGTGTCTGTCACAATTCTGTAGGTACCAAGGTGACCATTTTGTGTATTCACGCATGTCTGTACAGGGTGTCAATTGAAGAGGAGGTTTAGAGTAGTCGTCTCTTTTTGGCACATTGTATTGCCATTTAAAGTAAAGAGATCAGTGGCCCGTTTCACGAAGCTACAAGTTACAATTTTACAAGTCTAAACCGGCAACATTGGTCATTATTCCCATTGCCATTGGTCATTATAGACCAATGTTGCCGGTTTAGACTTGTAAAATTGTAACTTGTAGCTTAGTGAAAGGGGCCACTGCTAATAAAATATCGCTTTCAATTTTTAAACTCTTTACATGCTATACTATTTCTAAGGTTTGCCCTTTTTACCTGACTACGGCAAAGCCAAAAGGAAGGGTTATGTTTTTGAACACTAGAACTCTTCGTACTCAGGGTCACTGACCGCTGCGCTAGCTGTCAAACATTACCTGACCACAACACCAAAAACACGTAAACCCAGTCGATACCACATCCCATTTTAGAGGCACGTAACAAATGAAACCCCACTGTCCATCCTCCGGCACAACTAGACTCGACTGCCACCCAACACGATCTAGGCAAGTAGTTTATAAAACTGGCAAACAGTTTACCATCAAATGCACAAGTTCCCACGGAACTGATGTTTACTGAAAAGCAACGGCATTTCCTTAAAAAACTTCTAAACTCGAGTTGCCTGTTGAATTCCTTGTAAAATTTCCCTCTGTGTGTACTTTTATTTTGTTAACTTGTGTGAATCATTAAAAAGTATTTGTTGTTGTTGCACAAAATATACATCCTCCTTAAATAGTACAGTCGCTATCTGTTCTCGTCTGTCCCCTTGTCCTCTTATTCATAAACGATATGTAAACCTGTGTTAGTTAACATGTCTTATGTCTTTATCTGTTACTGAGACGTTTACCCTCAAACGAAAGGGACAAGACATTTGTTAGCTGAAACAAATTGTTAATTTTTAATGAATAAGTGCGTTTTAGTATGTACGCCTTCTCCTTCTTAACCTTATGTGGCTTAGGTGGTATGGTTTTCACTGTCATTTAGAGATTTTTTTACAAATGGTTTTTAAATACATTACATCCTATAATTGTAACCGTGCGACGCCAGGGCGGGTAGTTAGTCTGACTTAAAATGTTATCTGTACCTCTTTTGACTATTGACATTTGTTTATATTTAATGTAAAACTAGCTGTTGCCCGCGACTTCGTCTGCGTAGAATTCGTCTATCGCTATCCTATTTAATGTAAGAATCTTCTACGAAATATTAGAAAACATTTTTAAAAAAAGATGAATGAAATCGGTAAAGCCGTTCTCAACTCCCGATCAGAAGAAATAGGGGTTCATTTTTATATGTAAAGAATTAATGTTTTACCAATAAAGAACTTAACTGAACTCGCATAATGTACTAGGCAGAAGAGTTACAATTGAAGCTCGAACATAGAACGCTATGGAAAGAAGGTACCCAAGCATTTGAAGCCTTTGAGGCTCCAAACATTCTATGCTCCAAACGTAAACAAACAGAGGCTTAGTAAAGTGCTAAATTATTCAATAGACGTACTACATACAACAAATAGACAAAGCTTGCGCACGCGCTCTCTCCAAATCAAACAGCTTACAATATGGTAATTTGAATTCTATGGTATTACATATATGGATGTTAATGGCGTGTTAGGTGAGATCACGAGATTACAACTGTGGACTTTGGGTTTGGAAGTTTTGCTGATTCTAGAGTTGCTGATAGATTTGACCATTACAGGATTCATGGAAAAATACGGAACCAAGTTATTTTTAGTATGATATTATGGTCCTGTGTTTTTCTTATTGAAATACAGGACAAGGCCAAAATGATAGCTGAAAAATGGGACGTCCTGTAAAATACAGGGCAGCTGGCCACCCCACTTGTAACAGAACAGCGGGTGGTAGGACCTTGTGCAAGGTCCGTCCGGATCGCTACCACCATCTTGCTCGCTAATCCTGCCGCTAAGCAACAGTGCTTGCACTGTTGTGTTCCGGCGTGGAGAGCAAGACAGCCGGTGAAATTACTGGCACAAGAGGTATTCCATCTTAGCCCTCTGGGTTGGCAACGCATCTGCACTCTCTTTGTTGTTGCAGGTGTCTTTAGGCGGTGGTGATCACTTACCATCAGGTGACCCACTTGCTTGTTTGCCGTCCTATGTTGTATAATGTATAAAAAAAAACATTGAGCATGCGCCGTTTTTAAACGCGCGCTCGCTGCTCGCCGTCGTTCCCTATTTACTTTGTGAGCTATGTAACATTTGTTAGAATGCTTATAACAAGTGAATGCTCAAGTCTGTCAGCACCCTAACCATGGGTATAACTTAACGTCCTGTTTTAGTTTGTATGAATAGAAAGAGATATACGAGAGACATTTAAAGATATTCAAAGCGATTTTCTAATTCAGAGATAGTAGTGCATTGATGATTATTTTAATTCACAGGGTTTTATACTTTAGAACTTAGAACTCCTAACAAGTAGATAATGTCTTTATAGTTCATTAAAATTCCTGGTTAATCAGATTACCTAATATATTCGCACTTGACAGATGGACTGATAAAAAACAGCATTATTAAAAAAAATAAAACCAAAATTCAATTTGTCAGCTAAACAATACGCATAATTCCGTTTTATTCAAAAGCGAACCAACATGGCCGCCTGTGGCGTTGCGTTTTGTTTAAACCAGTGGCCTCCAACCTTTTTTACCAGAACGAATCTAAACACATTTTAATTTAATTGTAGATCCATTAATTAAGTTCTATTCTTAATATACAGTCGACGACAAAAATGTGTTCACACTATTTTATTCGATTGCACTTAGGTGAAAAGTGTAAACATAATCTTTGACGTCGAACGTAAGTACATCAGTATGAGATAAAGCTTCAAATTTTTGCTGCGTTTCCATATTATTTATACGTATTGGATGTATGGGGTATAAACAACCGGTTGGCAACCGCTGACTGGCGCAGCCGCCGTGTGATTAATAGAACAATGCCCGTTTGATGCGTGCGCGCTGCTTTTGTTTTATATGAATATTAAATTAAATCCCCAAAGCTCCGTGGAATACGAAAGTTGGAATTGAAAAGGAGTTATTTGTCTATTTCATGCACACCTACTGTGGAATCTGATGCAGCGATGGCACGGTGTTGAGAACAACGACTAAGAATAGGATTAGAGAGTAACGTCAGCGCATTGTCATTTCATAGCTTTGCGTCAAGGTTCATTCTTATATGTATCTATGAAATGACAGTGTGCTGACGTTACTCTCCAATCCTATTCTAATCGCGGTCTGATAACAAAAGAATTAGACCTCACCTTAGTCTGGGTCTATTCAACATTCATTTCCATAAATTTTCGAGTCCATAATTGTTGGTGATAATCATTGTTATTCATATTCATAACGCATTTTATTTTTGAAAGAGTTAACTTTCAGGATTGTTATAAAACTAATCTAACCTGACCTAATTTGTTATAAGCAAGATGCTCATTTAAAAACTCCTGAAAACGGTACAGTTTCAGCATTATGACTAACGATAATTATGACTAACAATACATTATGAATTTCAAATTTATGGTTGTCAAAGGGTACCGGTCAAGTCTTCCTTACTAACCATATCGTACTTTGCTTCTTACTTAGTATGGCCCAAGAAACATTATTGCTCTCCAAACTAGCTCCGAAAGACTCGACATTACCTAATAAGGCTTTTAAAATTGACTATAACGCTGCACTTAAATCGGCACACCTTAAGACTAACTTAAGGCCTCTCCCACCGCCGACTACCTTGGGCGGGCTGACATGTTCAGTTATCATCAAAGCTTCTAAATAAATAATAATAGCTTATAGCCGTGCTCCCTGCACCACTCATAGTTACTGTTAAGTACTGTACATACTTTATCGATTTTTTTTTAATATTCAGTCGAATTGAGAACCGCCAGTTTTTTCTGAAGTCGGTTTAAATTTTTTTTTTTTATAAATTTTCCAAAAATGAGAACCAAATAGTATAGTTTAGTTTGTTTATTCGGTCAATATAAAATTACATTATACATTGCACAGATATGTCAAATTACACTTTTTTATATTGAGATCGTCAAAATTACATAAAAAGCATTAAACAAAAAAACTAAAACGAAATTAAAATAGGAAATGTCAGCATGATAAAAATAAAACTATTAAATACTAACACTAAACAAAATTAATATTTGTATGTCAACATAATGAAAATTATAAGCATTTTCCACTAAAACTAAGTCAAAATTAAAACTGGAATGATTTTAACACGTTCACATGAACGTGTTAAACGTGAAGCACTACGTGATAAGACGTAAAAAATTGATATATACGATGCAACAGAACGTAAATAGCCGTCAAAATAAAAAAAATATAATCTCATACAACGTGACTGAACGTCGAGCGTCCGTACTAAATTCTGTCAGCTACGTCATCGTGCTACATTTTGTCAAAAATTGGAACTGCTAGTGCCACGCTATATCCAACTTTACTCTTACTAAAGATGACTAGAGTACACACACATGCAAGGACCTGTACAAATACTAACAACGTCCTATGACGTCGCTGCTGTTCCGCGAGTTGACGTTAAGAAACGTTCGTATCAGATTTCGCGTTATTTTACTCACGTTGTATCACAAAGTCTATAGACGTCGTTGCATTTTGTACGGGGAAGTACTGTGCGAAACAACGATATTCTATAAAATCGGCCGCGCACGTCGCACGTTTAGAATTAAAGCGACCCATTTCTGAATTATACACGTCCCAAAATATCACCTTAACTAAAAGACATAGGGTTTAATTTTGGGAAATGTCATATTCAGAATTGAGTCTCTTTAATTCTAAGCGTGCGACGTGAACGTGTTAAAATGTACTGTAAAAAAGATAAAACCTTATTTCAATAGAAATTACAGCAGAAACGGTTACAATTACAAAAAAGAGGGATAACTTCGAATGCTTTTTCCTCTAAAGTATTTTAATAAAAACAGATTTCGAGAAAACCATATTATTTCTCATGCCTTGTACATTTTTTTTTTCAGAAAAAAGTGCTTAGTTATTATAAAATACGGTTACAAAGTTACCGGTTTCACGGCTTTTTAGAGAAGCCTTAACGTGTATAGATGCACACAAAGCAACACTTGATTTGAAGTTTATGCATCTCTCGCTAACTGGGAGGCGGTGTGGCGGATCACGCACTGATACCTCTGGATATGGTTGGTGTCCATACTCTATGGTATTAGGGTACGAGTCAACCGCACTGTGTCTAAGCTATGAGATTGCAATATCATGCCATACCATAGACGTGTACAGGGAGGGGTCCTGGGAGCCGTGACCCCTGTGACCCCCGCACCAGCATGATGCCATCACACCAGCGCCCATCTGTAGTGTACCTAGTATGTATTAAAGTAATAATATTGGTAGTATGCTTTTTGACAAACGAGCGTGCCAGTCACTAAATGGGAAGTGACCCCGGCACCGTCCATGAAAACCAACGGTACCAAGGGAATTGCTGGTCCGTTGCCCGCCTTTAGGTATATCAAGGGCCTCCAGATATGTCACTCGCCGTACGGAACACAGTAACAACCTACTACCAGAGGGGTTTTACTTCGCGCTGTAGGTACGCTTGACTGCCTTGCCTATGACATAGGCAAATCGAAGTATCGAAGTGTCGGTTCACCGCGTGCCCGCTCGCTCGCCCCCGCCGGGTCAGTGTAATTGAAAACGAATGCCGCAGAACCCCAACGTGTCGCCGGGAGTTGCGGGGTGAAGGCGGGCGCGAGAGGCGCGTTCCTTTTAACTCGCGCCGCTTGGCGAATGGTGTATGAAGTAATACGACCTTTGCGAGCGTGTTGATAAAGTTGGAATTCATTTAACCACGGTCGTAAAAGAGAAGATTCTGTACGTTTATTACTATTATTTATTCCGTTCTACAGTGTAACTTTACCACAATTTCCACTATTTGCCCTGAGGACATGCGGCTAGTGTGACCCCGTACGCTCTAAGCATATAGCTTGCTGGAGGGTCACAATTAGCCCCTCACCTCGCCGTCTGACCTCCGGCACAGCGCTGTAAACAACAGAGGGCGGAGTTTCCTATGAAAACGCCTGTCACATAACTCTTTTAAGATTAGTTGGTACCATAACATTATGAATTGGACGTTGAACATGTTTAAACCGCTTATTTGCCAGTCCTTATATATCAGTACACTTAGCACGAATCTTCTCGACACGCGTTAACTCGCTACGTAACTCAGTGAGTCTTTCTCCTACTGGGCCAGTTAGAAAGAGACGCACTGAGTTACGTAGCGAGTTAACGCGTGTCGAGAAGATTCGTGCTAGGTGCACTGATATGATTTACCACTTTAAGGTTATTTAAAATAAGTAACTTGAATTTCCATAATCATACCACAATCGCATAAAAAACAGTGTTTTACTACCGGGAAACTACTTGAATTGATAAAAAATCACATCAATTGGCTACAATAAATTAAAAAGAGTGAAAATTTCAAAATTCCCGCTTCATACGAAGCGATCCCCCTTAAGATAATCGAACAAAAATGTTTCGACGGAATGATTTACTAGACTGTACGATAACATCCTATACCACAATCCAAGTATTCTGGCAAATACATATTTCTATTTCTATTTAACATCGTAGCTTTAAAGCACGTTTTGTAACCTAACCTCAACTCTATTGGTAGTAAAATGGACCTCTTGCTTTGTAAAAATGCTAACTAAATGAATAGTTTTTAAATTTGAATTTATTTGTATAGAGACTCTGTTATGTACCAACTAGTTCTTGTGGATGTTTTAGCTACAAGTAAACCTCTTACTTGTCTTAATTGTCAAACGACATTCTAACAATATGATTCTAACCTAAAATTTAACATTTTGACACCAAAATAGTGTTTATCGCCCACATAAAAAAGTCAAGACTGTAAATTGATAAGATGATGCTTTGGGTTAATTTATTAAGGTACAGTATTTTGATGGTCCTTTTTTCCATTTGGAATGTTGCTAACTGAAAACCATTTTAAGCTAGTTTGGAAGAACGAACGAGGGTTTTTAAGTTTATATTAATTTTGGTATCTACCGCTCTTTTATAAAAACAAAGAGCAGTTTGTTAGTGGGAGTAATGCAGCTGTTGTAAGTTTCAGTTGTCATGGTTACAGATTACAAACAGAAATTAGACGCGGTTATTGAACTACGAAGACTAAACGAGTTCGCTTCGGCCATTGTAGGAGATTATTGATTTTTATGGCTTATGGCGTTTTATATCTGCTTTCAAATAATTAAAAATAAGCTATGGCGGCTTGTTAAATTTTATTTTTGATTTGGCGTATATTTTAATTTCTATACGAAGGTAATATTAGTTTTGAATAAGTTTTGCATTGTGTTATATTGCACTTGATTTCAGTGAAATGCAATCACAATTAATCACATTAAATGAGCTGGAATGATTGACGTGATTAAATAATTTGTGACGTGATTAAACAAGCGTACCAACATAACGAAACGACTGGCTGAATGCGTGCTGCTGCCTTTGCCTTAATCCAATACAATATTTTTTTCCATTTTTTACAATTATTTATTTGTTTCTGAGATTTGTTTACTCCAGTGTTTTCAACCTTTTTCATGATGCGACCCCCCTGGTATGAAGAAATATTCCGCGACCCCCCGACCCTTCGCTTTTTTATCATGTATGTTAGTGTTACAAAAATTCATTCCATACGACGTTTTTATGCGTCTCCATAATTAGGATTCAGATATAAGTACATAATTTAATACATATTCTTTTTAATCTTTATTCTTTTTTTATTGAAGTTTTGTCGACCACTGGCGACCCCCCTACAGAAGCTTCGCGACCCCCGCAGGGGATCGCGACCCACAGGTTGAAAAATACTGGTTTACTCTATTAAGAATTAATATTGTCGCTTTTAACCATTTATATTATAATATTCACTAGGTATAGGGACATTACTCAATGTATTTAATTTACTGCTGCCATAATATTTGTATAATTTTTTATAATTCGTATGAGAGCCTACATATAATCGACTGTCCTATTCAAAAGTTGTAGCGAATAACCACATAGATAGATTTCTCTCGAGGGTATATATTCAAACTCCAGACCTTTGATGTAATTTGTATGGCATTCTTTTGGTAAAAAAAACATGGAAACGGTGATAATTAAACAGTGTTCTTGCCGGTACACGCTTAAAGAACTCACATTTTCGCAGATGCGCTTACCCTCTATCATCGCTACCAACATTTAGTAAACTAAAGATGCGCCATACAAATTACACCAATGTTGACCAAAGGTCTACATTTTGAAAATATACCCACAACTGTATTTTTTTCTGGTAGAACGTGATCCCGTTCCTCGTTATTTGTTTATAGTTTAAGTAAAGTTTAACTGCCGTTTAGCGGTGCGCCGGCGCAGCGATAATAATACTAATTTCCCGCAACAATGACGCCTTTTAGAGTTCTTGTGGTTTTAGTAACGTTTAACTAAAGTTTTAGAGCAGAAATATTGAGACGAAAAGGTACCAAGTGTCTAGTTCTCATTCTGAAATAAAATTAAAAGTTTATTCCTAAGAACACATGGTCACAGAATAAATAATAATACTAAAATGAGTTTTAGGTACAAGCGTTCTACCGTATGCCTAGCTCTGTCGATCGTATAGCTCGTATTCTTTCGCACGCGCCGCAACTCAATTGCCGCTGCCCCATTGCAGGGGTGGCGCGAATTGACGAGTTAAAATTCTAACATTAAATACAAACAAACTATCAATCACGCCTGTTTTGAAAAGGAGTACGCAGAGAACGCGGATTTCCACTACGTACAGGTACAAACTATTCAATTATTTAGAATCCGGAGATAGTTTGAAAAGAGTGGAAAATTAAAAAAAAAGGTAATTTATCAGTGAAAACGTACTACCTAACAAAGACAGATAGATTGTTGTATTTATAATACGCGCATGATCTGAAATGTCCTGGGTTTTATAAAATGACACTCTACTTTCTAAATTATAAAACGCCTCGAGGCCAAACCTAATTAAAAGTAAATCAAGACCTCTACGAAGGTTTATGGGGCGAGCTAATGGCCCGATCGTGAGAAGATGGAGAAGAATTCCCGACGCCCCCACATTTGGGAAGTGGCCGTTAACTGAGGAATAGGGCAAGGTAATGTTTGCCGCGTGACTGAAACATTACAATAATATTTAGGTTAAAGTTTTCTTCATTCAACGATACCTATGTACAGTCAAGGAAATCCAAATACGTACCACCGTAGAACCTAGTCGAAGAGGCATACGCATGACATTTGTATGACATAGCGTGGCGTTTACCGCGTTGCGTCATTGCGACAGGGTTCTGTGGTACGTGAATGCATTTCCCCTACTGTAATTACTGTGGCTCTAACAGGCCTAGGTTTAACTTATCCCCTCTTGCGTCTCTGTCAAACTAATGGCATAAGAAAGGGACGCACATAGGGATAAACTCAGATAAACTTACAACTGGCCAGTCATGTTAGAGCCACTGGAGGTCTAAACCATGACCATGTTCCACGCTGCTGCAGCGCCGGCACCGCACTTGCTACGTATTCTCTTGAGCACTTATGGAGTGATCAGCGGGGCGCTTTAAGACTGTTGTGTACACAGCGCTCCCCATACCAACGGCGATAACGTTTTCCACCCTCTAAACTTTAATCTATAGCCAGTAGAAAAGTAGTAATTTCCAGAAATGGTGGTTTTACAAGGTGGGTAATGCAAAAAAAGGGTCTTATTAAAAGTAGACATTTTATGTAGTAGACATTTTGTGCAGTAGACATTTTACGTTATGGACATTTCGCAAAATGGTCATTATTAAAAGTGGTCATTTTTATTTGTAGTCCCAAACCGCCGAAATGGTTCACACTCTTCTTAAGTGTATAGGTATTTAGATCATTTAATTTAATAAACCCGTGCGTGATTTAACAGTTGCGTAACACTTATGTAAACCACTGGTAACAACAATGCCCAATACGCGTATCAAACACTGGTATGGTTATCTTATCAGATGCCCTTAAATATTTCCTCTCTAGCTGCTTTCCACACGTTTGCAACAAATTTTGCGGGTGGTTGGACCTTGTGCAAGGTCCGTCCGGATCGCTACCACTATCTTGCTCGCTAATCCTGCCGCTAAGCAGCAGTGCTTGCACTTTTGTGTTCCGGCTTGGAGAGCAAGGCAGCCGGTGTAATTACTGGCACAAGAGGTATTCCACCTTAGCCCACTGGGTTGGCAGCGCATCTCCAATCTTCTTGGTGTTGCGGGTGTCTATAGGCGGTGGTGATCACTTACCATCAGGTGACCCACTTGCTTGTTTTCCTTCCTATTTCATAAAAAAAATCTTCTCCCTACCACCAAATATCACAAGTTCGTTTGTTCATCTTTCCGTCTAAATTTAAGCATAACTAGATAATTTACAACTGGAAAATTATAGATAATTTTCATTTTAATCACACTTCTATTAGTTAAGCTAGCTAATTCAAAGTCGGAGTTCAAACGGTACCGTCAGCAACAGACAGACAAAAAATCTACACACATTTATTTTTCAAGAAAGTACGTTAGAAATTGTTTGAATTTTTCTGAAACGTCCGTTTGCGCCGACGTAGGATAAAATAGAATCCACCATCTTACTCGCTAATCCAGCCGCTAAGCAGCAGTGCTTGCACTGTTGTGTTCCAGCGTGAAGAGCAAGACAGCCGGTGACATTCCATTTTAGCCCTCTGGGTTGGCAACGCATCCGCAGTCCCCTTGGTGTTCTGGGCCATGGTGCACACTTACCATCAGGTGATCCACTTGCTCAGTTACTTTCCTATTCAATGTTTTAAAAAAGTGGGTCACGGACTGGACTCTTTTGCTCCCTATCATCCTCACTATCACTACATAATATAAAGTAATGGGTGACCCGCGTGTTTGGCTCTCTTTTTAATACAAACGGCGCTGCTGGCTGTACATAAAGGAAGCGGTAAAATTAAGCCATTAGGTTTCTATTTAACAGCCTGCTTTGGGTCATAAAAATGCTATAAAGGTTGGAATTTTGCGATACTTAATAAAATCTCACTCAAATGAAATACAGTTGCGTACAGAAGGGCTTTATAAATTGTACCGCGGTACTGACTCAGTAGGGAAAGAAAATGGTACTTTAAATAGTTACTCTAAATGTAGAAGAAATAATTAGATATGATAAGTTCATTCAAAGTCAAGTCTTCTGTTTAAACTACACTAAAAATAAATAAAACTTAATATTTTAACAATATTTTAGATATAGATCGTTTTAGGTTGCAAAATAGTGTCAAGTACCTATTTTAAAACCATAAAACTTTCATTGATACGGCCAGACGAAAAAAAAACTTAAAGTTTTATCTGTTGCAATTCTAGTACGTCACTATTAAACTAAATAAACAAACAGACTGACAGATTTTCGCATTTATAATATTAGTACATTAATTAGTAGTAGCAAGTAGCAGGTGTGTATCAAATTAAACAAATTGTATCCGTTATTTATTTAATTCATCTAAAATAATCTATAATTTTTGCTCACGACTGTATGTTTCCTATAAAACGTAGGGTCTTCGATTGGATCATAAACGTACAGATCCACAATTAATATTAATAAGATGCAAATTAAAAGATATTTCTGTTTTTAAATTATGCATTCAAGACCAATAACTGTGAATTTCGAACGCTGCGCTTGTACCCAACGAATTATTTTGCGAAATGCTTATCAAATGTTCTAGTTTCTCAAAAGTGAAATAATTTAAAAAACCGTTACACTAAAAAACATCTACGATGCATGGACCAGCTTAACTGTTCTATCGTCATTATTAAATAAATAAATATCTTAAGACAATTAACACTAATCGATCTAAGTCCCAAACCAAGCAAAGCTTGTACTATGGATAAACATGTACACATTGTACATGTATCGATGATTATAACATCCACGACTCAGGTACAAACATTCATATTCATCATACTTAAATTTACCACTTGTGGGAATCGAACCCACGACCTCTAGCTTCATAGTCATTAACCTCTAAACTATCCGGTCATCGGTTATTATAGAAGTTTTTGTAAAAAACCAAGCACACAGCTGTTTTATATGGCCTTGGCAGTACGACAATGTTTTATACGGCGGCGGCCATAACATAAAGTTTAATTTATCCCTTCCTGCGGTTTTATAAAGTAGTGTCTAGGTAGTGTCTTAAAAAGACGCAAATAGATATAAGCTCGTACGGTCATGTTAGGGCCATTGGCACTTATAACCAGGGGCGTAGCGACGTAAAATGGCGCCCAGGGCTCTTATCTAAACTGCGCCCCTTTCCCTTTGTGAATATTTTTTTTTATTATTTTACTAATTTTGTAATGTAATGTATCTAAAACAAACAAAATATCACAAATATGTCCCCGTCTGGAATAAATGTATCTAAGGATTAAATGATCATCAAAAGACTTTTATTTGCCCATGTATACGAATTTGGATTGTATTTTTTTTAATAGGTAGTTAGTAAATTTCGTTTTTTGCGCCGTTCCCTTATTTGGCGCCCAGGGCACATGCCCTGCCTGCCTCACCCTAGTTACGCCCCTGCTTATAACCTAACCAAAATAAACTTTGAGTCAACTCCGAAAAGTAAATTTGCCATTACTACGGTACCCGGCCAACTTCTTGAGCACCTTAACTGCGCAATCGCCGTTTCTAGTACAAATGCGTATGCGCTAACACACCTCCACTCGATTTATTTTCAAGATGTTTGCCTGTAACTATTGCAGTCGTAAAACCGAATTGATAAAAAGTCGCACCATTCATAAGACTAGATACAAAATTTTCGGAATTCTCGCCTCATACGATCCAAAACAAACATATTTTTGCTAAAAGAGGTCGGTATTTTCTTATGAACAGGGTTTAATGTGGGTTCAATAGGTGAGTTTCAAAAAGACAGATCGGACTTTACGGTATTTCTTTTCAACAATGCTCTTGCCTTCAATACTAACTACCATCAACAAATATCTCGACAATAGCTCGACTACACATTAAATAAATCTCATAACATAAACCAATGTCAAGGCAACAACTATATTCAATCTAACATCCATATTTAGCCACAAACGGTACCATAGAGTAAGAACATAAATTACCCCATAAGCACAAACAAAACTGCGTGGGTTCTTATAATTTTATGGTTATCATAAAACTGTCCGGTCCGACTGTGAAAGCTATTGTTCCTCGCCCTAGATTGTCTGTGGTTGCCGTAGACAGGAAAATGGCGGGTTATTCAGGGTTGCCATATTGAAATACAAAATTGGGACTTATTCATTTTAGTAATAGAAATAATATTGTAGAGCACATTTATTTTTAAGAAGTGACTTCTGCTGCGATCGGGAATTCTAATGTAAATAAAATTAAGCAAAGTACATTGCTGCCTTTAGATATAAAGTCGAGTATCATAGAATGATCCAAAGAAGCAATGTAAATCAAAAACGACGACGTCGTTGTCGACTAATGCCGAGAGGCGTTGATAGTAATCGAATCGTAACAAACGCTTTTGTCTCGATCTCATCCAGTCCAAAGCCCTGCGGATTGTGGCGGGAGCGATGAGATCTAGCCCTACTAACGCCCTTCAGGTAGAGTGCCTGGACCCACCATTAGATCTTCGGCGGCAATTCCTTGCGGACCGGTACCTGTTTCGATCATTCCAATTTTCTGTCCATCCCATTTACCCAAAACTTAAACTATTAGAAGAATATTCGCGTAATTTCCCTTATTGGAAGAATAAAGCATCTACATGCCTTGTTACCAGTCTACGCAAGTTTAATATGATCAAGGATCCAACTCACCACTCCCCTAAGCTCCCAATTTATGAATACTCTTTCTCAACCGTCATTCTTCAACCTCAGGTTTTACTTGATTTTAATGTTTGTAAAGGGGACCCCCACGCGAATGAGTACGTTCGTGGTCTGCTAAGACAAGAATGGAACGACTGGCATACAATCTACACAGACGCCTCGAAACTATCTCCACTTGGATGCGTGGGAGTGGGTGTATATCACACACAGTACGACATAGTACAAAAAATTAAGTGCCCACCTGAATCCTCTGTTTTTACGGGAGAATGTTTAGGAATACTTAAAGGTATAGAATTTATTTTGTTAGCGAAATTAAAACGCACTATCGTATTTTCAGATTCCCGCAGCTCGTTAGAGTCTCTACTATCTAACCCCTTTTGTTCCAAACTCCGCAACCCCATCGTGATGCAAATAAAGGACGCAATTAGTCGATGTCACGCAAGAGGATATGAAGTAACCTTAGCATGGATCCCGGGTCACTCTGGAATTGAGGGCAATGAGAGGGCGGATCAGATTGCTAAGGAAGCTGTGGTCCATGGAGATAAAGATTGTTTTAAAAATTTCTGCCATGACCTCTTGTCTCTACCGAAGACTTCTATGCATAAGGCCTGGAATGCGCGGTGGAAAGTTACAAGTAAAGCTAAGGGTAGCAGATATGCAAACTTGCAACCTGAGATTCCTCATAAACCTTGGTTTGCCAGGATACGTCTGAGCAAGGTTGCAACCTCTTCTATTATCAGGATGCGACTCGGTCACTGCAGTAGTCTCGTCCACCTGGCTAAACTCAGGGTTCGGGATTCCTCGATCTGTGAGTGCGGCCTTGACGAGGGCAATTTAAATCATATATTTCTGCCTTGTCCGCTATATAATCGTGACCAATTTTATGCTGGATTAGTATCCGAAGGAGTGCCACTGCCCACACATATGCCTAGTCTACTGTCAGCTGATTATATGCAGGCATATAAACTAATTGGAATTTTTTGTAAAGGAAATAAAATTAAACTGTAATCCATACTTATCTGCTAACCCTGTAATTGTGATTGTCTTGCTAATAATAATATACTAATACCTACTACATGACTTGTTTAACGCTGATCTGGCTTATTCTCCAAATTGATTTTCCTCGGTTTTTTTTTTCTTTGCAAATTGACGTGACGCTGGCAGAAATGTCTTCGGACAATTGCCAATAAAAAAAAAAAAAAAAAAAAAAAAACAAACGCTTTGAATCTTATTTTTACATAAACCAGAAATCCTTGCAAAACCCTCTTTAGTCAGACGTATCCAATAAAGCGAGCTATGACCATCGCCTTAATTTATAAGGCAGTTTGATTTTGTGAAATAAATCTAATCTAATCTGAATTATTTCGCCTGGTAACCCTAGCTATAGAAAGCGGTTAAAGAGTAAATGACGTTTTAAACCACAATGGATAGTTACCGCCTTTTTGGATGTACGTGAACTTGACGATCAATGGAATTGGGTTATGCTTTTTATTGTTAGCGAACTGGTATTGCTGGTAAACGGAGCACTGAGTCCAGGGCAATGATATCGCAAAACTAATCAAAAAGCTATTATTATCAGTAATCAGTATATTTGTAATCAGTAGGTATACAAGTTGGTGTTTTAGTCAAGTTACAGATGGTTATGGGAGAGGGGATTAGTGTTAAACCTCGACACGTCTTACTGGGGGAGAGGGGGGTTGTTAAAATATGCTAAAAAACATCGTATGATTAATGTACGGCCCCCTAAGGCGAGCAAATTTTAATTCAATGAAAGCGACAGTATCACATGCACAAATTACTTAATATGCTAAGAAAAAGATGTCAACAAATTGGAATAAATACCTACCTACCTCAAAACTAGAACCCCAAAACCATGCTTGTTTGCCATCCTATTTCATTTTAAAAAATCAGAGCAAAATAACGCCTGTATCTATTATTTTTTTTAAAAACAATGTAATTAAGTAATCCTGTTTTGAATAATAAGTTTGAATCACTAAATACTTATGCAAAAACTTATTCGGCCGACCTAAGACAGACATTGCGTGATGGTATTTGTTAAACACAAGCATACTTTTATGGTGTGATGTTGGTGCCGGTGGTAAGGAACCCTCGGTGCGCGAATCAGGTCTCGAACTATGCAATTGCATTGTAAAATGGCAAGGAATGAAGACGCTTCGAATAACTGTTGAGCTATTACAGGAAATTGTAAACCAATTACCGAGTAACGTTTTATTTATGGATCGCTTCCTGCCGATTGGTTTTAGCAGACGGATAGCATATTATGGTATTAGTAATCGTAAGAGGTTTGTATAGATAGGTACCTAGTGGGATGGCAGTACCTTGTCCAAGGTGCACCATCTTGCTCGCTAATCCTGCCGCAAAGCAGCAGGGCTTGCACTGTTGTGTTCTGGCGTGGAGAGCAAGACAGCCGGTGCAATTACTGGCACAAGGGGTATTGCATCTTAGCCCTCCGGGTCTGGGTTGGCAACGCATCTGCAATCTTCTTTGTGTTGCAGGTGTCTATAGACGGTGGTGATCACTTACCATCAGGTGACCCGCATGCTTGTTTGCCTTCCTATTTCATAAAAAAAGAAAATTTTTTTTTAGCAATTTACTGCTTCACTTCGGTATTCTGTCTATTATTAATTTCATTGTAATAAATTGATGCCACAAATTATGACTATACGAAGATTTTTTTTAACATAGTTAATCTACATCTACATCTACACTAATATTATAAAGAGGAAAGATTTGTACCTATTTTTGTATGTTTGTATGTTTGTAATGAATAGGCTCAAAAAGTACTGGGCCGATTTAAAAAATTCTTTCACCAATAGAATGCTACATTCTTCCAATTTGACATAGGCTACATTTCATTTTGAAAAAAATTAGGGACCCTTGGTAAAATTTGAACAATGTAACCGAAGGTGTAGAAAAATGAGTCTTAAAATTGATTGTACCCGTGCGAAGCCGGGGCGGGTCGCTAGTTTCTTATATGTCGAGAAGATATTTATTTTAAAGCCCACATTCTTTCCGTAGACAATATCAAAAACCAATATAAATCAACGGAAACATAAAAATCCATACAAATTAATAAAGCCGTCACTCCTGCGCCCACGCAGTCGCTACACTACTCGTGGTTTTACCTATACGGCTTCACAAGGTAGCTATTATACGACAAGAGGTTGTATAAAATAAGCATTATGACGAGCTATGGGCTTGTTCGCCTATCCATTTTTAGCTTAACCACGCTAAAATGGGGTTTAAATTCAAGCTTTAAACAAATGGTTTCACGCTTTGCCTGCAACAGAAAGTTATCAGAAATAAATCATTAAATGTTTCTCAGTAGCAAATACTTCTGCTAATTTAAACGAACTTTGTTACCATTAACCAAAGTCAGGAGTAACCAAACTAGTTCGGTTGTCCCTTTATTTTCAGTGTTGCCACAGTATCGGCCAAGTGCGAGTCGGACTCGCGGACCGAGGGTTCCGTCATCAACAACATCTACGAGTAAAAGCATAAAAACCAATCCGGTTTTTATGCTTTGAGTCTAAAATTTTTTTTTGTGGGTATTAACTACAAATTTACGGTTTTCGGATTTATTATTTTATTTGTGCTGTGTGACCTTGCTTCTTGCCAAATTTCATAGTTCTAGGTCACCGGGAAGTACCCCATACGTTTTTGAATGCCTTGCGAATGTATGAAACATGCGGCATAAACTGCCGTATCTTTTGATTCCGTTAACTTAGAAGTTTGGTTTTTTCACGGCTCTAAGGGACTGCAGACATGAGTATTTGATATTAATTTCAACTCAATACCTCCACGCGTTCTTGAGAACAACGGTCTTGACAGACAGACAGACAGGCAGACAGACAGACAGACAGACGGACAACAAAGTGATCCTATAAGGGTTCCGTTTTTCCTTTTGAGGTACGGAACCCTAATAAATATCGAAAGAAACTGTTCCATAAATTCAAATCTTACCACTAATGTCAATATTGGGAAGCAAATTAAGATATCCTGATGGTAGGTATTATCTTTTACAATGGCTTATCCTCCATTAAGTTATTCTCTTCACTGTAATGGAAATAAAGTGATAAAAAAATATAATGGGCGGTTACGGATCCTGGATCCAGTTTTATGTGTAAAGTTGTCGTTGGAAGGGTCTTATAAAGATCACAAATTTTAAAATACTTAATATATACCTCTATAAAAAGAGTTTATTTAATTTGCGCATTAATATTTGAAGTAGCATTTAACCTTGTTTTTTTTTATTTACGCGGGCGTAGGTCGCCCGGTGCTTACCACATTAACTCGGAGTTAAGTGGACATCACCGCACGACGAATTGTAACTTTTTAGAGATACAACGAGTAGAATTTTATGTTTTTTATCAAAAAATAGTTACGTAGTCTTCGTAAATTGTGTTTTTATTTTTCTTGTGATCAATGCCTTATGTGTGCTGTGGATGAATAAAGTTCTATTCTATTCTATTATATTCTATTCTATATTTATTTTGAATATGATTCGTGATTCATTGTTTATATTAAGACAGCCGTGATTTGTATCGATATCGCTGTCGCCGAAGGTTGCCGATGCTCGCACGCGACTAAACGCCGACAATGGCAGCATTATACAACTATGAGCATTTGCTCATATGCATACTGCACCTTTACGCTTCCTATGGAACACGTGGTTTAAATTTCATGTTTCTATCGTCAGCGATTGAGGCTGTTGTCTGTCAGTCAGTCAGTCAGTAACGGAACACTTTTATGCATACACAAAGAAGGTAATTCAAAATCGTATAAGCATTAGCATATGAAATAGTGAACACCTGGTTATTTGGGGGCAAATAGAGCTGAGATCTCAAACAGTGAGGCGGAAGCTGCCAAGGCCTGCGCAAGCGCACGTTGCGCGTAGATTTGAGATGTTTACCTAACGGGGCCGTGGAATGTTAAGTCATTGAGATGATCAGCCTTCGCATTAAGGCGTGTGTACCTGTTAAAAAAGTATGTTTTCTTATAAAGTTTCTTATAAACCTAAATAGATAATTTACTTAATGAAGGACAATATAAAATACCTTTTTGATTAACTTAACCCCTTGACGATAAAAAGCTAACGAATCTGTATTTTATGTTATACAAATCTTGCACACTAATCCAACCGCTAAGCAGCAGTGCTTTCACTGTTGTCTTCCGGCGGTTAGAGCAAGACAGCCGATGTAATTACTGGCACGAGAGGTATTCCATCTTAGCCCTCTGGATTGGCAATACATCTGCAGTCTCCTCGGTATTGCGGGTGTCTATGGGCGGTGGTGATCTGATCACTAACCATGAGGAAGCTCACTTGCTCGTTTACCTTATATATTTAAAAAAAAATGTTAAATTTTTTATCCATTATATTAATCTCTACAAATCGCTTAACATAATAAATGATTCTTATTCTTACATAACGCTTTTAGACTAAAACTGTGTAAGGTTTCCTCACGATATTTTCCTTAGCTGAAAATACAGGTAACAATTCGATTAAATTGTATTTAAATAATTTATTAAAGAGTTCCTTGCCTCTACTTTTCATTTAAATATTTGTTTCATACATTACGATCACAACATTAATCTATCAACTTCCAAAACGAGACTCCAACAAACCGTATCGAATCCATTCCGTATTCAAAAGCAGAACGACGCACTGCGCCCGCGCCGCCGCCATTTGTAATTTGTCAATCATGTGCGTAGGACCAGCCACCGGTGGAGCTTCTATAAATCTGACTGAGCTGGAAAGTTTTACAAAAATAAAAAACTAATTGCTAATTGGCTAATTTCGAGCGTTCGAAAGTCAAAAATCAACCCGTAGGGGTGCAATTTTTGAATCTCACCAGGTGACTAGAGCTCACCAAAATGGCCGAATCTCTATGAAAAACGGCTATTTTGGTGAGCTTTAGTTACCCGATGAGATACAAATACAATTTTTGAATCTCACCAAGTGACTAAATCTCACCAAAATGGCCACATTTCTATGAAAAACGGCTATTTTGGTGAGCTTTAGTTACCCGGTGAGATACAAATACAATTTTTGAATCTCACCAAGTGACTAAAGCTCACCAAAATGGCCGCATTTCTATGAAAAACGGCAATTTTGGCAAGCTTTAGTCACCGGTGAGATTCAAAAATCGCACTCCAGGGCGCTTCTTATATTTAAACGATGCTTTGTTTAAAGAAATATTGCTGTACTTTTTCTATTCTTTATTCAGAGCCAGCAGTGAGACGTAATCTGAATATGAAAGCTAACATTGGTCTATGAACTTATGAAGCAGGAAGATTAGATCTTAAATAGACATCTTGCGCTTGCGCATAAAATCCCGTGTCCATCATAAACTAAAGCCCAACGACCGCATTAAACTTGTCGTTTAAATTGAAAACAATATTGTGTAACTCAATAGGATTAGCATAAGTATATTATGTTTATAGTATTTATGTTTCCGGTTGAGTGAGAGGAACAATGGCGGAGTCACTGCGCACAGCTGGCTACTGACAAGAGTATAGGTACCTCTAAAATACCTTCCTATGGTTGTTTTGGTTGAACATTATGTATTCTGTAATGACTGTAAGCTGACGTTACTCCATTCATACATTTAATCCAACCTAACGTTTCTCTAGATATTATTTTATTAAATGTAAGTAGGTAGCTTCTTAGTTGTTTAGGCACTTAAAACAACGTGATTAAGTAAAAGCCACCGATTATCGTATTTCATCAGTAACTTGAGATCACAGACTTAAAAGATTAACTTCAATGGCTTTCAATGGCGGAGTCTTGATTGAGTTTGTTTATCTTTTTCCAGCGGCAATTGCCTGCCTTAAAAAACAGGCTCTGGATAGACAGACAAACAACATTCCTTTTTATCCATAGGGGGATTAAAAGACAGAATAATTTCACATAATTGCTGGCCAATTTCTCACTTTTTAATATATATTAAAATAACAGACACAAAAAAATCTGTCACCGAGTCCCATTATTTTCTTGCCGCCATTGCTGAGGTATTTTATAGTGCACGATGCCTTCCGCGTGCCGCGCTCGAGCATTTTAATGAGGTTTTTTAACGTCGACACATTGTCTTCGAGGTATTGGAATGGGCGTTTTATCGTTGAGGTGTTGGTAGTTTTTGTTGTAAGGTGTTTTATGGTAGCAGATCAAGAATTTGATGCTGGCATGATGGATTGTGTGGCCTTCGCTCTTGGATTATAAAAGCGAAACACTTAAAATTATTGACATGCCTACAGTAAAACCCACAAAAAATTACAGTTCGTTAATTTTCATTCGCGATTTACCAACAATCGGTCTGGTCGCGATGATTGTATATGATCGGAAATCACAAATAAACTAAAACTCAACTTTGTTTGTCATTGAAATTAATGGTACGAAATGTAGAGCATATTCCTTCTACCTGTTTTTCGCAATATCAAACGTCGAAGTCTACGGGTTAACTAATAAACGTATGGGCTACATATATTGGATGTATGAATTCCATGCCGTAAAAAATCAAATCCCGCTAAGTACTTCCCATTAAGATAAGAAAGGTTCGAAATTTTCTCCATCGCTAATAAATACGTGTTAAATTTGGAAGCTTAAAGGAAAATACCGAACTGTCTTTAATACTTTTTTCAATAAGTCTTTATTTACACACACAACGATAGTTATCTCCGTTTTTTAAATCTATTTTACACATTATACATACAGTACAAATAATCAAGAAACTGCAGGATCAACAAATGTAATACAACAAATGGAGCAAGTAAGCGGGTATGTACCAGGTATGGAATATCTGGTAATACTTGTACGTTCCAATCAGAGTCGGGTACTTGTCAATTAACGGCACAGGACGTCCTGGACTGGAACAGGTACAAATACTCGTATCTGGTGCAGTGCCAATTAGCGCTGAGATCAGAGTTGACGATAAAGCCTCGTTAATAAATAAGATTTGCAAAAGGTGTCAATGGATTTAGATCTAGTCTAGAATTATAATGCTCTCACTTTTGCAAATTATTGTATTGTGTTTGTATTTTATTTTAATATTTGTTACTAGACTATGTATTGTATTTATTAGCATGTTGTATGGTAATTTTTCATTGTTGTTGCTATCTTGCTCTTTGTCTGTCCCTAATGTGATACTCCTTTCACCCACTTAAAGGTTAACTGGAAGAGATCCCTTAAAGGGATAAGTTAGCCTTTGTACATCACTGTATTTCTTCTTGTCATTTCTGTTATTTTGTGCAATAAAGAACTTACTTACATGTACATACATAAAATTGTTTTAAACTTTCGCGACTTTCACACATATTTATAACATTATCGGGACTTAAGCGCGATAGAAATATACTGTTGATTTACCTCGACGTTTCGGCCATGTTTCAATGGCCGTGGTCACGAGTAGACTGAAGTGGAGGGTATTACTTCTGTTTAGCCGCGCGAGTTTTACGAACTACCCGCACTTTGTCTTGTTTATTTTCCACCGGCATATCACTACACCGACACACAATGCTCACAATGTCCGACGATTTATCCGAAGATATATCTACATACATAACTCTTTGAAACACCAAGTTTTGCAGCAAATTTATAAAACTAAACTTATCAAAATCACTGTCGCTATATTATGAAACCGCGATTAGAAAATAATTGGAGAGTAGTGTCAGCCCACTGTCATTTAATACATATAGGAATGAAGCTTGACACAAATCTATGAAATGACAGTGTGCTGACGTTACTTTCCAATTATAGTCTAATCGCAGTTTGATAACACATCTTGTCAATAGGATCACAACATTGCGTCGTTGACTGGAATGGATCAAGGTTAGAATTAGGTTCGCCAATATGTTTCCTGTGGAAAACAGTTGAGGGTCTACAATTCATTAGTTTTAGTCAAGCCTACATCTGCATATACGGCGCCTGGTCTAGTTTTGCTTTATTCTATTTTGATCCTTAACTTGACCTGAGAAAATACAACTATTGTCTGAATATTTTTTTAACTCAAATAGCTGCCAGCCTTGGTCACCTGAAGCGTCGGTTAGACGTGCCGACAACACTTTATAGAGTTCACAGAAGATATTTGCACTCAAGTCTCAAAATCGCAATTAATACAGAATTGATTACTTTTACATATGGGCGGAAGTCTTTCTCAATACTCCTTATATTGTCTATTTGAAAACAGTATAAAAATAACTATTCTAATAAATAATTCTACGAATTAGCGCTCCCGTGGTTTACCGGCCGGGCCCGGTTTTCAATCTCTAGTATGCACTTCCTTTATAAAAATACAAAAAACCATTCAAAGCAATAATCAATTGAGTTTAAAGTTCTGCCGGTCATATCTTTGCAACGTCACAGTTGTTTCCTCAAATAATAACCGTCAATCACTTACCAGGGCGTAAGTTATCAGAACGGAACTGCGTTACGAAACCATCTGTGTATTGAAAACTATATGTACGAGTATATGCATATCTTGTACAGTCAGTGCCGAGTATAAGGCTGCCTTTCCACCAGAGATGTGCTAGGAGGCGTAGCGAGGGATGTGTTTCTAAAAACCAATAGAATCGCATTATTTACCTCGCCTCGGTCAGCACAGCTCTGGTGGAAACGGCTCATGGGTTCTTTACAAACACATTCCTCGCTACGCATCCTCGCACATCTCTGGTGGAAACGCAGCCTAAGGCGGTGGGTTTTTGTTTTTTTATAGGCTAAAGCCAAAGATAATAGCAACTAGAAATACCATAAAAACAATCAAAACCCAAGGACTCTAGTAGGATGGAGGTCGTCTCTAACATAATATTTACTTACATGGTATTCTTCTTTTATCTTTACATCTTTAGCTTCTTTATAATCGATTTGCGTAATTTTTTTTGCATCTTGATTTAGCGGGAGGTACAGTAAATTTTGTGTATCATCATATTCATCATATTAAAATATCTCGATTAAAAGGTGTCGTAATGTTTTATAAAGGTAAATTAATAAAGAAAACCAGCGTTGCTGCACTCGTCTCGTGTAGCAACACGTGCTGAGTGGAAATCCCTTTATTGGTGTCAAATTGTGTCACCATCGATAGTTAGGTTATAAATATTTTGTAAGTTAATTTTTGTAAATGGTGGTGGTACTTTATGAGACTAAATAAAAAATATTTTCTTTCTTACTTTTCTAAAGCACCGAAAAATATTTCGGTTATTCATCCTTGCTTTTAAGTCTGATCGATACTATGTCAGGGTTTCCAACCCTGGGGTCCGGGGACCCCTGAGGATCCGCGTAACAATCCCATGGGGTCCGTAAACGAAATAAAAATTACCCATGTAGCACATTGTCGCGGCCGAGCGTTGGACGGAAATCGCGGTTTTCTTATAAGTAAAATGGACCCATGTTTTTTTTTTCGCAGATTATGGTAAAGTGATACTAGGGTTGCACCAATAAAAAAGGTTGGTAAACCCTTCTATAGTCCATCCTTATCCCCTTAAGGCTGAACCACAGCGCTTCACAGAGATACAACTAGCTTCATAGAGTTGCGTTACGCGCAAAACGCAACTCTACGAAGCTAGTTAAAGCTGTGTGGCATACGCGACGGGTACGCGACTAGTGTGGATAGATAGATAGATATCTCTATTTACATAGAATAAGTAGATTCATCGAAAGTAATTAGGGTATGGTTATTCTGCTATCTGTTTTATTATTTGCAAAAGTTTTAAGACTTTATGGGAAATTTTCCTGTGTATCCTTTACACTATTGCTGTTTTATCTGACAGTGTTTGCTGAACTTAATTTAAAATTTAGAGGTAGGCCAGTATATATTTGGTTCGGTCTTTGTGTCCGTGCTGACTGTATTTGAACAGTACGTACCGTGGTACGTAGCATGCAAACTAGCAAGCATCGGAAGGGCTGGGCAGACCCAGTGGACCGAGGTAATTCCTTATTGTCAAGAATTATTGCTTTGCGCTAGAAACATGTTGATGAGAGGAGCGTGAAGCGGAAACAATAAAAATAAATACCATTTTTCTACTAGATTTAATCGCGGTTGTGGTATTTTATTTAAAGACATTTACTCAATACTTTATTGCTTTTCCACAATGTATGTTACAGATGTTATCTTAAGTTATGTGTTCATCGTGGACCCTGTCGGGCACAGCAACTTTCGACGAGAGGGCAACTTATTACAAAATTAATTACAAATTATAATATTAATATTTTATACATTTCTAAATTGCAAAAACTATTACTTACTAAATTCTAGGGTTACCATTTTACTTTTAAATAATACAGAAAAGAAGGTAAGAGTTATTTATTATTTTATTAGTTTTATTTTTACCCGACTGCCGTCAGAAAGTAGAGTTCAATGTTTTGTGCCTATTTAATACTGTTAGTTCTTTCATTTGTCATGGCACTCATTGCTGGCTATTTAAATGAAGTTTTTATCCATCTACCTTAAATAGTGCTTTGTACAGTGGCAGACAACTAACGTTAAAAAGCTTAGAGCTTTAACAGCGGGTATTTTGTTTAAGAAATTATTGCGGAAGGAAATCACTTGATAAACACAGTTCATTATTTGTTAATTTTATTTTTATCCGACCGCCGACAAAAGCAGAGTTTAAAATCAAACTACGTAACTAGGTTATTCGCTATCGCTTGTACACTATGGCCCTCGCCCTACACGTGTGATTGGCATAGGTTAAACTATCGTACTGTCAAGATCAGTTTAGAACCGATCGCGGTGCGCACGCGCCTCTTATTCGCGTTAGTTTTTTTCTTTCATAGTGCAATGTTTTTTAGTGTAGCGGTTTACATAATTCCCAACAAATATAACCGTCTCAAGATTAAGTGACGGTAATGTTAAACAAATTTGAAAAAATAATTTACATGGGGAACTGGATATCCTAGTGGTTAGTGACCTGAGTACAAAGCTAGAAGACTCTGATTCAAATCCCGAAGGGGTGAACATTTGTGTAATGAACGTTCGTTCCTGAGTCATGGATGTTAAATATGTATGTAAGTTTGTATTTAATTATCGGTATAAAAATGTATATCCCTTATCTAGTTCTAGTACCCATAGTATGTATGAAATGTTAGTGATACGCTTACTCTATGTTTAGAGCTGTAATCTATCCATGCCATTCAGCAATCCAACTTAGGCCTAACTGAAAAAAAAATTAAAGACATTTTGACGACCGGAGAGCCTAGTGGTCAGTGACCCCCTGACTATAAAGCTAGAGGTTCCGGATTTGATTCCGAGGAGGGGAAAATGTTTGTATGATGAATATTAATGTTTGTACCCAAATCTTGGTTGTCATAATGTATCTAAGTATGTATTTATCTACGAGTATATAAGTATTTATATCCATTAAATCATGCCATGTGGCAGTTTAATCGCTGGTGTCAAATTATTGGGCTAATTAGAAAAAAAACATCAAAATTATAACATAAAAAACCAGTTTCCAAGCTCGTGTCACATTGGAAAGTCCATTTTCGTATTATAGTTCCATTAATATCATAAATTCAAATTCTACGTCCGGCGTACGTATGCTAATTTGTTTATTTAACATAAATATTTTGTAAATATGTCCAGTATGCCATACGATGATGTCTTGAGTTCATAAATTGTTGGATAGTAGATCGAATACTGGGCAATTTAATCGATATATAATTTATTAGAATAGAAATCGGCGGCGATGTATCGATATGAACCATTTATGTGCTAATCTGTATCGATTCGTGTAAAAATAACGGTAAAAATGTATTTATTCACATGGAAGCCGATATGTTTGAGTGAGATATGATGTGGAGTATCGTTATAGTCTTGTTGCTGTGCTATTTATAGCAATTTTTTTATTATCCTTTCTTTTATGTCCTGTAAAAAGAAGAATGAGCTGCAGAGTTTCAGAATCTATTTCCAAAGAGCTCTAAAAATGGTAGTTATAGACTGAGCTCAAGTTAAAGCGCGCGACTTACCGGAAGCCCTAACTCCATTTCAAATACGCGAGTGATCCGTTATTTCAATATGCCTAAGAGCGGTTTCGCACTACATCCGATCCGAATCCGTGAAAATATGGTCCGTAGTAGCCGTAGAACTATTTCTATGGTAATTTACGCACTAGAACTGATATCCGTAATCCGATTTCTTTCTGTCATTCTAAAATCTCCATACCGGAGAAGATTTTTGACGGACCGAAGTAGCCATAGTATTATTTCTATGAAAGCTCGCGCACTGCGTCCGAGTTAAAGCCGAGCTGCGTTCGAGCAGAGAGGCAGCGGGGCGGGCGGGGTATGCGGCTGGCTGACGTGAAGTGGCAGGATTTCAGTGTGGCAGCGAGCGCATACGCACGTTGTTATTTGCGTTATGTTTCCCTACGATGTTTTTACTGTAATTGAAAATGTTGTACCCATATTTTCACGGGTTCGGATCGAATTCGGATCAGACTAGTGCGTAAGCAATATCCGAATTCGGTCCGAGTTTTCAAGACCCATGTTTTCACGGGTTCGGATCGGATTCGGATCGGACGTAGTGCGAAACCGCTCAAAATCTCACAGTAGTTTTATGTAAAAAAATTATGAACGTATTTTATTTTTCTGCCTGGACTAGAACGAGACCATAACGTTTGGGGGTCATAAAACTGGTTAAAAATTAATCGTGCGCTAGTCATTAGTTCCGATTGTTCATGGCCCATAAACACTTAAAACGTGGCTCTCAGAACAGAGCGTTAATTCATTGGGTTTTGATAATTATTGGTTCAAAGTTTACATTGTTTTCTTTTGTTGGTAAAAGTTCGACGTCCTTTTGAGGTTCAGAAGCTTTGAGAACCGTTAGGTACCACAGTTAGCTACAGTAACAATTTAATGCATCAAATATTGCAATCGAAATGATTCACTACACCATGCGATACCGATAAATAATGACTACAAAAGTCAAAAGTCAAAATATCTTTATTCAGATTAGGCTCACAGGAAGCACTAATGAATGTCATAATTAGACAAAAAAAAGAAATAACATTTATTTTAGACTTATTCAACACAAAACACACACATACACACATCACACAGAGTACAATTATAACAAACACAGTTATGTTTGTGTTGAATAGAATCAAAAAGAGCCCCAGTCAGCATACTGCCTCGGTAAAACCGAGACGCTGATTTTTAGTGGGACCCCTGAGATCCTTTATACTGAACTAACCTAAATCGATGCCAACGATCGAATTCGAATTTACCACCGTTTCGGGAAAAAACTCTGATGTGAAGATACCAGCATAGTGATTTTTAGCTATTGATTTCAAGCATTCTCTATTAGGTATTGTGCTTTATGCCGACGCACGGCCAACCCATAAAACCGAACCGCAATTTCAATGTCGCGACAACAATAGTAGAAATATTTACTATCCATAATTCTACATGACATAATATTTCTGTTCTGCACAGTTCACGCCATTCGCACCATTACATTACTCATGCGCAACCTGTAATTTGAAAGTCATAACATGTGTCTATGGGCATACGTCCACGTAGCAAGTACGTGTGTCCGTCTGTTTGAACTTTGCGGTCCCGTGAACGCGGTGGGAAAGTATTGATTACAGATCCGATGTTATCGACATTATTACGGCATACTAGGTTTTCCCTGTGACTACGATTATGTTATAATTTAAGTTATTAATGTAATCGACAATAATAACTTTAAGACTAACCCTACACTTCAATATTCATCGTCAATCAATATGTATCCGGCGATCCAGCGTGTCAAGTCGACTTTTGAGCGTTCGCCGTTCGCCAGCTGCAGGCCAATATCATACGCGAGCGTATATCTTAGGCGGCACTGATTGGCGCGCGGGTGTCGAACGCTTAAAAATCAAGAATCACCACACACGGTCCTTATATTTCTACTCTATCTGTCTACTCGTATTCTGCGATATTGTCAATATATTTTTATTAGATCCTGAATTGCGAGATAAATATTAACTTTTAACGCGACTTCATTCGCGTGGAATTAGTAGCCTATGTCCGTCAAGTCAACGATAGTGCAGATGTCTATTAGTAAAATATTTTTCGGAATCAGTTCAGTAGTTCCAGAGATTGTCCCCTACAAACGTACAAAAAAATAAGTTTACCTCTTTATTAAATTACTATAAATTTGTTCATTAGCTGTTGAATGTACAAAATTAATATGCGATTGAATGGCTCCAATAGTGATTATGATTATTGTTCAGTGTCGCTATGCGAAGTGATGTTTTTCATTGTGACATTTAAATTCTCAAGGTGCAAATACTACATGGACTAAACACAGTAATAACGCTCCATGGACTAGAGCTATGCTTATAAAACCTGACAAGAGCGAATCCGACTCCCGCGCCGAGGGTTCCGTACTTTATTTGTAGATTTTGCAGGTGGGACCTTGCAAGTGGACCTTGAGCAAGGTCCGTCCGGATCGCTACCACCATCTTGTTCGCTAATCCTGCCGCTAAGCAGCAGTGCTTGCACTGTTGTGTTCCGGCGTGGAGAGCAAGACAGCCGGTGTAATTACTGGCACAAGAGGTATTCCATCTTAGCCCTCTCGGTTGGCAAAGCATCTGCACTCTCTTTGTTGTTGCAGGTGTCTATAGGCGGTGGTGATCACTTACCATCAGGTGGCAAGCAAGTGGGTACTTGCTTGTTTGCCTTCCTATTTTGTATAAAAAAAAAAAGACAGACGGACAGCGAAGTGAATGTATTTGAATTCTGTTTTTAACCGACTAAGGCAAAGCCAAAAGGAAGTGTAATGAAATGAATTTAGTTCTCTTTGTGTATTTACGTATTTTTCTTTAAAAAGTAGGGAACCCTAGAAACGGGTTAAAGACTTCATAGCCCTAGTTTTCTTTTTTTTACGGAATGTCTGTAATTAGACGGCTGTTAGAAATGGCACCGGGCGCGCTGGCACGTGCCATAATTCAGACATGGCTACGGAAAATACGGTTAAGAACTAACTGGTACAGTTAGATATTTACTAGAAAAAACTAGTCTAATGATGTGCCCCGAAAAGACAGTTCAATTACATACCAATGATGTTAGAAAACAGTTGCAGTAACATGACGTCTAAGTTCATAATTCATAATAATTTATTTGTTAAAAGTTTGTTAAGATTATCTCTACACTTACGCTCCGGTTTCGCACCATTAGGATGTGATTTTTTTTTATACAACATAGGAAGGCAAACAAGCAAGTGGGTCACCTGATGGTAAGTGATCACCACCGCCTATAGACACCTGCAACGACATAGAGAGTGCAGATGCGTTGCCAACCCAGAGGGCTAAGATGGAATACCTCTTGTGCCAGTAATTACACCGGCTGTCTTGCTCTCCACGCCGGAACACAACAGTGCAAGTACTGCTGCTTAGCGGCAGGATTAGCGAACAAGATGGTGGTAGCGATCCGGACGGACCTTGCACAAGGTCCTACCACCCGTGAGGTTTTTATGTACTTTACATCATAACTGTATCCATGCGAAGCCGAGGCGGGTCACTAGTAACAGACTTTCATCCACTCAAAAGTTAACTGAAAGAGATCCCTCAAAGGGATGAAAATCGTATCAAAGTCCGTTGCGTGGTTCAGGAGGAGTAAGCGGTCAGACAGGGAGGATAAGGACAGATAGGAACAGATAGCGAGTTTGTTTTATACTATACTAGCGGACGCGCGCGACTTCGTTCACGTAAAATTAGTAGCCTATGTCCATCAGGAATATTGTAGCTATCTATCTGTGAAAGAATTTTTGAAATCGGTTCAGTAGTTCCAGAGATTACCCTCTACATACAAACAAAAAAATATCTTTAAAAAAAATACTTCTTTAATTTATTAGTGTAGATAGATGAAGATACGTCTCTTTTCAATGACACAAGTCAAACAAACACGCAAGAAGCAACAAAATAAATTCTGGCAACTTGTTAGCCGCAGGTCCCCAATTCTGGCGTTCTTCGACACTCATCTAACACTCGAGATATATCAAAAAAGTGACTGATGTCATAGGGAACTGGCAGCTCTTTTAGACATAGAGGTAAATATCTCAACTATGACTTCATCTTTAGTGACACGAGATTTGCCTCCTCTTTGGCCCTAACATGACCAGCCCAGGTTTAACTTATCATAATCATCAAACTAGTGTCATAAGAAAGGGATGCAGATAGAGATAAACTCATTTAAACTAAACTTGGCCATACTAGTCGTGTTAGGGTTGCTGTAGTGTAACAGCTTCGCAGATCTCTGGCAGGTGCATGCGTGCGCAGGTTTTGTGGCCGAGTAGGAAATTAGTGCAAATTCTTGTAAATAATTCAAGCTAAGTATGCTTAAGTATTTGAAAGGAATTCTCGAACGAGATCATTTGCGGAGTGATTTAAGAGCTATCTAATTTAGAATTGAACCAGATACGATACTCGTAGTTTGCTGTTTAGCTTTATAAAACCAGCGTTGCTGCACTCGTCTCGTGTAGCAACACGTGCTGAGTGGAGATCCCTTTTTGCATGGTTTCAAATCGTGTCACCATCGATAGTTAGTTTATAAATATTCTGTAAGTTTGTTTTTGTAAATGGTGGTGGTACTTTATGAGACTAAATAAAAATATTTTACAACAAATCAAACTAGCAACTCGCTCCTGCTTCACGCAGGTACAATCGGTATGTAATGTATAAAAACCTCCCCTTAGACAGGTTTTATGAAGAATTACTCTAAAAACACCTAATTACATATTTATACACATTTTTATGACCGCGGATCTTAAGGGTCACGCTGTCTGACATTTGAACCAGGTAGTCTCTATTATTATATGTCATGACAGGTGCATAGCGCCCTTTAAAACGAGGTGTACTATTGCATACTGGTTATCCGCCATATTGTATAAATATTGTAGAGTTTAATGATCTTCTAACCAACAAGAAATTATCTGAAACTACCGTGAGACTCGGATATATTAATAAAAACGGATCACTTACGTAGTTTAAAGTCGAGAATTGCCCGACATGTCGTCGTCGCGCCACCGCCGCGGGGCTCATGATTAAGGACCACGGACTGGTCCGAAACATGTCGGGAAATTCTCGACTTTAAAATATGTGATTAATCTATTTTTATTAATAAGAAATTATCAGTTAAACACCTTTAATTATGAAAAGACATGGTAAAACCAACATCCAAGTTACAGGAAGCATTATGCTTCATTCGAAATTTTAATTTTTATAAAATAAATAAGTAAAAGATAACTGTACCAGTGATTGCCAAATGTAGACATTGTGTTTACTAGCAGTTGACATGATTGTCTCCTTTTTTACTCTTATATTTCCGTATCTTCTCATCAAACATTTGCCACTCGCAGGAATCGAACCCGGAACCTCTAGTTTCGTTGTCAGGGTCACTTACCAATAGGCTATCGGTTGTTTAACTTTAAGTTTACCGTGTTTAATTATTAATAATGCTAGAGCCTTCCAAACTGGTATTTTTTTATATCTTATTGACACCATTCGTAAAAATAATAAATTCGTACAAAATAAATGATTTCTATTTCTATTTCTATTCTAAAAAACGGTTTTAATGAAAAATACATTTAAAATTCGAATTTGAACTGAAAAGAGCGTTGGTGGCAGTGGTGAAGGGGTGGGCTCGTGATTGTGAGGTACCGAGTTCAAACCCCAGTTTTTTTTAAAATCTGATGGCTGTTTGCTCTCTAAATAAATAAATAAATGTTATTTTTGTTTCCAGTGATGGTGTGAGCGCGCATGGTGGGCGCCGCGCTGCTGGAGGCGGCTGCACGCGGCGACGCAGCCCGGCTGGCGGGGCTGCTAGCCTCCGGCGCCGCGACCCTCGACGTTGTTGACGAGGTAAGCCACGCCACGCCACGCCACGCCACGCCACGCCACGCCACGCCACGCCACGCTACGCCACGCCACGCCACACCGCGGTGACGTGCCCCTACAGAAGGGTGTACTACTCGGATGCCCGCGACTTCGTTTGTGTAGAATTAGTAACTTATGTTTGTCAGGGATGCTGAAGATTTCTATTAGTGGAATAATATTCAGTAGTTCCAGTTATTACCACTCTACATACAAACAAACAAAGTTTACCCCTTTATTATACTAGTGTAGACTATTTTAGACTAGTATAGACTAGTGATGTAACGAATGTCATTTTTCGAATGCGAATGCAAATATCTGCTACCGACATTCGCGAATGCGAATGCGAATATTCAGTATTTGTTCAAATTTGGCGCCAATTGTCTATGGCTTGGAGGCAGTCTCGTTCAAAGGAGATGCGTTCCATTTGTATTTATAAGTTCCAATGAAAATGTAATTGTTAAGCTTCATTGCAAAAAAAAACAAGTAAGTAAATAAATAATACCAAATGATAAAGTGAAAACTGATATTGTGATTACGAGGTTAATTACTTTTTCTTGCATTAAAAAACATAAGAAATGAATGGATTTTGATTTTATTTATCTACTATTGTCTTCAAATTGGTTTTTTTCTGCTATTCATATTCGCAAAATATTCGCATAAATTTTGGCGAATGCGAATAATGCAATGAATACGCGAATATTCGCGAATGCGAATGCGAATATTCGTTACATCACTAGTATAGACTAGTGTAGCTAGTGTAGACTAGTGTAGCTAGTGTAGACTATTTTAGACAAGTGTAGATTAGCATAGACTAGTGTAGACTATTTTAGACTAGTGTAGACTAGCATAGACTAGTGTAGCTAGTGTAGACTAGTGTAGCTAGTGTAGACTATTTTAGACTAGTGTAGACTAGCATAGACTAGTGTAGACTATTTTAGACTAGTGTAGACTAGCATAGACTAGTGTAGCTAGTGTAGACTAGTGTAGCTAGTGTAGACTATTTTAGACTAGTGTAGACTAGTATAGACTAGTGTAGACTATTTTAGACTAGTGTAGACTAGCATAGACTAGTGTAGCTAGTGTATACTAATGTTGCTAATGTAGACTAGTGTAGATTCGTGTAGACTATTCAACACAATATGGGCAACAATAAATAGCACATCACGGGCATAGTAAATAAATAAATAAATAAATAAATATCTTGTGTTGAAAAGAATAAAAAAGGGCCCCTCTCAGTATACTGCCTCGGCAAAACCGACACGCTGATTTTCAGTGGGACCCTTGAGATTCTTATTCCTAAACAAAAAAACTAGTAAAAATAACGACACGAACGAAAGTGCGACTTAAGGTTTGCCACCCTTTTCCATAAAAAAAAGAGTTTCAAACAATAAATATACGCGTAAGTCAAGAATTAATTCCACCGACGACGGTCAGGCAGCTGGTAAGTTAATGCAGTAGCCTCGTCCAATATGAAATTGGCACCCCATAGCGAACAAATTGATGCCTTGCAAATTAATTCCATCCCATTCTGACCTCTACGCCTTTGACTTAAGGTCGAAGAGGCTTATAATTTATGTACAACGACGATTTGCTTTCACAGGTCTTATAGGTCCCAAGCGCTCGATAAATAATAGTTAATTAATGCGTCGATATTTTATGTTTTGTCGGCGTGAGTCGATTGTGGCAGCGTTGCGTGTGTTGAGAATAAACCACTGTGTTTATTATCGATAGTTTAGATAATCGTTATGTATTGAAATCGTCATCGATTAAGGGATTGTGATCAGGGACTTCTGTTCAGGGATTTCATAAATGCGACAGGCGACAGGTGACCGTGACGATACGCCGTACATTACTGTGTCGACAAGTACAATTTTTAACGTACCAATGAACACATCGCACGCTTAGTATTAAAGTTACTCAATTCTGAATTTGATATTTCCCAAAATTAAACTCTATGTCTTTTAATTAAGGTGATATTTTGGGACGTGTATTATTCAGAAATGGGTCACTTTAATACTAAGCGTGCGACATATTTATAACGTTATCGGGACTTTAACGCGATAAAAGTATATTGTTAATTTACCTCGACGTTTCAGCCATGTTTCAACGGCCATGGTCACGAGTAGACTGAAGAGGAGGGTATTACTAAACAAGACAAAGTGCGGGTAGTTCGTAAAACACGCGCGGCTAAACAGAAGTAATACCCTCCTCTTCAGTCTACTCGTGACCACGGCCGTTGAAACATGGCCGAAACGTGGAGGTAAATTAACAATATACTTTTATCGCGTTAAAGTCCCGATAACATTATAAATATGTGTGAAAATCGCTAAAGTTTAAAACAACTACCAATGAACAGTGTACCAAGCATGAATCTTCTCGACACGCGTTAATTCGCAACGTAACTCAGTGCGGCTCGTTCTAACCAGCCCAGCAGGATAGAGACGCACTGGGTTACGTATCGAGAAGATTCGTGTTAAGCACAAGATATAAAATTTCGGTCACAAATGGAAGAGTAAATAATTTGAATAGTAAAAAATTAACTCGAATGTTCTCACAACATTTCAAGCCAAAATAACACGTCAACGGTTAGCGACAGGTTGCTAGGATCTCATTTATCTTTCGTGATAATCTGATAATCAACCGTTTTTCTTATAAACACGACTCCCATCAACAACTAGTAGTTAAAACTTATCCATTGGGGTAATTAAAGCGAAGCAAATGATCTCGTTAGCGCCTGTCGCGACAAAAAAGGTAATCTTATTATTTATCAGTTACATCTTTGAACGCAATAACGGCCTCAACTTCTGAACTAAACACAAAGTTTTTTACATTATTAACAATCCATAGTCAAAGGATTATTTATTTACAAGCACATAACATAAAAGAAATAGGAACTAAAAATTCGAGAAACCGCCACCACCAGTTAAACAGTATTTATAGCAAAAAGTCAAAATTAATTAATGATTTAAATAAAAATCCCGGTCCCAACCTTACTGTATGTATACATTATAAGAATCTTTCTGTGAAATGAAATAATGTTTATTTTAAGTTTATGTTTTTTTTAAGTTTAAAAAAATAATTAATTATTTTATTTTTTATTTATTAATTTATAGTTACTTGAAAGTCGGTAAAATTACTTATATTTTAAAGTGTATTATAATTTAAGATTAATAAATAGCTCGAACTACCAAAATCAAAACACAATCGAGTAAGAAACATTTCTTTATTGTCGCAAAACGGCTCGGGATGTTAAAAAGTTAATTAATTTTAATGTTATTAATATTAAGTTAATTTTGCCACGAAAAATTAATAAGAGCTATTTTTTCTTAATGTAATGTGTTTATGGTGTGCAAACAAATTAATACAATACAATACAACCTACTTAATTCGATATTCAAATACATACCTTGTCAACCCTTAAGACCGGGATCGTAGCGTCCCACGAATCCCACGATATGCGTCATCGCGTCATCAATCAAAGCACAATCAGTGTCATTGGCTGGGAAATAGATTAAGTTTAGCCTGTTTAAGCGCTAGTACCATTAACAAATAAATTATTATGATTATTGTTAAATATTTATACTCTGATTTATTTAATCAAATTCTAAATAAAGAAAACAAAAACAATAAAATCTTATTCTAAACTTAAAGGTAAAAAATGAGTACCAAATCGCCGCCAATAGGAAGTGTGCCCAGAAAGCTAAGTCTCGGGTTGACTGTAGGTTTGCGTGTGTACATACTTAAGGGTGACGTGAAGAAAAAAAAACCGGCCAAGTGCGAGTCTGACTAGCGCACGAAGGGTTCCGTACCATTATCAATAAAAACGGCAAAAAAATCATGTCTGTGGTATGGGAGCCCCCTTAAATATTTTTTTTATTCTTTTTATTTAGTATTTGTTGTTATAGCGGCAACAGAAATACATCATCTGTGAAAATTTCAACTGTCTAACTGTCACGGTTCATGAGATACAGCCTGGTGACAGACGGACGGACGGACGCACAGCGGAGTTTTAGTAATAGGATCCCATTTTACCCTTTGGGTAGGGAACCCAAAAAAGACCAGAATCGAAAACTTGGGTTTCTTAATTAATTATTTATGCAGCTTTGCGATAAACTATTTGCTTATGAAATATAATGGGTCTGGTGCAATGATATTATAATGCATGGATGTACAGTGTCATATTAAATGACAGCAAAAAAACGTCCCGAAATAAGAATAAAGGTTGGCGCCAATGAATGCAAATTATTATAGAAGAATATATGTAAGACCCAATATTTGAGACTTGTCCATTGATGTTTATAGTGATGAGGCTAAGGCGTGGCGATTAACGTATCTACCGATTACTAAGGGTAGCAGATTATTGCAATCGATTATAGTGACGATTTAAAAAAATATTTTTATCTGCGTTAAGGCGATAGAACTTCGTGCAGGTTTCGCCCGGACTGGTACCATAATCTGATATTGTTTCGTTCAAAAATCTATGCTTTGAAAATTCAAAATTCGATGAATAAAACCATTTCTCTCTTTTTAGTGAGTCTGGTTGTTTATCTAAGTTACACGGTTATGTCAATTGCTCATCACCCTTTACAAAATATTACTTTTCCCAATGCAGGGACGTTAATTCTTGAGGAGTTCTCCTGGAGTGCGATTTTTGAATCTCACCGGGTGGCTAAAGCTCATCAACAAACTGGCCGTTTTCCATAGAGATTCGGCCATTTTTGTGAGCTTTAGTCAACTGATGAGACTCAAAAATTGCACCTCTTCACCATCAGCCTCACTTGACCAAATGCATTGCAATTAGCATAAATTGCTTAGCAACTATATTACAATAGCCGCGCGTATCGCCACCCGTGAAATACCTACTTATTATTGAGTAGTTTCAGAGACCGTCTGTATTCACTATCAGTTCCAGTTTTCCGAGAACAAAAGTACAAGTTACTATAAAAAAAATATCCAAATCGCTACAGGTGTGCAGTTTTTAAAGATTTACCTCGATTTCTCCAGGATCCCACCACCAGATCGTGACCTGATGAAAATGGAACCAACTTGGAAGTATACCCTTTCAATCAAAACAAGAATTTTTCAAATCGGTCCAGCCGTCTTCGAGTAATCGCGAAACATATTCCTCCTTTTTTTTTGAAGTCGGTTAAAAAGGGCACGTTCTTAGCCATAGGGATTTTTTGGTTCATTTTAATGTTTGATTTAATGATTTGATATCTTTTTGATTTTTTAATATTTTAATCGATTTCAACAAATTTACGAAAATTTCATTTGAATCGAAAGGAAGAACTTGGTCACTACACTAAGTTTAAGAAAAAAATACTTAATATGTAACTGTTTACGTGTTGAGTTTTTAGTATGAAATACTTTATTATTACGATAGAAATAAATGTAATAACCACTTAGTTGCACCTTAAAAGAGCATATACATAGCTTTTAGGTATCTGTGAAGCTCAAAAACTGTTGAATATTTTATTTATAATTTCAATTGATAATGCACATTTTGGGTGTTGTCATGTGTCAAATGATGGGTCTTACATATATATTTCTGTAGTTTACCATTTATACGACCAGATAGCCTAGTGGTTAGTGACCCTGACCATGAAGCTTGAGGTACCGGGTTCGATTCCCGGGAGGGGCAAATGTTTGTATGATGAATACGAATGTTTGTGCCCGAGTCGTGGATGTTATATGTATTTAAGTATATATTTATCTATATAAGTATGTATATCCGTTGTCTAGTACCCATAACACAAGCAGCTTCAGTTGCTTACTTTGGGACTAGGTCAATTGGTGTTAATTGTCCCAAGATATTTATTATTATTTATTTATCTATATATATATATATAAAAATGAATCCCTATTTCCCTTGGTCACGACATCACGCCTGAACGGCTGGACCGATTTCGGTAATTCTTTTTTTGTTCTGTTCGTTATTATCAGGAGAAGGTTCTTATGAAAGAAAAAATCAAAAATCTGCTCATTTATGGCGTCTAAGGCGGAACAAAGTTCGCCGGGTCAGCTAGTTATTTATAGTTTTTTTACAAAATAATAGCATTGACAGCAGCGCCGTCCGTCCGACAGACTGACAGCGTGAGCGATTGTCGATTTATTGTAATTTTGTCACTTTCTTCTACTTTTGATGAGGCCATTTTTTAAACGCTGACTAGAAGTCCATTACTTATAGTTCAGTGGTCTGGTGGTAAGTTTATAGGGACCCTAATAATCAGCAAACTCCAAACTCTTGCGCAACATTGACCTCGTAATTCTCAAGATCTTTAACTTAAGTAAACTAATTCCGCGAACCGAGACATTATTCAAGATGCCAAAGATAAGGAGATCCGTTTAGCAAACATCGTTAAATTCGGTAGCCGTCGGCCATCTTTAATTTGTTACGTCAAGGAAATGGCGGCGATTTGCCCCGATGATGGATTTGTTTATAGCAATCAATCAGATCTAATTAATTTTGGGTCGTTTGGTTTCAATTTTTATAGGCTTTGATGGTGGGCAGATAAGGCAAGAGATAGACAAGTTATAGAATTAAATTTAAATCGTATATAATGAAAATTTAATACACAAAGAAAAGTTAGGGTAATGGCAGGACTCGATCCTGCAACATCAGCATTCCGTGTTTTGCCAGTTTCTAATATTTTAGCGGTATAGTGGCGTAACTGACAAAACGCAGGGCACGGAATGCTGATGTTGCAGGTTCGAGTCCTGACATTACCCTAATTTTTCTTTGTGTTGTCATTCATTATACATCATTTTAAATTCAATTTTAATGTATAAAAAACAACAAAAAAAAAACGAAAAATAATATTTCGATTACAAAAAAGTCATAGAATATATAAATTTATACATATAAAAATCTGTCAGTCAGTCAGTAATGGAGCTCCCATTACTGACTGACTGACAGATTGCTAAACCGCTGAAGATAAAAACATGAAATTTGACACATGGTGAGGTCCCGATTCCTGCAAATGCTCGGCACCTGAGGATTCTTGGAAACTGTGATGTTAGCGACAGGCTCATGCGACCTCCATGGAATGCCTTAGCTGTCATAGCTTTTGAATATTGTTTTTGTTTTCCTTGCTGTCGTACGTCGTCTTTTGTACTATCTTTACCGTTTCTCAATATACTTTATAATTCGTTCACTAGTCTGAATTATTTTCGAGCCCGACCGCCAACATGTGATGTGTCCCTTGACCCTTTCCGCTATAGTTTTGTTTGTATGTACGGTCAGCCTCAGAAATCGCTGAACATTTTAGTACCTCGTCGCTGTCAGTGATGTGAAAAATTAGAGCAACTCTCATTTCATACGTTACTACGACAAGGTTCTTAAGTGTTAAAGTAATTCTGAGGCTGACTGTACATTGATTACATAGTAAAATCACTTGCAACTCGCCTCGCCTAACACGGATAAAATTTGTGAACGAAAATGTAATTAAAAATGTAATTAATTACCAATTCGCATATTAAAAAATATAGTATTACAAATTTTATAAACATAAGGAGTATTGTTGTGGTAATGTGGCGAAACTGGCAACCGCAAGGAACGGAGTGCTGAGGTTGCAGGTTCGAGTCCTGCCATTACCCTAATTTTTCTTTGTGTTATCATTGAATAGCATTTAAATTAAATACTAGGAGTATGCATCTTCTTGACATAGTATAAAGCAAAGGTGAATGGGCATTTTTGTATGGGCGCTGTCCCAACCCTTGTATACAATAGTGAGTAGTATGGACGTGTAGTACTCGGTGTAAGGATCATCATAGGCTATGTTTCGAAGACCAGGTGTCTGCAGCATTAATCATTGTTTTGTATGAAAAAAAAAAAAAACAGCAAATTAGACCTATGCTCACATTACGTTTTTTACTTCTAGTGGCCTCAGTAATGCGTGGTTAAAATCTTTCGGCTATATCTCGAAAATGATTTTACAGATACTTTTCATACAACTGCTAGTACAAAGTGAGGTATAAAATGGGCTGTAGCTTTTTCCCTGCAAACATCTCGGTTTTGCTGTCATATAAAAAAATTAAGCTCTTATTGAGAGCTTTCTAATAAGATATAGCACAACTGTATACAGCACTTGGGACAATTTGCCCATTCTCCTTTATTATCCGTTTTTTATCTGTCTTCATATCTTGGCCCGCTTACTCCTTCTAAAACACGCAACAGGGGTTGTGATTGTCATTTAAGAGATTATTTAAGGAAGGTTTTGATATACTTCACTATATTTACACCCGTGCAAAACCGGGGCGAATCGCTAATAAATAAACAAAACCTTATAACAAGCAAGCTCCTTGCTCCTGCAGTTATTTTGCACGGCACTGGCTTCGCGGAGTAGCAAGGTAATTTGTTCGAATTTGTTGATGCGGACCTCCGCAAAGTAACGCTGATTTTTTTTAATGAAATAGGAAGGCAAACAAGCAAGTGGGTCACCCTGATGGTAAGCGATCACCAACGCCTATAGACTCCCACAACACCAAAGAGATTGCAGATGCGTTGCTAACCCAGAGGGCTACGATGGAATACCTCTTGTCCCAGTTATTACACCGGCTGTCTTGCTCTCCACGCCGGAGCACAACAATGCAAGCATTGCTGCTTAGCGGCAGAATTAGCGAGCAAGATGGTGGTAGCGATCCGGACGGACCTTGTACAAGGTCCTACCACCCGCAAAACCTCCAACGCAAAGTAACGCTGAAATCTATTAATTATTTGAACCTTTTAATACTCTTACTAGCTTAGATCAAACTCTTGCGTCGATTATTCATTATCGAATCGTTATCGGCTGTCATCTAGACGCATATCGTCGCTAACCGGCTCGGAACCAGTTCAGCTTTTTGTGCCGCGACGGGAATAGGTTAGTTAGCGTTTTGACGTGTTTTATTACTTTTATAACCACTGGTGGGGACCTTTTTAATTAATAACTTTTTGCTAACTTGTGATTAAAAAAGAGTTTCCAGTTTTATTTTTTTCGTGACATTTTTGTTTATTTTTCTTAAAAAAAGTACTTAAAGTTTCATTCATCCGTGTTTCGTACTTAATACCTCTGGCAAGAGCTTTAAATTTAAAAGACATTTCAATTCAACTCGCACAACAAAAACTTACGAGCCCGTTGATGTCTTTTAAACCGAAATTGAGCAAAGTCAAATGAAGGTCGAAACTTAAACTTGTTATAACTCTTTAATCCATTTATATTTTTCAACTTTGTACAAGTATTATTTATTGTAATGTAAATTGCTATATTTATCCTATTGAACCTGGTCTCTATCTTACTTCGTCTTTTATAAAAACGAAAAACAAAATGTCGGCCAACAGTGTTATGGAATTTCTTAAGCCATCGATCAATCTTGACGGCTGCGCTCTACAAATAGATGTTTCGAATAAATTAAAGTCTAAAATTCAAAGCAACAGTTGTCAGTTGAAATACAGCTAGTTGGGTTGTCACTAGTTCTAAAGGCCAGTTTACATTAATTTATAAATCAATAGAAATGGTTAATGTAGAGCTATGAAAACAGCATTTTTTTTTTTAATAGAATGGAAAACGAGCTAGTGGGTCACCTGAAGGTAAGCATTTATTACCGCATATACACACCTGCAACACTAATGAAATTGCACACCTCTTGTGTTAAAAACGGCCCGACATGAGAACACAGGTTGACGCCAATGTTACAAATGCAAACTATTAGTTTACCATTTATAATCATTGGATTTACAACTTTACGTCTAACTGCATAAAATAATAATCCTTCTTTTTTGATATTTTTTTAATTATAATTTTAGTATTTAGTTTTTATGTAGTTTAATCGTTTTTGATTATGTTTATTAAATATATGTCGTGTTCAATAGGATTTTTTTTTCAAATATTAGTATTGACAGCAGCGCCGTCGGTCCGACAGACTGATAGCGCGAGCGATTGTCGATTTGTTGTACTTTTGTTCGACTTTTGATGCGGCCATATTTTAAACGCTGACTAGAAATCCATTACTTATAGGTCAGTGGTTGCATGGGAGCCAGAATGAATAATTCTGAATTATAATTTAATTACGTCTGAACGCCGCGAGCAGATATATTGTGTTGTCGCATATTGTATGGTAATCTCTGTAAACGCTGCAACGTGTATGTATGTTCGTTGGCGTATGGTAATTCCATTTAATTGAAGTTTAATACATACATACAATGTTAGCTTGGATTTACATATGTATACGTCCCATGATAACATATAACCCTCCTTTTTTATGAAGTAGGAAGGCTAACGAGCAAGTGGTTCACCTAATGGTAAGTGATCACCACCGCTCATATACAGCCGCAGCACTAAGAGGGCTAAGATGGAATACCTCTTGTGCCAGTAATTGCACCGGCAGTCTTGCTCTCCATGCCGGAACACAACAGTGCAAGCACTGCTGCTTAGCGGCAGGATTAGCGAGTAATGGTGATAGTGATCCGGACGGACCTTGCACAAGGTCCTACCACCCGCAAGAAGTCCTAGCGGCAGTCGGGTAAAGATGGAAAAATTACGTCTAAACTGTGTTATTTAGGATCTTGGGTATTGTATTTATTATTAGTTAGTATAAATAAATAAATAAATATCTTAGGACAATTCACACCAATTGACCTAGTACCAAGCTGTGGGTACTAGACAACGGATATACATACTTATATAGATAGATACATACTTAAATACATATAACATCCAAGACTCGGGTACAAATATTCATATTCATCATACAAACATTTGCCCGTCCCGGGAATCCGGTATGTAATATGTAATGTATTATTATAGGTAAATTGTATGGTAATATTCTACTGTTTTTGATATACTTTTGCTCTTTGCCTATCCCTGCTATGTTACTCCTTTCATCCACTCTAAGGTTAATTAGAAGAGATCCCTTAAAGGGATAAATTCACCTTTGTACATAACTGAATCTCTTTATGTCATTTATGTTTTTTTGTACTATAAAGATTTTTTTAGAATGTAGTATTTGTCTGAAACTTGCTATTATAATGCAATAATAAAATACCGTTAAAAGGCGTGTATTAAAAATTGTAATTTAACCCAATATTATTCTAAATAATGCCATCGTCATCAGGCACCAAAATTGATCGCACAAGTATTTGTAAGTACTTTAAGCTTTATTTCTTAAAAACAATTACTTAAATAATTAAATTACCATACTTTAAAAGGTTAACGGTTCTCAAAAACGCCTCTTCGCCGGCCACAGATAATGCTACATGATTGATCGCCACAGATTATATTTCGTTGCGAACCTAGTTACTGGCCACCTACTTTATTGGGACAATCTAGATCATTAAAAAGAAAAAACCCGGCAGGCCATTTATGCATATAATTAATTCTTTTAATCCTGCTGGTTACCAGTGTAAGTCGATCGAGTTTTGCATAACTCGTTTTTTAGGGGAAGTTTTGTAAAAACAAAGATTTTACTGTCCAACAAAATATAATGGAAATTATTTTAATTGTGCAAAAAACCTAACACCAACATATATTTTTACTGTAATATTTTTAGTTATTTTACCTGCAAAAAATGATGTACCTAAGATTGTGAATGGCAAAAATTTTGCCGATCAGCGGGGCAATTCTCGGTTTATGCGAGATTCATCTCTCACAAAAACAACTGTCAAATCCCTTGGAAACCTGTCATTTTTTGACGTATCTCGCACGTGAGATGCATCTCGCATGAACCGAGAATTGGGGTCCAGAAATTTATTGGAAGTTAATGTTATGTTACTCAATCTACAAGGATTAGTTTCTGATAAATAAAAAATAAACGTTATAAATAATAATTACAAACCCAAAAATACTTCTGCGTTTAAAATGTATTTATTATTTCACTGTCTTTAAACTGAAAAAGGCTTTAAAGATGCCAAGCTAGTTAACAGCCTATCGCACCTAATTAACTCATTTTTAAACTTCCATTTGATACTATCACAACAATTGAACTCCAAACCGAATTCTTACCCTGACAATGCTAAGCTATTTAATTAAAATAAACTAAACTAAACTGGTTCTCTATCCGCACCGCCCACAACCTTTCTGTTTATGCCCAAAGGTTGGCAGAGAATGCCTTAAGGCATTAAGTCCGCCTTTTGTACATTTTGTATTTTTTGTGCAATAAAGTTTAAATAAAGAAATAAATAAAAGAGATTATTTTAAATAAATCGCATAGTATCTCGATTAATTAGTCTCCTAAAAAACGAATAGAAAAAGGTGTCTCAGGGTGCTCCGTTTTGTGTCCATTTTTGGTAAGTCCGATACAATCTCACAAAACTTAAACGAAGACCACAGAAGCACAACACACGATTTTTTGTATTAAAGCGAACACAAGAGAGTCCACTTTGCAATAGAAATAATTTTAAAATAGGAATGTACAGTCCCCGTCAAAACTGTTCTTTACTTTTGTATCTTGTCGCTTACAGTCACATACTTCAAACAAGATTGACGAATTAATTAAGTAGATAGATTGATAAAGCGAAACGACCGACTAAAACTTTGATAGCTTAACAACAATCTTTACTAAATTAAAATTTTACAAAGACCTTCACTTTTTTTAATAAACAAATAAATGAAAATATCAAATAATTAACAAATAGCTCCACAGATTTGTTAGTAACAAAAATTATGCTTAATAAATAAGTAAAAATCAATACAAACTGGTAAATGTAGAGCAATGAATACCTACAGCAGTTATTTTTATTATCCATCCTTAGTTACAGTGACTGCCTCAATTGTACTGTAGTAATAATTCGTTACTTCAAAATAATTCAGGCAGTTAATGTAATAAATTATGGATAATACAAAAAAAATCTTTTTATTGCTCATCTTTGGCCATATCTATTGATTAACATTTATTAAACACATATGATTGACTTTGCACCTAATGGCGGTAAAGCTATATTTTAGTTAATTTTATTATAGTTGTGGCTACTTTTGCTGCGAACTGTACCTACTCAAGTTCTAGTTTTAGCGAAGATCGTGTGAGTTTTTCTATCGTGGTAGCTCTCATGGATTATTTACGATTATACTCCAGGCTTCGAGTCATCATGCACCTTATACGAAAGCATTAAAAGCTAAAATCGATCGCAACCAATTATTAATGCTAGGTGTAACACCATGTGAACTAAATTCGAAATGAGCCGATATGCATTCCACGTTCAAAATGATTTTATTCTTTATAATGTTTACCGTGTTGATTGCCAGTACGCTTTATAGTTTTTTTTAACGATAACTATCTTTTTTAACAGTTAATTGTTTGTTGGTTAAGGAAGCGAGATGGTTGTTAACGGTTTTTTATAACCGATCGTTATTTTATTTGCTACATAAATATAATTTGTTACGACAATTACTTGTACATTGTTTATAAGCGTTTTTTATCCGACTGCCGCCAGAAGGGAGGGGTAATAAACTAGGATACACTTGTTTTAATTCTGGTTAATTGTTTATGGTAGAGAATGTTATGAAGTTTCAAACTCACATTACAATCACAAGTAGCGGCAGGCTTACACCATAACCATTTGCTGGTTGCAGTACAAAATAACAGGCCGATTTGACCGGGGTAATTCTAGACTCTTACGTACCGTACATACCGTAGAGTAGTAGTTTGCTACTGCATTTCGAAAGGTGACTGGCGAAATTTAAACTCCTAAACCTAAAGGCTTGAAACGGTGTTGCGACTCTTTTGGTGTTCTTGATTTCCATAGGCGGTCGTGATCACTTCCCGGTGACCCGCTTGCTCGTTCGACTCCATTTTCAGTTAAGAGTGGTCTTAATTTGCAATCTTTGTTATCTGGTTGTCAAATCTCAAAGCAATCACCTAAGGTTTATTATACAAATTGGTGTTAATTCTCTCGCATTATTTTATTTATTTTGAACACAAACAACAAGGCCAAACCTTTTAACACTACATGACCCTTTAACTTAATTAAACACCTAAAATTAGCGATTTCCTACCAATTAACGAAACCGTAGTGATTTAAGCGCATCTTTAATTTGAATAAAACCAACGTTAAAACTAACCGAAAAACAAGTAACGTTTTATTTAAAACCCTAATATATGAGACGTAAGGACTCAACGTAATTTTTTTATAAGTATAAGTAAATTGGTATTTAAGTTTTATGACTTATTTTGTCACTTCTAATTGGCATTTTACGACCACAGTTTTGTTACCTGCCAGCAATTTGTTGAAATCGTAAGTGTTTTGATCGCTTTTACGCGCTGCGGCGTTAAAATTAAACGGAGATTAATTATTTAATTATAATTAGAAAGCGTGTATTGCACTTAACGTTACAACGTTATTAATTAAGCGTTGAATAGACATGAAATAGAGGTACAAATGTTCAACGTGATTCGCACGTGAGTTACTAGCTTTATGCCTAGCAATTGTTTTCTTTAAGTTTTTTTTTATTGTTTTATGGTATAGAAAAAGTGAGTAAATTTTATATGTCTAGTTTCATATTCATCTGTATTTTCTTATTTTAAATATATAAAAGGCTTCCTGACCGACTAACAGACAACCTCTGTACCTAGAGACTTGTAATTTGGAACCTGTGTTCCCTGGGAAGTACAGAGGTCTACAAAGAAAGGGTTTTTGAAAATTTCACAATTAGAGGGTTAAAAGTTGGGTGGAGGTTAATATGTTTTCTATGCTGACAAAACCGCGGAAAAAGCTAGTAGTTAATACAGCTCAAGCTTAAAACGAGCCTGTTATCTTTTTTTTTGTACATAGGATGGGAAACGAGCAAGTACGTCACCTGATGGTAGTGATCACCACCGCCCATAGACACCTGCAACACCTAGGATACTGTAGCGTTGTTGCGTTGCCAACCGAGGCACTGAGTTGGAATTCTTCTAGTGCCAGTAATTTCACCGGCCGTCTGGTTCTCCATACCGGAACACAACAGTGTAAGCCCTGCGGCTTAGTGGCTGGATCGGGGAGTAACATGGTGGTAACGATTTGAAGGACCTTGCACAAGGTTCTGCCATGTTGGAATAACGAAAAAACGTTACCGCCGTTTGTATAGAGAGCGCTTCAGAGGCTTGTTGTACCTACACCATTCTTTTTTAATAGAAGTTGGCCCAACTTGTGTAGTGTACAAGACTAAGACCAAGCTACACCGGATGCGCATGCAGCACCGGAGACGCGCGTGCGCACGCCGGTTGTAATGTATAGAATTATACATGTTGAGATGCCACATCGCTTGCGTTGTGTGCACGTGACGCAGCTCTTCGAAGCGAGCTGGAGCCGTGCTCATACGCATCCAGTGTGGCCCGCCCTTAAGGTAGCTTGCCATCCAAAGCGATCATCTTGTATGTAAATCTCTACGCCATCATCACCTGCTTTGCGTAACTACAGCACGCAATCATGTACCGTTGCCGCAATCACAATGTACTCTGCAATCACTCGAAAAGAACAGCAAACCTTGGAACGTAGCAATAAAGGTCACAGTTGTTTGTGATTGCAAAAGGACTGGTTGGAAATCATGTGTGATTTGCGAGGGTACGCCTGAGGACTAGCACGGCGTGTCAGGAGCTTTGTCCTTGTCTAACAACTTTGTTGGAAAGAGATAAATGCTTACTTGTTGATGAATAAAGTGTTATTCTTTCCTACATAGATTGACAAAAGGCAATGACCTTGAGCTATGATGCTACGAATGTAAACGAGATTTTAATGTTTTATTAGTAGCCAGTTGCAAATAGCAGTATGGATGGGCCGGGTTGATCGGCGTAGTGCCACAGCTACTGCGTTTCGTTCGGTGGTTGATGAGAGCCTAGGGGTGGAGGTACCTCAAGGCTGGTAACGGTTTAGTGATTCTTTTGAAGTTGATTGATCCCATGGGCGGCGGTGAATGCTGTGATCACATGCTTAAACTTATTTTAAAATAAAACTTAAGTATGCCAAACCTTTAATTAGTAACATAAAGTTTCGGCACACGTACGAGGATTACAAATTGTAACGGCATTAAAATTGAAATGCGCTTAGCTTAACACAATTTAACAAAATACTACCGGTTTTCAAAGAACTTATTCCAGAATTATGAGTGTAATTTACTGTAATGGACCCTGGCAAAATATAAATAAGCGAGGGCATGCTTTTAAACAATTACGTAGCTTTTTTCTCGCCTCCTCAAACAGCATTTTAAAAATCTCACTGGCATAACGCGACGCGCCTTCGCCTCACCATCTCAAAATGGCCGCCCTTTCGCGCCAGTTTGTCCGCAAAAAACCCCTTGCTGCTGGTGTTAATTATGTAGGAGTTGTAGGAGAACAAAAACGTGAAATGTCTCAAATGTCACCTTCAATGACGCCGCGTTAGGCATATTTTCTTATTACATCATTTTTTATTCACAAACACTACTTACAAAGTGAATATAAAGAAACTTAAACTTAATTATAAGTTTGTTATAACAGCTATAGTGAATCTCTTTTGTTCTCGCGGATCGCCAAACACAATGACACAAATAGCGAAGTGTAGAGTCGCCAAAGCCGCCATGATACTACGTTAAGAATATTGTGTACGAAACCTCAAAAGGCGCCCTCTTCATACAAAAAGCGATAACGTTTACCACCGTCTTAACCTTAACCTTATGCTGTTCTTATGCATTAAAACTAGGTTTGTATTTGTATGTTTTGCCTTATTTGACAATATTTTTTTTAGTATAGGTGGCAAACGAGCAGACGGGTCAAGTGATGGTAAGCAATCAATTAATCTATAAAAATATTGAAAAATCAGAACATACAAACCTAGTTCTATGGCATAACAACAGCATACTGAATAACCATTGCTAGATGTTAAGGTTTAGAGGGTGGAAAACGTTATCGCCATTTGTATGGAGAGCGCTCTGGACACCTACACAATAGTCTTAAATACGTCATGTTGCTATATTAAATGCCTCTCTAACGCCCATAAAAACAATCCTATTGAACTCCCGAGCAAGTTTTTCACTCAGATACGATCTTATCTCGATTGTACTAAAACTTATTAAAACTCCAATCTCCATACAATTAAGTGCAACGTAATTAAAGATGGCGGAGCACCGTTGACATGTTAACTGTCTGTTTTATGGAATATTTAATTAAAATGGCTGCTGGGGACGCCTGTCGTCATTCATGATCGTAAATGTAAAAATGCACGGCAAATTATTAACATTTTATTACGTTGATGGGAGTAAACTTGATATAGAAAGTGGTTCATCAACTGATTGTATTGTCTTGTTAACTTGCAAACGAAAAAAAACTTCGCCGGTTTATGATATCTGATATTTGGCCCGTCATGGTATACTGGATTCACAATGCAAAGTTGCGAGCGACAACTTAACTTGTGACTGTGAATCCACCTTAAGGGGTCACAGACATAAATTGGTAAAGCCCACTGTAAAGCCACTTAAAATGCACTGCTGTTTCTGGGTGTACCAAATGTGTCTCCATTAATATGAAATTATTCCATTAGCTACCGTGTGCGGTGTACGCTCGCTTCATTGAACGACGCTGACGTTTTTGCATATTAAACCTGTATAAATTCAAACAAGTTTTCACCTTTCAATTACTAGTGAAATTATTAAGGTCTCAATTTTATTAGGTTTACTACACTAGAATACTAAACGAGTTCTTTACAATTTACGATGTTCCTTTTAAAAACTCATAAAATCGGTTTTAGCAAAAAAAATGGACCAACGATACTTTAAGACAAACATGATTACGGGCCGGATAAATCGTCCACGTTTAATTTATGCCTCCCCGCGGCTCTATCTACACATAATAGTGTCATAACATATGCACATAGAGATAAATTAAGCCTCCGTAGTCATGCTAGGACCCTTGAACATTCGCTCCGTTCACTGTTTTAATTCTATCCCATCCCCATTCAAGGGTCCCACTGAAAATCAGCTCCTCAGTTTACCGTATCAGTAACGTTGAGTTGGGGCCCATTTTGATTCTATTCGCAATATATTATGTTCTTCATATTTCGCACCTTTAGAATTAAAGCGACCCATTTCTGAATTATACACGTCCCAAAATATCACCTTAATTAAAAGACATAGGGTTTAATTTTGGGAAATGTCATATTCAGAATTGAGTCGCTTTAATTCTAAAGGTGAGATTTGTCTTCCGCCCTGTGTTGTTAAATCCTAAATAAATATGTTTTCTTTCCTCTCTTTATTTCTTTTAATATGTTTGTAAAGCTTGAACCAGACGCATGTCGGAACACAACATAAACAGCAAATGCCATAGCCAAGGCACTTATTTATCGCACCATTACTCTGAAAGAACCGACTTAATCCCGCCATACACGGGCAGGGCAGCCAACCTACGATACTAAATAATGCAAACGATACCAACCCATAGACGTACCATAGTTTACTACCATCATCAAACATACACCCGCATTCCAAACCTTATGCCATTCGAATAAAGTTCAGGAATTCAATAAAGTTTTAGATGAAGTCATTGGTGTAACGTTAGATAATATTTATTCTTATGGTCGTACGTTCAATTGACCGATTTAGTATCCAATTATGGTCACCGCAAATCTTCTGAAACTATTAAATTTAATGGAAAAAGTTCGCATTAGCTTCAACGTTAGTGAAAAGACTTTATTATAGAGACTTAGAGGCTATTTTTCAGTTAAACATGTTACATAATGATCGGCGGAAAAGGCGGGAAACAGCTGGTTGTAGTCCGCCATTTTTTACGACACAGGTCATTAGGTTGGTAGTTGTAATGTCATTCATAATAATACCTATAGAAAATGACATTTAATTTGAATAGTTATGTAGACTGTTTTGTATGCGTAGGAGGTTCGTTTCTGTTACTTTTTTTTACGTTCGGTTAGTCGTAAAATATGAACTTGTTTACTACAGTAGTATTATTAAATTAAATGACTATAAAATAAACTAGGTAACCAGAACGGCTGAACAGTTCTTAACTTACGTAATTAAAAATACTTACTAATTTTATTTATTTTTCAAGTCCTTTTGTAATAAATTTCTGTTTTTCATATTCTATTTAATGTGATACATACTTTTATCTTAGTGTAACACGGGACCCAATGGTTTCCTAAAATACCATAATGAGTATGTGTAAAAACATAACCCTTCCTTTTGGCTTTGCCGTAGTCGGTTAAAAAGACGTTTTAGGTGTAATTATAAATGTAAACAATTCTACTGGCCAATCGTATCCATACGTCATATTCTGAAAGAAGAGCTTCGTTACTGACTGACGGATTCAAAGTCAGAGTCATAATATCTTTATTCAGATTAGGCTACAGGAGACAAGGGGTGCGTGTCGGGTTTCCTCCTCGTGTGCCTAAGTGCTGCGGTTCCCTTATGGACTTCTCTGGGGGGAAGAGCAGTGCTTGGGCCGGTGCACCCTGGGCATCGGTCAATAATTTTCTTGCCTTTATGGTGGGATATCATTGGCCGATGGTTAATAACCCGACGGGGGGTGGGGGGGTCTTTTGACCCAAACCGTACAATTTTATTTTACACTGACATTGGCACAAGCCTCGTGGCCGCCATTAAAGAAAAAAGAAAAAGAAAGTACAGGAGACAATTATTGACGGATCTAGTCTACTTGGGGCAAAAAATATTTTAGGACAAATGATGATTTGGACAAGGAGCGATGAACGCGGAGAGTGCTGGAGTGGAGACCGTGGCAGCACACTCGACCGCGAGGACGACCACCTAAACGTTGGGTAGATGACATCCGGAGGCATGCAGGTGCAGAGTGGATGACCAGAGCTCAAAACCGTAGAGAATGGAGAAGTTTGGAGGAGGCCTACACCCAAACATGGGCATTTAATGGGCCGCTATGATGATGATGATGATGATGATTAGGACAAACGATACACTATGACAAACATTATTAGGAATTCCGATCCGAACCGACCGTAAAACTATTCCTTGAATTCCTTCCTTATCGTCCGAAGTCCGAGGTCAGCTCAATAGAGCACCCTTTGGCAGTTCCCCTCGCTGAGCGTCCTCCTGGCTGCTCGCCCTTCTCTCCAGTAAGCTGTCAAAACCGCCTGAAGCTACCAGCGCGAGTCCATTAAAAAAAAGGAATTCCGATATAAAAGCCCGGTAGTTTTTTGCTCATAAAAATTAAAAATGAATATTTTATTAATGCAACCGAGTAGGTCCGTTATGCAATAAGTTTTTGATATGACTTCATTCGTTTCATAATGGATATTAGAATAGAATGCTAGTTGACTACTACTAGTTTTCCAGATCGACGCGTACGCAGTTGTTTTGTTCTCTACTAGTCCCGTGGGAAGCTTACGAGTAATTAAGCCTATAAAAAGTAGGGGCATAAATAAACATGTACTATAACCCTGTGAACATAGTTTTAAGACATTAAGGTGGATAGATTCGCATGGGGCGGATAAAAATTTTCGCAGTTTTAAATTTATTGTAACTAAATGGTATGACTTTAAATATTCAAGTAGTTTTCCGGTGGTAAAACACTATTTCTTAAGGCACTGTGTTTTGTTTTTGGAAGTTCAAGATGCTGATTTTAAATAATGGTACATAAAATGTGTAAAACTCGGTTAAAATATAAAGAGCATAGTTATTTCAAATTAGTAACTCGAATCTTCAAAATCAAAACGCAATGCGTAAAAACCAGTGTTTTACTACCGGAAAACTACCTACTTGAATTAATAAAAAGTCGCACCATCTAGCCACCATAAATTAAAAATAATAATATATAATAGCAACGATATTATAATGCATGGATGTACAATGTCATACTAAATGTCAGCCGAAAAATGGCCCGACAAATAGAATAGGTAGACGCCAATGTTCAAAATGTACACTCTTAATTGACTTTTTATATTTACTTTTATTTCAACCTTACTACGACGCCATACTGTATAAAATGGTATAAAATTATCATTTATAAAGTTTTGTCGCAAATAGGTTTTTTTATTATTGCATTTCTAAAAATATGTCTGGCAGCTTGAACTTATAAAAAAAAAACATTGGCATTGAAATGGCGGTTGTCTTGTCACAATGAACAGAGACTAATAGAGTCGCAGTTCTCCTAATTCAACAATTAAATATTTTAATTTTAGATACTTGTAGAAACTATTATTAGTTTTTATTTTATTAATAAAATAATGACAATTAAATGTATTTTGAAGCATAAAACTAATTAAAAAAACCACCACAAATACCATTCAAATGAAAGAATGAATGTTTGTGTGTTTATTACACAATAATGACTACCCACCTACTGACTCGAAATTTGGTAGCTGGATAGCTTTTGTTTTGGATGACCAAACTTTTTTTTACGGTTTACCACCATTTCAGTTAACATTGTCAGTTATGAAGATAAAACATGGTTTTGCTAAGTTTCTTCATAGCATGGAGAGACTGCATCACAAGTCTGAAAAATACGCTGAGGCTCATGAGCTCAGATACAACACGACCACGAGTGAAATGATGGTTTTTGAAGCTGGTAAGAGGACATTTTCCAAACTTCCGGCAATAACCCAGCCTGCATTTCGCTTAACTTTAAGTATCTACGCCACTTCGTCACTAAAGATCTGATTGTATACTTTTTGTGTACCACTGGACTGGGAACATGTTAAATTATAATCATTTATTTTGAAAACTTAACGATTATTTAACACGTCCCCAGTCCAGTGATATTTCCGTGAAATCAAAATAATTCAAAATTGCAATGTCTTTATTTACAACCATGTACAAACATAAAAGTTAAATATATGCGCACAATCTATCTATACAAATAATAAAATCGTTAAGACAAAAAAGTCTGTACATTGAAGATTTAAAAAAAAGAACCACCCAGGGCGACTTATAATGAGTAACTGAACACGATAAGACCATTTAAAAAAAAAATTGTTTGTTTGTTTGTTTGAACGCGTATCACGTACGAACCGCTGAACGTATTTTGATGGAATTTTCACAGGCCTATTCAAATAAATCCAGAATACAACTTAGGCTACAAAAAATTAAAAAAAGGGGAGGAAGGGGGAAAAATGGGGTGGTGAAGTTTGTATGGAAAAATTAATAGATTGTTTTAGACTCATGAAACTCAGAATCCATACTTATTATTTAAAATTAGGAAACACCTGTTTCAGCATTTTTTTCAAATCGCTTTCAGAAAAGCAAAAAAGTGAAATTAGGGTTTAAAAATACTTAACTTTATAAAGCTTATAAATGCAATGAAGTCCATTCGTCTTTACTGAAACACAACACTTTAGTAATATTCCTGTTAATGTTCCAAAATTTTATTTTCTAATTGATTCCAAATGTTACAAGTCCCAAAAACTTTAATAGGACTCTGTTATATTTTCCGAATATTATTCAAAATGAAAGCAAAAAAAAATTGGTTGAGCTAGGTAAATTAGGTTGGTAAAATTCTTGATTACTAATTTTAACATTCCTAATTTTCTACTAAACGTGATTTGGGGCATATGGAAAACAGCAAAATCAGGCATTTAATAAGAATTTGCATGAATATATAATTAACATCCAAGCGGCTCTATAGTTTCTTTGTTCTGAATCTTTCAATCATTGATATGGTAATTTAATTCGAATATAAATGAAAGACTGAGCAATTAATTACTTCTGAATTATAACACAATAGATTAGTTACTGAAAATACGATATTCCATCCTTTCTTTTGGCTTTGCTACTGTAATTTTTACATATTTTCACCGTAGAAAGAGAAAGCTAGTTTTTTTTTTTTTTTTTTTTTTTTTTTCTTTAATGGCGGCCACGAGGCTTGTGCCAATGTCAGTTTAAAAATAAAATTGTACGGTTTGGGTCAAAAGACCCCCCCACCCCCCGTCGGGTTATTAGCCATCGGCCAATGATATCCCACCATAAAGGCAAGGAAATAGACATAGGGTTTAATTTTGGAAAATGTCATATTCAGAATTGAGTCGCTTTAATTCTAAAGGTGCGAATTACTCCTCTTTTTACTCCTCTTTCGATAAGGCCATTTTTTAAGCACTGACTAGAAGTCCATTACTTATAGGTCAGTGTATAATAGTCATAAATTGGAGATTACGTACCATTTTACAACATTCAAATAGGTTTATACCAAATACTTAGACGTGAATTTCTTTTGCGTATTATAAAATAAATAATTAAGTTTATATATCTTTGGACAGAGATATACGACAAAGACAATGATTTCGACTTGCATTGTGGATAGTAACTTAAGATGTACAAAGTGACCTATTTGCTCGTTTGCCTTCCTATTTTGTATAATAGGTCGTATAAAACAAGTAACATCGTAACTTTTTTAGGGTTCCGTAACAAAAGGGTAAAACGGGACTCTATTACTAAAACTCCGCTGTGCGTCCGTCTGTCCGTCCGTCCGTCTGTCATCAGGCTGTATCTCAAGAACCGTGATAGATAGTTGACATTTTCACAGGTGATGTATTTCTAACAACAAATACTAAAAAACAGAATAAAATTAAATATTTAAGGGGGCTCCCATACAAAAAACGTGATTTTTGTTGCCGTTTTTATAGATAACTAGCGACCCGCCCCGGCTTCGCACGGGTACAATCAATTTTAAGACTCATTTTTCTACACCTTCGGTTACATTGTTCAAATTTTACCAAGGATCCCTAATTTTTTTCAAAATGAAATGTAGCCTATGTCAAATTGGAAGAATGTAGCATTCTATTGGTGAAAGAATTTTTTAAATCGGCCCAGTACTTTTTGAGCCTATTCATTACAAACATACAAACATACAAAAATAAGTACAAATCTTTCCTCTTTATAATATTAGTGTAGATGGTACGGAACCCTTCGTGCGCGAGTCCCTCTTGCAATTGGTCGGTTTATTAATTGAGTTGAGTTTCTCATTGAGTTTTTTGCCGGTTTCTTCTCATCTAAGGTGAACGGGTGGTAAATTTTTTGACATTCATAATAATTCTTGCAAGCCTGATCTGAATAAGGATATTTTGACTTATAACTCTTTTTTGACATGTTACGTGTTCTGTTACAGAATGGTTGCAGCGCGTTGCAGCGCGCGGCCGCGGACGGGCACGTAGAGGTCGTGCAACTGTTGCTGCAACACGGAGCCGATCCCAACAAACAAGACCATGTGGTTAGTTCTAGACGTTATAGAGTTTATTTTTTAGGCATCGGGATGAAATAGATGTATTAAAATCAATCTGTATGAACATTTTCCTTCTCAGCAGAATCTTCCATTTTCCGAAGAGTTGGTAGACTCGGACATGTAAAGGGCCTATATGGCCTACTTGCAAAATATTTTTTCATTTTTCACTTAGTGGAGTTATGGTAAAAATTGTTTCATTTCAATGCTTATAAGCATTAAACAAAGTCTGTCATTATGTTGTGAGACCTACTTGTTATAATTTCAGCACGGCAACACAGCAGTGCACGAGGCTGCGTGGAAGGGCTACTCGCGCTGCGTGGCGCTGCTGGCGGGCGGCGGGGCCGAATTGCGCGCGCGCAACGCCGGCGGCTTCGCGCCGCTGCACCTGGCCTGCCAGAACGGCCACAACCAATCGACGCGCGAGCTGCTGCTGGCCGGCGCGCCGCCAGACTTGCAGAATAACGTAAGTATCTTGCGGCAACTGACAGCTTAGTTCACTGCAGTTGTACTGTCTGACCTGCTAGTACGGCAATTAACAGTCCACGAGCAAGCTACTGCTGCTTGTACCCGCTACTGGCAGAATACGTGAGTAGTTTTGCAGCAGCTTACGAATAAATAGCACTGCTTAACACGAACAGTCGTGGGACTATAGAACAAATAAAAAAACAGCGGGGTTAGAGTGTTGAGATCGTGGCGGCAGTTTCACGACCTAGTAGCATTGTATGCTCATTACGTGAAGGTGACTGCTGGACCAGCGCTAATGCTGCGCTCCTAAACCGATACTTAGTATACGCCGTCTATATCCGAGCAGTCAAGGTCAAGATGCACTGTGGTCAAAATATCTGAACACGTTTCAATTCAACACGTCTGAGTTGTGTCGTGTTTACATGTTTTTGGCACCTCCTATTACAGAGCCCGCTATCTAGAATGTTAATCTACAACTTAATCTAACACAACGTTATCTGCGACTTGCAGTACGGCGACACGGCGCTGCACACGGCGGCGCGCTACGGGCACGCGGGCGCCACCCGCATCCTGCTGTCGGCCGCCAGCCGCGTGGCCGCGCAGAACAAGAACGGCGACACCGCGCTGCACATCGCCGCCGCCATGGCGCGCCGCAAGCTCACGCGCATCCTGCTGGAGGCCGGCTGCGACAAGGCGCTCAAGAACCACCAGGGCGAGACCGCCCGGGACATTGCCACCAGGAAGGGCTTGGACGAGATCATAAGCATCCTGAACACGCCGGTGGCCAAGCAGAAGAAGAAGGACAAGAGAGACAAGAGCAAGGAGAGAACCATCGACGAGCCCGACGCCGCCAAGAAACCGAAGGACGGAAAGAAGAAGAAGAATGTGCACTTTGAAAAGCCGGCGGCGCCCGTCGCTTGGTCGCCGTACGGCTGCCACTACTACCCGGACCCTAAGTACTTCCCGAAGCCGAAGTTGAGCTCGCTCCCCACCGAACCGCTTAGAAAAGGCGAGCAATACTTCCTGGACTTGGCAGGAAACATCAAAAAGGGACCTATAGGAGCCGGATACACGTGCTATTGCGCGCCGTTCTTCAAGCATATGGAGGAGAAAATGAATGAGGACAAGAAAGACTTAAAACGGCACATAGATCGAGCTCATGAGAGAATCGATCAGAAGGTCACAGATTTGGAGATGAAGACGCAAGGTCAGATATCGGAGTTGACGAGGTTCGTTGCGGCGGAGCGAGCGCTTTGCAAGGAGAGACATCAGCATCTCGAACACTGGTTGACCAGAGGAGTGATTTTCCGAGCCTCAGAGAGAGTCAAAAAGTTAGACTACAGTCCGAGGGGGTCGTTGGATATACCGCCTATGAAGCGAACGAGGAGTTTAGAGATCTTAGACCGATCAGAAGACTGGCATAAAGTGAACAGGCTAATTAAAAGCTTCAACCAAGGCGTGGAACATTATGAAAGCGATGCCAAAGACTTTAAAGAAAAAGCGACGTCCAGAAGCACTGAAGTGCTGGATAGGAGATCACCTCCCACTCCTAGAAGAAAGCATATTCTTAAGAACTCCAAAAGCAGTGACCAGTTAGACGCGGGGCCGTCTCGAATATCCAGATCACCCCATACTACAGCATCATACGGGAGCCCTGATCAAAGCCACTTGCAGAACGTCACGGCTGAAATCCATGTGAAGGCAAACAAGATATCGGTATCCCATTCGCCAGTTTCCATGGAAGTTCAAGGATATAATGAGAGGTTTGCTTCTCCTAGTCGCCAATCAAATACTAAGTCACCTAGTAGTAGCAGAGAGTATAAAGCCAGTGATTCTGAAGATCACAGAACAGAGAGCCACTCACCTTGTGCCCCTGCTTGGAAGAGTCAAGTACTGCAAAGAACAGCAGATGATATAAGGAAGAGAGTTATGCTAGAAAAGGAAATGTCCCAAGTCGTAATGAGAAACAACGCAAAATCTCTAGACATATCCCAAGATGGGTACGTGAAGCTTCATAAGCAGAACTATCAAATTCGAGAAGAGAATAGCGTTGAAAGAGAGCCTAGGAAGTCTGTCCAAGAGTTGGTAGCTCAGGTGGAACAGCAGAGATGTAAGTCCCCAGATCAAACAAGGAAACTCGCCGATGAACCCCTACCTTCAGTTTCTCCAAATCCTGGCATACTAAAAATGCCACAGCAACCTCAAAGACCAGCGCCGGTGTTAAAAGAAAAACCACCGAAAAGCAAACGGTTTAGTTTGCATAACCTTATCCCCTTTCCGACGAGAAAAACCTTTCAAACCCCACCACGCGACAATGGGAACAACTCCGAAAGCAGTGACGAAGAAGACACTCCAATCCGAACCACCAACCAGCCCGGTCCTATGAAGAACACAAATTTACTCCAGACTCTCCCTTTACCTAACTATGAAACCATGTCAACTAAATCCCAGTCGCCAGCTCCGCAAGTGCAAACACAGAACAAACCATACCCACCGGAAATGAGACCAATGATACCAAAAGACGCTTACTTCCACGAGATCCCAAACAGACCGAATCACCAAATGCCGTACAACATGATCGAAAACGGGCTCCCTACACCGCAATACAACCAACACGACTACAACGAGACCGGGCTACCTCAACCCCAAATCCAACCCCGAAATAGGAACCCTCTTTATCCCCATCAAACCGGTGTATTCGACGCAATGATGCAGGACCATATCATGAGAGAAATGGACAGGATACCTCACTGCTACAGCGAGCATTTAGACCAGAACACTGAAGTGGAAATCGCGAATCAGAACGAGTTTCATGGAGGATATTACGACAATCGTCCACCGTACCCTAATTATGGAGCAAGGAAGCCCGTACCGGACCATAACTTACTCCACAGTCGATTACAATCCCTCGCAATCAACACGCATTTGACAGAAACGCAGAGTCAAGCTGACAGGGAGTCCCATAACGATTCTGGGTACAGTACCAAAGTGTATGGAAGCTCCCAAGGACCGTCTCCCAGTCTTTCAGGACATGTGGACGGGGCTGACACTCTGTCAGGACAGAGAGTCAATATCTTGCCTAATGGTAAGCCTATAGGGCAAATTGGAGCGTCTAGCTTGGTATAAAAATGATGGCAAATGAATTTAAACTGCATGAAATAGATTAGAGAGGTAAAGGCGCTTCGGAACAATTTGGCTTACGGCTCCAGATTAAAGTTTAAGTAAGTTAGCAGAAACTTGGTTTGTACATTTCTCCCTTCTAGTGCTAAGGAGTGCTCATGATAAATGTATGTCTGATTTGCGATCATAAATTCAAATAAATGTCCGAATCCAATCCAAAACATGCTAGGGGAGACTTAAACTCCGATCATTATTTTATTTTACAATTTAATGTCACTGTAGTGAAAATAGACCTTTTTTGGGCTGAAACTATTCATTTATATGTTAGTAACTGGTATATCTTCTCTGGCAAGTGGCTATAACGATTTTGATGAAGTTTACGAGAACAATATAGGAATCTATGAAGGTAAAAAAATATTTAGCTAGGTTTCACCTCTGAGGAAATTTGTTTAAAATTTACATGTGTTTTAGGGCAGGAGAGCTCCAGATAATATAATTTTGGAAGTATTTAAACAAAACTGTCACAAAACTTTGCCCGTATAAATAAATAATAAAGTACAAATACTTAAATGTCACTTAGATGTTTAAAAATATAGACTAGGCACCGTCAAAATAATAATATGTTAGAATCACCAGCACATATTTTTGTAACAGAAAATAATAAGAAAAAAGTACAAAAATAGAAATATAACTTTTGATGCCATGTGTCACGCATTATTATTAAGTTTTTAATATATTACTCTTACATAAATGGTTTGTAAATAGCCAGTTTCGGAAGTTAATACGTAACATACCTAGTATAAGCTATTTTTGTATGTTTGCTGTAAATTACTTATTCATATTTATTTTTTAATTTTTGTACTGATTGATTCTAATAAAAATGCACTTGCGAAGTGTCACAACTAAAAAACACTGGTTTCTTTATTATTTAAATATGATTTATGACAATTTTATAGAAAAAAACCATTATGGAAAAATCTTGGAGTGCCCTCCAAACCTATTTAACTGCTTCTGATTTTGCATAAAAATTTAAACGTAATATACTAACAAACACATTCATGACTTAATTTGCATAGTTTTTAACTAGTGAGCGTGAAAGAAAAGGTATCATATCACATGAACGATTAAAAATCATGAACAAAACAAACACATTCTTAAAACGATTTAATCACACTCGAAGTAAATTCCGTTCGCCCCAACTCACCTCCCTATAGAACTCGCTAATACTGGTATGGTACAACGCAACCCCGCTCAAAACGGAGGCCTTAGCACTTAGTATCTTCACAGCAACATAATCGCCAGGTTTCATTATTTTCTTAGAATTATCTTGCGTCAAAACCTCCTGTTGATCGAAAACAACTTTCATATAAAACTCATTTCTTCCCAGCAACTGTCCTGTTTTGGTTACAGCGCCCTCTATGAGCACCAGATGGGTGTTGCCGATCTCGGCTTCGTTGAGAGCTTGCGATTTGCTCCGGTAGAGGTCAACCATGCGGCTGTGGCGCTGTTTCTTTACTTCAGGGGGCACGTCGTCTTGGTAACGGCGGTGGGCTGCGGTTTTCTGAAATATTAATTAATATTTAGACACAAAATAATCAGCTCAGTTTGTCCAAGGCCGGATTTAGCATTTGAGTCAGGGGTCTCATAGTGGACAGGCTCAAATGCCTAATGCTAAGGCTTAATGGAGTAGAAAAAGTATCATGGTGAACCCAGCTTGAAATGGTGACCCATGGTAAAACCAGTTAGCTTGATTCAATTAAACAAGTCTACGCGGAAGAAGTCGCGGGCAAAAGCTAGTTATAAATAAATCAAAAACCTCTCTCATGCTGTACGGGAACAGGAAGGCCACATTGTAGTCGACCTGATGCAGCAGGGTCATGGTTTCCTCGAACTCTTCGTCAGTCTCGCCGCAGAAGCCGCAGATCATGTCCGTCGATAAGCCAACTGCAAACAAAGGTAAATTGATGTGTCTGAGAACTTCGCACAGATGCAAGTTAACTATGTTAGGGCGTTTATACAATAAGTGATAATAAATTAGTTTTGTTCATTCAATTCGTTTCAGCTCTCATCCTAGAGACTCTCAAAATGTTGAGCGTTTTTAAACAAAGGTAACGACATAGTACGGTGTTGATATGGCACTGAAACGTGGTCCCTTACAGTGAATCTCTTAAACTTTTCACCGCCAACACGGCATACAAAAGTTGCCGCCCACATGCCAGTTCGCCATTATGTCAAACTTTTAACACATAACCATAGGTCAACTGTGTGTCGTTGGCGCGATGGGCAGGACAGCTCGCGACACCTTAAAGCAAATGCATCCTGCAAACAATAGCTGACAGACCTGATTGTCCGCTGCTGTGGACACTCGCACAGAGACCAAAATCTTTGTTAGTTATTAAGTACCAACCCCTACACTAAGTCCTACTAACAATTTAATGGACCTTTTTCTTTAAAAATGTTGTCCGAAATAAAATATTTGAATTGAATTGAATTGAATTAAGGCGTCCTTGGCGTTTAAAGGGTTAAGAAGGCTAACAGTCATCCAAAGGGTAAATTTGAATCAGGAATGAGGACATCTGCAGAACGAAATTCACCGACAGACCTCTGTGAATTGCAAACCTGACAGGCAGGGCATATTACTCGTGGAAGCGAAAGCCATTGGGGCGGAAATGTTCTCGAGTGGAGATGAAGTGTTGGTAGGCCTCCTACAAGGTGGACCGACGGTCTGGTGAGGGTTGTGGGACACCGATGGATGCGATCGGAGAACCGACTGTAGTGGAGATCATTGAGGAAGGCCCATGCCTAGAAATAGCGTTCTTCTGGCTGATTTGATGATTAAATTTAAAATGCTATATAATGAATGACAACACAAAGAAAAACTAGGGTAATGGCAGGATTCGAGCCTGCAACATCAGCATTCCGTGCCTTGCGTATTCCAGTTTCCGCCACATTACCAATGGTAAATTACCATACGCAAGGCACGGAATGCTGATGTCGCAGGCTCGAATCCTGCCATTACCCTAATTTTTCTTTGTGTTGTCATTCATTATATAGCATTTTAAATTTAATTTGAATGTAAAAAAAAATACCAAAAGAAAAATCGAAAAAAAATTTTGAAATAAATAATTTCGATTACAATGATTTGATGATGATGAGTATAGCGAGCACATAGACACATAAACAAACATACCTCTGCTTGTGTAGTTACGCTACGCGTTTATGGAAACAGCAAAAAACTACCAGACCATTAAAGAGGGAACTGAGGGAAATTGTCTATGCTCGAAAGGGACAGATATATCAACTTCATAGTGCATACTATGTGCCTCCCTTTCGGAAAATAATACTACGAAAAAAGCTGCGGGGGGGGGAGGATTTGAATCTTAAAAATCGTGACGCAATTTATGGATGCCCCCCATCGAAATGGGAAAACTATAACTGTGTACAACGCAGTGGCAGAGTAGCCGACCATAGTCTATTTGGTAGACTATGTTGGATAGCCTGAATAAAACTGTCTGTGCCAATTGTCAAGTAAACAGCTCTGCGATTTGAAGCACTTTATTCACTTACGATAAGATTCAAAGTCGAACCAATGGCTAAATATTGAAAGCCCCTCTTCACCTGCTTCAGCCCGTCGCTAAATGGTGACGCTAGGCTTGTAACAATCCGAACAAGTAAGCAGATCTATTGTCTTCTTATATCGATGATGCCCCCTAATGGTGACTTCGATTGTACATACATATATGACATACCTCGTCTATGACTCGATCCTCTGCAAAAATGTTACGCAGCTCGCAGGTGCCTATCGTTGGCGGCAATTGCTTAACACCACATTACTCCCTTTTTATAAAAACATGAGTCACGCCTTACCGCCCGGGATGGTGTCCTGCACGTGGCGCACCAGCTCGAGGTAGGCCCCGCGCGAGTACCCGCGCCGCATGCGCTGCAGCACCGCGCTGCTGCCCGACTGCGCCGGCAGGTGCAGCAGCTTGCAGATGTTCGGCCGCGCCTTGATCACGTCTAGCACCTGTCCACGGAGAACAGGGGTGCAATTTTTTAATCTCATCAGGTAACTAAAGCTCACCAAAATGGCCGAATCTCTATGAAAAACGGCCATTTTGGTGAGCTCTAGTTACCAATGGCCCTAACATGACTGGCCAAGGTTAGCTCATATCCATCGCGTCTCTCTCTCATGACACTAGTTAGACAGAGACACGGGGAGGGGTTAAACTAAACCTAGGCTGTCATGTAAAGCCTGGTGGGATTCAAAAGGCAATTTTTGCTTCCTATTTCATAAAAAAAAATCATTATCTTTTATAATTTATCCCTCAATACGTCTCTTTCTGATAGCACTAGTAGGATGTTACCTCGTCCGGGAAGTCCTTGGGATGGGCGGCCGTGAAGCGGACCCTCATCTCGGGGTCCACGGCGGACACCTGCTCCAGCAGCTCAGCGAACCGCAGCCCGCCCTTCTTCGATTTGTACACCGTTTTGAACCCTGCAAATAAATCATGATTACGTACAAAGGATGCCGTATGGGAAGTCAAAATACATAGACTCTTAAAAACAAAACCCTTCTTTTTGGCTTTGGCGTATTCTGGTAAAAAGATCGGAGACTTTCAATAAAAGAAAACATTATCTTTCTAAGCATTTATTTTGTCTTCAAGAGTTCCTTGCTACTTACACCATAAGGTCAATCGCATTTGAACGTAGATTTTACGGCGTAAGAAATAAAAAAATGACGGATGTGTCGAATTCCCTCCTGCTATGTTCACGTGCTGCGGTTTCCCTTATGGACTCCTCTGGTGGAAGAGCAGTGCCGGAGCCGGGGGACCGGGGCATCGGTCAATGATTTCCTATCGTCGTGGGTAACAACCCGACGGAGAGGGGGGAGTCCTACAGCTAAACCGTTCAATACCGTATGTTACTGACATTAGTACAAGCCGCGTGGTGGCCACACACATAGATAGTGGCCATTAAAGAATGAAAGAGAGAAAGGAATTGATAAAACCTGTCAAAGACAAAGTGGCTAACAATGGAAAGAAGGGACAGTACGCATCGGTTTTTCGTTAGATAGGTAGATAGATGGCGTGGCGGCTTCACCTTTAGCTAGCTGCGTGGGCGTGTCCGCGTCGTGGCCGGCGTCCCGGTAGCTGTTGACGTTCTGCCCCAGCAGCGTGAGCTCGCGCACGCCCTGCTCCGCCAGCTGGCGCGCCTCGTCCAGCACGGAGGCGGCGCGGCGCGAGCGCTCGCGGCCGCGCGTGAACGGCACGATGCAGTACGTGCACATGTTGTCGCAGCCGCGCATTATGGAGCTGGCGGTGTGATGTCGCTTAAGTATTTTATTGTAATATTGAATCAGGGCTTGAATTACACCGGTACAAATTATGGTACTAGCTTCGTCCGTAACGGTACCATCTTGAAATAATCGGTACGGTACCGTCTCCGATTAAGGTAAATACCGGTACCAAATAAGGGCATTCTCATTACCAAAAAGAAATACCGGTATCAAGTGCAAAATTACGTTATATACAAGCAGTTCAAAGTCATGTTTTCCAACTGATAGTTATAATTAGTCTTTGTGGTTTTACAAAGAAAGAAAATGTATTTAAAACAAATAACTTATGTTTGACATAAAAAATGCTTATGGTGCATTAGTGGCACATTCCAGAAATTCTCATTTCATCAATTTTAAATTCGAAATAAGTTTCAATATTGCTTTACCAATATTTTTGTACAGAGAAAATTTCAGTATTTTTACAAAAGGCAACAAAAGAGGGGACGAAATTTCAAGGTTACAATTACATTTACAACAACATTACAAGTACATTTCTGCTTTATTACAGGAAGCACAGAACTAGCACAGTGTTTTAGAAATCATAAAAATACTTGACACCAAAATTTACTTTTTGCTATTCATTTTCCTTTCATTAATATGTCATAGGTTGCTTTGGTACTTTATTTATCTTTCCTATTCCTATAGCATCATCACAACTTACATGAAAGCCGAGACGCTGTCCTGATTCAGTCGAACTGGCACAACGTCTGCATAGGTCTCATCCAAGGACAGCAGCACGTTGACGGCTGTCTGACCGCTGTCCGTGAGAGCCAGGAGCCGAGGCAGGTCGCGGTAGCTGTCAGGGCCCGCCACTGAAAGTAAATACAGGAATTTGAAAAGTAAACATATAGCTAATAATTAATAGATTCAGGCGATACTTTGCGGAGGTCCATATCAACAAACTGGAACAAATTACCTTGCTACTCCGCGAAACTACTAGGTACTAGTTTCGCGGAGTAGCAAGGTAATTTGTTCCAGTTTGTTTATAAAGCTATAAACTCACACCTGAAGCCCTGCATGCTAGCTTTTCTCGAGGACATAAACCATTTCCAAACTAATCAGAGTGTATTAGACGAAGAGATGCTTTACATCAGCGCTTCCCACAACACTATGTGTAGTGTTTAAAAAATAATTATTTAAAAATATTCATACCAACATCAACTGCTTTTTCTTTCTCAATCAACTTGGTCTTGAGCCGCTCCGCCATGCAGCCTAGCAAACCAATTTTCACCGGCCTCTCTTTATTCTTCAACGCTCGTCTCTTTTTAAACCCCCGCAAGTGATCCAAGCGATGCCAAATCTTAGTTTCCGCGCCTTCTCTGATTGCACACGTCATTACCAAGAATATGTCAGCCTCATCCTCGATCTCGGTCTTCTCGAACCCTTCTTTTTTCAAAATAGACCAAACAATCTCAGTGTCGTTCAAGTTCATTTGACACCCGTACACATCGAAATATACTTTACGTTTCGATGCAAATGTAACATTTTCCGGTAAATACGGTATGTGAGGGCGGTCTAGAAGAACAGGCTCGGCGTCTCCGATGATAAAGTCTTTCAAACTTGGGCCCTGTTTAATTTTATCTCGCCTAGATGTTAACTTAGTAGCGTCCGATAAACATCGGCAAGTTTTAGAAGTGTACTTGGTGGATAACCTTACCAACCACTGTGAACGTTGCAATATTGACATCTTAAAGGATTCGCTAATATAGGTCAATTGTTGATGTTCACTTTCATGTAAAAATCTTTTAACAAACAAGTATTTCAATCACGTAACCTATAAAATATTTTTGATCAGCTGGTTAGCTGTCAAATTAAAACGTCAAAGTTAGTGGTATTTTTCTTTTGAACCATTTCGCATTCATGAAGTGCTCATGAGTAAGATAGTTCATGATAGAAAAATACGACTTAAGCATATTTCTGTATGTTGGCTACTCACCAATGTTATATCGTGTTTCCGGTTTAATGCTGTTCAACTTCCACGTCGTTATTCCTATCTGTGCCATTAATTGAAATAATTCTACTTTCTCTATGGACATTAACAGACATTAAGGACATGCAAAATGGCGGAATTGTGTTTTCATCTGTCAAAAGTCATAAAAGGTCAATTTTGATAACGCTTTTGTGAGAACTTTATAATTTGCCAGCAGCCTTTAAGACGTGAAAACAACAATGAGCGGTCGTTACGACTACGGCAAAGGTATTCGAATGGCATGGCATAATTTTTCGCCCATCAGAACCATAGCGAAATTCTGTTTAGATTTAGACTCTTAAGAGTACTTTTATTTATCTTTGCCAGTGTTTTCGCATTGGCAGGGTCGTCTCGATCCGCGCGTGATGATTCTAGGCAGGAGAAGCACGGTCGGGAACGCGCCCGGTCGCGGTCGCCGCGCGAGCGCTCGCCGAGACGTCGCCAGTCTCCCGCCACAACTAAATACCCGAAAGAACGGTCTTATGATAAAGAAGACAGGCATAGTAAGTGATATTATTGTTTAGTAAAACGAGCTTCAGTTTATAGTCGTAGTTATTGGACATAATTTAATTACAATTCTATACAATTAGTATTAATGCCTCGGTCAGGCAGGGCCATCAGGTAAATTGCCAGAAACTGGCCACTTCGGTTAAGTTACTGTTAATTTAATAACACGGTCAACCAATTTGAAGCCTAGGCCTGTGTATAATCCTGTTGCAATCAGTCATGCGTTACATTATGCCATTTGTTGTAAAAGGTCATAAAAACACTTACTGTGAAAACATACAATATTGGCTTCTTAGTAAGAAAACTTGATAATTACTAGTGACTAAGATTTACATGGGATCTTTAGTTTGATTGTATAAATATTGCCAGAGAAAAATATGTGTTAAGCAAGGATGCTTAACACATATTTTTACATAGCCTGTTCCTGACATTTTGCTTTGTATAAAATAAAATAAGGTCTGACATAATGACAACTTTTTATACAATGTGGGATACCAAATACCTCTTTAAGTAAAACAAAATTGCCCGTCCCTTTAGATTCCAGTTGTCAAGGTTTAAAAAATAATCAAATAATTTTCAGGCAAAAAAATCAAGCACACAGAGTGGGATGACTCTGATGAGGAAGTTCCAGCGCCACCCCCTCCTCCACGCATCACCAAAATCAGCATTCCCATCGCTAAGCCCAAAGCACCCATTAAGATGAGCTTGGGTGGCCCGTCAAAGATGAGCGCCCCAGTGGCCAAGCCAACAATTGCCTCTGTGTTCAACAATGAGGATGATGATGATGAACCTGAGGAGATGCCTGCAGAGGCGAGGATGCGAATGAGAAATATAGGAAGGTGAGGCTACATGAAGCTAAATCTACTGATGTATACATCCATATATATATACATTTCTTAAATTCAAGCTAGTGACCTGGCTTTGCAGGATATATGTAATGTCCATTAACACTTTCCATAAAAAAAGTTCTCTAAATGACAGTGAAAACCATTTCAAAATCAACAAACTGGAACAAATTACCTTGCTACTCCGCGAAACCAGGTACCAGATAGCTTGCTTCATGAGTAGCAAGGTAATTTGTTCCAGTTTGTTGATATGGACCTCCGCAAAGTAATGCCTGAATCTATTAATCATTTCAAAATCTGTTGCATTAGGCCAATGTCTGCACAAATTAATATGAGGGATCTTTACAAAAGAAATAGATGCCAAAATGATTTGCTTTAAAATTTTTATTCATCTATCTGTCTTATGTGTACATGCAGGTTGCTAAAACTGCGGCACGAAATTTGATGCGGTTTTCACAGTTTGTAGGAGGTCTAACTCAAAATGTGGTGCATGTTTCATCTTGATTAGCTGCCAATAAGAATGAGGGTTGCCAGATTAGAAAACATTTGTCAGCATTTCATTTACTTTATTCATTAGCCCTAAATTGAAAACAATTTTGGAAATATTATGCTTATACTAGCGGAAATAATGTATTTCTAATTTTTATTGTGCCTCTTTGAGAAAATCATTATGTAAAATACTGTGTAATTTACAGGGAAACACCAACATCGGCAGGACCAAATTCTTTCGGTAAAACGAAACAAGGCTTCTGTGACGCCAAGAAAGTCTTTGAGAAGAACCTCAAGCAAGCCTTGGAGACTACGGAGAAACCCATCATGACCAAGTTTCCGCAGACTATCTACAAAATCAAGCCATGATGCGCAAGTTAGGCAAATACCATGATAGGGCTGTAATGATTTCAGTTTAGATTCTTATTAATATTATAAACTTAGAAGAACATACCCAACATGAAAACAACACCTTTGTAACCTCTTTTGAATGACAGGTTAGCATTAACACATTTTTGTATAAACTTTTGCGTTAATTTGAACCTTGCACTCTCTGACCAATCAAAAACTGGTTGCCCCCAATGAGCTTGTTTATACTAAGTAAACATATACTTACTTGTCTTAAGTAAACAACATTTATACCTAAATTTTAATTAAATATCATCATCATCATCATCTCATCCATAAGAAGTCCACTGTTGAACATAGGCCTCCTCCATGGATTTCCAAAGTAACCGGTTGGAAGCGGCATGCAACCAACGCATTCCTGCCACCTGTATGAGGTCATCAGACTATCTTGTGGCTGGTCGTCCTACGCTGCGCTTGCCAATACGCAAATTAATGAAAAATTTGTTAAATATACTGAAAAAGAAAAAAATGCAATAACCATAGGCTCTTTTTACCCGATTGAGCGACGCAAAGGAGGGTAATGTGTTTATACATGTCTGAGTTTACCAGTGCCTCTGAAAATGAAAGTTCGTTGAAAAGCAACGCTACAAGAAACTGCAGTTTATCATCCCTTTGTTTTAGTCTTTGGCATCAAAATGTCGTTTAAATTTAACATTCTAAATTAACTGTTCTTACAGCCTACATTTTTCAATTAACATGATAAAGTAATGTGAAATATTGGGTTAGAATTTTGTTTATACGATAAGAAAAGTATGGATGAACAAACTCTCCTGTATCATAACCTCCTAATTTCAGTTAGGTAGGCTAGAGTTAGATTTAAAATTTAAAAAATGCTGTTTACCCATTGCTTAGCAATGCAATTTGTTTTGACTATGTAGTAAATTCGGGATTGGTTTCAAGCAAAATAACGTTTCCTGTCTTTTGAGTACGTGCTGTGACAGAATTCTAACGCACTTGTGCGTCGGCGGGAAATTAACCTCTCAAAAAAATGTGGACATAAATAAGTTAGCCGCAAGAATTCCCGCAGTGTAAAACTATAAAATAAAAATAAAAAATAAATATGATGAAATTGAACTGAGATTGAGATCATTATGCTATGAATGAAGTCCTTTGTTAAAACAGATTGGAACAAATCAACTTGCTGCTCCGTTAAATCAGTGTTTTGCGTACGCATGTGCAAGACAGCTGCGTATGCGCGCAATTTTCATGCAAAAACAATATACATCACACAGACTCAATATTTTTTTTTTATGAATTAGGAAGGCAAACGTGCATGTGGATCACCTGATGGTAAGTGATCACCACCGCCTATAGACACCCGCAACGTCAAAGAAATTGCAGATGCACTGCCAACCCCGAGGGCTAAGATGGAATACCTCTTGTGCTACTTGTGTTGTGTTGTGTAATTACACCGGCTGTCTTGCTCTCCACGACGGAACACAACAGTGCAAGCACTGCTGCTTAGCGGCAGGATTAGCGAGCAAGATGGTGGTAGCAATCACAAGGTCCTACCACCCGCAAAACTTAACTACCTATTTTTTACGCGTACTTCGTCTTTATACGAGGCATTATCGGGATCACAAAGGGAACGACCTTCGCTACTTGAACGAATGACATATGGTTTCGCGAAGTAGCAGGGTAATTTGTTCCAATTAGTTGAAATAGGCCTCCGCGACGTAACGCCTAATATATCGACTAGTTTTTTATTTAGCATACGTTTACATGAATTCTGTTTGAATTGATAATGAAAATTATAATCTGTTACTAACGGTACGTGATATTGTTTTTCTTAAACGTCATTTGGTTATGAAACTTCCAAAATCTTAAGGAAGTAGAACTTACAAATTTCTACTTTGCATTGTACCTATGAGATTACAGCTCATTGTTTTTCTAATTAAGGCTGCTTTTCCACCAGAGATGTGTGAGGATGCGTAACGAGGGATGTGTTTGTAAGAACCAATAGAATCGCTTCATTTACCTCGCCTCGGTCAGCACAGCTCTGGTGGAAACGGCTCATTGGTTCTTTACAAACACATCCCTCGCTACGCATCCTCGCACATTTCAAGTGGTAACGCAGCCTCAGAAGATCATAATTATTTGTCTTGAATTCGTCAGTTTAAATATTCTGGGTTTTAGTCATAGGCTAGGTAACCCTGAGGTGTTCACTTGTATTGAATGTTATGAATTGTGTTGGATTTGAAATACGTTAGGTATTAGTGATAGCTTCTTCGTAAGGGTTATTGCAACGATTTATATTAGCATTGTATGTATAAATTATTTGATCCTAAGGAATATAATTTCAATGCTGGAAATTGTTGTTTTATTTCTCACGGCCATGTTGACCGTTTCAATGCGTAAGACCCTTGGAAGATATTGTTAAGTACATTGCACCTAGCACGAATCTGGACGACACTGCCTAACTTGCTCCGTAACTCAGTGGGTCTCTCTTCTAGCTACGGGCCTATTTGGAAAAGAAAAACCGGCCAAGTGCGAGTCGGACTCGCGCACTGAGGGTTCCGTCGTTAACATCTAATATCGTATTTTGCTTTGTAAGACCAAAAAAATATTTTTTTGTGTGTATTATATACAAATTTACGGTTTTCGGATTTACTATTTTATTTGTGCTGTGAGACCTTGCTTCTTGCCAAATTTCATAGTTCTAGATCAACGGGAAGTACCCCATAGGTTTTTCAGTGCCTTGCGAATGTATGAAACATGCGGCATAACCGGCTGTATCTTCTGATTCCGTTGACTTAGAACTTTGATTATTTCACGGCTCTAAGGACTGCTGACTTGCGTATTTGATATTAATTTCAACTCAATACCTCTACGCGTTCTTGAGAAAAATGGTCTTGACAGACAGACAGACAGACGGACAACAAAGTGATTCTATAAGGGTTCCGTTTTTCCTTGTGAGGTTCGGAACCCTAAAACTGGAAACGACCTCTAATTAAATGACAGTGGTTATTTTTGCTGACGGCTGCTTGCTTTCCTCGACAAAATGTATGTTTAGCTATAGATCTTAATATACAATTCTTCCGTACGTGTTTGTCACCTAACTCCAAACGGCTGGACCGATTTGGATGACAATTTGTGTATATTTCAATGGGGTTTCATGGGTGGGATGGTTTGGAAACACAATTGGACCCGGTAGGTGGCGCTGTTGTCGGTGCAGGTGCGGCTGCTTTTCCGGGCAGGACGAAATCTACCGGGTCGGCTAGTAGTATATAGTTTTTAATAAAAGTATACCATAAAGTTAACCAGGTGAAATACAAAAGTTCAACCTTATACTATTATCGCTGAGATCTAGCAAACGATATTTGGCACTTGTCTATTGACGTTTGTAGTGACGAGGCTAAGGCGTGTTGATTTACGTATCTACCGATTATCGACTAAGGGTGGCAGGTTATTGCAATCGATTATAGTGACGATTTAAAAAAATATTTTTATCTGAGTTACGACGATGAACCTCGTGCAGGTTCCGCCCGGATTGGTACCATAATCTGATATTGTTTCGGTCAGAAATCTATGTTTTGAAAATTCAAAATTCGCTTTTTAGTGAGTCTGGTTGGTTATCTAAGTTACACGCCTAATGTCAATTGCTCACCACCCTTTACAAAATGTTGGTTTTCCCAAGGGACGTTAATTTTGGTGTGCATATATTTTTTAAGATTTCCCTCGATTTCTCCAGGATCCCACCATCAGATGGTGACCTGATGACAATGGAACCAACTTGAAAGTATACCCTTTCAAACAAAACAAGAATTTTTCAAATCGGTCCAGCCGTCTTCGAGTAATCGCGGAACATACTCCTCCTTTTTTTGAAGTCGGTTAAAAAGGGCGCGTTCTTAGTCATGGGGATTTTTTTGGTTCATTTTAATGTTTGACTTAATGTTTTGATATCTTATTGATTTTGTAATAAATTAATCGATTTCAACAAATTTACGAAAATGTTATCTGAATCGAAACGAAGAACTTGGTCACTACACTAAGTTTAAGAAAAAAAAGACTTAATATGTAACTGTTTACGTGTTGAGTTGTTAGTATGAAATAATGTATTATTACGATAGAAATAAATGTAATAACCACTTAGTTGCACCTCAAAAGAGCTTATAAATAGCTTTTAGGTATCTGTGAAGCTCAAAAGTTGTTGAATATTTTATTTATAATTTCAATGGATAATGCACATTTACGTTATATGGGTGTTGTCATGTGTCAAATGATGGGTCTTACATATATATTATAGTAATTGGGGTAGGTCATATTATATACGCTGACCGATACATCTATCATTACCTGTGTACTGACTGAGCGAGCAGCCTCGCGTGGCAAATCCTCGGTTGGTCAAGACGTGCCTCGGGCGAGGCGGACGCACGCGCTGGCTCGCCCGAGCCGAATGTTGTCGGTTTTTGACGATGCTTAAAGGCGCCTCAGTAGTATTATGTTAAAAAAAAAGCGCCTCAGTAGGTTTGCCGCGCGCACTCAGGACGGTTGTTTTGCCTCGCTTGTTACTACACGTTAAACTGAGCGCTCGATGCTGGCTCAGCCCCACTATGGCTCGGCCATGCCGCGCGCGGCAGTCTCGTGCAAAAAATATACAGACTGAGGCGGCCTCGCGCGGCAAACGTCCGAGGCTGCTCGCTCAGTCAACACGCGGCTAATGTCGTTGAGTGCGGATATATCCGTCATTGGCGCAAGGGCGGATCCAGCTTTGGCGCCAAGAGGGTGTCACATAGTTGTGGTCTTGTCATAATTTGTATGGTTACAAAATATATAAATAAAATCATTCTGTTCAATTAGTGGTCCACCTAAGTCCTGGAACCAGCTCAGCTGGATCCGCCGTTGCATTGGCGTTGAAACTTAAAATGAAACAGGTTCATACTTTTTCACGTTATTTAATAAACATAGAGCCTACTTCCGCTGCACGTTCTGCGGGCGGTTCATGTCCCGCGGGAAGTTAGTCTTGGGCGGCGTGCGTATGCGCCTGTCCTTCTTGGATCTGTTGCGCACCACTTTGCTGTGGATCGCGCACGACACGCAGTAGTGAAGCTTCGCGTACAGCTTCGGCAGTTGGAATGCTGAAAATTAAGGAAAATTTTTTAGGTTGGCAACTCATTAAACTTGCTTGAAAATTGTCTATGGTATCCATGGAAGTAATAAGTACAAATAGCAAAAAAACTTAACCGACCACTAAAATAAATAAATAAATAAATATCTCGGGACAATTTACACCAATTGTCCTAGTCCCAAACTAAGCAAAGCTTGTACTATGGATACTAGACAACGGATAAACATACATATATAGATAAATACATACTTAAATACAAATAACATCCATGACTCAGGTACAAACATTCATATTCGTCACACAAATATTTGCCCATACCAGGATTTGAACCCGGGACCTCTTGCACAGTAGGCAGACACATGTGCCACTGTGCCATACAGGTCGTCAAAAAAGGAAAGGAACTGAGAGAAATTATCTGTGGTTGAAAAGGATAGATATATCTACCTAGGACCAGGTCCCCAATTCTGGCACTCATCGAGATTCATCTCGCATTCAACATGTGTCAAAAAATTACAGATTTTAAAGGGATCTGACAGCTCTTTTTGGCTTATATCGAGTGTGACTTCATCTCTACTGATGCCAGAATTGCCCCGCTGGGTATTTATCTCGAGTGATTACAGTAGATGCTATGCCCACAAGGTACCTGAGTAGTCAGCTTTAAATAGGAGCACACATCGCTGAAATTGTTTGACAATAGAGTCAAATTCATATAAATTGATTTAAACTTTCACGATTTTCATACATATACACAGTTTTTGGATAGGTGGCGACCCAGATTTGACCGATGAAAATGTCTCAGCAGCTAGAGGGTTAAGCACTACACTTGGTCTGGTAATTTGAATATGACTGTACTATAATTTTACGAACACATTGATAAGAGTCAATAATACAAAATATTGCCAAGGTAAGGGTGGCTCAACTTTGGGCTGTGCCTTGACACCAAAAACTTGCAATTAGGGTGATCATATTATATGTTTTGGGTATGCTGATCTTGGGACAATTTACACAAATTGACCTAGACCCAAACTAAGCAAAGCTTGTACTATGGTGAAAAGGTAAACATACTTAAGGATGTTCAGCATTGTATGTTTGTCTTATAAACTATTTCTTTTTTAATGTTTTGCACATTAAAGACTTTACACTTTACGATTCATCATACTAATATTTGCCGCTTGTAGTCATCAAACCCACTAACTTTAGCTTCATATACTAGGTCACTAACCACTAGGCTATCAAGTTATTGTCCAATATTACTAATACAAGGAATAGAAAAGAACCCTCATACTCCTTCATAGAAAAGTTGACAGGTTCATGACAGGGTAAAGTCAAGTGCACAATGCACAGGGAACAATTGCAAAATATATTGGTGCCTAGATGGGAAAAACCAGTAGTAAAATGCACTAAATTAGATCAACTTACAGGTGTAAACAGAGGCTTCGTTAATATCCCTAACCGCTGCTGCTTCCACGATATTCCTAATCACAAACTTCTTGATTGCCTTGTCCTTGGGGACACAACGCGCACAGTTGGTGCATCGCACTGCCTTTACGTGTCCACGGCCGTGCTTCGCCCGTCCTCCATTACGGCGTTTGCGAGTCTGAAATAATAAATACCAAAAGTAAGCCACATGTTCCCTTGATGCTATGGGCAATGGTGACGCGTGCTTGTCAGTTGTGGCTAAATTTCTCAAGATAACACGTTAAATGGTTTAGTAAATCACTTTCTTCAAAATTAGAAAAGATACGAGCATTTTTAACTTTGATAAAAGTATTTATTGTAATAAATTTTTACGCACCATGTTTTTAACCTCTGATTCGGTAAACGAAGAGCGACGGAAAAGAAAGAGGTTATAGAACAATAGACAAGAACCACTCTAGAACTCTACTTCCGACCATTGACAATAAATTGGGTGTTGCCATAGTCATATTATAAAATAAAGTTTGTTTTCATTTGCCTCGTACAAATCTATGCATATTCGTGCATAAAATTACTTAACTTTAAGAGTTTTCGTTGTTTTATGGTCGTTTATATACTTAAAAACATATTTGTCTATTTTTAGTTACAAATTAATGACTTTGTTTATTTGTTTCATAAACCAGACCACGTCCGTATTGTTCGTGAATCACTCAATCACATTTCATTCGACATCATCGAAAAAAAAGTATCTGCTTCTGTTCTGTCACGAAACACGAAATTGTATTTATTTCATTTCAGTCACTGTGTTATATTATTTTGTTGCTTAATAATAGTAGATTCGCAATAAAATTTTCATTGTTTAGCTTTTTTAACTGTATCGGTTATATAATAACGATAAACATGTTCGATGTGTGTTTGTAATCGGCCACACAGTTTACTTCGTCGCAGCGCGATCGTGTAGGGGCTGGAGCATTAGTGTTATATTTCACGGTTATCCGTGAGCCGCGATGTGGTTTAGATAGTGAATACAAAGTGGTACGCGTGTGAAATGTCCCAACATGGATGCCCAGAGAGACTGTCGAATAGATCGAAGGGTTTCCAGGAAGAGAACGCGGGGCAGGCCACGATGGAAGTGTTGGTGGAAACACTGACGGGGACCGCGTTCGAGATGACCGTGTCGCCTTCGGACACTATCTTCGCGATTAAATCGAAGATCTTCAGGGTAGAAGGTCAGTTGCACAACGATTTCTGGTCTTACATTGATAGTGCGTCATTGGCAATCAACAAAGGATATTGGCTTCTACGCCGCGCTTTAACTCTAAACGGCACTTGATCAAATATTGCCAGAGAGTGCACTGTACCTAATTCTTATTGGAAAAACCATGATTTAACCTCCTTGATAACCTTAAGCATGACCTGTAGCTGTACACAGAATATAAGGCCAGATACATTGGTACATTCAATAGATTGTATAGGATGGTATTTTAATCAACACCTGACTCAAAAGCTGTGTTTTTTGCACTTTAAAGAATGCTAATTGGAGTTTCTAAGTTAAATCTAACGTACAGCCTCACTTTTCTGAGAGTGTATCCTAAATGATGTATAATTGTTGAATATTGGACTCTATGAACTTCAATTTGAGATATAATGATCTTGTTTACATCATAAAGCTGGAAATAAGAGAAATTAACTTTTAATGCACACATCCTTTGTCCGCAGAAGGCATAAAATTTTGCATTTAGTTGGAATTGCTTTGTTTACTACAAACAGCATGATGAATAATACCCACTTATGGTGCATATGCACTCTTTACGGTCATTCTCCAGCGTTTTCACTGTTGCTCATTATCATGCCTTAATTAATTGACAAAATATGTAACGTTAAGCAGCAATTTCTGCTAAAACAAGTATCAATTCAGAGTACAGCACCTATTCTTGGGCTTCAGTCCATGTTTGTAAACCTGTATTTCAACAATGAATGAAGGAATGGTCAATTCAATTCAATCTTTGTATTATAGCGCCATCTGTACTCTTGATGATTCCGCCAATGTCGAGGTTAAGGGAAGGCACGCACGGTGTTAGAGCATTTGGTCGGTCTATTCGTCTTCCGATGTTTTTTCGCAAGGAGACTCTGGTGAAATTTTAAAACAAAAAACAGCACAAACATGGATTTTTAGACTATGAAGGAATGGTAATAAGCAATGGTGAAAACGCTGAAGGGTTACTGTATGTACACTGACCTATCTCAGAAACGAGGGTGAATAAAGCTGGTACGTTTGATGTTGGTCAAAATTTGCAACATGTAACATAAATTACAAATGGTTTTGTAATTGATGTTGCATTACCATATAACCTGTAAGACTTATTTAAAAGGCTTTGAAAGCGTTTTTATTGACATAGCCCAAACTTTTTTTTTAAATAGAGCTTGTTTTCCTCCTTTCAGTTGTTTCTTATACAGGCAGGTTTTTGTTTTTATGGACAATTTAGTTTATTTGTCTTATCTTTGCAAAATAAAATATCAGAGCAATCAATATAAATGTTATGTCTGTAGAAAGTACTTAACATAAAAAATAGGAATTTAAAGAACATTTTGTGGTTTTAATTTTTTTTTTATTACTAGATATACCTTAGTCAATATATCTTGGAAATACAATCTAGTCTTAAGACTAATAAGTATTTTAAATTTCACCTAAACTACTAATTGGACTATAAGCTAAGAATGTGTCCATTAACACATTTCTTATCGTCTCTATTAAGGGGGTTTTAATAAAAATGAAAATTAAACATTTATTTGACCACATTTACATCTCTGCTTTTTTACATGTCTGATTCTACCAGTTGAAAGAAGTTAGAAAAAAAATCAAAAAAATAAACAAAATCATTTATTTGTCAACACAGGTGGATAATAAGATGTTACACAATTTCAATAGCATCACCATGTTTCGCCATCAGGCATACAAATATTTCGCAAGTCAGCGTACAGCAGCATACATAATATCATCAAATGTCAACTTAAAACTAACTGAATAATTGAATAAAAATAAATAAAATGCAAATTAAAATGTAAAAATTAGAATAATTAGAGCAGGGTTGAGAAAGTCAACATTAATATAAAATAAAGAATGTAAAGAAAATGTCATACAATAAGATAAAAAATAATTATATCGAAAATTTTGAAATCATTAACAAAAAAAGGAAAAAAAAAATGACATTTAAGGTACCTTTCTTAAAAATTCTTGGACAAAGTAATAAGCCTTTTCTATTTTAAAATCTCAACAACAAACTTTTTTTCTGTTTAGACCTTCTACTTCTACTGCATGGTCAGTACCAGGAAAAAATCTTCTTGAACATTTAAATAATGGTCACATGACCTTGTCACATTGATGTTTGCACATGATAAGCTTGAAGGCTGTCTATTATGGGCACATTCTATGTCAAAATGCTAATTTATATTTTTAAATGGCCATTATGTATACAGTTGCCATGAGAATTCATCAGATATACCCAATGGGGGATTTACGTATTTTCCAAGTACAGGCTTTCATATTTTTTTGACGTTACCTCTTCCATGATTTCTGTAAGATGGCTGAAAAAAGAGTGAATGCAAAGCAAACAGTGGGTCACCTGATGGTAAGTGATCACCACTGCCTATAGACACCCGCAACACCAACACTTACACTTACTTATATGAGACAACATCCATGAGTTCAGTATACATGTTCATTTACATCACGCAAATGCTTTCCGAAAGGTACTCGTGGGCTGGTTTTCCGCAACTCAACAACTTGAATGCATGAATGTGACCAGATAAAAGAAACACTTGTATCAGGGGGGTTCCACTCCGCACTGTAGGTACGCTCGACCGCCATGCCTATGACATAGGCAAATCGCAGTAGGCTGTCGGCTTGCCGCGCGCGCGCTCGCTAGCTCGCCCCCGCCGTGTCAGTGTAATTGAAAACGATTACCGCGCAACCCTAGTGTGTCGCCGGGAGTAGTGGAGGAAAAGAGGGCGCGGGCGGCGCGTTCCTTTTGACTCGCACCGCCTGGCGTAAGGTGTATAAAGTAATACGAACTTTTTAAGCGTATGAATAAAGTTGGAATTCGTTTAATCGCGGTCGTAAAGAGAAGTTTCTGTACATTATTTATTCTGTGCCTAGATCACCTAAGCCTAGGTAACGCAGGTGTGATTACGGTTCTGAGCAGCCAATGAATGCAGTATAGGTTCACAGATTCATCAGACACACTGTAACGGCTAGAAGTTCTGGCTCAGAGCGGGAGAGTGTTTGAGGTTCTTTCGGAGTCTCCCCATGAGGCTGCATTTCCACCAGAGACGTGCGAGGATGCTTAGCGAACGATGTGTTTGTAAAGAACCAATGAGCCATTTCCACCAGAGCTGTGCTGACCGAGGCGAGGTAAATGAAGCGATTCTATTGGTTCTTACAAACACATCCCTCGCTACGCATCCTCGCACATCTCTGGTGGAAATGCAGCCTTAGGCTTGTATTCACAACAGAGGTACTTAAACCTCGTTAAAATATAAGAAGTCACACACTTGTCAATATATTGGTATATGAATGGAAATACCATTGTCGTCATAATGTTAATACATAGTGTGTTAACGCGCCAGTTGCGACTAGCCCACTCCCCCTATCAATATCCCAAGACCCAGGCCCAAGGGTACCAACCAAGCGACAGCATTATTTACAAACTAGCTGCTGCCTGCGATTTCGTCCGCATAGAATTCGTTTAATCGCTATCCTGTGGGAACTATGTATTTTTACAGAATGAAAAGTATCATATGCGTTAAAAGTACCCATACCAGAAAACACCAACAAACGAATAAAAACAGTAACGGCGGCAATTCGATCCTCTGTCAAAATAAACGTTTATTTAAATCATAGACAAAGAATGAAGTCCCTATTCTCATGTCATTCGAGATCAAATGTCGTGCGGTTTATTTTAAAAACATAGTGGATTGACGTTAAATATCGATAACTGTTTTAATATCTAGGGATACTAGAATAGAGACCCACTTGAATTTTGACAGCTGTTATGCGGGTGGTAGGACCTTGTGCAAGGTCCGTCGGGATCGCTACCACCATCTTGCTCGCTAATCCTGCCGCTAAGCAGCAGTGCTTGCACTGTTGTGTTCCGGCGTGGAGAGCAAGACAGCCGGTGTAATTACTGGCACAAGAGGAATTCCATCTTAGCCCTCTGGGTTGGCATCGCATCTGCACTCTCTTTGTTGTTGCAGGTGTCTATAGGCGGTGGTGATCACTTACCATCAGGTGACCCACTTGCTTGTTTGCATTCCTATATTGTATAAAAAAAAACTCATAACATTACAGAAATCGGTACTGTAATGGCCATTAAAGTACAGATTTACCTACAACCACAGACAATACAATTCTCATGATAAAATTGGTTGTAATAATGCTGGTCATTTCCTATGGTTTCTGAACACATTATAGAGCACTGATGATATGTGTGTAGATCATAGTATTTTATGCAACTGTTGCATAATGAGGGGTCTTAAAACACGAGTGTGGTTTTATTAACTGACGCTCGTTTCATAATAGGATCACACGAGTGTTTTAAGACCTAATTATGTACAGTTGCATACATTACTTTATCTACACACATATCATATGTACTCTATGATAGGTTCAGAAGCCATAGGGCAATGACCTGCATTGCTACTAGCTACTAGTGCTAGGTACCTATTAAATATCTATAGACTGTAAACATTAAAATAATGTAATAAAAAATGAATTTGAACAAATATAGAAACAAATTTGAAAAATTCTCATAATAATATTGGTTGTTATAATGCTGGTCATTGTCTACGGTTTCTGAACGTATTATAGAGCATTTATGATATTTGTGTAGATAAAATATGTTTTTGTCACACAGACACAGATTTTCAGCATTGTAATAGTAGTGTGAAGATACAGTAAAACTTTTCTGAGCCCTGTCTAAGGAGCCAATTATTCATCTCCTTATGTAATACCCCGTCTGGTATGACTATATTTAGGATTTGGTAATCTTAAAGTTATTTATATTTAACCTTGCTCAAGACATGTTATTAAAACTGCAATCTTATTAACTGTCTGAGAGGTATTTAGATAAACTAATATATTGGGACAATTTATAACAATAAATGACCTAGCACCAAACTAAACAAATGCCTATTTCACGGAAGAGCCATCCATTTTGCAAAAGGGACATTTACAATAGGGATAAAAAATCTTCACTGTGAAAACAGTAGCTAGGTGCGGGTTCACTGTTGTATTCCGGCGTGGAGAGCAAGAGTGCCGGTGCAATTACTGGCACAAGAGGTATTCCGTCTTAGCCCTCTGTGTTGGCAACGCATCTGCAATCTACTTGGTATTGCGGGTATCTATAGGCGCTGGTGATCGCTTACCATCAGGTGACCCACTTGCTTGCTTATCAAAATCCGTTGCGTGGTTTAGAATGAATAAGATATGATGACAGAGAGGAAGGGATAAAAGCTTTGTTTTATAATATTTCAAGATTGTATCACTTATTTCGCATGCTTAGTATTAAAGTGACCCATTTCTGAATAATACACGTCCCAAAATATCACCTTAATTAAAAGCCATAGGGTTTAATTTTGGGAAATATCATATTCAGAATTGAGTCTGTTTAATTCTAAGGGTGCTTGTTTTGTAGTATAGGGCTCTACTTTGATTTTAACTGAACCAACTAGCGATGCAGCTAGGTGTTTGTACAAAATGTACAAATGTTTGATAAAATAGTTTTTTTGTGTTGTGGATTTTGTATATAATTGTATTCTTTTCTAATGGGGCTGACATGTTCAATTCTGATCAAAGCCCCTAAATATAAAAAAGGGCTCTACTTTTTTTTTAAACCTAGGAAGGTAAACAAGCAAGTGGGTCACCTGATTGTAAGCGATCGCCGCCGCCCATAAACTTCCGCAACACCAAGGAGATAGCAGATGCGTTGCCAACCCAGAGGGCTAAGACGTAAATAGACTGGGTTTACTTGATTGGAAGTTTACAAATATTATTTATACTTCTTGTTTATTTGTTATTTATTTGTTGCGACGCACAAAACTACGCAAGTACGCTGACTCGACACATCAGTTAATGTAATTGTGAATCATTCATTTTCATTATTAGAAAAACTGTTACGCCGTTCATATTAATTCTCATTATTAATGAAACGGATTCCCGCTGCCTAATGATTCATTAATGTTTTACATTTATAACAGTAATTACTTGTCCATTCATTATTTAATTAAAAATTATTTGTACTTAAATGAACCGATGTCGGCGATGCGTATCGCTCGCACGCGACTAAAGACCGTGCCACACCGGTTGCGTATCAACACGGCTCTAGCTAGCTTCGCAGAGCTGCGTTACGCATGGGTGACGCGGGCGTAACGCAGCTCTTTGAAGCGAGCTGCACACGATTCGGTGTGACTCGGGCATAAACACCGCTGACTGTGTCATTGGAACCATACAAGCATTAGGTTATTTGATCATTTTCTCGCATACATCGGTGTCTCAGATGACGGCGGAAGCCTTCTCCATGTCATCATCATCATCATCATCATCTCAGCCACAAGAAGTCCACTGTTGAACATAGGCCTCCTCCATGGATTTCCAAAGTGGCCGGTTGGAAGCAGCATGCAACCAGCGCCTTCCTGCCACCTGTATGAGGTCATCGGACCATCTTGTGGCTGGTCGTCCTACGCTGCGCTTGCCAATACGCGGCCGCCATTCGAGAACTTTTCTACCCCATCGGCCATCAGCTCTCCGTGCTATGTGCCCTGCCCACTGCCACTTCAACTTGCTAATCCGCTGGGCTATGTCGGTTACTTTCGTTCGTCTGCTATCCTCATTTCTGATTCGATCACGCAGATAAACTCCAAGCATAGCCCTCTCCATAGCTCGTTGCGTGACTTTGAGCCTTCTTATAAGCCCCATAGTAAGCGGCCACGTTTCAGTGCCATAAGTCATCACTGGTAACACACATTGATCATACACTCTCGATTTCAGACACTGAGGTATATTGGACAAAAAGACATTTCGCAGTTTCCCGAACGCTGCCCAGCCGAGTTGGATTCGACGATTGACCTCTTTCTCCATGTGCTCCGCGGATATTTTATCTTTTTATCTTTACATAGTATGAAACAACGTCGCTATCTGTTCCTGTCTGTACTTATATCTTCGGCTGTTTACTCCTAAACCTATAGTTTATTTCTTAAGGTATAGTCGACCAAGTAATTGCTTGATCACTTTTGAACCTTATACCATTGTAATACGATCGAAAAGTGGTTAAGCAATTTCTTGATCGACTATACTTCAAAGAATGTAAACAAAATAGTCACGTGACTGGGCAAATCAACCAATCAAATCAATCTTTTGGATCTGTGGAGACCCAAGATATTGATTTCATTGGTTGATTTGCCGAGTCACGTGATTTGAAATGAAATATGAAATATATTTATTCAAAAGTAATATAAATACTCAGGCTTTGGGTCCTGACCTAGGATGTCCTGTGTTCAGAATCAGAATCAGAATCGTTTATTGCATATCACATTACAGACATATTAGGATGGTACAATTAAGCTAGGTATACATGTCCTGTGTTGTGTTTATATTCTTTTAAGTACCTACAGAAATAAACTATAGCAACGGATTTAGATACGGTTTACACTGGAAATTAGAGAATTTTTATCCGATTGCCGCCAAAAGGAGGGTTGGCTCTTCTTTCGGCGGCTGTCGGATAAAAATTATCTTCTGTAAATAATTACAGAAGGTTTTTTTCTACAATTTTTTTTTTGTTAATCGGGTCATCATGCGATCAGTCAAATGACTATGAGCAGATGGGTTGAGTGATTTGTCACGGGTAGAGTAAGCTTCTCAGCAGGAGCCCCTCCATTTGTGGCTGGATCTTTAGGCAAGTTGATCCAGTTCTAGAATTCTGCATTAGAGACTTGCTTAAGGATGGAGTTTTCAGCTCTTTGTATGAGTGTGGTATTTGAATTGCATGCGGACCCTATAATTGGATTCCGTAAGTCCAAATAGGCTTGAGGACAGTCTTATATATGAAAACTTGTTGTCAACCGAGAGCACACTGTTTCTTCCAAGCAGCCAGTATAGCCCACGGAATCAGATGTTGAGTTCGTCTCTTTTTGCTTGAATGTGTTTTCTCCAGGTCAGTCTACGATCCAAGTGCATTCCCAAGTACTTAACGGAGTTGTTATGGGGGAGTTGTTAGTTGTTGTTTTATGTACAAATGTACAATACATCCTAATTGTACAGTAGGGGAAAACATTCACGTACCACCTTAGAACTCTGCCGCAATGACGCGACGCGTTAAACGCCACGCTATGTCATACAAATGTCATGCGTATGTCTCTTCGACTAGGTTCTACAGTGGTAAGTGTATGGGTTTCCTTGACTGTAGCCGTGTGAAGCCGGGGCGGGTAGCTAGTTATGAATACGATACAAGGCGAATGGCAGCCTCTCGTACTAAACGATCTGGTCAGTGTCCATCGCGCGTGATTAAGGTCAGGCCATTCATCGACCGGCGCCGGCGCATGACGTCACTACGGGGTGTTACGAGCTCTAGAAAATCCCGCATTCTATATAAATCTTATGCAACCTAACAGAGTTTACTGTATTATGGAAATGGATGCAAATGGCCATAATCTTCAATCTTTGTGAATTTTGACCACTTGGTGTGGTGACTGTTCTATAGGGCCGTTAAAGCCGGACGACACCTAAGGGAACGTACCCAGTACCCATGCTACGTGGCCCATTTAGGGGGGGGGGAGTCTTCAAAATACCACGCTTGGTCACAAGAGGGAGGGGGGTTTGGTTTTTGTCCGGTAGTCAATATCTCTAGGGAAATTTTGCGTTTTTTCAAGCTATATTCCAATTGTAGGTATGCATGCACAATAGGGTCACGCGACAAGCGCCGAATTAATAAAGGCAAGTAGGAGCCAAATTAATTCTTTTTTTAACTGTCTGTTGGCAAAAACTGATTTTAAACCATATTTATGAAGTACTTCGTGAAAACTAGAGGGGAACGTCTTAGCATTTACCTAGGGCGGTCACCGAGATACACACGCGTGCACGTTGCGTTGCGCGCACGTAACGCAGCTCTACGAAGCGAGCTGGAGCCGTGCTGCATTGCATACGCATGCGGTGTAGCCCGGCCTGGCCTTTACTGACGGGATGCCCAGGCATGCTATGGTATGCACTCGCGAGAGCTTACCCCTCTCCCCTCCCCCGATTATCAGTGAGTCACGCCGCCCCCTCCTGCCGCGCGGGCGTCGCATTAAATAAGCGACCACAATTGACTTCTTTTCTGCTAGGCAAAGGTTTTCCGAGTCCTTTTTCGCAAATGCTTTTACGTCGGTCGAAACGCTATCGGAAGCACCCACCTACATGGAGATGGAGAGAGCCGATTTGTTTGTATCCAACACCTTATGCTATAAATAGAATAGGCGAGCTCCAAACATTCTGTTTTTAGTTTTCACTCGACCGGGTCAATGAGATTTACAATACATTGCAACTTTGAAGTCCTGCCAACGGCGCCTCACACTATTGTCGTTTATTTATTGGTTGCTAGCTGTTTCCCGCGACTTTGGGCCAAATTCTGACACGCCATTTAAGAATTGAATTATAACTAGATTACATAATTAAGTCTCCTTTAACCATTGCCAGCCATTGAACATCCATTGCTGGGTGAAGGCCCTTTCCCAATGCCGCCACAACTCTTTCTTAAAGTCGGATCCAAACTTTCCCAATCGCGAGGATGACGTCGTCCGTCCATAGCGCAGGTTGTCGTCCTACGCTCCGGTAGGCCATCCGATGCGTCCACTCTCGGTGACTCTGGGGTCCACTTCTAAGGCATACGGTTCCCATGCCCAGCCCATCTCCATTTCAGCGATGCAACCCTTCCGACGTTCACCACTCCGATCCTTTCCCGTATGGTTATTGGATTCTGTCGCGTAGGGAGAGATTCGTCATCCATAACAAACAGAACACATTTTCACATATAATATTAGTAAGTTCTTTAGTATAAACTAGATTTGGTTTGTGGGCCAAATAATTTAGAAGTTCGGCATTAGTGGAATGAGCAATCGATAAATTCGGAGGTAACGACCGGGCTACATGCTAATACAGTTGGACTTTAATCCATTAGTGATGGCGATGACATGGTTTCGGTTTCTGATACAGTACAATCACTTAAAGTTTTCCACTCGGCATTAGCCGGCAAAGATGGTTTTTAATTTGCATTGCCTCTTTGGACTATAACATGATACTTGACGTTCTGTCTAAAGACAGCCATGTATTTCGCTTAATTTACTATGGTAGGTATTTCCGATGACACTCGAAGTTAATTCTAGAAATAATACTGTAACCACAAGTTCTGATTCTATTATTTGCTAGCACTAATGCTCACTGACGGTTCCTAAAATTAAATTCACCCTCAGGGTTTGCCTTACCAGAGAGCTACGAAGCGTATTATTTTAGATGTAAAGCTGATTGATGGCATTAAAAGTATAGTACTCTACTCTTAAACTCAGATAGAAGGCGTAGCTCGAAACTTCCGCTAAGCTCAAATGGAACTGACCTGGACATGTGTGTCACGATGCCGAAAGAATTGCCACCAGCCACAAAACAAGATTCAGCATCGCGGTTGACCTCAGCAAAGGTGGTGACATGAGCTTGTCAAAGACTAGTGGGAGACTGCCCAGGATCGAGACGTGTGGAAGGATAACATGGCCTCTGATCAGGACTGGGACCTTCTAGGCTCTTCTTCCTTGTTTCGATTCCCGAATACTGGGGTCGTGACCTCATCATGGTATCGCCCTTTCTAGAATTAGTTCGGCCATCTATTTCGATTCTTAGCTAACGATGCTAAGTCGGATGTCGCTGGACCGCCGCAAAGTACTCTTTCTTTAGGTGGTTACTATTCATCTTCCCAGTAAAAATAAGTTTCGGGAGGTGGTCTGTGGGTTATGTAACCAAAGATCGAAGATCCTACGGATATGCGTTCGATAATCTTGGTGTCTCAAATGTATTCATCTTGATTGTTTTCACTATTGGTTAAATTAAGATACTATACTCGTTATTTCTAGGCTTTGTAACAACCCCAGGTTATTGGGTCACAGGCACATCTGGATATGTGCGCCAAGGTCGGCAAATGAGAGCGAGGATTTCGCGGAAAAGAATTTGTATGCTTTTTATTTGCGACTAGAAAACATTAGTATATGTCCTTTTGAACCTTTTGAATTCGTCTGGCTGTTGAGCCTTTTTACGATTAGCGATATACCTAATGCTATGCCTGGAAAGCAATAACATTAAAAGTGAAATAGTTTCTTACGCATGATTCAAATTGGTTAGTCTGGAAAGTACTGGTATAATCTTATGTTCACTATATTCTGCGAATAAATAATCATTTCATTTCATTTCATTTCTAGTTTAACCATTATATTCCAGACGTTCTGAGCCTGAAGGTACCTATATGGTAGTTAGTTAAACAAGTAAGAAAGTGAAACATGTTTAGAATTACAGGTCACACTTCGACATATCATATCAAAAATGGTTAGGTACCCACCTAAGCTTGCTGTTTGTTTGTACAGTCAAGGAATTTAATTCCCTACCCATTTCGTTGAAATGTCGTCTGACATTCGCAATGCATTAAGGTCGATATATCAAAATAACGTCTTGCTCTATAGCTCTTATGGTGACAGTTTGCTATATGCTATTGAGCCTTAGGTGGGTTGGAAATTTAATTCCTTGACTGTACGATAGGACTTATACTAAGTTTATAGTTTGAAATAGTATATTTTTCCTTAATGTTTTTTCTTCTCGTACAATTGACTTGGATTTGTGGTTACCTCGTCATGAGGTTTTGCCGTAACTGCGTATGTCAAAGGATAAGGTCAATGACCGTTTAAGAAACATCCAGTTTTTTTTTATAGTATTATTTACCTGTACAGTCACGATGGGTAATGCGCCGGGTAAATGGGTAAACTCGGGCCCAGAATAAATGGACATACACGATACAGACGTTTTCATTCGAACAAAAACGGCGTTTAGGTATTGAGAAGCGTCCTACCGTTTACGTCTATCGTTTATACGACAGCGAATAGAGAAAGAGTTATCTCGTTTGCATTTGCGCGCGAATGTGTACGAACGCGAATTTAAACTTAATGACGCCGGCCTCAGTGCAGTGGTTCGCCGATATTGTTGTGGCTTCGCAAAGGCGCAAAGTAAGTCATTGAAAATAATATTAAACGTTTAAGAACTTATAATTGGCGGAAAGGTCAAAGGGGAGATGTGATTAAAGTACTTATTAATACAAATATATCGTGATAAAACATTTTGCGTAAGCTATTGAAGACGTTTATAATGTTACCCTAGTGTTTGTTTTATAAAATAGAAAGGCAAACAAGCAACTGGGTCACCTGATGGTAAGGGTACACCACCGCCTATGCACACCCGCAACATCGAAGAGATTGCAGATGCGTTGCCAACCCAGAGGACTAAGATGGAATACCTTTTGTACCAGTAATTACACCGGCGGTCTTGCTCTCCACGCCGGAACACAACAGTGCAAGCACTGCTGCTTAGCGGCAGGATTAGCGAGCAAGATGGTGGTAGCGATCCGGACGGACCTTGCACAAGGTCCTACCACCCGCAAAAGTGTTCATAATTACTCACGCGACTATACAGAAAACGCAGTTACTCATTTAAAAATCGCATACACGATTGCATAATCAATTCAACAGAAAGGTCAGAAGCACGTCTAAACATACATCAATGTTATTGTTTGCCCAAAACAAAACTCGCGAGTGGACGCGCGTTTCGAAGAAATCGCTCTTTGGCGGCGCTCCAGTACACCTAGCACGAATCTCCTCGATACGCGTTAACTCGCTACGTAACTCAGTGCGTCTCTCTCCTTGTGAGAAATACCTAATGGACTCTATGAATAAGAGAGATGGAAACTAAGAAAAAGAAATTAAATTAAATTAAATAAGCTAGAAATATACAATATGGATCTACAGCTTGACCCCCTGGCAAAAAGCTCAGCGGACGACGGACAACAGAACTAAGGCTGCTTTTCCACCAGTGCGAGGATGCGTAGCGAGGCATGAGTTTGTAAGAACCAATAGAATCGCTTCATTTACCTCGCCTCGGTCAGCACAGCTCTGGTGGAAACGGCTCATTGGTTCTTTACAAACACGTCCCTCGCTTCGCATCCTCGCACATCTCTGGTGGAAACGCAGCCTTACTCCTGATACCTCTTCAAGCTGTACTGTTGTCACAAGGTCTCACAAATGGCCAGTAATAAATATATACAAAGGAGGCCTGCTTGTCCTTCAGACTGACCTGAACTGACTAACTAAACTGCTGAGTTTCTTGCGGCGTTTCTTCTCAGTAGTATCTTTCATTTTCCGAAGCCCTAGTAGATTCAGACATGTAAAAGAGCCTATATGGCCTACTTGCAAAATATTTTTTTCATTTTCATTTTCACTTCTACTGTGGCCCTAATCTTATCCCTCCCTACGTTTCTGTCAAACTAGTGTCATAAGAAAGAGATGTCCATAGAGATAAACTTCAGATTAACTAAACTTGGCCGGTCATGTCCGGTCAAACGAGACGCACTGAATTACGTAGCGAGTTAACTCGTGTCGAGGTCGAGATGACTCGTGCTAGGTGCGCAGGTTGTGATTCATGGCATATCAGTTGAGGAGTGACACGCGCTGGTTTTATTTTAATTCTTGTCGTTAATCTGAGAAAGTTGTGACAGTCTAACGACTAGCACGAGCGGCCGCGGCTTGTATTGGCGCCATGGGAGACTTTTTTTTAAATTGGCATCCCTATGGCCCTAACATGACTGGCCAAGTTTAGTTTATCTCTATCTGCGTCCCTTTCTTATGACACTAGTTCGACAGAGAGACAGGGAGGGGTTAAACTAAACCTGGACTGTCATGTTAGGGCCGCTGTGAGAGCGTAGGTACTGATGGGCATACGGAAACTGTCCAAAATTCTTACGAAACTTTGAAATTTATAAAAAAAAAGAATTGGTTACATTGAAATTACGTGGGTAAAGCTGCGAACCTAAACATTACCAACTAAATTAGCAACCATTACCTACTTAGTTGGTAATGTGGCGAAACTGGCAAACGCAAGGCACGGAATGCTGATGTTGCAGGTTCGAGACCTGCCATTACCCAAATTTTTCTTTGCGTTGTCATGATCATTTAAATTTTGAAAGAAGATAATTATAAAATTATTTTTCTATAAAAAAACCGAGAACATTTCCGTCTTTAATGAAAACTGACTGCAACTTTTCCACCTTTTCTCGAAGGAGCTAAATTGAGCGAAAATGTGTAACCATGCTAGCCATTTTGCCAGTTTAATCGTTTTAAAAAGCTGTGAACTTCGCTATGTGACTACAACATAGCAGCTATAAGTCGTTCTTAAATTAAGACAGCTGAAGATAGATTCTATCTTCGTAGGTGGCCCTAACGTTTTAATTTAAATACTGAACAAATAATTTAAGACTCCTCACCTGTCGGTTTAGCAATAATTGTCTTTATTGAATACCACATTAACAATTTTACAAAAGTTACTTGTTATTTATTCGTTACCTTTAAAACCAAACTGGCAAACGCAAGGCACGGAATGCTGATGTTGCAGGTTCGAGTCCTGCCATTACCCTAATTTTTCTGTGTTGTCATTGCATAGCATTTTACCTTTAAAACCGTTAGGTACTATTTCGACAACTTCTTTATATAAGTATAAAACAAAGTCGGTTCAGTCGTCATTCGCGATCTGTAAGCTGCTGTATGAATGTCCTCATTCATATCATCGGCCGCTTACTCATAAACCACGCAACCACACTGACTTTGATACTTTCACTGTCATTTAGAGAGTGGTAGGACCTTGTGCAAGGTCCGTCCGGATCGCTACCACCATCTTGCTCGCTAATCCTGCCGCTAAGCAGCAGTGCTTGCACTGTTGTGTTCCGGCGTGGAGAGCAAGACAGCCGGTGTAATTACTGGCACAAGAGATATTCCATCTTAGCCCTCTGGGTTGGCAACGCATCTGCACTCTCTTTGTTGTTGCAGGTGTCTATAGGCGGTGGTGATCACTTACCATCAGGTGACCCACTTGCTTCTTTGCCTTCCTATGTTGTATAAAAAAAATATTATAATAAGTACATTATATTCTAATTGTACCATTGCGAAGCCAATGGGGTCTCTAGTTATGAAAGTAATCTAGCCTAAGCCAAGGTGTACCTAGGCAGGGGGGTTCCACTCCGCACTGTAGGTACGCTCGATCACCTGGCCTATGGCATAGGCAAATCGCAGTAGGCTGCCGGCTTGCCGCGCAATCGCTCGGTCGCCCCCGCCGTGTCAGTGTAATTGAAAACGAATGCCGCGCAACCCTAACGTGTCCCCGGGAGTAGCGGGGGGAAGGCGGGCGCGGGCAGCGCCGTCCTTTTGGCTCGCGCCGCCTGACGCATGGTGTATGAAGTAATACGAACTTTTTGAGCGTGTGAATAAAGTTGGAATTCGTTTAATCGCGGTCGTAAAAGAGAAGTTTCTGTACGTTATTTATTCTGTGCTTGTATTTAGATTTAGATCTACTAAGCCTAGGAGGTGTGATTACGGTCCTGAGCAGCCCGTTATCTGAGGATGCAGTACAGGTTAACAGATTCATCAGACACTGTAACAGCCAGAAGTTCTGGCTCAGAGCTTCATAAAAAAAATTCACCAAAAGAGTATTCTGTGAAACAATCATTCTGCGAATCGATGCAATCTGCCAATAGTTTGTCGGCGTATGATAAGTCGTGCATAGCTACTTTTTTCTTACGTCTCTCTCGACGATATATCTCTCCAGAAAGAGAGCACGGCCTTGTTCGATTACCCTAATTCGCAAGACTGATGTGAGGTCGAATCTGGAAACATTAATTTTGTATTTATAGTTACGATTCCCGACTGATCAGTTGGTAATTTTCTTGGACTTAACATCTTGTTTGTAAAACGGGATCTGGGTGCAATTTTTGAATCTCACCGGGTGACTAAAGCTCGCCAAAATGGCCGTGTTTCATAGAAATGCGGCCATTTCGGTGAGCTTTAGTCACCTGGTGAGATTCAAAAATTTTAATTTAATTTTCTTTGACTTAACATCTAGTTTGTAAATCGGGATCTGGGGTGCAATTTTTGAATCTCACCGGGTGACTAAAGCTCGCCAAAATGGCCGTGTTTCATAGAAATGCGGCCATTTCGGTGAGCTCTAGTCACCTGGTGAGATTCAAAAATTGCATTTGAATCTCACCGGGTAACTAAAGCTAACCAAAATAGGTCAGGTTAAAAGCTAGTTCATTTCATGACCATGTCATGTATTAGTTCTAAAATCTACTTTCGTATTAGATTTTGTTTACGGCCAGCGGTCGAAATGCCTGATTAACTGATTAGTCATGTAACTGGTCTATAACCTGCTCTGATAGGTGCCGTAAGCCGCGCCTGCGGTTAATTCAATCAGATTAGAAGCACTACGCGAATTCCCTTGTGTAATGTTTGCGTTGATTGATTATTTTTAACTTTTAAACTACACTTTGGTCTTACTGTAAAAATAAATAAATATCTCAGGAAAGTTAACACCAATTGACTTAGTCCCAAAGTAAGCAACTAAAGCTGCTTGTGTTATGGGTACTAGACAACGGATATACATGCTTATATAGATAAATATATACTTAAACACATAAAATATCCGCGACTCGGGCACAAACATTCGTATTCATCATACAAACATTTGCCCCTCCCGGGAATCGATCCCGGTACCTCAACCTTCATAGTCAGGATCACTAACCACTAGGCTATCCGGCCATCTTTTTTGTCGCGTTTCAGTTAACTAATAAGGATGTCGCGCGTTTTTGTTTTAAATTAGGATGGGTTCACATTATGTGAATGCTCTTTCTACGTACACACGTACGTACCACAGATTACTAATATGTAGCTAGCTAGTACGTACGTAATTGAAGAGTCTTTTTTATTCTATTACTTTTTTTTTATATAATATTGGTAGCAAACTTGACTTTTTGTCGGTTGGCTTGTATTTGTTGTTTGCTCTTTGTCTACGATACTCCTTTCATCCACTCAAAGATTAACTGGAAGAGATCCCTTAAAGAGACAAGTTTGCCTTTATGCATCACTGTTTTTTTTGTCATTAATGTTTTTTGTACAATAAAAAATTTAGACAGGTACGCGTCTTTCTAACCGTTATAATATTAGTGAAAGAGACACTTAGCAATCCAGCTAGCCACCGCCGTGTGTAGCGACCGACTCCTAGCGCCATCTAGTTTAGAATGGAGAAAACCAACTGACATGTGCTACATCGCGCTAACGAAGTTTCGTAATACGGGCGCATATATACAACTTCCAACTTTCATCCTTCGGACTTCGGTCCCCAGACATAGATAGATAGATAGATATAAACTTTATTCTCAACATAACATACATGGCCCAAAAATAAAAATGAAGTATATAATAACAATAAACATAACACTCGCCTGGAGAGAGGTCTCTATTGTGACTTACCCTCCACTCTTGTTTATCAGCGAACCAACTCTCGTTTCCAGGCATACCGGTATCGCAACAGCACCTAGTCTACAACTTGAAGGAGCTCGATGATGCAGCGTCACTCCGCGCGCTGGGTATAGCCGACGGCGCCCGCCTTCGGCTCGTGCTCGGCATGCGCGGCGGGCCCATCTCAACGCGCCGCCTTCCGCCGCCGCCCAGCGATCTCGGCGGGGAGCTCGAGCGGCTGCTCAACACCGGACGATACAGGTCAGGAGGGATCCTAGTCAAATGCTGGATTTATAGATAGGTTGTCCACGTTCGGAAAAGTTAGGAAGAGTCAGAAAAGTCAGGGAAGCTCAAGATGGTCAGGAAAAGTCGGTGAAATCGAGGGAATCACCTGGAAAGTCAGGGAAAACTGAAAATCACTGTTAGCTCCACAATTTCCCAATCTTTGTAACGATTCAAATTCGTTACGGCCTCATTTCGTCTCCTGCGCGCCATCTAGCGAGGAGCAGCGCCGACTCATCGTCAACACTTACTTGTTTTTTTTAAAATACAATTCTAAAACTTACTAATTTCTTTTAATAAATTACCAGGGTGAATAAGGGTTGCTTCCCCCTCTTTTCAAAATATTTAAAGTCCTATTTTTCCAACCATAAACCATCCATAGGCGTTTAGTTTTTTTAATTTTTGTCTATGTCATCTAGCTCTCTTTGTCTGTGGCAGCGGACGGAACAATGATGTGTCGCATTAGAGGTTATTGATTTCGGTATGGATTAGAAAGTGGATCGTTTCTTAATATTTATCTATCTTAAAGTGGAAATCAGTACTTCATCGCGTCCGCCAGCGTTTCAGGAGGCTCCACGCTCTCAGAGCGTAACTGCTGTGACAGGAATTTGTGAAGTTTTGGCAAGATATGGAAGCAGAGAAAGATGTAAACAAAGAATCGGTTTGGAGGCAAAATACCGGTTACTGGTCGTTCCCATCACTACGGCGATTCGCCGGATACATAAGCGAGGTCCTAGGCCTCCTGCCTTCTTTTCTACATCGACTCTGGGAGACATCACTTTGCTCTCATAACCCCAAAAACTATGGGAAATTAATATAATTATTTTAAATAAATTCACGGCTGCTTGGCGATTTGGTAAGTCCTTTGCTTTGGAGTCACGTTTCTGTTTCGAGCCACCTTCTTGTAGCATGTGCTTTACCCTGCTAATTATTTTCAGTGCGAGACTGCTCCATATCGGCTGACTGGATTGCCGCTTTATTTTATTGCCCTGCTGCTGAAGGGATTTCGCCTGTCTCTTAAAATATTAGGAAAACGACCGAGTAAGTATTCAGTGCCCTTTGTGTCTGGGGAACGCTCGGCAACGTCTATCTTACCCTCTTTTAATTTATTTTTCCTACCCTTAGCTAATTTTTCCCCTCGCTTTCAGACTACTGTTCGGTCTTTACCTACCCCTGGTAATACTGCATGGTTGCTGCTGCCTTCGGGAGTTCAAGGAGCCTGGTGCGTGCTGGAGTGCTAAACAGCTGTCGTCTGGACTGCACTACTCTGCCGAGCTAATTAACTGCTGAATTTATATATGCGTTGCGATAGGCAGGAGCACCACTAGACAGTTACACAGCACAACCCTTGATTTTAAGCAGGTGATATCTTTCTATGTTTTTTTCTTAGTGCCATTTATTTGTGTAAAAGCGTCAAGTTCCAACCAGCCAGAGCACAATCCCTATCTGTTTTTTTTTTTTTGATGCCTGGAGGGTGGTTTTATGAAAATTTTGTGAGAAGTGTGAAGCCTTCCTGCTCTGATATCCGAACAAATATTTATATTGTTGTTTTAAGAGGGAAATTAATATATATTACAAGTGAGAGCAAACATTCTTTTTACTTTATTTATCTCTTTTCTAGAATCCTTTTTTTTTTTTTTTTTAATTCAGCTTAGCTGTCTCCCTTTACCTCTTCGTGCTTCAGGTCTAACATAAGCACGTGGCGCCCTCAAAAATTTACTACCGGTTAGACTTCTCTCGGAGACCATCCTAGGACTGCGCCCCAGCCGGACCTACAACCCTGGGAGCTAGCAGGGCATAACATCACGTGTGGAAACCTAAAACACGTTCACACCTTTTACATTGGCGCCCAACGTGGGGCGGGGCTGGTAAAGTGAATTCTAACCTCTATTTATTCTCATATTGTATTTTTTTTAATAATTGTTTGCTCTCTCTTCATTTGTAGGTAGAATTAAGTTCCTACATTGAGTTGTGTACGTATAGTGATTGTTAATGTATTGTTTTTGCTTGTGTTGCGGTGGTAGGACCTAGTGCAAGGTCCGTCCGGGTGGCTACCACCATCTTGCTCGCTAATCCCGTCGCTAAGCAGCAGTGCTTGCATTGTTGTGTTCCGGCGTGGAGAGCAAGACAGCCGTTCTGTTCACAAGCACAAGAGGCATTCCATCTTAGTCCTCAGGGTCGGCAACGTATCTGCTGCACCTTCTGTGTTGCAGGTGTATATGGGCATTGCTGATCGCTTAACATCAGGTGATCCACTTGCTCTGTTGCCTACCTACCCACTTCAAAAAAAAAAAAAAATTTTTTTTGAGTTGTAATTGTAATACTCCTTATTTAAGGTTTTTTTTGTTGTGTTTTATACATAACTTTAATTCTATTTGCATCCCTCATCTGTTTTCTTTAAATTGTGCTCTTATAATTGTATAATTTGAAACTTATTTGCCTGGGTATTTTTTTTTTCAACTACCCATTTTTTTTTTATTTTTGTTAACTGATATTTAACTAAATTTATATTGAACTTTGTAATTATTGGATATTATTGCAATATTGCACAATGACGTTACATGTTGATGTAGATTGTCTCACCAAAGATGAATTAATGTTTGAATTGTTAAGCAGAGGTATTAATGTAAAGGACGATATCACTGTAGACGAACTGCAAAGTACATTCAGACAGACGAAAGGCACACCACATGACCACACTAAAGGCCACGCTTACCTTGCAGCTTTATCTCCGGACTCAGAGTTCCAGATCTGTGAGGAGAAAGTCGAGGCTGTCCTGCGTGCTGACCACACTTCCAAGTCCTGCCGGCGTCGGTGTTTGTCGCGGTTGTCACACGTGATATTAAGGTTAGAAAAGCTCTCTCTTCATTCAGCTGACCAGCAACTGCGGAAGATAGCCCTTGTGACAAAAGCTTATGGGTCGCTACAAAATTTATTATGCACTAAAGCAACCCCTGGGCCGTCCTCCCAAGTTGTAGATGCTGCTGTGGCGAGCACTAGTGCTAACACCGTCTCAGTCTCGGGCTCTTCTTGCAAGCGTGCCTCACAAATTTTAAAGTGGAATCTTTCCTATGATGGTAGGACGCCCGTTTATGATTTTCTTGTCCGTTTGGAGGAACTCGTATCCTCATCGGATGTCTCCGATACAGAGCTTTTAAAGAATCTTGTGCACTTATTTAGTGGTGATGCTCTGCTGTGGTTTCGTAGCAATAGGGCACAAATTAGCTCTTATAAAGAGTTTGTTGAGCTAATTAAAACCGAATATCAACCGGTTGAACATGAAAGATGCCTTCTAAACCAGATAAGGTCGCGTCTGCAGAGCAGAAGTGAAAGCATTAGGAGCTATATTAATATTATGGAAAGCTTATTTTCTAGGTTGTCTAGGAGCTTGTCTGAATCAGAGCAACTTGAAATTATTATGACTAACATGGATCCTTTCTTTATTTCTCGACTGGCACTGGTGGAAATTAAATCAGTACGAGAACTTAAAGCTATCTGCTCTCAGCTTGAGGTTGCTCAATTTAAATGTCAGAATAGGGGATTTCTTAACCCGGGCAATACATCAATTATACCAGACTTTTTTCAAAATGGGCCTCCGGTACCTGCTTCAAACTCCAATGTTCAGGTTTCTCAAACAAACCTGAGGTGTTTAAAATGTGATGGTCCCCATCACTATAGGAACTGCGAGACTTTAGTAGGACCACATTGCTTTAGGTGTAAGAGGCCAGGTGTCATTTCACAGTATTGTGGATGTCCAAAAAACTAATTAAGCGGTCAGTTGTCCTTAATAATGAGTCAATTTCTAAAAATTCTAAATACCTATCTTCTAGTCGAACTATTAAAGACTCTGACCAAAAATGTGTTCAAAAATGTAACTCTACCATTCCTCTTGTTGCGAGCAGGGATACTAAACCTTTTTTTAGAAAGGAACTGGGTGATCCTAGACCTTACCTTACTGTAGGTATTTTAGGTTTAGAATGTAATGCTTTAGCTGACAGCGGAGCATGCGTGTCGGTTATGAGTAAGTCAGCATATTGCTTGTTGCAAAGGGAAGGCCTAGACTTTCCTTTGCAGACATGCAATAACAAGTTGTCAGTGGGCAATAATGCTTCTTTAAAAGTGTTGGGTAGGATTCTTGTACCCATTACTTTCGAACATAGGGTTCAATTTATTCACTTTCATGTTTGTGAGGATATAAATATCCCTATTATTCTTGGAGTTGATTTTTTGCAATTGTTTAATTTGTGTAGCGACATTCTAAAAACAGAGCCTTCTTGCTCATACTCTGGTTTTATGAATTTACTTAAAAACAATGATATTCATTTGCACGACCTTGAAGATCTGTCGTCCTATCAAAGGGAGCAATTAGAATTGACCGTGAATAAATTTAAATTAATTTCTGCTTCCGATGACAGTCTAGGTTGTACAAGTTTGGAGGAACACGAGATTGACACCGGGGACCACCGTCCAGTTAAACAAAAGTATTATCCCATTCCTGTTCACCATAGGGATTATGTCAAGCGTGAAATTGACAGTATGTTGAAAATGGGTATAATAGAAAAAAGTGTGTCACCCTGGAACAGTCCTATTCTTTTAGTGCCAAAGGCAAATGGGGAACTCAGACTGTGTCTGGACAGTAGGAAGTTGAACAGCCTCACAAAAATTGACACTTATCCTATGCCTAGAGTGCAAGAAATTTTAGATTCTTTGAATAACGCAAAATATATGACATCTCTGGACCTTAAGTCTGCATTTTTTCAGATTCTTTTGTCACCCTCTTCCAGGGAAAAAACCTGTTTCTCGGTTCCAGGCCTAGGAGCGTTTCAATTTCGCAGGATGCCTTTTGGCTTAGTAAACGCGACTGCAAGAATGATGCGCTTGATGGATAAGGTGTTTGGACCCGAGTTCAGTAACAATATATTTTATTATGTTGATGACGTCATACTCATATCTGATTCTTTTGAAGAACATATCTCGCTTTTAAATAAGGCGTTCGCAAGGCTGAAGGCAGCGGGCCTTACTATCAACTTAGATAAATCCGTGTTCTGCCGCTCATCTTTGAAGTTCCTTGGTTACGTTGTGGACAGACGTGGACTACGTACGGACAGTGACAAGGTTCGATCCATAATAGACCTCCCCATCCCCTCTACCCAAAAAGAACTTCGAAGATTTTTGGGAATGGTGTCATGGTACAGACGATTTATATGTAACTATTCCACGGTTAGCTCACCGTTGAACAAACTGACCAAGAAACTTCCCAAAGGAACACAATTTTTGTTTAATGATGGAGCTTTGGATGCTTTTAACAAGATTAAAAGCTTATTAGTCTCAGCTCCCATCCTAAGTGTTCCTAAGTTTGACAGATCATTCATAATAACAACCGATGCGTCTGATGTTGGCTTGGGCTGTTCATTGTCACAATTAGATGATGAAGGGCATGAGCATGCGGTCGCCTATGCCAGCAGAACCCTTTCAAGTTCGGAAAAAAATCATTCCACAACCGAAAAAGAATTAAATGCTTTAATATTTGCTCTAGAAAAGTTTAGAGGTTACATAGACGGCTCTCCTTTTAGGACTAAGGTATATACTGACCACAGCAGCTTGAAGTGGCTAGTGGGTCTCAAGTCACCCACAGGACGGTTAGCGCGATGGGCGCTACGCCTGTCCCAATTTAATTTTGACATCGAATATAGGAAAGGTTCTGAGAACAAGGTTGCCGATGCGCTATCGCGTGCACCGATTGCAACCGACGCTGTCAACGTCATCTCATCCCCTAATTCACCCCCTGACTCACATACTGACTCCTGGTACGACAATTTGTTCAGTAGGGTTTCCAAATTCCCGCATAAATACCCAGATTTGCAGATTGTAAACAACAACCTGTATAAACGCATTCGCAGCAACAATCCTTTGTCAGCTGATTGCGAGTGGAAGCGGGTCATACCTAAACAACTGAGGGATTCTATTCTGAAACAGTGTCATGATGATCCTAGTGCCGCACATCTAGGTACTTTTAAAACGTTTAAGCGAATTTCACAAAGCTATTACTGGCCGAAGATGTTGAACGATATAAAAAAATATGTCAAACAATGTCAGGTTTGTTTGCGTTACAAAAGTACTAATCAACCACCCCCGGGGCTGATGGAAAACCCGAAAAAGGTCCAACGGCCATGGCAGGTTATCTCCACTGATATTGTGGGCCCATTACCCAGAAGCTATAGTGGCCACAAGTTTATTTTGGTAGTCTCAGATTTTTTCACAAAGTATGCTTGTTTGTTTCCCATGCGAAATTCTTTGGCTAAAACTGTGGTAAACATCATAGAAAACAGTGTACTTCTGAAATTTGGAATTCCACAATGCATTGTGATGGATAACGGCCCGCAGTACGTGTCCAAACTCATGAAAGAACTGAAAGATAAATATAAAATTAGAAACTTGTTCTATAATTGTCGATTTACCCCTCAGAACAATCCTTCAGAACGGATTAACAGAGTATTGGTCACAGCTATATCATCTTACGTAGGTAACGATCATCGCACGTGGGCGGAACAATTGAGCAAAATAGAATTTGCTATAAACACGGCCGTTCATCAGGTGACTGGGTTTAGTCCGTATTTTTTAAATTGCGGACGCGAAGCCATCCTCTCTGGGGACTGGTACCCAGCACGCCCTTTGGATGACCTTGAATTGCAATTTTCTGATAGGGATTTATATGCCTCTATGTTGTCTCACTTGAAGCCCATATTCGAGAAAGTCAATAAAAATCTAGATAAGTCATACCAAAGAAGTAGGGTTTATTATAACAGAAATAGAAGAATATTGGAGTATGAAGTTGGACAGGTTGTCTGGAAGAAGGAATATCCATTGTCTGATGCCTCAAAGTTCTTTGCTCAGAAGCTCGCACCTAAATTTAAAAAATGTAAAGTTCTAAAAAAGATTTCTCGTGTCACTTATGAATTGCAAGATTTTAACACTAAAAGGTCCATAGGAATATGGCATATAAAGGACATATTAAAGTCCGAACCCAATCAACCGTAAATAAGTTATTTCATTTGCAATCGGTTAACCGGTAAAATAGCTGGTTGTATATTTAAAGTAAATAACCGATTAAAATGCTTTGTCTGGTTTACTAGGTTTCTATCATGTTTAACAACACGTTTTGTTAGGAGGTTTCGTACTATTCAGTGTTGTTTTTTTTGAGGGATGTAATTAGGATTAAATAGGTATTTATTTTGTCATCATCTTTTGTTGTGATGGTTAAATTCCCCTACATGATGCAGGAATCTTGGACCCGGTCACGTCCTAAAACTGAGCCCAACTATTTGTTTGTGTAAGTCCAGTGTCGTCCCACTTTTACAAAAGGAGAAAATGCTTTTGGCATTTTTTTTTCCCTTTTCTATCTTTCTTTTCTTGCCTTTTTTTTTTCTTCATTTTTTTTCTCCTCTTGTTTTTTCCCGTTTTTTCCATTTTTTTCCCTTTTTTTTCCCCCTTTTTTTTCCCTTTTTTCTTTCTCCTTATTTTTTTCCCTCTCTTCATATTTCAGCAGTTTTTTTTCTCACTTCACTTCACTTCTCACTCATGGTTACTTACTCACACTTATGCTTTTCTTTATGGTTAATCATGGCCACTATTAATATCTATTTGTTTGTTTTTTTTTGTTTCAGTTTTTTTTTTTACCAGTGTTACAGGAAGCACAGCTGATGTCCCATCTCACCAGAGCAACGGAGAGCTGCATTACCTGTTTGTTCCACTCCGCTTAATTGAAACCCCAGCATCCATCTTTGGACCCGGTTAAGTCCTAAAACTGAGCCCAACAACACACACACACCCAAACACACACTTACACGCACTCGTGTGTACCCTGGACTCTGGTATTTACATAAGTTATGTCCACACTGTAGTAAACACACATACACACACACAGATGTACAGACATGCACACATCACACATACACATCACACTACACACACTCCTATAAAGAACCCCCTTATTTTGTTAAGCTGTAACCTTTTTTTTTAAAGTACCTCACTCCTTTTTTTTTTTGCATAATTAAAATTGGTATCGATAGGTAAACATTTTCTGCAACACATTTTTATTATACCCCATTCCTATTTGTTCCTGCGTTACTTAATAACAGACAAATTTTGCTGTAGTATACTAGTTTTTTTTCTTTTTTTTTCAAATACCATTTTAGTCACATTTTTTAATGTCATGAGTTTGTTTCCAGAGGTCTGCGTTGTGCTGTAATGTTTGAGCCCCAAACCTTTCTTGGACCACACTCATTTTGTTTTCACTGATTCCATTTCTGACAGCGTTTTATTATTTTTTTTAGGTTTTCCCAGAGGTCTGCGATTTGCTGTAATATTTTGAGCCGTAACCTTTTCTTGGGTACCTATTTATTTGTTTTTTTGAAGTTTTTTTTCTTTTTTTAATCATGTGAGTTTTCCCAGAGGCTGTGCTGTATTTTGAGCCGAAACCTTACTTGGGTACTTACTTATTTATTTTGTTTTTTTTGATAAAACTGCTGTCATAGTGGAACATCTCAGTGACTCAGAGAATAGTGACAGGTTATTTGTTTACATAATGTCTGGTTATGATTATCAGTTGAAATTAAGTAGGTGAATTTAATTGTGATTGGTTTTCCTTTATTTGGAGTGTACTTATACTATTAATAAAACCGTCATTCATTGGTACTTTATTATTCCTTGTTTTATTTAATTTTTTTTTTGCTCTGCTTTGTTTGTGATAGGTAAATTTAGTTTCTCAACCATTTTATACCTTTGTTGCCTTTGTTTCGAGGTAAAACTTAATTATTTTCACATAACTTTTAGACATACAACAGTATTGCCTTGCCACTCCTCATAGGTAATTGAAATTCCTTTTTTTTTTTTTTGTTTGTTTTTTTTTATTTTAGTTGGGATGTAATGTAACGATTCAAATTCGTTACGGCCTCATTTCGTCTCCTGCGCGCCATCTAGCGAGGAGCAGCGCCGACTCATCGTCAACACTTACTTGTTTTTTTTAAAATACAATTCTAAAACTTACTAATTTCTTTTAATAAATTACCAGGGTGAATAAGGGTTGCTTCCCCCTCTTTTCAAAATATTTAAAGTCCTATTTTTCCAACCATAAACCATCCATAGACGTTTAGTTTTTTTAATTTTTGTCTATGTCATCTAGCTCTCTTTGTCTGTGGCAGCGGACGGAACAATGATGTGTCGCATTAGAGGTTATTGATTTCGGTATGGATTAGAAAGTGGATCGTTTCTTAATATTTATCTATCTTAAAGTGGAAATCAGTACTTCATCGCGTCCGCCAGCGTTTCAGGAGGCTCCACGCTCTCAGAGCGTAACTGCTGTGACAGGAATTTGTGAAGTTTTGGCAAGATATGGAAGCAGAGAAAGATGTAAACAAAGAATCGGTTTGGAGGCAAAATACCGGTTACTGGTCGTTCCCATCACTACGGCGATTCGCCGGATACATAAGCGAGGTCCTAGGCCTCCTGCCTTCTTTTCTACATCGACTCTGGGAGACATCACTTTGCTCTCATAACCCCAAAAACTATGGGAAATTAATATAATTATTTTAAATAAATTCACGGCTGCCTGGCGATTTGGTAAGTCCTTTGCTTTGGAGTCACGTTTCTGTTTCGAGCCACCTTCTTGTAGCATGTGCTTTACCCTGCTAATTATTTTCAGTGCGAGACTGCTCCATATCGGCTGACTGGATTGCCGCTTTATTTTATTGCCCTGCTGCTGAAGGGATTTCGCCTGTCTCTTAAAATATTAGGAAAACGACCGAGTAAGTATTCAGTGCCCTTTGTGTCTGGGGAACGCTCGGCAACGTCTATCTTACCCTCTTTTAATTTATTTTTCCTACCCTTAGCTAATTTTTCCCCTCGCTTTCAGACTACTGTTCGGTCTTTACCTACCCCTGGTAATACTGCATGGTTGCTGCTGCCTTCGGGAGTTCAAGGAGCCTGGTGCGTGCTGGAGTGCTAAACAGCTGTCGTCTGGACTGCACTACTCTGCCGAGCTAATTAACTGCTGAATTTATATATGCGTTGCGATAGGCAGGAGCACCACTAGACAGTTACACAGCACAACCCTTGATTTTAAGCAGGTGATATCTTTCTATGTTTTTTTCTTAGTGCCATTTATTTGTGTAAAAGCGTCAAGTTCCAACCAGCCAGAGCACAATCCCTATCTGTTTTTTTTTTTTGATGCCTGGAGGGTGGTTTTATGAAAATTTTGTGAGAAGTGTGAAGCCTTCCTGCTCTGATATCCGAACAAATATTTATATTGTTGTTTTAAGAGGGAAATTAATATATATTACAAGTGAGAGCAAACATTCTTTTTACTTTATTTATCTCTTTTCTAGAATCCTTTTTTTTTTTTTTTTTTAATTCAGCTTAGCTGTCTCCCTTTACCTCTTCGTGCTTCAGGTCTAACATAAGCACGTGGCGCCCTCAAAAATTTACTACCGGTTAGACTTCTCTCGGAGACCATCCTAGGACTGCGCCCCAGCCGGACCTACAACCCTGGGAGCTAGCAGGGCATAACATCACGTGTGGAAACCTAAAACACGTTCACACCTTTTACATCTTAGCTCATTAAAGTTGAGTCCTTTACCATAAAAAAAAATGTAAGTTTTTTGTCTTCTCGCGTACTGTGCTTATTGATTGATTTATGAAAAACCTGACTTAAAGAAACAAAAAATAATGAAACTTTTTTTTATAACAATTAGGAAAACTTGCTTAAATATGGATATGGTTGGTCAGGGAAATTAAGCAAAATGGTCAAAAAAAAGTCAAGGATTTTTTTTTGAATTTGCTGTGGAGACCCTGAGCCTGACCCCAGAGTGGAGGTTACTGGGGCTTACAGGTTCAGTTTTGATCAAGAATGGTTTGGTTTGGTTGGATTAAGAACCACGGACTGATCCGAAACATGTCGAGAAATTCTCGACTCGAAATACGCGAGTGATCCGTTTGTATTAATGGAATGGTTTCGGTTAACGATGAGGATTGGTTGCCGCAGAGAATCCGGCGGCTGCGACGGCGCAGGCGCGGCGGGCTGCAAGGTGACCGTGCTCGTGTTCCGCGACGGCGAGCGCGTCAACATGCTGCGCGTGCGCGAGAACAGGGACGGCTCGCTGCAGCCGCTCGACCACCACGACTGTACGTACATAGCACCCGTACGCTCACGCACACACACATAACACCGCCATTACATTACGTAAACACCACTACTGATTAACACACCGCCTCTGTCTATGAAACACGTCGAAGTTATGAGTTGAAACTCCTCAAAAACCTCATTACATAAGAGTATATTTATATTATTCATCCATTTTCCTTACATACCGTTCTTGTACGTCCGCCCTCTCCGGTATAGTACGTCTTCATGTAACGCCCCTGTAACTTTACACAGACCGCACCGCTATACTATTCTTCATACAACGCTATTGCAACTCTACACAGGCCGCATGTTTATTCTCTCGCACACCGCTACTTTACGTCCAGACAACACTGCTACAGTACGTCTACATACAGCGCTACTGCAACTCTACACAGGCCGCATGTTTATTCTCTCGCACACCGCTACTTTACGTCCAGACAACACCGCTACAGTACGTCTACATACAGCGCTACTGCAACTCTACACAGGCCGCACGATACTTCCTCACACATGGCTACTTTACGTCCAGGCACAACGCAACCGTACATTCAAAAATACCACAAAATTTTCACACATCTTACCACCTTTTTGAATTCATTGATTTCTTATCAAACTGGGCCCGCATTGACACAGTGCTGTGCGCAGACGCGTCGAGCCTGGCGCCGGCGCGCGGCGCGGGCGGCGCGGGCGCGGGCGGCGCGGGCGCGCGCGACAACGCCGTCACCATGAACAAGATGCTGGAGCTGCGCCGCCGCATGGAGTCTCTCTCCGTGCAGCGCAAGCCCGCAGGTGAGCCTGCTGCCGCGCCGAACGTGCACGGCACCACCTCGGCTGTGTATAAGATCCACGCGACTGTTTGTATTGCGAAGCTCGTATTTGTTCGTCCCCAACATTCTAATTACGGACAGATTTCCACGGAGATCGTTTGCCGCTCTCCGTCGATCAGTCAACGAAATGTCCTAAAAACTGTTAATTACTCTAAAATCTACATTAACTGTGTCGCTTCGGTGAGCGTTGCCAAGTTCCCTCTCCTATTAAGTTTACCGACGGTTAAATTTTAACGGTAAAACTAGCGAGATATTCAGCCGGCCCGAGTCCCTCGTCTCTCGACTTCGCTAGCGATTCTGGCCCGGTCTGAACGCATTCTGCCGACTCTCCACAGAGACTAGAGCGGAAATCCAGAAAACCCGCAGCGAGGAGACCCTGTCGGTGGCGTCCGTGGCGGAACCGTGCGCGCGCTACGGCGAGGCGGACGACGCCTTCACGCCGCTGTACGACGGACACTACACGCGCTACGACTACGACTGCTCCTTCGCCGACCGCTACACGCTGCTGCCGCCCATCGGTGAGAGCCTGGACCTATAAATAAAATAAATATCTTGGGATAGTTAACACCGATTGACTCAGTCCCGAAGTAAGCAACTAAAGCTGCTCGTGTTATGGGTCCTAGACGACGGATATACATGCTTATGTAGATAGTGCAATGATATTATAATGCATGGATGTACAGTTTCATACTAAACGACACCAGAAAACTGGCCCGACATAAGAATACAGGTTGACGCCAATGTTACAAATGCAAATTATTAGTTTACCATTTATAGTCATTGGATTTACAACTTTACGTCTAACTGCATAAAATAATAATTTATTGAGAAATAGGTTTTTTTACAAAATAATAGTATTGACAGCAGCGCCGTCGGTCCGACAGACTGACAGCGCAAGCGATTGTCGATTTAGTCTTCTTTTTATCCTACTTTGATACGCCATTTTTTAAACACTGACTAGAAGTCTATATTACTTATAGGTCAGTGTATAGATAAATAAATACTTAAATACATATAACATCCACGACTCGGGCACAAACATTCGTATTCATCATACAAACCACTTGCCCCTACCGGGAATCGAACCCGGGACCTCAAGCTTCATAGTCAGGGTCACTAACCGCTAGGCTATCCGGCCGTACGTCCTGGTGGACCTATACATCAGTTCACCGTTCCTATACACCGTTCAGTTACTCGTCGATCATTCGTCACTGGTATGGAAGATCGGTAAAGCGGGACCGCTGGCGAGCGTACTTCGATCGACTGCCTCGAGAGAGGCGAGGTCGCTATGTAGACAACGGGCGGCGTCATATTTGCACATTTTGTTATCAATCGCTTAACCGGTGGTATTCGCTGTAATTTTTGCAGGTTCCCGAGCGGAGTCCGAGCAGTCGGTGGACCGGCTGCAGGCGGAGGGCGGGCCGCTGGTGTCGGAGGCCGGCCTGGAGCCGCGCCGCCCGCCGCCCGCGCCGCGCGCCGACACGTTACAGCCCGTAGCTGCTGACTACGGTGAGCTCCTGCGCGCGAGTCTCACGACTCACCGGCTCGGAGTTACATTGTTCGGAGTCGACAGAGCCGGTCACTCCGTGAGGCGGCCGTTTGAGATATGATTTTGCACCAAATGGTGTTGAGCTGGCTGTCAGTCTGTGGTTGGCTGTCGAGCGACACGAGTTCATTTGGGACCCGGACGGTACCCCGATCGTGATCGAGTCAGCGGGTCCGTACTACCGCGTGTCCCCCGCAGCAGAGGGGTTCCGCTCGGCCGCCTCGTCGACCGGGTCGGCAGATCGCAGGGCGTCGTTAGTTCGCCGCGCGTGCGCGCTCGCTCTCGCCGGGTCGATGTAATTAAGAACGAATGCATCGTCTCGTCAGGTTGTTGCGGGGAGAAGGCTGACGCGAAGCCTTTCAGGCGAGCCGTCTGGCGAACGCGCATGATGCGATACGAGTTCTTTGCGTGAGTTAACCGAGTAAAAACTGTATGTACGTTAATGATCGATTCTGTGTTTGCAGGTCCGCTGGTGGGCGGCTGGCGCGCGCGCTTCGGCTCGAGCTCCGCGCTGGCGCCGGCGCCGCGCGCGCTGTCGGCGGCCGCCGCGCTGTTCAGCTCGTCCACCTCCGACCTCGAGACCCTCACGAGGACCATCCTGCCGCTCAGCAGGCACAGGTAGCGCGCCCTGACCTTCGGCTCGAGCTCCGCGCTGGCGCCGGCGCCGCGCGCGCTGTCGGCGGCCGCCGCGCTGTTCAGCTCGTCCACCTCCGACCTCGAGACCCTCACGAGGACCATCCTGCCGCTCAGCAGGCACAGGTAGCGCGCCCTGACCTTCGGCTCGAGCTCCGCGCTGGCGCCGGCGCCGCGCGCGCTGTCGGCGGCCGCCGCGCTGTTCAGCTCGTCCACCTCCGACCTCGAGACCCTCACGAGGACCATCCTGCCGCTCAGCAGGCACAGGTAGCGCGCCCTGACCTTCGGCTCGAGCTCCGCGCTGGCGCCGGCGCCGCGCGCGCTGTCGGCGGCCGCCGCGCTGTTCAGCTCGTCCACCTCCGACCTCGAGACCCTCACGAGGACCATCCTGCCGCTCAGCAGGCACAGGTAGCGCGCCCTGACCTTCGGCTCGAGCTCCGCGCTGGCGCCGGCGCCGCGCGCGCTGTCGGCGGCCGCCGCGCTGTTCAGCTCGTCCACCTCCGACCTCGAGACCCTCACGAGGACCATCCTGCCGCTCAGCAGGCACAGGTAGCGCGCCCTGACCTTCGGCTCGAGCTCCGCGCTGGCGCCGGCGCCGCGCGCGCTGTCGGCGGCCGCCGCGCTGTTCAGCTCGTCCACCTCCGACCTCGAGACCCTCACGAGGACCATCCTGCCGCTCAGCAGGCACAGGTAGCGCGCCCTGACCTTCGGCTCGAGCTCCGCGCTGGCGCCGGCGCCGCGCGCGCTGTCGGCGGCCGCCGCGCTGTTCAGCTCGTCCACCTCCGACCTCGAGACCCTCACGAGGACCATCCTGCCGCTCAGCAGGCACAGGTAGCGCGCCCTGACCTTCGGCTCGAGCTCCGCGCTGGCGCCGGCGCCGCGCGCGCTGTCGGCGGCCGCCGCGCTGTTCAGCTCGTCCACCTCCGACCTCGAGACCCTCACGAGGACCATCCTGCCGCTCAGCAGGCACAGGTAGCGCGCCCTGACCTTCGGCTCGAGCTCCGCGCTGGCGCCGGCGCCGCGCGCGCTGTCGGCGGCCGCCGCGCTGTTCAGCTCGTCCACCTCCGACCTCGAGACCCTCACGAGGACCATCCTGCCGCTCAGCAGGCACAGGTAGCGCGCCCTGACCTTCGGCTCGAGCTCCGCGCTGGCGCCGGCGCCGCGCGCGCTGTCGGCGGCCGCCGCGCTGTTCAGCTCGTCCACCTCCGACCTCGAGACCCTCACGAGGACCATCCTGCCGCTCAGCAGGCACAGGTAGCCGCGCGACCACAGACCTTCGGGGATCGAAACTGTCTCCGAATTTATTCATTTTTTCCAAAAACACAGCTAAGAGTTAGGATGTCGATGTGTTGTGGAAAAAGAAAGGCGCTGACTCAGCATAGATGCTGCGAGGTTCGCAGCGCTGGTATTCTGTCAGAATCGTTTTGAGACCGATCTGTGGCGATGGTATACGCGAAAGTGGTGTACTATAGAATACACTGAATGAGGGAGGGACTTCCTTTTCTCATAGAAAAAGAAGGCTACATGGTTATGGTATGTGCCAGAGCGAAAGTATACTGCAACGTACAATAATATATGTTGTAGGAAGGAGAAGAACGAATTATAGTTAAGAATTAAGAAGAAAACCTGAAGAAGAAAGGCGGGCGCTCCATAGATGTGAAACTAGATACACTGTATCAAGTAAATAAAAAAAGGTTAATTAAAGTGGGACCGGATCTTAAAACCGACCTTAAAAACGATCATCGACTCCGGTTCACGATTGGAGGAGATATCGTCCGTTACAAGTAGGTACTAGAGTGGAGCCTCCACCGTAGCAGTTTGGAGTACTGTCCATTTTTATAAATGTATAATTTTAAATTAAAGGAAATAGAGGGCAGCAGAGTTCCAAACATTAGTCTCGAGGCGGGAGCCTCAGAGATAACTTGCGTTTATCCTAATACAAAACTGAAGAGTCTAAAGTTTTTTACTGCTCGCAGATAGAAATAGGAGCTCCACCGCCCACACAATAGGTCTTTCCAGTACATAGCGGAGCAGTCCGATCGCGAGCCTCCCTTTTTTTTTATGAAATAGGAAGGCAAACAAGCTAGCGGGTCATCTGATGGTAAGCGATCACCATCGCCTATAGACACCCGCAACACCAAAGAGATTGCAGATACGTCGCCAACCCAGAGGGCTAAGATGGAATACCTCTAGTGCCAGTAATTACACCGGCCGTCTCGCTCTCCACGCCGGAACACAACAGCGCAAGCGATCCTGTTTAGCGGCAGGATTAGCGAGCGAGACGGTGGGAGCGATCCGGACGGACCTCGCACAAGGGCCCACCACCCGCAAAACCAGCTCAGCTTTACCGAGTGTTCCGCCCGCGTCGCAGGAACCGCGAGCACCTGCACCTGAGCGACGAGGGCCTGGACGCGGGCCGCGGGCGCGCGCCGGAGGCCGGCGGCGAGCGCCGCCAGCGCCGCATCAAGAAGATCGCCGAGCTGGAGAGCGCGCGCCTGTTCCGCTTCGGCGACGACTGCGGGGACGCGGCCGCGCCGCCCGAGCCGCCCGCGCCGCCCGGCCCGCCCGGCCCGCCCGCCGCCCGGGAGCCCAAGAAGCCCGCCCGCCTGCGCTGCGGCCTGTGCCGCAAGCGGCTCAGCGTCGCCACCGTGCACAGGTACACGCGCGCGCACACTGACACGCACACACGCACTCGAGCTCGCAGGTACACGTTCACACTCGCATGCCCTCGCATTCACACTGACAAAGTATTGGAGACTGTATAGCTCCTGTACTGGCAGTGATCTCATTACATGCTGTACTGTATTTAAAATAGTCGTTTTAGAATAGTATTTTATGCAACTGTTGCATAATGAGGGGTCTTAAAACACGAGTGTGGTTTTATGAAACGAGCGTTAGCGAGTTTCATAATAGGAACACACGAGTGTTTTAAGACCTAATTATGTACAGTTGCATACATTACTTTATCTACACACATATCATAAGTACTCTATGATGGGTTCGGAAGCCATAGGGCAATGACCTGCATTGCTACTAGCTACTAGTGCTAGGTACTTATTAAATATCTATGGACAGTACACATTAAAACAATATAATAAAAAATGAATTTGAACAAATATAGAACCAAATTAGAAAAAAAATCCTAATCATATTGGTTGTTATAATGCTGGTCATTGCCTACGGTTTCTGAACGCATTATAGAGCATTTATGATATATGTGTAGATAAACGAATATTGTGATTGTTATTGTTTACTGATGGTGTCTGATCCATGTGAGGAAGTGTGCTTAATAAAATCGATAATATACACTCTATAGGTTACAGCTGTGTGTTAATTCTGCTAAAATTCCGTTTGGTTATTGGCCCAGAAGTCCAGAGTCGTAAGAATAACCTTGGAAAAGTATTAGAGTAGAAAGTGAAAAGTGGTTGTCAAACTTGCGAAAATTTTCTTTGTAACATTATGTCCGACGAGAATAATTCGACCGGCATAAGCGGCATAAGAAAATTGAGAGGTTCGTCTGATTACCCGAATCGCCTACTGTATTTTTCGTACTTTGTTCACGATAAACCATTTTCTTTTTTATAAACCTGTTTAATTTTGGTGTTCGCAGGTGCCGCTGCGGCGCGGAGTTCTGCGCGCCGCACCGCTACGCCGAGGTGCACGGCTGCGCGTACGACTACAAGGCGGAGGCGCTGCCCCACCTGCAGCGCGCCAACCCGCTCGTCAGCGCACCCAAACTGCCCAAGATCTAGCGCCCTGCCGCGCCACGTCGAGAGCAGTGTGAGCCCACCGCTCTCCAAACAAACGGCGACAACGCTTCCCACCCTCGAAACCTTGACCTGTAGCCATGCTTTCTTTATATGTTGTCATTCTGCCCCAGAACTAGGTTTGTATGTTTTGATGATTTTTTAAATATTCGTAATTGTTAGGGTCCTACTGGGACTTAAATAATTGAGTGGACAGGACAAAAGGCTGGTTTATTCGCCGTTACTTAATTACAGATAAAATAATATATAAATTCGTTCGACGGCGGAGAGCGGTGGTAAGGCGAGTGCCGCCGCCGGCCCGGTCGCTGCGTCGTGACGTCACCGTGTCGTCCTCCCGCGCGTCTCGTCCCGGACATGAGTTGAGCCGGTTCTCAACAGTAATAGTTTCAAAAATATTGACGCTTCTTTGTTCTGTATGAAACTCCTAAAATGCAAATATTGTCAAATCTATGAAGAATAAAAAAAAAATCAAAACATACAATTCTAGTTCTAGGGCGTCATGACAACTTACCGAAAAATCATTGGCATAGGTTAAGGTTTAGAGGAGCCGTTTGTTTGATGAGCTTTTTGGGGCTGGGTTTACACTCCTCTTAAGGCCATTTTACGTGGTGCCAATTCTCGCATGCGAGTTGTGTTACGTTGCGGTCTATCGAGGTATGACGTGATCGAGAGATCGATCGAGACCCGCGATGCGATGCGACTCGCATGCGAGAACTCGTGTCGTGTGAATGACCCTTTAGTGTCTTATCGCCCACTCTAGCTGTAAACTCCGCCGTTCCCACGGGGCGAGTTCGCCTGTGCGAGTTGCATTACCTTGCGCGGCTCGGGGTCGGTGAGGACTCAAGTATTTTGAGTCTAGATTAAAAGCTCATGTTTAAGACCCTTTGAGTCGTGAGTCAAGTGTCTTTTTTCGAGTCTCGAGTCCTGTGTTCGCAAGTTCTGAACTCGACCTTTAGAAGAGAATTTATCGTACCTTTCGCGGTCTTTTTTTAAACTTTAAGCGTGCCTCGAAATGACTCGAGCCCTATAATAAAAACTTTTGAAGTCTCTGTCCAAAATCCTACAAATATTATAAATGTTAAGGATTGGATGTTTAAATTTTATGATTGTACTCGATAACGCTAAAACGGCTGGACGGATCGACCGAGTCTCGAGCGAGTTCTAATCATAATTTAAGTTTAAAAAGTTTTTAGTTTAATACGAAACACTCGAGTCTCTATAAGAGGATTTAATTATATACAGAAGACTCCAGTCTAAGGAAAACTCGGTACCCAACAAGTTTGAAAGATCTTGAGCTTCGATAATAAACTTTTGAGCTTTGATTATGAGTCTAAACATGTAAGTCGAGTCTTAGTCATGACGACTCCAAAGACTTGAGTCTCCAACCCGGTAGCTCGCAATGCGACGCGACTCGCGCCCGTGAACTCGCGCCATGTAAACGGCCATTTAGTCTGCTGTTCCGATTTCGATTATCACTCACCACTTTTGGATCGGGCGGGGATAAATTGACGTTGTTCGCTATTGAATGTTCTTGTCATAGTGATTAGGCGTTTAGCTGGCGACGCTAGCGTGTAGTACTGGAGCCCTGAGCCGGGTCCGTGGCGACTGATGTTGACAAAAAAACACGTTACTTTATTTCTTATACGAAAATGGCTTCCTCCTAAAAAATGGTGTGTCTTATTCTTAAACGTTTACGGACTTCTTTTAACTAAAATATTGTTTGTGTGAAGGCGAACGTTACAATGTGAGATAAAGACGAAACATGGTGTTAACAGATGGAGGTTTACTAAGTGTTTATGAATAAGAAGTTAGCCTTTGATGGTTAAATTAAATGTAGATCAAACACGAATTAAATTACTAAACACGATACATTTATCGTTATGAAAAAAATTAAGTGTTAGTTAATGTTGAAAGATGTTTTGGTGTTAGATTGTAATGACATACTCGTGCACTGAAGATGATATAAAAATCAAGCTGTTATAAATACGTTTAGGACTTAAAAGTTGCACGTAGTGTGTTTATAATTGTTTATAAACAATTTTCCTTTATTTTGCGTTTCTTCCTAATACTGTTATCGTTTTGATCGTATTGTGACGGCCGTGGTCACGATTAGACCAGCCATCTTGTTTTAGTAAATGTATGATGTGTGTAAAAAAATTACACTTATATTGTAATTTTAAAAAAATCGCTACGGGGCCGGCTATGCACAATTATCAATCTTTTAATTACTTCAAGTAGACCTTATAAATATCAAAACTATATCAATGTGTTTGCGAGTAGATATTTTTTTTCATCTCTAACTTTTTTAACGCATCCACTGCCGGTGACGCATTTATGCGTTTTCAGCACTTTCACCCAGCGCCGCTGTCACATGTTGCTGTTATTTAATTAAACGCCCTTGTGTGTTTGCGGCATCTGACGAAATGTCGAAAAAGAATCCAACAGTGAATGCGTTAGTCTTCAAAAAAAGGTTATTTACGTGGGGGACGTCCATTTTGTCTGTGCGCCAGTGTTGCCAGCTAGTGTTATACTGTATACTTGCTTGTACTAATTATTACTAGGACCGCGCGGCGCTGCCGTGCGGAGTCGAACGAATTGTGATATATTCTGACCTAAATTAAGAAGAAAATGTTAACTTCGGCCACGTGTGCGTTTGTTTTGTAAAGAAATTATTGAGAAAAAAAAATAAGAAAAAAAGTGCTCCCAAATATCACCCTTAACCCGAGCCGATTGTCTCGAGTTCGGTGTCACACTCAAATATCCTATTGTACTGAGTTGAGTGACGCGCGAGTGGAGTTGGTAGGCAGTGATATTCGCTTTTCTCATTATAAATGCGTGTAAGTTGATACTATCCTTGTGAAACGTAGTAGTCAAAATGAACTATACAAGCTCTTCTTGAATAATAGGGTCATATCCAAATCCCTTTTGACCTCGTCGAGTGTTCAACTAGTATCTCAGGCATATACCATAAATTTAACAGGAGCTATAATTTTATACAATTGTAAAAAAGAATACAAAAATACAAATTTGTTAAACTGTAGCACTTGTAGGTTTTGTGATGCAGGGCTTTAGGGTCTAGAACCTTAAATGGACAAGTCCATAAGGTGATTTGAGCTGAAAAAAACAAAGCGATTCTATTGGCTGAATTGGACTTCACCAGATTTGACACTGACATGTAAGGAGTTGCCCTATTTCGTCTATTGGGCACAGCATTTAACGTTTATCATTTAATTCGAAATACGAATATGATTAGTTGATTGTGCTGCCAAAAAAACACAGTGACTTAGCCATTTTTGTTTGAAGACCCCTGATTTAATGCGTAAAGATCGTTTCACAAAAGCTGCGACTTTCTATGAAATTAAAGTCGGTTCCACATACTTCCGGCGGCAGCTCTTGCGTAGCACCTACAAGATGGAATAACTTACCTGAATTTCGCATGAAAAAGCTTCTCTAGTCCTAAAACTGTCGGCGAGGGTTACGCGGTGTTTTATTACGTGCTAGATCTCTCGGTTTCTATAATTCTTTGTAGCGTACGTCGTGTAACACTAGATTTATTGCTTGTATACGTTAACTTTAACCGAACACTTACTACGTGGGGAAACTAGAGGATTGTCTGTCACCGTTGTGCCGCCATAATATTGTAATAAAAACTTTTTTTTTAATCTAAGGTGCTACCCTAATAGCGCACGCTGATTGGCCGCTCGCTAAAGCTGTGACGTGATTGGCTAATATTCTAACCGGTAAGAGAACGTGTAGAAATGAACAGCGGGGCTATTCTCGGTTTATGCGAGATGCATCTCGCACGGAAACAACTGTCAGATCTTTTAGAAATCTGTCAATTTTAGACGTATCTCGCACGTGAGATGCATCTCGCGTGAACCGAGAATTTTGGTCCAGTTAAAAACACGGTATGTCGAATTAGAAGGATTTATAAAGTTTATGTATACATAGTTGTTTTATCGTGTACACTAAATTCGAAACTAAAATACCAGTTTCAGTAAACGCTATTTAAATTCATCTACCTGCATGTTTGTTTTGATTTTATGAATTGTGAAATCACGGATTTTGTCTTGAGTCTGCACGATATTTCTGATTCTGTTCCGAAGAAAAACTACATACTGACTGACTGTGGTAACCACGATTTTGGGCCATCGATTTCATAACGATATGTCAAATTTTTGTACCTTATTTCAATACAAAAGTGGATACATCTTTGAATAAGCGACGGATTTGAATCGAAAGCGTATGAAGTTGAAAACGATGGACACTCCTCTCGTTTTCTCCTCTAAAATTACCATCACATAGTCTTGTACCCTTTTCAAACTGTAAAATTAATACACGAAACCGTCCAGCTTGGAACAGCGGGTTGTTTTTGTGTATTTTTTTTATGTAAGATCACTAGGACTGTGTCCGTTCACCATTTTAGTATCATTTTTGACACGTTGCACCATCCCCCTGTACCACAAAAATTAAAAGCGCTACAATTTGACATAACTGTAGAATTTTTCATACAAAAATGTGACAAATATGTTAAATTTTAGCATTTGAAGTTTCATGGTACAGGCCCCAGAAATAGGAATATATTTTTTGTAATAACTATATTAATCCCTCGTTTAATGGCCTTTTATTATTGTAATAATAGAAAAGTACAACGCGTCAGAAACTTTATTAAAATGGAATTTGATACTCGGTATGAAATATATCAGTGGACAAGTTTTATACTTCATAATTTTTGGTTAAAAAAACAATCCTCCCTCCTGACGGCAATTGATTTAATTATATTAAATCTTTGATTGTAGACCCGAGACGATGTATTTGTAAACTTGATGTTTTTTTACTGTAAAGTATTGCCGTAACGTTCTCGTACCCGATTGGTTAGAATATTTTTAATTCATAAGCCTATACTGTTACTGACTGACGTTACGCGTATCAACCAATCAGCGTGCGGTATTTGAAAGTATAAAAGAACAGACTGGCAGTCGGTTATTGAACCATGGGCTTTTAGCACAAAGTTTAATGTTGAATGATTCAGAAAATAAACAGAACTTTATAATATTTTGATTTGTATTTTGTTTTAACTTGTCCGCTTGATAGGTATTTATTTTGCCCTGTACTGCAATCGTTCAATATTGTTGGAGTTGGTGTTATAATTAATATTGAACTGTTATTAAATGTGAACGTAATTCGGCCCGTTCGGGTGTGCCACATTATTTGATTTTTTTTATTAGATAATATATTAAGTTTATAGATAATTTTTATTTGGGTAATTAATTTTGGCTGATTTCGAAAATAAATATTTATAATGCGAAAGCGTTACATTTGTACTTATTTACGAACCTTATTATAATATACCTTAATATTATAAAAATATCGTTATTTACACTATTGTTAAAATACTTAAAATGCATATTTTAATTAGATGCATTGTACAGTCAGCCTCAGACGTTGCTAAACACTCAAAAACCTTACTTATTCCGTTTATCGGGACTTAAACGCGATAATAAACTGTTTATTTATTTACCTCGACGTAATCAGCAAGTGCAAGCGTCTGGATGTATCTTCGGATATTGTGAGCGTTATATGTGAACAAGACCAAGTGCGGGTAGTTCGTTAAACACGCGCGGCGTAATAAGTACTTAGAATCTTTTTCGTAGTAACGTATGTAATGGGAATAGCTCGAATTTGTCACATTACCGACAGCGACAAGGTACTAAAATATTCAGTTACTTCTGAGACTGACCGAACATCTAAAAGCATTAAAAGAACAATTTATCACGAGAGAGATAAACCATCCGTCAAATAACAAATTTCTGGACGTAAAATGAGCAGATTTAAATGTTTAAGTTTCGTAGTTTAGGAGCATACCAACAGAGATTTGGCAACGTCGCCTATAGCTGCCAAATATTTAGCTGTTTTCATTGATTTATCAAAATTAATGAGTTAAATACGGAATATAGCAACGGTATGTACTAGAACTTGTGTTCTTACATTTGTTGGTAACTAGTAAACCTTATATACTTATACCGAAATGTACACATTTACAAATGGAAAGTTTCCAAATGCTTGTTTTATACTTAATTATAACTATTTAGTATAACTGTGTGTGTGTATTGCAATGCATTATCAATATTTTAGTGCATCACGTTGCTATATTCCGTATTTTAATTCATTAATGTTGATAAATAAATGAAAACATTCAAATATTTGGCAGACATAGGCGACATTGCCAAATCGCTGTTTGCACGCTCTTAAGTAGCTAAGCTGCTACCAAAGTGAGCAACATCTAAATTGGACAAAGAAATATGAACCGAACAATTTATCACCGATGTCCATACCGTACTATTTCTAATCCTAAAACACCTGATCGTCAGTCTCTCTTAGAAACGCCTCGAAAATCTCCACAAAACCATCGATACCGTCTCTGAAATTCTCATCAACAGTCATTTCCTCCTCTTCGTTGAAGAAAGCATGCGCAAAATCTATAATCTTCACCGTCCCCCACTCTCTAGGGTTAGGGGAGTCACTTGACAGCTGATCTAAAATCGCTCTATAGTTCATTTTGATTTTTGAAAGCTTGTCTTCGTAGTTGTGATCGAAGGAATGGTTAAGGTTGATCTTCTCTAAGGCTTCGCTCCAAGGGGAGTTGATGCTTGGCGGTTGTGTGAAGCTGCCTTGTGCTACGTTCATGGCGGTCAGAGGTACGGAGTTGACCTTCTTGTAAACGGGCCCTTTGGATGAGATTTGGCCGCTGAAGTTGGAACCAGAGTCGCTGTGCATAGAGTGGATGGATTTTCGACGCGCGATTGGCTCCGCACGGCATTTTGATTTTGGACGGGGCCTGGAATAATTAGGAGAGAACGTTAGTAAAAAAAATCTGTAATGGCGACCACGAGTCAATGCCAATAGAATAATATTGTACGGTTTGGTTCGTAAGAATAACCCTTCTTTTAGCTGGCCATTCCTTAAGGAAAATAATCCCGTCACTTCTATAGAACTATTGGAAATTTCACGCTTGTTTCTTACAAATCCCCGCTTGTTTGCGGGTGGTAGGACCTTGTGCAAGGTCCGTCCGGATCGCTACCACCATCTGGCTCGCTAATCCTGCCACTAAGCAGCAGTGCTTGTGTTCCGGCGTGGAGAGCAAGACAGCCGGTGTAATTACTGGCACAAGAGGTATTCCATCTTAGCCCTCTGAGTTGGCAACGCTTCTGCACTCTCTTTGTTATTGCAGGTGTCTATAGGTGGTGGTGATCACTTACAATCAGGTGACCCAATTGCTTGTTTGCCTTCCTATTTCATTAAAATAGTTGTGTTTTCGCAGTTTCATAGGACAAATGGAAAATGCAAGAGGAGAATTCCAACCACAGTACGGAAGGCGCAGCTGGGAACTTGTATACGGCACTTTTACGGATGCCCAATTCCGTAGCTTTTTCTACAGAGCAAGACAGCCATAAATTGGCATAAAATCTCGTTTACAAGCTTTTTCAGGTCGCTTCCCAACAAATTGGACTATTGGACTGAAAACTCAGCCAACCCATTTAACGGTGGATGTGTTTGACGCGACCGTTCCTTGTGGAAGTATTTGGGATAGCCAGAGGCGTCTTTACCTATGGTGCAGGGTGTGCGTTGCACGCGGACGCAGCGGTCCTAGGGAGCGCTGATACTTGTACTTTGTCCCCATCCCATGTTGACCGCGCACTTACTAGGGGGCTACATGGGCTAGAGACGCCTCTGAGGATAGCTTTACGTTCAGTAACGTGTATCCCCGGTGCGGTATGTTGATGACTTGATGACTTACGTAAGTACATCCTCCTCTCCACAGCACTCGCGCAGTTTAGCAGCGTCGTAAGCCAGCAGTAGCGAGCAGGAGTAGACTTTTAGCACGGTCTGCCGCGACGCCCACTTCTGAATCTTCCACAGGGTTGTCAAGAATTGCAGGATGAGGGCGCGGCAGAGGCTGGTGCCGACGCCGTTGAGGAAGTTGCGGATCGCTGTAAAGAAATCGTGGAAGGCATGATACAATAAATAGCATATAACGAGGCTATGATTTCGTTTTTTTTTTTAATAACTGGCTACGAATCTGGCTAGGAGAAGGGACTAAAGGAAAACTTAAATTTTACACAATAACTACGCATTTTGGAAAAAAACTCTTACCGTCTTTAACGGACTGTCCGTGCAACCGCTTTCCGTAGTCCTTGTTGTATTTTAACAGCTTGCCTGTTGCCAACCGGAACACTTGGAAGCCTGGTATGCAGAATCCGAACTCTTCCTTGCATTGCTTATATTTGGACTGCTCTTTCTGTATCTTTTCCTCTGTGGCCAAGTGGTCCCAGGTACGTTTGCCTGGAAATTAGGGGTATTTGATGGTTCAATCATTTTTAAGTAGGTTAAAAGAAATTCGTTCAACTCGACCTTAGTCATGCAGAATCCGTCCGTATTATAGCAGCCATAGTACCTAATGCACACCCCGTGATAATTTCAAATGTCTATACCTATTACGGTTCAAAAGATACAGGCCTATAGCAGACGGACCGACAGACAAACGAAGAAGGGACAGACAGCAGAGCCTTAGTAATTGGGTCCCATTGGCATTGGCATTTTTTGGGTGCGGAGCCTTAATAATGTCAGATTTCAACGGGATTGAAAGTTATTTTTAACACATATCTCGAATATAACTTCATCTCACTGACGCGTAAATGCCCCGCTGTACTGTAGATTTAAAAATCTGTTCTATTTGATTCGAGCTTTTTGATCTATAAATAACTCCCTTTCCGGCGGCAGTCAGATAAAAAGAAATTTAAGTTTTAAAGGGTACGGTTAGTTCTCTGATTACATTTGTACTTCCATATGAAAATTAAAAAATATATTTTATCTACACACATATCATAAAGGCTAAATAACGCGTTCAAAAACCCTAGGAAATGACCAGCATTATTACAACCAATGTTATTATAGTATTTTATGCAACTGTTGCATAATGAGGGGTCTTAAAACACGAGTGTGGTTTTATGAAACGAGCGTCAGCGAGTTTCATAATAGGATCACACGAGTGTTTTAAGACCTAATTATGTACAGTTGCATACATTACTTTATCTACACACATATCATAAGTACTCTATGATGGGTTCAGAAGCCATAGGGCAATGACCTGCATTGCTACTAGCTATTAGTGCTAGGTACCTATTAAATATCTAAAGACTGTCCACATTAAAATAATGTAATAAAAAATGAATGTGAACAAATATAGACACAAATTAGAAAAATTCTCATAATAATATTGGTTGTTATAATGCTGGTCATTGCCTACGGTTTCAGAACGCGTTATAGAGCATTTATGATATATGTGTAGATAATAAGAATTTTCTTGTCTGTGGTAGTAGGTAAATCTGTTCTTTATTGGTCATCATATTACCGATATCTCGTGACTGCTCGTGACGTTATGAATTTAAATTTGGAACAGCTGTCAAAATTCAAGTTGGTCTCTATTCTAGTATCCACAGATATTAAAACAGTTATCGATACGAAACGTCAACTCAGTATGTTCTTTTAATTTAAACGCACGACATTTGATCTCGAGTGACATGACAATAGGGACTTTATTCGTTCGTCTATGGTTTAAAAAAAAAACGTTCGTCTTGACGGATAGATCGAATCACAGAGTACCTTTTTAATATACATGGCCGCCATTAGTGGTCATTCGTTTTTGGTTTTTTGCTGTTACGGTTTTTTGCAGTTATGATATGTGTGTAGATAAAGTAATGTATGCAACTGTATATAATTATGCCTTAAAACACTCGTGTGATCCTATTATGAAACTCGCTGACGCTCGTTTCATAAAACCACACTCGTGTTTTAAGGCCTCTCATTATATAGCAGTTGCATAAAATACTATTACAACTAGGCTGCATACCATCAAGTTTGATTCTACCAGCTCTCCAGCAATTGGAAGATTCTGCTAAAAAGAAGAGCCGAGAGGCAATCAACACTTTTTTTTCGTATACTGAATTACAGCGATATACGTATAGATATAATTAGTCTTCTTCTTAATAATATAGAGGTTAGGTACTTTGTTTTGTTTGTTTGTTTGCATGTAGGGCGTTATCTCTGGAAGTACTGAACCGATTCTAAAAATCTTTCACTAATAAAAAGCTACACTATCATTGATGAAGATAGGCTACTAATTCCACGCGAATAGCTAGTAGAACTTAACATAAAAAAGAAGTATTAAGTGTATACCTATTTTAAATAATTAATAGATTGAATCCGCCTGAGGAGGTCCATATCAACAAACTGGAACAAATTACCTTGCTACTCCACGAAACCAGTGCCGAGCTCGTGCAAAATAGCTGCGTCTGTGCGACATATATATGTTTATGCAAAAACCCACCCTCCTCCGCTTCCACACGAAACAACATATATCACACAACTCAACACAGACTCAACTACACCACCACCACTAAACACTAAAACTACACGATCGACGCGCGTTTCGCCCCTATACGAGGCATCGTAAAGATCAAACAGTACGACCGATCGGTACTTGAACGAATGGCGTCCTTGATGAATGGGTTACCTATTTTAACATCCATAATGCACGGCTCCAGCATCCTCTCCACCAGATCCTCGAGTATGATGTAGTCCTGCTCGTGGCCGTTGTACGTGAACTTGCGGCAGCCGAAGTACACGGGCACGTAGCTCCGGAGCTCCACCAGCTCGGGCTCCGTGGCCGCCGCGAGCCGGTTGTAGAAGTCTATCTCCCGCCGCTGGCACTCCTTGATGATCGGCTTGAGGATGGTGCCGTTGTTGCATTGGAGCAACCCTGGGGAAGAGATGAAGCTAGATTAAAGATTTTAAGCAAACGGTTAAAAAGGCATTTTTCGTTATTAACGGTTAATTAATCGTTTATTTCCCGACTGTTGCCGGAAGTCGGAAAAAAAAACGCCGGGTTGTTTTTCGAGTGTATGTACGATTCGCACTTAGCCGGTTTTTTTATATTATTCGTTTGTGTTATTGATATTATAGTTACGTTAATTGTTTTACGTTTACGTTAAATAACTTACAAAAAACAACAAAAATATTACCCTTTTTTCAGGTCGCAGTCCGATAATTAACCGTTGTTAATCGCATTTTATCGGTAGGTAGCTAACCATATCTACGGTTAAATAACGATAGTTAACGGGTTTTGTGCAACTATAGTCGAGAGTCAGGCATTCCATGGAATGATGGGACTGAATTTTAAACGATGCACTTAACTAAAGCTTGCTTATAGGGAGGTTCAACTTGCTCCAGCATTGACCTCCTAAAGCCAACTCACCAAGGAACTGCTTCTCTTCTTACTGGTATGCCCGGCCGTGTTTGTGTTTGCTAAGATGTCTTCCGCTCCCACTTCGGCATTGTACCTCCTAAACCCGACTCACCAAGAAGCAGCTTCTTCTTTCTGCTTCCCGTACTCCTGTTGATGTCTCTCGCTCTCGCTCCAGCATTAACCTTCTAAACAACTCACCAAGGAACTGCTTCTCGCAGAAACTGGTAAGCCCGGCCGTCTGCTCCCCTGTTTTTGTTTGCTAAGATGTCTTCCGCTCCCTCTTCGGCATTACATCTCCTAAAACTCACCAAGGAACTGCTTCTCGCAGCTGCTGGTGTGTCCCGCCACCTGCTTCCCGTAGGCCTGTATCTCGAGCGAGTCGAACGGCATGACGAGCGGGCGCGCCGCCTCGCGCTCCGGCCGCGGCAGCCCGTAGTGCACCTGGTAGATGGAGCGGTTGCGCCGCAGCACCCGGGGCTTCACCTCCGCCTCAGTCATTTAGGTTCACACTAGAAGAAAGGTTTCATACTTAAATCAATTTATCATAGTAGGTCCTCTCATGTTGGTAATCTTAGAGTGTAAGAGGCCGATGTTCGTGCTTCTGAACTTTCAAAGACTAATATCAGGACTGTCCATGTTTAAGTATGCTTCCCTCAGGGGCGTATTTACCCTAGGGCCGTCCAGCCCATGGCCCGAGGCGCCGGGCTGCGAGAGGCGGCAGCCGCCCCTAAAATGAAATACTTTTACGTCATTTAATAGGGCGCCAAAGCTAAATGGCCTGGGGCACCAAATCTTTAAATACGCCTATGCCTCCCTGTGGCTATGTCATACCAGACTCATAAGAAAGGAACGCACGTAATAGAGATTAACTAAATCACCGATCATGAGTAGGACGACTGATGAAACAAAACCAGCTAAATATCTAGATGAAAGCAGGACTTGTCATGTACTTATAATAACAAGGAACAGTATCATTCAGTCCATGTTTGGTGAGCAACTTCTTGTATTTAAACATTTTGTGCAAATAGATCAAAGATGAGTTACCTCGTCGTTTTTTTACCCGATTATGGCAAAGCCAAAAAGAAGGGGTTATGTTTTGTGGATGCTACCTGTCTCGGAGGAAAAATTAAGCCGTTTGCGGAATAAAAACGAAAACTATCCGTCTTTAGCTAGCTTGAAAATCTGGTTACTGGTTTTAGCTGGCTAGCACAATTTGGCTAAGTGACCTCGTGTAACGCGGGCATTAAAGCTAATTCTAATGTGTTAATAGAAATCCATCCATCTATCAGCCATCTTGCTCGCTAATACTGCCGCTAAGCAGCAATGCTTGCACTGTTGTGTTCTGGCGTGGAGAGCAAGACAGCCGGTAAAATTACTGGCACAACCGGCATTCCATCTTAGCCCTCTGGGCCGGCAACACATCTGCCATCTCTTTGGTGTTGCGGGTGTTTGTGAGCGGTGGTGATCACTTATCAACAGGTGACCCACTTTCTCGTTTGCCTTACTGTTTTATAAAAAAATATATACATATAACTCTTAAAACGTAACTCATTGGCACTTATAAAGTTTCTATACTTAAAATCATTACATTAAAATTTATTGACCGCTGCTATCATCACAAGCACTTATGTTTGACTACAAATTAAACCATATCATCAGCGTGATACCAAGACGTCACAAACAATATAGGTACGATTAAAAATAATAAAACTTAAATTGCCTTTGATATGCGAAAGTACCTAATAGTTAAAATTTCACAAAAGGAAAGTGCTTAAGTAATCACAATCTAAGTAGTTTTACAAATAACTACCGGTAATTACAATACGGGAATTCCCCTCGTTCGACGGAACTGTGACCTCGGAACTTATAGACTTCATTTTTGCGAACAAAGAAAAACTAATTACGATGTTCTATGACTTCACAGTTTTATAGGGAATCAATGGGAATAGGGAACCAATAATCAAAACCACATAATTAATAGATTCAGGCGTTACTTTGCGGAGTCTATATCAATGAATTGGAACAAATTACGAAACCCGAAGGTTTCGCGGAGAAGCAAGGCAATATGTTCTAATTTATTAATCTAAAACCACAACCGTAACTATAGTCTGAAATCAGTTAAAGTATAAAAAAAATCTCATTAATTACTGTAGGATTCATCCTTTGCTATCCTTTATTTTTAAAACAATTCTTAAACTTTTTCTTAAACTTTAATTAACTAAACAGCTGCCGTATTTAACAGTTTAGCATTCCAAGGCATACCAACACACAGCAGCCCAAGTTGAAAGCCTAGGTGTAATTTATCCCTCCGGCTCTGTTTAACTCGCAGCATACAAACAGACAGACGCACTTGGAGGAAAATTTAACCACTGATCTTTAAGGTGAATTGGTCTGAATTCGCAGTTTTCTGTTTGTTTTGGTTAAATGGTGTGAGTTTGTGTCAATTCTAGTAAATTCTCGTTAGTAAAGCATTTCTTAATTCACTGAGTTTTGTTTTTGGAAGTTCACGCTCCTGATTTTAAATTGTACATTAAATGCATATAACTTGGTTGAACTGAAGTGTATCATTATTTAAAATATGTAACTCGAATTTTCTAAATCAGACCACAATCGCGTAAAAAAACAGTGTTTCATTACCGGAAAACTGTTTGTCTTAATAAGAACTCACATCATTTAGCAACAATATATAGAAAACTGGAAAAAATGCAAAATTCCCGCCTCATGCGCACCGATCTACCTCAAAATAACACAACGCTAACGTCACTTTATCGCGGGTAGCCGACAAAACCGTTTGGAAATCACGAGACACAAACATAACATACGTATAATGAATTGTATAACCACTGATTTGCTCAACACAATGCCTCAAAGATGAGGAATCAAAGTAAACCACACAAGGAAAATGCAGAATGTTAAATCATCCATGTATACAGACTTACGAGTTCTAATATTTCACGACCGCTCACAAACGGGAGCGAAATGTTTTTGCAATAGATTTAATAGCGAAACTGAAGAAAACTAAAGAGGAAGGTGTATTTTATCTAATCGTAATAAATCGAGATTGACGGTCGATTTATCTTTAGATATGACGTGGTTTTTACACTTAGATTTGGATTTAAAATAGACCGGAGGTGTTCAAGAATGCGGTGCGAGATCGCGATCTGATCGCTTCCGATCAGAGTTGCCAGACGTCCCGATTTTGGCAGGATATCCTGATTAGATTTCTTGATCATTAATCCAGATAGTTATTAACGAGATCACGAGTAGACGTTGCAATACGGTCAAAACGCCGAGGTCAATTAGCAATGATTTTATCGAGTTTAAAAGGTTTAAAACAATTTATAATATATCACACAAACACAAACTATATAGCTAAACGTTTTAAAGATAGTTTTTATACCGGACAATTTAATATCAACGGGTACTACACGTATCAAATTAATATATAGCTGCCTTACTCTTGGTATAGACAATTAGACAACAGACGGTCAACTGAGGAAAAAACTGTTAAGTATTAATTTTAATTCACATTAACCCAGATATTTGGTAATTGTCTTGTTAATTAAATTTATACTGAACTAGCTTTTACACGCAGTTTCGCTCGCGTGACTCAAGAAATATACGACGGAAACTCTCCGCGTATACTTTCACATCTCTTACTCATCGTATGAAACGCAGTATACATGCATTTTGCGGGTAGTAGGATCTTGTGCAAAGTCCGTCCGGATCGCTACCACCATCTTGCTCGCTAATCAGCAGTGACAGCAGTGCTTGCACTGTTGTGTTCCGGCGTGGAGAGCAAGACAGCCGGCGTAATTACCGACACGAGGTATTCCATCTTAGCCCTCTGGGTTGGCATCGCATCTGCAATCTCTTTGGTGTTGCGGATGTCTATAGGCGGTGGTGATCATTTACAATCAGGTGATCCACTTGCTTGTTTGCCTTCCTATTTCATAAAAAAAAACAACCTCACGTGTGTATTCTACGAAAGTGTGCTGTTACCCCGGTCTAATCGAAGGAGTACCTGGATTACAGTGAGGTCTAACCTCTATGAAAAAAAAACTCCATTTATAATGTTACGCAGCGAACAAACGCTGTTTCTCCACCTTTAGGCAGTGGCTTGTTATTAAAATCATTGCCTTTAGGTACATGAGGCGATGGATTAATAAAGAAACAAAACAAAAATAATCAGACAGACGATTAACTAAGTACATGTGCAGGAAAACGACGCGTATTTAAGTATTATCATATTATTGCATTCCATGATATCCCTGTTTCAAACAAAACAAAGTAATTCATATTTTGTGAGCCAGTCCTTGAAATGAGCTCCCTCCAAAGGAGATACAGTGAGGGGGTCTACAAATGGGTCAGCAAAAGATTCTTTTTCTTTACGGCTTTCACATCTCCATTGAGTTCGGGGTATTTTGCCACCAACAACTTGTAATAGACACGTAGGAAGAATATTCGGTTGCGTACTTTTGGTGATTTTCGGGGAGGATCTGGAGGAGATACCTACACGTAGGAAGAATGTTCGGTTGCGTACTTTTGGTGATTTTCGGGGAGGATCTGGAGGAGATACCTAAAACAAAAATGTTAATGCCGGCACAGACAACACAACAATACAGAGATAAATATAACTAGATAAGTAAAACGGTAACTGGTGAGAGGAGAATGAGTTGAATACTATAAGGGGGACAAAAGATTCTTGCAGTGTCGGCAACGTGCGTGATGAATCTGAACGTGCAAGCATCCATACGTAGAGTGGCCCGAGACACGCAGTTGCCTAGGGGCCTAATATGACTTAAAATTGATAATAAGGCAAAACTATATACCAGGGGTGGCCAACAGGTCGATCGCGACTGTTGGACCAGTCGATCGTGGCAAGGCAAAAAATATAAATACGTAAACCAGACTGTCCCACGTAATCACCTACTGCTGGACGCAGGTAGATCGCGCAGAGTCTCGTTATTGAACAAGAGATCTTGGGTCCAATCAAGTTGGCCACCCCTGCTATATACAGTAGGGGTCTAAACATGACCGCCTGAATTTAATTTATCTCTCCGTGCGGCTGTATGAAACTAGTGCAATAAAAAAGACACACACAAAGTGATATATTTAAAGTTGGACGGTAATTATAAGAAATACCTACTGGACTGTATCACTATATTAAGAAATAAGATGAAAAACTGTAAAATACTAATTTAATGAAATAAAGGTTATAAATATACAATATGAATCTACGGGTGAACCGCGTGGTAGCAGCATCAGCGGAAGGCGGACGACTAACTCCTGAATTCCTCTTCGAGCTGGACCCCAATTCTCGGTTCATGCGAGATGCATCTCACGTGCAAGATCCGTCAAAAAGTGACAGATTTCCAGGGGATTTGACAGTTGTTTTCGTGCGAGATGCATCTCGCATAAACCGAGAATAGCCCCGCTGGGCTGCTGTCACAAGGTCTCACAATGGCCAGTTATAAATATGGACAAAAGAAGCCTGCTTGTCCTTCACAGTAGGTAATGTTTGGACCACACCACGGATATTCCGTAAGCTACGGTTTTTATTACTAGCTTTTGCCTGCGACTTCGTCTGCGTAGATCATAGATAGGTACTAACTTCCACACATTTTTAAAGGCCGGGTCACACCGGTTGCGTAGGCAGCACGGCTCCAGCTCGCTCCGTAGAGCTGCGTCACGTGCACGCAGCATAATGTGCCATCTTAACATATGATTTAAAATGCTATATAAAGAATGACAACACAAAGAAAAATTAGGGTAATGGCAGGGTTCGAACCTGCAACATCAGCATTCCGTGCCTTGCGTATTCCACATATTCCGCATATTAGCGGTAATGTGGCGGAAACTGGAATTAAATTAATTTTAATTTAAATGTAAAAAAATACAAAAAGAAAAATCGAAAAAATTTAAAAATAAATAATTTCGATTACAATAATTTAACATATGATTCCTAAATAATTAATGGATATTTTGACTTTAAACGAATAAAAATACGAGAATAACGTGTATAAATCAGTAATGGGACCATACTAGTTTGCAGTGCCCTTACAGGGTTCCGTAATATGTTTCTTTATGAAAGCAAATAAATACTTTGAGTTTGAGTTTGAAATTGTATGATTTGATTATGGAATATGGAGTGATAATGGTAAATTGGTTTGTTTCTAACATTGGCAGTTTCTATTGAACCTATCTACATCTACATCTACACTAATAATATAATAAAGAGGTAAACTTTGTTTGTTTGTTTTTTTGTTAGTTTGTTTGTATGTAGGGGGTAATCTCTAGAACAACTGAACCGATTTCAAAAATTCTTTCACAGATAGAAAGCTACACTATTCCTGAAGGACATAGGCTAATTTTACGTGAACGAAGTCGCGCGCGTCCGCTAGTTACTTATAGAATTGATAACTATTTTACTCACTATTCCTGACGGACATAGGCTACTAATTTTACGTGAACGAAGTCGCGCGCGTCCGCTAGTTACTTATAGAATTGATAACTATTTTACTAAAGCCATTTTACAACTCAAGAGTTGCAATCGTATTGGGCAGGATGACTGATGGATGATACAGACACGTTCAAACCGTCTCAAGTCATCCTGATAAGATGAGTCAACTTCCCTACAGTAATCAAATCTGACGAAAACAAACTTGAAAATATCAAAAAATCAGATCTGCAGCAAATCGATGTTTTGAAACAGTTCTGCGGCAGTAGGACCTTGTGCAAGGTTCGTCCGGATCGCTACCACTATCTTGATCGCTAATCCTGCCGCTAAGCAGCAGTGCTTGCACTGATGTGTTCCGGCGTGGAGAGCAAGACAGCCGGTGCAATTACCGACACGAGGTATTCCATCTTAGCCCTCTGGGTTGGCAACGCATCTGCAATCTTCTTGGTGTTGCGGGTGTTTATAGGCGGTGGTGATCACTTACCATAAGGTGGCCGACTTGCTTGTTTTCCTTCCTATTTCATAACAAAAAAAGTTTTCTTCAAGTCGTATCTAAAATATGATACAGGGGTCCTTTTATAAAATGCACAAACCAGTGTTAATGGATTTTTGTTGCTGATGATGGAATTGTACTAAGAATTAGGTAGATTTTACTAATCGATACCGATATTAGTAATGGAAAACTACGATGTATTTAAACTTTCCATTTATTAACATCTTAATAAATAATTAACAAAATCAGAAAATGACAATAAAACGTATACATATCGAGGTATCTTTGCATAGGAATGCTATATTAACTTCATTGCTACTAAGCAACTAAATATTCTAGTTCCATTTTAATAAAAAAGCTATTAATCTTGAGATCCAAAAACACAACGACAACTCATTTATCATACTTATAAATCCCCTCCCCACTCTTTCTCCCAAGCTTCCCCTCCCCCACCAACCGATCCAAGATGGCCACCGGTCTGAACACAGCGTTGTCAGTTTTCTCCAGCATGACAGCTAAGATAGCCTTTTTGTTGTCCAGTCCGGTGAAGTCGGCCAACTCTAAGGGGCCCATCGGGTACCCTGCGCCTAACTTCATGGCGGTGTCGATATCGCGCGCAGACGCATCGCCTACAACAAGATAGAACAAAATGATGACTATGTTATAAAATCTGATTCTTTGAAATGAAGTAGTAGCTTGCTAATACGTTTCGTACGGAGAATAAGAGATTCGGAGGCTTCAGTACCAAATGGTCGAGCTACATGCAGATCTACGAAGCTAGGTGGAGCCGTGTTGCATACGCCACGTGTACGCCACCGGTGTGGCACGGCGTTATATGTATCCAGATTAGTTTAAAAGAATACTTAAAAATAAAGGCATTCTACAGCGTAAAATAATTTTACAGTGAAATAGGTAATTTAATAATTAAAATTCTTGACTTGATAATAGGTTATTTGAATAGTACGAGCATTTAACTGACTTGCTTTGAAATAATGTGTATTGATGAAAATTTAGTAATTGTACGTATGTATGATGATTTATGACATGTGCTTATAGGCAATAAAGTATTTTGACGCACATAGAGATAAACAAAATCTGGCCTTTGGCCTGGCCTGGACGTTAGGTCTACAGGAAGTGATTCAAAATTCACCTGCACAATTTTAAAACGGATAAAAGTTTGTAATTTAAATACATTTAGTCACCATTGTCTCCTAGATTCAAACTGACCAAATGGATTTCCTTTTTTTTATATAAAAATAGTAAGGCAAACGAGCAACACCAAGGAGCTTAGAGTCCCAGAGGGCTTAGATCGACGAATACCTCTGCTTGCGCCAGTAATTTCACTGGCTGTCTTGCCCTCCACGCCGGAACACAATAGTGCAAGCACTGCTGCTTAGCGGCGGGATTAGCGAGAAAGATGGGAGTAGCGATCCGGAAAGACCTTCCTTAAGGTCCTACTATTCGCAATTTTTTTTCTGCCATTTGACAATCTTATTTACGCACTTATCAATCTTGTTTTGATAACAATTAAAAGCCAAATCGTTATCATTTTATGATTTGACAAAGCGTTGACCGCAGATACCAGTCATAAAATGATATCTCGCTATCAGTTGAGTTCACGGAATGATTTCAATGATTATGTCATTTACTTGAACGTAATAAAAAATAAAAACTTCCACCACAAAACCTCTTCAAAGTAAAAAACAGTATTAGCCCTTTAAGTTTAACCGATCTGTAACATATCCATGGAGACATTCCAATGAGCTCAAACGCGATACATCTGCCCCCTGTACCACAAAAATTACAAGTGCTAGAATTTGACATAATTGTAGAGTTTTTCATACAAAAATGTGACAAATATATTAAATTGTAACACTTGTAAATTTTGTGGTTCAGGCGCCTGCTGTAACTTGTCGAGGAGTCGGATATTCCGCAGTCTTCAGGTGATGCTGCAGCATCAGATCACGGTTAAAAGTCAAAGTCAAAATATCTTTATTCAGTGGTCCTAACATGACTGGCCAAGTTTAGTTTATCTCTATCTGCGTCCCTTTCTTATGAAACTAGTTAGACAAAGACACAGGGAGGGGTTAAACTAAACCTGGGCTGTCATGTTAGGGCCGCTGATTAGGCTAACAGGAAGCACTTATGAATGTCATAAAATTTACCACCGTTTCGGAAAAACCTGTGATGAGAAGATACCGGCAAGAAACTCAACGAGGTATGTTTTTTAAAAAGGTAAACCAGAATTACAATGATATTTTTACATCTTAAATATTGAAGAGTGAGATTGAAAAATCGCATTTCTGGGACAAATTAACCTGGCGAACCCGGACCGCGACGTTTCGCAGAGTAACAAAGTAATTTGTTCCAGTTTGTAATATAGTTTTTTTTTATATACCACGTCGGTGGCAAACAAGCATGTGGCATGTGTGATGTTAAGCAATTACCGCCGCCTATGAACGCTTGCAACTCCAGGGGAGTCACGTGCGCGTTGCCGACCCTGCAAGAACCTTATAATACCCCTCTTGAAGACCCTCATGCTGTACCTCGCTGGAAAAACCTCAGCAGGGAGCTCATTTCACAACCGAAGCGTCCTCAGAAGGAAACATCTTTTGAACCGGACTGTGCGTGACCATTGTGGTTTCAAAGTGTGAGGATGAACTCCCTGTCGACAGCGAGCAGTGCGTTCGTAAAACTGCTTGCTCCTGTGTCTTTCTGTAGTATTTTAAAATGTTAGTATAAGGTATTTTTACATGTTTAAGTTTTTTATAAGAATTGTATTCTCATAACGCACTCCTGGACCTCAAGATACAGGCTCAGCCTAGTTTGCGGTCCGCCAGATATCCCATTTTGTGTATAATTATTTTTTTTGTGTTTCTTAAGCAATAAAAAAAAAAAAAAAAAAAAATAAAATAAAATAAAAAGTGGCTGTGGGCATCATGTCAAATAGTTCTACAGAACATAACCCGTTATACAAACGGTAGAACACACAAAGGGAGGCAAAATCTCTCCCTAGGCTTAAGAGGAGTGTGAACCCAGCGCTCTCCATACAAACGGCGATAACGTTTTCCACCCTCTAAACTTTAACCCATAGACATGATTTTTTGTATGATGTCATTATGCCCTAGAACTAGGTTTGTATGTTTTGATTTTTTAAATATTCTTAATAGTTTCAAAAATATTGACGCTTTTTTGTTTTGTATGAAACTCCTAAAATGCAAATATTGTTAAATCCATGAAGAATATTAATAAAATCAAAACATAAAAACCTAGTTCCAAGGCATAACGACAACATACAAAAAAATCATTGGCATTTTAACCTTAACAGGTTTAGAGGGTGGAAAACGTTATCGCCGTTTGTATAGGGAGCGCTTTTTCGGGCTGGGTTCACACTCCTCTTAATGGCACTGTCCGCGCGTCAGTTTGAGATCTGCAACAATCCTTACTGCACGTTTCTGAACAGAGTCAAATGGACTGAGCTGATATGCAGGTGCACCTGCCCAAAGGTGTGAGCAGTGCTCCATATGGGGCCTGACTTGCGCTTTGTTGTTTGTTTAATCTTTTTTTTTATGAAATAGGAAGGCAAACGTGCAAGTGGGTCATCTGATGGTAAGTGATCACCACCGCCTATAGACACCCGCAACACCATAAGATTGCAGATGCGTTGCCAACCCAGAGGGCTAACATGGAATACCTCTTGTACCAGTAATTACACCGGCTGTCTTGCTCTCCACGCCGGAACACAACAGTGCAAGCAACGCTGCTTAGCGGCGGGATTAGCGAGCAAGTTGGTGGTAGCGATCCGGACGGACCTTGCACAAGGTCCTACTACCCGCAAAACCCCCCATCTTGTATTTCCTTCTTATTAGGAATTTAGGAAGACCAATGAAACCTCTTCGATTTAAGATCATCCCGCCATGCGTCGCTTTGTCATTCTAAGTCTATGTTAGGAGATGGTTAGGAGATATTCTATCCTATATTTTCCCCTAAAGCAGTGTTTCTCAACCTGGGGTCCCAGGACCCCTGGGGGTCCGCGGACGAAAAATATATTAAAAGTAAAAAATATGAGGTATAACGACACGGCCGAGCGTTCGACGGGCGTGGCATTTCTCGTGTGTGTCAAATAGATTCATTTGAGTATTACATATAAAAGTATCCAAGCGGTTTTTTGTTTGATTTTGAGGGGCCCACTGGTCATCGTAAGGTTGCATTAGGGGTCCGCCCTTGGAAAAGGTTGAGAAACACTGCCCTAAAGGATTGGTTGAAAACTCGGCAATGGTCGAGTGATTAAACAATTACGCAACGGTAGGTAGGTAAAATTAAGAAAAAGAAACACTACGTGGTAGGGTATAAAAAATATAAAAGTTATTTAAAAAATGATTGAATTTTTATTTTCGTGAGTTGTAAACGTTAAAATAAGTAAATTTTGCCAATCATGCTTTTTGATTTAAATGTGTTAATGATTTTTTTAATGTAATTTAATATGGATATTAGCCAATGTAGCCCGATTTTTGTTTATTTAATTTTTGCGTATGTTGCAACGAATATTATTCCCAATGTAAACCGTTAAAATTGTATTATTTTAATTAATTTTCTAGAATGTGAATTGGGCTGGACAGAGAAAGATCTCTGCTAATCTATTGAACGGATTTTGACATTTGGTATACTAACATATATTTACTTGAAAAAGGACATAGGCTACTTTTATAATCTTAATAATAAATTAACCAAAAACTTGTAGCATGAAAGCAATAAGGTACGTCGAATCCTGTGGCCCTAACATGACCGGCCAGGTCCAATTTATCACTCTGTGCGTCCTTTTCTGATGGTACTAATTAGAGCTGTAGGGAGGGATAAATTAAACTTGGGCTGTCAAGTAGGGGTCCCTGCTCGTCGACGGAAACGCAGCCTAATGTTATCAGGGATTTGTTTTCCTTTTCTAACCAATGCTTGTGCGAAAGAGTCAGAATGTCAGTGATAAACTCTGGAGTCTACACATTCCTTAATATCATATAAGTTTTTGTCAAAAGTTTTGTACATTATTATTGCATCGTAATTGTTACTGGGAGCTACAAACACGTCTTTAATAACAAGTCAATCCGACCATTAGAAGTGGATTGAAATTCACATACACTAACAACAAACTAAAAGAAATTAAAAAAGCTGGTGCTATGTCTGTTGGTCTTTAACATCACAGATCATACTTTTTGTACAATTATGCCAAATTCATAAATTCTGCTTATTTAGAGATACAAAAACAAACACAGTTTCAAAAAAGAAAATTTCTTTATTAAAATTCGATATATCAAAAGTAGGTTATGAACAGTCTCAACCTGTCAAGGCACTTTATTTCAATATTACCCAACTATTTCTTGTAACAAATGTAAATAATGTATTTATTTCAAGTTAGTTCAATTTATTCGCAGCTTACATGCCAGTAATAAAGAACGACAAGGCATATTCAGTTGTTGGTAATCCGTTAAGTCTAGATAAAAATAAAGTTTTTAAATGCAAGGCGAATACCATCATAGCTCTGCGAATTGCAAATCTTAAATGGCAGTGGGTAGGCCATTCGATACTAGAAATCTGAAATGTCCCTTACGACATTTGAGATTTCCACTGTCGATATTTCTCGTAGAACCGATGATAGTTGGGGCGGAAAGGTTCTCGAATGGAGATGAATTGTTGGCAGGCCTCCCACAAGGTGGACCGAAAGTCTGGTGAGGATCGTGGAACAGCCATGGATGCAAGCAGAACAAGACTTTGAACATCCTTAGGAAAAGCCTATGCCCACTATATCTATTGGCTGATGTGATGAAATTTACAAAAAGTCATATATATATGTGTCTACTTTGCACGAATGTAAAAATGCCTTCGATTCAGCGGAAAAGGAATGTAAGTTGCTACAATTACTGATTGAATCTATTAATTGGCAAATGCATATTGTCCAGTCATACAAGTTGTGATTTTTCAGAGGTACAATCGAAGACAAATAAGTCACCATTAAAGACGGAGCTGCGAGAAATTGTCCTTTCCGAAAGGGAGGCATATAGTATGCACTATGAAGTCGATATATCGATCTCTTTCGAGCATAGATAATTTCTCTCAGTTCCCTCTTTAACGGTCGGCAAAGTTTGTAGCTGTTTGTACCAGTGGAATCCTAAAAAATATTTATTTCGAGCAAACAACAATCCCTATTTCTTATACTTATAGAATCCCTCCCCACTCTTGATGCCCAGTTTCCCCTCGGCGACCATCTTGTCCAGCAGTGGGATGGGCCTGAACACGGGGTCCCCGGTCTTCTCCAGCATGACCTGCAGTACGAACTTGTTGGTGTCCAGACCGGTGTAATCGGCCAGCTCGAAGGGTCCCATGGGGTACCCGGCGCCCAGCTTCATCCCGATGTCGATGTCCTCTTTTGTGGCGTCACCTAAAATTTTTATAGATTGGCTAAAATTAATAATTAAATAAATAAATATCTCAGGACAATTCAAACCAATTGGCCTAGTCTCAAACTAAGCAAAGCTTGTACTATGGGTACTAGACAACGGATATACATACTTATATAGATAAATACCGACTTAAATACATATAACATCCACGACTCGGGTACAAATATTCACATTCATCATAAAAACATTTGAACCCCTCGGGAATCGAACCCGGAAACTCAAGCTTCATAGTCAGGGTCACTAACCACTAGGATATCCGGTCGTCAATTGATCAGTTTGAATTGATGCGATTGTAATGAAACGAGCTGAAGATATTTCTTTGTGTCATCTTTGAGTTTATCATCTTTACATCTTTCCATGCTTTGTATATTGAAGTTATGGGTGTAACTTTAAAGATTTCCAATATTCAAACCATACATACATTTCCCATAGTTTAATTTAGTTTATTTATTTCAGTATAAAGTTAGATTATAAATTGCACAAATTTCAAATTACATGTCTTTATTTTACATAACCATACAAATTTAATCCATGATTTAAAAACAAATAAAAGAAGAAATAGAAAATGTGTTAAAATTTTAACTGTACATAGGTAAATAGCCGTGGTTTGAATATTGTAAACCGCCACAAGTGACTATTAGATCAGTGGTTTCCTAACGGCGACTCATTATTTGCTCAAAAATTACGCATTTTGGTGATAGTGATACATAATTATTGGGGTCTAACCACATCTATTGACGCAGAATATCCTCTCTCTCTGTTAAATTAAGAATGATTCGTCGACATATTATGCAGTATGTGTAATCTACATTTTCTGTCTTTGTCGCAGAGCCAGAGAAAGAATATTTAAAAGTCAAAGTCAAAGTCAAAATATTTTATTCAGATTAGGCTTACAGGTAGCACTTATGAATGTCAAAAAATTTACCACCGGTTCGGAAAAACGTCTGATGAGAAGATACCGGCAAGAAACTCAACGAGGTGTAATTTTTTAAATAAATCAAAATTACAATGTTATTTTACATCTCAAATATTTAATTTTTTTACAATTTAACAATTTAACACAACCAACTTGGTTATACCACTCGGCCCCATGATTGTGAGGGGGGGTGCGTGGCTGCCATATAAACAATTAACAATACTATGTCCTTAAAATGTCTAATTATCTATAGGCATATTCATTATTAATACCAAGAATGTGTATTTTTACGACAGCTGTGTATGCTGTGTATACAATACCAATTGAAAAAGCATTCCATTAAATAGCTATTTGCTGTCATGCTGTCATAGTGATCGGGCATGGCACAAATTTCTTCCGATTTTCATTTTTTAATGTTAAATATTCAAATTATAAAATTAAAATGCTATGCAATGACAACACAAAGAAAAATTAGGCTAATGGCAGGACTCGAACCTGCAACATCCGCATTCCGTGCCATGCGTTTGCCAGTTTCGCCACATTACCGTTACCCTAATTACCCTAATTTTTCTATGTGTTGTCATTGCATAGCATTTTAATCTAATTTTATGATGTTAATTTGTGTATTCTTTTCTAATAATGATTATAATAATATGAGGATATAGATCTCTGAAATAAACGGTTTTATATTTTTAATAAATAAAATACCGATTTGTTACCGTGGTACTGAATTTCGGTAACAAAGTGGAGATTCTCATACCATGTTTTAAGAACACATTGGAATATTTGCTTTATAATAAAGTTTAAATTACGTTTAGGACCAGTTATTTTTTAATTCTAAGAAAAAATGGTGTTTTATGTACATAATAAAGCCATTTTAAAAGCTAGTAGCAAAATATACTTACATGCAGAGACAACCCACACAACCCACACAACTCACACAACCCATGCATTGATTAAAAAGATTAAAATGTAAAAAGCTTGAATCAACCTCGAAATATTTTATTAGTTAAATATCTCAAAACCCCTAACCTTCTTGTCACAATTTAAAATTTTATAATTTTAACTTTTGCATGCATTGAATGTTATGTTTTATTGATCATTTACAATTAAATCAAAAACCAAAACCATAGAACAGCAGTGTTTGATATAAAAGCTGGTCATATTATTTTAACGTTTGACATTTGTAGCTGTCATTTTAGTCTTCTGAAAAAAAAAATAGACTATAGAAAATGCCGGTTTTTTGTATTAGATCATTTACTTATACTAGAATAGTATTGTGGTTAAGGTGATCAGAAAAAAGAAGACGTTTTAAATTCTGCAAGTACACTACCTATTTAAAATAATATTATTACAATATTTCACCAAACCATTAAAAAAACAACCTTTCACCTCCAACATCCCATAGAGTAGCGGTTCCCAAAGTTTTATGAACCGCGAACAAGGACAATTAAAATATAACTATGGTCGCTGGTCGCAACCAAGACTAACCTCTCTCATACATCCTGAGAGCCTCAGCGCTGTAAGGTCCCAGCAGCCTGTTGACCACGAAGCCAGGAGTGTCCTTGCAGGTGATGCAGGTCTTGCCTACGGACTTGCCCCATGCCATCATGGTCTGGTAGGTCTCCTCGGAGATGTGGTCTCCCCTGATCACCTCCAGGAGACGCATAATCGGCACTGGGTTGAAGAAATGGAGGCCGCCAAATCTGGAAAAAATTAAGTTTTTTGTAGATTTAGGTGTCACTTCGAAGGAGGGTCAAAACCACAAAAGATCCCAGGTCAATGTGTAACCGAAAGGTCCTCTAGTGCAGTGTTTCTCAACCTGGGGTCCGAGGACCCCTGGGGGTCCGCGAACCTATCCCAGAGGGTCCGCGGACGAAATAAGATTAAAAATAAAAATTATGAGGCATAACGACACGGCCGAGCGTTTGACGGGCGTGGCATTTCTCGTGTGAGTCAAATAGACTCATATAAGTGTTGCATATAAAAGTATCCAAGCGGTTTTTTGTTTGATTTTGAGGGGTCCACGGGGCAGGGTAAGGTTGCATTAGGGGTCCGCCCTTGGAAAAGGTTGAGAAACACTGCTCTAGTGGATAGGATAAGATAATATTGGTGTGACTTTGAAAGGAGGCACATATCAGTTAACTTCGCTATTCACATTCGCAACAAGGAATGCATTTAGGGAGAATCTAACATTTAATTAATATTGGTGCTGATATTGATGATATGGTTTTCAAAATTAGAAAATGAAAGACCAATCGACAAATAAACAAGACCTTCAAAAACAATGCGACAATTTTATTCGCTTCGAAACCAAGACCTTCGCGTTTCAGTCATTTCATCTCTGTCGGCTACATCAAAACCATATAAGTATATCTCTTTCGATAATTTTTCACAAAGTTTTTTTAGTTTCAGAGTGTTAAAGTAATTGGCTTTTTTTTCCTCAGCAGCTTGTAAACCATAGCAAACCTAGGCTCTAAACAGTCGGTCTGCTCTACTCAGACCATCTTCCTGTTCTATCCTTACCTGTCTTTCCTCTTGATACCCGCGCCAATTTCATTGATCGAGATGGAAGAAGTATTGCTAGCCAAAATCGTGTGCTGAGGGGCCAACTGTAATAAGACAAATATGTTTTTAGTAAAGTAGTAGTTAGTTGTTGCGGGTGGTAGGATCTTGTGCAAGGTCCGTCCGGATAGCTACCACCATCTTGCTTGTTAATCCTGCCGCTAAGCAGTAGTGCTTACACTGTTGTGTTCCGGCGTGGAGAGCAAGATAGCCGGTGAAATTACTGGCACCAGAGGTATTCTATCTTAGCCCTCAGGGTTGGCAACGCATCTGCAATCTCCTTGGTGGCACGGGTGTCTATAGGCGGTGGTGACCACTTACCATCAGGTGGCCCACTTGTTTGCTTGCGTTCCTATTTTATTTAAAAAAAAGACTCGCATCACCAGAGTCCATACGGCTATTTAACAGGTTACCCGTTGAGTTGAAGGCGCTGACGACCATTAATGCATTTAAAAATAGGTAATTCTTGCTGTCGAAGTGTTTTTACAGCGTTGAGGCTTTTTATCATCAACAGCAGTAATTTCGGTTCCTCTACTTTCCAAGCGGTTGATATCTAATTAGGTATAATATTAAATTAAAATGCTATGTAATGACAACACAAAGAAAAAATAGGATAGTGGCAGGACTTGAACCTGCAACATCAGCATCCCGTGCCTTGCGTTTGCCAGTTTCGCCACATTATCGCTCAACGAAACTGGCAAACGCAAGGCACGGGATGCTGATGTTGCAGGTTCAAGTCCTGCCACTATCCTAATTTTTCTTTGTGTTGTCATTACATAGCATTTTAATTTAATAATTTGAATGTTATAAACATTTAAAATAAAAATCGAAAGAAATATCGGTTACAAAATTAAGGTATACTATTGATTTTTGCTTTGTATAATTTGGTTTGATTGTTGTTGTTATAGGTTTTGAATTTTATTTCTAATTTAGTGATGATTTTTATCTTTTAATATTCAAATACAAATGTGCTTTGTTTAATGAATAAATAAGAATAAAATAAATCCAAGAAGTCGCCAGCATCCTTAAGGTTTTGCTTCATTTAGTCAAATCGACCTAATACCTATCACGCTGTTTTTAAGAACTATTTCTTCATATCAATTCAACCTATCAGTTTTTAAAGGAGATAACTGAAAATATATTGCTTCGAGATAAAGTTAATCCTACCGAAATGTTACATGATGTTTGTTATGCCGTACTTATCTTATCAACAACCACCATGCATTAAAAGTGGTAAGGGGAAAGTCCATTTTTAAACAGATTACTACTTCCAAAGTCCATTGCAAGATATTACTTTACTTCGATCTGTTAGCAACTTTATCAACTTACTTAATGATACAAATTACCCAAGAATAAAACTAACTGTTGTTTTGAACTATAACCACACTGAGCAAAAACATTCTTCAACATTTTTAAAAATTGGAACAAACCTTGCCACTCCGTGAAACCCAACTCCCTTGGTTTTGCAGAGTAGCATGGTAATTTGTTCCGATTAGTTGATATGGAGCTCCGCAATTTTCGCAAAGTAACGCCTGAATAATTTTCTTTTCCTACATTTAGTTTCATAGGTCTCTTTAGTTTGACTTTTCATATATTTTTTTAAACTAAGACAATATTTTTGCATTGTTGCGAATTCGTTCACTTGATAATATTACGTAATAAATTGTAGTGTCTCTGGGGTGAGTATGCACAAGTGTCTCTAATGACAGTATGCAAAAGTGTCTCTGGGGTGAGTATGCACAAGTGTCTCTGATATCAGTATGCACTAGTGCCACAGGTGTCAGTATGCAGAAGTGTCTCTGGTGTCAGTATGCACAAGTGTCTCCAGTGTCAGTATGCAGAAGTGTCTCTGGTGTCAGTATGCACAAGTGTCTCTGGTGTCAGTATGCACAAATGTCTCCAGTGTCAGTATGCACAAGTGTCTCTGGTGTTAGTATGCACAAGTGTCTCTGGTGTCAGTATGCACAAGTGTCTCCAGTGTCAGTATGCACAAGTGTCTCTGGTGTCAGTATGCACAAGTGTCTCCAGTGTCAGTGTGCAGAAGTGTCTCCAGTGTCAGTGTGCAGAAGTGTCTCCAGTGTCAGTATGCACAAGTGTCTCTGGTGTCAGTATGCACAAGTGTCTCCAGTGTCAGTATGCACAAGTGTCTCCAGTGTCAGTATGCACAAGTGTCTCTGGTGTCAGTAAGCACAAGTGTCTCCAGTGTCAGTATGCACAAGTGTCTCTGGTGTCAGTATGCACAAGTGTCTCCAGTGTCAGTATGCACAAGTGTCTCTGGTGTCAGTATGCACAAGTATCTCCAGTGTCAGTATGCACAAGTGTCTCTGGTGTCAGTATGCACAAGTGTCTCTAGTGTCAGTATGCACAAGTGTCTCTGGTGTCAGTATGCACAAGTGTCTCTAGTGTCAGTATGTACAAATGTAAAGTAATCTTACCGAGTCGAGCTTGTTGAATAGCTCCTGTTTAACATCCAGCTTCTCTACAATAGCTTCTATGATCAGATCCGCGTTCACCCCATCCTCGATGTTAGTTGATACCTTGAACAAACATATATTAATTAATATTTCTCTTTTGCAAACTATTTTCTACAAATATTTGAAAGGGGAAGAGGTAGATATGTATGCAAAATTCAAGCGGCTAATTGTTTGTCTAGCTTGGGGAGTCACAACCCACACTTTGAGAAACACTGAGCAACACCTTACAGTTACTGGGATTACCCAAAAATATTTGCCTGAACGCATAATTTTTACAAACTTTTATTTTTTCGAAAGCCACTTTCTGAAAAAGGAAAACTTTGTGGTAAAAATATAGTTAAGGTTATGTTTGTTTCATTTCTTTATCAGAAAAATCACATGTATGGTGCATAAAATTTGATTAAATGAATTTTTAGAACTATGTGTAGCGATTCATAACAGCTGGCACAGAAAATGTATGAAACTGACGTTAGTTTCATAGACATTTAGTGCCAGTTATTATGCATCGACCTATACCTATGGTAACTAACCTTAATCCTGTTAAAGGATTCCTTAACGAACCCCTCGACCTTGGTGGCATCATCTTTGTGGATCTTCTTAGCGACCCTGGTCAGGTTGTTCTGAATAGACTTCTGAGCCTTCTCCAGCAACTCCGGCTGCAGGTCTACGATAGTCACATTCTGACCGGCTTGTGCTGCAACCTTCATAAAGCAGAATTATAATTGTTCTCAGATTTTAGCATTGAAATAATAATTAATCGCAATAATAAGTAGAAAGTAAATTAAAAGGGGCCGGGGGGGGGTTCTGTTGAGTACCTCTATGTTTTTATAGGAATATTAATACAGTCACTTTTTTTTATGGCTTTCACATCTCCATTGTGTTTGGGATGTATTTTGCCACCAACAACATTAGACACGTAGGAAGAATGTTCGGTTGCGTACTTTTGGTGGTTTTCTGGGAGGATCTGGAGATACAGTCACTTGATAAATAAAAGAACTTAAACAGGTACCCAACAAGACTTTTGAAACTTGTTTCTTTCACAAATAGTTAATATTTGCATAAATTTGCATAGTTCTAGGTCCAAATAACTTACCTGCGCAATGCCGGAGCCCATCAGCCCTCCGCCGACAACAGTTACTGTTTTAACCGCATTTAGCGACGTTGAGCTCGAAAAAGCTCTTTTAAGAATCGATAACTTGTTCATCTTGATGTTCACTGAGAGAGACAGCCGGCTAAACTGACGCGCGATCCGTAAACAGCGACACGACAAGAAGCAATACTCGTTTACTCCCGGTAGGTAAGAATAGAAAGCCGACAAAGTCTGAAGTCCAATTCGATAACAACATGCGAATGAGATACCGCGGGCAATATTTAATGATAACAGCCACCTACCTGTTGTAAAAGCATCGCTGGGGCGACTTGGAGATAAAGGGACACATTTTTGAGCACTTTATGTAACGAAATTAGATAAAAACAGCCGAATTATTGAAGAATATGCGTTTTGATTTACGATTCCGCTAGCAGAGTTAATCACGGCTAGGAAACAGCCATACACTTGAGCCGACCGTAGAGATGTCACTTTTTTAAGAAACCCAATATCAAACTTAATGACTTGACATAGAGTTCTTTTTCATTTTAAAGGGTGAGGCGGGCGCGCCATCAACGTCAGTTTTTTTTCTTTTTCCTTTTTTTTTTGGCACTGCAGAACTTGTGCTGTGTTGTTTGACAGTAAACGCACAGATTTAAAATGAAATTTAAGGGCTTATTACACTACGCGGTATTCAGACAGTCTTACTAAGATTTAGCATAGTTATAGTGTAATAAGAGTTAGCCTGTCTAATTAGACCGATCGAATAGGTTCGACCGTGCTAACTTGCTTACTAAGACTGTCTAATACCGCGTAGTGTAAAAAGCCCTTTAGTCTGTATATTTTGCTGCCAACGCGATGTAGAAAATTAAAAAAATACATTTTGACCGTTAATTTTCGGTTGACATTTTCTTAAGCGAATTTTCTTTTTCGTTTTGCGAGAGAGAAATTTATTGACTTAAATAGCGACTAAACTCTTATTATTTGTTTCAGAAAATACCAGTCACCAGCTTCACCAGCTGCTATCTTGTTAGAGTTTCGTGATTTCACTTTATTTCTGTGGGTGTTTTGTGGCTTTTTGTGTTTTCAGAAATGTCCCGTGCCAGAAGGTGCCTCGTCGACGGCTGTTCATCTACATCCCAGACAGCAAGTGTGTGCTGGTGGCCCCGGAGCAAGCAGCTGGAGCAAGTATGGATAGACCTTCTGAGGTCTCGCAGCTCAAGGTTGACGTCGTCGCTTATTCACCGCAACCGCATTGATTCCAAGTCCTGTGTAAGTTATTATTATGAGTTATAAGGCTTGCTGTACGTTCAGCTTATACTTTAGATATATTTACCTGTAATTCCGAGGTTCCTGCCTGGGTAAAAGGTTTTAGTGATGAGCTTACAATGAAATAATTTTTCTAGATGTAATGTTTTTAAAAACATTATCCGTAGATTCAAGTATTATCAAGTGAAATCCTTCAGTTGAATAAAATTGAGTAGTTACACTACGAAACCCAAAATGTTACAAATGAGCACATTCTCCGAATTTTAGACCCATTCTAGGTGGGAAGGGTGTGTGAAGCATGAAATATTCTTAGTGTTATAATTTTTCCTAAGTTCAAACAATACACCTACAAAGTCTTTGTATTTTTCAGGTATGCAAACTTCACTTTGAAGATAAGTTTTTGAAGGGCGATAAGAGAATTCCATTCTCATGGCCCACACTATTTACCGAACAGGAAATGTCAACTCGCAAGCCCACTTCTCCTGTTACTGTCTGTAAGTATTTCTTCTCTTGTCTTGATTCCCTTTTCATTTATATAAAGTATGAATTTAGAAACCTCATCCAGAGACATACCTGTATCTATGTACCATGGTTATGTCTCATCCGTACTAGGTCACGAGGTTATATTGTGGGGTAACTCTGGGGATGTTAACAAAGCTTTTCTGTCACAAAAGAGATGTCTTAGAGCTGATTGCAATGAACACTTCTTCTAACCATGCAGACCCTTATTCAAAGCTACCATAATATTACCTCTGCCTTGCATGTACATATATCAAGCAAATGTCTTTGTTTGTTAGAGATCACCTGGAATTTATTGATACACATGGCAAAGTTTTCTCCGGGGCAACTTGACAATGGAATAAACTTTATTTGCCACTCGCCACACTCAATATTTACAGAAACAATGCTTTGTATGGCTAGTAAAATTTGCAATCATGTTTCTACCCATCAAAATTATTTAAAAGTAAATTGACTACTTGTCTTATGGACACATGTTTCTACTCAGTGAATGAATATTTCAACAGTTGAGTAAAGACCTCAGGATGTCTATGATAGTATTTTTTTTATTTATTTATACAATGACAATTTGAAGTGTAGCCTAATAATTTAATTTAATTTTAAAAAATATAATTTATTTTGTTTGTAAATGTAGCAACTAATTTGACAATTTTAAATTGTAATTACATATATTTTGTTCTCTTTTGTTCATCCCTTAATATTTCTATGCCTAATCTGGCAAGATATGCTGAACTGAATTATTTGTACCATCTTCTCATCATGTACCATATTCAAGGAAATAAGTGACTATTCTATTCTATTTTAAATAATGTTGCAAATGAATTGAGAACTTAAAATACAAAGTGTAGGTGGCCTAGAAGTACAATTAATGGGATTTTTATGTGATAAAAAAAAAACCTAGTTTGATGTACTAATGAGTTTCTCTAACTTATGTACAATAACTAGGTATTGGTTCTAGTGCTCTTATGCTAAGGAAAAATGTTATGAAGAAACCTGCATAATTATCTCAATGGTCTGAGTGGACAGTGAAACCATCTGCTATTGTATCTCTGTAAGGTCAGATAGAAGATATATGTAGGTTGGCTATTATCTGCAACTTTGTTCGTTTATAAAATAGGAAGGTAAACTAGCAAGTGGGTCACCTGATGGTAAGTGATCACCACTGCCTGTAGACACCCGCAACACCAAGGAGATTGCAGATGCGTTGCCAATCAACCCAGAAGGCTAAGATGGAATACAACTTGTGCCGAATTGCCTTGCTCTGCATGCCGGAACACAACAGTGCAAGCACTGCTGCTTCCCAGGCTTCTATAACTGTGGCTGCGCCCTTTTATATACCACTATCTACCATGCATGACCCAAAACTTGGTCTACACTAATCTGTACTTCTATATACTATACTGTACTATACTACTATACTATATAATCTGCACTATTCTACACTAATAATATTATCTATCTATATAAATAAAAATGAATTGTTGTTCATTAGTCTGATTAAAACTCGAGAACGGCTGGGCCGATTGAGCTGATTTTGGTTTTAAAATGTTTGTCGTAGTCCAGGGTAGGTCTAAACGGTGAGCAAATATGCCTCCAATAATTAGGCGGTACGAAGTTCGCCGGGTCAGCTAGTAATGTAATAATTAATCACTACATAGTATAAAGCAAAGTCGCTTCCCGCGTCTGTCTGTATGTATGCTTAGATCTTTAAAACTACACAACGGATTTTGATGCGGTTTTTTTTAATAGATACAGTGATTTAAGAGGAAGGTTTATATGTATAATACTATGAATTTAACGCGTGCAAAGCCGCGGGAAAAAGCTAGTATAATATAATAAAGAGGTAAACTTTGTTTGTTTGTATGTAGGGGGTAATCTCTGGACTGAACCGATTTCAAAAATTATTTCACAGATAGAAAGCTACACTATCCCTGACAGACATCGTTACGGCACTGGATTGAAGTAATCAATTACTTCAATCCAGTCTGAACTATTGATTGACTTTAATCTTCTTTTTCTGTGAAGTTTGCAGGATGAATAAGCTCATTTAGAGATGATATTCCAAAGTCGTTATTGGTCCCGAAACACAATCAAGAAAAATATTCGTACTTAAACTAGCAACTGGCTATATAGTGTGTGTCTACCACTATAAAAACAACACCAAGACATTTATTAATTCGTCTTACTTAAGAGTTTTAAAATTAGTATTTTTAACTTTTAGCTTTCCAGACAGCAGGAGATCATTCTTATGCTGTTGCTGTGCAAACTAATGCCGAGTTGACAACCCAAAAAAGAAAATGGACTGAAGTAGACGGTATGTACATTACTTTTAACAATTACTGCATACTTACTTTGTTTCCATTGAAATAGGATCATTATACTACTTTGATATTTGTTTATTATTACCTTCACAGTTGAGATAGCACTCAACATGAAAAATATAAGTCATGACCACAGTTATGGGCTTAATCCAAGGAAAAACTTGAAACTGTCTAGTCAATATGGTAAATTTAAAATAATTAGTAGGAAATTTATTTAGATTCTTAGATAGATAGAACATTTGCCTGTGTAGTGTGTAGTTTGTAGAGTATTTGAAATATGTATGTGTTAGACCACTTAGACCTAAAATATTATGAAAGAGGACACCTATCTATAGTCATAAATAAAGTAAAAAAAGACAAAATATTTTTAACATAAAACTACCATACCACCGTACTACCGTTTCTCTACGTAAAATACGTGAGTGATCCGTTTTATTAATAAGTCAAAATATTTTTATTCCAAATAAACAAGAAGCATTCAAGTCATTCTAAATCTTTTTGTTCAATTGTTACTTAAGAATTTTGTTGTAAAATCGTATGGATTTCTCCATCAACTGCTATGTTGATTAATAGTCAGGCGGTAAGTTAGAATATGAAGCGTTCCCTTGATTTCTAGAAGCCTTCGTGCTATCGTTTTTAATAGGAAACTTGATTGAACAAACTCGCACACATTTTTCTCTATATCTTTACTGACCCCATCATTTATTCGTAGTAACCGAAACTTAAAAAAAGGAGGACATTCGCAATTAGTTGTGTGTTTATTTTGTTTACTATGGCAAAGCCAAAGGCAGTTTTATGTTTTTAGCAGAGTATGTTTGTTTGTGGCCTCAGAACTGGGGTAGCAGATACGCACATGTGATCTGAAAAAAAGGGTATAACTCCACACTGGCCCTGTTGAGGTCAGAGTCTGATATGTGAACCAGTAGGCACTGACGGAACTCCTCAAATATTATAGGTGTATAAAAATTCCAAAAAGCCTAAAATATTCTTCTTTTAAAGAGCAAAAAAGTTAGAACACGCAATATCAATAAGTTAAACTAAAGATAATTGTTTTTGACTGTTTCTACAGTCACGCGTCATTGGAGGCGCAGTCGATCCCTTGTACGAAATACGAATGAAATGCCGGTTGACAGTTTGCAATAAAATTGTTGCTGGTCAAGGGCTTTTTTTGTCATATGTCAAAAGTATAAGTAAGTAAGGATCATATATTCCTAGAGTCAGAACTTTACAGCAAGGGATTAAAGGCGTACAATCGTTAGCCACTTAGGATGACGCCTTATAGTTTCGCTACTTCCGTCCGTTTGTCAGTCACTTTTTCTCGATAACTATAAAAGACACAAAGCTAAAATGTGTATTGCACACGTATACATATATTCATCCCGCATACATGTAAAGAAATAATGAAATATTTCCTACAACATTAGAGTGAGGTAATGTTAGATAGCTCTTTGAAAATAATTATCGATGGTTACTGTCCGTTTTAGGATTTAGAGCACCATTATGGAGTAATTGAAATTGGCGAAACATAGGCGTAAACGCTTATATTTGCCAATAATACGTAGTTTTATACTTTGTACGTTTTTAGTTTGCTTTGTAGTTTAGAATATTAGTTCTAGTAGTTTTAATTTAAGTAGGTATGTAGCTAGATAGTTTGCTTGTTAACAGAGGTGTCTCAATCCCATGTAGCGCCCGTGTGCAAACAACCCCCTCCCCCGCCCGGGCTTACTAGCGCCGCCTTGTACAGTACCAAAAATATATTGTGCCACGATGTACCTGCGCAGTAGACCAATTTTAGTAGCGCGAGAAATTTCGATCTACCAATGATAAAGTAGAATTAGTGCGATAAACTCTTACGCTTTTATCGGTCTATCGATTTCGGAGCAACATGGCGGCAGCCCATGCGCCACAGTGTACGAATTGTGTAAGCGGGACAAAGCTAAGAATGCATAGCAAGCAATACTCTGCCAGTTGCGCTTGCAAATAAAGTACAATATGGATTATTCACACGTTCGGCTACTGTCGGAAACCGGTCTGCGCTTCTCTGCGCAAACGAATACTGCCGATGCTCAATATATTTTTGGTAAAACTGTAACCTGTAAAAGTGTGGTCAAAATGGAATGGGTACAAAGTACAAGTACCAGCACCCCCTAGGACCGCTGCGCCCGTGTGCAGTGCAACGCATACCCTGCAACATAGGTAAAGACGCCTCTGCTTGTTAAAATATTTAGATTTCCGCTTAAATAGCCAGTATGTAATGTAAAAAGCAGCTGCTTTTTCTTTGCAAATTTTAAATGAATTTAATCTAGATTTTTGTTAATGCCGTTTCAGAAATTCCAATTAGTACTAGATGTGGAGTTGGTGCATCAAGAATTACTACACAAAATCTTGGTGTGTCTGGTTCTTCGCCTTTTCGTGTAACCGTATTTTCAGAGTTCCATACCCAAACGGTGCTAACAGGGCCCCATTACTAAGCCTCCATTATACCACCGTTGGTCCGTCTGTCACAGGGCTGTATCTTTAGAACCGTAATAGGTAGATATTTGCAATTTTACTATGGCCGCAATAACAATAAATAAAAAATAAATAAAGTGGGGTCCAACTCGTACATGGCTGGCTTTTATAATAACTATTATAAGTAACGGCTACAGAAACATACATTGCATTTGCCCAACGCCCCAAACATATTACATTACTGTTACAAATTTTCTTCCTATACCCATTATGTGTATAGGATAAAAAGATTGTCGGCAACGCTGGCGTTAGATTATTCTTTTTTTATATTTTGAAGATGTTCTTTTGCCGCCGTTGCATAAGAGACGTTTACGAATTAAAGTTGTTTCTAATTTGTTAGCGGCAAAGATTTTTTTTGATTAAAATCCGAAGAAAAAACGAGCAAATGGTTCACCTGATTGTAAGTAATCATCACCACAGAACAGAAATATATCAAGATAGAAGGAAAGAGTGTATGTACATACCTCGTGTGCCGAAAAGAAGGGCTGAGAGACTTACTGTTCGCCGCGAAATTCAGTCCGCTCCCGACCGCTTTCCGCGTGCGACGTCAGGTTTTAAAAACAAAATGCCGTGTCAATTCGAACATGTTCAAACACCACCAAGAAAGTTGGAGTCATTAATCGAGGCTGAAGATATGAGAATAACGACTTTGTTTTAAACTATGTAAAGACCATGAATTGCAAATTTAAAGCATGAGGATATAGTTGGGAAATTTGTAATTACAGATCATCTCAGCACAGTTGTGCTTGAAGCAACAGTTGCTGCCACCGCTGCGACCGGGGCAGCAGCGGCGGCGCAGGGCGCGACTCCACCCGGCAACCCGGACCCTGCCGCAGAAGCATCTGCGGCACCAGCTGTGGCCCAGGAGGCGCCTAATCGCCCAAGTAAGTCGACACTAGTGAATACGTAATCTTAATCTCTCTATGAATGTAAAATTTATATTCTGAAGGTAAATTCAATTTCCTGATTGACATTGTTAAAGTTTCCTAAAGTCTTTCTTATGACACTGTAAGATAGAGCCTCACTCAGGGACACATTAAACTTTTGCGGTCAAACGGCGCAGAGTGAAAAGTCGAGACGGGTCGATTAGGACAGCTACTTAACCCATCTGTAATTTCTGTATTTGATATTTAAAGTATCAAGGATCAAACTTGATAGTAAATCGAATGATAATGTTGCTATCCTTTTATTATTTCTCATCCGGCACATAGGGCTCTCAGCAGATGGGGGATCTGCTCTGATCTTGAGCGGTTACCACTAACCCTCCAGCTGAAACCAGTTGATGAAGGATTATTTGGTTCGGATAAGATCGATTAACGTCAATTTTTTGCAAAAATCAGTGAACGTAATAAAACTTAGAAGTTGCAAAGGTCTCCAAAGGTCATTTTCGTGTGGCGACAAGGGTTCCAGTAAATCTGGCCATATTAAACTATCTCAACTTTATACCTTGTAGTCGACTAACTAATTGATTGAACACCTTTGAACCTTATCACTTTGCAATACGGTCGAAAACTAGTCAAGCAATTTTTTGGTCGACTATACAACTATTGGAATTCAAAGTTTGGTTCCCACATTATTTATGTTTTGTTTCTATGTTGCAGGGCAGCGAATTGTGAGGAGCGTTGCAAAACTGACTCCCAAGTGCAGAAAACTGTATTCAAAATGCACCAAATTATTAAAAGCGAAGCGCCGCCTCGTTTACGACTACGCGGAAAGAATTGAAAAGGCTGAACGTCTTGCTGAAAACAAGTCTTTTAAAGCGGTGGTAGAACATATGACGCCTTGTGCACAAAAACTGTTTGCGATCCAAGCAAATAATGCGAATAGGCATGTTAAAAAGAGGCGATTTACCACTGCGGAGAAAATGATGGCTCTGACTTTGTTAAAGCGTAGCCCTAAGGGCTACAAACTTTTACAAAAAATGTTTATACTCCCAACTCGAAGGACTTTAAATACCTTTTGTCAACATATAATTGTTAAACCGGGGATAAATGCAAATATTATGGCTTCTTTAAAAGAACGCGTGAAGGCTTGGGACACAAAGAAAAAGTACTGCTCCATCGTTTTTGATGAAGTGCAGCTAATGCCCCACCTAACATTTGTCGAGTGTGACGACAGCATTGGCGGGTTCGTTAATTTCGGCAAAAGAGCCGAAAAAAAACTTTGTGACCACGCCCTCGTCGTCATGATCCGAGGAATTTGCTCGTCTTGGCGGCAGAGCATAGCGTTTTATCTTTGCGAGGGCGCTACCCCGGCGGCAACGCTGAAACATATACTTAAGGTAATATATACCACAAAAATATTACCGTATTATTTATAGCTACTAGTGCTTTCATTGAGTTGATTCTCCCTGAAGTTATCTTGACAAACAAAAAATATTACAGGATATTGTGGAAGCCGTAGCAGATTCGGGACTTATACCAAAAGCGTTAATATGTGACCAGGGGTCCACGTTTCAACGTTGCATTAAAGAAATACAACAAGAAACCAGAATGCATTTGGTGCAAAACGCGCAAACAGGTAAGAATGAGTAGCAGTTATAGTATGCCGATGAAAGTAAATAAATAAATATTTGACTAATGTCGTGTCGTCCTCGCCTCTTCATTCATTCCCGAGCGTTAAAAGTTATGGTGACCACGCCACGGCCGGACGTTAGTTGGATTTTCGTATTAATTTAGAAATCTTTGGTTGCCCAACTTCCATTGGACGACTCGACGAGGTTTTTGGTACTGTTGCGGAACGACCGGGAGGCCTTTGTCAAAGTCGGTATTTACTACCTAACGTTTACATTTGGTTTGTTTGGTCGCTCATTTCTCAGTTCTTAATCTACACTTTTTCTAACCACATTGGTCAGAAACAAGGCGGTTGACTCGCCTGATAGTAAACAACGTTAATCATGCTACAGCGGGTATAGACGAAATAATTGTGAAATTGTTTGCTTTTCTGATCCGAATTCCGATCAAATATGTTAATTGGCTGTTAGTTAAATTTGGATCCGATACTTCGTTAAAAGTTTCAATTTCGTACTAGGTGTGATGAATGTGGACTGGTGCACATTTTTTCGAAGCTACTCCCCCGGAAGACTCGAAACCCAGCTCCACTGAAATGGCAAACCCTAAAAAATGCTATTGTATGTACAATTACAATTATTGTTCCAGAGAACTGTCTCCTCATCAAAGGACACAAGCTCTACATGTTTTACGATCCACCCCACCTTATAAAGTGTGTGCGGAACAATATGTTGACAAAAGACATGGTATTTAAAGGAAATGTCACAAAATGGACCGACATTATCGAGGTAAGGGTTAACAGATTTATAATTTCAATTATTAATTGAGGTCTGTAAAATGGCATTTTATTTACTTATTTAATCAATTCAAAATTATTTTTATGACTACGGTGGTCGGCTTGTAACATACTCCTAAATCTCGATTAAGGGCTTAAACCTGGTTTAGTAGTATTTAATATGTACATTGTACATACAGTATATATAGACGACCGGATAGCTTCGTGGTTAGTGACCTTGACTATGAAGCTAGAGGTCCCGGGTCCGATTCCCGAGAGGGGCAAATGTTTGTATGATGAATACGAACGTTTGAACCCGAGTCTTGGATGTTATATGTATTTAAGTATGTATTTATCTATATAAGTATGTATGTCCGTTGTCTAGTACACATAGTACAAACTTTGCTTAGTATGGGACTGGGTCAATTGGTGTGAATTGTCCCAAGATATTTATTATTATTATTTATATGACAGCACTCTACCAGATTAAGTTTAAATCCGGTTGGTGCACGTTGACCTAAGCATGTATGTTGAATAATTATAGAACATGACTATTTTAATTGACCGTTATCTTTACTGCCTAAAAATAAAAATGGTGTGTGTGAATTAAAGTTGAGTCAGAAGTGGCAACGTAAATCTGACTTAATTTTGTAACGACTGCGATTTTTTTTAGGTCTACAAAAATGATTGTGAAGTTGGAGAAATACGCATGCTTCCTAAATTAACTGGTGTGTAAATATTTACAATTATTTTCTACTTTTTGAGCACTTAGCAGTAAATATCTTGATGAAAGAACTTACAACCTCTGCTCTGTTGTCGACGGAGTAACTTTTACCAAAAAGGGTCCATATTGGGTTCGCTAAAGTTCATCACCCGAAATTGATTTTCCTAACGATTTGTACTCCTAATGATAACTGTTCCTAAAGTTTTGTTTTCTAAAGTTTTCGTTCCTACAATTTATTTTAAGTACAATTTATTTTGTAGAAGGTTTGACAAAACACCCTAAACAGAGTAACTTTGACATCCCCATCACACCGCGCGAACCTGCGAGCCAACATATTACAACGTATAGCCAATGGCCTGCGCTCCCTTTTCACATGCTCATAATTCTGGAGGTTCTCGGGGATCCAATGCCCCATCGACTTAAAGCGAGACACTCTGTAATTATAAATGAATATACAAAACACAAACAAGAGCAAAGACTCTGAATACTAACAGAAAAGGTTGTTAAAGGTTGATTTCAGAGATACTATAATGATGTGGAAATAAATAACAACTTCATGTATCTTCTTTGTCTTTACGTAGTATAAAACAAATCTATTCCTGTCTGTCCTCATGTATTAGTCCCTTTAAACCACGCAACGAATTTTAATACGGTTTTCACTGTCATTGGGATATTTTTTAAGAAAGGTTTTGTCTACATTACACCCTAATTATACCTGTGGGAAGCCGGGGCAGGACGCTAGTATTGTATACGCAATTCACGATGAACGAATGAATTATGCACCTAATATATAAAATAAACCTACATAAATACACATACACGTGATGACGGATCCTATGCTACTGACAGTATTTAATATTGATTTAATAATTTCTACAGATGAACATGTGATCCCAGCAAAAATAAAGAAAATGAAAGTCAAGAACTGCACGCAAGTTCTCAGCGAGAGGACAGCAGGGTTGCTGAAATACACCTCGCTATCTGGTACCTAATATTAAATGCCTGTCCCGTTGTATCCATACTATTAATGATAAACCCTGTACAGTGCCCGGCAGTAAATATTGCACATCGGCTAGGTCGGCTTCGTATAGCGTCGTCTCTGTCGCACGCGGGTGAGTTAATACAAATCCGAAACTAGCCGATGTGCAATATTTACTGCCGGTTACTGTACTTGGCTGAGTGTCTATAAATGCACATTATTTTGAAGTCATTCTACAATAAAGGAAAATAGGGTTTTGAATATAGAAGTTTATCTATAAATTTCCAAATGGGAGACTACGCGCATGGGTCTGCGAGATGTAAGAAAAAAATCAAGTAAAATCCTCAATTTTGTAATCTTGAACCTAAATATGTAACAGTTCAAGTATTAATTTAATTTTATAACAAATTGCCCATTTTGATTGTAAAACATTGTCATCTTTATTCATGTATCTCGTAATCGCGGTGTAATCCACGTCTGTCATTAGTCTAACATGACCAAAAAGCCTATGTAATACATGTAGTTTGTTACCATTAACCAACCATTATATTATTTGTTGTTATTACATCGTAACCATTGTATTGTTTCAGCTACATACGCCGACGGCACGCCTGTCAGCAAAACCCTCAAGAATACGTCGGATGCGGTCCTCTTTTTCGACCGGCTGTTCGACAGCGTCAACGGGTCACGTAGCGGCGCTGCCCCTGGGAAGATGAGGGGGCCTGTTAAGGAAGTTAACGGCACTTCCAAACATGTATCGTTTTGGAAGGATGCCATTAAAATTTTAAAAGATATTTATTTTATTGATTCATCTAGTAAAGATGCTTTAAAACGCGGTCACCCTGTCCATAAACGTCTCCAGACGATTGACAACTGGGTAACGACTGTAGAAAGTTTCATCAAACTCTGGACTGACCTCAAAGATATCGGTGTAAACTTCTTTTACACCCGAAATCTAAACCAAGATCCCCTGGAAAACTTTTTTGGTCGAATAAGAGCCCTTAACCATCGCAATAATAAACCAGATCCCTACACTTTCACTTGTTCATTCAAATCATTAATTATTAGCGATGTTTTAGGCCCTCATTCAGCCGGCTCAAACTGTGAGGATGATGTAGGCGTGACTCTCTTAAATTCAGAATTATTATTGGCCGTCCCTTATAATAGTTCTGAAACAGGTGACGATCGCGATGCTGCTGATGCATGTTCTCCTGTCGCAGGCCCCAGCACCGCGCGGCCGAGCGTCGCGGCCGCCCCGAGCCAGGCCGCCGCCGCCAGTGCGGCTGCGCCCTCACTGCTGCAGCAGGCTCGGACAGAGAGAATCAACGTGCATTCATCTGCGTTCACAGCAGGATTTGTATCTAGGAAACTGTTACAAAAATTTAAGTGCCAGTCTTGCAAAAACGCCATTTTAACTAGCCAGCATGGGGATGTTCACTCGTGGATAGCTGCCCGGGAAAGAAACCTTTTAAAGGGCCCTAACCTAAAGTATCCCACATGCCGGTTTGTTATACTGTTCAGGGATTTGATTAAAATTATTAATACAAATCTAGATGTCCACTGTCATAGACAGTGTATAACAAAAACGATACGAAGCGATTTTCTGCGTACCGCAGATGTCAGTTGGCTGGGGTGTGTACTGCATCATACAGACATAGTCGAAAGTTTCATCACTCTCGTTTGTCGTGTCCAAATCCATAATTGGTGTAAGACTATCAATCACATACTGAAAGGATCATATTCAGAGAAATTATCTCGTCACAATTTGCCTTTAATGCAACAACTGGCACTTAAAAAGTATCAAGCTACTAGAGTCAAAAGATAATGCTTTTTAGGTGCAGCGGGAGCAGCGGACACCAAGGGCGGCGGCGCATCACGGACCCATCACGTTAACTCTCAACTTTCCATTGAGGTTAGTGTAATTGTACTAACATCTCAGACTCTGGTATAAATACGGAGGTACATATGACTGACACCGTGACTTCATAGCTATAACGTTCAAACGACCAACATACTGCATCGTATTGAAAACGCCCAACGCTCCCTGAAAAGATTCAAATTATCGTTATAATAATAATAATAATAATTATTATAGCGAAGAGTCTCGACCAACACCTCAAGAGACTCTCGCTAGAAGGCTGGATCAAGGGTCAGATACAAAAGGCGGTACTCCTGGACACGGCACGAATAGTCAGGAGATTCCTCACCTTGCGGCCCTAACCACCGGTAGCTTGAGCCCTGCCCCGCTGCCGGCGGCACTCTAGGTTAGGTTTTTATAATGTTTGTATATTTTGTATTGATATTGTTTTATTACTTTTTATAGAAATATTGTAAAAACCCAACCTAAGATTATAAATAAATATACATAATAATAATAATATTCGTCTAGTTACGTTTCGTTTCGAAGCAGTACCCTCCAGCATTACAGAAGGCAGCCTTGAACGTTAAAGAGCGGTTAATGTTAAAGCTCACTTTACTGTAAATTATAATTGATGAAATCCTTTATACAAGACCATAAATGTACATGACATTCTTCTAATCAGAGGTTTTTCCGAACCGGTGGTAAATTTTATGACGTTCATAAATGCTACCTGTAAGCCTAATCTGAATAAAAGTATTTTGACTTTGACGTTAGTTTATGATACGTCTCTGCTTGTGCATTTTTAAAGTAATTGTTTAGTAAAGATTTTGTGAAATCCTACCCAGAACTTTGGTTTTGTTTTGTTCTATCTCTATTTTGTTCTTTTTAACTAAATTGTTTTATCGTCTCTTTATTTTCTTTTTAACAGATAATATGAGAATATAGTACTTCCATGCGCTAAGTACTTCCGAGCAAACAATTGTATAAACTACTAGTGGAAACAGTTTGGGCTTATGTGTTTACTCTTTAAGATAATTAAGGTGAACTATTATGCTCCATAAAGAGTTATTGTCTGCCTTCCTTGACGTAGTGCATACATTCTCAAAATAAGGTTCGGTTGTGTACTGTTAACAGGTACCTGTGCAGCTTAATGGTCTGCAAGTGGCGATTGCAGCCTGGAGGGAAGCACATTTTGATCTGTTCATGCTGCCTGCACATCACGGCGCCGGTGCGACACTCAACATCGTCGGCCTAGGTTCCGCAACCAACCACACCAACTTGTAACGATAATATGAAGAGATAGTGGAAAAAAATATTGTTCTTTCTGGAGGCTCGGGTTGATCTATGGGGAAGCGAGGAGGATCAACATGGGGCCTTCGAGCCCCGCCTCGGCCTCCCGTGCACGGCTGAACGGTTGCTTTATGGCGGCTTTATGACTGGTGCCAGGCACGGGACGCAGAGGCTTAACGTTAGCTGTAAATGGGCATCAGCAGATGTATAAGTTCGCTATCTCTCTGTGTTATCATGATTATCACTGTAAATATTTTGTCGTCTATTAAAAGTACTATTTATTGAACATATATTATCCGACGCATTTGTACAGTCAGCTGTAAAAATATACAGCCATAGCGTCAAATATGTATGCATCGACCTTATGTTTAGTGGCAAAAAGATGTATAGATATTTTTGACGTCTTGGTGACGTATATATATTTATGACGCTGTCCGTACAAGCTTTTAGATAACTCTAATGTTTATTAGTTTGTTTACGTCATATCTTGCAAGCAAATTTTGACTCACAGTAGTCGGATTGTTACCTTTGATGTAGACCCGTGTACAATGCGATAATGAAGTACCTTCTGTAAAAAAGCTTGTATTATAAATGACTTTTTTTGCCAAAAAACTTATTCACTGTATGTTTTAAACATATGCGTCAGACAAAATGGAATCCTGATCCACCAGAACTGTATCTATTTCACATAGCGAGTCAAATAGTAAGACACTTTACGATTTCATTTATAACGACATACTTCTATCGTGGGTCAGGGTTCAATTACATTTACCTTGTTGTAGAATTCAGTTTAAACATTTCTTCCATGTGATTTTGTTTAGTATAAATTTTGTGCTAATCCTACAACCATATGGCTGATACAAAGAAATGAATGTTGTGGACGGTTAATGCTTCTTGCATAAGATTTTTCCTACGTAACTTTTGTTTCTATGAAAGGTTTTGTTGTATAATTTTAGTACGTATTAAGAAATTGTACTGAAATTCAATTCAATTATCAAAGTATAAGAATTATGTAGGTACACTTCAAAAAAGCCTAGAATTCAATTGTAAAAGAATTCATTACATACATAAAACAATGAAATGATATTAATTCTCAAAAAGTACATTTCTCATGAGTCCTTTTTATAAACTAGATGAATTATTCAATAATCATTTAAATTAAAATGTAAATGGTAATATGAGCAAAATAGTGTTGTTGATCCATAGACATATACAGATTATGAGTATACGGTATAAGAGTTGCTCAGTATTAGTTTTAGTTAGTTTTAAGATTTTACATGCCAAACTCTAGTTGAACATGCCTTGTTATTCATTACTGAGATGTACTTCATAATCTGTAACACCCATGGATGTTCCTGTAAATAAATTGCAATCATCATATCAGCCGGAAGACGTCCACTGCTGGACATAGGTCTAGTCTAGACTCTAGCAATACAGCGATGAGATCTGCATTAATTATTCTGCAATCGTATTATTGTAAATATGGAATATTATGTGTGAATTTGCAAACAACCTGTATCCTTGCTAATTTAATGTTAGTATAAGTTAGAACAGAATTACGTTGTTTTGTTACTAATAACAATATAATTTGTTACTTTGATTCAATACTGTATTTTATTACGAGTAGAAGGCCCCCGTCGAATGCACTTAATTTTGCTTTGACGCGGGGGTCTTTAGCTCGTTCTCATCCTATAAAAAAAACTTCAGAACATTTTAGTAGGTACCATTATTACCGATATTTATTCCGTAAAAGTACGGTACGGGACATCACTAGTAACACAAATCGGTCCATATAGGTGTGAGGCGCATCACTGGCTGAGTGGCGCCCCCACGGTGCTGACGCGCTCGCCCGAACTAACTCTACGGACAGGCCTTTATAAGGGCTGTTTCCCATCTGTACTACTATATCTCTCTAATCTGTGGAGTTAATGCAATTACGTTTCGTTTCATCTTATGACTTGACAATATAATTGATAAATAAATCATGTAGAGTTAAAATATGCATAATTTCGGAGATGCATTTTGTCTTATCAGAGTAATAATACTTACAACGAATAATTAAAACTCTGAGTATTTATTTTTCTACAAAGGAACGAAATACCTAAACGCATTTTCAAACAGTTAGTGCGTGTAATTTATCATATCTGTCAAGATGACAACTTCCAGTCAAAACCGTTCGTAAAGCATAACTCGTATACTTGTTATATTGTGTCGATCTATTAGATGTTAACGTAATTTTGATAACTATTGTATTAAAAATACCATATATATTTATACAATAAATGTAGATATTTTAACACGTCCTCTTAGACTTCAATGACAATAAAATAAATGCTTACTAGTACTAGTTAAACGTCAAAAAATGCAAATAATAGTTTTTGAACATACAGCCACTTGCTGTGCCGACGAACGAATAAAACTTCTACCCTTTTACCGTGAAGTTGAACTTTGGAATTAACTTTTATTCAATTAATATAATTATTTACACTGCCAGTGTGTTAGGTAAACTTCAAAAAGGATAGATTCAAATAGTTAAAAATGATCCAATTCGGCGTGATCGCTCGGAACTTTTCGAGTTCTTCGGCTGTACAAAATGCAGTGAAGAACCTGACCGTCATTGGAGGTGGTCTGATGGGATCTGGTATCGCTCAGGTACTTAGATTAGATCCTTTCACATTCTCGTTATAAATATTAGCATTACGTGAGATAAACAAGTAGGTACAGCCACCATTTGATCGCTGAAAGTGGACAGCACTAAACAAAAACAACCCTTATTCTCGGGGTCATAAAGGCTGTTCAACTTTTTTGAACATCTTCACCGTTCCCACCGCTCTGATATATTTAATTGAGACTGTACCATGTGATCAGTTAATACAGGTATAAGCAAGGTATAAGTTTCAACCCTATATGTGTTGTTAACTTGACATTAAACAGGTTTCATTATGATGGTTCTTAACAGCGTTGCCAGACATCCAGATTTTTGCGCGATATCCTGATTTTACCCCAAAATTAAATGTCCCGCTTTTCAGACATAACTCTACCACTAAACCAGACAGTTGTATCTGGAAATTTGCATATTTGCATTGATTCATATTCAGATGAAATATATTTATTTAATCTATTAAAATATCATACTGTATAATACTGCTATAATCTCACAGAATACTGGTCTAAAGTGTCCCTGTAACAAAATATACCTGGAATCCTCAAGTAGGTGGTTGGTTAAGTCTCTGGTGAACACCTCAGTAAACTTTTTTTTTAAATATTAGGTTTGACTATTGATTGCTTTAATTAATTACAAGTAAATACTTGTATGCAGGCCTCATTTTGCGACACCTCATACTCGACTGATGAAAGCCCAGGAGTATGTTATTCTTATTCTCGAGGATCTAAAGACTGGTAGCATATCTTGCAGTTGCGGTATCCCACCTGATTATGCATACTCAATTTCGTGCCTTTAAAAAAATTATAACTTTGACCATCAGGTAGCTGCATCTGCCGGTCAGAATGTGACTCTCGTGGATGTCAGCTCTGATGTCTTGGCGAAGGCTCAGAAGTCCATTGGGAACAATCTGGGTCGTGTGGCCAAGAAGGTGTACAAAGACAATCCAGCGGAAGGAGAGAAGTTTGTCCAGGAGTCTCTGGCTAGGATCAAGACAGCTACGGACCCAGTGGAGGCTTCCAAGACATCCGATTTAGTTGTAGAGGCAATTGTGGAGAATATGGATGTGAAGCACAAACTTTTTAAGCAACTTGACGGGGTAATTGTTACTTTTACTTTATCCTATGCATCATACTTGCAATCCATACTATACTGATATTCTAAACAAGAAAGTTATTTTTTTGTCCTTCTTTCATATTTATTTATTTGTCATATGGCAATAAGTCGCCACACGGATGTAGCACAATTTATTATTTATAAAAATAAAACTAGATAGAAATAATTTAAAATTAAAATAGCAACAGGGATTCAAAAGACTTGATTTTTTGTATAAAGATAGTTGAAGGGTCAGAGAAGGATTTAGGCAAATTTTTATGTCCATCAAACAAGTAGTTCCCATGGATTATTGCTTGACATACACAAGAGAGGTTGTAAGTAAAAATTTATATTTATATGAATAGTCGACCAAAAAATTACTTGACCACTTTTCAACCTTATTACAAAGGGGTAAGGTGCAAAAGTGGTCAAGAAATTACTTGATCGACTATACTGGTTTGTAATCTATTATTTTAGGGAAACCATCTTTCAGCTAAAAATACATACATGACCTCGGGACCCTCGGGTGTCAGAATGTCAGTGATAAGTCCCATTATTATTTTCCAACAGGTGGCGCCGGAACACACGATTTTTGCATCCAACACTTCTTCTCTCTCCATCAACGAGATTGCTTCTGTCGTCAAGAGGAAAGACAGGTAAAATATGAAGAAAAACGCTAATAGATTACCACATAATACTACCTTACAGATGGCGCGTTGGTGTGATGGCAAATCTTGCTTCTTAGGGGGCACATTGACCCCCAGCCCCCCTCACTTATGAGATGAAATGTCAGATTAGTCTCTAGATCAAAAAACAGACCTAAATACCATATCCAGGTTCGGTGGGCTTCATTTCTTCAACCCGGTGCCCGTGATGCGACTGCTGGAGGTGGTTCGCGGCGCTGAGACGTCGGACGCCACCTACCAGACCATGATGGCCTGGGGCAAGGCCGTGGGCAAGACCTGCATCACCTGCAAGGATACGCCTGGCTTCGTGGTCAACCGGCTGCTGGTGCCCTACATCGCTGAGGCTATCCGGCTGTATGACAGAGGTTAGTTTGTTTTGCCCAGATTTTGAGTGCCATTGCATTAAGGGCCATTTGCATGATAAGAGTTCTCGCATTCGAGTTGCATTCTGTAATGCGATTCGCATACGAGAACTCACCCCATCTAAATGGCACCTTATTAATGTTCTGTTGGAAACTTTTCAACCTGGGGTGCGTTGTTTTAATCTGCACCGGGTGACTAAAGCTCACCGAGATGGCCGTTTTTCATAGAGATTCGGCCATTTTGGTGAGCGTTAGTCACCTGGTGAGATTAAAAAATTGCACCGCTGGGCATCTATGCCTTGTTCTTAATAGTTACTTGAACTACACGAGGAAGTCTTGAGTATTGCAACCTAGATGTTTTTCCATAACTCTGTGTCATAATGATGTCACAATAAGTGGATAATTCAGTCCGTGGCGCCCTGCAAGGGCCCACAATAATAAAACTAATAACTACCACTAAGTAATCAACCGCTTTGAATGTCCTGCATAACATCGAATGTACATTTTTATAAAAAAAAATACAGCGATCCAAGCATGTCTCGCTTAAGGATTTCTCTACTAAGAGGATCAAAGACTGAGCGACAAGCTAGACAATATATGCGTTCAAAATTACCCTAAATATTCAAACTATCCTTTGATTCGTTTAAAACTTGTTCGCCAGGCGACGCGTCGGCGCGCGACATCGACATCGCCATGAAGCTCGGCGCCGGCTACCCCATGGGCCCGCTCGAGCTCGCCGACTACGTAGGGCTGGACACCAACAAGTTCATCCTGGACGGCTGGCACGCCAAGTACCCCGACCAGCCGCTGTTCAATCCCATCCCTACGCTCAACAAGCTGGTAGCCGCAGGAAAACTCGGCGTGAAAAGCGGCGAGGGTTTCTATAAGTACGACAAGAAATAAACCGGAGACCCATGAGGGGAAGGATGTAGAATGAATTTCAGGGCTAAGCGAAAATAACAATAGATACTCTTTATTGATTCACACAAGTAAACAAAAGACATAATTTTAAAATATATACACGGGAATTTTACAGGGCGTAGTGTTCTGTGAATAAAAACGCAAGATTTATGGCAGCTGGCTATATTTATTCAAGGTCGGGGATCGACTTCAATTCTTATTGGTGTAGGGATTTTGTTCAACTAAACCAACCACTGTCTTTTTAATAAGAGATATTTTTTCTAGGGTGGTTTGGCAAAGAGATTATTACGGTGAGCATTGTCCACCCTGCCCCTTCTAGTTACGACCATGTCTATTCTAATCAAAAAGCCTCTAATTTTCACCAATCCCACTGATAGTTTGGTGAACATTAATGATTATTTTTTTGGGTGGTTCCAACACGCTCTGAAATTGACCCTTAAAGCTATCAAAGTTACTAGTTTATCCCAGACAGTCCAAGTTATCAGTTATGTATGTGTATACAGTCAAACTATTTAAATCTTAGCCCTCTGTGCTTATAAGTGCATGTCAGTATGACATTTATATAATAATAATAAAATCATTTATTCTCAGGCTACAAAGGCCCATAGACAAATACCTTACAGACTAACATACATAATAATATACAGGGTGGAAAGTTTGAATTTATTATGAAAAGGTTCCACAGTCAGAAGGATTCAACGGGTTTGACTGTAACTGTATATTCGTTGAAATGAGATTTAAGATAAGTGTACTTATTCCTTATGATATAGAAACTTTATTTTGTGAAATCAATAAAATATTTACCCTTTTTAATCCACTATTTTATTTAGTTACCAAAAAAGCACCACAAATAAAACAAATCATCGAGATAAAAATATAATATTTTTTGACAAAAGTTACAAACTATCTGAACGCACTTTTTATCACTTAAAATTATTGAATTATCCTATTAATTTACAAATGCATAAAAAATACAAATAATTACTCCTTGATAAAATATTTAACCTTTTATACGCCAACGATGCAGATGCTAGCAAAGTTGTCACTGCACACCGCAGCGTCATAATACGTCACAGTCTTATAATCAAATCAAATTTCTTTATATATATAATTATAAGTGGCGACACTTTTAACTTAGGACGCCTAAGTGTCGTAAGCTGTCGTACCTACTATGCCACCGACCCATATAGTAGTCCGACTGCACGGTGTAACAGCGACCTACTTACTTACTGTTAAGGTTTAAATTTGCGTTTGTAATGTGACAAATTCGAGCCACTCTCATTTCATACGTTACTACGACAAGGGTCTTAAGTGTTAAGGAACCTCTGAGGCTGACTGTACCACCGGGAGGGTTTCCCACCGTACGAGATTCCTTATACAGATACGAGATTTGTGGTTTCATCTACGAAGTACAAGGAATCTTTCACATTTAACATTTTGACACAAAACAATTCGTCACATACCTTTTATAGCAGTCAAAATGTTGTAGCATAAATTGTAAATACCATTAAGAAAAAAGCCTCCAGTTAGTTAACCGGGAAACCGCCAAGAGATATCATATTTAGTTTCTCGCCTCCATTAACATGAATGACATTATCGTCTTGAAAAACAAGTTATGTATAGACTTGCAACGTATAAAATCGCGTCCGACGCGCGACTGTCGCGCCTACGTCACTCCAAATGTCGCAGTATATGTAGGCCCGCCGCTAGCTATTTGAAGCTAGCCGATTATGCCTCCCCTGTTTATCTACGACTACCCATGCTGAGCTTGTCTGAGAGGCTGTTTACTGTTGTCTCATAAAGGTGTGATAACAGTTTATGCAACTGCTATATAACTCGCTGACGTTCATTTCATAAAACTACGCCCGTGTTTTAAGCCCTAATTATATACCGTTGCATATACTATTTTATCTACACACATATCATAAGAGCAAAAAACCGTAACAGAAACAACCAACAAACGAGTGACAACAGTAACGGCGGCAATTCGATCATCCGTCAAGACTAACGTTTTTTTTAAAATCATAGACATACCAATGAAGTTCCTATTCTCATGTCATTCGAGATCAAATGTCGTGCGGTTTATATTAAAAAACATACTGGATTGACGTTTCGTATCGATAACTGTTTTAACATCTATGGATACAAGAATAGAGACCAACTTGAAGTTTGACAGGTGTTCCAAATTTAAAACTCATAACGCTAAAGAAATCGGTACTGTAATTATAGAACATTAATGATATGTGTGTAGATAAAATAAAAGAATTGCCGCCCCCTGGACCCCAATTCTCGGTTTATGCGAGATCCGTCAAAAAGTGACAGATTTCCAAGCGATTTGACAGTTGTTTTCGTGCGAGATGCATCTCGCATAAACCGAGTATAGCCCCGCTGGACGTGTCGCCCGCTTACGGCGGCGGGCCTGCCTAAGGCAGTACGTAGCCGGTAAGCCGTTAGTCTACATGTCGTAGTCGTCGTCTTCCCGCTTCCGCTTGTGCGGCCCGACGGCCTCGTCGACCTCCATCTTGACGGGCCCCTGCGCCGACGGCCCGGCCGTCACCCGCACCGCCGGCTTCGCCACCACCTGCGACAAACAACATGCATCATGAAAATGGTCAATTTTCGTCTTCTTTCATGAATAAAATAAAACTATTTTATTTACAAGAATAACCAAAATATGTATATTTGAGATCCTCATAACTTGAGAGCCCTTTCATTTGATGACAGCAAGGTTTGCAAAACTTTTCTTTTTATTTTCCTAATTTGTCCCCCGAAAATCCCCATATTTAAAAAAACATTTATTTACTTTGCACATCTGTGTTTGGGTCACAAGATTACACCATCCTACCAAATTTCACGTGATTTGATCCAGTAGATTCGGAGCAAATTGGCTGTGACAGACAGATAGATGCACGAGTGATCCTATAAGGGTGTTTTTTGACAGAACCCTAATAAAGACCTTATACAGTACTCGGAACTCACTTTGCTACTGGAACTAAACTTCAGCACAGGTTTGGGCACAACACTAGGCTTCGAGGAGGACACATTGACAATCGCCCCCCCTGGCGGCCGCTTGACCACCACATTCTGTTGGCTCGAGGAACCCTTGGCTGAAGTCACTGTTTTGACAGTCGGGGTTGGTGGGATGGCTGGTTTGGTAGCCACTTTCTTAAAAGCAGGTCGGAGACGGTAGTTACAGGCTGAGAGGCAGTAACTGAAAATAAATTTAGAGTTTTAAGAAAGTCAAGAACAATAAATGATGTTTTTTCTTGTGAACCTAAATCTTTTCTCATGGCTTCTTCATATATACATAAATAAAATGACACAAACTATAGCAGGTAGAAAGGCAAAAGGTTTTAAATCCGCCTGTTGCATATACAAATGTTTCTTTTGTGTGAAAAAGATTAAATGAATAAAATTGATTAAAATACCAAGGAGTGTCCAATAAGTGTATGGGAGACTTAATAAAACAAATAAATATGGATGCAATGTCAACTATGACCATATCCATAGATAGAGCATTGTTTATTGAGACAACACCAGCAATTTCTATTATTTTATTTTAACCTATCATGGCAGGGCCAAAATTTAAACTTAAAATGTCAGTGCGGCATCAGTGAAAATCAAGTAAAAAGTGAGCATGGTAGCCTCAGAATGTATCCATGCTTAAAGGGCTTATTACACTATGCGGTATTCAGACAGTCTTAGTAAGCAAGTAAGCACAGCCGAACCCATTCGGTCGGTCTAATTAGACAGGCTAACTCTTATTACACTATGCTAAATCTTAGTAAGACTGTCTGAATACCATGTAGTGTAAGTAATAAGCCCTTAAGCCGTCCATGAACAGGCACAGACTTGTGCTTAAGCCTCCAATGGGTTAAAAGTGATGTTATCATATCATAACTTCATGTAACCTAGTGGCTGTGGTTTGTTTCATTTGTTAGCACCGTGCTTGCTTGCATGCACTGTCGATAGAGTTTGCTGTGGTATTTATTTATTGTTATCTATTTTTATTTCATTCTTACACTTCATATTTACTATTGACATATTACTCTGCAGGGTTGTAGTTGAAAAGGGACTAAAAAACGCTGAGTATCTTGGGGTGCTTCTGCTCAGCGGAACCTCCCATTATTCGGAGTGCTGGTAGAATCAGACTTTTAAAGGAGCCTGCACAGCCTGCTCACAAAATATATCTTTCTATTTATATCAGTTAGTAATTATGACTAACCCAATTGCAACAACAGGAAAATTCCTCAGTATTTCAAACATATTTAGTACCATATGTTAACTTTATTTGTTTGAAGTCTGAGAGTCTTTACAATAAAAAGATATATCTGGCACAGGCTATTTGAGGTTGAGAACTGAAGTAAATGCAAATGCAGAGAAGTAATTTCTAAATTGGAACAATGTACCTAGCTAATCTGTAAAAGATGACTAATACTCTCATGGAAAATGACTGTTTTTCTGTGATTTTCTATTAAAATCACACATGTTTTGCATGAGAATGTTAAACCCAACACTATTATTATGGAGTAGGAAGGTAAGTTGTGCTAATTTATTAATATGGATCTATTATTTGAAGTACTTACCGATCGGGCGGCAATCTTAAACCACAATGCGGCTTAATCAGAGGCAGAGGGTTAACATTCTTTACTCTAGCAATCTCTAGCAGCACCTCCCGCGGCGGCGGGCTCGTGAACGACTTGTCTAACTGCATCTGAACGGCCAATCTCACATCGTCAATGTCGATGGATTTCTTCTTCGCATGCCCCGCGAAAACGCGCGCGTCGTCCAAAATCGATGTTACATATCGATACGTAAACTCCAAGAGCTGATTTACGACGCGGGGCTCGTAGTCTGTGATGCCGACTTCTTTCATAATCGACATTATTACTTGTGCGTCTTTTGGTATATGCTTCGTTTCTTGCCTGGAGGCCTTCGATTTTTCTTTTTCCGACATGTTGACAGGTTCACGTAGATATTTTAGTACGCAATGCGAGAGAAAACACTACGTGAAATGTTATTCCAATGCATACACTGAGAGATACTTCAGCAATTGATGCGTTAACAAGGCAAAGCAAACAAGAAATTTCTCTATTTAGTTTGTGCAAGAAATCACACAAGAAATGCCATGCCAAGCTGACCTGACAGGACAGGCACACACTGACAGTGACGGGTGTGTTTGAGTCACTCTGATAATCGCTGAGCAAGTACTTATTAAAAAAAAATTATGTCAGTGTTACTACGACACATAATTTCTACTATCTTGGCTGTTTCGAGAGAGGTCTGAGTGAGAAATAAGTTGAAACAGTAAAAACTTTTTAATTGAAATAGTACTGCTGTTATGCATATTATTTTTACAACAGTTTTGATGCACAAACGACGAGTGTCATTATGCCAATACTTATATTTCATATTTGCTGACGTAGGTACTTCGGTAGCGCCCTCTAGGCTAAACTTTTCTAAATCAAACTATTAGAGAACTTTGAGCACGTCGGCAATACAATAGTGCGCGAGTGACAAAAACAAGTAGTGACGGCTCATTGTACGAAATTGACTCTACCAGGCGATTGCCTTATCGTAACCATACATAGTTTAAGATGTCAAATTAGGAAAGATATCATTGAGGAAGCTATGTCATGTCAAAGCTAAATCAAACGCATCATGTATAATAACCATTTTGATTTTATTCAGTTAAAATATGAAATAACTTACGTGTACAGTAAAAATAAGTTGTTTTAGATAGTCATCGAAGTGTTAACTCAAGTAAGTATCCGCTAGAAGCCACGCGGCTTGCGTTTCAACATGCGACTACCTTAAACCTTGTTTACCAAGTGTACTAAAATACATTCTAATGATTACATTATTGTAATTTGTATTAGGTACATTTTAACATATAAATGGACAATTTGGACGTACAGTTGTGAACTTTATTAACTATAATAGCGACAAACGTAATACCCTTTAAATAGATGTTCTTCACTTTCGTTCCATTTAGACTATGGATTTATTTATTTATTTACAGGTTTACTCTTAATATTAAATATTTTTTTGTAATTGTATACTTTCAAAGTTTCAATATTTTTTTCGTTTCATGATAATCGTGATTGCGGCAGTTCGCAATACAGTTTGCCAATACATTGAATCATGCACCCTGGTAACTGAGATCCTAACTCCAACCTAACACTCAATTCGTCAATTTCTCGTTATTGTTTTAAAAGTTATCAAGCTTACTATTTACAATTGGATATTTGAATACCTTGAGTGTTAGGTAACAGTAACGATGTTGACAATACTGATATATTTCTTGCTTTTGCTCTATTATAGGTAACACAATTGACCTTATTCAACACTTTAATTACTTTATTCTTGTCGCGCACGCGTTAATTTACAGTCTTATAATTTTGTGTAACCTATAATTTCATGGAACCAAAGTAAAGTAACATTAAAATAAAACCAGAGCAATCGGGACGTTGGAAAACTATTGTATCATTCATGATATGTTTTAGAGCCGAAATGAATTAATAGTAAATATAAACTCTTACGATCGCTCGAAGTAATAGAAATTAATTACAATGTATTATTGCTTTTGTAGTATTAATGGTTATACAAACTGGTGTTTCTTCACGACTCTGTCACCGCCCGTTTTAACTCTATAGCTAAAAATTGTGCTATTCGCTGAAACCACCCGACAAGACTATCATCATTGTTTATTATCCTTAATTTATAATTATATCACCTAGTGAGGTTTCAAACAATACCCTACGACGCCCTCACACGTTCGAGCTAGAGCCACACGTGTTAAACCTGACGCCACGCGACGCGTGTGACAATTTTTTTGCACTTACGATACACATCAGGCACACGCATTGAGTAGCGGTAGGTTTAGGACATGACGTTTGTGTCTATAGCATAAGCCTCGCTGATTCCTCAAACCAAAAGCTAAACTTTTTTTACACTATACGGTATCATACGACACCGCCCGATACCTACAGCTGGCATTATATTAAAAACGATTTCATGATTATTTACGTATTTATCTTCAGCACTTCGCAGCGACGTGTGAGGTGACCTATAAAATACTACATAGGTAGAAATGTACTTATTGAACTAATTTCAATATTCAATACAGTCAATACAATATTATCAACAACTTAACTAGGGACTAATTACGAAAAACTATGAACATCACAAAATCCCAAGTAACATCTGACACTGTTTATGGCTAAGAACAAATTATATTATACAAGTCCGAACCGAAATCACACGTTCACATTCACAATTGCAAATTCTAGAGAAATCATCAGTTCGACGCCACGCCACGCCATCTTAATTGGGGAATGGCATGCTATAGGTTTTCTAGAAGTTTGTCGACATATTGGCATTTGGAAATAAATTATGAAGTGTAGAAATTTGCAATAGTGATCAGTTTACGTCTATAACATGAAAATATGCATTAAAACACGTAAAACATACAAAACCAATACGACAACACATGTTTAAGCTCAACTTTTAAGATTAAATTGTTAATAATTCATCATTCATTATTTTGCGATTCCATAAGTTTATTAAGAATTTAAAAAAATTACATGTTGTATATTAAGAAATCACATCCGATGTTAATTATTTTATGTATTTCATTACAAAAATATCCAAACATATCAAAGTCAGTCCATAAGCTGAAAATCACCAACTTTCATTAGCTTTTCGCAAAAGGCACTCCTTAATGCAAATTAAAGGATGAACTTCAAAACGCGGGACAGGTGGGTAGGAACCAATGGTAAATTGTTGAGCTTATGATTAAAAAGCATTTTACACCTGTGAAATAAAATACTTACTCTAGTATTATCATAAGATTATTACAGGAAAAAACTACAAGGAATAATAAGACGACAACCGGTTTCTCGAAAACAAACAAACTGTTACTTAATAGGTTACAAACTTACTCACCTAATCTACAGATTATTATTTGTTACGCTGCCTAAATCTTTGATGACGTCTCTGAAACATCCACTCTCTGTACACAGGAGCATGAACGAGTCAAATCGATTTTATCTTTATTTTGCACTTAATTTCATTCCGTCGAGTATTGCACATAACATTCCCACAATAAATATATACATGTATTCAGTAGTTATTGTATGTATAACAGGTTATATTCGATCACATCGGTTTCCCGCCAGAGGGCGACACCGTACGGCGTCGTGTCGCCTGTAGAAAATTGTCCTTGCACTATACTCGTGGATTAGAACTCGGCGGTTATTTCGGTTGAAACCTGAAAAGAAATTGGTAACCAATTATTGATCAATATTAATCGTAGAAAGAGAAAGCTATAGAATAATATTTTGATTCATTTAATCGTTTATTTTAAGAGATAAAACACTGGTACACAGATGAAATATGCACTCGTGTAACTCGGAGGTCGACTCAAATGCTGTATAAAATGAAGCCCTGTGAAGTGTATTCTGGATTTAACTTCCAGATTCCCCCACGAACCACATATACGGGAATCATGGATTGCACCTACTGGAATCTTCCAGAATGTGTTGTCAACACTTTGACCGAAATCTATTGTTACAGTGTGGGTTTACTACATAATTATTTCCAACTTTTTTCGCTTTAATTAGGTACCATTGTTATTATTAAGAGTGATTTTATAAATTCCTGATAATTATTAAAAACATTTTCCAAAAGTAATTCTTTTTTTCAATTTAAAAATATTGTTTTTATATTGACATCGTAAATGACCCCAGGGAAAACTGCCTTACAGATGGTAACCCTAAATATTCATGTGTGTGTATTTGCTGTCCCTTTCGGAGACACGCACGACCTCAGTCTTCCCATAATAAGTCTATGATATTAATAATTAGTTAGGTAGTAGAAATGTTTCTACCCTAGCAACCCTAAAAAAATGCTTACGCTCTCTGGGCAGAAGAGCTCTGCTTTTGTATTAGAATAGGCAATCGGAGTGCAGTGATCACCGCAATAATTTATTCGAATTAATTTCAAGCAATATAAGTGACATTTCTTCTCTATAGGGTTTGTGGTATAGAAATAGTACTGCGGTTATCGGAGGGGTTAGAGTTTTACAGTGGAAATCGAAATCTTTAAATGTTAATATTGGTGCCGAAAAGAGATAACTGCATACTCTATACCTCCTCTTCAATGGACAACGCGTATACACATGAATTGTTAAAAGGTCTCCTTTGGTGCACGTTTAAGTAATATTATCTACGTTTTCCTTATAATTTAAAGGTAATTTGTAGTAGGTACACCAACCAAGGCAACCATTTTGACAGTTTTGGGTGTGCACGCTTGACACGTCTGTGACACGTAATCTAACGTACTGAGGCAACGCCGGATTTAGAGGTCTGGAGGCCTCGGAAAAAATGGTAATTTTTTTAATCGTGTTTTCATATAAATATTTTTTTCCGAAGTCTCTATTGTGGGAGTCTTTTGTGGGGGCCCCGGGGCTGGAGCTCCGGTTTCCCTCCCCTAAATCAGGCCCTGGCTACATCCATGCTCGAGTTATTCATTATAGTTTCATGGTATCACTGTCAGCTTTATTACTGTTTATTTATTTATTTAATCTTTATTGCACCAAATTAACAATAAAATGTACAAAAGGCGGACTAAATGCCTTAAGGCATTCTCTACCAGTCAACCTTTAGGCAAGGCAGCGATAGCAGTGGGTAGTGCACAAAATATACAAAATAATGTGGAGGTAGGTCACAACAGAGAGATCTCTCTCCAGGCGGGTGTAATGCCTGGGGACCGAAGTCCGAAGGATGAAAGTTAAAAGTTGTATATACGCGTCCGTGTTACGAAACTTCGTCGGCGTGAAGCAGCGCATGTCAGTCGGCTTCCTCCACTCAACACTAGATGGCGCCAGAGTCGCTACAATAGAATGACTTAATTGATAATAGTATAGACCGCGCACCGACCTATGTGGTGAGCGCGGGCTGCGCGTGGTCGGGCGGCGGCTGGTGCGGCTGGTGCGGCGGCGGCGCGGCGTACTCCACGACCTCCTGGTAGATGAGCTGCTTCCACTGCTCCACCGTGTGCTCGCGCTCGTCCACCGAGTGGTCGTACGACGCCGGCGCCGGCTGCGGGGAGCGAGAGTCAGCGATAGCCTCATCAGGCCCACGTCAAATTTCGAACCATATCGTTTGAGACAGTGAGTTCGACGTCAGTTTGACGTTTGTCCCAAATTTAGGACTTGGGGCCTTCCGAGGGTACTGCCGGATTAGCCACGCAGCGAGAGTAGCAAATTTGGGGGCCCCGCGAATTTGGGGGCCCGCGCTCATACGCTCGCCTGACCGTAATAAAAAAACTTGAGAACCTGAACCGAACCGAAGGGCCCCTTGACAGAATTTTCTACAGGCCCCGCGCTGGCTTTATCCGGCACTGGTTAGTATGTCGCTATTATCAAACCGTGATTAAAATACAGTTGGAGGGTAATGTCAGCACACTCAAAATATTATTATTTCACGCAAAATATATATATTATTATTTATATATATTATTATTTGACGCTAGTCTGTGAAATAACAGTGTGCTGACGTTACCCTCCAAGAGATTTGCTTTCGAATTCTTATTAATTAAAAAAAGACACCGAGTTTGGCATTCCAGGACGACACGGATTCTTGTCACACTCGGCCAACAATGTAGGTATAGAAATATATTACTGGCCGCTCTGTTATACTTTTAAATCAGCAAATTAAATTTAAAATGACTATAGAAAAATTTCTATACAGCCAGCCGGCTACTGGTAGTAGTGGAATACTAACAAATAAAAATAAAAAAAAATTATGAAATAGTAAGGCAAACAAGAACAGTAACGCATGTTGGTCACCTGATGGTAAGTGTTCACCACCGCCTATAGACACCCGCAACACCAAAGAGATTGCAGATGCGTTGCCAACCCAGAGGGCTAAGATGGAATACTTATTGTGCCAGAAATTACACGGGCTGGCTTGCTCTCCACGCCGGAACACAACAGTGCAAGCACTGTTGCTTAGCGGCAGGATTAGCGAGCAAGATGGTGGTAGCGATCCGGACGGATCTTGCACAAGGTCCTACCACCCGCAAAAATGAAGAAATGAATGAATGAAGTGTGATCGGGACTGACCGCGTTGACCTCCCCCTCGTCGTACCACACGTTGATGTAGGGGTGCAGCAGCGCCTCGTCCACCGAGATGCGCCGCTCCGGGTCGATCACCAGCATGCGGGACAGCAGGTCGCGCGCCTGCGACGCCTGCCGACCAAACACGGTTAGCGCTCAAGCATGCGAAGCCGGTTAGTAACGATTTTCGCCGAACGGTTAAAATGCTATTTTCGTTATTGACGGTTAATTAACCGCCTTTTCCTGACTGCCGCCAAAAGGAACGGTTGTTTTTCGAGTGTATTTACGAGTCGCACTTGGTCGTGTTTCATGGTATTAGTTTGTATTATTATTTTTTAGGTACGTTAGACGACGTAAAAAAACAACAAAAACAGTACCCATTTTTAGATTATAGTCGGATAATTAACCGTTATTAATCGTACTTTAGCTAGCCAAACATTTGGTTAAATAACGGTAGCTAACAGGTTTGTTTACAACTATCACATCTCTCTGTTTAAGACCATTTCGATACCAACGCATGTTGGACAAATTGGCTCGGCGGCCAAGTCAGCGCCCTCGAGGATATTTCGCTTCTCACGGAATCTTGACGTGCGGATGACAAATTGACGTTGAAAAGGTTAACAGACGAAACAAATATTTTTTTATATCTGCAATCCTTCTCCTCGATCCCCACTATTTGGTGTTTTCCAAATCAATTTCGCCCTTAGCTATAATGAGACAAGAGACCACGAGCTGTCCACGCAGGCGCAAATAATCATTCAAGCAATACATAGCCATCTCCCGGTTACAGCCATAACTCCTTTCTGCTGTTCTACATTCAATATATAGCGGTGTCTCCGTTTGACCTCACTGACCACCTCGTTGAGTTTCTTGCCGGTATCTTCTCATCACAGGTTTTTCCGAACCGGTGGTAAATTTTTTGACATTCATAAGTGCTACCTGTAAGCCTAATCTGAATGAAATATTTTGACTTTGACTTTGACATACCTTGAGCCGGTTGTGCTCGTTGCTGTCGCTAGGGAACAGTATGTCGGGGAACAGCCGCTCGAAGCTGTAGCCGGCGTAGCGCGGCCGGTTCTCCACGTAGTTGCGCACCGTGGGCTGCAGCCGCGCCATGAACGCCGCTGACGGCGTCCCCAGTTGCTCTGCCGACAGCGGACACGAGCGTACACACGGGGAATCCTTTTTTTTGACGTGGTGGGAAAGCTTTGTCTTCCCTCTGCCCGGAGCAGCTCGGGGGATATGTGGGCCTCTCCCACCGAAGGGGGGGCATACCCTAACTAAAACCCACCACGGCGTCATCCTCAAACCGGCTTACTAGCAGGCGTCGTGGGACATAACACGGGGAAACCCTAGCTAATCTCGGGGCCACACCGTGAGTTTAGGGGGCCCTGAGCTAATACTGCTTAGGGGACCTAGTTACTCGAAGTAAATAAAATTATGATTTTTTTCGGATTATCATCTATTTTTGACTTGGACTTGACTTAGCTGGGGGCCTCTGGAATGCATGGGGCCCTGGGCTGAAGCCCAAAAAGCCATATGGTATTGGCCATGGGCCTTAAGTCGCGAGTTGCGACTCAGCAGCCTCGCACCTTAGAATAGTAATGATTTCGCAAGCACGTGAGTTTTGCGTGTCGCTGATAGTGTACGGTGGTTTCATTCAAATTCTAACGCTCCCAAAGGTTTCGTTTCCGCTTCGCCCTCAATACCTTTGCCTCCGCAGAGCAACGGCGTAATAGAGAGACTTTATCGAACTGGTCGTTCTCGAGACCAAAACGCGATTGATGGAAATTAGAAGTCTTTGCACTTAGATGACATATTATTTCAAATATAAATTTGAATCTGCAAGAATTGAGCGACAGCAACTTCGACAGTTAGTTAGTTTACAAAAATGCCCGATAGCGTTCACCATAGCTAGGTTATACTATGATCCACACGATAGTGAATGTGAGTAACTTATAAAACCAAAATAATAATAATAAGTAATGTAACGGTTGTCGCTGTTACCTATGATCTTGTTCCACTGGTCGATGTGGTCGGTCCCAGGGAACAGCACGCCGCCGCGGATCATCTCGCCCATGATGCAGCCCACCGACCAGATGTCCACGTTCTCTGTGTACCCCATGCCTAGGATCACCTGGAAACGACACGGGATTTATGCCTCTCTTATTATTTACAGAAGAGTTCATAGTTTTATCTCAAAAGAGCCTTTGGAGGGCTAAGGCTTCACTTAACGTCAGTACCGACCCAAGTGCCGTGAAGGAGCAAACGCTTTCCGTGACTGTATTTATAGACACAACATTTTCGTGTACGGTAACCAGTATCAATAAACAGGTACAGCTCTTAAATTGCACGTTTAAATTTAAAAGTTTAAAACAACGATAGAAAAAGTGACGCTCCACTCAGTAGGATAGGCGTCTGTAAGAGAACTATAATGTGGATAGTTACCTCTGGCGCGCGATAGTAACGCGTGACGACATATGGCGTCATCATAAAGGTTGTCCCGGCGGTACGCGCCAGCCCAAAGTCCAAGATCTTAAGAGTGCAATCGCTCTTGACCACGATATTTGAAGGCTTCAGGTCCTGGAAACAACGAAACAACCAACTTCATCAAACGATTCACACACTCTTCTTAGCTAATTTCGGATTCATTTATTCCATCAAAATGATAAACGTCTTGGGAAAATTGAAATTTAATGCAACACGTAATTTCTGAAGTCCCTGTTTTTAAAGACAGGTCGACCTACGATACGATCTGCGTAGCGCAAGCTGCCCCAAGGTAGAGTCTGTATTCCTAAAAATATAGGTTTAAATATACAAAGTGAGATCAATAGTTTTACGTACCCGGTGGATAATTCCAGCAAGATGCAAGTGTTTGATGCCGCAGAGCATCTGATACAGCAAGTAGCTCATCCTCTCATGATCTAGATCCATCTGGATGACCTGGCACAGGTTGGCGTCCATCAGCTCCATGACCAGATACACGTCCTGGAATTCCTCCAGGCTCTTCTGAGGTGTGAAGGCATTTAGGAGGCCGATTATCTGGAATGAATGTTGTCTGGTAGAAAGTTACAATAGAGCGATCTCTTGCCAGGTGGAAGTTATTGCCTGAGGACCGAAGTCTGAAGTCGCCTATTGTCTACCTTTCTAATTCGTTTCTTTGTTTTCTTTGTATTTTTTATGTGGTGTACAATAAAGAATATTGGTTGTTGTTGTTGTTGTCTGAAGGATGAAAGTTGGGCGACTTGGGCGTTATGCACATATGTTTCGTAGCCGTGATGCATACGCGATGTCAAACAATTAGGATATGTCATAGTAGTTCTTCTAATCGAAACTAGATGGCGCTAAGAGAAGCTAGAGTTCAATAATATGGTGTTTTTATGAATGTTCACAAGATGTTCGGCACGCACACATGTCGCATTTTTAAGATTAATATGTTATACAAGGATAGCTTTATCCCTCCCTCAGTCAGGGGGGTTCCACTCTGAACTGTAGGTACGCTCGACCGCCTTGCCTACAGCATAGGCAAATCGCAGTAAGCTGTCGGCTTGCCGCGCGCTCGCTCGCTCGCCCCCGCCATGTCAGTGTAATTGAAAACGAATGCCGCGCAACCCTAGCGTGTCTCCGGGAGTAGCGGGGCGAAGGCGGGCGCGGGCGGCGCGTTCCTTTTGACTCGCTCAGCCTGGCGCATGGTGTAAGAAGTAATACGAACATTTTTAAGCGTGTGAATAAAGTTGGAATTCCGATAATCGCGGTCGTAAAAGAGAAGTTTCTGTACGTTAGTACTATTATTTATTCTGTGCCTCAGTGCAGTTCTATCGAACTAGTGTCATAGGTATCATATCATAAGAAAGAAATGCACAGAGAATAACTTAAACTTGTTCAGTAATGTTACGACCGATAGGTTTAATAATACCATCATAACAACAACAAATAAAACAGTTATATTGAAATCTGAGTAAAATCCTTATACGCCCAAGAACCTTAAGAAAATAGGTGTTCTTAGAGACTGAATGTTTAAAAAACTTAAATAAAGTAAAGTTAGCTGACGAATGAGCTCCAAAACGGCTAATAGAGACAACAATGGCTTGAAACTGGTGGGACAGTACTTGATTAAACCCGGAAAGTTCTGGAAACTTTGCTATTTAAAGTATTTACTACAAGTTAGAACTGTGCGGGCCAAAAGTTCAAATTATATTTCAAAATAGTTAAGGTTCAATCATGTCTGAGCTTGAAATATTTGAACTTCTAAAGTGTTTTATGGCAATTGATGTTATTTTTTCAAAATCTAGACCGAGATATTAACATTGAAACAAGTGATAGTGTTAGTTATGTATATTGCTCTGCAATTTATTTTGAAAAGAGAAGAAAAAATAAGGGATAAGCTACTGAGTTTCTTGTGCGCTTCTTTTCAGCAGAATCTTCCATTTTCCAAAGCGCTGGTAGACTTAGACTTATAAAAGAGCCTTTATGGTCTACTTGCTTTTCATTTTAATTTTAAAGAAAACGGAATTGTAATTGCAGTACCTACAATGTTACAATCGAAGTGGTTTCTAGGTTACTAAAATAGGCTATAGGAATCTTTGAGTGTTGAATTGTCTTATATAGTGATAGAGAACATTAGGTTGTTGTGTACGGTTCCGTCGTTAGCATGCATACAAGCCGACCCACGGCAGCTATGTTTCTCATGGCGCATGCGTATCGGTATCGCAGCGCAGTATTCTGCGCCCTAACACGACCGCAGTTAGAAAGAGCCGCACAGAGAAAAAGTTAGGCGGTCATTTGAGATAAACCTACGTAATTAATAATCTATACAGGTAAACTTACATTCTTGTGGTTGACAAGCTTCATGAGCTTGAACTCGCGGTAGGCCCGCTTCGCGTGCGTCACGTTCTGGAACGGACGCGACAGCTTCTTGATGGCGACGTTCTGTTGCGTCACCGTGTCGTACGCGGCACTGGAATCATACACACACGTGAGTGACGCAAACCTTAAAGACAATAAACAAAAACGTTGTAGATATTAATTAAGACTTATTATTATTATTTCGGTTTCAAGTGAGAACATATTACAAAATGATATTTATTAAGAGCCAATGTTTAATTGGCGTATCGCCTAAGCAGCAAGAGGTGGGGGGTGGGGGTTACTTATAGGGGAAAGCTCCCTGCCCCTACTCACCGCATACTGCGTAGGTGACATGCCAATAAAACTGTAGCTAAACCGGTTTTTTAAATTATGTTTTTAAGTCAGACAAATGCACCGGACACGTTTATGAAATAGGGAGCGGGACGGATACCACGACTTGAAATATGCCGATTGTAGTTAGGTACCGACAAATGTGGTCGCGTCGCATTTTTGAGTAACGTAGTACTTGACGTAGGTGCGATTGGGATGCACCAATTGAAACGATCCCGCCAGCATGCTAGAGAAATTTCTGACATTCTGATTGGTGGATTTCGATCGCATCTATGTCGTATTGCTTGCATTGCCTCACTTCGTTAAAATGGGCGTAAGATACAATACAATTAAAAATGCAAGTGCATATGTAGATTAACAATGGATGACACATTTTACAATTTAAAATCAATGAAAATTGACAAGTTGTACTACCCTCCCAGGCTATGATACAATCATATATGTGGACATTCTTGATAGGTTAGTTTAGAAATGTGGAATTAGTTTAATGTTATACATATTTTGTTAACTAAAATACAAGACGTTGATTACATGCGAAGCTACAAAGCGACTTTTTAATTGACGGAACGCACGCGGGGTATAAGTGAGCGCAAGGGGAGGGGAAGCATCTGCCATACACTGGGGGAACCCACATCGTTATTCTCTTAGCTCAACAACGAAACATCCCCCGTCTCTCTATCTCGTGCCGGCGCGTTAGAGCGAGATAGGGTGCTGTTCCAGCGTCGAGTGCTAAGATAATCACCCAATGAGGTGACGCTGCCACGCTCCCCTCACGCCGCGCAGGCGTCCCGTCAATTATGTGGTCACTCGCTAAGGCAAGGCAACATAGAACTACAACTTATATTAGTTACATCCATACACAATTGTTAGTCACCTAATTTTTATAACTTAAAACACTAACACATTTAGGCAAGACCTGTTAAAATGGACTCCAAAGTCGTAACTTGGCACAAGTCAATACTAACAGTTCCAATTTGTTGCATAAAATATTGCGAGATGTTATCAAATGTATAAATAATAATTGTTTTTTTTGCTCGGCTATGGAACTTCTTCTGGATTAATATTATCAATTTATTTTCATTTTAAATTTAAAGATAAAATTGAGGTGTGTCTTATTGCAAAATGGTACAAGTAGGTACTGTATGATTTAAAAATGTTTAATGATGTAGTTGTTTAATAAAGGCTAATAAAGAGACAGAATCACTATTTTATTTATTTTTTGTCTTATTGTTGGTAACAAAGCATGAGCGTCGCCAGCCAGCCACCCTGGCTCGTTCTAAAATAGGAAGGGCAAGAGGGTCATCTGATGGTAAGGATCACCGCCGCCAAGATGTGTTGCCAACCCAGAGGGCTAAGATGGAATACCTCTTGTGCCCGTAATTTCACCGGCTCTCTTGCTCTCCACGCGGGAACACAACAGTGCAAGCACCGTTGCTTAGGGGCTGGATTAGCGAGCGAAATCGTGCACCCACGATTTGCTGTTGAGTTTACATGGTTGTCTATGGTTGTTACATAACTAGTCGCGAACTCTTCCACCCCAAGATGTCTAGCCGTTCACCTCAATCAAACTAATCGACTAGCAAACGCTTAAGCAATTTGAAATGTCACACCATAAAACGTGACACGAACACGTGCGCGGCACATTTAGTCGAACAACACGTTTTACGTTCGCCGTAAATTCAAGCGTGGTCATAAACCACGCCCTACTAAGCAGCTTCGGCGGTGAATCGTTAAATATCCTCCACTCACTGTTATACTTGGGAGAGCTGGGGTGGCTTAGTGGCTAGAGGGGTGGACTCATGATCGCATGGTACCGAGTTCGATCCGGCCGCCAAAGTACCTGTTAGGCTGCGTTTCTACCAGAGATGTGCGAGGATGCATTGCGAGGGATGTGTTTGTAAAGAACCATTGAGCAGTTTCCACCAGAGCTGTGCCGACCAAGGCGAGGTAAATGAAACGATTCTATTGGTTCTTACAAAAACATCCTTCGCTACGCATCCTCGCACATCTCTGGTGGAAAAGCAGCCTTAGACTTGAGAGAGCTGGGGTGGTTTAGTGCCTGGAGGGATAGACTCGTAATCGCAAGGTACGGAGTTCGATCCGGCTGCCAAAGTACCAATAAGCATTTTCTAATTTAAGCAAGCAAATTCTCTTGTGGCCGCCTTCCACTGCGAGTGGAACGGACTCCGTACGGAGTCCGTTTAACTCGCAATGGCGAACTACATAGATGCGCTTCTAAGAGTGAGCTTCTATGCAGTTCGCCATTACGGTCAGGGGAAACATCGTGAAAAAGTTGCACATTCATGTAACTGAATGAACCATCAACCTATCGATGGTTTTTGGATTAACGAGTGTTTCAATTCAACCATCCCGGGAATACTGACCACAGAAAGGACGAATTAACGACTAGTTTTAACGAAAACAATTCCTGTTCCGGGCATAGCTGCTGTCATTGACAATTCTACATTCATCAGGGTTATATTCTAGAAATACAATAGAAGATGATGGCGGTTGGAACGCTTGTAAATCCACCGGGCTGAGAAGGTCAGATGGGAGTCACTCATACCTAACTACCTAGACTTTAACCTTACAAACACGATTAATATTGTTGATTGAATAAATGAACTATTAACTCCAACCTAACCTACCGAGATGAAATACATAATGACTAGGTATTGAATTGGATAGATACTAAGGGTCCAATCGCAAAACCAAATTTGAAAAAGGCGAGTGTTAGGTATTAGGTAGAGCTTTTATACGACCTAGACCAAAAACCAGTCAAGTTAAAGTCGGACGGTATCGTCGGAATCCGTAGGTCTCTTGTTCATATCTGGCTCGAACGACTATTACGAGTTGTAGCCTTAATACACACGTAAAAAATGCAATAGTGCTGTAATCTACAAATCAAATTCCTTTAACATAAAAAAGCAATGTCTCTCTTTTTAAATCCAATTTTAATCCAAACCCAATTTTAAATTTAAATCATACATGACACTTACGTCAGTCGCGTTAAAAATTAACGCGTTCTGACATTTTGGCGGCCGCGCGTAGACTGAACGTTTTATTATTCAAACTGCATTTGGAACTAGCTAAAATGTACTGAATTTAAAGCTGAAAATTAGTGAAGCGGTTGGTAAATAATAAACAACGTCTGTTTTTGACAGTTCATAAAGAAAGCTAATTGGATTTTAGGCGCGAATTTTCGCTGAGTATCATGTCAGACTTATTTGCATTCTATTTTTGAAAGTTTTTTTTTAACATCATTCTATGACATACATGTGAGACTAATTTGAACTTTGACATCAATTTATTGTACACCTGTCAAAATATTTCTGATTTCATAACATTTTCTTGCTTGGAACTAAAGGCCGGGCCACACCGGCTGTGTATGCAGCACGGCTCCGGAGACACGCGCGTGCACACGTCGGTTGTAATGTATAGAATTATATGTTGAGATGCCACATCTCTTGCGTTGCGTGCACGTAACGCAGCTCTAGGAAGGAGCTGGAGCCGTGCTGCATACCCATTCGGGTGATTTTTCGAACGCTCGACACTCGCCAGCGTGCGACAATCGGCGTAATTGATTAGCCCATGGCTGGCGATATCAAATCTGCAGGACTCTGGTTTTTTGGCCTGTTACTACACACTGTCTTTAAACGCCCGTCTGAACCAGCAACTTATCTTAAGAAAAGTAAAACATTAGTTAACTATATACTTAAACGTTTTAGGCAAACCCTTAACCCAGAGCACAATTTTATGAAAACAAATATACGCCTCATCTTTGCCTTAGAACAAACGCAAGGAAAATCGAAGCTTAGCCAAGCTATAACACATAAAATAACAAAAGCCTTAACAGTAAGAAAACAGATATCAGAGGCCGGAGCACGCTAGCTTTTGTCACGAGCATAAAGAAAATAGTCCTTTATTAACCATTTACAGTGCCTGAAAGGAATGGATGCCTTAAGCTCGATATAAACGCCATTGTGCTACCACTGCTACCACAGCAGAAGCGAGATTATGGGTGCACAAGCCTGCTTCACACATGCACGAACTATTTAGGTACTAAGAGATGTTAGGAAGACAAGCTGAGACCAATCCTGGGGCTGACATGCAGATACGTCGGTATTTCTTTATAAAATAACGTACGGTTGAAATGTTCACCACACTGGATGCCAAAGGTACGGAATCTTATGACGCCTACATTTTGTCGATTTATTTTGTTATCACTTTGGTGACAACTGGAACTGGCAGTCCACAGAAAATAGTATTTTATGCAACTGCTATATAATGAGAGGCCTTAAAACAAGAGTGTGGTTTTATGAAACGAGCGTCAGCGAGTTTCATAATAGGATCACACGAGTGTTTTAAGGCCTAATTATATACAGTTGCATACATTACTTTATCTACACACATATCATAACTGCAAAAAACCGTAACACCAAAAACCAACAAACAAGTATGGCGGCAATTCGATCTATCCGTCAAGACGAACGTTTTTTTTAAATCATAGACAAAAGAATGAAGTCCCTATTGTTATGTCACTCGAGATCAAATGTCGTGCGTTTAAATTAAAAAATCATACTGAATTGACGTTTCGTATCGATAACTGTTTTAATATCTGTGGATACTAGAATAGAGACCAACTTGAATTTTGACAGCTGTTCCAAATTTAAATTCATAACGTCACGAGATATCGGTAATGTAATCACCAATAAACACGGACTACTAAGAGATACTACCCAATAAAGAACAGATTTACCTACTACCACAGACAAGAAAATTGTTATAATAACATTGGTTGTAATAATGCTGGTCATTTTCTATGGTTTTTGAACGCGTTATTGAGAAATTATGATATGTGTGTAGATAAAGGTATTTTACATAGCGCTTCGTGCTTACTTGTAAGAAAGCGTTCGTATCGTTGGGCATACCTAGCAAAATAAATATTAAGTTCAACGAAGATCTGTCTTTATGAGCCTAACAAGATCTTAAGTACTCCAACTAAATAGTTACTACAGTTAAAATTCTGCTTACCGCAGTTAAGATCTTAGTTACTGTAGTCAGAATGTTAGTTATAGTAGTTAAGATCATACATATAGTCACTTTAGTCCAGACCTTAGTAACTTTAATAGAAACTGGCAACATTTATTGCAGTAACTGTTGCAGGGTGGTTTATGAGTTTTCTGTTAGAAAGTAACATGCAAGATATCGAAATGATAATTATATTGATCGACTACATGTAGAATTTAAAAAAAATTGCAACTTTTTGCACAACAAGAATGCGTTTGCGTTTGTGGCAATTCGTATGGCAACGTTTTATAGTGAATTAAACGCTAGAAGAAGAAAACAACTTAGGTTTGGATAAGAGCCAACGCAGCAACGGAGCTTCTGTGTTTAAGGGCATACTTTGTTTTTAACATAATTAGCGCCAAACGCCCTTTTGGACTTTGTTTACCATTACAATTTCTTTCAAATGCGGCCATTTTCCAAAGCTTCCACACCAAGAATCACTTAAACACGCATGCCAGCCTCTATTGGTCTGCCTAGTATACCCACATCTCCCAAACTTAAGCTTACCACACTATTCCCTGCGCGCCTGCGCCGTGCCGCACGAGCTCGGTATAGCGCGTGGGGATAGTGAATACCACGTCACCAAACGACACCGAGTAAAACTGAACCATGGCTAATAATTCTACTCGATCAGCTATAAAGAGAAATGGTTAAATTACGGAAAGATTCTATCGGATACCATAGACAAAACAACGGAATTCGTTAATGGCAGTACGTTTTCTGGGACATCGTCAGACTTTGATGTTTGAAGATTTATTCAACTCTATGGTACATACGACTTAATTGGCATTCAAACGAAGACACGAGACGAAACTGCGAGAAAGTGTAAGCGAAAGGGAGGCACATAGTATGCACTATGAAGTTGATATATCTATCCCTATCGAGCATAGACAATTTCTCTCATTTCCCTCTTTAATGGTCGGCTAAGTTTGTCGCTGTTTGTACAAGTTAAATGATACCTCCCTTTTCTTTTCACGAAGGGCAATGAAATAATTACTTAGATCATTTTTGTCGAAAAAAAATTTCAACAATTCGATGGTTTAACAGGTCAAAGCTTCGTTATTTTTTGTGGATTTACAATAATGCCCTGTGTTGTCCCAAAAAGAGTACTGTGCTTTAAAAATGGGAGTAGCAATTCTAAAAAAATGTTCTACATAACTTGTAGGAAGTCTGTCTAGAGTATCCGATTGAAGGGTTTTGTGTTGTGTGTGACATGATCATAGTCGTAAAGGTTTGCTTGTAATTGTGTGTGACATTCATTCATGAACATTTTTAATTCATCTTGATATGTGACAATAACAGTTGCGCTTTGTAAATGCGGATCATTCAATAAAAGCTGCGTCCTTATCTACACTAATATAATAAAGAGGAAAGTTTTGTTTGTTTGTATGTAGGGGGTAATATCTAAAACTACTGAACCGATTTCAAAAATTCTTTCACAGATAGAAAGCTACACTATCCCTGACGGACATAGGCTAATAATTCCACGGGAACGAAGTCGCGTGCGTCCGCTAGTATTTGATAAAACTAATGGCAGTAAGTAAGGGTAAAACATGATCAAATTTTAGACAGACAGGATTCCTTGATCCTTTAGAGTTTTAATTTGAACACAGCTCATTAAAGCAGCAATCTAGAAACCAAACTGTGCAGTGCAAGGATGCAAACAAAACGCGTGCAGTGTTCAAACCCATAGTAACAGCGCCTTTCGCACATAATACATGCTCAAAAACAAAATGCTAATGTAAAAAGAAACATAATTAGAGTGTAGAGTTGTGTGTGAGTAATTTACATATCAAAGGCAGTCTGGGTATGTGTTAGAAGTTTTTATTCCAGGGCAATTAATGACTTGGTCACATAGGTGCGAGTTAAAGTCACGTTACATTGCGGCGTTAAAATAGTGTCTGTTATGACTGCAGTGAGTCAACAAGTCAATGTATTACTCGCATATTTTTACTCACCCCGTGTGACCAGGCCAGATGACAACGACAATTCATTGTACATTACGTATCCATTATTTAAGCCCGGCAATACAAGAGCTTTTTGAGTTACCCATGTATGCCGAATTGTCATTTTCACCTGTCAGAATGGTGAAATAGGGGCCAGGGACCAATTTCGTAAACGCGGCAGGCGACAGTTGACAGAGGCAACTCGCCGTACTTAACTGTGTCGACAAGAAACACTACAGTATTACAGACTTGACAGCATAGTGGGCAAACAATGTACACCGAATTGTCACGGTCACTTGTCGCCTGTCACGTTTACGAAATTGGGCCCAGAATACCCATTCACACTTGATATTTATCTAGACTGGCCTTAGCAACTTATTCGCTAAAACTTAATTCAAATTTTGTTTTCGTCGCCGACGTAAACAAGGTAGATGGCTCCTAGCATCGGAGATTCGTCTTAGCATTAAAAATGAACATACATCCCTTTTTTGTCTCTTTTACTCATACTGTAAGTGGTATCGGAAGAATAGTCAAATGTATTTCGCGCTCATAAGAAGCTCGCCATTTCGGCGCAGTCACAATATGAGAAGGGCACATCTACCGTGTTTCATCAATGGTTTTTAAATTGGACCAAGCTGTTAGTTTCTGAGGACGCTTATTTATATCAATTTTCTAATAGCAGGCCATAGTTTTTATGACTCGAATGCTACCTACCTGGTAGCTCTTTATTTTGATGGATTATTTAAATTTCACAACAGATCGGAAGAGTAAGCATCCAATCCTCTTTATAATTTCAGACATCTCTTGGTCGGGAAACTACTAATAAACTATAGGCAACGTAAAAAACTTTAAAGAAAAAAACAACAAGAACAAATTACACCATACATAAAACTTAAAATAGAAACTTAAGCCTTCAGCAGTTATTAATCTTATAAATTCTTTTTAAGGTACTTAAAAGGACAATTTTCTATAAATTCATCGATCTGTCGTGTCCCGACACGTTTGATTTTACCTAAAACATAACCTCAAAATCGTCCGCCATTTTAAACAACGCTGTAGATTCAGGAGTGGGATTAAATAAACAGTTAGACCCTATTTCCTAACATTTTGTGTGAAAATCGCGTACCGTATCGTTGTCTAGTCGAAATTTAATCGTTTATCTACGAGCGAGGTGTCTGAGTGTCTACTTTACAAACATTCTGGCAAACTTGGCAGACAGTGTCGCGCCAGTGTCGACTTGAACGGCGCCATCTTGAAACAAAGCGACAGGAAAATGCTATCGAACTTAATTTTAGGATGCCATGGAGCAAAATATTTAAGTTCTACTTATTTAGGGAGTACTTTGTCTAAAGCGACCTCATATTATCTCTGTTAGACTCTCGATATAAATACGTGAGCACAATCAATTCGGGTAACTTCGAACACTCGGGTAACATTGAACAGAATTAAAAATAATATTAAATCTACAAATTCTTGCTATTGGCATAATATAAGTCAAAGGAGAGAAGATAAAAGAAATAATTAATATAATATATAAATTGCAGTAAAAAGGGCAAAACCCATTTTTGAGGTAGTTCAATGTTACCCGAGTGTTCAAAGTTACTCGCATCGCCTGTAATCCGTTTTTATTTAAATTAACAGTCAGTTTCTGGCTGGAATAGACTGTTCTATTTTTTTTAACGTAAAATGTCCACTGACAATTTGTACCTTTTCACTTGTATAATTAACTGCCCTGTCAGTCTCTAACTAAGCGCAACATCGACGAGATCGTGGAGGCTTTGCTCTGTAGTTTGAAGGCGCTAGTGCGTGCGAGCAAGACGGGGCACTGCAGCAACGATGAGCTCGTCGATGTTGCACTTAAAGAATACCTCCTTCATCACATACGAGAAAGTTTCAGATAAAGTTAGGCAATATTTTGACTTTGACTTATAGGGATTTACAGTGTTTGATTTTTGATTTTAATGTAACAAATTCGTGTTTTTTTTTTAATATTATGATGGACGTTAGAAGAGGACTGACGCGTTCTGGTTTTTTATTTATTGCTTCTATGATATACTGTCACTTTTTAATTTGAATTCCTTTATGCAAAACCAACAGCATTCTAATAAATAATAATTAACCCCAGTATCCACCACGAGCGTTCGAGCGTAATGTAACAACTTTACATTACAGTAATATTTCTATCTTCACTTACGTCCTGATTATACAACGCACTTTACCGCTATAAAACAAGGCCTCGTTCTGTCTCGCTCACTTGTACTGGCGCGTTAGCTAGAGTAACACTGGGTGCGTTCTCGACGTCGAGCTCGTCGCTGTTGCACTCAAAGAATTACCCTCCTAAGCTTTTACATTAGACGCGAATGCTCGCGGTGGATACCCGGTCTTACATTGCGAACATGTGTTGTCTACATAAAACCATTGAATGTCATGTGTGACAAAAACCGTTTGTGCCATGTATTTTTATAGCCAAGATAACCAAACCATGCTAAATGTCAACTTGAGGTAGTGTGGTTAACTGTGGTTATCGAATTTAGTTGTATGTACATATACACGACACAAACGCCAAAAGGGGTGAATGCACTACAGTCAATACGGGTAACTTTAAACATTAGGGTAATTTTAAACGGCCTTAAAAATTGGTTTCGAAAAATGTTTTACCGCAATTTATTTCCATGAATTGGTTCTTTAACATCATCTCCCCTTTGACTTATTTTTTTATACAACATAAGAAGGCAAACGAGCAAATAGGTCACCTGATGGTAAGTGATCACCACCGCCTATAGACACCCGCAACACCAAGGAGATTGAAGCTACTTTGCCAACCCAGAGGGCTAAGATGAAAAATCTCTTGTGCCAGTAATTGCACCGGCTGTCTTGCTCTCCATGCTAGAACACAACAGCGCAAACACTGCTGCTTGGCAGGATTTGCAAGCAAGATGATGGTAGTGATCCGGACGAACCTTGCCCATGGTTCCCATCCGCCAATTACAAGTATTTGAACGTTTAATATTTTTAACGCCGTTCAATATTACCTAAATGTTCAAAGTTACCTGCACCGAGTGTATTAAATTTTAATTTACCTTTGGTAGAACATAAAGCTATTCAAGCAATAAACTGTAGTCTTTATCTATTTAACATCCAAGAGACGCAATAACCAATAATCCCTGTTGTGTTGACCTTGTTTGACCCTAAAGCCGGCTAGCATGCACGTCGTAACGTATTTCGTTTGTCGCTAAATGCACCATTACGCATGTAACGACAAAGCTAGTCGTGGCCACTCGTGCAGGACGGCTAGCATGTTACACGCGATATAATTAAAAACGCATAGTTTGATAAAACTAATGGTTTTGTAATAACTTGTTACTTTGAAATGATTTAGGCAGTAAGTGTAAGGACGGATAAAATAAATGCTGTTTTCATGCTATACAATGGCCATTTCTACTAATGTCTTACAACTGTCTCTTCTGCAAAGAAGGTAGCTGAAATGTCATGAGTTTTTCATTTTGACGCGTACCATATGCTCTGTACGGCTAGGGCGTGTACTCATTTCCTCGCTGGTTCCTCAGTGCGTTTCTTTTCTACTAGGCTAGTTAGAAAGAGACATACTGAGCGACAAAGCGAGTCGCAGTATGTCGTGTTAGCTATCAGGTCTTTTAACGGTAGTGTATTTCTTTTACACACCTTCAAAACATGACCACGATGAGCGAGCGGTAGAGTTGTGCTAGCCTTCCTGCACTAGTAAATAGCATACTACCGTTTATCGCAGACATAAGCATCCGTCCTTTTCGCACAGGCTGACTGGTTAGAAAGGGACATGTGTATGTCCGCGACAAAAGCCAGCGTGCTTTGGTCACAGTCGTCACAGAGCTTTCACATTTGGCGGCTTTTTATCGCGGTTCTATGGCTGTAACAGAGTTTCAGCGGTAGCATTGATGCAACATTACTGCGGCTACAGCACTGCTCAGCCGCCAGACAGCTGTTAGCAGCTACTTTTATAAGATACGGTACTGTAGTCGTGTGCTCTAAACAGCACGAACAAAGTTGCTACTGTGAACATTTACAGTTGCTAAGCAAACCCCATCATAATCTTCTCCGAAATATCAACGAAAGGAATGACGAGGATGACATTTATTTCAAAAAGCTCGAAAGCAAACAAATCGTTGATTCTAGTGGTTAAATCTTTCATCAGTATTCTGGAGAAGATAGTGACGGCTATTAAATCGCCCGCATATTAGCTAACTGCAGCCGAGCAGCGAATGATTATGATGCTCAGGCGCAGCTCAGAATCGCAAGAGGAACGCTCATCCCCGCACCTCCACCAAATGTGAAAGCGTCCTCGTATCTAGCCGTGCAGAGAACCGGTTTAAACTACTTCGAACCGGTTTTCTAGTGGTGTGCCGTGTGGTACTGACCAGACGATGCCCTGCGCGCCAGAGCCGATGGGCTTGAGGTTCTGGTAGCGCTTGAGGATGGTGAAGCGCGTGTCGCCCACCTCGACGGTGTAGAAGTGCGGGTGACGCGCCGGCGCCGACATGGCGGGCGCTGCGTGGGGCATCGACCACAGAGACTGGGGACAAATCATACCATTTATCAAATTGCGAATTAAATAGGAACAAAATGCTATGCAATGACAACACAGAACAAAGTAGGGTAATGGTGGGACTCGAACCTTTCTTATTGTTTTAAATTTTATAGCGCATTGGTTTTAACTGTAATGCTGTAAAATTATATTTGATTAAATAAATAAATAAACCTCACCATTCCGTGCCTTACGTTTGCCAGTTTCGCCACATTACCACTACCCTAATTACCCTACTTTACCCTATTTTTCTTTGTGTTGTCATTGCATAGCATTTAAAATTAATAATTTGAATGTTTAATAATAAAAATATCTTATTATTGTTGGTAAATGCATAAAATCTTAAAAATAATGTTAGTACTTAAAAGTTATATTAAATTAAACCAACTAGGTGTATTAGTTATATATTTTTAGACACCACAAATACATACAAATACAGGCCATGCAGGTAACTTTGAACACTCGGGTAACAATGAACGGAATTCAAAATAGGTTTCGCAAAATATTTGTTTTAACTGGTTCTTTAATATCATCTCTTCCAAAACGTGTCCGGCTGTCCGCCAATTACAAGTATTTGAACTTTACCCGAATGTTCAAAGTTACCCGAACGAATTTCAGTATTGACTTAATAATAACTAGATCCACTCACTTTCTGACAATAAACGATTAAAGAAAGAAAGAAAGAAAATGTTCAATTCAGCAAAGAATAAGAAACAGAAAGAATACAGATGCAAAAAAACACAGTTGATGCTGAAAAGGACCCCACTCAGCATATGCTGCTGCAAGCAGCGCTGATTTTCAGTGGGGCCCTGAACTTAAAAACTAAAAATTACCTTAAACCTCTAATCCTAACGGGTGATGCCACGCTCACCATTAGTTTATGTGCAACTCACTTTACAGTAATGTAGTTAGATAAGATGTCGTCTCCATATATCGCTGGCGGGTGCTGCTCTCGGCTATCACAGGCTCAGTCTTGGTGCGGGTGGGAGAAGCTGCGCTGATTACGTCTGCGGACAAAGGAGGTACCAATTAAAATGATTGTTAATGCTTTAACATACAGCGCCATCTGTGTAGTATCCTATCATTTAATAGGGTTAACAAGTAAACTGTAGTTAGATACATAGATGCTTTTCATTGATTGACTTAGTCGTTAACCCTTGTCCGCAACAGATGGCGCTAAAGTGTATAAAAGCTGATGCGAACTTGAGGAGGCTCTCTTTGCTCTGTAACGGATCGCAAATACAACCGAAATTATAGTCACAAATATTTCTTTTACTGGCCGCCATTTTTCGCCTCGCCGTAACAATAATACAATTACAAATAACGATGAAAAATCAGAGTCATCCGTTAGACTCGAACATACTAGTCTAAGATCCGAACTTACATCGACCTTCACCGAGCTGATAATAGAATGAAACATATTTTATAACAAATTTTATTAGAAAATATATTAAAAATGAGTTGCCTGAAAAAATCCTGGACAGACTATTATAAATATTTTCTAATATACTAATTTTGTTAAAAAATATGTTTCATTCTTTTATCAGCTCGGTGAAGGTCGATGTAAGTTCGGATCTTCTACTGTACATTCCCAAGCTTGCTTTAGGTAATTGAGCTACTAATGTGCTAGACACTGAATTTTCAATTCAATGCATTCTTAGTTTCAAGGGTTGGGTCTATGAGAACAGATGCGTTGCCAACCCAGAGGGCTAAGATGAATTACCTCTTGTGCCAGTAATTGCAACGGCTATCTTGCTCTCCACGCCGGAACACAGCAAGCACTGCTGCTTAGCGGCTGACTTGGCAAGCAAGATGGTGGTAGCGATCGACGCACCGTGCACAAGGCCCGTGGCTGTCTAATGTCGAGCGTAAGTCAAAAATCAAACCGCAGATTTAGTTTATCCCCCCTTGCGTCTCCGTCTAACTAGCGTCAAAAGAGAGGGACAGCCAGATAAACTTGGCCGGTCAAGTTAGGGCCACAGGTTAGCAAAAGGTAAGAATTTATGATTTTACAGCGTCACAGATTATGAAAACGAGACATTTCCATTTAAAGCGAATGGTAACCACGACCCACTTGAGGCCGGCAGCATAGCTTATTTACATTTTTAAGTGGCAATCACTGCCTGCCAGTCCTAGTTAATAAATTTAACGACGCTAGCTTACGCTAGGCTGCCAGGGTTGCCAGGTGGCAGGGATTCGTCAGGATTGTCCCGTTTTATATGCTGTCCAACGGGACAATTCTCGGTTTATGTGAGATTCGTCTCGCGTGAAAACAACTGTGAAATCATTAATAGATTCAGGCGTTACTTTGCGGAGGTCCATTTCAACGAACTGGAACAAATTACCTTGCTACTCCGTGAAACCAGTTTTGCATGAACATATATATGTCGCACAGACGCAGCTAACTTGCACGAGCACAGCACTGGTTTCGCGGAGTAGCAACGTAATTTGTTCCAGTTTGTTGAACTGTCAAATCCCTGGGAAATCTGAAATTTTTTGACGTATCTCGCACGTGGGATGAATCTCGCATGAACAGCGAATTGGGGTTCAGGCTCCCGACAAGACACAAAATGTTTCTACAAACAGCTATTTGTAAAATTTTTAAGAAAATAAAAAGTTAAAATAACCACGAGGTTTAAAAATTACTAATCAGTAATAAAAAGTAACATTTTGATTTGTAATATTTATTTGTCCCGACAATAATTCAAAAATTCCGAAATTTTTACATTTTGCCCAGCTATTTTGGTCTTCCCACCTGGCAACCCTTATAGACTGTAAGGTGTGACATTTTCATGCTGTTCTGCTGTTGCAGATAAATGAGATAATAATTACGTACTACGTTAATTTAGTTATTCACGTTTTATGCCTCCACTTTAACCCAGTTTCAGTGCTTTATATTACTATTTATGACGGCTGTGAATTCCGTTTTCAGTGCGGCGGAGGTACGACTTCCTGTGTCGGTTTAAACTGGCCGAAACTGGATTTAGCCGGCAATCGTGAAGCGTGGGCTGATTGAAAAACAAACAGACTCAGTTTGGGGCTAATATTTGCTATTTACATGTTGCTCGTGCATAAACTAACGAAATCTAAAGCTCAAAAATTGACAAGTACTTAAGTTTTTCTGAAAGTTAAATTTTAGTGGAAATGTGATGTTTGCCTACTTATAACTATTCTTTGTATGTTAGCATAATAGGTGTGTTGGTTATAAACTGTAAGCCTGTTTTTGTAAATTAAATTGAAAGTAAAAAATAAAACAAAAATAAAACTGTTTGTGACTATTTATGAGCTCGTTTATATTTCATTTCAACCACTTCAAAATATGTGGCCGGAGATGGATTCACTTTAAAGGGCCGCCGTTCCTTTCACACAACTGACATTTGAACAAATAATAACGGACGATATTAGAAATAGATAACTTAGTATTTTCTTATGTTTTCGCGACTTGTAGACATTGAAATAAAACAATTTATACGGTTTATATCGCGTGTATTGTAACGAATCTAATTCCCGACATGAACATGGGACCTGTAAAGGGCTCGAAACGTCGGGAATTAGATTCGTTACAATACACGCGATATAAACCGTATAAGTTGTTTTATTTCAATAGATAACTTACTTAAAAATGCATCTCTGTCGAACCGTGTAATTAAGACTGGTGCACTTTCCAGGTGTACACACTTATTCCATGGTTATTCCATATTCAACTTTCCCGCGCGCTTAGGTTTTCCAACAGGCAAAGGTTTTAACGTTTCTGCCAGCACTTTGCGCCCTCTAGCGCTCTCTACGAGAATTAGCCCACAGAGTTGCCCTACATTCCTGGTTCCGCATACTTGAACCTAGAGTGCCGTGCGATGCGGATTTTTGAAGTTTTAGCTTTCAAACGTCAGTTTGAGTGCAATAAAAAGCACAAAACGAAGCACTTCTTTTTCAGCAACCAGTAGTTTCCATTTAAAAAAAGAACACAAAAGTAGCGCCATAAATGTTTATGGCTAAAAAGAACGAGCATTAGCGTGATATGACCGCCACGCTGATGGCATCTTTCGAGTAACTTTTGACAGTTTGAGTTTTGCACAGATGTTGTAGGCGAAGATTTTTACAACTTTATGATCCGATAAATAAACTAAAAGGAAAGGAAATTGTAAAAAGGAAATTATTGAAAATTTGAATTGTAGAAGATCCAGCCTCAACCGCGTTAACAAAAATAATAAAGAAAATGTCAGCGCCGAATGTTTTCGATCTTCATCATTCTACTGTAACTTCGTTTCCAAGTCAATTCAAATACAGGTCGGTGGCTTCATTCAATTGTTTCCGACTTGACCTTGCCGCTTTGAGGGTATTTGTTCGACGACAATTCCGTTACTTCCAATGACATTATCGCTAAAGTGTCAAAATTGAGAAAGAAAAATATTTGTCGAGCCGTTCAGACGCTTTGCAGAGCCGTTCGTTTATGCTTGAACAAACGTTTGCTTTTAAGTACTCGTATTAATGGAACGAGTTCGTCGTGTGCTCTATTTTTTTGTCGCTAACCTATTGCGAATTGGTACAATCGAAGACGAGCAGTAATAGCATCCTGAAAGCGACAGCTGACAGACCTGATTGTCCGCTGATGTGGACACTCGCACAGAGACCAAAATCTTTGTTAGTTATTAAGTAGTAGCCCCTACACTAAATCCTACTAACGATATAATGGACCTTTTTCTTTAAAAATGAAGTCTGAAATAAAATATTTGAATTTAATTGAAGACACATAAGTCACCATTAAAGACGGAACTGCGAGAAAGTGTCATTTTCCGAAAGGGAGGCATATAGTACCTATGCACTATGAAGTTGACGAAGTTGATATATCATCTATCCCTTTCGAGCGTAGAAAACTTCTCTTAGTTCCCTCTTTAATGGTCTGCAGTTTGTTGCTGTGTGTAGAGAGGTTGTACGGGACCATCCTCGTGTTAGTAGAAATCACTTATCATCAGGTGACCCAATTGCTTGTTTGCCTTCCTATTTCATAAAAAAAAATAAGGTCACGTTTGAGATATAACAAAATGAGCTGAGAAATCCTTCGCAAGTCTGTTGTCACTTTTTTGTAAAGATATCATTTTTATATTAGAAAACAAACCGACATTTCGGCTCCAATAGTAAATTCACTAACCCTCACGCGATATTAAGCAACGCCAGCACTAAATGGATAAAGAATAAATGGATTCAGAAGCACACGTATAAAACTGCACCACAGAGCAGATAAGATTTAATTCGACAACTCAGCTAAAGCCTCGGCACAGTAAAACGAATGGAAGGAACGAATGTACGAAGCGGCGAGCAAATTTGCTGTGATTTCCATTCGGTCCCGCGAGCCGCGCTATCAGCTGTAATGGGAGTGAGTGAGCGATCGCGCCTCGGAGGATACACTGCGTTAGGGTTGACGGTTTATTCCGGTCTCAATCCTAATTAAACTTGAATTATAATGAAGAATAAGATGAATAAAACCAGTGTAGGTTGATTGAAAATCCATTCACTGAGATGTGACTACGGCTACTTTTCCATTGAGCCGGAACGGTGCGGAGATTTGCAGCGTTTTCATACATTAGAAACACCGCTAGATTCCGCTTGGAGTGTAAAATGTATGGAAACGGCGGACATCTTCGCCCCACTCTGCCTCAGTGCAAAGGCAGCCTAAACAAGACTAGAAACGACAGGACGTGAATAGAAGTTAAATAAACAAACACATTTTTGATAGAAGACAATACACTTAAATTGTTTTAAACTTTCGCGACTTTCACACATATTTATAACATTATCGGGACTACTCGTGACCACGGCCATTGAAACATGGCCGAAACGTCGAGGTAAATCAACAATATATTTTTATCGCGCTAAAGTCCCGATAATGTTATAGACAATACACTTTTTAAAATAGAAGGGTATATTGTACCTCTCTAGAAGGCAGGATATAGCACTTTTTTAAAATATAAATTGTCACCTAATTAACAGTCATCTATTTTGATTTTTGATTTTGAACTAGCCCCGACTTCGGACAGGCACAACTACACTGTAATATAGAAAAACCTTCCGTAAAAAACCATAATGACAGTAAAAATCGTATCAAAGTCCGTTGCGTGGTTTAAAAGTAAGCGGCCGAAGATATGAGGACAAAGAAAGATTAGATTATTATCTATATATATATAAAAATGAATCCCTATTTCCCTTGGTCACGACATCACGCCTGAACGGCTGGACCGATTTCGCTAATTCTTTTTTTGTTCTGTTCGTTATTATCAGGAGAAGGTTCTTATGAAAGAAAAAATCAAAAATCTGCTCATTTATGGCGTCTAAGGCGGAACAAAGTTCGCCGGGTCAGCTAGTACACAATACAAAAAAGATAAAAATAAACTAATATTCAAGTTGACTTTAGAACTGCCTCAGTTCTTTCGTCAAAAACTAGATAGTAAACAATACAATTGTCTGTTTGTAAGGTAAATATTTATAATTAGGTACTCTTCAGTATAAAGTTCTGGAAACCGGAAACGGATTCACAAAAATATCCAATTAAAATGGCTATTAAGTCGTGACGGCTGACAACCCCGCGATCATTATGACTCTTCATTAGCGAATCCGCGAAGTCTCTCAGAGATCGGATCAGTTTGATTGGCTCCCGCTGAGTGAGCGGTGAACGAATGGAGAGCAATGAGCTAGCGATGAAACGCGAATGGATTACGAATTTATGAGTGGATTTATAAATTTGGTATCAATTTTCATGAAGAACGGTTTTGTAAGAATAATTATGCTCGCAGAACATAGTGTGCTCGGTCATGGCGACATATTTTATTAAAAATAATTAATGATCAAACGAACTTACCTGTACGTGAAGTTCGATCATAATTATATGAGCAGCTTCATTCGACGCGATTGGTTTACATATTGTAGTTGAGGTCCACGCTACAGCCTTGCACGGATTTTAAAGAAAGTAGGGTGTTTTTAAAACCCTACTGGCAACACTTTTCATCCCCATCTATCCTCAGTCCTCCTGCCCGACGTTCATTTTGTTTAAAGAAATATTTTTCACAATCCTGGGTGGGAGACTTTTTTTTTAAGTTCATGCGGGAGGGTTATTATTAATCGCGTCGAATGAAGCTGCTCATATAATTATGATCGAACTTCACGTACAGGTAAGTTCGTTTGATCATTAATTATATTTCACAGCTTCATTCTTAGCGATTGGTTTACATATTGTAGGATGTTGAGAGTTAAAGTCAATTGTGAAAAATTAACATGATCTTTTATTACTTCTTTATAATTATCATGATAGCTTACACGGTGTCTAAGAACAACAAGTTTCTTATTATTAGAACAACACTAATCAACAATTTCTGTCATATTCGATAATAATGTCTGAGCAAATGTATTATTATTATTTTTATTAATCACGATTTCGCGATTATAAAATTTACCAAACACAGAGGAGGTTTCGCTCCAACCAGCTGTCTTGCGAATCACATTCAAGCTGACCCCTAGCGCATTTGCTTTGGATGTGGCTGCATGCCGAGTACTATGAGCTCCGAAAACTGACGTATCTACACCGCTAGATTTCAATGTATCTTTAATCCACTGGCTTAACCTCTGGGACGATATTTTGGAAAAGGGCCTTCTGTAACTAATAAACAAATTGTTATGACTAGATGAGCGCAAAGTACTTGTTTTATTGATATATGAAATTAAACATCTGGCGGGGCAGATACACGGATTTGTGTTGAAAAATGGTAATTTTAAAACGGGTTGCGCAGCATTGATACGTGACGTTTTTATTGGGTCTGGAATCTTAATAGTAACATGAGAATCATCGATGATTTGAATATTGTCTAATTTAATTAGCGAGAGAGTTTGTACTCGGTGTGCAGTCACAAGTGCTAACAGAGACGACAGCTTTTTTGATAAAGTTTCCAAATCTAGTGAGTCATTAGGCCACTTATTTGCTAAATAACTTAATACTACATCTGTATCCCAAGTTAGATCATATTTTGGGGCAGTTGGCCTGAGACGAAAGATTCCTTTCATGAATCTACTTACTCTCTCGTCTTTGAGATACGATGATCCTAATAATAGGGATATTGCTGATTTATGTGCATTTATTGTGCCATATTGAGCACCATTTTGAAACACACTAGCCAAAAAATTTATAACGTTAGGAATCGACGGCTCTAAATAATTAATCTTATGAATTCTACAATAGCTAAGCCAAGCTTTTATGCCACTATCATATTGTTTGTAAGTTTGATTAGTAAGAGAGGACAATATGATATCAACGGACTTGACGTTTAATGATTTTTGTAATAATGATCTCCGGATAATTTCACGGCAACCAAGGTAAGAGTCTTGTTCAAGTTGTGGGACAACCTGAAAGGAGATTTCAATAAATTAATGTTAGGCCCAAATTGTATGGAGTCAGATATCGAAATTTTTCTTAAAACCGGATACCAGGGTTGAGAGGGCCAGAACGGCACAACTATAATTCCTGTAGCTTTATCCGTGATTATTTTCTGTAAGGTCTTCAGTATAAGTGCGAATGGGGGAAAAGCGTAAAAGAATATATTTGCCCAAGAGACAGTAAAAGCGTCTACCGCCCAAGCGTCAGGATCGTTCCTCCACGATACGTACCGGGGGCATTTCGCGTTACACCTGCTGGCAAACAAATCTATAACAGGGCGGCCAAAGCTATCTACTATCTTTTGAAATGCTTTGTCGCATAATTCCCACTCTGTGTCGCTAAATTTTTTACGTGACAGGTAATCAGCTTCGTGATTGTCTCGTGTATTTATATAAGATGCAAGTACTATAATTTTACGCTCTTCACACCATTGCCATATTTCATGAGATATTCGATTCAAATGTGGGTATTGGATACTGCCCATACGATTTATACATGAAATGGCAGTAACATTATCTATTCGGAGCAATATTTCACAGTTGGATTCATTTCGGGCAAACGTTTTTAGACCTAAAAATGCTGCTATTAATTCCAAAAGGTTAATATGCATTGTTTTTTCTTCATCTTTCCAAAACCCGTGAAGCTCTTCCCCATTACAATAAGCCCCGAATCCGCTTAAAGAAGCATCAGAAAATATCTCTAATTTAAACTTATTAAATCTAAACGGGTTACAACTGTGATCAATGTTTTTGAGCCACCAGTTAATGTCACTGGTAATTGTATTAGGCAAATTTATCATCTGATCGTAATTAGGGTTGTCAAGAAGGCAAAGGTATTTTTGTCGTTCGAATTGTTTTGTATAAAGCCATCCGTACTGGATGGCAGGACAGGCTGATGTTAGTAGGCCTATAAAAGTGGCAAAATCGCGTAACTTGCACTGTTTTACTGACTTGAATTCAATTAGTAGACTTTTAATTTTCTTTCTTTTATTTTCAGGCAATTTTAATGTCATCTGGTACGAATCAAATAGAAACCCCAAGAATTTACATTGCTGACTTGGTATCAAACAGCTTTTATCCTGATTTATTATGAACCCGAGTTTTTCTAGTATGTTTTTAGTAAATGTGACATTTTGTTGACATTCTAAGAAAGTTCTACCAATACATAACAGATCGTCCAGGTAAATCACAGATAAATATCCATTAGATCTTAAAAATTCTATTACAGGCTTTAAAAGCTTTGTAAAAACGTAGGGTGCGGTACATAAGCCAAATGGAAGACAGTTAAATTCGTACAGAATATTGTTGTATTTGAACCTCAGATATTTTTTATGGGTTTTATGTATAGGTATTAAAAAATACGCGTCTTTCATATCAATTGAAGCCATATAACAGTTTTTTGTCATGATCTTCGATGCGGTTCTGTAATCCTCCATTTTAAAATGGTGAGTTTTAATAAATTTATTTAAACATTTTAAATTTAAAATAAATCTCTGAGTTCCATTTGGCTTAGGTACTAAAAATACGCTTGAAATGAATTCATCGTTAACATGAACACATTCTGAGATTGCTTGTATTTTTAATAATGAAGTTATTGCATTATAGTACTCAAGGTGTTCAACCTTTGTTTTCGAATACACGCTAGGTGTATCAGTACGAAATGGAGTAGATATAAATGGAATTTTGTACCCACTTAACCATGATAAGATTATCGGATCGTTTGTAAGCTCTTGCCATTTAGGCAAAAAATGTGTAAGCCGGCCTGCGTACGATACCTCTATGTTTATCGTCTCCTGAAGCCCCTCGTTGCCGCCGGTCGCTCCGATGTCTCCCGTCGTTGAGAGCCGAGGTTCGCTGGACGCTGGCGAGGTTTCCCTGTAGATAGTTCTGCTTTGGGAGTGATCTTCCGAGGCATTGTTTTCCAGTTTAAACGATTGTTGTTAGTATTTCGATTAAATTTTACGAAATTAATCTTATTGAATATTTGTGACTTTCCATTTTTTGTTTGTTTTAAATCAGCTGCAGACTTTTTAATTGTCTTCGCAGATTTTAACTTCTCGGAGACATCTTCACCGAATAATAATTTGTCACGCTTTGTCTCATTGAGTGTATCTTTTAACTCAGGATTGATGGCTGATATTATGAAACCCCGACGCGTTCTAGTATCAGTGAAATGACTATCACATAGAAGTCTGCAGGCATCGCTAATGGGTTTTAAAATCTTTGTGTGATTTTCTTTCGCGATGAGAAGCTCAATTCCTTGATTTATAGCTGCTATGGCAACGGATTCTTGCTTTTGTTTCGCTTGCAGGGAAGCATCTCTTTTTATCATATTTTCCGCTAACGCGACCTTAACCTCAGGGTTAAGTGTTGGTGCGACTAATAGGTCGCAATTTTCGGGTACTAAATAGGCATCTAATAATTTTTCTTTTTCTTCCTTGAGTAACCCTTTCTCAAGGATGTTTTGCCATCTGGAGGCTAAATCTTTGTGTGTTGCTTTTCCAAACTTTATGTCGGACTTCGGCGCATCGCCAAGTAAAGCAAGTATCTCACTGTCGAGGTCTGGATCAACGACCTTTAAGGTAGACGATTCAGCTGTCATGGAAGTCGAAGGCATATCGACAGTAGCCGGGACCTGCACAGGAGCAGGAGCCGGCGCCGGGGCGGGGCCCGGGTTAGGGCTCGACGTCACGGTCGGAGCTTGAGAGGTGGTTGCATCTCGCAGACTCGATAGTGTATCGGATCCTAAAACAATCCGATGTTATATATATATATATATATATATGTATATATTGTTTGTGAAAGAGATAGCCCAGCTGGCGTCTCGCATCACATATAGGTACATAAGTACTTAAAGACTTTGCAATTTAAATAAAAGTGACAGAGATAGCCCAGTTGGCGTCTCGCATCACATAAACAAAAGTACCTACAGACAGCAAATTTTTTAAAATTTGACAGAGATAGCCCATCTGGCGTCTCGCATCACATTAACAAAAGTACCTTCAAACTTTGCAATTGTAATCAAAGAGAACAGAGATAGCCCAGTTGGCGTCTCGCATCAACATTTATAATACTTTTGAAAGGTATATTTAAGTTCACTGCTTAATACGCACTAACCGAATAATTATATAAATCATTACGTAAATTGCATCACAGAGATAGTCCAGTTTAGTAATGCCACTGTTTTGTGAACTTTTTACACAATGGTAATAAAAAAAATATTTTTTGAGGGTAGGCTTCAGACAATTTTACAAAGTAAGGTCTGGATTTTTCTACATTGAACCAAATAACAGTTAGCTCGCTATTGGAGCTCATTGAAAGATAGAAAGAAATTTGAGTAATTATAGTACTAACCTTCATTTTCGCTATCCGAATAAATAATTAACCGATTATATTTTCTCGGTTTCTTCCTTGTAATTTCGCTGCTGTGATCACGGCTTCTCTTCGGCATGACTGGTTTCGACACGACACGTGGAGACAGCAAGGATACGTTATATAAGTTTGTGGAACGTGCGAAGGCTATGAGCACGGAACACAGAATGAACGTCGGGCAGGAGGACTGAGGATAGATGGGGATGAAAAGTGTTGCCAGTAGGGTTTTAAAAACACCCTACTTTCTTTAAAATCCGTGCAAGGCTGTAGCGTGGACCTCAACTACAATATGTAAACCAATCGCTAAGAATGAAGCTGTGAAATATAATAAATCATTTATTTCGACCATCTGGGATACGTACATAATTATATTAAAATGAAATTCAAAATATTAATCTCAAGTTAAATGCGTGAAAAAGTACAAAATCGAATTAATTACTTTACATCCTGTACTGAATGATATTATTACATTAGATTATAGAAAAAAATAGAATAAGAATCAAATAAATTGTGTGAATTGGAGCAACATTAAGCTGTGCCTGAGTGCATGCTTTTCACAAATCTTTCATACATTTTTCATATAGGTATAAAAGATCACAGAGAAAGGCACCCAGCACTATCACGTCGTCTACGTGACTAATGTTATTGAGGCAGACCTGATAGACAACCGACACGGGTGCTGCTGAGCTGTCTGTCAGGGCATTGACATCCCTACTGGATGAAGAGCTTGGGCGAGGTCAACTGGCTCACCCCGCAACTTCTAGGGCTTCGAGTATGCTCTCGGCCACCTTACTACGTTGATCTGGTTATGGTACAAGAATTCAAAAATATGAGAGACATCTGGAAATCTAAAACAGTTATTGTCACAGAATGTCAAATCTAACCAAATCTAGATAAACGGAGAAAACATGACGGATGTTCGTCGTTTTGTAGTACTTAGTCTGCTTTAGACAATGGGGACCTGACACCTACAGTATTAAATACGACGAATGACCAAAGTGCTGGGGCGTTCCGAAATAAGGCATTGGCATAACCATCCAAAGAGGTACCTACCTAATGTTGGTATAGAGGTTTTATAGGTTGTGGTGCCGCGACCGCCGCTGGAGTTCGTCTTGTCCGCTGGCTTAAGCCGAAGGATGTTGCATTTCAGCGGTTCCGGGACACCTTGCCGGAGTGTGTACGACTTGGTAGCGACGATGAATCGGGACCAAGCCACTTGTCGCCGAAATAGTCTCTTTTATAAGTATCTCCTTTATCTTTACATTTACATTATAAGATTAAGTCGCTATTTGCCTCTCTCTGTTCTCATATCTTCGGCCGCTTACTCCTAAACCACGCAACGGATTTTAATACAGTTTTCACAGTAATGTACGTAGATAATTTTTTACGGAAGGTTTTAATTTAAATTACGTTTTTATTAGTAAAGATTCGTGCGAAGCCAGAGTGGCTTGCTAAGTAATGTAATGAATGTGTGAGTCTGTAATAGTATTTTATGCAACTGCTATATAATGAGACGCCTTGAAACACGAGTGTGGTTTTATGAAATGAACCTCAGCGAGTTTCATAATAGGATCACAAGAGTGTTTTAAGGCCTAATTATATACAGTTGCATACATTACTTTATCTACACACATATCATAACTGCAAAAAACCGTAACAGCAAAAAACCAACAAACAGTCATGGCGGCCATTCGATCTATCCGCCAAGACGAACGTTTTTTTTTTTTTAAACCATAGACAAACGAATGAAGTCCCTATTGTCATGTCACTCACCACAGACAAGTAAATTCTTATAATAACATTGGTTGTAATAATGCTGGTCATTTTCTATGGTTTTTGAATGCGTTATTGAGCACTTATGATATGTGTGTAGATAAAGTATTTATCTATGGGCCTATGCAGCCTGACAATAAATCTCTTTAGAATAAAAGTGTTGAATATATCTAGTAGCGCATCGAGCAACGTGGAATGTAATTAAATTAAAACGCGGCCGCATTCGTGTCAAGAGCGCGGGTATTCCGAATAACAAAGCCACAACAACAAACAGTTTATATACATTTCTTAAACTCTTTATCGCAGATAAGAATAAATAATAACTATTAGTAAAGATTCACTAAGTAGTGAAGCGTTTTTCTTGGCATAATAATGTATAGATCCATAGCAAATTGTTATGGGAAGGTTAGGTTGTGTTTTGATGGAGTGACAATTTTGAATAAATGCCTTGTTGTTTGAATTTGAATGATGTATATGTATTATGATAAGTTTCAAATCCCCAAGGTCAATTTATTATTAAATTGTATTCGTACATGAAATTCACCTGATGGTAAGTCACCGCCTCTAGATATCCACAGAATAGCAGCAGAATTAGAGAGCAAGATGGTGGTAGCGATCCCAATGGATATTGCTCAAGGTCCTACTACCCGCAAAAGACTTCTGTTTTCGTACTGTTATTTATTCTGTGCTACAGTGTCACCGGGTAGAAAGAAGATTTAAAGTACCTAAACTAAACATAACAAAACCTAGACTAAAGGCATTTATCACAAGCTCTAGAGAATGTTCTTAAAATTAAAATGTCAGGCGCGCGCCCCGGGACCCGTCCAAACTTCAGCTGTCTACAACGCTGTCCGGGGAAATGAATGCACAATGCACTTCGCTAATAAATATCGGTGGCTTCCTTGTTCTTTGTTTATTTTACGAACACAAAAATAACGATCAAAATGGCACTAGTATGGGAGTATTATTTATTACATGATTATAACGAAGATAGCATCGGAAAAAATGTCTTAATTCTATCTCCACATTGCAAAGACTTGTTTTAATAATAAAAATATCCAGACAGAAAAATTAAATCAAATACTTTTTAAATTCAAACGTGGCCAGCATTAAAAATGTATTGCGTGGCCCTGCCCAATATTTTATGCCAAGCATTCTCTATACGTGATTTATGGCTTCGGAACCGCAAGGTACGCCATCTTGCGGAAACGGAATCAATATATTTTAGTGTCTTACGATAACGCTGACGCCATTTTTATGTACTTATAGAAAAAAACTAATTTATGACACTGGCAGTTTAGAAAAACGAGCAACTTCGCGAGCTACTTCATAGACAAAAAAGTAAATTTATGACGTACTTAGTGTAGAGTTCCGTAGACGTTAGGTACTAGAAACGATAAAACTATTTAAATTACCTTTTTTAAAATTTCTAAAAATCTATTTAAACTTAATGTATGTTATTAAATTTTTGTAATCGAAATTTCTTTCGATGCTGATGCGATCGAATGCTGATGTTGCAGGTTCAAGTCCTGCCATTGCCGTAATTTTTCTTTGTGTTGTCATTACAATTTTAATTTAATGTATGTTATGTTTATATTATGGCATAATATAACTTAAAGTTACTTGGTTCTTGAAACTTTCTTAGTCGTAGTGGTTTAGATAGTCGCTTTAAATTAGTTATAGGAATAATGTTTTTCAAAGAGCAATAGTTTATCCGAAGTTATAGTTAAAAAAATACCCCTGCACGCGGAATACTATTTATGAAGGTATATGTAAATAAAAATCCAGCTTTGTAATTTGAGAAATTCCGAGAGGACTGTGTATGACAAACAGACCGACAGACGTGGTGCAATTACAAGGGTTCCTAGTAGGTTTCTACTTTGAATACGGAACCCAAAAAAGCACAACTCCGAGCACCGCTTTTAACTAGACGACTGTATCAAATTTAAATGCAAAAAGTACCGTTAATCAAACGGCTTTATTTTTATGTGAAAAATCGAATTCAATTACGTTAAGCGTTTTATTTTTGGAATAAAATAGGGAGGTCATTTATAAAGGGCACGCTGGAGCACTAAAAAAGAATCAAGTTTTCGCGAAGCTATTTTATTGGGGGAAAGCTGGCTGATGTTGAAATGATTCGCAAGGCAATGTGGCACGGAAAATAGCGAGTGCAATTTCGTAAATTGAACCCCGCGTTTAGAGTTTGAACTTATACTTTGAGGATATAATTTTGAATAACTTAAAAGCTGGCTCCCGTTGCTATTTGAACACTGTTTCAACAGTTTAACGGCTTCGAGGCTGAACTTTTCAATTCGTTTTAGGGAAGAACTTCACTGAAAGCGTTATTTAAGTAAAGTTTGGATAAAAAAAGACTTTGATGTAGAGAATTATTACCTACGCAAAAAATGTTTGAAATCAACAACATCGAAGCTCGAAAACTGAAAAGAAATCATAAGGATAAGTTCACCTTTGAAGTTTTTCTGAGAACGCCGTTTTCAAATTTATTTGTTACAAGCGAAATCTTTAGAAACAAAACGCAAAAGCCAAAAAAGAAGACGCTGGATTGGCAGTTTTTTTGGTGTTCCAGAAAAACACGTAATATTCAATGAAGCTGGAGAAAAACAATAAAAAGTATGTTAAAACAGCGGCAGGAAGATTTATCTCGTACATAAAAATGCACATATGAATGTCGCGGAATCCAAAATGTATCTCATTCGTTGTTATGTCGGAGAATGAAACATGGAAACCCTTGAGGGTATCAAATGAAAGCGCACAAAAGAAAGCTTTGTTCTAAAGCCAAAGCATGGCTATTTAATAAACTGAGAATTAAAATAATCAAATTAAGCGCGAGTCGGACTCACACAAGAAAAAACGCCGAATAAAACACGATTCTTGTTTAGTTACCGAACCCTTAAGTTAAGACGTTAGCTTCTGCCCATCAGTTTATAATTACTGTTGTTAGCTTGTTTAATACAATCTTTACATACGTACAAAGTAAAGTCACTGTTCGTTCCTATCTGTTATTCATACTTGTCTTATAGTGTTTGTTCTGGTGCCTTCTTCTCCTAAACCACGCAACGGATTTGATACGGTTTTCAATGTTATTTAGAGATTTTTTTACAGCAGGTCTTTGTGTACATTAAATTCTAATTGCATCCGTGCGAAACCAGGGCGGATCGCTAGTTATAAAAGCAGTAAAAATAAAACAATGTCGTATCAGAATCGATGATCTTATTGACTAATGCGTGCTTATCCGCGATTCATCTTTCCGCGAAAGAATGGGTACTCTTTCATTCTTCTGTAAAAAAATCTCTAAATGACAGTTAAAACTGTATCGAAATCCGTTGCGAGGTTTAGGAGGCGGCCGAAGATACAGTACAAAAATTCTGAACAAAGGAAATCTCGTTAAACAATTTTCCTGAGAGAAATGTTGAGTGGAGATTCTTATTAAGACCGAATTATAGCTTTAAGAGGCTATTTTTGGTTTTTAAGATCGTGATTCTGTGAAATAGAGAGGCTCTTTGATACCGAATCTACTCTACACTAATATAATAAAGAGGTAAAGTACGTTTGTATGTAGGGGGGTAATCTCTGGAACTACTGAACCGATCTCACAAATTCTTTCACTAGTAGAAAGCTACACTATCCCAGGCGGACATAGGCTAGTAATGCCACGCGATTGAAGTCGCGCGCGTCCGCTAGTAAAATATATTTTGATTGCTAAAACTGATATTTTAGGTTAGAATGTTCTTTACTACGAGTACTAAGAGGAGTGTGAACCAAGCGCTCTCCATACAAACGGCGATAATGTTTTCTACCCCCTAAACCTTAACCTATAGCCATGATTTTTTTTGTATGTCGTCATTATGCCCTAGAATTAGGTTTGTATGTTTTGATTTTTTTAATATTCTTAATAGTTTCAAAAATATTGACGTTTTTTTGTTTTGTATGAAACTCCTAAAATGCAAATATTGTCAAATCTATGAAGAATATTTAAAAAATCAAAACATACAAACCTAGTTCTAAGGCATAATGACATCATACCGAAAAATAATTGCCATAGGTTAAGGTTTAGAGGGTGGAAAACGTTATCGCCGTTTGTATGGAGAACGCTTTTTCGGGCTGGGTTCACACTCCTCTTAAGAAAAGCAAGGATTAATATGGGTGTTTGCGTTTGTCGGAACAGTCAGTGTCTGCGTTTATGGAGCTTCAGAGTTCAAGTACCAGCAGTACTCACCATAAGTTACACGCTGTCATTTTGTTCAGTTACTTTGATTACGCACCATCTGAAACAATACCAGACCCAGTTGAAAGTTGTGTTCCTTTTTATATAAAAATAAAACTATCATGGTTAGGTTTAAAAAAAACTTTAATAAAGGAAAATAAATAAATTATATGTAGGTTTATTATAAAGCGTATTTAGTATTTATTCATCAGGGCTTATTTAACAAACCTCTGAAGACGTCTTTAACCAACGCCTACACGGGAAGCCGCTTAAAAGAACCTAAAAATAAATAATCATTCCATCTCCCTCACTCTCCTTATTGTAGACAAGAATCGAAAACATAGCGAGCTCATTATGTAGATTTTGGGACAAACAACAGAATAAACTGAAGAGTAATTCAAAGACAATAAAACGTCTTTGCTGACGACGCGATAAAGATTTATATAGATAGCTTTTTAGCTGTAATAAATGGGACTTTCAGATTAGACAGAACTATTTAAAAGATTTCCTGTACAAGGAGCCTTATTGCAATAATTAGAATGATCTGATTGATATATTTTCAATTTTTAATTTTTCAGTAATTTATTTCATTTGTAATACTAGCTTTTTTGTCGACGTTACTTTATTATTGCCTTGTCACCAAAACTTACAATTCTGGGTCAAAATTTGCCGAATACTTAACATAGACTTCTTTATTTAGAAAACAAATGAAAAAAAAACTTGCAAAATCGCTAACTAAAGCTAGCAAAAAATAATCAACATTTTGACAGCTGAGCCATCAATCAGCAGTCAAATTTCCTCCATTTCTAGATCCATAGACAACTTTCCAGGGACACTCGCTCTATTGTCTATTGGCCTCCACCTGTCAGTCACACGGCTTCCAATTCGCCCGATCCCGGACCAGACAGCTAAACGAAACCGTTCTGAAACTGATCTGAAAAACGTTTTATAGTCTGTGGATTGTTGCCAGCCTCTACAACAAAATAACCCTGAATAACTTTTTTTTAATCTGCGGTGTATTTATATTAAGTGGTAAAGGGGGCCAAGCACGCTGGCTTTTATCGATGACCTATTTTGTTTTATTCTTAGTTATATATTTTTATGTATGTTAGTCTGTAAGGTATTTGTCTATGGGCCTTTGTAGCCTGAGAATAAATGATTAAATAAAATAAATAAATAAATAAAGCATTTATCTCGTTCTAACCAGTATGCGTGTGCGAGAGTGACCAAAGCGTTTATGTGCGCGATAAACGCTAGCGTGCTACTATAGCTGGCGTATGTATATTAAGTTGTACTGGTGCGGTGTCAGAAAAAAAAGGTGTACTGTCATATTTTGACGTTAAGGTGGATCACTTCGTAGGAGGTGGAAAATTATTTTTCTTTGGAGGTTATTTATTTATTTTGGTTAAATGACGTGACTTTTTTACAACTTGTTTGTTGTTACAAGTTGTTTTCTAGTAGTTAAACACTGTTTGTACGCGATAGTGGCTTTATTTCGAAAATTCGAGTAACTAATTTTAAATTATAATGCACTTTATGTTTCAACCTACTGTAACGCATTCAATGCATAATTATTTTAAACCAGCAGCTTGAATGTCCAAAAACAAAACATGGTGCCTTAAGAAACAGTGTTTTACAACCAAAAACTACTTGAATTAATAAAAAGTCACATTGTCCAGTCACTAAAAATAAAAAACTGCAAAATTTTCGAAATTGCCGCCTTGTATAGAGCGGTCCACCCTAAGCTCAAAGAGTAAATTAATAATACCAAAAGGAAGTTGGATGTTTGATTATGAAATATATCTATGTACTTGAAACGGTAAGTAAGTTTCCATCCCAGACTGTCATGGGCCCACGCCGTACAGCTAAGCTACCCCGGGAATAAACATCAAATAACTAATTTGATAGAGGTTATAATAACTTGGCTGTTCATAACTTTGCCAAGTTATTCGCATATAAAATGTTGCCCCACGCAAAATGTAAGCACCAAAGCTGAAGCAAAGTGTGCATTAATTATACACGTAAGAGCCAAGTTATAGTTTACGAGGTAATTTCGGAGACGAGAAAAATTGGACAGTTAATAGATTCAGTTAGGTCTCATTCTCATTTGAATTCGAATAGTTAAAACTACATTACCCAATATGGACTCTCTTTTTATTTTGTGGTTTAACGGCCCTGGATTATTGTCCTTTTGAGCCAGTCTAAAAAATATATGTTCTGTTTAAAATATGGACTCTCGTGCTTTAAGTGTTGCCATAATTAATATTTATCTACACATATATCATAAATCCTCCATAACGCGCTCAGAAACCGTAGGCAATGACCAGCATTATGACAACCAATATTATTGTGAGAATTTTTCTAATTTGTTTCTATATTTGTTCAAATTCATATTTTATTACATTATTTTAATGTGTACAGTCTATAAATATTTAACAGGTACCTAGCACTAATAGCTAGTAGCAATGCAGGTCATTGCCCTATGGCTTCTGAACCCATCACAGAGCACCTATGATATATGTGTAGATAAAGTAATGTATGCAACTGTACATAATTAGGTCTTAAAACACTCGTGTGATCCTATTATGAAACTCGCTGACGCTCGTTTCATAAAACCACACTCGTGTTTTAAGACCCCTCATTATGCAACAGTTGCATAAAATACTATTTTATATTGAGCACGTTTAAGTAATTATTATGTTATAGTTATTATTAGAAATTTATTTCATTCCGATTTTTTTTATTTTGACGTAATAAACTATTTTGACATTGTTTTTTTTTACTTTAAGTACTTAAACGAAACCGGTCAGATTCAGACGCAACGACTAACTTAACTTAACTGTTAGATTTTACTTCAAGTCTGAAGCAATCACAACGCACATGACTTTAAACTTAGGTATAATCATAAAAACTTGTCCCAAAAACTTGCTAAATTTCTGAGTGTTTAGTTAATAAACACATTACCCTCCTTTGCGTCGCGCAGTCGGATAAAAAGAACACAACTCAATATCAAGCCGAAGGCGACAACCAGTGCTTGTTCATTTTATTCCATATAATATAATAAAGAGGTAAACTTTGTTTGCTTGTTAGTTTGTTTGTATGTAGGGGGTAATTCCATATATTCAAGATATAAAGTAAAAATCTAATTAAGACTTTTCAAATAAGAGTAAGGAAAATTAAAGCCCTTTTTAAATGCCGACAGAGCGTGAATTCGCGGTGTTTCCTCTTTAATAATAAAGCAAATGTTGATACTTTTCCATCATGTAAATGTTCAGCGCTTAAATTGTTTATGATCACTTTATTATTTTACTTTGATACGTATTTTTGGTGCTGGCAATGTGGAAAAAAAGTTAACGGACTTTCAGCATAGAAAGAGTATTAATATTGAAAGCGATATTTTATTAGCTGATCTCTTTACATTAAATGGCAATACAATGTGTCAAAAAGAGATGACTACATACTCTAAACTCCTTTTCAATTGACACCCTGTACACAACCGATAGACAAAATGGTCACCTTTGGTGATGGTAATGTTTACATTAAGGTAGTATAATCTACGTTTTTCTTATTAATTTGCAGGTTTTACTATCTTGACGCACCCAAAGGTAACCATTTTGACAGTTTTGGCTATGTACACTTGACAAGTACTGAGGCTATATCCATGCTTAGTCCTTCATCCAAGACTTTTAGGTTAGGTTTTGAAAGGCCTACCAGGAACTGTGCAACTAGCACGAACATTCTGATACGCGTTAACTCGCTACGTAACTCAGTGCGTCTCGTTCTAACTAGCCCAGTTGGAGAGAGACGCACTGAGTTACGTAACGAGTTAACTTGTTACAAAAGTCTCGGCCAGGGGGCCTAGCACGCTAGCTTTTATCGATGATATAAAGCATTTATCCCGTTCTAACCACTTTGCATATGTGAGAGGGACCAGTGTTTATGTGCGCGATAAACGCTAGTGTGCTACTATAGCTGGTCGTGCTACAAAATGTACACTGCGCGTGCAGCAATGCGGGTATCGGGGCGCACAATATAATAGCGCCTTAAGATGCATTCACAATTAGATCTTTAATTATTCGACTGCGTTTTTGCGTTTTTATCACTCGCAACTTTTTAATGTGAATCCAGTGTTATGCAAGTAGAGCTAGTGAGGTCGGTTGTGTGGTCAAATTTATATTATAAGACACTAAATCTAGTCAATACATACGTGGAAAAAAAGTTGACTTTTGATATAATAAAAAAAAACCTGTATTATCGTATTGATCGTGTTTTAAAAGGAAAAAAACCTGTGTACCGAACAGTATTGGTGTCAATGATTAAACTAGGTTACGTGTGAGTAAGTGTCAGACGGCACGCGACCCAACAGCACCAGCCTCGAACAGCGAATGTGTCTCGAACACGCTTAATGTAGATACGCACTTTTAGATAAGCCAACTACATTATTTAAGGCTTTTTTAATTTGTAAAAGTTGAGGCTACCTGATTTACGATGTTATTTAGTTTTATCTTGCCAGTACTGGCAGGTTTGACTATAAATTAAGTCGAAGTAGATGACGCCGGGGACAAAATTTGCGTGAAATTAAAAAAACGCCATTTCATTTACGTTTGTAGGCTGTAGCCTTCGATCAACTACACCAGTGAAACTCCGCCAAAACGTAGCGATGGCGTAACATCTTATGCTACGGCGTAGCAATAAACGTTATATGTATGCTACGCCGTAACATAAAACAAAATTTGCTACACTGTCACAAAACATCATTTGCAAAATCATCGTAGCAAAAACAATACATGTTTGCTACGCCGTAACAAACATATGCTACGCTGTCACATAAAACAGTACATGCTACGCCGTAGCAAAAACAATATATGTCTGTTACGCCGTAACACACAACAACTAATGCTACGCTGTCATATGAAACAATATATGCTACGCCGTCACAACATCATGTGCTACGCCGTAGCAAAAACAATACATGTCTGCTACGCCGTAGCATTTCACTACATATGCTACGCTGTCACATAAAACAATATATGCTACGCCGTCACAACATCATGTGCTACGCCGTAGCAAAAACAATATATGTCTGCTACGCCGTAGCATTTCACTACATATGCTACGTACCTAGCAAGAAACTGTTAAACTAAATTTTAAGGATACGACACATTAAACTGAACTCAAATTAAAAATCTATACTAACCTTTAAGTTTAAGCAAGAGAGAAAACATGCTCGTACTTCTATGAGCTAGTTATCCCTTCTCACTCTAACAAGATTCCTACCGATAACAAACGTCACGGTCATTATAAAATATACATTTGTAGGCCTTATTTTCGTAAGTTTTCTGTATAAGAATATTAGATTAGACGACATTTTTATTTTCTTTTTTTTTATGATATAGGAAGGCAAACGCAAAGCAAGTGGGTCACCTGATGGTAAGTGATCACCACCGCCTATAGACACCCTCAACACCAAAGAGATTGCAGATGCGTTGCCAACCCAGAGGGCTAAGATGGAATACCTCTTGTGCAAGTAATTGCGCCGGCTGTCTTGCTCTCCACGCCAGAACACAACAGTGCAAGCACTGCTGCTTAGCAGCAGGATTAGAGAGCAAGATGGTGGTAGCTTTCCAGACGGACCTTACACAAGGTCCTACCACCCGCTTTTGTACCATGACAATAACTTACGCGAATCCTGCATATATTACAAGTCAGCATTTGTGTGGGTTCCGCGTATTGCGGCAAGTTTCAACCCCCGCTAGTAAGGGGAGGAGAGCATTAATAAAATAACAATTATAACCCCGAGGCTGCGGGGTTGCCCTTCTAAACAACAAAACCGGCTAAACCGAGAAATACGCAGACTACGTTGTCTATGATATGTACGTATCGTTCTTAGTTAAAACAAAATCGACTTCATAATGTGCAAGAGAAGATAAAATAATGTTACTTGCAGGAAAAGGGAATAGTTACATATCTTAATATAAGAAAAAAATAAGGAAAATATACGTACGGGTACGTATGTATGACTTGTATGTAAATACTAGTAACAGATTACAGGACATAACAGATGTACTAAGGCAAACTTATCAGGGATCTCTTCATGTTAAAGATTTTTTATTCTTATGCTGAGTTATTTTCTTCCTAGTAAAACACAAAATGGAATAGGAGAAAACTACTTAGGCTACTAAATACGGCTGTTAAAGTCTAAAAGTTTATACACATAATAATACTACGCCTTTACAGAAACAAAATAAGAAATACAAACTTTTGCTTTTGCAATGTAAAGTTGTACGGTACTAATTGTTTGCCCTAAGCAAAAGTACGGCGCCAATTTTCCTCTTTAAAAAAAAACTTTGGCAATACCAACATTAAAAAACAAATACCGTAGCACCTGGCAACCCCATTAGTGCGGGCGCACGCGGTCCTTCCGAGGACTGCATAGAAATAGTATAGCATAGAAAGAGAATTAAAATTGAAAGCGACATTTTATTTGCTGATCTCTTTACTTCAATTAGCAATATAATGTGCCAAAAAGAGATGACTGTAAACTCCTTTTCAATTGACACCCTTTACGCAATCAATAGACAAAATGGCCACCTTTGGTTATGGTAATGTTTACATTAAGGTAGTATAATATACGTTTTTCTTATCAATTTGCACGTTTTACTACGTAGACGTACACCAAAGGTGACCACTTTGACAGTTTTGGCAATGTACACTTGACAAGTAGTGAGGCTATATCCATGCTTTAGTCCTTCGTCCAAGGGGTCTGGCTCGCCTCGGCACAGAATAAATAATAGTACTAACGTACAGAAACTTCTCTTTTTCGACCACCATTAAACGAATTCCAACTCTATGATCAGACACGAAAAGTTCGTATTACTTCATAAACATTCGCCAGGCCGCATGCGTCAAAAGGAAGGCGTCGCCCGCGCCCGCCTTCCACCCGCAATGCCCTGGCGCACCGCTAGGGTTGGGCTGCTTACTGTAGTACTATCACAACGCGCGACACAGAGTGAGCGGACACGCGCGCGTCAAGCCGGCAACCTACTGCGATTAACCTATGCCATAGGTGATGCGGCGAGCGCACCTACAGTGCGGAGTGGAACCCCCCTGCTTTAGTCCTTCGTCTAAGGGGGATTGGCTCGCCTCGGGCCGGAACCGGACCGAAAATTCGGAATCGTTCCGGCTCGGGGTGCCCCTTGGCTATGCGATTATTAAACGAGATAATTTTAGGGAAATTATGGGAATCTGAGGAAATTTTAGAGAATCAGTTAATGTACTTTGAGAGTAGTTGAATTGTATCTGAACAGACGTATATCAGTTTAAGATACTTGAAGTTTAGTTTATTTCTTCAGTCAATATAAAATTACATTATACATGCATAGAATGTCATATTAAATTAAATGTTTTTATATTGAGCTCGTCAAAATTACATCAAGTATTAAACAATAAAACTAAAGTAAAATTAATATTGGAATGCCAAACTAAAAATTTAAACTACGTATTAAACACTAAAACTAAATTAAGATAGAAAGATTATAAAATTATTTATTATGTTAGCATAATAAAAAAATTAACAGTAAAACTAAGACAAAATACGTAACTAAATATTAATAAATCTTTAACACAGATACTTAATGGTTTTCAAGCATAAATACTGATTATACGGTTAAAGAAAACACCAAATTTCACGTAAATAAGAATATGAACAAATAAATAAATTAAAATAAATCAATTCATCTACACTTCTACACTAATATAATAAAGAGGTAAACTTTGTTTGTTTGTTAGTTTGTTTGTATGTAGGGGTAATCTCTGAAACTACTGAACCGATTTCAAAAATTCTTTCACAGATTGAAAGCTACACTATCCCTGACGGATATAGGCTACTAATTCTACGCGAACGAAGTCGCGGGCGCCTGCTAGTTATTAGTAAATTGATTGATTGGGCAGTAACCGCGAAATACATGACCTATTGTATTAAAATAAATATATATAAATTATTGGATTCAAACGCTGTTAGTTGTTTTAATAAAACATTCTACAGCAACCAATTATAAATAACCTCTTCCATTTACAGCCTCGATTTGTTTTATTTAGGCGATAAACGACATTAAAACGTGACATAAGGTGAAATTTTAGGTTAGAATTCTGTTTACATTAAAAGACAAGTACTTATGGATGAACATACTTTATAAAGAGTACCTCGTATAAGATTTATATCTCTAAGGATCGAATTGGATTTATAGGAACACATATTGCATGTAGAAAATAAGTTTATTTATTAAGTGACAACTTTAAAGATAGGATACTATGATAACCGAACCCAGTCTATTGTAGGCATACAACCATAGAGAATAACCTCAATAAAGGCTTCATGCCTTAACACCTCGCTACTCAAAAAATACAGCATGATTATTTTTAAGCCTACTTCAAACCTATATTACGTTTATTTTGATTTTTTCATACATATTTCACGCGCGAGGCTGTAAGTACGTCATTACTCTGGTTGTTCTTCAAAAGGCGTGCGACAGCGGAGACCGTTTCACAAATAATTGGACAACATGAGTAGGTATTTGTTGTCGGATAAAAATACTCCTCAACACGCACCCTAGGTAACTCGAACGCTTTCATAAACATAATATTGACAAAATACACTAAAACATATTTATGTAATGAAGTTAGTCTTACTTTATTAAATGAAACCATTTATTTCAGGCTGCATAAAATATTTAAAAAAACATTAGGAGACGTAAATGCCTGAAATAAATGGTTTTATTATTATTATTAATACGTAACATACGCGATAAATAATATTTGCGTTAGTCGCTACAAGTCCCAAACCAACACTTTACGTATACGTTGTACGTAATCAACCTTTCTTAAAGAAATAAAGTTCGCGTAAAGTTCTGAAGCAAATATTGTTTCAGCATTTCCATTATTCTATCCCAAGATCTTTTAATAGCAAATTGTAGCCAAAGAGAGAAAGTGTTTTCATTTCTGACCTGTCTAAATTATTCCTCCGGTCCATTAGGTTTAATAAATTCGCCCTAAAATACATAAGCTTCCTAATGATCTATTTTTAGCAGAACGAAGGTAATATTAAACACTCTGCCTGGAGCGACGTGAAATTTTAACCCCTCCCCCCTACCCGCCGCTTCGGCGTCATTACTGCCGCGTTCCGTTTCACGAAAAAAAATTGGCGTTTTTCAACCCTTCTTAAAGTTGATCGATTTGATTTAATGTAGTAATTATTTTATAAGTTTTAAAGGTGATGTATAAAAAGGTAATTGTAGGATGTTTGTGTAAATAAATCAGACGAGAAATCCTATTTTTTTTTATAAATACTTAGGCTTACAAAAATCGTGAATAGAATACAACCTTAATGGGATAAGTCTTGCCCTAGGGGTGTATTGTATACTATTACATGTATATAATCACGAACAAGCACCCACGACTTTAGGAGAGAGATTCTCTATCGCAACAGCGACGAGCTCGACGCTGAAGCAGCAGCCCGTCTTGCTCTAGCACGTTAGCTCGAGTGAGCGAGACAGGGCGATGCCTCGCCGTCCACTCAGACGCTGGTGCGCTTAAAGAATAACAGTGCTGATTGTCTCTGTTAGAAAAACACAAGTTGGTAAAGAAAGTTTAACAACCGCGTGGGTTGGAACGTTATTCTTCGTCAAACAATATTCAGTAGAATTATTCTGTAATAAAATAATATTAATACAACATCAGGCAGACTGTAGTGTGGGCATATGGTGTGGGTTACAATTGGACAATGTTTATTCTCATTCTAATAATAATATGCTGCTGAAAGCAATCGTCAAACATACAATTAATTATAATGGCAAATTTACATATGTTTTTTTAATTATTATTTGAGATTTGTCTGCGAACCATCCTGTAGATATAAGCAGACACGAAGGCAACATGTCAAAAACGATATAAATAAGGCATTTAATACAGTAAATACTTAAGTAGGCACAGTCAAGGAATTTAATTTCCTACCCATTTCGTTGAAATGTCGTCTGACATTCGCAATGCATTAAGGTCCATATGTCAAACTAACGTCTTGCTCTATAGCTCTTATAGTGACAGTTTGCTATATGCTATTGAACCTTAGGTGGGTTGGAAATTTAATTCCTTGACTGTACATCTTGCTCACTAGTGCGGAATTATCCGCGATTTTTCAAAAAAACAAATTCCTTACAAAGAGATTAAGGCGCAAAGGGAACTTAGGTCTACGAGTATTCCTTTCTTCACCCAAATTACGCATTCCGTTCGCAACGTAAGCAGAACGCTATCGGTTCCGCGAGTAATCGACTGCCGCGGAGCACGGGCGGAACGCGCATTGTAAATTAATAAGAAAAGTAAATTAAAAAATCAAAAACCCAACTGCGTAAAACGTAAATCAAAAATGAAAAGACTAAAACAAGTCCAGTAATCTGAAGTTCTGTTAAGTAATGTTGAATACCTACCTACACCATTGAAATAGTTTCATGAACTTCAACAGTCGGGACCCTTTAAAAATGTAGACCGGCTCAAATCTTCCCAGTAATAGGTCCCGAATGTTGAAGTTCATGAAACAATTGCAATGGTGTAGGTATTTAATATTACTTAAAACAACTTCAGACTACTGGTCTTGTTTTAGTCTTTTCAGTTTTGGTTTACTTTTTTTGCAGTTGGGTTTTTGATTTTTTAAATTTACTTTTTTCATTTTACACTTTTTAGTTCGGATTAAGTGAGAATGGTTGCTAACCAACTTTAAATCGTTTTAGATCCTAAACGGCCATTCAAAATGGAAAATGATATGAGAAACCTAGCAATGATTTTCAATTACCTATCCAATGATACCCCACTCAACATAATTCGTTGACTTTCATTTTTATCTTTTTTATTATATGGCGTCCTAGTGGTCGCCATATTAAATTTTGATTATTGTCATGTCTTTAGTGACACTCGCAAGATTAAGACGAATCGATTGACGTAAGAATCATCAAAAATGACGTAAAAATCATTCCGTCTCTAGATCGCCACATATATATAGGCTGATAAACACATTACAAGGGTAAAAATGGAACGTTCTTGATTTGAAATTTGGATTCGAGTTTGATAGCTGGCTGCTCGATTTTTAAATTGTCTATGACATGGATCTTTCGTTAACGGATTAAGGATTTAAACCAAAACAAAAAAAAGAAAGACTTCGCTGTATAATATGCTTATAATTGGGATAAATAACAAAAAAATATATATTAAAAACGTTTTTGTTTTTCTAGGTTGTACAGTCCTAGACAGTGGTCCTTTACAGCCAGTTCTTTTCATAAAGTGTTCAATAGTTGGTCTAATTCAGAAATATTATATCATATTTTTGTTCTGTCTGTCATTTCACTTCATTTTACACTGTAGACAAGTGGTTAATAATGAATGGTTATTGAAGCTCCGTGAGATCAAATTCGGTTAGTAATATCCAAAATTGTGCTTAATAACTGAACTTGGTCTGAAATATTACCTCAACTGTATTGATTATAAATTAAAGTCTAAGTATTTAGAAGTTTAGTACGCCGAAATTAGGAAATTCGTATCCTCATTTAGGGACTTCAGCCTAAATATTAAGCTCCATCTAGACGAAGTTACAATTCAATTTCACTCAAAACTCGTCGTGTCGCGTCAAGTTTGGAGCGAGATAAATAGTCACTAGACAGTTCGGGCCCATCTGTCAAAACTTAATCTGTCAATTGAAATACTTCGTCAAACTGAGGTTATAGGAAGTTCTTAAGCAAAAATCAAGTCTAGTAAACTACGTCATTTAAATTCAAGACCAAAACTGGAGATTTTAGGCGTTCGGGCGAAAAAGCATTTTTATAGCATAATAGCCTATTTGACCATGTTAAGTGAAATTTAGAATAGAAAGTAGTGAAGATTCATTGGGTTTTTTTATTGGATCTCTAAATAGAGTAAAATGTTGTTTTACCAGTTGGAGCCAAAAGGCTATTATAGGCTTCGGTCTGTGACGTCACTATCACGTGTAGCGTCTAGCGTGACAATACGATATTCTCATGATTTTTATTATATTTCTAAAACTGAAAAAAAGTATGATAAGTTTTTTCAAACCATTTTTTTAATACCACAAGTATTAAAATGACATTGACCAAGACTCGCGATAAAACGCTCTATCGCGCACTATACAGCACTAGTGTCGATATTATTATAATAATATATAGGGGACTACACTAAAATTCTGTTTTTTAATACTACTGTCAGCTTTAAAATAATTGGTTTCACCAAAAAAAATTACTCTTTATTTTATTTGTATTATCACTTCTATCGATACTATCGATATCCTGATTGTAACTCCAAGTGAATGCGCCGTCAGTGGCAACCTTTAATCTTTTGTTTTAAAACGTGGAAAAGCTGCGTTCTAAATTCATAATTCAAACATTCAAAAACTCAATCAACTCTATTATTCCCTTTCAACTTTTTTCATACCATCGCCTACGAACATAAAACCTCCATGCTGAGTGCTTTTTAAAATTCACGAAGGGAAGAAACTAGTTCCTAATAAAAGTAACATGAATGGGGCAAATAGCGGTGATGCGGATCCGAACCATAAAAGGCAAACTTCATGTGTCTTAAAGCCGGGAAGTAAGGTTGAAAATTGATGGCAGTTTTCTTAGCCCGAGGCTATATTTCATAGGCCAAGTTTCGTTCAGAAATACATCGTTATTGTGCGTCGCCTGGAAGCTTGGGGGGTGATTCTCCAAGCGTGATAGCGCAGAGTTCGACGTAGAGGTACTATCCTTGTCTCACTAGCACGCGTTCTGTCGAGCGAAACAAAGCATTGCTTCGTCGGCGAACGTAGCGCTGACGCGTTTGGAATATAAGAGGGCTAACTTGTTACTAGCAGATTCGACTCGCCCGGTAAAACTTGTGAGTTATGGGGCAAAATGAGCTGGTGGAAACAAATAAAAAAGTTGAACGCACTTTCATCAGGGACTGTCAAGATTTTCAGTATGCTTTTGTTTTAACCGACTTCAACAAACGGAAGAAGTTATCAATCAGACGAGATTCACAAATAACTATTTCATTAAGGTGGATCGCTTCGCATGAGGCGGGTGTTTTGAAAATGTAGTAGTTTTTAATTTATTGTGGCTAAATAGTGTGACTTTTTATCAATTCAAGTAGATTACCGGTAACAAAACACTGTTTTTTAAGTGATTGCGTTATGATTTTGGAAAATCTAGTTACAAGTTTTAAATAATGGTACACTTTATGTTTATACCGACTTATACGTACTTAATTCACAATTATTTAAAATCAATAGTTTGAACTTCCAAAAACAAAACACAGTGCCTTACGAAATAGTGTTTTACTACCGGGAAACTATTTGAATTGATATAAAAACACACAATTAAAAAGCCACAATAAATTAAAAACTGTGAAAATTTCGAAATTCCCGCCTCATACGCAGCGATCCACCTTAAACATAACATGTTTGTGATTTAAGGCATTGTGAAGTTGATCTTCTGATATCTATTCCATTCAAGCATAGACAATTTCTCTCAATTCCTTGGATGAAGGACTAAAGCATGGATATAGCCTCAGTACTTGTCAAGTGTACATAGCCAAAGCTGTCAAAATGGTCACCTTTGTGTGCGTCAAGGTAGTAAAACCTGCAAATTAATAAGAAAAACGTAGAGTATACTATCTTAATGTATACATTACTATAGCCAAAGGTGACCATTTTGTCTATTGGTTGTGTACAGGGTGTCAATTGAAGAGGAGTTTAGAGTATTTAGTCACCTCTTTTTGACACATTGTATTGCCATTTAAAGTAAAGAGATCAGATAATAAAATATCGCTTTCAATTTTAATACTCCTTCTATGCTGTACTATTTCTATGCTCAATTCCCTTTTTAATGGCTAGCAAATTATGTTGCTGTTTGTTACATGTGATAAGCAATTTATATTATAAATTAAGGCGCGACGTTTCATTACGTTAAATAGATGCACATTTCAACCATAAACAAGGCTAAGCTCTAGTAGCGAGTCCAAACAACTGGAACTGGAAAAGCGCAGCTGTGCACCTAAATGCATGCGATTGTCGCGTGCAACGCCGAGCTGGGGTTGCCAGCTCGCTAAAATTAAAAACAAAACATTTTTAGTTATTACGGCGGGGCGATTCTGCGATGCGAGATACATCTCGCACGAAAGCAACTGTCAAATCCCTTGGAAATCTGTAATTTTACGACGTGTCTCGCATGAACCGAGAATCGGGGTCCATGTTAACTATCCCAGCCGCATTAAAAAAAGTTACTGATACTAAAATACTTTACAATAACTAATAAGTAAAAATACCTGATTCCTTATTACTTTCAAAAAACATCAGTAAGTGGAACGGCCAATAAATCTATCCAAGTCAAAATATCCTCTTAATTAAACTGTAATTGTAACGCTTCCCTTTGAAATAATAAAACATATTTTAGTTAAAAATCAGTAATGTTACAATAGTCTTAGTGTTTAATAACAAAAACAAAAAGGTGTAAAATGTAAGTAATTTACAAAAGTCTTTGTATCTTTTTTTTTGTTAAATGATGTTTTTGAAATCTGACAAGTGGAAGTGATTCAGGAAGCCTACTTATTCCTCCAAATGGTTTTCGAATTAACAAGCATTGTAAAACAAGGATCTATAGGTTAGTCACGTTGTACAAAACACGAATTTAAATTTATGCATATTTTTAATACGAGTATAATGAATTATATTACTACCCTCGTACTCATAAGCGCCCACTGTGTCTGTTTAGATTGTAAGTAATATGTTTTTGTCTTTGTCCGTCATTATTACGTTTGAATTCATAATAATGAGGGACAAAGTGATTTGGCGAGAATGGGTCCGTGGGTTGTTTTTGTGAATTAGGGGTTACTCTGTATAAATTAGCGCTCACGGGCGTAATAGATATTAAGGCATGATAACTTTAGTCTCATTTAGTGAAATGTAATATTTCTTTTGAGATAATAAAATTTCTTTAACCCGAAAAAAGGTTTGTAAGCATTTAGGTTTTGACTTGTACCAGTAAGCCGACCTCGTCAAATTCCGCCTTAGATTCTCATGCCCGAAATAAATATTTTTATTTAATTTCATATATTCGAGAGTAAGTTCGGTGGTGCTATTAGTTCACAGGCAGACAAATATGAAGTGAATGCTGAAACTACAAAGTTATTTGTAAAATGTAATGTATGAATTAAGAAAAAAAATTTAAAAAGTGTTGCATAATTTTCTCTGAGCACCTGGCAACCCCACGGAGCAACGCTCGGGTAACGATCGCCTACTTTTATGGAGCGAGCGCCAAACTACTCCGAGCTCCTATCACGCTAGCTTATGTCGCAGGCGTGAAACATATGTCCAGTGTGACCAACTTCAAATTAGAGATCCTGCCCTACTTAGGCTAGAAAACTGACAAATCCTGCCAAAGCCAAACTCTTATGGCTAAGCTCCTTTAAGACTGGGTTTACAATCAGAGTTTATGAGCGATAAAAACGAAAAAACGCGGCAATGGCTGTGTCTGGTTGGGCATTGGCCACGTTTTTGCGTTTTTATCGCTCGCAAATGCTTACTGTGAACCCAGTCTAAGGCTATACTGCCAAACGTGCCAGCTTATATTGCAATCCTGCCAGATACTGCCAAATTTTGAAAACTTCAACCGATCCTGCCAGAAGTCAAAATGAAAGGGCTAAACCTGCCAAAAAGGCAGGATCCTGCCACATATGGTCACACTGCATATGTCCCTTTCTAACCAATAAGCGTGTGCGAGAGAGACGGACGCTTTATGTCCGGTAAGAAAACGTTTACGGTTAAAGTTGACGGGCGTTCCAACCACCCCAAATCTGTCGTATACATGTAAATGACTTATTAAACAGTTCAGTCCACTTGATGCTGAGGTCGCATCAGACTGAACTGCACTGTGTTTAAAGCGCAGAAGTTTTAAACAGCTGTTTGTCACACATAAATAAAACAAGACAAAACAGAAACTATGGTCTCTGATTGGTTAAAACTTACAATTAAAAGAAGGCGTGTCGCGCGGTATATAACTATTTTGTCCATAATGGACGTCTGGTGGTCGCCATATTGAATTTTGATTATTGTCATGTCTTTAGTGACACTCGCAAGAGTAAGACGAATCGATTGACGCAAGAATCATCAAAATCGGCCCACGCGTTTCGTCTCTAGATCGCCACAAAGGAACCAACAAACATACATATATATATATAGGCTGATAAACACATTACCCTTCTTTGCCCCGCGCAGTCGGGTTAAAAGCTTGCTTCTTGCGAGACGGTTTACTTACTGCATAATGCTACATCATTTTCTCACACAATGTTTACCTCTCGCGGACTTTTTTTTAATTCGACCATTTTTACAGCAAAAATATTATTGCAAACGAAATTTTTACTTTCGTTTTTTTTTAAACATTCAAAATTTAAATGCTATGTAATGACAACACAAAGAAAAATCAGGGTACCTAATGGCAGGACTCGAACCTGCAACTTTAACATTCTGTGCCTTACGTTTGCCAGTTTAGCCACGTACCCCTAATAGTATTAAAACTTTGCCATATGTGTTCCCACGTAAAACCAAAATTTTGTCGTTATCGCAATAGAAATATAGTGAAGACACCCGGCAAAATGGCATCCGTGCTAGCTCCTCCGTTCTAGCTCCTTCAAAGCACACACATTGAAGTAGGAAATGATGAGAAACAGCCAAGTGCCAGTCGCTCCAAACGGTATAAAAGGACTCCGAACAAAGGCTTGCCAACATAACGCGGGCAGCTGGAAACAAATGACGCTATTCCAACTTAAACTTAATATCACAGTAGCAAGGCTCAATTTTGAGTGCATTAAAATAAGCGGCGAATATGAAATGGATCCATGGTGGACCTTTATGAGTTTTCATGAAAGGTCTAGTTTGGAATGACAAAATGTTTCGAGTCAGAGATACGAGCATACGGGTGATGGACGGCTTCAAGGAAACGTCTTGTTTGGGAGTTTTGATGGGTAAGTAACAATCATATTTTTCTAAGAAAGCGGTTTTACGACCTATGTGAAAACTTAAGCCACTGCCTGGCTATATAGACTGTATATATACCAAATTATCATAGATTAACGTTTGACTTAATAGATTAAATTTTCTACTAAACCCACCCAGTCAGCGTTTAAAAAATGGCCGCATCACAAGTTGAACAAAAGTGCAATAAATCGACAATCGGCCGCGCTGTCAGTCTGACGGACCGACGGCGCTGCTGTCAAAACTAATATTTTGTAAAAAAAACTATTTACCACGAAAGTTATTTAATGCAGTTAGACGTAAAATACAATGAATATAAATGGTAAACTAATAATTAGCATTTGTAACATTGGCCTCAACCTGTGTTCTCATGTCGGGCCGTTTTTCTGCTGTCATTTAGTATGACACTTTACATCCATGCATTATAATATCATTAGCTAAACCTAAATACTTCTATGTATGAACAAGAGCCCAATTTCATATAAACGCAACAGGCGACAGGTGACAGGAACAATTAAGTATACATTGCTTGTCCACTATGATGTTAAGTCTGTAAGTTACTTGTCGACACAGTAATGTACGGCAAATTGTCACTGTCACCTGTCGCATGGCGCGTTTATGAAATTGGTCCAAGGTCTTCAAAATCAAAATTATGTCGAAGAGCTATTCGATACAGAGCGTAAAACATAACTCAAAGTCAAAGTCAAAGTATTTTATTTGTTGAACATAGGTAATAATAACGTGGTTGGTTTGGAACATGAACTTGTCTGACTATGTTTTGCCCATTAGGCGTACAAATTTTGTGTAGCCACTTTATGTTAAAATGATTATCCTTAGTACATTATTAACTCGAAAGACGTAACCCTCTCTTATGACGGCAGGCGGGTAAAACAGAAATAGCTACCAGGATTTTTTTTGAAGTTTTCTTAGTTATTCACCCATCTTAAATATTCAGTTCCAACGAGAGCTCGGCGTTAATTGAAAAAAAGCATTTCCGCTACAAAGCCCAATTTATATCATTTCAGGCTCAAAGCGATTAAAACTTTTCGACGCACTTTCTCCTAACGTCGATTACAGGCCGTTAAAAACTTAAACGTACGCGTTAACTTCAGCAATAAAATCATACGGCTACGAAACGCAAACCGCCGCGTCTCGGCGACTCTCGTCTTACATAACGAGTTACGGAGATTTAGAATGCTAATTTTGTAAATGAGGCGGCCCTAATGCCGGCGCATTTGCGCATTTCAATTAAATGGGCGGCAGCTCAAGCCACAACTTGGATAAGTAACGGTAAATAAATATTCAATTTAATAGTAACTTGCCCAAATCTTGCAAGAAGACAACTCCGGTACATAATCGGGGTGTTTACAGGTCACTTCGGAACTAAACACCTACTAGTTAAGATGGGACTATACGACAACGATGATTGTCGAATTTGTGGAGAGGAGGCCGAAACATTGGAACACATTATATGTCATTGTGAGGTCCTCGCCAGAACAAGAATGAAACTCCTCGGTAACGGATACCCCGAACCAGGAGAATTCAAGGCACTTCCACTTAACCACATCATCCACTTTATGGAGGAAGTGGAAAAAGCGATGGACTAAGTGCGAAGGAGGGGTAAATACACAAAAGATCTCACAGGGTCAAAGTGTATCCTTCGACTTGCCCAAATCAATGTCTAATTTGACCAATCACAACGCAGCAATCACCGCAGTGATTTTTCGGAATTAGTTCTTAGGGTTCTGTATAGTTAGAGTAATGTTCGTTGCTTATTAATTTTGTACGGAACCCTCGGTGTGAGAGTCCGACTTACACTTGGCCGTTTTTACACAATAGGAATGCATACTTATACAAGTAAGTAATTACCATTGCCCTTGAGGAAAAAGACTGCAAATGCGTTGCGAGGGCTAAGATGGAATACCTCTTGTGCCAGTAATTGCACCGGCTGTCTTGCTCTCCACGCCGGAACACAACAGTGCAAGCAATGCTGCTTAGCGGCAGGATTAGCGAGCAAGATGGTGGTAGCTATCCGGACGGATCTTGCATAAGGTCCTACCACCCGCTTTTGTACCATACAATAACTTACGCGAATCCTGCATATATTACAAGTCAGCATTTGTGTGGGTTCCGCGTATTGCGGCAAGTTTCAACCCCCGCTCGTAAGGGGAGGAGAGCATTAATAAAATAACAATTATAACCTTCTAAATAACAAAACCGCCAATAATTTCAGTAGCTGTCTTGCTCTTCACGTCGGAACACAACAGTGCAAGCACTGCTGCTTAGCGGCTAGGTTAGCGAGCAAGATGGTGGTATCCGGACGGACCTAGCACAAGGTTCTAGGTATCGCAAAATAAAATTGTCATTTTCTCTCTATTGGGTATGTGCACGATACTTTCCCCCTTCACGCGCGGAATATGATAAAAACATTCCATTGCATTCAAATCGAATCGTGTCGGTGTCGATATCGCTAACTCGACGCCATGACAGCCGTGATTACGTTATGTTGATCGAAACACGAAACACGGCCACTGGAAGGTTCGAGAGTTCCACGTGATTCCAGCTAACCCGCTTCGTAGTCGTGAACAACGATATCAATGTACAGTCAAGGAAATTGAAACACGTACCACCGTAGAACCTAGTCGAAGAGACATACGCATGACATTTGTATGACATAGCCTGGCGTTTGACGCGTCGCGTCATTGCGATAGGGTTCTAAGGTGGTACGTGAATATATTTCCCCTACTGTACTTACTAGATTATTCCAAACCATGTGTATGTTCAAATCGCAAACACCATCTTGCACGCTAATCCAGCGGCTAAGCAGCAGTGCGTACACTGTTGTCTTCCAGCGGGAAGACAAAGACAACCAATGAAATTACTGGCTCAAAAGGTATTCCATCTTAGCCCTCTGGGTTAGCAACGCATCTGCAGTCTCCTTGCTGTTCTGGTTATCTATGATGGAGGTGTACACTTACCATCAGCCTAAGCTCTATGTTCTACACAACTGCAGTGCCGGCACTGTACTTTGCCGCACATTCACTTGGGCACTCGTGCAATGACAAACGGAGCGAATTTCACTTGTTAAACTATTTAAAACACTATTAATAAACCCGTGCGTAATTTAACAGTCGGGTAACACTTTTATTGTAAGTAATAACAGAATTAACGCTGAATGTAAGGTAACATTGCATAAATGCGTAAAATTGAAACGTCGGGCGAGTCCAATGCCGCCATATTGTGGCACAATTCAAAGTCGTTATAAAATTATCCGGTGGTATTAATGGAATCAATTACTTTGCTAGTCAGAATTCAGATAGGTTGACTGTTAAAATAGATCGAATATCGAATGGATGTAGTTATTTTTAATTAATAGATTCAGGCGTTGCTTTGTGTAGGTCCATATCAACAAACTGCAACAAACCTTGCACTCCCGCAACCGCTTCCGTTTCGCGGAGTAGCTAGGTAATTTGTTCCATTGAGTACTTATTTTTCATCATCATCATCAGCCTATGTTCGTCCACTGCTGGACATAGGCCTCTCCCATGGCACGCCACTGAGCACGATCCTCGGCCACACTCATCCAGCTCTTGGGAGCCGCCTTGCGAAGATCATCGCTCGAGTCTGAGGTCGTCCCACGCTACGTTTGCCGATCCGTGGGACTTATTTTTAGTCAAACCAAAAACAAACTGTCTCCACCGATTCCATGGATTCCAACGCAAACGTTCAAATCAAAATATCAATAAGCAAAATAGCTTATTTGCCTGTATTGTGCTAGGCAGAATTCCCACGGTTTGCCCCTAATATTAAATGTTCAGGCAATTCCGCCAAGAGAAGCCTCGGGGCTGATCGAATATATGCCTCGAATGTACTCGCTCTACATATCGATACTGGAAATCTCAAATGTCGTAAGGGACATTAAGGGAGATGTCCCTTACGACATTTCGGATTTCTAGTATCGAATTATTAGAGGACGAACATTTCGCCCACTTATGTACGTGAAATGCCTCATAATAAACCAAAGTGACATTGACTAGGGTATTAAAACCAGAAAGTACTTTGAAGGCTATTTTTAATCTACTTCGAAAAGGAGAAGGTTCTCAATTACAATATTTTTTATTTCTATACATCTTACAAGGCAGAGCGGGTCGCTTGTAAGATAATTAATAGATTCAAGCGTTACTTTGCGGAGGTCCATTTCAACAAACTGGAACAAATTACCTTGCTACTCAGCGAAACCAGTGCCGTACTCATGCAAGTTAGCTGCGTCTGTGCGACAAATATATGTTCATGCAAAAACCCACCCTCCTCCGCTTCCACACGAAACAACATACATAACACAGACTCAACTACACACTACCATCACTAAACACTAAACATCACAATCGACGCGCGTTTCGCTTCTTTACGAGGCATCATCGGGATCTAACAGTACGACCGTTCGCTACTTAGATGATTAAACAAGACAACCCTTAATAATTCTGCAAGATCTATACGATGATAGCCCACACAATAAAGTGCGTGCATAAAAAATTAAATCCCCACTTCCCATTTTCTTTTATAAAATTATATTTAACAAATATAAGTTACTGTTATGGATGTCTATAATCATGCAAAATTTCAACTTATAGCTCTTATTGTCTGTAAGTTGCCTGTGGGATTTAGAAGGGATGAAGTTTGACTACAGAACCCAAATTGGGGTAAACCATACCCTCGTCGCTTCAGTGCCCGGGGGCGATTGCCTACCCCTAACCAGCCACTGGCGCGTGACTAAGATTATTTTTCACATCATCCCTACTTATGTAGGGTCGAATATGATCGTATTTGCTAGACTAGCATTTTTCATACTTTATACTGAAGTAAATGTCACAGGAATAAGTGCCGTGGAAAAGATTTTAAATACTATGTATCGTTAACCAAGAAATTGCTTAACACTTTTAAACTTTTCGACCTATATGGCACAGTGGCACATGTGTCTGCCTACTGTGCAAGAGGTCCCGGGTTCAAATCCTGGTATGGGCAAATATTTGTGTGACGAATATGAATGTTTGTACCTGAGTCATGGATGTTATTTGTATTTAAGTATGTATTTATCTATATATGTATGTTTATCCGTTGTCTAGTATCCATAGTACAAGCTTTGCTTAGTTTGGGACTAGGTCAATTGGTGTAAATTGTCCCGAGATATTTATTTTATTTTATTTTTAAACTGTATCCCAATTTCTTGGTGGACAATACAAGGTATAAAGTACTTGTAATATATAAACTTTTTGAAGGAAAAGAAAGAAAAATTACCATTTATTTGTTTCGTTTGTGTTTTTGATGATCCCTATGAGACTAATTTAATTTACCTTGACATTTTATTGTAATTTATTGTAACACATCAAATATAAACTATTAATAATATTGAAGTAAAACAATTTAAACGGTTTATATCGCGTGTATTGTAACATGAGACCTGTAAAGGGCTCGAAACGTCGGGAATTAGATTCGTTACAATACACGCGATATAAACCGTTTAAATTGTTTTATTTCAATGTCTACAAGTCGCGAAAACATAAGAAAATACTATTAATAATATTTCCAAAATCAAAACGTACAAACCTAATTCTAGGGCGTTATGACAACATACAAAAAATCTTGGGTATTGGTTATGGTTTAGATGGTGGAAAGCGTTATCGCCGTTTGTATGGAGAGCGCTGGGTTCACACTCCTCTTAACGAAGGCCCTAAAGACTGGATAAGAATAAAACACGTCCTACGCGACCTCTTGCCTGAATTAATTTTAAATCAACTACTTTAAAATTTCAATTACAATTTATAATAGTTGCAGGGTTCACTCACATTGGCCGTACGCCATTTTGCTCAGTCGAATAACAAAGAGTATTTTCTCTTTTTAAAAAGCCCTTTTAACTAAAAATATATTCAGAATACCTAAAGCATAGAAAGAGCTTAAGAACGCAATTTAAATAAAATAACACTTACTCTTCGCCTGACTACCTCCCGCTTAATCTTTGCAACTATATATTGGTTTATACGGGATGTTTTAGTGCCAACGCTTTAAGCCATTTGTGGGGAGGACATTTTTATTTTTTGTTCTAGAAAAACAGGCTCTAACGTAACTTCAAACTGTTTTTCTTGGCTATTTCGAGCGAGTTAATTTTCTTATAAACACACTTGGTTTTAGTACAGTCAAGGAATTAAATTTCGAACCCACCTAAGGTTCAATAGCATATAGCAAACTGTCACCATAAGAGCTATAGAGCAAGACGTTAGTTTGACATATCGACCTTAATGCATTGCGAATGTCAGACGACATTTCAGCGAAATGGGTAGGGAATTAAATTCCTTGACTGTACATTAAATTTTATAAACATTCACGCTTTAATCGCACTCATTTGAAAAGGAATTTCTTTATTTTTCCAAAGGCACTGTTGCCAAATTGAAAAAGTTAAACATTTTGTTTACCTCTATTTCTGTCTTTGTGCATGTGTGTGTTCTTGTCTCATGTTGTTGAATACATGTGTTATCAGATAACTATCACCATTTTTGAGTTACTATTGTCTTAATAAAAAAACGCAACTTTTTTTCTGCATTTTTGACTGTACTTTCGTAGTCAAAATATCTCGAAAACGGTGACACTTTAACTAAACCTAATTTTTTTGACTTTCTTAAGTGTCCCCTTTTACGGATTATCGACTCATCACCTGACACCCTGTACACATATGTAGAGCCAACGATAATGTTAACCGACATTTTTTAATTATTAATTTTTGTGTGTACTTTCATAATTAGTTCACATTGTATGAAGTGTGTGAATCAATAATTTTTTGTCTTCACTCGACTGCCGCCAGACGGGTTGGTTGTGGTTTTTATTGTATACCTTAAAGCGAATTGGCCAATAATAAACAATTAAAGGCAAGTTACGATTTATTTCAGCATAATTAATCCAATAACCGCGATGTACACAAAATATTATATTGTAGTTATCATACATATCAAGGTTTCTTTTTTGTTTATCCCCTGTGAACAGCGCAAACAGCGAGTTCAATTAACCCATGCCCCGCAGCAGTGACAAGTCTACACACTGTTTTAACAACAAGTGAACCTTCTGTCGCGATTGCGTAGCGCCTAAGGGCTGTTACAAACCAAACTCTAGTTCCAATTTGGTACAATTCCAGTTTGAAACTGGAATTTGAATTGCGTCTATAACTAAGTACGACCCTAAGTGGGGTACTTCTGTACCCTTACCATGGGTACAGTGCACCTAGCTGTAACCGTACTAGCTAGCGACGGTGTAACTATTTGTAGGGGGAATTGTACAGCGCCTCTAGCGCTCACTTAGAGAACTAAAAATCGCTAGTATGAGTCCAACGGTAAATTACCTATCGTAATCTAAGCGCTAGTGACTACATTTTTGTAGCTGTTTTCGTAGAACATCTGTATCACGAATCACAAATTTGACACATGTCATCGAAAATACCGTATCGACTATGGTCAACTCTTTCACTGACAAATGGGAGCGTATTTAACCGCTATGGACTGTAGTAACGTAATATGAATTTTCAATAGAAACTCATGGTAATGTTTGATCTAAGGTTTTTACGTAACTAATAGTGTCACATCTATAAAGAAACAAGAAAGAAATAATAAAATAAACAAACTTTGCGAACTCACAGGTCATTTCTCCGGTTTTGTCGCAAAAATGTAACAGATAGAAAGACACACATAGTTACTATCTAATTCCTTTTCATATATTTCTACTTATTCTTTATGTTAAGTACTTTCTGGTAGACATTATGAATATTGGTACACTATGTAGAGAAAAAAAAAGGGATAAGCTGCTGAGCTTCATGCGGCGTTTCTTCTCAGCAGAATCTTCCATTTTCCGAAGCGCTGGTAGACTCAGACATGTAAAAGAGCCTTTATTGAGCCTACTTGCAAAATAAATATTACATCTTCATATCACCTGTAACTATATAACACTATAGCTATCACAATACGTGTTCGCAGTTCAGGACGTCCGTATGTCCCGAAGGCAGATGGCTGGCGCCGCCGCCGATTCCTGCGACCCGTATGAAATCCAATCACAATTGCAGCATAGCTTGCTGTTATATTCCATTGCCGAAGCAATTGGCAACCCTCAAATGAGAATAAATATGAAAAAAATTTTTTTTTTGATATCAGGAATTACATAAAGGCTTTTTACAAGTACGAGGGTGCCGTTGCTTTGGAAAATGAAATTCCTGCTAAGAAGAAGCGCCGTAAGAAACTATCTCAAAATAAATGAATTTGTTAGTTTAAAACATCTTTTCACTGGCCGCACTTGCCACTAAAATAGACCGCAAAAATGTCATTTAGTTCCAAAATATGCCGTATAGGCTCTTTTACATGTCTGAATCTAACCAGCGCTTTGGAAAATGGAAGATTCTGCTGCGGAGAAGCGCCACAAGAAACTATCTCAAGAAAAACCAATTTGGCATCTTAAAACACCTTTTCACCAGCCGTACTTGCCACTAAAAAAGACTGCAAAAAATAGCTTTTAGGTTCATACGTACATAATCTATAGTGTTTTATCAATTGTTATAGTATTTAAAAGTCCTAACATGGCCAGTCAGTTTCATATATCCCTCCATTAATAAACTAAAAGGAATGTTTAGACTCTATTTACATTTAAGTTATATATTTTTTTTATAATTGGTTATTTACTTACCACACTCCTCGTCGCCTTGCTAATTCTGAAACAATAATAATAGCGAGTTAGGCGATTTTCATGAAATGATACCACCTGAAAAAGCTCGGGGAATTGGTATACTTATAGTAATAAGTGTCTAACCGCTTGAAAATATTTTATTTAAGAACGAACAAACAGAGATTTGGCAACGTCGCCTATAGCTGCCAAATATTTAGCTGTTTTCATTGATTTATCAAAATTAATGAGTTAAATACGGAATATAGCAACGGTATGTACTAGAACTTGTGTTCTTACATTTGTTGGAAGTAGTAAAAATTATATACTTATACCGAAATGTACACATTTACAAATGGAAAGTTTCCAAATGTTTGTTTTACACTTAATTATAACTATTTAGTATAACTGTATTAACTATTGCAATGCATTATCAATATTTTAGTACATACCGTTAATTCTATGTACATACCGTTGCTATATTCCGTATTTTAATTCATTAATTTTGATAAATCAATGAAAACGTCTGAATATTTGGCAACCATAGGCGACGTTGCCAAATCTCTGTTTGCACGCTCTTAAGACTAGCAATCCGCCCCGGCTTTGCACGTATACGATTAAAATGTGAGAAACATAAAAATCTTTTGTAAAACATCTCTAAATGACAGTGACAATCATATTACAATCTGTCGCGCGGTTTGTAAAGTTTACTCCTACTGAACCACGCAACGGATTTTGATTCTTTTCTTTTTCTTTGTTAAATATAAGTGTTCGTAGCTAGGCTTTAAAGTATTTTGTTTAATTATGTCTGACCTAGATGAGGATCTTGATTATGATTGTAAACTTGAACTGGTTCAACTTAGCTGATTAAATTTTCATAACCGAAATTTCTTTCCATTTTTATTTTTTAATGTAACACATTCAAATTATTAAATTTAAATGTTATGCAATGACAACATAAAGAAAAATCTAGGGTCGTAGCAGGACCTGAACCTGCAGCTTCAGCACAACATAGCGTGCGTTCACCAGTTTTGCTGGTTAGTTTAGCAGCTTAGCTGATTGTTGTTGCTTACGTTAAGATATGAGAACGGACAGGAACGGATACCGACTTTACTTATAAAGAGAAGATAAAAAGAAGATAGTTAAGGGCAGCGGTCATTCCTTCCCATCAGGTGACCCGCATGCTTGTTCGCCTCTTATCATGCAACAATAATCTCAGTCTAATATCGATCACGTCGCATATCCTGCGCTAAAAATACCGCAGTGCTCGTCTAGACTGGCTAATTAAGATATACGATGGAAATGCCGGCTCGCAACTAACTGGCTCACTATACGCATTGTGTGCAGAAGAACCGGTGAAGTGCGAGTCGGACTCGCGCACCGAGGGTTCCTTACAAACGTAATATGCACCGCATTGCTCTAACGAAGAGACAAACTGAATTGAGCGACAAAACTTTGCCATTGGGTAACTGTTGTCCCCATACATACCAAGTAGATTCAGACTTGTAAAAGAGCCTATATGCCCTACTTGCAAAATACTTTTTTCATTTTCATTCATTTCCATTTCAAGTGCAAGTAAGTTTGCAATCGCAAAAAGACACGTTTTGTAATGCAAGTACAAATTTACAGTTTTCGGATTTTTATCTTGATTTGTGCTGTAAGACTTTGCTTCTTGGCAAATTTCATGGTTATGTCAAAGGAAATACCCTATAGATTTTTGATTCCTGCGTTCCTGAGAAAAAGAGTTTTGACAGACAATGAAGTAATTCTGAGATGAGTTGAAAGAGAGATGAGATTAACAGCCAAAGAGTACCATAACAGAACAGCCTCAATAGTAAAGAAAAATGTTTTTGAAGCGTCAAGCGCAGTCAGGAGAATTCTTTATTTATCTCTGGAAATAATGTTTATTAAAAAAATGGCAATAACACAGGATAAAGCCTACTCTAATAACAGTGTATTGCATGTTTTTGCAGCTTAATTCGTTCTCCTCCCAAGGGAGACATCTGTTGTTGGATGTAGAGCGCTTTTATGTGTTTAAGTTATTTATTATCTCGCCTGCAAATGCGGCCATTCGCCGTGTTTAAACATGTTAGTATAAATTTTAGAAGGAAGCACATACAAGGATATCCTTTCTAGACAGTGCAGCCGGAGTTTTTATTTATACCGGTTTTTTTTTATACAACATAGGAAGGCAAACAAGCAAGTGGGTCACCTGATGGTAAGTGATCACCACCGCCTATAGACACCTGCAACAACAAAGAGAGTGCAGATGCGTTGCCAACCCAGGGGGCTAAGATGAAATACCTCTTGTGCCAGTAATTACACCGGCTGTCTTGCTTTCCACGCCGGAACACAACAGTGCAAGCACTGCTGCTTAGCGGCAGGATTAGCGAACAAGATGGTGGTAGCGATCCGGACGGACCTTGCACAAGGTCCTACCACCCGCACGAGTTATTTAAGCATACGTAGGTATGCTTAAATAACTCGATGGTATACAGTAGTGCATTATTACGTTATTAGCGACTCGCCCCAACGTCGCACGGGCAGTGGGGTTCCACTCCGCACTGTAGGTACGCTCGACCGCCTTGCCTATGGCATAGGCAAATCGCAGTAGGCTGTCAGATTGCCGCGCGCTCGCTCGCTCGCCCCCGCCGTGTCAGTGTAATTAAAAACGAATGCGACGCAAACCTAGCGTGTCGCCGGGAGTAGCGGGGAGAAGGCGGGCGTTCCTTTTGACTCGCGCCGCCTGGCGCATGGTGTATGAAGTAATACGAACTTATTGTGAGTGTGAATAAAGTTGGAATTCGTTTAATGGCGATCGTAAAAGAGAAGTTTTCCACAAGTAAAAGCGAGACAGAGCTAGTGAGGTAAGGTGCCGGAGCCGCAGTTGTGTGGGACACGGTCATGCTGGTTTAGAACACTCAATAAGGGCATCTATATCGTTAACTTCAATACAGAAATGACTGAACCAGTATAATTATTAAAAGAAAGCAATATATTATAGGTAGTCAGGCTCAGAAGTAGAAGAACCTTATCGTAGTTACATATGAAATGCGTGTTGCTCGAATTTGTCACTGTACTGACAGCGACAAGGTACTAAAATTATTAGCTACTTCTGAGGCTGACCTAGGGTTGCCAACCGTACTGTATTATATAGTTATTGTAGTATATTTCGGCTCTCAGTACTATATACTGTTGAACTAATATATAGTACACAAACATACTATATTTCGAGCACTTGTCACTTTATTAAAATAGATAGAATAGATAAATATATAACAAACTTACACCATTGCCTTTTTTCATCTTTCCAAAAAATACTATATTTTTTGAAGCTTACTATATATTTTTATAGCTCATTCTCAAAAATACTATATTCAACCGAAAAAATTTTTTATACATTCAAATTAAAATACAAAAAGAAAATCGAAAAAATTTAAATATAAATAATTTCGGTTACAAAAATTTAAGAACAAATGGCGTCATCTCTCGTCAGCTAACGGGCATTCATTAATGACCAAGTTGACCACCAATACCAAGACACAGAGGGTAGTTTTCCCAAAGAAAAAATATCAATAATGTAATGACCGTAAAGACGAAACACATTGAAAAATTCGCAGGGTATGGCAGCAGTAATGTGGCGAAACTGGAAAAACGCAAGGCACGGAATGCTGATGTTGCAGGTTCGAGTCCTGCCATTACCCTAATTTTTCTTTGTGTTGTCATTCATTATATAGCATTTTAAATTTAATTTGAATGTATATAAAAAATAAAAAAATAAAATCGAAAAAATTTAAAAATAAATTATTTCAATTACTAAAATTCGAAAAAATGTTGGCAACCCTAGGCTGACAGTACATGAGAATATGGTTCCAAGAAAATATGTTTATTTAGAAAATAACAATCTAAATAGATACAAACAGGTACTTTAATATTGTTTTGATAAGCAAACCAACACAACACCTTTCGATTCAATATCTAAGCGGCTTTTAGAATTGTTTTTCAGTTCAGGAACAGGTAAATTCAGCCTCCCCTTTCAGTAGTAAATTAAAGGGGCAAAGCTTTTCCATTGGATATGCTTTTAAAAACCTCCTTCCATTTAGAAGACAACTCTTTGAAGGACAGCCCTTATTATGTTTGTAAAAGGGTTCATAATTGAAGGGAACAAAGCGGAGGTTGTGCCGTTGTTTCAGGTAAACAAAAGTTGAACTTTATCTGATCTCTTAAGAAGTTTTTCTAGACGATTCTCAATAAAGCTTTATTTAGCTTTTATAGCACGGCGATGTAAACAGGCATGCGGCTCGCAGCATATAGAGTTATGGGGTGAAGATTCAGGCGTTTTTGTTGGCAACAATTATTACCAGAATTAAAAAAAAATGGATAGCAATAACCATCCACGTTTGAAATATTTGTTTGTTTAATTATTGTTATATTTCTTTTTTATTCAATTTCTATGACTGACATTACGCGAAAATGATTTAGTTTCTGTTGTTATTAATTATTTTTATTTGACTCGACATTTTAAGCTGCCTTATTATAATTTAATTTAATTTGTTGTATTATCATAATATACTATCTTTAGCTTTAAGTCATTTACTAACACATGGATCTTGTTATGTGTCGGTTTAAATAAATGAATGAATGAATGAATGAAATACACCGAAGCTTTAGCAGGAATACATTTGTTTAACTACCTAGAGAAAATTAAAGTTAATTTCGCATGTGTTGTAGTTAATAACTTAATTCCTGAATTAAGTATTTAAATATTAATTTTTAAAAATTGGTTTTTGAATCTTTTTACCCAGATGACGTGTGCGAAAGGGATGAATGCTCAAAGTTCACGAAGTATTTTGTAAGCAGCAAATAAGACCGTTATTTCTTATTTTAATAAACAGTTTAAAAGTTTCTTAAAACGTTTATTTACTTCACACGATCCCACAGGTATTGTATTTTTACTTGCTAAGTTATGTTTTCTCGCGTTTTGAGCAGTAACGTACCTATGAATATGCCTCGCCATCCGCCATCTTTCATTAAACTCACCGATCCACGTCCAAATACCACTGCAGAGCCGTCACGTCCTATCCCTTTGAATATTCATGTCGGCCCTACGCTCAACGACCAACTTATCCAAAACAGTGGTCAAATACAGCACTAACATAAACACTTACTAGCCGGGTTATTTAACATGACAGTGGCGCCACGAGTGACTGCATGAATAAGTTTGTGCTATCATCGAACAACCAACATAGCTTTAAACGGTGGGCAAATCCAGCACTAACGTGAACACTTACTAGCTCTAGTTATTAAAAGTGAATGTGGCGCCACGGGTGGCTGCCTGAATAAGTTTGTACTACCATCGAACGACCAACATAGCTTTACCGGTGGGCAAATCCGGTATTAACGTAACCACGTATTAGCTTAGTAATTAAACGTGACAGTGGCGCCACTGTTACCTGAATAAGTATGTTTGTGGTTTTGGGTCGGACGGACATGGATCATGCCCATATTGAATTAGATTCAAATTGAAGTTTTTTAGATAAGTTTTTGGCAATAGTTTAATACGTTTTGTGTTGACGACACTTTTTTATTGCATTCTCTCTCATCGAATTTCATACATTCTGAAATGACGTCCTTAAATTATGGCTATCATAAAATATTAGGTTAGGTTCGTTTTAAGTATAACATTCCCAAAATTTTAACGATTTTAGCAAAAAATTATCTTAGGACAAACGACAATTATGACCAACGATAAGTACCTAGGTGTATCACGAACATTTAACGATAGAAAAGGCAGATGTATAACGAACAATTAACGATATGTGATATGTAGATGATTCACTGTCGATTTACAATTTGTGAAAAACACATTTTCCGGGTTAAAAAGAAGTTGCATTATCAAAATGCAAACTACATCTTGCCAGAATTCATTAAGATCAGGAATGCGATTTTCGAATCTCACCGGGTAACTAAAGCTCATCAAAATGGCCGTTTTTCATAGACATTCGGCCGTTTTGATGACCTTTAGTCACCTAGTGAGATCCAAAAATTGCATCTCTGTTCAGCGGTTCGGTCGGGAAGAGCTAGCAAACAGAAAATGTAAAAGTATTGAAATATGGAATATAATGGATATGGTATTAAACCACATCGACACAGAGTAACAGGCTAAACAAAAAATCCAATACATTTTCACAGTCTTAAGGCACATTCAGATACAAGTGTGAATCGAATCGCCTATACAAAGGGAATGACAAATCAGTGGAAATTTGCACAAACTTCGAGCGGGGAATGATGGATAGCGCTCGGCAATGACGAAGGGTAATGAATATTCATAGGGGCGAGCCGTTAATAAATGGAAATTTTGGCTTTGTACCGCGATCCTTGCGAGCGATATGCTGTATGCTAAGTTTATTTCACTTGTTGTTATGGTCGAGCCGTACGGGCCTTCGCTAAGGGGGGTTCCACTCCGCACTGTAGGTGCGCTCACCGCATTACCTATGGCATAGGTTAATCGGAGTAGGTTGCCGGCTCACTCTGTGTCGCGCGTTGTGATTATTATAGTAAGCAGCCCAACCCTAGCGGTGCGCCAGGGCATTGCGGGTGGAAGGCGGGCGCGAGCGGCCCCTTCCTTTTGACGCATGCCGCCTGGCGAATGTTTATGAAGTAATACGAACTTTTTATGCCTGATCATAAAGTTGGAATTCGTTTAATGGTGGTCGAAAAAGAGAAGTTTCTGTACGTTAGTACTATTATTTATTCTGTGGCTAAGTCGCGCGGGCGCACGGAGCCGGTGCACGCCTATAGAAAAATAGTTTGAGCGCATCCGCTAACTCGCGCGGGCGCTCATACTATTGGTCGTTAGGCGTGCATCCGCATGACTTAGCGGAAGCAATTAACCACAGGCAAACTACATTAAAATATTTTTGCTTTATGGGGATTGCCTTTGCCCAACGGGGCAATTGTCGCGACAGTAAAGATGAACTCACTAAAAACAAAAAACTTAGGTTCTTGATGCTTTAGATGCAGGGCTGCCAATTTATTGGGTTCGACTCAGAATCTATCGGTTTAAATGGTGCTCCTCTAGACTACAACTTATTTAGGAAAACTATAACGCCAAATGTAATGAACGAGTCCTATAAAATATGTTTTTATTTAAAACTGGCAATTTTCCAAAACCTGCGAGTCTACTGTTTAAAAAAAATACACTTGAAATTAAATCTACGATTGTACCCTTTGTGATATGGATAACAAATTCAAAAATATTCTTAAAGTACGTTTAAATGGCGTAAAATACGTTTTGCTATCGTGTTCCTAAAGTTAAACTTTAAATTGTTTCGCTAGAGTCGACCCCTTTAGCTTCAACCTTCCAAATTACCTAACAACATCCGTTGTCAAAAGTAATAGGAAGGCAAACGAGCAAGTGGCTCACCTGATGGTAAGTGATCACAACTGCCCATAGACTTCCACTCACACCAAGGAGTATGCAGTTGCGTTTTCACCCAACAGTGGGCCTCGCAGAGGGCTAAGATAATACCTCTTATGCCAGTGATTTCACCGGTTGTATTTTCCGTTATTTCATTAAAATCAAAACGCCTACGTGCAAAGCTTCCCGCTCATAAATGAAAATGATAGCTTTACAGAGCCTAAAAGCTGTCAGAGGGAGATGTCAAATCTTTTATGAGTGTTCTTAAAATAGATCAAACGTAGGGCTTCAAAGGTGTATTACATTTGGGAATTATTCATTAAGTTCAAAGTGTTCGCATTCATTTTTAGGGTGAAAATAAGAATAGCAGAGTAACGATCTAAAAGTTCGTAGCAAAAAAAATTGATCGATTCACTTGTTTGTTTCTTTTTCTAAATATAAAATAGGAAGGCAAACAAGCAAGTGGGTCATTTGATGGTAAGTGATCACCACCGCCCATAGACACCCGCAACACCAAAAAGATTGCAGATGCGTTGCCAACCCAGAGGGCTAAAATGTAATACCTCTTGTGCCATTAATTACACCGGCTGTCTTGCTCTCCACGCCGGAGCACAACATTGCAAGCACTGCTGCTTACCGGCAGGATTAGCGAGTGTTAAATAAATAAATAAATATCAACCAAGAGCAAATATATATTTCAACTTACCAGACAACTCCAACTAGGATGAAGTGCAGCAATCTGAAACAAAAACACATCATGATAAAACGAGTAAAAAACAAACGAACCGATGTAGCTAATCCAAAACGTAGACGAAGCCGCGGGCAAAAGCCAGCGTTCCATAAATAGAGAGCAACGATGTTCCAACATTTAAATTAGGAATTAGCATGCAATCTCACGGTTAACCGTCACCTGTCGACGTAGCCGCGCCGCGCCAGCTGCACGCGTTCGCAGACGGGACGCATGTCTGCTCACCCGCGTTGCGGTGTAGAATTATCGGAATATACGTATGTTTTGGAATTTAGAACTCGCATTCAGTGCCACGAACTCGCTGCTGAGTTCTCTGTTCGTAGAAGATTTTAGCTACATACTGGGAAACCCATGCTTCGAGCTTTTGCGGAAGTGCATAACAAATAGGAATAAGACACTGGATTCATGGAGTAGCAAGCCAATTTTTTTTTTCAATTTTTTGATTTTTATTTATGGAAAAAAAAACATGAAACAATCCGCAACCGGAACGAAACGGAACTCTAAAAAAAAGCACTAGAGTATTACCGCTGGATGTAAACCACAAGAGCTGTAATTTTAATGAGGTGCCCTAGTTTTTATCCCATTCATTAGTTGTAACACGAAAACGGCATAATTATTATATTAAAAGCATAATTCCACAGGCCACATATTTCTGTAGAATGTTGGAATAATAAATAACCCAACCTACTACCATAAACTTAAGAAGTCTATCTATGACTACCGTTTGCATGAAAATCTCAAACAATACTTTGTATGTAGTTTAATTCCTTTGCCTTGCTTAAGAAAAACATTATTTCAAAGACACTCCGTTGAATGCAAAAATGCAAGCCATATCATCTGCGATCACATATTATTATCGATCGGTTTATATCCCGATAGCCATTTGATATGGTTCCCAGGGGATGTTGTTTTAAGGGGTGAAACGAGGGGGATTTTTTCTTTGCGTTTGTGTTGAAAAGTTGATGTTCTTTCAATAGCTTTCATATCTATATCTAACTTACCGAAGCCGGGAATATTTACGACCGGTGGCACGTTTACTGTATCCATCAGAGTCCAGCGACCTGACCCAGGAGGGTTCTACTCCGCATTGTAGGTACGCTCGACCGCCTTGCCTAAGGCATAGGCAACATTGCAGACCGAATAATCTGCAATGACCTTCGCGACAGCCAGTAAATAGCTCCGCTGATCAATAATATGACGACATTAAATATTCTGAAAATTTTTCCTCAGTTAAAACGGGTAACTTTAACTTTATTGCACAAAACAGCATGTGCAAAAGGCGGACTTAATGCCTTAAGGCATTCTCTGCCTTTGATCACTTGGGCAACATTGTGCCTGTGCTATGCTTTTTTTTTATGAAATAGGAAGGCAAACAAGCAAGTGGGTCACCTGATGCTAAGTGATCACCACCGCCTATAGACACCCGCAACACCGAGAAGATTGCAGATGAGTTGCCAACCCAGAGGGCTAAGATGGAATACCTCTTGTGCCAGTAATTACAACGGCTGTCTTTCTCTCCACGCCGGAACACAACAGTGCAAGCACTGCTGCATAGCGGCAGGATTAGCGAGTAAGATGGTGGTAGCGATCCGGACGGACCTTGCACAAGGTCCTACCACCCGCATCCTGCTACAACCAACCCACAAGCGCACTCGTGAATTGCAACGAGCAATGACAGGTATTATAAAAGGGCCAAGTATATGACGGCGCGTTTGTACCTACCCCGAATGTCTGGGTCGATTGAGGTGCGAAGTACCCTCGACATGTCGAGCTACGCAGCTAGCCGTGCGTGCGTAGTGCGTGAGCGTGACGTCAGCGGGCGACGTGCTCGGAATGTTCAGTGGCAATCGATACGCCGACGCACGACGAACAGACCGTGCTATGCCTACCGCGGGGAAATCTACGACATATCGCACGCTTAGTATTAAAGTGACTCAATTCTGAATTTGATATTTCCCAAAATTAAACCCTATGTCTTTTAATTAAGGTGATATTTTGGGACGTGTATTAGTCAGAAATGGGTCACTTTAATACTAAGCGTGCGATATATCCGTTACAGGATAACTTTAACTTTGTGCTAACGATACTGATGCGCCACCAGGATTGAATATGTGATTATGAACGATTTTTTTGTCAGTTTTTCTAGTCTGAAACACAGGATCTCCTAGCTCAGGCAATCCTGTTGCATAGATTAAGATTCTGTATTCATTGTTTTCATGTAAAGTTTTTATGAATAAATTATCTTATCTTATCTTAATTTATTTGGCTTATAATGTTGTGTAGTATGTTTTATCTTTATCTTCATTTTTTTACATAATATAGACTCTATCCGACCCTGTCTGTCCTAAATTCTTATAGGGCCGCCTTCTTCTAAACTGCGCAACGTATTTTGATATGGTTTTCACTGTCATTTAGAGATTGTTAAGTACATTTTATTCAAATACCTGCCACGCCGGGGCTAGTCGCTAGTGTTTACTTACTTACTTAAAAAACAATTTTGTTGTAAAAATTACAGAACTTATAAAAAAACCCAACCAAACCATAACGAATAACCATAAAAACCACAAAAACAATTTTTCATTAATAAATGAGGAAAGATTTGTAAAAATGCTCAGACTTCACATGCAAAAGGCTCGAAAAAACCCCGCCTGAAACGATGAAACAAATGATACGTAAATGTATTTTTCGGCACATCACAATTTAATAAAAATAGCGAACCCTGAAGAATGCTTATAGACCCCCAATTAACACGTTCATGGCATTGCGTATTTCGCATTCGAGGTGTGTCTAAAACAAATTTCAATGGAATCTCAAAGTTCTCTTTGTAATAATCTCAAACTGTGAGCCTATCTCCACTGTTGCGACAATGATTATTTATTTATTTATTTAAGCTTCATTGCACAGTTTACAAAACAAATACAATTGTCGGATTTAATGCCAGTAGGCATTCTCTACCAGTCAACCACACTCTAAATAAGAAAGTAACAAACATGGCTCAATTGTCCCGCCACAGAAAGAAAATATTTCTTAAGCCAAAGAAACCTATTTCGTTCAAGATATATCCTGTTTCCAAGATATATCATGCCCATGGGCAAAGGCAATTCCCTTAAACCAAAAATATTTTTAGGTAGTTTGCCTGAGGTTAAGGGCTTCCGCTAACTCGCGCGGGTGCACGCCTATCGAACAATAATGCGAGTATGAGCACCCGCGCGGGTCAGCAGTCGCTCTCATACTATCAATCAATATGCGTGGACCCGCTCCGTGCACCCGCGCGTCTTAGCGGAGGCCCTGAAATAGCTTCCTGCGACTGCGACTCGCCAAGAACTGTAAAGCTGGGTACTGACCAACGTTACGAGGTGTAATGTAACATGTTACACAGCGAATATTCGTGCAGTCAGTACGTCTTGTTACGGGGAAACCAGCGAGCAATACGTACTGACTGCATGAATGCTCGCTGTGTAATATGTTACATTACACCTCGTAACGTTGGAAGGACCGACATGGCAGTCGTCTCGGAGCCGCTAACATTGGCAACGTCCCGTCTAGACTGGCGGCGCCGTGTAACTCACAAGGCACTTTCTTTGTCTTGCCTAGGCCGCGAATAAAGTGAAACCTTAAGAAACAACAAAAATAAGGTGATACTTGGAGTTGCTAATGTAATAATGATTTATTGTTCATTCACTCGCACAAATTCACATTAAATTCGCAGAAATTTGTGACTATTTTATTGTATTAATGGTTTGGAATATAAAAAATCATTCAAAATTAAAAATAAATCCATTTACTTAGGCAAACAACTTGAGCATAAATCGAGTGGAGGGGGTAAGTTAGCGCATACACATTTGTACTAGAAACGGCTACTGCGCAGTTAAGGTCAATGCTCAAGTTGTTTGCCGTGAACTGTAGTTAGATGGTAGATACCTAGTCGAGTAGTTTCTTACTTCACTGTCATTTAGAGATTCTTTTAAAGGTTTGTATGTACCTACATTATATTCAGATTGAACACGTACGAAACCGGAATGGGTCGTTTAATTATAAAAGGCTACGAAAATATTCGATGCTAGTGTATTTCGCGTCGCTATTTCTAGCTCAATTTGTCTCTAAAGCCAACCCTTTAGCCAGCCTAGGCTCAGCGCCAAGCGGCGCTCAGTAATTCATGACGCCTGCACAGCAGACGAATTACAAAGACCGAGATATTTTACCCGACCGAGCTTTAAGTGCTTATTACCATATCCTATTTTTAGGAAGCCTAACTAGGAACACTCTAATTAGGAAGTAGGAAGCTAGTGATCACACTACACTAAATAGAATCCTAAATAGGACGGACGACTCGCAGTCGTGAAGAAGAATTACATTGGGCTGCACATTTCGATGGCTCGTCCACTTGCCCGGCGGCCGCGCAAAGCATCACACGCACATTCTATTGACTTCGCATATTGTCACGTGATCGAGAACTAAATATCTTGTACCGGATATCTTGTATCGTTGTACCTTGTACCTCACTTTTGAACCATTTCTCTTTGCAATACGGTCGAAAAGTAGTCAAACAATTTCTTGGTCGACTTTACAAAATTACTCCTTATTTTCGTCACTGAAGTTCGTTTTTAAATCCCTGCCGTCTCATATGCCATCATGTTTTATAACCTGCTTTGTATGACTAGCAACACGTAACCAATAAAAAGCTTACCTCCACAATCGAAGAGACGCGTTCACCATATGTATTTAAGCGTGTCTAGCCCCTGGGGGCATTTTACAAGTCTAGACTCCCTAACGATCTAATAAATACAATAAATTACATTAGGTATACGTTAGAATAGTAATAACTTTAGTGAAACTTTTCAGTTGTGACGTTAACGGTTGTAGATGCAAGCAGGGACCTCCGGTTCTCGTCACTCACCGATAGTTGTAAAAAAACCATTAGGTACAGTCAGCGTCAAATATACCTGAGCGGGCCAGGTGGTCAAAAATATCTGAACACGCCCGAGCGTATTTGACAATAGAGATAGAGTCAAGTCGAGATATTTTTGACACCTTGTCCGCTCTGGTATATTTGACGCTGACTGTACCGGACCTTACCACATGTCTAGTGTTTACATATAAGGTTTTGTTTTTAAATACGTACTTAATATATATCTACACTACTATAATCTACATCTACACTAATAAAATAAAGAGGTAAACTTTGTTTGTTTGCTTGTATGTAGGGGGTTCTCTGGAACTACTGAACCGATTCCAAAAAATCTTCCACTAAGAGAGCTACACTATCCCTGACGGACATAGGCTACTAATTTCACGCGAACGAAGTCGCGGGCGTCCGCTACTTTTAAATATGACTGTTTAAAACGAATGTCCATTGCCATACAGCGCGGAGACGCTGTTGGCATAATGGGAAGGTTGAACCGGCCACAATACAGATTGGGGATGTTTTTATTTATTTTTGATAATTTATTATACTGTTTTAAATATTTAGGGTAAAATAAATGTGATTTTAAACATGTTATAATTATCGCTCGGCAGGCGGACACGGGCGTGCAATACAGTTTACCGCTTCCCAACTTAAAGTCTTCACGACTCTAAAGGCCAATTAGTACGCCAAAGTTACTTCACTATCTCCACAGCACGGCTAGCCAGTTAGAACTTTGCCTAACGGAAGCCGAAACATGTCGACATGTTCTAATTATACGAGCGGGGGTGTAAGTGGAGCGTAAGTGCAATGGCCTGTGAGGGTGCAGGCAGGGCAGTGTCGCCGCAAGGGTTGTCATTGCCCCATGCAAACACAGACGTACAAGATTTGGCAAGGGGCGGTTTTGTGTAAGGAGATAGGGCTTCTGAGGCCACAATGCCACAATTTTTTTTTTTACATTTCTTTTTGCTGGCAACATTGGCCGAACATATTTATTGAATGGTACAGGCTGAATAAAAAAAATAAACAGTTGACCTTATGACTAAACTTGTATGTCGTTGCTTGTTATATCACTGCTGATATGTAGCTGCAGGCCTCTATTTCAACAAACTAACATATGTCAGGTCTGGTGACAACGACAATTCAGATTAGGTAGGTAAGGTACCATTATTTAAGCTTGGCATTACATCTTCATGTTTTCTTCTATGCACTTTTAGGATAAAAAGTTCCTATGTTTGTCCTATAAAAAATGGGCATAATGCAATACTTAAATATATCTATCGGACTTCAAGAAGCAGGAATTCCGGCCGAAGGGAGCTGCATTCCGTCCTTTCGCAAATCTTGAATCTTAATTTTGTAAGTTATTCTAATTAATTTATGTATGTGACTCTGTTAGGTAAGTAAACGAGTTATCTATGCCGTTTCTAGACATTCATCATCATCATCATCATATCAGCCACAAGAAGTGCACTGTTGAACATAGACCTCCTCCATGGATTTCCAAAGTGACCGGTTGGAAGCGGCATGCAACCAGCGTCTTCCTGCCACCTGTATGAAGTCATCGGACCATCTTGTGGCTGGTCGTCCAACGCAAACATTGTAGACATTATCATTTATTGTATAATTTTAAATAAGAAACAATTAATTTCAACTAAATGTCCCATGACTTTTGCTGTTACTCATAGATTGTGTTCATTAATAACTCCAGCTTTAGTCTATCGAATAAATTCCTTTTATATTAACGTAGTTTCCGTACAATTCAATTACATAATTGTTTTTTCCGATGTGTGCCAGCCCTGTCCGTCGGTCCCTTTGAGGGCATCCATTGTTTCGGCGCCCGAATATAGGCATCGATCGACCTGCAATAAACCGTTTAAGGAATCCCAGGGAATACTATACTATACGTATTGAGTCTGACAATTATATGCCATTAATGATCAGTCAGTCAGCCAGAATGTTTCTAATGAAGACGCCGCTGACATTTGACAGGTGGAATCTTGTTGTATCTGTATCGTGTCTGCTACATGTCGCGCCGCAAATAACGACCCGACATTTATGTAAGTGTTGGTGTTATTCTTTAAATGGCTATAAAGAGGAGTGACAGTATGCAACCCTTCACCCTTACATGTCTTAAGTAAACAACATTCTAACCTAAAATTACAGTTTCTGCCGCCAAAATATCACGTATTGTTTAAATAAAACTTTCTAAAGCAACTAATTAATAATGACTTTTTCTGTTTACAGCATAGATTTGGTTTATTGAAGCAAAAAACGATGTTTACATGACAATAAGTGAAATTTTAGGTCAGAATTTTGCTTACATGTGGTGGATGAACAGGCTTTTTATTTTATTTTATTGTCTGAGAAAGGCGAAGAAATTTATGGCCATACGGTCATCGTGAGCGTGGCGTTACCCGATAAGTTTAGGTTTATTGTTTTAACTTCAGGCCCTACTCAAAATCAGCGCTGATACTTGCAGCAGCATATGATGTCCGTTTCAGCATCAACAGTGTTTTCTTTTCTTTTTCTTTTTGCTGAATAAATATTTTCTTTCTCTCTTTAAATTGTTATCCAATATCTATACCGAAGTCACGGGTCAAAGCTAAGTTATCCTATAAATTGTTGTAATTTACTTTTCACCCACCTCTAGCGGAACCTGTCAGCCTTAACCACAGACAACCGTGCATGTCATTTGCAACTCGATTACTCCCCCCCCTCCCCCCACCTGCGAGGGTCGTGTTCCATAAACAAGATTCGTAAAAGGATTGCTTTGTATAGGATAGTAGCATCTCTGTTTATTTCGTAAATTACTATAGCTAGAATAAATGAGGGAGTTCGTCTGTATACTTGTAGGTGAGATGTATGTAATAGATCTGTATATTCAGTAGAAACAATGTTCGTACTAACGTGCACATTTTTCACAAAAACAATTTTAGCAAATGTTGCATTTTAACTTATTGACTTTTTGCTGATGAACTATTTATGCAGTGTATAACTGATCATATGTAGTTGCGTTTACTGTCCTAAGTATTGTTTTAACTTGAAACCAACATATTATTAAATTAAAATGCTATGTAATGACAACACAAAGAAAAATTTGGGGATTGTCAGGACTTGAACCTGCAACATCAGCCTTCCGTGCCCTGCGTTTGTCAGTTTCGCCACATTACCGCTAATGCATTAGCGGCATATAATTTTTATGCACATTTTTCACCTGTAGAAATAATGCGCATTTCATATTCTGAAAAAGGCACGCGCCATGATGGTGCCATAAAAAAATAATGACAGTTTCATTTTATTTATGGAATGCACCGCGCTTGTCACAAGTGTTGCCATGCGAATGAATATTTTTTACCATTCAACCACCCCGTCAGAATATGCTCGACGCCATATTGTGCTAATTATGTGGCCCTCGGTTTCAAGCACGTTCCATAAACACGCGCGAAAATATAGAAATATATCTACCCTTCTTTAACTCATGTGTGTGTTGTAGTTGTATATGAAACAGAAGACGTCTTAAGCAACAGACTGGATAACTTTAGGAATGCGAAGATTTAGTAGACAATTACCGTAGCTTTTGCAAAGTTTATAGCTTCGTTACGCTCGAGCGTTTACGAGTGTGTGCGGCTCTCAGTGAAATTGGTTGCTTTGAAACGTACGATGAGGAAATTCCTCAGGCCTCACGTTCGTTAGAGGGAGATAGCAACGCGACATAAGCGCAACCATGGAAGTATGACCAAAGCATGGAAGGCGCCTCAGAACACTTGACTCGTAGAACTGTTTAAATGGTGTTATTTAAATTATACCTTTTATAAAATAAACCTCTAAATTATGAAGGAAAACGTAGATTATACAGAGATTATACAGTAAACGAAGCACCTATATCGAACCAACGGGTAACGCACCTATATCTATGATTAGGTATATAAGTCTTTCATTCACAAAACAGCGTCGGGCCGTCAATAGGAGGGCGCGGACCGCGTACTGCCGATCACTGTTCTATACAATGCTAGCGATATTTTGATTGTCAGATACCCTCATTGACCGAAGCTTGCTTTTACGTGGTATAGTAGATCTTTAAGACATTGAAATAGCTCTATAAACATTTTGGAAGCGGCCCCATAAACGTTTACTACAGCTTTTTAAGCAAATAAAACCCATCTCAATAAACAGTTCGTTTACTTTTTCAATTAGGGGATTTAGGTCGAAGCTTCACGTTTATGGCAACATTGGTAACCCTTGAGCGGGAGAGCGAGACGGATAGCTATACCCTTTCGTTGGACAATAGAGGCAGATAAAAAACGCATTAAAATTTCGTTAGCGCGAACGTCGGAGTCATCGTCCCGTACCCAAACTTAAGTTATGAGGATACAATGGCCTATATAGTTTGTGCGAGTAAACATCGAAGGGTTGCACGACATTTATCGACGCGGAATCGGGTTAAAACAGAACTTATTAGAGTTGCAGATACTAATCCTTTGAAATAAATGTTCTACATTAAAAAAATCGAAAGATCAGTTAAAACCGAGCACAAAGCACTAATCTTTGGTCATGCAGCAGCATGTCATGTGTGTACTTACCGGTACCGGAGTATGTCAAAACCTTTTGGTATTTCTCAAACGCCAAATAAGGCCAAAATTTTGATTCTGAAGCCCTAGATAGCACGCTACCGTTTGTCGTGACATAAACATAATATATCCTTTTCTAACTAATAAGCGTGTGCGAAAGGGACAGGGGAAAGTTTTACGTCCGCCATTAAAGCTAGTGTGTCTTCGATTGTACACCCGTTCTGTCTCAAAGCCGGTACCTCTAAACTCGCGCGGACAGTACAACTACATTATCAGATCGCCAATAGAAATAAACCTCTATTTCTTCAGGGGGTTGAAACCGCACTTAAACCGATGAAACCCGAAACGATTACGTTAACGTGCGCTGGAGGCGTTTACGAGACGTTTTAAAACGCATTAGCGAAGGTTCCGTCACAGCGGCGTGCGAACGGGATATGAGTTTCGAAAAAAAACAGTTTCTCTTAAAACTCGATTCTGATTCTAAGTTTAGTTTGCTTGAAAATGTTAATATGTATAGAAAAGCCTGTGGCCCTAATATGACAGGCCAAGTTTAATTTATCTGAGTTTATGTCTATGTGCGTCCCTTTCTTATGACACTAGTTTGACAGAGACGCAGGGAGAGAAAGGTTAAACTTTGGCTGGGCATGTTAAGCCCACTGTGTTAAATAATGTCACCTCATAAAGGTTGACTGGCAGAGAATGCCTTAGGGCATTAAGTCCGCCTTTTGTACATTCTGTATTTTTTGTGCAATAAAGTTTAAATAAATAAATAAAACATATCGGCAGTTAGGTAGGTGTAACATCCCTATAACAAGTAAATTACATCGCTACACTGCGAAATCTTCTTGTAAATAGTCGATAGTCGATAGTCAGCTAATTGCCTCATATATTTTCTTTTGCTTTTCCTTAATAAAGACTTGACTCTAAGAGTGGCGCGGGTGGATCGCGGAAGTTTATACTGATAAAATAACTAATTATAATTTTTAATATCGGATTCTTACCGGAAGAACTTGCAGAAAAGACAAAGTTCTAACTAAAACAGTTCGAGCGAGTGCACTACGCCGTTCCAAACTTTGTCTCGGCGAAGGATCTTGCAACGAAATATGCGGCTATCGAATTAGTTCAGTTAATTGTATTACTTTGGGTTTGTTTTTGCTCCGTAACATTATTAAGAGATCGGGTTTATAAGGTAAGGTCTTAGTTACAACGCTTAAAGGCTTTGTAACATTACACCTCGTAGGCTGCTGTTCCGCCAGAGATGTGCGAGGATGCGTAGCGAGGGATGTGTTTTGTAAGAACCAATAGAATCGCTTCATTTACCTCGCCTCTGTCAGCACAGCTGGAAACGGCTCAATGGTTCTTTACAAACACATCCCTCGCTACGCATCCTCGCACATCTCTGGTAAAAACGCAGCCTAAAGTTTAGTGACGATATCTTCTCATCAGAGGTTTTTCCGAACCGGTCGGTGGTGAATATTATGACATTTATAAGTGCTTCTTGTAAGCCTAATCTGAATAAATATTTATTGTCTTTGACTTTGTGATTGGACTACTGAGTGCCGTACGGCGGGCGTTGTAGCGACTGCATTGTTTTGAATTCTACGGCGCCCGGAAAACAGGCTAGCGGGCAATGCAGGTTGATTTTAGTTTGGGTATGTTGGTTAGTTTTTGGCAGTACCACATACCTACTTCTCCAATCGCCCCGGTTCAGAGGTATCCAAGAATTTTCCTCTTCGTCACAAAAAATGTGGTTTCAAAAACTATACGACGATTGTTGCCCTTCGACTAAACTGGAACTGGATGCCAAATATCTTCCGACGAAAACGAAAGGTTTTCTTTCAAGTGGCACTGGAAACTGTAAAGCGTGTTACTGTTCACTTCTGAACATTATGCTCAACAAAAATAACGAATTGCACTTCATTAATGGCGTATTGTTTTGTGGGGTGTTCCCCTCGGCAATAAAACTTTATGGAGTACGGTAACCTGTCGACTCCATGAATTATTTCTATACTTTCCACCAACCATCATTTATTGTAACTTAATTAGAGGACCGATAAGGTGCGATTACAACAGCGATTATCCAAATAACTCAATCTAAGTACAAAAGATTCGCTTCAAATTTATTTTTGATACATTTTAAGAATGAAATTGTTTTTATTTTGTTAGTAGCATTGTTTGTTTCTAATTTAAGAACATGCTATGGTAAGTGATATTACAAACGTTATTATTTATTATTAGAATAATAATAAAATCTTTTTAATATTAATAACCAAGCTTATACACACTGCTACTGTTGTATCCCGTATTTATTTATGTTTTATTTGTAAGCGGGGGTAACTATACTTACCATGGGGCGAGTCGCATGCCTATTGCGAGTATCGTGGTATAAGTACCGGTCAAGTGCAAGTCGCACTTACAGACGAAGGGTTCGATATAAAAAACGCCGAAAAAAGCACGTTTCTTGTATGATTTTTTATTATTATTTGTTGTTGTTATACTGTGTGAAAATATAAATTATCTAGCTGTTACGGTTCAAAGTATGCAGTGAACAACGCGCCGGTACAGCGTTGTACGCGAGAATCACACCCCAGCAGCCCTACTGTGACCGGACAAGTTTAATTTATTCCTCCCTGCATCTCTGACTAAATAGTTTCACGAGAAAGGGACGCACATAGCGATAAACTTAAATTGGACAATCATATTTTGCGGGTATGACCTTTGTGTGAGGTCCTTCCGGATCGCTACTGTTTACTACAATCTTGGTGCTCACTAATCCTGCCGCTAAGCAGCAGTGCTTGCACTATTGTGTTTCGGCGTGAAGAGCAAGACAGCCGGTACAATTACTGGCACAAGAGGCATTCCATCATGGTCGTCTGTTGGCAACGCCTCTGCAATCTGCTTGGTTTTGCGGGTGTCTATGGGCGGTGGTGATCACTTACCATCAGGTGATCCACGCTCGTTTACCTTCCTATTTTATAAAAAAAAAGTAAGACAGCAGATAATCGCTAGTAGGCTGTTGCATAATTAAACGATAAACCAATTAGATATTTGGTTTTAATTAGCTTGAATCCGACATACAATTTAATTCATTTAACAGGTGTCACTAGTTGACAATACAAAAGGAGCATAGACAATAATTCAAGCCAGTTCTAGTAAGGAGATTTATATATCATTCTCCCCATCTATGTTTTCTTCGCCTACGACAAAGTCACGTAGGTGAGTAGGTAGGCGGCGATTCCTCTTGGGTCTTTCGGGGGCTGACGTTCCTTGTCCTACTCCGTGTGAGCTGGTCGGAAGGTTTCTCTGTTGAAGATCTGGAATAGAATCATTCGGTTCAGGATTCCTTAACGAGTCGGGAGGAGGACTTTCATCTGCACATGACTCTTCTTGAAGATCAACCGAAAAACGAGAATCATTTGGAAGTGGAGCCAAATGTCTATTGGATACTGTACTCTCCGTGCCGTTCGACCTTCGGATCACTGAATAGTGTGGGTTGTAGTCCAAGAGTTCTGCTTCCTCCACTAGTGGATCGTTTTTAGAACGAACGTTGTTTCTTCAAAGCACCGGTCCTGGCGCTAGCCATGTAGGCATGGATTCCCCAGTGGGTGACCTACGCGGGTAGTTAAATAGTCTCTCGTGCGGAGTAGCATTAACTGACGTGCAGAGAAGTGAACGGATAGAGTGAAGCGCATTCTTTAAGACTCGTTCCCAGTATTCTACCGCCATATTATTTGAACGAAGGCTGAGTTGCACCGCGCGCCACAGTGTTCCATTTAGGCGCTCTACTTGGCCATTACCCCTGGGATTGTACGGAGTCGTTCGGGAAGAAGCAATTCCGTTAGATCTCAAAAATGTTTTTAATTCCTCGGACATAAAGGAGCTCCCTCTGTCGCTATGAATGTACAACGGTTGTCCAAATGTACTAAATAGGTCTCGTAGGCATTTAATGACTGTTGCAGATGACATATCTTTGCAGGGGTAAGCCCATGGAAATCGGCTATATTCATCAATAATGGTGAGTAAATACTTATTCTCTGAATTTGAAGGTAAAGGTCCTTTAAAATCAATATTCAGCCTTTCAAAAGGGGCCAATGCTTTTATTAGCTGTCCACTTGTTTTCATGAAGCGAGGTTTTAGTTCGGAACATACTCGACAAGAGGTCGTTATAGTCTTAACGTCGTCAATCGAGTAAGGAAGGTTCTTTGACCGCACCCAATGATACATCCTTGTTATACCAGGGTGACATAGTAGGGCGTGTAATTCACGCAGTTTATCACAATTCATGAAAGCGCAAACTCTCGATAGCGCATCTGCAGCGGTGTTTTGTGAGCCTGGTCGATAGATGATATCATATTTAAAACAGGAGAGCTCAAGGCGCCAGCGTTGTATCTTTTCATTTTTTATTTTACTCGAGTGGTTTTGGTTGAACATGTAACAAACAGATTGTTGGTCAGTTATCAAAATGAAGTACTTTCCCATCAGAAAATGCCGCCACTTTCTAAGGCTTTCTACAATGGCGTATGCTTCTTTTATTAAACCTATTTGTTTATAAATAGTAATGTAACACTGGCTGCTATAATTTAAATATTGTTCCTTTCTGTTTTTACTACTGACTTTGTCACAATAAGAAAATATACGTCTAACAAGCCTTGCGCCTTATTTATCTCTGCAAATATTAGAAGGTTATGGCCCTTTATTAGTGCTATGGGAGCTACGGAAAACTCCTCGCCTCCATCGGTGGCTACTACGGCACCGGCACAAAACGCTATGTTTCTCGGAAACACTATCGCTGTTCCGAACATCGAACATCTTGAAGGAGCAAAGAATTATGCCTCTTGGAGCTTTGCTATGAAGAATGTCCTCATTGTATGTGATCTCTGGGACTGCGTGAGTAGCCCTGCTGAATACAAAATTAAAGTAGGCGACACTATCTTCGAGCGGCTAGACGCCAAAGCTAAGGCAAAAAATTGCTTGTCCTTGACACCAGGAGTATATCCTACTGTGATGAGTGCCAACACGGCAGAAAACGCATGGAATAAACTTAAAGCTGCATATGCAGATAGCGGATTATTGCGTCGACTTAACCTTTTGCGCAGACTATTTAACTTCAAACTGTCCTCGTTTAAGACGATGGAAGCTTACGTGAGTGAGATACGAGCCACGCAACAACAACTCATAGAAGTGAATGAACCAGTAGATGACGAATTCATAGGACTTATAATGCTGACAGGACTGACCGAAAAATATAATCCAATGGTCATGGCTATCGAAAACGCGGGTAGCAAGCTAACTTCGGACTCCGTTGCAGCGATCCTATTGAAAGAAGACGTACGTCATTCACCGTCACATGAATCAGATGCTGCGTTAATCGTGAATTCTACTAAGAACTCAAGCACTCGCACAACAGTTTGCACGTACTGCAAGAAGAAAGGCCACGTCGTGTCAGAATGCAGGAAAAGGAAGAATAAGAAGATTGTAACCCATTCTACCAACTACGTTACTAATACTAATGATGTTACACTTTTATCATGTTTTAATACACCTCCTTTTCAGCATACATCATCCACCTCATCATCGTCATGGTACATTGATTCAGGAGCAACTGCACATATGTGCAACAACATAAGCATGTTCTGTGATTTTACGCACAACTCAAGCTATGTCACTGCAGCTAACAATGAAAAAATGGCAAGTAAAGGTACAGGTACAATTCAATTAAATGTAACTCCTAATGTTCATTCAATTTCAAATGTCATTTATGTGCCCGACCTGGCTGCTAACTTATTGTCGGTAAGTAGCCTAGTTCAAAAAGGTTTTGTCGTTGTATTCTCGCCTAAAGGTGCTACAATTCTTTTAAAACAAGATTATAAAGTTTCTGGTACGATAGTTGCTACTGCCTCGAATTATAAAGGCATGTATAAGCTTGACATATCTGAAACACAAGCTCAGCTGGTATCTGCCAAAAAGCTAACAGCTGTGTTATGGCATAGACGCCTTGGACATTTGAATGTCAAAGCGATGAGTATTCTCAAAAAGTCTACAACAGGCATAAACTATGATGACATGTTGAATGAAACCTGTATTCCTTGCGTACAAGGTAAGTTAGCAAAAAGGCCGTTTAAAAAGTCCATTAGTAAGACCAAAAATAAACTAGAATTGATTCATACGGATCTATGTGGACCAATGAGTACGCATTCATGGGGTGGTGCCCTATATTTGCTTACATTTACGGACGATTTTACTCGAAAAACTTTTGGCTTCTTTTTAAAGTCTAAAAGTGAAGTTTTTTCGAAGTTTGTAGAATTCAAGCATCGAGAAGAAAATCAAACTGGTCTAAAAATAAAAATTTTACGCTCTGACAACGGCGGAGAGTTTGTTAACGGACCGATGTCAACCTTTTTGAGGGAAAACGGAATTGTTCATCAAAAAACTGTTCCTTATAACCCTGAGCAAAATGGTGTTTCGGAGCGGGTCAACAGAACTATAATTGAAAAAGCGAGAACTATGCTTCATGACTCCAAGCTACCAAAAGCTTACTGGGGCGAAGCTGTTAACACAGCTATTTATTTAAAAAATGTAACGCCAACTCAAGCGTTAAACAATAAAATTCCTGATGAATTATGGTATGGAAAACCGATAGATCTTTCGCATCTTCGTGTCTTTGGTTGCGAAGCGCATGCTTTAGTACCTAAAGAGAAGCGTACAAAGTTGGACTCTAAAACAAAGACTTGTATCTTTGTTGGTTACTCAAATGAGAGTAAAGGATATCGTCTTATAGATCCTCATAATCCTAGAGCGATCATAGTCGCACGTGATGTAGTCTTCATTGAAGATAAAGTGGGAAACCCCATAGTAGCAGCGGAACCCACTGATCCTGTCGACAACACTCTTATTTACAACCATATAGAGATCGATACTTCTCAACCGCAATCAGCTACACAGCAACCGGTAACTCCATCTTCATCAACACAACAATCAACTCCAGTCTCAATTGTTGATACTCAAATAGCTTCAGAACCAGTAATGCCAGAAATGTTTACTGATACTGAAAGAATTGAAAGCCTGCCTGAAGTTTCAGAAGCCGAAACCACACAAGAGTATTTAACTGCAGATACTGACTCTAGTGAATCTGCACCAACCTCTCCAGAATCAGACAGCGCGATTAATCGAGCCAGATATCCGCAAAGAGAACGAGGAGCACCTGACAGATACAGTCCGTCAATGTTTATGGTGTCCGAAAACTACGAGCCGGAAACGTACAAGCAAGCCGTAGAAGATGTTCACAATTGCGAATGGCAACAAGCTATGAAAAATGAGTATGACTGTTTAATGAAACACGGGACATGGACATTAGTGGATAGACCCACAGATAGAAAAATTATCAAAAATAAATGGGTATATAAAATAAAAAAGAATACGAACGGTGAAGTTGTTAAATTTAAAGCAAGACTTGTAGCAAAAGGCTTTACTCAGGTACATGGTATCGATTACGGAGAGACTTTTTCTCCTGTAGCAAGACTTTCATCAGTCAGACTACTTCTTGCGTTTGCCGTACAACTTAACGTTCAGTTAGATCATCTTGACGTAGAAACTGCCTTCCTAAATGGCGATTTAGAAGAAGAAATCTTTATGGAACAGCCACAAGGCTTTGAAATTGACCGAAAAGGAAAAGTTTGTCTACTTAAAAAATCACTTTATGGTCTAAAACAATCCCCACGACAGTGGAATATCAAAGTTTGTAAAGCTATGGCTAGCTTATTTATGACACAAGCAGCAAACGAGCATTGTATTTACTACAGACGAGATGGCAACAATATACTTGTCGTCGCAGTATTCGTCGACGATTTTTTCATCCTCTGTAACAATGACTGCATGAAGGAAGCGTTCAAAAGCTCACTTAAAAAGCTTTTTATTGTGAAGGATCTTGGTCCTCTCAAAGACTGCTTGGGTATGCGAGTTACTCAGAACGACGACAGCGTCACACTTGATCAAACTAATTACATTGATAGAGTAATTGAAAAGTTCAGAATGACTGATGCAATCCCCATCACTACACCAATGGAAGCTGGTATGAAACTCACCATTCCTACGAAGGAAGACGAGAGACCTGATCTACCGTACCAACAGCTTATAGGTTCTTTAATGTACATCGCAATCGGAACAAGGCCTGATATATCACACTCAGTGTCCTATCTAAGCCAGTTTAATGTACATTACGGGGAGGTGCATTGGAAAGCTGCTAAAAGGGTACTTAGATACCTTAAGGCAACAAAGGACTTAAAACTTTGTTTTAAACCGGAACAAAAGTATCCCGTCGGATATGTTGATGCTGACTACGGCAGTAATGTGGTAGACAGACGTTCATACACAGGTTACGCTTTTAAGATGAGTGGTGCGTGCATATCCTGGGAATCGCGCAAGCAGCGAACACCCGCACTCTCCACGACAGAGGCCGAGTACATGGCACTCGGAGAAGCCTGCAAGGAGGCCATTTACTTGAGATCACTCATCAAAGAAGTCTTCGACGTCATTCAGCCCATTACCATTTACTCCGACAATCAAAGCTCACTTAAACTAACTCGCAACGACACATTTCATAGTCGTACAAAACACATAGATATCAGACATCATTTCATACGTGAATTATCGCAGACAGATTTCAACCTACAGTACATACCTACAAACGATATGTTAGCTGACATCCTAACTAAGCCACTTACAAAAATAAAACACTGCCGATTTACTTGTGCATTAGGTTTAGTTACGTGTTCAGTTAGTTAGCATATTTTATACCTTTTTGTATTAAGTTTGTATGTTGTATTTTTGGATACAGGGTGCTCCATTACGGGGAGGTATTAAACCTATTTGTTTATAAATAGTAATGTAACACTGGCTGCTATAATTTAAATATTGTTCCTTTCTGTTTTTACTACTGACTTTGTCACAATAAGAAAATATACGTCTAACAAGCCTTGCGCCTTATTTATCTCTGCAAATATTAGAATCTTTCTCTACAGATGGGTGTTTACGCTCTGCATGCGATAATGTCCTGGAGAAGAACGCCACAGGTCGATCTTTCTGGGAGAGCGTAGCAGCTATCGCGTACTCTGACGCGTCGGTTTCGACAGTCAGGATTTCGTCTTCGTTAATTGCTACCAGTGAAGCTTTACAAATGTCTGACTTCAATCTTTCAAACTGGGTAATAGCATTTTCAGATAATGGGAAACAGGTTACGTTCGTCAAAGGCTGTAGCTTACTAGAGAAGTCCTTCACCCACTTCGCATAATAGGCGAACAGTCCGAGTACTCGTTTCAGTTCGGCAGTGTTCTTAGGGACCGGTAGCTGCAGCAATGGCTTGAGCCGTTCTTTGTCAGGCTCAATGGTATTATTTTTGATAGTATAGCCCAGCAAATTTATAGACTCTTGACAATATTTACATTTTTGTTCGTTTAAAGTCAGATTATACTTTTTTGCAGCGGCTTGGAAATTAAGTAAGTTCTTATCATGATCGCTTTTATCTTTCCCACATACAGTTACATCGTCAAGATAAGTAAATGTCCCCTTTAACTTTTCTTTTTCAATTATAAATTCGAGCGTACGCTGGAATGCGGCAACTCCGTTAGTGACTCCAAAAGGAATTCTTGTGAATTGATAGAGTTTCCCCGCAGCTTCAAATGCCGTGTACGGTTTTTCGCTTTCTTTGATTGGCACCTGATGGTACGCGCTCTTTAGGTCTATCTGGCTAAACACACTGTATTTTGCAACCTTAGATACAATAGTTTCAATATGAGGCAGTGGGTAGGCGTCTAAGTCTGTGAACTTGTTTATGGTTAAAGAGTAATCAATTACAAGCCTTTTCCGATGTGACCCTCCTCCTGCTACTAATACCTGCGCACGCCAGGGAGAGACGCTTGGTTCAATTACACCATCTTCCATCAGTTTTGATACTTCTTCTGTGATGAATTGTTCGTCTTGCTCGCTATAATGTCTGGACTTCACGGCAATGGGTTTGATGTTTGGAGATAGGTTGGTAAATACGGAGGCTGGAGGGACTGAAGCTTGCATTACGTTGCAGACTAAGGGTTCTTTGGGCCCCCCAAAGTTGAATTGGAGACTGGAGTGTTCTTTAAGTATATCATGGCCGATGATAACGTCGGCGCAAAGGTTGCTGACGACAAGAAACGGCCGATGTTTGTGTGAATATTCATTTATGGTAACAGTTGCAAAACAAACACTTCTGACGAACGATACGTTATTTTGAGAGGCCAGTGTTATAGTCTGCCTGTGTGGTTTCTGTTTTAGCTGCATTAGTCGTGCTATTTTCTCATCTATAAAACTCACTGAGCTCCCCGTGTCAATCAGAGCGTCGGCGTTATAGTTATTAAGGGTTACAGGGACAGTGGCTTTGGAAAGGCTTGATGGAGAGGCAGCCGAGACAGCATTAGCAGCTACTTCAGAATCATCTGAGTCCACGACAGAGTCTTCAGCAGTAACGGCGTTATTGGTAGCATTTATAGATCTACATACATTAGCAAAATGTCCTTTTCTGAAGCAAAGCTGGCATTGTGCGTTAAATGCTGGACACTTAGGTCTTCGGTGTGAGGTATTTCCCCCACAATAGAAACAGCGCCATTTAGATTGCGGTTCTGTAGTTGCTCGGGAGTTTTGGGATTCTTTAGTTACGCGTCTTGATACTTGTGCTCCTGACACGGCGTTCAAGTTTGTTTCATTGATACCACTGGTCATTGTTTGGGAGTCCCTTTCTGCAGTTTCTAAGGAGAGAGCTTGGTCGAGAGCTTTGTCTAAAGTTAGCGAGAGTTTTTAGAGTAATCTTTCTCGCATTTTTTGTGACTGTATACCAGCAATAAAGGCACCTCTTATAGCTTCTTCTTCGTGCGTTGTAGCAGTAACAGTTGCAAAGTTACAATCGCGGGCCAGGAGTCTGAGCGACCTCGCATAGTCGGATATAGATTCGCCAGGCTTTTGTTTACGCGTAGCTAGCAAGTGGCGAGCCAATATTTCGTTTTTTGGCTTGAGGTATATTTTATCGAGTACTTGAACGGCATCGTCATAGGTGGAGCAATCGCGAACGTGAGGAAAAATATGAGCTGATAAATGGTTTATCAATAGTTTCAGTATTAATGAATCAGTACCATTGGGAATCTCCTCGAGTAAAAAATTGTTAAAAGTATACTTCCAATGAGTCCACTTTAGGTCCGCTTCAGTTGCGGTAGGATCCACGTCAAACTTCTCGGGTCTTAGGTACCTTGCCACATTGGGCGCGGGTTTGGTAGCTTCGTCGGGCATAATTAAAGCTAATTAAATTGTTGCATAATTAAACGATAAACCAATTAGATATTTGGTTTTAATTAGCTTGAATCCGACATACAATTTAATTCATTTAACAGGTGTCACTAGTTGACAATACAAAAGGAGCATAGACAATAATTCAAGCCAGTTCTAGTAAGGAGATTTATATATCAGAGGCGCACAATAAATAACCAAATTTCCCAGGAAATAAAAACACTCCTACACAACTAAACTTATTCAACTGCGCGTTCCTTAAAAACTATGGTTTTCCTCAAAATCCCCTAATGGTTTGAATGTTGAAGTGATTGATGGTATCAGTAGCTAGGGCAGGCTCGCGGGAGCGCCCATTTTTCATCCCACCACTTTTTCTTTGACCCTTCTAGGGTGAATTTCAAAGCATTAAAACATCTACGAGCAGAGAAAAATTAATAAGGTAGAGTAGTGAAATTGGTCCTTCCACGACCCACACACACTTAGGTAACTCACATGCCACTTCCATGGATGTCATTTAAGAAAGAAAGAAAATATTTATTCAGCAAAGAATAAGAAACAGAAAGAATAAAGATATGCTGAGCAGCAGCGCTGATTTTCAGTGGGGCCCTGAACTTAAAAAACTAAAATACCTTAAACCTAAACCTATCGGGTGACGCTACGCTCACCATGACCGTATGGTCATAGATTCCTTCGCCTTTCTGAGATAATTAATTAAAAAAGGAGCGCTAACCAATGTCGCACAAATCTAACCTAACGTTACAACGCTTACAACCCCATACAACCCACAGGCTCCACTGAAAACCAGCGCTCTTGGCATTGCCGTGGTGACTGGAGGTCATTTCGGCTATACATAGCGGTCGAGTAATTGTAATATGTTTGTTTTTTTCTGTCTTGTTTTGTATTGCGAACTGAATAAACGATTTTTCTTTCTTTCTTACATTTTTTTACTTTTTCTTTCCGTCTTATCTATTTACCCGGGGTGCGTGTCGGGTTTCCTCTTCGTGCGCCCAAGTGCTGCGGTTCCCTTATGGACTCCTCCCGGGGAAGAACAGTGCTTGGGCCGGCGCATCCTGCGCATCGGTCAATGATTTCTTAGCCTATATGGTAGGATATCGTTATCCGATGCCTAATAAATAAATAAATAAAATGCATTTATTTCAGACTGCTAGAATCGATATTTTAGTTAGTACACTAATATCTTGATGATTTTTTTCGACCCAAGCTGTGGAATATTTTTATCACTGACATCAGCTTAAGCCTTGTGGCCGTAAAAAAGAGAAACCATTAACCCTAAGGGCCCCTTGTTTAAAAACATCAAAGAGATAGTGACGAAAGGCAAAATTATCTGTTCCAGGGATCTTCTAGCCTAACCAGTCTTCCAGTATTTGTTTGTCATTATCATTTTACAGCTTGTTCGATCTCCACACATAAACAATGTTTATCGATTGGAATATTAAGTACCAGTTGTCGTAAACATTTAAGCGCGTTGTCATCTCGGCTTTGGTGCAAGCGAAGTTCGGGACAGCTTTTGAGTTCACAAGCTTTTACCGAACTTGGCCGTATTGTTGGAAAAGTTGAGTTTGCGATCATTAATGTTGAGCAATGATTAGAGTATTAGTTAATTGTGGAACAATGTTGAATGTTGCTAATGTTGTGTGCGTTTCATTTGTGTTTTTCTTTCAATGTGTGCTTTGTTAAGTGACCTGTAGCTCTAACATGACCGACCAACAACAAAAATAACAAATACTCTTTATTAATTCACATAAGTAAACAAAATAAAAGGACACACGGACACAGCCGTGTGTCCCTTTAATTTCCCTAAATTTAACATGGGATTCAACAGGCAGTCTTATCGCTAAGCAGCTATCTCTTTCAGACAACCTTTGGAAAGAGATACGATCAGAAGTAGCCAAAGTAGAATGGGCAGTGCAAATTAAATAAACACATTACCCTCTTTTGCGTCGCGCAGTCGGGTAAAAAGAACCAAACACACTCACAATAAACGAACACGTTCTTTCTTTCTTATACTTCAAATTCTACTGTTAAGGGGGTTAAAAAGAGGGGGTGGAAGTTAATACCTTATCCATAACTTACGCGGACGGAGTCACAGGGAAAAGCTATTCTTGTATAACGACTCAGTGATCGTTTTTATATATTAAAAAAACGAAATAAAGTCAACTTTTAAATTGCCAGCCAAACTGTGACATCGCTAAGTTTCACTTGGACATTTTTCACTCGCCGCCGTGATAAAACGTGCTACAAAGTGCTACGGCGTAGCGCTACGTGCCGCGTAGCGGGGTCTACGAACTCTACGACTTCGCCGCGTTCCTACATTTAACGTATCATTTTAACTACCAGCCGTCAAACTTTGACAGATTTCTTTGGAAATTGTGTAAAAAAACTTAAAGGTTGGTAGGTATAGGTCGATTGATAAGAGTTTGCAAAACGTATGAAACTAACTGGATCAACATACCTTGCTACTTCGCGAAACCAGTACCAGTGCAGGACATTTTTCATTGAAAATCCCACCCTCCTCCGCTTTTACACGAAACAGCATATATTGCACAGACTCAACTCAACTCCTATATTACAAACACCACCAAAACTAAACACTAAAACTACACGATCTACGCGCGTTCCGCTTCCATACAAGGCATCATCTGGATCAAATAGTACGACCGTTAAGTATTACGTTCGTTTAAGTAGTATTAATTATTTAACGTATGACACTCAAACGACACTGTCACTTATTTCACAGACATTTGGTGCCAGTTCTTATGAATCCACATATAAATCGATACCTTGTTATAAATATTTACTGCCACACAACTATTTTTGCTAATTTCGCGCCCCACATAATAAAATGACATTAGTCACATCGTCTATAAAATAACATGAATAGTAAAAAATTGCATTCTAATATACGACACCAGAGATATATATTTTTTTTATTCAACATAGGAAGGCAAACAAGCAAGTGGGTCACCTGATGGTAAGTGATCACCACCGCCTATAGACACCTGCAACAACAAAGAGAGTGCAGATGCGTTGCCAACCCAGAGGGCTAAGATGGAATACCTCTTGTGCCAATAATTACACCGGCTGTCTTGCTCTCCACGCCGGAACACAACAGTGCAAGAACTGCTGCTTAGCGGCAGGATTAGCGAGCAAGATGGTGGTAGCGATCCGGACGGACCTTGCACAAGGTCCTACCACCCGCAATATTCAATCTAGCTGTAATAAGTGCTTGCACTGTTGTTCCGGCGTGGAGAGCAAGACAGCCGGTGTAATTACTGGCACAAGAGGTATTCCATCTTAGCCCTCTAGGTTGGCAACGCATCTGAAATCTCCTTGGTATTGCGGGTGTCTATAGGCGGTGCTCACTTACCATCAAGTGTCCTACTTGCTTGTTTGCCTTCCTACTTTATAAAAAAAAATCTAATATTACTCATAACCGATTAACTTCTAAGCAGCGGGTTTAACTCGACGAATTCATACTAAAACGGGCTTGATAGGGCCGTCATATCATACAAAAAACGTCACAATAGCGTTGTGTTAGTCTTCTCTTTATAACTTGTACCACTACCATAACACATTACCTTCTCAATCACACATGCATGATGCAGAATTCAATAACATTAACAAAAGGGCTAAATCTTTATTGTAAATGTATACATATATCAACAGCCGAAATCTCAAATAAATAAATAAATATTTTTGGGACAATTAACACTAATTGACTTAGTCCCAAAGAAAGCAACTAAAGCTGCTTGTGTTATGGGTACTGGACAACGGATATACATACTTATATAGATAAATACATATAACATCCAAGACTCGGGTACAAACATTCGTATTCATCATACAAACATTTGCCCCTCCCAGGAATCGAACCCGGAACCTCAAGCTTTGTAGTCGGGGTCACTAACCACTAGGCTATCCGGTCGTCAAATGTCGTAAGGGACATTGAAGGACATGCCACTTACGTCATTTGACTGTCCATTGTCGATAAAGATGCAAAAGCCGCTCGCTATGCTACAATATCCTGCTATTTAAGCCAAACTGAATTCACTAATAATATAAAAAAAGTTTTTATTTTCATTCCTCACTGGCTGAAAATAAAACAATACCATACCTTCACTTGTTTTTACGAGCGCAAGAAAGGCACCTAGCACGAACCTTCTTGACGAGGCGTGACTTTTTTTTAATCTTTATTTATTTAGGGGTTTTGATCAAAGCTGAACATGTCAGCCCCATTAGAAAATAATATACAAATATATACAAAAACACATTTAAAAATCCACAAAACAAAAAAAAACTACTTTATCAAACATTTGTACAAACTCCTAGCTGCATCGCTAGTTGGTTCAGACGGCCGTAACATAATACGTCTCTTTCTTACTGGGCTTGTAAGAAAGAGACGCACTGAGTTACAGCGTGTTGAAAAGGTTCGTGCTAAGGGTGCTGTTCCTAATTCAAAATTAACGTCTTAGTAGTAAAAGCGACGACCCGCGCGTTTGGAATTTTTTTTATAGCTCACCGACGCTGGCTGAATTGACTGATGCTTACCTGTAAAAAAAGAAAACATTAGAAAAAAATATTTTCACAAATATATTTTGGAAATAGGAAGGCTAATAAGCAAGTGGGTCACCTGATGGTAAGTGGTAAGAGATCACCACCGCCTATAGACACCCGCAACACCAAGAATATTGCAGATGCTTCCAACCCAGCGGGGTCCCCGAATCAAAATCCGTGGTGCGGTTAAGAAGGATCAAGCGGGAGGAGATATGAGTAGACAGATACTTTGTATAGATGTTTTCAATGTAAAGATAAAGATACATCATAAGAGATCGCTCTCAAGCGATAAGACCGCCTTTTGGATACCTAACCTATATTTAACATTTATCTGTAATTCTGTGAAATTTTTAATGAGCGATTTAATAAAGCATATTGTTTTGTATAAATAATGTACCGGCTGTTATACTACACAGGGCTACCCACGCGCCGCCCGCGCATCATTAATAACGCAAGTTTGGACGCGGCGGCCGCGGACGCACAGACTAACTTTACAGCTGGCTGATTTATCATCACTCCGTAAATCATTGGTTCCCAAACTTTTTCCAATCAAGGACAACTTTTATCGTTCGGTTGTTAGGGACCAGAAGGTTCAGCAATCATTAATATCCATAATTGAATTTAAAAATAAAAGCACGAACCACATCTTTAGAGATGAACATGTCAGCAACGCCGTTCAAGTTTCTATTTCCGGAACATTGTAATTACTAGTTTAGCTTATTCAAGAGAGTGAAAATTAAATGTCCACTAGATTAGCTAACTGCATCTGAGATTTCGGATCCAAGTGCTCCATACTGGCACATAAAGAAATAAATATCTTGGGACAATTAACACCAAATGATCTAATTACAAACTAAGCGAAGCTTGTACTATCGGTACTAAGCATAAACATACGTATATAAATAAATACATACTTAAACACACATGTTATCCACAACTCAGGTGCCTACAAACATTATTATCATGTGATATATAGATATAGGTGTTCACGCCATCTTTTTCAACGCGCATTGCTGTCTATGCTTCAATTTAGAAACAACTCTTAAATAAGTTGCATAATCCTCCCGCGGAGGACTGCAGAGGCGCGCACGGGCCACCGGTTGGGAGCCACTGGACTGAATTAATGGATTCAGTGACTTTTGGAACAAAGCACAATTTGATTATAGGTTTCATTGGGTGTTTGCTGCCACACCCCGTGACTGACATCGGTCAATATGAACAAAGAGTTCAAAGCATAAACTTACACACCGTCAACGATCTTTTATACTTCTGGTGACTTAGTACAGCCAGCCTAAAATTCGCAAGTGTGTTAATCATACTTGTAAATTGTTTTAAACCTTGGCGTTTTCATTCAAAGTTATCTACACTATCTACATATACACTAATATAATAAAGAGGTAAACTTTGTTTGCACATATGAAGGGGGTAATCTCTAGAACTACTGAACCGATTCCAAAAATTATTTCACTAATAGAAAGCTACACTATCTCTGACGGACATAGGCTAATAATTTCACGCGATCGAAGTCGCAGTTATCCGCTATATACTATAACAGGACTTTATTGTGCAAAATATATATCCTTGGCATTTCGATCGCATTGCAACGGCTGTGAGTAAACAGAGTTTTTCATCACATTTCTATTCAGTGTTTCGCTTAATACCAGGCCCTTTTCCATCAACATTACACTATACCAGAATACCAGGTCTGTATTACTGTAAGTGGGGGGGATCAAGAGGGGGTTAAGGGATGCTAATAAGCCCGCGGTGCAGGCGCGGCCCATTACCCATTTGAACCCCTACCGCTGGTAAGCTTTTAAATATTTGATATGTAAAATAACATTGTAATTTTGATTTATTTAAAAAATTACACCTCGTTGAGTGTCTTGCCGGTATCTTCTCTTCACAGGGGTTTTCCGAACCGGTGGTAAATTTCTTGACATTCATAAGTGCTACCTGTAAGCTTAATCTGAATAAAATATTTTGACTTTGACTTTGAAGCTACACTAGTAGTAGGGATTCGCCGGTTCTGGATCACTTTTTTTTCGCTCAAAATGGCGGATTTGGGGGCAAAGAAATCTAAAAAAAAAAAAAAAAAAAAAAAAAAAAAAAAAAAAAAAAAAAAAAAAAGGTCAACACCCCATTTAAAGCGATTGGACGGGGTCTCATCACGCTCCGCCCACTCCTTCACGTATATATGTACTTCCATTGCAACATAATACCAACACTTAATCACATACTCATAAAAGGATAGAGACCCTTTCCTTTGTTTCCTACTCACCCTTTGTTACGTTCAACTTCTTACCTGCGCCCACTTGGGGGTTCGGTGCCGACCTTTTTTTTTCCTGGGTACCTGATCGCCCGCCACGCTCCGTACAAATAAAATACCATGTCTTTTCATAAGTCCACTTTCAATTCATTATTCTATCAGCACATAAATATCCTATCGCATTATTCGCAGTACACTTTTATTCGTAGCCTATAACTTTTAGGACTATCATAAATCTAACCTAACCTAACCTACATTTTGGAGAAATTCAAACCTAACTTAACCTAACCTCCATTTTGGAGACATTCAAACCTAACCTAACCTACATTTTGGAGAAATTCAAACCTAACTTAACCTAACCTACATTTTGGAGACATTCAAACCTAACCTAACCTACATTTTGGACAAATTCAAACCTAACATAACCTAACCTAGGTTTTGGAGAAATTCGCAAGCCATAACTTTCAGGACTATTTTAAATCTAACTTAACCTAACCTACGTTTTGGAGAAATTCGTAAGCCATAACTTTCAGGCCTATCTTAAATCTAACCTAACCTACGTTTTGGAGAATATTGTCACGCTATACTTGGTTTGTACTTTTGATTCGCAAGTCGATGTTTCGTGGACATATCTTTTGACAAATTCTTATTTTGCAAACTACTTATTTTATTCTGAATCCATAACTTTCAGGACTATCATAAATCTAACCTAACCTAACCGACGTTTTGGAGAATATTGTTACGCTAAATAGTAAATGGTTTCAGTTAAAAACAAGAATTTTGTTGCTTTATTGCTTTTTACTTCTAACCTTATTAAGTACTCCTTAGAAATACTAGTTTTAACGTGTTTGTTACGCAATTCGATTATTTAAATACTAGTCAAAACTTGTAGGATTGCACTATGTACAAAGGATATTAAGAACGCAGCCTTGTGTTTCGCTTACACAGTAGGTACTATCCTACATTTTGTGGACATATTATATAGCTAAAGTTTATTTTATGAATATACATATAGACAGAGAGTTTACATAATACAGTAAACGGTTTCAGTAGCTTTATTGTTTTCTTTGTATCAAACGCACCACGATCTTTTATTATTTAATTACTTAACATCAATACACTATGCAAAGAGAGCTTTTTGAAAAAATAGCTAGTTTGAACGTGTTCACTAGGCGAACCGTTTACCTGACCATCGTCAATAAGAGGAGCGTTATGTTTTTTTGAGTGTATGTCTTTGAAGATACTGGTTTAAACCTGCTAAATTGCACTACGCATAAAGGACCTCAAGAACGCGGACGGCATTGTATAATTGCTTTATTGTTGTCTTTGTATCAAAAGAACCGCCGCTGTCTTTTGTTATTCAACAAACCGCGTCTGGGGAATACGAGTTTATACCTGTTCAATAAGCGAAGCCCTTCTTTAAAAAAATACCTGTCCCAACTCGTAGGGATTGCGCTGGGTATAAAAGCCCGCCATCATATCTCGGCTTCATTGCGCCCCAAACAATTCTCCGAGCAAGATCTTCCAGTAAGAGAGTCGTGAGTCGTGAAGTTTAGTGCAAGGTTGCTGAAAGCAGTGTTTCGTTGCTGAAATGGATGTAAGTATGTAGTCATAATTTTATGTGTGCCCACTTATTTCAGATTTTGATTGATTGTAACATAACCTTCATCTATGTTTTATGTGTGCCCACTTATTTCAGATTTTGATTGATTGTAATATAACCTTCATCCATTTTTGTGTTTACCATGTAAATCTACTTTGAAGGACCTTTTGAATAACGTTTTTATTTTGTTACAGGAAAACACATTTAAAAATTATTACTATCCCGACGACGAAGCAAGTGATGAAGAAGGAACGTTGGCCTATAAAGTCAAAAAAGCTATTGCTAACACTAACAAGAGGCCTAATAACAGCATAGATGGCTTCTTTGAAAAACGGAAGAAAAGGAAAGTTGCTGTAAAGTCGTCGAGCGTCAGCCAAGCTACTGCGGAAGGCGTGGCTTTTATAAAGTCCAATAAAGACGATGCATCATACGCCTCACATCTTATAAAAATTGAGGTGTATGATGCGCGGAAAATAAAAAATGTTCCGCCAACGGAGCATTGGAAACATGCGGAAGTGCGTGTTAAATACTACGCGCACTCCGAAGAGGATGCTCACGTGGAATCCACAAGAGATGTGATTTACCAAATCACCAAACAGTTAGCGGAAAAAAGTGATTGTGTCAATTACGTTATAGACAATACAAAATAAGTGTAAAAGTAGTTTTAAGATCTTCATTTGTTCCTTTTATCTTTTTTTACTCGATTGTTTGCGTTTTGTTTGTTAATTGCTTTATAACTCGTACCGAACATTTTTCTTTGTATAGCGAACACCTTTTGTATTCTAAGCTTCCTTTCTAGTTATTATTTTTCCGACAAAGAGTCATTGTCTTTCATATTAGATAAGTAACACAAGTTCCAAGCGCCGATGTTCATTGTATAAATAGACCATAGCCCGCTTTAAAAAAAAACACATTCTAACGAAGACGTAATAATGGACGGACAGAGCTGCAACTTCTTCGACCAACAACTTGAACAGCTTACTGAAGACCAAAGGCTATACGAACTCTGCGAAAAAGTGGAACAAGAATATTTTAAAACGTAGGTTACTTACCTTTGTTATAATTCTGCTTTTGTTATAATTGTGCTTTTGTCATAGATATCCATCCTACTGAATCATGCTTCAACTCATTTGATGCTAATAGTTCCCTTTGTTATATTGTGTCATTGTAATGGATACCCATCCTACCGAAACATGTTTCAACTCGTTTTTTGCTAGTTGTAGCTGGTAGGGGTGGATTTTAAGGTATTTAAACCGAATGCCAGTTGCTTCAAATCATTTGTTACTTTTCTCGCGACGGCATAAGACTAGTTCTATTTAAGATGTATTTCAATTTGGATCTATCTCAAAGTGAAATTGCAAGCCTAGATAAATCTTTGATCTTGTCCAAATTCCATAATTTGATACGATTATGGTATTTAAAAAAAGTTTTACCACTTTCGTGGTTAGAGGATACGGAGATTATGCCATATTTCACACCATGCAGTGGACACATCATACACACTCATCAATCTGACACATCCGATGAAATTGATGGTGTACTGCCAATGCAGGCATATTGTTTAAATTGTAGACGAGAAATGAGTTAGTATTAAACTTTTAGGTGTTTTTGTTTATGTTATAATTGTCAATAATTTGTAATATTAATAATTGTTTTATTTTTGCAGATCTTTACAAGTTGGCCGAGGAGGTGTAAATAAAAAAAGATCAGCAATGTCTACCGTGACTGCCGAACCACCAACAAAGAAAAATAAACCTTTGAACAATTCAGCTAGCTACGCTGCTGTGGCAACGTCAACAGTATCAGTTGGACACCAAAACGTGAGTACAGAAAGTAATCACAAAATTGAATGTCCTGTGTGTCACGTGTCAGTATCTAGAAAATATTATTCCAACCACTTGAAAAGTAATACTCATAAAAACAACGTGATAAGTTCTGACAAGGAATTTACAAACGTTCAGTTAATTGAAAGCGCGTTCGGGAATAGAATAGTTACTTACAGAATTTTACCTGATTCCGTTACTACCAATGCATTTGAAACACCAGAATTATTTTTGCATAATATCAAGGGAAAAGTGTTTAAGTTACTAGAACGATCCATAGCAGAACAAACTGTCGTAAAAGTAAATTTCATTCTTAATGCAGACTTTACACAACAAACTAAGCAACTTAATAATGTTTTTGACTTTCAATCGTTAAATTACGTCTTTTGCAAGGGGGACGCCACAGATGGTATTTATGCATCACTTGTAACTGAAATTGTTAACAAAGTAACCAATTTTGAAAAAAAAGACAGCGGATGGAGTTTAGTTAAAATAAAATATTTAGACATGAATATCAATAAATTCAATCCTTTGCGTGGTTCATCTTACATAAACTTACCATTGGATATAAAAAACAAAAAAGCAGTTATCAACGTTAAAAACAAAGACCATGAATGCTTCCGTTGGGCTATACTGTCAGGTTTATATGAGCCAAATAACAACTCTAACAGGGTCTCGTCGTACAAATTGCACAGAAATAAATTGAAATTTGAAAATCTTTCCTTCCCAATAAAAATAAACGATATTCATAAATTCGAGAAAATGAATGATCTAAGCATTAATGTTTTTGGCTTGGAGTACGATTCGAAAAGCAAGCAAAATAAAGTTATTGGTCCGTTACACTTAACGAAAAGTAGGAAAACTATCCATTTAAACTTGCTGTATTTAAATCACGGTACTAAGGGCCATTATTGTTACATAAAAAGTCTATCGCGATTAGTATCAAAACAAATGACGACGTCAGAGCATGCAATCCACTTATGTGATGGTTGTTTAATTTATTTCACTTCACATGAAAAATTGCAGAAACATCAAAAACATGACTGTTTTCATGTATGTACAAACTTACCCTCTGAAAACGATAGTAAAAGAAACTGGTTTAATGAATTAGTTCCCTCTAACCAAATATCATTCAATAACTACGATCGTAAATTGAGGGTCCCATTTGTTATATATGCCGATTTCGAAGCATTTTTAAAACCCATTGAAACTTGTATCAACGATCCGAATAAATCCTCAACAACCAATGTTCAGGAACATGTAATGTACAGTTTTGGATACTATATTAAATGTTCATATGATGACAGTTTATCTGTATATAGAACATACACAGGTCAAAATTGTGCCGAATCATTTATGAAATTATTAAAAAAAGATTTAGAGAACATTTGCAAAAAGAACACTTTTGTAAAATGTCCTTTGCCCTTAACGGGACAAGATAAAGTAACCATAGCACAAAGTGATACCTGTTTCATTTGTGAAAAAAAATTAAATGAAGAATTCATTGTGTCTCATAACCAACATACCGGTGCTTTTGAAGGAGTTGCTCATCCATCCTGTTCTGAGAAATATCGAACCCCTAATTTCTTACCTGTGTTTTTACACAATTTGAGTAGCTATGATGCTCATTTTATTGTACACGGGCTTGGATTTGAAGAGGGGGACATAGAAGTTATCCCACAAAACAAAGAAAAATATATTTCTTTCTCCAAGCAATTTCACATCAATAACCATGTAATGAAATTAAGATTTCTTGATTCCTTAAAATTTATGAGTAGCAGTCTTGATAAGTTAGTCAAAAATTTACTGCCCGATCAGTTTCATGAACTTCGGTTAAATTTTCCATCTGAAGAAGACTTCAAACGCTTAATACGAAAAGGAATATATCCATATGAACATATGACATCTTTTGAATCATTAGAATTGGTTAGTCTTCCCAATCACGATGATTTTTACAGCTCATTAAATGATAACCACATTTCAGAAAATGATTATAAACATGCACGTGACGTATGGAATCACTTTAAATGTAAAAACATGGGGGATTATTCAAATCTTTACTTAAAAACTGATGTTTTGTTGTTAGCAGATGTGTTTGAAAATTTTAGAAATGTTTGTAAAGAAACATATGGATTGGATCCTGCACAATATTACACGGCACCTGGATTAAGTTGGGATGCTATGTTAATGTCTACTAAAATTAATCTAGAACTTCTAACGGACATTGACAAAATTTCTTTTATTGCAAATAACATAAGAGGTGGTATTTCTCAATGTAGTAACAGACATGGGAAAGCTAATAATATATTTATGTCTGAATATGATCCTACGTTACCATCTTCATTTTTGATGTATCTAGATGCAAATAACCTTTACGGTTGGGCAATGTCACAATGCCTTCCCATTGGCAAGTTTGAATGGGTGGATAATAATACCGATTTTAATGTTTCTGATGATGCTGAACACGGATACATTCTAGAAGTTGATTTGGAATACCCAAATAACTTACACGATTTTCATTCTGATTTACCATTCTGCCCAGAAAACGTTTGTTTAGGTGATACCAAAGAAAAAAAGCTGATTCCTAATTTAAATAACAAAGCGAACTATGTGATTCACTATCGAAATCTAAAACAATGTTTAAAATCTGGTTTACGTTTGCTAAAAATTCACAGAATTTTAAAGTTTGAACAAAAGGCATGGTTAAAGACTTACATCGATTTAAATACACACATGCGTTCGTTGGCCAGATCAGAATTTGAAAAAGACTTCTTCAAACTCATGAACAATTCTGTTTTCGGTAAAACTATGGAAAATATAAATAAAAGAGTGAATGTTAAATTACTTAACCACTGGCAAAACCACGGAAAAACTCAAGGAGTTCAATCTTTAATAGCAAGACCTGAATTTCACAGCCTTTCTATATTTTCGGAGAATTTGGTTGCAGTACAGTTGAAAAAAACAAAAGTCTTGTACAACAAACCTATTTATTTAGGATTTTGTATATTAGATTTGTCAAAAACTTTAATGTATGAATTTCACTATGACTTCATGAAAACCAAATATCCAGATAAACTGAAATTGCTTTACACGGACACGGACAGTTTGGTATATCAAATATTTACGGATAACTTTTACGCTGATATACTAATAGATCTAGAATCTTACTTTGATACTTCTGATTATCCTCCTGACAATCGATACGGTTTGCCATTAGTAAATAAAAAGCAATTGGGTTTTTTTAAAGATGAAAATAATGGTAAAATTTTTAAAGAGTTTATTGGCCTTCGATCAAAAATGTATGCAATGGATGTACAAAACGAATTTATAGCAAAAGCAAAAGGAGTTAATAAATGTATTACTAAAAAATTTAACATTGACAATTACAAAACATGTTTGTTCAAAAAAGATAATCTGTTGTGTGAAATGATGCGGTTCAGGTCTATAAAACATGTTATATTTACACAAAAAATAAACAAAATATCTTTATCACACAGTGATACAAAACGATATTTACTAGAAAATTCCACTGACACGCTTGCTTGGGGCCACTACAGAATAAAGGACATTCAGTGTTAATATTACTTTTCTGTACTTGCGATTGTTCCTAAATTCGTAACAAATTTTTTTGTAATTATTGAGTATGGACTGGTAATAAGATAATAGAAAGTTGTAATTTATGTATAATTTAAAAATTTCAGAATGTTTTTAGACATTTTTTTTTTATAAATTTAAGTTTTTTCTTTGTAGTATTATGCATGGACTAGTAATAAGATTACAGAAAGATGTAATTTACTCTTTTTTTTTAAATTAAATAAAGTGTTTAGATAAATTTCATGTGTTTTTATTTAAAAATTATTCAGGTGTGACAAAACTATATAACCTTGTTTGGACTTAAAAAAAAATCATTAGTGTTTTAGTACTTTTAGATTCAACACGTATAACAGATTTATATAATGATTCACTTTTGTCACCCTTTTACGGCCATTGTTGCTGGTCCCAGTGGGTGTGGAAAATCAAAATTTGTCACAAACTTTTTAAATGATTGCAAAGTACTATGCGATGTAAATTTTTCGGAAGTTATTTGGTGTTATGATGAAATGCAACCTTTGTACAATCTGGAAAATGTTAATTATAGTCAAGGAATACCTGATATTAACATGTTTGATGGGAAGCAACCTAAACTTCTTATTATCGATGATTTGATGAGGGAGTCAGATGGACGGATCGTTGATATTTTCACGAAGGGTAGTCATCACAGAAACTTAAGCGTGTTTTATATTACACAAAATATATTTCACCAGGGACGAGGTCAACGTGACATCTCGCTAAACACAAGTTACATTGTATATTTTAAAAATCCTAGAGATAAAACTCAAATACGATACTTGTCGCGACAAGTTTATCCTGAAAATTCAAAATTCGTGGATGAAGCCTATAAAGATGCTACTAAGGATGCCCATGGATATCTCATGATTGATCTGAAACAAAATACAGATGACTTATGTCGTTTCAAAACTAAAATATTTCCGTTCGATAAAAATTGCACAGTTTACATTCCTAAAAAAGGATTTAAATATAACAGGAATCAACAAGTTTTAGTCAGTTCTAAATGATGCACTCGAGTGTGAGCACATATAAACACTTACTTGAAGCGTTGCAAGTACTTAAACCAAAATATCGCACGGCTTTACTCAAAGCTTGTGATGATGATGAAATCAATATTATTTGCGAGTGTATTTATAACGTGCTAAAAGGAAAAATTCCATTAGAAAAAAAAGAAAAATCTAAATTAAATAAACACAAGAACATATTACGCAAGCTAGTTTCAAAGGGAAAACAAAAACTAAGAAAAACTATCATCATTCAAAAGGGTGGTGCATTTCTACCTGTTATTTTAGGTGCAGTTTTAAGTGCTTTAATAAACTCTTTATAACCAAAATGGAGAACACAAAAAAAATGCTTTTGGTAGAACAAGATTTTATTGAAAGACTTAAAAATAATGAGCTATCAGAGAACTCATCGTCTCGTCTGGATGGAGAGATGAAAAAAATATTGAAAAGTAAAATGGATGATCGTGAAAAATGGGCATTATATTCCCAAGCACTGCAGCGATTTTTACATTTTGCCGAAGCAGATCGAAAGCCTTTCAAAATACCAATAGTAATGGATGGAGTTGATCACTTAAACAACCTCAACAGTGACTTAGATTCAAAGGTAAAAAAGCAGGAAAATGCAAATAATGACTCAGTCGCAAGCCCAACTTTGCTGGAAGATGATGTTCCTGCTACACCACCACTTAATAAAACGAATCAATACTATCCTGTGGAATTAACTCCATCTCATATCGTACAAGGAATACCGAAATCTTATCGATCGAAAACCCAAACTTTAATGGACATTATTATCCTTAATAAAAAAAAAATTTGGTGGAAGACAGGAGGGGAAGTTGTGTTAAACAATCGAGTGATCCCAAATAGCAATATTGTCGATCTGATAAACGATGTAACAAGACCTCTAAAACGCGCAAAACCAATAGGTTGGGAAGAATTTGCATTGGTTTTAAAAGATATAGGAGTTCCTACATTTTGTATTGGTAATCCTGCTAACTTGGAGTATATGAAGAGAGATTACACCAACGAGTTTCGCGCATCATCATCATCTTCTAAAAATACAAGGGATTCATCATTTAAAGTAAAAAACGCATCTACACCTATTTCTGCTAAAACAATTGAGTCGACCAAAAAGAAATTAGATTGGGAAAAATGGACCCCCTATTAGATATAAATAAGATTTACTACGATGTGTCCAACCCAGCTGGTTACAGTAGTATAGATAAGTTAGCGAAGGAAATGAAAGGTAATATGAGCAAGGAGGAAGTAAAAAAATGGTTACAGTCTCAGGAAACGTATACTTTACATAAACCTGTCCACCGACGATTTACTAGGAATCGATACATCCTATCTAATTATAATGAACTCTGGCAGGCTGATCTCAGTGATATGCGTACTTATAGTCAATATAATGATGGATATAAATATATTCTTTGTGTTATTGATGTTTTTAGTAAATATGCTTTTGCAAGAGCCATGAAAAAGAAGGATTCAGAAACAGTTAAACAATGTTTTGAAAGCATATTTGCAGAAGCCAAATCTACCCCTCGTCACATCCAATCCGATAAAGGCACAGAATTTGTTTCAAAGGTGGTAAGAGACTACTTTAAAAGCAAAAACATTAATTATTACACCACTAATAATCCAGACATTAAAGCAAGTATAGTTGAAAGGTTTCAAAGAACTCTTAAAATGAAAATGTGGCGTTATTTTACTCATAGAAATACTTACAACTACACTAATATATTACAAGATCTTCTTCACTCTTATAACCATACTTATCATTCTAGTATCAAAATGCGACCAATTGATGTTAATTTTAATAATATCATGACTGTTTGGTGTAACTTATATGATAGAAAAAAAGACAAACAAATTTCATTAGAAACCACACAACTGAATGTAGGTGATCATGTTCGAATAACTAAATATAAACACATATTTCAAAAGGGTTATGAAACTAATTGGAGTGATGAAATTTTTATAATTGATGCAATCATTAGACGATCTCCGAGACTTGTTTATACCTTAAAGGACTTGGATGGTGAACCAATCGTAGGTACATTTTATTCTAAAGAATTACAAAAAACAACTTATCACCCCTCCATGAAGTATAAAATTGATAAAATAATACGCTCTCGGCGTGTTGGTGGCAGAAAGGAAGTGTTAGTGAAGTGGCAAGGTTATCCGAGTAAATTTAATTCTTGGATTCTTGCATCAAACTTAGAAAAAATATGAGTGAAGGAAGTTTTTATATAACTTTGTTAAGCAATAGCTCGACGGCTTATTATACTGATAATACAACAGCACATTTTATGACCAAACTACCTAAGACCGTTAAATTAGAAGGAGAATGGGTTGTTGGTTTAGTGGAATTTCAATACCCACGTTCCATGTACAATGTTCAAGATCAAGAAAATATCATCTATATAAAAAAGAAAGTACGATTACCTAATGACAAGTTTGACAAAATCATAGATATAAAAACTCACATACCTGCTACTACATATGATAGCGTTGACACTTTCCTTGACGCGTTCAATGAAAACCCGCAATTAAAAAATAAGGTGAAATTTAGGTGTGATAAAATATCAAAAATGGTGGCTATAACTGCAACTGAAGATATAACATCTATCATAACATCACCGATACTGAGTTTGCAGTTAGGTTTCAAACCACGATCTAATTTAAAACAAATTTCAATTGGGAAAAATCCAGTAAATTTGTATTTAGGGTTACCATCACAAATATTTGTGTATACCGATATCATTGAACCGCAAGTAGTGGGGGATGTTATAACATCATTGTTGAGAATAATTCCATTGGATCCAACTCAGTTCGTTTATGGAGCTTACAAAATGCATGTCTTCTCACCTGCTCATTATGTACCTGTTTTACGTAGAGAGTTCGATACGATTGAAATAGATATAAGAACGACTACCGGTGCCAGAGTACCATTTCAATTTGGATCTTCTTGTGTGAAGCTACATTTTCAACGAATAAAATGACTCACAAACGATCGTCTGCCTCTTGTCCATATGAACATTATTATTTACATCAAGCTGGCTCTGGTGTAGGAATTGTCTATAAAGGTGTTCCATTTCAACGAGGTCATGGGATTGGAAGCTTTTTGGGTGGGCTATTTAGGTCTGTGATTCCTTTGTTATCCAGTGGTTTTAGGGCTGTAGGGAAAGAAACATTAGATGCGGGGATCGGCCTGCTGTCTGATATGGTAAATTCACGTCCTATGGAGAGTTCGATCAAGTCTCGATTCAAAGATGCAAGTGCTAACTTAAAAAGAAAAGCTGATGAAAAAATTGATTCTCTAATGTCAGGATCTGGGTATAAAATGTCAACTAAAAGACGAGAACGACTCATTCCGTTAAAAGCATCACGACGAAGAGGAAGTAAAAAAATTAAAAAGTATAACGTCGAAGATATATTTTCATATTAAATAATGTCATTCTTACATAATCATTCATGTGAATGTGCAAAATCTGAGTTAGATATATTTGCCCTGCCGTCAACTCAAACCAGTATTGAAAGTGGACAATGGGTTCATTACAAACCGATTTCATCTTTAAACGACGACGGCCCTATAGAATTTCAAGTTCCCGGATCAGGTGATGACTATATTGACTTGTCACATACGTTACTGCATGTCAATGCAAAAGTATTGAATCAGGATGGTACAAATTTAAAAGCAGATGTCCAAGTTTCGCCTGTTAACAATTGGTTGCATTCCCTTTTCAATCAACTAGACATATATTTAAATCAAAAACTCATATCACCTCCGAACAACACATATGCCTATCGTGCTTATTTGGAGAATCTTCTTAACTATGGTCCAGCAGCCAAAGAATCTCATCTAACTTGTGGATTGTGGTACGAAGATACTGCACATCATATGGATGCCGTTGACGCAACGAACAAAGGGTTTCACAAAAGAATGGAATTTGTGAAAGAGAGTAGACAAGTTGAAATGATTGGTCACTTGCATGGTGACATGTTTAACCAAGAGAAATTTTTAATAAATGGCGTAGAAATGCGTGTTAAGTTAGTGCGCTCAAAAGAAACATTTAATCTTATTTGTCATCAAGATAAAAAATTTAAAGTACAAATAATGGATGCTAGTCTTATTATAAGAAGAGCAAGAGTCAACCCTAGCGTTTTGTTAGCCCATCAAAAAGTACTAGCGTCAACAACTGCAAAGTATCCTATAACAAGAGCGGAAGTTAAGGTTCTGACAATACCGGCAGGTGTGCAAGGTAAAACATTAGATAATATATTCCTTGGACAAGTTCCTAAAAGATGTATTGTCGGTTTTGTCTTAAATTCAGCGTTTAACGGTAATTTAGCATTGAATCCTTTCAACTTTCAACATTTTAATATGAATTCATTCAGTTTGTATGTAGACGGTCATGAAATACCTTCTAGAACATTACAACCATCATTTAGCTCTGGTTTAATAGCATCACCATATCACACTTTATTTTCTGGGACTGGCATTCATTTTCACAACGAAGGTAACGCAATAAGTAGAACAAACTACGGAGACGGATATTGTTTGCTATGTTTTGATTTGACTCCTGATTTATCTGCTAGTTCAACGTCACATTGGAATCTCGTCAGACATGGAAGTGTTCGGTTAGAAGTTCGCTTTGATTTGTCTCTAAGTCAAACTGTTAACTGTATTGTATACGCAGAATTTGATAATGTAATTGAAATAAACAAGAATCGTGACGTAACTGTGGATTATAACAGTTAATAAATACTTTGTTTTTAATAAGGATACATCATTTGTTCTTAAACGTTGTTAACAGAATCATTTATAAGCTGCTAAATTTATATTTATCATGGATACAAATGAAATACAGCTCTGTATGAATAAAATAAGTTCCAGTTTTAAATCAAATGTTTTTGCTGCAAACCGATTGCCTATTTGGGTAAATTTACCTGCTTTTATTATAAGCAATTTAGATCCCGACTCAAAACCGGGGTCTCACTGGATAGCTATACACATTGATATTAATGGCATTGGTGAATATTTTGACTCATTTGGTCGAAAACCTACAGGTAGTCATAAGCTATTTTTGAAAAGAAATTCCAGGAGATGGGTTTATAACCACAACTCATTTCAAAATCCTTTTACCTCGGTCTGCGGGGAATATTGTTTAGTCTATCTGTATTTTAAGATTAAAGGAAAAACTATGTGTGACTTGGTAAATGTGTTTACTGAGAGTTCTCTATGTAACGATCTAATTGTAAGAAATATGTTTAAGTCTATTTTTTTGAAATAAACAATTAAATATAAAACAAACTCTTTTATTGTTCTAAGTTAAGTCTACATTTTCGTCAAGGGAAGTGTATTTGTGAATAAAACATAAAAAATGTAACATGGTATTCATTAAAACTTTATTCAAAGTCATGGCTATGGTCTATTTATACAATGAACATCGGCGCTTGGAACTTGTGTTACTTATCTAATATGAAAGACAATGACTCTTTGTCGGAAAAATAATAACTAGAAAGGAAGCTTAGAATACAAAAGGTGTTCGCTATACAAAGAAAAATGTTCGGTACGAGTTATAAAGCAATTAACAAACAAAACGCAAACAATCGAGTAAAAAAAGATAAAAGGAACAAATGAAGATCTTAAAACTACTTTTACACTTATTTTGTATTGTCTATAACGTAATTGACACAATCACTTTTTTCCGCTAACTGTTTGGTGATTTGGTAAATCACATCTCTTGTGGATTCCACGTGAGCATCCTCTTCGGAGTGCGCGTAGTATTTAACACGCACTTCCGCATGTTTCCAATGCTCCGTTGGCGGAACATTTTTTATTTTCCGCGCATCATACACCTCAATTTTTATAAGATGTGAGGCGTATGATGCATCGTCTTTATTGGACTTTATAAAAGCCACGCCTTCCGCAGTAGCTTGGCTGACGCTCGACGACTTTACAGCAACTTTCCTTTTCTTCCGTTTTTCAAAGAAGCCATCTATGCTGTTATTAGGCCTCTTGTTAGTGTTAGCAATAGCTTTTTTGACTTTATAGGCCAACGTTCCTTCTTCATCACTTGCTTCGTCGTCGGGATAGTAATAATTTTTAAATGTGTTTTCCTGTAACAAAATAAAAACGTTATTCAAACGGTCCTTCAAAGTAGATTTACATGGTAAACACAAAAATGGATGAAGGTTATATTACAATCAATCAAAATCTGAAATAAGTGGGCACACATAAAACATAGATGAAGGTTATGTTACAATCAATCAAAATCTGAAATAAGTGGGCACACATAAAATTATGACTACATACTTACATCCATTTCAGCAACGAAACACTGCTTTCAGCAACCTTGCACTAAACTTCACGACTCACGACTCTCTTACTGGAAGATCTTGCTCGGAGAATTGTTTGGGGCGCAATGAAGCCGAGATATGATGGCGGGCTTTTATACCCAGCGCAATCCCTACGAGTTGGGACAGGTATTTTTTTAAAGAAGGGCTTCGCTTATTGAACAGGTATAAACTCGTATTCCCCAGACGCGGTTTGTTGAATAACAAAAGACAGCGGCGGTTCTTTTGATACAAAGACAACAATAAAGCAATTATACAATGCCGTCCGCGTTCTTGAGGTCCTTTATGCGTAGTGCAATTTAGCAGGTTTAAACCAGTATCTTCAAAGACATACACTCAAAAAAACATAACGCTCCTCTTATTGACGATGGTCAGGTAAACGGTTCGCCTAGTGAACACGTTCAAACTAGCTATTTTTTCAAAAAGCTCTCTTTGCATAGTGTATTGATGTTAAGTAATTAAATAATAAAAGATCGTGGTGCGTTTGATACAAAGAAAACAATAAAGCTACTGAAACCGTTTACTGTATTATGTAAACTCTCTGTCTATATGTATATTCATAAAATAAACTTTAGCTATATAATATGTCCACAAAATGTAGGATAGTACCTACTGTGTAAGCGAAACACAAGGCTGCGTTCTTAATATCCTTTGTACATAGTGCAATCCTACAAGTTTTGACTAGTATTTAAATAATCGAATTGCGTAACAAACACGTTAAAACTAGTATTTCTAAGGAGTACTTAATAAGGTTAGAAGTAAAAAGCAATAAAGCAACAAAATTCTTGTTTTTAACTGAAACCATTTACTATTTAGCGTAACAATATTCTCCAAAACGTCGGTTAGGTTAGGTTAGATTTATGATAGTCCTGAAAGTTATGGATTCAGAATAAAATAAGTAGTTTGCAAAATAAGAATTTGTCAAAAGATATGTCCACGAAACATCGACTTGCGAATCAAAAGTACAAACCAAGTATAGCGTGACAATATTCTCCAAAACGTAGGTTAGGTTAGATTTAAGATAGGCCTGAAAGTTATGGCTTACGAATTTCTCCAAAACGTAGGTTAGGTTAAGTTAGATTTAAAATAGTCCTGAAAGTTATGGCTTGCGAATTTCTCCAAAACCTAGGTTAGGTTATGTTAGGTTTGAATTTGTCCAAAATGTAGGTTAGGTTAGGTTTGAATGTCTCCAAAATGTAGGTTAGGTTAAGTTAGGTTTGAATTTCTCCAAAATGTAGGTTAGGTTAGGTTTGAATGTCTCCAAAATGGAGGTTAGGTTAAGTTAGGTTTGAATTTCTCCAAAATGTAGGTTAGGTTAGGTTAGATTTATGATAGTCCTAAAAGTTATAGGCTACGAATAAAAGTGTACTGCGAATAATGCGATAGGATATTTATGTGCTGATAGAATAATGAATTGAAAGTGGACTTATGAAAAGACATGGTATTTTATTTGTACGGAGCGTGGCGGGCGATCAGGTACCCAGGAAAAAAAAAGGTCGGCACCGAACCCCCAAGTGGGCGCAGGTAAGAAGTTGAACGTAACAAAGGGTGAGTAGGAAACAAAGGAAAGGGTCTCTATCCTTTTATGAGTATGTGATTAAGTGTTGGTATTATGTTGCAATGGAAGTACATATATACGTGAAGGAGTGGGCGGAGCGTGATGAGACCCCGTCCAATCGCTTTAAATGGGGTGTTGACCTTTTTTTTTTTTTTTTTTTTTTTTTTTTTTTTTTTTTTTTTTTTTTTTTTTTTTAGATTTCTTTGCCCCCAAATCCGCCATTTTGAGCGAAAAAAAAGTGATCCAGAACCGGCGAATCCCTACTACTTACACTAATTCAAAAGAATTCATTTACAACGATTTTCAATTTCATTCATTTTCAATTCATTTAGAGACCTTGCTTTACCAAATTCCATAGTTTTAGGTCAACGGGAAGTACCCCATAGGTTTTTGGGTGTCTTGCGAATGTATGAAACATGCGGCATAAACGGCCGTATCTTTTGATTGCGTTGACTTAGAAGCCAGATTTTCTCACGGCTTCAAGGGACTGCAGAGTCTGCAGACTTGAGTATTTGATATTAATTTCAACTCTATATCTCCACGCGTTCTTGACAAAAAGGGTTTGACAGACACACTGACGGACAAAAAAGTAATTCTAAAAGGGTTCCGTTTTTCCTTTTGAGGTACAGAACTCTAAAATTACAACCGAATTGAAACCTCCATTTTTCGAAGTCGGTGAAAAACGACTATCCAGCAACCTGTTTGTTTGTATTAACACCTAGCCTATCACAGCTGGGGTAGTGACACGCATAGCAAGGTTACGAGAACTGGCGAGGGGGCGTTTGTGCCGCGGGGACGCTCCCTTGCAATCGACAGGGCGAGTTTCGAAACAGGAACCCGAGCGACCGGTAACAGGGAAAACTTGTTAGCTTTGATTTGTTATTCTGGAGATCCGTTTTTAGGTGCGAAGTGTGTCTGTATGTAGTCGATTTGGACAAATTGTAGTGGCAGACAGCGGTTTTTTGCGTAAAAATGTATCTCGCACATAAGCAGCAGTATTAATAATATGAACCTTCGCCAAGTAACGACTGGATATTTTTTTTTGTATGTAGTTTTGTAAGGATATTGTTATATTAAATGTAATGCTTAGAATAGAATACAATGTATGTGTTGCTTGGTGATTATTAGGCATCAGCATCCTCATAATCGACTTGGGTCCCATTGAATTTTGGAGAAAATATTGCACCTCTAAGGTCTCTATATTGCACGTCTTCATATAAATACAAGACTTAACGAAGTTCTATTTATGAAAGGTTTTTAAATCGAAAAAGTTGTGTTGTGTGTGTGATGATAACGATCAATTTGTAAAACGTTTTTTATGAAATGATGGTGGGTGAATTTTGCGGGTGGTAGGACCTTGTGCAAGATCCGTTCGGATCGCTACCCACCATCTTGCTCGCTAACCCAGACTCCAAGCAGCAGTGCTTGCACTGTTGTGTTCCGGCGTGAAGAGCAAGACAGCCAGTGCAATTACTGGCACAAGAGGTGTTCCATCTTAGCTTTCTGGATTGACTACGCCTCTTACCATTAGGTGCCCCACTTGCTCGTTAGCCTTCCTACGTTGTATAAAAAAATAAGATGGGAAACTGGGAGGGAGATACCTTAAAATGTATATCATCAAACCACATCATAAATCATCTAACCTGAAATCAGTTTATCCAAATCTAATGATAAAATATCCTCTGGCACCGTTGACAGTGACGACCGGTCTAATATCCTAAGTATCAGTTGGCTAAACTACTCCTGAGTCGATAAGCGGATTGATGGCTATTAGGAAAGTTTGTTTCTAATATGATGTTTCACGTCACATTTACTGTAATGTAACGTCAAGTCAGCTGGAAGTTTTCGTAGCTAATATGTAATTGCGACGCGTTCAGCTGCTATGTTCGCGATAGTCAAAACGCCGCTATGATCACGTCAGTGGTATAAGAAACCACTCTTCTATTGACACCCAAAATATTAACCATTGGCACTAGGGTGGCTCGCTGTCCTGTATTTTAACGGACGTCCCGTTTTTCATACCATACCAGAACATAAACGTGTTGTCCCGTATTTTTTCCATGAATCCTGTAATTTTAGATCACATGTCCTGTAAAATGAGCACACAGGGTTGGTCCCCTAGTTGGCACCTAATTTTTAAATCCCAACTAGTAAGGCACAAGTCTGTCTCTCTGTGCAGCTTTCACGCTTAAAAGGCGGAATCTATTTGGATGAAATTTGGTGCAGGTATAGTTTGATTTTTAGGGATGGGATATAGGCCACCTTTTTATAAAAAAACTATCCCTAAGGAGGTGAGATAGGGGATGAAACTTTGAATGAGAAATGCTAAACTATTGAATTTTTTGACGGAAGAAGTTGCAGGCAACAGGGAATTTCCATAAGGCAGGAAGACGTTTGCATATCGAGAATAGCCGTAGGCTATTTCTTTTCCAAAAAACGGAATAGCCATAAATGAATTCTACGCGGACAGAGTCGCTGACGACATCTCGTAAAGTTATAAAGTTAGTGATGATCCTTACCCAGTGTGGCACAAATAATATTTTTTCGAACTTTTAACTAATTTGTAATTTTTTTTTTTAATAATTTTCAAGTCAATTAATATAATGTACGTAATGCATTGTAATGTAATGTAATCTAATCTAATTCAACCTCGTAATTTAATGTATATGGGTCGATTGACCTGAAATAAATAATTTTTTTTTTAATATTTTTTTTAAAAACTAAAATTAATTCGTTTCAATTCATTTCGAATCAGACACGTTACAAAATACCATATTAAAAACATTATTTATTGAATAAAATTAATTATTTATTAATTAAAACAAAATCAAATTATGTTAAGGATTTTTTTGCAAAACTGTCACCACAATTGCCTTGTAATATGATTGATCGTACCTGTCATGCAGGGGTGGCTACAGTAAGAATGTTCACCCTATATGTATGTATACGGTAACAGTACATACGATTACTTAAACTTTGGCACTCGGCATTGTTTAATTTATTCCACACTAGGTTGTATCCGCGGCTTCGCCCGCACGTGGTCATTAATGTATTTTACAGGATTCCAGAGCATTTCCGGGTTTGAAGGAAGCCGCTGTCTTTAGTCGCAAATGCCGTGTTAAGTTGCGGCTATGTATCGTAACTCAGTGTGACAATATTTATAACGTTATCGGGACTTAAACGCGGTAAAAACATATTGATAATTTACCTCGACGTTTCGGCCATGGCACTCAAATTTTAAACGGGAAGACGGATATAAGCTCTCTTCATCATGGAATCCTGTAGTCAGCAGGTGTGAGCGTCGAGATGTATCTTTGGATAAATCGTCGGACATTGTGAGCATTGTGTCGGTGTAGTGATATGCCGGTGGAAAATAAACAAGACAAAGTGCGGGTAGTTTGTAAAACTCGCGCGGCTAAACAGAAGTAATACCCTTCACTTCAGCCTACTCGTGACCACGGCCGTTGAAACATGGCCAAAACATCGAGGTACATTTTTATCGCGTTTAAGTCTCGATAACGTTATAAATATGTGTGAAAGTTTAAAACGATTCAGTGTTTCTGTTCCGTACAGCATATCTAGTGTATACTCCTACATAGAAGTCGTTGACTGGCCCAAGCACTGCTCTTCCCCTGGGAGGAGTCCATAAGAAGAGTGTGAACCCAGCCCCAAAAAGCGTTCCCCATTCAAACGGCGATAACGTTTTCCACCCTCCAAACCTTAACCTATGGTAATGAATTTTTGGTATGTTGTCATTATGCGTTAGAACTAGGTTTGTACGTTTTTCTTTTTTAAATTCTTCATAGATTTGACAATATTTGCATTTTAGGAGTTCCATACAAAAGCGTCAATATTTTGGAAACTTCATATTAAGAATATAAAAAATATATACAAACCTAGTTCTAGGGTATAATAATAACGTACAAAAAAATCATGGCTGTAGGTTATTAAGGTTTAGAGGGTTGAAAATGTCAACGCCGTTAGTATGGAGAGCGCTGGGTTCACACTCCTCATAAGGGAACCGCAGCACGAGGCGGTAACCCGATACGCACCCCTACGGTGTAGTTGCTATCCTGACGTAACTTGCTTGAAGCCTGTATGACCGCAATACGGAGGCGGCCGCGGCGCGCCATCTACCCCGCCACACACAAACTAACAATACTTCCGAATCTATTTTTTATTTCCAAGGTCTCCATAGTTTCTGGTTCCAAGTCTTATTCTTTTTACATGACATCCCGCCAAGTCGAGCAAAGAAAAGCGGCACGGCCGTACCATCCTTTTCTCGAAGCAGTTCAGGCCATTTTCGACCCCCTATAACTTCGTTGTGGTACATAGTTATTTGTAACTCATGATCATGTTTGACAATAAATTATCTTTTTATCTTTAACTAGCGGACGCCCGGGACTTCGTTCGCGTGAAATTAATAGCCTATATCCGTCAGCGATAGTGTGGCTTTCTGTTAGTGAAAGAAGTTTTGAAATCGTTTCCATAGTTCCAGAGATTTCCCCTACATACAAACAAACAAAGTTAACCTCTTCATTAGATTAGTGTAGATAACATAGGAACAAATATCAAAGTAGGGTTACGGTACGGGTTTGAATCCATACTTTAGTTAGAGACTAAATTCCACCTAGTATGCTGTTGAAAGGAAACACCCAACGGTAAAAAAAAAACAGTAAATACTAACGTCCCGCTCCAGCTACGCACGGGACAATCTGGATGTAATGTGCATAAGAACCTTTCGTAAATAATTCTCTAAATGATAGTGAAAACCACATCAAAATCTGTTGCGTAGTTTAGAAGGAGAAGGCGGCCGAACATACACTATAAGGATTTAAGACAAACAGGAACGATTAGCGACTTTATACTATGTAATGATAGTGATAATGGCTATACCATTTTTTTTTGTGTTGTGTGAGTTTTAATTTTAATTTTAATTTGTTTTTCAGTTGACTTAATGTAATTTAACATAATTTTAACAATATCTATTTTTTTTGGTGCTATGACATATATTGGGTTTTATTGTATTTTTATGATAATTTGGGAGCTTTTAAATTGTGTAATGTATCTTTTGAACATTTTAATTATCTAACTTTTATTATTCTAATTATTATTAATGAATGCTAATAATTAAGTTTGTAACGTGTTGGCTTAACTGTAAGTTGCAAATTTTAAATAAATAAATATACAAATATACCAAGTGTAAAAATTGGAACAAACTACCTCGTTAGTCCGCGGAACCTGAGCTATATACTCAGATGCAAAACAGTGGCGTCTGTGCATACATATTTTTCATACAAAAATCCACCCACCTCAGCTTCCACATGAAGCAAAATACATCACACATACTCAACTATCAACCACCATCACGAAACTCTTCATCTACACGCGTTTCGCCCCTATACGAGGCATCATCGGGATCATAAAGAATACGAGCGTTCGCTACTTTAACGAGTGCCATTCAGTATTTATGCAGAGTTTGTTGCGGGTATTTTCTCATCAGAAGTTATTTCGAACCGGTGCTACATTTTCTGACATTCACAAGTGCTTCCTGTAAACCTAATCTAAATAAAGATATTGACTTTGACTTGCCTTTGAAAGTAAAAAGAATCCAACGCGTAAAAACACGGCGTTTATTCAAATTCTATTCAGCGACTGGAGTCACGCTCTTCAGCCTTAATAGATCGTTACCAAGCTTCATCTTTTGACTTAATTTTAAGAAGTTAAAATTAAGTAGAAAGATGAAGCTTGTATAACAATTAGAAGTGTTGCATACAACCTAACCATACCTCGTTTTTTGAAATGAAAAATGTTTTAAACAATATTGGTATGTTTTTTTTTTAATGAGATAGAAAGGCAAACAAGCAAGTGGGTCACGTGATAGTAAGTGATCACCATCGCCTATAGACACCCGCAAAACCAAAGAGATTGCAGATGTGTTGCTAACCCAAAGGGCTAAGATGGATTACCTCTTGTGCCAGTAATTGCATCGACTGTCTTGCTCCCCACGCCGGAACACAACAGTGCAAGCACTGCTGCTTAGCGGCAGGATTAGCGACCAAGATGGTGGTAGCGATTAGAACAGACCTTGTACAAGGTCCTACCGCCCGCAAAATCCCGCATCTGAGTTTATCTCAATTTCTCTTTCTCATGACACTAGTTACTCCGATACGATGAATCAACTACCACGTAGCAAAATTACTATCACGTAGAGCTACGCGCTACGCTCGTAGCAGCAGTTTTCCCCTTAGTAGCGAAAACCCACCACATTTTTTTCGGCAAAGATAAATGTAAATGTACTACACATTTACAAAAACTAGTTAAAAATGCCATTTAATTTGGCGGCGTTTTAGATACCCTACCACAACATTATGAAAAAAGGTATTCAAATCGGCTTCTAACTAGCATTTCCGGATGCAAATGAGACTCGTTACAAAAATGGCAAAGGTCACAAAATCTACCGCCGGTCCGGAAAAACTTGCGTCGCCGACAGCAACCTACGTTCATTCACAAATCATGAACTTTACCACAATCATACTCATTTTATTTAGTATTAACTTTTCCCTGCGACTTCGTTTACGTAATCATATAAATTTCCAGAAAAATATTTCTTCGTGTAATGTTTTCTGTCCGTGTTACTATAATATTTGTGTATTGTGTTGAATAGTCTCATACAAATGCTTCTCTTTCTTTCTTAGTTCACGTCTGCTCCCCCAAAGGAACCCAATTTGCTCCAAATCTCTGGCTACTGGGGTTTATGTTGTGCGTTGTGTCAGTCAGTCAGAGAAACGATTTTTATATTTATAGAAGCTATATTAAATCTGTTAAGCACTGTGATGAATAATTTTTAACATAAAACTACCGTGAGACTCGTACATATTAATAAAACGGAAACAAACGAAACTTGTCGGGCTTTTCTCGACGTAAAAATACGTGAATGATCCGTTTTATTAATATGTGATGAATAATATTACTAGTTTTTACATTTTCGTCTGACTAGCCATACAATCCTAGCTAATTATAGACAGCTTTCAGATATAACCTTCGAGCCAAAAAATCGAGACTCCAATAAACAAACGCCAATAGTACTGCCGTATTCTTTAGTCTTTCAATCTGTGTAATAATACAGAACCTGCGCCTCTATTCGACATTAATGCGAGTAATACAGCGATGGCAATACAAAATTGGCTATACCCGGCTTTTGTATTACTTAGCCTTCGTCAATTATAGGTGCCGTGCGATCAGACGCCGGCTACAATGCGGTAGTCTTCCCTGCCAATGCTATGCCTTCTTGGTAGCTATACACAGACCTTCCGACAGTGGAACGCAATTTAGAATCTGGTACATCAATACTAGACTTGACTGATAATTATGGCGCGATACTTCCTATAACCAGACGCTTTTTGGAATTGGTAGAAGAAAGTCTGACTACCTTAGTGAACTGTAACGTGGATAGAAGAGTCTTCCAATCGACTCTGCCAGCTTTACAGGTTAGTAAAGTCTTCCCTCACCTTTTCCTAAACTCCTGGCACACCAAGTCACGTCACTTTAATTCACTAACACTGAGCTAGGGCGTGCGGCGGGGCCGGCGGCGCGGGCTGACTGCGGCCCCGCGCCGCCCGCCTGCGCAGCCTTACCCTCCAGGCAAGGACTAGGGAGGGTAGAGGCGACATAAAACAATTCCAAAGGGTACCAGTGAGTTAATTATTAGCGACTGCTTTATAACTGCGGCAACTATAGTTTCCGTCACTTTTTTTAAATTCTTTAATGGTGGCCACGAGGCTTGTGTGCCAATATTCGTGAATAACAATGTAATTGTAATAATTTCCGTCACAAAACTGACAGTTCTCTAATCGCTGTACCCAATAACCATTTTACTTTTATACAATAATTTTGTAAGTTGCCCTGTAATCAAAAGTTGCTGTGCCCAACAGGGCCAATGTGTCCGAAGGCGGGTATGGCCTTAAGACGTTTAGTGGTAAAGCAATTTCCAGCAGATATACCACAAACCGTCGACCGCAATTTCTATTGTCGCTAGATGTATCCCTAATGACATGAGAACTGATAAAAAAGAACACTTAGCCATAATAGATAAGGCAAAACAAGATGTGCTAAAATCGATGTTTTAATCAATGTTGAAAATGACTAGGTATTAATGGCCAATCGGGTGTCTGTCTAAATCCTACTATACAAACAAACAAAACAAGAAAATAAAAAAATGAACTGCGAAAAGTTATACTTAAAACTTTACTAAGCATCACAGAAATACCAAGGATGTAGGCAGAAACCGTGCGCCTGTCTGCTGACTTCGCAATCTACATATAAGACAAGGGTAGAGCCTGTTCGGTATTTGCTGCCGATTTCATCGCGATAATGTGCCCTAGGCTACATTCCTCATCCTTTTATACGCCCTATAGTCTCACTAGAGTAGTAGGGATTCGCCGGTTCTGGATCACTTTTTTTTCGCTCAAAATGGCGGATTTGGGGGCAAAGAAATCTAAAAAAAAAAAAAAAAAAAAAAAAAAAAAAAAAAAAAAAAAAAAAAAAAAAAGGTCAACACCCCATTTAAAGCGATTGGACGGGGTCTCATCACGCTCCGCCCACTCCTTCACGTATATATGTACTTCCATTGCAACATAATACCAACACTTAATCACATACTCATAAAAGGATAGAGACCCTTTCCTTTGTTTCCTACTCACCCTTTGTTACGTTCAACTTCTTACCTGCGCCCACTTGGGGGTTCGGTGCCGACCTTTTTTTTTTCCCTGGGTACCTGATCGCCCGCCACGCTCCGTACAAATAAAATACCATGTCTTTTCGTAAGTCCACTTTCAATTCATTATTCTATCAGCACATAAATATCCTATCGCATTATTCGCAGTACACTTTTATTCGTAGCCTATAACTTTTAGGACTATCATAAATCTAACCTAACCTAACCTACATTTTGGAGAAATTCAAACCTAACTTAACCTAACCTCCATTTTGGAGACATTCAAACCTAACCTAACCTACATTTTGGAGAAATTCAAACCTAACTTAACCTAACCTACATTTTGGAGACATTCAAACCTAACCTAACCTACATTTTGGACAAATTCAAACCTAACAAAACCTAACCTAGGTTTTGGAGAAATTCGCAAGCCATAACTTTCAGGACTATTTTAAATCTAACTTAACCTAACCTACGTTTTGGAGAAATTCGTAAGCCATAACTTTCAGGCCTATCTTAAATCTAACCTAACCTACGTTTTGGAGAATATTGTCACGCTATACTTGGTTTGTACTTTTGATTCGCAACTCGATGTTTCGTGGACATATCTTTTGACAAATTCTTATTTTGCAAACTACTTATTTTATTCTGAATCCATAACTTTCAGGACTATCATAAATCTAACCTAACCTAACCGACGTTTTGGAGAATATTGTTACGCTAAATAGTAAATGGTTTCAGTTAAAAACAAGAATTTTGTTGCTTTATTGCTTTTTACTTCTAATCTTACTAAGTACTCCTTAGAAATACTAGTTTTAACGTGTTTGTTACGCAATTCGATTATTTAAATACTAGTCAAAACTTGTAGGAGTGCCCTATGTATAAAGGATATGAAGAACGCAGCCTTGTGTTTCGCTTACACAGTAGGTACTATTCTACATTTTGTGGACATATTATATAGCTTAAGTTTATATTATGAATATATATAGATAGAGAGTTTACATAATACAGTAAACGGTTTCAGTAGTTTTATTGTTTTCTTTGTATCAAACGCACCACGGTCTTTTATTATTCAATTACTTAACATCAATACACTATGCAAAGAGAGCTTTTTGAAAAAACAGCTAGTTTGAACGTGTTCACTAGGCGAACGGTTTATTTACCTGGCTGTCGTCAATAAGAGGAGCGTTATGTTTTTTCGAGTGTATGGCTTTGAAGATACTGGTTTAAACTTGTTAAATTGCACTACGCATAAAGGACCTCAAGAACGCGGGCGGCATCGTATAATTGCTTTATTGTTGTCTTTGTATCAAAAGAACCGCCGCTGTCTTTTGTTATTCAACACACCGCGTCTGGAGAATACGAGTTTATACCTGTTCACTAAGCGAAGCCCTTCTTTCAAAAAATACGTGTCCCAACTTGTAGGGATTGCGCTGGGTATAAAAGCGCGCCATCACATCTCGACTTCATTGCGCCCCAAAAATTCTCCGAGCAAGGTCTTCGAGTAAGAGAGTCGTGAGTCGTGAAGTTTAGTGCAAGGTTGCTGAAAGCAGTGTTTCGTTGCTGAAATGGATGTAAGTATGTAGTCATAATTTTATGTGTGCCCACTTATTTCAGATTTTGATTGATTGTAACATAACCTTCATCTATTTTTGTGTTTACCATGTAAATCTACTTTGAAGGACCGTTTGAAGAATGTTTTTATATTGTTACAGGAAAACACATTTAAAAATTATTACTATCCCGACGACGAAGCAAGTGATGAAGAAGGAACGTTGGCCTATAAAGTCAAAAAAGCTATTGCTAACACTAACAAGAGGCCTAATAACAGCATAGATGGCTTCTTTGAAAAACGGAAGAAAAGGAAAGTTGCAGTAAAGTCGTCGAGCGTCAGCCAAGCCACTGCGGAAGGCGTGGCTTTTATAAAGTCCAACAAAGACGATGCATCATACGCCTCACATCTCATAAAAATTGAGGTGTATGATGCGCGGAAAATAAAAAATATTCCGCCAACGGAGCATTGGAAGCATGCGGAAGTGCGTGTTAAATACTACGCTCACTCCGAAGAGGACGCTCACGTCGAATCTACGAGGGATGTGATTTACCAAATCACCAAACAGTTAGCGGACAAAAGTGATTGTGTAAATTACGTTATAGACAATACAAAATAAGTGTAAAAGTAGTTTTAAGATCTTAATTTGTTCCTTTTATCTTTTTTTACTCGATTGTGTGCGTTTTGTTTGTTAACTTTGCTTTATAACTCGTACCGAACATTTTTCTTTGTATAGCGAACACCTTTTGTATTCTAAGCTTCCTTTGTAGTTATTTTTTTCCGACAAAGAGTCATTGTCTTTCATATTAGATAAGTAACACAAGTTCCAAGCGCCGATGTTCATAGTATAAATAGACCATAGCCTTGACTTTGAATATAGTTTTAATGAATATCATGTGTTCATTTTTATGTTTTATCGACAAATACACTTCCCTTGACGAAAATGTAGACTTAACTTAGAACAATAAAAGAGTTTGTTTTATATTTAATTGTTTATTTCAAAAAAATAGACTTAAACATATTTCTTACAATTAGATCGTTACATAGAGAACTCTCAGTAAACAAATTTACCAAGTCACACATAGTTTTTCCTTTAATCTTAAAATACAGATAGACTAAACAATATTCCCCGCAGACCGAGGTAAAAGGATTTTGAAATGAGTTGTGGTTATAAACCCATCTCCTGGAATTTCTTTTCAAAAATAGCTTATGACTACCTGTAGGTTTTCGACCAAATGAGTCAAAATATTCACCAATGCCATTAATATCAATGTGTATAGCTATCCAGTGAGACCCCGGTTTTGAGTCGGGATCTAAATTGCTTATAATAAAAGCAGGTAAATTAACCCAAATAGGCAATCGGTTTGCAGCAAAAACATTTGATTTAAAACTGGAACTTATTTTATTCATACAGAGCTGTATTTCATTTGTATCCATGATAAATATAAATTTAGCTGCTTATTAATGATTCTGTTAACAACGTTTAAGATCAAATGATGTATCCTTTTTAAAAACAAAGTATTTATTAACTGTTATAATCCACAGTTACGTCACGATTCTTGTTTATTTCAATTACATTATCAAATTCTGCGTATACAATACAGTTAACAGTTTGACTAAGAGACGAATCAAAGCGAACTTCTAACCGTACACTTCCATGTCTGACGAGATTCCAATGTGACGTTGAACTAGCAGATAAATCAGGAGTCAAATCAAAACATAGCAAACAATATCCGTCTCCGTAGTCTGTTCTACTTATTGCGTTACCTTCGTTGTGAAAATGAATACCAGTCCCAGAAAATAAAGTGTGATATGGTGATGCTATTAAACCAGAGCTAAATGATGGTTGTAATGTTCTAGAAGGTATTTCATGGCCGTCTACATACAAACTGAATGAATTCATATTAAAATGTTGAAAATTGAAAGGATTCAATGCTAAATTACCGTTAAACGCTGAATTTAAGACAAAACCGACAATACATCTTTTAGGAACTTGTCCAAGGAATATATTATCTAATGTTTTACCTTGCACACCCGCCGGTATTGTCAGAACCTTAACTTCCGCTCTTGTTATAGGATACTTTGCAGTTGTTGACGCTAGTACTTTTTGATGGGCTAACAAAACGCTAGGGTTGACTCTTGCTCTTCTTATAATAAGACTAGCATCCATTATTTGTACTTTAAGTTTTTTATCTTGATGACAAATAAGATTAAATGTTTCTTTTGAGCGCACTAACTTAACACGCATTTCTACGCCATTTATTAAAAATTTCTCTTGGTTAAACATGTCACCATGCAAGTGACCAATCATTTCAACTTGTCTACTCTCTTTGACAAATTCCATTCTTTTGTGAAACCCTTTGTTCGTTGCGTCAACGGCATCCATATGATGTGCAGTATCTTCGTACCACAATCCACAAGTTAGATGAGATTCTTTGGCTGCTGGACCATAGTTAAGAAGATTCTCCAAATAAGCACGATAGGCATATGTGTTGTTCGGAGGTGATATGAGTTTTTGATTTAAATATATGTCGAGTTGGTTGAAAAGGGAATGCATCCAATTGTTAACAGGCGAAACTTGGACATCTGCTTTTAAATTGGTGCCATCCTGATTCAATACTTTCGCATTGACATGCAGTAACGTATGTGACAAGTCAATATAGTCATCACCTGATCCGGGAACTTGAAATTCTATAGGGCCGTCGTCGTTTAAAGATGAAATTGGTTTGTAATGAACCCACTGTCCACTTTCAATACTGGTTTGAGTTGACGGCAGGGCAAATATATCTAACTCAGATTTTGCACATTCACATGAATGATTATGTAAGAATGACATTATTTAATATGAAAATATATCTTCGACGTTATACTTTTTAATTTTTTTACTTCCTCTTCCTCGTGATGCTTTTAACGGAATGAGTCGTTCTCGTCTTTTAGTTGACATTTTATACCCAGATCCTGACATTAGAGAATCAATTTTTTCATCAGCTTTTCTTTTTAAGTTAGCACTTGCATCTTTGAATCGAGACTTAATCGAACTCTCCATAGGACGTGAATTTACCATATCAGACAGCAGGCCGATCCCCGCATCTAATGTTTCTTTCCCTACAGCCCTAAAACCACTGGATAACAAAGGAATCACAGACCTAAATAGCCCACCCAAAAAGCTTCCAATCCCATGACCTCGTTGAAATGGAACACCTTTATAGACAATTCCTACACCAGAGCCAGCTTGATGTAAATAATAATGTTCATATGGACAAGAGGCAGACGATCGTTTGTGAGTCATTTTATTCGTTGAAAATGTAGCTTCACACAAGAAGATCCAAATTGAAATGGTACTCTGGCCCCGGTAGTCGTTCTTATATCTATTTCAATCGTATCGAACTCTCTACGTAAAACAGGTACATAATGAGCAGGTGAGAAGACATGCATTTTGTAAGCTCCATAAACGAACTGAGTTGGATCCAATGGAATTATTCTCAACAATGATGTTATAACATCCCCCACTACTTGCGGTTCAATGATATCGGTATACACAAATATTTGTGATGGTAACCCTAAATACAAATTTACTGGATTTTTCCCAATTGAAATTTGTTTTAAATTAGATCGTGGTTTGAAACCTAACTGCAAACTCAGTATCGGTGATGTTATGATAGATGTTATATCTTCAGTTGCAGTTATAGCCACCATTTTTGATATTTTATCACACCTAAATTTCACCTTATTTTTTAATTGCGGGTTTTCATTAAACGCGTCAAGGAAAGTGTCAACGCTATCATATGTAGTAGCGGGTATGTGAGTTTTTATATCTATGATTTTGTCAAACTTGTCATTAGGTAATCGTACTTTCTTTTTTATATAGATGATATTTTCTTGATCTTGAACATTGTACATGGAACGTGGGTATTGAAATTCCACTAAACCAACAACCCATTCTCCTTCTAATTTAACGGTCTTAGGTAGTTTGGTCATGAAATGGGCTGTTGTATTATCAGTATAATAAGCCGTCGAGCTATTGCTTAACAAAGTTATATAAAAACTTCCTTCACTCATATTTTTTCTAAGTTTGATGCAAGAATCCAAGAATTAAATTTACTCGGATAACCTTGCCACTTCACTAACACTTCCTTTCTGCCACCAACACGACGAGAGCGTATTATTTTATCAATTTTATACTTCATGGAGGGGTGATAAGTTGTTTTTTGTAATTCTTTAGAATAAAATGTACCTACGATTGGTTCACCATCCAAGTCCTTTAAGGTATAGACAAGTCTCGGAGATCGTCTAATGATTGCATCAATTATAAAAATTTCATCACTCCAATTAGTTTCATAACCCTTTTGAAATATATGTTTATATTTAGTTATTCGGACATGATCACCTACATTCAGTTTTGTGGTTTCTAATGAAATTTGATTGTCTTTTTTTCTATCATATAAGTTACACCAAACAGTCATGATATTATTAAAATTAACATCAATTGGTCGCATTTTGATACTAGAATGATAACTATGGTTATAAGAGTGAAGAAGATCTTGTAATATATTAGTGTAGTTGTAAGTATTTCTATGAGTAAAATAACGCCACATTTTCATTTTAAGAGTTCTTTGAAACCTTTCAACTATACTTGCTTTAATGTCTGGATTATTAGTGGTGTAATAATTAATGTTTTTGCTTTTAAAGTAGTCTCTTACCACCTTTGAAACAAATTCTGTGCCTTTATCGGATTGGATATGACGAGGGGTAGATTTGGCTTCTGCAAATATGCTTTCAAAACATTGTTTAACTGTTTCTGAATCCTTCTTTTTCATGGCTCTTGCAAAAGCATATTTACTAAAAACATCAATAATACAAAGAATATATTTATATCCATCATTATATTGACTATAAGTACGCATATCACTGAGATCAGCCTGCCAGAGTTCATTATAATTAGATAGGATGTATCGATTCCTAGTAAATCGTCGGTGGACAGGTTTATGTAAAGTATACGTTTCCTGAGACTGTAACCATTTTTTTACTTCCTCCTTGCTCATATTACCTTTCATTTCCTTCGCTAACTTATCTATACTACTGTAACCAGCTGGGTTGGACACATCGTAGTAAATCTTATTTATATCTAATAGGGGGTCCATTTTTCCCAATCTAATTTCTTTTTGGTCGACTCAATTGTTTTAGCAGAAATAGGTGTAGATGCGTTTTTTACTTTAAATGATGAATCCCTTGTATTTTTAGAAGATGATGATGATGCGCGAAACTCGTTGGTGTAATCTCTCTTCATATACTCCAAGTTAACAGGATTACCAATACAAAATGTAGGAACTCTTACATCTTTTAAAACCAATGCAAATTCTTCCCAACCTATTGGTTTTGCGCGTTTTAGAGGTCTTGATACATCGTTTATCAGATCGACAATATTGCTATTTGGGATCACTCGATGGTTTAACACAACTTCCCCTCCTGTCTTCCACCAAATTTTTTTTTTATTAAGGATAATAATGTCCATTAAAGTTTGGGTTTTCGATCGATAAGATTTCGGTATTCCTTGTACGATATGAGATGGAGTTAATTCCACAGGATAGTATTGATTCGTTTTATCAAGTGGTGGTGTAGCAGGAACATCATCTTCCAGCAAAGTTGGGCTTGCGACTGAGTCATTATTTGCATTTTCCTGCTTTTTTAACTTTGAATCTAAGTCACTGTTGAAGTTGTCTAAGTGATCAACTCCATCCATTACTATTGGTATTTTGAAAGGCTTTCGATCTGCTTCGGCAAAATGTAAAAATCGCTGCAGTGCTTGGGAATATAATGCCCATTTTTCACGATCATCCATTTTACTTTTCAATATTTTTTTCATCTCTCCATCCAGACGAGACGATGAGTTCTCTGATAGCTCATTATTTTTAAGTCTTTCAATAAAATCTTGTTCTACCAAAAGCATTTTTTTTGTGTTCTCCATTTTGGTTATAAAGAGTTTATTAAAGCACTTAAAACTGCACCTAAAATAACAGGTAGAAATGCACCACCCTTTTGAATGATGATAGTTTTTCTTAGTTTTTGTTTTCCCTTTGAAACTAGCTTGCGTAATATGTTCTTGTGTTTATTTAATTTAGATTTTTCTTTTTTTTCTAATGGAATTTTTCCTTTTAGCACGTTATAAATACACTCGCAAATAATATTGATTTCATCATCATCACAAGCTTTGAGTAAAGCCGTGCGATATTTTGGTTTAAGTACTTGCAACGCTTCAAGTAAGTGTTTATATGTCCTCACACTCGAGTGCATCATTTAGAACTGACTAAAACTTGTTGATTCCTGTTATATTTAAATCCTTTTTTAGGAATGTAAACTGTGCAATATTTATCGAACGGAAATATTTTAGTTTTGAAACGACATAAGTCATCTGTATTTTGTTTCAGATCAATCATGAGATATCCATGGGCATCCTTAGTAGCATCTTTATAGGCTTCATCCACGAATTTTGAATTTTCAGGATAAACTTGTCGCGACAAGTATCGTATTTGAGTTTTATCTCTAGGATTTTTAAAATATACAATGTAACTTGTGTTTAGCGAGATGTCACGTTGACCTCGTCCCTGGTGAAATATATTTTGTGTAATATAAAACACGCTTAAGTTTCTGTGATGACTACCCTTCGTGAAAATATCAACGATCCGTCCATCTGACTCCCTCATCAAATCATCGATAATAAGAAGTTTAGGTTGCTTCCCATCAAACATGTTAATATCAGGTATTCCTTGACTATAATTAACATTTTCCAGATTGTACAAAGGTTGCATTTCATCATAACACCAAATAACTTCCGAAAAATTTACATCGCATAGTACTTTGCAATCATTTAAAAAGTTTGTGACAAATTTTGATTTTCCACACCCACTGGGACCAGCAACAATGGCCGTAAAAGGGTGACAAAAGTGAATCATTATATAAATCTGTTATACGTGTTGAATCTAAAAGTACCAAAACACTAATGATTTTTTTTAAAGTCCAAACAAGGTTATATAGTTTTGTCACACCTGAATAATGTTTAAATAAAAACACATGAAATTTATCTAAACACTTTATTTAATTTAAAAAAAAGAGTAAATTACATCTTTCTGTAATCTTATAACTAGTCCATGCATAATACTACAAATAAAAAACTTAAATTTATAAAAAATGTCTAAAAACATTCTGAAATTTTATAATTATACATAAATTACAACTTTCTATTATCTTATTACCAGTCCATACTCAATAATTACAAAAAATGTTACAAATTTAGGAACAGTCGCAAGTACAGAAAAGTAATATTAACACTGAATGTCCTTTATTCTGTAGTGGCCCCAAGCAAGCGTGTCAGTGGAATTTTCTAATAAATATCGTTTTGTATCACTGTGTGATAAAGATATTTTGTTTATTTTTTGTGTAAATATAACATGTTTTATAGACCTGAACCGCAACATTTCACACAACAAATTATCTTTTTTGAACAAACATGTTTTGTAATTGTCAATGTTAAATTTTTTAGTAATACATTTATTAACTCCTTTTGCTTTTGCTATAAATTCGTTTTGTACATCCATTGCATACATTTTTGATCGCAGCCCAATAAACTCTTTAAAAATTTTACCATTATTTTCATCTTTAAAAAAACCCAATTGCTTTTTATTTACTAATGGCAAACCGTATTGATTGTCAGGAGGATAATCAGAAGTATCAAAGTAAGATTCTAGATCTATTAGTATATCAGCGTAAAAGTTATCCGTAAATATTTGATATACCAAACTGTCCGTGTCCGTGTAAAGCAATTTCAGTTTATCTGGATATTTGGTTTTCATGAAGTCATAGTGAAATTCATACATTAAAGTTTTTGACAAATCTAATATACAAAATCCTAAATAAATAGGTTTGTTGTACAAGACTTTTGTTTTTTTCAACTGTACTGCAACCAAATTCTCCGAAAATATAGAAAGGCTGTGAAATTCAGGTCTTGCTATTAAAGATTGAACTCCTTGAGTTTTTCCGTGGTTTTGCCAGTGGTTAAGTAATTTAACATTCACTCTTTTATTTATATTTTCCATAGTTTTACCGAAAACAGAATTGTTCATGAGTTTGAAGAAGTCTTTTTCAAATTCTGATCTGGCCAACGAACGCATGTGTGTATTTAAATCGATGTAAGTCTTTAACCATGCCTTTTGTTCAAACTTTAAAATTCTGTGAATTTTTAGCAAACGTAAACCAGATTTTAAACATTGTTTTAGATTTCGATAGTGAATCACATAGTTCACTTTGTTATTTAAATTAGGAATCAGCTTTTTTTCTTTGGTACCACCTAAACAAACGTTTTCTGGACAGAATGGTAAATCAGAATGTAAATCGTGTAAGTTATTTGGGTATTCCAAATCAACTTCTAAAATGTATCCGTGTTCAGCATCATCAGAAACATTAAAATCAGTATTATTATCCACCCATTCAAACTTGCCAATGGGAAGGCATTGTGACATTGCCCAACCGTAAAGATTATTTGCATCTAGATACATCAAAAATGAAGATGGTAACGTAGGATCATATTCAGACATAAATATATTATTAGCTTTCCCATGTCTGTTACTACATTGAGAAATACCACCTCTTATGTTATTTGCGATAAAAGAAATTTTGTCAATGTCCGTTAGAAGTTCTAGATTAATTTTAGTAGACATTAACATAGCATCCCAACTTAATCCAGGTGCCGTGTAATATTGTGCAGGATCCAATCCATATGTTTCTTTACAAACATTTCTAAAATTTTCAAACACATCTGCTAACAACAAAACATCAGTTTTTAAGTAAAGATTTGAATAATCCCCCATGTTTTTACATTTAAAGTGATTCCATACGTCACGTGCATGTTTATAATCATTTTCTGAAATGTGGTTATCATTTAATGAGCTGTAAAAATCATCGTGATTGGGAAGACTAACCAATTCTAATGATTCAAAAGATGTCATATGTTCATATGGATATATTCCTTTTCGTATTAAGCGTTTGAAGTCTTCTTCAGATGGAAAATTTAACCGAAGTTCATGAAACTGATCGGGCAGTAAATTTTTGGCTAACTTATCAAGACTGCTACTCATAAATTTTAAGGAATCAAGAAATCTTAATTTCATTACATGGTTATTGATGTGAAATTGCTTGGAGAAAGAAATATATTTTTCTTTGTTTTGTGGGATAACTTCTATGTCCCCCTCTTCAAATCCAAGCCCGTGTACAATAAAATGAGCATCATAGCTACTCAAATTGTGTAAAAACACAGGTAAGAAATTAGGGGTTCGATATTTCTCAGAACAGGATGGATGAGCGACTCCTTCAAAAGCACCGGTGTGTTGGTTATGAGACACAATGAATTCTTCATTTAATTTTTTTTCACAAATGAAACAGGTATCACTTTGTGCTATGGTTACTTTATCTTGTTCCGTTAAGGGTAAAGGACATTTTACAAAAGTGTTCTTTTTGCAAATGTTCTCTAAATCTTTTTTTAATAATTTCATAAATGATTCGGCACAATTTTGACCTGTGTATGTTCTATATACAGATAAACTGTCATCATATGAACATTTAATATAGTATCCAAAACTGTACATTACATGTTCCTGAACATTGGTTGTTGAGGATTTATTCGGATCGTTGATACAAGTTTCAATGGGTTTTAAAAATGCTTCGAAATCGGCATATATAACAAATGGTACCCTCAATTTACGATCGTAGTTATTGAATGATATTTGGTTAGAGGGAACTAATTCATTAAACCAGTTTCTTTTACTATCGTTTTCAGAGGGTAAGTTTGTACATACATGAAAACAGTCATGTTTTTGATGTTTCTGTAAATTTTCATGTGACGTGAAATAAATTAAACAACCATCACATAAGTGGATTGCATGCTCTGACGTCGTCATTTGTTTTGATACTAATCTCGATAGACTTTTTATGTAACAATAATGGCCCTTAGTACCGTGATTTAAATACAACAAGTTTAAATGGATAGTTTTCCTACTTTTCGTTAAGTGTAACGGACCAATAACTTTATTTTGCTTGCTTTTCGAATCGTACTCCAAGCCAAAAACATTAATGCTTAGATCATTCATTTTCTCGAATTTATGAATATCGTTTATTTTTATTGGGAAGGAAAGATTTTCAAATTTCAATTTATTTCTGTGCAATTTGTACGACGAGACCCTGTTAGAGTTGTTATTTGGCTCATATAAACCTGACAGTATAGCCCAACGGAAGCATTCATGGTCTTTGTTTTTAACGTTGATAACTGCTTTTTTGTTTTTTATATCCAATGGTAAGTTTATGTAAGATGAACCACGCAAAGGATTGAATTTATTGATATTCATGTCTAAGTATTTTATTTTAACTAAACTCCATCCGCTGTCTTTTTTTTCAAAATTGGTTACTTTGTTAACAATTTCAGTTACAAGTGATGCATAAATACCATCTGTGGCGTCCCCCTTGCAAACGACGTAATTTAACGATTGAAAGTCAAAAATATTATTAAGTTGCTTAGTTTGTTGTGTAAAATCTGCATTAAGAATGAAATTTACTTTTACGACAGTTTGTTCTGCTATGGATCGTTCTAGTAATTTAAACACTTTTCCCTTGATATTATGCAAAAATAATTCTGGTGTTTCAAATGCATTGGTAGTAACGGAATCAGGTAAAATTCTGTAAGTAACTATTCTATTCCCGAACGCGCTTTCAATTAACTGAACGTTTGTAAATTCCTTGTCAGAACTTATCACGTTGTTTTTATGAGTATTACTTTTCAAGTGGTTGGAATAATATTTTCTAGATACTGACACGTGACACACAGGACATTCAATTTTGTGATTACTTTCTGTACTCACGTTTTGGTGTCCAACTGATACTGTTGATGTTGCCACAGCAGCGTAGCTAGTTGAATTGTTCAGAGGTTTTTTTTTCTTTGTTGGTGGTTCGGCAGTCACAGTTGACATTGCTGTTCTTTTTTTATTTACACCTCCTCGGCCAACTTGTAAAGATCTGCAAAAATAAAACAATTATTAATATTACAAATTATTGACAATTATAAAATAAACGAAAACACCTAAAAGTTTAATACTAACTCATTTCTCGTCTACAATTTAAGCAATACGCTTGCATTGGCAGTACACCATCAATTTCATCGGATGTGTCTGATTTATGAGTATGTATGATGTGTCCACTGCATGGCGTGAAATATGGCATTATCTCCGTATCCTCTAACCACGAAACTGGTAAAACCTTCCTTAAGTACCACATCCTTATTTGATGATGGAATTTGGACAAGATCAAAGATTTGTCTAGGCTTGTAATTTCACTTTGAGATAGATCCAAATTGAAATACATCTTAAAAAGTACTACTCCTACGTCGAGAGAACAGTAACAAATGATTTGAAGCAACTGGCATTCGGTTTAAATACCTTAAAATCCACCCCTACCAGCTACAACTAGCAAAAAACGAGTTGAAACATGTTTCGGTAAGATGGGTACCCATTACAATGACACAATATAACAAAGGTAATAAAGGTAAGCTATTAGCATCAAATGAGTTGAAGCATGATTCAGTAGGATGGATATCTATGACAATAGCACAATTATAACAAAAGAAAATTATAACAAAAGTAAGTAACCTACGTTTTAAAATATTCTTGTTCCACTTTTTCGCAGAGTTCGTATAGCCTTTGGTCTTCAGTAAGCTGGTCAAGTTGTTGGTCGAAGAAGTTGCAGCTCAGTCCGTCCATTATTATGTCTTCGTTACAATGTGTTTTTTTAAAGCGGGCTATGGTCTATTTATACTATGAACATCGGCGCTTGGAACTTGTGTTACTTATCTAATATGAAAGACAATGACTCTTTGTCGGAAAAAAATAACTACAAAGGAAGCTTAGAATACAAAAGGTGTTCGCTATACAAAGAAAAATGTTCGGTACGAGTTATAAAGCAAAGTTAACAAACAAAACGCACACAATCGAGTAAAAAAAGATAAAAGGAACAAATTAAGATCTTAAAACTACTTTTACACTTATTTTGTATTGTCTATAACGTAATTTACACAATCACTTTTGTCCGCTAACTGTTTGGTGATTTGGTAAATCACATCCCTCGTAGATTCGACGTGAGCGTCCTCTTCGGAGTGAGCGTAGTATTTAACACGCACTTCCGCATGCTTCCAATGCTCCGTTGGCGGAATATTTTTTATTTTCCGCGCATCATACACCTCAATTTTTATGAGATGTGAGGCGTATGATGCATCGTCTTTGTTGGACTTTATAAAAGCCACGCCTTCCGCAGTGGCTTGGCTGACGCTCGACGACTTTACTGCAACTTTCCTTTTCTTCCGTTTTTCAAAGAAGCCATCTATGCTGTTATTAGGCCTCTTGTTAGTGTTAGCAATAGCTTTTTTGACTTTATAGGCCAACGTTCCTTCTTCATCACTTGCTTCGTCGTCGGGATAGTAATAATTTTTAAATGTGTTTTCCTGTAACAATATAAAAACATTCTTCAAACGGTCCTTCAAAGTAGATTTACATGGTAAACACAAAAATAGATGAAGGTTATGTTACAATCAATCAAAATCTGAAATAAGTGGGCACACATAAAATTATGACTACATACTTACATCCATTTCAGCAACGAAACACTGCTTTCAGCAACCTTGCACTAAACTTCACGACTCACGACTCTCTTACTCGAAGACCTTGCTCGGAGAATTTTTGGGGCGCAATGAAGTCGAGATGTGATGGCGCGCTTTTATACCCAGCGCAATCCCTACAAGTTGGGACACGTATTTTTTGAAAGAAGGGCTTCGCTTAGTGAACAGGTATAAACTCGTATTCTCCAGACGCGGTGTGTTGAATAACAAAAGACAGCGGCGGTTCTTTTGATACAAAGACAACAATAAAGCAATTATACGATGCCGCCCGCGTTCTTGAGGTCCTTTATGCGTAGTGCAATTTAACAAGTTTAAACCAGTATCTTCAAAGCCATACACTCGAAAAAACATAACGCTCCTCTTATTGACGACAGCCAGGTAAATAAACCGTTCGCCTAGTGAACACGTTCAAACTAGCTGTTTTTTCAAAAAGCTCTCTTTGCATAGTGTATTGATGTTAAGTAATTGAATAATAAAAGACCGTGGTGCGTTTGATACAAAGAAAACAATAAAACTACTGAAACCGTTTACTGTATTATGTAAACTCTCTATCTATATATATTCATAATATAAACTTAAGCTATATAATATGTCCACAAAATGTAGAATAGTACCTACTGTGTAAGCGAAACACAAGGCTGCGTTCTTCATATCCTTTATACATAGGGCACTCCTACAAGTTTTGACTAGTATTTAAATAATCGAATTGCGTAACAAACACGTTAAAACTAGTATTTCTAAGGAGTACTTAGTAAGATTAGAAGTAAAAAGCAATAAAGCAACAAAATTCTTGTTTTTAACTGAAACCATTTACTATTTAGCGTAACAATATTCTCCAAAACGTCGGTTAGGTTAGGTTAGATTTATGATAGTCCTGAAAGTTATGGATTCAGAATAAAATAAGTAGTTTGCAAAATAAGAATTTGTCAAAAGATATGTCCACGAAACATCGAGTTGCGAATCAAAAGTACAAACCAAGTATAGCGTGACAATATTCTCCAAAACGTAGGTTAGGTTAGATTTAAGATAGGCCTGAAAGTTATGGCTTACGAATTTCTCCAAAACGTAGGTTAGGTTAAGTTAGATTTAAAATAGTCCTGAAAGTTATGGCTTGCGAATTTCTCCAAAACCTAGGTTAGGTTTTGTTAGGTTTGAATTTGTCCAAAATGTAGGTTAGGTTAGGTTTGAATGTCTCCAAAATGTAGGTTAGGTTAAGTTAGGTTTGAATTTCTCCAAAATGTAGGTTAGGTTAGGTTTGAATGTCTCCAAAATGGAGGTTAGGTTAAGTTAGGTTTGAATTTCTCCAAAATGTAGGTTAGGTTAGGTTAGATTTATGATAGTCCTAAAAGTTATAGGCTACGAATAAAAGTGTACTGCGAATAATGCGATAGGATATTTATGTGCTGATAGAATAATGAATTGAAAGTGGACTTACGAAAAGACATGGTATTTTATTTGTACGGAGCGTGGCGGGCGATCAGGTACCCAGGGAAAAAAAAAAGGTCGGCACCGAACCCCCAAGTGGGCGCAGGTAAGAAGTTGAACGTAACAAAGGGTGAGTAGGAAACAAAGGAAAGGGTCTCTATCCTTTTATGAGTATGTGATTAAGTGTTGGTATTATGTTGCAATGGAAGTACATATATACGTGAAGGAGTGGGCGGAGCGTGATGAGACCCCGTCCAATCGCTTTAAATGGGGTGTTGACCTTTTTTTTTTTTTTTTTTTTTTTTTTTTTTTTTTTTTTTTTTTTTTTTTTTAGATTTCTTTGCCCCCAAATCCGCCATTTTGAGCGAAAAAAAAGTGATCCAGAACCGGCGAATCCCTACTACTCACTAGATATTGCCCACGAGATCCACTTCGTGCAAATACTATTCCATTTTTATTTAGGAAACTGCTCATTCCACAAAGTCATCCAAACGTGATTTTGGGATGAGAACTTTTTTATTTTGATGTATCAGACACATATTTTTATTCGTAGTCTTCTTCAAATTTCTAAGTAGTGTTAAGGACGTCCATGAGTTTGATATCAGCTAAAGCATCGATAGCAGAACTCGCGTCTATATCATCTCGACGTGGCACGGTCTTGAGGGCTCTTGAATAAGGACAGCGACCTATTCCGAAACATGTCGAATAAAACTCGACTTTAATACGCGAGTGATCGGAGCACCTAGTGCGGATTTTTACAACGCACTGCGCAGTGCGTCTCTTTTTAACTAGCCCAGTAGAAGAGACGCAATGAGTTTGCAGAGAGTCACAACGTGTATACATTCGTGCTAGGTGTAGTTTATTTCAATATCTCACTTTTATCGTGATAGTGCCACACTGTATGCAGCCCTTACTACTACAGCTTTTCGTACGGTGAGTAAGAGATTCGCAGGAGCAAGGGGAAACCTATAAGGTAGCAACGTATCAGCGATCCTCTTGATTCCCATTTTAGATTTTTATAAATCTCATATCTGTCTTAGGTATTGTCATCCCTCTGTCTCAGACGTTCCTCAGGGTTCATTATTTGGTAGTATTTTCTTTTTCACTTATTATTTCTACACCCACAACATAATTTCCGATGAATTCTCATCCGCGGGTGGAAATAGGATTTGATTGATTGATCCGTCTTCGGGCTATATTTACTCTATTTCCTGATTTCAAAGAAGCTATTAATAACTTGTTAAAGAAACTAGCATCTTCCGCCGACTAAGATTGAAGCAAAAGGAAACTTTTCAAATTGTGAAACTTTCCAGTGAGAAGTTATCGGTGAAAAACAATCATTTTTTTGTACAAAGTAGGAAGGAAAACGCGAAAGCGGGTCACCTGATGGTAAGTGATCATCACCGCCTAGAGACACCCGCATCCCCAAGGAGATTGTAGATGTGTTGCCAAGCCAGACGGCCTCTTGTGCCAGTAATTTCACCGGCTGTCTTGCACTTCACGGCGGAACACAATAGTGCAAGTACTGCTGCTTAGCGGCTGCATTACCGAGCAAGATGGTGGTAGCGATTCGGACAGACCTTGCACAAGGTCCTACCACCCACAAAGTTTTTGATGCTCTCAATGTTCTCGAGAATGTACTCTGTAAATTCTTGAGAGGATTTTTAAATTTTGGGGAATGTTTTGCAACTTGCACAATGCTTGTACAATGTACTAATGCTTGCACCGACGACGACGAGGTCTTTAGAGTTTTCTAAGGGTGAAATATAAATAAATATCTTTGGACAGTTAACATCACTGACCTAGACATGACTAGCTAGAGCATCTTATTATCGCTTAATTGTGCAGTAGGGAAAAAAGAGCTAAATATCAGCATTTCCTATTGTCACGCTGCCCTCGTTTTTTTGAAAAACAAGCTTACGTCAGTGGGTAAGAAGTTATAGCTTTTTGTATTTATTTAAACTTCCTCGATATTTGGTTTATGTCCAATCACATCGCCCTTCAGGCAATTTATTTTTAAGATGTGCTTCTAATCTTTACACTTTTTATTATCAACATGCCCTAAGCAAGTTTTCTTTCATGCAAAATGTTCGCAAAGTTTACTTAAAAACAAGATCTAGACGAGCAAAACTAGTCAACCTCATTACCTTATTCCATGTATTGTATACTCATATTATATGTATTACTAGCGACTCGCCCCGACTTCACACGGCTACAAACAGGATGTAATGTACATAAAAACCTTCCGTGAAAAATCTTTAAATAACAGGGAAAACCGTATCGAAATCCGTTGCGTTGATTAGCAGGAGAAGACAGCCGAACATACACAATAAGTCAAAGTCAAAATATTTTATTCAGATTAGGCTTACAGGTAGCACTTATGAATGTCAAAAAATTTACCACCGGTTCGGAAAAACCTCTGATGAGAAGATACCGGCAAGAAACTCAACGAGGTGGAATAAGGACTTAGGACAACCAGGAACAGATAGTAACTTAATTATATACTATGTAAAGATAAATATAAAGATAAAAAAGATAAAGAAGACTTATTATATAGTACGTGGCCTGAACTACTGGTCTCTTAAATAATATTTGCATTTGATCCACCGTTAAGTACTTCTTTACATTTCAAATTCTGTTTACACTTTGCATTGTAACTAGCTGTAATTAATGAATATTCAAGTGCTACGAACTTCGTAGAGCGCTACGAGCTACGCCGTAGCAGCTACGCGCCACTGTTCAACTTGAACCATAAAATATAAATCAATAGAAATGGGCAATGGAGAGCATTGAAATCCAGTTTTGTGGTGTACTCATCCGTCCTTTGTTAAACTTAGTGCCTATATTATTTTGAAGTAATATATTATTACTACAGAGCATTTAGCAGGATAACTACACGCTGTAACTTACTACGCAACTCTGAGCGTCTCTTTCTAATTAGCCTAATAGGAATGAGACACACTGAGTTACGTAGACTTACGGCGTGTCGTATAGATTCATGCTAGGTGCGCAGAATAATTTAGTCGTTGGGTGTAAAGAAAGGACGGATGATACAATACATGCTATGTTCGTTGATTAACATCGGGAAATTCTATTGGTTCAAGCTTCACTATTTAAGTTTAGTTAGAGAACGTAGTCCTGCGCTTTGGTTTCATCTGAGGATGTCACCAGAAAAGCCCCCTCGAGGCCTGACCCTATATCCATTTGGCGAAGATAACGTTTACCATTGTTTCAATAGGGCACAAACTGGTGGGCCAATTATAAAACGGATTTAATATTCCGCACTTATAGTAAAGAGGTAAACTTTGTTTTTTAGTTTCTTTGTATGTATGAGGTAATCTCCGGAAGTACCGAACCGGTTCCTAAATCGTTTTCACTAATAGAAAGCTACACTATCCCCGACGGATCTAAGCTACTAATTCCACGCGAACGAAGTAGCGAGCGTCCGCTAGTGTGATATAAGTACCTATGTTAAAAATGTGTCGTCGTTTGGACTTGCTATTCGCGTCTTTCCCCCAAGCCGGCTGTCGTGTTCTTTTGCGCCGGCGCTTGTTCTTGACGTAATTGGATTTGTTTTACAACTAATTAAATAGCTGACGGTATCATCAGCAATTAATTTAATACGATCAAGTGACACGTAACCCTTTCTTAGATAGTCAAGGTATGCTAGTTGAAATATAAAGTCACAGGTAATTCTTTTTAGGCCACAGGAGCTGTTATTTCATCTCGAGCTAAAAGCCCCCTGGCGAGTGATTTAGAGAACATTTTCTTTATAAAAGTTGGCGCTGCCATAAATTCGGTCCATTATGTAACGCCTTATGTAAACGCTCTGAGGATCCCAAGATTTATCACAATGTATGAGAGTAATAAGATATTTTTAGCGGCTGAAACAGTTGCCAATACATAGGAAAGCAAAAGGAGCTAAAACATGTGAGCACGACTCTTGTTGAAGGCTATATATTGCGCTTCGATATATGTGGTGGAGATTGGTAACTGAAAATCTTATTAACAAAATAAGATCAATGGGCTCCGATACAATACGTCTGATTTTGGAAATAACATCTGACGCTACAGGACTTCAGATAAAAATTAATTTCGGATTGGTCGTAGCTATAGAGATGTAGCGAGTTACAAGGATAGAATAGGTTTTATTTCGAAAAAAACCGAACCCATTTTACGTAAATTCGATAGTATAACCTAGCCAGTGAGCTAACACAATAGCCAACCAACAAGATAGCCTATCGCGATGTTCCACTATGTTATACATTGAAACCTAGAAGGCTGTCTGGCGCGTTGTAGCAAGGCCGACCTTCGTACTGCAGTAACTGGCCGCTTACGCTAGTAAAAAGCACAGAGTATATAATAAATAGAATAGTGTATATTTCATACATGCCCATTACGCACCGAATTCAGATGCCCGCCCCTTAATTTATTTCTCTGTGCGTTCCTTTCTTATGATACTAGTTAGACAAAGTCGCAGAGAGCGATAAATTTGTTAGGCGATCATGTTAGGGCTGCTAGCTGTTATATTGTAACGTACGCATATTTTGTTGCGTGGCTGCCCACAATCGAAAATTAAATGCGATCAGCTTTTGTAGCAACCCAAGCTAAACTAAACACTAATTTATCCATAAACCAATTGATCTTAACTTATTTCATAAAACAAAAAATATTTACTTAATTTCCCTTTGTTTTTTGTTATCAATATTGTAAATTGGACACATTCTAAACATATTGGACATGTAATTAATATATTAAATAATAATAATAATATTTGCATGCTAGAACTGGCTAAGTGTGTACTAACCCTTAAAATAAGACCATTGTAATCCACACTTAACGCGAATAAATGAATCTGAATCTTAATAGATTCAGGCGTTACTTTTCCGAGGTCCGTATCAACAAACTGGAAACTAGTAATTTTATTATAGTGTATTCAAAACTCCTATCTTAATGTAAAACATCCATCACGTCCATATTAAGGGACCATTAAAAGTTCCACGAAATTAGCTAAAAGTGACTTTTTTGTCTATGTCACCAGAACTTCGACGAGGGCTTTATTGGTTGGTTTTTGTGTCTACGTCCCAATAACATTGTATTAAAATAAATATAATTTTTAATACCTTTGACCTTTAACAAATCTATCAGCGATTTAATTAATAAGGGCTAAATTTGTTATTCTAACGTTACTACATATTATCATTGAGCTATTATCAGTAATATCACACCTTTGTGGTAGACACCTGTCACTAGATCAGTGTTACCAACCTACGAAAACACAACTGCTCTACGGAAATTTCATCGGTCTACTTACAAATACTTCAGGTTTACAAAGAACACACGGCATATCTTTCTTTTGTCGTAGCGTGCTGAACTGTGCTGAACACGGGCCAGTGTTTAGTTCTATGATTTCCATCGTATCGCTGGTATAAGTATAGTTTACTTATTCGCGTTTAAATTAAATTCCATTTTGATATAAATCCAATTTCAGTTTCGGAATTTATGTACACTGTTCCGCTCAGAAACAAGGAGGCAACAGGAATAAAGATAATTACATCAAAGTTCTCTGCTTAAGAGTACGACGGTTTTCAGTCCGTTGGTGCAGACAAATAATATTACCAAGCATAATAATTTAAAAAAAAATACAATCCTTTCCGAAACGGACTACTAAAACGAAAATAAAGCTTGTTGCCATGTCGCTTAAGTTTATTATTCATAAACATGTATAGGGCAAATGACTGACCCTTATTTGGAGAAGGGTTAAGGGAAACTGGCAACGTGTATTGTTGCCAAATAGGCCCCAAAAAAAACAACAAAACCACTTTAGCAAAAATAAAACAAATAAAAGACAAAGTGTATTTTTTACGACCGATTTTAGTTAAACCTACCGTTTCATATACGGCATGAGTATGTTAAGTCGATTTAGGTTAATTTGTTAGACTATAAAGGATACAAGAATTTCACTTCAACACGTTCGGCGCTGGTAGGTACACACACGTGTGGCACCAGTAGTCCAACGCCGGTGACACTGCCTTTTTCACAGCCAATTCGTTTTATTATAAAATTTAAGATTAATTGTACATTAAAATTAGTGTAGAAATGTCTAGAAACCCATTCATTTACCATTAACTGTTACTATAGTAGCATTTTAAGACAGGTGATTTGTACTGTTTGTAATTTAAAGTTAATCCATCGCTGCTGCCTAATTGATATTACCAATTACTAATCTTATAACATGTTCCGTTCAGATATAAAATATCCAATAGGTTCTTAGTTACGTTTTGTTTCCTCTCCTGTAATGTCAACGTTTCAACCGACCGTCGTCAAATCTGACACTCGGATAGTTTGAGAAATGGAGACGAAAAACTTTTTATGCCCATCCAACTTGTATAGTTCCGTTTCCACAGAAGCAAGAACATTAGAATACTGAATATTACAAATTTAAGAACTGTCAATGTTTTAGTAGAGAAACGCGTGGGTGAAATAAACCAGAGAAGAAATTTATTCGTATGGCAACCCGAGAGCGGCTTCTAAGAAGAAACTGTTTTATGTAAATGAGCCGGAATCGTTCGTTATTTCGTCGTTAATCGAGCCTCGACCGCCTCTCCAACCTCTGTGAACACAGGCAGGGTTGTCACTCGTAAAAAATATAGAGAAAATTTTAATTTAAACATTACAATTCAGGCTGAGACTTCTAGTATTTAAAGTGTTATACAACTTGTCAACATCAGCCAAAAAAAAACTTTGCAAGCACATATACAATATATGCCCTTTAGCATTTTTGATTCTGTGCAACATAATGAAGATGGAAGATTCTGTTGAGAAGAAGCACCGCAATAAACTCGGCATCTTATTAAAGAGAGGCATGTAATAAAAAAAGCCTTGCATAAGTGAATTTGAAGAATCAGTTCTAGAATCTATAGTGTCTCCTTTCAAATAAATACTTTTCCAGCAAGATCCGGTTCCATAATAGGCTAGTTGACTCATTTTCAAAGTAGCCCTAATATAATTGTTCATTGTTCTATTAGATCAAAAAAAAATACTACCATATTTTTTTGGGACCTACAAAACCGCAAAACTTTATTTTAAAAGTTAACTTTTCATAAACAGGAGAAAACGGCGTCCGCCATATTAGTCTGTATATTATCTGCGCTGTGACTTCATACGTCTTGTAAACAATCATTTGACATTTTATCCAACATTCACAGTTTTAGAAATCGCATTTTTTTATTAAAAACCATGGCTTCCACTAGTTTACGCGAAAAGTATAGTAATTATCATTGTTGTATGTACACTGTACTTACATAGAAGTCTTGACATTCCTCAGCGGCGGAACAAAAGTCGGAGTTCAAAGCAAAAAAATTACCGACCATTAGTGCGTCGATTCTTGGCAAATTTGTACTTTCCGCTTTCATGAATCCATGATTGTTTTATAGATTAAATGGCAAAATAGGAATAGCAAAACGTAGACGAGATTTTTACTTCTAAAATAACAAGATCACGATCACAACCACCAGAAATATTTACGACGAGCATAGGTTATAAAACGTCCGTCTGACACATCATGGACCAGTGTTGCCAGCGACAATTTTTTTACTGCCGAGTTCGATAAGGAAAATTGCCGTGTTTTAAGGGAAAAGCTATTTTCGGCTGCTGTAGCAAATAAATAAAATAAAATATATTTATTTTAGAATTGTATTGAATCATTTTTAATTATTTACTTTTACTTATTTACGAATAGCAGCGGAGAAAAAAGGAACTATAGAATTTCAGTACCTACAAATAACATGATACAAGCGCGATAGTAGCGCGCTACTGTAAAGCTAAATTTGTGGCTAGTTATGAAACAACAAACGGGGATTTCCGTGTCAAAGATTGCCGTGTTTTAAAGGAAAAGCTATTTTCGGCTGCTGTAGCAAATAAATAAAATAAAATATATTTATTTTAGAATTGTATTGAATAATTTTTAATTATTTACTTTTACTTATTTACGAATAGCAGCGGAGAAAAAAGGAACTATAGAATTTCAGTACCTACAAATAACATGATACAAGCGCGATAGTAGCGCGCTACTGTAAAGCTAAATTTGTGGCTAGTTATGAAACAACAAACGGGGATTTCCGTGTCAAAGATACGCATTGTTTTTTTTTGCGTTTTCTGGCTTGGAACCTAACCAAAATACGACTTTTCAAAATTGCCGTAGACTTTGCTACGGTAATAGATTTGCTGCCGTAGGCCGTAGATTTCCTTTTAATTATGTCAAATTACCGTAGAACACGGCAATTGCCGTAGCAATGGCAACACTGTCATTGACATTAGTTTGTTTACAAGATTAATGAAATCACAACATGTCCGAAAGGGTTTAATGCGTTTAAAAAATAAAATAAAAAATTCAATTTTTCAATTTAAATTAGTTTACCATCGTGGACTTAAATTATCTGAAATCGATATATTTCAGTTTCATAAGTCAAACACTGCCGGAAATATTTAATTATTGCGCCAAATTTGATATGAGTAAACTAGCCTATTGTTGAAGGACCAAATTCTTTTACATGGCAACTAATCACGTTCGACAATTTGTCGTCCTTCCGAATTTCACCGCAAACAGAGTCAGAGCCTACCCAAATCACATGTAACGTAAATTAAGCCCTGGAGGTCCGTCCCGGTTTTTTTTAATTACCCCGCATAAATATAGCACCTAACCCGAGATTTACTCTATTAGGTGGGTTTTTTATTGTACCATCGTATGAAGAGACTCGAAATTATGAAGAATTTTGATTATTTTGCTTTAAATATGTTGAAACTTTTACCAAAATCGTCATCATGAATCTGCATGTGACTGTGACTGATAGAAAATGCATCGAATTATATTTTTTACTTGCATCCAGAAGGAGTAACATTTATTATATATATCTTTCGTAATATAAGGTTAGGAGATCAATTAGTTTTTACATCTATTATATAAACGGAAAGATAACTCCGTTTCTTGTTTTTGCACTCCCAGTACACGATGCCTACATTCTTTCCTTCAAAGATAACGTTTAAGGATCTGTTATTACCCAGATTAAATCAGAAGTGGGATGTGCCCGGTAGCCGTCACATGGTATTTATTACCGGACCATCCCTTCCTGAGGACATCAGGCGTTTATCCGGGCAACGACCAGTATTATATGGCGCGGATTTACTTGGGAACGATTTATCGTGAGGATCTTTAAATAAAAAAAGAATTTATGGACGCGTGAGCTTGGCATGCTCCTTTCTTACACAAGTTAGGATTTTTAATAAAAATTATTTAGATGACAAAAAGGTTGCCTCCCGGATTCAATGTTTATTTATATTGAAACAAACGTTATTTTTAACAATCATTACTGTTTCCTTAAACCCTTAATAATTAAATAATGTTTTATCGCGGTAACAACTATAAGATCGTACTATAAAATTAATTGCTGATCGTTTTACGGCTACAATTAAATTTGTGTTCAATTGGCTTCATTCATTAATATTGTACCTCGAAGCTTCGTCCATTTGTTACGTTTAATTGATCAAATTAAATTGTCACTACAGTTCGGCAGTTTGCTCAGTATCGATAATCATATTTAAATCCGCTACATAATCGAATATGCGTCATCGATAATATGACACTGGCAACACTATAAATGGTTTATCTATTATAATAGACCATGGTATGACACCATACAAAGAGCCAGCCGTGATTATATTACTACCATTAACAGACTACGTTTTGGACACAACACTGCACCATCACACCTAGCTAGACTTGGAATACTACAAAACAGCCTCTGTAGTTTCTGTGGAGCAAACGAAGCGACTGTGGAACACTTTGTATTCAGCTGTCAAAAGTTCCTCATCGACAGATTAGTGCTTGCAAGTGAACTCAGTGAAGTGTTTCAAAATTACGATAACTTTTCTTCCCGCCCGCCGCCGCTTAATAAATTGCTCAAAGATGTAAATACATATAGACCGTTGTACAAGTTTATCAAAAACACAGTAGAAAAAATTTGAAGAAGCTACGTGTAAACCAAATGTGAAAAATCGGAACATTTAAGACGTGGCTTAAAGGTCTCCGCAACCAGGCCATAAAATCCAAAAAAAAAAAAAAATCTATTATAATTTACAATGCTGCTGATTTTAATTGAATTCTATCTACTAAATAAAAGACCCAAATTTCAAAGGTTTATTGAGAGTTTAAAATCGGTTGCGCTTGGACTCGATTTTTTCTTGAGGATGTGTAGAATGGAGTGGGATTTCTTCCGGACAGGATGGGTGAGGAATCTGGAAAACAAATTGGACATAAGAAACTACGTATTGATATATTGGAATAAAACGGATCACTCGCCGCCGAGTTATCGCTCGTCATGTGTTATGTTAAAAATTATGGTCGTTAAGGCGAGTTTCTAATTTTAAAAATGTTTAGTTTAGTTTAGTTTATTTATTCAGTCAATATAATTACATCATAAATTGCACAAAATGTCAAATATAACATAGACCCTTGATAAAATACACCAGTGACATGTATTTGCCTAATTGTTTTATAAGTTTTCTAATTGTGATTATTTAATACGAAGCTCTCGAATGGCGGTCGCGTATTGGCAAGCGCAGCGTAGGACGACCAGCCACAAGATGGTCCGATGACCTCATACAGGTGGCAGGAAGGCGCTGGTTGCATGCTGCTTCCAACCGGCCACTTTGGAAATCCATGGAGGAGGCCTATGTCCAACAGTGGACTTCTTGTGGCTGAGATGATGATGATGATGATGAATACGAAGCTAAAATATAAATATGGACTAAATAATATGCACTAGCAATGATAGTCAATCATCAATATAGTTTCTTGTTATACTCTTTTGTACTGATTTCCACTAAAAGTAAATACTTTTAATAAATAACAGAATATGATGAAATGAATATTTATTTAAGTGCTGAGTATGTGTAAATATAGGTAATTATAAATTGGTCTTAGGTATTAGGTAACTGTTCGCTACAAGCTATTTATTACATCTGTAAACAGGCTAAAATATTTTTCATCATAATCGAAATCAGTGTATTTTTTCAGAAAAACATGCACTCGCATATTGAATTGTTTGGTAAGTAAATACACTTATGCAAAATTAAAAAGATGATGAGTTGGAGCGTATGACATTACAGATGAGTCACCCGATATGACAGTGCTTTGTGTCGACGAAACTAACATATAGCAAAGCCGCAAACAGTCGCAAAAATAATTAAATTCAACGCCAGTTGCAATCCACCACGTACTAAATTCAAATTCTAATATAATAACGCAGGGTTCGGTTTGTTATTATGGTTGTTAATTGATTCTAAAACGAATTACACAGTTCGTTATAAGTCCCTCTTGTAATACTTTGTACTTTTTTGCTAATTCAATCAATTAAAAGACATTGCATTCTGTAAGTTCCAATAGTTTTTTTATCAAAGAGCCATAACTGTTTTGCCCTTCATACGCAACTAATTCGTTTCAGTTCCGTAATCTTTACGGCATTTCACTTAAACGCAAAGCATTCTTAGAGATTTGTATGAAAATAACCTCGAGCCACATTTAGAGCAAAATCTTGGGACCGTGTTGCTCGTCTTGCGGTAGGAAAGCAGCTCAAGTTCGTATAATGTTAGAAATCAAGTCTTGTGGAAACAAGCTCCGCGTCGGTGGGGTTACCCTTCAGTTGAGGGTAATCCCCGAAATTTGGGAGCGCGCATTAACCCGTTCAGCGTGCCGCTTAACTGCCGCCCTACCTGCCAGTCTTTATTGTTTATGACCACTGAACTCTGCCTGCTGTGCGAGCGTAAATGTGTGTACCCGTGCCCTCGGGCCTCGGTGTTGCCATCATTTGTCCCTCAGCTCACGAATACTCGGTTACCTAAGTGAAGCGATCATTAGCGTAGTTCTCTATTTCGTTTGGCATCTAACCAATGAAAACTTTAACTGATTTTTATAACCTCACAATTGACACTTACAAACCCACACGTGTTAATTAAACAGAAGATCATTCAAACAAAACTCGGCTCAAACTTATGTTATAAATTTAATATCTGGACAACTGCGCACCTGTTTTTATCCAAACGTACCTAACCACCGAAATAAAACCTTAAAATTTGAAATCGATTCACCCTTTTGAGGGTTATGAACCTATAATGCCAATAACAACCATACAAAGACACATACGCTGTAACTGAAACACCCCTATTTTGCGTCGTGGGTTAAATTAAAAATGCTTTTGCTCATCCCTCTAACAGGGCAGGGCTTCACTTATAATTAACTAGTGACCCGCCCCGGTTTCGAACGGACACAATTAGTATGTAATGTATAAAAAAACCTTTAAAAAAATAATTAAATGAGAATGAAAACCGTATAAAATTCGTTGCGTGACTTAGGAGCAAGTGGCCGAAGATATGAGGACATAGAGAAACGGATAGCGGGTTTAGTTTGTACTCTATGTAAAGGAAGACAATAAATTAAATCAATCAAAGAACGAAGGCAACAGGAAAACATTTAAACATTGACAAATTCTTAAACGCTTTCTCTACATGTTTAAAAAATATGCACAGATGGCTACTTATACGGAAATAAATACCTACTTAGAAGACTCTTAACAAAAATGCTTTAAACAGCGTTAAAATTAAGCAGTTTAATCCACGTGGCTGGCTATAAAACGTCCATCCTAAATGCAAACGCGAAGAGTGACGGCAACGCGCTCCCGCAGTATACAATATTAAAGAATCTAGAGCGCATTTTATATCCACTACACTAAATTACGGACCCTAGACGAAACCACTTTTAATTAAAGATGAGTGCTACAAAGGTTCGCACACAGAAAGCAAAACATCTGGCAACACTAAAAATATCTCAAAACGAACCACTATTGTCTATGGCCGGGCCGAGCGCAGATAACTAACCAAGTGGGTTCTTTATAGTGTCGATGCTCCACGACGGCTCCGAAATACGCCCCAAGAGAAATTCTCGGCGTGCGACTGATAAAACACCCTATCCATGGAGCTGCAGTAACAGCGCGGCAAAGTGCCTCCGTCGTGGGGTTCGTTTCAATTATTTCTACCCTCATGTTGCGGAAAATGTGCTTGTTTTATGATTGTTATGTTAATGATAAGGTATCTGTGTTACAATTGGAAGCGGGAGTTTTAATCGAATATACTCTCTTTGCTGATTTCCATTTAAATTTGACCAGTACGCCCTCTAGGTGCTGGCACCTTTCACAGTTGAAATATCATCGCACGCATGCATTTATTTAAACATTATTGAGCATAATAATAAACATAAAACTTCATGCATTTTCATAAATCTGTGGTAATTTTTTTATACCAGTTATACTATCTGTCACTTTTTAGATCTGGACTTTTTTTGTATCTATAGCAAACAAAATAGCAACGCCTGCCGCGCTGTTCTGCCATCATTATACTGCCGAATAGAGATATAATGATCATTGAGGAACAAACATCCAACCGCCATTACTTTCGCATTTATAATATAACTAGTAAATAGGATTATAAGTATGATTGTTAAAATTTTTGACATAATAGCTTGACAGTTTCTGGATTGAAAAATGTACAGCTAGCTAGAATTGTAGCTAGCTGTAAAAACCCTTGCATTTTATTCGCTGTCAGTTGGTTGTCGGCAGTTTGCGCTGCGACAAAAGAGACTGCGCACTATAACAATTTTATACGTTGTAACTCTAGTACAAAACAAACAATCGTATTCATCATACAAACTTCTGCCTCCCTCCAGCGAGGTTCGAACCCGTAACCTCTAGCTTCGCAGTCACAAACCACTAGCTATTCGGCCATCAAATTTACCCAATAGGTTTGGGTTTTAAGAGTAGGTTTTAATTTAAGGTTATTTTTTAGGGTTCCGTACCAAAACGGTAAATCGGGACCCTATGACTAAGACTCCGCTGTCCGTCCGTCCGTCCGTCCGTCTGTCACCAGGCTGTATCTCAAGAACCGTGATAGATAGACAGTTGCATTTGCACAGATGATGTATTTCTGTTGCCGCTATAACAACAAATACTAAAAAACATAATAAAATAAATACATATTTAAAGGGGCTCCCATCCAGTGACTTTTGCCGTTTTTATAGATAATGGTGCGTGCGCGAGTCCGACTCGCACTTGGCCGGTTTTTTTAGTTTTCAGTTCAAGGCCCCAATGAAAACCAGCGCATGAAAGAGACCCGCAACATATGCTGAGTGGGATCCCTTTGAACTACAGCAATGTAATTTTATATTCTTTCGTGTCTTCTTTTTTACTGAATAAATATTTCCATTCTCTCTTACAAATCTTTACAAATGACAAAGTAAAAATAATCGCATTAAACCGTCATTACCAAGCCAGTCTATGACACCTACACACAAACAAATGAATAATAAGATTGCTTCTTGAAATTACATTATACTTTTCAAGAACAACATGAAAACGTTATCAAAGCCGTATACTAATACAAAAAACGCCTCGACGAAACGGCGTGGCAGAAAAATCAATGTTTACCGAATCCCGCATCAAACGAGCAGATTACCATCACCTTTATTCCTTTTTTTGCGCAAAATGAAACACGAATAACCTCAAAATGTTTCAGCTTTAATCAAGGCATCCCTTGAACGTAGGCGGTAAAAAGTTTTATGTCCCAAATTAGGTACACAGCATACAACGGAATAAGGGCACAGGCTTTTATTATACCTTAAAAAAATACGGCAAATTTTCGATCTTAACTAAATGAACGCGATAAAATGTCCGAAATCCGACCTACCTAAGCCAAAATATGAGAATCACATGGTTATTAATGGAACTAACAATTTTGTACATTTTTAATAGGATGTGAAGACTTAATGATGTGTTTGTGGTTTTGTCTATGACGTCTGTCATGTAATAAATAGCTTTCCTGAAAACGTACGTGTTTATATTCCGAGGATAACGAATCATTAACATAGCTGGAGAAGCTCCTGTAGCCTGTGTGTCCTGTAGTATTGCGATACTGAAATAAATATTCCTGTAACTTTTCATTAATTTTGTGTTTACAAGAATAAGTTTCTAAAATTGTCTTAATAATTTTTTTACACGTCCTGACACTATTCTCTGCCTGGCCGTTACTGCAACTGCAAGGATGATAAATTGGAGACGTCAGGTACGAGATGCCGTTAGTTTTGCAAAACTCTATAAATTCCTTGGAAGAAATTTTTGCATCATTGTCGGAGACAATGGTTTCAGGTAGGCCGAATCTAGTGAACAAAAACTTGAGCTTTGATATGAGATGTGTCGTAGTCGTCCCACAACTCATATCAATGCACTCTAGCCATTTGCTGAATGCGTCAATAACCATAAGCTATGTCCCTTGGGCCACGGACATGTAGTCGAGATGTATGCGCACCCAGGGCGCGGCGGGCCGCGGCCAGGGCTGCGGGGACGCGCGCGGCGGCGCGGGCCGCAGCGTGGCGCACAGGCTCCGTTGCTTCCCTTTTCAATATTTTAAAATAAAAATCATGCCGCCAAAAACATCTAAAGTGTGGATGGTAATTCTACCATCATCATTGACCCCGTTGTAACGTCATTCTTATCAATTAAATAAAAAAAAAGGCCTGCTACTAAAATACTAGCCTACCACCTCGAGGTATAATGAAATAGATCCGTTTACATTGTAGTCCATAACCTCAAAGTAGGTTGCAACACAACGCAACGTTACGCAACCCGGTTAAGTAATTGCAAAAAGATTGCAATTCAGAGTAAATGCCGTAGAAAGTTCCATACTATACGCTCGCGTTTTCCCCAAGGCACAGCCAAGAATGTTCCCGCAGAAATCCTAGAAATGCACTCCCACTCGTCTGTACACGCATTTACAGAAACGGAGAGATTGTAATATGAATGCTACATTTCCAACACTAATGTACTTCGGAAGCTAAAATGGAATATTAAATTCTAGTCATCCGTTGGAATTCGCGCAAAGTTCCGAAACATGGACACATTTTCCAGGGTTCGTTTAAAGCTTTTGCTACAGCAATAAAAATGCTACTAGGCTTAAACGTGGTGTTATTAAAACATGTGAACGACATTTGTTCTCATTACAAAACTTAGTAGTTACTGGAACTGAAGACTGCTAAACTACTCTACATATATTTAGACGATGTTATGTTACATTTTAAACGAGCATTACGCTGATTTAAGAAACCAAGTAAGTATATCAATTGGAGACCGCGCACCGACTTCTAGTGATTTGTGCTCACTGTTTAAACATCGTAATTGAAAAACAAAGAGTCATCGACGTGTAACGATTTTTGATCTGTTAAAGTGTGGTCGATGTTTCCAAGTAAAGTTCACACTAAAACGAGCTATTGCGTTTTGTTTCTCTTTCGCACAAAAGCAAGTGCACTAACACATAACTGTCTCAGTATCATACGTAGGATATCTAGTATATTATTACTATGTCTTGCGCTCACAACAAATGAAATCATTCACCCAAACAATACTACTGGAATTGAGGCAGCAAAACTGAGACTGGCTCGCTCAGTTCTGCTGCCTTAATCTTCAGCTTCAGATAAGATTGAAACGGACGGACGTGTATACGGGCGGAGATCGAGTGAGATGTCACCATCGATAGCTCGATTCACGTCCGAGAATCGGGAACAAACACTCGCATCCATAAGCGAATAGCTTACCGAAGATTGATGCTGGGTTTCAGAACAAACTATGAATATTAAACCAGTAAGGGATTACGTGATATTTTGTAGACATCCGTATTTGTTATTCAGGTAGCAGGCTTTTCTCGACTGAGAAATCGCGTTATCTGCTTTACAAATTGTTGGTTGGCTGGAGTGTTCGGCCTAATACCCAAAACCGTTTTTTTTTTATTACGTCTCTGCCAACCAACAGTATACATCACTGCTACGACTTCCTACCTTCCCACGCAGTTGTGCAAAGGGTTATGAGGCCCAAAATCCGGCAAATAATATAGATCACGGCATTTCTGTTAATTCTCCTATTCACTACGAAAATTGGTAACCCGCTCGCCAGTTAATTTGCAAAACGATCAAACGAGATCCTCGGCGCGGCGGCATAGCGGCGACCGATCGGAACATTCAGAACGCCCATTCATTACAGAATAATATGTATTGGTTATCTTTATTCATAAAGCATAACGTTATGACTATGACTGAATTGACAAAAGTACTTAATATGGATTATGGAGGATGATCAATATTCAATTCAATTCAATTTGTTTATTTTCATTAAGAAGTTCATATAAGTACATTCTGTTAGTAATTCATAAAAGTTATATTTATGTTAGTACTACATTTAAGTTAATCTAAAGACAAACTAGAAATAAAAAAGTTAACTAATGTATTACAAAAATAAATATTTACTTAGAGCTAGTAGATAATCATTCATTTAGTCTAAACTAGGGTACAAGTGTACTCTGTATTATAGACTTAAATATTCCTAAAGCAGTCAATAGTAAACATACTATCGTTTCGAATATCTAAGATAAGATAAGATAAGATAAGATTCATTTATTCCCAACATCAGCATTAAGGTATACGCTACAAATGTGTCAAATATACAAAAATACAGATAATGAGATCGTCCAGGTTTGATTCACAATTTGCTATAGTACCTTACGTAAGTAAGTTAAGTATTTACATTTTTATATTGTATAATAATAATAAATACATTCCTTAGAAATGTGTTGTCTTATGTTGTATATATAATTATTACAACAAATCAGCAATTACTTTGTTACAGTATTAATTTAGTTTAGATTCACTTATTTTAGATTTAATAATCTAATGTAACAATTTTATAATGTTACATTGCTGGGATTTATCTGGTAGAGACTGTCTTGTGACATTCGGTTCGCCTTTTGTTTGGCCAGAAATACATAAAATGTTCTTTGTGTTACCATAAGATAGAATATTTATTTCAAGTTAATAAGTTGGGACTCTCATACCTTCAAATCGATATTCTAAAATTTCCAAATTATTTCCAGTTTAGTACGGCGCCAGAAGGACCAACGACTTAAACTCAAAGGGTACCACGAGTCTCAAATACGCAAGATAAGAACGCTATCACACTGCAATAAACAACCATGCTAGCCGTGTTGCAGAAACAATTGAGTCACGGCTCAAACGTACTTGGCGACAGGGTTGGGGTTACTTGGGATTGCTTTTCAAGAAGCGTTGATGACAGCAATAACATACGGGAGTACCAAGTCATCAAAAGTGTGCATGGCACCATTAACCCTCGATATTTCGTGGAAGAGCTGCGGAAATCTAATAAAGGACTCGAAAGCGGTCTAACGGCAGCCATTAGGGTTTTCTTTAAAGAGCTGCCGACCGACTAGTTTCAGAGCACGCCGATGAGATTAACCGAACTCAACCTTATTACGAGGCAACAAAGGAGCCTGCAATACCATTTAAGTTGCAGATTGGCAATTAAGCAAATTGCGATCAGAGCCTGGATCGTGGAGACAATTATTTCGTGGGATTAATTTTGGAATTACTTTTGATATTATGCGTGTGGATCTTTCCTTAGATTACATTCAGCGCAGAGAGGAGTCTGCATTTAAGACTTTATCGTAAACCTTCGAAATATGTGATCTTCGCTCCTTATATTCAATGGAGTGTAAAACTAGAAGATCTTGCAGAAACTACAAGCGATTAAGAGATTCCAGGATTCCGTTCCGAAACCTTAGGCACTATTCGAAACATGTAATTTACTTCGTTTCAAGGGCAGAACTAAATTCTGTAAGATACATACCCAAAGGGTTGGATAGAAACTTGCGACTCTAAGCTTATCTCGTACGGAAGGTTTAACTTGACGGACTCGGCGATACTTTTTGCGGAAAAAACGGGCCCAATTTATTACAAGTTTTTCTGAAAGTCCCCGAATTGGTGGACTTTTGGTCGGCGTTAAGTTTATATTTATTTGTTTTCTGCTTCCGCTTAAGCTTCTTTTTAAACTCACTTTTGTAATGTGCCTCACTGTTCGTCAAGAGAAGAACGTAAATTTTGAAACGATGGCGGTGAAAGTGGCGATAAAATTAGCGACCATTATGAGGTTGATTTTTATATTGCAAAAATCACTTTAGGCAGCGAATAGTAGCACTATTTACTTAGTTATTTCTGAGATTTAACTTCATTTCTGAGACAGATAGCGCTGTAAACGTTACAGAGATGACACCAGATCCGGAGAATGTGTATGCTCCAGCTAAATAGAGGTCACCATTCCCAAAAACTAGAAAATCCGGGGTTTTTCAATACTGCCGTTATTTAATTGAAGAATATATTATCATTAAAAAATCCAGTTTTCTTGTTTTTTCTTTCCCTGACGATCACGTGGACTTTCACTTTGATAACGTGGACCAACTTGAAAATACAAGATGTTTAATCGTTTCCCATTCACCATTCAAACTCATTAGACTCCGAGCCAAACCTGAAGAGACGGCAGCTCTAATTCTAGCATAATCTATTGATAGACAATCTTTATTAACGAAAGTGCTCATACGGGAACACGGACCCTTTATGATTCTCAAAGAACACCAAATCATTATGACAATAAGGAAAACAGAATACCAAAATAACTACGTCACGTCATATTATTTATTACGCATGATGAGATGTCCAAGAGAGACACGGAAATAATAGCGCAAGTTTACTGACCTCATTAGGCGAAGGAGTTCCACTCCAAAGGAGTGGCGGCGATTGTGATGATCCACGTGCTTCGGTCTCCAGAGGAATACGTATTTGTGTAGTTGCAAAACCATAACAAAATATACGGGAGAAACTAGATTAAACATATCTTTAACTATGCACCAGCGTGCGACCCGCCCCGAGTGCAATTTGCTAACGAAAACATAATTAGAATTTGAATTGGATGTAATAAACTTGGGTAAAAGTATCTCAATGACAGCGAAAAATGAATCAAAATCCGTTGCGTGTTTTAGGTGTAAGTAGCCGTATATTATCAAACCGCGATTACAATAGCATTGGAGAGTAACGTCAGCACACTGTCATTTCATAGATAAAGAAATGAAGCTTGACGCAAGTCTATGAAATGACAATGTACTGACGTTACTCTTCAATGCTATTCTAACCGCGGTTTGATAATATATGGCGGCAGATAGAACTGGAAAGCAACTTTTTTTATAATATGTTTTTCACTGCTGTTTACAGATTTTTTTACGGATATGTTTATATAGAACTAGCGGACGCGCGCCACTTCGTTCACGTAAAATTAGTAGCCTATGTCCGTCAGGAATAGTTTAGCTTCCTATCTGTGAAAGAATTTTTGAAATCGGTTCAGTAGTTCCCGAGATTACCCCCTACATACAAACAAACTAACAAAAAAACAAACATACAAAGTTTTTCTCTTTATTATATTAGTGTAGAAGTGTAGATATATTCTAATTAAGTTTTGGTACACTCGTAGTAGAGATACTTTGTTTTCAAATAGATTTGTCAAAATTCGATTTTCCACATTAATACAATCCACGTGCGAAGCCGGGACGGGTCGCTAGTTTCTAATAAGACACTAAAGGCGACCTACATCACCCTCACAATGCAACAGCTCTCGACATAGCGAGCCATCGCAGCGCCAGAAGAAAATTCAATTTTACAGCACCTTCCAACCGCCATATTGACTTTATATAGAATCCCTGACAATATTTACCTCCGACTAGTCTATCAAACCTCATTTGCGGTATCCGACGGGGGTAAGGATTGCGGAGCTGGCAAAATGTTTTCCTAAGGTAAGTGACCGCTGTAAATCTTGCAAATCAAATATTGGAGGAACCAATGGTAGGTACACAAGCGTTTATTGGACTTTAGGTTCGACGCGTCACTTAACTTTTGTTACTGTGGGCGCAGGAGTATCAAAACTGGCAGCATATGTCCCTTTACGTAGATAGCTGGCGCTCGCAGCAGGCAATATATTTATTTGACACTCAAAACTGTCGTTGTTTGATTGAATACAAATTATTGTTAGCCGTGGGACTTCACAAAGACTAATTTCGTAATTTCACCTTTTTTATGGATGTTTCTGTTTGTTGTTGTTCTGTTTCGTTTTTGTTTTTTCCAGTCTCTGAATGGTGTTTTAAATGTTTAAAACTACGTCGTTCGTTTCTAATAAGATAATGCATTTCCCTGTCATAACATTATGAAAACACCGGCGTCTGTAAGCATGACAGGGCGCAAAAGTCCCGAGTCAACGCTTAGAGATCAGATCCATACATCACTGGATTATCGATTTGTGAAGGGATGAACTGTATTAAACGGAGAGGATTTAGCCCCACACTCCCCACTCGTCGCCTGTCACAGGTGGATGTAGAGCGGTCCATGGATTATGTCCTTCACGTTACACATCCTCGAGATGGGCTTTTATTAACTGGTAAGGTTTTAGAATGATTATGAAAGCACAGAACAATTTTTTTTTAAATATTAAATGAGTCTATGATTACTTTTTTTGGTACCCAGTTGTGTCCCACTTAAGCAAACTCAACTAGGCTTAACTCAACTCTCTATGTTTACTCTGTTCCACTGTTTAATTTTGAATTTATATACAACTTAACGCAACTAGTTTTTCAAGTCTTTTTTAAGCGGGACCAACGAGTATTTTGAAAGAGATTTCATTCAAATAAGTAATGATAATAAAACACATTAATCGCCACCGCCATGACATTCGGTGCGTAATTCAATGTCCCAATGTTGAGTCGTGAATGAATTAAAAATTCTCTAATGAAACAGTTTCCGGGCATCGCCGGTCCAAATTACGTAATGTTTCCTTCATTATCCAAATACCGGGCAATAATTCATAAACTCAGCAACAGGCTGGCTCAAGAATATCATTAAACCTTAAGCCTAACTGGGAACCCATGAAATATAAGGGTACGTCGTTCATCATACCGTAATTTTATATTAGACAAACTAATTAACTGAGCCCCTCGGTGTCGAGTGTGACTTCATTTCGTATTATTAACGTTGTAAATTGCGAAAATTTCTTAAGAATTAATTTCACGAATACAATGATATTCTGTAAAATGATAACTATTATCTACACTAATCTACACTAATATAATAAAGAGAAAAACTTTGTTTGTTTATTTTTTTGTTAGTTTGTTTGTATGTAGGGGGTAATCTCTGGAACTACTGAACCGATTTCAAAAATTCTTTCACAGATAGAAAGCTACACTATTCCTGATGGACATAGGCTACTAATTTTACGTGAACGAAGTCGCGCGCGTCTGCTAGTTGAATATAAATTGGAAGACTCGATAGCACTGCATGACTTTTAAACGATATATTTTTACATGGTAGGTATAACAAAGTCGCTATCAGTTCCTGTTAGCCCTCGATATCTTCGGCCGTTTTACTCCTGCTAAAACACGCAACGGATTTTGGTACGGTTTTCACTGTCATTTACAACGGTCATTTAGATATTTTTTACGGAAGGTTTTTATGTACATTACGTCCTAATTGTACCCTTGCAAAGCCGAGCGGGTCTCTTGTATATGCACAAGCATCAAAATAGGTACACGAACATATACATAACTCATGTTAGCGACCCCAACCCGGCTCTTGCCAAACATAACTGTGCGCTTGTGCTCTAATGAATACTTAAAATAACGCGAGAATCGATCCCACTGCCCTGACGTCACGTAAAGGGTGGCCAAACATATTCGGCTTCGTTTCTTTTAGAGCCGAGGCCGCGCCGGCTTACACTCAATCAATATTCCCTTTTGGTGCTAACGACGCTCGCTTAAAAAGAGCGCTGGCGGCCTAGTGGCTACGGGAGACTCGTGATCACGAGGTACCCACTTCGATCCCCAGCGTCGCCTTTTACCAAGGGGGTTGACTACAGTAGCATACGTTCTTATGCCGAGAGAAAACATCCAGAGGTAACAAGCATATTCACGTAAATAAATGTGTAGCCATGATGCTGTCGTTCCGGTTTCCGTGTAACAGGGGTTACGGAGGACCGATGGCAGACGCTTCAATGGAATAATCTGACCTGCCAAACCTGGGATCTTGGAAAGCGTATCTCGAATTAAGGCTTTCGCCGACAATGACCCAGACACGATAGGTAATGCTATTAATAGATTCAGGCGTTAGTTTTCGGGGGTCCATCCATGACAACCAACAACTTTAGTTTCGTGAAGTAGCAAGCTAATTTGTTCCAGTTTGTTGGTAATTCCATTGTTATAATACAAAGACTATAGTCGTTTACTGTCGGCGAAAGTATCACGAAACGGGAAGAAGCGCTTGGAGGATGAACGACCCCCACTTTAAATGTCCGCAGTGAAATTTACATATCTTGAAACGAATTGTGATTAATCTACGGTAGTCATTCTCCCGCCTCCCTAGCCACAGGTCATCGATTCGTTCCCGAGCAGGTGTTCATTAGTAGTTGGAATAAGATCTAAAATTAACCATAGGCTTCTGGCGCTGGGAAAAAAAGTAGCACGAAATTTACACACATGAGAAATTCCCCAAGGGCCGCGTAGACTATGGCCTCTTTTAATGAGACTTGTGAGATCCTGTGGGATGTATGAGACAGGTTTTTCTAATATATTGTTAATCAAGGAAGGTGACTGGAAAGGAAGAGGAAGTCAAAGTGACTTGGCACATTTCCAATTCCGTCCTTTTAAAGCGACTTCGAAAAAAGAAAGGTTCTCAATTCGGTAGCTTTTTTTAAATGTTTGTTTGTCAGAACTCAGTCATTTATAAACCGACTTGAATTAACAAACTGGAACAAATTACCTTGCTACTCCGCGAAACCAGTGCCGGGCTCGTGCAAGGTAATTTGTTCCAGTTTGTTGATATGGACCTCCGCAAAGTAACGCCTGAATCTATTAACGATTTGGATTTTTTTTTATCCGAAAGAATATAGTCCCAGATTGGTCCCATTTCTGTCAAAATCCAATCCTTATGTTGGAATCTATGAAAAACAGAAAAAACTTAGCGTTTTTTAAATAGTTGTTTCTATATGTATGTACCCCCCCTTCGATAAAATCTTCTTAAGTGGATGACCACTTTCTTGGCCAATCGCACCTACGTGCGTTGTTTTGTATTTGTTTTAAATTACGACAAGTTAAAAAGTCGAATCATTTTATTTGGGGTAAGTTATTTTTGACGTGATTGACTTAATTTTATCTGAATTCTACCTTGTTTTTGAAAATTAATAGATTAACACTGATGAATCAGTTATAATTGTAATTTTAATTTAATCTGTATATTCTAAAAATAGTAGATGTTATATGAATTGACTGTCACCTTAAGTACCCATAACCTTGCAATAAATATATTAATATTTTAATTAAAAAAAAGCATGACAGTAACTTTGTACAAACATCTCGTTCGCCTTTGTATGTGTGAATGATTGAAAGAAAGAAAGAAAGAAAATGTTTAAGAATAAGCACTATGATTGCACTAGAAAATGTGCTTGACTCAACCAATTAACCATACGACCTGCTGCCCTCTCTTTAAAGACGATGTCCGTTACCTTCAGGGCTGTCGGGATTTGTCGGGATTTCGATTTCCAAAAAAAATACAACAATTCTGTAATAAAAGTAGGTAGGTATAGAAATCCCCGGAAGTGCGGCACATACGTAATACATAAATTCATCCGCACGGATGTACAACGACCGTAAATAAAGGCCGGGCCCAGGGGTCAACGCACTTCCGCCCGGGATGTATGATCATACGTCCAATTACCGTCCACCCGGGGCAGCAAACTGAAGGTTGGATGAGCATGGGGAACGAGCAAAAGGTACCCAGTAAGAAGCGAAATAGTGCCTTACTGTGCAAGGTGAAAGGGGTTCCGCTCTGAGCACAGGTGCTTTTACAATTATCTAGACGTGACCCGGATTATCGCAAGTTGTGCTGTTTTGTTTTTTATAGCGGACCAAACGCTATAGATTCGCTGAAATTTTAGCGATTACATCACGGCTGGTCTAAATGACACGGCTCAAGAATAAAGCGTGCTGTTTCCTATCTGGGCAGTTTGGTTGACCCGCACATAAACTACTACTGATACAAGAGTCAATTGTTTGCGTAAATATGTAAATTTAGGGTCCGCTTCGCAACTTTGCGGCAGTTTTCTTGCGATCTATTCGTTTTCCGAGAAAAAACTATATACTTCGTAGAATTTCACCGAAGAACTGATGAGATGTTTTAAGTACAACTTCGGACATAAAATAGAAATAACTCAACTTTCATTTTGTCTACATTTGACGGATTTACTTAGAATAGTGTCTTTTCAACATATAAAAATGTAATCATCAGTTAACTTTTTTTTAAGCGAGAATCAAAGATGAAAGTAAAATTAACTACCAAGGAACCAAAAGTACAAGTCTGCAAAAAATATCTTCGCATCTATCAAGGCCCACTTTAGGCACACTTGTCTTGAAAAATACCTTACTGAAAATATTTTATAATTTAATAGGGTGAGCTTTATAATGCAACATTTATTTAAACTTAATTTAACGGGTGACTATGATCGCATTCAATATCGTATATTTGTAGATCGAGATTCACCAGTCTTATTTTTAGTTCGAGACCATCAAGCATGTCCCACAACGGGGCGAAGGCATCCTCCCACTTTTCCACGACTCCTAAGTTGAGGGCTCTGGCAAGTCTCATGATGAAAATAATTTTGAACAAAACAATTCAAACAAATTTTATCGAGTAGGTGTAGCTTTAATATTAATGGCGTATAAAACTGCCGGAAAAATTGTATCGAATTTCTTGCTCGCATAATCACTAATCAGGCTTGTCCTCTCCCTGTGGGGGGTAAAATAATACCAGCTCGCGGAGGGAAACACCTGGCTCTTGATGTGAAGAGGGACGAAAATTATAAAAACTTTGGTTTCACCTAAAGTCCAAACCGTGCGACAAAATTTACGTGTGATTTTGTGATTTGTGTGATTAGAAACTTGAGCTAGGGCCTAAATTTTATTAGTAACGAAAATTAAGTCGTTAATAAACAAAATGGTTGTAAACTTGACATATTAGATTGTTTTTTGTCGGAATATTCGATACGCAGACCAGATGGACCATAATTCTATTTAAATCTAAGTGAATGTACTTACTGAATTCAAAGCTATTTTAATTTTTAAATGATAAAAGCACTTACAACACAAAGAAAAACCAACAAAGAGTTTTGTTGACAGGACTCGAAACTTGCAAGTTTTATGGGCACGAGTGGTTATAAAACCTTATTAAGTTGAAAACAGTAAAGAAAACAACTGTTATGGTTTATTCATCACTATTGCTTACGATAATATATCAACGTTATTTCGTATACCATTACATAATATTTCATTAATATTATGTCTTACAAACTCATTCAGAACTTCATTTCACGTTCCCGCATATCAAAGCAGAAAAATTATGAAAAAATCCAAACAAGACAGTGAAATGTTTTCTTGGAATAAATCACATTGAGATTCAAGGAAATAAGCTGTTGCGTAAAACATTTCGTTACCAAATTAACCTTCCCGGGGAATTAACATTTTACAGGTTACATGGAAGCCACACTGTAATTGATAGGTACATAAATATATTACACCTACGAATGGAGGACGATATTTCAATTTTCGATTCGTATTCAGAATGGCTAGCATGCTTTTACCTTTCGGCGAAAGAAAAACTTGATACCATAACCTATCCTATCACAAAAAATAATCACATTCTGAAACTAAATTTCTCAAAAGTTTAATTTGATCTAATTAATACCTAATGGATTTATTTATTGCTGACATCATAAACTGTTTAGAATTTCCCATCATCGTATAGGTTTGGTAAACTGTCTTTTATAACCTTCCTTAAAAAATACATACATACATACATAAAATCACGCCTGTTTCCCAGAGGGGTAGGCAGAGACCACGGATTTCCATTTGCTCCATTTATTAAAAAAGGTCCTTTAGATTAGAGCAAATGATATACTTGGATATCCTTGATATCAGCCCATCAATTTACATTTAAGCAAACATTTACGTGAGTAAAGGTACAAAGATTTTATATGTGGGACATAACAATTAATTTATTATTATTATAACATAACCTATTTCACGAAAAACCGGCCGGTAAACTCCATGATAACATCGTTAGGAAAAGCGTTATATATCAATACGCCATTTTGAATTCCGACAGTCATACATTCATAAGTCGGTAAGGGGCAACGATACGAAATCCAAACAGCCGCATTAAAACAAACGACGCCCTCAATCAGCTCGCCCCGGGCAAAGGCGCGAACTGTTCAGCCACGCGACCGCTCTGCAGTGGCGACGGTGGCGCGTGACGTCAGCGGCGATCAATGGAACTGAGAACTGACGTCGTGCCTCCCCCCGCTAACGCCGCCCCGTCCACAATGGCGCCCGAGCTCTTTGGATGTGACACAGTCGGAGAAATTGTTTCTTTTTCAACGACTATGATAAATCTAGGCGATAAACATGGAGCGTTTTATTGCCCGCGATTTGGAACGGAATGAAGACGTACGGCGAGGTTTGGAATCTTCATAAACAAGTCCTACGTGTTTCTCTGAGTGGGAAATACGTCAACTTTTATTCAAGACTTTAAAACATCCACTTTAATTTTTACACTTTCTCTGTACCGGGAATTGAATTTTTAAACGTACTACATTTAAAATAAACGTAGGGTACGTACAATATTACTGGAACCCAATAGTGGTGACCATCCCGATAAAAATTATGTGCTAATAACTAGTATCTAGGTGCCAGAAGTGGTACGCTATCTCCATGTAAATATAATGTTTCCAATTATACTGTTACGCCAAATTTAACCAAATTGCGGTAGACATTAATGACTGCTCCCACTAACAATTGACAGACCGCAACCACGAACAATTATAATCCCAGACCATTTTCAAGCGTTGCAATTTTGCTCTACGAGCAATTGCTTCAGGAATATATTTGTAGCGACTCCTAGCTCCATCTAGTTTTTAATGGAAGAACTAATATGACACGTCTTCTCTATTGGCATCCTCTACTTCTACTACATATTTAGCGCTGGTTGGGCTACCATAAGCCGGTTATCGCGGGATCGGGGTGACTCGTGGCTAGTTTACTTTCTAATAATTTTCAATATTGTTTAGTCTTGTTTATATGTAATTAGGAATTTTATTTTATTTCATTAATATGATTTCACAGCATGGATATGGAAGTAATTGTTCTGGATTAAATTAATTTTCATTTCATTTCATATTTAATTACACAAATGAACACTAAATGTAAAATCAACTTTATAACAAAAACAACTAGGTTTTGCCCGCGATTTGGTACGTCTTTATAATGAAGTATCACTGCCCGCGGTTGCGCCCTCATAAAATTATAACTTATGTCCATTTTTAAAACTCATCTACACTAATATAATCTACATATACACTAATATAACAAAGAGGAAAACTTTGTTTGTTTGTTTTTCGTTTGTTTGTATGTAGGGGGTAATCTCTGAAACTACTAAACCGATTTCAAAAATTCTTTCACAGATAGAAAGCTACACTATCCCTGACGGACATAGGCTACTCATTCACGCAAATGAAGTCGCGGGCGTCCGCTAGTCTACACTAATATAATAAAGAGGTAAACTTTGTTTGTTTTTTTGTTAGTTTATTTGTATGTAGGGGGTAATCTCTGGAACTACTGAACCGATTTCAAAAATTCTTTCACAGATAGAAAGCTACACTATTCCTGACGGACATAGGCTACTAACTTTACGTGAACGAAGTCGCGCGCGTCCGCTAGTGTAATATAAAGAGATAAAGTTTGTATGTAGGAACCTGCAAACTTTACCTCTTTATAAGTCTAATGTAGATTTACTTTAACACAAGAGTTTTATATTACGAACTTACAACCATTACACCGCCTCAGGGGTTAAATTTCAAAAATCCCTTCTAAACTTTAAATAGGTATAATTAAAAAGTTAAAAAAACGTAGCTTAAAAAAAGATTTCCTTCACACAATCTTTGCCACCCTTAGTCAGGTGAACCCGCTTAGCCGAAAATAATTTTAAAATTTACAAAACAAGATGCTTTTCGTTATTTATTTTTAAGACTTCATACAAACTTTATATCCCCTTTTCAACCCTTTAGGGATAGAATTTCGACAAACAGTGCACCCCTAGTGTTCAAGGAATATTTCCATAAAATTTCAAATCTCTAAGTCAATCACGATACCGTTTTATAGGTTTAAAAGACTTATTTTTATACATATTTATGAAGAAATGAACGAGATCAGAGTTTCGTTTATTACTATTGTTCAGTTACCGCCTCTGTCAGAGGCCTTAACTGTATTTGTCACAGTGACAGAGAGTGAGTTCATTAGTGACAGTGCTTCAAACAAAATTTTGTAAAAGAAGCCATCTACGTGTCACTTGAATATAAATAAAGGTTGAACTACGGTCGGTAAAGGTCTGAAATTTTAAGTTTATAATGTTGAGATGAAGATGGTAACGAGTTCCCATGAAGAGACAAACTTGCTAGAATCACAAAATCCGTGAGAAAAAGTTTCAATTTCTATTATTAGGTACTCATCATCATCATCATCATAATCATCTGCAGCCGTGATAAGTCCAGTATTCGACATAAGCCTCCCCTAATTCTCGCCATCATTATTAGGTACTACAGTTGAGAATTGACATGTTGTACATTTTTGTAAGAAACGTAATTGTTTGTATAGTCGACCAAGAAATTGCTTGACCACTTTTCGACAGTATTACAAAGAGTTAAGGTTCAAAAGTGGTCAAGCAATTACTTGGTCGACTATACATCTCATTCTTTTGTGCAGTTCAAGTTAATGTACACTCGAAAAATCTGGTCTCTAACTTCTGGTACACACACTGAGGACATGTCTCTCAACGCCGCCATAATTCACAGTGACACGTGACAGTTTCAATAAATCAAAAACAGCAACATTTCCGGAACACCTGGAGTATAGAAACGTGCTCGTATCCATGCAAGCTGGGAGGGGAGGAGCCCCCATCCCGTTCTCATTATGAAAAACCGAATTAGAAATTAGGAGATACTTTAATCTGCCCAGGAAATGGCTGCTAAATTGTGTTCATCTCCATTTCGTCCCGTTGATAATTATATTGTTTTCCGCGGAAGCAGTCGGTTTCTATTTCGTTTGTTGTCGACTTCAAATTGTAATCCGTTGAAGTAACGTTTTGTTAGCTTAATGAGTTCACAGACAAATGGCGAAGTGGAGAGCTATGTGACAATCGAAAACGGAACAGCGGAAGGAATGCCTATGAATGTTTTGATACTTCTGACATCTCTTAGGTACAATGTTTGACATTAAGTTATACGTTTCAACCCTGAACTCAGTAGCTTATGATTAACAGGATACGAAGGCGAAGGAAGACGTCAATCAATATATTATAACTGATAGAGCTAAGATCAAATCATTTAAAACGATTTCTTTCAGAATACGGTATCTTGCGAATTGCGATCGCTATAACCCAATTAGGATAACAAATACCCTCTATTGCAGTATGGCGACCAGATAAAAAAACCGCAACATCATAGCGCTGTTAGAACGTTTTAGGCATTTCATGTCCTTATCAAGGAGAACGCCAATGGTTTACAATATTAAGATAACAGTGTGTTTATTTTTGGATAAGATAAAACCATTTGACACCTGTTGCTTGTTCTAAATAGTGTCTGAAATAATATAATAGCATTTACTGAAAGTTCTGTTAAGAGTCGTAGTCGCTAAAGCTGTAACACAAATACAAAATATTTATTTCGTCATGACAGATATAAAGTATTAAGGTGGCAACATTGTGTTCGTAAGAATTTTGAGAAGCCTAGCTGATGGTGCATCGCTTAATTTAAGATTTCACTGAGTGACACTACTAGTCCTTGCAATTAAGAGTGAAATTCATTGAGTACAAGAAAACGAGACCCAAACCAATTCAATATTTGTTATGTCTTAAGTTTCAAGGTCAATAACAAGCGCATATAATCGCTTGCAGCTCTCATTCGTCGTAGTATGCGGAGAAAACTGAGGATTTTGAAATTTTATTAACGGCAAGGCAAATAGGAAGCACATGTTCGGTGAGGGGAATTGCCTTGCCTGCGCTTCGACGGAAGGCTTAAGAGATAGTGGGGGGCGAATCGGAATAGACAGACTGCACGAGTGGTGATGCTCGCTGCATTGCATGAGTTGCATCTTGAATTCATTGGCAATTTACTGTGCAAGTATTTTCTATAAAACCATTAACATGAGGATTTACTGCACACGGCCATAAGGCTTCCACTATTTCTGTTTAACCGTTTGAACTTAATACGTAAAGAGTTAAAGGGATTAGTCACATCTGCAAAAAGAATGGTCAGGCATTCGAGCATACACGCATAAATATGATGACGAATAAACCGGAAAGCTATTTCAGAAATATCCTTAAATCTAGTGGATAACAGTCAAGATATTTTAGCATTTAATATGTTTAGGGATAAAGCAGTCGAATTACCTATTGTAGATTTGTAGTGACCTTTTGTTCCCGTAGCCGCAGATGCGAATCGGAATTGGAAAGCTGCATCATTTATCGCAACTAAACCCGGCGCAGAAGCGGGATTGTACCGGCGGTACCCTGTTCTGGTTATCTACGACTTCGACCAAGCCATGCGTCTTGCAACATGTGTTTGCAACAAGCTTAGAATTTAATCCTTGATTTAGCTAAACTAATAATTGCGAATAACAAATCCCGTATAATCTCTAGACAGTATTATTTTCTTAAAGAAAACTACACAGCTACGTCCGGTCCGGATGCCAAACTCACTTCACATTACGCCATATATTTCAGATTCTTAAGAGAACAATTTTAATTAAGTGTCAAGGAAAAAAAGAGAACAAAGGCTCTTAGATCAGCTTCCAAACCGCTGAGCATGGGTTAAGCCGCACCACGTGCCACGGGGGACATGGGGAAATTAATTTTCCCGTCCATAAAGCATCTAAGACTGCAATCCTAAATGGTAGTCGTTGAAAGTAAAGGTTATATAGAAACATTAATCCAGAAGATGGTGGTGAGCTAACGGTAACGAATGATCAGCTTGACTTAAAAATTATTAAAATTACGAAAGTTTCAATGGGATGTCGATAAGAATAGAGGTATATGGCAAAAAGAGAACGAGAGAAATTTGTTCAGCAGTGAAACAAACTAGACCAACAACAATAACAAACAAGACTAGACTATCAGAATTAAGCGTAGATAATGTTACAGTTCCCGGCGAACAACTTGAGCATTGACCTTGACTGCGCAGTAACCGTTTCTAGTACAAATGTGTATAAGCAAACTTACCCCCTCCGCTCAATTTATGCTTAAGTTGTTTGCCTGCAACTATAAGCGGACTCGTTCAGGAAAAATTAAATGAACTATCTTTGTATTCCTTCGATCTTAATTCTTAGAAGTTAAAAAATCTGCTATATAGACAAACTTTTATTAACTCGGAACTACTATCATCATTTAACATTTTACTTTAATATACGCGACCCTCGCTCCAGGTCGTACCTGGTTCAGCAAATCTCGCTGGCCATACAGCGGGGCAACGCGGCAAGCGTAATGGGCGCGTTTTAGCCAGGTGCGATGCGAACTAGGGTTTTTTTTAGGTTAAGTTAGTGTTTGCAATAGTTTTAATTCTGTTTGTGTTGTTGTACTGTCTAAATATACCTATATTTTTTATTTAATGTTAGTTTTTAAGTTTGATTGTAATTTAATTTGATAATGTGTTTTTTAAAAATGAATAAATATAGTTAAGTAACTTTTCTACTCAGCTTTAATATAACGATAGCAACTAACTTTATTAGCATCAAAATCTTCAAAAATGTTTCGCACATGATCAGTAGCTCCAGGGCTTGTGGAGAAAAAAGGTTCCGATGTCTTGTTTTGCAAATGTTTATTATTATCCTTGCTACGCTTTTAGTATCTATCGTTAGTTGCTAGGGGTGTGTTGCTGCATTGTGCTGCGTAGATAATCAAATAAGATAACCACGGTACGATAAAAATATGTAAAGGTGAAAATCGAGAAAGTTTAAAACAATTTTGATAACCACCATACCAAATGTCAACTCAAAGTAATAAGTTGTACCCAACGATATCGAGGGCAAGATTGAGTGTCCTAAGTCATCACTTTGTCATACAAACTAGTGCCTGCACTGCACTTCACTATCTGTGTCTCGCTCTTACTTGCGAAAAGCGCCCGTTTGCCCGTTGTGTGCGGGAGAGCCACAATCTTTGTTTGGTTGTATTATTCTGTTGTTGGTTATCTAAGCTGTACAAACAGTGTTACCAAACCGGGGGCTCCAGTTAAAACATCGTTCCAGCCCCGCAGCCGGGTCGATACAGACTTGGCAGCCCTACGTTAATGCTAAGCAGGACGGACTCGACAAATTGGGTCCATTCATTCCGAGGCTGGACCTTGGAGAAATAATTCAGTACGGAGCATGAAGAATTGTCTTATTATTAGCGTAGGAATTGTTAGATAATAGAGATCGAGATACTGCGTAGATAACTTGAGTGGTGTAATGATTAAATAGGTATAGTAATAGATGGCTGGGACTGAGGGATATGACTGGCTAGGTTAGCTCGAGGCATCCCTTAATGAGCCAGGATAGATTCATAAATTCGAACTCATACAAACTCAATTAGCGCTGTCTTCCAACTACGCATTTCTACGTGCACGTAAGTTAAAACTTATTTTTGGCTATTTTATTATTAATTGTTTTGTTGTAGTGTAATAGTATTTTATGCAACTGTTGCATAATGAGGAGTCTTAAAATACGAGTGTGGTTTTATGAAACGAGCGTCAGCGAGTTTCATAATAGGATCACACGAGTGTTTTAAGACCTAATTATGTACATTTGCATACATTACTTTATCTACACACATATCATAAGTACTCTATGATGGGTTTAGAAGCCATAGGGCAATGACCTCCATAGTGCTTAGTACCTATTAAATATCTATAGACTGTACACGTTAAAATAATGTAATAAAAAATGAATTTGAACAAATATAGAAACAAATTAGAAAAGTTCTTATGATAATATTGGTTGTTATAATGCTGGTCATTGCCTACGGTTTCTGAACGCATTATAGAGCATTTATGATATATGTGTAGATAAAATATAGTAAAGTACGTTATCAAACTCATTCAGTCATTACGGAATACAAATGGATGCATTTATACGATCGTGTTTATTAGCTAATGTAAACTACATTATATTTAGGTATTTCGTTGTATGTTTTTGCATTTTTTTTTATACAACATAGGAAGGCAAACAAGCAAGTGGGTCACCTGATGGTAAGTGATCACCACCGCCTATAGACACCTGCAACAACAAAGAGAGTGCAGATGCGTTGCCAACCCAGAGGGCTAAGATGGAATACCTCTTGTACCAGTAATTACACCGGCTGTCTTGCTCTCCACGCCGGAACACAACAGTGCAAGCACTGCTGCTTAGCGGCAGGATTAGCGAGCAAGATGGTGGTAGCGATCCGGGCGGACCTTGCACAAGGTCCTACCACCCGCAAAAGATGAAAATTTGATGAAGATGAAAAGATGAAAGATTTTTAAAGATATTTAAATATAATCTGTGAAAGCGTTGATGTGGCTGGGAGTGCGGACTCGTGATTGTAAGGGACCCAAGTTCGATTCCCAGCGGTCGCCATATACAGTCAACCAATTTGATGCCACTGTATAATATTGTCGCAACGTGTCATCGTTGAGATATTATGACACTTATTCAGAAGTCATACTCATATACTACAGTGGCCTATGAATCAACTTGGCTGACTGTACCAATGTGTGTATCTAAGTTTGCACATTATTTAGTAGTAACCAGCGATCTGCTGAACCTGCGTTCATATAAATCAATGTGTCACCATGATATCCATCTGGTTTTCCTTTTGCAAGCTTATGAATGACTAGCGGACGCGCGCGACTTTGTTCACGTAAAATTAGTAGCCTATGTCCGTCAGGAATAGTGTAGCTTTCTATCTGTGAAAGAATTTTTGAAATCGGTTCAGTAGTTGCAGAGATTACATACAAACAAACTAACAAACAAACAAAGTTTACCTCTTTATTATATTAGTGTAAAAAAAACAGAGAAAAGCGCTCGGAGAATGTTAAAATGTCGTCTCATTTGGTTGCATTTGATCAAATACCACCTATTATATTAAGCTTATGACAAAATTGTAAGAAATCTACGAAAAAATAACGATCGCCGTCTGGTGGAATTTTGGGCGTCGAAAGTTATTAGCGTTCAAAAAACGTATCAACTCAAAAGTCTTCTCAATATTTTATTAAGGTTGCAAGTTTCCGCGCCCATTGAATACAAGAGCTCAGCTTCTGCATCACGTGAGCAATTTGCTCATGTCTTCAAACGCAAGCTAGCAAAATATCAAGAAGCCTTAATGAGTTTGAGGATTTGAACGTTACAAACTAACGTCGCCCTCAATTCTTCCATTGACAGATATTGGTATACAAATCGTAACTATCGTAATCATTTTTTAGCAACTTCTAATACAAGTTTGTAGTAGTAAAAACCCGACCTATAAGTAACGGACTTCTAGTCAGCGTTTAAAATATGGCCGCATCAAAAGTCGAAGAAAAGCACAACAAATCGACAATCGCTCGCGCTGTCAGTCTGCCGGACCGACGTCGCTGCTGTCAATACTATTATTTTGTAAAAGACCTATTTGGAACGAAACTTACAAAACTTTTTTTTTTGCAATCAGACGTAAAGCTCAGATGTAAATCCAATGACAATAAATGGTAAACTAATAATTTGCATTTGTGACATTGGTGTCAACCTGTATTCTCATTTCGGTCCGTTTTTCTGCTGTCATTTAGTATGACACTGTACAGTCAAGGAATTTAATTCCCTACCCATTTCGTTGAAATGTCGTCTGACATTCGCAATGCATTAAGGTAGATATGTCAAACTAACGTCTTGCTCTATAGCTCTTATGATGACAGTTTGCTATATGATATTGAACCTTAGGTGGGTTGGAAATTTAATTCCTTGACTGTACATCCATGTATTATAATATCATTGCCAGTCGAGAGAAATCAAGTCAACATTAACACCTGAAGCCTTCAAAGTAAAACAATACGTCTTATTTCGAGTTGAAAAAGCGAGAATAATATTTGAGAGGCAATTACGAGTCGCGGGCTGCATTCCGTCTATCCCCCTCAGAGGACTGAATTACATAAGCCTCTTGAACGGCACCGCTCCCCCCGCCCCGTACCGCGAAGCGTATCGAGCGGCGGCCCTCTCACTCTAGCGCCACCTGTCTCCCTCCCACTGACGCAACGCGCTGGACAGTGTCACAGTACATAAATAAAGCAGTACCGAAACTAAGGCCTATTTGGTGAGACAGATATTTACGCTCCGGTGGAGCGTTAGGGCTATCCTCTTAAATTTCCGCGCGCTATCTCGGGCGCGTCAAACCCGTGCTGAGCGTGTGTCTATGAGTGCGACGGTTTTGAGCGTCTGTACGTAGATTCCATACTGCTTATATGTTTACTGTGACAGTGTCGCAAACGCAAACAGACCTCATTCATCGCTTCCCTTTCAGTAGCTACGACAATCGTAGGTGGCATAGAGCGCAGTGCATCCAATGCCATGGGAGATGTGAAGGGTCGATCGATAGTGCGGCCATCTGAACGTGAGATATGCATCTGTATGTTTAACATTTAAATGCAATTAATTTTAATAGATAACATCGGGCTTCCAGGCGGCTCCCTACTGAGCCGCTGGCGCGGCAGCCCGAACAGCAGCATCCTGGCGGCGCTATCCGACAGATGGGACTCGCCATTACTTCAACGATGGATAAAGCTCCACACTGTCATTTAGAACATACCTACGCTTTAAAGTTACTGTTAGCACTAACAAGAAGATAAAAGTTACACGTGTAGGTACTTCGCCCTTTGCAGAAAGCGGAGGAGAGCAGGTTTTATATGTCGTATGTCGCACAGACGCGTGTCGAGGTTCGGGCTAGGTGCACTGGTGCATCTGGCACATAAATTTCTTTGCCCTATAGCTATATTGAAATTGAAATTGAATTGAAATTAAATTGATAGCGAAATTGACTTATTGAACTCAATATCGCCAATCAATAGCGTCAATTCCCATGTTGTTTTTTTAATTTTATTCACTTAAGAGTATTTGTTGTTGTTGTTGTTTATTCTCACAATACACCATCAATAAATACCACTATCCTGGATAGCGATATCAATATTGATAATAAATATTGAAGTGCAGGGTTCGCATATGACTTGATTAGACTAATATTTGCAGTAACAAAAAAAACATAAAATCAAGGTTATCTGGTACAATTATTATCAATAATAGTTTATGATACACTAGCGACCCTTCCGCCTGCGCACGAGTACAATCAGGAACTAAAATACACAAAAACCTTACTTAACAAATTCTCAACACGCAACAGAACACGTAACAAAATCCGTTGTGTGGTTTAGGATTTAGCAAGCGGGCCAAAGAAACAATGAGGATTGAGGACAGACAGGAATGGGTAGCGACTTTATTTTATACTCGTGGACGCCTGTGACTCGTTCGCGTGGAGTTACTAGCCTATGTTTGCAGAGGTAGTGTAGTATTCTATTAGTGAAAGAATTTTTGGAATCGGTTCAGTTGTTCCAGAGATTACCCCTACATACAAACAAAGTGTAGATTGTGTAGATATAACACTTATTACATACAACATATGATTTTCGTAAAGTTTTTCTGAAAACCTAAACTTTGAACAATAAAGCCATCTCCCATAAAATATATGCTTCAAATAATATAATGAGAACAAAGCCATAGATAAGATTGAAATAATCCTTTTTGCTATAAAACTCATTGGTACTCCAAGTATTATCATTGGTCAGATATCTGTAATATAAGCTTTAATGCCATCTTGTTCGAGACAATGCAATGCTAACTGACACCAGAGCTGTATTTGTCAACACAAAAGCTGTGTTTCTCCTCGAGTCAAACAATGAAATAAGATATAAAGATATGATTATAACTACACAAAGCATAAACTTTGCATTTACCCCTGGCATATTTTGAAGGTTAATAATATTCTAGAACTTAAGACTTAAGTGGCAGTGGGCGGGGCACATTGCTCGCAGAACGGATGGCCGATAGGGAGTTCTCGAGTGGCAACCGCGTACCGGAAGACGCAGTGTAGGTAGACCCGCCACAAGGCGGACCGATGACCTGGTGATCGTTGCGGGAACCCGCTAGATGCAAGCAGCACAAGACCGGTCGTCGTGGCGATCCTTGGGAGAGGCCTATGTCCAGCAGTGGACGTCTTTCGGCTGAAATGATGATGATGAATATTCTAGAAACCAACTGGATTGCTTGGTGGTTAGTGACCCTGACTGTGAAGGTAGAGGTTGGGGGTTTCAATTCCCGCAAATGTTTATATGATTTCTTTTCTTGTTTGATGTTGATATGATGAATATGACGGCACCTGAGTCGTGGATGTTATATGTATTTATCTATTTAAGTTTGTTTATCCATTGCCTAGTACTCATAGTACAAGCTTTGCTTAGTTTGGGACTAGGTAGATTGGTGTAAATTGTCCTAAGATATTCTTTTTTTATTTTTTATTATTAGTGATGTGTACAGTCAACCAATTTGATACATAGGCAACTGTAAAATGTTGGCGCAATATGAAATTGCTAACATATTATGTCACTTTTTTTTTAGAAATCATTATGACATTCATTGTCAAAGGGTTATGCACTGGTCTATGAATCAAACTGGTTAAGTTACAGATCCAGATGCTCCCAGAAAACCACCAAAAGTATGCAACCGAACATTCTTCCTACGTGTCTAATGTACAAGTTGTTGGTGGCAAAATATATCCCAAACACAATGGAGATGTGAAAGCCATAAAAAAAAAAGTGACAGATACTGGCTGACAAAAAAGATAGATGATTTTCAATAATTATTGATAAATAAATATAATTTACATCCTCCCTTAATTTATTTAAATTATTCAATGGTTGTGTTTTAGTTAAGATATGGCACCAGTACATATCAACCATTACAGTGTCAGCGGTGCCCAGTCACGGAGCACAAGCTCAGAAATGAGCAGAGGTTTGATTTTTACTTCCAGGTGCTCGTCACTCAACAGCAGCGGGCCAATTAAGTATGTGAGCAATTCATTAATAGATTCAGGCGTTACTTTGCAGAGGTCCATATCAACAAACTGGAACAAATTACCTTGCTACTCCGCGAAACCAAACCTTTGGTTTCGCGGAGTAGCAAGGTAATTTGTTCCTGTTTGTTAAGTATGTGAGCATATATTGTAGCCGGCATTGGTCATGGCAGGTCCAAGTTTTGGGTCATGTATAGAAGTTAGTGGCAGTTTTCAAAGGCATAGATTCTGAGCACATCAAAGGCTAGTTCTGACGCTATATGGCACTATGAAAGCTGATAATATTTAAAGCTGGTACTGTATCCAGCATATAAGAAATTTATAAGAACAGCTGTTCATAATTCTTATTGGAATCAATGAAGGTTACATTTCATAACAAGACATTACTTTTTATTCTATTTATGTTAAAAGTGAATACAAATGGACTAAATTATGCTTTAAAGGCAATACTGTGATCCTAAAGACTTTAGAATCAAACTTTACCAACATAGAATAGCCTTAAAGTATGTAACGTTAGGACATTATAATACGTACGTCACGAAATAGACTGCTAAAAACATAACCCTTCCTATTGGCTATGCCGTAGTTGGGTAAAAAGAGGATGTTACGCACCCTGATCTTGTGATCAGGATACATTATATGCTCTTTTTCTCTAAGCGGGACGCGCCGCCGGCCGCGGTCAGATGTTGAATTGCCAGAGGCCATTACGGCAGGGTATTCATAACTTACGCGTAAATACTGCGCACATTACGCAAAAAATGCCAATACCCTTCAGCTCAGACTTTATTTACAGTCCGAAGACCATCAAAACCTCACAACGACCATTATTAACAATAATCCGCTCATTCCAAATGCCATTTCGACTATTTTGGCATTCCACATACACCACCTTAATATTTCAGTTAAAACTTACCTGCTGCCACCAGGAATACTCGATCAGCACAAAGAGTCAAATCAATCACAATTACACGGTTTTCACAACATATAATCAAATAAAACTTCGATTATTCAATATTCTCAAACGATCAAATTATAGCCAGCTATTACGGCTTTTGACATTTAGTACATGTGTTGCCTTCAGCAATATTTAATAGCTGAATTCGATTTGATTTGTTCCGTGAAAAATATTAACGGGCAGCACTGTATACGTATACTTATTAATGGTATAGTGCACAGATTTCTTGTATAATGATAATGATTAAAGAAGATTAAAGATTTGTTTAGCGATATGAAAATGTTCACTTGTGTTTTTAAATTTTAAATTCTTTACTGAAAAAATTACAAATAAAAATTGCACTTCTTTTATTTCTACTTAGTTTAGAATTGACAAAAATACTGAGACCGTACAGCCAAGTCTTATGTGAAAAAGGTATTTTTCAAAGTATTTCTGTTTTTTATAAAGTACTTCTGTTTTTTTATAATGTTGGTGTGTGATGATGATGAATTTTGTGATAAAGGTAAATGACGTAGGATGAACGACGACTGACGAAAAAATCGTCTTCCTCTTAGATCGCCTCACTTTTTCATAATCAAAACCGGATATAGTTCTGAATTTAAAACAAAACGCATTTCCGTTTCCTTCTTAAAGGTGTTTTTAAAAAAGTCATTAGACATAGAGTTAAACCGTGGAAAATGCCTACGCACTACGCTTTCATTGGATTAGAGTACACATGGAGTACAAAGTATAATTCCAAGAAGCTGTCATCGACTACGCCATCTTTTTTTACTTTACATGATTCCGTTCCGTCATTGTTCTTCAAGCAGTGGACGCCATTTTGGACTCGATATCGACTTGGCAGTGCGTGCATCTTAGCTGAGGAAGTCTTGAGTGATAATAAGTGTTAAGTTTATAAAAACGTGTTTATTTAAGTGCATTCACAGGTGAAAAACAGGTAAGTAAAATTTGCCGTTCGGTCTTCGACGAATTAAGCTCAATCGTCGCGGAACTGCGAACTATCTTTACAATAGACGCCACTGACTCATTTCGTCAAATTATGTATGCGTTTCAGAAACTAAAATGCCGGGCGCCGGTACTTTCAAAATCTTCGTCGGGAATCTATCCGATAAAACCACGGACGCCGATCTCAGGCCGCTGTTCGAAAAGTTCGGTACGGTCGTAGAATGCGATATCGTCAGAAATTACGGTTTCGTGCACATGGAAAACGAGCAAACTGGACGCGAAGCTATTCAGAACCTTAATGGCGAGATAGTTCACGGCCAAGCGATCAAAATAGAGGCGGCCAAGAGCCGGAAGGCGCCGACTACGCCGACCACTAAAATATTCGTCGGTAACTTGACGGACAAGACGCGCGCGCCCGAGGTCCGCGAGCTGTTTCAGAAGTTCGGCGCGGTCGTGGAGTGCGATATCGTGCGTAACTACGGGTTCGTGCACCTGGACGCGACGGGCGACGTGAACGAGGCCATCAAAGAGTTGAACGGGATGATGGTGGACGGCCAGCCGATGAAGGTGCAAATGTCGACGTCGCGCGTGCGCCAGCGGCCGGGCATGGGCGACCCCGAGCAGTGCTACCGCTGCGGCCGCGGCGGCCACTGGTCCAAGGAGTGCCCCAAGGCCATGGGCCCAGACCGCAACGGTTTCCGCGATCGGGCGTTCGGCCGCGACCCCTACCCCCCGCCGCCGCCGCCGCCCTTCCTCCGCGATCGCATGATGGGAGGATTTGGGGTAACGCGTTTTCTCTATGCCTTTCCGACGCCGGTAGCATTCGGCCGTTCCGATGCATCATGTAGGCCGAGCGTGGACGCACTCTCCGCACGCGGTACCTAGTCCGGGCCGATTTTCTAAACGGGCTCGATGATGCTACATTAACCGAACTAAATTGACCTTTAGGCATTGATTTTTAAATTATTCTTCTGGGCTTGCATCAAATACGATCAGCTCGGACACGAATTGTAACATATTTCTCTCTCGCAGGATCCTTACGATGGCTACTATGACCGAGCTCGCTTTGATTCGCCGCGGGACCTGTTCGAGCGGCGCTACCCAGTCGGCGGGTCCCGGGGGCTAGAGATGGGCGCGTCGCGCGGCGCGCGTGGGGACTTCGTGTCGCCGCCGCTGCGCCGCGAGCCCATGCCGCCGATGCCGAGCCTGCCCCCGATGCGCTCCAGCATGGGATCTATGAGGTCGTCGTATGATGATATGTTCAGCCGCAGGAGCCCCCCGCGAGGACCACAAATGTCCCGCGGGTGAGAATTTGTATCGCATTGATAAAGCTGCTTTACTGTGATGTGTTATTGATTCGGTTGTTGTAACTTTCTTTCTCTGTTATAGGATGTACGAGGACTTCAGCCGTGACACTTTTGATGACCGAAGGTGATTGTTTTTTAAAAGTTTACTAGTAGACAAAAACACCTTACCACTTACTTATAACAGCTGCACTGGTGTTTAAAACAATTGTATGCCAATCAGTTCATTAAACAACTGTGGTGCCACATAGCTCAACTGTGTTGTGCCTTCTTAGTAAATCCAGGTTTAAATGATATTGACTGTTGTTATTTCAAAGATGTGCTTGCTTCTGACTTAATTACTCGCAAGGCACATCAGGCAGGCAAGGCTTACCTATACCATTTGAACTCCATTCATGGAATGGGGCATTTGGAGCCCTCCCTCAATGAATGTTAAGATCCTCCTTTCATCACATTCCTATTACTTGTTTCAGACCCGGAATGCGCGGTCCGTCGCCGTCCCGGAGATACGCACCATACTAATCACTACGACATAGGTTAGAATCGCTCACTCGGATCCCAGTCAGTCCGTCTCGTTAGAACCTGACTGTCCACATCATTGGACAAATTTTATAGACTATTTTATTGATAAAGTGTGAACGACCAAGCTATTTCCATAGTTGTGACTGAATGAATGTGTATGAGATAGGATCTGAGTATGTAAATATGCGGAATAAATATCATTTAAGTATATTGTCGTTGGTTTTCATTTTGTTGCCCTTAGGGTCGTTCTTTATACTATAGTCGGATATACTTACAGGAATTCTGATTCCTCTATGATCTGGACAGCTAATGAAAAACAGTTAGTAAAATTGTACATTCAAATTGTAATTTGTGGACAAAGATTCAAAGGAGAGGTGGATCAAAGAACACATTTCGAAAGCCATTTTTAGTACGTGTTAAAAGTTTCCAGGATAGACTGCAATAGGATTCTATTCATTCGTAAAGAAATAGTAAATCGACCAAACAATAAAATAATGAGCTAATAATGATCACTAATTAAATAAATACATTAGGCCATTAAGTAAGAGTTATCGTCGAATCAAAACTACGGCAGCTGCGTCTGACGTGCGTGAGTTAATACTGTGCGCGACGGTTTATTTGCAGACCAAGGCAAGTCTACATTTTATAATGCGGATGCGCAAAATCAAAATCTCATCGCAGAAATCTATTGCGTTGTATAGTTTGTTATAAAAGATAACTCGAAATTGGGGTCGTTACTTTGGACAACTGCCATTTTTTGTGCGATAAGTGATTAAAAAATGTGTATCTAACTAACTAGATGGCGCTAGTAGTCAAAATACGCAAAGTACAAATTTGTGCCATTTTATTGATTTGAATTGATATAATTATAAAGCCATTTAGGTTGGCGTCGTGAGGCGAAGCAAATAAAGGGGCAGTTACCTACTTTAATTTAGTAGCAGAAATGTTTTACGCCATTAACGTTTTTCTTAAGAACAATTAAGAAAATTGGACCTGTCTTACCCCCCTTATTCATAAACGCTTCATAAACGTTCGTTAGTTAACATTTTTTGTCTTTATCTGTCATTGTGACGTTTGCCCTCAAACGAAATGGACAAAACATTTGTTAGCTTATAAAGATTGTTATTTTTTTATGAATAAGGAGGTTAGTGTTAACCTATTTCAGAATGCCCTTTCACTGGGTAAACAATCCTATTATTCGGCAGCTCTCCGAGTTAAAGCACGCAATCCTGTAAAATTAGAGGCCATTTCCCAATAAACAGGTTGCTTTCCCATAATAGGGTAATTTTGTCTTAATGACAGATATTTTTTCTAGGGTGGGCCTCACGGTATTCTCATGAAATCAAACCATGCCAAGTATGTCCATTAATATTTTATTTGTAACTTAACTATCAACAGTAAACTAAGTGACGCTATATTTACACAATGTACAAGTGCGCTCGCGCACAGTAAATGCTACGCTGGCGCTTGGTTCGAGTGGTAGCAAAATGCAGTCGAAAAGGCACTTAACGGCCAAGAGAGTAAGCAAATACACTAAAAGTAACAGATAGGTACAGTAAACTACAAAAAGACGCATGCGTTTTATTATTTTATTTCAATGCAATTATGCAAAAGTGAATACATATTTTTGTAGTAAACTGTACTGAACGTAATGATTAGTCAGTATGACCTCGGAGTCAGTAGTAGATATAACTTTTAGTTGTACAGTCAGCATTAATTTACCTCTAGCTGTGTAGAGATGTATATTTACTGCTTGTATAGTCGACCAAGTAACTGCTTGACCACTTTTGAACTTTATCCCTTTGTAATAAGGTCGAAAAGTGGTCAAGCAATTTATTGGTCGACTATACATAAGATTCTCCTCCGAACAAAACGGTATTTATTTACGTATACGAGTTTATATTCTATTTTACAAAAAAAAAACGTATTTTATACGACACAATGCACTTCCTTTTCAAACAATGAACTATATTACTCTCTTGGCTTGTATAAAATTATTTATTTTTAAATAAATCTATGAGATTATCAATTGCCCCGATCGGACATGGACCGAGGATACCCAGGCTCAACCCGGGCCAGCGTCGCGCTAGCTCCGACCTTCCTAACTATATACAACAGTAATACAATACGCGAGAACATCGAAACACATCAAAGCGACGCTGCCTAGAGCGTTATAAAATTGTTAATTCCATTTTCTAACCGTTTAACCGCCATTCTCTGATTTAAAGACAGTCGGCATCAAATAAAACGAAGCGGGTACGGAGGTCAAATATATCTGAGCCCAATTTCAAAAAGCGACAGGCGACAGGTGACTGACAATTTGCCGTACATTACTGTGTCCACCAATAACGCTTCAGACTTACCCCCTTATTCATAAACGTTTGTTAGTTAACATTTTTTGTCTTTATCTGTCATTGTGACGTTTTCCCTCAAATGAAAGGGACAAAACATTTGTTAGCTTAAAAATATTGTTAAGTTTTTATGAATAAGGGGGTTAGACTTAACATTAGTGGGCAAGCAATGTATACCGAATTGTCACTCACCTATCGCCTGTCGCGTTTATGATATTGGGCCCTGAACACACTCGAAAGTATTTGACATTAGAGTCGAGTTCTGATAATTTTGAGCACATTGTCCTCTCCGTAATATTTGATGCTGATTGTACAATATCGAGCTCATTACGCGGAAGTCTTAAAATTAAAACAAATAGTATAGTTTTAGAAAGACAACCGACACGGACATGCCGGGTAAAAACGTAGTCTGCGGTCAAAGGGTTAAAACAAAACCGAAAAACCGGTTTTATTCTATAACAACTTCGATTTTCTCTCGTATTGTAAGCGGCCTCTGTAGGCTATTTTTTATAGTGATCAAACCAAGCGCACCGCGACCAAACTAAGCTATGTTAATACTACACATGGCGAAGGCATCTCTTAAGACACTGCGCATTCTCAAGTCTTTAATACTTCACACTAACATTAGTCTTTTTTTATCAGTTTGACCATTTTAAGTACAATTCATTAGTCTGTGTAGGACTCTCGCTAGGTAGTCGTGTTAGCTGACAATAGACCAACAACAATTTAAATCGGTGGGGTGACTTTTCTTTAGAACTCGATACTCGCCACTTAGGCGCCAATCAACGCCGGCTAAAATATACGCTCGCGTATTTGATTGGCCCGCGGCAAGTCAACAATCAACCCGACAGTTTAGTAATTAAATTTATACAAATTGGAGAACTACCGTTACGAAACTGATATTAATTATTTAAATAACCATGTTTTGATTTTGATCCTTATTTCTCGTTCCTATGTGGCAAAATTTAACTGTTGGTGATCAAAACGATCTGTTTAAATATAGGAACCCAAAATTTTATCATTATCTAAAAGTAAAAAAAAATCCGTCGTTCATGTAGAGCCAGCGTCATAAATATCTGAACTGCTGTACATTGTTGCTTTAACTCCTTTAATAATTTGTTACAGTGGCCTTTTTAATAATGTTAAAGCGACAAGGCATCAAACTGTTCAGGTATTCTTGGCGCTCACTTGACTGTACCACAATATAAATGTCAGTCATCTATGAGTAACTGTAATAATACAGCCTAGGAAATGCCTAAATTTTAGTACGCGTTGTGGAAAACAGGAAGTAGTCACAAATAACTATTTAGTCTCAATTTACACGACTCCAGCGAGAGGTCCTTGAAAAAAATGTCTCTAACAAATCCAAAATTAATGAGGTATCATACAAACATTCATATTGAAGACTTATTGTCAAAAATATCACAATTTCATTAGCTCCCGCTCCGCCACTCGCTTCATATACATTTATATTACGAATAGAAACTTAAATGTGAGTATTCAAGAGGTCCGTATGAGCACACTGGGATTTATTTGTCTCTTTCTGTCCGGTCAGCTTCAGTGCTTGCGAGAGAGAGACATACAAAGGCTAGTGTGTTCTAGCTGCCATCACAAGGACACTCCATCGCTTATATAACGGAAGACAACAAATTTGCATCACAAATCCTAAAACGTGGATAACTAAGCCCCGTCTCCATCGCCGAGCCGACACTGCCTCTTTCACTCTCATTTTACATGAGGTTACAAAAAGGGAGTGAAAGATTGTATATTGTTTCAGAAATTGTCATATTTATACGGGCATAACCAATATATTTAAGATGACAGGTAACTGAACACTTAACCTGTTGAATGCCGCATTCAGCAAACCAGGACACCATATTGAGTGATAGACGTTTTGGAGTAAAAATGGCGTCCGCTAATGACATTCCAATGACAAGTTAAGGCAGTACGAGCAGTATAGTCTCGGCGATCGCACGGGGCCAATCACAATCATAGTCGGAACTACATTACGGAACATCGATCTATGTACAAGGTCCCCGAGATTCCGCGGGCGGGCCCGCTCGCCGCCGGTATCCGAGCTTCAAACTTAACAATACTGAGATTAAAAAGACGGTGGTCAGTTTCTGCGACTCGAATCAATAAATAGAACGGAGGAACTCAACTTAGCATCTAGCGGAGCACGCGTCGCCAGGGCGGCCGGGGCGCCGGGCCGGGCCGTCACACGAGCTTGACGTCGCACTCCGCGTGGAACTTGGCCAGCGTCTTCTTGACGCGCAGCGCCGTGAGCCGCACGGGCGGGTTGTGGTGCCAGCACTCGGCCATGAGCGCGCCCAGCGCCGCCAGCGCCGGCTGGCGCGCCCAGCGCGGCGGCCGCGCCGGCCGCAGCCCGCGCGCCACCACGGCCAGCTGCATGTCCTCGAAGCTGGGGTCGGGCGGCACCACGTCGTGGTACGGCAGCGCGTACGGCTCCACCTGCTGCGCGCGCGCGCCCGCGGCGCAGCGCCGGCACATCTCCCACAGCACCAGGCCCAGCGAGTACATGTCGGCCATCTTGAAGGCGTCGAAGTCGGCGCCCTGCAGCGCGTCGGCCAGCACCTCGGGCGCCATGTAGCGCCGCGTGCCCACGCGCGTGTTGGGCGCGATGTCCACCTCGTCGCGCTCGGCCACGAAGCGCACGGCGAGCCCGAAGTCGGCGATGGCGCACTGGCCGTTGCGCTTCACGAGGATGTTCTTGGACTTGATGTCGCGATGCGCGATCGCCGGCTTGCCCTTCGTGCCGAAGATGTCCATGTGCAGGTGCGCCAGGCCGGAGACCACGCTGTAGGCCATGTCGAGCAGCGCCGGCGGGTCCAGCACGGCCGTCTGCAGGTAGTCGTGCAGCGAGCCGCGCTCGTGGTAGTCCGTGATGAGCAGCATCTGCGTCCAGGAGCCGGTGCCCTTGATGTCGGCGGCGATGAAGCCGAGGATGTTCTCGTGGCGCATGAGCACGGTCTGGTAGATCTCGGTCTCGCGGAACCACGAGGCCTCCTCGGTGGTGAAGAACACCTTGACGGCGACGCGCTCGCCGCGCCAGCGCGCGAGCCAGACCTCGCCGTAGCGGCCCTTGCCGATGGACTCGACCATCTGGATCTGCTTGGCGACGGTGCGCTGCACGAGCAGCGGCAGGCCGGAGCCCGAGCCGGAGCTGATCTCGGCGAGGCGCGCGGCGGGCGGCGAGGGCGGGCGCTTGCCGGCGCGGCGGCGGCGGCGGCACAGCAGCAGCGCGGCCGCCAGGAACGCCAGCAGCGCCACGCACAGCGCCGCGGCCACCAGCAGCGAGGGCTGCGGCCCGGGCGCGGCCGGCGCGCCCGGCGGCACGGGCTCCGACAGCGCGGGCAGCAGCGGCCGCAGCCGCCGGTTGCACAGGTCGCTCTCCGAGCAGCACTCGATCACCTTGGGGTGTCTGTGCGGCACTTGCGAACTCTTGCACTGGAAATAGGAAAAAGTGTCGGTTAGCCTAGAAGAATAATTGGTCGTGACGTTCACGTGTATACCTACAGCATATCTCACATTATTATTAATCGATCGTAGTGTAAAACTGCGGGACAATTTGCTTTATTCTCATAGTCATAACAAATCGTACCAGTAAAAGCATTATAAAAGTTATATGCGCATGTGCAGTCGAAATAACAACCTCCTTTTTTTGAATTCCGTTAAAAACTGCTCTATAAATGGCAGTGGCCATTAATCTGCCGCCGCTAATGTTCCCGAGCACGCGTAATATATCTTCTTTGACGTGTTACACAATCTTATCGTTATCGCAGGAGGAGTTTGTGTGATTACATGTGTGCACAGTTTTATGAATGCCAGCGACTTTGTCAACAGCTGACGGGTGATATTCCAGTTACTTGTTTAAACGATAATATGATATTCTAACCGAAGTTTACATTGCCAATACTTATGGCAATCTTCATGAATGATGTGCTCTAATATCAAAACAGCTAGCGCGAGTGTTCATGCAGCACGGCTCCACCTCGCTTCCTAGAGCTGCGGCGCGTTACGTGCACGCAACGCAAGCGATGTAACATTTTAACATATAATTCCATACATTACAACCGGGCTGTGCACGCGCGTGTCTCCGAAGCCGTGCTGCATACGCTTCCGGTGTGGTACGTCCTTTACTGTAGCTAGGTACATTTGGTCTAGTTATTCAATCTGTTCATCATACAACTAGCTTTAGCCTATGAAAATCCTTTCCTCGTCCACCTCTGCGGCCTTAACATAACCGTGCACCTAGCAAGAATCTTCTGGACACGCGTTAACTCGCTACGTAACTCAGGGCCTCACTCTCCTACAGGGCTAGTTCGTGAGAGACGCAGTGAGTTACGTAGCGAGTTAACGCCTATCGAGAAGATTCGTGCTAGGTGCACCGTTCGAACTTAATTATCTAGAGTATCTAAACGACCAGATAGCCTAGGGGTTAGTGACCCTGACTACAAAGCTTGAGGTTTCGGGTTCGATTCCCGGGACGGGCAAATGCTTGTATGATGAATACGAATGTTTTTAAGAGTCTTGGATTTTATATGTAATTAAGTATATATTTATCCAATTAAGTATGTATATCTGTTGTCCAGTAGGTACGCATAACACAAGCAGCTTTAGTTGCAACTTTGGGACCAAGTCAATTGGTGTTTATTGTCCCAAGAATATTTATTTATTATCTCCCTCTGCGGCTCTTTCTAACTAAAGTGTCATAAGAAAGGGAGGAATATAGAGGTGAATTAGTCTTGGCCGACCACGCTAGGACAGGACCGCAGGGCTGCACCATAGGCCTGCGGGCAGTCCAGCCCTGCAGGGACGGATGGAGCACCCCTGCCCGTCGTAGGCTAGGCCCACATGTCTGGGGGGAGGTTCGGCGTCCCCAACCTCCCCCTCCTTTGGCGTGGGTTAGCCCCGGCAAGTAGGCTGGGGCGCCGGTTAGGCGTCGTAGTGGAGCATGTTCCAGGTTCCACGACGCCTGCTAGTAAGCCGGTTAGAAGGTGACGCCGTGGTTGGTTTTGCAGGCAGGGGGAAGACATAACGCTTTCCCACCACGTAAAAAAAAGGGCCGCAGGGCCGAAGGGGCTCTTGCTTGCTTGCTTACATTAAATAAGTATTTACTGCCAAAGTCCTATTACACGCTACAAGAATTTTTTGAAGATAATTAGTATTTGTAGCACTTAGGGATACTTAGGTAAGTTTGCCTGCAATAGAAATGTATAGATATTTATTGTTACCTTAGTTTAAGCATATGTCTATTAAACAAAAATAAAAAGTATATCCTGTTACAAATAATGACACGACAGCTAATGTTCCGTCATAATGTTTCACTTTACTTCATATTTGCAGTGCCCTTACAGGGTTTCGAAATGTTTGAAATGTTTATGAAAGCAAATAAATATTTTGAGTTTTGAGTTTGCTTACCTGCATGAAGCCGGACTCGTCGGGCGGCAGGCAGCCGGCGGTGCGCTCCAGCTCCACCGCGCCGCTGTCGCCCTCCACCTCCTCGACGGTGGCGAAGCAGTAGCCGTTGGGCTGCGTGGTGCACGTGCCGTTGGCCGCGCCGTCCGGGCACGCGCTCGCGCCCGCGCACTCGCACACTATGCCCCGGCCTGGGGACAAAAGAAACGGCTCGCTGTTAATTACATGTCCATAAAAAATTATCATCTTTTTAAGAGGAGTGTGAAGCCAGCCCCAAAAAGAGCTCCCCATACAAACGGCGATAACGTTTTCCGCTTTCTAAGCCTAAGGCAATTTTTGAAATGTTGTCATTATGCCTTAGATCTAGATTTCTATGTTTTGTACGAAACTTTTAAAATACAAATATGTATTGTCAAATTTATGAAAATTTTTAATAATCAAAACATACAAACCTAGTTCTATAAGGCATAATGACAACATACAAAATAATCATGGCTATAGGATAAGGTTTAGAGGGTGGAAAACGTTATGGCCGTTTGTATGAAGAGCGCCGGGTTCACACTCCTCTTAAGGTAACAAATGTTTTCTCTCTTTCATTGGAGGGTAAACGTCACAATGACAGATAAAGACATAACACAAGTTAACTAGAACAGGTTTACGCAACGTTTATGAATAAGGCGGTTACTCTCGCTACGATAGAGCTGAAATAATACAGTTTATAAAAGTTGATTATAATATAACTGAAAAATCAGACATATCATACATGCTTGACAAAAATGTTTAAAAATCCTTAAAAGTGCTGATATACCTAATTATTGGCACGAGAAGTACTTATTGAATCTAAGCCCTCTGGGTTGCCAACGCATCTGTAACCTCCTTGGTGTTGCGGGTGTCTATGAGTGGTGGTGACCACTTACCATCAAGTGATTTACTTGCTCGTATGTCTTCCTATCTTTATCTTTACATAGTATTAAAGTAAAAGTCGCTATAAGTTCCTATGTGTCCTAAGTTTGTATTGTGTTTGTTCGGCCGCCTTATCCTTTTAAACCACGCAAAGGATTTTGATACGGTTTTTCACTGTCCGTCTGTCTTAGATATTTTTTTACGGAAGGTTTTCATGAGGATTACATCGTAATTGTACACGTGTGAAGCCCAAGTAGCTCGCTAGTTTATATTCATGAGAATATACTCTCACTACAGTCTTTCTTAACAGGCAGAGCTTTTTAATAAACAAGGTCTGATGCAATTTCCGTCAAAACAAAGCTGTTTTGTTAAAACCTACAATGTCAAAATACTTTGCGATGACCATGTATATAAATGAAGTAACAAGTAACGTACTCATAATGAACTGATAAAAAAAAACGCCAATGCGGCTAAGATCAATTAATCGCACACAATGATTAGTTTATCAATTCAAACCATTTTCAGCCTTTGCCAAATCACATCCTTGAGATACGCAGCTTATTACGCCGAGTCCAAAATGACTGAGATTATTGATATCAAATAAGGTTATCGAATTTTTAACAAAAATTGTCGAAGGTACATCTGTCAACTGTCAGCCATTTTATTTATTAAGAGGAAGAGGATAGTGTACCAAGCAAGCCTGAAAAACTGTTCACCATAGAAACAGAGCGGTAACGTTTTCCACCCTCTAAACTCTAAACATTAATACCTATCCTATGGTATTGATTTAATTATTATTTCTTAGAACTAAGTTTGTATGTTTGTTATTTTTATATCCCTAATAGATTTGAAAATATTTATACTTTACGAGTTACATATGAAAAAGTGTCAATATCTTCAAAACTCTGAAGTATATTAAAAAAATCGAAACTAACAAATCCAGTTCTATCTAAAGAGCCATTTATATGGGGCGCGGTCTCTTAGGCTAGTCGTATTAAATCGCAGGCTTCCAAGGTATGATAAAATAAAATAAAATAAATAAATAAATCTTTATTCAGAAATACGTTTAGCTTACGTGATGTGATGTGATTTATCGAGCCGCGCAATGTAATGCAACTCGCATACGATAATTCGCTAAACTCGATGACTCGATAAACATGCACCATATTTTAAGTTAGACCTCCAGTTATTACTGTGGAACCCACATCCAATTTCGTGGAGAAGTTTTTGCGTGATGCGCGTACAAACATTCAGACAGATAGACAAAATTTCTAAAGATGATTTTGTTGACTTCTATTGCCCTTATAAAGAAGGTTCATATTATTTTTTCTCAAATATCTCCCATGTATGTACCTATAGACATGGACAAGTTAAAATTTTATTATATGCATAGATTTTCATTCATAACAGAATAGACAAGTTAAAAACTTTTTTTGAGACATCTCCAATCCCCACTATCCTATTAACTTCACACTAAATTTTCCCACACAAATACCAAACTAAAGACAGTTTTGGAGGACACAACACGATCTCGTTCTGGTGGTATTATGAAACAATAGTTTTCAGGAGCTTGCCAAGACCGCTGAACGGAACATAACACGCCCACCAGCGAGACGACCTCCAGAATGATGATACATGACATGTATTACATGACGACTGTAATGTGCATGACGACAGCCCCCAGACCTGGCGACATAATCAGAGACACTGTGATATTGACAATCACGATAATGAAAAACGGAAAAACCCATCAAACTCACGATGATTCGAGAAATAAAATCCCTTTGTTATGCAGTGGTAGATGCTAATTGAAATCATATTTTGGCGGATTAGGTTGCGTAGTTTGCGTAGTATAGATATTCGAATCCTTTGCAGGGTGTCCTGGCAACAAAAGAGTGTAGTTTTAAACAATTCCGTCAAAATCGTGATTGTACCTCGCTTCCCGTAACATAGGATAATCAAAAAGCTCAGTTGCTAAAGACATTTTGTTAACCACAATATAATCCGTCCCGTTAGCTATGCCTTAAGATGTAGTAACTGCGAAGACTCTAGAGCATTTAATCTTAGGATCACACTTCGTAGATCATGTTGATAGAAATTGCAATCCATAAAGCAACAGCATCTCGTTGACAGCGCCAGAAAACCCATCTTCCACGAAAGCTACACTTTAGAAAATAGACATTCCACCCGTTTCATCACTTCCTGATAAGCTTCTGATAAAACAACTAACAGAACATTTCACGTGTCTTCAATTTATCTGCGAGATAGCGCACTTGTGTAACGGGAAAGCAAATTTTTCCTATAGAATAAATGTTGTTTCTGTTATACGTTTTAAGGAGAAAACGGACAAGAAGTCGTATGATAGTAATTAAAGCCGCCGCCAGTGTAGGTACAGTCAAGGAATTAAATTTCCAACCCACCTAAGGTTCAATAGCATATAGCAAACTGTCACCATAAGAGCTATAGAGCAAGACGTTAGTTTGACATATCGACCTTAATGCATTGCGAATGTCAGACGACATTTCATCTAAATGGGCAGGGAATTAAATTCCTTGACTGTACTTACACCTGCAATATATGTAGAGCCGGCTTGCTGCCTTCGATTGTTTTCATTTATCTCTCGGGGAAGAAATCAATAGGTAGGCAGTAAAGAATAAAAAAGTTATGTTATTAGCGCAATTGTAAGTGTTATAGAGCACGTTTAATAATAGCCGTAAACCCTAATGCAAATGAATGAAGTAAGATTAATGATTGTTTTGTGTTTAATTTAATAGTCGACATTTTCTTTACGGGTCTCGATCTATCTCTCAAGGAAGTAGTCGATAGGGGTAATGAATGAAAAAGTTACATAATTGGAGCAATTATATTATGCATTGATTGTCGCGACAGGTCGTTAAGTAATAAATGATAAACCATATAATTACAATAAAGGCGACGCTTATGCAAATGAAAGAGGTACGATTTAGTACACGTTCTGCGAGTTTCTCAATCCTGGTCTTATCACGCAATTACGCAGCGTTCATTAATATTTAATCAAAATCCTTAATAGATATTAACTCTTAATTGCTTAGCTAGAAAATACAACTACTCAAGTCGAAAATTAATTAAAATCATAAATTTTGTTTTACGGAAAGCTGTAAATGCGATAAATTTACGTTGTCGGGATGGCAGCGAAGCGCATCTGTTAGGGACTCTTGTCAAAGGCGGTTGTTTTTTGGAACGAAGGGAACAGGTAGGCCCTTACCGGCCACTTTCAGAGATTCGGCCGCGATGATACCCAGCCTCGTAAAAACAACAATAGAAATATTTCAATAGCCTTTGTTAAAATAAATTATTTCAAAACGTATAAAATTATTCAGGTAGAGCTAGACGGTGACGTTCAACGATCGAATGTTGAAGTTGAACTTAATGTTAATTCGGTGGACGACATTCAAATAATTGCAGTAAACACGGATGTAGTGAACATGACAGAAGTACTAATTACTATTGAAGATCAGTGTGGTTACGAATTTACTTGTTTATTATACAAGCAAAAACTTGAGCGAATAGGATGCAGTTGTAAGATAGACGATAATTACAAAAATAACTTAGTAGGATTGAATGACACATCCTTGAAGCAAAGTACATGTCAAATATGTGCGGAATGAAATCAAGCCTTTACCGAGAAATGCAAAACGAAACGAGGAAATGACGAATCATTAAGAACTCGCTGCAAATCGGTCGAAATCGAAACTCATTAAACACAACACTGATTGAAACAACAGTGAACTAGAGTTGTTAAACAACAACAGAGAGGAATTATTGGGATAGGGTGTTTATCCAATTATATTAAAGCGCACATGATATTTCGCTGCTGTCGTGATCGTGAGTCGTGACGTAGCTAGATTCATGATCTAGTCTACCTAGGCTAGGTGTCGAGCGAAGGCGTCGCACTTACTTAGCCTCATGTCGTCAGCGAGCGGTCGAGGCGAGCCCGGCTCCGAGTCCGCGCTATCATTTAAATATAACACGGGACGCCGCCGTCTGTCGCCGGCTTTATTTTTACACCACAAGTTTATACGTCGGACAGTCACAACACAAGCCGTCACACGGGAGACGTAACAGAGTTCGCGAGCGGAAAGCGGCGGAGCAACATGCGCGGGTGCTTCGCTCGGCGGCCGCGGTACGAATGACGGGAGGCCGGGCCGGGCGGCCGAGGGCGCCCCGCGGCCCGCGCCCCGTGCACTATGCACCGCTGCACAGCCTCTACGCTACTCCACCTCCACCCACGGAGATAAAACGACGAGGACGACCCGCCGGCCACAATCCGTGTCAGGCCTTACTATGAGTGCTGCGAGTGCATGCGATTCATTGACGCCATCGAGATAACGCAGCCTGTTTAGAACACTTAAGACGCATTAGCGATAGATCTGCGTCCCGCGAACTCGTCACATGCAACGACCGGGCTCGTCGAGCGCGAGGCCCCGTGCCCGACCTTTATCGGACCACCGAATTTGAAACGGGTTATCAAACAGCATAATCAACTCTTTGCCGAGACAAAGAAGAGATTATACTAGTGGCGGGAAAAGTACATAATTAATAATTGGGCAAAACAATTACACATTTGATAAGAACGTTTGAAGAATAAACGTTTCAACTAAGTATAATGAGTCTCTTTATAAACTGCCATATCTGGCGCCAGTAAATGACCAACAAACCCAATTAAAAATATCGACGGAAGACATAAAGCTGGTAACGTTTTCAGCTCATAAACATATGTCGGAAATCGTAGCTTAACATTCTTTACGACCAACAACTTGTTTTGGTGTCTCGTCCCACGTGTCACGTATCAGAGCGGCCGATAAAACCTTACGGTTCTCTGTTAATCGCGAGATTCACGAAGCTGTTAATCGCAATGACCCGTTCAACGTGTCGTTTAATTTTGTAATAACTTATTTGAGCTTATTATTTGAACAGTTTAATTGAAGCCTTCGTGAGCAGTGCGCTGGTAGACTGGTTCCAAGTAAGGAGAGTAGTGAGCGGGGCGAGACCGATTTGGTCATGACAGGGAGTCATCGAGTTGCATAAGCGTGGAACCCACGGCGCGACCATATGTTGCACGTGGGGCCGCACCACGGCGCGATCTGAACCGCCGCCAATCGCAATTGTGGCAATGAATAACGGCACCAATACTGCACCATTAATGCATCCCAAGGCTGCCTCGAATTGTGAGCCACTCGACCGAATTCAAAATCGGCGATTGCCAAATCGAATGTAAATTGGCGTTATAAATTCCAATTACAAGTACATGCTCGAGTGTAGGTACGGCACTAGAGTGTATTGTTCTCTGCTTGGACATTGATTTGCAAATAATAAGCTTTACCAGCTTAAAATGGTTCACGATCGAATTATTAAACGGTGGCATCCGAGTTTAAAATAACATTGTCGCGTGGGACACTTGGAGCTCGATTTGTCGAGTTGTTTTCCCGTGGGAAGTGTGTGATGACATTTGAGCAGCTATCAAAAGCTCGTCAGAGCGGATCGCGATTAAATCTATAAATCACATCGCGCGTACAAATCGGTTGGCACTCGGCAGCTACAACTTTCACACAATGTTCTTGCCGGGAGTGGGCAGTCGATACAAGCAGATAGCCGGCGCGTTGCGGCCGGCAACACGGCAACATGCGAAGCAATGCTGCGATGCCTGCGATTCGGCGAACACCAGTTGTTTCTAAAACCGATTAACGTAAATACCATCGTGAGTACCATCTGACTACGATAGGAAGGGCCGTTATAAAGGTGGAAGGACCGTTATATAAAGATAAACCTGAAACAAGATGCAATAAATGAAGATAGATAAACAACAAAGGAAGAGTAAACAATCAGCAAGAACAAAACATAGTAAACGATCGCAAGCGTGTTACAATTCTGTTTATCACAACTGTCGTGGACTGTTGCGAATGGCATTCTGTTTAGATCGTGTCAGGTCGGGCGGGGTCATCGCATGCGCAGGCGTCTATCGAGGTCCGGATAATCCGACTCGATCGATAAGAGCCAGGCTCCCGGGGGCAGGGGAGGACGGGGAGCGATAGAGCATAATTTATTCGGCGGCAGTGTGGCGCGCCTCGGAGGTGCCACGAACCCCGCGCCCCTTGCGCCCGCGCCGGTCCTACAAAACAGGATCCCTTTTTTGTGGCCCTGGGGATTAAAGAGTATCAGGTTAAACGCAGGTTACGTAATAGTTTTTACACACCCCTTAATCTCGTGCAGGTTGATGGGGTAAGGTATTTCGTGTCTCCATGTCAGGTATTTTGGTTCAAATTTGAGTAAAAGCGCAAGTTCTATCTAATGACCAACATAACAAACCTACGATTTAAAGCATAAGTAGCACGTTTCTACGTTTGTTTAGTAAGTCCTTCGGGGCCGGGTGGGTACCTACTTTGTTAAAGTGCAAATTTTTTAGGTTGTTCATTCACTCGGGCGATGCCTTTTCTGACGGGTAGTATATGATAACAATATGGTATGCTCCTCGTCGTTTCTCTCTGCTAGTACCGTAAACGTAATTTTGTTTGCTTTTAACAAAACATTTGCGCAGCACTTGTGCTGCTCCAATATTGGCACAGCGCGGTTTGGCTGATAGCCGTCCGTCACGCCGGGTCACTCGACAGCAAACTATCGTGTCTGTTTACAACACAAATGCCATATATTGCATTAATATCCTCAAGGCGTAAAAATGTTTATTCAGTACATTGGGCATGTACTGGTTTAGAAATAGATCAAAATTCCTTAACTTTTTAAAATACTAAGTCCGAAAGATTTATAATTTTCCTCTAACAAAGACCCACTGCTTTGCCATGAAAGAAAACCTACTACTGAACATAACATCTAAAAATTATAGGCTGTAATCTCGACATATACTGATTACCATACCTATAGGTTCCCTTGAATTTGTAGTTGCCCAAAAAACGTATAGTCTAAAATTTCTAGCAACCTCAGACACACCTGGCCGAGTTGCTAAAGCAGATAAACATGAAAAATAAAAACCGATCAATCAACAACAAACAAATACATACAATCAATTTATCAGTGTTTGTGTAGGATTAAATAGTGCATATTGGCGGGTACGCTAACGCTACCAACTTAGAGTTCATTGAATCGTGTACGATAAAGTGTGAGCACTGTCAATATTTGCGATCCGGTGTGAACTTTTATCTGTGTTACCTGACGTGAGAAATGCTTATCGACTAGCAAGGAGTTTAATAACCTGGAGCTATCAAAACACTAGCCTCTACATGGAATCTTCTAACAAATTTCTCCCACAAACAAACACCTTCAGACCTGGCCAGGTATATATCAGGCCCTTTGTTCGTCCGAGCTTTTTTCGAGCCGATAGTAAATTTTCTAGCATTCATAAGTGCTTCTTGTACGCCTAATCTGAATAAAGATATTTTGACTTTGAGAGTGACACAAACCGGATTGGGCCGACAGTTGATCAATCAGATGAACGAATTGGACCTATGAACAGACGGTTAATTCTCCATCTTATTATAGTGAAGGCATCTTCTTTGCATCTAGTCAAAACATTCTTTATCTATTGGCTAGCGCTGTCAAGTTACTCTTATAACATGGGTACTAGCGGACCGCCCCGGTTTCGCACGGCTGCAATTTACTAACGAGAACTTAATTAGATTTAATTGTGAATGATCATGAGAACCTCTTATAAAAAAACCTCTAAACGACAGTGAAAAACATCAAAATACGATTCATGATTCAGGAGGAGTATGCGGCCTACGATAAGATGAGGACAGATAGGACCGGATAGCTACTTTGTTTTTTTATACTATGTAAAGATAGCAGGCTTAAAAAGAAGGTGACACTAGCTTAACTATTTCAGTCGACACGAGGGATTAGCTAGAATTATAATCTTGCTCCATAACAAAGAATTTACCAGGGGATTAATTACAATTAGATAACCATAATAACTCATACGCAAATCGTTCCCAATCCGCGTTATCTGAAAGTCCTTACACATCATTATCAGCGATAATGTGGTTTATATTTAGAAAAGTCTAAGAAACACGAGGGTCGTACGTGACACCGGCCACGAGCCGGGACTTATCGAAAGGAGTAATTAGTTGTAATCTACGATTAACTCTTTCAGTGTGGACGATATCAATGAAGCCTGATGCGCAAGAGTACACGCGGATGCTGAAACTTTGAAGCAGCTAAGTACTCTTTCAGGTATTGTATCTTGAACACTGAAGTGTATGAAACAAGGATCACTTCACTATAAATACATATTTAATAGATATAATAGAATTAAACAGTGTGATAATATGAGAGGCCGTTGATAAGAGCACTAAAAGCCAAAACAATTATTTTTAGAATTTTTGTCTGTCTTTCTTTATGTTTGTATAGTCGACCAAGTAATTGCTTGACTACTTTTGAACCTTATCCCTTTGTAATACGGTCGAAAAGTGGTCAAGCAATTTCTTGGTCGACTATACATGCATCACAAAAAAGCTGCTACAAGAAATAAGATGCAGTTTTCACTGCTGTATTGCTGGAGGTCTAAGTTAAAATTTGGTGCATGTTTCGCTTTGACACACAACTTAAAAGCCAAGTTATTATTAACTGCGAAAACTTAATTAGAACGTTTAGTAGATACCAACCTAATGTAAAGAATTCAATTCAAAAATTCAAAAATTAAAATCCGTTGCGTGGTTTAGAAGAAGTAAGCGGCCGAAGATATGAGGAGAGAGAGGAACGGATAGCGACGTTGTTTTACAGAAAGATTCCACGCGTACCAAGTCACGGGCAAAGCGAAGCGAGTTATAAATACAACTAAAGTTGTCATAACTACACCATTATCCTTATTTTGCAGTTTCAGTCCATTCATAGCCAATTCTTAGAATTGGTTTATAGGTAGAAATGCTAATTCAACGGTAATTTAATGTGTAAGTATGTCGATGTTTACTTTCTTGTACCTACTCGTAGTGGGAGGGATTTGTTATTCTACTTGAGTTTTGCGATCCACTTCGTTGGGTGATTGGAGGAGACTAGACCTATTAAAATTACCGAAAACTCCTAGAGCTGCAAATGCAAAGGCGGCATTGTTTTGTGTTAAAACTTATATGATAAACAGACAGCCAAACGTTAAATGAAGCAATCATTTTAAAAATGCTTAATGAACAAGACACAAATACACAAACATTTGCAGATTAATTACGTGTTACCTCTACTTCATTCGACTCATCTTCATTAGGTTTTAGGGTTCCGTACCTCAAAAGGAAAAAACGGAACCCCTTATAGTTAATTCGTACGTTTGCAATCACCGTAGCTATATTAACGTCTCTCATTAGTGATCATGCCTTTGTAAGGTTCTAAGTTGCATTTAAAAGTGTATTGAAAACCGAACCCTGTAATTGAAGATAAAGGGTATAACTTCGATAAGTGAGCCGGCGACTTGGTTTCGTTGAATGTGGATAATTAGCGGTTCATTTGTTCTGTAGCGGCAGGCTATGCGATTTCGCTACCGGCAACAGAGCAAATCTAGCGGTCATTAACTCTGCACATGTCTGTATTAAAAAAAAAATGTTTGTTTGTATGTTGGTATTCACGATTCCAAAAATTCTTTCACTAATAGAAAGTTTCACTATCCTTGATGGACGTAGGCTACTAATTCCACGCCAACGAAAAAGCGGGCATCCGCTTGCCAATGATAAAATGGCAGTGGAAATGACACTTCGGTCGTGTGAAATCGAATAGTGAGTAGATAGGTTTAGGATGACAAAAGATCCAAATGGTATACCAAGAACACTAGTATGGGCAACTGCTTTACCTATGAACACTGTAAATCTTAAAGCTATTATTACCCTCTCATCGTACGAGCAATCGATATGCTTCTCTATGCCCTGCCTTCTCTTTGACCTCCTGAAGGCAGGGAATAGAGAAACACGGGGATTGCTCTATTCTAGGTTGCCCCTAATCTGAGAACAATTAACTGCAGACAGGTTGATTATGAAGTAAATGTTTTGCATATGCGCCACTCTATATGTCGCATAGCGTTGCCGCTTTTTCGATCTATCTAATACACGACACCAAGCCTGAGGTGTCGCGATAGAAGATGGCGAGACAGTCTCGTATATTGAGCAAGCAAAGGGCAGGAGTTCAACGCGTTCGAATATTAAAATGTTCGATAACGGAGTGCGTTCTATTTCAAACGCATGTCAAAACAACAGCGAAACTTGGTGTTGCATTATCTGCAGTGAATGTCTGTTATGTTCGTTCGACATGAAAAGATCACATGTGTGAAGAAACTTATAATGAACGTAATGCTCTTTAAGATTGAAAAGCAATATTGTCAATATGCGTGGACGCAGATAATTTTACGAATGCACTTCATTGAGCGGACCTCCGATTCGCAAAACGAACACACAGCGATTGTGTTGTTGTTATGAAGTTAGCCCAGAGTAGAAATGCGATATCGTATTATCGACCTGGATTTAATCCGGTAGCAGAAATATTCCGCTAATGGTCGTAAAATAGTATCGCACCAAAACACTGCGCAGTATTTGAGGACATGTGTAATATATATATTTTAATCATGTAACTCGGCAATCTTAATCTTAATTGCAGGGGCGCGGCCGTTATCGGAAAGCGCGCTATCAGGTGTCTGCATATCGTGTCGAGATAACACTGTTTTCTTGTGATGCGGTTATTTTGGTGAAGTGTGTCACGCGCCCAGACTGTGGCTGCCTTCACGCGTAACCACTGCATCTAGACCCGATGCTGGCGACCGAGTTATTACCAGTGAGGCTGACGAAGATTCCAAGTTACACTGGCGGGAAAATATTACGCAGTTGAAACACAATACCTGTGTTACTGATAATACACAATCTGTCGATACGGAGTATCAAAGAGGCGTAATTGAATGAGATGCTAGTTGTCGGAGAGATTACGCTGTTGTATTGTAACCAAGTCGACACAAAACGAGGCATGTCTTCGAGCACGAGTATAATTAATTAATGTTCTGCCAATGAATGCGAAGATTAACAGATAAAAAAAAACGTCGGGATTAGTCAGTGGGCGATGCTATGAAAGAAATACAAATATCGTGTGTCAGTCATATCGATGTCGAAGTTAGTCGGTCCGGATGATTGACACCGTACAATCGTGTTTTAATAGCAATACAAAAAGCGTCGTAGGCGAGCCAGCAACGTGTAAAGAGTTCTAAACAAACTGTACACCCACTGCACTGAAACGGACAATACCAGATGAATACATTAGAACGATGATTAATGGCACTACTTGTTTCATTTTCCTCATGACAGTGGTAGCGAGGGCAAAGTGTATGAAGTATTTACACATAGTTATATAATTTTTAGAGCCATATAAAGATGTTTCAGTACTGTCGTGAAAAAATGTTGATACTTCAAAGCTACACGTCACCTTTCACATTTCAAAAAATTTCAAAACTACTCCTTGCGCTGTTGTGTTCCGGCGCGGAGAGCGAGACAGCCGGTGAAATTACTGGCAGAACATATTCCATCTTAGCCCTCTGGGTTGACAACGCATCTGCAATATCCTTGGTCTTGCGGTGGCGATCACTTGCCAGTAGGTATGCCACCATTTATCTTACTATTTCATAAAAAACAATCACAATTTGGCACTTTTGACTGCATTGTGATATCACAGTTAAAGTCGGATCGGTCTAGTTTGACATGTCGATCGTTAATATTGACAAACGGCGTTACTGACAATACTCCGAATGAAATAAATAAATAATGTATTTCTCCGCTTGTATACAACGTTGCAACGTTGGAGGCGTGGGCGGGCGACTTGGGCGGGACGATCAGATTTTGAGAGGTTTAATGAATATTTTGTGGTCGGGTCACGTAGATTACGACATGATATTTTAATATCTTAAATACTGTTTGTTACTCTTTGGAGTCTTTGGTATCTTGTTGTTAGGTTGTACAGCACACAGTTTGAACCAAAACATTTAAAACGTACATGTAGTTATTAATAAATATACACATTAACAGGTTTTGAAATCAAGCGTTTTATTATTTCTATCATTTGGGCTAAGGAATTAAAAGTTATGCCATTTAAGCGACCTAGTATTTAATCACAAAAAGAGATCCTTTCTTTAGCAAAATATTAATAATAAATAAGCAAAGTTTAAAAATTAGTAATAATCAAATTGAATTCGAAAAATACTCTGTATTTCAAATAAGAATGTAAAATGTACAAATTGAAAAAAAAAACGAACAATACCAATTCGCCGCTACCAAATTTCGGCGCAGTTTTCTGTTCACGCATCCATTATTCAAATTTCGAAGGCAATATTTAGACTCCAAAATCTAGACCGCCGATTACTACACCACAAGTCTTTCCCAATGTTAAGCAGCATAGCAAAGCCTCGAACAGCATACAGCCTCTGAAACAGCGTAGGCGGTAGATCTCGTATGCGTATGAGTACGTATCGTTAGACGGACGATTCTTGGCCGACACGCAAGTCCACTTTACACAAGCTATCTTGTAAGACGAAATGTATTACTTGAATCGTCAATAAATCTAGATTTTTACACGTTCATTTTAATGTATTTGCTTAACCGGAATCTGTTTTGGCTTTACATTAAAGCTGTGTCTACATTGTAAGCAGCAGTAGATACGTCATATAAGTTTCGTTGAGTATTTCTTACACATTTTTTTTATTTGCTCTTTATTTATGAATAACTTGTCCTATGCAATAAAAAAATAACTGTTAAAATGTTATTGAATTCAGTTGGAAAAGGAGAGGGCTATGTCCAGAACATCAATATTATTTAATTTAGACCAATGGAGAACCTGGCTTGACTCAAAGGTACCTTTCATCCCTGAATCCGCTTTGCCTCGCCAGTATCATGTGTAGAACACTAGGTCGTCCTACAGTAGTGTTTGATTATAAAATCTCATCCCAATCTATCCAAAACGAGAGCCTAATCAAGTCAAGACCCTATGCGCTCCGATCCGACGCCATAACGCCTCCATTAGCATTTTAATAACTCCGTTTAACGAAATGAGTTCAGTTCCATAAACAAGTCGCGTTAAGAATCCACTAAAATGATAATAAAGTGAAACGTGGCATAAACAAACAATAGTTGTCGGGTGTCTCGAACGGCCTGAACTTTTAATCGAGCGGCGCGGCGCGGCGTAGCGTTGCGCGGCGTAGGCGACTTCCGCGCCATCTCGCTGGCAACATTAACATCAACCTACGACACCCATTACTATTATAATTCCATATAACAACACGGAAAATGATAGAAATTTGTGAAATTTTTAACAGTTAAATGACTATGGAAATCGTCGAATACAAATGGTCGTGTAGATAACAAGGTGACCAGCATTAAGGAAATACGAATCGGTTAACATTAAGATTATGCAAATGAGCGAGTTACCACATTTGGTAAATTAGTGACATGATTATTATAAATAAACTTTCGAGAAAACCATATTTGAAATGGCATGGTGATAAGAAACTTAATATGTAGTATGGGAAAACACGCTTCATTACATCAACAGCCGTCCGTAATCGGATATACGGCCAAGAGGACCATTTGATCCGGCTCGAAGGACAAAAACATGGCGACTCAAGATTTTCGTTTCGGCGATATTGGGGTCCTTAAGTGAAACATAATACGATTAATTGTCAGCAGAACCAGTCAAATTATACAAATAAAATGGAAAATTTTAACAGGTGCGTAGCATACATCAACAAAAAGTATCTCCTAGGTAAATTGAAATATTTGTGGACATTAAAATTAAATAAAATATACATGTGTTATTAATTACACGTTCATAATTAATCTATAAAAGCTCCTTCTTCTATGGCGTAAGTAATAAATCTTTAATCTACGACGTAAAAGGAGCAAAACATATAAGTAATTACATAGTAGGAGCGAATGTGCACAAAGCTAGCAATCAAACAAATTGGCGGGCGCCCTCGGCTCGCCAGCAATTTCAGAGCATGTCACAAAACAGCTACCATAACTCAGAATCAACATCGGGCCAATAAACTTTGAATACAAATTCAAAGTAAACAAACCGTATTTAATGCTTCACTCTGTATTCATTTGGTATCCATAGAGCGTATTGAACACGCTATCCATTTGATCTGTCGAGTTGGGATCTGGTGGTAGAAAGTCCCGCCCACTCGTGTTGAGAGGTCACAGGCGCCCACGCAGCGAAGATTAGACTATTGAGAAATGCGGGGATTTAAGGTGGCCGGGGAGCAATTACTGACGTAATTGATGATCATTGCGGAATGATGCGGAGGCGCAGTGCATGAGATCTTGATGGATGCATCGCGGGGGCGGGGAGAAATGACAGCCTTGTTTATACGAGACTGCAGTCGACGTGCAGCTGAATTATAGTCGTCATTACGGATGTAAAGTTTTCATGCTTTACGGAGACCATGAATATCAACGAGTATGCATAACTTAAAAAGTAAATCTTCAGTTAAACGGTGCACCCAGTCCGAATCTTCTCGCTACGTAGCTCCTACTGGGCTAGTTAAAAAGAGCCGCACTGAGTTACGTAGCGAGATAACGCGTATCGAGAGCATTCGTGCTAGGTGCATGGTTCGTTGTTCATATGTTCATTTTTCAAGGTTTGTAGAGAACCTTTATACCCTCCCTCAAGTTCTACCATCTGCGCGTATTCAAATCCAATCGAACCACTGTAGCAATCTGTCCTCTGCCCGACATTTTTCACTTTAATAACGTTATCGACTGCGATAACTAAAACTGGGCACTAAATTATGATTAAGAGCGGACATGATAATCCGCAGTATAGAAATCGGTAATTCATGGTGTCTGCTGTCGAGAACGTGGCTCGTTTGCATGAGAAGGGGATATATCTCGCGACGACGAGTACGTATGGAGTTATGGAGATGGCGTGGTCGCGTGCCGGGGCACGCCGGGTGGGCGAGGGCGAGGAGCGATTGCCAGAACTCTGAGAAACGACCATTATCAATATTTTGGTGACACACGCTTAGAACGCCGTAGGAGATGTAAATCAGACGCGCAATTATAATAATTTATGCGTTACAGGTTCGCTCGCCTAGCGATTGTGACTGTGACCCCCACGGTTCTGCTCGTTTCGTTCTGAAGTTCCATTTGCATCATTATCGTTTTTAATTTTTAGCAGACATATAAAAACGATTTGTCTCATGACATCTTCACCCCAATACCTCTACGTTTGCAACAGGCGCCGTCCGTCTGGTATAATTCCATAACTATTTTTAATAACGTAATTTGCATAAGTTAGTTTTTATGCTTTCACGTTTTATTACCACGTCGGGCAAAGAAAAGAAATCACCAATACTACAACTGATAAACTGAAAATAAAATACGCTGGTAGTCAGCCACGAATTTTTTTTTAAGTTTTTCTACGAACTTTTAGCGTTGTTGTTGAATTGATTTAACCCCTAAGGCCAGTCAATGTGGAGCGCTATGGGATAATCTTTATCTAGCAGTTGACGACTTTCGGCTGACATAATGATGAAGATGCTACTGAGACTGCCATGTATTTAGGACCACAGATTAGATTTAAAACTGGGAAGAAGGATTAACCAGCTCGTTACAACCTATTAGCAGCTCTACAAATAGCTACGATGCATCGATAAGGGGTTAACGACGCTGTTAACCCGCCAAGGTGGATAGCGCGGGAGACACAGCTATACCACTGTTTCCGCCCGAGCCAAAGTCCAAGGAACTAACGTTATCGCACAGGGAAATAAGACACGTGCAACACACACAGAAGAAGATGCTGAGGGTCGATGGAAAATTGCTGCGAAACTACGTTTTAAGAATACAGAAACGCATAGAAGTAAAGGTGGCTGTGAAATCCGTTTAAACCTCCCTTATGCAGGTCGTGGGTATAAACGAGAACATGAGTTGCCTGGTTGTCACTTCTGTTTTTTTCGAAATTGTTAGAGTTTAACTTGAACTTTATCCTGAGTTTTACGGTGCGGTGTAAGAAGCTATCGTGAGGTGTGTAGAGTTAGCAATCATCACTGGGTCCGCGTGAAGGTTTAATTCTTTGTATCATTAGAGGTGGTGTGTTCTAGTAGTGAGCTGTTTAGCTTGGTTAGTGTTTACAAAATTTTGATCTCTGTTGCAATATCAACGGAGATGACTAATGAGCCAAAATATTGTTCTGTCTGTCTGACATCATAATAAATTAGATTAATTAATCGAATAACTTAGTTGACCAAGATAAACGTTTAAGTGTTTATGCAAAAATATAAAAATTATGTAGGTATTCCATTTATAAGACGATCGTCTACCTAATTATTATAATTAGATGTCAATATAATGGATAGTTGTGTTCGCCGGACACCTGCCTGGCTCGATTGCGACATAGTTGATGTACAAATCACGCGACAACACCATTCACAAATACATTATAATAGTTAGCTAGACGATTCAAAAAGATATCGATATTATCAGTCAATCTGACATTCTTTACATTTTCTTTTCATTTTTAATTATTATTAATGAGCATGAGAGGTCATCAGTGAAGTGAATATTAATTCAAGTTATTTTATCTACAACTACATTTTGCCCAATGATTCATGAACTCTTTTGAGCATTTTTCTCATTTCATCATTTTGATTACACTAGGGCTTACTCTTCCATACCACTTTCTTCTTTGTGTATTAGTTCATGCAATACTTCACTAGCTTCATGCGAGTTCAGAAACATGATACCTTTACACGTGGCGTGTGTTTGCGTTTGCCTGATGTACTGTAGCGTCAGATTACTAAATACCAATGACATTATGCGACTAATAATTTTACTATTTTCAAGCCCGAAGTTTCGACTGCATTACAACGATCATTGCTACGGGATAAGTCCTGTTTATAGCCATCATTTTATATAACAAGGAAAGTTTTAAGTGTTATACCAATAGCATCAATCATGTGCTCATCCACTGCGAATAGAATCTGGCACCTGGGCGCTTATGTCATTGGGATTTCCAAAACTATGAATAGAATTTAATGATTTTCAACCAAAAGCACTAATGCAATGGAATAGGTATTTTAATCACATCTGTCTGTAGACAGGGAATGGATATCTTCAACATTTAGAACCAATTAATAATGCTTCTTTTGCATTTTTTAAGTTGCGTACCAAAACAAACATAAAAAGGATCCTTATGGTATCGAACTTTTAATGTCTTGCAGTGTTCGAATAATATGTATTGAACAACTAAGCTTTTTCCCGCGGCTTCATACGCGTGCAGTATCTAAATACTCATCTATTTACATTATTATTTTGATGTTAAGTTGCAGCACCTGTGAAACTCTCTTTGTAAACGGGGAAATATTTAATGAAAGAGATCTTATTAACTATGTGAACCATATATTGGGTTCTTCATAGGAGCAATAAAAGCCAGAACAATTATCTTTAGATTTTTGTCTGTCTGCCTGAATACATTTACCTACGCGCATCACGTAAAAATTACTACACGAAATTGGATGTGATGTTCACAGTGGTATTATTGGAGATCTAACTTAAAATTTGGTGCATGTTTCATCTTGATAGGCCACCTAGGAGACGAGTGAGATACCTACTTTCAAATTCCACGCATACGAAGTCGCGGGCAAAAACTAGTAGTAATCATTATTTAAATTTATCACTTAAAGCTACTTAAGTGTTAATCACTGAATTGAAATTAGATCGAAAGAAACTAATAATAGCCTAAGTATGATTAAACAAACACTTCGATCCAACTTGGCCGAGATAAAAATACTTATTTGATAAGATATACATTTCCAGTTATATCACAATGTTCAATTCCACTTGTGTCTAAAAAATTCTTATTTTCCGCCATTAAATACGTAGAAAAAAAGAACCCAAATTCTTGGATTATTTTCCAGCTGTAAACTGTGGTTGCATCACACCTCACTTCCATTGACCTTCATACCGTTTATTATCACACCAATTACGAGTTAAACAGCAATCGGAAAACCTTTTTGCATGTAAACGTAACCAATTCGAGGGCAGCATTGCAGCAAATGAATGGAGGCGACGCGACGAGTCTGTGAGTATATGCAAATACCCACGCGAGCCCATTGACTATCACCATTGATAACGGATCAAACAGGTCGGGCCTCATAGACGGTTTAGCCAATTTATAAACAGCTTTCTGGAAGTCTCGCCACGATTATTAAAAACGCTGCTGGTTTATTAGAACAGAGTCGTATAGGTGGTTTTGGAATAAGCAGAAAACTGTTATATAATTTTGGATTTAGGATAATCTGGATACGCTTGGAACCGTGGTTGCGCTCAACAGTAATAGTTGGCACTGGAGTCTAAAAGTATGATAAGATAGAAAAATCATACGTTTTTGTCTAATTAAACAAATTTTACAGGATGTAAAACGCTTAAAACTTTTGTTGTTTGAACACATAATTGTTGTCAATAAAAACAGTGAGCACGATCGTTGCTAAACATCGGGCCTTAAAAAAAGGTGATCACCCTTCACCTCACTTCCGAAAGTTCAGTTTTCTTTTTTTCCGAATCATATTCTGCCCTAGGAACACTTAAAGAGTAGATGTAGATAATTAAGATAATCTCAAAAAATTATAAATCTGTGGCCAAAAATACCGCTCGGAAAAAGAAAATTCGGATAAATCATGCATTCTGACAAAGGAATCGTCGGAATTATATAGTAGACCTTAAAAAAGGTTTATTAACTGTTGCTAAGTCCTGTCCTGACAATCACTGTTAACATAATGTGTCAGGCACTCATTAGCGTTTACAATGACAAGGTCCTAAGTTTGCTTAATGAACCAGCTGTAACTATTGAAATAATTACAAATGATGTCAATAGCATCGTCTATACAGTCAGCTTAGAATTAGAAAGTTTAATTATCACTAAAGCAAACAAACAAATGGCAATAGGAAAGCTAGTAACGGCCCAGCTCATTTCCGAAGAGATAAAAATCGAACCGATCAAAATGTATCACCGCTACAACTGATTAAAAACCGCGGGAGGCAAAATAAATATCAACGCAATTAATTAGCAACTAATAAAAGTTTGAAATTCACACGGAAATTAAGAACCGGCCGCATTAAAAGGGGACATAAAGAAATGACAGTTACAGCATCCGGCCATAATCTTTGGCTCCAGCTTTCTGTCAGTCGGAACGCAATGGAGCATTCTGTTCGTCTGATGCTATAGGCACTCTGTTAGATAGCTTGAAGATGTCAAACAGTGACATCTTCAAGCTGAAAGATATCGAACAATATCAATTAAATAATTTTTTCAATGCTCTTTAACTAAACTATGCTGTTATTAAAGATAAACAACTTGTTTGATAATGATTTGGGATTCTCTGTATTTTAACGTGCAATAGTATCGAAAGCTAAATTTAAATTGAATGAAATATGTTCCGGAACCCGAAATCTATTAAATTAGATAGTTCTTAGTTATCAACTGGCACTAGTGTCTCTGCCAAACGAGTTTTGGACAGATCGTGACCTCTCACTCATCGACAAGTTTCAACAAGATTTTTTTATTGCTCCTAGTGCCGAAATTTAAGATTCGAAGATGAACTCAATCGATATTTAATCGACAGTTTACAATCATCATAAATTAACCGAGTGATTGGTTTATCGATTAATCTTGCCGATACGATGGCGTAGTTAATTATTAATAAAAAGAAAATTTAAATTAATATAATTGGAACCGTTACGCCCCATGTGATAACGATGACAGGGGAAAATGGCAATAAGATGACATGGTGTGTACTTTATTTGACATTCCAATTCCAAAGACAAACAAAACTGTGCTAAAACTGCCAGGCAATAGACATACAAACATCTGGTTTCAGTTAGAGTTTTATATCAGCTGTCTTCAACTAAGTCGACAAGAGTAGAGGGGACAGGTTTACGTTCACAACAATGTAGAATACATAAAAACATGCCAAGTTAGAATTATAAGATAAGAAAAAAAGGAAGGGAATGACACGATGAGTTCTGTTACGTAAAACGTCGTCTTGACAATCTGTTAAAGCAAATTACAATAGAACAGACCAAACATAATCAAAGAGTTACAACACGATGCAAACGTCACAGAACAGTATTGGCACTAGGTATTTAGTTTAGAAATGACTTCATAATTTCACCCCACACACGTGCAAGCTCGTGTGAAGACACACCCACACGCGCGCAACTTCCGGCTGCGTCTGTGAATGGCGCTTACGCATGTTTACTACTGGCCGCTCGCCTGTCGATCATTTCGGTGCGCTCTTACGTCACCACTACATCCAATGCTCTGTATCGCGGACACAATATCCCATGAACACATGTCATTGATAAAGCCGGAACGAACGCATTTGATTGGTGTAACCCGTACACACGTGTTTAATATCAAAACACACAACAACCATTATCCTCTAAATCGCATTCCTCTCGCCGATAGCGTAGTGTAGTATTACATGCATGCACGTACCATGATCATTTAGGCAGCTTTATCTCGGTCCGCTCCTCATTATACCTCGTTACATTAGACATTACATTTTCTCATTAATACTTTACTGGTGGAATCAAGTTTTGTTTATGCACCAGTTTACAATTTACAACCGAGGCACCGTTAGCATGTACGAGTTTACCGGCTATACCCCCTTCTGTTATCTCAGCAGCCGATGTCCGGCGATCCCGTTTGATTGGCGATTCGAGAGCGGATGATGTCATGCAGATTGAATAAACGCAACATCCGACGGCTGAACGAGTCGAATTCGTACCCGATGTAGGTCGTACAGGATGGCGTTACTTATAGAATTCCTGTTCTAGATGCCGAGCGCAATCTTCGTTGTTCCTGTCGATTATCTGTTGTACCAATTGATTTATCGCTTGCAAGAATTATGAATGGTTTTATTTAATCCAACATTTAGATGGTACGCTTGCAGTCGGCTTTTCTTCAACATTGGCATAGTTTTCCTTACAAGTCCTCATAGACTTTCAAATGATGATCTACTAAAATAGATATCTTAAAATAATCAGCGTAGAGACGTAGGTAGTATTAGAACAGACGAGTACTTTACCGTTGGCATTACTAGACATAGATTTGGCGATTAGTGTCGCGGTGCGATGCCAACATTGCCAGCGCGGTGACTGCGTCGTGTATTTCTGCACTTCGTTCAGGCGCGCCGAGCCGTCTGAACCGGCTAGATCATCGAGTTCTAGATAGATATTTCTAGACAACTTACAGACCAGAAGTGAATCAAATTAGTTATTACAAAAGTTACTATCTGCATACATCGTCATTAAACTTTTAAACAACTTAAAATAAAATAGATCCGTCATAAATGACAAAGCATTGTTAGCTTTAATGCATAATTAACAAAATAACATCCTGCCAGAGGTTGAACACGAGAAAAAAAAAGAAAACGAAAAAAGACATTCGCGTTGGCCATTCACAGCAACTTCCTGTCATTTGGAATCAAAAGTAACAAATGCTTTTTACAAGTCGATATTTTAATTACAAGTCGTAAAAAGGTTTCTGCAACGTAACTGGTATTTCAACGCAACTGTCTACTGAAACCTTAACCAAAGAGCTTTTTCTACGGTTCGACACAACAAAGGAAGGGTCTGTATGGTTCCGCAATACAAGGCACAGGTAGAAAACCTGACCCGAATTCGAGCGCATCGAATAGAAGCATTTCTTAGAACTTGTAAGTTTTTCTCGAAACCAAAAAATCTAAAATACAAAAGATCATCGCAGCATCTGGCAGACACAGTGTCGTCTGGTTACAAGTTGGACAACAGGTACCATATAAAGGGCCAGTTGAATCCATGATAATAGAACATGTTTGAAAAGAACTACCTGTGGCATTTGCCATACCCGTACCTGCATCCAAAACGCCTTGAAAAAACTTCATACTTGATGATCCTTTTATAGCCGGCTGGAGCATAAGACCAACCGTGCCGCATAGAAAAACTGGACATAAGATTTTATGTGGGTACATAAAAAGTAACGGAAAGATACAGCGCCGCGGGTATCAGGTTCGGCTGTAAACATTACCTAAGTCATAATGTCTGGTGTAATTAGAGCCAGGCTAATGTGGTGCGGCGCGCGAGGCATTGACCCGTGTTTCTCGGTAGATCGCGCACGGATTGCGCGAAGGCGACCCGATCCGCGCGACTGTGTACAATGGCTCATTCAGGTGTCACGGGGCACCGTGTTAAGCCATTACAGCCACCTGAGAGCTTACACATAAACGCATGTTATTGCAAAATATTACAGCGCTATCATACGCTATCGGGGTTTTTAAGCTAATTGTCCTATGACATCAGAAACCTAAGGTACGAACAAAGATAGACCCAAACTAAGGCATTCAACGCAGGTGCAAATTAAATTAACCTCGATTATATTTAGAAGTCTCGTGATGTTTTCAATCGTTAGGCGATAAGATAAGACTAATTCATTGGCATTGGCTGGCACGATTAATATTCAGAACTTCATTATGTTATTATTTCAATTATCCGTCGACAGATGAGTTACTAAAAGCAAATTGGGACGCAACGATGAATTTAGAATCGGGTTTCCATGCCAAGATTTACGATTCCCCTGATTAAACACTGGATCGTAACCGTATCTTGATTGATGTAGAAGCGAAATTAGTCTTTAGAATGACTGATGAATTCGGAGCTATAAAAACATGTGAAATCAAATTGGGAGTTTGTATAAACGAGCTTATGTCCAAATCAGTTGCAGTAGGCGGTTCTTTTGATGGTCCATTAATTATATTCACACCTCTGGCGACCGCAGCGGGCATCGGGTAAACTGTTTTTTTTTACTATAGCGACAGTTCTCGGAAAGATGGCGGCGATATACAAAAAGTGGAAGCGCGAGCACGAGCTGTCTTAAGATCTCCACGAATTTAGAGGTCGCGCCGAGCCGGTAAGGGCAGATAAAAACGTCATTATCGAGATAACCTTTGATGCTACTTGTAGGAAGTTTTTGGATACGATCTCTAGCGTCTTGTGTCACTTACCCTGTGACCCCAATCATCTGTTGCAAGTACCAAAGTCCCGATTTGCGAACCTTTAATTTTCATTGGATTGGGGTATTTGGGAACCTTTCAATGTTCATTGGGTGATGATGGTTAGGTAGGCTAAAATGTAATATCATTTCACTATTTTCAACACAAAAAAGATGGTAGCTAAATTAAAATTAGTGACACCCCTTCGTTTATTGACGTTTTGCTTTGCATGGACAACTTATTCTCTTGAACGTGTCGGACGAAAAAAGCAAAATGCACGAAAACGAAGAGCCTATTATAGAATTAAGTTATAAAAGAAAGACAAAATGGCAAAGATTTTAACCGATACAGAAATAAAAGTCTGATCTGAGGTCCAATGATAATTTCTACGTACATTGTTCATGTGGTGTTAGAGACTGAATTTTGTTGTTGTTTTAATTGTGTTATTTGTCTGTTATGTTCCCTCACTAATAGCACAGTATGTATATCGCGGAAATAAAGCATTCGTCCCATTCACACACACCAACTGATTAGAAAGTCGTGGTCACGGGAAGACCACGATTGCTGTCCTGTTATTGATAACAATTATTTGTTCAAACAATAACGAAAGTTTTATGTGTTACTATACTTAAAATCTAAACTTCTTAGTATATTATACAATGGGAAGAAAAGAACTCTTCTTAAATAATTGGTGCGGCAGCATAACTCAGCACCTCGTGTTAGGAGAACCCTACCCCTTCGTCGGAGGCCGCAACAAAGACAGAATTCCCTGAACGCGTGGCGCAAAAGCTTTAAATCCAAGCTGTCAAGCGAGTTTTGTAGTTTTATTGCAACAAGCCGCGAATTTATTTCACGCCGCGTTGCTTTGCTGTGCCATGTTGTGTTCTTGGTTGTTAGACGAATGAGCTTGACGATTAAATCTGGTAGTTTCAATGTCTATCTACCCGCATATCTTTAGACTACACATGTGTATAAGTTCTTTTCAGGAATTTTGTCGTTCTTTGAACTTTGTGATCAAAATGTAAGAAATTTTCATGGTAGTCCGGTCATGGTCTCGAGGGGTGTCATTCTGAATCCCTTATTTATACATTTTGTCCTAAAGGATTTTCAGGCCTTTTAAAAGATCATCGTCTCGAACTCATTAGGTTATGTTTTAATAGGTTAGCTTTGTTTTATAATATTTCTAAAATGTTTACGATTTGAGACTCCTACACTCCTATATGCCTAACTCTTGGCATCTATTTTGTTCATTTCTTACAGTGTAGTGCGAGGAAGTTTCTTCTAAGTGTTATACGAGTTATCAAATTGATAAATGTCCGCCATTTAAACCTTTTAAACGGCGTAAAGTTAATTAAAGCTGGAATTACATCTAAAGTCTTAATAACTCTGTAGATTGATAAACGCTGGACCAAAACGCATGACTAAATACTAAAATGCTGACTATTAGAAATCTAGGCCCATTAGTTGGCATCCTGTCACCGAAATCGCCAAAATTATACTATTAAAGTGTCAAAACCAATTAAACGGCTCGCAACGCACCAAACTTTGATGCAAATAGCGCTAGCCTTTTCCCCAGCTAAGATATCAATAACGCATTGCGGCCTTGGATAAAAAAGCTACATAAAGCCATTCCGGTCACCGTGTTCCGGATCCCATAGTTCAGTAAGCTCCGCTTTAGCTATGGATTTAAGGAACCATAGACGCACGCTGAATTGAAAAAAAAATTACAAGGAGACCTAAAAACTAGTAGCGTTAAAGAATAGCACTGCGCTAAGTAGTATGATTATCTAAGCGCAACGATGACGAGTTCGATGCTGGGCCAGTGCTCTGTCTTGCTCTAGCGTACTAGCACGACTGAGCGAGACAAAACGATGCTGCAACATTGGACTCGACACTGATGCGATTAGAGAATAACGCGGCTGCGTTGAGCCAGCGCTGTCTCGCTTGTCCGAGCGATCGAGACTACACTGGCTCAACATCGAGAACAGCGCTATCACATTTTAGAGCATATACAATAATATGCACTACACTAGTGATACAAAACGGGCCCATGACACGGTCTAGCGCGCGAGCTAGCGCGGGCACCGAGCATGCCATAGCGTAGCTGTAGCAAACCGCGCCACTCCTGCCTATTCGCCCGTGACTAGCGAAAACTTGTCAAAGTCCGTTTACCACATTATTCGTGTCATACTTCTAGCTTCTACAAGAAGACAAGAGTGAAGACTCTCTTGTTACGGAATTATTAGCGATGACGAGTCTTCGAAATTGTATAGTAGGTAGGTATTTCTCAGCTTTTGAAAAACAGACACCACTGTCGGTACATCCATGATAGGATAGTTTGAACCTTCTAAAACTAGTCAAAGTTTGCCCCGTGTGTGACACGTAGTTAAAAAGGACCTTCATAAAGGGCTTCGAAAGATCAAAGTAAACAGGTTGACCAAACATTTGTAGAAACGCAGCATTGTATTAGTCTGTAACCGCCAGCTAGTCTGTGGGGGCAGCTAATTATTCTCTCTGATAGCGAGCAACATGCCTAGGTGATCGCTACAAGTGCCATCGAAGTAACCAATATTAGATCTTGCACCCTGCATTACACTGCTCAGTTCGTGACGGCATTAAAAAGTAAGCATAGGGCATTGTCGCAGCGAGCAAGCGACATGGCGGATTCGCATCAATTAACGCATTGGCCGCGGGCACTGGATTCCACCGGCAATCGGAAAAAATGGGTCCTACGTAGAATCCCAACAAGCTAACTTTTTGCATGGTGTTTATTTGTTTTACACAGGAAACGACTCCCAGCTATGTAACAAGTCAAGTTCTACTGTCTTTCTTGAAAGGGGTACGACTTGTATGGAATTGCAATATGAATTCATACGGCCTTTTACTTCCGAATTCTCGATTAATACGGTATTCCACTCAAAAATCGAATGGCTTAAAAGTGCAAAATTTTTGTAGACGACTATTAAAAACATATTTATTTATGTCCAAAGAAGTAGGTAAAAAAACTGATATTATAGAAGTTACAGTGATACAAAGTTACAAAGATGACGAAGGGAAAAAGTTATTTTTCTGTTTCGAAATATGTCATTCGAATCCAAATAAAAAATGTAGAAAATTTTAGTTTGTGAGTAATTAGTTAAAAGCTTACAGTATTAAAATAAACACGACTTAGTGTTGGCTCCATACAAATCACGACGTCACTGGCCCTGTATGCAGCGCGATAGAGCGTTTTCGCGACGCACGCCCGTTGTCATTTTATTACTCGTGATATTTTGAAAAATAATGACCGTAAAAGAAAACTAACTAACTTATTAAGGATCGAGCAGTTTGATGGTTCATTAGCAGCCACATACGGTTACAGCTTGATTACCAGTCACTTACTAATACATATTAGCCACCTAAGTCACAAACCTTAATTTGTTTTTCCAAAATCTGGTCTGTACAAACAGCAACGAACTTAGCCGACCATTAAAGAGGGAACAGAGAGAAATTGTCTATGTTCGAAAAGGATAGATATATTAACTTCATAGTACTATTTCGAGAAACTGTCATTTCCCTTTCGGAAAATGACAGTTTCTCGCAGTTCCGTCTTTAATGGACCCATCCATTAAAGACGGAACTTGGATTGTACCAGAGCTTTTAAAAAACGCTCTATCAAGGAAATCAACTTCTTATCATCGAAGACGTGCGAGTATTTGGCCTCCCCTTATGGCCAGTTCTTTTATTCAAACAACGGATCGTTTTGCCGACAGACAGTAAAATTTTAGGACATTTTCTATTGGAGATGTGGCAAAGTTGGAACGGTAACGACTAGCTGATGGAAGGTTTTTCTTAAACAACATCGAAGGCAAACGAGCAAGTGAGTCACCTGATGGTAAGTGATCACCACCGCCCATAAACACTTGCTACACTAAGGAGATGGCAGATGCGTTGCCAAACCAGAGGGCTAAGATGGAATACCTCTTCTGCCAGCAATTGCACGGGCTGTCTTGCTCTCCACACCGGAACACAACAGAGCGAGCACTGCTGCTTAGCGGCATTAGCGAGCAAGATGGTGGTAGCGATCCGGATGAACCTTGCACAAGGTTTTACCACCCGCAAAACAATTCGCTGCCGCTATTTGAATATAGGAACGCAGCATTTCTTAGAAAGAGACAAAACAGTCGGTCTTGAGAGCGGACACACATAACGTAGTTGACGTTAACAACACGGGCTAAAACTAATTAAAGCGTGTAATCAAGCGCTAACTGCATCAATTAATTGTTCCTCATAATAGTCATAATCAGCTCCCCTACTGCCAACATTCCCTTCATTTGCATGTTCACTGCGGCTTTACCAGGAGTATATAAGATACTAGAGCATTTCCCCCGTCTTCTCGCAAATAATAAATGCAAAACTTGATTTGCTTTTTTCTGACAGTAAAACCGTTCAAAAATAGAACTGGAGACTAACAAAAACCACACAAACAAGGTTCTTGTGTGGACTCTTATCTAAGAAGCATCTACCATCACTTCTTAAACGCCGAGGATATAAAATTGAAAGCATTTTATGGACTGGCATTGTAATCGAACATTATAAAGCAATAAAATTGGAGACAATGCAGAGAACGGCTAAAACACTCGTGCCGCCGGGGTTATGCTGCATAAATAGTGTGAGAGATCCACTGGATACATACCTGTAACAAAATAAGGGGCATTAAGGCGATGGAAAAATACTATAAAGTGTAAAAGTAAACTGCTTACAATAATAATAAGTTGTGTACATACATTACAACAAACTCCAAGGAAAGCAAATAGCGAAGTCGGGACAGGATGTCGATTACCAGTTTAATTTGCCCACTTTCCCCCACTACTTGAGGTTTTTTTGCTAGCTTTACTTTCATAGGTACTTAATGTGTATTTACGAAACGTGACATCCGTGTAATATTCATCCGACCTAAACCCCATTACAAGTCTTAAATAGTAAAAACGTGTCAAGTTTGCGACGAGCCGACTCAGAAAGCAAAGCAGAGACAAAGGCAGAGCAAACTAGCCATAGATCACTGCTTAGATAACCGAGGCAAACAGAAACTAGCCCGCCGGGTTGTTACCGTCTAAGCCCATAAACTTTTTTCGGCTAAGAAATATTAAGAACATTAAACAAGTTCATGCGAAACATGCGAAAACGACTGTTAGGTCTTATGTGATTAAAACCTAATTTTGTATATGTTTGAATTTAACAGTTGTTATTATAAGTTACATAGTAATAACGTTCTGTGTTCATAAAGAGTCGAACTCAGAATCACATATGCAACACGGAGATTTTTTATTGCACCTTAACCTATAAGCTTTTTCTTTCGAAACGCGGAATCAACGAACAAATCAGTTAACGGCAATTTCTCAGAGCTATCGGAATTTTCTTATTTCAAATAACTAAAACGCTTTTCGTTTTCGTCTATTCAAAAAGTATCCTTTTGTAATATTTCCTATCTTCTATTGAACTCTAGACTTTTCAATCAGGGTCTAACATTTAAAACGTGACTAAGCTATTCATATGCGCATTTTGTAGTTGAAAACTCTTTGCCTTCGTTCAATAAAATCATCACAAAAACGGTCACCTATCCATCCCATCCGTACAAACAATCCCATATAAGAATGCGCTCAACTCGGGCCGGACAAACAGACGGGCGGGCGTGTTTGCTGTGCGCTTCGCGTGTCCGAGCAAATGTTTGTGGACAATTTGAAGGTACGACGCCCTGCGCGGATCAATTAGCCGAGAGTACCGCGCGGAGGTCCGGATGGGATTAACTTTATTATTAATATTTTTATCTTGTTAGAATAATATTTGTGATAAATTTGGTGACCAGAAAGAGAAGTTCTTATACACGGTTTAGTACATTCTGTGGGAACTATGGTTTTATATTAAAGTTTTGCGTAGTTATAAAGCATCTAAATATTTGATATCAATGTGTATGAACGACGGTCTGTCCATATTTTAAACCATTGTCAGCATAGAAGAAACACTCTTCTAGTTCGTCCCTAACATGAAATATAATACAATACAATAACTCTTTATTGGACACCACAAAACACAAAAAGGTACAATACAGGGACATAAAATAAGGCACACAATAGGCGGTCTTATCGTTAAAAGCGATCTCTTCCAGACGACCGTTAGAAAAAGAGACGTAGAAAAGAGCAGGTGGTGAAATAATTTTGATAAGTAGAGAAAAAAGAAGGGTATTGTGTCAAAAGAAACATATCGCAAAATGACCACATCGAATATGGTCCTAAATCTGAAGCCGTACGAGTGAATCTTTGTGCCACGGCAGCGGCCCGCTAGCACCATGCAAATGCCATAACCTGAGGCATGCCTTACCTGACGATTTTTTTACTAATGTGATTGTGCCATTTTACGATCTATCCCACTGAGATGTAGAAATTTTGAGAGTTTGTCATTCTGTGATGGATGAAGTTAATCTACCATGGTCATTTTGCGATTTACTCCACCACTAACCTGTATAATATTGATTGATAAACATGCAGAAAAAAAAATTTTTTCGTACAGTCCGTCGCAAATTCACGCAATATTGCATTTACTCTGAATAAAAACCAAAAATATGAATTTCTAAGGGGCCGCACAATGCATCCGAATGTATTAAGCCCGGGTACTATGTTAATGCGGCCAATCACGCGCATCTCGGCGCACGCGCACCCGGCTCCATCGCGATATGCCGCCGCACACAGAGGCGTAGAGATGAGACCATACTAGGTAAAACAGATACTTGGACTTTACCTAGTACACGTCCGTGCAAGACTGAACTAAGAAAAGATCGACTTCAAATTGGGGATTTTAAATGTGTCGCCTGATGCCTCAGCCTCATGTATTTTTAATTGGGCTAATTCCGGAACTACTAAAAATACCGAAATTGCAACTACTAAGCAAATTAAAAATAATTGAAATATATTTTAATCCTACTACACGACTCTTTGCCTAAAATGTGGCAAGTTGCGACTCTTACGGGTTCGGTCATGGAGACCAAGTTCTCATAATTATCACTTTAAAAAAAAGACAACACAGCCCTGTGTCTGCGATTCCGAGTTAGAGTCGCGATTCTTGAACGAGTATCGAGTTCCTCGTTCGGGCAGAAACACCAGTCAAAAACCTGTTACAGTAAATACGTCACACCCCTAACCGAGAGTCCGAGACGTATTTGCTATGCCGCCGCTGCGCCTGCGTCTGGCGCCGACGCTCCTGTTAATACAGTGTCCATCACACAATGCACGCAAAAACGAAAGAGAATTCTTATATCATATCTCATACAGTAGCCGTATCGATTTACTTATGCCGTGGATTAGGATAAAGGTTTAAAAAAGACTAAACCTAAACCTTACGAGCTCACTAAACATTCACGCTAAGCAATCAGCACTGCCTTGCGTATCAGGTCGCCAACTATCTCTCGCGCTTTTGATATCCATCTTCGAACCGAGATAAGTAAAATAATAAATTCTGACATATCTAAAATGCCCAGCCGAATAGTCGGTTTAGATTTTAAATGTTGCCAGGAAACGTATGTGTTTGTCGATAAAAAAAGTAAAAGCTCGGTCCGCGAGGAACCAGTGCAGCATTCGCTGGTTTGTTTTTACTAAAGTACTGTACAGTACAATTAATAAAATGTATATACAATAGTAACGTTCATTCAGAGGCGATGTGATGCAAAACCATTACACATGAGCAGACGTTGAAATCGGCAAGCTTTTTGTGTCACCGTCGACGCAAGAAAACGATCAAAATAACGAACAGCTATTAAAATAAACAAGAATACATAAAGTGACTGTCCACGTTGTTTACATCGCGGTTTCTTTTTTAAGAGGAAATACCACATAAACTACGCGTAGTGCGCGGCGAACAAAAATAATCAAGATCGGAGCAGGACGAATATTTGAGTTTTTTAAACGCCTACAATTTCTCGTGCACGATATTCAAACAAAACTTAAGGCGCGATCGAAATCGTTGGGCTCGTTTAAATTCCCCGCGACAAGGCGAGGTGGGAAATGGTCGAGAAAAACGACGAGCACACAAAAATGTCGAGGGCCGAGAGCAAACCCGTGTAGGAATGTTAGTGACCACACCGACGCGGGCGCAGGACACGTCCTTATTAAGAGCTCGCGTTTGAGAAGCCGCGCGGCATTTCCATATAAAACAAATTAAGCTTCGAAACTTAAATTTACTGCTAGACATTACCGGCAACCCGAACCATGCGACCAAACTTGTGACATCGTAATTCTCGTATAATGTCCAAACCAAGCACTGACCAACTCAATATCACTTTGACTACTTCCAACTAAATTCAAATAAACATGGCAATGATAACGACCAACATGACAAAGGACACTAAATCGGGCAACATTACTAAATTCAACGGAATTCCAACGAGACCCACCCGTAAGGAGACACCACTGGCAAGACAAGAACAAGGCAACAGAAATAGCCAGTGTTACAAAATCCGTTGTTACCCGTACACGGGCGCAATAAACGATCAACTTAAAAGGAGTTGCCCAGAAACGGAATTGAAGTAAACGGGGCATTTCCGCGCACATGCACTGTAGATAGTTCCTAGTACGTTTAAACGCCTTTCATGGAAACAGTCGCACCGACACAATGCACATGCGCCATCGTATCTCCGAAGACATTAACATTAAACCGCTTCAAAGCTTTCGTTTTCCAAATAAGCAAATATTGGTCGAACTCAACGATGTTAAACAGAATGTGAGAATCAGGTTGACTCTCTTTGAGATAGACATTTAACAAATTTACTCGTTAATGATTCTGGGAAGTGTATAACATTTTGACTTTATACGCTATTTGGTCAACAAAAATGAAATGTTAGTGTAAAAATCAAAGCAGTTTTTACATTAGTAAACACAGAGGTCCATATAAAGAGCGTCGATCTCTCCGAGGCTGCGGCGGGGTGTTTTAATAAGCGGCATTCAGCTCAAGATGATTTATCGCTGAGAGAGGTCTCGGTGTGATATATAGCACCTCACTATGCTCCTAGCACCGTTTATACTTATCGAGATTTATAGATGAGGATCAATAAAAATATTGAGAAAGCTGTAATAAAACTTGACCGGGGCTAAAGCGACCACAACACAAAGCGTAGAAAATGCTTATGATACTTTATGGGCAGGAATGCCATTTAAACCGGGATTACTGGTGCCTGTACGTATTTCATTGTTATGGGAATATAGTAAAGTTACGAAGGAACTGTTCGCTTCGTTATTCGATTTTCTTTTGGTGCTAAGTCGATCGTTTCTATGTAAGTTTTTATTGGATGGAATGGGGGACGCCTTGAATTTCACACTTCCCGCGGCGCGGCGGCGCGGGGAAGCGAAGAGCCCGGTTGGGGGGAATTGTTGGACAGTCGGTATTAATGCAAGACGAGACTGCTTTCCACGGAACAAGAAACTAAGGAGCTTTTAATAAGTTATTACATCGTATTTAATCAGGGATAATATTACACAACATACGAGCGTCGATTGAAGAACTATTATAACTACATAATTATAGCAGGCAATCAGGCGACATGTACATTAATTTTTAGTAGGTCCCTCAGATCATAGAAATAATGTTCTGAGGTAGCTCCTCAATGTACCTACTGTTGCTTCGATGTTCATTGAAAAATTGTTGTTATGGTTTTCTTTTTTACCAGATGAATTAAAATTAAAATAATGCTAATTAATAAACAACTTATTGCAGACAAATGTGGAAACGTCAAATAAGTAGAAAAAAGACTGACATGGTGGCGTTTAATAATACAGAAAATTAAAGCAATTTCTTCGTATATATCGTTAAAGTTTTACGACGGCGACTCTATGCAGGTTTGTCTTTGAATGTCGAACAAAAGTGCACTTTTGTGCGTTCCCTGACAGGACAATGGGTGAATCGGATTTATATACACGTCCCGCCGCGCCACTACCCTTGTTGAGAGCCTTGGAATCTCGGACAAAACAGCTCTAAGTTGAACCGAAACATCACGGAACAAGGTTGGTAATGTTAACTGCACTGATAATAGAGATGAGACCTTTCGAAAGTTACTCGTCCGTGTTCTTTGTACGGAAATTCATTTTGTTATTTTCGATTGCGGCGAGAATGGTGCAGAGCGACGTGTGAAGGCACACTCGTGAGCTTTTTATTTCGCAGAAAACATGTGTCGAACCGGGCTTTACGACAAACTCCGCCACGGTTAAGCTGACGCGAATTTTATGTGCGCGTTCATAATGTTATAAAAATAAAATCTATTTCGGCATTGAATACGTTCTGAACAATATGACGAGGATGATGCAATCCCATAGACCCAATCATCATTTGGCGAGGAGTACGAGTAGTCTCTTATCTGAATCTTTGGGAATTTGGATTAGTATCTAAAAATAAATTGCTAAAAAAAACTAAGAAAAATATTCTTTACCATAAACTGTCATAAATTCCTAAAATCTAAATAAAATAACATTATAAAATTGCGGCAAGAGGAAAAAAATGCGTTTGTCAGACAGACGAAAGGACAACGAAGTCATTCTATAAGGGTTCCTTTTTTTTAAAGGTACAGAAAGCTAATAAACAACACAATGCTGGGTCCCGTTTAAAGCGTTGATTTTCACCTTACCTAGCACTACCCAAACCTCAGAATACCAAAAACAACATAAATAATTGTAGCACGATATTACGCGTAGAACAGGATCCAATTCTGCATAGTTCAATTCAAAGTAGTATTACAAATGAGGCAGTTCCCGTAAACGACAGCAATGCCCTAGAATGGCGCGCTTGATTGCTGCCGGACTAATGACTCGCCCCGGGCGGACCCCGCACCTGAGCAAAGCGGGGTTACACTGCAAGCGATGCCCCGCGAGTCTAACTCGCCTCATCAAACTTCATACAAGCGGTTCCACGTAGGTACAGTAGGGGAAATACATTCACGTACCACCTTAGAACCCTATTACAATGACGCGACGCGTTAAACGCCAGGCTATGTTATACATATGTCATGCGTATGTCTCTTCGATAGGTTTTACGGTGGTACGTGTTTCAATTTCCTTGACTGTACATAGAGTTTTTGTAAGCAGTTAATACATGGAAGTGAAGTTGAAGTTGCATTACATAGCGGTCTACCTCGGTATGATGTGATCGGTTGATACGCGATTGCATACGAGAACTCGCTTCATGTAAATGGCCCCTTAAACTCCGACAGTAGAAAACTTGCTTTAAGGTGAATTCTCAAATTAGACAACCACCACAATAAATGGCAACTTAAAGTAATGTGGAAAGTAAAGTAGTCTTATTCGGTTATCTACGTGGCTACTGCAGCGATGAAACGCAGTAATTTATTGCTACCTTTTATTTCGACCAAACAGGGCTTGGTCTCAGATTGATCGAAACGAAAAGAATGCGTCGCGTGCGTTAAACTGCTGCGTTTTATCGCTTGCCACTTTACATTACGGATCCATCTTTTAAGCTCTCATATCACCCCACTGCAAAGCAACCAGCGAGGCGAGCGAACTCCATAAGAATAAGTATATTAAATGGCTCGTCGATTTTGGTTAAGCTTTCTTCGTATTAAATATGCAAATAAAACGTGTAGCCATTTTTACATTTTCAAATAAGTAACCGGTGTATATGGTGCTACGAAACCCTTCGGTTCGACTTGGTTCAACTCGCAGTTGGCCGGATTTGAAAACGACAGTTTCTCGCTTTGCCGCGCGTAGTGGGACTCCCGCCTTACGCTGCACTCCGTGAGACGGAAGGCAGGGATCAAACTAGTAATTTCAGTATTCATATTCATTTAGTGAAATGTTGAGGCAGAAATACTAAATTATGGTGATCGGGCTTTTGGATTGGAGTTAGGTTTGTCAGTTTATCTGAACGATATTTACGACGAGCGTAGAAAATAGCGTTAATCGCGGCCATAAAGAATCCATCCCATTCGCACACATACACCGGTTAGAAAGAGACATATGCTTTATGTCTGCGATAAAAGCTAACGTGCTACGGTCACTGGTATAGAAAAGAAAAAACTAATTACAGTACAATTATTTCAAAAATTGACTTCGGCTGTTGTCGGAAATGCTGCAGTAAATAAAATTAAGCTATGTACATTGCTGCTTTCACTTAAAAGGTTAAGTACTTAATATGTACTAGTTCAAAGAGGCAATGAAAATCAAAAACGATATTTGTCACCTAATAGGAAGTGGAAAACTTAAGATACTCGTACTTTAAACCTCAGCGACAATATCTCACCGAGCTTTAGAGTTAAATACTATCGACGTCAAAGACTGAGTCTTGACACTGCATTGCGTACGGGTCAAACTTTCCCCAAGATCATTAGGAAGCATTACTAGAAACCGGATTAGCAGAAACTAAAGGATATAAACATGTACCGTCGATAGTATAAACGGACCAAGTGCAAGTTGAATTCGCGCACCGTGGGTACCACCGCTTAGCAGGGTAACCCCGATCCATACTTGGCCAGATTTTATTATTAGTGTTATACTGTAAAATTTGCATTATCATCACAAAAATTTAACGCTTATATCTTTTGCCGTATTTACAATTGAGATTTAAAAAAGTGACGACTGGTCGCTTTTGAAAACCTACACTTACGAGCAATCTCATCTCAGTCACTTGAGCATATTAATGTGACCAAGTCGAATGTAATTGGATGATAGCCGGAAGGCGATTGTCTCGAACAGGGTGCCTGCATCAATCATCATTGGACGAGACAAATCCAATTGACCGCTGAATAAGCATAAACTGGTAACATCTAGGATCAGATAGATTCGTTTTAAAACGCAGCTAGAATTGCGAGCCTATTCTTTAAGCGTAAAAGTGGCGTAGAAAATGAACAAGTGGTGGCCTAAAGTGGATCCCTGTGGAACAGCTAAGGTTAAATCCACTTTAGCTTTACTGTGCCCTTCATTTTTTGGTGCCTTTTTTTGTAATCACAAAATCAGTTATGTCTCAAAATACAATGTTTCGACATAGATAGGTTAACATTAAATACTAATACAACAAAAAAAACGATGAAAAGATTATCTTTTGGAAAACCTTCGTGCGTGCCCAGTGGTGTATGCAGCATCATATGTTAGGGAATTTCATGCTACCAATAGATTATCTTAATACGTATCAGACTACAGATGGTGCTTCTGCTTCATTTGGAAAGTATTGCTACTTGGGGGAGGTCATGACCCCCCCTCCCCTCCTGTATACGCCTATTTGAGTGCCGTTTCACATAGCCATGAATCCTGCTGCCATATACATAATGCGCCGTCACACGTAGACATTTTTTTACAGCAAATATAAAATCAAAATATCTTTAATCAAATTAGGCTTGTCTTCTTGACAATATAGATTTACATTTTGTTTCTTTCCGTTCACTAATAATGTTTGGAATTTCATTGTAAAAACATACGCAGTTCCATAAACGATTTATTGATGAAGACGTATTTATCGATGAAGCCGTATCTACTAGTTAATACAGATATACAGGTCCTAGAATGTCTTACGGCGAAACGTTTAAGACAATTCGTAGAAAATACAGAGTCAAGTTATTTCAAAGACAATTACATTGTACAGTCAACAGCAAAAGAAACTGATAAAACAGGGACCCAAAATAATAAATACAATAAATTTAGTCAAATGTTACTGACTATTGTAGTTTATCATAAGGAAATTAACTCGTAATGTGTCAAGTAAGTGATCACATTCATTTCAAAACTTGAAAACTAAGTGACATGACATTCAAACAGGTGAAGTCATAATTGAGTGTTTCAAATTAAACTGATTATCTTAAATAGTAAAAGTCATTCGACATCCAACCAAACTATCATATGAAACTAAATACGGGTTTTTGAGACTTCATAACTTCGCAAGATCATCTCGGAATACAAGTCCGATGGCCGGTTCATCTCAGTTATATTCGTTAGTTGTTGGACAAACACGCGAAGCGACTATAACACCTCTCAAGTCCGTCAAGGGTTCAAATAAGTTCCTATTACTTTAGCATGATTTTTTGGAAATATTTTAAATAAATCCTTTTTATTGCCATGAGTACTTTTTTAGTACACCGTCAAACATATCTGACATTCTTGTACGCTCCTAACAAAAGAGTCCTGTCAGTTATTTTTGACGCCTTAAACCTGTCAGTTACTATTGCTCTTGACTTTACATTATTATTGGAGTTTCCAGTAAAGAGATAGTTATGACATCGTGTAGTATTATTTTGCTGTGACATATTTATTTGTCATTTAATTTCTGTCTCCCTGTGTTATTATGATCATTTTCTTTTGACTTTCAATTAATAATGTCACTTTGGTATAATTTGTTATATTTGGGGCGTCATGCTAGAACATGTTTTGGAATGTTGATTTTGATCACTGACTTTGACGTTGACTGTACAACCATCGAAGGTTGATTAGCAATAATAAAGCGCACGTTTCGCAGAAACCATACAAAATAAAGTTATTTTTGGTATGGACAAAAAAATATGGAAGATCAATCAATCGACAGTTGAAGCCAATAAAAAGAAACGTTTAAGGCGATTCCTAGAGAACGTAATTATAATTAGTGTTTCTAGTAAGCGTATTTTAGTATCTGAATGACAAACATTCGCTGTGACAATTGCACTGTAAAACAAAATCAAAAGTTGAACGCCGGGACTGGCGCCGGCGCCGGCTGTTTAACGGAACGTTCGCCTTTTAGATTTTGTTATAAATAAGTATATTTTTTTTTATGTAAATTTTATTCTTCATCTACTCGTTATCAAAAAAAATTAAAGTTTTCGCGACATTGAAATAAAACAATTAAAAACAGTTTAGGTATATTGAGTACATGTATATAACAACTAATCTACAACCCAACTGAAAGGGCTCGAAACGACTGTATTGAAATTACACTTGTCCGTTGCAATATGCGCGATAAAAACTCGTACGCTTTTACGGCGAGGGAAAACATCGCGAGGAAACGTGCACATTTATGTAAGTGATCCTGTCTATCCAGTGTTTCCTGTAACAGGGGTTACGGAGGTCTGATGGCAGTCGCTTGAATGTAATAACCCGACCTGCCCCATCTGGGATCATGGTCAAAGCATTAAGAAACTGGAACAGGATGATAAAAACTGTTCTAAATTGTATTATTTCAGAATTTAGTCGTTTTACCTTGTAGGAGAGGCAATATTAACGCACTCTTAAACAATCAAACTATACTTACCAATAATGAAAAGTTGAAGCAAATCGAATAACTTAGGCTAATTACAACAGTATACCTTGCTATTTTTACCAATTCATTAATATGGATTTTCTCGTAACTTCTGACTCTATTAATTGAATGACTTGAGAACCCACAGGAATGATTAAACAAGTCATTATTAAAACTAATGAATAATAATGATTGCATAGTGATTCAGCAGGGGATACTTTTTCAACCTTTTTTTGCAGGAGATTTATATACGGATAGTTTTTACTATAGTATCTATAGATATCATTTACAATTTACAGGGTCCATCGGAACTTGAGTTCGTTTTAAAACTACGGCCCTCTGATTGTAGTCTGGTAGAGTTCCAGTAACGGGTTTTAAGTATTTATATATATAACTTGCGCGGCTTTCACGTGTAATTAGTAGCCTATGTCCGTCAGGAATAGTGTAGCTTTTTATCTGTGAAATAATTTTTGAAATCGGTTCAGTAGTTCCAGAGATTACCCCCTACATACAAACAAACAAAGTTTACCTCTTTATTATATTAGTAGAGTAGATAGATAGAAGTAGATTAGTAGATAGTAGATAAAACTAGCGACCCGCCCCGGCTTCGTACGGCTACAATCGGGATGTAATGTATATAAAAACCTTCACAAAAAAATATTTAAGCAACGGTGAAAACCCTATCAAAATCCGTTGAGTGGTTAAGAAGGCGGCCGAAGATAGATAATGAGAGTCAATTTCCAAGACAAGCAATAGTGATAGATTATCCGTACCTCAAAACGATGAGTCAGCGGAGCAATTGACAAGTGACAACTTTTTATTCATCATCATCATCATGCTCATGCGCACCTACGTTACCACGGTCATCGGATTACGAAAGGCCAACCGCAAGATTAGCGAATGACAGCTTAAATTAACACCCGTGGAACTCGAAACCGTATCACTTTCGGTTTAGATTAGAACCTACTTTTACCTTTACATAACCATATATTTATTTAAAACTAGCTGACCCGGCGAACTTCGTACCGCCTAATTATTGGAGGCATATTTGCTCACCGTTTAGACCTACCCTGGACTACGACAAACATTTTAAAACCAAAATCAGCTCAATCGGCCCAGCCGTTCTCGAGTTTTAATCAGACTAACGAACAACAATTCATTTTTATTTATATAGATTTTAGGGTAGGTTTTTACAATATTTTTAAAAAAAGTAATGAAAGAATATCAATACAAAATATAGAAACGTTACAAAACCTAACCTAGAATGCCGCCGGCAGCGGGGCAGATCTCAAGCAACTGGTGGATAGGGTTGCAGAGTGAGCAATCTCCTGACTATTCGTGTCGTGTCCATGAGTACCGCCTTCTGAATCTGACTCTCCACCATTCCAGCGAGAGTCGCTAAAAGTGTTGATCGAGACTTCTATTATTACTATTATGAGCCTATTGTGTCCCACTGCTGGGCAAAGGCCTCTAACCAACGCCTGATTCTGATTCTCAGTTTTGATAAAGGGATTGAATGAGATAACTTGTTTTTTTTCTCGTGGATTGCACTTAGGCTAAACTAAACCCTTAAAACTAAGAATGCAATCACCATAATTATAGCAGAAAACATTGATAAATTGCATGCTGAGAGCAATATGCAAGATTTAAGTCCCGTCAGATGACGAAGATTTTTCTTTGTTAGTATAAAGTTAACACTGCATGCAACAGTGTAAACAGCATGTTATTTGTTACGTAAACACTAACAAGTCACAAAATGGTTAGGAAAACCGTTTAAGTACTTAAACACGCGCAGTAATTATAAAATTTACATGAAGTATGTGTATAAAAAAGGTTATATTCTATCACACATCACTTTAAATTGCTTACTGTGTTATATGTATTGGAAATCCGAATCCATAATTTACAAAACTCGTTATCTACCGTTAGCAGTTAAGTTTTTATTTCCGAGCAGAAAATGCGCGTGCGTATGTGTAAATAGCCAGTAATCGTTAGTGTAAACGAGCATTTACATGGTGCGGATTCTCGCCTGTGAGTTGGGATAGATCAATCGAGCCCCGCAATATAAGTGTATGGTCCTTAAGGCTTACATTGTAAGCGACTAATGGTACGTCCTTCTTCCTCTGCACATTTCTATGTGTGAAATGTCATTAGGTCCAGTAAGCCCCTTTTCTTAAAGGTGGTATTTTCTTAGACGTGACAAAGACTCGTTTTGGAATATTCGACGTTGAATGTGCGCACGGGCGGCGGTTCATGCGGGCGGTGCAAGCTACAATGTAAGTTGTGAGCACACGGTTCAAGGAACCCGCGCCGCAACTCTTTGAACGGGCCGTCGTCGAGTTACATTTGTATATTTATTCGCAACGAGCAATTTTATGGCTCAAGGTGCGATTCCAAGCCTCGCGGCAGACTGCAGACGCAGCAGCCGACGGCCGACGGTAGGCGACATTATGTAACAGTATGAATTCGTAGGGGATCCATTCCGAAACCCGACTGCAACAGCTGCGCGGCATGTCGACACCAAACTCGAGGGCGGCAGTTGCAGTCGTGGTCGGAATGGAGCCCTAACAAATTAATATTTTCTGCTAGAAATGTCCGCCCAAAAATGTCGTAACTTTGTAACCATAATCTCGACAGAGGCGGGAAGTGGTCCAGAGGCAGTTTGTGACCTGTGACTTTGAGCGAGCAAGAGGGCTCATCCAAACTCTAATACCATAAATGCTATCTCCTCCGCCATGCCGCGCCTTCAGTACCGGCTTTGTAATTTTTGTACGCTCGCGGTTTAACACAAATCCAGTGCACACCTGCACCCAATCGCTGATGCGTATGGAGTGAACCCGGCATTCAAGACTAGTCTTATCGTAAGCCGCTCAATTTGTAGACAGTGACAGGTTTACTGGCCACCACAAATGACAGACAGATAGCGCAGGAATGTGTTTAAATTAGAACGTAGTCACGATCAAGAATTCGCTCAGAATTCGCAGTCATTCTCGATTTATCTGTTGCCAAAACGTTGTAGGTCTTGATTTACACGCTTAGCTTACCGTACTGTTCAAAAATTCAAAATTTATGAACAGTAATGATAACTGTTAATGAAAGAAAATCCTTAAATTAAACAAAACGAGATCCGTCAAACGCTGACGCGCATTGGTAAGCTCTGCGTAGTAGTTTCGTAAAGTATGTCAATACAGAATAAATTTTAAAAATAATTTTCAATGCAAAGTTCACTTCATTGCTGTGCATTGCATCTGATACAGACCGATATCAGCGCTCAGGTAATAAGTTCAATGGCGCCACTTCTTTAATCATGATAGGATAACTACATTGTAATGACCATAGCACACATAAAGGATAATTACAATAAACTGTACGACAATCGGCACCCTGGTGCTTACCAATCAGCATTTCAAATCGTATTTGGAGTAAAACTTTTTGCTGTTTACCAACTTTAGCTCGAAGCCAGTGCACTCAGATTAACAAATGAGCTCCGCTTTCGAGTCGACATAAAACGGCAAGAAGAGCTATGAATCAAAAGAGTACATTACCCGTTACGCTAACCAACTGAAGTTAGCTGCTCATGCGGAATTGCCGTCGGTGCTTGTCAAAATCCCATATAGTTCTCAGAGGTTGCAGCTACGTTCAGAGCGATTAGGTGAAGTGGCGCCAAGCGTACGTGTTCGCTAAACATTGCCGAATTAGTTATTCCTGAGAGCGTTCAGTAGCGGACCATTCAAGCCAGTGGCGTACATTACAATTAATTAGCGAGCGCCGACCGTACGGACGTGTCCTGATTTCGAGTCTAATTGCTTAGTATCATGAGTACTCACTGATTAACTGGATAGCGCTAGATTGGTATCAGTTTCAGCCTGGGTGGCTGGGTACTCGATGACGTTGTAATTGCAAGATTATAATTGTCTTCCTAGATTGAATTTAGAGTTCAATATTATACCTTTGAAGATGTTAGTTGCGTAAGACGATAATGTCGAATTAGTTCATTAAAGGTCACGAGTTTCTATAAAATAAGATCATGTACAAAAACATAAGTTAAAAGACGTTAAAGTGAAACACATGTAGATCTTTTAATACATAAGTAATCGAACGTCAACCATTTAATACTTAAAAACTACCAATTAAATAAAAATGTTTGCAAGCCAAAGCGGCAGAAACACCAATTAGCAGTCAATTGGAATATTTAATTTGCAAATGGTTAACATAAACGTCATATCACACGTACATTAGTCAGGCGAACAGAGGCACTCCCTGCTCGTCTCAGAAGCGTCCGAAAAACATTAACACCTGCATGAGTCGAGCGATAAAATAAATTAATTACAGACCATCTCCAATAAAGCATAACAACTTTTACATGCAAATCATCAAGTCTTCCGGCGTCCGAAATGTTTTATCTCCCCTTCTCACTCGAGAACTAGAAATTCTGTCCGAGAATAAAAGATGTTTAAGATTTTTATAGCGTTACAAACCTGTTCAATAAATTTTGAGATTACTTTTTGGGTTTAACTGCTGCGGGTTGGGTTGGGCCATTAATACTAATTTTGTATTTGATGAGCCAAAACTATTAAATGGATTTTTGCACAAGTTGATCAGTGATTCATTGGCCACTTATGTCAGTCTGTGAGAGCGAGCATTATCGATGGCCGTCTCGCCGCTCCGCTGGCTCTGATCCCGTATTGGGGCCACGCGAAGACTTGGAACATGTCATTAAGTAAAGAGTTTGTTTAAGAATTGATGACGTATTTCCGGGTGCCGATTATAACCACCGTTAAGTTAATGCACATAATAAACTCGGCGGTGATCAAAACAGGTCATTATTGATATGGGCTATAAATAAATATGCGGGGCCGTAGCTACGTTGGCTGCACACACACACATTAAAAATATGAGCGAAATTAACGGCCCTAATATTATTTATTGCGTAAACAGAGTTGTGTGTTGCCATCACGGAAAATAAACAGATGTTTGGAGGCAACATCTCGCGGCTGGGGCGGCCTCGCCGAGGGGAATCAATGTTTATTATTTTAACGAGACGCCCGACGAGTCGTAAAAATAGTTTTATTGTTAATACAAATAATAAATCTCACTTTCCGGCTAATAAATCGAATGTACGCGTCCGGAATTAATAAATTAACGATTATAATTAACGGTAATACCATTAGCCTAAAAAGTTGTGGTGTGGCTCCACGTTGTCATTAGCTCTCTAATGTACCTACAGACAACACACATTCGCGCAACATAGACAAGCAGATGTCACGAGTCACGAACAACAACAGATGTGACAAAAAATCAAGGGTTAATTGGAATCAACAGTTTAATATATGTTGCCAGCGACTTATGGTCCGCGTAGAGTCCGTTTATCGCTTATCCCGCGGGAATTATGCATTTTTACGGAATAAAAACTAGCCTACGGTTTAATCCAGGCGCTCAGGAAATAAGCTATTTCCGTTCCAAATTTTATTCAAATTCAGCTGTTTTAGAGTGAAGAAGTATCAAAAGTCACACACGAACCTTAAGTTTTATAATATCAGTGTCATAGTTCCTAAAGAACACTCATTTTCATTAGAACAACAAACTAAAGCACTTAAATGTAACATTATTCGAGAATAGTTTTTCTCATGATCAGCCTATCCTTATTCTATTTAACCGACGCCGTACTCGGCGACAGAGTAAACTTAAAAAAAATATTATTTACAGGTAATTTTATATTACTCGTGAGCTATGTAGCTATATTGCAAATAAGATAAATAATCGACAAATTATTAGCAAGCATTAACAATAAAACCTAATAGCTACATGACGTACACCACTGCCATTTAAGGAAACCCGATCGATTTTATGACAGCTTTAATTCAATGACCACAAAGACTGATCTGCGCAAGAGAATTGCTATACCTTTAAGGGATGATGGATCACTTCGCTAGACTTATGTTAAACGGAATACCATACCGTAGGGGTAGAGTCACACAGTAACCAGTTGATAGTACTACACTCTCAAAGACTACCGGCGTATAGTAGTAGCTTGCTATTGCTCAGTAGCAATAGCAAGCTACTCCAGATCTCTCACTCGCTGTACCAAGCTCAGTGAGTGAGAGATCTGGAGGACCATGATGGGGGATCTAAAGGCGGGCAACAGTTCAGCGATTTTTATGGGATCGCTGGTTCCATGGGCTGCGGGAATGCTTGTTTGCCTCCTTTATAGTTATAAAATTAGAAGCCAAAGGACATAGCAAATTATGCAAGTGAGACAGAGAGGATAAAACAAAAAGGGCTTAATTTCAAGCAGTTCATGTTGTAAGAAAGTTGTAATTACGTAAGCATTGAAACATACTTTAATTAATGGCAAGTACGAGGAATTTGGAGTAGGCACGCCGCGGTTGCACAAACGTCCATATTTGTTGCAAGTTTATGACGGACAAGATTTACACGAAGCCGTGAGGAAGCATACACGCGCATTCGTTTATTATCTCAGTGTTTACTGGTGCTCTCTAATTGTTGTTAGATACCGGCGCCGGCGCCGCCGCGACGCCTGCGTTTGGATAATTCATAAGGGCGCGAGTTGCCGCTCGGCCAGTCGCAAGCTTCCGGGTCGCCTTATACGACATCATTGCGAACCCAAAATGGTAGAGTATTAGGTTCAGTAAATCGTACATCACTTACATGGGCTGTTACTTTTATGGATAGCACTCGTCTCACGCCGTAAAAACTCCGCACTCATACACGCCCAGTTATTATAGTATACAGACAGATTCCTTTGGTTGGTAATTGCTTTGCAAGTCGGGTAACAATGAAGCCTCAGGTTTATGGTGTCACTGCAAGTCGCAGGAATACTTAACTCTCGGTGACGACGCTGAGTTAAAATTCTGCTCATTTTAATGGTCCATATTGGAATGGAATAAAAACCTTGGTCGTTTTAAAATTGACGGCGCGCAGGACCGCTGGCGCCAGCGAAGGATTATTTTGTTTTGTTCAGACCGAGCAAGTGATGAGGAAAAATTATCATATTTCACTGTAACACTCGCGCCTGACTTTTATGTGATTGAGCTCGTTTGTTGCCGATGAGGTTTCAAAGTTTCCCGATGCCCCGCGGCAGTTTAATTAAACTACTGTTGCCTTGTGTTAGTGGAGTGGATAACCCTGTCAGAAGTTAACGTAATCGATATAATGAGTTTCTTTTAATGAAGCTAATGGCTCTGGAATCATGAACGAGTAAGTGATACTCTGATCAGTAGCAAAGGAATACTCGGAACACCTTAACAAGGAACGATAGCTTCATGAATACAGTTTGAATCGTTCTTAGTAGCAACGGTTGGTATCACGCATGCACGCGCGAGCAGACTGCGGCAGAAAAAATCTCGTCCGACTAATAAGGAGCTGGTACGTGCTTGGACACTACCGTTTGCGATTATCTCACGGCCCCAGAACGGGGTCATGTGGGAACCAAATTGCTTTAACGACCACTCTTAAATAATCGCGGAGATCACGGAATCCTAGAACGTGTGTGATGGAGACGATAAACATGCGATACCGTTAGAGGAGTATGATTATGATTAGCTTGAGACAGCCGCAAAAAGTTCAACTGGAAAAGATCCCTTACAGGGACTAAACTAGCTTTTGTACGTTATTGCTTCTCTTCGTTTTTTACAGTAAATACATAGCTATGTATTTATGAATGTACGACGTACCTGTTGGAGGAAGAAAGGTAACTGCAGTGCGCATCAAAATGTAATTTTTATAAGGCGATGCGGAGATATGTTGTTTTTGACACACCAGTAGGAAACTAAATTTAATATGCCGTAGCCAGTGTCACCAAAGATGCCATTTTAACTGGCCTTGATGGCGCTGGGAGCCTTGATGATTAAACTGGAAAGATAAATTAGAGACATTAAATCCATAATTATATCAGAAACGTTCTGTTAAGAATTTATATTGCTCTAAAGACCAAGCGCAGCAATTTGTGCATAGCTCCTGCATTGCGCTTCAGCGATTCCAATTACGGCATTTAATTAAAATAGGCAACAAAGTGCTCATAAAATGCATTGAATACAGTGCAACTACAATGCGCTTGGCCCTTCGTATTCCAAGCCCGTATCAATTACTAACTCATAATAGCTGGGATTGATCAAACAAGCTGAGTAACTCTCAGCCGCATGACCATACCTGGAAAGCCCTTGTTGAATGAAAATAATGAATAAGTCATTATTGGAAACTGGTCGCTATTTTAAAACATAGCCTCTAGCGAGTAAATTAATTAAATGAATAATACGACAAGAAAGTCTGTTAGAACATGTCGGCTAACGACATCCTGCGTTTCATTTCAACGAGCATTAGAAAACCGGAGTTATTTTTCTTATTTTCTGAATGGGAAACTCGAATAAACCCGTCCGGGGAGATGTTCTCGGCATGGCTATCTCGATGGTCCGACCCATAAACGAAAAACGAACCGGTTCGTATAATCGATGGCGAGCCGCGATACGGGCGCGGCGCCTGCGCCTGCGCCGACCACCGCGGGCCGAGTAATTGGGCACTGCAGGACTTCACACCATCCACACTCCACCAGATCACCATTTTGTTCCGAACACGAGACCACTCTCAAACATTCCGACGAAGCTCGCCTTGTTTATCGATGTGGATGATCTTAACTGGGTCAAAACCGAATTTAAATCGTCGTTATAAATGTTACGGGAATGGTATTTGGGGACGTTAAACTTAATCGAATGTTTTCTTCGACTCGTTACAGAGTTTAGGAATGGATGCAGTAACGTAGAGTAATTGATGAGATTTGCGCTGATAAAGACTGTGTTATTTAACGGTCGTTGACTGTCGAGACGCAACCGTCTGATAATTTAGCAATCGAGAACACTTTTCCCTTTTAACCGGCGCAGGGACCACTGGCGTATGTATGGAAACTAATGCAAAAGCGTGTCCTCAATACTTATTAAATAAAGCATTGTAAATGTTATCATTGCGAGCATATAATTAAGAGTTCGTTAACCCGTCGAGACGTCGCGGAATCTAGCGACGGGTATTTCGGTCCGGACGGATGCTCGTAGGCTTCCTCGGCAGTAAATCCACAAATGTATAAATAGCCAAGCGTTTTCATACCGGCGAACAGCATAAAGTTTATGCAGACTTTTACGACGCGAGCAGCCGATAAGGCCGCCCTTTACTCGTGTACCGATTACGTTCATTCAGCGAACAGAGGCACAAACCAATTTAGCGTGATCTTCGACATGCCCTTTGATATGCTTTTAGATATGCGGAGCAGGAACCGCGGAAGGGAGCAGAGGCTCTTGCTTAACCGGCGACGACTGCGTCGGGGTGCGTTCTGGAACAGTTACTGCACTGTTATGTTCGCAACCAAATGATATTTAACATCTCTACTCGGAATTAGACACGACTATAGTCGTAACTAACGCTAATGAAAACACTACAATGTCCTGTTCTGATTTAAGGGGTCGTAAATCATATTAAAATGGTCTAAATACGGTTGATGGAGCTCTCGCTGACAATAAAAATGACATTAAGTGCATTAAGCGAGTTCATATAAGGCTGGAGAAAGAAAGAAAAGATGGTGCAGATTGGTTGGATGCATAGCATGCCATAAATGGCCGGGACGTTTACGTTAATCAGGCAATGAAGATAAAATCAATTAACGCATCCAAACAAGTGAACACGCAAAAAGCTTTATCTGATATTGAGGTCTTAATAAAAAGGTGGTGTCGCTTCGGCGTGGGAGTGACGTCGGTCCTGGCGGACACCGGGCTAATTAAAAGGATTTTATTAGCTGTCACCGGGAGATAAGACGCCGCTTTGATGACGCCGCTTACTTTTTACTTTACTAACGTTTATCCGAATTTAATCGGCATCTATTAATAGACGCCACACGGAAGAATGAAGATGACCACACGTCGCCATTAAATTACGATTTCTAAATTTTTTAAGTTTTCCTTTTTGACAAGAAGAAATCGGCTATCTCAGACTTAAAACGTTATTAAGTGTCAGATACCTTGCAAATAAATATAAATATATAAAATTGCATAACCTTAGCTTTAAGACCTGATAAATCATGTTGCATAGACACCGTAATTGACGATACATTGTTTATAAATTGAATGGGTTGTACATTCATTGATAAAACTTATATCTGCAACAATGACCGTCCATTTGCTTAGAGAATGGCATGAGATCATCGATGTAGCGCGACGGCGTGACAATTGGACAAATATTTGGCGGTGCTGTCATGCCATGATTAGAGCTATAGCCGTTTGTCTCAATAATGCAAGCAGATTCATACGTACAGAAAGACGAGCAATGGAATAAATACATCAATTACTGGATCTCACAAGTAGCAATAGTATTTATATGGTATTTTGTTTCCTTATTACCGATACCACGTCTTCAATGGCTTCCCGCATTGTTCACCAAATCATCATCGTGGGGGTAATCACGATTTCCCTTTTCTACCACGCGGTCACCGCTCGATAATTACCGTAAACCAAATTGGTACATATGTTAATTATTATAGAATATGTCGGATTATTTGACAATCTTCTTCTTGTTTACCGGCCAAACTCCGAGTGTAGGCCTTCTCATTTTTGCACCATTCTATCCGCCATTATCGCTATCTATTTAACAATGAAGGCGGACTATAACAATATTTCACCACTGACATTTCTATTGGCTATTTAGCTGCACCAATTCGCAAATACTCGTTGTTCCGCTAACATTTAGTCGTGCCGCATTTCGATTAGATCTAGTTTAAATCGCGAGCCAGTCGTGGCCACGATGCATACATAAACGTTTATTGTATACACCAACATTTGTAAAAGTCTACTTCCAATTAGCTGAGAGTTCATGATTCCGGATAACAATTCGGTCAAATCACATAAAATGGCAAGTTAATCATACATTTGCAACCGCATTACTTTTATGGAAAAGGCTGAGGGTCACCTGATAGAAAACGTTTACGCATATGTGTGTAATTTAACTCCTTATTGTACATAATAACATCACCAAGCACATAGACAAACATATGTAGTGGTATAAAAGCGAACTTTTCCCTAAAAGGGTTCTTAACGGCTAACCGATCATGATTGTGGAATCAAACTTAAATTAAATTGCAAGATTTCCTTACAAAGTTAAGTGTTACAAGGCACAATAACGTTTGGAGCTTGCACCTTACAAAAAAGCGAAAACCTATTGAAGAGTGCAAAAATACTTATAATGAATCTAATTTATTAGAGTCCAGTAAATAAATTGCAGCAAATCGACTTCGTGTCAAGATTAAGTGGTTCCTCTATGGATATTTCGTGGGCTGCTTTAACTTAATGACGTATTATTTAAGTAACACCACGAAGCCCGAGGTCTGACCCGGGTTCACAATAGAGGTCTAACTAAAGGATTAGATCCGGCCTCGGATTTTGTTAATGAGACCCTTTGTGCTCTTGCGTGGCCGCAAGATGACAGGAAATCGTTTATTTCACCGTAACCAAACGAAATTAACATTTTTTATTATTTGTCATGCACTTCATGTTGGTTTTAAAGGGTATTAGAGACGCACAAGGTTTGTTAGGCTGGTAAAAGTTGGAATTCTCGAGTGTGCATGTTAATTTTTAAGTACCATCTAAAGTCGCGCTTAGTAAAAAAATATTCAGAGGAGGCGACGTGTAGGTAGTTAAGAGTGAAATAGCGATTATTATTGATATATGAAAAAGCGTGGATGAAAATTAGCGCGTAAGGCCTATCTTTAATTATAATGACACGAAAGCTCCGCGACCGGTATGCAACAGACAATAGAAGTGTGTCTGATTAGTAAACTGACAATCTTTATCAATCAGAAAAACACACTTTTGTGCGTTTCTAACTGAAATATAGACTGAAGCATTGCCGAATCCGTATAAGCTTAAGGGTGAACTAGCATATAAAAACTAAAAATAACACTGTAGTCTATAAAAAACTTCAAATAACTACTATTACAAAGTCTATAAACATAAAAGCGGCAATAATCTAAATATTTCAGGCAATAAATTCACGTGGTTTAAATTTCGTTCGTTTAATCTCAGAATGTTTCTCTAATCATCGGTAGAGAGGCGCCGGCCGTCAATCAGCCCGACTGACACATAATACGGGTTACGCTATAACATCCGCCATGTAAACCACACTTACATAAACACATGTATTTACGGCTCTATATTCATAGAGGAATCAACTTGGGAATACATGGAACTTCTTAAAACTAAGATCCAAAAGCAACATGACATGAATGCAATACAACAAGAATTCGGTGCTCTTTGGTGTAAACTTAAGTCGCCAATCTGAAAATTTGACAGTTCCATCCGCTTAGACGACGCTATGTTGCACATGTGGCGAGTCTTAAAACGTCTGATTTGCCTAGTCACCTAGTCTACTACGAATTTGATACGCTCTAGCGTTACTTAGAAAAACACCTTAAGAAGAACATCAGTAGAAGAATAACCAAGGCCATAAACACGAACATAATTCAAACGTCTGTAGTATCAAAAGAGACACAAAAATAGTTTTAGACCAAGAAATATTACGTCGTGGTCGTAATCTTAAAGGATGAAGACTGTATTATTGACGAGGATGGCCACGTGAAGAGGCTTAACGAAGCAGAGCGAGCCGTCAATCACAGCGGACAATGGCGTCTGATGGCTAGATTTATCGCTCGAAAAATTATAAACGAACCGTTTCAGGGGTATGACTTGGGGAATGTTAGCCTTATTGTTGAGGGCAAGGGTCGGACTACAAATGCTGAAGTGTCCTATCCTACGACAGGGGTTCTCCTAAGTTTCTGGCAAGTTGGAACATAGAAAAGACGATGCATTCAATTCTAAAAATGGAAATTTCGAAGGTATTTTTATGAATTGGAAGATGTATCTATCACTGTTGTCTTTTGCTGTTGCCGCATTTAATCAGGCGACGTATGTATGTATCCATTACTTGTTATACACAATTTTGACATTATAACGAAGAGTTTCAAAGTTAACGTGTTTGTACATCGGTCCATCTTTCTCTCAAACGACAACCAGATATGCTCGTCACCTTCCAAAATTGTTGAAATAGCCATAACAGTGTTGGACGAATATGTGGATAAATTAATTGATTAAATTAATCTTAAATCAATATAAGAGTCTACTGAATACATTCATATTGACGTACCTCCCATGTTTTGCTTCCTGTCGATAAAGAAAAAGCGTGCTACGACGCCATTAAAGATATTGATGTCTAAACTATTCAGAATAACGTTATATCATTTAACTTTAAAATTTTACATTACATTTCAACACGCGTAGGTTTAGGATTAAAACCGGTAACATTTCCGGAGCTAGGCAACGAATCCAACGGCCTGTCTAATTAACGTTTTTGTACCTTTTGCATAATCTATGGGATTTACTTTACTTTAACTTTGGAGCAAAAACGATCTATGCAATAAATTAGTGGAAAAAGCTTTGATATCGCCGACATAAAACCAAAAACGTTAGCCTGTCGGATTATTTTAAAAACCACAATATGTGAAACTGTCAAGGTGCCAATGCTAGATGGCAACTTTAGCGTTGTTATTGATATGGTTTCGAGCAAAAACTAAACTTGATTTAAGATGAAGTATCGAATTGTTCCTAATTAACACATTGAAAAAGTTCCTCATTTCAATTTATGGCATTTATGTTAGTCAATAAAGTTGTGACCGTGAGATCGGGAATTGATATACATTTTATATGTCCTAAATCTTCATTCGTAGCGGGTAGCCTGACAATCTTCAGAGGTGTTTTTGGGTAAAACAAATTTGTCAGAACGCAAATGCGTTCCCGACACGCCCGACGATAATTACAAAGATTTCGACGGAACTGTCAGCCGTTTTTCATAAAAACATTATTTTTATTCGTTTTGTTGATGAGATAGATTCGTGTAAAAACACACGTTCTGAGGGCACGAGGAGGCGAATATGATTTATAATCAAACAAAGTTACTGATACAGCTAAGCGAGTAAAACTATTATTTATTGTAAAGGATTAAAGGTGATTGTGGTAGCACGTGAAGGAGATTAGTTGGAAGGTCGGCGCAGGCGCCACGGGGCCGTGCTTCTCAAAATTTTGTTTTTATTTTAAATTTTATAATGCGAGGTCCGCTCGGAATACCGATCGGACTTATGAATACGGCATAGTAGCATTTTGAATAGCAGATAAATAAGATCATTTAGATAAAATTAAACCTTTGTTTTTCAGGACGTTTTGCTGTCGAATTTGTGAACAATACTACTTTTTACATATTAAATTATATTGTGTCCTAAGGGTGGCAGTATATCTTAACGCTGCATTTGAAAAAAAAACTGAAATGAATCTTTTTTTGTTTAAAGTAGGTAAACAAATGAGCTGTAGGTATTAAAATTTTTGTTAATATAACCACATAAGCTGACACCTCGACACTTGTTTATAATATTTCATATTCAATTAGTAATTTAATTACTAATAACATCATCATAGAGCAAAAGGAAGAAAACCTAGCCCACCTCACCATGTCTACAGCACAACCCAGACTTTTTGCGATCGCTAATAAAATGACAGTAATAAATAAATAATAATAGTTGTTTTTCTTGTTTAAGCTGCGAGTTTGCGTATACTGCGCGTTTTTTCTAAACAGCGCGAGCGCAGATAAACTTGTGCCTTCGAGCTTTTTGAGTGCAATTTTGCAATTTAACAGTAGCCCGCCTTATCTAAACTGGAGACCGTAATAATAAAATTTAATTTAATGTCCTCTTATAAGGATTATATTATGCCCGTGAAACAGATAATCTGATTTATGATGTGCACCGGCCAGACTTAAAGATTTTACGAGTTTATAGTAAACTCGTATTGGAACCTCTACACTATATATGTCTTTTTCAATGCATTTTGTTTTCGTCGCTTAGTTATAATAGTCATAAGAGTCAACTTAGTTAAAAACCTACATCTAATAGTGCATCTTTATCTCAACACTCGATGGTTATTTTCTTCTTCTTTATTCTGCAAATAAATAATCATTTCATTTCATCTCATTTCATTCAACTCAAAAAGATAAACTGCTGAGTTTCTTGCGGCGTTTCTTTCAGCAGAATCTTCCATTTTCCGAAGCGCTAGTAGATTCAGACATGTAAAAGAGCCTATATGGCCTTCTTTCAAAATAAATTTTTCATTTTCATTTTCATTTAGAACAAAGTGTCAATGAGATACCAAAATAGTTTCTTAAAATTTTTGTCAGTTAATCAGTAAATGATCTATTAAGACCACACTTACGCATTGCGCGTATGAGAATTATTTACTCCATAGTTCAAACATTCTAAACATCCCATATTGGCTGAATACATCGCACGCTTAGTATTAAAGTGACCCATTTCTGAAAAATACACGTCCCAAAATATCACCTTAATTAAAAGACATAGGGTTTAATTTTGGGAAATATCATATTCCGAATTGAGTCGCTTTAATTCTAAGGGTGCGACATATTTTATACATGTTTAGTTTTCCTGCGAAAAACTACGGAAACACTATATGTGGAGTTAATTATTTACGTGAGTTTTAAATGGAATACTTATAGTATTATAGGTTTATATATACACTAAAAATACCGAGGTAAATTTTTGTTTGTTTATATGAAGGGGGTAATCCATAGAACTACTGAACCGATTCCGAAAATTCTTTCACTGACGGAAATCTACTGATTCCATACGAAAAATCTCATCAAGGTCAGAATTATTCAAAAGGGTGATGTCGCCCTTAATTAATTGACGCCATCTTAGTTACCGTACGACGAAACACAATCTTAACCAAATTAACGCATTCGTTAACTTAATTAAATTCGTACGATAGCCAATAAGGTCACGGAACACGATATTAGACCAGAACTTGTTATTCTAATTGAAATTTTAGCGATAACAGGTTATAGTTGGCACGCAGATAATTAAACTTTAAGCCCATGGAGTTCCAACTAATTGTTTTCTATATTATCTCAGCAAATGTGCACTTGAGCCGACGAGATCGTAATTTTCCTCAGCGCTGGCGCCACGTATTTAAATGCGCGATCAAACATACGCGATTACGTAACGCTCTTGATTCTCGATCACTACGTGGGTAATCTTTGTATGTACCTGAATCAAATAGTTCCTTCAGCATTATTACGATCTTTATCTTCTTTCCCCCTTATTCATAAACGCTTCGTAAACCTTTGTTAGTTAACATGTTTTGTCTTTATCTGTCATTATGACGTTTGCCTTCAAATGAAAGGGACAAAACATTTGTTAACTTAAAAATATTGTTAAGTTTTTATGAATAAGGGGGTTTATCTTTACATAATATAAAGTAAAGACGCCATACGTTCCTGTCTGTCTATCCGCAAACCTTCAGCCGTTTACTCCTTCTAAACCACGCAACTGGTTTTGATACGGTTTTCATTGATATTTACAGATATTTCACATACGGTTTTTATGTACAACACGTTCTTATTGTACCCGAGCAAAGCCGAGGCAGGTCGTTAGCAAACTTAAAACGTATACTAGCGTAGTATAAACGAGCAAAGAGCTTGTTGGCCTGCAAAAACGAGTACAATAACACTCTTAACCACAAAACAACATGAGAAGGTACAATTTAGAGAAAATACATAAGGCACACAATTGTAACAATTTTTAATCTGTCAAAGATTGCTATAATAAGGTAACATAATACCAAAGTTCTTGCCAAAGTTCTTGCCAAAGCGAGCCTACTTGGCAGTCCAAGTTCAGTAACTGACTTTAAAAACAAGTTACAAATGGCGTTGTGTTTGTTGTGACGTTTTCTTTCTTACTTGTACAACTACCATACTTAATTAGTCTTTCATTCAGGTTTAGGACGTCTACATATTCTAAGTTTTATGATTATTCCATCCTTTTCTTCATAGAAAAGGATGAAAAAACATTAAACTTAGAACTTGAAACTTAGGACTGTCTTTTTACTTTACGTCCTGTAATGGGTTTATACCCATTATGGGACGTAAGATACAAAGATAGAAAAGGCATGGCTTGCTAGATGCGCAAGTTGTCACGGCGACTATCGTCTATTTCTTAGTGACACGGGACTGTGCAAACTGACTGCAAACATGTCCTGAGTTCGACATATCTAAAACACTTTTGACACTCGGAGGAACTTAAAAAGTTTTGACAAACTAAAGATTGAAAAACAAAATTAGTTACATGTTTATGATGCGGTAGCGACAGTAAGAAAACAACGAATTAGAGGGACAGAGTGAATGTAATGAATGACGACGCGTCTTCCTTAGTGTAGATAGTTTGAAAAACGTCCCAAAAAGCATTCCAGAATTCTCCTATATAAAAAAATATATATCCGTTATACATGAGCTCTCTAACTTCTTTAATGATGGCCGACTAACCAAATATTTCCGATCATCCTCCAATTGTCCATCGGTCTTTTGTTCATGATTTCAATTCAATCTCCACTTCCAATTTGTTAATACCGGGTACGATAAAGCCGGTGTATGTTACAGTTCCCTATGAGTCAGCGAAAGTATAAATGCTCGTAACGCAACGCGCCAGAGATAACATAATAATAGGGTCGGGGAGTCGACGCCGGCGCAGCCTCCAGCCTCGCGGTAGCAGCAATTAAACGCGCTTCAGATACTTAAAACGGTACTATAACAAAAGGGACCATTTGTTGCTGCAAGCGTCGAAAGTCTAAAAACGCATAGCCGTTTTAGTCTGACCAGATGAAATTTTGAATTTTTATGAATATTTTATATAGACATGAGCGCATACATTAAAATTAATATTTCTGCGTCCAAAGCTTACGCTAAGCTGACGATTTATTTATATAATCCGTCGTTTCTTGCGAGAGGTCGACCCACAAAAGAATCTTTAATCAAGGGCGAGCATAATCGATTGTCACCGTGTCGGGCGGGTATTAAACGACACCTAACGCCGGACAAAACTCCAACTCCATAAATCGGGCGAGACCTACAAGAAGAAAAAGAGTTAAGCGTTCGGGAGATCGTCGAACACTGATTACCGGGCGCAGGTGTTAAATAAAAATAATAAAGCCCGAGGACGAGGAAAAAAGAGGAGCGCAGGCGGCCGCGCGGCGCCGAATCGGCCGTAATTTCGTTTGCAAGGAGCGTCTCACAAAAAACGACATGTAGTTGATGTAGTGTGTTAACCGCGGAGCTGCGTTCGCGGCGTCGACTTAATGCCCTTATACGAGCTGCGCGAGCGCAATCCCACGAGCCACCGCTGCGCCCTAATAGGAACACGGATTGCCAGTGTTCAATAAAATACGTGGAGCCACATACATGTACATGATGCTTTTAAATGGTTTTCTACTGTGAGCGAGCATTTTGTGCGGAACACGATAGAATAAAATTTGAAGCTCAATCACATCAGTTGATATTATTATTATCTAGAGATCCTTATGTTTGAACACATCATAAGTTGATTCGTTTTTAACAGTACCCAATCGCGAATGAAACGAATACATCAACATGAAAAAAATAATCTTTGCTGATTTACTCTTGTATAAAAATCGCTCTAGTTCCTGAACGTATTTTAAATCCTTACTTTGTTCAACAAAACAAGTATAAATATAACAAAATATCATAGTAAATACGCCGTCGGCAATACCAACTTTCATGCCCTGTAAGGAAATAGAAAAAACGTCTTATTACACAACAGGTCTCAATCCTCTGTCGGTCGCTTAGAAAATGCGCATGCGCAGTAATAGCGTAGCATTACCTTTACTCAGACTGTCAAATAATTGCGAGTTTCCGACGCGCAAATTCGTGTACAGGCCACAATTAGGGTACGATCTCGGTCTTTCGCACGAGCGATAATAACACCCCAAGTGCCAGAGACATGTAACCACCTTATGCCTTTAGAAATAAGGTGTAAAGCGTCAGACGAGATACACTTGCACGTACGGGCAAATTGCAGGTGCAGTGGACCGCAGACACAGCTATAGGACCCCTTACCCACCCACTATCAATCGTGCGCATCTACAATAATGATACCTCAAAGCGTTGAGGCGTTAGACTTCGGTGTCTCGGTTGCATTTTAGCTAAAACGTCACTTTTTCCAATTGGAACTTTTCTCACGAACAGTCGTGTTTGTGAACGCATATCTTTATAAAAAAGAAACTATAATGTCATCTGTAGTTTTTGACATATTAGAATTACAGTGGCTACTCGTAAACTTAGTTAAGACTTTCAGTTATAGACAAGTCGGTGGGACATTCAGTGCGTAGATTCGCATGAGGTTTAACTTCATACATACAAAAAAGACTTGGCGTGTGAATGACGCCTTTTTTATTTGACATGTTGTTCAAAAATATAACCTTTCCTCCGCGCGGAACATTTTTCAGAAGTGACATTCAATTGATTGCTGAACATGCTGAGTGGGACTTTTACTGGTTAGATTCAAGACGATACAGTTTGTTTGTTATCTCAGTACGTTACCTGTGATGTTAATGTTTATATTCGTGTGTATTGCGTTGAATAATCGAAAATAAATGTTTATTCTTTCTTTCTTCGGATTTCGTGTGGATTAAATTAAAGTCTAGTGCCTTAACAATACATCCATGCACGTTCATGCTTGCTAGTGTAACGGAAAAACGTGGTTATATTAGTTTCTTCGGAATAGTAATTTACCTAGTAATGAGGCAAACGTGATAGTTTACTGCGCGTGCGCGATGCATCGCTTCTTGCGGTAATGATGCTATATACCATGACCTAGGAATACATCTACTGCGCTGAAAAAACCGACCAAGTGCGATCCAGACTCACATGAGAGACTCCATATAAAAAAGCGAAATAAACACGTTTTTTGTATTTAAATTTAAAATTTTTCCATTTTAAATATTTGTATAGCGGGCCTATATTTTTTATTGCCATTAATTTCAATCACAGGGATCATACATGGTGGTGGTAAAATGCAATTTAAATACCGTAAGTTAGTATCTATAGGTAAACGCACAGAATTTTAGGATAAATATAAATGGGAGCGAGTGTCATACGTATAAAGCCGTTTGTGTTTGACATAGTCAGGCTTAAAGAGAACTGAATTTTTAATTCGAACACTTACATATCTGTGCCAGTAACCTAGCTCACATTCGACTAAAATCTGTTTGAAACATTTCCAACTACCTAGAAGTAAGTAAACATTATTTTTTTAAGTAATAAAGAACATACAAACACACAGTAGACTATAAAAATTCAAAGCCGAAAATCCAACGAACATGTTTTCAAAATTAAAAGTGTGAATCCTTTAAATACATCGTAAAGGCGGAAAGGGGCTATTAAGTGGGGCTTAACGTCCCCGATCGCAGCGGAGATCCAAAATAAATAACGAATATGAGGGTATTAGGCGTTCCAGTTAGTTTGTAAAGGTTTAGGACGAATAAATAACCGGATTATAGAAGGACCCGTTAGGCTTGTCCAAAAATCATCGATATATCGAACTTGTTTAGTTGGATATATAGATATTTTTGGGAAATATTTGATGTTTCGATTAATAAAATTCCAAGTATCGATATTTTTTTCGGACCAATTAACGAAAATGTATAAACATGTACGTTTATATGATTGAGCTAGATTAGGCTTAATATTGTAAATTTTTGGAATGCCTATATCCTATTCTTTGAAATGGTACTTATATATCGATATTGTTATTATAAATATCGATATCAATATTTGCAAAAAGTATCGATACTTTTTCGCACTTCAGACATCACTACGACCCGAGGCTTAAATGCTGTGATACGGAGTTACCTAGTTTCTAAACTGCCGCGGCTTATTTCATAGATATAACAAAGTATAGGTATTATTTATATTTAATGCTTCACTAGAAATTTGTAAGTCAACTAGTCAAGCAATTGACTAGGAAAACGGCGATTAATGAGACGGGCACATTTTTATAATCTCGCAAATGTTTGGTGATTGTTTCCTAGGCTTGGAGTAGTAACAAATTGCCTTACTTCCTTTCCTAGATCATACGTCTTACGGACAGAAGATAAAGTTCAAGAGTCAAATAGGACTCCACTTATTTTTATGTTACTTTATTATCAGTATTGCCATATGTATAGTCGACCAAGAAATTGCTTGACCACTTTTCGACCGTATTATCAAGGGATAAGGTTCAAAAGTGTTCAAGCAATTACTTGGTCGACTATACAGATTTGTCCGTATTTACACGGAAGCTCATAAACGATCACGGCTTAAAAATAACCAGTTTTACATACAAATTGCTCTCCTGAACATATTTTGAAGTAACGTTTACGATTTTTTCTTAGAAGGGCACATTTACAAAATTTTCAGGATCTATCTTGGGACTTTTAAACAAATCATCTAGCGACACAGACTGTGTGTTACATAAAAAAAAGGGCACCGTACAAGATCACCCGTCTGGCCGTCTCCATAACGATTGGTTACGGGCGTATCGGCTGTTCAAATCGCATTGCTTAAGCATTACACACAAGCCCACGCCACGGTTTAAACTCAATGCCGTGTCCATTTTAGTATAAAATTGGCTTTAAGACCGCTCACCCGTACAAATAACTATTAAACGAAAACAGCTTCTAACAATTGATGAAAATTCTTGTAAACATTCCCACCGTCCACCCTATAGACTCCATTCGCAAATCAAAGAAATAAAAGAGCGTAAATTTTTGTATAATTACTTATTATTGTATTAATCAAAATTGGGTTGTTTGGACGGTTGGCATGCTATAACTGTTAATGTTATAAACCTCTTCTGTTGAATATGAAATCTGTAAAAAGGCTGGAAACGTCGAGATTTGAATTTATTGAAATACATACACGATATAAAGTAATATAAACAGTTTTAATTGTTTAACTTTAACGCCTACACCGCGAAAACATGAGGAATTATCTATTTTTATGCAAAATAAAGACGTAAGCCAAAATTAAATATGAACTAGGAGGTAAAAAGCCTCTCTCGTTGTTTACTAGTGTATTGAACAGGCGTTGACAGTAACTTCTGCCTAAAACTTCTCAATTCACAATACAAATGAGTAATTTTAGTAATTTAATTTGATTAGTTTTGGATTCCTCGAGATTATGTATGGCAAAGCAACGTCAATATACCGAGACTGAGTTACCCGCAAGAATATCCTACCAAACATTGGGCTCAAAAATATATAACACCCTCTTATGCCTCAAGACTTAGAGAATAATCATACTTAGAGATCACAATATCAGATATTAATGAAGCCAATGTTGGATGAGATATTATTGCTTGTGACTGAACCGTGGTTGCTAATAAACTCACCCACACTTAAGTCAGCTAATCTCATGATCTCGGTAAGACTTCGGGCGTTAGTGGGTGTTATTTGCCCCTCGACCCTACTCAGCTATTCATATGGTCTTTAAGATACATAAAAAGCTTGAATACATTATGTAGATAGAGGTGCGAATTAATTTTCTATTAACAAAGATCACTGTAGATTAAGGTCAGCTAGCCTGCGAATGCTTACGAAAAATAATCTATGTTAGTTAAGATATTTGGAAACGTTCATAAAGTATAGAACTCCGTTGTAGCTTTGAGGGACTTTATTGCGAAGGGATAGTTACGATACATACACATACATTTAGCACCAAAGAGTAACGAAAGTGTATTATCTCTCGTGTCTATATGCACGCCAGTTTTACTTACAATAATTTCTAACTAAAACAGCACAAATTTTACTCTAAACATCAGTTGACTCACGCGCAAATTTAAATCAGGGCATACCGTCTGAACGCACAATTTTGTAAGGCTATCCATACATTGTTTGGAGCCTAAACAAAGGCTTGTTGTAGAACAAATACCTCATTTTAGAGAGGTAAACGCCCCGGCGTGTAAACTGTATAAACTTTACAACAAACGTTCGTATTTCCTCCGGGTCGACGGCTTGTAAACAAACGAGTGCGTGAATTCGTACTCCAGAACGGTCGTAATGCAAAGAATTGTGACGTCAGCTGACAAGACGCGAATACATTTGGAAGTGATCTATGCTACGAGTACTGATGAGATGAGAAAGGAATGTTTGCCGTTTTATATTCGCCAAGATGAGCTCGCGTGGTTCGCAAAGCGGACGTTATGTTCCATAGCAACTAGCCATCACCAAGATCACCTAACAGTACAAGGATCCTATAGAGGCAAAGGATCTCGGGCGATTCTAGTGGACCAAACAAAGCGTTAAAAAGAACGAACGCCCTGGAAGCCGCTAGAAAGAAATACTAGTCAGAACAAATTAAAGGACATGATAAGCACCAAATCCCACCTAATCATTCTCACCTGAGATACCTATCTGGAACCGAATTGATTAGCTTTAGCTACAGCTACAATTGAGACCAATCATGCCTGCTTTTTTAGCTGCTAGTAGACGTACGAACAACAATCAGAATAACAATAACAAATATTTTAAATGAACACCACATAAATTGTACATAAACAAACAAAAGTAGAAAAACAAATCCATATTTATGATCTGACGTTTGAATATTTTATAAACCAAAGTTAATATTTCACACATTTCCTAAACTTAAAACTCAAAATATTTATTTGCTTTCATAAAGACACATAATTATTACGAAACCCTGTAAGGCACTGCAAAGTATACATTATAAACGAAAGTAAAAATTAACTTAAAAACTTAACCGAAACATTATCACGGGACATTAGCTATCGTGTCATGTGTCACAGGATATACTTTTTATTTCTATACGGGATATCTTGTCATAATTATACCGTTGGTAGAAGCCTTAATTAAAAGCAGGACTACAGTTACAGCATACGATAGGCTTAACCAACCTTCATGTTGGTATGCCTATATTCTTGTATCCCATTAAAAGCCCTAAACATCGTCTCATTCCTCACTTTTAAAACCGTCTGCCATAAGCTTATCAATTTCATTAATCCAATGACGCGTTTATCCGGATAAACGATCTCAGTGGCAGGCACAATTCAATTTATGTATCTCTCGACTCAATCTGGCTTCAGATATAGATTTGTAAGTCATCTTGGTTTTTTGGAGTCTTAGCGACAACAATACTCATGTATTGGGGAATTATCGGAGCGTCGATCGAGTATCGGACATCAGTTCTTTGTGGTAGTTGTTGGAGCCATTAAAGTATAAGATTGAAATGCACAAATAGTTCTATTTTCAGCGATGATGGCTCGGAAAGTTTTTGGGCCAATCAACTATTATATCCAAACCTTAAAATGTCTCTGGCGTTACCAAAATAATTCTTCCAAAAATATGTTTTACTTTATAATAAGTTTAACTCATGGAAAAAAAACATGGACTAATGTTCATAAAAAAAATCCGCATTTATTTTGATATATCGATTTCGGTATCGATTCTTGGGTAAAAAAAAAGTTAATTGGCTCTTTTCTAACTTAGCTTGATAACTTATTGTAGTTACAATACGGACATGTACGAGCAGAACACTCCTGTCGAAGTCGCTATTTGCTGCATAATACGTTTTATTTTGTTCCTTTCGTTTCCGCTCATTCCTCACTTACCTACATGTAGGTAAAGGTGATGGCAATGAAAACAAGAGTGAACCAACGTAATATTCTAAACCATTAAAGAATCATTGTAACTAATTAGAATTTCTTGTTCTTAAAAATATTTTTAGCAAGACAATACACAGTATGGATTTCTTGAGACTCTGGCAATCGTTGACCAACCATTTGAGACTCTTTGTAAATACAAATACTAGCTAGGTTTCAAAAAAAGCGGAGTATAAAAAACAAGCATAACGATTGCGACAAATTAACTTTAAGAGTAACTACTTTGCATACGCATCACAATATCTCCCATTCCTATTAACATATGCAACCTTACCAGAGGGTTGGGACGTAAGCACATTGTCATACAATTCGAGATTTCTTTGACACAATAGTTAACGCCTCCCATACAAACGTTCCTCCACCAGCCGAGTGTGCGCCGAACAATGGCATCACTGAGTGGGTGAGATGGCCTTTGAGCAGGTTCTTGGGATAGATGTGGAAAAAAAAGTCTGTACGCATGCGAACACTGCAGCAACAAGAATTTAAGCTTTCGGAGAACATGCGCTTTGATCTCGTCTGTACAGTCGCCAACAAAAATATCGGAAATCGGAGCGGCCAAGGTGCTCAACACACCCAAACGCTTTTTCCTAGACATTATACCGAGTAACATTTTATATCTTTTAGTAATCTCGTTCTCGAAACGATTGTAATCATTTAGAATTGACTAGCGACCCGCCCCGGCTTGGCACCGGGTACAATTATGATGTCTCATGTATATAAAAAACTTCTGTATAAAATTCTCTGAATGACAATGGAAACCGTATCAAAATCCGTTGCGTGGTTTAGAAGGAGTACGCGGCCGAGGATACAAGGACAGACAGTAACGGATAGCGACGTTGTTTTAGACCTACTATACTCGCGAGCAAAAGTATTGCATCGCTTTGCATTTTTTCATCTACACCCAATAACTTTGTAATTTCTTAACCGAACCCTGTTTGCAAAGATATCGGGTGTACATGAAAAAATGCAAAGTGATGCAATACTTTTGCTCGCATGTGTTTATAAGGGGGATAAGTATAAGGGAGACACGTGTATTTTATTTGGATTTTAATTAATGTGTATTTTAGATTATTAATTGAACTATTTTTATTCAATGGACTTTATTATCATCTTGAATTAACTTCTTGTTTCCTCTGACATTAGTAATATTATATAAACTGTTTATTCAGTTATGATTACTTAATGATAGAAACTAGAGTAATTTTAGTAACAAATTTAGAACACACTAACGCCTGTAACTTAATCTTTACTTACGTTCACTTAGGCACCTACTTATTATAGAACTACAGAGCAATGTCTGTAATTTTGTTAAGAAAACAGAAAAAAAACGGCGCTTCTTGTCAGAAGCATCTTCCATTTTCCGGAGCGATGCGCTACTTGCAAAATATTCCTCTATTATTATTTTAAGCAAACCAATTGTTATTTGTACATGTAATTGATATTTCATTGGTAAAATAATTCTAATTAAAACCACCAATGATTCAAATAATGGCTCAAATCAAATTGGTAAGCAATAAGGATCAAAGGTCGAATAGTAGGTACGCCAACAACGTTAACGAAATGAATCATGTTGTATAGGAAGAATCCCATCATTCAGCACATTCACTAAAGAGGTTATAACTTCTCGATGGGTCATAACATAACACATATATTTATTGCCATTGAAGTCATAGGAAAAACCGCAGTGATTTCATTGAGTGAAAATAAACAACTACTGAGAACACTCAATTAACGGCTGAAAACTCGAAGAACAAACGAACGAAACGAGGAAGTTCTAAGAGAATATGAACAGCCAAAAAAAATTCATACAGCAAATATTTAAGACTTGTGTACCCAGCGCTCTCCATACAAAGGACGATAACGTTTTCCACCCTCTAATCTTTAACCTATAGACATGTTTTTTTAATAGGCTATTCTTATGCCATAGAACTAGGTGTGTATGTCTTGATTTTTTAAATTATTCCTTATAGTTTTGAAAATATTGACGATGCTTTGTCTTGTATGAAACACTTAAAATGTACCTAAATATTGTCAAATCTATAAAGAATATAAAAAAAAAACAAACATACTAACCTGGTTCTAAGGCATAGCAACAGCATTCTGAAAAATCATTACTACTCGTCAACGTTTAGAGTGTAGGAAACTTTATCGTCGTTTGTATGGGAAGCGCGATCAAACAAATAGTATGGAGCCCGCACCCGCGCGATTTAGCGGGTGCTCTCATACTATTTCTCTATAGGCGTGCACCCGCTCCGTGCCCCCGCGCGACTTAGCGGAGAGCCTAATAAATCGGGAGTTTCAAATTATCAAGATAAAACTACACATTTGGATAATCCATTTTTGCCCTCATGTTTTTTATCAGTTGACTGTCCCTTTGAACCCTAAAACCATCCTCCTTAGGTATAAAGCAATCTATGTTTAATGTTTACTTGATTAAGTTCCCAAGAAAACGAAACCCAAACATACTAAAGAGGGATCTTAACAAAATTAAACTTCCGCATTGATAAACAAAAGCATTCGTCGTATATATTAATTAAGCCTTTGATATTGTAGATGATATATGTCCAACTGGCAACCCTACACAATATCTGATCATTGTTATTGTTATTATAAAACGACCCATCTCAAAGTCGAATGGTTCGTGGAAGCGTCTTTGAACATAGCGTTAGTCTGACACCTCGGATGCAACATTATAGCGCAGGGTTGCCAAGCCAACCGTAAAGGCCTAGTTACATGGAGCGAGTTCGCGTATGCGAGTTGCACGACATTGCGGGGTTTTACCTAACGATCGATCAAATCATACCTAGGTAGCCCGCAATGTATTGCAACTCGCATACGAGAACTCGCTCCATGTAACTAGGCCTCACGCCTGCCTTCCACTGCGAGCGGAACGGGCTCCGTACGGAGTCCGTTTAACTCGCAATGGCGAACTGCGCAGAAGCTCACTCTTATTCAGTGGAAGCGCTACTATGCAGTTCACCATTGCGAGTTAAACGGACTCCGTACGGAGCCCGTTCCGCTTGCAGTGGAAGGTGGGCATTAAGGCTGCGTAGCCACCAAAGCTGCGCGAGGAAAAAATCCACCAATAGGATTACTTCATTTTCACAACTTCGCTCAGCACAGCTCTGGTAGAAAAAAAAGCCTGGTCCTTCATATCCGCCTATGCGGCGCGTGAACGTATGAGACGCGAAAACAATTACGAACATTAGCGAAAGCAATGATCGGCTTGGCCGACTAGTCGGCTTTTTCCCAGCCGATTAGTCGGCTAGTCGGCCAAACTCATAGTCGGCCCCTCTCTAGAAAACATACATTTTGGGAGTCTCATTTTGACATTTCACCTTCCATGTTTATTTCCATAAACACCAAATCCATGGGAACCAAATGAGCTTCGTATACAAAATAAACCTGGTCAAAAAAAAAAGTTAATAATTTCTTTTTTTGGCAGCCCTAGCCACAAGACATTTGCGTCGTTATTACCCCAAATGGGTAACCACGAAATTGAATTCGACACGGGCCCGGTTTACACGGGAGAGTTAACTTCGGTGCTCCTTTTTTAAATGGGAATATTACATACACGGTATGTTGCGGCAGGAAATGTGGTATAAGTTTAATGACTGAAAAAACGCCTGTGAGTTCTCTTCTCACAGGGCAAGGTTGTGAACTGACGCCCGTATTCATAACAGATATTTAGGGTGGTAGTTATAGACCATACTCAAGTTCCAGTTAGATACTGGATCATTACCCTTAGTGTAGCATCTACTCAGCTCCAAAAAAAAATTGTTTAAGCATCCTCTTGTATATTATTGTGATTGTGACTATGGTTTATGAATAGGAGTTAGATGTTTAAAATGAATCGAACTTTGTAAGACTATGTGTAGTACTGTAAATGAATGTTAACACATTAGGTGTCACGGCTAGCTACGTGCTACGCTCGTAGCTCGCGGTAATCCCGGTATGTAGCGAAAATCCGCTACGAACAGAGAACTCACCTAGTGTGGCACTGAGTGTGTTAACCTTTTATCTACAACAGAATTTCTGGGAATCCTACATTTCCATTTTTTTATGTATGACCTGATGTTTTACGTAATGGGGTCCTGGTATTTTAGGGCTGTGCACCAGAGACAATTTCAGTATATAGAGATTTTTCTATGATTCCCAAGGGTCAACCGAGAATCTCTTAATGGAGTCCTATCTAATTTTATTCCCTTGCACGACTTCTATCAGTTCTATAGCAGATGCTGTTTAGAATTTGCATTACAATGCAAATATTGTATAACATTTTTGATTCATATTGTTTGAATCACTTACAAAGGAGTTTAATACTTCAAATAGACTTTGTACGGAAAGAGAACTGTCATGGTTTGTATGAGTGTCCTTACTAACCACGGCTGTTCTTTCCGCTCAAAGCTTACAATAGTAGTACTTTGCGGATTATACAGGTGGTGTGAATAGAAGAGGCGATCGAGGGCACTCTTGGTGTACGATCAGCCTTTGTAGCTGAACATTTTAGTACCTTGTGGCTGTGAGTAATAGGATAAATTCAAGGAACTGTCATTTCATGTTACCACAACAAGGTTCTTAAGTGTTTAGCTACTTCTGAAGTTGACTGTACATTCAAATAATGTCCATTGTCTAAGAAAAAAGTTGTCAATTATGCACTGACCTATAGATAAGTAATGGACTTCTTTGACGGCCGGATAGCCTAGTGGTTAGTGACATATGTTTTGGATAGTGCTACAACGGCTCTAGGGTTCAATTAGGATTACAATATTCATAAAAACCTCCCATATTTTTTTTTCTAAATGACAGTTAAAACCATATAAAATGCAGTTGTGTGGTTTAGAAGTGGCAGAAGAAGGCAGACAGGAACAGATAGTGACTTTAACATAAAACTACCATGAGACTCGTACATACTAATAAAACGGATCACTCACATATTTTAAAGTAGAGAAATGCCCAACATGTTTTAGACCAGTCTGTGGTCCTTAATCATGCGTCTCAATGATTTTAAGCATGTCAACATTTTAGAGCGCCTTAAAAATATGTGAGTGATCCGTTTAATTCGTATGTCTAGTGACTTTGTTTTATACCATATTAGGATAAAGATAGTCAAATCCATTGAAAAAGAAACTATGTAGAAGAGTGTACAGACAATATCATATGTATTGCAGCCCACATTTTTAAAGCTTAAAAATATGTAAACATTGGCTCTATGAATAAGGGTGGTATTTTAAGCATGTCTACATTTTAAAGCGCCTTGTCAGCATTGAAATATCTGACAAACCCTGTACAATCCTCAAGATGCGAATAGACAAATGTCAGGTAGATGTGCTTTTTAAAGTTTCAACTGTTCTAACTTGGAAATTTCCTATCTTGGGAACCCAATACATTGCAAATTGTATATTGACTATTACTAAATGTAGTGGATGGAAGAATTCCAATATTGAACTTGCATCTTCTTCTAAATTCAAGATAATAGAAACACACATGTAGTGACATCTGTTGACAAATATGTGAACATATCAGTAAAGATAACATGCAGCTCTCCTGCCAATTAAACATAAATACTTCAAATATACCTAGAATTATGTGAATAGCCAATCAAAGAGATATCAAATAAGTTTGATTAATTGTAAACATGCAAAACATCTTTCGTCTAATTTTCATTTTAAGTTCATTATGTATTTAACTGTACTATTTGCCAAACCTACAGGACAATAGTTTATATAGGTATACTTGTTATCAACCGCACGTACATTTTACATAACTTTAAATGAAGGAATAAGTTTATTCCAGGTTCAGAGTAATAGGAACGAATTCTTTATATAAAACGGGGGTTAAGGGTCTTCCCAACCAAGCGCTCAGAAACTGAATCAAAGTCTGATTAAATAACGACATCCATACTTAACATAGTCCTTTATAAATGCTACATCAAGGTGTTTTGTGGTTTAAATGCCCGTAAATACCCTTAAGTCGGGCAAACTGACAAGAACACAAGAATCGCGAGACTGACTTAGTTTTACGCTCGTAAGATTTGTACACAACAAGTAAACTTACTCACTATATTTTCTTACATTCGGAAAAAAATAACTTACCCATTGTCAGCCAATATTCACTTTAAAAACACTATTCAGCAATACAAAACACAAATAACATCACCACAAACATGAAACATCACACAGCGGCCATTTTAAATTTTTTGGGTTGCAAACATAGAAAATCAGAAATAAAATACTTGTAGAATTAGGCGATTCTCGTTGGCCCAAAAACCTATTATAAAAATAACTAATTTTGTAATTAAAACATGTTTAAAATAAGCAGGTAATTAAGTGAAAGTAACTTGGTGAGTTCAATAATAACACAAAAAGGTTTTTTAGGATACTTGTTTATATTAGGTTCGCCAGAATTAATGTCGAATTTATAACAGTCATCATAATAAATGGAATTTAGTAAATAATAAAATATTTAGTATATTTCAGTGGCATCTTATTATATTTATTATTTTATTATTATTTTATTAAAATGAAGAACTGTCATTTGTGGACAAAGAAAACTAGCGAACTAATGGTATTGCCAATCAAAAATATATTTTGAAGTTTTTCTTTTCTTGTCAAGAGCTGTCAAAAAGGTTGGACATTTGTGTGTTTTTAAAAGATTTCGTAAAATCTATATTAATCCAGCCATAATTACTAAATAATCAATGCTTTAAACGGTCCATTAGAGTGCTGTGTATGTGTAATTTATAATTTCTTTCATATTTCAGCTTCAAAATGGTGCAGCGGCTTACGTTCAGACGACGTCTGTCGTACAATACCAAGTCAAACCAGAGGAGAATGTGAGCGTTTAAACTTACTTTACTACTAAAGTATTTGTATAATCCTCATAGGTAACCTTTCCTAAGGTTATCCTAAAGATCCGCGTTAAAAACATGCATAGTTTACATTCAACTTAACCTCAAAATTGGGTACCTAAATTTTATGCCATCAATTATTTTTCTATGCTTTGATCATTTCGAACACCTCGTTAAGTTTCTTGTCGGTATCTTAATAAAGGTGAATCCGTATCGGTAGACTTCCCGACTGTTTATAGTTTCTTCTCTTTATTTAAAAAGTACTGTTTTACTGACTCAAAAAAGATGTTCTCAATTAGACTTTTTTTATCCGACTACGGCAAAGCCAAAAGGAAGGGTTATGTTTTTAGCAGTCTGTGTATGTTTGTATTTACGTATGTTCCACTGTAGTGCCTAAACGACAGAGCTGATTTTAATGAATGAGGTGTCATTCCACTTTTGTTTTTGTATAAGATTAACACAAGAGTTTCTTTTTAAACTACTAACTGACCCAACATGCAGTATTCTGTCCTAATTTCATTAACAAAACATTAAATCAACAACTCGCTTCCAGAAACAACCTTTCATACATATTCTGGTAATTTTTCAGTTTTTTTGTCCTTAAAAACCTAATTTGGACTATTATGAACATCACAAATAATAGCCAAATCTGTCCAGCCATTCTCAATCATATTTCATTTTCATTTAAAAAATAGATGTAGTTGTCGGTTTTGCTTTTATTTAGAAAAAAAAAAACAAAATTATTACAGAAAAGAAAATAGAAAAGTAAAAATCTAATTAAAATTAAAGTGAAAAATGTCACCTAAGCTGCTGTTTCCGGGTAGAGTGCCCAAAAGGCTAGTGGAGTCACCTCTCTGAATGGCAATGCCAATACGTTGGGCAAGGAACGCGCCAGCCCTTGGGTCACCAGAAGTGTCGACTATTTTTTTCTTTATTTTTTTATACAACATGTGGGCACCGGGTCCCCATGGGCCCAGGGTCTCCACGGTGAAGGCAGCAAAAATAAAATTGTCACCAAGACACGCATATTTGCGATGTTTGTCAGAGGTAAACAAGCATGTGGCTCGCTACATGGTAAGCAAGGACTGTAGCTTATGGATGCTGGTGGTGTGAGAAATTTGTGTAGTGGTGGAGACTGGAGACTAAGCAGGCACAGAGCGGCCAGGCAGACAGGAATGCTAACTAATCCTATCTAAATGCAACATCACAAAGAATAACCTCGGCATTCCACGTCTTGCTCTCTTACTAATTTTATTGAGCTACGAAGACCCTGTCAGAGATTGTGAACTTTTAAAATTTGCAGCTCTATAATAGGGACTGATTAAGGTTGTCTTGCTTTCTAATATAGGCCTCCCTTAGACTTCCAATTCATATCTTACTATCAATTTTGTATGACCAACAAATCAGGGATTTGATTTTGACCGACTATGTTCTCGAATTCCAGAGTCCGGACACCCGGTGGCCGCCTAGTCTACCAGTATGTCAAGAAGCCCAAGAAGATCCCGAGATGCGGCAACTGCAAGAGCAAGCTCCGCGGCATCCAGCCCGCCCGGCCCGCTGAGCGGTCCCGCCTCTGCTACCGCAAGAAGACCGTCAAACGCGCGTACGGCGGCGTGCTCTGCCACAAGTGCGTGAAGCAGCGCATCGTGCGCGCCTTCCTCATCGAGGAACAGAAGCTGGTCAAGGTTTACAAAGCGCAGCAGGCCAACCCGAGGATCAGCAAGAAAACCGGGAAATGAACTTCTTAGGGTATAAATAAAAAACTAAAAATGTTATTGGAGTTTTTATTTTATCACAGGAGGAGATACTACCATACCTTAAAGCGTTACAGTCATGCTGGGTAACTTTGAACAATCTGTGGCCCGTTTCACTAAGCTACAAGTTACAATTTTACAAGTCTAAATCGGCAACATTGGTCAATAATGACCAATGGCAGTGGGCACTGGTATCAAAACAGGGTTAAAAATGTGTAATATAAGACTAGATAACTAATAAATACTCAAAGCTCTTATTTGGCTGAAAGTTCAGATTTATTCAAAATATGACTGCAATGATTTCCTCATTTTTTTCTTGATTGAATTTTCTGAAACTTTATTTTATTGAAACTGATTCGCGTGAGCTGACTTCTTCAGTCTAAGATACAATAAAATATTAGCATTTTAATTTGTAATCCTTAAAAAGTACGCGAAAAAGCTTCGGTCTTTTAACATTAGACATGGCTGAATGGCATAGACCCTTTGCTTTTTATGGAAAAAAACTCTAACAACCACAATCTTTCTATGTGCTTATTTTGTTTAATCTGTATTCTATCTGTCTTGTGGTGGCCGTGAAAAAATTATTGTGAAATAATAATTTAAATATACCCTTTTATTGTAATAGAATATTAGTAAAACGACTGTGATATTTTTATTAAGTAAGTTACAAAAATGACGAATCCTTGGAAGAAAGTTTCAGCGCCCGTCGTTGCAGAAAACCTGTCAGACATATTTTCTGAACAATATGCGAGTGGACTTCAAATTCAGGAAGATTTAAAGTTCGCAGAAATGATATCTGATCAACATATGCCGTCGTCGTCCGATGATATATCACCAGAGATCCTGAAACAGATTCAGGATTCAACCTTGAAAGATTACTGCGACTCAGATGCTATTATTGCAAAAGTTTTGCAATGTCAATTCGACAAGGAACATGACGACGAAATAAAGAGAGTCGAAAAGAAGCGTAATGGGGACTCCAAAGTTTCCGTATCGTATGATAATTACCGCAATGTGCCAGGGAATCTCGTGTACGACACGGAATCCGAGGATGAAGATGTCGAAGTGGCTGCTAGGAGGGACTGGGATAGGTTTGAGACTAACGAGAAGGAATACGCGAGTCTACCTAAGCGGGGTTTCATTATCAAAGATGGTGAAAGAGTAACCAAGCATGACAATGTTATTAACGGTCGTAGAAATGCTTGTCGTATTATGGCGTTCCCACCGGAGGTATGCACCGGCGATGGAGCAGGGTTTGATATGAAGCTGCCAAATTCAGTTTACAATCACCTGAAGGAGCAAACAAGGCATCAACAATCGCGTAGACCCAAGATGTTGGACAGAAAGGAAGGTCAAGCCACGGCTGAAGTGGGTCTCGATGAGCAGACCCGTCTCATCCTCTACAAACTTGTCAACAATGGAATGTTGGAGAACATTAATGGGATAATCTCAACTGGAAAAGAATCTGTTGTCCTCCATGCAAACAGTGACCCATCTTTCCCAGATATGATACTGCCAAAAGAATGCGCTATCAAAGTGTACAAAACTACTTCAAATGAGTTCAAAGCTCGAGACAAGTACATTCAAGCTGATTACCGTTTTAGGAATCGTTTCTCGAAGCAGAACCCACGTAAGCTCATTTATATGTGGGCTGAGAAGGAGATGCACAACATAATGAGGATGCAGAAGTTAGGGCTCAACTGTCCTGATATGATTTGCTTGAAGAAGCATGTCTTGGTCATGTCATTTATCGGTAAGGACAGCAAACCGGCACCAAAGCTAAAAGATGCTATTCTCAGCCCTGAGAAATGGGAAAGTGTGTACAAAGAAGTGGTGGATGTTGTCCATAAACTGTACAATGAAGGGCACATGATCCATGCTGATCTGTCGGAGTATAACATCCTATGGTGGGAGAACAAGTGTTGGTTCATCGATGTGTCTCAGTCCGTGCAGCCGGACCATCCTTGCGGACTAGAGTTTCTACTGAGGGACTGCCGCAACATTTATAATGTAAGCACCATGGACACCAGGACATCTAAAAGTTATTTTTTCAAAAGCTTTTATTTAACTTGCAAATTGCAATGTTTGTTAGTTTGTTTAGGTCAATATTGTAAACCAATTTTAACTCATAGTCAAAGTCAAGTCAAAATATCTTTATTCTGAGACTTAAAGGAAGCACTTGTGTTTCAGAAAATTTACCACTGGTTCCAAAAATTAGTGTTAAGATAAGCTAAATTATTACTTGTTTGGATTAGGTATCTTTTTCTTTATCGGTCCCTCACTGCTGAGGATCGCAACCACAAATGGTTTCCTTCCACAGACTGCAATCGTAAGATGAGTGGACCGCATGATGCATGCCGCTGCCCACTATTGGATTAGCTATAAACTTGACAAAGTAATTATAAAGGGTTAAATTAAAGGGTTTAAACCATAAATAATGCAAATATAAAAGTGTCCTTGACTTACTAAATGTTTATTTAAAAAAAAATTTTCTTACTTTCCAGTTCTTTGACAAAAAAGGTGTCCCAGGAGTGAAGACTGCAGAAGAGCTGTTCAAGTCCATCACAGGCTTCGAGGAGGTGGATGTTAACTTACTGGAAGGAGTGCATACCACTTACAATGCTCTCTCATCTCGGTTCGAAATAGCCCCGGATGATAGCAGGATCGTTAGCTATCCGTTTGAATATTGCTGGCAGAAGACCAAAACCAAACAGGAGATAGATGGTTCTGATGACTCTGATGGTCCTGACTTTGATGAGATGTGGGTGCAGTCACAGAAGATGAAAGCTGTTGACACCGCTTCTAACTTTGCTAACGAGCTTAACTTCTCTGCTCCGGAATCTGTTGTGGACAAGGAAGTCAACTTTGGCAATGTGATTGAGGTAGTTCTCCCGCAAGGTGGAGAAATAAGTACTAGTACTGACAAGGAGAAAAAGTCTTAACTCTGGTGTCTCATTCCACTGGGTTTATTATACTCTGTTTATAGAATCAAAGAGCTGTAAGATTGCTCATAACAACGTAGCGTTTTGTTACAAATGACGATAATTATAGATGTTTATAGACCATATTGATGTATAAAATACTCGATAGTTCGAATAAACTGCCACTTTGAGGTAATATATTTTGGACTTTGTTTTGATTCTCTTGCTGTGGTCCTAACATGACCGCCCAAGTCTTATTGAGCTGCAAGGAGGGATTAACTAAACTGACACGTTGGTGCCGCGGTTCCAGAGCTCACCAGTACCTCTCCTTCTACATTAAGCTACCCCCCTCGCCATTAAACGTGTTCCCGTTTACGACGTTATAAGACTTATAACTAAGTTTCGGAAGTCGTAAAACAAATACTTGGTCGACTAGAAGCTGATATTTGGCACGTATTGATACATGAGGGAGTAGGAGTAAGTACTTTAAATAAATCAATAATTTTTTGATGAAGCAGTTACCAATTCCAAAAATAATACATATACTGTTTACTGTCTTAAGCGAATAATATAGCCGCCATCTATCGTCAAGTAGCGGAACTCGTTCATAATCAAATTTAGTTTGACTTCAGACAACAAAACGTCGTTAATACTTTCTGCAGTATAATAAAATAAATCTTATTTGTAAGAAGCGAAGATGGACTTTCAAATGTAACATCTGTTGGTTTAAGCTAATCTTGCCTAAAATAAAAACCACAAATCAAACCTTATCAATCGAATTGTCTGTTCGTGTTGCAACCAAAGAATGCAATACATGATAAAATATGATAATCGATTTATTTGTGCATATTTGGTGGCAGAGCGGTTTCTTTTGTTCCACATGTGCATCCATTCTCTTTTGTTTGTTCCATCGCGTCCGTGCCATGACCAATGCGTGAGTCAGAAATCAGAATCAGCGCGTCTGATGTAATGTTGAACAACAAATAATGTACTATTACTTACTAACATTATTTTACACAACGTTCAACGCTGTGGTCGTCCTTTTTCATAAGTTGTGAAATAAACAAAACATAAATATAGGTAAGTAATATTTTATCTTTATTAAACTAAGATAATTGCGGTAGAAATAATAGAAAAATATTTGTAAGTGTACAGTGCTGCAGTGTTTGATTAATAAAAATAATCATAAAGTAATAAAAACATTTTTACAGTGATGTCAGACAAATTATCTGAAAATCTACAAGAAAGGAAGAAAAATGCAGATCCCGAATTCAATAACATTATGACATCAGAAGAATTAGAGACATTCGAGATAGTTTGTTTCAAGGACGCCTTGGCATCTTCTGATGGTGCGCAAAGTTCTCATTGTGAAAATACAGAAACAGACGATAGTAACATCGTGAATGATAAGGATAACCAGGCTGGTCCAGACATTCCCGAAAATCAGTACTCAGGACCTGAAGAAAGTGACGACGAACCCTTTGTGGGAGATATTTGGGATGACTTTAAACTAGCCAAACATCCCATGCAAAAGTTTGACAATAAGCAAGCCGAAAAAAATGCTAAAAACAACTTTAAATTACAAAAAAGACCCAAAGCAATGGTACGGAGCAATCCTATTGCTACAGTCGAATTTGACGAGCAGACAAAGGTTTTGCTTCGCAAACTAGTGTTAACGCGGCACGTGAGTCGTTTTGTCCATATTATTGGTACCGGCCGCAACTCAGTAGTTCTGTATGCCTACAAGGGTACTTCCCATTCCATAAAGTCATCCTGGCAAGTAGTTGTCAAAGTTTACGACAATAGCGAAGCAGCTCACAAGCGAGCTCAAAATGAACTGAAGAGTCTTGAGTGCCTCGATAGATGGCGCATAAACGGCCCTAAACCAATCTGTGCGTGGCGAAACGTTATTGTAATGAGCACAGTTGGTTATGGAAGAACTGCGCGGTCTATAAGAAATGCTCGATCCGAATTAGACCTCAAGAATTACCTGTACATCATAGACAGCATGAAACGAATGTACCAAATGGGCAAAATTGTACACGGCAATCTGTCCCACAGGAGCATAACTATGTGGTACGGCGAACCGCACTTCATCAGCTTGTCTCACTCGGTCCCAGCAGATCATAAAGATGCCTTAAAGCTACTAATCAAAGACTGCTACAGCGTGACACATGTAAGTTGTACTCGTACTTTCAAACATGTAGAAATAATCATAAACTTAGTATATATACTTGCTATATGTATGCATACAAAGATCTCATTAACGTGAAACATGCGTGAAACCATTTTTTATTTGTCAAAGTTTCAAAAATTTGACAAGGTTCCAAGTAATCCGAAACTTCATACTAAAACGGGCTTACTGGGGCTGACCTGTGATTAAAAACAACTTATAATGTCAAACTGTTTTAAACTTTCGCTATTTTCACACATATTCGCGATAAAATCATTGTTATTTACCTCGACGTTGACCGTGTTGCTATAGTCGCTATCCGGCTCAATCTGTCCTCATCGTATCTTCGGCCGCTTACTCCTAAACCACGCAACGGATTTTGATACAGTTTTCACTATCATTTAGCATTTTTTTACGAAAGGCTTGACCAAGACCAAGTAATTGCTTGACCACATTTGAACCTTATCCGTTAGTAATACGGTCGAAAAGTGGTCAAGCAATTTCTTGGTCGACTATACAATACATTCTACTTCATTCTTCGTTACAAAATAGGGACCGTGTATAGCAAGGGTGCGTTGCTAATATAATTATTATAATCGTAAATTTATAGAAATACCAATTTTTGTAGCGAGAGGAAGTTTTTTATGATCTGCACGCATGCTTGTTTCATTGCCATGTTTTTGCATTAAAATATGTATGATTTATTTTTCAGCTTTTCAAAGACAAAGGATTATCTGAACTGAAAACTACCGAAGAATTATTCAAATTTGTCACAGATTTACCAGAGATTGATGAAACCCTGTTAAAAATCTTAAGCAACATAAAACCAAGCGACTCAAAAACTGATCCTATAAATTATAATAGTAAATATCAAATCGCAAAACCTAATTACGCAGCTGTCTTAGAATTTTGTACTAACATTCATCAATAGATCTTGTGTCAATTCTTTAATACTAACAGAAGCAAAGACTATCTCAGTTACTCTTTGAACAACGAATTGTGATACTACGACGATCGATTTGTATAGAGATGTTTTTATGTACATTTATTAAGTATTTGGTTAAAGAGAGTAAAACTCTGTATAGTATTGTTGATCTCTTCAAGTTCAGAGCTACTACAGCTGCTGAGCTGACTGCACTTTTAAAACACAATTTATTAAATATTTTAAGTAAAAAAAGTTTTTTTTTTCGGAATATAATGTGTAGCGCTACCATTGACATAAACTACTATGCAAGCCTCATAACCTAATTTTAAATAAACCTACAAGTTTTAAATATATAGAGCAAAAAAAAATCGGTCGCATCTTATTGTTTGATGGGCCATAAGAAAAACTGGATTCACTGGATAACTGAAATTACGAGCGAAATAAAAGCAAAAACGCGGCAATCGACCAATCAGAGATAGCCATTCCGCGTTTTTACATTTTTATAGCTCGTAATTTCCAATTGTGAATCCACCAATATGCGAGCTTAATTAGATGGTAGCACGCATGTCCCAGCCAATAATAAATACCATATCGGATTCAAATTTGTTGCTAACACGCCTGGATGTGCGAAATGTACGAAAATAAATCTGGTATATGTACTATATGTATGTAGTTTCTTAAATTTTTCAGTGCAATTCGAAACGTAGGACGTAGGATTGGGTACTAGCAAAAACAGTCACGATAGATGGCGCCACACGTCTCTAATAAAGCTTATGCAGCCCACCTATCATACAAGGAATAGGAGATAAAACATTTGTCCCTTTCACACATGCATATTGGTTAGGAAGGGACGAATGCTTTGTCCGCGACAAGCGCAGTGTGCTAAGGCGGTAGGGATCACGTTTTACGATGTGGCGAAAAAGGCGCAAGATGGGGTAATAGTATTCGTTAAGTGTACGACAGTAGCGCCACCTAGAATGCGCAACGTAACTATACGCGATTATGTAAATAATCACATACCAAAAAGACGAAAAGAAAGACGGCAAATAGTATTTTTAAACAAATAGATTAGGAATGAAAACAAAAGTTTAATTTCAAAGTCGTAACCTATAATCAGTTTATTAAAACTTTATTGGACAATATTAACAAGTGTTGTACCTATTGTAACATAATCAATAAGATAATGGGCTAATCTCTTTATCACAGTTGATTTCTGAGTACAAATTAAGCTTATTCATAATTATCAGTTACGTTTTATTTTTAATTTATCATATAAAAGATTCGACAGTAAAAAAATAGTACAGTAGGTACTTAAAGAAATTTGGGTCACAACTTTTTTTGTACTTTTAGTCAATCTAGACTCTCTCTAGATTCTAGAGAGTATGGGCTGTGGTGTCTCATTTCAATGCATGGCCATTTTATATGAAATACTTATTCTGTGACTAAGGTTCTGAATTCAGTCCTAGCAAAATCTCTAACAACCCGGCTCCTATTGCCGTCAACCCACAAGACGCCCATGTGTCGGTGCCACCAATATATGCACCAAAAAATAGGAGCGGCGGTGCCCCAAAGCACGCCAACCAAAGCCATGATGGAGCTGAAAAGGAGCTGTAAATTGAGGCCCTCGCAGTCTCATACTGCTTCTTGAGTTTGTCTTCTCCTTTGTTTGTGTTTCACTTGTTTCCGGGTATTCCTTAAGACGTGTAGCACATCGGGATCTATTACCTCCAGGCCAGTGATGTATTTGAACAGATTCATGATAGACTTCACTTTTAGCAGCCCTTTACTTTTGAAAAACTGAAACAAATAAAGTGCATGGAGTTAGCTTCAATTTAAATGATGGCAACAACATTCATGGATACACAGATACCTAGATAGTAATTGATGCTAAAATGTTATGCAATAGAGAGTAATTTGAGTAGTTCTAAAAAAACACCCCATCAAAGTGCCACTGTGAATGGAGCCTTGGCCATAATTTTTTTCAGGTAGGGTAGGGTATACACCCTCGTAAAATTGCTAACTTAGTTTTTGAAGGCATGTCACAACTATTGAATTAGAATAAAATTGATGCCAACATTAGGAATGTTAACTTTATAACTAAACATTCTAACAGCCAGTAAAAAAGAAGAATTAATTCTTACATGAGTTATTTGGCAACAGTCCTTCATAAGCATTTGTAAGGCAGTAGGATCAGAGCTTCCCACAGCATGAGACAAGCTGATGAACCAAATCTTGTCCCTCCACCACAGCATGGTCCTTGCTGACAACTTCCCATGCACTATCCTTCCCTCATTGTACAACTTGTGCACAGTGGTTATCACATCATCATAGAGTTTCTCCGTAATTCCAAATGTGACCTCATTCAGGCTTGGTGCAGGTGTACCATTATCACCAACAAAACGCATTATGCCAACATTTTTCGTGGGACAATATACATTTGGAACATTAGCATACTTCGACATGGTGAACATGTTTCGATATTCTTTTAAGGCCCATCCATGGCCTCTGGCGACCCCGTATTGGAGCCTGTAAACTTTAATCAAATATTCTTCCCGTTTGCCAGTCTTGACATCTAAACGGCCAGGAACATGTACCAAAACCGACCTTTCGCCCGAAAGTATGATATTATTCACGTCGATGACAGCAAAATAACCATAGTGTTCAACAAATTCTTTGATGATCGCCTTTGCCTCTTCGTCAATATCGTCTGCTGATGCTTTAAAGTGGTGTTTTCCGTATTTGACTAATGTTTTTGGTCGCGATGAGATGAATTTCTCTTGGTTACTGCCGCGCTTTTCAAGCACTTTGCCATGTTTGAGCTGGTGTCCCTGCCTGGGTAGATGGGCAGACTCAGCGCGATCTTCGTAATGATAATCTAACTCATAATAATCATCTAAATGATCCCAATACTCCTCAACGTATGTATCTTCTGATATACATGAATGCTTATTAGCTGGCATTTCCGTACTTAAATTTCTTTGTTTATTTATTTTGTTCTCGATTCCCGAAGTTGTTGCTTGCATTACAGAATTAGACGTGATGCTTATTCTATATCGCAGTAGAATTTAAAACGACACTGGATTATTGCAGCAGAGTTAAAACTTATAGCACCGGTGTATTGCACAATAATTTATTAAACAATGAAATGAAACGTCAAATTCAGCTGTTTTTGTTTACAAGTCGAAGTTGGAAGTAGGGCGTGGGCGTGGCCTATGACTCATTCAATAGACGATCGTCACGATCGACGATCATTGAAAATCGGATCTCTTATTTTATGGACGCTGGTGAAAAAGAGAGGCAAACATAGACGAAGCTCGCGAAGCTAGCAAAATATAAATTGCTACCTTGCAACACTGTCAGAGAGTCAGTCACTACTACAACCTATACACGTCGCTCTCGCTCTAGCTAGAGTCTCTACTCTACCTCACTTTATCTTTACACTATAGCTTCATTCGGACAGTTCCTTCTTAAATCCGTTATCCTCTTGAATCTTCTTGAAGTTACAATTTTCACCAATTGTGAAAAAGAAAAAAGTACTTTTTCAGGACCGATTCACTTTATAAAGAAAAGAAACTGCACTTAGCGTATTTACTTGTGGTTTATTTATAAAATGAGTGAAATAAACAAAACGCCGTGCGTGGAAGAAGATAACATTTCATCAGGCATATCGAAGAAGTTCTCTGAAAGTCTACAATTGCATGGTGGGCAAGCTACGTCTAAGAATATGGCATCAAAAGAACTAATGACATATGAGGTAATACAAGTTGATGACCACATGACCAATATAAATATTGCGCAATTCTTCGATAGTGATAACAATAGCGAAAAAGATGACCTTCCAACAGCAAGTGAATCAGACATTACCAACATCCAATTCTCAGAATCTGAGGAAGATTCTTATGAAGAAGAAGACATATGGGATGACTTTAAAATAGCCAAACAAAAGAAAGGCAATAATCACAGTGGTAAAGTTCCTAAAAAGGAACAACAAAAGAGGGCTAAACTAATGGTGAGGTACAAACGCCCTGCTATGGTAGAATTTGACGAAGAAACCAAGTTTTTGCTTCGTAGGCTAGTGCAAACCAGATATATGGGTCGTTATCATGGGATTATTGGGACAGGTTCACAGTCAATAGTTCTATTTGGCCACTGCTGCACTTGTGTCTCGATGTACATGCCTTGGGAAGCTGCTGTTAAAGTATATCAAACTCCCAAGACTAATAAAGAGGCCCTCTATAAATGAGTCCAGAATGAGTTCAGGAGTTTGGACAGATGTTATCGGTGTCACATAAGTGTCCCAATGGCTGTTTGTGCATGGAGAAATATCATTATGATGGGTTCCGTTGGGTATGGGACCATTACTCCTATTACCATGGCGCCAGAAGAATTTGCCTATAAAAATTATTGGCACATCATAGACAGCATGAGAAAAATGTATCTAGTTGCTAAAATCGTCCATGGCAATCTCTCTCATAGGAGTATTCTGTGGCACCGCAACCCTTACTTCATCAGCTTTGCTCACTCAGTCCCGGCAGACCATCCAGATGCTCTGAAATTACTAATTAGAGACTGTTTTAATGTAAATAATGTAAGTATAATAAACTGTGACAATTATTGTCATTAATGGAACAGTCCTTAACAAACAGTACTAATTATAATTTTTAATACAAATATTGTTCATAATTCTTACATTTGAAATGTATGTCTTGTTTAACTCATCTCTTCTTTTGCAGCTTTTTGAAGGATTGCGTGAAAAGAAAACAAATGAAGAATTGTTCAAATATGTAACAGATTTACCAGACGTAGATGAGTCATTGTTAGAAGTTTTAAGAAAACTTAAACCAATTGACCCCAAAGATGACCCCATAAGTTACAATAGTACCAATACCACTGCAAAATCTTCACTTGATTATTCTTCTATTTTAGAATTTAGTACTGTGATTCATAGGTAGTATTGTTTCAGTGAATATTGGTAGGTATTAATAAAATATATGTGAAGAGTTTTTTCTATGTATATTTTTTGTTTACATGTATACAGATTTCTAAAATTAAACTGTTGTACTGCACTTCATATTTTGATATATTTATTTTTTAAGTTTTGTAAGTATATGACTTATTGCATGACCAGCATATTTATTTCAATATTTTTTTTTATATTTGGTCTACAACTTAAGCTAACAACTCATAATACTTAAAATTAGATTACATTTCATGTAAATCCTAAAACGGTAGACACAGCATGTTTTTATATTATGATAAACAGCAAAAAAAAACTATAATTAAACTATTGAAGTATTAAAAATATGGGGAGTTAAATCTTATACATAAAAAATTGGTAATTGATATATATTGTACTTTAAACCCTTTCATACACACAAGTCATCATCATGCATTCTGTTAAAACTTCAAACAACAGTACTTATTCGTGATTTGGGGGTTTTGCAAATCCATGCAGGCATAAATACCTGATGTACAGTAGGGGAAATATATTCACGTACCACCTTAGAATCCTATCGCAATGACGCGACGCGATAAACGCCAGGCTATGTCATACAAATGTCATGCGTATGTCTCTTCGACTAGGTTCCACGGTGGTACGTGTTTCAATTTCCTTGACTGTACCTACCACCAATAGGGTATGTAATTAATTTAAAAAAAAACTCCAGTGTGCCAATCATCTCTTGGAGAAGATTCTTTCACCATCGGACGTCGTAGGTTTCCTTTGTTAGTCATTCAATTCTAGTTACAGTGATTTCTTTTTTGTTCAACCAGACCTGCTCCCAAACCTCTGCATGGCAAGCGAATAAATCCCCGTTAGAGGGGCGCACGTTGAAATCAATATTAGTCATAGTCCCGGCCACAACCTGTGTTGTGACCTTAGTCACTTCAATTTCTTTTCCGTCCATGGTGTCACCAGTGGACTCAAGGTATTTTAGCAGCGACTCCTTTGCAAGTGCGCTGTACTTTGGATCGCTCGGATCCTCTTCTCTCGGTCCGCCAACCATGTTGATTTTTCCACAGACGGTTAATGATCTTGTTGAAATAATCCTGTTCTAACGCCCCCGAATTTCAGGTAAACAAGATATTTGTGTTAAGTTAGATTAAGTGTCGTATTTATTTACGTATGGCTTACTCTTTTCATGACATGTGTCAAAAACCAGTGAAAAAAAAGCCAGTGTTGCCAGATGTAGTGTGGTCTGAGTCGCCGACACTTCGTCGCCAAGTATCAAATTATGATGCACTTCTGTCTGTCCCAGCTGCATCCTATTTATTCAGAGTATTCCCTCCTTTATCCGACTGCCGCGAGAAGGGAGCATTATTTATTAGAGAGGGATGCACCGCACTGACCACAGAAACTAGTGATAATGTATTCTGTGGGTGACTGTTACTGTCATCCTTCCCTTAGTAGTCTGTGGTTGTGGTTGTAATCGAGTAGCCAGTCTAGTCCAAAGAGAATATAAACTCTACGGTCTAGTCAGTTAAGTTAAGCACCATACTCATTCTATGTCTCTATAAAAATTGTATCGTTATAAAATCTACTAGTGGAACCAAAGAAAGTCATTGAGAAGATATCGCTATTTAAATAATATTGTGAAATAAGTGACTTATGTATCATTCAAGTTTAAGTTTAGTAAAGAGTTAATACTTCATTATTTACGGATTTTAATTTGCTGAAGTTGTATTGGGGTCGTACGTACTCAGAAACATAATAGTTAAAGTGGTGTGGAAAAAGCAGCAGTGATAGAATTAGGAGAAAGTGATCTCAATGAATCAATAACTGATAGTTTCGTGCGAGTGAATAAATTGTTGCTTGAAAAAATGCGAGATATAACTCAAAAGGCGACTAGTATCGACACAGACATTATCGCAAATGTTGCACAACATCTTGACAACCTTAATATTGAAGATCCCCTAGTTGAAAACAATGAAAAAACAACGGGAAAAGTGTCATTAAACGTCAAAAAAGAATTATTGGTAGAACAGCAATATTTGGAACAGTACGAATTTATTCGCAAAAAAGTTGGTTGTACACCGAAATATTCATGGCGTCAAAAGATGACACGAAGAGAGCTGGACATTATTGCTAATGGAAAAGCTATAGTCAGATCACCTTCTTATTACAAATTTGATAGATCTACAACTCTTATATTAGAAATGCTGAGGGACAAAAAACTTGTAGGGGATTTCCACAACGTTGTTAGTCACGGAGAGAACTCTGTTATTATACACGCGCACTGTTCGAACTCATCGCGTTTTTTTTTTCCAAATGGGGTCGCAGTCAAAGTATACAAGCTAAGCCATGATATTAAGACGAATAATGCCGTATTAAAGAGAGTTCAACAAGAACATAAGCACCTACTTATGTTACAAAATCAAAACAAAGCATGGTATGTTCCATATGTTGTGCACAAATGTAGAAATGTGATTGTTACGGATTTTATTGGTTCGAATCAAGAATCTGCTCCATCACTATCCAGTCTTCCACTTGAACGCTCTGAGGATATGTACCGTATATTGGTCGAGGAATTGCACAAATTGTACAATGCAATTCATTTAGTACATGGAAGGCTGTCAGCTAGAAACATACTGTATTATAATAACATACCCAATTACATTGGATGGGCACACTCAGTGCGGAAAGAGCATCCAATGGCATTGAAGAAGCTTATGAGAGACTGCTATTTTATAACCAAAGTAAGTTCAGATAACAAAAATTAGAAAAAAGCATTTTCTTGTTTCACTCCTTCTGAATAGTTTACGTACTTAAATTTTAACCTTTGCTGACTGCTGAGCTGATTTAACAATGTTGGTCCTTGTGCTCAATGGAGTGGTGCCATTCGTAAGGTGCATTTTAACTTCCAATGTAGAATGACACCTCTGTCTGTGTCCTCTTCTATAGCTCTTGATCTCATGAACCAATTTCAAAGTCGCTGTTTTTGTTTGGTAGCTGAAATAAGCAAGCAGTTTTCAAAAACTGGACCTTATCAAATAAGTATTAAATATATTGGGAGTGAATTTGAAGTTTCTAATTTGTGTAGTTATTAATTTGGAATCATTGGAACAGTTCACTTTGAAATGTTTTAACTTCGTACTATTTCAATTCAATAGCTGCGTTACCCAACCATCTACCTAGATTAAAGGATATTAAAATTTTATCCTAAAAACAAATATAGGCGGATACAGCATGTCCCATTCGTGGAATAAATAATGGTAGTGATGAATTTTTATGCAAGCGATTATTCGAATTCATACTTGAAACGATATGATTGCGTCATATTAGATTAACATTTTGTACTTCTGTATTTACAAACAAATAGTATTTAACGGTGGATTTTCATCTCGTAAATTATTGATGGTTTCAAAATTATGATTATTATCGAATAATAGGTTGATGATTCGTGAATCTCTGTCACCATTCTTCAATCTTACTTCAATAAAAAGTTATAATATTTCATGTATTACTGTGAAAATTTTACACTAAACAATATTTTTTCTATTATTTTTACCCTTATTTATGTTTCCAGAAAGATTTTTTTTAATGATATGAAAAATTACGGAAAATTACCCACCACTATTGTGGACCACCCTTCCACCCCTTCCATATACGCCTATGATAACAAACTCAAAACTTTCTATACGAAATTGACATTAAATTATTACTGATCATGCATTTTATTTTCAGTTTTTTGAAGAGAGAGGTGTTCCTGTAATGACGAAAGAGAACCTTTTCAAGGATGTGACAGGTCTCGACAGCATAAGTAGCAAGGTGCTCGACGCCATTAACAAGAGGGACCTGTGGCAAGAGCAGTATTTGACTAACCCCAACAGAAGTGACAGTTCAAATTGTAAACCTAGCAGAAATTACCGTTTTAAATGACAAACTGAATAAATTATTTATTGGATTATGTGTAATAAATTATTGCTTCAGTATTACTACGTAGGTACTCTGCTTTACCGTAGAGGATGCTATGGTTAAAGCTAGATCTTTACTAATTATATATTTAGTATTTGAAAGCACTTAAGTAGGTACAAATGGCAAACTTAATGCCTTAGGCACTCTCTATCAGTCAACTTTATAATATCTTTATATTTATTTATTTAAACTTTATTGCACAATACAAACAACAATGTACAAATGGCGGCCTTAATGCCATAAGGCATTCTCAACCAGTCAACCATCAGGCTAAACGGAAAGTGAAACGGTGCAGGAATCGTGAATAAATAAAAAACAAGTATATTGTGCTTAACTGGATAACATATTCCGTAAGTGTGCATAAATTGTAAAATTAATTGATCTGCTTATTTTAAAATTAAATTCAGGATTTTGCGGAAGCTATAGGAAATTGTTTCACCCAAAAAACTCAAGTCAAGTGCGTCCAAGTCGCACACGTATAGAAAGGGCATCTTATCGTTATCGTAATTGTACGAGAGATATAGCGTATTATTTAACTATTTGTAGGAACAACTCTGGATATGGATGACCCGATGGTTTTTGGGACTACGTCATCAGTGACTATTTTTGAAGTTGTGCTATAAAAAGTGACTTTTTGACGGCAAATGTTAAATGTACATTTAGCGATAATTGAGCCCAATTTTACATGAGTTATCACACTGATCTATAAGTAATATGGACTTCTAGTCAGTGTTTAAAATATGGCATATCAAAGGAGGATAAAAAGAAGACTAAATCGATAATCGATCGCGCTGTCAGTCTGTCGCACCGACGTCACTGCTGTCAATACTTTAATTTTGTAAAAAAAACTTATTTGCAACGAAACTCAATAAATTATTATTTTATGCAGTTAGACGTAAAGTTGTAAGTAGATACAATGACTATAAATGGTAAAACAAAGAATTTGCATTTTTAACATTGGCGTCAACCTGTATTCTTATGTCGGGCCGTTTTTCTGCTCTCATTTAGTATGAAACTGTACATCCATGCATTATAATAATTATCATTGAGTTATTATGACTTTTTCATTATTTCTAGCCACTTTTACAAAACTTAGGTGGCAACACTGATATCAGCTGCTGTGACGATTGATTACTCATTCATTACTACTACTACTATATCTCTCTAATCTGTGGTGCTAATTCTATGTATATTTAATTTAATTTATTTGCAACGGCAGCCGAAAATAGGTTTTCCTTGAAAACACGGCAATTTTCCTTATCGAACACGGCAGTAAAAAAAGATCGCTGGCAACACTGGGGAGATATGACTAATTTACACTAAACTATATAAAGCAAGACGAGAAGAAGACATTAATTTAAACAATCAAAACACAGATTAGAGAGATATAGTAGTATTGAATCAAAAAATAAAACGGCCACCAAGGTGAACCACGGCGCTGTCAAGAAATACATATACTTAATTAGTGTTAGTCCAGTCGTAAAGTATATTAAGTGAAAATGTCAGAATCAGTGATAAAATTGGCTGAGCCAGACTTAGCAGATAATGTACTTGATGCGTTAACAATAGATGATGAAGATAGTTTTGTAATAGTTGATACATTACAAATAAAAATGCAAGACACAATAAAATCAAAAAATGGATGCAGTATCGTAAGTAGCAGTGATGTTATTACAAATGTTGCACAACTTTTAAATGTTGACGAGCCTTTAATTGAAAACAATGAAGCAACAGATAGAAAGAAGGAGTTGTTGGATACTGATAAAGAATTATTAGCAGAACAGAAATATTGGGAACAAAATAAAACTATTGTTAAAAAAGTGAGTTGCAAACCGAAATATTTAAACCGTCCAAGGATGACACAAAAAGATGACAACATTATTGCTAACAGAAAGGCTATTATTAGACATCCTTCCAGCTTTCAATTTGATAAATCAACCACACATATATTGGAAATGCTTCAAGAGAAAAAGTATGTGGGACACTACTACAATATTCTTGGCTCAGGACAAAACTCCGTTGTTATTTATGCGCATTGCCCTATAACTACTCGTGTACATTTTATCGAGGGCCATGCTGTCAAAGTGTACACACTGACCAGTGATGTCAAAAAGAACTGTATCATACTCAAGAAAGCTCAGAGAGAATTTGATCATTTGAAGACTTTATTACATCCCTATTACTGCTATGTCCCATATGTAGTCCACCATTACAGGAACGTTAATGTGATGGGCTTAATAGGATCAGAGCAACAATCTGCTCCATCTATAACCAGCCTTCCAGCTGAACAATCGCAGGACACATATAATACTATTGTAAACCTGATGGATGCATGGTACAAGAAGCAAGGTATTGTGCATGGAAAATTGTCTGTTCAAAATATTTTGTTAGAAAGAAATAAACCACAGTTTATAGGATGGTCCCATTCTGTAAAGAGAGAGCACCCCATGGCTTTGAGGAAGCTGATGAGAGACTGCCACTTTGTTACTACAGTAAGTATGCCCACACAATTCAATTGCCATTACCAGCAACTGGTCGCTTTAGTCGAGTTACTGCTCTTCTCGTTTTGTTTTTATGTATGTTCTCATTTTGTTTAAAGCAAACTGTTTTTCTATTTCAGTTTTTTGAAAGGAGAGATGTTCCAGTTGTTTCTACAGAACAACTCTTCAAAAGTATCACTGGCGTTAACAAATTGAGCTCGCAGTTGGCGAATGTGATATGTGAAAAGAGCCAGTACCAGTGGCGGCACCAGAATAACCCAAACAGGGAGAATGATGAAAATCCCACAGCCCATGAACATTTTCGGAATTCCCGCTTTAATTGTTAGCTACAGTTTCTATTATCATGTTAAATTATAAACTTGTTGCTATTGTCAAGTATTATGACCATCTTTTATTATGCCCTAAGTCCAGTGTTGCTGTTTTAGCCACTTTGTGGCTAAAACTAGTAAAGTTTTCACTACTTAAACCACACTGCGAATATGGCCTCTCCATAAATTAAAACCACTTTTTACCAGATTGCCGCCAGAAGTTAGTTTTTTGAGTGTATGTATGTAAGTATGTACAGTCAAGGAATTTAATTCCCTACCCATTTCGTTGAAATGTCGTCTAGTTTCTAATCGAAATCGAAATCTAGTCGAATCTAGTTTTTTTTGTAACGTTCTACATAAACAAAGATTACTAAGAACTGTCAGTTAATGACAGATAATAAATAATGCCAACATTGCCAAATAACAAGGTACAAATGTCAGTGTCAGACGCGGTCAGACCTGTCAGACGAGTACCATAATCATAAATTTACGAGTAAACAACACATGTCCTCTGTTTACGATCAAAACATAAAGGAACAGAACAAGGAATTCTGAATTTTGTTAAGAATACGAGAAAACACAGTGTAGTAAATTGTGATACTTAACTCTACTTATTGAAATAAAAATGGAGAAATCAGTTACAGTTGACTCTAAGGAGGAAAACAATCTGAACGTGTTGTCAATGGAGTTATCCAGGAATCTGCAGATAGATAACATAGCAGAGAATGCAACACCTAAAACAACACCGGAAATAGATAAATTCATAAGTAACTGCAGCGCAGAGAGTGGCGTTGCAAATTCTAATGTTGCGCAATATGAAACTAAACAGGAAAATATTAGTGACACAGAAGACTCTCAGACTAATAACGACGAAGCTGTTAATAGTGGTTTAAAAAATGTTTTAGACTTGCATTTGGATGTGAGTTGTGAAAATTTCACACCAGTAAGAGGGAAAATTAAAAAAGCAAAAGCAAAACTTATATCAAGAAAGAAAGTAAAAGATTATAACATTGCTTCAATTAGGAATGCTATCGCAAGACTGCCTTCCTTTTTCAAGCTTGATAAAGCTACCACTTCTATATTGGAATTGCTTTTTCAGCATAGACATGTCGGTGAATACCACAATGTCGTTGGCAAGGGAGTAAACTCTCTCGTTATCCAAGCCAATTGTCACGGAAGTTACCATGCCTATTTCCCATGTGGAAATGCAGTGAAAGTATATAAGTTAAATAAAGACGAAGAGAGGAACAAGGCTGTATGCAAGCGTGCTCAGAGAGAAATTGACCTTTTGTACACTTTAAGCACAAAACATTCGGGGAATAACTTTCCTCATCCTGTCTTCCAGTTTAAAAACATAGTTGTAATGAGTTTCATTGGCACAAATCAAGAACCAGCTCAGTCTTTATCAACCGTTCCGTCTGAACATCTGCAGGAAACATACAATTCAATAGTTAGGGAGATGGACTTGTGGTACAACAAGTTGAATATTGTACACGGCAATCTATCAACTAAAACTATATTGTATTGGTATGATAAACTGTACTATATTGGATGGGCACACTTTGTGTTAAAAGACCACCCCAAAGCTCTCAGAAGGCTGATGACAGACTGCCAATTTGTCACTAAAGTAAGTTGAAAATTTTTAACACTCACTTATAATAATGCAATGTTAATTTCTTAGTATTTAACACTTAAAGCTTTCGTTGTTACAATGTTATTATTATAACAAAAACGACATTTAGAAATAATACAAGAATTGAATTTTATAATTATGTGAATTAATGTATGTTTGCGAATATGAGGCTAAGGTTTGACATGTTATATAATTATATTTTTATTACCAATAAATTATAAATCTAAATCTGTCAAGGACAGGACTTAGAAAAACGAATCATTCGTTATTAGATCACTGCCTATAATAATATTAAATTTATCTTAAAATAAAACAAATCAGGATGGTATCATTAAAATAATTTTTATATTCTAGTATTTTCAGAGCAGAGATGTACCGGTGAAGTCAACAGAAGAGCTTTTTAAAGACATAACAGGGCTTGACGAAATAGGCAGCAAGGTGTTAGAAGTCATACACACCAAAGACTTGTGGCAGGACCAGCACCAAAGCAATCCCAACAGGAAGAGTAACCACGAAAGCAAACCTAACAGCAATTTTCGCTTTAAATGACATTTCTTTCGATCTGGAAATAGATTTTTCATATCTTATGATTTATTTAATTCAGTGCGTTTATACTATAATCGCAAAGAAAAAAATACATGTATTTTAACTTGCCAATTTTAAAATTTGTATTATTTGGTTTAAAAAAATTAAACAGATAATAAATACCTCTATTTTTTTTTACGAGCATTGTGATTTTGGTTAAAAGATACTCCTAGCTAGAGCATTAAATATAACATAACCACTTTAATCGAAAATCATCAAATACTAGAACTTGTATAGCCAGAGATGCCTTTGCCTTTTCCGGAAAAGATAGGGATACAAAAAAAAATCTTTAACAATCGAAAGAATTGCAGTCAAAATATACAATCGAGTCAACGATCGAATCGCCTTTTTACAAAACAACCGAGAGGCGTTTCGATTGACGCATCAGTCGTCAGTTCATCGGTCAGTCGATTTCGTTTAGGACTTTAGTTTAGTTGTTTGCAAGCATCGAGCCGAGGTGCACGTGCAACAATTAACAGGAACCTCTTGTTATTGCGCATACTCGTCAATTGCAACCACAAAACCGTGTCGAACTCGGGTCCGAGTCGGGACGAAACAATCGAGAACCATAGAGATGTTCGAACAATCGAAAAAACTCGCAATCGCCCATCGCTATTCTGTTCTATATCTCTCAACCATTATGACCTAAAGTGTCAAAAGTTAAAGTAGTACGTTGCCAGCTCGTCCTAAAGCACTGGACCCCAATAATTCTCGGGTCATGCGAGACGCTATCTCGCATGCCACATACGTCAAAAATGACAGATTTCCTTGGGATTTGACATTTATCCTCGTGCGAGATGAATCTCGCATGAACCCAGAATAGGGGCCCTGTTCGACTGTGGTTTACCATAAGAATTGTAATTAATAATTGTTTTGTATGAAAAAAGAGAAAATAAAACAACTAATTAGACCTATGCTCACATTACGTTTTTTACTTCTAGTGGCCTCAGTAATTCGTGGTTAAAATCTTTCGGCTATATCTCGAACATGATTTTACAGATACTTTTCATACAACTGCTAGTACAAAGTGAGGTACAAAATGGCCTGTAGCTTTTTCCCTGCAAATATCTCGGTTTTGCTGTCATATAAAAAAAATAAGCTCTTATATAGAGCTTTCAAATAAGGTATAGCACAACTGTATACAGCACTTGGGACAATTTGCCAATTCTCCTTTACCTACCATCCAGATTCACTGTTTCCCGCAAATCCTTAAGTGTGCCTAGAATACGTTAGTAAATTTCCCTAAGAATATGCATTTTCCGGGATAAAAAGTAGACTACTATAACCGTCTTTAAAATGCAAACTCTTCTGCACCACTTCTCTTCTCCAGCCACTCCAGCTGTTGCGTGATTAAGGATTTTGAGGAACAAATCAGAACATGAGTACTTTCATACTAATAAATGCTTACAACATACGACTGGCTTAAAATGACTTGGATCCAGAGCGATAAAAGTCATAAAGCATTTAAAAAATCAACGAGTCAAGTCAACAAACAAAATGAAGTGAAGAGAAAATAATATTAATGAAAATAACATTGCGAAATGATTCTGCTTCGAGCCTTTGAGTGGTGCACGTTGCCGGATTTGTTTTCGTTGTGCTATTTGGTTTTTTAGGCGTTAAACCCTGAAACTTGTTGTTGTGTTCGTTTTGTGTGCGTTGTTCTTTTTGTTCGTGGTGCTGGTAAGTAGTTTAAGAGCGGAGAAGGTGGCAATTACTCCTATGTGAGTGGATTGCCACCTTGCCGTAGGCTCATCATGGCGGCCAATAACATTTTTGACCCGGGCATTGAAGACCAGTTGTCGGAATCGTTTTCAGACCCTCCTTCCCCAGCTGCTCATATGGAAATAGAGAGTTCTGTGCCCCGTAAACGGGACAGTACTGTATTAGAGTCTGAAGCATTTAGCCCTGTCGAGCGTACTGACCAAGCCAAAGTGCCGAGATCTATATTCCCCCAGGTCCTGCTATCGCAATCTCAGGATGAACGGAACATGATTCCTCTGTCTGGCTCCTCGCCGCCTCAGGAAACCCAATCACAGTTTCAAGCTAGTCAGCCCCCCCAATCCGTTCAACAACAGAGCCAAAGTCAATCTTCCCCCCAATCCAGTCAATTGCAGCCTCAAACTCAAGACAAACCTTTCGTCCCGTTGAGGAATGCTTACCTTGCCACAGATTGTGGTCCCTTTGTGGTCCACGTTTCACGAGAAGAGGGATCCGTGGATAGCGGTTCTTACTTAAACCAGATTAAGTTCGGCCAGTTCTTGTTCGCTAAACGTGTGGAAGGTATAAAAGAAGGAGGCATTAAGAAGATCGGTAGAAATAGGGTTTCTGTTGAATTTCCGACCGCCCTCAAGGCCAATCACTTCTTAACCAACCCAATCCTGGGATTGGCTAAGTATAAAGCGTTCATTCCGTCTTTTAACATCTCACGGACCGGAGTGGTAAAGGGTATTCCAAAAGACTTTACCAATGAAGAACTGCCCAGTCTCATAGTGACCCCGCACGGATGTGGCAAAGCTGTGAAAGCCAGACGCTTAAATTATAAAGTCAAGGATTCTTGTGATGGCGCTCTGCAATGGGTCCCGTCTGAATCGGTGGTAGTGACCTTTGATGGTCAGATCCTGCCCCCTAAGGTTTTCCTTTTCAACTGCGCTCTTGAGGTGGCCCCTTATACCTTCCCCACAATCCAGTGCTTTAAATGCTGCAGGTTCGGTCACGTGAAGGCTCAGTGTCGGTCACAACCCCGCTGCGCTAAGTGTGCAGAATCGCACGAAGCGAACGACTGCCCACTCCCGGATGAACAATCTAAATGCCTTTCTTGCTCAGGCCAACATAAGGCTACTGATAAAAGATGCCCTGAGTTTGGGCGTCAAAAGTTAATTAAACTCACTATGTCGGACGAGGGAATCTCCTACTCGGATGCTGATAAACTTCACGCCAAATCTAAAACCCCTTACAGTGAAGTGGTTAAGCAAATCTCGTACAAGAAGACCACATTTTCCCAGAAAAAGCAGCCCCTCCCTGCTTCCTCCCACGGGTACGACCAGCAGGCTCACAATGCCCTTATAGCAGGGTATAATGTTCCTTTACCAGGCAAGGGTGTAGCTTTATTACGTGAGCCCCCTCAACCTCGGCAGGCTCCCAGGGAGTCGGCCCCTAGCTCATCTTTTTTTCAGTCTTCTGACTTCGCCTCTTTAGTGTCGTCCATTGTGTCTGTCATAATCGAATTCTTCGTAAAATCTCCTTCCTCCCTACCGTCCAACGTTGCCAATATACTGAATATGTTATCCTCTCTCTTGCCAAGTGGATCTAGGCCTAGCGGCCTTTCCACCCATGGCCCTCAAGCTGGTTCAGTGGAACATTAGGAGTCTCAACCGTAATAAGGCTGAGCTCCTACACATCAGTAATAAACTCCAACCAGCTATTATCGCCCTCTCCGAGACGTGGTTAAAACCTGACTCTATCTTCAGATTTCCTGGGTATTCCTGTATTCGCCACGATAACCCCTCGGGGTATGATGGCTGTGCTCTCTTAATCAGAAGTGGTCTCGATTTCTCGCGCTATAACCTCTCCTCCCATCCTTCATTTTTTGCAGTCGCCTGTCGGGTTTTAGACTTTACCATTATATCCGCATATATCCCTCACCCAAATCCATCAATCATCTCTAGTTTCTGGAACCACATATCTGATATCCCGGGACCTTTTTTAATTCTGGGTGACTTCAACTGTCACAACACTCTTTGGGGATCATCCTCATGCGATTCTTCGGGTCGCAAGCTGTTAGAATTGCTCGATAATCATAATTTGTGCATCCTAAATGATGGTAGACCGACTCGCCGAGTTTCGCCTTCCCAAAACCCGTCTGCAGTCGACCTTTCCTTGTGTTCCCCATGTCTTTCTTCCTCCTGCTCATGGGATATTTCCCCCATGAGTTACGGCAGCGATCACCTCCCTATCACGATCTCTTATTCTTCTGGGCATGCCTTGCCTCTCCCCAGCCCTCCTCTCCAAAAATTTAGACTATCACAGGCTGATTGGCCCGCCTTTTCTGCCTCTGCCGAAAAAAAAATTATTTCTCTCCCTCCTCCCTCCTCCTCCAATTGTTTAAGTATGTACTCCCTTTTCTCCCAATGTCTCCTATCTTCGGCCGAAGAGACTATCCCTTTAAAAAACGCCTGTTCCAATAGACGCTCCTCGCCTCCTTGGTGGGATGCTGAGTGCACGTCCCTGGTCAAGTCCCGTAACAAAGCCGAATCTGCGTATTGCTCTGAAATGACTACAACGAATTTTATTTCTTTTAAGAGACTGCAAGCTAAATGTAAGCGTTCTCTCATAGCTAAAAAGAGAGCAGGATGGAACAAATTCTGCGAATCCATTTCCCCTTCCACTCACCCTTCTATTGTGTGGCGAAATATTAAAATTTTCCGCTCTGCCTGTACTCCCCCCGCCTCTCTCTCCTCTTTTTCCACAGTTCCTACCTGGATGGACGGTTTTTTAAATAAATTGGCTCCGCCTTATGTTCCTGATTTTCCTGAAGTTTCCTCCCCTGGTTGTTCCCCCCAGACTAATGATAATGACTTTCTGTCCTCTCCTTTTCAACTCTCGGAACTTCGGTGTGTACTGGAGTCCCTGTCAGACTCCGCTCCTGGCCCCGATGGTTGCGTGTACTCTTTTCTGTCAAGAGCTAGCTCTAGTACTGCCTCTTATTATTTAGATTTGGTGAATTGCATGTTCAATTCCGGCTCTGTGCCAGAGTCCTGGAAGGAGCAATTCATTATACCAATTTTAAAGCCCGGTAAAGAGTCGGACCTCGCCTCTTCTTACCGCCCCATTGCCCTCTCTTCAGCTCTGGGTAAAGTTACCGAACATCTGCTTAAGAACCGTCTGGACTGGTTCTTAGAGAACAATAATTCTCTATCTCGTTACCAGTTTGGCTTTCGAAAGGGGAAGAGTATTACAGATAGTCACTGCATACTGTCCACAGATATTCGTCTTGCATTCACTAGAGGCGAGGCAGTTGCCTCTGCCTTCCTGGACGTGGCTTCAGCCTACGATAATGTCCTGCTTTCGGTGCTCAGGGACAAAATGTCCAAGCTGAGCATCCCGTTGAAAGTGGTTAATTTTGTTTGTAGCATGCTCATGGCCAGGACGATTAAAATTAGATGGCAAGGCAATCTGCTAGCGGAAAGAACTGTCTGGAAAGGCCTCCCACAGGGATCGGTGCTCAGTCCTTTATTATATAACCTTTATACTTTTGACCTAGACAAATCTGTTAACTTATTCTGCCGTATCTTACAATATGCTGATGACGTAGTTATTTACTGTAACCATAAGAGCCCCCAGGTAGCTAGTCAAAACTTAAACTCTGCCTTAGATTCCCTTCAGTCTTGGTTGACCACTCACGGTCTTGCTTTATCCCCCTCAAAAAGCTCGGCTGTGATTTTCTCTAGAAGCCGCTCCTCCCCTCACTGCTCTTTTCTGTACGACGGCGTTGCTATCCCGGTTTCAGACTCTGTAAAGTTTCTCGGCGTTATCTTTGACAGACGGCTGCAGGGAGTTCCCCATCTTAATTATATCGCCAAAAAGTGCGAGAAGAATATTAATATGCTGAGGGCTCTCTCTGGCGCGTGGTGGGGGGCTCACCCTTATCCCCAAAAGCTTTTATATAACGCATTTGTCAGATGCCATCTTGATTTTGGCACTTTTATATTTGAGCCGTGCAATAAGGGAGCTCTTAAAGTCCTCGAAACTATTCAGATGAAGGCTCTCCGAATTGTGTCGGGAGCCATGAAATCTTCTCCTAATAGGGCTATCCAGGTTGAATGTCTTGACCCTCCGCTGGACCTCAGAAGACAATACCTGTCAGATGGGTATTTGTTTCGTGCTTTTTGTATAACCTCTCACCCGCTTGTTCCTAAACTTAAGCTCCTGCTCAGAATGTGCGCCACAAGTCCCTACTGGCAGAATAAGAAGAAGCCTAACTTGGTGACCAGTCTGGAAAGAGTAATCTCCTTACGGGCTCCTATCCAAAAAAGCTCCTCTCTTCCTCTCTACTCCGTTCCGTTTGAGGCCATCACTATTTCTCCTAACATTTATCTAAATCTAGGCATCGATAAAAAATCTTCTCTTGCGAATGCTGTTTTCTGTAAGCGAGTCAATTCCCAATTCCCCAACTGCTTGTATTTCTACTCGGACGCCTCCAAACTTTCTGAGTTAGGCTGTGTGGGCTGTGCGGTTGTCTGTCCTTCCCTCGACATCGTATTTAAGTATAAACTCCCCCCTGAAGCGTCTGTTTTCTCGGGCGAATGTTTGGCTCTCTGGAAGGCGGTGGACTTCATTTTCCAAAACAAATTTCCCAAATCTGTAATCTTCTCGGACTGTCTTAGCGCTCTTCAGGCTATCTCTTTGTACCCTTTCAAAAACTGTGCCCGCAACTTTATTGTTTCCCAGTTAAAACTTTCTATCTTTTTATGCCACTCCTCCAATCTTGAGCTTTCGTTTGTTTGGATCCCAAGCCACAGCGGTATTCCTGGCAATCAGTCAGCGGACGAGGCTGCTAAAGATGCAGTAATACACGGAGATGACTCCTTATTTAAAATATATTCCGCGGACATCTCCAATATTCCGTCAAGATTACTAACTAAAAAATGGTCTTCCCGGTGGTCCTCTTCGAAAAAATGTTTCTACACCTGCATTCAACCTGAGATTCCTGCTCGTGCTTGGTTTTTCAAAAATCGGTCTCTGTCGAAAAGGCACGCTAGTATCATTATTAGATTACGACTTGGTCGCGTTTGCTCGCCAGTGCTTCTCCATAGATTTAAAATTAAAGACTCTCCAGAATGCGAGTGTGGTGAAGAAATAGGAACCGTTGATCATATATTTTTCAATTGCCCGCTTAACAATAAATCTCCTGATCTATACTCCCTTATTCCAAAATTGAAAATCCCCCTCCCTGTTAACGTGGCCTATTTAGTTAGCTTAACTAATAATAGTAAACTTTTTCGGACGCTTAGCAAATTTATAGAAAGAAATAACATAAAACTCTAATTCTTCTAGGCTTCTACTTAAGCAGTAAGCCCGCGAAAACTAAAACTTACTAACCCTTAACATGTGTTTGTCTTTGCTTTCAGAGAATAACGTCATTTCCCTGTCAAATTCAATTCGAGTCGGTATTGTTCTCTATGCACGTGTAAAGCTCAATACTTGACTTTGGCAGAATTGTGCTGGTAATACCAGGCCAGTAGCCATAAATAAAGAGTGAAGTGAAGTGAACATTGCGAAATAGTAAATTGTTTATACAGATTGTGCGTTGAGTTGAGTCACAGTCGTGGTCGTCATAGGGTATCTATCTTTTATATACGAGGGTTGACGTAAGTGCGTGCAGTGCAGCAAGCACAGCTGGGTACAGCATAGGCAACAGTAGCAGTAGGCAGTATGTAATATTGCCAAGTATATCAAAACATTAAATTTAAATTGAAACTAGGGTTGTTCAGTAAGCGTCTAGTTACGAAGAGGCGTACCTAGTCCATAAAGAAATCAATTAAACTGTTTTTTAGCATAAAAAGTGTACTGAACTTCTGTAATAGTGTTTCTGTTTACTAGAAATAAGTAATTAAAAAAGTGTACATGTCGAATGTTGTAAAGAAATCGTCACTTGGAAGTTTAAAAGAAGAAATGGATGATGTGTTATTGACAAGCTTGCAGATAGAAGACGACTTTGTATGGATTGAGAACACATCGCATGATATAATTCCGCAAGAAGATAACTTGAATAGCAACTGCGAGGACGTCGCCGAAACCACAAATGTTGCGCAACATGATACCAACACGGAAAACCACGGGAGCCCTGAAGAGTGTCAGATTCAATATGATGCAGCAGAAACAGAAAATAGAACAATAAATCTAACGGAATCTGATAGAGAATTGTTGGTTGAGCAGCAATATTGGGAGCAACGTGAGCCTGTTGTGCAAAAGTATAGCAGTTGCCGACCTAAATATCCTGCCTCTAAAAGGCTAACAGTAAAACAACTTAACAATATTGCTACTGGGAAAGCAAATATTAGAGATCCTTCTTATTACAAATTTGATATTTCTACCACTAATACACTTAAACTGCTTTTGGACAAAAAAATTGTGGGACCATACCACAATGTTCTTGGGAATGGCAATAACTCAGTAGTTATTCATGCTCGCCGTCCGGATTTTGATGATGGTCATGGAGTTGCAGTGAAGATATACAAGCTTGGTTATGATGTTAAGAAAAATAATGCAACATTTAAGCGGGCCCAGAGAGAATATGAACATTTGCAGCTTCTGGGACCCCATTGTTTTGTCCCATGTGTTACTCACATAGTAAAAAATATTATTGTTTTCCATTTTGTTGGAGCTCACCAAGAATCAACTCCATCTATGTCAAGCCTTCCATCTGAGTACTCTAAAGATTTATATGGAATCCTTGTCAAACAGATGGATTTATGGTATACTAAGTTTAATATAGTTCATGGAAAACTATGCACAAAAAACATACGTTTTGATATCATTACCGATCCTTACTGGCTCCGTTATAGTGAAACCCTATGTCGGCCACAAATCATCGGATGGGGTCATTCTGTTCGAAGGGACCATCCTCGGGCTTTGGTGAAGCTCATGAGAGACTGCCACTTTGTTACTAATGTAAGTACCTGCACTTAATAATCAATGTTATTTTTAATTTATATCATAATTAGGGTAGCCAAACGCCATGTTTTTTTACAGGAGGTCCCGTTTTTCAGCTGACATTTTGGCCTTGTTCTGTATGTTAATAAGAAAAATATGGGACCATACCATTCATGCTGTGTCCTATTTGTTTCCTTAAATACTGTAGTTTTAGATCAAATGTACTGTAAAATGAAAACAGGGTTGGTCACCAATCATAATAAGTCAGTCTGAGAAGAAGCTGAACATTTGATTACCTTGTTGCTGTCAGTAACATTACTCAAATTCGAATTCGAATATCTGTCATTTCAAACGTTACTATGACTAGGTTTTTAAGTTTTAAGCTACTGCTGAAGGTGACTGTACCACAGAATTGCATTATTTTGTAGCAAGCAGTTCATTTATTATGTTCTATAGTTTTGCCGATTCATCTGTATGTGTACATAATAACCACATAAAGTAAACAATTTTGAATTTACTCCCTATTTTAAAAGTTAAATATTTCAATTAATGCTAATTCACGTCACATGAAACATGTCTAAGAACATTCTCGCTAAAAGCTGTTTGTTACTAAACAAAGAATAGGTATGCCCCTCTTTGCATTGAGTGGGGGTTTATGAGGGGTAAAGTAATTCCAATAGTACCACTTTAAAATTAAATAATTAAAAAGTACCTACCAGCCTAAAATGAAAAATGGTCTTTATATTTATAGCAAAAAAATTGCAAATCTAACGCTAATTTTCACCAAAAACAAGTCTACTTTGAAATGATGACCATAGAACTGCTCAGCAATGATTTAAATGCCTTCTCTTTTTTTCAGTTTTTCAAAAGGCGAGATGTCCCAGTAAAGTCTACAGAAGAGTTGTTCAAGTTTATAACAGGGCTTGAGAAGATTAGCAGTAAGGTGCTGGACGTTATTAATGAAAAGGACTTGTGGCAGGAGGGGTGCCTCACTAACCCCAACAGACAGGCACAAGCGTAGCAGGACTCTACGGAATTTGGGTAATAATTTATAATCAAAAATACGTGACTAACCCAGCAGATATCATTCAAAAGAACACCAGCAGAACAGAACCGTTCTTCAATTGATGTGTAAAAGAAATTTGGAACAAAAAAGCTCAACTCTCTGTAGAACAAAGAAAGAAGAAAATGCAATCCGTTTATTTAACGCATAGGAAAATAAAAAAAATATAATTGTTAATGTGGTATTTAATAAAACATATCGATGGCTGTATGACTCAACCTCGTATATGAAATTTATTAACTTTAGGAAAACACGTAAAAACTATTTTATTTTATTTTATTGTACTGAACAAATAAAATGTTTTTTAATAATTAGCCAGCTAATTCGACGTTACTATGTATTCAAAATAGAGGATAACTAATTTATAAGTATTGAATTCATGTAAGACGATTATATGTATACGAGTTTGTGTTATACATTTAAGGTACTTTAAGGAGTTATACGTGTTTATCAACGACTACCAACCGCTCAAACTTCATATCAATATGAATAAAACATTCGTTTGTAATGTTTCAATATTTTTTAATTATAACAATGTAACAAAATAAAACTGGTTTCCTCTTCAAACTAGTTCTGTGGCCCTAACATGACTGGCCAAGTTTAGTTTATCTCTATCTGCGTACCTTTCTTATGACACTAGTTAGACAGAGACACAGGAAGGGGTTAAACTAAACCAGGGCTGTCATGTTAGGGCCGCTGTGATAATAAAAAAATGCTCTTCTACATATTGTATAAGCTGTGACAAAGGTCTTTCGGAAGATAAGACAACGTAAAGTTTTCAAATGAACACCCCATTTTACGTCATACGAAAAGTAGTAGTGTCTTTCCAAGTATTCTGTAAGTGGTTCGCCATTGATTATATCAATATCATCTCCAAACCACTCTACTTCAAAAAACTCTTTTTTTTACTATTTTTTTTTTTAGTTTTCACACATGTAAGGAAATGAAATCCATGCATTTTAATATCATTGCGGGGAACGTATAAAAAAAATTACTTGATGCTGGCTTGAAGAAGGTCCCGGGTGCTATTTCCCTGTCCCTGCCACAAACGGTTTTATTTTTCGTCAGCAGGAAAACAGTTAAATATTAACAGATTTTAACTGAACAAACAAGAACAAATTACCTTGCTACTCCGCGAAACCAGCAAGTAGTACCTAAGTAGGTCGAGTAGAGGAGTAACAAGGTAATTAATAAATAATTAATTCGTTCCAGTTCGTGATTTGGACCTCCAGGGCTCAATTTCATAAACGTGACAGGTGACAGGTGACAGTGACAATTTGCTGTACATTACTGTGTCGATAAGTAACGCTACCGACTTACAGACTTAACATCATAGTGGGCAAGCAATGTATATCGAATTGTACCTGTCACCTTTCGCCTGTCGCGTTTATGAAATTGGTCCCAGCAGGTAAGGCTTAATTATGATTTTAACTGAAACAAATATTAACTATTGCTAGGCAAATGACTATATGGCCTAGGGTGGCCAACTGTCCTGTATTTTACAGGATGTCCCGTTTTTCAGCTATCGTTCTGGCGGTGTCCTGTATTTTAATAAGAAAAATACAGGACCATACAATACCATAAAACGCGTTGTCCCGTATTTTTCCATGAATCCTGTAAGCTTAGAACACATGTCCTGTAAAATGAGCACACAGAGTTGGTCACCCTAATATGGCCCATAACCTATAAGTCAAGACGACTTGACTATAGTTCCTGGCAAACTTCTTGAGCACGTACTTGTCTGCGCAGTAACCGTTTCTAGTACAAATGTGTATGCGCAAACATACCCCCACTACTCGATTTATGCTGAAGATGCAGTGTTGTAGCTTGCCCTGGATGGGCCCTTTATCAAAATTTGTCGAGGGCTCTTCTACCCGATTACGGCGAAGCCAAAACGGAGGATAATGATTTCATGGTTCTACAAATCGGGGGCCCTGTCACTCGGGGGCCCCGTATACGGCTGATACGGCGGTAGCTATGCCCCTGTGAAGATGTTTGCCTGCAACTATAGTTACTATACAACGGGTATGCTCAGCTATTGGCACAAGCTTAATAAGGATGTTTGTATAACATAAAATCTACAATACTTATGCAATTAAATTCTATTTGTTATTTATAGTTTTCAAAAAAATAGAGTGCAAACATCCTATGCAATATATTTAATTCTTTATTAACTTTGCATAACGATATCATCAAAAAATTCGTTTGATACTAGATTATCTGACTTTAATTTTACGCTAAATTGCACAGTTTATTGCCAAGGCTGGACAAGGTCACAGCCAAATATGGTGGATGCAGTTAATGGGTATGTTTTAGATATACATATGGCATTTGTATGAGGGGGTTACGCACAGGTCATGGAAAAAGTCAGCCAAAGTCAAAATATATTCAGATTTTTTTGAAAATTTTTATGAAATAGGAAGGCAAACAAGCAAGTCGGTCACCTGGTGGTAAGTGTACACCACCGCCTATAGACAAACGCAACATCGAAGAGATTGCAGATGCGTTGCCAACCAGAGGGCTAAGATGGAATACCTCTTGTGCCAGTAATTACACCGGCTGTCTTGCTCTCCACGCCGGAACACAACAGTGCAAGCATTGCTACTTAGCAGCAGGATTAGCGAGCAAGATGGTGGTAGCGATCCGGACGGACTTTGCACAAGGTCCTACCACCCGCAAAATAAGATTGACATAAGGGTTACAGAAGCCCTAGCACGCTAGCGTTTATCGCGATATAAGTATCATTTATCCCTTTCTAACTAACTAGCGGACGCCCGCGACTTCGTCCGCGTTAGTAGCCTATATCCGTCAGGGATAGTGTAGTTCCCTATTAGTGACATAATTTTTGGAATCGCTTCAGTAGTCCCAGAGATTACCACCTACATACAAACAAAGTATACCTTTTTATTATATTAGTGAAGATAAGCGTGTGCGAAAGGGACGAAAGCTTTATGCCCGCGATAAAAGCCAGTGTGCTAGGAGTGTAGGAGTGCAAGTTTTGAATCTCACCCGGTGAGCAGTGGCGTAGCTTGCCCTGGACAGGCCCGGTATCAAAATTGGCTGTAGCTCGGGTGCCCCGTATCGTTGATACGGCTGATAAGGCGGCAGCTTGCCGGCCAGATTCAAAAATTGCACCCCAGTGGCCCTAACATGACTGGCCAAGTTTAGTTTATCTCTATCTGCGTCCCTTTCTTATGACACTAGTTAGACAGAGCCACAGGGAGGGTTAAACTAAACCTGGGCTGTCATGTTAGGGCCGCAGCTATAGTAGCGCGCTAGCGTTTACGCGCACATAAACTGTTAAGAAGGTTGCATGCATTGCATATACTTTATGATTTTAGGTATCCAAGCAACCACTTGTAAATTTTCTAACAACGCTGTCAACTCTGTACTATTCTATTAAACTCTTTATAAAACATTCGATCGTTTATTAGATTCACGTTTATACGTTAACATGGTAGCAGAGCGTTAAAGATCGTTATTTTATGAAGAAAGAAGTGTCGGGAGTTCTCATATTTGTGAAATAAGTTACAAAAATGGATAGATCGTTTTTCGAAGCGACCAAACTGCAAGTTGGTCTACTCGACGATAAGAACTGGACGACATGGAGGTACAAGTTGATTATAGCTTTGAGAGGATTAGGAGTACTGGATATTGTAGAAGGCAATGAGAGCAGACCTATTTTAGCATCGAATGCTACCTCAGAACAGAAAGCTTTATACGAAACGCAACTGCAGAACTATGAAAAGAGAGATAGTACAGCATTGCTAGTGTTAACAACAAATTTGTCAGATGAAAATCTTCAGAAAGTTATGCGATTTTCTACTTCAAGAGAGGTATGGCTAGAACTGCACCGCTTGTTTGATGGAGTGTCAGAAGATCGAGCCTATGACCTTTGTTTGAAATTCTTTGGCTACAAGAAACAACCTGAAGATGACATTGCTACCCATTTGTCAAAAATGAAGAACATTTGGTTTTCGCTAACACAAGAATTGCAGAAGTCAAAAGAAAGTGATTTGCCAGAAATTTTCCTTATTTGCAAAATTTTGGACACACTGCCTGAAGAATACTTCGCATTTAAATCCAGCTGGTTGTTAATGTCAAAGTCTGATCGAACGGTAGACAACATAACAAGTCAACTATGTTCTCATGAAAGAGCGCTATCCTCTAAGAATGGAGAAGATATGGAAGCTCTTTATGTACAAGGAACAAAGAGTAAACTGAAGAAGAATAAGAAACCTTTTGACAAAAGAGAGAAAGAAAAATGTCACTATTGCGGTGAGATCGGTCACAGAGTTAGAGAATGCTCTAAATGGATTACCGATGGACGCCCGCCGAAACCGAAACCATCAACATCTAAGAGTGATTCAAACATGAAAGTTAACATGAATCTTATGGCTTTTGACAACCGAAGTTCAAGCATGGATTATGATAACTGGTTCGTTGACAACGGAGCCACCAGCCATGTTACCCACAGATGTGATTTATTCGAAACATTTCAAGATTTTGAAGGCTCACATACGGTAACAACTGCGAATGGAGAAGCAGTTCAAGCAATTGGTAAAGGCAAATTGACGGTACTGGCTGACGTTGAAGGCAACAAGCAAATGATTACTCTTAATGACGTGTGGTATGTGCCTACCATAAAGAAGAACCTTTTCTCTGTGCTGTCAGCCCAAGACAAACTTTCAAATAGTATCTTTACATCACAAGCTACAGAATGTAATTTGTCAGTCAATGGTAACATATTGCTAATTGGAAACAGGAAGAAACATGGAGGGTTATATCAGCTGAAACTGACCAATGTTAAACCTGCCGAACCTTTAGAAATTAACTACCTGGAATCGAACAATTTACTACAGCTATATCATGAAAGGTTGGGTCACCAGAACAAGGCCCATGTAAAGAAAGTTTTGGAAAGAGAACTTGGAATAAAGCTGAAGCAAGACACTGAATTATGTGAGGGTTGTATATATGGGAAAACGCACAGAATGAAATTTGGAACTAGACCAAAAGCAACTGAAGTCGGAGAGCTCATACACGCAGATGTGTGTGGCCCCTTCAGATTTTCGATTTCCAAATTCAGATATTTCGTTCTTTTTAAGGATGATTTTTCAAAATTTCGTTATGTATACCTGCTGAGACAGAAATCAGAAGTAAGTCAGAAGCTGAAACTGATGTTAGCTGAAGTAAAAGCAATGGGACATAAAGTAAAAGAGTTACTTTCAGATAACGGAGGAGAGTTTGATAATCAGGCCGTAAAGAAAATACTGGAAGAAAATGGTATTCGTCAAAGATTGACAATGCCGTATACCTCTGAGCAAAACGGTTCTGCCGAAAGAGAGAATAGGACCATTGTAGAAGCTGCGAGAGCTATGATGCATGCGAAAGATTTGCCCCAGGGACTTTGGGCTGAACTAGTCAACGCTGCAGTCTACATTCTTAATCGGACAGGTCCGACCTCAATGGATAAAAGCCCTTATGAGATATGGTACAATAAGAAGCCCAGAATTCGACACTTACGTATTATTGGTAGTACGTGCTATGCACACGTTCCGAAGGTCACAAGAAAGAAGTTAGACAAGAAGGCAATTAAAGGCGTATTAATTGGCTACGACTGTGATGAAGGATACAGGGTTTGGATTAAAGAAGCTAACAAGTTAGTTCGATCAAGAGATGTTATTTTTGAAGAGAAAACCCTGAGACCAAGTAATCCGGTTGAGATGCCGATAGATGCTAGTCAAATGAAACCGATGTCCTTTGACTTTCCGGTATTAGATACTCCTGCAAAATTGCCATCACCTTCTAATGCAAATGAAGAATCCGTACCTTTTAGCTTAGATGAGGATAATATTGAACCAGACACTAATTATGAATTTGACTCAAACGTTGAATCTGAAAATGACGTCGAAGTTCAACATCCTGAAGTAGAAACAGAGGATTCGTTCGTATCAGTAAGAGAGGAAGAGAGTGTATCAGAGGGTGAAGAATTACTTCCTGAATTAGAAGAAAGGAGAATGACACTCAGAGATCGTTCTATCCTAAGGCCTCCTGCAAGATTCGATGACTTTGTAATGAATATTGATGACTTGAGTGACACTAAAGAACCAAAGACGTATAAAGAGGCGCTTGATGGACCTAATCAAGATGGGTGGCGCATGGCCATGGACAGCGAAATGAATTCTCTACGTGAAAATGAGACATGGGAATTAGTGAAACCTAAAGGAAAAATAAGAGCGTTGCCCTGCAAGTGGGTATTCAAACGTAAAATGAATCCTGATGGAAGCATTGATCGCTATAAAGCAAGATTGGTGATTAAAGGCTATTCTCAAAGAGAAGGAATCGACTATGATAAGACATTCAGTCCTGTAGCCAAGTTAAGCACAATCAGAGTTTTACTTAGCATCGCCGCTAACGAAGGATTGACATTACGACAGTTTGATGTCACTACTGCTTTCTTGAATGGAAAAGTACAGGAAGAACTGTACATGAAACAGCCTGAAGGGTATAATGATGGCACAGGAAGGCTATGCAAGTTAAAGAGAAGCCTTTACGGTCTAAAACAAGCCCCTCGCTGTTGGAACATCTGTATCCATGAATTTCTAATTGAATCGGGATTTAAGCAAACAGAAGCAGATCCTTGTTTGTACTTTCGCAAACGTGGTAATGCCAAAGTGTTACTAGGCCTTTATGTAGATGACGGATTAATTGCATCAACAGATGAAGCAGAAGCAGAACACTTCGTGGAACATGAACTAAAGGCTCGTTTCAAAATAACAACGAAGCCTGCATCCTATTTCCTTGGCTTGGAACTGGAGCGTCAAGCTGATGGAGCTATATTAGTACATCAAAGAGCTTATGTTAAACGAATACTAGAGAAATTCGGAATGACAGACTGCAAACCAGTTGCTACTCCAGCTGTAAAGGAATCACGAGAGAGTGTTACAGATGAAAATGCATCTATGAAAATGGATTCTCGAGACTTTCCCTACAGACAAGCAGTGGGCGCACTCAGTTATTTAATGGTGGCAACTCGCCCAGACATAGCTTACGCTGTAAGCGTAGTATCAAGGAAATTGGAAAATCCATCTGCACAAGATATAACAAAAGTAAAGAGGATTATGAGGTACCTTAAAGGAACAGATTCCCGAGGCCTTGTATTCAAAAGAAGTACACTCACAGGCATTGAGTCCTACAGTGACGCAGATCATGGAGGTGACTTGGACACTGGTCACTCCACAAGTGGAATAATCTGCCTACTAAATAACTCGTTAGTTAGCTGGGAAAGCAAGAAACAGAAATCTGTAGCGCTTTCGACCACAGAAGCCGAGTTAGTGGCTGCTAGCGAAGCATGCCGGGAAATGGTATGGTTAAAACGCCTTGTTGGACAGCTGACATCGCCATGCCAAACTCCTATTTTGTACGTTGACAATGAAGGAGCAGTTAAGCTAGCACACAACCCGCCCTACGAGTATCACCGCGCACGAAACACATACGCTTGCGACATTACTATGTGAGAGAGTGTGTCAACAATGGCGTTTTAAGAGTGAAGCAAGTTTCCGCTGAAGAGCAGCTAGCTGATATGCTCACCAAGCCGCTATTCAAGCCGAGACTGGAATTGCTATCGCAGAAGATTGGCTTGACATCATAAAGAAGGAAAGAGAAGTGGATGTTAAGAAGGTTGCATGCATTGCATATACTTTATGATTTTAGGTATCCAAGCAACCACTTGTAAATTTTCTAACAACGCTGTCAACTCTGTACTATTCTATTAAACTCTTTATAAAACATTCGATCGTTTATTAGATTCACGTTTATACGTTAACGCTTTGGTCCCTCTCGCACACGTATACTAGTAAGAGCGGGATATATTATGCTTTATGACAACGATAAAAGCTAGCGTGCTAGGCCCCCAGGAAGCACTTATGAATGTCAGGGGGCCTAGCACGCTAGCTTTTATTGATTTCATGAAGCATTTATTCCTTTTAACCAGTATGCGTGTGCGAGAGTGACAGAAGCGTTTATGTGCGCGATAAACGCTAGCGTGCTACTAGAGCAGAAAATGACTAAATATGTTGATCTATTAAAAAAATGGTTTTTCTTTTCAGGCAAACTGTCTGAAACTTTAATATAAAATAGATCTACCGTTGGAATAAGAATTTTTTCCTTAATATAAATCCATGGTACCTTCCAAATGTACGTACGTACATATTATGTATTACTTCCATGCCTCAGTGACTACATTGTTTTAATGCACCGTCCGGTAGCAGAATGACTGCATTTGTTAACATACCTAACTCTAATTATTCGAAATTGTAATAACATAATTTAGTTCATAATTTTTTTTGGATTCCGTATTATTACTTATTATTAATAAAAAACAAAAAGGAACCCTTATGTTGCGATTACGTCCGTCCGTCACAGCGGCGTATTTCAGCAACTTCTAATGCAAGACTTGAAAGATTTTTTTAGATTAGTATTTATAATTTTTTTTGAAAATGCGATTTCTTTAAAAGTAAAAAAATCTGGCGATCCTCTCGGAACGTAACCACGCGGCGAGCGGACGAGTGGACAGGTGCACTGCGCTCTGGGCCAGCGTTGCCAGATTTATTTTCAGACAAAGCGGGATTTTGAAGCCTTTTGTAAAAAAAAGCGGGACTTTTTCATCGAACGCAGGACATAACATAAGAAGCTTGAATATTCAGCAGATTTTTATTACGTATCGTCTTATTTGAATTTGAAATTAAATTTACAGTGATGATGATAGACAGCTATAGAATATGTTTTTTAATTAAAATACGGTGCTTTGCCATAAAACGACTACCGTCTGGGTTACTGGTCGAGTATCTCCATAAAACGGGACTGAGCCCGTCCCGCGCGGGACATTTCAATTTGGGCTAAAAAAACGGGACGTCCCGCCAAAATCGGGACGTCTGGCAACGCTGCTCTGGGCCCAATTTCATAAACGCGACGGGTGACAGGTGACAGTGACAATTCTGTATACATTGCTTGCCCAGTGGTATGATGTTAAGTCTGTAGCGTTACTTGTCGACGAATGTACATCGAATTGTCACTGTCACCTGTCGCCTGTCGTTTTTGGGCACTGGCGATATTTTTTTGCGATACCCATGCGCCCCCCTATAACAAGGCTTCGGGACCTCATAGATTAAAAAACACTGGTTAACTCTTAACCAGGGGGCTTGGCACGCTAGCTTTTATTGATAACATAAAGCATTTATCCCGTTCTAACCAGAATGCGTGTGCGAGAGGGACCAAAGCGCGATGAACGCTAGCGTGCTACTATAGTTAGTCCCATCAAACTAGAAGTTTCCCCAAAAAAATCAAATATAGACACATGTTTGTTGTTACTATTTGAATAATATTTTAGAAGGAAGTTGTTTCTAAAGTCATGTCAGTCGACTGACACTCGAGAGGTCAATAGCTCCTGATGATGCCTCGTGGAGAGGTGAAACACGTGTCGAGTGTATTTTTGTTGTTGGTAGTGGGTTGTGGTCGCGTTTTGTGTTGTTTGTTTTATTTCTTTTAAGGTATTCAGCACAGGCGTTGTCTTTTTCTCGATTACTGACACTGGGTTCGCGGATTAGCAAAGAAATTGTTTCCATTAGCATCAATATGGACTTCCGCAAGTAACGTCTGAATCTATAAACTATTTAGGAAGTTGTTTTTCACTTTAGCACATTCGAATTCGCATCACAACGTAGCTGTTGAAGTTGCATTTTGAATACATGTATGTGGGAAACATAATTCCCTTAATTTACTTACCTACCGGCTGCGTATTCAGCTCTACAGGCTAATTGGAGCTGCGTCACACACGCGACGTACGCAACCAAGTGGCCTGGCCCTTAGATGATTGCAAAGGAAGATTATCGAATATCGATAAGCAGTTCAGTTTTTACGTTCGTATTATTTTGTTAAGTACTCACGTAACAGAACACGTAACAGAAACATATTGTATAGTAAAAAATAAAAACGAACGCCACATGGACGGCAGCTTTAAATATTGGAAAAAGCAAATTCTACGCAAAGAAGAATTGCTTTGTTTTTGAAAATAAGAAATGCCTACTGCATTTTTGAAAATTTGTCTTACATAAACTGGTCGAATATGAAAAGTCGTGTACAAAACGAAAGAGTCATTGATAGTAATCATTTGTATCTTACAATACATACACCTTTAAATTAAATAAAGATCGTGAAATGTATAAAAGTTACTAAAAGTAAACTGGAACTAATTACCTTGCTGCTCCGCGAAACCAAATGTTGTGTTAGGTATAAATAATTTCGATTACAATAACTTATTTACCTATGACATAAGTATTTAGAATTAAGCTAACAAGAAGTGGACATATATAAAACTTAAACTAAAACTAAAACTAGGTGAGGTCCCCCAGGTCTGTGTTAGGTAATTTGTTCCAGTTTGTTGATATGGACCTCCGCAAAGTACCGACTTAATCTAAAATTTAGTAAAATAATTGTCTTTATATTGAAATAAAACAATTTAAACGGTTTATATCGCGTGTATTGTAAGGAATCTAATTCCCGACGTTTCGAGCCCTTTACGTTTACAAGTCTCATGTTCACGGGCAGACAGACAACAAGCTTAGAATACAAACTACCCAATTTTGAAAAATAATTGAAAAAAATAAAACTAAATATGAAATCGTGCCAACTAACGCAATAAGACTACAGACTCTACCAGCGCTTCGGAAGTGGCATCTCTATATTCCTTGTATTATAGCGTACTTGAGTGACTTTCACAGTATTAGTAAAATGATTTGGTAGAGACATGGTAGAGACGAAGTACAGTAATTCTTAGGCCTAAGTCTTCTATTAAAAGCTGACGTCGACGTCAGCGTAAATCACTATAGTGGACTCTTGCAGCCAATATAGCGTGTGAAGAAGACCACTATAGTGATTTACGCTGACGTCGACGTCAGCTTTTAATAGAAGACCTAGGCCTTAGTCTTCACGGTTGTACGTCTTGCTAGGCTCATACTTCGTCTGTTCTACAATAGTAAACTGTATTTATGGGTAATACCGAACCCTCAGGGCTCAAGTCCGACTCGCGCTTGTCCAGTTTTACAATAAGTATACCGTATCTAAATTTAGACAGTTTGTGATATGCGTTACTGTAGCGAACAGGATGCGAGCTTTATTGTTTTGTTCATTTTATTCTGTGTATATATTTTTGTGGACATGCGTTAAGATTTCTGGCGAAGATCAGGTGAAATTTTTAAACATGTTTACTATCTGGTATATCAGGTATTTCTCTGTTATAGTCTTCTTAGATCTGATAGTTTTTCTTTTTATTTTGTTACCTATTTGTATACTATAGATAATATTGGAGAGTGTTTTATCATATATCCAACAACAACTGTTTAGCGGCAGAGGGGACACTTGACTCTAACAGAAATTAGCACTTCAAAGTTTAATATTTCACAAACGGATCCTTAATATAAAAAAATGTATATTTAAACCCGCAATTCTTTTGAAAGGCCTATTCAACGACACCCCACAACTTGGGGTAGACGAGAAAAAATATCAATGAAGTAAAAATAATTTTTTTTCAAGATTTTTTTAACACTTTGTCGGTATATCCATGCCAAATTACTACAGTTGTGATGTGGGGCGTTAAGAGATACAACTTATGTTGATGATAGCTGTCTTTATTGTGTCAAGGAATCGTTGGGTACATTTATATATTGGTAATACGGTGAGAGAGTGTGCGTGTGACGTATCACACTACACAGTCTACATGAATTATTACAGCATTCTAGTGCTAAGAGTCTCTGAGCTAAGCTGCGGACGGACGGACGGACGGGTATGGCGAAATTATAAGGGTTCTTTGTCGAGACTATAGAACCCTAAAAATTGGTCCTAAAAAAATCCAGTAGCCCGTACATGACTGGCTAAGTTTAGTTTATCCGAGTTTATAGCTACGTGCGTCCCTTTCTTATGACACTAGTTTGACAGAGACGCAGGTAGGGATAAGTCAAACCTGGACCGGTCATGTTAGTGCCCTTAGATTTTGCCTTTGGCCAATTTTTTTATCTTCTCTCAGTGCGTGTCTTCCTCATTTCATTACTCTTCAGTTATATGGCTAAGCAGACATAAATTGTTTGAATTTTGCTGTAAAATTGTGCGCAATTTCTCATGAATGACTAATTGGTTTTAGCCAGTTTGTAAGTTGGAACTTGTAGTAGCTTCTAGTTCTGCGGATGGTACGACCTTGTGCAAGGTCTCTCCTGATCGCTACCACCATCTTGCTCGCTAATCCAGCCGCTAAGCAGCAGTGCTTTCACTGTTGTGTTCCGGCATGGACAGAAAGACAACCGGTGAAATTACTGACACAAGATGTATTCCATCTTAACGCACTGGGTTGGCAACGCATCCGCAATATCTTTCGTATTGCGGGTGTTTATGGGCGGTAGTGATCCCTTACCATTAGGTGATCAATTTGCTCGTTTCCCTACCTAATTTATAATAAGCCACAAAGTTAATGCGCAAAAACAGTGTTGACTTCGAAGTTGCTACTCACTCTTTTGTTTTTCAGAGGCTCTACTTGTCGACCGAGCGGCCAGTGATAACCTACGTCAATTTCAGATATTATAGTTTCTTAAATTTCACCACCCAGCGTTATGGTAGACGGAACCCCATGTACTACGTGAACATGCACTTCACCACGCTGTATAACATGGATAATAATTTGATGGTAAGTAAACTCTTAGAGCCACCGCTAAGTTGCGTGGATGCACGAAGCGGGTGCACGCTTATTGAAAAATAGTATGAGAGCGTCCGCTGCCTTGCGCGGGTGTTCGTTCATACTAAAGGCGCGTACAGATTATGCGCGGCAATCACTCGAACATTGGATCGCGCGGCGGCCGCGCGCAATGGAGACGGGGTTTTCGCTCGCGGCAGCTCGAACGGCGCACGGCGATCCGAGCGGTGTCGGTTTTTGAGCCCGCATCAAAGAAGCTTCAGTTTCACTCGCTGCCTCGCTGGCGCGCGCGCAGTTTGGACGGTTGTGTTGCGACGAACGTTTGCTTAAATACGCGCTGATCGAGCTGGAACGCTTGCCTCGCGCAGGCGCCGCGGTCCACCTAAATTCAAAGTCAAAGTCAAAGTCAAACGTTTATTTGTTCAAAAAGTAGGTAATGTTACAACAGGTGTTATCTCACAATTTAGAGTATCTCCACTTTTTGCCGATTAAACGGCGTACAAATTTTAAATTGAGATTTTATCTCCTTAACTACCTACCTAATTATGTTTATACTACAATGTCATATTGCTTATTGTTATGTTATGAAAATTTCTTTAGTCAAGTCAGATTATACAATACATAAAAAACAAAACAAGCAATTACAAGTATTACACAATTAATTCTATGTCATTTAAATATTCATGTATATCATAATAGCATTTATCCCTTAGTATTTTACATATTCTACTTCTAAATTTGTTAGGTGGTAGTGTTTTCAGAGATTCAGGTAACCTATTGAATAGTTTGACTGCCATGTAAAATACGCTTTTTCTGAACAGAGCACAGTGTGCTCGTGGAATTGTGTGCTTATTTCTTAGGCGAAGATTGCGTTCAGGGTTGAGTTGATTCTTCTGAAAACGGTCGTCATATTTCTTTATAAAAGTCAGGCATTCCATTATATACAAACAGGGAACGGTTAATATACCAAGTTCCTTAAAATATGGCTTACAGCTTTCCCTAATGTTTATTCCAGCAATAGCACGAATACATCTTTTTTGCATTAGAAATACATTGTGCCAGTTAGTTGAACTACCCCAAAACATTATGCTATAGATGATAATAGAATGAACATGTCCGTAGTAGGCAGTGATCGCAGTTTCCTGATTAACTAACTTAACTAATTGTCTGAGAGGATAGATAAAGCTATTTATTTTAGAGCATATTCTTTCGATGTTATATTTCCAATTGCAATTTTGGTCAAGAGCTATTCCTAGAAATACACATTTATTTCAATTTTAGGCGGTTTAGACAGTGGCTGGTGAAATTGCAAGATTTTAGTTTTATTAATATTTAATATCAAATTGTTGTTTTCCAGCCATTTGGCCGCGCTATTTATAGCAGAATTTATTTCAGTTTCTAACCTATCTACTTCAGTGCATCTTACTATCACCGTACAGTCATCTGCAAATAGGACAGTTGGGTGAGTGATGTGGTCTGGTAGATCATTGATATAGGCAAGAAATAGTAAGGGCCCAAGGGTGCTTCCTTGGGGTACCCCGAATTTAATAGATTTTACTTGAGATTGGTGTGCAACTACAGTTTTTGTTCGAGTACAGATAGCAGTTATTTCACATACTTGCTTACGGTTCTCTAAGTATGACTTAAAGAGGTTGTACGCATTGCCACGGATTCCATACAATTGCAGTTTGGCTAAGAGGTGTTTATGATCTACATAGTCGAATGCCTTTTGCATATCCATAAAAATTGCTGCTACATGTTCTTTTTTATTTATACAATCCATTATATGATGAAGGCAATCAAAAACCGCCAGTTGTGTCGATTTATTTTTCCTAAAGCCATTTTGTTCCCTTCTAAGTACGTTGAATTTTTCTAAGAAGTTATATAGACGATCATAGATTAAGGTTTCAGCAAGTTTAGAAAAATTCCATCCAACATTTGGCGCGCGTGCCAATGCTCACGCGAACACTGGCCCGCGCGGCTGCCGCGCATAATCTGTACACACCTTAAGAGCAGTGTGAACCCAGCGCTCTCCATACAAACGACGATAAAGTTTTCCACAATCTAAACCTTACCCTATTGCCAAGTTGTTATTTTATGTGTCATTAATGTCATTATGCCTTAGAAGTAGGTTTGTATGTTTCGATTTTTTTAAATATTCTTAATAGTTTCAAAAATATTGACGATTTCTTGTTTTGTATGAAACTCCTAAAATTTAAATAATGTCAAATCTACTGTTCCGTACAACCTGTCTAGTATATACATAGAACTAAATGATTTTGTTTTAAAAAATGCGATAATTTATTACTCTAAAAATTGCGTGCGTATCTCATGGTTTGCTGTCGCACTCGGCAGGTAGAGTTCTGGTTTTACGAGTACTACAACTCGCAGTATCGCCGCAGCTTCCTGGAGATGAACTTCAAGTGGTGCAACCTGGTCTACAAGGACGCCTTTTTCGGACCAGCTATGAGGAAGAACCTCCCCCACTCCTGCCCCCATAAAGCGGTACCGTCATTCATTCATAGTGTTTCTAATGACTATGGTAATGATTATTCAAATTTAAATACAAAATTAATCTATTCAGTTACGAATTCTGTTGCAAAAATGTTAAACAACGTCAAATTATTTTTATTTTTTATTCAGTTCGGGCTTACAGAAAGCATTTATATATATGAATGTGAGAAAGTTTACAACCGGTTCGAAAATGTTTGTTTTATTGTAGGGGGCATGCTGCAATCATGACCAGGGTGCCGTTCAGGGCCTGATTTAGAGTTCTGACAACCGTAGACTAACTATGAACATACCACCAACCGTCCTGTCCTGCCCAGCCCCGTATTCTGTAACTAACTGGTGCTGGCGATGGCCCAGAGCCCCCTCGGCCCTAGCCTAAGCTCTAGCCTAATAAGCCTGTGGGTAAATCAGGGTGCGATTTTTGAATCTGAGGGCTTCCGCTAAGTTGCGCGGGCGCACGGAGCGGGTGCACGGAGCGGGTGGACGCCCATAGAAAAATAGTATGAGAGCGTCCGCTAAATCGCGCGGGTGCAAATGCGGGCTTATACTAGAGATGCGCCGAGTAACACTTTTGCCGAGTAACGAGTACCGAGTTTTACTCGGTTCAATTTTTTTTCAACCGAGTACTCGGCCGAGTAACTCGGTTTAATCAAATTCCGGTTTCGCGGGTGTAAACAAGTACAAACAGGTTCGCGCCGGTCAAGCAGTCGGCTCGCGTTGATACACCCCTCACCCCGCCCGCGCTTGTTAACTACCAGTCACTTGATAGTTTGCAAACACTTCACGTTGCGGGTCATAGTAGATAAATAATTAAAAAAGTTTGTTAATTAACGATTGACTGTGTGTAGTACCTGATCAGTGATGACCTGATTTTGATTAACACTGTTGTTTTAATTATATCTACCTAAATATATTGCTGTTCTTAAACCGAGTATACTCGGCATTTTTAACGAGTTATTCGGCCGAGTACGAGTATCAAAAAACCCGCCGAGTATGCCGAGTACCGAGTATCAACCGAGTACTCAGCCCATCTCTAGCTTATACTATTTGTTCGTTAGGCGTGTACCCGCTCCGAGTACCCGCGCAATGTAGCGGGCGCTCTTACCAGGTGACTAAAAGTCACCAAAATGGCCGAATCACTATAAAAACGGCCAGTCACCGGGAGATTTTCGAAAATCGCACTCCTGATGCCGTTGCTACTGGCGCGTACACTGAAATAACAGTTTTATTACACGTAACCGATTTGTTTACCTATTACATAAAAAAATGCCTAGGTACCGAACTATTTGTTACACCTTACCTTACTTTTGATTTGTAAATAATTATAAAAATCCTTATCAGTAGCAAGTAGTTTTGCTAATTTAAATGAACTTTGATAACTGTGGCGACTCTAGCGCCATCTAGTGTTGAGTAGAGGAAACCAACTGACATGCGCTAGTTCGCGCCAACGAAGTTTCGTAACACGGACGCATATATACAACTTCCAACTTTCATCCTTCGGACTTCGGTCCCCAGGCATAACACCGCCTGGTGAGAGATCTCTCTATTGCGACCTACCTCTACATAACCATTAACGAAAATCACGAGTATCCAAACTAGTTCGGTTGCCCCTTTTATCAGTGTACTCTGCTCTGCTGTGCAGAGTGCTATAGCTATGCCACTGCGCGATGATGACTATAGCCTCAACTTTGTGCCCTCAGGGAGACTACCACCTCTATAACATGACCGTCTCTATGAGCGCGATGCCGAGTTTCCCGTTCACCAGGGGCCGGATCTATGCCAACCTGACAGTGAGGCACGAAGCCGTGGCCAGCGGGCACATCGACATGGAACTCAAGCGCTGGAAAAATAACTAACTCGAATCGTAACCAAAAAATTAATATTAGTTCAGCCAGTTGGTATTGTTTTATTAAAAGAATGGTGTTTTTGTATAATATGTAACTGCATTGCTACTAGAGTGCCATTTTTGAATCTCATCGGATAAATAAAACTCACCAATTTAGCCTTTTTTTCATAGAGATTCGACCATTTTAGTGAGCTCTAGTCACCTGGTGAAATTCAAAAATTGCAGCCCTGAAGTGCATTTATATGAAAAACGGCCATTTTGGCGAGTTTTAGTCACCCGGTGAGATTTAAAAATTGCACCTCTGGTTTTAAATTGGTCTAAGGGGTCTTTCTGAACATCAGCGCCACACCGAGCTCAACACATGCTGAGACTGGCACCCATTGCCAAACCTCTATAGTTTTGATGCACCACAATAGTATGTTTTTGTAATTTAATTAAATTATAGTTGGCAATAAAGATTTTTTAATTTTTAATTTGTTTATTTAAGTTTACCCTTACGACTAGCCTAGGTCATTAATCTTAGTAAAATCATCAGCCTTCAATGATGCATACGTTCTATCTTATCTCAAAGCATAAATGGCGACAATCCTGGAAAAAATAGATGCCAATAACACTTGGGGTGTAACAGAAAGGCCTAAAGGGTGAGGGTTGTTTAAACTGTATTTAAATTGATACATACTTATACTACGAATAGCTACAATAGAGTTATGAGACTAAAGCCTGTGTAGACCATTTGTCACCGTATACTCTTTCAACATTATTATAACAAACGTAAGTAAATGTAAAAAGTACGTAACGTAAGTTCGCTTTTGTGCATCACTGTCTGTTTTTGTAATTTATGTTTTTTGTACAATAAAGAATTAACGTATGCATAATTTAAGAATAGCTATATAGTAGCATACTTCGGATATAAAAATCCGTCCGTCTGCCGTCTGGTTAGAATGGGATAAATATTTTTACTACTCATAATCTTCTAATAAATTATTCGATTTGATTACGTACAAAAGTTACTAAAACGCTTTTCCAAACCAAGAAAAAGGCAACGTTGTCAATGGCTACGATTACTCGTGGCTAACCTAGGACGCTTAAGAAACGGCAATTTATTTCTAGTTTCCACGACAGCTATTTGTTCCGTTTTGTCAAGAGCCTCCTCCGGCTGGGAGTGAACTAAATGTTTTTAAATCCTAACAAATGTGAAGACTTCGCTTTGACGGGGTGGCGCTCTCCGGTCGCTCTTTTTCCGAACATTTGCGATATTAAATTTGGTTCAGGGTAGAGTTGGCAACGACGTTCAAATGACGTCTTTATTTTTGCGACCGACGCAAAGTATATCTTAATTAAGTCGCCTATTTATCTACAGAGAGCACAATGAATCTGTTAGTTTAATGTGTGCAATAAAAAGTATTGTTTTCGTATTCTAATTTTATAACAGTTCAGCGAGAGAATTCTCGCGTCAGTGAGATGAAATCTCATTCAATTTAGCGATCTGGGCGAACCTTACACAAGGTCCTACCACCCGCAAAATGTTTTTTATTTTATTTTTTTATTTATGAAATAGGAAGGCAAACGAGCAAGTGGGTCACCTGATGGTAAGTGTACACCACCGCCTATAGACACCCCAACACCAAAGAGATTGCAGATGCGTTGCCAACCCAGAGAGCTGAGATAGAATACCTCCTGTGCCAGTAATTACACCGGCTGTCTTGCTCTCCACGCCGGAACACAACAGTGCAAACACTGTTGCTTAGCGGCAGGATTAGCGAGTAAAATGGTGGTAGCGATCCGGACGGAGGACTACCACCCGCAAAACCTATTTCACAGAAAAAGAGTTTGTCTGCTGTCCGTACCTCGTCGGCGGGTCTTCAACGACTCCAGTTATTAATTTCAGAGGCTTAATATTACAGCACAATATTACCCCCGAACGGTAATTTCTGAAATTACCGGCGGTAAAACGTGTAATCTGTAATTCTCGCGGGCCCGTGGATGCTGTCCCTTGTAAAACCAGATGGTTCTCAACAACATTTTCTTTTATAGCCTTTTTGAGGATAAATGTTCGAGATTAAAATAAGTAGCAGATAATTTTATACGAAATGTGCTCTTGTCTGGGAGATTGCGTTTTGTACAATGTAATGTTTAGTCCCGACCTCCGATGGACCGGTCAAGTCCATTTCATGACCAGTAATGTAACGTAAAGCATATACCATACACATTGAAATGAGGAAACTATAGAACTGTGTACAACGCAGTGGCAGAGTAGCCGACCATAGTCTATTTGGTAGACTATGTTGGATAGCCTGAATAAAATTGTATGTGCCAATTGTAGTTCTGCTATCCGACGCCTGTGTCGCTGCTAGTAAGAAAACTTTATTCACTTACGATACGATTCAAAGTTGAACCAATGGCTAAATATTGAAAGCCCCTCTTCACCTGCTTCACCCCGTCGCAAAGCGGTGACGCTAGGTTTGTAATAATCCGAACAAGTAAGCAGATCTATTGTCTTCTTATATCGATGACCATACAAATTTTTAACCAATTAACGTGTGTGAAAGGGACAAATGCTTCATGTCCGCAACAAACCCTGTAGGTATGCTAGCAAAGCATAACTATTGGGATGCATTTGAGCTAGATAATATTTATTTTTATTTTTCTTGGCAAATACATAATGTAAAAATAGCTCAAGCTTCTGTTTTCGTCAAAAGTTGATTATAATTAATTTCTCATTTCTTCAACAATTATGTGGAAGAGAAAGAGATATCGGTTGAAACCTTCAAGACTAATGAAATGGTCTGGGATAATACTTTTTAAGTTCTAATAATTTTTCACTTGCGCTTTATCACTATTGCCCTCATAAACGACGTTTCGATGAATAACAGAACTAAGGCAGCGTCCACACTTGTACCTTTACACCGTATCGTAACTTCGCCACAATTACCGACGCGTATCATGATACTAGTGTGGACGCCAAATCCCGACCACTACTCTAGTAGCACGCTAGCGTTTATCGCGCACATAAACGCATCTGTCTCTCTCGCACACGCGTACTGGTCTGAAAGGGATATACCTATGCTTTATATCAGCGATAAAAGCTAACGTGCTATACCCCGGGGCAATTCGCGCGTCATTAGAGATGAAGTCCCACTCGAGATAAGCCAAAAAGAGCTGTCTGATCCCTTCAAATCTGTCATATTTTGACACATCTCGAACGTCAGATGAATCTCGATGAGTGCCAGAATAAGGGGCCTGGCGTCTTAGTATATTCACGATCACGATACGCGTTGACGATTGGGACGTATATACGATACGGCGTGAAGATAATCCATAATCCTTTCTTTTCCTTAAAAAAAAGCGTTGCAAGAATTAACTAAGTCCATCTCTTTCGAGTAGTTTCTATCTTTAATGATCATTTGAGCTTTATTAGTTTGTAGCGCGACTTCAACGCTCATGTGTGTTTATGGCACGTGAAAACTCAGTGCAATGAGGCGGCAGCGAATGGGTTAAAAAGCTGTATACTCTATGTAAGATTAAGGCATAAGGGGAGATGAAAACCATTAAGTCCATGTTCATTTTGTATTTGGCTTTTTTATTTATATATTTACAAATCTAGTCACATCCGTCTTTATCTAAAATTATTTCATTAGTTGAATAAGTTGTCCTAAATAAATCACATCGCTATAGCTCAGCAACTACTAGGATTTGCAATCCGATATTTTTAGTATGGCTAATTCCGGAATTCCGGAATCGGCCCATACTAGAAATACCGGAATTGCAGACCCTAGCAACAACGTATGTATATGCGCCACACTATGTACGAAACTAAGATCGATCAAGTTACTTTTGTAAGATATTGTTTTATTTAGAAGCAGAGGGAGTAGGAGAGCAAAATAATGTTAACTTTAAAAATAAACAATTCGTCACTACACAACCGCGTTGTCGCAAGAATTCTAATTTGATGTAACTCGTTTTCTGTTAATGGTTTAGGCCAAATTATTTATATTATTTGAATATTTTAAATATATAATATCCTTGCAAATTAATGTTTTGAGATCATAATATTTTAAAATGGTAGGACCTTGTGCAAGGTCCGTCCGGATCGCTACCACCATCTTGCTCGCTAATCCTGCCGCTAAGCAGCAGTGCTTGCACTGTTGTGTTCCGGCGTGGAGAGCAAGACAGCCGGTGTGATTACTGGCACAAGAGGTATTCCATCTTAGCCCTCTGGGTTCGCAACGCATCTGCACTCTCTTTTTTGTTGCAGGTGTCTATAGGCGGTGGTGATCACTTACCATCAGGTGACCAACTTCCTTGTTTTCCTTCCTATTTATAAAAAAAAACTTAAATTTCGTACATTGTGTGGCTGTCCTATACATTCGTTCACAAACTGTTTAGGTACACTTTACATGTTAAACAAAAGCATTTTCAGTTTAATTCGACTGCAGTTAGCCAGGACAGCTGAAATATGGCAAACACTGACCCCCTTATTCATAAACGCTTCGTAAACGTTTGTTAGTTAAAACATTTATGTCTTTATCTGTCATTGTGACGTTTGCCCTCGAATAAGAGACAAAACATTTATTAGCTTAAATTTTTAGTTTTTATGAATAAGGGGATGAAAAAACAAACGGAAATAAAACATTACGTTGTTAAACTTTAAATAGCTTGCTGGATACAAACTGAACCACGCCAACTACGTTTTAAGGTTGGTAATAACTAGAACAAACCTGTGGGATGTTTTTTGAGTTTGGAGCACTCGACACTCGGCAGCCGTACGCCAATCAGTGCCGGCTAAATTAAATGCTTGCGTTTTTGATTGGCCAACGGCAGGCGAATGTTGAGCATTCGAAAGTCAAAATCGACCCGGAGTTCAGCTATAGTAGCACGTTAGCGTTTTCGCGTACATAAAGCATCTGTCCCTCTCGCACTTGCTTACTGTTTAGAAAGGGATATAATGCTTAATGTCAGCGATAAAAGCTAGCTTGCTAGGGCCCATGTTATGTACAGTCCACTACAAAAGATGTATAAATGTTTGTACCTCATTTTAATGCAATAAGGTGCAAAATTGGATAAGTACATATTTTTGCTGTCGACTATACTCAATCGGTGAGACGTTTTATAACAAAGTTTTTTTTATTTGAACTTTAATTGAATCCACAGACTAGTTAGCATAACGTGGTTTGAAACATTTAGTTAAAATTGTTGGTTTAAAAACGTTACATTTAAATACAATGTATGTTATACAAATTACTGTATTTACAACAGGTTTAGGTACAAAAAAATAGAGACCGAATAAGGTACTAGCTCTAATTATTGATAGTGCTTAATACTACATTGGTTTGAGCGTTGCAGGTTTTATTTTCTAACTCGTAAACTTGATCTTGAAAATATTCTAACTACAGACGGAGTGTCGTGAAACGTTGAAAACGGATCCCCAATTATTATTAATTAATGCATAAAAAGGTACTTTTATAATCATCATCATCATCATCTCAGCCACAAGAAGTCCACTGTTGAACATAGGCCTCCTCCATGGATTTCCAAAGTGGCCGGTTGAAAGCAGCATGCAACCAGCGCCTTCCTGCCACCTGTATGAGGTCATCGGACCGTCTTGTGGCTGGTCGTCCTACGTTGCGCTTGCCAATACGCGGCCGCCATTCGAGAACTTTTTGACCCCATCGGCCATCAGTTCTCCGTGCTATGTGCCCTGCCCACTGCCACTTCAACTTGTTAATCCGCTGGGCTACGTCGGTTACGTCGGCTAAGTACGTCGGTTTTATAATATCTCTAAATTAAAACATTTTTTCCACTTATTTTAAAATTGAATATTTTTGTGTATAAATTTTGTGAAAAATCTTTTTGGCGTACTGGCTTCTTTTATCTGTGACTTCTTCCCTAAGTTCGATGTTAAATTATCTATCTCACATTTCTAGAAGTCAATGAGAAAGTCGGAAATGCTACACAAAACGTAGAATTTATTTACCCCAATATCTAAAGGCAACTACCCGTTTTTATAGGTTAAAAGTATTCTATACTTTAAATCAAGACATACTCAAGTAAGCTTATATACGAGTATAATAATCCACTATGGGATTACTTTATCAGGGCCCAATATAATAAATGCGACAGGTGACAGTGACAATTCGGTATACATTGCTTGCCTACTATGATGTTAAGTCTGTAAGTCTGTCGCGTTACTTGTCGACACAGTAATGCACAGCGCATTGTCACTGTCACCTGTCGCCTGTTGCGTTTATGAAATTGGTCCCTGACAGCTGCACAGTTAGCAAATTCTAGTGTAAAGGTGCCTTTACACTAGAATTTTACGAAAAATCATTTTTTGATTACAAACCAACGTAGTATTTAGCACTGTCAATTTTCTATGTTAACACTACATCATAAATTGTTTGAAGGCACATTTTTTAATAGAATGTTCTAACGTTTGTTCTATAAACTCTTAACGATTCCGACGTTGAACCTACACGTGGTCTAACGCAAAGTTTGCTAAAAACACTTGTTTTTATTATTTTCACACTAAATTCGTGAATTTAATGTTCTTTTAATCAACGTTTAGGATATTTACAACTGTTGAGCCGAAGGTGTTACTTGCTTTTTGGTTTACATCACATCAAGTATACCGCAAATATGACTTATCTTATATATTTTTTATATTATCTACACTTCGCCCTGGTAACATTTTTTAGGGTTTTCATTCCGACTCCATTTATATTATTTAAATAATACTACTGTACATATTTAATTCGTATGTCTCTTCGCGTACATAGATATATACAAACATGTCCAAGATTAGGTATTTAATACAATTACTGAGATTCATAAACTAGGTTTAAAACTGTGATAATAATCACTCCCGCTCGCTGATAAGTTCCACTTAGGTTCACAACCTCCTAAATTATTATTATTTAATATTTGGTGGATATCAGAACGTAAACCTAAAGATAAAGTGGTTGCAATATTAAGTTGATTGTTTGCGAGCGAGAGGTCAATGCATCGAGTTCCCGTAACACAATATAGAAATACAAGTATCAAGGCTGTATAAGGCAAACTTTTTTGCCGTTGCATAAAAAAAAGTTCCTACAGATGGCATGAATCGCTGAGTTACACATTCCACAAATTTTCTAATCCCTTCCAATTCGCTACCCTTTGCATGCACATGTTTGACGAGATACTTGAGGTATTATGGGAAATTAGGTTTTATAGTAATCTGGTATTAAAAGAACTCTGCGTACCTAAAATCTGACATAATATTAATCCACGTCCACTCTTGTATTTTCACACCGTATCGTATCCCAGTTCCGATCGCCGACGTGTATCACGGTCGCTACAATAGACGCCAATGATCGTCGATACCTACTCATCATGATACGCGACCATGATCGTGATGGGTTACGATACGGGGTGATGATACAAGTGTGGACGCGACTTTTCAATCTGTAATATTAGCAGAGTGCAATTTTAACACTTGGGAATGCATGCATAATTTTTACATCGTACTTAGTTTTACATATTTCAATAGTACCTAGGTATCATCAGGTTTTCCCTTCGAATAAACCTACGCTGTTAGTCTCCAAACAGCTTAAAGAGCTTCACTAAGGGTTTGTTAGTCAGTGGTACTATGCTCTACACTTGTATTGGTAGATTGTGTCGTCGGGTATGCTGCGCGTGCGGCGCTCAGTAGCGCGGCGCGACGCGAGCGGACAACCGCGGGGAGCGGCGCGGCGAACCCACCGCCACCTGCTATGGCTTCAACCTTTTGAAGCCTGCGCCATCCTGACCTAAAACAATAAATTAAAAAAGTAAAGACGGCTGTTCTTTGGCGCTTTATCACTTTCTCGTAGATACATTATCAATTAAGAGGATTATTATTAACTCGCCGTTCTATCACGTATTTTACTTCTGGGTAACTTTGACCATGATCCCAGCTATAGGATCGGAGCTATAGGATAGGATTGAAGCTATAGGATCGATCGATCAGACCGATATGATCATGGTTACACATTAATTTATATGGATGTACAGGTTTCCTCACAATGTTTTCCTGTACCTTAAGAGCATCGGTTTATACAGTGCTTAGAAAAACTCAAAGGTAAAAAATGGCGATAGCTGGGGTTCGAACTCGGTGCCTTACGATCACGCGTCCACCCCATAGCCACTGGGCCACCAGCGCTCTGATCAACCAAAAAGATAATAAAAAAATTAAATGAATATTTACAAAATACATAAATAAAAAAAAAAACAAATATACGGGTCAAATTGAGAACCTCCTCCGTTTTTATTTCGTCGGTTAAAAATATAGAGGGAATTTCTTAACGGTTGCATACTTGTTTTCTCTTTTCATTTAGGGAAAAACAAGAGAGGACTGACAGGAGCTTCAACCACAGTACACAGCATCGCGGCTTAAAAGTCCCTACGGGTAGCTACTGTTGCTGAACTATCGATAGTTTGACTATAGATATTTGAAATTGAAAAATAGTCATAATATCGATATCCATAGTATCGATAGTAATGACTTCAATACTATCAATAGTTATAAATACTATTGCTACTATCGATAGTAGTAAACGCCTATCGATATTGTGGCCATTTTTCGAGGTCACGATACTATCAACAATACTATCAATAGTTCAATATATTACCGCAACGCTACTGGCAGTAGGGTTGTCATATATTTTCTTAATATTCTCAAAAATACTATATGCAACCGAAAAATGTTGGCAATCCTAACTGGCCCTGTAGCCCTGACGAGAGATCGTCAACATACCTAACTTGAGCTCCTCGTAGAGAGTAGGGTCCACCTCGCGCGGCTGCGGCGCCGCGCCGGCGGGGTTCTGCAGCGTCTCGTGGCGCCACGCCGTGCTCACCGAGACGCCGTTCGCCACGCCGTTGCCGCCGTTCGCGGCGCCGTTGGGGACCACACCCTGGTTGTAGAAAACATATAATACGGTATTCTAATGCCTTTTTCTTATTTCCAAGCCAACACTAAATCGTGTTTATTTTATTACTGTAAGCTTTTGACTAATTACTTACATAGTAAAATTTTCTACATTTTTTATTTGGATTTGGATTCGATTTCGAATGACATATTTCGAAACAAAAAAAATTAATTTAAAAATAATTTTCTCTTCGTCATCTTTGTAACTTTGTATCACTGTAACTTCTAAAATATCAGGTTTTTTGCCTATTTCTATGGACATAAATATGTTTTTAGTGGTCGTCTACAACAATTTTGCACTTTTATGCCATTAGATTTTTAAGTGGAATACCGTATTAGGCACTGGAGAAACTAGAATGCGTCCTTACGGAAACAATGGAATTTATTGGACTAAAGAAAAAGAAATTGTCAAAGACAATTTTTAGTGTTGCAAATACTGGTGAAATATTTAAATAACAATTCAGCCAACAATCAGCCTATGTCTATCCACTGTTGTGTTAGTTTTCACTAGACATTTGCGGGTGGTAGGACCTTATGCAAGGTAAGTCCAGATCGCTCCCACCATCTTGCTCGCTAACCGAGCCGCTAAGCAGCAGTGTTTGCACTGTTTTGTTCCGGTGTGGAAGTTAGACAACCGGTGAAATTACTGGCACAAGAGGTATTCCATCTTAGCCCTGAGGCATTACACCTTAGTTCTCTGAGTTGGAGGCATCTACAAACTCCTTAGTGTTGCAGGTGTGTATGGACGAAGGGGATCACTTACCATCAGGTGACCTACTTGCACGTTTTCCTTCCTATTTTATATAAAAAACAGTTATCGCAGATCTGTTCTCAATTCATTGTTTTATATTATGCTTACGTTGATCACGGTATCAGGATTTGGTTCTCTGAGGTAGCTCGGATTTTCAAACGCCACGCCGCCTTGCGCTTTAAGTCTTAAATTCTGAAAAAGAAATAATGATAGACCTTTTAGTCTAAAATTCCATTTTCGTTGCGCGTGGATACCGTCTAATTAACAGACATTCTGGGTTTTAGAAAACTAGTAAGACCGACTAAATTGATCCATGTGTTGTTATTGTTATCGACGTCTGTTTTTCTTCTTTCATCGACCGATAGCGGTCGATAGAGAAATAACCACTTACACCACTCAATCAATGATCTCGTGAATTTTGAGATGATAGACTACGTCGATTATATCCGAAATCATATTAGTCATTTAGTGATATATTGCTTAATTTGTTCTTCAAACTCTCATTATTCTACGCCTATATTACCTAAAAAGGAGCACTTTAGAAACGTATTTCTTCACTTCTACGTTCTTCAAACCCTCACCATCCTACGCCTGTAGTCAGTACCTACAATCGAGAAATGTTTAGTGACGTTTTCCTTCATTTCTTTGTTTTTCTAACCTTCACCTTCCTATACCTTCAACCTGTAAAAGGGAGAACTCTTAATAATGTAAGTCTTCTTTATAACATTATCAGGACTTTAGCGCGATAAAAATATATTGTTGATTTACCTCGACGTTTCGGCCATGTTTCAATGGCCCTGGTCACGAGTAGACAGTCTACTCGTGATCACGGCCATCGAAACATAACATTATAAATATGTGTGAAAGTCGCGAAAGTTTAAAACAATTTAATGTAAGTCTTCGTTCTGCAAACCCTCACCTTCCTGTGCCTGTAGTACAGGCCGGCGGCGGCCAGGATGGCGGCGACGAGGATGCAGGCGAGCGCGCCGCCCACGGCCGGCGCCGCGCCGCCCGCCGCCACCGGCGCCGCCGCCGCGCCCGCCTCCTGCCCCGCCGTCGAGAACATGATCGGCAGGCTCAGCGACGACGTGCCTGCAAACCGGACGACGGGTTACTCATCGGCCTCGTCTACTACACACTGTATGAGAGCGAACGCCTATCGAACGAGTAGTATGAGCCCGAACCGCGGGTTGTAGGACCTTGTGCGAGGTCCCACCATCTTGCTCGCTAATCCAGCCGCTAAGCAGCAGTGCTTGCGCTGTTGTGTTCCAGCGTGGAGAGCAAGACAGCCGGTGCAATTACTGGCATAAGAGGTATACCATTTTAGCCCTCTGGGTTGGCAACGCATCTGCAATATCCTTGGTGTTGCGGATGTCTATAGGCGGTGGTGATCACTTAATACCATCAGGTGACTCACTTGCTTGTTCATTAAAAAAAACCCACACGAGTCAGCGGACGCTCACATACTATTTTTCTATAGGCGTGTACTCGCTTCGTGCGCCCGTGCGACTTAGCGGAGGTCCTAAACAGTGTTAAGGAAAAAGGCAATGCTTAATGGCTGTGCAAGCCAATGCGGAAGCGGCACACGCGACCATTTAGCCCGACAGGTGAGAGAGGTAACAGGACTGAGTTGCAGGGCAGGACCGCACCTTTTGGCTCTCTCTACACTTTGTTAAAATTGTTAAATCAAATATAAATTTAAGTATGAGATCCTATATTATTTCTAAATTCAATAAATGATAATAGATAGAAACACAGGTTAACTAAACTGCGAAGAAACTGAGCAGCGTGCTGGGACAAAAATGGACCCTAGTTCTTGTATAGCCCAGCCATCTCATTGGTTGTTTTTTTTCGCACTATCCTGGTGGAAAGCCAGCCTCAGTGTGTGGACTCACCGGCCTCGTTGGCTGCCTTCACGACGCACTCGTAGCGCACGTCGTCCTGCAGGCCGGTCAGCACGACGCTGGTCTCGCTCGTGTCCAGCTTCTCCGGCACCTTGGCGCCATACGCGCGCCAGAACACCCGGTACAGGTACACGGTTTGAGGGTTCTTCGTTGGTGGGTCCCAGCTGTTAGATAACATTACATTATTTTAAACTGGACACCGTTCCATGGGTGATACTAATATGCCACCTGTGATTCGAATTCCAGGGAAAACAGTGGATACATACATATACGTCGATTCCATGAAATTATTGAATTGATAGTTTCATACATTTTCAGCTCCAATTCTTATGATAGGTCGACCTGTACAGTTTGGAACGGATCATCTATTTATCAGCCGCATAGAGTCGGGCATCTATATATCTTCACGCTTCATTAGTCTTAAGAGTCGGTCCCGCATCTACCACCTGTATACCTTGTGATTAGCATTGATAGTCAGCCCTGGAAATGTCATGTCCACTAACCTCAGAAGCACCGAATGGGGCGTAGGCGCAACGTGAGCCTTCAAGCTCCTTGGCGGGCCAGGCAGGCGTGCGCCGGAGTCGCGGAAGCAGGCGAGTGCGCGGCGTGCGTGCTGCAGCGCGCAGGAGCGGGCGACGGCACCGCCGCGGCACAGCTCCAGGCAGTTCCGCGGGACCCCCCAAGACGCACAGCAGCTACGGTGGTCTGCAACATGGTAATTGTGTTACTATTTTTTGCTGGGCGAAGAGTGAATAACAATAAAACTATTTATTTCAGGCTGCATAGGCTTAAAGAAACAAAATACCTTAAAGACTAACATACATATTTATAAAACATTAAAATTAACACGTTACTTCGGCGACGTGTGATCTAACTTGAAGATGTCCAACAGCCGTCTACGAAAACGGCGGAATGCCAAGGGAGTCGCTTCGCGGCCAGAACTCCAGTTTCATGAAAGTGCCAGCACCACAACCATTGAAGTGTACGTAATATTCTATGTTATGTTACCTGATCCATCAGCTGCGCATTTCATCAGCTTATCAAAGTCATCCATGCACTCGGGACGGTCCATTATGTTGTCCATATCCAGGTGGAAGCTGCACGCATCGATGCAAGCAGACGACACGTTCATCTGTTCACACGAATAATATGTATGATCAACGAACAAGTTGGGACCGATGGATATCAAGGAACAAACACACAGAAAACCTCAATTCTGTTAAGAATGGTAGCGGCACATGACTAACTTGAAGAGTAAATGCGTGTTTATCGTGGCCATTACGCATTCGTACATCTGGCAAGCGCTAGCTGCTTAGAAACGGACATAAGCTTTATGTCAGCGATAGAAGCTAGCTTACTAAGGCAGCAGGACACTTTAAATAATGTCTACAATACCTGTGTGCAGCACTCGGTGACATTATGGTGTGGCGTGGTCGGCCGTAGCCGAACCGACACTGGCCGCAGGGTCTTGCCGAAAGCATTCTCCGCGTGACAGAAGTAGTCGCCCTCGTCTGATTCCGATATCTTCTTTATTATCAGACGCATCGTGTATTTAGTTTGCTCCTGTGTGAGAAAAACTACAGTTTACAAAATGAGTTCAACTGGTAACAAGCTGTTATGTTTTTCACATAAAATTATTATTTATTATTATAAGCTTCCGCCTGTTTCCCTTTGGGGTAGGCAGAGACCACAGAACGCCATTTACTTCGGTCCTGGCATACTTCCCTTGCTTCCTCCACACACATTCCTCTCTTCATACATGCTCGGCGGTTACGGGTACTTCTAATTCTGCCTGTCTTTAGGACGTCGCCTATTTACTGCATAATATTACTGTGAGATAATATAGTTAAATATATGGATCACTCACGTATTTAAAGCCGAGTTATTGTTCGACCGACCGAAACCCAATACGGCCTCGCGGCAGGCCCAAAAGAAGAAGGAGGGACGAATGGGATATTTTTTCGCCTGACTGGCAGTAGAAAGCTCAGGATAGGGACGCGTGGAAGAAGAGGAGAGAGGCCTTTGCCCAGCAGTGGGACAGCACAGGTTACTAATACTAATACTATTGCTAGACATGTTTCGGACCAGTCCGTGGTCCTTAATCATGAGCCCCCGCGGCCGTGGCTCGATGATGATACGGAACCGAGTTCGGACAGCCCGACTGCTCGATCAGTGCATTCGAAATATAACTAAGGGGTTATTTACATGGAGTGAGTTCTCGTATGCGAGTTGCACTACATTGCGCGGCTCGATCAACCGATCGATCACATCATACCTCGGCAACCCGCAGTGTAATGCAGCTCGCATGCGAGAACTCGTACCATTGTAAATGGCCCCTAACTCGGCTTGAAATACGTGAGTGATCTGTTTATTTCAATATAGCTATTACGTTGTTTTAAACTTTCGCGATTTTCACACACATTTGTAAACGCGATGACAAATTGTTTATTTAGCCGTATTGCAATGGCCGTGGTCACGAGTCGACTCATGATGTCATAATCGAGTTTAGGTCTCGACTGACTTTATAAATTAAGATAGTTATGTGTCAAGAAATGTTGGTTACTCTCGGTTAGTTAGTAATTCGGAAAGCTATGTTTGTTTACATCAAAATTAGGCACTTTTTTACTTTAAAAGTAAATTATTTACGATAAAGTTATTTATTTATTTATTGATATTTAATTATTATAACTACTCGATACTTATATCTTTATGAACTTTAATCAAAGAATATTGTATAATTTTGCAAATTGTGATAATAATTTTGCATGGAATGAATAAAGCTTTTTTATCTACACATATATCATAAATGCTCTATAATGCGTTCAGAAACCGTAGGCAATGACCAGCATTATAACAACCAATATTATTATGAGATTTTTTCTAATTTGTTTCTATATTTGTTCAAATTCATTTTTTATTACATTATTTTAATGTGTACAGTCTATAGATATTTAATAAGTACCTAGTACTAGTAGCTAGTAGCAATGCAGGTCATTGCCGTATGGCTTCTGAACCCATCATAAAGTACTTATGATATGTGTGTAGATAAAGTAATTTATCTACACACATATCATAAAGGCTAAATAACGCGTTCAAAAACCCTAGGTTATGACCAGCATTATTACAACCAATGTTATTATAAGACTTTTCTTGTCTGTGGTAGTAGGTAAATCTGTACTTTATTGGTCATCACATTACCGATATCTCGTGACTGCTCGTGACGTTATGAATTTAAATTTGTAACAGCTGTCAAAATTCAAGTTGGTCTCTATTCTAGTATCCACAGATATTAAAACAGTTATCGATACGAAACGTCAACTCAGTATGATTTTTTAATTTAAACGCACGACATTTGATCTCGAGTGACATGAAAATAGCAACTTCATTCGTTCGTCTATGGTTTAAAAAAAATGTTCGTCCTGACGGATAGATCGAATCACAGAGTACTTTTTTAATATACATGGCCGCCATTAGTTGTCATTCTTTTTAGGTTTTTTGCTGTTACGATTTTTTGCAGTTATGATATGTGTGTAGATAATAGTATTTTATGCAACTGCTATATAATGAGAGGCCTTAAAACACGAGTGTGGTTTTATGAAACGAGCGTCAGCGAGTTTCATAATAGGATCACACGAGTGTTTTAAGGCCTAATTATATACAGTTGCATACATTACTTTATATACACACATATCATAACTGCAAAAAACCGTAACAGCAAAAAACCAACAAACAGTCATGGCGGCCATTCGATCTATCAGCCAAGACGAACGTTTATTTGAAACCATAGCCAAACGAATAGAGTCCCTATTGTCATGTCACTCGATATCAAATGTCGTGCGTTTAAATTAAAAAAACATACTGAGTTGACGTTTCGTATCGATAACTGTTTTAATATCTGTGGATACTAGAATAGAGACCAATTTGAATTTTGACAGCTGTTCCAAATTTAAATTCATAACGTCACGAGATATCGGTAATGAGAGTGATGTGGTTAGTGTAGTGTGCAACCCTATATTTGACATTAAAAATAATGAAGCAAACGAGGGTAGTTGTTCGCCGCCACCCGAGCCGCCTGTGCCGAGTAGCCGAGCTGTCAGGGCTTCGGTACGCAGTCGTCGTCGCGCCACCGCCGCGGGGGCTCATGATTAAGGGCCACGGACTGGTCCGAAACATGTCGGGCATTTCCCGACGCAAAAATACGTGAGTGATCCGCTTTATTAATATAGATATCGGTAATGTGATCACCAATAAACACTGACTACTAAGAGATACTACCCAATAAAGAACAGATTTACCTACTACCACAGACAAGAAAATTCTTATAATAACATCGGTTGTAATAATGCTGGTCATTTTCTATGGTTTTTGAACGCGTTATTTAGCAATTATGATATGTGTGTAGATAAAGTAATGTATGCAACTGTATATAATTAGGCCTTAAAACACTCGTGTGATCCTATTATGAAAATAATAGGATCACACGAAATAAAATAAAATACTAGTATGCAACTGTACATAATTAAGTCTTAAAACACTTGTGTGTTCCTATTATGAAACTCGCTGACGCTCGTTTCATAAATCCACACTCGTGTTTTAAGACCCCTCATTATGCAACAGTTGCATAAAATACTATTAATTTAATTTATTTCCTAAAAGCCTTACGTACGAACACTTCTTACAGAGTTCGACAGTGTCGTAAAAAAATGAAAATAAATGTATTTTGTATTATAAATAAATAAATAAGTTTAATTTGATAAGCAAGTTTTACATGTCTGATTTTATTATTAGAGTAGAGTTCGTTTTACTTACAAAATGATACCATGTTTCGTTTTACCCGATGTTATTCCGTCCCGAGAACCAACGCATGTTCCGAAGAATTCCAACATTATAATTGACCTTTTCTCATCAAAAGTACTACGCCACGTTTAACACCATTTATGATAATTTCCCCCAATTTATGTATTTCCCTTTTGCTTTATTACTGACATCATTAAGAAACGTCTTTTATTTCTGTCCGTTTGATCTACAAAGCTGTTCGTAACATCATTACAGGAACTTAGGGAATATTAAAGTGTCTGGCGAGGTCTGCGCAGTTAGAACATGAATAAGAATGAGATTAGAAGATTAGCATAGCATTAAATAAATCACAAACTTAATACAAAATTCCATGTTTATAATTATTTGTCTCCCAAAATATACCTTATACTTAAGGGGTAAATGTGTGAATTTGAATCAAGGCATAAAATATAGATGGGACTGTGTGGCATTAGCAGTGGGCGTTCGGCAATAGATTTTGCATTTAAATAATGGCCAAGTTGAGTTGTTTACAATTATTAAGTTGCAAAGCCGAAGCTTGCAATATTTTAATACAAAAAGGTCAACAAAATCAAAAACATTGTACCGTTTCTAAAATAGTGAGTTTTTAAGTCGTAACTGTTTTGTAACAATTTGCATCAGTTTAATAATTAAATGCTTACTAAACTGATATAAGTCGTTACATAACCATTACGAAAGTGATATTAATTATTTCAGTAAAACGCAAACACGGTACAATGTTTTTTTATTTTAACCCCGAGACTTTCTCTTTTTTTTTTGTGTTTTTTGTGCACAAAAATGTATTATTTTGTATTTTTAAACTTGTGTACCTATATTATGTGATCTACCGAAATTAGGTTATTGATCGCAATCGAAACTAAACTTCGGGTACTAAAACTAAACTACATTTCAACCGAAGTCGAATCGAGTCAAATCGAGTCAAAAATTGGATATGGAGTTAGTATTGTGTTCGTACTATATAAAATATTTATAAGTCGTGTGTATAAACCCATTTGAGAACATCCTTCTTGTTGTCAGTTTTTTATTTTTTTACGCTTTTATTCTGCTACGTCCAACAAGATTGGAGCCTAATTTTGCTAATAGTTACACATTACTTTCACTTCTCGCTGATATTCCTCTCGTACTTTAATACTTTCTTTTCCCTTCCTGGAGGTTTTCTCTCCTAAAAAGTTATTCTAATCTCACCTCTTGATCAGCCAATAGTTGTATGGTGTAGTTAGGTCCGTCAATGACGGGGGTCCGTCCGTTGGGGTCCCGCCAGAATGCGATAGTCGGCTTAGGCAGGGCTTCCACCCTACACTCCAGGATCACAGAGTCACCTGCAGCCGCCATTGTGATGCCGGAGGCTTGGATCGTTGGGACATCTGTTCAGGGTGGTAGGTTTATATAATTCTCGCAGTACCGGTTCTTATAAATTACTAAAACGAGCCAGCAGTTTGCTTTGCTGTACAGTAATAGTTTAATAATTTATTCAATTACGAAATGGCATTGCATTTCTCAATGATTTACAATTTTCTAACAATAGATTGACAATTAGGATCAGGGGAATGACCGGCCAAGTTTAGTTTATCTCAGTTATCTATACGCGTCCCTTTTTTGTGACACTAGTTAGACAGAGACGTAAGGAGGGATAAATTAAACCTGGACTGGTCATGTTAGATGATTGATCTTCACATTCTTCACACTAGGTCAAGCCTGTGTAGTGAGGGTCAAGTTAGCGGCAACAGAGAGATAACAGTTAGATGATGCGTCAACAGACAGGAGATTGTGGGGTTACAATCAAAAATATTCCACCGTTACTAAAATAATTAATACCCATCAGTTTTGTAACGATTTACAATATATCAGTGAAAGAAAGAAATACATTTATTGAAGACTATTCAACACAAAACACACACATACACACATCACACAGAGTACAATTATAACAAACACAGTTACGTTTGTGTTTAATAGAAACAAAAAAGGCGCCATTCAGTAACTGCCTCGGTAAAACCGAGACGCTGAGTTTAATAACGAGTTCATTATTAAACTGATATAAATCGTTACAAAACAGTTACGAAACTGACATCAATTATTTTAGTAAGCGTAGAAGCTTTTGATTTTGACCCAATGCATATACAACTAACACAAACGAATGTCACTGTACGGTTTACAACTGAAATGTGTCGACACTTTGACAGTGGACATGTTTTGGAAATGACTGTAGAAAATGTTGTCAGTGTGACAGACTCACGAGATATGTTGATCTTGCGGGAAGCCTGCATGGGCGTGCCATATCCGTTGTCGGCGTAGCACGAGATCTGGTCCATGTCGCGCGTCACGTTGTGGATCACCGTCACCATATGACGCGTCTCCACTTGCCGGATCAGGTGGCCTGGTAAGCAAAGATCAGGGTCATGTTACACACATCACAACATCCAGCCTTCCTCTTCCTGTGATCACGACATCAGTTACGTGGCCGCAGGGCCTTTGGTCTGCTGCAAAGTCGAATCGTCAGGTCAGGTTTGCAAAGCTCAAAATCAGCCAAAGAAGACCGTTATACCTTGTTTTTTAAACAGTTACGCCGCACAATCTCGTATGCACTATACTTATAACAATTTATTTGAAACTATAAGTTTGCACGCCAAAGACACGTTAAGTTGCTAAACTTCATGAGACTTTGTTAGTTAATGGTGACTAGGTACAGTCAGGAGCACCAACATCAAAGCAAGCAACCTTCCGAAAATATTATACAGTCTCTGACGCTTTACTATTTCTGATTAGGCTGACTGTACATATTTATGAAGGATTGTAAAACATTGGCTGTGTACATATTGACGCTTGTGACATGTACATACTTTGATATTTGTATAGGTAGTAAGATTAACATTTTTCAACTGATCACAACTTTTTTCATATTGCAATTGGTGTCAGTGGAAATCATCATATGTATATAAGGCTTCTGTCGCTGTCTTAGTACTGCCTCTCTAAATACTTCATGGATACAAAAGAGACTTACCAGAAATGTAAAGGGATATCGTGGGCGTTGGAGTTCCCATCGCGATACATAGGATCGTCATGCTGGAACCTTCTACGACCAGGTTTACCGGGTTCACAGTTGGCGGCTGCAACAAAAATGATAGATTATTGCGATTTTAAGAAAAAGGCTTAAAAGCGTTAATGATATTCAACGATCTTTATCTAAGACAACTGTTCTGTAAATAATGAATCATTATGACTTCGTTTCTGCTGTAAATTCCCTAAATCTGTTATCAATAAAGAAGAAAGTGGAATACAAAGATATGGTAGAACAATATAAGTAAAAACAATTTAAGATCTAATTTGACATTAACCAGGTAAGACGATTAGGAAGTTTCTTCGACGGTGTAGAGTTGTTTAAATCCTTTAAGAGTTGATCCAGAACTATGATAGGATTTTGTGGAACTGAGGTGGATTTTGTAGAATATTCTAGACGAAGTTATAATTATGCTCATAATTCTACAAATTCTACTTTAGGTTTAAGTTAACATCGTTGTAAGAGTATGGAGTCAATTTCTTTGGAGATTGATCCTAAACATACCAACCTGGCTAAAGAATTGGCTTTACAAAGTATTATAAAAGAAGTGATGTAAGTCGGCCTTCGACATAAACTTAAACCAGCTTAATTCAAAGTAACAGTGTCTCTAGTAGAATTTAACGTGAGGCCTTAATATGACCGGTCAAGTTCAGTTTATCTGAGTTTATCTCTATGCGTGTCCCTTTCTTTTGACACCAGCTTGACAGAGACGCTGGATAAATTGAACCTGGGCTAGTCATGTTAAGGTCACTGGGGTGTACATGGAAATTAGAAAAATTAAAGTCCTACCTCCACATAAGCCGGATAAGCTGGGTCAGTCCAGGCCAGGAGCGTCTCCGAGGGCATGGAGTCTCCAGCTGCAGCGTGCGCCTTCACCCAGCACACGTACTGCGTGTTGGGAGTCAGCTTCTCCAAGGTATGGCCAGGAACTGTCGTGCTGATTGATGTGACGTTGCCTTGAGTGAGCTGGGTAGGCGATTTGTAGTATAGCCTGAGGAAGAATGCATTCTGTAAATAAATCATCATGACTGACTACTTAGGCCGTCAGGTGAGATAGGCGTAAATCCATGATCAGTTTTAAGTTCATAATTAAATACCGGCCAAGTGCAAGCCGAAATTGTGCACCCATGGTTATATGTAGTATAATATTTCTGTTGTGTGTTTTTATAATCACCTTGTCCGTCACAATTTATTTAAGTCAGTACTTTTTATTCTACACTGATAATCTCTTAACGGTTTCTCTTACATATAAGTCGGAATTGAATGACGTTCAAAGGATCTGAAAAAATATGGCCAACAGGAATACAATGTACAACAACAACAATCAGACTATTCTGTAAAAAGTATGTGAGATCAGGTCATTCATAAATAAATAAAAAACAGATATACAAGTCGACATGAGAACCTCCTCCGTGTTTTATCGTCAGTTGAAAATAAGCCATTTTTCTGAAAACGTTTAAAAACATTGAAAATTTTACAGAAATAAGTACCTAGGTAACATTGCCTTCGCTAGAACTAAAAGTATTGGCAAAGTTGCATCGTTAAAGTTAAGTCTTTCGGCTTCAAAACAAAGTAAGTACCCGATATGTTCACTACGGACCAACAATTTAATGGCAAGAGTACATGATTAATTTCAAAATACAGTTTAACTGGGTATTTGGCAAGCCGAAACCAGTCGCACTAGAGTCGGGCAACTAATCAATTTGCTTTTACGGCGACAACTTTCAAGAACAGCAACTCCTGTGTATAGGTATCTCGGGGATGTAAAGTCTTATTCTGCCCAAGAACTTAAAGCAAACTTAAACAATGTTACTTTGATAGTTTCTGGAAGCGCTGTAATAAGCATCATCATAATTATATTTGGATAAAATATGACAGATTATTTATAGAGTTAACGGGAACTAGTAATTATGGTGAATTTATCGCGCTAAAGTCCTGTTAACGTTATAATATGTGTGAAAATCGCGAAAGTTCAGGGTGTCTCCTTTAAATCGGTCAGTGTGGGAAAGTCTGAAACTATAAGACATACGAAGATCTGTTCTTAGGAACCATGTCATCGATTTTAATAAGAGAAAAACTGCAATCGTACATTTAAAAAAAACCTGTACTCAGCTCGGGAATAGAACCCGGTTGTTTTGAAAAAATAAATAAACTTAAACTATTTCTATTTAGATATCGATTGTGTAGGTCTCAAGCAGTAAATGGCACTATGAAACATGATGCCTAAAATGAATAAAATGCATTGTTTTCACATACTTTAATTTATTTGACATGCCTGAACTTGTTAAATATTGTAACGGCAGTCACTTCGAACACCCACTAAAATAATTAATGTATGTGAAAACAATGCATTTTATTCATTTTAGACATCAAGTTTCATAGAGCCATTTACTGCTTAAGACCTGCACAATCGATATCTTATCCTCTGTCTGAATTCGACTGAATATTTTTTAATTTAAAATTTTATTTCCTCCACTCAAAAAACAAACGAAAATCAAAGGTTGCTAAGTACTTAACATGGCAATTTCAGTGCTAACTAAATTTCGGTTATTTCTCATTCGCCATTTTGGTATAAGGTTCACTATATCCCTCACTACATCCGTACAGCAGGTTCGTAAAAAAAATCAGTAATACGATATTTCCAATATACTAGATTTCCGATAAGCCGAGCTTCTTCTGAGCTCCTGTACTATTGACTTTCACCGATATTATGACAGATGTTAACCAACTTCTGAGAAGATCACAGACCGTAATGCCTAAATATCTGACCTTATTGGATAGTTTCAATCGAATTAAGGTAAGGTTCATAAGTAATATTCAAGCGTTTAACTACTGTCATTGTCGGCAACAATCATTGTTATCAGAATTTTGAAGAAAGGGATGACAATTAGCGTAGACATTTGTCATATCCTGAAGCTTTTCCGGGAGACCTGGAGTGCGATTTTTGAATATCACTGGGAGACTAAAGCTCATTAAAATGGCCGTTTCCATAGAGATTCGGCCATTTTGGTGAGCTTAGTCACCCAGTGAGATTCAAAAATCGCACCTCTGCCTGCTCTAGGTCTGCTCTAGTAGCACGCAAGCGCTTATCGCGCACATAAATGCTTCCGTCCCTCTCGCACACGCGTACTGGTTAGAAAGGGATATATGCTTTATGTCGATAACTGCCCAATATTCACTTAGTAACATTAAATCTCGATAAAATATATATTAGCAGAGAGTTTTCAATACGCATTTTCCTTAAAGCAAAGATACCTAATTAAATTATTTCTTAGCGCCAATTTTCGTGCTTGGGACCGTAAGTATATAAAACATTATTTTTAGCTGAAACTTTTTTTGGGAAGCAAACATGTAATTGTGTGTGTAATTTCAATTCAATGTACTTAATGAGCAAATTAAGTAATTGAGACTTTTTTAACTCAGGCGATATTCGATGAAGGAAGTAAAAAAAACCGGACAAGTACGAGTCGGACTCGCGCACAAAGGTTTCCGTATCATTATCTATAATAAATATTTATTTTATTCTGGTTTTTAGTATTTGTTGCTATAGCGGCAATAGAAATACATCATCCGTGAAAATTTCAACTTCCTAACTATCACGGTTCATGAGATACAGCCTGGTGACAGACAAACGGACAGCAGAGTCATAGTTAATAGGGTCCCTTTTTAACCTTTGGGTACGGAACCCTAAAATGGACCAAAGCCGCGAATAAGACTGGTATACCCATAACTACGCATTTAAACTTGTTTCTATGTTTGTTTTGTTTCAAAACGGTTAAAATTCGGACTGAAACAAGTTTATAAGCATAACTCTTCTCCGAGTACCTGCCATACTCATACTTAGGGAATGATCGGAAAGTTTCTGAGTCAATGCAAAATCCAACATAAGTTTTAATAGAATAGGATGAAAAACGAACATATCCAAAAGAATCGCTGATCCGTTGCCCACCTTTAGCGCTTTTAGCCGCGCCGCGTTAAAATTGTGCAGCTACGAGTAATACCAAAATTGACAATGTGGTCTTTTGTTAGTTACTTAAACGTAGTGTTTATGTCGAAACTGGATCGCATAATGCGTCGTATTACAAAACGGCTAACCGAAATACAAAACGCCGCTGTTTTGAAAACTGTCTCTCAAAACGGCTGAATGTGACACCGCCGTAGTAGTACCATAGCAATCCCATTCTTCAATATGGCTGATTGACACGTCATCTTACTGTAACCGATGTCTTCTTATTCCATAGGATCATTTATATTTACGAGCAGATTAATTAAATTATTTTCGCTTATAGTAGTGGTCACAAAATAACTTAGCACCTATTTCTTAACTATTTACAATCCGGCTTAATATAAGTCGCCATTTTGTAGAATCTAGAGTCAAAACATTACGGCTGACGTCACTCTGCCGTGTTATACACGTGTTCTTGCCACGCCCCGTGTTGGGCGCCAGTGTTTTCTATGAGGCCTTGAAGAGAATAATGAAACAAAGTATTTATAAACCTTCCAGCCACCCTGGGTATACAGTTCCAAAGTTTTGTTGCAGCGCACACCGGCTAGAATAGGCCGCAGACGCAGGGAGCAAGTTTTCGGAAACTCAGTTTGTTGGACTGTTGAATATAAACCGCGGTGCCAAATATAACTATTCGGTGGACGGGCTTATTTGTAGCGCTGTTTGATCGTCTGGAAAGTTTCGTGCTTTTAATTATTATATAGCTGTTGCCGCGAACTCTAGTAACTGTAGTCCTTTGCATGAAGGTAGTAAAACTTGTAAATTAATAAGACAAACCTACATTGTACTACCTTAATGTATACCAAACGTAACCGTCTAGACGTTTAACTTGTGTACAGGGGTGTCAATTAAAGAGGAGGTTTAGAGTATGTAGTCGTCTCTTTTTGGCATGTTGCATTGCTATTTACAGTAAAGGGATCAGCTATTAAAATATCGCTTTTGATTTTAAAATTCCTTTCATGCTATACTATTTCTATGGGCGCGTCAGTTACCACGTCACTGCGAAATTCAGCCCAGTTCCGGAATCAGGGTAGCCTCACAATGCCGCGTGCATAATGCATTTGGTGCCTGCTTTCAGCAAACGGTTTCCGATTTCGTATCGACGCTCCGTTTCATTGCCTTTGGTAGGAGCATTAATTATTCCGCCTTTGATCACTTCGAGGAATACCAGTTTGTAGCTAAGTACTGAATTTCTGGCAAATCTGATTCTTAATAGGATAAATTAACTAGCTATCTAGATAGCTTAGAATGCGTTTCATATAAAATCGCATTTATTAATAACGTCCAACGTGACCTTAAAGTGATAAAAATCATTGTTAACTTACCTCCAAGTTTTGACCGTGTTGCAACGGCCGTGGTCACGAGTAGACTGAAGTGAAGGGTATCACTAAACGAAGAGGTCGAAACGTCGAGGTAAATTTAAAACGATTTAATCACGTTAAAGTCCCGTCTGACATTATTAGTAGTATGTGTGAAAATCGCAAAAGTAAATAAAATCTCATTAGTACTTACGTGTAAGAAATCTTCTCATCGGGATGCGAGAACTGTGGTGGTTGCCAGGTCAACGTGAGCCAGGTAGCCGAGTGCGACGACACGGCCAAGGAGTGGGGCGGAGATGGAATACCAGAGAGAGACTGTTCGGCTGCGGGGGAAAAGCTCATATTACTAAGTAGGAAGAAAGAAAAACGTTAATTGGTACAGGCTTAAACTACAGAACAGAAAGTCAGAGTTAAAATATCTTTATTCAGATTAAGCTTACAAGAAGCTCTGAATGGTATAAAATTTTGTCTTTTTTAATGCAACAGTAAGTAAAACGAGCAAGTGAGTCAGGTTATGATAAATGATCACCACCACCTATTAGGGAACCACGACACCAACCAAACTGCAGTTGCGTTGCCAACCCATAGGGCTAAGATGGAATACCTTTTGTACCATTTAGCAAAACAACGAACTAACGTATTTAGATACGTTATACGATACATTTGCTTAAGCTCAGGTTTTCTTCAATAGCTCCTCGTACTTAGTTGAGATGCTCAGGGGCCTTTTTTTATCTAAATGAAAGGCAACCGAGCATACTAGTCATCTGATGAGAAGGGATAACCCCCTGATTCGTCCAAGTACAACCTAGCGCCATTAACTTTGACATTCATATCATAAGTGCTTCTTGTAAGCCTGTTGTGGATAAGGACTGACTGTTACTGTGACTTTGAAAGAAGAATTAAAAGAAAAGAATCAAGTGAAACTAGAAACTATATCTCTACTCACGCTTCTCGCTAGTGACGTTGATGAGCAGCATGCTGCTAGGTAGAGACGTGCCGTGCTCGTTGACGGATACGACGAACACGTGGTACGTGCCGTTCAGCTCCAGTCCGTCGATGTGCGCCATGGTTTCCGTCGTGTTCAATTGCTGAGGACGATGAGCTTGCCTTAGTAAGCTTTAGGGTTTTAAGTACCCCTACAGAAACAACTTTCTGACTGAGACTGACGGAGATGGGATAATCAACTGATTTACCCACGCTAATCTGTCCGCAACATTTTAAAAACAATTAGAGATTTTTATTAATTAGTGTTAATGTTTTTTATCTGATTTCATTTTAGGCCTACGTTTATCCAAGCTACCTTATATTACACATCACTTAAACCTATTAAACAGTAAAATATCTCTTTGGAAACATGATTTTGTGGTAACGCCAAAAACAATTTTGGTAATACCAGAGATATACAACAACAACAACAACAAATATTCTTTATTGTACACCACATAAAAACACAACGCAAACAAATAAACGAATTAGAGAGGTAGACAATAGGCGGTCTTATCGCTTAAGATCGATCTCTTCCAGACAAGCGGTTTAACAATAAACAATAACAGATTAAAGTAGGTGGTGCAATAAACAAAACAGGAAACAACACGTAGTCTATATATACATAAATACACATAAACCTCTATACACATATAAACTAATAAAAATATAAACTAGATTCCATACATACCAGTAACAATATATTTTTAAAGGCCACAATCACTAGGAAAAAAAAAAACATAAAGTGAAGATCAAGTGAGTGACAGATAATGATTTATTAATAGAGTTTTAAAAATTGGATTTAGCTTGCATCAGTGCTAAAGAAAGCGAATTCCACAGACGAATGGATTGTGAAGTAAAAGAGTTACTATACAAAGATATACAAAGTGTGGGTAAAATAGTTGATTGACCCAGATACATACAGGGGCTTCAATCTTTTAAAACTTGCCTTTGCGTTGCGTTGTTTGAAAATAAAACACGAAAACACATGGAAAAAACAACAAATAAAGGAAGTAAACAGGAACAAGGTAATTTTATTGTTAAAGCAAAAATACATAAAGCTCGCGTGGTGCTAGCAATTACCGCAGGCTATGTATAGTAGGGGAAATATATTCACGTACCACCTTAGAAACCTATCGCAATGACGCAACGCGTTAAACGCCAGGCTACATCATACAAATGTCATGCGTGTGTCTCTTCGACTAGGTTCTACGGTGGTACGTGTTTCAATTTCCTTGACTGTACGCCAAACATATCACTTACGCAAAGTCAACCAAGTACCTTTTTACCCCCTTTTAAAGAATCTTATAACACACTTAGCTAGAGAAACTTTAGGTAATAGTACAATAAGATGTGGAAATGCTCACTATGCTGACTAACGATAATGTTAAGGACTAAGAGGACTACGATAGTAGTCATGTTAGTTTGATCGTTAATTTCTGTCTCAAGAAATCACAAAAAAGGGATGCAGATTGAGACAAAAACTTTTTTTTTATACAATTTAGGAAGGAAAACAAGCAAGTGGGTCACCTGATGGTCAGTGATCACCACCGCCTATAGACACCTACAACAAAAAAGAGAGTGCAGATGCGTTGCCAACCCAGAGGGCTAAGATGGAATACCTCTTGTGCCAGTAATTACACCGGCTGTCTTGCTCTTCACGCCGGAACACAACAGTGCAAGCACTGCTGCTTAGAGGCAGGATTAGCGAGCAAGATGGTGGTAGCGATCCGGACGGACCTTGCACAAGGTCCTACCACCCGCGAACTTGGCTGGTTAAGTCAGGGTCAGAGGAGTCAATAAAGCACTCACATTATCCAACTGCAGCGTGTTGTAGTAGTACGGTTGCGAATTGTTGCCGACGCGCTGCCAGTGCACGGTGTAGGAAGTAGCGTTATTGCCGTCGTGCGGCGCCGACCAATCTATGTAGCCTGTCCAGGTCTGCTTGTCTTCCGTGGAAACGATCGCGTGGACCTCACGCGGCGGCCCGGGGAGGAGGCCAGTGCCTGTTAATTATTAATGCATTATTTAGTGTTAGATAGCACCACATCACTAAAGACCCTACTTTAAGGCAACCATATTCCTTTTGGAGCATTTTCTTCATTTTCACGTGGCCAAACAGGCTATTTACTGGCAGCTAACCCTAACATAATAGTCCAGGTTTAATTTATCCCTCTCTGTGTCTCTCTCTACCTAGTGTCATAAGGAAGGAGCGCATATAGGGATAAATTAAACTTGGCCGGTTATATATGGACCACTGGACGGACACCCAAAAATATCATGGTGTCGCTTAACGGAGCTGTAAGACTGAGCTGGAGAGATCTGGAATCAGCCGCACAGGATCGCTCCAAACAGAAAAGTGTGCAAAGAGCTACATGACCTTGCTGAGAGACAAGAGGAAAATGATGAGGACATTTCTTTTGGAGCAATCTTTAAAGCAAATCGTCGGATTGCGTATGTTTAAATTCAAATCTCGTTCGCTGACGTTCTCGCGCTAAGTATACAAACGAGGTGGTTCCATGCAGTGCAAATGACAAAGTCTAGCAGCTAATGAAGAAACATACCTTCCTCAAAGCACTGCACAATGTTGCCGATGTACGGGACGCAGGTGTTGACACCGCCAGTGTAGGCGCCGGCGCAGACACCGCGGCAGTTCGCCGGTACGCCGCGCCGCTCGCAGCACGCCTCGTGGTTGCGGCCTGAACAAGAAAGTAAATTATTAGTACAAATCTGTTTGTGTACAAATTATAAGTTTAGCAAGAATATGTAACAGTAGAAGTTGCGTAACAAGCAACATTCGGATGAAACTAAGAATTGTACGACAGTATCACGGTGACATGATAACGATTGACGACAATAATCATGATTTTGATACTGCTGATGCTGGTGATAACTATTATTGTTACTTGGACAATGATGGTGCCATTAATGACGTCATTATCAATAGCATCTATTGTAACAAACACCACGTAATGATTACGATCATTGTGCTACTGTTTATGTCATTACCTCCAGCGCCGCACCGTAGTAGCTTATGGAACTCTTGCGCACACAGAGGCGCAAGCGTTCTCAAATCTGACATCTTAGCGTCGAAAGAGCAAAGAGGCATGCAGACACGAGCCACTGCCACGCGCTCACAGCAAGCAGTCACGTTGTAGTTGTTTGCAACCTCCTCCTCTTCTTCTAAGACCTAGGAGAAGATGAAGATTAAACAAACGAGTAATATGAGTGGATGCGGATCGATCCATGGATGCCGTACCTGACTCTGAGTCCTAAATATGAGCCTGGGCGAAGCCTCCCCCACGCCGTGCTCGTTCACTGCTTCCACGTAGATCTCATAGTCGGAGTTCGACTCCAGGTCTTCCAGGATGTACGGTGAGTGGATCTGATAAGTATAAGATATAAATTGTTGATGGGCGAATAGAAAACACTTACAAAATTTATTCTTCAAGGGTGTTGTTAGTTTAACCAAAGTGTTTTTTTTTAATTTGGAAAGAGTACGTCTTCTGTACAGTCATAGTACCAGATGCCATGAATATGCCATATAATGATGGCCATTAACAGGGGCCTAGCTACCACCGTATCAATAATACGAGGCCCCCGAGCTACATGGGCCCCAACTTGTGGAACTATAAAATCATCACCCTCCATTTGGGCTTCGTTGCAGTCGAGTAGAAGTGCCCCCCAACAAATTTTGATACAAGGCCCGTATAGGGCCAGCTACTCCACTGGCCATTGATTAATTTAATACTTATATCGTTGTTGGTAAAAAAACATTCGTTCCGCTTAGATTACCATATTACATAACCTAACTTTAAGTTGACATCCCAAGTGGCATATAAGTTCTATAAAAGCTATACATATAGTAGCTATATAAAGGGCACCACCTCCAAACAGCATATACATATAGAATTTAGTGTGCGATTTGGGAATTAGTACGAAGACGAATAATTGATTTAGCTATCTCCGCGACACAAGCTGAAAATAATTTTGTATCACATTCACATTGCAAACAAAATAAAAAATATAATGCTGGAATACCATTCCTCACGCAAAATAATTTATTTCGCTTAAATTATATATGGATCAAGAAATCATCCCACATTCCGTAATTAAGCAGCCGTTGACAACAACTCCGGTCCAAAATCTAAGGAGCACCTTCTTTTGCGTTCGATTCGTTGCGAATCTTTCTACTTTACTATGAATATGGTTCATTAGTCATTACCTCTCAGTCCAAAATGATAAATTGCTTTTGCCTCGAATCGTATTGAAATTCCTCCCATCGTAAAGGGCATATAGCAGAGCCGATAAATTTAACGATAAGGCCGACAAACACCACCCATGCAGACAGAAGGTAATTCTGTCACCTATCTAATTTATAGTTCCACCGAGGGTGATCCCTAATGAATGCATAATGAATTAATCCCTTCGGCTCTATACAAATCGTTGCCTATATTTGAACTTAGCTTGGTTTGGATTCGTGTATTATTAGATGTAAAACCGAATAATGGGCCATCTTGTGGCCCGTTTCACGAAGCTACAAGTTACAATTTTACAAGTCTAAACCGGCAACATTGGTCAATAATGACCAATGGCAGTGGGCATAATGACCAATGTTGCCGGTTTAGACTTGTAAAATTGTAACTTGTAGCTTCGTGAAACGAGCCACTGGTCTGTGAAAATGTTGTAGGCTCTTTAAATATAACTAATTCAAAAGTTGTACCCAATAGGGAACCAGCTTGGCGTGATGTGTACTAGCATGCAAATGTTAAAATGAAAACTCAAGAAATTTTCTCGCGTAAAACGTGGAATTCCGAATACCAGCTTACCGCAAAACACAAGGGCCGAATAAAAGGTATCGTTTCCCAGAATTTGAACGAATGGAAATTTCAAATTAGAATAAAACAACCAAGTTACAATAAATACGGTCAATTGTATGAAATTCTATTATTATCAAAACTCCAGGGAATTGGAGCGTCATAAAAATTTATTATTGCTTTGTTTTTTAATAAATTAATTTCAATTGGCGAAGCATTTTAAAATATCACGTGCTTTTTAAAAGCCATGATTTCGTATGTAACGTTTAAAAAAAACTACTTTTGTCAAAGCAGTGCTTGTTACGAATGAATTCCATTGTGTATTTATTAAATAACTGACCTTCTCCAGCACTCGATAGTCATCTCCAACTTGGAGCGACTTGTAGTGCAGGTTGTAGTGTTGGACGGTGTCAGGCAACGCCGCGGGCGGGGCCCAGTGCACTACCGCATAGTCGGTGTCAATGTTGGTCAGGTGGAGCCGCGTGGGCGCGCCCGGGAGCACCCCGTAGCCTTGCAGCAAGCAGTTTGTGTAGGAAGATATGTAGCGGAGGCATCTGGGAAAATGATTGATACAGCAAACTTTAAGGAACTATTTTTAACAGCAGGTTCCCATATCCCTCTAATAAGAGGAAATGGGGAGGATGATTGTTTTTTTTTGTCAAAGAGATGTGTTAGAATATGCACATGTAGTGTATGGATTGTTCAGTTTAAAAACTGAACAAATACAGGATGATTGTGAAACTTAGAACTATAATTTTGATAGTTCATAATTAATTGTTAAGTTATTTTGCAATTAAATTAATTTACGAATCTATATCTATTTCTTGAAGCAAGCCTGGGTAAACAACTAGATGAATTGAATTCGTTACGTTTGAAGTCCAAGGTAGAGCTGCAGAAACGTAGGCTATCAGCCGAAAAAGTGAGCTGACGATATATTCAAGACTGCTGGCGCATGGTAGGCAAAGAGACCCCAGCAGAAAGAAGTGCTTATAGGAGATCTCCACATAACAGTGGGTGAATAGGGGTTAAAGGAGAAATAATTCTGAACTTACTTGAAGTGGTTGAAATCCAGGTTGGTCACATTCCCGCTGCAGAGCGGAAGACACGATTCCGGGAGACCCCGGGAGCGACAGCATGGTGAATGGTCCATGCCGTTAGCGAGGCAACCAAATGTGGCTCCAGCCCATGGAGCGCAGATCATCAGATCTGTCACCTGCAGCTGAGGATTAGATGGGGGACGACGAGGGTGCATTAGACACAAATGAGCGTGGAATGAGTGTTAGGGGCGATGAAACGATCAATGAGTACTAATAAGTGGTATTTGATGATCTGAAAATCTTAGAAAAATAGTTCGCTGTCTATCAGAATATCGCGTTGGAAGTGAAATTTCCAATTAATACTCCAAATATAACTCAAGCACTTTTGATTTGAATTTAAGTGGACTTTATGGTGCGGCTTGGTATGATGTCATAATCAATACGGTGATACCCATGAATAATGTCAATGAATATAATGATTTTAAGATCAGGAAACTTAAAGAGGGCGAAGCTTACGTTTAGTTGAGACCCGTCATTATTAAACGTATGAAGATATAACGACATTGTAAAACCTTACATCCTCCTGTGTGATAGCTTTGCTCTTGCCAATGTTGAAAACATAATATGATTTTATGGTTATAGACTTATTCAATTCAGGCGGTCCTTAACAAAGGGTGGTCCGATTTGAAGCAACGCTTTTTTTAAGTTTGATCTTATGTTGATGAAACAAAATAACCACACCGTGATACCTACTTACCCCAATCTCAAAGGTCTTCGTGGGGTCACAGAGTTTGTCAACACATCCGAAATGGTTGACCCCTGCGCTGACGCAGCAGGCACGTACGTCGGGCAACTTCGGGGCCGCAGCGACTTCAGTAGTCTTCATCTTGCCAGGAGTCAGGGTTAATGACCTGTTGAATAAATTCAACCATTCCTATTAGTTGATAAAAAGTATAGATGAAGAAGATGACAAAATGTGCCAATGTACCAATTTGGCCAATTGTGTCTCTTATACCAAATATTTTGTCAATTATAACTGAACTTTGGATTCATGTAAATGACATTTACATAGTTTGGATGATACATAGCTGTCATAGCTCTAAGACAAATGATGTGATTGATACTTGACGTATTTCTAGACAAGTTTTGTTTATAAATTGACAATCTTATTGTGAATTTCTTATATTTTGACATTTTAAATGTAACACATTTTTAATAGGAAGTAATTGTCTGAAAGAATCAATTAATCGGACTAAAGGTTATATATCAGCTCACCTAACAGCATAAGTAGGCAGACTCGATCCATGCACATTGTACGATGTAACCGTGATCTCATACATCGTGAACGGGAGTAAATCATTCAACACTAGGAAAGTTTTGTTAGCTGGAATCTTGTGCGTCACGGGTTGGCTCATTTTCATGGTACTGTTTCTGATAGAACTCTCTGAGGGGTCGATGAGATGTGCATCGAAGGACCGAAGTGCCGTTACGTTGACGATGTATTCTGTGACTGTTTCTGCGTTTTCTATTGGTGGGTTCCAAGTCACATTCAGTTGTTTCTCGTTGAGCGTTTCAACTTCCACGTCTTCGGGTGGGCTTGGTAAAAGTTCTGTTAAAGATATATTTCATTATAGTAAACTATACTCTTTGTAGCAAATGGTACAGACATTACCAAAGCAGTTTGATTTACTGGGATTCCATTTAACTATAACTACTAATAACTTCGAATAAAAAGGGTATTGCATAACGTACACAGGAATCATCTATGGTTACGAAATCATCTACACACATTAAAATCGTGCGATTGCTGAATACAACATAGGTTTGGATGAACATTCAAATTTTAGCCTAACTATCTAATTTATCAAAATTTTTTGTATTCGGCAATACTTGCAACAATTTACGACAAGGATCTTACCAATGCCTTCAACAATACAGGCTAAAGTTTTCTCCATATAAGCAGCGCAGGAGTAATGCGTCTTGATGTTGTCGGTGACAGGCGTAAACTCGCCACGGCAGACATCTTGGCAAATATCAGGGACGCGCTCCTGCACGCAGCAAGGTACGTGGTTGCGCCCGTCTGCCATGCACCTGGGAGAGAAAGACTTATAGAAAGCTAGCCTTCACCCTTAAATCAATTTCATCATCAAGTTGTCGATAAGTCAATGGCAAATTATTGATCTTGGTTTATTAATATCCGGAATAACTCCTAGTTCAAACATGGTGTGAATTGGCCCCGGTCGGAGGTGTCATTCGGATAGACCACCGTTAAATGCCTAATTGACTGTTGCAATAAATGACAATTTGTTAAGCCATTGAAAAATTACGGTCAACAAAAACCAAAGTAGAAAAACATAAATGAGAAATGCCAAGACAACACAAATGTTGTCATTATATCAAGATCTCGGAATTTCGTGTCTATAAAATCAAGCAGCAGAAGACTGTCTGTGTTCACTAATTTGTAAATGTGTTTTATCTAGGATCATCTGTTAAATACGCTGAGATGTAAAGAATTTGTTACTTTTTAATTCAGTCTGGGTCCTTCAATCATACGGACTAATTCTCTTGTTTCGTTAAAACTAGTGATTTAAACTTACTTAACAATAGAAGGGAAGTCAGGCTGGCAGGTCTCTGGGTCCTGACCGGTGCCTTCTAAGATGGTCTGAATGCTGCAGAAGCCCAGACAGGCCTTGGTGACGTTAGCAGCAAGGCAACAGTCAGTGTAGTTGTGGGCCAACGCGATGGGGGACAAGGTTGGCACGTTGGCGGAGTAGCTGTCAGTTACGTTGGTGTTCTCTGGAGGCGTCAGACCTCTGGATATAACTGAAAGAATGCAGGTGGTTGATTTTGATGTAAACTTTAAAAGGCAACAGGGTGGATTTTCTAATAGAGTTGTGCGTGGAAGCCGAGCTGCGCTCTGGGAATAAAATTGTGAATAAAATTGCTAGGCTGTGCGATAACAGATGAGTGAAGCGAATTCATTGGTTGATTTTAAAACTTGCTTGTATTTCTTTGGTTAATACTCACATTTTATCAACTTCTAAAGGCCTATTTACCCTGCGACTCTCTGTCTACTAGTTTTACTAGTAAGGAACGCACATAGATACAACTAAATTTGGTCAGTCATGTACATTTTATTAATAACAAAGAGGGTTATTATAAACATAAAACCTCTGTCCGTCTGTCTACCTGTTTGTCTCTGTGTAACCTCTTAGCTCCAGATGTGATTATCCGACAAAAGTTTTTGAGTCTTGGCCATGTTTGATAGCAAACAAGTTAACCGTTTTCAAAATATTTAACTTTTAAAATATATCGGGGGTAAATTTAAAGTTTATACTTTGTGTGTAAGTATAGTTTTAATTGAATTTAAGTAGGGAACTTTTCAAACGGTGTCTGGTAAAGTTAACAAGTTTGAACGAAGCGAGAACTTATATCTGTCGGGAAAGGTGTAACGAGTACTTCAACGCATTTAATGCTTTAAGAGCTAAAATAACTCCACTTGTTAATTTATGTTTCTACAAAATACCAAAAGTTTTGTATTGGAAGCGCTGGAATTTGTTAGGGATTCTAGAGTGCTTTGAATTTAATACTAGGCGTATAACTTTGAAATGTCACATAACATAAGTGAGTAAATTATAATTTCTTCTTAGTAAGCATACAACGGTCATTTGAACGATTCATCGATTCACGCGTTATTACTTACAATATAGTAGAATAGAACCATTTATTTCAGCCTGCATGAGCACATAGAAAAAGTACCTTAAAGACTAATACAAAACATTAAAACATCAATAAATAGGAATAAATAACCTCACTACTCCGAGAAATTAGAGTCACACAGACGCGGCTGTTTTGCATTTACACCACTGGTGTCGCGAAGTGACAAGGTTATTTGTTTCTAATGATTTGTTGTCGATGAGGATATTTTAAGGGTATCCAGAGCTCCTCTCCAATTACCAGTCAGCCTGTGGAAGCTCCTGACCGGAGGTTCTGTGTTCAGCTCGCACATGTACAGCCCGGCGTCTGACGCCTTCACCTGCTTGATGACCAGCGCCCATACGTCACCGCCCTTCGCGATGCCAGGCCCTTGGAGGGGCTCCTCAGCTGAGAACGGAATAAAGGAAATAGGTCAGATATTTTTTATGTATTTCAAATGTTACGAATAGGCGAGTAGTAGGACTTTGTGCAAGGTCCGCCCGGACCGTTACCACCACTCGCTAATCCAGCCGCTAAGCAGCAGTGTTTACACTGTTGTGTTCCGGCATGGAGACCATGACAGCCGGTGTAATTAACGGCACAAGAGGTATTCCATCTCAGCCCTCTGGGTTGGCAACGCATCTGCAAACTCTTCGGTTTTGCGAGTGTCTATAGGCGGTGGGATCACTTACCATCAGGTGACCCACTTGCTTGTTTGCCTTCCTATGTGGTATAAAAAAGGTTTAATTAACCAAACATAGATTCGCGTTGCAACCACGCTGTACCAATCTTTATCGTTATCTGTATAGTCGACCAAGTAATTACTTGACCACTTTTCAACCCTATTCCTTTGTAATACGGTTGAAAAGTGGTCAAGCAATTTCTTGGTCGACTATACATAGTATAAAACAAAGTCGGTCTCCGTTCCTATCTGTCCTCATATCTTGGGCCGCTTACTATGTCTAAACCACGCAACGAATTTTGATCCCGTTTTGATTGTCATTTAGTAAATTTTCTACTGAAGGTTTTTATATAAAATTCATTGTAATTAATTGAACGCATGCCAATGTGCGGGTCCCTAGAGTGTAATGAAGAATTAAGATTGATCTTAAGGCAATTGCCAATTATGCCAAGATGAAAAAAAGTTATCGCGTTCTTTAATTGCTTAACGTAAATTCTTACTTTGACCTGCCTATCGCTTTGAACTTAAGGGCTGTGGGCCCGAACCTCGGCTAGTACATCAAATTTTTTCTGAGCGCGATTCTTTATTAGGTACTTGGATACGAATTTTATTATTGAGCAGGCACTGTAACCACTAACAGATACCTCAGATCAAGTATAAGTTTTTTGTTACTTATAAACATACTGAAAAGAGCGCCAATAGTGTCATCCTTAGTCGCATTATCGCTCTAGCTTTATTTTTAGATTCAGCAGCACAGATCAACTTAGTATTGATTTCTATCTCTACCCAAAGGTTGTCTGGAAGAGATCGCTCTCAAGCGATGAGACTGCCTTTTGGATACCTATATTATCTGTAATTCTGTCAAATATTAATGTTGTATTCAATATTGTTGAATTATTTGTTTTAAAATGCAAAAATTAATTTGCATTTGGTTATAATGTACATCAGATAAAACCCCATTTTGATTTACTTTAGATCTGGCCACACTGTGATAGGTGTCAGTCGTATTGGCTTCCCAGTGTCGATATAAAATCAATTAAAAAATATAAAATCAGTATTTAAACGTATAATATGTATTTTCTTTGGCTCCAAATACATTTTCCCATAAATATAGCATATTGTATTGTATTGTATCAACAAAGTACCCTGGAACACCTGGAAAACTTCTAAAACTTCTTAGCACTTACAGTCATCATGTAGCACTCGTATTCTGTCATCCCTGGTGATCCTGACGCCTCCAGCAGTCAGCAGCTGGAGGTCCCTCGCTCTCCTCCACAGCACGGGCTTCCCCCTGGCGCCCAGCACCACACAAGTCAGCAAGGCGTCCTCCCCGCTCCTGACGGCTACCCCACCAGCTGGCGCCCGCATCCACGCCTCCTTCGGCTCCTCTTCTTGTGAACTGCCCGTGGACGTGCTTGCGCTTTCCACTGATTCGCCTTTCAATTCTGTGGAAGATACATTTAATTACAATAGGCAATAACTGCGCAAAGTATTTTACGGATCGCTACAACCATCGTGCTCGCTAATCCCGCCGCTAAGCAGCAGTGCTTGCACTGTTGTGTTCCGGCGTGGAGAGCAAGACAGCCGGTGCAATTACTGGCACAAGAGGTATTCCATCTTAGCCCTCTGGGTTGGCAACGCGTCTGCAATCTCTTTGGTGTTGCGGGTGTTTATAGGCGGTGGTGATCACTTACCATCAAGTGACACACTTGCTTGTTTGCCTTCCTATTTCATAAACGCAAAATTTTTGTAGTGTAAAAAAATACTTAGAATAAAAATAAAACTTCAAGTATTATAATTGATAATGTTAACGTCAATTATATTTAATGATCTAGACACGATAATTAAGAAGAAAGATGTTTCCACATTTCGATTTTTTGTATGCTTACTTACATAACGAATTTAACACGATTGAAACAAACGCTATTATTTTGCGACATAAACATAATGTTATTAAAATAAAGTGTCATATTTTTTATTTTTGAATTTTCTTCAGATTCCACCAAATGTGGCTAAAAACCGGCCATCTCGAGTTACGAGGCCACAAACAGACAAACAGACATACAAATATACAGAACTATAAAATAATTTACGGGCTTCACCCGCGTGATGTCAATTTTAATGAATTTTACAGGAAAAAGTATTGTATGCTTTATTTTAGTACATTATCTATCTGCCAAATTGCATCTAAATCCGTTCAGCCGTTAATGCGTGATTGACGAACAAACACCCAAACATCATTACTTTCGCATTCATAATATCGACAAAAGAAATCTGAAATGTCGTAAGGGACGTGCCGCTTAATGTCCTTTACGACATTTGAGATTTCCACTGTCGATATTAGTAGGATTATAGAACACCCCTCTTTGCGTTGCGTTGCGGCGTGGGTGAAAAACAAATTGATTTGGGTGGATTTTGATCCCACTTCTTACACCATTACCGATAAACCTCCCTAACTATATCACACCTGTTCGAAATTTTCAATGCGGTTATAGGAATAACGAATTCCCCGTTCCATATGAACTGATATCGACAGTGGAAATCTAATATGTCGTAAGGGACATTAAGGGACATGTCCCTTACGACATTTCAAATTTCTACTGTCGATATATTAGAAAACAACATAATTGTTCATTGATGATTATTTGTGTTTCAACTATACGTTTTGAAGTTAAATAATTTTCAACATAATTAAAAATATATATCATCAAGTATAGTTCAAATCTTCAATTGGATTAATAATTTTAAACCTAAGTCACTAATTATACAAATTTACAAAACTTTTGAACTTAAAACGTAACACGTCTAATAACTGCCAGAAGTTACAAAATAAACACAAAGAGCTATTAAAAGCTACGCCAGAAACCCATGATTTTATTACCGAAATAACAAGCCTCCATTCCCAATAAACGGCAACCTACTTAGCCTAAGTAAACTGGTCAGTCGAGAACTATTATAACTTCAAATGGCCTTTGAGGTTTAAAAGGCTATCCAGGCGGACGCATTGTGCCTGATAAAAACCCCATCGAGCCCTCGCGAGGCTTCTTCGGGAATATAAATGTCAAAAACCGAGTTAGCGGGTGGAGCGCCACTGGTTACTGATTTATCTACCTTTTTATTCATAATCGTTGCTTAAACCTATGCTTGTTAACATGTGTTATGTTTTTTTACGTTATTCTGATGTTTACCGTCAAATGAAAGGGACAAAAGATTTGGTAGTTTTAAAAGATTGCTATTTTTTATGGATAAGGAGTTTTAGTTATTACAAAGATCATCCTCCTAGCGCTCCCCCCTTTACTGGGTGAGTGTTTAAAAAAAAACTACATACCCTTTTTCCAGAAAGAGTATTTTCTGTTTTTTTTTAACTCGGAAGTTTAGATTGTTGGGAGTCACTGAAAAAAAACTGTCCCATTTTATCAGCACGACAGCACTCGCACTCGCTTTTTGACAAAGCCGTTTTTCAAAACGTCAAAGGCCGTTTCGACTTTATGAAAGACGAAACGTCGAGAATTAGATTCGTAACAATACACGCTATTGAAGCCCTGATTTTCCTTGTCTTAATTTAATTTAAAAAAGGTTCCATTATTTATTTGATCTCGTCAAAATCGCTTTCCGCGTAAACTGCGCCACGCCTTAGCTCATTTGGATTCAGGCTGCGCGCACGCTCCGGGCTGGATGGAGAAATCAACGCAAATTGACCGCAAGCCGCTTCAATTTTCCACATATTTCCTTCGCGAATCAATCTGTATGATAACAAGTGCCTCTCAACTTCTAAGGGTTCTGAAAGTCGTTACTTGGTACCCTCAAGAAGCCTTCAGTCGAGAGCCTTAGAGATCTCTTTATCAATTTCGAATATTTGGTTTGTTTCTTTAATCTGTGTGCAGGATTCGATGGCTTTCAGGGTTCCAATTCAATGAAGACGTTTATTCAAAATTATAATGCCTTTATTGCATTAATCGATGCTATATGAAAATATGATTGTGCTTTTTCGACGGTTAATTTTGGAGTGAAATGAGCTTCGGCGAGATGAGGTGTAGGCAAACTTGTTGCGCGCGGCTGTAGATGGCGCTAGTAGCCGTGAACAATTAGGTTTGTAGAAAAGAATACTATGTCGCTATCGATAATTAAATACATAAGTGCTGTGGTATATACAACTGCTGGAGAAACTTTCCTAATTTTTTTTATTATAAGAGAACGATACCTACGGGTTGGTAAGCAACCACCACCGCCCATAGATACGATTATTTGGTAGGTAACAGTTTATGAATTACGAATTGCGAAATTAGTCAAGATATTTTTTTATTTCAATTGAATAAATTCTTGTAGAAAACATGAATAAAAGTACCTAAAACACGTAACTTCATTTGTGTCGCTTAAAAAGAAAGATTGTAATCTTCACAGTCTGAGCTATTTTTGTTCATTCTGATGGCAAACATAAATCATTAACATTCCACCAAAAAAAGCAGTTTTCCAAACCTAGTCTTTTTGGGATCAAAGTTTCCGGGTCAGTTTACAAAGAACCCCGAAGTTATACGAGAAATACTTCTTGTTTTGCCTAACTTTGCGAGAACACTGTATTCCGTATTCCTGAGCTAGCCGCGGAGTAATTTAAACTCGGACGTGGCCATAAAAAGGTATCTGAACTTATAATACTGTCACTATAACCATAGTATATTCGACCAAGAAATTGCTTAACCACTTTTCGATCATATCACAGAGGGACAAGGTTTAAAAATGGCTAAGCTATATTTGGTCGAGTAACATCGATAAACGACCAACGGAACATCGACCCACCATAGCCTCGTAAGGTCCCAAGTCCTAAATATAGGACAAATGTCAAACTGACTTTGAACTCACTGTCTCAAGCGACATGGTTCAAAATTCATAGAATGAAATTTGATGTGGGCCTTACGAGGATAGAACAGTGTCAATTTCTTTACCTTCACATACTTATTGTAAAACTAAGTCGCTATTCGGGTTGTGGTTGTTGGTAAATCTATTGTCAAGAAGACATTAATTTCTCGGGCGTATTATAAAATCAATGACAATGGACAAGGATGTTTGGAAATGATCCCGATTTGTATTGGCGATCCCTGGCTCCAAAGATTGTACACCTGGGGACCTAGCACGCTATCTTTTATCGATGACATAAAGCATTTATCCCATTCTAACCAGTATGCGTGTGCGAAAGGGACGAATGCTTATAGCGATAAACGCTAGTATGCTAGAGGGGCTGCTGTGTTAAATTGTAAATTTTTAATAGTTGAGATGTAAAATAACATTGTAATTTTGATTTATTTAAAAAATTACGCCTCGTTGAGATTCTTGCCGGTATCTTCTCATCAGAGGTTTTTCCGAACCGGTGGTAAATTTTTTGACATTCATAAGTGCTACCTGTAAGCCAAATCTGAATAAAACACTTTGACTTTGACTTTGACTTTGTCTGTTCTCATAACTCCCATCGCTTACTCCTTCTAAACCATGCAACGGATTTTGATACAGTTTTCAAACTGTCATGTAGATTTTTTTTCGGAGGTATATTATATAAACTCTTTATGACAAAGATAAACTATATGATCAACTTAACCTAATAAGAAATACAAAAACTTAATTTAAGTATTTATTTTATACATTCTAATTAAAACGTTATTAACGTTCATACTTTTTGGTAGAACACATTACACCCTTAAGAGGAGTGTGAACCCACCGCTGTCCATACAAACGGCGATAACGTTTTCCACCCTCTAAACCTTTAACCTATAGCCATATAAGACTAGCGGACGCGCGCGACTTCGTTCACGTAAAATTAGTAGCCTATATCCGTCAGGAATAGTGTAGCTTTCTATCTGTGAAAGAATTTTTGAAATCGGTCCAGTAGTTCCAGAGATTACCCCCTACATACAAACAAACTAACAAACAAAAAATATTAGTATAGACTAAAACGAGACCAGTAGTCCGAAGTTCTGTTAAGTAATGTTGAATACCTACACCATAATTAATAACCAGTGCCGGGCTCATGCAAAATAGCTGCGTCTGTGCGACACATATATGTTCATGCAAAAACCCACCCTCCTCCGCTTCCACACGAAACAACATATATCACACAGACTCAACTACACACCACCACCACTAAACACTAAAACTACACAATCGACGCGCGTTTCGCCTCTATACGAGGCATCATCAAGATCAAAGAAACAGTACGACCGTTCGCCACCATTGCAATAGTTTCATGAACTTCAACAGTCGGGACCCATTACTGGGAAGATTTGAGCCGGTCCATATTTTTAATGTTAACTGTTGAAGTCCATGAAACTATAGCAATGGTGCAGGTATTCAACATTACTTAACAGAACTCGAGACTACTGGTCTTGTTTCTGTCTTTTCAGTTTTGATTTACTATTTACGCAGTTGGGTTTCTTGATTTTATAAATTTACTTTTTTTATTTTACACTTTTTAGTTCGGATTAAGTGAGAATGGTTGTTAACCAACTTTAAATAGCTTTTATTCTTTTCGTTTCGTTTTAGTCTTTTCCGATTTGATTTTTAGAAATGTTAAAAAATGCAACCGAAAGCAAACTTGGAACTGAACTTTCGTGCTCAGGGCGGCATGGAATTAGCTTTAACAGAGAGGTTGTTTTCGACATTAAAACGAAAGTGTCCTTTGCAGCGAGAGCAATAAAGTGCAGACTTAATCAACGTACGTTGATGAAAGAGTTAACGACTTTTGGGTACACGTAAGGTGCAGTGTTTGTTTTTGGGCTAAAAGTTAAATTAAACTTTTTCTTAACTACATAGTTAAAATACATATTTTTGCTTCCCAAAAATGAGGCGTGTGTTCGTGGGTATATTTAATCAATCGAAGATACCGGCAAGCTGCCTCAAATCATATTCTGAGTTTTTTTTAAATTTGAACTTGGTAAGAATAGCTATTGTTTTACGTATGTGTGAATAAATCGATGAATCGAGAATCGCGATGTTCCAGACAAAAATAAAAATATTGAATTGCTACAAGACTATTCACGTTAAGAAGTGTCATAGACTTGTCCATTTATATCTTGAAATTACACAGACAAGTATTTCAATCGCAGAAGGAAGCTGCAACCACGTGAGTGCTGTCATCTCATCTCATAGCGCTCGGGCTCTCGACGGAACTCTTCACGCCATGAAAAGAACTCCTTCACTTTTTAAAGTTTTTAAATCAGTTTCCAGGATTTCGCGAGAAGCGAGCCATTATTATAAGAGCATTTTAAAATGTGCCACTGTACCTGACATCGCAAAAACAGGTATTAATATGTTTAAAGCCTCTGTCAGTCCGTCAGTTTGTGACGGACGGTGCGGATCCGATAAATTAGGTTTGATTTCTACAACTTCGAAAGTATGAAATGCCATGTGCTAGTCCGGGGCGTAGAAGCTCTTAAACTTATGCAAGAAAAGAAAGATGTGTGTTAATCCGCACTAGGCTTGTGTGAGGACTATAGTACAGCTTATTTGCAAGCTTAGCCACACGCCTCCTCTCTTTGAGAGTACTGTAAGATGAGGCTTGCGCATAGAATTAAATGATGTAATCGTATATCTATCAATTTGTCGTTGCATAATGACATTATTGGCAGAAAGTGGTTATTATTTTGCTCCTTAGATAAAAAGTCGTTAACGTACAACGACACAAAGTCGTCAACGTACAACGACATTTTTCCCGGTCGGTTTAAATACATTTACCTCTTACGCAGCAAACCTTATCCGAATGTAGTAAAGCTTGCCTTTATTGTCGCCTTAAACAAAAGCGAGTTAATGAAAACCAATACGCCGCCAGTGGAGTCTAACTTGGAATCGAATCTAGTTATCGCAGCGAAATAAAACCGTCGCCCGCTTCCTTCTGCTTTTTATTTTTATTGGGCCCATGTTTTTTCAGCGAGTTTTCCTCTAAGTCGCGTAATGCCATTGTGACCTCGGAATTGTGATGACAAGAATCAAGGGGAGATGTGATTAAATGTTGGTTTTTGCCGCGAAAACGGGTGTAGGAAACTGGAAATTTAGTATTACTTAGATACTTGCTTATTAGAATCCAATAGTGTCTATAGAAAATGTTTCATTACGTTTTATTAACCGATGCGGGCTGAGTGATCAAGAAAATGCGAACAAAAATTTTAAAGGGCTAGTCTTTATTCATTACAATTTTTTGTCTGCGACTTGTTCTGCGTAGATTTCGTATTACTAAGTTCTACCTCCTTTTTCACCTGTTAAATAGTGGAATTTATACAATTCTTTCTTACTATACCTCTTCATCCCCCAACAAACACATGTTCCAAATTTCATGTTTTTCTCTCCATTGGTTTTAGGCTGTGTGTCAGTTATGTTTCTCACGTTGTTTCTTAAGTTAATAATTCCCTTACATGTACGAGAATGTGACTGAATGTTGAATTGACGTCACTAAAGTGTGTTCTTTCTTCCTCTCAATTATCCTTATACGCTGCTAAGTATCTGTCTATCATCAACGATCTGTACCAACACCTACGTAAACGCGGTCGACTTTTCGTGTAATATCGCGAAATCAAAAGAGCAAGTACTTAGTACAAGAACAAAATAATCCCAAAAACAATACCAGTGTAGCAGACGGCGGAGGAGTAATTTGTGGCGTGTCGCGACCATAATGAGGCGTCAGGCTTGAGGGCATCAATGGGAGGAAAACCATGATCTTGTTATAACGTGAATGGGGTATATAATTTCTGTTAAGAATGTGTATTTGGATTGTCTTGAACTTTCCTCAACACCTTTACACTTGGAACAAAAGGGGGGTCGCGACTGTAACAGAATCAGTTCTGAAAGCGTTAGAATTCGTGTACATGAAATAACCCAAAATGTTCTTTTTATGAAAAGCGGAGGCAAACAAGCACGTGAGTTATCTGATGGGAAGTGATCGCCGCTGTCCTTGTGAACCAGCGATTTATTTTAATTGATTATTTGAATTGGTTATACTTGAGGTTGCTCGTAGTTATTTCAATTTGGATAAAATGGTTCACCTCTAAGAGTCCTAAATGAAGCGATAAATTGCCGTCTACATATAAAAACAAGGCTCTATTTGTATATATGTATGAAGTTGGTTTTTTATTTGAAAAAGTTAAATGACTAGGGATCGGTTTTGGTTCCAGTGACTATAGGTAGGTTAATCTCGAAATCACGTAGTTTTCTCATAATTGAGAATGAATTCGCATTTTCCGCGTATAAACGCACTAGAAACGCGATGTCGGTACGGTTTTACGCACACAAAGAAAGGGAAAACCTTGTGGATGAAACATCAAAAATAATTGGAATCATAAAAGCAACTTCTCCGTTCAGCGCGCAAAATCGTTTTCTTTGAGACCGTGATGTAGTTATTTTTCACTTTGGCCAACCATTTTTCATAAAACACACGGCGCAAAATTATTTATTAAACAAATATGTACGGAGCGTAAAGTTAAATTAAACTGTAAACGCAGACCCGGAAAGTTTACTTCTGTTTGAAGTGGGCGCAGGTTTTAAACCTTGTAAATATTTATATGGGTTTTTGGCACCGCAAGGGTTAAAAGTGAATTCTACTCGGGTCCTAATGGAATCTAAAGTGGGGGTATACGTGGTGGGTGGTTGGAACCCTTATGAATAGTAATGTGCCAGCAGACCCTCGCTGTATCGCCTGTCGAAGCCACGTCTCAGCAAATATTGCTTTTTCTGACATGTACATATATGTTGACGATATGCTTTTGTCGTTTGGAAGCTTTGTATAAAAATTTGAGTGTATTTATATGAAACTGAATCCTTATTATGGTTAGTAAATGAGTCAAAATCACAATTAAGGTCGCTGCTTTCTTCTGTTGGTTATTATTGGCTTGAGCTACTGGGTTCTATGGTGGTGGTAAATGAAATGCCAGGACTCGTTTTACTTGCTATATTGGGATCACAGTTGTACCCAGGACGATTCTATACAGACTGAATCGGCGCGTCCCGCACCCGGGCGCGCTGTGCTACGTCAGCTCATATTCAAGTGCACTTGCACTATGAAATGAGTCGACGCAGCTAAAATGTCCCTACAGTATTCCCCCCCTTACAAAAAGTATGGAATACTTCAATTGATCTCTCTTATGGGATCCAAGTTCAAACATTAACTTAATTTAAAATATATCTTAGCTTAGAGTGTAACGCTGGCTTTACAATTACCAGTCATCAGTAACTCATACCATGCAGGTGAGTTTCTCGCTGATAATAGCGTACCGCGTAGCTGCATGATATTTGATACTGACAATGAAATGCACTGATGATATTTCTAAGAATAGCCGAGTTGGTATAGTAAATAATTTTATATAATAAATTTAGAATACATTGGAGAGAAAAATATTAATGTTATAATTAAAATTTATTATTTAAACAAATACACACTTGTTATGTTAACGTAATATTAATAACCTACACGAATACACATTTTTTAAACTGGGTACAGTGTTAATTTTTCTCCACTAATACACGACCTGTTGTGGTTGCTGCTGCGCTGGCTGAGGGTCTCTTTGCACTATCACCGTCGAAGGTGGTAGCTTCACCACGGCCTTCTGCAGCCAGTTCCGGGCACACTGTCTACATTTAGCTTGTACGAAGTAGACGAGCAATAGAGTTAAAATTATACAGATTGTTATTAACGTTATTCCTAAGTAATTTAACTTCGAATCCACTTGTCCTGATAGAGTGTGGACTTCAGCTATGGCAATATTATTGTGTGATTTCTCTTCTTCTTTGCTCTGTCCCCAACCCATTTTCAAGTTATAAGGAACTTAGTTACTTTAATATTAAATTGTAACACTGATGTGTTTCCGGTGAGAGTACAATGTATATGACTGCAGTGTCTCGATAATTTCCTAATAAAGGCATATCTGAATTAAAAATCTACGCACACAAAATATTGATCTAAAAAATAAATGCTTACACATAGTTAAAAAGTGCAATATTCTTATAATATATTTCTCAACAGCAAGTGCTGTCTACTTGCATGACCTACTTACTTGCAAATACAACATAATGTTTGGTCCAAGTTAAGCGTTTACATAAAACGCTACCGCTTATGAACAAAAACTTACATTAATTCTAATTAATTTTGTGGTCATTATTCTACCTTTTATATTTGTACGTTAATGCGATAACCATGTGAAATTAGATATAAAAATGGGATTTACTTAGATGTTCTCCTCCCGTTACCGTAACATATTTGTGAGTATCCTAATAATATGTGTCTCTGAACCTAACGGGTGTTTTAACTATTCTACCACTCCTAGTAACGCGTGGTTGCACGGGTTGCACCGCGTCTCCGCTACCACTATCCCTAGTAACTTGTGGTTGCGTTGTCGCTATAACGTCGTTTCCGCTACCGCTTGTCGCCGGTGCGGTGTCATTGAATACGGTGCTGGTTCTTATACTACCGTCAGCGTCGAACACGTAAGCTGGCTTCAACCTATCTATTGAAACTCGAGCTTGCTTGTTCGGTAACTGTATGACGTAAACTTTCGGACCTCTTTCGATGACTCGGAATGGCCCATTGTACGGTGCTTGTAAAGATTTGCGTACTGTGTCGTCTCTAATGAACACAAATTCGCACGTACTCAAATCTTTATGCACAAATATCGTGCGCTTGTCCCGTGTGGCCTTCAATACCGATCTAAATTTGGCTATCGTGTCACGGATCTTTCCTGCCAGATTCGTTGGGTCCCCGGACTCTACAGTCGGTGAAGTACCGAAAAAATCACCTGGTAGTCGCAGTACGCGTCCGAACGTCATCTCTGCAGCGCTTATGCCGTTGTCGCTGCGGCTTGCGGCGCGTAAACCTAACATTACAGATGACAATTCGTCTTCCCACGAGCTATTATTTATTCTAGACATAAGAGCTGCCTTTAACGATCTATGGAAGCGCTCCGCTTTCCCGTTGCTCTGGGGGTGGTATGCCGTGGTCCTAATCTTATGAATCCCTAATAATTTCATTAACTCACTAAATAAGCTACTCTCGAATTGGCGTCCTTGATCGCTAGTGAGCTTAATTGGGCAACCATAACGCGCGATCCAACCGTCAAAAATAGTTTTAGCTACGACCTCTGCAGTTATGTCACTTATCGGAAAAGCTTCAGGCCAGTTTGTGCATCTATCTACTATAGTTACTAAGTAGCGACGTCCTTGTGGAGATGTCGGTAAAGGACCGACGAGATCCACGTGGATGTGCTCAAAACGTCCGACCTCCTCGAAAGCTTCTACTCGCGAAACTGTATGGCGATTGACCTTTGACCTTTGACACTGTATACATGCCTTTGACCACTGGCCGACATCCTTGTTCATGCTGGGCCAGAAATACTTTTGACCAACCATTTTCCGTGTGGTACGGATTCCTGGGTGGCTTAAACCATGTATACTATCGAACGCTAAACGCCTAAATTTTTCCGGTAGGTACGGTCTAACCTCTTTTGATGAAATTTCGCAAAAGACGGACTTATTACACATAGGTACTGAAATTGATTTCATTTCAATGCCGCTATTGGTGTTGTTACTCTGACCTGATTTCACTATTTGCTGCAGGTACGCATCTTTCTTTTGCTCGTCCGCGAGTTCCGCGTAATCGAGGGTCGTGGGGCACACAATAGTTTCGATACGTGATAACGAATCCGCTACAACGTTATCTTTTCCACTTATGTGTTGTATGTTTGTGGTAAACTCACTAATAAACAGTAGTTGTCTCGTGCGTCGGGGTGTCTCGTTACTATCACTACCTGGGTTGCGGAATGCATAAGTCAAGGGCTTGTGGTCTGTATACACTATCAAAGGTCGGCCCTCGAATGTCCTGCGAAAGTGTTTTATTGCCATATAGATGGCCAATAATTCACGATCGTAGGTACTATACTTCTGTTGCGCGGTAGTGAATTTTTTTGAATAAAATCCTAACGGCTCCCACACATCGTTAACTAACTGTTGCAGTACTGCTCCTGCTGAGCTGCTAGAGGCATCTGTCATTAAGGCTACTACCACATCCGGTAGCGGGTGAGACAGTGTAACGGCCTTTTTAAGACCCAATTTGCACTGCTCAAACGCGTCCTCGGCCTCTGCTGTCCATGCAACTAGAGTTTTATCTTTCTTCTTAGTGTTTACTAGATATCGGTCGAGTTTTGACTGAATTTTTGCCGCTCCCGGAATATGGGATCGGTAAAAATTCATCATACCCAAAAATCTGCGCAACTGTTCGATGGTTTCGGGTTTCGGGTACTCTACAATGGCCTTTACCTTTTCGTCTAGTGGTCTAACGCCTGAGGTACTAACCTCGTGACCTAGAAATTCTAGTTTTGTTTGGCCTAAACTACATTTGGCAAGGTTGATCGTCAAACCGTACTCTGCGAATCTGCTAAACACTATGCTCAGATGCTCTTTGTGCTCATCCTCGTTCTTGCTAGCAATGATGACATCATCTAGGTAACTGAAGAGAAAATCTAGACCGTGTAACACAGTATTATTCATGAAACGTTGAAATGTTTGCGCAGCGTTACGGAGTCCAAAACTCATTCTAGGAAATTCGTATAAGCCAAATGGTGTTATAATGGCCGTTTTCTCAATATCCGCCGGTGCTACGCTTATACAATGATACGCCCTGTTGATATCCAATTTTGAAAAAAGATTCTTCCCCGCCAGAATATAGGTAAAATCATGTAAACGGGGGATGGGGTACCTGTCGGGCTTTGTTACGGAATTTAGCATACGATAGTCACCGCAGGGCCGAATTTCACCGTTTTTCTTTGCTACAACATGTAACGGGCTCGCCCATGCGCTCTTTGATGGCCTGCAAATTCCCATCTCCTGCATTATCCTAAATTCTTCCTTTACTCGTTTATACCTATCCGGCGGCAATGGCCTTGCGCGAGCAAACACTGGCGGGCCTGTGGTCTCAATATGATGCACCACATTGTGTCTAGCTGTTTCCGTGAATGAGACAGGTTTCGTAACGCTAGCAAAACGTGATAACAAATCGTGATAAGGATGGTTCGCATCAACAGTACTAATAGAAGGTTGATTAATACTCACGGTTGGTGCTGGCACGTTCATTTCAGTTACCTGGTCGATCAATTTTTGTTCGCTTAAATTGACCAGCAGCTTGTGGAACATTAAAAAATCAGCACCTAGTATGGGCTGCTTCACATCCGCTAAGACGAAGTCCCATCGATACGGTCTCCTTAACTTGAGATCTAACAACAACGTTTTCACACCATAAGTCTTTATCTGCGTACCGTTTGCTGCATAAAGTTTGTATTCGGAACACTCGCTTGCGAGCTGCTTCTTGATCGCTGGTAACACTGAAATGTTCGCTCCCGTGTCAACTAAAAACCTAAGTCCACTATTTAAGTCTGTTACGCATAAACGACGGCCAGGGGCAATAGCACAGATCTCCGTCGGCGTCTGTGCTACTCCTACTCGTTTCCCTGCTTCTTAACCCAAGCACAAGGTTGGCTACACTTTGTCGACTTAGCTCCGAAACGGTAATGGTAATAGCAGAGCCAATCTGGGTTTTCCGCGGCTCTCCGCTGACGACGCCGTGCCGATGCGCTCCGCCTCCTGGATGCCGAACGGCCGCCGCGACCTCGTTGTCCGTAGTCTCGCCGACTTGGCCGCGTGCGTTCCAGGTCCATCATCCGTACGCTGAGTTTCGCTATCTCCGCCAGTATCACAGCCGTGTCACCTGCCCTGGAGCTTGATGGCGTTTCCCGTGCTGGGACGTGCTGCGCCGCTACCTCCGAAATGTGACGGCTCCTCGTAGCCTCCGCTACGTCATCTGCTATGCTAGCTAGTGTGTCCAAATCTGTCTCTCGTGACGCAACTAGCACTGCTCGCACCGTTGTCGGCAAATGGTTTTGCCACATGATGCGCAGGGTCTCGTCCGGGAAGTTGTCCTTGGCCATGTTCCGCATCCGTTGTAGCAGTTGCGATGGCTGTTGGTCACCTAGGTCCATTTCCCCCAGTAGTTTCTCGACCTGCCTGTTCTTCGAGTCCTCTAACATAGTCAGCAGCTTGGTCTTGAGGGCTTGATACTTGTTTGTGACTGGCGGGTGGGTCAAAAAATCTGTTAGGCGCAATATGACCTCCTTGGGCAATTTAGATACCACCATATCGAATTTAGTATCGTCCCCAATCCGCTGTGGTGTCAGAACCGCTTCGGTCCTTATAAACCACACCCTTGGCTGGTCCACCCAAAACTCCGGTATTCTGCTCGACACGGATATGGCCATGACTTCCGGTGCCTGCGCTTGGCTGATGTTGTCCAGCCTAACTTGCGACGCTGTAGCTTGCTGACCTTGAGTTCCGTCCTGTACTACTTTCGTAAGCTGTGCTGTGGCCTGGTCGTTGGTCATTTCGTTTCTGTCTGTTTTTCTAGTAACTCCGGTTTTCTAGGTAGGTTGCGTGTTTCTTTGTCGAGGGTCACCACTGTTGGTTATTATTGGCTTGAGCTACTGGGTTCTATGGTGGTGGTAAATGAAATGCCAGGACTCGTTTTACTTGCTATATTGGGATCACAGTTGTACCCAGGACGATTCTATACAGACTGAATCGGCGCGTCCCGCACCCGGGCGCGCTGTGCTACGTCAGCTCATATTCAAGTGCACTTGCACTATGAAATGAGTCGACGCAGCTAAAATGTCCCTACACTTCTATAGTGGTCTATAGTACCTAAAATCTTTGTGGTCAAGTCTACAACCTCATGTATGGCGCCAGAAGTAATTTTGCCCTTTTTGGAAACATAAATTGTATGGACCCAGACCCTTTACCCTTGGACCATTGGTCAAATTCTTACATTGGTCTTATAAAGACCTATTTTTATTTCTATGTCTACAGACATTTTATTATCTTCTCCTTTATATAGTATAAAGTGTAGTATTGTGCAAGGTCCGCCCGGATCGCTACCACCATCTTGCTCGCTAATCCTGCCGCTAAGCAGCAGTGCTTGCACTGTTGTGTTCCGGCGTGGAGAGCAAGACAGCCGGTGTAATTACTGGCACAAGAGGTATTCCATCTTAGCCCTCTGGGTTGGCAACGCATCTGCCCTCTCTTTGTTGTCGCAGGTGTCTATAGGCGGTGGTGATCACTTACCATCAGGTGACCCACTTGCTTGTTTGCCTTCCTATGTTGTATAAAAAAAAAACGTATAATAAACAAAGTAGTTATCCGTTCCTGCCTGTCCTTATATCTTTGACCACTTACTCCATCTAAACCACGTAACGGGTTTTGATACGGTAACACTGTCATTTAGAAATTTTTTGAAGGAAGGTTTTTATGTTCATTACATCCTCATTGTGCCCGTGTTGTGCGAAGCCAGGGCAAGTCGCTAGTATGCCATAAAGTATAAATTGAATTTGGGCTGAGAAGATATTAGACTTTGATTGCCTTGAAAGTAATGAATTCTAAGGAAGCAATTTTATTACAATCTGCTTATAATTTTAATTTGGTTCCGCGTTCGATTCATTTGGGAAAAAACTTATTTTCCTTTAAGTACCTATTATCATTATCAATAATGATGAGAATATAAAATGTGTTTCTTTGAAGTCACTATTAACTTTTGGATAATTAATTCTCCTTAACCTTTGTACTAATTTAATAATATACTTAACCTCTGAAGTCCTTTTGTAACTATTTTGGCATATAGGTTTTAGCCTGAAATAAATATTAAATAATTCATTAATTAACAACTATATATAAATCATGACTCTCCATTCAAACCTGAAAAATAATTCGGCTCCTTGGTCGAATTCACAAAGTGACAGATTGAGGAAAAACTTAACTATAATATTAAAGAGGATTTTGTATCAAGTCTTAAAAAGCGCCCTCCATACAAACAGCGGTACTGTTTTCCACCCTCAGCTTTAAAGCTTTGATTTTTTAAAACTAGTTCTATAAATTTAGCATTTTTATTTAGATTTGCCAATATTTGCACTTTAGGAATTACTAACCTAAACGAGACAATATTTACAAATCCACCAAACATATAAATAAAAAAACCTACAAACCTATAGTTGCGCACCGCCGCGGGGGCTCATGATTAAGGACCACGGACTGGTCCGAAACATGTCGGGCAATTCTCGACTTTAAGCTACGTGAGTGATTCGTTTGTATTAATATGTCCGAGTCTCACGGTATGTGTTAAAAACGTACAAACCTAGTTCTGCGGAAATCAGTTTCGAATTCAGTCAGCATAAATGAAATGTTTGAGTTTATGAAGAGGATAAAATCAACAAATGAAATCGTGACTCTCTTGTTCAACTACCAGCGACTCGCTCCGGGTTAGAGCGGTACAATTAAGATGTTATGTACAGTGGGGGAAATATATTCACGTACCACCTTAGAACCCTATCGCAAGGACGCGACGCGTTAAACGCCAGGCTATGTCATACAAATGTCATGCGTATGTCTCTTCGACTAGGTTCTACGATGGTACGTATTTCAATTTCCTTGACTGTACATAAAAACCTTCATTACTGAATTCTCTAAATGAGAGTGAACACCGTATTAAAATCTGTTGCGTGGTTTAGAAAGAGTGCGACCGAAGATAGGAAGACAAAGAGAGGCGAAAAGCGACTTTGTGTTCTACTACGTAAAGCTAAAGAAGAAGCTAGAGAAGATTATTTTTTTATACAACATAGCAAAGCAAACGAGCAAGTGGGTCACCTGATGGTAAGTGATCACCACCGCCCATAAACACCCGCAACACCACAGGGATTGCAGATGCGTTGCTAATCCAGAGGGCTAAGATGGAATAACTCTTGTGCCAGTAATTGCACCGGCTTGCTCTCCACACCGGAGCACAACAGTGCAAGCGCTGTTGCTTAGAGCGGGATTAGCAAACAACTTGCACAAGGTCCTACCCGCACATCACATTTTTTGAATTTCTCATTTATTTGTAATAAATAATAATAAATAAATAAAAAACATTTATTTCGGACAGAATCCAAATTGACAAAAATATGTACTTATAAGCTAGGGTTAAGAATTTCAAAAATTGTTTCACCGTGTGAAGCTCCCTCCAATGCTGGAGCAGAAGGGAGTCCCACCGATCACAGAGCAACAGAATACTGTTGGCTGTTGGTGGAATAACACCGACCATAATAATACTATACGAGGTAATAACGACTCTATGTATGCTAATCCCGCCGCTAAACAGCAGTGCTTGCACTGTTGTGTTCCGGCGTGGAGAGCAAGACAGCCGGTGTAATTACTGGCACAGGAGGTATTCCATCTTAGCCCTCTGGGTTGGTAACGCATCTGCAATCTTCTTGGTGCTGCGGCTGGCTATAGGCGGTGGTGATCACTTACCATCAGGTGACCCACTTGCTTATTTGTCTTCCTATTTCATAAAAAAAAACTATACGAGGTAATAACAACTCTATTTATATCGGAAGGATCACAAGTCTTCATACAAAACCGTGAGTTCTTCCACTCAGCTGTCAACTTAAATGAAGTTTCCACAGCCCTTCAAACTACGGCGTAACAATCCGTCGACAATTGTCGCGTGACCCGCCGGGAACTTGTAGTGTACGACCCTCACTTAGGGTTGCCAGTGCGTACGAAAATCGGGACAATACCCGTTAAACTCCGACAGTAAAGTCTACCTTTTTGCGAACATGTCTGTACAGTCAAGGAATTAAATTTCCTACCCACCTAAGGTTCAATAGCATATAGCAAACTGTCACCATAAGAGCTATAGAGCAAGACGTTAGTTTGACATATCGACCTTAATGCATTGCGAATGTCAGACGACATTTCAACGAAATGGGTAGGGAATTAAATTCTTTGACTGTACCAATCCAATCACACACATTTTTATCGAACAATCTTTTACACGCGGCTTTTCAAGCATTATGTTTTGTACACATTCTACGGGATAAGAAGTATCCTGTGTTTAAATTACGGGACATTTATTTATAGTATTATCTATCTGTTTACCAAATTTTATCTTTATACGTCCAGGCGCTAATGCACGATTGAGAATCAAACATTTTAACATCCAAAACATCACTGTTGTATTTATAACATTATTCGTTTTTTTAAATGAAATAGGAAGGCAAACAAGCAAGTGAGTCACCTGATGGTAAGTGATCACCACCGCTTATAGACACCCGCAACACCAAGAAGATTGCAGATGCGTTGACAACCCAGAGAGCTAAGATACCTCTTGTGTAATTGCACCGGCTGTCTTGCTCTCCACGCCGGAACACAACAGTGCAAGCATTGCAGCTTTGCGGTCGGATTAGCGGTCAAGATGTTGGTAGCGATCCGGATGGGCCTTGCACAAAGTTCTTCCACCCGCAAAGTAACTAATTAGTAGGATAACTACTACACACTAATTATAAATAGCAAATATGACCAGAAAGTAGAGGATTCGAGCACTCTTTCGACCACATCAGATTGCTTTGACAAGTACTTGCTTGAAATAGGATGATTTTAAAAAGCAAGTGTGTGAGACAGGATGCTGTTTACAAGCATGATTGTAAGCATGCTGGTAAGCTGCATGCATGCACGTCATTCAGTATTTTTTTTGCTGCAAAGAATAACAAGTTTAAGATTTTTACGGGCGGACAAACCCTGCACAGGGTCTAAACCCTGCACAGGGTCCTAACCCTGTGTAGGGTTTGTCCGGATCGCTATAAAAATCTTTCTCGCTAATCCAGCCGCTAAGCAACAGTGCTTGCACTGTTGTTGTGTTCCGGCGCGGAGAGCAAGACAACCGGTAAAATTACTGGCACAAGAGGTATTCCATCGTAGCCCTACAACTAGCATCTATACATCCCGACCACTACGGAGATGTGAAAGCCAATTAAAAAAAACTAGCATCTACAGTTGTCTTGGTGTTGTAGGTGTCTATGGACGGTGGTGATAACTTATCATCAGGTGACCCACTTGCTAGTTTGCCTTCCTATTTTATATATAAAAAAAAGATTTTTTAAGGTTATTTTAGTTCTTCAAATGTATCCTAATGACAACTGAGCATATGGCAACCCTAATTCAGTCTCGGGGAAACAGGGCTGGTCCTTAAATCTGCGCGTCAGTACACTTTGCACGCAATTTGTGGTCACTCCAGCTAAGTTCAACTGTACTCAGGAATTCTTTCCGTGGAGTACAATACGCGGGACAAACAAAAGTGTAAAATAAAAATTATGCGTCCTAACTTTTTAACTGAAGTAGGAACCACTAATAAAAACCAAGATAGTAGAATTTTATAGAGATACGAGCTTTAACCCACGGGTTTGGCCATATGATTTCATTTATATTTTTAATTCTTCGGTGCAATTACTGGCACAAGAGGTATTCCATCTTAGGCCTCTAATATTGGCAACGCGTCTGCATTCTCCTTGGTGTTGCGGATGTCTATAGGCGGTGGTAATCGATCACTTACCATCAGGTGACCTACTTACTTGTTTGCCTTCCTATTTTATAATAAAAAAATGCATTTTATGGGATCTTTTTAAGATTTTACGGGATAAAATATGTTATGATTTAATCTTGGACATGAGATCATGTCAAAATGTGCCAACTTTCATTTTATCCCATCCAGCCATTAATGCGTGATTGAAGAAACAACATCCAAACATCAAAATATTTAGCAGAAAAAAAAATCGATCGAGGTGTAGCTGTAATGTAGAAATGTCGACAATAGATGGCGTTGTGCTCAGAAGTTTCTCGTCATTGTATGAAGATTGACAATCTCATTATGTATGTCTGTACGCCTATGTAATACGTGACTATATGGTTACTGTATTCAGAAACGAAATATTTTGCACTGAATAAATCTTTTCACTAGTTTCTTTCAATAAACGGATGAATATAACAGCACCCTTGTGTCACGTCAAAAGCAGATTGACAGACAAAGAAAAAAATAAAGAAAATGCATGGTATTGTGCTAGAAATTAGAATAATCCGTCTATACGGTTTGTTTATTTCCTTTCAAGATTGGATTCCGTTTTGAGATAGTTGGAGACATTAGAAAATTTTGTAAAAAATATTAAAACCAAAATAGTTTCTGCATGTTTTACTTTAATATCGGTACCTACGTTGTTAATGATCCTTTTTTTTTTACACAAAATTAATATACAAAAGAAAACGTACCTATAACTTATTGTCAACACAATTAATTTTTTTTGTTTTTTTTTCCTCGATAACTCAATAGCAATCTACTACTTCACACCAGTATTCCTTGAGATAGTGATGCAACCCCGGTCGAGCCGGACCGTTCGTACTGCCACTAGAAGTGGTTGGCTACAGTGTGACTATCATTTTTAACAATGATAACACATTTCATACTCTGTTTTTTTTATGAAAGAAGAAGGCCAACAAGCAAGTGGGTCACCTGATGGTAAGTGATCACCACCGCCTATAGACACTCGCAAAACCGAAGAGTTTGCAGATGCGTAGCCAACCCAGAGGGCTAAAATGGAATACCTCTTGTGCCAGTAATTACACCGGCTGTCTTGCTCTCCACGCCGGAACACAACAGTGTAAGCATTGCAGCTTTGCGTTAAGATTAGCGAGCAAGATATTGGTAGCGATCCGGACGGTCCTTGCACATCCTACCCGTAATGTGATGTTTCACTAATCCAATATCAGCTAAGTTAATGAACATATAATGTTGAATTTTTGGAAGTGTAAATAAAATACTAGCATAAATCTAATAAAAGGCACTCCAATATAGGTAACTTTTTACTACCTAGTCATGTCATAAACTTTGTCGCTCATAAAACCGGATTACTATACATTTCGACGACCTGTATGGCGCAGTGGCACATGTGTGTGCTTACTGTGCAAGAGGTCCTGGGTTCAAATCCTGGTATGGGCAAATATTTGTGTGACGAATACGAATGTTTGTACCTGAGTCATGGATGTCATTTGTATTTCAGTATGTATTTATCTATATAAGTATGTATATCCGTTGTGTAGTAGCCATAGTACAAGCTTTGCTTAGTTTGGGACTAGGTCAATTGGTGTAAATTGTCCCAAGATATTTATTTATTTATTTTCAGGAAAAGTTTATGTGAAATTAGTTCTTGTGATAATACTGGTGCTGAATTGATTATTGGAATGCATTTTAGAACCTCTTCCTTTTTGTCGGATGGGAGATTTATTTTTAGGTCCTTCTCAAGTACGACTGCCTTTTCAAGATCGTATGTGACATTTCGTTTCAATGAAAATGAAAAAAAAAATTCGGTGTAATTGCTGGCACAAGAGGTTTCCATCTTAGCCTTCTGGGTTGGCAACGCATCTGGTGTTGCGGGTGTCTATAGGCGGTGGTGATCACTTACCATCAGGTGACCCACTTGCTTGTTTGCCTTCCTATTTCATAAAAAAAAATTTTTTTAGCAGGTAAGCCATATAGGTTCTTTTACATGCCTGAATCTACTAGCGCTTCGGAAAATGGAAGATTCTGCTGAGAAGAAACGCCGCAAAAAACTCAGCAGTTTATCTTTTTTTTCTTTTCTTTTCAAATCAATATTACAGAGCTATATATACAATAGGAATGAAACGACAAATGCGACGTGGCGAAAGCGGTCGTACATACTACTCGCACTTGAGAACTACCTGTTTGTTTGTTTATGAAATAGAAAGGCAAACAAGCAAGTGGGTCACCTGATGGTAAGAGATCACCACCACCTATAGACACCTGCAACAACAAAGAGAGTGCAGATGCGTTGCCAACCCAGTGTTTACTTTGCTGTAAAGTAAATGTATGAATAAAATGTAATTAAATTAAAGATTGAAAATTATGACGTCCTTTTAATACAAACGTGAAGAGAAGAAGCACAAACAGTGTTGCTACATTTATAAATTTATAATAGAATAAAAATTAAATATTGTCTTTGACACGCAGAGGCTAAGATGGAATACCAATTGAGTCAGTAATTGCACCGGCTGTCTTGCTCTCCACGGCGGAACATAACAGTGCAACTGCTGTTTAGCGGCAGGATTAGTCGAAGCGGTCCATGCACAAGGTCCTAAGTACAATCAGCCTCAGAAGTAGCTAAACATAAGAACCTTGTCGTAGTAATAGTTACGTATGAAATGAGAGTTATTCGAATCTGTCACATTGGTGTCAGCTATAAGATCCTAGGACCCTAGAATGTCAGCTCAAAACAGTTGATCTAAGATATCCAGCCAGCAATATACGTCAGGGCTGGTATAATTCCGGCCCGTGATATTGAATGTGATGGCTGGAATTTTAATCCAACCAACGTTAGGAGTAATAATGTTGACGCCGGTACGAGGGAGGTGAAATTTACTGAGCATTATTTAGGCAGCGGCGCTATAAACTTGGCGCGACAATCTAGTGTGACACCGTCTTTAATATACTCGGATAGTGTAGGAGCGGTGTGTGTTTTGTAAGTTTGCTCAATGCGGATTTGACGGGTACGTTTTTATTTGAGAGCGGGAATGTAAGGGACCGTATAATGCAGGATGGCACAATTTAATCGAATGTTTTTTATTATTTCATATTTATTTGTTTAAACTTAAGGTAATCACCCGGATACTAGACTGTTGGAAATTGGGAAGTCGGATAGAAACACGACACGACGTGGTCGTTTAGTTTAGTTTATCTGAGTTTATCTCTATGTGTCCCTTTCTTGTGGCACTTGTTTGGCAGAGACTATTGTATTTTGCATGAACATATATGTGTCGCACTGACACAGCTATTTTGCACGAGCCCGGCACTGGTTTCGCGGAGTAGCAAGGTAATTTGTTCCAGTTTGTTGTTTATTTATTTACCTCGACGTTTCGGCCGCATTGCAGCGGCCGTGGTCACGAGCAGATTGAAGTGGACGTAAACGATAAACTTAATAACCATGTGTGAAATTCGCGTAGGTTTTTACTTACATTACATCCCGATTACCCGTGGGAAGTAATCCATAAATTTCTTCCAACCAAACTTTGAATTAAATAGATTTGCAAATGGCGTCGCACCTCTCGGTGTGAGTTCGCTCATACGCTTAGCATTTGATGTTGGCGGAGCTCTCGTGCCGGGAAATTCATTATTACATACACGTTGCACCGAGACCACTAGAACTGCGCAAGGAAGCGTCGTCTTGACTCAAGGGGTTTAGCGCTAGAGATCGATTCTGACTTGATACTTGGAACTTCTAAAGTATTTAGCAAAAATTTCGTTGTAACATATTGGAGCACTGCATTGGATAAGATTGCGTGTTGAGCCATCTGAAAAATTATCTGTGTGTATTTTTCATTATTTGTGTACATCAATAAGGAGTATTTGTTGTTGGAATCTTAGAAGCTGTTTCAGGACGTTTCGAGGAGTAGTAAGGTAATAAGTATGTACGAAATGTTTTTGTATGAACCACCGCGAAGTAACGCTTGAATCTTCTAATTATGTACAAACTTCGCAATATGTAAGTATAATAAATACTATAATGTTTTCGCTGCTATTGAAATAAAACAACTAAAGCGGTTAGAATTCCCAGCGTTTCGAATTGTTTTGTTCAATGTCTGCAGTCGCTAAAACATAAAAAAAATATTAAAAATTGGGGCAAAGATAACCTTTAACCACCCGTGCGGCAAACGCCACTTCCTGCACCTCTTGCAGTGCAGTAAACACATCATTACCGCATGCATTAACGACTCGAACTATGACATTTAAAAATACCGTGTCACGTCACTTGAATTCCGTAAGTTGTGAGACTGAGCTAGATATTAACTCAAGAAGCGTCTCGGGACACGTCGGTGCTCGTTATCTCGAAATTGAAGGAAGGTGGCACGTGTCGACTGAACTGGGAGGTTATGTAACTCATGATTAAAGGGATGATGGATGTTATTAGGAGATATTATTATAATAGTTTGACGGTTGATTAGACAGGCGTGTCATCTAAGGCAAATTATTAGGGTTACAATTTGAGCTAGTTTTTTGTTTAAACTTCATCTTTGTCTGTACTGTTCAAATCTTGCAAGTCGAATGACATGATTTTAAGTGGTAATATAATAACGTAATGCCGACAAAAAATCAGTTTTTTTAACCAAAAACACCAAGTTATGAAAACTAGTCCGGTGCGAAAATAATACCCGAAACTACCTCCACAAGTCAACAAGTGGCAGTTGTTGCTAGTCATTTAGTTAAGCATATACGGTCAGTTTGAAAAGCTAACAGGACATTACTTGCTCCAAAGTATCAAAACACTTAATTGTAATAATGTTCTATTAACTTTTGAATTTAAAATCTATATAATTCTGAGTATGTTCTGTGTATAATAGGTATGTTGTTTTCGTCCCAACCTGCAATGAACAATATTTTGGGAGAAATTTTTTTTTTAGGGTTAAGGAACGATGTTTATTACTTAAGGCGAGTACCTAAGGACGAACATTGTATAGGGTTCTACACGATGGTCCTGAAATAAATCCTGAACAGCTAATAGTTTTAGGAAAAAATGCATGTTGCCAAATGATCAGTTTGTAAAATGAATTAGTTGGTGAAATGAATTAGTTTGTGAAATGATTGATCACGGTATAACCCACAGCGTTGTTGTTGGTTCCTCTGGCGCCGCATGTAAATTACGTAGGCGCCGGTTTCATTAAATGCTTTTAATAAAACTCCCCTGAGACCTCAGTTACGTCGCTACGGATATTTAAAAACTTCACAAAATGAACTTGGAAAACTTCGCAAAAGGCTGCGGTTCGAATTTTCATAAGTTTTTGTCGAGTTTTTTTTCTCTACTTTATTTTGTGTTGTGTAAAATGGAGTTTTAAAGTTGCCAGGTGCTTGGGAGATATGAAACCAGCTAAGTGTGAGTCAGTGTCGCGCACCGAGAATTCCATACCTCTACACAATGTATTTGTGTTACATAATATCGACACTAGAAATCTGAAATGTCGTAAGGGACATGTCCCTTAATGTCCCTTACGACATTTGAGATTTCCACTGTCGATATGTCAAACAGTCCTCAAAGTACCGCAAAAATAAGTACTTAGGTATGTCAGTGCAAGGTTTTTGATGACTTATAAAAACTGTGTCAGTATGATTGTTCTATGTTCCAGTAACATATATAAATATATAATAAACTGTGGGCTTCATATGTTTTGATGTACAGTCAAGGAATTAAATTTCCAACCCACCTAAGGTTCAATAGCATATAGCAAACTGTCACCATAAGAGCTATAGAGCAAGATGTTAGTTTGACATATCGACCTTAATGCATTGCGAATGTCAGACGACATTTCAACGAAATGGGTAGGGAATTAAGTTCCTTGACTGTACTTATATGTATAGGTAAAGAATACTGACTTGTGTATGTAATAAATAAACAATGAACATATTACTGTAATGATTTCTGATTTTTCGCTGAAATACCTTCAGGAAAAAGGGGAGGGGTGGCATTTTTTTTGTCTATCAGGGAGTTCTAGTGCAAAGTCCGTCCGGATCTCTACCACCATTTTGCTCGCTAATCCAGCCGCTAAGCAGCTATGCTTGAACTGTTGTGTTTCGGCATGGAGAGCAAGACGTCCGGTGAAATTAATGGCACAAGAGGTATTCCATCTTAGCTCTTTGGGTTGGCAACGCAACTTCATTCTTCTTGGTGTTGCGGGTGTTTATGGGCGGTGGTAATCATACCATCAGGTGAGTCACATGCTCGTTTGCTTTTCTAATTTTTTTTATACAACATAGGAAGGCAAACGAGCAAGTGGGTCACCTTATGGTAAGTGATCACCACCGCCCATAAACACCCGCAACACCAAGGAGATTGCAGATGCGTTACCAATCCAGAGGGCTAAGATGGTATACCTCTTGTGCCAGTAATTGCACCGGCTGTCTTGCTCTTCACGTTGAAACACAGCAGCGCAAGCGCTGCTGTTTAGCGAGCAAGATGGTGGGAGCCAGACTAACCTTATTTAAAAAAAAGTTATAACCACGATCTTCATTATTTATAACCCACATTTCTTCATTCTTTCTTACTACTTTACTAAGTATTATCGCAAACAAAAGACATAAAGTCTAATGCTAGTAATGTAATAACCGCCACTATCTGTAGGAATGAAGTTTGCCACTAGAACTCTTATCGGCGGTCGTTCACGAGTTGCATCCCCCCTCCCCACCCCCCATCGGCCAAGGAAACCACTAAGTAATGGATGCGACATTGTAGCGAAAACTTCTTGACATGTTTTTATTGGAATAGGGAACTTTAACATGAAACTACCGTGAGATTCAGTTAAGCTTGTCGCTCAATTCAGTGTGTGCTATTTATTGTTACCTTTTTTTTACACTTTATGTGAACTATTCACTATTGTGATGATTGTGTATATTGCTCTGTAATCTTGTTTTGAAAAAGAGAGAAAAAAAAAGATAAACTGTTGAGTTTCTTGCGGCGTGTCTTCTCAGCAGAATCTTCCATTTTCTGAAGCGCTGTAGATTCAGACATGTAAAAGAGCCTATATGGCCTACTTGCAAAATAAACTTTTCATTTTCATTTTCATTCATATTCATTTTCAGTTTATCTTTTCGTTAGAGCAAAGAAATGAAAATGGAATGAAAAGAAGATGATTTAATCCAGAACAAGTTCCATATCCGCGCTGTGAAAACATATTAATAAAATAAAATACCTAATAATACAATGGAATGTAAGTTAGAACGGAACCCTCGGTGCACGAGGCCGACTCGCACTTGCCCGGTTTTTTTGTTACAGTACTATTTTCCAGTAATTTTTAAGTTTCGCCATTTTCACACATATCGACAGTGGAAATCTGAAATGTCGTAAAGGACGTGTCCTTTATGTCTCTTACGACATTTGAGCTTTCCACTGTCGACGTTTATAACGTCAAACAAGTATAACATATTTTAGACTAGAGTCTACTCGTGACCATGTCCTTTGCGATACTGTCGAACGTAGAGGTACATTAACAACGTTTGACATCATAAATTGTTTAAACTAATTTGTCTTTTCAATTGTTTTTTTTCTTTAAGTGGTGTTCAATATGTCTATACTAATATAATAAAGAGGAAAACTTTGTTTATTTGTATGTAGGGTAATCCCTGGAACTACGTAAGTAGGAGAAATATATTCACGTACCACCTTAGAACCCGGTCGCAATGACGCGACGCGTTAAACCATATCAAAAAAGCAGCCTTGCTATAGATTTCTGTTACCTAAACACAGCAATTGAAACTGTAAATTCGTGCAACCTTCTTGGCCTTCAAATTTACTCTCACATGAATTGGAAATCGCATATCCAAAAGATAACTAATAAACTGTCCAGATTTACTTATGCCTTACTGGAATTAAAAAAATGTACAGACTTGGAGGCCTGTAAATGCGCATATTACGCATATGCTCATGCATGGCTACGCTATGGGATTATTTTGTGGGGCAATAGTACAGATGTCCAAGATTTATTTACACTGCAAAAGAAATGTATACGAATCTTAGTAAACATAAGACAAACAGACAGTTGCAGACTCTATTTTAAAAAACTTAACATTTTAACATTAACTTCAATATACATTATCGAATCATGTAAATTCTTTAGAAAATATAACCATTTATTCCCAAAACCAAAAGAAAATCATCACTTAAGCCTAAGACCAAGAAACAAAATGCCCATACCTTTCCACAAATTAAAAATGTTTAGCTCTGGTCCTTACATAATGTGCATAAGAATATATAATAATATCCCTACATCCATAAAAAATTAACAAAATGAAAAAGCATTTAATAACTCATTACATAGATACCTTATTGACAAGTCTTATTATACATTGCAAGATTTTTTCGAAAGTACATAACAATACAACACCAGCATTTCATAGTATTTGCAAAACTAGCTGTAATGAATATATAATAGTGCGCAAACTAAATTGATAATATAGGATAAATAAAATAATAACAATATATGCTTATATTAATATAAATATATACTACTTAACTTAAGGTTTTTAGCATGTAATGTATCAAAAGAAATAATAAATAAATAAAGTAGATAGCTTATAAAACTGTAAGTAAGTACTCGCATTTAGTATTAGGATACAGAGTGTAGTATTATATAATTTGTAGATGTATTAAGTCACACGGTGTAATACAGTGTTAGTAGTGTTTAAGTTATATTTAAGTATATTGCAGTGCCCTCAACTACAGGGTTTCATGTTGGGAAAATTTATAGTTTAAGATCTGAAATGTAATAATACTTACCCATGAAAGCGATAAATAAATGATTATGATTATGATTAAACGCCAGGCTATGTCATACAAACGTCATGCGTATGTCTCGTCGATTAGGTTCTACGGTGGTACGTGTTTCAATTTCCTTGACAGTACAATGTGGCTCATCCAGAACTTCTGTATCCTGCTCCGCAGTCAGTCATATAGCGTGGTGATATCGCCCCTGATTCGCGGCGGTTCGTCATCGCGCCGCGATAAGAAATGAAAGATTTTCTCTCTCATTGCTGGGCTCCTATGTGCTTTCTCTGGGACACACGGGTGTAGAGGATGGCAATTCAAATTCAAAGTATTTATTTGTCAAGCATAGGTAGAACAGAGATGTTACAAAAAGTTGAGTAGCACTATGTTATGCCATTAGGCATACAAATAGCCACAGTTGAGCTTGTAGCATGGCTGTCGTGACCTACCCGCAACAATTTTTTCGGCAACATGCAGTTAAAACTAATATTAAAATTAAACTAAAATATGTCCTTGATAAATTCATTGACTGAGTAGTAAGCCTTAGCAGATAAGAACGCAAATAGCACCCCTTTAAATCTTTGTACAGTCAAGGAATTAAATTTCCAACCCATCTAAGGTTCAATAGCATATAGCAAACTGTCACCATAAGAGCTACAGAGCAAGACGTTAGTTTGACATATCCACCCTAATGCATTGCGAATGTCAGACGACATTTCAACGAAATGGGTAGGGAATTAAATTCCTTGACTGTACATCTTCCATTTGCAAAATATCCTTCGGCAGGTTATTATAGATTCAGGCAATTAAACACGAATGTAATGATAAATACATTAAAAATTTCTTAGGCTACAATACCATACAATAACTCTGTATTGACTACAACAAAACAATGTAAAAAGGTGTACTTAAAATACTTATTTTGCGCAGATGATGTTTTTAAGACTCCGTAAAGTATAAATAATAGTTGTTTATTTATTTAATTTCAATAGTTGAAATTTGTAAGTTATTGTTATTATGCAATAATTCATAACTAACGTTGAATATGTTCTCTAGTATAACTAACAAATGTGGACATCGTCTGAATTAAACGATTTTATAACTTATTATATTAAAGAAAATTAGAGATTTTCGCTAATCCTGCCGCTAAACAGCAGTGCTGGCACAATTGTGTCCCGGCGCGGAGAGCAAGGCAGTCGGTGTAATTACTGGCACAAGAGGTATTCCATCTTAGCCTTCTGGGTTGGCAACGCATCCGCAATCTCTTTGGTTTTGCGGGTGTCTATAGGCGGTGGTCATCACTTACCATCAGGCACTTGCTTGTTTGCCTTCCTATTTTATATATATATAAAAAACTGCTCTTCAAGTCCGTGTGTCCGCGTATGAGGGGTAGATCCATTAACTTTATTTGCCGCCATTTCCCCCAAACTAAAGGAGGCCGGATATCGGCAGATTGGAATGATGTATTGTTAGCAGATTTCATTTGGTGCGGTTTCCAAAAGTAGCGCTGATGCGATCTTTTTGTTGGCGATGTTTGGAAGCGACTGTTGCCGTCGTGGTAATGAAAGAAGCTGCTTATATTAATTAGAGACTACAAAGTCTAGCGGCTTTAACATGACAGCCCAGGTTTAGTTTAACCCCTTCCTGTGTCTCTGTCTAACTAGTGTCATAAGTAAGGGACGCAGATAGAGATAAACTAAAGTTGGCCAGTCATGTTAGGGCCACAGTTTCTTAATAGCTATCGGAAATCTGTGTTCCTAAGAAACACAAGGGGAAGAAAAAAACTGAAGAACTTGAAGTGAAGAATGTTTCCTAGGTTAGCTAGAAGGGATCCTTTACAGGAAAATGCTCGCCTTTGTACTACTTTATTTTAATTGTAATTTTATGTAGCGTGTTTTATGTACAATAAAATATTTACTTACTTACTTACACGAGTGACGAATGTACTGTCAGACGCAAGAATGAGTGAGATGTACGAAGATTTCCGAAAGCCATTAAGAAACTGGAAATACTGTATAGACTGGAATGGAAAGCGACTTTGTTTTCTACATCTAAACTTCTACACTAATATAATAAAAAGGTAAACTTTGTTTGTTTGTATGTAGGGGGTAATCTCTGAAACTACTGAACCAATTTCAAAAATTCTTTCACAGACAGAAAGTTATACTATCCCTGACGGACATAGTATACTATGTAAAGATAAAGATGCACAATCAACAAAATGGAACCCTGACCCACCATGGAACCATGTCAAAGTGAAGTTTTAAGTCAAATCGTAACATGTCTCTTTTTACCCGACTGCGCGACGCAGCCGCTTGAGCCGCTCTATATTTTTAATGGGTCGCGACTGTTGAAGTTCATGTAACTATTGCAATGGTTTTCAACATTACTTAACAGAACTTCAGACTACTGGACTTGGTTTAGTCTCTTCAGCTTTGATTTACTTTTTATGCAGTTGGGTTTTTGATTTTTTAAAATTTACTTCTTTTTATTTCACTTGTTATGTCAATTTGACACGGTTCTGCGGTGGGTCAAGATTCCATTATGCTGATAGTACGTTTTTCTATGTTATTTTATTTACGTGCTGTTACATTTCTATTGCATTGTTATAGTTTTATATTAATTAACTAATGTTACTGTTCTCCCCGTGACTGTACCGCCCTGAACAGCTCCGTCCACTAAGCGCAACAGCGTTGAGCTCAACGTCGAAGCATCACTCTGTGTCACTCACTCGTGGTAGGATTCGAACGAGACAGAGCGAAGATTTGACGTCGAGCTCACCGATGTTGAATTTAGAAAAACTCCCCCCTGGATTCTACTGAAAGGAGAATGAGCTAGCTTAGCGTTGAGCCCAGAGTTTGTAAATAGCAACCCTCCTTACTCTAATTATCGTCCTAGTAACGTCACTGTAAAGTTGATTTTCCCCCAGCACACGTAAATCAAACGTCATAATACTATTCTGTGTACGCTTTTAACGGATTAAACGTCTATTTCAGATTGTGTTATTTGCATAACAAAATGCAAGGCAACTTAATTCGGAGCCAGGATTTGTTACATCGTATGAATGTATGTATGAATACGTCCAAAAAGGTAGACCTGGTAAAAGTTTAGCACATTGTACTCGATCTATTGTTCAAAGACAAACAGAAAATAATATTTCAAAGCGCGTTCAAATACGCCCTTTGTTACAAAACGAACGGTTTTTGGAAAGACGAACGAAGTAGAGGTAAGGTTTTTGAATTTAAAATATATTTACCTAATAAGTAATTAATAGATTCAGGCGTTACTTTGCGGAGGTCTATATCAACAAACTGGAACAAATGAATTGGTTTCGCGGAGTAGTAACCTAATAAGAATTTAAAGTTAGTTCTTTTGAGACGCGTTCTTTTGTAACGTAGTTTTAAATTATGATTTAAAGGGCCGAAGCTGAAAAGAAGTGTTTTTTAAATTATGATTATATTTATTACACTTTTTTGCGCTGGTTATTCAAAACAGGGTTCAATTTGCTTTGTTTATTATTTGTTAGATTATTTTCTCACTTGCACTTACTAGACATCTAGTATTTTCTTATTTTTACTAAAACCAGAACTAATTTAAACTATGAATAAATAATAAATTTAGAATATATGTATATCTGTAGGTAATATGCCGGTATATCAGAACCATAAGTCAATAACATTGTGCTGATTGTAATTTATTTTAATACTGGCTTGGTAACAATTTTGATTAGTTTACTAACGATTTCAGAAGGATTTCAGTAATAAACAGATATAAATCTTAACTGATAAAAATTATTTCGACCTGTATGGCACAGTGGCACATGTGTCAGCCTACTGTGCAAGAGGTCCCGGGTTGAAATCCTGGTATGGGCAAATATTTGTGTGACGAATATGAATGTTTGTACCTGAGTCATGGATGTTATTTGTATTTAAGTATGTATTTATCTATATATGTATGTTTATCCGTTGTCTAGTATCCATAGTACAAGCTTTGCTTAGTTTGGGACTAGGACAATTGGTGTAAATTGTCCCGAGATATTTATTTATTTATTTATTATTTTATTTAGTACGTTTCTGTTTTTGAACCTTAAATGTAAGTTTTTGTTACAAGTGACGTCGCAAACCAATTTGTTGCGGATACGCGCCGTTAGATGCACTGTTTATATTTCCATAGTACCTAATTGAGAAATTCACGTTAACGCGTTTGCGACGTTTATTGTGACAAAAACTCACAAGGTATTTTGACTTTGACTTTGGCTTCAACTTTGACTTACCTTCAACTGATTGGGCGCTGACTGCCACCAGCAGCGCCACTAGCGCTAAACACCGCGACGTTGGCCTCATCTGAAACAACACGACATTTCGTAAGTACACAGAAAACGGCCAATACTAGATGCAACATTACCCGAAACGTGTCAACTTTGCCATACAAAAAACTGTTAGAATCTCGGTTCCTGCAACCATCACCAGGTCGTTGGTCCACCTTGTATCGGGTCTGTCAGCGCTTCGTCTTCCGGCACGAAAAGAACATAATGAATGCAGTTTTCATTGCTCATTGATGATAATTTCTATTGATTAATACTTTACTTAAACTTTTTTCGCTTAAATTCAGTTAGCAATTTTATGCTCTCATTCACTCAGCCGCGATCTTAAGCCATCGTGGCGCTTTTCAGAACCTTGTATAAGGTACGTTTAAAGCGAAATACTTACAGTTTAAAAATGTACAAGAGTTTTATTCAAATAGATGGTATTCGTAGCACTACAAAACGCTACGAAACGCTACGGAGCTACGAGCGTAATTGCTACGGGCTACGCCATGATTGCGCGGCAGCCGGGCGGTAGGTAACAGAAAAGCAGTAGTTACACGTTTATACATTGTAACAATAGTTTCAATTGTACGTGAACATAACGCACGCTTAGTATTAAAGTGACCCATTTCTGAATATGATATTTCCCAAAATTAAACCCTATGTCTTTTAATTAAGGTGATATTTTATGACGTGTATTATTCAGAAATGAGTCACTTTAATACTAAGCGTGCGATGAAGCCTTTAGTATTTTTCTGTTTCACTAAACTGACGCGGAAGTGTTTGGTTTTTTTTGCCTGGTTACGGAATCTTTTGTAGTCTGTAATAATAAAGAAAATAAAAGAAAGACAAATCGTTTACTTACATATTCAACACGCACAAGATACGAAATGAAATAAAATGTTTAAATAATTAAAATACAGACATATATAATAACATTTTAATGTGTTGTTGTCTGTCAAAAATTGCTTGAGTCTTATTTTTTTCATGTACGAGTGTATGATAGTGTATCTTCGGGGACAAGGGCGCATCCAGGAGGGAGGGGTCTTGGGGTCATGACATTTAAACTAATCAAGTGGGGTATCAGACTAAAAGGATTTTATAACTGCAGCACAGGATTTGCGGAGTAGGAAAGTAATTAATTCTAATGATATATTATTTCAAACACATCAAAATTGTTGTATCAAAGTGAGTTTCTAAAACTTCCTTTACTTCACTGCTATTGATGTCCCTACTGCAGCTACTTGCACTGCGCCGGTGGTAAACCGACCGGTTTAAATTAATTGACTCTTTTGTTTTATTCCGCCGGAAATACTGACTTTCGAAAGCGGCCGATTAAATTTTGACGACACGGTTGTTCCCCGTTTACGGCGGCCGTAAAAAGTTCCGGCCGGTCGGATGGATGTCGTTGTTGCAATTTGAGGGCTTTTAGCAAAGTTTTGGGGCGTAATGGCTTCCGAAACGTTTTGATGGGACTTAATCGAATTGTCCAGTGTGTTTTTACTTAAGTGGTTTTGGCGATTGATCATAATTATGGAGGATAGGTACGATTTTTGAAACCTTCTCAAAACTCTGTTATTCTCTAGCTTTTTCACTCCTTCTAACCGTTACTTAATTAATTAACGTAATACTAATGTTTACTTTACTGCCGCGTAGAGCTGCGCTAAATTAGATAAAAAACAGCAAACTCACCAATGGTATTGTTGGAAAATTCGCTTTCACATTAGAAGTGTTTGTATGAAAATAAATAAAATAAAACAAGTCACGAATGTATCAAAGCATTAGGTCCGCATTTTCTACATTTCAATGTACTTTTTTGTACAAAAGATTAAATAAATACATAAAATAATGTTCACGTATCTTTGTATTTAATTTAATTATTTATTTGAATTATCCTTTTTTTGACTTGTACTATTTTGTAAATGATTTGACTTTGACTTTGACTTTGTAGTGGTAACGCAACGAGTGTTAAGGTGAATAATTACATACACAACTACACCGCGCCATACAAACGAAAAAAAAATTTTAAAATTCGATTGAAATACTTCAGTACACACATAGCATGCAGCAGTGTGCGTTACCCCGACTCTCGTTGCGTTACCCATACCCATCTGGCACCTAAGTTGTCAAAAGTGTCAAAATGGCGACGAACGAGGTGTCACGAGTTGTCGCACTGGAATTAAAATGATCGGGCCCATTGTCGGTAAAAGCTTTGAGAAAGTCTTAACGAGTCTGAATTTTTAAGCTCGCACGGATTCCCTAGCGAAATTAAGTTTAAGAAAAATGCCTTACACGAGATTCAACTTAAGAAATTTTAAGTGGAAAATATTTGGTACCCCCTGAGGGTCGTTGATAAAATAATAATATGTTTCAATACCAGTTGGACTGTTTGACTAAAAGTGAAGTCGGTTTGTCGAGAAAATATCGATACATCGATATTGTTTAGTTCGATTTATGGATATTAATTTTTTCAATATATCGATACAAAATTCAAAAAATTTAAAACTGCAACAAGTTGATATTTTTTGCTGCTTTTCGTGATTGATAAAAAATATTTTTCGAGACATTATGGCACTTCCGACCTGTCATTCATATCTAAGTCAATTACCTATTTTTAAAAGACTTAATAAAAAGGAGTTTCCATGTTCATATGCACGTATTTTTTATGTACTTTCGTCAATTGTAAACCGATTTAAATAATGTTTTTGTAATTGAATTGGTTAACTCAATGTCAGTCCCACTTTTCCGAGAAAATATTAAACATCTAAGGGTGGAAAATTAAGGGAAGAATTGTCGTCTACGTATAAATAGGAGGTTCATCAAAAGCTGTATGTATAAAGTCGATTTTTTATTTAAATTAATTAGGGGCAACTGCTCTAGCTGTGCACAGCTGTATCTGTGGAGATTTTAATTCTTACTCTCTACTCTCTCTATATTCTCTATTAATAATTTATATTTTTATGTATATATTTATATTTATGTTTATACCTTTTTATTTATTTATTATTATCTATGTAAACTCTTATGTACGCTTATTGTGAGTGCGATTGATTCTTTTTTTTTAAATTTGCACTGCCCGTTGTACTTTGACTATTTCTCACCGTATCTCTTTCCAAAGGCTGTCTGCAAGAGATCGCTGCTTAGCGATAAGACCGCCTGTTGAATCCCATGTAAAATTTCCCTGTGTGTGTTCTTTTATTTTGTTTACTTGTGTGAATCAATAAAGAGTATTTGTTGTTGTTGTTGTTGTTGTACTCTCTCATCGCTGGAGCGAACGAACGATATGCTTCTCTATCGCCTGCCTTCTCTTTGACCTCCTGCAGGCAGGGAATAGAGAAACATGGGGATTGTTCGGAGGATGAGGGAGTATAGCTCTATGATTTAGAATTTTAGAGAGTGTCTATAGGTGCAGCAGTCCAGAGGAAGAGCAGTTGCCCCTAAACCCTCTTTGGTTTGTAAATGAAGTAGGTAGGTACCTTATTTATGCCAACAGATTAATTAGCATTGTTACCATATTCTTGCATATAAAGAAATTTTGAACTATTCTTGTGTCTGTTATAGTGTGTCAAGTATATGTATTTATCGTGTCTATTAGCTTTTGCTCGCGACTTCGTCCGCGTAGAATTGTTTAATTGAATCGAGCAAACGTGCACCCAACATGCAATCTGCAATATTTCCTGGACAAATTAATGAGAATTAGTTGCTTTGCTGCTCATGACGTCACGGCGGCGTATTACTCACTTGTCGCTATCCCGTGGGAACTATGCATTTTACGGGATAAAAAGTATCCTACGTGTTAATCCAGGTTATAAACTATGTGTGTGCCAAATTTCATCCAAATCCATTCAGTAGTTTTTACGTGAAACAGTAACAAACATCCATCCATACTTACAAACTTTCGCGTTTATAATATTAGTAGGATGAACAAGTGTGCCTGTGTCTAGGTACAAAGACACCCGCCCTTACTCATCTCATCACACAATAATTCACTTGGCACGACCACAGGTTGAGTTTGACTTTCACTTTGATACGACTTTACCAAAGTGCCCACTAAATATGCTCACAACTTATTTAATCCTGGGCAATTTTGTGCAGACGTGTGCGCACAACCTCAATGTTTATGTATGAATAATTACTGAAACCGTCTAAATCCGGCAGTTCATACAAATGAGTAGGGGGCCGATTCATTGCATCGCGGTAAAATCGGAGTGTCTAAGGAAATCTTTAGCTGTCAATGGACTTCAATATACAAGTAAGTATGAATATGTACTCGGTATAAGGTTGAGAATGTATTATTATTTTTCCGCTGGAAAAAGGCTTTCCAACATTTTCTGGTCGAGATCATTCTCTGAGAAATTCTTTAAAAAAAGTCCACCATATCTCAGCAAAGAGAAAAAAAACTGGTATAATAAAAAAAAAGCATAACGTCTAGCCCTCTTATTCATAAACGCTGCGTAAACTTATGTAAGTTAACATGTGTTGTCTTTATCTCTCACTATGACGTTTGCCCCTTGAATGAAAAGAACGAAACATTTGTTAGTTCAAAAACATTGAAATTTTCTAGGAATGAGGGAGGTACCTTACAAAGCCGACAATTTTTAAGGACACATGAATCCACAGCATGCAGTAGTGAAATGGCCTTAAATGAATTTAGATGGGAATTTTATTCCAAAAAAATTTGTATGGCAGCCGTAGTTAGTCTGCCTACCCCTTCTGACATACTACCACGCAACGTAGGTAATGTTGAGCATGTTTAACTTCCATATAATTTTACTGGAAAACGCTTGCCTTTGACTTGGCATGGGGTAAACGGTACCGACAATTGACGCGATCAAGCGGCAACTTTGCCTTATACTGCTAACTTTGCCGTTTTGATAGTGTATTCAGGGCAAATAAAAGACATTTGTAAAGATAAACGAAAATCGGGCAAATGTAATATTTAGTATATATGTATATAATTTTATAACATATTACGGATATGTGGAAATAATTAATTATTGTAATTTTTCAAATCTTAAGCAAAAAAAAATGTTTTTTAAATTATTTTTATGCTAATGAAATATTTCTATTTTTATTTATTATTACACGTGTAAAAACTGTTAAGTTATTTTCCTTAATTAAGGACATATAAATTGGATAATGAAGGATAGATCCAACTAATACTGTTTAGGTAAAGTTGGACATGCAATTTTATTTTGTTATTACCAATAAAAATCTCATTCTCAATCTCATCTTCAAGTCTCTACGCAGCATATTCTTTTTAAATACCCCTTTTATATAAAAGAGGAAGCAAACGAGCAGACGGATCACGTGATGGAAAGCAATCACTGCTGCCCATAGCATAGCATAGTAAGCGCGTTGCCGACCTTTAAAACTATATTTAAACTTCGATCTGTATTATTGTTGTATGTACGATTTTCATTATTGTTTGTGCTCATATCTTGAACAGTTGTATGAATAGCCACATGGTTACTTCTCACTAAAGTTATGACATAAAATATCTCACACATTTCATTATATTTAACTAGCTGACCCGGCGAACTTTGTTCCGCCTTAGACGCCAAAAATGAGCAGATTTTTGATTTTTTCTTTCATAAGAACCTTCTCTTGATAATAACGAACAGAACAAAAAAAGAATTAGCGAAATCGGTCCAGCCGTTCAGGCGTGATGTCGTGACCAAGGGAAATAGGGATTCATTTTTATATATATAGATTTTGCTCTACGATCAATACTTTAGGAGCTACAGGGTGTTTAAGTTAGCAAAGAGATAAAAAATAGACGATTTAACAAAACAAACGACGAAGTTTCTCTGGAAATCTCAAGGTACTGTACCAATTTTCATTGGTACGGGAAAAATATGATAGCACTCGGTAAGTTATGACCACGAGTCTATCAAATCAGCCACCATCGCACTCCGTAATCCATATACCATATATATCATATTCGCACGCTTAGTATTAAAGAGACTCAATTCTGAATTATACACGTCCCAAAATATCACCTTAACTAAAAGACGTAGGGTTTAATTTTGGGAAATGTCATATTCAGAATTGAGTCTCTTTAATACTAAGCGTGCGATATGTATAAAATATATAACTATACTATATCCTTACACAGGATGTTCCCTTTTAACACGTAACGATTAAGCTTTAATTGAAACATGAATAAGCAATTACGTTAGTTTTACACGTATCGCATTGCCAGCTCTGCTCTCTCTCACGTATAACGGCGTCTCTTTCGTTGTGTAAACAATTGAACGGTGCAGATTGGGGTGAAGGTTTCATTTTACATTCTGCGTAATTGAGCTTGTATTACCTAAGGCGGGATTTGTGTCTGAAATTTTCCTGTAAGGGAAATAATAATGTATCAAATAGAGAGGATAATACGCTAGAAAGACTCCCATTACATTTAATTTTTGATAAAAAAGTTACAAAAAAAATACATTATAAATACTTAACCTTAAAAACACTAATCTATACATATAAATAAAATAGTTGAGACAAAAATGTTTGTCCGCGCATCACGTAAAAACCGCTGAACGGATTTGGATGGAATTTTCACAGATCTATTTAAATTAGCCCAGAATAGGACTTAGGCTATAAAAAATTGGAAAAAAGAGGGGAAAAATGAGGGGGTGAAGATTGTATGAAAAAAAGTTATAAGATTGTTCTAGAATCATGAAACTCAGAATTCATTCTTATTATTAATCTAATGTTAATAAATTAATAATATCAAAAAGAGGTAAACTTTGTTTGTTTGTATGTACGTAGGAGGGTATTCTCTGGAACTACTGAACCGATTTCAAAAAATCTTTCACCGATAGAAAGCTTATCCCTGACGGACATGGGGTACTAATTCCACGCGAACGAAGTCGCCGGCGTCCGCTAGTTGCAAATAAAATAATGCCTCCATATCAGCGCCAGGAAGAGTACCCAACAGGCTGGCAGCATTGCCTTGCTGCACAGCAATGCCGATGCGCTGAATCAAATGAGCTGATTTTAGATAAGTTATTTGTAAAAAAATATAATAATTTATATTACATATATTTACAAAAATACGTCAATATTCAATCAATCATTGAAAATGGAAATTAAAAATTGATTTTGCTGGTAAGCTATTGTATGGGTTCTGTTTAATGTTTGAGTCTACCAGTGCTTCGGAAAATGGAAGATTCTGCTGAGAAGAGACGCCGCAAGAAACTCAGCAGTTTATCCCTTTTTTCTTCTCTTTTCAAAACAAGATTACAGAGCAATATACATAATCATCACAATAGTAAGTACGCAACATAAAGACGTTTAAAAAAAGGTAACAATAAATAACACAGCAAGCTTTAAGCATATTGAACGAACCGGTTACAATCTTGCCCTAATATCAGCCAAGATAGAGAGGTACAGCTTAGTCATTTGCTATTTGCCGGCTTGACCGGGGTAACGTATTACCGGACTCTTAGAATACCGGCGTAGAGTAGCTCGTTTGCGTTCCGTATGGTCGGTAGCGAGATCTGAAGGCCCTTAGGTAAAGATATCTAAATTGTTTTAAACTTTCGCGATTTTCACACATATTTTTAACGTTATCGGGACTTTAACGGTAGATAAAATCTCTTCATCATGGAATCCTGTAATCAGCAAGTGTAAGCGTCGAGATATATCTTCGGATAAATCGTCGGACATTGTGAGCATTGTGTGTCGGTGTAGTGATATGCCGGTGGAAAATAAACACGACAAAGTGCGGGTAGTTCGTAAAACTCGCGCGGCTAAACAGAAGTAATACCCTCCACTTCAGTCTACTCGTGACCACGGCCATTGAAACATGGCCGAAACGTCGAGGTAAATCAACAATATACTTTTATCGAGTTAAAGTGCCGATAACGTTATAAATATAGGATATCTAAAGGCTAGCAACGAATCAGCGACTCTCTTAAAGTTGCTTGTAGCAATAGACGACGGTATGGTAACCCACAACCTTCTTTGTCATAGTTTTCTCTATAAAATATTGTTATTATCGTGCCTGTGTTTTGTTTATTATAAAAGCCATATCCAGAAAGTCTTTATCGAGTTCGCGTGCGGTTTTCTGGCCATATATTATTGAAAGAGTTGTTGCAACCTTCGTGGGTTGAATTTTTTTAATTAGTGGCGCCCTTGCCTATTGTCCGCCATTTGTGCATTTCAAACTCGAAACATTAATAGAGATTTTTTTTTCATTTAACAAATTAAAAGTCAGTCAGTTTTCATACTGGCCACCGTATAGCCAGTTGCTGGTTGTAGTATGAATGAGAAGGCGAGACCGAGGTAGTACCACACACCTTTGCCATTATTTTTATTTTTTTTACATTACTTTTCCCCAAAATTAAAAAAAGACAAACTTATAATTATTTGCCACCCCTATTACCTACAGTAAATAAAAATAGAACATCGTCATACAAAATATTACATTTCACTACAAACCGTAATAACTGCAATGGGACCTAAAAATACCACACGCTCATTATTCCAAAGCAAATAACAATAACAAAAGGTGAAACAAAAGAATCTAAGCACAGCAACTAAAATTTAACTTAAAATTAAAACAAAGGACGCTCTATTTCCAAGAAAATGTAATTTTTAGTGCCTTGTAAATATTCTATTTCAGCTTTTGTGTGCCCTCGGGCTGCGGTTAACAAAACAAGCCAGCGACTCAGACTAGTGATGTGCTGTTGCCAGTATTCCGTCGCCGGCAACTTGATCACGTTTGCCGGCAATATGATTAAATTCTGTTGTCGGCTGCATAATTTATAGCACAGATTTTAGTTGTGTACTGGAAACCATTTCAAACCTTTTTCAGCATTAACCTCTAAGCCTAGACAAATTAAACTTTCAGAGATCGTTTTGCATACATGTGAGAAGTTTTAAGACTTTTATGAGCTTTTTATGGTTAGGTCACTGGTAAAACAAATATTTATAGAATCTTCTGTTTATTTAAAATGCAAGCTACGCAAGTTACGTAAGCCTGATTGCACCTACTAATTCCAGAAAAAAGTCGTCAACATATCAAATAGCTTATCTGCACTTTTGAAAGTTTGGTTAAAACCTAGCTTTTCGAAGTATTATTTAAAGATCCAGGGGTGCAATTTTTGAAACTCACCAGGTTACTATAGCTCGCCAAAATGGTCGTTTTTCATAGAAATGCGGCCATTTTGATGAGCTTTAGTTACCCGGTGAGATACAAATGCAGTTTTTGAATATCACCAGGTGGCTAAAGCTCACCAAAATGGCCGCATTTCTATGAAAAACGGCCATTTTGGCGAGCTTTAGATACCCGGTGAGAAACAAAATTCGCACTCCTGGCAGTGCATGGTTCAATCGGTAGCTATTGAGCTCTCATTGCTCAGTCTCTTTTGATCTTTTCGTTACCATGTATTGATTTTGTTCTTTCAATAAAGTAACTTGTAAAGTACCTAATTAATAATTTGTTCTTTACTCCCACATTGAGCAATGTTGCCGGCAACATTTTCACCTTGAGCAACGTCCCGAGACTGTCGCGTCATTAGTGACGACAGACGAGTCGTAGTGCTCCCAGGGAAGTAGTTTACACTAAGTAAAGCAGCAGTCTGTTTGTCCGGTTGAATTTAAAACGTAGAATGTAAATAAATACAGAGTTACGAGTAACGCGAGAGTAGTTCTAAGATATCTTAAAGAAAATAACTTTTTAGTGTCAGGGTAATATTAACCATCATATTAGGATTAGGTGCGTTTAAGGCGAAAAGAAGTGTGTTATTTTTTTATGACATAGAGTCGTTTTACAAAAGTACAACAATGTCATTTAAGCAGGATGACAATGTGTTTCATGTTTGATGAATAAACTGACGTCGGTTACACGCTCATTCTGTCGTCAGTTCAGTCCATCATTCTGGTCAGAATGACGAGAGAATTATCGTGTAACCTTCGAACTGACGGAATGATGGTTTGGACTGATGAAAATTAAATATTTAGATAATATTCGTCAGTCCGTTTTGAATGACAGAAAACTGACAGAAGACTGATCGTGTAACCTGATTGTGTCATTCTCGCGTCAGTCATCGTCCACGCCAAAATGGATCAAGACGCGTCGCAAGATTTGCCCCCTGTACCACCACCACCAATTGCAATAACTGATACCTTGCAATAACTGATTGTAGATCATATTTATATGCGTGTAATGATCTCTTTTGATTTTAATTTTGGTAGCCATTATTGCGTTCAACCTCTTCCTCACTCAAATCAAGTTTAAGGAAGAGATGAGGTACGAATTCTGGCATCCAATCTTACGCCGAAACCGCAAAAAGTCTCAAAGCCTTATACTGCAACGAGAGAAGCGTTTGACGAGAAATTGAATGATTTTTTTTCATTACTGAAAAAGCGCGGGACAAAAGGACACCCTACAAGCAACGCCGCGGCAGCACGCAAGCAAGGAAATAAATTTCATCACGATGTATAAATAATTCAGAGGTTTTCTGGATATATCGAAGTGAAATATGGTAGCTAAGATCTTGGCGAAAATAAATAGAATTCGACCCTCGTTTTTTAGGGTACCGTATTATTTCACGTTATCATTAACTGGCCCCATTAAGGTCTTCATAATGTATAAATTAAGTATATAGAGATAGTAACATAAATACGTATAGTCGGCCAAGAAATCAAATTCATCTTTATTCAATAAAAACATACATAAAAAAACTAAAACTCAGGACCAGGCTTCGTACTTTTTCACAAAAAAAAGGGATCTACAACAAGTTTTGTCTAAAATTAACCTAACTTACCCAAATAAAAACCCGCCGTATGTCATGCCCGGTTCAAAAGTTGCCATTACACTGGCAGCATTGCCTCACTGGATGGCAATAGGAACTTGCTGAACCAGCCAAGACCCAGAGCGAGGTTTAATTACTTTTAAACCCTGCAGTCTTGCAGTCAGTCGGTGTTACTGCACGGCGACTGCACACATACTGCACGTTGACGGGCAGTTGGCTTGCCGTATCATTGCAGTCGTGCCAACTGCATTCAAACTGCATCGGAACTGCAATTTGGCAGTCGGATTGCAGTCCGTCTGTCTGCACCCTTAGCCACGCCTGCTGATTTTTGTATTGTTCCTTTCTTTCAAAGGCAAAGGTCCCGATGACAAATAAAGACCGAACATGTGTCAGCTAAACTTGGTTTAATGAGCGTTTATGAGTAAGGGGTAAGTTCATTGTCTGAGCACTATCGGAACCCCAGTTAGGATCCCGACTCGGACTTGGCTAGAGTCCGTCCTTATCGCGGATCTCTCGGATTCGCGCCGTCCTCGTCACGCACCTCGGGACGGATTTATTGCACTGGTTATTGTGCAATTTATATCTATCATGTTATTTATGTCTATCACGCGGCCGTAGGTGAGTTATTTACTTATTTATGTCGAGTAGAAAATGCCGGAATTAAATTGGTTCCGCCGCCCATACGTGCGCGCAATTTGAAACAGATCTGGTCCACTGATATTGGAGGAATACAGATTTTGGGTAGAATTTTGAAACAATGTTTTCCCTGATGTGGCTACAGTCAAATTTTGATTCAAAGGCACTGTAGAACCTTTTCGCAATAAACATCATATGTCTTCTGAATAAATGCCATAATATCTCAGCGACGACGCATTGCGACAACGTTCTACAGTGACATATGAATCAAGTAGGTTGACTGTACAGTCAATAAAACTGATTTCTTTACTGTAAATATTAGAATAATATAGCGATTACAATTTTTTAATAGTAAGTAAGTTTTTAATTGTAACTATAAGTTTAATAGTTGTTTAAGAGTATAGTTAGAGTATTGCACGGGTACAGATGACTCAATGGATCTTACTTAAGTACCCCATTGTTCTCATAATCCTTACTAATATTATAAATGCGAAAGTGCGTTTGTTTGTTTGTTCACCAATTGTTCTGTAAATGGCCATAGCTGAGGGTATGGAGACGGACATAGGACAAGACATACATTTTGTCCCAGAAAGATACCGTGGGATACGAGTACATAATAGTTAATCAACGCATAAAGCCCACGCGAACGAAGTCGCGGGTGGAAGCTAGTCATAACTAATTTTAGCTCAGTTCCTCTAATATCTAGAGTTTAGGTTAGTACCATGTCAAATAGACGTCCCGTTCGAGCTAGTAAATTCACTTAGCTTTGTATTTATGCTAAATATTCCAGTTCCAGCAGTACAACGCAGATTACAATGCCAAACAAGCTCTAAACAAACTCCGCAACATCTGTTCGCATATATTAATGGCACTAGCTGATGTCCGCGACTTCGTTCGCAATCAGACAATGATAGCGTAATATTTGACATCCAATTTTGACAATCTTTGAACGAGATTTGACCACCAGATCGCAAGCGGGTCCGTCCGTAGCAAGGTCCGTCCGGATCGCTACCACCATCTTGTTCGCTAATCCTGCCGCTAAGCAGCAGTGCTTGCACTGTTGTGTTCCGGCGTGGAGAGCAAGACAAGAGGTATTCCATCTTAGCCCTCTGGGTTGGCAACGCATCTGCACTCTCTTTGTTGTTGCAGGTGTCTATAGGCGGTGGTGATCACTTACCATCAGGTGACCCTCTTGCTTGTTTGCCTTCCTGTGTTGTATAAAAAAAAGCATTTATATCTAATATCGACTCCACAGCACACTTTCGTCTTACCGTACTATGAACAGTCCAGGAGTGGGACTTTTGAATCTCACCGGGTGACTAAAGGGCTTATTACACTACGCGGTATTCAGACAGTCTTACTAAGATTTAGCATAGTGTAATAAGAGTTAGCCTGTCTAATTAGACCGACCGAATGGGTTCGGCCGTGCTTACTTGCTTACTAAGACTGTCTGAATACCGCGTAGTGTAATAAGCCCTTAAAGCTCGCCAAAATGGCCGTTTTTCATAGAAATGCGGCCATTTTGGTAAGCGTTAGTCACCAGCGGCCCTAACATGACAGCCCAGTTTTAGTTTAACCCCTTCCTGTGTCTCTGTCTAACTAGCGTTATAAGAATATCGTTAGAAGAAAGCAGATAGAGATAAACTAAACTTGGCCAGTCATGTTAGGGCCACTGGCGACATTCCTTCCTTCCGGAGCGAAATAGTCAGTGCAGTCAGTCAATAATGAACTTTATTGTAATCGTGTATGGTTGAATTTTGACTAAATGTTTTGTTAAATAATTAGTACAATGAAAATAACTAAGATTTTTATGGAATATCATTAAAATCGTACTTAACGGTGGTAGAAACTACCCCATTTTGAACATTTATACTCCTACTATGGTTCTTGCACTCTAAAACTGAACAATACGGCATGGCTAGGGAAAGATAAGGTATTTCGCGAGACTAACACCTCCACGGAATGACAGAACACGACTGGGAGCGGTTTAGCGGAGGTTACGTACAACAGTACGTAATGTGGGCACGCGCATCTCGCGTACATTGCACTTCCCCTGTTTTTTATTTCCGTGTCAATTATGTTGTTTCTAATACTTAAAAAAAAGGATATTGTCTTGCACTTAATATCAAACCGCGATTAGAATATAATTGGAGAGTAACGTCAGCCCACTGTCATTTCATAACATAGGAAGCTTAACGCAAGTCTATGAAGTGACTGTGCTGACGTTACTCTCCAATTATTTTTTAATCGCGGTTTGATAATAAGTGTGTTTGAACATGTTTCTTACCTTGAACGGGCTGCCCCGGTGTTGTCGGTACTAGCTTGCAGGTTTCATGCGAGATCTGAAAAAAAAACTAAATTAATTATTTTGAAATAAAACAATTAAAGCGATTTATAGCGCGTGTGCTGCAGACAAAAGAACTGGTAAGTATTTTGTCATACCAATGAATATCGTAGGCCTTATTAATAGTTTTTTAATACTCATTAATTACGAATTCCAACTTTATTAACACGCTCAAAAAGTTCGTATTACTTCATACATCATGCGTCAGGCGCCGTGAGTCAAAAGGAACGTGCCGCCCGCGCGCTTCCCCCCGCTACTCCCGGCGATACGCTAGGGTTGCGCGGTATTCGTTTACAATTACACTGACACGGCGGGGGCGAGCGAGCGAGCGCGCGGCAAGCCGACAGCCTACTGCGATTTGCGTATGCCATAGGCCAGGCGGTCGAGCGTAAATACAGTGCGGAGTGGAACCCCCTGCTTTTACCCGCGGTTTCGCCAGCACGGGAAGATTAATGTATTTTAAAGGATTTTCGAGATTTTGACGGGATAAAAAGTATCCTATTTTTATCTATCTGCCTACCAAATGTCATCTTAATTCTTCCAGTCGTTGGCGCGCGGCTAGCAAGTGTCGAGCGTTTGAAAGTCAAAAATCATCGTCACCAAGAAACAAGTACGAATGGATTCTACGATGCCAAAACTAAATCACCGGCGCTGATAAAGACAGATAGACAAACAGACAGATCAAAGGCTTCGAACTTATTACAGCCCTTCTTTTACAGCCGGGGGTTAAAAAAGCAATTTCACGCCAACCCTCCCTTACCCTCCGCTTACAATAACATTCTTGTAAATTGTTAAAAAGGTTAACGCGGCCAATTTTTGGGGCATTCAACAATCAATTCTTTCCACGCAAATGTGTAACAATTGCTAGTGGGCCTACGAGGGCCATTGGGGCTTGGGGGCTTCGACGCGCGGGCCCCTCGGGACGAAGTGGCCGTGAAAGGGTTGGGTAGGGGCGATTTATTTATATTACCATGGTTACCGCTTTAAGGCGGGGGTACACTGAGGTTCAAGGCTTCAACTGTTTGATACTAGAGCGTCTAACATGTTGACCTAACTTTAAGTAATTTTGGACATCAAGCCAATAAAAAAAAGGTTGGATACAAATGGTAAAGGTTAGTGGTTAAATGTTGGATATCAAATTTTTTTTAATGAAAGATGAAGGCAAACAAGCAAGTGGGTCACCTGATGGTAAGTGATCACCACCGCCTATAGACACCCGCAACAGCAAGAAGGTTGCAGAGGGCTAAGATGGAATACCACTTGTGCCAGTAATTACACCGGCTGTCTTGCTCTCCACGCCGGAACACAACAGTGCAAGCACTGCTGCTTAGCGGCAGAATTAGCGAGCAAGATGGTGGTAGCGATCCGAACGGACCTTGCACAAGGTCCTACCACCCGCAAAAATTGGCGCAATTTTAACGAAATTGGCGATAAAAGCGTTAAGTTACCACTGAGCATTACATTGTAGAGGGCTGTAAGAGATGTGAGAAAGCTATACTTCGCACTTGACTGTTATTTTTTCCTTATTTAATGGATTACAAATAATTATTTTCACCATACAAACATTTGCCCCTTATGGGAATCGGACCCACGACCTCTAGTTTCGTAGTCAAGATTCATCTATCCGGTCGTCGGATAGCAATGTCAATCTCGTTATGATAAAAACATCTTGACAAGTCTTGTTTAATAGCCGCGCTACCAAGCGAGATAAACGTAAAGATTTACATAAACCCTTAAGTCCACAATTCCTCGCCGAAACCGCCTAAGTCAAAAACATCCAGCACATACTCCATGGAGAGGAAAAGTCACCAATTGGCTTCAAACCAATTTCGCAAAATCACTGCGGCGATCACAGCGCTTCGTTTGTTTGACCTAAGATCAAATCAGTCATAATAAAAGTTATATAAATTGTCAAAATTAATATTTGTTTAGTTTTAGTATTTAATAGTTTTTATTTTTTTATAATGCTGACATTCCAATCTTAATTTTATTTTAGTTTTAATGTTTAATGCTTTTTATGTAATTTTGACGATCTCAATTTAAAAACGTGTAATTTGACATTTATATGAAATTTATTATTATAATATTATATTGACTGAATAAATAAACTAAACTATTATTATTCTGTGCCAGTAACCAGTAACACCGTATTATCAAACCGCGATTAGAATGTAATTAGAGAGTATCAAAATTAAAATTAAAATTAAAATATAATTTATTTCAGACATGGTCCATTGAGTTAGTTACAAAGATAATACTTACAGGCTATGTTAGTAGTAAAAGTCAGAAATTAAAAAATGTTATTACGTCAGCCCACTGTCATTTCATTCATATAGGACTGAAGCTTGACGCAAGTCTATGAAATGACAGTGTGCTGACGTTACTCTCCAATTATATTCTAATCACGGTTTGATAATGACCAGTTACGCAATTTCTTGGCTAGAATTTCCTCTCCATGGGGGTTGGCTCGATGGTCAAAAACTACCCAAAACAATGCAAATTATCTGATCTCGCCGGACTTTGCGGGTGACTGGGATTCCAATTAAACTTCGCCTGCACTGCCCATTGTTCAGATATTCAGGTCAAGTTCGGAGCACTGAGTTGATTAAGCGGTATCTCGGATGCATGCCTTAGACTAGGTTGGAATCCGAGATCTCTGTTTGGCATCCGAGAAAAATAGTCAGACGTAAACCAAACTTAGGTACTTTAAAAATACCGGCCAAGTGCGAGTTGAACTCGCGCACCGGGGGTTCTGTCATCAACAACATCTAGTGTCTTGCGAATGTATGAAACATGCGGCATAAACGGTCGTATCTTTTGATTGCGTTGACTTAGAAGTTTTATTTTTTCACGGCTCTAAGGGACTGCAGACTTAAATATTTGATGGTAATTTCACATCAATACCTCCACGCGGTCTTGAAAAACAGACAGACGGAGAACAAAGTGATTCTACAAGGGTTCCGTTTTTTCATTTTGAGGTACGGAACCCTAAAAATACTTACTTTAAAACTGCGTTAAAAAAAAGGTTTGAGACCTCTGCTTGGTATCCAAAAAAGAATAGACTGACGTAAAAAAAATCAATTTTTACTTATCTTAAGTAGTAAACAACATTGTTACCTAAAATTTCAGTTTTTGTGTTCAAAATATTGTTTATAGTTTAAATTAAATTCTCTAAACAATTAACTATGTCATTTCTTCTATTTTTAGGCTTAATTTAACAGGCTTAAAAATATCTACAATAAATCCTTAAAGGGACCCGAATTTGTTTTGATTCGAAGTTTTTAAGCGAGGTTTTGTTGTATTTAACAAACAAGATTATAGTGTACAGCGGAGACTTTAATTTTTTTAATGTTAATTAATTTTCGTTTCCGGCCGAAAATAAGCCTAACGCCGAAACGTCTTTTTCGTTTTTGCGTTCGGCTAAAAATCCATTTTCGGTCGGAAACAAAAAATATTTTATTTCAAGTCGTTGATATTCCACTCCCAGTGTGCACCCTAATGTGGCAAGCATGTAGAGAATTGGATTCCGGGTCAAGATCTGGATTGGATTTTTCCCGGATTAAATTTCAGACACTTGGTCCTTCGAGCCGGATTAGAGGGCGTGGAAACATTGATTGTAATGCACCAATACATTTGATACCCACATCCTAAGTTTAATTAAAGTTGGGGTTGACTGTACTGAGGATGAAGTAACACAAGTTTATCAATTGTGTCTCTTATACTTTGTAGTAGAGAAAAAGAGAGATATAAAAAGCGAACGTGAAAAACTAACTTGGCACAAATGTGCCGTTCCTTTAGTTAATTTTTATGCGTATATTTACTTAAATATAAAATATTTAAAATGTTTAAATTGCGCAGACCATTTTTGCCTTGAGACCATTCGTGATCACTAGAAATACTTCAATTATTTTACTAAAATAAAATTATGGATAATTAATAGATTCAGGCGTTACTTTGCGGAGGTCCATATTAACAAATTGGAACAAATTACCTTGCTACTCCGCGAAACCAAAATTAATAGATTCAGGTGTTACTTTGCGGAGGTTTGGTTTCGCGGAGTAGCAAGGTAATTTGTTCCAGTTTGTTAAAATTATGGATGGTAAAAACAACAGAAAAGATCCAACATCTAGTCAATTAATTATTCTAATTTAAAGTTCTGTTGATCCTTAACATAATTTCTCAAGTTCTTGATTTAAAATAAGATATAGATATACGAACCGTAGTCTTATTATATACTCTTTATAATTTTCCATTCACGCATAGCGCCTCAAGCTAGGCTAAGTAGTTGTCATACTCCCTATTTGCATTGCGTATTACTCAAGGCGCTTATTCTTACATTACCAAAATACACACGACAGCCGGTGTCATTACTGGCACAAGTGGTATGACATCTTAGGCCTTTGGGTTGGTAACGCAACTGCAATCTCCTTGGTGTTGTAGGTGTTATGGGCGGCGGTGTTAATTCACCATCAGGACCCATTTTCATAAACGCAATAGGCGTCAGGTGACAGTGGCAATTTGGTATTCGTTGCTGGCCCTATAATGTCTGTTAGTCTGTAGCGTTACTTGTTAACGCAGTAATGTACGGTGCATTGTCACTGTCATCTGTCGCCTGTCACGTTTATGAAATTGGGCCCAGGTGACCCACTTGCCTGTTTGTCTTTCTATGTTGTGAAATCTTACATCAAAATCAATTTAGTCAGTATCTACAAGTATAATGAACTAAGATATGTCAAAGAAAGGCCCAAATTATAGATAAGGTTATCGTCCCAGTGCTTGACATTCGTAGGACAACTTATATTTATTTAATAATCTCATAATTAACACGTACAGACTAGCCACACATGGTAATTAAAAAAGAGAAGTTTTTACAAACAGATAAGCTTTAAGTAATTGAGCTCATTGTTGCAATTGGCTCCAAGTGACTATGTTTTTACCAGTAGTTGACATCCTTGTCTCTCATTTTTATTCGCGTCTCGACAATTATTGGGTCACTAAATGACTGGTACTACCTTATACTTACATTTTTCGTTAAAAAATAAATTTAGAGCTAGACCTTTTCGAAAAAAGGAGAAGGTTCGAATTCGTCGGGATCTTTTTTTATTGCATTGTTCAATCTACATACCCATAGTTTTCTAGTCAACCGGGCTTGGTCAAATTTCACTCAAATATACGTACAGATTGATAAATAAACCTAGTCAGTTTTGTTTATAAATCTGTACATAGGTACGTACATATTAAGTGAAAGTTAGTGAAAAATGTATAGCTCTCCATTTTAATTCAAATAAAATAAAATACACTAGGGAAATCAGTCTTTACGATTTACCCCCATTCCTCTTCACCACAAGATCCCAGCTAACTGTTCCTGTACAAGGGGGGGGGGGGGTACTAAAATCCTACATATTTGTCAGTTTCCACCAAATCCAGTAGAACAATTGATTAGGTACATTCGTCCCCTAGCTCCTCGCAGACGGCGTCCCCGAGGCAAACATTAGCCGGTCGATTGCACCCCGCTCTCCCCTTTGCGGCGTCATTCTGGATATTTAACTTTTTTCCGTCAACAAAGAGCGTTTTTAACTCCTGATGGGGGCGTCGGGTTTACGAAATATTGCAGTAGTTGTGGACCCAAGTTACCCGACTCAGGGTACGACAAACTTATTATTAGGTACTCGACATTTTAGGTTCTCATTCTTAGGGTATCTTATGCTACATTTACACGCTGGCCGAGGTTAGGCAAGCGTCCACAAGCTCCAAGTCTTACAAACGCGCCAACGCGTAAATACGTCGCGAGCGCTTGCCGCAAGCTTCTTTGATCTGTGTTCAAACACCAACACTAGCCCGGATCGGCGACCAACTCTTGTGAGCTCACGCAAGTAGGGTTGCCAGGCCTAAAAATAGAGAAACCGGACACAGGTTCATATTTAGCCGGACATTTTGCCCTAAAAGCCGGACGCAAATACTAACGTAGCCTGATACAGCGAGACGAGATCGCGAGTCATGCTTATGCGTTGCGTGTCCGCTTGACTTTGGTCGCGCGCGGTGGAGTTGACCAAAAGCCTAACAGAAGCCGGACAGGCCGGACTTGTATTTACTTGGCCGGACACGACTTTAAAAAGCCGGGCATGTCCGGATAAAGCCGGACACCTGGCAACCCTACACGCAAGCCAAGCCAAACACTCCGATCACACGCTGGTGTTGGTGAACGCTTGGCCAACCTTGGCCAGCGTGTAAATGCAGCATTAGGGTATACGTAGCTGGACAAATTGGCACGATATTTGGCAGACATTTTGTAGTTAATTTGTACCCTTCTCGGTACAAGACAAGACAAGACAAATACTCTTTATTGAAAACCATACGGAAAATAGTTGACAAACATTAATTAAAAAGCAATACATACATACAAACACATATATTCTAGAAAAAAGGTAAAAGAACTCAAAAACGTTCTGCCAAAGTAATAAAGTCGTCTTTACATCGCCTAATTGGTCGGCGATGTCAGCACATAAGTACACGTTTTGTAGGCGAGTGTAAAGTCACCTTAACTTCCCCTCTTTCTTCCCTTTGTGGCTGTTATAGGTTTTTGCTGGCCGTGAAACTTTGCTCACATGAGGGTGTCGTAATGGCTTTTTTTATATATTTTTAGATAGGCTGCTAAGGTAGGATATTAAATAAGTTTTGGACTGGTGTTGTGTTATTGATCTTTCTATTTCGTTTTATTTCCGTCTATAATATTGTAAAGTTGAAACTGAACCGAATTCAATGCTTAGGGTTCCGTTCTCAAATGGTGCCAACGGAATTCTATTACTCAGCCCCTGAGGGCCTAGCACGCTAGCTTTTATCGATGACATAAAGCATTTATCCCGTTCTAACCAGTATGCGTGTGCGAAAGGGACGAATGCTTTATGTCAGCGATAAACACTAGTGTGCTAGAGGGGATGGTGTCCGTCCGTTTGTCACAGGGCTGTATCTTTTGAATTGTAAAAGTAGACACTTGAAATTTTCACAAACGGTAATAACTACGATGGCCACTATGACAACAAATAAAAAAAATCAATGGAGATCATACAAGAATCGTGTTTTTTCGGCGTTATTTGTACGGAATCCTTCGTGTGCGAATCCGAGTCGCACTTATCTAGTTTTTTAAAACTACCTAGTCCTGTGGCTCTAATATGCATCCCTTTCTTATGACACCAGTTAGATAGAGATGCAGGTAGGGATAAATTAAAGTTGGGCCACTTTAGGACCACTGAGATAGAGTTCATGTTAGATGGAAATTGGTTGAGCTGTATCCGATTTCTTTACCTTTTCAATGTAAAACTGAACGTTTTGAAGCATTTAGTGTGAAAAAGACTATAAGGGTCTCAAAAACGGATATTGGGGACATATTATTGCTGTTTTGTAAATTTAATAAAATTGTATTTTCAGCAACAAATACACAAGTTTTGCTTTATTGTAAAATTATCGAAATTAGTTGAATGAGATAACTTTATTAAGTTTCTCATAGATGACACCGAGGGTAGTTTACCCAAAGAAAAAATATCAATAAAGTAATGACCGTAAAGACGAAACACATTGAAAAATTCGCAGGGTATGGCAGCGGTAATGTGGCGGAAACTAGAATACGCAAGGCACGGAATGCTGATGTTGCAGGTTCGAACCCTGCCATTACCCTAACTTTTCTTTGTGTTGTCATTCATTATATAGCATTTTAAATTTGTTGTAAAATCTCAAAGAGTGCGGCTAGTTTTGCATTACAAAGCGGGAGAGCGGACTGGCGAACGTAAATATATGCAATTCGGTGCGGAGAGAGAGCTTGGATATTATTTTGGCTGGTTTTTATGCAATTATATTGATATATTGATATGCTACATTGGATGTAGAAAGCCCAAGACCGGATAGAATGGCGTGCAAATGAGGAGGCCTACTACACTCAGCAGTGTGTGACTTTGGGCTGGAAAAGAAGAAGAAAGACGAAGATGCAACATTGACATTAAGTTACGTACCTTTTTGATTAATTGTATGTCTCCGAGATAGGCGAAGGGATTTAGGTCCATACGGTCATAGTGAGAGTGACGTCACCTGATAATATTTGCGGATTCCTGGACTGCGCAAAATTTGAATTTCTTAAAATGATTATTGTTGTTTGTTTTTGTGGGTATTATGTTTTTATTTTATTATGTAAGAATGCATCCCAAATACTCGTAATAGTGAGAATAGAATAGTGTATCTTGAAGTTTTTGTGTGCATGTGAACTTTGTTCTAGACAGTCTTTTTCTATCATGACTGACTTCTATTTATTGGAGGAACACTATAAGTTAGTCATGGTTTTTCATAAATAAATAATAATAATAAAGAAGACTCAGATAATTTTATTCCCCGCTCCCCATACCAAATTCATCGTTAAAATACCAAATTGAAAGCCGAAATAAAAACAGTACAGACTGTACGAATTCTTATAAAGAATAAATAAGCAATAAAGTATTCGAATTCACAGTTTGCATGCACCCATAGGCTTGCAAAATATTTTTACAGTTTTATTTTTGCAGGCGCTTACTCATTTGATGTTTTCAGACTGTTTTATTTCAGTTCATCGAATCAAGTGTGAATGCTGAAATAAACTGAAATCAATTCAGTGAATGTATTAATTAAATGCTCAGTGATACTGGTTTAAATTGAGAAGCAATTTAGCTTTCGATGAATAAACAGTGTAGCAATTCAAATATATTTATTTATTTATTTAAGCTTCATTGCACAGTAAACGAATACAATGTGCGGACTCAATGCCAGTAGGCATTCTCTACCAGTCAACCACACTAAAATAAGAATCTAGGTAAATGAAAAATGAAAATGAAAATGAAAAATTTATTTTGCAAGTAGGCCATATAGGCTCTTTTACATGTCTGAATCTACTAGCGCTTCGGAAATTGGAAGAATCTGCTGAGAAGAAACGCCGCAAGAAACTCAGCAGTTTATCTTTTTTTTTCTTCTCTTTTCAAAACAAGATTACAGAGCAATATACACAATCATAACAATAGTTCACATAAAGTGTGAGAAAAAAAAAAAAGATAATAAAAGGTAAGGTAAGTAACACTCCCATGGTCGGATTGGTGCAAGTTACTGTTTCTACGAAATATTATTCGTCTCATTTCACTCCCTTACTGCCTTTTTGCAGTCTTTTATTGGTGACACTTTTTTTAAAAATTTAATTTAGATAATTAATTACAATTTTGATGATTTCAATATAAATTCATGTAACTTGACATTTGTGCAAATTATAATGTAATTTTATACGTTATTGACTAAATAAATAAACTAAATCAAACCTTAGCATTTACATTTCGCGTTTTTTTCATTAGGTCAAATTATTTGGCAATTGACGTCATACTTAGGTTAGGTTAGAACAAATTTGCCAGGAATACCAAACAATAAAAGTGCGAAAACTTTTTATGCGTTTATAAGTCGAAATTATATTAGTTTGTGATGTGATGCTTTGGGAAAAATGTTAGCCGATACATCAGTAATCTTATATAGTAGGGAACGGTCTTACTGCTAAAATCTCGTCGATGCCTCGTATAGAGGCGAAACTCACGTAGATCGTGTAGTTTAAGTATATAGTGGTGAAGGTTTACAGTTGACTAACTAGACGTTCAGAACCTTTCGTGTAGGTTTTGTCACAAAAACGTCTTGAACTCGTTAGCGTTAACTTCTCAATTACTATAAAAACAATTTGTTGCAGATACGCGCCGCTAGGAGCTCTGTCGTTAAGAAGTTTAAGAAGCGTTTAAGAAGTTTTTCGTGACCAAACTTACACTTAAGATTCTGAGCGTCAAGTTATTAAGTATTATTTTTGTTACTAATTTATTTATGAATTCTAATTATCTGACAAGAAACCATTTTAATTTTATCTATTTTCATAGTTTGCAACAAAGACGTTATCGGTTCAGGTCTGCCCTCATATCTTACTCATTCTATTTTTTAAGGATATTTTGGAAGCTTTCACTGTAATTTCAGAATTTTTGGCAGAATGTATTTATTTATTTATCCTTATTGTAGCCATGCGAAGCCGGGTCGGGGTAGCTGAAACATGAAACGATAGGCTAAATTCTCCAAAATCCTATTCAGATGATGTTTAATCATTGTATTAAACACGGAATTACATTGAACAATGGATTCCAAATTACGCCGTTCAACATTCATCGCACTTGATATCCATTAAACCAAATCACACATCGTCAATTCCAAATAATTGATTATTTCCAATGATGTGAGTTGTACACGCAAATGAATATCGCATATAATAGAATCTGATTCTATCCTTTATTCTAGCTGTTATTAAAAAGATTCCTAATTGATATCCAACTTTAAAAAGCGCTGGGAGAAGATCTTTAATGTGACGTGTATATTTGATATTTAACCGACTTTAAAAGACGAAGGAGGTTCTCGATTCGGTGGTATTTTTCAAATATTTTTTTTGTTAATAATTGGAATAATTCTGTTTTATTTAAAACAGATCCAGATTAGTTCCACGTTTTACTCTAAAACTAATACTGCTGCTAGGATCCATAATGATAAAGAATTGAGGGCACTCCTTAGATATTATAAGTATACATATTAGGCCTATTTAGACCAATTTCAAGATCAAATAAATCAATGAAAATAATAACCACTCGTACAAAGTTCGTATATTGTTCAATTATAGCTCCTGTAATATATATTTTTTTAGATAGATAGTTAGATTTATTGGCCATGTAACAAACATTACATTTAGCAAGTCAAAATAACAATTAACATTTACTAAATCATTATAAATTTCACTACTTCACATCTTTTATTAGAGCCATGTACTCATTTATGGAATACAATGGATTCTTCTTCAGAAAGCCTTCGATTTTCTTTTTGAAATCTTGCATTGGCAAACAAGTAATTTTAGTTGGTAGCATGTTGTACATTTGGATTTTAATTCCTATTCCTTGTTTCAAATACAGTGTTAGTTCGTGTCTTAGGTATGCATAATTTTTCTTTATTTCGTGTATTATATCTGTGGATATCTTTCCTTTGCTTTAGGCTCTTTTTTTCATTGTGTACTTCCATTAAGCTGTTGTATATATACAATGATATAACTGTCATTATTCCTTCCTTTATAAAATACATCTTAGCAGATTCACGTCTATACAGATTATTCATAATTCTAATAGATTTCTTTTGTAATTTTAATACTCTTTAAATTTCAGCTCCGTTTCCCCATATTGTCACGGCGTAGTTTATATTTGCATGGATATATGCGTAGTAGACCGTTATTAAAGACTTTTAATAATGGTTTTATTTTACTTCTATACATTGCTCAATTGGCGTAAAGGATAAAATGAGTTATATTGTGCACAAAATATCTCATCATCGACTTTATAATTACAAAAGTTAGAGACAAAAAGCTAATTTAATATAGGATTTGAAATGTTTATACAAACATTACTCCAGTTGGTGAGTAAATGGCTTAAAATGTATCCAAAATCTAAGCAGAACTTTATTCCTAGTTTGCGTAAAGCCACGTGACGAGGGTGCTGTCAGGTGCACGCCCGAATTACAACGAAGCCGTTGTAATGACCATTCACTCAATTTAATCACATTTTTTACCGGCGGCGGCCATTTTCTAAAGGTATTTTTCGCGCCAATATTGTAATTTCAAAATGGCCGCGTAATGCTTTTTCGCGCGGGTATCCGTCATTCTGACACTGAGGCGTTTTTCAAAGTAAATTAAATTGGAAATTTAATTTGATTTAGAATAAAGCACGGCCTGTTTTTAAAGTCTAATATAATGAAAGCAACATATTGCATGTTTTTTGATTATAATACAATTTTAATACGTCATCTTTCTGCCATCTAAAAATATTAAACGGGGTGTTCTGTAGAATTTTATTTCAGTTCTTGAAATCGTATAATTCAACCTCCATTAAAACATCGATATTTTATTTAAAAGGCCGCACAAGATTTTCCCCTTTTCCCCGACAGTCGACGAGACGAAAAAATATGAGATAGAACGAGCTTTCAACAATTCTAGTGCGAGTTAACGGATTTTCCGATGTTCCTTTTATTTTAAAACTCTTCTTTGATGAGTTATTTTCGACGGCGCGATAGAAATGGCAATGCAATTCCAAAATTTAAAAGTTTTCTGACAGCGTGCCGCGTTCGCAAAATGGCTGCGTGATGCATTTTTAAACTTGCTTCGTTCTTTGTCCGTTTTAGTGCATAATTATGTAACTGCCAGCAACTTTGGGTTTTTCCTTGTTTTGAAATGTTGTTATTTATTTGGTGATTAACAAAACAATGGAAAAGTCGCTGAATTTGAAATTGTAGCTTACTATGAAGTATAAGTCATAATTATCATAAAGTTAACGTGATATAATAATGAAGGAATAAATAATTTTAAAATGCATTTAAAATTTAAATTAAATTATTTCCGTATATTAAAGCGGCTTAAATTTCCTAACCATTTTAGGAAAAACAGGGATTAAAGGGTTTCATCATTTACAGATTCCAAAACATGTTTTATTTTTTTCTAATGCCGCGAAGTTTTCGAAAAAAAAAACTTTCCAACCCTTATCTTCGTAGTTTGTAAAATGTAAAGTCTAAAATAATGAAAGTTAATAGAAGTTTATGTGAATATTGCAGGAAAAATAAATAACTAGTTAGTTTATCATGAAAACCTTCACCAAACATTTTTTTTGTAAATTTGTAATGCAAATAAGTTACGACCGGTTTTATAGAAGTTGAATTTATTTCATTATTTTAATTATTGGTTTTACCTGACTGCGGCAAGAAGGGAGGGTTATGTTTTTGGGCCATGTATGGTTATGTAGACAACAAAGTTCATATCTATCTGTATATCTATCCACATACGCGGGTAGAACATAAGCTACTTTTCATCCATAAACAAGGAGAGAGGTGTGTGCAAAATCTAGTGCACAATATTAGTACCTAAGTTCTGTCCGATCGTCGATAGATTTGCCCTTCGATTATTGGTAAATCATATATTGTGGCGTTTAAATAAATAGTTATTTGTTCAGCGATCGTAGCCGCCCGTACCCCTTGCGAGGACTACGATCAGAAAAATACAGATAAAAAAAATACCTAAGGGTTAATATAACAGTACTAGTGCCGCTTCGTCTTACTTCAAAATGTTTCCGGGCAAAATATGGCGTCCTTTACAAAAACAATGCCGTGACTTGGAACATGTCCAACGTTTTCACCAGCTCAAAGTCGGGTTCAAATGAAAAAAGTATTACTTTACGGTACGCTGAATAACCAAGCTAAGTTATGACATTTTCAGGGTTCCGTACAGTCAACCAAATTGATTTAAAGACCACTGTAGAACTTTATCGGAATATGTCATCAGTCATCACTGCGATATTATGACATCTCTTCAAATATATTATGACATTTAATTGTGAAAAAGTTCTACGGTGGCTTATAAATCAAATTGGTTAATTATACCTCAAAAGAAAAAAAAGGAACCCTCATTCATAGGATCAGTTCTTTGTCTGTCTGTTTGTTTGTGAAGACACTTTTTCTCAGAAACGCGTAGAAGTATCGAGTTGAAATTAATGTTAAATACCCAGGTGCAAAAATCAAACTGCTACGTCAACGAAATCAAAAGATATGGCTGTTTATGCCGCATAATATTTCAAATATTCGTAAGGGACTCAAAAACCTATAAGCTATCTTCTTCCTGTTGACCTAGAACCATGAAATTTGGGAAGAAGCAAGGTCTCATAGCTCAAAAAGTAGATTCGCAACAATGAGTATTATTGAGATTCTACATCTTTTTAATTAATTTACGGCTATGACGTCACACAAAGAAAATCGAAAACAATATCGGCTTTGTTTTCACATTGAAAAACGCCTCCATCGAACATCCTATTCAAACCAGGCGGCTTATAGGACTTGTATCCAGGCTCGATATAAAAAAAGAATAGCCCATTCCAACTTTAAAATCCAGCCGATCCACGTAGAGTAACAAAGAAAAATGGCAAGACAATAAAAAATGAGAAAAACAATGGTCTTACCGTTCATAAAAAAGAATTCGGACAAAACAGGGGCATGAAAAGGATATATTTTTGAATAGAATGTCATAATTATCTAAAATGTCGTTTATATTTTTTTATCAATACAAATTATGAAGTAAAATGAGCAAGTGGGTCACCTGATGGTAAGTGATCACCACCGCCTATAAACACCCGCAACAACAAACAAGGAGACTGGCAGATGCGTTGCCAACCCAGAGGCCTAAGATGGAATACCTCTTGTGCTAGTAATTTCACCGGATGTCTTGTTCATCGCGCCGGAACACAACAGTGTAAGCACTGCTGCTTAGCGGCTGGATTAGCAAACAGGCCTTACACAAGGTTCCACCACCCACAAAATGCAAAATTTTAATGCAGTTGTATCAATGATATTATAATACACTGAGAGTGTCATACTAAATGACAGCAGAAAAACGGCCCTACATAAGAATACAGGTTGACGCCAATGTTACAAATGCAAATTATTATTACCATTTATAGTCATTGGATTTACAACTTTACGTCTAACTGCATAAAAAAAAATTTAGTAAGTTTCATTACATTTTTTTTCTTATAATAGTATTGACAGCAGCGCCGTCGGTCCGACAGACTGACAGCGCGAGCGATTGTCGATTTGTTGTACTTTTCTTCGACTTTTGATGCGGCCATAATTTAAACGCTGACTAGTAGTTCATTACTTATAGGTCAGTGAGTTATATACATGTATTATAAAACTTTGTTGAGTCGTTTAAATGGAGTAATCAGTGAAAGATATAATGAAGACAGACAAGAACGGATAGCGACTTAGCTTTAAACTAAGTAAAGAAGAAGATGTAGTAGATTCTTCTTTCACAATACTCAAAACAGAATCTTAATATTAAAGTGCAAACATTCAATATTAACTGTGAGCAAATTTTGTGAACGGAAATTACAACGTTTTAAAGGAAGCCTTTACAAGGTCTTTGTGTAAACTAGCAGATATAGCCTTTATTTCTTACACAATTTGGTTCAAAATAACATTCTAGCAAATCCAAGCACGCATCCGTGAGGTCTTGTCAATACGTTGTCAAATAAAAACAGACTTTGTTGGCGCTAGAATAGGGCTCAATGTCACACGTTATTAACATAACCAGCGACAGGTTCGAGTCGTACTTAGGGCTACGGTTCCGTACCATAAAAAAAAATTTTTTTTGGATCCTCATGTCAGTCTATCGCAATCACTTCTCAACCTCCAATGCAACGGAAAGAGGGTTATAAGATTACAGCTTGTGATTGTCTGTCTGATATCGCTAAAGGCCGGCAAAGGTGCAGCGATTTCTTTCGAGTTCAGCAGTTTCCACGGGCGGTGATGATTACTTTTGATCGGCACACTTGCATGTTCGTCTTCCTCTGTATTTAATTTAAAAAAAACACGTTTTTTTATGAATTAGTATGGCAAACAAGTGGGTCACCTGATGGTAAGTGATCACCATCGCCTATAGACACCCGTAACACCAAGGAGATTGCAGATGCGTTGCCAACTTAGAAGGCTAAGATGGAAATACCTTTTGTGTCAGTAATTGCACCCGCTCTCCTGCACGTCGGAACACAACAGTGCAAGCACTGCTGATTAGCGGCAGAAATAGCGAGCAAGATGGTGGTAGCGGTCCGGACGGACCTTGCACAAGGTCCTACCACTCGTAAAACGTTTGGGTAAGGAACTCTAAATAATCAGCTGACAAATTGACGATCGCGTGCGGTTAATTTGTTTACTTGCGCTCGCGCAGCGGAGGGTGACAATGTTGAAGGAAATGTTGACGTTTTTGCTTGAAGTATCATGATCATTGATTATTCGATTTTTTTATCATGTTGATCTAGCTGAATGTTTATTGATAGATAATAGATATGGCATTAGAAGGTCAGTGATCTGTTTGTCTTTTATAGTCGACATAGAGACATAATTATGCTAAACATATCACATATTTTTGCATATTTGAGTAGTTTCTTTTGTTACTTTTAACGTTGAAAACGTTTTGATGATTATTTTAGGGAAAACCAGGATGGCATGTATAGGTGGGGTATCAACTATTTTACACACACTTTGGATGTCTCTGACGTTACCAAAATTGTCTTTAGCGTCACTTCCTCCAAATCATATTTCTTTTACCCTAGTAAAAAAAATGAGAAAAATCGATACTTATAAATTATCATTAAAAATGTTGAATTTCCGCGTTTTGTAGATAAGTGAGCGGCCCGTAAACCTACTACCTAAATGCCGGCAACGCATCAGCGATTCTTCAGGTAGCTGGTTCCTATGGGTGGCGGTTGTTACTTCCCATCAGGTGACCCACATGCTCGAATTGTATCTTATTTATATGATGCGGAAATATTAGTAATAGTGAGATAAAAAGCACTCGCTGTCCTTGTCTCGCCATAAAAGCGAAGTTTCTTTGTTTCGCAAACACCTGGCGCATATTTATTTGGATAAATAAATAAATATCTTAGGACAATTTACACCAATTGACCTAGTCCCAAACTAAGCAAATCTTGTGTTATGGATACTAGACAACGGATAAACATACTTATATATAGATAAATACATACTTAAATACAAATCCACCATCTTGCTCGCTAATCCTGCCGCTAAGCAGCAGTGCTTGCACAGTTGTGTTCCGGCGTGGAGAGCAAGACAGCCGGTGTAATTACTGGCACAAGAGGTATTCCATCTTAGCCCTCTGGGTTGGCAATGCATCTGCACTCTCTTTGTTGTTGCAGGTGTCTATAGGCGGTGGTGATCACTTACCATCAGGTGACCCACTTGCTTGTTTGCCTTCCTATGCTGTATAAAAAAAAAAATAACATCCATGATTCAGGTACAAATATTCGTATTCGTAAGGTATCGCAATTATTCGGAAAGTATGTATGTATGTATGTAAACTCTTTATTGTACATAAGCACTTACAAACACACAGAAAAAAAACAAGAAGTGGTACAAAACCGAACTTATCCCTTAAAGGGATCTCTTCCAGCTAACCTTTGAGCAAAAAAGAGAGGATTTATTTATACTTAGGGTGAGATACAAAAAATACAACGTACAGACGTCAGGTCTTACAGAAGTTCTATCTATAAAGCCTTTATTTGTTAAAAAAAATACTATTAACTTTGCTGTTTATCTCCCTTATTCATAAAAATAACAATCTTTTTAAGCTATCAAATGTTTTGTCCCTTTCATTTGAGGGCAAACGTCACAATGACGGATAAAGACACAAAACATATTAACTAACAAACATTTACGAAGCATTTATGAATAAGGGGTTAATTTTTTTCCTTTAAATTTCGCTAAAGTAAACCTCAATGGGTAAAACTAATTAGTTCAACAATGGCGTCCCGTAGGACGGTACCACAATGTGTGCGCAGTGCGTGCGCACAGCGAGGCCGACAGCATTACCCAATGAATTAATAATCTGCGCAGATTAATTGCGTTAACACTAGTTTACGTAACAGTATAGCAGACTGAGGAGCTATAGTGATACTCATCTGTGGCCAGTTTCACGAAGCTACAAGTTACAATTTTACAAGTCTAAACCGGCAACATTGGTCAATAATGAACAATGGCAATGGGCATAATGACCAATGTTGCCGGTTTAGACTTGAAAAATTGTAACTTGTAGCTTCGTGAAACGGGCCACTGTACGCAATCCTGGATTTAAGAGGAGTGTGAACCCAGCCCGAAAAACCGCTCCCCATACAAACGGCGATAACGTTTTCCACCCTCTAAACCTTAACCTATGGCAATGATTTTTTTGGTATGTTGTCATTATGCCTTAGAACTAGGTTTATATGTTTTAATTTTTTTAATATTCTTCATAGATTTGAAAATAATTGCATTTTAGAAGTTTTATACAAAAGACAAAAGCATCAATATTTTTAAAACAATTAAGAATATTTAAAAAATCAAAACATACAAACCTAGCTCCAGGGCATAATGATAACATACAAAAAAATCATGGCTATAGGTTAAGGTTTAGAGGGTGGAAAACGTTATCGCCGTTTGTATGGAGAGCGTTGGGTTCACACTCCTCTTAATTTCAGCAAACTAACATATGTCAGATGACAACGTTTGCGGGTGGTAGGACCTTGTGAAAGGTCCGTCCGGATAGCTACTACCATCTTGCTTGTTAATCCTGCCGCTAAGCAGCAGTGCTTGCGCTGTGGTGTTCCAGCGTGCAGAGAAAGACAGCTGGTGCAATAACTGGCACAAGATGTAGAATAAATAATACAGTCTATGTTCGCTTTCAAGCCAATGTTCTAAAACTAATATTACACTGATTGTACCTTGGCATGTTTTAGTTTAACTCAAGCAAAGTAATGGTTTAACATTAAGACGATTAGTTCTAAACTAAAAAAACAACGCAAAAAAGAAAAACGCGTTTCTGAAAAAGCCTTTAAAAATTAAACAGTTATTGTACAGCATTGTATAGAGGTATAAAAACCTCACAAAGCAAAATTAAGCTCGTCGGATATTTACGGTAGACTATGAAAATATACTGTTCTTTGTCCCTCTAGTCATGAAATGTATTCTTGCTAAAAATTGAACATTCCATTATCTTCTAACCCCCTAATTCATAAAAAGTTAACAATCTTTTTAAGCTAACAAACGTTTTGTCCCTTTCATTTGAGCGCAAACGTCACAATGACAAATAAAGACATAAAACGTGTTAACTAACAAACGTTTTAAGCAGCGTTTATGAATAAGGCGGTTAATGTGTGCAAAAAATGAAGCGTTTAACAAAGGGAGTGAACTCTCTGTAACCCAACAGTTCTGTGACAATTATGTATGGAGTGGTAAAAATAATTATGTCACAATGATAGATTACTACCGGTTGTTCTTTTGTATTGAAAAACGCTAATTATTTTTAAACAGTAAGTTTAAAGTGATTAAGTGCGCGACATAGGGTTGCCAACATTGATTCGGTTGAATATAGTATTTTTGAGAATAAGCAAAAAAATATATAGTACGCTTCAAAAAATATAGTGTTTTTTGGAAAGATGAAAAAAAGGCAAGTGTAACCCCCTTATTCGTAAAAACTTAACAATATTTTTAAGCTAACAAATCTTTTGTCCCTTTTATTTGAAGGGTAAACGTCACGATGACAGATAAAGACAAAAAAAAATAACTAACAAACGTTTACGAAGCGTTTATGAATAAGGGGGTAAGTTTGTTGTCTATCACTCTATCTCCAAATTCTATGTATTTTAATAACATGACAAGTGCTCGAAATATAGTATATTTGCGTACTATATATTAGTTCAACAGTATATAGTACGGAGAGCCGAAATATAGTACAATACTATATTATATAGTACGGTTGGCAACCCTAGCGCGACAGTTAAGTAAACTCCTTTATATTCAACAATTTAGGAAGACTGTTGCTTTTGATAAAAACTGGGATTTTCCGATTATTTTCAGACTAGCGATCAGCCCGGCTTTGTAAGGGTACAATCAGAATGTAATGTAGATGTACCTTTCGTAAAAATCGGTTTAGAAGGAGTACACGGTCTTAGATACAATGCTGACAGACAGGAACGGATGGCGACTTGCTTTTATTCTATAAAAAAAAAAAAAAAAAAAAAATATTTATTTCTATTTTTTTTCTATACTAGCGGACGCCCGCGACTTCGTTCGCGTGGAAGTAGCCTATGTCCGTCAGGGATAGTGTAGCTTTCTATCTGTGAAATAATTTTTGAAGTCGATTCAATTCCACGCGAACGAAGTCGCGCGCGTCCGCTGGTGTAGTTATATTTCGATACCCCGATAGTTTTACGAGGTGGCTATTCTCGTATCACGCGAAATAACTCGATTAGCCGTTATGTCGATTCCTTACCCAACTGTCGTTCGTAACCATTTGTTTTATAACCGATCACACTGGTTTAAGATTCACCAAGAATGCCGATTGTGATGATTAATTTACGAGATTTTTTGCTCGGAAATATCAATAACATTTCTTTTAGGAAAACGAGCAATTGCGCCATCTGATGGTTAGTGATCACCATCGCCCATAGACATCCCACCCAGAGGGCTAAGATGGAATACTTCTTGTGCCAGTAATTGCACCGGCTGTCTTGCTCTCCACGCATATTGTTAGCTTTTAAATTGTTGCTCTGATAATAAATAAGTACACTTAACAAAGTAGCAAATAAAACTAAAACGGCAAGCTAAATAAAGGCTTTTAAAAATATCTGCAACGTTGCGCTCAACAGTTGCTTTAAAACAACAAAAACTACAAAAAAGTTTGTCCTCAACGGACCTAAGAACAAATTAAGAATTTAATTACAAAAATAATAAAAAAATAATAATAATCGCCATTCATAAAAAAACGGATCCAGTTCAACGCACGACAAGACGCTAAAACGCGTAAACAATCATAGAGCCGACCTTTACGGTGTAAACCGTCAAGCGCGAGTCGGATAAACTGACGATGGTTTCATAAATCAACAATGGATTCCAAAAATCAATATTTTTATTAGGATAAAACTACCGTGAGACTTGGACATTTTAATAAAACGGATCACTCACGTATTTTTACGTCGAGAAGTACCCGACATGTTTCGGACCAGTCCGTGGTCCTTTGTGGTGGTTCGTGGTTATGATTAAGGACCACGGACTGGTTCGAAACATGTCCGGCATTTCTCGACGTAAAAATACGTGAGTGATCCGTTTTATTAATATTTTTTTTAGGGTTTCAGATTAATTCTACAATAATGATAGATATGTTTGTTATTATACATATTACAATAACTGTCTAGTGTCAAGTTTAGAATAGGAATCATTTTTTTTAAAACAACAACAACATTACTTACATTACATTACATTTGTAAACTCGTTAATTCATTTCATTATTTGATCATCATAGAACCCAAATAAACGTTGTTACAAATAAAAAAATATAACTTTTCAATTTTACAAAAAATAAGAGTAACAACCCTAAGGCTCTAAAGAAGAGGATCTTAGATCTCAAAACGGCCTAACTAACTGAGATACAGTGCTAACTAAACAAATATCAAATATTTACAAAAATTAAGCACAAAAAAAACAACAAAAAAAAGAAAATTAAAAAAAAAACGATTACAAAAATTAAGGGGACAACCCTAACGCTCCAGCGGAGCGTAGGTATCTATCTCAACAAATAGGCCTAGTTTCGGTATTGCTTCATTTATTTACTGTGACAAAGGCTGTTCCATGCGTTAGATGTACAGTCAAGGAAATTGAAACACGTACCACCGTAGAACCTAGTCGAAGAGACATACGCATGACATTTGTATGACATAGCCTGGCGTTTAACGCGTCGCGTCATTGCGATAGGGTTCTAAGGTGGTACGTAAATATATTTCCCCTACTGTACATAAGACTAGACGGTAGCGCTAATTTCACTGCTATAAAGTTGATTTTGTGAAAGTGTCTGACAGCCATAATAAACATGTTTTTACCAACTAATAAATATAGGACGTATTAATTAATTACCTGAGCTCAATGTAACAAAGCCCATAAGTATTTAATCTTACAGTATGAATATTTCTTCACTTGAGCCTTCTGCAACTTGATCTTGTTCCTTTTTTGTTTTTTCACTTGTCTAAAGAAGTATTATTGAAGTTTAAATTTATACAAATTGTGCCTTCTTCAGTGGCCCGTTTCACTAAGCTAAAGTTACAATTTTACAAGTCTAAACCGGCAACATTGGTCAATAATGACCAATGGCATTGGGCATAATGACCAATGTTGCCGGTTTAGACTTGTAAAATTGTAACTTGTAGCTTCGTGAAACGGGCCACTGGTGGCAATAAATGCTTTTTTATTTTATAAGGTTTTTGTGTGACAGCGCGGGACCTTAAAAAGCGGGTTCTGGTCAGTAAGGTCATGGACCCGCGACATTGAGCCGGCAACATTAGCAAGTCAAATCAGCCATTAAACTTTAATCCAAACGCTAGGACTAGGGATAACAGAATAAAACCAATTAGTATCCAGATTGGGCTGTAAATTAAGAATAAATAAAAATATACCCTAGAACTTTTGTGTTCAAGGAACACCTACAAAATCTTTACGTGGTAAAAAAAAAGTCGACATCTATTCCTGTTTGTCCTCATCGCATCTGTGGACGCTTAGGCTGCTTTTCTACCAGAGATGTGCGAGGATGCGTAGCGAGGGATGTGTTTGTAAGGACCAATAGAATCGCTTCATTTACCTCGCCTCGGTCACGGCTCATTGGTTCTTTACAAACACATCCCTCGCTACGCATCCTCGCACATCTCTGGTGGAAACGCAGCCTTAAGCCTCTGCTAAGCTTTAGTCACCTGGTGAGATTCAAAAATTGCATTTGAATCTCACCGGGTAACTAAAGCTCACCAAAATAGCCGTTTTTCATAGAGATTCGACCATTTGGTGAGCTCTAGTCACCTGGTGAGATTAAAAAATTGTACCCCTGTATGTCCGCCTGTTGAATCCCATGTAAAATTTCCCTGTGTGTGTTCTTTTATTTTGTTTACTTGTGTGAATCAATAAAGAGTATTTGTTGTTGTTGTTGTTGTGTCCGCATCGTATCTTCGGATGTTTAGGGCCTCTGCTAAGTGGCGCTGGTGTACGCGTATCGAAAAATATATGTAGTACTAGCTTTTGCCCGCGACTTCGTCAGCGTAGATTCGTTTAATTGCATCAAGCAAACGTGCACCCAACATGCAATCTGCAATATTTCCTGGACAAATTAATGAGAATTAGTTGCTTTGCTGCTCATGACGTCACGGCGGCGTATAACTTACTTATCGCTATCCCGTGGGAACTATGCATTTTTACGGGATAAAAAGTATTCAACGTGTTAATCCAGGTTATAAACTATGTGTGTACCAAATTTCATCCAAATCCATTCAGTAGTTTTTACTTGAAAGAGTAACAAACATCTATCTATAATTACAAACTTTCGCGTTTATAATATTAGTAGGACTAGTAGGATGAGAGCGTCCGCTAAGTCGCGCGGGTGCTCATACTATTGTTCGATTGGCGTGCATCCGCTGCGTGCACCCGCTGCGTGCACCCGCTGCGTGCACCCGCTCCGTGCACCCGCGCGGCTTAGCGGAGGCTCTTAGTCCTTATTAACCACGCAACAGATTTTGATACAGTTTTCACTGTCATTTAGAGATTTTTACAGAAGGTTTTTATGTACAATACATTTTAATTAAGTTTTCGTTAGAAAATGGCACCTATGCGAAGCCGGCACGGGTCAGGAATATTTAGAGGTATGGTCGACCAAGAAGTTGCGTTACCAATTTTCCACCGTATTACTGAAACAATAGATTTTTTAATGAAATAGGAAGGCAAACAAGCAAGTGTCACCTGATAGTAAGTGATAACCACCGCCTTTAGACATCCGCAACACCCAAGAGATTGCAGAAGTTTTTGGTTAGGATTTTGTTTGCATAACAACACAACTATGTATAGACGGACTTTATGACGCCATAGACATTATTATAGATAAAGATAGACAAACTTCTAATGCTCTGTATTTTCTGGAGGGAAGCTGCTTTTATTTGGTTTTACGAGCGTTAATGCGACTTAATTAAGTTAACTCAGCAGATGGTACATTCAAGAAGTGCTGACTGAACATAATGTTCATAATTTTTTCTGTTACATGTTTTTATGTATTAGCCTGTAGTTTTCTGAAAGGCTTTTTGTAAACTGATAATAAATGAGCTACTATTACTATTATTATTAATTTCGTGTTTGCATTTTTACCAAAGCTATTTGAGTTTGTCAGTCATTTAAAAAGCGTTGAACCAAAAACCAGCCTTGTGGCACTCCTATTATGCTGTTCTGTGGTCTTTTTGACGACGATAAACATTATTTCGTCTTGTGTTTATAATTTTAACGAGCTTATATTCAACGTTGTATAATTAATATTAAGTGTTTTATCATAAACTAGTAAAGTTTAAAGGCAGTTTTATCAAATAAAAACATTCGAAACTAAAATCCATTTAATGAAATCTTAAGGCAAATGAGAACTAGAAAAATTAAAAAAAGAAACGAATATTAAATTCGTATACTCAGTTATGCACTTTTTCGTTTAAATCAAAGCTACTTTTAGACCAATACATCAAAAATAAAAAAAATATCTGCTTTATTTCGTGTTCTTGAGTCATTTCATTTAAAAAATACACCGTTGGCTTGAATATTTGAAAATATTCCATTTTAGACTGCTTATTAAGAGGAAACACAAGGGCCGTTTTTCCATACAAACGTCGTCCCCGGTTTCCTCTCTGGATAATGCCAGTAGAGCAATTTTTTTTTTCCAAAACATCGATGGCCACTATTATGCATGTCCCTATGTTTTCCTTTTTTTCATAAATTAATTATTAAAAGAGATAGGAACACTTAAAAACCAAAAAAATTGGCTAGATTTTCGGCTGCGTTCATACATTCAAAAAACAAATTTTACTAGATTATATAAAAAAAGAAAAACATAGGAACACTGCCAAAGCCTTTCTTTAATTTTTAATAAAAAAAGTAGTTAAATCGGTTAAGTTTTGGAGAAGGAATCAGGGGTCTACGAATCGTTGATTTTGTGTACTTTAAATAGGTATTTTCAGTCCAAGCTGCGGCTGTCTCTATTGCGCTCGGCGGGGGGAGGCTTGATAGATAGAGGCAGCAATAGATTTTACAAATACCTATTTTTCAATTCTCTAGGCCTTGGTGTTTCCTCTTAAGGGTTTACGCAATGCACTGCTGGCTGCATTTGGTTGTCTTGGTCATGTCGACACATCGTTTTTTTTACTAATTATGATAGTAATTAAAATGACAAAATTCCGTTGCATACGATTTAAAAATCAATCATCGCTATATTCAGTTTCCACTAATCTCGATTTAATTAACCACCACAATTTGACCCCTGACTACATAAGACGTCATACGGTGCAGAGCTCTTTCTATATTGGGCGCTATCAAGGAAGAAAATGGACAAGGATTTTCACGGTTTTAAATACTTTAATTAGCTTAACCCGTGAGAACCGATCATTCGAATTTGAATTGAATGTTTATAGACAAGAGGCGTATTTTCCCACGTGTGAGTTCCAGGAATATCAAGGGAGATTGGTTTCCGCGTTACAACTATTCTATTAAACCTTGATCGTTAAATTGATGTGCGTTCATCGTTTGATTGGAATTTGAATTGTATTGATGTTTCCTTGCATTGTATTTGTAAATACAGCGATTTTAGGGTCACAGGCAGGGCCGTATTGGAAACCACACGGAAAATAATTAACAAACATTAATTAAAAAACTTTACAAACAACCATTTGGCAAGAGAGACACGAAAAAAATAACTATGTTGCGCAGGTGGTGCAAATACATTTTTAAAGTTAAAATAATTGCAGTAAATACAATTTTTTTTTTTTTATTAGCCTATATTTGTGTCCCACGGCTGGGCAAAGGCCTCTCCACAAGACTTCCACAACTCCCGATTTGACGCAATATCAGCCCAGTCCTTTTCAAACCCGTCCAAGTCATCCCGCCATCTCTTTCTTGGCCTGCCTCGTCGTCGATGGCCGTTCTGCGGCACCCACCAAGTGGCTGTGCGAGCCCACCTCTGTGGGTGCATGCGACAGACATGTCCGGCCCAGTTCCACTTTAGCTTGGCAGTTTTTTCTCCAACGTCGGCTATGCGTGTCTGTGAGCGCAGCGTAGTGTTCCGGATTCTGTCTATCCTCTTAACACCTAATATGCTGCGCTCCATCGCTCTTTGGCAAACCTTGAGTTTCAACTTTTGATTTTCGGTCAGAGACCATGTTTGCGCACCGTAGGTTAGAATGGGCAGCATACACATGTCGACGAGTTTTCGCTTATTAAACAAATACAAAAATAAATAAGATAAAATAAAATACATTCTATCATAAATATATAGATACTACTTCATAGCTATTGTCGTATCAGCGGTATCAACGATACGGGCCCCCCGTGCTACAGGAGCCCCGACTTGTAGAGCCATAATATCATTACCCTCCATTTGGACTTCGCCGCAGTCAGATAGAAGAGCCCCCCCACAAATTTGATACAGGGCTCGTCTAGGGAAAGCTATGGTACTGGTCACAGGTGTCATGGGCGGCGAGTATTACTTCCCATCATGTGACATGTGAAAAGCCAAAAGGAAGGGTTATGTTTTTAGCAGTTTATGTATGTATGTTTGTATTGACGTATGTTCCACTGTAGTGCCTAAACGACTGAGCCGATTTTGATGAATGAGGTATCAATCGGTTCGTAATTGTACTCTGGGTGACATAGGCTCTATTTTTTGTGAACAAAATGAATATGACGACTGTTACAGCCAAAAAAGTGGGGGCCTCAAAAATTTATTTTTCTATATTTTTTTGTCAAAGATAAGGGCAATAAAAAAGTTTTTTTTTTACTTTTGCGATTTTTACACATATTTATTGGTTTTATTTGTTAATAATAATTAATATAAATGATTGATTTATTGATTGCGACATCACTATCTTGACGTATTCCTAAACAGCTCGTGGTTTAACGATTACACACATACACATACAACTATAAGACAAAAATTTAAAATTCGAACGTAGCTCTCCTGTTCACACAGGACTTGCTGCAGTGTGCGTGACTTCAACTATGATGCTCATATACCTATACTTGATTTTATTTAAATACCTACTTAATAAGTAGAGAATAATATTCAAGCGACAATATTAAATTAATAAAAATAAATTAATAATCCTATTAACAGTAAACGGTTTTAAAATAAACGTGAATTAATTCAAAAGATAAATTAACATACAAGTTAAATATTAAAACTACTGTTACGGTAACATTTCTGATTGAAATTTGATAATTTTAATTAATTTTGGAGATTTTAATTAAATATTTGAGGTTTTCAACGGGTGATGGGTATTAATCCCTTTAGTAGCGATTTAAGCCAAATTGAATCTTACGTTTGACGAATTCTGTTTGACTTTACTTTATTCCCCCGGCTTTCACTCTAATAAAACAGTCGACAATCAAATGAGCGCGACATAAAACCCAGAGCTCTTTATGACCTATCATCGTTTTATCGTCCGGTTGTATCGGCCGATATATTAATGCACTGGAGGGATATAAAACTATTTAGTCGGCAAAGTTCGAGGAGAGTCGTAAACCGCTAGTCTTGTTTTGTTGTTTATCGACGCTTTTTATCGTTTTCGATAAACATATAACAACGACTCTACTTCGAGGGCTTGGTAAAAATAATTTAAAAAATGAAACCCAAAAGTGAGCTAAGACATAATACCTAACTTCTACGGTCCCCCCGCCCTCCACCCTTTAGTCTACGCCTATGAAAATGAAGTTAAGTTTCAAAGGAAAGATTTATAAATTTCAACAAAGTAAATCAATGATTTTTCTTTGCCTTTAAAATTAAACTCATTTTAGTATTATTGATTTGTCTGCTTAAAACACGCCGGAGGCTCAGAAGGTGGAGTGAGTGGGGTTCGATTTCCCGAATTGAGTATAACTTTTTTTTAATCTATGAATGGAGCTTTTCTTGTCACTAAAATTAATGACATGGTTTCTAAGAACATATCGACATTACAAATCTGAAATGTCGTAAGGGACATGTCCCTTAATGTCCCTTACGACATTTGAGATTTCCACTGTCGATATCCTAAGTATGTTTTATAGTTTCAGACTTGTCCATACTGAATTACTGACCCATCTAAGTGGCCAGCCTGTATATTGAGGAACATTGATGAATTTGAAACAAATGTCATCATAATGATCATTACAGTAATTAACTATCGATTGCTTGAGTATAATATTGATGAGTCAATTAGTTTGCGAGGCGCGTGAGCACTTGAGGTCACTGCGGCCTTTGCTTAGCCCTGTACAAACCGATACGCCCCCAGCACCTAGCACGAATCTTCTCGACACGCGTTTATTTGCTACGTAACTCAGCGCGTCTCTTTCTAGCCAGCCCAGGACCCCAATTCTCGGTTGATCCGAGATGCATCTCACGTGCGAGATCCGTCATAAAGTGACAGATTTCCAAGGGAATTGACAGTTGTTATCGTGCGAGATGCATCTCGCATAAACCGAGAATAGCCCCACAGAAGGAGAAAGACGCGCTGAGTTACGTAGCGAGTTTTAGCGTGTCGAGAAGATTCGTGCTAGGTCCATAAAATTAATTTACATAGTGTTTGCTTTACCTCGGAAATCAACACAGTTTCTATATTTTTTTGTTTATTTAAAATGCCCTAACGGTGGATTCACAATCTGAAATTACAAGAGATAAAAACGCCAAAAACGCGGCAGTGGCCTTCTCTGAATGGTCGATTGGTTATTGCGTTTTTATCCCTAGTAACTACTGATTGTGAATCCAGTCTTACTTACCGTATGAAACTCTGTAGCAGGCTTCTACTTAACGTCACGTGTCACTTCACGCTTTTTTGTATTAACAGTTGAGACTACTTCGACAGGCAACTAAATTGCAGACCTCATAGTAAAAAAGTTTTTATTCAATACATTTTAGTAATTTTTATTTATTTAACGCGTACAGTCACGGTGACACATATCTATACAGTTATATGAGTAAATATATATAAATATAAACCTTATTGTCAAATTCATGTTGGCTTTTGGGCATATGTATAGATAATCTACACTAATATAATAAAGAGGTAAACTTTGTTTGTTTGTTTGTTTGTTAGTTTGTTTGTATGTAGGGGGTAATCTCTGGAACTACTGAACCGATTTCAAAAATTCTTTCATAAATAGAAAGCTACACTATTCCTGACGGACATAGGCTACTTATTTTACGTGAACGAAGTCGCGCGCGTCCGCTAGTTAATTATATTTCTTCTTTTAAAAATGCTCGGAAACCCTTTTCATTGACGGCTTGGTTTGTTTATTCAATGAAAACAGATACGCCTGCGTTACGGGCGTATTGGTTAGAACAGGGTTATAACGTGCAATTTTAACGTAAGTACCGGACTCATATTTGGTAGACAATAACAATTATAACAGATGAAGTCGAGGTTAAGACACTTTAAGGCTTAGAAAGAGGCTGTAATGCGTTCTATGGTAGTGTCAATGGTTACTAATATTTAAATACATAGACTGCTAAAACATAACCCTTCCTTTTGGCTTTGCCGTAGTCGGGTAAAAAAAAACTGCTGAGTTTCTTTCTTCTCAGCAGATTCTCCCATTTTCCGAAGCGCTAGTAGATTCAGACATGTAAAAAAGCCTATATGGCCTACTTGCAAAATAGTCCTTTTCATTTTTATTTTTCATTTTTTTATATGGAATAGTTGGGTAATGAGCGGAAGACGATGGAAAATCAATCGTATTGCACCATAAATAGCGACTATGACAGTGTCCTGTCACTTGCTTCTTAACTGTATTGTATGTAAAATTATTTTAGTTATTGTACACTAGCGACGCGCCCCAGTTTCGCACGGTGGCAATTTTCTTATTTTTTTTTTTAAACAACATAGGAAGGAAAACAAGCAAATGGGTCACCTGATGGTAAGTGAGCACCACCGCCTATAGACACCTGCAACAACAAAGAGAGTGCAGATGCGTTGCCAACCCAGAGGGCTAAGATGGAATACCTCTTGTGCCAGTAATTACACCGCTGCTGCTTAGCGGCAGGATTAGCGAACAAGATGGTGGTAGCAATCCGGACGGACCTTGCACAAGGTCCTACCACCCGCAAATTCTTAAATTTAATTAGAACATACTCGTATCTTTACATAGTATTAACGGACGCCCGCGACTTCACGATTCGCGTGGAATTGTCTATGTTGGTAATTCTCCAGCGTTTTCACCGTTGCTTGCCGCTCCTTCATAAATTGTTGAAATACAGGTCTACTAACTAACATGGACTTCAGGCAAGAACAGAGGCTGTACTCGGAATTGATACTAGTTTTGTCAGAAAATGGTGCCAAACGTTAGGTATTTCGTCAATTAATTTAATAACGGCAATGAGAAACGGTAAAAACGCTGGAGAACTACCGATGTCCGTCAGGGATAGTGTAGCTTTCTATTGGTGAAAGAATTTTTGGAATTGGCTAGTAGTTCCAGAGATTACCCCTACATACAAACAAACAAAGTTTACCTCTTTATAATATTAGTGTAGATAGTGTAGATTAGTGTAAACAAAAGTTGTGTTGTAACTTTGTCTATAACTCTTGTAATGTCTATGTTTGTTATTGTAATGTATTGTATGTAGTTGCTGTAATGGATTATTATTATTATTTTGTATTAATTTCACTTTCGTTCGTGTCGTCACTGATTTAGGTTAGTTTAGTATTAAGAATCTCTAGGGTCCCACTGAAAATCGGCGTCTCGGTTTTACCGAGGCAGTATGCTGAGTGGGGCCCTTTTTGTTTCTATTCAACACAAACGTTTCTGTAATAATTGTACTCTGTGTGATGTGTGTGTGTGAGTTTTGTGTTGAATAGTCTTAAATAAATGTTTTTCTTTTCTTTTCTTTTCAAAACAAAGTCGAGATCCGTTCCTGTCTGTCATATCTTCGGCCACTTACTCCTTCTAAACCACGCAATGGATTTTAATACGGTTTTCACTGTCTCTTAGAGATTTTTTAAGGAAGGTTTTGTATACATTACGTTCTAGTTTACCCGTAGAAAATAGGGGCGGGTCGCAAGTTTAATATAAAACTCAATGTTCCCTCAACGGTATACTAATCAAATTAAAATCATAATCAAATCACAACACAGCACTTACGGCATCAATTAATTAATTAACTCGCGCCGAACTGATGAATCCATTCAGTATAATATCCTCGGCTATTGTTCGGCGCTTGCACTTGGTGTTCCAATATGGATTCCGTTAGCATTGTGTGTACACACTGCTTATAATAATATATTATGTAAGTATTAGGACTTGATGTACAGTCAAGGAATTCAATTTCCAACCCACCTCAGGTTCAGTAACATATAGCAAACTGTCACCATAAGAGCTATATATAGAGCAAGACGTTAGTTTGACATATCGACCTTAATGCATTGCGAATGTCAGACGACATTTCAACGAAATTTAAGTAATACTGCCATAAAAGTTTACAATCATCTTTCTGACGACTTGAAAAATATAAATGAATTAAGACTATTTGACAAAAAAGTTAAGGAATATTTTATGACCCATCCATTCTACTCTACTAATGAATATTATGCAAAGTTTTTTAACTAATGTAAATGAAATTAATAGTGTTTAAAATGAAATTGTATCAGTTACCTACTTTCAAGCATAGGCAACCTTTCACATGTATTGAATTTCAATTTGTAAATGTTAATGGTGTTACGATTAATTTAAAGAAATTTATATCTGAATTAATGACATGTTTTCAATTTTCTATTAAAATTATTTATTCTTATTATTGTATTAATTAATTTTTGTATTTTACATTTATACTTAGTTTAATTGACATCTAGTTTAATGAAATTTGTATTTAGTTTATTAAGTTTTTTTTTTTTTACTTGTTACCTGTGTAATTGGATTATATTTGCATACATTTGTAATGTGTTAAGCAAATAAATAAATGAAAAATGAAATGAAATGAAATGGGTAGGGAATTAAATTCCTTGACTGTACATAAAAACAGTCTGTAAAAAAATCTCTAGATTACAGTGAAAACCATATCTAAATCCGTTGCGTGGTTTGGAAAGAGTTAGCGGACGGAGTTATGAGGACAGAGAGGAACGGATAGAGACTTTAAACTATGTAAAGAAGATCTTATTTACAACAGCAAGGCAAACGAGCAAGTAGTCACTTGATGGTAAGTGATCATCACCACCCTTAGAAACCTGCAACAACCAGGATATAGAAGATGCGTTGCCACCCCAGAGGGCTAAGATGGAGTACCTCTTGTGGCAAGGCACCGGCCGTCTTGCACTCTACGCTGGAATACAACAATGCAAATACTGCTGCTTAGCGGCAGGATTAGCGAGCAAGATGGTGGTAGCGATCCGGACGGACCTTGCATAAGGTCCTACCACAAGTAATAAATAAATGTGTATTATTACAAGCTATATTGTACATATAATTTAGGTACTTAGCTTAGAACAGGTATGAAGAAGAAGAAACTTATGTTTCTTCGTTTCAAAAATTTGTATGGCATTTTTATTACCTTATGGTAACACAAGTAACTTAAGAAACAATTAAAATACCTGCCCACCTTAAATTGCCCATGAATTTGGCTATTTAATGTTTCTGATCTTGAGAAGTGACGGCGCGTGTATATTGAATGCGTGTGTTAATAACATCGTGAGAAAAACTTTTGAATACACAAAAAACCTTGGCAGGTCAGGAAGCGATGACAGGGAAGTGCTGGGCGTTGGCTTCTGCAACGCGAATCTTTGCCAAGCGGAAACCATTGTTGACAATGACAATGAAATATCAAAGCCACTAATGGTAGAGCTGCATAAATATATAGAGAGATAGATTCATTTATTTCTTATTGAAAATAATATTAAATTCAGAATGTCAAACTTAACAAACTCACAATAAGATCGTCAAAAAGGTAAACAAAAATTTTGAAAATAATATCTAGAAAATAGTCTAGAAAATGTCATAATGTCAAAAATAAAAATCAATATGTCACAATAAAAATATAAATACAAACACACAAAATGTGAAAATGTCATATTATTATCAGCAAAAAAAATTAAAGAAAAACAATCGGGTACACATAAATAAATCAAAACAATAAGAAACAATAATAATATGTCAAATTAAATTAAATGTCACTGTTTTCATTGTACTGTACTGTCACTGTTTACATTGTAGAGCCATAACGTCAAACAAATATTATGTATAGATCGATCTTATGTTTAGTGGAATAAAGGTGTACACATATTTTTGACGTCTTGGTAACGTATAAATATTTATGATGCTGACTGTACCTATTACTCGTATTTAACCGACAAACTATTCGCAGACGCATTGCTTCGTAGATTATTCGTTTCCCAGAATGTTATTTTCGTAAAAACGTATTTTGGAATGCTTATGAAATAAACCTAACCTAAGCTACACGGTAAGTACATAATACAATAAAACACAAGACAATAGGGAAAGGTATATGCAGTAGTGGTAGTTTCTCGCCAGATAGGGTCCACGATGCTTAAGTGAACGTCTGTAACATACATTGTGGAAAACCAATAAACAACAACAACAACAACAACAACAAATACTCTTTATTGATTCACACAAGTAAACAAAATAAAAGAACACACGCAGGGAAATTTTACACGGGATTCAACAGGCGGTCTTATCGCTAAGCAGCGATCTCTTCCAGACAACCTTTGGAAAGAGATACGGTGAGAAATAGTCAGAGTACCGTTGTACTCTGACTATTTCTGTGTTTGGTTCTTTTTTTTTTGCACTGCCCGTTGGCAGTGCAAAAAAAAAAGAACCAAACACACTCACAATAAGCATACATAAGAGTTTACATAGATAATAATAAATAAATAAAAAGGTATAAACATACAGGGGTATAATAGTATTTTATGCAACTGTTGCATAATGAGGGGTCTTAAAACACGAGTGTGGTTTTATGAAACGAGCGTCAGCGAGTTTCATAATAGGATCACACGAGTGTTTTAAGACCTAATTATGTACAGTTGCATACATTACTTTATCTACACACATATCATAAGTACTCTATGAAGGGTTCAGAAGCCATAGGGCAATGACCTGCATTGCTACTAGCTACTAGTGCTAGGTACCTATTAAATATCTATAGACTGTACACATTAAAATAATGTAATAAAAAATGAATTTGAACAAATATAAAAACAAATTAGAAAAATTCTCATAATAATATTGGTTGTCATAATGCTGGTCATTGCCTACGGTTTCTGAACGCATTATAGAGCATTTATGATATATGTGTAGATAAACATACAATAAAGTATTGAGTATATTAACTAACATATCTCAAAATATTTACAGTTGGCAAGAAAGTCGCGAAATGGTACAACGAAGAAATGTTTTAGGTTCGATTTGCAGAAACTTATTTTACTTATTAATTGGTCATTACGTAGTATTTTCAGATATGAAACATAAAAGATTTAAATTACTTTTTAAAGTTTTTAATCTCGTTCGTTAGTTCAGTTAAACGGATTCATGCAATTATTAAAAGTTTTTTCAAATTACTACTAGTCCAAATTATATGTTTACGAGCTAGGAGATTTAGAAAATGTATGTAAAATAAGTAACTTTATAAGTAAATAACTTATGAATAAAGATGAATAAGCAACGTATTTGCAAAATTGATTGCAATTATTTTAAATTATACTAAATTACCACATGTTTTAAATATTTTTAACCTTTTATTTATTGAGGTAAATCAGAAAGGCTGAACGTTTGAGTATCTTTGCTTTTAAATTTTGTAACAATTAGAAGCAAATATTAAGCATGATTAGTTATGGCTTAGTTGTAGTTATACACAAACACAACCTGGCATTTAATCAGCATTCTTTGAAAAATCTTGTTATGCTTGTCTTTTTTTTAAATATATTGAAAACCACATTGAAAACTAAGAACTAAGCAAATAGCAGAGTCCAAGATATAACTAAAATATTTTACTAAACATTAAATATGGAGAGATAAACTTTTATCAAGAGTTATTATTTCGGAATTTCCGTTTTACTGACTTCGGGGTCATTTTTTCTATATTTTTTTATCAATATTCGAAAACTACGAAACATTAAAAATTTTTTTTGAATCTTTACGTATGTCAAATTCCTATCGAACCTTCTGTTAACTTCTTTTTTGAAAACTACGAGTATTTTCGTTGTGGTATTCAATAGAGTATCAGTCTGTTCGTGCAGCGCATCGCCTAAACTGAAATTCGCGTGCACGTACCAGAATTATCATACGTCGGGCAATTCTAGCGTAGCACAAGTGTTATGTAGACAAACCATGTCATAATTGGGTATGGATGCGCCTGCGCCGACCGGTTCGCCTTAGCCTTTGGTGTGCGTTTGACACACATTGGAAGGTCGCGATAAACTGCTCGTAAGGTTAACAATCGATTTTCAACTACAAAAACTTTATTGTCAGAAAGGAGTCATTATAATTGGCATGGGCGTACCCAGGGGGGGGCAGGGAGGGCAGCTGCCCGCCCTCTGGAAATCACGCAAAACACGTATGAACTCGCCTAATTACTAATCAAAGTGTTAACGGGGCCTTATGCTCTAACTTTTAAATAAACTGCGCAGTAGACACTGGCAAAATGCACGTTGCAATTGCCAAAAAACCGTGCGCGACGATGTCGGACGAAGATTACCGAATCTAGCATCTGACTTGACCCCCCCCCCCCCTAGGCCAGAAGCTGGGTAACATTTGAAAATTTTGAACAAAAACTATTGCTTGAGACCTGAGTACAGCACACGAGAATACGTGCGTTTTGCGAGTGGTTGGGCCTTGTGCAAGGTCCGTCCGGATAGCTACCACCATCTTGCTCGCTAATCCTGCCGGTAAGCTGCAGTGCTTGGAATGTTGTGTTCCGGCGTGGAGAGCAAGACAGCCGGTGCAATTACTGGCACATGAGGTGTTTCATCGTAGCCCTCTGGGTTGGCAACGCATCTGCAATCTCTTTGGTGTTGCGGGTACAGGCGGTGGTGATCACTTACCATCAGGTGACCCACTTGTTTGTTGGCCTCCCTATTTTATATAAAAAAATACGTTATAAGGTAATTGTACTAGTGCTTGACACGCGTAGAACATTGTTTTTACCAGTAGTTGTCATGCCTCTCATTTTTACTTGTATGTTTTCGTATCTTCTCGTCACAGGTCACTGTCAAAGATTAGGACACACCTTAAATCTGTTGCAAGTTTGTATACCTTTTTCAAGTCCGCAAGGTAGAGTATCTTCTAAGAACACTATCTCACAGAATCCCTGATGAGGTATAAAAGAATAAAATCATCATGCACGACATACACACACACACACACACACACATATGTATATATAATATACTTATCACGGGACATATCTATAATGACACTAATTGTTATATTTGCGGCCAACACACACAAGGTTGCGTCCAAATGCCTCAAAACACTAAACAACTCGACCTTGCAACTCATCTGTCCGCCTCAAACACTTCAAACAACCAACAGTATAGCCAATCGTCTTATACACCATTTGTTTACAATGTCAAGTTCACAAAAACGTTGGTCGCGGTGACACAATACCCGACTTATTCGGATAATTTGTGTTGCGAAAAATTGTATGCAGATTGCATACTTAGTTAACAAATGAGCTATGTATCTTTGAAAATGGAACAGTGCGCAGTTGTGAAATAGTATTGCGGTGAACGGCAAACAGTTGTGGCCCTAACATGACCGATCGAGTTTAATTTACCTCCATGTGCATCCCTTTTTGTATGATGTCCATCCCAGTTGCGTTTTATAATTTCTATGTCCATACATATACACTTTATTTCACTCAAAAAACAGCCTACTTATTTGCATTTTTTCATTCTCATTTTTCAAGATATATTTTTTGGTATTTCACCATCATAAGGGTTTAAAAGGTTGCAGATTAAAAACAAAATTATAACACAAATCATTGTACTCTGTCAAAGAGTACAATGAAAACATTAGTGACATTTAGTTTAATTTAATTTGACATATTAGTTTATTATTTTTTCTTATTTTTTGATTTATTATTGTGTACCCGATTGTTTTTGTTTTTGTTTCATTTTACTTTTTGTTTATTATGACATTTTTACCTTTTGTGAGTCTGTATTTATATTTCTATTGTGACATATTGATTTTTTATTTTTAACATTTCGACATTTTCTAGACTTTTTTCTAGATATTTTTATTTTTTATTATATTGTTTACCTTTTTGACGATCTTATTGTGAATTGGTTATATTTGACATTTTGAATTTAAAGTAATTTCCAATAAGAAATAAATGAAAATATCTATCTAATCTAAAAGAAGGATGCAGAAATCGCGTACAAAAACTACAATTAATAAAAACTCTAAACGTTCACCAAACATTCGGAACGACTGAAGACTTTACATTCTCCAATAATAATTAAATCGTGATGCCAACCCGTGCAATGCGCGCATCGCAAATTTATCGTCGACAATATGACATATGACAATATGACATAACACGTGTGACAAATGGAGGCAAATTGCGCGAGGCAATGCCACGCCGAGGTCGTTAAGGTGATTGCTGTGTATGTACTAAATGTTTGCTAAATGGTATTACAATTTGAGTTGACTTTACATTTATTGACGAAGGTTATTCGTTAGTATTATTTTAGACAATGGTCAGAAATTGCAGTTTACATTATTCATAATTCATTTTCGGAACAAAAAAAAAACTGCAAAAGTTTTGAAATAATAGACGCAGTGACAACATAAAGAAAATCTAGGTTGCTTGGCAGTTGTTGATCATTATTGACATTTAAAAAAATTAATAAGATTTTTTTTAAATAAACGGGGCACTCACGTAATTTAAATCGAGATGTTACTGACTTGTTTTGGACCAGTCCGATCGCAAGGTAGTTTTCTGTTTAAAAATTAATTTATCATACAAATATTAAAAATCAAAAATCTAAAGTTTCGGTTACAGATTTTACAGAATTAAACTGCAAAAGCTTACGCATTTCAAAGTATGAAAGTAGATGAAGGGTTTAGTCCCTAGGTTTATATTCATACATAATAATATACATTTTTACAGATAATATTATAAGATCCTAACCGATTGTTTCAGAAATTGTTCCTGGGGCCTTTCTAATAGAAGAAAAGTGTACTTAACTCTATGTTTGAATATATTACAACAGTAAACCTAAATTGAAACATGTTTTACGAAAAAGGACTGTTGTAAATGGATTTTCTTAAAAAACTCTATCATTTTTAAACATCTGTTATGCATTATGTTACCAGTTTAGTAATTGTAACTGACAAAAATTTGATGAATAAATTATTCTATTTTAAATCTAAGGCTATATTTTTAAAGTACTAATCTCCAACATTATTTTGACACTGATCTATTTTATCGATCTCTGAACAGTCTCAATAAATGTGAAGTTCAACTCTAGCACTTGGTTTTATTAATTCTATCACGCAATGCTCCAGAATGGAAAACACCCTTGAAACTCTAAAACGCGGTAAAGTGGACTCCTGACAAAAGGCACTCCAAGATAACGACCACTCTAATAAGAGTGTCATATTGCAAAGATCTTAAAGAAAAAGAAGACTTATTTGCTAAAAAAATATATTTACATTTGTAATTTTTATTTAAAAAAAAGAGCTCGAAAAGTTGTGATTTGGATTCGTTCTAATATTCGACATTTAATTTAAATAAATCTTATAAATTAAATAATATCTAGAGCAATACAAAATATTAAACAACAGCTAGTATTTTAGAAAGTCGGTGTTTTTTCATCCGAATCGCAAGAGATGTCCCAACCAAATTTTGGCCACCCGAAGCCTCCACGAATATTATCATTAAATATACGAGTTAAATATCATTATTATGTCCAACGTAATCTGCGTGCCCGGGCTTATCAGGCCCGATGACTGCGGCAATGGGGGGGTTATTAAAGAAAACGTCGTCGCATTATCCTTTATGTGGAGGTACTTACAATAATCGCCGCTTCAGGCCGAAGGTGCGATATCTGAAAGGAGAATTATCAGTTAATAACGGGACAAATGAAATGGAAAGGTCTTGTGTTCGAGCTTTTAACCCAAGGGACGAAAAGATTGATTTCTTTTTCGCATTCCTAGAGAGAGATTCTTTTTTTTTTAACAACTGGAAGGAAAACGAGCAAGTGGGTCACCTGATGGTAAGTGATCACCACCGCCCATAACCCGCAACACCAAAGATTGTACATGCGTTGCCAACCCAGAGGGCTAAGATAGAATACCTCTTGTGCCAGTAATTGCACCGGCTGTTTTGCTCTCCACGCCAGAACACAACAATCTCTTCGATGTTGCGGGTCTTTAGGCGGTGGTGATCACTTACCATCAGGTGACCCATTTGCTTGTTTGCCTTCCTATTTCAAGTATTTCATAAAAAAAATCGTTTGACTATACCCTCCCCCCCCCCTTCCTCCATTAGCGTGACGTAGATTATGGGTGACCCCTTTCTCTATATCAATTTTAAATTACAGCTATTGTAGAGTCAAGGAATTAAATTTCCAACCCACCTAAGGTTCAATAGCATATAGCAAACTGTCACCATAAGAGCTATAGAGCAAGACGTTAGTTTGACATATCGACCTTAATGTATTGCGAATGTCAGACGACATTTCAATGAAATGGGTAGGGAATTAAGTTCCTTGACTGTACTAAGAGTCTCTGAGCGAAGTTGCGGACAGACAGATAGACGGACATGGCGCAACTATAAGGGTCGTCGAGACTACTGAACCCTAAAAATTCCAAAACGTCTTAGTGTAACGTTTAACATAGTTAGGATTCCTGTTACTTATTCATTAAGTATGATGGTTTATTAACATTGCAAGATGGCGTCTGATATACTACGCAGGTGTACGAGGAAGGCACGTGTCAGCCAACACGTGTCATGGGAACTTAGAGATAAACAAAGAGATATAAAATAGTTGGAATAAAACTAGTGTTCAAAGTTTTAGTGTTTATAAAGTTTTAGCAAGGTCCGTCCGGATCGCTACCACCATCTTGCATGCTAATCCTGGCGGAGTACCTCTTGTGCCAGTAATTACACCGGCTGTCTTGCTCTCCACGCCGGAACACAACAGTGCAAGCACTGCTGCTTAGCGGCAGGATTAGGTTTTATTTTCCGGAAAAATTCTCTAAATAACAGTGAAAACAGTATCAAAATCTGACAGGCAGGAACGAATAACAATTTTACTTGGTACTAAGTAAAGATAAATATACTGCAAGCGCTTGTTACGGAAATACGCCAAACAAGCTCAAAAGGAATATGATATATATATGTACATATATACCTCAATCCTCTCTGTATATCGTTTATGTGACACCATACATATGATGATCCGCTCAGCCGCCCAAAACTGCTGTCTCATACAAATATATTGGTGATTATTTGATAACAAATCTTCAGGGAGATGATTTATTATTTGTATGAAAAACACGAGGAGATCGATAGCGAAGCTAATATGCACATTGATTTGATTAGATTCGATTTATCATTAAAAAAATAAGTTAAGTTAAATAAGTTTTTGGTTCCGTAATGAGGAGCATTCTTTTCTAGTGTTGATATTGTAACTCGGCGCATGCGGTGTCCTGTAATTGATAAGATACTTAGCCGCAATCTGTGCATGTATAAAACTGCCCTTGTATCAGTATACCTATTGTTGAAGGTCCTATTAAATAAATAAATAAAATAAAATAAATAAAAAGCAATACAAAACAGTTTATACATCATAAGTCATAACAAATTACGTCACTGAACGTTGAAATCGTCTAATTAGATGAAATTATGTTAGATTTACAATAAAGAATAGATGTAATAATAATAAGGCAAATGTCAAAATTGCAAGAATTTTAATTACAATGGCATACTAAATTGAAAATAGGCATAAATTAAAACCAAATCAATGTCCGAGTAAATAAAAAAGAATCATTCAGCCATTGGACATTGCACTCATAAATAAAATATGGTCTAAAGAAAAATATTTAAAAATAATATAATACAAAAATAAAATGAAAAAACATTAAATAATTAAAAAAAAGAGTGAAACAATAATTAATCAATAATACATTTAAAAATTCTAAACTAGACAAAGACATTTAAACAACTAAAACTAGAGAAACTAAAACTAGGTGAGGTCCCCCAGGTCTGATCCCTGCGGCAGGGTGCCTATGATGCTGGCTTTAAAATAATGTCTGATTATTTTCCCATGCCAGAGTAATAAACCATGTTTGAAAAAACATGTGTTTGGAGTGTTTGTATGGTAGCCGAAGCCGGCCACATGCCTCCTGAGGCACGTTTGGCTGCATGCATTACGAGACGCTTTCCTTCCGTACATATATTTGTGAAAATTTCTCGCTTAAGCCTCGTCTTTGTAGTTCCTTTTGTTTAAAGCTTTATTTAACTAACCTCAGCCTTCGGCGGTCGAGCATTCAGGGATTTTTCTCCTAATATTAAGCAATACATAATAATATATTAACATAATCATCATCTTCATATCAGCTTAGCCCTTTTACCCCTATAGGTTGGCAACGCATCTGCAATCTTCCTGGTGTTGCGGGTGTTTATAAGCGGTGGTGATCACTTACCATCAGGTGACCCACTTGATTGTTTGCCTTCCTATTTTATATTTAAAAAAAAAACTGAAAGACGCTCACTGCTGTACATATGCCTCCCCCAGAGATCGTCACAACGCCGGTCCTGCGTTGCTCGCACCCAGGGTTCACGAAACCATTACCAGGTCCTCGGTCCTTTTTGTGGCGGGTGTGCCCACGCCGAATCTTCCGATACTCCTTGCCACTTCCGACACTCCGCCACTCTAGAACTGTTTGGCCCCATCGGCCATCGGCCATACTTATGACGAGATTTCCAGAACTACAAATCTCACAACCTATCCAACCAATTATAACAAATATAGCCACTTAGAATGGGGTTTTTAGAATTAATTCCCTGAGAAGTTAAAAGGGGGAGCATTGTGAATGGCGATTTTGAATGTCAGACGGACAGACATACGGACGACGTAGGCAAAGTAGGGTGCGGCATATTTTGGTTACGAAACTTCATGAATGGTCTGTTCATTGTCAGGTATTGCCAATAAATCATGTGAATAATAACATAATGTTCACAATGAATGAACGTCGAAACCTTCCATTCATAAACATAAAGGCTAACTTGGACATAAAATTACATATTAGTCTAGCATTTACTATGTAGGTTCACTCAAGAAATCTACAGGTTTGCCACTTTTGCGCCTTATCACATTGCAATAAGCAATCCTTTAGATACCTCGTCCGTAGTATGTATTACATAGTTAACAGAAGTGGGTATATCTGTGGTTACTATTTAGTCACTGGTACTTAAATTGTGAAGATTGTCTAGAACAGATCGCTGTTTGGTAATAAAACCACCCTTGTTGTAGAATTTGTCTTGTCTGTATTGCTTTGTATCTTTTGTTTCCTTGCGTGGTTCAATGAAAAGTATTTATATTGTATTGTATCTGTAGCTGGAGCCATAATTAAAAAAAGAAGAACAATAAGGTGAGTTTGCCCCCTGATAGGTGGAAACACATTTCTTTCCCCACTGGCAGGCGTTTGGAGCTTGAGAATCGAAGACAGCATCCAGTATCGTACCTTGTGGGACACCAAAGTCCAGCTGTAAACTAGTGTGGGGTATTAATACCTCATTGTCATGCAATTATGCCAGCAACAACTCAATTCTCGTTCAATTGCGCATAAAAACTCGTCAATCTACCGCTTGTTACCAAAAGGTCCTCAGTTATTTCGGTCACGTTGCTCACAGGAATTCAGGCAATTTGGAAAAACTAGTGATAGTCGGAAAAATAGATGGAAAACGACCACGTAGAGTGCCCCACTCGCTGATCGGATCAAGTGAATACTATCACTAGCCTAAATAATTGATAGCAAGGTAATTTGCAAGGCAATTTTGCGGAGTAGCAAGGTAATTTGTTCCAGTTTGTTTATCACTAGCCTAACCAATCACTCTAGTCTTCAGACAGGCCGAGGACAGAAAATTCTAGAAGGAATTGATCGAAACGACAACTGAGGCTTTTCAAGATGGACATGACCTTCAGCAATGAGGAGCACGACTAGAGAATGTAAATCCGGTTATTATCTCTAAGGAATAACCGGTTAAAACCGGGTTTGCATTTCCTAAGAACGACAAAGATAGCCACACCACCTTACACGCACATGTATAGTCGACCAAGAAATTGCTTGACCACTTTTGTTAACCTTATCCCTTTGTCATACGGTCGAAAAGTGGTCAAGCGATTTCTTGGTCGACTATATTGCATTCATATATGCACGGATGCGAAGTCGCACGCATACCAAAGCATGTTAATCGATCGCATTTCATTGTCTCTTAGGAATACCAAACTTGTTTTGCCTTAGTGGGCGGCGCAGCTGTAAAGCATCTAATCTAATAAGGATCATTTGCGGGTATGAGTGATTAATATGCTAATTCCTCACGACCACGGACCGGTCGAGGAGAATCTTAGCGGCATGCACATGCTGGCAGTAAGTGCCCACTTAAATAGATTCATTGTTCACTAGATGAGTTACCAGGTGAACAATTGGGCGTTTCGACCGCTAAACAAACTGGAACAAATTACCTTGCTACTCCGCGAAACCAGTGCCGGGCTCGTGCAAAATAGCTGCGTCTGTGCGCGTCGATCGTGTAGTTTTAGTGTTTAGTGGTGGTAGTGTGTAGTTGAGTCTGTGTGATATGTGTTGTTTCGTGTGGAAGCGGAGGAGGGTGGGTTTTTGCATGAACATATATGTGTCGCACAGACGCAGCTGTTTTGCACGAGCCCGGCACTGGTTTCGCGGAGTAGCAAGGTAATTTGTTCCAGTTTGTTGATATGGACCTCCGCAAAGTAACGCCTGAATCTATTAATTGTTTCGAACGCTGTCATTGTTCCCTGTGGGATCAATATCCCACATGTCGTCAATATGTCGTTAATACGACAGAGATGACCGATGAAATCGAGTTGGGGTTTGTATGGGCGAACAGTTAAGTTTGGCTTTTAACCCGCTGGACTATACATATTTACATACAAATTTGTATGGAAACCTCGGTGCGCGAGTCAGACTTATACTTATTCGGTTTTTTATCTTTACATTTTAAAACTCTACACAAAAATGTTTGAATAAAAGCAATTTTTAATTTAAAAATTGCTAAGCATTCTTAACTACAAGAGATATTTGAACAATTTTGTTCGAAATTTAAATTTAAATTCTTTATTGCAAAATAGTACATTTTTAAACGACTTCAAAGAAAGGAAGAGGTTATCAATTTGGTTGTACATTTTTTGAATTATTTGTTAGCTCAGAAATCCAACATTAATAAACCGATTTGTAAGATTCTTCAAAATTGGGTAGTATGTATTCTAAGTTTTTTGTCAGTCTGCCCGTGCACATGAGACCTGTAAAGGGCTCGAAACGTCGGGAATTAGATTCATCACAATACACGCGATATAAACCGTTTAAATTGTTTTATTTCAATGTCTACAAGTCGCGAAAACATAAGAAATACTACGTAAAATTCTTTCTATACTTGAAAGAATTTTCGGATTGGTTCCATTTAAATATGCATAAAAACACTCCATCTCTTAAAGTGAAAAATGAAGGGACAAATGATATAAAAAAGAGGCTCATCAGATACCCAATGTACGAAGTTGGGTTTTAATAAAAAAAAATGGTTTTATTCAGTTTTATTACAAAAACAACTATCGATAAAATGCATACAATGATATAGTTGACGTATCTACTCTTCGCCACATCTGAGGTCAGACCGATATCTAAGTTATGTCGTCGGCATTGAACGGCCGTTGGAACGACGCCAAAGCAAAGCCTCCGCCGCCATATTGTTTTATTGTATGCAACAAACAACTGGGAGTTAAATGAGAAAATAACTACACTAATTTTTAACATAAAGCTACCGTGAGACTCAGACATATTAATAAAACGGATCACTCACGTATTTTTACGTCGAGACAATTTTTCACGTATTTTTCTCGACGTAAAAATACTACTTTTATTTCATTAAGGTCCCGCCCGACCCGCGCTCTCTATACAAATGGCGATAACGTTTGCCACCCTCTAAATCTGGAAAACGAGCAGGTGGATCACCTGTGGCCCGTTTCACCAAGCTACAAGTTACAATTTTACAAGTCTAAACCAGCAACATTGGTCATTATGCCCATTGCCATTGGTCATTATTGATCAATGTTGCCGGTTTAGGCTTGCAAAATTGTAACTTGTAGATTAGTGAAACGGGCCACTGATGGTAAATGATACCACCGCCAGTGGCGTTGCTTGGTGACCATAGCCCCTGGGGCAAAAAAATTAGGGCCCTATACTCAAATTATGTAAATAGGTATGTAATTCTGGTATTCGGCGTATTCGGTATATTTGCGAGTAGGACAGCTTTAGCCTCGTAAGGCCCCAAGTTCTAAATATAGGACAAATGTAAAACTGACGTTGAACTCACTGTCTCAAACGATATGGGTCAAAATTCATAGAACGAAATTTGACGTGGGCTATACGAGGTTAAAATTAGAGGGATGCTGGCCAGGGGCCCCCCGAGCTTGAGGGTCCTGGGGCACGCCTAGCCTAGCCCCTACGGGCTAGGCGGTGCCGTGTCGTGCGTGGGTATATATACGCTGCTGTGCGTTGCCAACCTGGAGGCACATAATAAATAATAGTACTTAACGTACAGAATCTTCTCTTTTACGACCGCGATTAAACGAATCCCAACTTTATTAACACGTTCAAAAAGTTCGTATTACTTCATACAAATTTAGCCAGGCGGCGCGAGTCAAAAGGAACGTGTCGCCCGCGCCCGCCTTCCCCCGCAACTCCTGGCGACCCGTTAGGGTTGCACGGCATTCGTTTTCAATTACACTGACAGTTTACTGCGATTTACCTATGCCATAGGCAAGCATCGAGCGTACCTACAGTGCGAAGTTGAACCCCCCTGCTAGAGGGCTAAGATGGTATATCGCTTGTGCCAGTTGTCTTTCTCTCCACGCCGGAATGCAATAGTCCAAGTACTGCTGCTTAGTGGTTGAATTAGTGAGAGAGATGGTGGCAGCGATCCGGACGGACCTTGCACACTTGGTATAAAATGTTAAAATGTGTTATTAAATTAAATTGTTACTGTTAAATAATATTAAATGTAACAGTAAATGTTTTGAGGTATCGATTACTAATTACCTAGTCCAAACGCCTTCTAACCCACAGTCAATAGTGAACAAGTTATGCTATAAACGCAGCGGTCATGAGCTCGACGCTGACGCGTCGTTCTGTCACGCTCCCTCATGTAACCGCTAGAGTAAGACAGCACCGCTTCGACGTTAGAAAACCACCTTCAACGACTAATTATGCAAGTACGAAATGATTAATTATGTATACTGGCCTACCGCACTGGTTGTGATGTCATTTCCTACTTGGGCAGGTTTGCGTTGCACAAAAGATTTTTTATTTCCTAGGTGCGTATAGTCATCATTCTTTGGTATCATTGTGTATCTTTAACGTCTATCGATACGTTTAAAGCGATCATAACAGTGTCTTGTTGTGCACCTCGACCTCGTTTTGTTTTTATAAACTGCTGAGTTTCTTGCGGCGTTTCTTCTCAGCAGAATCTTCCATTTTCCGAAGCGCTGTAGATTCAGACATGTAAAAGAGCCTATATGGCCTACTTGCAAAATACATTTTTCATTTTCATTTACATTTTCATATCGCAAAAATTATATCGCCTATCACAAAAGTGACGCCATAGATCTCATATTGATGAACACACAATCAAAAAAATGTTGTCCTATTGAGATTAAATGAAAACAGAAAGACAGATGGACAACGAAGTGATCTTATAAGGGTTCCGTTTTTCCTTTTGAGGTACGGAACCCTAAAAACACATAAATCACCGGTGGTACAGGGTGGTACAGGGTTCCTCAGAAGTAGCTGACCATTTTAGTACCTTGTAGCTGACAGCAATGTGACAGATTCGAGCAACTCCCATTTCCTACGTTACTATTACTACGACAACATTCTTAGTGTTTAGCTTTAGGCTGACTGTACTTATGACCTTGTGCAAGGACCGCTTGAACCATCTTGTTTGCTGACCCAGCCTAAGCACTGTTGTGTCCCGATGTGGAGAGCAAGACAGCAGCCGCTGCAATTACTGGCACAAGAGGTATTCCATCTTAACCCTCTGGGTTTGCAACGCATCTGCAATTTCCTTGGTGTTGAGGATGAGGGTATGTATGGGCGGTGATGATCATTTTATAATTTTATTAATTTAACTAAATAGAGCTAATTAACCTTCAAAAAACCTTATCAAAATTTGTCCTGCGGCTTTTGAATTATGATGACACAGACAGACAGATGTATACTAAAAACTTGTAACGCCCCTCTTTTTGCGTCAAATGTTAAAAAGAGCGTTTTAATAGATTTCTAAATTGAAAACATTCGTGGCGCACGATCTATATTTTTAAGGGTTGCCTCCTTCAAATAAAAAAGCCGTCAAAACTGACGTAAATAATAAAACTCAGCTTACGTTTCCCGTATCGGAGGCAGCCCTTCCTCGCCAGTATTTTATAGCCGAGCATAGTTCATATAGCGTCAGTTGTGTCACTTTTATTTAAATAAAACTTCATTAATCATTCATTTCATTTCATTCATTCACTTCTGCCAGTAGGCATTAAGTCTGCCAATTGTATTTGTTTTGTAAACTGTACAATGAAGCTTAAATAAATAAATAAATAAACTAATTTATTTCTGGACAGACGCGAAAAAGCAGAATTCCCAGAATTACTTTTATAGAGCAGCCAACTTCTTTGAGGGTAAGATTATAGATGCGAAGCAAGTTATTAACAATTTTAACCGAACTGTTACAGTTCCTGGCAAACAACTTGAGCATTGACCTTGACTGCACAGTAGCCGTTTCTAGTACAAACGTGTACGCGTAAACTTACCTCCTCCATTCGATTTATGCTTAAGTTGTTTGCCTTCTACTGTATAAACGCATTTTTCGGGCAGAGATTTATGTTTTTCGAGTGTTTTTCCAACTCGCACTTGGTCGGTTTTATATAGATTAGTTTGCATTATTAATATTTTACTACGTTAATTCATTTATGTATACGTTAAATGCCTTAAAGAAACAACAAAAATAGTGCCCTTTTCATAGCTTATTTCGTTAGTTACTGAAAATAAAATAAACAAAATAGTCACGTGACCATTTTGTTTATTTCAGTACTTAAAGAAATAAACTATAGGTCATATTTTATCGGTAGCTGACGGGTTTTTTCAACTTTATGGTGGGTAAACAATAGTTTTAAAATGACAAACATAAAGCGAACCACTGCACTTGATACGCTGTAGTGACATATCACCTTTGACGTCCCAACCCTTTCGTCCCCGTGACGTCACCTGTAGACCGTCGTCACCTCCAGTAATCCCCCTATTTAATCCTCTAAAAACTTACAAATTGGAAATTACTGTGGGATGGTACCCGAAACTTTCTAATCGCTTCTACTACCCGTTTAAAATTTAAAATTTTGCGCGGGTGGTAGGACCTTGTGCAAGGTTTGTCCGGATCGCACCCGCCATCTTGCTTGCTAATCCTGCCGCCAAGCAGCAATGCTTGCACTGTTGTGTTCCGGCGTGGAGAGCAAGACAGCCAGTGCAATTACTGGCTCAAGAAGTATTCCATCTTAGCCCTCCGGGTTGACAACGCATCTGCAATCGGTTCGATGTTGGGGGTGTCTACAGGCGGTGGTGTACACTTACCATCAGGTCACCCACTTGTTTGTTTGCCTTCCTATTTCATAAAAAAAAACTTGCAAATGTTTTTCATTTTAATTTTTAAGGCTCGTTTAGTTCGAAACTAGGTCAATTGGTATGAATAATTATTAGATACAGGCGTTACTTTGCGGAGGTCCATATCAACAAACTGGAACAAATTACCTTGCTACTCCGCGAAACCAGTGCCGGGCTCATGCAAAATAGCTGCGTCTGTGCGACACATATATGTTCATGCAAAAACCCACCCCCCTCCGCTTCCACACGAAACAACATATATCACACAGACTCAACTACACACCACCACCACTAAACACTAAAACTACACGATCGACGCGCGTTTCGATCTTGATGATGCCTCGTATATATGTGTCGCACAGGCGCAGCTATTTTACACGAGCCCGGCACTGGTTTCGCGGAGTAGCAAGGTAATTTGTTCCAGTTTGTCAATTGGTATGATTTGTCCTTAGGTATTTATTTTCTTATCAATTTCGGGACGTTGGGTAAACGATTGTTGTAATTCTGTCATCAAAGCATAACACAAAGCGATGTTTATTCATTTAAGAACAGTTTCTAATTAAGAGTAATTCAGCCGTGTTCTGATTATAGCCTTTGTGTTCGAAGTTAATTGGACCCCAAGCTTTCAAATGAAAGCCGTTATAGACTTCAAAATTCATTAAATTTCGTTTAGAGAATTCATTAAATTTAGTTTAGGATTTAGTTAGTGGAAAATATTCGTTTTTTTTTTAATTAAGGTTCCGTACCCGTTTGTGCGTATGATACTGGTTTTTAGCTTGTAAACGGAATAAGTTACATACAATAATGAAATTTTGATATTTCAGATCCACATAGTGTTGACTCAAAGCCTGAAATATTCAGTATGTCATCACTTCAAGTAGCGAACGGTCGTACTATTTAATCCGGATGATGCCTCGTACAGAGGCAAAACGCGCGTAGATCGTGTTGCTTTAGTGTTTAGTGGCGGTGGTGTATAGTTGAGTCTGTGTGATATATGTTGTTTCGTGTGGAAGCGAAGGAGGGTAAATTTTTGCATAAAAAAATTCTATCACACAAACGCAGCTATCTTGCACGTGCACGGCGGTTTCGCGGAGTAGTTGGTAACTTGTTCCAGTTTGCCTAAAATACTGTTAGGTTCGAAACATGTCTTTCGAGGATACTCCGGTTGTGGAATGAGATCGCTGTTAAGGTTTTTCCAGCATCAACAGGTAGTCAGAATTATTGAAATATATCGGAGCGGGTAAAGTGGCCAAAAATATCTGAATACCCCCGAACATATTTGACAATAGAGCCAAGTTCAGATATTGGTACAAATACAAATATTTCTTTAATAAAAAATGATTATATTTATTTTTCTAAGACAGAATACCTGTTGAGCCCGTAATTTCGTCAACTTGGTATTGGGGCCAAAATACTTTCTGATGCCTATAAAAACGTCCCTTGTACATTTTAACACATATTTTTTACTTATTATGATATTCTTAAAATAACATTTTATTTTTAAATTCAATGGTATACGCATACCCGAATGATGACTATTATGGAAATATTTGGGGTCAGAATAAGAAAAAAAACTATTGTTTGGTAACGCAGTGGAGTGGCGATTTTTGGGGAGTCATGGGGACTGGTAACGCAGTGGTAATTTGGGTACCAAATGAGGCTATTCCGTAATGAAAAGCCAAGGATGATGGGAAAATTCACGATAAAAATTGAGGCCCGGTTGAGAACTAACATAATATTACTAGGAAAATATTTCGGGACATCTTCAATTTTGTAAAAGTGTTTATACATTTTCATCTTTATTTTAGGCACTAAAAAGAATTTTGGCCCATTGGCTGTTCCGATTAATATTAGAAGCCTTTTACATTCACTGTAACAAATAAAGTCGCGGACAGAGACTGACGGGCGTCGAAAACTTTTAATAACCTAAACGAAAACTAATTAGGTTTTGAAGTAATTAATTTGCCCTCGTCACGATCACTCGGCTTGAGTGACGCAAGCGCAAGTTGGTAAAAAGTTCCGCTTCGGCAAAAAACCTTTAAGTGCAAATCACCGATGTCCTATACACAAGGACTTGGCGAATTCACTTTGTTTTTAAGACACATACGTGACAAAATAGACCTTGCTTTTTAGGGTCCACCCAAAGCTTGCCAAAGGAACCCTTTTTTATTTCTTTTTATGCGGGTGGTAGGACCGTTATAAGGTTCGTCCGGTTGCTACCACCATCTTGCTCGCTAATCCAGGCGCTACGCAGCAGTGCTTGCGCTGTTGTATTCCTGCGTGGAGAGCAAGACAGCCGGTGACATTGCTGGCACAAGAGGTATTCCATCTTAGCCCTGTATGTTGGCAACGTATCTGCAATCTCTTTGGCGGTGATCACTTACCATCAGGTGACCCACTTGCTTGTTTGCCTTCCTATTTCATAAAAAAAACCTTGGTGTTGCGGATGTTTATTCGACATACAAACATTTGCCCCTTCTGGGAATCGAACCCACAACCTCTAGATAAGACAAGATAAACAGTCTTTATTGAAAAACACACGGAAATTAGTAAAAAAAAAAGACTTATATACAATCTACAAGGTAAACTAGTCTAGCTTGGTAGTCAGGGGACTATTAGCCTAATCCTAAACGAAATTACTTCAAACAGAGCAGTTGCAAATGAAATTGGGATATAATGAATAGGTTCAGGCGTTACTTTTCGGAGGACCATTTCAACAAACTAAAGCAAATTACCTTGTTACTCCGCGAAACCAGTGCCGTGCTCGTGTAAGTTAGCTGCGTCTGCGCCTCGGCTTCCACACGAAACAACACAGACGCAGCTAACTTGCACGAGCACGGCACTGGTTTCGCGGAGTAGCAAGGTAATTTGTTCCAGTTTGTTAAATTGGGATATCGTTAACGCAATACAAACAAATTTTATTATTAAACGTACTATTACAAAATCTTCGGCGCGTGACACAACTCTAGGGTTTTGAGGTTATGTTTACCAAAGAACCGTGTTACTGAGCCATGTTTATGTTCCGAGATGGCCAGGTGGTTTGTTTAAACTGCAAGTATTGTCTAAATGTTGAAAGACTAAACTTTTAAACATCGTTTTGTGATGTAAGGACGCGTAGGTACTATTGTAAGTCGAAATTAAAAACATTGTATAGTCGACCAAGTAACTGCTTGCCCACTTTTGAACTTTATCCTCTTGTAATAAGGTCGAAAGGTCAAGCAATTTCTTGGTCGACTATACTTACCGTTACGAATTAAAACCGACCGGTGCAGGTGCACTGTACAGCAAGCACGAATCTTCTCTACACGCGCGAACTCCAAACAACACAAACTTTTTAAGTAATTGCATATAATTTATTTACTAACTAATACCTAATTGCAGGATCGATTACAACCCTGACATTACTTCCATTCGTCCATCATACCGCCGGAAGTTATAACAATAGTTAGACCCCAAGGTTTGATTGTGATTGGCGGACGGGTAAATCGATAAATAATTAGCTCAATTTAAATTGGATGTACAAAATCAATTTTCTATCTAAATCGTGACGTAAATTGCCACGTTGATGTTTGCATGTCAAAGTTGCGAGGCCGAACTCTTGTTTAATGTATCTTCGCAGTATAGTTAGTTAGGCATGTCATACAACAAAATGCCGAAAAGCCAATGATATTATAATGCGTGGATGTACAGTGTCATAATAAATGACAGCAGAAAAAAGGACCGACATGAGAATACAGGCTGACGCCAATGTTACAAATGCTGATTATCAGTTTACCATTTATGGTCATTGGATTTACAACTTTACGTCTAACTGCAAAAAATAATAATTTAGTAAGTTTCGTTGCAAATAGGTTTTTTACAAAATAACAGTATTGACAGCAGCGCCGTCGATCCGACAGACTAACAGCGCGAGCGATTGTCGATTTGTTGTACTTTTGTTCCACTTTTGATGCGGCCATATTTTAAACGCTGACTAGGAGTCTATTACTTACAGGTCAGTGTAGTTTACGTATAAGTTAGTACCACATTTTGACAGGTTATAGTATTTTATGCAACTGTTGCATAATGAGTGTTTTAAGACCTAATTATGCACAGTTGCATACATTACTTTATCTACACACACACATATCATAAGTACCTACTCTATGATGGGTTCAGAAGGCATAGGGCAATGACCTGCATAGCTACTAGTGCTAGGTACCTATTAAATATCTATAGACTGTACACATTAAAATAATGTAATAAAAATTAATTTGAACAAATATAGAAACAAATTAGAAAAATTCTCATAATAATATTGGTTGTTATAATGCTGGTCATTGCCTACGGTTTCTGAACGCATTATAGAGCATTTATGATATAGGTGTAGATAAAGAATGGTGAGAAATGCATATTGAGTTTTGGTGGTGATGGTTTGTTTCATCTATTCTTCCATCACACGATAGGTACACAACCTCTTAAGCCTTAAAAATAATTCTACATGAATACAATTTCTAAGAATAAACCATTTTAAAACTAATCCTCGTGAGACATGAATAGAATTCCAAGAAATTCCACGAACAAAATCTAATTTCAACAGATTCAGCTTGGACTTATCCAGGGCCTTGGAATTTAAGGCATAAAATATTTTAAGAAATATTTAACGTAAATTTAATGTCGCCTCTATTGAATTTAAGGAATTTGAAATGTTTTCGTTTTTTTCCTAAAATGGACAAACAAATTGGTATTTTGTATTTCCGCATAAAACGAATCCCATGAACGTAGTCTACTGGCGTATACGTAGACAGACTTAGAGCTAATTATTTTGTAAAAAAAGCATCAATATCTTTAAAACTATTAAGAATATTTAAAAAATCAAAACGTACATACCTACCTAGTTTTAGGGCAAAATGACAAACCAACATATACATACATACCAACAAATAATGGCTGTAGGTTAAGGTTTAGAGGGTGGAAAACGCTATCGCCGTTGGTATGGAAAGCGCTGGGTTCATACTCCTCTTAATTATAGCGGTTGAAACGCTCGTCAGGAATGACCAAGTTTCCAAGTTATGTCACGTACACCGCGCGACACAGACATAAAGACGTTTTTAATACTTCGCGTGTAAGATTGTGAGATTTATTGCTAAGGGTTACCTTTTAAGAGGAAAATGATTTGAGAATAGGTCTCTCGGATTTTTATGAGCGTGCTTTAAGAAATAAAATAATGAAAAAGTCAGACCACACCTACATGAAAAAAAGAAGAAAATTGTAATTAAAAAAAATGAAATAGGAAGGAAAACAAGCAAGTGAGTCACCTGGTAGAAAGCGATTGCAGATGCGTTGCCAACCCAGAGGACTAAGATGGAATACCTCTTATGCCAGTAATGTCACCAGCAGTCTTGCTCTCCACGCCGGAACACAACATTTGCGGGTGGTAGGACCTTGTGCAAGGTCCGTCCGGATCGCTACCACCATCTCGCTCTCTAATCCTGCCGCTAAGCAGCAGTGCTTGCACTGTTGTGTTCCGGCGTGGAGAGCAAGACAGCCGGTGTAATTACTGGCACAAGAGCTATTCCATCTTAGCCCTCTGGGTTGGCAACGCATCTGCACTCTCTTTGTTGTTGCAGGTGTCTATAGGCGGTGGTCATCACTTACCATCAGGTGACCCACTTGCTTGTTTGCCTTCCTATGTTGAATAAAAAAAAATATATATTTATATACTAAAAGCTCTCAATAGGAACCTACAATTGGAATCGTTGTTATCTAAGTTTGCGAGCACCTGATTGATCGCGATCACGCGCCGGCGCGCGCGCAGTGATAGTTGGAACGGGGGCGCCACGTGCTGCGCGGACATATCGCTCGGAACACTTTCTTCATAACGATGGTAGTGTGCCACAAGTTGTAAGCGGATTATTAAAATTGTTTTAGACTTTCGCGGTTTTGACATTTTTTATTTTTTATTTAATGAAATAGGAAGGCGAACAAGCAATACCAAAGAGATTGCAGATGCGTTGCCAATCCAGAGGGCTAAGATGGATTACCTCTTGTGCCATTAATTATACCGGCTATCTTGCCCTCCGGCCGCCGGAGCACAACAGTGCAAGCGCTGCTGCTTAGCGGCAGGATTAGCAAGCAAAATGGTGGTAGCGATCCGGACGGACCTTGCACAAGGTCCTACCACCCGCAAAATGTATAAATGTATAACACCAACGGAAACTTTAACGCGATTTAATCATTGTTAATTAACCTTGATGTTTCGACCGTGGCCGTCGAAATACGGTCGAAACGTCGAGGTGAATCAACAACGATTTTATCGCGTTAGAGTCTCGTTGGCGTTATTGTTATTTCTTCTTTTTTTAATCGACTTGAAATGAAGGATTGGCCGAAAATAGCCAAGGACAAGGAGATATGGATATCAAAAGGAAACCCCTTTGCCCAGCTAGATAAAAAAAAACGACATGTATATTTTACATGCAAAAACCCACCCTTCTCCGCTTTCACTTGAAACAATCATACAGACTCAACTATAAACCACCACCATTATACACTTAAATTTTACAGTCGACGCGTGTTTCGCCTTTATACGAGGCATCGACGGTATCTTAAATAGTACAAACGTTCGCGCTGAACGAATGGCATGCCTCGTTTAGAGGCGATCCCAAGATTTTAATATTTATTTTATATTTATGAATCGCTTGGCACCGCAACAGCCTGTCACTTGCGCCTCAAGCACACTTTTACTAACGCTGCGCACGCGATTGCATAAGGTGAAAGAATTGGTAATACACGCGCCAGCGACGAACGCCAATTCTGAATATAAATCTTTTCGTTCTGACATCGCTTGTCATAGTTTTGACATCGTTTCTTCGAAGGTGGAGAGCGTGACTTCTCTATTAGAGATATCTTAAGCCTGCCAGTGCTTATGTAGTAGGTTTTATTATTGGTACATTTGTTTGCTAATGTAAAAAAAAAACATTTATTTCGGTCCTGGATCCATATCAGGTTAGTAACAATGACCTTATACACTATCCCCCTCATTCATAAGCGTTGTGTAAACCTATGTTAGTTAACATGTTGTAATTTCTTTCTCTGTCATTGTGACGTTTATCTTCAAATGAAAGGACAAAACATTTGTTAGTTGAAAATGATTGTTGTTTTTTTATCGATAAGGGGTATGTTAGTCAGACAGAACATATACACATTCATTATCTATGTTCTTACAAACAATTTAATCGCTGTAAATTTAAGTACTGTTTCGTCCTGTAATCTGTTATTTTTATGTGTTATTTACAATTGAGTCACACGTGCTCACCTCAAGAACTAATGAAGCCAACCCATATTAGTCTATCATAAAATTCATAAACTATGCCCTCGTATGGGCTAACATCTCTCTCTAGGGAACTCTGGGTGCAAAGGTTTTCTAGGCAGCCAGTACTTTTGAAGTTTTTAAATGCAACATTTTTAAATGTATCAGAATAAGGCGCCGGCGCCCGCGCCGATGAGAAACGGTTAATTGTTAATTGGAGCTATAAAGCTTCCTGAGTGTCGTGTCAATAGAATGTTAGGCTTTCCTCGTTTCGCAGACACTTCCGATAGCACGAGGCAGAATTCAAATTGCGTAGGCGCATTTTTTGACAAAAAGTGTCAAAAGTTAGTGTTGTGTTAATAATATGAAGAGCTAAAGTCTAGGGTTGGAATACCGGTCTCCACGGTTGCAGAATTTATATTAGCTAGTTGCTGAAGGAAAAAATGTGAAGGAAACCTGCATATTTCTGTAAAGTTATACAAAGGCGCTGCGTGCGTTTCGCCTTTTACTCGTCACTATGAGAATGTGTAGGTAGTACTTTCGTACTGAGTTTCGTACAGTGAGTACAATATAAACATACATTAATTAACATACTTACAAAGTTTACCTCTTCGTAATATTAGTAGGTACCTACGTCCGGATCGTCACTACCATCCTGCTCGCTAATTCTGCCGCTAAGCAGCAGTGTTAGCATGTCGTGTTCTGGCGTGGAGAGCAAGACAGCCGGTGAAATTACTGGCACATGAGATATTCCACTTTAGCCCTTTGGGTTGGGAGAAGGAGGGGGGGGGGGGGGGTAACTGACACCGAGAAAGTGCTCACGTTACAGACTTCACGTGCTAGTTATTAAGTTATTAAGTAAGTATAATAAATATTTATGTTAGTCTTTAAGTTATTATGGCCTATGCAGCCTGAAATAAATTTATTCTATTCTATTATATTCTATAAGGCCAATCCCCTCCAAAAATGAAAAATGAGAAAAACGATACAATTTTTTATCACATTACAAGTGGATAAGGTCCAATAGGAGTAATTGCAGTTGGTCGGCATACAATAAACTATATAGTTAACTGATGTACCGACACACTAAGCGCTGAACGCAAATCTGCGTGACGCGTACTGCGGACATGTAACGTTTAACGGCCGCGCCGAATGAGTCGCGAACAGTCGTGCTGCGTTATTGCTTCGCTACTCGGGCAACTCGACACGAAAATACAAACTACTGTTTCATTTTATCTATATTTTGAAATTGATATTACAGAATTTTACGAAATTAACGTAATAGAAATACAAAATGAAATTAAATTAAATTCAAAACTTTAACGTGTATTCGTCCATACTTGTCTTATCTTAGACTTAAACAAAATTCTAATGTAAAATTTCACTTTTTATTACTTTAACACCCTTTATCGCCTTAATAAAGCGAAACAAGGATATCAATAGAAGAGGCAATTTATAAATTGTTGCTTTAGAATGATTTTTTAAGCAATAAATAATGTTCTGATGGCAAAAACTGAAATTTTAGTAAGTAAGGATGAATACGGTTAAATCGTTTTAAACTTTCGCGATTTTCACACATATTTATAACATTATCGGGACTTTAACGCGATAAAAGTATATTGTTTGTTAACCTCGACGTTTTGGTCATGTTTCAACGGCCAGTCTACTCGTGGCCACGGCCGTTGAAACATGGCCGAAACGTCGAGGTAAATTAAAAATAAACTTTCATCGCGTTAAAGTCCCGATAACGTTATAAATATGAATAGGGTTTACTAGCAATATTAAGTAATTTATAAATAAATCCCAAATCAAAGTCAGAAGTTATAAACGGAAATATGTATTGTACTAAAGCACTAATTAAACCCAGAACGGAAAGATACGCAACAAATCCAAGCCACCTTTGTGACATAGCGCGTTGACGAAACAATTAAAACGAATGAATGCTCACAAGCGCCTGTTTATTACGTAAGTTGACAAAGCAAGTTTCAGAACTTCATGAAAAGGGGACAAGTTGGGATATTAAATTAGGATATATTCACACTTTACACCCAACAAGTTTATATCTCAAGTATACCAATTTTTAAAACAGGGTCTTAAATTGGCTGCACTTATACTAAGAAAAAAATTGCCATGAATTAAGCAGAAATCGATCTTTTATTCATAACAAAAAGACTTAGACATAATAAAGGTTTTTTCACTTAACCTATACGAATGGTGATGATCATCAAAAGAATCATCTTTTATCTCTCATAAGAGACTCTCATAAGATACCCCTTCTGCTCCGACCTTGCGCGGTTACTTCTACCTCTCTCCGACTAAGACCAGTTGATAAAGCTCTCTCTCCATGGATTTTCAGCCGAAAACGAATAAGCTTCGTTTTTAGCCTTATTTTCGGCCAAAACGCTAATGCCGGCCGAAAATGGATTAGACAAGAATCATGTTTTTTTTGCCGAAAATATCCGAAACGAAAACGAAGCTTTGGTCGGTCACTAGTTAATTATTTTTAAATATTTCTAAATATACAAATAAACAATGGTAACAGAAGTAGGTATCAGTGTCACATGTTGTGACAGTAGGAGTGCACTCAACGTTTGCTGTGTGCTCGAGCTCTATTGGATTCGAGTGTTACTGTCACAACGCTGACTCTCAGCACACCCCGATTCTTAACAGTTTAGCTTGTACTAATGTTAAAAATACAACATTTACTTCAGTTTGTTTTCTTAAATAACGTAAATAAAATAAAATAAATATAGCTGAGGACTCAGGCTTTCACAAAAAAACAAAACCCAAGATGCGAGTATTCACTAATTTATTATTATTATTATTTATTTTTATTTATTTATTTAATCAAATATAATTTTACAGCATTACAGTTATAAACCAATGCGCTATAAAATTCAAAAACAATAAAAATTAAAACTATGTGTAAGACACGGTTTGTTTAGCATTTGTGATTAAGAATGAAATCTCCAGTACAAAAATCATTTTCCTCCCAATTTTATGTTCGAATGTCATTCTTAACAGTCGCCATACCTTTATTTACTGTAAACAGTTGACAATGTTATTTAAGCACGTAGTACGGTCTCTCTGTAGTTAGGACAACATGCTAATAAAATTATATGACCCACGAATGATGGGGTTTGGCTGTTACAAGCTCGATTGTACAGCTCCAAATGTCCACAATAACAATTGTATCACGTGCCGTAGACGAGGAGAATGAGTGTTAAATCCTGCTTAGAGACAATTAAAGAGTGGTTAAACAGCTTGTTCAAAATGTCATTAGTCGCCGAAGAAATCTTGACCGGCGAATGACAACCTTTTTATTGGAATTTAGTTAATTGTTTTTCTGTGTCTGCAACAACAAAGTTGTCTGGATGGGGATGCTCTAAAGCATTTATACCACCAATTACCTTGTAAGTTGTATTGTGCATAAAGTACCTATACGTGAACGGGCAAGGTGGTGGTGGTAGAAATTTAAAACACACACCTTTTTGTTAGTAATTACTTAATCCATAATTTGGCCAACACTGACTTTCATAGATCATTCCACAGTTTAAATGAAACAAAAATATCGTTAAAACATCAACTGCAAAATGGTTTTAAAATTTTGATAAAATATCGCGATTTTAACAATATTTCATTGTTTTAATTAAGTTCAGAACGAATGATTAATTAGTATTATGGATTTAGCAGTGTTCGAAGAGCTAGCATGAACATTGATGGAGTAATATTGGCTAAAAGGTTTATTTACATTGTCCACAAGTCTATTGGAGTTCATTGTAGTTGCTCAAACGCATCGGAAGACCATGCCATATTTAAGCACCGTGGTATTAAAAATAATGAAGCAAACGAGGGTAGTTGTTCGCCGCCGGAGCCCGCGCCGCCTGCACCGTCCACCGAGTAGCCGAGCTGTCAGGGCTTCGGTACGCAGTCGTCGTCGCGCCACCGCCGCGGGGGCTCATGATTAAGGACCACGGACTGGTCCGAAACATATCGAGCATTTCTCGACTTAAAAATACGTGAGTGATCCGTTTTTATTAATATGTCCGAGTCTCACGGTAGTTATTATTATAATTATAAGCTCACGCCTGTTTCCCTTTGGGGTAGGCAGATACCACAGAACGCCATTTGCTCCGGTCCTGGCATACTTCCCTCGCTTCCTCCACACACATTCCTCTCTTCATACATGCTCGGCGGATACATTCTAATCCTGCCTGTCTTTTTGTCTGTCTCACGGTAGTTTTAGGTTGAAAACCGTGGTTTGATTTGATAGGCCTTTCAAAACTTGTCTCAAGAAACAATGTGAACTTAAAGTCATACGATGACTGTGTCTTATAGTTAATCTTAGTTGTGATTATAGTTTCATGTTTTGTTTCCACGATCTGAGGTTAAGATGTACTTATCAGATTACGCATAGCTGCTGAGTGTAGGCAAAAGTCCACGACGAAAGCCTTTCACGGATGGAGGGCTATCATGTTACATGAGATGAGTGGATGCGGGGCTAATGTGATCATCCTATTCCTATTGATGCGATTATACTACGTAGAATAGTTATGTTTCGTTGTATCTTTTCTGTACTAATGTTATAAACAAGTGAAGTGAAATATTCTATTGTATTCTTTTATATTTCTTACTACTTTAAAATTGTGTACAACACAAGTCAATCTGATTACTGAAACGTTAAAATTAACTTATGAGATTTGATCACAAACACATTACAAACAAATGAAGCTGTTTAGCTTTTTAAAAAGAGAAAATCACAGCTTAACATAAAAATCGGCCCGTAAAACAGTACGCCCAAAAACTGAACGCTTTAAATTGTGAACATACCTTTATTAGGCGTAAACATCGGGAATTCAGGGACTGACCATAAACAAACTGATAAGGCCACGTTCACATGAGCCGTAAAATATTTTTATATCCAGCGGGTCATTTTACGGCTTTTTCCCAGGAAATTGGTGGCTTCAATAACTTTTGGCTGCCAACCCTGGATTGCGTTCTACGGGTATTTCCACTGTACTTTATTTATGCGGACTCTTTATTGTGGAACGACGTATCGAATTTCGTTTTGTTTTAATAGGGTTGTCGAATTGCAGTTTATACACATTCTGCTGTTTTTTTGTATGCAGCACCACAACAAATTTTATCTTTACCTTTACATAATAATATTATACCTCAAGTAAATCGCTATTATATTTTCAAGGGAGACGTACCACTGAGTTTAAAACGTCGGACCTTCGAGCAATGTGTATTGCCTGTGATGGTATATGGGTTGAAACCTGGACGGTCACTAGGCATGTTATCTCGAGAATGCGCGGTCGCGTCGCGGCGGCGCCGGCGCCAGTTCGCATGTCCCGTCGCTCCAGCTACAGCTAGGGTTCTATTACTGCTGAATGAGATGTCACTGCAAAGCCCTGACTCTGATATCTTTTTTGAGGCGGCTGGTCCATTTATCAGGAAAATTATTTTATTTTTAAATGCTGGTCTTGCAACGAATTAAATTATAGTATTATTTGTGATCCGATCTAATTTAAATTTTATAATGTCTCAATGTGATTTTTGTATTATTGTATGATTAATTTTTTTTTTATTTGACATAATGTTTTGACAATTTAATTGTAATGCTATTTTATTATTTATCTTACACTGTTATGACATAATTATGACATACTATTGTAGTTGATGATTTGACATTTCCTTTATGTATTTGTATAACCTATTAAGTTAAGTTTATCTATAAGCGTGTTGGTGTAAACTGTAAGCTTGTATGATTTTTGTTGAATAAATAAATAAATAATAAATAAATAAGTTACCCAGAGAGCCACGGAACGGGTCATGTTGGGGATTTCCCTGTGCGATAGAGTTAGAAATACAGAGATCCGCAGGAAAACTAGACTGACTGACATAGCCATGGTTATGGCTCGAAGGGAATGGAAGTGGGCAGGCCACATATGCCGAAGACAGGACAGCAGGTGGGGCTTAAAGGTACTCGAGTGGAGACCCAGGAATGGTTGAAGGAATGTGGGCAGACAACCAATAAGATGGTCAAACGATCTGGTTGTGGTAGCTGGTAAGGGATGGATGAGGAAAGCTCAACATCGGAAGAAATGGCGTGAAATGGAAGAGGCCTACACTCAGCATTGGGTGGATACAGACTGAGGAAGAGAGAAGAGAAATGTCGCTATCCGTTCTTGTCCGTCCTAAATATTTATAGAGTATCTTCGGGTATCTTTTTCTCCTTAACCACGTATCGGATTCTAATACGGTTTTCACTGTCATTTAGAGATTTTTTTACGGAAGGTTTTATTGTATATAATTTCCCGATTGTATCGGTGTGAAGCCCGGCGGGTCGCTTGTACGAATATATCCAAATACCTTGGGACAATTTTTGTCAATTTAACTAGCTCCTAACTCAGCGTACGTACCTTAAATTGTTTTAAACTTTCGCGATTTTCACACAAAATAACGTACTTGTGACCACGGCCGTTGAAACATGGCCGAAACCGCGAGGTAAATTTAATAATGTTTTATTTATTTATTTTATTTATTTATTTAAGCTTCATTGCACAGTTTACAAAACAAATACAATTGGCGGACTTAATGCCAGTAGGCATTCTCTACCAGTCAACCACACTATAAATAAGAAAGTAACAAACATGGGTGCACAAAAAGAAAAGTAAAAAGCTGATAAACAATAATCTACCTATCAAGTACCTACTAACTAGTATTAATCGATACGCTAAATATATAAATAATATAAATACATATAAATACATATACATACATATGCTCGTACATACACATGTGATGACGGATCCAACTACTCCCCCTCTTCCTCAAGAAAGTGCTTACGAAGCATTCGTTTGAAAGCAACCTTTTTTTATCGCGTTAAAGTCCCGATAATGTTATAAATATCAGCGTACTTTGAATCATAGTTACTAAAGATCTAGATTCATCTTGTTTCTTTTTGAGACGTTTTTCAAAAGGAAAAACGGAACCCTTATAGGATCACTTTGTTGTCTTTCTGTCTGTCTGTCTGTCAAGACCATTTTTCTCAAGAACGCGTGGAGGTATGCAGTTGAAATTAATATCAAATACAGTCTGCAGTCCCTTAGAGCCGTGAAAAAATCAAACTTCTAAGTCAACAGAATCAAAATATACGGCCGTTTATGCCGCATGTTTCATACATTCGCAAGGCACTCAAAAATCTATGGGGTACTTCCCGTTGACCTAGAACTATGAAGTTTGGCAAGAAGCAAGGTCTCACAGCACAAATAAAATAATAAATGCGAAAACCGTAAATTTATAGTTAATAAACACAAAAATAATGTTTTGGTTTTACAAATCAAAAATGCGATACTAGATGTTGTTTATGACGGAACCCTCGGTGTGCGAGACTTGGCCGGTTTTTTATTAAATTCTCTGGCGTTCAACCTCCAAAAACCACCCTAATCTTACGTCTCAGCACGCCCACGCGTCCGCTTCAAGCGTTTCAGAAATATTTAGATATATTTACATAGCCCCGTTATTCTGACGTATCAAAGCACATAAACGCCTTGTCATAGGAACATAACATAAGCTTTTAGCTACGCGGCACAAGCTTTAAAAGTGATATCCATCATTCTGACACCTTACTTAGTGGATGTGAATTTACACGTTGCTCTGATTTTGATTAATATTTGGTTAGGAAGCAACTTTGGCGGTTAATGCTTAAGTTCACTAAGGAAGCCAGCGGTCACGGTAATCTTCGAAGGATTAAGTTTATAGTTTAGTGTAGTACTGCTGGACAGTGGTTTCCTTTTATGATGAACTTTGAACCTAGGATTCAATGAATCTTCTCGCTACGTAACTCAGTGTGTCTCGTTCTAACCAGCCTAATATGAGAGAGAGGCACTGAGTTAAGTAGCGAGTAAATGCGTATGGAGAAGATTCGTGCTAGACGTTCTGGTCTATGCTAGCGTTGAAAAAAAAACTGATTTTTTTCTTTTAGAAATATTTGATAAAACTATTTGTAATGCTTTTTACTATAGGTAATTATTGGGTTTTTATTATAAAACTCAAAAGATTTATTGTAATGAAACATTAAAGACTAGATTGCAAAATAGTACAGTGCAAAATTTCTCATATTTACACCTAAATGGCGTTCACCGGCCGCTACCGCGGCATGCTCGAATTTCTTAGAATACAATCTCTTTTGATCGCCACAAAACAATGTGAAAGGGTACAATTTGGAGAAGATACACTAGATGTAATTAGTGTAAAATTTTGTCTTATTAATCCATCCCCTTTGGTACTTAGACATGCAAACAGGAGTTCAATAAGGGTCCAAAATTAAGAGTCATAAGAGTGCAGTTTGTCTATCATCGAGTGGAAATTAAAAAATAAATAGATAAACAGTGATCGATTCAGGTAAGATTAATCACCTCAAAAAAACTTATTATGCCATAGCTGATATAGAGCTATAATTATGAGTAAATGTTACTAACATTTTAAATTACCTCCGTAATGATCGCTTACGTTACGAAACATGAACGCGATTAGTATAAAATATTCGAAACCTAATTAGGTACATATTTATTTTACCGTTCCCCTTTCCTAACCTCGCAAGATTAAACAAAAGTCCCATTAAAACACAAAACCAATTTTCTTTAAAATATAAAATGGCGCTTGTGAAATTTGCCCGTCACCCGACCTGCCCGGACAAAGGGAACGCAACCCCAAATCGCGAGAAAACGGGCGTCATGGTTGACACCGCAGCACAGCAGAATATTACGAACAGTAGGAAAGTAAAAATTTACATTGTCATTTTATTTTTTCCAATACTAGCGACACAGTTTGGGTTCGCACGGGTACAACTACGATATAAAGCACATAAAACCCTTCCGTAAAAAATATTTGAAAGACAGCTAAGACCGTATGAAAATCCGTTGCGTGCTTCAGAAGGAGTAGACGGCCGAAGATAATGAGGACAGACAGGAACGGGATAGCGACTTTATTTTATACTATGTAATGATCTAATGATAATGGTAACAATAAAGATGTAATGTATAAAAACTTTATTTAAAAAATCTTCTATTTGATGGTGGAAACTGTATCAAAATCCATTGCGTGGTTTAGAAAGAGCGGTCGAACATACACTATAAGTATTTAGGACAGACAGGAACGTTTAGCGACTTTATTCTATACTATTATAAAGAAAAGATAAGTATAAATGTAAATGAATGTGGTTGTCAACAGTTGGAACGGTCGCTTTTTCAAGCGTGACTAGCCTGCATCTTAGTTATTCAAGTCTTGTTACTAACAATTATACGGATGTTGTGTCTAAAGTAAATGCAATTTGTTTTATTTTGTTTATTTATAAATTTAAAGAAATCATTCAGTTAATTTCGCCAATTTGCAGAATAATTAGTAACTGTGAATTTACTGAACGTTTCGAGTAAAGACTCGTGCTGCGGCGAATCTGTGTGCTGCCAACACTCCTAATTAAACGAAATTATTCAAGTGTTCATAAACAAATTAAACACGATTTGTTAGATAGCGCTTTTTGCAAGCGGCGGCAGGCTGAAAATTTACGACAAATATAAAGCTGCAGTACACTCTCGCTGACAAACTTGACAGCAGTCAATGCGATATAATAACGTTTTTTCATTATTTCAGAATTTAAAAAAAATCGTTAAAAGAAGGAAATCTGCGTTTTAGTTTTTTTCTACGATTACTGGTTTTCGAAATATCATGGGAAAGCAATATGGCGGCCAAGCGTCGCGACTGCGCCATTGCCAGTGACGACACCATCGCAATAATGTATGGAGATAATGCTAAATCGCTTTTATTTTAATACTGTCAGCTTTTAACTAGAACAGTAAAATTTTCCACATTTTTAACTGGATTCTGACGAGCATATTTTATAACAAAAAGAACAAATTTTTACCTCGTCATTTTTATTACTTTGTATCGCTATAAATTTTAAAATATTCGCTTATTTTATCTTCATATTTCTACATAAATATATTCTGATGGTTATCTGCTGATTATGGACATATAGATGACTAGCGGACGCCCGCGACTTCGTTCGCGAGGAGCTAGTAGCTTATGTCCGCCAGGTATATTGTAGTGCAGCGTTTCTTAACCTTTTTTGACCACAGACCCATTAGGAAACCAAGCACAATTTTATAGACCCCCTTAATAAAAAAAGCAGCAATTAATTTCGGACCGTTTATTTTAGTACTATAAATTACAAAAAAAAATGCGTGCGTAGCGATTACAAGACTTTTGGTGGCATTTATTTATGATTGTTAAATGGACTGCCGACCCCCATACATATGCTCGCGGACCCCAGGTTAAAACAGTGGTTTAGTGTATTAGTGAAATAACTTTTAGAATTGGTTCAGTGGCTCCAGAAATTACCCGCTACATACAAACAAACAAAGTTTACCTCTTATATTAGTGCAGACGTGTAGATAGACAAAAGATACCAATAGCTGATCTGTAGCCCGTTTCACTAAGCTACAAGTTACAATTTTACAAGTTTAAACCGGCAACATTGATCAATAATGACCAATGGCAATGGGCATAATGACGAATGTTGCCGGTTTAGACTTGTAAAATTGTAACCTGTAGCTTAGTGAAACGGGCCACTGTTCTAATTTTCTGAAACGCATCAAAGCTACTACTTTACGCCGATAGTCTGTGTGGTACTACCCTATTACTGTGACTGTCCCTTGTTCTGGGCGAGAGTGTTATAGGGCCTTAAGTTTAAATGGGAATCCTTTGATCCAAGAATGAATGTCTGAATTAAAATCAAAGGTTTGATCTCAAATGGAGTTAGTCATGAGCGCTTGCGTCGCTCCTTGATGATTTCGGATACCGGTTTGATGAGCTGAGTAACGGTATTTGATAATTACAATACGGCCTCTTTGGTACAATAAAATTTAATAATAACAAATGTTGTTTTAGGCGCAAGGGCGAAAAGTTTGATACGGTTTTCACTATCGTTTAGAGATTTTTTACAGAAGATTTTTAACACGTTCATGTGCGCTACGTGATAAGACGTAAAAAAAATGGTATGTACGGCGCAACAGAACGTAAATAGCCGTCGAAACAAAAAAATTAAAATCTCATACAACGTGACTGAACGCCGAGCGCCCGTACTAAATTCTATCAGCTACGTCATCGTGCTACATTATGTCAAAAATGTGAACCACTAGTGCCACGCTATATCCAACTTTACCCTCACTAAAGATGGCTAGAGTGCACATACATGCAAGGAACTGTACAACGTCCTATGACGTCGCTGCTAGTTCCGCCAGTTGACGTTAAGAAACGTTCCTGTCAGATTGGCGTTATTTTAACCTACGTTGTATCACAAAGTCTATAGACGTCGTTGTGTTTTGTATGGGGAAATACTGTGCGTAACAACGATATTCTATAAAATCGACTGCGCACGTGAACGTGTTAAGTACAAGAGCCAGTGCAATTACTGGCACAAGAGGTATTCTATCTTAGCCCTCTGGGTTGGCAACGTATCTGCAATCTCTTTGGTGTTGCCGGCGTCAATAGGCGGTGGTGACCGACTTGCTTGTCTGCCTTCCTATTCCATAAAAAAAATGTTTTATACAGTGTAAAGAAGGTAAAGATATCAATAGGTATAGATAGGTATCTTTCTAAGTTCAAGGGTAAAAAAAAATACTTACCTCTAATGAATATTATTCCTCTCAAAAGCCAAACGCCCAATCAATCTTATCTTACTTATATAACTCGTACGGATGAGGTGGTTACGTACCTGAAAATAGATAAAAATGACATTAATATGTTATTCTATTCATACAAATTACACTAATCAAAATGTTTTTATGTCCCAGTATAAGCGATACATATACAATAAGAGATAATATTTATATATGTCATGCTTCGGCGAAGGTCGTTTATAATTTCGTACAATGATAAGAGATATTTGTTCATGAACTTGCTGCCGCGAATGAAGAGATTCATTTTGATAAATCCATACTAGTATTATAAGTGCAATGCGAAAGCGAATTTGTTTTTTTTTTTTGCTTTCTTTTACGTTGCAACGAAAAGTCAGAATTACTTGATTTTTGTATAAGGACAGGAGTCGGAGAAGTTTTTAAGCTACTTTTTATCTCGAACGAACAAGTAGTTCCCGTGGGATATTGTATACACCAACGCGCGTGAAGCCGCGGGAAAAGGCCATTAATAATAAATTTGACTTATTTTGGACACAATTCATAGGTGTTAGTGACAAAATACTTACAAAGCAGTTGCAGGGTATAACAAAAGTGTCAAATATTATAAAAAAAATATTAACAAAGCTGCGGGGCAATTCACGCGTCAGTAGACATGAAATCACACTGGAGACAAGCCAAAAAGAGCTGTCAGATCCCTTCAAAATCTGTCATATTTTGACACATCTTGAACGTGAGATAAATCTCTATGAGCGCCAGAATTGGACGTAATGGACTTCTAGTCAGCGTTTAAAATATGGCCACATGAAAAGTCAACAAAAGTAGAACAAATCGACAATCGCTCGCGCTGTCAGTCTGTCGGACCGAAGGCGCTGCTGCCAATACTATTATTTTGTAAAAAAACCTATTTGCAACTAAACTTACTAAGTTATTATTTTATGTAGTTGGATGTAAAGTTGTAAATCCAATGACTATAAATGGTAAACTAATAATTTGCATTTGTAACATTGGCGTCAACCTGTATTCGTATGTCGGTCCGTTTTTCTGCTGTCATTTAGTATGACATGATACATCCATGTATTATAATATCATTGGCCCTGGCTATAGAGCTAAATGTTTTTTTTTAAAACGATTCGGAGAGCTGATTTTGACGTGACTGGTGTTGTAGCTGATTTAAGCGAGGCAGTTTTTACTCCAACCATGTTTGGTAACAAACGGGTTTGCGCATGATAGCGAAAAATGCATAGTTGCCAAGTTGTACGCAGAAGATCTGCGCAAAAGAATTATTCACATAAAACTACCAAGAACCCCAAACAGAGAGATGCCATCATTGTAGTGGTTTTCTTAGGGTCGTTGATTCCTATGGGCGGCGGTGATTACTTCCCATCAGGTGACCCGCAAGCTCGTCTACCTCCTGTTTAATAAAACAAACTGTTGCTTGATAATGTTGTTTTTTATATTTAAAGAACGGATGATATTACCTATTAGTCGATAAACTTTGACAGATGCCCCATAAGCTTCTGTCTGTAGCGTATCAGGAATGTTCGCGAAAGCGCGAGTAGTTTTTTTATGCAACATAGGAAGACAAACGAGCAGGTAGGTCACCTGATGGTAAGTGATCACCACCGCCCATAGACACCCGCAACACCAAGGATATTGCAGATGCGTTGCTAAATCAGAGGATTAAGATGGAATAGGTATGCCAGTCATTTCACCGGCTGTTTTGCTCTCTATGCCGGAACACAACAGAAAAAAATTGGAGTGGCTGAGTTGGTCATCATGGTCAAATTTTATGCAATATTTTTTCATACAATTTATTAAGAATCTGGTAGCGTTAGTAAATATTACGCAATAAATGAACAAAAAACCAAGTGGCGGACTCGACCACGGCTGATTGCTTTGATAGTATAATTAACTAATGATTTGTTTAGAACAATGTCTTGTCGTAACGACTAACGCTTAACTCATCAATCATCTATTTCAAACCGCTGTGATTTAAAAAGCAATTCAGATACTTAAGGCCGATTGACATAGCATTGTGGTTTAAGCAAATAAAACAATCATTTTTCATTGTCTTTAAAAAAATATTTTGGATTCGTTCCAAAAACAAATTCAGTTTGTAAAATATTGGAGCTGGCCCGCCGCCGGCGCACCATGGACGTGCATCGCTTGCGCATAGTTGCATAAGAATGTTTTGCGGGTCGTAGGACCTTGTGTAAAGTGCGTCCGGATCGCTACCTCCACCTTGCTCGCTAATCCTGCCGCTTAGCAGCAATGCTGGCACTGTTGTGTTCCGGTGTTGAGAGGAGGAGAGGTATTCCGTCTTAGCCCTCTGGGGAGGCAACGCATCCGCAGTCTTCTTGGTGTTGTGGGTTCTATGGGCGGTGGTGACCACTTACCATTAGGTGACCCACTTGCTCGTTTGCCTCCCTATGTTGTATAAAAAACTCTTACTCATAAACGCTGCGTAAACTTATGTTAGTTAACATGTCTTATGTCTTTATCTGTCACTGTCACGTTTGCCCTCGATTGAGACAGGCAAAACATTATTGTTAAAAAGGATAGTTAAATGTTTACGAGTATGGGGGTCACGCGTTACTTTGCGGAGGTCCATATCAACAAACTGGAACAAATTTTCTGGTTTTTCGGAGTAGCAAGGTGATTTGTTCCAGCTTATTAAATTAATGACAGTTCCATACATTATCGTCGCCAGCTCTTATGAATAGACCTATATTATCAAACCGCGATTAGAATATAATTGGAGAGTAACGTCAGCACACTGTCATTTCATAAACTTGCGTCAAGCTTCAGTCCTATGTGTATGAAATCACAAAGTGGACTGACAATACTCTCCAATTATAGTCTCCAGTTAATTGATAATACGCATCTAAGTCATCCCGCCATTGCCTTCTTTGTTTGAATCATCGTTGGCCGTTTAAATGGACAAAATAAAATACTGCAATTAAATTAGTTTTAGATCAGAAAGCGATTAAGAAGCTTATCATAGCCTTTAAAATGCCATCGAAGATGTCTAGAGTTGACACTAGAGAGGTCAACGACACCAGCCCAATGCTATGAGCCTATGCCCGGCAAACAAGTCTGACTGCTTATGCAATAATGCGTTGGGTGTAGTAAAAAAAACTTAAGAAGTGATCTTGCATGTAGTTGTGAACTGTTCAAACGTACATTCGTTATTTATAACGTATAAATAACGAGCGGGTAAAAGGCAGTGACTTATAATAGACCAATAAATATTTTTATCTACACTTTTGCACTAATATAATAAAAAATAAAATTAAAATAAAAATTATTTATTTCAGGTCAATTGACCCATATACATTAAATTACGAGGTTGAATTAGATTAGATTACATTACATTACATTACGTACATTATATTAATTGACTTGAAAGTTATATAAAAAAAGAAGTAAACTTTGTTTGCTTGTTTTTTGTTTGTTTGTATGTAGTAATCTAACTACTGAACCGATTTCAAAAATTCGTTCACAGATGGAAAGCTACACTATCCCTGACGGACATAGACTACTAATGTTGTTTAATTTATTTTAATTTAATCTAATGAAATTTATTTGACATTATATAATAATTTTGCACATTATTTTCAATGACATTAATATTTTTTGTCATAATGAATTTACGATGACCTATTCCATTAAGACAACGTTATTTTTATTATTTTCGACCGAGTGACTCAATCACTGACGTAATTGACATTAGATTTTCACATGCCTAACTTGGCTGAACATGTCAAGGGAAGCATTGTATAGTATACTAGCTGACCCGGCGAACTTCGTACCGCCTAATTATTGGAGGCATATTTGCTCACCGTTTAGACCTACCCTGGACTACGACAAACATTTTAAAACCAAAATCAGCTCAATCGGCCCAGCCGTTCTCGAGTTTTAATCAGACTAACGAACAACAATTCATTTTTATTTATATAGATAGATAAGACCTTATTCAACCATATGTTCACTGTGAATAAATAAACATTTCATTTCATTTCATTTTATTAATTTACGCAAAAGAAGTCGCGCGCTAGTTAAAACAATTTTTGTTTATACTCTACAACAATACAAGTCCCTAATTGAATTCAAATTTAGTCAATGTGTAGGTATATATGTAAATACTTTATTGTACAAAAAAAACATAAATTACAAAAAGACATACAGTGATGTACAAAGATGAACTTATCCCTTTAAGGGATCTCTTCCAGTTAACCTTTGAGTGGATGAAAGGAGTATCATAGCAGACAGGCAGGTTTATGTGCCTGCGATTGCAATTTTAGCTTTCTAGGTTGGTAATGCTTTTGCAATCTCCTTGGTGTTACAGGTGTCTATGAGCAGGGGTGATAACTTACCATCAGGTGATGTACGTACTCGTTTGCCTTAGGATTTTATAAAAAAAAATGGTACGGCGTTTTTCTTACAAAAACTCCCAAAGAGAAAATTAAGTGGAATAGTTTACGAGACGGCCGCCTCTGCGCCGTTTGCAGACAGATTAACACTTCCTCAATTTGTCCTGGACGCTTTAACAATACCATTTGAGTTTGTAATGAGGGACTAAGGTCATACAAAGTTCTGGAGCATTTTACAATAGTGATGATTTTTTGTAAAAAAATAACGAAAAACCAAATAAAATTATAATAGAAATAGAATAGACAGGTAGTAGAATATATATTTATCACGTTAAAATCCCGATAACGTTATAAATATGTTATAAATAATGAAAAATAAATAAATGTTTTTCTCTCTTTCTTTCTTTCAAAAAGGGACGAGTTTAGTGGCTCCATGGCAGTGTGTATTATTAAACTGACTATTTTAAGCTGTTTTTGAACCCTCCCCCTCTATATCATTAAAATGAAAAATAGTTATTCCGCTACAATAAAATTTGCACACTGTACGTATTTTTTTTTTAATGAATTGCGAAGGCAAGCAAGTAAGTGGGGCACCTGATGGTAAGTGATCACCACCGCTTATAGACACCCGCAACACAAAAGAGATTGCAGATGCGTTGCCAACCCAGAGGGCTAAGATGGAATACCTCTTGTACCAGTAATTGCACCGGCTGTCTTGCTCTCCATGCCGGAACAAAACAGTGCAAGCATTGCTGCTTAGCGGCAGAATTACACAAGGTCCTACCACCCGCAAAGTTAGTTTTTCGTAGGTATGTTGTACACAAATTGCGACTCCTTGGGGAAGCGACCCCTTGATATAGTTGACCAAGTAATTGCTTGACCACTTTTGAACTTTACTCCTTTGTAATACGGTCGAAAAGTGGTTAAGCAATTTCTTGGTCGACTATACAAGGTGCACAAAACGTCCTGTATAGGGCACTAGTCCCACCACCGACGATGAACTAGAAGCGAGCAAAGCTATAAACTAGAAACGAGTTGGCGAGCAGCGAGGAGCGAGTGTGTAGTTCTGATAGTTGGGCGCTCGGCTATAAAGCGAGTATTCCAGTGCGACGGGCGATTACTCGCACCACTCGCTCAGGCGGGACGGCGAGCATACAGTAATATATTTTGACATTTACCAGCGTCTCCTGACGGTTGTTGACTGAACTACAAAAAAAAAAACTATCCGTGACTGCTAGCCACTCGTGTTGGAGGCGGCCATTGTCAACTCTGGCTTTCGTTTGCTTCTTAGAGCATTAAGAACGGGAGTAGCCTTGTGTGATTATTTGCTTACACAGAATTCTGCCGATTCTCGCGAGGGGGGGGGGGGGAATGTCTAACCTATCACACTAAAGCAATTTCGCTTGCGTTATTATGCACTCACACCTTTAGAAAGTACAACACATTCTTATTTTCATGCACACACTGAATAACTGAATACTAATGCAAATGTGACAATCCACAGATAATAAATATTGGCTACACTCGATAGCAAACGATTTATTTTTGACTCGATTTTTTATGTCATGAAAAAAATTTCACAGAAATAATGTTTTAGCTACATATGACTAGAAAAATAACTGAAAAATGAAATATTCTACCCTCCTTTTCTAAACCTGATGAGTTAGAACAAATTATACAGGTGCTTATAGCATACGAGTATGTAGGCGTTTTTGGTGCGCTGTGATCTCTTCGGTGGCGATTTAGTGACTGACAAAATAATCGATTGTAAATTAGTGTTTATGTCGCGTAGGCACATTGTGCTTATACCTTTGGCAGAGGGGTCAGTCATTAAATGCCATTTCCCGTTCCTAATGCTCTAAGGTTTGCTTGGATGTCGATACGGTCTTGGTTATCTCTTTTTGTTAACTCATCAAAATTTTATTTATCCTTGCAAATTTTATGACTATGGCATTCTTACTTATATAAGTTTTCATAAAATTTGCCAGAACAAAACTTTGATTTAATGTATAAATGCCTATCTATAGCTATAGGAGTACACTGCATTAGTTCAGTTCCTTGACACTAACGGCAGCACTTTCCATATATGCTATTTAAAACTCTGAGTTGCCACTCTTCTCATTCTACATACAAAACTCTTTGATACAGTCGTACAGTAAAATGATCGCCAGTGTTGCCGTTTTGGCATATTTGATCCTAATTTGGCTCATTTTTACCTTAATTAGCTTGTTAAATTTTAAATTTAGCATATATTGCATTATTTAGCATTTTTTGTTTGCCAAGCATCAAAGAGGTTTAAGAGTGTAATCTATAGGTATAGGTACAATAAAAGTGAAAAACCAGAAAAAGAAATAAAAAAAGCGATACAGAGCGGGATGGCGCTCTACGAAGCATTACTGACACTTTTCTCCTAAACGGTGCACCTATTTCTCGGGAATTGGTATGCAATTCGATTCCTCGACCTCGGGACTCCTGAAGTAATTGAGAAAATATGATATTGGGTGTGTAATTTCTATTTAATGAGCATTGGCATTTCATTTAGCACTTTAAAATTGTTCCTAGCATTTTTTAGCATTTTTCTAGCGGAAAGTTAGCATTTTTCTAAATTACAAAACGGCAACACTGATAATCGCTCTGGTGGCAAGCGGGCATCGCTTGGCGAGTACCGCTGAGCGAGTTTTATCGTTTATAGGTCTTATCGCTGCGATCAACTAGTGAAGGGAGAGTCCTCGCCGGCAGTGTGAACAGCCAGCGATGAACTATAAATATGTCTCTCTCTTTTACCGTCACGGGGATCTTTATCTTTTGTTCGTTTCTTGAGCGAGAAAATAGCCGATAGCTAATCGCTTCCTCGCTCTTGGTGGGACCAGTGCCTAGAAAATGATGTCATTTTGATGTTATCCGCATCAAAAGTTCGCTCACAGCAGATACTCTTCCAAATGAAACATTTATGAATTATCAGCGAACTGAAATGAAGAAAACCTGACAAGCGCCATATCGACAAAGTTAGACGTTTAAATTCATGTCATCAGCACTGACAAGCTTCAAATAATTAATTAGATTCAGGCGTTACTTTGCGGAGGTCCATATCAACAAACTGGAACAAATTACCTTGCTACTCCGCGAAACCAGTGCCGGGCTCGTGCAAAGTAGCTGCGTCTGTGCGACACATATATGTTCATGCAAAAACCCACCCTCCTCAGCTTCCACATGAAACAACATATATCATACAGACTCAACTACACACCACCACTACTAAACACTAAAACTACACGATCGACGCGCGTTCAATTCAATTACAACTGCGACTGACAAGCTTCAATTCAATTACGCGGTTATGAGAACCGGCCATTGATCGAAATTCGTTTTATAACACCTTTATTACTGTTACATAACCATTGATTCATCTTAGCTCTAGTTTCTGTGAGAACGGGAGTGCCATGGCGAGGTGAGGAAATATGAATTTAAGTGAAATCAAGCGTGTAAAGCAATCTCATATTGGTTAGCCGAAGCGTGCCAATGTTACCATTCGACGTGACAACTTTTCATAACTTGCCCTTATTCACTGCTTCGTTGAAGTGGAAAACACAATGATATTATAATGCATGGATGTACAGTGTCATATTAAATGACAGCAGAAAAACGGCCCGACATAAGACAATAAGTTGGCGCCAATGTTACAAATGCAAATTATTAGTTTACCATTTATAGCCATTGGATTTACAACTTTACGTCTAACTGAACAACATAATAATTTATTAAGTTTCGTTGCAAATAGGTTTTTTTTTTTACAAAATAATGACATTGACAGCAGCGCCGTCCGTCCAACAGACTGACAGCGCGAGCGATCGTCGATTTAGTGTACTTTTCTTACTTTTCTCCTACTTTTGATGCGGCCATTTTTTTAAACGCTGACTAGAAGTCCATTACTTATAGGTCAGTGGGAGAAAAAGTGTTAGAAATCTTAGGCAAGGTTTTTTAACAGGAGTTGGCACGGATGGTATGAATGAGTTAACGTATGTGCAGTCAGGCCTTACCCTAAGTTTAAATCATTTGTATGCCATAACATAAATTATCACAAGTCCATGTGACGATCACCTCTATTGATTTGAGGTTTACATTAAGTTAGTAGGATTTTATTGTCGAAACTGACAGAACACGTTCTTGGCCCATTGTAGATTAACATTAGCTTTAGAGACTAACGTTAGGGCACTGTCATTTCATAGACTAGCGTCAAGCTTTATTCCTATAACTGTGAAATGATAGTGTGCTGACATTTTTCTACAATCCATCCTGCTACATTGAGGTGCTCTAGCATGAGTCACCAGGGACAGGCTGAAAAACCGGCGCTGCCAGCCTCTGACAAAGCGCAGCATCAGCTGAGCTTGTTCCTTTCGCCAATTGAACAGCCGGTGTAATTACTGGCACAAGAGGTATTCCATCTTAGCTCTCTGGGTTGGCAACGCATCTGCAATCTCTTCGATGTTGCGGGTGTCTATAGGCGGTGGTGTACACTTATCATCAGGTGACCCACTTGCTTGTTTGCCTTCCTATTTCATAAAAAAAACTTATACTAGTTGTAATGAATGTGTTTTTTCTGTTTTTATTTCATATTTTATGTACCCATCTTTCACTTTGCTTATTTTTCCTCATCTTTACTTATTTTCCATCATCTTTACTTATTATGGTATGGCAAATAAACTCATTTCATTTCATTTCCAATCCTATTATAATCGCCGTTTGATAATTTATATGCGTACAATAGTAATAGACAATTTTATAGACATAGTTCACTCTATTTGTGAATCTATTTTGAAACCTGTACATGTAAAGTTTTAAAGTCTTATATGTATCATCAATTGAGGAGATTTATTCACCTAGTGTCTGCTTAGTATGTTTTCACAGTTAAACCGATCGGATTCTCATAACATTTGGTATACGGACTGCTGGTTAGCTGTAAAAGGACCTAGACCAAAGAAAAACGCTTTATACGAGCGAAAACCTAGTTATTTATAATAATGTGGTGAGCCCAATTTGATGCGTCACTCTTTAATCCGCGCTAAAATGGCGGAGTCGAGCGCCGCAATCGCAACCATGGCAGACCGCACTCAAAATATTGCGGCGAAAACTGCGTCGGAGTACTGCATTAAAATCAACGTGTTGATGGTTATGTTTTGGCTTTTGACATTTATTATTTCAAAATCCTACTTATAAATGTGAAAGTTTGTATGTTTGGATGTTTGTTACTCAATCACGCAAAAACAACTGGATGGATTTGGATGAAATTTGGGACACATATAGTTTATAACCTGGATTAACACATAAGATACTTTTTATCCCGTAAAAATGTATAGTTCCCACGGGATAGCGATAAGTAAGTTATACGCCGCCGTGACGTCATGAGCAGCAAAGCAACTAATTATCATTAATTTGTCCAGGAAATATTGCAGATTGCATGTTGGGGGCACGTTTACTTGATTCAATTAAACAAGTCTACGCGGACGAAGTCGCGGGCAAAAGCTAGTAACTGATAATTTAAATAAGGAATCATATTATTGGAACAAATTACTGTAAGGACTTCTTCCTTACATCTTATTGTAGAGCTGGCCACAAGAGGAAGATTTGGGAATAGAGAAAGAAGGTAGCTTTGACTTAGGTATTGTCACGAATTGTTTTAATATAAAATAAAAAGATTAAGTTTTCCTATTTGTGCTTAATTTGTAACCTTAGGGACCCTCGCGTCCCTATATTACCTAACTACTTTGCAAATCCGGTGCTAGCGAATCATGCAAAAATATAAAAAGAAGGAAAGTTACATGTAAAGAGGCATTAAGACGGAACGATATAAAGTTAATGCCATTTTGTCACTACGTAATTGAAAGGGGAAATTTATCGGGGGTTATTAGTCAAATGACGTTTGGGCCAATGTGTAAGTATGTACAAGACAAGATAAGACAAATACTCTTAATTGAAAACCACACAGAAAAAAGAATAAAAAGAAAAAAATTAAGATATAATGGACAAAATAAGATCAACACGAAAATAGTACTCTATTAAGCGTTTACAGGTTATTTTCCGCTTTTTTGGGTATACTAGCATGACGTATAGTTATCAGGTAGCTACAGCGCGTCTTACAGAGTTATTAGCTTTAGTTTCCTGGAAACGCTTTTATGAAAACTGAAAGAAGTAATGAGAGAAATTAAGCACTTATTTATTTCTTGGTAACACTTTAATATATAAACGGGATTTTTTTTCGCGTGGTTAGAACATTCAGTATTCAATATTGTCCCGACTTACAGACGAACTTATTGCACAGTTTTTTATGAGAAAGAAGAAAAATGACCATACGCTTGACCTAATGGGAACTGGTCACCGCCGTCCATAGGAACTAGCCATCGCAAGAGACTCGCTGATCTGTTGCAAGCCTTTAGGAACCGTCCTCGTAGGCATCCCAAAATCTTACTCACAAGTTAAGTCGCAAGCTACTACTTCACGCCGGTATTCTGAGAGAATACTTCCCCGGTCGAATCAGCCCATTCGTTAAGCAACCAGCAACTGGCTACACTAACTTAAAACAGACATGTATGAAGAGAGGAATGTGTGTGGAGGAAACAAGGGAAGTATGCCTGGACCGGAGCAAAGTGGCGTTTTGTGGTCACTGCCTACTCCAAAGGGAAACAAGCGTGAGCATTTAATAATGGTAAGAACTTTTAGATTAGAAAAGAATATGAGAATTTGTTACAATTTATTGATTTGGATAACGCCCTAATCTAAAAACTCGTAAACCGAATAGAGCAACCGCATCGAAAAACAAGCAGAGCGATTAGCTTAAATGTCAAGCAACACCGCGCGTCAAAGCTTGCAGTTTTAATAATAAAATTCTTCTCCCTTATCTCAGTGTAAATTCGTGTTAATTACACTCAAGAATGTTGAGAGACTTGGGAGCATGCTGGTACTTAGCACCCCTCCGGGAAGTGGGGGTGAGAATTTTTAATAGCATTCCTCTAGTTTGATATCTGCATGACTTATAAGGGCCATTTAGGACGAGTTCTTGCATGCGAGTCGCATTATACTACATTTACATGTTGGCCGAGGTTGGACAAGCATCCACAAGCTCAAATCCAAAATACGTCGCAAGCGCTTGCTGCAAGCTTCTTTGATCTGTGTTCAAACACCAACACTAGCCCGGATCGACGACCAACTCTTACAAGTTCACGCAAGCCAAGCCAAACACTCGTTCACACGCTGGCGTTGGTGAACGCTTGCCTAACCTCGGCCAGCGTGAAAATGTAGCATTACACTGCTGGCTGCCGAGGTTTGATGTGATCGAACGATGGGTGGAACCGTGCAATGTAATGATGACTAGGATATGACAAATGATGATTAGGACATATGACACATTAAGACAGACGTTATTTGAGATGCCGATATAGATCCGCTACTAACAGATATACACAACACAGACTTGTGTGCTGTGGCGCACACCCACACATACATACACTTTAAACTTATAACAGCACCTCAAACTGGCTCAAACCAGATCCAAACAAAGCTACTCAAATTCAAGTGAATCGACCATGCCTTACGTCTCCAAAAATCTTAAATTTCCAACGTACGCGGTTGCGGTGAGCCGCGGTAAGATGTTAATGGGCCTTAATAAGTGCAGTAATAGGACCTTGTAATAGTACAGTAATGGACTATTCTTATCTTGGTTTCCAATAAACTAACCTGTTGTTTGACAACGTGAGCCTTACGTCATTAAGGTTGCGTAGAATAGAATTTAAAGATAGTCCATTTAAATTTTAACGGAGCAAAAATAATATTATAGTTGGAGACAAACAACTTGGGGATAAATTGAGTGGAAGGGGTAAGTTTGCGTACACATTTGTACTAGAAACGGCTACTGCGCAGTCAAGGTCAATGCTCAAGTTGTTTGCCGGGAACTGTACAATTTCAGAAGTCTCTATTCGAACAAAAAATACAAAATTATTACGATTTTTTTGTGCTTGTCAATAAAGTTGGAATTTTTGGAAAAACGAAACATATTGAAAAATTCACAGGGTATGGTAGTGGTAATGTGGCGAAACTGGCAAATGCAAGACACGAAATGCTGATGTTGTATGTATGTATAAGTCTTATTCATTCGCACTCTCAGCAACTCAATTGCGGTGGCCCCAGTGCAGAGGAAGTAAGAGGAGCCTCGATGCCTCGAACGACTTGAGGCTTCTTAAAGTGCGCCACGCTTGAACACACGTTGAAATAAACCGAATGTAATGAAGAGCGTAGGTATTCCAGTGGCTTGGGCAGGGGTTCCATTTTGCACTGTAGGTACGCTCGGCCGCCTTGCCTACAGTATAGGCAAATCGCAGTAGGTTGTCGGTTTACCGCGCGCCCGCTCGCTTGCTCTCGCTGTGTAAATGTAACGTGTAATTTAACATAAATTTAGTCCCGATGGCAACTGGATTACTAGGTTTGAATACTTAAAAGACATTGATTACTTGTAATAATATAAAGCTTGGTGAATAATTTAGTAATTGTAAACAGCCAACCCTGCGCTATATAATAAGAGAGAATTGGTACTTCTATATCGCTTTTATGCACCAAAACCACACAATTTGGGGACGCAAATTAGATTTAAATAAATCAATTTGATAGGACAGTTACGTATTGCTTTGTTTTGATTCTCAGAACCAATTTAAGTTTAGTGGTCACGCCGTTCTAAGCTGTGCTGTCAAAGGACAAAAACGAGAGTAGGCAGCGTTTACAATTTGTTCACAACTACACAAGAAACGTGACCTTGCGCAGCTGTTATATTCCACCAGAGGGGCCACAGAGCAATTTAAAGTTACCTACCTACACAACATAAAAACAAAGGATAATGAAAATTAGCAGTGTCTAGCAGGACATTTGAAGAAAAAAAGAAAAAAGAAAGAAAATACTTATTCAGAAAAGAGATAAAAAAATAAAATAAAAACACAGATACAAAATTACACTATTAATGCTGAAAGGAACCCGACTCAGCATAAGCTGCGTGAGGTTCCTTTCAGCATTGCGTGGCCAGGAATGGAAAGATTCCAGTTTCGAGTTCAGCCAAATGACCAAGACTTTTCTCTGTGTTGTAATTTTTTTTATGAAATGGGAAGGCAAAGAAGCAAGTTGGTCAACTGATGGTAAGTGATCACCACCGCCTATAGACACCCGCTACACCAAAGAGATTGCAGATGCGTTGCCAACTCAGAGAGCTAAGATGGAACACCTCTTGTGCCAGTAATTACACCGGCTGTCTTGCTCTCCACGCCGGAACACAACAGTGCAAGCACTGCTGCTTAGCGGCGGGATTAGCGAGCAAGTTAGTGGTAGCGATCCGGACGGACCTTGCACAAAGTCCTACCACCCGCGAAACATTTATGATTTTAAAATAAAAAAGCCATTTATTCAAATATGATTTAGAAAAAAAACAATTGTTACATCTTGACTTTCATTATAATGATGCCAACTCATCTTATAACACTCACTTACTTAAAAAGTCTCTGGAATGTTAGAAAAAAAGGACCATAGAACAACATACTAAGACATTGCTATTCTCGAATAAGGCATTCAAAAGGACAAAAAACTCACTCAAAAGTGGTTCATCCAGTTGAGAGTTATGATGCCACAGTCAGCAGACACACAGATCCACACGTTAAACATATAACACCCCTTTGTCAGGGGTTTAACGAAACAATTTTTGAGAATTGTTAAAGAAACAGACAATCGTGTAGCATTTTGTTACAAAAGCTTCATAAACTCCTTCTTTTTTAAGTAGGTCAAATTAAGGCAAACAGAGCTGCTGTTATTAAGTACTCTGTTCCTTAACTCAGCGCCAAGTAGGATGGCCAAATGCCCTACATTTTACAGGACGTCCAGTTTTTCAGCTAAAATTATGGCCGTGTCCTGTATTTTAATAAGAAAAATACAGGACCATACCATACTAACATCGCGTTTCCCGTATTTGTCCCATGAATCCTGTAATTTTAGATCATATGTCCTGTAAAATAAGCAGACAGGGTTGGTCGCCCTAGCGCCAAGGCTGGTATTTAAAATATCACGACCATCAAAGAGGGAACAAAAGTATGACAACCGACGCAATCGCTGACTTGAATGGACTGGGGTCTGGCTGCAGGAAATCTTACGTCGTGAGATACAGTAATGAAACCTTTTTGTATGACAGGTTTCGTATTTCTAATCAAAAAACCTGGTAAGTGTGAGTCGGATCCAAGTATAGAAGGTTCCGCGCCACTACACTTACTTGTGGTTATATACACCAAAACAATATCACATAACCTAATAAATTTGTGATATGTATTCACCAAAGCCACCCACAAACGGTTAAAATTTAACTAAAATATTAAAACAAACAAATAATCCGACATATTATTATGTCGCAACTGACGCATACTTTACGTGAGGAAAGTGGAGGGGGTGAATACCCAGTTTTTTTTTAGCTTTTTCTTTCCTTTTAATAATTTGAGATAAAGCCTAAAAATTAATCCGAAGTCTTGTAATTTTTTGTCTTTTTAACCATAGTATTTTCTTATGTTTTCGCGACTTGTAGACATTGAAATAAAACAATTTAAACGGTTTATATCGCGTGTATTGTAACGAATCTAATTCCCAACGTTTCGAGCCCTTTACAGGTCTCATGTTCACGGTTCAACCATATTTAAAAAATTCTTAACGAATCATAAGCTGTCGATATACTTTTGGGAAGTACATCATTCAGTGTAATTTTTTATTAAACCTGGAGATGGTTCAGAATGCTTCAAAAGAATGGTTTCATTTTACCAGTTGAGTCGGTATGCTTCACCGCAATATTTCCTCAACGACAAAAGGGGCCATTCAAATGCTTCTTAATTACCACATAAAAGCAGATTCATGTATCTCATGTCGTAAGGTTTCTCGCAGCCCGACTCCGGCCTATAATTTTCAGTTCACTCGCTTTCAAAATTACACAAGAGTTTTACTTAAAAGGAAAGTTCTCCCCAATTCCTTCAAAATCGTAGCAACTGACAGTAATTCTAATCATGTTATCAGTAAATAGAATCTTTTGTGTGTGCAAATAAGACCGTTATTGGCTTGTGATGAACGCTCAACTTTGGCAAAGGGTTGCAAATTCACACAATGCGAAATGCTCCGAGTAACGAAACGTGAAACAATGTCTGATTCAGTTTCGGGACGACTTTGGACATTGTCACGGTTAATTATGTTTTCTTAGTAATGTTTTATTGAATTAAATAAAATTAATAAAATAAATAACATTAAGTTAAATTGAATTTAGTTCATCTAAGTGCCTGACTCCTAACAGCCTTTGAACTCCGTACTGAACTTATTGCATCTGTTTATTCTTTCTGTTTTTGGTTAAAGTTTAGCATGTTAGATTAAATCGGATAGTTTTTAAATTGACTGCCCAAGATAAGATTCAGACTTTGCCTAGTTTGGGGATCTCTGTTGATTATTTTTACCATAACGTGTGTACAATATTTTAAAGTATGACTAACATTATCTTAAAATAATAAAATGATAAATAAATAATAATCTTACTTTATTTATAATTCTATTTTTCTGTGCAATAAAGTTACTTAATTACTTACTTGCTAGTTTGTGGCGTAGTGGCTAGGTCGACTCATGATTGTGAGGTATAGGCAACGCAAGGAGAAGTGAGGTGAACTCACACAAGTACACAGCGCCATACAAAACGACACAATTTTTTTTAAATTTGAACGACTCTCCGGTACACACATGACATGCAGCAGTGTGCGTACCCTCAACTCTCGTTGTGTTACTTAGGAGCCATTTACATGGAGTCAGTTCTCGTATTCGAGTTGCGTTACCACTACGCGTCTCGATCGATAGTTCGATCACATCACACCTCGGTAGCCCGCAATGTAATGCAACTCGCATGCGTATCGTGTAAATGGCCCTTTTACTGAATTCGAGCCCCAGCGTTTGCCAAGTACCTACCACTTAGTTTTTCTAACTTACGGGTAGTACGACGTTGTGATCGCCACTACCATCTTGCTCGCTAATCCAGCCGCTAAGCAGCTGTGCTTGCACTGTTATCTTACGGCTTGGAGAGCAAGACAGCCGGTGAAATTACTGGCACAAGAGGTATTCCATCTTAGCCCTCTGGGTTAACAACGTTCTTTAGTGTTACGGCTGTCTATGGGCGGTGGTGATCACTTACCATCAGGTGACCTACTTGCTCGTTTGGTTATATACACGCCAATAATCATCAAAGGAATCCCTAGTGAAATACTGCAACAATAACAGACTTGTCCTCGAGGATAAAGGACTCCGTCAATGAGCACATCCTGTAGCGGTTAAGGACGGTCTCGGTCATATAATGCGTTCATACACGACTTTTATACCAGTTATAGTAGCATGCTAGCGTTTATCGCGCACATAAACGCTTTGGTCCCTCTCGCACACACATACTGGTTAGAACGGGATAAATGCTTTATGTCATCGATAAAAGCTAGCGTGCAAGGCCGCCAGCTCTTAAAGCCTTCTTTAAGAGGAGTGTGAACCAGCGCTCTCCATACAAACGGCGATAACGTTTTCCACCCTCTAAACCTTAACCTACAGCCATGATTTTTTTTGTATGTTGTCATTATGTTCTAGAACTAGGTTTGTATGTTTTGATTTTTTTAATATTCTTGATAGTTTCAAAATATTGATGCTTTTTTGTTTTGTATGAAACTCTAAAAATGCAAATATTGAGAAATCTATTGTGAACATTTAAAAAAAACGAAACATACAAACCTAGTTCTAAGGCATAATGACAACATACCACAAAATCATTGCCATAGGTTAAGGTTTAGAGGGTGGAAAACGTTAGCGCCTTAGGATTAGCGAGCAATGTGGTGGTAGCGATCCGGACGAACCTTGCACAAGGTCCTACCACCCGCAAAACTTGACTTTTATTTTTCTGTTATCGAAATTGATAGAATCCAGAATTCTGAATCTATTAATAAGCCGTGGCCTTTATGATAAATAAGCAAAGCCGCGTCTGTTGACACAATTAATAAAAATGGATTTTCTTAAACCTTACTAATCGCGTTACTCGGAACAAGCGTGCCCGTTCAAACAAACGTCTAACGAACATGAGGGGCAGAATTATGATATCGCGATATTAAATGAAATTCCTGCGTCCCCCAAAGGCAAATTATAGCAAACGAGAGTTTGATACGAGACCCACTACGCGATATTAAGGCCCTAACGCCGCAGCTGCGCCATGGACAATTTAAGGACAGCGAAATTAAAAGGTATAAAGAATTTCGGTGGAACATTGAATGATTGTGAAAATGAGCGTTAAAAAAACTACACATCCTTTATTTTTAACATAAAACTACCGTGAGACTCGGACATATCTGAAGAATCATTCACGCGCCAACTGAAAAATCTTTTATTGAAAAATCCTATATACTCATTCAAAGAATTTATGGACATTACATTTTAGATTATTAGATTTTGACATTTGTATTACTTTGAATTATTATTACCTATTGTTTTTTATTATTTTTAAGTTTTTTACTGATGGATTAATGAATTAATGTGAACAGTGACATTATAATTATGTAGAATTGGACATTTATTAATTGACATTGTAATTTTTTCTTGTATAATTTAAATTGTTATGACGATCTTAATGTGAATTGCGTATATTTTGACATCTAATGTAATGTATATTGTAATTTATATTTTGAAATAAAATAAATCAAATCAGATCAAATCATATTAAATAAAACGGTTTTACACATACACGCTTTTTGACCTACCACTGAAATGGTAAGTGTATCAAACGTGACTATATTTCATTTTTTTTTATTATTAGAAATTCGATAAACATTTAAACATTTTGCGGGTGGTAGGACCTTGTGCAAGGTCCTTCCGGATCGCTACCACCTCGCTAATCCTGCCGCTAAGCAGCAGTGGTTACACACTTGTGTTCCGGCGTGGAGAGCAAGACAGCCGGTGTAATTACTGGCACAAAAGGTATTCCATCTTAGCCCTCTGGGTTGACAACGCATCTGCAATCACTTCGATGTTGCGGGTGTGTATAAGCGGTGGTGTACACTTACCATCAGTTGACCCACTTGCTTGTTTTCCTTCCTATTTCATAAAAAAAACAAGAAAATAGCAGTGATTGCAAACCTTAATCAACAAATTATAGTTTCAAATTATAAAGCATTCAGAGAACGCCCGCGGCTTGGAATAACTAGCCTATGTCCGTCAGGGATAGTGTTGCTTCCTATTAGTTAAATATTTTTTGAAATCGCTTCAGTAGTTTTTTTTATGAAATAGGTAAGCAAACAAGCAAGTGGGTCACCTGATGGTAAGTGATCACCACCGCCTATAGACACCGCCAACATCAAAGAGATTGCAGATGCGTTGCCAACCCAAAGAGGTATGATGGATTACCACTTGTGCCAGTAATTACACCAGAGATTCCAGAGATTACAACCCCTACAACAAATATATAAAGATATATAACAAAACTCCAGCCACAATCAAAGATATAAAAGACTGCAAACTGCTTAAAACAACATTAAATCTGGGGGCACGGTAGTGCCCCCGCCAAGTCGAGCTCATAAGTATTTACTGCTAAAGTCCTATTACACGCTACAAGAATTTTTTGAAGATAAATAGTAATTGTATCACTATGGATACTGAGGTAAGTTTGCCTGCAATATAAATGTATAGATATTTATTGTTATCCTAGTTTAAGCCTATTAAATAAAATAAAATGTATATCCTGTTACACATATGACACGATAGCTAATGTTCGTGATAATGTTTCGGTTAAGTTTTTGAGTTAATTTTTACTTTAGTTTATAATGTATAGTTTGCAGTGCCCTTACAGGGTTTCATAATATGTTTCTTTATGAAAGCAAATAAATATTTTGAGTTTGAGTAAGACAAACAAAACAACAAAGTTTACCTCTTTATTATAATTATTTTTAATTTATGTATAGTCGACACTATTACAAAGAGATAAGGTTCAAAAGTGGTCAAGCATTTACTTGGTCGACTATACATCAGTGTAGATTAAAAAATAGTCATAACTTAAAAAAAATTGTGTATCGTGTTATTAAATTACGGTGCTTCGGTTCTCAAAATAAATAAATAAATATTTTTGGGACCATTCATACCAATCGACCTAGTCCCAAAGTAAGCAACTAAAGCAACTTGATAAATACATACTTAAATACATATAACATCCAAGACTCCGGTAAAAACATTCGTATTCATCATACAAACATTTGCCCCTTCCGGGAATCGAACCCGGAACTTCAAGCTTTGTAGTCAGGGTCACTAACCACTAGTCTATCTATCTGGTCGTCTCAAGATGGTAGTCAAGGGCAAAAATATTTATCCAGCAGTTTAGTGCGAAAAGTGTTACCACGGTTATGAATGACCTCGTCTGACCTACTTAACCTCGTCTGACCTAATAACTTCGGCGTAGTTTAAAAAAAATAGACAAAATGGAAGGTGATGATAGCTCTAACGATTAGTGGACTAATTTGGGGCACTAACGAGTGGACCTCTAATGGGCCACGTCGTTTGGACAGGATCGAGGCATTTTAGAAACCTTCGCAGTGAATACACACACACACATAACCTATGGACCCAACACAATCTATGGACCCTGGTCTGCAATAAAGTTTTTGAATTGAATTGAATTGAAATAAACGAAATAATAAATAAATAAATAAATAAATAAATATCTCGGGACAATTTACACCAATTGACCTAGTCCCAAACTAAGCAAAGCTTGTACTATGGATACTAGACAACGGATAAACATACATATATAGATAAATACATACTTAAATACAAATAACATCCATGACTCAGGTACAAACGTTCATATTCGTCACACAAATATTTGCCCATACCAGGATTTGAACCCGGGACCTCTTGCACAGTAGGCAGACACATGTACCACTGTGCCATACAGGTCGTCAACAATACTATTGTTACAGCCTTCTTCACCATGTTTGTCAGTTAAACAAATCTTGCTAATCAATTTTTACCCACTTCCAGTGGTCGGCTAGGCTTAAAAATGTATGTGCATTATAGAGATTTGATTGTCAATATATGAACCATTGTACTATGATTCATATACTGGCAAACAAATCTACGCAATTGACATACCCTATTTGAAATTGTTTTTTGATTTTATTTACAATATTTTTTAGTTTCAAGAAAAGTAAGTAAGACTTCTTTTCTATGGAGATGTGCTTGATGTGATAAAGCGATGATAAATTAGTCAATTCATGCATGGAAATGATAGGTAAGTCAGTCAGTTCTGTTGGTGCATGAAATCGATGTGCCGACTTGAAGCAGATAGGGTGTCGATGGACAAAATTGAAACTACGTTTAGGTAAAGCTGTGTGCTTTGTGCTGGAGCGGAAACTAGAATAAATAAATAAATATCTCAGGACAATTCACACCAATTGACCTAGTCCCAAGCTAAGCAAACCTTGTGTTATGGGTACTAGACAACGGATATACATACTTAAATAGATAGATACATTGTACTTAAATACATATAACATCCAAGACTCGGATCAGGTTTTAGCTTATTTTCTTAACCTAATATCTACTTAAATTATATTGCTAAAACAACCTTATGAAGATGAAAAATGATTTTAAAATGACAAATTAAAATTAATCTTTTGATTAAAATGCTATGCAATGACAACACAAAAAAGTTAGGGTAATGGCAGAAGTCGAAGAGCATCAGCATTTCGTGCCTTGCGTTTGCCAGTTTCGCAACATTACCTCTACCTTACCCTGCGAATTTTTCAATGTGCTTCGTCTTTACGGTCATTACATTATTGATTTTTAAGGGTATAACTACCTTCGGTGTCATCTATGTGAATAAATATGATTTTACGGTCACGCCAAAGACAATTTTGGTAAAGCCAGAGACTTTTTTTTAAATGGAAATTTTCTTCCGATTTTTTTATTTTTATTTTTTTTTAACATTTAAACATTCATTTTTTGGCAAACGAAAGGCACGTAATGCTGATGTTGCAGGTTCGAGTCACTACCCTAATTTTTCTTTGTGTTGTCATTATCATTTAAATTCATTAGAATGTTTAAGCCAGGGACGTCTAAAGTTCGGGTTAAATGGGGTTAAATGCGGGTGGTAGGACCTTGTGCAAGGTCCATCCGGATCGCTACCACCATCTTGCTCGCTAATCCTGCCGCAAAGCAGCAGTGCTTGCACTGTTGTGTTCCGGCGTGGAGAACAAGACAGCCGGTGTAATTACTGGCACAAGAGGTATTCCATCTTAGCCCTCTGGATTGGCAACGCATCTGCACTCTCTTTGTTGTTGCAGGTGTCTATAGGCGGTGGTGATCACGTACCATCAGGTGACCCACTTGCTTGTTTGCCTTCCTATGTTGTATAAAAAAAAACTTGATTGACGGTCTAAAACTGCTTCCCCCGCAATGCTCAGCTTCTATACTCTCAGTCGTTGGAATATCATACGTCACTTAACGTATCAATGCATTCTATAGAGTAGTGGCGATATTCCCACTTGACTGCTGTCTACTCGTCTACGCTGCCGTACTAGGTAAAAATACTTACCTAGTGTTTGACGTTACGAAAAGTACGAGTAAAAATACTTTTGAAAATGTATTGTTCTGGCTTGCATTTTCAGCTCTACATTACATGAATGCGAATTTGGTTACTCATATTAAAAAAAAATTTCATCAGGTTTTATTATTGAAGACATTTACTTCTTATGCAAAGCTAGTTATTAAAATCTCTTAAAAGAAAATAGAAATAAAGTTTGCGAGTAGGTCAAGACAAGACAAGACAAATACTCTTTATTAAAAACCACACGGGAAATAGATAAAAAACATTAATTACAAAACAACAGGTAGGGTGTAGGTATACTTAATTAATTAATTTTTTGAAAGCACATAATTTTCTTCTTGCCTAAAGGTTGACTGGTAGGTACAGTCAGCGTCAAATATACCAGAGCGGGCAAGGTGTCAAAAATATCTGAACTCGACTCTATTGTCAAATACGCTCGGCGTGTTCAGATATTTTTGACCACCTTGCCCGCTCTGGTATATTTGACGCTGACTGTACACAATGTCGAGGTATGAAGTCCAACTTTTTTATAAATACTTTTATGTATATTTTTGTGCAATAAAGTTTAAATAATTAAATAAAGCCTTGCGTTTTAACGTGAAAATACATTTAAAGGGTGAAATTTAATAAATGTTCATGTGGCCAAGATGCTGGCACAGCTCCTTGCCATTGCAATATAGGATTTTTAATCACATAATTGCAATGGCCGTATTCAGGAGTGTAGTGTTAAGAACGGGAAGAAAAAAGGCGACTTCGGTTGATTTAAAAAACGTCATAAAGTTAGAATAAACTACACTATAAATAATAGAAGCTCTACAAACCGTTAAAAGTATGTTACAATTTTTGTTTAAACCTTAAACACACACACTACATAAAAACTTTGTTTTTTATGGGCATTTCTGTTCTTTGGTCGTCAGAAAAACAACCTTTTATGTGCCTGTATCTAATTAGTTTTTTACTTTTGATAATTTCTGTTGTGTTCAATAAAAAATATTTGTAGTTGTGTGGTGGTAACGAGTTAGCATTCATTACTATTTTTTTGCGATTGATCCCCGTTTCGCTATTCTTATAATTAAGTGTTTCATGAATATAAGATACTTTATTTATATTAAAACACGTAATCTCTTGTTTATTCATACCTATTAAAATATTAATTAAAATACTTGCATCGACGGTTAGCCTTCAACAGTGCAGAAACGTACCTGAAAGTAAATAAATTATGTTAAGCACGAGAATATTAAATAATAGTAAATTGTGATGCAAGCGCAAAAAGCGTGTCGTTCCCAAACAGTCGAAGTGAGGATGAGTCCAAAGCGAAAGGCGAGTTGAGATTATTATTTTGCACGCGTCACGCTACGTTTCGCAACACATTTGCAAAAATATAATATAATAATAAACTAAAATCATATACCTAAGTACCTAATGACCAGAAGTGCAATTTTTGATTCTTACCAAGTGACTGAACCTCACAAAAATGCGAGTAGGCCTCGCGCACCGAGGGTTCGGTCATCAACAACATAGCATCGCATCGCATTTTTGCTCTGTAAGACAATTTTTTTTTGTGTGTATTAAGTATAAATTTACTGTTTTCGGATTTATTATTTTATTTGGACTGTGAGACCTTGCTTCTTGCTAAATTTCATAGTTCTAGGTCAACGGGAAGTACCCCATAGGTTTTTGAGTGTCTTGCGAATATTTGAAATATGTGGCATTAACGGCCGTGTCTTTTGACCGCATTGACTTAGAAGTTAAATTTTTTTACGGCTCTAAGGGACTGCAGACCTGAGTATTTGATATTAATTTCAACTCAATACCTCCACGCGGTCTTGAGAAAAATGGCCTTGACAGATAGACAGACGGACAAAAAAGTGATCCTATAAGGGTTCTGTTTTTCCTTTTGAGGTATCGCACGCTTAGAATTATAGCGACTCAATTCTGAATGTGACATTTCTCAAAATTAAACCCTATGTCTTTTAATTAAGGTGATATTTTGGGACGTGTATTATTCAGAAATGGGTCACTTTAATTCTAAGCGTGCGGTATGTAACCCTAAAAACGGCCATTTTGAAGCTTAGTGCTGTATTCTGTGTCGTCAACGGTTGGGCTAGCACGACACATACTGAATCGCTTTGACGCTCAGCACGTCTCTTTCTAACTTGCCCAGTAGAAGAGAGACACACTGAGGGACATGCGAGGAAACGAGGACGCGTGCTGCTGTTCTGGTATTCAAGACAAATGTATCTCTTAGTATTTTGGGTGGATTTCATACCTTAGTATTTATACTTAGTATAAATATATCAAGTATTTTAACTTATTCTCCTCCAAAACCCCTGCAGCATTTCAACGGACGCGTTACATAAAATTGATAACCTATGCGTATGCATGCATAATAGTACATTGTTAATGCACTCCACTCCTCATATTATGCATGCAATTCGTGACTTTTGTACTTAAAAAATGTATACTTTTTGGCCAATTCTTAACAAAAAATGACGTTATAGATATTTTATGAGGTTCTTATGTGTCTCATAAAATTTTGAATATATATACTAGGCGATGGGGACTTCTTTCCATCAGGAGTCCCGCGTGCTAGTTTACCTCCTTATCCCATAGAAACAACAATTAAAAAAGAGAATTGTTAATGGTGATCTACAACAATTTTACACTTTTATGCCATTTAGTGTGTCTGTAGAATAGCTTTTTATCTTCGCATAGTACTAGCGGACGCCCGCGACTTCGTCCGCGTAGAACTAGTAGCCTATGTCCGTCAGGGATAGTGTATCTTTCTATTGGTGAAAGAATTTTTGGAATCGGTTCAGTAGTTCCAGAGATTACCCCTACACACAAACAAAGTTTACCTCTTAATAATATTAGTGTTGATCCTAAATCTTTATAGTGTATGTTCGGCCGCCTTCTCCTTCTTAATAACACAACAAATTTTGATACAATTTTCACTGTCATTTAGAGATTTTTGCGGTTTTTATAACCGCTGTAAACCCCGATTGTATAGTCGACCAAGTAATTGCTTGACCACTTTTGTACTCTATCCCTTTGTAATACGGTCGAAAAGTGGTCAAGCAATTTCTTTGTCGACTATACCCGTGGGTACATATTTAAATGAATTTCTCAATTACATCGGAATTTTTATAATTCCAGTCATAGAAATAGTATAGGATAGAAAGTGTGTTAAAATTGAAAGCGATATTTTATTAGCTGATCTCTTTACTTTAAATGGCAATACAATGTGTCAAAAAGAGACGGCTACATACTCTAAACTCCTCTTCAATTGACACCCTGTACACAACAAATAGACAAAATGGTCACCTTTGGTTATGGTAATGTTTACATTACTGTAGTATAATCTACGTTTTTCTTATTAATTTGCACGTTTTACTACCTTGACGTACCCAAAGGTAACCATTTTGACCGTTTTGGCTATGTACACTTGACAAGTACTGAGGCTATATCCATGTTTTAGTCCTTCATCCAAGATCTCAGTTGCCCTATAATGACAGCCTGAGTTTAGCTTATCTATGTGCGTCCCTTTCGTATGGTATTAGTTAGAAAGAGTCCCAGGGAGGGATAGGTAAACTAGGGCGGTCGTGTCGCAGTCACTGTCGGGTTAGTTGTCTTATCGTGACCTCGAGACCGTCCTTGGCATTTCCGAGTTACCTTCAGCTTTACACGACCTGAGCTGAGTTTGTGCTATGAAATAACTGCGGGTCGATTTTGCTTCGACTGCACTTCGATTTTTGTCTCGACTTAGTTTGTTACTTTTTTGCAATCGAAATTTATTGAAAGTAAAAAAAAAAAAAAAACGTAGGGGGAGTTGCTGTGGACGTTTGTACCTGTAGACACAGTTGATACTTTAAAAACTACAAACCATAGACTAACACAGTGAACGCACCCGTAAAGCATTTTTCACAAATAGCAACACTTACTAATTGTCATTGTGTTAGATGTCAAAAATGGGGCTTGTTGTGGCTGCCGAAAGTTTTCCTCGTTAAAAGTAAATTTTTATGCTTATTGAATTTGTAATTGTAATTACGAAAATTTAACAACAAATGGCGCCATATCTCGTCAGCTAACGGACATTCACGAATGACCAAGTTGAATGAGATAACTTGATTAAGTTTCTCATAGATGACACCGCGGGTACATACACCTTAAAAAAATCAATTATTTTACGACCGTAAAAACGTCACACATTCAAAAATTCGCAGGGTAGTTAGTTGTAATGTTGCGAAACTGGCAAACGCAAGGCATCGACAGTAAATGATTACAAAATGTACCTATAATTGTCCCAGTCATCGTGTTGTCTATTTATTTATATTTATATATATAACTAAATATAGATATATATTGAGTTGTTATTGTTATATTACTGATTTTGTTGGATTTTCACCAATTTTTTTTTTTTGACATGAATATTTTTATTCTTATATTCTTTTGACATTCGGAGACTATACATCTCCAAGTAATATTGTACAATTTGACCGTGGAGGCGTTTTACACCTCTACTAAGCATAGATTAAGGTAATTAATTTGTTTTGACCCTTAGAGACTATACATCTCTAAGTTATTTAGACTAAGTATTTGATCAGGGACCACATACATCCCGATTCTAATTTCTTTGACCTGGGGACCCTATACATCTCTTGGTCAATCTGTACTAGTGCCAGTTCGTTCAATATGCTTAAAGCTTGCTGTGCTATTTATTATCTTTTTTTTTTCTCACACTTTATGTGAACTATTGTTATGATTGTGTATATTGCTCTTTTGCCGGCCACTTTGGAAATCCATGGAGGAGGCCTATGTCCAACAGTGGACTTCTTGTGGCTGAGATGATGATGATGATGATGATATTGCTCTGTAATCTTGTTTTGAAAAGAGAAGAAAAAAAAGATAAACTGCTGAGTTTCTTGCGGCGTTTCTTCTCAGCAGATTCTTCCATTTTCCGAAGCGCTAGTAGATTCAGACATGTAAAAGAGCCTATATGGCCTACTTGCAAAATAAATTTTTCATTTTCATTTTCATTTTCATTTTCATTTTTCATTTTCCAGGATATTTATTTATTTACAGTTTATCAGTCCTTGTTTCCATATAGGATGTAATTATGATGCTAAAGTGATTGGCAATCCTTATTATGTATTACGTGTGCCACGAAATGCCAGCGCCGACCAGTTGGCAATGACACTGATGTTCACGCATTAGTGGTACTATATAATATTTATCGCACTAGTATGTATAGCTAGTAATTATATAGACTAAGTATTTCATTATTATTATTTCAGGGACCACATACATCCCTATCTAATTTCTTTGATCTGGGGACCCTATACATCTCCTGATCATTATTAACTAGTGCCAGTACGTTCAATATGCTTAAAGCTTGCTGTGCTATTTACTGTTATTTATTTTATTTTATTTTTTATGTAACTTGTGTATGCCATGTACTATTGTGATAATCATGTATATTGCACTGTAATCTGTTTTGAAAAGAGAAGAAAAAAAATAAACTGCTGAGTTTCTTGCGGCGTTTCTTCGCAGTAGTATCTGCCATTTTCCGAAGCGCTAGTAGATTCAGACATGTAAAAGAGCCTATATGGCCTACTTGCAAAATAAATTTTTCATTTTTATTTTCAATATTCTACAAGCATATAAACACAATACAATGATCTACGACTCAATTTTTTTTTTACCAAAAACATTTGGTATAAAATATGGTTTTCATAAAATCATCTTAATTTTATTTTTCACGCAGAATGCTGTTTGTTTAAAAAATGTATTCTTAACTAACTTTTGCTCACGACGTGCAATTCGGAAGTAATCTAGATGACATAACAATAACAATTTGCATGACTTATTGAAGTCTAAATGTATGAAAGTTTTTTTTATATATCAAATGTCATACATTTATTGGAAATAAATATTTAATTTCACTTCATTTCAACAACAACAACAACAACAAATACTCCTTATTGATTCACACAAGTAAACAAAAAAGAACACGCACAAAATGAAATTTCATATCGAGATGAAAACATGCGAGCACACATACAGACAGATAGACAAGCAAAAACTCTAAAATATATTGTTTTGGCTTCTATTTCTCTTTAAAAGACGCCTTATATATTTTTTTTATACCACGTCGGTGGCAAATAAGCATGCGGCTCGCCTGATGTTAAGCAATTACCGCCGCCTATGAACGCTCGCAACTCTAGGGGAATCACGTGCGCGTTGCCGACCCTGCAAGAACCTTATAATACCCCTCTTGAAGATCCTCATGCTGTACTTCGCTGGGAAAACCTCAGCAGGGAGCTCATTCCACAACCGAAGCGTCCTCGGAAGGAAACATCTTTTGAACCGGACTGTGCGTGACCATTGTGGTTCCAGAGTGTGAGGATGAACTCCCTGTCTACGGCGAGCAGTGCGATGGTAAAAAGTGGCTGTCGGCATCATGTCAAATAGAAACAGACTACAGAACACAACCCGTTATACAAACGGTAGAACACACAAAGGGATGCAAAATCTCTCCTTAGGCTTAATGGCTCTAATCCGCGCGTCAGATTGATATCTTCAACAATCCTTGCTGCACGTTTCTGAACAGATTCAAATGGACTGAGCTGATATGCAGGTGCACCTGCCCAAAGGTGTGAGCAGTACTCCATATGGGGCCTGACTTGCTACTTTTTGAAAAGAAACCTCTTATAAGTACATAGACTTCGGCCAGCTACAATTTTATGATACATTAAATGTATCTAAATTATGGATTATGACATTTACTTATTATGAAAAGTCATTATGGCGTGTATCATTGGTTGACTGTACCTATTTACCAACAATCATTAATAATTTCAATCCTAAAACGTCCCCAAACACGTAGAGGCTTTGTAAACATTATTACCAAAATGTATGCGCCGTATTTCTATCTGTGTTGCGACTTAGTTTGTGGAAGTCGCTAGAAATGTTGCAAAAAGTCTCCAGTTCATGTCAAATTGGGTCCAAATATCGCTAGATGTATGGAGCACTGGTTATAAGAAGTCGCTAAAATGCGTCAGATCTAGCGACAAAATTGCTAAATTGGCAACTTTGAACTATTCACCCCTGTTTTGATTTTATCCCCACTTAACGGCTTAGTCGTGTCGCAACGGTTTTGTTAATACGCGGCACGCTGCTTTAAACCCGGTCCATACCGGATGCGCATGCAGCACGGCTCCGGAGACACGCGCGTGCACACGGCGATTGTAATTATTGAGATGCCATATCGTATGCGTTGCATCTGCGTAATGCAGCTCTACTGAGTTAGCTGGACTAAACTAAAATTTCATTTAATGTGACATAATTTTTTTACATTTTGCAATTTAATTGAATTCCTGGAATGACATGAAGTTTAATGTCTGACATAAATACGAAATTAATATATTTTATTTGTTAAATATGATTAGTATTCAAATATTCTATGTACACGTAGCAGGCACTAGCGATAATTGCAACGCCCTGCTATGGCTTCACGTACCGACCAACAACTAACCACTAACACCTTATGTAACGAACATGACAGCAATAAACGAATATGAATATGAAAATGGAACTGAGCTGCCGCATGGGGGGTGGATCGAAGAGTATGACTCGCACTTGGCCGGCTTTTACCCGACTACGGCAAAGCCAAAAGGAAGAGTTATGTTTTTAACAGTCCATGTATTATGTTTCCCTTATGTATGTTCCATCGTACTGCCTAAACGACTGAGGCGATTTTGATGAATGAGGTGTCAATAGATTCTGTATTGCAGTCCGGGTGATATAGGCTACATTATTTTTACAATAAATTTAATAATTTAAATATACTTTTGTAAGTATAGCATATGCGTGTAGCACGATCCTAATCATACTAATGCTTGGGGTCAAATAGATGCGAATAATTACAGCGGATTTTCGCGTGATCCTCGGATTTGAATGCGTTTAATGCTCCTTAATTATTTGTGCTGGTTAAAATTCAACCTAAATTTAGTGTATTTTAGGGTTAAACATGTACAAGGGAACAGTACCAGAGAATAAATAACGTCCAGAAACTTCTCTTTTACGACCGCGATTAAACGAATTCCAACTTTATTGACACGCTCAAAAAGTTCGTATTACTTCATACACATTCGCCAGGCGGCTCGCGTCGAAAGGAACGCGCCGCCCGCGACCGCCTTCCCCCTGCAACTCCCGGCGGCACGTCAGGGTTGCATGGTATTCGTTTTAAATTACAGTGACACGGCGAGGGCAAGCGAGCGAGCGCGCGGCGAGCCGACAGCCTACTGCGATTTGCCTATGCCATAGGCAAGGCGGTCGAGCGTACCTACAGTGCGTCCGCCTTCCTCCGCAACTCCCGGCGACACGTTAGGGTTACGCTGCATTCTTTTTGAATTACATTGACGCAGCGAGGGCGAGCAAGTGGGCGCGCGGTAAGCTGACAACCTACTGCGATTTACCTAATTAATTAATTTGCAGGTTTTACTACCTTGACGCGTAGCAAAGGTAACCATTTTGACAGTTTTCGGTGTGTACGCCTGACATGTACTATATCTATGCTTTAGTCCTTCACCCAAGGTCTAATTGTTGAAGATAGAAACATGAAATTTGGAATATGACTTTCTAAGGAAGCGTAGCGGCGTATTAAGAAAGTATTTTTGAAAATTCCTCCCTTAAGAGTGTTAAATGGAGAGTGGAAATTTGTATGCCATCCAAAATATACGGGAACGAAGTCGCTGGCAAAAGCTAGTATACGAGTAAAATATTACTTGTGATAACAGCTATAAAATATTAATGTCTCTTCTCCCTTTTGTCGTTTAAAAGCAAAGCGCGTTTTTCCTTATTTTTACAAGCTTTTGTTGTCGGTTTCAAAATTTGCAAGTCAATTTTTACTCACTACCAATGGTCGAATTTTTACCAAATTTGGTATGTGTATGTGGATCCAATGAAAAAGCAATAATAAAGTGCACTCAATAAAAAATAATGATTATTAAAAAAATATATAATATATCAGTGCATGACAAGTTAACAACGAAAGGTATGTAAACCAGTGTGGATTGAAATAAAACAGTTTAAATGGTTTAAATGGCTAGAAGTTGCGGGTTCGAATCCCGATAGGGGTAAACTTTTGTATGATGAATATGAATGTTTGTTCTTGAGTTATATGTATATAAATAAAATAATAAAGGATAAAGTGTGTTTATCCGTTATCACATGTATTGTAACGAATCTAATTCCCGGCGTTTCAACATAACGTAGCTAAAACTTAATAAATTGTTATGTAAACCAGTGATTGACTGTGTTATTTAAATAAAGATTACAACCATTTTAATTAGAAATGGAGCCCATCTGTTCCCCGATAAATGAGCCAATTCGAAACGCTCTATTCTTCTAACTCCGTCTATTAATCATATTGGAAACAAAGACAATAATTAAACTCCAAACAAATTGTTTTCACAACTCCATCGAGATTGGGACAGGGTAATTGAATCCTGACGAGAAAGTTCTATGTTAAAAACAGGGCAAGTCTCACAACTCTCCCATTTAAAACAAGTTAAGACACAAAAAACGGATAGTCAAGTCATATTACTTGACAGAGCGATTTACTTACTTAACGTCTTAAACTAGATTTACCCTCTTACGTATTCACGAACCTCTTTTAACTAATATGAATTATTCCTTTCTTTAACATGACATTTCAAATACGTCACAATTTGTTTTTTTTTAAGTTTGGAGAGAGGAGGGATTGGTTAATTGTGAGTTGTCTTTTCGGGTAAAACCACCATTATGTTGAAAAATAAATAGTATAACTCAAAATTACTCTTGCCATGTAAAGTCGACCAAGTAATTGCTTGACCACGTTTGAACGTTATCCCTTTGTAATACGGTCGAAATGTGGTTAAGCAATTTCTTGGTCGACTTGGTTACATTTTTAATGTCATTTGGTGATTCTAAACTAAAGCACAACAGTCTATGACAACATATTGTACCCCGCATTTTTATTAAAATACCTAAATGTTTCTGATACTGATCCACTGCGTTCAATACTAGCTGGCTAAGATACTGAAACATTGCTTTCATTTTAGTCGTTCGTGCTAATTTGTAAGGCGACTATTTGTAAAGTGTCTAATTTTAGTACTAACTTTGTACTGGCAGTGCTCGGACCACACTATGGCTAGACTTGGCGGGGCACTCCCATGCCCCAAGAAAACGAAAAAAGTCGGTGCAACAATTGAAGTTTAATGAACTTTGGGCCAAGCAAAGTTTAACCTGTTGGACACAGGCTGGAGAATTTGTAAACACATTTTGACTTTGCATTGGGCAATAGACGCGCAAAGTATTTTTTTGGAAAACTTTCTTTTCCTTACTTTCATTTAAAGTTAGATGAAAAGTTGGACTAATTTAAAAAACATGATTCTTAGAGCAGTAAATAAAAAAGGCAATTTATTAAATATTCTTTCAGCAACAGATTAAATTGGAGTAGTAGTAGACTTTGAAAACAAATTACTTAACCCAGATTAGTATAGGATTATTTTTTTGTTTGAACTAAATTTCAAGGCTCGAGCAAACAAAATCCGTCTTTCTGAAATTTTCAGCACAATTATTGTACTTACTGAATTTAAAATAACATGCGCTTGCAATGAAATCTGATTAATTAAAAAAAAATATGATAATTAAGATACCTAATCGATCATGATGTCATATTTTCCATTCAGTCCTAGAAATATAATACTTGATTTCAAAATTCAATATTTTACTCTTTTTACGACTTTATCATATTTTACAATAAATTCTAAAACAATTTCTTTTTTTTGCCCTTTTTAAAGACACTTCTCCCCTTTCATTTTCTAACGCTTTCAATGACGCTTATTGCAAAAACGCCCTATGACGCCGCAATAAGGCTCCAAATCACCATTTCTCTAGGTAAAAGGAACACATTTTAATCTTAGAGTCCCCTGGGCAGAGGAAAAAACGCTGTCTTCAATCGATCATTTTGCAAATTTATGCGGGAGCTCCTGTCTACACAAAGCCTGCCCTGTGGATAAGGTGAAGGATGTTCACTTCTATGAACCTTGGCTATGTAAGGACACGCCTTGACAGCAGCGGGAAGCGACGAGCGAAGCGGAAGCGAGTCTGACGCTATCAGATTAAAAGTGTCGCTTGAAAAACACTACTAGAGATGAAAGCCTCTTCATAAGCGACAATTACGATTGCAATACGACAATGCGATTAATACCGATACAAATAAAAATACAAGTTGTCAACATAGGCAAGTCGAGACAATTTTTGAAATAAGATGATTTTGCGAAGGCAATTTTGCGAATGTTAATGTGTATCTCAAAATCTCCCTAAGAGGAGTGACTAAGATCATCTTAGCATCCATCACCACGGTCAATAAGAGGTCCAGAACATCAAACATAATGTTACAAACAGACATTAGAACTCAGTTTTCTATATCTCACGCTCTGAAATATACTATAAATTCCAAAGAACTCAGTGGTACGAACTCTGGTTCGAACCTACAACCATTAGGATACCATGGCATATTATATCATTATGAGTATTATTGGCGGGTTCGATTCCCGGGAGACGCAAATCTTTATATGATGAATACGAATGTTTGTACCCGAATCGTGGATGTTATATGTATTTAAGTATATATTTATCTATATAAGTATTTATATCCGTACCCATAACACAAGCAGCTTTAATTGCTTACTTTGGGACTAGGTCAATTAGTGTTAACTGTCCCAAGATATTTATTTATTTATTTATATACACACACAGAATATATAAAGTCGTCCGCTTATGAAGTACTGCAGCCTTAACTCGACAAGCTTAACATAATAATTTACTGCCCCATAATGAAGTGCTTTTAGAAGTATTAGGGAGAGTTCTCTCCCATTTTTTTTCCCAATTTCCCATCGACTTTTCGTAGGCTTTCTAGTAATGATGTTTTCTTTTGCGCATTATTAAGAGAGCCAAAATAAAATGGGATAGGATTTGTTTGTATTTGTCCCGTTAGGTAGAAAGGGCCATTTTCGTCATTAAGGACCTATCATGTCTCCTCGGACCCAAATTCTTGATAAACCTTTTTAAATATTTGACCTAATTGTGTAAGGGACTGGGAGGAATTTTTAGGTTATGTACCTACTCAATACAGTTTAATAAAATTACAATGTTACGGTTTGGGATCGGGGTTTTTAACTTGCTGAATAAAGGGCTTCGATGTTTTTTTTCTATTGTAAGTAATTACTTATCCAAAATACATAACAACCACAAATACTCTTTATTGATTCACACAAGTAAACAAAATAAAAGGACACACACAGGGAAATTTTACATGGGACTCAACAGGCGGTCTCGCTAAGCAGCGATCTCTTCCAGACAACCCTTGGAAAGACGTTACATAACGTTTGAGTTGATGTTTATTTTCAGAGTGCATTACAAATAAATTGAATCTGAGATTAAAAGTAAGACATTACGAGTACAGATGACAAGATCTTATGAATGGTCAGATCAGTAGTAACATCATGCGGTGTTGAGCCTTGTCACCTAGGCCCAATTACATAAACGCGGCAGGCGACAGGTGACAATGACAATTTGTTGTACAACTAAGTCAAAGTCAAAGTCAAAATATTTTATTGCATAAGAGCACATGTCAAAAATAAAATAATACATTAAAATTTATACAATTATTAATTTTACCATGTCAATTTAATACTATTTCTATAACCTACTTATGCCTAATCAAATATTTAATGACAATAATAATTAATTTTAATAAATATTCATGTTTCTTATTATAATGTCAACAATTTTAATATTACCTATTCACTATAAAATTCCTTAACGCTATAAAATTCTTTTTCTAATAAGTATTTCTTTAACCTGGAGACATATAAGTTAAAAGAAGGAGCGTCTTTGACCTCTCTGCTCAGTTTATTATAAATGCGTACACCTACCGCCCGCAACGAATTAGAACTTCTCGTCAACCGCACAAGGATCGGCCTCATATCACGGCAAGTCTTTCTCTGGTCCGGACGTCTTGCTTTAAATTCATCCTTGTGCTTCCACATGTATTTCGCAATTTCAAGAATGTACAGGCTCGGAACAGTAAGTATTTTAAGATTAACTGTGTCGACAATTAACACTACAGACTTACAGATTTCATAGTGGGCAAGCAATGTACACCGAATAGTCACTGTCGCCTGTCGAGTTTATGGAATTGGGCCCTGATGATCCCTCGGTCAAGACAGATAAAGGCCTAACCACACCAGCCCCCCGTACCACAAAATTGATAAGTGCTACTTGTCACTTGTCACTTTTTTGTATGAAAAACCTTATAATTCTGTCAAATTAAAAAATAAATTAATATCTCAGGACAATTCACACCAATTGACCTAGTCCCAAGCTAAGTAAACCGTGTGTTATGGGTACTAGACAACGGATACACATACTTAAATAGATAGATACATACTTAAATACATAAAACATCCACAACTCGGGTACAAATATTCATATTCATCATAAAAACATTTTCCGTTCCCGGGAATCGAACCCGGAACCTCTAGTTTCACAGTCAGGCTCACTAACCACTAGGCTATCCGGTCGTCCAGTAATTCTAGCACTTGTAATATTTGAGGCCTAGGGGGCAGCTCCCTAAGCAAAAAATACAAGTGCTTCAATTTGACATACTTAATGAATGAATGAATGAATGAATGAATGAATGAATGAATGAATGAATGAATGAATGAATGAACTTTAATTAATGGCATGCTAAATTTATAACGATTAATATTTGCGTGTAATTTATTTACAAATTATTATTATTATTATAAAATTAGGTAAAATGTCAGATGCATCAACTACTTTTCATATATTTTTAAATCCATTATTGTATTAAAATTAAAAAATATTAACCTATGCAATGATATCAGTAAAGTTAATCGTAAAGTTTTTCATACAAAATTGTGACAAATATGTTAAAATGTTAAATTGTAGTTATTGACAGTTTTGCGATACAGTCATCTTTAGAAGTAGCTTAACACTTATAAACGTTGGTGTATGAACGAATGAAGTTTGAGTTTTTTTTATACAACACAGAAGGCAAATGAGCAAGTGGTCACCTGATGGTAAGTGATCACCACCGCCTATAAACACCTGCAACACCAAGGAGATTGCTGATGCGTTGCCAACCCAGAGGGCTAAGATTGAATACCTCTTGTGCCAGTAATTGCACCGGCTGTCTTGCTCTCTACGTCGGAACACAACAGCGCAAGCACTGCTGCTTAGCGGCAGGATTAGCGAGCTTGATGGTGTTAGCGATCTGGACAAACCTTGCTACTGATTTACTTTACTACTGGACTTTATCTTCTATTTAAACGCCCGAGTAATTTATCTAGATAAGAATAAAACTCATCTAGATACATTTATGATAACAAATTACTGATTATTTAGTCATTTCAAATAACGAATAATCCATTTATCTTTCCGGTTATTCGTAAATAGAAAAAATTGCCCAACTCTGGTAGTTTTTTTTATACAACATAGGAAGGCAAACAAGCAAGTGGGTCACCTGATGGTAAGTGATCACCACCGCCTTTAGACACCTCCAACAACAAAGAGAGTACGTTCATAACATTGGCATAACAAATAAAAAACAGGCGAATTGAGAACCTCCTTCTTTTCTGAAGTCGGTTAACAAGGAGGTTACCGTCAGTCGTAACAATCAACAATTTCTTTTGACAGAATCAACATTAGAAGCAAGCTAATTGGCAGCGGAAAGCAGAATGAAAACATTCCTCCATTTTATGTTATCTCGCACAAAACCGAGTCGACATAGCGTCGACAAAACGAGGTTATAAATCACCCTTAACATTAAAAAGGACACAAATCCTCACGACAAATTAAAATGAATACGGTTTTTTCCCTTAAGTTGGTTTTGGTACAATGTTTTAGATTCAGCGATCTGTCTTTGTACTGCAGTTTATGTATTTAAAACGAATGAAGAATGTTCTCGCACGGTAGAGTTGAATTCATCATCATCATTTCAGCCGAAAGACGTCCACTGCTGGACAGAGGCCTCTCCCAAGGATCGCCACAACGACCGGTCTTGTGCTGCTTGCATCCAGCGGGTTCCCACAACGATCACCAGGTCATCGGTCCACCTTGTGGCGGGTCTGCCCACGCTGCGTCTTCCGGTACGCGGTCGCCACTCGAGAACTCTATGGCCCCATCGGCCATCCGTTCTGCGAGTAATGTGCCCCGCCCACTGCGACTTATGTCTAGCAATTCTAAAGGCTATTTCTTTCTTCTGGGATCTCTTCATTTCTGATTCGATCTCGCAGAGAACCTCCGAGCATAGCATAGAGTTGAATTATCGGTTATCAATATCAGTTTTAATGTGGTTATTTTCTTATTTTACTCTATTAGAAGCAACTTACTGTTAATCAGTTTTTTTTACTTCTCTTTTTTGTGCACTCATGTTTTTTACTTTCTTATTTATAGTGTGGTTGACTGGTAGAGAATGCCTACTAGCATAAAGTCCGCCAATTGTATTGTTTTGTAAACTGTGCAATGAAGCTTAAATAAATAAATAAATAATGAAGGATTAAAAAAAAACTGTTCCCGCGGAAATTCTTTCCCTTGTGCAGCATTACCACAATTACAGAGTTGCTTGCGGTCATTTGACAATACTATCTGTGCTGCAAAGGAATATTACGGCATCTCAGAATTTTGACGAATAAGGAAAACCAGACGACATCCTGCGATAACAATGTTACTTACATAATTTTACTGGAATACCATTACGTAATATGCTTTGCTGCGCGATTCGACAGAGTGGTTACAGAAGTATGATCATTTGGTACTGTTACCTGCATATTCCTTTGCGTGGAATTAGAACTTTACATTTCATAGCTATATTAATTAATTAATTAGACAGTAATATTGACGCATAGATTTGCTATAATTCCCCGTTAAATTTTGGGAAGAAAGTAGCCTACGTCCGTCTCCAGGTGTCAAACTAGCCCAGTACCAAATTTCACCTAAATCGGTTCAGCTGTTTAAGCGTGAAAGTTGCTCAAACAAACAGATTGACAGACAGACTTATTTATAATATTAGTAAGTTAGGATTTTGTTTTGAATAAAACGTCACTAACTTAAGTTGTATTTGTTAGTTAGCTAGGACGTACATATATTTAAGACTATTCTGTACCCAGCGCTCTCTATACAAACGGCGACAACGTTTTCTCTAAGAAAAAGTTTTTGGAAATTTCACTAATAAAGGGGTTAAGAACGGGGTGGAAGTGATTCTAGGTCAACGGAATTACAAACAACAACTAACTTAACCGAACATTAAAGAGAAACTGAGAGATTTTATTTTATTTTTTATTTATTATTTATTTGATGGGCACTTATGTGTGTCTGTCTGTACTTTAACTTATTCGTGCTTAACAGATAGACAACGAAGTAATCCTATAAAGCTCCTTTTGAGATACAGAACCCTTAAAAACACGTTCAAATTTCCAACGGAAGTAATTTGGTATTGAGAGCTGAACTAGCAATTACGGGTAATAAGGGATTGCAAGTAACAACGCTGATATCGTAACAAATCGTATTCTTTCGCAGCTCTTACGCAGTGTGTAACGATCGTCGTCATGAAACCAATGAAGCTTGCAGTATTAAAGACAGCATACAGCACTGTATGGTTCACTTTGTGAATTGAGGGCCATTTACATGGAACAAACTGGAACAAATTACCTTGCTACTCCGCGAAACCGGTGCCATGCTCGTGCAAATTAGCTGCGTTTGTGCGCCACATGTTCATGAAAAAACCCACCCTCCTCCGCTTCCATAAAAAACAACGTATATCACACAGACTCAACTACACACCACCACCACTAAACACTAAGCAACACGATCAACGCGCGTTTCGCCTCTACATGGTACGAGTTTTCGCATGCGAGTTGCATTACATTGCGGGCTACCCAGGCATGATGCGATCGATCGATTGATCTAGTCGCGCAATGGAATACAACTCACATACAAGAACTTGCTCCATGTAAATGGTCCCTTAATGCGGCGTTTGTGGAAAGTTGAAGTTAAGCAGTTCTGGCCGATGGGAGTCGCTTTCCGTCGTTTTCGCGGACGGTTGCTGGACACCCTGAAACTAGGTCACACGTCGCCGAAGTAACGTGCTGATTTTAATGTTTTCTTTTAAAAATAAGTGTGTAAGTCTTTAAGGTATTTTTTCTATGGGCCTATGCAGCCTAAAATAAATAGTTCTATTCTATTCTAAGCCTTTGATAAAGATAACGATAAAATGTCATTTATTAAAGTAGGATTCTTACAGAAATCGCTTTTGCGTTGTCAAAACGCCAATGCAAAGAACGCTTAAAGGTGTCGCTAGCCCTCGTGTCTATTAGGTCGCAACACATACTATATTTGACCGATGACAAAATGTTATAGTGACCGAAGTGCATATGTTTAAACTTGAAGTTCGCGTTTAACATAATGGCGACCTGGCCGGCGGGGAAAAACAAAAATTGAAAACATACAGACCACCACATAGCATACTTTGGCTATTGGTTTGTCCCCGTTGTGACATTTTAGACACATTTGCCGTGGGGTACCGGCTTAGAGTAGTACCTCCCCATCTCTTCCCATGGGTGCCGTAAAAACCGGCTAAGGGATTTCTTCTCCAGAAGGTGGGCAGCAGCACCTTCTGCTCGACACGTAAATACTGCGCTCGCCAACCCGCTTGCCAAGCGTGGTGAGTATGGCAAACCCCCCCCCCCCCCCCCCCCCCCCAAATGTGACTTCCAACCGGTCACTTTGGAAATCCATGGAGGAGGCCTATGTTTTCAGCGGTGGACTGCTTGTGGCTGAGATGATGATGATGATGAGACACATTTAAGGCTAGAGGAAGAACCTGAACAATGGCATTTTCTTAGGCTCACTGCTCCCATGGACGGCGGTAATAACTTTCCATTAGTCGACACGCATGCTCGTTTTCCCCTTTTCCTAACAAAAACGGTTAATACGTAGCAAGTTCTCGTTGGCATTTCAGTTCATCGATATGTCGGCCATATTTTTTGCAATGCTTTATGAAACGTTCGTGTAACGGCGCGTGGCTTCGTGCAAATTATTGGGTTGACCTTCACCGTCCGGTTGCTCGATAATAGATGGCAGGCGATCCTGTTTACCTCACTTTATGGTGCGCTATAGTAGTGAAACATTATAAAGTTACAATAGTTGACTAAATAATTACCTAGGCCCTTTTAGAACCTTATCCTCTTGAAATAGGTCGAAAAGGGGTTAAGCAACTTCTTGGTTGATTATACATTCATTTATTTGAAACAAGCTACCCGCTCCGGCTTTGCACGGGGACAATCGGAATGTAATGCATATAAAAATAAATAAATATTTTGACAAATTCATTATTTAATTGATTAATTGAAACAGGTTCTGCAAAAAATTCTCTAAATGACGGTGAAAACCTTATCAAAATCCGTTGCGTGGTTTAGAAGGAGAATGCAGCCGAACATTGTAACTGGCAGTCTAACTGTCTTAACTCATAAACTAATTTTCCACCTATCATTAACCGCCTAAAAAAAAGAATTTATTTAGATCGTTTTAATCATACAATAAACAATATTTTGATCCCAAAAACTGAAAAATTTGGGCTATTGCTCTTACTACTTAAGACAAGAAAGGATGAATACGTATAATTCTCGATTTCTTTCAATAAAACAAACCCAGCTCGGTGATCAAATATGCGAAAGCTTTTCCCAAAAATGATGTAAAAAAGTAGTTAAAAAAAGCTGCTAATATCTCAAAGAAGTCCGAACAATACTTGTACAAATCCTACACGTACAGCAAGACGCTGGCTGCTGAACTCATTAACCTAAATAGTCGACTTTCAGCTTTCAGCCGGCGTTCTATTAGTACTTCGTCACTCGACGTTGGACCTATTAGTGTGAAAAGGTTTTAAGTATAAACTGTACAGTTGACGACAAATTTGATGCATACCCATACAACCAAATCTGGTCGTGGCGACTAAAATTTTAGTAACAAAATAACCTGTACTTAATTTCTGATCGCAGATCAGTAACTGTTTCTACCCTTTACGACTGTGTCTGGTTTTATCCCCAAAATGTAGTATTTTCGTTTAGCAAATTCCCCACTTGTTATCGACGTGAAGAAACTAAGAACAGAATAGAATAGAATAAGTTTATTTCAGGGTACATAGGTCTATAGATAACACACCTTATAGACTAACATACATATTTATTATGAAGTCTGTAAAGTGAGCACTTTTGCGGTGTCAGTTAACCGGCCACAGAACCGCCGGTATGCGACACCTTTCGGCTGTAATTTAACTGTATTTTAAACTGTTGCCAGATGCGATAGTTACATGGTAGTGGGACGGTATGGAAACACTTCAAGGTCCTGTCAGATACACTGCAACCAACTGTATGTATTTTAATCTGTTGCCAGATGCGATAGTCAGTTTGTAGGGGGGCGATATGGGGTACTGCAAGGCGTCCTTTTAGATATACTGCAATCAACTGTATGTATTTTAAACTGTTGCCAGATACGACAGCTAAAAGGAACGACGGCATGGAAACACTGCAAGGGGTCTTTTCCGATACACTGCAACTAAATGTATGTATTTTAAACTGTTGCCAGATGCGACAGTTAGATGGAACGACGGTATGAAAACTCTGCAAGTGTCTTTTCGGATACACTGCAATCCCATGGGGGGTTTTATGCATCCGTTATACGTAGGAACGTATTTTAATTTGCGGAAGTGGTCATTTATTACCTCCGCAAAGCACCGACTAATGCTTCGATCGCCCCCACTCAGTCTATTAAGGAAGTGGGGGTTTATTGGGAAAAGATTGGATCAATTTTCATTAATGCTAAGACGGCCAACGCTATGAGTAAAACACCGGCCAAGTGGTTGGACTCGCGTACCGAGGGTTCCGTATTCACCACACAATGATTACAAATATTTCTGCTTTGCCTAAAAGTTGACTGGAAAGCCCGCCTATTGAACATTTTGTAGTCAATTTCGTGGAATAAAGATTAAATAAATAAATTATAATATTTTTGTATACCGCAAAGCTAAGTTGGTTTGTATAGGATTTTTAATGATTTTAATAAAACCTAGAAGATTATATAAACCTAAGGCTTTGTTTGTGTGTTTGTATGTCTGTCTATGGACCGTAGCTTCCATAACTTTATAGTTAAAAAGTTCTTCGTAAATGCTTTTATCGAAAGGGCTGCATAAAGAAATATATCAATTTCAAAATGGCTACTTGTATAAAACTGTAATATTTGAAAGGATCGTAGCATCAGAATTGGGTTTTAATAAAAATAGGACCTATTTGGAAGTATATACTTTCAAATAAAAAAGGATTTTTAAAATCGGTTTATTAATGACAGATCCTCAGGAGTGGGATTTTTTAATTTCATCGGGTGACTAAAGCTCGCCAAAATGGCCGTTTTTCATAAAAATGCGGCTATTTTCGTGAGCTTTAGTCACCCGGTGATTCTCAAAAATTGCATTTGAATCTCACCGGGTAACTAAGCTCACCAAAATAGCCGTTTTTCATAGAGATTCGGCCATTTTGGTGAGCTCTAGTCACCTGGTGAGATTCAAAAATTGCACCCCAGGTCTCGGTCATTAAAAGGAAAAAATAAATATTTTTGTCGAGAAAAAAAAACTAAATCGTTTAAAAGTGATGCGTATAAGATCATTATATTATGTATTGAGTATAATTCAGGATGGCTTACGCATTTTTTTTTAAATAAAAAAACAACCGTTTTGAAACTGAAAAATTTCCAACCCTGATTACTTTTTCTATTAGTACCTGTTGTTAACATAGGAGCATGTTGTGTTAACATCGATTTTTAATGGGTATCTACGTAAGTTTGAGGTTTGTAAAAAACAGATTTATTTTCTGCAAAGAAACAATGTGCGAAAGCCATTGATAAGCACAAGGCCGATAATATTTATTAAGTAATTTAATCAATGAACCGTGACATCATCCGAAATACATTAAATATCAATAGGTCAATTGTCATTCAAATTGGCTTTGCGAAAACAAATTACTATCATATTCTATTAGAAGACAATGCTTTATTGACAATATTGTTTGACCCAATGTTTGTAAACTAGCAATGGCCAAACATTTGATCAAATATGTAAACAATACGACACTACAGATTTCTCCCGGGTTCGACGTTTTACCATTTTCCCATTGAGAAAACGAAGCTCTTTGTCAATAAACATTTGATTTGTTTCTGCTTTCATAACGTCTCGTTTCAGATCTTTTTGTTTACACAAGAACACAAACAAACCTCTGCAATTAATTAAACCTGAGACAACGCTCTACGCTTAATTATTTTCAGACTTCAAATGAAAATTTTACGCACATGACGATATTTCTATCGACAAAAAATACTTAAAAAAGGGACGTTAATTAAAATCCGAAACGAAAGCGTATCAGATCAACGATTAAAAAAAAGCCTTTTGTGCTAACGAACAACAATTTTCTTTTCGCTTCTACTTACACAACAATATTAACTATTTTACGTAATTAAGCATTATGCACTGATTCCCAAACCAACCTGTTTTTTTTGATCAAATCCTGGCACTGACACTTTAGAAAAAAAACAATAGCACTCGATTCGAATTTTAAAATTGAATCCACTCGCGTTGCGTTTGGAGAGAGAGCGACACAACCGTGCCCCAGACCCGACGCGTCAACACTGACTGGGGCTCGCGTTCGACAGCCGTTTTCCGTTTGCAACCTGAAAACAATGTATCGTTTCGGTTTATACCTCCGTAATTAATACCAACCTAACTCGTAGGAACTAGAACCATTAATTCTACCTAATTAGGGCAGGGTAAGGTCGGGAATCGTGTGGAAATCGTTCACGGATCGGTAGGCACGGCTTGGTTTGTTTGTAGAAGATGAACTATTGACTTATTTGCAGTCAGCGCAGCAAAGCAAGGTCAGAGAAGCGAGAATTGGGTGGGCAGGTACAGTCGGACCTTCGAAGTCAAAGTATCCTAAAGAAGTACTAACTTACCACCAGTTCGAAAAAAAACTCTGATTAGAAAATCCTGGCAACAAACTCGACGAGGTAATATAGAAGAAAAAATTGAAAATTTATTCTGAACACGCGTGAAGCAAAACGACTTCTTGTGTCTATAATTTAGTATCCCGCCCTTAGTTACAATTACAATCTAAATTATTGTTTAGTAATATTTTGTTACTTCAAAGTAATGTTAGCAGTTAGCGTCCAAAAGCCGGATAATGCTAAATAAATGCAATTTTTATTGCTCTACATTGGTCGTTTTATTGATACATGGATTTGCTTTTAGAAAAATGATATGCCTTGCCAAAATAATGCACTTGAGGTTCCTGGGGTGCAATTTTTGAATCTCACCAGGTGACTAGAGCTCACCAAAATGGCCGAATCTCTATGAAAAATGGCTATTTTGGTAAGCTTTTGTTACCCGGTAAGATTCAAATGCAATTTTTGAATCTCACCAGGTGACTAAAGCTCACCAAAATGGCCGCAATTCTATGAAACACAACCGTTTTGGTGAGCTTTAGTCACCCGGTGAGATTCAAAAATCGCACTCCTGGTTGACTCTTGAAAACCTGCAAAACTGCTTTTTCTACTACACATAGGAAGACAAACAAGCAAGTGGGTCACCAGATGATAAGTGAATACCACCGCCTATACTCACCCTTAACACCAAGAAGATTGCGGATGCCGGAACACAACACTGCTACTTAGCGGTAAGCAGCTCGCTTCGCATGTCAAATTGACATGACAAGTAAAATAGTTAGTGACTACGATTTGATCTATAAAGTGACCTTGACATAGTAATATAGTGATTGGTAGGTCAGGGTTCAATTTTTACCCGAGTACGGCCAAGCCGAAAGGAAGGGTTATGTTTTTGTTAAAAGAACCTCCCCTTCGATAAATAAACATAACAACAAAAACGCAGTATGAAGCCGATTTAAAAGTTATCTCGTATACATTTTTCTACAAAAATTACGTCTTTTGCTAATTCATGTGGGATCCGTGGACAAATAAATAAAATAAATATTTTGGTACAATTTATACCAATTTACTCCAATTAAGCAACTGTTTTATCTCCGAAATAAAATGAAATAAATAAATAAACTAAAGCTGCTTGTGTTTTGGGTACTGGACCTAGTACTGAAGCTACCGGAGAATCGAACCAGCTAAAAATTAAAAAAATTAACACTCTATTTTATTCTCGCTTATTATAAATATTTTATCCTGAATAATAATCCTGACGATTAGTAGAATAAAATACAAGTGCTTAATTTTTGACTTTTAACAAGTTCGATTCCCGGGTCGGGCACGCAAATTTTGGAAAATATTTGAATGCAGTTTTTTTAAATTTAATAATGTTTCTTTTAAGTAAAACAATCTAGCTTAAGGGTTTAAGGTAGTTTCCCTCTAGGGCCTATAACTTTTTTTTACGGCCCTGTATAGATAGATAAATTACTTTAATACATATGACATCCATACATCCATCCATGGGACTCAGTTACAAACATTCGCATTTATCAAACAAACATTTACCCTTTCCGTGAATCGAACCAGGAACCTCTAGCTTCCTAGTCAGGGTCACTAACCACTAGGCTATCCGGTCATCTAAAAAAGTACCATTATTTTATCAGGATATTTTAATAGCAGTCCAGCAGGAATTGAACACCCACTTGATTAGAAATGGATTATCCCTCTCTCACCCATATCGACAGTGGAAATCACAAATGTCGTAAAGGACATTAAGAGACATGTCCCTTACGACATTTTAGATTTCTATTGATATAGCCACACTAATTTCGTAACTTGTGAATCCCGATCCGTCGGCAATGTGTCCTTTCCTTTGAAATTTAATTTCATAGGACGATAAAGGACATTTTTGGCCGGAGTAAAGTGGAATCGACACCAAGCAGAAGGTCATTATAGCTGTATGAAAAGAGTGTCTGTTTCAATAATATTATGTGTTCCAATATCTATTCATTGCAACGTCTGACTGACTGACAGTAGTATCTATCGCTTATATTGCATCGCCAATTTCACTAAGCTAAGTGAATGTGACAATGACAATTCAAAGTACATTACCACAGAATAAATAATAGTATGAGCGTACAAAATCCTCTCGCCGGGCGGCTCGCGTCAAAAGCAACGCACCCCTCGCGTCCGCCTTCCACCCGCGACTCCCGGCAACACGCTAGGGTTGCGCTGCGTTCGTTTTCAATTACACTGACACAGCAAGAGCGAGCGAGCGGGCGCGCGGTAAGCCGACGACCTACTGCGATTTGCCTACTCTGTAGGCAAGGCGGCCAAGCGTACCTACAGTATGTTGTGGAACCTCCTGGTAAAACGATCCGTTATTTGAATTTAGGAACGAGGCATAAAAAAATATTACACAGTTCCTGATGACATATTGAATTAAAGTTCTTTATGCATACACGGATTATTTAAGTAAGTGGGGAGGCAATAAATTGTGAGATAAAACAAGAGACGAGTACGGTGTGAAATTAAATTATAATGTTTTGGAACCTCGGGGACTGTTCTTATAACAATGGATGACATTTCATAATTATAACAAAAAGGTTCAGGTGAAGGTTTTTGTAATGCGATCTTGTTTAAAACGATTGAATGAAGCTTATTACGATAATATATCTTATGTTACGTTTTTAATAAACTGAGTGCCGATTTTCATGTCATTGAGTCAACGTTGAGATATCTCGAAAAACCGCAGTATGGAACTTCGAATGTTTCTTAGAATTTTGGACATCTTATGCTTCTAGCGTTCGACGTAATGCCGAGGTAGGTAAAGGTTTAAAATACGATATACTCTAACAACTATACTCCAGTTGTGAAATTACGTGAAAAAATCTCTTACCCCATGTCTTTGTATGATTTTTTATCTTAAATGATTGTTTGCGGATGATAGGACCTTGTGTAAGGGCCGCCGGGATCGCTAATACCATTTTGCTTGCTAATTCAGCCGCTAAGCAGCACTGGCACGAAGAACAGCAAGGGTCTATTTCGTTCCAGCGCTAAACAGGCGACGAAAAAATGGTTACGTAGTGCCAGCATTATGCAAGCGCTCTGGTATGCCAGCGAACCTGGCCCTAGCAACTGGATACGTCTAATTCCAGCATTAGAGCTACCAAAGGGCGCCGTATTATTATCTAGAGCTCGTCAAACTATCTTCTAGATAGATTTCCCTGTGACCTACAGACTGCGAAGTGAAATCGTCGTCACGCCGATCGAGCATCGTGACGGTTCAAAGCGCACGGTTTTTACGACGCATCGGAACCCGTGTTTGTGGAGTGTCTCTTATTAGCATTACTGGCGTTATTCGTTGCAGTTGTGTCATTGACAGTGTTATAGTAAAAACAACATACATCCCTATCTAATTTCTTTGATCTGGGGACCTTATACTTCATGCCAGTATGTTCAATGCTTAAAGCTTGCTGTCCTATTTATTGTTATATTTTTTAATGTAACCTGTGTATGCCATGTACTATTGTGATAATTGTTATCTGTTTTGAAAAGAGAAGAAAAAAAATTTACTGCTGAGTTTCTTGCGGTATTTCTTCTCAGTAGTATCTTCCATTTTCTAGCGCTAGTAGATTCAGACATGTAAAAGAGCCTATATGGCCTACTTGCAAAATATTTTTTTCATTTTCAGTCATTTTCATTTTCATTCAACAACCCAAGTAGTGGCCAACAAGCCAAAAACAATGAAAGATTTAGTAGCCCTAACATGACTAGCCATGTTTAGTTTATCAGAGTTTAAGCCTATGCGAGTCCCTTTCTTATGCCACTAGTTTGACAAAGACGCAGGGAGGGACAAGTTAAATTTGGGACGGTTATGTTAGGGCGACTTTTGCAGCCATATCAACAATTCGGCACAAATTACACCTTGTTACTCTGCGAAACCAGTGTCGTGTACTTACGAGCAGAATAGCCCCGTCTGTGTATCATTGTATATTTTCCAAGCAAATCTCCAAAGAGATTCTGATTCGTTGCCAACCATTAGGTTTCTTAAGGCTTTGTCATCATCTATCAACGTCCTCATATCCAGTCAAACTGACGGCTGGAAATGGCAGGTCTAAATCAAGCCTAGATCTGGTGTTAGACTCAGAATAACAAGTACTTACCTAATTCTGAAATGGGCTTCTGTCACCTTACCTTGCCTTGCCGTTTTTATTATCAAAATTGTTCATTTACAAACAGATTATGCTTGCTCTGTCGTTTCATCCATACAAACAACATTTGTTTATATGAAAGTGCATCTCTTGAGAACGGCTATTTTATTTATTGTTTTAAAATGTTTGTAATAGTTTGGATTAGGTTTTTATGGAAAGTAAAATTAAAATTAATTTTTATTTACTTGCGTAAATCAATAATGATTTGTTGTTGTGTTTGGGTTAATAACAAAAATATTGTACCGTTCCTAAAATAATTAATATCAGGTTCTTAACAGCTTCGTACTGATTTATAAGTTTGGTAACTGTCTAATTCATCCATTGATTTATGCAGCCTGAAATAAATGTGTTTATTTTTTTTATTTTTTTTATGAAATAGGAAGGCAAACAAGCAAGTCGGTCACCTGATGGTAAGTGACCACCACCGCCTGTATACACCCGCAACACCCAGAAGATTCTGCAATCTTTCCAACCCAAAGGGCTAAAATGAAATACCTCTTGTGCCAGTAATTACACCGGCTGTCTTGGTATCCACGCCGGAACACAACAGTGTAAGCACTGTTGCTTAGTGGCAGGATTAGCGAGCAAGATGGTGGTAGTGATCCGGACGGACCGCGGCGGAGCGGGTTACCACCCGCAAATAATTCTCAGATTATTTTAGATTATTTTAAAATTAACTTTTTAACTGTCAAGAAAAAGTGTCTCGATTATGTCATAGCGCAGTCAAGCATGGTTTAGATTAAGCATTCACCGCTAAGCATCACTTTCATTGGTCCCCGCGCTTCTGGTATGCGGGGCACGTCAGGGAGCCAAAATCGAGGGGCCTATCCGGCACGTGGCGACTATCGCTACGAGCTTAGCGAATCCTGCGCTAGACGCTAACGTATTAGCGGTACTTGCCTAACACCATAGAAATAGTATAGCATAGAAAGAAAATATTAAAAGCGATATTTTATTAGCTGATCTCTTTACTTTCAATGGCAGTACAATACAAACGACTACACACTCTAATGTTCCGCTTCAATTGACCTGTACACACAGGAATAAACAAAATGGTCACCTTTGGTGTACATTGAGGTAGTTTAGTCTACATTTTTCCTATTAATTTGCAGGTTTGACGTACACCAATGGTAACCGTTTTGACAGTTTTGCGTCCAGTCGTTGGTTACAGTATGAATGCGCCGGCTGGATCGATACTTACCACGCTATGATAAGACTTTGTGCCTGTGTGTTTATGCGTGTATTTTGGATCTATGTTGTTTCGTGTGAAAGGGGATAAGGGTGGGTATTTGCATGAAATAAATATATGGCGCACAGACGCAACTGTTTTGCACGTGCACAGCACTGGTTCCGCGTAGTAGCAAGGTAATTTGTTCCAGTATATGGACCTCCTCCTAGTAACGCCTGAATTTACTAATTTTACCGCACTCTCATAGAATACCGGCGTGTAGTAGTAGCTTGCTACTGCGTTTCGTACGATGAGTGAGGACCTACGAGCAATAGATCAGAGATTCTCTTGAGATTGCTGGTTCCTATTGGAGGCGAGGATTACTTTCTATGAGGTGACCCGCATCTTCGTTTCCCTTCCAAAAAAATCCGTTGCAACAACCGAGATCCTATCGTTGTCAAATTCGCTAAGGACCTCACCGGTTAAGCCCCGGCATTGCTCAACGCCGATCTTCCTATTAACGCGATGTTGCGTAGGAGTTGCGTAACAGTTGCTTGAATATGGAAGTTAAGATTAACGAGGACCCGTCGGGTTTTGAGTCGATCCGGCTCGAAGGACCACCGGTAATAGGGATGGGAGATGAATTGGAATCGCACCTTAATGATGATATGCTATAGTGTTATTTAAATAGAAGTTATATCGGCTTTTATGGTGCTATAATAAGACTATTATAGTCAGCTTCAAAAGTGGGTGCAGTCAAGGTATATTTGGCAACATAGGTATTCATTAATTCTTTACTTTAGATATGAAAATTCTTTTCTAAGCTTTTGGTAAGAAATAACTGTAAAGAAGGTTTCTTCGTTTCTGAAAACCATTTCTTTTTTAGTATGTAAGGAACAAAGGGGGATGGAATTTAGTATGTACTCTACGATTTCGCGGGGATAGCTAGTTAATTTTAAAATTCATTATTATTAATTAAATATTGGTACTAATTACCTTACTATTCCTTGTGCTAGGTACCTGTTTTAGAGGAATAGCAATCCGGTACAGTCCGGTTAGTTAATTGTAAAAGGATGATACTAAGTGAAATGTAGAAGCGAGATGACAATATTTTTCGACGAAAACCTAAGGATTTTAAGTGAAGTTTACATCAAGATGTAATTCCGTGCAATGCTTTAGATTTTGTTTTAGTTACATAATAAACTCGCAATGACGCTCCATACTTTGTAACAAAATCATCAATATAAGAGTCGCTAAGCCTTGCTCAGCACAAAAACTCAGAGATGGTAAAAAACGTTGCGAGGACGTCCAGTTTTTACCCGCGTTCCGGTCAAATGGCGATGTGGAGCGAAACACATTCGATCCCGAGTTACCCTATTTGAAGTTGCTCAATTAGTCTACGTTGATGATTTAACATCAGCAGACATAAGCAGAACGACGATCTGGCGAGGATTGCTGGAAACCGGTGGATGCGAGCAGTACAAGACCGACCGGTGTGGAGATCCTTGGGGAAGGCCTATACCCAGCAGTAGGCGTTTTCCTGCTGATATGATGATGATGATAATTGAGACATATGCAGATTGGCGCAAGAAAGATGTATCTAGGCTAGACTTATGCCCTCCGCAGGTGCCAACAAACATGGGAATATTTCACGTGATTTGTTAGAACCTTTTCTCGAAATAGTTACAATATGATTACTAGTTTATCTCCTGGCATTAGTGGACAAAGATCGTTTGTGATTTACATTGCTTCTTTAGACCATAACATGATACCTGAACTTCTATCTGAAGGCAGCAATGTACTCCGCTTAATTTTATTTACCATGGCATTTCTGACGATAACCGACACTTCGTGAAATAATTGTTCTGTGTATGTAGATGATTTAAGGATCCCACATATGCAGACCGTCGCAAGAGAGATATACCTTGGCTTGTAGTATCCACGCGTGTCAACAAAGATGTATAGTTCACGTGACTTATTAGAATCACTTTACAATTTTTTAATGCTTGAACCTTTTTTCTAGCTGCATTTTTCACGAATTGTGTGTTAACAACGCAGCCCAAGAAGGAAAGGCGGGATGACTTGGACGCGTTTGAAAAAGAATGGCCTGACATTGCGCCAGATTGGGAGTAGCGGAAATCTGGTGGAGAGGACTTAGGGACACAAATACAGGCCTACGGACTTCCTATACTATGGATGGCTATGGACAACCCTTTAATAATTGTAAAGCTCCTTTTGAAGACCCCTGTTGCTATGACTCTTAAATTAATGCCAGGAACGCCATCTATGGAGATTAAAAGGAAGAACTGGACAATGATACAATGGCGAATATTTGATCAACGGCGACTCAAACAGACATAACATTCTCACATCGGTAAGCTTATTAAAAGTCATTGAGTATAATCTGTTATTAAAACAATCTGATGGTTGTACTTATTACGAGCTGTGGTCTACAGACTATGAATAAAACAGTGTAGTCACTCGCTTCCTTTTTTACCCGAATACGCCAAAGCCAAAAGGAAGTGTTATGTTTTTATTCATAGCAGAGTTGATGTCAGTCTCTGGGTAGTCAACTAGTCAGGGCAAAATTCGTATAGCTGGGCTAATATTTTTTTTACCTACTAATTAATCTGTCTGTAACATTTTCAAAGCAATAGAAGTTTTTAATATAATATAATATGTTTTTTTTATAATTTAATTTACGGTGTTCGTTTATCAAAATATCTTTTCAAAATACAATACTCATAACTCACAATTTGTTCAAAATGTTTTCGACTAAGTACTATTAGGTGAACAAAGTCTCCATCTGTTCCTGTATGTCCTTAATTCCTATAATGTATATTCGGCCGCCTTTTCCTTCGAAACCACGCAACGGATTTTAATACCGTTTTAACTGTCATTTAGAGATTGTTTTACTGAAGATTATTAAGTACATTGCACCCCGATTGTACCCGTGCAAACTTGGGTGGTTGGGGTTTAAAATAAATAAAAGCTTTTTGATTTTGACAGCGCTCGCTGTATAAATATCCTATGTACTGTGATGGCACTGCCAGGTACATTGTCTCGTAAAAACCTGGTGACGTCACCAACCTTTGTTCTCATCTACTAGCCAACACAAACTTACATATACACCTCTACCACACCACTTTAAACTTTACTTTCACAAACATAAGGTGCTTTTATCTGCACATTAAAATTGTTCATCAGACCTAAGTGATAACTCTCGTGTACTTAACGGGCGTCGAATGTATTTTCAACGCTATTTTAAAGGCAATAAAGCTTCTTAGTAGTTTCAAGTTCTATTGCGCGATTACTTATCTCAGCATAGCAATTAAAGTCGACGTTTTCGTTTGATATGAATTAGTCTTTGTGTTGCTTAAGATTTGGTTGAGTTTTGAGTGGATAGTGCAGTTGCAGATTAAATGTCTGTTGGTTGCAGCTCGTCGTTCCGATTACATAACTGCGACTGTACTTGACTTCCAACTTAGTTGATGAACGGGTACAGTCGGACTCACAAGTTGTCACTTTAACTAACCTTGGCTTCTTCTTCTTTAGATGCCTCTCCAACCAGTTGAGGTTCACTGTCAGCTCCGTATACTTGTCTTGCTTGCTTATAACTCATATCTATCTCGACTACATGCTAACTTGCGTGCTTTCTTGCATGTCAGCTTGCACTTTGAACCATCTTGAGGCCCCTATGCAATGTAAGACTCAGGCCCCCTTTCCTCGTAGGCGGGACATTTTTCTCACGGATCTCAGGGCCGGACCGGTGCTGGGCCCATATTAGACAACTGTCTATTTCGCCTATATGGATAATCCGGAACTGTACACGCTTGTTTGCTCGCTCGATAGCTTGCATGCTTGCTTAATTATACCTAATTATATTATTGGAACGAGACAGAAATAGATAACTTAATGACTTTAGTTTCCGATGGTACACCAGGCGTGAGCTTCGGAAGGTCAGCAGAAACTATGCAGCGTGGTATCACGATCTCAATACCACGTAACAACACAACGACACAACAACCAAGAATAACACGTAACACCTAAACCTTATTAATAAAGTTATAGTGTACAATGTTGATTGGAATTATTTTGTTTATCAACCCAGATCCGAGTTAAATATTGTAAATTATAGGTCGATTGTATTGTGTTTTTTGTGTAAAAATCATTACTAGGGATATTCGGTGTCATTCTTTTTTGATGATGGCATTAATTTTGTTAGACATAGCTTCAGAATATACCGGATATGAATTCGTATAATGGTTTTTATGTATGAAAATAATTATTAACTTGAACCCGATATGACTTAGGAAAAACCTTTTTTATTTAGAAAAATTGGGTTAGTAATTATTTTATTGTAGGTAACCAAATTGTTTTTGGATTGTTAATTTTTATTGTAAAATGATTATAATCGCGGGTGGTAGGACCTTGTGCAAGGTCCGTCCGGATCGCTACCACCATCTTGCTCGCTAATCCTGCCGTTAAGCAGCAGTGCTTTCACTGTTGTGTTCCGGCGTGGAGAGCAAGACAGCCGGTGTAATTACTGGCACAAGAGGTATTCCATCTTAGCCCTCTGGGTTGGCAACGCATCTGCACTCTCTTTGTTGTTGCAGGTGTCTATAGGCGGTGGTGATCACTTACCATCAGGTGACCCACTTGCTTGTATGCCTTCCTATGTTGTATAAAAAAAAACATTAATTTCAAGTTATTGCAGCAATGACAGCAAAATATTTTTGATGGTTTTAGTTTTATTTCCAGAATATTAAAGACGTTATAACTGTTAAAATAAAATACTACATCTTTGTGTTAAAAAAAGAGATTCCTTAAAGTTTGGATAAGGGTCCAGGGTTCCATAGCAACCAACTGAATCATTTTTTTTTTTATAGAACATAGGAAGGAAAACGAGCAAGTGGGTCACCTGATGGTGACACCACTGCCCATAGACACCCGCAATACCAAAGGGATTGCAGATGCGTTGCCAACCTAGAGGGCTAAGGTGGAACACCTCTTGTGCCAGTAGTTGCACCGGCTGTCTTGCTGTCCACGCAGGAACACAACAGTACAAGCAGTGGGGCTTAGATGGTAGTAGCGATCCGGACGGACCATGTATAGTCGACCAAGAAATTGCTTAACCACTTTTCGCCCGTATTACAAAGGGAGAAGGTTCAAAAGTGGTCAAGCAATTTCTTGGTCCACTATACAAGGTCCTACCACCCGGAAATAAACGCAATTAGTTTTTTTTTTTTTACATGAAAATAAATTTTAATGATAATGACAACACAAAGAAAAATTAGGGTTATGGCAGGACTTGAACCTGCAACATTATTCCGGCGTTGCGTTTGCCAGCTTCGCAAAAAAAAACGGAAGTAAATTTCGATTATAAAAAAAGCAGATAAATCAAATATGGATTGAGTTACTGAAATTCGGTCTTTTACTAATTTACTTATCAAATCGACTCTGCATATATTATAACTTATAACCTACATCTACATCTACGCTAATATAATAAAAAAGTAAACTTTGTTTGTTTGTTTGTTAGTTTGTTTGTGCGTAGGGGATAATCTCTAGACCTACTGAACCGATTCAAAAAATTCTTTCACAAATAGAAAGCTACACTATTCCTGATGGACATATGCTACTAATTTTACGTGAACGAAGCCGCGCGCGTCCGCTAGTAAATGTATAATCTTACAAGAATTACTGAAATTAAGTTCAAGATCAGGTTAGAGAGATCGTCCTGGGCCACAACACGCAATTCGTTCGATACGCAAATAAATCACAGCTGCGTGTTATGTGGCGTGTGAAAACCTAGTTATACAGGTACAGTAGTTATATGTTATCATGCCCTAGATTTATCGATGTTAGTAGGTATACGGGGTCAGCAATCCTAACCGAACCATCAAAATCCTTGTAAGGCCCAAGGTCCTATATGCAGGAAACACATACACACACTCACGCGCGTTCGCACAAGTGCATACATATAAGTGTTTTAATAATTGTAATACCTCATAAATAATATAGTTAAGAACTACATTTTAAGTAATTATGACATTGCTATACCCTGAGGGGACCATGCAAGTCTTAGCATTTAAATTTTATTTGTTTTTATATGAATGAAATAAGCAAAGAATAAAGTATAAACGACCAAGTGATGTTGAAGTGCTTTCAAACTGACATGGCTTAAGATTTATAGAACGAAATTTGACGTGGGCCTTACGAGGATAGGTATAGGTATAGATTCTCGCGGGCTTGTTTCCGCAACTCGACGCCTTGGAAAAAGCGCCTATTTTGCGTGATGAATGGGTGGCACTACTCTTGCCAACCCAGATCTTCCAAGAAGCCTAGCAGACCCTTAATGTTGCCGATACGAGGATATACTAGCCCGAACTGTGTCCCACTACTGGGCACAGGCCTCCCTTCCCTTCCCCCGCGCATCACTTACCTTGAGCTTTCTTCAAACAGTCAAGTAAAAATAGATCCAGGGTGTAAAGACGAAGAGATGTTTTGCTAGCGTAAACGTTAGAAGCAACGACAACATTATAGACTTGACGTAAGAAGACGTAAGTGACGCAAACGTCAAAAAGTGTGGAATGTCATCGTCAAATCCATATATATTCTGCGGTTTTTACCAGCGTTGACGCTAACAGGGTGTCATATTGTCTAGACACACAGTTCGTCTTAGCATCTTTGTTTACCTGTCGCGACGCCGGATTCGGTTTTGGGGGAACCACTTGGTAGCCTCATTTAGATCCGGGCGCTCACCTCTGTCCCATAGGTGGTGCATAACCTAATCGATATAGGTACGTTAGATGAGGTCAAGCGTCTCCATGGTAACAGAATTATCAACAACAGACTTCAATCAAAGAAAGCTCTCAATTGGCCCACCAATGTTGGCAGATGTTTGACCAAAACTTCATAAGAATACAGTTAGGAGTAGGGGCTGGCGCCTTACTGACGACTTAGGTAGAGACAGCCACATTTGATTTTTAATATTCGTTTTTTTTTTTAAGTGTACAAGATTAAACGTATTATTTTTCTCGATCGTCTTTAAATTATCTTTATTTACATGGCAAGCGGTACCCGGTTGTTCTATTCTAGTCAATCGATAGGAAACATGCACTAAGCGATGATAGAAACTTGTTGAATGTTTTAGAAGAGCAATCGTTTGAACCTAAACTTGACTCTTTATCTTAAAGCAGCAAGCAGTTTTTGTTGCTAAAAAACCAATACAGATATGTTTAAGAGGACTGTCTGGAACTGGATATTAAATAAACAAATGTCTAGGGACCATTATTGTCGCGTTGTACAAGATTGCACTCCAGGTCTCGAGAGAAGCGGAAATTTATTATTGTTGTGTTATTCTTAACCCCGTGTTATAATTCTCGACTTCCCTCGTAAGGCCGTTAAACAACTTATCCATTCTAACTCAAAAATTCAAAATTTACATTATTTTATTAACAGACTACTAATTGGTCCAGATTTGTTAGTAACAATCAAATAATTATTGACTACGTTAGTAAGTTACACAAAAACCAAACAATCTACCGCCTAGCGGACATAACAAGCTCATACTGCCTCATGATAGGGGAGTCGTGCCTGGCCGCAACAGTGCTCAGGACGGGGTTGGGGAGTCAGCTGTCAGCGGTAGCTTTAGGGGATGGCAAGCTCGGAAACAGCCCCTAGGGTTAGGGGTTTTAAACCGAGGTCAAGTTCCAGTATCATACTACGCTAGTAGACACTGGATCTTGAGCTCGGTTTAAAATTACGACCCTTAGTCTTGCTCTTGCAGACACTTCGCGCAATAATCCAAGTATCAATCATTGCCTGGGCAGACAGCTTTGACACCTTCATTTTCAGCCTGCACACGTCCACTGCAGAACATAGGCCTTTCCAAGAGAGCGCCACCAAATGCGATCCTCCGCTTTCCGCATCCAGCCGCTACCGGCCACCCTTTTCAGGTCATCCGTCCAACGAGCGGGCGGTCGTCCCACGGGCCGTTTATTGTGCGGTCTCCACTCCAGTACACGCCTCCCCTACCGGCCATCAGCTCTGCGACAAATGTGACCCGCCCACCTTGACACCTTACCGGAGAGAAGAGCGAGCAACCAGCAGGGGATTGAGCAAGGGGAGTTTACTTAGCACGCTAAAGGGTGCTCCTATTGAGGTGACCTTGGGCTTTGGATGCTAAGGGAGATTTTGCAAGTAACTAGAGTTTAGGTACCTACTAGGACTAGGGCCTCGTAAGAAGCTACTGCCTGGAGCCTCGCAACGGCTAAAGTTGCCCCTGTTGGCTGTCAAACTATGAGCTATTGCTCAATAGTTTGGGAAGGGAGCCATTGGAACTGTGAGGTCAGCCTGGGTAATCAACAGTAAATTTGTTTGTTTGTTTGTTCATGTGGCGTGTCTGGCGAGCGCTTCCGCGGATGGAGCGGTAGCAATCAATGTTTAACAATTACATCATAGAGTAGGTTAGATAGACAGCGGTATCCTTTGTGAGTAAAATGTGAGTGTAATGAAAACGAAACAAAAACGAGAAAGAGAATGAGATTGAGAGTAACAGTAAGAATGAGGATGAGAATCAGAATGGAAATGATTATGAGAATGAAGATGGGAACGAGAATGAGAGTGATAGTGAGATAAGAATGAGAATGGTAATAGGAATAAGAACTAAGAGTTATAGTCAGATCGAAAATAAGGATAAAATAAAATTTAAAAAATATTTTTGTACGTACATTGCAGATAGGCTGTTTAAACTTCTGATTCTACCAGCGCTTCGAAACATGAAATATTCTGTTGAGAAGAATCGCCGCCGTATCCTTTTTAGGGTTCCGCACCTCAAAAGAATGGAACCCTTGTAGGATTACTTCGTTCTCCGTCTGTCAGTCTGTCTGTCAAGAGCCTTTTTCTTAAGAACGCGTTGAGGTATCGAGTTGAAATTAATGTCAAATACTCAAATCTGCAGTCCTCTAGAGTTGTGAAAAAATCAAACTTCTAAGTCAATGAAATCAATAGATACGGCAGTTTATGCCGCATATTTCAGACACTCGCAAGGAAATCAATAACCTATAGACCTAACTTTTATACCTTCTTGTTGATCTAAAACCATGAAATTTTGCAAGAAATAAGGTCTCGCAGCACAAATGAAGAGAAAAGTTCGAAAAACGTGAATTTGAAGTCACAAAACAGAACTTTTCGTTAGAGTGCTTAGTAAGTTTGTACGGAACTCTTGCTACGCGATTCAGACTTGTACTTGGCTAGTTTTTTTACATAAAAACTATGCCCTGTAATTCATAAACTAGTCAAAGGTACCTGTAAATAAACATAAAACGCCTTCTCACTTCATCTTACGCTTCTATGCAAGTATTATCTACTCTGTCGTCGAGAAGGAAAATTAATTTCGTCACAACGGAATCGGCACGTACGATCTAGCTGGCACCCGGTATTGATGCTTAATCCGACCAATATCGTTATGGATGCCGATACTGAAATGAAATGAAATGAAAGTTTACACACGAAAGACGTGGTAACAATAAAAAACGGTCAAGTGCGAGTCGGACTCGCGTACGACGGGTTCCTTACCATTATCTATAAAAACGGCAAAAAAATCATATCTGTTGTATGGTAGCCCCTTTAAATATTTATTTTGTTCTTTTTTTACCCGACTACGGCAAAGCCAAAAGGAAGGGTTTTGTTTTTTAGTGTTTGTTGTTATAGCGACAACAGAAATACATTATCTGTGAAAATTTCAACTGCCTATCTATCACGGTTCTTGCGATACAGCAACGAAGTCACGGGCGTCCGCTAGTTCTTAATAAAAATATACACTGAAAATATAGAAACAATACTATTTAAAAACAAGAATGGAATTATTCGATTAAAGGTCATGCATTACTCTCAAACACATTCGCTGGCAATACAATGTATCTCGTATAGTATATTATCTACAGTCGCTATCCTGTATAAGCCTCTCTAGATGGGTGCTCTGGGGATTTCGATGTCATTAGGGGTATTTAAGCAGTAAAAAAGGTTCATTAAGACCACCACATGATTATCCAAAAACCGGGTAAGAGTATCAATTGATGTAAACTTTCGCGATTTCCACACATACCTCGACATTTCGGCCATGTTTTAACGTCCGTTGAAATATAGCCGAAACGTCGAGGTAAATTAACCATATTATTATACCTTTATCGCATAAAAGTCCCGATAACGTAATAAATACGTATACAGGAATTTTTTTAATTTTTTTTATGAAATAGGAAGACAAACAAGCAAGTGAGTCACCTGATGGTAAGTGATCACCACCGCCTATAGACACCCGCAACACCAAGAAGATTGCAGATGCGTTGCCAACCCAGAGGGCTAAGATGGAATACCTCTTGTGCCAGTAATTACACCGGCTGTCTTGCTCTCCACGCCGGAACACAACAGTGCAAACACTGCTGCTTAGCGGCAGGATTAGCGAGCAGGATGGTGGTAGCGATCCGCATGGACCTTGCACAAGGTTGATGATTTTTTTTTATGTTGAAATATAACGCCTAAATGGGAAACATAGCAATGTTCTCTGCCGGCCACTTAAATAAACGTCATTTATTAAGAGTATGTTTTAAAATATTTTTTTCATGTTAAAGCTTATCCTCCTCTATTTCCACATGCAACAACACACATCACACATACTTAACTACTAAACACCACCACTAAACACTATCTACAAGGTACGTTTCGCCTCTTTGCGCGGCATCATCAGGATCTTAAAGGGTACGAGTGTTTGCTACTTGAACAGTATCCACACAGCACTGATTTCACAGAGAAGCAAGGTAAGTTCCAATTTATTGATATGAGCATTGCACAGAAAAAACAGTTTTGTTACACGTAACCGAAGTTTTGTTTACCTTTTAAACAAAAAGTGACTACCGAACTATTTATTACACCTTACCTAACTGTTGATTTGTTAATAAATCATTAAATGTTTATCAGTAGCAAACATTTTTGCTATCTTAAACGAACTTTGATTACCATTAACCAAAATCACTAGTAACCAAACAATAGTTTTGTCTCTTTTTCAGAGGATCCGCAAACTAACGTAAACGTAAAGTAACTGAATCTATAAATGAAAATGAAAAAAATATTTATCTACACATATATCATAAATGCTCTATAATGCGTTCAGAAACCGTAGGTAATGACCAGCATTATAACAACCCAAATTATTATGAGAATTTTTCTAATTTGTTTCTAAATTTGTTCAAATTCATTTTTTATTACATAATTTGAATGTGTACAGTCTATAGATATTTAATAGGTACCTAGCACTAGTAGCTAATAGCAATGCAAGTCATTGCTCTATGGCTTCTGAACCCACCATAGAGTACGTATGATATGTGTGTAGATAAAGTAATGTATGCAACTGTACATAATTAGGTCTTAAAACACTCGTGTGATCCTATTATGAAACTCGCTGACGCTCGTTTCATAAAACCACACTCGTGTTTTAAGACCCCTCATTATGCAACAGTTGCATAAAATACTATTTGCAAGTAGGCCATATAGGCTCTTTTACATATCTGAATCTACTAGCGCTTCGGAAAATGGAAGATACTACTGAGAAGAAACGCCGCAAGAAACTCAGCAGTTTAATTTTCTTTTTTCTTCTCTTTTTAAAACAAATTATGAGAGATTAACTTTAATATATTACTACCTAAATATATTATGTACGAGTAGATAGCTTAGATGTACGGTTATAAGTAAGGTTAGCTACCATCTTTTCCCTTTGTTTTTGTCTTATTTCTTACGCACAATAAAATATTTACGCACGCATATTCAAACACGCGTAAACCTTCATGAACCGAATGATATCCGGCTTGCTTTATGTTATTCTTGCCGTATGCGGGACATTTTGATCCGGGTATTATCCGGGTCAGGCGTGGTTATTCATGATTAAATATCCTTATGGGGTGTCAGTATCTTAAGAAATGGTATTTTATCGTAGGTGCCATTCGCGGGTGGCATCTTGCGTAAGGTCCGACCCGATCGCTACTACCATTTCCTCGATAATCCAGCCACTAAGCAGCAGTGCTTGAACTGTGTTCTGGCGTGGAGAGCAAGACATCCGATGAAGTTACTAGCAAATCCTCTGGGTAAGCAACGCATCTTCAATCTCCTTGGTGTTGCAGGTGTCTATGGGCAGTGGTGATCTTTTAGCATCAGATGACCCATTTGCTTGTTAACTTCCCTTTTCCATGAAAAACGGGGTTTTAGGCCGTGTTCGTCAGTCACAGAAGACTCTTATATGTATAAGTATGTATTTGTTAAAGTAGATTATGATGTATGTTCTGAGTTTATTTAATGTACCCGTTAGGCAATGGAAGTAAAAAAGTAAATATATTATTTCTGCGAAGTCTACATTTCGGGAAGGTATATAAATGGAGCTCAAAACGAATTCTACGTAAATCCGACAAGAAACAAGACGAATGTGATGGAATGGAATATTATTTTAGCACCGTATGAAAAATATTTAATAAAAATAACGGATAAATGTTAAGCTTTTAATGAAACCACCTCAGTCCCGAAAGCGAGAGTTCACAGGGTTGGTCAATATTCAAGGGATGATATCAAATGACCAACCAATAAAAGTCTGTAAACATAAAATGACCAGCAAAATTTCAAGAAGAATGACTAAATAATGCCAGGATACTAAATAGTGGCAGGACCTTGTGCAAGGTCCATCCAGATCGCTTCCACCATCTTGCTCGCTAGTCCAGCTTCGAAACAGCAGTGCTTGATTGTTGTGTTCCGGCGTGGAGAGCAAGACAGCCGGTGAAATTATCGCATAAGAGGTTTTCCATCTTAGTCCTCTGCGTTGGAAACGCATCTGTAATATCTTTGGTGTTGCGGATGTTTATAAGCATTGGTGATCACTTACCATCAGGTTTTTTTGGTAGTCATTCAGGGAGTTGTCTCCAACCGTCACTACTTTTGTGTTTTTTCGTCGACCAGTAATGAGAATTTTTCAAAGGGATAAAGTCGGTAAAAATCTTCACAGCCTCGACTGGTGACGTCAGTTGTTTATTGCTTGGTAACTATTCTGTTTATGTGTCAAGACCCGTAGTAAAGAGTATCACAGCTGCACGCAGCACGCCGTCTTTCGCCAGAGAACACCGCCTTCGGTGTTTCCGTTATGAACAGACACACAAGCTCCAATCAAAACCTATTCATATTATAACTACTGAACTGTATGAAAATGTCTTTCCATGCCATGTCATTCTAAGTAGGTACGTGAGTATGTTTGTGTAAACCGGCCAATATCCCAAACGGCGATGCGTCTTCTACTCGAGTTCTTAATACCAATCCTCATTTGTTTGGCCTCCGTCAGGATGACGAATGGGTGTCAACTTAGCCCAGCCACCGTCCAAGGCATAGGCGAATGCAAGACGACACTTGGATAATAATCTCACCAGGTGACTAAAGCTCAAAGAATGGCCGAATCTCTATGCCATTTTGGTAAGCTTTAGTCATCCGATGGGATTCAAAAATCGCACTCCAGATCCTCGGTTAAGGAAGATTTTAAAAACATAACTTAAATTATTGTAAGAAACATGGTGTTTCTTACAATAATTTAAGTTGTGCAAGAAATAAACATCATAGTAATAAATGGAACGTACTCCGACCAAATCGGAGACATTCTGGAGAAAGGCCAGGTTCAGGAGTACTCTAAACCAAAGAGCAGCAAAGAGCATGAAGAATGTTATGAGAGTAAGTGAAGCAAAGATTGTAGGTACTCGTATGTCAGGATCGTAGCAAATGGAAATCCGTGGTCTCTGCCTATCCCTCCGGGAAACAGGCGTGACTTTATGTATGTATGTATAATAAATGGAACAAAAGGACCGAGCGTCGAGAACGCCGGATAAAGTGTCGAGTGGTGTTCTTGATGGTAGTTAAGGTTATAGTTGCGTTTAAGTTGTTATGTTTTTTTTTAAACAACATAGGAATTCAAACAAGCAAGGTTTATGTGGAGAGAGGGTGGAAAAATAAACATTACAATATAATGATGTAGTTATGTAGTCTACTTTATTGCAACTGATTTGCGGAGTAGCAAGTTACTTTCTTCCAATTATGTGAAAGGTATGGAATTGAGGTCACGCACACTAAGGCATATCATGTGTATAACGGAGTATTTCGTTCGAATTTTAAATTCATTGCTTTGTTCTGGGTACTTGTGTGTGTTGTTGATCTCTATTGCCTTTACCTATAAGTAATGTTTAGGTTACATTGCTTACAATTCCCTCGCTCGTCGCTCTTCACTTGCGTGTGCCAACCAACGTCAAGTGACGTTAAAATTCCCATCTCGCAGTCACCCTGCCCCGCTAGTGTCCACGTTTTGCGATAATTTATGGAGCATGGATGGCAGTTAATAGCCACCCCTAGACCTGCCCTTGCCTTATCTCTACTACTATTAATTTCTAATATAAGTTTGTTTCTTTTACTTATACATATTTACATAGTCTAAAGTAAAGTAGCTGTTTCTTGTATGTCCGAAACTATTATAGTGTATCTTCGGCCGTATTCTCCTTCTAAGCCAAGCAATGGATTTTGATGCGGTTTTCACTGTCATTCAGCGATTTTTTCAGGGAAGGTGTTCATAAACACGTGTTGTCTCTAAGGCTCCTGCCTCGAGACTCTTGTTTGGAACCGCCTTTTCTACCTTCCTTAACAAATTCAAAATTTAACATTTATAAAAACGGCCAGTGTTCCAAACTGTTACCGTGAAGGCCCTATTACAGTATTTAATTCTGATTGTACTCATGCGAAGCCGTTGCAAGTCGCTAGTACAAGTGTAATGTGACTTTATCTTGTACTAGCGGACGCGCGCGACTTCGTTCACGTAAAATTAGTAGCCTATGTCCATCAGGAATAGTGTAGCTTTCTATCTGCGAAAGAATTTTTGAGATCGGTTCAGTAGTTCCAGAGATTACCCCCTACATACAAACAAACTAACAAAAAAACAAACAAACAAAGTTTACCTCTTTATTATATTAGTGTAGACTAGTGTAGATGAAACCAAAATATTCATTCAAAATATTAAGAACATTTGTTTTAAAGGCCATAAGATGTAGAAAGAAAAGGAAAATATTACAATTAAGAACATTCCAGCTTTATTAGGAGTTATTTAAGTTTTAGTTCGTTCTTCCTTCAGTTCCAGGTTACTATATCCTTTCGCTACAGTCTTCGTTTTCAGGTAGGCGGCGAGGTGGATGCGTCCTCGGGTGAAAGGCATCGGAGGCAGGTGTTCTGCTGAAGCAGTCATGTTGGTAAAGTGATATGTCGCCTGGAACATTTTCAAGAGTGGTAAATAATATTATTATCAATAAAATCATTTACTTCTGGCTGCATAGGCCTAAAAAATACCTCTTCTAGTCTGCCTTGCTATTTTATAAAAATCGCCCAAATGGAAGTCGGACTCGCGCACCAAGAGTTCCGTACAAACCCACTCACTGACTGGAAATAACACCGCTCTCTAACAGTGCCATCGAAGAATGGCGTCAGAAATAGATCCTTGTAAAAACGGTAGGCTAATGTCTAGTCGATTGCACGGAAGGACAACATTACCTTGTTGACGACCTATATGGCACAGTGGCACATGTGTCTGCTTACTGTGCAAGAGGTCCCGGGTTCAAATCCTGGTATGGGCAAATATTTGTGTGACGAACACGAATGTTTGTACCTGAGTCATGGATGTTATTTGTATTTAAGTATGTATTTATCTATATATAAGTATGTGTCTAGTACCCATAGTACAAGCTTTGCTTAGTTTGGGACTAGGTCAATTGGTTTAAATTGTCCCAAGATATTTATTTATTTATTTATTTATTTATTTGCACCGAGAGACAGCGCCATGTGTGGAGTTAACGCATGACAGTTGGTTTTCTCCGTTCTAAACTAGATGGTGCTAGGAATCGCTACAGTACAACGCACAATTTTTTTTTTGTGATGTAACTACAAATGTACGGTTTTAGGATTTTTTCTTTATTTGTGCTGTAAGGTCTTGCTTTTTGCCAAATTGCATGGTTCTAGGTCAACGGAAAGTACCCTACAGGTTTTCGAATCCTTTGCAAATGTATGAAATTTGCGGCATAAACGGCCGTAACTTTTGTTTGAGATGACTTAGAAGATTGGTTTTTTGCACTGCAGACCTGAGTATTTGATATTTATTTCAAGTCAATCTTTAGGTCAATATTCACGCGTTCTTGAGAAAAATGGTCTTCGCAGAGAGACAGACGGATAACATAGTGATCCTAAATGAAGGGCTCCGTGATTTCCTTTCGAGATACGGAACCCTAAAAAAGAAAAATACCTAACAGACTTACGGCAGGCAACGGGCACTTGTCGTAGGACAACTGCTTGCGGATGGCGGCGCCGAAGATAGGATCCTTGAAAACGAAATTGCACATTTTGAAGTGCATCTCTATGAAACTGCGCCGGTATTGGTCGTTCACAGCTTCATAGAAAACTACTTCAACCTGCGAATTAAATAATAATAAATTGTTTTATTATAAGCTCACGCATGTTTTCCTTTGTGCAGGCATGGCTTACTTCGACGAGCTTCGAGAATATCAGCGTACCACTGCACTGAGGCTGGCGCAATTGAGTAGTCGCATGCGTGAATGCATTCGAGTTATATGATAGACAGATAGGCATACAGTAGAACGCGTCAAACGCGTGCCACATGATCATATTCATATTAATTTTATTAATGTCATGTTCATTACATAAGGTGTAAGTGGTTATAAATTGGTAGGTAAATGAAGCCCTGGTAGGGCGTTGCAATTTTATATTAACGCTAGTATAGTCGACGAAGTAATTGCATAACCACTTTTGAATTTTATCCCTTTGTGATACGGTCGAAACCGCCTGTTGACTCCCATGTAAAATATCCCTGTGTGTCTTCTTTTATTTTGTTTACTTGTGTAAACCTATAAAGAGTATTTGTTGTTGTTGTTGTTGCACTTACAGTAAAATTGTTGTCAAGAGGCACAGCGACAGTCACGTGGAAATCGGTGTAGTACATCTGGTTTCGGCGGCCGTACCGCTTGGAGGTCATGTTCATATAAGGAAATACTTCGTGGTCCACGTAGGTGATCACAGGCTTGTCCGTCACCATATAGTAGGACTGAAACATAAACCGTCCCGTTTTACAAGGGAATGCCTCTATCCCAAGAAGCACAGAAGCGCTATAAAAACTCTTCAGGGTATTCCCGTTAGATATGAGCGCCGATGGCCAATTCCACGGCGGCGGCGTTGTCTCAAAATTTCTTCGGCCGCGTCGACGGCGTGCGGCGGCGTGACCTAGTTAGTACTTTAGATTTTTTATCGATATTTGAATGAGTTTTTGAATTTTGAATGATGAATGTGCCTGCATATAAATTCAAGGAGTCAAGCACATCGCGACGGCGCCCCGCTTGCCACGCTCAGCAGCGGCGCGCCGTACGAATTCACGGCGACGACGACGCCGTCGGAGCGTCGGCGCGGCGCTCATATCTAATTCCCGTGTCAAGCTTACTGGAATATATCTAAGAAATTAAGCCAAATTGACCTGTGTATGTATTGGGAAACAAACAGCATAAATTATTACTAAATAAAAATAAATGTGATATTAGTAGAGAGCCAAAATAGCTTCCACTTATAAGGTATTAACTAAAATTGTTCAGAGAGGAGGTCTGACTATTTAGTCATACAACACTAGAGACAACTCTAATGTAAACTACATGACTATTAATTAAATATTGTTAATTGTAGAAACCAGCGGATTAGCAAGTTGAATTGGCAGTGAGCAAACATAGCACGGAGAACTGATGGCCGATGGGATCGAAAAGTTCTCGAATGGCAGCCGCGTATTGGCAAGCGCAACGTAGGTCGACCAGCCACAAGATGGTCCGATGACCTCATACAGGTGGCAGGAAGGCGCTGGTTGCATGCCGCTTCCAACCGGCCGCTTTGGAAATCCATGGAGAAGGCATATGTTCAACAGTGGACTTCTTGTGGCTGAGATGATGATGATGATGATGATGATGATGAATTGTAGAAACAAATTTGCCGACAAATGATGAAACAAAAGTCAACATGTGAGTATTTCTTATGTAAGTTGAACATGCTCTATTTAAAACGTTTTAAAACGGAACGTTTTTAAAGAAAAACGTCGACGGTAAGAGAATATTGCGTGGAACAATGATATATTACCCAATAAGGCGTTGTAAACCGCCTCGTAGCAAATGAACGTTTTATCTCACTTATTATGACGTGACGAGTCTTTCTCAAGTAGCACACAAGAGCTATAAAGGCTGTATAGTAGCTGCATAGAGGCGGTCACCTCTAACAGTACGACCGATTGAGCTAGTACCAGACTTTTAGAGAATACTACTGCATTTAGTACGGTTAGTGGTGAATGCGGAAGCCCAACTGCGGATATCTTAAAAGTGGGATTAACGATCTTCTTGTAGTTTTTGGGTTTCATGGATGACGGTGACCACTGCTATCAAGTTTGCCTACGATTTTTTATGAAATAGGAAGGCTAACAAGCAATTGGGTCACCTGATGGTAAAGTGATACCACCGCCTATAGACACCCGCAACACCAAAGAGATTGCAGATGCGTTGCCAACCCTAAGGGCTAAGATAGAATAAATCTTGTGCCAGTAATTGCACCGGCTGTCTTGCTCTCCATGCTGGAACACAACAGTGCTTTGCAGCAAGCACTGCTTTGCAGGATTAGATTAGGATTTTCTACAAAAATAACTTACCCCCATCACAAAAACGGATACACAGGACAAAAAAACAAAAACTTTAAACTCTAACATCGGTAAACTGACTATCACCACTTCAGAATATAATATAATGGCCGGTCCAAACGTTACAGTACCTATTAAAAGTATTGAAGAGGCAAATCAGATAAACATAATTGCAAATTGATCCAAAAGTAAATTGTCCATGAGTTTAAATGCAATTGACTTATAAAAATTGTGTCGAACGGCCGTACATACATTGAATTTACATAAGAGTAAAATGTTTAAAAACGGTTTGAAATACATGTCATAACAGAGGAATTAACGTTTCCCTATCCGTTATTAAAGTCAATGGAGAGGACTTGCTTACAGTTTCTCTGCGTAATCAATTTTATTCAACTCAATGTGTTTATTTCATTATGCAAGTGCATTAGTGCAATACTTATTTTATACATCTCTAAGTTATTTAGACTAAGAATTCGATTGTTATTATTTCAGGGACCATTTACATCCCTATGTAATTTCTTTGATCTGGGGACCCTATACATCTCCTGATCATTCTTAACTAGTGCCAGTACGTTCAATATGCTTAAAGCTTGCTGTGCTATTTACTGTTTTTTTTTATTATATTTTTTATGTAATTTGTGTATGCCATGTACTATTGTGATAAATTGCACTGTAATCTGTTTTGAAAAGAGAGGAAAAAAAATAAACTGCTGAGTTTCTTGCGGCGTTTCTTCTCAGTAGTATCTTCCATTTTCCGAAGCGCTAGTAGATTCAGACATGTAAAAGAGCCTATACGGCCTACTTGCAAAATAAACTTTTCATTTTAATTTTCATTTTAATTTTCATTCATTTTCATTTTCACATATTAGTTTTTTTTTTATGTACTTCAAAACTGATCCGAGAAAAATAACGGTATATCACTAAAAAAATTAGAATTAGCTATTTAATTTACCATTTCTTAATAACTGTAAAGTTTTGATTAAGAAACCACTGTTATTCTCTAAGCGCCCGGTGTCGGACTCGACGTCGAGGCATCGCCCTGTCTCACTCACTCGAGCCTGTGCGCTAAAGCGAGACAGGGCGCTGCGCCAGCGTCGAGCTCGTCGCTATTGCGTTAGAGAATCACTGTACCACTACCATGAGTTTCTATCGAAAATTCATATTACGTTAAGAGTCGATAGCGGTTAAATACGCCCCAATCTGTCAGTGAAAGAGTTAACCATAGTCGATACGGTATTTTTCGATGACATGTGTCAAATTTGTGACTCATGGTACCAATGTTCTGCGGCAAAAGCTACAAAACGTTAGTCACTAGCGCTTAGATTAAATTAAGTAATTTATCTACACACATATCATAAGTGCTCAATAACGCGTTCAAAAACCATTGAAAATGACCAGCATTATTACAACCAATGTTATTATAAGAATTTTCTTGTCTGTGGTAGTAGGTAAATCTGTTCTTTATTGGGTAGTATCTCTTAGTAGTCTGTGATTATTGGTGATCACATTACTGATATCTCGTGACGTTATATATTTGAATTTGGAACAGCTGTCAAAATTCAAGTTGGTCTCTATTCTAGTATCCACAGATATTAAAACAGTTATCGATACGAAACGTCAACTCAGTATGTTTTTTTAATTTAAACGCATGACATTTGATCTCGAGTGACATGACAATAGGGACTTCATTCGTTTGTCAATGGTTTAAAAAAACGTTCGTTTTGGCGGATAGATCGAATGGCCGCCATGAATAGTTGTCATTCGTTTGTTGGTTTTTTGCTGTTACGGTTTTTTGCAGTAATGATATGTGTGTAGATAAAGTAATGTATGCAACTGTATATAATTAGGCCTTAAAACACTCGTGTGATCCTATTATGAAACTCGCTGACGCTCGTTTCATAAAACCACACTCGTCTTTTAAGGCCTCTCATTATATAGCAGTTGCATAAAATACTATTCATTCTGTACTAATATTTTAAATGAATATGGTACTAATATTTTAAATGTGAAAGTAACGATGTTTGGATGTAGGTATCTCAATCACTCATTAACGTTTAGACGAATTTAAATTAAATTTGGCAGACAGATAGATCAGTCCTGAAATATAAAACATAAAAATGTATTAATAAAAAAAAATTGTTTACCCGCGGCTTTATCCGCTTGATATTATTTTTATCCATCTATACAAAAGTATTCTATTTTAATTAATCTAGGACATGATGTATGATCTATGTTTACCGAACTTCCTTTAAGTTCAGTCCAGCCAGCCGTTAATGTGTGATTGAGAAACTTACATCCAAACACCCATACTTTGACATTGTAAATATTAGTAGAATTATAATTAATTTTCTTTAACATTGATTTCCACTTGCTACGATAGTCCCATATTATCATCATCATCACCATCATCATCATCTCAGCCACAAGAAGTCCACTGTTGAACATAGGCCTCCTCCATGGATTTCCAAAGTGACCGGTTGGAAGCAGTATGCAACCAGCGCCTTCCTGCCACCTGTATGAGGTCATCGGAACATCTTGTGGCTGGTCGTCCTACGCTGCGCTTGCCAACACGCGGCCGCCGTTCGAGAACTTTTCGACCCCATCGGCCATCGGCCTATATTATAACCTTTTGTAATTTAACTGTTATAATAATCCTACATTAGTTCAGTAAAAAAACATTGCCAAATCAATGGTATTTGACTGCAAATTTCTGTAAGGGGGAGGTCCTTTCATAGACGGACAACTCAAATTTAAATGGAAAAATTAACAGTGCCCTACTTTTCTATAGAATACAACCCATTTCTTTAAAATATAAAGTCAACATTAAAATATCTTACGAGAAACAACAAACTGGAACAAATTACCTTGCTACTCCCCGAAACCAAAGTTTAGTTTAATTTTTAATTTGTTTCTGTTTGTTGAAATAGACCTCCGCAAAGTAACGCCTGAATCTATTAATTATTTATGAGAAACACTATAAATGTCATAAAATTTACCACTGGCTGATAAAACTAATTAGAGCTGATGAGAAAATACCGGCAAGAATTATTGCCAACCCAGAGGGCTAAGATGGAATACCTCTTGTGCCAGTAATTCATTTTTTCAAAGAAACAAAATTAATTTTTGTTTTATATGTACAGTAGGGGAAATATATTCACGTACTACCTTAGAACCCTATCGCAATGACGCGACTCGTTAAACGCCAGGCTATGTCATACAAATGTCATGCGTATGTCTCTTCGACTAGGTTCTACGGTGGTACGTGTTTCAATTTCCTTGACTGTATGTTAGTCTATAAGGTATTTATTGTATGGGTCTTGTTACCAGAAATAAAGTTTAATAATAATAATTACAATGGAAGATGCCTTTAAGCTTCTGGAGTGGAAAGGATTCGGCATCAATATCAACGGCGAGTACATCACTCACCTTCGATTTGCCGACGATATAGTAGTCATGGCAGAATCGATGGAAGACCTTAGCACGATGCTCGAAGACCTCAATTGGGTTTCCCAACGGGTGGGCCTTAAGATGAACATGGACAAAACGAAAGTCATGTCGAATGTCCATGTGGTGCCCACCCCAATAGCAGTAGGAAACTCAACTCTCAAAGTTGTTGACGAATACGTCTACCTAGGACAAACAGTCCAACTAGGCAGGTCCAACTTTGAGAAAGAGGTCAATCGTCGAATCCAACTCGGCTGGGCAGCGTTCGGGAAACTGCGAAATGTCTTCTTGTCCAATATACCTCAGTGTCTGAAATCGAGAGTGTATGATCAATGTGTGTTACCAGTGATGACTTATGGCACTGAAACGTGGCCGCTTACTATGGGCCTTATAAGAAAGCTCAAAGTCACGCAACGAGCTATGGAGAGGGCTATGCTTGGAGTTTCTCTGCGTGATCGAATCAGAAATGAGGAGATCCGCAGACGAACGAAAGTAACCGACATAGCCCAGCGGATTAGCAAGTTGAAGTGGCAGTGGGCAGGGCACATAGCACGGAGAACTGATGGCCGATGGGGTCGGAAAGTTCTCGAATGGCGGCCGCGTATTGGCAAGCGCAGCGTAGGACGACCAGCCACAAGATGGTGATGATGATGGTGATGATGGCAGGAAGGCGCTGGTTGCATGCTGCTTCCAACCGGCCACTTTGGAAATCCATGGAGGAGGCCTATGTCCAACAGTGGACTTCTTGTGGCTGAGATGATGATGATGATGATGATGAATAATTATGCTTCTTCTTCTGCTTTTTCTTCTCTATTATGGCGGCGGCAGCTTTTATTATGTCAGTTAACATTGTGTTACGTATTTATCTGTCATTGTAACGTTAGCACTCGAAAGAAAGAAACACAACATTTAACAGTTGTTTGTATGATAAACTTTTATGAATTTTGCGTGTGGTAGGACCTTGTGCAAGGTCCGTCCGGATCGCTACCACCATCTTGCTTGCTAATCCTGCCCCCAAACAGCAGTGTTTGCACTGTTGTGTTCCGGCGTGGAGAGCAAGACAGCCGGTGTAATAACTGGCACATAAGAGGTATTCCATCTTAACCCTCTGGGTTGGCAACGCATCTGCAATCTCTTCGATGTTGCGGGTGTCTATAGACGGTGGTGTACACTTATCATCAGGTGACCCACTTGCTTGTTTGCCTTCCTATTTCATAAAAGAGGTGGAAAGTGTATAAGTAGGATATCATATCTACAGGTTTTGTATGGCAACCGGCATTTGAAGTTTTTTACAGTTAATTTAGTTTTTCATATTCCAATTTAAACCATAATTTAGAAAATAAGTTTATTTGCATTCTAATAAGCACATCCATTATTTGATGTATTTTATACTCGTACAATTGCAAAAAGTGAGTCATTCACGTGTAATAGACAGGTTTCAACTCTCTCGATATTTCAGTCGTTCGTGGATGCATGGTTGCATTTGTTAAGGCCCTGCGGGGCAATTCTCGCGTCAGTAGAGATGAAGTGACATTGCAAATAAGCCAAAAAGAACTGTCAAATCCCTTGAAAATCTGTCATATTTTGACACTTCTCGAACTTCAGATGTGTCTCGATGAGCGCCAGAATTGGGAACTTGCAGTCCTACACACGCACATACACACACACAAACACACTCGTATATGGCTATAGAGATAGGCAAAAGCTCCAAGGTTACATGAGTGCACGTTAATTCTCTGGACTAACAAACGTCCATAACCTCTCTCTCTTTTGCTCAAAGGTTAGCTGGAAGAGATCCCTTTAAGGAATAAGTTCGCCTTTGTACCACTTCCTCTATTTTTCTGTCACCCACTTGCTTGTTTGCCTTCCTAATTCATAAAAGAAAATACTGAGGTATGGAGCGTGTTGTGGAGCGTTTTTAGGAAGCTGGCCCGCTATATCACAAGAAAAAACTAAAAACACTATTTTTCTTAAAAGACTCGACCTAAATCTGTTAATTAATTTTTTCTTAATTCAAGGAGTTCTTAATTTTATACAACATAAGAAGGCAAACAAGCAAGTGGGTCACCTGATGGTAAGTGATCACCACCGCTTATAGACACCTGCAACAACAAAGAGAGTGCAGATGCGTTGCCAACCCAGAGGGCTAAGATGGAATACCTCTTCTGCCAGTAATTACACCGGCTGGAGTTTTAGAAGAAAAAACAAGAATACCGTGTTTTTTCAACACAAATAACACAGTGACATTTGTGTTATAGGTGCTACGTGTTCTGAACGTGTACTTGGTGGGGATGGGTCCCTATTTAAAGGGATACCCTAATAATTTCTGCCGCAAAGGTTTAAATGGTGGTCGGGGGTAACATCACGGAAATTTAATATTTTATTTCGAAATAGTAATGTCGTAAAATATCTGGACCGTGCTAGATTTGTTTAGTCGCTTGTAGAAGCGGCTGCAGTTTAAGGTAACGCAACGAAAGTTGAAAAAAAAAACAACTACACAGTCCATACAAAAAAACCGGCCAAGTGCAAGTCAGACTCGCGCACCGAGGGTTCCGTCATCAACCACATCTACTGCGGGATGTTACGTGGGTACCGAAGATTTTCGTTCGAATTTTCAAATTGTTGTTTTTTTGTCTACGGCGCTGTGTAGTTGTGTGTGTATCTGTTCACCTCAATTCACGTTGCGCTACCTACGTAGAAATAGTATAGCATAGAAAGAGTAATAAAATTGAAAGCGATATTCTATTAGCTTATCTCTTTACTTTAAATGGCAATACAATGTGTTAAAAAGAGACGACTACATACTCAAAACTGCTCTTTAATTGACACCCTGTACACAATGACAAAATGTGTATCTTTGGTGTACAGTCAGCGTCAAATATACCAGAGCGGGCAAGGTGGTCAAAAATATCTGAACACGCCCGAGCGTATTTGACAATAGAGTCGAGTTCAGGTATTTTTGACATCTTGCCCGCTCTGGTATATATGACGGTGACTGTACATAATCTACGCTTGTCTTATTAATTTGCAGGTTTTGGGTGTGTACGTTTGACACGTACTGAGGCTAGGGTGATCAACTCTGAGTGCCCATTTTACAGGAGATATGATCTAAAATTACAGGATTCATGGACAAATACGGGACCAAGTTGTTTTTGGTATGGTATGGTTCTGTATTTTTCTCATTAAAATACTGAAAATGATAGCTGAAAAGCGGGATATTCCGTAAAATACAAGATAGTTGGCCACCTTATAAAATACAAGATAGTTGGCCGCCTTAACTGAGGCTTTAGTCCATCCCAGGCTACCTATAAAAAGATTCTCAGTGGGCTAGAAATCACTTTTCTGGACGGTATGGAACGTATCAAATTTATGTTGTAACTACCGGTCTAAATTTCCATCAAACAGCAAACAGGAGTAAATTGGTTCGCCATGCACCAACGTGTTCTGCGTCTATAGACTACGAACTATGGACCAAATTGCCTCCAAAATACTATTTCGTAGCGTTAAACATGCTTTATTCTGTTAATTCAACTTCAACAAAACTTTTTGTACCACTTCAGTGCAAAACAGGTCGTCTGGCGGTAAGGAATTACTTCCGCTCATGGACGTTTGGAACATCTTTCCATGTCTGTTTTAACTTTTTAAACGTCACGTTATATACCAAAGTCGTTATTTACTTATCTAAACTTTGCCTACTCTATAGGCAAGGCGGCCGAGCGTACCTACTGTGCGCAATATCGACGCCTGCGCTGGGGCCGGCGCAATTGAGTAGCCGCGTGAATGAATAATTCTTGAACGATAGACACAGAGGGGCGTACAATAGCACTCTTTTAATACCTAAACGCCGTTTTTATTCGAAGTAAGAGCCTCCTCTAAGCCGCGCGGGCGCAAGGAGCGGGTGCACGCTTATAAACAATAGTATGAGAGCGCCCGCTAACTCGCGCGGGTGCGGGCACATACTATTTATTCGATAGGCGTGCACCCGCGCGACGTAGCAGACACTTTAAAACTTCCGTACTTGTAATATTGTTTATTCTGCGCTCAGTCAGAGGGGTTCCACTCCGCACTGTAGGTGCGCTCGCCGCATGACCTATGGCATAGGTTAATCGCAGTAGGTTGCCGGCTTGTCGCGCGCGCGCCCGCTCACTCTATCGCGCGAGATAGCATTATAAGTAAGCAGGCCAACCCTAGTGGTGCACCAGGGCATTGCGGGTGGAAGGCGGGCTCGGGCGGCGCCTTCCTTTTGACGCATGCCGCCTGGCGAATGTTTTTGAAGTAATACGAACTTTTTTTCTGTGGCTCAGTATAGAATCCGCCGCCCATCGATCGCGAACGTCACAGGCCTAATAAAGCCTACAATTTCCTCTGAAGCCCCGTTACAGAATAGCTCATTTCCGAGGCTGCAGCGGGAAGCAAATGGGCAATCTATTGTTAGGAAAATAGCATCAATTTTACAACATTCCTTTTTGGATAAAATCTTTATTGTACAACCAGATAAAATCAACAAAGTTGTTACTAGTATTAGGACGTTATACTAACTTTATCTACACTAATCTACACTATCTACACTAATATAATAAAGAGGTAAACTTTGTTTGTTTCTCTGTTAGTTTGTTTGTATGTAGGGGGTAATCTCTGGAACTACCGAACCGATTCCAAAAATTCTTTCACTAATAGAAAGCTACACTATCCCTGACGGACATAGGCTACCAATTACAAGCGAACGAAGTCGCGCGCGTCCGCTAGTAAGGTACATAGTTACTGTGTCATAGCTTAACATCCTTAGAGCATTGTTTTTACCAGTAGTTGACATCTTTGCGGGTGTTAGGACCTCGTGCAAAGTTCGTCCGGATTGCTACCACCATCTTGCTCGCTATCCAGGCGCTAGCAGCAGCGCTTGCACTGCTGTGTTCCGGAATGGAAAGCAAGACAGCCGGTGAAATTACTGGCACAAGATGTATTCCACCTTCGCCATCTGAGTTGGCAACGCACCTGCAATAGCGGCTGCGGTCAATTTTTTTCAGTCGCGTTTTCCAAAAAAGTTTTTTCCGAAGTCTCTATCGGGAGCCTCTCTTTTGTGGAGGCCCCGAGGCTGTAGCCCCGGTTGCCCTCCCCTAAATCTAGCCCTGGTAGTAGCGATCCGGACGGCCCTTCCTCGAGGTCCTACCGCCAGCAAAATACAACAAGAACAGTTTTTCATTCGTACAATAACAGTTTTAAGTATTAATTTCAAGGTCCATGTACACTGAACCCACAGCTCTGCAAAGCAATAGCTCCATCAATCAGTGCGATGATCGAATGCCTTGTTTGCTGAGGCTATCGAATAATAACATTGTTTGTTTGTTTGTTTCGATTTCCCGCGAGCCCGATAAGTAAATACTATAGAAAAAAATGAGAGACTATTTGCAGCTGCATGGTGTTAAACATACAATATGCTGATCAATCAGTTAATTAAATTAAAATGGTTGATCATCATTTGGCAAAGTGCGTTTATTTCTGAAATTGTAAATATTTCAGGATTTTTATAAAACAAACCTAACCTAACCTATGGGGTTCTACACGATGATGCTAAAATAAATCCTGAATAGTTTACAGTGTTGGAAAAAAATGCGTTTTGCCAAATGGTCAGTTTGTGTAATTAATTAGTTTATGAAACGTTTGAAACGTATGAGATGATTGGTCAAGCTACAATTACATACAATGTCGTGTAATTAGAACTGTATAATTACTAAGTAGGTTATTATTATATCAACAGTGGAAATCCCAAATGTCGTAAGGGGCATGTCCTTCAATGTCCTTTACGAAATTTGAGATTTCCGCTGTCGATATCTTACTACAAGTCGAGCAAATAAAAAAACTCATTATTTAAAAAAAATATTTCCTCTATTCGCTAACGTCTAAAAAAATATACCAGTTTAAGTTTAAAAGCACCACTATAACTAGTTTTCAAAACAATGATACAAATAGGTACTAGTCAAAAATACACTTCTGGAGCCGAACAGAATTTTTCGCACATTCTATAAATACAATCATTTCAACAACAATCGTATAATCCTTCAACCACTCAAAGGTTAACAGGAAGAGATCCCTTACAGGGATAAGGTCGCCTTTGTACATCACTGTATCTCTTTTTGTCTCATGCATATGTGGCGCTAAAAGCAACACATTGCTGTTGCATTATCCCGCCATTATCACATTATGTACATAATCTGTGGTAAATTTTAAACCGACCAATTAGCGCTCGGGCACGCTTGGCGGTCGACGCTGATTGGCCGACTGTCATAGAGTCTAGATGCTAAGCTTTCTTATTAGATTAGAATGAGCCATACGCCATTGTAGCTCCCAACTGAAGTCTTTCTGTTTTACAAATAAACGATTCTTATTCTTATTCTTATTCTTATTCTTTTATTAATGGAGTATATCCTACGCGCACCAGCAAGCAACTATACTGACGCACGAAAACAATCTCCATACATACATACATTCGTCCTTTCTAATGGCAGTCGGGTAAAATACGATGTAGACCTTTGCTAACATGAAGTAAATCCCGCCTTTGTCTGTCACTAGGCACACTAAACCTTTAAACACGGACAATGGCTAAATATATTTCCACAGGGAATTTACCTTATAAAAGTGAAGATTGAATAAAAGGGAATAATCATCCTCTTAGAGTTTTTCCCGTTTCATTGAATAAAAGGAATAAAGAAATAAAACTATTCCCGACTGTCTAGGTACTTTCAATTGTGTCGTTTTATAGTTGTTTGTTCCTGTTCCCCGCCCGCAGTTAAATTAGGAATTAAGGTTTTATTGCAACCACGGCACACTGGGAAAATAACGTCCCTAAATAGGCACTTAATTTCCAAGTAGAAATACCTGGTCTGATATACTAGAGGTATCGCAGGAACATTGGTGGCCACCCAATGCCGAAACTAATCAGTGTTGTAACTAGCGGACAACCGCGAGTTCATTCACGCGAAATTAGTAGCCTATGTCCGTGAGGCATAGTGTAGCGGTCTATCTGTGAAAGAATTTTTGAAATCGGTTCAGTAGTTTCAGAGATTACCCCCTACGTACAAACAAACAAAGTTTACCTTTTTATTATATTACTAGCTGACGCGCGCGACTTCGTTCACGTAAAATTAGTAGCCTATATCCGTCAGGAACAGTGTAGCTTTCTATCTGTGAAAGAATTTTTGAAATCGCTTCAGTAGTTCCAGAGATTACCCCCTACGTACAAACAAACTAAAAACAAACAAACAAAGTTTACCTCTTTATTATATTAGTGTAGATTAGTGTAGATGTAGATGAATAGCATCCGTCAGTCGTACTGAAATAACATAGCGAACTGAGCTGTGCAAAGCTCCGTATATTCCGAATTTAAGCATTTATACATTACAAAACAGAATTATTACAGCAATTCCATTCATACTATTCTAGCTTTTGCGTGCGACTTCATACGCATGGAATTTGAAAGTAGAGTTTCCTATGTTTCGTTAGTGTTGATAATAACTGGGCTTTTAGGCGGCGTATATGATGAAGAATGCACTAGATTTGAAGTTAGACCTTCAACAAAGCAATTGTGAAAACCGCGTTAAATTTCGTGCACCTGTTAACGTTTAGACAAACGAACAAAAATTCTAAGAATTATTATTTTTTCTTCTAATGCCCGCTCGGCTTAAGAATATTATGTTAAAGAAACAATGTTCACTTTAGACCATCTTAGTCAAAACGAAGGTCCCACTTGGCTTTTCTCTGTAAAATTTTAATGTAAAAATAAGTATGTCTTTCTAACAATGCACGTTTTAGAAGTAAACTTTTATTTCACTGATTTGATGTGCAAACAATTAATAAATCATTACTACATAAATATGCTTCGGCACATACATATTTTAATATTTTTGTTTCACTGAGAAAAGTCGATTGGGCCTTTTTTTTTGGTTAGTATATATGCTATGCCCTAAAATGTTCACCGATGCAGATAAAAAAACGAGAACAGCTATTGAAAATACTATGTTTGTTTTCTGGAACAGGTATAAATGTACTTTAAATATGTTTTAAATGTAACTGAGCCCTAAAGCAGGCTTTAACTTATTCCCCGTTAATTTAATCCCCCCATGGGGTGCCATGGATTCACGACCTACTTTAACGCAATATCCTATGGGATATGAATTGGTTGGGTTTTATATTAATTGGAGTAGTTAAATTAAGTGAATGGGGTTTTAATTGTTCCTTCAGCTACAGTTTGTTTTGATAACTCGGGTTAATAGTTTTATTATTATGTTCCTAATTACTGTCGTTATAATATAAGTCTCTTTATGAATTCTGGAATTTAATCATTGTAATTTTCATGACCGTTTTATTTGACGTTTAAAAACTAATGCTTGTGTTGGTGAAACAATGGACTGAGAAATTATTTGGGAATCTTTCTTTACATTATTTCTAGCAATAAATGATTTGTTGTAGTTATTGTGAGTGACTGTTTTTTAGTTTAATACCAAGGAGAATGCAGATGTGTTGCCAACCCAAAGGTCTAAGATAGAATACTCTCCATTCCGGAACACCTTCCACAAATTCCTACCACCCGCGAAATCTGAAGTTTGTAAAATGGTACACATTTGATTAAACGTCTTTTACAAAGTTATTGGATCCCGTTTCGAAGAAGAAGAAGGATCATGTTAATTTGTGACCTCATAAAGTAGATTAATTTAAATTCGACTGTTTAATGTCAAACGATAACCAGAAAAATGTGAAGTAAAGCTTGCAATTTAACCGTTTTTTAAGTTCGTCACTTCACAAAGTGCAACCTCGGTGTTGTCATCCGGAAATATTTCGTGTCGCACCAATGCCATTTTCCCGCGTGACGCGTAAAAAAACATTGCGTCGCGCTTCAATCAACAGCCTTTTACAGCCGCCATGACAGTTAGTCCACTGACGTATCCGGATCACTAACACCGTTCCAAAACATTTTTCAATTCGTGAAATGCTGTTTATTTTAGTGAAACTTTTCCAAACGAGACTGTATCATAATCTGAATAAAGACAACAACAAATACTCTTTATTGATTCACACAAAAAAACAAAAAAAAAAAGAAAACACACAGGGAAATTGACATGGGATTCAACAAGCGGTCTTATTGCTAAGCAGCGATCTTTTCCAGACAACCTTTGGAAAGAGATACGGTCAAAGTGAAAGTCAAAATATTTTTATTCAGATTAGGCTTACAGGTAGCACTTATGAATGTCATAAAATTTTTCACCGGTTTGGAAAAACCTCTGATGAGAAGATACCGGCAAGAAACTCAACGAGGTGAAAATTAAAAGAGAACCAAATACACTCAAAATTAACGAATCTACCTACGAACCTAAAGACCTTCTACAATAAAAAATAAATAGGTGGGTATGTATTTGTGTATTTAATTTGTACTTATATATTTTTAAAATATATTTATGTATGTGTATGATTCTATGTAGTGAGTACTTTGTAGTATAAGTAGTTGCATTACCCACAAGTTTTTCTGCTTTGCCTAAAGGTTGACTGGTAGAGAATGCCTTAAGGCATTAAGTCCGCCTTTTGTACATTTTATTTTTAAGTTTGTGCAATAAAGATTAAATAAATATAAATAAATAAACAGGGATGGTTGATGGAATCAAAGAGTAGTAGCGAGTAGTGGAAGACGAAGTGTGTGTGTGAAGTGAAATGGCAGACCCGCCACTAGGTGGATCGACGACCATGTAATGGTTGCAGGAGTTCACTGGATGCGCGCAGCGCACGACCGGGCGTTGTGACGATCTTTGGGGGAGGCCTATGTCCAGCAGTACACACAGGCCTCTGTGGAAATTATCCAGCACTAGCTGACCCGGCGAACTTTGTTCCGCCTTAGACGCCATAAATGAGCAGATTTTTGATTTTTTCTTTCATAGGAACCTTCTCCTGATAATAACGAACAGAACAAAAAAAGAATTAGCGAAATCGGTCCAGCCGTTCAGGCGTGATGTCGTGACCAAGGGAAATAGGGATTCATTTTTATATATATAGATTACAAATAAACAAAACAGTAACAATTAGTCCTCAATAAAATAATAAAATTAAAATAATCAATCATTTCTCTGAATCTTTATGTCGAACATATTTGTTCAAAATTTAATGTTTCCGTCTTCAGTAGTTTAGGCGTGTGTTTTTTTTTAATTTTTTTTATACAACATAGGAAGGCAAACAAGCAAGTGGGTCACCTGATGGTAAGTGATCACCACCGCCTATAGTCACCTGCAACTACAAAGAGAGTGCAGATGCGTTGCCAAACCAGAGGGCTAAGATGGAATACCTCTTGTGCCAGTAATTACACCGGCTGTCTTGCTCTCCACGCCGGAACACAACAGTGCAAGCACTGCTGCTTAGCGGCAGGATTAGCGAGCAAGATGGTGGTAGCCATCCGGGCGGACCTGCTGTGTCGCTGTGGGCTGTGTTGTTTGCTAATCAGTCAGTCAGTAACACAACTCTCTCCCGCTGCAGATCATGCCGGAAGATTATTCTTACCTTATTCACGTGTTCCGTGGGTATTACCTAAAACAGGATTACTGATGAATTTTTGAACAATATTCGGAAAGCAATACAGGTACCTAATGGAAAACAAATTGGGTATTAATGGTGAAGAAAACCTTCATCGGCCGCTGTCGGTCGTGGGCTATCTGAATAATAAATGTGCAGGCCGGGAATATCCTACACTCGCCAACTGGGTCAATTTATACAAAAAGGCTGACTGACTGACAGACAAATTGTTTAAAACCGCGATTTTCACAATTCTTCTTACGTTTACCGGGACTTTAATGCAATAATAGACTGTTTATTTATTAACCTCGACGTTTCGGCTATATTGCAACGGCCGTGGTCACGTGCAGACACGTCGAATAAATAAACAGTATATTATCGCGTTAAGGCCCAGTGAACGTAGTAAGTATGACTGACGGACGGATATTCTAAACCTTTTGTATACATATAGACTTGAAATTTGGAACATGTTTTTTTTATATACAACACAGAAAGGCAAACGAGCAAGTGGGTCACCTGTTTGTAAGTGATAATCACCGCCCAGATAAACCCGTGACGCCGAGGAGATTGCAGATGCGTTGCTAACCCAGAGGGCTAAGATGGAACACCTCTTGTGCCAGTAATTGCACCGGCTGTCTTTCTCTCCAACAGTGCAAGCTCAAGCACTATTATGTGTGCTGGTATGTGTTGCTTAAGTGCTGTTGAACTGCACTAAGATATAATTTTTCTTATTAAATTAAAAGGGAAAATTAAATAGAAACATTTCAAACGAATATTACTTATCACTGAAATTATTATTCGCTTCGGTTATTTTAAGTTTAGCACGCGTAAAAGTACCTTTACTTTTCATAGTATTTTAGAAAAATACGATACAATGAAATACAAACTTTTTTCTACCAGCATTTTTTTTATTAAAATTCAGTAACTTTAATTTTTTCCGCTAAGCGCTCGTTTCAACATAAGTTTTTATTTTATTTTTGATATTGTAAACTAGCCTATTACTATTTTTTTATAACACTTTGTTCTTATATCATTATTTCGAACAAACAATGATAAATGTATGGCAAGGGACTTTAGTACTATTTTAATTAAAATTTAAACAAGGATCTGGTAGTCTAGACATCGTAATGATTATTTTGCTTTTAATGGATGGATGGATTAAAATTAAATGTTAAATTTAGGTGATGAGCAACAATAGTAATTCGTTTTCATTTACCTAAGCTCAGACAGACGAACGACGTAACTCTTTGATCATAACTATTTATGTAAATCGCTCCGTATGAGGAGGGAGTTTCGAAATTTAAGCAGTTTTTTATTTGTTGTTTTTGTTTTTGGTATTTCATGCTGCTAATCTACATCTACACTAATCTATGTACAGTAGGGGAAATATATTCACGTACCACCTTAGAACCGTATCGCAGGCCAAGCTATGTCATACCAATGTCATGCGTATGTCTCTTCGACTAGGTTCTTCGGTGGTACGTGTTTCAATTTCATTGACTATACATCTACACTGGTCTACAATCTACATCTATCTACACTCATATAATAAAGAGGTAATCTTTGTTTGTTAGTTTGTTTGTATGTAGGGGGTAATCTCTGGACCTAATAAACCGATTTCAAAAATTCTTTCACAGATAGAAAGCTACACTATCCCTGACGGACATAGGCTACTAATTTCACGCGGATAAAGACGCGCGCGTCCGCTGGTTTTAAACAATTGACCATTCAACGTGTGAAAGTCGGTTAGCACATGAGGTGACGGTTTGTATGATGAATACGAATGTTTGTGCCCGAGTCGTGGTTTTTATATGTTTTTAAGTATATATTTATCTATATAAGTATGTATATCCGTTGTCTAGTACCCATAACACAAGCAGCTTTAGTTGCTTACTTTGGGACTAGGTCAATTGGTGTTAATTGTCCCAAGATATGTATTTATTTATGTATGTATTTATTTATTTATAAGGTGCACCGATTATTGAATTTTGTATAAGTTACTCCAACTTCCAATTTAATAAAAATACAATCGCGTAATAACTAAATTGTTTTTCACTTTGTAAATCTATCCAAGATTAATTCAACAAACCGTATCAAATTACCTTACTTCTTCGCGGAACCAGTGCCGAGTACGCAAGAGCAAAACAGCTGCGTCTGAGCGGCATAATTTTCATGCAAAACCCCACCCTCCTCCGCTCCGCTTTTTTCAAAAGCACGTGCGCTCGCAGCACTGGTTTCGCGGAGTTGCATAATTTGTTCCAATTCGTATCCAAAGCTACCTATTCCACGCTAACCTGTGTGGAGCCAGCTCTAACACTGTTATTCAAAGGGCTGATTAAAAGCCCGGCATGGTATTGCTTTTACCCGGCTCCCCGCTGCCCGGGTGCCCCGGCTGTTTGTTTAGGACAAGTGAGTGCTAGTTTATCCGGCTATTAGGCTGTTAATCGGAGTTTAACCCCGAGTGGACAATGCCAGTTAACAAAGGTTTTAATGAAGGGTATGGTGCCTCTTCTATGAAAAACCGACCTGGTACAAACATGAACAAACATAGCCGCCTATTAAAGAGGGAACTGGAGGGAAATTCTCGCGTTAGTAGAGATGAAGTCACACTCGAGATATATCAAAAAGAGCTGTTAGATCCCTTCAAAATCTGTCATTTTTTGACACATCTCGAATGCAAGATAAATTGGCCAGAGCGCCAGAATTGGGGCCCTGCATAGATGTGAGCAGGTGACCCACTTGCTTGTTTGTCTTCCTATTTCATAAAAAAAATATCCACTTCATAGTGCATGCTAAATGCCTCCCTTTTGGAAAATTACACTTTCACGCAGTTCCGTCTTTAATGGTGAATTATATAATCTGTGTGTGTGTGTTCGATTGTACTAAATTGTATTTTTTTGTTAACTTAGTTTCCAGTGTAGGCAATTTAAGTTAATGTAATATTGTCATAGATAATCCTAGCTAATTCTTGGATTATGTGAGATTAATTACACAGTAGGCTCATAATAATATTTTGATGAACAAAACGACCTTCTAAAGCTAAACTATGGAGCTGGATGAGAGTGGCCGAGGATCGTGCTCAGTGGCGTGCCATGGGAGAGGCCTATGTTCAGCAGTGGACGAACATAGGCCGATGATGATGAAATTATGGACTATGCACACTATACAATACCAAAACTCAAACATGACGTAACAAAGTCCGCCATGGCTACGTTTTGGCGGAGTTTTAGATGTGCCACGAATGTCATGTATTTGTATGCATTATCCACAGGTGTAGTTGATTGAAAGTCAAAGTCAAAGTCAAAGTCAAAATATTTTATTCAGATTAGGCTTACAGGTAGCACTTATGAATGGCAAAAAATTTACCACCGGTTCGGAAAAACCTCTGATGAGAAGATACCGGCAAGAAACTCAACGAGGTGTAATTTTTTAAATAAATCAAAATTACAATGTTATTTTACATCTCAAATATTCAAAATTTTTACAATTTAACAATTTAACACAGCAGGTGTACAATCTTTGGAGCCAGGGATCGCCAATACAGATCGGGATCATTTCCAAACATCCTTGTCCAAGATAAAGAAAAAAGTTAGAACGCTGTTTAATCTACTTACTACTTAAGGCAAGTAGGGATAAACATGGCGTACGCGTATTTTTAATGGCGTGGCCGCCATTTGCCACTAACCAAGACAAACCAAACAATAATTGTATAAGTATCTATTGTACTCGTCCGTAGTACATAGTATCTCGGCTTATAAATACTTTTAATGTGAAAGCACTGACCTATAAGTGATATGGACTTCTAGTCAGTGTTTAAAAAATGGCGTATCAAAGGAGGCTAAAAAGAAGACTAAATCGATAATCGCTTGCGCTGTCAGTCTGTCGGACCGACGGCGCTGCTGTCAATACTATTATTTTGTAAAAAAACCTATTTGCAACGAAACTCAATAAATTATTATTTTATGTAGTTAGACGTAAAGTTGTAAATCCAATGACTATAAATGGTAAACTAATAATTTGCATTCGTAACATTGGCGTCAACCTGTATTCTTATGTCGTGCCGTTTTTCTGCTGTCATTTAGTATGAAACTGTACATCCATGCATTTTAATATCATTGTGTGAAAGTGACTTTCTTTGTTTATGTGTTTGTTTGTTACTCTTACAAGGCCTAACTACAGCACCAATTATCTTGAAATTTTGCATGGACATAGCTGAGATCATGAAAACGAACATAGAATACCTTTTGTCCCAGGAAAATGACATGTTCTCGAGGGAATAACTATAACAAATTCAGTTTAAATACGCCACCAAATGCTATGAAGTTAGGTTAGGATGGACATAACTTAGGCATGGAGGCGGATAAAGGGTTATTTTTATCCCGGGAAAATGATATCAGGCGGGTAAAGCTGTAAATTCTTTATTGTACAAAAAACATAATTACGAAAAGAGTTACAGGATGTACAATGGCGAGCTTATCTTTTAAGAGATAGTTCAAAATAAATAAGGACTAGTGGTGTTTGTGAAGTTACATTTATACCCAAGGACATTCAAAACTAACAACCAAGTTAAGTGTACTTATACTTTGTATATCTCAACTTCTGATATAACCGTATCTCCTTACAGCATATCGCAGGTTTATGGCGTGTAATAGATGGTGAATTTGGACCAAACTGCAATAACAGTAAAAATTCAAATCCACGTCATAACACGAGGGTCCGCTATGAATTTTAATGGTGGTTTAAACTGACCGCAGGTTAGCCGTTAGAATCTATATCAACTAAACACCGCTGACGGAGTCAGCGAGGCCATACCAACATTATGAGCATTTGCTCATATGCATCAACTACACAAATAGCGTGGAAGGCCACAGTTATCTTTTTTTTATAAAATAGGAGGCACTTTTGCGGGTGGTAGGACCTTGTGCAAGGCCCGTCCGGATCGGTACTACCATCTTGCTCGCTAATCTTGCTGCTAAGCAGTGCTTGCACTGATGTGTTCCCGCGTGGAGAGCAAGACAGGCGGTGCAATTACTGGCACAAGAGGTATTTCTTCTTAGCCCTCTGGGTTGACGACGCATCTGCAATCTTCTTGGTGTTGCGGGTGTCTATAGGCGGTGTTGATCACTTATCATCAGGTGACCCACTTGCTTGTTTGCCTTCCTATTTCATAAAAAAAACATGAGCAACTAGATCACTTTATGGTAAAGTGATCACCACTGCTCATAGACACCCGCAACACCAAGGAAATTGCAGACGTGTTGCCAACCTAGAGGGTTAGTATAGAGTTCACTTCTTGTGCCAGTAATTTCATCAGCTGTCTTGCTCTCCTCGCCGGAGCAACAGTGCAAGCACGCTTAGCGGTTGTATTAGCGAGCAAGATGGTGGTAGCCATCCGGTTGAATCTTGCACAAGGTCCTAAACACCATACTTAACTTTTTTTCCAGTGGTAAAGCTACACTGATAGTAGTACAAATGGGCTGGCAAGGGGGATCTATAGGCAAGCAAAGGATTAGCGATTCTCTTGAGGTCATTAGTTTCCATTGGCGGCGGTGATTACTTCCCATCAATTGACCCGCTTGCTTGTTTTCCTCAGTTTTCCATAATAAAAAAAGCCTAGATTAGTTCAACTTTGTTTTCAAAGTTTTAAGTTTTTAGTTACTAAATTTTGAAACCGAAATTTCTTTCGATTTTTATTTTAACTGTTTTTAACATTCAAATTATTAAATTAAAATGCTATGTTATGACAACACAAAGAAAAATTAGGGTAATGGCAGGACTTGAACCTGCAACATGAGCATTCCGTGCCTTGCGTTTGCCAGTTTCGCCACATTACCGCTAGCGGTAACTGGCAAAACTGGCGGTAAACTGGCATTTTTATTTTAAGTTTTTAGTTAGTGTGTCTACACATGGGTGTCGTTTCATGTTTAAACGGCTTCAGTGGCCTTCATGACACTCCATTTACAATTTATCTGTAAGTGCATCCTTTTATAATGGCATTAGTTGGATGGAGTTGCAATGAGGATTAATTACATTTCAGCGGTCATATCAGGGTCATAGTTAGTCGTTTGTATGTAACAGATGTATGTTTGATATGTTTGGGTTGGGTTGGGTTGTAAAATGTTTTGGGTCCGATTACGTGACGTCACAGCAGCAATAGCCGGTTTGTTTTTTGTTTTCAACACCCTTTACTTAAAAAAAAAAACAATAATTTGAAAATTGGAGCAAAACTTTTTTTATAAAATAGGAAGGCAAACAAGCAAGTCGGTCACCTTGGTAATTGATCACCACTGCCTATAGACACCCACAATACCAAGGAGATTGCAGATGCATTGCCAACCTAGAGGGCTAAGATGGAATGCCTCTTGTGCCAGTTACACCGGCTGTCTTGCTCTCCACGCCAGAAAACAACAGTGCAAGCAGTGCTGCTTACCAGCAGGATTAACAAGCAAGATTGTGGTAGCTATCCGGACGGACATTGCACAAGGTTCTACCACCCGCAAACTCCGGTACACACGTGACATGGTGCAGTGCGTGGACTCAACTGTCTTTGCCTTACCTATTTATAACACACAGGGTTCAAAATGGCACCAACGGCCTCCTGAGGGTATTTGCTGACAGATTTAACTGCCCGCTGATAGGACCTTGGAATAAACTCCACGAGCCCAAGGCCGTATCGCAATTTTAAATTTTAAATTAATTAATCTTAATCGTATGAATTGACTATTTTATTATTTGTTTTATATGATTATTCGTTAAATTTAATTGATTCGTGTTTCATTTTATTTGATTTTAATTATTCATTATTTCTGATTTTAATTTTATCTAATGTAATGTTTACATAGTTTTTAAGCTACTAATACTAATACTTTAACACCAATATGGGTAATTCCTGAGAATAAAGTATCATTCATTCATTCATTCATTCATAACTAGCTTTTGCCCGCGACTTCGTATGCGTAGACTTGTTCAATTGAATCAAGCAAACGTGCATCCAACATGTAATCTGCAATTCCTGATCAAATTAATGACCATTAGTGGCTTTGCTGCTTGCTCATGACGTCACAGCGGCGTATAACTCACTCATCGCTTTCCCCTGGGAACTACGGATTTTTACGGGATAAAAATTATCCTATATGTTAATCTAGGTAACATACAAACATACAAACTTTCACATTTATAATATTAGTAGGATGTGAAAGTTTGTATGTTTAGATGTTTGTTACTCAATCACGCAAAAATAACTGAATGTCTTTGAATGAAATTTGGCACACACATAGTTTATAACCTGGATTAACACATAGGATACTTTTTATCCTGTATAAATGCATAGTTCCCACGGGATAGCGATAAGTGAGGAATACCCCGCCATGACGTAATTCACGTAATTCTAATTAATTTGTGCAGGAAATATTGCAGATTGCATGTTGGATGCACGTTTGCTTGATTCAATTGAACAAGTCTATGCGGACGAAGTCGCGGGCAAAAGCTAGTTTAAAATATTATAGTAGGATGATTTTGAAAACTACGATAAACATAGTTTTATAGATTGTGTAAGTGGTGTATCTAGGCAAAGCTCTCAAAGCTTTCAAGGAGGGCTAGACGCAGTAAACGTACATCGTAAACAAGCTTTAAGCCCGGTTTCACATATAAAGCGGAGATTAACCGGAGTTTAATCGTCGATTAAGAGGCTAATACACGGAACAAAGACCCGAGTTTCATATTATTAGAAAAGTTTGGAGGGAATAATAAACAAGGATGCGTCTTGTTTGGTTGCTGGATGTGAAATTTTGATTTATATTCACAAAGATTTTTCAGAAAAAACAAATTGGAGATGGGATGGAAACTATCTGTCTACAGTTTTACCAAAAATATATTGAGCATCGGCAGTATTCGTTTGCGCAGAGAAGCGCAGACCGGTTTCCGATAGTAGCCGAACGTGTGAATAATCCATATTGTACTTTATATGCAAGCTCAACTGACAGAGTATTTTTAACATGAAACTACCGTGAGACTCAGACATATTAATAAAGCGGATCACTCACGTATTTTTGCGTCGGGAAATTCACGGTGGAGAGGGAAAAGGAAGGAACTCTGCCATTTTTGGATGTTTTGGTCATGCGTAAACCCTCTGGTGGATTACTGACTACGGTATATCGTAAGCCTACGCATACTGACCGGTATCTTAGGGCAGATTCACACCATCATCCATGTCATTTGTTTTCTGTGCCTAGGACGTTGATCAATCGAGCTCTGAGTCTGTGTGATCCACAATACGTGAGCCATGAACTCTGTCATGTAAAGCATGTGCTGGAAGACAACGGATATAACTGGAGGCAGTGTAATCGGGTTGTGAGCGCATCCCCGCGTCTGAGACCGGCTGTAGTGGAGAGGCTGCCGGTATACCTTCCGTATATCAAAGGCGTAACGGATAGAATCGGGCACTTGTTGCGCCGCGGATATAGCATCAAGACGATTTTTCGACCTCACATGCAGCTTAGGCAGTTGGTGCGCTCACCAAAGGATAAGGAGGCTCTGAATGTCCCCGGGGTATACATGATTCCCTGCTCCTGTGGCAAAAACTATATAGGTGAGACTGGCCGGAACATATCCACAAGGTTATCGGAGCACATACGTAGTATGAAGAAACAGGACAGCCAGGCTTCGGCAGTGACAGAACATTCATTAAATTCGGATTCGACGCATTTTATCCGTTTCGATAAGGTGTCCGTACTGGCGAGGGAAAAGTTTTTTGTGCCGCGGAAAGTACGGGAGGCTATTGAAATTGGACGTCATCCGAATTTTAATCGTGATGGTGGATGGTCGGTGCCATCCAGCTGGAAAACGGTGTTGAGTACTACGTCGGAGACGGGTGTGTCCGAGCCTTTAGAGAGCGATGTGGTTAGTGTAGTGTGCAACCCTATATTTGACATTAAAAATAATGAAGCAAACGAGGGTAGTTGTTCGCCGCCGCCCGAAACGCCTGTGCCGAGTAGCCGAGCTGTCAGGGCTTCGGTACGCAGTCGTCGTCGCGCCACCGCCGCGGTGGCTCATGATTAAGGACCACGGACTGGTCCGAAACATGTCGGGCATTTCCCGACGCAAAAATACGTGAGTGATCCGCTTTATTAATATGACAGAGTATTGCTTGCTATGCATTCTTAGCTTTGTCCCGCTTACACAATTCGTACACTGTGGCGCACGGGCTGCCGCCATGTTGCTCCGAAATCGATAGACCAATAAAAGCGCAAGAGTTTAGCGCGCGTAAAATTCTACTTCATCATTGGTAGATCGAAATTTCTCGCGCTACTAAAATTGGTCTGCTGCGCAGGTACATCGTGGCACAATATATTTTTGGTAATACTTGTACCTTTTGGTATAAAAAGTATTATTATAGCCCATTGCATTATTTTTCTTTACTTATTAGGAAGCAAACGGGCAAGTGGGTCACCTGATCATAAGTGATCACCACTAGATTGCAAATGCGTTGTAAAACCGGCCAAGTGCGAGTGGGACTCGCGCACCAAGGGTTCCTTCATCAACAACATCTAGTGTCGCATTTTTGCTTTGTAAGACCAAAATATATTTTCTTTCGTATTAACTACAAATTTACGGTTTTCGGATTTATTGTTTTATTTCTGCTGTGAGACCTTGCTTTTTGCCTAATTTCATAGTTCTAGGTCAACCGGACGTACTACATAGGTTTTTGAGTGTCTTGCAAATGTATAAAACATGCGGCATAAACGGCCGTATCTTTTTCGCTTTGACTTAGAAGTTTGATTTTTACACGGCTCTAAGGGACTGCAGACTTGAGTATTTGATATTAATTTTAACTCAATACCTCCACGCGTGCTTGAGAAAAATGGTCTTGATAGACAGACAGACGGACAACAGAGTGATCCTAGAAGGTTTTCGGTTTTCCTTTTGAGGTACGGAACCCTAAAAAGCACTTTAAGCGATAAAATCAATGAGTGAGTCTTCTGTATGGGCTTGTGTTGGTCAGTTCTGAGAATAAATATTATCCTATTTTTTTTTTATATAACATAGGAAGGCAAACAAGCAGGTGGGTCACCTGATGGTAAGTGATCACCACCGCCTATAGACACCTGCAACAACAAAGAGAGTGCAGATGCGTTGCCAACCCAGAGGGCTAAGATGGAATACCTCTTGTGCCAGTAATTACACCGGCTGTCTTGCTCTCCACGCCGGAACACAACAGTGCAAGCACTGCTGCTTAGCGGCAGGATTAGCGAGCAAGATGGTGGTAGCGATCCGGACGGACCTTGCACAAGGTCCTACCACCCGCAAAATCTTACCTCAGATGTCTTTTCCAGATTTCTTCATCGTTGTGAATCACTCGCGCGAAGCCTGCTTTGATCTAGCTTATCACAAAGTTAACTCACATTAGTGTCATTTGCATTCTGTAATTACTATCATAAATTGACCCGTCAACAAGGTTCGGCTAATGTGACGGAACTGATGGATGTTACAAGACTAAACTACGAGTAAAAGGGTCTTACAGGGAATTAAAATGTTGAAGAGTAACGCGAAACTACTAACTGGAACAAATTACCTTGCTACGCCGCGAAACCAGAACTTTGCACGTGCAAAACAGCTGTGTCTGCGATATATAATTATATACTGCCGTTTTTTTAAGCTTCACCGATGTAGCCATATCAAATTTAAAGATTGGATAGCCTGGTTAGTCACTCTGATTATGAAGCTAGTAATTGTGGGTTCGATTCCCACAAAAGGCCAATGTTTGTATGATGATTATTTTTCATACTTGATTGGTGCATGTTAAACAAGCTTTGCAGTAGACAGTCATACATTTGTCACTTCTTATTATGCGAGACTCTTTCCTACTGAACTAATCAGAAATAAATTTCGTACAAAATAAATAAAGTCAAACTGAATTGGATCTTACAGGCTCGGCAATGCGGGCGTGACTTCTCAGGCGTTGCAAGCATCGATAGGTGGCGGTATTTCATTTCTATTTCCACTGACTTATTATAAAAATTGCTAACGCCACATCATTAACTAGTCGTCGCCTTAATGAAAATTAATAAATCTTATATCTGTCCGAACGCAGCGCTGAACCGTCTACCTTAAAGGGTTCTGACTAGGGTAACCATACGTCAGGACAAGTCCGGCTTTTACTCGTTTTAGTCCCATTTTTTCTGCGTTTTTTGACATCATTTTACAGCAGCAGCGGCAACAGCGGTTTTGCTTTTTTTAAAACCATACTAACAATTATTTAAAACTACATTAAATCTTAAATATAGGCAATTGTCAAAAAGGCGCTCGCTGAGAGCGACCTCTGTTAGACAACTGTTGGATAGAGATAAAACTAAAGCGACCGTATTGTAGGCGGTGCAGAATTGGAACGTAAGTAACTTTAAGAAAATAAGAAGTATGTTACATATTATTTCCATATCAAGGCTAACATCAAAATAATTAAGGTGAGCATTTAAATTTGAAAACTTGTTACTATTTACTTAAAAATTTATGAAATAATGGTAAACATTTACAGTAAGTTCACAGATTACATTTGTTTTAATGGTTTGATTCGATTTTTGTAAAGCAAATAGAAATAGAAATAGAAATAGAAATCATTTATTTTGAGATAACAACAACATTTTAGGTGCATTTACCTATCATGTACCTATTTGTATAGACACATACAAATAGGCCTTAAATCTAGAAAAAAAAATAAGTTGAGAGTTATCCCAAAAAAGGAGTCCACTCAGCATGTGTCGAGGCACAAAGTGCAACGACGCTGATTTTCAGTGGATCCGAAATGCACTTGTCTTGTCATTTACAGGACTTTCCATCCTTTTGTCCGGAATTTACGAACTTCAACATGGTAACCCTAGGTACGGCGGAAAAATTATACAAGTTTTAACGAGTTTCCCTTTGTTCGCCGGCAATTAGTTATTCTTTTCACCGGCGCAATTAATGTTTAATGTTAGAGCCGAGTTGGCGTTGTTCTAAATTTCAAGTCTATTCAGCATCGGTCTATAATAGATACGTAGACGTAGATAGACAAACATAGCCCTCCATTCTGGCGGCTGTCGAGTAAAACAACAGGCAATATCTCGATACGCGTTGACTCGCTACATACAGTGCATTTCTCTCCTACTACGCTGGTTAGAACGAGACGCACATAGTTACGTAGAGAGTTAACGCGAGTCCAGAAGGTTTGTGCTAGATGCACAGTTCTCTCTGCACCTTTACTGCGCAGTAGCAGTTTCTAGTACAAATGTGTATGCGCAACCATACCTCCTCCACTCGATTCATGCTCAAGTTCATCATCACCATCACCTCAGCCGGAAGACGCCCACTGCTGGGCATAAGCCTTCCCCAAGCATCTCCACGACGGTCGGTCTTGTGCTGCTCGCATCCACCGGTTTCCAGCGATCTTCACCAGATCGTCGGTCCACCTTGTGCGAGGCCTGCCAACACTTCGTCTTCCGGTACGTGGTCTCCACCTTTCCGCCCCAACGGCCATCGGTTCTACGAGCAATGTGCCCCGCCCACTGCCACTTAAGCTTTGCAACTCGCAGAGCTATGTCGGTGACTTTGGTTCTTCTGTGGATCTCCTCATTCCTGATTCGGTCTCGCAGAGAAACTCCGAGCATAGCATGCTCAAGTTGTTTGCCTGCAACTATACTAATTCTACGCGAACGAAGTCGCAGGCGTCTGTTAGTGTTACATAAACCGGCAATATATTCCGACACGCCTTCAAATCCCTAATCCTCACTTATTCTCGTTCCTCCAGTCTCGCGATTTACTTATATTGGATTCCGACGTCTGCTGTCCGTTTAATAAGCGTCGAGCACGCCAGCTTTGTGCGTCGTTCACACTCGTGCGCAACTTACTAACTCACTAACTTTACAAAGTTAATTACAACTCTATTGCCAGTGCAGTGTTTTTTGACCCTTAAATAAATAACTATTTTGGGACAATACAGACCAATTGACCTAGTCCCAAAGTAAGCAACTGAAGCTGCTTGGTGATATAGATAAATAGATACTTAAATACATATAACATCCAAGACTCGGGTAGACTCTACCCGACTAAATATTGGTATAATTGAATGGCCACAAAGTCCTACAAATGTAGTGCTACGTTTTCCTAGTCCTACGCTTGGAAGTTTTCGATTCCACGGCACTACATTACCTACTTCTTTGAATTTATGCAAATAGGAAAAACTTGGGCGTCACGTGGAACCGAACGACCTCACGAAGATTCAGCCTGTTATTAATCACTTAAAAAATAGACGGGGGCTGCTGGAGCATTACTGTCGTGTCTGTCGCGACTGCAAAAATTAGATTTTTACATTTTTGAAACGAATGTGAAATGTAAATGAATACTACGTAGTAGCGTCAAATCTAACCAGCCAGACTTCAATAAAGTCGTGCCTGTAAAGAGTATTTCAAAGTGAACCTTATACCAAAAACAGTGCGACTCATTTTTTGTCGTCACGACAGAAGACCAAAATATATGAAGTTCTTTAAAGAACTTTACTTGCTCAAATCTAATACTGTCTCAGCGATATGACGTGTCATGCAAAATCGTGCTCAGACTTTTATTTTAAAATATCTGATAGAAAACTGGAGCTTATATTGAGTAAATGAACAACTCGGAATAAAATAAAGAGTTATTATTTAAGACAATTGTGACAGCCGGTAAAATACTCTGGCAACGCATCTGCAATCTTCTTGGCGTTGCGGATAGACACTCGTAGACATGGGCGGTGGTGATCACTTACCATGACATGACCCATTTGCTCGTTTCCCTTCCTTTTATACATATGTATATTACAAAATGCAAAACCTACGGCATAAAACAATTTTTTTTTAAAACATAAAACTAACAGGTTTTGCATTTTGTAATATATTTGTAGATTAGAAAATACTAACACTTTTAATTTTGTGTGATTATTTTTTAAATCAGTACCAACAAACATAGTTCGAAGGCATAAAGTAAGTCTAATTCAATTATAAGTATGTCGGCTAACATAGTTTCGTAATCAACAATTGTTACTAACATATTATGGGACTAGATCCTGAAATAAAAGATTTGAATTTGAATAACGCATATAAAAAAAATCATGGTTGTAGGTTAAGGTTTAGAAATGAAAACCGTTACCGACGTTTGTATGAAGAACATTTGTTGCGGCTTGGTACATCATCATTATCATTATCATCATCATCTCAGCCACAAGAAGACCACTGTTGAACATAGGCCTCCTCCATGGATTTCCAAAGTGACCGGTTGGAAGCGGCATGCAACCAGCGCCTTCCTGCCACCTGTATGAGGTCACCGGACCATCTTGTGGCTGGTCGTCCTACGCTGCGCTTGCCAATACGCGGCTGCCATTCGAAAACTTTTCAACCCCATCGGCCATCAGTACATAATCCTCCTAAATCACGTTGACATTTAAATAAGGAGTCCCCCTCCCCAATAGGAGGGCGGACTCTTTTTCTGGGACCACATTTTTTAAAAACAAAAAAAAAGCCAAAGACAATGCTTCAAGCATCCGGCCGACCAGCAATCACGAAAAATAAAACCAATTCAGATAAAAAAAAACACTACCCCAAATAAATCACCACCCTTTCCCTAAAGTTGCGTCATCCATTTAAATTTGAGTATCCATAATTCAAAACATATTTATACCTTTTAATTTAATTTCCCGCCATACTGCACGGTACCAAAATTAAGGTAAAACAACAAAAAAGATCAAAACAGGAGGGAAACATTTTTTATTGTTGAAAAACGGCTGTTTCCCATTCATTGTGGAGCATAAAGGTTTTTATGGGAGGCAAATTAAAGGCCTCGCGACGATTTTCCTTTAATTACTTTCTTAATGATTCATTCCAGCCAGCTACAGTGTTTAAAATTTGTTGGAAATAAGTTGAGGTTTCAAAACGGTGGCGAGCAAAACTTGCAAAAGCGTTAGGTTTTATAAAAGTCTGTTAGAATAAATTAGTTAGTTGTGTCGAAAAATGTAATCAGACTAATCAGTTACTAAAAGGTGATCCTAAAGGTATAGTAGTAGTTTTTATGCGACTGCTATATAATGAGAGGCTTTAAAATACGAGCGTGGTTTTATGAAACGAGCGTAAGCGAGTTACATAATGGGATCACACGAGAGTTTTAAGGCCTAATTATATACAGTTGCATACATTACTTTATCTACACACATATCATAACACCTGTTCCAAATTTAAACTCATAACGTAGGCGGCCGCGCAACGCATCACACGCACATTCTATTGAGTTCGGATATTGCTAATTTTAATGTTTTAATGTTTTTGTTTTATAAATATGTATGTTAGTTAGTCTTTAAGGTATTTTTTCTATGGGCCTATGCAGCCTGAAATAAATGGTTTCTAATGTTAATTGTCACGTGATCGAGAAATAAATAACTTGTACCGGCATCGTTTTAATTTAATTCTAGTTGCTTTTACACTAGATTACTCTAAACGGAAATTAAGTTACGGTATTTTTTGCATTTTTTTGGTTTCACATCTGAAACGTCGACACGTATAGACGGCGTCCGGATCAATAGGTTCTTCTCAACTTTTATGAAATCGCTGTCAAAAGAAACGTATTTAAATGCAAATGAGATTATACCAGAGAGATTGGAATAAACGCCTTTTCAATAAGAAAAATATAACTTTCCATCCCACTCAAAGTCAAAAGTTTCAATTGAAATTTTAATAATTTAAGTTATGCTCTTTTGGTCTGGCGATCAGTTGAGTCTTGATATTGTTATACTTGGAAATAGAATCAACGATCAAAAGTTAGGTTCTATATGTAGACTGACATATGCCGTCTCGGCAAATATATGACCATATCAAACTTACCTAAGTCTTAAAAATTTATACATCAGTTTGAAGTTTATTTAATAAAAAATATATGTATTCCGTTATCATTTGGCACGGATTTAAATTAATTTGAAATGCGTCAACATAAATATTTTAAATAATTAATAGTAATTTTCCTTGTGTTGTCATTCATTATATAGCATTTTAAATTTAATTTGAATGTAAAAAAAAATACAAAAAAAAGAAAAAATCAAAAAAAAATAAAAATAAATAATTTTGATTACAATAATTTAACAACAAATGGCGTCATCTCTCGTCAGCTAACGGGCATTCATAAATGACCAAGTTGAATGAGATAACTAAATATGAATGAATATGATAAATATCAATAATGTAATGATCGTAAAGACGAAACACATTGAAAAATTCGCAGGGTATGGCAGCGGTAATGTGGCGGAAACTGGAATACGCAAGGCACGGAATGCTGATGTTGCAGGTTCGAATCCTGCCATTACCCTAATTTTTCTTTGTGTTGTCATTCATTATATAGCATTTGAAATATAATTAATAGATTCAGGCGTTACTTTACGGAGGTCCATATCAACAAACTGGACCAAATTACTCCTCGAAATCAGTGTCGCTGCTTCTATGCGACATATATAATTTTTCATGCAAACCAGCTCTAGACATAAATGAAAATGAAATTAATTTTGCAAGTAGGCCATATATGCTGTTTTACATGTCTGAGCCTACCATCGCTTCGGAAAACAAAAGATTCTGCTAAGAATAAGAAGCGCCGCCAGAAACGCAGCTTTATATTGTCAAATGGGAAGGGAAACAAGCAAGAGGGTCCCTGATGGTAAGTGATCCCCCCATAGACACCCGCAATACCAAGGAGATTGCAAATACGTTGCCAACCCAGAGGGCTAAAATGGAATACCTCTTGTGCCTGTAATTTCACCGGCTGTCTTGCTCTCCGCGCCGGAACACAACAGTGCAAGCCTGCTGCTTAAGAAGAGTGTGAACTCAGCCCCAAAAAGCGCTCCCCATACAAACGGCGATAACGTTTTCCACCCTCTAAACCTTAACGTATGGCAATGAGTTTTTGGCATGTTGTCATTATGCTCTACAACTAGGTTTGAATGTTTTGATTTTTTAATATTCTTCATAAAATTGTCAATATTTGCATTTTAGTAGTTTGATACAAAACAAAAAAGTGTTTTTTTTTTAACTATTAAGAATATTAAAAAAATCAAAACATACAAACATAGTTGTAGGGCATACAGACAACATATAAAAAAATCGTGGCTATATTTTTATCGTGGCTATAGGTTAATGTTTAGAGTGTGGAAAACGTTATCGCTGTTTGTATGGAGAGCGCTGGGTTCACACTCCTCTTAAAAAGTGTGAAGTGAAAATCAAAAGCTTACACGTTTTACAGAGATAGACTCAAGCAAAAGTCATGAAATTCTATCGAATACCACAGCTACCTGCCCGGAACACGGTCACTATGTCACGTGCGACATTTCGGGCCCGTACGAAACGGCCATACACAAGACGGCGCAGACTGGGAACTGAAATAAAATAAACTGATAATGGTGACCTTTGTTGATGTCACAAATTGTTGGCCGATTTATCAGTGACAGCTACCAGTCCCTACTTCAGAAAGCTTTTTTTTATGAATTAGGAAGGAAAACAAGCAAGTGAGTCACCTAATGGTAAGTGATCACCACTGCCTATAGACACCCGCAACACCAAGGAGATTGCAGATGCTTTGCCAACCCAGAGAGCTAAGATGGACCTTTACTGGCACAATAATGTCACCGGCTGTCTTGCTCTCCACGCCGGAACACAACAGTGCAAGCACTGCTGCTTAGCGGCATGATTAACGAACTAGGTGGTAGCTATCCGGACGGACCTTGCACAAGGTCCTACCACCCGCAAACTGAGTTACCCTAAGGTCACAGGAGAGTTGAAATAGACACTTGTCAAGGTCATCCTCAGTCCCGTCTGCGTTATTCAATCCACCAAAAAGGGCACAATAGGGTAGTAATTCAGCGGGACCCATTCCACAAGACGGGTGGCCGAGTGTCCCCGCGATAAAATTGGATGTGTCCATGCCTTTATTTATGGGCCCACGATCTGTTAAGAAGTGCCGAAAGAAAGTATAGTCACAAACTTAACCCTACACTCTATTGTGCCGCTATTGCCAAACAAAAGCTTCAAAATTGTATGGGGTGATGTTGGTTCCGGATTTAGCGAAGTGCAAAAGATAAGTTGGTAACGGTGTAATGAAAGGTCCTGTTTCACCCGGAATTGATATTTAGGCTCGGATACAAATTATATTGGCGTTTAGAATGCCGGAGCTTGTTGTCTTGATTTTATTTAAATTTCGATACTTTTTTTCTTTATTGGTAAACGCATCTGCTTTCTCTGGTGTTGGGGTGCATAGGCTATGGTGATTACCGACCATCAGGTGACCCACTTGCTGGTTTTCCTTCCTATTTCAAGAAATAAACCGACCAAGCGCGAGTAGGACTCGCGTACCGAGGATTCCGTCATCAACAACATTTAGTATCGCATGTTTGCTTTGTGAGACCAAAATAATTTTTTTTGTGTGTATTAACTGCAAATTTACGGTTTTGGGATTTTTTGTTTTATTTGTGCTGTGAGACCTTGCTTCTTGCCAAATATCATAGTTCTAGGTCAACGGGAAATACCCCATAGGTTTTTGACTGCCTTGCGAATGTATGAAACATGCGACATAAACGGCCGTATCTTTTGATTGCGTTGACTTAGAAGTTTGATTTTTTCACGGCTCTAAAGGACTGCAGACTTGAGTATCTGATATTAATTTCAACTCAATACCTCCATGCGTTCTTGAAAAAAATGGTCTTGACAAACAGACAGACAGACAACGAAGTGATCCTATAAGTATTCCGTTTTTCCTTTTGAGGTACGAAGCCCTAAAAACCAAGTTTCAACTTTTTCTTTTGAAACTTCCCTATATAACACGACACTACATCGTTTTTTTATAAAAAAAACCCAACCTCTTTTACCTAAAATTGGTTTGTTCCTTTCATTTCAAGGCAAACGTTACAAAGACAGATAAAGACAACACATAAGTTAAGTAATGGAGGTTTACTACGCGTTTATGTTTAAATTTAGTTTAGATGAATTTTAATGTATGACGACCGAATTGCCTAGCGATAGTAACCCTGACCACAAAGCATGAGGTTACGGGTACGAATCCCGTTAAAGCGAGCCTTCTAGACTTTTAACACACTTGATCATTTGGCTGCTCTAATCTTTTAAATGCTGAGATTTTTAAAATGTGGAGTAATAATAGAAATCACAGTAATTACCTTAAAATAACACTTAATCAAATAAATAAATATCTAGAAACAATTTACACCAAATGACTTAGTATTATACATACTTATAAAGATACATAACAACCACGACTCAAATACAAACATTCATATTCATCATACAAACATTTGCCCCTGGGGGGAATCGAACCCACAATCACTAACTTGCCGTCGATTGTTACTTTCTACATTACTTGGGAAAAAAATCAGACAACAATAGACAGTAAGTTATTCCAAGGCGGCTATAATTAAAGTTTACAGGCGGAGCCGCGCGGCGAGCTAATACGCTATAAAGGGGCTTCACCCTAACTCTCCAGCTTTTCTTTTCGCTAGTGATGTGCATTAGTCGATAAAATAAGATTCGATATTAAACTTTTTTTTCGGCCAAGTCTAAAAATAAAATGAAATATTTATTTGCAATAAATAAATAATCTAGTTCATAGAATCTGAGTTTATCTCTATTTGCGTCGCTTTCTTATGACACTAGTTTGGCAGAGACGTAAAGAGAGACAAATTAAACTTGGACTGGTCATGTTAGGGCCTTATATAATTTTCTTCTAAATATTTTTTTATAAATATGTCAATAAATCTTTATTTTTATCTTTAAAGTATAACAAAAAGTCGCTCTGCGTTCCTGTTTGTCCTCATATTTTCGACCGCTTACTCCTTCTAAACAATTTGACTGTGATGTGATGTGAATGTGTGTATTTTGTCGCGGTTTTCCCTGTCATTTAGAGAATTTTTACAGAAGGTTTTTATGTATAATACATCCAAACTATACTATAACTATATAGTTTTTATATAAAATACCCCGACACCCGCAACATCAAGGAAACAAACCAATTATCAAGAATTTTCCAGACTGCTCATTGGATTAATTCTCCTACAGCATCGGCGTTGAAATGTCAGTTAACCAATAACGCACGCCGTTTTTTTGCCGAAGTGACGAACGTGACGAAGTGGCAGATTGACTGACACGCGTGATGGCGTGACTGAAATCGCCACGGGCCGGACAAGTTTCGTTTGCTTTTTGTCTCGAATTCCTGTAAAATTCGATATTTGACAACGGTTTCCATAGGAAAAAAATAAAGTTTTTGTTAAGTACATGTTTTGTTGAGTGTACAATAATAATAAATAATAAAATAAATAAAATAAATTTTATTTGCCACATAGTTAAATACATAGTATAAATTACCCATGACCACCACACTCGGCTAAGCCTGTCTCGTGGGGTCCGGTGGTTACAGTTACCTACTTATGGTCTAAAATGTCTCACGCTGTACAGTCAAGGAATTAAATTTCCAACCCACCTAAGGTTCAATAGCATATAACAAACTGTCACCATAAGAGCTATAGAGCAAGACGTTAGTTTGACATATCGACCTTAATGCATTGTGAATGTCAGGCGACATTTCAACGAAATGGGTAGGGAATTAAGTTCCTTGACTGTACAATAATTATGTACTTCCAAATTGATACTTAAGTACAGCGCATACTACTACTTTACTGGCGACTACGTTCACGTAAATTTTGAATCTTTATTTTTACATACAAAGTCGCTATCCATGTCAGTTTGCCTTCATAGCTTCGACCGCTGACTCCTTCTGAACCATGCAACGATTTGATACGGTTTTCACTTTCATTTCGAGATTTTTTTACTGAAAGTTTTAATACAAATTACATCTGAATATACCCGAGCGAACCCGAGACGGATCGCTAGTAACTTAATGTCTCCCCCTTTTACCCCTTTGATGGTGGAACTTTCAAAAAACCTACTTCAAATACAAGCTTTGTTTAGTTTGGAACTAGGTGAATTGGCGTAAATTGTCGCGAGATATTTATTTATTATTTAATTTCAAACCTCTAGGTCAGCCATATTCAACTTTTTTTTATAGTGGCCACAAACACGTTTCAGTCATGGTGTCAAGGGCCGCGTCGCGAGCAAAAAATTTTTATGGGCGCTAAATTTAGAATGTCATAAATGCTCTATAATGCGTTCAGAAACCGTACGTAATGACCAGCATTATAACAACCAATATTATAATGAGAATTTTTCTAATTTGTTTCTATATTTGTTCAAATTCATTTTTTATTACATTATTTTAATGTGTACAGTCTATAGATATTTAATAGGTACCTAGCACTAGTAGTTAGTAGCAATGCAGGTCATTGCCCTATGGCTTCTGAACCCATCATAGAGTACTTATGATATGTGTGTAGATAAAGTAATGTATGCAACTGTACATAATTAGGTCTTAAAACACTCGTGTGATCCTATTATGAAACTCGCTGACGCTCGTTTCATAAACCACACTCGTGTTTTAAGACCCCTCATTATGCAACAGTTGCATAAAATATTATTAAAATTTTGTAACTTCAGGTGGGCCAATAACAAAGGCCTGGCGGGCCACAGGAGTATAGCTGCTCTAGAGTAGTATTTTTAATTAGCTGGAGCAATCTGACGTTTGTGGGCGGACATCGGACGTGATTACTCCATTATGGTTGAAGTACAATAATTTTCATGTATAAAAGTTACCTTGATATTACCGGTTATATGATTCTCCAGTATACTATGTATGAACTAATGTGTTAAATACGAAATATTCACATTGACACCTGTCAATCTACTCCAGCTATTAAAAATACTACTTTAGTTAGATACAGGGGTTTAGACTGTTCGTAATCTGTCCATCAGTCAGTACCAAAACTGATCTCCTTTGAGTGAAAATCGCGAAAGTTTAACAAAATAATTTACCAAGGAAAAAATGCCATCGTAGAAAATGTGCCCATCACTAATTTACACCCACTCTTTATTCATCCCAGCTTTTATTTTACTACGCGTCTTATTTAAATCCATAATTTAAATGCAGATTAGACGTCGGGCAGTTTGAGGAATCTCGCCATTAAAAAAAAGTATAAATTGTTTCTATTCGTCGATTCATTTGAATATTATTACGGCGTTTCATTAAAGACCTTAGGCACTCAATACGATCGGGACTAAGCTTTAGGATTTCGTGTTGTCATGCTTTTTGAAGCGGAATGATTGCTTATCTCAAATTAATTAAAGTAGTAGCTTGTTGCTTTGAATTGTCTTCTTGGTAAGACGGCATTGTTCTAAGAGAACATTTTTATTACCAATAAATGAAAATGAAGTAATGAAGTATCCAACAACATAAATATTTCGTTATTTTCCCGTCCTTTCTGATATTAAGCATCCCATTTTTTTAATTTTAGAATCATTTTCGACTTCTTATCTAAATATATTTTTAGCAATTTGTGTTTAGAAATTAAATACAATTATAACATAATAAATCTTGTGACAATTTATACCAATTGAAACCAACGGCTAGGGTCGTTCATATCCATCATGCAAATATTTGGCCCTTGTGGGATTCGAATCCTGACTACGGGTTACCACAGAATAAGGAAAATATTATAGTCTCTTCTAGTCCAGGGGTTACTGACCTAACAGCACTAAGCTATCCGGCTGTCAAACGGCTATAAAAACTGATTTTCACTTTAATTTTCTCTTATTGGCGTGTCAATAACGTTTCACTTGAAGCTGAGCCCTTACTAATTCGGATTCGCCGCAGTCGGGTAGAAGGCCCCCGATAAATATTGATACAGGGCCAATCCAGGGCAAGCTACGAGTACAACACTACCTCTAGCGTAAGTTTTCTGTCACATTAAACGTCACGAACGCGTCAGCGTTAGCTTCTAAATTACTATGAAAACATTTTGTTGCAAAAACGCGCCGCAAGAGGCGCTGTCTACTTCCATAGTAATTGAGAAGTTAACGCTAACGCGTTCAAGGTGTTTATTGCAACAAAACCTTAAGGTAGAGGTAGTGTTGTAGCTTGCTCTGGATGGGTTTTGTATCAACATTTGTCGGAAGCCTTCTACCCGACTGCGGCGAAACCCAAATAGAGGATAATGACATTATTCTACAAGTCGGGGCCCCTGTAGCTCGGGTGCCCCGTATCGTTGATACGGCTGGTAAGGCGGTAGCTACGCCCCTGGCTAGAGGATCTGATGGCTGCGAAAAACTACGTCATATAAGCAATCCAGCATAGTATATAGCTATAGCCTAGTAATGAACCTTTGTACCAACTGTTCGTTGGTTTGTCTACGCTAGGTAATATCCTGTCTGCTACCTAATTGAAGTAGAACGGATATTGTCGACGAATGGCTGCTTTCAGCTGGCTTTTGACTGTTCTACAAATGTTTTTCGCTTTACTTCTTCTATATATAAAAGAAAGTCGTGTTTGTTACAACACTTATAACTCGAGAACGGCTGGACCGATTGCCATGGTTTTTGATTTGTTGGATTTGTTTCCGTCCCGAATAGCAGAATACATCTTAAAAACAATGAAAAGTTGTTACACTATTTGACAGGATTGGACAACAAATGTTTGACATGTCATAAACAAATCAGCATGTATTGAAATGATTAAGTTCATTACACATATCGACTTTTCATTGTTTTTAAGATGTATTCTGCTATTCGGGACGGAAACAAATCCAACAAATCAAAAACCATGGCAATCGGTCCAGCCGTTCTCGAGTTATAAGTGTTGTAACAAACACGACTTTCTTTTATTTTTATTCCCTAAATTCCGTTCCTTTCCGATGATAAGCTCCAAAAAAAAAATAGTTGTTACACTATTTGACAGGATTGGACAACAAATGTTTGACATGTCATAAACAAATCAGCATGTATTGAAATGATTAAGTTCATTACACATATCGACTTTTCATTGTTTTTAAGTTGTATTCTGCTATTCGGGACGGAAACAAATCCAACAAATCAAAAACCATGGCAATCGGTCCAGCCGTTCTCGAGTTATAAGTGTTGTAACAAACACGACTTTCTTTTATTTTTATTCCCTAAATTCCGTTCCTTTCCGATGATAAGCTCCAAAAAAAAAATAGTTGTTACACTATTTGACAGGATTGGACAACAAATGTTTGACATGTCATAAACAAATCAGCATGTATTGAAATGATTAAGTTCATTTGTATACTAAATGACTTTTATGATTTATAGCAAATGACCTATAAATAACGGACTTCAATCAAAAGTCAAAAAAGTGCAATAAACCGACAATCGCTCGCGCTGTCAGTCTGTCGGACCGACGGCGCTGCACTCAAAGTTATATTTAGTAATTATTATATTTAGTAAAAGTTATTTAATGCAGTTAGACGTAAAGTTGTAAATCCAATGACTATAAATGGTAAACTAATAATTTGCATTTGTTATTTTGGCGTCAACCTGTATTCTCATGTCGGGCCGTTTTCTGCTGTCATTTAGTATGACACTGTACTTTCATGCATTTTAATATCATTGTTGCTAGCCGTCAAATATAGATCATAATATATATATGTCATATATTAAACATCTCGATTTATTATTTACTTCATGCGCAGTGGCCGTTATTTATAACAATTTATCATTTAGTTCTAAATGACTATGATTACACTAGTTCACAATTTTAAAGATAAAATCACTCATCTTGTTAAATCATTGTTTGATCTCATAATGCGTCAGAAGTAGAAATGAAATCATTAAACTATATTATTTTATAAATATCATCATCATCATCATCATCATGATAAAAATATCACAAAGTTATAAATTATGATTAGATAGTTATATCATTACGAGTATTGCATAGGGTGATTAGAGATGTGATCATAATTTACTTTTTCCAGCTCAGCTCATCTTTATTAAATGATAGCGCATCTATTGCAATATTTGCAATAGTTAACTTAAAACTGTTTAACTTTTTTTGCAGTTTTTAAATGATATAAAAAATACTTACTAAAATAATTGTCTTTCTCTCAATAAACCCTTTTACAGATAGCCGTAAGTTAACGACATATTATTATGGATGTACGAAATTTATGAAAAAAAAAATCTTTTTACATTTTTACTAAGTCATAAAAGTCATAATTCAGAAATGTTTTATAGTATTTTTTTTACTAATTAAAGAGTTTATATTCTTTAACATTCTGTTAGTGCTTATTCCCGTTTATGCGGCAAACAAGCAAGTGGGTCAAACTTCGTATTTCGTGGTACGTTTGATTACCAGAGACGGGTTTTTTTTCCATGCACTCTGTTTTTACGGTCATTGACATCTTGGTTACCTATGTTAAGGGTTATACGTAATACCCTATTCTATATTTTTTTTAAGTTATGTAGGTATGCATATTTTACATAATCAATTACAAATACACAAAAAAATACTGGTACAAAGCGAATTTATTCCGGAAAAGGGATCTCATCCACCATTGAGCAAAAGATTTGAGCATATCGTTATCACATTCTACTGAGTATATTTTGCAGTGAAGCAGACTTCTGTGAGGCCACAGACAGAAGAACAAACAGACGCATAAAACTAACAAATGCTACCCCTATTTTGCTCTCCGTCGAGGATTAAAAATAGTCAAGTCATCGCTCTGTCCCAGCCAAACGTTCCAGCCAGCAATCCTATTACAAGCTTCTATTGATTTAAAAATCTTTTGTTCTTTGTTACATCGCAATGTCCGTTCGGATAGCCAATGTTCCTTTATTGAATAGCAGGCGAAGAAGATTTGGAAGCTTAGCTTAGGCTGGCTCGGCACTGATAGCTTAGAGGCCCTATAGAAGCTGGTGAATGAATGGATGAAAGGTTATTAAAGTTAGAAGCTACTACAAAGCACACTACAATACTTAATTGTAGTCCCTTACTAGAAAGGTAAGGGTATTTTAACAATGATCTATGTCCAACTTTGTCTATGGTGGCAAGACGCCGTTCATTTTTTGTTTCTAATCCTTCTAATATTAAAAATGATAAATTTATGCTGTTTGGATGTTAGGATATTTGGATGTTTGAATGTTTGTTCCTCAATCACGCATTAACAGCTAAACAGATTTAGACAAAATTTGGTAGACAGATAATCATATTCTAGATTCAAACATAGAATGCATAAAAACATCAACGCAACCCAAAAACTCCTCTTAGATAATAATAATCCCTAAGTATATTTTTTGTGCAAAATAAGGACAAAACACTTTTTGATTTTTATTTTGATTGTGAAAGAATTAATAATATCCACTAAGAAATTAAAACACTGTCTGTCCTCTGGCGCCATTTACTACTGAAGCTACTAAAAATCGATGGCACAATTAATGACAACAACGCCACCTACCCGCAAGGACATTAACTACTACAGCAGTTGCAGTGAGGAATTATTGCCCTTAGTCCGCACCTAATTTTTTTTTATACAACATAGGACGGCAAACAAGCAAGTGGGTCACCTGATGGTAAGTGATCACCACCGCCTATAGACACCTGCAACAACAAAGAGAGTGCAGATGCGTTGCCAACCCAGAGGGCTAAGATGGAATACCTCTTGTGCCAGTAATTACACCGGCTGTCTTGCTCTCCACGCCGGAACACAACAGTGCAAGCACTGTTGCTTAGCGGCAGGATTAGCGAGCAAGATGGTGGTAGCGATCCGGATGGACCTTGCACAAGGTCCTACCACCCGCAATTTACAGATTTCACAGTTCTGACAGCCCTAGGCTAATTATGAACGTTTCTAGGGCTGTCCTGCCTGTATTCTGTAAAGTCCTGTATGGTGCTTGCAAAGGTCCGGCGCCCCCTCGGTCCTGGCTCCCTAGGCTCCAGTCTAACTCTGTGAGTAAATCAGGCCCTCCACGTCAAATTTCGTTCTCTGAATTTTGAATCATATAGTTTGAGACAGTGAGTTTCCTGTATTTAGGACTTGAGCGTTAGGAGGATAGTTGGACATTCAGTTGATGCAATGGGTTGGACTTAAATTTTCACGCGATCTTGTTCTGTTTGTAATTTTTTTAGCGGTAGAGATAAACCGAAAGTTGCTAGTCTACATCTACATCTACACTAATATAATAAAGAGAAAAACTTTGTTTGTTTGTTTTTTTGTTAGTTTGTTTGTATGTAGGGGGTAATCTCTGGAACTACTGAACCGATTTCAAAAATTCTTTCACAGATAGAAAGCTACACTATTCCTGACGGACGTAGGCTACTAAATTTACGTGAACAAAGTCGCGCGCGTCCGCTAGTTTATTAATATTTTAGGTATTTAAAAAAAGTTTAATAATATCAATAATATTAAGGAGGTTTTTGTTTAAGCCGTCGTGGCTACTGAAAAAAAAAAATATTCGGTATTTAAACGATTCACGTCCCCATAATTCACAGTCATGCGGTTTCGTTCCAAACCAAACTTCGAAATAAACCAAAAACTTTTACTGATTTTAATGACTGTAGGCTAAGTGATAATACGCTATGTTGCAACGGAATATGGTTGATTATCCATTGTTCATTTAAATGCAATTGATTGAAAAATAGCCACAACGAGCCGTATTGTGTGGCAGTCAGGTAGGGAGTCGGAGCAAATGGGCATACTTCGATTCCTGTGGGAAATTAATTTGGACTTTGATGTCCTCTTCAGTAAGATCTAATTTGGCTTTTTTAAATGATGGAAATAAGGCTTGTTTACGAAAACCTCATGGTAGATTCTCATTTTATTATGAGCTTCAATTCATTCACCAACTGTGGCAAGCATTATTGTATTTATATAAGTTTTAGATTTTGTGTAAAACCGGAAGGAAAACGAGCAAGTGGGCCACCTGATGGTAGGTAATCACCACCGGCCATAGACAACCGCAACACCAAAGATTTTGCAAATGCATTGCCAACCCAGGGGGCTAAAATGGAATGCCTCTTGTGCCAGTAATATCACCAGCTGTCTTGCTCTCCACGCTGGAACACAACAGTGCAAGCACTGCTGCTTAGCGGCTGAATTAGAGAGCAAAACCAATTGAGCACAATGGTAGCATGGTAGCAATCCAGACAGACCTTGCACAAGGTCCTTTCACCCGCAAATTTTTGATTCACTCGTTACATGGTACAGTCAAGGAATTAAATTTCCAACCCACCTAAGGTTCAATAGCATACAGCAAACTGAAACCATAAGAGCTATAGAGCAAGACGTTAGTTTGACATATCGACCTTAATGCATTTCGAATGTCAGACGACATTTCAACGAAATGGGTAGGGAATTAAATTTCTTGACTGTACCAGAACTGTTAGTAGGGCCAATCAACTATTTTACCGATACTTCACATATCTCTGGCGTTACCACAAAATGGTTTTACCAAAATATATTTTACGATGTAATAGGTGAAATCATATATAATCATTTCTAATGTTTTTTTTTATTCAAACAACGATACAAGACTTCCTTTTGGCGCTCGCGTACCGCTTGCGCGATTAATACCGCCCCGAGTGTGATGTTTGTGATGAAAGTCCAACATAGCACATTCGTATCATAATCTACATATACACTAATATAATAAAGAGGTAAACTTTGTTTGTTTGTTTTTATGTAGGGGGTAATCTCTGGAACTACTGAACCGATTTCAAAAAATCTTTCACAGATAGAAAGCTACACTATTTCTGACGGACATAGGCTACTAATTACACGTGAACGAAGTCGCGCGCGTCCGCTAGTGTATTAGAATTAGTTTGCCCGTGAACCTGAAAAGCCAGCAATACACAACTTCTTCGAGTAAGTCACGTTTGCTAAACTGTCGCTGTCACATGTAAGTATGTAAACTCTATATTGTACAAAAAAAATACAAAAAGAGATACAGTGATATAGTCGAACTTATCCCTTTAAGGGATGTCTTCCAGTTAACCTTTGAGTGTGTGAAAGGAGTATCATAGTAGGGACAGACAAAGTGCAAGAGCTAAGAAAAAAAAATTAACATACAGCATGTAACAAAAACCCTGTACGTCCGATTAAGGGGATGTATATTAAAATGTGGAGATACCATTTAAATTGTTTAAAAATAAATATGTCCAATAAATAAAAAGTTACATAAGGAAAACCATTCAACACTTAATGCTTAAGAAAATGTTTACAACCCCTGACGTAGTATTTACTACACGCGCAAAGCTAGGTCAAAGGTCAAAGCGACCGCGCGCGGCGGGTGGGGGGGTTCTCTTTCCTTTGACAAATGCCGACCGCCGCGCGCGCCGATCCTTTTTTGGTAATACTTTTTAGTTCAGTCACCCGCAAACTTTGCTTCCGGTCGGATGTGCTAAATTTGCACACGCGTCACGTTACGTGTGGTATTTTATTTTGTGTTGGTGAAAATGTTGTATTCCAATCAAGAGTATTTTAACATGCTAATGTGCTTGGGAAGGAACGACTGTAATTATGCTGATGCTTGTAGGGAGTACGACGTTGTTTAGTCAGTAGATTTTTAGCAAAGTCGAGCGAAACGCGGAGTTTTTTAAATGTGTTCTGTTCTGTGTTTAACTACGAGTGCTTGTTTCATCGGACGGGGGTTTTCAATTTTAACTGCCACAATGAGCACGTATGGTCAATTGAAAACTCATACGCTAACAAACCAAGTCACTTTCAATACCGTACGTGTGAACCGGAATCGTAAATGACCAAGTAATTGGTCCTAATGCGTTACAACAAACCACGAACGGTCCAAATTACTTGCGATTCCTACAAGAAGAGTTGAGCGAGCAGTTGGCCTCGCCTCGCCACGCAGTTGTGAGGTCGACGTGGTTCCAGCACGCCGGGGGCGTCGCTCGGACGCCGCGGTCTCCGGACCTCACGCCGCTCGACTTTTATTTGTGGGGACTTGTGTAAAGGAATACGTATTTCGTATAAGCTGCGAGAGTGAGGCCGAGATGCGAGCCCGGATAATCACAGCATTTGTGATTTCACGACATTAAATCCGACGCAATGGTATTGCAGTGTATCCATGCTGACTTGATCAAACGCTGTCGACGGTGTGTGGAAGTCGCTGGCGGTCACGTTGAGCAAGATTTTCGTCGCGGTCGTAGTGAACAAGACGTGTACGTAATAATAAGTTAAGGTGTTAGCATCGACACATTTTTAAAAGCTCTTTTAAGTGCTATAAAATAGCTCTTATCAGAGCTGAAACATTTCATTGTTTCACAAGATGTCAATCAAACATACTTGTAAAACAGCTGATCGGTCGATCGCTGTTTTAATGTTGCGCGGACGTCGGATGCTCCGCCCCAAGCCCCACCCCCCCCTCCCGCAGGCTGAGTGAATGAAAAGTCAGCAGGGCAGTTGCCAGGGCTGCAAAACCTTTTCTAAACCGTTATGCTTATAATTTTTTTTGATGATCATTTTTTAATGTTCTTATTTAATTGAAATAAGTATTTATTCGGTATCACGACTTGATACTGATATACGCCTTTAATGGACGTACAGGGTTTTTGTTACATGCTGTATAATAAACTAATAAATACAATACATAATACCTAATAGATAAAATATCGATATAAGAACAATACATATTTACCAGTTATAAATAAATAATCAAAAATCAAAGGAAATGAATTTAAGGATATAATGTGAGCCAAGTCTTTAAGTTCTCCTTAAGAGAAACCACGCATGGAGACTGTTTGAGGGAAGTTGGCAACCGATTCCAAAACTTGGCAGAGTACACTGAAAAAGATTTAAAGTACTTAAGATTGTGACACAGGTTTGCTAGGTTGGTGAAAATAGAGCCAGATAATCAGTAAGGCACCGCACCAGTTAAGCTAAGCTAAAACAAAGGTTCGCTCGTCGTCTTTATAAATTTTCACACCACATTACCTTTTAGAGATAAAGCACCTCCGATCCCACCGACGTCCCCGTTGAGAACAGCAGTACGTGGCTTAAATGGGCTATAAGGAACGTGATTAGGACTCGAGCTAATGTTCGGAACATGTTGCATTAGATTTAGGTTATTTACACGGTGAATTTGCATTAGTACATAGGAATCTATTTTTAACTTTTATTTTTGTGATCTGAATGTTTCAAACCGTAGTCCTCGCGAGAGGTACGGGCGACTACGATTGCTGAGCAATTAAAATTAATAAATACATCATAAAGGTTGTAATGATGATTGAAGGGTCCATCAGCCCTTGCGACGCCTCCGGTCAGCAGAACCACCACTATTCTATTTTTAACTAGCTAGACAAAATAAAAGTTAGCTACGTTTGTGGTTTACAATACTTATTTCCTTAATTATTAAAACAATAAAAAATATTAACTAACTTTATGGTCGCCCTACAATACTTGAGGTGCATACGTCAGTTAAGTTAACAACATAGTATAAGATTTACTTATCCTTCACTGTGTCTATGTCTGTCAAAAAAGGGACGCACATAGAAATAAATTCAGATAAACTAAATTTGGCCGGTCATGTTAGGCCAACAGATGTTATGGAACGACAAAAAGTTTCTGTGCCGTGGGTTTAATACGTGCATATTTAATATTCTTATTCCTAAAATTCTAAAATGAATAATACTCATCTTACACCTTACCTTAAATACCTACTCGTATAAATTTTTTTCCATAATGAATTGGCAACCATAGTAGCAAGAAGCAACGCAGTAGATATCTAATTAAAATAAATAAATGAAGAAATAAACAGAATCGTGACCTTGGTAAATTAAATTATGCATTCGCGTAGTACGTTCTCAAGTTTATGAAGGCTGGCTGTCACTCGCATGACACCGTCCATGATTATCTAAATAGTTCAACTCAGTTCTGTTCTAATGGGTAATATTTACAAAACAATGCACATAAAAAAATAGAAGGTTGTCGAGATAAAATAGAAATAGTATAGCATAATTAAGGTAATCCCACAAAGCTAAACATTAAACCATTCGCTGACTAAAAACGATTAGTTCTTTAAATTAAAAGATTAGTTAACAAGAGAGCCAGTGAAAGAACCATTGAGAGTAAGGGTGAGCTGGCTGCTAGCCTTGACATCGCAAAGGCATTTGATCAAGTCTGGCACAGAGCACTTTTGCCAAACCTTCTAGCTCATGGTATAACCGAGTGGTTATGCATCTGGGTCATCAGATTTGGAATAGAGCGTAGCATAAGAGATTTATTCGATGGGTACTCCTAGGATGCGAAATTCATTCATGCTGGTGTACCGCAAGGCTGTATTCTGTTGCCCTCGCTGTTTATCATGTATATCAATGACCTGTATTAACGTCACAATATTCCCTGGCATATCCATTGGCATTATACGGGCCATGCTTATGCTATTGGCTGCGCGAAAATCCTTGGTCCGTGGTGGAGGAAAATTGAGTCCGACTGGTGTCTAAAGTTGAGAACATTCTTATGCGAGTCTCTAAGTATAGTACAGCTAATTAAGTCGAATGTAAGCTGCTGAAAATTTAATGTATCTGCGTATACGTTCTTTAGCCCAAATTTTCTGTTGGGATACATACTAAATTGTTTTAAACTGTCGCGATTTTCACACGTATTTATAACGTTATCGGGACTTTAACGCGATAAAAGTATATTGTTAATTTACCTCGACGTTTCGGCCATGTTTCAACGACCGTGGTCACGAGTAGACTCAGTCTACTCCTGAACGTATATAGATGCCGTCTCATCAGAATCGCTAAGTTAATACGTAAATTATTAGAAGAAAGATAGAAAAAAGGCTAACACATACTACACATAACACGGGCAGTATTTAACCTTTTTATATAATAGTATTTTATGCAACTGCTATATAATGAGAGGCCTTAAAACACGAGTGTGGTTTTATGAAACGAGCGTCAGCGAGTTTCATAATAGGATCACACGAGTGTTTTAAGGCCTAATTATATACAGTTGCATACATTACTTTATCTACACACATATCATAACTGCAAAAAACCGTAACAGCAAAAAAACCAACAAACGAGTGTCAAACAAGTATGGCGGCAATTCGATCTATCCGTCAAGACGAACGTTTTTTAAATCATAGACAAAAGAATGAAGTCCCTGTTGTCATGTCACTCGAGATCAAATGTCGTGCGTTTAAATTAAAAAATCATACTGAGTTGACGTTTCGTATCGATAACTGTTTTAATAGCTCCTGGATACTAGAATAGAGACCAACTTGAATTTTGACAGCTGTTCCAAATTTAAATTCATAACGTCACGAGATATCGGTAATGTGATCACCAATAAACACAGACTACTAAGAGATACTACTCAATAAAGAACAGATTACCTACTACCACAGACAAGAAAATTCTTATAATAACATTGGTTGTAATAATGCTGGTCATTTTCTACGGTTTTTGAACGCGTTATTAAGCATTTATGATATGTGTGTAGATAAAAAATACAAAAAAATTGCATTCCGTATACCGAATACCTAGAAAAATAATATTCACATATTTGCATAACACCATTTGTTGAAACCTGTTTAATCGCCTGCCGCAGGAAGTTGTAGGGCTTATTCAAATTTAGTAGTGTTTAATTGACAATTACACAGACAACACGTAAACTTTGGTCAAAAATAAAAACGATATTACTATGTTTCCAAGTTACAAGTGCTATTTTGTTCTTGTTTTCTACCTATATGCCTCAAAGGAATGCGTTGGAAAGGTAAACTAGAGATCGTATATAAATTACACTGTTAAAGCGTGAATCTCCACAATTAAAAAAACAGTTGCTTATTTAATTTTTTCATCTATTGAGGTCATCGATGAATACTCAGTTATTCCTAATAGTTCTACAGTTTCAATATAATTCGTACAATTCTACTCATAGATGATCGATGCTCATTTTACATTGCTGCGCTCGATGTACCTCGATTTTTTAAAGATTATCTATGTTGTACATAAACAATCTTGTTAAGTCTTTTTTGTAAAAGTGCTATGTTAAAATAAATAAGACCTGCTAACAATGATATTACAAATAAATCATCATATTCCGGTATAATTTATTATGAAACTATTTATTTATTTTATTTTAGCACTTTTGCAAAAGAACGATTAACCAAGATTATTTGCAGCATATCAAAGAAACAAGGTATAGAGCGCATTGCCTCGCTCGCTTGTGCTCGGAACTAATTCTTCAATTAGCGTTTCTGCATTAGAGAATCAGACTACTGCTATTGTCTTGATTGTCAAATACCTCAATAATTTATTACAGGTTAGCTATTACATACTGACACAGCGGCCGGCTGTAACATTCATAAACAGTACCTACGTTTCTTACGCCAACATCACGTCGCGGCGCCACAGCCGCGTCAGCCCTATGTACTACGTGGACATGCACGTTGCAGTACTGGTGCCTCTCGACAATACATTCAAAGTATCAAAAATTCATATTTTTTTATTATTTTGTAAGGGGAAACGAGCAAGCGAGTCATGTGATGGTAATCAATCGGCCTTATTTTAGGTATGAGAATCTACGGCAGATATTGAGTAATTCTTATTTTGCAAAAAAGAACAATTAAAGTCATTAAAGGTACTTTTGAGGAAAATAAATATCCTAATCATATCGTGGCTTTATATATTTCAAATAATGTGTTTATGGTAGGAAAAATATGCAATGTCGATAAGCCTACTGGAAATACGGTAGAGCTTAAAATCAATTTACACACTAGCTAAAACCAAACTGTCTTTATAATAGTAAATGAATATGCCTTTACAACAAAATTTCAAAGAACATTATTCAACAAAAAGGTACAAAACTCAATTCCTTTGTCCAGAAGACATTAGTTTCTCTGGCGTATTATAAAACACATGATGATAACTTGGACGTTTGGAAATGATCCTAACTTCGATTAACGATACCTACTGTTAAATAATTAAGTTATAAAAAATTACCTTCTAACTTAAAATTATATAAAAATAACACCTCGTTGAGTTTCTATCTGTATCTTCTCATCACAGGTTTGTTCCGAAACGGTGGTAAATTTTATCCAATCTGAATAAAGATCTTTTGACTCTTACATTCCTCGAGTTGCTTGCTGGGTTGATCTTTTTATCAGAGGTTTTTCGAGCGGCTGGTAAATTTTATAACAATTGCAAGTCTAATTTGAATAAATACATATAATATGGCCGTCAATAACGCTTCTACTTGTTAATTCTTGACTCAATCCTTTGCAGGTGCGCTTCTATTTCTACGAGTTTCTTAGCAACGAGTACCGGCGTGGTTTTGTGGAGATGCACTTCTCGTTCTGCGACCTTATCCATAAGGACCCATTTTTTGGTGCCGCCTTGAGGCAGGGCAAGCTATCTCAACCCTGCCCATTTCCCCCGGTATGGATAATGAAATCGCTTCATAATAAATCCTTGTTTTAATGGTAAACAATAGTCTAATCGACGACTTTTTCTTCCTCTCCAATTTTGTTGTTTTAAATTTGGGGAGAAATATTAAATATTTTGTTTTTTATATTGCTCGCACCGTAAACTCAAGAAATTATGGCCTCATTGCAATATTGTTATTATCAAGACAATCATTTGCTTACCTGATGTTTAATGTAATTAAATTTAAAATGCTATTTAATGAATGACGACATGAAGAAAGATTAGGGTAATGGCAGGATTCAAACCTGCAACATCAGCGATCCGTGCCTTGCGTTTTCCAGTTTCGCCACATTACCGCTACCATACCCTGCGAATTTTTCAATGTGTTTCGTCTTTATGGTCATTACATTATTGATTTTTGTTTGGGTAAACTACCCTCGGTGTCATCTATGAAAAACTTAATCAAGTTATCTCATTCAACTTGGTCATTTATGAATGCCCGTTAGCTGACGAGAGATGACGCCATTTGTTGTTAAATTTTTGTAATCGTTTTTTTTTGTAAATGTAATGCCGGATGGAATTACAGGGCTGACTATAGGATCGTTAATTTGTTTACGGCTTGTTTTTAAGTGAGGCCGTCACCTATTTCTTAAAGAACGAAATTATTTGCGGTTATCCGATAGACACCAGGAAATGCAAGTGTGAATAAGGAACATTAGAAAAATGCTAGAGATCAATGAATCAATTAAGCACCAAACCACTGAAATAATGATAGAAAAAAACAACAGTAATGTAAGACTGTGGATTACTGGTGACGGGATTAATGGAATTTTATTTAATTTCTTTTCATTGTAAAAAAAATACGTTTTTAACCCGCAGGACGACTACCATCTGTACAACATGTCAATCCCGTCGGCGGCCATCCCGCCCGGGTTCCCGTTCACGAAGGGGCGAATCTTCATGAACATGACGCGACGCGGCCATTTTGTATTAAGCGGCTACATCGACATGGAGCTCAAAGAGAAACTGATCAGACCTGGCAGAACTTAAGAGTGTATAATTTTTACAATGATTGTGAATACATAATAAAATTAAGCTTATCAAATAAATGCTTCTAACACTGGTGTATGAAATGGGCTTCGATGTTTTTTTTAAATGATTATTGACCGAATGTTGCAACTAAATACAGCCTTATCTTAGGCACAGAATAATAATAGTAAAAGTTCAGAAGAGGCCCGATTCCGAACAAAAATGGCGTTTAAAAAAAGCTATTTATCTTGGCATAAATCCCATTAAAATTACATTACGTTTTATATCTTATTACCCGATTGCCAACAGTAGGGCGGGTTATGTTTTCTAGTGTCTGTATTTATGTATGTATGTATGTCCATTTCTTTGGCATGCGCTGCAGCCTAAACAGCTTGACGAACTTTGACGTGTAAGGTGTCCTTGAATTTGTTCCGTACTACGGTACGTACTAAAACGGTTTGAAAGAAACTAAATTAATAATAAAACAAAAACTAGCATGCGTAAAAAATATATAACCAAAAACGAGAAAAACAAGCCATACGATTCAAATAAATGTTTGGGGAATGCCAAAGAAACACCTGCAAAGCCTTTTAAATATATGTCTTTAATGTCATAAACGTTTTGTAGGCAGGGTAAAGCAAAGTATGCTTAGTGGTAACCAACATTTTTTCATCACAGCTATTTGAAAAACGGTAATTGGCTTTAGAGAATAGCTGGAACAAAATTCAAATTTGTCCCCGTGGGAGTTTTAATTTTCTCTCTTCCAATTGGTCTGTGTTCTTGTTTCTGATACCTTAACGTAGTTAGAGGGTGTTTTTTTAGGGTTTCTCAATTTAAGGGTACACGAAAATCTGCGACCATACAGCCACGTCTTATGTATATAGATAAGTTAAAGCGGCTCGCGTGAAAGTTAAATTTAAAATAAATATTATTTATACTTTCAATCAAATTTTTATACAAACAAGTTTCAAGACATAGTTCCTTCTTTTTCTCATAGGTAGTGTCACTCGGGGCCTAAATATGTTGTTCTCGGGTGGCGTATATTAAATTCCTCGCTACGCTCAGGATTCTTCTACTTTCAAACTAACGCACTCTCGGAACAAAATATTACTTTGTCCCGTTGCAACACAAATAATTTTTGTAATGTTTGTTTGTCCACGGCAGCAATATCTTTTATAACTATGTCTTTCTTTTAACGTTGCCCAAACTTTTTTCGAATCATAGGGCTTATTAGCCTCGTTTTTAGTTATTTATTTTTCACACTTTATTTTAAATACATTATCATAATAAAAGTTAATAAACATGTATAAGAAATGAACTGAACTGAATCGTAACCTTGGTAAAATAAATTATGCATTTGCATAGTTCGTTCTCAAGTCTATAAAGGCTGGCTGTCCCTCGCACGACACCGTCCATGATTATCTAAACGGTTCAACTCAGTTCTGCCCTAATGGGTAATATTTAAAAAACAATGCTCATTAAAAATTGAAGGATGTCGAGATAAAATCGAAACAATATAGCGTAATTATGGTAATCCCACATCGCTAAACATGATACAATTCGGCGACTTAAAACTATTACTTCTTTAAATTGAAAGATTTGTTAACAAGAGAGCCATCAAAAGAACCATTCAGAGTAAGGGTGAGCTGGTTGCTAGAGTTGACATTGCAAAGGCATTTGATCAAGTCTGGCACAGAGCAGTTTTGTCGAAATTTCTAACTTATGGTATACTAGAATGGTTATGCATCTGGGTCATCAAATTTTTAATAGATCGTAGCATAAGAGATGTCTTCGATGGATTCTCCTATGAAACTAAGCACATTAATGCTTGTGTACCGCAAGGGTGTGTTCTGTCGCTTTCAGTATTTGTCCTGCATATTAATGACTTGTATCAACTTCATAATATTTCCTGCCATATTCATTGCCATCTTACGGTCAATCCATATGGTAAAGGCCGTTAATTGGTCCGTGCTGAAGGAATAGTGCGTCAGACTTGTATCAGAAGTTGAGAACACTCTTTGAAAAGTGTACACTAAATCTAGTCGAATTTACGCTACTGAAGACAAATATACCTATTAGCCTAAACGTGAATTGGCCCAAATGTCCTGTTAGAATAAATGCTATCTCATCTGAACATTCATTTAAATTAAAGTTTGTGCAACTACACAATAAGTAAATTAATTAAAAATAATTGTATGAATGCCAGATTTAATTGGTTCAACGTGAGCACTATTAATTTCAAACGGTATTGAGGTTGCGACATGAGGCTTGGCATTTAAATATGCATATTTTTGTGTGGGATTTTTAGTAGTTTTTATAAGACCCTGCTAGTCAGAAAGGTCATCCTATTTGAACTTTCTCATATTTCGTTGCTTATAGATATTTATATGTTAAAAATTTGAACTATAGTACGTTGAAACAAATTAATTTCCCGACGCTTTGAGTCCTTTTCAGGTCTCATGTTTACGACAAAAATAGTAAAAACACAAACTACCCAATTTTAAAAAGATAAATTTTAAATTAAGTAAATAACTAAGTTAAAGCATTCCGTTTAACGCAATAAAACTACAGACTCTATCAACGCGTCAGGAAATGGCATCTGATGAGAAAAATGCGCTGCAAGAAACTAACCATTTAACCTTCTTTCAATCAAAACTTACAAAAATAAAATATTTATTTAGCATTCCGAATTACTAAGAGCTAAAATAAATAAGAGTCACGTATTTGCATAACACCATTTGTTAGTACCTACTTAATCACCTACCGCAAGCAGTTGTAGTGTTTCATTCAAATTTAGTAGTGTTTTATTGAAAATTACCCAAACAAGACGTAAATATTTGGCTAAAAATAAACAGTATTTGCTATGTTTCTAAATTACAAGTGCTATGTACTTCTTGTGATCTATCTATATGTCATAAAGCAATGCATTGGAAAGGTAAACTAGGGACCACAACTAAATTGCACAGTTAAAGCGCGACCTCCGCAATCAAAAAAGTTGTTACTTATTTAATTTTTTCATCCATTAAATGAATTAGTGAAGTACTCGTCATCGATGAATACTCAGTTACTCATAATATATCAATATTTTTAATATAATTTCTGCAATTCAACTGATGGATGATCATTTAGCATAACATCACTCTAGAACTAGCGCAATGCCTTGCTCATTTGAGCTCGGATCTCTGTGTATGGGTTAATTCTTCATTGCTGGCGCATTGTTGATTACACTGTTGTTTTATATATGAGATAACCTGCCGCTAAGCAGCAGTGCTTGCACTGTTGTGTTCCGGCGTGGAGAGCAAGACAGCGGTGTAATTACTGGCACAAGAGGTATTCCATCTTAGCCCTCTGGGTTGGCAACGCATCTGCACTCTCTTTGTTGTTGCAGGTGTCTATAGGCGGTGGTGATCACTTACCATCAGGTGACCTACTTGCTTGTTTGCCTTCTTATGTTGTATAAAAATATATATGTAAATGAGATAAATATACTACTGCTATTGGCTTGATTGACAAATAAATAATTTATTACAGGTCAGTTATTACATAGTGACAGAGCGGCCGGCATTTACATTCGTGAACAAATCTTATATTTCTTACGCGAACATCACGTCTCGGCGACACGGACGCGGCAGCCCTATATACTACGTGGATATACACCTTAAAGCACTGGTGCCTTCCGATAATACATTCAAAGTATAATAGTCATTTTTTTACTATTTTGTAAGGGGAAACGAGCAAGCGAGTTATGCGATGGTAATAAATAGGTCTTATTTTATGAAGATCTGCAATAAGAAGGGCACTCGTGAGTCATTAAGGGAACTTTTGAGGGAAATAGAAGATATTATAACCCTATCTTCTGTTTATACCATGTATATTTGAAATAATCATGTATGGTAGGAAAAATATGCAATTGCCCTATTATAGTCGATAAGACAAACCCTACTGAAAATATCAAGCTTAAAATTTCAACTAACACACAAGTAGCGGACACCAATAACTGTTTAATTGAAAATGCTTACGACTTTACAACTAAAATTTGAATATTATTAATGAACTAAAGGTAAAAAAATTCGAAGCCATTGTCTAGAAGACATTAATTTCTTTGGTGGATAATGAAATAAATTATGAAGTCTAGGATGTTTGGAAATGATCCTTACTTGGACTAACGGTTCTTGCCGGCATCTTTTCATCAAAAATTTTTCAAACAGTTGGTAAATTTTATGAAATTTACAATCGCTTCTTGTAAGCCTAATATATTTAAGGATATATAGACTGAGACATAACTAACAGGCCATTAATAATGCTTCTACTTGTAACTTTTGGACTCTATCCTTTGCAGATGGATTTCTATTTCTACGAGTTCCTTAGCAACGAGTACCGGCGTGGTTTTGTGGAGATGCACTTCTCGTTTTGCGATCTTATCCATAAGGACCCGTTCTTTGGTGTCGCCATGAGGCAGGGCAAGCTACGTCAACCCTGCCCTTTTCCCCCGGTACGGATAGTAAAATCAGTTCATCTTTATTAGTTTTAAATGGTAAACAAAATCCCAACCGAATACTTCTTCTTCTTCAGCCTGTTTGCACCCACCGCTGAGGGTACGTCACTCCAAGTCTTGTCCACTGTGTCCGATTCACAGTGGATCGTCCCCAGACTAGGTCAAGTTGTTGTCATCCGACTACCTTGCTGCAGGCTAGCCGACTCTTCTATTGGAACAAGATGTTTTTTGTTTTGTAGTAGAGCGGACAAACTTGCTTCATCTCCCATCATTTCGGTGACACACATTTGTGTCGCCCGTTTCATTTCCTGTCCAAGCTATTTGAGTAATCAGAAAATCAAAAAGTACTTATAACGAAAAGTAAAAGAAAACTCGAATTAATAAAAGTATATACGTCATTTTACCACAAATCACGTCTAGCTGTACACGGAGGAGCGTTAGTGCCGACATTTCTGTACAGTAGTGACAGTTGGGTATGGCAAAAGAAACACCAACGTCGAGAGTGAACGCAGTGGAAATAAGAGCGTTAAGAAGTATGTATGGTGTGACTTAGAGAGATAGAGTGAGGAATGAGGTGATAAGAGAGAAATGCGGAGTGAAGGAAGATGTAGTGACAAAAATTGCGAAAGGTATGTGAAGATGGTTTGGGCATGTAGAAAGAATGGAAAAAAGAAGATTAACAAAAAGGCTGTATGGAGGGGGAGTGGATGGAAAAAGGGAAGAAGAAGACCTCGGCGAACCTACTCCGACCAAATCAGCGTTCCCAATACGAGATCATCACTTTGATTCTGTTACGTAGATGATGTCACAAAGGTGGCTAGATGATCACATAAAGCTAGTCAATAATTTAACAACCAAATTAACAATTTTAATATGTTGTAAAGTTATCATACTGACTTTAGAAACAAATGTACAATTCGTTAAGCGTCCTAGGTGGGGGCCAAACTCACAAAAATGTTTAAAAATACAGTGGTCCGTTTCACGAAGCTACAAGTTATAATTTTACAAGTTTAAACCGGCAACATTGGTCATTATGCCCATTGCCATTGGTCATTATTGAGCAGTGTTGCCGGTTTAGACTTGTAAAATTGTAACTTGTAGCTTAGTGAAACGGGTCACAGGTTTTTGTCCTTTATTTTAATACTGTCCTATATCAAATCAATTATAACTGTTTATTAAAAAGGTTTCAGTTATGTAACGGTAATTAATTACGCGTAACCTGCACAATAAGGCAGAAATGAAAATTTGAAACGTCATGTGCCGAAACTAGACGTTTTTGACATTGCGCTTTTTAGCACCAAGCCAAAGAAATAATAATGATAGAAAAATAGCAAAAATTGTGTTTGTCTCTGGATTTCTTGAGACGGAAGTTATCGAATTTTATTTCATTTTTTATTGTAAAAAAATGTTACGTTTTCTTAACCTGCAGGGCGAGATCCACCTGTACAACATGTCGATTCCGTCGGTGGCCATCCCGCCCGGGTTCCCGTTCACGAAGGGACGCATCTACATGAACATGACGCGACGCGGCCATTTTGTTATTTGCGGGTTCATCGACATGGAGCTCAAAGAGAAACTCATCAGACCGGGCAGAACTTAAGAGTGTAAACTTTTTACAATGATTGTGAATACATAGGTAACAAAATTAAGCAAATAAAAATAAATGCTTCAGCATTGATTTTCTATCACTGGAATATGACAAGATCCACTCTTTTAAAAAATATACTAATGACAGAAACTAAATACGAGCTTATTTAAGGCGTAGAATATAATATTACAGGTATAGAATAGGTCTGCTTCCGTTCAAAAACGGCGTTTAAAAACACAAACACAACAATTTATTTAGGCATAAATCCCAATAAAAATAACATTACATTTTAAAATTAAATAAGATTATTATTATACGTCATCTGAGGCACAGAATCTAATAAATAGTACAAGTTCACAGTGACGGTTAAAGAAAACTTTTTATTTAGGCGTAAATCCCTTTAGAAATTACGATATATTTAATATCTTATCTTGTGATAAGATTAAATTATTATTATTACTTTATATTATTAAATTACATTAGAAATTTCTTTTATTGCACTATTAGACAGATTACTTAAATTTAAATACTATTATGATTAAATACATTTTCAGGTCAGATGTTAGTTTAGTATCAATTTAGTTCAATTTTAATTACATTTAGTTTAGCTTAGGTACGTACACATGTACTTACTTATGTACGTTGCATGTTTAACCGACGAAAACAAGTGGAAGAGGTTCTCGAGTCAACCCATACGTATATATTTTTTTTTATTTATGAACCACGCATAACTTTTTTACAGAATAGTCAGATTTTAATGATTCTTTTTTTATTCGAAAGGGATAGTTCTATGTTGGTCCCATTTTAATTGCTGACAAAAACTAATTCAAAATAGCGGCAACCAGACCCTAAACTGTGAAAAGATAAAATGTAAGTCGATGAATTATTCTAAGTGGGGTTGGGTGAATATCAGATTTCGTCTGGAATTTTCTAATTTCTGTGGCGCATTTTTTTTTAATTTTTTCGATAAATGAGATAACATACCTTCTAAACGACTTAATTACATGTATAAATATGTTATTCTGCCTTGAATAACATCAGGAGTTTTTAAGTTTTAGCATTTTGAAAATTACATTGCCAAAGAAATTAGGACATGTCCAGAGAAATTAGAAAATACGCCAAAGAAATTAGAAAAATGCAAAACTCGCGCCAAAGATATTATAATAATGCGCCATGCAAATTATGTATGTGTAAGTTTAATTCCATTTTGTTTATTTATTTAATATAAATCAGTTATGATTAAATAAAACGGCATGTGTTTCGATCAAACTGTTTATTAAAAATGAGATACGGCATTTTTTAGATCTAAGATCTGAATCTCACTTGTGTCTGGCCGATCATTTCGGGTTTGCTGGTTGTACTCGTGAACTCTATGTTTTCATGTGGAGTATACCCTGATGTACTGAAGAGCACACGGGTATGTCCTGTGTATAAAGGAAAAGGTGAAAGGTGTTCCGTTGATAACTATAGACCTATAACTATTGTGCCAAATATCTCAAAAATTGTTGAGTCGATTTTATCTGACAGCTTAATGCGACATCTAGAGACAAATGACCTACTGACGGACGAACAATTTGCTTATAGACAAAAAAGGTCTACCACGTTAGCTGCATATAAAGTATACGATTGCATCGCAACAGCTTTGGATGAAAAACATAAAGTCGCAGGGGTATTCTGTGACCTATCCAAGGCGTTCGATGTAATTAACCATAAGTTATTGTTAGAGAAACTGAGGCACTATGGTATTAAAGATAAAGATCTCCTACTTTTCAAGTCTTTTCTTGAAGGTAGACAGCAGACGGTTGCAGTTCAAATTGATGGTACGAGGGTAAAATCCAAGGCAGGTGACGTGAACGTAGGCATCCCACAAGGATCGTCCTTGGGGAATACCCTGTTTTCACTATTTGTCAATGATCTCGCAGCCTCTGTCACTGAGGGTCAAACAGTATTATTTGCAGATGATACCACGGTAGTAGTGAACGCCTGTACATATGATCAGCTTGGGCACAGGATAGGAAGTGTGTGCAATCAGCTGCATGAGTGATTCTCTGCAAACGGTTTGGTCCTTAACGTGACCAAATCAAATATGATCTTGTTCTCGGCCAGCAATCACACAGTGGCTCCACAAGTGCAGAGTCCGATGCCAATGTGTGAAACAAGTAGGTACCTTGGATTTATCATGGACGCTGGGCTAAATTGGAAACGGCATGTGCAAAAGCTTTGTGAACGATTAAACAGCGCGGTATTTGCATTGCGAAAGCTCAAACCACTCGTTTCCAATGAAGCACTAGTCCAAGTCTACTATGCTCATTTTCACTCACTCTTGTCGTACGGCGTTATATTGTGGGGAAACTCGACGGATTCCGACAGAGTGTTCAAAGTCCAAAAGAGGGCTCTGCGAACATTAGCAGGTGTAAAACCTAGGGACTCCTGTAGGGAGCTATTTAAAATGTTTGGGATATTGACGCATTATTCGCAATATATTTACGATGTGTTAATGTACACACGACGTAACATTCATTTGTTTAAACGCGTCAATATCCCAGGCAGAATAACCCGCCAGACGGGGCGTCTGCAAGCGGTGCCGCGGCGGCTGAAGCTGCTTGACAAGAACCCGCGTGTCATAGGCCCTAGGTTTTACGAGCGCCTACCCGCCGACCTAAAGAATGAATGTTCGGACGAAGCATTTGGTACCCGACTAAAAAACTTTTTGTTAAATAAATCATTGTACTCTGTAAAAGAGTACAATGAAAACAGTTGTGACATTTAATTTAATTTAATTTGACTGATTATTATGCTTTCTCATTTATTGTTTTAGATTATTATTTTGTACCTAATTATTTTTGTTTCATTTTCATTTTATTTCATTTTTGCTTGTATTGACATTTTCACCGTTTGTGAGTTTATATTTTTATTTTTATTGTGACATTAGAATTTTTTATTTTTGACATTTTGACATTTTTCTAGACGTATTTCTAGATATTTTTATTTTATTATTTTGTTTACCTTTTTGACGATCTTATTGTGAATTTGTTATGTTTGACATTCAAAATTTAATGTAATTTCCAATAAGTAATAAATTAATCTAATCTAATCTAATCTAATCTATTAAATTATTAAACAATTTCTCTGTTTTAATCTCTACTGCGTAATAAACTAAATGCCAGTCTTCTTTTGTCTTCTTTTTTTTTGTAGTTATGATGAAACAGAAATATTTATCCTGCTGTAAATCTTTAAACTACTAATATCTTTTGGTTTTGATTTAAGCAGGCATCTTTTAACTTATGATTGGGTAGTTCTTTTATTTATTTAAGTAAACATACAAAAATAGCTAAATTCTTTCAAAATAAAATATCAAGTTCTCAAATATACATATATCCTGCAAATATTCCGTCTATGTCAATATTAAATAAAAACAAGTTTTAAAACTTCTTCTAGAATTACGAACATTTTTGGTTATTATCTAAAGGAACAACAAGTAGTTTACTACATTAACAAGTCTTAAAATAATATTTTCATAATTTATATTAAATGTCCAGGGCTTTTTAGCCAAATTCTTTATAAGTAATGATAATAAAAAATATATAATTATTTTTTATTGTAAAATAAAATAAAATAATGAAATCTTAAAACTAAATTCACAAAAAATCAGTCTTCTTCTATCTTCTTCAGTTTTTTGAATTAATTGTGTGTTGCGGCTGACTACTACAAAACAGTATTATTTTTTGGGTTTGGTTTCATTTTAATAGCAGACTTTTTTTTCTTCGTGCCATTTTGATTTCAAATCTGTAACGAGTGTTTAAATATAATAACTCTTGTGTTCATTAAGTACTAGTAGAAAACTATATAAAGATTTCATTTTATAAAAACTTTTTACGATTTATAAATTAAACATTGAATGATCTTTTCTTTTTCTATTGTTGATCATGTAGAATAGAAAGCAATATAGGAAATATAATATTACGAACAAAATGCATCCTAAAATAACCAATAAAGTTAATAAAAGCTCACTAAACCAAAAAAAATTAAATCCTTAAGCAGAATTTTCAACCATATCCTAATTTATTTGGAGAAAACCTAATTTCTTTGGAGCTCAACGCCAAAGAAATCCGAAGAAATTAGCGCCAAAGAAATTAGAAAAGCACCTAAATATTTTTTTAGATCTGTGAGTATTTAACGAATTGTTTTATCATACAATTACGGAAGCGAGCAATCACAGCGTGCATACACTAAATAAGTATAAAAAATTACAACTCATGTTTAAGTATAAAATCGATTAGCAAACAAATTAGGTACTCACTGGAAAAAAACCTGCACACACCGATAAAAAAATATAAATTCCGAAACACGTTGAACTTTGTACAAATCTGCACTTGTCGGGCATTAGATCTCAACAAAACGGAGCGGGGTCGAGAGGTAGGGATTGTGCACGTAACATGATGGCCTTATGCGAGACTGCACAAATACGTCAAAGAAATTAGGTGTTTTTGGGGTGGACAAAATTGAATTAACAATAACTTTTGATTAGATGATCAAAAAAAATTGTTGTTAAAGCTACATTTAGTTCAATATTCCTAAATATAGGAAAATCCGTCCAACGGGAGAATTTAGAAAAAAAATATAAAAAAATAGGCGTTTCAAAAACAGAACACAGTGAAGGACGCGCCAAAGAGCTTAGATTTTTGTCCTTTGATATTTTTTATAAGTATCTTCTATTCGAAAAACTAACATTTTTATTAATGGCAATACTAGTTTTTAGAATGAGCTTCAACCAAAAAAAAACTTGACCGCAACAGTTTATTATATACGAAGTTGACATGGGTGGACAAGTGCAAAACACGAAATCTGATATTCACCCGGTTCTATTGTATCATTGAATAGGTATTTGAAAGTCGTATTTAGGTTTCTTTTATCATTCTTCGTTTTGAATGGCCATTTAGGATCTACAACGGTTTAGAGTTGGTTGGCAATCATTCTCATTTATTCATTTTCAATAAGTATCAATAAATAAATAAATAAAATCATTTATTCTCAGGCTACAAAGGCCCATAGACAAATACCTTACAGACTAACATACATAAAATTATATAACTAAAAAATAAAACTATTTCGGCGACGGTTCGGCGTGGCTCCGTTTCATCGTTGATTCTGATGTCAAGTTCTCCAGTGGCAGGCTGCCCCTGAACCGCCGAAACACGACACCCTTCGGCCAGAAGTCCGCACATGAGATGCTCTCCAGCAACGGCCGCGGCACGCGCACCACCACCAACATAGCATCACCATTAAAGCTGTGATGAAGTTTTTACGTGATTTGTTATTCCAAAAATACGAGTATCTAATGCTAATAACATAGAATGTACGTACTAATTATAAAGTTTTTATATCAAACTAAGATTGTGAGGCAGGTTTACTTACATCAACTTGGTTGTCATACTCACATTTAAAATTAAGTCGTTGCGTTATTATACTTACCTAACATTGAAAACCGTATGATTTATAAACTCTAGCGCCTGGGAATGCTGCGGTACCTCATTTCTAGGACGGCGACGAGTTTCCTCACTGGTCCTACTTACACTGTGACGGAACCCTCAGCGCGCGAGTCCGACTCGAACCTAGCCGCTTTTTTTTCGTATAGTGACCGTTTAATTCTAAGTGTGCGACAGCTCCCAGCCGTTGATATCGTTTATTACCCAGTCCAAGCATTTGAAATCAATGTAGGTACAATGCAGATATTCGCGTAGGTACATTGGAGTTCTTCAACCACATGTTGGAAGACCTAGCGGGGGCACATCCTTCATAAGGTGGACCGACGACATGGTGATGGTTGCAGGAAACCGCTGGACGCGAGCAGCACAGGATCAGTCGTGGTCGCGATCTTTGGGAGAGGCTATACAGCAGCGGATGCCTTCGGCTGATTTGATGGTGATGTAGAATTGTCGTCCCTTGCTTGCTAATCCTCAGATCGGATGAGAAAACGGTCACCATCATGGACGCCACCTTAAATTTTGCGCTTCCAGCCAGGGCTAAATAATTCCTTGAACAGTATTTAACAATTATTTTCCCATTCTACGCTCTAAAATAACCTTGAAAACGGCATTTAGATGAAAAAGGCAGATCCGAATGAGTATATTTTTGTATATTTTTATTAGTTGTATATTTTTGTCATATATAGATGCCCGCAAGCTAATATTAATTCATTTTTGAACATCTTGGATAGATTCTTGAGTAGTTCGAAACATCAAAACATTATGCTATGTGGCGACTTTAATATTAATATATCAGATAGAAAAGCACAAAATACCAAAAATCTCCTACAAGTTCTACTTGAACATAATTTAAAACCTACAATTCTTGGGCCTACAAGAAGTACACGTAAAACTGCAACGACAATAGATAACATTTTTACTGACAATGAAAATTACATAAATGCTTCAAATTTGCCATGTTCGTTTTCCGACCACGATGCCCAAATAATTTCATTGAAGTACAACTCAAACCATGTAAATAAAATACAAAAAAATATCAAAAAAAGACTATATTGCAGAAAAGCTAACTTACAATTCAGTAATTCCATACGTATGATAAACTGGGGGGAACTATTTTGTGGCATGGATTGTCATCAACAACTAGTGACTTTCTATGATGTAGTGTATAAATTGATAAATGACCATTTTCCAATTCAAACGTTTTACATTAAGAGTACTAGAAATACATGGATTACTAGAGGCATAACAAAAAGGTGTAGAAATAAAAAGAAAATATTTATAGATCTTAGAAATAAAGTAGATGGAAAATTGGAAACGCATTTAAAATTATATCAAAGTGTACTTAAAAAAACACTAGTAACGGCAAAAAAACTTCACATTAGGAATACTATACGAAACGCTAAATGTAAATCGAAAGCAGTGTGGCAATTAGTGAAAGAAAATACTGGTAAGGCAACTACACGTAAAATAGCTAAATGGAACATTAATAACGGCAATGACACTGTAATTGATCCTAAAACAATATCGAACCTGTTTAATAACTATTTTCTTAAAGTCGGTAAAAAATCGGGAACAGGCAGCATAAATCTGGATTTCAAAGCTCTTCTAGCAAAAAAACATCTTAACAATAGTAAATCCATGTTTATGAATCCAATCTTCGAACATGAAATCATTGGAATTGTTAAAAGGTTTAAAAACAGTAATTCATGCGGACCTGACGATATACACACTTCGCTATTAAAAAACAACATTGATGTTCTATGTATCCCATTATGCTATATTTTTAATGAACATATTAAAGTAGGCATTTTTCCTGAAAAACTAAAACATGCAAAAGTGATACCTGTACATAAAAAAGGCGCTACCGCTGAAATAAACAACTACAGGCCGATTTCATTACTATCTGTAATTGCAAAAACGTTTGAAAAATGTATAGCTGACCGGATAGAAAAACATTTTAGTGATAACTGTTACTTTTCAGAGAAGCAATATGGATTTCGTAAAAAAAGGGATACGATATCAGCAATAACTGGACTCGTTTCAGAGATCATGAACAATCTCAATCAAAATTTTAAATCCGCGGGTATTTTTGTGATTTAAGCAAAGCTTTTGATTGTGTTGACCACGAAATTCTTTTAGGCAAATTGGAATATTATGGCTTGCGTGGCCCGGTATTAGACTTGATCTCGTCATATCTTACAAATCGTAGGCAATTCGTTGAAATTAGATACACTGATCATTTAGGTAATGAACAAACATGTAAATCTGAAGAACGCCTTATTGAGCGCGGTGTTCCACAAGGATCTGTCCTTGGACCATTGCTGTTTATAATTTTTATTAACGACTTGCCAGATGCTATAACCTGTGGAAACTCATATCTGTATGCCGATGACACTAGTTTGATTTTTGGAACTGATAGTCATGAAAACCTAGTAAATTGTACATCCGTTGCATGGAAAACCCTTTCCGAATGGTTTGATGCAAATGGTCTAAAATTAAATTGTGATAAAAGTTTTTATATGATTTTTAAACGTGCTGTAAATTCTAATAATTGTATCCTGGATCTACCTATTAAACAAACGGATTCTATACGCTTTTTGGGAATAGAACTGGATCCCTACCTTAAATTCCATAATCATATAGACACTATTACGAAAAGACTAGCCAGTGCCTGCTATTCTTTGAAAACCATGTCAAAAATAAGCGACGAACACACTCTGAAAACGGTATATTATGCAAACGTTGAGAGTCTGATTCGATATGGTATTGAGGTTTGGGGTAACAGTACTTCTGTCAACAAAATTCTGCTTATGCAGAAAAAATGTATTAGGATAATAGAGGGATATTTTCCGGAAACTCATAGGCATCTCTTTATTAAAAATAACATTTTTACAGTGATTGATCTGTACATTTATAAAATCTGCCTTTATGTGTTCAAACACATAGCCTCCTTCAAAACAGTGAGTGAATTCCGAAGATACCCCTCGCGGCGAACCTTGGATCTGCCACTACCTAAGTCGCACTTTGTTTATTATAAAAAATGTATTAACTATGCACCGCTTAAAATTTACAATCATCTTAATGTTGAAATTAGAAATTCTGGTACAGTTAATGAATTTGCTCATAAACTTAAATCATATTTACAATTAAGGCCGTTCTATAATCTTGACGAATACTTTGCCAAAATATTTGACTGATTGTTTCATAAATTAATTGATATTATTGCTTAGAATGTAGGTACTTGAAACTGAATTTAAAATCATTGACATTTATTATACGAAATTGACTTTTAATCATTTAGTTATAATTTTACTTAGAATAGATATGACATCAAATGAATGAAACATGTTTTTATAATTCTTATTATTGTTATTATTTATTAATTTAATTATTTAGGTGTGACTGGAGGATTATTTATGTTTAATTGTTCATTGATAATTGTGTATTATAATGTATTGCATGGATATTCTTTAAAGCAATAAATGAATGAATACTGAATACTGAATACTGAATACTGAGTAAAAAAACACATTTGGTCAAATATGTTACTCAAAATGAGACTAGAATTGTTAAAATGGTCGTCATAGAGAAAAGTGAACCAATCTATATTCGAGTTTGCTTCTTTGGTGCAAAGTGTTCCAGTGCTAAGTGGAATAGCATAGCAGTGGGTTTGAATAGCTTGACCATAAAAATCAAATCCTAAACTGCGTAAACAAGTACAACAACTTATGTATATGTATTTTATATGTAATTTATGTATGTCTATATCTATTTGTATTGGTATATTATTATAAGTATGAATATTTTATGTATTATATGATATGAAGTTTTGCTTAGTTTGCTTTTTCTTTATCGTTTCTGTGTGTCTACTCTAGATCTTGGGTCCTGTCAATCACTTAAAGGTTAACTGGAAGAGATCCCTTAAAGGGATAAGTTCACCTTTGTACATCTGTTTTGTCCTGTTATCTGTTATTTTATGTGTTTAGTACAATAAAGAGTCATACATACATACATACATACAAGTAAAACAAAATAGGATACATTAGTTGCTTCAAAGTAATCACATAAATAAGAAAAAAATTAGTCAAAATTGGTGTCATACAGTTCTGCACAACATCATTTCAGACGAGCTAAAATCTATATTTAAGCACCTGGCATAGGCAATTGATTTCAATTGCCTATGCAAGCAATTTTTTCGCAATACATTTGTATTGCGAAAAAATTCCGCACTCGCTTACTTTTGTTGAAACAGGAAACTGTGTACCATGGGTTTAAATACCAAGTGCTATATACTTTTTGTGTGCTACTTATGTGCCACATTGTGGCAATGTGCTGGAAAGGTAAACTTAACTTTTTCCCAGTCTGTAGGGGATATATTATGTTATATTGAAGCCTACGTAGGACTACAAAAGGTGGAGTACAACATATTTTGACGTTTATTGCTTTGGGATCGACTTATAAACAAAAGTCTAAATTTTTACTTAGATTCAGCCGCCATTATGAATTTTATTTTTCTTTAGGAATACACACCAAAGCAACGTTGATCAAAACATTTTGTACTCAACCTTTTATAAGTCAAAAATACCTACCTACTAACCCAGCCGCAATAATGTTACGCTACAACAGTAACCTACTTAAGCAAGAGACTATAAAATACATATTAAATTAATGGCACATTATTAAAGAAGACCGTAGAGGCGTTTTTCAAATCTGCAGGGCATCGATTTCGCTAATTTATGTCTTTTCAACGCTTAGGTACTGTTTAGTTATAAACCTCTAAGTAACGTATTATTTATTGATTCAGGGATCTGCGTAAATTCTGTGACCTGCAGATCCTATAGATCTCCTGGTCAATCTGAACAAGTGGCGATTAGTTTAATACGCTTAAAGTTTGAGATGATGTTAATTGTTAATTGCTGTTAATAATGTTATACTTTCTTACTTTTGTAATGTTAGTAGAAGATCGGAACTTACATCGACTTTCACCAAGCTGATAATAGAATGAAACATATTTTATAACAAATTTAGTATATTAGAAAATATATTAAAAATGGGTTGCCTAAAAAAATCCTGGACAGACTATTTTTAATTATTTTTTATAACAAATTTAGTATATTAGAAAGTATATTAAAAATAAGACAGTGCGCATGCTCGGTATTTACACGACAGAGAACGACAGCGATACCGTAGTAAACAGTGACCGTTATTTTGGAGCAACTGACATTTGAGTTGCAAAAAAATATTAATTAAATACATAAAAATTAAATATCTTAAATATAATACTAAAATATTAAACAATATTACATCAATTAAATAAATACATAAATATTTAAGTTTTACAACAATTAATTAAAAATATATATTTTTTTTAATATTTAAAAATAGTCGGTCCATGATTTTTTTAGGCAACCCATTTTTAATATATTTTCTAATATACTATATTTGTTATAAAATATGTTTCATTCTATTATCAGCTCGGTGAAGGTCGATGTAAGTTCGGATCTTAGATTATGTGTACTTCTTTATCTTCACATGTTATAAAGTAAAGTCCTATCTTTTTCTGTTTGTACTAAATTCTTATAGTGTATGTTTGGCCGCCTTCGCCTTCTAAACGACATCACGAATTTTGATGCGGTTTTCACTGTCATTTAAGCATTTTTGTACTAAAGGTTTTTATGTTTATTACATCCCGATTGTACCCATGCGAAGCCAGGGTGCGGTGCTAGTTCTGTTTATAATGAAAATAACAAACTAAACTAAATAAACTACGAGTACTAGTCACGGTTTCTATGAAAAAACTTTACTATTCTGTCAAATTGTAGTACTTGTAACTTTTTTGCTAAATAGAGAGCAGCTATTTGTTTCATTAATTGTACATGATTGATTACGGTTGAGGCTGACATATTCATTTTTGATCAAAGCTTCTAAATATAATAAATAAATGAAATGATTACAGGTTAGCTATTACATAGTGACAGAGCGGCCAGCAATTACATACCTGAACCGTTCTTATATTTCTTACGCGAACATCACGTCTCGGCGACACGGCCGCGGCAGCCCTATATACTACGTGGACATGCACCTTATGTCACTGGTTCCTGCCGACAATACATTCAAAGTACGGCATCACGGTTTTTCTCGTAGTTTTAAACGGTGTAGCTAAAAGCTATCCTTTTGATAAATTGCCCTCGAAGTCTGAAGGGTAGCCCTATATGGTATAAGGCTTAAACTATCTACCTTTCAGACTTCGAGGGGGTATACGCCCTAACACTTCATCATCTACTTACAGCGTCCAACTAACCTTAAAACTAAAAAAACCTTAAAACATCTTTTTTTTCTGAAAATCGGTGTAACCAACTGATTTGACATTATGCATGAATATTGTAAGTAATTGTGATTTAGAGTAATTTTCTCATCAGAGGTTATTACGAACCAGTGGTTTTTTGACGTTCATAAAAGCTTACTGTAAGCATTACCTGAATAAATACATTTTGACTTTGACCTTAACAAAAAAAAAACTGTTTTTATACTCGCTGCTTTGTAACTTCGTGACTCATAGCATTCAATCCTTTTGCAGTTAAACTTCTATTTCTACGAGTTTCTTAGCAACGAGTACCGGCGTGGTTTTGTGGAGATGCACTTTTCTTTGTGTGATCTGATCCACAAAGACCCGTTCTTCGGCGCAGCCATGAAACAGGGCAAGCTCGGTAGACCCTGCCCTTATCCATCGGTATAGTAAAGTCAGTTTATTTATACGTTTGAAGTAGTTAACTTAGTACGTTGCGGGTGGTAGGGCTTTTTTAGCAAGGATAATCTATTTACGGATTATCTCCTAGATACCATTTGGGACTCGCCCTCATAAAGAGGGAATACCAAATACAGCTCTCTAGCTGGTTTGGTTGGGTGCATGGGATCGCACTAGGCACACTCCACTACGACAGCAACTGGCGACCTCCCACGTGATTTTTTATGCAGGCTGTCTTCTTGCGGCCCCGACCTCCGACGCCGGCGGGCCGGGTAGCGGGTTGGGCAGCACTTACCAAAGTCTACCACCGTCCCCCGTGCGCTTCGCCATGGGCTCTGATCCCTGCGATCTCGCGTCCCTCCAGGGACCCGTGTTCGAGCGGCCCCCACCACTCAAGCTCCTTCAGAGCAAAAACCTAAGATCCCTCGAAACAACTTTTCACCCTGAAGGACCTCCTGGATAACCGCTAACCATCAGCCTAACCACATGCTAGTTACCACCACGCAGCGGTTTTATAGAGTGATACTTCTGGTGTGAGAAATGATCATATGAGTCCATAATTGCTTACAATCAGGCGAACCGCTAGTTACCACCCAAAATTCAAAACCGGCTAACAGTCGACGAGTTTTTGAGCGAATTGAGAACGTTTTTTGAAATTAGTTAAAAAGTGGTCCATAAATATTAGTATTTCAACCAGAAATGGTCCGCTCCGGTGGCTTTCCTCTCTCTGCCACCTTATTGCTCGATATTTACAAGATATAAATTACACTGCGCAATGGTATAGGTAACGTTTTTTGAAGTGAATTATAATTTTATTCCATAGTCCTCATCTTAGGGATTTAGAAACTGCATTTTTAATTTTTATTTGCTATATATATTCTGAAAACATTTTTATAATCAAGCAAATAATAAGTTGGTTATTTTATGGCTATGTGGAGCTTTGTACCTTAATATTCAATAATAAAAAAGAAAATTGGAAATCAAGTGTCAACAGCTCGGTGGTGAATGTTTCAAACAAACAAACAAATTTATTGTCATTGACACAAGCCTCGTGGCTGCCATTCAAGAAAAGAAAAGAAATAAAAGAACGTTTCAATTTTATTTTTCAGTAAAAAAAAAATATTTTTAAGGTTTGAACTTTTATAACCCACAGGACGACTACCACCTGTACAACATGTCGATCCCGTCGGCGGCCATCCCGCCCGGGTTCCCGTTCACGAAGGGACGCATCTACATGAACATGACGCGACGCGGCCATTTTGTTATTTGCGGGTTCATCGACATGGAGCTCAAAGAGAAACTCATCAGACCTGGCAGAACTTAAGAGCATAAACTTTTCACAATGATTGTGAATACATAACAAAATTAAGCTTAATAAATAAATGCTTCTATCACTGGTCTATGACATGGGCTTCGACGTTTTTTTTGAAATTATTAATGGCCGAATGCTGCAACTAATTACAGCCTTATCTTAGGCACAATAAAATTAAACAAATAAAAATAAATGCTTCAGCATTGATTTTCTATCACTGGAATATGACAAGATCCACTCTAGCTTCGTGAGATGGTTTAAAAAAATATACTAATGACCGAAACTAAATACGAGCTTATCTAAGGCACAGAATATAATACATAGAGATAGATAATTGGGCCAAAATTCTTTTTAGTGCCTAAAAAATCTACGTAGGTAAAATCGCGGGAAAAAGCATTAATTTGATACCTGCTTACAAAAACGAGTAAGTACATTAATAATATCTTTTTGATAATGTAATGCACAATGAAGAAGGATTTTTTCGTTCATTACTCTTCCTTCATCGATCAAAGAAAACATATGTTATGCAATGACGAATCAGATTATGATCGTCAGAGACGGCTGAACCTAAATTAGTTTTAACTATCTAAAACATTCAGACACAGCTCGGTTACAGTTTTATAATGATAATCATGATCATCATCATCTTTCTTTCACCCCTCAGGACTTGCATACTTTTCCGTTTGGATTGATCCTGTGCGGCAGACTTCAGATCGCTCCAGCTTAATCCAGCTGCTGCGGCTTCCAGCGCCGTTGAACGACGCCACGTTGTATTCGGGCTTCGGGCGGCCTCTTTTGCGTCAGTTTTTATAATAGTATCTTTAGAACAGATAACTTTAAAAATTGTTCATTTATGGCTAGTACTATGTAATAGTTGACCTGTAATCAATCGATATGACAATCAACGCAATAGTTACTCAGCACGTCGTCTTGCAAGACTTATTGCAGCTTTTTTAATTGCAAGATTTTTTTGTTAAGACCATTGTGTACCCAGTGCTTTCCATACAAACGGCGATAGCGTTTTTCACCCTCTTAACTCTAACCTATAGCCATGATTTTTTTGTATGTGGTCACTATGCCCCAAACTAGGATTGTATGTTTTGATTTTTGTAATGTTCTTTATAGTTTCAAAAATAACCACCCTTTATTGTTTTATATGAAACTCCTAAAATTCAAATATTTTCAAATGTATGAAGAATACTTAAAACTTTAAAACATACTTCTAAGGCATAATGACATCATACTAAAAACATTGCCATAGATTAAGGTTTAGAGGGTGAAAACGTTATCGCCGTTTGTATGGGGAGCGCTTTTTGGGGCTGGCTGGGTGCACTTAGTTGTCGAGTCTTTCTATAACGGCTGGTTATACTATGAATAGGAGGGCTCGACCAGGCCAGTAGGCAGTCTCCCACAAAATACTAATATAAAGTATTTGCTTTCTACGGCGTGTCGTACGGTGAGTGAAGAGATTCGGTGGCCTAAATCCGATGACTTTTCCGACTTTGTTTTGCTTTGGGAGAGTTGGTAATACACATTGGAGGCAGTGATCACTTACCATCTACAATCCACCAGCATGAACCTTCTCCATACGCGTTACTTGATACGTAGCACTGTGCGCCTCATTCTAACTAAACCAATGGGAGAGAGACGCATTGATTTGACACGGAGGCAACACAGTTTTTTTTTGGTATGTCTCAAATCATAGTCCTCGCATGAGGTACGAGCGACTAAGATTGAATGAATTGATTGAAATGAATAAATGCATCATAAGGGTTATATTGAAGATCGAAGGGTCCATCGGCCCGTGCGAACACTGCGGTCGGCAGTTCTAATCACCACCAAAAGTCATCTAGATCGGTGCACCCTTTGATCGTAATTTACTTTACTTATAAATATATGAATATGAGCATGATCTAAACGACTAGCCCGAGTGGTCGCTACACGCTTAGTCACTCGGTCTATTTGACTCTGCAAGCAAAATAGAGAAAGTCAGACCGAGTGACGAGCGAGAAAATAGAGGCCCATGCTAGCCGTGATGATATAATGTTTACTATCTTAGGGGCAACACAGTGAGGCAGAAAAGTGGACAGCACAGTACTAATACTGTTTTCAAAACAGAACAGTACTGTCAAGACATCAATCAAGACAAGAAAGTTTTTTTGGCGCAGTTGGCTTCCCTCGCCACCTACTTCAATGGACTGTCCCGTGGCTGCACTCATGTGAACGCGAGGGCAGTGCAGCGTAGTGCGGTGAGCGGGACAGTTACTGTTCTGCTCGCCGTTTGTACTAGTTGATTGATCTATATTTGAACGCTATAAGAATAAGAATAATTTATTTCATAAAAACATCTTTTACAAAAGTTCCTTATCGCTAGAGGTCTACTCCCTAAATAGGTAAAAACCTGTGCCTTAGGATAAGCAACGCTCCTCCCCCAAACAAAATTAGATGTTTGTTTCTGAAATATTTTAAAAACTATTTTGTTTAATGATAGTAATGATAAAGTGGCAATATAAAGCTAGAACCTAAACCTATGGAATGGATGTGAATCTCGCATATCCATGCTTACATGCACATAGATAGAACGCTGTCTTCGTAATAGTCTTACTGGTCTGCCCTCGACTGAAATCAGCGTAGCGATATATAGCGATAGCAATACGTAGCGAGTTGATGCATATCGAGAAGGTTCGTGCTAGGTGCACATCATTCTATTTAAAAATATATAATATACATAATAATGGGAATTCACTGATATTGCAACTGAAGAAATGCAAATTACAGCTTACAAAAGTTCGGTTCGATGGTTATCGACCTATTTATTTGCGGTCCTAAGCTCACCTTTCCAGCACAACTCCATAATATCGAATATAAGTAGCAAACAAGAAGTAAATAACACTTGTAATTTGAAAGCATAGTACAGTCAAGGAACTTAATTCCCTACCCATTTCGTTGAAATGTCGTCTGACATTCTCAATGCATTAAGGTCGATATGTCAAACTAATGTCTTGCTCTAGTTAGCTCTTATGGTGACAGTTTGCTATACGATATTGAACCTTAGGTGGGTTGGAAATTAAATTCCTTGACTGTACTTAATTTTGGTCTCAAACGCTCACAGACACGGAAGTTTTTCCAATATAAATAAAATACTATTGCCCGTGGAAGGTATTTTAATAGTGCGCTTTGTCATTTGAAATGGTGTTATGCACAACATTCACTGATAATTGTTTTTCATATTTTTGTCAATATTAATTATTATAGAAAAGTGTAAAACGGGTAAATTAGTTTTAGTGAAATGGCCATCGTTTTCGAGATTATTTTTTTAATCTAGCCCTTACTCAGTTTTTTGGTCATAGTAACTACTCTTAGTAAGACAAAAACTTAATCAATTATTTTATTGTTTTATATTGTTGAATACAAATGTTATCGGATGACATTTACTATTTTTAAATAACTACTGTGTATTAATTTAGGAAAAATCGCAAACTTAATTTTCGCATTTTTGAGTGTACCTACTTTCATAGTCAAAATATTCAAAAAATCAAAACATACGAATCTACTTTTAAGACATAACTACAGCATACTAAAAAATCATGGCTATAGGTTAAGATTTAGAGGGTGGAAAACGTTATCGCCGTTTGTATGGAAAGCGCGGCGCTTTTTGAGGCCGAGTACATAGTACCAATTTTGTGATAGTACTCTTCAATTAGAACGGAATACTCCGCAGTGGCAGGCATCTCAGATTGGCAGGACTGACGGTACAACTGTTTATAATAGGCCATCTAAAAAAAAATTCACACTTTCTTGTACTTATAGTTTATTTCTTTAGGTACTTAAGATAAGGAAACAAAATGGCCAAAGTGACTCGGCATATCAACCAATCAAGATCTGTGGAGACCCAAAAGATTGATTTGATTGGTTGATTTGCCGAGTCACGTGACTTATTTTGTTTACCTTATTTTAAGTACCTGAAGAAATAAACTGTAACAATTTCCTGAAAATAAAACAATTTAAATCATTCGGGTATATTGCAACGAATTTTCCTCTTGTTTCGTAAGGCGCCGCATACTGGTTACCTTTCGCACCACGCCATCTAAAATCATCAAAATGATACTTTATTTCATGAATAAATTAATAAATTGAAATGCTATGGTAATTATTATGCGTTCAATAGATTCATCGCTTAATGACAAATTACTTTATAAGTATCTACATACTTTTTACTGGTGGTTTGTAATTTCGAAATCTTGAGCGAGAGAGATTAAACCTAAATAGCATCAGTAATCAAATTAATTAAACTACATTATTGGATTCCAATATGTTCTGATTTTGCTATGCTGTGTTGTTGCTGCGATGATCTTCGTAAGGCGCCTGGCAAGAGCTGGATGAGAGTGGTCGAGGATCGTGCTCAGTGGCGTGCCATGGGAGAGGCCTATGTCCAGCAATGGACGAACATAGGCTGATGATGATCATGATGTGTTGTCACATACAATAGCAGCGCTAGTGCGAAACGAATAGAGACCAGTGCACCTAGCACGAAAGATACGCGTTAACTCGGTACGTAACTCAGTGAGTCTCTTTCTAACTAACAGTAGGAGAGAGACCCACTAAGTTACATAGCGAGTTAACGCGTATCAAGAAGATTCGTGCTAGGGCCAAAGTAACCGACATAACCCTATGGATCGCTAGACTCAAGTGGCAGGGTGGGACATATGCAATTAAGAATACGAATAAGAATAAGAATATTTTATTTTGCCAAAATGAAAGGTACATTCCTTAAAGATTTACATACAAAGTTATTTAACTTACACTATGTAACTAAGGTTTACCAGCGGCTCTCACACTAGGTCGAGCCTGTGTCGTGAGAATTAAATTAATATTTGTTAAAGTGTCGAGCACTGCTCGCAGAACTGATGGCTCCTGGGCCACCCTAGAACTCTTTGGCCTGCCAAAGACTTCTCGGGTGGCGACCGCATAACTGATGACGCAGCGTGGGCAGACTCGCCACAAGGTGGAACTGCGACCTGGAGATGCTTGAGGGAACCAGCTGTATGCGAGCAGCGCGAGACCAGGCTTCGTGGCGATCTTTAGGGGAGGCCTATGTCCAGCAATGAACATCCTTAGGCTGATATACTGATGATGATGATAATGATGATGATGATGATGATCACTCATCATTTTAATTTAAATTTTAATAACTTCATTTTCCGGTTTGAGGACGGTCCGCTACAATGCAATGTCATTATAATTAACATTACACTGGGGTTAGTTTTAAATTTCACGTCCCATTTATTCCGTACTAAAACGTTGATAACAGGCAACATGATTTGGCGAGTGTGGTTTTGTTATATATTTATCTCATTTTGCTATGGCACGAAGAAATCTATTGAGGATCAGGTAAACATCGTTGTGGAATTTTATTTAAACATTACGATCCAAAGACTTATATGTATACACTAGTCGCGCTGTACGAAAGATAGAGAAACATTGACACATGGAGTTACGGCACTTACAGCACATGCCAGTACCTGGTTCGCAATTCAACAACACAGCATTTACGAGTTCAAAGGACGGTGTTGTTGAAGATTTTTCACCTTTATTTATTTATTTAAGCTTCATTGCACAGTTTACAAAACAAATACAATTGGCGGACTTAATGCCAGTAGGCATTCGCTACCAGTCAACCACACTATAAATAAGAAAGTAGCAAACAGGGTGCACAAAAAAGAAAAGTAAAAAAAAACTGATAAACAATAAGCTACCTATCAAGTACAGTCAAGGAATTAAATTTCCAACCCACCTAAAGTTCAATAGCATATAGCAAACTGTCACCATAAGAGCTATAGAGCAAGACGTTAGTTTGACATATCGACCTTAATGCATTGCGAATGTCAGACGACATTTCAACGAAATGTGTAGGGAATTAAATTCCTTGACTGTACCTACTTACTAGTATTAATAGTTATACCAAACATATATTCCTATAAATACAATAATACTTACAATAGTCACATATTTACATATTTGGTTAAGTCTGATACATATAAAAGCGTCTGCTTCTTACGCCTGCCGGGCCATGTACCATAAGTCAGTGTGACAATATTTCTGCTACGTACGGCGTGTCCAGCGTATACATAATATCTTGGGTTTACCCAGATTAGATTAACTTTTGTCTTTGCACTGAAAACGAAGCACATTGAAGATTCGCAGTGTCTGACAGTGGGATCAGTGGCGTAATTGGTAGACACACACAGGTACTCAGGTACACAGATTGAAGGTTCAAGTCCTGTCAGATGCTTAGGATTTTTCTTTGAGCATATCGTTTGAATTTACTAATTTGGGATGGGAAAGTGGTTTGTGAAGCTAATTCTGATTTTGACCCAGTCCTCAAGATCTTAAGATTTAAAATACCGACTGAATGTTTCTGGATTTTGGCGGTTCAAATTTGGAAATTTATCTACTAGAAGACGTAGACCGGGTAGACCCGCCACAAGGTGGCCCAACGACCTGGTGATGGTTACGGGAACCCGCTGGAGGCGAGCAGCGCAGGACCGGGCGTTGTGACGATCTGTGGGAGAGGCCTATGTTCAGCAATGGACGTCTTTGGGCCGATATTGTAATTTTTTGCCAAACGAGCAAGTGGGTTATCTATTCTGATAGTAAGTGATACCAAGGAGTTTGCAGAGTATCGCCAACCCAGAGGGCTAAGATGTTATAGCTCTTGTGCCAGTAATTTCCCCGGGTATGTTGCTCTCCATGCCGGAACACAACAGTGCAAACACTGCTGCTTAGCGACTAATGCAAAATGGTCGTAGCGTTAGGGTATTGCATAGGGTACTGTCCTATCTCCCGCAAATATATACATAAATACGTTGATGAAAAGAAGAACTTTGAAAATGTCGGAAGTAGATTGAAAGTAGCCGAGTAGTTGTTGTATGTTCTTGCGAAGAAACATTTCATTTCATTTTGGTATTATTTCTGTTACTAATGGAAACAATTTCTTTGCTAATCCGCGAACCCAGTGTCAGCAATCGAGAAAAAGACAACGCCTGTGCTGAATACCTTATAAAAGAAATAAAACAAACCAACAATTCAAAACGCGACCACAACCCAACCACCAACACCAAAAATACCACTCGACACGTGTTTCACCTCTCCACGAGGCATCATCAGGAGCTATTGACCTCTCGACTGACAGTCGAGAGGTCAATAGCTCCTGACTCCTCCTGAATATGGACTTCCGCAAAGTAACGCCTGAATCTATAAACTATTATTTCTGTTTCAGAAGCTTTACTTAGTGACAGAGAGGCCTGTGGTGACCTCGGTGAATCCAAAGTATTTTACTTTCCTCAATATGACTACTACGCGTTATGGCAGACGGAACCCCTTATACTACGTGAACGTTCATTGTGCTAATTTGTACCCTCTAGACAATAATGTATTGGTAAGTCCAAATTGACGGCCGATGGGGTCGAAAAGTTCTCGAATGGCGGTCGAGTATTAGCCAGCGCAGTGTAGGACGACCAGCCACAAGATGGTCCGATGACCTCATACAGGTGGCAGGAAGGCGCTGGTTGCATGCTGCTTCCAACCGGTCACTTTGGAAATCCATGGAGGAGGCGTATGTTCAGCAGTGGACTTCTTGTAGCTGAGATGATGATAATGATGAGTCCAAACTGCCTGCTGACTTTTTAAAATTCCGCACCAAAAGGTAACCTAACTCGGCTTCTAGGCGTATCAAAATCAAGAATCAAAAACATGCACCAGATTTTAAGTAAACCTCTAGTTTATACTAGACTAGCGACCAGCTCCGGCTTCGCACAGCTACAATTAGGGTAAACTTTAACTTTCCCCAAAAAATTCTCTAAAGGACACTAAAAATCGTATCAAAATCCGATGCGTAGTTAAGGAGTTAGGGGCCGATGAGATAGGTTTTGAGGACAGACAGACATGGATAGCGACATTGTTTTATACTATGCAAAGATGATGGATTGATTAAAAATGACACTCCACCAGGCATCCTTCTGGTTCTACGAGTACTACAGTTCACAGTACCGCCGCAGCTTCCTAGAGATGAGCTTCAAATGGTGCAATTTGGTGTACAAGGATACCTTCTTCGGGCCCGCTATTAGAAAGAATCTGCCCGAATCTTGCCCTCACAAGCCGGTTTGTTTCAATAATTCATTACATTACGAAAACGTTACTTCTCTAAAGAAGTGTCATCGGCTTTTTAATCGAGTTTAAAAAGGGACAAGGTTCTTAATTAGACCGTTTTTAATCAATAAAAAAAACCATTATTTTGATTGGTTGTATTTTAACTGTTTTATCATAAGTTGATGCTATCTTAATCTGTCCATTACCATGAGACCTGAAATAGGTTCGAAACGTCGAAAAATTGATTCATTGCAAATATTGCAATATACTATATACATCTACACTAGTCTACACTAATTAACACAATTTACACTTACACTAATATAATAAAGAGGTAAACTTTGTTTGTTTGTTAGTGTGTAGGAGGTAATCTTTGGAACTACTGAACCGATTTCAAAAATTCTTCCACATATAGAAAAGCTACACTATCCCTGACGGACGCAGGCTACCTCATGCACGCGAACGAAGTCGCGGGCGTCCGCTAGTATACTATAAAATTGCCTTATTTTAAAATCTACAAGTTACGAATGCATTAAGATATTATTATTAAGAATATTCCATGATATGTTCGAAATGTTTGCTTTCTTCAGGATAACTACCACCTCTACAACATGACCGTCTCCATGAGCGCGATGCCGAGCTTCCCCTTCACTAAGGGAAGGATCTACATGAACTTGACGATGAAGCACGAGACGATGGCGAGTGGCTATATCGACATGGAACTCAAGCGCAGAAAAATGCAGCAAACTTCGACCTCGAGGCCGTAGTATAAGTATTGAAGTTAAAAACATAACTCTTCCTTTTGGCTGGCTGTAATCGGGTAAAAACAGAGAAGGCGGACATTTTGTGCACATTATACAACTATTTAAAACATTCATTTATTTCCTTCTACTCCTTTGACTTTTCAGTATTTATTTATAACTGGTATATAAATGTATTGTATTTATTAGTTTATTATATGTTAATTTATCTTTTTTTTAGCTCTTGCTCTTAGTCTGTCCCTACTATGATACTCCTTTCACACACTTAAAGGTTGACTGGAAGAGATCCCATAAAGGGATAAGTTCGCCTTTGTACATCACTGTATCTCTTTTTGTAATTTATGTTTTTTGTACAATAAAGAATTTACTTACATACATACAAAACATTAGACAGTAATAACTTTGAATTTACCACCCTTATGCTGTGTATAGTCGACCAAGAAATTGCTTGACCACTTCTCGACCGTATTACAAAGAGTTAAGGTTCAAAAGTGGTCAAGCAATTACTTGGTTAACTATACTTATCAACACTACACTGTGTTAATTTTGTTTGCATCAACTTCGAATTATTGCTAAGTTGGTGCATTCACAAGAGCTATCTGATTAGGTTTTTTTGAAAAAAATCGAAACAAAACATTTTTGAGATAACGTAGCGGTGCGGTGCCACGGTTCAAGGTGCAAGGTTTCAGTGGTGCGGCACTGGAACCTTGTGCACATTGGTGACAGACCCGTAATTTTTGATATTAAATAAGTATTTACCTTTAATGTGTTATATAATGGAATGTTTTAATTAAATTTATAAAATGTAATTTAATTTATTATGCTACTAATCCTTAGAAAATAAGACGTATGTATTACTAACAATCTATGGGCCCTGGTCTGCAATAAAGTTTTGAATTGAATTGTAGCCCGTAACTAAAGTTAAGTCCACGATTACATTTAGTACGCCCCCCTACTCCCCCCTTTTATCTCCCCTACTTTGGTTTTCTTCATTTTCTACAAAAACGGTAGGACTGAGGAGTTTACTTCTTAGGGACCAAATCATTGTCAATAAGTTACCTACAAAATAATAGTAAAACTATAGAGGTGACATTGATATATTTTTAAATACAGCCATCAATATATCATAAAATTTTAAAAAAGTTGCAACTTCTTCTTTCTAGCTGCATTTATAGGAAAATAACAAGAATTGTAATAAATTAACTAAAGATATTAAATACCTTACACATTAGGCTACAATCTGACACCTAATTCATTATGACAGCAGCATTGGTTCAAAGTAGGGGAGATATGCGGGTGGTAGGGCCTTGTGCAAGGTCCGTCCGGATCGCTACCACCATCTTGCTCGCTAATTATTCGCTATTAATTTATTTAATGTTTAATGAAATTTATAAAATGGATGAAAAATCAAATGACATACAATAATTGATTTTGACGTTAAGTATAATGAACCATTTATTTTTCTGACATCTTCAATTGTGATTTGTCGGTATTGACTTCAAGTATAATTAACTGTAAATTTTGACATCAATAATTGTGATATGATGATATAATGCATGTATGTTCTAGATTAAGACATTCCTCTAAACAGTATTGTACACCATGTATCATGGTAGACTACGGTCATGCTTCCGAAATGTTTATATTTATTAACACCTTTTGTACCCGTTTTCATACAATAAATGAACACAGCAGTGCTTGCACTGTTGTGTTCCGGCGTGGAGAGCAAGACAGCCGGTGTAATTACTGGTACAAGAGGTATTCCATCTTAGCCCTCTGGGTTGGTAACGCATCTGCACTCTCTTTGTTGTTGCAGGTGTCTATAGGCGGTGGTGATCACTTACCATCAGGTGACCCACTTGCTTGTTTGCCTTCCTGTTGTATAAAAATAAAAATAAAAAAATATAAAAGGGGGGAGTAGGGGGGAAACAATCATTTCTCAGCGTGTTTCCCTAGCGACATCGAAGCACACATCGCACGCTTAGTCTTAAACTGACTCAATTCTGAATTTGATATTTCCCAAAATTAAACCCTATGTCTTTTAATTAAGGTGATATTTTGGGACGTGTATTATTCAGAAATGGGTCAGTTTAAGACTAAGCGTGCGACATATGAAAGCTACATTCATGCCATGTCTGGTACTTCCTTCCGGATGGGACTGTAAAATTGATTTTTGTTAGGACTAGGAGCCGTACTAATACGTCTATACAAAACAAATCATTTTTTTTTAATTCGAAGCTCCCGGCAAACAACTTGAGCATTGACCTTGACTGCGCAGTAGCCGTTTTCAGTACAAATGTGTATACGCAAACTTACCCCCTCCACTCGATTTATACTCAACTTGTTTGCCTGCTATACCCACATATGACATACAGCAGTGTGCGTGACGTCAACTCCCGTTGCGTTACCTTAGCTACCCTTTGCGAAGACTACGATCAGCAAAAACCATAAGGAGTTAAAATACTTCATTTAAAAATTTAAATTAATAAAAAAATTTACTTCTTCGGTTTTAAGTGATTTATTTACTGATAACACAGAAATAAAGTTAAACAAGTAACAGTACAGGATGAAACTAATTAATTATGTAGTTAACATACTAAACTAACAGTTGTGAAATAAATAAGGTAGATACTTTGGTAACGTGCTGTAGTCTGCTGTACTAATACGTTCTAGTTCTCAGTCCTCATACAAATTTTGGGTGGCAGGACCTTGTGCAAGGTCCGTCCGGATCGCTACCACCATCTTGCTCGCTAATCCTGCCGCTAAGCAGCTGTGCTTGCACTGTTGTGTTCCGGCGTGGAGAGCAAGACAGTCGGTAGGTATAATTACTGGCACAAGAGGTATTCCATCTTAGCCCTCTGGGTTGGCAACGCATCTGCAATCTCTTCGGTGTTGTGAATGTCTATAGGCGGTGGTGAACACTTACCATCAAGTAACCCACTTGTTTGTTTGCCTTCCTATTTTATAAAAAAAATGTTTCGCGCAAACTGGCAGTCCTCAAGCATAATTTTCCGATTAACTCAATAGTTATGCTGACTGATTTCACACGAGGTAGAGCAGTGGACAGTACAGTACTACTGAAATAGTTTGAACGCGCACGTCGAAACTGTTCTGTATCGGCGGACGCGTTTAAATTGTATGTATTAGAACTGCGTGTCCACTCACAGGGACTTTATAGCGTGACACATAGTACGCCACTGGATCCACAAGGACCTTTCACAGCGGTGAATAACGAAATGCATACCCCTGGATTTGGAACCTGTCAATGTATGAGAAAGTAGAAGAATTGCATTTGCTTAAAAACAAGCATGCCACACAGAGACGCCATTTTGTACGAATGCTAGAATGAGACTGGTGTCGCTCCTAACGAGGTAAAGGCAACGCAACGAGCATTACGGTCACGCAAACTTCTGCATGTCATGTATACCGGAGACATACCGGAGAGTTTTGTTCGAGTTTTTCAAAATTTCATTTTGTTTCGTGTAGCGGATAGGGTTCGAAACACGACGCTGCGCTCAAAAACTTGTATCGCTGACGTAGGCAAAAAGACTGCCAGACTGAAATGGGACAGGGCTAGCCATGTCTGCCGCATGCACCCAAATAGATGGGCATCGATTGCCACCTAATGGTTGCCACAAGATGGTAGCCGGCGACGGGGCAGGCCGAGACGGAGATGGCGGGATGATCTGGACGCATTTTCAAATGACTGGACGGAGATTGCTAATGATAGAGGGAACTGGAAATTCGTGGGAGAGGCCTTTGTTTATCAGTGGGACACGATTGCAGGCTAGCATTATTATTATGGCCCTGTGTAGTCTTGTGTGTAGTGTAATGTTTCAACTCAACTCTCGTGTGCGTTGTCTATAATTTGTTCCAATGTATTGGTATGAGGCTCCTCGGTTTACGGTTACGTTCTTATGAATTTTTTGTAACCGAAATTTCTTTCGATATCTATTTTTTAATGTTAAACATTCAAATTATTAAATTTAACTGCTATGCAATGACAACACAAAGCAAGAATTCGAAAGAAATTTCAGTTACCAAAATTTAATAACAAATAATGGCGCCATATATCGTCAGCTAGCGGACGCTGTAAAGTTACCCAGTTGGATGTGATAACTTGTATAAAGTTTCTCATAGATGATACCGTGGGTGTCATACCTTTGAAATCAATAATGTAATGACCGTTAAGACGAAGCACATTGAAAAATTCGCAGGGTATGGTAGTGGTAATGTGGTGAAACTGGCAAACGCATGGAATGCTGAGGTTGCAGGTCGAGTACGGCCATTACCCTATTTTTTCTTTGTGTCGTCATTGCGTGCCAGCCCCAACAAGCTTCTTAGTGTGTTCGCGGACCGCTGGGACACCGCGCTGATGCGCCGGTGGACTCAGCTACATGTCCTCCGCGATCCGTAATTTATTATTAAGTATTTGTTGCCTTACCTACCTACTAACATTAGTTTTTAAGTGTGTATTGTAACTAACCTTATGGACAATGTCTGAAATAAAGTGTTATATTATATTATTATATTATATTATTGCATTGCGTTTACATGTTCTTATTTTCCATCAGCGCTGATCAACTTTTCTTTCAGTTCCATATCGATATGACCGCAGTAGACGTCATGGCCGCGATGCGTCAGGTTCGCGAAGATGCGTCCCTTGGTAACTGGGAATCCAGGAGGGATGGCCATCGACGGTATCGACATGTTGTACAGATGGTAAACGTCCTGTGGATCGTAAGAGGGAAATTATAAATCGTTTGCACCCTCTGCAATGCAGGCAGTACAGTGAAGGAAATTGAAACACGTACCACCGCAGAACCTAGTCGAAGAGACATACGCAGGACCTTTGTATGACATAGCCTGGCGTTTAACGCGTAGCGTCATTGCGATAGGGTTCTAAGGTGGTACGTGAATATATTTCCCCTACTGTACATACTCTACACCTCCTTTTCAATCCTCTCCTTTTAAAATACCACGCACAAGACTGTGACTTCAAAAGTGTGACCACTGATGAATTTAGACAAGACTACATACATTATGCATTCATATCAGGTATTACATCACAAAAAATACGTCAGAGGCTACTAGAAAACGCAACATTAAGCAACATTAAGCCTAGACGATGCTTTTAAACAGGCGATTACTATTGAATCAGCTGAGATAAACAGTCTCGCATTCGTTAGTTCACCTGATTTGTCGCAACTGAATGCTGTAACGACGCATGATAATCCACTGTCCGCTGGAACTTCTCAAAGCTCTAACTTAGCTGCTATGTCACAACGGAAGAGAAAATGCTTCTTTTGCATTTCAATTCTGAGTTACCTTTAGTGTCTGTTAAGGTGGTACAATCTACGTTTTTCTTATTCATTTACAGGTTTTACTACATTGACGTACACCAAAGATAACCATTTTGACAGTTTTGTGTACGCTTGGTACTGAGGCTTTAGTTCTTCATCCAAGGTCGGTACCTACCGGTGGATAGGGGCACGCTTGCCGCAGCTTGCCCTGCCTCATGGCTGCGCCGAAAAACACGTTCTTGTGAATCAAATCGCACCACCTAAAGTACATCTCGACGAAGCCCCGCCGGTACTCGTTGCTAAGATACTCGAAGAAATAGAAGTCTATCTGCAAATCACATTAACAAGGATCAAGATAAGATAAGATCAACTAATATCACTCTCCGTCGAGCTCTTGTTAGTGCCAAAGTGTCTGCTGTGCTAGAGCCGTGTGACCTTGCACTAAGCGATGAAGTCTGTAATGAAAATTCTAACGCAGGTAGAGGGGCGCTGCCGAACGGTCAATAAAACAAGTCATTGCACAGCTAGATATTTATTTATTATATAAAACCCCAACTAACCCGCCCACAAACACAAGCTTTACAGTATTACAGCTTTACAGCGCTATCGCGCCTCTATTCTAAGAGTTAAGTCCTACTTCTCTACGATATACAACCTCAGGGTCGTGAATGCAATTGGCCAGTGATCTCATATAATTACCTACCTAATTAATTAACGGCGCTGAAGGCGCTGGTACCTGATGGACGAAGACCAACTCAAACCTGCCGCTGCCGACAGACGTGTGCTACGCTCGGACGCCGTCTCGTGCCCAGCGTCCCACCATAGCCAACGTGATGCCACGCAGAACGAGCAGCCTCCGCTTCACAGCCGCCTCCGGTGCCTCCACAACTCAACAGCTGCGGACAGCTGTATGCCACGCTCGAACGCCGTCTCGTGCCCAGCGTCCCAGCGTCACCGACAACGTGCCACGCAGGCCAAGCAGCTTCAGCTTCAACAGACGCCTCACGGCGCTCCCAACAACACCAACCACAGCTACACTTCACGCCGTATCTCAACACCTCCTGTGGACGGAGCATAAATTAGGAACCAAAACAATCAAGGCCCTACTGAATCCAGAGGACCAGAAGTGTCCTATCGTCATAACTACATTGGGAAACATGATATTAAGGTGACACCCACCGTGGAGGAAATGCAGACTTGCTAATGCGCCCGGGTCACGCTGTCAACTCCAACGAAGGTGTTCCGATAGCAGCCAGCACCGCAACTAAAATAATAGACACGGTTAACATTGCCAAAAACAAGGGCGAAGGCTTTATCGACTCGTTTACCTACCAACAAGAGGTTAAGAAGACATGCGCGTGGGCCGCTTCTAACCCAATATCAGATCGCCCCACTAAAACAAAACAAACCAATTAAATTTACCAGTCGGAGAGGCTATAAGCCGTTATTATCACGACATTTCGATATTAAACTCACCAAAACAAGACAAAAATACAGAGAGCCACCCTCTCTCCCTTCAAGCATCAAAATGGCTTCCTTCGAAAACGCCCATCGCTAGTGTCGTAGAGCTGTCACAATATCAAAATTTTACGATTGAAACAGTCTAAAAAGAAAACTCTCCAAACTACTCCACCATATCTAAATTAATTCCCCTTATTTTATTATATCGTTGTTATTGACAACAATTATAACAATTAGATAAAACGCCGGAACGTTTCAGTCACTGCAACAACCGCCGTAAACAGAAAGACGAACAATCCATCGACTGAATCCACCTCAGCTGTCACTGTCAAAAATTGACACCTTACAACACCCCTCCCGCCAGACGAATTTTCCGATAGAGAGGAAAATTCCAGCTGGCCCCCAGCTGACTCCTCACTGAAACAATAATGACTCTACATATCAAGCTGCACCAAAAAAAAAACAAAGTCCTTAAACCCAAACCCACCACCGAGTGCGTTAGGCGCTGGCCGTGCGTTAAACACTAGCCCACCTGTAGAACTACACCTATCAAGAAACTATCACCACCATCGCAAGAACGGCCAACGTCGACAGCGCAACCAGTGAGAGCTAGCACAACCGGTTGAGCGCCCGACGCCCACCAACAGACGAGGCGTCACTCGCACACGACTCTACTATAATCAGCAAGAGTGGTCAACACCGGCGGCGCGGCGAGCGAGGGCGACTGACGCGGGCCGCGCGCCCGGCGTTCCCCAACTCTGAAACATGATCTACAAAAGAGATAAAAAAAACCGGTACAAGCACCGCTACACCATCCTGAATCTTCCAACATCGATAAGAGAGGGCAAAGTCGGCGGCGCGGCGAGCGAGAGAGACCAACGCGGGCCGCGCGTCCGACGTTCACCTACTCCATGATGCTGAGAAAATCCCGGACTACAGCAAGACTACAAAAATCCCGACGATAAAAAAAATCGTCACGGTCGTCCGGCCTCATCGAGAGCGGTCGGCGTCGGCGGCACGGCGAGCGAGGGCGGCTGACGCGGGCCGTGCGTCCGACACCCACCAGACTCTAACTAAACATAAAGAAGGTGTATAAATTGTAGACAAAAAAAAAATGCTTGTAAAAGTTGTAAACACAAAAAAAAACATGATGCTCGAAGGTCAGTCACTCTTGTTCTGTGGGGCACGATAAAAGTAGCGACGCGACCGCGACTCAACCTACTCCACCGTTCAAGTACAAGTCAGCCTCTTTCCGGTACCACCTTCATATCTTTGATATGCCATTTACCTACAGGTTTGCCATCCCCATCCTCCAACTCATAAACCAATTTTGAGAGTTTCCTTAACACACGACATTTTTCATATTTAGGGGCCAACTTGGATGCAAAATACTTAGACGCGTCACTTTGCTTAAATGAACGTTTCCACACAATATCACCAACCTCAAACTCAAGGTCCCGCCGTCGCTGATTGTAGTATTTCGCGTTATTTTGGTGTGCTTTTTCTAATTCTCGTTTTACATCATCAAACACTTCTTTCAACTCCCCCAAATTATCATATAGGTCTTTACGTGATGAGAAAATTACTTCATCTAGGTCCTCAAAATCCTTGTAAATACTACCATCAGCCACAGCCTCGCGACCATGTACTAGGAAAAATGGAGTGTAGCCCGTAGCTGCACTAACCGAAGTGTTTATTGCAAATTGAATTTTGTGCACGTTAATGTCCCAAGTACGGTGGTCGGCGCCGACAAAGCTAGAGACAGCCGTCATCACCGTGCGGTTCTGTCTTTCGACTGGATTCACCTGTGGGCAATAAACTGGACCAAAATGTATTTGTGGTATTTGATACTTATGAAACAAGGACTGGACTTCATGGCCAGCAAAATTTGAGGCATTATCCGACATGATTGTTTGAGGGATTCCATGGACGAGAAACACATGGTCCTCCAGTCGCTGTGCTATCACCTTACCGGTGGCACGGCGCAAAGGAAACAACAAACAATATTTAGTAAAATAACATAACACCACTAACATGTAAGTATTTTGCATCCTCGACATGGGCAAGGGCCCAACTAAATCAATACTGAGACACTGAAACGGACGTGAGCAGATCCTAGCACTACCCATTAATCCCGGCGTTTTCATATTGGGGCACTTATAAGCGTTGCAAATGTCACATTCCGAAATAAATTTCACCGTATCTCGGTACATACCGGGCCAAAAGTAGCGTAACTTTAACCTCTGGTAGGTTTTGGCTATTCCTAAATGAGCCGCCATTGGGTCCGAGTGATTCTCGACCAGGACGGTATCCTTCAAATCACGAGGAATAACCTCCTTCCAGTCATAATTAGATCTCAGCTTATTTTTTGATTTGGTGTACCGAAACAATTTGTTATTCATTATTTGAAAATTTGGGCAACTTCTAGGCTTATCACGGCAACGCTTATAAACGTCACAATACCACGTATCAGAAGTAACAGGTTCTACGGTGGATACCGGCACGGCTCTGGAGAGCGCGTCAGGCACCACATTGTCTACTCCGCGCCTATGTTCGATAGTAAAGTTATAAGGTGACAAACGACAGCCCCACCTTTCCAGTCGTCCGCTAGGGTTTTTCAGATTCAAAAACCACTTAAGGCTAGCGTGGTCCGTAAAAATTTTAAATGGCTTGCTCCCCTCCAGGTACGGGCGAAAATGTTCGACAACAAAGACCACTGCCAACGCTTCTCTTTCGGTAGCGGAATAGTTGCGTTCACAAGGTGTCAACGCGCGGCTACAGAAAGCAATCGGATGTTCTTCCCCTTGAATTATCTGCGTTAACGTACCACCAATTCCAAAATCAGAAGCGTCGCAGTGGACCGTGAAAGGTTGGTCAAAATCGGGGCAAGCCAAAACCGGTGCGCTTGTTAAAGCGGCTTTTAAATCCGTAAAGGCTTTGTGAGCCTCAGCAGACCACTGAAAAGGCGGTGCGCCTTTGCGTGTAGACGTGAGAGAGTTTAATGGTCCCGCCATTGAACTAAAGTTTTTAATAAATCGTCTGTAATATGAGGCGGTTCCTAAAAAACGCTTCACATCCTTCCTAGAAGAGGGGGTGGGAAAGTCATTGATAGCACTAATTTTATCCGGATCGGTCCTTAATCCGTGTTGATCAACGACATAGCCCAGGTACTTTAACTGGTTACGGAAAAATTTTGATTTAGCCAAATTTATTGTAAGATTCGCCTCACGAAAACGATTGACCACGGTGCGCAGCAGAGCCAAATGTTCCTCAAATGTGGCCGATACACAGATTAAATCGTCCAAGTACGACCATACCTTGCCTTCGAACTCTGGGCCGAATAATCGGTCCATCAGGCGCTGCTGCGTGGCCGGGGCAGAAGTAAGACCGAAGCACATCACCTTATATTGAAAAAGGCCGCGCCCGGGAATCGTAAAAGCGGTCTTTTCCTTCGAAGACGGGTGTAACGGTATCTGGTGGAAGGCGGATTTTAAGTCTATTGACGATAAATATTTGGCCTCTTTTAAACTGTCTAGTATATGCGATATATATGGTAAAGGATAAGAGTCGTGTTTGGAAACCTCGTTAAGTTTTCGACTATCCAAGCAAAATCTAAGAGAACCGTCAGCTTTGGGAGCTAAAGTGACGGGACTATTCCATGGACTAGTGCTAGGCTCTACCACGTCGTCACGTAACATGTCATCTAACTGTCGGTTAAGTTCCTTCAACCTCTCAGGTGACATTCTGTAGTAACGCTGTTTAATGGGGATGGCATCCCCTGTATCAATAGTGTGTGCAATGAGATCAGTGCGTCCTAATCCCTTATTCTCCGCGGCAATGTTTTCAAATTGCCTAATAACCTCTCCAGCTTGACACTTTTGAGCGTCAGAAAGAGAATCAAAATCACTCAAATATACCTCAGAAACATCACAATCACCAGCGTCCCTCTGGGGTACGCCTTCACATAACGCGAGAACCTCCGGAGCTATACCAAAGGCCCTCCAAAAATTAATACCTAACAACAATTCCGTGGTCACGCCCGGTATGATGTAAAACTTGACATCGACCGTCGCGCCGTCAACCGTAACCGGGAGGTAAACATACCCCGTAACGGGAGACGACGAACCGTTCGCTGTCTTTATTACGTCAAGGTCAAACGATCTATGCCTAGCGACTATAACGGGTAAACTGTTTAAAATTTTATCGCTAATTATTGAAATTTCTGACCCTGAGTCCAATAGGCCACTATGCACAGATCCATAAACGAGCACCTTCTTAAATGGTCGGCGGTCATTGCCCCCTATGACGTGAACCAGAGGCTTATCCCTCCTGCCGCACATGAAACTATTCACAAAGGATAACCATGACATCCATTCTTTGCGATTAAAGTACTTTTTGCTATCCACTCCATGCATTGCAGGCGGGCCTAAGTCCCGGCTCACCTTTACTCGTTTTTTGAACTACTTGACGGACCGGCCGCACACCTTGGACAATCACGCATCGTGACGCCTTTTTCACCACAACGATAACACAAAATAACTTTCGGAGCCTTGCAGTCTTTCAGTACATGGCCATTGACACGGCACTGCACACAAAACAACTCGTTCGTGTTATTTACAAGCGCGTCCACTGTTGTATATGTCGGTTTATTCGGTAAACGGCATGCCAGATCTGGACACAATAAGCTATCGGAGGGAGAAGGAGGCTCCCTGAATACCTCCGTACGATATCTAGCATGTTCCAATAACCTACAATGTTGTTTTAATTCTGACCACGATGTAATGGTTACCAACGCAAGCTGAGACGAATAGAAAGGTCGTATTCCGTACTTGACGATAGTTAATTGTTCGTCCTCACTAATGGGGTTTCTCAATCTATTAAAATAAATTTTCATGATACTCAAATAAATTGATATACCCTCCTCGGGGCCCTGAGTACGCGCACGGATCTCTTGCATTAACCTGTAGTCAAAATCAAACGGCAAATATTCCGCCAGGAGTCGCTTTTTCAATTCACTCCACCCACTAACCTCACTGCACACCCCGCGGTACCAAAAAGAGGCCTCCTCGACAAACAACTCAATGGCCGAGGCAAAAAGTTCGTCATTTGTAATATGCCTACTAATGCACAACTCCTCCAACCGTTCAATGAAAGCAACAACACTAGTTTTTCCATTAAATTTCAAATTCAAAGTGTGAACACCTTGTTTGTTCCTACCACACGACACATTTATCACCTGCTGGGGAACCGGATTGGGGACAGGTGATGTTTCCTCCTCCTGAGCTTCCTGACTACTCTTAAATACTTTGAACAAGCTGTCCATTCTCTGAGTAACCTCCTTATGTTTAGTTACCAGTTCCTCATATAAAATACAATCCTCCGAACTAGTCGGGTATATGCGCCCCAGTCTGTGAAATAAGTGGTTATGCAGAGCTTGAACCCGGTTCAAGTTTTTCAATGAAAGACGGACTTCAGCTAATAAACCTGTCAATTCAACCAATTTGTTACCAATCACCTGTAATTCCAAAGATATATCACCCTCAAAGTTATCAATTTCATCACTAGGTATCCGTCGTGCCAACTCACGTATCTGGTTTTTAAGCTCCGGGTAAGAATCAACCGGTTCCTCACCACGTATCTTCACTTCATAAATTAACTCATCTTTCTTTAATAAATGGAACACAATAGGTCGTTCCTCCATTTTATAAAATCAACCAACAGGCCACAAGCAATCACGATAACAAAATTTGCCTACCACAGTTTATTTTGTTCACTATGTGTCAATATGTCACTATGTATTATTGTGTTTTTAAATTATTGTGTTCTTAGATGTATAAAGTTTCAACCAATTAAGCACCAATGTAGGTAGGTGTAATACCACCAGTAGGTTTACAACCTAAAATAGTAAAACCTTTTAACCAACTATTGCTAAACCTTCTTTTTAATTTAAATATAAATGTGGTACTAAGACAATAAGACTGTTGTAAGATGAAAATTTGTCCCACTTTTTTAAATTATTTCACTAGTTTTTTTTTTTTTAAAGAAAGGTAATCAGATTTATTTAACACAAATACAGAGTAATTTTTTTTTTGTTAAAAGTTAAATTGCTATATTTGTAAGGTTTGTGAATGTGACTGAATGACACCAGTAAGGGAAAATAAATCACACAATACCAAGTTCAACAACAACACAATGATCAAATGGTAAATTTGACACCAATAAGAGTGAATAAGTCACCCAAAGCAGTGTGGTAAATTTAGAATGGTAAAAAAAACGCAACACACAGTAATTAGAAGTAATTATTACTCCACAGTTAGTGTAGCAGAGTTATAAGTTCACCTGTCTTATCATACATACAGTATTATGTTGTATTAAGTAAATTTTCACCCTACACTAAGCAAGTGATCACTGACCAACCTGTAGTTTAGCCTCAGATAACTTACAGGGAGGTGAAACCCTTACAAACACTCGTCAATCAACTGTTCGGGCGCCGATGTAATGAAAATTCTAACGCAGGTAGAGGGGCGCTGCCGAACGGTCAATAAAACAAGTCATTGCACAGCTAGATATTTATTTATTATATAAAACCCCAACTAACCCGCCCACAAACACAAGCTTTACAGTATTACAGCTTTACAGCGCTATCGCGCCTCTATTCTAAGAGTTAAGTCCTACTTCTCTACGATATACAACCTCAGGGTCGTGAATGCAATTGGCCAGTGATCTCATATAATTACCTACCTAATTAATTAACGGCGCTGAAGGCGCTGGTACCTGATGGACGAAGACCAACTCAAACCTGCCGCTGCCGACAGACGTGTGCTACGCTCGGACGCCGTCTCGTGCCCAGCGTCCCACCATAGCCAACGTGATGCCACGCAGAACGAGCAGCCTCCGCTTCACAGCCGCCTCCGGTGCCTCCACAACTCAACAGCTGCGGACAGCTGTATGCCACGCTCGAACGCCGTCTCGTGCCCAGCGTCCCAGCGTCACCGACAACGTGCCACGCAGGCCAAGCAGCTTCAGCTTCAACAGACGCCTCACGGCGCTCCCAACAACACCAACCACAGCTACACTTCACGCCGTATCTCAACACCTCCTGTGGACGGAGCATAAATTAGGAACCAAAACAATCAAGGCCCTACTGAATCCAGAGGACCAGAAGTGTCCTATCGTCATAACTACATTGGGAAACATGATATTAAGGTGACACCCACCGTGGAGGAAATGCAGACTTGCTAATGCGCCCGGGTCACGCTGTCAACTCCAACGAAGGTGTTCCGATAGCAGCCAGCACCGCAACTAAAATAATAGACACGGTTAACATTGCCAAAAACAAGGGCGAAGGCTTTATCGACTCGTTTACCTACCAACAAGAGGTTAAGAAGACATGCGCGTGGGCCGCTTCTAACCCAATATCAGATCGCCCCACTAAAACAAAACAAACCAATTAAATTTACCAGTCGGAGAGGCTATAAGCCGTTATTATCACGACATTTCGATATTAAACTCACCAAAACAAGACAAAAATACAGAGAGCCACCCTCTCTCCCTTCAAGCATCAAAATGGCTTCCTTCGAAAACGCCCATCGCTAGTGTCGTAGAGCTGTCACAATATCAAAATTTTACGATTGAAACAGTCTAAAAAGAAAACTCTCCAAACTACTCCACCATATCTAAATTAATTCCCCTTATTTTATTATATCGTTGTTATTGACAACAATTATAACAATTAGATAAAACGCCGGAACGTTTCAGTCACTGCAACAACCGCCGTAAACAGAAAGACGAACAATCCATCGACTGAATCCACCTCAGCTGTCACTGTCAAAAATTGACACCTTACAAGTCACGACGGCTTAGTTTGGGATGCTACATGAATCGATACTCTGGCGCCGTCCTACCTTGGTACAACGGCAGTAAAGGCAGGTAGAGCGGCTGCTACGGCGGAGGCAGCAAAACATCGCAAATATACGTATGTTGGTGACAATTACATTTTTGTTGCCTTCGCCCTGAAGACCCTGGGACCGTGGGGACCCGATACCCACTTGCTGTTTAAAAAAATTAAGAAAAAAATTGTTGACACCTCTAATGACCCAAGGGCTGTCGCACTCCTTGCTTAACGTATTGGCATTGCCATCCAGAGAGCTAACCCCGCCAGCCTTCTGGGCATCCTACCCAGAAACAGTGGTTTGGGCGATATTTTTCATTTTAATCATAATTAGAATTTTAACTTTTCTATTTTCTTTTCCGTAATAACTTTGTTTCTTTTTCTAAATAAAATACTAATGTCAAGAAAAACCAACTTCATAATGCTCTAATCTAAGGATTATAGACATCAATCAAATTCAAAAAGATTAGTCCAGTACCATTCATTGAAGAAAACAAGAACTAAATACTATATGAGGAGAAAATATGGACCATATTTATATGATGTGAGCTAAATACTTTGAATGTGTTGTCGAAGGGCACCACTGATGTATAATGGATGTCGACGAAGTAGAGAGGGCTGCCGCGGCCGTGTCGCCGCGACGTGACGTTCAGATAGGAAAAGTACGAACTGTTCCAAAACGTTACTGCCGGCCGCTGCGTCACAATGTAATAGCTAACCTATAACCAGACACAAACAATTAAATACTATTATTTCCTGTTATTTTTGGTTTTAATTGTCTATCTCTTATCTTTAGATAAACTTTGATTATTATTTTAATATTTCTTAATTCGTAGACTGTGGCGCACGGGCTGCCGCCAAGTTGCTCCGAAATCGATAGACCAATAAAAGCGCAAGAGTTTAGCGCGCGTAAAATTCTACTTTATCATTGGTAGATCGAAATTTCTCGCGCTACTAAAATTGGTCTACTGCGCAGGTACATCGTGGCACAATATATTTTTGGTAATACTCTATGAGAGCCTCCGCTAACGCGCTGGTGCGGGCTCATAATCGATGGGCTCATACATTTGGTCGATAGGCGTCCACCCGCTCCGTGCCCCCGCGCGACTTAGCGAACGCTCTTATGCTGAGACCGTCACAACTGTGGCTTTGACGTCAACAAGTGCGACCTTATGTAAATTACTGTATGTACTAAAGTTTACCTTTCCAGCGCAATGCCACAATTTCGTATATAGGTAACACGCAAGAAATAAATATTTGCGACTAAGCAGCATAATGATTTGTTTTAAAAAGACTTAGGAGGTTCTTAAGTCGACGCTTAAATTAGTTTTTATGTTTCACCACACGTTCACTTGTATGGAATTTTAATACTGAATACTGCTTAAATACTGTTATGGTTTTTCGATTAGAATGATGTTATGCACAATAATTATGCTGCTTTAAATTTTTGCAATATTACTAACATAATCTTCTTGATTATTGTTAAAACGGGTCTTTCAAGATGTCTGCGAGAGTTTCATTTGTTTTTTATACTCTGTTGCACAGTAAATCACATAATTATATCATAATTTAATAGTGGATTTAATGCCTTAAGGAATTCTTAACCAGTCAATGATCGGGTTAAACACAAAAAAAAATTACAGGTACTTAGTACTTGCATAAATTATGTATCATGTTCGGATTTAATAAATGAGACGACGCTTTGGTTACGTACAAAATGCCATGTTTAATTTATTTACTCAATCGTCATCGATCCTCTTTAATACCCGACTACGGCAAAGTCAAAAGGAAGGGTTATGTTTTTTAGCAGTCTATGTATGTTTTTTATTAAGCTGACGTTATCAAAAATAAAAGACAATTGAATCAATGCTTTTGGAGCGTTTTGAACCTGTAAGCTGGTCCGTGAGATGTAGCTAAGGCTAATTATTTGCAACTAACCTTGCTGGCTACCTCTAGCATGACACCGTCCACAGTTTGTTATTCACGCCATAGTAAACGAAACTGGTATTGTTGGAAAACAAATTTAGAAATAAGTAATAACAATCATTAATACATTAAACGCCATTCAGTAGAGTCATAACCAATGCCAAATCACTGTTAGGGTTCCGTTGCTGAAGAGTACCAAGGAGTACCCTACTATTAAGCCCGCGCATTTGTCTCTTGACAAGAAATAGGTAATGCGGGTGGTAGGACCTTGTGCAAGGTCCGTCCGGCTCGCTACCACCATCTTACTCACTAAGCAGCAGTGCTTGCACTGTTGTGTTCCGGCGCGGCGTGGAGTGCAAGACAGTCGGTGTAATTACTGGCACAAGAGGTATTCCATCTTAGCCCTTAGACATCTGCAATCTTTGTGGTGTTGCAGGTGTCTATGGGCGTTGGTGATCACTTACCCTCAGGTGACCCACTTGCTCGTTTGACTTCCTACTTTGTATAAAAAAACTGATTGAAATTTTCATTCCAACGGATTTCCTAACAAATAAACAAGTTTTATGCTAAAAAACATTTTTAAAACAAACTTTTTTACTAAAAATCAACACAACGACATTACTTGCCCATTTTGAATGACAGGTCACTTCAAATATGCCCGCTTTCTTACGAATTTTCGCATTATTCTGAACCTTCTAGGCCAATTTGAGACACCTACAATTGCTACACGCCAACTAGCTCTTTGTTCGTCTCTACGCTAGCATAGGGGTATTAGTTAAGAGGAAACACAAGGGCCGTTTTTCCATACAAACGTCGTCCCCTGTTTCCTCTCTGGATAATGCCAATAGAGCAATTTTTTTTCCAAAAAATCGATGGCCACTATTATGCATGTCCCTATGTTTTCCTTTTTTCAATAAATTAATTATTAAAAGAGATATGAATATTCAAAAACTTAATAAATTGGCCAGATTTTCGGCTGCGTTCATACATTCAGAAAACAAATTTTACTAGATTATTTAAAAAAGGAAAAAAATAGGAACACTGCCAAAGCCTTTCTTTTATTTTTAATGAAAAAAGTAGTTAAATCGGTTAAGTTTTGGAGAAGGAATCAGGGGTCTACGAATCGTTGATTTTGTGTACTTTAAATAGGTATTTTCAGTCCAAGCTGCAGCTGTCTCTATTGCGCTCTGCGGGGGGAGGCTTGATAGATGGAGGCAGCAATAGATTTTACAAATACCTATTTTTCAATTCTCTAGGCCTTGAGGTTTCCTCTTAAGTTTATAAAAATCTCTGCCAAAAGTATGCACCTATTACTCTATCCATATCTATCTAGTCATTCAATATTTACGACTTCGACCCGTTTTATAGGTGCAATAAAATCAGTTTACCGCACTGAACGGTAGGAATTACCTCTTTCTCGCAGTGGGTAATGTTCACAAATTTGATAATAATATCCTCGAGTGGCGATCGTTTGTTACTGATTCGTGGAGGGGAGCCGTTAAGGAAGATAATGGCTTTTTATGTCACTGGGGTGGACGGCTATGAAAAGTCAAAATGTTATTTGTGATGCGAGGGCGGAAAGTTTGACATTTCTTACGAGTCTCAATAGTGCTTTGTAGACAAGGGTCAACCGGAACAATTTTTTTGTACATTTATAATGTTTGATTTTTAAAAAAATAGGAAGGAAACGAACAAGTGGATCACCCGATGGTGACAAAAGCGATCAACGCCTTCCTCAAACGCCTACAGCATCAAGGAGACTGCAAATGCGTTGCCAACCCAAAGGGTTAAGATGGAATACCTCTTGCGCCAGTTATTTATTTTTCAATTTTTGAATTTATGATATGCATTTAGGGTGAGAGGTTGTTAACAACGTCTTCGCCTTAACCACATTCCATCATAATCCGTCATCGAAGCAGCCGAATGCGAAAAATCGCGTAAATTCTACCTCTGGCACCTTCGTCGCTCGAACAACGCTGGAGCTTTTAAGAGGATTGTGAACCCACCGCTCTCCTTACAAAGGGCGATAACCTTTTCCACCCTCTAAACCTTAACCTATAGCCATGATTTTTTCGTATGTTGTCATTATGCCCTAGAACTAAGTTTGTGTGTTTTGATTTTTAATATTCTTAAAAGTAATTAATAGCTTCATGCGTTACTTTGCGGAGGTCCATTTCATCAAACTGAAACAAATTACCTTGCTACTCCGAGAAACCATTCTTAAAAGTTTCAAAAATATTGAAGCTTTTTGTTTTGTATGAAACTCCCAAAATGCAAATATTGTCAAATCTATGAAGAATTTAAAAAAAATCAAAACATACAAACCTAGTTCCAAGGCATATTGACAATATACCAAAAAATCATTGCGATAGATTAAGGTTTGAAAACGTTATCGCCGTTTGTATGGGGAGCGCTTTTTGGGGCTGGGTTCACATTCCTCTTAAATAGCTATCCAGGCGTGACGTTATTGCAGCTTTTATTGATTTACTGGTATAGATGCGGATAGACTGAAGCTTTCTAACGAAGCTTAGATTACATACAAAGCTCACAAAATAAACAGGAAAAAAACACCGTACAGGGTGCATCCGTTATAAACAGCGAATGATCGGTGTAAATGCTATGTAATGACAATACAAAGAAAAATCTAGTGTAATGGCAGGACTTGAACCTGCAACCTCAACATACCATGCGCTTATAAGTTTAACCACATTACCACTCTACTCTGCGATTTTTTAATGTGATTTGTTTTAACATAGCATTGAATTTTAATAATTCAATGTTTACAAAAAAAACGATAGAAATTTCGATTACTAGAATGTTCGTTGTTTTGTTACGCTTGACTTAAGTCATTCAGCATCTTAAGGGTAATATTATTTTTGGCTGATAACTTGGCATTATGGCTGAAAATTAAAAGCACGATTGGCTGTTCGACGAAAAAAAAATAGTTGGATTGGTTCCTTCTGCTGACGCATGATCAATGTCGCACGGGTAACGCAACCAAAGAACGCAACCCAAACTACTATCAACCTTTTCTTACTAGTGAGTAAGTGAGTGCACTTACTTAAATTATGTAATAAGCTGAAGTAAACTAACTAGGTATTTAATATGTAACGGTTTAAGAAAATTAATGTTAGTTTAACTCTTTTCCTTAAACTTACTAACAAAAGATAAAAAAGATAAAGGTTGACTAAAGCAGTTCCTTGCGTCGCTTCTTCACAGCAGAATCTTGAAGCAGAAGCAGACTTGTAAAAAAAACCTATTTTTTCCTTTTTTATTTTAACTACCCGTCAAATCGCCAGAAGGTAAAGTTGATTGATTCGAGTGTACATATTTTTAACGCCTGTTTACGAAATAAAAAATCGATAAACGATTTTTCCAAATTATTGAACGCGTCTGTTGGAGGCGGTGATTGCTTTCCATCACTTGACCCGTCTACTAGTTTATCCCTTAAACTATGAAAAAAAAACCGGCAAGTGCAAGTTGGACTCGCGCTCGTAGGGTTCCGTACCATTATCTATAAAAAAATACATTTTATTCTATTTTTAGTCTTCGTTGTCATAGCGGCAACAGAAATACATCATCTGTGAAAATTTCAACTGTCTAACTATCACGGTTCATGAGATACAGCCTGGTGACAGACGGACGAACGGACAGCGGAGTCTTAGAAATAGGGTCCCTTTTTACCCTTTGGGTACGGAATCTTAAAAACTATACCTACTGTCAGTCTAATGCGGGGGTACGGATTTGGGATGTAAAGCGATAAAATTCGGTAAAATACGATATTTTACGTAAAATATTATATTTTACGGTAAAGTACGGTAAGATTGGGTAAAAAAAAATTAAACTACTACTAAGAAAAGTTCCGAGTCCGTGCAACAGATGGAGCCAGCCACTCATTGCGACTGACTGGCAACACGCAAACAGTATGAAATAAATAAATTTCGTCCGCCCAAACTCTAAAAACTAATTATTAGTATTTTTATCGCCTTTGTGGTAAAACTACGTAATTTTGCAACCGTAGTACGGATTAGATCCCAAATTACAAAAAAAATACAGAACAATGAAAACCATGCAGATCCAATTCTTTAACTAGCGCCATTTTTTTTGCCAAAAACAACTGAAGATACAAATTTTCCTCATCATCTAGCGACCCTACGACGGGGGCGGACCGCTGACACGACTCAGACCCCGGGCCCGGACGGAACAGGGAGGGTTCCGATGCTTGGAACCCTCCCTTCCCTTGTGCGTTCTTTGCATTTACATTTTCCCTGAATTGCCTTAAGTATAGCTGAAATTCGTGACATTTTTTCCCTCGACATTTTGAATTTGCAACAGTCAACGTAGGGCAGTTTGTTTACGTAGAGCGAGAACAGATTGGTTTTATAAGTAAAAAATATTAATTACCAACGTAAAAACAACAACAACAAATATTCTTTATTGTACACCACATAAAAAAGACAAAGAAAACAAAGGAATGGAAAATTAGAGTTTCCAATCAGATTTTTTTCTGTGCTGTTTCTGAAACATTGACGGTATTAAATATTGTACCAAAAACTTCTTTGCTTTTTTTAAAATAGGGAGACAAACAAGCAAATGGGGCACCTGATGGTAAGTGATCACCACCGCCATAGACATCCGCAACACCAAAGAGATTGCAGATGCGTTGCCAATCCAGAAGGCTAAGATGGAATACCTCTTGTGCCAGTAATTACACCGGCAGTCTTGCTCTCCACGCCGGACTCCCATTTTTTTTGCGAATTAGCTCTATTTCATATTAATTCCCATGCATAGCTGGGTAAATTTTCAAACTGTAGACCTTTGGTAGTGGCACGTCTTTTTGTTCATAAAAAGATGGCAGCGATGATAAACGGTAAGATTATTATAAATACAATGTAATAACATTGTCCATATATTTTTTTACTCAAAGAGTGCCATACAAAAAGCATCAAAGGTCTAGAGTTCGAAAATTAACCCAGCTAGCTCAAGTTGCTGCGACTATTTTTATCGACTCTCGACGATATGCGAGACATGTGGCGCGTTTCACGAAGCTATAAGTTAAAATTTACATTTCTATAAACCGGCAACAATGGTCAATCATGCCTGGCATTATTGACCAATGTTGCCGGTTTAGACTTGTAAAATTGTAACTTGTAGCTTCGTGAAACGGGCCACAGGTAAGACTAATTGGCGATAATTCGCTAAAAAGCTGAACCCGAAGTCGAGCCAGCGCCCTAATTAAAAAACAAACCACAATTATTCAAGAAATTCCTTTTTTAGCCCCGCCTCAAACAAAGCGTTTCACCTTAAAACGGCAACTATGCTACGATTCTACATAATTCCACGAACCAAAACGCTGTTACAAATCCGAACCCAAATAAAAAGTTGCCGTCAACAAATAAAGTGACAAAGTTGCCGGCAACTGTATCCGAATCAAATAACATGACAAACTTAAATTTGGAGTTAACTGCGGCGCTGTCGTCGCTCTTTCACGTGTGTTTAGTTAAGAAGAACTTTAGTTCAAAGTTTCGCCACTGGGTCGGATAAATGGGTGGGGAGAAGTTTTATTGTGCGGGTAGGACGAAGGACAGTCTCCAGGGACAAGAGGATATACAAACTGATCTTATAAGATAACTAATCAGTAATCCAACGTGATCGGATTACTATCGGGAATACGGGATGATTAGAATGGATGAGATGGAAAAATATTGTTTATTAATTAAAGATTTACGTCGTTAGCCGACTGTTATGTACACTTTTTCATGTAAAGAAAAACTATTTATTTTATTTTGCCGAGCAGTATCCGTAAAGCAACGCTCTGCTCACTGAAAGAAAGAAATAAATCATTTATTTAACTATTAAATACAACAAACACACAAAACGGTCAGAGTACAAAACAAAAACATTGTTCCTAATTTTTCTTTGTGTTGTCATTACAATTTTAATTTAAAAACATTGTGTTGAACAGAATCAAAAAAGGCCCCACTCAGCATACTGCATCGGTTAACCGAGACTCTGATTTTTAGTTGGGCCTTGCATAAAGCAGTGTACCAATAAAAAAATAATAAAATAAAAAAAATATCTTGGGACAATTTACACCAATTGACCAGGTCCCAAACAAAGCAAAGCTTGTACTATGGCTACTAGACAACGGATATACATACTTATATAGATGAATACATACTTAAATACAAATAACATCCATGACTCAGGTACAAACATTCGTGTTCATCACACAAATATTTGCCCATACCAGGATTTGAACCCAGGATCTCTTGCACAGTAAGCAGACACATGTGCCACTGTGCCATACAGGTCGTCAAAACAATGCCAGCAATGTAGTGAGAGCACTACATTGCTGACATTAGTACACTTCTTTGTGCAAGGTAGAGTAGAATGGTGAAGAGCAGAGACTCTGTAACGACACTTAGCAACCCATAGAAAAAGTATAGCATAGAAAGAGTTTTAAAACTGATAGCGATATTTTAATAGCTGATATTTTTACTTTAAATGGCAATATAATGTGCCAAGAAGAGACGACTACATACTCTAAGACCTCCTCTTCAATTGACACCCTGTACTAACATGGACCGTCAAAATAGTTACCTTTCGTGTACATTAAGGTAGTACAATCTACGTTTTTCCTAATAATTGACAGCTTTTACTACCTATTTTGACAGTTTAGGGTGTGTACACTTGACATGTACCAAAGCTATATCCATGCTTTAGTTCTTCATGCAAGCAGCAGCCAGTCTGTCATAATGATAAACCAGAATCCTTAAATTAAGAAAGAAATATGTCACAACACAACCATAGTGATCATATTCGTTACAAAATGACATGAGAACTACGCTGTCAGCTCTTGCTATAGAACCTCTACGTATAAAGTCGGTGTGTAATTGTTGTATCTTGAAATGAGTACACTGAATTTATCGTAAAAAAATATTTAAGACCCGCACAATCGTGACTTACACCACAGGAGAACAGAGCGATTCGATCTGCGCAGATACTAGGGTAATTTAAAAAAGTTACTCTGTCAAAGGTTAAAAATAAATCGCTTACGAATAAAGCTAAAACCCCGCTTAACTAAACGACACGTCGAATCCAATTTGCTCGTGTATCGGCGCATTTACAAATATAATCTGTATTCATGAATTCGGGACGAGGTGTCGATAGCGCCCCTTTGACTGAAAATTGTTTTACTTTATGTCAATCTTCGGTGTAAGGGCGGTTTCAGAATCTAAGTGTAACTTTTTATCACAACAAACGTCTCGCGTTAGTGTTCACTTTTTAATTACTATGGAAATATAAGACAGCACTTTCCATAGGCTTGAGTACTGCAAGCGCAGATTTTTAAAATTAAATTAAATCTGTTTATTTCAAATCGCAATCCAAAACGAGGACATGCGTACGAAGAGGTCTTAAAACACGAGTGTGGTTTTATGAAACGAGCGTTAGCGAGTTTCATAATAGGATCACACGAGTGTATTATGCAACTGTTGCATAATGAGAGGTCTTAAAACACTCGTGTGATCCTATTATGAAACTCGCTAACGCTCGTTTCATAAAACCACACTCGTGTTTTAAGACCTCTCATTATTCAACAGTTGCATAAAATACTATTTTATAGGAAAGGTTTTTATGTGCATTTTATCCCGATTGTACTCGTGCGAAGCTGGGGCGTGTCGCTAGTTGACAATAAACAGCTTATAGAGCGTCAAAGTCAAAGTCAAAGTCAATTTTTTTAATTGCAAGAAGCGTATCCGTTTTCTGTTGCGTTTGATCTTACTTCTCTTGCGAAAGCCATTGCTGTATTTTTGTGCAACCACCCTTACGTACTGAATTACGAAATTCCTCGTAACACGTTAAGACAAATATAGGACGTTCGCTGTTTCAAATAAGACAGAGGCAACGGAAATTAAAATGTATATGATTCGTTGTCTTCCCCGTAAGCGGAATCTTTGTAGGATTTGTGTACCTAGCACGAACCTTCTCGATACACGTTCACTCGCTACGTAGCGTATCGGGCAGATTTGTGCTAGGTGCACTGTTCATTGTACAGTAGGGGAAACAGATTCACGTACCACCTTAGAACCCTGTCGCAACAACGCGTCGCGTTATCCGCCACGCTATGTCATACAAATGTCATGCGTATGTCTCTTCGACTAGGTTCTAGATGAAATCAGTTCAGTTCAGTAGTTTCAGAGATTATCCCCTACATACAAACAAACAAAAAAACAAACAAAGTTTACCTCTTTATTATATTAGTGTAGTAGACAAGCGGAAGCGCGCGACTTCGTTCGCGTGAAATTAGTAGCCTATGTCTGTCAGGGATAGTGTAGCTTTCTATGATCTGTGTTTTTTTTTTTAAATCGATTCAGTAGTACCAAATATTGCCCCCTACATACAAACAAACTAACAAACAAAAAAAGTTTACCTCTTTATTATATTAGTGTAAAAGTGTCGATTAGTGTAGATTTAAAAACCCTACTTGAAAACTTCTCCAATTAACGGTGAAAATCCCATCAAAATCCATTGAGTGACTTAGAAGGAGTAGGTGACCGAAGATAGCAGGCAGGCAGGAACGCATAGCTTATTCTATGTAGTGATAATAATATAAGTCAATGCTTGATACGGTGTTTTTATTCTTAAGAGGAGTATGAACCCAGCGCTCTCTATACAAACGGCGATAACGTTTTCCACCCTCTAAACCTTAACCTATAGCCATGATTTTTTGTATGTTGTCATTATGCCATAAACAGACTAGATTTGTATGTTCTGATTTTTTAGCTATTCTTAATACTTTCAAAAATAGTGACACTTTTTTGTTTTGTATGAAACTCCTAAAATGCAAATATTGTCGAATCTATGAAGAATATTTAAAAATCAAAACATAGGTACAAACCTAGTTCTAAGGCATTATGACAACATACCAAAAAATCATTGCCATTGATTAAGGTTTAGAGAGTGGAAAACGTTATCGCTGTTTGTATATGGGGAGCGCTTTTTGGTGCTGGGTTCACACTCTTCTTAAGAGGAGTGTGAACCCAGCGCTCTCCATACAAACGGCGATAACATTTTCCACCCCTTAAATCTTAACCTATTGCCATGATTTTTTGGTATGTTGCCAATATGCCCTAGAACTAGGTTTGTGTGTTTTGATTTTTTAAATATTCTTAATAGTTTCAAAAATATTGTCGTTTTGTTGTTTTGTATGAAACTTCTAAAATGCAAATATTGTCGAATCTATGAAGAATATTTAAAAAATCAAAACATAGGTACAAACCTAATTCTAAGGCATTATGACAACATACCAAAAAATCATTGCCATTGATTAAGGTTTAGAGAGTGGAAAACGTTATCGCTGTTTGTATATGTGGCGCGCTTTTTGGTGCCGGGTTCACACTCCTCTTAAACGTCGGCGTTTACCCAAACCATTGATCACGAGCCGCGATACCTTTTTCGGCAACTTTTGACGTAGCGATTATTTATCAGATGCCATAAACAAATAGCAAAACAAGGGCCATCTGTCTCAACGCCAACGTCCTATTTATCGTTCACACCAATGATAAGTTGCCGTTTCTTTGGCAACCCTATTCACAAACTCCAGTTCCAAACAAAACCTTGTTTATAACGTTACAGGGTTCCGTTTATTAGTAACGGCCGAAGTGGTTTGTCAAGTTTGGTGCCCCGGAGGGCTGTCACATTTTTTGTTGCTGCTAAGTTGCTTGGAGATAGTTTTGATTTTGGTTTGTTGTTGTTAGAACGGTCGATTATAAACGGAAGATGGAAACTTAGTTATTCTCCCATTGTAGTGGTGGAGCCACACTGTAACCAGATTATGTAAATTATTTGTCAGGTGTACTATCGTTCGTGTCGTCATTGGTCATTAGTTTTTAGTTTAGTAATAGGAATTCCTAAGATCGGTTTAAGATCGGTTTACCGAGGCAGTATGCTGAGTGGGGCCCTTTTCAATTCTGTGCAACGTAATGTTTTGTTTTTGAACTCTGCCCGTGTTGTAAGTTCCATATCAGTTTTGTTCACTCAACCATTTAACCTATGAATTTGACTAATAAGCTACTGTAGAACGTAGTCGCAATGTATCATAGCTGAAATATTTACCTTTATTCAAAAGTCATTTTGGCGTTTATTGTGAAAAGGTTCTACAGTGGCTATGAATCGAATTGGTTGACTGTACACTACAACATTGAAAAGGGGAATTTCTTAAATTTTTACCTATCCACTCGCCCCTTGAAAGCACCCAAAAGATCGTTTAAAGGGCACAGAAGAGATCAAGGGAGTTTATTAGCATGTAGTTCAAAATTTACGCGAGCGTTGTCGCTTCTGCCAGCTGGTCCCATAATAATTAAAGCTACGGATTGTTAAAGGTTCTTCGCCCATGTTTTCTTTTTAAAACAGTGAACCTACATCATTATCCAGATTCTCTTTGAGCACATTTTTTTTAATTACTGGCAACACGTCGTCATTAAAAACAAACAGGAATCGGAAAATGTACTTTCGTTTAAAAGTAAAAGTAATTAGTGTCGATTTTAGTTTTATTTTATGAACTGCAAAGATATTTTCTTTATGGAAAAGATAAGAAACTGAGCATGAGAGTTACCTGATGGGAAGTGATCACTATCGCTCCTAGGAACAAGCAACGCCAAAAGAGTCTTCGATCCGTTGCCGACCTTTGATTTGCCTAGGATACGGGCTACTTTTGTATCCTAGTTTAAGTATTTCTAACTTAAAATTGTAATGACAACACAAAGAAAAATTAGGGCAATGGCAGGACTTGAACCTGCAACATCAGCATTCCGTGCCTTGCGTTTTCCAGTTTCGCCACACTGCCGCTGCCCTACCCTGCGAATTTTTCAATGTGCTTCGTGTTACGGTCATTACATTATTGATTTTAAGGGTACAACTACCCTCGGTGTCATCTATATGAATTTTTCTTTGTGTTGTCATTACAATTTTTATTTAATAATTTGAATGTTGAAAACATTTAAAAATAAAAAATCGAAAGAAATTTCTGTAACAAAATTTATTTCTAACTTGTATTAAGTTTTATTTCCATTTGTAGTGAACCCTTAGGCGAGTTATTATTTTGAGTCAGTAGTTAATTATTTAATTTTGATTTGAAAAAAGTAATACATAGAGAAATAAAGATAGAGAGAGGCTGGAAGCATTTGAAATGTGGTGTTGGAGAAGGATAGACAGAAAAAAACACAAGTGAGGAAGTGCTGAGAATTGTACAGGAGAAAAGATGTTTCTTAAGAAACATTGAGAATAGACGAGGGAAATTTATAGGGCACTTGATGCGACATGACAGCTTCCTAAAAACATCATCGAAGGGAAGGTTGAAGGGAAAAGAGAAAGAAGAAGACTAGACGCACCTACTTTGCTCAAGTAAAAGAGAAAGTGAATGTCTTATCATGAAGTTAGGTCCTTAACAGGGAAAAGAAAAAAATAGCGGTTATTCCACCGACATGATCTAAGCACTTAAATTATATGACGATGAATACATAGGAAAAAACAAACTGGAACAAATTACCTCGCCACTCCGCGATACCAGTGCCGGGCTCGTGCAAAATAGCTGCGTCTGTGCGACACATGCAAAAACCCACCCTCCTCCGCTTCCACACGAAACAACATATATCACACAGACTCAACTACACACCACCACCACTAAACACTAAAACTACACGATCGACGCGCGTTTCGCCTCTATACGTGGCATCATCAAGAGTACATAGGTATAATGCAGGGCTTACTAGCAATGCATCGTTTTTTTTTTTATGAAGGCAAACAAGCAAGTGGGTCACCTGATGGTAAGTGATCACCACCGCCTATAGACACCCGCAACACCAAGAAGATTGCAGATGCGTTGCCAACCCAGAGGGCTAAGATGGAATACCTCTTGTGCCAGTAATTACACCGGCTGTCTTGCTCTCCACGCCGGAACACAACAGTGCAAGCACTGCTGCTTAGCGGCGGGATTAGCGAGCAAGATGGTGGTAGCGATCCGGACGGACCTTGCACAAGGTCCTACCACCCGCAAAAACATTCGTTTATATGTACCAAGATTTTTTTAATATATTTTTTTAATTTGAACCGCTCCGCTGTTAACATGTCTGGCATGGGTCTCACATAATTATGTTTCATCCACAAACTGAAACTCCGAATAATTGCGAACCCTAACGCTGTGCAGGCTTTAATAATTAGTAAGCGATACCCAACGTAACATATACCTGTTATACAAACTTGAATTTTAACGGAATTAATGAATTTGCGACAGTAAATTGGTAGGACCTTGCGCAAGGTCCGTCCGGATCGCTACCACCATCTTGCTCGCTAATCAACAGCAAGCAGTTCTTGCACTGTTGTGTTCCGGCGTGGAGAGCAAGACAGCCGGTGTAATTACTGGCACAAGAGGTCCATCTTAGCCCTCTGGGTTGGCTACGCATCTGCAATCTTCTTGATGGTGCGGGTGCCTATAGGCGAGGCACTTGTTACGTTGTGTTGTTTTAAGGAAACAAGGGGTTGATGGGGATGATTTAATTTGCAGGTATATTAGAAGTAGGAAAAGAGATACTATGAGGAAAAAGTTTGTAGGATAAATTTGGAAGATTGAATTTGAAGAGTTAATTTTAAAAAAGCACCTTATGGACAATAGAAATACAAAAGGTTAGTATCAAAAGACAAGAATAAATATAAAAAGAGTAGTAATGTACAAAAACAGATATGACTTACAATTTGTGCCTTCAGGTGGAAATAGCAGAATAACAGGAAATGGTTTAACAAATAGTACTCTTTACACACACAAAGACACTGTTAATAATCGTGCTCCTTCTTGAAGGGTAAGATCGAGACTGCGAGATCGAAAGGATTGTAGAAGCTAGAAAGAATTTTGAATTTTGAATTTAGGAAGCTAAACAAAAATGCTTTTTTTATAAGAAAATAATACAAAACGAAGAGGTCGATTCGAGGTATGCTACCTCGTTACACACTTATCATCAGGTGACCCACTTGCTTGTTTGCCTTCCTAATTCATAAAAAAGAAGAAAAAAAGATTTAGAACTCCGATATACCATTAATTTTAACTTTCTTTACTTGCAGACATACAAACTGAATGAACAAATTTTCTTCGTAAAGACCTTTTTAACGAAAATATGTGATATGGAAACACCTTATACTACGCTTAAGCTGTGTGCACACTTGCTGATTGCAAACTTAAAACGAAAGGCATACCACGAGGTGACAGCGGTCGTCAACCTTTGAAATAAATAAAAATAATATAATACAATACACACAAAATGAATTACTTCTCGATCAAAGAACTGATAGATATTATAAAATATGTGTGAAAATCGCATCTGGACAGGTTAAAATGAATGTGTTTACAAGATTGTTCGTTTTTCAGTGAAAAGAAAGTGCAATGTTGTAAAAATTGTAAATAAACAAATAGTTGACATTATTACCCCCCCAAATAAAGTTCCTACCGGAAATCCGGGGCACCGAGCTACACGGATCCCCCATTAGTCACCTCCCGGCGTAAGATGGAGCATTACTGGTTATTGTCTGAGTCAGACTATTACTTTAGTACCAAGGTACGGGGACACTTATAACATACTCTGTTTAGGAAATCAATCTTTTTTCACGCTTTTTTAGCTTCAACAGTGTGTCTGTAATGAATACAACAAACAGTGTGTTAACTTAACACAAATAGTAACTAATAAATAAATAGTTACCCAGTAAGTATAGCCAGTTAATATAGTTAACTGGATATTGGTAAGTTCAATTCTTTACTTGTCCCTTTAATTACTTATTTTTATAGTAACATTTGATCTAAATTTTACTGTGTATTGTCTATATGTATTAGATTTTATGTTACTTTATCTCGAATACCTACTTGTGGTTTGTTGTCCTTTTTACCCGACTGCGCAACGCAAAGTAATTTATCAGCCTATGTATGTTTGTTCCTTGGTGGCGCTCTTGATACCAAATCGAGTTGTCTTATTAATATTTTTATTTACAAATTAAACAATAAAACAGTAACATCGCAAAATGTTGACGATGTGTGACCAAACAGTTCGCTAGTCGCGCTCTGATGGCTCCAAATAATGACTAGGTGTAGGTATAATGCACTACAGCCAGCGCAGTCTGAGTTCTAGACCAAAACAAAGACTTCTTGTCGACAGTCCCTATTGTGATACGGGTGTCAGCCGCCCACAATAAGACGTTCTCTCTTGAATGTGAGGAAGCGTTAATGCATTTTGAAGCATTTCACGTTCTACTTTAATTGTACCAAGAAACAAGAATATTGGATTAAATTTTAAATGCTTTATAATGACAACATAAAGAAAACTTAGGATAACGGCAGGACTCGAACCTGCAACATCAGCATTCCGTGACTTGCGTTTGCCAGTTTCGCGACATTACAATGTGTTTCGTCTTTTACGTTTAATTTAATTTAATTTTTGTGTGTATAGCTCCATCGAATTTATCAATAATTCCGCCGTCTTTACGGTCATTAAATTATTGATTTTGTTTGGGAAAACTACCCTCGGTGTCATCTATGAGAAACTTAATCAAGTTATCTCATTAAACTTGTTCAATCTTGAATGTCCGTTAGCTGACGAGAGGTGACGCCATTTGTCATTAAAAATCGAAATTTAAGATTTCGATTACATAAATTGCGAAAGTTTAAAACAATAAAAAGAAGCATATGTCAAAATAAGAATCTGGCCAATACGGAATCGAATCAAGAATTTTTCTAAAGAAGAATCTATTGAGAAATGTGACGAAAATGGACTAAATCGTTCCAACTTATAAAAGATAGCCGTTACCCTAAAACATTACTTTTTCACGTTAACGCAAAGAACAAAATGGCGCCTAGCCTTTCAAGTTCTTTGCCTGTCAGTTCGTATTACCATACTCATCTGCTAGCACAGTAATAGTACATTACTTATTCTCTCGCGCCTCTCTCTATCCACTTTGTTTAAGAGCAATCTCTGTACACTACAACACACTATTCGTTTATTTGCTTTCAGGATACAGAGGCTTTGAGGGTGGGTCTGTAGCTACCGGGTGTTCCTTTAACAACTATGATATATTTTTTGAAATCTTTATTGTTCGTTGCATTTTTTTAGTGATACATACATAATATCAACTGTCGTACAACTGTCGCACAAAAATACTAACACACAACTGTTGCACAAACTTAAGGCTATTAAGGTTTAGAGGGTGGAAAACGTTATCGCCGTTGGTATGGAGAGCGCTTTTTGAGGCTGGGTACACTCTCCTCCTGGCGCACAGCTTTCGTAATGTCGCACAAGAGCTGTAAAAATATTGCATAACCATAAATAATATCTCCTCCATAAGTTCGCCTCTGTACATCACTGTATTTCTTTTTGTCTCTTAAGTTTTTTTGTACAATAAAGAATTTACATATATACATATCTCACAACTGTCGCACTGCCATAATGTCGTACAACTATGGCACAACTATTTATAACATTATCGGGACTTTAGCGCGATAAAAATATATTGCTGAAGTGTAAGCGTCGAGATATATCTTGGGATAAATCGTCGGACATTGTGAGCATTGTGTGTCGGTGTAGTGATATGCCGGTGGAAAATAAACAAGGCAAAGTGCGGGTAGTTCGTAAAACTCGTGCGGCTAAACAGAAGTAATACCCTCCACTTCAGTCTACTCGTGACCACGGCCATTGAAACGTGGCCGAAACGTCGAGTTAAATCAACAATATATTTTTATCGCGCTAAGGTCCCGATAATGTTATAAGTATATGTGTGAAAGTCGCGAAAGTTTAAAACAATTTATGGCACAACTGCCGCAAAACATGACGTCGTACAAGTGTCGCACAAACGCAATACGTTCCACTCTGTCGCAGAACTGCCACACTACACTGTCACACAACCATCACACAATTGCTGCACAACACTGTCATAATTATATAAACAGAGTAACACACAACTCTACTGTTCCACGAACATACTGTTGCATATTGAACTCTTACACAACGATCACACAAACGCAATCCCGCACAATGTCACACAAACAACAACAACAACAAATACTCTTAATTGATTCACACAAGTAAACAAAAAAAAGAACACACAGGGAAATTTCACATGGGATTCAACAGGCGTCTTATCGCTAAGCAGCGATCTCTTCCAGACAACCTGACAAACATAATGTAATAGTAAATTAAATACTGATTATAACGAGAACGCAACGACGAGAACGTTTAAACTCTTGCGCAATTTACAGTCCATTTCAGAAACTATAAAACGGGAGCAATCTTAACTGAGAAATGGAGCAAATTAAATTTTTACGTCAGCCATGTTTTAAGCTCCAAGCTCCATTGCAAATCACGTCTCGCTGTTACGACTTGAGTTTTAAGCTTAACTATAAGCATTGCTTAAGTTCTTATAAGTAAAAGGTCAATAGTGTCAATCAATTCAAAATTTTGGAGTTCCGTATCTCAAAAGGAACCCTTAGGCTGCACAATTGACAATATGCATGGATTTTATTTACACCAAAATCAAAAGAACTCGTAAAAAGAAAAATATTATGATTTGGGTTTTTTCTAAAATCGTTACTTTTTGAAATATTAGGTACTTATAGAAAACTAACTAAATTTTGTTATATGTATGTATATGTTGATACAATTCGCTCTATATTATACATAAAGGGGTATTATAAGTTTTAATCCTATAGTTTTAAGCGCTGAGAAGTTGGCTTCTTGAACATTGTTTTTACAGCGTTAAAGAATTTGTGAATTATAGACATAACATGACATAAATTTATAAATGATTGACTACTATTATATTGACTACTATTGTTTAAATTAATATTTCACTTGTAAGACCATATAAATATTTTGTAATTAATTTATTTAAAAAGAATTTAAACTTTTATTGTAAATGAAATTTTAAACTTCATAATTTTGGAATTTAGTTAAAATTCTTGCATGTTGAGGAATATGAATGAACACTTTTATATTTACATGCTGTATGAATGAATACAGCTGGAAAAGATGGAACAATATCTAACATACTATTAAGACATGTAACTAACCCTTTTTCTGCAAATAAATATTATCTTATCTTATCTTATCTTATACTTTCTGTGGTATCGTCGTACGAAACAGGTTAGCGAATTTGAATGCGTTTTTTATTCGGAAGCATTTTCATTTCGATTGTTTCTAGCCTTGTTAGATGTAAAATGGGCCAGCGGTAGCGGTAGCAGTATTCAATTTTTAAAATATGAGTGGAGATTAAAAATAAATCTTTTTTTATTGCAAAAAATAACAAAACAACCAGCATCCTTTCACCTAGTCTCTAAGCTCATCAGCGTTGAGTTCGTGTTCCTCACTTTTTTTTATGAAATAGGAAGGCAAACAGGCAAGTGGGTTACCTGATGGTAAGTGTACACCACCGCCTATAGACACCCGCAAAATCGAAGAGATTGCAGATGCGTTGTCAACCCAGAGAGCTAAGATGGAATACCTCTTGTGCCAGTAATTACACCGGCTGTCTTGCTCACTACGCCGGAACACAACAGTGCAAGCACTGCTGCTTGGCGGCAGGATTTATGCTAGCGCGCTAGAGGTAGATATGTGCACCTAGCACGATCCTTCTCGACTCGCGTTAACTAACTACGTAACACATTGCATCTCGTTCTAACTAGCATAGTAGAAGAGAGAGGCACTGAATTACTTTCGCCCCCTTACGTTATATCCATACATTTTTTCGTGTCTACTAGCGTTTACGCTAACAGAATATCACCTAGTCTCACCCAGAGCGCTACTTCAGCGTCAAACTTGTATTTTTTTAGTTGGTATTGTGGCGGACATGGCAAATGCAAGGTACAAATGCTGAGGTTACAGGTTCGAGTCCTGCTATTACATTAGATTTTCTATGTGTTGGTAAAACATAGCATTTAAAGTTGTCACCGTATTTCTCAGAGAATCACCCCTTGTTGTTGTTCATAGAGCGGTTTCCGGCTTAGTCTAGAAAGACGACAATTATTTTATTATTACGGTCATTTGATATGATGAGCGGTCTATTAAGACAAGAAATGACATTAAACATAATTGTTGCTGCTTACTGCCAGTCATATTAAATAAACAGGGGATGTCCAGAATTACGAAGTGTTTCCACGTGGCTACGAATTGGTTCTCAGAAAGATAAAACAATTTTTTTTACGACTCGTGACCATCAGATAGTTTGTGAAAAGAGCGAGCCCTGGAGTCCTTTTTATTAATTTAAAGTATTATATAAATAGACAAGATGTCCTAAAGACAGGCAGAATTAGAAGTACTTACCCGTAACCGCCGAGCAATTGTATTTATTACTAGCAGAAGCGCGCGACTTCGTTTACGTAAAATTAGTAGCCTATGTCCGTCAGGAATAGTGTAGCTTTCTATCTGTGAAAGAATTTTTAAAATCGGTTCAGTAGTTCCAGAGATTACCCCCTACATACAAACAAACTAACAAACAAACAAACAAAGTTTACCTCTTTATTATATTAGTGTAGATAAGCTCACGCCTGTTTCCCTTTGGGGCAGGCAGACACCACAGAACGCCATTTGCTCCGGTCCTGGCATACTTCCCTCGCTTCCTCCACACACATTCCTCTCTTCATACATGCTCGGCGGTTACATTAAAAATTATAACTACAGAATAATAATTTTGTATAATTCTTTTTTTATTATATTTAGTATTCCTAAATAGCTTTGAAGATATAAATGATTACTCCCCTTCTGGCCCTTGCGAATGTATGAAATATGAGGCATTGCATCTTTTGCTTGCGTTGACTTAGAAATTTGATTTTTTCACAGCTGTAATAGACTGCAAACCTGAGTATTTGATATTAATTTTAACTCGATATTTTTACACGTACCTTCTTGACAGCTTGATAGACACACGGCCAAGTGATCCCATAAGGGTTATTTTTCGTTTGAAGTACAGAACCCTAAAACATTAAAATTTTACTATTTGTACCAACTAAGTGATACCTATAATGCTAACAAATAAAAAATTTCATTTCGTTTTATTCATTTAAATGATCCATTATTCATCACACAACTTTCAAAACTAAAGGCTACCAAAATAATGAATGAAAATTCCCATATCACTTATACGAGCTCGTAACCACAATGTTGCTTCAATTATACGGCTGGTATGATGTGATAATAACTAGTTATCCATTTTGCTAAGTAACGTCTTGGTCTAACACGCGCGAGTCTAAAAGGTACTTAGGTTACATTGCGGCGTTTCCATGGTTTCTGATATGACAGCGTCAAGTCAAAGAGTCAATGTATTACTTGCAAGAATTTACTCGCCCTGTTTGTAAAGACTGTCATCGCATTAATCGTTGGTGTTATTAAATAACGATCTGTAGTTCCCTTCGTTGGATTATATTCGAACATATTACCGTTGAAACTCAAGGAATGCTACAGCGGCCCTAACATGACAGCCCAGGTTTAGTTTAACCCCTCCCTGTGTCACTGTCTAACTAGTGTCATAAGAAAGAGATGCAGATAAAGATAAACTAACCATGGTCAGTCATGTTAGGGCCTTAGGAGTTTTCAAATAGTTATCCACGGTGGCTGCTACCCCCCCATATATACTCGTTTATCAGTTTACCATCACTGTATAAAAAACGTTTCTTTTTTATATTTTACACAAAATAGGGAGGCAAACATGCAAGTGGGTTAACTGATGTTAAGTTATCATCACCGCCTATAGAAATAGAAATAGTTTATTAAAAGAAATGAAAATACATCCTAGTTAAAGGAGGTTTGTAAGCTTTTATGATAGTCTATTTTACGAAGCATCCATTATGTTTTTTGCCTTCTATTGTCACATTGCCGGGCAAAGATCTCTCCTCTTAACATCCACAACTCCCAGTTCGGAACAATGTCACCAGTCCTTAATATACTATTGTATCACAAATCAAATTCGTTACATACTTATAGGTAACGCAACTACGTAACTAGAGTTGAAGTCACGCAACGTGCTGCATGTCACGTGTGTACCGGAGAGTTAATTCGAAATTTTTCAAAGTTTTTGTCTTGATTTTTATGGCGCCGGTTACTCGTGTGTGTAATAGTTCGCCTCACTCATGTTGCGTTACCTAAACTACAGTTCTGGCCATGAAATGAATATCTAAAGAGCATTTCCTGATGGTGGATCATTAGCGGTATTAGCCACTTAAGTCGTATTATCTCCTATCAAGCCTTAATCTCTGCCCGCGCGCCGCTCTGGGCTGACGTGCTTCGTGAGGTGTTTTTCTACTTTAATGTAAGTGATTAGACAAATCTTATTTGCCACTGGTCTCGAAATATCGTAAATATTGGTGGCATCGGAAAATGGTTGTTCTGAACCAAAAGCAGACACCTTACATATCTATTTGGCAATATGTGTCACTGTCACTTTTTCTCAAAAACAATCAAAATTACAAAACAAACGAAAGTTTTAAAAATTGTGTCATTGCCGTTGTACTCTCCGTACAACATCGAATGAGAAATCATTCTTTGAAATCATTCATTCTTAAAAAACATTACTATATTGTATAATAAATTTTCAGATTTTAAAAAAATACCTTTAATAAATATTGATCTCTAAGTTATTTTCCCTGAATGCTACACTCTAAAAACGAGTCTGAAACCAAGTGATAAATGTATAAAATCCTTAATATTTAAAAACCTAGGTAATTATTTCACCAAAGACTTATTCCAAGAAATGAATTTCGGTAAAAAGTGGCGCTCTACCCAGAAAAAACTTCATCCCCATTTTATTTTCTACCTAGTGGCTGACTCACCTAACAGCACAATAATGCAAACTAGAAACGTACATGTAGTTAACTAAATGAGAATACAGGATTTTTAAAAAACTTTTATAGTTTCCTTCAAAAGTATTAAAACTTAGTTGCAAAGTTGCGTGCTCGCATAAGCAGCAGAATGCTTAGCAAAGAAGGCTCTATTTGGAGAAATTCTTTTAAACGCGTTTTATCTACACATATATCATAAATGCTCTATAATGCGTTCAAAAACCGTAAGCAATGACCAGCATTATAACAACCAATATTATTACGAGAATTTTTCTAATTTGTTTCTATATTTGTTCAAATTCATTTTTTATTACATTATTTTAATGTGTACAGTCTATAGATATTTAATAGGTACCTAGCACTAGTAGCTAGTAGCAATGCAGGTCATTGCCCGATGGCTTCTGAACCCATCATAGAGTACTTATGATATGTGTGTAGATAAAGTAATGTATGCAACTGTACATAATCAGGTCTTAAAACACTCGTGTGATCTTATTATGAAACTCGCTGACGCTTGTTTCATAAAACCACACTCGTGTTTTAAGACCCCTCATTATGCAACAGTTGCATAAAATACTATTAACCACAGGAAAGAAAAGATGTTCTAACCAAAGTAAGTAAGTAAGTAAACACTTTATTGTACATAAAACACGGTACATAATATTGCAATTAAAATAAAATAGTACAAAGGCGAGCAAATCCCTGTAAGGGATCTCTTCCAGCTGACCTAGGAAAGTTTTACACAAAAATTACAAGGAGAGACAAACAACAAGCGTCCACCTACAGCTAAATTAACAAACAACAACAATATCAACATAACTACCAATAATGCACAAAACGAAAAAGAAACCAAATATATATAAATTGATAAAACAAGTAGTGACTGTCAACTACTTGTTTTACGTTACTGACGTGAAGTCAGTTTAGAAGCATGATAAGCATTCTAATTTCTTGGACCTGGGGACCCTATACATCTCCTGGTCAATCTTAACTAGTGCCAGTTCTTTCAATATGCTTAAAGCTTGCTGTGTTATTTATTGTTATCTTTTTTTACACTATATGTGAAGTACTTACTATTGTGATGATTGTATATATTGCTCTGTTATCTTGTTTTGAAAAGAGAAAAAAAAACTGCTGAGTTTCTTGCGGCGTTTCTTCTCAGCAGATTCTTCCATTTTTCGAAGCGCTAAGAGATTCAAACGTGTAAAAGAGCCTATATGGCCTACTTGCAAAATAAATTTTTCATTTCATTTTCATTTTCGATAGTTTGTATGTAAGGCTCAAGGGTGAATAAATTTCAACGTGGTTTCATTTGTATGACTAAGAATGTATTCTATTCCGGGGCTGATTTCTAGCCGCATTTCGTGAAAATCGGTTAAGCGGTTATAAATAATCTTACTCTTGTGGCGTAATTAAACTTCTACTCTCTTTATTTATGATTTATTTTCCACTTAACATGCGTTGAAAATTGAAAATGTATGAAGAATTTTTTAAGAGTACGAGTAAGTAAAACAAAGGTTGTAGGTTAGGATCGTAGTAATTAGAAATGCATGGTTCTTGCCTTCAGGAAACCGGTGTGACTTAAGTAAGTATCTATATGTATGTATATTATATTAATTTCAACAAACATAGAGCGGTATAATATTTAACAAAGGATGGCTAAAATAGGTTTAAATATTTTTTTCGAATAACACCTTTAACTTAAGCAAAGCTAAGATGTTTTGATGAAAATATATTAAGAACAGTTTAGTAGCGGTTAAGAAAAACTAAATTCTACCTCTGGGTTATCTGAAGTTGGGAAATATACTGGCTAGACATACAATGTAGGACAATTCTTAGCGTTACGTTAGTTTAACCTTTTCAATGCCACGCCAAATAAAAAAACGTCGTTTTTTTGTAAATACGAAGTTGTACCTTATGCGAATGTACGTAGGCCATTTTTATATTATTTTAAATTGGATATTATTGGATATATCCGTCATTGACGTTGACCTCATAGTGCCGATATATTCATCTTTGAAAAGGTTAAATCAATAGAAATGTAGAGCAATGAAATCTTGTAAGTTATGAGTTCTTTGTTACACTTAGTTGGAAAATCTTGGTCATGGAACCTGTGACCTCGGCATTTCTTACCTTACTTTTACCAATTGAGCTACAGGTAATTCTCCCAGACCCTGCGATTTTTTTTCAATGCGCCCAGCTTGTGGATGTTGTTATTTTTTCTTTTTGATACCTACCATTGCGTTTATTTTTTAAATTAAATAATACACATTTAAAGAAAACTAGAAAATTCAGTAACAAAATTAACTAGTTTATTATTTTTCAGTTTAAAACTGTGGCCATGCTACACACACTAGTGCTGTGTGGGGGAGTGTTGACAATAGCATGGGCGCTGGTGTGGGTTTACGGGTGGCGCGCGCGCAGGTTATTGGCGGGTCTGCCTGGCTACCCGCAGTTGCCCATATTAGGGAACCTACTCAAGGTTATCGGGGACAATGAAAGTGAGTATTCTTGTTAATCTACACTAATCTACATCTACCCTAATCTACACTACACTAATATAGTAAAGAGGTAAAGTTTGTTTTTTACCCGACTACGGCAAAGCCAAAAGGAAGGGTTATGTTTTTAGCAGCCTATGTACGTATGTTTGTATTTACGTATTTTGTATCTTATACATATTGATCTAAAAACTAACCATCACCAAATCAGTACTAACAAGTGGATATCAAGAACATTGTTATACAGAAAAATCCGAAATCGCTCTAAATGTAAACGAGTTTGTTTATTGACATAAAACGTTAAGTCACCTAATCTTTATGCCATATGCCATAACATAATTATACAAAAAAATCAATATCGTTGTATTTGTATACGAGTCTGTTAGCTAAAATTATTTAAGAAATGTTTTAAATAAATTCATTCATTTTTTTATGAAATAGAAAGGTAAGTGGGCCACCTGATAGTAAGTGATCACCACCGCCGATAGACACCCGCAACACCAAGAAGATTGCTGATGCGTTGCCAACCCAGAGAGCTAAGATGGAATACCTCTTGGGCCTGTAATTACACCGGCTGTCTTGCTCTCCACATCGGAACACAACAGTGCAAGCACTGCTGCTTTGCGGCAGGATCAGCGAGCAAGATGGTGGTAGCGATCCGGACTAACCTTGCACAAGGTCCTACCACCCGCAAAATTTATAACGTAAAATTAATGATCGTAATGTTGCAGCTATTTATCAACTGGCGTTGGACCTGTCAGAGAAGACAGAAGTGCATCAAAAACCTGTAGCTTTCTGGTTTGGACCTTATCCTGTTGTTAGTAAGTGCAAAATATATTGTACATAAAAAGGCCCCGTTCAAAATTTACACTATTTTAAAAAGAAATATTGTCTTCGCTAAGTTTTTGCACATGTTTCGCTCGTTGACAATAAATTGTATTCGAATTTCCGTATGTAGCAATTAAGATAATTGCCGGATATATACAGATAATTTTTTGCAAGAATTAACTATACGCAAGCTGTGCGCCAGCTAATATAAATAAACAAAACACTTAAAAGTCCCTGCAGCTCAAATTTTTTCGTCGCTTTAAAATCGGTATAAACTTCACATTATCATCTTTGTAAGATAAAAAAAATACATTTATTTCAGACCAGAGATCCATATTTTGTTAGTAACAGTGCTTTAACTTAACCTACTGTAAGGCTGCGTTTCCACCAGAGATGTGCGAGGATGCATAGCGAGGGATGTGTTTGTTAAGAACCAATGAGCCGTTTTCACCAGAGCTGTGCTGACCGAGGCGAGGTAAATGAAGTAATTCTATTGGTTCTTACAAACGCGTCCCTCGCTACGCATCCTCGCACATCTCTGGTGGAAAAGCAGCCTTAGTACTTAGTGCAAAGGATTAAAACTTGAACGATGATAAAGAAAGCCTCAGACCGCATGGTTATCGATAAAGAATGCATTCCGCATCAGCGTTTCTCTTGCGATTGGTAGTTCTTATTACAGTTATTACCACTAGTGATCACTTCTCATCAGGTGGACCACATGATTGTTTGCCCCCATGTGCTTTTAAAAAAAAGTGCAACGATATGTATGAAGTCCTCAAGCTCATAGTGGCCCTGTAGGAAAGGAACTTATTGTGCATCACTTGGTAATATTGTAGGAGTTCATTCAGAACAATGGGATGTAGGTAGGTTTCAGCTGAATGAACTTTAAAAAAAAATATGTTGTAGTTGTAAGCGACCCTGAGGACGTGAAGGCAGTTAACAACGCGTTCATCGAGAAGCCATTTTACTACTCGTTCGGGCGCATATGGCTCGGCAACGGACTCGTTACAGCACCTGGTTAGTTCTTCATTTGTATAGTATTTTGTTCCACTACAGAACACAGTAGCCCTTCACTTATCCCAGTGATTTTGGATTAGATTTCTTTTTAATGGCCTGCAATAGTGTCAATTTCCTTCGAACTTCCAATTCTCTTCCCATCTCTAGTAATATCTGGCCAGCTATTTAAGAACATCCTAAATGTCCTGCCACCTCTGGCTTTACCTGATGCCCATCTTGTGCAAAGGTCATGGGAGTCATAACCCCCTCACCCTGGGCTGGGTGCTGGTCGACCACTGGATATTATTCTAACGTCAATGATGACCATATTCGAACTGAACTACAACGACATGAACGTGACTTCCCGAGTCACATCATGAATCCACCATCTACCTCGTGTCACCCACTGAATAACAACCCATGCTTTTTTATACATGCATGTGGCAGACATGTACAGACAAATCCAATTTTAGCCTAACGGTAAATAAGTTTTGGAGTGCAACGTAATTTTTCAAACCTGATTGGTCCTTTGAACATCTGGCATGCTGCGATCCATAGCTCTTTGGCAAGCGTTTAATTTTGGCTTCAGAATCTCAGTCAAGGGTCTTGTTTTATAAATAAATAATAAATATCTTGGGACAACAAAGATAGCCCACCGTGCATCATCAACCAATCATCCAACAAGGTAAACGAAAATATATGAATTAAGATTTCTCCAAATTTAATTGGATACTTCTTTGAAGTGTATGAAACATGGAGAGCTTGGAATAACAGGTTCCATCTCAGATTTTGCGTGAGAGATATTTTTCAGTGTGTAAATTTTGGGTCAGTTTTTTCTCATACAAGCAAACATTCGTTTAATTATCATTACAGGTTCCATCTGGAAGCGTAATATAAAGAAACTGGCAGGCACCTTCACCGGTTCCATAGTGGACGGTTACCAAGAAGTTTTCAATGCGCAGGCGCACAAGTTAGTCGAGAATCTGAAGGGGGAGGTGGGAAAGGCACCATTCAACATTATGCATAAGTACCTTGCGTATACTACGCTGGAAACTATATGCCGTAAGTGTTTGTTTATGCTGATTGCTAAGTGAGGTAGTGTCTTAGGTAGTTTTGGATAATTATGCATTGCGAAATAGCAATATTTCACTGTATATTTTATACTTCCTTAGATTCTACTCGTAAGATCGGATATTTTGGAAATCTATCCTAAAAGGAGCTTAGAGTAAATCTGGTGTTGGACTTTGATTCTTTGTAGATCTGGGATCTGAGCCTTTGTGGTTTTTCAAGGCAGTGGCCAGAGACCTTCTCAGCTATAACTTTAATTTGGCATTTGACCTTAATCTTGTATGTTAAGTTACCAATTAATTATTCTCTAATATTTCCAATTTCAGAAACAGCTCTCGGTGTTGCCCGTATATCCGAAAGCATGGTTACTAAAGAGTACTACGAGGCCTTCACGAGGACCTTGGAGTTGCTGATCCGAAGGGGCCTTAACATCCTGATGCATCCGGACCGGATATACCAACTGATGCCAGCGTACAAGGAGCTGGTGAAATGCGTGGCTGTACTGCACAACGTTTCGAACACGGTGCGAATATTTTCGAATTGTATTAGAATACGTTTTCCGAATTATTATAGTATTTTCTGAAAAGTATTTGGAAAGGAATGAACATAGTGATAATTACCCTATCTATTAATATTAATAAATGAATATAAGTATGAAGCAAGATGTCAGGTTGCTCTTTATTTCCATACTTAGTTTATTTGTTTTATGTTTGTTTAAGGTAATAACGGAAAAACGAAAGGAATTCAATGACATGAAACAAAGTGGAACTTATAAGGAGAATAAATTAGGTAAGAATTCTTTTATATAATCGGTAATTAACAATAATAAGGATTATAAAGTTTTTTTCTTTCTCGAAGCTTCAAAAATTATTTCGTATCAGATAATTGGGATTAAACTAAACTCTATAATAGCATATATGCAGAGCCATCAGGCATACAGCTTAAAAACTCCCATTCTGTGGTTGGTTTACTTTTGGAAGTTAAATCCTGAACTTACGTTTTCCAATGATCCTATAATTAAATATCTTAATCATCCCAACATGAATCACTTTAGAAGACGGCAAAACTAAGTTCCGTTCGTTCCTTGACATACTCTTGGAGCTAAGCGAAGCAGACCCTTCAATGAATGAGGAGCAGATCAGGGCTGAAGTGGACACCATCATCGTGGGTGGTCAAGAGACAGTTGCCACCACTCTGCTGTTCATCATCCTGATAATTGGCAGCAAGCCAGATGTACAGGAGAAGCTGCATGCTGAGTAAGTATTGAAACACTATTAGCCCTTTTTCCGGTTTCGTAGTTTGGGGTACGCTTTGATTGCAGGTTTTACATGTCAGGTGAAGTGACTTCTGGCCTCCGTAACCCCTGTTATAGGGAAACCAGACGGACAGGATCATGGTTGCTTACGTTCATTTTCTTGAATGTGGAGGCAACCTTCTCGATTTTCTCCCTCACTGTAGCGTCGGTTACTACAGTCAAGTGCTTAGATAATCTACCTAAATTAGTAAAACTCACTAGTACATGGCGACCGCTGGGAATCAAATTCGGTACCTCTCTCTACCAACGCCCTCTTGGATTATCTTATCTAATCCTTAAACAATTTGCCGCAACTTTTATTTGTATTTGAGTTCATCCCTTCCGAAAAGTTTAACCAGAGGCTATACAACGCATGTCTTGGGAGATATTTGTACATATAATTAAGTTTTTGTATTTTTTATTAGGTTAAGTTATTATATTTAATGAAATGTCATTTTTCTTAATATCTTTAATGTGGTATTCAATAACGCATGTCTTATAAAGTTTAAACATTCTAAAATCTAAGATGATATTGTGGGCATCGATCCAACTTCTGAAATTTTGATGTCTTGTTTGTAGAATAAAATCAATCTTCGGACACAGCAAGAGGGCAGTCCAGAAGGAGGACTTAGTGCGAATGCCGTTCTGCGAGGCGCTCATCTGCGAGACCTTACGACTATACCCACCCATACCCATGGTCATGAGGGATGCCGATTGTGATCTCAAACTACGTAAGTATATTTCCTTCGTGGGTGGGTTTCGTCCTTTATGGTGCGGATGCCGACCGATCATCTATCACCTTCATGAAGCAGGAATTCTGGCCGAAGGGAGTCGCTTTCCGTCGTTTTCGCGGACGGTAGCTGGACACCCCGAAACTAGGTCACATGTCGCCGAAGTAACGTGCTAATTCTAATGCTTTGTTTTATAATTATGTATGTTAGTCTTTAAGGTATTTTTCTATGGGCCTATGCAGCCTGAAATAAATGGTTCTATTCTTTCTTTTCTATCAATAGCGATAATGCTCGGATTAGACCATTCTGTAACAAAATTGAGCAAGTTTCCTTGACTTCTATAGTAGACTCACACTGTGGCTGATTACCGCTTGCAGTGAGAATGGACCGGTTTAACCCAGGTAGGATACTTATCCACAGTTCTACAGAACCCCGACGTAAAGTAGTAGCTTGCTGCTGTTACTGCATTTCGTACGTCCAGTGACGAAATCTGAAGGCTTGCGGAGGGATCCCTAAACTTTCAGACCTAAAAAAATAAAGGCTGGTAATAGAACAACGGAAATCTTAAGGTTACTGGTCTTCACATGGGCGGCGGTAGGTAGTTACTTCCCGCCAGTTGATACGCATACGCGTTTCCTCTTTTTCCATGAAATAATCCTATCTGGGTGACATTATGGTTAATTTGGCTTTGTTTGCTCCTTATTTGAATCCAGAGTCATGCACAATCCCGAAAGGCGCCGCGTGCGCAGTAAACGCGCTGGGTGCTGGGCGCTCCCGCCGCTTGTGGGGTCCGGATGCGCAGGAGTTCAAGCCGGAGCGGTGGCTGCGAGGCGGCCCAACGCATCCTGCTGCCTTCCTTGCTTTTAGCTATGGAAAACGATCTTGCATTGGTAAGAAGCAGGGAGCGAAATTTTGGTACCGATGAGATCAAAATGACATCGTCTCTACTTCACATAGTATAAAGTAAAGTAGCCGTGCCTGTCTGTCCTTAATACTCACGGCGCATGTTCAGCCGCCTTCTTCTTCTAAGCCAAACAACGGATTTTGATATGGTTTTCACCGTCATGTAGAGTTTTATTACGGAAGGTTTTTGTGTATATTTCATCCCAATTGGACCCGTACAAAGCCAGGGCGGTGCACAAGTTTTCTATAAGGGATGTTTCTTGATTGTTTGCCAACAGCGAGGTCTATTGACTACTCAAAATGGGTAGTTCACTACCCACAGTTCGCTCCCTGGTATAGAATAGAATAAAAAACTTTATGGTAAGAGCACAATATAATACTCAAGCGTATGGAAAAAGCAAAGCGATTAAAAATGTATTTGTGTATTTGCAGTGCCGGCGGCAAAATGACACTCTCCGTCGTCCGATAAATCCGATTCTAACTCGGATTCCTTAAAATACCAAACCGTTTTCTGTACAGGTAAAAAATACGCCATGTCCCTCCTGAAGACAGTTCTGGCGTACTGCGTGAGAGAAATGGAATTCATCTCCGAAGGCGATAAACTGAGACTCAAGGTTGATATTGCTCTCAAGCCAGTCAGCGGGCATTTTGTACAAGTCCGACTGAGGCAGTGATGTGATGGTGTCAGGTAAGGTAAAGTTGAACGGAAACATGAGAAAAACAAGAGACAATCATGCCAACTACCGCAAAAAACAATGGCCTACGCGTGTCAGAGGGAATGTAGACTCGGTTATTTTCTCTTAGGAAAAACCGGTTGTAACCGGTTATTTTTTAGAGAAAATAACCGTAATTGCATTCCCTAGTCAGTACCTACTGGGTCAGTTACCTTACTACTTTAAGCCCTAGAAGCTTATTCAAACGAGGTTAGTTAAGTAGGTTAGTTAGTCCAAATAGAATAACTTCTGAAACTTCAGCAGCCGGATTAAGCAGGATCGACCTGAACCTCTCCAAAAGGAAAAACGTACATTAAGCCCTATGTCCCTATACGTAAGTCATTCGTTAGTGGTGGTGGTTAGTCGAATCTGTGTGAGGTATGTTAAATGTGAAAGCGGAGAAGAGTGAGTTTTTGCATGAAAAATATAAATGTCGCACAGACGGAGATGTTTTGCGGAGTAGCTATGTAATTTTCCCCAGTTTTTCCTTATGTTCCTGTTGAGGGGTGAAAAGAAAATTATTTTGAAGATGACGGTAAAATAACTTCTACTAATATTCCTTTCATCGCGAAAACACACGCTGATAGAGTCAGATAAGGGCCTCCGCTAAGTCGCGCATGCGCACGAAGCGGGTGCACGGAGCGGGTGCACGCAGCGGGTGCACGCCTATAGAAAAATAGTATGAGAGCGTCCACTAACTCGCGCGGGTGCGGATGCGGACTCATACTATTTTTTCGATAGGCGTGCACCCGCGCAACGCAGCGGACGCTCTAAAAGGCCTACTTGCAAAATATTTCATTTTTAAATTAAGAAATACATGTTTCTGCATAAATTCAACTCGCATTAATGTCTAATAGGAATTAAAATTTGTATGGGTCGTCTTGTATTTTGACCTTTAGTAGCCTTGTTATCAAGCATATCTTTTATTAAATACACATTTGCGTAAATTAAATTGTTTATTATTCGATTGACAACTAATGGAAAAGTCAGCGTTCAAACATCGCGTCTGCGTGACAGCTGAGGTTGATGGCCAGTATATCTTTGATCAAGTTTTTATCCTGAAAACAGATGACCAACAAAAGTTTGTATCGTCTTTTAAACTGGGTTTTCTTTTCAAAACTTAATTACATTTAAATTAAATGCCATTTTAGCACTGCAAAAAAATAATTAAGCGGTAGTTGTAAGGTGTTGCAGTGACCATTATCTATTAGTGATATATTTATTGTATTTTACAGTTTGAATGTTTGTATGTTAATTTTGAATTGGTTATTTACTCAGTATGCTGCTCTTTGTCTGTCCCTATTACGATACTCTTTTCACGCACTGAAAGGTTAACTGGAAGAGATCCCTTAAAGGAATAAGTTCACCTTAATACATCATTGTATCTCTTTTTGACCTTTAAGTATTTTGTACAATAAAGAATTTACATACATTTTACATACATTTACTCTTTTGTAAAGTAAGGTAAAGTAAAAAGCTATTTACTTTGAAAAGTACAGTACATATTTAGGATAAACAACGAACCTGCAACATCAGCATTCCGCTATTACCCTAATTTTTCTTTTAGTTGTCATTCATTATATAGCATTTTAAATTTAATATTAATGTAAAAAAAAAAACGAAAAAATTTAAAAATAAATAATTTTGATTACAATAATTTAACCAAAGAACTATTGAGAACAATTCCCTGGTGCTTGAAAATTAGGTCCAAGAATGTCTGCGCTGATCATTCTTTAGGCTAACTGCTGTTTCTTTCTAACATTGTTTAAAACGCTGTAAAAAGATTTATTTTTTATTTTGGTAATAAACGTGTATGACAGTAACTTGTTTTATTTATCTAACATACCACGACTTTCGTTACGTTATTCAATCTGAGCAGTAAAGCTGAACATGGCGTCTTTATGTGAATAACTTATTAAAATTAATAAAAACAGACTTCATCTTCTACGAGTGAGCCTAATGATGCTAGAGAAATACCTCAGTTTATTTAGAAAAAAGCCAAATTGAAATTAATCAGTTTATATCACGTATATTGCACAATACCGAATCTTATTTCTAAGGTTTCCAGCGCTTTTCAGAGGGGCAATTTTTGAATCTCACCAGGTGACGTAAAGTTCACCAAAATGGCCGAATCTCTATGAAAAATGGCCTTTAGTCACCCAGTGAGTTTCAAAAATTGCACCGCTGGTCTCGTGTTCACGGGCAGACTGACAAAAATATTTAAGAATACAAACTACACAGATTTAAATATATTACCAACTTATAACAAGACTTTCCTCACGTTAGTTTCAAACAAGAATCATTCATACCTAGACCCTAGCCTTTAAACATATCTTTGACCTTATAGTTCTCATTATAAAAAAGCCTTTTTAAACTTTTATTCGCTTGACTAAGACAGCTCGTAAGCGTAGCGAGCCGTAAATAAGGCCGCCATTCACAGCAGTCGGACACACGATTTCACGGACGATCGGCTCCGACGGAGATGTCCACTTATTCAGGATATCCATTGTGATCCACTAATGGGGTTAAAATCGCCTTATACTATCTGTCGGACGAAAATGTTCAGCAAAGCCAGTTGGGACCTTGGCTCCATACAGCGGTCTTAATAAGACAGGCCCAAGTTTAATGTATGTCTTCCTGCATCTCTGTTAAAATAGTGTTCTTTTCAATTATCACACTGAGAATAATCAAGACTATAAGAAAGCGAGAGAAAGAGCCTATTTCTTTTCTAAAGGCCGGCAACGTGCTTGCGATTCTTTTAATTTGGCGGCGGTGATTGCTTACCATTGCGTGACCTGTCTACCCATTTTCCCGTTTACTATTTAAAAAACTTTCCTTGCGTCAGGCAGAAGGATTAACGAAAGAAACTGACAAAGGCGCCTGGAATAGAAAAGAAAACAGTATAAAATTTAATAACGTCCACATTTCTTCATTAACCTCCCCCGCAATATTCGTAAACAACGTTTTATTCAACTTATGAATTTACAACCCCACGGTGACACGTATACCGTTAAATTTTCGTAGAAAACTTGTACAACTCTGTTGGAATGTTCTGGAAGCGACTTTATAGGATGCAATTCAAAAACATTGTAGGTACGGTTATTTTGTGGGTTCTAGGACCTTGTGCAAGGTCCATCCGGACCGCTAACACCATCTTGCTCGCTAATCCAGCCGTTAAGCAGCGGTGCTTGCACTGTTGTGTTCCGGCATGGAGAGCAAGACAGCCGGTGAAATTAATGGCACAAGAGGTATTCCATCTTAGCCCTCTTGGTGTTGCGAATGTCTAGCGGTAGTAATCACTTGCCATCAGGTGTCTCACTTGCTTGTTTCCGTTCCTATGTTGTATTAAATAAAAATAAAAGTTTAAAAACTGTTACCCGACTACGGAAAAAACTAAAACGTAAAAAATAACTTATAATTGATCACTATCATTGTCCTATAGAGTAAGGCATGTCATTTGGTGAGTTAGATATTACTGTTAATTTACTTTTGTTTAAGTCTTCTGGCAGTGTCCCATTAATAGCGTAATAATACAAACCCAATGCCTTGGTCGTGCGTCAACTACAACTATCAAGTATAGCAAATACGCACGACCACGGCATTTAATTTGTATTATTACCGCTATTAATGGGACACTGCCAGAAGACTCAAACAAAAGTAAATTAATAGTAATATCTAACACATCAAAAGACATGCCTTACACATGATAGCCAAATATATTTTTTTTAGACCCCCTCTTTTTTGGTTATAACATTCGTCATTTTCATTTTGTTCACAAAAAATATAACCTATGCCACACAGACTACAATTACGAACCGATTGAGGCACTACAGTGGAACATACGTAAATACAAACATACATACATAGGCTTCTAAAAACATAACCCTTCCTTTTGGCTTTGCCGTAGTTGGGTAAAAAAACAGTTTCGTAACGGTTTCGTAACGATTTATATCCGTAACCAAGTACGTCTCCCTCCTACTGGGCTGGTTAGAATGAGACGCACTGAGTTACGTAGCGAGTTAAACGCTTAAGAACCTTGTCTTAGTAACGTATGAAATGATAGTTACTAAAATGGTCAGCTAAATGGAGGTACTAAAATGGTCAGCTACTTCAGAGGCTAACCGTACGTAATTTAAGATTAACGCGGACAGAAACGCGGGCAAAAGTAGTACTTATAGTACTGGCTCACAAAGCCATTTCCAGTGAAAATGACATTCATTTTAATTCTGAGGTTGGAAAGGGGATAAATAGCATTAGCGATAGATGGCGACATTATTTCTTTTTTTTAAGACACTTCTCAAAGTTATTGGACTTATTGTAAAGAACAAATTATTGGCCTAGTGGTAGGTAAGGGTGTTTTTCGTCCTTGTAAGTAGTTGTGCGTATTTTTATAAAGGTCTCTGATTTTCGAATCACGCGGATGCTATAAAGTGGCTAACAACTTTTGCTATTTATTTATTTATTTAATCTTTTTGCACAAAATAACACATTTAATTTTATAATAGTACTTTATAGTACAGATGAGAAAGTAACCAATAGTTGTACGGCCGAGCCGACAGCAAGGCACTCTGAGTCCATTTATTGCAGCATTTATTCAGCCTTACGCAGTGCTTTTCATGACTACTGCGACGAAATATTCAATGCCTTTAAGAGACTCATCGAACAAAATAGCCCAACTTTGATGAAACAGCATCTCGTAAAGTGAATTAAGTAAAATTGTATAAATGGCCAATGTCATTTATACTTTTATCTACACATATATCATAAATGCTCTATAATGCGTTCAGAAACCGTAGGCAATGACCAGCATTATAACAACCAATATTATCGTGTTTTAAGACCCCTCATTATGCAACAGTTGCATAAAATACTATAAAAAGTTAATGGCCAATACATAATTATAGTTATTACGTCAAACGGAACTTTAACGGGATAAAATCATTGATAATTTACCTCGACGTTTCGGCAGTGCTGCAACTACTCTTTGCGGGTGGTAGGACCTTGTACAAGGTCCGCCCGGATCGCTACCACCATCTGGCTAGCTAATCCTGCCGCCAAGCAACAGTGCTTGCACTGTTGTGTTCCGGCGTGGAGAGCAAGACAGCCGGTGTAATTACTGGCACAAGAGTTCTTTGCCCTGGGTTGCAATCTCTTCGATGTTGCGGGTAGGATTGAGTACCCAGCATATAGCTACCGATTCGTAGTATGAAATGAAATGAAATGAAATTTTATTACGTATGAATATTTGGGTTACATTAGAAGGTAGGTATGTTTAATAATCGTCAGTTGTTTCACCAAAATTCTACCTTTGCAGGTGTACACGCATGACAAAACAAAAATAAAATTACTAGTTCATCAACATTCCAAGCACTTAGTACATGAGCCAATTACAACTACTTTATACAAATGTCAGAAATCAAAATTCAAAATTATTTTCAATATTATTGAGGATTAATAAAATACAATAAAAAATTTAATCAAATTAATAAAAAGAGATGTCATGTCGTGAAATCCTTGTAACTTACATGCACAAGCCAATTACCAATTACTTATATTATTATTATTATTATAAGCTCACGCCTGTTTCCCTTTGGGGTAGGCAGAGACCACAGAACGCCATTTGCCCCGGTCCTGGCATACTTTCCTCGCTTCCTCCACACACATTCCTCTCTTCAAACATGCTCGGCGGTTCCGGGTACTTCTGATTTGACCAGTCTTCAGGACATCACAAATTTGGTCGACAAAAGTACGCCGAGGCCGCCCTCGATTCACTCGCCCCATTACATCACCTTTGTAAATTTGCCTACATAATCGCCTTTCATCCATTCGTTCAACATGCCCAAACCAACGTAACATTCCTTTCTCTATTCTAGTCACTACATCTTCTTTCAAACCACACTTTTCCCTTATAACACTATTTCTCACTCTATCAGTCAGCTTAATCCCACTCATACTACGCAGAGAACGCATCTCTACAGCATTTATTCTACTCTCGTGCTTCTTCTGCCAAACCCAGCTTTCACTTCCATACATCAAAGTGGGCACTAACACGCCATCGTGAACAGCCAAACGTGCCTTTTTAGAGACATTCTGGCTGCTCACAAAAGCATGCAGAGCTCCATTTATACAATTTCCTGCTTTCACTGTCTTCATCATGCTTTCCATCCCTAGTAAACACACTACCTAGGTACGCAAATTCTTTCACTTGTTCAACACTTTCATTACCAATCTTTATTACACATTCAGAAACCTCTTCATTCTTCTCTAACACCATTACTTTCGTTTTTGTAACATTAACTTTCATCCCTTTCTTACTAAAAGATTCATTCATTAGACTCACCATGTCCTGCAACTCCTGCGCCGATGGGGCAAGAAGAACTTGATCATCAGCATACAGGAGGCATTTCACCAGTGAATCCCCTATTTTCAATCCGCAGTCACTTCCTTTCAAGCCCGCCAAACATTCGTCCATGAATAAATTGAACAGCCACGGCGATGCCACACAACCCTGTCTGACTCCCATTGAGATGTCAAACCAGTCTGTGTAAGCGCCATTAATTCTGACGCAAGCTTTGGAGTTCCTGTACAAGGACCTCAGTGCCCGCGCCAAAACACTGCTCACTCCATTTCTGGACAATGATGACCACAACTCGTGCCTTCTCACTTTATCGTAGGCCTTTTCCAAATCTTATAATGTCAAAATAATCTTAATAATATAATACAATGTCATTAATCTAAAAATTCCTTAATGCTGTAAAAACATCTGTATTAAACCGTCGCGGTCGGTGAAATAAGGCTTCGCACTATGAACCTGTCGCTGAATTTTCGATGTAATGAAAATCGGCGAACTGTTATTCGATCTTAAATAGTAGATCCGTGCAACCAGCAACAAACTCCGTTAAGAAGAGTAACTTACTGATCTGTAAAGTCTACGCCACGACACAACGCTTCATAATAATTAGCGCCTTAAATCGGGTCTTACTGTGTCACACTACCCGACCAAATCCGGCATTAGTCCCGATTTATCGGAGCCGAGTCAGATCCCGGCACGGATATGTAACGCCGGCGCTCTAATTGGGTGGGACGCTCCTTCGTTATCCTTTTGGGACCCCAACCTGCCCTGCGCGGAACTAGAACGTAACTTGAACTAGCTGTCCCAGGGTGTAAACATTTTTTTTATTTAAAATCATCTAACCGACCGACCGACCGACCGGATAGCCTAGTTAGTGACCCTGACTACAAAGCTTGAGGTTCAGGGTACGATTCCCGAGAGGAGCAAATGTTTGTATGATGAATACGAATGTTTGTACCCGAGTCTTCGATGTTACATGTATCTAAGTATCTATTTATCATTTCGACCCATATTTGTTTTATATTTATTTATAGGGTTAAAAATTTATTGAATAAAAACACAGTATGTACACACTAACTAAACAACTGAAAACTAAAATAAAACTAAAACTTACAAATAAAACAGTTGTTCCAAATCGCTGCCTAGTGGTAGGGTGCCAAGAAGACTGGCAGCATTGCCACGTTGTATGGCAATGCTGATTCTTTGGGCAAGGAATGTTCCAGCCCTCCGGTCACCCGACGCTTCTATTAATTTCGCCGCTACAGCCTTGTAAATAATAAAAGCGCCAGACCCCCAAGGCCCCAGCGTTTCGACCCCAAACGGCTCAAACATATAGCCATTACCAATGGCTACATATTTGCGCCGTTTGAGGTTCTCAGCGGCATCGGCGGCAGCGCCGGCCCTACACGCCGTAGATGGGAGATGGGATGGCGCAAGTGTGTCGACACACGTCGCATCCCACACTAACGGCCGTCCCATCTTCCACGGGATGAGCGTCATGCCATCGGGCCTCTTACCGTCGTCGCGCGCCAGGCCCGTCGGCTCGAGGACGGCCGGTACACCAGCACTGACAAGGGCCCGACGAATGATGTCATTTAGGCCGGCGTGGCGCGAAAAGCGTCCCGAGCTCCGCCTGCACGATAACCCATGGTGGCCAAGGTGGTCAACTTGCGTGCCACAATGGCAGCGATGAGGAACAACACAGGTCGCTCCCAAACGTAAAGAGGTCGCCAAACGAAACGTGGTGTTGTCGAGAAAGGTACCCGTGTTTACACACGGGAGCGCGTGAAGCCAAGCGCCAGCTTCCCATCTCGCAGCGGCAAGTAGACGGGCGCGCTCTGCGGTACTGGTTGACGTATTATACAGGTTATCCCGTACCAGACTACAGAGCGGCTCGTCCCACTGCCTCTGCGAACTAGGAACGCTGGGGAAGGCGGCACTCGGGCAAGCTTGGCTCCAGGCTGTCTTGGCCTCGGTCAAATATGGCACATCAAGAGTATCGAGTGGAATTTTAAGTATTTTAGCCATTAACTCTTGGGTGGCATGGACCGAGGACAAAAAAGCAGGGAGGGCAATGTCGTTCAGCTGTCGTATGCCTAAACCTCCGTGGCGAATAGGCAAGGCAGCCTGTGACCATGACTTGTCAGATAAATTTATGTTCAAAATGGAGATGGTAGTACTTTTGATAATTTTGTCCAAAATAGATAGCCGGGCTGGATGTTTCCACAGGTGACTACAACGCAGAATATAGGTAAGTTTGGGCACAAAAAGGCAATAACGTAAAATCACAAAGGCTACATGCATGTTAATGTTTAAGAGACGCTCTGAAAATGAATTAAAATTTTGAATTTTGGTATCAATGAAATCAGGAAAAGATTCGTCAAGTATTGGGGACCCTAGGAGATGAAATGAGCTTTTGTCAATTAATTTTATATCTGGAGCCAAATGTCGGAATTTAGATAAAATGTTGTCCTTAAGTGGGTAGTTGTCCGGGAAAAATATTTCACATTTTGAAAAATTTAGTTCGAGGCCAATGTTGTGAAATTCGTCTATGAGGATGCGTAAATCCTCGAGAACTTCGGCTGCTTCCCCACCCAGGGTCCCGTCGTCTAAATACCATAAATTAAATTTGGAATTTAGTTTTTGAATGATGGGATGAATGGCGAGGCTGAAAAGTATGTATATCCGTTGCCTAGTACCCATAACACAAGCAGTTGTAGTTGCTTACTTTGGGACTAGATCAATTGGTGTTAATTGTCCCAAAATATTTTTTTTTTTATCTAAAGTGTCATTCGCCGAGGCAAACCTAGCCTAGTAGACGATACGGGAAAACTAAGGTTATTGAAACTTGGAACAGTGTTTACTATAAATAGGTAATACATCTACCTAGCAATCACTGATCTGTTAAAACTGTTTAATTTTTTTTCCTAAATTTAATAGGAAACCAAGTAAACAAGTGGGTCACCTAATAATTAGTGATCACCTCCGCCCATAGACAGCAACAACACCAAGAAGATTTCACATGCGTTGCCAACCTAGAGAGCTAAGATTGAATACCTCTCGTGACAGTAATTTCGCCGGTTGTCTTGCTCTCCACGCTGCAACACGTAAAAGCACTGCAGGTTAGCGGTAGAATAGCGAGCAAAATAGTTGTAGCGATCCGGACGGACCTTGCAAATTCGAGTCCAATTATAATCATAAGCGACTATTGCTACAATGGCTTTCTTATAAAGCGTCTTTATCACTCGTAGTTGTAAAGCAAGCTGCCGCTATCGCTTTTCGTTTATTAGAAGTGGATCGCGTATGCGTTACGTTCTACGCGACGCAATCGCGTAATAGTCCGTAAGAGCGTAACGGGCAAGCGACGTCATTCACCGTGAAAGGTCACACGCAAGGCGTTATCTGTACACAAAGTACGCCGTGTACTAAAATTAACTATAATATACATTTCAAATAAAATTAGTTTTATTAAAAACTTTCTACGTTTGCAGAACAAAAAACCACCAAATGCGACCTTGGCACACATAGAGGTTTTTGTATTGTTACACTGAGCTGCAATACCCACCACAGCTAAAATATAGTGATGCGTGTACACTATCGAAATGAGAAAACTATAGAACTGTGTACAACGCAATGGCAGAGTAATCGGCCATAGTCTATTTGGTAGACTATGTTGGATAGCCTGAATAAAACTGTATGTGCCAATTGTCAAGTAAACAGCTCTGCGTGTTGTACGTTTTACATTGGCGTCATATTTTTAGTTCTGCTATCCGACACCTGTGTCGCTGCTAGTTAGAAAACTTTCAAGCACTTTATCCACTTACGATAAGATTCAAAGTTGAACCAATGGCTAAATATTGAAAGCCCCTCTTTACCTGCTTCACCCCGTCGCAAAGTGGTGACGCTAGGCTTGTAACAATCCGAACAAGTAAGCAGATCTATTGTCTTCGATGGTGTACACCTATAAAGGTTGGATTAAGTGAAACAATTACTCAGCATCTGCAACTGCAATGTAAAACCTTAACTCATACGCATTAAATTTCATTTCATTTTTTCATTTCATATAGTGGCGTAGCTTGGTGACCAAAGGCCCTATGGCAAAAAAAATCGGGGCCCTAAATAGTAAAATTACTTAAAAATGTAATTCTGGAGATCGGAGAACTTGTGAGGGCACTAGGATAGCTAAAGTTATGCTGGCCAGAGGCCCCTTAGCGTGAGGGGGCCCTGGGGCACGGCACCGTCTAGCCCCTTGGTAGCTACGCAACTGCTGCAATACTCAAATTCAAATTCGAATTCAAATTATTTATTTTAAATAATCATGATACATATAAACGATGAACTTTTAGTAAGCACTACATAATATCTATGTGTTAGTTTGTATAGATCAAAAAATACTACACCATTGACTCGACATAATAATATAACGCCTAAGCGCTCACTACAAACGAAAATAATACTTAGTACACGTTTATAATTAGGAATGCCTAAACTAGGATACAAAAGTAGCCTGTGTCTTAGGCAAACGACAAGGACTATGAAATATAGGTAAGTATAGTGGACCAAGTATTTGCTTGACGACTTTTGAACCTTATCCCTTTGCAATACGGTCGAAAAGTGGTCAAGCAATTTCTTGGTCGACTATACTTAGATTTCAAATTTAACTCATACAAATTAGTGCAAAATGTACCAAATGACATTTAAAAAAAATGATTTCTATAAACTGTAACGGTCAGAGAGATACCCGACTGCGCGACGCAAAATGTATGTATGTTTGTTCCTTTGTGGCGATCTAGAGACCAAACGCGTAGGCCGATTTTGATGATTCTTACGTCAATCGATTCGTCTTAATCTGGCAAGTGTCACTAAAGACATGACAATAATCAAAATTCAATATGGCGATAGCCAGACGCCATATTGTAAAAAAGACAAAAAAAGTAAGTCGACGAACTATATTGAGTGGGGTATTATTGGATAGGTATTTGAAAATCATTATTAGGTTCCTAATATCATTTTTCATTTTGAATTACCGTTTAGGATCAATAACGATTTAAAGTTGGTTGGCAACCATTCTCGCTTAATCCGAAATGAACTAAAAAGTGAAAAATAAAAAAAGTAAATTTAAAGAATCAAAAAACCCAACTGCGTAAAAAGTACATTAAAACTGAAAAGATTAAAACAAGTCCAGTAGTCTGAAGTTCTGGTAAGTAATGTTGAATACCTACAACATGGCAATAGTTTCATGAACTTCAACAGTCGGGACCCATTAAAAATATAGACCGGCTCAAATCTTCCCAGTAATGGGTCCCGACTGTTTAAGTTCATGAAACTATTGCCATGTTGTAGGTATTCAACATTACTTACCAGAACTTCAGACTACTGGACTTGTTTTAATCTTTTCAGTTTTAATGTACTTTTTACGCAGTTGGGTTTTTTGATTCTTTAAATTTACTTTTTTTTTATTTTCGCTAAGGAGTAAAAACACTTTGAGTAACAAATTAACCTCATGAAAAAATTATCGACTAAATAAAATCCGAACATACTTACCCTCTTATTCATAAAAAGTTAACATTCTTTTTAAGCTAACAAATGTTTTGTCCCTTTCATTTGAGGGCAAACGCCACAATGACAGATAAAGACATAAAACGTGTTAACTAACAAACGTTTACGAAGCGTTTATGAATATGAAAGTTTATGATTCTGAATATGAAAGGAGGTTAATCTTTATCTTTATCTTTTTTACATAGTGTTAAGTAGAGTCGCAATTTTTTTCTGTCTGTCCTAAATGCTTATAGTGTATGTTCGGCCGCCTTCTCCTTCTAAACCACGCAACGTTTTCACTGACATTTAGAGATTTTTTACATAAGATATTTAAGTGGGTAAAATTGGGGTTTTATATGAGCACTAGAAACCAAAACAATTATCATTAGATTTATGTCTGGCTGTCTGCCTTTGATTGTACGCGCATCATCGATATAAACACCGACTTCTTCTTTCATGCGTACAAAGTCGCGGATAAATGCTAGTATAGTCGACCAAGTTGCTTGTCCACTTTTGAACTTTAACCCTTGGTAATACGGTCGAAAAGTGGTCAAGCAAGTTCTTCGTCGACTATAAATAAACAGCTAAGGCTTGGTATCTAAATTTTAAAGTAATCAAGCCTTTAAGCCACTTTAAACACTGAATCGGTATACCTAATGAAATAATTGTAAAACATGTCCGCGCATGATCTGAACCCGGATGTCCGGCTTATGTAAAGTAATACAGGCTGTTAGCTCTGGATGCCCTTACATTACTTATTTAGGCACTTTTGCGGTATTCTGAGGGTTGATGTGAAAGGTATTTTTAGCCGTTACCAAAGAGTATTGTAAAATAGAATGAGAAGAGTGGCAACTCTGGGTTTTAACTTGCATGTATGGAAAATGCTACTGTTAGTGTCTGGAAAGTGAACTAATGCAGTATACTTGTATAGCTATAGATAGGCATATATACATATACGTGTGTACGCGCACTTGCGCGTGTATGAGTGTTATTTTTAGAATTAAATGTACTCAATCAAAGTTTTGTTCCAGCAATTTTATGAAAACTTATATAAGCTCTTACTTATATAAGTTTTCATAAAATTTGCTAGAACAAAACCTTGATGAGTAAACAAAAAGAGATAACCAAGAGCGCATCAACGTCCAAGCAGACCAAAGCCAGAGTTGACAATGGCCGCCTCCGACACGAGTGACTAGCAGTGACAGATAGTTTTTATTTTTTAATTTTGCACTCACTTTCCAGCCGCGAGGGGACGCTGCTAACTGTCAAATTTTATGAAGTTTTAAGTGTGCCCCGCCTGGCCGTTACCATCTAAACCAGTGATTTCCAAAGTGTTCTATATCGTCCCCTAGGTTAGACTTTAACTTCCAAGTATGTCACACCAAAGTCGAGTGAATGCAGTGGAAATGAGAACATTGAGAAGTATGTGTGTGTGTGTGTGCAGCAGTGCTTGCACTGTTGTGTTCCGGCGTGGAGAGCAAGACAGCCGGTGTAATTACTGGCACAAGCGGTATTCCATCTTAACCCTCTGGGTTGGCAACGCATCTGCAATCTTTTTGGTGCAAAAGTTTATGGGCGGTGGTGATCACAGGTGACCCACTTGACTGTTTTCCTTCCAATTTCATTTTTTTTTAAAAGAGAGTGACTTTAAGAGGTAGAGTGAGGAATGAGGTGATAAGAGAGAAATGCGGAGTGAAGGAAGACGTAGTAACAAAAATTGAGAAACGTATGTTAAGATAGTTTGGGCATGTAGAGTAGATGGATGAAAGAAGATTAACGAAAAGGCTGTATGAAGGGAGAGTGGATGGAAAAATGAGAAGAAGAAGGCCTCGGTAAACGTACTTCGACCAAATTGGAGACATTCTCGAGAAAGGCCAGGTCAGGAGTACCCTAAACCGACGAGCATGCATAAAGAATGTTATGAGAGTAAGCAAAGCAAATATTGTATGTCAGGATCGTAGTAAATGGAAATCCGTGGTCTCTCCTACCCCTCCGGGAAACAGGCGTGACATTACGTATGTATGTATTGTTAAGGTATTGTTAGATGGAGACGCACACCGACGTCGCTGCACGCACACAGGCAGCGCCCAGCGGCGTGGCGGGAGCTGGCTCGGAGAAGAAGACTCGTCCACTTACCCGGCGGCCGACCAACGCATCACACACACATTCTATTGAGTTCGGATATTGTCACGTGATAGAGAAATAAATATCTTGTACCGGCATCGTTTTAATTTAATTCTAGTTGCTTTTATAGTATATATGTATTATTACCATTGCTAGAGTCCGTATCCATGATTGCCACAGCATCGTCTCAATCTCATTTCGTATCTCCCCAAAGTGTATACACTCCCGAACTTTAGCCTCCCGCCTTGATATTGTAAAAACGGCAACGCAACGAGTATCACCGGTAATAATACGATTGGAAAACTCAGCACAATCCTAGAAACAATGCGTCCCGAAGGAACCCGCTTATTGCCAAATACCGTCCGGCAATATTGCTGACTCACCGCGGCGACATACCAATATTGCTGCACCGGGAAATGTGGACCAAAATCCGGAAAATTCGGAAAAAACGACAGAGCCTTTGAAAGGTTGACAAGGAATTCAAGTGAATGGCAGTGACAGTGACTTGTTAATATCATTGGTGAATAGATAATTTTATGAAGTCGAATAGAGAATGCCTTAAGGCATTAAGTCCCCCTTTTATCCATGTTAATGTTGATTTTATGCAATAAAGGTAGAATAGATTTCATAGTAGCAGAGCTACACTCTAGCCAATTTCTAATTGCAGCACAGAATAGCTTGCAATGAGAATGAGAGGGCTAGCCCGGGGTAGTAATCTCACAGAATGCCGGCATGAAGTAGAAGCTAGCTATTGCGTTTCGTAACTACAAGAATACAAACCCGTAAAATAACAAAAATAACAGCCGTTTTCTTGAATACAACAATTAATTAGTTTAGGTAGGGGCGTTACTTATATGGCGTACTATGGCGTTTTATATTTTATATTTATTTTGGATACCATGTTCCATAGTAACGTTTACTACATACGACCAATACATACGATATCGACATTTAAATATTGCAAAAATATTGCAAGGTTTTTTTAACATTATCAGCGGGGTCGATTCTGGAACTGCGTATGAGTTTTTTTATCTATGAATGCAGAGAAAAGTGCCAGTAATTGCACCGGCTGTCTTGCTCTCCAAACCGGAACACAACAATGCAAGCACTGCTGCTTAGCGGCAGGATTAGCGAGCAAAATGGTGATAGTAATCCGAACGGACCTTGCGCAAGGTCCTACCACCCGCAAACCCCTTGTCAAACTAAATAATCACGCTTCACTATATTCGTGGGAGTTTCGTAAAAAAACACATTCGAAATGGCTGCAGAATCGACATCAAAGATCAAGTTCGCAAAATGAGATGACTGATTTGCCCCACTTTGAGTAATTTGGCCAGGGCCGAGTCTGCCCCTTGGGGCTGTGGTGCCTCTATTCCGATTTTGCCCCAGATATTCCAACAGTTTCAATTCCTAATAAGAGAAGATATTAATTGTAAAGTCACAAAACAGTTTCAAGTCAATACGACGTCCAACGAGGCTCTCTGGGGCTCTGTGAAAAATTTTTTGTTAAATATTTTCCACAATAAAAAAATAAACCTTTGATGTTTTTTAAATTGTAATTTGAATAAAATTTAAAAGAGTTGTTAGTTAGTATTGTCGGTGTTTTTCTTTATTACTATGTTTTAAATGAAGTATTTTCTTTTACTTTGCCAAAATAACTTCATTTTCGTTTTTGACACAACTCACATTTTTAATCATCTATTATGCTTTTTATGTCTAATGCACTTAATATCTTAGGATGGTGGTTATAGACCAAACTCAAGTTACAGTTTGATACTTATCTAGTATGAAACTAGAGCTTGAGTTCGTCTATAACTACCGTCCTTAAATGCACAAAATACCCATTAAAGACAGAACTGAGAGAAGGTATCATTTTTCGAAAAGGAGGCATATTATGTAAACTATGGTATTGTTATGACTATCCTTTTCGAACAATAGCCAATTACTGTTAGTTCAGTCTTTACTCGTTAGTGAAGGTAGTCTTCGACTGGAAATAAAGCTTTTTAAAGGGTTATTTTATTTCCAAAACTGCCCGTTTCCTTCCCAGTGATTGGGCGGACCTTCGCCGGCGCCTGCGCTGCTTCTAAGACCGTAATTGTACAAAGGCCGCGTGTAATGTGTTCGCTTTATGTAAGTGATAGCTCCTAGACTAGCTTAGAGAAGTTCTTCGAACTTAATGACAATGTATCTAAAATTAGATTTAGATTCAATGTAAAATTTCAGTACTTTTTTCAAACGTGCCATAAAACAAAAAAAATATGAAAAAGGGAGTTGAATAGGTATACCATTATACACTTTTAACTTCCTTTCTTTAAACAAAATTATTGAAATTACCACCTTTTTTCAATTATGTTTTGAAAAGCGAGTAAACTCGTATCTTTTACCCGAAGGGGGTTCATACATAAATAAGTTATTTAATAGAAGAAAAAAAAAAGAGTTAAATTAGATAAAGGAGCCAGATAATTATAAGAGTTGTGGTCTACGTATGTGCATGTTAGGTACATCAATGTTTTGTGTTAAAAATTTAATTGAGGAGCATGATATTTAATCATTATAATAGCTCGATATCTTTATGTTACTCAAAGAATATTGTATAATTTTGCAAATTGTGATAATAATTTTGTATGGAATGAATAAAGCTTTTTTAATTTAATTTAATTTTAAACTCGTATCGAGAAGTTCCGTGATAGATAACAATAATAATGTGCAAACGGATTTATTTCACGTAAGACCTTATTTGTTAAGTAAGTAAGTTTGATTTTGAATAACTAAATTCAGTTTGTTATACAAATAGCGGAATACTCAAAACAATAAGCTAACTAATTTTGACCTTGAGGCCAGAAACACAGACAAAAACTATGATATTTGAAGTGGATACTTTCCCTCTGCATTGTATAAGTGAAGAATAAAAAACGTTCAAAAGAACCCTTTGAAACTTTGCTCCCCACATTCTTCGGTTACAGTGAGGAAAAAACTAGGAAAAACTTTTATCCCCCTCCCACAACCTGACCACAAACCGCGGGTATCGAACTTGCAAACTTGCTGCTTACTGTAGTTCTTAGGGTTCCGTACCTCTAAAGAAAAAAGCAAAACCCCTTATTATAGGATCACTTAAAACTATAGTAGTACCCAGCGCTCTCCATACAAACGGCTATAACGTTTTCCACCCTCTAAACCTTATGCTGTTGATTAATATTCAAGGTGTTATGGTTTGTATGAATCTATTATAAAACGCGCAAATTTTAAATAATATCAAAATAAAATCAAAACATATAAACCTATTTCTAAGTCATAATAACAACATACTAAAAAATCATGGCTATTGATTTATTTAAAGTTGTATTGTATGGAGAGCGCTTTTTTTAACCTAAGTAACACAATAAAGCCCCCGACCATGCTAGTACGTTTACGCTGTGACGCATCTTATCGTCACGGAACCCATTATCCGGCAGGTCCACTCGCACTTGATCAGCTTTTAAAGTCCCGTAACGTAAAACGAAAACCGGAACTCTTACGTGATCAGAACTGCTGCGAGTATTCGAGCCCTTTGCCATATAATAAATAATAGTACTAACGTACAGAAACTTCTCTTTTTCGACCACCATTAAACGAATTCCAACTTTATGATCAGACTGAAAAAGTTCGTATTACTTCATAAACATTCGCCAGGCGGCATGCGTCAAAAGGAAGTCGCCGCCCGCGCCCGCCTTCCACCCGCAATGCCCTGGCGCACCGCTAGGGTTGGGCTGCTTACTGTAATACTATCACAACGCGCGACACAGAGTGAGCGGGCGCGCGCGGCAAGCCGGCAACCTACTGCGATTAACTTATTCCATAGGTAATGCGGCGAGCGCACCTACAGTGCGGAGTGGAACCCCCCTGCCTTTGCTGAACTTGTAGATACGGTGAGATTAGCCATGAGACCGCTAGGAGCGTTGAAATTCGTGAATAATTAAACACGACCCAATACGTATAAGTTAAATATTCACAAAAAAACTTTATCGTAATATAAGATATAGCTTTCTATCTGTAAAATATTTTTTGAAATCGGTTCAGTAGTTCCATACAAACAAACTAATAAACAAACAAAGTTTACCTCTTTATTATATTAGTGTTGATTTACCTAATTATATATTTCGTTCGGTGAGCAGAGATCCCGAGCATGCATTAATATACATACTACTTTTTATCCCGTAAAAACTAAATTTTTCTCGGAATATTTACGAGTATTAAGATCTTGTACAAGGTCTGTCCGGAATTCCGAATTTATACCACCATCTTGCCCGCTAATCCAGCCGTTAAGCAGCAGTGCTTGCACTGTTCCAGCGTGGAGAGCAAGACAATCAGTGAAATTATTGGCGCAAGAGGTATTCCATCTTAGCCCTCTGGGTTGGCAACGCATCTGCAGCCTCATTGGTGTTGCGGGTGGCTATGTGTGGTGGTGATCAGGTGTACCAAATTTTGAATAACCAGCTTTAGTAGCATGCCAGCGTTTATCGCGCACATAAACGCTTTGGTCCCTCTCGCACACGCATACTGGTTAGAACGGGATAAATGCTTTATGTCATCGATAAAAGCTAGCGTGCTAGGCCCCCAGGACACGATAAATGTATGTATGTATTTATGTAAATTCTTTATTGTACAAAAAAAAACATAAATGACAAAAAGAGATACAGTGATGTACAAAGGCGAACTTATCCCTTTAAGGGATCTCTTCCAGTTAACCTTTGAGTGGATGAAAGGAGTATCATAGCAGGGACAGACAAAGACCAAGACCAAGAGTAGTATGTTATGAATGAATCGCAAAATATCAGACCACAACAAAGTTTCAAGATCAACGAAGTTTTTAATAAGCTATTAGAATTTTTAAATGACTTAATTCTGAATAGGAGTTACATCCAGTCAACAAACGGTTTCAATAAAATTACTTAAGACTTCCGCATCCATTGTAACGAAACACTCAAACAATTACAGGATAAAAACTGGGAGAAATAAACGACGTTACAATATTTGTGAAGTAAACAGACTGAAAAACCGGCCAAGTTCAAGACGGACCGTACACGAAGGGTTCCTCGCTACCGTACAATATTGAACAGTTCACTTTCCTATCGACTGTATAACTCTTACTCAAGATGAATTGGGGTAAAGTGAAAAATGGGGGAAATTAAAAAATCGCGATTTTCTACTAAACAGGAGTGCGTTTTTTGAATCTCACCGGTGACTAAAGCTTGCCAAAATTGGCATTTTTCATAGAAATGTGGCCATTTTGGTGAGCTTTAGTCACGAGGTGAGATTCAAAAATTGCATTTGAATCTCACAGGGTAACTAAAGCTCACCAAAATGGCCACATTTCTATGAAAAATGGCAATTTTGGCGAGCTTTAGTCACCGGTGAGATTCAGAAATCGCACTCCAGGGAGTCATTTTATACTATGGGTGCATTTACCAAAAATTGCATTTTATAATCTAGGTGGTAAACGCGTCCAGAGTATAAAATGACTCAGTTTAGTAGAAAATCGCGATTTTTTAATTTCCCCCATGTATCGACTTCGCCCCAATTCACCTTAGTAGTAATATACAGAACAGCGCCACCTATTTTGCTATCTAAGAAGTTATAGAGAGATTCAAAGGCGAATGATTTCGTAGTTCAACCGCCGTATGTAGTATGGCGCTTGTAGTGTCAAGCTCTTTTAACTTTTTAGCTTATTTTATTACTATTTGTTATAGCAGACATAGTAATCCACTTACTGTGAGAATTCCAAGTGTCTACATATTGCGGTTTAAAACATACAGCTGAGAGACAAGGTCACACAACGAGAGCTGAGGTGAAAGATCATACACATGAAGAACGCCATAAAAAATAAAACTTTTTTTATTCTTTTAATTCTTTTTTAACAAAAAAAAGTTTAACTTGGTTTCTTTTTTTATGAAATAGGAAGGCAAACAAGCAAGTACGTCACCTGATGGAAAGTGATCAACACCGCATATAGACATACCGCAACACCAAGAAGATTGCAAATGCGTTGCCAACCCAGAGGGTTAAGATGGAATACGTCTTGTGCAAGTAATTGCACCGGCTGTATTGCTCTCCACGCCGGAACACAACAGTGCAAGCACTGCTGCTTAGCGAGCAAGGTGGTGGTAGCGAGTCGGACGGACCTTGCACAAGGTCCTACCACCCACAAAGTGTATGGCGTTTTTCATGTGTATAACCTTTCACCTCGGCTTTCGTTGCGTTAGTATAACAGACGGACGAACGGATAGACGAACGGACGGCGTAGGCTTAGATGTCAGTAATGTTGTTACCTTTTGGATACGGACAGAACCCTAAAAAAAGGAATTAATTTGTGACCTATTCATAAGTTCCCATTTTGATGTAGATACTTACCCGTTCTTATTCAATTTTGAAAGAACGGCTTTCCAAATTGTAACTTTCAATGAATAATATTGAGCTAATACTTTGATTGAAATTCAAATACAGACAAAGTTTGAGTGAAAAAGATAGAAGCTTAAAGAACAAAGGTTCTTATCAGATTAGCGGCAGCTCGAGTCTTTGGCGTTTGATTTAGAAGTTGGCAGCCCATTCTACCTACTAATAATCAAAGACTTTTATCCCTACCTACCTGTGTTCTTTGTCTGTCTTTTATGGGTGTTTTTTTTTACTTCGCAACACACCCCTCAGCCGCGCCATCACCACACTGAATTTGGTTGCTGGCAAAGCAGATTTGTTTTACTGCTCAATTAACGAGTTTGTTAAAATAACATTGCATGTTCTGTGTTACAGAATTAATTAGGCTAGTTATATTTTATTGTTATTATAGTTAAGGCACTATTGCATTGGGTAACCCGTAAATCCTGTAATGATAGTTGCTGCATGAGAATAAATAAATAAAATAAATGTCTTTTGTGTTTATAAAGTTATCAGGACTTAAACGCGATAAAAATAAATTGATAATTTACCTCGACCACTCTACCCCTCTACTACTCTACCACTCTACTCACTCTACTCAGTCTACTCGTGACCACGGCCGTTGAAACATGGCCAAAACGTCGATGTAAATTATCAATGTATTTTTATCGCTTTTAAGTCAAGATAACTTTATTAATATGTGTGAAAATTGCGAAAGTTTAAAACAATTTGTCTTTTGTGTTCATTGTAAGTGTGTTTGGTTCTATTTTAATTTGAACTGCCCAAGCTACTTCGGCTATTTCTCACCGTATCTCTTTCCAAATATTGTCTGGAAGAGATCGCTGCTTAGCGATAAGACCGCCTGTTGAATCCCATGTAAAATTTCCCTGTGTGTGTTCTTTTATATTTGTGAATCAATAACGAGTATTTGTTGTTGTTGTTGTTGTTATTGTTGTTGTCTACTCTAGACACGCTGTACGGAACAAAAACATTGTCACACTGACTGACTTGACTGTACAAATGGCTTAAAAGTGTGAAGTATTTGCCTACCTATGCGGTACTTCCCGTTGACCTAGAACTATGAAATTTGGCAAGAAACAAGGTCTCACAGCACAAATAAAATATGAATCCGAAAACCGTAAATTTGTAGTTAATACATACAAAAAAATATCTTTTTCGTCTCACAAAGCAAGAGTGCGAAACTAGATGTTGTTGATGACGGAACCCTCGGTGCGCGAGTCCGACTCGTACTCGAGTATAAAACAAAGTTGCTGTCTGCCTCTGTATGTCCGCTTTGCTTTGGCCCCTTACTAGATATAAACGCTACGCGCTTGACACGGTTTTCACTGTTATTTTTTGGAAGGTTTATACAAACCTAGTTCCAATGCATAATGAAAACATACCAAAAAATCATTGCCGTAAGTTAAGGTTTAGAGGGTGGAAAACGTTATCGCCGTTTGTATGAAGAGCGCTTTTTCGGGCTGGGTTCACACTCCTCTTAAGCCTCCGTTGTCAGTCCATCTGTCTATCACAGGTCTGTATCTTTTGAACTGTAATAATACTTGAAATATTTACAGAATATTTGTAACTATGGCGGCGATAACAACGATAAATGAAAACAAAATAGTCCCATTACAAGAAATGTGTTTTTTTGGCGTTTTTTGTACGGAATCCTTCGTATGTGAGTCCGAATCGCACATTGCCTTTTTAGAGCCTAACCCTTTGTTTTTATAATGCCAAGAAATCATATAAAAGTAATTCATGAGCTACTTTGAAGTTTCTTGCGCTTGAGTTCCATATCGATGTAACCGCTTCCGATTTGGTCATGTTTCCAAGTCAAGTTTGCGTAAATACGTCCTCTTGTAAATGGGAAATTTGGCATCCCACCAATGGAGAGAGTCATGTTTCGGAGATGGTATTCACCCTGAGAACAACAAAGAAATGGTACCATTTCATGGTTTTATGATTATCAAATCCGCCTCCTAGTGAATGGAAAATTCGGCATCCCACCAATGGAAAGAGTTACCAGAAATAGTATGGTTGTCATCCTAAGGACAAGAAAGAAGTGGTACCATAATTAACATAACCAAACGTAGATAACAAATAATGATTTACATATAATAATGTATGCAGTAATGTAAAAATACTATACCTACTTAATGTCACGGGCTTAGTTACAGCTTTCAAATTAGGGTACAGAAATACACAAAAGAGAAACTGGTTTTGCCCGGATTTCACGTACTTCGTATGCTTTGTAAGGGGGGGGGGGGGGGCGGAATCTTCAACATAATATACGTACATGCATCATCATCATCATTTCAGCCACAAGAAGTCCACTGTTGAACATAGGCCTCCTCCATGGATTTCCAAAGTAACCGGTTTGAAACGGCAGGCAACCAGCGCCTTCCTGCCACCCGTATGGGTTCGTCGGACCATCTTGTGGCCGGTCGTCCTACGCTGCGCTTGCCAACACGCGGCCGCCATTCGAGAACTTTTCGACCCCATGCATATACATAAATGCTTAATAAGAATGGACTTTTTCAATAAATATAGTCTTTTATTCTTACGTACCGGTTTGTGAGGGCAAGATTTGGGCAGATTCTTTCTCATAGCCGGCCCGAACAAAGCGTCCTTGTAAATCAAGTTGCACCACTTCAGACTGATCTCGAGGAAGCTGCGGTGGAACTGCAAACTGATGTACTCGTAGAACGAAAACTCTACCTGCGAAGTGCAACATCTTTTTATCATTTTTTTATGAAATACGAAGGCAAACAAGCAAGTGGGTCACCTGATGGTAAGTGTTTATTACCGCCTATAGACACCCGCAACACCAAAGAGATTGCAGATGCATTGCCAACCCAGAGGGCTAAGATGAAATACCTAAGGCCAGTTATAGTACCGGCTGTCTTGCTCTCCACGCCAGAACACAACAGTGCAAACACTGCTGCTTAGCGGCGGGATTAGCGAACAAGATGGTGGTAGAGACTCGGACGGACCTTGCACAAGGTCCTACCACCCGCAGATAGGAGATCGAGTAATTTATCAACGAAGTTAATTAAATAAACCTTATAATCAGCAACAGTTTCAATCAGTAGGTACAGGGTAGCATGGACAGTTCCGAGGTCGGACCAATACGTCGAGCCTCTAGCGCAGCCAGCAAGAGAGTGCCCGAGTCTTGGCCCACCCGGCTCCGTCCTAGCGCGCGATGCCAGGTCAACCGGTCCGGTGTAACATCACTGCGCTACCGTTGAGTGTCCGTACTCATGACCGTCCTGTCTCCGACATTGTACACACGAACTTGTACAACAACATACATACCTCGGTCTAATTATAGATGGCAAATTGAACTGGAGACCTCACATTAACCACATTTGCAATAAACTGAGGAGCATAACCGCCAAATTGTAAATCTTGTTACGCTGTGCTATATCACTTCGAGCCACACTAGAGGGCGCTGCTAAAGCCAGCGTTTATTTTACCAATCGGTATAAATAAGCGCTGGCAACATTTAGAATCGTTAGGGGCGGGGTTTGTTTGAATTAGTTACGACCCCTTTCCTTTGGAAGGGCTGCCTAGGTTTTGAGCTTTAAAAGCCCCTGCAGCTCTCAGAGAGCTCATATTTTCTACATCACTACAACCACCTCTAAACGGTGAAACCTCTGCCCAACTGGTAAGCTCTCTCTCTGCTAATAACTGTTCTAAATTGTTCTTATAAAATTGTATTTTTCGTGTATGTGTTTCTTTCAGATTGTATTTAATTTATTTCTATCTTAATTTGTTCTAACTTAAATCCTGCGACCGTTTCTTTAACTTCTTTCTGTAAATTTCTAAGTCTTTGTTATAATTATTAATTTAAATCTACTTGCTCAACGGTCGCACATTGTATTTTCAAACCGTAACCGTCACTGAGCTTTAACTTCATTATTTCCTTCTTTCTCAATGTAACGTAGCTTTTCTTTCTTACCTTGCCACCTGTAAACCTTTCGAACTGATGCCACACCACAACTTGGCGAGCTCTAGCTCCCTGGTTGGACTCTCGTCTCCTCGAGCTTCAGTATGGCATCAGTTCCCGCTAGTGGCCAGCCTGTAAAGCACTAAATCTTTACAGGGCAACTTCCTACGGGCTACCCAACTTCCTACGGGTTACCAAACTTCCTACGGTCTACTTAACTACCTACGGGCTCACGTTCCCCAAGCTTCGCATATCCTCGAGCCACCTGCAGGGCACCTCTTGCCGGTTACTTGGACACTGTACCCTGACCGAGCTGCTACCAGCCGGTTACTTGGACAACCGTACCCTTGCCGAGCCTTCTACGCCCTTGCAGCCTACGGAGACCTGCCGAACCTCAAGCCTACGCTACTACACGTCGGGTCACGGCCAGGGGAGTGCGAGCGATCACGTTAATTGACTCAAGTTAGGAATTAGGCACAAGAATTACGAACTTACGACCTAGAGTCTCTAGTCGTCCTAGGGAGCTTTTATTAAACAATAAAAACCTATTGTTATAATTTTATTCTTGTTTCACTCGAAAATCCCCTAGGGCGAACTTCTGTACCTGACCGGGTAACAATCTTAAAGTCTAAATTGCCTTTCGGTATACTTAGAATGTTATATCTGTCACTGGCGGACTCCGTCATCAATTATAGCTTAAGCATCTATGGCAGAACATACAAGACTTACATTAAGAGCATATACAGGTTGCAGGTCAATTTGCTCAAAATCAATGTACCCACCTATGCAAGAAAAAATATTAATAACTCCGTCAGGAATAGTGTAGCTTTCTATCTGTGAAAGAATTTTTGAAATCGGTTCAGTAGTTCCAGAGATTACCCCCTACATACAAACAAACTAACAAAAAAACAAACAAACAAAGTTTTTCTCTTTATTATATTAGTGTAGATTAGTGTAGATAAAGAGAACCACTTGTTGTTTAATAGTATTTTATGCAACTGCTATATAATGAGAGGCCTTAAAACACGAGTGTGGTTTTATGAAACGAGCGTTAGCGAGTTTCATAATAGGATCACACGAGTGTTTTAAGGCCTAATTATATACAGTTGCATACATTACTTTATCTACACACATATCATAACTGCAAAAAATCGTAACAGCAAAAAACCTAAAAAGAATGGCAACTAATGGCGGCCATGTATATTAAAAAAGTACTCTGTGATTCGATCTATCCGTCAGGACGAACATTTTTTTTAAACCATAGACGAACGAATGAAGTTGCTATTTTCATGTCACTCGAGATCAAATGTCGTGCGTTTAAATTAAAAAATCATACTGAGTTGACGTTTCGTATCGATAACTGTTTTAATATCTGTGGATACTAGAATAGAGACCAACTTGAATTTTGACAGCTGTTCCAAATTTAAATTCATAACGTCACGAGCAGTCACGAGATATCGGTAATGTGATGACCAATAAAGAACAGATTTACCTACTACCAGAGACAAGAAAATTCTTATAATAACATTGGTTGTAATAATGCTGGTCATTTCCTAGGGTTTTTGAACGCGTTATTTAGCCTTTATGATATGTGTGTAGATAAATATTGTAACGTGATTAGCATTTACGATAAATTTAAAATTGCGCTTAACGCAGATGAAATTGCCAACATAGATTTGCTTAAAATTAGATAGAACCTTCGAAAAGCTTCGTAATTGGTCGCATATACCTAGGTACATGCTACCTAGGCTTACTAACGTTTGTGGAAAAATAACGTACCTACTTCCACAAATATTAAATGAGTTACCTAGAAATACACTCGATCTAATTTGTAAAAACCCGCAGGTGTGCAAAAAAATTTTAAAGACAACGTTCCTGCAAATAAAAAGATAAAATACATATATGAATAATTATAGTATATCACCTGTCATAAATTGTAAGTGTGCAGCTCGGGATTGCTAGTAGGTGGAATACAACGCTCCAGTCATGTTTACTGTTTATGTAAGGTATTTAAATTCCTCTTGGCGATCTGGAGTGACACATAAACTTAGCGTTATTAAGAGGAGTGTGAACCTAGCCCGAAAAAGCACTCCCCATACAAACGGCGATAACGTTTTCCACCCTCTAAACCTGAACCTATGGCAATGATTTTTTGGTATGTTGTCCTTATGCCTAGTAACTAGGTTTGTATGTTTTGATTTTTGTAATATTCTTCATAGATTTGACAATATTTGCATTTTAGAAGTTTCATACAAAACAAAAAAACGACAATATTTTTGAAACTATTAAGAATATTTAAAAAATCAAAACACACAAACCTAGTTCTAGGGCATATTTGCAACATACCAAAAAATCATGGCAATAGTTAAGGTTTAAGGGGTGGAAAATGTTATCGCCGTTTGTATGGAGAGCGCTGGGTTCACACTCCTCTTAAAATACCTTAAGACAACCTTAAGATGACCAAATCGATTTGTTCAGCGACCGCAGCGACAGATAAACTTTTTTCGGTTTTCGCTCGCTGCTTGTGTATTATTAAAATTGTAAAAATAATTCTCTTGAATAAATTTAAAAAAAAAACATATTTTTGGGGCAATTGGCTTGTTAACTAAATTTTTCTGCTATAGAAATTTAAAATGAGAAAATCTGAATTTTTGTTTTTTTTCCTAAATGTATAGAGCGCGAAACTAAAATTGAGTTTTTTATAACAATAAGAGCTTTTATATGGTTAAATTTTGTACCTTTGAATCGACATAGCTCCCATAAAATATATGTGTTCCTCCGTTTTTGAGGGTTTTTGAGGGTTTTTCCTGTATTTTCTAGTAGGTCTGTGGGTGGTAGGCCCTTGTGCAAGGTCCGTCCGGATCGCTACCACCATCTTGCTCGCTAATCCTATTGCTAAGCAGCAGTGCTTGCACTGTTGGGTTCCGGCGTGAAGAGCAAGACAGCCGGTGTAATTACTGGCACAAGAGGTGTTCCATCTTAGCCCTCTGGGTTGGCAACGCATCTGCAATCTTCTTGGTGTTGCGGGTGTCTGTAGGCGGTGGTGATCACTTACCATCAGGTGACCCACTTGCTTGTTTGCCTTCCTATTTCGTAAAAAAAAAAAAAAAAAAAGTTTGTTAAAAAACCCTCGATCCGCGAGTCCGACTCACGCATGGCCGTTGTTTCTGCTTCAGTTTATTTTTACTCACCGTCACGTTATTGTCTAGAGAAATTAATGAGGTAAAGTGTATGTCCACGTAGTACAGAGGGTTCCGTCGTCCAAAACGCTTGGATGTGAAATTCAGAAAACTGAAAAATTTGGGATTGACGTGAGTCAACACTGGCCGCTCGGTCGCCACGTAGAGCCTCTGTGAAACAAAAGAGGGACTAGCCTGAAGTAGAATACTAAGGGTCGTTGTTGAGAAATGCAAACACGGTTATATTCTCTAAGAAATAACCGGTTAAAACTGGTTTTTCTTAATTTTAAACCGAGCTCAAGTTCGAATTCCATACTAGCATAGTATAGACAGTCGTCTGTTATCAGGCAAGATGAAAATAGACCATGACAATGTATTAATTTTTAATTTAATTTAGTGCTTTATTTAGGGAAAAGAAATCGGCTAACGTATTTGGTCACGTTAAGAAACACAAGTGCTCCTATGTTTTCTTGCTTTTAGTTTCGACGAAAATATTAAATTTACTTCATATGTCGCTTAGGAAACGTCATATGGGACAGTAAGAATCTCAGCAACTGTAACGAGTTGACGACGCCTATCCATGCTTCTAACTAACAAACCCACCTTAAGCTTTCTACAATGATACACATTGGGAATTTTTCATTGTATCGAATTATCACTTGTGTCATTGCTAAGGTAAACATCGGCAGAATTTACATTAATCATTAAATTTTCGCAAAATTGTGGTGTTTTCTGCAAAGAAAGCAGATGCGTCATTGCCGAGGTATGGACATGACACTGATATTATAAGTGAGTAAAAACTCTATTGTACATAAAACACGGTACATAACATAACAATTGAAATAAAATAGTACAAAGGCGAGTATAGCCATGTAAGAGATCTCTTCAAGCTAACCTAGGAAAATTTTATACATAAATTACAAGGAGAGGCAAACAACAGGTGATATAACGGGGCGAGTGGGTCGAGGGCGGCCTCGGCGTACTTTTGTCGACCAAATTTGTGATGTCCTGAAGACAGGTCAAATCGGAAGTACCCGGAACCGCCGAGCATGTATGAAGAGAGGAATGTATGTGGAGGAAGCGAGGGAACTATGCCAGGACCGGGGCAAATGGCGTTCTGTGGTCTCTGCCTACCCTAAAGTGAAACAGGCGTGAGCTTATAATAAGAATAATAATAGACAAACAACAAGCGTCCACCTACAGCTAAATTAACAAATAACAACAACATCAACATAGCTGAAAGTTTGTAAATGACAAAGTCTCACATGAATGGAGGAAAAGTAAAATATGTTTTTTTTTTAAATTGACTCACCATGTCTTCGCCAGATATCTTGCAGACCCACAAATAGATAAAGAACAGGCTTAAAAATGCTATCCGAACCATTTCTGCTGCAAACCGTGCTCTGGCCAATAAATAGAAATTGGAACTAAAAAGTAATTGTTAGACTTGCAATTACAGCATTATATGAACTGGACAATGGTTTGTTACAGGATGATAAAGCTATTTATGTTCTGTATTAGCTCATTTCCTATAAACATAATACTTAAAACATTTGTAGCTTGAACAGATACCTAATTATTGTCAATAGCGGACTAAAGCGACTTCGTCCGCGTTAAATTAGCCTAGCCTAGCTAGCCTAGGGCGTGCCATGGGAGAGGGGCGTGCCATGGGAGAGGCCTATGTCCAGCAGTGGACGAACATGGGCTGATGATGATGATGAAATTAGCCTATGTCCGTCAGGGATAGTGTAGCTTTCTGTTAGTGAAAGAATTTTTGGAATCGGTTCAGTAGTTTCGAATACCCCTACATACAAAAAACAAAGAAACAAAGTTTACCTCCTTATTATATTAGTGTAGATGTAGATAATTAATTATTATAATTATATAATTACTAGCTGACCCGGCGAACTTTGTTCCGCCTTAGACGCCATAAATGAGCAGATTTTTGATTTTTTCTTTCATAAGAACCTTCTCCTGATAATAACGTACAGAACAAAAAAAGAATTAGCGAAATCGGTAGCTCGAGCACGAATATTTTCCTTCTATCGAGTAGTTACGTTATCGTATCGCCATCGAGAAGATTTGTATGAAGATTGGAGCAGCGCCCCCGTGGGCGTAATTAGAACTAAAATTTGGTAGCACGAACTTTGAAGTTCACTTTCGTATCGTCATCGAATAGTAAACGTGAAGTTTGCGTGAAGTATTCGTCACAGAATGTATGGAAGTGGTAGCACGAATATTTTTTCCTTCTATCGAGTAGTTACGTTAACGTATCGCCATCGAGAAGATTTGTATGAGGTTTGGAGCAGCGCCCCCATGGGCGTTTTTGGAACTAAAATTTGATAGCACTAACTTTGACATTCACTTTCGTATCGTCATCGAGTAGTAAACGTGAAGTTTGCGTAAAGTATTTGTCAAAAAGTGGTAGCACGAATATTTTTTTGACGTAAGGTAAAGTAAACTTACGAAGGCTGGCTATCGAGAAACACGCAAACTTTCTCACTGTACTTTTGATGGTGACACAATTTGCGAGAACAAGTTGCGGTTAGTTTTTGGTGTTATTCTTTCAAAATATCACCGGAAAAAATCATAAGATTGCGTAAAAATTCGCATACTAGTGCCTTGCGCTATTATTTTACCTGGGTTTAATCAAATAATCCAGAAATGAAGAACGAGAAACGAGGTAACTAATCTAAGAACATTACCTCTACTTTTTATTTTTTTGAAAGTAAAATAATTAAAATACATTTATAAATAGGTATCTTTCTTTAAAGGGGAATGAGTCAACGAGTTACGATGAGAAAAACAACACATCCTCTGGATATATCAGATGCCAGTGAAATTGCATTTTGTCAGATGCAAATAAAGAGGCATTTGCGTTCCTGAGCGAAGAACTCCGCAACGAAACAAGTTTAAAGTCGATTAATAGAATTCTCAAGGTATTTTATTTAATAGGTACCTAGTTTTCAATTTGAATAAGGTATGAATATTGAAACAAATTATTTTATGTTATTTGTCTTCATATTGGGTTTTATGTGCCTTGTCGTTCTTGGCTACTAGCTCATACCAGAACAATGTGGGCAGGAATATAATAGAATAGAATAGAATATTTCAAGCTGCATAGGCCCATAGATAAATACCTTAAAGGCTAACAATCACATTAGCGTTACTAGTGTCAGAAAATGTTAGAGAAGTGATGGATGTTCTCTGCAGATCACCCATTGCTGAAACTTTCATAAAGTTCCCTAATACAAGGGCAGAAAGGGATTTGATTAAGCAAGGAAAAGTGTTCCAAGTTGTCTTAAGAGGAGTGTGAACCCTAGCCAAAAAAGCGCTCCCCATACAAACAGTGATAATAGTTCCCACCGTCTAAACCCTAACCTATGGCAATGGTTTTTGGTATGTTGTCATAATGCCTTAGAACTTGGTTTGTATGTTTTGATTTTTTCAATATTCTTCATAGATTAGACAATATTTGCATTGGTGCTGACAATATTGCAATATTTGGTTTGGTGTTTTATACAAAACACAAATGCGTTAATATTTTTGAAACTTTTAAGAATATTTAAAAAATCAAAACATACAAACCTAGTTCTAGGGCATAATAATAACATACAAAAAAATCCTGGCTATAGGTTAAGGTTTAGAGGGTGGAAAACGTTATCGCAGTTTGTATGGACAGCGCTGGGTTCACACTCCTCTTAAGATTAATTATTTGTAAACTGTGTTCAGTACAAATATTATCTTTTGTGGTAAAAACATCAACAGTTGCCCATCTCGAGCGCACTTTTTTTCCTAAAAAATATATTTCTCATCTAAATTACTAAGTACCATTGAGTACACTGCTGAAGATTTCATTTAACTTTAACTCATATATTATAGATTTAATTTTCTTAGTTTATTCTACCATTATTATTGGTACTACTTATTGCTTGTCTTAATATCAATATTATCTTATCATATTTTACGCAAAATATGGAATATCGGGTGTTTGTGTCTGTATAGATGAATCACACTTCCAAATAAAGGTGTTAAACATTAACTCCTGCTTACTATTGTAGAAAACACTTTCACTCATTGAATATGTAAAAATTGTAAGGACTCCATGTAGTTAATTTATTTTACTAACTAATAGGCACTATCTTAATTGTAAAATAATTGCTTAATTATTAATTTATTATTAAAGATTGTGATTTCCGTTTTTATTTTTTGTTTTATGCAATATTATTTATTTATTAGGTAGGCAGTGCGGGACACAAGAGAACCACTAATGTGTTGTAAGCCCTTAGGCCTCCGGATCGATCACCCACTGTACGAAACGCAGTAGCAAGCTACTACATCACGCTGATGTACTGCGAGTGTGGTACTACCCTGGTCGAACCCGTTCATTCGTACTGCAAATATATACTGGCTTCACAGTGCGCTTCTACCACTACAAAAACTAACCCCCTGATTCATAAACGTGTGTTGTCTTCACAATTGCCCTCGAATGAAAGAGACGAAACATAAGTTACGTTATGTAGTTAAGAGAGGTTGGCAAACTTGTATGGATAAGGTTATAAGGATAATCTTATTTATTACTTAAAAACCTTCCTTAAAAAAGCTCTAAATGAGAGTGATAACCATATCAAAATCCGTTATGTGGTTTAGAAGTAAGGGGTAGGTAAGTTAAAAGGAGCACCTATGTTTGTAAATAAATAAAGGCTTTGTTATTTTATATTTATTCGTTGTTTTTTTTTATTTAAAATAATTACATATATAATTTTGTATAGTGTTTGCATGGGGCGATATTTCACCCAATAGTGATAGTAGACAATAACTAAAAATACAATTTTTCTTCTTTACTAGTCATCATGCTAATTCTAATCTACTCGCGATCTAACCTGAGCGCTCATCTCACATACAGACTTACATTTTGCGTTCATTCATAATCTCAATTATTCACATCTAAGAAACTCGTAATAACATACATCGCTTCTTTCATTAATTCAAGCCATCGATCGAACTCAAAGCTGGAGCTCCATGTCTCTCTGCCGAATCCTCGCTCTTTCCAGCACGACGAACATTTAATCCCTCTCTCTGAGACTCCCTCGCATTCTTCTCAGGTCTTAAAAATTGTTCTTCTGCAGTCAGTCTCCTTCTCACAGTGCCGGATTAGACACATAGCAAGAGTAGCTAATGCTACGGGCGCCGCGCTTCTACGCCTGTCTGACCGCAATAAAAAATTATTTAATACCCTAAACTTGAGAACCTAAAGCAAACTAAGGGCCTCTTGACAGAATTTGCTACAGGCCCCGCGCTGGCTTAATCCGGCACTGCCTCATAGCCGGGCTGCTCGGTCCGACGGCGGGCTGCTCGGCCCGGCGGCCCGAGCCGCCGCCCAGCGCGGGGGGGGGGGGGGGGCGCAGCCCGGCAGCGGCCTGCTCGGGCCGGCGGCCCGCGGCGCCGCTCGGCGCGGGGGGGGGGGGGCGGGCGCAGCCCGGCAGCGGCCTGCTCGGCCGGCGGCCCGCGGCGCCGCTCGGCGCGGGGGGGGGGGGCGCAGCCCGGCAGCGGCCTGCTCGGCCGGCGGCCCGCGGCGCCGCTCGGCGCGGGGGGGGGGGGGCGGGCGCAGCCCGGCAGCGGCCTGCTCGGCCGGCGGCCCGCGGCGCCGCTCGGCGCGGGGGGGGGGGGGCGCAGCCCGGCAGCGGCCTGCTCGGCCGGCGGCCCGCGGCGCCGCTCGGCGCGGGGGGGGGGGCGGGCGCAGCCCGGCAGCGGCCTGCTCGGCCGGCGGCCCGCGGCGCCGCTCGGCGCGGGGGGGGGGGGCGGGCGCAGCCCGGCAGCGGCCTGCTCGGCCGGCGGCCCGCGGCGCCGCTCGGCGCGGGGGGGGGGGGGGCGGGCGCAGCCCGGCAGCGGCCTGCTCGGCCGGCGGCCCGCGGCGCCGCTCGGCGCGGGGGGGGGGGGCGCAGCCCGGCAGCGGCCTGCTCGGCCGGCGGCCCGCGGCGCCGCTCGGCGCGGGGGGGGGGGCGGGCGCAGCCCGGCAGCGGCCTGCTCGGCCGGCGGCCCGCGGCGCCGCTCGGCGCGGGGGGGGGGGGGGCGGGCGCAGCCCGGCAGCGGCCTGCTCGGCCGGCGGCCCGCGGCGCCGCTCGGCGCGGGGGGGGGGGGGGGCGCAGCCCGGCAGCGGCCTGCTCGGCCGGCGGCCCGCGGCGCCGCTCGGCGCGGGGGGGGGGGGGGGGCGCAGCCCGGCAGCGGCCTGCTCGGCCGGCGGCCCGCGGCGCCGCTCGGCGCGGGGGGGGGGGGCGGGCGCAGCCCGGCAGCGGCCTGCTCGGTTTGGCGGCGGGCTGCTCGGCCCGGCGGCGGTCTCCTCGGTCCGGCGGCTGCAGTCAGAAGTGTTCCATGTATCTGCATCTAAAATTTATAGAAATAATTTATGATCTTTACATAGTATAAAATGTCTGTTCTCATATTTGCGGCCGCTTACTCCTTCTAGACAACGCGACGGATTTTGATATGGTTTTCACTGTTTCATTTTGAGATTTTTTTTCAAAAAGTTTTTACGTGCATTGAATTTAAATTGTACCCGTGCAAAGACTAGGCGAGCCGCTAGTTATTTCATAAAACCTTTCAAGTTTTAAAAATGATAATGATCACCCTATTACCGTCAGCCTCAGAAGTAGCTAAACACTTAAGAACCTTGTCGTAGTAACGTATGAAATGAGAGTTGCTCGAATTTGTCACATCACTGACAGCGACAAGGTACTAAAATGTTCAGCTTCTTCTGAGACTGACCGTAAATGCTAGGGTAACATAAAATAATAATATTTCATAGTATGCCCTGCATAAAATTTAATTTGTAAATCCAGTATTCTGCTTTGAGTAGAAATTTTAAACAAAATATACAAAATTCCGTTCACAAGCTAGTGACCCGTGCGTGAGTCACAGACAGACAGCAGGGTGACAGAAATATGGTTTTGTGCTTAGGATATAGAAAGGTAAAGACTACAAATTTTAATTTCATACCTAAGCCACTCGATCCAACTTTAAAAATGCTTACCAAGTGATGTCTTGCTTCTCCATTTGTGGTGGCTGTGTGTCGTTGTCTTCAGACATAGCTGGTGGCATTCTTCAATCTGTATATAAGAATGGCAAGTAATTAAAATATGATTAAAAATTAATTATAACCTTGTTTTTTCCATTATAGGTACAGTCAACTAAATTGATTTCTGACTAGGTACGGAGATTCTTTTCACAATAAATTTAATTTTGACTCTTCAGATAGGTAGACAGATAAAACGTTTATTTGTTACTGCAAGCACACACAATCAAATTTACAAACAATTGAGAAGAAAAAAAACGAAAGGTGACAAATTAGATGAGTACTTATTGTCTGTGTGCGCTGCAGCAGTACAAAATGCCATCTCACAACAATAACTCAATGCGACAGGATTCTAAATGACCAAGAATCCAAATCCGTTAACCATAATTTATAGCATGATGGAGATAACTTGTCCTTCTTTTAGGATGAATATAAGCTACATTTTACCCCAAAAATCTAACACCCTGCAGCAAAATTGAGATTTAGCGAAAGACTTGTAAAATGCACAATAATTATTCTCAATCTACACTAATATAATAAAGAGGTAAACTTTGTGTGTTTTTTGTTTGTTAGTTTGTTTGTATGTAGGGGTAATCTCTGGTAATAAATAAATATCTTGGGACGATGTACACAAATTGAACTAATCTGTGCTTCTGTGAGTGTACTAACCAATATGTCAAAGTTAACACAACAACACAAAAATATGGTGTGGATACATACTTAAATACATAAAACATCCATGTCACTGGTACAAACATTTATATTGAACATTCAAACAAGTACATTTAATGGTACTAGGCATCCTGATAAAGCCGGGCATAATTAGGCTTTATGGAGATGTCTTCAGGCAAGTTAGATGGTGTTCCGCCTGTCCAGCTTTTTACATTTGACCAGTCAAATCACTAAATAATACAGTGAAAAGTATAAAAAGGCTGGTTTTACAATTCGTTTTGTCATATTAAACTAAGGCATAAGATCCTTAAGAAGGTGGTAATCTGGTATATCTGGACAGATATTTACTCAAAAAACAGTGTAAATAAAACAGGACCTTGTCAAGTAATGCAGACATTCAAACTTTAATCGAACTGTACAGTAAGTAGGTATATTTTTATGACATTAATATGTGGTACGTTATAAAAAGGTTGGGCGCATTTACTATACATATAGTGTTTACCTTTTGCTTGTTTTCTTCAGTTCGGATATCGCCTGTCTCGTCACAGCCTAGCCTGTCGGCTAGCTACACTTGGTGATGTGCACCAGTGGCGTCTCTGCAGCCCTGGGAGGATTTAGATAAATTTTCGTGTCTTAAACAAATATTCACAATATGGATATCCGTAGGTAGAAAGTCTAGGAAAATAAAGCCAAATCACAATTAATGTTTACTGAGGGACTAAGGAACTACATTAATTTCTATATTGTAAAGTATGAAAATGGATGTTAAATTATTAAGGACCTAGTCCTTGAGTGTAGTTCTATCAGTTGTAAGAATGAATTTAACCGCTTACCTCTCCATAAAATCTGCCAACTGCGAGAAACTGTTTCTTGATTTCATTTTCCAACACAAATTATTCACTTTTCATCCTTACTTTAATTTAAATTATGAAAACTGATACATTTCGATCGAACGGTTCGATCTTTATAATTAAAGTACAAGTGTCAAAATACAACGTTCGAAAATTTAAACTCTTTCGGCCCAATGATTAAATATTAACATATTTATTATTTTCTTGCCATATTTCAACATTTCCTTTTATTGTATAAATAAATATACAAATTACATAGGTTTCCGTAATATTCATGCTGTTTCCTGTATTTCTAACATATTTAAAATGATCCATAGTAACTTACTATGATTAGTGTTAGGTTTCTGAACATACCTAGCTAGTAGATTCATGACTTTATTTGACTATCGTCGTACTCTGTGGTCGCGTTTACGTATCGAGCTAACGTGAGTGAGGTTTTAAGATTCGTGCTACCGATAGCTTTCGTAAAAGTAAAGTAAACGTTAGGTTATCGAGTAGTCGATACTAAAAAGTTACTTAGGTATGTGTTTGTGTATCGAGATTGTAAATGTTTTGTGATTAAAAATTATTAATCCTTCGTATTACAAGTACTGTATGCTGCCCCAGTGTGAAAGCACAAGCATTTAAACACCAAACAAATTATTTATATTTGTCCCAAGTAAACAAGAAATACGGAAAAACACTTGCAAGAAAAATGATGCACATTGTTTATCAACATATTCAAGAATGTATTTATGTAAAGGTCATTTCTATGTAAGTATTTAACAAAATGTAATTTAGGAAATACATCATTATAACAAAACTGATGAATTTTATTTGACTATTGTAAATATTGTTTGAGGTTAGGTTTTTGTTTCTTTTTAGTTACCAAATGATATGCTCAATTAGACCGCTCAAGTATCAATATGATACTATATTATGGGAAAAGTATCAGAAGTGCGCTTGAAACCAGGATGTAGGTACTCGAAGTAAATTTGAATGTCCAGAAGACAGAAGAAAACGGACATGCAGCAGCTCAGAACGACCATACATGATAAAAAAAACAAAGACTGGAGATAATAGCAGTCATCATCATCATCGTCATGTCAGCCACAAGAAGTCCACTGTTGAACATAGGCCTCCTCCATGGATTTCCAAAGTGACCGGTTGGAAGCAGCATGCAACCAGCGCCTTCCTTCCACCTGTATGAGGTCATCCGATAATAGCAATGCCTTAATAAAATAAAACTAGTATGTAATTTCAAATAGGTTTTTTATTTAAATAAACACTCATTTACACATAAGCACACTCACTCTACACTTTGATATAATAATAATATATAATGATATAATAAAGGGTATATATTTGTTTTCCAAAAGTTTAATAACTTATGGTTAACTAAATCTTCAACATATGCAAGGTTGAATGATACATTTATTATATTCACTTTTTTATTTTTGGGATAGTCTGGGTCAGCTACACAATAATAAGTTTTTCTTTTGTGATAAAAAACTTTGAAGCTGCACTTGGGGATTGTATTTTCCTGTAGGCTTTCCATTCTTTACATAGGTAATTATTGTAGGTCTTTTCATTCACTCAACAAAAGTGCAGGAAGGTTCCTCACTTCTGTGATGCAACGGCATGTTTACATCCCCCTGTAAAGCTACACAGTCTTCGCACCTCACAGAGAAAATCTTTTCTTCCTCTTCGTCTAAAATGAGTGCGCATCTATTTAACTGAGCATGAACTTTATGCTCCGGGCATATTTTACACTTCACAGTACACAATTTTGAACTTGTATGTAGGTGACAGCATTATCTCCGTAGGAATCACGTGAGGACCTGAAATAAAGTTTATTCATTTATATATATATTTTTTTATACAACATAGAAAGGCGAACACGCAAGTGGGCCACCTGATGGTAAGTGATCACCACGGCCTATAGACACCTGCAACAACAAAGAGAGTGCAGATGCGTTGCCAACCCAGAGGGCTAAGTTGGAATACCTCTTATGCCAGTAATTACACCGGCTGTCTTGCTCTCCACGCCGGAACACAACAGTGCAAGCACTGCTGCTTAGTGGCAGGATTAGCGAGCAAAATGGTGGTAGCGATCCGGACGGACCTTGCACAAGGTCCTACCACCCGCAAATTAATCACGTTTTTAACATTTACAGAGTAAAGGTAACGAAAACCCACATTAGTCATATTATTAGGTGTCAATGGCATTTAAGATTGGCTAGTATTACTGCCTATGACATGATTTCTGAGAAATTTGTCCATGCCTGGGGTTGGCTTTTACGATCTGTGCAATAAGTGAAGCAGCTGGTACATTCTATTATTTTATTATATTTATTGTTTGTTACTAGACGAGAATGGAAGTTAATTAAAGTATCGTTCATAAAACTCAAATTACAATGAATGTTTACTGAGAGACTGATGAACTACTTACTTACATCAATTTCTATATTGTAAAGTATGAACGTATCAACAAATATTTAATTAATTAGAAGATTAGGAGCTAGTCCTTGATTGTAGTTCTATCATAGTTGTAAGAATTAATTTAACAGCTTACCTCTCCATGAAATCTGCCATTATGGCCAACTGCGAGAAAATGTTTCTTGGTTTTATTTTCCAATACAAATTATTCACTTTTACTTTTTATTTACTATCTAAATAACGACAACTAATAAATTCCGTTCGAACTTTATTTATATTTTGAGTACAAGAGTACAAGTGTCAAAATACAACGTTCGAAAATTTCAACTCTTTCGTCCCAATGATTATTATATTAACATATTTAATTATTTTCTTACTGTATATATATTTTTCGTATAATTTCATAAATAAATATACAAATTACACAGATTTCTGTAATATTCAAGCCGTTTCCTGTATTTCTAACTTATTTAAAATGATTCTTAGTAATTGACTTCGCTCAGTGAGGTATCCGAACGTACCTATCCAGTAGATTCGTAGCTTTATTTAACTATCGTAGCGTGTACTCGATACGTTAACGTGAGTCAGATTTAGAGATTCGTGCTACCGAAAGCTTGCGTTAAAGTAAAGTAAACGTAATCGAATAGTAAAGGCGATACGAAAACGTAACGCATGACTCCAATATTCGTGCTCGGGCTACCGGTTTAGCCGTTCAGGCGTGATGTCGTGACCAAGGGAAATAGGGATTCATTTTTATATATATAGATAAGTGTAGACTAGTGTAGATTAATTAATTAATTAACAAAATATTTACAGTTAAAATAAACATGGGGTACGGGTGGTAGGACCTTGTGAAAGGTCCGTCCGGATCGCTACTACCGTTTTACTCGCTAGTCCTGCCGCAAAGCAGCAGTGCTGACACTGTTGTGTTCCGGCGTGGAGAGCAAGACAGCTGGTGCAATTACTGGCACATGAGGTATTCCATCTTAGCCCTCTGGGTTGGCAACGCATCTGCAATCTCCTTGGTGTCGCGGGTGTCTATAGGCGGTGGTGATCACTTACCATCAGGTGACCCCCTTGCTTGTTTGCCTTCCTATTTCATAAAAAAAACATGGATATAGCAAAATTAAAAACAAACCTAAACTAAAATAATATTTATTTACGAAACTTTAAAAATACCTGAAATGGAAGCACGTCGTCTGCGTTGTCGCTGGCTGTACTGTTACATTAAGAATCATAATCAATATATTGGAAGAGAGAATAGTATGTGATATAACTAGAAATTAACACCATATCAGTATATTTAATAAACATAATTTAAACCAATTAATCTACATAAAAACTAAATACTGGCGTTAACTTCTTAATCTTAAAGGTGGTAATTTTTTTTTGACATTCATAAGTGCTACCTGTAAGCCTAATCTGAATAAAATATTTTGACTTTGACTTTGACTTTGACTTTGAATCACCATAGAAGTTAGTACAGCGTTTCTAGCTACGCGTATTTGCAACAAAATGTTTCCATAGAAATTTAGAAGTAAACGCTAACGCGTTCGAAACTTTTGTTGTGACAGAAAACTTACGCTAAGGGCTCTGTGCGAAGCCGAGGTGGGTCGCTAGCATCGATATAAGAAGACAATACATGTGCTTACTTGTTCGGATTACTACAAGCCTACCATCACCACTTTGCGACGGGGTGAAGCAGGTGAAGAGGGGCTTTCAATATTTAGCCATTGGTTCAACTTTGAATCTTATCGTAAGTGAATTAAGTGCTTCTACGTTTTCTAACTAGCAGCGACACAGGCGTCGGATAGCAGAACTAAAAATATGACGCCAATGTAAAACGTACAAAACGCAGAGCTGTTTACTTGACAATTGGCAAATACAGTTTTATTCAGGCTATCCAACATAGTCTACCAAGTAGGCTATGGTCGGCTACTCTGCCACTGCGTTGTACACAGTTCTATAGTTTCCTCATTTCGATGGTCGCTAGTCTATATATATAAAAATGAATCCCTATTTCCCTTGGTCACGACATCACGCCTGAACGGCTGGACCGATTTCGCTAATTCTTTTTTTGTTCTGTTCGTTATTATCAGGAGAAGGTTCTTATGAAAGAAAAAATCAAAAATCTGCTCATTTATGGCGTCTAAGGCGGAACAAAGTTCGCCGGGTCAGCTAGTATCTAATAAGTCTAACCCAGTTTTGTTTTGTTTTATTTCTAGGACACCCCAATACAAATATTCATAGATATTATTATACAAAAATTGTTTCATACCGCATGACGTGAGATGATGCATATTAAGATATAAAGTACTTCAGGAAATTGCGTGTAAGTATATTTTAATGGACAACCATTAAACTTAAATTCGTTCACAAATGATTATTACACTACAACATCAATATCACAATTAATCATTTTATTTATACCGACAGTTGCAATGGTTCGCGTTCATGTGATCCTGGTTTTGCTATCGAGTTTTTATTTACTTCTTACGGTTTGTACAGCTGGTGTAAGTACTGTTTTTCATGGTTCTGTATTTCAATTAGTAAATAATATAATGATACTAGCTTTTGCCTTGAATCAAGCAAACGTGCACCCAACATGCAATCTGCAATATTTCCTGGACAAATTAATGAGAATTAGTTGCTTTGCTGCTCATGACGTCACGCACGGTGGCGTATAACGGCACTTCTCGCTATCCCGTGGGAACTATGCATTTTTACGGGATAAAAGTATGCTATGTGTTAATCCAGGTTATAAACTATATGTGTGCCAAATTTCATCCAAATCCATTCAGTAGTTTTTACGTGAAAGAGTAACAAACATCCATCCATTCTTACGAACTTTCGCGTTTATAATATTAGTAGGAATGAATGAATGAATGAATGATGAATAAATGAGTCGTTTATTCACAAGAATGTATAGTACAAGTATATGGTATGGTGGAAGTAGGAGGATATAACATTTTATTTCAGACGTTGGGCACTTTCAAACGCGCGCTTTGTCAACGCGCGTTCAGTAAACCAGGAGTTCTGTTGATGTGTACACATGCAAGCGCGCGCTTCTGGTCAAGCGTGCGTCAAACGCGCGTTCACATATTTCCGTACGAACGCGCGTTGCGCAGGCGCCAGCCGCGCGCTTCGAGAAACATGCGCCGCCATTTAGTCGTACATTTGATCGCGCGCTTTTGTATGGAGTAGACGCAAGTTGTGAAAATGGAGGTCGAACATTTTGATACTGACACACCCTACTAACGCTCGCTGAACGCCGTGCTGAACGCGGTGTGTGTACGCTATCAACGCGCGCTCAACGCAGCGCCGAGCGCCCAATGTGTACCCGCTCTAAGGTTTATATTAATAAAACGGATCACTCACGTATTTTTGCGTCGGGAAATGCCCGACATGTTTCGGACCAGTCCGTGGTCCGAAACATGGTCGTGGTTGTGGTCGCTCTAAGGTTATAAAGACTTAAAAAAACTAATGTTAGTAGTTAGGTAAGGCATAACGTTACAATATTTTATAACACATTACGGATCGCGGAGGACATGTAGCTGAGTCCATCGGCGCATCAGCGCGGTGTCCCAGCGGTCCGCGAACACATTCAGCAGCCTGTTGGGGCTGGCCCGCACCCGGGCCAGCAGTAAAAACGGAACCCTGGCATTACTTTGTTGTCTGTCCGTCTGTTTGTCAAACATCTTATGAGGTACTTCCCGTTGACCTTAGAATCATGCGGTGTGGCAAGAAGGTTATTCTTACAGCACAAGTAAAGGAAATAAATTGTAAATCATATAAAAATGTAAGGTTACGTACTAACTTTTGCAGTTGGAGAATAAAACTTGACTTAAGTAAATTGATGTGTGGGCAAACATTTTTTTTTCAATCCAACAAATCTGAACGTCCATTTCCCCTGAACAACAGGAAAATCGATCTTCAAATCCGGATTGATTATTCTTTACGTTCCAGACGTATTACATAACAGTGGAACGACCAGTAGTTGCTTACATCAACTCAGATTATGTACCGTATTTAAACATTACCTCTCGAAGGTTCGGCCGCCGGAACCCAAAATACTACGTCGACATCCATGCTACCGTCACTCAGGTCGTCGACAATAATGCAGTAGTAAGTAATGCCATTATCTAATGCCGCGTTCCTATCAAACAACGGATCAAACGGTCGTACCATTTAAGATCCCAATGATGCCTCATATAAAGACGAAACGCGCGTAGTTCGTGAATTTAAAGTTTAGTGGTGGTTAATTGTTCAGATGCTATTTAGTCTGTGATAACCTAACCCCTTCGTATGGGTTTAGTTAGCTGTTGAAAAGTGTTTTTAAGGGTATTTGGTTTGTGCGCTTAATTGAATGGTTTGCCGTTTGGAAATAGCGGTTTAAATCAAACTTTAACGGATTTTGCCGGAGAAACGGTTCGTTAACTTAACTCTTGCGTAAAACTTAAAAGGAGTGTGAACCCAGCCCAAAAAAGCGCTCCCCATACAAACGGCAATAATGTTTTCCACCCTCTAAACCTTAACTTAGGGCAATGATTTTTTGGTATGTTCTCATTATGCCTTGGAATTTAGGTTTGTATGTTTTGTTTATTTAAATATTCTTCATAGATTTGACAATATTTGCATTTTAGGAATTTCATACAAAACAAAAAAGCGTCTATATTTTTGCAACTACTAAAAATATTTAAAAAATCAAAACGTACAAATCTAGTCCTAAGGCATAATGACAACATACAAAAAAATCATGCCTATAGGTTATGGTTTAGAGGGTGGAAAACGATATCGCTGTTTGTCGGAGAGCGCTGGGTTCACACTCCTCTTAAACAAAACTCTTTGTAAGGCTAACCGGGCTGATCCCTGGTCTAAGCAGCCTATATTTGTGCCTTATAGGGTTTTCGACAGAATCAGCGACTAGTTAGTCTTTTTATTTCAGTTCGATATATATTTTTACGAGTTCATCCACAACCATTACCGGCCCACTTTTCTGGAGATGCACTTCAAGTGGTGCAACCTGTTCCTGAAGGACTCCCTCTTCGGCGCAGCGTTGCGGGCAACGCTGCCGGGAAAATGCCCGCATCCACCGGTATCTATGCTAAGGGCTCCATACATTGATTTTATTTTATTAAGCTTTATAAAACCAGCAAGTAGGACTCTCACACAAAGGCCTCCGTTCCATAGTGCAATATACCACTACTGCTTTACAACAGATGGCGTTGTAATAAAAAAAATACGTTGCTTGTATGTGGACCACATTTGCACTTTAGTTTTTTATTATTATTAGTTCTGAAATGGCAGGTGTCCGCTATCTCAATCCATAGCCCGGTAATCCTGTCCACAGTATTCCATCCCCATAGCCCACCCCATGTCGCTTCCTGCCTGGCAATAGTTTGGCAACTGGGGAGGACTGTCCGCTAGTATCCTCCATAGTGTATTAGGGGATAGACCTTCATAGTTGCGCCCATCTCATTTATATGGTACCAAAAAGGCCTCGTCATGTTGACTTCGGCCCCGTGAACGCCTTTCAAATGACCAGGTCCCCATGGGCCCGTGATCAGAAACCGTACCAATATAATAATAATAATATTTTTATATTATTACGGCTAATTGGCCATTATAACGGCCATAGTAGTACTCAGTCTGGGATTTTTTTAGTATCTATTTGTTACGGTTCAAACAGCCTTGTGACAAGTGTATGGATGGACGGACAGCGGAGGTTTAATAATAAAGTGCCATTGGCACTCTTCAGGCACTGAAACCTAAAAGCACTCGGTAAATCTTTCAAATTTCATTACACTTCTAAGCCATCTTCGAGATAGCCGATCAGAAAATACTTTGGCTCCGACAGCTTAATATACAGGATGACACATAGGACGTAATACAAAACAAACATATCCAATTCAGTTGTAAAAAAATAAAATGTTTAAGGCGCTTATTTTAGTCTGAATGAATTTTTATTTGGTAAGTGATCGAAGCGACCCGTATCGTTCATTAAGACTACGATCAGCAAAAACTAACAAAACTAAAGTACAAACTTTTTAAATTAACCCCGAATTCATACACGTGCTTTCAAAGGGGTACACACATTAACAAACATTACATAACTATTCAAATATCGCTATATGTGTATACAGAAGAGTTGAGGGAACTCCTCAAATATTAAAGGTATCTATAATATTTGACGAGTTCCCTCAATTCGTCTTGGATCCCAGCATCAGAATTAGATTTTGATAAAAGTGGAACCAATCTGGAAGAATATTATTGTAAACGAAATGAAATTTCCAAGTCTGTTTATAAATGGCAGAGTTCGATAACAAAAGAATATAACCGAATTGAGAAACTCTTCCTTTTTTTGTAATCGAATTACGTTTTTAACGCCAAGGATACTTAAAGACGTCGTGAGCTGTCGCGACTACCACCGGTTCATATAGCCGTCCAACCACGCACTGCAACAGCGACCTACGTGCAAATGTGTAAGGTTGGAGTTCGCGTTTGACGCTATGACGACGAGGCGTGCAATTGACTTTTTATATGCAGCGTAGGCGTTGAAAAGTATAAGAACTTAACAAACTATTAATTTCCAGGGTTCATACCACTTGTACAATTTGACGCTCAACGATGACGCCATTCCTTCCGACTTCCCGTTCACTAAGGGCCGCCTCATAGTGAACACCTCCCAGCACCACCAGCACACCGCTTCTTGCTACGCTGACATCGAACTAAAGAAAATCAAACCGAAGACAAAAACATGAAGGAATAAAATTGTTAGAGCCCACAATTATTCATTTCTTTTTATTTGAAGAAGTGGGTGAGAATAACCACAACAAACAACAAATCCCTTTATTGATTCACACAAGTGAACAACATCAAAAACCTTAAACCCAAACCCAAATGTCCAAAGTAACCTACGACTATATATAAACAGAGCCCTTAGCGTAAGTTTTCTGTCACAACAAACATCTCGAACGCGTTAGCGTTTTAACTTCTAAATTGCTATGGAAACATTTTGTTGGAAATACGCGCAGCTTGAAACGTTATCCTTACTTCTATGGTAATTAGGAAGTTAACGCTAACGCGTTCGAGGCGTTTAAGTTATGGGGGGTCGAAAACGGCCTGAACTGCTTCGAGAAAAGGATGGTACGACCGTGCCGCTTTGTTTGCTCGACTTGGCGGGGGCACTACCGTGCCCCTAGATCCGCACCAAAAAACAAGTCCATTCAGTTATAAGGACTCAGAGTGAATGTATCTTCTCGTATATTATCGTATCTGCACGAGTGTCTGATACTTTCATATAATTAAGTTTTTATACGCAGATAAAATATTATCGCATCTGCGTAGTGTGCGAGACACTTTATTGCTACAAAATCTTACACTAGACGCTCAGTGCTCAGCGGGTAGATTGTTGACTTTCGTGCGCCCGACATTCGCCAGACGCGGGCCAATCAAATACGCGAGCATATATTTTAGCCGGCACTGATTGCCGCGCGGCTGGCAAGTGTCGGGCGCTCGAAACTCGGACACCTCATAGGTCGGCCGGGCCATTCGTAATGCAGCCAGCTATAGTACGCTAGCGTTTATCGCGCACATAATCGCTTTGGTCCCTCTCGCACACGCATACTGGTTAGAACGGGTAGAATGCTTTATGTCGTCGATAAAAGCTAGCGTGCTAGGCCCCCAGCTACTGCCTACAGTCTATCTCTACCACAATAGTACTGTGGCCCTAACATGACTGGCCAAGTTTAGTTTATCTCTATCAGCGTCTCTTTCTTATGACACAAGTTAGACAGAGACAAAGGGAGGGGTTAAACTAAACCTGGGCTGTCATGTTAGAGTCGCTGGATTATTATGTTACTTGTTGAAATACAATATATAGGTACTGACAATACAGGTCGCCAATTAGCAAGATTAGACGCAACGGGCACTCAGTGGGGTAACCAAGCAACGATACAAAAATCGGACATTCCTTTTTTCCATACGTTTGGATTCGTTTTATTATTAGAGAATATGTAATTCTCGTCAAACTGGCAATCTAATAACACTTATTTACTGTTGTTAATAACATTTAAAATGCCAAAGTTGACTCATTTTCCCATTTTTATCTTCGTTTTACTTAAAAACCTAACAATATTGCTAAAAAAACATTTTTAGCTCAATCTGTTTGCTAGCAGTCCTTTGTTATTAGGTTATCATCAGAGCTTTATCGGAACTATACACACATGCGAAATTTCAAGTCAATTCGACCACTAAAAATGGGTCAAAACTTACTAGCAAGATTTGATCCAAATGTAAAAATCGGAATGACATACAAAGTTTTGTGTGACAAATACGAATGGCGTATGATAATAGAAATTATTACCTCTATTTGGGTGTAAGCTGAATGTCTGGGTGATCGAACCCATTAAGTGTATTTGCATTTATGTATAGAAGAAAATAAATTATTTAACCACTTTTGAAAAGTGATAAGCCCTTTGTAATGTTTCCTGTTAAAATTGGTAAAGCGTTCTTGATCGACAATACTATACCGAATAAATAAACTAAACTGAACTGTGCGTCTGTCAAAAATAACGTATTTCGGGTGATGGCCAAACAATCGGTACACGTTCATTTCTACGATTTTACTAATTGTTAAAATATGAAAGTCTGCCATTATAACACTTTCTGGTCACCCTACAGAGACAGGTATTAGCGGTGCTCGTTATATCAGATCTGATCCACTGAGAGCTTTAAGAACCTTACATTCTCTCGACAAAGCGTGGCCACTGATCACGTTCGAGCATCTATCACTTTGTAAATATTTACTAGATAATATAACTGATATCATTATGTAATACTAGCTTTTACCCACGGCTTCGCTCGCGTGGGACAAGTAATATCCCTTGAAAACTACATGTTTGGTCGAGATAAAAATAACTTTTATCCTTCTCTGACTCTTCGACTATCTCTGTACAAAAATCAAGTCATTCTGAGTCTCTGTTACCACTTGTGGGCAGGCCCCCAATTCTGGCGCTCTTCGAGATTCATCTCACATTCGAGATGTGTCAAAAATGGCAAAGTCAAAGTCAAAATATTTTATTCAGATTAGGCTTACAGGTAGCACATAAGTGCTACCATCACTCAGTCATCACTCATCACTCATCTCATCAGTTTTTCCGAACCGGTGGTAAATTTTTTGACATTCATAAGAATGTCAAAAAAATTATGATGAGAAGATACCGGCAAGAAACTCAATCAAAATTACAATGTTATTTTACATCTCAAATATTTAAAAAATTTACAATTTAACAATTAAACACAGCAGATGTACGGGTATATTTTCAAACGCAGTGCTTTTTCGTAATTTGTATGGCACTTTTTTTTCTTTGCAAAATAATGGTAGCGATGTTACATTTGGCAAGATTTTTTGATTAGAAATCGAATGGTGTATGAGGCATCATTTTGCAGGATATAGTTTCTTAGAATTTGAGTCCGAAAAATATACATAGCCATACAAATTACAAACTTGCCATACAACTTACTTTCGTATGAAAGTATAAACGAAATCTGGTTAAAAAGGTCCTAGATAAATGGAAATTCTTTATAACTAGGACGAAACATGATACCTCACACTATTATTATTATAGCTTTACTGTAAGGCGTACAAACCCCACTTAAACTGATTTTATTTAGAACTTTTTTCACAGTCATTTATTTGGTTTCAAAATTAAATAAGAAGGCACAAGGTAACGGGCAATTGAAAGGTTTGTAACATAAATAAAATAAAAATCATTTATTTTAGACTTAATACGAGGCCATAGCCTGGTTAGTAACATCGAGGTCCTTAGATACTATATTACTTAAAAGGTATAAATGAGTAAATATTGAGATTGAGCTGCAAACATTGAACGGTTTTAATAATAATAAAGATAATAATAATCATCATTAAATACAAAATTATATACCTATCAATCACAAAAAATATTTTCAATATGAAATAATAAATAATTAACGCTATCTCGTGCTGACAAGCACGCCTATTAGATGACGGGTGATGCGCGAATCATACCTCATGGCTATAGTTCTTAGGATGGAGTTGAAACTGGTGCGCAATTTGCTCAGCAAGGATGCGGTATTTTTGCGCATAATGGCGTAATAATCGTCTATGCTGGCCAATGCAAACATACCAGATGCGCTGCAATAGCGCGGCAGCCCAGCGCTGAAGCCATTATTGTATTGGACACGGAAAGCGCTGATGGCCTTTTTCGTATATTTCGCCCAAAGGCAGCTCGTGTGGTATACCTGACGGTAAGCTTTAAACAAAAATGGTTTTAGCTTGTGCATTGCAGCGCGCAAACCGCCCCACCAGGATATTTCATCTTATCGCCAACACTGCATTCCTGTTCTATGTCCAACTCCATATAATCCATCCTCACATAGTGACCGAGATATTTAGAATGATATACCAGTCTTAGAGCTTCACCATTCAATCTTATGAAAGGCCCAAACTCAAGACTCTTTCCGCTGACAGTCTTAAAAATTATGTATTCGCTCTTTTTGATGTACGCGTAGCGCGTTCCTCTTACACTTAGAGTTACTCTGTGTGATTGAATTAGAAACGTGAAAATCCGCACAAGAAACAAATACCGTAAAAGTTGTGAAATTTAAGTGGCACTGAACGTGGTATATTGCTAACAGATCTTGATGATGATTGCGGGAACACGCTGGATATGAGTAGAGCAAGACTGGTAGTTGTGGCGATCTTTGGAGGAGGCCTATGGCCAGCAGTGGACATATTTTGGCTGATATGATAATGATGATGGCCTGTGGAATCTGTGGCCAGTGTGACTGGTAAGTCCTGTTTAACTGATATCAGTTAATTTATTACAAGTAACAGGTAGGTAAGCGAGGCTTAAAAGTTCCAGTCACAGAAGTGATGCGTGTGATACGTGATGTTGTAACCTCTGCTTGTGCGACGATTCATTTTTAAACCAGCTTCACCTATTATAGCATCTGCATGAAAGGACAACCATTGCCTAAAATTGACCAATTTAAATAACTTGGCTCAACCAACGATATTATAATGCATGGATGTACAATGTCATACTAAATGTTAGCCGAAAAACGGCCCGACAAATGAGAATAGGTTGACGCCAATGTTCAAAATGTACACTCTTAATTGACTTTTTATATTTTCTTTAATTTCAACCTTACTACGACACCATACTGTATAAAATGGTATACAATTATAATTTATAAAGTTTTGTCGCAAATAGGTTTTTTTATTATTGCATTTCTAAAAATATGTCTGGCAGCTTGAACTTATAAAAAAAAACATTGGTATTGAAATGGCGGTTGTCTTGTCACAATGAACAGAGACTAATAGAGTCGCAGTTCTCCTAATTCAACAATTAAATATTTTAATTTTAGATACTTGTAGAAACTATTATTAGTTTTAATTTTATTAATAAAATAATGAAAATTAAATGTACTTTGAAGCATAAAACTAATTAAAAAACCACCACAAATACCATTGAAATGAAAGAATGAATAAATGGCTACCCACCTACTGAACTGTACATTGAAGATTTAAAAAAAAGAACCACCCAGGGCGACTTAAAATGAGTAACTGAATACAATAAGACCATTTAAAAAAAAATGTTTGTTTGTTTGAACGCGTATCACGTACAAACCGCTGAACGTATTTTAATGGAATTTTCGCATGCCTATTCAAATAAATCCAGAATACAACGGAAAAAATTAAAAGATTGTTTTAGACTCATGAAACTCAGAATCCATACTTACTATTTAAAATTAAGAAACACCTGTTTCAGCATTTTTTTCAAATTCCTTTCAGAAAAGCAAAAAAGTGAAATTAGTGTTTGAAAATACTTAACTTCATAAAGCTTATAAATGCAATGAAGTCCATTCGTCTTTACTGAAACTCAACACTTTAGTCCTATTTCTGTTAATGTTCCAAAATTTTATTTTCTATTTTTATTCCAAATGTTACAAGTCCCAAAAACTTTATTAGGACTCTGTTATATTTTCCGAATATTTTTCAAAATGAAAGCAAAAAAAATTGGTTGACCTAGGTAAAATTAGGTAGGTAAAATTCTTGATTTCTAATTTAAACATTCCTAATTTTCTACTAAACGTGATTTGGGGCATATGGAAAACAGCAATTAATAAGAATTTGCATGAATATAAAATTAACATCCAAGCGGCTCTATAGTTTCTTTGTTCTGAATCTTTCAATCATTGATATGGTAACTTAATTCGAATATAAATGAAAGACTGAGCAATTCATTACTTCTGAATTATAACACAATAGATTAGTTACTGAAAATACGATATTCCATCCTTTCTTTTGGCTTTGCTACTGTAATTTTTACATGTTTTCACAGTGCAGTATGGCATTTTGACAGATGCGCCGTCGCACGGAAACTGACAGCACAATTCGCACCTTTAGAATTAAAACGACTCATTTCTGAATAATACACGTCCCAAAATTTCACCTTATTTAAAAGACATAGAGTTTAATTTTGGGAAATGTCATATTCAGAATTGAGTCGCTTTAATTCTAAAGGGGCGAATTACTCCTCTTTTTACTCCTCTTTCGATAAGGCCATTTTTTAAACACTGACTAGAAGTCCATTACTTATAGGTCAGTGGGCTCAACACATACGAAGTCAATGGAGCTTGGCTGAAATGGAGTTACATAACGGTTCTCTGCGATAATTATGTGATTATAGGCATCTAAGTCAAAGTCAAAGTCAAAATGTTTTATTCAGATTAGGTTTACAGGTAGCACTTATGAATGTCAAAAAATTTACCATTCACCACCGGTTCGGAAAAACCTCTCTACCTAAAACTGCAGCAAGGCTGTACAGTGCAGACTGTTTGGCGTTCAATAAAATGCATGAACGAAAGATGTTCGTAAACAAAATAAGAATACTTTAGTAGTCAGTACGGAATAAGTACATTAGAGGCTCCTTTAAAATCGGTCCAAAAGCGGAAAAAATCACTTGAGATGGTTCGGACATGTAATGAAGAGCGACGAGAAGGTGGTAAGACGGTATTGAAAAAAAGTTTGGCTATCCTTGAAAAGAAGAAGGGCAGAAAACGACCGCATGCAACGCGGTGGAAGAGAGGTATGGAACGCTGAACACGAAGAAATGCTAGGACAGAACGTTCCGGCGCAAACACACGATGAAGAACGACCCTCAGTAAAAGCAAAAGGTACGAAAGAAGAACAAAAAATTTTGATCGAAATCTTGTGATGGACAGCATACTTTGCAGTTCTTTTTTAATATATTCGAGAAACTACTTCAGTTGAGGTTAATTCTTACGGTAATAATTGTGATTATTAAACAAGATAACCGTAAAAAAACTGTTTCAAAACAAAAAAAGTTACATGTTTCGATATTGATATATATACCGATGATTATAAAGTTAATCTGTGTAATTTATTACGATTTCGACCTTAATTGTAAGTAGTATGACACTTTTGTAAGTTGTATGGATAAAAAAGCCGTACAAATTACGCCATACAACTTACCGCAAACAGGTTTTTCAGCGATTATTCATAAACTGTTAACGCAATAATCATATAAAATAAAATACATAATCAAGCCACTTTTGGCCTCCTAACGTCATTAGAGCTATATCTATTTCACTTGTTTATCCAGAGATAATCGACCATACAAATTACAAATTTTTCGTGACAAAATACACCTTGTTCAAGATTTACCTCGTTAGATCGCCAAAAGTTACAAGTATCTTGTCTACTTTTGTCGGTAGCCGAAGCTAGGTAGACGTATTATTCATAGGTATAATGAACGAGGCGGTTGGCGTTTCGACCAATCAGATATTAGGAGGTATATTAGCGGCTTTCAACAAAGGTCGCGCGCGGGACAAGTACAAAGAGACTGCCCTGTTTTTAAATACCGACGGATTAGTTTCTATTGACATTTAGAGCAATGCGGTAGTTAATGCTCTTTAAAATGGTATATTTTGATTAGGAATACGTTATGTTTGTGTAAAGATATGCGAGATTGTTTGAGCGAATCGGCAAGTGGGACATGCCTCACAGCGGTCGTTCGCGCAGTGTTTTGGAGTTTGATGACACTTTTTTTTAGTTTTTGTGTCTAACCAGGGAATTTTAATATTATGCCTCCGTTACATTTGGTGTACAAATTGAGAAAAAAAATATTGAGGTAAGTTCTGTAGAACGGTTTTTGATTTAAGGCCATGTGACACCTAAAAAAGTCCAAATGAAAATCCACCCGTACAATCTTTGGAGCCAGGGATCGCCAATACGGATCGGGATCATTTCCAAACATCCTTGTCCAAGATATAGTCATTGACTTTATAATACGCCCGAGAAATTAATGTCTTCTTGACAATAGATATAAATTTTGTATCATTTAGTTCAGTTATGTTTTTTGGAATATTGTTGTAAAATCTTACACAATTTCCCATGAACGACTTATTGGTTTTAGCCAGTCTATAAGTTGGAACTTTAAGCTTTCCTGTATTTCTAGTAGCCTTTGGCTTATCGACGTTGGTAGGGAAATTGCATATATTTTTCCTAATGTACATGATTATTTCAAAAATATATAGCGACGGTAGGGTTAAGATGTCTATTTCCTTGAAAAATTCCCTTAATGACTTACGAGTATCCATATTATAAATTGCTCTAACTGCCCATTTTTGCAAAATGAAAACTGACTCAATATCTGCAGCAGATCCCCATAAAATAAGGCCGTACGAAATAATGCTATTAAAATAGGCAAAATAGACCAACCGTGCCGTCGCTACATTGGTTAGCTGCCGAATTTTTCTTACTGCAAAAGCAGCCGAACTCAACCTACTTGCTATCGCTGTGACGTGGGAACCCCACTGCAGTTTAGAATCGAGTGTTATTCCTAAAAACACAGCTGATTTTATGAATTCAATCGTTTGACCATCTAATTTGATATTTGAGATTGAAAGTATATTAGTTGAATTTAACAATGAAAATTTAATACATTTAGTTTTGTTAGGATTTAATAACAAGTTATTGCAATATAATATATTGCAGATACCTTGGACAGGGTGTCGTTGGGTTCAATGAATTCAGTATCTTTCCTATTAACCTTGAAGAGTAAGGAAGTGTCGTCAGCAAACATGACGATGCCTGATCAGCAAGGTACAGGAATGGAGCAAGAATTGATCCTTGAGTCACTCCCATCTCGACCACAGATCCCGATGATATTGCTCCATTTATCGCTACTTTCTGATTTCTCTGCACTAGGTAAGACTTGACTAGATCTAAAGAGATGCCACGAATGCCATAGAAATTTAATTTACAAATTAAGGTGTCATGGTCTACACAATCAAATGCTTTGGAAAGGTCGCAAAATACACCTATGGCGTCATGCGACTCTTCCCAAGCTTGCAAAATAAATTTAATCAAACTGTGACCTGCATCTGTAGTTAGTGAATCCAAATTGCTGCGAATGTAAGATTTTATTTGTATTGAAATGAGAAATCATTTGCGTTAGCATTATTTTTTCGAATATTTTGCTAAACGCTGGTAGAATGGACACTGGGCTGCTCTGGAACTACTGAACCGATTCCAAAAATTCTTTCACCAATAGAAAGCGACACTATCCCTGACGGACACAGGCTACTAATTACACGCGAACGAAGTCGCGGGCCTCCGCTAGTCATAAACAACAATTGACACCATCTGTGGACTAGGCGTGCGATTTTTGAATCTCACCGGGTGACTAAAGTTCGCCAATGGCCGTTTTTCATAGAAATGCGGCCATTTTGGTGAGATTTAGTCACCTGGTGAGATTCAAAATTTGCATTTGAATCTCACCGGGTAACTAAAGCTCACCAAAATACCCGTTTTTCATAGAGATTCGGCCATTTTGGCGAGCTCTAGTCACCTGGTGAGATTCAAAAATTGCTCCGTAGGTCTGAGCAAAACTTGTACTATACGACGGATATTCAAATTTACAGATTAACTAATGACCTGCCACGGCTTCGCACGGATACAATTAGCACGTAATGTATAGTCGACCAAGTAATAGCTTGACCACTTTTGAACCTTATCCCTTTGTAATAAGTTCGAAAAGTGGTCAAGCAATTTCTTAGTCCTTGAGTGTTTTTTTTTCTAATACACAATGAAAACTGTATCAAAATCGATTGCGTGGTTAAGAAGGAGTAAACGAAGATATGCAGACAGACAGGAACGGATAGTGACATTACTTTACACAATGTAAAAAAAGATACCTACATACTTAAATGCAGGTAACATCCACCGTCCATCCGTCTTGAGAAGTTGGTTATTCTGGTAAAACGGACATCAAAATTATATCGCTCAAGTGAAACCGTTTACAGCAAAATTATCTTACAACATTACCTGCCACGGTGCTACGTGCTACGCTCGTAGCTCGTAGCTCGTAGCAAGGGTTACCCGGTATTTAGCGAAAATCCTCTACGAACAGAGAACCCACCTAGCGCGTCCGTGGCACTGAATTTGTTAAGAGTATTGCGTACCCTGCTCTCTATACAAACGGCGACGTTTTCCACCCTCTAAACCTTAACCTATAGACATAGTTTGTATGTTATCATTACTCCATAGAAGTAGGTTGAATGTTTTGTTTTTTTTAAATTCTGCATTTTCGTTTCGTATGAAACTTCTAAATTGCAAATATTATCAAATCTACTAAAAATATTTAAAAAAATAAAACCTATAAACCAAGGCATAATGACAGAATAGCTTAAAATCATTGCTATAGGTTAAGGTTTAGAGGATGGTAAACGTTATCGCCATTTGTATGGAGAGCGCTTTTTGAAGCTAGGCACACACTCCTCTTACTGTATGATTAGATATTAGTGTGAATAGATTATTCTGGACTTCAAAAAATAACTCATAATTTTTTTTCCAACTGAATTAGTTTCATACATTATGTAGATCATGCCAGTAGTAATGCAAATGGCTATGTAAAAAATGTTTGACAATAGAGGCATAATGGTAATTTAATACTCAAATTTGTGTAAAACCAATTTAAAAATCATTAAACAACAATTTGTTACAACTGTTTATAATCTTACATAATTCTATGCTGAATAGAAAGGTATCTCAAAGATTTTAACTTGACACCTCGCCACTATGTAGAACAATATTAATTTGATTTACACATTTATGTGTTTAAATTTACATTTACACACATTGTGACATTACACAATTAAACAAATGTATTTAAATTATTTGAATGCAAAAGTATACTTGAAAGTTGCTTGTCAAATGAATGATATCAAATAATTTATTTAAAAGAATCCTATATATTAATTGACTTTTAAGCGTTTATAATAATTAGTTAGTTGAATTCAGAAAAATGGTCTCAAACAAAACTTACTTAAAGTGTGTAATATTCATGAGACGATTCTTCCCTGAAAATATTTGCACCTAATTGGATATCAATTGATACCTTAAACCAGATGGCAAATAATTTCAAATTATACTTATCAGGACCTCGATAAAAAAAAACAAGTTTTGTCATGGGAGTAACCGCATAAAAGCTTTTTTATTATAATTTACAATTTTAGTTTCATGCGTGTATTTTGATTAAATCCCTTCTTCACTTAAATGGAACTGGCGATGGATTCCACTCTGCCTTTAAGCCCTGCCTGGTCTGACCAGCTTCTCCTTCAGTTCCATGTCTATGTGGATGCTGAAGATATCGTCTCCGTGATGCGTCATGTTGGCGTAGATGCGTCCCTTTGCGAACGGGAACCCGGGCGGGATGGCCGCCGGCGGGATCGACGCATTGTACACATGGTACTCACCCTGTATCACAGAATAAATAATAGTACTAACGTACAGAAACTTCTCTTTTTCGACTACCATCAAACGAATTCCAATTTTACGATGAGGGACAAAAAGTTCGTATAACTTCATAAACATTCGCCAGGCGGCATGCGTCAAAAGGAAGGCGCCGCCCGCGCCTGCCTTACACCCGCAATACCCTGGCGCACCGCTAGGGTTGGGCTGCTTACTATAATACTATCACGACACGCGACACAGAGTGAGCGGGCGCGCGCTGCAAGCCGGTAACCTACTGCGATTAACCTATGCCATAGGTCATGCGGCGAGCGCACCTACAGTGTACAGGAACCCCCCTGGGCCCCCTGCCTGTACGCACAAACGAGTTAGCTAAGAAATAAGACCTATCCAAAGCAAAAACAAGTAAGTAAGACAAATTGACAACTTTAAGGAAGCGACACTTTTTCTGTAAAAGCAATATAGGCAAATTAACTTTTTCAACGCCAATGATCATAGAAAAATTGTAATTCCACGCCACGTCGTCGTAGTATCAAACTTGGTCTTGTACCTTAAGAGTACTCACAGTGCTGGCGACTGGAAGGCGTCAGTTTTTAGTGCACCAACCACGAACCTTCTAAAAACGCCTTAACTCGCGACGTCAGTCAGTGAGTCTCTCTCCAACTGTGCTAGTTAGACCGAAACACACTGAGTTACATAGCAAGTAGCAAGTTATGGCGGATCGAAATGGTGCATAGGGTGCTGCGTGTACCAGCTTAACTCAACTCTTAGTGCATTTATACCTCAAACACTTTACATTTGAAATGGCGCCAAATGCATGAGTTGCTCGGGGCGCCTAGATTATTAAGGCCGACCGGCCCTGCGTATGCGCGTAGGTCACTGTTATACCATGTAGTTGGACGACTATATGGATCAGTAGCGAGGTAGCACACGTCACCTTTATTTGTTCTTGGCGTTCAAAAGGTTGATACTCGTCACAAACTAGTGTTATAGCTTTCGTACCGGCGGATAGGGGCAGGGTTGGCTTAACTTGCCCTGCCGCAGCCCGGGGCCGAAGAAAGGGTCTTTGTGGATCAGGTCACAGACCGAAAAGTGCATCTCCACGAAACCGCGCCGGTACTCGTTGCTAAGGAACTCGTAGAAGTAAAAGTCCAGCTGCAAAATTACAGACGACTGACAGATTGAAGAAGTAAAGACTTTTATGAAGACGCAGGTATTCTGCGGGCGGTAGGACCTTGGGCAGGGTCCGTCCGGATCGACACCACCATCTTGATCGCTAACCCTGCTGCTAAGCAGCAGTGCTTACACTGTTGTATTCCGGCGCGGAGAGCAAGACCGCCGGTGCAATTACTGGCACAAGAGGTATTCCATCTTAGCCCTCTGGGTTGGCAACGCATCTGCAATCTCTTTGGTGTTGCGGGTGTCTATAGGCGGCGGTGATCACTTACCATCAGGTGACCCACTTACTTGTTTTCCTTCCTATTTACTTTAAAAGAAAAAATTGGGCCAGTAAATGCATAAAATACCCTGATAAATATAAGGAGTTCACTTTTGGTTGAAATACTAATACGAGCATTATTGTAAATGTGAAAGTGAAAGTTCGAATGTTTGTTCCTCAATTACGCATTAACGACAGGACGAATTTATATGAAATTTGACTGACAAATATTTGGAAAATATAGCATACTTTTTACGTAGTAAACATGCACAAAGAATAAATATCTCGCGGGAAAAGCTACTCGCTCAAACAAGTTGTATATCAGACAGAAGTGATATGAAAATTGGTTCAGCTCTTGTCGCAATAATTGGACATTTATGACGATAACTTGACAACGCTTAATATTATTAGAAATCGTACTTTGAATGAATTATCGACAGACACCAGTGTTGTAAAGTGACCATCCACGTAGTACATGGGGCTGCCACGGCCGTGCCGTCGCGACGTTATGTTAGCGTAAGACGCATACGTTCGGTTCAAGTATGTTACTTCAGGGCGCTGCAACACTATATAATAGCTAACCTGTAATAAATATCGCAAACTGTATATATGCTTTAAGTCAGTCCTACTATGAACCCCACACTAGGCTGAGACATCCATCCATTCTTAACGACGCCACTAAACGTAACCCCCAGTGGTATCGTTAACAAAGAGCATTTACTAACGACACCACCGTAGTGTTGGAATAGGTACTCGCATCACAGATGCCGTCGTTTTTTTTTACCTCTGGGTTGACGGACTATAAAGGACTGGTAGTCTGGTAGTGACAACACTTCTTGTCAGTGGTATCATTAAGAGGATTATGTACTTGGGTACACAAAGCCTGGCTGAGGCTGGCCGCTAAATCTGCTCTCCATACAAACGGCGATAACGTTTTCCGCCGTCTAAACCTTAATCAATAGCCATGATTTTTTGTATGGTGTAATTATGCCTTAGAAATAGCTTTGTATTTTTTCATTTTGTTGATATTCTTCACAGTTTTAGTATTCTCATACAAAACAAAAAAGCGTCAATATTTACAAAATTATAAGAAATATTGAAGAAGCAAAACATAAAAACCTAATTCCTACGCATATTAAAAATCATGGCAACACCGTGACAGTTTAGAGGGTAGCAGATGCTGTCAGCATTCGTTACAGCGATCTTACACAAGTCTTACAAACGCTTTTGTTAACGACACCACTGGGGGTTTCGTTTGGTGGTGTCGCTAACAATTAACGGGCTGAGCCTGTATCTTAAAAAGGAAATTCTAGTTTAGTTAGAGAGCTATTGTAAATCCTAACTCTATTTTTTACCTTTCCCCCACAATGCATCAATGTGGCATACAGAGAGCACAGAATAAATAAATAGTTTATATTTTGAAACATGGTGCTGTCCAGCCGAACTGCTAATGTTTCTTTGTATACAATGTTAATCAATGAATACGCCGTTCAACGTAGATAGTTGTTTACTAACCAATTCATATTTAGTTGATGTGGAAATTTTAGAATGATGTTATGCACAGCAGTGACTATTTATTTATTTGAGAAGAATATTTTTTTACTTATACGTGTTCCTAACAAATAAAATATCAGTTACAAGTAATTATACTATTGCCATATCAAACCGATTTAAACAGCTTCTGCTTAGTCAAACTTGAAAAACACTATTAAGTTCTATTCCCTAGATTCCCAAAAAAGTGGGGAACAGAGGTAAACTTTATTTATTTATAATAATATGTAAGTGTACGTACAATTTTAACCAAAATTTCTTGTCATTTTTTATTTTCATAAAAAATCTCAGTCGTCCATCTATTGCTTAATTTCTCGCCTTTACCACAATGTACTAATTACACACAATTGTGTTGAACGGTTTTAAAATAAATATTTTTTCTTTCTTTCTTGCTGGCTATCACTCGAACGGAATCGTTCACAATAAAATCATACATCCAAATTAAATAATGGGACTTTATGAAAAGAATGTGTCTTTTTGAGGTCCGAATAATAGCTAATTATGATTATGCTGAAATAATTTCATACATCAGCTAATGACCAATGACTACATGTAAATACATTAAAATATGTTTTATGGAAGTGGTACGAAATCCTTGTGGTGTAACCGTCCGACTGGCACATCCACATAAATATTTTTGCAACTACTAAAGCTGTCAGTTTGTCTTACTTTCCCTAGTACGATCGCCAAATACGGCTTAGAATAGAAATTAAATGCTAATAGTTTTCCAATGGCAATTTTAAGTTTGTTTTTTCGTTGAAGCAATGTTCGGTGCTTATTAAGTTTGTACGGAATCCTTGGTGAACGAGTCAGACTCGCACTTGGTCGTTTTTTTATCGATGGTACTTTTGGTATTAATTTTTACCTAATCTTAATACATTTGCCAAACAATTTCAATAAGAACTGGGCGGAACTGCTGGCAAGGACAAACCAATAGCCAAAGTAAGTTTGGTGGTGGTCAAATCGTTATATATAGTCGACCAAGTAATTGCTTGTCCACTTTTGAACCTTACGCCTTTGTAATACGGTCGAAAAGTGGTCAATCAATTTCTTGGTAGACTATACCTTATGTACTTCGATATATGCTTTCGATTAAATGATATTTTGAAAAGTAGGTTCTTATAATTTTGGCAACAAGGGTTGGCCACGTAACCCTAAGAAAATGACACAAATCGAGACTTAAGTAGGTACATTTATACATTTATTTCCTACACCATCAAAAACTGATAACAACATACAAATCATGGTTTTCAAACAACTACGAGTATCTGTAAGTTTCTGTAGCGACGCTACATTCAAAGTTGTATGTTTAATACATTTATTTTTACAACGGTTTTTTGTACTAAACTCGACTCGGGCCTGGGGTGCCATTTTCTACTTCATTGACTAGAGCTCACCAAAGTGGCCGCATTTCTATGAAAAGCGGCCATTTTGGCGAGCTTTAGTCACCCTGTGAGATTCAAAAATAGCTCTCCATGTCTTTTCTGACTCATTTAATGAAAGCGAACCTTATACAAATAGATTTGTAAATGGTTAAAAGGTTAGTCTTTATAAAAAAAAAGACTTTAATAAAATAATGATCATTGATCACCTTACAAATATATATATTTGTAAGTAAATATAAAGGATACCAATAACAACAAAAATGTGAATTTTCCACGTGTACACTGGCAATAATGTACTGAGTTGCGTTAGATTGCTTCTGAATACGACTCTTGGATCGCATTGCATAGTTTTAATCATAAAGAATAAGAAATACCAGAGTACTCGCAAAGAGAGTCGTTTGCTAAAGAGTAACTAAAAAGCCATCGAAGAACGCAAAGCAGTATACGCCGAGTAGACAGATCTCATCAAAGACATCAGAACACCGAAGCTAAGAGTTGTCACACCCCCCGCCGACAGCGTCAAAATATTCTGAGATATTAACAGCATCAACTGCACCGTCTTCCTGTTGGAGGTATCGAAATTCTCCCACTTGCAATCGTACACGGCTGCCTCAAACACAAGGCTGGCATCCATCAATCTCTGCCCAGTAAAGCAGTCCATAGCTACCTGCATTAAAGCAAATGGCATTAAGATATAAGTGTGCTCCAAACCACCAAGCAGATCAGCTATGAGAGATATCGTAAGCAGCAAGAACTCCACTGCAATCGCGTCGCGAAATATATCTTCAAGACTTTTCACGAGACCAATGTTGGTCGCGTGACTTTGTTGAATGCGGGATAAACGGAATTTCACGTATTTGTTTACTTCTATTATAGCGTTTTTGTCGTGTTCATTTTCTTTATAATTAACGTCATAGTTCTCCTTGTAATGCTGCAGGGCGTCTTTCCAAAGGTCCTTTAACTCGAGGCTTAGAGCAAGCAGTCTTCCTTCGCTGTAGCCCGTGGTAATTATTAGAAGAGCAGTAATGTTTGACACAATAAAACATATGAAGTTCACCGACGCTACTATGTTGACGAGGGCGATCTGATAGTTTGGTGTTTCCAGCATCGGCTCTAACCCTGTAAACCAAAAAAAGCTTGGTTGAGTTAACCTTTTCACTTAAAAACTCTATGTTTTTAATATAAGTATATATTTATTCTGTCGGTATAAAACTTGAGGTTAGCAGGTGAATGTGTCTATGTCACCAGTAATATAAAAAGCGGCAGGTACAATTGAAGATCATAGTCATTTCGTAACTGTACTTAGAAGGTAAAAAAACCAAAAAAAAACATTGTCATTGTGGAAGATATCAAAGTAAATGACAATTATCTTTTGTAGCTAAGTTCACTGATGAATTCAATGTTCATTCTATACATTCTACATTAGATTCTGTCCGCATGATCGAACAACTAGAATAGATAATTAAGCAAGACTAAAACCTAAGCTAGGCTGTAGGCAGTGCTTTAAACCCGTATGCAATGCACGCCGCTACGAATAGATCAGAATGCCGTGGCTTCAAAATCAGCTCTTCAAAATCCTATACCAATATTTAATGGAATCCATACCATACAAAACTTGATCGTCGTCCATAAGGTGGCGTCCAGACTTGAACAGAGGCTGCAGGTTGTATACGAGACCATTGCCCATCATCACGGCTCCAAACACCAGAGCGCGCTTCTTCACACTTCGCATGGTAACGTCCATGAGGGCGCTGGTGGCAGGAGCGATGGAAGTCTTGTCGTAGTCTATGTATCCTGCCACCATCGACTGGACCTTGTCCCTGGAAGTTAATGAAATGAAATGAAATGTATTTATTTCGGACGAACAAAGTATCCATAGAGTATTAGTAACAAGCAAACTTAATCTAGTGTTAGTATTTAATAAGGCCAAATATTAAATACTAAGGTTTTATGATAAATAATAAATATATCACTTATCATATACCCTAATCGGTCCAAAATGTGACTAAATTTTGCGGTTTTATGAAGAGAACTCCAGCCAGGCAAACAAAATTCAAAGGGGATGGATATATCATAATGTATTTATTTAATTGCATTTCACTACATGTAAATAAGTCACCACTGCAAAAATCACAGTAGAAGGGGGACCACATACGAGTAAATCAATAAAAAATAGAAAAAGAATTAAAATATTTTTTTCGATTATTTATCACTGCAGTTGATATGCAGACTTAGGAAAAAATACTTGTCTAATTCTACAAGCGCTACGGAAAAAGAAAATTCTGCTGAAAAGAAGCGCCGCAAGAAATTCGTCACTCAGTGGCAATCAAATACGCGAGCGTCTATTTTAGCCGTCATTGGCGCGCGGCCCGCGCATGTCAAACGCTCGAAAGTCGAAAATCGCTCACTGTCAAGTTTTATTTATTTACTAGCTTTTGCCCGCGACTTCGTCCGCGTTGACTTGTTCAATTGAATCAAGCAAACGTGCACCCAACATGCAATCTGCAATATTTCCTGGACAAATTAATGAGAATTAGTTGCTTTGCTGCTCATGACGTCACGGCGGCGTACAACTCACTTATCGCTATCCCGTAGGAACTATGCATTTATACGGAATAAAAAGTATCCTATGTGTTAACCCAGGTTATAAACTATAATGTGTGCCAAATTTCATCCAAATCCATTAAAAAGTTTTTACGTGAAAGAGTAACAAACATCCATCCATACTTACAAACTTTCGCGTTTATAATATTAGTAGGAATGAATGAATGAATGAATGAATGAATGAGTCGTTTATTCACAAGAATGTATGGTACAAGTATATGGTATGGTGGAAGTAGGAGGATATAACATTTTATTTCAGACGTTTGGCACTTTCAAACTAGTTAGAGATACAGGGAGGGGATAAACTTAGCTTGGGCTGTCATGTATGCCCTAAAACTCACTTACTGGTGTAAATACATGTAGAAAAGTTTGGTAATCCCTATGAGACTGGTGGTGCCGGTGGAAAGAAGCATCATGGCGGCCACCACGTCCCCCGTCTCCCGGCAGCGCACGAACACAAACCACAGCATCGATATCTGGTAGTTGTAGATGTAGCAGACTGCGCACGCACCGGTCAACGCATACAGGAAGATCGGGATAGCTGGTTTAAAACGTTATGGTTGTAAGTGTACACGGATGTAAGCTAATGGCGTTCTAATTCTAGGCTTTAGATTACAACAACAAATAATGTAACGGTCCCAGGCAATGACATTGTTCAGTTGAAAGAGATTCCAGGGGGCTTAGCACGCTAGCTTTTATCGATGACATAAAGCATTTATCCCGTTCTAACCAGTACACGTGTGCGAAAGGGACGAATGCTTTATGTCAGCGATAAACGCTAGTGTGCTAGAGGGGCAGGGCCCACGAGGGTAGGGTTGCCATATGGAAAAATTAAATGTCCTGATAAAAATCCGGACATCACCCTAAAAATCCGGACATTTTTTGCAACAGAGATTTAGCGTAGCTTGAATGACGACCCGCCGGCGCCCCTTTGTTCTGCGGACTCTGCGGTGTACCTACTGTATCGTGGATCGTGAATCTACCTTTCCTTTTCCTTCCACCCGACGCCCGACCCCGTAGCCCCCCTCCTTTTTCTTTTTTTATGAAGTCATTCCTAAAAATCCTGACACTTGCCAAGTCCGGCCGTAATCCGGACAAAGGGTCACAAATCGGGATATGTCCGGACAAATCCTGACGTATGGCAACCCTACACGAGGGGGGAAATGATGGTAAAACTTCAAAAACCATCCCAATATTATAATAGTGAACAATAAACTTACGCTTAGTGTTCCACGGGTCGATCCTGAGCGCGACGACCCGCAACATAGCCGCTACGTTCGAAATCATAGTCGGCAGGTCGGAACAGCTCAATCCAAACTTCCGCACCGTCTCCCACATGCTCCCTGTGTTGGTGACTAACTATTACTAAGCCGACCCAACCGTGCTCATGTTTATCTTTGTATTTATCTATATATAAGTATGTATATCCTGTCTAGTACCTACTCATAGTACAAGCTTTGCTTAGTTTGGGACTAGGTCAATTGATGTGAAATGTCCGGAGATTTATATTTGTTTAGCGCCAGCTGCGCTCCTAGAGTTGTCAGGTCTTAAAACCCAAAAGCTGGACAGACCATACAGTTTAGCCGGACATTTGGGTAAAAAGGCCGGACATCTTTAATTTTTTTGTCTTAGTATACATATAACACGACATTTTTTTTTAAACTAAACAAAGCTTGCAATACTTGTGTTGATGTCATGTGTTGGCTTCCACTCTGCCCGCCTTACCAATGTAAGGCGAAAAATTCTAAAAAAATGCTCAAATTTAAAAAGCCTAACAAAAGCCGGACTGGCCGGACGCCGTCTTTTTTGGCCGGATGCACAACCAAAAAGCCTGACTGAGTCCGGCTTTAACCGGACGCCTGGCAACGCTACGCGCGCCAATCACACAGTAGACTTTAGTCTACTGTGCCAATCAGTGCTGTTAATGTCCCTTTGGGTAGTGGGTTCGTGGCGGAACCATGCGAACATTATTGGCTACCTTGATTCGTGAATAAAAAGACAAAGATAAGTGCAGATGTAGATATAATAGTGTATATGTAGATGCTCAGTTTGAAACTACTGTAGGCTAAATTTAATTATGATTGAGTTATGTAAACTAAATAGAATGCCACAGGGTTGTGTTTTTTGTACTTACTGAATATTAAATATTGAAATCCAATTCGTATGAAACCGGAGACATATAAGTATACTCCGTACGTAGCTATACGACGTTGGATATAACGATTTTTAATACAAACAAAAGCGGAAATCATATAATTAATTAGGCACGACGATAATGGTGACATCGAATTTTCCGTTTAAAAATAAATTATTACGCCCCATACATTTTTAAGTACTTAATTATTCTTCGATTTATAATTAATGAAGTATGAATTACTGTAGGTTTAATTATCAACCTACTGACAAATCGATTTGATAGCCAAAAAACATAGGGTTTTCACTACGGGAATGTTTTTTTCAGAAAGTACGGATAATACGCGGGTGGTAGGACCTTGTGCAAGGTCCGTCTGGATCGCTACCACCATCTTGCTCGCTAATCCCGCCGCTAAGCTGCAGTGCTTGCACTGTTGTGTTCCGGCGTGGAGAGCAAGACAGCCAGTGTAATTACTGGCACAAGAGGTATTCCATCTTAGCCCTCTGGGTTGGCAACGCATCTGCACTCTCTTTGTTGTTGCATGTGTCTATAGGCGGTGGTGATCACTTACCATCATGTGACCCACTTGCTTGTTTTCCTTCCTATGTTGTATAAAAAAAATACAAAATAAATTCGGTTTTCTTTACCGAACATTACCTATTTCTAGTGATTATCTTACACTAAAAATATTCTACTAAGTATTGTATCTGTACATAGTTTAAATCAATCGCTTTCCACCTGTCTGTCCACATATCATCGGCCGCTTACTCTTCCTAAACCACGCAACGGATTTTAATAATAATCACGTAATGTTTTTTTTTTTGGAATTTTAACCCCCCCCCCCCCCCTTGGTGATACACGGTGAGGTTTAAGACTACCCCCCCCCCCCCCTCCCCCGCCCCTATATCACGTGTATTTTTCAGTACCAACAAAGAATCTTAACTTCGTTTGTTGCCTGCCACGGCGAATCAAGGCCACACTACAGGCCGCTTTCGATATACGCGTTTGACGAAAAAATAAATACACGTGATATATTACTACAAACCCTCGTGATATTTCGTGACGGCCATTTACAGATTTTTTTTCAGAAAGTTTTTATGTACTGTCAGCCTCAGAAGTAGTCGTCCGCAGTGGCCCGTTTCACGAAGCTACAAGTTACAATTTTACAAGTCTAAACCGGCAACATTGGTCAATAATGACCAATGGCAATGGGCGTAATGACCAATGTTGCCGGTTTAGACTTGTAAAATTGTAACTTGTAGCTTCGTGAAACGGGCCACAGGTCGTAGTGCCCCAGTCCGAACCTATGCAGCGTCTCCCACATCCTAATATCCGACCAAAACTAGTTTTTACAATCGAAACAGAATTTCGGTTTCTGGTTCGTTTTCGACCGAAACCGAAACTTACTTCGAGGACAATTTTTGTGTATAAGTATATTTTTTTAACTTTTATTAGTTTTAGTTCCAATCTCTACAATTTGAATGCACGCCGCAATGCAAAACAAACAAACAAGTAACAACGCACGACAGCGGAAAGTTACTTTGTTTATTGCAGGGTCAGTAACAGTTATTGGTTACAAAACTTTATAAGATAGTTGGTACATCGATATTGAATAAAAAATAAATTTATTCCATTATAAAATAAAAATAGTTTGGTTAAAAAGAACACTTGAACAACAACTTTTCATCCAAAAACCATTTAGAAAGTTCTAGCTTTCTAAACTGTATTTTTATGCTCATTCCAAAGAGCGCCACAGATGGAAGCGCAGACAATCCAACACAAAAAGTAGGCACAATCGGAAAGTAGGCTACTAAAATCTTTGTACCTACAACAATTGAAAGTAGCACAAAATAACTTTGAATAGAATAACTTAACTAGATAAACCATAGAAAACTGTTACTTATTTACGGAGAGAGAGCTGAGCATGGCCATTACCACGGTCTTGCTTGGCGTTATTTAATCAACTTTATAATACATGTAGTTGATTAATGTACGGAATTTGACTTGTTTTACCTTTAGAGAGGAAGCCTTTCTATATATCGAGTAATTGCGTACAAAACTTTAAAAAACTGTTTGTGTAAAAATCGCTTAATCAAAATGTTCACTTTTCTTAATTGAGTTTGAACCCAGTTGTTGGTCTTTTGTAAAGAGGATGAATAAAAGCAGTGCTCACCGTCCGTGCAATGTTTTTGATTCAGTTACAATTGCATTTTATCGACTTTGTCTCCAGTACAAGTTATCAACTTGGTGCGTAAAATTGTATTGTACGAGTACTCCCTCTGGCTCCTGTTGTCTGTTTCCTACAATGCCTACTTCCCAGAATAGTCAGACTCCTTTAACCTCTGCTTCCCTGAATGCCCCGTCTCCTATGATGCCTGCTTCTCTAAAAAGTCGTGTCCCATAATGTACCTACGCTTCCTGTAAAACTTATTTCACATACTATCTACTTCCTGAAATAGCCCATTTCTATAATGTCTGCTTCCCAAACTAGCCCGTGTAATGCCAGCTTCTCAAAATAGTCCGTTTCCTATAATGTATGGATCTGGTTTCTCATACTCCTTCCTACAAAAACTGCTTTCTAAAATATTCTGTAATTTCTGTAGTTGCCCATTTTCTGCTTGACATGGTGCCTAGTCCCTCATACTGCATGTCTGCTACCTACATACTGTCTGCTGTCTAATATTAGCTACTTTGCTACGATATCTGTTTTATGTTACTATGTTATATGTGACATCGCTGTGACAAATGCCATCTTTTGTTAAAAGTCCTATGATATTAATTTATTCTCCTAAAGCTCTAAGACCGAAATCGATCGGGTTGGCATTTTTGACATTCATCATCATCATTCTTCTAGCGATGTTTCCCGTTTTTTAATTCGATGTACGCTTTGACCATGGTCCCGGATTTGGCAAGTCATTGGAATGACTGCCATCACACCTCCGAAACCACGTGATAGGAAAGCCGGACCGACAGGATCATAGCCATACATTCATTTACACGAATGTGCAGGTTTCCTAACGATGTTTACCCTTACTTAAGAGCGTTGGTTATTAAAGTATTTAGGCAACTCACATAAGTTACAAAATATTCCAAGCCGGCCTGGCCTAGCCTTTGTCAACAGAGATAAGTTTTTAACTTAGCCTTTTGTATTTTTTTTGTAACAATTACTATCTTTTATAACAATATCCATATGGTACATAAAATTAGTAAGGCGCATATGGCATGCACCAACTTCAGAGTAATTAAAATACATTGTTTATTAAAAGAATTACTATTGCAAGACTAATAACTGAGTCCGTAATCAACTTAAATATGCATGACATACCATTTTATTGTGCCGCTGTGTCAACTGAGGTAATTGTTACCACAGCCGCAATCAATTTCAAATTATTTGTATGTACAACAAAAAATTCTGTCATAGAATTCATAGCGTATACACATATGCATGCGGCACTGCAAGTTAGTTACGTTTGTGTTGCGTGGATAAGCAAGTTAGACATCTACTTACCATATTTTAATTTTCCGAACGATCTCCCTGTCTCAGTACTTCCGGACACATACGATCTGGACGCCAATTCTCGGCTCATACGAGATACATCTCGCGTGCGAAATACGTCAATAAATGCCAGATTTCAAAGGGATTTGACAGTTGTTATCGTGCGAGATAGATCTCGCGTGATCCGAGAATCGCCGCGTTGGATACTTTTAAAAGTAGAGTAAAAATAGTAATTTTTCTGGTGTCCCAACTTCAGCGCCGTCAACACTTTCCATCAGATGTAACTGTCATGTAAAACATCATCTAAACCCATCATCTAAAAATATTGTCATTTATTATCTTGGTTATCTAATATGATTATCTACTCGACGCACTATTAGTTTCTTGAAGCTTGAAGAATGGGTTTCTAATATTTTACACGACATTTTACTGCATCTGCCATGATCAAATTGTATAAGGTAAACTACACTGGTGCATTGCTTGCATCGCTTAGAACATTGTTTTTACCAGTAGTTGACATGATTCTCTCTTTTTTACTCGTATGTTTCCGTATCTTCTTGTTGGGTCTCCGTCAAGGACTGGTACCGTTAGTTTAAATGGTCTTAATAGAGCCTTCGAACTAATAGGTCTTAAGATAAACTGACAAGTTATCATGTCGAACGACCATTGGAGGGAGGAATGGGACGATGGGAGTTTCTACGCTTGAAGCTGTTGATGATTATATCCACTTGGTACAAACTATCCGGTGATGTGGGTCCAACTTTGACAAAGAGGTCGTGTGTCCATCTTTCAGGTAAGATGAGGATGAGTAGGTAATAAATAAAAGAAATATATTTTAATCTATTTATTTTGAAAATTTATTTGGTGCAATATTTAGTTGCAGCAGGCAGAGAAACGGAAGAGAATTTTATTTAGAAACCACAGATAACATATAAAACAGGTAAAAAGCAGATAGGTACAAGAAACGAGAAATCATACAATTGGAACAGGCAGCCAACATTAGCAAACGAGATATAAATTAATATTTCAACCTTTAATACTTTGGTGAGATTATGAGACCCAGTTTTGGTCCTTAATATCGCGGTTTGCTCTCCGGTAAAGGAAAATACCGGAAATACCTGTGCTCACTAGTGTGCAATAACCGAGAAGCTACAGAATACCCCTGAGCTCCAATGCTTTCGTAAATACAAGAGCATTTCGAATATTTTATTAGCCAAGGCGATTGTAAAAAGATGGTCACGAACAATCGTAAGCATTATAATATTTTTAATTGTTTCACTAGGTGCAAAGGCAAAGACTACTATGACCGTGAAGAATAAGTGAGCAAATAACTCGTCTACTACATTAAACGTGCTAAAAGTTTTACTGCTCGCCTTAACATTTCATTATTAAACTCTTTACGCCTCTATACTCTTCCATATTAAAGAATTTTAATGCTTTTCGAAGCCGAAGCGCGAAGGTTTAACACGAAACAAGTACTAACAACAATAGTAGTACTCAGAAATCCGTCCAACAAATTTTGCGTAAACTCCTAACCGTCACGTCCGCCTGCCTTGTTTATGGTTGAGTGCAAGGCGGCATAAGCCTGGTAGATGGACCTAACCACAGACATTAGGGACATGTAGCTCAAGCAAGTGACCCCTCCTGCTGACAACTTAAGGGTCTTCTGAGAGTTCTGCAGCATAACCATTACCAATTTCATGTTGCTGACGTCAAACTTCTCCCACTTGCAGTGATAAACCGCTTTCTCAAAAGCTGTATTAGCATCCAGGAGTTTCTGACCAGTTATACAGTCCATTGCTACCTGCACGATAGCAAAGGGTATAGACCTGTATGTATTCTCTAAGCCACCCAGCAAGGATACTATTAGCGAAGTGGAAAGTAATATGAATTCCCAAGCGATTGCGTTCCTAAAAACATCTTCCACTTGTTTTATAAGTTGTTTATTTAACGCGTGTGATTTCATGATTGTTTCTAAGCGTTGTTTTATATAATGGTTGACTAAAGCTTTTTGGTTAGAGTCAACTAGAACGAAATGGTTTATTTCTAACTTTCTTTGTGTGTAGTCGATTTGCGCGTCTGCCCAAAGATTCAACAGCTCCTCACTTAGGGCTATGGTTTGAGCTTCGGTGTATCCCACTACAACGATGAGAAACGCCGTGATGTTGATGGGAGCCAAGGCCACTATGGGTATACACATTGCAACAATGGCGTGCACAATCTCAAACTTTGGTGACTCGTACATTGGTTCAAGACCTACAAAAAAGGTAAACTTAACGTTAACACTTCATCATCATCATCATCTCAGCCACAAGAAGTCCACTGTTGGACATAGGCCTCCTCCATGGATTTCCAAAGTGGCCTGTTGGAAGCAGCATGCAACCAGCGCCTTCCTGCCACCTGTATGACAAGTCATACACAATGGCCATCGGACCATCTTGTGGCTGGTCGTCCTACGCTGCGCTTGCCAATACGCGGCCGCCATTCGAGAACTTTCCGACCCCATCGGCCATCAGTTCTCCGTGCTATGTGCCCTGCCCACTGCCACGTTAACACTTACTAAATTTTAAAATGAATTGCTACATACGAGTACGTATAATCGGCGAAGTATGTGTTATAATAAAAACTAGTTAATAGGTAAGTTACTTCGTAATCAAAACTATACATAGAGTTTGTCTGGAAGAGACCGCTTTAATGCGAGCAGACTGCCTGTTATTTACCATTAAAATTTTGCTCTCGTAGTTTTTGTTTATTCTGAGATGTGGAATAAATATAGTATTTGTTAAAGTTACACATCAATCATAAGATTATGTCAATTGCATATCAAATAGTATTTTGACTATACTTCAAAGTCAAGTCTCAAGTCGTATTGATCTTTGAAGACATGATTTATGCCTATTAATAAATAATAATTGATCTTACCCCAAATTATCTGGTTATCATCTGGCAGGTGTCTGCCAGGGGTGACAAATGGAATCAGAACATAAAGGATTACATTTGTAACTATCGTAGCCCAGAACACCATGGCTCTCTTTTTGACTCCCCTCAGGGTAACATCAATACTTCTGGACATCCTGCTGTAGGGTAAAACATAAGAATCACAGAGAAGATAAGCTGCCACCAATTCTTGTAATTCTTTCCTGAAAAAGACATGAAATAATGAATAATAACATTAGACCTCATACTAAATATAGTCCACTGCTGCAAAAAAATTCGTACTATATTATTGGAAATTTCTTATAAATTTTGCGTCTGAAGACTCTTACCAGTGTAGTTATGTGTACGTTTAGAATTTTATGAAACAAGTTGCTAATAACGCCAATATTTACCTGAACCAATACATGTACCCAAACTTGGTAACCCCGATCATGCTACTGACCCCAAGTGAGAAAACAATGATCTTCTCAATCAGCTCTTCTCCCCCATTGCGAAAGAAGATGAACCAGACCGCGGAGACTACGAATACGTAGACGTAGCAAGCAGTAGAGGTCAGCGTCAATACGTAATAGAAGATGGGTATACCTGGTGAGGAGGCAATAAAGAATAATGACACTAACAAGAACCTATCTGTGCTTTAAGTATGTACAGTCAACCAAGGCCACTGTAGGACGTCGTCGCAATGTGTCATCGCTGGGACATTAAGACACTTAAAGAGAAGTCATTATGACATTAATTGTGAAAAGGTTGTACAGTGGCCTATGATTCAAAATGGTTGACTGTACATGTAAATAAAAAGATCTAGAGAGGCCAAGTGAGATAGTTATTAGAAAACAAAACATCGTCAACATACAGATTAAAGGCTAGATAACAAATTAAATTTAAATTAAAAGTGTTAGTCAAAGTAATGGTCAAAGCATACCCCGAATAGAAAAGGAGAAAACCGATTGGAGGATGATGACCAGGGCTCAATTTCATAAATGTGACAGGCGACAGGTGACAGTGACAATTCGGTATACATCGCTGGCCCTCTATGATGTTAAGTCTGTAAGTCTGTAGTGTTAGTTGTTGACACAGTAATGTACAGCGAATTGTTACTGTCACATGTCGCCTATGACGTTTATAAAATTAGCCCCAGAAATAAGTAACTGGAAGGATTAGAGGGAAAGACTTATGATAGTGATGATATACCAACGTTTCTTGTGACGACCGTCCACGTTCAAAGTTAGCGTACGCAGCAAGAAAGCAATGTTCCACAGCATGGTTGGTAAATCATGGTGTTTCAACCCAAACCTCTGAATCCTTTCAAACATCTTAAGCTCCAACTGCAATATCGTATTAACTAAGAAGAAGTTATTGAATATTTAAAAGCTTATTTATGGTAAAATTTTTTGGTCATTACTTATTGTATGTTTAGTTTCTTCTAGACTGATTTAGCTGAAAGCTATGAACATAATCATGTAATTTCAAAAACATCCATTATTTTGCGGATTTTTGACCAAATTAAATCTAGGTTTACCTAGACTTCAATGAGAGTTGCTGAAAGTTATCAGCACATTAAATGATGTTCCCAAATTTAACAACATAAAAACTTAAAAGCAGAAATAATTACCAAGTATTCCCAACGCCCACCTTTTTTGATAAAGTCCTGCCTTCTTTTGAATTAATTCCATAACCATTGTACGAGTATAAGAATATTATAGCAACGTCCAATTAATAAATAATAGGCGGTATGACCGCGCTTCCGATAATTATTCCCAAAGTAGAGGTTAAGTATCTAATTATTACTTACCTCCAATCTAGATATATAATAATACAGAAAATCAGCATTGCCGTACAACGTGGCAATGTTACCGGACTTCTGGGCATGTACCATCTGGTAACATTTTGGGAACAATTATAATATTTGTAAGTTTTCGTTTTATTTTAGTGTTTAGTTTACCTAATATAATAGTAATTACTTGGTTAGGTACATAATTACTGTATTGCGTCAGGTCTTAACAAATATAAACCATTGAATTAATAAATATATTGTTTTATTTAGAACATTGTTCAAAGACCTCTGGCAAAATAGCAAGTTTGCAAGTTTGTAGCCAAAAAAAAACGACATGGGTGAAAACCATTTACATTTCCATTGAATACTCGTAGGCCAAAACTATGCCAAGCATCGTAAATGCGGATATAAGTATGTAGACTTGACCAAAAACATTGGTCAAGTATAATATTTGTCAAGACAGACCCTTTACAAATATTATATTTTTTCTGACGATCTCAATGTGAATGGATATATCTTGACATGAATTGTAATTTATATGATCATTTAAATTAAGAAATAAAGCCAATCAATCAATCAATCATTCATGAACCGATATTGACATTCTGATATTGACCCAAAATAAATGTAAATCAAAATAAGAAACACAATGTGCTTAGGAGTTATAAAAATATCTATTCTATTTTGATATCCATATTTATTTTTCTACATCTACATATATTTTATAATATGAGCACTAAACCCCAACTATCTACACATTCAAACACTGGTAAGGTTACCTAAGGTACCTAATTCTTTTATCTGTTTATTAGTCAAAAGCATGTTTATTCATAATCGTTCGAAGAGCAGCGTAAGCCGAATAAATAGACTTGAACACAGACATAAGTGTTGAGTGGTTCAAATAGTTGACCCCGGCCGCAGACAGCTTCATGGACTTTTGGGCGTTCTGCAGCATAACCGATATCGACTTCATGTTGCTCAAGTCAAAGTTCTCCCATTTGCTATCATAGAGAGCGTCCGAGAACGTCTCGTTAGCATCGATTAGTTTCTGCCCAACTATACAGTCCATTGCCACCTGTACTAAAGCAAATGGCATCTGCACATACGTATTTTCCAACCCTCCCAGCAACTCTGCTATAAAGCCCCCGGAGAGTAAAATAAATTCTATGGCCATTGCACCCTGAAATATATTTTCAACTTTTTTAATAAGATCAATATTCATTGCGTGTATTTTCATTATGCTAACCAAACGCTGTTTAATAAAGTCATTAACGATTTTTTTCTCCTTTGTTAGTACATCGTTTTTTACATATGTTTCAGAAGGGCCTATGAATTCATCGTTTTTGGAAGCTGGATAGCCGTTGAGTGAGTCTTTCGAACTTTGAGCAAAGTTGTCAAAAGCATTCCTATCATTGCTACTACCAATACCCAAATTTTGATTTTTAGTCAATCGTTGATAATGACTTTGAGCATCATTCCAGAGATGAAGTAACTCCTGGCTCAGAGCCAACATCTGTGCTTCCGTGTAACCGACGATGATGATGAGGAATGCCGTGATGTTAGCTGGAGTGTAGCAAGTGAGGAACACGGCTAAACACTCAACAACGAAAGCGATTTCGTAGTTTGGCGATTCGAACCTTGGTTCAAGACCTGGAAAGAGATATGAAGATGTTCATTTGAGCTACAGCTGTAGCTGGAGCTCAGCTGTAGATGTAGCTAAAGTATGTGCAATATGACTAGTGGTATCACTAAGCTATAAACATTCGGTTATTACGATGGTAACGAAATAATAATACACTCCAAAAAGAGCTAAATTGTGCTCACTCCGTAGAATAACCTGGTTAGCCATGGATTTCCTTCTAAAAGTTTAAATTTTATCAGGAAAAACAAGACATGGTAATTTTTCTGTTACCGTCGCTTTTTGCAAGTACGCCAGCAGAGCTGCGGAATTTTTCTTTTATGCCCACGAAAACTTACCCCATAGAACTTGCCCGTCTTGTGTAAGATGCCTTCCAGGAGACAGGAGTGGCTTCATCGAGTACACAATGCCATTGGCATTGATTATCAGCCAGTATATTGTAGCACGTCTCTTAACTGTCCTGAGAGTTGTTTTAATATTCCTCGCCAGCCGACTCTCAGGATTGATGATCGCATCGCACTGAAGATATTCTGACACTATTTTTTTAAGTTTCTTACTGGAAAAGTAATGTTATTTCAAATGAAATAAACTATGCTCTCAGAACTCTCCTTTTCAATTTTTTAGGTAATAATTCCTTATGTGAAGTTTTAAACAATACCTAAGTAGGTAAGTACTCAGTGTTTTTCAGGCAGTATAAAAATGTGTAAGTATTTATCTATATAAGCATATTTATTTCGAAGTAGTTCGATTAGTGTAGATTGATTCATGTTTTTTTTTTTTTTATTATAGGATCTTAATTGTCAAAGTATTCTTTGAAATAAAAATAACTTAGTCTTTTTTTCACATCATCCCTTTGAACACCAATTTTGTACAGTGTTAATCACGAACATTTTGTTTCTAATTCGAATGGCACAAGTTCTTTGTCTGCCTCTTTTCTGATACTCCTTTCACACACTCAAGTGTTAACTGGAATAGATCCCTTAAAATAATAAGTTCACTCTTGTACATCACTGTATCTCTTTTTGTGATTTATGTTTTTTGTACAATTAAAGAATTTACATACATTCATACACAAGACACGTTTGGCTGTCAAATGTTCTAATCAGTGGACTAGAACCCTTACGACCCCTTACGACGCCCTTACCCTTACTGTTGTGTGACGACAGTCAGTAGACTCTCATCATACTTCACGATGGAAATTTCAGTTTATTATATCAGAGCACTTACCTTTTAATGTACATGTAAAGCAGCTTAATAACCCCAATGAGACTGCTGATCAAGAGGGAGAAGAGAATGATGTAAACTTGCAACTCGCCGCCGCCATGCCAGCAGATGAACCATATCGTAGACACGTGGAAGGTGTAGAAGTAGGAACAGAAAGTCACCGCCATGAACAAGTAGATTGCGGGAGAGATAGCTGAGAAGAGAAGAATCAATAATCAGAAGGACATGGCACATCTTCTACAGTTTCTAGACGCTTTGGAAGTACCTATTCTTAATAGAAACTAGCATACTTAAGGTAATGAAATTGATAAAGAGTCTACACAGACGCTCTACATTTAATCTGCAGTTCGATTGCTGTTGGTGTCGGCGTTTATTTTTTCATTGTATGACTGCAAGTGGACTGCGCAGTAGGTCTGCAGATTTGATGCAATTATTTTAACAGCAGAACAACTGCAACAGCATTAAAACTACAATTTTATAGCTGGATTACCGTCTGTGTAGACCCCAATTGGCAATCAATGAGTCTGTGAAGGTGTGTGGGGGGTCCGGCTCGGTGTAGAATATATGACACGTCTTTATGAGAGTAATGCTTTATTAAGACTAAAGACTTAACCTACGTACATTTGCCCACTACAATTCAATTGGACTTTATAAAACATAAGTTTTTTCATTCTCGTGTAAAAAAGTTTAAATAGAATCGATCTATATTCAGTTTGAAGATTTTGGATTTCGATAGACGATAGACGCTCTTCAGCGACCTGACTGGGCGTTTTCGTCGCACACGCAGCAGTGTGAAAGGTCACCCATATGAGGTTAACCTTGAAGCCTACTATGTTATACCCTTAAATGTTTGAACGCCAAAAACACCTAAAGGTGTCCTTTGCTGTCGTAAAGACGGCCTCAGAAGTATAGCTTAAACACTTAAGAACTTTGTCATAGTAACTTATGAAACGAGAGTTGCTCGAATTTGACACATTACTGTCAGCGACAAGGTTTCTGAGGCTGATCGTACCATGCCACCGACCCATATAGTCGTCCAAATACACGATGTAATAGCGACCTATGAGCACACGCGTAAGGTTCAAGTTGGCGTTTGACAATATGGTGACATCGCATGCGTGGCAACTCGTCTACATCGTTGGCGTTGAAAAGGTTAAGCCTACTGACATTTCGGGTTCCTTGAATCGATTTCCAGCGCGAGGATCCGCAGAAACACAGCCACGTTCGACACCATGGTCGACAGGTCAGGGTGGTGTAGACCAAACTTTCGAAGCGTCTCCATCACTGCAACGTCAGTTAACTTAAGATCATTGTGTACCCAGCAGTCTTCATACAAACGGTGATAACGTTTTGCACCCTCTAAACCTAAGCTCTAAACCCTAGCCTACTAATAAAGCCATTTTTTTTGTATGTAGTCGTTATGCCTTAAAGCTAGTTATCGCCGTGGAAAACGTTATCGCCGTTTGTATGGAGAGCGCTTTTTACCCGACTGCGCGACGCAAAGGAGGGTAATGTGTTTATCAGCCTATATATGTATGTATGTTTGTTCCTTAGTGGCGATCTAGAGGCCAAATGCGTGGGCCGATTTTGATGATTTTTACGTCAGTCGATTCGTCTTAATCTTGCGAGTGTCACGAAAGATATGAAAATAATCAAAATTTAATATGGCGACCACCAGACGCCATATTGTGAAAAAGAAAAAAATGAGAGTCGATCAACTATATTGAGTGTTTGAAAATCATTTTTAGGTTTCTCATATTCTTTTTCATTTTGAATGGCCGATAAGGATCTATAATGATTTAAAGTTGGTTAGCAACCATTCTCACTTAATCCGAACTAAAAAGTGTAAAATAAAAAAAGTAAATTTAAAAAATCTAATTTAAAGGTATTGCAGGTGGTAGGACCTTGTACAAATCCGTCCGGAACGCTACTACCATCTTCTTCGCTAATCCAGCTGTTGAGCAGCAGTGCTTGCACTGTGGTGTACCGGCGGGAAGAGCAAGACAGCCAGTGAAATGAAAAATCTTCAAAAATTGCGATACGTAATACTTGAACGCTCCCTTCGCCATTTCAAAAGCTCATGAACCAACCAATTTTACTGAGAATACACACCATACTTACTTGCTACTACTAACCATTTTGTTCTATTATTTAGACCTGCCAATTCGCACGCTTAGTGTTAAAGTGACTCAATTCTGAATTTGATATTTCCCAAAATTAAACCCTATGTCTTTTAATTAAGGTGATATTTTGGGACGTGTGTTATTCAGAAATGGGTCACTTTAATACTAAGCGTGCGAATTGGTAAACCTATTGGGACCACGTTAAGCTCAAGAGATTCAAAAGTTCTACCATTACAGTTCTGTATGAAGAACAAACGTGACCTTGTTCAAATTCAAATTCAAATCATTTAATCCAGGAGCTGGTCCCATAAAATGTAAGTGACAATTGTTGCTTACAAAACTATGTTAGTCGGCATCTATTCGAATTACAATTACTTTGCATGTCAATTAGAGGTAACAATAAAAATAAAAACAATAAAAGTTAAATGGAATGTCATAGTAAAATAAATAGAATTAATCATAATTAATAAAAATAAAAATTGCAAAAGGTTAATTAATACATTTCTATAACATAAAATTAAATTAAATCAAAAATTAAAATTAGGACAAATTAAATTACCTTAGTTTTGGCATTTTTTCTTACGGTTACGACTACATGGCATTGCAATATAATATTAGCTGCTGTCTACCACCGGGTCAAACAAAAATCTAATGGCTTCTATGTGCAAATAATCAAAGTAAATGTAACGGAGGTGCAAGGGTAAAGTCAAATACACAACTTTTTATGACTACAATCAAATGGCGCAGTTCGTTGAAAGATACTAATCTGTGTATTGAAGTGCCATTATGGATTTAGAACCAAACAGTGCATGCGGATCATCCTCTGTGGAGAGTTCCGTAGCAATTGTTCTTAAACCGCGATTAGAATACGATACGGTATTCTAAATACTTTTTTTTATTTCCAAAATTGATAGAGATGGTTAAAAGAAGAAAAACTGTAATAACTGTCACGAGTAATAAAACGACATCGGGCGTGAATCGCGAAAACGCTCTATCGCGCTGCTTACAGGACCAGTGATGTCACTATAGTGATTTTGTATGGAGCCAACGCTAAATCGTGTTTATTTTTAATACTGTAAGCTTTTAACTAATTACAAATATACTAAAATTTTCTACATTTTTTATTTGGATTCGAATGACATATTTCGAAACAAAAAAATTAACTTTTTCTCTTCGTCATCTTTGTAACTTTGTATCACTGTAACTTCTAAAATATCAGGTTTTTTTACCTACTTCTTTGGACATAAATATGTTTTTAGTGGTCGTCTATAACAATTTTGCACTTTTATGCTATTAAATTTTTGAGTGGAATACCGTATTGAAGAGTAACGTCAGCACACTGTAATTTCATAGAAATAGGAATGAAACTTGACGCAAGTCTATGGAATGGCATTGTGCTGACTTTACTGTCCAATCCAATTCTAATCGCGGTTTGACAATACTACAAACGAAAAAACTATATTACCTAGTTTTTATCAGGAAAGCTTCTGTCAAAGTTATGTGGTGCCTTTGATGATTTTTAGTACATTTAAGTCGTCTTCTAATTTCGGTAGATATCTTTTAAATTATGATATTTTGCGATATTAGTGTAAATGCTGGTAATTATTCATAATTTATAGTATAATACTTTGTTGTAAGTAATTAGAAAATAATTTAGACAAGAGAGCTTAGAGAGCGGTTATCAATTTATTTTTACATTTTAAGTAGAGGCATTGATAATTTTATTCTGAGTACATTTTTACATAGCACGATGGTAGTAAACTGGCATCCGTTTCGCCCGATGGAAAGAAATTATCGACTCCAATTAACATTGTATAGTGCATACATAATATACACTGGGCACAAGTTTTCAATCAAAAAATATTTAAAAAAAGTCTTAAGCTAGCACTCCATCATGCGGCATTAGCCAAATATTCGTATTGCGTCTTACTCGTTCTTCACTAAATGGACGAAAGTTCATGCATCTAACCTTGCAAAAAGGGAGTTATAAAACTTATAAAAGAAACCCTGTCTAATTCGCCTTGTTACGCGAGAATTTTCTTTGAAATATAGGTCCGCAACGCAATAACATTTAAAATCCTTTGTTGAAGTCGTTAATGAAACGGTCAGGGCTTCTTTTAGCACGTTTTTCATATCTTACCTTACCTGAGAACTTTCAACAAAGAACTCCATCAGATAACGTTTATGATTATTGCGCTTACAAAAACAGTTTATTTTTTAGAGGGTTTAATATTTTGTACTAACTTAAGTCAATATATTGAACTGGAATCCCTTGCAATGCAAACATAATTCCAAATTTAGATACGGCAATTTTTCAAAAAGTTGGGAATGTTGCCTGAAATTTTTACATTGAAAATATCGCAATTTTGAATGTTCAGCTGGTACATCACGGGAATGGACAAGTTGTTGGAACTTCTCAAAAAGGTGGGAATGTTCTTAGATTTTCTTTTACATTGACAGTTTCGCATCTTGGAAAATTTCCTCCAACACAACATAGGGAGGGATGGACAGGTTGGCAAAGATTCTCAAAAACGCAGGAATGCGATCGGATTTTATTTTACATCAAAGGTATCGCAGTTTTGGATAGTTTCCGCCGACTTTGCTGACACATGATAGGGATGGAGAACTTTCTGAATTAACAAAAAAATGAGAATGTTCTAAAAAAAATTGAGTATTTCCGCTAGAACATCATAGAGTCCGTATTAAAAGAACCGACCCCATGTCAAAGTTTTATCAAATAATTTCACTTTACGTGGCCTAGAAAGGTGCGGTTGTGGTTGTCTGGAAGAGATCGCTTTTAGCGATAAGACCGCCTATTGTGTGCCTTTTTTATGTCTCTATATTGTATCTTTTTGTGTTTTGTGGTGTTCAATAAAGAGTTATTGTATTGTATTGTGCGGTGTCATTACCAGTTTAAATAACAACTAACAAACATTACCTATTTGAAAAGGTGGAATGTTTGATATTTATAAAAAAAAAATAACAAAGCAATGCAACATCTTTACTAAGTGCTAAATATAAATAGGGTATAAAGAAAAACACAATACCTAATTATTTGGTAATAGTAACGAATTTAACCAAGAAAAATCGTGATCAAAATTATTAACGTACCTGCTTTAGCAGAACTTAACTTACAACTTACTGAAATTAAACTACACTTTACCCACATAAATAATAAAGTCATAATACCAAATTAATTTAATTTATTTTCGAATTAAAGACAAAAGAAAAATATATCGTACAATTTAAAAACAGTTCAGAGGGTTACAATTAACCCATCCAGATGTCACTCAACATTTGCTCTACGATAGCAGATAATTTCTGTAGGCGATATTTTAATATGAATAAATTATCTTATAATTGAATGTTTCCAACGTATATTTTTTCCCCGACTACGCCAAAACGAAGGATTATGATTTTAACATTTTGTCTCTATCTGTTTCCCTGTGTAGGTCCAAACGGATGAACCAAATTTGCGATGCAGTCATTTATATGAGTCAGTTGAAGGACGATGCAGATTGTAATCAGCTTAATTGTAGCAAATTACTTTGAAATCTAAATCATGCTATTTAAGTTAAAATTACTTCATTATAAAAGTTATTGAAATGCCACAAGTGTCATTGAGGATTCAAATTTTGCGACCTCTGACTCAGAACCGGCCAACCTCATAAATTTGCTAATAATAATGGGTTGTTAGGTTAGTTAGGTCAAAATCGAAGAAGATAAATAAAACAGCCTTTAAACCCTACTTTAATACCACAACCCATAGTCGTCTGTTTTGTTCCGTAACTCCTTTATTTTTGCTAAGTTCTGCCAGATCTGATTAGCTTCTCCTTGAGCTCCATGTCGATGTATCCACCGAACACGTAATGTCCGCGATGCGTCAGGTTCGCGTAGATGCGCCCCTTCGTGAACGGGAACCCGGGCGGGATGGCCGCCGACGGGATCGACATGTTGTACATGTGGTAGTCGTCCTACGGATCACAAGAATATGAAATTTCATTTGAAAAGATACGTGTATATGAGAAAATGAAACGAATATGGAAAAAAAACAATCGTTAGAATCATTTCGCGTGCATCGTATATCTGTAATTGTAATAGCTATTCTTTTAAGTTTTTTAAAAAACAGTTTTTAATGGTATGGCTGTCAGTTAAAGAATTTGACAGGATTGAGCAGAGAGTACCTAAGAACTTCACAAGAATTTGTTTTGTAAAGAAAACCTCTTCACTCATATACGAGCGCTTTTCTTAAGATTGTCTTTGCCGCATAATAGAAAAAGCTACCTAGATGTCACGACTGACTGTTGTGTCATTTGATAAAATATGAGAATAGATTGTAGTTATTGAAAATGGGGTGCGTGTCGGGTTTCCTCCTCGTGTGCCTAAGTGCTGCGGTTCCCTTATGGACTTCTCCGGGGGGAAGAGCAGTGCTTGGGCCGGTGCACCCTGGGCATCGGTCAATAATTTCCTTGCCCTTATGGTGGGATATCATTGGCCGATGGCTAATAACCCGACGGGGGATGGGGGGGGGGGGGGTCTTTTGACCCAAACCGTACAGTTTTATTTTTCACTGACATTGGCACAAGCCTCGTGGCCGCCATTAAAGAATAAAGAATAAAGAATAAAGTTATTGAAAATAATAAATTTCCCTTTAGATATAAGAAGAGCTGAAATAAAGGCTTTAAATGTGGTTTCTTTCGTTTTTACAGTTGAGTGAATATTTTGTTAACACATAATGTAATTGGTTAAATGTTTTAAATTTGTATTGTAAATAAATCTTTCGTTTTTACAGAGAAACGCAATTACGTCTTTGTTTCATTATTCAAAAATACCTATGATATTACTATATACAGATCATAAAATCTAAAGTTTGTTTAATAATACATATGTATATCAACCAATAAAGAAGATTTTAAGAAATCCAAGAGCCAGGTTTTGGATTACCTATCAGGTTTTTCGTTTCATTGCAACGACCTTATAATCCGTTGTCTGATTGAAACCTTTAGTTGTATAATTATTAAAAAACCATAATTGCCTACGTACCAATGGGTACTTACCTATACGAATGTATTCTCCTTAAAAGAATGATATAGTATTCTTAAAATATGTATACATTGTATACATTCACGACCTTAACTTGGATAAATATAAAAATGTATATAGAAGACAAGCCTAGGACAAATAATAATAATAATAAAGTTTCAAGGTAACAAGGAGGTTTATTTATTGTGATAATATAAATGTCATCATTATTAGACTTTTCCATATTGTGAGCATCATTCAGTTAAGAGTCCGTCCTATTATTTTGATTGTTTTGATTGTTCAGAGGTGCAATTTTTGAATCTCACCAGCTGACTAAAGCTCACAAAAATGGCCGGATCTCTCTGAAAAACGGCCATTTTGGTGAACTTTAGTCACCCGGTGAGAATCAAAAATCGAGCTCCAGGCACACATATTGATTTTAAGCTTACCCACTTTAATCACTCATAATTTCTGAAATAAATGGCCTCAACGCTGACGCATTCACCGTTGTCTCCTAAACGATTAAATGTTACACAATCGTAGTGCTGCCGAAAAACACACCGTATAATAGGCAGGGGTTTTTTTTTAGTCGGACCTCCATTGTTTTTAAGTCTGTGTTGTGACTTATTAATTTTAGTTTTTCTTTGTAAATCTTACGCAAGATTTTTACTAACTAGGTATAGTCCGGCAACGCCACGGAAAAAAAAACCAGGGGAAATGCTATGTACGCGTAATGCGCGTGCCAACATTACGTACTGTTGTACGTAACCTCCGCTAAACCGCTCCCAGTCGTGTTCTGTCATCCCGCGGAGGTGTTAGTCTCGCGAAATACCTTATTTTTCCCTAGCCATGCTGTATTGTTCAGTTTTAGAGTGCAAGAACCATAGTAGGAGTAAAAATCTTCAAAATGGGGGTGTTTCGTACGATTTTAATAATATTCCATAATAAATCTTAGTTATTTTCATTGTACTAATAATTTAACAGAACATTTTGTTAAAATTGAACCGTACTTCATTACAATAAAGTTTATTATTGATTGATTGCAATTACTATTTCGCTCTAGAAAGTTCTGCGCTACAGTTGGTACAACAATGTTGGGTGGGGACACTGTTTTTATCGATACATGTATCGATGAAAGAAATTAAGTAATCTTTATTATGTAATCATCTATTCATTTTTATACATAATAATATATCTGTAACAAGTCCGTGTCTGTACATTAAATTTTTTTTGAGAAAAACTATTACTAGGGCTATTTATAAGCGCAATAGAATCCAAAACTACGATTTTTAGAATTATTATCTGTTTGTCTGTGCGTTTGTTCACGCTAATCTCAGAAACGGTTTGAATAGTTGAAAATATATAAATGTTCGCATACATCATTTGTTGAAATTAAAATTAAGACTTTCGAAACGCCAGTTTTTAACAAATACGTTTTATTTCAGGGACAATGAATAAAAAATGAAAATGAAACAATACGCGTTTTACTAAAACCCAATACGTAAAATGATACATTTCGTATCGATAACTGTTTTAATATCTGTGGATACTAGAATAGAGACCAACTTGAATTTTGACAGCTGTTCCAAATTTAATTTCATAACGTCACGAGATATCGGTAATGTGATGACCAATAAATAACAGATTTACCTACTACCACAGACAAGAAAATTCTTATAATAACGTTGGTTGTAATAATGCTGGTCATTTCCTAAGGTTTTTGAACGCGTTATTGAGCACTTATGATATGTGTGTAGATAAATTGCTTTATCTACACACATCATAACTGCGAAAAACCGTAACTGCAAAAAACCAACAAACGAATGACAACAGCAATGGCGGCAATGTGATCCATCCGTCAAGCAGAACGTTTTTTAAAAATCTTAGACAAACGAATGAAGTCCCTATTTTCATGTCACTTGAGATCAAATATCGTGCGTTTATATTAAAAAAACATACTGGATTGACGTTTCGTATCAATAACTGTTTTAGTATCTATGGATACTAAAATAGAGACCCACTTGAATTTTGTCAGCTGTTCCAAATTTAAACTCATATCGTTACAGAAATCGGTATGCAATGCCAATTAAAGTTCAGATTTACCTACTACCACAGACAAGAAATTTCTCATAATAAAATTGGTTGTAATAATGCTGGTCATTGCCTACGGTTTCTGAACGCATTATAGAGCACTTATGATATGTGTGTATCTAAAATAAGTTTTACTACGAAGTATACACACCTTTACACGTGTCGTGTTTCACTTTCAAGAAGTATAAACGTGTGAAGTGTGAATAGTCGTGGGAAACAAGCATTTAACTTAAAATTGCACTTTTTGCCGTCAAAAAAGTATTTATTTATAGCTTACTTTTTTAATTATAGCCTAAATTTGTAACTTTAGGTCATGGTAGACCTATTATACATAACCTAATTAATACAAGTAAGGCTGAATAGACTTCACGCTGTTTCATGTGAAGGCAGAGGCAGGCGGGTTTGAAGTCGAAACATCTTACCATGTCTGTCTATAATGTCATAGAATATAATATAATTAATAATTCAAAATGAACAACACCGATGTCTGGTACAATTATACATAACCTAATACAAGTAAGGCTGAATAGACTTCACGCTGTTTCATGTGAAGGCAGAGGCAGGCGGGTTTGAAGTCGAAACATCTTACCATGTCTGTCTATAATGTCATAGAATATAATATAATTAATAATTCAAAATGAACAACACCGATGTCTGGTACAATATTTTGTGTGCGATGAAAGACATCGATATCGATAGATAGCTAGCATAGCTACAACCCGTCTACTCGGTCTGTCAAAACGAACCAAAACCATGTGTCACTTTGAATTTTTAGTACGAAAGCCGGTCGCAAAATTTCTTACCTACTTGATACCACGATATCCGCTTAGAAATCCACAATCGATTTTACTTTTTTGTATCTACCAGTAAATTTCTGACGGCGAATTTCTTTTCTGATGATGTGACAGTCATTTCAGGGTAGTCACTTGGGTAAAATACGCCCCAATTTTTGCACCGAAAGTGGCACTTTACAACTTTTGCAAGTCCATAATTGGCAGATTATTACATTCAGACTTAGCATCTTTTTTAATGAGAAACCATTGTGCATTTCATCGCGGTATCAAGTAGGTACTAAATTCTGCGGCCGGCTCTCCTTCTATTGAAGTGAAGTTGTTTTAAGTGACATCTAGTGTTGAGTAGCGGAACTACGAAGCCAAATTTTCATTTGACGTTTACATATTAATGTCATATATTCAGTTTGATGTTAATATAAAGTAAACCTTACACGTTACTCATAAGGTATGTTTTACTTACGAAAACGTGTGTACCATTTGTCTTATATCGTTTGACAATTTTAACCAATCAAGATTATGTTATTTTAGTGAGTTGATACTGGAAGACAGAATATCTATAAAGAGCCATACTAAAATTAAAAAACCAAGTTTGTGTATTTTATTTTCTATCCATGTAATTGCAATTAACTTTACTAGCTGCTGGCCGCAGTAAGAAATTAGAACATAATATGTATGTATGCTTGTTGGTATGTATGAAAAAATCTATATTGAATACAAAAAAAAAAAATAACATAAGGCTGACCTCTGGACGGTGGTCCACTTAAGGGATGTCTTTCCATCGATTAACCATTGATCATTTGACAGGTCATTAGAGTCTAGACACACTATATACAGCTGAGTTTATTTTAATTCTAGAGACTAATTTGACATATTGATAATGGTTGTTTTTATTATAATGGTTTTGATGAAAAAAAAAACGATTCAGGGGTAAAATTTGGCCAAAGTAAGGATTTCATATTCAAACGTTTATCAACTTAGTTTCTAAAATAAAAAACAAAACTGATTATTGTGTCCTTTCTTAGAGTTCAAGCTTTTGCTATAGAATACTCTATCCCCTGGCTGTGAAAAACGAGCATGTCTGATTTTAAAATAAAAAAAACTTTGTGCACTTATAAGACAACTTATCACTTCTTTTGTGTCCAATGACTAATTCAAAAGTAAAGAGCGTTGTATTTGAATTGATTAAAAGTACACATACAAAATAACCATGAAATTGATTTATAATTTAATCCGTATTGTAATAGTATTTTATGCAACTGTTGCATAATGAGGGGTCTTAAAACACGAGTGTGGTTTTATGAAACGAGCGTCAGCGAGTTTCATAATAGGATCACACGAGTGTTTTAAGACCTAATTATGTACAGTTGCATACATTACTTTATCTACACACATATCATAAGTACTCTATGATGGGTTCAGAAGCTATAGGGCAATGACTTGCATTGCTACTAACTACTAGTATTAGGTACTTATTAAATATCTATAGGCTGTACACATTAAAATAATGTATTAAAAAATGAATTTTCACAAATATAGAAACAAATTAGAAAACTTCTCATAATAATATTGGTTGTTATAATGCTGGTCATTACCTACGGTTTCTGAACGCATTATAGAGCATTTATGATATATGTGTAGATAAACGAAAGTTATAATGCAATGAATGGTCCTAGTATTTACTAACCTTTCCAGCACATAGAACTAGCAACAAGGTTGCGTAGCAAAACATCAGTAGATACTTGTTATTTAGACACATAACTTTAATTTTCAATGGAGTCGACAAGTTTCTGGATAGCCAGTTATAAAAACAATGGCCACCACGCAACGGCCTCAAAGAATTACTGTTTTTAATGTTATTGTATTGTTAATATTATGCAGCACATCAATATCGTTCGCGTTGAATGATTTTATGCACTACCCAAAGCCAAACCACGGACTAACTTGTATATAATCTGTGCCTAAACATTAAGTTATCTTACGCTACGGCAAAGACAGACAGAAGCGCCCGAGTGAAAACTTACTGTCAATGTCATTCTTAACTGTGTAAATGGTTATTCTTTACACTAGCTTCTTCCCGCGGCATTACTCTCGTGAAGAATAAACAATTTAAGAGAATTGCGTAACAAGCCTCGTCAAGTGTCCTCCATCGGGGGCGAAACGTTTTCCACTTCATTCCTTTATAGCTAAACGTAATTTGAGTCAATGATTCTAAATTCAAAATAATTTACCGTGGGAAATGTATTTCGTGATTAACTTGATTAAAATCTGCAGCCCAACAATTGTGGTAATTCAATGCTCTTTTGGGCATAATATTAACAATACAATAACATTAAAAACAGTAATTCTTTGAGGCAGTTGCGTGGTGGCCATTGTTTTAATAACTGGCTATCCAGAAACTTGTCGACTCCATTGAAAATTAAAGTTATGTGTCTAAATAACAAGTATCTACTGATGTTTTGCTACGCAACCTTGTTCCTAGTTCTATGTGCTGGAAAGGTTAGTAAATACTAGGATCATTCATTGCATTAGAACTTTCGTGTACAATACGGACTAAATTATAAATCAATTTCATGGTTATTTTGTATGTGTACTTTTAATCAATTCAAATACAGCGCTCTTTACTTTTGAATTAGTCATTGGACACAAAAGAAGTGATTAGTTGTCTTATAAGTGCATAGTGTTTTTTTTTCGCCATCACCCTTGTTTTTCTTGCCATCACCCTTTTTTTTGTGTTGTCATTCATTATAGAGCATTTTAATTTAAATGTAAAAAAAAATACAAAAAAGAAAAATCTAAAAATTTTAAAAATAAAAATAATTTCGATTACAATTTTTTTACAACAAATGGCGTCATCTCTCGTCAGCTAACAGGCATTCATAAATGACCAAGTCGAACGAGATAACTTGATTAAGTTTCTCATAGATGACACCGAGGGTAGTTTTTCCAAAGAAAAAATATCGATAATGTAATGACCGTAAAGACGAAACACATTGAAACATTCGCAGGGTATGGCAGTGGTGGTGTGGCGAAACTGGAAAACGCAAGGCACGGAATGCTGATGTTGCAGGTTCGAATACTGCCATCACCCTAGTTTTTTTAAATTTAATTTAAATGTAAAAAAAATACAAAAAAGAAGAATCGAAAAATTTTAAAAATAAAAATAATTTCGATTACCAAAATCTATTATACTACTATTTGTTTTCCTATATTTTTTCAACATAACCATCTTTTACACTATTATTCATCATCATTATCTATTTTATGTAGATTTGTTTTTAATAAAAAAAATTGAACATTATATACATTAAACTGAATAATGTCCGTTGCAATAAATATCTATCATACTACTATTTGTTTTCCTATATGTTCTCAACCGAACCATCTTTTACACTATTATTCATCATCATATCTTTTTTATGTAGATTTATGTTTATTCATAAAATTGAACATTATTATACATTTAACTTCATAATGTCCGTTGCAATAAACATATCATACCACTATTTGTTTTCCTAAATTTTCTAACATAACCATCTTTTTCACAATTATTCATCATCATATCTATTTTTACACCCTTTCGAATTCCCTAATCGGTACCTCGCTGGCAGCGAGCGAGCGAAGCGAGCGAGCAAAACCTTTTAGGGCAGAAGCGACTCGGATAGCCTTCGGTGTTAGGTATTTTTTTGTTACAACATAGAAAAGGATTATTTCCACTAGGTATTATTTTCTGTAACATTATTACAGATTAAATAACATAGAATGATTTTTACAACGGCACTACCTATTAATAATAGTATAAAAAAAATAGTTTATGATTAAGAATGTTATGAAAAAAAAATTGTTGGAGTAGTACATAAAGTTTCAACAGTGAAGTTATTACTTAAAATAAACGGAAACTGAGTGTTATGGACTACGTTAATAGTAAAAAAAATTGTAGGAACGAAAATTTTAGGACCAGTGATCATTAGGAGTACAAATCATTAGGAAATTAATTTTCGGAAAATTGAGCTTTATAGACTACGTTAATAGTGAAATAAATTGTAGAAACAAAAACTTTAGAAAACAAAACTTTAGGACCAATGATCATTAGGAGTACAAATCATTAGGAAAATTTATTTTTGGAAAATTGAGTGTTACAGACTACGTTAATAGTAAAATAAATTGTAGGAACGAAAACTTTAGAAAACAAAACTTTAGGAACAGTGATCAATAGTAGTACAAATCGTTATCAGTGATGAACTTTAGCGAACCCAATATGGACCCTATTAAATTATTGGCAAGGATAAAATGCATTTATCGCAACAAATCAAAAATTTTATTTAACTCTTTTACGATTTTTAGTTCGTGATAAAAGAGTGATTTGTTATTTAAACGACCATATCATGAAATACTTAACTGATCCAGGACACTTATACAGACGTGAATTAAGTCTAGTAAACCGACACTTTGCAATTCCTTGCCTTATTTTTATTTGCATACATTCGTCGTCATTCTAAAGTTCTACATAAGAACTATTGTTTTCAGGTCAGTTATTATATAGTGACCGAGCACGCAGTAATAACGCACGTGAACAGTTCGTACGCGTGCTGTGCGAACTTCACGTCGACGCGGCATGGACGGCGCAGCCCCATGTACTATGTGGACATCCACTACCAGTCCGTCGTGCCCTTCGATAACACAATGAAAGTACTTATTATGCTCTTAAGATTATTGAGTACTCAGCACTGTTATTCTCTGAGCGCACAGCGCGGACTCGACGTCGAGGCATGCGTGAGGTGCTGCCCCAGCGTCGATCTCGTCGCCGTTGCGCTAAGATAATCACTCTCCAGCACTCTCCATACAAACGGTGATGACGTTTTCCACCCTCTGAACCTCGTAGTATTTTTTTTTGTCGTCATTGTGCCTTAGATAGAACTAGGTTTGAATGTTTAGATTTTTTTTTTAATTCCGTGTAGTTAAAAAAATATTCACACTTTTTTGTTTTTGTATGAAACTCCTAAAATGCAAATATTATCAAATCTATAAATAACGTTTAAATAATCAGAACATTCAAACCTTGTTCTAATGTATAATGAAAAACAACATACCAAAAAAACATTGCTATAGGATAAGGTTTAGAGGGCGGAAAACGTTATCACCGTTTACACACTTCTCCTAAAACATTCGTTTCCTTCAAAATATAGCACGCTTTTAATGCAGATGCAATGTGTTCATTAATTTATGACAAAGGTTCTACGGGGTGGTTTTCTAAGCGACGCGTTCGAAGTCGAAGTAGCGTCTTGTCTCGTATGCGTGCGCTGGTATGAGCAAGTAAGAGAAGAAAAACAGAGCGGGGTGAATTACAAAGATTTTCAATTTTATTTTTTGGTCATCAGACAGTGGTGTCCGGAGAGGGCAAAATGCTCAAGAATGTTTGAACAAGCGCCAACTTTTTGGACTTGGACATACAAGGTGTAATTTATCACCAGCAGTCACACCTCACCGCATTATATCTATAATCTTGCAGGTAGACTTCTATTTCTACGAGTTCCTGAGCAACGAGTACCGGCGCGGTTTCGTGGAGATGCACTTCAAGTGGTGCGATCTGATCCACAAGGATCCGTTCTTCGGTGCTGCCATGAATCAGGGCAAGTTCCGCCAACCATGCCCGTTTCCACCGGTACGACTTACACTTACTTTGTTAACAGGACCCCAATTCTGACATTCATCGAGATTCATCTCACGATCGTGATAAGTCAAAAAAATACAGATTTTGAAGGGATCTGACAGCTCTTTATGACATAGCTCGAATGTGACTTCATCTCTAATGACTCGAGATTTGTCCCGCAGGTCTGGCGCACATCGTCCACTTTTTCAACGTCATATCTACTCGAAATACAACATTATTGCAAAAACAAGCTAACTATACAATTCTAGTATATGCTAGGTTGAGGAAGCAAGTAGACGAAATGTAATCGGATTACTGTTTTTCTTTTGCCCCTAAACAAATGATGTAAGGGAGTGATCCTTGCAAACTTAAAAACACCGCGCCGTACCACGCCGCACTCCCCCCCCCCCCCCCGCGCGCTATAATGATTCCGTAAATGTTACATCAGAATAGCTCTAATATTTTGTCTCTGGTCGCAAACTTATAAAACATTCACATATACCTTCCATATTTATATACAAACTTTCATCCCCTATTCCCTATTGTTATTTTACACCCTTGTGAGTAAAACTTTTACAAACTTTGAATGTCATATTTATTTATATCGAATCATCAGCCTAAAAATAAGTTTCAAGCTTCTAGCTCTAAAAATGACGATACTTCCATACAACTTTTAATCCCCCCTTTCAACCCCTTTTAACTCTTTCTCAGGTTCTACACTATCTGTGCACCAAATTTCATTTAAATCGGTTTAGTAGTTTTGGCGTGAAGGCGCGACAGACAGACAGAGTTACTTTCGCATTTATAATATTAGTAAGGATTTGTTCGAGGATTACTTCAGTATCGTTGATGCGATTTTTGTATAATTTGGAAGAGTATGTAATTAATGTTGATACAATTTTCTAGTTCGAACATGAGCAAAATCAATAGGTATAAAGTGAGGGGATGGTGGTGATGATGCGTACTATTAGTTTATTCCGCTGAAAAAGCTTTGCTTTTATCCTGTATTTTCGTTTCTTAGTAAGTTTTTCTTGTCCGCAGGACGACTACCACATGTACAACATGTCGATCCCGTCGGCGGCCATCCCGCCCGGGTTCCCATTCACGAAGGGACGCATCTACGCGAACCTGACGCATCGCGGACATGACGTGTTCGGTGGATACATCGACATGGAGCTCAAAGAGAAGCGACTCAGACCTGGCAAATATTAGAAAAACATTTGTGCACACAATTATATTTTACTTAGGTTTTTTGGATGGCTTTAAACTTGGTTTTTATTTTCACACTGATGGCTTTCCCTTGTACATAAACACTCAGTTAACATATAAACCGGAACCGCATATTTGTTCAGCTTTTGCATAATTCACATGGTGCAAGTGATGAGGCAACGATAACTGGTTTTTCAAGCGTTATAATTTTACCGCTAACGGGATCACTTAGCGCAGACAGGCTGCATATTTGGCATCACAGAGTTGCCCTTTATTTTGTGAACTGCGAATTAACCAATTTGAAGATCGTTGCCAAAGTCGTGACCATCTCTCCCTTATATATTACGTAACGTCATGGTCGATACCATGACGTGTTAAGTAATATACTGACTTCATCAGTCATTGTGACGTACGAACGTCATCCCAACCAAAAAAATGTTTTTTTTTAATGAAATGGGAAGGCAAACAAGCAAGTGGGTCACCTGATGGTTAGTGATCACCACCGCCTGTAGACACCCGCAACACCAAGGAGATTGCAGATGTGTTGCCAACCCAGAGGGCTAAGATGGAATACATCTTGTGCCAGTAATTGCACCGGCTGTCTTGCTCTCCACGCCGGAACACAACAGTGCAAGCACTGCTGCTTAGCGGCAGGATTATCGAGCAAGATGGTGGTAGCGATCCGGACGAACCTTGCACATGGTCCTACCCCCCGTGTATAATTTTCGGTACTGTTGTTGGTAAAGAAAAATAGGTAGGAGCAACAAAATTTGTTGATATGAACCTCCGCAAAGTAACGCCTGAATCTATTAATTAGGTAGGAGCAACTTTTTCTTTTAGGTCTTGGCAACTCTATCCGTGGGTTGAACATTGGGAACCGTCATTTAGTCGGGGTACGGTGCCGTAGGTGTCTGGCGTAACGAATGTTCGCCATTTTTGTGACATTCAAGAACTTCTATAATGAAGTCAATTTGATTTCCTTTGTTGTTTCCATCATAGCTAAATTTAATTTGAGTTGCATGATTTTAAATTCAGAATAATTTACAGTAACAAATATTTTTCGTGATTAATTTGATTAAAATCTGCAGTCCAACAATTGTGGTAATTTAACGCCCAAAAATGTAAACGAACCATTTTATCTCTTAATTGACTCTGTTCGTTTAATATTAAATGCCGCAGGCAGAAGCTAGCGTAAAGAATAACCATTTACACAGTTAAGAATGACTTGACAGTTGGTTTCCACTCGGGCGCTTCTGTCTGTCTCTGCCGTAGCGTAAGATCACTTAAAGTTTGGGCACAGATTATATACAAGTTAGTCCATGATTTAGGTCTCGGCTAAGTTAATGCAAAAGACCTATCCAATGACATCCGATACCTACCATGGAGTAGACAAGAAAAACTTTGCGTGTAGAGGAGGTATCATACAATTTTTTGATTTAGCTCATATCTCAATAGTTATTAGAATTAAGTTGCTGGAGGTGGGTATTTAAATATACTTTCAAAGTGCCATTAATAACAAATGACCAGAACACATAGTTTATGAGTTGAACCACAGAATAAACAATAGTACTAACGTACAGAAACTTCTCTTTTTCGCCCACCATTAAACGAATTCCAACTTTATGATCAGGCACAAAAAGTTCATGTTACTTCATAAACATTCGCCAGGCGGCATGGGTCAAAAGGAAGGCGCCGCCCGCGCCCGCCTTCCACCCGCAATGCCCTGGTGCACCGCTAGGGTTGGGCTGCTTACTATAATACTATCACATATCACAACGCGCGACACAGAGTGAGCGGGCGGGCGCTGCAAGCCGGCAACCTACTGCGATTAACCGATGCCATAGGTAATGCGGCATGCGTACCTACAGTGCGGAGTGGAACCCCCCTGGTTGAACTGCAAAAATTTTTAAAAGTCGAATCTAATTAAAATATAAAAAATGCTGCTTAACATCGCGCTTTGCGTTTTTACGCCTTTGATTGGTAAGATACGACGGCTATTTCCATTGACAGCTAAAGGAGTGAACTAAGGAGTAACTTCGTAATTGTACTGTATTTAGTTAAATTTAAAATGCTATATAATGAATGACAACACAAAGAAAAATTAGGGTAATGTATTACAAATATATTGTATTTAGTTATATTACAAGGGTCATGCCAAAAGAATTAGATTCTCAAGAAGTATACAATTTGTTCTTTGTTACAGGTATAATTTTTTTCAAATTATTCACCATGAACATGTCACTTTTTCATTCATCTTTGATCCGTCTGAACTACTTGGAAATAGGGATGACCATTCTTCTTTATACACCTCAGATACCTCAAACCGACCGACGGACAACATGTCGATCCCGTCGGCGGCCATCCCGCCCTGATTCTCGTTCACGAAGGGACGCATCTACACGAACCTGACGCATCGCGGACATGAAGTCGTCGGCGGATACATTGGCATGGAGCTGAAGGAGAAGATCAGATCTGGTAAAACATAGCAACAATAAAAGAACTATGTATTGTAGAGTATTAAATAAAGTGCAGGTATTTGTGTATTGTCATTATTTGTCACATTTTTATTAGATACACGTGTCCTAGGTTTAAGTTTGAAACACATCTAACAGCGCTCCATTTTCTGGACAAGACGGACTAAATCCCCTGTTCCTCCTACGGTACGCCGACCAGGCTGCCTCCACTGGCTGGGATAGGTGAAAAAGAATACCATGTATCTCTACTAGGATATCCCCCCCGGTAGGGATAGGTGGAGATCTTACTCCATCTATCTCCACTACTAATAGCACCGCTCTACTAATGGCACCGCTCTACCAGTAGCAATACGTACCCACCACCAGCGAGAATATCATGTTTAGTAAGTACCTCAGATCAAAGTGAGCAAGGACAAAAGAACAGTTTATTCGTCACTCGTTACGTGTAAAAGTCTAAAACGTCCAGTTGACCGGATAACTCACCTTTTTCATTATCCTGATACAGTTACCAGGTCAGAATTTATTAACATATGGACCTAGTAGACTAAAATAAAATTGCATAGGAATGGTGGGTCAGTTACAGTGTATTTACCTGCAGTGGTTCTAATACAGACTAATCTAATCTAATATAAAAAAATCATGACTTGTTTAAAAAAAATCACTTGTTTTAAATATTTTGACTAACTATCCCTACCAGTGGATATAGTCTGGCAAAGCTAAGTCTGCAGAAGTCTAAATACAGTAAATTTAAAAAATCTGTATATGGCCACACTGAAAATAGCCTGATATATAGGTTTGTTACTTGGATTTTCACTATGGTAAATGATTAACGTCCAAAACATATTTTATATATTATATGTATATTGTACACTACTATATTTCTTAAACAAAAAATTGACATTAAAACAGCTAGAACTCTAAGAAAGGACACAGTAATCAGTTGTTTTTCATTTTAGAATCTAAATTGATAAACGTTTGAATATGAAATTTTTACTTTGCCCAATTTTACCCCTGAATTGCTTTTTTTTTCATCAAAACCATTATAATAAAAACAACCATTATCATTATGTTAAATTAGTCTCTAGAATTTGAAAAACTCTGCTGTATAGTGTGTTTAGACTCTAATGACCTGTCAATTGATCAAAGGTCAATCGATGGAAAGACATTCCTTAAGTGGGCCACCGCCCAGTGGTCCACCTTATATTATGTTATTTTTTTTTCTTGTATTCAATATAGAGTTTTTCATACATACCAACAAGCATACATACCTACATATTATGTTCTAATTTCTTACTGTCTCGGCCAGCAGCTGGTAAAGCTGGTTGCAATTATTTTGTATGCTGTTTTTATACCTTAGAACTTAGAATATTAAAAAATCTAAACTAACAAGCCTAGTTCTGAAACGTAACAACAGCACATTAAAAATATATGCCTACAACTTAAGGTTTAGAGGGTGAAAAACGTTATCGACGTTTGTATGGAGAGCCCTGGGTACACAATAGATAGATTTCAAACAAGCATAAAAGCAAGCATTAAAGCAAGCAAACAAACATGTAAACATAAAAGCAACCATGCGATTCATATAAGCAAGCATTAGCCACTACAAGATAGTTCAGTAGTTCTGTTATTACTTATTACTTCCAAGCCTGTATAAAAACATTCATGCATGCGAGAAATTAAATAAACTCGCATGCCAGCATCTACACATACAAGCATTCGATTAAGCTAGCAGTCAAGCATGCGAGTTATCAAGCACGCTTGCATGTGGCTTTAAAATTAAACCACATGAGTCAATTAAGTCGTTAAATTGGTTCTTTTACATTTTTGGGCGTTAAATTACCACAATAGTTGGACTACAGATTTAATCAAATTGTTCACGAACAACAGTTGCAACAGTAAAATTTTCTGTAATTAGAATCATGCAACTCAAATTACATTTAGCTATATGGAAACCACAACGGTAATCAAAATGACTTCATTACAGAAGTTACTGAAATGTCACAAAATCGGCGAACATTCCCAACGCCAGACACCTCTGGCGTCGCACCCCGACCAAATGATGGTTCCCAGTATTAAAATTACGGATAGATTTCCCAAAATCTAAAAGGAAAAGTTTCTCTTGCTTAATTAATAGATTCAGGCGTTACTTTACGGAGGTCCATTGTCAAGGTCCCTGTTCGCTGTAGGGCTTACAGGACCCAAGCAGGGGCGTATTTACCCTAGGGTCATCCGGGCCATGGCCCGGGGCGCCAGGCTGTGAGGGGCGGCAGCCGCCCCTAAAATGAAATACTTTATCGTCGCGATTTGGGGCGCCAAATCTTTAAATACGCCTCTGGACCCAAGGATACCCTGGAGGAGGTCAAAGAAAATAATTATGTAGTTTTAGACGCATATTGACCCTCTAGGATAAAAACAAATAGGTTATTCTCAGGAGTGGGTAAGTCCTGATTCACTTAAAGAAGAAAGGACTGAAAAATTGCATTGGCACTGAGTTTACGGGTAAAATTATTAATTTATTAAATACCAGCGGACGCGCGCGACTACGTTCACGTAAAATAAGTAGCCTATGTCCGTCAGGAATAATGTAGCTTTCTATGTGTGAAAGAATTTTAAAAATTGGTTCAGTAGTTCCAGAGATTACCCCCTACATACAAACTAACGAACAAAGTTTACCTCTTTATTATATTAGTGTTGCTGCTGCTGAGTTTCTGTTATTTAAATATTGAAAATGTGCGGAATGGAGCTCCGCAAGCCTTTTTATCAGTGTGAAAATAAAAGTCCATTTTAAAGCCATTCAAAAAAACCAAAGAAAATTTTATTATGTAAGCACAATTGTTTTTCTAATATTTGCCAGGTCTGAGCCGCTTCTCCTTGAGCTCCATGTCGATGTATCCACCGAACACGTCATATCCGCGATGCGTCAGGTTCATGTAGATGCGTCCCTTCGTGAACGGGAACCCGGGCGGGATGGCCGCCGACGGGATCGACATGTTGTACATGTGGTAGTCGTCCTGAGGACAAAACTTACTAAGAAACGAGAATACAGTAGCAAAAGTATAAAGCTATTTAGCGGAATAAACTAAAAGTGCGCCTCATCGCCACCCTCCCCTCACTTTGTACTCATCGATTTTGCTCACGTTCGAACTTGAAAATTCGATCAACCACAATTACATACTCTTCTTGTTGTAGTTTTTATATCAATGTAAATTTTGAATATTTATCACTACATAGTATAAAGCAAAGTCGCTTCCCGCGTCTGTCTGTATGTATGCTTAGATCTTTAACACTACATAACGGATTTTGATGCGGTTTTTTTTAATAGATAGAGTGATTTAAGAGGAAGGTTTATATGTATTATAACATGCTTAATATATTAGAGAATTTAAGCGTGCGAAGCCGCGAGCAAAAGCTAATTCGTATATAAAACGAACAGCTGATTGAATGACATATTTACTTCAATAAAGTATCTCATAACGTTAACACCAAAATCTTACTATTTATTATTCTACAACACTTCCAACTTATACATATAAGAATCGGATCAAGGATACTGAAGTAATCGTCGAACAAATATACATATATAAACGCTGTCACATCTCCTTTAAGGTCGCCACTGACGCATCCATTCGGAGAGTATCCACTGTGATGTCGCCCCGTCGAAAGTCCTGCTGTCCGTAATTAAACTTGAACATCTGTCGGCACCTCTAGAAGATCCTTCTATTGGCTCCCTATGTGGCTACAAGGTGCTAAGTGGTACATTGGCACCTAGTACTTACAGGAGTGTCACCGTTATTGCCTTGAAATAAGATCATGCCCGTCATTCGAGGAATACTGTATTACATTCTAGGGTCTATGGTAGAACTAGCTGTAGTTTGAGGTTGTATTATCGGCTTATGAGTTCTTTTATTAAGTATGTACCTTTGCAAAGTCCACCATATTTTTAAGTTTGCTAGGATCATTCTCTTACATTATTTACTTAGGGGGGAAAAGGAAAACAGTGATCTGATAACATTTCGTCTACTTGCTTTCTCAACCTCGCATCTACTAAAATTGTGTACTTAGCTTGTTTTTGTAATCTTACATGTCGAGTAGATATGACGTTGAAAAAGTGGACGATGTGCGTGAGACCTGCGGGGCAATTCTCGTGTCATTAGAGATGAAATCACATTCGAGAAATGTCATAAAGAGGTGTCAGATCCCTTCAAATCTGTAATTTTTTGACATGTCTCAATCTTGAAATGAATCTCGAAGAACGCCAGAATTGGGGTCCTGCTGACAAAGTAAGTGTAAGTCGTACCGGTGGAAACGGGCATGGTTGGCGGAACTTGCCCTGATTCATGGCAGCACCGAAGAACGGATCCTTGTGAATCAGGTCGCACCACTTGAAGTGCATCTCCACGAAACCGCGCCGGTACTCGTTGCTGAGGAACTCGTAGAAATAGAAGTCTGCCTGCAAGATTATAGATATAATGCGGTGAGATGTGACTGCTAGTGATAAATTACAACTTGTCAAGTCCAAGTGCAAAACGTTGGCACGTGTTCAAAATGTTTTGAGCATTTTGCCCTCTCCAATACGCCACTGTCTGATGACCACTGCTGTCTACAGTTCTAACAGCATAATTGGCGCCAAAACAAAATTGAAACTCTTTATAATTAACCCAGCTGTGTTTTTCTTCTCTTACTTGCTCATGCCAGCGAGTGCACACTTGCGAGACAAGACGCTACTTCAACGTCAAACGCGTCGTTTAGAAAAACACTCCCTAGAACCTTTATCACAAATTAATGAACACATTGCAATTGCGTTAAAAGTGAAAAATTATAAAAAAAAATGTTTTAATAGAAGTATGTAACAGTTTTACCAAAAATATGTTGTACATCGGCAGTATTCGTTTGCGCAGAGAAGCGCAGACCGGTTTCCGACAGTAGCCGAACGTGTGAATAATCCATATTGTTCTTTATTTGCAAGCGCAACTGGCAGAGTATTGCTTGCTATGCATTCTTAGCTTTGTCCCGCTTACACAATTCGTACACTGTGGCGCACGGGCTGTCGCCATGTTGCTCCGAAATCGATAGACCAATAAAAGCGCAAGAGCTTAGCGCGCGTAAAACTCTACTTTATCATTGGTAGATCGAAATTTCTCGCGCTACTAAAATTGGTCTACTGCGCAGGTACATCGTGGCAAAATATATTTTTGGTAATACTGTACCCAACCTTAAATAGCATTTTCCATACAAACGGCGATAACATTTTTCACCCTCTGAACCTCATGGTATTTTTGTATGTTATCATTATGCCTTAGAACAAGGTTTGTATGTTTTGATGGTTCAAGGTTTGTATCTACATGCTTCGTAGATTTGATAATATTTGCGTTTTAGGAGTTTCATTCAAAACAAAAAAGTGTGAATACTTTTGAAACTACACAGAATTAAAGAAAAATCAAAACATTCAAACCTATTTCTGAGGCATAATGACGGCATACAAAAATACCATGAGGTTCAGAGGGTGGAAAACGTTATCGATCGCCGTTTGTATGGAGAGTGGTTCTCTTAGTGCAATAGCGACGAGCTCAACGCTGGGGCAGCGCCCTGACTCGCTCTAGACAGGGCGATGCCTCGACGTCGAGTCCGCGCTGATGCGCTTAGAGAATAACAGTGCTGAGTACTCAATAGTCTTAAGAACATAATACTTTGAATGTGTTATCGAAGGGCACGACGGACTGGTAGTGGATGTCCACATAGTACATGGGGCTGCGCCGTCCGTGCCGCGTCGACGTGAAGTTCGCACAGCACGCGTACGAACTGTTCACGTGCGTTATTACTGCGTGCTCGGTCACTATATAATAACTGACCTGAAATCAATAGTTCTTATATAACAGACTTTAGAATGACAACGAATGTATGCAAAAAAAATTGAAGCATCGTCTTCTGAGCCCTACTTTGCAAGGAACTGCAAAATGTCGGTTTAGTAGACTTAATTCACGTCTGTCCAAGTCGCCTGAATCAGTTATTTAATGATATGGTTGTTTAAAAAACAAATCACTCTTTTATGACGAACTAAAACTCGTACAATAGTATGCTATGCTATGTGGGTGAATATCAGATTTCGTGTTTTGCACTTGTCCACCCATGTTAACTTCGTATATAATGAACTATTGCGGTCAAGTTTTTCTTTGGTTGAAGCTCATTCTAATAACCATTATTGCCATTAATAAAAATGTCAGTTTTTCGAATAGAAGATACTTATAAAAAATGACGAAGGTCAAAAATCTAAGCTCTTTGGCGCGTCCTTCACTGTGTTCTGTTTTTGAAACGCCTATTTTTTAATATTTTTTTCCTAAATTCTCCTATTGAACTGATTTTCCTATATTCAGGAATATTGAACTATATGTAGCTTTAATAACAATTTTTTTTTGATCATTTAATCAAAAGTTATTGTTAATTCAATTTTGTCCACCCCAAAAACACCTAATTTCTTTGATGTATTTGTGCAGTCTCGCTTAAGGCCATCACGTTACGTGGACAATCCCTACCTTCCGACCCCGCTCCGTTTTCTTGAGATCTAATGCCCGACAAGTGCAGACCTGTGCAAAGTTCAACGTGCTTCGAAATTAATATTTTTTTATCGGTGTGCGCGGGTTTTTTTCCGGTGAGTGCCTAATTTCTTCGATATTCGATTTTATACTTAAACACGAGTTGTAATTTTTTAAACTTATTTAGTGTATGCACGCTGTAATTACTCGCTTCCGTAGTTGTAAGATAAAACAATTCGTTAAATACTCGAAGATCTAAAAAATAATTTAGGTGCTTTTCTAATTTCTTTGGAGCTAATTTCTTCGGATTTCTTTGGCATTAAGCTCCAAAGAAATTAGGTTTTGTCCAAAGAAATTACGACGTGGTTGAAAATTCTACTAAAAGATTGAATTTTTTTTGCTTTAGTGAGCTTTTATTAACTTTATTGGGTATTTTAGGGTGCATTTTGTTCGTAATATTATATTTCCCATATTGTCTTCTTTTCTACATGATCAACAATAGAAAAAAAAAGATCATTCACTGTTTAATTTACAAATGGTCAAAAAGATTTTATAAAGTGAAATCTTTATATAATTTTCTACTAGTACCTAATGAACACAAGAGTTATTATGTATAAATACCTATTACAGATTTGAAATCAAAATGGCACCAAAATAAAAGTGTGCTATTAAAATGAAGCCAAAACCAAAAATAATACTGTTTTGTGGTAGAAGTCGGCTGACAACACACAATTAATTCAAAAAACTGAAGAAGAAAGAAGAAGACTGATTTTTTGTGAATTTAGTTTTAAGACTACATTATTTTATTTTATTTTACAATAAAAAACAATTTAAAAAGAATATTATATTTTTTTTATTATTAGTTATAAAGAGTTTGGCTAAATAGCCCTGGACATTTAGTATAAATTATGAAAATAATATTTTAAACTTGTTAAAACTACAAAGTGTAGTCAAACTACTTTTTGTTCTTTTAGATAATAACCTAAAATGTTCGTAATTCATTAAAGATTACAAAAAGTTTTAGAACTTGTTTTTATTTACCATTGACATAGATGGAATATTAGCAGGATAAATGTAGATTTAGGAATTTTTTTTGGAAACAATTTAGCTATTTTTCTCTTTACTTGAATAAATAAAAAAAATACCTAATCATAAGTTTAAAGATGCCTGCTTAAGGTCTTACCCAAATCAAAACCAAAAGATAAAATTAGTGTAAAGATTTACAGCAGGATAAATATCTCTGTTTCATCATAACTACAATGGAAAAAAAAAGAAGACTGGCATTTAGTTTAGTACGTAGTAAGAAATTAAAACAGAGAAATTGTTTAATAATTTAATACAAGTGAGATTCAGATCTTAGATCTTAAAAAAAATGTCGTACCTCATTTTTAATAAACACTTTGATCGAAATGCATGCCGTTTTTATTTATTTATATTAATCATAAGTGATTTATATTAAATAATTAAACAAAATGGAATTAAACTTATACATACATAATTTGCATGGCGCATTATTCTAATATCTTTGGCGCAAGTTTTGCATTTTTCTAATTTCTTTGAATGAATAAATGAATGAATGAATGAATGAACTTTAATTGCAGATAAATATGGTTACATAACAGATCTTAGGCAATGTAATTTTCAAAATGCTAAAACTTAAAAACTCCTGATGTTATTTAAGGCAGAATAACATATTTATACATGTAATTAAGTCGTTTACAAGGTATGTTATCTCATTTATCGAAAATATTTAAAAAAAAATTGCGCCATAGAAATTAGAAAATTTCAGACGAAATCTGATATTCACCCATGTATGTATGTAAATTCTTTATTGTACAAAAAACATAAATTTCAAAAAGAGAAACAGTGATGTACAAAGGCGAACTTATCCCTTTAAGGGACATTCCTGCCATTATCCATTTTCTTTGTGTTGTCATTACATAACATTTTAATTTAATAATTTGAATGTTGAAAATACCTATTTAAAAAATAAAAATCGAAAGAAATTCCGGTTACAAAAAAAAATATAGTTATATTAATTCTGATTTGTTGCGATAAATGCATTTTATCCTTGCCGATAATTTAATCACATTGTGGAGTAAAGGCAAACATTAATTTTTTATTCAACACGTGATAGATTTATACGACATAACTTATCACTTCTTTTGTGTCCAATGATTAATTCAAAAAGTAAGGAGCGCTCTATTTAAATTCATTTCAAGTACACATACATAATAACCATGAAATTTATTTGTAATTTAATCCGTATTGTAAACGAAAGTTCTAATGCAATGATCCGAGTATTTACTAACTTTACCTTTCCAGCACATAGAGTTAGCAACAAGGATGCATAGCAAAACATCAGAAGATACTTGTTATTTAGACACATTACTTTCATTTTCAATTGAAGTTACAAGTTTCTGGATAGCCAGTTATAAAAACAATCGCCACTACGCAACGGCATTAAAGAATGAATGTTTTTAATGCTATTGTTAATATTATTAAGTACATCAATATCGTGTGCGTAGAATGATGTTATGCACTATGGTCCACAAGGTTCACAAATTATGTTTCTTAGTTCATACTACAGTACAGTAAGCCGCACAAGTAGCTGAACACTTAAGAACTAAAGAAAGAGCAGTAAATGATTGAATATGAGTATGCGTATGGAGTGCTTTTTAATACTAATGTCATACTTATTACGTTTGACGGGACTTAAACGCAATAATATACTGCTTATTTATTTGCTTCGACGTTTCGGACTGATTACAACGGCCGTGGTCACGAGCAGATCCGAACGTCAAGGAACGTCGTGGAACGGCAAGGTCAATAAATAAACAGTATATTATCGCGTTTAAGTCCCGTCAAACGTAATGAGTATGTGTGATAATCGGGAAAGTTTAAAACAATTGAATACTAATGGCGACTCCATATCTTGCTAACGTCTTCCCGTCCTATGAAAAGTCCGGTCCCTAATCATCGTGCTCATGTTGCATGATAGCCAAGTTCAAAAAAAGAGAAAAGAACGTCATACATTCCTATAGCTAACTGCTATGGAACTTGGCACCCTCCAGATTGTCCTCTATAACGGCGATGCCAACCACTCTCAATGTATTTGTACCGAACTTGTCATCTTTTCACATTGATATTTATAGGTACCTAGTAAAGCAATACTGCAATCACGCATTACTGGCAAAACGGATTTATATGATATTTGGTAGACAAATAGATCATGTTCTATATTAAAACAGAATACTTTTTATCCCCTAAAATGCTTAAATAATCCCGCGCGGGCGAAGTCGCGGGCAAAAGCTCGTTCCATATAATTTGTTAAATTGATCAACTGGATATGAATCCACTGTTGTTGATCGGACAACAGCGGAAATGAAATAATGTTGACTAATTCATTATATTTAGTTTGTGTTTGGCCAATTCCGTGTACCATCTCAGGCAGAAGTAGATTTATCTAGGTCATAGCGAAATATTTTGCAATTCCTGTAATAAGACCACGTATTTCCATGTTACATAGTATGAAACAAAGTCGCAATGCGGTTCAGTCTGTCCTCATACCTTTGGCCGCCGATTCTAATCTAAACCACGCAACGGATTTTAGTATGTTTTTACTGTCATTTACAAATTTTTTATGGAAGTTTTTTCGAGTTCCGCAGTCAACAAGGAACCTTTATAGTTTCGCCATGTCCGTCCGTGAAAAGTATTAAGAGTGTCAGAAGTTAAAGATCTAGGAGTGACATTCACAGCAGATCTGAGGTTTCGGAGGCACATTGTCAATTTTGCGAGAAAGGCTATAGAATGCTGGGATTTGTGCTTCGTCGTTTCCATGGTTTTATAGGTTTGGGTGCGATTATCGCGTTATACAATGCGCTGGCCCGAAGTAACCTCGAATGCAATGCAGGCTCCCTGTGAAACTAAATATGAGCTTATGGTGGAGCGTATCCACAAATTTATTACAAATCTACAGCGTGTGACCTCCATATGAACATATATTTTAACTAGCTATAGCTTTAAGTACTGTGAACTGTTTCATCCAAAAAATATAACAATTACCTTTGCTATTGAAGAGTTATTAATTTTTTAAAATGTATCGAGCAGCAATGTAATGCAAACAATTATTTGACACTTCCAAGAGGCAGAGCTAGTTTTATTTCCATTTTAATTTAATAAAAACATTAAAGTGATTAATGACTGTTGTCTTCAGTCGACGTGTATGAACTGGTTTTCTGAATTATCCACTACTAGAAAATACTGCGATTTTAAAACATACTGCGATTTTGGCCACACATGTAGCTAATGCAAAACAAATTTAAATCGAAAAATCTTAGGCACCACATTTGCGAATCACACTATTCACTGTATCAGACTGATATCAAAAAAACTGCACATCATTTTATTGTCAATAATCGCAATACCGCAGTTGATGCAAGCTCGTGTGCGTGACCGCATAGTCTGACACTCGCGAAACGTCATTCTATTTATTTATTTATTTATTAAACAATAACGTTTAGCATCTATGTATACGTATATGCATTTTTTTTTATTCTTGGCTGTAGTATATTCTTTTACTCTAAGTTCTACTCTAATAGATAAACTTCATAGCGATAACACCATTGTCAGTTTGTCTGTACAATAATATTTTATATAAAATAAATAAAAGATTTCTGAGGTTCTTGTAGTATTATTTCATTACCTAAAGTCTATCGGATTCTCAATACATAATGTTGGCCATGGGTACAAGCCCTTTAGCCGTATGTCTGCGTGCGTGCTTAGGAATGCCAGCCAAAGAGATTCCCAATTGTTTTCCCAATTTACTGGAAAAACTGATCATGTTAAGCTTTAATGTGGAGTGTTATTTATTAATATTATAAAGAGGTAAAGTTTGTAAGTCAGTGCAGATAGCCTGGTAGGGGTAGAAGGAACAGGAAATTTAGTCCGCTCTTTAAAATTCGCATTAAAAGGTAACAAATAATGAAAATAAACAAATACCTACACTTTATTTATTACTCCACAATACACAGTTCTTTTATTGTTACTATGTTTTACCAGATCTGATTAGCTTCTCCTTCAGCTCCATGTCAATGTATCCGCCGACGACTTCATGTCCGCGATGCGTCATGTTGCCGTAGATGCGTCCCTTCTTGAACGGGAATCCGGGCGGGATGGCCGCCGACGGGATCGACATGTTGTACATGTGGTAGTCGCCCTGCGGATCACAAGATCATGATTTTTTTATCTCAAAAGAAGACTTTGTGTATAAGAAAGTGAACTTGTTTATTGAAATATTTGACAGGCTTGAAAAGAGTTTTTAACAGTTTTTAAGTTCTGACTCATTAACTTTCATTCGCGTTTAGCTCTCGCTAGTTTCCACGAAAATGAAAAAACTGTAAATCAAGGAGTTCCTACAGTTTTTTTACTATGCTTAAAAGCATAAACGTGTCTGTAAAACCACCCCAAGGTAATTTTTTTTCCATTCGGATGACCAGACCAAACATATATAACCATTGATACATTAATAACCATTTTTGAAACAAAGTGATACCGGCGGAAAAGGGCAGGGTTGTCGCAGCTTGCCCTGATTCATTGCGGCGCCGAAAAACGGGTCCTCGTGGATCAATTTGCACCATCCAAAGTGCATCTCCACAAAGCCACGCCGGTACTCGTTGCTCAGGAACTCGAAGAAATAGAAGTCTACCTGCACAATTTTGCGACGAAGTAAAGCTGAGAAAAGAACATTTAAACTATACTTAATTTTGGATAAACATGATTTATTCTGATACCAAACTCCAGCCTCTACCGATGCTGAGAAAATAACCTATATCTAATGCTGATTCCACACGGGGGCAGAACAGTAAAGCAGTGGAGTGGACGCACAGTACTAATACAATTAGAACGACCTCGATGGTTACAGCATGCACGTTGTCATCAGTCATTGTATTTCGTTTGTTAGAGTCGCCATCAAATAGATGTTTACACTTTTTCATCTTATTGCTATGGAGTATAAGTAAGGTCATTTGTTCTAATTTGTTGATATGGACCTCCGCAAAGTAACCCCTAAATCTATTAATTATTTATGGAGTACCGTATCTTCTTTTCGATTATAGGGTCAAATATCAATGACTGAGACCGTTTCCCTTATAAAAATATTGATGGTATATACATTTCCTGATATCCATATATAGATATATATAGGATATTAATTAGGTACCTACTTTGAAAGTGTTATCAAAGGGCACCAGCTGGACGTAGTGGATGTCCACATAGTACATGGGGCTGCGCCGCCCGTGCCGCTTTGAGGTGATGTTCGCAAATGACAGGTACGTTGTATTCATGTGAGTCATTTTGGCCCGCTCTGTCACTATGTAATATAAGACCTGGAATCAACCAGCATCAATACGTCATGACCAAGACAGGAAAAAAGTGTCTCTCTCATATGGAACGAAAGCAGAGAAAATTATAACTTTGGCTGTAATATTTGGGCTACTGCTGGGAGGTTCGATGGAATTGAAAGCTTTCTTATTGTAAAAGTTGCCGCCTACTAGGCCTGAGTATACCACGAGCGGAAACGGCCCGGCACAGACACCAAAATTGCCGCCTGCACTCATAGGCTCACACGCGTTTCGAACCTGAACTAAACGGGGTGAGGCACCGTATGGTACCCATTCTGACGTCCGCAGTAAGCAGATAATTTTACGTTCTACAGTTCCTTCCTTCAATACGGTGTCTATACGCGAACCGGCGCCTGCAAGCACAGGCCTAGCGATGTCCCGTGTCCGGACCCACACGTCCAGCGCCGCATTTGTTTGTGACGGGCCGGTCCGGTTAAGTGCCGTTGTCCACTACACCGCAACTGCCCACTGGCAGCACCACATAGTAATTCATACAAAGAATATTTCTTTGCATGTCTCGGTTCGGTTATGATCCTAGTATGATACGTTCTAGTGGGCGAAAGCCTTTACATAATTAAGACATAACAAGATGGCAGTTCTATTAAAACATAAACTCTTACATACAACGAACTTTTGTTTGATTAGTATGAATTGGGATGTTGACAAAAAAATAATAATTAGTCCATCTTTTAGAACGCCAGAAAATAGTAGATACGTATTTTTTCTTTTGCTTCTAAAACTTAAAATAACAAAGTTACAGAGCGGCGAAAGTTCGCGCTACGTCATTATATCGTAAAATTTTTACGAATCGAGTGACGTCACGAGCCCCTACTCCTGAATATGAATGTGCTGTATCTTTGTCAATATTATTCGTATGGACAAATAAAAAAATACGTATCGAGTATTTTTCTATAATCTAACTGACGGACTAATTAGAATCTTGTTGTTTTAACCCAGGAGACATCCCTATTGACCTATGTCAATTCACACTAATCAAACAAAACCTCAACCCTCGTTACATTATATTTATGTGTCTACTAGAATCGCATGGAATTTCGAAAGTAAAAATGAAACGATTTTCATACGGATAGCCTTATGAAAATCGTTTCATTTTTGAAAAGGGTTGAGGTGTGTAGACACACACGACTACACCGTGCCATACAAAAAAATAATAATTAGAAAGTAACTCTCTGCTGCTGCTCACACCTATGCTACTTTACCTTTCCGACACATAGAACTAGCAACAATGTCGCATAGAGAACCATTAAAAAATACTTGTTATACATCACTTCAATTTTCTATCCAAGTTGCAGCATTCGCGAAAATTCAACAACTATATACTTTTACCATCCACAGGTTTCTTAAATACATTATAGTCAGACAGACCAATTGGGTCTAGACTACTAGATTAGTAGTTATTATGTAATTTATTATATATTGTTAGGATGGTTTTATCCACCATGTAGTACGTTTTTGGTTTTATGAAATAGTGGACACCGTAAGAAAAATAAATTATGGTACTCTTATAATTTCATTTCAAAATTAAAAGAATTCTTTACAAGAATAAAAATCGTATGGGAGAACATATGAACACAAGGTCAAGGTCGTTGGTTTGACATAGGTCAGCAAGTCACTTTTTCGACTTTCTCGACCTGTTTTCCGCGTTATGATTTACTATAATTACAAAAAAATTAAAGCTGCAAGTCTGTTTTGAATTTTTAGTACAACTTTTGCTAATTCTGTTGTTCATGAGCTACAATTTTCAGTTGGCTGTGCTAAATTTAAAATATGACAGGGTAGGTTAGGTACTCAAGAAAACGTTACAACTGTCGAAAAAAAAGTTCGTGAAAACTGAAGAATGACATATGTAGAGCTTGAGCAGGACTACAAGTAAAAATACAAAACCATTTATGTGCTAGAACTCAAGTACAAGGTAAGATCGTATAAGAACATCGCCAGTATCGATTTTATCTACCATATACTTACTTGCCCCAATCCACGGGATGTAGTTTCTGCTCATCGTTAAGTTTGTGCGAAACCCATCTCGAACAAAGCTGATGGAGAGACAAATGTCCGTAAAGGATATTGTTGTATACTTGTAGGTCATTTGTCTCTCCATCAGCTTTGTTCGAGATGGGTTTCGCACAAACTTAACGATGAGCAGAAACTACATCCCGTGGATTGGTGCAAGTAAGTATATGGTAGATAAAATCGATATTGGCGAGGAAGAGAACTTTTATGATATGCTTGGTATGCTTACCGGCGATGAAACATGGTTATAACTATGATTCTGTAAAAAGACTGCAGCGAGATATCGTCGTGCACGAAACACACAGAAAAAAAATGGTCGCCTCATTTTCTGCAAAACGGGACACATTGCTACTGTACCTAGTGTTAGAGGATCACAGGACGGATAACTCCGAATGGTATGTTACAGGTTGTGCCCCAGACGTGTCATTGTCAGCTTGGTGTAACAAGCAGCCGAAGTCAGGATTCCAGCACCTACTCTAGCATCGCGAAACCCCGCCCCACATACTTTAGTCTGAACTACTGCTATAGTATTATATACTTTGGTCAGACTTTTTTAAATCAAAAAACGTGTCTATTCTGCCTCGCCTGGCATATTCCCCAGAATGTGCCGGGCATAGCATCTAGTGATTTTTGCCTATTTCCAACAATTAAATAAAAAGGGCAAGCAGTGGGAAATTAAGGAAGATGCCTTGGCAGCTTATAAGCTTGAGATACCTGAAGAAAAACGGTCATCGGTATTGTATTACCAAGTAGTTTAGAGGGATCAAAAACGACTGGAAAAGCGTATACGTGTTAATGGTGAATAGCTTCTTTGAAAAAATCTATACCTGTAATAAAGAATAAATTTTATACTTCTTGAGAATCTAATTTATTTTGGCATCATCATCATCATCATCTCAGCCACAAGAATTCCACTGTTGAACATAGGAGGATCTAATTTAGTTTGGCATGACCCTTGCAATAAAACTAAATACAGTACAATAACGGAGTTACTCCTTCATTTACTCTTTTGGCTGTCATTAAAAATAGCCATCATATATCTTATCAATTAAAGGCCTAAAAACCTCCTCTACACCTAAGGATTTTCTCGTCTACCCCATGGTGTGGGATCACGTTGGATAGGTCTTTTGCCTTAACTAATGCCGAGACCCAAACCACGGACTAACTTGTATTAATCTGTGCCCATACTTTAAGTGATCTTACGCTACGGCAGAGACAGACAGATGCGCCCGATTGGAAACAAACTGTCAATTTCATTCTTAACTGTATAAATAGTTATGCTTTACCCTAGCTTCTGCCCGCGGCATTACTCTCGTGAAGAATAAACATTTAAAAAGGATTGCGTAACAAGCCTCGCAAAGCACTCTCCATACAAGGGGCGAAACGTTTTCCACGCTCTTAACCAATGGTCATGATTATTTTGTATGCTGTTTTTATTCCTTAGAACTAGGTTCGTAGGTTCTGATTTTTGTAAACAAAAAAGTGACAATAAAGATAAGTGCAAGTGAAAGTAAAGTGGCAGGCATGGAAACAAACAAGTATGTAAACCTACAAGCAAGCATGTGAACAAGTAAGCAACCATTAACCACTACATAATCGTTTAGTAGTTCTATTATTACAGCTTGCAAGCCTGTAAGAAAACATTCATGCATGCCAGAAATTAAATAAACTGGCATACGAGCATCTAAACACACTAGCATAGCTAGCAATCAAGCAAGCATGCTGTGGCTTAAAAATTAAATCACATGAGTAAATCAAGGGATAAAATGGTTCCTTTATATTTTTGGGCATTAAATTACCACAATTGTTGGGCTGCAGATTATAATCAAGTTAATCACGAACAACATACGCAACGGTAAATTATTCTGAATTTAGAATCATGCAACTCAAATTGCATTTGGCTATAACGGAAACAACAAAGGAAATCAAAATGACTTCATTACAAAAGTTACTGAAATGTCACAAAATTGGCGAACATTTGTACCGCCCAGACACCTACGGCGTCGCACCCTGACCAAATGACGGTTCCCAGTGTTCAAACCAGTTTTGCCAAGATCTAAAAGAAAAAAGTTGCTCCTACCTAATTAATAGATTCAGGCGTTACTTTGCGAAAGTCCATATCAACAAATTTTGTCGCTCCTACCTATGTTTCTTAACCAGAAGTCAAATTATACAAACTTCTATTATACAGCGTGGAAATCCAATACGAGCAAATCTTTAAATGGTGGTTAGTACTGAAACTACGAAGTTTATTTAGATAACTTTTGTCTAAAGTTACAACGAAAAATTTAACCATACAAAATAATTGAGCCCGCAATGTAACGCAAACTATTCTCGAATAATGCGAGATCTGTCTCGCACGAAAACAACTGTCAAATCCCTTTGAAATCAAAAATTTTTTGGCGTATCTCGCACGTGAGAGGCATCTCGCATGATCCGAGAATGGGGGTCCATTTAGTTGAAAGGGGGGACACTTGACTCTAACAAAAATGATCACTTTAAAGCTTAATATTTTACAAACGGATCAAGGGATCCTCAATCGAGAAACGTTTCGCACAAACCCGCAATATTTTTGAAAGATCCAACGACATCCCAAAACATGCGGTAGGGGAGAAAAAATAACCCCACTTTATATAATTAATAGATTCAGGCGTTACTTTGCGGAGGTCCATATCAACAAATTTTGTCGCTCCTACCTATGTTTCTTAACCAGAAGTCAAATTACATTCGTTCAAGTAGCGAACGGTCGTACTGTTTCTTAGATCTTGATGATGCCTCGTATAGAGGCGAAACGCGCGTCGATCGTGTAGTTTTAGTGTTTAGTGGTGGTGGTGTGTAGTTGAGTCTGTGTGATATATGTTGTTTCGTGTGGAAGCGGAGGAGGGTGGGTTTTTGCATGAACGTATATGTGTCGCACAGACGCAGCTATTTTGCACGAGCCCGGCACTGGTTTCGCGGAGTAGCAAGGTAATTTGTTCCAGTTTGCCCACTTTATATGTATCCCCTACATCTACCTCCCCTAAAAAAAGATTGTATTCCACTATTTTGTCGGCATGCCTAATATATTCATGCCAAATTACAGCTTTCCGGTACTAAGAGTCTCTGAGCTAAGCTGCGGACAGACGGCCGGACATAGAGAAACTATAAGGGTTCCTTATTGAGATTACGGAACCCTAACTAGCGACTTCTACCCGTCTAGATTTTTTTGTGGATAGCCAGTACATAACCTTGTTTGCTTTTCGTCCTCGGCCAAACACGACCGAGGAATGTAAAGGTTTGTTACTTTTATTTACACCTATCACGGTTTAATTAACCAACCTATAAGAAAAACACGTTTTTAGGGTTAGGGTTTGCGGGTGGTAGAACCTTGTGCGAGGTTCGTCCGGATCGCTAGCACCATCTTGCTCGCTAATCCTGCCGCTAAGCAGCAGAGCTTGCGCTGTTGTGTTCCGGCGTGGAGAGCAAGACAGCCAGTGCAGTTACTGGCACAAGAGGTATACCGTCTTAGTCCTCTGGGTTGGTGATGCATCTGCAATCTCCTTGGTGTTGCGGGTGTTTATGGGCGGTGATGATCAGAGGGCCGACTTGCTCGTTTGCTTTCCTATGTTGTATATTTTAAAAAATGGGTTCCGTAGTCAAGTCTGTATATCTTACACACTTTTTCCCAAAAACTATAAAAGAAACAAAAAAAATTTTTGCACACCAAAATTTTGATTTTGTCCCACGCGTAGTTTAGAAGGAGAAGGCGGCCGAATATGCACTTTAAGGATTTAGAACGGACAGGAACGGATAGCGACTTTATTTTATTACCCGATTGCGCGACGCAAAGGAGGGTAATGTGTTTATATTATGTAGTGATAATAATTAGCATTTTTAAAGATATGTAGCCCAATTAACTATTTGAAAGTTTGTTTCTATTCTCGTTCTGAATACGGTATGCCACTCACAAATCGAATGGCATAAAAATGCAAAATTGTTGTAGACGACCAAAAAAATATATGTATGTCCAAAGAAGCGGTAAAAAAATAAGTACGATATTTAAGAAAATTCTTATCTTCGTCATTTTTGTAACTTTGTACAGTGATACAAAGTTACAAAAATGACGAAGATAATTTTTTTTTATTGTTTCGACTAATGCTCATTCCAATTCAGATGAAAGATGTAGAAAAAATTATTATGAGACTAATTAGTTACAAACTGGCTCCATACAAATCACAAAAGTATCGTCACGCTCGCTGTATGCAGCGCGGTTTTATTACTCGTGATATTTCGAAAAATAATGATCGTATTAGAAAACTAAACATACAATTTTTCTTCTTTTAACAAATTCTATCAATTTAGGAAATTAACGATGGCATTAAAAGACCGTATTGTACTGGTACATACTATATGATCCGTCGCAAGTTCGAATTGTATTTCCTTACCCAACTTCTAATATTGTTCGATTCGTTTCCTTATTTTCGACTATCTACTGTTATTTATTAGTTTTCGTTTATACTATCACAAAATTGTTTACAAAGTTGACAAATTATACAACAAAAAGGCCACAAAAAGACCTATTTATCACATAATAGTACTTATTGTCATTCCTGCCTTCATTATCAAAATCATTTTTGAAATCTGAATTAGGTACTCGATTCAAACCGTGATTGTTTTTTAAACAACAATGGAATAGTGTTGTTACTTCAATTTAAGTCCGGAGATCAATTGCTATCAGATTATTTGATCCAATGGGGTTTGCCTTTGTTTGGTCTGTGGGGCAAATTATATAAATTGCGAAAACTAGCTTTACCTATTTATCCTTACACCGGCAGCTAGAACATAGCAACCAGTGGCGAAGCTTGGTGACCAAAGGCCCCGGGGCAAAAAACGGGGCTCTTAATATTCAAAATACTTAAAAATTTAATTCTGAAGACAAGGCCACGCCTGAAACCTATGAAGCGCATCTTTTTTTCACGAATGTTAATGTTTCAACTTATTTTTATTTCTTACTAGCTGACCCGGCGAACTTTGTTCCGCCTTAGACGCCATAAAAGAGTAGATTTTTGATTTTTTCTTTCATAAGAACCTTCTGATAATAACGAACAGAACAAAAAAAGAATTAGCGAAATCGGTCCAGCCGTTCAGGCGTGATGTCGTGACCAAGGGAAATAGGGATTCATTTTTATATATATAGATTTGTAATTTCGATAGCGGCGCCCCTATTATCTTGGCCCCTGTGTGCGCCGCACACTTCGCACACAGGGGCGGCGCGGCCCTGGCTGAAGGTCTTGTGAGGACACTAGGACAGCTAGATTTATGCTGGTCAGAGGCCCTTGAGCGTCGGGGCTAGGATGACCAATTTTTCACGCCGTGGTGGGTTTTAGTTAGGGTGTGCCCCCACTCTGGGGGGAGAGTCCCACATGTACCCCGAGCCGCTCCAGGCAGGGGGAAGACATAAAGCTTTCCCACCACATAAATTTTAAAGATAATGACGACACAAAGAAAAATTAGGGTAATGGCAGGACTCGAACCTGCAACATCTAATCTATCTAATCTAATTATATCTATTTTTTCTGTGTGTTGTCATTATTATTTAAATTTATTTGAATGTTTAAAAAAACCTGAATTAAAATTTGGATTAAAAAAACTTTCCCACCACGTCAACAAAAAAAAGGGTCACCAACTTTTTGTGCTCATTTTACAGCACATACGATCGAAAATTACAGGATTAAGGGACAAATATGGGACAACGTGTTTATGGTATGGCGTGGTATAGCATGTATGATATGGTATGACATGACCTTCTATTCAAACACAGGACACTGCCAAAATTATGGCAGAAAAACGGGAGGTCCTAAACCTTGGCACTAGGCCGGACCCCGTCTTGTGTCCAACGTTCAATACACCAGACACGCTGTAAGGAATAAAAAAAATGTCACGCTTGCTAGAGGTTCCGGGTTCGATTCTCGGCAGGGACAAATGTTTGAATGATGAATATGGATGTTAGAACCTAGCAGCCTCTTCATGCCCATCTACCCGACTGCGGGAAGCCCAAATGGAGGGTAATGATTTTATGGCTCTACAAGTCGAAGCCCCTGTAACTTGGGGGCCCCGTATCGTTGATACGGCTGATACGGCGGTAGCTACGCCCTTGGAATCTAGTACCCTAGCGCCGTAGGTAATAGGACTAGTAGGGGCAGAAGGGGACACTTAGGCGACGGCAAAATTTGGCAATAAGTAGTAACAATATCGTTCCCCTACTACAATCATATTCCATTCATTATAATTTTGTCAGAAAAAAAAGAATAGAACGTTTATTTAGTTACCTATTTTATTTAAATTTACATCAAGAAGTTAATAAAAATCTACAGCTTCAGCAAAAACCAAACGCCAAATGTCACTTTTATTGTTAACTTTAGTTTGTAATAACGAAACGCAGCTAAAATTCATGAAGGGGAAAATCGAGGGAGTATTTTAATAATATGAATAACAATAACAGTATACTTCAGTGCACAGATTAGAGAGATATAGTAGTATATGCGTGCTTCAGTGATTCCATCAAACATGAAGAGGAACACTCATTTCTTCGATCTCTTTTGGGAGGATATTATAGTTTCTAGCATTCTTCCGTACCTCACTGTCCAAGAGTGCTTCCATTTGCGCTGCGTTTCTAAAACCTGCCTTCAGATAGTAAATATTTACTTCACGAAGATAAAATCTTTAAAATTAATGAATAAAGGTTTCTCGCCGCACACGTTTGGTGTAAGCATCTAATTAAAATTTAAAGCAAAGCTCGCTTCGCCGGTGAAATGATTTCATATGTTCTCTATTTTGCAGGTGCTAGCTGCGATGTGTTCTAGACTGCATGTCTTGAATCTGAGTCGTTGCGTCACCCTGACTGACGGCGACTTGATTCCGTTGTTGCGACGGAACGTTCATTTGGTGAATTTAAATCTGAGCCAGTGCAATAATCTTTCCGCGAAATGCTTACAGCCAGTGATTCTGTACTGCAATGACTTACGGACGTTGAAACTAGCTCGCTGTACGTGGCTGACCACTGGCGCAATGGAAGCTCTAGCACTGCACCAAAGCAACCTAGAGGATGTTGATTTATCCCACTGCATTACAATCTCAGAGAGCTGCATACTGATATTTATAAAGAAGTTTAGACACCTTCGAACATTTAATTTGGAAGGAAATAAGCAAATTACCGACAAGTGCTTGTACGCTATGTCTAAGAATAGCGTTGCTTTAAAGATGCTCAATCTTGGTGGGTGTTCAGACATCACGGACAAGGGAGTGCGGTGAGATTATTATTATTTCCTTTTTATTTAAAGGCAGGCAAACAAACATGATGGGAAGTGACCATACCCATGAGAACCAGTAATCCAAAGAGAATTGCTGTCCATTGCTTGCCTTTAACATATTCAGTGCCACAAACCCGCTAGGTGGGTTCTTTGTTCATAACCTAAGCATGATGAGGGAAGACTTTGTTAGGAAACCTGCCTTTTGATTTAAAGGATCCTATCAATCTGGTTTTGATTTTCGGTTTTCGATTACGAAGGTCAGATGTCAGTTGCTACAATATAACAACCCAACCTGGCAAATCTGGTATCTTACCCTGAAGGAAGAAACAAAATGCTAGAAGGATAATGGCTTGCCTCAACACCTGTTGACCCAAGCGTCCACCACGGGTCAACACATTTGAGACTCGTAAGAAGCATCAATGTTTCCGGGTCAATATTCAGGCATCTTAATCTCCATCATTGTCGGCAACAATTGTAACCAGCATTTTAAACAAAAGGGGAGCAATTAGCATCCACATTTGGCTTACGCTGAGGCTTTACCGGGGTCATACGTGGTTTGACTACTCAAATTCGCCTTTTCACAAACATAAAAAAAAAACTTTAAATAATTATGACATATGCTAAATTTGAAAAAAAAAAGATACAGGTTTATGGTATATTTATGCTAGTGACCCGTCCCCTCTTTGCGCATATAAAAACTTCTCTAAATGACAGTGAAAACCAGAGGTGTCTTTACCTATGGTGCAGGGTGTGCGTTGCACACGGGCGTAGCGGCCCTAGGGGGCGCCGAGCGCCGTTCGCTACGGAGCCCCACTCGGCGCCCACTCGACATGTTTGCACACGGACGCTACAGGTGCTAGAGACGCCTTCAGTGAAAACCATATCAAAATCCGTTGCATGGTTTAGAAAGAGTAAGCAGCCAAAGATATAAAGACAAGCAGGAATGGATGGAGTTTGTTTTACACTATGTAAAGATAAAGATAATATTTCAGAGCCCTCGCGCTTCACTGCCAAAACCTAGAGGGGCTGCTGATCCGTGGCTGCACCAAAGTGACGGAGAACAGCCTTCAGCTCATAAGGAACCGGGTTCACCTGGACCGGAGGCCTGTGCAGCCCGTACCAGTGCCCATTTATGTACAGATATAAGCTATGGTTGATGTTTAATACTATTTTATAAGTAAATTGAGCTAAGGGACTCAATCAAGCAGTCTATTATAGACAGTTTGAGAGTCCATTACATTACACTTCTTTGCTCAATGATTATACTGATATATATTACGTATAAATTAATTCTTTGCTTAATATTTGGGAAGATATATTGTGGGCAAATTATTAATTTTATTGAAAATAAAAGTCATCATACAGCTTGGAAAAAAAGTGAAGCAATTAATTTAGAACAATTTTATTATTGTTTTCCATGGAACTCAATGCCTAATTTTAGTTTTTTGAGATGGCTGGTGTATATATACGAGCTGGCACTGCGTCTTGTGTGTTGGAGCTTTTGACTTAAGAGGAGCGTGAACCCAGCCCCAAAAAGCGCTCCCCATACAAACGGCGAAAACGAATTCCACCCTCTAAACCTTAACCTATGGCAATGGTTTTTTAGTATGTTGTCATTATAACTAGGTTTGTATGTTTTGATTTTTTCAATATTCTTCAAACATTTGACAATATTTGCATCTTAGAAGTGTCATACGAAACAAAAAAGCGTCAATATTTTTTAAACAATGAAGAATATTTAAAAAAATCAAAACGTGCAATCCTAGTTCTAGGGCATACTGACAACATAAAAACATAACATGGCTATAGGCTAAGGTTTAGAGGGTGGAAAACGTTATCGCCGTTTGTATGAAGATTGCTGGGTTCACACTCCTCTTAATAGTGGGGCCAAAAAGCTAAGCTAAGGAACTGAAAAGTGTTGTCATAATGCTATTACTGTGTAGGCCTTGTGCGGTAGTTTTACAGTATTACCAAAAATATATTGTGCCACGATGTACCTGCGCAGTAGACCAATTTTAGTAACGCGAGAAATTTCGATCTACCAATGATAAAGTAGAATTTTACGCGCGCTAAACTCTTGCGCTTTTATTGGTCTATCGGTTTCGCAGCAACACCCGCGCCACAGTGTACGAATTGTGTAAGCGGGACAAAGCTAAGAATGCATAGCAAGCAATACTCTGCCAGTTGCGCTTGCAAATAAAGTACAATATGGATTATTCACACGTTCGGCTACTGTCGGAAACCGGTCTGCGCTTCTCTGCGCAAACGAATACTGCCGATGCTCAATATATTTTTGGTGAAACTGTAATAACGCGATTGGCAACCCTCAGGTATTCTCCCTCTCTTGCTTTCGGCTCTGTTCATGTTAGACTGTAGACAATAAGCATTTACGTCACCCCGGGCCGTAAGTGGCATTTACCGCCCGCTAGGCTCTCACAAAATTCCACTTCCCAGCCAGGGGAAGACGTAAAACTCTGTACACACCACGGGCGTTAATAAAGAAAGCCTTAGATCGCATATTTATCGCCCTCGCCTTCGGCTCGTGCGTCAAATACTTGCGATCTGAGGCATTCTTTGTTTTACCGCCGTATGAGCGTAATGTACTATTACGAGCGATAAAAACGCAAAAACGCGGCAATGGTTATCTCTGATTGGTCAATGATCGCGTTTTTGCGTTTTTGTCGCTCGTAAACGCTTATCGTAAAGATCTCCCTATGGACGCATATCTGCCGCCAGTGGCGTTCTTATGATCGGCTGTGGTGGGAGCCGTCTCACCTTCTTGAGGTGAACATTGACCATATCCTCCTAAGATACTATGTTATTTCAGAGGAATTATAATTGTTTGTCCATTCTTTCGATTGGCATTGGCGTTTTTTTCCCCCTTTTAATTTCTTACTCTTACAGGCGCGCTCAAACAGGTAGCACCAATTTTTCCAAAAAATGTGCTCAAATTCAAATGGTGCGCAAAAACGCTTATGACATAGAACGTGGTACCCCTATTATTTTCTAGCCTTTTTGTCAGGCTGTATGATTACATTAGATTACATGCAACCATAAATTATTCAGAGTTTTGAATTATTTTAAAATTTAAATACAATCCATTTTAAAATAAGTGTAATTATCCGCCTAAGTTTTTGCAAAGTTCGTACGGCTCGCAGCTATTTTGTTTTCTGCGATAAAAACTAATGTTTAAGATATTCTTTGAGTTGTGAGTTGTAATTGTAAGAGCTCTTTGCATAAGAATATTGTATAAAGCTTTTTTCTATACTACCCAATATAAAATAGGGCCCACTCCACTTTTCCCAGTAAAACAAAACTATAAATATATGCATGTTCCGACGCATATTTTTATAAGTTTTATTAATTGTTTACACACAAAATGAATAAAATAAAACGCTAAATTCAAAACGTGGATTGGTAAAAACCATCATTTTTATAATTTAATTTTACTGAGAACATTCAAGTGCGCCCTATTTTAATTTGAGTAGTTTAAGTATATGTGATATTATTAAATGTAAGTGAATGTTGTAAAGGACCAAATTATATTAATCGCCCGAAATCAAAGAAAAAGTATTTAATAGTAAAATAAGTATTAAACAATACATTTTGTTTCAAATTTTTTAGACTGGTCGATGTTTTATTTAATTTTGTTGAAATAAACTGTTTTTCTTTGTTTTAATATTAAAGTTGTTTTTGTTTAATGGGCTAAGTTAGCAATAATGTATATACCCATGAAAAATATAATACACTTAAGGATAATGAACTGCATCAATTTACGTAGGTATTTTAAAATATGGAAGTTGATGCAATATATTTCACAGAGTATAAATGAACTTTAATTTGTTTTATTAACCCCTGAATATACGTTTCTATCTGTCTCGGACCTCCATCTGCTAACCCATTTAAACCATAGACTATTTAAACCGCTCACGCTGTATAAAGCAACTGATTGTTCTCGAGTTATAAATAAAGAGTGACAAGCAATAAAAAACTCTGCATATTTTTTCACAAAATTATATTTTGTGTGATAACACCTGCTACATGTTTCTTACTGTTACTGTATTTACAATATTTTATATTCTACACATTAGTAACAATAACATTCATAACCTTGGGTTACTCAGATAAAGTAACGAGCAGCCAGTACTGGCCACCAGTTACTCGCCTAGTTACCCTTAAACGAGCAGATCTTAAGCAAAATTCAACTGTGACCCGTTGAAGAAACTTCCAGTTACAATTCTACCATTGTTAAGTAGGAAACACGACTACAAATGCATTAAAATATGTCAAACTTTGCAACTACGCCAGGGCTTTTTGATCAAAAAAAAAATTGACTTATGTAAAGTTTTTTGAGTTTCAATTTTGATATTTCGGACCAAAAACCTGTTATATATTTGATCTGAACTTTTGACTGCCTAATGTCCGGTACGCACTTTGATATGTTTAGTGTTCATGCATTAGGCATTAAATAGTGCATAGTTGTAAATGTATGAGCACGCACTAACTGTACATCGCTGTACGATTTGATAGCCCTGGTCGACACACTTGCAGCTGTCATACCTTTTACAACTGAGGGTTCGCAGAATTGTAACTAGTAGCTTTGAGAAACGGACCTCTGAAAATGGACGGCGGCAACGCCGCCAGGACAATTTAAATGTACGTGCAAGTCGAAACTAAACGCAACTAACCTAAAAAACTTAAAACGATACCGCAAAATTAAGTGTTAATAACATTTGGCAATAAATTACTGGGATAACACGAAATAATCCTTAAGCGAAGCATAAAAACAGAAACTATCGTAATATAAAACGTTTAAAACCTACGAGTTGTAAAAGAATAAAAAATATTTAAAAAATAATAATCGATAACCGTCGTTTAGGCCTTTTTGCGTCTCTAGAGGGCCGTCGTGTCTTAGTCGGCTGCAATCATTACACAACGAATACAAAAAAATGCACTGGTCCATTGACAATACTGTAGATGTGCCCTATCCTAGCTGTGAGCGCGCCGAAATGTGTGTGCTCAAATTGTACGCGCCGACACCATTTACAGTAAGAATAAAGGTGACGCCTATACTATAGTATACCAGTTCATTTTCAATATAAATACACACACACGAATGTTTCTATGCTAGGGCCCATCTACCTTGTTTGCCTCGATGCTCTTGGCATGAATGCTTTCTAAACCAAAAGTAAAAGATAACATTCTGTTACCACGCATGGACCTACAAAAATCCAACAGATATTATTTCAGTGACTGAACAAAAAGTATGTACGTTTGATTTCGTAGGGTCATGTGCGGCAAGGAAGTACGGATCATCCTCTTAAGCCTTATCAAAGTATGGACATCAAGGTACAGTCGGCATCAGAAGTAACTGAACACTCAAAGAAGTCAAAAAGATGTAAACAATCTCTATCATTCTTTCGAGAATAGTCGTGTAGCTCGTTTCGATCACTTCGACTGTGTCATTTATTTGCTGACGACTGTATATAATATTAAGCTACTTATTAGAAAAATAATCTGATTACACAGTATTTCAAATTTTTACAGTGCAAGAACATTCTCTGCCAGTAGCAGGGGGCTATGCAAGTAATAAACAGCAGCTTCAGACGTCGGCTCCCCTGCGCAAGCGCAAAAGCATTCATCGGTATCACATTGACGAAATTAAATTCATAGTCATAATCTATCTTAGGGCTACTTACGCGCTCTATATACAGCCTTGTGTTAATCAAATACATTTACAATATCTTACACGGAGGTTAAGCAGAGAGGACGAGAAAGAGGCACTTCGAAGAACATATTACATTAAAATTATAAATTAAGTTGTGAACTGTACACGCACTCGCTCCTTTAGCCAGAGCGCGAAACGTACGCACATACAATGTATACAAAATATACATACGAGCTCCGCAGTCATCAATATAATATGCGATCCGAAAAACATTGCACTTTTCAACAAAACCAAAGACCTAACTAATTTCTTTGGGAATTGAGAATATATTAATTTATTATGAATTAAGCGCACTCGTCAGATCGCCGGCGGCACTAGGGCTCCGATACAGAACATTGGGACTTTCAACAGTACATACAATTTATTGCACTACATAATTATGCTATTCTCGCTGACACAGACGCCAATATTAACAGATTTAATTTAAAATTTCTGCAATTTTGTACTCTATTCAGCTTCCATAGCGGTCACGTGCTTCTCGCGAGATTACGAATAAAACTATTATACAAAATAATAACAGCTGCCGCTCGGAGCGAGCCGAGTAACAGAGGGCATCGAAGCTCCGGGCGCCGGGCAGGGCGAGGCCGAAGCCGCGTCGATCCGTCATATCATACAGCAACGTAACATTATATACAAACTAGCCTTACACGAGCGTTACCTATTTGTACTTAATGCCTTAATTAACACTACTACGATCTGTTTTTGGTCAAGTATTATAATATCCAACGTCTCGAGCGTCGGTCGTCAACGTTCCAAAGCACTGGAACGGCACGCGAGCACCGTCACTCGTGTGGTCCTTCACTCGCAGTATCGGGCGGCGCGGGCGCCGGCTACCGGCGCATAGTAGAGTTGAGAGTCTGCATGGCGAGCGGCGGCGGCGGGTTGATGTACCCATACGCGTAAACGTTGGGCTGCTGCGCGCGCGGGTCGGGCCCCGGGTACTGCACGCCGCCCTGCACGTTCATCATCTGCAGGTTGTTGAACTGCTGCTGCGGCGGCACGCGGTACGAGTTGGCCAGCCCGTACTGGCTGATGATGTGCGTGTTGAGGTTGGGCGACATGCGCGACGTCGGCGCCATCTGCATGTGCTGCATCGGCGACAGGTTGCCTGGAACTGTTGGCCCGTCGCCGGTTAATAGGCTACGCTTTTGATTGGTAACTAACAACTTTACCATGACCATTCGAACTTAATTTTTTTCAAAATATCCATATTACGTCAAAAGAAAAAAGAAACTATTGACAGTAAATGCATTTTTTAAATCACATTAAACGAATTTTAAGATATTTTCAAAAACGCCGACATATGCTTTACATAAATAATTATAAATCGAAGGAGCGTGTCTTGTTTTTGTAACGCTTGCAATAAAAAGAGCTTTAGATAAAATAAAACTCTGCTTAGTAATAGAGAACCTCGTCCTCTCAAAAACAGCAAATAGTTCTAAAAAATTTTTAGAAAAATGTATACTCAAACCAATGATTTCTAAACTTTGTGTTATCATCATCCTTGTTATGAAGTTGAGAACTATTATGACTAGGGAACAAACCCGGTTAATTTCTCTAAGAAAAAATAGGTTTTAACCGTTTGCATTCTCGAATTATGACAAGTCTCACTGTGGAATCACAGTGGCGCCACCAAGCGGGATAAGTAGCGAAATTGAATGGCTTTGTGCGGCAATTAGGTTGGATACTCACTGGGCGCAGGCGCGGAGTGCGTGCGCGTGCGCGCGGCGTCCAGCTGATTGGGCGCGTAGTACTTGGCGTGGTAGTGCTGCGCGCCGGCCGCGCCCGCCTGCTGCCCGTACTGCGGACACGACAACATTAACAGTAACCGTAGCGACACTTTACACACACGTCCCACTAGCCAGTTGCTGGTAGCAGTGTAAATGGACCGGCTCGAGCGGTAGTACAACACTCTCACAGAATACCGGCGTGAAGCTAACTACTGCGTTTTGTGCGGTGATTGAAAGGTCCGGAGACCCAAAGCAGGAAGCTAAAGGCTGACAACGAATAAACGATTCTTGGGTTCGCTGGAGCCCATGGGCGGCGCTGATCAGTGACCACTTTCCATCAAGTGACTGCGAGCTCGTTTGCCTTCCTTTTTAATAAAAAAAATCGCCTGAACGATGCGACTTATAAAACGCATTGATTCGACGAGATTCCTTTTAATACGGCGACTTTTTGCACCAATGCAACGACGGCATTTGGAGATTGTTGGCCACCGCATCCAGGGTTTAATCGTGACTAGCATGAACTGCCTCGTGTAACACTGCAGTTGAGTCACAGGCGATTTTTGAACATTCGATATTACACTCGACTACATTCAGCCAAAAGACCTCCACTGACAGACTTGGGCTTCCCTCAAAGATCGCCATGGCCGGTCTTGCGCTGCCCGTGTTAAGCGAAATCAGCTAGGCAGCATCAGGTGTCTATGAGCCAGGGGAGTTACCACTCCTTGCACCACTGCGGCTACGTCTCAGGATGTCGCCTCAACAGGGGTCTATACCACATTACTTGCAAGTGCTACAATTGAACATATCTGTCACATTCTTGTATGAAAAACTTTACAATTATGTCAAATCGTAAAACTTGTAATTTCTGTGGTATACTTGGCAGTTGTCAGGAGGCTGTCGCCCGCTTACCTGCGGTTGGTGGTGGTGCTGCGGCGCCTCGGCCATCTGCTGCAGCTTGGCGAGCGAGCAGGAGGGCGCCCAGCCGCCGCCGTGGTACTGCTGCTGCTGTTGGAAGGACAGGTAGCCGCCCTGGTAGCCGGTCCCGCCGCCGCCGCCGCCTGCCATCACGCCACCCCCCGCTGGAAGTTCAAACATGCGCTGTGAACCATGTGACGTGCAAAGTACTGCCAGGCTACATTCGCCAGGCACTTTGCGAGTGATAGGACCTTATGCAAGGTCTGTCGGGATCGCGACCATCTCGGACGGTAATCCAGCCGATAAGCAGCAGCGCTTGCACTGTTGTTTAGAGAATTAGAGATAGAGGAAATGGAAAAAGAAAAAAAATCCATTGCAAACTAAATTATTATAGTTTAAGGGCTTTTACTTGCAGCTTCGCCTGCATATTATTTTCGAAGCATTTTACGGATAAAAGCATTGTATGTTTTAATCCATGGCATGATTTATCTGTCTGTCAAATTTCATCTAAATCCGTGAAGCCTTTGATAGGGGAATAAATATCCAAACATCACTACTTTCACATTTATTATATTAGTACTTATATGATTTGACATAATCAATCTTAGCTTTACGGCTGCCGCGTACGAGTGCATACAAATTATTCGATAGGCAGAAACATAAAGTAGGTATGTTTCTCATAGCTACAAGTTTCCGTTTCGAAGTGGACCTTCTGTAGTGGTAGTGTTATGCATAGTGTGGGCAGGTGAGTACAATTCAATTCAAAAATTCAATTTCAGACCACATTTTTAAAGAAAAAGGACCATTTTATTGTTAGTAGAGCTTAGTCGCTAGGGGTTAGTACTAACACTAACAAAGATTTCGGTCTCTGTGCGAGTATCCACATGAGCGGACAATCAGGTCTGTCAGCTGTCGCTTTTAGGATGCTACGAGCGGTGAACAGCGGCGGGTACCTGCGTGCGGCTGGTGCGCGGGCGGCGTGGTGCGGTGGCGCGCGGGCGGCGTGGCGGCGCCGCGCATGGCCGCCTTGCTGTCCGCGCCCGCGCCGCTCGAGCTGTTGCTCGTCGCCGTGTTCCTACGGAACACACCTCTTTGAGTAAAGTCGTCAAATAAGTCGGCGCAACCGAGGTGCTCAAATACATCTGAACACTAGCGTCTTCATCGAATCGTGTTCACATTTCAGCACCTCGACCACAACGATATATTTGATGCCGAAGGTACCGAGAGTCAGCAAGCGCGAGTCAAACGCTCGCCATACCTTTTCTGCACAAAGAAAATGATACCTCTAAATTGAATAATGACAGTTTTGATTTCAATTTTAATATGTAAATACAATTGTTAAGAGTGTTTTCAGCATGAAGTTTCCTACGAAAAGTGTCTCATCATTACTATATTCAGAGTAGAACAACTCAAAAGCTAACGCTAACTCACCTATTCCTGTTGTTGATCTTCTGCTGCTTGGGCGGCTGGTTTGGCTGCGTCATGATGGAGGGGATGTGGATGGCGGAGTGCGGGTACTGCGGGCTGGGCGCCGCGTGCATGTGCATCATGGAGCACGGCGACGCCATGTCCGAGCCGATGCTGCTCGGGGACTCCAGGCCCAGCTGGGACACGTCCAGCTCGCAGGACGGGTACTGCACGGAATGCACCGAGTTGCTCGTCGAGTCGGGCGTGTAGACCCCCATGGACTGCAGCGCGGGACTCACGGCCTCGCACATCTCCTCCTTGCTAGTCTCTTTGGGCGACTCCTCCTTCTTATGCTGGCGAGACTTCTTTTCGATCTCGGTCTTTTCCTGCGTGCACGGACCGTTCTGGTTGTACGGCGTCTTGCAGCCGGGGGACGTGAGCACCTGAGGGATCTGCTGCCGGTACTCTGCGCAGCTCGTGACGACCTCCTGCTGCTTCACCTGCCGCTGCATCATCTGTTTCATCTGCGCCTCGCTCGCGTTCTGGGACTGCGTTTTTTTTGGTTCGCATTGCGTCTGACAGGCGGTCGTCGTTTTGGACTGCTTCGACGGTTTGCAGTCATTTTTCTGCGAGCATTCGGAGGCTTTGGACGTGGGGGCTTTGGTCTCCTTGAAATGCGGGAGCCCCGTGGTCGCGTAGATGCCGCTCGACAGCGCGCTGTAGGCGATGTTATGAAAATCCTTCTGGTCGTACTTCGGATGCAATTTCTGCGGAGACTTCTGCATTTGATCCAAGTGCGGCAGATTAAAACCTTGAAACTTGTCCAGATAATTCTTATCGCTATTCTTCATATCGAGAAACCTATTGTGGTCCCAGGTGCCTTGGAGCCGAGCGGGGTCCCACGGCGGCCATTGATACTGCGCGTGCGTCGTGTGGTAGTTAGGAATTTGATTCATAGCGTAGTCGGCCTTCGAAACCAACTCGTTGTCATACTTAAACTTAGGTATCATTTTGTTCAAATCGTTCTGATCCGCTTTTAGAGCGAGCTGTGTCGCACAGGTCTTGTCGTGTTTGACAGAGTTGTTTTTTGAGTCGCATTTAGCGGCATTAGATTTCTCCTTTTTAAAAAAATCCTGCTTTTTAGGCGGTTCGTTTGCCGCTTTAGTTTCGACCTTGCTGGTAGCGGGTGCGGTACCGGTGTTGATCACGTTTATAGGGACTGACGTCTCAGGTTTCCTCGTGTTTGTGTTTTGTTCCGGAAAAAACATCTTCGGCTCCGGCGTGCTTCTAGGAGTGTCGCTTTTATTGCTTTTCTTCTCAGGCTTCTCTAATTTGCTATGTGCAGAATTCACTCTGACGTCCCGAAGTTTACTCTTCTCTCTGGGCTTTAAGTCGTTCTTGTCTTGAGAACTGCATTGCACAATGTTCATTGAACCACCTAAGGAGTTCTGAATGGCGTTACTGTTTGCAAAATTCGTGTCCAAATCTGTCCGTTCTATGCCTAAGTTTACCGCAGCGTTTGCGCTTTGGCATCTAGGTAAAAAATTTATGTCGGTTACGTTGGGTACTTTAGGTATAACTGGATTAATCACTGGTGAAGTTATAGGATGAGGCACTTCCAGTTTCGTAGTTTTGCTGATAACGGGCGTGTCGGACATGCTGTTTATGACGCGATTTGCTTCGCTAGTTTTCAAGACTTTGTCCGTTTGCACGGCCTGTGACTCTTTGCTGACGCTCGCCCTGTGGTTGAGGTATGAATGCTGAGCGGAATTGATTTGCTGTATCGTCATGGAATTTGGTACAGAGTTTTGAAAATTCAACATATTTGTTTCTATCACATTTCTAGTAATAACGATCTCATCTTTTCTCGTATTTAAAATATCATTCCTAAAAGGGATTTCGCTCTCTTTACTAACAATAGGGTTTTGTATTTTACTTATTTCTGTACAGGAATCTATTTTGGGCATTTCTAGCTTTTTTATGCTGTTCATTTCTCTTTGAAGATCCACATTTTGTATAATAGATTCTGGTTTTGTTGGAGACTTTTTCTGAGGGGTTTTGAGATCGTCAATAGCCTGATGTTGAATGACAGTCTCTTTTCTTATTTCACACTTTTTCTGTTCATAAATGATATCGGTGTTGACTTTTTCGGGAGTCTTCTTTTGTTTAGGTGATTCGTTAATTACGGATCTGTCATTTAATTTCGATGAAGTATTATTGTGCGGCGAAAAGCTATTATCAGACTCACCCTCTACAACGATAGTCTCTATTTGGTGTATTTTGGGAACAATGAGATCGACTGGTGGCCTGACGGGTGTCACTTCCTCCTGCACTTTATGGTCTAACACAATATGAGCATTCTCTGTGGAGACCACTGGTATAACTTTTGAAGGACTTTCATTTTCCTCAACTTCCCTTGGCTTATTTTCATTGTTCGGTTGAGTAGGTGCCGTATTATTAGGTTTCGGCGAAGGAAGTGGACAGCTTTGGCTGTTGTTGTCATCAGATTCAGAAATAATAATAGTCTCTTTATCGTCTAAAGCCGGTTTTGCGGGAGACTTCATATCGCCATTATTAACTGCTTGCTCTTCTGGTTTACTCTCGGATGCGGGTTCTGGTTCAGTTGACTCAACACTTGACGCTTCAACGGAATTTTCAACAGTTTTATTATCTTTGTCGCTCTTGTCTTCAACTGTTGAAGTTTCGTTTATAACTTGTTCTTTCTCAGCTATAGACTTTGGTGAGTCCATGTGTATGCTGTCAAGCTCCATGTCACTGGTGTGATGGTCAGTACTGTTCTCCTCCACGAGGCGAGGAGTGGCCGGCTTGCTGGAGGCAGTTCCTCTGTCTTCTCCTTCTTCCACATCCATTTCATCATCAGCTTCCCCTGAAGAATCTTCAGAACTCGCGTCAGAGTTTTTACTTTTCTCTTTCGGCTTTTCGTTAACTTGACTTTTCGGAGAGTCGTGATTTTCGATGGGGGATTTAGGTTTCTCTTGTTCCTGTTCCTCCATGGATTCATCGTCAGTCTTGCAGTTGGTTTCGTCATCGATTTTAGTCTTTTTAGCGACAGGTGAATCAGTCCTGACTTTGTTAGCTTTAGTGGCCTTTTGCCGTTTCCTAGGGCGACCTCTCCACGCGTATTTTCGCTTGGCTTTTGCTTTCACGGCGCTCGCTGTGGTATTAGCCGGGGCGTCGAGGGTTTCCTCTTGGCTGTCTTGGCTGTCTGAGGCGAAAGCTTCTTTTTCTTTGACACTTTGCCTCCTACTTCTAGGCGGATTGCTTTCTTCGTTTAGCTCGTTTTGAGCAACTCTGGAAGACCTCCTCGCTACGCTTTTACTTCTCTGTTGTCTCGGAGTCTCCTCAGGTTTTTTATCGTCCTCCATAAGGTTCGATTCTGACAGTTTCCTGTTGACATCCCGTTTCCGTTTTCTGCCAATGTCACCGATCGTCGGCGTGGTCTGGTACGTAGTCTCGCTGTACTTGAGCGGTCTCGTTCGTCGCCTCCCGGAAGATGTTACCTCGACAGGGGCTTCAGAGTTCTCCTTCTTCTTTTCCGCTTTGACTTTGGATTTCATCTCAGCTTTGGTGACCGGGGTCTCTGGCTCGGTAGCAGTGTCTTCGCTCTCAGTTTTCATTTCTGTGTCATCGTTTTCCGTGTCTTGGTCTGCAGAGCCTTCCTCCGGCGACCGGAACGGGTTTATCGTGGGGGCCAATAACGGAGTCCACCTGAGACATTCCGGGTCGATTTCCAATCTCGGTTTACTTCTTAATCTCTTTGCGTGATTCTCGACCCTACTCCAGTCGATGCAGAGTCCCAATTTAGGGGACTCGTTATTGGGGATGTATCTGACAAAGCCAAGCAGCTGGAACGTGGCGGCGATGTCGTTCATGTGCATGCCGGTGGCATGCGCGATGTCCTCGAGCGTGAACGGCTTGTCTTTGTGGTCATGAAGGTATTCGAGAATAACGGACTTCCAATAAGCGTGATAGGACACTCTGCCGAGATCCGACAGTGGTTTTTCTGGCGTGCCCGGCTGCCCTTCCTCTTTTGACAGCAAATAACCTGAAAATAAAAAAGCAATTAATTTCCCCATCCGAATAGATAAAAAATTGATAATCGATTTAGAAAATATGTAATAATGATTCCACCACTCACTAAAATGGATGAGAAACCTCCCGTATCCCTGCCTCTGGTACTGCGGCATCGTCATGATGCAGGAGACATTGTATTTCTGCTGACAATGCTTCTCTTTGGAGAAGTACCCGACGAGGTGGCATCCTTTACTGTCATTCTTTGTGAGTACGTAGAATAGGAACGGTTCGACGTCGTAGTAAAGGGTTTTGTGGTCGAGGAAGAGTTTGGCGAGCAGGCAAAGGTTCTGGCAGTAGATCTTGTTGGCGTTGCCGTCGACCTCGAACACGGAGATGTCGCCGCAGCGGTAGATCTCGGTGGCGGGCGGGTGCCGCCACAGGCACTTGTCCAGATGCCTCATCAGCACGGCCCGACTCTTCGCGTATTTCAGGCAGAATTCGCACAGAAATAGCTTCGGAAGTCTGTAAACAATTTATTATGCTCTGAAATAAGGGAAGAATCGAAAACGCCATTGTTGTCTGTGAAGTTAATTGTTTGAATGAAAACTGTTGGTGTACAACACGCAGTTCTAGTATCAAAAGTTCATCTTGTTCTTGGTTTTTTTGTCAGGCGACACTTAACTAAAATAATAACAAGGATACTTGTCTCATATTATTCCATATTAAAAACCATACTGTGGCAATGTAACAAGTTTCGCATCAATATGAAATTTACAAAAAAAAGGCGACAAAATAATTCTGAAATTGCAGATATCGAGCAATATCGCAGACTAAGTACTAATAACACTACTGCATTCAGGGTAGCACATACCTCGCGTACTCCTGCGGGAACGGGCTGGAGTACCACGTGTCAATCTCCCACTGGCCGAACTCGATGGCGGAGGGGCTGCGCGGCGGCGGCGCGGCGCCGGGCGCGGGCACGGGCTCGGGCTCCAGGGCGCCGCTGGCCGCCTTGGCCTGGTTGAACAGCTCCGCGTCCGTCTCCGTCACGCCCGGCGGGAGCTTCTTGCTCTCTGCAAGGCGACACGCACGAGGTGAAATTGGAGCAAACACCCTTTGCCTTGCCGTTCTGCAGTGACGTGAATGTATGAGTAAATATTGAGGTTATGGAGGTAAGGCGCACCAACAAAGTCATATGAAAATGGCGGTTATGCTTTTTAGCTTACGTACTCGCTGTGGGAATTTAGATCGAAGGAGGCGTGAAGGAGCTTTAGTGTGAACAAGTGATCTCGTTTACACTAAAGCTGACGTGTGCCTGTGAATTTTTCAAATTGTGTCTTTAATGGCACAGCTTGGGAAAGTAGTGAAATGCATGAATAAATATTAATAAGTTCCCTTGACTCTGCCATAAATATGAAAAGGCTTATACTGTACGGCATTCCGCCGTGTAGATGACCATTAGGTTCCAAGTAGTGATGGAATATTGGAATGTCTATACTTTGAGTCGAGTCCTTTTGTCCGACTGTTAGCAGTTTAAATTAACCGATCAAGTCTTCATTCAACATAAATTTCGATAGAATTTCGATTTTTAATCGATTTGTAAAACTGAAGAGCTTCTCAGTTTAACACGTACATTCTTTTTATTATTTGTCATACAATATTTCGGAAGGCATTCCCATATCCAATCAAAAATAACATGTTGTATTGTGTCTTGAAATCAAAAAACGATGATTAAAATAAAAAAGAAATAGGAAGGAAAACAATTTATGAATTTAAGTAAATAAAAATCATAGAAGTGGGACTCCCAAATTTTCGGTTAATAATTTTAAAATATGTACAATAGAGTTTTTCTCTATGATTAAATAAAACTCAGTTTCGACAAATGTTAATTAGGATCTTAAATTTATTAAATAGCTGATTTAAGCTGCCAAGTAATCAATACCGATTTAGTCAAAACGGTGTTTTAGAATAGAAACCACAAAATAGGGCCATCAAGATACCTTTAAACAAATATCGCATGATGCATGCTAAAGAAAATAGTTTCATGTTAACTTTTTTATAATTTCTTGATAGACCTACCGGTATTAAAATAGTATGAAAATAAAATAAAACAATAAGAAATGCAAGTTACACCAATCAACGAGAAGCAAAATAATCAAAGAGGACTGTAAAATAAAGTGGTAAGAATTATTAGAAAAAAAATAAAAGAAACTCAACACCACTGCAAAACAGTTAGTGTTACATAGTAGATCATGTAAAATAAAGTTTCGACGCGAGACAAAAGCTATAAAAAACTGTCATCTGCGTCTTTAAGTAAAAACGAGGAGAAATGAACGTCGCAGCCACATGATATTCGGGCCATCGCTCGTATCTCGCGTCAAATACCACATAACCGAACGTAAAGATAACACATAAAGCTGTACATTCACGCATCGAGCGCGAGCGAAAGTGCATGTGTGGATACTGCCTTAACCCGAATAACAATGGTTTTGTCATCGGCGCTCGGCGTCCCGCCACGCCTCGACTCACCGTCGCGCCACGCGCCGAGCAGAGAATGAGCCAATGAGAGAACACGAGAGACACCGGCCACCAATCAGAGCGAGGGACGATCCACCACGAGACACTTTCACCCGCGGCACGGTGAAGCGAGCCCGGCCGACCCGCCGCGACTCCGACCGACGCCAGCCCGCGCCGCGCCCGCTGACTGCTTCTACTGCCTCCGACCCTGCGCGGCGGCCGGCTTCTCCGTGCGCTCGGGGCCCGGGGGCACCGGGCGAGGGCGGGCATTCAGTCGTTTCGACCACCTTCTCCGTCGTCCGCGAGATATTGACCAATGATCGACAATCGGCATTAACTTTTGTAAAAAAGAACAACAACCGTATCACAGGGAGCTCGGATTTGCCAGAAGTTGACGCTCGTCGTATCTTTCATCAATATGCGGTCGATCGGATCGCCGAGGGTTCGGGGCTTCGGGCGCGGGCGGTCGGGGTCGCGGCGGCTCCTGCCGAGCGCGTAGGGCGCCTTACCCGTCTGATTGTTGGCCGGGCTCGCTCGCTCGCGCCGCGCCAGCGCCAGGCCGCGGTACAGTTTGTCGGCGTCTTCGGGCGCGGCGCGCCGCTTGTCGGCCGCGAGAAAGCGCACGAGCTGCGACGCGGTCAGTCTCGCCGGCTTCTCCGGCTCTCTCTCGGGGCTCGGGCTCCGCGGCTCGGCCGGCTCGCGCTTCAGCGACGCCTGATACCTCCGGAAGGTGCTGCGCGTCTCCTTGAGGACCTGCCTCTCCTCCGCGTGGGACCTCTCCCGGCGCGCGGGCCGGGAGTCCGCGCGCGGCCGGCCGCGCCGCCGCGAGCGCGCGCGCGACGCCGAGCGCACCGAATAGAACTCCGACAGCCCGTCGAACAGCGTCGTGAGCAGCCGGTCGCCGCATCTGCTGCGCCGGCGCGCCGAGTCCCGCGGGGCGTCCCCGGGCGCGCTCTGCCGGTGCTTCTGCGCTTCGGCGGCGAAGCCCCAGGCGCCGGCGCCGGTGTCCCGCGCGAGGCGCTCGAAGATGGTGGGCGGCGCGCGCGGCGGTTCGTGGCGGGCGCGGCGCGCGCGGCGGCGCTGCTCGCGCAGCTCGTGGCGCAGCGCGCGCGCGGCGCGGGCCGCGGCCGGCCGGCCCTCCCAGTCGCTGGACGAGTCGCGGCGCCGCTTGACCATATTGAAAGCGCTAAATCTGAAAAACTTTTGTTTCTCCTTGGACATTCTCTGTTCGGAGTCGAGGCGCGCGAGCGCGGCGGCCGCGGGGGGGGCATTACCGTCCGAGGGCTCCGAGTCCGACGCGGCGCGGCGCGGCGTGCGCGCCTTCTTCCCCTTCGGCGTGCCTCCCATTGTCGACCTGGGGGGCGAAACCGGTTATACTGAAGGCGCGGATGAGTCAAAACAGATAAGGTGTAAAAAGTCTGTTTATCTCTTTTCTAATCTTTATTAGTTTCCAAAAAAGGGTCTTCTGACACCAAAGCTAACAGACACGGGTGGGTCCGCATGGGTTATTTGATTGATTAACTAACCGGACCATCTGTACGGACACGGAATCCACGTTCATCGCGACGCATTTGCAGTCATTGTAGTCAAATTGTCGAAATTGCACTTGAATGCGATCGCTAGATGAGTACATCCAATGGCTAAATCGATTGATCGATTTTTTTCATTATTACTATACGAATAAATAAAAAATTGGGTAAAAAACAGTCGGGCATGCGGACGGACCGACATCAGGCCTCGGTGCATCGCCGGCCACGAACCTAACACCTAACACGAGCGGCGGCGAGTCCTACGAGAGATGCGGGGTGCGGCTCACCGTTTGGGCGTGTCGGGCTGGTCCCCGCAGTCCTGGCAGCGCCAGGGCGGGGGCGCGCAGTGCGCGTGCGCGTGCCGCGCGCAGCCGCCCGCGCAGCGCGCCGCCCACCCCGCGCCCGCGCCCGCGCAGCGCGCGCAGCGACCGCACTCGCCGCACGTCCAGCGGAGCGCCTGCGCAACAATACAACGCTATCACCTTTTGTTCGAACGATAGGTCCGAACCCTAAAAATACAGTTTTAGATAAATGATGACTATTTTCAACTGAAAGAAATCGTTTAAATATCTCTAATAGAGATGCCTTGCGAATTTTTAAGTTTTGTTTTGATACGAACGTTAAATGCGACTTCACGGGTATAGCCGAAAACATACTTTTTAGAGATTTCTTTATGTCAAAATAGCTCATTTGCCAATAGTTTGAGTAGCCGTACAGTCAGCATCAAAAGTAGATGGTCATTAAAATGACCATCTACTACTATATGAGTACTAAAGTACCTCGTCGCAGTGACAACAATATCGCGACAGTTTGAATGTATCAGACCAGTCAAAGTAACAAGGTCCAATCGCCGTCAAATAAATATATTGAAGCAGACCAATTACTCAAAAACATCTGAACATGACTCTTGGCAAATGCGTTCGGTCGTTTTCTGATATTTTTGAACACCTTGCCTCGGATATATTTGATGGCGACTGTACAAAAATGATCGGCTACTTTTGACGCTGACTGTACAATACGACATAGAAGTTTTAATTCGACCTAACCAACTTCCATCACTTTCAACTACAATCGATATTTAATTGGGTATCATCGCAACATTTCCTAGAACCGACGGGCGGGGATGACTCATCGACACGCCGCAACTAGGGTTGCCAACCGCACTATATTATATAGTATTTTACTATATTTCGGCTCTCCGTACTACTATATACTGTTGAATTAATATATAGTACGCAAATATACTATATTTGGAGCACTTGTCACGGTATTAAAATAGATAAATAAATAACAACAAACCATTGCCTTTTTTTCATCATTCAAAAAATTCTATATTTTTTGAAGCGTACTATATATTTTCTTAGCTTATTCTCAAAAATACTATATTGAACCGAAAAAATGTTGGCAACCCTAGCCGCAACTGAGTCGTATTTTGCTAAGAATTCGCCGTAAACAAGGAAGTAATTGGGGAAATTCGCGGTATAACAATAGGATCATGCCAATACTGTGAATGCTAAAGTAACTGTCACATAATGTGTATAAAATAGTACTGCATAGAGAATTTCGGATACTGCAGCGCAGGAGTGCGATTTTTCAATCTCACCGGATGACTAAAGCTCGCCAAAACGGCCGTTTTTCATAGAAATGCGGCCATTTTGGTGAGCTTTAGTCACCTGGTGAAATTTAAAAGTAGCATTTGAACCTCACCGGGCAACTACAGCTCACCAAAATAGCCGTTTTTCATAGAGATTCGGCCATTTTGGTGAGCTCTAGTCACCTGGTGAGATTTAAAAATTGCACCCCTGGTAACCTCCAGTATTCTACTGGGGCCTATACCACAAAACTTAGAAGTGCTACAATTTAACATATTTGACACGTTTTTGTGTGAAAAACTTTACAATAAGCCTCAGAAGTAGCTAAACCAAGCTAAACACTTAAGAGCCTTGTCGTAGTAACGTTTGAAATGAGAGTTGCTCGAATTTGTCACTTTACTGAGAGCGACAAGGTGCTAAAATGTTCAGTCACCTCTGAGGCTCACCATACAGTGCGCTGGTCATATAGTCGAGTTGGCGTTAGCCCGGTGATTCTCTACGCCCATCAGCGACGAGTTCGACGCTGGGGCAGCGCCCTGTCTTGCTCTAGCGCACAAGCACGAGTGAGCGAGACAAAGCACCGCCTCGACGTCGAGCGCGACGCTGACGCGTATAATTCCAGAGCTGAGCGAGCCCCCTTCCCTACTCCCCCTTATCTACGGTAGGGCCATCAAAGCGGTCTGAGGCTACCAGCGCAAGTCCAGACGAAAAAACCCTCCTCCCAGACTTACGATCTCCATGTAAAATGGTTCTTTCATTCTTAGAGAACAGTTATCACAATGCTACCCAAGCCTTCCAAGCCCCATAAAACCCCGCAGACCACTTATATTGATGGAACTCTGTCGGTTTAGCCGTTTATACCCGACTGCCGCCAGAAGGGAGGGTTATTAATAGACGTCGTTTTTTTAGTTAAGCCGTGAAACCGCAATGAACAAGTAGTTACCCGGGGCGATCACGCCACACAAAGACTAAACACGCGCAGTTACTACTACATGAGCAGTGGCCCGTTTAACTAAGCTACAAGTTACAATTTTACAAGTCTAAACCGGCAACATTGGTCAATAATGACCAATGGCAATGGGCATAATGACGAATGTTGCCGGTTTAGACTTGTAAAATTGTAATTTGTAGCTTCGTGAAACGGGCCACAGGTGACATTTGTGTACGCTTCATGTGTGCGCGCCATATTAAAGGCCGGGCCACACCGGGTGCGTATGCAGCACGGCGACGGAGACACGCGCGTGCACAGCCCGGTTGTAATGTATTGAATTATATGATGAGATGCCACATCGTGCGTGCAAGTAACGCAGCTTTACGCAGCGAGCTGGAGCCGTGCTGCAGTCCTTAAGAGTAGACGTGAGTAAACAGTTTTCCCACTTTTCCCTAAAAACATCTACCTACAGTACAAGCTTTGCTTAGTCTTGGACCAGGTCAGTTTGTGTTAATTGTAAATACCAAGATATTTAAAGTTATTTTTTCTTTTCTTACTAAGATATTGTAAGGGATTGCTGTATCTCTTTCGACTACTAATAAGACTTGGACGTGTATTAGTTCTATGCTGTCCGCTCTACTGCCTCTCTGTTCTGCCCCCGTGTGCAACCAGCATATTAGATATGCGCACTGCCTTGCTAAGGAAAACCTAGATGCAGCGACACAACCTCGACTCTTGAGTGTGTAAGCAACACCCCTTAGCAATTCGTTTTTTTTATGAAATAGGAAGGCAAACAAGCAAGTGGGTCACCTGATGGTAAGTGATCACCACCGCCTATAGACACCCGAAAAACCAAAGAGTTTGCAGATGCGTTGCCAACCCAGAGGGCTAAGATGGAATACCTCTTCTGCCAGTAATTGCACCGGCTGTCTTGCTCTCTACGCCGGAACACAACAGTGCAAGCACTGATGCTTTGCGGCAGGATTAGCGAGCAAGATGGTGGTAGCGATCCGGACGGAACTTGCACAAGGTCCTACCACCCGCAAAATCGTGTTCGATTTTTCGCTTCGCTTGGCCTAAAACTGTGTTCTGAGCAGCAAGCCTTTATTTTTCCTATTTGCACAATTGAGACAAATAACTTAAATAGCAAATATGCGTTTCCGCCGGCTTGCTCGTTCTTGGTCACACACCAAAGGACACAAACAGGCCAAACATTCGTTTTAACCGCCCACGCATACAAAACGTAATCCTAGTAACCTCTTGCATGCATTCGCGACTTGGAAGCATTAAAATAAAACAATTTTAATTAAATGGTTTATATCATGTACATTTTGCTAGAGGAGTGTGAACCCAGCCCCAAAAAGCGGTCCCAATACAAACGACGATAAGGTTTTCCACCTTCTAAACTTAACCTATGGCAATGATGTTTTGGTATGTTGTCATTATGCTTTAGAACTAGGTTTGTATGGTTTGATTTTTTGAATATTCTTCATAGATTTGACAATATTTGTATTCTAGGAGTTTCATACAAAACACAAAAGCTCGCTGGCGTTTATCGCGCACATAAACGCATCCGTCCCTCTCACACACGCTGACTGTTTAGAAAGGCATATATGCTTTACGTCAGCGATAAAAGCTAGCGTGCTAGCCTCCTGATCTCATGTTCACAGGCAGACTGATATGACAACAGCCTATAATAAAACAGAATATAATAAAATGCTCAGTCTCTTCTGGTATATTTTTCTGAGCTGTGCTGACCGAGGCGAGGTAAATGAAGCGATTCTATTGGTCCTTACAAACACATCCCTGGCTACGCATCCTCGTACATCTCTGGTGGAAAAGCTGCCTTACACTGCCTAGAAATAATTATGCAATTCAGACGACGTTGTGAATGAGTACCTACGTAGGTACAAAATCAATTAACTGCAGATAATTTGCAAAGAAACAATAAGAAACTGTTGCTCCGCTGATCAACGCTTAAATATATTATTACTAGCGACTCGCCCTAGCTTCGCACGTGTACGGTAGGGGAAATATATTCACGTACCACCTTAGAACCGTATCACAACGACGCGACGCGTTAAGCGCCAGGCTATGCCATACAAATGTCATGCGTATGTCTCTTCGACTAGGTTCTACGGTGGTACGTGTTTCAATTTCCTTGACTGTACATAAAAACCTTCTGTAAAACCGTCTCGTGGTTTAGATGAAGGCGGCTGAAGATACACTATAAGGATTTAGGACAGGTAGGAACGAGTTACGACTTTATACTTTTTATTACAAGCTCATGCCTGTTTCCTTTTGGGGTAGGCAGAGACCACAGAACGCCATTTGCTCCGGTCCTGGCATACGTCCCTCGCTTCCTCCACACACATTCCTCTCTTCATACATGCTCGGCGGTTACGGGTACTTCTAATTCTGCCTGTCTTTAGGACGTACCCAAATTTGATCAACGAACGTACGCCGAAGCCGCAGAGACCAACTCGCCCAGTGACATCACCCTTATAAATTTGCTTACATAATCGCCTTTCAACCATCCGTTCAACATGCCCAAACCATACTATGTAAAGAATAAAGAAAGATAGTCCATTCCATATGAGTCATTACATTACAGAACAATAATTTCAATGTAAGTCTGAGGGGCTCATAGTGAATTTCTTATGGGTTCCTGGCCATTGCAACATAGTCGGAAATGTGCGTGCTGATAAATTAGCAAATGAGGCTGTGGAGTGTGGTGACATCTTTTACTATAAAAATTTCTGTCATGATCTAGTTTCTCTTCCCAAGGTATATCTCAAAGATGCCTGGGATAAATCTTGGGAACTCTCCAGTACTTTTAAGGGCAAACACTATAAAAATATCCAAAATACCCTTCCAACAAAGCCCTGGTTTCATAAAATGAAGTTAAGCAAAAGAGCAACAACTGTTTTGATTAGAATGCGACTAGGTCATACTTGTACTCCTGCTCACCTGGCGAGAATAAAAATTATGAATAGTCCTGTTTGCGATTGTGGTGATGAGTTTTGTGATTTGAATCATATTTTCTTTTCTTGCAGCAGGTATGACCATCTTCCTTTGTTCGATGATCTGATCTCCCTTAAAGTCCCTCTCCCTACCAGTATAAATGTCCTCCTCTCCTCGCTTGACCCCTCCATCTATCACTCTTTAGCATCTTTTATCAATAGTAACGATATTAAAGTCTAAGATACATATATACATTCTCCTTTTACTTTATGTTCCATTTATATTAACAATTATTTGTGTTTCTATCCTGTCACTTATCCTACTGATCTTTGTTTTCATTACCTCGCTCCTAAACCTGATTTTCCCGTGAATATGTTTCCCTAATTTTTTATTAAAAAAAAACAAATTTAACGAAAAACTTGACGAATGGCAATGCATAAGTCGTGCGGTGCCAGAGAAGAAGAAAAAAAAAAAAAAAACAATAATTTCAAGAAGTGACATCAGCTGTCATCGGTAATGTCTATTACGAAATAAAAAGCATCCAATGTTTAATCCAGCACTTGATCTATCTGTCTGCCAAATTTCATCTAAATCCGTCCAGCCGTTAATGCATGATTGAGGCACAAACATCCAAATATTCAATCATTACTTTCGCGTTTATAATATTGCATAGTATAAAACATATCTTTATCTTTACATAGTTTTTCTTTATATATTACACTAGCTGTGCCCGCGACTTCGTCCGCGTGGAATAGTGTCTTTGGGTAGCATTTTTAATTATTTAAGCTAATGATTTTACAAAAAAGACACATTGTACAACAGCTTTAAAAGTTTGAAGCTTCTAGCTCTAAAAATGACGATACTTCCATACAACTTTTCATCCCCCCTTTTAACCCTTTACAACCCTTTTTTCGCATTAAAAAGTAGCCTATGTCCTTTCTCAGGCTTTAGACTATCTGTGTACCAAATTTCATTTAAATCAGATCAGTAGTTATGGCGTGAACGCGCGACACATAGACAGACAGACAGAGTTACTTTCGCATTTATAATATTAGTAAGGATTCTAATTGTACACGCAAAAAGCCAGGGCGGGTAGCTCGTAACACACATCTACACTAATCTCCACTAAAAAACAGGTCAACTTTGTTTGTATGTAGGGGGTAATCTCTGAAACTAAGGAACCGATTTCTAATTCTTATACACTAATAGAAAGCTACACCATCCCTGACGGACATATGCTAGCCATTCCACGCGAACGAAGTCGCGGGCGTCCGCTAGTATCATATCTAGTAAGGATAGGATAGGATATTAGTAGGATTATTATCGAGTAAACGGGAAGTGGTCTGTACTCTATAATGTATAGCAAATGAACGATATTGAGTAGAATACCGAGCGAAAGGTCACTTGTGGTTCATTCATTATGCACTTAACGACCCGGCCAAGAAAAACACCTGCCCTTTTGTAGCGCTGCCCTATGCACGACCTTGGGACGAGCCGTCGCGCGGTATCATATCAATCCGTGTTTGACGTAAATTAGTCTTACTGCGGAAACCTTCGGTGTCACGGATCGATAAAGAAGTCATTTAAATGTCAAAGCGAGCTAAATTGATGACTAAAAGAATGATGAGGTGCAAATGTATCGATTGAAACGAGTCAAAAATATACACATAGCAGCTTTATTCGCGCCGGTATAACAGCTTTTTCACATCCTAGCTGTGCCCGCAACTTCGTCCGCGTGGACTAAGATCAGGGCTGCACTGACCGCGGCCGCCTGGGCGTGCGGCCCGCCAGCAACCAATAGAAACAACGAAAATTAAAAATCTTGAGCACAAGAAAAAGTACTTGATGAAGTTCCTCCGAAACCAGCAGATAGACGAATAAATCCCTAATTTTTTGAGTATATTTCAATAACGCGTTACAATTTTATGACTTTAAGTCTGTGTATAATTTGTGCGGCCAGCCTCTAGTTCATATCATATCGTTCATATTCATGATGTATGATATTAATGATATGCTATGGTCAGGGGGGTTCCACTCCGCAATGTACGTACGCTCGACCGCCTTGCCTATGGCATAGGCAAATCGCAGTATATTGTCGGCTTAATTGAAAACTTACTTAACTAACTTAATTGAAAACAGCGAAAAAGAATGCCGCGCAACCCTACCGTGTCACCGGGAGTAGCGGGGGGAAAGCGGGCGCGGGCGGCGCGTTCCTTTTGACTCGCGCCGCCTGGTGTATGAAGTAATACGAACTTTTTAAGGGTGTGAATAAAGTTGGAATTCGTTTAATCGCGGTCGTAAAAGAGAAGTTTCTGTATGTTATTTATTCTGTGCTATGGTTTCTTTCTAATAACTACTTAAAAATTTATTCCGTCCGTATTCTATCACCGGTCTAGCAGGCGCCGGGAGGGGTTCCACCCTCATGTGGTCATGTTTCATAAAGTGTTTGCATAAACGGTTTGCACGGTCTTTCTTGATCCGCACCGCTAAGGACTGGAATGCTCTTCCAGCGTGTCTGTATTTCCAGAAAAATATAACCTTGGCCTTTTTAAGGTAAGAGTGAATCGGCATCTTCTGGGTGAGCGTGCTACATCATCGGTCTCATCTTCATTTACCATCAAGTGAGATTGAGGCCAAACGCAAAACCATTTCTAGTAATAAAAAACAAAATATTTTTTCTCTTCTTATTCCAATCTAGTAAGTGGTTTTTGCGTGATGCTCGTACAAACTAAGCAACAAACCGATCAACACGACAAAAACTTTTTTTTTTACTTTTCAACTTATTTCCGCGTGTCTCAGTTACTTTTTTGGAAAAATCAAAATGTTCAGACGCGGAAAGCATAGAATATAAAGATAGATAGAATAAATTATTCAGACGGTAAATATACCTACTACCTATAATGTGTAACCAACCACAGAGTATATTAGTACCTACTACCAAAGCAAGAGTCACGAGACAATTTTGTTTACCTTATTTTAAGCACCTAAAGAAATAAACAATAGTATTTAAAGGATATTCATAACTTTTGCTTAGAAATAAGATTTAAAATGCCAATAATAGGACTTTTTACCCTAGTGAATACAATTTTACTTATTGTACAAGTATTAATAATTGTAGATACCTGTCAATTGTAAGTAATCCAAATTCAAGAGCACTCACCTTTAGAGTAGTTTGAGTGATGTGGTCCAACAGGTTTAAACACGTTGGATGCGCATAGGACTTGCACTGGTGACAGCTGATGAGGGCTTCAGGCTCGCCGGAGCTGTTCCTCGTCTCTGTTCCGAGACACTCAGTACACACAGGCACGCCCCCGAGGCTTGATTTCTGGAAAGATAATTATTTTTAGCTTACCGAAGCAAGCATTGTTAAACTGATTAAGGCCCCTACACCAATAAAATCGGATGTTTCGTCCATTTTTGAAAGCCTAAAATTAGAAGAGGGGTTAACATAAAAGTAACAACAATGTTGCCTTGAAACTGAGTATTTGAATTTTTTTTTACACCAAGAGAAATTTTACTAAAATATTGTGTAATAATTATGTATAAATCACTAAGGCTTCTAAACTACAACCAATATTTGCATTTTTGTTTTAATACAAAAATTCTACAGGAATTGAACCGCAAACCTCTACTTTCATAGTCAGGGTTACCAATCATCCATTGATGGTGCAGGTGTAACAATACCTTTATTAAAACTAGTCCTGTCTGATCTATCAGTATTTAATTTTAAAAAATTACATAAATAAAATTTTGTAATCAAACCAAGTAACTTAAAATAAGTTTTTTTTTCTTAATAATTCTACTTTTAAGACAAGATTTTTTTTGCTGACAGTATTTTACTAACGCATTGTCATCTGAACTACATACACATACGAAATTTGGAAATTCAAACCAAGTGATAGAAGTGAAACAAGTGAAAATCGCAACCAAAGCATATCCAAAGCTTGTAAACAAATTTATAACTATTGCATTGTCAATGTAAAAGTAAATCAGTCAATAACTAACTGATTCAGAATGATTTGCTAACATTATGCAATGCTGGTTCACCTTGATCAGTCGGGGAGGTCATTGACCGTAGCATTGTGACTGAACTGAATCATCTTTCTCTCAATAGCAAAAGAATTCATCAATACGTCCATAAACAAAATGCCACTTAGATGAAACTTAACTGTTTTAACAGCATCAATGCGAGGAATGCTTGAACAATTCTCATTTGTAATTCATATTTTATTACAGAGTAATTTCATACAGTTGAGAATTATCGAGAAATTATCTTTACATAGTACAACACAAAGTCGCAATCTGTTCCTGTGCATCCTCATATCTTCGGGACATTACTCCTTCTAAACCATGCAACTAATTTTGATACCGTTTTCACAGAAAATTTAGGGATAATGAAGGTTATTATGAGCAGTACATCTTAATTGTACCAGTGTTAAGCCAGGAGGTTTCTCTGGTCTTTATCTTTATCTTTACATACTATAAAGTAAAGTTGGTATCTGTTCCTATTTATCCTAAACTCCTTATAGTGTGTTTAGCTGCCTTCTCCTTTTAAACCTCACAACGGATTTTGGCGCAGTTTTCACTATTGTTTAGAGATTTTTGTACTGAAGGTTTTTATGTACAGGAGGTTTACTAGATTGTAAAATTGTAATCTTGAAAACAGTGATTCTTTTTATCAAGCCTTTATTTAACTTGCTTTGTTATTTAGTATGTGCAGTTCAAATTGTGGAAGTCAAATTTGATTTACTTCAGTGGTTAGATATTTTTCAAATTTGATGTGTATGCAGGTCTGATGACAATGCAATAATAAAGACAATCAAAAAAAAAGTTTTCACTTTCTCTACTCCACTGGTGAGCCTGTCCTGACTAGAGCTCACCAAAATAGCCAAATCTCTATGAAAAACAGCTATTTTGGTGAGCTTTAGTTACCCGGTGAGATGCAAATGCAATTCTTGAATCTCACCAGATGACTAAAGCTCACCAAAATGGGCGCATTTCTGTGAAAAATGGCCATTTTGGCGAGCTTTAGTCACCCGATGAGATTCAAAAATCACACTCCAGGTCCAAGCTGGTATAGAAAATTTACAAACACTTCTACTTTACATTGCATTGCAGTTTGCTCACAGTGTTTTCTTTTACCAAGAAGTACATGATAAAAAAACTAACTTTGAAATTCCAAAAAACTCATGAGATGTGGGCTTCAGTTTGAACCCACAACCTTGTAAAGCATTTAGTTTAACCATTAAGCTGTCATGGTTTTTAAACATAAAAAGATATTGAAGTACATTTTTTTTGTCTTGTTTAGCTGCCTTGTTACTCCAATAAAGAGATGTTTAGTTACTTCCTGAATATGAGACCACAAGACAATGAGCCTATTTTTATTTACAAGCCAACCTTATCAGTAAGCATTACAAATAAGCAACACATCACTTCTGTGACAATTTACACAATTTGCACATAAACATTACATAAAGGCATGAAATTAGAAAAAAAACATCAGTAGCTTCATTAATGCTTTCATAATATACATCCAACATAACTATCAAAAAGTAAAATAATCCAGATTCAATGTTGATGACAATTGTTATTAAATAATCCATAAAACATGCTTTGACTTTAAAAGACAACCCACAACAATGTTTTTGCTAGTCAAACTAATAGGGATATTAAACAAGGAACAACAAAGTAGGATAAACAATGCAAAACATAAATAAAAACACAAGAAGCACTTGTAAACAACTTCTAATTAGAGCAAACTTACAATAACAATTTGCTAATTCACAAATACTGTGAGATTTGTATGTTCTTACCTTATCAACAGAGTCCTGCGATTTCACTCTTTGCTTGGGAGTCCGTTCATGCGAGGACGCTCGTGGTCTCTCGGCCGCCTTGTAAGCCCCCTGGTGATGCGTGATGAGTCCCCTAGTCACTGCGCGCTTCGCCGCGGCCCGTAACACTGCCCGCACATCCACTTCCGGATCAACTGTCACTTGGTACGCTTGTTGCAAATGCTTTTCAATAGTTTTTAAGTCACTACCGTCCCGTTCACCTAGCTCACGCACTGCCTTCGCTACCGCCCGCGACACGTCCACGTCTGGCGCGATCCGCAGAGTGCGGCTCTGCAAGCCCCCGGGGTCCTTGTAAGAGCTCTGCCCCTTGTTGTACACCTTTAGCACGGCGCCTTCGCGCACGGCCCGCTCCAGGCGCTCGGACACCACGTCCTCGTGGTAGTTGTGATGCTGCCTGATCGCGTGACAGATGCGCTCCACGCTCGGCCTCTGCTTCTGTGACCGTATCTTGCGTATCGCTTCTAGTATCCATCGCTTCCACACTTCCTTTCCGACGTCGTCTGGCTCGCTCATTTTTGTCTAAGATTATTTTGATCGGCCGTCGGAGTAACGGTAAGGTACAGGAGCGCTGTCAACACCCATCGTATTTTGGCGCCTCGAGCGAAATTCCATTTTATGAAATGGAACTCCGCCGAAAGGTGCCGGAGAGCGCGGCGCGGCGCCCGACGCCGGCTCACAGCATGTTCACGGCCAAGCGTGCGCCCGCGGGTGACACATCGCGCTTTGCGAGCGAGTTTCGGCGGAGCGAGCATCCGATGGCGGCCATCTTGTGACAATCCAAATTTACGTCGGACGAATACACGCGACGTAAATGCTAATGTTTAATTACACTTCACTAAATAACTTTAATAAAAGAAAAGATAGATTCATTAACACTCTTATTGTTCCGTATTTATTCCGCACTAAAAGTAAAATAAAACTTAATATAGCGGATTCCTTTCCGGTTCTTTTTTCACAATGCGCCTTCACAAACAAACAACACAAAGTGATGACATTGAATGAATTGATGTCAAAAGCCCCCAATGATTTTCCAATACCCGATTTACTTTTATACCAATGATATATTACAAAATTTACTTGAAAACATTCACAAAACACCAACAAAAGGCTCTTCAAAATGGCTATCAATCAGTTGCTACATGAAAAAATATTTTTGATATCCTGCTTGTCGCCGCAAAATGTATTGCCATTTTAATTACAATTAATTTACCAAAAAGTATATTTTCCTCACTGTTATTGCCTATGGTCACACAGGCGTTTATACACCAAAGAGTTTTTTCTATTTAAACGAACTAGACTTGTTTTATTTTGTTTTATGCAAATAAAATATATTTATGTTTTAATTCTTTTGATTGAAACCAAAAGCGAACAACTGATCAATTGAAACGTTAAAAACCCAAACAAAGTTAAACGTATTGAAAAACTCCCGTGCAGATCGCGCGATCAGCGAGTTTTTACAAAGATAATGAAAGTTTAAATTTCCAACATTTTTATTCAATGATTTCGATGTTTCTGAAATGTTCCCGAACTTCCCGAACCGTGCATTAATCTTGATGGAAGTCGAATTTAATGAAGTTAATTTGACTGAATAAAATATCGTTAAATTATACTGCCATTTAAATGGTCTATTGAAATAAGACCCGTAACATTCAGCAATAAATTGTTATAAGCATATCAAAAACGTTCCTATCCTGAGAATGCCGTAAGTACATTATGTTACATTAATGTAAGGTGTAAATGAGTTCAGATTAAACATGATTTAAGTTGAGGGTACTTAGGAAATGACAGATGTGCGGCGTAACATATAATATTATGAACTCTTGTCGGCACCCTTCCAAGGGCACGAATCAGCAAGATATAGGTGCCAATGTCTGGTGCTTTGGTTGCCAATAAATTAGTGGTTTACCTTAGTATATGTTCGTAGCGTCAAATGATAATTAACTTACTAATTAGTGCTTATGGAATAACATTAATTAAATTGTTTATGTTATCACATTGCTATCTGCAGTATCATTTTGCCAAATTTTGTGGTCTTACCTTTGATTAAATTTATTCTCATCAAAGGACCTCATCTGTTCAATGCAGTAAACAGTCATCCAACTGGATGTTCAATTTCACACTCTGTCAACATAATTTCTGAATTTACCCACTTCCCCTGCTTCTTGGTACTGTTTTGATAAAAAAAGCTGCAAAGTATTGCAAACACTTCCTTATTATTCCTTCTGCCTTTTGATAACTACTTTCACATATATCATATCACATTACCCACATTCCACAAAATATTCACTTATAGATGTCAACCCTATAAATCCAATAAAACAACATAATAATATATTACAAAAATTATTTATTCTACAACAAATCATAAGTACATTGATATTTCATCAACAGAGGTATAACAACTGCATACATTTTTACAGGTCTAAGAAAATCAAAAAACGGCAAAAAAAAAAGAACAGCATCACTCTACACAACGGGACTTGTGATCTGAAGGATGTACATCCTTGGGTACCCAAGGTTATATTTAGAATAAATCACCTGTATCCCACGCGGGTCACTAGAAGTATGAGAAGAATGCTGGAACATGTTAAAGATTTCATAATAGTGGAGATATATCGATGTATGCCTTTATTAGGAGATGAGACGGAGCAAGCACCAGATTGGACAGTGCATATTGTGCGCTATGATATTGTGTTCACAGATTAACATTGTTACATGGTCCAGTCTGTTGCATCCATAAACCTATGGTGAACTTTGAAATAATGTAATAGTGATGCATTGTGAATTTTGCCTCTGTATGAGGGCCGAATTCCAACATGCATTGCGTTTGTGTTGCTGCAAAAGTCGCCGTTGGCTTGTAGCCCTTAGGCTACAAGTCTTAGAGGTTATAATAGTAGATATAGATGTTCTAAGCTAGGAGTACACTCAACGGTGGTATTGTTCGGTATCCTATAACAAGTCCCTACTCTCCACATATTGTTTGTCAAACACTGCATTTGACTAACTGGAGTTTTGCTAAAACTAGAGATATGGAAACCATATCTTTTGTCTGTTAGTCAAACAGATAACTGTTGTTAGCTACTTAAAACAATTACAGTGTGCAAAATGAATCCCGACAATCACTGCAAAATCAATTACAGATTTTAGTAGCCTAGTTAGAAATCATTTTTAAGCCAGTCTCAATTTCATTTGATACAATTTATTTTATATGTCAATCTATGTGGCTAAACCACTAGAACCTGATGAAGGTTTGCGTATGTACACGTTGAATGAAACATTATAGAATTTAACGAAAATTGCACTTATTTAATTCTGCTGAAGGATACAAATTGTTATAAGACTTACAACAGTCAGGACTATTTGACACTGATATAGGAGCAACATAATGAAAATCAGATGCTGTATTTTAACCCTTACTCATGTATTTAGAACATAAGTTTTATTCTTTCTTATATATCGACGGCGTCACCCATAAATCACGTCACAAGTTTGTTAATATTTCAAGAATCTCATTCAAATATATACTTATCTACTTATGTAGACTTTTATACATTAATAACGAAAAAATTTTTTATCCTAGCATGCCTCATCAGCCTGAGGTTCTAGAAACGTTTTTTATATTAACAAAAAGATTTTAGTTGGTAGCAATTACCTCAAATAGCAAATGATATAATATTGCAGTAGGATGAACACTGTATACATATTTATTTAAATATGTATACAGTTTTCAACATATTGCAATAAAGGTAAAAAATGTGCATATTTATAGCCATGACTGTAGCATGGTGTTCACGTATTGGCTGGCCGATACTACAAAGTGACTGTTCTATATTTAATATTTGACATAGAGTCATTCATTATACCTCATATGACATTAATATGCTATAGGCATATTACAGCAGCATACATATTTTTATGTATGTAATTAACTTGTAATGTTTATGCAACTTTAACACATGCAATTTAAACTATGATGTTCAGGTTAGACTGAGTGACCATAAGTCTGATATATTTTTTTAATGTTACAATTGAGTAAAAGCATATTTAAAAAATTATAGCTAAATCCTAAAATAGTATAATATTTGACATTAACAGTTCGGTTTTGTCACTGCCTTTGTTCGATTACAGACTTATATTTTTTAAATATGCTTATATATAAAGTTTATAAGCAAAGTTTAAATTGTTGATCCTTGTTATTAAAAATAAGTGTTTTTTGCTAGTTTTGTCAAACAAGACGCGACATAAGTATAACTCCTAGATGTAAGGCAAGTAACATTAAATGTTAACTTAAAAGTATTATTTGAGTTTTTATAAGTAGGCTTAGGAAATCTTTTTATACTCGTAGGCAAGTTTAACAGTGACAAAATACTTAAAGAATAAAATGTGTTACAAACAAAGCATTTGTTTTTACTAAAATAATATTTTTACTACATATATCTATAAAAATTCGACATCCACTAACACAATATTGCTTTTTGTATTTGACAATATGCAACAACTTATTGATAATGAAAAATGAATATCACTATGTTTTTACGACATATGTAATTGACATCAGATCTATTTGATTCGCACTACGTTTATTAACAAAATATCAGTGGTAATGAATAATGTTAACAATATGATATACAGGGATGTAAGGTTACGTTTTATTATAACTAAGTACTTACTTCGGTTCGATTTGTAATTGTGAAGGCAAGACTTAAGCGAGATATGGAGTCGAAATTTATGTAACAGCCACGTATTTCGCAATAAGGAATATTATTAATTATAATTTAATGACAAGTCGCACGCTTAGAATTAAAGAGACCCATTTATACACGTCCCAAAATATCACCTTAACTAAAAGACATAGGGTTTAATTTTGGGAAATGTCATATTCAGAATTGAGTCGCTTTAATTCTAAACGTGCGAAGTATCTAATATTGACACTACCATCTAGGCATGGGTGTGGAAAAAAATTATGTCTCAATAAATGACTATGGGTAATTCAGCTGGACGGCAGCTACGCCAATTTGCTGTAATGTACAGTCGACCAAGAAATTGCTTGACCACTTTTCGACCGTATTACAAAGGGATAAGGTTCAAAAGTGGTCAAGCAATTACTTGGTCGACTATATGTTGCCTAGAATTTTCAGCAGAATAGTAATATAGTAATTATACTTTTTTTAACGAAATTAGTAAAATAATGTCTGATTTTCACCGTACGTACCGTCCGCGTAGCGATACCGACTTTCATATCGTACTTAGCACTTGAATGAAATAAGCAAAACCAGGCAAATTTTACATTTTTAAATTCATTTACCTTTTTGCGAAACTGAAGTGTGATTTTTTAATCTCACCAGGTGACTAAAGCTCACCAAAATTTCCGTTTTTCATAGAGATTCGGCCACTTTAGTGAGCTTTAGTAGGCTTTATTTAGTCACCTGGTGAGATTCAAAAATTGCACCCCTGGATCGAAATGGAAACTTCATCATTTATTTATTTCGACTCCATATCTCGCTAGTCTTACCGCGCTATGGTCCGTTGGGTTTACTAAAAGACAACAAGGAATCTTTTTAAACGGCATTTTTCTCCAGCCAAGAATAAGAAAAAAGTTTAACCTTTTGACAGTCCCGTTTGTCACATACAGGTTAAAGTGTTCAGAATTGGCATCGCCAGCGCCCCCTTAGAGTTTCGGAGAATAGTAGTCAACCAAGCCTGGTTAATTTTTCTCCCACCTACTTGACCCCTAAAACGGCCTGTCCCGTTTAGGGACACTTTTCGACCCCATACTTTCTCAACTTTTTCATATTTAACCGAATTATATAGTTGCTAAAACAGCCATATGTTAGAGAAGTCGCTCACATGCTCAAATGTCAAGGCAGGCGTTCAAGCGACACCGACACTAAGGTTTCTTTGGCAGTACATTGCGGTGCGCTTATAGAGTTGCGTACAGACGGGTGCAATGTAACACGCAATGTAACATGCAATGCAAGAATTTGCCGTACACATTTGTTACAAGGTGTGTTACCTTGTTAAATTGCAGCAATCTGTATGGCAAACTCTTGCATTGCTACATTGCACTAGTCTAAATAATTCGATTAAAAAAAGCTGGCACCGAATGTCTATGAAATTAATGACAGATTCATACATTTCGGCGTCATCTCTTAGGAATTGACTTATACGCAACTTAGTGAAGTCGAGGTGGAGGCTTGGCGCGCACGTGATGCGCCCGCGCCGCAACGCCGCCATTTTGTATTTCTGTCTCGGGTATACCGCGTTTAGAGATTAAACAAAAGGATAGCGTCGACTTCGCGGTGAGTAAATCCCCTTAAACTACAAAGTGTAGGTTCTCACTACACAATGCGGGAAGATAAAAAGTTCAGCAAAATGGACGTTTTGGTGTTAAGATTTAAATGTCTGTTTGGAACTACAGGAATGGTACACGGAATGCAGACGCTGATAAAATCATGTCTGAAATCAAGCATAATAAGCTTTCTACAGGATTAACTATGGGCATTGCATGTGTGCCTCGCGCACATTCATTACTATATTACATCAAGTGCTCTCGATTGCGTAGCCCATACGCGTTTAATTTAAAAATACACTAATATACAAAGTATTGCTGTAGGTTATGAACAAAATTTACAAATGACAATCTGCACTAGCTTTTATGGCTGATATAAAGCATCAGTGCCTCTCGCACACGGCTACTGCTTAGAAAGGGATAAATGCTTTATGTCCGCGACAAAAGCTGCGTTCTAGGGCCTCTGTTATGAACAACAAACTGCATTATAACACCACAGTAACTACACCATCGGCCCTAACATGACAGCCCAGATTCAGTTTAACCCCTCCCTGCGTCTCTGTCTAACTATTGTCATAAGAAAGGGACGCAGATAGAGATAAACTAAACTTGGCCAGTCATGTTAGGGCCACATATCGCACAATATTCGATAAAAAAAACAGTCACAACGTGTCATCTAGCTGCTTTTAAAGTCACTGTCGCCCCTAAACGTACAACCGGAGTGTTTGATGATATGCGTTGCGGCATATATACCGCACTTGACGCAAGTGGTGTAAGGTGCTCCGGTGACCATTTGGCTGAGGAAACCGCCAGCGAAAGCGTCTCCGGCGCCGTTTGTGTCGACGATTTCTTCCCTGGACAGCTTGGTGACGGGTATGAGAGTTATCTTACTGCCTTCGACGAGGATGACGGGCTCGCAGCCCTGCGTGATGACCACGACGCGCTGCCGCTGTTCGTTCAGCTTGGGCAGAGCGCTGATCTTGACGGCGATGGCTTGGAGATCCGTCTCGTCGATGTCGAACGCTTTCGCGAAAGCCTCGGCTTCCTGCAATGGCGCGTCACGCCTTCAATTATAACGAAACTTTTCGCAACTTATGCCTCAATTTTACTTTTATGAAAAAAGTTGTAAACAATCTTGGAACGATGTTTTTTGTGAGTCTTTTTTTGCATAGACGTATGAAGATTGTTTAAAACATTTCTCATCTCATTTTAATAATATCATCAAGCATTTATCAATCTCAGAAAATTTACCACCGGTTCGGCAAAAACCTCTGATGAGACGGTGTAACTTTCAAAGCGAACTTACGCTCTCATTCCCAAACAGCACATCCACGTAGGGTAGCATCTTCTGCAGCGGCTCTTTGAAGAACTGCGACACGAACGGCGCGCTGAGGTTCATGACGAAGGCGTGGCCGCCGGCGTGCGCGCGCGCCGCCAGCTGCATTATCGACTCGGGGGACACCGCTACGAAGAAGCCCTGGAATCAGCGTCGACTTATAAAGTTAAACCCCATCATTCGACAACCTGTATGGCACAGTGGCACATGTGTCTTCTTCCAGTGCAAGAGGTCCCGGGTGCAAATATTTGTGTGACGAACACGAATGTTTGTACCGGAGTCATGGATGTTATTTGTATTTAAGTATGTATTTATTTATATATAAGTATGTTTATCCGTTGTCTAGTACCCATAACTCAAGGTTTGCTTAGTTTGGGACTAGGGCAATTGGTGTAAATTGTCCCAAGATATTTATTTATTCATAAAAGTTTACCTTTTTTTTTAACTAACAAATGTTCCGTTCATTCGAGAATTTCATTTAGGATTACCTTGTGAATTACAGTTAGACCATGTCCGTCTGTCTAATATGTCACAGTGTATTGACTCAGAAATTATTGAAGTTACGTAACTTAAACCGAAATTTTGAAGGTACACTCAAAGAATTTAATTCACTACCCATTTCGTTGAAATGTCGTCTGACATTCGCAATGCATTAAGGTCGATATGTCAAACTAACGTCTTGCTCTATAGCTCTTATGATGACAGTTTGCTAAATGCTATTGAACCTTAGGTGGGTTGGAAATTTAATTCCTTGACTGTACATATACATATATGGAATTCTACCTATTATCTATAACACACACCTACCAATTTTTTTTTACATATATTTTATACTACTCAAAACAAAAAAGGCCTTGACTTTCCTCGGTAAAATTCAAACATAAAAATAAATATGAATATCTACTAATACAACTCTTTAAAGTACGGATTTATTTTACTAATATCATGTACTTATTATAAACAATTAATAAAACCCTACTATAAAAAAATGTTTTGAAACATAAATATTTTTGTTGAATTTTTTTACGCAGAAAAGTCGAGTAGGCCCTATTTTATTTTGAGTAGAATACTTTAAAAAATGTAAAAGATGCTGACTGAGGGTTTGCAATGCCTGGATATGGGTTTGGCAACGCATCTGCAATCTATTTAGTGCTGCGAGTGTCTATAGGCGGTGGTGATCACTTACCATCAGGTGACCCACTAGCTTGCTTGCCTTCCTATTTCATAAAAAAAAAACTCGTAATTAAGAGCCCTATACTAACGGTACATGTAGAGTCTACATTGTGGACGGTATACGGTATATCTTGCGGGTGGTAGGACCTTGTGCAAGGTCCGTCCGGATCGCTACCACCATCTTGCTCGCTAATCCCGCCGCTAAGCAGCAGTGCTTGCACTGTTGCGTTCCGGCGTCGAGAGCAAGACAGCCGGTGTAATTACTGGCACAAGAGGTATTCCATCTTAGCCCTCTGGGTTGGCAACGCATCTGCAATCTTCTTGATATTGCGGGTGTCTATAGGCGGCGGTGATCACTTACCATCAGGTGACCCACTTGCTTGTTTGCCTTCCTATTTCATGAAAAAAAAAAAAAAAAAAAAAAAACATGAATCAAAGTAGGATAGAATCAGTTATTTACTAAGAAACACACTAACCGAAGCGTAAAAGAACCGAGCTTGTTCCACGACCCTCTTGCACTCCTCCTTGGCGAGGTGCTCGGGAGTGAACTTCTGAGCGGCGGCCAAGTTCGCGCAGAGCGAGCGGTGCGTACCCGTCACTAGCACAGCGCACGTGCCCGTGGGAGCCTCCTCGGTAACTTGGTATTGAACTGTCACACCATCTGCGCTGTGGAGGAAAGATTGATACTAAGTTTTTAAAATGCTATGCAATGACAACACAAAGAAAAGTCAGGGTACCTAATGGCAGGACTCGAATCTGCAACATCTGCATTCCGTGCCTTGCGTTTGCCAGTTTCGCATTTTAATTTCATAATTTGAATGTTTAACATTAAAATATAAAAATCGAAAGATATTTCGGTTACTTACAAAAATTTTATAAGTTTTTGTCAAAATCATCATTTATAAAAAAAAATTTCGCCGACAGCTTTATTATTGCGTTGTCATCGGATCTACATACACACGTTAAATTTGAAAACAATCTGACACCGGAAGTTAGTTAAAATTTACTTGCAAGGACGCACGAGTTTTCGTTCGTCATGGAATTAGTAGCCTATGTCCGTCAGGGATAGTGTAACTACCTATTAGTGAAAGATTTTGGAATCGGTTGAGTAGTTCCAGAGATTAACAACCAACCCAAAAAATAAAGTTAACCTTGTTAATATAATAGTGTTGAATTATCTATAGATTTTTACTCGGAAAGCTAAAAATAATTTTTTTTGGTAAAATCAGACGAGTACTTTCGAATTCCTCCTACAATGGGCGTTTTTCCATTAACCGGCGCCGTTGCCGGCTAATGGAAAAACGCCCATTGAAACTTAAAAATACCTCTTTATATTATTAGTATAGGTACATAGAACAGATTAAGCGACACGATGACGCTGTGCTATTCATATGCTATAGCTATACCCAATGAGACAATTTTACGGTAACTTGTAATTGTTCTATTTGCACAACTGCACGTTGGTAGCAGAGATATTGCTTATCATAGAAACGTGGAACGTAACGAAGCAATATTGTATTCATTTTATTAAATGTAGTATTCACACTGTAATTTTAAATATACATATGGTTCTGAGATAAGGACACGGAGCTAAACACAATAGATAGTAACTACCTTATTCATAAAAAAGTACCAATCTTTTTTAACTAACAAATGTTTTGTTTCTTTCATTCGAGGGCAAACGTCACAGTGACAGATAAAGACATAACTTATGTTAACTAACAAAGGTTTACGCAGCGTTTATGAAGAAGACGGTTAGTCTGTAAATAGAGGTTTAGTGGCAGTAGCCCTAGGATGACCGGCCATGCTAAGTGTGTCTGAGTCGAGTTTGAGTTGCTATATGGATCCCTTTCTTGTGTAGTTTGTCAGAGACGCAGGGAACCCGGGCTGGTCATGTTAGCGCCGCTGTGTAGGTGTTAGGTAATGTATTTACCCAACTGCACGACGAGGAGTTACCTTACTATAAAATACTTTCTTGAATCAAATTGATTGAACACTAGTTTTCGCTTATAATAATAATTGTAAGCTAGACCTCTAGGAATACAATACAACTGTAAAAACCACATCCAACTTCGTGCGGTAGTATTTGCGTGATCCACGTACAAACATACAGACATAAATAGACAAGAATTCTAAAGTAAATTGTTTTGGCTTCTATTGCTTTTACAAAGACCCTCGTAGACTTTGTGCGAAAAGAGAACCGTCGTGATGAGTATGGATGCCCATAGTAACCACGACGGTTCTCTTTCCGCACAAAGTTTAAATTTTTTTCTTAAATATCTCCTATGTATATAATATATATAAATACGGGCAGTTACAGTTTGATTTATTATATGTATAGCTACATAGATGTGAATAGTAGAATATAATAGATTTCTGCTATTATGCTCGCACAGCAACCAACAATGGAACGAAAGAATCTAGCTTTAGTTAAATATACGATAACGAGAGCAAATGTTATCAGGGGCCAGAGATCTATTGTACAAAGAAGTCGAGTGTGCCACGTAAGCGTCGCTTATCTCGGGCCACGATTCATGCTTCATCATCTTGAGCCTCGCATTATCAAATGAGGCAATTTGCTCATTTCCAACGTTTGAAACTGGAGGCGCGGCGACGCAAGCGATACAGGAATTCTGTGTTTTAAATTGTTTCTCATTGGTAGCTCGTTACGCGAGCGTTTATCGTGAAAATACCTAAAGCGTTACTCCTTTTTGCAAACGTCTACTGGGACCAATTTCATAAACGCGACAGGCGACAGGTGACAGTGGCAATTCACCGTGCATTACTGTATCGACAATTAACGCTATAGTTTATTTCTTTAGGTAAACAAAATTGTCACGTGACTCGTTAAATCAACCAATCCAGTCAATCTTTTGGGTCTGTGGAGACCCAAAACATTTGATTGGTAGATTTGCCGAGTCATGAGACAACTTTGAGACAATTTTGTTTACCTTATTTTAAGTAGCTAAAGAAATACAATACAGACAGATAATCATAATAGTGGGCAAGCAATATATACCGAATTCACTGTCACCTGTCGCCTGTTTTAAGAAAATTGGGCCGTAGTTAGACATTTAGCACCATTTAAGTTGGTATTAACTATAATTATTGCTTTAGTTTAGTTACTTTAATACTGGTTCCTAGCTGATTGATGATTGATAAGATACGTTAAGATAAACAGACAAATGTCAAGCTTGCTGTTGCTTTAGAGTTATAGTCCAGCCTTATATATTTACCGCTTTATTATGCCATGTAATTGACAATTTTTTTTGTGAGCCTAAATTATTTATTATTGTTAATTGCCGGACTTACCTTCATCGGAGCCGGACATACCTTTTGTGAAATTAGGAATCGGCGAGCAACCTGGCGCAAGGCGCGAGGGTGCTGATTAGCATTATATCCTGCTTTGCCTAAAGCCTAACAAACACCGGACAGACTGACGTGTAAATATTTGGCCAGGCATGACAATGCAAAGCCCAGCATGTCCGGCTTAACCAGACGCCTGGCAACCCTAACTGTATTAGACCAGGCCCCCAATTCTGGCGCTCATCGAGATTCGTCTCGCATTCGAGATGTTTCAAAAAATTACAGATTTTGAAGGGATCTGACAGCTCTCTCTTTGGCATATGTAGAGTGTGACTTCATCTCTACTGACGCCAGAATTGCCCCGCTGTTCTAGCCGCGTAGCTATTATCAACCCGCGATTAGAATATAATTGGAGAGTAACGTCAGCACACTGTCATTTTATACATATAGGAATGACGCTTGACGCAAGTCTATGTAATGACAGTGTGTTGACGTTACTCTCCAATTATATTCCAATCGCGGTTTGATAATACCTAGATAGCTACTCCGCGAAACCAGCGCCGTGCTCGTGTAAGTTAGCTGCGTCTTTGCGACATATATATGTTCATGCAAAAACCCACCCTCCTCCGCTTCCACACGAAAAAACATATATCACACAGACTCAACTACACACCACCACCACTAAACACTAAACAACAGGATCGACGCGCGTTTCGCCTCTACCTAGAATCTAGGTAGAGGCGAAATCTAGGTCCTAGATAGTTACATTTTGAGTGTTAATTTAAGAAGGAAAACAAAACGAAAAACTACTGATTCTCTTGGGGCAGTTCTTCAAAGTACTTATTAAGTGTAATTTTACAAAACTGTATCTGTCTGTCCCTGCTAAATAATGTTTTCAGGTTCATATCATTATAAAATACACACTAAAACATATAACGTCCTTACAGCTTTTCTAATATTTAATACACCATTCATCATTTTTGACGGACTCTATCACAATATCTACTAGAAAGATATTGAGAGTACACATGTAAAAAACCCTTATCATAGTGAAAAGATGTATCAATAAAGATAACAGGTACTCAATGTCTAAAGAAATCGATAAAAGAGTTTGATTCGATAATGAAGCTTAAAAGGGATCAATGGAATCAATTACTGGCAAGGATTTCTTTTGATTTAAAAAAATTAATTAGCGTCGGTAGTTTATGGTCGCCCAAGTTGAATTTATCCGTCTTTGCAGCTTACTAGTGTCATAAGAAAGGAGCCCACATAGAGATAGATTAAAGTTTAGCGGTCGCGTTAGGTTGGGCTACTGGGTTTATTTATTTAAGTTTTACTGCACAGGTCCATCTGATAGCTACCACCATCTTGCTCGTTAATCGTGCCGTTAAGCATCAGTGATAGCGCTGTTGTGTTCCGGCGTGGGGAGCAAGACAGCCGGTGCAATTACTGGCACGAGAGGTATTCCATCTTAGCCCTCTAGGTTGGCAACACATCTGCATTCTCCTTGGTATTGCGGGTGTCTATAGGCGGTGGTGATCACATGCCATCAGGTGACCCACTTGCTTGTTTGCTTCCTATTTTATAAAAAAAAAGACAAAAAATACGGCGAAACCTAAATGGCGGACTTAATCAAAATCAAATCAAAAATTGGGATATATTTATAACTAGCTGACCCGGCGAACTTCGTACCGCCTAACAGTCAATGAACGTCGTGTTACTTTTTAGCTGAACTAATTTAGGCTTTGATAAACGTAAAACAATGATACAAATATGTTGTGCAGATTGGGAAAAAAAAAACTCGGATTAATTCATTAATAGGATTTAACAGTACCTGAACTTTGTAGACATTTTACAAAAAATAAATTTCTGAACGCAACATGATGTCTTCAGAAAAAAATAAAGTTGTGGCTTAAAGGTCTCAGCAACCAGGCCATAAGCTCCAAAAAAAAAAGTTGGTACACTATTTGACAGGATTGGACAACAAATGTTTGACATGGACCCCAATTCTCAGTTCACGCGAGATGCATCTCACCTGCGAGAGCTGTCAAAAAGTGACAGATTTCCAAGGGAATTGACAGTTGTTTTCGTGCGAGATGCATCTCGCATAAACCCAGAATAGCCCCCATGTAATGATGTCTTCAGAAAAAAATAATGTCGTGGCTTAAAGGTCTCAGCAACCAGGCCATAAGCTCCAAAAAAAAATAGTTGTTACACTATTTGACAGGATTGGACAACAAATGTTTGACATGTAATAAACAAATCAGCATGTATTGAAATGATTAAGTATTCATTACACATATCGAGTTTTCATTGTTTTTAAGATGTATTCTGCTATTCGGGACGGAAACAAATCCAACAAATCAAAAACCATGGCAATCGGTCCAGCCGTTCTCGAGTTATAAGTGTTGTAACAAACACGACTTTCTTTTATATATAGAAAGACTTTAGTATCACAATAAATATTTACATTATATCATAGTGAGTTGTTGACACAATTAAAATTATCAGAGGACTTGATAAACCATTTTTGCACAACACCAGATTTTTAATTAATCTTAAACAATAATTATTATTGCAAGTTGATGCAATAAAAAGGAGACCATTGTACAAATCTGGATTGAATTCATAGGTTTTTCAAGATTAAAAAAGTTTTTCGGACGCGCGGGCAAGATTCGAACCCAAGGTTCGGGTCAACTCAAAATGTTTTCACTTGTAATATCTTAAATGTTTCTGCTATCAAGATATATTGTTTTCAAAAAAATTATGGGAAATTAAAGAACATTGTGTTTGAAAAAAATGGGATAAGTGTTGTACTATAACGCTATATAAATTGCGTCATTTAATATTAGGTACTTACACAGCGCGTTTCTGCAATACTTTTGCGAAGTCATCATTACCGACGCATCCAAAATATGTGCACACTCCAGGTTTTTTTAGGATCCATTGAGCAACGCGCAGGGAGTTCTGCACACTGCCTCCAGCTATAAACTCAGCATTGTATCTGCAAAAAAATGTTTATTACTACTGCATGTAGAGTAGTTTAATGAAAATTTGGCTGTATTTGAATTGTATTACAATATAACTTCAACCCTTTTTCTGGCCACATTGATTGAGATTGGTAACCAAAAAAATAAAAACTGATGCAGTTTTGTTACATTATGGACAAAAATGATTAACCAAGTCAAATTTCAAATAAGTATATTTAAATTTTTTCAAAAGATTGAAGGTTTAATATGATATAAAAATTTAATCATTATAGAAATATTTAATTACATGTTGATATTGAAACACTATTTTAATGTAAAAGGGCTAATGTTAGCAAAAATATTCCACTGCAATGTTTAACTATGGACTTTCAAAGTTTTTTAATTTATTACTTAAGAAGAAGACATGTTTGTACAATAAATTGATTCAGGCATTACTGAAGCAGATCTACTACATCCTTGCAAATAAATTATTACTAATTATGTTGATTTAAATATGTATGCAAAGTCCTCAGTCTATGTTGAGTCGAAATAGGAACTAAAGTAAGATGATATGGACTGGAGATGGCGGAGACTTTTGCTAGACCCTTTTTTTTTAAGCCTTAATGTCTGACACCATTGACATGAATACTAGCGGTTGCCTGTGACATCATCCGCATAGTATTTGTTTGTCTCTATCACACGAGAACTATGCATTTTTATGAAATAAAAGTATCCTATATGTTAAGCTAGGGTATAAGCTATCTCCGTTTTAAATTTCATCCAAATTCGTCCAGCAGTTTTAGTGTTAAAAAGTAACAAAAATAAGTCTTAAACTTTCAGCTTTATAATATTAGTAGGAGTAGGATAATACTACAAATTACAATTTTTTATGTGCAAAGCTGCAGAAAACAGCTATTTGCAAATGATAAAAATTAATTATCTATCAATTGTAAGCTTCTTACAGTCACTTGTGAAAACATAAAATAGACTTTTATCACACCATAAGAATATAGGAATAATCTGAAAATCTTCTCTGAGCATCTCTATCTCATCTTCTTTTACCATCAAATGAGATTAAGGCCAAACGCAAACCCATTTCTAATATATAAAAAAAACAGTTTAAGAGCGGAGTAAATTTTTCCTCTTCCTGCAGTTGACCCTTATTATATCAAATATTATTATTATACCAAACCTATAATCTACCATTGGACCTATGCTAAACATAAAAATGTATTCTTATAATCATAACATACTTTTCCACAAGTTCTTTGTACAGGGGCATGTGTTTTTCCTCAGCCATGATAGCATCGTCAGGTTTAAGGTCATATTTGCTGAGAAGCTCACTGTCCACTGAAGCCGAGATGTCTAGCAGAGGGTTACCAATGCCCACCAGAACACCCTCGCAAACACAACTGCTGAAAAACCAAACACCATAAAGAATATAGTTGATATTACTACATCAAAAATTACCGTACATTAGAATGTAATTTGCTCTATTGAAACATCAAATATTTTAATTTATGACATCTTAGAAAATAAGATTACACTCAGAATACCGAAGATTTGAACTTTTAATTTAAAACATACGTCTCGAAGTAGCTACTTCCTAATTACAGCAATGCGAAAAGGATCATATTCCAGTCAATTAAAGCAAATTAACACGAGCACTGTACGAGGAAGTTGTTAAAATAGCTCACCTTGCGTCCATTATGTAATATTTATATTTTACAAGGGTATAATCCAAAAACAATAATGAATAACGGTATGCGTCCGACAGACACGAGTTGTCTACGTAATCTGAGCTAGAAGTCACCGCATGTTTTTGTTGATAAAATAAATTTTAAAACGTGGTCGTCGCAGTCTTCGCGAGAGAATGTCGAACGCGAATGCACAGATTAGAGAGATATAGTAGTACGCGAATGTCAAGTCAAAATGTCAAAAAACTAAACGTCAAACTGACGGCGCAATGTGCTAGAGAGGTGGCAAAAGATACAAAATACCGGTAAAAACAAAAGCTTTTGGCTCATGTGTTGCTGCTTTATATTGCGCAATGCTGCCAAAATAAGGATAAAAACTATTCGATCAGTTTCTTGTCTTTGGTTACCTACTCAATCGGGTCCTCATTCACTCATTACATCACAGCATTTTGTCGCTCATTTCATTCGCAGAGTTAACCTAGAACCGGCGGACGATCACGTTTTGCGATCCCAGTGAGAAACTTCGAGAAGTAAAGGTTTGAATCCTTTATTTGAGCATTATATTCGCATCCCAATCTATCAAAAAATGTTGCGATTACCTCGAGTTGTTCGCCATTCCGTGTCATTGAGCAAATGTCATCAAAATGCCAGATTTTATGCCAAGGATGTGAGATTCGGTGCTGATGTAAGAGCCCTCATGCTGCAAGGCGTTGACGTCCTAGCCGACGCGGTCGCGGTCACGATGGGTCCCAAAGGTAGAAACGTCATATTGGAGCAATCGTGGGGTTCGCCCAAAATAACCAAAGACGGTGTGACAGTTGCTAAGGGAGTAGAACTGAAAGACAAGTTCCAGAACATCGGCGCAAAACTGGTGCAGAACGTTGCCAACAACACCAATGAGGAAGCGGGAGACGGAACTACGACCGCGACCGTCCTGGCGCGGGCCATCGCGAAGGAGGGTTTTGAGAAGATCTCGAAGGGAGCCAATCCAATTGAGATCAGGCGTGGTGTGATGCTGGCGGTAGAGGCGGTGAAGGATAAACTAAAGGCTATGTCGAAACCGGTCACTACGCCTGAGGAGATCGCGCAGGTCGCCACCATCTCCGCCAACGGCGACACGGCCATCGGGCAGCTCATCTCGGACGCCATGAAGCGTGTCGGCAAGGACGGCGTCATCACCGTCAAGGACGGCAAAACCCTCACCGACGAACTCGAAGTCATTGAAGGTATGAAATTTGACAGAGGTTATATTTCACCATATTTCATCAACTCCTCCAAGGGCGCTAAAGTCGAGTTCCAGGATGCTCTGGTCCTGTTTTCGGAGAAGAAAGTCAGCAACGTCCAGACCATCATCCCTGCTTTGGAACTGGCCAACCAACAGAGAAAGCCTCTACTGATCATTGCTGAGGATGTCGATGGTGAGGCTCTGTCCACTCTTGTAGTCAACAGACTGAAGATTGGTCTCCAAGTGGCAGCTGTGAAGGCTCCTGGTTTCGGTGACAACCGCAAAGCCACTCTCAGTGACATGGCTATTGCCACTGGTGGTGTCGTATTTGGAGATGATGCCAATCTCATTAAACTAGAGGATGTGCAGCTATCAGACCTCGGCCAGATTGGTGAAATCACCATCACTAAGGATGACACACTCCTTCTGAAAGGCAAGGGCAAGAAAGCTGACATTGACAGGAGAGTCGAGCAGATCCGTGATCAGATCCAGGAAACCACATCTGAATATGAAAAAGAAAAGCTGCAAGAGCGCCTTGCTAGGTTGGCATCAGGAGTAGCAGTGCTCCATGTTGGTGGCTCTAGCGAAGTTGAGGTCAACGAGAAGAAGGACCGCGTCAACGATGCTCTGAATGCGACTCGTGCTGCAGTTGAGGAAGGTATTGTTCCCGGTGGAGGAGCAGCCCTCCTCAGGTGCATTCCAATGCTTGAACAGCTGAAAACCGCTAATGCTGACCAAAGCACTGGAGTTGAAATCATCACGAAGGCTCTGAGAATGCCCTGCATGACCATTGCCAGTAATGCTGGTATTGATGGGTCAGTTGTTGTTGCCAAAGTAGAGGACTTGGGTCCGGAGTTCGGATATGATGCTCTGAACAATGAGTATGTCAACATGATTGAGAAGGGAATCATTGACCCCACCAAGGTTGTCAGGACAGCCCTGACTGATGCCAGCGGAGTAGCTTCACTACTGACCACAGCTGAGGCAGTCATTTGCGACCTTCCGCAGGAGAAGGAACCTAACCCCATGGCGGGAATGGGAGGCATGGGTGGCATGGGAGGTATGGGAGGCATGATGTAAGCCACCCCCTGCATTTTAACATTGCATTTACGGTATAAAAAGAACTATTGTGTAGTCACATTACCCTCGTTAAGGTATTGAATATCGGTAGTCTGAATGATTTGACAAATGTGCAGTGAATGAATATTTTTTTTATTGAGAGTCTGATTGTGTTACAAATGTAGAAAGACTATTTTCTGTCTTTAGATTTATTTAGTTATAATTTTAGCTTGCGAGCGGGTGTTATTTTTAATAAAATAATGTTATCAAAAATTCAAAATTTTAGTTTAATTTCTTTAACTAGGCTCCACTTGAGTCAAGTCCCACAAATCATTTTTATAGAATCCTTTAAATCTAGTTCAACAACTCTTGTATTAGAGTTTATTCACCTTTAATTAGAAATAACTAGAATGCATTTAGATCCTTGCATCACTATAAATATACCTGACCACTTCTAACTGGATAACCAGTTTAATCATAGATGTTTATTATAATTGGGTATAAGTCCATGCAAAAGGTACATAGAGATTCATGTTCTCTTTAGTCCAAGACCAATATGGCAATATTCAGTTAAAGTTGAACTTTGCCCCGCCGCTCGCCCGAAGTACCAAAACTAATGTCGGGGCAGAAGCGCAGCGCAGCTATATTCATGTTGGTCCATACATTATATAAGACTAGCCACCTGCTTCGTCTTCGCATGGGTACATAGGATGAAATATATAAAAATTCTCTAAATGACTGTGCAAATCGTATTAAAAATCTGTTGCGTGGTTTAGAAACGGCCGAAGATATGAGGACTGACAGACGGATAGCGACTTTGTTTTATACCATTTAAAGATGATAAAGATCATTTGTATACTTAGGTGGGGAATGAGCGAAAAGAAGGTGTTTGCACCATAGTAAAGCAAAATCAAACGTATGAACCCAATAATAAAACGAACTGTGTTCAGCAAATAGAGACTGACTCACAGTGGCCTCGTGCGCCATAGTATTTTATGCAACTGTTGCATAATGAAGGGTCTTAAAACACGAGTGTGGTTTTATGAAACGAGCGTCAGCGAGTTTCATAATAGGATCACACGAGTGTTTTAAGACCTAATTATGTACAGTTGCATACATAACTTTATCTACACACATATCATAAGTACTCTATGATGGGTTCAGAAGCCATAGGGCAATGATCTGCAATGCTACTAGCTACTAGTGCTAGGTACCTATTAAATATCTATAGACTGTACACATTAAAATAATGTAATAAAAATGAATTTGAACAAATATAGAAACAAATTAGAAAAATTCTCATAATATTATTGGTTGTCATAATGCTGGTCATTGCCTACGGTTTCTGAACGCATTATAGAGCATTTATGATATATGTGTAGATAAACTTAGTTTATGTATGTATGTAAACTCTTTATTGTACATAAGCACTTACAAATACACAGAAAATACAGGAAGTGGTACAAAGGTGACTTATCCCTTAAAGGGATCACGCGAGGGTTTTTTTCTAGTTTTTGATCCTTTGATCATTATGGATTGAGTGGACTCTGTATTTTTATTTTGAAGCAATTGAAATTACAACAGGTTACTGCGACCTTAACATGACCGCCCAAGTTCAATTTATCTCCCTGCGTCTCAGTCTAACTAGTGTCATAAGAAAGGGACGCATGTAGAGATACCAAGGCAAGACATGGCAAGACATGCCTTTACAGAAACTACTCTAAATAATTCAAATTAAAATTTTGTATTTTGAACTACTAAACCGATTGTGACTAAAAATAGGTAATTAAGAACTGACAAGATCACTCAGATTTCGCAAAAAAAAGAAAACAATATCTGTAAGTCGTATTGGCGAAATGTAGTCGCTCACAAACGCGCTATCTCCAAGGTGACACGTTAATTATGCATTGTTTTTATCCTATCATTTCTAAAATGTCATTAGGAACGCTATCTGATGCGTTTTCTTTGAAAACCAATTAAATTCGCATTAATGCAGGTTGACTACGTTAAGTATCGCATGTTGCGTAACATTACAATGTTCAGTGATAACGGCAACCTCTTATCACACAGTTCATCGTTCACTATATAGCGTGGGGATAACTACAAATAGTTTTACAGATATTGCGGCAAATATTAAAACTCATAGTATCGTGGTGTACTAAGGTAACGGCAGATAAGCTATCCTACTCATAAAAATATCTAATCACTGAGTAATATAACAGCTTAGTAATACACTGTATAGAGCTGCTGCTAAGTATTTCACTTTCCCGAGTACATAAGCGGATGCGGAGAATAGCCGAGCTACAAGTAAATAAATTCAAACTCTTAACTTACTCTTACGTTAGGGAAGAATGGTAGGTACTTTACAAATGCCAATCTAACGGTTTCCTAAGTTAGCATTGAAACTAATCAGTTACAAAAATCTTTTCTTTTTATGACGCGATGTCGTAGCAGCGTGGGAGAAGAATACAAACGAAGATATCATTTTATTCGTTTAATTCTTTAACCTTAAGCTTTATGTAAATTTGTACTATCGCAACTATTTAAACGACGCAGCCTGTGATATCGCAGCTAAGTTTTAGGGTGATTCGACTTTTAGTGTATCATTGATTCATGCATCGTACTCAAAGATCGTACTCTATAAAAACTATGAAATTTTATTAAGTAGGTTCAAAATGTCGATCATTTCATCTCTATTAGACTGGTCCAGTTTTCGGCGTTTTGCACTTCTAGCGGCATTTTGGGAAACATTTGGCCAATTGTGTTTTTTTTACTAATTCGGACCTGCTGAACACGAATATCGAGGTTGGCATTCCCGAATTTTGACCGGAAGCTCAGAATTCAAGATGGCGGCCAAGATGGTGAACGCTTTCCTACTAGTACAATTTTTTTCGTGTAAATGCCGTTTTCGGGGTTATTTTTATCATAGAATGCGAAAACAATTGTTTTAGAATGTTCAACCAATTATTTAGCCCTGGCAGAAGCTCAGAATTCAAGATGGCGTCCATGAAAGTGAACGTTTTCTCAATTTTTCGATTCCGGACCGACCTTTCGTTTTAGGACTGTTAATCGGGTTATATTTGTCGAATAATACGATTATGGTAGTTACACAGTGTTTAAGCAACTACTTAAACGTTAGAGAATAAAAAACTACCCCCAAAACATGAAATTATTTTCGGTGGAATGCCCTTACATTTGACTAAGTTCATGTTTTGATATGATGTTGCATGGATAATCTTTGTCTTTTTATTGTATATATTTGCCGATATTTCTGGTTTGGCCCTTAGTTTGACGTTTGATGTGTGAAAATAGGTTGTTGAAGCTATTTATTACTTTTAGGTAAATGCAATAATATACAATATGTGCCGCGAGAACAGGTAAACTACGTTGCCCGAAGGTAATGACGAATGAAATATCTATTATAATACCAGACTTTTATAATTTATATTAATCATCATCCTCATCATCCTCATCATCATCATCTTTTCACGAATTTGCACAAAGTCCGGAACAGAAACACATTGAGGTACACTTAACATAGCCTTTCGGAATTTGCAAAACTTTGTTGAAAAATCTTTTTTGCAACCGCAAAGAACAATATTTATTGGTAGCAGCCTTTAGAATGGGTTCCAGCGTGATGAAAATCGGGATGTAGCCGTCTATTTCTTTCTTCCATTTGTCCTTAAAGACCCGCAAACAACACTGATTTCCTCCCTCGAAAGTTTTCACGATAAAGGAGACACATGAATTGTTCTGAACGCAGTGGCAAGTACTGCAAAGCAAACTGTTGTGTCTGCTATACACAATGTCTTTCTATTGCTCCATTATCAGTTGGATAAAATACATGCAAATGAAGTATGGTTAATGAGTGGAAATGCAAGAAAGAGAGTTTTTGTACCTGTTCATGACATACATAGCCAATGGAGAGTTTCTTACCAGTTGACTTACCAGTGAAGAGTTTACCGGCCTTTCAAGCGATCACCGGGAGTGATGACACATCATCTTTACATAGTTTCTATTACAAGACAACAGCTTTCAAGTGTTTCAAAAGCAATTCTCTGTGGTCCTCGCTTGGCACCGTGCTTTTCAATCTGAGAAGCACGGTGCGATTATATCTTATACGACAATATTGTGCAAGGTTTGTATTACTTGTAAGTTCAACTTACTTTGTTATTGTTACCGACGTTGACTTGGCTCGTACAATTTAATTTGGTTTCTATCTTCTTTAGGTAGCTGACTCAATAGTTTCAACTAACGTTGCGCTTATTTGGTCAAGTAAAAAACCCAGAGTCTGTTTCGCTGATCATAGAACATATTAAATTAAATTACTACCAAACTTCCTAAAGGGAGAACGCTCACCTGCCAAGCTCCTTTCTGTCACCAATTACAGACTGCAGATATAAGAAATAGACGGCTACATCCCCATTTTCACCAAACTGGAACCCATTTCAAAGACTGCTACCAATATTGTTCTATCCTGTTGCAAAAAAGATTTTTCAACAAAGTTTTGCAAATGCCGAAAGGCTATGTTAATGTGTACGTCAACGTGTTTCTGTTCCGGACTTTGTACAAATTCATGAAAAGATGATGATGATTAAATGATTAACATAATTTTTGAATAGTCTAGTACTATAATAGATATGTAATTCCTCATTACCTTCGGGCAGCGTAGTTTACCTGTTCTCGCGGCACATATTGTATATTATTGCATTTACCTAAAAGTAGTAAATAGCTTCAACAACCTAGTTTCACTCATCAAACGTCAAATTAAGGGCCAAACCAGAAATATCGGCAAATATATACAATAAAAAGACAAAGATTATCCATGCAACATCATATCAAAACATGAACTTTGTCAAATGTAAGGGCATTCCACTGAAAATAATTTCATGTTTTGTGGGTAGTTTTTTATTCTCTAACGTTTAAGTAGTTGCTTAAACACTGTGTAACTATCATAATCGTATTATTCGACAAATATAATCCGATTAACAGTCCTAAAACGAAAGGTCGGTCCGGAATCGAAAAATTGAGAAAACGTTCACTATCATGGACGCCATCTTGAATTCTGAGCTTCTGCCAGGGCTAAATAATTGGTTGAACATTCTTAAACAATTGTTTTCGCATTCTATGATAAAAATAACCCCGAAAACGGCATTTACACGAAAAAAATCGTACTAGTAAGAAAGCGTCCGCCATCTTGGCCGCCATCTTGAATTCTGAGCTTCCGGTCAAAATTCAGGAATGCCAACCTCGATATTCGTGTTCAGCAGGTCCGAATTAGTAAAAAAAACACAATTGGCCAAATGTTTCCCAAAATGCCGCTAGAAGTGAAAAAATGGCCACTTTTGAGAAAAGTGAACCAGTCTATATTATCTGCAGAAAATAATAAAACTGCATAATAATAAATGGCATTTATTAATTTGTCGTCCTAAATCTAATGATAACATTGAATAATACTTATTATTTTATTAAATATGTATGATTCTTACACGATTCTATATAAAAATGTAACAAATTACAAGAATATCTGATCTTCGTCTGAGTCCCCAGCCCCGTAAACAAAACGTCTCTTGACTATATTCTCGTCTACCATAGCACCAGCATCGGTGTTGTTCTTACAGGGTGTTACTGGATACCTCACAGGACCTAGCCATCGTCTGCCAAGCCCGTAATTTCTTGGCAACGCAACATTTTTCGAAGAGGTACTTTTCACAGACTTATCTAAGCTATTTAGGGAAGACTGGATAGATGGTAACGAATTTTTTAGCATGCCGTTGTTGTCCAAGAAATCATCCGATAAATCTACGTCAGTCGGTATGCTCAAGCTCAAAGGGCGACGTTTGAATTTGGCGTTAGGCTGTCCTCGCCACGTATTGAACTTAAGGCTTTTCTTTTGCGGAGTGCTTTCCTGCGACGAATAATTCCCTATATCCGATTCTTCATAAACTTTAATCTCCGAAAAACATTTCTGCAAGTTACTTTTAACGGGAGTGCTCTCTCTGCTAGCTTTGTCTTTCATTCGACTGATTACTTTCTCCTTCGTTAGTTTTATGAGCGCGTAAATCGTTTTTAAGGCTTCTTCGTTGAGTAACTCGTCGTCAGTAATTTCTCCGTCTAAAGCGCTACCCATGCTGTTACCGTGGTCGCTTTTCATCGAAACTACGCTTGCTTTATCAGATTTCTTCGGAATATTATACTTGTAATCCACTGGAGACATCTTCTTTGTATTCTGTAGAACTATTAACTCTACGACTTGCGGCGCCGATTGTAACATTCCTAACGCCTTGTCGTATTTTACATTAAGTAAAGTTTGGCCATTCACTGAAATTATTTGGTCTCCAGGTAAAAGTTTTTTACTCATATCAGCTGGACCCCCAGAGGTTATGGATTTAATATAAACATTGCCATCAGATCCCTCGGCAACTTGCAAACCCAAAGCATTCGTTTGATCTCTTTCTAAAGAAGCTGTTACAAATATTCTTTCTCCTTGAACACATTCCATATTATCTAACTTATCAAATAGTGAAGTATTCATACAGGAATCATTACTGACTGCATTGTAATTGAATGCTTCAGGATATGCTTTAGGGGACTCTAGCACGTACGCTGTTGCCGTGTGAATTAATTCTTGGTGGTAATGTCGCTCCGGCAGAAGCTTCATGCTATTTACATTGCAATGCTGTCTCTGTTCTAAGTCATCTGAGTCACTCTGTGTCGTTGCTAAGTCGCAATCTGTCTTAATACATCTTTCCGGCCTTTGATTTTGTTTATCTACTACCGTTTTCATTCCATTAAATACTCTAGTGCCCATCTTAACTCCACGTCTTCTTGGTAAGCTACAACTTTCAGACGACGAAAATCCATCACTGGCTGTGGGTCCTGGATTGTTAGAACAATTTAATAAGCTCTCTTCACTCGCTTGAGGCGAGAGTATTCGCCTGAGTAGTTCCTCTGTATTTGGTTTTGCGTTTTCCTTGTCTTGCGCTTTTTTATCGCCAAATATGTCTACTCGAAACCTCCGTTTTACAGGCCTCCTAGTTCTTAACTGATTTCTCACAGCCAGGTTATAACTGTCTTCGTAATTACTGCACTCTGTTTTCTTCGGACTCCCATCTTTATTCAATGGGCAGCTGAGTTCATCTGATAAATAATTAATGAAATCCTCTTTAGCATATAACTTTAAATACAACCTGTGATGCAGTGAGGCCAACCAAAATGTAAAGTAGCTTTTGTTGTCATGCATTTTCAGCTTGTATTTAATACCGATTTTAGAGAGGCCAGAATGTGAATTAGGCATAATATAGAGGCTTTTCTTGTTGTAATAGAATGTATGTATGTGATGCCAGGGCAAGCTCTGGAGGACTATGCGATTGGTGGTTCCTAATTCGTCGGTAACGTGATTGCTCCGAGAGTATAAGGTCACGCCTCTCGGACCGATGGAGAGCCAGACATCGCGGCAGAAACCATCCCTCGTCGCCCAGACTGCAGAGTAAAAATGCGCGCCATAATCCCGAAACGTCTGAGCCAACGTTATGAAGTTTATGATGGCTTTGTTCCTATCCAAACCACGTCTGGATTCGTGAGCTCTTTTCATCTTTAGTTTAATATCTGACATGTCATTCGTAATGGCAGATTCTGGCAAGTAATGTTCTAACAAAAAGTAGTCTGCTGAACCATGTTCCCTGTATGAAAACTCTCCAAATTCGATATGCAGTGCATATCCTGCTAATAAAATGAGATTCTGAATCACAGAAGTCAATTGCCCTTCCACTGTAGCTCTTCTTAGTTGTAAATATACTCTGTGTCTCCATTCACCACCTTGTATGTTCCTAGCTATGTTAGTTGGTAAGAAGAATTTTATCCTTAAAAACAATGTTAAGGCAACATCTTCCTCAAAAAACTTCTTTTTATTCCCCGTTTTATTCCAAGCTTCGGGGGCTATTTTCTTTATTTTATAATCATCTGGTAGGAATACAAAATCCCCGCCAACCAATATTGCAATGCCCAGCATAAAATTGTGCTCATACTTCTCACTATGTACCAATGCTTCAAAAAGTTGACCAGCAGTAACTATGTGTGGGTCACACAGGATTTCTACCTTTTGCCCATTAAGTAGGACCACAGTTACCGTCCTTTTTTCTGCAATTGCAGATACTGTCAAATCCATGTGTTTTACAGGCTGGGAAGCCCTAACTATGAACTCGGGGCCAACACACCCATCTTTTCCTTTACTGACCCCTTCAGCTTTATATAATCTAGAGGCTGCCCTTTGAACAGGCTTGCCTCTTCCAAAATTTGTTAGAAGTTTTCTAGAGTCTTTATCCACAGTTACCGTTGATAGCGACACTGCATTACTATGGATGGCTGGTTGTTCTAATGGTTTCTTTCCTATTTCTAAAGTAGAATGAGCATTGCTGAGACCACCCATTCTACTATTATCAAAAAGCTGGAATATGGAATTGCGATGGTGCTTAGACACTCTACAGCTGGGGAACGGGTCTTTTTCATCAGGAGATTTGATGAGGTCAACATAGCTGCGTGGCCTTATGCTGACTTTTAAGTGCGCGTTTGTGCTCACCTCATGAGCCTTAGAATACCTAGTTACGTCTATGGATTGTTTTTCCCGGCAGTCTATCACTGGGCTTAGACCTATTGATGCAGCTGAGCAGGAGCTACGCCCTGAGTCCTCGTCGCAACTTCGAAGCATGACTGAAAATTGAGGAAAAAAAATTTCAGTTATACGATTTCTCATCTAGAATATAATAAAAATCAATGATGTATCAACGTACAATTGTAAGCGCATGTTAAATAGACCCTGCCGATCAACACGGCCCCACCTTGGCCTCATAGCAGTATAAAACATGAGAGATTACCATAAATAGTCATTATCATCACCAAGTCATCTAATAAATATGTATGCTTATGTATCGTTTTTACTCACAACGGCTAGGGAAAGTGTGTGAGAAAAAGAAAACCTCAGTGAACTTTGTCTTCTATTGTTAATTAACCTCGTTAATTTGATTAGTTAGCTCATTCGTGTAGGTACATAAAATAACAGAATTTAGAAACTTAAACCACTGTCAAAAAATTACCTGATTTTTTGATATTCGAACGCCTACGACCACAGTAATTTCACTTAAACTTCACTTCTCGTTTTTGGCAGTTATCGCCTTTCACTTTCATGATGATTAAAATTATCAATTTTCATGTAAACAACGAAAACTGGTCGGTTTAGTTTGATTTTGTTGTCGAAGTGAAATACAAAGCAAAGCATTCGGCACTTGTCGCGTGCACGCACATGCACACCTGACCAATTACCACACTTGCTTTAGTTGCTTGCTTCTCGCTCGCTCGCGCTCCTCTCCACTCTACACGAATACACTCGAGCCGGGCGAGCTTCTTTGCTTGGCGCTTGCGAAGAATGAAACAGCAATATATAAAACAGTTTGAAAGAACGAGAAAGAGACTGTTTCGAGCACATACGTTTCGTGTGCGCTTGCGCTGCCGCGCTGGGAACAAGTAATTGTAGTTTTTATACTGTCGTTAAGTCCTTTGGTAAAAAATGGAACATTGACAATGTGTGAAACACAAGACAGTTTGTACGCAATTTAAATGTTATTTAACTTACGTTTCATACATTTAGAGTATGGGCTTAAAAGTTTGAGAGCTCCAACTCTTAAATGTAGTTACTTTATTACTTTCTATTTGATAGAGTCTACACCTTCCACACTTACACCAAATAAAAATGAAAACTCTGTGCTGAAATCATATCGCATTCAGAATAATGTCTATAGATCTTTTTAGTTACTTGTTCTTAGTTTAATCATTACGTTGAATTTTGTCACGGAAATGCCTAATTTCATCGCTTTCATCGTCAAACTCCAGTAAAACTTTGGAATAACTAAACGCAAAAAAATGCAGAAGCAGTGTTGTCAATTAATTCTGAATGCCTAGTCAATGTTTTAATGTATTAACTGTGAGTATACATTTTCTTTGGCACCAAAGAAGCTAAGGAGTCACATGCTCTAAGCTTTTTAGGTTAATGGAACGAATCATATAATTATGTTTTAGTAGTGCATTATTTTAATGTTATTTTATCATTGTTGTCGTAAAGAAAACGACCGTCAAGATATTTTAAAATTTTCATCTGGCAATTCCAAAATTCAGTTGTCAGAATTTCATTTGACGATGGCGTGTTTGTGTCACGGATTTTCTTAAAAATAAATAGTAAATACGTGCGTAACTGTAGCTAATAGTTGCAGAAAATTACGTGAAAATGGCTACACTAATCCAGTCGTATGAACAACAATATTCAGTACTTACAGCGGACATAACATCCAAAATAGGGCGCCTAAAGTTGGGCAATGAAGGTATGTTTTGAAAATATTCATGAAAAATTGCATTGTAATTATGTTACTGTTTATCTTTTACAAAGAAGTATCGTTTCTAAGTAGTATTGATGTTTCAGACAATCGCGATCAGTTGACTCGGGAAATACAAGCTAACTTTGAAGAAGCAAATGATCTTGTAAGTATTTATAGAAATTGCATGTTTTTCGATGCATTCTACATTCTCCATTCGCACAACCTTGTAATTTAAGCACTATTAACCTACTTGCCGCTATACATAAACGTATTCGACTTTTACAGATACAATGATAGTGCATTTTGCATTCTGAAATGGAAGTCGCGATGGGAACTCTTTAATTTATTGCTAAAAATAGTTCCAGAAAAATTTAAATTTAAAAAAGAGTATACTCACATTTTCTACTTATACTATTTTATCAGGAAGCCCACTCTTTCTTACAAACCAATGCCTAAAATATGTTTGGTGGTGGTTTAATGTTTTGTAGCTTTTGTATGTTCATACTCACAATAAGTTAAATTTAAAAGACATTGGAGGTTCTTCAGTCTACTTTCTAAAACAAAATGTTATTAGATTATAGGCACACAACACTGTACAGAACAGAAACATTGTCACACTGAGTTATGGTACATGGCCACAACTCAACACGGCATTTGCTACATCAAAGTCTTTAAAGGACTTGTTTTTTTCTTTTCAGTTATTTATTTTTTAAGTAGTCAGGTTTTTCTTAACACATGCTTAAGTTGATTTTGTTTTTTTATAATTATAATACTTTACATCTTGTTGCATTATTGTTCAGTGCAGCCCATTAAACTTAGATTGAACAAACATTTTGGTTTCACAGAATAGCAAGGTTTGTTGTTGAGATGGACCTCCGCAAAGTAATGCATGAATCTATTAATTATTTAAAACTTAGAATATACTATGCGTGCAGGGGGTGCTAGTGAGAAAGTAGAATAAGAAAGTCAAACCAAATATTACCATTGTGAGTATCCTGTTTTAATCGCTAGGTCACCTCATGAAAGTCCATTTCAATTTGAACACTTCCATTATTATGAACCTTATAGACATAAATTTTTGTAACCAAAATTTCTTTCGATTTTTATTGTAATGTTTAATTTTCAAATTATTTAATTAAAATCCTATGCAATGAAATGGCAAAAAAAATAGGGTAATGGCAGGACTTGAACCTGCAACATCAGCATTCCGTGCCTTGCGTTTGCCAGTTTTACCACATTACCACCACTTTTTTGTCTTTGTGTTGTCATTCAACCTCCTTATTCATAAAAAGTTAACAATCTTTTTAAGCTAACAAATGTTTTGTCCCTTTCATTTGAGGGCAAACGTCACAATGACAGATAAAGACATAAAACGTGTTAACTAACAAAAGTTTACGAAGCGTTTATGAATAAGGGGGATAAACAACAGCAACAACAAATAGGTATTCTATATTGTATAGTCGACCAAGTAATTGCTTGACCAATTTTAAACCCTATTCCTTTGTAATACAGTCGAAAAGTGGTCAAGCAATTTCTTGGTTGACTATACACCACCCAAAAATACAGAAAACGGTATAAAAATATTAAAAGAAATTAGGTAAGACTGTACTATTATTAGTTCTGTGTTTGCGTTAGCTCGAGCAACTGGAGCTGGAGTCCCGCGGCGGCGCGGCGGGCTCCCGCGTGGCGGCCTACCGCGCCGAGCTGCAGCGCGTGCGGGACGAGTACCGCTCCGTCGGGAACAACTCGAGCGCCGTCTGTAAGTGCAGGCGCGGCTGGGGCGTGGACAAACTCCGGTGATGGGGAACTTGCGTAGGAAATTAATCTGGCGTAGAAAATAATATGTGAATTCATGTCATAGTAAATGGGCAAAAGACCAACTTTGATAGCAAGAAAGTATGACAAAAAGTAAAAAAAGACAATGAAAAAACTATTTGTGGCATGCTTATTACTTACACAAAATATTTTAGTACTAGGCTCATTCTGTAAAACACATTCAGGGAAAAAATCTGCATACAAAATTATAAGATTCCAAGCAAAGTTACTAATACTGTCAATGTGATGATGATGTAACTACATACATGCTAAAAGTATGTATTGTTTTAGGTTGAATTGCTCAAAGCTATTTTAAAATCTTTTTCAAATTAATTACATCTTATTTTTATAAGTTCAGACATCGGAACACAGATTGAAATCTTCATAACTTCATTAATATGTACGACAAAAATTACAAAAATACAGAAAGCTGTTTCCATGAAATCTATGCAAGTTCCCTATTTAATAAATACATTTTTTTAAATCCACATACATATCTATTGCACTGTTTTGAGCTTTCATGAGCTGCGTAGAGCTACGTTACGCATGTGTGACACATACGCAACGAAGCTATAATAGCTGGAGCCGTGTTGCACACGCGACGTGTACGCAACCGGCGCGACCCGGCTTTCACCTTTTCACCGCCAACAACGCATACAAAAGTTGCCGCCCACACGCCAGGTCGCCATTATGTCTAACGCGAATTTGAGGAAACACATGCACGTAGGCAGGACTGGATGGCTTTTTGGGCTTCAGCCCAAGGCTCCGTGGATTCAAGGGGCCCCCAGCTAAGTCAAGTCAAAGTCAAAAATAGAGGATAATGCGAAAAAATTCATAATTTTATTTATTTTGAGTAATTAGGTGGGCCGCTAAGTAGTGTTAGTCCGACCCTGTACATAACTCGCTATTGCACTATGACATGGATAAACTATATGTTTTTTTGCGGGTGGTAGGACCTTGTGCAAGGTCCGTCCGGATCGCTACCACCATCTTGCTCGCTAATCCTGCCGCTAAGCAGTGCTTGCGCTGTTGTGTTCCGGCGTGGTGAGCAAGACAGCCGGTGCAATTGCTGGCACAAGAGGTATTCCATATTAGCCCTCTGGGTTGGCAACGCATCTGCAATCTCTTTGGTGTTGCGGTTGTCTATAGGCGGTGGTGATCACTTACCATCAGGTGACCCACTTGCTTGTTTTCCTTCCTATTTCATAAAAATGTGTCGTTGGCGTTATGGGCACGACAGCTCGCAACACCTTTCAGCGTCCTTGGCGTTCAAAGGGTTGACGGTGCGCTCTGGTCCCTCAGATACGGACGCCGAAGACAACTTCGACGACTGGACGTCGAACGACCAGCGCCGCCAGCTGCTGGACAACACGGAGCGGCTGGAGCGCTCCGGCAAGTCTTTGACCGAGGGCTACCGGGTCGTGCTGGAAACGGAGCAGATCGGCGCCGCCGTGCTGCAGGACCTCAGCCTGCAGCGGGAGACCATCGAGCGCTCCAGGGGACGGGTGAGTGGCCAGCGCCAGGGCCTGTGGGGTGACTTTTAGGGCTCCGTACCCTAAGGGTAAAACGGGACCCTGTTACTAAGACTCCGCTGTCTGTCCGTCTGTCACCAGGCTGTATATCATGAACCGTGATAGTTAGACAGTTGAAATTTTCACAGACGATGTATTTCTGTTGCCGCTATAACAACAAATACTAAAAAACAGAATGAAATAAATATGTAAGGGGCTCCCATGCAACAGAGATGATTTTTTTACCATTTTTTTAGAAAATGGTACGGAACCCTTTGTGCGCGAGTCCGACTAGCACTTGGCCGGTTTATTATTATTATTATTATTCATTTATTTCGACCAACAGGGATCATAGAACACTATATAATAATTATTACATCACATACAAGAGAAAAAAAGTTTTTTAAAAGCTTTGGCTCGTCAATCGCCAGCGGCGCGCCAATCGGTGTCTGCTAAAATATAAGCGAGCGTATTTAATTGGCACGCGAGTGTCGAATGAGGGTTTTGTTACATGCTGTATGCCCTTTGCGGTCCGAAATAAAAGAATTTATTATTATTCTTATTGTAATTATAAAATTTTCACTCACGCTCTTTGGTTGCAGCTTCGTGAAACAGACGAGCAGTTGAACCGCTCGTCTCGGCTCATGAACTCGATGATAATCCGCTCGCTGCAGGACCGGTTCGTGCTGGTTATGGTGTTTCTAGTGCTCGGCGTGCTGCTCTGCATAGGGCTCTACTTCTACGTCACCTAGCTTGGGACGAGTGCCATGCGCCCTTGTGACCGCCCGTGTATATTTATAGCGTTCTTCATTTTTATTACTATTCGCCTAGTTTGGGAACGAAACCCTCAAGGGTTTGGCTCCCAAGGGGTGTTTCTATATTGCCATAAAGTCAGGGATATATCCAAATATATTTCTGACTTTATGGCAATATAGAAACATTGTTCTAAGTAACATTATTATAAGATGTTTAAAAAGTAAAGTGAACCCCCAATTGTGATCTGACGATGCTATGTAAAAAAGTTTTTTATAGTTGTTTATAGGTTAGGTATTTATTTTATTTTAATGATTTATAAAATATGTAGATGTATTTTTTTTTATTAAAATAATTCTCGATCGCGCGAATTCTGTCCTTCGAAAAATATCTTAGGTTATCTTGGTTTACGCATTTCATTTCAGCGACGCGTAAGTATACATAATTAAACATTTCCAGTATATAAACTCTGGCGGGGATTGTTAAATTAATAAATATAACGCTTTACATAGCATAGTCAGTGTAAAATATATAAATTATAAGAATACATATTGAATACTTTCTTTATTAATTCCTATGTGGAGGTGTTTTTTGTTTTGTTACCACGCTTGTTTGCGACCACATATTTGTGATCATACATAATTTATGTAAACGTGGAAAAGTGTGATCAAAATTAAACTTAACTTTTGTCCCAACTTTTTCAACGCCACGTCAAATATAAAAGTTACACGGTAAGCTTTTTTTTGTAAGCAATGAATTTGAACCTTTTGTGAATGCAATTAAGTCACTTTTACATTGTAAGCGTTGGCGTTGAACATATAGTGACGGATATATCCGTCATTAGCGTTGAAAGGGTGAACGAGCTTCTGGAATATGGATGGATGATCTGTCTTCTAGGCTATATGGATAATTAAATCTGGGACATTTGGAAAGCTTTGGAACCGCACAGCATTTCATAATTTGTTTTTAAAATATTCGAACCGAATAGAAATCAGTTTTAAAATTAAACTTTCCAACACTAAAAAGTCTAGAAAATTCGTCATTCAGACGCCACGCCGTTGACTCCGTCATAGTGTGAAACGCGAAATTGAACCTTAAGCCACTATTACATTATGTTAGGTCTATTACAGGGTAATTCTCCAGCGTTTTCATCGTTGCTCATTACCGTTCTTTAATTAATTGACGAAATACTTAACGTTTAGCACCAATTTCTGCTAAACTAGTACAGCTTCTGTTCTTGCCTGAAGTCAATTTTTATAGGCCTATATTTCAACAATTAATGAAGGAACGGTAATGAAATGAGCAACGGTGAAAACCCTGGAGAATTACCGTACACCGTGTAGTTGGATGACTAGATGGGTCGGTGGCGTGGTTGTCGCGACAGCACACGACACATGCCTTGAAAAAGTGAAATGAGCGCAATTTTTGATTTGACAATTAACGCATTTATTTTGTTTTTTGGTAAATACATTCCGGAAATGTACCTTTCACGACCTAGATTAACTGATTTGTGTTAAAAGTGAAATGGAATTGGCCAAATTCATACGAAGAAAAACTTAATTTATATTATATTTTAAAATATCGTGCTGCGTAAACTATTAAGAAGACCTTCGGGTTTCGTTCGAAGTTATCGGCGACTTACTCTTACTTTCAGGTATCTGTCTATCACAAATCCGATTTTCACCGACGAACCCCGAAGGACGTAAAATCTGACAGGCTTATTTAGTGTCAAGTCCGTTACAGCAATTAAATTAGACGCCGCATTGGAACCTTTCGCAACTAATGTTACTGTCTTCACGAAAAATGCGTTTGTCATATCGATGACATAGTGCGACAAAGTTCTACATTGGCTCAGAATTCTAATTAATTAACCGTACGCTGTATATTTCTCCCTTACATATTGTGATTTGTTATTTTAACCACTTAAGTGTGGCTAAGATTTCTATGCAAACTAAATTTCTTGTATAATATAACTTAAGACTGTTTTTAGATAAATTAATGTAGATAGACCGAAATATGTTAATAGTGTATCAAATGAAATCAAGTGGAATAAAGACAAGCTTTATAAATCGCCATTGGTCTTTTATTATCCTCTTAAGAGCTTGAGCGCAATACGGTTGATAGTTCCTGTGTTTTAGGCGAAATGGACTAAATATGCTTTGGTGCAGACATATCGTACCTTTAGAATTAAAGCGACTTCATTCTGAATATGACATTTCCCAAAATTAAATAAAAATAAATAAATAAATAAATATCTTGGGACAATTTACACCAATTGACCTAGTCCCAAACTAAGCAAAGCTTGTACTATGGCTACTAGACAACGGATATACATACTTATATAGATAAATACATACTTAAATACAAATAACATCCATGACTCAGGTACAAACATTCGTGTTCATCACACAAATATTTGCCCATACCAGGATTTGAACCCGGGACCTCTTGCACAGTAAGCAGACACATGTGCCACTGTGCCATACAGGTCGTCAAGCAAGCAAATTAAACCCTTTGTCTTTTAATTAAGGTGATATTTTGGGACGTGTATAATTCAGAAATGGGTCGCTTTAATTCTAAAGGTGCGATATTTTTATATTTTTGTTTTACTGAGAAAAGTCGAGAGCCTTTTTTGTTCTGAGTAGTACACAAGACTGCAATGAAATTAGCTCGAAATTGTTTGTCTAAAAACCAATCAATGGCGGTTTACAGATCATTACGGGTATTTTAGTAAATATTTAAATATAATATAATAAAGAGGTAAACTTTGTTCGTTTGTTAGTTTGTTTGTATGTAGGGGGTAGTCTCTGGAACTACTGAACCGATTTCAAAAATTCTTTCACAGATAGAAAGCTACACTATTCCTGACGGACATAGGCAATTAATTTTACGTGAACGAAGTCGCGCGCGTTCGCTAGTAGTAAATAAAAACGTCCAAACCCATATGTACAGTATTTTATTTCATTAAGTATTTATAAATAGAAACAATAATATATTCTTCTGATTCCGCATTTTTTACACAAAAATAAATAAGGCATAGATACAAGCAAGCAAGTTTTCAATAAAAATAAAGTCCTTTTTGTCACTCATTGCAACAATTATTGTCTAAAACCCTACATTTTCTTAGATTATTAATAGCATTGCGTTCTGAAATAATAATACATCCATTTACAATTTATTAGATTTAATTAGGTCTTTAATAGTACAATCGAAGACAGGTATAAGTCATCATTAAAGACGGAATTGCGAGAAAGTGCAATTTTTCGAAAGGGAGGCTTATAGTATGCACTATGAAGTTGATATATCGATCCCTTTTGAGCATAGACAATTTCTTTCAGTTCCCTGTTTAATGGTCGGCTAAGTTTGTTGCTGTTTGTGCATATATGTGAATGTTATTCATATGGAACTCCATAAGTAAAATTAAACAAAATCTTTTTAAATTTCGATATGAATAATTTATAAGAAATATCAACACGATACGGTGTTCCGTATCGTTTATAACGATACAGAACACCAACAATTGTTTTGAATTTTATTTATTACGTTTATCGAGACTTAAACGCGATAATAATGAGTCTGCTCGTGACCACGGCCGCTGCAATGCGGCCGAAACGTCGAGATAACTAAATAAACAGTATATTATTGTAATTAAATATTTTAAATAGATAATGTAACATATTAATTTTGAATTGTAATTGATAAATATAATATTAACTAAATTGTCATTTAAATGTAATTTGATGGTTTTCTGTGTTTGTGTTGGATATTGTTCTTTATAAATTAATGTAACATAATCAAACAAAAATTTGCATGTCGCTCCTTTTCGACTGAATGCTGCACTAGACTGTACTATAACATCCTGTACCCAAATTCAAGTATTCTGGCAAATAAATATTTCTATTTCTATTTCTATCGCGTTTAAATCCCAATAAACATAATAAGGAACACCAACGATACTTTTATAACAAACTCTTTCAATTTCGGAAGTAAATTAAAAGCATTAGAATACCGTATTGTAGTTTCTAGCATTAATTTCATTGCATTATATTTTCTCATATACTTCGAGGTTTAGTTGGATCTTTCTGAATTAAACGTCGCCTTTCAAAAAATACTCTAAACCGGAATGCTATTGCACAATAAAACTTAGAGTCGTATCACAAAACAAAATAATTAAACAGCTTAGAGACTTAACAGACCGGCGGCGATGTTTATATGGGATGACAGGTTGAAACTATGAACTTAACCTATTTACTGTCGGGAACGCATATATGCGTCATTGATACTTTCCTTTCACCCACCATTTAGCAGTCATTTATACACCCATGTGGCTTTGGACTCCAATAATTGGAGCATCTGAATGTCTAGGGGCAAAGGGGTGGCGGTCAATGCTAACCTTTTCAACGCCGAACACCGATATATCCATCACTGTAGATTCGACTGCAATGACGGATATATCCTTCTCTTTAGGTTCGATGGCAAAGACGGATATATCCGTGACTGTAGCTTCGACTCCAATTGCCATGGGCGTACCCAGGGGGGGGGGGCAGGGGGGGCAGCTGCCCCTTCCCTGGAAATGTCGCAGAACATGTATGAACTCGCCTAATTACTAATCAAAGTGTAAACGGGGCCTTATGCTCTAACTTTTAAATAAACTGCATAGTAGACACTGCCAAAATGCACGGTGCAATTGCCAAAAAACCGCGCGCGACGATGGCGGACGAAATTACCAAATCTAGCATCTGACTTTCCCCCCCCTAGACTAGAAGTTGGGTACGCCCATGCCAATGGCGGATATAGTATAACTAAAATTTCGACACCATTGACTGACGGATATATCCAAAATTAAATGTTAGTTAAAAGGATATATCCGGATTACAGTTCGGTCAAACTGTGGTACAGGCGTACTAAATCATACAAAATAGCGTGCTAAGTCAACGAAACTATACTTTTGAACACTATGTAATTTATGATCTATGTATAGTCGACCAAGTAATTGCTTGACCACTTTTGAACCTTATCCCTTTGTAATGAGGTCGAAAAGTGGTCAAGCAATTTCTTGGTCGACTATACGTTACGTAGTCGTACGCTAAATTGCGAATACTAAGTAAGAATGGGTTCCGTGGGGGCGTCGTCTTCCACCGGATGGCCGAGCGAAGCCAGCCTTGTCTTGTACTCGTTTATTTTCATGTCCTGAAATAAAAATAAATAAATAACTGTATACACCGGTAATCTTACTAATATTATAAATACGACAGTAATAATGTTTGTTCCTCAATTTTCACACATCATTATTACGTTTATAATATACTGTTTTTTTTTTCTATTGTTCTCTTTATCTTCTGTGTGTGTCAGGAGTTACGACTAACCACTGTAAAAGGGGCCAATCTGAAAATCAGCGCGGGGTACTTCCACCTCGCACATGCTGAGATTGGGACCCATTGCCAAACAGCTGTATTGTTTCTTTCTCACTTTCTTTTATTGTAATTATCATTATTTGTCTTTCCAACTACGTGCTGATATCTATGTTGTGGCAATAAACGTCTTTTTATTTAATTAATTAATTTATTATTTATTTATCTCGTCGTTTCGGCCGCATTGCAGGGGCCGTGATCACGAGCAGACTCAAACCACGTGGTCTGCTCGTGACCGCATTGCAGCGGCCGAAACGTCGAGGTAAATAAATAAACAGTATATTATCGCGTTAAAGTCCCGACAAACGAAGTAATTATGTTTGTTCCTCATTCACAAAGTAACGGATTTAGAAGAACTTTAGAAATGAATTGAGCAAGATTGAATGTATAGTATTTGTAATATTATACTTGCGAACAAACTCTATAACCAGTGTAAACGGAAGGGAAGCACTAAGCGACAAATTAGACAAGAACATGCGTTCAAAAAATCCAAATGAGAAAACTATAGAACTGTGTACAACGCAGTTGCAGAGTAGCCGATCATAGTCTATTTGGTAGACTATGTTGGATAACCTGAATAAAACTGTCTGTGCCAATTGTCAAGTAAACAGCTGTGCGTTTTATACGTTGTAAATTGGTGTCATTATTTATAGTTCTGATATCCGACGCCTGTGTCGCTGCTAGTTAGAAAACTTAGAAGCACTTTATTCACTTACGATAAGATTCAAAGTTGAACTAATGGCTAAATATTGAAAGCCCGTCTTCACCTGCTTCACCCCGTCGCAAAGTGGTGACGCTAGGCTTGTAACAATCCGAATAAGCAGGCAGATCTATTGTCTTCTTATATCGATCGTTCAAAAATACCCCAAAAATTCAAAGTTACCAGTATTATATGCTATTATATTTGTGGCCCAAAAGCCAAGCTTACCTGGTCAGCCAGCAGTTCCAGCAGGTCGTCCTGGTCCTTTCTGGTCTTCTCCAGCTCCCGGGCCACTCCCTGCTCCGCCTCCCGCGCCGCCGCCAGCTCCGCGTCCAGCCGGGTCACTTCCACGGTCAACTGGTTCAACCTGACCCATAGATGTTAGGACTTTCGGTTGAGAAATATATCGAAGCAATAAAAAAATAAATACATTCAAAAAATATATATATCGACGGTTCTGTGACTCAACCAGGGGGGTTTCACTCCGCACTGTAGGTGCGCTCGCCGCATTACCTATGGCATAGGTTAATCGCAGTAGGTTGCCGGCTTGCCGCGCGCGCGCCCGCTCACTCTGTGTCGCGCGTTGTGATAGTATTACAGTAAGCAGCCCAACCCTAGCGGTGCGCCAGGGCATTGCGGGTGGAAGGCGGGCGCGGGCGGCGCCTTCCTTTTGACGCATGCCGCCTGGCGAATGTTTATAAAATAATACGAACTTTTTGTGCCTGATCATAAAGTTAGAATTCGTTTAATGGCGGTCGAAAAAGACAAGTTTCTGTACGTTAGTACTATTATTTATTCTGTGACTCTACCTCGTATATCGAATTGACGAAAATGAGATAACTGCTTTAGACAATGGTCTAAAGTTGGTATCTCATATATGTGAAGTGGTTATTTCATTTTCGTCAATTCGATATACGAGGACAGAACCGTCGATATCCTATGTCAGGGGTTCTCAAAGTGTGCGCAAAGTTTTCATGGCCGTCCGTTATTTTGATTGTGTTGGTTATTTAGAGAAAAATGAACCTTATCAGTAACCCTTTCGATTTGCATCATAAAATACGGCATGTTATTTTTTGTCGCATTTGATCGGTTCGAGTCCCGACTAAGACAAGCGATTTTTCATAAATCCATAAATGCTGCATTTATTGTTTTTAAAATAAAGGAAAATCTCCTTTACACAGAGTGTGCTATTACCAGTGTTTAAGATAGTTAATACCATCCATAAAATGTGGCATTCAAACTTTTCATCCTGTATATATGGATACAAACCGGTATTTGAATATCTATGAATCGTAATTGCAAGACATCTGATGCAATCCTTGGCACAAGAGGTATTCCATCTTAACCCTCTGGGTTGGCAACGCATCTGCTATCTCCTTGGTGTTACGCATGTCTATAAACGGTGGTGATCACTTACCATCAGATGACCCGTTTGCTTGTTTGCCTTCCTATTTTATAAAAAAAACTAAACACAAGAAATGATTACCTGGCTTCATACTCCTTGCTCATGTCGGTAGGCTGGCTGCTCGGCAGCGACTTCGCGGCCGACACTTGAGCCTTGAGGAGGGTGTTCTCGTCCTTCAGATGCGAGTTCGAAGCTATGGAGTCGTTTAGCGCGCCCTAAAACATATAAAAATAGTAGTTTATGCAACTGCTATATAATGAGAGGCCTTAAAGCACGAGTGTGGTTTTACTACTCGCTGACGCTCGTTTCATAATAGGATCGCACGAGTGTTTTAAGGCATAATTATATGCAATTGCATACACTACTTTATCTACACACATATAATTAGAGCAAAAAACCGTAACGGAAAAAAACCAACAAACGAATGAAAACAGTAATGGCGGCAATTCGATCATCCGCCAAAACGAACGTTTTTTTTAAATCATAGACAAACGAATGAAGTCACTATTCTCATGTCATTCGAGATCAAATGACGTGCGTTTTATATTAAAAAGACATACTAGATTGACGTTTCGTATCGATAACTCTTTTAATATCTATGGATACTAGAATAGAGACCCACTTGAATTTCGACAGCTGTTCCAAATTTAAACTCATAACGTAACAGAAATCGGTACTGTAATGACCATTAAAGTACAGATTTACCTACTACCACAAACAAAAAAGTTCTCATAATATAATTGGTTGTAATAATGCTGGTCATTTCCTACGGCTTCTGAACTCATTATAGAGCACTAATGATATGTGTAGATAAATATATTTTTAGTGGTCGTTTAAACAATTTTGCACTTTTATGCCATTTGATATTTGAGTGGAATACCGTAGACTCACTTGCAGCTGGTGGTTGTGCTGCAGCAGGCCCTCGACCTGCGCCAGCAGCTCCTGCAGGCGCGCGTCCTGCTGGCGGATGAGGGTCTTGTACTGCGCCAGCGTGGCGGCCTCGGGCGACGCGCGCTCCGCGCTCGGCTCCCCGACGCCGTTCTCCTGCTGCACCACCAGGCTCTGGCTCACCACACCTGGGGAACGTTCCAACAGACAGTGGCGTAACAATAGGGTGGCAGGGCTGGCAAAATGCCACGGGACCCCGACCCAAGAAGGCCCCAGCCCAAGAGGCCGCGACCTCAAAAATATTACTGATAGGGCCCCATCAAAAGAATTTGCCACGGGCCCCAGATGGTATAGTTATGCCACTGCCAACAGACATGCTTCCATGACAACAGAAATAGAAATAATTTATTTTGAGATAACAACATTATAGGTTTACACCTTAAATCTAGAGAAAAAATTAACGTTGAGAGTTATCCCAAAAAGTCTACTCAGCATGTATTGAGGCACAAAGTGCAACGACGCTGATTTTCAGTGGATCCAAAAATATAAAAAAAATATTTAAAAATAGAATGTGTTGTAGCCGATTCACTTTATGACCGCTAGATGTCGCTGACCCTAATCTAAACTAGGTATCGTTTGTACGCCCGCGAATCCTTAAGATATGCATATACTTCATCATTAAACGATTTGGAATAGCAACGGTGTTTGATTAGCAACAGAAGAGGTAACTATAAAGAAACATTATATAGCAAAAATATGCATAATACAGGACAAAATGAAAAAAATAATAATTTGGTAACTTGAAAAGAGACACAGAAAGAAAAAAAAGGTAACATATACCAAAGTGCAGTATTACAGCAATAAATTTTCCAACACTACCCCCTTATTCATTATCTTTTCGTAAACGTTTGTTAGTTAACATGTTTTATGTCTTTATCTGTCATTGTGACGTTTGCCCTCAAATGAAAGGGACAAAACATTTGTTAGCTTAAAAAGATTGTTAACTTTTTATGAATAAGGGGGTACATGTCGCACGCTTAGAATTAAAGTGACCCATTTCTGAATAATACACGTCCCAAAATATCACCTTAACTAAAAGACATAAGGTTTAATTTTGGGTAATATCATATTCAGAATTGAGTCGCTTTAATTCTAAGGGTGCGAAATGTGTACTCGTGTTTCGACAAATTTTTTTATACACTATAGGGAGTCAAACGAACAAGTGGGTCACCTGATCGTAAGTGATCACCGACGCCCATAGACACCCGCATCACCAAAGGTGTTGCAGATTCGTTACCAACCCAGAGGGCTAAGATGGAATACGTGTTGTGCCAGTTATTGCATCAGCTGTCCTGCTCTCCATACCGGAACGCAACAGTGCAAGCACTGCTGCTTAGCGGCAGGATTAGCGAGCAAGATGGTAGTAGCGATCCGGACGGACCTTGCACAAGGCCCTACCACCCGCGTTTTCAAGCAGGTTATCAGTTCTACGAGTAGGTGTTCAAATCCGTTAATATGGACCTCTTACCCAAAGTACTTGTCATTGACACCTAGGAGTGTTTACTCAAAATGTGCAGATGATATGACAAATCATACTATCATGCACATTGAAAAATTCACAGGGTGCAATCCAATTTTACAACAAAATTCCAAAAAACATAACTGAACTGAATGATACAAAATTTAAATCTATTGTCAAGAAGACATTAATTTCTCGGGCGTATTATAATATCAATGACTATATCTTGGACAAGGATGTTTGGAAATGATCCCGATCTGTATCGGCGATCCCTGGCTCCAAAGATTGTACACCTGCTGTGTTAAATTGTAATAATTTTGAATATTTGAGATGTAAAATAACATTGTAGTTTTGATTTATTTAAAAAATTACACCTCGTTGAGTTTCTTGCCGGTATCTTCTCATCAGAGGTTTTTCCGAACCGGTGGTAATTTTTTTGACATTCATAAGTGCTACCTGTAAGCCTAATCTGAATAAAATATTTTGACTTTGACTTTGACTTTGAATTGGCAGTGGCTCTGTGGCGGAACTGGTTAACTCACGGCACAGAATGATGAGTTTAAAGGTTCGAATCCTGCCAGTGCTCAAGATTTTTCTTAGTGATGTCATTGCATATAATTTAAAATCATGCTACTTTGGATATACTCACTCTCTAGCACCTTGAACAGCTTGCAGAACTCGTAGTCAATGAGTATCTCGGACGCCATCTTGACCCTGAGCTGGGGGTGCTTGGCCGCCTTGTTGTACAGCTCGTGCTTGGTCACCTCGCTCAGCTTGGCGCTGAACGTCTCGAAGCCTATCCTCTTCAGCAGCAGCTGTTTCATGGAGTCCTGGAAAGTTGTACAAAACGCCCTTTTTTAATGTGTTCGGAACAATTATATCTGCTGAAAGGTTTCGGATACAGTCATTAAATTATGATTGTACAAAAAAACACAAATATTCTTACTAACTTACTAACAATTCATGGTTTTTATGTACCAAGATTATTTAAATAAATAATTTTAATTTGAGTTTTGCATATAGTAGAGAAATGAGCGGAAGGTCCTTAGGGACTATAGAATGAACACCCACGCGATTTGTCGAACGCTCTCATACTATTTTTCAATAGGAGTGCACCCGCTCCGTGCGCCCGCGTGACTTAGCGGAGGCCCTTAGGCGTTAGCAAACAGCGATTTGTCGAGGGTCTCCCGCCAGTACCGACCGTACCACAGTATAAATATATGTAGTAAGGATGATCTACGTATAAACGCTCAAAACCGGCGGTTTTCGTAGTGCTGTCAGTCGCGGCTGCCGCGTCGAGACGGGTGGACGCGTTTTCCGTTTATCGTTATTGCGTGCGCCCGACACAGTGCGCGATCTTTTCAAAGATGTCACAAAATTATTGCGTCGTAATATGGCTGCTTGAACTCGAGTTCTTCAAAACTGAAGCTTCAATTCATTTTATTTGTAAACTCGTTAATTCATTCCATCATTGTAAAACCCAAATAAACGTTGTTATGAATAATTAAATTGTAACTTTTAAATTTTACAAAAATTAAGAGGACAACCCTAACGCTCCACCGGAGCGTGGGTATCTATCTCAACAGACAGGCCCAGTTTCGGTACTGCTCTATTTATACAGAGTGTCTCATTTAAATCGGTCAGTATGGGAAATTCTAAAACTATAAGACATACGAAGATCGGTTCTTAGGAACCATGTCATCGATTTTAATAAGAAGAAAAACTGCATTCATACATTAAAAAAAAATCCTGTACTCAGCTCGGGAATCGAACCCGGTTGTTTTGAAAAAAATAAACTTACACTATTTCTATTTAGATATCGATTGTGTAGGTCTTAAGCAGTGAATGGCACTATGAAACATGATTTCTAAAATGAATAAAATGCATTGTTTTCACATACTTTAATTTATTTTAGTAGGTGTTCGAAGTGACCGCCGTTACAATATTCAACAAGTTCAGGGGTGCAATTTTTGAATCTCACCAGATGACTAGAGCTCACCAAAATGGCCGAATCTCTATGAAAAACGGCTATTTTGGTGAGCTTTAGTTACCCAGTGAGATTCAAGTGCAATTTTTGAATCTCACCAGGTGACTAAAGCTCACCAAAATGGCCGCATTTAGATAAAAACGGCCATTTTGGCGAGCTTTAGTCACCCGGTGAGATTCAAAAATCGCACTGCAGGCATGTTAAATAAATGAAAGTACGTGAAAACAATGCATTTTATTCATTTTAGACATCATGTTTCATAGAGCCATTCACTGCTTAAGACCTACACAATCGATATCTAAATAGAAATAGTGTAAGTTTTTTTTTTTAAACAACCGGGTTCAAATCCCGAGCTGAGTACAGGATTTTTTTAAATGTATAAAAGCAGTTTTTCTTCTTTATAAAATCGATGACATGCCTCCTAAGAACAGATCTTCGCATGTCTCAGTTTCAGACTTTCCCATACTGACCGATTTAAACGAGACACTCGTACACTGCGACCGTACCTTGGAGTAGTTCTCGACGCTGTCGTCGTTGAAGTGTATGCAGATGGCGAGCAGGAAGGCGGCCAGGCCCTGCAGTAGCGACTCGTTCTCGTCGTGGTCGTTGGAGCACGTCTGGTTCACCAGGTAGCCCACGCCGCCGGGCGCGCGCAGGAACGCGCTCACGGCCGCCGGGCAGTGGCTCGTCCACTGTGACAGCAGCATCAGCAGCGCCACCTGCGGGCAGCCGGCCGGTGAACTCTGTCTGCACACTCTCTGAGAGGAGTGTGAACCCAGCGCTCTCCGTACGAACGGCGATAACGTTTTCCACCCTCTGAACCTCAACCTGTAGCCACGATTTTTGTGCTTGCTGTCAGTGTGCCCCAGAACTAGGTTTGTATGTTTTGATTTTTTAAATATTCTTAATAGTTTCAAAAATATTGACGATTTTGTTTTGTATTAAACCAGTAAAATGCAAATATTTTCAAATCTATGAAGAATATTTAAAAAACCAGAACATACAAACCTAGTTCTAGGGCATGATGACAATATACCAAAAAATCATTGCTATAGGTTAAGGTTTAGAGGGTGGAAAACGTTATCGCCGTTTGTATGGGGAGCGCTTTTTGGGGCTGGGTTCACCCTCGTCTTAACCGCCCGGTGACTTCGTACTGCCACGGAATAAATAATAATACCAGGGGGGTTCCACTCCGCGCTGTAGATACGCTCGGCCGCCTTGCCCATAGTGTAGGCAAATCGCAGTAGGTTGTCAGCTCGCTTCCTGTGTCAATGTAATTGAAAACGAATGCCGCGTACCCTAACGTGTCACCGGGAGTTGCGGGGCGAAGGCGGACGCAGGCGGCGCCTGTCAATAAAGTTGAAATTCGTATAAACGATGTCGAAAAAGAGAAATTTCTGTACGTTGGTACTACTATTTATGCTGTGTGATAGTACTAACGTACAGAAACTTCTCTTTAACGACCGCGATTAAATAAATTCCAACTTTATTGAAACGCACAAAGAGTTCGTATTACTTTATACACATTCGCCATGCGGTTCGCGTCAAAAGGAACGCGCCGCCCGCGTCCGCCTTTCCCCCGTAACTCCCGGCGACACGTTAGGGTTGCGGCGTATTCGTTTTCATTACACTGACACAGCGAGCACGAGCGAGCAGGCGCGCGGCGAGCCGACAATATACTGCGATTTGCCTACGCTGTAGGCAAAGCGGCCGAGCGTACTAGCGAGTACAGCTCAAAGTGGAACCCCCCTTCAGACAAAATTTAAATGATCTTTTAACATAGTATAAAGTCACTATTTGTTCCTGTCTGTCCTAAATCCTTATAGCATATTGTAACGGATTTTAATACGGTATTCACTGTTATTTAGACACTTTCTTAAAGAAGGTTCTTACATACATTACACGCTAATTGTACCCGCGCGAAGCCGTAACGGATCGCTAGTTGGCACCGTACAGTCAAGGAAATTGAAACACGTACCACCGTAGAACCTAGTCGAAGAGACATACGCGTGACATTTGTATGACATAGCGTGGCGTTTCACGCGTCGCGTCATTGCGATAGGGTTCTAGTGTGGTACGTGAATATATTTCTCCTACCGTACCTTGGGCTGCAGCTTGGTGGTCTGCTGCAGGGTGAGCGCGCACTGGTGCAGCAGCGACACGGGCGCGCTGCCGATGTTGGTGGCGAGCAGCACGCGCAGCAGCTGCTCCTTCTGGCCCGGGTTGTCCACCAGCGCGTGCGCCAGCGCCACCGCCGCGAACCAGTTGGACAGCACGTCCGACGAGAACAGGCCTGGGGGACACCAGAACAATTAACTAGGCTCTTTGCGGGTGGCAGGACCTTGTCCACAAACTGTAGCAAATTACCTTGCTACTCCGCGAAACCAGTGCCGTGCTCGTGCAAGTTAGCTGCGTCTGTGAGATATATATATGTTCAAGGAAAAACCCACCCTCCTCCGCTTCCATTCGAAACAACATATATCACACAGACGAGTTTAGAGGCGGAACGCGCGTCGATCGTGTTCTTTAGTGTTTAGTGGTTGTGGTGTGTAGTTGAGTCTGTGTGATATATGTTGTTTCATATGAAGCGGAGGAGGGTGGGTTTTTCCTTGAACATATATAACTTGCACGAGCCGGCACTGGTTTCACGGAGTAGCAAGGTAATTTGTTCCAGTTTGTTGAAATGGACCTCTGCAAAGTAACGCCTGAATCTATTCACTAGGACCTTGTCCGTCCAGATCGCTATACTACCATCAGGGGGTTCCCCTCCGCGCTGTGTTCGCTCGGCTGCGTTGCCTACAGCGTAGGCAAATCGCAATAGGTTGACGGTTGCTGCGTACCCGCTCGCTCGCCCTCGCTGTGTCAGCGTAATTGAAAACTGTGCATCTAACACGAATCGTCGCGATACGCGTTAACTCGCTACGTAAGTCAGTACGTCTCTTTCCTACTGTACCATGAGTCGCAAATTTGACACATGTCATCGAAAAATACCGTATCGACTATGGTTCACGCTGTCACTGACAAATGAGAGCGTATTTAACCGCTATCGACTGTAGTAACGTAATACGAATTTTCGATAGAAACTCATGGTAGTGGTACTGGTCTAGTTAGCACGAGACGCATTGAGCCACGTAACAATAACACGTAATCGAACATCATCGATCATCATCGATCATCGATCTCGATTGAGCGCCATCTCTCGTCAGCTGACGGTAGCTGTAAAGGTACCCAGTTGAATATGATAGCTTGTTAAAAGTTTCATATAGATGACACCGAGGGTAGTTGTACCCTTAAAATCAATAATGTAATGACCGTAAGACGAAGCACATTGAAAAATTCGCAGGGTAGGGCAGCGGCAGTGTGGCGAAACTGGAAAACGCAAGGCACGGAATGCTGATGTTGCAGGTTCAAGTCCTGCCATTGCCCTAATTTTTCTTTGTGTTGTCATTACAATTTTAATTTGAGTTATCTTCCTATTTTATAAAACCAAAGTTTGAGGTGAGCCAGAGGCTACTTGACAAGTGTTTTCATTCCATTGCTGACTGCTGGCGCTAGTACAAAACTTTCGATATGCCATTTACGTGGAGCTCGCCGGCCGCTGCCGCAGCACGCTTTTTTTTTTATACAACATAGGAAGGCAAACAAGCAAGTGGGTCACCTGATGGTAAGTGATCACCACCGCCTATAGACACCTGCAACAACAAAGAGAGTGCAGATGCGTTGCCAACCCAGAGGGCTAAGATGGAATACCTCTTGTGCCAGTAATTACACCGGCTGTCTTGCTCTCCACGCCGGAACACGACAGTGCAAGCACTGCTGCTTAGCGGCAGGATTAGCGAGCAAGATGGTGGTAGCGATCCGGGCGAACCTTGCAAGGTCCTACCACCGCACAAACTTTTCCGCGCTTTCGCCCGTCGTCGCACCTATCTGCGACTTGCTCGTTCTTAGATCTAAACATCTTGAAATATCGACTTAAGGCGATGCGGTCTTGATGCGACGCGTATATTTTGATATGTAATCATTTTGCGATCCAGTCATTATATTACCGACCTGTAGTAAATTCAAGTAGTTATGCTACTCAAGCTATGCTGTTAATGTTGTATTTTTTTTATTATTTCTATTGTTTCTCTTTACACACTTGTATATTGTACGTTGTAACCTCTGTAAAAGGGGCCAATCTGAAAATCAGCGCGGGGTACTTCCACCCAGCACATGCTGAGATTGGGACCCATTGCCAAACAGCTACACTGTTTCTTTTTCACCTTCTTTATCTGTAATTGTCCAACTACCAGATGTCTATATTGTGGCAGTAAACGTCGTTTTAGGCCCGACCGGATCGCTACCACCATCTTGCTCGCTAATCCTGCCCCTAAGCAGCAGTGCTTGCATAGTTGTGTTCCGGCGTGGAGAACAAGACAGCCATCTTAGCCCTCTGGGTTGGCAACGCATTTGCAATCTCTTCGATGTTGCGGGTGTCTATAGGCGGTGGTGTACACTCACCATCAGGTGACCCACTTGCTTGTTTGCCTTCCTATTTCATAAAAAAAAACCTCTGTAAAAGGGGCCAATCTATAAATCAGCGCGGGGTACTTCCACCCAGCACATGCTGAAATTGGGACCCATTGCCAAGCAGCTACACTGTTTCTTTTTCACCTTCTTTTACTTGTAATTGTTCCAACTACCAGTGGCCCGTTTCACTAAGCTACAAGTTAAAATTTTACAAGTCTAAACCGGCAACATTGGTCAATAATGACCAATGGCAATGGGCATAATGATCAATGTTGCCGGTTTAGACTTGTAAAATTGTAACTTGTAGCTTCGTGAAACGGGCCACAGATGTCTATGTTGTGGCAGTAAACGGCATTTTTTTTAAAAGGGACACGTACCCCCGCAGAGGAGCTGTCCGCTGGTGAGGCTGGACACGTCGGAGGACGACGGCAGCAGGGTCTGCACCAGGCTGGCCTGCGACATCTCGTTGTGGTACAGGAAACATTGGAAGCAGTACAGGACTGCGCATCTGTGGACATTTGACCCTCAATCACGGAATACATAACAGTACAGTCAGCCTATGTAGCTTAACACTTTAGACCAGGGGTGGGCAACCGATCGATTGCAACTGTTAGTCCAATCGATCGTGGCAAGGCAAAAAATATAATAACGTAGAAGAAGTATGTAAAACAAGGTGTCGTCATTGAATAGTAGATCTTGGGTGTAACCGAGTTGGCCACCCCTGCTTTAGAGCCTGCCAAGTAACGTATGAGAGTTGCTCGAATTTGTTACATTACTGACAGCGACAAGGTACTAAAATATTCAGTTACTTTTGAGGCTGACCATACAAGTAAATAAATCTGTTCATATAAATATTCACCTTTTACGGGCATCGAAGCCGTTACCTCTAGCTTCATATTAGTAGATTGGTAATGTGATCTAAATTTATTAGAGTGTAGTTACAATAAATGACAATAATTTTCAACCCACTGAATCAATACAAGAAACGTGTTTTTTCAGCGTTTTTTTGTACGAAACCCTTCGTGTGGTTTTGATAAGTACACAAAACAGTCGTAGGAAACGTAACGTTCACAAAACTATGTCTAAACGTTACCTTAAGGAGAATGGTTGCTTCTCGTTGACCATGGACATGAGCAGCACGACGATGGCAGGCCGCGGCGGGTTCGACGGCGCCATAACATTCCCCAAAAAGTCCTGATTATTCACTTCCCCCCTTATCACCTCCCCCACTGTATTAATAGTCTCCGTTAAAATGTCCGCGGGCACCCCGCTGGCCATCAAAATATTACACAGAGCGTCCAACAACCCTACATTCTTCATTATCTTCTGGCAGTTAGATATGATTTGAATGGCATTACTCGGCGACACCAATGTCCGTACTATCTGCAGCATGCAATGAACATTGGACACTTTCTGCGGGGACCAACCAAAGTCCTCTGACTCATCCGGAGTGTTGAACATGGGCAGCATCTTCTGTATGTAGCTGCCTTCTTTAAAAAAGTTAATATTGCTACTGTTGTTCTTTAACAAATTCAACATGAGTAATAAACAGTCCTCTACAATGATACCACCATCAGAATAACCTTCCGAGGAAACTATCTCGAACAACCGATCGAAGGCGTTTTCGAATGCGACTATCTTTTGTATATTGGCATTGCCTCTTGTAAGCTTAATAAGTAGTAACAGAGTCTCGTTCCTGATGACTTCCCTTGGGTCTCCTAGCAAGTCCATCATTTTGGACACTCCCATTGGTTTGACAAGTATGATTTCCTGGATATCCTTAGGCCTGTTGGTGAGTAGTGACGTGAGTAGCTGCACAGCGGAAAGTCGAACCCTGAAATCGAATTCGTCCAATAAATCTAAGACTAGCTGTATGTTGTGATGGTCCTTTATGAACATCTCCGTGAACTGTTCCCCAATGTTCATGGGCACGTGGGGGTTGTCTTCCTCCTCCTCGAACTGCGTGGGGAACATAACGTTGTTGAGGGTGTCCAGAGCGTAGTTGATTGTCTCGTTGTCAGCTCTGTCGAGCTCCAACACCTGGAAATATATCGTAGGGGATCCTGTTATTTGGGCAGCAGAACACATACTTTTCGGCGTTTTAATCGACCTAAGCTTTTTTTTTTAAAGATAATTGTGCCACACGAAATGGATTACGTCAGTTTTGTTGTAAAATAATCATGCAGATTGACCTGAAATAGCAAGAATTTTTTTAGGTAAAATAAAACATCGGAAAACACAAATGATGCATTACACAAATAAATTAGTAAACCAAGTTGCAGCTCTTTTTTTTATGTAGGCAAACGAGTGGACGGGTCACCTGATGTGACACGAACACTGCCGCCCATGTGCATCATCAACCCCAATAGTCGCTTCTCCGTTGCCGGACTTTAAATAATTATAGACACTCTCCTTGAAGGCCTGAATGACAAAACTATTTGGTAACACCACTGAGGAAAGTTGATTCAGCAACTTTACTGCACAAGGCAAAAGGTTGAAGGAAATGTACATAGTGCTCGACCTTATTAAAACCTCATTAACCCACGCCTCATAGGTTGCAGAGAATGACAACTGGTTTTATATATGTTTTTTGACAAGCATATACAGCTACTAACAAGTACCGGGCTAAAATACTGGCCGATTAGCGGGTAGTAGCCGAATTCCACGGCGCCCGACGAAGCTCGCTCGGTAGCCAGGGAGGCTTCAGTTTCGACAGGCACCTGTGGTGAGAGAGTGAAGCAAAAAAGGGGGGTGAGCCACTGACCTGTTTGAGTGTGTCCATGCCGTGGGCCCCGACGTCGACGCGGTACTTCCGCGACATAGCCTTGAGCGCGCGGCACGCGTCGCGACGGTCCTCCAGCAGCGTGGAGTTGTTCACGCGGTCCACCAACCGCTCCACCTGACGGCATCCACACATTCATCTTTATTATCACCATCCAGCATTAACTGATAGGTGGGTACACTAAGAACCCGTCACTCTTAGCAGGAGTCTCACTGCGGGTACCACTCTTCCAAACAACTTCGCCCTCGTCATCGTTCGCTATTCGCCGTCCTGACGGCGCGACTAGGGCACTGTCGCACTCGCCGCTGCATCAAGCGCTGACCCTCTTAAACTACATCCTGGACAGTGACAGCAACTTGGACTTGTTTTTTGACTCTGAATCAAGATTTCTTGCGGCACCCAACCGGCACTTGAAGTCAATTGCAACATTAAGCTCAATTAATAATAAGCTTATCTCTGTGAAACTTCTCTTATTTAATTACATGTGTGGCAAGTCTGTAAGTGTTAATTATGAGATTGTTAAATAAATATAAATTATATCAGTATACATACATATATTTACATAATTTAAAGTAAAGTCGCTATCCATTCCTGTGCGCACCGTTCGGCCGCCTTCTCCTTCTAAAACACGCAACGGCTTTTGATACGGTATTCACTCCTTGCAGAAAATTGTATAGTATTTTAGGGGCCGTTCAAGTATTACGTAAGCAGTATAGGGGGGCGGGGGGCTCTTTGCGGTGCTTATTTTTGATGACATGGGGGGTGGGGGGGTCTAGATGGTGATTACGTCAGCAGCAGTTATTTACTTTTTTACACATATGGAACTGATGTGCATTATTCAAAATTTAGAGCACCAAGATGTTGAATGGTTCGATGAGATGAGAACGACGTAGGCATTCCAAAATCGGATAAAAGTGAGCAGACATACAACATTGAGGAGCATTTTTTAATTTTCTTATTTCTAGAATTATATCTGCTGCTCATGAATCAATAAAAAAACAATACATTAAAAGAAAAATGCATATACCAATGTTTACGTAAGCATGGGGGGGGGGGGGTAAGAGCTTTGATTACTTTTGCTGACAAGGGGGAAGGGGGGGTAAATAATTGTAGTAAATCTGCTTACGTAATACTTGAACGGCCCCTTAAATTTAGTTTGAATGTATTGCAAAAAGTAGTCAAACTGAACCAGGTAAGAGAAAAAACCAAAAGTTCTACATATCACTACACCTCAGTATTATATTTGCTAAGTATTTATAACTTAACAATTCTGTGATTGGTGTATTATTTTTCCTTAAAAAGTTTCTCATGTGATAACCCATTTGAAAGAGCCTCACTTTTGAAATGAACCCTTCTTTTCAACTCTGAATGCAAAGAAACATTTTTTTTTGTTATGATTTTAAATTTGCAATAAGGTGTAGTATACAGCAGACAAGATGGACATACAGATAGAGTTGCACCAATGGGGTTCCATTTTTACTGTTGGTTCCATAACTTGAAAAAGAATCTGAAGTAAAGCAAATATGAGTATGTAGTGTTTCATTTTAATGAGAAGTAACAATAGTTAGTGAAATATTGTTTGCTCATCTGTTACAACAGGTGTAAACGGAATATCAGACACATAATTTAGAAAAACTACACGCAGGTACCCACTTCAAAGGGAAATATTGTCTTACCATATTATATTTAGTACAGATAAAACTTTACAATACTTCAAATAAGTAGTGCTGAACCAAAACAATATTTTAAATGTGAATTAACTTATTCAAAGTAATGAAGAGCCGACTCATAACTCTATTTATTACCACAGTAGACTTCCCTTGACAATATTTGAAGGTCTGCGGCCTATATTTAACATCTAGAAGATGTTATTAGATAAATTCCATCTAAAATTCGATATAAGAATTTTACCGTCTCAGCTCCAGAGGGTGTCTGGCCGGGTTCTGGAGCCCCCAGCACGGTTTTTAAACCACTTTTCAAAAAGTCCATCGTGCCCAAGTTTTAAGTGACTATAAATAACATGCACAACTATTAATAATACAAAATTAAGACATAAAATACTGAAATATGTAATCGAATTAACCCAAGTAATCGACACGTCAAAGGATTTGACGGATTTGACATCTGTCAATTGATAAGGCAACGCGCACGGTATCAAAAGCTGATGTAACTTGCAATAACTAAACGCAATGATGGATGCGTTCCAAAAAAACTTCACATTTTAGGCGATTGTCACACTGGCACTGCGCTCCGCTGCCATGCTGCGATTTAATAAGACACACTGACGATGCGTCTCCGCGTGGGAGAAATGTTCGTCTATCAGCGCACCTCGGCAGGGCGCCCTGCTAGTGTGAAGATCGCCTTAAGACCACTTATCGACCTTCATCTAAAACTAAAAAAGTTGGCTGTATGGGTTTAATTCCTTTGGATTCAGGGAATTGTCTTGGACAATTGACAGTTGTTTGTTTTGGTTATTTATTTGTCAAATTTGTGTCATAAATCATAAATGTTATAAGAAAAAAGGCGGGAAACTTCGAAGAAGGCGGTCGCGTTTTTCTCGTCAGAATTTTCAATTAATAGTTATCTTGTAAATATTTGATCAGTAGGGTATATTTGTGGTATTTATTATATTAATTTTGTTTTCTAGTAGTTTAGTGTTGTGTACAGTCATTATCTGGTAAGTTTTTCATGTATATATTTTAAAATGGAGTTCGAGGAGGAACCGCCAGACCCTGGCGGCGGGCAAGTTCCTTTGCCTAGTGCTTATGTAACAATTGTCTCAAACGAGTCTGGTATGGAGACGGATCAAACTGACTCGTCTGTTAATAGAGCTCAGAAACGTACTCGCTCGCATAAAATGTGCAAGCATTGTAATAAAAGAAAAAGGAAGCAAGGTTCTACCTTGAATACTGAACCCACAGGTTGTCATTGCTCGGGTCAGGAAAAGAATGATGTAGCTCCTGTAATAACCTCTTCTCCTACTTCACAAAACTCATCCCCAGGTCCAGTCACAGAGGCACCCCCTCTTGCTACCACTTCTATGAAAAATTTGGTACCTCAAAAGGCACCTCCTGTTGCCAGAACTTTATATGACTCTGCAGACATTGCTCCATATATTATACATGTGCAAAGAGAGTCAGAATCTGCTAATGATGGTACCACACTCCACCCCATCTCGTTGGGTAAACATTTAAGACGACATGCTTTTCGCAACATCATTGATGGTAGTGTTAAGAGGATAGGAAGAAATAGATGTTCTATTTCTTTCTCCAATTATTCTGATGCCAATGCATTTATGGGACATAGTTTCCTTACTGAAAGTAAACTGAAAGCGTATATTCCATCTTATAATGTGTCCCGGATAGGTGTAGTCCGTGGTGTTCCGACGGACCTCACTCCGGAAGACATTATAGAAAACTCTACTGTACCAACAGGATGTGGAAAAATTCTGAAAATTAGACGCATGAATTTTAAACAAATAATTGATGGAGCTCCTGTATGGAAGCCTACTCAGACAGTTGTGGTAACATTTGATGGTCAGATGCTCCCAAACCGTATTTTTATATGCTATACAGCTTTAGATGTTCAGCTCTATACCTATCCGACCATACAGTGTTACAACTGTTGCCACTTTGGGCACACAAAACTACAGTGCAGGTCTAAACCGCGCTGTTTTAAATGTGGTAGAGAGCACTCCGGAGAGTCCTGTGCAATTGATGAAGAAGACACTTCATGTTGTCTATGTGGAGGTCTTCATTTCGCCACCAATAAATCCTGCCCTGAATTCACCCGACAGCAAAAAATTAAATTTTCTATGGCTGACAAATCCATTTCATATGCTGAGGCTTCTCAAATTCATCCACCAATATCTAAATCATATGCAGACATTGTAACTACAACTAAAGGTCAATCATTTAGTAATAATATTTCAGCCCCTTCGAATTTGTCCTACAGAAAAACAGTTTTTTCAAAACCTCGAGCTCCTCCAAAATTGGTTAAGGGATATAATCAGAAAGAACACGAAAATTTGATTAGACATCCACCCTCTTCTATGCCAAATGGCTGTGCTTTAAGAGCAACTAACAATAGTAGTGAATTCAGTATTTCTGATGTAATTGCCCTTTTACACACCCTTATTCAGTCCAAAGTAATTGAACCGTCCAACGTTGCCAAAGTAATTAAAGCTATTAATGTTCTCAATAATCAAAATGGATCACAACAGATCCAAAGCAGTTCAGTGGAACTGCAGGAGCGTAATAAATAAAAAGAGTGAAATTATTTATTTAGTAAATAAATATGATCCATTTGTTATTGCCTTAGCAGAGACCTGGCTTAAACCAGTCTCTCTGTTCAAGTTGAGTGGTTATTCCTGCCTCAGAGATGATAGATCTGATGGATATGGTGGAGCTGCTCTGCTTATTAAAAACTCATTATGTGTTTCACAAATACGCATACCTAGTAATGATAATTTTTCTGCTGTAGCTTGCATTATAAATAGAGTCTGCTTCCTTTCTATTTATATTCCTAAACCTTCTATTCAAACCTTCAGTGATCTTAATAATTTAATTACTAGTCTTCCAAAGCCTATTGTTATTATGGGAGATTTTAACTGTCAACATAGAGCATGGGGTAGTTCCTTGTCAAACTGTTATGGTGAGGACCTCTTGGACCTTATTGACAGACTTAACCTTTGCATATTAAATGATGGTTCCCCTACTCGTCGCACCCTTCCAACTGAAAATGATAGTGCTATAGATTTAACAATTTCATCTCCTAGTTTAGCTTCCTCCATTTATTGGGAAACTCTTCCTTCCACACATGGTAGTGATCATTTTCCAATCATTCTGAGTTTTACAGTATTTAAAGTGAACAATATTCCCAGACCTCCACCACGCATGAAATATAAATTAATTGATGACAAATGGAGTGACTATAAACAATATGTAGAGAATAAGGTCCAAGCTCTCTCACCCAATATGTCACAGCATGTGTCCATTTCTGCAGACCTTTTTACCAACATTTTGAAAGAGGCAGCTGATGTAACTTTCCCTGTTAAAAAGAATCCTACTGGGAAACTCCCATCACCACCATGGTGGGATAAAGAGTGTACTAAAGCTGTTACTGACAGAAAGGAAGTAGAAAAATCATATAATGCCAATATGTCACAAGAAAATTTTAATAAGTTAATTGATGTCATTGCTAAAACTAAAAAAATATTGAAAGAAAAAAAATTTGAAGGATGGAGGAGATTTTGTCTATCCATATCCCCTAATACAAAATCTTCTGAAGTTTGGCGTAGTATACGAAGATTTAAAGCTGGAGTAAGTACGTCAAATCATATGGTTATGCCTCCTTCTTTGCGTAATAGTTTCCTTGATAGTTTGGCCCCGCCAACGGCTCCACAAAGAGATTTAAGTGGCATCTCTATCCATGTCAGTTCACGTTTGTCCTGTCCATATGGTCTTGATTCTCCATTCTCTCTTTATGAGCTTAAAGGTGTTTTATCTCGCACTGGGGATTCCGCCCCAGGTAAAGATGGAATTCCTTATTCATTTTATTCGCACCTCGGCGATAACGCTCTTGAACTGTTTTTAAACATTATCAATTCTGTCATGATGACAGCAGACATTCCTTTACCTTGGAAGTCTCAGATTGTGTTGCCAATCCTAAAACCGGGTAAAAATCCAAAAGATTCAATGTCTTACCGTCCAATAGCTTTATCTCCAGTTATACTCAAAATTATAGAGCATTTAGTTAAAAATAGGCTCGAATGGTACATGGAAAATCAGAATCTGTTAGCCAATTCGCAATATGGCTTTAGAAAGGGTCGGACTTCGATGGACAGCATAAGTGTATTTACCACAGACATCCGTATTGCCTTTTCTCAAAATGATTCAGTGATTGCAGCCTTTTTAGATATAAAAGCAGCATATGATAACGTTCTAATAGAAGTGTTAATTAAAAAACTTAAGTATTTGAAAGTTCCCTCTTTTTTATTAAACTTTGTCCAAAACATGTTATCTGGCCGTGAAATTGTATTGGACTCTACTGATCTTACGAGAACTGCATGGAAAGGTTTGCCACAGGGCTCAGTTCTGAGTCCTCTTCTTTATAACATTTACACGTATGATTTAGAATCATCTCTAGATAATTCTGCTCACATTTTGCAGTATGCTGATGACTTATTGATTTATACTGTAAATAATTCTCCTAAAATAGCGTCTCTTCAACTTTCTTCCTCTTTAGTCTTGTTGAAATCATGGTTACTTAAACACGGTTTAGAACTTTCAACCTCAAAAAGCACTATAGTTACTTTTACTCGTAAACGCTACACACCGCCTGCAAATATTTGTTATGATAACGAAATTATACCTGAAAAAAGCCATGCAAAATTCCTAGGTGTCATCTTGGATTCGAAGCTTACAGGTTACCCGCATTGTGATTATATAGTAGCAAAATGTGAGAAGAATATAAATCTTCTGAGATGTCTTTCTGGTGTATGGTGGGGCGCACATCCATTTTCGCTAAAATTAATATATAACGCCATGATCAGAAGTATTTTAGATTACGGCACCTTCCTTTTAGAACCATGTAGTGTATCAGCTCTGAAGAGGCTAGATGGAATTCAATCAAAAGCCATGCGGATAATTTTGGGGGCGATGAAATCCAGCCCAATTAATGCTCTTCAAGTAGAGAGTGGTGATCCACCTCTAAATTTCAGACGGCAGTATTTGTCCAATCGGTTTTTATTCCGATCTATGCAGTTAAGCACTCATCAACTTCTTCCTAAAATTAAAAAACTCTCTAGCCTTCTACCTTTATCTTCGTATTGGAAGTTTAAACCGCCTCCTCGTTTAATAAACAGCTATAACAAATCTTTAACTTTTCTTGCTCCAACCAATCAAACTCGTCTTTTACCACTTTTTAACTGCCACTTTGATGCTCTATTAGTAAACCCTCATATATATCTTAATTTAAATATTGATCGCGATGATCCTCATGCAAATGTTCGTCTGAACTCAATTATTGACGATCGGTGGCTTGGCTGGCATCAAATATATACAGATGCTTCTAAACACTCTACAAGTGGCAATGTTGGTGTAGGAGTGTTTCATAAACAGTATGATATCGTTCAAAAATTAAAACTCCCACCAGAAACATCGGTTTTCACTGGAGAATGTTTTGGAATAGTTACGGCTCTGGAGTACACTTTATTGATGAAACTTAAAAAAACCATTATTGTAAGCGATTCCAAAAGCTCACTGGAAAGCCTCAGTAAGTTTCCATTTAGCTCCAAGACGCATTACCCTTTAATTATTGATGCAAAAGTAAAGCTTCTTCAATGTAAGTCTGAGGGGCTCATAGTGAATTTCTTATGGGTACCTGGCCATTGCAACATAGTCGGAAATGAGCGTGCTGATAAATTAGCAAATGAGGCTGTAGCGGCCTGTCTTTACGCGCGATTGATAATTGTATTTGCAAGGCGATGACGAATCAAAATCATGTCAACAATAAAGCATTGGGAATCAAGTGTGGCAATATTATAACTTTAGTAATGTGAGCTCATAGGTACCTTGACTACATGCGTGCCGCCCTGCCTGCACCATTCAGCCGCTAACCATCGATACTCTATCCGCTTCGCACATTAAGCTCGTCTGCCCTGGATGCTGCTGGCTTTCACCACCTGTTATAATAATATATACATGACTCTCTATGCAGAGAGCCACTAGACCCTATCACACACATACAAGTCAGTCAATATAGCAATAAATCCAGCCTTCAGTTTGGTGATCACCGCGCGGTGGCCTGAGACCCGATACCAAGGCGTCCCTCTGGTACCGGTCAATCATCAGGCTAAGAATCTAGCGAGGTGGGTCAATCAGGTACTGCCGTACCCGACCCCACCTGTTCGTCAGGATCAATTGGAGCAGAACCAACCTCCTTTCAGGGCACGTGACTGGTAGGAATCCATCGACTGAGGCCAACTCCCTTGCTGGTAGGGATCGGTTAACCTCAGCCAACTTCCTTAGTGACGGGATCAATCGAGCTTTAACCGATCTCCCTGGTAATACAGCAATACTTAGGATGTGATGTTATCTACAACTTAGGTCAACAACTTAGCTTTAGTATACAGCTTGAAGAGCAGTCATCAGATGCGGCGTGAAGATGGAGCACATTGCACTACTTGTATTGAGATACGAACGGAACAGTATGTATGTATATATTGAGGCACTAGTTAACGTTAACTGATTCAAAAGAAGACTGAGGAAATGTGAGACTGCTTACCATAGACTATAGTCCTATTTGGCGGGAAACTGGAATCGTCAGTGTTGCTATTTACAAATATTTACATTTCGCGAGACGTCGCGACACTCCCGCCGAGGCAAGCTAGAGCAAAGTCATCAGATTGCGAGTCCATTCCCTTATTTTTTCCAGGGCCCGGACTGCTGCAGCTCGTTTTTGTTTGGTTTGCAAAGACTGCTCCTGTGCTGACTCGTTATCTCGTTCAACAGAATCGCCTTCAATCATTGCATCATCGTCGTTTCTTACGACCATGCCCTCTTCAGTTGCATTAGTGTCATTGTCGGTCAAATCTGTGTTCTCGATGGTCTCATCCGTGTGTCTTGTCATATCTGTGCTTTCTTCCGTTATGCCTATACTCTTTTCCTCACTGCTTTCAGTTATGTCTGTTCTTGAAACATCCTTGTTTAACCCATCCATTTCTTTTATCACATCAGCAGGTATACCCATTTCCTCATCGGACGCATGACAACGCACCTGTTGTCTTGGTATCGACTGTATTTCGTTATGAGAAAAACTTTTATATTGTTCATTTTCCTCCACCTCTAAAGGATATAAATGTGAGATAGATCTCGTGAATATGGAATTGCCGACCTTAACTTTAGCTACTCTGCATGATCCATCACTACCTTTTATCAGAGAAATAATTTTCCCGACTTTCCAGCCTTCTCGATTTTTGTCCCCTTTTATTTGGACTACTTGCCCTACTTTCGGGGTCTCCTTCGAAGTTACACGTGGATCATTATGTGAGTGACTGTACCTTTCGCGCAAGCTGAGAAGATATCGATTGGTGAACATTTCCTTAAATTCTTCAAGTATTATTCGTGCTCTCTTCCAACTTTGCACTAAGTCAGTCTTTGTTGTGGTACCATGTAACAAGAGTTCTTCTTCATTTGACGATTCCATGGTAATGCATCTACCTATGTTCAAAAAGTCTGAAGGTTTTAAGATGTGTTCTAACTCAGAGTCCACGGATGTTAAAGGTCTTGTATTGATCACGGCTTCTATTTCTTTGACAATTGTCGTCAGCTGACTTTCTCCTAGCAAATGTTTTTGCAGTGTTCTCTTCATGCAATGCTTAACCATGGCAACCAAACGCTCATAAAAACCTCCAAACCATGGTGCTAACTCTGGTATGAACCTCCACCGAATTTTGTTTTCGATACAGTAAGGTTTTGATAAGATGTCCGCTAAAAGCTTGAAATGTAGAGCATTATCAGAAGTAATTAATGAGGGAACGCCTCTATTTGATATCATTCTTCTCAGAGCCAGTAGACATTCCTCTGTCGTGAGATCCAGAACAACTTCCAAATGAACAGCCCTGACTGCCAAGCACGTAAATAGACAGATCCATCTCTTGACCATTCCATCGCTGGTTTTGATTAAGACAGGTCCCAGATAGTCCACTCCCGTGAAGGTAAATGGCATGCTGAAATTAACCCTCTCGGGTGGTAATGCAGGTGTTGGTGGCAGTTGAAACGGTCCACCGCCATGTTTTACGCATCTTGGACATTTCCTAAGAACTTTCTGCACTATACTCTTACCTTGCGGTATCCAATACAGTTGGCGAATTATACTCAGAGTATGATTAACTCCCACATGATAATTCGCTTCATGTGTCTTCTGAATTAATCTGTTCGTAAATTCGCAATGCTTTGGTATAAGTACAGGATATCTCTTATCAAATGCCCACGCAGCATATTTCAGTCTGCCTTTACAACGTAATAAGCCATCAATGTCCTTGAACAGTCCTAGGTTACGACTGACATTAGTTTCTTTTCCATTTACTTCGTCTGGAAAATATTCTAGCTGAAGTTGCATGATTTCTTGTATTGTACCGTCAATTGGAGTTTCAGCCTTTTCATCTGGATTATGTCTTCTTTTGTCTAGGTTATTAGTTTGGTCCTCCCTTTCGCTTGCATCTTGGCTGGTCCCATCTGAGTTGAATTCTGCCTCCATCGGTACCGAAGGTATTTTAGCATTCGGTAGACCCTCCCCCGCGACGAAAGAAATCTCTCTAACTGGACCGGCGGGCCACTTAGTTACTTCTTCTAACAAAAAATCTGGTCCGGTTAACCATCTGTCCATTTCTTCCCGGGAGCATGTTGGTCTGGTTGCTACATCAGCAGGATTCAAGCCAGATGGGACATATCGAACTGTTAAATTCGTATTCCTTTTTATTTCCTCAATTCGTCTCGATACAAAGGGTGTCAGCAATTTATTTGAATGATACCAGTCTATGACAATTTGACTATCTGTCCACAGTATCTGTTGTGTTACATTCATCTGTAGAAAGTTCAAGACATACTTGATTAATCGACTTCCTATCAATACCCCTAGTAACTCCAATCGTGGAATCTTTAAGTTTTCCTGGTCCTTTATTGGAACTAATCGCGACTTTCCAATTATGAATCTTTTGTTCTGTCCCTGTAGCATATAGACAACACCAGCGTAGGCTCTGGTAGAAGAGTCTGTGAAGCAGTGAAGTTGACAATTTTCATCTGCTGAATCTTTAATGCATCTTGGTATGCATATCTCTTTAATGTCCTTTAGATCTTCTTGTATAACCTTCCATCTATTGATCATTTCTGCAGGTAATGGTGTGTCCCACTTAATCTTCAATTTCCACAGATCTTGTAACATTAGCTTGGCTGGTAACACTACAGGTACCGAGAAACCGCATGGATCATAAATTGCTGCAACAGATTTCAAAATACCTCGTTTGGTACAAGCATTATTTGCAACAGTTGATCTTAAGCAAAGCGTATCTTCTTCTAAATCCCAATTCAATCCCAATGTCTTTACTACCCTATTCGGACATGTATCGGGAACATAACGCATGAATTCTTTAGAGTTGGAACTCCATTCTCGTAGGTTCATTGAAATTTGTTGAAATGCTTCTTTCGCTTCTTTATATAATTCTATGCCCTGTTGTGTATCACTCGTTCCTGTTAGTATGTTATCCACATAAATGTCAGTTGCTAGTTTCTTTACTGTTTCGCTGTCAGATTTCAATAGATGATGTCTGATGGTGGCATTTAGTAGGAATGGGCTAGATATAATTCCGAATGGTACGCGAGTGAACCTAAAATGTAAAAGGTTATCTTCTGTAGCTGGTTTAGAAGTGTCCTTCAGCCATAAAAATCTGGTGACATCTCTGTCACTCTCTAAAAGTCCTATCTGCAAGAAAGCTTTCTCCACATCAGCTGTTATCCCTACAGCATGGCATCTAAACTTTATTAACAATCCAGTTAAGTCTTCTAGCATCATCGGACCGCAGTACAGACATTCATTCAAGCTTTTATTATGCTTTGTCTTTGCTGATGCATCATATACAATTCTGATTGATTTTCCAGGTGTAAAAACGCCATGATGAGGTAAGTACTGGACAGGATGATCAACCTTGCCTTGAGCTGGTACTGGCTCAATGACGCCCTTTTCCAGTTGTTCACATAAAGTTTGATTATAAGCTGATAAAGTATTTGAGTCTAATCGTTTCAAAAGGTTTATTAGGCGACCGTATGCTAGACCAAAGTTAGACTGTAAGTCCGGTGGATACTTGTTCCATGGCCAGCTGACATAGTACCTGTTGTCCCTAAATTGGGTACTCTCGTTGAACTGATTAATAGCCATTTCATCTCGGTTAATTTTCGGTGAGTCAGTTATACCAATGGATTCTAGATCCCACAAAAATTTTAAACTTCCGCTGTCTAAGGGTGGATCTGGTCGAGTAAGCTTAGTTTCGCATGTAGACTGAAAGTATGTTACGACTGATAGGTTGTCACACGCCTTATTTGTGGTCCTTCCAGAGAGTATCCATCCCAAGTCTGACTCCACTAAGTATAAGTCTTCTTGAATCCGTATCTTTTCCATTGACATGAACGAATAGTAATAATCGTTTCCAATGAGGATGTCTACTCTGTCTTCCAAGGATCCATCATCAGCTGGTAAGTACTTTCCTTCATAATTCCTGTCAGTAGTTTCATATTCTATGTAAGGAACGCCATGGGTAATTGACGGAACAACATTAGCAAATAATGTTTTGATCTTATTAGCTCGAGTTTCAATGGTCAAATTTACCAGAGGGCTTTCCAGTTCTTGTGGTACCTTGGCTCCAAATGTAAAAACAGAAAGGTGATTAACTTCTTCGGTTCTTAAGTGTAAGTCCTTAGCAGTTTGTCGGGTCACATAGCTTCTTTGACTACCGGAGTCAAGTAAAATGCGACACTTTTTTGACTCCCCATTTTGTCCTCGTACAATGGCTACCGCAGTCTGCAAAACGGTAGTACCTTTAACACTAGCGTGCATTGTTTTGACATCGGTGCCTTTATACAATTGCTTCGGGCACAATGCACGATTGTGAAGTCCGTATTTACCGCAGTGCGCGCAACTCCTCTTTCTTTTGCAGTGACTAGAGCGATGACCCACTTGAAGACAGTTATAACACCGATTTTTTAACTTTAGTTTTCTTTCCGACATAGTTTTAGCTTGAGTGCATTCATCATTATGGTGTGGTTGTTCACAAAAGATACAAGTTAACTTTCTTCTCTTTCCATTATCTCTTCTCTCATTTTCTTCTCGTTTTGGCTCATACTGTCTTTTCTGCGGCATGTTGGTTTTAGTGTTGTGAAATGGAGAAAAGTTTCGTTTAAAGTTTCCAAATACCCTTTTCTGCCCGTTTTGTGGTCTTCTATTTGGATGGTTACCTCTCTTCGAATCATGCATTACATGCAATGTCTCCGCCGTATAACTTGTACTCTGTTGATTTTCCTTTGAAATTCTATTCGCATCCTCACGAGCCGTAACAATGATAGCTAGTTGTTTTCTTATTTCTTCGATAGATTCCACACTTATTTTCAACTTCATTTCATAAATGACGTCTTCAGGAAACTTTTCCATAATTAAAAACCGCAAGTGATTATGGTTAATGTTTTCTCCTAAAGACTCTAAAACACGGAGATGTCTCTCTATTTCATCTAATGTTTTCCTGTATTCTTCCTGTCGTTCAGCCCTCTTGATTTTATACAGTGTAGAGTAATGAGCATCAATTAATTGAGTCTTTTTTCCATATCTTTCCGTTAATGTCCTCACAGCAATTTTATAATTCGCATTTGTTGTTTGCAAGCCTTCTACAGTGGTCTTGGCGTCTCCCCGAAGCGACGCTTTTAAGTACAGCAGTTTGTCTACATCAGTGAGATTCCTGTTATCAATATTTGAGCTGAATTGGTCCCAAAATTGGTGCCACTCAAGCACGTCCCCCTTGAAATGAGGCAGGTTTAACTCGGGTAACTTAGTAGTAAAGGGTTTTGAATTTGAAGCTGTTGCCATTGGGTTACATGTTTTAATTTGAATATGAGTGTTAAGTTCCGCTAATGTTTCCTCCCCTTCTACCTGGACTGAGGTGAGATTGGATATTTCGTCTGCATTCGGTTCTTTAGATATGTTAAAGTACTGATACAATTCAGTATTGAAGCGAGTGAGTATAGACTGCAATTTCGAGGCAGTGATTCTTGCAGTTTCCAAAATGTCATCACTCCAAGAGACACAGAGACCGAGAGACTTATCAGACAGACACTTTATTTCTTTTGCAAACACAGACAGTCTATTTAACAAAATATCCTCCATTTTGGAACGGTGGTTTTAATCTGAAAGTATTTCACATCTAAGTACCACAGTGTTTAAACCAAAGATCCTAATTAACTCGTATAACTATGTAATTATTTAAAACAAGTAAGGGAAATGCATTAGTATCTGAAAACTGCCGTAGCATTTCAGCATAAGTAAAGTTATCAAAAACTTTGGCTTGAAATGAAATTAAATTAAAGAAAATATTATTATAACAACCTCTGTTACATTTAGCAAGTGTTCATTAGCATATAAGAGAATGTGCACAGAAAATTAATAAATGATGCGCAATAAATAATAAAGAAACATGAAGTGTAAATCTGTAAAGTCCACTGTAAGAGACCTGTGTTAACATAAATATTTATTCTATATTATTGAGCATTTTACAAGCTTACACCTCATGAGTCTTAATTATAGCAACAAATCATTAAACCATATTTTTATCATAATATTTTGCCATCTGGTTCATACTTCCAATTTCTAATAATCTATCATTACAAATAGATTACTATTTATTCAGGTCCAAACCCTTACTTCAATTTATTGTATAACTGTATAAGCATGGTTTATTTAAAAATAAGTCAGAACTTTTATTATGTGCTTTTAATATAATTTTTGCTATATAATTTAACTTGGCGTTAGCGTGAAGCGCCAATTTGTGTTATTACTTGTAAACTTTAACACGTTCGGCGGCGGTGACACACACGTTGTGTCCAAAATTCATACTGCTATGCCGGTGACACACGTGTGACCGCGATAATTGCGGCCGGTATAGCGCGTTGGTGAAACGGTGCCGGCGTCGATCACACCAATATTTTGACGAAACGCATTGCGACACACTTTTAAGCTCTTTATAAACATTCGGTGCTAAAAGTAACGATGCACCATACTTATGAATGATAAACACTCCACGTACCTGGTTTTAACCACTAAAAGACTTGCAGTTTTCCACAATGCCTTGAACGCTTAGGTATTTAAAATGGCTGATGCCGTTGGCGGCCTTTCGCTTGCGTCGAGCCGGGTCGGGAGTGTCTGGCGGCCGTCCCGCGAAGGGATAGTCACTTTCCTATCGATACGAACTTGTATTACTAAATGTAAGGAAACAAGCAAAAAAGTGTATTCCTATAAATTGCTAGAGTATGACCAAATTCGGTCAAACTTTAAATGCTTATTTCGATTACGATTGATTACTGATTGGGGTTTTCATTTTAACACAAAGTATACATACGGAACCAGCGCATTCTCACACTAGTTGCTTTGTGACACTACTACATTAACGAAAGAGTGATGATAATGCTTTAGAAATGGAATAGCTTTACTATTTTCTCAGCAGCTTCCCTTGTAACAAATTTTGGTAAACGGAAAGGCACATGGTCATCTTTATACTGCTACTAGTGAATAACTAGTTTTTCATCGAAATACGACAATAAACATAAGGTATAACGCTTACCTGAAAGTTTTGTCACCACTTTCACAATTTTAACTTCGTATTTCCACTTTTAAAGTTATAGGTAACAAGTAGTACGCGTGAGTTTTCTTCTGAGATTGAAAGAAAACAGCCATATTGAATTGCCATGGTTATTGGCGCGCGTACATACAAATTTGCAAATGGTAAAGTTGTTTTGTCGCTTTTACACCTTAGAATTTACGCCAATAATCCTTATTTATCACAAAACGAATAAATAATTTGTATCTAAATTCTTATAAGAAAGGATTCAACTAATAAGAATTGAAAACATCATTTTATCCGGAAGTACGATTATTTGAATTTTTCTGTTATGGCAACACTGAGGCGCTGTTTTCACAGACATTTTACAATTAAGTACAGTTTAAGTAGACTAGAAATATTTCACAAAACAAAATTATATCTTAAAAGCATGTTATTGTAAAATCCACGTAGAACATATTGAAATATAAATAAAATATCATTGAAATAAAACCCAAATGATATTTAATGTATTTCTTGTCACAATGGCCATTCTGGCATTTCCACTTTTGAATAGTATTATTTCACAGACTACTAAGAGATACTAAGTATCAGACTGCCAACTTAGAAACAAAAAATATTTGCACTAGGTAACTTTAATTAATCTGTACGTTTAGTGTTGTTTGCTTGGATGAAGGACTAAAGCATGGATGCCTCAGCACTTGTCAAGTGTACACAGCCAAAGCTGTCAAAATGGTCACCATTGTGTGCGTCAAGGTAGTAAAACCTGCAAATTAATAAGAAAAACGTAGAGTATACTACCCTAATGCACACATTAGCCAAAGGTGACCATAAGATAGTTCCCGGCATTTAAACCGAACAGTAACTTGGAGTTAAATGTTCAATTCAAATGTCGAGAACACAGTTATTTTTAAATTTTTATACTCTTTTAAGTCATGGTAGCTGTCTCACACACAATACTATAATGAAATAATTATAAATCTTTGTATTAATTATTTAATCGTGCATAATTTGCTTAAATCTGGTACCAGGGCAAAATACTGTAATTAAAGGCATAAACGTTATAAACGTTAAGTTCAGCCTTTCGATAATAGGTGTCGCTATGAGTCACATATTGCCTTCTAGACTTTTCTAAGTAAATTGTTTTCCCAATGCTTTCCACTGGATTCTGCACTCTCTCTCTGCAGCTATCCCAATCAGCATATCCACCATGTAGCGGCCTGTCTTTACGCGCGATTGATAATTGTATTTGCAAGGCGATGACGAATCAAAATCATGTCAACAATAAAGCATTGGGAATCAAGTGTGGCAATATTATAACTTTAGTAATGTGAGCTCATAGGTACCTTGACTACATGCGTGCCGCCCTGCCTGCACCATTCAGCCGCTAACCATCGATACTCTATCCGCTTCGCACATTAAGCTCGTCTGCCCTGGATGCTGCTGGCTTTCACCACCTGTTATAATAATATATACATGACTCTCTATGCAGAGAGCCACTAGACCCTATCACACACATACAAGTCAGTCAATATAGCAATAAATCCAGCCTTCAGTTTGGTGATCACCGCGCGGTGGCCTGAGACCCGATACCAAGGCGTCCCTCTGGTACCGGTCAATCATCAGGCTAAGAATCTAGCGAGGTGGGTCAATCAGGTACTGCCGTACCCGACCCCACCTGTTCGTCAGGATCAATTGGAGCAGAACCAACCTCCTTTCAGGGCACGTGACTGGTAGGAATCCATCGACTGAGGCCAACTCCCTTGCTGGTAGGGATCGGTTAACCTCAGCCAACTTCCTTAGTGACGGGATCAATCGAGCTTTAACCGATCTCCCTGGTAATACAGCAATACTTAGGATGTGATGTTATCTACAACTTAGGTCAACAACTTAGCTTTAGTATACAGCTTGAAGAGCAGTCATCAGATGCGGCGTGAAGATGGAGCACATTGCACTACTTGTATTGAGATACGAACGGAACAGTATGTATGTATATATTGAGGCACTAGTTAACGTTAACTGATTCAAAAGAAGACTGAGGAAATGTGAGACTGCTTACCATAGACTATAGTCCTATTTGGCGGGAAACTGGAATCGTCAGTGTTGCTATTTACAAATATTTACATTTCGCGAGACGTCGCGACAGAGGCTGTGGAGTGTGGTGACATCTTTTACTATAAAAATTTCTGTCATGATCTAGTTTCTCTTCCCAAGGTATATCTCAAAGATGCCTGGGATAAATCTTGGGAACTCTCCAGTACTTTTAAGGGCAAACACTATAAAAATATCCAAAATACTCTTCCAACAAAGCCCTGGTTTCATAAAATGAAGTTAAGCAAAAGAGCAACAACTGTTTTGATTAGAATGCGACTAGGTCATACTTGTACTCCTGCTCACCTGGCGAGAATAAAAATTATGAATAGTCCTGTATGCGATTGTGGAGATGAGTTTTGTGATTTGAATCATATTTTCTTTTCTTGCAGCAGGTATGACCATCTTCCTTTGTTCGATGATCTGATCTCCCATAAAGTCCCTCTCCCTACCAGTATAAATGTCCTCCTCTCCTCGCTTGACCCCTCCATCTATCACTCTTTAGCATCTTTTATCAATAGTAACGATATTAAAGTCTAAGATACATATATACATTCTCCTTTTACTTTATGTTCCATTTATTTTAACAATTATTTATATTTCTATCCTGTCACTTATCCTACTGATCTTTGTTTTCATTACCTCGCTCCTAAACCTGATTTTCCCGTGAATATGTTTCCCTAATTTTTTATTAAAAAAAAAAACAAATTTAACGAAAAACTTGACGAATGGCAATGCATAAGTCGTGCGGTGCCAGAGAAGAAAAAAAAAAAAAAAAAGAAAAAAAAAAAAAAAAAAATGTTATAAATTTTTAAAGAGAATGTAATCACTACGTTTTATAAATAGTAATTAACTAAGTTGAACTTAGTTGCGTTAGATAGTCCACTCGCATTAATTCGTATTAAAAAACTATAATCTACACCCTAGAAAACCCCTAAAAACAACAATGGCTACTGATCTTAACGCCAGTTTCAACGAGCAGTTTATGAACATAAATACCAAATTGAAAAAGTAAGTTGCTCCAAAATGACGAATCTTATCATCGCAATCTAGTTCCTATAACAATCAGAAGTATTTACAGGCGTTTCTTAAGGAAACCAAATGTATCCGAAGCCACCAACGAGTTCCTGGCCCTAGCTATACAGTGCGAGTACTCTGAGCAGCCAACCTTCGCCGGACATTCGTACATTGGGGCAGCAAAATGCGAAGCCTCGGTTGGTAACTTCCTTGGGGAGGCTGAGCACTTGGTTGCCGCAGCAAGACAGTTTATGAAGGCCGAGAAGAAACTGAGCTCTCTAAAGTTTTGCAGTCCTGACAGGGAGAATTTAGAGGTGCGATTGCTACTTTTGACCTCCATATTTGCTTATCTCTCATTTTCTTAAAATAAACTAGTTCATTTTACTTTAGTTATGCATGAGCATTGATCAGTCTTTAGTATTTTCTTTATCACTAATCTGTTCCTGGGTCACATACGTTATAGTTGTCATAGTTCAACTAGTGGAGCAAGTATCTTACTGTATAGTTAGATCTTTTCCTGTCAATAATGTTTAATGATTTTGTACTTCCAGGCAGCAATAGGCTGTTTCATACAAGCCCTACACAAGTATCCGAACAATTCATCCATCCGCCTGTCTATACTGACAGAGCTGGCTAACAACCTGGTGCAGCTTAACCTCAAATGTGAAGCACTGGCATACTTTGAGCAAGCACTAGCCCAGGTTGAGGAGACGACTATGAAAATAATGCTTACAAGGAATTATATTAATCTGCTGATTGAATGTGGTCAGGTTTCAACTTTGAGATTTCGTTATTAATTTTATTAAAATACACACACACCATTTTTTTACTGTCAGTACTTAAGTTAACTGTTGTTGGACCGACGTAAACATGGCAAGTTTCAAATCAATCCAAAGATGATAATTGGGTTAAAATTGACTTGTAAGTGTTGACAAACAATATCTGGCCCAGTTAAATAAATAAACGATTGTAAAAATGCTACATAAATACTGTCTTTTCTCCCTGTCAGTGGATTATATTTTTTTTTTATAAATAATTTTGAGCAAAATTTCTTTATGTTCAAGCTAAGTTTTCTTACTTGTATTAATACTGTTTTAGATAAATGTGACATTGCCCTAGAAAAGGCTAATGAATTGATTGATACAAAACAGAACCTGCCAGAAGACATTTTAGCTGAGTGAGTATTCTAAAAGGCATGCTGTTAGTTTTTTTTATTACTTAAATGAAAATGAAAATGAAAATGAAAAATTTATTTTTTAAGTAGGTCATATAGGCTCTTTTACATGTCTTATATGTCAGAAGGTGTAGGTTTTTTACCCCTCAGTCCTTGCTGACATCATGTCTTTAATCTATATTTTATTCAATAGTTCAAAATTTAAGCAAAAAATGTTAAGTTAGCACGAACCAAGGAGTTAATATAATTTAAATCTTGTAATGTATTCCTAAAGATTAGCAGTGTTTGCTGTAATTCAATGGGCATTACCATTATAAAAACTATTCTGTTTATATCCAGGACATAATAATTTGATCTAATCACTCCAGCTGTTAATACATGATTGAGAAACAAACATTACTTTCGCATTTGTAGTAGGTTAGGACATTTACATACAGGCTACAAATTAATATTGACTGTCGTATTGAGCAACCAATGTTTCCAGTCTTAACTTTAGTATAGATCAGTTCTATAAAATTAAATGATTTACCGTCTTTGTATACTTTGCCCAAAGTGCTCTTAAAATAAATATATGGATTTGGCCTGAACTCTAGAGGCTATCCATTAAAAAAACACAATGAAATATGTTTCTATTGTATGATTCCTAGTTAATTTAAAAATTGCAGAGTGCAGCTCAGCAGAGTATTGCTGTCATTATATGTGGGACCATCGGAGGAAGCCAAGACAGAGTCTTTGAAACAACTTCTCACTGATATATTGAACGACACTGACAGTGAAAGTGAGTGTACATTTATTACTGTATGCATTTATTTTTCTTTCTTACCAGTCCAATTTAAAGGCAGCATTAGACAAACAATTTATGAAGGCCAATTTGTTATCAATTTTATGCAGGGACTGAAAGCAGTTAATAGTTACGGTGCACGCTACCCGCATCAAATCACAGAATAAATAACGTACAGAAACTTCTCTTTTACGACGGCGATTAAACGAATTCCAACTTTATTCATATTAGTTCGTATTACTTCATACACCATGCGCTAGGCGGCTGGAGTCAAAAAGAACGCACCGCCCGCGTCCGCCTTCCCCCCGCTACTCCCGGCGACTCGCTAGGGTTGCGCGGCATTCGTTTTCAATTACACTGACATGGTGGGGGCGAGCGAGTGAGCGCGCGGCAAGCCGACAGCCTACAGCGATTTGCCTATGCCATTGGCAAGGCAGTCGAGCGTACCGACAGCGCGGAGTGTATCCCCCCTGATCAAATAATGGTAGCTTTGTTTTAAAGGTAGACTAAAAGCGTTTTGTAAAACATATGGCTATGCTAAAAAAAAGGTACAAGCCAGATAGTTTTTAAAAGTATCCTTATTTTACGATTATTCAGTCCCCGACTTTGTCGTATGTGACAAATAAGACGAGTATCGGGCATAAAACACATGAAACTAACCATAGAAGTAAAGGTTTTTGGTTCATCTTGTCATCTAAGTTTTAATTTTTACCTCTACATATTTAAAGGTTATCTGGAAGAGGTCGCTCTCAAGCGATAAGCCCACCTTTGGGTACCTATATTTAAGAGTTATCTGTAATCCTGTGAAATTATAGGAATCAATAAAACATATTTGTAATTTATTGTTTTAATTTTGTTCACAGCAATACCATTTAACGCGGATTTACGCCTTAAGCTCCAGTCTACAATTATATCGTGCGCGACAAATGACACACACTCGCTTGTAAAGGTAACTTGAAGTTTTATTCGCTTAAATGTGTTACTGAAATTGAAACCCTATGACCCTTGGAAGACCTCTCTAACTTTTTTTCACGGATTGACCTATCGCAACTGGTGTGGGAGGGAGCAAGCAAGCCGTGTTTAGGAGAACGGATCCGTGTGAGACGAGAAATTCGAAATTTTCTCTTTTTTTTACTGTGGCTAAATGGTGACTGTCTATCAATTCAAATAGTTTTCGGATAGTAAAACACTCTCTCTTTTTTCAATTTTTTACTCATTTGAGTTAATAATTTTGAATAATAATAATGAAACACTTTATGTCACAACTGTATTTTACGCATTTAATGCACAATTGTTTAAAATCAGTAGCTGGAACTTACAAAAACAAAATCCAGTGCCTTGAGAAACAGTATTTTACTACCGGAAAGCTGCTTTAATTTATAAAATCAATAAAAAATAAAGATAATAGTAATAGAGACAATTTCTAAAATGTATTCATTAGTTGGTCAACAGATACAATAGGTTGAAAAATGTACAAGAAATAAAGAGATAAGCAGGTGTGCGTAGTCAGTAAGTTGCAATGTGAGTAGGGTACTAATTAAGTATGGAAGTGAGTGCAGTACTCGCCAATAAACATTATTGTATGGCGAATTTTTTGTAAAAGTTGTGTACCATTTTGTTATAAATAAATAATAAAATAAATAAATAAATAATACATAAAACACTAAAAACATTTTATTGAAATTATTTCAAGTCTATACTTAGTGTTTAATTCTTTGCGTACAGGAAACAAGACCACAAATGCAGAAGTTTGATTTGATTGTCGCATTCTCCGGGTCACGTGATAATTTGTTGATCTTCCTTTATTTCACTACCCAAAAAAATAAACTGTAGTGTAGTATACTAACCTACGAATGTCATGGATGTGCGTGGTTACAAAGTTTTATATTTCCGTTGAAGGTATCTTCGGAGCTGAAGCACCATCTCAGCACGCGACAGACCAGCCTACTCGAGGCTCTACTCCGGGCCAAGAGAGATCACCTCGCTTGACTTACCTACTTAATGTCTTTATTCATTGTTAAGAGGGCTGTTACTAACTAAAGAAAGGAAAATAAGAAAAGGCGACGTTGCCAGCTTAGTTTTGTAACTCTCTTCTTATAAAAAAATAAATCTAGGTATATGTTTTGTTATTGTTAAAATAAACATATAATTTAAATACATTAATTTGACATTTCACTGTTTTATATCATAGTCTATCCACTATCTTCGATCTTATAAATAATATCATATTCGGCAGTACCCACCACTGCTGCTAGTGCTCCTAAAACATAACATAGGTGTCGACACCTACCTATGTCAATTTTCTGTCATGCCTTGTCTGCCGACATAATAAATCCAAATATTTATGTCGAATTGGGTTTATTGTTAGACAAAATTATATTAATTCGTGAGCGAAGTATGATATTGGTTGATCCGCCTACCCAGATACTACCCAGATATTTCAGTCAGTCAAATATCATACCAAAACTTGGCCATAATACTTAGGATGACTTGGCTCTATCTAAATAAACATATCTAGCGTAGCTGTATGATCTTAGGACCTTTTCCTGCTCATATTTGGGAAAAAAAAATCAATTGCCAATCAAAACGGCGGAAGCGGTGTCAACGTAGAGTAACGCACGTATATCTATCGATAGTTTACTCTAGAAAATTTTAACGTTACCGTTATTCCTATAAATTCTATTGGTGAGTCGATAATACAATATCAATAATTTGAAAAATTGGGTCGATAGAGATAGTCTAATGCTATTATATTATCAGAGAATAATGATAAAATATCGATACTATCAGGATTATAGATAGTATCGATTCGTCTATCGATAGCTCAATCCAAACTATTGCGGCAAGGCAACACTTACAACACTAGTTCACAATCATCGGGCGGGACGGAAACTGAATTTGTTTATTTATTTATGGTTCGTTAAATAATTAACGATAACAAAATGCGGTGGAGTGAAGCGGTTACACTAGAATTCGTGAAAATATATTTGAAACACGAATGTTTGTGGAATCCCGCCCACGCTGGCTACAAGTTAAGGTATCAGAGAGAAGAAGCTTACGATAGCATAACATCCGAATTTAAGGCTGCAACTTCCAAATGTTTGAGCATACCCGAAGTGAAACTGAAGATAAAGAATCTCAGGACGACTTACTTGCAACAAGTGCACAAAATCCTGCGGAAATCTAGTCCGGACGCCATATACGAACCATCTCTAATTTGGTTTCATGAGATGGATCAATGCTTGAAACATGTACCTAGTAATAGACATTCTACCTCGTATAATAGCGTAAGTAGCGTTTATAAATAAACTACTCAAAACAAAATAGGGCCAGCTTGGCTTTTCTCTGTAAAATGAAAATACGAAAATAGTATGTGTTTCTAGCAATGCACATTCTTAGTTCTTCTTATTCTTAGTTCTATGGAGATTTTGATGCTTAATTTATGTTTGCTAAATGAATCAAATTCACATTATACATCTTATTATGTTTTAGTCTCAAGACATGCCAAAGGTTGACTCTTCTTGCCAAATGTGGATAGACCAAAAACTAGACAATGGAAACACCGAAGATTCAAATTCAGACCCCCTAGTACCCCAGACTGATGATGAATATGATTCCACCAGATATGAAGAAACGGTAGAGAAAATAAAAAAAGAAAGGCATATTCCACCATGGGTACACCAAGAACTACACAGTGCAATAGAGGACACAAACCCAGATCCTCTCACACCCCAAACTGATGACGAATATGAATCCACCGGGCTCGAAGAGACTGTCAAACAAATCCAAAAGGAAAGGCACACATTACCACCCCTTTACAAAAAGATTAAAAAGAAAAAACTGAAGCATAGATCTAAGGAATACTTTTCTGAGGCCATGGCAAAAGGTTTCAGGGAGGATGAATTTGATATTTATGGGAAGTACATAGCGTCACAACTGAGGAAGATGGATTTACGGAATGCTTTGAAACTTAAGTTAGAAATCCATAGTCTAGTCAGCAAAGCCAGGATTTCAGATATGTCACATAATAACTGAATTTAAATTAAGCTACATAAAAGTCTAAGCTTGCTTGTGAAAGATTTTCAACGATTTGTAAAAGGCTGTGCTAGTAAGAAATATTCTTTTATTTTTCCTGTAATAACTGTAATTATTTCAGATTTTTTGATTTAAAACATCACAGAAAAAAGGGGAGGTTGATATTTTAATTTTTTGTCGTTCAAGTATTTGAAACACGTTTGAAAAGTCAAAGTCAAAGTCAAAGTCAAAATATTTTATTCAGATTAGGCTTACAGGTAGCACTTATGAATGTCAAAAAATTTACCACCGGTTCGGAAAAACCTCTGATGAGAAGATACCGGCAAGAAACTCAACGAGGTGTAATTTTTTTAAATAAATCAAAATTACAATGTTATTTTACATCTCAAATATTCAAAATTTTTACAATTTAACAATTTAACACAGCAGGTGTACAATCTTTGGGGCCAGGGATCGCCAATACAGATCGGGATCATTTCCAAACATCCTTGTCCAAGATATAGTCATTGATTTTATAATACGCCCGAGAAATTAATGTCTTCTTGACAATAGATTTAAATTTTGTATCATTTAGTTCAGTTATGTTTTTTGGAATTTTGTTGTAAAATCTTACACAATTTCCCATGAACGACTTATTGGTTTTAGCCAGTCTGTAAGTTGGAACTTTAAGCTTTCCTGTGTTTCTAGTAGCCTTTGGCTTATCGACGTTGGTAGGGAAATTGCATATATTTTTCCTAACGTACATGATTATTTCAAAAATATATAGCGACGGTAGGGTTAAGATGTCTATTTCCTTGAAAAATTCCCTGTGAACACGATGTGGCTTACAAAACGAACCAGTTTTGGAATGTGTAAATATCAACATTTTGCGCAGGCAGAAAACCAAAGAAACCATGGCCGACTACAGCTAGTCTAAAAAGCATTCTATGCTCTATGGTTTATCACGTTCTTGTTGACGCTAATTCCGAAAGTTTACCTACCTTGCCGCTGCTAACATTCTATATGCGACCTTATGCAGGCATCATTTGAATTAGTTTCCTGCGTTGCATTACAGCCGTTTAGGTCTAATTGATCAAATTGATTACAACACTTCACTGTTTGTCAAATTAGAAACATCGAGCTATCGCTGCACAAGTTTGTTATAAATAAACTTTCAAAAATCAACAACAATCATGAGATGGGGTGAAAGGGAGACATGCCAGTTCGTAAAACTCTATTTGAGCCATAAATTACTGTGGGATCCTAAGTTACCGGCATATAAATCGAAGCCGGAGCGTCACAAGGCGTATACAGAAATGATTGCAGACTTTAGAGCTATGACGGGTATTTCATTGAATGAAGCAGAGGTCAAAACTAAGGTGAAGAACTTGCGCTCAACATACGTGCAGGAGATTACTAAGATACGTAAGCGGTCGGGTCCAGATTCTGTGTTCAAGCCCTCGATCAAATGGTTTTCAGAATGGCACAAGTGCTTCAGTCGCATTAGTAAAAAGTCCCTGAACGCGGATGATGCAGCTTTCGATGTGAGTAGATAATTGTATATTGAACCTCAGGTATAGTAATAGAAATTGCTTTCCTATCATCATGTTTACAAGCAAAAGGAGAGTAAACAGGCTGTCACTTTTCTTGGTTAAAGCATTTCACTTTCTACCAAAAAAGAAATAAATAGGTTTTATTCCCAAATGATGTGCTTACCAGTGTACAGTCAGCACCAGATATATCTACACAGTCAAAGAGTTTAAAGATCTACACACAGCTATAGTCAAGACAATATGTGCTTGTGAATAGTATTTTGACTTCAAGTATTCAGCTACTTCTGTTGCTAACTGTACTATAGAATGTGCATAAATATGCATCAATATTTCCAAAGCATTTGCTAAGGATTGGTTAGGAATAAGAATGAAGAAATTTCCTTATCCTCATTGAATAAAGTGTTATTATATTTCAGAATGATGAAACAGCAGATGATTCATGCCAAAAAATATGGGTTGAACAGGATGATGAGGTCCATGACAATGAGAACAGCAATACAGACCCCTTTGTGACGGAGCAAGACAACTTCCTGCTCGTCCTCAAACCAGAACCTGATGACAGCACAGTCAAGCAGGAAACGTTAAATAGCTCATACAAAATGAAAAAGAAAAAATTCAAACACAGCACTAGCACTGATAATTCTGATAGATCATACCGAGACAGTTTAGATCCAGAGGTCACAGCTAAGGAGGACGAATTTGACATCTATGGCAAATACATTGCATCACAGTTGAGGAAAATGAATTTACAGAAGGCACTGCGCTTGCAGCTGGAGATACAAAGTCTTGTGAGTGAAGCACGAATCTCAGATATTTCTGGACAGTGAAGCTGATAGAGGAAATCACATTTTGCCTTCATTCAGTTGTCTCTCATTTATGTTTGATGGACAGCATTGTTAATTTCTGAGATATGACCAGAATGAACCTAAGTACAAGTGTAGTATAAATTGGATTGTGACTAAACTAAGATAGGCACGATCGTAATTAAAAGATTTATGGGTTAAATGCGACTGCCTTCAGAGTGTTTGGAGGGGAAATAAATATAAGAAAAATACATTCAGCAAGTCCGATTTTTTTATTGCTGTAACAGCATCTGTTTATAATATAAACAAACATCGCTTATGTTTCACTAGTGAAAATTCAGATTGTCCTGGATGTACCAATTTAATGTTCCTACATCATTCTCACATTTGTCCTAGAAATTTATGACAAAATATACAAGTGTCTGCTGCTGACAGATTGATTTCATATCACCAGGATCCATTTGGATCACATCAAATCTTAAACTAATTTAAGTACTCAAGTTTCTCAATATTCCATGTTCAGTATTGAAAACAATTCACAAATAATGGAAGCTTGGCCGCCAAGGCGGAGCCCAGTCTGGTTTAAAAAACTAACCATCTAAAACTTAGTTTATAAATAATGTTAAAAGACGATTTACACTTTCTGCTGCATCTCTGATGAACACTTGAACGGAACAAGTGTAAATCGCCATTTAACCAAGACTAGAGTAGACCACAATCTTTAGTTCAACAATCTCAAAAATAATACTTATAACATTTCATTTACAATCCGATTGAGTCCAATGTGCGTTGTTTAGCGACTTTCTGTGATGCACCTTACAATATCTTTACCACTTGCTTGTCATTGCCCATTTCATAATTCTTAAGTCATTTGGAATCTCACTTTGTTACAGTCTGGGGACAAGCTGAAGGGATGCTTAAGGACTGTGATTAAAGTAATTAGACTGTTCAATTTATCCACACTGCAGCCCTTTAGTTCCTTCCCAGACAGCAGTATGTCAATACACTGAATTTTTCATGACATGAAAAAGCAAAACTTAATTATTCCTAAGTTTTATTTATTTATTCCACTGGTGTACTTAGTAATAGTATTTATACACACTCCAATAACATGTTTGTGGAAAACAGTTCAAATATTTTGAATCGATATCGATATTTTGATTCGTCGCACCGCCGCGTCACTTAATCATTCGTGCCCAGAAAAATCCGGTGTATGTTTATTACAAAGCGAGCACAACCAGCAAGCGTCAATCAAATAGGGCAGTAGAAAACATTGGCACTTGTGAACCACATTTACGTAACGTCACAATCTTCTGAGCAACAAGTACCAAACAGTTTAGTCCAGGGGTCCCTAGATTAAGGGCCCGCGAACCGCACCCATCTAGCCCGCGGTAGCTCTATATTTGCGCGTAATTACTATAGTACGTCGGTATCATGCGGTGTCTAGCTAGGTTTTTGCCCTCGGGACTTAGTGGAGTGAAAGTGAGACCCCTGGTTTACTTATACACTAACCCTATCGCGACACTCGACCTCATTAAACATACCTAAGCTATTCAATACGACCAATGCTAATTCGAGAGATAAGAAAATAAAAGCAAAATTTAAACGCAAATACACTTTTCAAAGACTGGAAGTGTTTTCGGGGAAGTACGCTCGAATATAGCTGTCCGCGCGGACAACACTTACATTGAAATTTAACAACACTGTAAGGCGTCAACTCACGAATGATAACAATACTCGAGGATTTACAAAGCCTCCATTTTATTTTGGGTTACAGGCCGGGCCTGACGATGTGTAATAAACAATAATTTATTATGCGTAACCGAAGTGAGCGGAGTTCCTCTGTGAGTTGACGAACTTAACATTTAATGACATCCGTCATAATGACAATCTGGTCATTATCATCAAACAATGTAAAATATTATACAGAAAACATTAACAAGTAGTTGTACCGTTTTGAACACATAAGGAGATAGGTACATTGAGATGAGGGCTAATAAAAAAATGATATGAGAAGCGATGATTTGGAATGAAATATAATGAAGTTGAAACTGTATTTGTCATGGTGCACTACAACTAGAGTTGCATACAATTTCATATCACCAACAAGAGAACATGAGTAGCATCGCGCGACTGGCGCGGTGCGCTGATACTTTACCGTCTATAAACGTCAACAAAACTACATTACGTTACGCAAGGGAGACTCGAATCAGATCTCGATTTGTACAATTTATCACATAAATTTAAAGAGAACACTTATCCACACTGCAGCAGCTGTCGGACGATTGCAGGACTCGTCGCTAGTCGTCGATCGATTAAATTATGCTTTCAGAGATCAAAAGTAGCTCGAACAAGCTATACTTATAACACCAATACCTCGAGACGGGACTGCAAAATACTGTTCTAAAATTACAAGTCGACTCCTGCGTCCGCGATATCCAGTAGATCCCAGTAGAAGGTACCACAAAGTTACGAATCCAAATATTTCATTGATGAAAAAATAAACGCTCTGATTTCCTTCACATACACGGATACAAAACTAACACACTCGTATTACTCGGTTAGATCCATTTGACACTACCGATGTTTGTATGGACATTTCAACCTTGAACGTTGCGATTTAAATAACTAATAAATAAAGAAAAATATCAAAACGCCGTTAGCTAATCGTAAATTAATACGAAAACGAAAAAAAAATGAGATCACAAAACGCCCATACAAAAACCAGCGCGCGGCTTCAAAACTCTATTCCGACTATTCGAAGCTCGGTCGGCAGCGGCGGCTGCTCCAAGAGCGAGGCGTCGTGAGCCCATAGACAAACGACACCTTAGCTGGAAGAAGCTGCCTCAAGCGTTATACTTTAACTCGTTCGAAATTCTCGCCGGTCCAAAGACGGGTCAACGCGTAACAACGACGAAGCATCCTTAAGCGAGCACTCCTCGTTCTAACGCGTAGCCCGCTGTTGGTCCGGCGGCAGCGAGTTCGATCGTCCAAAGTACAAGGTCCGTGACGAGCAAAGCAAGCGGCCATACACTATCGACTGCAACAATATCGCGTCAAGTACAGAAACCATTCACTTAGGAGTGAGCATACGCTTAGCAGATTCTAGCTGCGGCTTCTGGCAGGATTCTGTCCATAAACAAGCACTATAAAACGTGCCCACTTACGGTTAAAACATCAAAAACTAACTTTTACATAAAACCCGCCGCAGAAAAGCGTTTCATACTAGGTCTATTTATTATTTTTTCGATGTTTTTAAAGACATTAGTTACTAGACATATGAGTAGTACAAAATGTTGCATAATTTTAATACTGGACAGTTTTACAAGACACCACTGACATCAGGGGATTGACTTGTCTTTGAAATTGCATCGAAATCTCAAAATAAAGTTAACTAGTATCGATTAATAGTAAATTAGACCAGGCATGTCACAGGCGCTCTTTGGAAAATAATTTATTCGCCGCGACATTAGTTTGTTTCAACACAAATATTGTTACAGTCGATTTCCCGAAACAAACCTATTGAATGAAAGTCGACAGACAGATTTTGTTTGCTATTAATGCGATTACTGACAATACCACTGAAAATGTTATTCTTTGTTACGAGGCTTGTGCGCAATCAACTATACAGAATGTCATCAAAATTTACTTTAAATAAAATTATTATTATTCCAATTGCCATCAATTTACATGTTAGGAAATAAAATTATTTCCACTTTACCTCAAAGAAAATAAATACAGTTCTCTTGGCACTGTCGTTTTATTTGTTGGCCATAGGGCGTGTGTAGTCTTAACCCACGATGGCTGTAAGTGGCTGTAATTAAGGAGTCAGAAAGATGAAATATGTCACTAGATGTCTTTAGTTAGGGCTGATGTGACATTACAAGCCTGTAAGATAAGGAACTGTTTCATAAATCAACTGCGATTAGTTTGTATTGTACTAGCCAAGGCCGATTCTCGATGCGATTCTAACGCAACGCCGTTAGCGTCTACAAGATCTTTTCCTGATCTTGAATTCATCTAGGCTTATGTCGTGCAGTCATGTTGATTTTCACCTGTTTAAAATGTTAAGAAATCGGCAGCAAGCTGACCTACTACGCTAATACGTTTACGTACAGAGAGAGCCATGGTATCCTAATGCTTTGACCTACCGCCTGCGCCTCTCGGCCAGAGGCATGAGTTTCGTCCCTGGCCTGTCCACGAAGCAACCCAATGGAGTGTTAGAAGTTCCCGAGCACATGTTGGCGTCCCTTTTCCAGCGTTCGAGAAAGATTAACTGCCGCCTGCGGCAGGTACCCTGATCTCTGGGTCTGGTGGTAACTAAAGCCCAAGCTCTCTCATAGTGTGGCCTCTGTCCAAGAGTCGATCGCGTACAGGCTACAGATGATGACAGTCTAGTGTTAATAACTTGATCTAAATCGGTGAAACGGGATAGGTCAGCAAAACGCCTTAAACTATTTCAGAAGAAATAAATTTGACCGCAACGGGTCACGGAGTTCAGAGTGTATCTAGATCACCTGAGCCTAGGTAACGGGGATACGATACTGAGCAGCCCATTACCTGAGGACGCGGTACAGAGTGCGGGAAATTGTTTGAGGCTTTCTCTGAGTCTCCTCATGATGCTGGCATACGATTCGAGTGCACTCAAGCCTCAATAAAATTTTAGAGGAAAAAAAAAAGGTCACCGAGTAAGTATAGCAAACGAGATCAGTCTGTCTAGCGGGTCGGGCGGGCCTAGGCGTCGGAGCAGAGCTGCTTGGGCGTGTAGACCGAGGCGTTGGGATCCAGCGGCGACGCGTCGGCGCGGCGCAGCAGCGGCACGCCGCCCGACACGTACTCGGACGGCATGACGGCCAGCATCTGCGCCTTCAGCTCCTCCATCTCCTTGTCCTGCCGCGATATCAAGCCTGCAACGGAGATTTCATGCCACAATAGTGAATCCACGTCCAACGAGTGCGTTAAATAGATTACGTCGACTGTGACTCGGGCACGCTAGCGTTAATTCTTCAAAATGGGATCGCTCCGTGTCTGTCTCTCTCTCTGTGTGCGTGTGTGTGTACGCACCCTCCTGTATGTGCATGTGGCGCTTGGCGTCGCCCAGCGCCTGCAGCAGGTCCAGCTTGACGCGCGTCTCTGCGGACAGCGCGCGCTGCAGGTGCGCGGCGCGCTCCGACAGCGCGGCGCAGGCCGCCGCCAGCCGCGCGCCGCCCTCCGGCGCGGCCGCCGGGCCCGGCGAGCGCGCCTCTAGCGCCCGCGTCTGTGTACATAGTGCCGTTTACCGACGAGTTGTAGTGAGCAAGGAAACGCATGACGTTAAACTCCTAACTCAATTTATTAATAATTTTCAACTATATACACCAGTTGAGTTGCATCTCATATGACAAAACGTGTAGATAGGAAATCTACACGACAGACAATCGTGTTTATCAAACAATCTGCCGAACACTACTGACGGCGCGCTCTGTCCATGTGGCCTTTCGCCACATGCCGTATTAGGGCCTCCGCTAACTCGCGCGGGTTCTCATACTATTGTGCGATAGGCGTGCACTCGATCCGTGTACCCGCGTGACTCAGCGGAGGCCCTTGGTAGATCCGTGGATGGTAGTTGCACATTTTCATGTGATACTCCCGTTCGTCAAATAGAGCATGAAGCTCCATCCTAGACCGGGTAGTATATCCAAACGGATCATGATCTGGCATCCCACCACGTTATTGTCAGCATCAAAACTGATCCATCCTGCCACGTTACTAGCCTGAAATTCAGCGAATGCCGTCATCTACCACTGTTATTCGGTGCTTACAGTATTGATGACATTGGCTTCCCGCATGCCTCCGATACGTGGTACGCAAGGTGGAATCAGTTTAAAGTCACGTTTGATTCGGTTTCAGTTCCGACAGCGACTTCTTTTTAGGTACTAGGGTAAATATAAAAGAGTTCTCCCAGCTGACCTGGTCCCGGGCGCGCGTGAGCTCGCGGCGCAGCGCGGCGGTCTCGCTGGCGGCGCAGCGCAGCGCCGCGCGGCACCACTCGCTGTCGCACGCGCCGCCGCTCGTGCTGTTGCTGTGGACACAACCGTACGTCAACCTCGCTTGCTTACTTAATTACGTTCGTCATGGAGACGAAACATACTACGGTAGATAAAGCTGATGCAGTTCTGCGTTTGATTGGAGCGCCGTTCGAGATCACCGACGCGACATAAATAAGGCTTCTACTGGTGTAATATGAAATGACTAAATTTAAGTCTAACGTAGACGCAGAGGCAGCGCAGCCTGGCGATCGCCGTGGGAGCCGGAGGAAAAGAGGCTTTTAAGAGAAGCGGAAGCTCTCACACCTCCCGTTTTCTAATCGGAGAATAGATCGCTAAGGCCGGTGCTAGTTAGAGGCACCTGGCGGGCGGCGAGTGGTCCGGCGCGGGCGCGGGCGCGGGCGCCTGGCGCTTGGCGCGCTGCAGCTGGTGCTCGGCCTGCGTGCGCGCGCGCCGCTCCTCGCCCAGCCGCCGCTCCAGCGTCGCGCGCTCCCCGCTGCGCCACGTCGCCACCCTGAAACGATATATGACGCATTTTCAATTCCCAAATTATATTTTTAACCGAAATAGAATAGAATAGAATATAATAGAAAGCTTTATTCCACATAATAGTACACATACACAAAAAGAAAGGACTTAAAGTTAACACTAAGTGCTTATAAGTATACAAAACGTGGAAACGGAGTCCACTCAGCATATGTCGAGTCACCCGGGGTGGCACGACGCTGATATTACGTGGATCCATGGTGGTGTGCGACGCAGAGCCGTACGCTACGCAGCGTGACACAGGCCCACGTTGATAATCGGTTTCAAACTTATGACAATCTAAGTAATAACTTACAATAACAAACTCTCGATCTATTGAAAACAATGATAACGTGAGAAAACCAGACCATAAAATTCCTGGAAATGGATGCTTCGCCACCGACAATAAAATAATTAATTTATTACGCCTGCTCCACGCACACATACCCCACGCACACGAGCATGGGAGATAAATAATGGAATTCCTGCTAATGTTCCCCGTGTCGGCGGCACGCGGGAGGCGGGTGTGTGTGTGTGCGCTCACTTGTGCTGCAGCGCCTGGTGCGCCTGCTTGAGCTGCGCGTGGTCGGCGCGGCGCTGGCGCTCGGCGGCGGCGGCGGCGGCCAGCGCGCGCCGCGCCTCCGCCTCGCTGCTGCGCGACGCCGCCAGCTCCGCTTTCAGACGTTTTATCTCCTCCGCGAATTCACGGGCCTCGCGCTGCGATCGGACGTTTTATGTCAACATTTAGCATCACGCTCGTCTTTATCTACGCACGTATCATTAGTGCTCTATAATGCGTTCAGAAACCGTAGGAAATGACCAGCATTATTACAACCAGTTTTATTAGAACAGAGAACTTTCTTGTCTGTCGCGGTAGTAAATCTGTACTTTAATGGCCATTACAGTACCGATTTCTGTAACGTTATGAGTTTAAATTTGGAACAGCTGTCAAAATTCAAGTGGGTCTCTATTCTAGTATCCATAGATATTAAAACAGTTATCGATACGAAACCTCAATCCAGTATGTTTTTTAAAATAAACCGCACGACATTTGATCTCGAATGACATGAGAGTAGAAACTTCATTCGTTTGTCTAGGATTTAAAAAAAAGTACATAGAAATTTATCGGCAAAAGAAAAACCAGACGGAGTGGAGAAGTAATAGTTACATACATGTTTTTATAAATATCGCGTGTATCAAAATAGATTAACTGTACCAGTTCGCGTTCTCTCTCCCGCTCCCTCTCGCGCTCCCTGTCCCGCTCGCGCGCCTCGCGGTCTCTCTCCTTCTCGAGCGCCTTCTCCCTCTCCCTGTTGCCGTTGCACTCCTTACTGTTACTCTTAACCTCTTTTGTACTTTCTACTTCTTTATCTTTAACTAATTGTTCTTTAACTGGAAAGAAAGTTATCACTATAAATTTTGGACAACAATAATACAGCAGTAGTTATTATTTAGGTCTCTCAAAAGTATAATTGTTATCCTACTGTACTTGACAGGTATTCGACAGATTCCAATGACCGCCAATATAAGGGGCGTCACTAGAAAAGTTTCCGACTTCCTATACGACCAAGATAATTAATGTTGACGATAAGTCTCAATGGACTTTTTTTAGAGTTAGACAAAGCTTTCTAAAATACATAAAGCCACATAAAAATGTAGTACTCACTCTGTTCTGTACTCTTATGACTATCGTTGCTATCCTTATCCTTATTTTTACTCTTTTTCTTTTCTTCTTTTAATGTACTAGCCTCTTTCTTGTCACACTTCGACGACTTTGTACCACCTAAAAACAATCACGATCAAAATGTATAATTAACAAGTGAGAGCCAATCGTCTCATCATATTTTTACAGCATATCAGCAACATGCTCCTTGACCTGAGTTGCAATGTCAAGCATCGTCGGGGCAACAAGTCTGCATCAATGTAGTGGTTAAATACGAGTACTTGTGTGTGTACTACAACAGTAAAGCCAGTGGTGAGGGGTTACCTTTACTGTGGTCGTGCGGGTGGTCGTCGACGGTTGCCGCGCCGTTGCTCAGCGCGTGCGCTTTGCCGTTCGCCGCCAGCTTATCTAACTGCGGGACCAGACAACACCACACTATTATTTGACGAACGTTTTGCTGTGTTTAGCATACACATTGGAAAATATTGACATGGCCTAACCTAGCAATGGTTTTTTTTTAATTCATAAAATTCTAAATTAAGAAGAAAAAAACAACAGTAAAATCATAACATCATCATCATATTCTAAACTTAAAGATAAAAAAATTGTCCCAAATCGCCGCCAATAGGGAGGGTGCCCAGAAGGCTGGCAGCATTGCCACGTTGGATGGCAATGCTGCTTTTTTCAACAAATCATTTCTGCCTTTATATCAATCGTTCTTGTAGTACTTATTATTATTAACACCGCGGATTCTATACAGGAAGGAGTAGGTAGTCAAGTTTAGTGATGGAATGAAAACATTTTTATTACTCTTTATCTTCAACATAAACCAAAAACATACATATTTAGTAATTATTATTACTTTGTACCCTACAAATTAATAATTATCATGAAATAACACTTTTTTTCTTTATTTGGTTTACAAACTGAATATTTAATAATATTAAAACTAACAATCCAAAAAAATACATTTCTCGCGTAAATTCTAAAATGGTAGACGCGGCAGCCTACGTTACTTTGCAATGCACTTTAAAAAAAAGTTAAAGTTTTGGGGATCACCTACCCTCACGACGATGACTTACCTTGGCGTGTAGCGCGGGATCGGCACAGCCGTTGGGCTCCTTGCGCCGGCGCAGCGAGCCGTTGAGGTGACGCGAGTCGGGCGGCGGCGCGTGCGGCGCATGCGAGTTGTGCTGCGCATGCGCGTTGTTCTGCGCGTGCGCGTTGTGCTGCGCTTGCGCGTTGTGTTGCGCGCCGTGCGCCGCCTGCGGGTGCGCCGCGCACTCCGGCATGCAGCCTACGCCTTCTTTTGATGGCTGATTCTACATGAGCGATCGTAACATTACAAATACTGACGGGACACTAAGCTACTCATAAAAAACTATTAGGGACTATTCATAAAAAAAAATTGAACGCGGCAGACAGGAGATATACCTGTCTAAAACTGTTACACTATACATGGGTTGGTTTTGTAATGTAATCTTATGTGTGGATTATTTAATAAATAGAAATAAATACATATAAATCAACTACAAAAACAATAAAAATAATTGACCTTGAAGAAGAGTCCTACCATCGAATGTTACCCAGCTTAATAATAACAACTGTGTCACATTTAGGCTTTGAAAGCGTCTCTATCTGTACTGCTCAAACAAACAAGTATTATTTTAAGTAGTCATGCTTTTGTTTCAACGTCATTATAAGACTTAACGAGCCTTTGACAGTGATACCACGAACCTGTTCCAGCGCGCTCTCAGGGAGCGCGTCCTTCATCAGCTGGAAGTAGAACTCGTTCTCGGCCCGCACCTGCCGCTGCCGCCGCAGCCTCAGCCTGGATTCAATTCACAATGGCAGTGTTAAATGGACCAGCGATACTAACCTAACTTATTAGAACCACCAAAAGCGTATGTGTCTTTTGGAATTCAATATTAAATAAAAAAAATCTGCCTGAAGAAAGTTCCTCAAAAGCAGGGTTCGAAGTGATAATTATTTGATAACTAGCGGATGCGCGCGACTTCGTTTGCGTGAAATTAGTAGCCTATGTCTGTTAGGGGTAGTGTAGCCTTCTATCTGTGAAAGAATTTTTGAAATCGGTTCAGTAGTTCCAGAGATTACCCCCTACATACAAACAAACTAACAAAGTTTACCTCTTTATTATATTAGTGTAGACTACAAGATAAGTATAGGTTGCTAATTATCTTTGTTAAATATAATGGGTGAGGTTGAAGAGGATGATATTCCGCTCATCAATTTAAATAAAATTCATAAATTGTTTTATTTACGAAATTATAAATAAAGAAATAATAAAATATGACCTTGATTGTAAAATGTGTATAATACAATTTATTCAATAAACTACTCGCTTCTGACGTAAACGTTGATATGTTATATCAGTTAAAGAAGGATCGCTAAGTTCACATCTGTTTGATAATTATCAAATATGCATATGTATCTTGATAATTTCAAACCCTGCTTAAAAGTTGACACAAATAAAAAAAAACGGTCAAGTGTGAGTCGGACTCGCACACCGAGGGTTCCGTCATCAATATCTAGTATCGCATTATTGCGTTGTATGACCTAAAAATTTTTTTTTTTATTAATTAAAAATTTACGGTATTTGGATTAACATTTCATTAGTGCTGTGAGACCTTGCTTCTTGCCAAATCATAGTTGTAGGTCAACGGGAAGTACCCCATAGATTTAAGTGCCTTGCGGATGTACGAAACATGCTGCATAAACGGCCGTATCTTTTGATTCCGTTGACTTAGAAATTTGAGTTTTTCACGGCTCTATGGGGCTGCAGACTCAAGTCTACTCGTGACCACGGCCATTGATACATGGCCGAAACGTCGAGGTAAATCAACAATTTATTTTTATCGCGCTAAAGTCCCGATAATATTATAAATATGAGTGAAAGTCGCGAAAGTTTAAAACTATTTGATATTAATTTAAACTCAATACCTCCACGCGTTCTTGAGAAAAATTGTCTTGACAGACAGACAGACAGACAGACAAGGGTTTCGTTTTTCCTTTTTCAGGTACGAAACCCTAAAAAATCACGGTGTCATGAAGAGTAACCTGTGGCCCACGTAGGACTTGACGCCGAAGCCGAGCGTGACGACGGGGTAGCCGACGCAGTGCGCGGCCAGCGGCCGGCACAGCTCCAGCCCCGCGCGCTCGGCGCGCACGCAGCCCTCCACGTACACCACGAAGCAGCACAGCGCCACCGTGGGCAGGCACACGCCCTTGTCTGCCACTGCAACGCAACCACCGGCTCGTGTTCAGGCATGAAGCCTTTATTGACATTATTCTCTATGCTTGTATGCCTCAGACTCAGGGCCGCGCCGCCCCTGTGTGCGAAGTGTGCGACCCACACAGGCGCCAAGACAATAGGGGCGCCGCTATCGAAATTTACAAAGTAACAAATAAGAAAAAATAATAAGTTAAAACATTAAGATTCGTGAAGAAAAGAGGCGCTTTATAGGTTTCGCACAGGCGCTGTGAGGAGTCGGCGCGGCCCTGCATAGACTGGGTTCGGTTACCATAGTATCCTATCTCTGAAGTTGTCACTTTATAAATAAACATACTTATGTAAACTGCATCCAATTTGTGTTCCTATAAATCCAATTCGATCCTTAAAGATATAAATCTTGAATAGCTTGTATACTCTTCATCGACTACTATGTACTTATCGCACGTTTAGAATTAAAGCGACCCATTTCTGAATTATACATGTCCCAAAATATCACCTTAACTATAAGACATAGGGTTTAATTTTGGGAAATGTCATATTCAGAATTGAGTCTCTTTAATTCTAAGCGTGCGTTATATGTATACTAAACGCGCTGCATGCATGACAAGAAATGAAAGCTGTCAGAATTATCGATGGAGCTCATCACCTTGAACATTGTAAGCCGATTTTTGTGAAACATAAAGTTCTCAATGCTATTTCAATGTACATACATATATTTAATAAGACGGAAAGTTTATGAGAACAAAACTATGCACAAATCAAAGCGTGGTTTGCGTTTTAATCATAATCATACTTTGAGAAATAGCTGTGACATTATTCTGCCTAAAACAAATTACTGTAACTTTAAAAAATAATATAAAAAATTCAGATAATATTATTACCTTCAGACGAAAGCTAAGAGCATACTTGTTGACAAGACCATTTTATAACCTAAAGGAATATTTTGCTAATATATATGACAAATAAACTGAACATCGTAAATAATCTTTCTTAATCTTGCTTAATTATAACTTTGACATTTCCATTGTTTGTACTTGGGTTTCTGACATATATTAATTATATAATTTTATTTTTAATATTATCTTAGTACCTACATAAGTTTTAAATTATGTATTTGCATGGATATGTATATTTCCACTTATTTTATAAGCAAATAAATGAAAATGAAAAAAAATGGAGAATGAGTATCAAAACGTGCTAATGTACTTGAGGACCATGTATGACAATTATCAAGAAGCGTAACTATCTTAATAATATCAAACTCTGATAACTTCTCGCGCTGACCAGTGGCATTTTAAAACATCGATTCGTCTCGTAACACGGAGACTTAATAAGACTAAGTACAATTTCACATATTTCTATGAAAAACCTTAAAATTATGTCAAATTATAGCACTTTTAATTTTTGTAGTAAAGAGGCAGATTGTTAATGACAACTTGAGGGAGTGGCGGCCGAAACGTTCCGAAAGAATGAACCGCACAGCGACAAAAACAAACCATTTCTTGGCGATATTTCCCGCCGATAAGCAGCAAAGAGAAAGCTCTGTTTAACATTTCAAGTAAAAGTTTTAACAGTAATTGTTTTGTCCACACCCTACAATACAATACACCTCATTGTTTAAATTTCCCACCAACAAATGAATTCAAGAAATGGCAACGTCGCAGTTATTTTCACACTATGCGAAATTTCAAAATAGACTGGTTTAAAATGCACCTGAGTTTCTTGCGGCATTTCTTCTCAGTAGTATCTTCCATTTTCCGAAGCGCTAGAAGATTTAGACATGTAAAAGACCCTATATGGCCTACTTGCAAAATAAATTTTTCATTTTCATTTTCATTTCATTCACCTACCTGTAAAGTGTGTTTATAGCTTCCTTGATTTTATGGTTTTGGCTTAGAACGCTTGAACTGTGTTAAGGTTATGTAAATGGTTTTTGCTGTAGTTATTGGTATAGAAACGGATGTCGATGCTTTAGTGGTACTGGCTACAATAAGTGGGTATTTTTTTTTTTATAATCATTTACTTCTTTATAATAAAGTCACTCTGTGATAAATAAGTAAACATATTATTATACACAGAACAATCCACCAAAATAAAACTCGGCTAGGCAAAACATTTACCCTCAATTAACAATGAGAGACCAGTGACTTGATCAGGAGAGACAAACGACAACCTACTACAGCTTAAATTATATTTTGCGAACAATTTCTGTAATGAACATAATGGCAATAAATAGATTGAACATGAATCGGAAAGTAATCAGCTTTCATACAAATCGTTGGACATTTGTAAAGAAAAAAGTTAATTGAGAAAATTACATGTCACCCTTTTTTTTTATACAACATAGGAAGGCAAACGAGCAAGCCTACCTTTACCTTTAATTATAATTAAACATCAAAATTATTTTTAAAAGCTTCATAATAGGTTAGGAATTCTAAGCCAGCAAGGGATCATCAAAAATCTTGGGTCGCTGATTACCACACTTTTTGGTTTCCTATTAAAAAAAAGCCGTAAGAAGTAAGGATAATAAGACTATACTCACATGAATACCAAACGTATTGCACCCACACATACGTGCTGGCAGCAAAGAATATGTACTGCAGCGGTATGAAGAAGAAACATATCATGTCCGATGTGAGCGCTATGCAGATGAAGAATACTGAAAATGCCTGAAATAAACAGAATTTGGCGTGTCAATATTTACATTTATTAAGACTGAAAAGCAAGTGCAACTTAAATTGCGGAACCAGAACCCAGAACTGCTACTTTTACTTACATTTTACTAGAAATTTCAACAATTTAAATTCGTACGGTACCAAATATCATTATTTGGTACCGTACATTCATTGCATTTCATTTCAACCCTAAGTGGTTTCAAGGAACCCCATTGTCAATTTAAGAGCTAATATAGAAAGACTGTTCACTGGGGAAAGTGAGAATTTTAGCATTCATTTACTTTAAGTCAACCAGCTTTTCTGGTAGGCACCACATTTGTCAACTCTCTTTGCTGTAGTTTAACATTATTTTCTGCCCGCCCATTCTTATTGCAATCAGAAACTGGCTACACCACTGGTTCTACCCAACACAATCACACAATAGTTTACTGCATCATTGTTGTGTATTGCTGGAGCATTTGATATACCTTATAAACAAATAAATAAGGTAAAGTGCATTCAAATTGTCTTATCAATCTTACCATGTAGAAAAAAAATCATTTTTTGTCACCTAAACATTGTTTATTGTCTAAATAAAACTAATCGAAACTTAAAAAAAAAAACTGGCCAAGTGCGAGTCGGACTCGCGCACGAAGGGTTCCGTACCATTACCTATATGTATAAACGGCAATAAAATTACGTTATTTGTATGAGAGCCCCGCCCCTTAAATATATATTTTATTCTGTTTTATAGTATTTGTTGTTATAGCGGCAACAGAAATACATCATCTGTGAAAATTTCAACTGTCCAACTATCACGGTTTTTGAGATACAGCCTGGTGACAGACAGATGGACAGACAGACGGCAGAGTCTTAGTAATAGGGTCCCGTTTTACCCTTTGGGTACGGAACCCTAAAAATGATGATTTATTAACTTGTTGCATTTGAATGCCCTTATTTGAACAATTAACTTTATGAAGGCAAAAATTTAAATTTTAGGTTAGAATGTCGTTTACTACTTAAAACAGCAAGGATGTATATAGTTTAGAAGTATAGTGAAATTACAGTGCATGTTCTATCTCAAGAAACATTCATCAACTAACTTAGAAACACTCTGATTCTGCTTATTGTAATGTACCGTTGATATATTTCACTGGGCTAGTTGACCTTAAGGAACGTCAGCCACTAATTTAAAAAAAAAAAAATAAGACTAAATACCTAACTAATAAAGGCTCAAATAAAAGTGAATGTCTAAATTTACATTTCTTGGTTCTAATAGCATTCGATACTAAGATGAAGGTCAATTCTTTAACATGAGCTTAGTTCCATAATTATCAGACTTGTTACCTGTTTTATTCATTCAGACTAGAGCAGTCATGATTATTATTATTTTTTATGTACAATTATTTGCGTAGAGTATGACATAATTTAATCGCCAAATTTTTTTACTTCACTATTTTGATTGTTTTACAAAAGCTAATAATTTATCTGTCTTTAAAGAACTTTATAGAAAAGGTAGGTTTTTATTATTGCATTGTGAATCTGTAATGTGTTGTTCGTAAATATTTTGTTTCCTAATGGGGCTGACTGAGGTTCAGTTTTGGTCAAAGCCCCTAAATAAATAAAGATAAAAAAAAGGTTTATAAATTGTTTATGTTAATTTTCCTAATGTAAATATTGTAAATATGTTTAATATCTATCTATGTTTATAAATTCATTACTGCCATACTGTGATTTTTATTTTTTAAGTATGCATGTATTTGAACAGCATTATAATTTCTAGAGCTAGGGTTAGATATAAGAATATTAATAAAATTTTAATAAAATAACCTAGTAAGCAGCAAAGACACTACTCATCATCAACCAGCCTTATACATCCTATTGCTAGGCCAGGCTTCCTCTCAAATAAAGAGGACTTGGGAACATCTTCACTAAATTTAAAGCACATATCACCATAATTTAGCAAGTACTTACGAGTCCCTGATATTTGAATGAGTCATACATTGATCTGAGCATCATCCAGAATGGCCAGAGGAACTCAAACCTGAACTCCAGCATGTAATCTGCCATCACTACAGTCGCCCAAAGCATCACAAACTTCAGGTACAGCAGAGAACTGAAAAACAACATTCACTACACTTAAAACAAATAATCACAAAATAAACGTGGGAAACACACTGCACATATGTGCAACGACACTTGCCGGGCGAAAACCGACAAAAAAAGACGTGCAACAAGCATTTCTTTTATTTTTTGTCATCACACGCGACTTGACGTTCCCACGACCCCGGGCAGATGGTACTCTCTACCCACACAAAATTTATATTTCACGCATTCTCTTGTATTTCATCACTTAATATGAAGCTGCCTAGCGTATATTAGCACTGGGGAATACGGTGCAGCTTAGAAATACACATACGATCCCCGTCCACTCACTTTCCGTACATTCCTTCGGTGATTTTTGTGCGCTTTAAGGGGCGCCGCAATTTGCCACTTTCGGCATTCCGCCTCTTCATATTTTTTCCTCCACGGTGTAAATCGCTAGTACAGGCTCTCGAGACACAACACTTATTTATGAAGAATCATTTGAAACAACACTGTTCCTCAAAATAATGCCTTTTGTTGTCAATCTTTCAGCCTATCGAGAATTTACGAGGGAGATGGATGAAATATCGGCAAGCTCTTTTTGCGTTCACTCAGAAATAATGTTGCCATAAACAATTGTCACAAAGTCTACCAAACTTTCACACGTAAAATTTTTGAGGACGAAAAACAGCTCTTTTTAAAGTAAAATTAGGGTTCGATGTCATTTTTCTAAACTTAAATGTGTAATTTTTTCAATGTAGTGGAATTAACTGGCCATAGATGTAGCTTTTCTTGATAACCAATGAAAAGTAGCAAATTGGATCTTGTAAATACTTCCAACATTGTTTTTTATTTTCGTTACTGGCAATACAGTCTTCTAAATAAAACCGACCATTCAATGGCATATCGTATTGTTCACATAACAGAGTTACAATGTGTAAATGATTTAAACTGAGACTCAAACATGCTCAAAAGAAAAAAAAGAAATGTCAATGTCACGACTGTCATGTTGTCACCCGTCCTGTCAGTCATCCGTCTTACAAAAGTAGTCAAAACATGTAAATAGAGGGAATGTGAGCACTTTTTCCGGCCCTTTTATTGTGACTTGTAATAAATGCTGTGTGAGAGTAAAAAAGCTTTTGCTACAAAATGTCATCAAATAATATTCTTAACTCTGTACGTAATTTCTTAGCGTTACATTTTATGCACGTTGAAGATGAATGGTTATCAGGGTAAGACTTCAAAACTTTAAACGTTCGATCAAATAAAACATTGTTTTAACGATGTATCGCTAATATTATATATTCATAATTTCTTTCAGTTGCGTTGAGTACTTAACTGAGGATAACAGCCACAATTACATCGAGTCGGAAATACAAAATCTTGCTAAGGAGCAATGGTTACTCAACGACCTTAAAGAGATTTGCCCGGGGTCGTTGCCCGCCAATCTGAAGAATCAGCAGAAAACTATATTAAACGGAAGGTTCGCGTTACAAATTAATGCTGCTGTGGACATAGGTAAAAAAATTTCAAAGTCAATCAAATATCTGGTTGTATTGTTTTGGGATTCCAAACTAAAAAGGCTTTTTGAGATTTCAGAGAGCAAAAGTGTGGAACCGGTTTCCCCCTCCGCCCTTCCTTATTACATCACAACCATGTAGATAGTCAATCAAGTAAATTACTTACCATTTGTATTTAAACCGTTGCTTGAAATTATATATGGTTAAAAAGTGACATAGCAATTGATTGTTCGACTATACCAAATTATTCCTCAGTATGCATGAAAAAAATAATCAAGAACCTCCTCCTTTTTGAGCTATAAAAAAAAGTTTGTGATAGATGCATGTTATTTCCAGGCACGCCTGCTTACCAGCAGTACATGAAACTTCAAAAAGTGAACACAGAGAACATAGATGCTACTACAAAGTTTGAAGACAAAATTTCAAATCATAGGTGAGTTCATTTAATGAGAAACCAACAATCCAATACTTATCTCTCGGTCTGTGATAATGTTAAATTAAAATTTGCTTCTGATTTCTTTCCATAAATAATACTAGTTCTGATCTTATCTTATGTAGTAGGTAAATCTACACTTATCTACATCTACACTAATATAATAAAGAGGTAAAGTTTGTTTATTTGTATGTAGGGGGTAATCTCTGGAACTACTGAACCGATTTCAAAAATTATTTCACTAATAGAACGCTACACTATCCCTGACGGACATAGGCTACTAATTTTACGCGTACAAAGTCGCGCGCGTCTGCTAGTTAACTGTACATAAAAAAATTGGCAAGAGTTAAATATAAATAAAATAATAAAATTCCAGCAGTAGATGCCTCTCAGCTGATATGATCATGATGCTTAGTAAAATTTTTTTTAATCAAACAAGTCGATGATGTTGAGACATTTAAAAAAAACTGATTTAGGCACTTTCAATATAAGATAGTGGCTAACCCAAAACCTATTTTTCTTAAAAATACATAAGCCATTAAAATGTATAAAAACATTTTTTAATCATTTGTTATGCCTTGTTGACATTGAAATAAAACAAAAAGCCTGAAAAGGGCTTGAAACATCGCGAATTAGATTCGTTTCAATAAATGCGACATAAGCCATTTTAATTGTTAACAGACTTTTATTGAATTTTTCTATCCTACCTTTTGTAAAGCATGCTATATTTATAATTATAAGTATAGAAATATAAATAAATTTATTTCAGAATGATAAAATTATACCTCACTGATGGTGTTCAGGAGATATCAGCTATAGAATACAAGCCAATGAGAAACCTCAGCTGTGACATCACTCCAGGATGTAAAATTCTCATTAAAGGTAATTTTAACACTCCCAATCAATATAAGAAATCAGGATACAAAATCCCAAATACAACAAGTGATTAAAACAGCACTCAAATAAACAAACTGGAACAAACTACCTTGCTACTCCATAAAACCAAGGCTGTACACACGCAAACTAGCAGCATCTGTATGACATTTCATGCAAACATACAAAATACAAATAGGCTAGTGACCTGACATTAAATAATGCTGGGAACACTTCAGATTACACAATACTATTCTAGTGCAGATGCATGTTCTCATACAAAAAACGGCATCTTCATCTTGAATTTCATACTTCTATGGCACTTTGAAGGTTTTTTTGTATAATATAAACTTGAGCCGAAATAACAAAAGACTGGGCCATTATTTTTTCATGTTCTCCAACATATAATCAAGCCAGTCATTAACTAGCAATTAGTTTTTTTTCGCTCTATAAGTACAGAAGTTATAGGGTTTGGTCACTTTTCAGAACTTTGGAGGACAATTTCTCCAAATAGGTTGGGTTTGGGCAGCTAAAAAAAATACGTGTCCGTTATTTTAGACTACTCTCCAACATCTATAAAAATAAATTAAATCAGAGCCGGGCAGTTGGGTACCTTTCCTTGTTAGTCTCAGGGCTGGTAACAAATGAAAAGAGAGTGCGTTAAAAAAAAACTTTTTTCAAATAACATTACAGGACCAATAGAGTGCCGACGCGGCGTTCTTCTCCTCACGGAGAGTTCTGTGGAGTTACTCGGAGGGGAGGTACAAGAGATCGCCATTTCTAACTCATTGGCTGGTCTGCTGTCTACCAAGCTTGGGCTGCCTATGACACAAGGTACATTTTGCTATCAAAAATAGCAACTAGCTGTTGCCCGCGACTGGGTCAGCTTAGAATTCGTTTATCGCTATGCATTTACGGAATAAAAAGTATCCTATATGCTCATCCAGAGTATACGACATCTATATTGCAAATTTCGTCCAGATCCGTCGAACTGTTTAAGCGTGAAGTAGCAAAAATGTAAGTCACATAAACTTTCAGCTCTATAATATTAGTATGGTAGTGTGATAACCTAAAACCCTTCGTCCCCACCTCGGCGTGTGGAGAGGAGATCTGGGGGAACACCTATCCCAAGCAGTGGACGCCTTTTGGCTGATATGATTATGATAAGTAAAATTCCTTAATTGCTTTCTTTTCAGACACCGCTTCCGACCTTAACGCGACACTCAGCCATCCGAGGAACACCGACATTCCCATGCCGCACACAGAAATGCCGCCAGCACGCGAGACCGACCACCACGCCGACACGTTCGACCCTCGCCCCGTCGCCGTCGTCACCAGCGTCCAAGTAGCCAGCTTTGCCGACGACGACATAGACATCGACCAGCTAGCGGCCATAGAAGCGCAGATATCACAACCCAGTAAAAGATCACTAACAGACGACGGCAACAAACCTGAGAAGAGACTTAAAATGGAAACAGTAAACACAGTCGAAGACTACCCAGATGACCATGACTTATTCACTGAAGACGAAGATTATTTGAGAGAACTGGAGAGCAAATTTGATTTTAGTTATACGCCTAAAGTCAAGGAAGTTAGGGGGCTAGTCCCAGTGTCATCAGAGCCTTTTGTGTATATAAAACAGATTAACGATATGAGAGAGAGCGAGCGAGCTGGTAGAGTGTTCAGGGTTAAAGGCCAAATTATGAAGTTGCTATCGAAGCTTTCCGTAGGAAAAGATGGCTGGAGTTTGCGCTGCACCATCGTAGACGGTACTGGCAGTATCGATGTGGATTTCACAAATAACGTGCTGTCGAAGCTAGTCGGGTTCACGCCGCAAGAAATGAATCAACTCAAGAAGCAGATGGCCACTAAACCAGAGTTAAAAGAGAAAGCAGTAATAGTGAGTATAAAGCTTAGCTAATAATACAAGATATCCTGAAGCTTGAAGAGGACATGCTTTGGGATTTCTACGCGCCACTATCTAATACTTTTTAAATAGCTAATGGTCTTGAGTATTCCATTTATTTCTAGCGTCCGTTACTTTATCTGCAAGTATTTGATTGCGGCATACGGTAGTTCCATACATATCTTATATAATGTATGACTCTTTATTGGACATAACACATAAAATAACAGATTACAGGACTAAACGGATGTAACAAGACGGATGTGTCCTATCTGTGGGGTAAACAACTCATTTATTGGCAGCTACATTTTGTCGGCTTATTGCTTTGAAGTAAAATCGAACATGCCTATAATTATCCTTTATCTGCCAACAACGCGTACAATAGTTTTCATCCACACTCCAGGTCGCCAATATCAAACACGAATTTGAAGTTTAAACATATGGACGTTAGTCACTATGTCATCGATCACTTGTGTCGGTGGCGTGATAGGCACGACAGCTCGCGACACCTTAAAGCGTTCTTGGCGTTTAATGTGCGGGTGCAAGGTCCGTCCGGTTAGCTACAACCATCTTCCTCGTTAACCCTGCCGCTAAGCAGCAGTGCTTGCACCGTTGTGTTCCAGCGTGGAGAGCAAGACAGCCGGTGTAATTACTGGCACAAGAGGTATTCCATCTTAGCCCTTAGGTTGGCAACGCATCTGCAACCTCCTTGGAGTTGCGGGTGTCTATAGGCGGTGGTGATCACTTACCATCGTGTGACCCACTTGCTTGTTTGCCTTCCTATTTTATATATAAAAAAACCTCTTGTATGTTAAAATAAAAATCAAACTGAATTCCAGTCTTGCTTATTGTGGTAAAGGCAATCTTACTGATTAAAAAAAAATAGAAAGAGTACTATAAATTTGGTACTAATCCTTATCATACACATACGAAGAGATAAAAGGTTAAAGGGGTGCCGATAGTGAGATTGTTCACTAAACTTCACTCCAATGTGTTTAGCCTTTAGGCCTTTTAGCAGGGGGGTGCCACTCCGCTCTGTAGGTACGCTCGACCGGCTTGCTTATGGCATAGGCAAATCGCAGTAGGCTGTCGGCTTGCCGCGCGCTCGCTCGCTCGCCCCCGCCGTGTCAGTGTAATTGAAAACAAATGCCGCGCAACCCTAGCGTGTCGCCGGGAGTAGCGGGGGGAAGGCGGGAAGCGCGATTTATTCTGTGCTTTTAGTAAGGCGAACTTACCCGTTTATTTGACACTAAATATGATTGTCCTTTGTTTTGCAGGCGCTACAGAAGGCAAAGGACGCGTTACAGGTGCTGTATTGTATAATCGAGCTGACCATTCTCGACGTGCCCAAGATAACCTGCCTCATACCTTTCGACGGTTCCCACGCGGAATTATTGAGGAAGAGAATACAGACCAAGCTCTAAAACTTATTTAGTTTGATTTTGCATGAATTTCATCTAATAACAATGGATTCTATCCACAAATGTTCTATAAAAAAAAATCTCAAAAAAAACAGCGAAAATGACATTTAGGCGGCTTGAAACATGACAATTTAAATAAATTTCATGCTTAATTTAAGTATGAATGTTGGTTATTATTAATACTAGTCTTCCGTTACTGTAAATATATTTAAGAAATAAAGAAAACGAAGCTTACGTTTTAAAATCATATTTATTTTAATACACCAGTTAACGCAATAATATGTTTGGAGTTCAATATACAAAATTTATCAAATAATATAAATCAACATAGTCTAACCAACATCTCAGGACGTCTGCCCGAATGTTGAATAAAACCTAAGTGCCATAGCTAAAAGGGCATTGCCCCATTTTTGAAATTGATAAAACCTACCTGAAATGTCTATGGCCGCAAAACTATGGGGATAGAGCATTGATTGAGTACAAGTAACCTTAATAATAAAGTGACCGAAAACACCACAGTGCCATCTAGTATTGACAATAGGAACTACGCATTACCTACATCGCGCTATAAATATGCATAAGCGTCTCGTTTGGTCACTTTATCACTGAAGACGTTTGAGAGTAAAATAATAACAGACTTGTTGCTAAACTAGCCTTTTTCTTCGACAATGTCTTAATAGTGAAAACTGTGATTATAAATTCAATTCTAGATTTTATATATTGCAACCAGAATTCATGATTTCATGTTCAACATAGTTGTATGTTATACTAAACATCTTCCCATAACATGAGGTCTAATGATTTGTCATAAAAATTTTGGATTTTTAAATCAGATGCGTGAAACTAGCCTCAACGAAACACGCGGCGGGAAAGTAATAATTTTAAAAATAAAATTTAAATATACCACAATTTCTTTTACAATTTAATTATTTACACAATTCCATGTTGGGTATCTTAGTTTGAAAAAATATTCGTATCGTTTTAAAATTTGACTGGCAGTCTGGAGTACAATTTCGTCTCGCCAATTTATAACAAATTAACAGGTTTGATCAATCAAAGCGTCTAAAAACTACTATTACTAATGAACTGTGAAAACAGGTTCAGTGTTGTAAGGATGAGTGGAAAATGGTATCGTAAATTTATACTAAGGATATTGCATGCGCGCAGTGCGGGCGGCGAGAGTGAATGATGTCCAAGTCCGCTAAAAAATAATATATATGTAATGTTCATTTTATAGAATACTTTGGCATTTGGTATTAAATTAAAAGGAATTCTTGAGGTTTGGAGGTTCTTTGTCCATTTCTGCCGATGCCAGACACGTCGCTGAATATGAAAGCCACAGCTCTCTTCTATCTTTTTTATACTAAACATTTATTCGTAGACTAAACGTCTATAAAACTGAACTTTTACAGGTACTAAGAGAATGGCCGATTCCGATGTGGTTTATACGAATAAAATAAAAGGAATATTTTATATCATTGAAAAGCTATTAGTGTATAAAGAAGATATCAAGGAGCAATATGACGATGTTCCATTATATTTGTATAGTATGCAATATCCTTAGTAAAATTTATCGAAGCATGATATAGGTACTGTCGCCATCAAATATATCGGAGCGTACAAGGTGTTCAAAAATGTCTGAAGGCGGCCGTACGCATTTGCAATAGAGTCGTGTTTAGATGTTTTTGAGAACTTGCCCGCCCCAATATACTTTGTGGCGATCGTCCTTTAGAAAGTTGATACAATTCGAGCTAACGTACATCTCTTTTATACTTTGTCGGCCAAGACGGTAATACTGTTCCACTGTGTCACGAAAATCTTTTGAACAAATTGTATATTTCATTTCGTTAGACAGTAGATTTTTAATTTTGCCTGTACTTAACTATGTACAGTAGGGGAAATATATTCACGTACCACCTTAGAACCCTATCGCAATGACGCGACGCGTTAAACGCCAGGTTATGTCATACAAATGTCATGCGTATGTCTCTTCGACTAAGTTCTACGGTGGTACGTGTTTCAATTTCCTGGACTGTACAGGGTGGATGTCAAAGAAAAGTCGAGAGTAGAAAAACATTGTGGAGCGTTTAATCAGTACATTTTTTTTCGTTAGTTTTCGTAGCGCAGTTTTTTCCTCAACTTTCGTAGGGTACCGAACTCGGAACCTTGCCATATCCACCAGGGGCTTATACCACAAAACTTACAAGTGCTACAATTAAATACATTTGTCACATTTTTGTATGAAATTACATTTGTCAAATTGTAATTTTTGTGGTAGGGGCAGACCATTAACAGATTCGTTAACTTACTCTCAATAACTTTTCTTTGTAACCCACCCTTTGTGTTCCCTAGATATGTTACATATAAATAACCGATCGTGTTGTCAGATCCAACAATACCTTGTCAAGTGTACGATCAGCAGCAGAATTGGCTAAGCAATCCAAGAGGTCGAATCACCGCCGGCTCAACCGGGTAGTACCACACTAGTAGCGTTGTGTGGAATTTAACTTCAGTAAAGCCGGAACTGTAGTATGACATGGCGCCGTCTTAGAGCTGCTGTTCTAAAAGGCTTCTAGGAATCGAGTTACACTGACGTTCCACTGTACCACACACAAAACACCAGCGTGAAGTAGCTTGCTACTGCGTTTCGTACGGTGACTGAGAGATCGAGAGGCCCACGGGGTGACCTATAGGGCGGCATCGGATCAGCAATTCTCTTGAGATCGCTGGTTCCTACGCACGGCGGTGACCACTTTCCATCAGTTGACCCGCAAGCTCGTTCATCTTCCTTTTCCGTATATATTTTTTTAAATCTAAAACATCTAAACAAACTCTTATTCTCCTCACAATGGTCACGTTCAGATCAATTCCACATCTTCGACTGCGCAGGTCTGCTGCCGACCATAACAGTTTAATGGATATTAAATTTATCAAACATAGGTCCAGTGTTGATTACATTTACCCCACAGTGGGAGCTGAAACTTTGGGACTGTAAAGTTCTGAGCCACAATTCCTAACTCAATTGCTTGTTATTTCAGAGACGTTATTGGCTTATTAAATTAATCTAACCAATGGGAAGCGACGTCGGCATACTGCACAGTTAAAAAATAAGCCTTCGTCCTACAACAGTAGCGGATCTAGGGGGAGTAAGGGGGGACTCCCACCCCTTTTTGGTCCACCCTAGACAAATCCCTAGAAGCGAAACTGCTTAGCTAAGTCAGGACCATACTAACGCAACATCCTGGATCTGCCACTGTTTCTAAACATCTCCTAACGCTTGAATTTGATTAAAATAATTGCAGTTTTCGAGATAGCCCATCCGAGTAGCAGACAGGCGCCTTAAAAGCTGTATAGAGGTGATATAGCGCCTGCATGCTATTAGGACCTTACAAGTATTACTTGTATTGACAAAATGCACCGAAATTTAACTAAAACTAAATCATAACAGCACAGTTCCCATCAGAAGCTTGTCGAATTGATGCAATTTAAAGTTCTATCTATGGTAATGACAATGCTGGTTAGTTTGCGGGCTGAGAGGCAGCGAGAATAACTTAGAAATAAAATTGTTATTTGACATCACAATACAATAAATAACTAAGCTAGTTTCATTATCATAAATGGCATTCCTGCGTATTCTGACTACTCCAGTGTTGCTGATAAAATGCGCCAATCGCGGCCGCCTAATCCTTAACCTCGGACGTTGACACTGCAATGGAAGACTGGGGCCGGTGAATTATATACCTCAATTCACACGCCATCGGAGTCTCGCCCGACTCCCGACCAAGGTGCGGGCTCACAATAACAAGTTAAAAACATAGGTAAGAAACAATGAATAAATAGGTTAAAAGTTGAATCAATACGTATAGTCTCGCGTCACACTTGACTCTTACTGCGATCCGTCCGCTCGCCGCGGGACGAGACGGGACTGGTACAGATTAAAATATAATAAACGATAGACGACTTAAAATATAACGTCTTATGCGTGTAACTATTCATTTATATAACAGCTTCGACGAATAACACCGTAAATGCACCAAACAATACCATAGTTCATTCTTATCAATTCCTTAAATCTGAGTTTATTTATACATAAACGACTGCACGTACAACGTTATTCTTCGGACTGCTCGTACGCGACTAAATAGTGTACATAGTAATATGAGGCGTAGAGCCGTAAACATTACAAAATATCGTCACTAGGAAGTCGGCTCCGGGCTCGGCCGCTCGTCACACGCTCGGGGCGGCCGCGAGATCCCGCGCCGTCCCGGCCGACCGCCCGGGAGGGGAAGCCGATCGACAAGCCATCTACAGCCTCCGACTACCGCAACTTAGGCCGCTCCGCGCGACGCCTCCGCTCCGAGAGCCCTTATAGGATCCTCTCGTAGAACAGCAGGTAGGCCTGCGCGCGCAGCACTCTGTCCTCGCTGATCTCGGACACCATGCTGTCCGACACGTAGTACCACCTGCCGGAGGGCGGCTCGGCGCCGGCGCAGTCGCCCGACTCGTACCCCGACAGCTCGGACTCCGAGTCGGGCTCGGGCGGCGCGGCCGGCGCGCGCGCGCCGCGCGGCAGGAAGCCCCAGCGCGGGTGCTCGCGCCGCAGCGGCGCGCGCAGCTTCACGTAGGCCACGTAGTGCCCGCCGTGCATGCCGCCCGAGTGCTCCACCACGCCGTACAGCGAGTACAGCAGCTGCTCCTGCGCGCGCGCCGCGCCCGTCGCGCCCGCCTGCCGCCGCAGCTTGTCCATGGCGCAGAACGGCGCCAGGTCCAGCGCGGCCGGGAAGTCCACGTGCTTCGACATCTTGCGGAACATGCAGCGCGGCCCGAGCTGGAAGCGCTTCAGGTGCAGGATGAGCACGGCCGGCGCGCTGGCCACCAGGAACCGCTTGGTCGCGTTGGTGTACACGGTGCGCGGCCTGCCGTCCTGGTCGCGGCCCTCGCGCTTGGAGCACGGCTCGCAGCCCACCTTGTTGTTGCCGGTGAGCAGCTCGAGCGCCGTGAACTGGCTGAGGCAGGACGCCACGCTGCACTCGTCCTCGTCGCTGACGTGGCGCGCGGCGCCGCGCGAGCAGGACAGGAAGTCGGCGAGCCCGCGCTCGTCGGCGCCGCCCAGCGCCGGGCGCGCGGGCGGCGCGGGCTGCGCGGGCGGCGCGGCCAGGCGCAGCGCGCCCAGCGCGCCCGCCACGCCCGCCTCGCCGTGCTCCAGCAGCTGGCGCGAGCCGGCCACGCTGATGCCGCGCGCCACCACGTCGTTGGAGTACTCGGGCGCGCGGCCGGCGCGCGAGGCGGGCCGCTCGGGCTCCGGCTCCGGCTCCGGCTCGCCGGCCGGCGAGGCGGGGCTGCCGGGCTCCTTGCCGGGCGAGGCGGCGCGGTGCACGGCCTCGGTGGAGTTGTGCTTGGTGGCCTCGGGGCTGGCCACGCCCGAGTCCGGGTTGGACGGGTTCTCGAACGGCACGGGCGGTCTGTACTCGAGCGGCACGGCCGTGGTGGACGTGGCCGAGTCCGCGTACTCGACCTTCCCGTTTTCGGGCGCCTCCTTGTCGGCGAGCGGCACGGGGCTGGCGCGGACGGAGTCGGAGCTGATGACCTTCTCGGAGTTGTAGCCGGACTCCATGTGGTAGTGCGCGAAGTTGGCGGCCGTGTGCGCGATGGCCTGCGAGCCGACGGACGCGCTGTGCGTGTCGGCGCGGCGCGGCGCGTCCTCCAGGTTGTCCTCGACGTCGGCGTCGGACTGCTCGGACGAGGACTTCCCGTCATCTTTCTTTGGATCGTTCGCCTCGGGTGCGGTGTCGTCCTTCGCCGTGGAATTACCTGAAATAGAAATATGATCGAGTCAAAAATAACAGAGTCTGTTACCGGATAGAAGCTCAAGCTCGATGTCTAACTTTCATCTCCTTATTAGTGAGACTGATAAGTGAGCGAGGTTTCATTGAATGCGACGTGAACAGCGATGAAGGTACCGAGTTGGCTAAAGCGACACGGCAGCAATATTCGAGTCGCGTGGCTGTCATCCCGCTCTCAAAAACCTCGGACCTCAAACAGTATCGCCCAGTTTTCAAACGATTTTTAAAGCTGACGACGCCTCGTTTTCTGAGTACAATTTTGATTTCTTATGAGTGAAATATTGTGGTGCGGGTTTTGGTTTTAGAACAGTTTATATAGCTGCATGGTGTAAAGCGATAGTAAGCGACGCGGGTGCAGCACCTTTGTTCTTGCGCGCCGCTCTTCTCGGTTTCCGCTCCTTTTTAAGCTGATACTTCGACGGTTTATTGTCTTCTTGGGCATCGTCCACATTCTCCTCTGAAAATATGTTATTTCGTCAATTTTCTATATTATTTACCACACACAATGCGACGTTAATTGTTAAGGCCAGGGTAGCAAGCGTTTTGTACAAAGGTTCACGAAAATACACGAAATCGACGGACAAAGGAGAAGAACACATTGAGAACGTCTATCAGAGTTTTAGCTTCAGTTGCTGCAGACAAAACAATCAAAACTATGGAGACACTCCCATAGCTGATCTTGAATTGTATTTAATATGATAATATATATGAAATTTTGGTATAAACATTACGCAGAGGTTAGAAGGTGGACAACGTTAAATGTCAGATGAATTTTAGTCTTTAAAAAATTTAACGCATTTGTGGTTCGCCTGGAAGACCAACTCGCTCAGAGAGAACTCAAAACTGTATCTTCAGAAGCTATAGATATCATTAAAAATCTTGTCTAACTTTTCAGTTGAAGAATTTAAATTGCTATACCTATCAACCCCTTGTTATCTTTTACAATTTCTAATAGTATCTTTAATACATCTCAATAAAGTATTCCGAAATAAAAGTATGTATGTAATGCAACAAAGGCTGGGCTGTATATATGAGAAGCGGTATTGTATCCTTTCTTTGTTTATAATTATATTTTTAACATAAAGAAAGACAAATAGACAGGCAGTCCACTTGATGGGAGTTGGATACCATCGCCTATGGGACATTTGCAGAAATAAAAAAGTTTGATTAAAACTAGATTTTACTTGATTCACGCAATGTCTCAGGCTTACAGGTAATTTTGTGATGAAACATACAGTATGTTCATACTTACTTGAATCAAGTAGTAAACTTTACTTGAAGTTAGTTTCAATAGAAATGTCCAAAGTTGTAAACAAGCCACTCTGTTGTCACGCACTTTTGAACGAGTATGGTACCATTATACCGATTTATACACTTTATCTTGGAATTTTTATAAGTTTGAAGTTAAAATATGTATTAACTAGCGGACGCTCGCGACTTCGACCGCGTGGAATTAGTAGCCTATGTCCGTCAGGGATAGTGTAGCTCTCTATTAATAGTTAAAGAATTTTTGAAATCGGTTCAGTAGTTCCTGAGATTACGCCTACATACAAACAAACAAACAAAGTTCACCTATTTATGATATTAGTGTAGAAGTGTAGATAGTGTAAATTGTTTGTTATTTCAATAAAACACTTTCGTTGAAAATGTAAGGTTATATGTCAAACGTCAGCCATATTTGTTTACAACATTGGCCGCTTCTATTGAACTTGACTTTGTGACAATATCGTGAAACATTTAATTAAAAACTACATTATACTACATAAGCTGGGGAATCCAAGCAACAGGCCTGCACAAGGCGCGCGCGTTACTCACCGTTGGGCGTTTTCCTGCGGACGACGGCGGGCGGCTGCGGGCGCGACGCCGCCACCGGCAGCGACAGGTCCAGGAAGTACTCCGAGCGGTCCGACTGGTGGAAGCACTCCTGGCACTCCAGCGTGGACACCAGGGAGCCGCGGAACACCTAAAGGGTTACGATGATGAGCACCCTAGCAGTGGCGTAGTGCGCCCGGGGCGGAAGAAAATTTTGCCGCCTTCTTATTTAGGTATTTCCATTGAAAAGGCAATTCACAAAATACGGGTTTGCGGGTGGTAGGACCTTGTGCAAGGTCCGTCCGGATCGCTACCACCATCTTGCTCGCTAATTCAGCCGCTAAGCAGCAGTGGTTGCACTGTTGTATTCCGACATGGAGAGCAAGACAGTCGTAGAAATTATTTGCAAACTTCTTGGTCTTGAGGGTGATCACTTACCATCAGGTGACCCACTTGGTTGTTTTCCTTCCTATGTTGTATAAAAAATACTATGTTAAGATTAATTAAGATTAAGAAGGTAAAGATGGCAACACCTGACAATATTTTTTATTTACCGAAAATATTGCGTGGTCCAAACCTTATGGTAACATACAGTATTGGTGCACATACTAGTTCACAAACCTGCTCAGGCCTAAGCATGGTGTCGGAGGCCTGCTGGCCGTAGAACTTGACCTTCTGTTTGATCTCGCCGTCCACCTTAGAGGGGTCCACCTTAGAGTTCATACCCAGGCTGTTGAGAATCACTGACTGGTAGCGTCTGAGGTCTTCTGACCTGGAAATGAGACATAAATAATCATTGTCTAGGGTTATGATTCTCTTGCGAATATATTTTAACCCTTTGAACGCCAAGAACCTATAAAGTGGTTGTGTGTCGTCATGCCCACCACGCCAACAACCACTAAAAAGGTCGAAGTAAAGGTTTACTTTGATCATGAATAAAATCTATGATGAATTGTTTTTGTTGGTTTAAACGTTACATCAATTAACAGTGCTTGGCGTGCGAGTGATCACTTCATTCAAATATGAAAGCGTTCAAGGGTTAAATATGAGACATTCAGCCATATCTTTTGATTGGGTTGACTTAAGAAGTTATATTTATCAAAGCTCCAAGACCTGAGTATTTGATATTAATTTCTACTCGATACCTCCACATGTTCCTGAGACAATAGTCTTGACAGACAGACAGATGGACAACAAAGTGCATCCTATAAGGGTGCGAAAAGGTATGGAACCCTAAAACAAACTGTTCTAATCCACAGAGCCTGCAGCATACCTGACAGCCTCCAGCAGATGGCGCAGCAGTTCGTGCGCGTCGTGCTGGTCGCCGCCGCCGAACTGCGGCAGCTTGCTCACCAGCGCCGACAGCAGCTTGCGCGGGTTATACACGCCGCCCTCACCTGCACACAATCACTCGGGATGTCAACAGGTCACCCAACAGGTTGTTCGGATTGTTACAAGCCTAGCGTCACCACTTTGCGACGGGGTGAAGCAGGTGAATCTTATTGTAAGTGAATAAAGTGCTTCTAAGTTTTCTAACTAGCAGCGACACAGGCGTCGGATAGCAGAACTAAAAATATGACGCCAATGTAAAACGTACAAAACGCAGAGCTATTTACTTGACAATTGGCACATCCAATTTTATTCAGGCTATCCAACATAGTCTACCAAATAGACTATAGTCGGCTACTCTGCCACTGCGTTGTACACAGTTCTATAGTTTTCTTATTTCGATGAGGTAATGGAATCTGCAACCTCAGCATTCCATGCCTTGAGTTATTCTTGGTTTGTACAGTCAGCCTCAAAAGTAGCTAAACACTTAAGAACCTTGCTGTAGTATCGTATAAAATCACAGTGTCTAGAATTTGTCAAATTAGTGACAGCAAAGCAACAAGGTACTTAAATGTTCAGCTACTTCTGAGCCTGGTCATACAAACAACAACAAACATAACTGACGATTAAAGAGGAAACTGCGAGAAATTGTCTATGTTCGAAAGGGATAGATATATCAACTTCATAGTGCATACTATATGCCTTCTTCTTTTCTCCCAGTTATGACTATAATGGTGACTAAAATGTGTCTTTGATTGTACGGTCAGAAGTAGCTGCACATTTTAGTGTAGCTACTACCAAAGACAAAGCCTGGTGCTGAGTTTTAGTTTTTATATTGACTTGAATATAAAATATACGGACTTGTTATGGTGGTCTGAAACATTTTTTTTTATATTCATGATTTCATTGTGTAGCATGTTTTAAATCCATAAAATCAATAATGCAATGGCTGTTGATAGAATTCATGGAAAAGTAACAAGTTCGGTAAAGATATCGAGGATGCAGGTTGGAGTGTTGCCCATTATGAATTTGTGTATGTATGTAAACTCTTTATTGTATGTACAATGTACATAATCAATTCCAAATATGGACACAAACAAAGTAGTGGTACAAAGACTACTTATATGCAGACTTGTCATTGTATTTGACATTTATTTATATTAAATTTGATAATGACGACTTCCTGTTGTCTCTCATCCGGGACATTTTGTCCAACTTTTCTAGGAAATACTTGTTAATTATATGTTAAAAATTGATTAAAGTGCATGAAAAATCTTAGATAGTACTTTGGTTAATAGTGAATGCTACTTGTATATATTTTTATAATCTTGTATGTATCTTAATTTAAGGGTTGTTTAGTCTATCCTATGAAGTTGTTAACAATTCTGTGATGTCCTGACATACTTTGCGATTTATTTTATCTCTGTCTGCCAGAACAATTAGCAACACAAAAAAGTTAGAGTAGGTAAATATTGTGTTATCTCTTAGGTAATGTAATACTTTTATCATTAAGGTCAATGATTCAATGATATTTAAATATAAGCATCATTATCACCTTGAAATTATTGATGTCAATGAGATATAAGAATGAGTATCAGGAAAATATAAAAAAAAGAATTTATAAGTGACGGTCCACAGCCTTGCTTTCCTTGTGGTTAACTGTAAATTGCTCTTGAAGGTGCTTCATAATGTAATGCAGAGATTTTAATCGTTTGATAATATATGATGACTTGAGTTGATTATTTATATATACAGCTTGGATGATCTTGGCCTGGTGATCCTAGCCAACCAAACGAAATTAACACAAACTTTTTAAGTGAATATAAAGTGAAATTTCAGGTTAGAATGCTGTTTACCAATTAAGACAATTGAGGAAAAACAATAGAGCCTCTCTATTGACTCCCTAATCCAGCTGTCTTGAAAATAACACTAGCCTTGTTTTTACATTTTAGCACACAGCACCAGTATTGTAACATAACATGCTAACATAGGTATATTTTAGCATAATGTCATTTTAGCATAAACCCCTAAATAGGCTCAAACAAAGTAAACACAGCCGCAATAGTCTAAATAACACTAAAAAATGAAGTATGACATTCATAAGTGCTTCCTGTAAGCCTAATCTGAATAAAATATTTTGACTTTGACTTTGAAGTGTGCCTTGTGTTTAGTGTCCCTTTTCCAGTTACCTTGTAATTCGATTTTTATTTATGTTTAACAATGTAATTAATTTTTTGAATGCAATAAGTGTTTGAACATAAGTCAAGTAAGGATTTCATTGTTCTATTCTATTTTAATACTAATGTACACTCTATTTATTTCTCTCTCATTTGTCATTCCATGCTCCAAAAACTTCAATTCCTAATCAGAACTACGTGCAGTTATGTATGCCTGCATATAATTACGCATATAGGTGTTTAAGACAAAGCAATTACAAAAAGTAGGTCATTACTCAGCTAATTATATTTTGTATCAGATTACACTCCTACCAGAAGGAGTTGCCATGAACTGCTGATTTAGAAATCAAACAATTATTTTTCCAAGACCATAGTCATTACTGAAATTTGCAGAGCTGACATTTTAGGGTGAACATAAGATGATTCTTGTTCAATGCAAAAACCATCTAAATACACTCCTGGTTCTTATAGGAATTTTATTTTTATTATTGTTTTGCGACTTAGCAGATTTGTATTGCTTTAAAATGTAATGTATTTTTTATTTGGTAGTATTATTATTGCATTACTGTGACATTTAATATAAATTATTATGAATAAATAATTTGAATATATCAAAGAGAAGTTTTTCATTCATTATCAAGACAAGGTTTTGTGTAGATTGTACTTTATCATTGCATTATAATCTAGTCTAAATATATATACCAAATTGCATGGAAATTGGATGCCAAGATGTGGGTTCAAAATAGACTTCCTAGATTAGCTTACACACTGTGTTACTTTGTTAGTTAGCTTCCTACAAGTAAAGCTAAATGAAAGCTTGTTAAAACTAAATAACAGAACTTCAATCATACCTGTTTGCAAGTCAGCTAATGTCTCTGCCAATGTACGAGTCAAGGGGCCCCACTCTGACAACTGGCCAGTAATAGGAGGCAGTTCAACCTCCTTCATCTCCTCTCCATCGAGCTTCATCTTCAGCTGTCCCCCGGGTAGGGTGAACTGCTCACCCATAGTCGACATCTCTCGAAGCACAGGCAACAAGTAAGGGGTTTGGACTAGGCACTGCATGACCGAGTTAAAAAAGCATGTATTGCCTAAGTTAGACAGGCCTCTTACCCTCTGAGCATTAAAACCTGAAGCTTTATCTTTGCATTTGAATGAGTAATCTATCTTTAATATTGTTTCTTGAGGTGGGGGAAGCTCAATCGGAGGTAACGTCTTATTGCTGTTGCCAGAAACAGCCTGCTTTTTAAGGTATTCAATGCATTCATGGAGTTTTTTGGAGCTGGTGGCTGTGACTTCATCGTTACAGTTGTAGCAGTATATCACCCAGGTGGTAGTGTTGGCGGTCAGGGCGTGCGAGTCCGAGTGGGGCCGGTTGAAGTGATTCAACGCGTGCTGGTTCCTAGCGCGCCCACAGAGCTGAGATCCACATCGTAAACACATCCACAGGGACAAGTCTTCCACGAAGTCAGGGTCGGAAACCTCCGTTTTAGTGCTCTTCAGGCATTCCGAGCATTCCTTCTCGAAGCCTCCGATCTTCAGCGCCTTCTTTAGCCGCGCCAGATCCACGGCTTTGGCAACGTGAGGACATGCGGATTTGACGTTTTCGTCGCAGGATTCAGTCGATTCGTCCCCATTCTCCCCAGGATCGCTTTGCCTCTTTTTCTTGACCATTTTCGCGTTTAACTAGGTCAGGAGACTGCCTGCAACACGTAACCAGATACGTTTATAGAATATCCGCATGGATACAAAAAGAGAAAAATGACAAATCTGTGTCGATAGCCATTGCACGCGTGACAACGCACAATCGTCCCGAAAGTTAGTTCATTGGTTCGCACTGATGGCAAATATTTATTAATACATTCGTATAACACTTACAGTTACATGCAAAGAAAGGTTATAAGACTTATTACGTCGAAACTCCAGTCAAGTTCCGAATTTTCTAAATTTTGTCAGAAGAAAAGTAAACCACGACCGTCAGACATCTTAACAATGTCACCAACATAATGCAACTGTAAAAAATAGTTTAATTAAGGGCAAGTCATTTTTTTACAATTATATCGGAACAAAGTGAAAAATGAAAGTTTTTATATACTCGTAAATTACAAATTATTAAGTTATGATTTGCGTTTTAAAAAATGCATTTTTCTATGCGCTGTTTTGATTAGGAATTTGATTAATTTGGGTAAATTCGAAACGTCGAATTTCCATAGACATTAAAAATCGATTGCAAGCAATCGATAAATCGATTAGCTAAAAAGACCGGAATCTGTGTTATCAAATGTCACTATACGTACGCCCTCTACCGGCAAGTAGTAGTACTAAATTTATGAAACGTCAACATGATCGTGATGGAATTTGTTAATCAAATCGAAATATTCCACTAAATTGTGTATTATAAATGCTAATAAGAGTTTATTTGTGCGTAAAATTAAGCCAGTAAACAGTAACAATACATGCAGTGTAGTTCAAATATGTAGCTTGGCGGTTGAGTGTTCGGGGCAACATAGTTTTCTAAATGTTGATGGTTCTCAGCTGTACTTGAAGTAACAAGCAGAATGTCTCTGCCTGGGAATGGAATCTTCGTGGTGCAGGGCGAGATGGCCATGCTGGTCACTGCCATGCGACGGAGCACGCGCTGGGGATCACATTCCTTCCCCAACGAAGAATATGACGTGTTAATGCGTACATTCCAAGATCTCAAAACTATACTCAACCAAGTGGAAGACTTGAGATTGCTAGATCCGCCAACGTATTTGGGCCCTTTCCTGGAGGTCATTAGAAGCAAGGAGACGACAGGACCCGTGACCAGCCTTGCTCTTTCAGCTATACACAAGTTTTTATCTTATGGGTTGATTGGTAAGATATTCCAATTTCATCATAATACCAGTACTTTCAGATTTATTCTCATTAAGGCAAACTAGCGTTTAAGGCATTAGTTCTTGTTAGAATTAGGTTCTGACAAAATGACATTGAGTTTATCTACTTATCTTTATTGTGGATATCCACTTCAATTTAAGTGTATGTTGTACAGTTCATTTCTTTTTGTTAATGATGCAATTTTACTTCTAACTATACATTCAGTTGAATAATATGATTTTAATTAGCAATTTAATTAATTTGTAATTGTCGAATTTAGTCAATTAAGTTTTTTAATCTTTATTGCTGCCTTTTATCATGCTTAACTAGTCAAATAGGTACATTCACTGCCACAACCCTGCTAAGTGGGTTCTCTGTTTGTAGAGGATTTTTGCTACATAGCAGAAAACCACTGCTACAAGCTATGAGCGCAGCACTATATGGCTCTTAATGTATTTTTAAATATTATACTGTATAACTATAAAAAACGTTATGAATTAAGGACCTTCTCCTTTTTTTGAAGTTGGTTGAAATATACATAACACTTGATTAGAATAAGGTACTATGTTGCTTTTGGAATCAATTATGCAAACTCTGCTTAATCTCAAATGTCTAAAATTGATTTCCATTCCGAACAAGAAACCATTTTTGGCACCAAAATATTTTAACTTCAAAATATTCCTTGGTCATTATGTTTCTGCTGCAGTAAAACTAATAATTAGTTTATAATATAGTTTATTTAAGAACATATCCAGTCAGTAGGAAGCCACTTGATCCATTCATCATTACTTCGGGATGGGTCCGGTCTGGAAGGATCTGGAAATAAATAAAAAAGTTATAAATAATATATACCTACTTATATAATCTTATGAAGCTATAGTAAAGTCCTGTAGTCCTGTGTCCTGCATGTCCTGTTTTTTTAGACCAGGCAGGCAGTTTAACAAAACCTAAAACTAAGGTACCTCAAGTGGGAAACTATACTAAACTTTATATGCATAGGCTGTTGTCTGTACAAAGTTTTTTTTTCTAGTACATGTATGTTTGTTTAAGCTGAATAACCTATATATAACTTCAAAGAAGTCAAAAAGATTTGCAAACAACTCTATCGTCCAGAGTAAGTCCTTGCATAATTAATTTTGACCTTTTGAGTGTTGGATTTCTGTGAAAAGTTTTTTCTAGATTATGATGTTTTAAGTTGAATAACAAAAGTAGAACAACACTCAAGGGGTCAAAAATAATTATGCAAGATCTTACTCTTTTGACAATAGTGTTTTGTGCAGGTCTTTTTCACTTCTTCAACTGTGCAGATTGTTCATCATTCCACTGAAGATATGACAGCAATAACTATTCTTAAATACAGTCAATGCATATTACACAAATTATATTGACAATAGCATTATCATAATTTGCTAGATTATTTGTTATCATGATCCATACAGACCTGATAATACCTCATCCAATTACAGGACAACTTGAGTGCAGCAACATTGCTTCTTATCTTTAAGTTCATATACATTTTCTGCAGAGGCTCAGCAACACTGTAGTAAATTGCAAATGGCCGACCTGGCTTCACAAAGGCAACTAGTTCATCAAACAGGTTCTGTGGGTCCTCCTTACAGGCGATAACTAAAGAATCAACTTTGCTTTTTAATAAATCTGCTGCGGCAATGTTATCAAAGTGCCATCTGGGTTTTTTCGGTTCTTTTTCTGTAACAGAGTTGTTATCGGATACCTTTTCTTTTATGTCATCTTTTAACGACGAATCATCAAGTTTTGGTACTTTGTTGGCAAGTTCAGGGCTTTCAGCTTTTCTTTTTAGACTGTTATGCTCAGTACTTACTTTGTCTGCATCCTCAGTGCTTACACCAGTTGGCATGATGTTGTTAGTGTTATGAGTGTCACAGCCTTGATAGAATTGTCTCAATGCTGAATAGATATTAACAGATATACATCTGCGGGATTGTTCTTCTTTGTAATTCATGGCCAGCAAGGCCTGTTTCTGTGACATGTTACCTGGGTGCATGTGTATGAGCTTAGCACTGTTGGATTCACCGATAGCACTCAGTAGTGCTGCTGCTAGCAAACCGTTTGAGCCTGAGTCATATAAGAGATGGACGCCTTCAGAGTGTATGTTTATTGCAGTAATAATTTGGGACAGAGTGTCAATGCGGATATTCTGAATTTTGCCTGGATCCAGCTTGTACATTATCTCCGTAATCATGCGCAAGTTCGGCCGTAAGATTTGAATGTACTCGAAGTATTTCTTTTCCTTTTTCTTCAGATACTTTTCTTGTGAGAACTCTGTTTTGTTGAAGAAAGTGTTGGAGTTGCTTATCAAAGTCTCGACTATGTCCGAGGCTCGGCTGGAGTCGCTGCGTAGATCTTCTATTTGAGCGTGTGTGAGTTTTTGGGACTGTCCGTCGTCGAATATGTTTCTGTTGTCGGTGCCTGAAGCCTTCACATTTATTTCATCTTTCATGTTTACGGCTTCTTCGACTAGTTGTAACGAATACTCCTTGCTCCTTTTGCCGCCTTTAGGTATTATTTTAAATACGGAATGATACCGGCAACCGTCTATTCCAGTCAGATCTACAGTATCTCGCCCTAAGTTGATACAAGAGTTGGGTTTGTTCAACTTATGCAGCTTTCTGTAGTTCTGCTTTTGTATAACGATGTATTCACCGACGTGAATTAAGTTGTCTGACGTCATTATGTTCAAGTATTCCACTTATTTTTCTAACTTAAATACAAATAAGCTCGGTAAACTAACGTCACGTCACTGGTTAACCTAAATGTAAACCTAACCTCAAAATGTGATCGTGTCAATGTCAATCGCGTGGCGCTGTTCGAGTTAGCGATAGCTGTCATTTTGTGAATAAGGCTCGTTACACAATAGCAAAACGTATGTGCGCGGCATTTTCAAGACTTTTATTTTGAGACTGAGACTTCCGTTTTGAATAAAATTGCTTTAACTATTATTAACTAACTTACTACTATTACATACTAAATAAAAAAAATTATAATCTTAAATTAAAACAGTGTTGTATCCGTTTTAAGTATGCAATTCTTTTTTGTGGTTTTGTGTTCTTTCATTTCCGAAAATTTGGTTAATTCATTTTGACGATATCGCATAGAAATTGAATAAAAAAAATAATAAGGGGACCACTTTTCGTAACGGCAAGAGTTCAGCATGAAAGCTTTAAATTCCATTTCTATGTTTATTTGTCGAACTATATTCGCTTTAAATTCTTGTTATTTTGCCTTTCAATAAGTATCAGAATTTCCAGCGCCAATGTTTATGTTTATTCTTCCTTAATTAATTGATTGCTATGATTATGTTCCAGACCCGACGCACCCCAGCGTGCCAGCGACGGTGGAAGACATCGCGGACGCGGTGACGCACGCACGCTTCGTCGGCACCGACCACTCGTCTGACGGCGTCGTGCTCATGAAGATATTGCAGGTAAACACTGTTGACACTAATGGCACGTCATCTCGCCATTTAAACGTTTTTTAAGCTTATCCCCTCATTGTCCGGGAAAAGCAATGGAATTTGAGCCTATAAGTCCATGTGTCATGTGAAAGAAAGAAAGAAAATATTTATTCAGCAAAAAAAACAGAAAACAGAAATATACTATAGGTAAAATATTATATAATTTATGCTGAAAAGGGACCCCACTCAGCATAAGCTGCTGCAAGCAGCAGCGCTGATTTTCAGCGGGGCCCTGAACTTAAAAAACTAAGCCCGAAAAGACCTTTTTCTTTTTTTTTAAGACAGATGTTGAAGTCATGCTTTCAGTAATGGATGAATTTGATGATAATAGATGATGGATGATGACATTAAAACTTTGTAAGTACTGTACTAACGCTCTTACGATGATGGAAAACAACGGGAGGAATCCAGCACATTCATGTCAGTGGATGTGTAACCATGATCCCGTCGATCTGGTTTCCCTGTAAAATATCCTGAATTAGGAAATGGGGAAAAGTACTAAAGATGAAATGTGTTTATATAATGTGCTGCGACTTGCAGGTGCTTCGCACGCTGATGCTGAGTCCGGAGGGCGCCATGTTGACCGACGAGAGCGTGTGCGAGATCATGCTGAGCTGTTTCCGTATCTGCTTCGAGACCCGGCTGACAGGTGAATTGTTTATTTTCAGCGCCATAACGCATTCAGTGCCAACAACGCATATATGAGTTTCCATTACCTTTACCCAGTTCAGCTGTATGTGTTTGAATCATCGATATAAGAAGACAATAGATATGCCTACTTGTTCGGATTGTTACAAGCCTAGCGTCACTATTTTGCGACGGGGTGAAGCAGGTGAAGAGGGGCTTTCAATATTTAGCCATTGGTTCAACTTTGAATCTTATCGTAAGTGAATAAAGTGCTTCTAAGTTTTCGGACTAGCAGCGACACACGGCGTCGGATAGCAGAACTAAAAATATGATGCCAATTTAAAACGTACAAAACGCAGAGCTGTTCACTTGACAATTGGCACATACAGTTTTATTCAGGCTACCCAACATAGTCTACCAAATAGACTATGGCCGGTGACTCTGCCACTGCGTTGTACACAGTTCTATCGTTTTCTCAATTCGATGGTTTTAATGCACCTATATAAGGTGACTAAAGGTGGCAGAAATAATATTGGTCAGGACTATGTTTCTCCGAGTGTAGTGGTATTTTGGAAATTCAAATTACAGCACACTATTTAAAGTATAAATAGTATTTTCGGTTAGAATGTTGTTTAGTACTAAACACATTCAGTACCACGGACGCGCTAGGTGATTTTCGCTGCATACCGGGCAAACGCTACGAGCTACGAGCGTAGCACGTAACATTCCGTGGCAGTTAATGTGTGACAAGTATGGTGGAATGTGCTTTAGATACGGCGCTGTTTACTTTTAAACCGTTCATGCAGGAGGGACACTATAGTTTATTACCTGTTTGGCGTTCCCAGAGCTCCTGCGGCGGAACGCAGAGCAGTGCCTGCGCGACATGACGCAGCTGATCTTCATGCGGCTGCCGCAGTTCCCGCCCGAGCACGAAGCGGCCGCGTTCGCCACGGCCGGCCTCTCGCTCAAGAAGCGCGACAAGGCCAAGCGGCGCGGGGCGCACGGTCAGTCGCACCATTATCCTTGTTTTTAATGCTGAGTAAAGTTGTGAACAATCTTTGTCTCTTTTTGCAAAAATGCCAGAATAAAATACATAAATATAAAAAAAACATGAAAAAAATAGCATGATGTATTTGTAATATTTTGAAGCAGATTTTTTTTAAATAGCACTTTTGCAAAAAAGACTTACCAAGATTGTTTATGTGGTGAGGTATAGATCAATTTTATCATGTCACCCAGAAGACGCCCATGAGATTTAGGCCTCTCTAGGATCTCTCCGTCGGTCGGTCATGAGCTGCTCGCATTCCTTACCAGATTAACCCTACCAACACCTAGTCTTCTGGTACGCAGTCTCCACTAGAAAATCTGTCAAAATCGAACGGCTGTAGGGTAAAACGATCCCATGCTTGGAGATAGCGGCCGCGGCATTAGTAAATTAATCCGACACCCTGACATCCGTGAGCGTTTTCTTAAACTAACATTCGAGCAACTTGACATATATGACCATGTCAAAAATCCTTTGTCCTCCAAATAGTTCTAACGTTTCCCGCTAGATGGCGCTGTTAGTTGCTGCAACACGCTATCGTTTGTCTTCCCTAGAATACATAAGACCTCGCGCACGCTCGGCTGGTACAAAAAGGGTGTTCGCCGCTTCGATGGCGCGTCCGCCGGCGACGGCGGGCGGGGTATGGTCATCAAGACATACCCAACACGTAATTTTTATCACGGAGAGGCAGTTGGCTACCCTCATGTACCGGCGCCTCCTCTAATTAGTTAGTGCTCAACATCATAACATTGTGATGTGAATTGCACTCACGAATCGATTGGCATTAAGGTCAAATTTATTATTCCGTGGAATTCTGACGTTTCCTGGTATTACCAGGCAAAAAAATATTTTTTGAAACTGTGCTGAGAAATACAAAGAAAAATAAATGCAAAACATAAATGTTTTAATTTAAATATATAACTTTACAATCACTTCAACGTATTATTAATTAAAACAAACTTGATTTAATTTTAAATCGCACGACTGAGACATAATAAAATATTTGATTAAAAAAATAAATTGTTGTGGGTATAATTCTGATATTATCACATATTACAAACCTTCGGTTTAAGATTATATTTAAATATTTTATCCACACATAATTTATTTCGTAATTGTTATTCCATTATTTAAAATCTTACAAAAATAGACCGCAAAACGTCAGCTATCAACTGTTATTTTCCCATCAAACTATACAAAATTATTGTATGCTATGTCATTCGGCTTCTTATTTTAATTCTAGAATAAGCTTGGACTTCTTTGTCCGTGATATTTTTGCAGTTTTCGTTGATTTTATTGCTGCTAGTCCGTTGGTTTGGTTTTTGTTACGTTTCTGTTTTCTACCAATAATTTGTACAGTAGAAAAAACGTTTCTCATCCCTGAAACGTCTTATAATGACAGGTGTCAGAATTCCAGGGAATTAAAAAAGCGAGTGTAAAGGGCAAAATTGTTGTAGACGACCATTAAAAATATATTTATGTTCAAACAAGCAGTTAAAAAATCCTATATTTTAAAAGAAGAAGAGACAGCACAAACAGAAAAGTTCTTTTTTTGTTTCCAAATATTTACAAAATTTTAGAGCGTATTCGCGACGCATGGCCGTTGTCATTTTATTACTCGTGATATTTCGTGTTAAACTCAGCAAGGTGTAATTTTTGAAATAAATCGATATTACAATGTTATTTTTATTATATTATTATTTATTACACGCTCACGCCTATTTCCTTTTGGGAACCTCCGGAACCTCCCAGAGTTTGCTCCGGTCCTGGCATACTTCCCTCGCTTCATCCACACACATTCCTCTCTTCATACATGCTCGGCAGTTACTTTTACATCTTAAGTATTTAAAATTTATGGAGCGTGCATTAATTGGTGTAACGCCTGCGCGGGACGAGGGGGTGGGGGCAAAGGGAGCTAAGGGTGATTCGAGCAGTATATATGGGTCGACTATCACATTAATGCTTCTCTTACTTGTCAGGCACCAACTCCCTGGAGCGGAAGTCTTCGATGACGGAACCCGCCAGCCCGCCGCCCGTGGACCCCGAAGTTGACGCTGAAGCCAAGAAAGCGGAAAGTCTTCGGCACAGGTAGGATGGGATAAGATAAGATTGTCAAAGTGATTGAAATTGACAGCCGGGTGCCTATTTCATTAAGGTGTTTCTATCTACATATTGCTCAACCTTGTTTGGACTTTAAAAAAGGAAAAAACAAGCCTTATTTATGCAGGTGGTTTTTTGTTTTTATCAATAATTTTAACTAATACTTGTTGTATTGAAATAAACAGATCACTCAAGGTTATTAAATACCAAGTTCATGCTCGACTTGTTTCGGGCTGGTCCGTGGTTCTTACTCATTTATAATGTTTTGTTTGTTGCAATTTATTTACAAGTTTGACAACCCAACAGCCAAGACAAGAACCTGCTAAACGAGGCCGAGATCACCATCGAGCCCGTCGAGCAGGCCCAGAGCCCGGCCAACAAGCACGCGCGCCACTCGTCCATGGACCTCGCGACCAGCGCCAACACGTCCATCTCGCAGCTGCTCGAGAAGTGCGTCAGCCCCGCGGCGGAGCGCGACGCCAGCGAGGGGGACGGTGAGTCGCGCTCAACAACAACAACAACAACAAGCACGCGCGCCACTCGTCCATGGACCTCGCGACCAGCGCCAACACGTCCATCTCGCAGCTGCTCGAGAAGTGCGTCAGCCCCGCGGCGGAGCGCGACGCCAGCGAGGGGGACGGTGAGTCGCGCTCAACAACAACAACAACAACAAGCACGCGCGCCACTCGTCCATGGACCTCGCGACCAGCGCCAACACGTCCATCTCGCAGCTGCTCGAGAAGTGCGTCAGCCCCGCGGCGGAGCGCGACGCACAAACAACAACAACAACAAATACTCTTTATGAATTCAAACTTATAATAAAAAATATACAGGGAAATTTTACAAGAGATTCAACAGGCTGTCTTATCGCTTAGCAGTGATATCTTCATGATAACCTTTTGGAAAGCGATATTGCAAAAGGTAACCAAAGTACAACGGGCAGTTTCCCAATAAAAAAAAGACAATTTCACCCTGTCGCAGTGGTTGGATTAACTAGTAATTGGGTATGCGCATACCGATACCACGAAAGTTCAATGATAAGGCGCGGTCAGCAAAAAAACTTGTATAAATAAGTTTTTTAGAGGAAAGCTTATGGTAAAGTTGTAGTTCCAGAACCGGAGGCCGAGGGCGCGGCGGCGCCGAAGCCGGAGGAGGGCGGCGAGAAGCTGGAGGAGTACGTGAACCCGCGCGGCATCCGGTTCACGCCGCACGCCGGCCAGCACGAGCTGCAGCCGTACGGGCTCGTCTGCGTGCGGGAACTGTTCCGGTACACCACCCTCTAATACCTTACTAGTTGACGCGCGCGACTTTGTTTACGTAAAATAAGTAGCCTATGTCCGTCAGGAATAGTGTAGCTTTCTATTTGTAAAAGAATTTTTGAAATCGGTTCAGTAGTTCCAGAGATTACCCCCTACACACAAACTAACAAACAAACAAAGTTTACTTCTTTATTATATTAGTGTAGATTAGTGTAGACTAGCTACTTTCGCTTGTGTTGTGTCGAATGTGTAATTAAAAGGTTTTCTTTTCTTTCTTTCTCTATCTTTATCTTTCTTTTCTTTTTTTTGTAAATTTTTGTTTTTTCATCTTTTTTCTTGCTTTCTCTTTCTTTCTTTCTTTCTAGTTAGGGTAAAACTCATTTATCGCTATACCATGGAAACTGTGTATTTTACGGAAAAAAGTATCCTATGTTAATTCAGGGTATAAGTAATCGTCGTTCCAAATTTCATCTAAATCTGTCCAGCCGTTTTTCCTTAAAAGGAAACATAAATCTATGTCACGTACAAACTCTCAGCTTAATAATGTAAGCATGATTAACGCCGAAGACGGTTATATTCGTTACTAAAAGTTCAACACCGAAGACTGATATATCCGCCGCTAAAAGTTCAACACCGAACACGGATATATCCGCCACGTGTCCACCGCTATCGGCTATGGCTAGAGGTAACTGTCGTGGTTCCCGGCAGGTTCCTGATCTCGCTGTGCAACCCGCTGGACGCGCAGAACACGTCGGGCATGGTGCACCTCGGGCTGAGCCTGGCGGGCACGGCGCTCGAAGTGGCCGCCGACCAGCTGGCGCGCTACCCGTCGTTGCTCTACCTCGTGCGGGACCCGCTCTGCAGGAACCTGCTCAGCGTGAGTCCCTACCGGTCAACTACGAGACGGGCTCGTACTTGAAGGGTTCCGTCCAAAAAATGCGGTTTTTGTATGAGAACCTTCCGTAGTTTAAAACTTTGTTTTTGTATCTTCAAAAATCTAATCCGATGCAAAGGATACAGCCCTGTGTCAGAGGGATAGATGGACGGCCGGACGAATGATTGGCAGGAATGGTATGTAATCATAAAAAGGCCAGATAGACAATCAAAAATGACCATTTTCAAAAATATAAGGTCGAAATTCCATAGCGTCCACTGTAGTGGCCTGAAACGTTCCCCCAGGATCTCTCTTATTCTGTGCCTTAGATGATTAAAGGCACTATATCCAGCATTATCTCCTGAGTGGTTTTATTTAGTAAATAGAAGCATATGATTGATCTTCTATCCAAAGGCAGCAATGTAGTTACTTAATTTTTTTAACTATGGCATTTCTGAAGCGATGGCAGTCGAAGTATCTTTTGCCGATAGCTTCACTTAATTTGGGGTTAAGTCGATCTGTGTAATTTCACACAAGACATTTACTATCCACAGCTACTGAACACAGAAAGGATATCAATATTCGCGCTGGACCTGCAAATAACCTTCCTACTATTCGAAGCCCTACGGTTCCACCTAAAGTTCCAAATGGAGGCGTTCTTCAAGAAAATGATAGAAATCATCTCCACTGATGTCTCCAAAGCGAATTACGAACTGAAAGAGATCCAACATCTATCCCTGGAGAGTCTCGCCCAGATATTCAGGATACCGGGACTTTGCAACGAGCTCTATTTGAATTACGACTGCGATGTCTACTGCATGAACGTATTCGAAGAGATGACGAAGCTTTTATCGAAGAACGTGGTTTCCTCGACGGCGTATAACATCCATACGTTGTCTCTGGAAGCTCTGATGACGATCATAGAGGCAATAGAGATGGGTAACCCTAAGGAGAGTGAAACGGAGGTGCAAAGCGTTCACGAGGATAAAGGAGAGAGGTGTGGGCACGTGTCGTTGGAGCTTGGTGGCTTAGACGACGTGTCTGCGGTGAGCGAGCACGTCACGCACGACATCAGTCAGTACTTCGGCTGCGGGCGGACCGAGAGACACAAGATCGCGTCCGATGTGCCGTCGGAGGCCGAGCTGGATAATATTAGGAATATGAAAAAGGTTTGTGTCTTTCTGTAATTTTTATTCGTTATGTTAAGTATAGTTGCAGACAAACAACTTGAGCATAAATCGAGTGGACGGGGTAAGTTTGTGCGTACACATTTGTACTAGAAACGGATACTGCGTAGTAGGTCAATGCTCAAGTTGTTTGCCGGGCACTGTACTTTTGTTTCAAAGTTATGAGGAGGTCAAGTTAGATTTCATTGTTATAGCTGAACTATTTTACCTGGGATTGCGGTTTTTTAAAATAGTCGGATTGTGGACCTAATAGATAAAAATTGCCATTTTCAGTCATGGCAAAGAAAATTTTACAACAAAAAATAACACTCAATCTTTCAAAAGCCATAACCATTTTCTGCGAATTATTTTTAAAAACAATTTTTATGAAAAATTTACCCCCTGGTTTGCTTTAATAGTCTCACGGCATAACCTTAAGAATATTCATTAATTAAATACTTAAGTTCAAGGATTTTTAATCTTGATTATTGATGAATGATTTTATATCTGGCGGCGCACTGGATTTAAACTTCTCAAGAGTTATTAAAAGATCGTCGTACTCTACCCGTTTAGTTAGGTTAGGTTGCCGCAACGCTTGGATCTATTCATTATAATATTCGATTCTCCCCAGTGGGTCACACAAGGCACGGAGCTGTTCAACCAGAAGCCGGAGCGCGGCATCGAGTATCTGCAAGAGCACGGGGTCCTCAAGACCCCGCTGGACCCTGAAGAGGTCGCGATGTTCCTCAGGGAGAACCCGGACCTGGACAAGAAGATGATCGGTGGGTTGATATTGTTTTTAATAGTACATTATGCGCCGTGTGGAGTAAGGCACTGATTACCATCGATTCCATCGTGCGGTTTCACGCTCACTGTATCAGCAGGGGTACACTTTTTATTAAGGATTGATTTCAATCTGCCGTCACTATTTCAAGACAATGCACCTGTGATTAAAACTTCGCGTCCTTACCGCATCCTGTTGTTCTTTGCATAATCTTGGCTCAAACCAGCGGATTCCAAACTTTTTCAGATCACGGCGCATTTACAGGTTTTATATGTTGTGTCAGCGCCCCACAGTATTTTATAATGCCTCAAAAATGAACATCCTCATTTTTAGTCAGAAAACGACAGATATTATGATATTAAACGCGATAGTAGAACTCCCGTGGACCTGTTTTGATTTGTTTATGAGAAAATAAAATTAGGTTTTCAATTTATTTTGGACGAAATTCATGTACACACATTATTTTCACGTTTGACATTTTGTTCAGGTGAGAAGTTGTAATTTTAGGTTCAGAGTTGAAAAAATAGACTTTAGGGTATTGCAGTCCACACTTTCTCCCTTATTCATAAAAAAATAACAATCTTTTTAAGCTGATAAATGCTTCGTCCCTTTCATTTGAGCGCAAATACAGACAGACAGATAAAGACATAAAACATGCTAACTAACAAGCGTTTACAAAGCGTTATTCACAAGGGTTCGGGTTTAACCGTCGATCCGTCCGCAGGCGAGTACATCTGCAAGCGCTCGTCGCGCGACGACGACGACGGGTACGGCGTGCTGGCCGCGTTCGCCGCCAGCTTCGACTACGCGGCGCTGCGCATCGACCAGGCGCTGCGGCTCTACCTCGAGACCTTCCGCCTGCCCGGCGAGGCGCCGCTCATCTTCCTCGTCATGGAGCGCTTCGCCGAGCGCTGGCACGTGAGTCGCTCGCCACCTCGAGACCTTCCGCCTGCCCGGCGAGGCGCCGCTCATCTTCCTCGTCATGGAGCGCTTCGCCGAGCGCTGGCACGTGAGTCGCTCGCCACCTCGAGACCTTCCGCCTGCCCGGCGAGGCGCCGCTCATCTTCCTCGTCATGGAGCGCTTCGCCGAGCGCTGGCACGTGAGTCGCTCGCCACCTCGAGACCTTCCGCCTGCCCGGCGAGGCGCCGCTCATCTTCCTCGTCATGGAGCGCTTCGCCGAGCGCTGGCACGTGAGTCGCTCGCCACCTCGAGACCTTCCGCCTGCCCGGCGAGGCGCCGCTCATCTTCCTCGTCATGGAGCGCTTCGCCGAGCGCTGGCACGTGAGTCGCTCGCCACCTCGAGACCTTCCGCCTGCCCGGCGAGGCGCCGCTCATCTTCCTCGTCATGGAGCGCTTCGCCGAGCGCTGGCACGTGAGTCGCTCGCCACCTCGAGACCTTCCGCCTGCCCGGCGAGGCGCCGCTCATCTTCCTCGTCATGGAGCGCTTCGCCGAGCGCTGGCACGTGAGTCGCTCGCCACCTCGAGACCTTCCGCCTGCCCGGCGAGGCGCCGCTCATCTTCCTCGTCATGGAGCGCTTCGCCGAGCGCTGGCACGTGAGTCGCTCGCCACCTCGAGACCTTCCGCCTGCCCGGCGAGGCGCCGCTCATCTTCCTCGTCATGGAGCGCTTCGCCGAGCGCTGGCACGTGAGTCGCTCGCCACCTCGAGACCTTCCGCCTGCCCGGCGAGGCGCCGCTCATCTTCCTCGTCATGGAGCGCTTCGCCGAGCGCTGGCACGTGAGTCGCTCGCCACCTCGAGACCTTCCGCCTGCCCGGCGAGGCGCCGCTCATCTTCCTCGTCATGGAGCGCTTCGCCGAGCGCTGGCACGTGAGTCGCTCGCCACCTCGAGACCTTCCGCCTGCCCGGCGAGGCGCCGCTCATCTTCCTCGTCATGGAGCGCTTCGCCGAGCGCTGGCACGTGAGTCGCTCGCCACCTCGAGACCTTCCGCCTGCCCGGCGAGGCGCCGCTCATCTTCCTCGTCATGGAGCGCTTCGCCGAGCGCTGGCACGTGAGTCGCTCGCCACCTCGAGACCTTCCGCCTGCCCGGCGAGGCGCCGCTCATCTTCCTCGTCATGGAGCGCTTCGCCGAGCGCTGGCACGTGAGTCGCTCGCCACCTCGAGACCTTCCGCCTGCCCGGCGAGGCGCCGCTCATCTTCCTCGTCATGGAGCGCTTCGCCGAGCGCTGGCACGTGAGTCGCTCGCCACCTCGAGACCTTCCGCCTGCCCGGCGAGGCGCCGCTCATCTTCCTCGTCATGGAGCGCTTCGCCGAGCGCTGGCACGTGAGTCGCTCGCCACCTCGAAGCCTCCCGGCTGCTCCTTGTCAGAGTCGACTCAAAATACCCTTCTTCAGATTAGGCTAACGGGAAGCACTTATGAATGCCATAAAATTTACCACCGGTTCGGAAAAAACCTCTGACGAGAAGATACCGGCAGGAGCCTCGACGAGGTGTAATTTTTTAAAAATAAATTTCAGTATTAAAAATTGAACACAGGAGGGATCGCCAATACAAGTCGGGATCATTTCCAAACATCCCTGTCCAAGATATAGTCATTGATTTTATAATACGCCTGAGAAGTTAATGTTTTCTTGACATTGGATTTGGTATCATTTTGTTCAGTAATGTTTCTTGGAATTTTGTTGTATAATCTTACACAATTTCTCATGAACAACTTTTTGGTTCATCAGCCAGTCCATAAGTTGGAACGTTAAGCTCATCATGCAGTTAAGTAAATCATGGCTTTAGGTTAAGGTTTAGAGGGTGGGATGCGTCATCGTCTGTATTTAGAGCGCTAGGTTGACACTCCTCTTAACACGTATCGAGAACATTCGTGCTGGGCGCTCTGTCGTCTGACTGTGTGTCTCCCGGCGCAGACGACGAACGGCTGTCCGTTCGCGAACACGGACGCGGCGTTCCGGCTGGCGTACGCGGTCATCATGCTGAACATGGACCAGCACAACCACAACGCCAAGAAGCTCAACGTGCCCATGACGGCCGAGGACTTCGTGCGCAACCTGCGCGGCTGCAACGGCTCCGGGGACTTCGACCAGCCCATGCTCGAGGCCATCTTCCATTCCATCAAGTGAGTTCCGCCGTGTTGTGCTAACTTGAGCATAAATCGAGTGGGGGTACGTTTGCGCATGCACCTTTGTACTAGAAACGGCTACTGGGCCAAGGTCAGTGCAGTGCAGTCAAGATGTTTGTCAGGAACTGTAACTATATTTTGACAACTCGAGTCGAATCTAAATACTGTTAAGAGTTACGGGTTTGGTATCAAAATGACGATAAGCATCAAGAGAAGGAACAACCGACTATTTTACGTATTTTATTATTATTATTATTTATTTATAACAAAATAGTACACAACTTTTACAGAAAATTCGCCAAACAATAATGTTTATTGGCGAGTACTGCACTCACTTCCATACTTAATTAGTACCCTACTCACATTGCAACTTACTGACTACGCACACCTGCTTATCTCTTTATTTCTTGTACATTTTTCAACCTATTATATCTGTTGACCAGCTAATTAATTCATTTTAGAAATTATCTCGACTATTTCTCAATTATTTCGTAACTTTTATAACGTGAATAAACTAGCATCAAACATCGTACTTTACTCTGCACTCCGAGGAACTAACTACCACAACTGCGATACAGCGTACGTCTACCTGGACTGTACAGTGACGTCTGTCGGGCAGGAACGAGGAGATGGTGATGCCGGCGGAGCGGGTGGGCCCGGTGCGGGACGCGTACCTGTGGCGCGTGCTGCAGCGGCGCGGGAACACCGCCGCCGGCCGCTACCGCCGCGGCCACACCGCGCGCCTGCTGCCCGTCGCCGCGCCGCCGCAGGTCAGCCCGCCGCCACGCAGCCCAGCCGACTGGGTGTTATGGATTGTTTTTACCACTAGACAGTTGTGATACAACTCTGCGCGAAAAGGAACAAATTTCGCTTTTGGTCTTGCCTATGGCATGGTTGTGTGGTCATAAATTTCTTTACCTTTCCGGAATAGAATGTTGAATTATTGTTTTAAACCTGATAAAAATTGATTAACTGATCCTGCCTGCAGCTTTTTGAAGTTTACATTTTGACATGACTCATTCACCTCCTCAGATAACAGCGCTGTCAGCAGCCTTTGAGCGATCCGCGCCGCCGACCGCCGAGGATATCGCATCGTCCAACCTTCAGAACGCCGCCATCTTGTCGCTGGCCGGGCTGGAGCGCTGCGCGGCGCTGCTGTCGCGCTCGCCGCCCGTGCCGCCCACGCTGACAGTGGACACGCTGCTGCTCACGCTGTGCAAGTTCACGGGGCTGCTGCCGCCGCAGCCGCAGCCCGTACACTATGTCGCTATAGGTATGTGAGCAGACGTCGCGGCGTCCAACCTTCAGAACGCCGCCATCTTGTCGCTGGCCGGGCTGGAGCGCTGCGCGGCGCAAACTTTTTATCTATGTGCGGCTTAGCCAGTACTCAAACCCGGTGGCGTAGCGTGGGTGTCAGCCGCCCGGGGCGGAAGACAATTTACCGCTTTCTTATTTAGGTTTTTCCATTTGAAAGACGATTGACAATATACAGTAGGTAATTCTAAAGAACTTTTTGACAACTTTTTACAAGATATTATTATTGTTTAGTGTAAAATTGTGTCGCTTCCTAAGGGTGCTTCCACTACGCTAGGCCACTGCAGTCAAACTTCATTTAGTCTCACGATAGAAATGGGATCGAATTGGCGTTAAAAAACGCACCAAACCCGTAATTTTTCTTGCCAACTGTGTTCTTATTCAAAAACCTGTGAAACTGATATAACTTAAAAACCGAGAAAGGTCAACTGATATCAACTCCCTGTGCTGACAAGAATCCCAATAGCCAGCCTCACTTCCTCTCAACTCGCGTCCTGTAATGTGTGCGCGTGCGCAGGCGTGACGCTGGGCCAGTCGACGAAGGCGCAGCTGGCGCTGCGGCGCGCATGCGCGGTGGCGGCGCGGCACGCCGACTGCGTGCGCGACGCCTGGCGCCACCTGCTGGAGATAGTCCATACGCTGTACCTCGGACGCCTGCTGCCCAAGGTGACTTGTCCTTTACTAGCGACCCGCCGCGGCTTCGCACGGGCTAAACAAGGATGTACTTAACATAAAAAACTGACGTCATAAAAACTTTAAATGACAGTGAAAACCGTATCAAAATCCGTTGTGGGGTTTAGGAGGTGTAAGCGGCCGAAGATGTGCGGACAGACAGGAACGGATAGCGCCTTTGTTTCATATTTTGTAAAGGAGATAAGGAGGAGAACGGTGACTCTTTTTACCCGACTACGGCAAAGCCAAAAGGAAGGGTTATGTTTTTAGCAGTCTATGTATGTTTGTTATCTGACATTAAAATAAAAATATGTTAAGTTAATAACCGACTTCATACTTGTGTATGAAGTGCGGTGGTTTATGGTGACGACAGGGAAGTGGCTCACCCGATGGTAAGCAGTTACTGCCGCGTACCAACATGTAAATACTGGGCACATCAGAAGCGCTGTATGTTTCTGTTCTGTAGTTTGTTTTTAATTTTAAAAAGTTATTATTATTAGAACTTGTATTGAACAGTTTAAAATCAGTAGTTTGCAGGTCGAATTGAACACAAAATAATTACTAATTGTTGCTTTCAATACAATTATTTCAAAAAGTAACTTTGACTGTCATCGAAAATGCAATAGTAAATAAAACTAAGAGAAGTACATTGGTGCCTTTAGATAGTAGATCAAGCATCACGTAATGCTCCAAAGAAGCAATGTATATCAAAAACAATATTCGTCGACTTATGGCGAGAGGCAAACTTCTATCAATCGTACTGTACAACGTTTTTTGCGTGATTGAATGACGAACATAAGATTCCAAATATATCTCTTCGACACTCATAGTAGTTAGAAGGATTTCCTAACGCAACTGTCTGTCAAATGTCAAACACGTTTGTCTCCAGAGCCTGGTAGAGGCGGAGGACTACCTGTCGCCGTCTGGCACCGTGTCCCTCTTGCGCGACGTCAACCGCGGGTCGGACGCCGGCCTGCTGTCCAGCCTGTATTCCTACATCGCTCTGGGAGAGACAGGTAACACTCGCTAGTTCATTACACTACGAATATTAATAATGGCTCTTATTACTACTATCCAGGGCCGTAAAACATTGCTTTTTATTTAAATATGTTTTGGATAACTTGTTAGCTGATCAGCGTTCATGTCGACAGTGAATAAACGTTTAAAATTATTCTTTTGATCGCTCCGTGAAGAATATAAAAAAAACTAGCTTTCGCCTGCGACTACGTCAGCGTAGATTTTGGATCACATGCTAGCTTTTTTTACCCCTCTCATTTAGTGGTGGACTTCCCAAAAATCCTTCCATAGTGTGTTGAACACTCCACGCGTGGTCTTACTTATGGCGTTGCGCGAAGACCGTGCACTTGCAACTAGCGAAACAACCGGTGCATTTACATACATTTTCTTTCATAATAACACCTTTGTAACTCTAACATAAGTTTCAAATAAACAATTAAGTCGCATCAGTACATTTATCAAGGACAACCAAACAAGAATTTTGAAACCCCAAAATAGGGCACCTCAATCTAAACTCCCCAAGGAACACATGTTTCAAAGTTCAGCAGTTTAGGCTGTACATTTTCTGTCAGTCAGTCAGTAACGGAACTCTTATCGTTTGTCAGGAATGCGTGCGCCGACGCCGCACGAGAAGGTTCTCATCGACGCGGCCGCGGAGTGCGTTGACAAGTGCAACCTGCCTGGGCTCCTCATCACAGAGACCAAGTTCCTGCAGCTGGACAGCTTGCAGGTACGTCTGGCTGTATTGGTCGTCTGGCTGTCTGGCTGTATTGTGTTTCTTTATCAGATTTTACCATCAACTATACTACTTATACGTCATTATTTTGTTTTGTCAGGAATTAGTCCGCGCTATGGTGACAGTGGGCGCGCCGCCGGACGCGGAGGCATTGCAAGCGAACCCGCAGGCAGAAGATATAGCTGTCTTTTTCCTAGAGTTGCTCGGTCATACGCTCATACAAAACAGGTGAGTAAATAAACATCATCATCATCATCATCATCGTTATAGAAATGCAATTAGTTTGCTTTCACGTTTATAGTATTCATGCTAGGTTCAACCGGAAGACGAAATGTTGATAGGCCTCCCTCAAGGTGGATTGACGAGCTGGTAAGGATCGCGGAACACCGATGGATGCGAGCAGCACAAGGCCGACCGCCGTGGATATCCTCGGGGAAGGCCTGTTGACGATGGTGTCACTTCTACATTAGCACAGTTGGGCTCGCTGCTCTTTACTGTACTAAATGGTTCAAGTTCTCTTTGTGTCACTATATAAGTGTATATTGCTCTGTAATCTCGTTTTGAAAAGGGAAGAAAAAAAAGATAAACTGCTGAGTATCTTGCGGCGTTTCTTCTCAGCAGATTATTCCATTTTCCGAACCGCTAGTAGATTCAGACATGTAAAAGAGCCTATATGGCCTACTTGCAAAATAATTTCAAGCGAGAATAATTTAATAATTAAGCGAGATAACATATTTCAGAGTATAATGGAATTTAGAAACTTTTGTCACTGTATAAAACAATTTTTTTTTTATATTTGCCTGTGAACATCACGTGAACATAGACACAAAAGTATTTATTTATTATTTAATAATGAAGGTGGTTAAGTTAGTGATAGTTACGGTTGGAGACCGAAAACCTGCAGTCTCGCTGAGTCTCATTTCCATTTTATATACCACATTACAATAGGCATGATGACTAAAATTTATCTGGTATCAAAATTTATAGAACTCGTCAAAAGAAGAATAACTGTATTTTTAGTTTTTCTCTACGATCACTGTTTGTTGAAATATCGCGAATTGAAAACGATGCAACGCAAGCCCCGCGAAAACGTTCCATACAAAACGGCTATAGAGAGATGACGTCACGTCTGGGTCACGCATGTAATTTTGTTTGTAAATGTATGGAGTCTGCAACTAAATCACGTTTATAAGAATAATAAGTGCGGATATATGGTTACCCCCCCCATAGTATTTTTTATTAGGGCTCTAATAAGTATATTTTGAAACGAAAAAATTGAAGTTTTTTCTTCTCAAGCTTCGTTCCTTTAAATCGCTATAGTTTCCATGACATACGTATTTTTAAAATTCTTTTTTTGTGGATATTATTTGAAAATGATCTACTACAACTTTAAACTTTCACGCTTTTCGGTTTTAGGTGTCTTCTACCCAATCATTGCGTAATAAGATAACTTATACATTTTTTGTAACGTTTAATTTTCTGGTTGGTATTTTTTGATTAATTATTATTAAACAAACTGGAACAAATTACCTTGCTACTCCGCGAAACCAGTGCCGGGCTAATTTATTCCTGTTTGTTGATATGGACCTTCGAAATGTAACGCCTGAATGTATTAATTACTATTATTATAATGTCTTGCCAGGGACCGCGCGCTGGAGGTGTGGGCGGAGGCGTCGGCGCACTTCTCCCGCGTGCTGCAGTGGGCGGCGCGGCGGCCGGCGCCCACGCCGACGCGCGTGCTGACTACGCTGCTGCGCACGTGCGCGCGCCTCATGCGCTCCGAGCTGTGCTGCGGCCGCGCGCTGCGCCACCTGCACACGCTGTTCCAGCTGCCGCACGCCGTGTTCCGCCGCCACTGCACCGTGGTGAGGCTCGCTGCCGGCGGTCGGCTATTAGACTGCCTGTCCATCACTCGAAGTGGACCGTTAGCTCTGCAATTTTTTTGGTCGATCTCGAAGGGTCCGGAACGGTCGCTCTGCGCTGGTGATTCCGGTCCGGTCCCTAATTTTACGCAGCCGTAGTTATACTGTATTAGACTGAAAGGTATTCGCGTTTACGGCTAGTTGAAGATATGAAGGATAAGTCTGTTTCGTCCAGATATCGTGCGGGCTGTACGAGCTGGTGAAGACGTCGGCGCAGAACGTGCACAGCGCCGAGGAGTGGGACATCGTGTTCTCCCTGCTGTGCGCGGCCGGCGCCGGCGCCTGGCCCGGCCACGCCGCGCCCGCCCGCGCCGGTCAGTGCCCGCCCCTGGTGCTTCCGCTCCATGCCTCCACAAAACAAACGTACTCACTCTTGACATTTCTGCTACTTGTATGGTAATAAATAAATGGGAACGTTCACAGCGTCCAGCAGGTCCGAAGGCTCGGAAGAGGAAGGCGAGCGGCGACCCACGTCCGCCTCGTCCGACAGCGAGCTGTCGCAGTCGCCGCGCGCGCACGGCTGGATACTGGTATCTCTTTTGGATATTCTTGTTCATAAATTGTTCGTTTGATTCGGGTCAGAGAGCTCAACGTACGGGAACTCGGCAGGTGAAAAACGAGCAGCCGAGTCCGGAGTCGGAGCTGGACACGGAGCAGGTGACGTTCCTGCCGTACCGGCGCGCGGCGCTGGCGCGCTGCTGCGAGGCGCTGGCGCTCGTGGTGCGCGACGTGGCGCACGTCACGCCGCACAACTGCCGCGCCGCCGTGCGCGCCGTCCGGCTGTTCGCGCGCGCCACGCTGCACGCAGGTATCACTGGACACGCAGCAGGTGACGTTCCTGCCGTACCGGCGCGCGGCGCTGGCGCGCTGCTGCGAGGCGCTGGCGCTCGTGGTGCGCGACGTGGCGCACGTCACGCCGCACAACTGCCGCGCCGCCGTGCGCGCCGTCCGGCTGTTCGCGCGCGCCACGCTGCACGCAGGTATCACTGGACACGCAGCAGGTGACGTTCCTGCCGTACCGGCGCGCGGCGCTGGCGCGCTGCTGCGAGGCGCTGGCGCTCGTGGTGCGCGACGTGGCGCACGTCACGCCGCACAACTGCCGCGCCGCCGTGCGCGCCGTCCGGCTGTTCGCGCGCGCCACGCTGCACGCAGGTATCACTGGACACGCAGCAGGTGACGTTCCTGCCGTACCGGCGCGCGGCGCTGGCGCGCTGCTGCGAGGCGCTGGCGCTCGTGGTGCGCGACGTGGCGCACGTCACGCCGCACAACTGCCGCGCCGCCGTGCGCGCCGTCCGGCTGTTCGCGCGCGCCACGCTGCACGCAGGTATCACTGGACACGCAGCAGGTGACGTTCCTGCCGTACCGGCGCGCGGCGCTGGCGCGCTGCTGCGAGGCGCTGGCGCTCGTGGTGCGCGACGTGGCGCACGTCACGCCGCACAACTGCCGCGCCGCCGTGCGCGCCGTCCGGCTGTTCGCGCGCGCCACGCTGCACGCAGGTATCACTGGACACGCAGCAGGTGACGTTCCTGCCGTACCGGCGCGCGGCGCTGGTATCACTGGACACTGTCGACCGCCACACGAATCGACAGAAGAGGGCCAGTTAATCTCGATTGAGTAAGAGCAAGCGAAGTAAGCTCGAGAGGGTTCAGCCGCCATATCTTACGGCATAGAATTGGCGATTTAAACACAAACGAAGCTTTATCGAGCCAAATTCGTTGCAACTCCACGCAAGACGCGTCGAAGTCAAAATAGCGGGGACCCTTCTCTCGCTACGCTGGATGCCTCGTTCTCTGAACTCGTCATATATTTGCGATCGAATGATGGGCTCTGTTTATTTTGGAGCTGCCTTGCTAAACTGACTGTGTTATCGTCACGTTTTCTAGGTTCCGTTTGCTTCCAACTACTGTCGCAAATTTGAGGAACTATTCACGCCAGATCGCCTGTAGCATCGTAAACGTGTAATATACGATAGATAGATTTGATATTGAAGCGTGGTTTTTGCCTCAGCCAAAAAGCCTCGCAAGGCGCAGGCGGGCCGCAAGCCGCGGCCGCAGTCGGCGCGGCGCGACAGCTTCGAGGAAACCAGCGACGAGGAGGACGACACGCTCGACCAGTACCACATGGTCAGTCTGCAGGTGTGTCGGTTTACTCTATCTATCTGTTTATCTATCCTAGCAATAGCTAGAATATACTAAGGCACCGAAAAGGTACCCACTCCGCATAAGGCAAACTACGGTTAATACCACGACGCTGGTCTAAATAAATAACTGCTATATGATGAGAGGCCTTAAAACACGAGTGTTTTAAGGCCTAATTATATACAGTTGCATAGATTACTTTATCTACACCCATATCATAACTGTAAAAAACCGTAACAGCAAAAAACCAACCAACGAATGACAACAGTAATGACGGCAATTCGATCTATCCGTCAAGACGAACGTTTTTTTAAATCATAGACAAACGAATGAAGTCCATATTCTCATGTCATTCGAGATCAAATGTCATGCGGTTTATATTAAAAGAACATATATTACGGGAGGTCACGACAAATTTGGCAACGATCACCAATATGGCTGATCGGAAGCTCACAAGATAAAGGGCAACTCCGTGATGCCAAATATGTCGGTCTGCCTGCGCTAAGTGGTTGCGTTATCGAAATATGGCGCCTGCAAAACCAGTTATCGTTCCCAAAAAAAAACGATAAATAAAATGGCTGAATAAAGTACAGAAAGGAAGTACCGGTTGCACTCATGTGAATTCTGTTAAAACTGAACAAATATTTGGTCGCGTTTCGAAGTTCAGCTCGTTTAAAGACCCTTGATCGTTGCCAAAAAAAACGATAACGGAAATGGCTGAATATGACGTGGTATAAAGTATCAGTATGTACGAGCTTAATGCACCAAAAGTGAAAAAATCTTTGGTCGCGTTTCGTAGTTATGAAGCGGTCTAGGTTACGATATCTCATACATTGTTGGAGTATTTTTTTCAAAAGCATTGGATAAATCAAGTTCAAACATATTTTTGGGGAATAAGCACAGTGTCAAAAACATCCTCCTACACTTCTTTAGCAAACCTACCCTCCTCCGGTTAGGGGTAAGTAAGATCTGGTATCCAAATGGAAGACAAATTCTTTCTCACCTGCTGAATCTTATCAGTTTCTGGGGGCCTAGCACGCTAGCTTTTATCGATGACATAAAGCATTTATCCCGTTCTAAGCAGTATGCGTGTGCAAAAGGGACGAATGTTTTATGTCAGCGATAAACGCTAGTGTGCTAGAGGGGCTGGATCCTATTCATTTCTTTTTCATCCACATCGACATTTAACGAAAAACAACCCTTAAACTTAACAGTTGTACGTTCTAATGAACGTAACGACATCATTACATAATTTCTACCGTCAAATCGAGGTTTGATGATAATAATTGTAAAAAGGCTTCGTTTATAGTTCTAAAATGAGTTTATTTTTCAAATGCTGCGTTTCTTTTGATTTATGATGATGATGATGGATTTGCAACTAGTTTCATCCCCAAAGCTTTGAGCCCTTTTCGGATCCCGTGTTTAGTGGCAGACTGATATAATAATAGCCTATGTACAAGTATGACAAAACATTAAAAAAATACATACTACAGCTTAAATTCAATAATAGACATAAAAACACCCTGCCAATCTGCTAAATATAAACTGATTTTATTTGATCCTTACGTCTAATATTCCTGTTATCAATAAAGAAACTTCTAAAAGTATAAACAAGCTCCATTTGTTGGCGTATCATCGGTATCTTACCTGCCGCTCAACGACGCCACTTCGCATCGCTTTGCAAAAGCGCCACTGTGTGCTTAACGGGAAAGACACAAACTATTCCGTTAAAATGTATACATGCGTGCCGCGCAACCATGCGGATACAGATTAGTGTGCATTCCTATAGATAAGTAGCCCACAATGATATAAATAACGCATACAAATAGCACAGAGCAAACAGTGTCTTTCTCAGCTTGAGCGTCAACAATTACCGAAATTTTCCAAACAGTTAGCTTGATAGTAAATGGCTTTTGTACACCTGATTTGAAATTAATGAAAACCAAACGCAAGTTAAACCGTCACTTAAACGTCTACCCTGTCTAAAAATTCTATGAACGGCACTGAACATCAAAGCAAGACTAGAGGTGACATTTCAAAAAGGAAAAGCTTCGGTAGATGAGGAAGGACTTGTCTTCTATTTGGATACCAGATCTTACTTATCTCTAACCGGAGGAGGGTAGGTTTGCTAAAGAAGTGTAGGAGGATGTTTTTGACACTGTGCTTATTCCCCAAAAATGTTTGAACTTGATTTATCCAATGCTTTTGAAAAAAATACTCCAACAATGTATGAGATATTGTAACCTAGACCGCTTCATAACTACGAAACGCGACCAAAGATGTTTTCAGTTTTGGTGCATTAAGCTCGTACATACTGATACTTTATACCACGTCATATTCAGCCATTTCCGTTATCGGTTTTTTTTGGCAACGATCCAAGGGTCTTTAAACGAGCTGAACTTCGAAACGCGACCAAATATTTGTTCAGTTTTAGCAGAATTCACATGAGTGCAACCGGTACTTCCTTTCTGTACTTTATTCAGCCATTTTACTTATCGTTTTTTTTTTGGGAACAATAACTGGTTTTACAGGCGCCGTATTTCGATAACGCAACCACTTAGCGCAGGCAGACCGACATATTTGGCATCACGGAGTTGCCCTTTATCTTGTGAGCTTCCGATCAGCCATATTGGTGATCGTTGCCAAATTTGTCGTGACCTCCTAGTCTAATACTGGATTGACGTCTCATATCGATAACTGTTTTAATATGTATGGATACTAGAATAGACCCCCACTTGAATTTTGACAGCGGTTCCAAATTTAAACTCATAACATTACAGAAATCGGTACTGTAATGACCATTAAAGTAGAGATTTGTCTACTACCACAGACAAGAAAGTTCTCATAATAAAACTGGTTGTAATAATGCTGGTCATTTCCTACGGTTTTTGAACGCATTATAGAGCAGTAATGATATGTGTGTAGATAAATAAATAATCAGCTCAGCTACCGGAGTTTTCTTGTTTTTGCCCAAATAATTTGTTGTAGTATAGTATAAATGTCAGTACCTTTGTTACAGCTGTTAGATCTCATGCACACGCTCCACAGCCGGACGGCGCAAATATTCAAGTGGTGGCGTGACGAGGCCGACCAGGAGCAAGGTATGAATAAGGTTTTTGATTAACTAACGTAACTAAAAACTAAACTAACTAAACTTAAACTAAGCCACACGTCGCCGAAGTAACGTGCTAATTTTAATGTTTAAATGTTTTGTTTTATAAATTTGTATGTTAGTCTTTAAGGTATTTTTTCTATGGGCCTATGCAGCCTGAAATAAATGGTTCTATTCTATTCTATTAAAATTTGAAGTTCCATTTTTAAAACAATATTTTTGGAGACGGTACTTTATACCTTGGTGGCCTTGTCATCAAAACTACACGATCATACCAAATTTGGAATCCCGAATGCTGTAGGTACGGTCAGCGTCATAAACATATATACGTTACTAAGACGTCAAAAATATCTAATCACTCTTATACCATTACACATAAGGTCGATGTATACATATTTTGACGCTATGGCTGTATATATATATTTACAGCTGACTGTACGTCAAAATGGACTTAAATGCAAGTTTAATAAAGTCTGTATACGTCATTACAGGAGCTGAAGATTATGACCTATGGGAAGTGGCGTGGAAACCTCTATTGCAAGGGATAGCAGAATTTTGTACAGACAGACGGAAACAGGTAAGTCTATATAGAAACCAGTACACTGTATGTCAGTTACAATTAGAAAAAAAACACATTATGTTCCTTTCGCATCAAGTTTTTATGTGCAAACATTTTTTAGTTTTACGGTCTTTTGATTCTTGATATCATGGAATCCTTTTTTAAACTCTTAATTATCTATACCTTGAGACAAATTTATGCAATTCCGTTGGATGATGTCAGGCGAATGTTCGTTTCGTGTGAGGCATTTTACGACGCCTTATTGTGTTGTGACAGATTAGGGGCTTTCACGATAAAGTGTCGTTGTAACCGATTTTTCTTTGTGTTATTATTAGCGTTTAAATTTAATATTTTGAAGCGTCGGTGCTAATATTTATACAAGTCGTAGTCACTCACGCGTAAACTCATGTTTACTGTTTCTGTCATTCGTTCCGTACTCGTACACAGTTAAAATTATGTTATCAAACTTATTAACTTTTTCAACGCCACAAGTACAAAAGTCATTCATAAGCAAAGTTTTTTTTGTAAGTGACAAAGTCGAACCTCATGCGATTGTACGTAGTTCACTTCTATATTCTACCCGTTGACGGATATATCGGTCTCGGCGTTGAAAAGGCTAAATCGGATCAGAGATCCCTAGTTTACCGTGGCGTCGTGTCTTTCAGGTGTCCAACAGCGCCATAGCGTACCTGCAGCGCGCGCTGCTGGCGCCCGGGCTGCACGCGCTGGGCGGCGCGCGCTGGGAGGCTTGCTTCGCGCGCGTGCTGTTCCCGCTGCTGGAGCGCGTGGCGCCGCCCGCCGCCAGCCGCGCCAACACCATCCTGTGCAAGGTGGCCGCCAGCTCCTGTACTTTCAGCTTCTATTTTTTAACAAACTGGAACAAATTACCTTGCCAAATCAGTGCCGGGCTCGTGCGAAACAGCTGCGTCTGGGCGACATATATATATTCATGCAAAAACCCACCCTCCACCGCTTCCACACGAAACAACATATATCACACAGACTCGACCACACACCACCACCACTAGACACTAAAACTGCACGATCGACGCGCGTTTCGCCTCTGTACGAGGCATCATCCGGATCTGATAGTACGACCGTTCGCTGCTTGAACGAATGGCGTTCTATTTTTTGCTGGCCGCGCTCCCTCCGAAGGATGGTGTGCTAAGCGAGCGTGTCGTGCGGCAGGTGTTCCTGCACCACCTGTCGGCGCTGGCACCGCGGCCCACGTTCGGCGCGCTGTGGCTGCGCGTGGTGGGCGTGCAGCGCGCGCTCATCTCCGCGCCGGACGACCCGCTCACCGAGGCGGCGCTCGAGTCGCTCAAGAACATGATCCTCGTCATGCACTCAGTGCGGGTGAGTGAGACGCGCGCCAGGTGTTCCTGCACCAGCTTTAGAAAAGAATAGAACCATTTATTTCAGGCTGCATAGGTCCATAGAAAAAATACCTCAAGGACTAACATACATATTTATAAAACAAAAAACATTAAAATTAGCTATAAAAGCACGCTAGCATTTATCGCATACATAAACGCTTTGGTCCCTCTCGCACACGCATACTGGTTAGAACGGGATGAATGCTTTATGTCAGCGATAAAAGCTAGCGTGCTAGACCCCCTGTCGGCGCGAGGCCACGCTGTGGTATATAGCTAGAGCAGTGAATCAGACCTTGCCAAAAATTCGTCCCGATGGAATTCACTTCCAGCGACTGTATTTTCGTACAATTATAATCTGGCTCTCTTCAAAACGAGAGCAGGGGGTTAAACTCCGCACTGAAGGTACGCTCGGCCGCCTCTCCTACAGCGTAGACAAAACGCAGCTGGTTGTCGGCTCGCCGCGCGGCGGGTCGGCGGGAAGTTGCGTGGGAAGGCGGACGCGGGCGGCGCGTTCCTTTTAACGCGGACCACCTAGCGAATGTGTATGAAGTAATACGTACTTTTTGGGCATGTTTATAAAGTTGGAATTCGTTTAATCGCGGTCGAAAAAGAGATGTTTCTGTACGTTAGTACTAATATTTAGGCTTGCAACGAATATTCGGTTACTATTCGGTATTCGGCCTATTCGGCTGCTTTTATTATATTCGGCCGAATGCCGAATATTCTTGTTTTGTATGTTGATTTGTAGTTTCTTGCCCTTTAGGCTGCGTGGGAACCAACTTATGATATTCTTCACTGTGATTATTTTTTAATTGATTTAACATTCCTGATGTAGTCGCCTTTCTTCCAACGCCACCACGAGAAAATTTTATTTCGCACAGTTTACACACAGCATTTTTTGGGTCATTTACATCGTCCTCGAAATATGTCCATATAGGCGATTTCTTTTTAGAGGCCATAATCGATTTATTTAATTTTGTATCTTTTGTTCAACAACATCAATATGGTGTTGCAGATATTCACGACCGCTGAGGGTTACAACGACTTGTGGTACATCACGTGGGAGAAGATCGGCGAGTTCCTCCCCAACCTCAAGGAAGAGTTGTTCCCGGAAGGTGAGACAGTTTCGATCACTGTAGGTGAACCTATGGAACCTATAGAAAATGAGAAAGAGTTTATTAGTTTTAAACAGTTTATTTCTTCACTTTGCGAGAAACAAAAATGCTTTGACTAAGGCTTTACGTAATGTATGTTGAAATCTCCTATGTAATATGTTTCCTATAATATACTTTTTATCTTGTAAGTTTGAAAACTGTTTAGGTATCGAGATTACAAAGTTAAATTTGTCTTTCAGTTCGACAAATTATCTATGTACATACAAATTCTTACGAAACCCTCAGCAGGGGGGTTCCACTCCGCAATGTAGGTGCGCTCGCCGCATGACCTATGGCATAGGTTAATCGCAGTAGGTTGCCGGCTTGCCGCGCGCGCCCGCTCACTCTGTGTCGTGCGTTGTGATAGTATTACAGTAAGCAGCCCAACCCTAGCGGTGCGCTAGGGCATTGCGGGTGAAAGGCGGGCGCGGGCGGCGCCTTCCTTTCGACGCATGCCGCCTGGCGAATGTTTATGAAGTAATACGAACTTTTTGGACCTGATCATAAAGTTGGAATTCGTTTAATGGCGGTCGAAAAAGAGAAGTTTCTGTACGTTAGTACTATTATTTATTCTGTGCCCTCAGTTCATAATTCCAAATGATTTCCAGTGCAAGACGTGAAACCGCCGCCGAGCGTCCCGGCGCCGCAGCCCACTCTAGTCCCGCCGCCCCCCACCCTCCTGCCGGCCGCGCCCGCCCCGTACGTCCCGCCAACATTGCTCCACGGTCCCTACAACCCCCCGCCGACGTTGGCCCAAACCCCCTCCAGCGTGTCGCCAACGTTGGTCCAGACCTCCTACAGCGTATCGCCGACGTTGGCCCAGACGCCGTCGCCCGTAACCGTCGGCGCGCCGGCGCTGGTTGCGCCCGCGCCGGTGAGCGGGATGGTGCCCATCCGGAACCAGCTGTACGATCAGCCCGGGCTGACTTCATCGGTGCTGCTGCAGCCCTTGAATGAGGTAGGTTTCTACTATAGATTAGAAAAGAAATGGTTTCGATTTTTACTTTAAAAAGCCGCTTTTTTGTTTACACGTTGTCCGGCCATAAGTTAACTCCATGGAGTGGCTTCATTGGTGTATAGGAGCAAATGCTCATATATTTGTAAGTTACTCCATAATGTGTTTTTTTTTATTGTTATAATTTATAACAATTTTATTTAAATTGAAAGTTTACAAACTCCTTTTGACATGTTTTGTTCCTTTCATTCGGAAACAAACGTCACAGTGACAGATAAATACTTACATCTGTATTAACTAATGTAAAGTAAGAAAAAAAAGTAAAAAAGTTTATTAAATTAGTAAAAATTTCACAATGGGTTAAGTAGGTATAAAGGGTTACAATTAATTAAATATTGTTATTTGGCTTACATATAGCGAAATCATAATAGTCTAAGCTTTGGCACTTAATAACAAAACAGCAACGCAATAAAATCTAGAATAAGAATGACCCCAAACTAGGCTAGGCCTGTATCTTGAGGACCATGGGTGCGGTTTACCATTTATTTATTATTTATGTAGCCTTCATGAATAACGGACCAAATCTTCATCCCTTCTTTTCTCTTCCCATACCTAACCTCCGTCTCTGATTCCAGATGGTCTCCACGCCTATAGGGATATCGCTGCAGTCACAAGTACCCGTGCTCTACCGCGCGCCCGAGCCCGCCCCCGCGCCCCCGCCGCCCCCGCCGCCAGCTGACTCCAAAACAACCATCCTCGACATCGTCGATGACACATTACCAACCGACAACCTAGAACAGAGCGAGCTATACGCCGAATACTTGACGAATCCCTACAACGATACGAAGTTGTCACCTAAAGAAGCAGTCTTATACGACCCTGAGGACCCTGGGCATCCCGAGATAGAACTCCGCAATCCCCTGCTAGCCTTAGATAAGAAGTCGTTAAGTGCGAATGCCACTCCTTTGCATGCAAAGAAGGCTCATTTCGGCTCGACCGACAACGTGAGACAGGAGGGCGTTTTCGACTTCACGAATTACTTCGGGTCCGTCAATCAGCTCATCTCGCCCGGTTCCGAAGTGTTCGACGCGCTCAGTGGAGACGGATAGCTGGACGAGCGCGATGTGGGGACATGGCTGTAATAGTGCGTTACACGTCTAGGACGGTAAAATAAAAAATGTCTCAGGTACTCGATAAACATGCGATCTGAGGTCTTTTTTGTATCACCGTGAAGTGTGTACACAGTTTAACGTCTTACCCTGGGTCGAAAGTGGGATTTTCTGTACGCAGCGGGCGGTAAATGTTACTTACAGCTCAGGGGGACGTAAATAGTTGTTACTCAGAGATGTCGAGATGTCAATTTGAGCTCAATATCAGTTTACTTCATACTTCCCACATAGTCGTATGAAATCGTTAATTTACAGCTATATCCATTTTGTCAAATTGATGTACATTCGGGAACTCTGTGATTGTTTTAAAACACAAAACATTGTGTTTCGTTGTTAGAATAATACTACATTAATATTGGGGTACCTTGTGACTACGGCCTAGCGTAATTCAGCGTTTATTTTTTAATATCTATAACTATGACATTCCAGGCACGTCATCATTTTTTAAATTATTTAATTATACAGTCGACCAGGCTGAACTCCGTGCCGCTGTAAGACCTTGTTGTGATGACTCATCGCTGTTATATTAAAACAGTTTATATGAAAGGTCATTATGACATGGTTCTACAGCGACCCGGAATAAATTTTGGTTGACTATGCCTAGTGAATTTATATAGAACGTGTTTGTCCTAATATTTAAATCTGTCTGTATATAAAAGTTTTACTTATAGCGGTAAGCGTTTAGGTTATGTTCCATTATACTTTAGAGAGTGAAAATAACATACAGACACGCTTTGATTTAAATTATTAACCCACAACCGTAGGTACGCTCGACCGCCGTGCCTATGGCATAGGCAAATCGCAGTAGGCTGTCGGCTTGCCGCGCGCCCGCTCGCTCGCCCCCGCCGTGTCAGTGTAATTGGAAACGAATGCCGCGCAACCCTAGCGTCTCGCCGGGAGTAGCGGGGGGGAAGGCGGGCGCGGGGCGCGCGTTCCTTTTGACTCGCGCCGCCTGGCGCATGGTGTATGAAGTAATACGAACTTTTTGAGCGTGTTAATGAAGTTGGAATTCGTTTAATCGCGGTCGTAAAAGAGAAGTTTCTGTACTATAATTTATTCTGTGCCAGTTATTTACGCGCTTTGACCAAAACCGAACATGTCAGCCATTTTCTTACTCAATTGAATACCTACAAATAGACTCTGTAAACATGAATTGTAATACCTACTTGTGTCTTGTAACTTGTTTATCTAAGTACTGCACGCACATTACCAATTTTAATTGTGCAGTCAGCTCATGAAAATTAATGTTAAATATAGTTAGAAAGAAATAACGAAAGAAAATAGGTTATTCGGTGCTCAGAAGTTAGTACTTAGGGTGAATTTACAACTAAGGGACCGAAAAGGTACTCTTCTTAGGTTCTACATAATGCCTAAAGCTTAGAACGTTGTTATTGTAAACATCAATGCCTGTCAGTCGTGCAACGTCTTTGTTAGTTACTGTGACATAGTTCTAACCTGCTCGACATTGTGAGCCTACTGTACAAACAACAGCAGGACCCCAATTCATAAACGAGACCGGCGACAGGTGACAGTGACAACTGCAATCAATCTGCAAAGTCTGTAGCGTTACTTGTCGACACACTAATGTACGGCGAATTGTCACTGTCAAATTGGGTCCAGATATACCCACTTGGCCTAAAAGAGGCAGCGTCAGAAATAGCTACAAGTTGGAAGCGGTCAAAAATATGGTCGATTTTTGATTTTTAACGTGCTTGACATTCGCCAGCCGCGGGCCAATCAAATACGCGAGGGTATATTTTAGCCGCCACTGATTGGCGCGCGGCGATTTTAAAGCGATTAACAGTCAAAAATCACCTCGCTGCACACGGTTCTTGAACTTATGCCTTTTTGACTGTATTAGTACGTACATTACACCCTGAGGGTGGTGAAATAAATTCCCCTGGCCAGGAAGTGGAAATTTCTGCTCGCGTAGCGGGCGGTTTCTTACGGCCCGAGGTGACTTAAAAACATATGCAGTTAGTCTATTTTCAGTTTACTTTTAGTAAATGATGGCATGAAAGCTTCAAACGCCCACTGCTATAAGTTATTCTGATTACTACCTACTAGTATTAATATAACGTATTGTGTATATGAAATACTGAAGTGTATCTACCAGGGTCTTTCAGGATGTGTAAATTGTAATTAAAACACTTCTTTTGTATAGAGAGCTATATATACCTATCGATGTAATATATGTTTAACAATTTATTATTAAAAGTGTTTAACAGATTCACCTAATTGTTTGATTTTTTATGAGTTATTCCTACTTGTGTGATGAGATATAGTTCATTTGTTTAGGTATTTAAAATAAGGTAAACAAAATAAACACGTCACTCGGCGCATCAACCAATCAAATCAATCTTTTGGGTCTCCACAGATTTTAAAGATTGACTTGATTGGTTGATTTGCCGAGTCACGTGACTATTTGATTTACCTTATTTTAAGTACCTAAAGAAATAAACTAAAGTTTTTTTATTTTTAGGCTTCCACACTAAAAAATATTCAGGTTAGTATTTTCTTATGTTTTCGTGACTTGAAGACATTGAAATGAAACAATTTAAACGGTTTTATATTTAGTTTTTAATTTTTTCAATTATTTTTCAAAATTGGGTAGTTTGTATTCTAAGTTTTTTGTCAGTCTGCCCGTGAACAGGAGACCTGTAAAGGGCTCGAAACGTCGGGAATTAGATTCGTTACAATACACGCGATATAAACCGTTTAAATTGTTTTATTTTAATATTTGGGTATATGAGGGTTCCAATTTGTATAAGTTGTAACTGGAGTGCGATTTTTGAATCTCACCGGGTGACTAAAGTTCGCCAAAATGGCCGTTTTTCATAGAAATGCGGCCATTTTGATGAGCTTCAGTCACCTGGTGAGATTCAAAAATTGCATTTGAATCTCACCGGGTAACTAAAGCTCACTAAAATAGCCGTTTTTCATAGAGATTCGACCACTTTGGTGAGCTCTAGTCACCTGGTGAGATTCAAATATTGCACCCCTGGTGTGCAAGAAACTCAGTAAATAAGATTAGGTAAAGAAACTAAAAATTCAACAGTTCACATGGAGACGTGGCGCGGCGTCATAGAACGTCACGGGCTGCTCGAACACAAATAAAACAAAAAGTTTGTATCAAAATTCAACAGTATATTTATTCAATATATTTACAATATTTACAGTCCGTACAAACGAGAGCGCCTTCACAGAAGGCAGAGAGGCACTTAGTCTTCACACAGAGTCTGGCACTACACCCGGGAGACGGGCAGCGGTCTCTTGTAGTAGGGGTGGTGCGTCCGCAGCAGCGGCGGCGAGCAGCACGGCGCCTTGCGCGGCGGACACAGCGCGCGCCGCCACACCGCCACCGACTTGCGCGACCACGCCCACGCGCCCGCCGCCGCGCCGCTCGCCAGCGCCAGGCACGCCGCCAGCGCGCCCGCGCCCGCCGCCGGCGCCGCGCCGCCCGCCTCCTGCGCCGCCAGCTGCGCCAGCGCGCCCGGCGCCTCGCGCGCGCGCGCCTCCCACACGCGCAGCGCCGTCCCGCCCGCCGCCAGCGCCAGGTACAGCAGCCCGCACGCGGCCGCGCGCGCCGCCAGCCGGCCCACGCGCCGCGCGCCGCGCGCGTCCAGCGCGCGCCGCACGCGCGCCACGCCCGGGCCCGCGCCCGCGCCCAGCGCCGCCGCCGCCAGCAGCAGCGCGCCGCGCGGCACGCCCAGCAGCGCCGCGGCCGCCGCGTCCGCCACGCCGCACGTGCCCGTCAGCTCGTCGGCCGCCACGCGCCGCAGCGCCAGCGCGGCCGCCGTCCAGGCGCCGGCCCAGCCCCAGGCCGCGGCGTGCAGGTAGGCGGCCGCGCGCTCCAGCGCCTCCGTGGACCACTCGCTGGCCGCCGTCAGGTACCACGCCACGCACGCGTTGGCCAGCCACGCGTCGGCCGCCAGCGTGCAGTAGTACGTCAGCGAGAAGAACGCCGCGCACGCCGGGGCCGCCAGCCCGTCCGCGGCCAGCGCCGGCCCGGCGCACGACACGGGCGCCGCGCCCAGCCAGCCGCGCGCCGCGTGCGCCAGCGCCACCACGGCGTGGCACGCCGCCATCCACACCACGGGCCGCTCCGGGTAGCGGTACCGCGCCGGCTCCGCGCAGAACGTCAGCAGGGCGAACGACGTCGACAGCAGCGCGAGCCAGGCGAGCGCCGTCATCCATATCTCGGCGGCCCGCTTGTCGCGCTGCGAGTAGCGCGCGGGCTGGCCGCAGGCGGGCCAGCACTCGCCGGTGGGCGCGCGCGTGTGCGCCGGCGGGCAGCCGTGGTCGCGCGGCTCGAGCTCGGCGAAGGGCCAGCGCGGCGGCGGCGGCGGCTCGGGCTCGGACTCGCTGGCGTTGGGCGGCCGCATGCACAGCCGGCGGTCGGCTCGCAGCGGGAACAGGGCGCAGTCCAGCGCGAGGGTGGGCGCGAGCGTCTTCAGCTGATCCTTGCAGTCGTCGGCGACGGTCTCGCACAGCGCGCGGCAGGCGCTCACGGAGCCCGAGACCTGCTCGGAGCACAGCGGGGCGAAGGCCGAGCACAGCAGGAAGCGAGCGTGCATGGAACACCCGCTCGACAGGATGCCAGCGAATGCAGTCATCTGGAATAAGAAAAAAAAACAACATGAGCATCTGAAAGATTACAATCTCACCTAAACTAAAATTACAGATGAATACATACGTAGCATTTAATTATTCTAATAGGAGGGAATACAGATTCCGATACGTGAGGAAAACTTGAGAATTTTAAATAAAAGCTAAAGATTTTTTGTATTTTATACTTGTGTAAAAAAAACCTTTAGATTTCATATTAATTTGTTCTTATGTACCTACGAGTATTCCTCGCGTATTTTCGTATGTAGTTTAAACTTTTCTCAGTAATGATTTAATATTTTAAGTACGCAACTTAATCATTGATGTTACGCATTTTTCAATCGCCCTTCCAACTCAGTAATTGGCCTATTGCACCGCAAAATATTTAGATAACGGTGCCACCGCAAAATAAACCACAAAGGTCACTGTCATCCAAGGTGTAAAAGGCTCACCACCGCATCGGTTACTTGACGATGTAACTAGTTACTGTACATGCCTAGTTAGTGGCTGCACTAACGGGTAAATAAGTCTATAGCGCAAACGAATCACTAACAGCCCAACCTTGACGACAAGCTCCGCGTTCAGCCTGTTCCCATGCACGGCGTTGACGTAAAAACACGGGTGACGAGACAATGGCAAGGTCACGAGGAGAACAGTTTTTGTTTTGGACGGATGTCGGAATTAAGGGGCTCGCGAGCTGTCGACAGTTTTTGTAAGTAGAAGGGTAGTTAGGCGTGACTTGCGTTACCGGTTTGGAGAGCGACCATTAAAAGCGCATGTTGTAACTCAGTGGGCCTAAAATTAGTGCCCAAGTTTAATTTATTTAATTGTAACCCAGTGAGGCTTATATTATTGCCCAACTTTAATTTATATCTACTATACTACTTAGACAAAGACGCAGGGACGGATAACTGAACTTAGTCGGTCATATTAAGGCTCCTGAATTTAATTAATTGTGGTGTTTACTTTGACAACATTAGCACATTTTAATGTTAATTTGTACAATTAAATCGTATGACATTACTAAAACGCAGAAGGCTGGTTGTCATTTATTGTTGATTCATGATAGTCATGCCGACATTGTTTTTAGTAGGCATTTTTTCCCCCCATGGCATAGGGAGGTAAACGAGCATGCGGGTCACCTGATGGGAAGTGATCCCCGCCGCCCATAGGAACTAGCGATCCCAAGAGAGTCGCTGATCCGTTGCCCGCCTTTAATCCCCTCGTAGGCCGCTAGCTTGATAGACTGTTTGTTGTTCTTTGCGAAAAAAAGGTCCGACCAGATAATACTTAAGTAACACTCAAAAAACGATGCAAACCTTTTAATGTAGACTCCTAAATAGTTTACTTTTAAAACTGGCTCTAATCAAAAGGTTTACCCAAATCGTAACAAAAACACACATTGCGTTTCTAGCGAACTTGCTGCCGGCTATCCAAGGATTTCAACGGTTAACTGAGCATTGTCGATTTTCGTGAAGCTGCAAGCAAAAAACGATTTCACGAAACTATCGGCCTTGGGTTTGTAGGCGGGCAATTAGAGATGCTTCTGTGAAAGAAATTCACGCTTCGACGCACTCCTTTGGTATAAGGATGGTTATCCTAATAAGGAGCTGGAGCACCGCATTGCTTCGTTATGCTCGGTGATGCATTCGCTTGCATAGTTGTGGAGTGATTTTGAATGGAGAATATGGAGCTCAATGTAGGGTAGAAGTTCGGAAAAGGCTCAAAATCGGTTAACAATATTTTCATGAGTAGGAGTAAGTATGCCCATGGGGTCTTAATTCAGACAAAACATAATGAGTCTTAAATTACGATCCATAGATGGCATCATATTCATCTCAAAATTAGTATATATTAAAGCTATACTTGGTATGGTATTACAATGCTCTCCTTTTCTTCCATTTTTCCTAGATCTTAACTACATACAAATACTAGTTTATCTTCTCTACGGGCCGAACATGACTACTTAAGTTTTATTTATCTCTCTATGAGTCTCTTTCTAATGATACTAATTAGAGAGAGTCGCAGTTCCCGATTTTTACATTTTAAGAATAAATCAAAAAAATAGCAAAATGGCATAAAATTTACAAAATCCTATCAAAGCATACCTTTGACAAAAAACCCAAATTTCGTCTCAAATAACACGGAACCGTATCGTAGCTTTATACGAAGTTTCTTTATAGAATTGTTTTTTTTTTGTGGAATCCTCCCGATTATCCGTCCTTACCTGGTTATCCCATTAGCCGATGGATCGCACTTGAAGCGGCTAGTTTTTACAAACGCTTCGGCGCACAACTCGAGCAAACAGTGTTGTTTGCGCTCGCGCAGCAAAGAGGTTTAGAATGCCGATGCCGGCCCCTTAAGAGTTTTGGTTAAGGAGGAGCCATTACTTTTTATCATCCTAATATGGAAGTATTAATAAAAGTTGGTATACATTCTTTTACCAACAAATTATACAGGCACTTCGGGATCCAATATTTCTTATAAAGTTGGGAATTAGGCAAGATTAAATAAATAAATATCTCAGGACAATTCACACCAATTGCCCTAGTTCCAAGCTAAGTAAACCTTGTGGCATGGGTACTAGACAACGGATATACATACTTAAATAGATAGATAAATACTTAAGTAAATACGTATAACATCCAAGACTCGGGTACAAATATTCATATTCATCATACAAACATTTGCCCTTCCCGGGAATCGAACCCGGAACCTCTAGCTTCATAGTCAGGGTTACTAACCACTAGGCTATCCGGTCGTCCGATTGATATGTAACAATTTGTATAGCTTTTAGTATTTTCTAAGCACACCTAATCATCATCATCTCCAGCCTGTTTAAGTCCCACTGTTGGGCACAGGGCTTTCTCATAACGAGAGGGATTGGGTGTTAACTCCCACCTACGTCCAGGCTGGAATGTAAACTTCACACACTCGCATTAAATTGCTGTGCAAATCTTTTGCTTGCATATATTTTTTCATTACCCAAAAAGTGTATATACTGACAGTGTGTGCGTAAGTGTACTATCGAGACCATACTACTTTCGAGTTGCCTGGTGAAGTGGTAAAAAGAGGCAGGCGGTTCGCGTGATGGTATGCAGTTACCGCCGCCTTCATACTCGTATTATGAATACTTGTCAAGCACTATGTGTAAATTCGGTTTTTAATTATGTCATTTAATTTTGAACAGACGTTATTCATATATACTTTTACATCCGACGTGATGTAGGTACCTACTTGCTAATAATCGATTAAAAATAACTTCGCAACATAATATGACTGTCGTTTGCCGCCAAAGGCAGTTACTACTACAGTAACACGATATATTAAATAACAAACGCCAAGCGATATTTGATAACGTACGTTCCTCGAATGAAACGTCAACTACAGGTAGCCCCTTAACAAACATTGGCTCAAACGTTCGGCCAAGTGGTTTCGGATGTTTTGGATCACATACAAGGGTTTCTATTGATACATATACCAACTAAAAATCCATGTTTGAGTCAATGGAAACTCCACCATATATCATAGGCCATAAAAGTCATAGGTTTTTTAAAAGCTTATTTCTTGGTTTGTTTACTTTATCTAATCCATTGAGTTGGTTCAGAAACGTATTTATTTGCTTGAATAAATACTCTATAGTCGAGTGCTGAGTGAACGTCATGAAAGCCATGTAGAGTTTATTCAAGACCTTTTTATTCCTGCTTGCGTGCTACTTACTAATTTCACGGCTTGTAATAAAAATGAAACACCACTTTATTATTTTATATGTAATCATTAATAATAGAATTTAATGCATTGTGGTTGAAGCCCTTTTAATAACGTTGATATTTTACCGTATAAAGTGTATATTCGTCAAAATGATTATCTACTAGCTAACGAGTAGGCGTACTTAGTTAAGGCACACAGAAAGGCGACGTCAAAGGTTACCGTTGTCTATAAAACAAATTTTAAAAACGGTTCAAACCGACCATTCCCAAGCTTTTACCTTGTAAATAGGTATACATATAAACATTCATCAATCCAATGACCCTCGACAACAAAGGCAGTCAACGCAGTGACAAAAAAATTAATTACCGAAGCGAGTCCGAAAATACCCGAGTGCGCTGCGCCGGCGACGCTTTGATGTGCGCAGTGCATAGGGTTGTCACAGTTAATGCCTTGGAAGCAGTGTAATTAGAATTCTGCCAGAAGTACTTATAGCTATAATAAACTTTTATTAAAGAATATTTAATACACTAAAATTAACACTGGCATTAATTTAACATCGATCATTTGATTGTCGTTTTTTTGGTGCCTACTATTTAAATTTTATATTCTACCGAAATAGTAACATAAAATTTAAATTTTAAAATAAAATCATAGTTTGGCAAATGATACTAGGGTAAAATAAATCCTGGAATTTGATAAAAACTTGTGCCGTTTTTTGATACTGTAATTTATTGTACAGTAGGTTACTTCTTCCAATTACGTGTCTATAATCACATACGGCATTAAATAAAACAATAATCTCTTTAAAAATTGTATTTCTCTCAATCAATTCGGTTGAGGTTGTGACAACCCTGCGTTGCTTTGATGTTCAGGACAGTTGGGACTTGGGAACGTCGTCCAATGTGTTTGTGATGGACCGTGCGGGCAAAGAATAGAACTTAATAACTTACAAGTTTGTTTCAAGTATGTGTCGTGTTGTGTGACAACACGCTATCGATATCGTGGTTTGAACAGAAAAATATGGTCCTGTTAAATCAACACTTCTTAACGCGAGTAATGTCTATTAAACTCTCTTGCTCTCTTTTAGTCAAAAGTAGACTGGTGAATGAAAAACATTACCCTTCCTTTTGGCTTGGCCGTAGTCAGGTAAAAACTGAATGATTACGTTTCAGTGTTACAAGACTCCAAACCATTAGACGTTATTAATCAAGATAGAGTTGAGTTTCTGCACTAGGGGATAGGCAGCATCTGATACAGGCTGTTTATTCACCTTCCCCTGAAGTTCATCCACATGAGTGGGTTTTATGGGGAAAGTTAGCTTCATCAAGGTAGGTTATACAAACTTATATGGTAATATGTATAGCCGGATATAGGTTCGTATGTTTATACGAACCTGTGTCTGGCGGCAGTCTGGTAAAAACAAAACTTTTCTGCATCGCCTGTTTGATGCTTACGTATGTAAAATTGTACTTAATTGAATAGCAATGGCTGAATAAACAGTCGGGATAGTGCCATACACAACAGCAGGTTCAAAAAAGGTTTTAAATCATGACCTCCGTCAATATACGAAGTTCTTGTCTATAAAATTAAATAACCCTAAACATATCACTTCCTATGTTTATCTATTTCTTTGTTTTAAATGTTTGGCATTCCCTCCCGTTTATATTTATAGTGCACTTAGAGAGCGCACCCACGTGTTAAGCGACACGGCACTTCAAACGCACCGATATAGCTGATCAAAGTGAGTAGTCCGCGGGTTCATAATTAACGTTCTGAAAGGTTTAAAAAAAGGAATTTGAGACGTCGCGTAGCTGGCATTTTTTCGGAGCTTCAGACAACTTTTGAAGGCTATGTGCAATTTGGACCCAGCAGAAACTCTTTAGGTGACAATTTATACGACTACTTAAACGTAATGCATTGGAACTTTCCCTGTTTACGGTTATGGGATGCAAGGATCATTTAGATCACCGCTGGAAATTATCACCGCCGATATATATTGAACTCTTAGGGAAAACCCCCCATAGTTTCTTAACTAGGTTCTTGATGGACGACGAGGGTACCAGCTCTATTCTCCCCGGTAAAGCACCAATGGGGTGATTTTTGAGTTTTGAGCGCACGACACTTGCCAGTCGCGCCCCAATCAGCTCCGGATAAAATTTACGCTCGCGTATTTGATTGGCCCGCGACTGGCGAGTGTTGAGCGCTCGGTTGGACCCGCAGGACTGCCAATGGCTCTGCGCGTGTGCACAGGCATCGGTGTGTGTTAAAAATCAGTTGAACCGCCTGCCCGTTTATCGGTTTTAGAATAAAAAGTAATGCGCCCCGGCCTTGCTCCCTTTTAGCCAGGCCGCTGGCTGTAAACATACGCATAATACACAGAGCTAGTGGAGCGAGTGTACAGTATACTCCGTGTTGGTGAATTGTACACAACTCAGGAAGTCTTCATTGGTGCGGCGGCCCTTTGATGTATAAATTGGGATAGGGTTGACTAAAATTACTTAAGCTATTAATTTATTATCTTTATCTCTTTATCTTTATCAATCCGGGATTGTGGCAGACTCGCCTCAAGATAAACTATTAAATATAGACTTTTCTTATTGAAAACACACATTTCAATACAATACTAAATTAGTTGACAACGCGCAATATCGACTCCACTTCATATTATAAAAAACCTTTTAATATTTTACTTTAAAGCCAGGCGAAGCTCTAACCTCCGTGACAACCTTTATTTAAATCCCTCACTCCGAGCAACAAGAACAGGTACGCCTCAGCAAAACAAGTGACAATCAAGCTCTATCAAAGTCGCCATCGACAGCCCTGCCCCGAGCGGCCGCTAATGAAAACAAAACCCGCGCTGCGCAGGCGGTTTATTTTGCTATGAATTGGTCCGTTTATTTTGCTAGCGAATTACGCGGCGTAAATCTCCGGTACGGAGAGGTCACTTACCCGGCCCTGTCTTAATAACTTTAGACATGGAACATTTAGTGCATTCCTGAGCAGTTAGGTATATCATCATCAAGCTGTACTAGATAAGATGTCGTAAAGTAGGGTTTTCTAACGTAACATTACTATTGTTATATGTATGAGGAACAATGTTTAATCCGATAGTTTTATTAACCGAGTTCGACAAAGGAGGAGATTTTTAATTCGACTGAATTTATTTATAAATTTTTTGTCAGCTTTTAAATTATTGCTCTCATCATTAAAACCTTCTACATTATTATTTTGCTAACATATAATTGGTTGATTTATCACTGTTGTATAAAAGCTGTTCATCTCCATAAAAAAGTATATTGGTATTCTAATGACCGTACTCGTATGTAGTATTTTGAAACCTAAACGGCTCTTTCTCTTCAAAGTTTTTGTAAATTTGTATCACTATAATTTCTACAATAATGATTATTATTTTATTTTTTCAACATAAATATTTTTAACAGATAATTAATGTTCTACGAAAATTAAAACTTTAATGCTATTAGGTTTGAAGAGTTGAATACCTACCGTATAAGGCACATAACATTGTTTTCACTTATCGCGAGAAGCCACGATTACTAGGCTAAGAGAAATCACATTTTATATAAGTTAGAAAATAAAGGTCAATAATAGAAGATTTCTACAACATGATGTTTTTATCATATGCTCATACGTAACGAACGAAATCATTATATCGACAAGCACTTAAAAATGCTCATCAAATAAATGTTCCAACAACACGATTGAATCGATTAATCTTCTTTCACATAACCCATCCTAATACCCAACTGCAATCACTCGATACTTTAATGCTGGCTCTTCACTCGCGCTTCAAGCGAAGCGAAGCGAGAGTGTCTTCCCTTTCTTACTTCGAAATGAAAAAAAAAGTAGGCCGAATTTACAGGTCCGACTCTGTTACCAGCGCTTCGGGAAGTAGAAGAGTGTTTTACGGGATGAAGGGTTCCCTGATATTAAGCTTATTAATTGATAATAACCCTTTGATAATTCTATGAGATCGTAAAGAAGAATAAGAGATCCTTCTCGCGTCAAGTTAAAATTAAAAGAAAGTGTAACATGTGGTGTCGTTGTTATCATTAGGTAACATAGAGTAAATATCTAATGTATGGCACAGTCACGTGATAAAATACTTGGTAAATGGGTACGTTCAACATAAAAAAATGTAAAGATCACCCATATCGAAAAATATTTTTGTACTTGACTATACCTACACTTTCGTTTTAATATCAAACCATTACAACAGTCGTACCCTACCGAACTCTAGGTACTTTTTTCTAATTTACAGTAGACATCGGATAGCAATAAAAAATTACAAGTAATTTATTGATAATTTTTGATTCATAATAATTATCAGAAAGTTATGCTTGTACTACCTTCCTAACTAGCTACAATAACATGCTATCCTCGCCTATCATAGCCTACGAGAGTGAAGAACTTTACCAATCCCATTCAAACGGCGCTTGCGCAACCCAACAGCTGAATCGTTTCCCTCAACTGATTTACGCGGCTCCCATAACGCGGACCATGTGAAAGCTGCTCCCCATCGCTGTTTAATTGGAGGTTTACGGCCGGCGCACGCGCGCGATTTACGACCACGTTTATAGTTCTCGACTAATCAAGCCACTGGCCAGCAGGGGCTCAAGGATTTGTCCTAAGGGACAGCGTAATGGAGACTTTGAGGTTCTTGTTGCACCTAGATATCCTTTAGTGCTTTTAAATATTCCGAAAAGTCTTTGAATGCTACTTGGACAACATAAGACCTAAAATGAAACAGAAAATAAAATTAGCAAATAGAATTTGTGACTCAATGTGTTAAGACAATGCTCACAATGTTTTAAGGCTTTTTTATATTCTTTAATATAATTAAATTGTAATCAACTACGATACCACAGTATCGTTTTCGAAGGAGAACTACGTTTGAGAACGAAATCGACAACTTTCCGATTAGAATATAATAGATTAGAATAGTCATTTATTTCCACGAATATGGTATATGAAGAGGTCTTAATAAGCTTGTGTACAATAATAAGGCACTTTATCTGTCCGTCAGAAAACTACCGCTAAGATTAAATTAAATGCCTACGCGCATTTGCCGCGTGTGACAGGTCTATAAGTGCTTGATAACAATTACCTACCATGTTAAGAAAGCTGTCTGATGGATGAAAATTCCTAAAAAGAACTTAATTTCACGACACTTTACGACCGATTACCGCGAATTTCTCGTAGTTGTACAGTCCACGGCGACACGTCCCTACATGGCATGTTTAGGAAAGCTAGTTTTTAAAGGAAACCTTCTAGGCTCCAGAACATTAACCAGCATAACAGATTATATCTTCATGCCGCGTTTGTCTTTGATATCCGCGACGTTTTGTACCTATCAACAGCCGGATCTAACGGGTTCGCGGCAAAAAATGACGTTTCATGAGAAGCGAGACATCTGATAAAACCTCCTTTAGTTTAAGGGTTGTCAACCGCGACGAATACTAACAAATATGTCTTACTTTTGTCGCTTTTGTTAATCAAGTTTCGCCTTAGACTGTGACAAAACGTTCTTGCCATTATGTTAGTAATTTTCCAGATGGCATCCCTATCTTTTGTGGATCTCCCGAACCGGTCGCAGTCGGCGGAGCGAGCCTAATTGATAATAATCGGAGACGCTCGTGACCGATCTCTGATAGAACCCGACCACCGCCTCAACTTTACAGCTAGGTTCAACTCAAATTCTAGATGACAGAGGCGATTTTCGCTTGTTTCGGGTAGGCTTAAGTTGGTGGGATGTTGCGATTCGATGCAGCGGCTCGAGTAAAGGGAAGGCAATGGACCGTGATTACTGCGCGATGCGTGTTAATTTATAATAATCGAGAGGCTCTAGTACCTCGGCGCGGAAACATTTGCTTTGAAAGCTTGCGTAAGGCTGTGTAACTGTAAACCATGTATACCTACTGTAAAATAGAGGAATCCATTTGCAGCTATATTGACCTTCCTTCACCTCTCATTTGTTTGCGTTCTAGGTCTGGTCGTTTAAGTAATGGTTATGGACTTTTTATTTACAAATTCGTTGGTAATGAAATATCTTCACTGCTAACTTAAAGTTTCTAAATGATTCCTAAACAAACACGATATGTGCAACTTGTGAATAGCTTCTTAGTTTTTATCAGAATAGCGATCAGATTTTTGTAAGTAACTTGTTCGTGCGCACAGATGGCTAACTCAAAGTCAATCAGCTAAAAAAGATCCTAAACAGAAATAGCTCCGTTCATATTGTAGGAATTTTACGTCTATGAATAGATTGAACATAGTACGAGCAATTCGCAGCGTTCTCCGAAGTGGGTCGAGCAAACAACTTGACGAGATTTGCTCTCGTCTACGCGGGATTACGTTATCACATAAATGGGAGACCCAAATTTCATGTGACTGATAACGTGCCCTAGTCATTACATCATGTACAGTCGACTACCAAAAGGTGTATCCATTTTTGTACATTATTTTAATGTAGTAAGCTCCAAAACTGGCCACTTACATCTTTCTTTAGTGGACACAGTACATGTTAAGTTAGGATTTTTAAGTAGAAAGATCTTATGGAGCGTTATAGATGGTATAGGGCGTCGAGGATTAAAAAAACTAATTCCTGGTAGGTCATTTTTTGAGGGGTGAAGAAGTATAAACGTTTTTACGTACTAGTTAAAATTCACCAACATACTTATATGAATATTTCAACAGAAGTTTTACAGAAGTATAAGCTTTTGAATCAAAATTTAGGATTACCGAACCATATCCTTTTCTGGTTTAAATAGAGCAGTATAGAGTCTGCTGCAGTGTAAAGCATTACAATTAATAAGGCGTTACTCACGTTCGTGAACAACACCAAAAACTTCTAAACGAAGCGATAATATGACTCTAGTGGGTAATGTAACCCGCAACCAGACACTTCATGCTCAAATGCTCTTACCAGCGAGCCAACCGGCTGATTCAAGCCTATGTAGGAATAATAAGATATCAAGTTGCAGGCGGTAGCAATTGTTTCAAGTCCGAACAGTTGGAATGAGAATGAAACTCTAGACTCGAGTTCCGGGTAAGTGCGCATAATTATGAAGGGTCTCTATACGGTAATTCGACATTATAGTTTGACGATTAAACTGCGGTACTCGCAGACATAAATTGTCATTAAAATCGTTAAGTACATATTTGTACGGGACGAGTTTTTTTTAATCGCAAAAAACATATTTTATTTACCTCGACGTTCGTTCATCCTCGAATGTCTACTCGTGACAAATGACCGAAAAGTCAAGGTAAAACAGTATCATTTTAGTATAAACATATGTGCTAGAATCGTAAAAGTATAACAATTGAAATCGTTTATTTATACAACGATGTGAAAAATAAATGAGCTAAGTTTTAATTAGTTACATATACAGGGTGACTTCTAAGTCGTGGCTGTACTTACATACGTGACAGGTAAAATACATAATTTTTGGTTTGCTTCTACACCACGTCAAAAAATGTATCGAATTGTGTACGTTCCTAACATTATTATTTTTGCTATATTTTCTGTAATTTCTTTAACAAGTGTCACTACTCACTAGTACAGTAGGCAAAGAAAGTCGTCTACCACTTGTCGTGTCTTGCGTGTTCCCTAAGGTTCTGACGTGAATGACCACTTGGCTGACTGTACCAGGGCAACGAAGCTGTAACCTTTTCATTTTTAAAACTTGTATCTACTAAGAATAAACATTGAACCGTTTGCCACAATGCCAGTCTAGTCTTGCCATACGGTTTAAAAACTAAAATATATTCTCTGGAAGCTATAAATGTACGATGTGAATTGTTCTGTCAACGTGGCCGTTGCGGCGACCTCAGCCATGAAACGTGGGCGACGATTTATTGTAAAATCAGTTTTTTATTTAATAGTTTATTCTGGACCGAACGCTTAAAGACGCTTAAATCGGACGCTTGCTAGGTTAACGGATTATCAGCGAGCGCTAGTAGAAACAGACATTTAAAAGAGCCTATGCGCCCTTTGTAATTTCAGTAAAAATATTCGTTGAAAATTTAAGGTTATGTGTCAAATGCTAGGTTATTTGTTTACAACATTGGCGTTTTCTATTAAACCCGACTTTACTAATTACATCTTTTCTCATTGACTGGCGCCTGGGTGAGATTATTGTGAGGCATTAAGTGGAAGGCCCAGAGCGGAAGGCGCGGCGCCCCGTTATCAGCCCTGATAACGAACAGACGGTGAAGCAAGGAATTTTAAGTAACGCCTTATACGCCTAATGCTAATTAAACAGGACACAAATTATGAGTATAATTAAAAGGAATTAAATTATACGCAGTTTTTACGTGATAAGTTTTTCCTTCTTTATTATGTTGATTAAGCAACGAAACTTGCGTTTACACACAGACACAACACATAGAGCGAGAGACGGAGAGAGAATTATATTATATACCCATCCCTAGGTATAAAATATCCTTTACCCATTTTCCGGGATCAAGGTCTCTAATAAACATTAGACAATCATTTTAATTAAAAACTCTAAACTTGATGCGTTTGTTGACCAGTGTCATAAGAGATAAATGCACTAAGATGCACTTGTGTCATTGAAAGCTATAGAAAAAACACAAAAAATACTTGTTTCCTTAGATTGCTTTAATAAAACAAGCGCACGAATCACAAGTGCCTTTTGAAAATTTTCGAATTTACTGATAAGATGCTTCACTTTTTCAAAAGAATATTAAACTAATCGAGCCTTCGTACAACACGCTATATGTTTCGTAAGTTTTGTTTGAAGTTAAATTTGTACAAGCATTGTTAAATCAACACTTCGTCAAAATTGCGCGGACATGGCTGTTTGCTGACCTTTGAAGTTTGTTGAAATAGTTCGCCAAATATTGATCCATACTTTGCAATAGTAAGTAAATATTTTAAGATTTTAACCCAGGGTTACCACTCAAGGAAGTGTTTTTATCATCTTTAAAGAAACCGCCACAACCAAATAAGGCTGCCACGCAAAGCGATTTGAATTTTGTTTTAGCTTGTAAACATATTTAATACTTCTCATTACAATTTAATTACCATCTTGACGTGGTAAATTTGGAGCCAGGTAACTGGAAATGTTTTAATTTATTGGAGTTAAAAACTACACTAATATTTCAACAAGAAATCGTACCTAACTTACGTATAGTTCCCACAGAAAACAGGATTGGTAAGAGTGCGTAATTATAAAATACATATATGTAGAGTCGAATTAAGAATCTCCTTGTATAGAAGGTGGTAAAAAAAATCTTGAAAATAAGATTGGTCCTACCAATGGCTCTAACCTCTAAATACCCGCTGAGTTGTAAACGACTACATATCGTCATTAACAGTAATCGCCGATTTAACGGCCCCCGCGGAATGCACCGCGCGATGTTATCGAGTCGTTTAATGCCTTATCGAGATTTTAAGCCAATTCATTATACATCGCGTTGTGGATTTCATTAGAAAAATGATGCGCAGCGGGATTATATCATTATACACATAGTTTTCAATATGCTACCTAACGCATCAACTTTGATTCTGTTATCTGCAAAATGGAGAAATATCAGTTTAATGCTATTTTGATTCTAGCTTTTCTAAAAAAAGAAGCCCAATGAGAATATCAACTCATTGAGTAGATCGTTGGATAGAAGGATTTTGTAGTATTTGGACGCTACCTGCTCATTCACAATAGCTAAAACTTGACGTGGACTCTAAGTCATATAGATATAAGTTGAAGTAACGCAAGTGATAGCCATACGAAATATCTGGTTTTCGCTCGGCTTGTATCACTAAGATCGTGTGGATAAAGCCTTCTGCTTGTAATACAGAAGTATCGACAGTACCTACAATCCAGCTATGCATGGATACACGTCCCTTTCAAACTTCATAAACCGAATAAATCCAAAAAGCACGATCCTAAAAGGCAGTGCAGCGTGCGCGCACGCAGGTAATTGACAAGTGAACGAGGAGGCGGTGTCGTGCGCAGATATAAACAGTTTTTAATGGTTATTTATGTGCGGCCTGTACCTGAATTAATACCGATCTCGTCCTTTTAAATGCAGTTTGCTAAATAGTCGGCGATTTTGACCGAAGGCATGTCTATGGGTGTTCTTGGAAGCTGAGTATTTCATAATAATCTTAGATTTTACGTGTAGTCAAGACTCATTGGGATGGTCAGAATTGTGCGGAGACTCAATATGCCCTCTGTATCGCAAAATTTAGAAGTGCTACAATTTGACATAATTGTAAAGCTTTTCATACAAAAATGTGACAAATATGTTAGTTGAAGCACTTAAGTTTTTTGGTACAGGCTCATGGTATTAGTTGTGAATGGCCTCGTGCGTAACCGCGGCCGATCGCTACTGTTTATGAAGGTACTTGAGTTATTAAGAAAGTATTATAATGCACTCAGTTTACAGTAGTCACCTAGTTTGATATCTTAAGATTACATTAGTCGCAACACTTATAAATATTGAAGTCATTTAATATCGCAATCAGTGAATTGCATAACATGTGCTCTACTCATGCACAGCTTAATTATTTCTGTGTCGCGCCTTAACACCTAAAATGTCTACGGCTTACAATATATCTGAAAAGTCTAATAAAATAGTTTTTAGAAATTATTTGGCAGTAGTAGCCCAGTGCAAAATGATACATTGGAGCCTTGTCGTTCATACGTTGTAAGACATCACATACGAAAGATATGTAGCACAAATGCTTCACTCTGACTTACATAATTTTAAAAATTGCTATTAGCCGTTGGTTATTTTTTTAAATATCGTCTATCCAGAAAGAATAGAAGCTCTAATATGAACACTTATAAGAAACAGCCGAGCTTCCTAGAAACCCGGTTTCTTGTTTTCCCCGCAAGCACCGATGTATCGATTAAAGCTATTACACGTTAATGAGGAATCGAACGAATTTAATTTAAATTGAACCTTTTAACGACTGCACTTTCCAGTTTATGGGCACCTTCGGTTGCGGCGGGTTCTTTACGCCGTCTTTCATTATCGTTCTCATTTACCCGCGTTGAGATGTTAAAAGACCATTCGATATGTTAATCGTGTATAATCCATTCATGCTTTATTGCGACATCGCTGTAGGCTGCCTGAGCTCTGTCTTCGTGTAATGACTGTAAGAACGTGTCTTGACGTTAAAAGTTAATAAGAACAACTCAGGCGCAAGCTCGAATCGTAGCTCTTTAATCTGTTGTAGGAACTAAATGCTGACCATGTTTTATCTTGTTGTTTTTGGTATCCGGTTGGATGGACCATGTCTTAATCTAATCGTGTATTTTTACAGTTTGCAAAGTAAAGTAGATATAGTTCAATGTTAACTTACTTAAAGTTATAACGAAAAGGTTTTTGATTTTGTAAAATGTGTAAATTCGAAACTAACTTTAGCTGCTATCAACGTCTTACGAGTATTAAATAGAGCCAGGCAACGAAGGGGGCTTTACATGTTTGTCTGTAACATTACCCTTATAACCTTTAAAGGAAATCACCTGAATGCCTAGAAATTTTAAAAAATATTTATCATATCCAAATAAACTTGCGTCAAACCATCCAAAGTCATTTTCGAAGAGAAATTAAATCGAACTCTAGTTTTGGGCTATAAAATGATTTACGTGAGCGTGTCGGATCGGGACTCGAACCCGCCTAATTGGGCAGCATTCCTCGCGCCTCCATCCCGCTCTAAAGGTACGATGACCATGCCATTTTGGAGTTTGAAATAGAACGGATCATTTTTAAACAGATATTACGTGTGAAAGAAACGGCAGATAGTAGAGTTTGAACTAAAGTTAAAATAAACCAATAGAAATGGCCTACGTAGAGAAATGAAAACAGTATTCATTTTGTATGATCCGTCCTTTGTTACACTTTCTGCCTTTATTGTTCTGTAGTAATAATTCGTTAGTTAAAATAATTTAGAAGATGTTTCCTTCCAAATATACTTTGGTTTTGGAATAAGCTCTCTGTTAAAGCCTACCTAAACTACACTAAACTGATTGTTAAGATCAAGACTTGATCTTAACAATCAGTTTAGTGTAGTTTAGGTAGGCTTTAAGTACTTAGTATGAAACCATCGATAATGGGTATTGACAGTTCGCCATTACAAGTGGAAGCACTCGAAATGGATGCGTTAACATTGGACGGCGGCCGCGCCATTTGGACTGCTGGCATTTATACGACAAAACTGACAAATGCTACAATTTGAGATAATAGTAAAGTTATCATACAAAAATTGACAAATATATTAAGTTGTAGCACTTGTAATTTTTTTGGCACAGGCAGGACTGGACCGACATTATTAAGATGAATGTGTTTTTTTCAAATGTTGGATAACAAAAAGTTCTATTAGATCTTTTCGGAAAGGTTTAATCATAATTTTATCAGCAAAATCAAACATTACTCTTGTTTGTCTTCCTTTTATGTTTCCCGTTTAATAACAGATGTAAAAGTTAAATTATTTGAAGTAGGTGAGATGGGGAATATAAGACGTTTTAACCCGTCATTGTTAGCAACCACTTGTTGACAGAATTTTCGTCAATAAATAATCCATTGACAACACGAATAAAATTCCACGTGACACAAAAACCTTCCTTTTAATCCACTGAAACAAAACCACAACTTCATTAATACCTACATCGATCGAGCTCGGGTTGCAATTAAAAATGCAAATGCGAGTTTAAAGACCGGCCAAGTGCGAATCGGACTCGCGCACAGAAGTTCTCATAGGTACCAACCACCATTTGAAATTTTCGTTTTACGTATATTTACCGAACACCTTCTATAACTATTACAGTTTCACACTAATTGCTTTGCTATACATCTGCAGGTAAGTTTTTGTTCAACTATAAAACCAAAGAATTTAGTTAAAGGAAGACATTTTTTAAAAAACAGTATTTAACAAACGATTTTTCCGAGATTTTTTTAAATTCACAGCTTTAAATTTCAACCAGAATAAGAATAAGAATTTAACGTTTTTTTTTCTTAATTTGATTTGGTTAAATAAATATACCACTGCATATTTATGATGAAAATATTTTCAAATAAATTAAATCAACAGCTCACTTGATTCCTAAGATATTAGACTGTGAGTGTGATGGATGGATGGACAGACACAGAAGTGAGACCATAAGGGTTCTCTTTTATTTAACATATTGGTTCGGAGCCCTAACCATATAGAAACCAGGAAAAGCTGCAAGAATCAAACAAACGCAAACTTTACGCTAAAGTAATAAGAGCTGACGTGAGCGTATGTAACGTTTCTTGCCTTGGTCCTTCTGTATCTATAATACATTGATGCAATATCAGGTCGGCGCTCGCGCAGCGGCTTCGCAATAAAACAAAACGTCCAAACAGTACACAGATTTACAAAGCGTACACAATGTCATTGTTTCTCAGTATCATTGTCATTGCTAGCCCGTAATAATGATCTATATGGATCATACGTAAATACTTCAAGGGTTCCATCTTTAACGATTGAAGAAGGGAACTCTAAAAACTTGAAAAAGCTAGAGTAGCGTTCTTATCCTTTGTAGTCATGGCTACGGAATACTACAGTGAGCAAGGGCCGACATGCCCGGTTTAATACGTACAAGCAATGATCCTACAAGTCATCCCTACCGATGCATTGCAAAGCAATTAAGTATAATAAGTAGAATTTGCAAATATTGTGCAGAAAACGTTACATACACAATAGTCGAATGAATCTAAAAGACATCTGCCCTTTGTACTGTTGGCAACGGGCGCACTGCGTCCCGCCTGCGCGGGCGCACGTAATCGCATCGCTTTGATCTCGCCGCCGCTCCCTCTCCCCTCACTTCATGCTTTATATAGCATCTAATTGTGGTAGTTAAGCGTATAATTACAACGCAATTAGGTTTAATCGACGCATTCTGTATGAAATTCGTTACAAGAAATTGTATTGTTTCTTAGTATAATTACCTAAGTAAAATTGTTTTATTGTTATTCGCGTAATTATTTGCAATTAAGTAATTGAAAAAGTTGTCATCCAGAGTTTTAAAAACCCATATGTTTGTACATGCGCGCGCAAAAGTTTTTTTTTCTGTACCTATGTGTCTGCATGCCTTATGTCTTGTCGTGTCATATTGTCATAAACTAAGGTAAGTTTAATAATAAAATGAGATTATTTTATACTAAAAGAAACATTTTTTTTTTCGCTTTCTGTTCGTCACATTTATCCAAAACTGAACATAAAAATACTTTTGTTCGTTATTAAAACCTTTTCATGCTAAGATACTGAGGAAATTAACCCACGCGACAGAGTGAAGTTTGGAATGAAAGATGGCGCTCGGCCGCGGGCGCTGCGGCAGTTGCGGCCGCGCACAAAAACCGCCCGACGGAACATACAAATTGCCCCTCCTAATTACCTCAGGTAGGCGGGCGCACAAAGTGGAACATTTTTTTATTCCAAGTGCTAAGTTATTCAAGATGCAGCTATAAATTTTTATTGACATTTGATTATGAATTTAAAATAACAAGAAAGTTTTCATGCAATAACAAAACATCACAGTTAAAATTAAGAAAGATTGCAAATGTTTTCATGTATGAATTTGTATATTACATTGGTAAGTAAGGCCAAACCCAGGGTTTGAGATGCAGCGTTCTACATGTACAGTGCAAACAACGCAACAAGTAGGTGATAAAAACACAGTGAACAGTTACACAGACTGCAGAAAGGAAGTTTAGAAACGAAAGACTGACAACTATTTTAAAGGAGGTGCGGGGAATGGATCAACATTTCCGTGACTAACATTACCGTAAACCTGCAGCAACAATAGAGCGAGATAAAGATTACCCTCCACGGCGACTTCAAGCATGACTTAACAAAGCTAAAAACTTTCATCCGAAACACCGGCCTATTATGCCGGCCGCCATATCCCCGTACCTGCGCTAATGATAGGGTGCTTCAAAGAATACGGACTTCTCAATAACACCTCGGCAGCTGTACCTTTTACCCAAAAAACTCGGGCAATTTTGACACAATCCTCAAAGGCTCCGACAATTCGGGAAATGGGTAATCAAGCTATTGTCTGGCTATCTTGTTGCGTTAAACTTTATTATTACACGAATTGTTTTTTCGGAGCAAGTAATTTTATGGTGGGGGCATAAACGCGATAAGACAGCCTAGAACGCTTTTTGCGCGGAAACATTAAATAAAGGTCAAGAATAATTGCTGCGATCGTAATGCTCGGGAAATTTCAACTTGTCCGTAGCAGGCGAGTCAGGAATCCTTTCATAAACGCCGACTTGCCTCCACACTGCTCGAAATCGCCTCAGGAAATGGATATGTGAACACCGCGGTTATTTGACCGGTTTTTTATTACTGAATAACTCACATTCTGACACTTTAACGTGGAGAGCTATTCTCGAACGTTAGTACATATAACTGAGTTCTGTTAGCCAATTCGTGGGCTAGTGCTAATGGCGGGCAGGTGTGGGTGTCCTGTCCTGGCGCTAGTTACCACCTCTGCGGGAGCTAAAAGCCGGCCTTTGTTGGCCTTGCAGCGTATTTGCCTGGGATTTAGATCAAAAACTCGTTAATTGCCGGAAAATCGGATAAGTTAAAGTATGGTACCCCAGATACAGTTGACAGTAAAACGTTTATTAACATAAAGATTAATTTCTTGGATTTAATTCATATCTAGAGTACTGTTACTACTGTTAAAGTTAATATAAATAAAAAGCAATGTTAAAGAGCGGTGTCTACAAGACACTTTAATTAGGTAAGCAATGCTATTAAGTGATACAGAAAATTTATCGGTCTATGAATTCGACTTCGATTGCCCAATCTAAAGGTGAACGACCGCCGCCAGTGACGATGCAGCGAAATCAGATGAAACTTTTCGTGAATGGACCATCCCACTAGAACAAATGGACCCGATGCTACGCCCGATAGTGCTCGTTTGGAGGATTCTGTACTACTTTTACATGTTAACATTACGAATTTCGACTTACAGCAGAAGTATTTAGGTCCCATTTAAAAACAAATTCAAAATACATTTTTACTGTTGTAAGTCGTGTTTGAAGATGAAATAGGGTTAGATTTTTACGAAACGTGACTGTAATGACTAGCTAACGAACCTTAACCAGAGACAAAAGTAACCTCATTTTTGTTACCGGAAGCATAGACTAATTTATCAAGCTCCTAACAAATATAGCAACTATTACTCATTGTAGTATATCAGATGATAACAATCAAGTGAATTAAGTAATTATGAGGGAAGAGCGTCACCGTAAGGAACAGATCGATGTTTACGAGTAAGTATCAGTAGAAATTCATACATATAAGTAAAGATATAAAAGATATGAGTGTTTAAAGCGATGCCGACGATAAAGCGGCATTAACCGATACACATCGGCACTTAAGGCGAGATAGCCGCGATTCGATAAGGGATATAAATAAAAATAAATGCCTGCTCTTGCGTTATTGGGCTGTAAAGATACCGCTATCGCGATAGTAAATGTATCAAAGCGTCCGCGTGTTTATTGATATAATGCAGCTCCGAATAATCCGAATGAATTTGCAACACGAGCGTTTTAATGGATTTTGCTTGTTACAGACGCCATTAATCAGACCGAAAGCGGCTGGTAACTATCGAGTACTTCTTCGAATCTATTTCTCTCTCATAACATAAATGTGGGCACCTATTATATCTGTATGGGTATGTTACATTATGCTTACGATTCGATGGTTTTTTTTCGTTCGCAACGGTGTTACTTAGAACGTATCCACGTACATGGTTTTTTTCTAAAGTGTACTTGTTATTTATTAAATGTTACACAAATTCATTGACACAAACCAACAAATCTTTCGTTCGCGCACTATCCCAATCGTGGGGCAAAGCAAACACGAGTCGAATTGTATAAAAAGACCTCGATTCGGCGCCTTTGATGTGTGATAAGGCTCCCTTATCGCTCACGTCTGCGCCTGCGCCGTGCCTCGGTTATTGTCACATGAATTGTTTTTTTACAACTTATTTTATTTGCCATTTACGGTTATCGCTCAAAGAGTTGCGGCCAGGTAAACAAACCTACGCTCAACTGAAACTTGTACGGTCAGCCTCACAAGTAACTGAACATTTTAGTACCTAATTCTAGCAAATCTTATTTCATAATTTACTACGACAAGGTAAGTGTTTAGCTACTTCTGTACTGTACCTTTGACTCGGATATACTAGGAGTAATTAGACTTTCATTCTGGTATCAAATTAACTCTACTAGTGATTTTCCTTCTAGAGAGGGAAATGAGTCTTGACTTTTCACTGGCCAATTTAGAGATTCTGATCAGTTTAGATAAAAAACATTACAGATTACTGTAATTATTTAATGTATCTATCTGATAAAGATATCAGTGAAAAACAGGGGGCAATGATTTAAATACAAGTGACATATGAAATTGAAAACTTTCCTTAACCCTATCACTGCCTAGGAATTACGTAATGCGGTCAGAGTATAGCCAAGGGGGCCATATAATAGGACTTAGAAAATCTAACCTAACCTAAACCTAATAGTCCCCCCTTTGCTAAACCTTAACCCGTAATGCAGATGACATTATCGATTACGAAGTTGCCAATCTTGTACCCATAAATGACCAGAGCTTCCAAACTAATGCAAAACATAGGAATATGATGTAGGATCATCATCATAATTAAAGGAGGTAATTATCTTATGTATAATATAACCGTATCAAAAAAACAACGTTAATTCCATCAAAACAGAAGCCAAAGTCAACAGTTCCCCCTCGGAATTATGCTATCTCTCCCACTCACTGCCAATAAAAATATCTAATCATTGTTTTGTTTCGGTAAACAGTGGTTGGTAGCTGTGTGTATGGCATTCATGCACCTCCTCGTTAAGCTTGTTTGTCAATGTGTCACAACACATCCCAGGCACTTTTCAGAGTGTTTCAAGGGGACTTGTAGGAAGGAAATAATTACCTACATATCAGGTACATTATGAACATTTGACAAGTTACCGATTGATTTTCAAACAAGCAAAAAGCTTTTCAACGAGAAACTCAATCGTGGTTTAAATTAATGACGAAGTAGCTTACCTAATTTGTTTTCTGTTCTAAAGTTGGTGAAAATCTGATTCCAGATGTTACTTTGTTTGTGGATATAAAACTATGTTGGTGCCTAGTTGGGTTAATGTGCACCTTCCTACAAGGAAGCGTATTACATTTTGTTCACATTGTTGTAAATTGAACAGTTTTTGCTATGAGATATATTCGATCACTTCAGTGCTTCGCATGGGGTGGAACTTGTAACAGTCCATATAATCCATTCAGTAATAAACTATAAATCAAATTCCCCTTGTTAGAAGGGCCACTGTAACATAATACGTATTCCCCTAAAAATAAAAATATCGATTGTCAACTTACCCCTACTAATAAACATGAACATGTAAAGTAGTAACTTTTTGTGGTGCCAGGCCATTGGCAACCGTTTAAAATTACGGAAATAAATTTAATATAAAGTAAAATATCTGGTGGAAATATTAAATAAGAATCAAGAACTTGTGTGCTCGACTGTCTTAGAGTAAATTCTTCAAATATTTTGTTTTTAGCAATTGTTTCATTTCAGATTGTATTAGTGCGTGTAAAACGTAATTAAATAAAGAGCAGAAGTGTGAAGTGCATTGTACCGTACGTAGTTTACTAGTTTCTCTACGTTGATCCAGATTGGAGTATGTGCGGAAAGTTAAAACCGTTGCAGTCGCAAATGCTTCTAAACAGGAATGGAACTTACCGCTTCTTCAGCTTCTTTCTGATCCCGGTGCCCCATAAGATTGGGCATGGCGGTCCAGTTGTACCCCAAATCCTGGCACAGTGGCAGCTTGATCCTCTCGCATTTACCGCCTTCATCTTCTTGCGCCCCCACCAACACCCCGAAAAACAACAGGCAGACAATCCAAGACATGTTCAACACAGTTAAAAACACAACACGGAATTATCCTGTATCATATTAAAACGGTTTCGAAAACTTTGTTTATATCACGTAAACATTTTTTTATTTAGCGCGCGTACTCTCCCTACAACAGTTCGAAGCGGACTGATTTGAAATTCGAACTCGGCGCTCGGCGCGGCGCTCAATCAAAGGCAAAGGCATGGAACCGGTCTGCCGGTGCGTTCAGAAACATGCATGTGTTACGATAAAAGGCCCGTCTGAAGTGAACGCATGAACAGGGCATTAAGAAGAAAAAAACCCTAATTCGTGTACGGCTCGCTGCAATCCTTGGTAGTAATTTTAACTCTCTCTTTCTCTCGCGCGCGAGTGAGTAGACGAGTTATCACATATAAAATTAAGTGTATCTGCCCATGGGGTTCAATTTTATTTTATGAAATTGCAGCAATAAAAGTGTCGGATAATTGAGCGGTTTAAAGGTTTTATTACCATGAATTTTGCTGCATTATAGGTTTGCCGTGAGCAGTTTATTATTTAGCCGCTAATGGGCCGACGGCTGCACTATTGTTACTGCTCTATCATCCCCGCATAGCCGCTGCAGTTCAGTATCCTGGGAGACTTTGTTATGTAACTCGCGGTCTTGAGATACCTAGTGGACGCTACTTTTATCTTTCAGTTCGACATCCCAAATGGAATACACAATTACGGCCCTTCATTACATCACTCCAATAACACCTTTAATACATCCTTCATCACACCCTAAAATATGCTCTACGTCTCTACAAACAAACCTGAAAGTCTCTTTTCACATAAACTATCTCTCATACGTATCATGTCCAGTGTAAATTGATCTGGCAATGTAATCAGCGCTGTTTGATATTGAAAGGGGTCGGGAGGTCCGGCGTGGATGGTCGAGCGGTATGAATAGGCGCGTTGTGCGAGCGGGAGGCACAAAGGCGCCGCTGCGCGTACGCCGCCGGACGCCGCCGGAATGCCTAATTAAGGGCGCATGCGGACTGCGGGGAGGGCGGGCGCGAAGTGGCGGCGGGGAGCGGGGAAATTACAAAAACTTTTAAAGTTTTAAACTTACATAAACGTAATACGAGATGTACCAAAGACTTATATTGTTTGCTACAAAGAATAGAAAAAAATATATACTATGCACAGTAATTATGAGATTTAGGCGTTACTTTGCAGAGGTCCATATTGATAAAGTTTCATTTTAAAGCATACATTTTTAACACCCTTTTCACATGACATTCACTGTACACTCGGATAAAAGTAATAATGTACATAGTATTCTCTTGCTAATTGAAAGATGTCAAAAAAAACGAAACTAGGTTGCCAGTTCCTTTCACTAATGCGTTATCAGCATTACATTATCAGTTCCTCAAACAAACTTAATGTTTTTTCTTTTTAAATGTCTATAAACTTTTGCTATTCATGGTTCCGTCCACAATGGCGATAACCGATAACAGTTGAATGAAACTATCGTTCCTACTGTAACATAAGTATTTCATTTCTACATAACTGACAGCTGACTTTTAGATAATCGAGATAATTACTCGAAACATAATTCTTTTTAGCAAAATCCTAAAATGTAATGTTTACTGGCTAATTATATAAGAAAAACAGTTATTTGGAGCTTTATTTTCTGTATTTTGTCGGTTTTACTCCAGCTTCCCAGATACCACCGAAATGAGAAGCTTTAGCAGAAGCGGAACTACTCAAATTTATCAAACCTATATTATACCTATTTCAGGTTTCATTTTAATTTTGTGTCATTTTAGTTCTTTCGTGATTTCTAGGCTGGATAAATGGTCGTCACAAATAACGGTTTCAGCAAAAAAGGCATTAGGTCAAACGAAACACTTGATAAATCTAGTTTCAGACTTCTGATCGGATGGTCAGTCTGCATAACAAAAGTTTGTGGTTTGATTAATTAAGGGAATTTTAATTTAGGGACCTTTAAATGATGAGCTATTAATTAATACCGCGTTCCCGCTCTCACCGCGCCCGCACCCGCTGCGCTGGGCGGAATCGTAATTAAAACGTCAGATATGGCGGCGCGCGCGCAGTTATTGACGCCATGCAAATACATAGGTACATCAAATGTAAAGGAAATATGTCCATACAGCATAAGTCATAAGTATGGAGGAAGCGTTCGCACAATAGAACACTCGTTTTGGCGCGTCCCGATTGGTTGCGAATGTGCGGAGAATATGAAATGTATGACGGGCCTTTAGATCTCTTACTTCGATTTCATACACTGGCAACCCATCCCGACTGCACATGCATTATACACGCAAGTCTCTGTCATGAATTTATATTCAAAAGTAAATACAATGGATATAACGATTAAGACACAGTAGATCTGAAAACAGCGTAAAAAAACAGCGGTCAATAGATAACTGCAGTTTGAGTGTGTAGTATAAATGATTCTTAAGATCGGTTTTGGAGGTGGTTAAGAACTTACATTATTATTGTGCACCATTATCAGTTATTGTGGTCCTAACCTTGTGCAAGGTTCGTCCAGATCGCTACCACCATCTCGCTCGCTTATCCTGCCGCTAAGCAGCAGTGCTTGCACTGTTGTGTTCCGGCATGGAGAGCAAGATAGCCGTTGTAATTACTGGTACAAGAGGTATTCCATCTTAGCCCTCTGGGTTGGCAACGAATCTGCAATCTCCTCGGTGTTACGGGTGTCTATAGGCGGTGGTGATCACTTACTATCATGTAACCCACTTGCTTGTTTGCCTTCCTATTTCATAAAAAAAAATACAGGTGAACAAATTTAATGTAACAAACGCAACGCTGACAAACACCGAAGCAAATTTAAGGTGTTAAAAAACCTAGCCGCTCGGCTTGTCCATAGCAGCAGTAATGACATAAGCTCTCGCAAAAACGTAATTGGCTGACACGAGATTATTTACGAGCTATTTCCACTATCATTAAGCTAAAAACCGAAAAGCTAATTGCGCTGCGCGGGCGCAGAGCGAGGGGGGCGGACACAATTAAATTAATTTGCCATCGGGACAAAAACGAATCAGTCGCTGGGAGGTGGCGGTGACCATGGTTTTGGAATATGGGGGAGTTTTGCGCCTTTTGCGTAGAATACTGCCTCTTTGACATAAATCGAGTAACTTGAACATAAATCGAGTGGAGGAGGTACGTTTCCTTATACACATTTGTACTAGAAACGGCTACTGCGCAGTCAAGGTCAATGCTCAAGACGTTTGCCGGCAACTATCTCTGATGCACTATACAAGTATAGCGTACTTGGTATACTTTTACCTATTCCTCTCTCTCATTTAATCTTGACATAGAGTATAATAAGCACAAGTGATGTAATCGAATTTTTTACTTTTCGATTTTTTGTGTATTTATCGGTACCTTATTACCGCTACCATACCCTGCGAATTATTCAATTTAAGACAAAATTTGCAAAATTCTCAGGGTATGGTAGCGGTAATGTGGCGAAACGGGAAAACGCAAGGCACGGAGTGCTGATGTTGCAGGTTCGAGTCCTGCCATTACCCTAATTTTTCTTTGTGTTGTCATTAAACAGAATTTTAAATTTAATTTGAATATGTAAAAATTAAAACACGAGTGTTGTTCGGCAACGATTACCTAGCGTAGCTCATTTGTCTTTGAATGATACCTCGTCTTGTGTTTATTAATACAATTATTGATTTATAAGGCAACCTATGATTTTTGCCTTTTAGACTTTTTTTTAATGAAATATAGGAGCTATATTTCATTAAAAAAAGTCCAAAAATGACGAACTCTTCTTACCCCGACTATGCAATACTAAACAAACATAATGTAACATTTCTATAGCTACTAAGTTACCAATGCTTAGGTCCTGGATCTTACCAGCACTTGGTCACCCTATGCGCTATAATTTGAGCGGAATGCCGGCGCGGGCGCACCAAGCGACGCAAAAACTATGACGACGCAGCTGAACCGAACGGGCTGCGACCGGGCCACTGGGTAAACTTAAACTGTTGCCTGAAAGCGGTGTTTTCAGAAAGATTAAAAAGTACTTTTTTATGAAATAGGAAGGTAAACAAGCAAGTGAGCGTAAGTGATTACCACCGCCTATAGACACCCGCAACACCAAGAAGATTGCAAATGCGTTGCCAACCTAGAGGGCTAAGATGGAATACCTCTTGTGCCAGTAATTACACCGGCTGTCTTGCTCTCCACGCCGGTCACTTACTGTACTCTTAGCAAACTCTAACAAAATATGGATCTCTGGTCTGAAATATTTTTTTTTTTTTAGCCCCTTTCCCGTTTCTTAATTCGGGGTACGCTTTAACCGTGATCCCAGATTTGACATGTCGATTATTACAATGGAGCGTCATTCGACCTCCGTAACTCCTGTTACAGGGAAACCGGACCGACAAGGTCATGGTTACACATTCAGTGATTTCATGACATGATTTTTATGTTCTTTCACGACATTTTTCCTTGCCGTATGAGCTTTGGCTACTAATACCAAGGTAACATACATAAGTAAGAAATCTTATTAATACATGGTGATCGCTGCACTCGGTACTTCAAGATCACCAGTCCACTCCATCCACTAAGCCATCAAGCGCCACCAACGCTCTCTACTCTACAATAAGTACTTAGCATCAAAAAACAAAGTAAAAGAATAAGAGGACGTATAGTAGTCCAAGAAATTGCTTGACCACTTTTGAACCTTATCGGGTGCGGGTCACCTGATGGGAACTGATCACTGCTGCCCATGGAAACCAGACCCTATTAATTGCTGATCCGTTGCCACTCTCTACCACACCCTCCCCCACCTCATGGGCCTCGTCGCTCCTAATTAGTTAAGCCTAAAACCCAGCCAAGTTATCAAAACTTTGCAAGCTTTCTTATTGCAACGAATACCTGTTTAATTTATAACTGCTACCAAATAGTCCAGCTTACATTCTCAACCCCGTATCTACTGGAATTGTGTAGTTAGAGAACCAGCACTGTGTTGTTTAACTTTAGGTTGTTTTTGTAACCACAATTTCTGGGTAGATATGAGGTTCAGAAAGTACTAACTTTACGAAGACATCGGTTTTTGCTCTGCAATCAGCGCCGGCTTTCAGCGATTACGTCAATTATTATAATTACGGGCCATCGCCGACGCGGTCCGCTGCGGAATTGTGACAGTTTTTATTTTTAATTAACAGTCACAGCCTAGCTTTTCAAAAGTAATTTATTTTTGTTCATCGCTAAAATTCCTATAGCCTTAACAATCGCCAAGTTTGAGAGAATTGCGTACCAAAAAAAGCGCTCTCCATGCAAAGGCGGTAACGTTTTTAACCTATAGCCATGATTTTTAGTATGCTGTTGTTATGCCCTAGAACTGGGTTTGTAGCTTTAGTGTTAATATTGAAAATTTTTTAACGAGAACGTTGGTAAACGATGGATCAAAGACGATAGTCCGAAAGGATAAAACTTACAAGAAGGTCAAACTTAATGTTTCACTTCACATTGGCTATTTGTATTAATTTATTGATAATTTCGTCTTACAATAAACAAAGCTTGTAATATGTGTACTAGACAATGCATAAACATACATATCTAGATAGATATACCTACTTAAACACAAGTAACATAGCTATTCGCTTAGGAATAAAGATTCATTTTCATCCACTATTTATCATACAAACATTTGCCCATCACGGGAATCGAACTTCGAACTTTTAGCTTCTTAGTCAAGGTTACTGTAACCACTAGGCCACCCGGTCGGACGACAAGAAGATTAATGTCTCATTGTCAGAAATGTCGTGTGAAACCAATAACTTTAAAACAGCACTTACTTATTAATGGCACCGGGTGCTGTATAATGGTTTTTGAAAAGACAACAGTAATAAAAAATAGGCTATACCTGTTCTATGCAACATTGTAAACAATTGCAGGCGGTACTGCAGTTTTATAAGTAGTTACTCGGTCGTTACCATAACCGCACTTGAATTTTAACACGTTTTATGAGGCCGGGCAATTATAGTCTTACATTGTTTAAAACATTCGCGATTCTCTCACGTATTTGTATACTAAAACGTGGCTTCATCACGCAAAAAACATTGAATTTGCCTCGACGTTCTTACGTTAATTTACTCTCGAGTGACTACTCGTGACCGTGGCAATACAACTGAAAAACTTAACACAAATAAAACCTCTTATATGCGGTTAACTGAATACCCTTCATCTTCATGCACTAAACTATTTAACTTTCAGAACGTCATAATAACACCAAGTTTTACAGTGTCATAAGTCAAAGCCGAAGTCGAAATATCTTTATTCAGATTAGGCATCTTATCTTATTTTGTGGGTGCTAAGGGCCTTGTACAAGGTCCGTCCAGATCGTTATCACCTTTTCGGCTCACTGATCCAGTCGCTAAGCAGCAGTGCTTGCACTGTTGTTTTCCGGCATGGAGAGCAAGACAGCCGGTGCAATTATTGGCACAAGAGGTATTCCATTTTAGCCCTCTGCAATATCCTATCAAATTAGGTTTACAAGAAGCACTTATGAATGTCAGACAATTGACTTTATTCAGATACGAAGTATAAGGTAGTTGACAACAAACTATAAAAATAAAGTTCTTTTCTTTCTAGCATACTCCTAATCCACGGGTAATATGGAATCAATTCCTCACCTTCCCAACTTAAATCACAACCTTACAACCATTAAAATGCAATCAACTGAACCCTAAACATAAAGCATAAAACTTAGGAATCGGTTAAACTATTCCCGACCATATAACAACTGTTACATCAGCTATAACAGCTTACTAAAACCAAATTGTACGAGAGTTTCAAGACATGTATATCCTTGCGCTTAACGTCATAGGGTTGCAACTTGAGTAGCTTTTAAAACGTGAGTTACGTCATTCCTAAACAAAGATGGCGTCCTGCTGCGCGTAAAGGTGTTAATGCAGCCCCCTGCTGCGCCGGCGCTGCACTACCGTGGCGTTACTTTGTGAGCTGTGGCTGCATGCGATGTTTCCTTGGCTTCAAAAAAGTGTGTTGTTTTTGACAGGCGTGAAAAAGTTGATGGTGATTTAAAAAAAGGTTTCGATCGATGCTCTGTGCTTAATTTTACTTTAAAGTTGACTGTCGTTTTAGGACTGTTAATAAAACTTTGGATTCTAGGTTAATTTATCTATTGTATTGAAATGTTACTTTGATTTCATTAGCCTTTCCCACAATTTTTTTTTGGCAGAGTTGCGAGCCTCAGCCGGTTCTATATTTGTTTGTTAAAATGAAAATATCCTATTATTATTTAAAGTATAAGTACTTTTTTCATAAAATAGGAAAGCAAACAAGCAAGTAGGTCACCTGACCCACTCTGGGTTTCTGTTTTACTACCTACAGTTCTGCGATGCTACGCCATCCATTGTTCAAGAGCTACACAGCCTGCGGCCCAAGCAACCGCCCAAGTTTAATTTATCGTCCTCTCCGACTCTGTCTAACTATGTATGTATGTCATATAGACAGGTTACATTTTTTTTAATACGGTGGAAAACGAGCAAGTGGATCACCTGATGGTAAGTTATCACCACTACCCAAAGCCACCCGCAATATCGATGAGAATGCAGATGAGTTGCCAACCCAGAGAGCTAAGATGGAATACCCCTTGTGCCAGTAATTTCACCGGCTGTTTTGCTCTCCATGTCGGAAGACAGCAGATAGAGACAAACACACATAGCGATAAATTAAACTAGAGCGGTCATGTTAGGGTCAATGTAGCAGAGGGAGATATCAGGATCTTCAAAAGTTGGCACTAATAAAGCAAAAGTTGAACAACGTGTTAACGCTGCTAGCAATTTTCTGTGAAGCATTTTCAACTCAGCACATACCTATTAGCATCATTTGTTATGTTATATGGTATTTGGTCAATAAAATGATAAGTAAGTGCTTACTTACTTACTTTAAGCTTTTAAAGTTAACCTTAAACATAAATGGTAGCGAGATAACGCGTTGATGTCTTTTGTATAGCATTTTACCAAAGTCAAATAAAGGTCACGGATTAAACTTGACAAGATGAATTAAACCTGTCTGATCGAATTTGGAATATTGGTAATTGATTAGAATAAGGAATAGGGATTAGGGAGTAAAACGAGCATGTGGGTCCCTTGATGGAAAGTGGTCACCGTCGCCAATGGAAACCAGCATTACCAGGAGAATTACTGTACCGTTGCTCGCCTTTATATCACCCCCACCCTTGTGGGCCTTCGGATCTCTTACTCACCGTACGCGAGTAGTAAGCCGGTATTCTGTGAGAGTGTGATACTACCTCGGACACGCCGGCCCATTTGTACTACAACCAGCAACTGGCTACAGTGTATCTGTAATACTAGTAATTGCTACCATATTACCGAGGCAAACATGTAAAACAAGTTTATCTACACATATATCATAAATGCTCTATAATGCGTTCAAAAACCGTAGGCAATGACCAGCATTATAACAACCAATATTATTATGAGAATTTTTCTTATTTGTTTCTATATTTGTTCAAATTCATTTTTGATTACATTATTTTAATGTGTACAGTCTATAGATATTTAATAGGTACCTAGCACTAGTAGCTAGTAGCAATGCAGGTCATTGCCCTATGGCTTCTGAACCCATCATAGAGTACTTATGATATGTGTGTAGATAAAGTAATGTATGCAACTGTACATAATTAGGTCTTAAAACACTCGTGTGATCCTATTATGAAACTCGCTGACGCTCGTTTCATAAAACCACACTCGTGTTTTAAGACCCCTCATTATGCAACAGTTGCATAAAATACTATTACTGTTACAAAAAACATACATTTAAATCAAAAGATGACTTTTAAAGTTATTAAAATACCTAGATAAAAAATTAAATACGTTCAAGTACGGTCTGCCTCATAAGTGGCTGAACATTTTAGTTCCTAGTCGCTATAAGTAATGTGACGTGTGTAATGTGACTAACCGACTTCAAAAGAAGAAGGAGGTTCTGAATTCGTCGGGATCTTTTTTTTTATGTACAATAATGAGTGATATATTTTAAGAACCTATCTCGCAACTGGTTGTTCTCGTGTTATATGACAAAGTTCTTTTCACAACGGCCTCGCCTTTTAGTTATTTCGTGTGCAGTGCGAAATATGACAAAATCGTTAAAGTTGACCTTAGAAACTAAGTAGATAAATTTGGAGTGTATAACCTCGTAAGGCCCATGTCAAATATCGTTCTATGAATTTTGAACCATATCGTTTGAGACAGTGAGTTCAAAGTCAGTTTGACATTTGTCCTATATGTAGGACCTTGGCCTTACGAGGCTATGGTATGTTTTAGTGCGCTGTTAAGTTTTTTTCCAGCCTAGTAGTTCACACTATTTGCTATGTATATACCTACATACTTATATACACTTTGAATCGAGTGTTAAAAATAGTTATCAATGAAAAACTGGCGATTGTAACACGCACTCAAACTTTATAGTCGCTATTTAAAGACCAAAGGATATGAAGCCCCGTCCGGGAAGACACTTTATTAATGCAATTAACCACCTTCTCACGTTTCAGTCTCTATTCCAATCCCTTTTAACACTTCCGCTATTAAACCCTAACAAAAACGTTCTAACGATCAAGGGGTGCAAATTAAAAGTTCCACCGGGACAGACTAAAAAGATTTTAGCTCTGTCGGTTTAGAGTGCAGTGTTGGCCGGCGTGGGTGTTTAGTAATAAACTTTTAACATGACAACACGAAATTAAAGAGTATTAAACAACATGTGAGAGACAAAGGCGGCACCTCAAAGCGGCGGCGCCTTTGAGGCCGGGTAATTTTACCAGCCCACACAGGGCCCGTGTTCGGACAATGCATGTGCAACTCGCTTTATTTATGTTAGTTTGAGGAGCAGATCAAGAGCTGTTTCTTCAAGAGTTGTAGTTTTAAAGTACCAACAGTTTTTTGCGTTAAATAAAAAGGTGTATGTGCAATGTACTGTTCTAATTTATATTTCACTAGCGGCCCGCCCTGACTTCGCGCCAGTACGATTAGAAGGTATTGTACCTTCCTTGAATAAAAATTATGATAACTGTTTCCAAATCCGTTCCGTAGAAGGACTGAGTGGCCGAAGATACTTAGGTACGTGAATGTGTAAAGAAAATTACAATTTTCAACTTTCATTAATATAATAACGCGGAAATAATTGTTGTGTAATGTTGTGTTTATTTCAAAGAAAAATCTACAAACGTATGCACTATACGCAAAACCTAACTCTTCATGTCCTTCACAAGTTCGACTTTAATCCTAAAACACGTGTGCTAGAAAAATATCGAAATATACTATTGTTACATCGTTGAAAAATATATAAATAAGTTCACTTATTATCAGTGATCCCCTTGCTCATTTCCCTTCCTATTAAAAAAAACTGCACTGTTATTTAGCGTTCACCTGACACTGCATACTTCCCGTGGGCAGTCGACCAATTCCCGCGTGGCGCCTTAACCCCGTTACAAATTATTCCCTGCCTTCTACAAAATGTTTCCTTTGCGTACCCATGCAGACAATATTCACTTGCTGCTTCGATGGTTTTTCAACATAATACACGCGTGAATGTGACATCGTCTTCAATTTTAGGAGCTATGGGTTTTGTCGATGAGACCATTACACACATACACTATCTTCATCTACACTAATATAATAAAGAAGAAAACTTTGTTTGTTTGTATGTAGGGGGTAATCTCTGAAACTACTGAACCGATTTCAAAAATTCTTTCACTGATAGAAAGCTACACCACTATCCCTGACGGACATAGGGTACTAATTCCAGGTGAACGAAGTCGCGGGCGCCCGCTAGTAATGTATATTTGAAATATCTTGAAGTAATCATTTATTAGGTACTAGAGAATAATTAAGGCATCAAGTGTAACTAAGGACGGATGATACCAAATAAATGCAGTTTCTATTGCTCTACATTGGCCATTTCTATTTAAATTAAAAATATCGATTAATTCAGATTAGGCTTTCAGGAAGAACTTACGAATGTCAGACAATTTACTACCGGTTCGGATAAAAACTCTGATGAGAAGATATATAAATCAAAATTACAATGTTATTTTTACATCTTGATTAAATTGATTTATAAACTGACAATTTTGAAACCTATATCTCGTGAATATGGTTTTCATTGCTCTCTACTTTACCCATGTCTATTGATATATACGAGTACTTTAATACATTAATAAACTGATTATAATTAATTGGTATAATTTATAGATATAGATTGACCCAGTCCCACAGTAAGAGAAGCTCCATACATTAAGAGGAGTGTGACCCAGCCCCAAAAAGCGCCCTCCAAACAAACGGCGATAAAGTTTTCCACCCTCTAAACCTAACCTAACCTATGGCAATGATTTTTTGGTATGTTGCCATTATGCCTTAGAACTAGGTTTGTATGTTTTGATTTTTTTTTAATTCTTCATAGATACAACACATAGTTGCATTTTAGGAGTTTCATACAAAACAAAAAGCGTCAATATTTTTTAAACTTTTAAGAATATTTAAAAATCAAAAGATACAAACCTAGTTCTAGGGCAAGATGACAACATACAAAAAATCATGATTATAGCTTAAGGTTTAGAGGGTGAAAAACGTTATCGCCTTTTGTATGGAGAGCGGTGGGTTCACACTCCTCTTAAAGTTAACGCTAACTGTGAAAAGTTCTCTAGACAACCCATTACTTGTTTACTTAAAAAAGCTAAGCTACATTTAACCGTCGTAATTTTTTGCTTTTCCTCTACTGAACGCAGTAAGGGTTAACTTTGTTAAAACACGTCATAAACCATTGTTTGTTGTCTGTGTGTTCGCCGGCGTCTGACGCGATCTTTGTTCTTTTTCCGAACAAATCCTCGACCGTGAATGGCTTTTGTTCTACTAATTGCACTCTTAATAACCATTTGTAAACAAAACATGCAGGTTCTTTAGGGTTTTACCGATCTATTCAGATCCTATCTGTTGCTAGAAATTGGATTTAGCTTATCAGCTTTCCAAAAAGTTTACTTATCTTTACTTTATAGGGAAACAAGAATGTTTTTTTTGTTTTAGATTAGTAGAATAAAAGCCGTACCACACAGCACGCGGATACTTACTCAGTTAATGTACTTTCATGTTTTTTTTTGAAAAGGAAAGAAAAGAAGTTTCTTTCGATGATGATAGGAACCGAACTCCGAAGAGTCGCTGATTATTTGCCAGCCTTTAGATTCCCCCACGTCTGGGACTCTCAGACCCCATCACATCATACGAAACATATTAGCAAGCTAATACCTCTACTTCGAACAGCAACCAGCAATTGGCTCCAGTGTGGCTCTAGCTCTACTTTTTTATCCATCATAGGAAGGCAAACAAGCAAGTCGGTCACCTGATGGTAAGTGATAACCAGCGTCTATATGTAGACATTCGCAACACCAAGGAGATTGCAGACGCGTTGCTAGCCCAGAGGGTTAAGATGGAATATCTCTTGTGCCAGTAATTTTACCGGCTGTCTTGCTCTCCACGCCGGAACACAACAGCAGCAACACCTATTATTACAATATTACAAAGCCACATACCTACATATATGTAAAATACAAAACCTAACTATGTTTAAATCAAACTTATTAAAATACACAGGTCAGTGCGGCTCTACGACTAGTAGGTAGTAATACCGACTACAAAATAAATATATACCATCTAGTAGATGTTGAGGAATCTCAGGAAATTCTAGGGCTGTGTAGGTATAAGCCTGCGCGGGTCTAATAAATCTTCTACATCTTTAATTGACCCGGCAAGGCTCGATCTCAAAGGATCAATGCATCAAAATAGCCCGCCACAAATACTTTTGCCTTTTACAAGCCCCGCTTAATTATAACCCCCTCCCCCGCCCCGGCGCGGGCGCAGCGTGCGTGACAAATTGCGCCCTACGAGAAAAACCATTTAATGATAGCTTAATTGCATTTAATTGTAAGTCGCTTGCCGCTACCACTGTAATCTGACCCTGGATGTGAAGACAAACTCATGAATTATAGTTTTCTGCACGGGTCATGTTATGTTTGCTGGCGTTGTGAACAGTATGAGAATGTGGAGATCCTTCGGACGGTTCTGTCGATTGTTTTTATTTCGCTCTTAATAATGTTACAGAGCGATAATCTGCTAGTATTTGAGGTTTGAGTGTTATATGTAGGTATGCTGAGAATACATTTCGTAACCTTGGTTTATCTCGACTTTTTATCATTTTAAGTTTTATCAAATTAACTTTGAAATATACGGGACTATTACAATATTCTGTATCATGTCTTGAAGTTCACATGGCTTTGGTTAATTCTATCACGCAGTTAGGCGTTAACGTGCACATGCCGCGTTTGTACCTAAGGATTTATACTGTTTAATAGTATAAAAATGTACAATTGTACAACGTCGCACCACATTTTGTTGTTACTCAAAAATCTGCAGATACCGCATTGAAATGTCTACCAGTGCCAATTAGTACCCATATCAGGCCTATGTCAGCTAAAAGCCGATGCCGCGGGGATTTTCGGCGCATCTTAAACTGAAATTAAAGACATTTAACGTCAAACATAAAGCCTTATTTATGAGCTACTATATTGATCGATTTGAATTCTTAAACAAGATGTATCGCCATCGCACCGGTCAAACAGGTCCGGCGTTCATTAATAGCTAGGTGTCAAAATATAAACCGAGGCTTTGCAGTATATCATCTTTATTCATAAATAAAGTCTATTTGCATAATAATAAGGCTAGCAATTAAAAAATTTAAAAAGATTTGGTCAAAAGACAGACCTTTAAGAATAGAACCGACCAAACAAAGGTGGGTATCGTAAGTTTTTATTTCTTTAGTTAGGTATGCAATATGAAAACGGTCATATTTGTATTGCGGGGAATGACAGATGGACTCGCAAAACGCTACCTTGGCTACCTACCCCGAAAGGGAAGGCGAAACGTGACCAGACTATCGGCCAGATGTTTGGACGATATCCGTTGCACGGCAGGGCCAACCAAGGCCAGATTGGCACCTTCAAAAACAACATGGAAATCCATGGAAGAGGCATATGTTCAGCAGATGACAAATATATGCTGAGATAAAGAATAGAAGAAGAATATGAAAAACGCACTTTATGTATACGCAAACGAAAGATCTGTCAGTCTGTATATCAACTAACATACATGTCAAATTTCTGAAATACAAAAAATAAAAATAACAAATTGAATCTAAACCCTCAGGCATACCTAACAACCGTTGCGAGATCTCTCTAGTCATTAATCTCCCGTGTGCTTCTACGCAAGTCCATTCCACATCGGATACAACATGAAAATCAAAGTATATCAAGGTTTTATTTATCGGCGGGCAGTGTTTAATTGAAAGCAATTAAAGCCCGCGTGGGAGGACCGGCTGGCCCGAGCAGATAGCGAACGCCGCTTCGATTAAAGCCGGCTGCCTCGTCCGGACAAAGGCAGTTCTAATCAACAGCGAGACAAAAGCTCGGTGTTTATTGCGGTGTCTGTGTGTGTTGTTTTTCTAAATGGAAATCAGCTAATACTTCGAGGCGTGAGACTCTACTTTGCTTGAGTCACTTATGTATTTCACTCGCTACGTATTATGCTTCTTGCTTCAGTAAATACACTGTGATATAAATAAAAAAAAAATTTCACACTGTTTACTTATTATATTATACCAGAGTTTATTTATAGCTTTCGGTTCGTAACAGCATTATAATCGTAGCCACCCTTGCGAGGACTAAGATTTGAAAAACTACAATAGTTGAAAAATAAATTAAAAATATATTATACGACCAATGTCTAACAGCGACTGCATTTTCAATCAGCAATGTTTATGGTTAATCAGTTTGGAAATAAATAAGATAGATTATATTACGTATTAAGGATATTTGTTTTATATTTATACCAATTATCTGAGCCTAAAAATCTGTAAATGTTTTTTTTTAAATTTTTAAGAGACACTAGGTAATTGTTTGATCACTTACCTCACTTTACTCGATTAGTTTAAAAAATACGATGCAACAACTTAAACTTATATTTTATTGATTTTCTCAGTACTGTGGCCCATAGCTGCTCAATTTTATCTCTATGCTGGACTTTTTCTTACCACTGTACCACACTGGTTAAAACATCGCCGCAGGGAGGGATAAATTAAACTTCGGCGGTCCTGTTAGGGCAGCTGATGCAATGCAATGCCCACAGTAACGGCATAACACTAACACCGATTTACCAATTTTGCCTTACATGTGTAACTATAACTGTTACAATTATATCACATGTATGTAACAGTCGTATTTTATTAACGATCGCAATTACGTAACATTATTTATTGCCTAGTGAAAGTGAAGTTACATGCACTTCAAAAACGGCCGGTTAGCAGGCGAGACATTGCAATAAAACTATTATTGTCTGTTAACTCGGTTTCCGGTGTAATATTATATCCTTAGTGGTTATGTTACGTCGTTAGAGTGTGTGTTTTATTGCGCTAGCATTTAAGCATTTGGCGGAATATTGACGTTTTGTTCACCAGGAAAAATTCTACCAGCCAAACCTTTATTATGGCAGCTGGAAATCCTATAGATAAGGATACCTACCGTCCAGATGAACTGTGGGGTTAAATTATGTCTGATTTTCATAAACTAAAATGACCACATAAACCTTATGTGGTCGTGCTCAGTTACACTTTGTGGCCTCCGTGATCTCCGATATATTTTTTTTATATTTACAAAAATACATACATACGAGTAGACTGCTAAAAACATAACCCTTTCTTTTGGCTTTGCCGTAGTCGGGTAATAAGAAGGCAAACGAGCAAGTTGGTCACCCGATTCAGTGATCACCACCACCCATAGACATTTGCAACAAGGAGATTGAGGATGCATTGTCAACCCAGAAGGTTAAGATGGAATACCAAATTCAAATTGTTTTTATTCTTCCTATCATCAGCTCACAATGACCAAGACAATCTCTACATACTTGCGGGCCACAATCCGGTCGGCGATTAGTTCAACTCGGGACCGGACCGGCGCGAAGTCGCGGCTGAATCGATTCGATACACTCCGCCGAAAGCATATTTCTGTTCGAGGCACGGGAAAAAACATGATGAACTTCCAGGAAATAATGCGTTCGGTTGCGTGTGATTACTTTACTTATACTCACTGGTGGAATTATTATCCCTGGTTTAACTGTACCTGTTTGAAAGCCTAAGCACTCTATGAACGGATTTAAAACTGGGGAAGTTTGATGGTGGGCGAAACCTTCTGCAATTACACACAATCTTTGATCTGTGATCTACAATTTAGTAGTAGTTGTTTATAAATGATATGATGGTAACGATTTTAAGATTACGATGACCGCTTTATAGTATTATAGTGGGCACAGAATCGTAACCAGGGCGGTGCCCATCAAAAACAAGCACAGGGCGTAAGCCCTTGAAGGCCGCAGAACAGGCAAGGGCCAAACCGAGCCACCCTCCCCAGGTTACAGTTTCAGAGGGCACCAAAATCGGGACGCTGCTACAGATATGACCAGGAACAAGTTTTGGGTCATGCATGGTATGGTGTGTCTTCAAGGGTGCAGTTATAGAAGCTCGCTCCAGGCCCAGATAAGGCTAGTTACATATAACATGCTTTTGCACACGCTTACCGGATTACGCTTAGAAAAGGATATATGCTTCTTGCGACAAGTTTGCCTTCCTTGACAGCTCTTTTCTCGTGAAATCAGAAGAGGAAATTATGCTGGGATAGTGCTGCCACACCCCTACACTTTTTTTTATACAACACAGGAAAGCAAACGAGCATGATGGTAAGTGTTAACCACCGTCCATAGACAATACCCAATCACACACACTAAATTAATGCTGTGCTAATCTGTATAAATGCATTGGCCAGCTACGAGTACTATACAGCTCATATAGCGATTAGTGTGCTGCTGGGGTAACGAAGCCACAATCGCAATATAATTATTGGACGCACATAGTAATGAAAATGAACTAAGTAAGCACGTGTGTCGCGGACTGGCCAGTTAATGAAAAATTATTAAATTTGAATGTATGACTTTTATAACAGCTGCCAATCAATGATTGTATGTAAGAACGATATACGGAAGATGTGTGAGGAAATAAATTTGTAAAACCGTCGGATCGCAGCGCATTTTATTCTAACAACGAGTATAGATACGCCAACTACCATACCTGTGTAATTCAAGTAGCTTGCACGCTTGCATCAGACTTGTATGAGACTTGCCACCTACTTGTACAAAAGAACGCAAGTTACGGGCATGTGTAGGTATTCTCCGGTTTACGCGAATTTTGTGCTCTCATAAACGGTTTAATGAGATGAAATGCAGTTCGGGTCAGCGATAATTTAAATGGAAGACATTTGAGTTAAGTGGAGATAAGATAGAGCCTTTTATTCCGCCGCTGTCGATAAAAATGTCTACTTTATTAGTCTTGGACAGCGTTCTGAATATTCCGATAATGCTGAGTTCTGCAGCGTTTTAAAATAATTATTTATCTCTGATGTAGGCTGTATTCAGATACAGGTATGCAATGCGCAATTAAAAATTAGTTACTTACATAGCTCCTTATAAATATCTCTACCTCTGATATTATTTAACGTGTTAATGGTATGGTATGTTGTGAAATACAATTTTGGTACTCTATATAATATGATCTATTTAAACCAGCTAAGCTAGTATACAATGGCAATGTTCTTCTGTCCATAAAAGCAGTAGCTCGTCTCGTGTGACTAAGCTTTTATACGCAAATACCACAAGCGTACTACGATGGTGTAGATGAAGAATAAATGTAATTAATTAGACTAAAATTAAATATACTGATTAGCTTAGCATTAGCACCTGTACACTGAAATACCTTTCATTTTAAGCATTAATAAACTGCGCCTTCTAAAGAGTGAATTAACAATGAAAAATCGTCTCTGGCGATCCAAGGGTTGGCGCGTTCCTTAGTCAATGTATTGGTAAAGCCATTCAAAGAAGTAAGGCCGCTAGCTTTTTGGGCACCCTGACTAGTGGCCCTAACATGACCAGCCAAGTTAAGCTTGTTTGAGTTTATGTCCATGTGCGGCTCTATCTTATGTCAAAAGTTTGATAGAGACGCAGTGAGGGATAAATTCAACCTGGCCCGATCATGCCAGTGTCATAGAGAGACGAGGCTTTGGGAGACATTTCTAATTTAAAAAAAACTGAACTTTATCCATATATTCTTTAGTACATATGTTGTTATTATTTTTTTATGACGAAAAATTAATTAGGTACTACTTCTATAGCAATGTTGTCTAGATTCTAGTCTAGACTAGTTCATTTGCTAACTAACGTTGCTGCGATAGCCGGGTTGCTTCATTAGTGTTTAGACTGCACTCATTTGCATTTAATCGTCCATTAAACCGTCCGTCTGCGGTATTGTACGATAAAAGCTGCACTTTATTGTCATTACAAACTTGTTTACAAATATTTGACAGTTGTTGTTTTATTTAAATTCAGCAAACCAAAAAGATGGTTTTTGGATTCCATTTGTTTCGTTAAACTTAAATTAGAAGATGGAGGTCGAAGGTTTTATTACTTTTTATTCACATAAACCACCAATGATTTGGATTTTCGTATATCTGTTGATCTGATTATTAGTAGTATAATTTCGTTTGTATTTTATGCGGTGATTATGCTTAAATAGTCAACATTTTAAAAGAAAGTTAAATATGAATATTTTGTATGATTCTTTTTACAAATAAGTGTTTTACGTGGTTTTAGGAAATGTACTAAAAGGAATATAGAAAGATTACGATTTAAACACTAAACTTCGGAAAATGTCCTAAAAATAAGACGAACTTCAAATCAAATAATAATTTAAAAGATGGTTTGAACTTCCCAGCACACCCAAAGAAACAATATTTGGAGTGTAACTGATTGCGCACTTCGGGGACTCAAAATGAATTCTAAGGCCTCGACATAAAATAATATAGAGGTTAAGTTCTTTTTTTTACGAAATAGGAAGCAAACAACCAAATGGGTCACCTGATGGTAAGTGATCACCACCGACTATAGACACCCGCAACACCAAAGAAATTGCAGATGCGTTGCCAACCCAGAGGGCTAAGATGGAGTACCTCTTGTGCCAGTAATTGCACCGGCTGTCTTGCTCTCCACGCTGGAGCACAACAGTGCGAGCATTTTCTTCTTAGCGGCAGGATTAGCGAGCAAGATGGTGGTAGCGATCCGGACGGACCTTGCACAAGGCCCTACCACCCGCAAGTATGCCTTTTACTGAGATCGAACCAACACAGCCTTCCTAGTCAAACAGACAAACCACCAGATCGAGCCTCTAGCCTTTATCCGGATATACCCATACATTACCTTAAGCCTTTGAAAGATAATAATAATCTTAATTAATAGCATTCCTTACCTTCGATGTCTATCGACACGAGAATAAAGCCGGCCACGAATAATTACAAGATTGTAAAACAAAACTATTAAGAGAAGAAATAAAATCGGGCGAGTGAGCTTTCAATGACGACTAATGAATGTCCGCGTTTTGTTCGTTTTAGTTGCTCGTGCGCACGGATACGGGCGACTAGATGTGGCCACATATCAACGTTTTTATTTCGGTATAATTATCGATATTTCTAAGCATGGTCGATTTTTAGATTAGGAAAAATATCGGGAAAATATTGGAAAAATTAAATAGTTAACGAAATTTATTTGCATAAAACGTACAAAAAAACTTAATCTAAATAAATCTAAAATAAAACCTAACTATTAAAACTAATCTAAACTAAAGTAAACAATTAAAAATAAAAAACAATAATAAATTATTAAAAATTAAATAAAAATATCCCCAATCTGTGTTGTGGCCGGTTCAAATGTTCCCATCAAAGTTTTAATACGTAATAATTATATAAATATACTTGTTATTAATCAACTGCTTCTTTTGTAGTATATTGTGAGTTGATACAATTCGAAACAGCAGCGGCCCGTTCACTAAGCTACAAGTTACAAATTTACAAGTCTAAACCGGCAACATTGGTCAATAATGACCAATGGCAGTGGACATATTGACCAATGTTGCCGGTTTAGACTTGTAAAATTGTAACTTGTAGCTTAGTGAAACGGACCACAGCTAACTGAGTTATGGCTCCTATGAGAGCCATAAGAGAGAATGCTATGTAAGAGGAGAATGTCATCTCAGGCTCGTAACAGCACAGCTAGCACGTGTGCTATTTATTTCGCTTTTCGTTTAGCCTGTCTCCTACTAGGGTAGTTAGAAAGAGACTTACGCACTGAGCGATAAAGAGAGTAGTGGTTGTCGTGCTAATCAAGTGAATTATCTACTTAGAAATGAGTAGCCTGTCCCCGAGAAAGATAAAGCGCAGCATCATATCTTATCATATTGGATGTTATATGTATTTAAGTATGTATTTATGCATATAAGTATGTATATACGTTGTCTAGTACCCATAGTACAAGCTTTGCTTAGTTTGGGACTAGGTCAATTGGTGTGAATTGTCCCAAGATATTTATTTATTTTTATGAATTTATTATAGGAGACACAATTAAATTGAGTCGAAGCGCCTTCTGCGTTTCCAGTGTTTTCTATATCCTGAGCCCAACACGAATCGTGCGCCGGAACAGTGACGTCAGCACTTTTTTATCCAACAAAAAATCTGTGAGCGTTAATATCGATATCTGTTTAAATATTTCGAACTTATAAAAGTTTTTGCTCGAACTTTAATGGAAACCTGTGGGACGAAGCCACAATCAACGCTTTGTGATGATGCTTGGGGTCAGAAGGCTACATTTGAAAAGAAGGTTGATGATAGATACGTACCTACTTATTGCTCGCTATTTGTATTTTGTGCACACCATAGGCGAATAATTATAGAGCACAAATATATGTATAATTTATAAACGACATTGAGCTTTGCATTTTCGACTCCATCACGAATTATAGACAAATAGACGTGTTGTTTTACAATGCATCGGTAATACGTGCAGTTTAAAGTCGGAAAGTTAAGAGGAGTGTTAACCCAGCGCTCTCCATACAAACGGCGATAACGTTTTCCACCCCCTAAACCTTAACCTATTGCCATGATTTTTTGGTATGTTGTCATTATGCCCTGGAACTAGGTTTGTATGATTTGAGTTTTTAAATATTCGTAATAGTTTCAAAAATATTGACTTTTTTGTTTTGTATGAAACAAAACATACAAATCTAGTTCCTAGACATAAAGATAAAATACCAAAAAAATCAGGGCCATAGGTTAAGGTTTAGAGGGTGAAAAACGTTATCGCCGTTTGTATGAGGAGCGCTCTTTCGGGCTGGGTTCACATTCCTCTTAAAGTAAGTAGGTACACACTAATAAATAAAGTTAAGTAAAGCTTTTCATTTAAAGTTTATCTTTAAGAAACTGTCGGTTTCGGACTGATTTCCCCTTGCCAGGCTTCTCTACTTTTGCAAGTAGAGTTTCCTGTTAGAATATTGTAGCGTGGGTTGTTTCAATTTCATTGAGTAGTGTCCCAATATCAAGTGGAACGGTAAATGTCAACGGCTTAAACTAAATACTTCTTGAAGGTTTATTATACCTCTATGTTACGTATGATAGGTATGCCCCGTTTTAAAAACGTAGTATTTTTGTGTATTGGCTTGTTTTGACCTATTACAAGAGACAATTTAGCCCGCAGTCAGCTTTATAGCCTTGAAAACCGGTAAGCATCAAATTTTTTGACCATCAGTCCCAAGTTTTGCCATATTGAACCTGGCAACACTTGCAAGACACTTGCCTTGAATCGTGAGTTTTCCAAACCATCAAAATTACCAAAATTTGTAAGATTTATTCGACGCGTTGAGTTACGACGACGCACAAGGGGCGCACTAATGCTAGTTCCTCGCCCGCAATCAACCGCACACCATAATCAAATTGTACCACAAAAAAATATCAAAATCATCGGCGGATAATGCCGGGAACATCACGGGCCGGTGCGTTCCAATTTGAAACAAGAATAAAGAAGACTTTATATTTTTTTCATATTGGAATGCTTAGTACAAAGAAGCTATCTCAAGTCTGTGCTCAAGTTCTAAGCCAAGGGAGACCATTTATTTATTTATTTAATTAGCTTGTAAATTAAGGTACTGTCACTGGGCTCGGTGACCTGAGTTTAAATCCTTCTTGCCCCAATGAAATTCACAAAATGTATGTTTACAATATGCATTAATCAAGTAGGTTTCCTTCAACTTTCGCTGATAAGGCTTTTGATAACTTCATACTGTGGTTTCAATATATCACCTCAAAACAAAATGGAACGCACCACTCCGAGACATCGCCACTAAAAAAGCAAAGTAAAAAACAAAATGGAGGCATCGAGCTTTGTGGCGGCCGCCATTACGGCGTCCATTACAGCCGCTCGTAATTACCAGTCATTAGAGCGCTCCCGTGAGGGAAATTAATGCGGCCGCAAGAGATATTGCCTTTTAATATCTTCACATTGGCATTCGGGATGCGTCGGGGTTTGGAGATAACGTCTTGATGTTGGTACGGCTCGAGTAGGTGTCGAGCTAGCTGGAAATTCTTGGTGGAAGCAAACAAACTTGGCATCTGTAGTTTCACATTGTTCTAAAATCTAAGAAGACATCAGAGTTATGACTATAGTAATGGCTGTATACAATTTCAGATTTCAGCATTTTTAGCCTGGTTTTCGTAGCGCAATAGACGCTCTGAATGTCACCAAGCAGAGGGGTGGTTTCACCGTAATCGCAATAGTAGCAAAACAAAACGTCAATTCATCAAATCGGATGTCCAATCGATGTCGATGTACATAGATGATCTTCTGATCTTACCATTAATTGTCATCCGTTTGCTCGTATTATGGGCCATTTACATGGTACAAGTTCTCACATGCGAGTTGCATAACACTGCGGGCTACCGAGGTGTGATGTGATCAAACCACGCAATGTAATGAAACTCGCATACGAGAACTCAGTCCATGTAAATGGCCCCACAGTCTGACTCAAGTCTCATAAGTACTAAAAAACGAAACGTTGTCTTGTATGAACCACTAGTAGGTTTGTATCTCAGATGTTTGTATAGGTACTTACAATTGACTACACACTTTAAACTTACGATGCACACATTTAAGACATCGGTTTTAAATATGAGGGTCCTTACGTATGTATTGATTATTTCTCTTTGCCCATACTGTATGTCCTTGATAAATGATAATAATGTAAGTCAACAAGTTTCTACTGATGTAACATGTTTACTGAAAGATCTTTAGGTCATATATCTACCCAACCTTGACCGATTAACTTTAAAAAGTCACGGACGAAAGGTACAGTACACGTAAATACATTATTATTTTAGTCGTTAAAGCTCCTAGTTTATGTTACTGTCCTTTATTTTAAAGAACAACAAGAAAACAAGTAGGACAAAAGGCAGTTAAAGTACTAAAACAAGAAATGGTCTACCGTTTTATGTGAGCTGATTGTTGGCATTTTGTACGTATTGGAAAAGCTAAATTACGGGGTTACTGTCGTTCAAGTTGCTAATATGGTGAGTCCAACTGGATCCTGGGACAGTGTTTATATCTAATAACAGGACATATGAAGAAGGTTATTGGGCTCTGTGTATCTATCTACTACTTTTTGCATTGACCAGGCATATAGGTTTCAATAGGTCTAAATTCAGACCATTGAGCTAAGTAGGTACTAAGTATACATATTTAATTGACTTAAACAAACTTAAAACCAGGACAATTCTTAGGATTAAAATAATATAAAAGCTACCCAAAATACCTAAGTATACTCTTTTTTTTGCAATTTTACCGAGGAGTATTTTCTGCCTGACTTCAGACTTCTTTTCGTTATAATTTTACTTGTTGCTTCATATTTTACAAATAGACTTAAGGCCCATTTACACGGAGTGTTCTCGCGAGCTGGCCCCTAATTCTGGCGCTCATCGAGATTCATCTCGCATTCGAGATGTGTCAAAAAACAGCTCTTTTTGGCATATGTCGGGTGTGACTTCATCTCTACTAACGCCAGAATTGCTCCGCTGGCATGCGAGTTGCATACATTGCGGGCTACTGGGGTACGTGATCGGTCGATTAATCGATTCCCGCAATATAATTAAACTAGTATACGAGAACTCGCGCCATTTAAATGGCCCCATATTGTTATTATAATCTTTAGTTCGTATTCTATACGATAGGTAAGTAACGTAACAGCGAGCTAGTTTTGGAAGTGTCAGTAAGAAGAACCAAGAATTGGGTTCCTGAAAATTAACATAGTTGATCTGAGGAAGTGGAAGACTGAACCTGATTCCATCCTTATGCCACCGGCAGTACCTTCAACACGTATAATCATCGAGGTCTGACATCTAAGTAGTTTTGCTTGAGAATTTTGAACACGCAACCGTTGGGTTGTCTTTCGCCGAAAAGTAAGATTAGGTTGGCTATTTAAGTGGCATCCATTTAAATAATAGCCAACCAAATTCTGGTTGTTATCACATAGTGATCCCACGCGACGCCGGATGCTTTATCGTTATTATGTGTCATCAGGCCGAGATTTGGCGTCACTAAAAAATAATTAGCCCTTCAACGGAGCGCCGACGAGCTGTTTACACTGTGCGACACGACTACGGTACAATCGAAGACACACATATAAGTCACCATTAAAGATGGAACTGCGAGAAAGTGTAATTTTTCGAAAGGGAGGCATATATGCACTATGAAGTTGATATATCTGTTCCCTTTGAGCATAGAGCATATTTCTCTCAGTTCTGTCTTTAATGATTGGCTAAGTTTGTTGCTGTTCGTACGAGATCAATTGGAAAAGAAAAAGAGACGCATCTCCTTTGTTTATTTTTTATAGGAAAGGGAGACAAATATTGAACTATGGGTTGCAATAGAATATTTAGCACAGTCAAACATATAGTCCCTCGCCCACCAATGCGCGCAACGGTGCAAAGATGTTGCGGCGCCTTCCGTAAGTAAGAGTACAAGAGCAAGACGGAGCTAGTGAGGCGAGTGATCACTGCCGCTGAATCACTGATACGTTGCCGGTCTTTAGGTCATAGGCTTCTTGATCTCTCACTCACCGTATGAAACGCAGTAGCAAGTTACTACGCCGGTATTCTGTGTAGTGCTATACCCCAGCCGACCGGCCCAGTCGTTATACAACCAGCAATTGACTACGATGTGGCTCTACCTGTCAAAATTTCGCTGGGTTAAGTTGAGCTTACGATTTTTTATTGAGAAAATCGTAACCGCGTTGTATGAAACGGCTCTGTGATGAAGCCGATGTGTAATTTGGTGCGCCCGCGTGTTTTTGTGGCCGACATTGTCATTCCGAACTCGACATTTCCAGCTAAATAGGCCACAGCAATGGTTTTTATCGCTAGATGACATTTTTGACGTCCTTCAAAGAGGAGGCTTGGAAAAAACTTAATCACTCTGCATATTTTCGTATCAGGGTTTTTGGGTTTTAATTAAACTAATTGTTGCATGTTGCCTGTGGGATTTCAGGATAGGTTAATGGCATTTGAAGTGGACAACTGTTGTTTTCCGCTGTGGAGAGAAAGTCAGCCGGCATAATAGGTATTCCATCTTAACCTTCTGGGTTGGCAACGCATTTGCAATCTGCTTACTCTATAGCGTGCTTGCATGTGTAAGCAAGACATAGAATAAATAATAGCAGTGGGGTGATTCTGCGCGCCGGTGCCGCGTTTGACGTCGAGGTAGAGCCCTATGTCGCTCTCTCGCGCTATTTTGAGTAAGCAACACAGACGCTGCGTCGACGTCATCATCATGCAGCCATTCGTCCGCGAAGTGACAGGCAGGACAAAGTCCACCCGAGCGGCTGGCTTTGTGAGAAAGGTAGAGTTGGGTTGTCGGCTTGATTATTTTTGCATTATAACTACGTACATTAAAATATGTATTTTGTTTTGTTACCCTGAGCCAATTTGTACTATAGAAAAGGAGGCAAATTGCCAAAAAACCTGTCAAATAACTTCTACTTACATACATAATTATGGGTTGTTTAAGAACTTAAAATAATGTAATTTCAAAAGAACGTATCCTTTACACATATTCGCTTTACTCTATTGCAATAGAATGAAAAAGTGTATATGTACATTATTATTTGCGACCATGACTGTATCTGTAAAACAGCCCTTCCCCCGGCTGCGCCTATAATCCCTGGCTAATATTTAATTGCAGGAGTTAACATAAATCATTCGTGTCAAGTGGCAGCCCTATCACTGCGTTCACGAAGTAAAATTGAATGTACAAAACGCTCATCATCCGGACAATTTGTGCTCAGAGCGGCGTGACGATCGGCCGGACAGCCATCCCTTCGAAGATATAACCCTGCCGCATTACTGCAATCAGAAAACCATATAAGTAGTTAAAAGAATCCTGTATCAAGTACGTGAGTGCAACAAAGTACTATGTAGCGATGCGCGAAAACATGCATTTCTCTGTGTCGATAATGTCTCTTAAAAAATTACTGCCATTGAACTAAGAAATGTAGGTATAACATAACTGCCAAAGTTTAATTTTGTTAAAATAAGTCTAGTTTTTCTTTTGGTTAAAACTGTTGTTGTCATCTGGCAAGAACGTAACTTGTTATCGTCCTAAAATTAATCCATTCTCATTTGTATTTAATAAGAAAGATATCAAAGTGATAGTACTTTTTATTTCGAAAATTAGAGCGCCATATCAACAAATATAAATAAATATATTTTGGTTTCACGGAGTAGCAATATGTAGGAGCAGCAAATTTGTTTCTATTTGTCAAATTAGAGCTGCGAAATAAATCTTGGAAAAACTCTCGATAGACATTTGTTCTGGTAATGCTTAGCTCTTTGGGTAAAGCCAGGGGGGTTCCACGTTCCACTCCGCACTGCAGGTGTCCGGGACGGGCGTCGGACAGGGAGGTCGACTTCGACGGCTCGGCTCGTTCGAATTAAAACAATGGACTGTATTTGGTGTTCTTCTTTTATTGATTCCTTTTCCTGGTTCTTGTTCTAGGCTGGTTCGCTGGATCCGCTGCTCTGACACCGCTGACCTCGATTGCTGGCCTGGCCCGTTTATATTCCCATTTTACTGGGCTGGCCTAGCGGGTGTAGCGCCGCGGATCGAGCGTCCCGGCCAATCAGAGGCCGACTTTTTCGTTCGGTTTTCGGTCAAGTGTGATCCGTCGGGGCCTCTGATTGGCCTAAAATCCAAAAATGTAGCCGCTCCCATTGGTCGGTTCGGGGTGGGTTTCCGACTAAATTGTTGGATCTTTTCTTTATCATTTTCGCATATTTTGCTTTATTTAGCAAGATCTAGAGGGCGAGCCGGGTTCATTCTTAGTGGAATAGCCACGCTATTCGTTCTGGCTGTTTAAGCTGCGCCTCTTTACATTCATTCTTATTCCTAAAACGTGATTATGCTAATTTTTATGTACATTTTCCCATAAGAATCTAATTTTTTACATCTAAATCGCCTCTGCGATCTGTTTTCCGAGGACCGCGGGTAATAATTTACAAGGTTCGGATCGTCCCGCGGTCCTCCTTCGTATATGGCCCTCATTGGCCTCATATAATTAGGATTTAAGGATTTATTTATTAATTTTCAACTTAATCTAAGTACAATCAATGTTATCCCTAAGTCAGTCGGCTTAGGTCTTGCTGTCCGTTACACTCTCCCCCCGGCCGACATCCGCAGGGGAGGCCTCTTCCTTGCCTCGTAGGACAGCAAGCCTGGTCGTCGGGCGCCGGAAAACTCCTCCTTTCGTTCTGACATCTGCGCTCCGCACGCCGCCATCCGGTCCCGGGTAGGTCGCCTCCACGATCCCTCGCGGCCACACATTTCGAGGCAGCGTTGCATCGACAACCACCACCAAGTCGCCGACTTCAATGGGTCGTTCGCCCCCGCTCGGCGATTGACGGGGCGCGAGCGTCGGGAGGTACTCTCGTATCCAGCGGGCCCAAAAACTATCCGCCAGCGCCTGGCTGGCGCGCCACGTCCGTCGGTCGGCCTCGTCGCAGGGGCCGGTGAGGGGGGCTCCTGAGGGACCTCCGAGCAAAAAATGATTCGGGGTTAGCGCCTCGTCGTCGCGCGGATCCACCGATACATGAGTCAGTGGCCGGGAGTTCACCGTCTGCTCCGCCTCCGCCAGCAGGGTGTGCAGCACCTCCTCCTTGGGCGACTTGGTGAATAGCGTGGCGGCCAGCGCTGTCTTTACTGATCGCACCAAGCGCTCCCACGCCCCTCCTTGGTTCGGCGCTCCGGGCGGAATGAACCGCCACTCCGTGCGGTGTTGCAGCGCGTAGTCGCGTAGCGCGGGTAGCCACTCCGCGTAGGCGGCTCGTAGCTCGGCGTCGGCTCCACGGAAATTTGTTCCGTTATCGCTATATATCAGCCGCGGCCAACCGCGGCGTGCTGCCATCCGACGTAGGGCCATTATGGCAGAGTCCGTCGTCAGACTGGCAGCCAGCTCCAGATGGACGGCGCGTGTCGTCAGACACGTGAAAAGCGCGACCCAGCGCTTCTCGTGTCGCCGCCCGATGGTCACCGTTAGCGGCCCGAAGTAATCCACGCCGCAATTAGTGAATGCTCTGCAGTGGGGTTCGATGCGGGCCAGCGGGAGGTCGCCCATGGCCGGCGGTCGCGGGCTCGCACGTCGCAGGATACACGTCGGGCAGGCGCGCGCCACCGCACGCACCGTCGGTCGTAGATGCAATATCCAAAATCGTTGTCGTAGATCGTTCACCACGCGTTCATTTGATGCGTGGGCGGCGTCATGGTGCGCCTTCGCGATGATCAAGCGCACAAATGGATGCCTCCCGTTCAAAATCGCCGGTTTTTTTATCAACCCGCGCACGGGTGCGGCACTGATGCGTCCCCGCATTTTCAGGAGTCCGTCCTCGATCTCCGGGTCCAGGCTGAAAAGGCTGCTCTTTTTCGTCAGCCTCCCCCCGTTCCGGAGTAACTTTAGCTCTTCGGCAAAGTCATCAGCCTGACACTTAACTTGCCATAGATGTTCCGCCCGCCGTATAAGTTCCAATGTAAGTTCCGTCGGGATCTTTCGACATTTGTTGATGAATTGTAGCACCCGTGCGGTCGTCCGGATGAGCCGTTCGTAACTGGAAAATCGCTCCATCTTTGGAAGGTGCGCGAAGCCATCCCTCTCTTCAGCACTCTTCACATGCCCGCACGTTTCCATCTCCTCCGGTTCTTCACCGGGCGGCTCCTGCGGCCACTGCTCCTCGCCTAATTGTAGGAAGGCCGGCCCGGTGAACCATCTGTCTGCCTCGTTCACTCTCCTGGCTCCGTCGGCGCGCGTAGCGTCGTCGGCGGGATTCTCTTTCGTCGGCACCCATCTCCACTGGTGCGGTTCCGTCAGTTCGCTGATTTCGCCCAGCCTATGCGCTACGAAAGGCGTGTATCGTCTCGCATCGTTCCTTATCCAGTGGAGGACGGTCCTGGCGTCGGTCCAAAACACGGTTTCCCCGATGTTTATTCTGTGTTCCTTCTTGATGCTGTCCGCCATCCGGGCTCCGATGACGGCAGCTTGTAACTCCAGTCGCGGAATGCTCTGCGTCTTGAGAGGTGCAACCCTTGCCTTCCCGGCCACGAGCGCTGTGGACACCGCTCCGTCCGAGTGCGTAGAGCGTAGGTAGGCTGCTACGGCGTATGCGCTGGAGCTGCCGTCTACGAATATGTGTAGACTGCGAGCCGCTCCCCCCGTATCGTAGCTCCGGGGCAGGCGTAGAGCCGCTACGGCGCGTAGACCCTGTGTCCATTTCTCGAATTCCACGCCGTCCTCTTCGTCTAGCGGTGCATCCCAGCGTACTTGTTTTCGCCACGTATTCTGTAGGATTATCTTCGCTGTGATCGTGTATGGTGATAGCAATCCTAGCGGGTCGTATATGGACATCACGGCGCTGAGTGCCTCCCTTTTCGTTGGTGCGCGCAGTCTCTCGCGTACTTCTCGCGGCACCCGGTTCATGGCTGTGTTGAAGCCGAGTGCGTCCATCTCTGGGCTCCACATCAAGCCCAGTATCTTCGGTCCGTCGTCTGGGCCCAGCGGCGCGGATCCGTCCACGCGTAGCGCCGGCTCAATACGTTCCCTGAGGCGCTCGCTGTTGGTTGCCCAGCTTCGTAGATGGAAGCCAGCTCTTCGGTGCACTGTCGCTACCGCCGTAGCTACTCGAACGGTCTCCTCTTCGGTCGCGTAGCTGTCCACGTAATCGTCCATGTAGTGGTTCTTCGTGATGGGATCAAGCGCCTCCGGGTACTCGTTCGCATTGCGGTGCGCGTTGTGGTTCCGCACGCTGTGGGCCAGGAAAGGCGAACTTGACGCTCCGAAGATCATCGAGTTCATTTTGTAGAGTCTCGGTGGCCCCGCCTCCTCCGGCTTCCTCCACAGGAACATTTGTGAGGGTCGATCGGCGGGCCGTATTCTGATTCTCAGGAACATCTCCTGGATATCCGCCGTCACTGCATACTGGCCCTCCCGGAAGCGGTAGAGGATGCCCGGAAGCGACTGAAGTAAGTCCGGGCCCTCCAAGAGAAAATCGTTCAGGCATTTTCCCTGGCTCTTGCTGGCGGCGTCAAACACAAGCCGAATCTTGCCCGGCTTATTGATGTTCCTCACAGCAAAATGCGGCAAGACCCAGGCTCGCGGGTTCGATACTTCTTCGCCCTGGATCGGTTCAGCGTAACCCTTATCAATCAGGTTTTCTACCTGCGCCCCATACTCGCGGGCGTAGACGGCATCCTTCATTTTTCGTTCTACGCCTCGTAGGCGTTGTAGCGCCGTCGCGTAGCTCGCAGGTACTACGGCGGCGTCGCTCCTCCACGGCAGCCCCACCTCGTAGTGGTCTCCGCGGAACTCGACGGTGTCGTTGAAGATCTGCTGGGCTCGTTCGTCCGCCGGCCGTTGCTTCGTAGCCAGCGATACCCCCAGCGCGTCGATCTCGAAGTGTCGTTTCACCAGCTTCTCGATGTCGTCGTCACGCACGTTGTATGCATAATGCGTGACCTCGTCTTGATCGTTCCGTGTCAAGGCTCTGGGTACTGTCCCGAAGATCACCCAGCCTAGTTCGGTTTTGACTGCCGCCGGTTCTGACCGCTTGCCCGTTTTCGCTTCCTGGGCGAGCATAAGTGGCCAGTTGTCCGTCCCGATCAGCAGTCGCGGCGTAGCAGCGTCGTAGCACGCCTCCTTCAGGTCGCGCAGGTGCTTATACTTCGTAACGCTCTGCCCCAGCTGTTGAGTGTGCAGCCGGAGATCCTCGACTGTTCGAGCGGCGATTGTATGGGCTCCGCCTTGTCCTTGGACGACTATGTTCACGCGCCGACTGTTCGGTTGCTCCTTGACGGCGCTGATTCCGCGGACTTGCATAGGCGCGTTGGGGCCCACGGCTCCAATCGTCCGGGCGAGGTCCTCGTCGATCATCGTCACCGTAGATCCATCGTCCAGTAACGCGTAGGTATCCACGTGACCGTTCGGTCCCTTCACCCTTATTGGGCACATCTTCAGCCATACTCGGTCACTGGTCTTGCTGGTTCGAGCAGTAGTGACGTACTCCTTTTCCGCGGCTGGCGCGGGTTCAGGTGAGGGCGGCGTAGCTGGGCGCGGCGCTTGGATCGGCGCCGTCCCTTGAGGCGGTTCCCGCCCCGGGTGGGACTGCAGCGTTGTAGCCGCACGGTTCGCGTGCAGCAGCGGGTGATGCGGGTGGCGGCAATCGTCGATCCCGCACAGTCGGGCGCGGCAGTTCTCGCGCCGGTGCTGCTTGTTCATGCACTTGAAGCAGACCCTGTTCTGTTTGGCCCACTCCCAGCGTCGGTCCACGTTCATTTGGCGCATTCTCCCACACTTAGGGACGTCATGGTCGCCCCCGCAGCATAGGCATTGTCCTTTGTGTTCGGCGTTCGTAGCGGCGGCGTAGACAGGCCGCGGCGTTCCCCATTTCGTGGGGGCTCGGGGCTTCAGGCTTTCCCTCTTGACCGGCGACGGGGTTCCCAATGACGTCATCGCCGCTCCGCCTGAAGCGAAAGTGTAGCGCAGGGCTCGATCCGCCTCGCGCATCATGAATTTCGAGAGCACGCAGATCTCTGGTTCGACAGCGGCGGTTTGTTCCGATGCGTAGTCGCAGAAACGAGAGCGTAGATGCGGGCTCATCTTGTCCAGTGCTTCTCGGGCCAGCAACGGGTTGTACAGATATCCCCGATGATCCACCGTAGAAAGCACGCAGACTATGTTCTGTAGCTTGACTGCGAACGCGTTCAATTCAGCAGCCGATGTTCCCAGGCGCGGCAGCTTCTTGAGATCATCCAGCGCCTTGTCCACGATGACCTCAGGTCGTCCGTAGCACTGACGCAGCGTCCGCATAATCTGGTCCGGATCCGCAGCAGTGTGCAACAGGGCCGCGACGGATTCTCGGGCGACGCCTCGTAGACAAGTTCGTAGACGTGCTACGTTCTCCGTAGGTGAGAAGTTGTAGGCCTTCGTAGAGTCCTTGTAAGCCGCCTGGAACGGTAGCCATTCACCCGCAGCTCCGCTGAACGTTGGTAGCTCGTACACCTGCCTCGGCGGCGGCCGCAGTCGCGTCATTCGTTCCAATGTTTCCGCTAATTTTTCAATCCCGCGGTATCCGGTTGCGCTGCGGTCGCGGGTGGGCGTCGTCGGCGAACGGGCCCTGCCCTTGCGTTCAGTTTGCGGGAGTTCATCCTTCCGCTTCGCGTCGGCTTGAGGTTCCGGTTTGTCTTGAGCGCCGCGACGTCTGTTCTCGGCGGCGTCGTCAGGGCACTTCTGGAACCAATCGCTGATGCGTCTGTCTTGCTCTAGCTTGTGATGCGGTGCAATAATGCTCCCAGCCTGAGAGCCTTCTGCTTCAATTGTTTCAATCTGCCTGGCCAGCTTGTTCTTCACCAGCGCCTTTGAAAGCTCCAATTCTTGTTTCTGGATTTTCAGCAGCTCCTCCTCCGCCTCTCGTTCCGCGAGACGGATCCTAGAGATGGTGTTGTTCGAACACCTCGATAGGGCCGGTGATCTTCTCTGGTCAGCATACACTGCAGGCTGAATGGTGCGCACGTCGACTTCAAAGGCCACGGACGCTCTTACTGGCCGCTCCTGTTCCATAAGCGCGGCCCAATCAGAGCGCTCGGTTGCCGGTTCCTCCTGCGTGATCGCGTCGATGTGCTCCGTAGGTTCGCCGAGGCCGTGCCCAAAGGGCGGGGGGGGCACTCCGTCTGCCCGCATAATCGGCGGGAAGTACACGTCGCGACGCGGCGCGCCGGTGCCGCGGTCGATCTCGCGGGGCGCGGCTCTAGTCACCGCCCGCGTCGGCGCGATTGCGGGTGAGACGAGATCGCGATTGACGATACGGTCGAGTTGCCTCTGCCACTGATCGTCAGCCCGCTCCTCTGGGTCCATGCCGGCATGGGTTACCCGGGCGGGGTTCGGTTCGGCAGCGCTCGGGCGCGCTATGTTCGCGGTCCGTTCGGCGGCGGCGGCTCGGTCGGCGGCGGTGACTTGCTGGTTCGGGTTCGCAGGCCGTTGCTCCTCCTCCCGGTCGCCGTGGGAACGTGTGATGACCATGATGACGTAGTCCACTTGATCCGGATCAGCGGCGTCCGGATGATCCGGTTCGAAGGACCAAGACTCTGTCCGGGACGGGCGTCGGACAGGGAGGTCGACTTCGACGGCTCGGCTCGTTCGAATTAAAACAATGGACTGTATTTGGTGTTCTTCTTTTATTGATTCCTTTTCCTGGTTCTTGTTCTAGGCTGGTTCGCTGGATCCGCTGCTCTGACACCGCCGACCTCGATTGCTGGCCTGGCCCGTTTATATTCCCATTTTACTGGGCTGGCCTAGCGGGTGTAGCGCCGCGGATCGAGCGTCCCGGCCAATCAGAGGCCGACTTTTTCGTTCGGTTTTCGGTCAAGTGTGATCCGTCGGGGCCTCTGATTGGCCTAAAATCCAAAAATGTAGCCGCTCCCATTGGTCGGTTCGGGGTGGGTTTCCGACTAAATTGTTGGATCTTTTCTTTATCATTTTCGCATATTTTGCTTTATTTAGCAAGATCTAGAGGGCGAGCCGGGTTCATTCTTAGTGGAATAGCCACGCTATTCGTTCTGGCTGTTTAAGCTGCGCCTCTTTACATTCATTCTTATTCCTAAAACGTGATTATGCTAATTTTTATGTACATTTTCCCATAAGAATCTAATTTTTTACATCTAAATCGCCTCTGCGATCTGTTTTCCGAGGACCGCGGGTAATAATTTACAAGGTTCGGATCGTCCCGCGGTCCTCCTTCGTATATGGCCCTCATTGGCCTCATATAATTAGGATTTAAGGATTTATTTATTAATTTTCAACTTAATCTAAGTACAATCAATGTTATCCCTAAGTCAGTCGGCTTAGGTCTTGCTGTCCGTTACAGCAGGTATAATATAATACGCTCGACCGCCTTGCCCGTCGTGTCATCAGTTTTATTTAAAACGAATGCCGCGCAACCCTAGCGTGTCGCCGGGAGTAGCGGGGGGAAGGCGGGCGTGGGCGGCGCGTTCCTTTTGACTCACGCCGCCTGGCGCGTGGTGTATGAAGTAATACGAACTTTTTGAGAGTGTTAATAAAGTTGGAATTCGTTTAATCACGGTCATAAAAGAGAAGTTTCTGTACTATTATTTATTCTGTGGTAAAGCTGTCTCCGCACACGCGCCCTGGCAAACAAATTTATCTCTCAGTGGCCCTAACATGTCCCACCAAGTTTAGGTCTCTCTACGCGTCCCTTTCTTCTGACACTAGCTAGACAGGGACGTTAGGGAGGGATAGATTAAACCTGGACTGTCAAGTTAGGGAATGTGCGTCACTTTCTTATCTTGTCTTATTTTTTTTGTTATGGCTAACTACGAAGCACTATACATATTAGACATGGCGTGACATGCTCGTACCCTTGTCAAATTAAAACACCTAAAGGGTTTTCAACACCCTTCAGGCGTTGAATAAGATAACCTTTCAACGCCACCTCAAATAGAAAAGTTGTCATTCACACGCCAAGTCCTTTTTGTAAGTAAAGTTGAACCTTATGCAAATGCTCGTATGTCACTTGTTGTATTGTACGCGTTGACATACTCGTATATACATATATATTGGTCATTGGTGTCGAACTCATATCCATATCGCGCGGTCTTTGGCGTTGACAAGTCCGTTCTTATTTTGTCTGTCTAATTGCATTGTTTCGCTACCTAGTTCACCTGTCGGTAAGTTATATCGCGGTATCGCCTAATGTCCATAAGAATCGACCGCTAATGGATCGGTAAAGGTTAATGTTAAGCACATTAATTAAGCCTTTAAGCTTTTAAATTGAGCATATATTATGTTAATTCACCGATAACTTTTGACCGTCCATAAAATAGCTTCTGTGGTGCGCGACTATTTTTTTCATTAGGTCAAAAGATGAACAAAAACAATTTTTTTCATATTTTTTGAGGTCCATCCAGAAGTGACCTTTTTATAAATGGCCAAATCGCAAGCTACTGGATAACACAAAGTATTTGCTAAAAAAACAAATGCTCATCGTGGGTTCCGTAGCTTAACAAAATATATATTGCGTAAAAGAAAAAAAAGAAGTAAAAAAAAAGAGTTATGTTTTCTAAAAGAAGGTAGTGGTCCCAGTTTCTGACAGTGACCCGATAATTGACGAGAAGATACGGAAACATACGAGTACAAGCTAGAGACAATGAAGTCAACTACTGGTACAAACAATGCCCTAAACGTGTCAAGCACTAGGAATGTTACCTCACATTTCTATTTTTCTTCTAACGTAAGTACAAAAAAAAACTGAATTTATTTCTGATTCTTTGCTCATCACACTTCTGACAGCATACTTCGTTATCGCGGGTGCAACATAGAAATAGTAATAAAATTTAAATAAAAAAATAGTTTTTAAATTATGCAAAATAAAGTTATTATTACATAGGATTATGTTTTTACAAAGCTCATCCTCTGCAGCTTGCTTGTATATATCTACATCTACACTAATCTACATCTACACTTCTACATTAATCTACACCATCGTACACCAATGAAATAAGGAGGTAAACTTTGTTTGTTTGTATGTAGGCGGTAATCTCTGGAACTACTGAACCAATTTAAAAAAAAAGTCACAAATAAAAAGCTACACTACCCCTGACGGACATAAGCTACTAATTCCACGCGAACGAAGTGGCGGGCGTCCACTAGTCTATCATATTTTAGCTAACTCGGCCAAAAGCTGTCTAATCACGAACCTTAGCTCATTAAAGACCGAGCTTTGCTCCCCATATTGATAATGGGAATTAATTTAAATACATAAGCAAGTTTGTACGCGATACCTGAATACCACTGGCGTGTACCCGGGTCCACTCCAACCGAATGGGATCGCGCAAATGCCGCGCGAGGCAAATGTTTGGAGCTGTAGCTAGCACGCCCTCTACGCTTCCCTTTTCTTTGCTTTTCGCTTGCTTGGTTAGAAAGCGACACATATAGCGACCGAAAGCTAGTGGTGACTACACATACTGTCATTATACATAAAAACCTCTAATTTGGCATGAAGTTTATAATTCGTCGCTCAGTGCATCCCCGTCGTATTGTATGCTAGTGATGATGCATCTTCTGATTGTTCTGATGCTGAAGAAAAGCCCGGTACTGACTTAACGAGCCGCCTCGCTATCCAGGTGTATAAGGCACGGTATGGTAACGCTTAAACCGCGTTTACACTTATGTCAATAAGTTTCTATCGTTTCCCCAACAAGATCACTAATGTGTAAGTATCATTATTGCTGGTCTTGCCAAATTTACACAATCATTAACATCCATGCCATGTTACGTGGATACGATATAGCGCGAAGATACAAGTGTAGATGCTTTTGTATGAGTCGTGCCTCGACTGCCTCGCGAGGCGACTCGCTCAGTCATTTGAGTCAGTACCCAGCTCATTGCGTACGAGTGCATCTGCATTGTGACGCTACACCTATCCGGTTGGTCAGCCCCCGGCGTATGATATAGCGGCATTTTATAATTAAATTACGATAAATGTCAGCGAGATAAAGTCAGAATTTATTAGAAGCGGCTATTCGCGCGACATCCGCCGCTCGCTTTGTGGGCACGGTATCGGGCGGGAAATGATTCATATCTGTCCAGTTAAAATACACGGTTGTTCGTTGAGGCCTATACATACCTAGTTATAGAGATACAGTCCACATAAACGAATGTAATTTCTTTTTAATTTTTAGTTGCTAATAAATATTTGTACCGAGCACACGTCGTTTTAAATAAATAATCCCAGCAAGCAAAAAGCAACCCTATCACATCAACATATGGTCCAAATCGAACCGGACTGCATATCACGGAGCGAGCGCCCGACTCTCGAGAACAAAAGATGGCTGACCTGCGCGCGCAGAGTTAAACTGACCCGGCGACCGGCCAAGTGCAAGTTTTAAGTGCAATTATAATTATGCGTTATAACCTTGAACTCGAGAGTTTGGAAAACTATTAGACATTTACGTGATTTGTGAGACTTTTATACCGAAAAACTAATACTTATAACTTATACGAGACATTGAGTGAGTGAGTGAGTAATGAACAATTAAATACTACGAGTTAAAATACAAAATTAAGTATTGTTTGTTGGGATTATTGCAAGTGAGTACCTACCTACCTACCTAAATATGGCTACAATAGATGAACTACTTACGTTACAAGGCGAGTTATTAGAAAATTTAAAGAGAGCTGAGAAAAATTACAAGAAAACCGCGAAAGAGAGAATAAAACAGCCGTATTTAGAAACGAGATTAGAAGTACTAGAACAACAATTTAATGACTTTAAAACCAGACATAATGAGATCATTTTGAAAGCGCCAAAAGCCAGCAGAGAACATGTTTATTTCACCGAGAATATATATGAGTATGTCGAAGAGTTTTATGTGCATTACAAAACTACATTACGAGAAGCTTTGCAACTCTGCCTACCACCGATTACGAAGTCGCCGATGCCCAGCGCCGCGACGGTTAGCAACAGCGACAGCGGTTATTGTGACGTCAAATTACCCCGGATAAACCTACCGACGTTTAGTGGCAAATATGAAGAATGGCAAACGTTTTATGACATGTTTTATTCGTTAATTCATAAAAACAAGCAAATCACGTCAGTGCAAAAATTGCATTATTTAAAAGGCAATTTATGTGGAGAAGCAGAGAATTTATTACGTAACTTTTCTACAACGGAAGCGAATTATGAGGACGCATGGACGCAATTAGTACGACGTTATGACAACAAGCGATATAATTGTAATGCTGTTATGAGAAATTTATTCGCAATAAAGAAAATACACACAGAGTCAGCTGACGTAGTGAGACAGTTACTAGATACCACAACCACTTGTTTGAAGTCATTAGAGAACATGGGCGTTAGCACGAGTACATGGGACGCAATTATTGTGTTTTTGGTTGTTTCAAAATTGGATTCAGAGTCAACGAAACAGTGGGAACAATATCTTAATAACAGAAAGGTCAGTGATGAATTACCTACTTGGCAACAGCTACAAGAGTATTTAGAGTCTAGATTCAGATCTTTAGAAATGTTAAATCACAACACAACGCGCCCAGCACAGCCAGCGAAGCCGGTAATGAAAGCTAAAACTTTCCATACATCAATGCAGGAAAAGCCCAAAACTAATGAAATTGAGTGTGTGATGTGTCATGGAAATCATTATATTTATCATTGTAAACAATTCGGGCTCATGACACCGAAAACAAGACAAGATTTCGTGCAAAACAATAGATTGTGTTTTAACTGCTTGTCACCAACCCATACGGCAATTAAATGTCGTCAGTCATTAAACTGTAGAAAATGTGGAAGAAGACATCATACCATGCTGCATTTCGAGCGAGACAACGAGGGCATCCTGGGAGCCACAGCTACACGAGCGAGCGAGGCTGTAGCGACAGCGTCACCGAGTGATTCACGACACGAGAGACCGAGCACTTCACCAGGTGACACACACTTCACTGCAGCATTTTCGAGAGGAGAGCTTCAACCTAATAGCGTTCTGCTGGCGACGGCTAGAGTTAAGGTATTTAATCTAGTTGGTAGTAAACAAACTATTAGGGCTTTACTTGACCAAGGGTCCCAAGCATCCTTTGTTACTGATGCTACTGTACAGTTACTTGGACTTACACGTAAACCAGTAAGTGGTTGGGTGTCTGGGCTAGGAGATGGTCGTATGAGAATTAAACACACGGTTTCACTCTGCGTGGAATCACGCCATAATCCAGAGAGGTCACTTCATGTAAATGCATATGTGTTGCAATCCTTAACATCTTTGCTTCCAGCAACCAAACTTACCTTACCTGAGTGGACAGAAATTGAAAATCTACCGTTAGCTGATCCGTTATATGCAACACCAGGTAAGATCGATATTCTTTTAGGTGCAGAGGTATATAGTGAGATATTGTTAGATGGCATTGTAAAGCAAACTCAAGGCAGTTTAATCGCGCAAAACACTATATTTGGTTGGATTTTGTCAGGAAGAGCAACACGAGAGTTAAGAGAGTCAGCCAATGCTACTAGCATGCACATTCATATCAAGGAAGATGATGCACTAAAGAAATTTTGGGAAATGGAGAACGAGCCTAATGCAATCCAAAAGGAAATGAGCGAGAGCGAGAAATTATGCGAGGATTTTTTCGATTCAACAACAGTGAGAGACAATGGAGGCAGACTTGTAGTACGACTACCATTTGCAACGGATGACCCCAAGTGTCAATATGGTCATTCTAAAGACATAGCTATCAAGAGACTGGAAATATTAGAGAGAAAACTACTGCGAGATCCGAAACTGAGAGAGGAATACAACAAGGTATTTGAGGAATACTTGAGTTTAAATCACATGAGACCAGTTAACAAGAATGAGTTCGAGAATGCTAAGACTGTCTATCTTCCCCATCATGCGGTGGTGAGAGAGGACAAAGAGACTACAAAGGTACGAATCGTATTTGATGCTTCAAGTAAAGGCACCAACAATGTGTCTTTAAACGATGACCTTCTTGTTGGCCCAAAGCTGCAGCAGGATTTAAGGCACATACTAATGAGATGGAGGTACCATAAAGTCTGTGTGGTTGCGGACATTGTTAAGATGTATAGGATGGTTCGTGTAGCCGATGAAGATACAGACTTTCAGAGAATTGTATGGAGATTTACATCAGATGGTACAGAGCCTATAAAGCACTACAAACTACTGCGACTTACTTTTGGCACAGCATGCGCACCATATTTGGCTGTCAAGGCTTTGCAAAGGCTTGCGGAATTAGAAGAAGAAAAGTATCCATTAGCTGCAAGAATAACCAAGAAAGATTTCTACATGGATGACTTAATCACAGGAGCGGAGACAGAAACAGATGTATTGAAAATATACGATGAAATGAATGAGTTAATGAATGCTGGGGGATTTGAACTTCAAAAATGGAACAGTAATTCTAAAACAATTCTACAAAGGATTGGAGCAAATTGTGAGCACGATAATCAACCAGAGTCTGTTAAATTTAATAAGTCGATCAAGGTTCTTGGAGTGAGCTGGAGCAGAGATACTGACTCATTCGAGTATGTGTTAAATCTACCGGAACCTAAAGAGTTGATCACTAAAAGACAGGTCCTTTCAGACGTCGCAAGATTATATGATCCTCTTGGCTGGATTGCTCCTGTTGTTGTCATTGCTAAGATGTTTATTCAGAAGCTGTGGCAATCTGGTTTAGAGTGGGATGATTGTTTGACTGACGATCTACAGACACAGTGGCTGACATATAGAAGCGGATTGATAGATTTAGCACAGTTAAAAATACCAAGGTGGTTGAATGTGACACGAGACTCAAAAACGGAGCTGCACGTGTTTTCAGATGCCTCGAGGTCAGCTTTTGCAGCGGCGGTATATGTTCGAGTCATAGATAAGTCAAATGCAATACACGTACATTTAATCACAGCAAAAACCAAGGTTGCTCCTATAGAAAAGGAAATTTCAATCCCCAGGCTTGAGTTGTGTGGTGCTGCCCTGGCAGCAAAACTTATAAGCGAAGTTTCACAGGTCATGGAGATACCTAAAGAGAATTTATATGGTTGGACAGACTCCACCATAGTGCTGGCATGGCTTAAAGGAGGTTCTAGTCGTTGGACTACTTTTGTAAGCAATCGAGTGTCCACGATTTTAAATATTTTGGATTTTGAGCAATGGGGTCATGTGCCAACAGAGTCAAATCCTACAGACTGTGCTTCGCGTGGCTTACAACCAAAGGATTTAGCAGGCCATCCACTGTGGTGGACAGGACCTCAATGGCTGGCACAGCCTAAAATACAGACCAATGACACGATCGTTGAAGATACGCACGAGGAGGAGAGAATCAAGTCTTTAACTGTTTTATCAAATGTTGATGAGGATTTTATATGGTCAAGATTTTCATCATTATCGAGATTACTGAGAGTTATATCATACTGTAGAAGAGTTTTAAATTTAAAGATATCCAAACCAGAACGTCAAATTTTTCCGAAATTTATATCATCACATGAAGCAAATGAGACTTTACTAGTATGCATTAAACAAGATCAAGCGCGTGAATTTGAGTATGAGATAAAACAGCTAAAGACTCTAGGATGTGTACCTAAAAAGAGTAGCCTACGCACTCTTTGTCCGTTTTTAGATGAAAAGGGGATATTACGAGTTACCGGACGTATAACAAAGTCAGACGCATGTTATGATACGAGACATCCAATAATTATGCCTGCTAGGAGTCACCTTACCAAGCTAATAATTGTAGATGCTCATCATCAAACGCTGCATGGAGGCCCACAGATTATGCTAAATTTCTTAAGAGCTAAGTATTGGATTTTACAGTGTAAGGAACGAGTAAAGAAAATTTACAGAGAATGTGTTATTTGTTTGAGATATTCAACAAAGAAGACTTTTCCGTTCATGGGTTTTTTACCTGAAGCGAGGTTAAAACCTAGTAAACCATTCAAGTCTACTGGAGTGGATTATTGCGGCCCTATCAACATTCGATTTTCACCCGGCAGAGGAGCAAAATCGTATAAAGGGTACATATGCCTTTTTGTCTGCATGGTTACACGCGCGGTGCACTTAGAGGCCGTAACTGACTTGACCTCTAAAGGGTTCATTGCAGCCTTTAGACGTTTCACTTCGCGAAGAGGTCATTGTCAGGATTTATTCAGTGACAACGGTACTAACTTCGTTGGTGCTGACAGAGAGATGCGAGAAATGTTTAACAGCGCTAAGTCATCAATTCCTGATGAAATAGCGGCGTTGTTCGCACTAGAGCGAACTACGTGGCACTTCATACCGCCTCACGGACCGAATTTCGGTGGTTTGTGGGAGGCAGGCGTGCGTTCTACGAAGACACATTTGCGCAAGGTAGTAGGAAATAGCACACTTACCTATGAGGAGATGGCGACGGTTCTGGCGCAAGTGGAAGCGTGTTTGAATTCGAGACCTATAACCTTACTGAGTGACGATCCAAACGACCCTCTCCCCTTGACACCAGGCCACTTTTTAGTTGGTGAACCGTTGGTAAATATAGCTGACGAAGATTACTCAAAATGTAATGTTCATTCGTTAGACAGATGGCGCTTAACGCAAAAAATTGTAAATGATTTTTGGAATAGATGGTATAAAGAGTATTTAGTTAATCTAAATCAAAGATATAAATGGAATACTAAATCGACTGAGCCTGAGATTGATAATATTGTTATTTTAAAGGAGGACAATATTCCTCCGGCTAAGTGGATTTTAGGTAAAATCACAGAAAAACACACTGGACCTGATAACATTACTCGAGTTGTTTCCGTTAAGACAAAGTCAGGTTTCTTTAAACGTCCAGTTAGTAAAATTTGTGTAATTACAAAATAGATTTACCTATTAGTGTCACATTGTAATACATTGCATGTTGTATTTACTAATTATTTGTTTAGTTTCGCTAGAGTAAGAGCTTGTCTTTATAAACAAAGACCACGAGTTGTTGTCAATTTTATAACTGTAAACACTTATTACTTTACTGTTATAATTTAAAATTACAATAATGTACCTAAACGATCAATATGTGTTACGGTGGGCGGCTCAATTTAAGTAGAATTGTTAGTAAGATAGTGTACCTACTATTTTAATTTAAGAGCCAACCACTAATTGCTTTACATATTAGTTATATGTTAGTTGTGATCTGTAACTACATAGTTGAGGTCTAATGTTGTTAGTTTTCTACTTAATTTACTCTTTAGTTTTCCGAGTAGCTTATGGTCACTTTTGTTTCAAAAGGTTGAATTTCTTGCAACTGTGTTTATAAATAATTTAAGAACTATGTTCTTGGTGGGCGGAATGTCCAGTTAAAATACACGGTTGTTCGTTGAGGCCTATACATACCTAGTTATAGAGATACAGTCCACATAAACGAATGTAATTTCTTTTTAATTTTTAGTTGCTAATAAATATTTGTACCGAGCACACGTCGTTTTAAATAAATAATCCCAGCAAGCAAAAAGCAACCCTATCACATCAACATATCATTAACATGAGGCAGGTAAGTAATTAGGTACAGATAGATATAGAATGGCCCGATTTCTTCCCGTGCTGGGAACTTAGACCCTGCACGCATGCTAGTAGGTACTTGGAATCTGTGGCTTTAATTAGGATGATATTCGCAACAGGCATGCAACTGGATTTTTTTTATACATCAGTTTTGGTTATGTGTATTTAATGTTCATTAATTTAGACAAAGCGTTCCACACTTTATGAATTAATTATTTTATTGGACATAAGGGAAGTGAAAAGTTTACTAATAAAATAACAAGATCATAAAAATCTATATTGTAAAAAATATGTTTGCGTTTACTTTACAATTAGGTTAATAAAAGTATTTTTACCCGAACTGCGCGACGCAAAGATGAATACAATATGTGTTTAAATAGTAAATAATTAGTGCATGATAAAAGCTTCTTTTTTATGTTGTTAAAACTACATATAGTTTATTATTATCTTTTATCTTAAACTATAAATCAGCAAAAAAAAGATATAAAACTGAATAAAAAACTTATGTAACTCATTAATTGTCATAATATCCAGTGGAGACACCGCAGGGGTTTCATCGCAAAATGGATTATCAGACCTCATGTAGTGAGCTAATTTACTGAATATTATAAGCAGTAGGTATTATGATTATGATATTTTTCTATAATCGAATCAACTAGCTCTGCGGTTCTAACATTACCGACCAAGTCTAGTTTATCTCTATATGTGTCCCATTCTTATGGCACTGTTAGATAGAGACACAGAGAGGGATAAATTAAGACTTGCACTTGGGTAACATGATGCCCCCGCAAAATATAAACATTTAAAAACCCCCTAAAACCAAAGTATAATTATAATCAAGTACGGTCAATCATTTTCTTAGGCCACTGTAGAACTTTGTTGCAATTAGTCGTCTATGTCATATAGTCAAAACAACCAAAGAAAAAGTGATAACTGTCACAAAACTTACTAAGGCAGCAGTAGCAGGAGGAACGGAAATCCGCTCGCCTTCATACCGCACCTCACCGTAACTCTGCCATGTTATATATGCTAGTTTCAAAACACATCAGCTGCATGAAACGAAATTCTATGCAGTCTATTATTGTTTATTTACTACAAATTTACTTAATTATCGTCTGTTCGTTTTTTTAAATATCGGATATGTTTATCGTCGCCCATGGGAACCATTGCAGCAACCTCTAGAGAATCGCTGATCCGTTGCCAGCCTTTAGGTACCTCCCCCCTCCCTCCGTGGCGAAACCTCTCTTCCAACAGGCGAGGCTACCGCGACATTCATCCATTCACGGACTGATAATTTAAAAATATGTAATACTTAATCAGCAAAGATACATTGTATACAACAGGAAAACATCTGTTATTTCCTGTCCCATCAAAATTTATGGCATAGACCTCCCTGTTACGCTGTGCTATATCACTTCGAGCCACACTAGAGGGCGCTGCTAAAGCCAGCGTTTATTTTACCAATCGGTATAAATAAGCGCTGGCAACATTTAGAATCGTTAGGGGCGGGGTTTGTTTGAATTAGTTACGACCCCTTTCCTCTGGAAGGGAAGCTCAGGTTTTGGGCCATAAAAGCCCCTGCAGCTCTCAGAGAGCTCATATTTTCTACATCACTACAACCACCTCTAAAAGGTGAAACCTCTGCCCAACTGGTAAGCTCTCTCTCTGCTAATAACTGTTCTAAATTGTCCTTATAAAATTGTATTTTTCGTGTATGTGTTTCTTTCAGATTGTATTTAATTTATTTCTATCTTAATTTGTTCTAACTTAAATCCTGCGACCGTTTCTTTAACTTCTTTCTGTAAATTTCTAAGTCTTTGTTATAATTATTAATTTAAATCTACTTGCTCAACGGTCGCACCTTGTAATTTCAAACCGTAACCGTCACTGAGTTTTAACTTCACTATTTCTTTCCTTCTCAATGTAACGTAGCTTTTCTTTCTTACCTTGCCACTTGTAAACCTTTCGAACTGATGCCACACCACAACTTGGCGAGCTCTAGCTCCCTGGTTGGACTCTCGTCTCCTCGAGCTTCAGTATGGCATCAGTTCCCGCTAGTGGCCAGCCTGTAAAGCACTAAATCTTTACAGGGCAACTTCCTACGGGCTACCAAACTTCCTACGGGCTACCCAACTACCTACGGGTTACCAACTACCTACGTGCTACCCATCTACCTACGGGCTCACGTTCCCCAAGCTTCGCATATCCTCGAGCCACCTGCAGGGCACCTCTTGCCGGTTACTTGGACACTGTACCCTGGCCGAGCTGCTACCAGCCCGTTACTTGGACAACCGTACCCTTGCCGAGCCTTCTACGCCCTGCAGCCTACGAAGACCTGCCGAACCTCAAGCCTACGCTACTACACGTCGGGTCACGGCCAGGGGAGTGCGAGCGATCACGTTAATTGACTCAAGTTAGGAATTAGGCACAAGAATTACGAACTTACGACCTAGAGTCTCTAGTCGTCCTAGGGAGCTTTTATTAAATAAAAACCTATTGTTAAAATTTTATTCTTGTTTCACTCGAAAATCCCCTAGGGCGAACTTCTGTACCTGACCGGGTAACAGTGGCGCCAACGGGTTTTCTTGTGCTATAGTTCTTGCTTGAGTCAGCTAGCTACGCTAAAGTTGTTGGTGTTGGTGATTTTTCTATAATTTTTCTTCTTGTCTTGGATACCGCAGTAATTCTAAATTCACTTGCCACCCGTTTTGTGGCGGGCCAAGAATACCGCAAAACCGGCCTGGTATTCGTAAAAGGCGAATGAACGGCGTTTTTGCCGAAAATCAGGGTTGTTGTTCAAATTCTAACGGTTTTTTTTTTTTTTTTTCAAATTTTAACGTCTATTTTTCCAAATTTTTATCGATAATACTCCAAATTTGTCTTAACTATTCTACATAAAACAATTTAAATTAACAACACAACGTACATACTTAATTTAAATTATCGCACTATCGCGATCAATTTAAATCCTAACGGACTAACTGTTAATTTAAATTTACTTAGTAACCGTCAACTACAATTAACCGCGGGTTCGAATTTAAAAAACCTCAACTGCCACTAAGCGCCTAAGAATCAGCTGTAGTTAACTAAATTAACTACAACGATTTTCTAACAGCTATCTCACTCTGTACAACTCACTTCGCTCTTCTAAAAAGACGACTTGCACAGAAGTGTACCTAACTATTTAATAATCCTTAAAAACCGACGGTATATATTTTTTTTAATTTACACTACAGTTAGCTTTAAAATTACTCTTCTATCTTGTAACAACAACCACTGAATATCGACATTTCATCAAAATTAGTTTGGACTTATGCGGCAAAACCACTAAATTTTATTAACATCTAGTAGCTTCACTTTTTTAATTATTTTAAATTTTAACATCGTTAACGTAATTTCACTTTTATTTTATAACACTTCACTAAATTACTGCGATATCCAATCCAGTACATTGTAACTCTGTAATTATACTTCACTTTCTATTGTACTCATACGGTCTAGCATCCAGTGTTAGCAGAGAGAGTTCTACATACTAAGTTATCACCTTCCTTGTGAGCGCGTCTCACTAACTATTTTAACTGAACACATAGGTGTTCAACAACCACCTGCATTCCGGCCATAGGCACTCTTCTATTGTGCGAAGACCTTATCGCGCGCGCCTAAGGATCACTATACACTATCGGTAGTATTTCTTTAAAGCGGGTAAATCTTAAAGTCGCGCCGATAACTGAGACTACTTAAATGTTTAACTTAACTACAGAGGGTAAAATTAACTACTGTTCGTTATGGAACTTAACAATATTAAATACTCGTATTTGTCCTTGCAAAAAAAAAAATGTTCTTTCAAATGCAAGTTAATAGTTAAACGATCCCTGCCTACAGCAACTAAAAACTCTAATAACTAAAAAAAAATAAAATGACTATCTTCAATAGTTGGAAATATTCTCTTAAACTTAGAAAATACTTTATACTCGTGACTATTTTAATTAATCTACATTTCTTACCCTAACAACTAGCCCACAATTTTAACGTTTTAAAAAAATTAAAACATCAACTAAAAATAACTTCAATACTATGTAATATCAACTTTAACTTTTTATAAAACCTAAAAATACTCTTAACTATTTTAATAAATCGATTTTTTTTTTAATCTAACTAACTAATACCACTCAATTTGATTATTTAATAAATATTTAATGCACCAAAACTCCATTATGTTAAAAACTAAAGCCTTTTACTCCAGCGGTTCTGAAGACTGGTTAAATAAGCCTAAATTCACCTACCCTAACAGCATGCATACCTACTCCGAGCGGATAGTAACTCGTAAAAATAAGCCCTTACTACTACTTTGTAATGTTGTTAACTTATGTAGGGCGGATAGTAACCCTACGACATAATGAAGAACGGTCATGCAAATTGAGTACTTTTAATTAACGTAAAAACAATCCTAAATGATTTCTATTAAATACAAATCAAAATTCAAGTTCTACGGCGAGGTTCTACAACCCTGTCGCATTAATTCTTAAGCGTTAGCATTCTTATTAATTACGTAACACGCTGGGCGTCTCCTGCGATGACCCAGTGACCTCAAAAGTTCAGTCGGCCGACGCGTTCGAGCGAGTTGCACGCGCGCCATGTTAAGTTAATTCATTCATGCAGCAAATGCGCGCGCGCATTCTCCGCAATACGTAATTATAAAATAATAAACTGCGTTAAACCGCCAGTTTAACCTATGCTGCATGTTAATATTGCAACACAACACATAAGTAAAACATAGTACCACAGATCGTTGCTCATATTAAAAATAGTCGCAAATAGTTAAAATTAAAAGCCTAAATACCAGTAGGGTCGCGCCTGCTCTTAAAAACGCCCTAATGTTAGCATCCAGTTCTCGGGCGGTCTTGGAACCCGTTAAATAAAAGCCATATCCTATCTGGATGTTAACCTATCAAGGACGGATGGTAATCCTTGGACTTTCGCGACAAATTAAATATATTACGAGCACGCCCCGCGCCTTCTGCTACCAGACGCGAAGGTCAGACTAGCCCTATAGCCGGACCTACTCTGAAAGAATGATGTATATATGTGGATAGTAAGAAAGGCGATTGATGAATGCTGCGACGTCGTAAGACCTTTAGCGAAAATTAAAATGAGTTTTAATTTTCTTTACCGGGGAAAAGGGGAACTGTTACGCTGTGCTATATCACTTCGAGCCACACTAGAGGGCGCTGCTAAAGCCAGCGTTTATTTTACCAATCGGTATAAATAAGCGCTGGCAACATTTAGAATCGTTAGGGGCGGGGTTTGTTTGAATTAGTTACGACCCCTTTCCTCTGGAAGGGAAGCTCAGGTTTTGGGCCATAAAAGCCCCTGCAGCTCTCAGAGAGCTCATATTTTCTACATCACTACAACCACCTCTAAAAGGTGAAACCTCTGCCCAACTGGTAAGCTCTCTCTCTGCTAATAACTGTTCTAAATTGTCCTTATAAAATTGTATTTTTCGTGTATGTGTTTCTTTCAGATTGTATTTAATTTATTTCTATCTTAATTTGTTCTAACTTAAATCCTGCGACCGTTTCTTTAACTTCTTTCTGTAAATTTCTAAGTCTTTGTTATAATTATTAATTTAAATCTACTTGCTCAACGGTCGCACCTTGTAATTTCAAACCGTAACCGTCACTGAGTTTTAACTTCACTATTTCTTTCCTTCTCAATGTAACGTAGCTTTTCTTTCTTACCTTGCCACTTGTAAACCTTTCGAACTGATGCCACACCACAACTTGGCGAGCTCTAGCTCCCTGGTTGGACTCTCGTCTCCTCGAGCTTCAGTATGGCATCAGTTCCCGCTAGTGGCCAGCCTGTAAAGCACTAAATCTTTACAGGGCAACTTCCTACGGGCTACCAAACTTCCTACGGGCTACCCAACTACCTACGGGTTACCAACTACCTACGTGCTACCCATCTACCTACGGGCTCACGTTCCCCAAGCTTCGCATATCCTCGAGCCACCTGCAGGGCACCTCTTGCCGGTTACTTGGACACTGTACCCTGGCCGAGCTGCTACCAGCCCGTTACTTGGACAACCGTACCCTTGCCGAGCCTTCTACGCCCTGCAGCCTACGAAGACCTGCCGAACCTCAAGCCTACGCTACTACACGTCGGGTCACGGCCAGGGGAGTGCGAGCGATCACGTTAATTGACTCAAGTTAGGAATTAGGCACAAGAATTACGAACTTACGACCTAGAGTCTCTAGTCGTCCTAGGGAGCTTTTATTAAATAAAAACCTATTGTTAAAATTTTATTCTTGTTTCACTCGAAAATCCCCTAGGGCGAACTTCTGTACCTGACCGGGTAACATCCCAAGATACGTTCCCCATCAAAACAATACTAGGAAATGATTTCACCGTTGCATCACCGCTTCCTAGAATAACTTAACTGAAGGTTCTCCACAAAGGGTTCAACTTATAACTCTACAAAGTTATCCGAGCTCTCACTAACGTCGCTGCTTGTTAGAGTTCAAAGAGTTTAATATGGAACGGTATTAGTTCTGCATTTTTCCACCGGAACGGATAAGTTTGTGTTCACAAGAACCTAATTTATGTGGTCATCCTTAAGGCACGGAGCCACTTCCTGTCCAAATCTTTGCTCTCGTTCTGAACTGAAAATTTAAAAACCAATGTGGCAAAATTTATAGTGCGTACCACTCTGCAAGTAGATAGACAGGTAACCACTTGCTCGTTTGCCTTCCTATATTGTTTTTAAAAAAATGAGGAGTTTCTAATTCGATCACTTTACACTTTCAATTACTTTTTTTTTGTGGCCTGAATGTCTTAAATCGTAGTCCTCGCGAGAGCTATGGGCGACTACGATTGCTTAGCAAGTAAAATTGATAAATGCATCATAAGGGTTATAATGAAGATCGAAGGGCCCATCGGCCCGTGCGATGGCTCCGGTCGGCAGTTCGAACCACCACCAGAAGTCATCTAGAACGGCGCACCCTTTGATCATAATTTACTTTACTTATAATTACATGATTAGGTACATGAATGTGAGTATGATCTAAACGACTTGCCCGAGTGGTCGCCACACGCTTAGTCACTCGGTCACTTTCAATGACTGATATTGCAAAATATTTTCTGGCGGTCATCAAGTTAAGTTAACATCGGTAGGTAACGTAAATTCGGGTAGAAAACTCGTATTAATACATTTATAGTTAAGATAAATATAAAATGAGAATGGGCAATGAGTTGCTAATTTAAAACACTTCGCTATTATATGGGAGTTTAATGCGCGTATTGGCCATTTAGAGATCATCTTTATCACTCACAAATCGTCATTAAATTATGAATAGCCGCATTACACCTAAGCCATGGCGCACCACTAGAGGCTCTAGCGGGCTAGCGTTTGTCGCCGACGTAAAGCATATATGCCGTTTTAACCTATAAGCGTGTACGAAAGCGATAGATAATTTATATCCTATATAGGTTGACAGAGACGCAGGGAGAGATAAGTTAAACCGGGGCCGGTCATTTAGAGCCTCTGGAGCCACTTGCCTGGAAACGCGCTAACGAAACTGGTAGAGACTGTGGTCTAATTGCGTTAATGGAACGATTGGAAATTGTAAAATTTGGTTGCTTTGCATTTTTAAGTATTTTTTTCAGTCTGCCCGTAAACATGAGACCTGAAAAGCGCTCGAAACATTACAATGCACGCGTTATAAAACGTTTATAATTGTTTTATTTCAAAGTCTACGAGTCACAAAAACATAAGAAATTATTACCTTGGCACGGCTCGAATTGTAAACCCTAAGTCATCGATGGAGCGTTTCTCTTGAAACAATGTACTTAACTACTATAGTTTGTCGCGTAAAACACACGTCAAAGTCGGTCGTGTAAATCTTTAAAGGCAATTACACAACGATATGGACAATGTAGCCGGCTCTCGCGGCTGTATTTCATCCGCTTTCGGGGAACAATAATAATCGACGCTGCACTGAATGGGAAATAAATTACTCACGACGTCGTAGGGCTGCTGAGTCGTCGCGATATCGATGTCGACAGGAAAGTCAATTATTTGTAAAAGAAGAAGGGGAAATGATATTGAGTGCAAAATGAACGCTCTATAATGCATGCAATAAAAGATATAAATAATACACGTAAGCAGCAAATACATGCTCTACTTAATTTTGTGCCTGTTTTACGAGCTGAAGTGAAATTTGAACACAGAATAGATTTATGTGGATATTCGATCGAAATCGTTGTAACTCAAAATAATACGTTATTCAAAAAACCAACCAAATCTACCACTTGATGGTGGAACACTTCTGTGTCGAGTTACAATCACAATTCTTTTAATCCAGCAGTGCCTGGTGTTAATCCATCTTATAAATAATAGATCTACATTTAAACTTACACGAAACAAAATTACTTTTCGCAATAAATGAGTCCGCGCATGAGATTGCACAGAGCAACCTAGTGTGCATATTTTATTGTATCATAAAATTTTCCTCTATTGGTATTCCCACCGACTCTCGCCATCCCTACGGCGCCCGGGGCGCTGCGCCGGCGCACCGCCATTTGCCCGCGCCGCTCGCTTATTAAATCCTTCCGCCCCGCCCTAATACCCCCATTACAGGCTGTATAATAAAACGCATGCGCGACGTCGCCCTGAACGCTGCGCATGAATTAAAATAACAGTGCGCCTCCTGTTTTATGATCATGAGTTTAATTGATATGGACGGAGTAATTTAGTAGCCCCAGCATGTCAGGCAGTGTCCCTTGGCTGTACAACTGGCTTTTATGATTTGGATTGAAACAGAGTCTATCGTAATCCTACCTGCATGTGATCCTAACATGACCGGTTAAGCTTAGTTTATCTGAGTTTATGCGTTGCTTTCATGTGATACTAGTCGGACAGAGACGCGGGGAGGCATAAATTAAGCCTGGGCTGGTCATGTGGGGGCAACTGTTTTGCAGTTTGGGGACTGTCAGGGACAGTATAAATCGATTTGTATCTTGCGTTTGGGTTTGGGTAGATTGGGGGCGAGGAGCACTGGATCCAAAAATATTCACTAAGTGACAAAGAAACAAACGGAGGAAGGTTATGAGCCCCATACCTTTCAATTTACGCCGAAAACGTCCTACTTACGTTAGATTCACTGACTAATCAAGATTACGTCGCAATTCCTTGTCTCAGTCGGACCTCCGCAATGTGTGACATATTGCATGTTGACCTGTTGTCATAAAAGCTGGACTATGTAACCGAACGCGAGGCACGTCTGTATGAAGACATAGCGCGGAGTTATGGGCTAGGCTTGAGGCGGTTTTATGATGGCGGCGGATCTTTGATACGAGGGTGCGTGCTTAGTGAGTTTTTATTTACACTTTACTATATTTCTGATACAGATACGAGTACTTAATTTGTTCTTTCTTTATGTCGGGGAGGAAACGCGGTTGCAGCTCGGGGGTTATGTAGGACCAGTACCCCGTGGTGGGGGCACACTCCAACCAACCTGAAAATTAAAGCACAGAGGGCAACATGGAGATTTTATGTTGACAATGAAAATGAAAATGAATGACAACACAAAGAAAAATTAGGGTAATGGCAACTGTGGCGGAAACTGGAATACGCAAGGCACGGAATGCTGATGTTGCAGGTTCGAACCCTGCCATTACCCTAATTTTTCTTTGTGTTGTCATTCATTATATAGCATTTTAAATTTAATTTGAATGTAAAAAATACAAAAAGAAAAATCGAAAATAAAAATAAATAATTTCGATTACAATAATTTAAATTTTTATTAATTTTCATTTATGACGTTATTATCACAATAATTTTCAGCTCACGGAATCCGCTTCGCTCGTCACCCACGCCCACCGCCGTAGCTTGGGAGGGCGACCGCGAATGAGATATGGTTGCGCACACGCCGATCCGCGCGCCGCAATAATGGCCGCATTGACCCGACGCAAACTGCATTGTATTGCTTGTTGGAATGCATGGTGCAGTTACCTCCAAGTCACATTATGTCTTTATTAGCTACGCGCGCATTTTACAATTTCGGGATATTTCGATCCTCATGTTTGAATTAGTGAGCCGCCCAGCATTGCACGTGTACAAATAAGATACAATATAATAATAAAAGATGTTTCGTGTTGTCTGTCACTGTAAAATTTACCTTCAAATGGAAGGGATCAAATCAAACACCTTACACCTTGGGTAAAGTGGCCTAAGTTATTAAATACCTATATTTACTCGTATTAGATACCAACTTACGACCTACCTATTCCCGGTAGGTACTCTCGATAGATGTGGTATATATGGGAATACTTATTCGATATCTTCGGAAGTGAAACACATTCTCGTGAAGGATAGCTGTTTATTGAATGGCAGACGTCATAGATCAAACCTCGTACACATCACTTCTAGATCATCTGTGCATGGTAGCACACTTGTAGCACACACATCACTAACAGCTACAAGCTACTTTTGCAACTATAGCAACCGTGACTGTTAGGTATTATAAAAAAGAATGTAGAAGAGAATAAACGTTGAATATGGTTCATTGTGTTTTTCCCTTTAATAGCCAGCCCTCAATAATATCAAGTCATACATACCTACTACATATATAAAGTATCCGTCACTTGCGCATACGCTTACGGCTGGTAACGAATATATTCTTTCTTAAACATACATACATATAATTAAACTCAAAATACATTGTAATGTTACGATTTTCGGGAACGGCCAGAGCTCGATTTACGCGGACTTAATAGGTTTCCAGATAAACAATAAATAGCAGATGCTGTTTAGGCGGCTCTAGATACTTACAGTTCGACTTAATAATAAACCGCAAGCCCCGCCCCTCAAATTTACAGAAAACTAAGGAATTTTAGCACGGTTTGCACACACATAGATAGGTATGCAAACGCGATGCGATGATCCTGTAAAAATATTTGACATAAATGGTCTTATCTTTCAATACGATATTCTAATGACTTTTTATTTCCAAAATTGATAGAGTTGGTTTAAAGAAGAAAAACTGTGTTTTTAGTTTTCTTTTACGATCATTATTTTTCGAAATATCACGAGTAATAAAATGACAACGGGCGTGCGTCGCGGAAACGATCTATCGCGCTGCATGCATGACCAGTGACGTCACTATAGTGATTTTTATGAAGCCAACACTAAATCGTGTTAATTTAATACTGTGAGCTTTTAACTAATTACTCACATACTAAAGTTTTCTACATTTTTTATTTGGATGCGAATGACATATTTCGAAACAAAAAAAGAACTTTTTCTCTTCGTCATCTTTGTAACTTTGTATCACTATAACTTCTAAAATATCAGGTTTTTTTACCTACTTCTTTGGACATAAGTATGTTTTTAGTGGTCGTCTACAACAATTTTGCACTTTTATGTCATTAGATTTTTGAGTGGAATACCGTATTGAATAACTTTCTACCTATACCTAAACATTTTACACTTAGATTATTATAATCTGTGATTCTACACCTCCAATAAACCATAGAGCAGTGTTTAACATGTTACGTGTGTTAACGATGTTTGTCATTTGTTTCAGGTTGATACCTCTCAGCCGTTCCTGAAAAAAGTATTTTGGATGACTCATAAGGCCGGAACCCCATTGCACCGCACTTTTTTTTTATGAAATAAGAAGGAAAACAAGCAGGTGGGTCACCTGATGGTAAGTGATCACCACCGCCTACAGACACCCGCACACCAAGAAATTTGCAGATGCGTTGCCAACCCAGAGGGCTAAGATGGAATACCTCTTGTGCCAGTCATTACACCGGCTGTCTTGCTTTCCACGCCGGAACACAACAGTGCAAGCACTGCTGCTTAGCGGCGGGATTAGCGAGATAGATGGTGGTAGCGATACGGACAGACCTTGCACAAGGTCCTACCACCCGCGTACTACGCATGCTTCATACAAAAACATAGCTAGTGTGGGTCAGTTCGTGCGAACCGTGCGCTGCAGTCGGGTTTCGCCCTGACGGTGACTCTAGGAGGGTTTTGTTTTCTCTCTGAGTTACGGAATCCTAAAAACGGAAGGTTAATAATAAACCAAAATGTAATAAATATTATATATTTATTTATTTCCCCTTAATATTCGCTATAGTTTTTACAATCAGTTTCCTTTAAAGATGAGAAATAATACAAAATACTGGCGATCTGTACAGGCTGATTGATTATTGTTTACATTAAGCATGACAACTAATAATAAAGTCAGTCAGGTAAAAGTATAATCAATAAAATGTAACAATTATTTAATTGCTTTACGAATTTTTTTTATGATATAGGAAGGCAAACAAACAAGTGGGTCACCTGATGGTAAGTGATAACCACATGCCTGTATCGCGGGGAACCAGTTACAATTGTACACATATTTGTTATGTTAAATGGTAAACATACATAGGAACGCTATCAGGTAAACAGAGTTATACATTTGCAGTTAAATAAGCATAAATTCTACAAGATTATACAAAAATTAAGTATTAACACTTATACCAGTGGCCCGTTTCACGAAGCTCCAAGTTACAATTTTAAAAGTCTAAACCGGCAACATTGGTCATTATGCCCATTGCCATTCGTCATTATTGACCAATGTTGTCGGTTTAGACTTGTAAAATTATAACTTGTAGCTTAGTGAACCGGGCCACAGTTTCTCATGAATAGCTTCAGTCTCAGCATAATTTAAATAAGTATAACACTGTTACTAAAATGGGTATTTTTATGCACATTGCTAGGACATTGATCCTCTCTCTTTTGCTTAAAGGTTAGCTGGAAGAGATCCCTTTAAGGGATATGTTCGCCTTTGTACCACTTCCTGTATTTTTCTGTGTATTTGTAAGTGCTTATGTACAATAAAGAGTTTACATACATACATACTTTGTAGAACTCACTCCTTTGAAGAGATCACTTTATCAGATATGTAGATGGAATGAGCAGCAAACTGGAACAAATTACCTTGCTACTCCGCGAAACCAGTGCCGGGCTCGTGCAAAATAGCTGCGTCTGTGCGACACATATATGTTCATGCAAATGAGCAGGGTGCTCAAAAATTGGTGGGCGCGCTCAACACCCTTTTTTAGCGCGAAAAGTATGAAAAAAGATGGGGGAATTGCAAAAACATCTCGATCAAAACAGGCCACTTAATTTTTTTCTTATAATAAAGCGCCTTGTTACAATTTTTTTTATTAAAAAAATATTTTTTCTTGCAATTCTTTTCAAAATTAATCTTAACTAATTCAAATCTAATTATATTTCTTATTAAAATTCACTAATCTTCTTGGCATACTTTCCATGTGGGGGCATCTTATCCTCCCCCAATAAATCCAATAGCTATTTTAGCTAAATGGTTTATTTACAAGTTTCAGGTAATTCACTAGTTAATTCTAGGAATGCTTTATTTTACATAGATTTGACTACATGATACATCAGCGAGGTTTAAACATGCACAAAGTTAGGGGAGCTAACGGGCACGATTATTTCAATTGAATTTCGGATTAAAACATAATTTAAAAACTTTTATAATAATTGAAGGAATACCCTGTTACGATCCGCACATAAAATATCTTTTCAACATTTTATGTTTTATCACAAAAAAAACAGGGTTAAGTTTGAATCCGCGGTCCTTACATGACCGAATAATTTGTTTTAAAGCCTACCTGCGTCTCTATCTAACTAGTGTTATAAGAAAGGGAAACATGGACACACTTAAACTAAGCTTCGGCGGTCATTTTAGGGTCAATAGACTTATATGTTTTTTGGAGAGTGTTGAGCTTTTCAACGCCAAGGACAATATATCTGCACTATCAGTTCAGCGCAAATTACCTGTATATACGTCAAAGCGTACAATATGCAAGTGACATAAGTGCATTCGCATACAACACAAAAACCATATGCAAAATGCCAAGCATGGCCGGTGAGCGACGCGAGTTCGAATCTTATGTCAACTTATATAAGTCAACGCAAAATATTGCGCTGTACGCACTGACGGATATATCCGTCGTCGGCGCTAAACCTGTGGTTATATACGTCTATGACATTTAAAAGTTTATAAAGAAAAGAGTTGCCAGCAGCCAGAACAAGATTTTTTAATCAGCCGCTGCTTCCGTAGCCTCGGCTCGCCGGCCAGGACCCCAATTCTGGCACTCATCGAGATTCATCTCGCATTCGACATGTGTCAAAAAATGACAGTTTAGCAATCTGACAGCTGTTTTTAGCATATGTCGAGTGTGACTTCATCTCTACTGACGCCTGAATTGCCCCGCAGTCCTCGTGTGGACGCCACTAGGAGGGCATCATGCCCTGGCTTCGCTTCCACTGCGCGCCCTGGCGCCGCGCGTGGTTTCCGCGCGCCGCCTTGTGCTTCTCCTTGCGGTCCCGGCTCACAACCACCTCCTTCTCCTGGCCCTGGCCGCGCGGCTTACCCACCACGTCCGCTCTGGAAGGTGATACAAGTGAGTTAATGGACGTGCAGCACTGACCTAAGTAATGGACTTCTAGTCAGCGTTTAAAGAATGGCCGCAACAAAAGTAGGAGAAAAGTAAGAAAAGTACACTAAATCGACGATCGCTCACGTCGTCAGTCTGTCGGACGGGCAGCGCTGCTGTCAATGCTATTATTTTGCCAAAAAAAACCCTATTTGCAACGAAATTTAATAAATCATTACTTTATTAAGTTAGACGTAAAGTTGTAAATCCAATGACTATGAATGGTAAACTAACATTGGCGCCAACCTATATTCTCATGTCGGGCCGTTTTTCTGCTGTCATTTAATATGACACTGTACATCCATGCATTATAATATCATTGACGTGCAGCATATTTTTTTAATGATATAGTGAGCTTTCTTACCACTTCCGCTCCAGAAGATAATACAAGTAAGTTACTGAACGGATAGCAATTTTGTTTTAAAATATAATGTAAAGAGAATACAGTTAAAGAAGAGAAGAAGATAATGATCAGTGAAGTGTAATACTTGTGCGGCGGCGGCGGCGGCGCGCGGCCTCCCCGGCCGCGGCGCGCGCTGTAGGCGGCTTCGCGCCGCGCGCGCAGCTCCTCCGGGTTCTGGCAGAAGTCCATACGGTTGCGTGTGCCGCCGCCTTCCGGCTCGGGCTCCGACTCCTCTTCCGATTCCTCCTGGAAAACGTTCGGAGTGAGAAGTCAGGGGCATAGAATGACAGATGATTTTGCAGGGGCAGTTAAAAAAACTGTTGTGCTCGTAATGACAAATAAGTACCCGAATAGGGTACACACAGCAGGCTGGCCAGGCGCAGATCTAGCTTTCAAAAAAGTTATCGGTCATGGCCAGTCGAAATCAGCCAAGTATGAGTCGGATTACGGACTCGCTCACGGTCGATATTATATATTCCTGCATTCCAAGGAGGACTGCGGGCTTGGCCACTGTGGCCACTGCTGGACCCGCGGCGGAGGCCGGCTGTACCTCGGGCTCCGGGCGGCTGCGCAGCGCGCGCGGCGTGACGAAGGGCCGGCGCTCGTCGGTGGGGTCCGCGGGCGCGACGCCGTCCGAGTCGTACGTGTCGTCGTACTCGTCGCTGTACATCGCCGCGTCGTCGCACACCAGGCTGCAACCGAGCAGACGTTCGGAAACGTGCGAGGCAATCTTTTTGCCGCCAACTACGCATACGAGAGTTGTCACCCACACGACAGGTCGCCATGCCAAACACGAATTTGAAGTTTAATCATACATATATGCACGTAGGTCGCTGTGGCACGATGTCATCAGTTCTTTACTGTATCCTTTTAAGCTGGTGGCCTTGCTGCCAATGCTTTCAATAAATGAAAAAAAAAACTATGTCATCAGTCAACTATGTGTCAGTGGCGTGATGGGCACGACTGCTCGCGACATCTTTAAGCGTTCTACGCGTTTAAAGGGTTAGAAACTAACCTTAATACACATTCGCAAAACTTCAAAGACCATTGGACCATATTGAATAATTGGTGAAGCTTTTTGCTGGAATAGAATACAATAGAATCAACTCTATCTTCTATAATTAGTGTTAAAGTTATCTTTTCAAGTTTGAGAAGTGCTCACCAATATGTACAGTTGAATGGGCGCGAAAGTTCGTATGTAACCCAAAATCTACGCAGAAGAATTCGCGGACAAAAGCTACTAAACTCATACTCACTTATACTTGCTGTAGATATCCCCCATTTGCCTGACGTCGGTCTTGTCGTCGAGCATTTCCTTGATGTTGCGGTACTTGTCGCGCCGCTTGCCGCGGTGCATCCTGCTGACGTCGACGTCGTCGCGCGTCATGATGTCGAACCGGTCGCCGTCGAACACGTTCAGCCGCTGTACGCCAGTCTCCAGGAACTTCTCGTCCAGGATGTCCGTGGGAATTATGGGGAGGGATTGGTCCAGTCCTGGATAGATTAGATTAGATTTATTTATTTCATAATATTATATTGCATTATTAATAACAGTGATGTCAATTTATACGAATTAATATTATGATCGTCAAAAATAATGTCAAAAATTAAACTAGACCAAAAAAATAAAGAAGTTAAGAACATCAAAATAATAAAAATAATATGATTAAAATTATAATAAAAAGTCAAGAATATACAGTCAATATCAATTTAAATTAAACAATGTGTCAAAAAACTATCAATAAATTCCCTAACTGAGTAAAATGCGTTATCCAATAAAAGGTTTTTTAGTCGACGGCCAAATGTTTCGTCACTTGTTTCGTTTTTGATGTCGGTGGATCAAGCAGAAGTTTTTTCCTGTGTATCTGCGTACCAACTATGCTAAGTAATTTGAAGGCGTAAAGGCCAAATTTGTTCCTTTTTTAGGGTTCCGTACCCAAGGGGTAAAACGGGACCCTATTACTAAGACTCCGCTGTCCGTCCGTCCGTCTGTCACCAGGCTGTATCTTAAGAACCGTGATAGATAGACGTATGTCCGTCTGTCACCAGGCTGTAGCTCATAAACTCATAAACCTTGATAGTTAGACAGTTGAAATTTTCACAAAGTTGCTTCAAAGACAATAATTTTAAATATTCAACAAAGGGGGCGAAAGAAGAATGGAAGTTAGTGCGTAATCCAAGATCACTTACCTCTCAAAGATTGATCCAAAGTATCCTCCAGAATACTGTTGATAACTCGCTCAGAATTAAAACCGTAGTGCTCCAAGCATTTCAGAATGAAGCCATCTCCTAGATGTGGCAGTATGTCTCTCACTTCGCTTATCAGCGACTCCTGTCGGATGTCGAGCGGTATTTCATGGTCTGTGGACGGCCCTGGCTGGCTGTCTATGGTTTCAAGATGGCCGTTTGCTATAGGCGGCGCTGTCTCTGGTACGGGCTCGTCTAGATTGGAGTATATCGCTTGCAGGATGAAGTCCGTTTTGACCGTGTCACTGGGTATGTACGATTAAAGATATTATTTGTGCTTGAAGTAAATAGACAAAAGTAGTTCAATGAATTGACACTTTTATTTAATACAATTGGGTTCTACGACCAACCAGATCAACAAAAGAAACGTATGCATTACATGTAGAAGAACCAACAGCATTAAAAAAAATTGGTAATTTAAGAAATAACAGATTTAAAATGCTTTATAATGAAATGAATGACAACACAAAGAAAAAAAATGAAGATTTAAATTTAATTTCAATGTATAAAAAATACAAAAAGAAAATCGAAAAAAATAAATTTAATTTGAATGTATAAAAAAATATACAAAGAGAAAATACAATTTTTTTTTAAATAAATTCGATTACAAAAATAACAGATTGCCTAATAAAGTTGGTATAATATAATGTTCTGTGAAAAAAAACAGTAATTTTTTTTACCTGTTATCGCCTTCATCAGGCAGTCGTCTTCCGTGGTCTCTCTTAGAGAGAACTTAGAAATATGGCTTACACTGAGTCCTGAAGTTCATTACCTTCTACTTCTTTGACTTCTATTTATTTATAACTAGCGAGCCGTCCCGACTACGCACGGGTACAATAAGTATGTACAGTCAAGGAATTTAATTCCCTACCCATTTCGTTGAAATGTCGTCAGACATTCGCAATGCATTAAGGTTGATATGTCAAACTAACGTCTTGCTTTAAAGCTCTTATGGTGACAGTTTGCTATATGCTATTGAACCTTAGGTGGGTTGGAAATTTAATTCCTTGACTGTACAAAAAAACCTTCCGCAAAAAAAACTTTAAATTACAGTGAAAACCGCGTCGAAATCCGTTGCGAGATTTAGAAGGCTACCGAACCTACGCTATAAGGACTTAGGACAGACAGAAACGGATAATGATTCTATAGTAATTAAAGAAAGATAAAGATGTGCTTAAAGGATACATGTCAGGGTAGGCCGCCCGCAGCATCTCCAGGTCCTCGTGCACCGGGTAGCAGGCGTGGTAGTCGCCGATCAGCAGCCGCTCCGACAGCCCGTCCATCATCACTGACAGATACTCTTCTACCAGCGCACTGAGGCTGCCTCTGCAACCGACAGCAGCACATACAAGGTGCGATCTGACGAGGTATTCCGCTGGATATAGTCCAAAGTTATCTTTGATAATTATCAATGATAATTGACATCAATCGAATTAGGTTCGGAAATCTTTCTTATGGCCGACAGCTAAGGGCTTATAGTTCATTATTTTTGGTCTAATCAACACCCATATATCCCTGCGACAGGGGTTAAAATAATATAATTTAAAACCATTTATTTCAGGCTGCATAGGCCCGTAGCAAAAATTCCCTAATGCACTGAAAAACCAGTATTGTTACACGTAACCAAAGTTTTGTTTACCTATTAAACAAAAAGTGACCACCGAACTTTTGTTACCTAATCTAACCTAACTCTTGATTTGTAAATAAATCATCAAATGTTTATCAGTAGCAAATAGTTTTGTTAATTTAAACGAACTTTGACCGTTAACCAAAAGCACGAGTAACCAAGGTCGGTTGTCACTTTTTGCAGTGTGACTAACATGAATATTTATAAAACATTAAAATTCAAATTCAAATTAGCACGTTACTTCGTCGACAAGTGACCTAACTTCGTGTTAGGTTGACCTGCCAAATCTAGTATCATGTTCAAAGTGTACCTACCCCGAATTAAGAAACCGGAAAAAGCGCTAGGAAAATTATGATGATGTTAGATTGTGATACTTACTCGCCATTTAATATCGCATTCTTATAAACCGCCAGTATTTCTCTAAATATATCGATAAGTTCCGCTCTAGCCGTGTCTATATAGCCTTCCACCTCGGTGTACTTCACGCTGGTCTCGTCGCCCACTTCCTTCAATTTCTCGTATAGATTCGGTATGCCATATTCGTAGAGTTGCACTATACTGGAAAAAATATAGCTTCGATGTAGATAAACGGAAATTTAATAGCATATAACATAGAATTGGGGAATGGAATTGTTTGTTACTCTACTAACTGTGTATGTTTTTGCAAAATAAAATGATTTGATTTGATTTGATTTGATTTGACTTTTGCAGTTGATTGCAATGTGGTACTGGTAAAGTGTAAAAGCAACAAACTTGAAGATGTCTCGACTAATTTCATTCCTATATCTGCCCCTCTAGCACACTAGCGTTTATCGCTACTAAATAATGATCGTAGATGGCAGCATAGGTAGCACCTAGACTAAGAAGTATTATAGGAGCATGCTTAGAAAAAACAATTGAAAAAAATAAATATTGAATGCTTTATGACCAAAAATAATATTCAGACGAATTCGTCCTGTTATTAAATCGTCATTTAAGTACAAAGCTGAGATGGCAGTATAAACAAATGACAACAGATAGAGCTTCTCGTTTAAAAAAAAAAGTAGACAGTCCATTGTTACTAATGCAATGCTCTCTAGCGGTTAACTAGGGAACCAAAAATCGCGTTCAAAGTAGACTTGTTATGAAATTTAAATTTAAAATAATCCAACCCATTTAAACTCACATTTCTATCCTTACCTATTAACAAAATTGGTCTTCCTTAATATCGCCACGGCTTTCGGATACGTCTCCACAAATACTCTTAGAGTCATAGCCATATCCAACAAATGTATGACCAAATCTTTTAATATACTGAACGTTAGCGGACTTTGGTTCTTGCTGTTGACCGGTCGCTTGATTTCACTGAAACCCTCGAAGGTTTTGGGCAGGTTCGGCGGTTCCGTGGCGTCGTAGTCTTTGTTTACTTGAAGGATTATGTATTTGAAGGCCTAGAACAGAAATTAACATTTAAATAATAACCTATCTAATTGGAGCTTCAAGTAAATATCAGAAAACTAGTTTGATGGTTTGACAGAGTTTATTTTATAGCAAAACTAGCGATCCGTCCTGGCTTCACACGGGGAAAATTACAATGTAATGTATATAAAAACCTTCCTGAATAAATTCTTTAAATGACTCTGAAAACCGTATCAAAATCCGTTAAGTGGTTTAAAAGGAGTAAGCGGCTGAAGATATGAGAACACATAGGAACAGATAGCGACTTCGTTTCATACTATGTGCTATGAATTCTTTATTCTTCTATAAGCAAGGCTACACTGAATCTATGGATAAAATCGAATAGTCCCGTTTTAGCACCTCTTGCCTCGTGTGTCCACCACCAGACACGTGTCCACAACTTTACTGACCTCATTAACGAACGCTACGGCCGCAGCCGCGTCGCCCTCGTACCGCGGTTGCAGTGTGAACACACTCTCTAGTATTCGCGACACGTGCCTAGTGTTGTCCACCCCATACACTAGACACGTGTCCCATAGTATAGGTATAGTGAATATGAAATTTTCGTATATTAGGTCCGCCATGTATTCTTTGCTTATCCATTGAGACTGAAAAAGGAATGGTATTTTATTATTTGAATGTACAAATGTACTCCTCCCTCATAGCCCAATCGCGAGAAACTTTCCCATACTCATACAAACAGCAACTAACTTAGCCGATTAAAGAGGGAACTAAGAGAAATTGTCTATGCTCAAAAGGAAGACATATATCAACTTCATAGTGCATACTAAATGCCTCCCTTTCGAAAAATGACACTTTCTCGCAGTTCCGTCTTGAATGGTGGCTTATATGTCTTTGATTGTAATAAATGACACCATAATTGTTGTTATTACTTATTATTAATGACCTTGCTTTCCTTATTAGTGATGAGCCTGCTAAAGACAACAAGTATTAGCCTCCGTATTTCTCCGTATAATTTCTGAACGTCCCTGCTCTCGTGTGGTGGCATGTACGGGGGGCTGGCTTCCTGAAGGAACGAAACGAGGGAGTCCATACACTGGGGGTGATATAGTACTGTGCTCCAAAACCTGGAAGATTAATGAAGATTCATTTAATACAGAAGGCAAGTAATGCGTAAAAACCATGTTCTTCGATAGGGCTGCCTAAGGTTTATACAGAGCACTAGTGTGTAATTAAATTACAGATTACTTATTAACTATGTTTTTTCGTTAATGCTGGTCCTTATCATTATTTACAGTCACATTACTATAACAAGCAAATGTTACAAACAAGATCTTTCCAATTAGCAGTTTTTTACTATTTGTTTTTATTCTTTCACGATTTGTTTTTATTTATGGTGATACGGAGCTCGCGGTGCGCGAGTATTTTTTATTTATACTCAAAAAACTCTAGCCTTTATAAAATAAGTTGTTGTGAAGTCCAGTCAATAACAATAAATATCAATAAGCATCAATCCTACTTGTATTATAAATGTGAAAGTAATAATGTTTTGATGATTGGTTAGACAGAGCTAAATTAAATTTGGCAGACAGATAGACCATGTCCTGAGTTAAAACATAAGATACTTTATGGGCAGGCAAAGCCACTGGTAAAAGCTAGTAGCCTAAAAGTGAACTATGTAACGTTTTACTCTAGGCCAGGGATGGCGAACCTTTTAAGCGTACATGCCAATTTTGCTGTAACATGCTATTGTCAAAGCATTGCACTTATATGTAATGTGCCACAGTCGTCAGTTCACAATTCCTGCTCTAGGCATTTGAATTTTAATAATAAAGCAAGAACCTGTGATGTTCCAAGCTCAGTAGCCACTTCAAGTCTTCCAGGTAAACACTCATCTTGGCCTTCCACCCGTCGACAGCTCCTAGGACCAAGGTGCTTCCTGACGGGGGACTTTCATACACCACCATCTCTCTTTGCTCCACCCAATGTGGATCCTACGGTAAGAAAGGGTGGGGAAATCAGAGTGTATTTATCCCCATGGTTAGCATGGGGATAAAAGGTACCATGGGGGGACTCCCCATAGTACCTTTTAATTTCGAGAACCACATAAAATTTCATAGCTTTAATCATACTGATAATAGGCATAGTAACACTGCTCTTGCCTTGTAATCATGGTAAGCATTCACGCTAAATGTAACAGGCCAGATTGGACACCAGTACAAAAATTGTTACATGTAACTATAAGAATAAATATTTTACAAGCAAATACACATGGTTGATACAGGACTTAATACATTACCACCTATTATATCTAGCATAAAAATCCATTTTATTAGGTGCTGTTAGTAGGGTCACCAAACATTTTTTTGGTTGAATATAGTATTTTTGAGAATAAGCTTAAAAATATATAGTAGGCTTCAAAAAAATACAGTATTCTTTTGGAATGATGAAAAAAGGCAATAGTGTAAGTTTGTTGTCTATTTATCTATTCTATCTATTTTAATAACGTAGTATATTTGCGTACTATATATTAGTTCAACAGTATATAGTACGGAGAGCCGAAATATAGTACAATACTATATAATATAGTATGGTTGGCAACCCTAGGTGTTAGGTACAGAGCACTTACATTTAAGACGTGGCTTAAAGGTCTCTGCAACCAGGCCATAAAATAAAAAAATAAAAAAAACAGCACTTATTATCAACCCTGGGACCTTGTTGGGAATTAAGGAAACAGATATTTCTGTTGTAGTTCTGACGGCACTAATTACATTTTCACTTTTATAAATAGATTTAAATCGCGAGCGGTATTGCACAAGATTGTTCAAAAGTCAACAAAAACACTTTATTTACCAAAGCTTTTATTTTCCGCAAAACGCCGCCATCGGATAGAGAAAGTATTAGCCTCTCTGCTGGCAAGTTATCGGGGTTCTGAAAATACAACATATGCGTTTACAGTCGAGCTATTTAATTAACTTCATTAATAAGTTGCAACTTGCACTCAGAACCATACCGAAAACTCAACATTCTTGTTACTCATGTTTCCAATTTATATTTAAGTAACTGTGAACGCTATTAGATATATTACACTATACAGCGATATTATAATACAAATTGTATTCACTAAAATAAATCTTTCTTAGACACCGTCGCTCATACTCAAACACGACACCACGATTACAATTTTCAATTTTTGACAATTCTGTCTGGCACTCTGGCACTGGCAGGTCTGTCACTTTCAGAGAATTCCCCTATCATAAATACGTTTCTGAACGAAGCGAGCAGTTTCTGCATTAGTTTTCGCTTTCTTGTTTCAGAACGAATGGCAAATGTCAAATTTCTGTTGTGATATTTTCATACGTAACGAATTTTAAACTTTGGATAATTTATTTAGAAAAAATTGTTCGTTACCTTTATCATGATTAAGTCTGGTGCAGATCCTAAAGTCAAGAAAACTCTAGTAAGAAACTTTGAACAGAAAGTGAGGCCTACAACGAGGAAGCGAGTCGTGCATGATGTCGGAAATGGTTCAACATCATCCATTAGCGAGCCAGCCCGACTACAAACAGAAAACGAATTAAGTCAACCCACCCTATGTTCGAGTGAATTATTGGCAAACTATTTGTCTGGAGTTAAAAAGTCGCTACCACCACCCTTGTCTGAAAAAGATTTGATAGCCAGTAAGAGTGAACTATGTGCAAAGGTAAGTTGATGTACCTTTCGTTATTATTGATTAAAGAGTATGGTAGGTGGAGTATGAAGAGTATGAGAGTAGAGTAGGATATTGTGGTGGTAAAGCCACACTACCCAGTTGCAGTACAAATGGACCAGCTCAGCTCAATCAGGGTAGTACCAAAGTACCATACTCCCACAGAATATGGTGTGAAGTAGTCGTTTGCTATTGCGTTTTCTGTGTTGAAAGACGACATCTGGAGACCCAAGGATGGGGGAGTTTTATGTAATAAAGAAAACTAAATGGAAGTGGGCAGCGGGGCTACTCTCGGTTTATGCGAGATGCATCTCGCACGGAAACAACTGTCCCTCCCTTGGAAATTTGCCACTTTTTGGCGGATCTCGCATGTGAGATGCATCTCGCATGTACGGAGAATTGGGGTCCAGGACATAAACTTAGAAGCAAGGAAGATAAGCCAGCGAAAGAAGTACCTGATTGGTATCCTAGGGAAGGCGAAAGGAAAAGAGGAAGACCACCACATAGATGGGAAGACAACTTGAAGGTTATAGCAGGTACTAAGTTAAGGAGGAAAGCTCATGATCGAGAACTGTGGAAATCTCTGGGGGAGGCCTATGCTAGAGAGCAAGACAATCTGTGTTCTGATGTCTGATAAGTAAAAATAAGATGTTATTAATTTTAATATTGTTAATAAAAGCTTATTGTTAATAAAAAGCGCGGCTAAACAGAAGTAATACCCTCCACTTCAGTCTACTCGTGACCACGGCCATTGAAACATGGCCGAAACGTCGAGGTAAATCAACAATATATTTCTATCGCGCTTAAGTCCCGATAATGTTATGAATATGTGTGAAAGTCGAGAAAGTTTAAAACAATTTATGGTATTCACTGTCATATAGAATTTTTTTATGTAAGTAGAATAAGTTCTATGTTTTTTAGTAAATTGTACCGGTGCAAAGCCAGGGCAGGTCACTAGTGTAATATAAATAATTATTACATTTCTGATCATATTTGTTTCAGATGACAAAGAAGCTAAACTTCCATTTCAATGACAAAATTTATAAGAACCTCATAGAATTAAATGCGTGTCTTGACGATATAAAAACAAGGAAAGAGAAGCGACCATCAAGTGCTAGCAGTTCTATGAAGAGAGATGTGGAACCAAATATAGAAGATTTTTATGAAGAGCACATAGATGATGATACAGCACCCAATATTCCTGTACTAAAACCTAAATTCAAACCCATCTGGAGAGTGGAAGATGGAGATCTACACAGATTAGTTGCTACATTTGAAAACTTATAACAGCTCATAAAAAAATTGTGATTTGTTTTACAGAAGCCTCATAAAAATTAAATTGGAAAGATGCAGTTAGTTAATTATTTTCATTTCAGTAGAAAAATTCCTATTTAATTGTGACAAGAAACCGAAGCACGCTAGCTCTCTCGCTAACATAATATTACGGGAGGTCACGACAAATTTGGCAACGATCACCAATATGGCTGATCGGAAGCTCACAAGATAAAGGGCAACTCCGTGATGCCAAATATGTCGGTCTGCCTGCGCTAAGTGGTTGCGTTATCGAAATATGGCGCCTGCAAAACCAGTTATTGTTCCCAAAAAAAAACGATAAGTAAAATGGCTGAATAAAGTACAGAAAGGAAGTACCGGTTGCACTCATGTGAATTCTGCTAAAACTGAACAAATATTTGGTCGCGTTTCGAAGTTCAGCTCGTTTAAAGACCCTTGATCGTTGCCAAAAAAAAACGATAACGGAAATGGCTGAATATGATGTGGTATAAAGTATCAGTATGTACGAGCTTAATGCACCAAAACTGAAAAAATCTTTGGTCGCGTTTCGTAGTTATGAAGCGGTCTAGGTTACAATATCTCATACATTGTTGGAGTATTTTTTCAAAAGCATTGGATAAATCAAGTTCAAACATATTTTTGGGGAATAAGCACAGTGTCAAAAACATCCTCCTACACTTCTTTAGCAAACCTACCCTCCTCCGGTTAGGGGTAAGTAAGATCTGGTACCCAAATAGAAGACAAGTCCTTCCTCATCTACCGAAGCTTTTCCTTTTTGAAATGTCACCTCTAGTCTTGCTTTGATGTTCAGTGCCGTTCATAGAATTTTTAGACAGGGTAGACGTTTAAGTGACGGTTTAACTTGCGTTTGGTTTTCATTAATTTCAAATCAGGTGTACAAAAGCCATTTACTATCAAGCTAACTGTTCGGAAAATTTCGGTAATTGTTGACGCTCAAGCTGAGAAAGACACTGTTTACTCTGTGCTATTGTATGCGTTATTTATATCATTGTGTGCTACTTATCTATAGGAATGCACACTAATCTGTATCCGCATGGTTGCGCGGCACGCATGTATACATTTTACCGGAATAGTTTGTCTTTCCCGTTAAGCGCACAGTGGCGCTTTTGCAACGCGATGCGAAGTGGCGTCGTTGAGCGGCAGGTAAGATACCGATGATACGCCAACAAATGGAGCTTTTTATACTTTTAGAAGTTTCTTAATTGATAACAGGAATATTACACGTAAGGATCAAATAAAATCAGTTTATATTTAGCAGATTGGCAGGGTGTTTTTATGTCTACTATTGAATTTAAGCTGAAGTATGTATTTTTTTAATGTTTCGTCATACTCGTACATAGGCTATTATTATATCAGTCTGCCACTAAACACGAGATCTGAAAAGGGCTCAAAGCTTTGGGGATGAAACTAGTTGCAAATCCATCATCATCATCATAAATCAAAAGAAACGCAGCATTTGAAAAATAAACTCACTTTAGAACTATAAACGAAGCCTTTTTATAATTATTATCATCAAACCTCGATTTGACGGTAGCAATTATGTAATGATGTCGTTACGTTCATTAGAACGTAACTACAACTGTTAAGTTTAAGGGTTGTTTTTCGTTAAATGTCGATGTGGATGAAAAAGAAATGAATAGGATCCAGCCCCTCTAGCACACTAGCGTTTATCGCGGACATAAAACATTCGTCCCTTTTGCACACGCATACTGCTTAGAACGGGATAAATGCTTTATGTCATCGATAAAAGCTAGCGTGCTAGGCCCCCAGAAACTGATAAGATTCAGCAGGTGAGAAAGAATTTGTCTTCCATTTGGATACCAGATCTTACTTACCCCTAACCGGAGGAGGGTAGGTTTGCTAAAGAAGTGTAGGAGGATGTTTTTGACACTGTGCTTATTCCCCAAAAATATGTTTGAACTTGATTTATCCAATGCTTTTGAAAAAATACTCCAACAATGTATGAGATATTGTAACCTAGACCGCTTCATAACTACGAAACGCGACCAAAGATTTTTTCAGTTTTGGTGCATTAAGCTCGTACATACTGATACTTTATACCACGTCATATTCAGCCATTTCCGTTATCGTTTTTTTTTGGCAACGATCAAGGGTCTTTAAACGAGCTGAACTTCGAAACGCGACCAAATATTTGTTCAGTTTTAGCAGAATTCACATGAGTGCAACCGGTACTTCCTTTCTGTACTTTATTCAGCCATTTTACTTATCGTTTTTTTTTGGGAACAATAACTGGTTTTGCAGGCGCCATATTTCGATAACGCAACCACTTAGCGCAGGCAGACCGACATATTTGGCATCACGGAGTTGCCCTTTATCTTGTGAGCTTCCGATCAGCCATATTGGTGATCGTTGCCAAATTTGTCGTGACCTCCTAGTCTATAAAGCATATATCTCTTTCCAACTAGTGTGCGAAAAGGTTAGATGATTTATGTCCACGATAAATATTTCATCTAATTTAGTAATGAAAACAAAAAAATATATTCTGTAAGTACAAAAAAAAGATCCAGGCTCACGTCATGCAGTTTGGTGGAAGTATTATAAGGTTTTTATGTAATGTTTTATTGAACAAATAACTTTACAAAAAACTTTCTTTTTTTATCCAGATAAAGTGGCTTTTAAGGTTCATGTTGCGTATAATATTTTTTATTTCCACAATTTTTGATAAGTCATTCTTCTTCCGCTTCTTCCGCTCATTCAAATTGGGCGTTTTAATTCGTAACTGTACTTCACATCGTTATCAAACCGTGCTACCATAGACTAGGAACGTATAAATAGAAGCACAATAGGTATAGCACATGTAGTGTTCCGAACGTACCCGCGCGCCGCGCCGACTCGCTCGTTCTGTAGAAAGAGAAGCTCTAGCCGCGTCTCTTCTTTCACCTGCATTTTGCCAATAATTTTGTTTCGTTTCGTTCGTTCCGTCAGTCAACTTCCGACATTTCTTCTTTGTGGTTGTGCGTGTCAAGCTCTCCGAGCACAGTAGGCATAAAATTCTCAATTCAATAAGAATAAGAGAATAACTCAATCGCCATGGCTGAAACAGAAATAATATCCACTAATCAAAACGAACAATTTTTCGAAGGTGTCGAAAAGCTAATTGAAATTTGGTTCACGCCGGCTAAAAATGCAGATTTAAGAAAGATATCACGGTAAGTTTGATTTATTCAAATAACTTATAATTTTGGTAATTTTTATTGCAGTTTATCCGCATTGTTCGTAAGGTTACCGGCTTTTTATTATCCATATTGTCGTAGCTTGTGCGGGCCGATGAATCACATTTTTTAGCGTAGAAAACGCCATGGTATTTTCCGTCGTCATCTATGAGTTTGTTATTACGGGATATCTGAAGGTGTTGAAAACTTATTCAACATTGTAATGCGTAAGAATGTTCTGGAATCAGCTGTTCCCGATTGCCGGGGTTGGCCGCCGGTTGGCCAATGGCCACCATCGCATCGCCCCGCGATGTTCAAACATATTTATGTCTGATTAGAATCCCAACAGATGCTCCCATCATGTTATTTATAAACAAGCTGTGGGTTTTATATAGAGTAGCAGAATTCGTTCTGTTGATATAAATATTGTTTAGCGACACTGTAATGTAGTTCAAAAAGATATTTAAAAAATTGCCTAGACTCTAGCTTTTAGTGCGCAAACCCCATCCTCAGTTATCACCTGATCACCATTAATCCAGTTGTTATTCTAAGTGTAAGCAGACAATAAAATGGCTTTTCATATCATTCTGGCCTTTGCTCTGCTGTATTATGCTATAAGGCAATGTAAATTATGCTAAATAAATATCAAACAAACTCATATCTAAGTTCAAAGACAGAATATTCCTTTTACAATATGACCCGTTGAATTTTATTTATTTATTTTTAAGGTGAAGTAAAAGTTTTTTTTATAACTATACCCCATACCATATAACATGACATTGTTAACATGCATTGGTCATTGATGGGCATGCTGGGATTTCACTTGAGAGTTGGGCATCGGTGGATCTGCTCTAGATGCAGTCCAACGATATATGGCATAAAGTATAGGCAGAAGGCATTGAGGCAACTTTTAGTGGTGGTTACATATACTCTGCCTACCCAGTTAAAAGCCAGTCTTAAGTACTACCATGCTCTTGTCAATAGGGTAACATTCTATATGTAATGGAGTTGTAAGCAGAAGTCTATGTAAAATTTTTACTCATCTATTTTTATAAATTTGACTTAGTAAAACTTATTAAGCATAATAATCAATACTAGAATCAAGTTTTTTTTAACACATACAATAAGTGAAATAAAAAAAATCTTAGATCTTTGTCTAAGCGCAAGAGAGATTGAAAAAGTAGGTTGTTTTTCTAAAGTCTACTATACCAAACAGAAGTGTCTGATTTTATTTGTATTTGCAGCCAACAATGGGAGAATGTGCTCAAGATAGTGCGGTGTGAGATCATCTCTTTCACACAGAGCGAGCAAGTCGACGCTTACGTCCTGAGGTAAGTCAAACTAGCTCTTATCGCAGAACTTCCATTTTTTTCATTCTTATTACCACTACACCCATAGCAAAATCTGATTGAGATAGACTGCAAAACACAGTCACACAAAAGACATAATCCTGCAAAATTATGTAATTCACCCTGGTATCATCTGAAAATTGCAAATATAATGTTTGCCCGTTTTTTTTTTCTAACAAAGGAAAACTGGTGGGTGAGTATAGTGTAGGAAATATAAGTTAGATTAGGTTTGTTTTCTTACTTTGTTAAAAAGTAACATCTATGTTGCAAAATAAAGTTAGAATAGAATAGAATAGTTATTTATTGTCACACCCATAGTATACAGACAAAAAAATCAGACTTATATGTATGTATGTACTTATAAGTTAGGAGTATTGTAAATTTAACATTGGCCGGCTGTTGCTGCCGTCGGCCGACTGAGATCTTCTTAGAACAGATGTAAAACCAGGAGAAAACCAATTTTCTGAGCAATGAGGCCTAGCTAAATCGATTTTGCGAACTAGTAAACCCTAATGATGTAAATGTTATCTAAACTGTTAGTAGTTTTCAAGAACGCGATTACAAATAAATAAGTTATGACGTTTGACACTTGTTTTTGTAAATTGTGTTGCTAATTAGCGGAAAGAAAAATGCATAATTTAAAACTGTTATCTGTATTGATCTGGAGTTATCAGAGTATTAGCACCATGTACATAAATTAAGATAAGGATTATGAAATTTCCACTTGGTGAAGAGAAAATTTCGCATTGCTAGACTATTCCTGTTATCGCGTTAATCATTGTCTCAGAACACACAAATAAGGTTAGAATAGCTATGTGATCGGGGGCAGCGCGCTAGCAATTGTGAGCAAATGTTCATATTATCTCACTGCAAATGATAGCGGCTCTTAGGCGTTTGCGACCTATATAAGTTCATCATGTGATTGTTGGTGATGTCAAACATTATAATCATGATTCTTGAATAACATGTAGAGTGTGTGGAGAAAGCAAGGGACGTTTGTCAGGTCTGGGGAAAATGGCTTTCTGTGGGTCTCTGCCTACCCCAAAGGTAAACATGCGTGAGCTTATAATATTATTTATTATGTAGTCTGTTTTTTTATTTGTTTGCCCCTTTTATTTTCATAGAATAAACCTAGCGGTTTCATCACGTTTATGTACTTAATGTTTAGGCAGTCTCATCTTAATAGTTTTCGTGATTTTTCTAAATTAGCTTGTGCACGCGGCTTCGGTTGCGTCGTAAGAAGTTTTTGAGATAAAAAGTTGACTGAACAAGCATATCATCTAACCAAATACCTACATTTAGTAGTTTCACCTTGAAGACGGTATACATACCACACAGACAGGCATTTATAATATCGAGCAGTATGGATTTGTTTACAGTTTGATTTATTCAAATAAAGATTGTTTATTCATTATAGGCACGCGTTGGCTTCGGATAAGATAACTATCACGTACTCTAGACATGAGCTATGACGCGGACGCGTCACTTAGATCATTGCTACTTAATCATACTTGACCCCTCGCCTTACTAATCTTAATAGGTATGAGAAATGTAAGTTTCCATGAGTTACTGCCCTGTTAAGAGTGCAATAATCGACTATTTACACCCAGCAACATATATATCCATATATCTATAGTAGTGAAGCCACACTGTAGCCAGTTACTCAGAATGGGCGGGCTCGACCGAGGTAGTCGCACCTTACCACCACCACTTACAAAATACCGGCGTGAAGCTTGCAACTGCGTTTCGTACGGTGAGCGAAAGATCCACGGAGGACCTATAGGGCGGCTGGTTCCTATGAGCGGCGGTGATTACTTTCCATCAGGTGGCTCGCATGCTAGTCCCTTTTCCATACAAATACTGCCTAATCCACGCGGTCGAAGAGGTCACAAAGATCAAGACGTGACTTCAAGAGAATACCTCTTTGACCTCTTTCGACTGTTTAGCTATACTTCTGTTGCTGACTGTACCATAAACTAAAACTATAATAGTACGGAGGAAACTAGTCGCGGCGCAAAACGCCGAAAGCTAGCAAAGAAAAATTACCAGTGGCCACAAAGTTAACAAGGCGTACCAACCTGGCGGGCAGCGTCGCTGGGGGTGGGGGACCCACTCTCCGACGTACCCCCTCCCCAGTGGCAGACTCGAGTACTTTACGTACTCCATAGGCTAACCCTACACTTTAATATTTATCTCGCGATCCAGGATCGTGATATTTATTGATGGTATATCGCACAATACACCATCAATAAATAAATATCATATCATATTTATTTTCTACTTAAAAAAATCGTAATACATTAGTGTTGCCACTTAGCAACTTTGTCGCTAGATCTAGCGTTCTTTGGGGTTACACCAGCGACAATTTTTGCAAGTGTTCCAAAATAGTGACATTTGGGCCCAATGTTACATGAAAACAAGTGACATTATTCAACTACCTTTTTAACGAATTATTCGAAACTAAGGTGGCAACACACGCTATTATCTTATTATTTTAATATGACTGGCCTAAAAGGACCACTATCCAGGGCAGTAAAACACAAAAGAAACTTATTATTAAATGCTTCAATAGAGTCTAATTATAATTAGAACTTACCGAGGCAGGTGTCTTTAAGTCTAGGCTGGAAATGTTAACATATAATTGGAGCCTGGGTGTTACAAAACAAAGTAATTTTCCAACATCTCACGGTCACAGCAGTCTTTTTTTACTGAGCGGATCAATTTATTTATTAAGCAAACCGTTATGTACCGATTTGGACGTGCCAGCTGACAATTGAGTTACATTACATTATGCTTGCACTGTAAATTGGTGTCTGGCGCAATCTTCTATCTATACATATAAAGGAGTTCCGTTTCTGATTGTCTGACACGCGACGCATGGTAGAAACATGAACTTTCGAACGTGTGTTCCTTTAGCAGTGTAGAAAATATTTTTGATAATTCATCATCACCATCATCATCATATCAGCCGGAAGACGCCTACTGCTGAGCATAGGCCTTCCCCAAGGGTCTCCACGACGATCGGTCTTGTGCTGCTCGCATCCACCGGTTTCCAGCGATCTTCACCAGGTCGTCGGTCTACCTTGTGGGAGGCCTACTTACACCTCGTCTTCCGATACGTGTACGCGTCGTTTTGATAATTAAAGGTGGGTAAAATGAGTTTGAAAGTTCGTATGTAACTCAAAACATACGTGAACGAAGGCGCTGGCAACAGCTAGTCGGAAGTCGAATGTATAAATGAAGATGACCCCGGGCCAACTGAAGATTGACCTTCTCCCCTTCTCTTGCGATTTAAAAGTTACATTGCAATAATGGTCATTGTATTTTAAGGTCATGTTGCACGTAGTTAACCGAATAAGTGCCTATTCGGAGTCTCTAAGTGATTCATCATCATCATATCAGCTGGAAGACGTCCCCGGCTAGACCTAGGTGTCCCCTAAAGATAGGCACGATGCCCGGCCCTGTGCTGCTCGCATCCAGCGGGTTCCCGCAACCATTACCAGGTCGTCGGTCCACCCTGTGGCGGGTCTGCCCACGAGACTTCTTCCGGTCGCCTGTCTGAATCGATTCGGTGGTATCAATTAACATTTAAGTTAGGGCGGGAGTGATTGAAAGAAAAAAAGAAAAAGTTTATTTAAAACGATTCGATAGATGACTGATGTTTCGGTTAAAGTACCACAGTACGCTATCAGCAAGCGGGCATTAAGTACTTAAAACATACTCTTACGTACATGTCATGTGTCTTTAACGTATAACCATTCTTTTTAAATTACAAACAATGTACGGCAAAGTAGTAACGTCAGTTAGGTGCTATTTGAAATTAGAATTAAAATAGAACAGCTACGTACCTTTCAATAGTCATTCTCCACCCTGTGCCAATTAGTCATACGACATTTAATGTTAAGAGCAAATGTCTTCCCAAATCTTGTATTTAAAATTCAACTTATAGCTACACGCAACACGCATGATACTAAATATCAATTCGATTGTCTATCGTGAAAAATAATTTTGGTGCTTAATTGATGTCACAATAGGAAGCTTTGGTTCGTTGAGGCTTGCTTCAGGGTTTTTCCAACACTGAAGAGAGTTGGGATGTAACTCCTTTCTAAGAAACTAACAAATTCTTGCTAAGAAACAAAGAAGCATCTGTATTTCATAAATAAAAAGAGTAGATAGCTGGGTAATTTGTTCAAAATTGTTAATATCCCATCAACATACGTGTAGAGCATTTAGCGTAGAGCACGTTGACACATAATTGTAACAATGTCCCTCCCGGGCCTCATAAGGTTATCTTCTGAACGTTCCGGGTTATCGGCCATAGTAAACTACGCTGTAATGATGTCATAATCAGTAACTTCGTGTCGTCTGGCTATGATTAGACTGCCGATCTGTTGCCATGCCAAACTGTCAGGGGACAGGGTCATTGATAACGATGTGGGAGCTGAGATAGCGAATCCTTCGGTTGAATTTTAGAGCCTTTGACCCACTCGAAAGAATTTCAGTTTTCGCGGAAATATCAGTTGAATTGGGGAAAATAGTATACCGCAAGAACGTGCTTAATTTTAGAAATTCGAACTTGATAAGCATAGTGATTATTAATGTAGAGGTTTATCTAACTGTTCAAGATTTTTTTTGTGCCAAGATAAGACTTAGACCATTTAAATTTGTAATATAATTTCGCTGGCTTTCGTAGTACTTCTTTCCATTTTATTTGCCGAACAGCTTTGAGTATTTAACCAATTGTGTAAGGCCGAACAGTAATGAGATTTTGTCGAGCGGGTAAAATGACACTGAAAATCAGTCTTGGGCTGATAAGGGGATCACGGAACCGGCAACACCCGCAATCATCCGATGTCCTTCTAGAAGTTTGTGCCAGAATTATTATTTGTCGACGACGTTATGTTCGTTTCGTAGTTATATTCAAAATATACGGTTTGCCAAGTTTACCAACGCAAGTCCCAATTTAAAAATACTGATAGTGTTTTTGATCCCGATGTCGCAGTCACATTCATTATTGGATGGGACGAACCTAGGCAATAGGTACTTTGGTAGCTATTCGATTTTCGACATATTTTTGAAAGCAACTGAAGTTTGCTCAAACTTTTATAAACCATTGATCTTTATTTTGGCTTCGGTGAAAAGAGAGGTTATACTATGAACCTTGTGTGTCTGCCTGTGATGTTGTAGCTACAAACTGGAGCAAATTACATTGCTACTCCGCGAAATTAAATTTATTATTATTATTTGGCTTTGTAGCTTTCAAATGGGTAATACAATTTGAAAGCGATTTGTTTTATTTGAAGATGGGTTTAATTTGGTGGTTTTAAATCATGTTTGTTGGCTTTGGAAACCAGGCTAGCAGTTATCAAGATATTTACATTTTAATATGGACGGGGGTTAATTCACTCTTCTTTAGAAATAGGATTACTTTATTATTTTAAAGTAGACTAAACTTTGGACAGGTTTTAACAAATAATTATTATTAAATAAACAAATAATTAACTGATGAAAAAACAAACAAACGCCAGATCGTTTGGCGATATGTTGCTCCTACTTACCTTAACTTATATCTTAGCTATATTTAGCCTTTCTTTTTTTGTGTGCGTTAAAAATAAACTCATGGCCATCCCATTATTTATTCGTAGCCATCACCCGATTCCTCGATGTGGATATAGTACTATGTCCTTGTACTGTATCATGGTCGCGGCAATTAACTTTTATTAAAAATTACTATCTAAGGAAGTTTTCCTCATCATCATAGAATCTAAAAGATATTGCTGGACATAGGTTTTCCCCAAAACTTGTTCCAACATCTATTAAACTCACTACATAGTCTAACGCTAAAGTAAAGTCGCTATCCATTCCTGTTTGCCCCCAATCCTTAAGGGGTATGTTCGGCCGCCTTCTACTGAAGCACACGACGGATTTTGATATGGCTTTCACTGTCAGTTAGATAATTTTTAGCGGAAGGTTTTTATGTACAGTCAAATAATTTAATTCCCTACCCATTTCGTTGAAATGTCGTCTGACATTCGCAATGCATTAAGGTCGATATGTCAGACTAACGTCTTGCTTTATAGCTCTTATGGTGACAGTTTGCTATATGCTATTGAACCTTAGGTGGGTTGGAAATTTAATTCCTTGACTGTACATTACATACTAATCGCTAGTTTTAAATAAGGAAAATTTGTTACCTGAGATCTGAAATATCGCTCCATGTTTTTTGATGGCGGCAAATTCCATTAACATAGGTAACCTTGCGCTGAATGTTCGCACTATGCTACTATATATAGCACTAGCGGACGCCCGCGACTTCTTTCGCGGTGAACTAGTAGCCCATGCCCGCCAAGGATAGTGTAACTATCTATTAGTGAAAGAACTTTTGGAATCGGTTCAGTAGTTCCAGAGATTATCCCGCACAAACAATGAAACAAAAACAACAATTATTCTATTAGTGTAGATTAGTGTAGACTAGTGTAGATTTAGAAACCAACTTCTTTTGTTTAATTACCACCAGATCTTACGTACATGCTTCCTGAAACCACCCATCCTCTTACGTAAGTATACGTACCTAGTGTCTGCTCCGACGCAGTTAGACGACGCTCCTCTGACGCTGCGTCTGCGCCGCCGCGTCGGCAAACTGCCAGCAGTGAAAGTTGACGTAATGTTTACCTACTCCCAGTCGGTATGATCTGCAAAGTTGAGTTGGGATTTTTAGTCTAAAAAGATTGAATAATTAATAGATTTAGGGGTTACTGTGCTGAGGTTCATATCAACAAACAAATTACCTTGCTACTCCGCGAAACTGCTGCTTTGATTTCGCAGAATAGCAAGATAATTTGTTCCAGTTTGTTGAGAGATTGAGATTTTTTTTTATACAACATAGGAAGGAAAACAAGCAAGTGGGTCACCTGATGGTAAGTGATCACCACCGCCTATAGACACCTGCAACAACAAAGAGAGATATTTATTTATAAATTAAAATAACTTGTCATACTTAACCTAAACAGTAGTTGTAAATGCATTCTTAATTTACAGCATTTAGAAACTGTTTCTCTTTAACCTTATTTAGTTTCCCAATGATAAGCAGTCACCTTGACCTCCTGTCTTCATTATTCGTCTCGAGTACACTGAAGAACTGAATCGGTTCTTAGTACAGATAGATTTGACAAAAAATCGTTACTTAGTTAAGCTGCAAGTTTTTTTTAATATACTAAAGGACATAGGTGTTTTAAAACTATGATGTTTTCAAAAAACCTTTACCATTAGCTGAAAAATAAGTTAGCAAAAATACATCTGAAAAGGTCTTCAAATAAATCTCTGTTGTATATAACAGTAAATTAGTTTTATTTATACGAAGTGTTAATATTTTAATTAAAAAAAAGTAAATTGTTTTATTAAAAAAAAATATGTTTTTATAACTTGCGTGCCTCGTAATCAATCACATCGTTGCTATTCGTTTACATAAGTGCTAATGGAAAAAAAAAACTGATTGCTCAGCTCAAGGCCTTCCTTTTCCTCCGCATCTGCTATATATAGATAAATATAGGGGGAGGTTGCGATGATCGGACCATTTAACTTTATGCCCTTATATCTCATTATTATTTTTAACTCGCATGAACTTAATTATTCATAACCCTTACACACAGGTAAATTAAGTTAGCAGTTTTCAAAAAAAGCCATACTAACGATCTCTGCTAAACCTTTCAAGTCGTACCCATCGTCTTCTTCATAAATCTCCCTTTCTTTTGTTTCCGTTTTTGTGGTCTTCACTCGCCTTATCTGTATCTAATCTTTACATATCTACATCTACACTAATATAATAAAGAGAAAAACTTTGTTTGTTTTTTTGTTAGTTTGTTTGTATGTAGGGGGTAATCTCTGGAACTACTGAACCGATTTCAAAAATTCTTTCACAGATAGAAAGCTACACTATTCCTGATGGACATAGGCTACTAATTTTACGTGAACGAAGTCGCGCGCGTCTGCTAGTGTATTATAAAACAAATTCGCTATCCGGTCCTGAATGTCCTCATATCTTCGGTCGCCTCCTTCTAAACCACGCAACCATCACGCAACGGATTTTGACACAGTTTATACTGTCAATTAGATTTATTTATTTATATATTGTATAGTCGACCAAGAAATTGCTTGACTATTTTTCGACCTTATTACAAAGGGACAAGGTTCAAAAGTGGTCAAGCAATTACTTGGTCGACTATACAATGCATTCAAATGTTTCGTAAGTAAATTGCACCCGTGCTGATGGTGTTTTTATAGCATAATTATTAATGACGATGATGACCATGAAAGTCAATAAAAATCATTAGAAATATACGCGGATATAGAACCGTTTACATATTTTCACACCGTTTTATGTCTGTGCGCACATTATGACAGATGGATACGTTTATCGGGTGCATAAATTTCAGATTAAACGCTAAATTACTTCAGTCTCATGTCATTACTTTGACTGAAGTGATAACGACTGTTTTTTTGATATCGTACGTGCAATCTAGTCCCCAGATTTATTTTCTTCATTGCTACGGATTTCTTTTGTTAATCTACATATTTTTTTCTCGTAATTTATGAACAACGCCTTCAAACGAAATGATGACTTATATTTCTTCTCCTATAACTCTGACCGTCTCTTAAAAAACAAATACATTTGGCAAACTGTAATTTATTTAATTCGGGAGGGTTTGACGTAAATCCGCAGCTCGAGGCCTTTCCATGGAACAGTTGTTGATGTTTATCCAAAAAGATGGCATGTAGAGTGTTCTAAAATTAATTCGATGATTTCTAAAATCCCCATCTTTTGGCTGCTTTTCCACCTAAGATGTGCGAGGATGCGTAGCGAGGGATGTGTTTATTAGAACCAATAGAAACGCTTCATTTACCACGCCTCGGTCAGCACAGCTCTGGTGGAAACGGCTCATTGGTTCTTTACAAACACATCCCTCGCTATGCATCCTCGCACATCTCTGGTGGAAACGCAGCCTTATACTACATACTAAAAAGTTGAATCATGTTTGTCGGCACATTGAAGATATCAAATAAAATTTAACTGGAAAAAAACATAGACGTGAAGCTAGTTGTATGTAATTTATGTAAACAGTTAGTGGCTAGGCCCTAGTGTTTAAAGTCTCAAATTTTTCCTTACAATTGTTGTATCGCCTGCGGGCCCTTACATGACAACCCATATGATCACTTGCCATCAGGTGACCCCCTTGCTTGTTTGCCTTCCTATTTCATAAAAAAAACCTTTGCATGGAATAACAATAACTAGCGTAATTTTTTGTCGTTTTAACTGTCCTCGCTGGTTCTGAAACATTGTCAACTAGAATGATTTTAACCTGTCGACGCTCATTTCGAAGCATGGCAGACTCAAAGAAGTGTCGAGGTAAGTTATGTAGATATTTTAGACACTCCAAGCGACGGCAAAAGGGAGGCTCGCTCGCCTCGTTGACGCCAGCGAGATGTGTGCCGGTATACCTTAATAAATGTTACCCGTACATGGCGTATAGTAAATGTACCTACATCTACATATGCATGTACTCAGAACTGTGGAAGATCAATAAGGACATGGTTGTTACGGTCATGAGTTAGGGTGAATAGGGATCTCAAAGGTGTACTTGCTGTCTTCGATTTTTAGGACTAGTTAATTTAATATGCGACTTAAGTCAAAAGCCATCCTACTCCTCTAATAAGAAAAGTATTATTTTCGCGACTTGTAGACATTGAAAAAAAAACAATTTAAATGCATAAATCGCGTGTAACGAATCTAAATCCGACGTTTCGAGCCCTTTACAATACACGCGATATATACCGTTTAAATTGTTTTATTTCAAAGAAAAGTATTTCTTAACCCAGTAGGGTTGTTGTTGTAATAAAACCTAGTTTGGTTTTCCAGCTTTTTTATCCTTTTGTTGGCCAATCTAGCTCGATTCGTTTAACCTAATCCGAATACTATAATACTGAATAATATTACAAGCGATTGAGCTATTTCTTCGGTTGTTTAATTTCATGTCATCATCAGTGGCCCTAACATGACTGGCCAAGTTTATTTTATCTCTATCTGCGTCCCTTTCTTATGACACTAGTTAGACAGAGACGCAGGGAGGGGTTAATTTAAACCTGGGCTGTCATGTTAGGGCCGCTGTTAGCTTTTGGCTCCACTAACTTTATCGCTGTATGTCACCAAGAACGCGAATGTCTCGAGTTGTTTTGGACGACAAAAGCTTGTTGAGCTCCATGTTCCCGAAAAGAAAAGTGACATACCTTCATGTTTATAATGTTTTGTAATTTGTAAATTGTAATTACCAATGCTTCGAGAAAAGTATCGTACAGCCGTGCCTTTGTTGTTTGGTTTGCTCGATTTGGCGAGGCGCTGCCGTGCTCCCAGGTTTAGTATGATCATTCAAAAACTAAACGAGGTGCTTTGCGGGTGGTAGGACCTTGTGCAAGGTCCGTCCGAATCGCTACCATCATCTTGCTCGCTAAGCCTGCCGCTACGCAGCAGTGCTTGCACTGTTGTGTTCCGGCGTGGAGAGCAAGACAGCCGGTGCAATTACTGGCACAAGAGGTATTCCATCTTAGCCCTCTGGGTTGGCAACGCATCTGCAATCTCTTTGATGTTGGGGGTGTCTATAGGCGGTGGTGATCACTTACCATCAGGTGACCCACTTGCTTGTTTGCCTTCCTATTTCATAAAAAAAAAAAAGACAACAAAAGAAAGTTATTTGTTTTTAAGTTTTACCCGAATGTATATAAATATAAAAGATTATTAACAAGTATCTCCGTTATCGTTGTTATCGTTCGGTATCACAATGACCGATTTATCCAAACGGTAGCTGGCGGTGGGTGATTGACTTCACTTGACACTGCTCAATGCTATCGGCAACTCCATAGCGACACTGATAGCAATAATTATAACATGTCACATATTATTAGCCCAACTTTTGGCATTGCTTTGCTTTTCGTAACAACATCCGTGTTCTGACTACATCACTTTCTATCTAATTTTAGAGTTATTTAAAAAAAACAAGAGAATGATTTACTCATAAGAGGTCTCTAATGAACTGCTGTCGTTTTAGCCGCTAAAAAACTGCTCCTGTTCCAATATAGGTTGTTTCGCAAGAACTACATTGCTAGGCGTGTTCATTAATATTTTTAATTGATATTCTTGCCTGATTCTTACTATCTAAAATTTTGATAGTAAGAATCATATTAGATTCTAAATCTTATACTTACCTCTACTATATAAATCTTTACGTAGTAGAGGTATGAAACAAAACAAAGTCCCCGTCTGTCCGTATCGTATCTTCGCCCGCTTACTCTCTCTAAACCACGCAACGGATTTTGATAAGGTTTTCAGTGTTTTCACTGTCATTTATAGATTTTTTTATAGAAAGTTTTAATACAGTCTGAATAGGAGTACTAAGTTTTCGTTAGTAAACTGCACCCGGGGCACGTCGCTAATGTCTCTTTATATATAGGACTCGTTTAAGGCTAGAAATCGTCTCATTTGATATTGTATGTAATTAAACGGCATAAGATCAGTACAACTTCATTGGCGCACCGGCGTCGCACCCGCGCCCGCGCATGCGTGATCGGCGCGTGCAGAAATAGACGCGTGGACATGTGAGTCACGGTATAGGAAGCATTCGCACCACGTTTGTTTACTAGCTTTCCGATGACACCATAACAATTAAATTAAGAGACATTAACTATGCAAGGCACGAGCTGGGTCAGCTGTTGAGTTTATGTAATTATTGCGACCGCCACATGACCAGTATCGTAACGCCGGGGCACACCAGATGCGTATGGAGCACGGCTCCGGAGACGCGCGCGTGCGCACGCTGGTTGTAATGTATGAAATTATTTGTTGAGATGGCGCATCGCTTGCGTTGCGTGCACGTAACGCAGCTCTGCGCAGCGAGCTGGAGCCTAGAATATGAAATAGTATTGTATACAGAATAGCCATCACCGCCCCGCGCTGAATTCAGACGGGGACCTCATTGATTGACGGAGAGCTGACGACTTTTAGTATGGCGCGCACACAGACATTATTATTTGTACATCTGTGGTAGCCCTGTGACGAGACTAGCATGTCGAAAAATATACACAGCAATATCACAACTAGGCTGCTTTACTGCTTTGTACAGTTTATTATTTACTAGCGACCCGCCCCGGCTTCGGAGGGGTACAATTAGGGTGTAATGTACATAATATTATATCTTAATAAATCTCTAAATTACACTAAAAGCCCTAACAAAATCCGTCGTATGGTTTAGAAGGAGTAGGCGGCAGCCTAGCCGATACGATGAGGACAGATGAGAACGGACTTATTCCATACCTTTACCATGTAAATATTTACATAAAATAACATTGAAATGTTTTAGAAAATCCATTACTCTAATCAAAGGTTATATCCGCACATGATTTGTGAAAAATCCAAGAGTGCGTGTGGTTGAGGATGGGTAGGCGATATGTTAAACCGTTTTCCTTATTTCGAAGTCAATGAGAACTTAATATACCACTTTGACACATTCCAGTGTTTTTAAAAGTTCAAAATGGATACCATTGTTAGCGGTATATCATCACTTCTGGTTTCAAATTATTAAAACAAGTCGAACAATAGCTTGCTCTTGATAAACAGTAAGCGACTGACTCTGACCATTAAAATTAGAACAGTAAAATCCGACTCTATTTCCGTAGTAATTCGGTTCGGGTTGTGAAACAAATGAAGCCATTAACTGAGCTACTGGTATTTGGGTCACGATGGTGTTTATTTATTTACTTTCATACGCTATAGGGGTTATGAGAAATACAAATGGTATTTTTCCATCATAATTTGTCTGGACAACCCATGACCAACAGCATAATATTATATTTGATCTCAAACGCAATGAAAGTGATAGCACTAACACTGCTTACTCCACTTTATCCGTTGAAATTCAGCGTTGTTTCACCCTGTGCCTCGACATGCTGAATGGACTCCTTTTTAGGATAACCCTCAACATTAATTTCTCACTAGATTTAAGCCTGTAATTTTATTGTTGTATCAAAATAAATGAGTTCTATGATACTCGTAGGTCGCTTTAAGGTCGCCCTTGTGAATCACTGTATCTCTTTTTGTCATTTATGTTTTTTTGTATAGTCGACCAAGTGATTGCTTAGCCTAGCCACTTCAACCTTATCCCCTTGTAATACAATGGCCCGATGACCTCATACAGGTAGCAGGAAGGCACTGGTTGCATGCCGCTTCCAACCGGTCACTTTGGAAATCCATGGAGGACGCCTATGTTCAACAGTGGACTTCTTGTGGCCCAGATGATGAGATGATGATGATGATGATGAATATAATTGTTAAAAAAGCGAGAGACGGATGAGTAATTTCGCGTACTTATGGCTCGACGACCTTTTATCGCCCAAAATTACTCGCGCTGTTCGCTTACTAAAGGTGACACGGACGATCAAGGTCGTCCACTCTCCACTTTAAATAAGCGAGTACTCCGTTTATTTCAATAAATTAGGTATAATTTCATTTTGTTCATTATGACGAGTAAATTCTGTTTAATCTCGCTGTAGCACACATCCGGTGTACCAAGAAGTCGCTATCATGGTCTAGACTTGCATAATATTCGACATAGTTGCTTATCAAGCGAACACGCAGTGTTCTGCCAGACCATCTCGTCACTTGTTAGTTCTGTTTTAGAGAACTAATTTAGTGTTTCCTATATGTATAGGAAGTTTTTAGTTACGATCTAGTAGGGTTCATCTATTTTTTGCTGTCGTTAGAGTTCTAATATTATAATCCACTCTCATACCAGTTCCGGATAATCGTAAGTTCAAAGATTCAAAATCTGGGTTAACTAACATTAACGCCACTAATACAGTTCATTGGTTCATATAATTTTAACACACGCAATACAAATTCAAAAGACTATCTATCTATCTATGTGTTAGTTGGTGAAAAGGCGTAGGACTCCTCAGCTAGCGCGCTGTTTTTACTGCCAAATAGAAGTACGTAAATAAGTTTAGAAAACAAAAATATTTAACCTAATCACGGCGAAAGAGTTAAAACTGTCTTTTTTCTAGAAACTTGAACCGATTTCCGACCTATGGCTAAAAACTCGCCCGTAAAAGTGTTCAGATAAAATAAAAGACATTGATATCTGTCAGCCACAGACAGATATGTACACACGAAGAGGGAGACAGACTTACGACATCCTCCTTTTTCTGTCGAGGAACTGATTCAATAATTGTTTATCTATTTTAACTCATCTTGGGATTGGACTCCATGGTTCATACTGTTCATAGCTGCGAGCGACCATGACGTCTTCTCAAGCATGTTTTTTCGTGATCAAGTTCCGTCTTATCTTACTCTTAAATACGATGTTGATCTAGTCCCGGGATCACGCAGCCACAACACGTTCCGCCCGTGCCGCCGGCTTGCCCGAACACTCGAAAGTTTGCCCGCGGCCGTCCTTGTGGCGTCCCTCATCGATTTCCTGGGTTAAAAATAAACAAAGGATCCGAGGCGTGTGCCTATTTTAGGCAACTGCGAAGTTGATGAAGTCAAAAACCTGTTTTTGTAAACCACTCGCGACTCTAAAGTGAATTTTAACGTCCCAAAATCAAATGTAGTAAATTTTAAGTTTCGTACCTACACTGATACGCACAAAATTGGTTTTATTTACTTACTTGCGCCAGCAGCATGCTGCTGTAAAGCCTCGGTTACAAGTACCTAATACAACCTCCGTTACCAAGATGTAGGAATTTCAGTGTCCCCGATGTTAGCGCTCTCGACAAAAGACGCAAAAATAGCACTCCTGACACCGAAATTAAATAAATGTGTAATTCGAAAAACTATAAACACAAAAATGTATCGCTTGACCTTTCGTACAGAATTGGGCTCGGCGGATACACGAATATATCACGTAGAGCAAACGCCTACGATTCCTCTTTCGTGTTTTATTATTATCGTTCTCCCAGCTTTGACCGTGTTTTGGGCCAAGCTAAACTTCATTGAGCGTGGCGTTTTTAAGGTTCGTAAAATATGAACAAGGGTTGTGGTAATCAGTACCGGCGTGTTTTGCTTCATCTAAGGCAGATTATTGAAAACGAAGTTCGTCGTGCAGGTTTCACACGGGGGCAGAGCAGTGAGGCAGTTCAGACAGTAGAGTAGAGAGCACAGTACTAATACAATTTGAACGCGCACGCCGAAACAAAACGTTCAGCACGTTCCAATTGTATTAGCTGTCCACTGTACTGCCTCACTATTCTGCCCCGTGTGAAATCTGCATGAGTCACATTCTGCATTCCTATATTCAAGCAACGGATCGTTTTACCTACCTTACCTTAAATTTAATAGATTTCCAATATGACATGCGTCAAAATGTAACCGTTCGTTGGTTATGGGAAAAACGAATGATCCATAGCTTGAATATAGGAACGCGGCAATAGTGCATAAAGGATAGATCTGTTTATCAGAGCGACCAGGCACCGCCGCGATGATATTACAATCCAAATGGGATCATGCCTTATGTCATTACATTGCACCGACATGAAACCACGTGTAATACAAATCCTTCCATCTTATTGGCCGAGGTCACGATTAATTATAAGTTAGGTACTAAGGATATTACATAAGCGCACTTGCCGCGACATAAAACAAATCGCTCGGGGACAAACGACAAACCCTTTGGGTTTAATTCTCCGATGACAACGTCACGCCTGGGACTGAGATGATGTGATGAGATATCATGAGCAACAGACGATGGCTTTCTATTTTAGATGTTTTTTGTATGGCGTGCAATAAATATCCTCAGTGCAAGTCTACTAATCAAACTCGTTTTGCTTAATCTGCTGAAACGTAGAAAATCTTCTCATACTTTATTATCGATCTTGAGCGGTAAATACTAGCTCACAAAATAATTCCCCACCCATTCAAAATTATACTTTGCTGTGAAGGGCCTACAATGTTTTATTATGATGGAACACAACCAGCGTCGTAGCCGTACCGAGCATGTCGTCCTGCCACCCCCCGCTGGGGGCGCTGGCGGCGAGGTGGCGCCCAGGTGAGGGTAAGGTCAAGGTCGAGACCGCGGCGCGTGCGCGGTGCACTCTGATGCAGCAACAAATGCATTTGTTATTGCGAATGGTTCTCCAGTATCTTTTTGATATGTCAATGTACATTTGTGATGATTTCTTTATTTTATCTTATGCATTAATTACATTGGGCACGAGTTCTATTTTTTGGAGCAAAACAAGCACTAAAGAGCTAAGTGAGGGCCTAGTCTCTGCACAATCACATGGCTGTCCATTAGCTTTAAAAAAAAGATTTTTTACCTTCGTGGTTTTCGTGGGACATGAGTACCTAATGTACTGACGAGAATAAGTGGTGACACGAATGTGCAAGTCACCTGATGGCAAGTGATAACCGCCACGCCATCCCACCCATCGAAATCAGCGACCCCCAAAAACAGTACGGAGGCTACTACAGTGGTAGTGCTATTCATACCTGATGCTTGCTATCTTGACTGTTGTTTTCACTAAGTCTAGTCAAAACGAACACAATTCTGTCTTTTTTATACCACCAAATTCTTGCTCCCATTAAGTCCCCCATAAATCATGATGATATCACGGCTGCGGCGGCCAAGTGGACGCGACAACAAAAACTTGCTGCAAAAACCGACTTGATTGGATCGAAGTCTCGCAAATAGCCGCAAAGTGTCGGGTTCCGGCGGCGTCAAGTGAACCCCAAGGCCGATGATGCCTTGTTTATTGACATCGTGTTTTGCTACGCTTGTTGTCAAGCGCGAGCAGGTAGCGTCGATCCTTGTTCTAACTAAACCATATTGGTTTGCAATCGGTTTTGCTCTGTGGACGTTCTGCCTATCGAATAGTAAAACCTAGCGAGCGAAAAAATGAGAAAGCGTGCTAGCCGTTCTGCTTGGTCTACATGTATATTTTAGATTCCGTTTAGCTTATTCTACTGACAGTCTTTCGTGCGGATTTCTTACGACACAAATACTTATAATGAGTCCTTTTGAATTGAATTTTCGGAGACTGTTATATTTCGCTTCTATCACCAAGCTAGCCTGTATATACAGGAAACCTCATTCGTCTACACCTAGACTTTTATTTCTGCCAGGTAACATATTTAGTTATATTTGTATAGAATTTTGGGCTCCGTTTATCTAGGTTTGTTTGGCTGCTAACTCCCCTCGTTCGAACTTGACCTAGTTTGCCCAAACCAAACGACTACCCCTAGATATAAACAAAGCAGCACAACGTTTTTACAACCAGGGCGATACTTCTAGACTCCACTTCATTTCTTATTTATTCCAGTGTCCTACTTCCAAGATTTTCATTTCGTTGAACATACAAATACAAATGTACTTAAGTGTCGTGCTGAAAGATTAATATATACAGCCTTGCCGATAAAACTGTTCTGAAACATAGAAATGTACAGAAAAATCTGATAACCTTTTTCGGAACTGGCCCTACGCGTGTGACTAGTTGACTACAAATGGAAAGTGTTTTCGGCTATTTTATTTTACGAGCCCCATTACGCTTCTATGAAGCCAGTAGCCAAAGAAGCATGAGAATAGGAACGACACCGCAAATTGTTCACTAACGGCTCTTGCGTGATGTAGAGGTCCCCATACTAATTTCTTTTCGTTATAGATCGCATTGGGCAGACGTGTCTGTGATGAAACCCGACTAAGAATAGAAAAGGGAGTTTTGCCAATTCTTGATGCTACGGCAATCGTCAGTTATTTCAATTCCATCTTGTTTTGGCGTGCCCTTGCTTAGTTTTTGTCGTTTATGGACGTTTGCCCTTTTTATCGTTAGGTACTTACATCTGGTTATAGTTGTAATACTAGTTACTGTTTCTTGATCGAAAATAAAACATGTGCTCATTCTGACCCTTTCTAAATTCTAGTTGGGTTTTACAAAATGTCGAGGGCTTAATATTGCGTTGGAGTTTTATTTCTGGCTAGATTGATTTTATTTGTTTAATTTAGCCTTTAGATACGTTTGAAAGTTTTGCGGTTTTATTTATGGGTCAATCTTCTTCAACGTTGCGCCTCATCGTAACATCGACAGCTTCCAAATAAAACCACCATTTACCGTGGAAGATGTACTCAAGCAAGCCAAAACGTTTCCAATCATCAAGATTGTACCGAGAACCTGCCCCCAAACCGGTAGTGTTGTGATATTTAATTATCCCCAATTTCGCTGTATGCAACGCCGCCAATTTTCTTCGAAGAAGACTTTCTCGGAATATTTTTTGTATACTGTAAAGTTTTTACAGTGCTATTGGTTGAACTGACCACGGGAAATCTGGTATTGATTCATCAACAGATAGTACTCATTACTATTTTAAGGTTTTAAATTAAATTGTGACAACTCATGGTACTCATTAACCAACTATTTTTACTCCCATTGTCTTAAGTTCGGCTCTAGTGGATTTATCGCATTGAAAGCTATGGTTACAAAAAAGGTTAGATGAAATAAGATAAGGAATCAAAATATCTAGTTAAATGATGTAAACGGAAAATAATTTTAACCAAAATGCTAGAGTAGTTGTGACACAGCGGACTTGTAAGTTCTGGTCTACGAGCAAATCTCGCGCCTTGAATGGAGGTGTCAAAACATTAATTTTATTCATTTGCACAGTTGGTAAAATTTAACATCCAGTATTGTGGAGCAAAGTATAGTAACATCATGTCATGTCTTATAACCAACCAACAAAAATAATTCCCTGTCGTTAGGCAAATCTAAATGCTCCAAAAGCTATCGGGCAAACGCGTTGCAGGCTTCCAGTTGCCATATCGTATTATGTAAGTTATGTAACACTATACTAGTCCGTTTGTGAATGCACATTCGTGTGTATGTACTAGCCGAAGATCGATAGCACGTTCTAGAAGCTTCACCGGTGTTTGACGAATGCGCTTGCCCGTAATTGAATGGCTCGCGTATCTCGCGCTATTGATCGGGGCCTGCGCGCTGCTGCAAGCAACAGGCGTGACGCAGATAGCTTCGCTGCAGCCACGAGGAGCTGAGGTACATGCGAGAAGCCTGCTGCAAAACACTGAGATGCGACCAAAGTCCGTAATTTCATGTAGTATTTATGTTTTATGAAATAACAGACGTGACGCCGCCGGTAACTCCGCTGCGAAAAAACGGAACGTTATGGTAGAAATCTTTTTCGAATGATCGAGATATGACAAAAGACTTTTCACGTAGCATATATTTTCTATCTGAACATGCTGTGAAGTAGACTCTGGGCGGCACCTGCGTAAATTAGTCACGTTATGTAGTGTAGACGATGCGGTGTACTAAGGCAATGATGGCTTTCATACTCCGTTCTTTTATGGTTTTAAGAATCGTGATTCAGATAGCGTGCAGAGATTATTTAGAGTGTATTGAAAAATGCAACCTTAAAGAAACTTAAAATTATAGTATTTTATGCAACTGTTGCATAATGAGGGGTCTTAAAACACGAGTGTGGTTTTATGAAACGAGCGTCAGCGAGTTTCATAATAGGTTCACACGAGTGTTTTAAGACCTAATTATGTACAGTTGCATACATTACTTTATCTACACACATATCATAAGTACTCTATGATGGGTTCGGAAGCCATAGGGCAATGACCTGCATTGCTACTAGCTACTAGTGCTAGGTACCTATTAAATATCTATGGACTGTACACATTAAAATAATGTAATAAAAAATGAATATGAACAAATATAGAAACAAATTAGGAAAATTCTCATAATTATATTGGTTGTTATAATGCTGGTCATTGCCTACGGTTTCTGAACGCATTATAGAGCATTTATGATATATGTGTAGATAAAGAATATTTTAAGCTGGAAATACATGATTAAGACTTAATGTAGTAGCCTAATTCATAGACATTGCAAACGGAGTTTCATTAAGGACCATTTGTAGAAAAGAGCAAAGAAACGTCCTGGGGTACCAATTTTCTTCATACTCTGCCTCAGTTTGCGTTCTTTACACGAGTCGCAGAATAAGATGGGACCAGCCACAAACACAAACGACATAGCGACCTCGAGAAAATCCATACGTTTATGAAAATGTCGTGACGCGTCTCTAGGGCCGACGCGAGACGCAATAGGGATAAAAGGGACGATATGGCGCAATGAAAATGAAGATCCACTGAAGCGTTTTTATCATAAAAGTTTTCGTCGCAGGCATCGAGAACCATGTTTTTATTTATGAGAAATAGGTTAACGTTTGCCCACAATGTCATGTATAGATAGCAGTTATATCTTACACACGACTTGTAAGCGTTTGTGTAGTTCTTTTTGATCTTTTCCAAGTTCTAAGCTACTTCTGCTGCCAACTATACCTATTTCATACTTCCAGATCCAAACGTATTTGATGGGTAATATGAAATTAAGTCGTAACCAACCGCGCTGACGACGCATCCAACAGCAACAGTCAGACTCCTAACGTATCTACCTGACAGAAGCTTAGCTAGTCAAATATAGAGCACTTCAACAAGGAAACAAACTGAAATTAGAGTCTTAACGCTGGCCATAGCATTTTAAAAATAACCAGACACCTTTGTAGCCATTGGACACACACTGGCAAGGTCGTTCCTCGGCGGCGGTACATTGTATCAGTTTTACGACAGTTAAGTCGACTGTAAAGATGTTTTGATTGTTTATTATAGGTATAGTCAACCAAGAAATTGCTTGACCACTTTTCGACCGTATTACAAAGGAGTAAGGTGAAAAAATCGTCAAGCAATTACTTGGTCGACTATACAGCAGCAAATATTTCTACACACTCGAAAAGATCTTTACTGTCTCAACTGTCAATAGAATGCGAATTCGTATATATATTTTTGACCAAATCGAGTCTTTAGCTACCTTTGCTGCTGGCTGTACGCTAACTTGACTCTTTTTCTGCTTTTAAGTTTGATGCACTTTAATTTTCGTGAAAGTTTTTTCCTTTTTATACTCGCTTTGTGAAAAACTTTTGCACACATTTTCTATTGTTGAAATCTCTATCTTATTTAAGTAGGTACCTACTTCTGTTTACATAAAACATCCGATTAAAACAAAAGGTAAAGGAGAATGGGCAAATTGTCCCAAGTGCTGTATACAGTTGTGCTATATCTTATTTGAAAGCTCGCTATAAGAGCTTAATTTTTTTATATGACAGCAAAACCGAGATGTTTGCAGGGAAAAAGCTACAGCCCATTTTATACCTCACTTTTTACTAGCATTTGTATGAAAAGTATCTGTAAAATCATGTTCGAGATATAGCCGAAAGATTTTAACCACGCATTCCTGAGGCCACTAGAAGTAAAAAACGTAATGTGAGCATAGGTCTAATTAGCTGTTTTATTTTTCTCTTTTTTCATACAAAACAATTATTAATTACAATTCTTAAAGTAAACCACAGTCGAACAGTGCTTTAGGACGAGCTGGCAACGTACTACTTTAACTTTTGACACGTTAGGTCATAATGGTTATTTATTTTCGATCACGTTGATGACATAAATGACAAAGGCTTATTTCAGTTTGACGTGACACATTTCGTTATGACTTTTTAGTCAACAGAATGACAACGTCGCATACATTAGGGTGTGTTACACTTAAGATTTATTGAAAAAATATTTTTTTGTTTTTGCGTCCCACGTTACCCCTGCAGACACCTGGTCTTCGAAACATGGCCTATGATGATCCTTACACCGAGTACTAAACGTCCATACTACTCACTATTGTATACAAGGGTTGGGACAGCGCCCATACAAAAATGCCCATTCTCCTTTCATGTGTCGGATAACGTCATTATGTCATCTCAAATAGCCTTGACTTTGGCTAGCAACAAATGCAAATTTACAATGTAAACATTCTAATCGAACACCTCAAGGCTTTCGCCGCTGTAACAATCTACATAAAGGTGAAACATTATTATCCTTATGTAATCAAATTTTACCTTATACTTACATAATTAAATACACGTCTGAACTAGTATTCTAATTATTTTTCTTAGATTAAGAGTTATTTAGTATGTAGGCGTCGTTATTAAAATTTGTAAATTTGATAAATTTATAACGGGAAAAAGCCCGAGTATGATGAAATGTTTTTTATATTTTGTATTACAATAAAAATACCGACTATAAATAAATAACTACTTTTTCCTGTTTCTTAGTTCGATGTACAGTCAAGGAACTTAATTCCCTACCCATTTCGATGAAATGTCGTCTGACATTCGCAATGCATTAAGGTCGATATGTCAAACTAACGTCTTGCTCTATAGCTCTTATGGTGACAGTTTGCTATATGCTATTGAACCTTAGGTGGGTTGGAAATTAAATTCCTTGACTGTACGCTTTGACCATGATCACAAAGGCAGGGCGGATTTTTTGTTATACAACATAGGAAGGGCGAGCGTGTGGGTCACCTGATGGTAAGTGATTACCATCGCCCATAGACACCCGCAACAACTAGAATATTGCAGATGCGTTGCCAAGCTAAAGGCTAAGATGGAATACCTCTTGTGCCAGTTGTTTCATCGGTAGTCTTGCTCGCCACAACAGTGAAAGCACTGCTGCTTAGCGAGTATTAATATTTACTTAAAAATCAATTTGACAGCAGCTCAGGTGTCCTTTGAGAGTAGTGCGTGGCGCTTATGAAGGTGGCATTTGAAACTGCTCAGATTGCCCCCAATTTCCATAATTTGGCGAGCTGTTGACCCACGTACCACGTACCGGGCTGAAATATAATCCATAACCCATGTTATGGATTATATTTCAGCCCGGTACGTGGTACGTGGGTCAACAGCTCGCCGCCTAGCTGACATAAAAACACAGCAATGAAGATGTTTATTTCGCTCGCTCGCTTTTAATTGTCCGAGGCAGCTATGAACTTTACTGCATGTAATTTGAATTGTTTAGATCACATAGACTTGTTATTCATGTCGTATAGTCGACCAAGTAATTGCTTGACCACTTTTGAACCTTATCCCTCTATAATACAGTCGAAAAGTGGTCAAGCAATCCTTGGTCGACTATACTTTGTTGAGAGCCTGGATTACACATCCTTTATGTGATATACAAACCCAAGCTACGAGCAATACTTATACATATTTGTTTATTTATATATTTGTGATGTGTGATAATGTCCTTTAAAACGGCTCTAAAGATTTAGACGAAATCTACGAGTATACATAGATAAAATAAAATTGTAACTGACTGATGTCTGTATACATACAATAAACTATGAAAATGAAAATGAAATATTTATTTTGTAAGTAGGCCATATAGGCTCTTTTACATGTCTGAATCTATTAGCGCTTCAAAAAATGGAAGATACTACTGAGAAGAAACGCCGCAAGAAACTCAGCAGTTTTTTTTCTTCTCTTTTCAAAACAGATTACAGTGCAATATATATAATTATCACAATAGTACATGACATACACAAATACATAGTTCTCATTAGCTCACAACTAGCCTTAAGCTACTTTAATTTACAGCCTTGAGTGTAAGGGCTCATTGACATTTGACCTGATTTGAGGCCTTGTTTAGATATACACATAGTTTAAATAGCAGCTAAATATAGCTGCATGTGTTTGCTTGCACTGCGCGATAAGTAATCTATTAGCGGTGCACTCAGTGCTAACGACTGCTGCCACCAATATTGTCTGCACGTGCACAGCGTATGTAATTATCAGCAAATACCCATCTGGACAAAACTGGATTTATTATATTGGGTTTCGCGTCTAAAGCCCTAACATGATCTTTTTAGATATATTAATATCCATAAAAAGTTCAAGAAGCTCAAGGTGTAAAAAAAACCCACAAAGAAACAGTGTTATTTTTACAGCTTAATAATTTAATACAGTATGTAAGTAGGTAGGTAGTAGAATCTCGTTAATGCATGCCGGGATCATTTCCAAACATCCCTGCCCAAGATGTAATTATTTATTTTATGATATAATGCGCACGAGAAATTAATGTCATCTTGACAATAGATTTGAATTTTGTATCTTCATGATAAATGTCGACATTACGCGGCGCAGGTCGACCCTACAATTTTTTGTTTTTTATTTTATGTTTTGTCTCTTATTCCAAATCGTGTAGAATTGTATGTAATCGGTGACCATACGCAAGTAAACAGACGAACTTTACATAAATTTAGAAATAGTCTGAAATCAACTGACGGAAAGGAATTGGACGTTAAATTCAAGTGTATGCCCTAGAAGTCCAATAGTCGCCCCTGACCGGGAGTGAGTCATATGTTGCCTTATGCAACCGCGCATGCGCTGATCTGCATGAGGCCGGCTCCTCGTGCCGGGTATTGCGCCGCGTGCGCCGCGTACTGCGCTTCGCCCAGCGGACGTGTGCACGCACTAAATTACTTGATTAGCTTTATCTTTACACAACATTAAGTCGCTATCCGTTCCTTTATGATCAAATCCTTATAGTGTATATTCGGCCGCCTTCTCCTTTTAAACTCTACTCGTTTTAATGCGGTTTTCACAGTCATTTAGAAAAAAGAATATGGAAGGTTTTTATTACTTTTTATGTACAGTAGGGGAAATATATTCACGTACCACCTTAGAACCCTATCGCAATGACGCGACGCGTTACCCGCCAGGCTATTTCATACAAATGTCATGCGTATGTTTCTTCGACTAGGTTCTACGGTGGCATGTGTTGACTGTACATCCCGATTGTTGGCCAGTGCGAAGCCAGGGCAATATTTTGACGATATCGTTGACGATATTCGTAGAGGAATTACTTAACTGCTGATTGTTGGTAAAGTTGCAGGCAACCAACGAATCATGAGAAAGCGGGGAGATGCTTGCATATCTTTGATAGTCGTAGGCTACTTTTATCCCCAAAAACAAATAAAATTATTGCGGGTTAGCGATAAATGAATTCTACTCGGACGGAATTTGCAATTTACTAACAAAACCTAATTTTAAAATGTATCATACAAAGTTTCCGTAAAAAAAATCTTTAAATAACAGTGAAAACAATATCAAAATCCGTAGCTTGGTTTGGAAGGAGTAAGCAGTCGAAGATTTGAGGACAGACAGCAACGGATAGCGAGTTAGTTTTATACTATTTAAAGAAGATAGTAAGCATAACGTCGTCACATCCATTATTCTAACTTAACCTTTGTTTACAAAAACTTCAAGTCACAGACGTCACCGTTATCTCAGTTGAATCAAGTTTTTTCTTATTTAACTCATTGTTTTAATAATTAATATTACTCTAGCGATAAGATTTAGTGGACTGACCTTTGGCCGTGTGATTTTTACTATCTTCAGTTTAAAAATAGATTGTCTTTGTATTTTATTCTAGAATATGTCGTCTTACGATAGGAGGGCGTTGGCATGACCGGCAATAAGTCTACGAAAGAATAAAAAAAATGTTATTTGGTTAGTAATTTGTAGACATAAAAAAAAATCTTACACTGAAATAAAAGTGTCTGCTGAAAGTTGAATAATTATTTTTCATACATAGTATAGTATATAGTATATGTATTTAATATAGTATAGTGTTATAGTATATTATGAAACCCTGTAAGTTCACTGCAAAATATACAAAGTAAAGTAAAAATTAATTTAAAAACTTAACCGAAACGAACATGGTACTCAACAATTCTAAGGCTATAAGGCTTCTAATTGTTTTTTTAACTAACACGATTTTTTTTAAATAAAATAGTGAAATAACCACTAACTATTTAAGAAATTGTTGTAATGCTATGTCTTAGTAAATTGGACGCCATCTGTTATCAGTGTTTTGTTTAATTAGGTGGCACGCGTCAGCCTCGTTAACGTTAAGCGTTATTTAATTTATTCATTAAATTTTGTTCAAATGAACAAAATTAGTTTTAGTTTGTAGGTAAAAAATTGTCACGTTGACGAATAAATAATGTGAAATGGTTATTTTTATCCTTAAAAGTGTACCCGTTCTCGTTCCCACTAAGTTAATATTATAAATTTCTGTTTGTTACGTCTTCATGGTTACACTAATGAAGTAATTGGTACTTTTTAGTAGGTACACACTTACCCCTATACCCGAAAAAAGGCATAGGTAACTAGTCTAGGTCTAGCGTAGCGGTTTAATACGACACCGCACGGAAAGTATGAAAAAAAAGGAGATTGGTGAATAAGTTTTGATGATAACATACTCGAAGGGCAATATAATAGTACTATGATTAGTTTTTGCGAAAACAACACTAGTAAAGAATTATACAGGGGAAGCCATTGGCGCCATAGAAAATGTATGAAGAAAAAATAAAGGAACTGATCGAAAAAAATTTTAGTTTTTCGTCATTCAAAAATAAATGGTCCGGTTTTTTTTCTATACTTTCCGAGCGGAGGCCTTTATCAGTCCGTCCCATTTCCCTTTCCACACCAGCCTAACTCCAACCCGTATAACTCTAACCAAACAATTTGCTTGTCCCCAGCGAGAGCAGCATGTTCGTGTCGCGCCGCCGCTGGATCCTGAAGACGTGCGGCACGACGACGCCGCTGCGCTGCCTGCGCGCCATGCTGGCGTTGGCGCGCGACGTGGCCGGCCACGCGCGCGTCGACAACGTGTTCTACTCGCGCCGCGAGTTCGCGCGCCCGCTGGCTCAGCACAGCCCGCACGACAACTTCGACAGCGAGGTGGGTACCCACGGCTCAGGAGACTCTTTAGGGGTTGGGGCAGACTGAGAGGGAAGAGCGGAGTTGTAGTAGGAGTAAAAAGCAGTATATGAGCCTGAAAAGAGTGAAATGCCGAAAGAAGTTGGAACGGGATGCCAAAATAGAATGGTTGAAAAAGGTTGGTGACTTGCATACTCATTTGAGACGAACGAAAGGGCGCAAATAAAAGAACGAATGAGTGCATTAAACGGGTCTGATAAAATTACCCGAAAAGGGACTCCAAAATTAGTCGAAAGGGTACTTAGAATTACTAAGAAGTAGTATCCCACAGGGCCGAAGTGCCAAGAACCCAAAATACATAGACAAGAGACTGAAATCTAATGAAGATGACTAACTAGTTGAAGAATGTGTCACTGAGGATTAAATCTTTGAATTTCGGTTCAAACAGTCACATGTTATCAGACCTCATGTAATTTATAAACATCAGTTCTGAGAACAAAGTAATATCACCTAGCTAATCACGCGGCTGTTCTTAGAAGTGATATGATAACTTAAACCAATCTGGGGTCTTGAACTTCAGATACTGGCGATCGTTACGTTCGTAATTTACTTTTGCAAGTTTATTAACTTTGTTGAATTAATCAGGCAGGACCTTGCGTCATTGAACTGACATAGCAAAGTCTAAGAAGTATCAGTTTTCCCCAATGCTATGTTACATGTTGACCTGTTTCATCATTATTTCAACGATAAGTCGATAACTAAGATTTTCTTACATAAATCGTCGCTCGCAAAGTGGTTGTAAATTATCATTCAATAGGTATTTTATTTTGTGCATTTTTTTGGACAACTGTTATCCTTTACATGATGTTTCCATTATTGCCTATTGTCGCATCTTTTGTGACACTGGAAAAATATAGGACGTAATATTTTCCTTTTCCTTAAAAAAATATTTAGGCCTTATGGCGGATTTGTCATTTCATTGAACAGATGCCTCTCCCTACCATTGACGTGTAGATGATTAAAGGCACAGATAAACAGAAACTCCGGACGTAATTTTCCTGACGTGACTACACCGGACGCGTTGCGCAATATCATAAACTTCGCCGTTCACTGCAACAATAAACTTCTGCTAAATGGCCGCGTCTCGAGTGGCGGTCAATGGGCGCCTTCTGAGAAACGCGGCCAAACAAAACATCTCTCCAACGTGCCAATTCCTATTGCGAAGCGAACTTCCTAGTTCGCTTCGCTTAGTCAAAAGAGAACATGCCTTGGCCGTCTTAACTTGTTGTACAAGAATGGGATGACATGCTGCTGCACCCGCTAGTTTAACATTTCAAGTATCAACCAGGTCACAATAGCCGGTTATTTTCGTATCATCATTTAATTTATCGATCGTCAATTGTTTCAACAGTAGTCCTCTAAGCAGAGCTTTTTCCCGTTTCTTTGTTCGGGGTACGCTTTTGGTCAGGATCTTAAACTTGCCAGATCAGGTCGCCTATTACAATGTAGCAACTGGTATCCAAGTTTATCACTTCAGTAACTCTTGTGATACGAACACACATGACTAAGCTGTTTTTCATTGTGTTTTGCAGGTGGAACTCCTGGATTCGTTCTTCGGGGACGGGCGTGCCTACATCATGGGTCCGGAGAAAGATTGCTGGTATCTCTACACGCTGCTGCCGCTCGAAGGTGATCTTATATTCCTCCAACAATGATTTTCTTTCTCGACAATCGCTAGCAACTCAACCAAGCGCCTCTAACCGCTCACGCTGGTTGTAATGTATCGAATTAGGGCCTTCGCTAATAGGGATGTTGACTAAAAAATAATAATTAGTCCATCTTTTAGAACGCCAGAAAATAGTAGATACGTATTTTTTCTTTTGCTTCTAAAACTTAAAATAACAAAGTTCCAGAGCGGCGAAAGTTCGCGCTACGTCATTATTTCGTAAAATTTTTACGAATGAGTGACGTCACGAGCCCCTACTCCTGAATTTGAATGTGCTGTATCTTTGTCAATATTATTCGTATGGACAAATAAAAAAATACGTATCGAGTATTTTTCTATAATCTAACTGACGGACTAATTAGAATCTTGTTGTTTTAACCCAGGAGACATCCCTATTCGTGCGGTTACATAGAGCGGGTGCACGCTTGTAGAGAAATTGTATGAGAGCGTCCGCTAACTTGCGCGGGTGTTCATACTATTGTTCGATAGGCATGTACCCTCTCCGTGCACCCGCGCTACTTGGCGGAGGCCCGTATATGTTGAGATGACACTTCGCTCGAGTTGCGTGCACGTAACACAATACGAAGCGAGCTGGAGCCGTGTCGCATATGCGTGTGGAGGGGCTCGGCCTATTCAAATCTGTCCACCCGTTCGATAGGTAAGATGTCACAGATAGACTCACGCGGGACTCAAACTTGTGACTTTAGTTTCGGTTGGAGGTGAAATTAAACACTGTCTGTGTTCATCCGCAGGCACAGTGGACGCGCTGGAGAAGGAGGAGCGCGCGGGGCGGGCGCCGGCGGCCGCGGGCCCGGCCGAGCCCGACCAGACGCTGGAGATCCTCATGTCCGAGCTGGACCCCGCCGTCATGGACATCTTCACGCGCGCCGCCTCCGCCGACGCGAGGCACGCCACGAGGGTACGCATACCGACTTACTTCACTCGCCGTTAACCCTTAAAGACCGCTTAATGCCCGCCTTCCACTGCGAGCAATGGCGAACTGCATAGAAGCGCTTCCACTGAATAAGAGTGAGCTTCTACGCAGTTCGCCATTGCTAGTTAAAAGGACTCCGTGCGGAGCCCGTTCCGCTCGCAGTGGAAGGCGGGCATAAAGGTTATAGGCCACACGGGCGCGTACACGTCGCGGCGCCGACTAGCTTCGTGGAACTGCGTTACGGATGCGTAACGCAGCTCCACGAAACGAACTACATACGCATTATGTGGCTCAGGCATAAAGGGGTGACGATCTGTCGTGCCCATTACGCCACCGACACTAGCTGATCGCAATAGCACAGAATAAATAATAGTACTAACGTACAGAGTATTCTCTTTGTAGACCGCAATCAAACGAATTCCAACTTTATTAACACGTACAAAAAGTTCATATTACTTCATACACATTCGCCAGTCGGCTCGAGTCAAAATGAACGCGCCGCCCGCAACTCCCGGCGATACGTTAGGGTTGCGCGGCATTCGTTTCCAAGCCGCTGGTTGCGATATGAATGCGCCCCACATAAAACATCGACGATATAAAGAAACAGTCCCACAGAACGCAACGCTTAGAACCCCATACCATATTATGCGTTGCCCTAAATTTTAGTACTTTATGAGATAATCCTGTTTCAAACAGAGGTTTTATGCGAACCGGTGGTGAATTTTCTTATATTTATAAGTGGTTTCTATAAGCCTAATGTGAATAGAGATATTTTGACTCTATAATCTTCCTGCTGCATCTTGTGTGACGTAGGTAATTGTTGCTTGCAGGTGTCGGGCATTGACAAAATCATTCCAGGGATGGTGATCGACGATTTCCTGTTCGATCCCTGCGGGTACTCCATGAATGGCGTTGCTAAGGATGTAAGTACCCATTACTAATAGCTGTAGCATCTACTGCGTTTATTATCATGATCCTATATTCTTCTTTTAAACCTGATTCCAAAATAACTTTTTATCGTCATAAAAATGGACAAGTGTATGACTTGAGTTTCTACAAGTTTTTATTTAACATGCAATGTTGTCCGTAAGTTGTCCGTTTTAAATTGCGTCATTTTACTCGCTTACTGTGGTCGTATTGCTTCCGTACCGTCTTAAAAAGCTTGAATTAAAAATGTTTCTTTGACAAAATAATTGATTTTTAAACACTAACTTATAATTTTTATTATGCTGCCAAAGGGAAGCAAGGATTTACCATCTGTAAGTTACTGTGACCTACATACCTTTAACTATTTAAAACTCACTTATTCTATACCTTTTGTTAGTCGGTTGAACAATTATTTTTGATAAAACTTAATTCGAATATTGCTTTTTGGTAGATAAATATGAATTGGAAAAATTATTTGACACTTGTGTCAATATTGTAAGAGTAGACAATACTCACTTATTGTGACAGTAGAATATGTAACTATTCAATTAATAAATTAAACATTATGAATTAGGCTTAAATAGGAAGTACCTAACATTCTTCTGCAAGTAACCGCCAATTTTACAAAAAATATCACACCGACATTCTATTGAGGAAAGTCATGCATTTACTGTAGAAATGTTCCGCAATGGGTCACGAATGAAATGATTCGTGCGTACGTACTATTATTATAAATAAAAATATATTGCTTAATAATTGTGTTTAATTAGTGTGTGTAAAATATCAACAAACTTGGCAATTCGATGTTTCAATTTACCGACTCTTAAAACAAGGGTACCTACCAGTAGAGCCGCTGTCGCGTGTCGGTTGGTCGTATTTTATAAACATTTGGCCAAATTTTTGTAGTTAAACGAAATTTGATAACATAAAGCGCATGTCGTGTTTCACCTGCCATGTCACCGCATGGTTATTGCATTTCGTGACCATTGTCGATGCGATGCGACCGAAACGCTAGGGTAAATTGAAGATGGGTTTTATGCAACCGAATCCTGTAGTCAAAGTATGTATATGCAAGGGGCGTCTGAAGAAGAAGGTATTTTAAGAAACCTTTTGGTCTCGTGTTACTCTTCACTTTTAAGGTAATGTTAGGTATCAGGATCAAGGAACATTGTGTTATGCATTGTACAACTCGGTTGATCTAGACGGTCTTAGTGACCTAAACGTAGGTACGAATTCTAATTCGTAGTAATGTTTCGGAGAAGGTTGCTGCAATGGGAATTATACCTTCTGTCGTTTGAGATGATTTTGACGCATAGTATGTTAAGCTAAGTAATTCAACACGACCGTGTTTGTCTCGCGCAGGGCTGCTACATGACGATCCACATAACGCCGGAGCGCTCGTGCTCGTACGTGTCGTTCGAGTCCAACGTGCCGGTGGCGCGCTACGAGCAGGTCATCGCGCGCGTGCTGGCCGCCTTCCGCCCGCAGCGCTTCGTGCTCACCGTGTTCGCCACGCCGGTCAGTGCACACTATACCTGCTTATAAACATACACACTACGCATGCTCAGTAGTCCTACGCGACGTAGTCAGTGAAGTATGGTTCCGCGCATGACCGCAGGTTACGGTTGCTGTCGACCGGAGCGACACTGCTCGTTTATACGGATCAGAGCGAGACGGATCAGCAGGTCGCCTGCGGCATAGGTCTGCAGTTGAGCGCGGAATCATACCTTTAACCCTACTTTTTAACCTCAGCTCGAGCGAGCAGGCGTTTTAATTGTTATCGTTTCCAGGAGCCGATGGGCGCGGAGGCGCCGCGCTCGCTGAAGCAGTTTAGCTCGCTGCGCGAGTACTGCGCGCGCGACGCGCACTACTGCCGCTTCGCCAACTACGAGCTGCACTACGCGCTGTTCGCCAAGTTCCCGAGCTGAGGCCGCGCGCCCGCGCCGCCCGCGCCCCGCGCCACGCCGCTGCACACTCGCTGCTACAGGTGCACAGCTATATATTACACCATGCCGAATATACAGACCCTGGCCCTGGATTAATGGAAAACAGACGACTTTTTGTATGATTCGCACATCAGCGCAACAAACGTCACCTCGTTCAGGCAGTAGTACACGTATTGTTGTAAGACGGGGCCGTCCTATGGAATAAAGCGAGGCAGGACGCACTTAAAACTATCTCCTATCTGAACTTCCATTCCATAACGAATAATCGTACGCTTGTCGCATTCACTAGCGTCTACGACGAAGCGCTAAGTTAAAAAATAAGATAATATAATAGACACAAAATACGGCATGAATAACCGAGTTGCGGCAAAATAGTCTGCGGTAAACGGAAACGCACTAAAGCATCACTAACGGGCCGTTCCCCCGCAGAGACATCTCCAGCATACTCGCTCAAGCGCCGGAGCGCCGCTGGCCGGCGGCGCCGCCGCGCGCGGCCAAGCCCGCGCTGCTCGGGCGCCTGGCGCTGCTGCTGCGCCGCGCCGCCGCCTCGGCCGCGCGCGCCTGCCCCTGCCCGTGCCGCTACAGCGGCGCGTGACCCCGCCGCGCCCCCGGCCCGCTGGCAGACCCGTGGACGCTCGCGTAGTCGCACGTCTGCCGGACTCGTACGCGTCCAGGTTCGGAGCCTTCAGATCCCGCGACGCGGTCAGGAGGCCGCGGAGCCCGAGGCTTTGGAGGCGCGTCGCTCGCGTAGTTAGGATAACGCGACGGGTGTGACCCGTATTCACCAGTCTCTGAGACTTTGCACTGCAGAACGCCTAGCACGCCTCGGAAGCTTTGGACGCTCGACGTACATATGAGTCGTAGCATGGCTGAATTTAAACAGCGAACGTTTAACGCCCGGGAACACCGCTTTGACTGCGTAACTTTACAGACGCTGGCTCCGTTGTCTAGAACGTGGAACAGTGACCGTAGAGATCCGGCGGCTGTCTTACGACGCGTCAACGACACGTAACGACATGATTTCATGCAGAGCATAATTGTCACGCTTTAAGGCCGTCTTGCGCCTGTTGTGGGTACTCTGTCATGTTTGACGCCGCGAGCTCCTAAGTTTATACGGTGTACCCCGTGCCGGCGTCCGAAGCTTACCGTGGCCCCGTAGAACCATTCCTTTCGTCGCTTACGTTAAATAGTGACTTCCCTAGGAGCTTCTCTTGTACAAATTAAATTTAAAAGCAAATCTCTATCGTGTCGATGTTATTTCCGGTCTGCAGCTCGGGGACGACCACCTCGCTTCGCATTTAAACGCTTCTGTAGCGCACTCGTCTCCGACTTGCAGGCGCCAACATGTACAAACTATTCGTAAATGTAAATAAATAGGAATTAGAGCAGGGTGCCGTTTGTGATGTACTGTTCCATTCCAATGATGCGTGATTCCTAAGTGATATTATTGTTAGATACGTAGACGATGTGCTGAGCAAATGTCGCAACGTTGACTCGAATAAGGGCTGTATCTTGTAAGAAAATCATGTGAAATCGTTGAAGTATTTGTGACCACGTCAATATTTAAAAAAAACTTTGACGATGTTACTTTAAAAAAATCTTGTACACAGTACTTGAACGAACTTAAATTTTCGTCTATATTAGCATTGTATGTAACATATCAAATTTAAAGCCCCTTAGAGGTTAGCCAAGTTGTTCGAGAGATATAATGTAGTGTAGCGACGATGTCAGTCGCAGTGGCGCGGTCGGCAGCGGCCGGTGACAATTCAATCAAATAAACGATTTTGTCTCACTACTGTTTCATTTCTCTCATCTGCACTGGTAGCACAACACACTGGTGCTTCTCGCGGATATAAAGCATCAGTCCCTTTCGCACACGCCAACTGATTAGAAACGGAGTCATATGCTTTGTTCCCACGGCAAAAACCAGCGTGCTAAGGCCTCTGTCAACTGTTTAAAGTCACCATAAGACTGATGAACTAGAATGGTTGAAGCTAATACATATAATGATAAGTTTCTTTGTATATGTCTTATGGATATAAGCAATGAAAGCATCGATTTAGATTCAAATTTTATTGCAAAAGATAATAATTTAATAATACTTCCACCATACCTTTACCTTTATAAATACTTCATCAGCTGATCACAACAACCTGATTCATAATTATAACAAACGATTATATGCACGTCAAACTTAAAATAACATCAAAATTCTAAATTATATTAAATGCAAACAGACTAATGGCTTAACTTATTTAAACTTGTTGCCTTTTATTAAGTAACTAATTTTAACCACGTCTCTCAAAAATGTAATTGGAAAGACGTGATTTATTGTTGTTTTACAACATAAATTTGAGCACCGTTTATATTGTAACCGTAACACTGATGAGCTTTTTGTTCGTCTATCTACACGCTAGTCTGTATTGCCCACGGGGGGAGAGGCCAAAACGGATAAGCGATTCTATAAAAAAACAGTTCATAAGATCCGGAGTCTAAGGCCACAGACGGACAGTCTTCAAATTAATAACACCCCTCTTTGCCTTGCTTGGGGTGATAAAACACATTTTCAACGCCAGGTCAAGTACAGTAGGGGAAATATATTCACGTACCATCTTAGAACCCTGTCGCAATGACACGTTAAACGCCACGCTATGTCATAGAAATGTCATGCGTATGTCTCTTCGACTAGGTTCTACGGTGGTACGTGTTTGGATTACCTTGACTGTACAAAAGTCACCATTCTCACGCTAAGCTTTTTTCGTAAGTCACGAAGTTGGACCTTATGCGATTGCATGTTATTCCTTTTTCTCCCGTTAACAGATATATTCGTCATCGGCGTTGAACTTGTATTGCGGATATATCCGTCTGCCGTTGAAAAGGTTACTGATAACGAGTATGATAGTTTAGCGGGGCAACGGTCAGTGCAGTATAGCGCAGGGCGGCCGGTACCCGCCGAACACGTCCGCCAGATGTCTGGCGACGGCCAGGCAGAGGGCGTCCTGCCGCCGCGCCGCCACCACCTGGATCCCCAGCGGAATGCCGTCGGCGTTCAGCCCGAGAGGCACCTGGAAAACAAAACAATAGGGATACAGCCGCCATCTCATCATCATCATCATCATCTCAGCTATGGGCGTACCCAGCTTCTGGCCTAGGGGGGTAAGTCAGATGCTAGATTCGGTAATCTTCGTCCGCCATCGTCGCGCGCGATTTTTTGGCAATTGCCAGTGTCTACTGCGCAGTTTATTTAAAAGTTACAGCATAAGGCCCCGTTTACACTTTGATTAGTGATTAGGCGAGTTCATACATGTTCTGCGATATTTCCAGGGGAAGCAGCTGCCCTCCCCCCTGGGTACGCCCATGATCTCAGCCACAAAAATTACAAATGCTACAATTTGACATAATTGTAGAGTTCTTCATACAAAAATGTGACAAATGTGTTAAATTATAGCACTTGTAATTTTTGAGGTACGGGCCCCTGGCGTCAAAAAAGTGTTGTATTTAATCTCCTTTACGCCTTCACTGACAAGCTTCGGAACTTAAAATACCTGAGCCGCGGGGAACTTGAGCACGTTGAAGACGCCCCAGTAGGAGAAATTGAACGGCCGCAGCAGCAGCGAGTAGTGGTAGGGCGCCACCATCGGCGCCGACGGGAACAGAAGCACCCCCGAATCACCCAGCACCGTCTGGAGAGGACAGGCATTGCATTATCAACTACCAATCAATGCAATTAGCAATCAGAGCTCTGAACACGACAACTATTCAGAGTCATACCAATATATGTATTAGCTACCAGGCTTGCCGACACATAATTAGGAGGGCCTGTGAAAGTAGGTCAATAGAGAGATCTCTCTCCAGGCGGGTGTTATGCCTGGGGATCGAAGTCCGAAGGATGAAAGTTCGAAGTTGTATATATGCGTCCGTGTTACGGAACTTCGCTAGCGTGATGTAGCGCATGTTGTTTTCTTCTATTCGATACTAGATGGCACTAGAGTCGCTACAGGGCCAATCCCAAGTAAACTGGACTGCGATAGGCAGAAGCATAAAATCTTTACATCTGTGTTGTGTGTATATGCAGATAAACAGTTCTAGTTTAACGCCAAGCCATGAGATGCGGGTTCAAAATCCGAAACTATTTTGGGTTAAAACTTATTAATTCGTTGAACAATCTGTACTGCTAATAAAAGCATTAAAATGTGCATAAATAAATTCATGTGTGAACAGTGTCCATTAAAGAATGGATTAGAGTATGCAGTCGCCATTTTTGGCCTATTATATTGCTATTTAAAGAAGAGATCAGCTTTTATAATTTGGCTTGAAATCTTTTAACTTCTATGGTAGTATTTGTATGGTTTACCGTGAGATCGTCGAGCAGCCTGGCGGTGAGGCGCTCGGCCCACTCGGCGTCGACGGCCGGTAGCACCTGCTCGTCCAACAGCTTCAGAATGGCGGCCAGCGTGTACGGCGACGTGCCGATGAGCTGCAAGGCAATTGTAATATCAGAAAACGTCGAGTTCGGCTGCGAGAGAAGGTTTAAAAAAAGTTTTTGTTGACGGTACTTTGTAACTGTGTGTGTATCACAAAGACCTGTAAGGAGTACGTATTTATCGAGTATAGTTTTAAAAGCTCTAAACGTTGGGATTGAGGTTTTTTATTATATGCAGGATATAAATCGTCTAAATTAGGTACTTTTAGACACACACATAGAGAGAGAGAGAGAGATAATTTAACTTTTGTACATCTATTTTGTCCTCTAATCTGTCATTTTTATGCGGGTTGTACAATAAAGAGTCGTACATAGGTACATACTTTATTTAAAATGGTAATTTAAGTAGCGATTGTAAAAGAAAAAAATGTCGGATTAAAATCATGACACGTAAGTCACACGATTTTCAACATTTCAATACCCTCCCCCACCGCGCCATAAACGTCAAAAAAAGCGCTAAAAAGCGCTTAAAGTAAAGCGTAAGCGTAAGTAAGGCGTTTTTCTTTGTGTTGTCATTACAATTTTAATTTAATAATTTGAACGTCACGTAATTAAAATTTATTGATGACCCCAACAACCAACAAACGACGGTATGTGATCTATATCACTCGCTGGCCTGTGCAGCATATTTGTAACTAGTGTTTTTGACACGAAGATTCCAAATCCCCAAAGTGGTTTTTTTTGACACGAAGATTTCCATTGCGTCAAATCGGGAGTCGTGGAAGTCTTGTGGGGAGGGCTTTGCCCAGCAGTGGGACACAAAGATAGGCTATTAAAAAAAATCCAAGATGGCGGGCGCTAGGTACCTTCTTCCCGAGCTCGGTGAGGCCGTGCGCGACGCCCTTGTTGTCGGTGAGCATGCGCGGGAAGTCCTCAGTCTCGCGGCTCATGGCGTGCTTCCACAGCGCGAACATGTGCTCGAAGCCGGCGTGGTAGTATGGCTGCGGCGCCGACGCTACTACCCCGTCCTCCGACAGTTTCCGCACCACTCTGCAGGTTTTGTTTTATAAAATAGGGAGGCAAACAAGCAAGCGAGTCACCTGACGGTAAGTGATCACCGCCCACAACACCAAAGAGATTGCAGATGCGTTGCCGACCCAGAGGGCTAAGATGGAATACCTCTTGTGCCAGTAATTGCACCGGCTGTCTCTCCACACCGGAACACAACGCGACTGGATTAGCGAGCAAGATGGTGGTAGCGATCCGGACGGACCATGCACAAGGTCCTACCACCAGCATAATTAAGCATTAATAAGTTTTGTGTTTTAGTAAAAAACCAGCCAAGTGCGAGCCGGACTCGCGCACCGAGGGCTCCGTTCAAAAGTTCTAATACTTCTAAACTAGATGGCGCTAGGAGTCGCTATAATGCAACACTTTTTTTGTGATGTAATTACAAATTTACGGTTTTTACCTTTTTTCCTTTATTTGTGCTGTAAGATCTTACCTCATGCCAAATTTCATGGTTCTATGTCAGCGGAAAGTACCCTATAGGTTTTTTGGATTTGCAAAAGTATGAAATATGCAGCATACACGGCCATATCTTATGATTGTGTTGACTTAGAAGTTTGATTTTTTCACGGCTCTAAGGGACTGCAGACCTGAGTATTTGATATTAATTTCAACTCAATACCTCCACGCGTTTTGAGAAAAATAGTCCTGACAGACAGACAGACGGACGGACAACAAACTGATCCTATAAGGGTTCCATTTTTCCTTTTGAGGTACGGAACCAAAAAAAGCACCGGTTAAGGCAGTCTTATTGCGTAAATTAAAACAATTTTATTTTTAACTAGCGACCTCCCTGTCTTCGCTCGGGTGCAATCTTGGATTACATTTCCAAGTCCAGTTCAAGCTTAGTGTAATCCTATTAATATTATAAATGCGAAAGTAATGACGTTTGAATATGTTTGTTACTCAGTCGCCCATTAACTGCTAAACGGATTTGGATAAAATTTGGTAGAGAGATAGATCACATCCTAGAATAGAACATAGGATACTTTTTATCCCGTAAAATGCATTAATATTGCCTTACGAGCGAAGCCGCGGGTAAAAGCTCGTCCTTCATAAGTTTATGTGATATCGTACTCACTTGTTCATGGCCTCGCGAAGTTCTGCGCTGACGGGACTCACGCGCAGGTCTTGCGCCGTCTCCACGTAATACACCTTAACGGTCTGAGAATAAAATAAAATAAAATACACAAAAAAAAATTATGTTGTAGATGATTTTTTATGGAGAAGAAGGCAGTGACTTGTTATTAATAGACAGGTTATACCCATACAAAAACTTCAAGAAAAATGATCCGAATGCAGTGGCGAACACACACGTGCAAAATGTTTCGTTTTTACTTTTACGCACACATAGTGAGCTGTGTAAAAGGGACAAGGTGATTAAAACCATAGAAACAAAGAAGACAGCTAGTATTTAGCTGTTGCGATTTTTTTTCCAACGGACCAATCACGGCCTTGCAGGGTTTTGGAGTTTGGAATTGCCCGCAAACACACAGCTTACTATGTGCGATATATTACGAGCGGCCGCCTTGCCTACCGAGTAGTCAAATCGTAGTAGGTTGTCCGCTTGCTCACCCGCTCTCGTTGTGTTAGTGTAATTGAAAACGAATGCGCTGCAATCCTAACGTGTCGCCGGGAGTTGCCGGGGAAGGCAGGCGCGAGCGGCGCGTTCCTTTTGACGCGAGCCGCCCGGCGAAGTGTATAAAGTAATATGAATTCTTTGACCGTGTCAATAAAGTTGGAATTCGTTGAATCACTGTCGTACAAGAGTAGTTTCTGTATGTTAATAGTATTATTAATTCTGTGGCGTGAGCTACCTTCAGGTCGACCGGCCTGTCGAGGCCGAGGTCCTTGGCGCGGTCGGCGGCCACCACGGCGGTGAGCGGCGCCAGGTCCTCGGGGTGCTTGGCCGCGAAGCCGATGGACGCCATCGTGGGGTCCAGCCCGCTGCGCAGCGCGGACCCTGCGCAAACCAACACCTATGAATAGTCCTATACTCCTATGTATAGTCGACCAAGTGATTGCTTTACCACCCAAGCGCTATAAAAGCTCTAAAGTAGCTGTATAGAAGCGATCATCTTTATATAGCTTTTATACAGCATTTATAGCGCTTGGGTGCTACTTGGGTACTTTTCGATCGTATCACAAAGACATAAGGTTCAAAAGTGGTCATGCAATTACTCGGACGACTATACGAAGGATAACTTCTTCAGTTCTTTTTTACCGAAACCATAAAGTACTACTAGCGACCCGACCCGGCTTCGCACGGGTGCAGTTTACTAATGTGGGAAATCATTTTTTACGAAAATTTAATTAAAACAATAAACTTATAAGTGCTACAATTTACACAAATAGGTAACATTTTGTATGAAAACTTTACAATTATATCAAATTGCAGCTTTTTTGTGGTATATAGGAGCTGATCACCAGTATGCCGGACGCAGCTGGAGCAAATGTCTGTCTGTCTGTTCGTACCTTTGAGGCTGGTGTACCCGGCGGAGGGGTTGAGCGCGAACAGGCCGCAGTAGAACGCGGGCATGCGCGTCGAGCCGCCGATGTCCGAGCCTGCAAACACGTTCACATTCATATTTATTCCTTACAACCACTGACCTATAAATAATGGACTTCTAGTCAGCGTTTAAAAAATGGCCGCATCAAAAGTGGAACAAAAAGTACAATAAATCGACAATCGCTCTGCCAGTCTGTCGGACCAACGGCGCTGCTGTCAATACTATTATTTTGTAAAAAAACCTATTTGCAACGAAACTCCAAATATTTGTAAGTCCCATGACTAGAAATGGTAAACTAATAATTTGCATTTGTAACATTGGCGTCAACCTATATTCTCAAGTCGGGCCGTTTTTCTGCTGTCATTTAGTATGACACTGTACAGAAGTATATATGTAAGACCCATCATTTGACACATGACAACACCCATATAATGTAAATGTGCATTATCCATTGAAATTATAAATAAAATATACAACAGCTTTTGAGCTTCACAGATACCTAAAAGCTATGTATATGCTCTTTTAAGGTGCAACTAAGTGGTTATTACATTTATTTATATCGTAAAAATAAAGTATTTCATACTAAAAACTCAATACGTAAACAGTTACATATTAAGTATTTTTTTTCTTAAACTTAGTGTAGTGACCAAGTTCTTCGTTTCGATTCAAATGAAATTTTCGTAAATTTGTTGAAATCGATTAATTTATTACAAAATCAAAAAGATATCAAATCATTAAATCAAACATTAAAATGAACCAAAAAAATCCCTATGGCTAAGAACGTGCCCTTTTTAACCGACTTCAAAAAAAAGGAGGAATATGCTTCGCGATTACTCGAAAACGGCTGGACCGATTTGAAAAATTCTTGTTTTGGTTGAAAGGGTATACTTCCAAGTTGGTTTCATTGTCATCAGGTCACGATCTGGTGGTGGGATCCTGGAGAAATCGAGGGAAATCTTTAAAAAATGCACACCTGTAGCGATTTGGATATTTTTTTATAGTAACTTGTACTTTTGTTCTCGGAAAACTGGAACTGATAGTGAATACAGGCGGCCTCTGAAACTACTCAATAATAAGTAGGTATTTCACGGGTGGCGATACGCGCGGCTATTTTAATATAGTTGCTAAGCAATTTATGCTAATTGCAATGCATTTGGTCAAGTGAGGCTGATGGTGAAGAGGTGCAATTTTTGAATCTCATCAGTTGACTAAAGCTCACAAAAATGGCCGAATCTCTATGGGAAACGGCAGCTTTAGCCACCCGGTGAGATTCAAAAATCGCACTCCAGGAGAACTCCTCAAGAATTAACATCCCTGCATTGGGAAAAGCAATATTTTGTAAAGGGTGATGAGCAATTGACATAACCGTGTAACTTAGATAAACAACCAGACTCACTAAAAAGAGAGAAATGGTTTTATTTATCGAATTTTGAATTTTCAAAGCATAGATTTTTGAACGAAACATTATCAGATTATGGTACCAGTCCGGGCGGAACCTGCACGAAGTTCTATTAAGCCTAAGCCTAAGCCTTAACTCAGATAAAAATATATTTTTAAATCGTCACTATAATCGATTGCAATAATCTGCTACCCTTAGTAATCGGTAGATACGTTAATCGCCACGCCTTAGCCTCATCACTATAAACATCAATGGACAAGTCTCAAATATTGGGTCTTACATATATTCTTCATAGATAATATCATTGCTTGCAATCATGGCACAGTCAAGGCGGGCAGCTTTTTACTTCATAAATACTTGGGTAATATTGAAGGATCTTAAAAGAAGGTTTTGCTAAATGTTTACCGCTATATAAACTACTCATAACAAAATAGGACGCACTTGGCTCTTCTCTGTAACATTAAAATATGAAAACAAGTATGCGTTTCCAACAATGCACCTTGAGAGTAGGGTTTTATTTTATTCATTTGATGTGTAAACAATTGATGAAACCCTAGTACGTAAATATAATTTAACACATACATATTTTTAATATTTTTGTTTTTCTGAGAAAAATAAAGTGGGCCAATGAAACGCGGCCAATGTCACATCAATCTCATTTTTTAAATTTGTGTTGGACTACGGTAAGTATGTTATTAACTTATAAACATTTTTATTTCTTTTTACAATTATATGGCGCAACTAAAAAAATATGATACAATGCAATACAATACAATAACTCTTTATTGAACACCACAAAACACAAAAAGGTACAACATAGAGACTTAACATAAGGCACACAATAGGCGGTCTTATCGCTAAAAGCGATGTCTTCCAGACAACCTAACCTTGATATCCTTGATATGATATTACTTTGGTTGGAAGCTAATAACTTTGTAATGAAAAAATATCCAAGCACTTTGCTGGAGTTCATCCCTAGAGAATTGCTGACAAACAGGGAAAGCGTAAAACAACATGCAGCGAACAGAGGACTCACACAGGGATATGGGCGTGGCGAGCGCGGCGTTCAGCGCGGCCTCGCCGCCGCTGGAGCCGCCGACAGTGCGGCCCGTGTGGTACGGGTTGCGCGTCTGCCCCGTCACCATGTTGCGGGACTCCTGCCTGCGGGGAAACGGACCGACTGTAGCTGGCACTCCTAATGCGGGGAACCCTAGTCATAGTCTTAGGACATATTAACAAGACGGTCAGCCTCAAAACTTGCTGAACATTTTAGCACCTTGTCGCTATTAGCAATGTGACAAATTCAAGCAACTCTCGTGTCATATGTCAGTAGGACAAGGTTCTTAAGTGTTAAGCTACTTCTGAGGCTGACTGTACATTTGTTTCATATCTGAAGACTCGTTGTCCTATACATATATATCGAGTTTGAGTGGAATAGCCGTTGTTAGACGTCGCTAATGTCCCCGCCAATCACCAATCGTTTATCTCGGGGACATTGGTAACGGGCGAGCACGTTGCCTCGCGCTTAGATGTGAAGATTGTGAAGTAAGCCGGATATTGCATGGCTCTCTTTAGCCTATGACTAGCAGCTACTAGACTCAAATTCTATAGTTTGAGTCGAGTAGCCGTAATTAGATGTCGCTAGCGCTAGCGCCCCCGCCACTCACCACTCGTTGATCTCGGCGACATTGGTAACGGGCGAGCATGTTGCCTCGCGCTTAGATGTGAAGACTGTGAAATAAGTCGAATACTTCGTGGCTGTGTTTGGCTTACATGGAGTTTGAGTATAGTAGCCGTAGCTAGATGTCGCTAGTGTCCCCGACACTCACCACTTGTTGATCTCGGGGACATTGGTAACGGGCCAGCACGTTGCCTCGCGCTTAGATATGAAGATTGTGAAGTAAGCCGGAGACTACGTGGCTGTCTTTGGGTTATATCGAGTTTGAGTATAGTAGCTGTAGCTAGATGTCGCTAGTGCCCTTGCCACTCACCACTTGTTTATCTCAGGCACGTTGGTAACGGCGACGGGGATGGCGCCGGCGCGGCGCAGCAGCCGCACGCACTCGGCGTCCTCGGTGGCGCGCACACTGGCCCGCGCCAAGATGCCCAGCGGGTGGAGCAGCCCGGACACCGCGTGGCTCTCCTTAGCCGTGAACGGCACGCCTGTCGGGTTATAATAGGGAGAGTTAGGCACCAACAAAAACCATTTAAGTTTATCTTAGCAACTTTATACACGACTCATTTCAATGCTTGTACCGCAAAGTAGTACTACTATACTTCGGGATTAAAGAAAAATGTTTTAGTTTGTCAGTACGCCATTCGTTCGAGTAGCGAACGGTCGTACTGTTTCTTCAAAATCCAAAATCCAAAATCCAAAATCATTTATTTGTCAACACAGGTGGATAATAAGATGTTACACAATTTCAATAGCATCACCATGTTTCGCCATAAGGCATACAAATATTTCGCAAGTCAGCGTACAGCGTTCTTTGATCTTGATGATGCCTCGTATAGAGGCGAAACGCGCGTCGATCGTGTAGTTTTAGTGTTTAGTGGTAGTGGTGTGTAGCTGAGTCTGTGTGATATATGTTGTTTCGTGTGGAAGCGGAGGAGGGTGGGTTTTTGCATGAACATATATGTGTCGCACAGACGCAGCTATTTTGCACGAGCCCGGCACTGTTTTCGCGGAGTAGCAAGGTAATTTGTTCCAGTTTGTTGATATGGACCTCCGCAAAGTAACGCCTGATTCTATTAACTACTATACTTCGTTCATAATTAATGTGTAATTTTGAAGCCGATCGTAAGAAATAGTGAAAAATATTGATCCAATCATAATTATTCCTGTCATTTATCTACACTATCTACACTAATAATATAATAAAGAGGTAAACTTTGTTTGTTTGTATGTTAGTTTGTTTGTATGTAGGGGGTAATCTCTGGAACTACTGAACCGATTTCAAAAATTCTTTCACAGATAGAAAGCTACACTATTCTTGACGGACATAGGCTACTAATTTTACGTGAACGCAGTCGCGCGCGTCCGCTAGATACTTATAAAGTGTAGGATTTGCACAGCTTTCCCAATGTTGTTTTCATTCTAAAAACATGTGTAATATTAGAGGTTAAAAATGTACTGGTATAATGAACGAAGCATAACATTTGGGATAAGTATTATTAAAATCAGAGCATACATGAATTATTCACAAATTTTACGAGTAAAACCATTGCCGCAGTCGGGTAGAAAGATACTCCACATTATTACAACCAACCAACATTTCACTCTACCTCTTCATCACCACTCAAAGATGAACGTTATGTAAATAAAGTTTAAAGCAAACGGTACGAGAAAGTCCGTTCCCTAACTGCATTACGGTGAATACATATAAAATAATAACTGTATGAAGAATGGCTGATGCCGACTGTTAAAGTGAAAGGTGTCAGACATTCTATCTGCGCCGCGCTCGTAAATACTTTCCTAGGAGATAAACATGTATGCGAATCGCGGGATGGGAACTAATCACCGCCGCCCATGGGAACCAGCGACCATAAAGAAAAATTAGGGTAATGGACTCGAACCTGCAACCTCAGCATTCCGTGCCTTATGTTGTTCCAGTTGCGCCACATTACCACTAACCACCACTATCACTAGGGATATTTTTCCTTCGTCTAAATGACCTAAATCATAAATAAAATTAAGATTTATGATTATAAATTTATATTGTACTAGCGAACCGCCCCCGCTTCGGACGGGTACAGTTTGGTTGCTAATGGTTTTAAGTACATACATTATTAAAAATACAAGCCCTATAATCCAAAAAAGCTTGAGAGATATGTCGATAAAACATCTTAAAAGCTTTTTAAAACATCCTTAATTTTATATTATAAAGTATAGCTGGATAATCGGCCTTCCAAACTAGTCGGTACATCTCTAGTGGATATTTTTCTTCGCAAAAGTGACAGCTTCTAGAATGAAAATTGAGGACAGGGTTTCAAAAAGAATTCTTTATCTACACATATATCATAAATGCTCTATAATGCGTTCAGAAACCGTAGGCAATGACCTTATGAGATTTTTTCTAATTTGTTTCTATATTTGTTCAAATTCATTTTTTATTACATTATTTTAATGAGTACAGTCTATAGATATTTAATATGTACCTAGCACTAGTAGCTAGTAGCAATGCAGGTCATTGCCCTATGGTTTCTGAACCCATCATAGAGTACTTATGATATGTGTGTAGATAAAGTAATGTATGCAACTGTACATAATTAGGTCTTAAAACACTCGTGTGATCCTATTATGACACACTCATGTTTTAATACCTCTCATTATGCAACAGCTGCATAAAATACTATTAAGTTCTCAAAGTAGTTTTATACTAGAATTCACAGGCGCATACAATGGGAGGATGGGTCGTGGGCGACATGCCCCCAATGTATACGCCTGTGAATTCTAATACAAACCCCTTCGCAGCACATACGCCTTCTGTCAGAACTATATTCTTACCTAAGAAAGGCCTCTCTTCAAAGTAATTCTCAGGCAGTCCACTTTGAATCTGCTTGTCTATCTCTTGAGCCTCTTTCAACGCCTCTTCAAATCTCTCGTCGACTACCGCGTTTAATACTGGATTGACCTGAAACAAATTAAACATTACTCAAAACGAATTAATATGTAAAAGTCGACCTTATTCCTGGCTTTTCCCTTTGAGTGATTGCCAGATTAGAAGAACAATTAAAATAAAAAATTTAATGGAAAACAAGCATGTGGGTTACCTGGTGGTAAGTGATCACCACTGCCCGTAAACACCTGTAACACCCAAGGGATTGTGATGTGTTGCCAACCGAGAGGGCTAAGATGGAATACCTCATTCGTCAGTTATGTTACGGCTGTGTTGCTCTCCAAACCGGAACACACAGTGTAAGCACTGCTGCTTAGCAGCGGGATTAGCGAGCAATCGTAATGGGTTTTACGGGTGGTAGGACCTTGTGCAAGGTCTGTCCGGATTGCTACCACAATCTTGCTCGCTAATCCTGCCGCTAAGCAGCGGTACTTGCACTGTTGTGTTCTGGCATGGAGAGCAAGACAGCCAATTAATTACTGGCACAAGAGGTATTCCATCTTAGCCAGGCCATCTTAGGGTTGGCTACGCATCTGCAATTCCTTTGGTATTGCGGGTGTCTATGGGCGGTGGTGATCACTAACTACCAGGTGACCCACTTGCTTGTTTGCCTTCCTATGTTGTATATTAAAAAAATAAAGACCTTCACATACTAAACATATAATAAACACAAACAATAGATATATGCTAATTTTAGCACGCACAATTACGCATAACGCACGCTTAGAATTAAAGTGACCCATTTCCGAATAATACACGTCCCAAAATATCACCTTAATTAAAAGACATAGGGTTTAATTTTGGGAAATATCATATTCAGAATTGAGTCGCTTGAATACTAAGCTTGAATACACATACACAAAAAGTACCATACACGTTTTTTTTACATAGATAAAAGTGTTTGGTAGAATTTTAATGTTAAAACTGACTAATAACTAAAGAATGTGAATGTTTAATTAACCAATGGCACAATTATGTCTTTTTTTTATGAAATAGGAAGGCAAACATGTATGTGGGTCACCTGATGGTAAGTGATCACCACCGCCTATAGACACCCACAACACCAAAGAGATTGCAGATGCATTGCCAACGCAGAGGGCTAAGATGGTATACCTCTTGTGCCAGTAATTGTACCGGCTGTCTTGTCTTTTGTTCGAATGAGATTTATGTTGCCTTAAGGCATTAAGTCCACCACTTGTACATTCGTTTTTTTTATTGTGCAATAAAGTTTAAATAAATAAATGTTTGGGTTCATCTTCACTTAACTTTAATTTAAATATTAAGGGAGATCATATCACAAAGGAATATTTAATAGAATAAGATTGCTCACGCTATTTGTACATATTTGATCTTAGGCTTATTTTATTTACATTTTTAGTTGATGATCTTTTTATGAATGTCCTGTGTGGACATGTTTAACTTAATGCAATTTCCAATAAGAAATAAATGTATGCATTTACCAGTTTATGTAACCCACCAGTGTTTTACAAAAAAAAATTGAATTCACAGAATATTATTTTTTGTATGTTTTTTCCTTTTTAGTTTTATTTCAAATAGTGCCTAAAACAGTGCCAGTTGAATTTACTTTTGTAGATTTCGATCAAGAAACAAATGTTGTTTTTTCCTAAATTTAATAGTTAACTTATTAAATTCCATTTACGTTTTTTTAATTTCTCATCTGTTTTCTCTTATAAACTGTTTCTTTTCACATGTTTTGTACAATAAAGAATTTTCTTGATACATACATAATTTATGACTTGAATACTCACAGCCTGAATCCTCTCCACACAAGCTCGCACCAAGTCCTCGGATTTCAGAGTCTTATTCCTAATCCTTCTAGCCAATTCTACAGCACTCTCTGCCAGCATCGCATGCCTCGCCTCCAAGTCCGGCACAGCCTGCCGCTCTCCGTCCCATATGAATCCGAATATCAAGTCTATGATCCTCTCCATATAGGCTCGGAAGAATAAGAAGACATGTTTGAATATGTTGAACGCCATCCCCTTCAGAATTTTGGTTGTTTTGCTCCTTTTCTAAAATTATAGTGCGTACAATAAATTAGTATCGGTTTCGGAAAGGTGTCTCTAAATGAATACTAAATCTTTTAGCAGGCGGTTATTGAAATCAGTTTAAACATCCTTGTTAAGTCTAGTTTATTTTGTTCTTAATTTATGAAACTCTAGTTGATGAATGTTACCATGCATTTTAGGCTGGTTGTTCTAATCTAACATGTCAATAACATGATTTATTTAGTTTTTAAAGTCAAAAATAACTAAGCAGGGGCAGTGGCATAACTATACCATCTAGGGCCTGTGGCAAATTCTTTTGATAGGGCCCTATCAGTAATATTTTGAGCTAGCGGCCTCTTGAGCCGGGGCCCTCTTGGGTTGGGGGCCCGTGGCATTTTGCCAGCCCTGCCACCCTATTGTTACGCCACTGAGCAGGGGTGTTCAACTAACTTGCCTGATCAGTTGCTAAAAGATTCAGATTTTATCTAGTGACATCCTGTAAGTACACAAAAGGTGAATAATGCGAAATTTTAGTATTACAGTTGGCAGCAGAACACTGGAAGAGGTCAAAAAGGTGGCAGATTTAGGCAACGCAACGAGAGTTGAGGCCACACATACTGCTGAGAGTTATATCCGAATTTTCAAATCATCTCTCGCAACGTTACCTTCAGGTACAAGATTTTACTGTCTTGACAATAGAGCCGTGCACAGATCTTTTTGATCCCGTCGACTGTGTAGATATATCTTCTGTCGACTGTACCGAGAACACAGCAAAAAAACTGTACTTACAACTTATTTCATTCAGTTTCGAACTAATAAGAGCTATAAACTGAATAAAGTATTAAACTTTAAACAAACTGGAACAATAACTAGGTCTCCGCAAAGTAACGGCTGAATATAGTAAGTATTGAACTTAGTTCAAACTAATTTAAATAATACCTACCTGTAAGTCCTTAAGCTGTTTAAACATAGCTCAAAAATACAAAAAAAAATGAATCGCGCAAGTCGTACCTTTCCGTTAGTTACTTACATTTTGTTCTACTCCTTTTGCGATTTTGTTTGTCGCCATTTTTAGAAATGATTGCAGCTTAATAAAACACAATCATTTAAAACGAAAGTTGAACTCTGATCACTGAGCTAAAACTACAACAAACACTACAATACAAAACTGCGACTGACTTTGGCAAGTGAACTTGACTTTCGACTTGACAGTACAGGTCAATGACATTGCCACTGTGCATTTTTCAGTCCGGATTGGAGTGTTTAAATACTTAAAACCTGTTTTTTTTTTAATCAACTAGGTGAGTATGAATAGATAAATTCTTATGTCGGGAGGTTTCGATACTCAAATTGTTTTTGTAAGCATGTATTAGACATGTGTTTGTATATCACATTCTAGTTTCATTCAATTTTGAATGTACTATGGAATTTGTCGCACGCTTAGTCTTAAACTGACTCAATTCTGAATTTGATATTTCCCAAAATTAAATCCTATGCCTTTTAATTAAGGTGATATTTTGGGACGTGTATTATTCAGAAATGGGTCAGTTTAAGACTAAGCGTGCGATGTGATGGTTCCGAAATGAACGGTACGTACAATATCGTGCATGCTTACTACTATACATATCTTTCTAATCTGTGCCTATAATTAAGTACAGTAGGCGTCTGGTCGAAGTATGCACTTTCGAAAATTATTTTATTGGGTTAATGAAACGAGAGTTAAATTAATGTATTAAAAATATAATAAAAACAACAGCAGTACTAAAAAAAACTGTAACAGTTTATTAATTAATAATCATAAGTAAAAGTGCCGCACACTGCCAGCAAACTTAACGATAAATTTTAAACAATTCCCACCAAAAAAAGTACAAAAATTCATTTATTCTCAGAAACCTATTTATAACTTTTATACTAACGACCCTGCTTAAAAGTTATGTAGATTACTTAAAGTACTTATATGTCAAATATTTTATGATATTTTTCATCATTTTTCTCATCATTTAAAATCAATAATAAAATATAAAAATTGCATAATAAAATATGTACAAAAACAAAATAAGTAGGTATATATTTCGATGATTTTACAAACGAACAGGTTTATCTTTAATGAATTATAGTTTTTTGCAAGCCATGACTGCTCCGCCGAACTCTTTTTCTAAATATTTCGCGACGGCGAGGCAGAGCGCATCGTTGTACGGGGCTGCGACCACCTGGATACCGAGCGGGAGACCCTCGCTGTTGACGCCGAGAGGCACCTAAAAAAAACAATAAAAAACTTAGATAAACCATTATTAATATTAACCACAATGACCAGATATCCTATTGGCTAATGACCGTGACTATGAAGGTAGAGGTTTGTTTTTTCTATACCTGGGTCGTGGATGTCGTGTTTTTATCTTAATAATAATAACTATGCTTATTAGTTATTATTAACTACAAGTATGGGTCCTAACAACGGACCCATAGTTGTAGTTAACTTTGCTTCATTATCGTCATCATATCAGCCAGAAGACTCACTACTGGACATAGGATAGGCCTTCCCCAAGGATCTTCACGACGGTTGGTCTTGTGTTGTTTGCATCCATTGGTGTCCTGGGATCTCACCAGGCAGTCAAAGCTTTGCTTAGTTTAAGACTAAATCAATTGTAGTCAAATTGATTTACTCCAATAGTAGCAAGTACCAAGACAGCTTGCTTGTTGCTTAGTGTAAGTCCCTAGACCTTGTCAGTGCGGTCGCGTGCCTCATCTTGGTTCATAAACACTGGGCTGTAACGCACAAGCGTATTTTTCTTGTAGTTGTTATTTATGTTCTGTTGGCATGCTTAAGTAATAAATTGACAGATCTAGCGAATTCGCCGTGAAAAAAAAATGTGTTTTGTTTTTCAACAAACAATCAAAATTAAATCAGTTTTATATTCCGAAGTGTGAAAGTTCAAACTCTAGACTGAAGGTCTTGCGTCATAGGTATAAATTAGTATCTTCAAAACTGGTCAAATCTGGTACCCGATAACGAACTAAAGTGATACTGATATCGTTGTAGGTCCTGTAATACAGAAGATAACATTCATGTGCAGTGGTAACTTTTTCATACAAAACGGAGGCAAACGATGCGGGTCACGTGACTTTTGAAAGTTTATATCTTATTTTTGTGTGTCTACTTTTGGCTCTAATATCTGTCAATCGCTCAAAGATTAACTAAAAGAGATTCCATGAAGGGATAAATCGGCCTTTATAAGAATTATTTTATTTTTCTTGTACAAGGTTTACATACATGTATACACGATGAACCAAATATTTTAATATACTTCAGTCGAGAAATTGATGAAGTCTAACGAAAATGTGATGGTTAACTAACAATCCAGTCTAATGCCTGGGGCCTTTTACCACAAAAACAAGTGCTACAATTAATAATATTTGACACATTTTTGTATGAAACACTTTACAATTATGTCAAATTGTACTACTTGTAATTTTTATGGTATATAATCAGATTATGAGCGGAGGCTTGTCACCTCAATTCACGTCATAAATTCCTAAGTGACAGTTCAGGCTGCACTATCCCAGGCAGAACTTCACCTGTAGGACCCCCCATCAACATAAATAAAAAAATGGTGTTACCTGAGTAGCAGGGCACTTGAGCATGTTGACGGCGGCGAAGTAGGAGAAGTTGTACGGTCGCAGGAAGCACGAGTAGTGGTACGGGGAGGGCTGGGGAGCGCTCGGGACCAGAAGGACTCCATTGTCGCCCAGTTTACTCTGCCAACAAACATAATATGTCATCATCATCATCATCTCAGCCACAAGAAGTCCACTGTTGAACATAGGCCTCCTCCATGGATTTCCAAAGTGACCGGTTGGAAGCAGCATGCAACCAGCGCCTTCCTGCCACCTGTATGAGGTCATCGGACCATCTTGTGGCTGGTCGTCCTACGCTGCGCTTGCTAATACGCGGCCGCTATTCGAGAACTTTTCGACCCCATCGGCCATCAGTTCTCCGTGCTATGTGCCCTGCCCACTGCCACTTCAACTTGCTAATCCGCTGGGCTACGTCGGTTACTTTCGTTCGTCTGCGGATCTCCTCATTTCTGATTCGATCACGCAGAGAAACTCCAAGCATAGCCCTCTCCATAGCTCGTTGCGTGACTTTGAGCTTTCGTATAAGGCCCATAGTAAGCGGCCACGTTACAGTGTCATAAGTCATCACTGGTAACACACATTGATCATACACTCTCGATTTCAGACACTGAGGTATATTGGACAAGACATTTCGCAGTTTCCCGAACGCTGCCCAGCCGAGCATAATATGTAAAAATGTAAACCAATCACACCTACTACATTTTTTATTATCATTATGTATTGGCCATCGGGAATGCTTATCGCCTTTGCCTTCGGCACCAGAACGATTAGCATAATTTCGTTTGGTATAATGTTCCATCTTTATCTTTACATAGTATAAAACAGTCGGTATGCGTCGTGTCTGACCTTATATCTTTGACCGCATACTCCTTCTAAACCACGCAAAGGATTCTTACTCGGTTTTCACTATCATTCAGATAATTATTTAAGGAAAGTTTTTATGTACATTATGCATCCTAATTGAACCCGTATAAAGCCGGGGCGATGGATAATTTTTCATTATACATGTTCACCGTAGCTACAAACTTTTCAAGATACCTATTATGGCGATCCTGTAAACGAAACGAATAATGATGGAAAATATTAGAAAACCCTTCAGTCTTTTGTGTCAACTACCATAATTTAATAATGGAGCACTTATTACAGCAAATCGTAATCTGTTATCTTTGTTTTACTGCCCTAGTGGTGTAATGTAGTATTAAAATTTTACTTTTCTATTCATTCCAATTTCAAGCTATTTTTACTTACGTAAAGATCTTTCTTCAATTCAGCACTAAGTTTGTCTGCCCACTCCGGGAACAGCGGCATGATTTGAAGCTCCAACAACCGAATGACGGCAGACAGCCCGTGCTTGCTGAGGCAGAACAACTGTAACAATCGCGAAAATACCAAAATGTTTTGATGAAACTGATGAAAATTGAAATAGTAGATTGCACACTTATTGAAGCTCTAGGGAGGGAAGGTGACCCCAAGAGAAACGCTGATCCGTTCCCAAACTTTAGGTCCCCTTTCAAGTGGGCCTCTATGCACCGACGTACCGATTCCGTGTGTAACATCGACTTACCTTCCGTAACAGCTCGACAATCCCATTAGCCTCGCCCTTGAAGTTGTTGTACAAGCTGGCGAAGTTCTCGGGCTCCTTGCTCATCCAGTACGACCACAGCGGGTACATGTAGCTGAAGCCCTCGTGCTGGTAGCTCTCGGGGCTGTTCTCGGGGGGCATTTCCTTGCTGAGCTTCGTTATTACGCTGCGGGGAGTTAAGAAGGAAGATAAACTTCTTCTTGAAATTGGTCAAGCCAGCGCATTCGTATTGCCAACAGCAACTGGCCTCGGTGTGGCTCTACCACTATACAAAACTTAAAACCAACTTAAAACAATTGCAAGACAATGTAGGTACGTAGGTTAAGTAACTGCCAAAAAAACAAACCGCAAAATGCATTAACTAGTTATTTACCTCGCCATGGCGTCCTTGAGCTCTGGCCTCATGGAACTTACGCGGCAATCATTAGCAGACTCCAAGTAGTAAAACTTTATATTCTGAAAATATATTTATTCATTAAATTAAGTGTAAAACAGAAAAATAATAGTAGTAGTTGTATTAGGCATATTGCATTTATTGCACAATAGAACATAGTGTATCAAGGGCGGTAAATGAGAAATTACAGACAAGGGTCAATTACAAGATCGAATGAATCCAGAGGCAGAGGGTTTTAATGACTTGACATTTGGAATTCCCGTATCCGCCTGTCAAACAGCGATTGGGTAGCATTGGAAATTTTCTTTGAGCCTAAATCACCTTGCTTAAAATTAACGTATGCGACTGGACTGGAGTTATAAATTTAAAAAAGGCACTGTATAAGAGCATGTGCGATGAAAATAAATGAAATACTTACCTTGATGTCGACATCGCGGTCGAGTTTGAGCAGAGGGGCCTTGTCCCCAGCAATGATCTTAGTCAGGGGTGCCAAGTCTTCCACGTGTTTCGTAATGAAACCTAAACTGAGCATAGATTCCTCATCGCCCTTTCGGAACATGACTCCTGTAACAAGTTTAATATGACAAGTATAAGTACTTACTTCCTTAAATAATGTGTAATGTCAACACCTGCAACCTCAACATATTTGTTTGTTTTGTCATTGCATATTATTTTAATATAAAAATTTGAATGTTCATCATTTTAAAAAAATCGACAGAAAAATTCGGTTACAAATCTACTTCCTTCTTATTCTTTTTTAAACTCAAAATCTATTTTATTTCCATTTACATGCTCAAAAAACCATTCGTTAATATGTACAGCTTGGGAAAAAATTCTTTAAATCAATTGAGGGAGCCGCTTTCTTCGTAACTCTCACATTTTTGACATACAAAGCTTAGAAAAATATTAGTTCCACTTATCACTGCGTCAAATTCTTTTTTGCCAAGCTGCGGCCCTAACATGACAGCCCAGGTTTAGTTTAACCCCTCCCTGCGTCTCTGTCTAACTAGTGTCATAAGAAAGGGACGCAGATAGAGATAAACTAAACTTGGCCAGTCATGTCAGGGCCTCTGTAGCTTTTAGAATGTAATAACAGGATTTTTGCATGAAATTATGTGATTCGTAAACAAATGAGATTACAATCGCCAGTTTCCAGTACAGCCACATTTTACAATAACTTAAAACGTATTCTGACCGCCTACACTATGCACTAGTACTATTGTTCATTTAAATTTTCATTTAAAGGATTATTGAAATATTCATCAAGATCATAAAAAGGCAAAAGACAACTAAAATAAGAGTTAAAAAAACTTAACTACAGGATTTTGTTTAATGTGTTTACCTCTTCCATTAGTCGTTCCAGCTGTAGCGTGGTGTCCAAACATTCCGCAGTAAAACGCTGGCATGCGGGTAGATCCTCCCAAGTCAGAACCTAGCCAATAAAAACTATATAAAAAAAAAGTTGTATACTCTAGTTAGGGTGACCAACTCTGTGTGCTTATTTTACAGGACATGTTATCGAAAATTACAGGATTTAAGAAAACAACATGACAATGTTCATAGTACGACTTGTATGGTCCTGTATTTCAAATATTAAAACACAGGACAGTTGGCCACCTTAACTCTAGTGGTGCACACGGGGTTTTCAAGGAGCTCAGTGGGCGTTTAAGGGAGGCGACAGGCCACTCCGAGCAGGCCGCTTTTCCCGCAAAGGCTTGCCATCCAGCGTAGGAATGCCGCCTGTATTATAGGGAGTATACCGAAGGAGGCCACGTTTTTATAATTTTAATTACTTTATAGTTTATTTTAGATCTTAGTTATTAAGTGTTCGTATTGTTTTTGTTCATCTTTACATTTTGTTAAATAAACAAATATTCATTATCTCTGATGTTTTATTTGCCTAAATGTTAAATTAAAGATCATTTGAATGGTATAACGCCTAAGTAGGTTTTAAGCGTTAGAATGTGAAAGCGAATTATGCCGTCGTCCATAATTACGTGACGCATGTTTGTCTGAATTTTGCTGCAAACATAGAAGCCTTGACGATGATCGATGTTAAATACTGAATTTAGACCCAGCAAAAACATTGTCTTTTTTTTAAAGGTAGTCTTGTCTACGGTGACGGCTTTAAACCTAACTTTAGGGGCGTCCATAAATAATGTGACGGGTATTTGGCTGAATTTTGCTCCCCCCCCCCCCCCCTCCTTATTTACATAAGTTAAGTGTGACACTTTTTGGTACACTTGAAACAACAACCCTAATCACCTTACATGATTTATGGACACCCTTAAATTATTTATGGGATTCAATGCTTATAAAAATCTATTGTTTTGAAATCTAAGTTTCATAACTTGAATAAAAATTAAGAGACAATCTACGCTACTACGCAACGCATAACAAGACGTGCAGAAGTTTTCAAGCAACGTCTGGGGTGTGATTCCCTAACCAACGTAACATCTCTACGCTCGACGCAGTGTGCCACTCGCTTGCGCTTAAATCTCTGAGCACGTCACTCTGCATCGCTGGTGTCGTTCAGATTAATACATTGATGTTACAATATAGAGAATCATAAAACAAGGCTCAACTTTCAAATAAGATTCGAATGCCATTGACGCCTGTGGTCCCATAAACTACGACTCAAAATGGCGTCGTTCATCACAATTAGGTGTTTGATCCCTTGATACACAATCTACTATAACGGCCTCCTGTATAAAAAGTATTATGTTGTTCTTTTGTGGAAGTAGGTATGGACTTACATAAGCTAATAGGCGTTGCGTACGTGGCAGTGAGGGCCGCTTCGGCGCCGCTGGAGCCCCCCGGCGAGCGGCCCGTGTGGTGCGGGTTGTTGGTCATGCCATACACGGGATTGCGGGTTTCCTGCCTACAATAACATCTTATTGGCTACAAACTGAAACAAATTACCTTGTTACTCCGCGAAGCCCAGGATTCGCTGAGTATCAAGGTAATTTGTTCCAGTTTGTTGATATAGTCGCAAAGTAACGCCCGAATTTATTTATTTTCACGTTGGCTAACTCTAAACACAATATATCAGCTTTAGATTCGCGTAGACTTTGGATTATATCCTAACTTCCATCCCCCTTTTAACCCCTTTAATGGAGAAATTTTCAAAAATCCTTACTTACACATTTCTACACCCCCTAAGTAACATATCTTTCAAATTACATCTTTTTATCTACAGTGGTTGAGGTTGAGTTGTCTCTCAGTCAGTCAGTAACGGTATTCTTTTATATGTAAGTACCGTCCAATTATGACTTCACTTGACATTGGAAATGACATAGTAAAAACATAAGCTAAGTACATTGCTGCCTTCAGATGAAGGTTAAGTATTATGTAATGGCTCAAAGAGGCAATGTAAATCAAAAACGATCTTTGTCGAGTACTGCTGAGTGACTTTAAGTAATAGTACTGTACTAACTAGGTAACCGTCGTCCTATTATATTAGAACTAGGTCAATTGTTATTAGGGCCAAAATTCTTTTTAGTGCCTAAAATAAAGACGAAAATGTATAAACACTTTTACAAAGTTGTAGATGTCTCGAAATATTTTCCTAGTAATATTACGTTAGTTCTCAACCAGGCCCCGATTTTTATTATGAATTTTCCCACCATCCTGGGTTGCGTGCATCCACTGCGTTACCAAACAATAGTTTTTTTTTTTATTCTGACCCCAAATATTTCTATAACAGTCCTCATTCGGGTATGCGTATGTCATTCTGAATTTAAAGATAAAATGTTCTTTTAAGAATATCAGAATAAGTAGAAAATATGCGTTAAAATGTACAAGGGACATTTTTATAGGCATCAAAAAGAATTTTGGCCCATTAATGGTACGAACATATTTTTTATTTTCTTTCTTACCAGATGAGAAGCTCCGGTAGGTTAGTAGCAGCCAAAGCAATGGCACCAGCCTCCTTGAGCCTGGTGATGGCTTCGCTGTCCTGGTCGGCGCGCATCTCGCGGCGAGACCACAGCCCCATAGTGTACCGAAAGCCCTTGATGGCTTGGCTCTCCTTGGTCGTAAACGGAACACCTAGGAGGGACGTTTTGATTCAGAGATCAAAATCCTCGAAAGGCTTTAAAATGCTCGAAGATTGTAGTGGTAATTTGAAACGAAATACCTACTAGGTATTGAACTCCTTCCAGAAACATAAATGTGACAGACAAAATAATAATTGCGAAGCGTCTCTGTTGGATGACCTTAATGCTCTCCTCATTCAAATCGTACTTTCTATTTGTCTATGATTTAAAAATTTAAACTTGGAGTGGTGTCAGTTGTCTGAATGTTTTTTCACTATTATAAACATATTACGTTTTTCCTAAGTTATTTTATTTAGCTAATGCCGCAGCTTTCCCTGTTAGTCTTAAATCCTGCGCTACGCTCCGAATTTTAAAACATTTAAAAAACCCCGGATACTACTTCAGGATCTTCTGCTTCGCCCTGGAGTCAAAACAGCGCCCTCGCCGTAAATGTTCCACTTTGCTCCTTTGATACATAATTTACTATAACGGCCTTCTGTTGTTTTAGGGCAGTATTGGTACATTTACCGCTAAATACATACCCAGAAACGGTTTCTTGGCAGCCACGTCCTCGGGCAGGCCCGCTTCGATGAGATCGTCGACTTCCCTCGCCTCTTCTATAGCCGCGTGGTATCGGTCTTCTATTACGGCGTTCACTAAACCATTTACCTAAAATGATCGCAATTAGGGTAAGTATGAACTTCAGAATTCCGGAATCTCATAACTACAGAATTCGGATAGATTTTACATGATAAATTAATCCTTCTAAGCTATGAGTTTGATAGATATTTATATCTAAATAATAAAACTACGACTACGAGTATATAGAGTCGGAGCCGGATTCAGGGGAGGGCAACCGGGGCCACAGCCCGGGGCCTCCACATAAGAAGGGGCCCCCACAATAGAGATTCCGGTTTTTTTTAATTGGAAAACGCGACTGAAAAATTTACCATTTTATTTGAAAAATAATTTGCGGCCAGGGGGCCTCCACTCCTTTGCTGGCCCGAGGCCTCCAGACCTCTAAATCCGCCGCTGTACAGAGTGTACTTAACCCCAATCAAAAAATATAAAGGGAGGTTTAGTAAACGTGCTAGTGCCACTGATTTCGAGATTATTAGACTTATTTTCTTTTCTTTTATATCACTTTCTTTTCTTTTATGTCTTAGACCAGTGTTTCTTAACCTGTGGTATGTTTGGAGGTCCGCAGTCTTATCTAACAATCATAAATAAATACCACCAAAGTCTTATAGTCGCTACGCACGCATATATTTTTTTAATTTTTAGTACTAAAATAAATGGTCCGAAATTTATTGCTGCTTTTTATTAAGGGGGTCCATAAAATTGTGCTTGATTTGCTAAGCGCTCCGTGGACAAAAAAGGTTAAACGCTGTCTCAGACGGTAGCCATTCTACTAAACATATTTTAACAATATCTAAACGGGCCACACGTGTCCGTATCGCTAGTTCATAGTTTATTCACTCATTTCATTACCTACCACCCTGTATATTAAATTTCTTGTAAATAACATTAATACGGTATCAAAGGTTACAAGTTTTTTCTATGAAACTTCTTTATTTGAAAGTAAAATTATGTTGTCAAAATGACAAATAACGTCAGTTATCACTGTTGTATTGTACGTAAAGATTCGATCTTGACCTAGACACTTGTTCAGTGGCTTTGACCTCCGAACTCTGAAAACGAACCTAACTCTTTATTTTACCGCCTGCTAGCAAAATTTAAGGCCTATCTCTGAAGTAGGTATTATCGTTCCATAATCGCTAATGGAATAGTATTTTATGCAACTGTTGCATAATGAGGGGTCTTAAAACACGAGTGTGGTTTTATGAAACGAGCGTCAGCGAGTTTCATAATAGGATCACACGAGTGTTTTAAGACCTAATTATGTACAGTTGCATACATTACTTTATCTACACACATATTATAAGTACTCTATGATGGGTTCAGAAGCCATAGGGCAATGACCTGCATTGCTACTAGCTACTAGTGCTAGGTACCTATTAAATATCTATAGACTGTACACATTAAAATAATGTATTAAAAAATGAATTTAAACAAATATAGAAACAAATTAGAAAAATTCTCATAATAATATTGGTTGTTATAATGCTGGTCATTGCCTACGGTTTCTGAACGCATTATAGAGCATTTATGATATATGTGTAGATAAAATTATATTCTTCTACTTCTGTAGCCCAAAGTCACCCAGTGTGGTCCTAACATGGCCACCTAAGTTATATTCTCTGTCTAACGTGTCATAAGAAAGCAAAGGAATAAATTTCATCGTCATGTTAGTACTCAGGGGCGTATTTACCCTAGGGCCATCCAGGCCATGGCCCGGGGCGCCAGGCTACGAGAGGCGGCAGCCGCCCCTAAAATGAAATACTTTATCGTCATTTAATGGGGCGCCAAAGGTGGTGTTTGCCTTTAAGTAGCTGTGCAACTAGTACTTAAGATTAATTTACATGAAACTGTACTCAAATGTGTAAGTTGTAATTGCTGTTGGCAGACCAAATAAATAAAATAAATAAATAAATAAAGCTAAATGGCCCGGGGCGCCAAATCTTCAAGTATGTCTCTGTTAGTAGTACTTTGTATGGCGAGCGCTGGGTGCAGAAAAGCTTTATATTGTCTTAAGAAAAGCGACCCGCCTCGACGTCGTAACCGGACCGTCGTATACGGATACAATTCGGATGAAATGAACATAAAAACCACCTATAAAAAATCTCTAAATGACAGTGTAAACCGTATCAAAATCCCCTGCGTGGTTTAGAAGGAGTAGGTAGTCGACGATATGCGGACAGACAGGTACAAATAGAGACTTTACTTTATACTATACCAGCTTTTGCCCGCGGCTTCGCACGCGTTAAATTCGTAGTAATACAATTCCCCTTTCCCTATACTATGAAGATTTCCTGCTATCTTTGGAATATCTAAATTCATATAGGTACTACATTTTTCATCCAGCGTTTACAATGTAAGCGCAAAAAAATTTGTTTATTTTCGACTTGACATTAGAAATCTTGAAATTATCAGTGGTTCTCTAATATATTAAGCATGTTATTATACCTTTCTCTTAAATCACTTTATCTATTAAAAAAAACCGCATCAAAATCCGTTGTGTAGTTTTAAAGATCTAAGCATATATATACATACAGACAGACGCGGGAAGCGACTTTGCTTTATACTATGTAGTGATAGTGATGGTTGTGATAGTGATAATGATAGTAACAGTGATATTGAAGATAACAAAGGCATTCCAAGCGTGCTTACCTCTCTTATTCTCAGTATGACAGCCCTAACCAAGTCTTCCGACTTCAGCTGTTTTTCTCTAATCATCCTGGCGAGGGTGACCGTGCTTTCAGCCAGGAACGCATGCTGCTTGCCCAGCGGCGGTATGGATACTTTCTTGCCGTCCCAATACAGCCCGAAGAAGAAATCTATCATTTTATCTATGTAAACCCGCAGCCAGCATAAAAATGATTTCATTGTTGTGCACGCCATTTTGTTTATTTCTGTAAATTCTGTAAATAAAAATAATAAGTATTTAAACATATAAAAACTTATCTAATAAATTAATTCGAAAACTTTTTTAGTTTGTCGTCAATATCTCTAGGGAAATTTCGCGTTTTTCAAGCAGTATTCAAATTGTAATTATAGGTAGGCACGCACTCTTGGGGTCACGCGACAAGCGCCATATTAATAAAGACAAATAGGAGCCAATTTTTTTTTACTGTCTGTTGGCAAAAACTGATTTAAAATCATATTCATGAACTACTACGTGAAAACTATAGGGGAATTAAAATATAGATCCTACATATAACATTAATTTAATTACATATTTTTTGGTGAAGTATGGTGAATAACCAATTCCTACGAACGCTTATAATTTGACCACTTTGCCCGTTGGCTCATTGTATCAACTGTAGGACGTAAAAAATGCATTGACAGGCCAACGCAGGGTAACGACCCCAGTTGTGACGTAAGACGTAAATTGTGCAGTTTGGATCGGTTACGTAAAATGTATCAACTCAAGCGATAGATTTCGCGATCGCCCACGCGGCACCGTTATGCACATTCGAGAGTTACATTCTTATGCCTTTCAAGCAGTCTTTGCTAACACAAAAAAAAAACAATTAAAAAAAGAAATACTATACAGGCCGATATGAGAACTTTTTTTAATTTCGTCGATTAGAAAAGTCAGCTGAACCCGCCCGGGCGCACTGCGCGAGGCTACAACAAGTATGTCGGCGTGCCCCTTCTACGGGGCCGCCGCGCGTGCGAATAAACAAGAGTTATATAGTAGAATACTTTTCATACTGAAATGTTTTTTCAAAGTGTACCTTCAGTGCATGCAACTACAGAGAACTGTAAAAACATGGGTAGTTTAATTAGGTACCTACATTGAAAATCTGAAAGTATGTAAGAAATACTGTTATTCTGGTGCATATGAAGTTTACTGCATATTTTTGAGTCGTTTGAATCCAAACTAATGTTATAAATGCAAAGGGTTGTCTATTTGTCCACTTTTTATGCTTTAACGGCTGAACTGATTTGGATGAACTTTGGTAAAGCGATTATGACACTCAGGGATATGGATCAAGTTTTTTTTTAATGTATAGGGTTTTGTATGGGAAATGCTAAGCTGCTAAAATTTTCGGGCGTTAAAGTTACGAATGACAGTGAATTTTGATGAGGCGGCGAGATATTTACAATTTACATATCGAGAATAGCTATAAACAACTTTTTATTTCAAAAAGAAACAAAATTTTCGCATCATAAATCATAAGAAACTAATTCTACGCGGACGAAGTCGCAGGCAACAGCTAGTCGTACATATATTTGTACACTTTCTGTCTGACTGCTATTATTTATTTTGCCGCAGTTCTAAATGTGCTAGAAAAATCTATTGACATTGTTGGTTGTAATTTTTAACGAAATAAATTTCTGGCTCCCTAGCGTTAGGAGCTATCAGTTAGGTATAGTTACGAATTCAACATTTAAGTTTACTTTCCCGCCAAAAACTTTTCGTAACTTTGACAAGTTCCCTACTTCGTGTTTTTAAATTGAGAAATATATTTAAACAGGTCAGTGACCGAACGTATTTGAGGCCTTTAAAAAAAACTGTACGCACTCGTACCTACTTGAAGATTGCATTTATATACTTAGGTAGCTATCGTAGGTACTTACTTAGCTGAATTCGTCGAATACATGCACCTATTTAGCCAAAAATTATGATGACTCCAAAACTATTATTAGTTCGTTGTGCATGGTAGCTTGGCATGTGAATTCTTTTTTTAACTAAACCGGTTTCCAGACCTGCCTGCGCTTGGCTGTGGAAATAAACTAACTGCCTCGAAGAAGAATAATAAAGAGATGAGCCTCAAAGATGCGATTTGCGCCAAAAATAGCTAAATTTAAAACTTAATACGCCGTTATTGCTAAGTTAACTACGATAGAAATGTTTTTTAATAGTAATTATTATATAGTACAAAATAAAGCTACCTTCCATTTGTAAACAAAAACAAGCGGAAAATTACCGTTACTCGAAGCGTACAGTCAGCAACAAATATATCTACATCGTCGAAGTGAAAAAATCTACACACGACCCTATAGTCTAGAGAATAAGAGCTTGAGTGCATATTTTGGTTTATTAGAGTAATCGGAGACTTCTGCCGCCGACTGCACATGTTAAAAACTTGAATTAGTATGTTGACGAATTACTTAATGTTAATTAATTCTGGAAATAAAGGTATAAAGTTGAAAACAGTTACTGCCATTTTACTTAAAATTATCGTATCTCATTAAGCTCGATAAAGCAGTGATAATCTTGCTATGAATAAAAAATAATAATCACCTAATGACGATGTGTGAAACGAAATCTAAAGTATCACTTCTAAAATGTTCTACATATTTATTTTTTTGCGTAATTTTTAAAGTTACCTACCTGTTCGACACAAACACGCTCCCTTCTACAAAGCCTGGAACGAACTGTTCACAGATAATAAAAGGCAAAAGAAGTAACTGTGGAAAGCGTGTGGAAAGCAACGAACAATGGAAAGGAAATGTATGAAACGTATGAAATAAAGAACTGTCAATGTCAAAATAAAGTAGAACCACAGACTGTAATAATACTATACTTGGTAGAGCTATTTATTAAAGGCCGCCTTATATTCTCGCTCACGGCTGAGACCAACCATTCTGGGTATATCGGGGGTATTATCCCATGGTATTATCAATAGTAGTCATAATCCCATAAGAATGACTAACTTTGTAAACTGGATATGTTTTTAAATATTGCCCTTCTAAGAAAAACAAATGAATCTGGCTCCATACAGCCATAAATAAAGTAAAGAGAGTGAGGCCCGCCAAAGCCCTTGTATTCTGTAATATGTTATACATATGAAAAGCAACCTTTTACAAGTTGGGAATCTATGCCTAATTGGGTATTGTATCACTTTCCCACACAATATTCACTTTTTACCCGACTGCCGCCAGAAGGGAGGGTCATGTTTTCGGGCGTCTGTATGTTTATATACGTTTTTCTAAAAAAGCACACAATTTTAGCACTTAAATTACCACTGTAATTGCTAAGCAATGAATGAAACAATAACTTAATCATGATTGAGCAAAAACACTCTCGTGCACTAACTAAAACCAAAGGACGCGGCTAAAGGGCTTTGTACCCATGGCCTAGAATAAATTTCAAAAAAATCAAAGGACGTTTGACATGTGTGTGACATTGACAGAACAGCTGTCGCTGATGACATTTGACAATTTAAGGTCGCGTGAGTTTGTATTAAAAATTGCACCATTTATATACTTTATAATTAAATCAATTCAAAATGGGAAGCGCTAACGCTAAAGCTGCGGATATTAAACTTCCTGAGCTACCAGCCCCAGCGAATGCCGAAAAACCGAAATTAAAGCCGTGCTGTGCGTGCCCGGAGACCAAACGAGCCAGAGACGCATGGTAAGGTTATGTACAGTATTTTCCTCAATAATATTACGCAATAGCATTAAATGTAACATATCTCTAAATCCCCAAACATTTAACGCTTCAGTAAGTGGTACGCTTCTTTTTAATAGTAGAGCCGCAGTGTAGCGAGTTGCTGTTTGCAGTTTAAATGGGCCGGCTTACCGGGGTAGTACCTCATAGAATATTGGCGGGAAATAGTAGTTACTGTGTTTCGTTATGGTGGGTGATGAGATCCAGAGGGCTAGGGGTGGGCATCAGGTCATCAACTCTGTATGAATTGAATTAAAATTAAGGCTTATAAGTTATTTTAAACCTAATGTTGTACACATTTCGTGTGGGTACTCCATTAGTTAGTAGTTTTAGTGTTTTTGTTTACTCCAAAAGCACCTACTCATAAATAAGACTCAAGTTTACCTACAATAAGATATTGTTAACTTAAAAACAACACAGTAATGAATTTTGTAAGTGAAATTTCTTTTGATTTATAATTTAAAAGTAGAACATTACTATTACTAAATGTAAATGATATGGCAGGACCTGCGAGCTGACTGTCATCTTTCTTTGTATTATCATTGCGTCTTTCATCTCATTATAATTATTTTTATTTGCAGTATCATGGAGAATGGAGAGGAAAATTGCGGTCCCCTGATTGAGGAGCACAAAGCTTGCATGAGAAAGATGGGCTTCAATATTTAAACTGGGATATAGACTTAGTTTCACTTCTCCAATATTCTCTATGCTGTACTTGCCTATCATGACGATGACACATGTGAAATATATACCACCTCCTTGGTTGCCATCTATAAAATCATTTAAGCAGGGGCACAGTTCTCGGCAAACATCTTGAGCATTGACCTTGACTGTGCAGTAGCCGTTTCTAGTACAAATGTGCATGCGCAAACATGCCCCCTACACTCAATTCATGCTCAAGTTGTTTGCCTGCAACTATATGAGTTCCGTAACTCTGGTCCAGTAGGGTGAGTTTTAACTTTCAGAACGCTTGACCATCGCCAGTCGCGAGCCAATCAATGCTGGCTAAAATATACGCTCGCGTATTTAATTGGCCCGCAGCTGGTGAATGTTGAGCACCTGAAAGTCAAATATCAACCCGCTGGGTTCAAACCAGGATGAATGTTTGAACACCTATCTCATGTGCGGATTGTATTGGGCTTTCCTTGGCATTGATAGGTTAAGGAAACCTCATCGACACTAATTTGGTAATGTATGATTTGCTGTACTCATAGTGTATATTGGAATAGTTTAATCATTTTAGATATTTATTCTCATGTCATGACATTATATTCTTCATGTCAACATTGTCATCTCAGCAACAATATTCATTGCAAGTAAAGTTGTAATTTCGTAAATGTTCTGTTAACTTCTGGAAAAATTTAATAGTAAATTGTAAGAAATATTCAAATTTTGAGTTAAACTCGATAAGTTTAACAACTAACCTCCAAGCCCAAAACTTTACATTTAATATGACATTTTGTAGTAAAAACTATTAAAATCAATTGTAAGGGTGGGGATTAATCCTGCTTTTAGTTAAAGATGTTATCATTTGCATTTTATGACCAAAATTTACTTTAAGTACTTAATTTATTTGAATTATTTTTGAACAACAAATTGTTTATACAATGGAAATACAGCAAATGTAAAATTAAAACATAGTGATCCGGGTGTACAGTACCAGGTAGTAAATATTGCGTATTAGTTCGTTTTCGTGTAGGGTCGTCTCTGTCGCATGCGGGTGAGTAAATACAATTCCGATGGGCAATATTTACTGCCGGGAACTGTACTTTTTTTCTCGCTCGTTACTCAGTGTGTCCCTCTCTTCATAGGGTAGTTAGAAAGAGACGCAGTAAATGCAGAGCGAATCGAGGGCGCTCGTGTTAGCCATAGGTTTAGTGCAGGGGTCGCCAAATGGCGGACCGCGGGCCGCATCCGGACCGCCGACCCATTTTATGCGGACCGCGAGAACACAGCAACTAGCACTAAAGAGTACGTAATTCAAAGTAATTTTTCTCATTGATATGTAAAAAAAAACCTTTGTTATTTCCGGAATTACATGTGCTTCATTATTTTTTTTCTATGAAATGTTGTGTGGACCGCGATGGCCATTTCATTTCTTAAAACGGACCCGGAGCAAAACTAATTGGTGACCCCTGGTTTAGTGTAATAGCAGAGGGCCTAGCACGCTAGCTTTTATCGCTGACATAAACCATATATCCCTTTCTAGCCAGTACGCGTGTGCGAGAGGGACGGAAGCGTTTATGTGCGCGATAAACGCTAGCGTGCTACTAGAGCTGGGATCGAAAAGATAATTATCGTGATAAATATAGTTTGATAATTGTGAACCCTCTGTAGTAGTAGTGATATAATTATTTGAAGATGTCATTGAATTCTAAAATACTAGTCTGAGCTTTTTCTGTACTTTCACGTTATTAGAAACAAGAGTTAATTTAGTTGTCTTTGGACTGTTTGCATTATCAGTGGGACAATTAAATATTTGTATTTAATGTTTTTGAAAATGTTCTTTATTTTCAAATTCTGTTCAGTATTTTGACTTCCGCTTGCATTGGGCCAGTATTTGTGACCTCACCAGATCTGTAAATGCATTATTTATTTTAGTCATTGTAAATAAAAAACTGTTTTTGTTAAAAGGATGGATTATTTTTTTAGTTTAATATTACCTAATTTGATGTCTAAGAATTATAGGAACTTAGGTCACCTAATTTTTTTACGGAATTTAAATCTGTGAACAAAATTTCAGCATTGTTAAATTCGATAATTTTCGAGTATAAGTGAGACGGACTGACTTTTCTAGTTTGACTACGGAACTCTTAAAGAGGAGTTTCTAAATTCGTCTGTATACTACATGTACCTATAGATTTTGTGTTTCGTACGTGAACGTAACGTTTTACTTTTTACAAACTTTTATGACTGTCCAAGCTTACTTTTTCTTATTTATTTCCTTGTGGTCCTATCCTAACATGACCGACCAAGTTTAGTTTATCTCTTTGCGTCAAGGATATCGATGTACGGTCAGCATGAGAAATAGCTGAACATTGTAGTACCTCGTCACTATCAGTAATGTGACAAATTCGAGTAACTCTCATTTCATACGTTACTACGACAAGGTTCTTAATTGTTTAGCTACTTCAGAGGCTAACTACTTACTAGATTAAGTGTTCTAAATCTTTACTTTGTTCCACACAACTGTAGTTCCGGCACCTCGCTACTACCTACTTGCGGAAGGCGCCATAGCGTCGTGCGTTCCATTGCACGCGTTGGTGAACATGCGAGGACTTGCGGTCACTGATTTTTTTTATTGGCATCGCGCTCTTGGCGCTTTTGGCATGACCTATTCTTCAATGTTTTGCATCTTTTGGGTGGTTGTTACTTAATTTGTTAAAGAAATTTGCTCAATTTTAAGTATTTAAACCCAGTTCTATTGGTTAATAGATTAGCTTGAGTTATATGTATGTAGTTCCGACGAGGGCAATGCAATTGGTTTTGCCATTGAAGCATATTAGTTGCACCTACCTCCAATACAACAACGGCAGGTACTTATTAATTGAATCATAATGTTGGCATACCTACATCAAATCTATAACAAATGACACAGAAGTTTTAACATAATTTGACTCCAATTTTACTCGTGTAATTCGGTTTTAATTACCCGGCCGGAAAAAGTGCATTTAAAGACTGCTGAAGACCTTATAGGTATAGGTGTCTCCAAGAATACCACGAAGAGGATTGCTTGCAAGTAAGTACTAAGTACCTGTTCTCTTTAGAGTTCCTGTCAGGCCCGTAAGCGGGCTAGCAAGGCGTGCACTGCACGCGGGCGGCACGTCCAGGGTGGCGGCAATTGCTTTTTATCACTCCCTTATAAGACAACAATAGTCTTTCTGACAAGTTCAGCATGGATAGTCATAGCTTAACAGGGACGGCATAATCGGTATTTCACGCGAGCGTTCAAATAGCTAGCGGCGGGCCTGGTTCCTATAGAGAAGTTGGTAGAATATGCAGTTCAGCTAATTCTCAGGAGACGTGTGGCCAGCGCCACATTTCCAAGTCGTATCTACATTTTTACTTTGGTCTTGTCTTAACGTCCACGTTAATAAACCCGATCATTTTCGCGAGTCGTAGGGTGACGGGACGTCCTGTAAAATACAGGACAGTTCGCCATCCTAATGCTGCGTCACACTGTTTGTTGTACCATGGGAGAAAGGGTAAAGTCTTGGTATTTATGGCCGTTATCAAATAACCGTCGGTAGATCCTCTTAAAAAATTAAATCAAATGTAGTTAGCTTGATTCAAGCGCTTTAAATATCTTGCTTGATGAAGATCTTGGGACAATATTAATATTAGTCAACCTAGCCTCAGCAAGAGCCTGTACTGGGTACCTGCTAGCATAGACAACGGATGCACATACCTAAATAAGGCTGCGTTTCCACCAGAGATGTGCGAGGATGCGTAGCGAGGGATGTGTTTGTCAAGAACCAATGAGCCGTTTCCACCAGAGCTGTGCTGACCGAGGCGAGGTAAATGAAGCGATTCTATTGGTTCTTACAAACACATCCCTCGCTACGCATCCTTGCACATATCTGGTGGAAAAGCAGCCTAATTACATACTTAAATAGGTAACTACATATTACAGCTAAGAGTCAGTACAAAAAAAGCATTGATGTGCATCATAGAAATATTGCTCTTCACGGGAATCAAACTCAAGCCTCGCAGCTCCGCGAGCTCCGTAACTTCATAGTTACAATCACTAACAGGTTACAGGCGTATACAGCATCATAAATGCTAGGGAGGCCAGGTCATGCTACCACTAGATAACCTACCTTAATACATAATATACTACACTAGAGATGGTACTTGTGAATTATCTGCAGATTTTTGTCTCTTTGGGGTATACGCTTATGGTCACTAAGTACTGGCTAACTACTAGCATGCTCTTCTCAAGAGTTAGGAAATGGGCATTTGGGCATAGACCCTAAACTCGACCCATTTCAAAATGACCCCACGACCCACCACGCAAACAACAAAGTGTCAGTAAAAATCCGACTAAAATTTGCGTAAGAACTTTTGATATCACTAAAATGATTTATCTCAATAGTTCGCCAGTCATCTGCCGCCCGCTGGCCGCGCCGCTGTGCACGCGACGACGCCGACGATGGTCAAAATCAGCGCGTATAAAACCGCGCGGCACGAGGACCCGCCGAGCTCGGGGAGCTCCCTAGCCTCCGATGGCGCCCATTTTGAGTGAGTTTTATTTGCTAATTTGTTAAAGGGAACGTCAGATTGTTTATAAATGGAGCGGCTATTTAATTATACTTCGTTTTTTTCAGACGAGTAAAATAACGGTCAACTTTTAATACCTTTTTAAGTGTCTAAAACGAAGATAACATTGGGGAAATGAATCAACTCTGCATTTTTAATATAATTAAATAAGTATTACCGTAAATAAGCGTTACTTATTTATTAGTTAAACATTTAACAGTTTTTTTATGGAATAGGGTGTCAAACGAGCCAGCGGCTTGTCTATCGGGCGTTTTATCTTCAATTTACTGAGAAATGTATGCCAGTTGTTTTTCTCGTCTGAAAAAAAAAAAACGAAGTATTACGCAAGGCGAGCTTAAGGTTATGTTTAGTGGCGCTGGCCTGTCAATAGTCCCGCTATCGATAGTTGACGTGAAATCAGTCGGGCAGGACATCAAAAGACCTTATATAGAAAGTATAGGCACTTTTGTTAGAGTTCAGCTATCGCTAGCAGGATTATCGACGGCGACATTACTAGTGCAAGTGCAAGCACTCTGAATAAAAATGTTGTCAAAGGCGATTGCAGAGGTACGATGTAGGTCCAATAAATAAAAATTAATAAAATAAATATCCCGGACAATTCACACCAATTGACCTAGTCCCAAACTAAGCAAAGCTTGTTCTATGGGTACTAGACAACGGATATATATACATACTATAGATAAATACATACTTAAATACATATAAAATCCAAGACTCACAGATACAAACATTCATATTCATCAAACAAACATTTGCCCTTCCCGGGAATCGAACCCGGAACCTCAAGCTTCATAGTCAGGGTCACTAACCACTAGGCTATCCGGTCGTCCAATGCAAAAACAACTCTCTTATCGTAATATCGTACCTACGTGAATTAACGCGTTTAATATTTTTGTTTGTAATCTATGTTTGTGATTTAAGTGTATTTTTTCGGATCGATACTAACCGCTGGCTCAAACAAAGCAAATCTAGGCACTTATGTGCAATTATGGTCACTGTTGCTTTTGAAACACCTAGCTAAGTGCAACAACGACGAGCTCTACGTCGAGGCATCCCTTTGTTACGCTCACTCATGCTAGCGCCCTAGAGCAAGACACGTGAGACCAATCTTTTCACAAAAAACGTTTAACAAACTGATCATTTAGTAAAACTGATTAGAGCAGGATTTATTTCAGGACCATCGTGTAGAACCCTATATGGTTAGGTTAGGTTTTTAACATAAAACTACCGTGATATTCGGACATATTAATATTATAAACAGATCACTTACCTGGATAAGGACGATAGGACCACGGACTGGTCCGAAACATGTCGAATATAACTCGACTTCAAATACGTGACGAGTGATCTGATCAGTTTATAATGCTGTTGTTTTAAAAAAAATCCTAAAGTATTTATAGATTCGGAAATAAAATCATTTTGCTACGTATTAGTTTGTGAACGTTTTTAATGAAATGATGATGGAGCAAAGCAGCCGGTGTATTTAATTAGTGGCACAAGAGGTATTCCATTTTAGCTCTCTGGATTGGCAACGCATCTGCACTCTTTTTGGTGTTGCAGATGTCTATACGCGGTGGTGATCACTTACCGCCCCACTTGTTTGTTTGCCTTTCTATTTTATAAAAAAAAATCGCAAGACAGAGCTTCGACATATTGTGCTTAGAGAATCATCCCCCATGCAGGTAGCACACTTGAAAACCATTGAGATTTAATGTACAAGCCGAGGTACTTTTACTTTTTAAGCATGTTTAAAGTTAGCAAGGCGTCGGTCACACAATATTCTAGGATTCTAGGCAGAGTAGGTACCTAGCTACTTACCTTATACTCGAAAAAAAACATGCTTTCGAGTAGATATATCTTTATTCTCCGTGTCCCACGCACTTGAGTAGGTACGTAGGCGTAATAACTTAACCCTTAACTATAAATAACTTCGACTTTAGGATGACGAAATATCGATTACAGTTTCGTCAGATGTCATAGTTTATTTTGCAATAAATCAGTAGGAAAGTGTTATTATAAACTAATTACTGACTCACCCTCTCAGAGGCCCTCTAACATGATCACCTAAGTTTCATTTATCTCCGGTTCTGTCTATCTAGTGTCATAAGAAAGAGACGCACGAAAAAAACAAATGTTGGTGTTGCAGGTGTTTATATGAGCGGCGGTGATCTTCCTTCGGCGGTGGTTTTCCTTCTATGTTGTATGTAAAAAAAAACAGAGCAAGACAGCCGGTGCAATTACTGGCACAAGAGGTATTCTATCTTAGCTCTTTGGGTTGGCAACGCATCTGCACTCTCTTTGGTGTTGCGGGTGTTTATAGGCGGTGGTGATCACTTACCATCAGGTGGCCCACTTGCTTGTTTGCCTTCCTACTTTATAATAAAAAACAATAATAAAGAAAACAACTTGGCCGGTCATGTTGTGGGATGATCCGCCGATTATAATTAATATACTATATCGGTACCGGAATATATTATTATGATTCTGGGTAGTAACAAATCAGGACAAATTATATAAATGACATACTTTTTACAGGCACAGTCATAATGATAATGGAATATGTGTTAGTCATATTATGGCTAGGTGAATTTATCTAAATGTAAAATATGGTTAATGCGAGATTGTACATACAATAAAACGACCTTGTAATCATCTGCACTAATTTTCCCATTCATAATCTTTTATAATTGAAAATACAATTAGCTATCACTGGCTGCACTATATGTGATTAAATAGGCTAAAAATAAATATTATCTTTGTAACATACTGAAAGTGGGCTCGGGGTGATTACGAATTCTATTTATAAATTAATCGACTTTGGAACCGTTTCACAGTAATTGTCACAATGACATGCCAATTGAGATAAGTAAAAATAAAATTGCTGTTTTTTTGTAGCGCTTCTCAGCGGTATCTGCCATTTTCCGAAGTAAAAAAATAGTTAATAGATTCAGGCGTTACTTTGCGGAGGTCCATTTCAACAAAATGGAACAAATTACTCTGCTACTCCGCGAAACCAGTGCCGTGCTCGTGCAAGTTAGCTGCGTCTATGCGACATATACATGTTCATGCAAAATATGTCGCATAGACGCAGCTAACTTGTACGAGCACGGCACTGGTTTCGCGGAGTAGCAAGGTAATTTGTTCCAGTTTGTTGAAAAAATAGGGCAAAATAAATGCTGTTTAGTTCAATGGTTGGCTGGAAGACATCCGTTTCAGTAATGTTTACTGTTTGCTTGTATGGTGTAAATCAAGTTTATTATGTACTTACATACATACATAGAGGGGTGTTCTATATTAACGTATCCTTGTATGTGGCACAACACAAGTTTGTGTGACGTCAGAGTTTACTGGCAATGTGTGCGTGAACTCCCGGGATCAAGGCAGGCGGCGGAGATGTCGCGACGGGGGCCTTGGGTGCCAGATTGTCGGCCATTTCAGTTGGCATTGGTGCAGCCGACCATGCCAACAGCGAAGACATCCCTGGGGCATTCCCACTTGTAAAACTTTCTGTAGTCTCTAATCATTTGATTAGATTAGAGTCTAATGTTACATCGTTGCGTTCAACAATGCGCTAGCGATGGAGCCTAAATATATATGTAACTAGCTTTTACCCGCGGCTTCGCCCGCGTCGGTAGTTTATGTGTTATGTTAGGGAATAAGCTATATTCATTCCTTTCATCCAAATCTGCGCGATCAGCCGTTTAACGTGAAGGAGTATTTAATAAAAATACTTACTAAGTCACACACAAACTTTCGCATGTAATATTAATGTGATGATGCAGTGACGCGAAGTTTGCGACACGAGTTCCATGCCTCACGACCCCGCGTCACGCTTACTCTTAAGTCACTCCAACCCCCGCGACCTCATGCCGCGTAGGCGATGCGCCAATTAAAAGGTCCGCCCTCGGAGCTTAATCTACGCTGACGCTGCGTCAATTAAGAAGCAGCCCGAACTTGTTCGCCCAAATTTTTATTTTATCGCTTCGTGTGTCTCACTAACTAGTGTCATAATATGATAAGTAAGTGACGCACATAGAGATAAATTTAACTTGAGTGGGTCACGTAGCCAGTAAGTATGAAAGCTCTAAGCCAGTAAGCTAAGTAAAATCGTAAAAAATATTAGGCACTATAATGGCGTCTTTTTTAACCTTGACAGACTTCAACAAACATACATACCATAGACTGCTAAAAACATAACCCTTCTTTTTGGCTTTGTCGTAGTCGGGTAAGGGGCCGTTCAAGTATTACGTAAGCAGATTTACTACAATTATTTACCCCCCTTCCCCCTTGTCAGCAAAAGTAATCAAAGCTCTTACCCCCCCCCCCCCCCCATGCTTACGTAAACGTTATATGCATTTTTCTTTTAATGTTTTGTTTTTTTATTGATTCATGAGCAGCAGATATAATTCTAGAAATAAGAAAATTAAAAAGTGCTCCTCAATGTTGTATGTCTGCTCACTTTTAAACTGTGTAAAAAAGTAAATAAGTACTGCTGACGTAATCACCATCTAGACCCCCCACCCCCCATGTCATCAAAAATAAGCACAGCAAAGACCCCCCCGCCCCCCTATACTGCTTACGTAATATTTGAACGGCCCCTAAAAAATGTTTTCAATTCGGTTTTTATTAAAAATTTTGTTTCCTTAGAATTTCAAGAAACGGATGCACTTTTCAGGTAGCATGCTTTTAAGAAGCGTGCTTGAGAATACATTGAATTATGATCAATAGGAAGCATAATAATCGCAGAATTAAGAAAGCATAGTTTTTTAAGTATTTTCCTATCTCAGGACATAAAATAAAAGTGCAATGTACAACTTCTTCTTTCTATGATCTAAGATTCCTACCGTACCTAAAATCATGCAAGACGTACGCCTTCCTCACAAAGGTTAAGATTTAAAGTATTGTTTTTTGTTGAAACATAAGTAAATACGATAAGAATTCTTAAAAAATGGTGCTTTCTTAATTCTGTGATTAAGTGAGCAGCGATAGATAGCAAAATACTTTGAACTCAATATGTCCTTGTGAAAATATCTCGACGGAAAACTAAAGCATTAACCGACAACTATGTATCAAATCGGCATTGCAATAATCGACGCCTATCTGAATTAATTAGTGACGTATTACAACGAACTTAAATATAAACATATATATAATATAGACAGTACATTTAATATAAATAATGGAGATAAATGTTACGCACGCGTCATTCGGTCCTCACTCGACTGACCAAATGTGCGTGCGCGCAGCGCCAAACGGTTGGAGGAAATTTTAAATTTTAGTTGCTTAGTAGTTATCAGTTGCTAATTAAAACAGTGTTAAAGGTTGTAAGTGTACTTACTTGTTATTTGTTACCATATTTTTTTTGTAGTTGCCAAGGTACGGTACCTTATCGACAGTGTAAGCTAGCTATTAAATTTATTAAGTAGGTATAAACAAGAACAAATGATATTAAAAAATCGTAATACGAGTAACTTAATAAGTTGTAACCAAAAATTTAGTTTATTTATTTATTTTATTTATTTATACTCATGCAGCAACTATCATTACAGTATTTACGGGTTACCCAATGCAACAGTGCCTTAAATATAATAAGAATTATTATAAATAATAATTATCTTGCTTATAATTATCTTGCTCGTGATAATTAAAGCGTTGTTTTCCCGCACGAGGAAGGTAAGAAACTTTTCCTCTTTGTGGGCAAACCTCCGAAAGTGACTTATCGCCAAAATGTATTAATTCATTATTTATTTTCATTAAATTTAATTTACTTTAATAATGCTGTATAATGTCGATTAGTGACATTGCATATTAATTAAAATTTAGGGCCGTTCTAACGTAGTTTAAACCTTATTGTATCCCTGTGTGGGTCCTAGTTATCTGAAATAAATGTCTATTTAATTTAATTTTTTACACGCCACACTTAAATTAATAAGCTTACGCCTGTTTCTCTTTGGGGGTAGCCAGAGACCGCAGATCGCCATTTACCCCGGTTCTAGCATACGTACTTCCCTCAATTTCTTCTCATACATTTTCCCATCATTCATACAATACTTAAGTTAAGGTGAAATTGGTGAAGCGTTGAAAACTGTTTCCTTTTTGCAGAATTTTTGGCAGCAGGAGTTCGGATCTTTCGGAAAGCGATTATTTTTTTGACGACCGACGTCTCACAGACGGGTAAGTAACTTCTATATTTATTGAACACTCGAGTAACTTAACCGGCCTTAAAAAAAGATTTCACAAAAGATTTCACAAAATATTTTACGATTCTAGTATGTGCATTCAAGGAATTAAATTTCCAACCCACCTAAGGTTCAATAGCATATAGCAAACTGTCACCATAAGAGCTATAGAGCAAGACGTTAGTTTGACATATCGACCTTAATGCATTGCGAATGTCAGACGACATTTCAACGAAATGGGTAGGGAATTAAATTCCTTGACTGTATGTACTTTTTTTTTTTTTATACAACATAGGAAGGCAAACAAGCAAGTGGGTCACCTGATGGTAAGTGATCACCACCGCCTATAGACACCTGCAACAACAAAGAGAGTGCAGATGCGTTGCCAACCCAGAGGGCTAAGATGGAATACCTCTTGTGCCAGTAATTACACCGGCTGTCTTGCTCTCCACGCCGGAACACAACAGTGCAAGCACTGCTGCTTAGCGGCAGGATTAGCGAGCAAGATGGAGGTAGCGATCCGGACGGACCTTGCACAAGGTCCTACCACCCGCAAAAAATTTTGTCTTTATCTTTACATAACTATGCTTTTTCGAACATTCGCTAAGTGCCGCAAAGTCACATTCAAATGACTGTTAAGTTTGATGTCGGCAATGGGTAAAAGTATATATTAAGAAAGCAAAACACAAAGTGGTAAATTAAACTTAAACAGTTATGTTAGGGTCACTGAACCATTTCAGCGCCCTTGACGTCACCATCCCCATAACACTTCAGCTAGCAACTAATAGGGAATATGCATCATAGAGCAAACGGGATAAGCATGTCCAATTGTTGTAGATCATCATCAAAAATATATGTATGTCCCAAGAAGTAGATAAAAAAAACGATATTTTAGAAGGTATACCGATACAAAGTTAGAAAAAAAATAAGGAAAAAAATATTTCTTATTGCTTCGAAGTACACTCATTTTCAAAATCAAAATCAAAATCAAAATATTTTATTATATAACTGTAGGTAGAAATAGATGTTAAAACAGAAAAGTATTCGCTACAGCCTACCATAACATGGTGTACAATATTTGTCTTATATGTATTAGTATCACATAAAGTATCTTGTTCACATGTTCTCTATATCTCTATGTATCTAAGATTAAAATAGGTAACCATGGCCGACAAAACCTAATTACCATTCGAATCGAGATACAAAATGTAAAAAAATTGTAGGACAGTAAGTACTTAAAAGCAGATTTTATTAAAATAAACGCGATCTTTGTTTTAAAACCATACATTTTACTAGTGACAACTTAGACTGTGACGTTAAAGTCCATTCCCGTTTTGTATGGAGCGTTTTTGCGAGTCTTGCTCACTGTTTATTTTTTACTAGCGGACGCGCGCGACTTCGTTCACGTAAAATTAGTAGCCTATGTCCGTCAGGACAGGAATAATGTAGCTTTCTACCTGTGAAAGAATTTTTGAAATCGGTTCAGTAGTTCCAGAGATTACCCCCTACCTACAAACAAACAAAGTTTACCTCTTTATTATATTAGTGTAGATTGGTAATATTTCAAAAAGTAATGACGTTAGAAAAAAAACTAAAACACAATTGTTTTTCTATTTCTCGGTTCTTTATTTGGATTAAAAACATTCCATGCATATTCTCCATTAGATAGCTTACATGTATATATTTTTTTAGAAAAAATGTATTTCATTTTTTCATAGGCGTTGAGTTCTCGCGATATTTTAATTGCGTATCCAGTTATTTTCAAAGTAGCCTTAACATTGGGTTATCAAAACAGCGTTTATCGCCAACTTGACCATCTAACACAATTTAGTATCACTAAATTTTGCTATTATTTATTACATAGAAGCTTATCTGGCATACTTGCGAATATTAATGTACCACAATGGCTTGGCGGGAAATGTTACTTTAGATATAAAAAAAAAAAATTCTATTTCTCGAAATGGACCTCCGCAAAGTAACGCTTGAATCTATTAAGGTGGTGTATGGTTGAGTCTGTGTGATATATGTTGTTTCGTGTGGAAGCGGAGGAGGGTGGGTTTTTGCATGAATATATATATATATATATATATATATATATGTCGCACAGACGCAGCTAACTTGCACGAGCACGGCACTGGTTTCGCTGAGTAGCACGGTAATTGGTTCCCGTTAATTGAGATGGCTACAAAGCTTAGGCCAATACTGATGATGAAGACTTCCCGCCAGGTATTCCGGCGCGGGTACGAGCACAAGCGACAGAAGTGGCATGGAGCGGCTGGAGGCGACCCCCCTCTTAGGGGCGGCACAGACCCCCTACAGAAGCATTACACCCTCACATACCACAGTAAGAGTCACGTCTTCCGATCGGTGGGACCATGCGGTCTAAGATAATGATAGTTTTAATAGTCCGCGCGATTAGTTAATCGAACCAATAGGAAAAAAAAGATCATGTCGTCCGATCAGTAGGACAAAGGCATTCGCCCCACATGGCTAGAAGGAAGTTTTAAAAAAAGAAAGAAAGAAGAAGGGGAAGTTATCGGCGAACGTACTCCGACCTAATCGGAGACATTCTGGAGAAAGGCCAGGTCAGGAGGACCCTAAACCGACGAGCATGCGTGAAGAATGTCATGAGAGTAAGTGAAACGAAAGTTGTATGTCAGGATTGTAGCAAATGGAAATCCGTGGTCTCTGCATACCCTATCAAAATAATGGATCCTGAAAAAAGTTCACGTTAGCCTTACCAGAACGGCTAGCACACGATTGTTTTTTTCGCTTATCGCAATAAAAAAGGACTTGAAGTTTTCGAGTAAATCTGAATTTCTTATTTACAGGATCCCACAAATTCTATCTACAAAAAGAGATATGAACATCCAGTCAAAACAGATCCTAGGAAACAAAGTTCGTTAGTCACAATGTAAGTAAATAAAAAGTATTTAGATTTGTACTAGAATGAATAAATAGATAGTCAGAAGTAGTCAACCGGGGTAACTCTGAATGCCCTGAGTATTTTTAAATGGGTATTTTTATCTAACTTCCTGCGGCCCAAACACGACTTGCTCAAGGATAAAGTATGCCTCAGATATAGATAGTTGGGTTTGGTATCAAAAAGAGATGCACTGAGCAACAAGTACAGAATAAGCATTCAAAATTGCCCTATAAATTTTAAGTTACCCCGGCGATTGTATTTAATTTGCTTTGAAGTATTGACTTATACTTTTTTACTTGACTGTCGCCAGAACGAAGGGTTCGGTTTTGTGTGTGCACGCATGTATTTCATGGGCACGCTCTGTAGCTTGTAATTAAACGCGTTGACGGATTTCAACATATGCGATTGTTCGGAACTTGCGCCCTGCATCTTTACATATTACGAGTATTAAGTAAATTCGCATTTTTTTCCCTTATCTTCGGCCACCTTCATTCATCATCATTTAGAGATTTTAATCATCATCATCATCATATCGGCCGGAAGACACCCACTGCTGGGCATTGGCTTTCCCCAAGGATTTCCACGACGGTCGGTCTTGTGTTGCTCGCACCCACCGGTTTACAGCGATCTTCAGAGATTTTAATGGGGAAGGTTTCTATGTGCATTTTATCCCGATTGTACCCGTGTGAAGATGGGGCGGGTCGCTAGTTGTTTATAAGAACACGTAGTATCAATCATGCGTTTAGTTTCTCAGTATGGAACACGATAATGGGGTCCTCACTGCTGACGATGGCGTGGGGCGTGGAGCGCGCCGGGCTGCCGGCCGCGCTGCTGCTCGTGGCCTGCATGGCCGCGCTGTGCCTGTACACGGCCTACGTGCTGCTGCGCGTCAACAGGCACCACGGTGAGAGCCCGGCTTTAGGGCACTAGCAGTGGCAAACTAGCCTAAAAACGTGCCTAGTGGCGCAAAGTTACGAAAGGGCGCGCGCGAAAGTTTTTAAACAATATCTCCTTGTCCTTACAAGAAATCATCTTTATCTTTACATAGTATAATAAAGTCGCTATTCGTTCCTGTCTGTCCTAAATTTATAGTATAAGTTGGCCGCCTTCTCCTGCTAAACTACGCAATAGATTTGACACGGTTTTCACTGTCATTAAGAGATTTTTTACCGAAGGTTTTTAATCTATTTATGTTACATCCCATTGTACCGGGGCGGGTCGCTATATAGTACTGTGTATAGAGATGTAGCGCCAGACGGCTGCCTATAGGCGCTAGCCTAGGGCGCTCTCGACATTTAAGCCACCGCTGGGAACTACTCTCCAGTTGTGATAGCTCTCCACCGCACTTGCTGGTAAGTTATGAAGTGTTAAGGAGAACGACTTAGTGCCAACCGACACCACGGTGAGGACTCTGCTTTAAGAACCTACTCTTCAGTTGTGATAGATGACTCCACCGTATGTGATGATAAATTATGGTGAAGTCTTAAGGAGCACGACTCACAGCCAACCGACACCGGTGAGAACACGTACGGCTTAACATGGCGGTGGTACTCTCTAGTTGTGATAGCCATGCAGTGGATGAAATTGCCAATATAGATTCGCTTAAAATTAGAACTACGTCGAATAAGCTTCGTAAATTGTCGTATACCCTAAGAGGTAGGAAAAAGACGTGGGAGTATTCACTTCTACAAATTTTAAATTATCTGCCTAGAATTACACTTGATCGAATTTGTACTTGTTCCAGGGACGGTGACGTGCGAGGTGCCGGCGCTGTGCCAGGCGCTGCTGGGGCCGTGGGCGGCGCGCGTGGCGCACATGTTCAGCCTTTTAGTGCTGCTGGGGGCCAACGTCGTCTACTGGATACTCATCACAAACTTCTTGTATTTCACTGTTAACTATCTAGCTGGTGAGTTATTAAGACTGGTTGTGGCCTAGACTACCTAGGAGGGTTGACTCGTGATCGGAAGGCATCTAGTTCGATTTCCAGCGGTCGCCATGGACCAAGGAGTTTTTCTAACTTATGTGCATTACCTATAAGCACTGTGGTAACCAACGCTCTTACGGTGAGGGTAAACATCGAGAGGAAACCTGCACATTCATGTAAATTAAGTGTAACCATGATCCCATCTGTCTGGTGTCCTTGTAACGGGGCTTATGGAGCTCAGATGCCAGTCACTCCAATATAGGCAATAACCTGACAAAGGTCAAAGCGTATCTCGAACTAAGAAATGGAGAAAAGCGCTAGGAGAATAAGTGAATGTTTCCGCGCGCCTCAGGATGCAATTTTTGTATCTCACCAGGTGACTAGAGCTCTCCAAAATGGCCGAATCTCTATGAAAAACGGCTATTTTGGTGAGCTTTAGTTACTTGGTGAGATTCAAAAATTGCACCTCTGCTTACAAAAACATTTCTGCATTGTCCAGACTTGGCGAGTCCGAACGCGACCTCGTACCCCACGGCGCTGCTCTGCCCGAAGCAGGACGGCGTCAACGGCTCGCTGCTGATCCCGGAGCCCTACGACGCGGGCCCCTACTGGGGGCTGCACTCCACGGTCCCGTTCTACGTGGCAATCCTCGTGTTCCCGCTGCTCAACTTCAGGAATGTGTCGTTCTTCACCAAGTTTAATTCGCTGGGTAAGCAAGGAACAAATTGTAAAAGCTGACAGCCGATTATTAGTGGTTTAGAGAGCCGCCGCTATGCCGTATGATGCGTACCTAAACAAGGGGCAGGTAGACAATTGCTAAGCATGTTTTTGTGACTTCCCAAATCGCCTGCCACCGTCGGGTCCACTGCTTTCAGCACGCAATTCGCGCCCGTTCGAATAAGTTCGACGGTATTCGGAGGTCGAGAGAAAACTTCGACTTCGACCAAACCTTTGGCTGATTTTTGGCTTAAGCCGAAAGTGTGGGTCATGCTATCAATAGATTACTAAAACATACTAGGTTCATTACAGATTGTGTGGGTGTTTTTAGTTACCGCGCTGATGAGATGCCCAAATATTTGCTTATAAGGGGCACACACAACTCCTGCATCCTCCAACTGTATAGCCCTTTGGTTAATTGATTTATATGGGCTGTTTAAACTACTTACTACAAACGCAAGCTTATAAGAGATTAAAGGTAACAAGCTGTATCTACAAGTGTAGTTTTTGCTGCAGGTACGCTGTCAGTGTTCTACCTGCTGATCTTCGTGGTGGTGAAGGGCGCGGGCTGGGGCGTGAACCTGTCGCCGGCGGCCGGCGAGCCGCCCGCCAGCCGGGACGCCGCCGTGCTCAGCGGCATGCTGGCCCTGTCCTTCTACATACACAACATCATCATCACCGTGATGAGCAACAATGCTAGGCAGGACAAAAATGTAAGTTGGTTTCGTAGGGATGCTACCGATTGATACATACGGTTGATCAGCGTATGCAGTGCCGTTTGCCGATATGTTTAGGTGGGTATCCGAAATTCGAATAAAAAATAGCATGTTCCATGCTTGCATTGCGATTTTAAACACGCTGCACAATTCCGGTATTTTTAGCACGGAATTTGGAATTGGTGACACTGAAATACCGGAATTACGTACCCTAATTACAACCAACTTTTTTTTTCTTTTTATAAAATAGTATGGCATACAAGCAACTGGATCACCTGATGGTAAAGTGATCACCATCGCCTATAGACAACCGCAACACCAAGGAGATATCAGATGTGTTGCCAACCCAGAGGGCTAAGATGGAATACCTCTTGTGCCAGTAATTACACCGGCTGTCTTGCTCTCCACGCCGGAACACAACAGTGCAAGCACTGCTGCTTAGCGGCAGGATTAGCGAGCAAGAAGGTGGAATAGCTCTCGCGTTAGTGATTGCACCGGCTGTTTTGCTCTCCACGCCGGAACAACAGTGCAAGCACTGCTGCTTAGCGGCAATTAGCGAGCAAGATCTGGACGGACCTTTGCATAAGGTCCTACCACCCGCAAAAACAAACCACCGGCGGCCCGTTTCACTAAGCTACAAGTTAAAATTTTACAAGTCTAAACCGGCATCATTGGGCAATAATGGCATAATGACCAATGTTGCTGGTTTATAGACTTGTAAAATTGTAACTTGTAGCTTAGTAAAACTGACCACAGGAAAACTTGTTAGCGACCTAGGGGCCTAGCACGCTAGCTTTTATCGATGAAATAAAGCATTTACCCCGTTCTAACCAGTATGCGTGTGCGAAAGGGACGAATGCTTTATATCAGCGATAAATGCTAGTGTGCTAGTGGGGCTAGCGTACCTAATGTTGACACACAGTGTTGTTAATTTCCAGTATGTTCCATTGTTTCCAGGGCAGAGATTTGACGATAGCATTCGTGCTAGTAACGGTGACATATCTCCTCGTGGGCGCGGTGTTCTACATTTGCTTCCCGCTCGCGAAGTCCTGCATCGAGGACGTAAGTTTTACAGCCTTTTTCATTATAGAACTAATTAATAATAGTACATTACACCGAGGGTGGTGAAATAAAGAATGTGTCAGATCGCAGGAACTTGTCGCACGAGCCAAAGGCGAGGCTGATCATGCAACCTGAGGCTTCCTTTATCACCGCGGTGTGTACACAACTTTACGTCTTCCCCTAGCCAGAAAGTGGAAATTTCTGATCGCGTAGCGGGCGGTAAATTACTACTTACGGCCCGGGGTGATGTAAAATACAAAAAATGGTATTAGCTAAGTTTTATTTGATACAATCTTTCTTTTGCGTTTAGCTAAGTTTAGTACCTAACTAAGCTATTAGATACTAAGTTAGCTGTTACTTAAAAAGAGCGCTAACGGTCAACCTGCGCAACAGACGAATTGTCGCTGTTCCGTCGGGCCATTGGTGGCACCAATCAACCCATGCGCATAACCATCCTCTCAACAGTCGTCCGGCGTTTTTTTACATGACACTTATTGTACTTACTGTCTGTTATTTTATTCCTCAGAATATTTTGAACAACTTCGAAATGCACGACGTAATGACTGCGGTGGCGAGGGCACTGCTACTATTTCAAGTAAGTATTAACTAGACCAGGTAGTATCTAACGGTCAGCCAGTTTGAGCTTTGGCCTATTGTAGAACCTTGTCGCAGTGCGTCACCGCTGTAATATTACGGAATTTGCTGTAAAAATCATAGACGTTTATTGTGAAAACGGTCTGCGGTGGCTTAAAAAATCAAATTGATAGAATATTAGTATGTAGGTATTTGGGACGTCAACACCACCACCCAATGTATTCAACGGGATGGATGGATGGAGATTCCCGGGAGGGGCAAATGTTTGTATGATGAATACAAATGTTTGTACCCGAGTCTTGGATGTTATTTTGGATTTAAGTATCTATTTATCTATATAAGTATGTATATCTGTTGTCTAGCACCCATAAATTCAAACAGCTTTAGTTGCTTAATTTGGGACTAGGTCAATTGGTGTTAATTGTCCCAAAAAAATATTTATTTAGCTTAGCGGCTGGATTAGCGAGCGAGATGGGGTAGCGATCCGGACGGACCTCGCACAAGGTCCTGCCACCCGTAAACAACTTACATTGAGGGCTCAGAATGGCTCAGGGTGGTAGGACCTTGTGCAAGGTCCGTCCGGATCGCTACCACCATCTTGCTCGCTAATCCTGCCGCTAAGCAACAGTGCTTGCACTGTTGTGTTCCGGCGTGGAGAGCAAGACAGCCGGTGTAATTACTGGCACAAGAGGTATTACATCTTAGCCCTCTGGGTTGGCAACGCATCTGCAATCTCTTCGATGTTGCGGGTAGAAATCAACAACATCGAACCTATAGACATAGGCGGTGGTGTACACTTACCATCAGGTGACCCACTTGCTTGTTTGCCATCCTATTTAATAAAAAAAAACTCCCTTCCAGGTTATAACGGTATACCCGCTAGTGGCATACATGTTGCGCGCCGAGGCGCTGCTCCTGCTGCCGCTGAGCGACGCGAGCAAGGCGCGGACGCGCGTGACGGTCGCCATCAACGTGCTCATAGTGTCCGTGTGCGTCGCCGTCGCGTGCCTGTGCCCCAACATCGGCACTATCATCAGGTGAGGCACTAGGTGTCGTGAGTTACACACTACGCTACACTCACACTTCCCTCGTTATGTAGCATATAGTCTAGGCAAGTGGGAGACGCTCATCGGCGTCTCAGGCGACCATAGGTTCCTTTTTTGCTCAGAGGGACATTGCTGCCTCCGTCCTGGGGTCCGTGCCCCTAGCAAGTGGCGTGCAGGTGATTTTTTATTAGTAAGGTTTTTGAAAACTGTTAATATTGTTTTTGTTTCTTTTTACAAATATAATATTCTTAAAAAAAAAATAGTTAAGTATAAGTTCTGAATAGTAGACACGTATTTAATCGACAATTAGCCGTTTCACTTGCTTCCCAACCCCCAACAATCACACTGGAACATGCATTATATGGTCATCATCATCTCATCCACAAGAAGTCCACTGTTGGACATAGGCCTCCTCCATGGATTTCCAAAGTGGCCGGTTGGAAGCAGCATGCAACCAGCGCCTTCCTGCTACCTGTATGAGGTCATCGGACCATCTTGTGGCTGGTCGTCCTACGCTGCGCTTGCCAATACGCGGCCGCCATTCGAGAACTTTCCGACCCCATCGGCCATCAGTTCTCCGTGCTATGTGCCCTGCCCACTGCCACTTCAACTTGCTAATCCGCTGAGCTTATATGGTCATACCTTGTTAAGATTCTTGGCGGTATCTTCTCACCAGAGGTTTTTACGAATTAGTGGTAAATTTTCTGACTTTTTTTCTGTCCTTCCACGTTTGAGTTAATTATTTGTATCACACAGGTACACGGGCGCAGTTAGCGGCCTGGTGCACGTGTTCGCTCTCCCCTCAATATTGCAAGTGCGCTCCCTGCAGCTGCGGGGGAAGCTGACCTTCTGGAAGGCGCTGCTCTATTTCCTGATCGTCCTCTTCGGCGTCGTTAACTTGCTGATGCAGTTTTTCATCAGGGAATAGCAGAAAATAATAGCCTAATAAGGCTGACGCTCAGCAGATCCAGAATTTAGGTTAGAAAAGGGCTTGACTCAGTAGGCTAGGGATTTAGGACCCAGGTACTTGGGGTGGCTTAAGCCCTTTGGCTCTCCCCAAGGATCTACTATAAAGCTTAAGTTATGTTGCACTAATGAACTTAACTGTGTAAGTGAACGGCCTATCTACGAACAATTAAGCTAACCAGTGGTCCTTAATGACTGCTGAAGTTTAGCTTATCCTTCTCTGAAAATCTGTTTAACTAGTTACTAAGCACCCTAGGAGATAAATTGAACTTGGGAGGTCATATTAGAGACATACATATACATTGGTCTACACAGGTCTATTCGAACTAGGGTTGCCAATATTTTTTCGGTTGAATATAGTATTTTTGAGAATAAGCTATAAAAATATATATGCTTCAAAAAAATATAGTATTTTTTGGAAAGATGAAAAAAAGGCAATGATGCAAGTTTGTTATCTATTTATCTATTCTATTTATTTTAATAAAGTGACAAGTGCTCGAAATATAGTAAAATACTATATAATATAATACGGTTGGCAACCCTAATTCGAACCGCCCACATAAGATGAATAGATATATGCGGTAAGATTAGCATTCCGCGGCGACTTGAACCGAAAATGTCACTCGCACGCGACTATAAGAGTCGTTGTCATTGTCAGCGACACTATACGGACATTTGATGATTTTTTTAATTGTTTCATGAAAACCCCATACGTAAGACAATCGTTGTCCTTTACGCACATGGCTAAGCGCCACGTGCAAGCAAGGGACGGCGAGCATTAAATATTTATGTAGGTATATTATATATGTGTTCTGTATAATTCGTGTTAAGTAATTAACACTGCGTCGATATGATAATTTTGCGCACAAACGAAACGATGTCTACATCCACTTCGGCAAACATTTCCTTCAGCTTAATGGTAGCATTACACTTTATAATTATCGCCGAATACTCGCGAGAGCTAAATCTATGCACTGTGCAGTTTTCACGTGAACTCGACGAACGTCCACTAGGGCAAGCGAGCACGAATCCTACAATCTAGATGTTGGCCGCATTCTCTCGATCAGACTGCCGCCTGAAGGGAGATTTATACCAATTAATGTATGACTTTCGTCCAATAAATTCATAATTAAGAGGAGTGTGAACCCAGCCCAAAAAAGCGCTCCCCATACAAACGGCGATAACGTTTTCCACCCTCTAAACCTTAACCTATGGCAATGATTTTTTGGCATGTTGTCATTATGCTTTGGAACTAGGTTCGTATGTCTTGATTTTTTTAATATTCTTTATAGATTTGACACTATTTGCATTTTAGGAGTTCCTTACAAAACAAAAAAGCGTCAATATTTTTGAAACTATTAACAATATTTAAAAAATCAAAACATACAAACCTAGTTCTAGGACATAATGACAACATACAAAAAAAATCATGGCTATAGGTTAAGGTTTAGAGGGCGGAAAACGTTATCGCCGTTTGTATGGGGAGCGCTGGGTTCACACTCCTCTTTAAACGTTTCACAGTGGGTCATGAACGATTCAACAGGTTCGATTTCACTAGGGATCACAAACAAAGTGCAGTGCTACCATAAGATTCGAGGGAAGAAGTAAATGTGACTGAATGTTTGTTCTGTTATCTAGTCAAACTTAGTGGAATAAAATACGCTTGTAAATAAAACCACTGAGAAAATGGTACTTATGTTTATTTTCAACAAAATCCAAACTAACATTAGATATAACGATTTATAAAATTATAAGTATCAATATAAAAACATTTTTGATATTGCAACAGTTTACTTAAGACTAACGTTTTAAAAATTAACCCTTTCAACGCCAAAGGCGGATATATCCGCACTATGAGTTCAACGCCAATAACCGATATATTATGTATACGTCAATATGTGCAATATAAAAGTGACCTAAGTGCATTCGCATAAGGTTTAACTTCGTTACAAAAAAACTTAGCGTGTGAATGACGATTTTAGTATTTAACGTGGCGTTGAAACGTAAAAAAAAAGTTTTTTTTTTGAAGTTCGAAGGCAAACAAGCATGTGGGTCACCTGATGGCAAGTGATCACCACCGCCTATAGACATCCGCAACACCAGAGATTGCAGATGCGTTGCCAACCCAGAGGGCTAAGATGGAATACCTCTTGTGCCAGTAATTACACCGGCTGTCTTGCTCTCCACGCCGGAACACAACAGTGCAAGCACTGCTGCTTAGCGGCAGGTTTAGCGAGCAAGATGGTGGTAGCGATCCGGACGGATCTTGCACAAGGTCCTACCACCCGCAAAGTTAAAACAAGTTAAATTTGAATAACATGCTTCAAACACTTAAAACTAAGTAATTAAAGACTTGATTTGTGTATAAAAAACATTCAATAAAATTCATGATTTAGTAATTAGTACACACTCGAAAAAGTCAAAATAATAACTCTTATTCTCTTGACAATAGAGTCGTGTGTAGATCTTTACATCTTCGACCAAGAAAACAAAAGCTTTACCACTTTTCGACCGTATTACTACAAGATACGGTTCCAAAGTGGTTATACAATAACTTGGTCGACTTATACATACATGTTGCTGACTGTACCATATCACATTTCACAGTTAAATTCCAAAACATTCTGTAAAAAAAACTTATTTTGTACTTTATACGTAGCGCCCGCGACTTGGTTTATGGGAATTAGTAGCCTATGTCCGTCAGGGATACTGTAGGTAACATAGTGAAATAATTTTTGGAATCGGTTCAGTAGTTCCAGAGTTACCCTCTACATTTTTTTATACAACATATGAAGGAAAACGAGCATGTGGGTCACCTGATGGTAAGTGATCACCAAGGGATTGCAGATGCGTTGCCAACCCAGAGGGCTAAGATGTACCTCTTGTGCCAGTAATTACACCGGCTGTCTTGCTCTTCACGCCGGAATACAACAGTGCAAGTACTGCTGCTAAGCGGCAGGATTAGCGAGCAATATGGTGGTAGCGATCCGGACGGACCTTGTACAAGGTCCTACTACTCGCAAAACAAACAAAGTTTACCTCTTTATTACATTATTCTTTTATTGTATTAATTAACATGTTGTATGGTAATTTTTCATTGTTGTTGCTATCTTGCTCTTTGTCTGTCCCTAATGTGATACTCCCGTCACCCACTCAAAGGTTAACTGGAAGAGATCCCTTAAAGGTATAAGTTCACCTTTGTAATGATGTTCTTATTGTAATTTATGTGTGTTTATCAGCCTATATATCGCCACTTGGATGGTAAAACTACTAAAACGACAATGCATGTATGTTTGTTCCTTTGTGGCGATCTAGAGACCAAATGCTTGGGCCAATTTTGATGATTCTTATGTACAATACAGAGTTTAAATACAGTAGGGGAATATAATAACGTACCACCTTAGAACCCTACCGCAATGACGCGACGCGTGAAACGCCAGGCTATGTCATACAAATGTCATGCGTATGTCTCTTCGACTAGGTTCTACGGTGGTACGTGTTTCAATTTCCTTCACTGTACATATTAGTGTAGATGTAGGAAAGTGTAAATGTAGACGGTATGTCAGCTTATGTGATGACGGTGGGCGCGTCGCGGCCGGTGTAGGCGGGCAGCTGCGACAGCTCCAGCGCCACGGCGACGAGCGGCCGCAGCATCTCCTGCGCGTCGCCCAGCACGTCGGCGGCTTCGTACGAGTCGATGTACAGCCTGCAACCAATCAGGAGGGCGGTTCTTTAAGCGCAACGGCGAGGAGCTCGACGCTGGGGCCGGGGGGGTTCCACTCCGCAATGTAGGTGCGCTCGCCGCATGACCTATGGCATAGGTTAATCGCAGTAGGTTGCCGGCTTGCCGCGCGCGCGCCCGCTCACTCTGTGTCGCGCGAGATAGTATTACAGTAAGCAGCCCAACCCTAGCGGTGCGCCAGGGCATTGCGGGTGGAAGGCGGGCGCGGGCGGCGCCGTCCTTTTGACGCATGCCGCCTGGCGAATGTTTATGAAGTAATACGAACTTTTTGTGCCTGATCATAAAGTTGGAATTCGTTTAATAGCGGTCGAAAAAGAGAAGTTTCTGTACGTTAGTACTGTTATTTATTCTGTGACTGTAGCCAGTTATAGGTAGAGCCACGGGAGTTGAAGTAATAGATTATACACAACTATACCTTTTTTTTTGCATGAGAAAGAACAGCGGGTCAATTCTCGTGTCAGTAGAGATGAAGTCACAGTCTTCACAGATTTTAGGTTAGGACCTTGTTTTCATGATAAGACGTTTATGGATGAACAGACTTTAATCTTACTAATTCATGTGATTCATATATGCCTCAATATGGTATATTTATTTATTCGAAACATTATTTCGACTTTGACTTTGAATTACTTAATTGCTGCCTGCCCCCTAAAAGATTTGTCAATATTGTATTATAGTTTCATTATTTGATTTGTATTTTATATGTACCGGACAGTTGCTCCGGAGCTGCCGGTTCCACTCAGGCGCAGCACGATGCGCGATCCATCTTCGAAGATGATCCTCAGACCCTGAAAAACATCATTAATTATACAATACTTATTTATTTAAGAATCATTGCACAGTTTACAAAGACAAATTAATTAACGAAATGTCCATAGGCATGTGACAAGGACACAATCTTTGTTCGAATGTGCTAATCTAGAATAAGTTTTTTTGAAGATGAGAAATATTGTAAACAATCTTGACAAGTTTTTTATGCAAAAGTGCTACAACAAAATATATAAATCGCACCCTTAGAATTAAAGCGACTCAATTCTGAATATGATATTTCCCAAAATTAAACCCTATGTCTTTTAATTAAGGTGATATTTTGGGACGTGTATTATTCAGAAATGAGTCACTTTAATTCTAAGCGTGCGAAATATCCTTTCTTCAAATAGATTATACTGTAATAACATAGTTTATTTGTAATATCTTTGTTAACAGTTATTATTTATTTTAAAATTGCACTTTTGCAAAAAAGATGTACCAAGATTGTTCACTTTTCTAATCTTAAAAAAAGTGGTATAGTGTAACATATAGTTCAAAGCGTTAGGTATACATTAAAAGTCATTGGTTAGTATTTTTCATTTGAATGTGATAACTTGTTAAAAGTTTCACATAGATGACACCGAGGGTAGCTATACCCTTAAAAAATCAATAATGTAATGTAAAGACGAAGCACATTGAAAAAATTCGCAGAGTATGGTAGTGGTAATGTGTCGAAACTGGCAAACGCAAGGCACGGGATGCTGATATTGCAGGTTCGAGTCCTCCCATAACCCTCATTTTCCTTTGTGTTGTCATTGCACAGCATTTTAATGTAATAATTTGAGCGTTAAGCATAGACAATGTGTGACCTGCTTCATGGCGACGCTCTGGTCTATGGGGTCCATGTAGGAGAAGTTGTCGGCCAGTTGCACGACGTAGGTCTTCCCGCCGGCGGTGTGCCGCGAGCCGACAAAGCCCGGCGCCGTCATGCGCTGCTCCAGCGCCAGCATCATCTCGTTGCACGGCTCGCTCGCGCACTCCTCGTAATCATATCTGCGGTAATAGTTATTTTTGTTACAAGGGGAGAAAGTAATTTTTGCTCCTCGATGGCATTAGAATTATCAGCGTGGTGATCGATATACGCCGTCTGAGAATTTATAATTTGGCCCCGAATGACAAACATTATTTTTCATCTCTACCTATGAGAAAAATTAGCGCGGCGGCGCGCACTTGTCAGAGCAACAAATGCAATTAGAAAACGTAATAAACAATCCAGTACAGAATTAAACAGTCTAAATACAAATTATGTATATGTATATTGTAATATATGTGTTACATGTATGTATGTCTATACTATTATAAATGAAGTCATTTTATTTCGTTATCAATTATATTTTGTGCACTACCCACAACTATCTGCGCCTTGCCTAAAGGTTGACTGGTAGAAAATGCCTAAAGGCATTAAGTCCGCCTTTTGTACATTTTATTGTTAATTTTGTGTAATAAAGATTAAATAAATAAATACAAAATAAGGTAATAATTTCATAGTATAAAGTCAATGCTATGCGTTACTCTCTGTCCTAAAGCCTTATAGTGTTTGTTAGGCTGCCTTCTCTTTCTAAACCACGCAACGGAATTTGATGCGGTTTTCACTGTCATTTAAAAATTTTTATAGGGAAGGTTTGTATGTGCATTTTATCCCGATCATACACGTGCCAAGTAGATATGAGCGCCGCGCCGTTGGTGAATTCGTACGGCGCGCCGCCGCTGAGTGGAGCACACGGCACGCCGTTGCGATGTGCTTTCTTCCTCGAATTTATATGCTGACAGCGATTCATCGTTTAAAATTCAAAGAATCATTGAACTTTGTTATCAATTGGCGGAGATATTGCGTAACATACATATAAAAACTAACATTACATATCCAGTTAAATTGAGAACCTCCTCCGTTTAAGGAATCATTAAAAAAATAAATTTTGACTAGGTGTTAAAAGTTACAACCGCTAATGTCTTCAATTTCTTTATAAAAGAACATAAAAGCTTATTTTGGCAATGACAATATGGTTTTCTTTGAAAAAAATACAAGAATTCGACCTCTGATAAAAAATGTAAAGTACAAGGTCACGCCGCCGCCGTGGAATTGGCCATCGACGCTCATATCCAGTGCCAAGCTGGGTCGCTAGTAAGAAATAAAATAATTTATTAATCAGCGCGGTCACCTAGTGAAGTAGTTCCGGCCGTACGTAGCCCAGTGGTCCCTGAGGATGCCGTCGACGGAGCTGCCGGTGTCGGCCAGCACGGCCAGCCAGGCCAGCGCGGCCCACAGCCCGTCCTTCTCGCGCACGTGGTCCGAGCCCGTGCCGAAGCTCTCCTCGCCGCACAGCGACAGCCGCCCGGCGTCCATCAGGTTGCCGAAGTACTTCCAACCTTGCGTCGGAACAAAACATCAAGATGCATTCTCTTCAAGAAAATCATCGGAGAACAAGCTTTTTCCTGCAGCCTCGTTCACATAGATTACACGCGGACTTCCACCCCCCTTGAGTCCGTCACTAAGGAGCATCCATCCTTAATGATGTTGTTTTACATTTGAGGATAATGAGGATACATTACAATGACAGATAAATACATAACACATGTTAACTAACATAGGTTTACGCAACGTTTATGAATTATGAATAAAGGCGTTAAACTACACGATCTACGCGCGTTCCGCTTCTACACGAGGCATTATCTGGATCTAATAATACGGCTGTTCGCTACTTGAACGAATGTAATACCTACTATATGTACTACACTACACGTATAGTTCTTTCAATTTTGACAACAGACAAATTGCAGTCATCATGGCCATCGAAACAGAACCCCTTGCTTTTTTTATTTTATTGCTTTAGATACATCAGCCAACGTCAAAGTTGGGGAAACTAGAAAATAGAATACGAACGGCAGTTGTCTTCTTAAAGCTAATATTGCTGCTACTTACATTTTGTTGCGCTAATTATTGTTATCAATTTTTTTGTGTACGCGTGTATGCCATGTAGTAATGTGATGATTATGTATATTGCTCTGTAATCTTGTTTCGAAAAGAGAAGAAAAAATAAACTGCTGAGTTTCTCCTCAGCAGACTTTCCGAAGCGCTAGTAGAGTCAGACACGTAAAAGAGCCTACACTTGCAAATACCTTTTCATTGTCATTGAAACTGTCGCTCACCGGTGGGCACCTCGAAGATCTCCTTGCCGAGGCGCTGCGCCACGCGGTCCACGGCGGCGGCGGTGGGCATGCTGCGCGCGAAGCCCCGCACGCCGCAGCGCTGGAAGTACGGCACGCGCGCCGCCTGCGCCGCCAGCACCGCCAGCGAGTCCGACGGCGTCACGAATAGCGCGTCGCGCCCGAGGATCATGTTGCGGTCGCCTGTACACAGTGCCATTTTAAAACGTGTCCCCCACCCTCTAAAAGATCCCTTAAAGTTCGATTAGTACGTCTGTTTTGTTCTGTGATTTTTATGTATTATGTACGATAAAGAGTCACACATGCGCGATGTAATATTTGAAGGAAAACCATTTAATTATTACTTAAAACACCTTTTAATGCAAAATAAGAATCATTACAAATTAATACGTCTTCTCGCCATCTTAAACCAAATTCGAACCCCTTTCTAATTTTAAACATCTTCATCATCTATCTTTTCATTCTCATCTACTGACTCTTTCACACTCGTTTATACAACCCTTATATGCTGACTCTCTTTCACCTTCGAACGTCATCTGACGCTCCTTTACACTCAGTCCTACATACATACATATAATTGGTATCCAGGAGCAATTTTTATAAAAGAGACATGATTTTTGTAGTCCTTTTTCAATATCACAATTTAAGTTTAAACCAAATTATTGTCACCCTGCCAAGTATACTATGTTTTTTGACTTAACTGATGAACTCACCTCAAGAAATGTAGGATGACCATAAGGTTATTTAATTTTATTTTACCTTTTTTCATTATTTAAATAATTCAGAAATTAATTAATTACAACACCGCAAACGTAGTTAATCTTTATTTTATCTAGCTAATAAGAAAAAATGATTCCTGTGTACTAATACAAATTTATCGTGTATAAGCAATAAGTTTCATCCGTCTAGCTAACTGTGTGTCTATGGATATTTTATATTCTTTTTTTATATTTATGTTCAGATATTGTTTTGTTATGGTTTTCGTTGGAAAACTTATCTTCCATTCTGTCTCCGAACAATGTACCAAACATTAAAGGTATCAAAGGAGCGACCTAATCGTGCCGCATTAAGTGGTATTTACAAAGCAGAGATAAAATTGGTATGAACCCCATTCAAGAAGATAACAACCATAGCCATCGAGGCTCAAGGCTAATGTCCTGAACGCACCCATATTCAGCGGTATATGCGAAGCTGTAGTAAAAGCTGTGCTAAGTAATTATAGTCTATAACTATTTTGCGATATTTTATTTCGCGTTAATAATTATCTGACATTGGACACTCAGGTAACATGGGCCGATGCCAATTCATATTTCCTGAACTATACCAAGAGCTGCGCTTGTTCTTATCATCCCCACCGAAAGTAGCCTCAATTCGGTGGAGTCTGGGAAGCCGAGGTAAAAGATACACATTGGTCGCTAAGTAACCCGTTTAAGGATACAGAAACTTACCATCGCCATCGAAAGCAGCGCCAAAATCGTAGTCCCCGGCCTTGACCGCAGCGACGAGGTCGGAGGCGTATGTCAGGTTAGGATCGGGGTGCGCGCCACCGAAGTCCTCCAGGGGAGTAATTCGGCGAACGTTGCTGGCTGAAGCGCCTAGCTCCTCCACGAAAATGGCCTGCACGTATGGACCGGTTACTGGAAGAAATAAGGCGAATTAAATAGTTAATTCATCATCATCATCATCATCTCAGCCACAAGAAGTCCACTGTTGGACATAGGCCTCCTCCATGGATTTCCAAAGTGGCCGGTTGGAAGAGGCATGCAACCAGCGCCTTCCTGCCACCTGTATGAGGTCATCGGACCATCTTGCAGAACCATCGGAGAACCGATGGCCGATGGGGTCGGAAAGTTCTCGAATGGCGGCCGCGTATTGGCAAGCGCAGCGTAGGACGATCAGCCCCAATAATTAATTATATTGGGACAATTTACACCAATTATTATTGACTTAACGCCAAAGACAAACTATATAATAGACAACCAAAGTAACGTGCAACACTTGTACTTTTTGGAGATTGAACATGTATTATCCTTCCGAGTAGTGAAATAAATGAACAAAAGCACATTACAATCACACATGTTCTTTGTTTTATTACATTTGACACAGACAGGCTACATAATTAAGACAAACCTACGTTAAGGAGGATTCATTAGACGTGATTAGAATAAAGCGAAACAGGTTCTATCACATACTATGAGTAATGAGTACTAGATAACAGATATACATGCTTATATAGATAAGTACATTAACAAAGATACAAACATTCATCAAAGACCTTGTCAAAATCCGTTGCGTGGTTAAAAAAGAAGGCGGCAAAGATGTGAGGATAAAGATAAACCTACCTCCGCTCATAGAATCAATGAGCACGTTGAAAGGCTTCCTTTGCGGGGTGCCCTGAATGAGCGCCTTGATCTTCGGGAAGTCGAAGATCTCCTTCATGTAGCTCACATAGTCCCGCACCGGGTCTATAACCTCGACGGAGAACGGCCTGTCATCAACCTACAAAAAACGTTAGTATTTGTTAAAGTTCTTTTTTTTAATACAAACTTTTTAGCCGGCAGTCCTTTTTTGTTGAGTGCTTGAAAAGACAAAAGAGCTTTGAGGAGTTGTTCTGTTGGTAGCAGGACTTTTTGTTTCTTTTTTGCATTTCCCCGTCCAGCAGGGTAAGCAACGCTGTAATTTGCTAACCATCAATGACATGGTACATAAAGAGTAAAAAAACAAAGGTGTCCAGGTGTCCAAGGAAGAGTCGTTTAATTTAATGGGCTTAAAATAAAAAATAAAATAAAAGACATTTTATTCTTAAACACAAAACTTGAAATAACAAATACGCCTATTATAAAAAGAGAGTTGGCGCGTTGATGAATAGGGTTTCAGACTTATCGAGGCCGCTGATTTTCAGGTCCTACCCGTACCTCATCATATGTCCTGATCACACGGTGCGGGGTTAACATTATTTTCGACATGCCAAGGACGGGTTGAAGAGCAATGCCCTACTACTCTCATATTTTTGTTTTGCTCGCTCCTCATGACCAAGTCTTCACAAGTCGCCTTAACAAAATACTGTAGACTTACATTAAAGTTGAAGACGCCGATCTTGTCGACGGGACAGCTGAGGTCCGGCACAGTCCGGTACTGCTTGATGGCGGTGGTGAGCGCGTGGATCTCATTGGTGGTGTTGTCCGGCGCCGGGCCGCCGTTGCTGCAGTTGAACTTGATGCCGAAGTCATTGTTGATGCCGCCGGGGTTGTGGGACGCAGTTAGGACTATACCACCTGTGAGAGATATTAAAACACGATTGCAACGTATAATAGGGAATATACGTCACGAAGCAAATCGGATAATCCTGTCAAATTGTTGTAGATCATTGTTAAAATTATATTGATGTCCAAAGTAAAAACGACGTTTTAAAAGTTATAGCGATAAAAGTAAAAAAGTAATTTTTCGTTACTTCAAAATATGTTTATTTGAATCCAGATAAAATAATAAAATTGTATGAGAGTAATGAGTAAATGCAGACTATTAAAATAAAGGCGATTTTATTTTAAACCCGCACATTTTACTAATGACAACGTCGTCAAAGTATAATGTTCGCTTTGTATGGAGCGTTTTCATGAGTCTTGTTCACTGCTAGTTTTCTTCTTATACCTAATACATATATCAAAAAGTAATGACCTTAGAAAAAAAACTAGAGCAGAGTTTTTTAATAAGGCTTCCTTGAATTTATTAAATAAATAAAATCTATGCATCTAGTCATTTGTGTAAAAGGGAAGATCAACGGACGAGCAAGTAAATAAATAAATGTCTTAGGACAATTCACACCAATTCAGCTACTCCCAAACTAATCAAAGCTTGTAGAATGGGTACTAGTCAACGGATATACATACTTATATAGATAAATACATACTTAAGTACATAAAACATTCAAGAATCGGGTACAAACATTCATATATATCACATTACACAACATTAGCCCACCCGGGAATCGAACCCGGAGCTTCATAGTCAGGGTCACTAACCACTAGGCTATCCGGTCGTCCGATATACCGCATACTTATGGCTCGACAACTTTTATCGCCTGCGTATCAAGTACGCGAACAACGCAAGTCATTTTGGGCGATAAAAGGTCATCGAGCCATGACAACGCTAACTTAATCGTCCACTTATCATCCCTTCAAGGTTTTTTCTTGGTAACAGACCTAGTCTCCCAGAATTTTTGAATACGAACAGGGTTCAATTTCATAAACGCGACAGGCGACAGGTGACAGTGACAATTCGGTTTACATTGCTTGCCCACTATGATGTGAAGTCTTTAAGTCAGTAGCGTTACTTGTCGACAAAGCAACGTACGGCAAAATGTCACTGTCACCTGTCGCCTGTCGCGTTCATAAAATTGGGCAGTACTTCCAGTTTTTTAACGAAGACGAAGATTGCCGATAGTACTGATAGATAATGTACATTACTATTATTACAAGAATTAACTCTGGCTGTCATCGGATTAGGGTGACCAACCCTGAGTGCTCATTTTACAGGGCCAAGTTATTTTTGGTATGGTACGGCCCGGTATGTTTCTCATTAAAATACAGGACACGGCCAAAATGATAGCTGAAAAACGGGACATCCTGTAAAATACAAGACATTTGGCCACCCTACAGCGGATAGGCCATAGCAAATAAAATAAGGGAAATCCATTGCTGCCTTTAGATGCAGGGTCAATTAACATGCAATGGTCCAATAAAGCAATGTAAATAGAAACGATCGTTGTCAACCAATAATGCCGACAACTTTAAGTAATCTTACTGCGTCTAATTTGAAAATATACTTAACCCGTTTGGCTTTGTATAAATTATCTACATCAGTTGAATAGTATAATTTTAATTGGCTTATAATAATGCGTTTATAATTCTTATCTCAATTATTCACAGTGATTAACAAGAATAAGGTTAATAACATATTACATGCTAATAAATAAGACATTAAAATAATGCATTGTGTTGCTAGGCGTCGCATCAGAGCCAAAATAAAACGGTTTTTTTCTTACAACATAGGAAGGCAAACGAGCAAGTGGGTCACCTGATGGTAAGTGATCTCCATCGCCCATAGACACCCGAAACACAAAAGGGATTGTAGATGCGTTGCCAACACAGAGGGCTAAGATGCAATACCTCTTGTGCCAGTAATTGCACCGGCAAAAGAGGTAAACCGATTTATTTTTTGGATTCCATCGTCATGTTCGTCTGTCCATGCGTATATAGGTCGCAGCTATTTCACTTTCAGACTACATATAGGGACTGTGTCTTCAGTAAAAAACTAAAAAAAAAATGGGTGAAGCAAGGGTGCAAAAAATATGTTTGCGCACATGGGCGTTTTATATGATTTGCGATATAAGAGTTTCCAACAGTGTAAGTAACAAGATAAAAACACCTGAATGTGAATGTTTGTACCTGAGTTATAGATGTAATATGTATTTAAGTTTTAAGTCCGTATTTATAAGAATAATAATATAATAATAAAAGTTCTTTATTTAGGTATTCACCCATTACATAAATGTTTGTATATACAAATAAGAATAAAATAAAGCAATAAAATTAACTTAGATGCAAAAAGCAAAACACAGTGGGTACAACAGCAATCTGGTCTAAACCATTGGTCATGTTATTTTATTATTCTCAGAGCGGTGCAAGGCAGCCCAGTGTCTTTTAAATCCCTCATTGAGGTCGTCATATACCAATCTCAAAATCTCATTCTTGGTACCGCTCAGTCGATCTAGAAAGGAGGAAGATCTAGAACGCAGTATCGCGAAAAAATCCGGAACCCTCGCATCCGGAAACATGCTCTTAGCGCTGCAATTTATCACATGCAATTTATCTAGAGGTATATACGTATGTATATCCGTTGAGTCCCCATAGCTCTGCATAGTTTGAAACTACCTCAACTACACGCAGTGTTCATGGTCCCCATATTTATTTAATTAGCAGCTTATAGATTCCAGTATTAAAATACAGTGGCTACTGGCTACTCAAATTGATAAAAAGTCGCATCAAATAGCAACAAAAAATTAAAAAAATTGACAAATTTCGAAATTTCCACCCTCAACTCCCGTTTTAGTCGGCCCCATAAAGCATTCATTGCCGGAATTCTTTTTGCGAACTTTTACTAAGTGCGGCAAGCTATATCGGCAGTGGAAATCTCAAATATCGTAAGGGACATTAAGGGACATGTCCCTTACGACATTTCAGATTTCTAGTGTCGATATTGTGACAGCGGGGCACAGTGACTGCGTGTTGTTGGTTGTAAATCCACTTACCAAGAGTCTTGTATTTCCTGATGATGCACGAAACGGCAGGAGTGGAAAGGATGCCATTCTGGCCCACCAGCAATTTGGCCACCTACAATTTGTTACAAACTTGTATTTATTGCTATTCATCCATTACAGGTTTACACAATTATGTGAAGTACTCTTAATGAGAGTTAAATCAGTGTCTAGGAAGTTAAATTTTTTATAGTTTAAACAGCCACAAAACCTCTATGACCCTAACACTGAATCTCTCTTTAACTAGTGTTACGCACCTTTAGCTTTAAAGCGACTCAATTCTGAATATGACATTTCCCAAAATTAAACCCTACGTCTTTTAATTAAGGTGATATTTTGGGACGTGTATTATTCAGAAATGGGTCGCTTTAATTCTAAAGGTGCGTTATATTATAAGAAATTTAGTTATTTTGACGACCAGATAGCCTAGTGGTTAGTAGCCCTGACTACAAAGCTCGAGGTTCCGGGATTGATTCCCAGGAGGGGCTAATGTTTGTACCTGAGTCATGGATGTTACATGTATTTAAGTATATAATTATCTATGTAAGTATTTATATCCGTTGGCTAGTACCCATAACACAAGCAGCTTTAGTTGCTTACTTTGGGACTAGGTCAATTGGTGTTAACTGACCCAAGATATTTATTTATTTTATTCATAAGAAAGGCATGAATGGAGGTATAAACAAAACTTCATCGGTAATGACAGGGCATCATTAACTAGGGCAAAATACAATATGTATATTTTTAACATAAAAGTACCGTGAGACTCGGCCATATTAATAAAACGGATCACTCACGTATTTTTACGTCGAGAAATCGCACGATTAGAATTAAAGCGACTCAATTCTGAATATGACATTGCCCAAAATTAAACCCTATGTCTTTTAGTTAAGGTGATATTTTGGGACGTGTATAATTCAGAAATGGGTCTCTTTAATTCTATGCGTGCGAAATGCCCGACATGTTTCGGACCAGTCTGTGGTCCTTAATCATGAGCCCAATATGTATATTGAAAGAAAAAATATTAAATTAGTATACAGACTGATCGGCCATACAGTGGGTCAAGGAAGTGCACTATTACTTTTAACTGCAAAGTCTACCAAATGAAAACCTCAATAAGGAATAGCGTCACCATTAACTTGTAAGAGAAATATATCTTGGATTTTATAATGTACAAATGAAGTTGGATTTTCAAGTGGTAGAAAAGTTTTTTGACAACTTTACATGGTGAAATCTCTGTTGCAAATTAGAATACATTCCCTCCCTAGGGATTATCTACTGATGAATTTACCTTGGCAGTCCATATTTGAAGTTAGAATTTGTATCCAACTTTGTGAATTTTATCTTCAACAAACAGATGGTCATGTAATTAATCTTTGTACAAGATATAAATCAGTCGAAGCATTGATTAACAGTGATAAGCAGGATTGGTAATAAAACATGGTAAATATCTACAAGTGTATAACATCACAAGATTAGTGTTTCTTAAAATATATTTCAAACTAAACTTACACTGTTGCTATACAAAGGCATATAAATGTATAGTTGACCAAGAAATTTCATGATCACTTTTCAACCGTATTACAAAGGAATAAGGTTCAAAAGTAGTCAAGCAATTAGCAATAGTTATACCTTTATTTAATCTGCAGTAAAAACACTTGTTCCTATCTCTTTTCCTATTATTAGATAATACAGAGAGAGCAAGACAGCTGGTGTAATTACTGGCACAAGAGGTATTCCATCTTAGCCCTCTGGGTTGGCAATGCATCTGCAATCTCTTTGGTGTTGCGGATGTCTAAATGCGGCGGTGATCACTTACCGCCCCACTTGTTTGTTTGCCTTTCTATTTTATAAAAAAAATAGCAAGACAGAGCTTCGACATATTGTGCTTAGAGAATCATCCCCCAGGTAGCACGCTTGAAAACCATTGAGATTTAATTTACAAGCCTAGGTACTTTTACTTTTTAAGCATGTTTAAAGTTAGCAAGGCGTCGGTCACACAATATTCTAGGATTCTAGGCAGAGTAGGTACCTAGCTACTTACCTTATACTCGAAAAAAAACCATCAGGTGACCCACTTGCTTGTTTGCCTTCCTATTTCATAAAAAAAAACTGATCACAAAATGTATAGGTATAAAAATGAAAAACAAAAACTGCATATAAAACATAGTAACACACATAAAAATACTGCAATAATTGCCAATTTTGGTGGACATGGTTAAGGATGCTTTTACCTGCGGTATTGTATTGTACACAAAAACAAAACAATCTACAACAATACAATAAAACAGGGGTTCACTACCTTTTTTTAAACAAAACAATACCCTTTTGGTTTTTTTGATGAAATAGGAAAGCAAACCAGCAAGTGGGTCACCTGATGGTAAGTGATCACCACCGCCTATAGACACCCGCAACACCAAGAAGATTGCAGATGCATTGCCAACCCAGCGGGCTAAGATGGAATACCTCTTGTGCCAGTAATTATACTGGCTGTCTTGCTCTCCGCGCCTGAATACAACAGTGCCAGCACCGCTGTTTAGCAGAAGGATTAGCGAGCACGATGGTGGTAGCGATCTGAACGGACCTTGCACAAGGTCCTACCACCCGCAAAGACATTTGACAGAACCTTTACATAAATAAAAAACAATGTTAACTATTGTCCAGAGAGGTGGGGTGTGTTTCACATTTTTTTCACCTTTAACCAGTATTTACATGGAGCCCCCACAGAGGTTTAGGGGGCCCAAGGGCTCCGCGGAGCACACTTTGAGTGTGGCTGCAATAAAATATAACATACCAGGTAAACAATGTAGTGTTATGGCTTTAAAATAGGATATACATTATATTCTACATAAGTTTAGTTGTTATTGTATGTTTTTTTTAATCTATTGTAGACAGTTCAAACAGTGTCAAATGATAGTGTGTGTAAACATCTTTAAAGTCAAGGTTTGGATTGCACTAAAGTTTGGACACTTTTATATAACTTATAGTTAATAGGTAGTTATCATAGGTTACTTGTGTTAAAATTGTTTAATAGAGAAATTGATTGATATTTGCATGAAAAGTTTGCAGTGTATTTTTTTGTGTTCAATATTTAGGATTTTTTTGCAGCATGTTATAAAACTTTGTAAGGCTGTGGCATTTAGAAAGAAATATAATTTAACTTATGAGCTAATTTAATTCAACAAAGTCTTCAATTGGCGCGAGCTCAAACAGTTTTAAAAGTTACATATTTTAAATAATTAATAGATTCAGGCATTACTTTGCGGAGGTCCATATCAACAAACTGGAACAAATTACCTTGCAACTCCGCGTAACCACTCGCGTTGGTTTTGCGGATTAGCAAGGTAATTTGTTCAAGTTTGTTTAAATATTTTAGAACATTAGTTTTCTAATAGTTAAGAATTGGCGTACTTACCCCATTCCCGGCGCTGATTTTAATAATTTTATCCACAACTTCTTTCACGAGGTACCTCCCGTCTCCGCCGACCACCAGTGTGGAGCCAACGATACTGTCCTTATTGGCATCCAAAATACTTTGAATAAAGTTTTCAGTGTAGTTTTCTTGAAGGAAAACTTTAACCTTTTTACGTAAACCGCTAGTGCCCGGTTTTTGCCCTTCGTACGGGGTAGTATTGACAGTAACGACGCTCGGCATTTTTAATAAATGACAGAATATTCTAGTTTGCAACTTTTGAGCGAGTTATCTCGCCAAGACGTACTTAATAAATAACTTTATTTATCTCTGTTGTGTTCATAAGGTCAAATAGTACGGGGCGCCGAACATAATTCGTAGCTGTCAAATGCAATGTCAATCAAGGTCATGAATTGACTACGTTCAGAAACGAAGGAGTTTTAGGCTATGTATTTTGCACAAAAATTTTAAATGTTAAATTAGACGTTGTTCCTAAAGAAGGAGTGAAATACTACTGAATATAATATGGAACTGATTAAAAGTCACATAAAATTTTTATCTTGGCGTATCTAAATTATTAAATGCATGAACGCAGCAGTAGTCAATATCTCAAGTCAATATTAAACATTGATATATTAATAAAGCGGATCACTCACGTATTTTTGCGTCGGGAAATGCCCGACATGTTTCGGACCAGTCCGTGGTCCTTAATCATGAGCCCCCGCGGCGGTGGCGTGGTGGTCGTCGTCGCGCCACCGCCGCGGGGGCTCATGATTAAGGACCACGGACTGGTCCGAAACATGTCGGGCATTTCCCGACGCAAAAATACGTGAGTGATCCGCTTTATTAATATGTCTGAGTCTCACGGTAGTTTCATGTTAAAAATTAAACATTGATCCCTATACAGAGCGAGATAAATTTCAAGTTTCAAAGTTCTAATGTTCCTATAAAATATTGCAATAACCAAAAGTCACCACAGTCAGACAGAAGTTTCGGTGGCAATAACGTCAATTAACTAGGGACTTCCATCTGATATTAAATTTATCGATAACTGAATACTTATTTCGAAACGACATTTCATATTAGCTATTAAGTTTACCAGATAAAATAGAAATTAACAAAAATATCAACAAACTGGAACAAATTACCTTGCTACTCCGCGAAACCAGTGCCGGGCTCGTGCAAAATAGCTGCGTCTGTGCGACACATATATGTTCATGCAAAAACCCACCCTCCTCCGCTTCCACACGAAACAACATATATCACACAGACTCAACTACACACCACCACCACTAAACACTAAAACTACACGATCGACGCGCGTTTCGCCTCTATACGAGGCATCATCAAGATCAAAGAAACAGTACGACCGTTCGCTACTTGAACGAATGGCGCACTGACAAACTAAAACATTTTTCTTTAATCCCGCCTACCGCCAACATTTTTGCACAACTACCCTTATTATTTTTCTCAAAGCCTACCCTCAAAATTTAAAAATAAAACAAAAGTACCCCCGTGTATTATCACAAACTACCCACATAATTTATCTCAATCTCAGCTACCCCCATTGTTAAAGACAGAATTTAAGCATACCCGCAATAAAGGAGAAGAAGGAAAATTAACCTGTTCATTGACAATGGATCCCGCGTTGTTGTACCTAACTATTTCCAAATGCTCCAAAACATTCAGACGAAATCCCTTTTTGCAAAAGTGTAATATTTCATAAGAATGAGCATCTGATAATGTATGATCTGTGTCTATCAAATGTTTTGCAAAATTGGACTTCTCTGCGTGCTTATGCCTAAAAGATGAAACATGCTCCTTATATCTAGTATTAAAACTACGACCGGTTTGTCCTATATAAACGCTACTACAATCGTCACAAGTGAGCTTATATACTCCTGATCTACTCCCTCTTTCTACTTTATCCTTACCATTACATAGTCTAGAATACAAAGAATTATTAGTCTTAAAAGCAACATTTATTTCCTTTGATTTTAAAATATTATAAATTTTATCTGACAAAGGGCCAACGTAATTAATACTTGCTTTATATTTGTTAGTATGTTCAGTAGACGGGCCGCTATATAACATGCTATCAGCTATACGCCTCTGTTTCTTTTTAACCAGACTATTTACCATTGTCTCAGTGTAGTCATTTGAATTCATATGAATTCTGGTTAAAAAGAAACAGAGGCGTATAGCTGATAGCATGTTATATAGCGGCCCGTCTACTGAACATACTAACAAATATAAAGCAAGTATTAATTACGTTGGCCCTTTGTCAGATAAAATTTATAATATTTTAAAATCAAAGGAAATAAATGTTGCTTTTAAGACTAATAATTCTTTGTATTCTAGACTATGTAATGGTAAGGATAAAGTAGAAAGAGGGAGTAGATCAGGAGTATATAAGCTCACTTGTGACGATTGTAGTAGCGTTTATATAGGACAAACCGGTCGTAGTTTTAATACTAGATATAAGGAGCATGTTTCATCTTTTAGGCATAAGCACGCAGAGAAGTCCAATTTTGCAAAACATTTGATAGACACAGATCATACATTATCAGATGCTCATTCTTATGAAATATTACACTTTTGCAAAAAGGGATTTCGTCTGAATGTTTTGGAGCATTTGGAAATAGTTAGGTACAACAACGCGGGATCCATTGTCAATGAACAGGTTAATTTTCCTTCTTCTCCTTTATTGCGGGTATGCTTAAATTCTGTCTTTAACAATGGGGGTAGCTGAGATTGAGATAAATTATGTGGGTAGTTTGTGATAATACACGGGGGTACTTTTGTTTTATTTTTAAATTTTGAGGGTAGGCTTTGAGAAAAATAATAAGGGTAGTTGTGCAAAAATGTTGGCGGTAGGCGGGATTAAAGAAAAATGTTTTAGTTTGTCAGTGCGCCATTCGTTCAAGTAGCGAACGGTCGTACTGTTTCTTTGATCTTGATGATGCCTCGTATAGAGGCGAAACGCGCGTCGATCGTGTAGTTTTAGTGTTTAGTGGTGGTGGTGTGTAGTTGAGTCTGTGTGATATATGTTGTTTCGTGTGGAAGCGGAGGAGGGTGGGTTTTTGCATGAACATATATGTGTCGCACAGACGCAGCTATTTTGCACGAGCCCGGCACTGGTTTCGCGGAGTAGCAAGGTAATTTGTTCCAGTTTGTTGATATGGACCTCCGCAAAGTAACGCCTGAATCTATTAATTAACAAAAATATGCTGATTACTACCCATCAATGTTACCTATATACTAAACTTTTTAAGAATTTTAAAATTCAAATAAAAATCAACTATAGCAACTATTTTTTTTTTATTATTAACGTGTTTCTTACACAAAAAAATATGTTATGGTATTTAATCGACTTTCAAGCAAAATAAACTGAAACTAAGAGTGCCTTGGAACAAAGGCCAATTTAGGTCAATTGTATGACATGTAACGAAGAGGTGTACCTAACCAGAATCATAACGTAACTAGACACTGTCATAAGAAAGTACAATTTATCGATAAAATAATATCGTGTGGAAGTCCCTAGCTACATTTTATTCGGGCCACCACAACTTCTATGTCTGGTAGATTGGCACAGCACACACGCACGCTTGGTTCATGCGAGATGCATCACACGTGCGAGATACGTCACAAAATGACCGATATCTAAGGGATTCGATAGCTGTTGTCGTGCGAGATGAATCTTGCATAAGCCGAGAATTGCCCCGATAGAGTACGAATTAAAATGTAGGTACCGAACACCCACTCATTTTTTATTTCCCTAATCTTAAAGAATGGAAATGAAAGTTTTATTCGACGGCATTCCTTGTTCTCTACCCATACGCTAACCTTAGTTGAGCTCAACTCTCTCAAAGAGTCTTTTGAAATGTCATCAATTGGCATCAAAAACTTATTTTTTAACGGCGACCACGAGGCTTGTGCCAATGTCAGTGGTATAAAATAAAATTAAACTGTTTGGGTCAAAAGATCCCCACCTCGTTATTAACCATCGTCCACTACGCGAGCGGAAATTTCCACTTCCTGGCCGTTGAAGCCTCAGGTCGCATGTACATCGCCCTCGCCTTTGGCTCGTGTGACAAGTTCCTGCAATCTGAGACATTCTTTATTTAAACAAACTGGAACAAATTACCTTGCTACTCCGCGAAACCAGTGCCGGGCTCGTGCAAAATAGCTGCGTCTGTGCGACACATATATGTTCATGCAAAGTAACGCCTGAATCTTTTAATTATTCTTTATTTCACCACCCTCAGGGTGTAATGTACTGTTACATGTGCGATAGATATTTAAGAAATATTAAGTACTTATCTATTTAATTAGGTACCTGTATTTTTCGCATAAATTTTATTATGGATTCAAATGTCAGCCATATACTCATCTGAAAGCTCCCAGCCGTAATCTGCATACTGCCACCACTTTTTCCGCTCTTTGGTGGTCCGCGGCGACATGGTAGAGTTCCCTTCCTGCATCAAGTCCCGCAGTCTCTTTAGTTCTTTCATCCGGTTCTTCCTCTGTTTCTTTCTCTTTAAGTCTTTTAGCTTCAGATTCTTAATGGCTTCCAATAATTCTTTCGGGTCGCCTTTTCGGATTACTGGTTTGAATCCTAGATTTCAATACACAAATGTGAGTGTTAGTATGTGTAACACTACTTCAAAGTTTCAAAAGACGGACTCCTAATTAATTGTTAGGTTAGTAAGTAGGTAACGCGTTCCTCCTGGGTCATTAACCTAATTAAATTACATCCGTTCTTAATTATGTCTATAGGTCCGCTGGGTAGGGTGAATGAAAATTAGTCGGTGATGTCGGTGAGGTGAAGGGTCACTACAAAAGTCAAAAACACGAGTAATCTCATTCAGCTCCAAGTTCCTTACTCTTTAAGTCGAGTCCGTACTTCCGAGGAACCTCATGCATCATGTTGACCAGACGGTAGATCTCTAAGTACCCGTACTGCACCAGCTCCATGCGGAGAAGGCAATCGAAGTTCGCATAGCTCTTCAATTTCTCCGTCATTTTCACGTGCTCCACCATCTGTCGGTATCTAGGAAACAATAGCCACTAGCAATTTGTTATTTATTGAAAAAATTACGTTTACCATAGCGTTGCGGCAATATAATCGAACTATTGATTGTATTGTTGATAGTATCGTGACCTCGAAAAATAGTCACAATATTGATAGGCGAATCGACAGTATCGATAGGCATATCGATATTGTGACTATTTTATTTACCATCGATACTATCGATAGTTTTTAGTACCGATACTATCGATAGGCCTATCGTTATTGTGTTTTTTCGAAGTCAACCATCGATAGTCAAACTATCGATAGTTCAGCAACGCTAGTTTACAGCACCACAGTAAATCACCAAAAGCACTGGTAAACTTAAATAATTCCTAACTACATGTATAGTGGTAAACTAAACAATAAAATCAGACAATAAAAACCATTGAATATCTAATAGCCCAATTTAAATTTTACAGCATTGTGCGGAACACAACAGTGCGAGCACTGCTGCTTAGCAAGATGGTGGTAGCGAACCGGACCGATCTTTACAAGGTCCTACCAACCGCAAACCAACCTATATGCAAACTTACCCTGCCACTCGATTTATGCTCAAGTTGTTTGCCTGCGGAGGCAAACGCAATTACGCAAAAACGCAATACGGAGTAATTACTATGCAATCTGTGGCTCCGTCCGTACTTACTTCTCAATGATCTCCCCCACGAGGTAGCCCTCTTCAAATTCCTTCGATTTCTCGAATCTGAACTTGATGGGGTTCAGGGCTGCTATCCGCTCGTCGATTTTGGTATAGATGGTCCGCATGAGGGTGAGCAGCCGTTCCAGGGTCAACCACTTTGGGTTATGATAATCGTAGTAACCATAGCGATAAGGAACCATAAGATCGCGGACCGATTGCGCAGGAGGGAGGCCTTGGAAGGAAACAAGAAGGGGCGCTTTATTAAGTACAATCCCTGGTACAATCTAAGACACATATAAGCCACCATTTAAGACGGAACTGCGAGAAAGTGTAATATTCATGTGCACTGTGAAGTTGATATATCTATCCCTTTCGAGCATGGACAGTTTTTGTCAGTCCCTCTTTATTGGTCGGCTAAGTTTTTTGCGGTTTGTACTCCATTTTTAACCTCCGACGAAAGAAAGGGTTGTCTATGACATCGTTAGCTCGTTGGTAGTGGTGGGTACTGTTTTGGGCGCACGCAATAACGATAAATGAAAAGCGCACCCACTCATCTCGACGCGACAGCCGCGACTGACAGCACAGCACAGCCAAAGCACCGGGAAAACCTCTTAGCGACCTAGAGCATGTAATGTCCGCGACAAAGCTAGCATGCTAGGATCTTATTGTTTTGCTATGACGGTCTGTTTGGCTGTATGTCACAGTCTCATTTTCTTGAAAACGATCAAAGTTACAAAGCTGAAATTCTGTACATGTATCTATCTATCGAAAATGCTTAGATCGATACTATCGATAAGCTTTAACATTTTCTGATCGATTTTTAAAGAGGACTATCGATATTAGCGCATCTAGCACGAATCTTCTCGACACGCGTTAACTTGCTACGTATGCAGAGCGTATCTGGCCCCCAATTCGGGCACTCATCGAGATTCATCTCGCATTCGAGATGTATCAAAAAATTACAGATTTTGAAGGGATCTGACAGTTCTTTTTGGCATATGTCGAATGTGACTTCATCTCTACTGACGTAAGTATGCCTTGTTTGACTACGCAACCCTAAAACATAAAACAATGCATTAAAATAAAATACGATAAAAAACTTACATATTGCAAGGAGTAGAACTAGTGCGATACTTCTCATCATTTTTCATTTAGGTAATAAAATAAATAAACAAGAAATGTATGCGAGACAAATTCTCAAAGTATTTTTTTTAAGAACACCTTTTTTGTTTAGTTCGTTAAGGTTTATATGAATTTATATTTTTGTGTATAGGTAATAATAAAACCGTCAATTTCTCATTACTGTAAAATTTTTGCTTAGCAATTCGTTAAATAAAATTCATTATGAAAATGTTTTTTATGACATTGTTAATACGCGTTATCGAGCACGTAATTAATTAAGTATTTAGTACTTAGCCTCTCTTACTCAACAGTAGTAAATAATATACGAATAGATGACAATTTTAAATAAATGTGTAACACTTTATAAATACCTAAATAAATATTAGTATGGAAAAAACTATTAAATACGAATGTAGAGAGTTTCGAAGACGTGTTTTTTACTGAATATTAATTTCGAATTTAAGTCATACTCTCATTTTTTATTAACTATTTCGTCATGCGTTAGCCCAATTTTATAATCAAATCACAAAAATTCATCGTCACAAGGAATGTATGATTTGATTTGATTTGATTTATTTTATTTCAAAATATAAATTACAATATACATTACATTAGATGTCAAAATATATGCAATTCACATTAAGATCGTCATAACAATTTAAATTATACAAGAAAAAAAATTACAATGTCAATCAATAAATGTCCAATTCTACATAATTATAATGTCACCGTTACCATTAATTCATTAATCCATCAGTAAAAAATGTAAAGATAATAAAATACAATATAGGTAAAAATAATTCAAAGTAATACAAATGTCAAAATCTAATAATCTAAAATGTAATGTCCATAAATTCTTTGAATGAGTATATAGGATTTTTCAATAAAAGATTTCTCAGTTGGCGCGTGAATGATTCATCAGAGGTCTCAAATTTAAGATCAGCAGGCAAATGCTCGTATAAAATGGGTCCTATTATACGTGGGTTCTTCCTTGCAAGCGCCATGCGGCTGGGAAATTTTCTTACACGCCGTGCAAGACGAGGCTGTTTGCCAGGAACATGTTTGCGCTCAAACATTGTGATATTGTTCCTTACATACATGATTACTTCGAATATGTGAAGTGAATAGTGCGTCATGATACGATGGGCCACGAACAGGCTTCTGCACGAGTGTCTGGGTTTTACCCCGGCGAGAATGCGCAATGCTCTTTTCTGCATCAGCAGTACTCTTTCGGCATCCGTAGAGTTTCCCCAAATTAAAGTACCGTAAGACATCAGGGAGTGGAAATGTGCAAAATAGACCTGTCGTAACGCATCGGCAGAGACAAGCGGTTTTAATTTTCGCAACGCAAAGACAGCACTACCCAACTTATCACATAGTTTATCCACATGGCGCTTCCAATTCAGATTTGAATCCAGCGTAAATCCGAGGAACCTACAGTCATCGTGTATTGGCATCGGACTGTTCGCCAAATAAGGAGGAATAGTAATACTTCGACCTGAAAATATTAAAATATTTGACTTAGAAACATTCAACAGTAACCCATTCGTCGAAAACCAAGTGCGCAACTGGTCACATGTTGTGTTGATGTTTCTCTGGAGCTGTTCGTAGGTGCTGGCGCTGACTATGACCGTGGTGTCATCTGCGAATTGCACAGTCAGGCCGGTGGTGACAAATCAATTTTGACTATTTACATACAATGGTCATAATTGACATGAATTGTGGTAAGTGTAATATAGTAGCTCCGAAGGCAATGCAATATTAAAGCACCGTGAAAAAAAAGGTTTTATCTACACACATATCATAAAGACTAAATAACGCGTTCAAAAACCCTAGGAAATGACCAGCATTATTACAACCAATGTTATTATAAGAATTTTCTTGTCTGTGGTAGTAGGTAAATCTGTTCTTTATTGGTCATCATATTACCGATATCTCGTGACTGCTCGTGACGTTATGAATTTAAATTTGGAACAGCTGTCAAAATTCAAGTTGGTCTCTATTCTACTATCCACAGATATTAAAACAGTTATCGATACGAAAGGTCAACTCAGTATGTTTTTTTAATTTAAACGCACGACATTTGATCTCGAGTGACAAGATAATAGGGACTTCATTCGTTCGTCTATGGTTTAAAAAAAACGTTCGTCTTGACGGATAGATCGAATCACAGAGTACCTTTTTAATATACATGGCCGCCATTAGTTGTCATACGTTTGTTGGTTTTTTGCTGTTACGTTTTTTTGCAGTTATGATATGTGTGTAGATAAAGTAATGTATGCAACTGTATATAATTAGGCCTTAAAACACTCGTGTGATCCTATTATGAAACTCGCTGACGCTCGTTTCATAAAACCACACTCGTGTTTTAAGGCCTCTCATTATATAGCAGTTGCATAAAATACTAGTATAAAAACAAATTTTACAAAAACCTGTTATTTCGTTTCTTTTGTTTTGAGTTTACAGATTTCCGTATAATCTAAGTTCTGAGTAGCGAGTCACACTTTACTTTAAACTCGAGTATTTGGCAACACTGTTGATGATGGCCTCATTGCTAGTATGTACATTATAAAATACATAGAATAGTTACTCAAATTTTATATGATAATTTAAGTGATAAGAAAATACTAATTCCGCCAACATCATTATCAGAATGTGTATAGGTAGATGAAGCCCTTTTATTGCATACCCCACATGGTTACTATATGTAGCCTCACTTTGAAATTCTGACTCCTTCTTTCAACCTCTTTTGCAAGGAGGAGGAAACAAAAAGATCTATAAATCATTTGGCATAAAGTAGGGTAAACAGTACTTATTTAAAACTTGCTTCAAAACAATAAAAGGAACAAAGAAATAAAATATTTATGTTGAACTATTCATTTGATAAAAAAAACAAATATAAAAGTCAAAAGCCCCACTCAGTAAACGGAGGCGCTAATTTTCAGTGGGCTCCTTCAGATTGTGAATACTAACTAATACTCGTACAATGACAGCATTAGTAGTTGTAGAAATATGCTCCTGTGACAGACAAATGATAGAAAAATATAAAATCTACTTTCCCAAGGGATAAAAATCATCTTTGAGGTACTTATAGGGCAGGAACGGTGCATTCCGGTCGTTTTTACCACTCGACAAATAACCAACCTGAGAACCCCACATCTGGTAGGCGTACTCGTAATATTCTCCCAAACTGATGTTCGTAAAAACGTGAACATGGTCAATATAATACCTCAAGTCAGTGAATACCAAAATTCGATCTTCATTGTATCTTATTTCAAAGCAGCCTACAGCTATTATCTCTTGTTCATAGGTGAAGAGTCCACCACCATTAGGCACTCCCGATAGGCCCTTCTTGTTGAGAAAACATATGAACTTGCCCCACCATTTTGGGAGGTACTTCGAACAATCGATGACATCATCCCTGTTTACAATGTGGTATTTGATTCTAAAATTCTGCCGTATATGGACCATGTCTTCGAAACCGGAGCCTGCAAAGAACAACCGCTTCGGAGGATCGTCTTCAGTATTCGCGGGGAGTGTTCCTTTTTTCGGGTACAAGACGGCTCTGGTAGCGTAGTGTAGTTTTTTGGATAAGTAAGGAAACAAGTATATCTGGTCCATAGTGTGGACTATCGCCAAGTCGTGTCTTGGCACGTGCCGGCCTCTGGGGCCGTGCCAGTGTTCAGGGTTATTGCTTCGTGGTATCAATCTTCGTACTCTCCACACTCGATACCTGGAATGTTTTATTTATTAAAGGCGTAAATAAAAATACAATAAGTCTACTCGTGCATGATACTCAGGGTCTCATACCTATACGGGGTATCCTCAGTGCCTCCTCTTCCAAGTGCCCACACTCGTAGGTCTTTCTCGACGTCCTTCCACGGCTCCAAGAAGTTAGCTGAGGTCAACACTGTACGCCGATTTAGAATCGTGCCGACACCAAGATTTGTGGTGTCTGGAATGAAATCAGTAGTTCAATGCAGTTATTTTTGCAATCGTCGATAAATGGCGGTTAACCATCTGTCAAACGTCATCGCATTTTGCTACCGAGGCGGCATAAAAATTATATCTTACATATTGAAAATCCAACAGTCACACACAGTCGCCGCTTGATGCGGATATCCACCCAATCTAAGTGCTTATACCACATCCACAAAAACTCTCTCTCAGTTTTCTGCCAAACGAACATGGCTCGCCGTGGACCACCGTCGCGGCGTCCAGAAGGAGTGGTTGTGCCCATGTCCCAGAAACATAATACAGGGTAGTAAAAAAGCAGGGCGATAGTTGATCTGAAATAACGCAATTGTTGATTTACGATTAACATCCGACAGATAATCGGACATCGGCATAAAGACCACGGACAACAAAATCGTTTGACGACATATTAAGTTGCTAAGCAATCTTAGCCCGTACTTCTCGCAAGGACTACCATTTGTAACATTGAGATCATAAAAAAGGCATAGGAAGTAAAAAAAATATATGGCGACGCGTACTTAGTAGTTTAAACGGCATGGCCGCCATTCAATGTGGATTCATCTATTTGGAGTGCTGTCGAAACTCCCGATATGATAGTTGATCTTGAAAATTTATAAGGATACTGAAAGGACATCGATATCGTATCGATACTATCGATAGGTCGCAAATGACTGTGCTCCGAGCGTTTTATTAGTGATATCAGTATCAGACTACCAACATAAATCAATTAACGATAACAGGACTATCGACAGTTCGGCATCACTAGTGGATGTACTCCAAATTTAAATGGATGCATGGACATTTGGCAGGTGGCTACAACGAATGTATAGATAGATACGAAAGTGATTTGGTTTGTGTTTGAAAGGACTTCAGTGGCCCTAATATGTGCCAGTCAAGGTATGAGTAATTTATCCACCCCTGCGCCTCTGTCTAACTAGTGTCATAAGAAAGGGACGCATATAGAGATAGACTAACAATATAGAAACATAATGCAATAAAGCTCCACGTGAAATTCCTGAGCAAAAGCTAAATATCTAATCTAAAGTAATAAAATTAACAAAACATACCTGAGCCAAAGCATTATTTAGGACACAGACAGAGCTTAAGATGCAGTCTAGCTGCTACCATATTGGCTCACTGACATGAAATGATTTTTTTTCACTTTAATTTGTCACTTGTAAATATTTCAAACAACTATTGAAGAAGTCAAGTTTGTTTATTTTTAATCGTTCAGATATGTACATAATACTAATTGTAAACAACACCGGTATACAAACAATGTAGCTGATGTTTACATTCCGTTGGTTTTCGGTTTCTCTGGGGCCTGGGAGGTGCGCCAGAGCACACTGCTGCACTCGACGTCGAACGCAGTGCTGACCGTTCAGAAGCAGCTGAAGTTGCTACTTTGGGAGAATGAGAATGAGAATGAGAATGAGAATGAGAATGAGAATATTTTATTGCATAACTGTGTTAACAAGGATGGACTAGGTCAATCACTTCGTTGTCTGTATGTCTGTCTGTTTTTTACTCAGTTTGTACGGAGCCCTCTCGGTGCGAGTCCGACTCACATTTAGCCGGTTTGATTTTGACAATGAAAACTTAATTAATGAAAACAATAAAACTAAACTGGAGTGCGATTTTTGAATCTCACCGGGTGACTACAGCTCACCAAAATCTTCGCTTTTCATAGATTCGGCCATTTTGGTGAGCTCTAGTCATCTGGTGAGATTCAAAAATGGCACCCCTGATCTTTGCATAGTATAAAACAAAGTCTCTATCCGTTCCTGTCTGGCCCCATATCTTCGCCCGCTTACTCCTTGTAAACCACACAACTGATTTTGATACGGTTTTAATACCACTTAGATATTTTTTACGAAAGGTTTTATATTAAAAAAACTATCGAAACGTACTTATAAATTTATATTGCATGTTATTCGTAAACTCGCCTTCGTTTTTATTAATCGCGGTCGCGAGGCGTAGTGTTCCTTCCACCTTGTCTCTCGTATACTTTCACAAATACCCACCACATTTTCAGGAAGTCTATGTGAATCTTTGCCGCCTTGTGATGGAGTATTATAAACGGGTTTAGCGACAACCATGGCGAGTGCAAACGTTCGACCTTCGTCTTATGCATAACCTCCCCCATTTGGTGTTGGTTATCCTTCATAGTCATATAAATGTTGCTTATTTTCTTCCAGTAATTCCTTAGGTTATTATAAAGATACGCTATACGGTAAGCCTTTGTCTCCTTGTTTATTTTGACGACTTCTTCGCGCTCTAGCGTTTTGATTTTCTGTCTGGCCATGTAAATGGTTTGTAGCATTATATCGGCTATTTTGGATTTGGCTTGCATCAACATGGCTTTTTTGTATTCCTGTATGTTGTTATGGTAGGGTACATTTCGCCTAGTGTCATTGAACTCGCTTGTTCGCGTACGATTAATACTATTATACAGGTCATCTAATTCGTCCCCGCCTAATATTTGTCTTCTTAAGGATTCTTGGTTCTTTTTTAATTTTTGAATGTCGAGTTTTTCAATGTCTATGGAGAAGTTTCTTACTATCGCGTCGTCTGGGCCAACGGATTCGTTGACTTCTTTTGTATTGGAGAAAGAAATGACATCTTGGATGTCCGGATATGAACCTTTCTTTAAGTAAGAGTATACCGGTGATGCTAGCGTTAAACCTGAAAAGGTGTTAATGTAACGTTTAATTAAAATTTTACTTTGGGTGTCATTAGCTTCCATAACAACCGGGGTAGTACAGCTAGCCTCAGAAGTAGCTGAAAAGTTTAATACCTTATCACTCAATTGTCTTAAACTTTCGCTATTTTCACATTTACTTATTACGTTTGACGTGACTTTACCGCGATAACAGTATATTATCGCGTTAAAGTTCCTTGTACCTTATTAATTGTGTCCCTTGTAATGTAATGTGACAAATTCGAACAACTCTCATGCCATAGGTACATTACTGGGACAAGGTTCTTAAGTGTTTAGCTATTTCTAAGGCTGACGTACCACACTTTCACAGAATACCGGCGTGAAGCTTGCTATTGCATTTCGAACGGTGAATAAGAGGTCCAGAAATCACACGGGGACGCTAAACGCTGGTAACGGATTAACGATTCTTCCTTGGGGTCGCTGGTATCCACAGAGGGCCGTGATCAGGTGACCCGCTGGCTCATTTCACACCCCATCCATGAAGAACTGTCGGTAGCAAGTACCCTGTAGAGTTCCGTAGCCACCACAAGTAAGTTACATTAATATTTACTACTGTGCTGTGATAATTGGGTTTATGGTCAAACTTTACCGTTTTCTAGTTCGACTACGGGGCCCCGTAAAACAAAAAAAAGATGATAATCTTAACTGGAAGTGTCATGTCGACGGGCTGTGTGATAGATTGAGTAGTGCAGTCTTTGCGTTGCGGAGACTTAACCGCTTATCTCTGATGATGCCTTGAGACAAGTTTACTTCGCACACTTTCACTCGCTGATGTCGTACGGCACTCTCATATGGGGTAACTTCAGTGTTAAACTAAACATTAGGTACTTACAAAAGAAAATTAACTGCCCTAATTTTTTCAGTATAATCATGCTCTTTAAAAATGTTTATATTTATAATTTAAATCAAATTTATTATTAAATTTGTAAAACAACAATATTGTCCAACATGATATGAGTATAGTCTAGACTAGAGTATGTTTTAATCGAATATCAAAGAGTTTCAAACAAAATAATTAATATAATAAGCTATAAAGCAGTTTTATAATTAAACACTGAACAACGGTAGTTAAATTTTCCCAATGAGATTCAATTTTAATAGTCTTTAAAAACACCTGTTAGGATGGATCTTAGGAGAATTCTGAGCATTAAGGAGAACCAGAATAAAAATTCAAAATACTCACCAAATTCATTTTTAGTTCGGCCAGATGGCGCCAAATATCATTTTATTTGGTTTAAACAATGTTAGTGTAGCATTCTTTAACAGATTCGTGTTTTATTGGTGTCCAAAATTAAAGTAAAGCTGTTTGAAGTCATCTACTTGCGGATATAGTTTTAAGATATTCAAAATCAATGTTACTGGTGCTGGTGTTAATATGACGTTAATAAAAAAAAAAAAAAAATATCTCGGGACAATTTACACCAATTGTCCTAGTCCCAAACTAAGCAAAGCTTGTACTATGGATACTAGACAACGGATAAACATACATATATAGATAAATACATACTTAAATACAAATAACATCCATGACTCAGGTACAAACATTCATATTCGTCACACAAATATTTGCCCATACCAGGATTTGAACCCGGGACCTCTTGCACAGTAGGCAGACACATGTGCCACTGTGCCATACAGATCGTCAAAATATAAATTAAACAACTCTTTAAATTTTATTTCAATCACATCACTCAAAAACTTCGTATCGCTTCATACACCATGCGCCAGGCGGCGCCGCCCGCGCCCGCCTTCCCCCCGCTACTCTCGGCGACACGCTAGGGTTGCGCTGCTTTCGTTTTCAATTACACTGACACGGCGGGGGGCGAGCGCGCGGCAAGCCGACAGCCTACTGCGATTTGCTAATGTCAAAGGCACAGTATAGATATAACCAGTAAGGAATCTACGTACAAACGCTCGGAACCGACGCACGCTCACAGACGCACTCTCAACACGGCCGCTAAGGCTGCTAACGCGACTGACGGCCGCCTTAGCAGCCGTGTTGAGCGTGCGTCTGTGTGCGTGCGTTTGTACGTAGATTCCTTACTGGTTATATCTATACTGTGTCAAAGGCAAGACGGTCTAGCGTACCTACAGTGCGGAGTGGAACCCCCCTGCTATATGTCGAACGCCTTAAAGATAAGACTGTGCAACAAACGGAGAAGCAGAGGCCCTAAACGCGCTAGCTTTTATTGTTGATAGTATTATGTACTTTGTGGTTGACATTAAGCATATATCCCTTTCTAACCAGTAAGCGTGTGCGAGAGGGACGGATACTTTGTCTGCGGTAAACGCTCGCGTACTAACAGCAGGGTTTCCTATGATTGTTCAACACAAATAAAACAACCAAATGAAAAAGTAACCTTCAACCTTTAATCCGACAAGCAAAACTTAAAAACGATCGTGCAAAACTTTCTTAAAAATTCTATAAAAAAACAAAAGAGGGAATGTTTAACTCCTTACCCCACTTAAACTATAGATAACATAATTAACTGTGAGTAGCTGGTATTTCATAATCACTTAAAATGATTACGTTACACATCTCATAATCACACTTTAAAACGATTGATCAAATCACAAGTTCATGATTAAAATTACTAGTACATCCGATCCTAAAAGAAACCAAATTAAAAGTAAACGGATCGATACATAATTCCATGGTACACGTTTCGGGTGTTAATTTTAAGTAATCGATCAATGGCACTAGATCATGAAAATTATGTACCAAAACTTCACTATTCCAATAACACAAATACGTGGAGAAATATCATTAAAAAAGCATTCATATTAAATTAACATGTTAATAAGGTTAAAATAAACAGTGCACATGTATAAATGTTGTAAAAAACCTAAATTCATAATCATACACATAACGATTAGCGATAAATATTTAAAATGTTAACTGATTAAAATATTACAGTTTCTCTGTGACTGTCGATTGTAACTGGAAAATCGTCACTTGTGGTGGTATCAGTACAAATTCGACAGTGGAAATCTCAAATGTCGTAAGGGACATTAAAATACATGTCCCTTACCACATTTGAGATTTCCACTGTCGATATATTGTTTGCTATTAAACGGGTCCTTTTTAAAATCAAGTCAAACAGCGCGGTCCTCAATATTTCGATTTTAACTGATTTTTCATACGTCAACGGCCAATCACGATAACTTCCTTTCAAGTCATATTCTTCAGAATATTGTGTAAAAAGGAGAAACCATTGGCATTCAACTGATTTCTGATAATTGCAATTTAAAAACAACCGTCGCGTTATTTCTGATAGTGAAATAATCAAATATTAAAAAAGCATCGAAAGAATGTAATGGGAATCAATATTGTATTTAGTCGATACGTAATGCTAAAAGGTTAAAATCAAGAAATAAAACATGCTTCCTCTAGAGCTAATTGCGATTAAAATCCTAACTTATTACCTAATAATCTAGTTATTCATAACTCATTTTATATTGGCGTTTCGCCTGTTTACCTCAACAATAGTCTATCAAACATCACTGTCGTTCGCTTTCAGCTATCATAAAAAATCTATAAAAAAGGAAAACAACTTAAAACTAGGTACAAAATAAAATCTCATAGCAAATCAACAGGCGATAACATCTGCATTAGGCAATCTGATCACGTTTCCTTAGTTTAATACTGAAAATAAAAAATCTATGTCTATAGGAACGTTGATCAGTGGCCCAGCATGGCCGGCCAAGTTCAGTTTATCTCTACGTGCCCTTTATTGTGACACTTGAGAGGGATAAATTAAACCAAGGCCGTCATGCTAGGCCGCAGGCATATTTTATTTAACCTTATAGACCTGATTATAAGGGTCCTTATCGTAATTTATATAATATTCTCACAATCTCATGGCACGCCAACTTTGTGTCATTTGGCACTGTTCCCTTACACCTATAAGGCACAGAATTGAGATCACTGATTCTATTAGAGTAAATTTATTATTACGATATTTAAATTAAGTTAATACTCCTTATAGTCACTACAATCAGTCTTGGTATAATCACCCTGTTGTGTTATTTTTATTTGGCACATATTGAAGCAATAGGACTTTACTTAGAAAAGTTAGTTTTCAAGCAGAGTACGAACAGCAAATGAAGATACGACCAACAGTCATAGGTTTGCACGTCGTTATAACCTAGAATAACTTATCTTATCTTATATAATCTATTTTCTTTATAAAATTTATCATTTGTTTAAAACATGGGTCATAGTTTTCATTAGCTGTGATACTACGGTTAGGTTACTAGAATTATTCACTCTGGCTGATCAACAGCGTTGGTGTAACCTTATATAGAAAGCCTACCTTATTGCTTCAATATTGCCTGTTGGATTTTCATATTGACGACAATAACTCTGAAAATTAAGTTTTGAAGCAGAAATTTTCTGCTTCAGTTCACAGTAAGCGATTCTTACAGAAGAGGCGCGTGGCGGTACTATAAAGTCATTTCCGTTTAAATCGCATCTAAGATTGTCAGGCCTGCCAATGTTTAGAGCTAATCACATGATCGACGAACTCGACGCCGAGACAGCATACTGTCTTGCTCTAGCCTGCTAACACGAGCGAGCAAGACAACGATGCAGTGACGTTGAGGGCTGATAAATGCGCCTTATGGTAGTTAATTCATGCGTCGAGTTAACATGTATTTAGCTTGACAAGGCATGGTCTAAAATGACCCCAGAAAAATGTTTGGGGTGGGTCTGGAATCTCTGAAGGGCAATAGCCAAGTTCTCTATATACCTAGCCATCGCGATCCAACTAAGGCCTTTGCTTCAACCCAAGGTGACAATGAGTTTCAATGACTGAGGTGCACTTGTATCAACCGGGGTTGGGTTGATACAACTGGATCAGAAAATGGCTGTTGCTGTCAAACCGACAAAGTGGTCCGGCGATTATCAACACATTTAAGCCGACCTGTCATTACATTATTGGCGGTGGAGATGACCAGCTCTCGATTATCAAATTGATACTAGATAAATAGAAAAGTGAAGCTGGAGTCATCCCTAAGCCCATACAACCAAATCTGGTCGTGGCGTCTGAAATTTCTGTAACAAAATAATCTGGTCGCAGATCAGTAATCGTTACGGCCCTTTACGGCTGTGTGGTTTGATCCCTAAAATGTAGTATTTATGTTTCGGAAATGCCCCACTTATTGCCGGCATGAAGAAACTAAGCGATCACCGCGACTAGAAGTAAACACAGAGTTACTACATGACGACCAAAATGGTTGTATGGGTGTGGCAAACGGTAAGAAAGTACCGGTGTCGGTATTCCTGGATTCTGTGTGGTTATTAATGTGCAGTGTAAATTGTCGTCTCGGATGGTCGGTCTACCACTTGTCCTGCGCGAGCGCACCGGTGTTGTAGGGCGGGGATTGGATCAGCTTGCGCTCGGCGCCCGGCGCCGCCGAGCCTTTGAACAGGCTCGCTTGTTGTTGCAGCTCTGGGGAAATATTTAACGAGGTTTTACTCGCGGCTTCGCCTGTACGGGGTTATTTATGCATTTTACGGGATTTTGCGGGATTTTTAAGGGATAAAAAGTAACCTATGTTTTAATGCAGGATCTATCTGTCTACCAAGTTGCATCTAAATCCGTCCAGCTGTTAATGCGTGATTGAGGAATAAACATCCAAACATCGAAATATCCAAACATCATTACTTTCGCATTTATAATATTAATAAGATGAATAGATTAGTAGCCCTAACATGACCGGCAACGAGCCTCGATATAATTTTCTTTAACCATGCGTGGATTGCGAGTCCTCGAACCATTTCTGGTTTGCGGTTCGTAGAACCATTTATAGGTCATGGAACCATTCGTGGGTCGCCGAATCGTTTGTTGGTCGTCGCACCATTCAGGTGTTGTGGGTCACCGAACCCTTACTAGGTCGTCGAGCCATTCGCGGGACAACGATCGCCAACCCATTCGTATAGTTCGTCGAATCATTCGTGGGCTGTCGAACCATTCGTAGTGCATAGGTCATCATGCGAGGTAATTATCGTGAGATGCGAACATACCTGCGATGATTAGCAGCATCTTCCTGCGAGCCCCAAATGCTGTGACCCCGATCTCAGTGAGGTCAGCCTCGTTCAGAGATGCGAACGTCGACATGTCTAACTCGTGCTTCTTGAACAGATCTGCCAAACAAACAAAGTAGCCGTTAAAAATAAAAGATATAGGGCACTCCAGAAGCACTGCTTGAGTATAAGCTATGTATACATACTTGCTTATAATTGTTTGGGTTGGGACGTCCGGCTTCCAAAAAACAGACTAATAATATATAACGCAACTTTTACTTCGGGTTAAAGCCTTTATGTTTTCTGAAGAATGAACAACACATATTTTCGCCCGTATTCGTCTGCGTGGAGGTTCAATGGAAACATTAATCGAACTTGGCGGCTTTGGTTTCGGCGGCATTTCCATAATTTTAATGATTAGTAGTAGCGAGGTAGTACCACACTCAGAATACCGGTGTAAAGTAGTAGAAGCTTGGCTTACGGCAAGCGATATCCGGATACCCACGGGGGAAGGGGACCATTTGTGGTTCGCGGGTCGTCGAATCATTCGTGGGTCGCGGATCTTCAAACCTTTCGTGGGTTGTCAAATCATTCGTAGGTTTTGGGTCATGGGCAACGAATCAGCGGCATTAGGTAGCTGGTTTCGATGTGCGGCGATCACTTTCCAAGAGGTAACACGCATGCTCAGTTACCTTAGATTTCCATAATGATAAAAAACTTCTAGGACGAAACGACCAGTTGTTTTGCAGAGTTGTCGTTTTGCGGGTAGCAGGGCCTTGTGCAAGGTCCGTCCGGATAGCTACCACCATATTGCTCGTTAATCCTGCCACTAAGGAGCACTGTTGTTCCGGCGTGGAGAGCAAGACAGCCGGTGCAATTACAGGCACAAGAGGTATTCCATCTTAGCCCTCTGGGTTGGCAACGCATCTGCAATCTCCTTGGAGTTGCGAGCGTCTATAGGCGGTGGTGATCACTTACCATCATGTGATCCACTGGGTGTTTACTTTTTTTTACCTCATGGAGCAGGCTCCACGAGGTTCCCCTGTGCTGCGTATGTTTTCTCACCGATATATTTATGTAGTCCGATGTCCCGCAGTAAGTCGTACAGCTGCGTGTAGCGGCACGGCTTGCCGGCCTGCGGCGGCGACGGGCTAGCTTTCTCGACGATGTTCGGCCGCACGAGATCCGATCGGTTCCAGCCTTTCTCAGGCTGAAACAATATTCAGCCAGTTACTTCTTAACATACTCAATACTATTTACGCTTCCGTAGATTTGTCTTGAACCATTAAACTTTCCAGAGCACATGGATCAGGGAGTGGAAATGGTAACATACTTTTTAACTATTTATTATGTAGCAAGTTTGTTAACCTAAAAATCTTTACTAATTTAAGATTTGTGGCTAAATATTTGTAAATTCTCACTAGGTAGGTAACCTTGTTTGGGAATAAACAGTTTTTATGTTAAACTATAGCAACGTCATCAATTTTCCGTTTGCATTGTCTACTGCAGGTCTCTTTTTTTTTCTGACCTTTATTTTTGCTGATCGTAGTCCTCGCCAAGGGAACGGGTGGCTACGATCGTTTAACTGCAGGTCTCTTACCGTGGTATTGGGGTTGTCCTTCAAGTTGATGGGTCCAGGGGAAGTGTGGCTGAAGAAGTAGCCCGACCAGCGCGGCGTCGGCGTTCGGTAGTGGCTGCCCACCTTCTCTTGCATGGCCTGACAAAACATTCATGGAATAAACAAGACTGTTTTTCATGTCCTTGTATTTTAATAAAATTATTTTGTAATTTTCACAACTCGGTTTATTATTTTATCCTTTAGTTAGTCCACAGATTCAATACAAAAACAGCGACCAGGGGTGTGCTGCCACAGATCTAACATAATCATCAACATCTCCCCTTTTTTATAAAGAAGTTGTATTATAATAACAATAACTCTTAACTACTTTACTTAAGATCTAGCATCTTACATACAAATTTAATTTATCGGGTGCCCTAATTGTTCTGCCACTTCTAGTTGTATAATTTTGATTTAAGTTATAATTTATTGAATCATTTGAGTTACAAGGTAAATTATACTCAGAAGTGCCAGCTCTGGGTATGGGTACTACGGGTTCATTACAAGATTTACTATCATCCTGTATGCCCTCACAGTTCAAGTTACAATCTTCATTTTTAATTGTTGGATTCGAGTTTACATATTTCCTATTTCGTCTGTATACCTTTCCATTCTCATCTGCCATTAAGTATGACCTTGGCTGATTACAATTTTGTATGATTTGTCCAGGTATCCATGTCGATTCTAAATCTTTTTTAAACATTATTCTTTGATCAGTTTTCAGGTTGGGCAACGGTTTGGCATTTTTATTGTAATATCTTTTAACAGAGTCACAATGTTTGCTAAATTTGTTACTGTCAACATTTACAACTTTTGGTTTTAAGAATTTTTTAGGCATAGGGATCAATGAATTTAAATTTCTCGAGTACAATAATTGGGCAGGCGACGGTAAGTATGGCTTGGCGGTATTTCTATAGTTTAACAAACCTAGGTTTACATCAGACCCATCCTCTTTACATTTTTTAAGAATTTGTTTGAATATTTTTACTCCACTTTCACTTTGCCCGTTCGATTGCGAATGCTTAGGACTTGTTTCTACATGCGTGAAGTGATAGGACTCTGCAAATTTTTTAAATTTATCCGAAGTGAATTGCGTTCCACAATCAGTTACAATTAAACCTGGTATACCATGCCTGGCAAATATAGATTTACAGTGTTTTATCACACAATCACTTGTTAAATTGTCTAACTGACACACTTCAATGAATTTTGAATAATAGTCAATCACAACTAAATAGTCTTTGTCATCATAAGTACAAATATCCATACCGATCTTGTACCATGGAATTTTTTCTACTTCATGGTTTAACAATGGTTCTTTTTGAATGTTAGGCATATGCCTTGCACAAGGTAAACAGGACTTTATGTAAGTATCTAAATTGTTATTAATTTCAGGCCAAAAAACACATGAACGCGCCCGTATTTTACATGTACTCAAACCAACATGCCCTTCATGTATTTTTTGCATCATATAAACCCTTAAGGAACTGGGTATAACCACAAGATTGCTCTTTAAGATGATATCATCTAGGATTGCTAGTTCATCTCTGAAAGTCCAGTATTGCTTGATCTCTGAGTCTAAATTTTTAACATTTTCTGGCCATCCATTTGAAATAAATGATTTTACAGCTTTTAATACTCTATCATTTCTTGTAGCATCCTGTATTTTCTTTAACCAAACATTTGATATAGGCAAACTCTCTCGAAGCAATTGTACATGCATTACATTATTCTCAATTAGTTGTTGAAATTTACACTCTGTCAGTTTGCTAGTGCAGCTTCGAGAAAGCGTGTCAGCAATAAAAAGTTCGCGCCCAGGTTTGTATTTCACATGCAAGTTATAACCTTGCACTGCCAACATCATACGTTGCAATCTAGCTGGTACCTTATACAAAGGTTTTTTGAACAATGTTTCAAGAGGTTTGTGGTCCGTTTCGACTAAAACTTTGCGACCATATACATATTGGTGCATTTTATAGCAACCATAGACAATAGCTAGCATTTCCTTTTCCAGCTGACAGTAATTTTGCTCTGTTGAAGTTAAGCTTCGTGATCCAAAGGCAACAGGTTTTCCACTTTGTAATATTACTGCTCCCAGAGCTGTGGATGAACTGTCAACTGACAAAGTTATGTCTTGGTTGGTATTAAAATATGCTAGACACGGACTGTTACATAACGCTAGCTTTAGTTTATTAAAAGCCTCGTTTTGATTGCTTTCCCAACAAAAAACCACATCTTTTTTCATCAATACTCGTAAATGCTCAGTAATATTTGAATAATTTGGTATGAACCTTGACAAATAATTGCACATACCCAAGAATCGCTCAAGGTCTTTTCTGCATTTAGGAGTTTCCATATTCATGACTGCCTCTACCTTTACCTCAAGCCTACCTCAAGCCTCTCTCCAGTATTTTGTTTCATTGTAAAAAAATTGTTTCTCGAGATTGTTAAATTCTTCTTTGGTGAAAAATGCTCTCGGAATTTTGTTACGAGCTCCAGAAATTTAGGTTCCGCTGGGTTCCAATTAAAGGAATTGTATACAGCAATCCCTTTTTCTCCAATGAAATTCAGCAGAATAGCAATTTTCCTTTGATCCTTAGCGCCATCAAGGTCGTTGGCGGTTAAATAAATTTCCAGCCTTTGCACCCATGATTCGAAATTGGCCGCTAAGTCACCTTCCTGGACCATGGGAGGAACGGCACCTGACACCATGTTTTTCATGTCCTTGTATTTTAATAAAATTATTTGTAATTTTCACAACTCGGTTTATTATTTTATCCTTTAGTTAGTCCACAGATTCAATACAAAAACAGCGACCAGGGGTGTGCTGCCACAGATCTAACATAATCATCAACAAAGACATACCTAATTAATAGATTCAGGCATTACTTTGCGGAGGTCCATATCAACAAACTGGAACAAATTACCTTGCTACTCCGCGAAACCAGTGCCGGGCTCGTGCAAAATAGCTGCGTCTGTGCGACATATACATGTCCATGCAAAAACCCACCCTCCTCCGCTTTCACACGAAACAACATAATCACACAGACTCAACTACACACTACCACCACTAAACACTAAAACCTCCTTAGTTACAATCAGATACTGAGAGCACTTTTTTGTATAGAAAGGCAAACGAGCAAGATGATCACCTGATGGTAGGTGATCACCACTGCCTATAGACACGCGTAACACCAAGGAGTTTTCGGATGTGTTGCAAAACCAGAGGGCTAAGATGGAATACCTCTTGTGCTAGTAATTTCACCGGCAGTCTTGCTCTCCACTCCGGAACACAACAGTGTAAGCACTGCTGCTTAGCAGCAGCATCTGCAATCTCCTTGGTGTGCTTGCTTGGCGGTGGTGATGACTTACCATCAGCGGCCCTAACATGACAGCCACTTTATCTGTTTTTAACACTCCCATCGTGGATAAACTAGCCTTATCCCCGGTGGCTAACATGACCGCACGTGTCACGGTGTTAAACACTCTTTTGACAGGTGTTAGGGTTAGTTTATCCTTTTGCCTAACATGACCGGCCACGTTCGGTGATAAACCTAGCGTCATTTTGACAGTTAATCGAGATAAAACGGGTTACTTTATCTGGGTCGTCGAAGGTGGGTATAAGATATTTTATTTTATTTAAACAGTGTCTTTACTTTGTAATATTAGATTTTATCATGACAAAAGGTTATTAATTCAGTGGGATAGTTACCAAACTGTTGTATTACGTGTAATAATTGACCAATGTTTTTGTGGAATGTGACGAGCACACTTCTTTACTTACTCTATTGAGCCGTGTGTGACCCCGTGATAATAGCAAATAAATAAATGATAAAAACGATACTACAGTGATTTGTTTATTTTATGGAAAAGACAGACGCATGCCAGTCACCTTATGGGAAGTGATCACTCCCGCTAATGGTAACCACCAACCCTGCAGTCGCTAATCCGTTGTCAACGTTTAGCCGCCCACCCTGTCGCTGGGCCTTCGGATCATCATTAATCGCACGAAACGAAATGTATACTACTTCATGTCGGTATTCTGTCTAAGCAAGGTACTGTAAGGACCTTTAGGTTTCCTTACAGCCTCTTCCAGAGCTGACCACGGCAACAATAGTGGCAGTTTGTAGTAGAAGAAGAAAAGGGACTTATTTTGATTTTTAGATTGACATGCAATGTATGAATTGGAATATAAACTAGAATAAATTATAAAGTTCTTAAACTTATGCGCTAGCTTGTTATTTTGAAGCCCTAGGTACCTCACGTCCCTATAGTACTACCCCAGTCAAGTCTGCTCATTGGTACTGAAATAAGCACACTGTAATAATTAATAATAATTGCCACCCACGTTTATAACTTTTATAAGGTTTGAGTTTGTAAAGAGTGTTTCAGTTTCAATTCATGATACAGAAAATTGCAGTTTGGGCTTGCAAAGGTTGATTTATTTAAAATAATATACAACTGCATAGCCATAAAATATGTTTATTAAAAAGTACAATACAGCGAAGTGGTTGTGTATTAGGCTATGATAATAAGTTTTATTATTTGTCGTAGGTGTGAGGTACTAATAATTCGAGGTACGCCGGCGCCTTGGTGCATATCTGAAAATGAAACAAATTGGTTACTATTTTGATTTACAGGTGATTTAGAATATGCTCTAGAACTGTTAATGCTTTGATTTTAAGAGTGGCTCAAGCTAAATGTGCTATACTAATAAATAATTGTTTCATTTACTTGTTTACTTTATTCTATCTTATTATTTGATATGAGCACAGAATAAAGAGGGTTAAAGAGGTCTCATACATGGAGACATACTACATAAAATCAACAACATTGAAGTCAACAACCAAGGTATAGTATATCATAATATTGAAGCCCTCATTTCCCATTTATGTTTTTGATAACCTCTGCCTGGAGAAGGAATAAGAAAAATATGTTTATTATTAGGGATACATAGAGCATTGGGAGGCTTAGTGCATAGAGGTAGACCCGTTATCGTGAGTTCGTGAGGTACCGAGTTCGTACCTCAGCGTTAGCCATGTATGTACCAATGAGTTTTTGCACCATTGTGCAACGCCTGAAACAATAATTTTAATAATCAATTATCTAGTCAATGTTATCAAGTTAACTGCATACAGTCAAGCACACATTTATTGATGAAGGTTGTCGACGATCTTCGGATGATTTTAGTTACCATTTGGGTCCTGCAACCATGGTTCCAGTTTGTCATTTTACCAAACTACCTGTTATTCACCATAAATTCTGGAGCAGGTAAAATAAATAGAAAATATATTTACAGAATTATATAATACTTACACCTGTTTTTCTTTCGGCGGCATTTCGGCAACTTCGGTTTATTTCAGGCTTTTGCTTTCCTTTTGTTTACTAAAATTGTAACAGGTCTTCATGTCTGATCGCTGTCAATTTCAAAATTTTCAACTGTCAAGTGTCAAATTTAGTTGATTTTCGTTCGGAAACTACAGATGCAAATCGTCCAGGACTGTTTTTAAAGCTAGCTATGTATGTTTAAGGAAATCTATGCATGGTTGTTTCTGTCACATTGCGAAAATGAACGAATGAACTGAATTATTAAACAATATTTTCATTGCTGTAGTAACACAGTTTTATCTTTTTTAACACCGTCTTAACCCTGGTGTTAATTTTATCTGTGTGTTCAGTCATGTTAGCGTTTGAGTTAAGATATGGCGGGGTTTAAAATTTTATCTCTCGGGGTTAGTTTAACACCTGGTCTATAATGTTAGGCCCGCAGGTGACCCACTTGATTGTTTGCCTTCCTATTTTATAAAAAACGATAGCTTTAAAGTCCTAAAGCTTTAAAATCAAGCCACTGTAACTGCTTAAAGCCTAATCTGAATATAGATAATTTTGACTTTTTTTTTATGAAATAGGAACGCAAACAAACAAGTGGGTCACCTGACGGTAAGTGATCACCGCCGCCTATAGACACCTGCAACACCAAAGAGATTGCAGATGCGTTGCCCACCCAGAGAGCTAAGATGGAACACCTCTTGTGCCAGTAATTGCACCGGCTGCCCTGCTCTCCATGCCGGAACACAACAGTGCAAGCACTACTGCTTAGCGGCAGGATTAGCGAGCAAGATGGTGGTAGCGATCCGGACCTTGCACAAGGTCCTACCACCCGCGAAACTTTGACTTTGAGGGCGTAAAGTTGTTACCTTTGGTTTGGTTTGGTGTGTGTTTGGGTTGTTGTTACCTTGTTGGCTTCGGCCTTCATCTTGCGGTACTCGGTGAGCGGGGACAGCTTGCCCAGGGTCTCCAGGGTTTTCTTCTCGCAGCCCGGCGCGCGCCGCTCCGAGAGCGGCAGGTCCGATATTATACTCGCTATTTCTATGCAACAACATGAGATAGAGGTCAAATTAAATTTAAAATGCTATATAATGAATGACAACATAAAGAAAAATTAGGGTTATGGCAGGACTCGAACCTGTGACATCAGCATTCCGTGCCTTGCGTTTGCCAGTTTCGCCACATTACCTCTGCCATACCCTGCGAATTTTTTAATGTGTTTCGTCTTTTTACGGTCATTACATTATTGATATTTTTTCTTTGGGAAAACTACCCTCGGTGTCATCTATGAGAAACTTAATCAAGTTATCTATTTTTAAATTTTTCCGATTCATATAGCATTTTAAATTTAACTTGAATGTATGTAAAAAAAAACAAAAAGAAAATCGAAAAAATTTATAATAAATAATTTCGATTACAAAAAAGATAGAGGTCAGTAGGTACAGTAAAAGTAGAAATGGAAGTCAGTTTTTGTTAAAAGTACTTAATGTTAAAGTTTTTTTTCTAAATGCGAAACGGTAAATCGATCTTTAGTGGTCGTCCATAATCACGAGAGGCTCGAAAGGGGGGGAGGGGGTTCGGCAAAAATCACAAAATATCACAAGGGGGGAGGGGTATGTGTAATGAGATATCATGTGTATTTTTTTTCGTTGCACGCACGATTTCTAACCCGAAAGTGGCTGTGAGCGAAAAATGTAATGACACCGGTACTAAAAAATATACATGATTTGGGGGGGGGGGGGGGGGGTATTCTTAAACCTCACCACGTATCATCAGGGGAAGGGAGGTTTATAAAAATGTTAAAAATATCATTTATGTCACAATGGACTGTACTGTACTGTTGCCGGTATGGACGGCGAGAGCTACTCACGCTCCGAATTGCATAGGCGCGTGTTAAATTGTTTATCTACACACATATCATAATTTCTCAATAACGCGTTCAAAAACCATAGAAAATGACCAGCATTATTACAACCAATGTTATTTTAAGAATTTTCTTGTCTGTGGTAGTAGGTAAATCTGTTCTTTATTGGGTAGTATCTCTTAGTAGTCTGTGTTTATTGGTGATTACATTACCGATATCTCGTGACGTTATGAATTTAAATTTGGAACAGCTGTCAAAATTCAAGTTGGTCTCTATTCTAGTATCCACAGATATTAAAACAGTTATCGATACGAAACGTCAATTCAGATGATTTTTTAATTTAAACGCACGACATTTCATCTCGAGTGACATGACAATAGGGAATTCATTCTTTTGTCTATGATTTAAAAAAAACGTTCGTCTTGACGGATAGATCGAATTGCCGCCATACTTGTTTGTTAGTTTTTTGCTGTTACGGTTTTTTGCAGTTATGATATGTGTGTAGATAAAGTAATGTATGCAACTGTATATAATTAGGCCTTAAAACACTCGTGTGATTCTATTATGAAACTCGCTGACGCTCGTTTCATAAAACCACACTCGTGTTTTAAGGCCTCTCATTATATAGCAGTTGCATAAAATACTATAATCATATCGCGTGATGAATAATTTAAAGAATGAATGTCTCCTCAAACGTGTAGGTACCGAAATTTCAAAAGCCCACTCGTGTCGAGCCTGTCAAAGATATTCGGTGGTATAACACTGAACTTCACTAAGCTTCACTGGTCTTGTGAGTCACGTATGAATGAACCCACTATCAAAGTCATCGAAATGAGAAAACGATAGAACTGTGTATAGTCGACCAAGAAATTGCTTGACCACTTTTCGACCGTAATACAAAGGGATAAGGTTAAAAAGTGGTCAAGCAAATACTTGGTCGACTATACAACGTAGTGGCAGAGTCACCGACCATAGTGTATTTGGTAGACTATGTTGGATAGCCTAGTCGCTGCTAGTTATAAAACTTAGCCCTTTCAGACCGGCACTTAAACTACGACGACTTTCGTGGAAAAAAAGAATGATCTTAGGTAAAAATGGGCCGTAGATGACGATTCCGGAGTTAATTTCCGGGTTTTCCGGCTGCATCCCGGAAAAAAAAACCCCTAACAATTGTATTGAATTGGGCCTTTCGGTTTAATCGCACAATTGTGGCACTTACACAATTGTTTTAACTCAGGCCCTATGCTACAAGTACCACCGCACAATTGTTTCAACTGGGGCCGTCCTTTGTATAGATTTACAAATTAATAAGGAGTAAATACAAACAAAACATTACGAAATTAAAGTTATTTATTACAACTATCAACATTTTAATGAAATCTTTGACTTATGAATATAATCAACAATTAAACGCAGTCTTAACATTGAAGTATGACAGAATATTATTTAAAGTAATCTGCAGGTGATTTCACGGGTACAATCGAACGAGGAGTGTCTTCTGGAATTGAGTTACTGGTGAATCTTCTCTGTCCTTATCTTAAACAACTCAAAGGAGTATCATCCTCACTACTACTGCCTGCATCCAACAATGATGAAGTGGGGATATCTTCATTTAGCGGTTATTAAACGTCTTGCTCGTCGCCACTGCCGTCGTCGCCAGAACCATCATTCAACACCTTATACGTTGTGATAAGACTCTGAAAATCCAAAAAATTGTCGAGTCATGCATACTGCTACTACAGCAGTTCGGCCCACACCCTCACAATTGTGTCATAAAACTTCGTTAAGCCATGCCACGGTAATTAATAAGTAAATGGTGTTCAAATTACCACAAACACGTCTATCAAAATCTAGTTTAGGTACCCAATAAAATATAAGTCACTATCCAAGGGAAAAAAAAAACTTATTGTACTTACCTATGTAAAATTCGGTAGCATGATTTTACACTGAACTCGACAGGTCCACACCTGCACGCCGACTGCTAGAGGTACAAAATTTTAACTGGCGGAGACAGTTCAAAACGCGCACAATCGTGCGAAGTTGGGCCCGTTCACTTCTAACGTTTTGGCATCGAATAAAATGCAACTTTGTGACCCGCACAATTGTATTGGCCGGGTCTGAAAGGGTTAGAAGCACTTTATTAACTTACGATAAGATTCAAAGTTGGCTAAATATTGAATGCCCCTCTTCACCTGCTTCACCCCGTCGCAAAGTGGTGACGCTAGGCTTGTAACAATCGAAACAAGTAGGCATACTATTGTCTTCTTATATCGATGATCAAAGTGGTGTTAGGGGAGTACATACCCTGCTGCGAGCGATCCGTGGTGTCGGCGGACGGCGCCGGGCTGTGCGTCTTGCCGCTGCTGATCGGGGAGACGGATGGCGACGCTATGTTGCTGCTTTCGCCGCCTGAAACATTCAAGTATACTTAATATATCTTTATCCTTATCCTCGTAAGGCCCACGTCAAATTTCGTCAAATTTTAAACCATATCGTTTGAGACAGTGAGTTCAACGTCAGTTTGACCTTTAGGACTTGGGCCTTACGAGGATAGTATAAAACGAAGCTATCCGTTCCACGTTTCTTCAGCCGACTCGACACGTGTTTCACCTCTCCACGAGGCTCGACTGTGAGTGTGGGTGTGAGGTGTGAGTGTGTGTGAGTGGTATTTTTGGTGCTGGTGGTTGGGTTATGGTCGCGTTTTGTGTTGTTTGTTTTATTTCATTTACAAAGTATTCAGCACAGGCGTCTTTTAATCGATTGCTGACACTAGGTTCGCGAATTAGCAAGGAAGTTGTTTCCATTAGTATCAAAAAGTAGAACAGAAGACTTTCCTTGTAATCTTTCAGTCAAAGCTATAGTTCCGTGATGATGGCCCATTAAGCAACAGCTAGCTGGCAGGTCCTGGGGTCAGTGGACTTACCAGAAATGTTATGCGTGTCGAGCGACACCGAGCTCCCGGTGAAGTTGCTCTGGTAGCCGCTGCTAGCCTGTGAGCTGGAGTTGAGCAGCTGGCTCAGGGTCGTCTGTGGACAAGTGATGTCATCCATCATCAATTTCCTAGAACTTTTGGCCTTTTTCTTAATTCGGAGTATGCTTTGACCATGATCCCAGATTTGTTAGATTAAATATCCTAGTGGAGCGACCAGGCGCGGTTCCGCCGCTGTGAGCACGGTAGGTATGCCCACTATCCTAATCAAAAACATTTGTAGGAAGCAACGAATCAATCGTGAGCGACTTGTAGGTTCGAGTCCTGCCATTAGGCAGGACTACGGACTACGAACTCACTCACGATTTAAATGCTATGCAATTCAAACACTAAGAAATATCTAGGGATTACCCTAGATTTTTCTTAGTGTTGGAATTGCATAGCATTTAAATCGTGAGTGAGTTCGTAGTCCGTTTCGCACTTGGCCGATTCTCGGTTAGCCGTGTTCACCACCTTTTTTGAGAGTTGGATCCGCGCCTGAGAGCGACAGCCATCTGACCTCCGTCACCCCTGTTACAGGGAAATCAGACCGATAGGATCATGGTTACACATTCATTTAAACGAATATGCAGGTTTCCTTGCGATGTTTTTCCCTTGCCGTAAAAGCGTTAGTTACACAATGCTTAGACAATGTACATAAGTTAGAAAAAGTTATTGGTAGGCATATGGCAACTGCTAGGATCAAACTCGGTTTTGTTTGGTCATACTGCAGATTTCGTTTTAACTAGCTTTTGCCCGCGACTTCGTCCGCGTAGAATTGTTTAATTGAATCAAGCAAACGTGCATCCAACATGCAATCTGCAATATTTCTTGGACAACTTAATGAGAATTAGTTGCTTTGCTGCTCATGACGTCACGGCGGCGTAAACACACTTATCGTTATCCCGTGGGAACTATGCATTTTTACAGGATAAAAAGTATCCTATGTGTTAATTTAGGTTATAAACTATGTGTGTTATAAATTTCATCCAAATCCATTCAATAGTTTTTACGTGAAAGAGTAACAAATATCCATCCATATTTACAAACTTTCGCGTTTATAATATTAGTAGGATGTTGTTCCAGGGACTAACACTTAGGTGGATGACACATGGTTACAAAATTTAAATTTTTAAAATTTTCCGGAAGTTTTTTTCACTTTTTTTTAATCTTTTGATACAGTGAATTTAAATCTACCAGCCGTTTCAATCTATCAGCTTTTATTTTCCGTATTAATTTTTTGTATTCTTGTATTTTTCTACAAAATTACATACATGTCATATCTCCAAAACTAAAGCTGATAGATGAAAACGATTTTTATTTTCAGAATCAGGATGCCATACGTCTACATGAAAGCTAATTAACGGTCCGGAAAAAAAACATTGTAATTACGTGTGATCTTATACTCACAGGCCTGCCTTCAGGCATCTGCTGGTAGCCTGGCTGCATTATCATAGGCTGTTGCATGGCGCCCATGTCGGCCCCGTTGGAGAGGGCTGCAAACAGACAAACACGTTTAACTACTCTAGTATTCGGCTTATTGAATTAAAAGTCCTCTTAAAGTAATCTATTAGCCGCCATTGTCTCATATTTCAGACACGATATCCAGCTAATTTCGCCGCAGTCTTTAAATTAAGACAATTGTATACTTAGTTTTTGTATAGGTTAAAAAAACACTAAATAGACTCAGAAGTGACTTCGCAAAGGTCCAAATCAAATCTGGGATAATAATAATACGGAACGGAAAAGGCAGTCCGTCCTTTTTCGGATTTCTCACTCGCCGTACGAAACGCGGCAAGCTACTACTTTACGCTTGAATTCTGTAAACACTTCAATAAATGAAATGAAGCTAATGTTAAGTGTATGTGACCTAACATGACCGGACAAGTTCTATGTGCGTCCCTTTATGACACTAGTATGACAGAGTCGCAGGGAGGCATAAGTGGAGCCCGAGCCGGTCCTGAAAGTTAAGTACCGGAGAACACTCACGATTCCACGACCCGCCCTGGTTCTTGTAGATAACGTTGCTAGGGTTGGGAACGGCCATGCCGGGGTAGTGGAACTGCCCCGCGCGCGGCTGCGGGGACGGGATGATCCAGGCACTGGGGTACACCGGCGGGGTAATGGCCACGGGGGACAGCGGGCTGGGGTACCCGCCGGGCGTGGGCGGCTGGTTGTACAGCGGGCTGCCCACGTGCAGGTTGGCCAGCTCCAGCTGCAGGTTGTAGGGGGAGCAGGGCGAGTTGGTGATGTTCGGGAGGCCGTGGGAGGGGGAGAAGGGGTTAAACACGCCGAAGTTGGGCATGGCGGTGCTGAAGGCTGGGATGTTGTAGGATTCTGGAACTTCTGCTGTGATTACGGGCTCCTTCCCGCCTAGGAGCTCGCGCCGCGCCTCGTATATGTCACCTGTGGATAATAACGTTATTGAGAAACAGTAGTTAGGCCAAAATTCTTTTTGATGCCTATAAAAACGTCCCTTGTACATTTTAACGCATATCTTTTACTTATTCTGATATTCTTAAAAGAATATTTTATCTTTAAATTCAGAATGACATACGCATACCCGAATGATGACTGTTATATAAATATTTGGGGTCAGAATAAGAGAAAAACTATTGTTTGGTAACGCAGTGGACACTATTTTCGAGGAGTCACGGGGACTGGTAACACATTGGTAATTTGGGTACCAAATGAGACTTTTCTGTAATAAAAAAACCCAGGATGGTGGGAATATTCATAATAAAAATTGGGGCCCGGTTGAGAACTAACGTAATATTACAAGGAAAATATTTCGAGACATCTACAATTTACTAAAAGTGTTTATACATTTTCATCTTTATTTTAGGCACTAAAAAGAATTTTGGCCCAGTTGTTGTTTCAAGCAGCAACTGTCTACAGCAGTATTTTGTAACCTTACGGGCGGAGCCCTAAAATAAAAACAAAAAAACAGCATTGACACGATTTTCAGTACACGCAAGGGTCTTTTTACTGACACAGTCGCGCCATTGTTTCATAATTATATTGTTAATTTTGGCTGTGGACGCCTTAATAGGCTCTCCGATACCGAGTTGAGAAACCATGATCTACAGTGTGGCTGTACCTTGATACATACAAACGAGGGTAGTTTGATACCTATGGTTTCTTGCCGGGAGACGCGTTAGAGGCTCGTTAAGATACACCCTGAGATGCAATTTTTTAATCTCACATCTCACCAAAACGGCCGAAACCGTATGAAAAACGGCTGTTTTGGCTAGCTTTAGTCATCCGGTGAAATTCAAAAATAGCACTCCTGATCCAACAAACAGTTCACACGCCATAGCGTTGTGTTAGCATTGGGATCTTCTTATATTTTACTGTCATTGTAGATCATTGGTTGAACATGTAAATTCCGGAGGTTACCTTAGCTCGAATCAGTTGGATGTGCTAGGAACTCTGAATCTCCTCTACATCCAACATCAGGCTACACTTTAAGCGTGTGTCAAACTAGCCTTCGCGCACTAAGGGTTCCGTACCATTATCTATATTAAATATTTATTTTATTCTGGTTTTTAGCATTTGTAGTTAAGTATAGCGGCAACAGAAATACATCATATTAATAAAACGGCTCACTCACGTATTTTTAAGTCGAAAAATGCCCGACACGTTTCGGACCAGTCCGTGGTCCTTAATCATGAGCCCCCGCGGCGGTGGCGCGACGTCGACTTAAAAATACGTGAGTGATTCGTTTTATTAACACGTCCGAGTCTCATAGTTTTATGTTAGAAATACATCATCTGTGAAAATTTCAACTTCCTATCACGGTTCATGAGATACAGCCTGGTGACGGACGGACGGACAGCGGAGTCTTAGTAAAGTTAGTCTTAAAACGCACGGTGGGCTGAATTGTTTGCGAGTGAAGGTACCCACCAGCGCATCTCTCGATGCCCTTGATCACGACGGAAGCTATGCCCTGCTTGGGCTTGCGGCGGATGTTGATGTACACGTTGTACTTCTGCATGAGCCGCACAGCCGCCTCCGCCTCCAGGCGGTGCGCCTCCTCAGATACGTCGAATATCACCACCAGCGGCAGGCTGCCCTGTTGGGACACAACCACCGATACTATATGAGATACAGGCTGCTAATCAAACTAAAAGCTGAAAACGTTTATGTAAGCTAATTATTGAGTTTCTTCACGACCGGATAGCCTAGTAGTTAGTGGCCCTGACTACAAAGCTTGAGGTTCCGGGTTAGATTCCCGGGAGGGGCAAATGTTTGTATGATGAATATGAATGTTTGTACCCGAGTCGTGGACGTTAAATGTATTTAAGTATGTATTTATCTATATAAGTACTTATATCCGTTGTCTAGTACCCATAACACAAGCAGCTTTAGTTGCTTACTTTGGGACTAGGTCAATTGGTGATAACTGTCCCAAGATATTTATTTATTTATTTATTATTTTTATAAAATGTATGATATCACGACTATTAGGCTCACTATCTGACTACTTTTGAAAAAAACAGGTCGGTAGATCAAATAGTTTAGCTACCACAAAGAAATGTATCCTAAAATCCGACATTTATAAAACTTTCCCAAAAATTGGAAACAAATAAAAACGCTGAAAATGAGGTTCATTTCGGGATGGACTAAGGGCCAGCAACAGCTCAGCGCAGCGGTTCTTTTGAGGGTCCCTGAAGGTCCCCATGGGCCATGGTGATCACTATTTTCATCAGGTGACCCCTGCACGCTCGTTCGCTTTCCAACCCACCCCTTGTTTGTATTTCTGTAAAAGAAAACACTGAAAGGCAAGCGATTTAACGCCACTAACTGCTGTCTCCTTCTTCTGCCCCCTGATGTGACACAACTCTACTTAAGGAGGGGTATGTTCAGGTCATCAGCGTCAGGCAACATGATCTGAATGTTGGTGGCTTTCATGATGACCTTCAACTGCACTTACCACTAACTGCTGCCTCGCTGTATAAACATCGTTGATCTAGCTCGTGACTGACGTAACTCTACTTAATGAGGGGTATGATCGGGTCATCAGCGTTAGGGAACATGTTCTGAATGTTTGTGGATTTCATGATGACCTTCAACTGCACTTACCACTAGCTGCTGCCTCGCCGTATATACATCTTTGATCTGGCCCGTGATAGTGACGCAACTCTTCTTGATGACGGGTATGTTCGGGTCATCAGCATCAGGGAACATGATCTGGGTGTTGGTGCCCTTCATGATGACTTTCAACTGCTCAGCAGCTCTGCCCACCACAACTGAGTGGTGTATGGGAGAGATTTCGAGGGACATTTGCACGTTGGTTTGGCTCTGTAAGAGAGAAGCTTCATCAAATATTTGTATGTAACTGATTCTATTCTATTTGCGGCTAACGAGCGTAATACCTAAGCCATAAAAATGTACAAATTTAAAACAATTCAAAAACAATAATAATAAAAAAAAGCAGTACTTTTGTCTCACGCAATAGCTTAGTTGTTAGTCCATCGTTTTTCTCCCTACAGTCTTGTACGATTGAGGTCCCATCTTTCAACAATAGTCTTTACGCCTAGCGGGGGCTGCGTCTGCTCGTGTCCCTATGATGCGGGCAGGGACAGCATCTGCCCGGTGTACCCATCACATTTCATTAAATTGTCTAAAGGGCCTCCACGTGTTGGCTTCGGCTCTGCGCACGCCTCCCAAAGGTCCGGGGCTATATTGTCCCGTAAATGGGAAAGACATACTTACGTAATAAAATGAAAGATTATTATTGTAAAGTAAAATGTTTGGTAATAAAAAAGTGTTGCTTTATGGTCCGCCCATTTCCATTAGTCGGGTATCTACTCCGAATTTTCGTGTTCTATCGCAACTCTTCTTGATGACGGGTATGTTCGGGTCATCAGCGTCAGGGAACATGATCTGAATGTTGGTGCCTTTCATGATGACCTTCAACTGCAACTTACCACTAGCTGCTGCCTCGCCGTATAAACATCTTTGATCCATGACCCGTCTTACCTATTCTGCTGAAGCTACATAGTCATTATGTGTCGACTTACCGCGAGCTGTCCGCACATATAGTTCATCAGAAGCCCCGTGGCCTCCATGGTGCCTTGCACCTCCCACTGCACGCCCTTCACCACCAGCAAGTTCGCGTGCAATTTGGGCCGGTTCCGCAGCATCACCTGGTTTCACATCAAAACAAAATATAAGTACGAACTTAAGTCACTCGATGGCGTGCAGTAAAGACTTAAGAACCTTGTCGTTGTAACATATGAAATGAGAGTGGCTCGAATTTGTCACATTACTGACGGCGATAAGGTACTAAAATGTTCAGCTATTTCTGAGGCTGACCGAACTACGCCCTGCGTTCATAAAATTATGAAGGAATAGTATTTAGAAAAAAAAGAGTTCACAAACGTAATGAGACATTGCTATTCAGATCACGTAGGCGTTACCTACATCAACATTATTATGGAATTTATTGACATTGATGCTTTTTTGTTCATTGTACAGTCAGCAACGAAAGTCCATGAACACATCCTAATTTCCAAAACACCTGCACACTATAAAGTTCCATATGTCACTGAACAGGCTGATGTACAAATGTCTGTGGACATTTGAGAATAACAAAAGTCAATAAACATCGATTTTTCAATAGTTGCTGAACATGTCTGACTACATAATTAGCTGATATGTACAATATCAATAGTCGCTGAACATGTCTGACTGCAGAATTAGCTGATCTCTAAATTATCAATAGTTGCTGAACATGTCTGATTGTATTTAAATGTAATTTTGCTCTTAACGCAGTTCAACAACTTATGGACAAATGACCTGTTTAGTGACTTTTGTAACGTTATTGTGTTCGGCGACTTTCGTTGCTGACTGTACTTTAGTATATCAGTGTCATCTAGTTTTCATACTACAATATATCAAAATTATTTATGCTTTCATGGTAAACAAGTAAATAACTGCGCTGTTGTGTTGAAAATTCGACATTTTAAATAATACAATAGTATAAAAAACTGGTGCTGAAATAAATAAAACAGTAAAACTAGATTATATAAAATAAATAGGTATACTAAGCAGCAGGTATAGCTATTTAAGATACAACTCTATTGTCAATAGGATAAGAGCGGGCATGCATGTGACAACGATAATCCGGCGTACATGGCTAACTCGAAGAGTTTTCGTATTGTCGGCCTTTAATAGTTCATACGTAATGTACTCTGAATTGTCGTTGCAACTTGACTTACATATGTTAGTTTGAAAAGACGGGCCCTGGAGTAAATCTTTTGCGTTCTTCGAGGGTTCATCAACGTCTACTGCTGATTGTAGCCCCTTATATAACCCTTAAGGTGGTTCGCTGCGTATGAGGCGGGAATTTCGAAACTTTCACAGTTTTTAATTTATTGTGGTTAAATGGTGTGATTTTATTTCAATTTAAGTAGTTTTCCGGCAGTAAAACACTGTTTCTTAAGGCACTGTATTTTGTTTTTGGCAATTCAAGCTCCTGATTTTAAATAATAGTGCATTAAGGTCGTAACAGTCCGTTGGAACATAAAGTGCATCATTATTTAAAACCAGTAACTCGAATTTCCAAAATCATAACACAAACGCGTAAAAAACAGTGTTTCACTACTGGATAACTACTTGAATTGAAAGTCTCTCTATTTGGCCATAATAAATTAAAAACGGCAAACAATTTGAAATTCCCACCTCATCGAAGCGATCCACCTTAATACTAAAAATTATATCCCAAGTAGCGAACAAGTGCTATAAAAGCTGTATAGTAGCTGTATAATGGTGATCGTTTGTATACAGCTCTTATAGTGCTTACGTGCTACTTGGGACGGATGTAGTCTGAAATAAATGCATTTTTTACATAAATAAGGCAGTCTTACTTGTACGTTATACTGCTCCTGTATTTGCTGTACATAAGGCGAGTTGATGTCAGGCAGCGGCTGGGAGGGCGCCACTATCGGCAGCTCGAAGCAGAAAACTAGCGGCGTGAGCGCCTGCAATTATGCAATAGCAAAATTACGAGGTTGAAGTTTCGTTACGACGAGTGACGCCAGTGAGAAAATCGCATGGTCATAAAATAAGGGGCCATCGATATAAGAAGACAATAGATCTGCTTACTTGTTCGGAAACCTAGCGTCACCACTTTGCGACGGGGTGAAGCAGGTGAAGAGGGGCTTTCAATATTTAGCCATTGGTTCAACTGTTGAATCTTGTCGTAAGTGAATAAAGTGCTTCTAAGTTTTCTAACTAGCAGCGACACAGGCGTCGGATAGCAGAAGTAAAAATTCGACGCCAATTTAAAACGTACGAAACGCAGAGCTGTTTACTTGACAATTGGCACATACAGTTTTATTCAGGCTAACCAACATAGTCTACCAAATAGACTATGGTCGGCTACTCTGCCACTGCGTTGTACACAGTTCTATAGTTTTCTCATTTCGATGTAAAGGGCCTATCTAGCTGAGGGCGAGTCATGGTCTGCCAAAATAATCTTCAATCGAGACATTTTTATTTGGCAGACGTCCGATTGTCTCAATCAATTAGCCCTCTGGCCGTGAGGTGCAATTTTTGAATCACACCAGATGACTAAACCTCACCAAAATGGCCGAATCTCTATAAACAACGGCCATTTTGGTAAGCTTCAGTCACCCAGTGAGATTAAAAAATCGCACTCCAGGCTTAATTTATCCCTCGCTGCGTCTCTGCCAAACTAGTGTCCAACGAAACGGATGGACATAGAGAACTAAATCTCGCTGGTAATGTTAGGGCCACAGAAGTTAGCCCATTCTTTTTAAAAAAAAAAAATAAGAAATAGGAGGTAAACAAGCACGTGAGTCGCCTGATGGTAAGTAATCACCACTGCCTATAAACACCAAAGATTGCAGATGCGTTGCCAACCCAGAGGGCTAATATAGAGTACCTCTTGCGCCAGTAATTACACCGGCTGTCTTGCTCTCCACGCCGGAACACAACAGTGCAAGCACTGCTGCTTAGGGGCGCGATTAGCGAGCAAGATGGTGGTAGCGATCCGGGCGGCCTTGCACAAGGTATCACCACCCGCACAGTATCAATATCCCAGTACAGTAAGTTTCATCATTCAATATATTATTATTATAAACCCAGCGGTCGCCGTGTGTCACCATTAGACTGCGTTTCCACCAGAGATGTGCGAGGATGCGTAGCGAGGAATGTGTTTGTAAAGAACCAATAAGCCGTTTCCACCAGAGCTGTGCTGACCGAGGCGAGGTAAATGAAGCGATTCTATTGGTTCTTACAAACACATCCCTCGCTACGCACCTTCTCACATCTCTGGTGGAAAAGCAGCCTAAAACGGGTAGGGACAGTTTCCGCTCGACGTACCCTTCACGCTTCATTAAACTGTCTAAAGGACCGCTACGTGTTAGCTTCCGCTCCGCGCACGTCTCCCTAACGTCCGAACGCTATTGTCCCGTGAAAGGGAGACGTAGAATAAATGATCCCGACTTGCATTGGCGATCCTTTGGCTCTAAATAGCGTATACCTGTACCTGTGACGTCATCGGGCCAGGTTTTAAATATCTCTCCCTTCCTAACATAAACTTCGAAACCCGTTCATTATTGCGCATTTGTAATGTCATCATGTATCTATATCGACCACACACACACTACATCAAATATGAAAAAATTCTTCAACTTAAACATCTTTCGCGGGTTCAAAGAATGATCAAACCGGAACAAATTACCTTGCTACTCCGCGAAACCTAACCTTTAGGTTTCGCGGAGTAGCAAGATAGTTTGTTCCAGTTTGTTGAAATGGACCTCCACAACGTAACGCCTGAATCTATTAATTATTCAAAGAATGGTGTCTACTTCTCACGCTTGCCCACAAGCGACTAAATGAGATGCGGTCCCAGGGCCATAACTCCGTGTGACAATTTTTCTGTTCCGTTCAGCGTACAGAAGTCTCTGGACTTAGGCATTAGGGATGCCAATGAAACAGGGGCGTAGCTACCCGAGGGCTAGAGTGCCCCAGGGCCCTCAAGTTCAGTTGACTCCTGGCCAGCATCGCTCGAACTCTAGCTGTCACAATCGCAAATATCCCCCGACCACCAGAAGTAAAGTACATACATACCTATTTATATAACTCGGCTATTTTTTTTTTAAGAAATAGGAAAGAAAACAAGCAAGTTAGTCACCTGATGGTAAGTAATCACCATCGCCTATAGACACCCGCAACACCAAGAAGATTGCAAATGCGTTGCCAACCCAAAGGACTAAGATGGAATACCTCTTGTGCCAGTAATTACTCTCCACGCTGAACACAACAGTGCAAGCAATGCTGCTTAGTGGCGGGATTAGCGAGCAAGATGGTGGTAGCGATCCGGACGGACCTTGCACAAGATCCTACTACCCGCAAATATACTATACGATCCCATTTGTTTTTAATGACCTATGGTCACCAAGCTACGTCGCCAACTTACCCGCACTCTCGCCCTGGCCCTCTCCACGCGCTCCATGTCACCAGCTATGGAGACCTGGTTGCTCTTCTCGATGGAACTGGTCCGGTTGGAGTCGGGGAAGTGGATGTGGCAGCCGGTCTCCTCCATCACGCGCTTTATGGTCAAGCCCCCCTGGGAATTGAAGAATTAAACGTAAAAAGCGTCTTTATCACATAGAACAGTGTGTCTTAATCTGTGGTCCGCGGACCACTGGGGGTCCGCGAGCATATGTATGGGGGTCCGCAGTCTTATCTATGGACCATTTAACAATCATAAATAAATGCCACCAAAGGTCTTGTAATCGCTACGTACGCATATATTTTTGTAATTTGTAGTACTAAAATAAATGTTCCGAAATGTATTGCTGCTTTTTTTATTAAGGAGGTCCGTAAAATAGTGCTTGATTTTCTAAGGGGTCCGTGAACAAAAAAGGTTAAGTAGCGCTGACGTTGAACATGACGCTTTCTTTTCATCTAGGACTTAAAATTAGGTTCTAGGCTATGTGAGGATGCCATTAGTTCAAGTAGCGAACGCCGTTACTATTTAAGAACTCGAGGTGAAACGCACGTAGATCGTGTACTTTAAGTGTCTAGTGGTGGTGGTTTATAGCTGACTCTGTGTGATGTGTTGTTGTATGTGGAAGCGGAGGAAGGTGGGTTTTAGCATGCAGACGCAGCTTTTTGCACATGCACAGCACTGGTTCCGCGGAGTAGCAAGGTAGTTTGCCCCAGTTAATTGATATTCGCCTCCGCAATGTAACGCCTGAATTCTGAAGTTCTGAATTTGTTAATTATGTAAGGAAGCTCCGTCGCGGTGCTAAAGATGACTGACAGAGATAAACTTAACTTATCTTTCAGTGCGACTCATTATAAAGAAAGAGATGGGCTAAGGTAAACTTGTGTTAGTTATAAAAGAGCTATTGAGCGGCGTGCAAGGAAAAAATTGCAATGGCTATGATCACTACCGGTTTCGTACGTCATCAAGGCTAAACTATTACCAAGTTAATGAGAAAAATTGCATACTTTTTTTTTTACAGAGAATTACGATGATGCATTTTTATACCCTACTCACATATTGTAGTGGGTGAGGATTTCTTCGTGTAGCCTCACAAACAACTCTTTCATTTCTTTCTTTCTTTCTTTTTTTTTTCTTTGTGTTGTCATTACAATTTTAATTTAATAATTTGAATGTTGAAAACATTAAATTTTGTAACCGAAATTTCTTTCGATTTTTATTTTAAATGTTTTTAACATTCAAATTTTTTCTTTGTGTTGTCATTACAATTTTAATTTAATATGTTGAAAACATTTAAAATAAAAAATCGAAAGAAATTTCGGTTACAAAATATAACTCTTTCATTTCATTACATAATGCATATTTCCCTCTTAGGTTTTTTTTACCTCAAACTGTTGGATACCGGCAACGGAAATAGGCACATTTAGTAACAAAAAAAAGTACCTAGGCAGCCAAAGCAGCAAGTCATAGCAACGAGCATAATAGATAAACCGAATGGACACAGGAAACGGCGATGTTGTATGAAGTGTGTGTAAACGTTTGCAATTACCGCGGCTATTTCCCTTAAATTACTGATTTTCCCACGGTACAATGCGACGCGGGCAGTGTGACCATATGTGGCAGGATCCGACCTTTTTGGCAGGTTTAGCCCTTCATTTTGACTTCTGGCAGGATCGGTTGAAGTTTTCAAAATCTGGCAGTATCTGGCAGGATTGCAATATAAGCTGGCACGTTTGGCAGTATAGCCTTAGACTGGGTTCACAGTAAGCATTTGCGTGCGATAAAAACGCAAAAAAGTGGCCATTGCCCAACCAGAGACAGCCATTGCCGCGTTTTTCCGTTTTTATCGCTCATAAACTCTGATTGTGAACCCAGTCTTAAAGGAGCTTAGCCATAAGAGTTTGGCTTTGGCAGCATTTGTCAGTTTTCTAGCCTAAGTAGGGCAGGATCTCTAATTTCAAGTTGGTCACACTGGACGCGGGGATAATGATATGGTGCCAGGAACAGAACACATGAATAAAGTTGATCATCGATTTCATGAGGTGAGAAGCGTCTAAATCTGTTGGACGAGACCGATCAGGGCCCACGACCTCAGGCATCTGATAATGCCATCTGTAACCCCAACTTTAAATCTCGGATTTCATTCGTAGTATATAGGTAACGCAACGAGAGTGAGGTCACGCACACTGCTACATGTCATGTGTGTGTGTCCTGGAGTGTCTCGTTCGAATATTAAAATTTTCCTATTGTTTTGTATGGCGCTGGTAGTTGTTTAATCGTTGACCTCAGGTCTCGTTGCGTTAATAAATACAGACTAGTAAAAAAACCTCCCTTCTGGCGGCAGCCGGGTAAAAGGGAGCGTTAATGGGGGGGGGGGGGGGGAGGAGCTTACCTTTCCAATGATATGCGAATGATCGGTGTAGCTGACGTCAATCTTCATTGTAACACGGTTGCTCTGTTAACAAAAAAAAAATGGGTTATAATTTTTAATAGAGTACAAATTAAGTAACCATACGATTCTAAATACTACCGATGGACGGATGGAAATTTATTATTATTATTTTATTTTATTTCGTTGCGGGAACCCGCTGGATCCAAGCAGCACAAGACCGGTCGTTGCGGCGATCCTTGGGAGAGGCCTACGTCCAGCAGTGGACGTCTTTCGGCTGAAATGATGATGATGATGATGATGATGATGATTTTATTTTTTATTAGCGACGGGCCCCTTCGTACCAGTACAAAAACCTCTAAATGACAGTGAAAACCGTATCAAAATCAGTTGCGTGGTTTAGGAGGAGAATGCGGTCGAACATACATTATAAAAATTTAGGACGGACAAGAAAAAATAGCTACTTTACTTTATACTATGTAAAGACAAAGAAAAGAATAAAGCTGATGCAATGATGTACAAAACTTATTTAGTATGGCATGTACTAAACTACCGTTTTGACAAGGCATTTTCTACAAACTGGAACAAATTACCTTGCTACTCCGCGAAACCAGTGCCGGGCTCGTGCAAAATAGCTGCGTCTGTGCGACACATATATGTTCATGCAAAACCCACCCTCCTCCGCTTCCACACGAAACAACATAGGTATATCACACAGACTCAACTACACACCACTACCACTAAACACTAAAACTACACGATCGACGCGCGTTTCGCCTCTATACGAGGCATCATCAAGATCGAACAGTACGACCGTCCGCTACTTGAACGAAAATAATAATTACCTACTATTGTAATTTGTTCTAGTTTGTTGATATGGACCTCCGCAAAGTAACGCCTGAATCTATTAAGCATTTTCTACTTTCGATCTAACAACATAAAGCTATAATTCAAAGCCGATTATAAATTCGCACCGCAAAAACGCGCGAGTGAGAAAAACTCTTAGAAAACAAATTGTTAGTGGATTCGCATAGCTAAATTTTCGAAATTCATCCAAAACCTAATGGTTCATAAATCTATTAGTACCGTTTACATAACCATACATTACCCAGCAAACAACTTCAGCATAAATCGAGTGGAGGGGGTAAGTTTGCGCATACACACTACTAGAAACGGCTACTGCGCAGTCAAGGTCAATGCTCAAGTTGTTTGCCAGGAACTGTAGCATTTAAGTGGCTGAAGATACGACACAGAAATGGATAGCGAATTCGTTTTATACTACGTAAAAAAGCTAATAATTGTACTTTGTACTCAAATCGGCAGTTCCTACACTACACCAACTCCATCTCTGTTCGATTTTTATCGAGTCGTCATCGAGCGATAATATATTCTCCTCTCCTCTATAGTCAATACAGCAGTAAGAAGTACTTAATTTTTTTAAATCCCGGGCCATGCGGTGTGGCTGCGAAGATGGTACCACACTAACCGAGCTATCATCGATCGATGGCACGATCGACGTCGATCGATGCATTAGCTTTGGCTGATGGACGGATACCGGACTGTCACTCCATAATTAATGATGGATCAACTCGACGGTTCGTCGAAGATGGATTGGCTCGAAAAGTCATTTATCTGATGATGGTGCAGTTAGAGCAGATATCGTCAGACGGTTAAGTCAGTCCAAGAGGTTGAACAGATCCACACAAGCTCTCTCTCACCTTTTTGACTTCTTCAATTGTGTAGATATATTTGATGTCGACTGTACCAGTAGTAAATTTTACGACCATTACGAAGTGCTATAACAATAATAGAACTCAGTAATGGTCGTACAATTTACAAAATCAAAAGTAAAGTATGCAAACACATCGCTTATTGTCACGATCGTAACTTATGTGACTAAATTACCGAAACAGTTTTCAGAACATTAAAAACACTCACTCTAGTATCCAGTAACTGCATTATTTTCTCTCTCGCTAATTTCACATCATCGACTCGGCCAGCGACTCTCACGTGTGGATCTAAATCACATAAACAAATCACTCTCATTAAACTTATTAAGTCCACTATCTTGGCTATTCAAACATAAACATAAATTACCAAAAAAATCCGTAAACTTATTATTACGTATCCGCCTAATTAGATTATACAATAATTCATCACTATTCTCCGTAGAATTCATGATAACTTCATTTAAAACGCGCGAGTAAAAAAATTTATTGCAATTTTGTGTTGCATGTAACGGACGCGGAATGAATAATTTCAAATTTTATGTAAAGTCCGCCCGACTGGCGCCAAAGCGCGACTTTCGGGCGCCACCGAGCGCGGCAAATTTTGACCCCGTTCATAGAGACTAACTGAACTTTTCGATTGCGTTCAGAAATACTGTTGCAATTTTTTCCATGTTGGTATTCAGTGTTTTTATATAGAACTAAAATAATAGATAGATAAACAAACCTTTTTTTGAGCGGGCTCCTATTTTTAAACGCGTTGGCCAGTTAATCAAAGTGTTTGTATCATTCATGATCTGCAAGCAAAACAAAGTTTAAATAAGTTCCTTCTGAATTGAGTAGGTATTAGTTTGTTAAAATTAGGAACAGCGTTTATACCCGGTGAAAGAAAGCTTGTGCCGTTTGAGGTTCATCCAAATTATCTGCAAAGATAAAAATTAATTATTTTGACTGGTTAGTAATATTTGATTAATGTTTTGTGTTTGTCGTTTGAACTTTTGATGCTCACCAGCCAGCATTGTCTCCAAGCGGCGTCGGTCAACACGGAATCGTTCTTGGTATACATCTTCGACACTATTTAGGCCGAGGATGACTGCTAATTTTTGAAGGTCCTCGGCAGATGTCGAGTTACTAGTGCCGCTTTCAGAGGCCTGAAATAAGAAAAAATCTTCGGACACCTACGGTTTCAGCAGCTAATTAAACTGTATTTTCTTGGCTTAAGGGGTGAAACTACCCACTATACTCATACCGTGGTCACACCTGCTACAAATAGCGCTAGGGGTCAAAAGTTTACAAAGGGATGAAAGTTTATGTCGATTCGCTTTGATTGCGATAGAAGGCGTGATCTGAGCAACTGTAGTTAAGAATTTTTTAACAGTTTAGTGAACTGTAAATCACGTCCCAACTTGAAGTTATTTTTTTATACATTTTCCAGATACTGTGATAATTACACGTGTAAAAAAAAGTCGAGTGAGTGTAATATTATTAGCAATTTCGTGAGCATTGACTGTACAAAGAAATATATTACTTAACTAAGTACATTGCTCGTACCAAAATAAATGCGGTGACATGTTGGTGATGTAATAACAATCATGAAATGATTGTCTAGTATTTTTTGAATGCACAAAGGTGATGCTTTTTAGTCACGCTACGCTCATTTCCAAAATGGCGGATTGTTAGTTAAAAACTATACTAAGTTTTAAAATAAATTAGTTTGTGTGTGCAGAAATAAAAGAACTCACCTCACTGATTGTATCCTTGTCCGAATTGTTTTTAAATTCTGATAAATGCGTTTTAACTGTTAAAAAATTACCGGAGGCCATGATTTTTTTAACAATTGAACTATGTGCAATATACTGTTGCTGTAATAATTAATTATTATTCGCTCAACAATATAATTAAGTTCGTTTTGGACAAGTACATTATTACATAAATAACATTTAATTAAAAAAAGCGTATACCAGAACAACTACACGTATTGCTTTGCCGAACCTATGTCACGAAGCAGCTCGCTGCTCGTGTATCAGATTGAAAATTAATAAAGAGGGTACACTATTTTTCTACCGTTTAATTTTGAAATTTAAATTGCAGGAATTAACGATCTATTCATAAATAAACGTATATCTATAAATACACACATGCCATTAATGAATCGATTTCTTTATTTTCACAATTGTCAAAAACTGATATCATGAGCCTTTGAATGTACCCCTTTATTTTTTTGTTGTGCAAATGCATGAGTTGCGTAAATAGATGTTAATCTGTGGAGGCCTGGCAGCAACCGACCAATCGCAGCGCATCCCGCCACAGGACGTAGCCATCGAGAAAGCGCCAAGACGTTTCGCGGGTTTTAATTTTATTTTTAGTACTGATTTCGCCACAGCGTCGAATTAAAAGTTATAAATCAACGACATTATTTTAATAATAAAATCTATTTTCTAACTATTATATTAATTGTCAATTTTCAGGTAACTTGTTATTATCAAGTTTAATGAGATCGTCGAGCTGTATTTATTTAGTCAAGTTTTCTTTGTCGTATTGCCGCCAGACTTATTTAAATTATAAACAAAAACAGCGTATCAAAAATAACAAGATTTCTCTTCTAAAATATTTGTATAGTTATTTATTTTTATACAAACCACTAAAGAGTGGCTTATTTGCTGAAAATATAGCATAAAACCTTTAATGAAAGTCATTGAAACGGAACGCAGCGCTCCCTCCGTTAAAATAAACTATCTCGTAATCGCCACATGAGGTCGCGCCAGTCGGGTTTCTGCGCTTGTCGGTGATAGTTGTGCGTGCTTCTTGGCTCTAGAATTTTCGTATTCTAATAATTTTATTTAGGTTTCATTACAAATTAAGTTAACTTCACTGCAATCGACTAAATTAGTGCGGGCTCTTATCTGTGTTATATTTGAATTGTTTAGTGTATTTTAGTAAGTTACTGTAGTGATCATTTAAGGTGAGTTGAACTGAACTGAAAGTTATATTTTCGTCGACTGTTGTTAATCAGTTGGCAAGTTTCACTTTTGGTGATTAATTGATTATGTTAGCATTGTTTTAGTGGCTTTACCGAATGCTGTAATCCTGGTTTAAGTATTGTCAAAGCGTAGCTGTTAATTTAGGCACCATTCGGTTTAACAGCGGCCGGTCAAAGCGGGTATTGTTACAAATTTACCTGCTAATGTTCTATTCAGAACGTGGTCGATTAGCTCAGTTTTTGTACGTATACTTGGGGAGTTGTTTTACAGACAACAATGAATGGTGGTTTGCGTCACAAAGTCATGAAAACTACCCAATATTGTTTTTAAATACAAGATTCCAAGGCAATTTCCACCCTTTTCTTTCAGTCCCGCAGAACGTTGGTCAGGCAGGTAGTATAATATAAGTTAAAACTATTGAAATTTGACTTTTGTAGTGGTTTAAAATGTACATAATGTAGATTTTTTGATAATACCGCTCCGATGTTTTCGCAAATATGCTAGGGACCCGCCCCGGCGTCGCATGGCATGGGTAGCCTAAGACGCGCACCGAGGGTTTCTTCCATTCCACTACACAAAACATTTTTACTACGGGGACTGCTGATCGTGAGATACAGAGTTGGATGCCCAGCGGTCGCCGTTTATCAATTAATTTTATTACTAAGTAACTTAATATAACCTTACTACTTTCGTTTTGTAACTAACGCCCTTGAGGCGAAGTAAAACATCGTGAAGAAACCTTATCCTTACTTAGTTTAATTCAAATGTTAATTGTTGATGTAAACATTTTCATAAATTTATTAAACAATCCGGAGCACTCTAGCTGTTGCGGAAATATAACGTTGCATCCCTTTCTAACCAGAAGCGTGTGCGAAAGGGATGGAGACCTACCTAATTTACGTATGCGATAACTCTAGTGTGACATGTTTATCGCCAACTAATTCAAGTGCAATAAAACAATCTTGATCCTTGAACATATTTTTATTGATGTGCTATAAATTTTGCCTAACGCGTCCGAGGTGCAGTCTATTATTTTTATAAAGCCATCGAGAAGAATGTACAAAGCAATTAAGTATATGAATGCAGCACATTTGCATATGGCACGTCATTGGGTTGGAACATTGTTCTCGTGTTAATGAATATAAATATACGTCCACTATTCCGTTCTATATAAACACAGTGGGTAGCTGAATTTATTGTCTATTATGCTCTAGCGATTTTTCGGACGATAAAATTATAAGTTTTTTTTTATGAAATAGGAAAGCTTACAAGCAAGTGGGCAAGATACTTCTAGTAAGTAAATAATACATTAACTTTGTTTTACAATCATTATGACATTAATGACAGATATGTATAGTGTGGAAATGTGGATAAGAACAAGATGCAAAGACATGATAACATGTTTCGAGCTAAAGTTTCACCAAATCCTATCTTTTCAGACTTACACATTTGCGTATAAAAAACTTAATGTGTTGGTGGTGTAGTGTATCCATGCAGGACCACTAAATATGACAATAAAGTTTGGCTTTTTATGATAAGTGGAAAACTTTAGACATTAGACAGACTAGAACTACAAGTCAAAGAAGTCTTGAAAATGTACTCCATGGAAGTCCGGAAGTTTATTTGACAATGTTGACGTAAACTACCTATTTGTTACCTAGTTGCTAGTCACAATAACAAAGTTGTTTGTTTTTAAATTTCGTTGAGTTGATATTTGATAAATTGTTGAGGATGGTTGTGGTTTAGACGGTATGATGTATCTCGTGTTTGATTCATAGGTTTCTGTATATACCTACAGATTGGATTATAATAAGGTATTTGCGTGAAAAGCAAAATTTTGCCTTTTACCTGGATAATTAAACACTATTGTAAATGAAACATTCTGCATAACAACATTACAAGTAAACAAATGAGCACAAAGGCAATCTTACCCTGTGACGGATCTTTTGCTATATTAGTTAGTCCGTTAGAAATAAACTTTAACAAAACATCCCATTTAAATACCTACATTAGTATGTTTCACAGGCAGGTAAACAGTAGGTAGACCGACTGCAATGTTTATTTTATCGACATCGTCTAAATTAAAAAAAAAGATTCGATATATTAATATCCAAAATTATGAATGCAAGGCGTCAAGAATAATAATTCCCACACATGACAATCCCATTGGTGACAATGCAAAAGCCCTGTTAGATTCGATAAATCGATGGGACCGCGTCATGGGCTGACGTGCGGTGCAACCTTGAGGTTGTCAGACCAAAATAGATTGCGAATCTGCGATTTTGCTAGTTATTTCAGCTGAACAGTTAAGCTTAATCCTTTTTGGCAGTCAATCAGAACCTTGAATTCTCTTGGAGCATGATTGCAATATTCTTTCAAAATATGTAATTCTTTAAAAGATTTGTTAAAAGCCCTTACTTAATAACTTCTGCAGTCAAACTTTAGACAATAAAATGGTGACTATTGACTCCACATGTCTTTAGTTATTGTTATGTTAAATGTAGGTACACTTGTACCTAGGCCAATAAATATCTGATTAGGTATCAGGTAATCGTCAGTGCGTAAGTCCCTTTTGTACTTGATCAATTACTTCATTTGACTAACATTTTGATCCTGTTTATCGTCTCTTCTACTTATAAAATCCTGTTCCTGTAAAAGTACTTTCTTTTTTTGTAACCTCATTTATTGTCCGTTAATTCACAGACAGCAGTCATCGATTTCCGTTGCAAAAACGTATTCTTTTTAAGCACTGGACCGTAAAAGGAGAATCCGTTACTGGCGCCAATTGATAGTCGCCAAATGCCTCTGAGTGTTCAAAGGCGAATTGTGTAATGCTAATGACACAATAAAAAAAATCTGGTCTTTTCACATAACGCTATGTCAATACTCAATACCTTCTCATTATACTCGGGACACTGTAAAATTCTAATGCCCATTTCAAATCGATTTTAAGTCCCCCTCAGAATTTGTCTCCCTCTTTTCTGCTCGCCCTCGGCCCTACTTGTATTTCCATGATAATACGTGTTTTACGAGTGCAAAATTCTACAATATTTCAGAAATATTTTTCTCTGTAAGATAATCCTACTTGGCAGGTCCGTTTCTCATTTATTCACGCTTCAATAGATACTTGTGAAAAAACAGAACATGCAAATTGCGTACGGCCTCACACCCGTATCATGCTAGGTACGTTATCGCAAATTAGCTGTCACATTTTAACTTTCTCGTCACACATACCGAGCTGTCGAATTTAAAGTGCGAAAAATAGACGAACAAACTCATCAAGATTATTTGGACTTCTATGTTTGAACATTTGAATGCTAAAATCCTACGTATAATTTCTATGATTAACTTTACAGTTGGCTAGTTAAGTTGGGCCTTTATGAGTAGGTCGAATGATTGTCAAATCGTTTAATGAGTAAATAAGTGTCATATTGGGGTTACCTGCGCGCTGGAAAGTGATCGCATTTTTTGCGAGGCATGTCAATAATATTTTGATTGCAGTACGGTCTCCATTTCTTCGCAGCATGTCTGCAACTGACGTTGAAAGTTGGAATTTAAACCTATTTCCGGAATCGTTGATTTTTTCATGTAACGTGCCCCCTTTATCGGTTTGAGTGTTCTAAATAGTGGTAGCTTCTGGCGCGCTTATAAAAACTTAATTATGTTTATCCTTTATTAACATTAGTTCTTTTTTGCAGATAAAGTCATTCCAGAGACGTGCGCCATGTCTAAAACAGAAAAGTCATTTCCTAGAAACTTTACAGGTAAGAACTAAATTTTTAATTGAAATTGAATTTTGGGAATTGTGTTCAAAAGCACGTTTCATAATATTTCTCAAGTCATTTAAAATAATTGGCATTGCTAAAAGGATTTCAGTGCTTATATAGTGATACAATGGTTGCGTAGCTGACTATGGGTGGGTTGATTGTGGTGACGTTTTACCGACGCCTTGGCATATAGCCATGCTAAATTTAAACCCGTGAAACTGTTCAACCAAGACTGATATCGCACTTCCGGCGTAGTTATCCATTTGGGAATCTCATTTTTCGCATTCGCTTGTTATTAATTTGTTTATTAATTTTGGTGTTTGTCAATTTGTACGATTGGGTAAAGTCCTAGTGAATTTTGACCCACTTTCAGTGATAAGATTAACTTGAAATTGTTATACTACTTAAATCTGATGACGGGAAAATAATAAAGTAAGGACAGCAAAAAGCTTATACATATGATAATGAAATTTCTAACAAAAACTTATTTTATTCTGCATCAGTCGCGTACTTATGGCTAAATAACTATAATTGTTTTTAGTACGCTTATAGTTTGTAGTTATTGTAGGTATCATATTATTTTCTAATGATAATATTCAATTAATTGTGAACTGATTAAAACTAGTCCTTTATTTAAAAATTAACCAATCTTCCTTATAAACATCCGGTAAGAAATTCCCAAGCTCTTAGAAAGTAGCTATACGAGACATCGACGTCCTTGCCTGATAAAGAACTAGTTATTTTATTAAAACCAGAACTGATGATCTCTATATTACAGTCAGTAGGTTAGTGTAGCATTTGTTTCACGCTCGATTGTATATTGGCACAAAAAATATGCAAAAACCTGTCGCGCATGACGTTAGTAATTAGAATAAATGTCTAGTAACGCGCTAAGTGAGATTGATCATAATTTAAACAGGCTTAACAAGTCGTTACAGTTAACACGATTAGTTTGAATCATGAAAGGAATTTCTTTAATTTTTACAATTGGCTCTAATAGTATTAATTAATATGTTGTGGTTGGATTCTTCCCGAGTCTGAAATAAAAGCATTTTTTTTAATATTAAGAATACATTTATAGTGGCTATACTGCAGCCAGTTGTTGGCTTCAGTACGAATTACACGGCTCGGCCGGGGTAGTAACACACTAGTACAATACCGGCGTGAAGTAGATTCGGTGGCCCACGACGGCGTAAGCCTTGACCCCGGCAATTCTTTAAGGTTGCAGGTTCACATGAGTGATAACTTTCCACCAGGTGACCTGCATGCTAGTTTTCCTCCCTTTTCCATAAGAAAAACATTAACTTACAATTTATTGTTTCATATGATTATTCGCTTTCTTCGTCCTTTTCTGTTAGTTACATGTTTTAACTTCTAATGACAGCTACCAATGTTCTATTCTAGACAGCATCTAGACTCTAGATAGACATTTATTACTCGATAAATGCATCGCGTAGTTTATTACGGGACTTACTTTCCTACCGAATGTTCGCTTACCGATAAAACCCACGCGAAACGATACGACCCAGAGTAACTGCTTGTCTCATTATTTCGCCACAACTACGGAGAAAGTTATCTACAATTGCATTTTAGTAGGCGTTTTACACATGCAATCGCGTGGTATGATCTTGCTTAAGTTTATTGGATGTTAATTTGGAATTTAATATTTACTTTGAAGGAGTTATCATTGAAAGATTAGTAGAAACGTAATTGAAATGAAAAACTTTATCCCAGAACTAGCTCCCATAGCACAAGAAGAAACACAAATGAGAAATAATTGGAATTCTAACACTTATTCAAAAAACTAAAGTATAACTAAAAACTAAAACTAATTCACTGCACTTCACTATAATAGTTTCTGCTTTGATGAATAATAATAATATTAATAATACAGAAGGCGGTACTCCTGGACACGTCACGAATAGTCAGGAGATTCCTCACTCTGTAGCCCTAACTACCGGTACCTTGAGCCCTGCCCCGCTGCCGGCGGCACTCTAGGTTAGGTTTTTATAATGTTTGTATATTTTGTATTTTATAGAAATATTGTAAAAACTCAACCTAAGATTTCTAATAAATGTACACTACTTAATAAAAAGCAAAATGATCACAATAGGTTGTATTGTACAGACAAGGGATAAGCGTAAAAATTACAAAAATGAAGGTTGCAATAAATTAAGATCACAACATTTTTAAATTGCATAATAAAATTACCTAATTTATTATTGATGTTTAAGGCGCATACTTTCGTCACATAACTGTTTTTAATTAGTAAAACAAAGGTTTGTAATTGAAATTACCACCATGATTTTTCTGTAGTCACCTACCTCCGCGCGTCGAGCCAAGTATCAAAATTATTTAAGCGCACTGAAACCTTGCCAGGAGACCAATAAAATATATTTGGCAACAAATCAAGTCTTTAATTCGGGAGGTTAAAGGAGGAAAATTAACCTGTAATGAACTCCTTTTTTTATTGTTTTAAACGGAATAAAAAAAAAACTAAATGTTTACTTATTACAATTGCTGATTATTAACTCGCCAATAAACATTATTGTTTGGCGAATTCTTTGTAATTTTTTTGTATCATTTTGTTATAACTAAAGTAAAATAAAAAATATATATAAGGAAGTTTATTTTAGAACTTTTCCTCTAAACGTATTTATAAGAATATATAATTATTTTCCTGTAGGTGTAATAGTTGAGAAATGTAAAGGTTTTTCATTTTTCATCGTGTAATCGTATTGCCAGCAGTGATTTGTTATAATAGACAAGTTACAATAACAGACCTCCAAAAAAATGATCCGAATGCCAACTTAGAACGTTTGCTTGTTGCTTAGCAACCCTAAAAAATTGGTGCCAATCGGCACCATTTTGGCGGATTGAAATCGTTGCGCTTCTAACCTATCTACCTCTTTTTTTCCCAACTACGGCAAAGCCAAAAGGAAGGGTTGTATAATGATTGTATAAGGTTTTTATAATAATATCATTGACTGCAAGGTGCAAAAGTGATCAATATTCCTCTATCATACAATATAGCCCAGATATGCGTAAACCTACCTTGTAGAAGGAAATGGCTAATAAAAATCCATCTGTCGTAATCTCATAATGGGCATTGATGCAATAGTTCCCTGACCCGTAGAGTTCATTCATTCATACCACCTACATGCTAGACTAGCTTTATGCCCGCGACATCGTCTGCGTAGATTTTAAAATCCATACCAATTTCCACCCTCTTGACCTTAAGGCGGGGCCACACCAGATGCGTATACAGCACGGCTCCGGAGACGCGCGTGCACACGTTGGACGCGCGTTGGTGTGTGGAATTACATGCTGAGGTGCCACATTGCTTGCGTTGCGTGCACGTCACGCAGCTCTACGAAGCGAGGTGGAGTCGTGCTGCATACGCAGTGGCTGGACCTTTAATGGTGGAATTTCCATAAAAATCTTTCTTAGTTAATCTCAACACCCCCTAGGAACGTGTTTCTATCTTCAGCTGTTTAGGCTGTGCTTTGCCAGCCAGTCAGTGAGTCTTTTATATGTATAGGTTGTAAAGTTAATCGTATACATCCCACTGCTGGGCTTAGACAAAGGAACAGTACCTATCACCTTAACTTTAACCTACTAAAGACCCAGTGACCTTTACAAATGACCGGCCAAGTTTAGTTTATCTGGCTTAATTTCTATGCGCGTCCCTTTCTTGTGACACTAGTTTGACAGAGATGCGTGGAGGGTTAAATTAAACCCGGGCCGGCCATGTTAGACCTGCTGGAACCGGGCATTCCCGGTCAAACCGGGAGGTAATGTAAGCCTAGTTTTAGAACATGTCAAACCAGCAGTTACCGTTAAGTGCGAGTGATGTGTGTAGAACGGTCGGTGCATGCTAATGCCTGGCTAATTGCAAGCGTGCGGTTAACGGTCTTGTGCTAACTCAACAAGTGTTCCTTAGTTCACTGTTTTCCAAAGTGTGGGCTGCGACCCCCCAGCGTGTAGTAACAGTCCAAGGGGGTCACGGAAGCTTTCAATATTAGGTACTAGCTGTGCCCGCTTCGTCCGCGTGGAATAGTGTTTTTGGGTAGCATTTTTAATTATTTTGGCTAATTATTTTACAAATAAGACATACCTATAAATATTCTAATGAACTATTTGCAATGTTTTCGCCCTCACGTGTCTGCCCGTTCGGGTAAGCACACTTAGGTATATTTCCCCACCTACACCGCGCCGTACCACCCCCCCCCCCCCCCCCCCCCGCTATAATGACTCCGTAAATGTTACATCACTCTAATATTATAAAACATTTATATAAACCTTACATATTTTCATACAAACTTTCATCCCCTATGCCCTATTGTTATTTTACACCCTTGAGGGTAAAACTTTTACAAACTATGAATGTATGAATGCCATATTTATTTAAGTATATGGAATCAACAGCCTAAAAAATAAGTTTCAAGCTTCTAGCTCCAAAAATTACGATACATCCATGTAACTTTTCATCCCCCTTTTCAACCCCTTACAACTCTTTTTTCGCAATAAAAAGTAGCCTATGTCCGTTCTCAGGCGACTATCTGTGTACCAAATTTAATTTAAATCGCTTCAGTAGTTTTGGCGTGAAAGCGCGACAGACAGACAGACAGAGTAACTTTCGCATTTATAATATTATAGTTAGGATAGCAGATTAAATATTTGTCTAATCTAAAGTCTCTCGCGTCAATAATATTTTAGATCGTTGGCAGTTGAGCGGAAGCCTTCTGGAGCAAACCGAATCCAAATGTAGCTGAACTTGCCATCACTAATCGACGTTTTCCGCCAAAAACTCCAATTATCTGATAAGCTGCAAATCATGACATTGAAATATTTCCCAAAAGTTTTTATCAGTTATTTTCCAAACCTATTTTCGATTGTTGACAAATTACATGACACGTCTTGTTGCGTATCTACTACGCAATGTTTACATGTCTCTTTATCGAGTCAACATACTGGTAGGCTCGTCTGTCTGTACTTATAATGTTCTTGGTAAAAGCATGGGCCGAAAAAAAATATTTTTTTTAAACATACTTACGTTTTTTAGTTAATCTGACCTGGCCAATTAATGATTAGATGGTCGGAAGGCCGACAAAAATAAATTGTGTGTTTCAAAAAAGGGTTTTTAAAGTGGTCTATTATTTCATACAAAATTTAGACAAGTGTTCATGGACTTTTGTTGCTGTATAACCACTGTTAAACACATAAGAGTGTGTGTAAGATGTTGAAGTAAGCATACGTCTCAATTGTAATCCAGAACTAAACTATATGGTCAAAACAAATCTCAAAATGATTCTATTATTTAATTAAAAAATAATTACGCACACTATAGGGACCGTAAAGTAGGTAGGTATTTGATCATCTGGGGAATCTGGGATTGTCCCATCATCAAACGATGACTGACAACTTAATATTTGATTTTTAAGATCGTTTTTCTTGACCCGTCTAAAGTCAAGCAGTTTTTGCCATTTTGTTTATTATTGCAAAAACCTAGCCAAACTTTTTCTTCCATCGTTTTGAGAATCCAGACGTATTTTTAGTTTATTGCGCGTTGTTGATCGCATCTTGCCAATTTTTTCGCAAAATTCTCGGCTAGACTGAAGATAATTAAAATCTGTCTTGTTGTTGTAACCTTCGGGGTAAAAATGAATTGTGGATGACGTAGGTGAAGATTCTTCTCGTTTTATTTGGTCTTTGTAATAAATCTTAAGTCTTGTACACTTGTAATAGAAAAATTTGACGTACTTAATGGTTTTTTATTTAGGAATTGATAACATGAGAAATCAATCCTAGGCTTAGGTTCTTGGTCACTAACAATAACAAGTCTATTGCAAAATTAGAAAACACAGGTGTATCTATAAAAAGTTGTCTTGAGCCTGACATTTATAAACTGCATCATCAAACAGTGCTTTGTCCTTGTGTCAGATATTTAAATTAGTCAGTGTTGTCACCCCATGTAACCGGTCGGTTGCATAATAAACGCAGCATTCATGTGTGGTTGTTTGCATATTCGCAAAACCGGCTGAACACTGGATAGAATTGGTTCAGTTTTGGTTCCCACGGAACGTTATGTTTTGCTGAAGGCCAGTCGCAGTTTAGCTTACAGGGTTTGTACATCTAATATCATCATAACAAAACTCCGTTACTGACTGAATGACAGATATCGCAGTCTAAACCGTTGAAGAAAGAAACATGAGTTTTGGCACATTTATTCCTTAGACTTAGAGGGTGCAGAGTCTACTATGAAAAGATTTTTGGAAGGGGATTAAGATAGGGATGCAAGTTAGTGTAATCCAAAATCTACGTAAACGAAGTCGCGGGCAACTACTAGTCAGTTGGGATAAAGCTGCATCGTAATACCAGACGAATAAGATGAGATCCTGAGATCCTTAATTAATATGCTCGCCGTTTCCTCAAATTGGATAACAGAATAGACACTTCAGTAAAATTACACTTCTTAATAATAAAACAGCGGCTTGCAGAGGTCTCATACCATGAAACAAGCAAAGAGAGGCGTGTCATAATCATTAAAAGTGTAAATTATAGCGTTTGCCATGACCGGTAGGGTGTGAACGTGGGCGACGTGCCATTATCACAAAGGTAAGATTGCTTTAACTTTGGATCTCCACTGAGGAAAAAGTTTGGTTTAATAAAGATTTTGATTCTGTAGAAACCTAAATAAGATTTGATTCTAAATACAGTGAGTTAAGTCTTAACAGCAGGAATTACGTTCTTAGCTGCAGTAACTACGTTCTTAGCTGCAGTAATTAAGTTCTTAACTGCAGTAACTACGTTCTTAGCTGCAGAAACTAAGTTCTTAGCTGCAGGAACTACGTTCTTAGCTGCAGAAACTAAGTTCTTAACTGCAGTAACTACGTTCTTCGGTGCAGCAACTAAGATCTTAACTACTGAACTATCTTAAGTCTCCTCTCTGTCTTGAAACAATTACAGTAATTTCCAAAATCTAACTGCAACTTTTTTTTAAATAGCTTTCATGCAAATGAGGCAGATAGTAACATTTTGCATTATGTTGCTATAATCCGTTGTAGTAGTTCTCTGACTCTGTACAGTTAAACTTGATCTGATTGTATTCATTTGGTTGACTCTTACAGACTCCAAATTTACTATTTAATCCCAGCAGTAGGTGAATGTGATAAAATTGTCATCAAATATATTTCCTAACGAAGACACGGTTGTAAATTGAACATCTGCCAATCTGAAAGAATACATATAAAACACGGGTTTTTAATTACCCTTGGTACAAAGAATCCTTTGTGCCGGTCGTAACAACGTCGCCAAATTGCAAGTTAACGCCCGATGCGGTTGGTTAGGTCCACGACAATGTGAGATCGATTGCAATAGCGACAAAGGTATGACGCAACCGTGTCTATGCAAGCGAAGCTAATTGTGCTTTTATCTACTTCTATTATCAAGGAAGAGTGATTTGATTTAATTAAGTAGTCGTCGCTCCTGTATGTTCTTTTTTTTATCCTAGAGGAACTAAATAATTTTGAATTCTGCTGCTCTAAAACCTTAATGGATTTGCTCTGTGAAATATGTATATAGAGGCAATTTTTCTACTTATGAGTATGGAAGGTTCTATTTGTAGATACTCAATACTAAATCTTAGAGGTACAGTCAAGGAAATTGAAACATGTAGAACCTACTCGAAGAGATATACGCATGACATTTGTATGACATAGTCTGGCGTTTAACGCGTCGCGTCATTGCGATAGGGTTCTAAGGTGGTACGTAAATATATTTCCCTTATTGTACCTATACTCACTCATAGTCAGAGTAATTGTCATGTGACGCGATATGGCGATTACTATACCAACGAGAGAGTATGCAGAAGTCAATTCGCCCACAGGTAGACCAGCTGCCCGTATCTTTGCTTTTCGCAAGAATTACAACGACATTGCAATCTTTTTTTTTAAATAAGCCCTTTGACTTGCGACTTCGCCCGCATTTATGCATTTTACAGGATAAAAATTATCCATGTTTTAATTCAGGACATGACCTATCTGTGTGCCAAATTTTAATCTTACTTAATCTCTGGTGGAAACGCAGTCTAATGCGTCATTGAATAACAAACATCCAAATATATAGATATTACTTTCGCATTAATAAAATACTAGTAGGATAGGATGCATGTTTTTTTACAGTTTTGACAAAAGTGCAGCATCGTTAGATTATAAATGTGTCTAAACGTCTGCATTCAAGACCCCAAAATCCTTGCAGAAATCGTAAACGCATTCGTGTGAATTGTTATTGTAATCCGATGAGATAGCCTGACATTTTATAGTCTTAATTATGAAATTACTGACGTAAACACTGGAGTTGATCGCCGTGGGAATGGCTATTTATATTTCTACTGACGCTTGCAGAAATGGTTGCGGAGAAGTAATGCCAACTCATAAACTATCTACGAGTACTGTTTATCTATTCAATTGTGCCCCATTAGGACTATTCGCAATATGTTTCAAATAAAGATAACTTTATATATTTCCATGACGAAAGCTTTAAACAACAGTATAGATTGAATTGGCAGCTACTCTTAACCTAACAGCTTTTACAATACTGCTATTATGGATCCTTATTAAAAGCTTAATTTATAAATGTCCATGATGCTACCATTTGCTATCGATAAATGTCCACTTAGCAGGAGTAGTTAATTGGAAATGCTCGTTGTAGCAAAAATCTGTAGATAAGTGGATTATTGACAGTTAGGTCGTTTAACTCTTATTGACACTGTTCAAGTTATATGCTATAGCGAAAACCAGATGCTGTATTTATTTCTAATGCTGGTTTCATAAGGATGCAGAATAGTGCCGCAGTAGAGTGAAAAGCATGGTACTAATACAACATGAACTGTCCTGAAAGTTCTCTTTTAATTTTTTATACAACATAGTAGGCAAACGAGCAAGTGGGTCATCTGCTGGTAAGTGTTCACCACCGCCCATAAACACCTGCAACACCAAGGAGATTGCAGATGCGTTGCCAACTCAGAGGGCTAAGGTGGAATACCTCTTGTGCCAGTAATTGTTGGCTGTCTTGCTCTCCACGCCGGAATACAACAGCGCAAGCACTGCTGCTTAGCGGCAGGATTAGCGAGCTAGATTGTGGTAGCAATCCGGACGATCCTTGCAAAAAGTCCTGTCACCCGCTGTCTTCTGCCCCCGTGTGAAATCAGCATAATGCGTAACATACCTGGCTTCCGCTCGGCATCATATCCGCTTAAAGGTGTCGAATAGAGACCTCTGTACAACTTTGTATCATTCATGTAAGTCTTAGATCTCTAATGAACCAGTTCTTCTCTTTGTCCTCAGGTTGTCTAACATGCGTCCAAGTGTTGAACATTATGGTGCTCCTCGGTTTCATGCTGAACTACGCCCTCAGGGTCAACTTGACTATCGCCATCGTGCAAATGATCGGCTCTCCATCAAACGCCACCAATGTTACCGACACACTAAATGTTACCCAGGTAAGTCTTTTGCTGTGTTAACTCTTAAATATGTTCCAAATTTTATTTTCCTTAACTTAACCCCAAATGTTAGCTAGAAAATTAATAGTAGTATCGGTCATGTGATAGGTAACTTGATAGGTACTGAAGATGAAGTGATGTCTCGAAAGGACCACCTTAAATCTATATTGCTATAGAAGGAAGACAGAAGTATTGAGTACTATATGATTTGAGATTTAAAAATGATGAGAACATTCATTTAGATTAAAGTATAATCTCATGAAATTGCAATAGCGACCGTTTTCAACACATTGCATTTTGTTTTGCAATCCCCGTGGTTATGCGTCATGATTATGATGTTCTCAGAATATCTTGCTCAAACCATGAGATTAAAATTCTTGGTTATCTCACCAGTTCTATTGGCATTTCCAAATAAAGAACTCTATCCTAAAACATTCTTTAAAGATTCAATTAACTGTATCTTTATCTTCTGTACATAGTATAAAGTCGCTATTGATTTCTTTCTGTTCTAAATCCTTATGGTGTATGTTCGGCCGCCTTCTAAACCACGCAAAGATTTAGATATGGTTTTTACTGTCATTTAGATATTTTTTTGCGGAAGATTCTTATGTACACTACACTAAACATCCTGTTGTATCCGTACGAAGCCGGGGCGAGTCGCAAGTTCAGAATATTTTGTTTTTAGGATAGCGCCGTTACACAAACAACATTGGTTTATCACATTGACTTGTCATCATTTGCTATTTGCTACTAAGTTAGGTATTTGCTGATTCACATCTGCCAACTGGGTTAAACGGTGACAATGACTAATAGACTTATAATTTAATGAATATTCATTCACAAGATTCTTAATAATCAGTGGGTTGCTGACTGCAAGAGTAGGCAGTTAGTTGAAAGTGCGTATGCATATCATTTTAGCTTGCCATATGAAAATCCTTGATTATCATGCATGACCGATTAATGCTTATAGGCGTGGGGTATTTTCTATATATAGATATATAATATAAGCTACATCCATACTTGGTAAATAATATATTATTTTAATAGGAACGGTGGTAATCCAATTAACTTGTAGTTCTGCTGTACGCTTCCTTGTTCCGCACCAATGCTAGCTAACGCATCTGAACATTGTAAACCTGTTACACCCAAAGATAGCTGACTTCTTAAAATTTGCGTCGTAAGGACGTCCCTAAGTTGTTATAACCCTTCCAGCATCCAGACCAAATCGAGCAGACTCGCTTCCCATGGGACACTCAGCAGAAGAACTTGCTTCTCGGATGCTTCTTCTGGGGCTACGTGCTAACAGAATTGCCAGGAGGGCGGCTGGCTGAGGTCATCGGCGCTAGGTGAGTGATTGTATTCCATTATTACATACGTTGGCCAGGTTTTGGTGTAAGACATTTCTTCTAGAGTCCTGGCTTATAATGAACGTAAGTTTCTATCTAGATATTACATTCAGCAACATGACATAAAGAAACCACACGCTACGTTCGGACCTGATTCTTCTAGTTAGTTGTTTATCCATAATACACGCTAGAATTGTAATGTAATTGAGTAATTGACTCATTTTTAATCTATCACGGATGACGTTGGATTATGCTTGCATACGGCCTAATTAGGCATAGACAGCCATTAAATAAAGGCGCGAGAATGCCTCAAAAGTTTCCTACATTTACGTCATTTGAGGCCACGCGTTCGTTTGTAAAATTCCGAATAATGCCACTGCCATTTACGGCTCCTATTGTTCTTGTGGAACATTCCGATCGCTGGCACTTATTTACTACGATATGTCAACCAGCTAACCTATCGCCCAATTCCATACGATAATTTCAACTGTTTACTGCTGGGCCCTGTTTCATAACCGCGTGACAGGTGCGACGGTGACCATTCGGCATACATTACTTGCCCACTATGATGCTAAGTTTGTAATTCTGTAGCGTTACTTGTCGACACCGAAATTTACGGCGAATTTTCACTGTCACCTGTGGCCCGTCACGTGGCCGGGCCTGGTCATTCCGAATAATGCAAGAAATTATAAGAATGATATCGACCAGTCATTGAAAAAAAAAGAGCGTTTATAGGCTAGTGGCTAGGGGATGGACTCGTGGTTATTGTTCATGTATTATGTATGTAGTGGTATGCAAATGGATGTCTACCATTGGTCCTAACATGAAGGCCAAGGTTAGTTTATCTTTATCTGCGTCCCTTTCTTATGACACTAGTCAGACAGAGACGCAGGGTGGGGTTAAACCAAACCTGGGCTGTCATGTTAGGGCCGCATGACCATATTGGTCGGGTTTCCTTGTAACTGGGGTTACGGAGGTCAAATGGCAGCCTCTCCAATGTAACCCGACCTGCCAAATCTTGGATTATGGCCAAAGCGTTATCTGAAATAAGAAATTGGAAAAAGCGCTTAGAGTATGATTACTGAAAGAAAAGAAAAAAAAACTGTCATTCATTCATTACTTTTGCAGTTTTTTTATGTTTTGCTGAGGTTAAATTAATCTATCACCTAATCAAATTGCATGCCAAAACGTGTAATTAATTAGACATTGATGTCTAGACGTCTTTTTGCAGTAATTAAAACAAAAAATATAACCGTGGTGTCATTATTTTTTCTTTTTACTGAGAAACAAAAGTCGCGGTTTTTTGCCCTTTTTTGAGTTCACCGACCGACCGAGGAAAAACCGAAATTGATGACCATGCAGTTCGTGGAATGATCGAACCGAGCATTGGCCTTTATGGAGTTTGCAATTATAACAGATTAACTTGTTTACGGAACCATGTCGACATGGTCCATGAAATTGCAGGAATAGCAATAAGTATTTGGATTGAACCTTTCACAGAATTCTCTAACGGCAACTGACAGGTTGACAATAGCGTGGGTCTGGTAATGCTTGCCTAAACGTTTTTATCCAGCCAGACTCGAGACAATTTCGTAATCCCTTTGCATCCTGTTTTTAGAGTTCCTTAATTAACAAGCAACCTTTTTTTTTCTTATTCCAATAAATCACGTGATTGTAGAAGCGCGTTTGTTACTGTTAAGAAGTAAAGTGCCAGCCTCATGCATTCCTATATTCAGGTCGGGGCACACTAGATTCTTTTGCAGCACGGCTCCGGAAACCAACCCCAAGCGAGTTAATGACTAGTTTCTGGCGTTTAGCTTCCCCCCACTTGGGCCTCCAGCCAAAAATTTTACACATCATTGAGGCGTATACGCTATACAACAGTGTTTTTATGACTCAATTCGCAGGCGTTATTTTTTGCGAGTCCTTTGCAAAAGTTGTTCCCCGGGATGCCAAAGTTAAAATTCTGCGCCCAACTTTCCAGAAGCCAATAGAAGGGTCAAGACGAGTCAACGAGCTTGATGCAATGATTCTTACGGTCGTAATTGATTTGAATGGATGAGATAATGATCCTTGTGCGCACAATGATTCGTTTGTCCTATGAGTTGATAGGCATCAGCGAAACTAAACGATGAGGTCGCAGGTTGGAAAAATTATACTCTAGTTTCATGACAGCTGTTTTAAACAGCACAGTTTTTTTGGATCTGTGGCCCAACATGACCGCCTAAATTTAATTTATCTGTCATTGGAATAAAACAATTAAAACTGTTTATATCGCGCGTATTATAGTGAATTTTAATGTCCGGTCCGACGTTGCGAGCCTTTACAGGTCTCATGTTCACGGGCAGATTACGGGCGCTTTAATTGTTTTAGTTCAATGTCTACAAGTACAAAACATAAGACATTGTCTGAGTTATCTCTATGTGCATGCCTTTCTTATGACACAGGTTTGACAGAGACGCAGGAAGGGATAAATTAAACCTAGGTCGGTCATGGTAGGGCCACTGGAGACGGTTCTCAGTGCAGCATTTTGCTTTTGCTTGCGCATCATCTAGCCTCCGGCCAGTATCTACCGGGGGGCAAAGCAGAGCGCCTGCCTCGGGTGACAGTTTCAGTTGACATCAAAATCATAATATAATATTATGCTAGGGGCACTGAAAACATAACTTATCTCAAACGCCGGAGAGAGGGGGCGCCAATGTCAAGTTTCTGCCCCCGTTTGAAAAAGTCATAGATCCAGGGCTGTCTAGTTTGTATCCAATTCCTCTACTGGACACGAGACTCCTCTTAAGGGAATAGTGACTATGATCGGACTGATATAGTTATTTGTAATTATCTGAATAACAAACAGATTGTAACTTAAGCACGTAATAGTTTTGCTTACAAAATTAATACCATGCGCCCGCGCATCACCATCCAATGACATGACACAGCGACTTGCATCATTAGCCCGATAGCTATCATCTATTTTAATGTATGTTTTGTTAAAATGACGTAATAGGTTATTGAATCGCTAATAATTTTGTTTTGTCTCTGTGTTGACGTTTTTTGCATTTTTGTTTTGCTACTTGATATTTTGAATAACCTTTAATTTGGTTTTTCTGATTCCTTTTTTTTACTCTACTACAGCAGTCAGATGAGGGCAATGACTTTGACCGTCCTTGTACTTCTCCATGTATTGTATGCATGTGTTTTTTTTGGATGTTTGATCGTATCTCAAAAATGCTACACCAATTTATACCAATCTTAAGAAATGAGGTTAACTCAAAATGAGAATGAAGATTATAATCCAGGATAGCGCTGAAATAGTTTCCGGCTTTACCTCAAGCACCTATTACAAAAGGGTATTTATTTTACTAGATTGTATGATGCTGCTTACTAGAAAAGTACCTTTGCAACATGATTGATAAGATAACACTAATTCCTTGAAGCTTCATTGTTTTATTATCGACTATAGATTTTCTTCATGGTATAATTGTAGCTTTGAGTATTTAATTGTAATGATAAGAAATAAGGACACGTGTAAAAACGTGTGTCAATATTCCTGCTATTGTCAGGACCAATATTCTACCAGCAGGCTTCGTTGGGACCATAGAATTATAAAGACATACAGACAATAATAAACTGGAACAAATTACCTAGCTACTCCAAAAAACCTGCAATCGCGGAGTAGCAAGGTGATTTGTTCCAGTTTGTTGATATGGAAATATACAACAAAGCCAAAGTAACGCCTGAATCTATCAAATACTTACAAAAATAAACACCTAGTTTGCTTTATACAGATTGACGAGTGAACACCAGAATTAAACGGTTCAGTAGTTACTACTTAAGCAAAGCACTCTTGTGGGACAAAAACAAACAGATGGAGACAGACGATGTGGATTAGATTACCTTGTTTTCCTGTAGAATTATTATACCTACTAAAGGAGTTCAGTTGAAACCCCTGAACATGTGAGCTTCAAATCCAGTCGTGGATGTTATTAAGAAGAAGTAAGATATCATAGCTAAAGCTATAGGCATCAGTGTTGAGGCTACGCACTCTATAGCAAGCATGTCTAATTTTGAAATTATTGTTTAGTTTTGTATGGACTGGATAGTTGTGTGTTTTATAATCGTTCACCTCAACTCTTGTTGCGTTACTTTAAGTTACATTAAGAGGTTTATCATCAGATGTTTAATTTGAACCAGTGGCAATTTGTAAGCCTAATAAGAATGAAGATATTTTGACCTTGCCATTCACGTTGAATTCTAGGTTTGCAAAATGTTTACTAGGTCAGTTTCGGGGAAACCCGGGCCGATTAGCAACATTCGATAACTATTGTTGCTTAGCTGTTGTACTAACTGAAAATGATTCATCGTGGACGTTCAGGCCCGCACGCGTTTATCGCGTTATTGGGTATTGTGTATCACTCGAGAAATGTTTGCGTGTTTGTTTTTATGAAAGACGATGTGGGCGATGCGCCTGCCAGTTAGAGTTGCTATGGCTGAGGATTTTAATTACTCTGACGTATTATAAAATTTTCCTCTTCTCTCATTCTCTGATTTATTTTTAATAATACTTCTTTGAGTTTCTGGCCAGTATCATCATCCTAATGCTATCATATTCTCATTAGATTAGTAGTGAAAAAGTAAATTTTCTGACATAAGTGGTTCTTGTAAGCCTAATCTGAATAAAGATTTATGGAAAGATTGCGGTTTTTACTATTGTTTTATTTATTTATCTTGTTCTGAAATCATATCAGCGCAAATCCAAAGGACGCCTTACTCTACTCCCGTCAACTAATTGAACTTTTGTCTCTCGCAGGCGGGTATTCGGCTACAGTACCCTATTGGCCAGTATCCTGACTCTCCTGAGCCCGGGAGCGGCAATGGCAGGCTTCGTGTGGATCGTGGCACTGAGGGTCTTGCTGGGATTCCTCCTCGGAGCCACCTGGCCAGCCATCCTCCCAATGGCATCCAAATGGGTCCCGCCTATGGACAGATCGAAATTCATGTCCAATATGATGGGTGAGTTGTTTTGTTGTAGTTGGTTCTGCTTTGAATAATGTAATGTACGGCTTAATGGGAGGATTCGGGGTAGTTGGGGGGGTTTAAGTAAATTATGATGCTTTAATTTAACTGCTAAGCGCCGGATGCTAAAAACCGCAAGTCTGTTCGAAAAAAAACTACTTTTGGTCCAACAATTGCAACATGCGTCACCGAACAGCTATAAGTTAGAAAAAGACACATTTTGTAAACCTTACTACAAAAGTTAGCGATGTTTTACGTTTCAATTCGGTGACGAACTGCTGTAATGTGGTTTCCGGTTCTCAGATGCCGATAAATTCAATGTGGGTGTGTTGATAACAACATTGTTAGGTCACAAGCTTGCTGGCTACGTTGATGTTTTGATAGCGTCACGCGATGTCAGGAGTCAAGCGGTGACGGATGAAATTAAAATGATAAACGATCCTATTAACGGGACGGACGACGCAAATTATTCCATTGCGAATTGGAGACGTTTGAAAACAACCCAATAAAACTCGCCAATTAACAATTAGCAAGCAAACAGAGCTCCTTGACACTGGATTGGCATTTGTTTATCGAAATTAACAGTCATTCTATCTAATACGTCAGTGGGCTCGTTCGAGCAATTCAATTGTTATCGCGCGTAAACTGTTCGAATGCAATATGGCGGCGTGGAGGCGCGCGCAGGCGTGGTCGGTGACGTCACGGCGATGCCGCGCGCCGATTGGCCCGCTGTTACTTGACCGCGCGATTTAACCCTGTGTAACAGTTGCTAAGCGGTTTACGGTTCCGAGAAATGTGGCTGTGGGTTATTTTTGCGGCGGTCACGTGACCACAAGGTTACGCCAGAGGAGTCTATTCCCGTGCGATGGTGCTTACGAAATGTCCCCGTTCGAAACACGTGCGTTTGTTGTCAATTTTTTAAAGATTACAGCGCTTACCAAGTTCAGATAAGATCGAATTAAGATCAAATTCACGACCAGTAAATGTTATACTTCTAGAATTAGGTAGGTAGGGTAGGGTACCTATTGAGACCTTGCATACTCGCAATCTGCCAGATGCCATTCAGCATGGTCCAACGTTATTAGATTTCTCGCAGAATATTTTTCCGTGATGAAAGTTCTCTTTAAGTTTTAACGAGAGGACAATTTGATACAATAGGAATCGAACCCCTATTACGATCACCCAAGTTTTTATCTCTATTTACGTCTCTTTCTTATGGCACTCGTTAGACAGGGCCGCAGGGAGGTATAAATTAAACTTGGGCGGTGATGTAGGGCCACTAGGCCAATATTATGAATTGCAATTTTAATTTGCAATACTATAAGTTGCAATTGAGTGTTCAAGCAAGACGAAAATGGCGCTGTGCCAACTGAACAATGTTGTCATTTAACACGTGTACCTATTGTCAAAATAATTATCGTTAGTAAGATATTATTAAGTAATTTATACAAAGGTACTTACGTGAAATTGACTCCGGGGTAGGGTTACCACCTGACAGGCATTTGTCGCATTTGACAGGCATTTTAGGGTTTAGACAGGCGGCCGGCGGCGCTAGGCTGAGAGTCGTGAGACAAGCATTTTTGAATTTCAGTGCACCTAGCACGAATCTTCTCGCCACGCGTTAACTCGCTACGTAACTCAGTGCGTCTCTTTCTTACTGGGCTAGTTAGAACTAGACGCAATGAGTTACGTAGCGAGTAAACGTGTATTGAGAAGATTCGTGCTAGATGCACGGTTCTCGCTGAAATTTATAGCTCGCATCATGATCAACTCGTATTCACGCAAACCCGCGCCCGGAGTTACAGGTTTTTGCCGTAGAGGTATTTTTCTAAATCATCAGACATTTTGTGCATCCCTCACTCACATAGTTGATAACCCTACTCCGGGACCGCTCTCAAAAAATTACCTGATCAGTAGTATTAGGGTTAAAATTTAGGCGTTTTAATTTCTACGTGATGCTTACTACAGAGCTGACCAATGTTTTCAACTTTTGATAAAAGCAGTTTTTGTTTCGAGAATGTTGCCGTCACAAATAAAAGTCGTTCGCTATTCCTCTCGCAAATACCCCGCAGTGGAAAATGACGGGTTGAAACATCATTATATTCGTCCATGAGCGAACAACAAATGGTCTGTAGGTTGTCTGTATGAAATCTGACTTTCAAATAACAAATACATTGTTCTTCTATTGAATAGTAAGTAGCTATTCGTCATAAATCTGTCCGGAAAACTTGTTTACAGAGTACAGTGAGAGGTTTTTCATTTACATTGCCTCTTTTGACCATTACATGATAATTGAACTGCTATCTAAAGGCAGCAATGTAGTTCGCAATTTTATTTACTTTGGCATTTCCGATGACAGCTGAAGTCAGTCAGGCCGGTGTTTGATTGAATACATACATATACATATATAGGTACTCAACATAAAAGGCCACTCCACTGTTCACTGTTCACTGTTTGTTGAATCCACTGTTCTAGAATTTCTAGATAAATGAACCAACTTTATTTGATTTGCTACCGTTTAATTAATAAAACGTCGCCTCTGCCCTTACGACCAGCATTTGCATGCCCTACTTATGATAAACGCTTGCAAATATAAAACGACTCCTATTCTCCAACAAAGAAGCTTTGTCGCAGTATCTTTAGCCAGTGAATTTGTGATTTAAATTGAGTTATTATGCATTTTCACTGATTTATATCGGAACATATGGGATTTTATTTACACCAGAAGCCCTACGGGCCTCCGCTAAGTCGCGCGGGAGCACGGAGCGGGTGCACGCCTATAGAAGAATAGTATGAGAGCGTCCGCTAACTCGCGCGGGTGCGGGTGCGGGCTCATACTATTTGTTCGATATTCGTGGACCCGTTCCGTGCACCCGTGCGTCGTAGCGGACGCTCTAACCGCACTAAGCCGCTCTAAGCCGCACTGTTAGACAGTCATGTCTAACATTAATTTAACCTACAGTGCGGCTTTATCTAGTGCCATTAGAACGGGACGCCCTGCGGAATAACTTAAAGGCCGGGGCACACGAGATGCGTATGGCTCCAGCTCGCTGCGTAGACACGCGCGTTCCCTCGCCAGTTGTATTGTACGGAATTAAATGTTGAGATGGCACATCGCTTGTGTTGCGTTGCGTGCACGTAACGCAACTCTACGCAGTGAACTGGAGCCGTGTTGCATAGCTGCATACGGTTCAGGTATGGCCCGGCCTTAAACATGGGTGGTCGTGTTAAGGCCACTATATCAGTTTCTTATGTCGTCTGTCATGTAAAAGGCATATAAAATTATATCGTCTCTGTGAGATTAAATTAGTTTTACGACAGAGATAAGCAATAAAGGTTTAGCCTGACCTTGCTCAAATCGGGGTCTAGGCGTGAGGAAGACTATTTGCATGCAATAATGCTTTCATTCGCACCCGCGTCGCCTTCAACGGGTCGTTGCTCATTAAATTAACGTATAAGGAAATAAGATTTATGTATGTACTTGAAATTGTTTTTTTTCCCTTGGATATCCTCTATATTTAATGTTGCCAAATCTTTAAGTATAGAAACAAAGTAGCTATTCTTTCCTGTTTGTCCTCATCGTATCTACGGCCGCTTACTCTTAAACCACGCAATGGATTTTGATACGGTTTTCACTGTCATTTAGAGATTTTTTACATAAGGTTTTGTTTATAATTAGTACCCGTGTGAAGCCAGAGCGGGTCGCTAGTTCATTATAAGTCAAAGTCAAAATATTTTATTGCATAAGAGCACATGTCAAAAGGAAATAATACATTAAAATTTATACAAGTAGTAAATTTTTATCAAACACATTATTACCATGTCAATTTAATGCTATTCCTATAACCTACTTATGCCTAATCAAATATTTAATGTCAATAATAATAAATTTTAATAAATATTCTTGTTACTTCGTATAATAATGTCAACAATTTTAATCCTCAAATTACTTATTCACTATAAAATTCCTTAACGCTATAAAATGCTTTTTCTAATAAGTATTCCTTTAACCTGGAGACATATAACTTAAAAGAAGGTATACAGTGGCCCTAACATGACTGGCCAAGGTTAGTTTATCTCTATCTGCGTCTCTTTCTAATGACACTAGTTGGACAGAGACACAGGGAGGGGTTAAGCTAAGCCTGGGCTGTCGTGTTAGGGCCGCAGGTATAAAGTATAAAGGTGTTTTGTTATTGATTGATTGGCGGATAGACAACGCACGGCTTAAACTGCTGAAGATAGAAAGATAAAATTTGGAGTATACGTTCCTTAGGTGGTGTATGATGCATTAAGGATTTGTGGAGAATAAAGGTGTTAAAATGGAAATGGAATTTTGTATGTATGTGTAGTGTATGACGTATGTGTTTTGCGGGTGGTAGAACCTTGTGCAAGGTCTGTCCGGATCGCTACCACCATCTTGCTCGCTAATCCTGCCGCTAAGCAGCAGTGCTTGCACTGTTGTGTTCTGGCGTGAAGAGCAAGACAGCCGGTGTAATTACTGGCACAAGAGGTATTTCAACTTAGCCCTCTGGGTTAGCAACGCATCTGCACTCTCTTTGTTGTTGCAGGTGTATATAGGCGGAGGTGATCACTTACCATCAGGTGACCCACTTGCTTGTTTGCCTTCCTATGTTGTATAAAAAAAAACATGTATAAAAAATTCTACGCCCATGAAGTCACCGGCAAAAGTTAGATTTTTATTCGGTTAATGCGACAGTACTTTCTACTCTACTTTTATAAAAGGTGGTAGTAATGTAACTTTGCCAAATAAAACGGTTAGTTAAAAAGCCCATTTCTTAGTCAAACATAAATATGTGTAGGTATAAGAAGCAAATACATATACGGGTCGACTTGAGAAACCTTTCTATTTTCTTTAAAAAAAATGTTACATACCAAGTTTTGTTTAGTATTAATTAAGTGTTTGTTAAGTCTTTGTTGTACAAAAAACATTAATGACAATTAGAGATAACAGACAATAGTCTTATACGATGGTGAACTTAAGCCTTTATGAGATCTCTTCCACTTAATTTTTGAGTGGATGCGATGAGTAATTATGTTAGGAGTATTAGGGAGGTAATACTTTAAACATGTGATTCGTTTAATTCACATAAAGAACTAATCAACTTCATATTAAACCGTCGAAAAATAGGCTACACCCACGACATATCTGTGAAAACTTTTGCTGTTTTCTCGGCAAATTTTTCCACTGTGACCTTGGCCCTTTTAAAACGACATTCACCCACAAATAAAGTGGGCCTTTTAGCAGTTTTTATTCATTTCTTTCAGCATCGTCCATTACACGTTTCAGTTTGATCATTCCTTCGGAATAGTCTGAAATAGTCTGATGTTACCGACGTCTGGCGTTGTGACCTGAATGTTGAAGGAACTTTCCTACTTATAATGTAGGGCACTTCAAGATTTTTAACAGCATTTAACTATACCTATTAACAGCCGGTGTAATTACTGGCACAAGAGGTATTCCATCTTAGTCCTCTGGGTTGGCAACGCATCTGATATCCCTTTGGTGTTGCGGGTGTCCATGGGCGATGGTAATCACTTACCATCAGGTGACCCACTTGCTCGTTTGCCTTCCTTTGTTGTGTGTAAAAAAATAGGAATCGAAGCCCTGTGGCCTTAACATCACCCAAGTTTTATCTCTATAAGCCTCCCTTTCTTATGATACTAGTTAGAGTTAGACAGAGCGGCAGGATTGATAAATGAAACTTAAGCTGTCATATTAGAGCCACCAGCACCCGTAGGTACTCTTAAAAAGCCTTTCATAATTGACGTCAATAAAGCGTGTTGGCTTACCCGTTGGCATTGACCGACTAAAATCGGCATTTTGTTTTGATCGTGAACTTGGCTCGCTACCCGAACTATCACTAATCGCGAGTACACACAAGGCTATTGTGATGGGTGTGTACACAACACACATGCAACGTACTTGCTGTTTTGCTGTTGACTTGGGAAATGTTAGAGAAACACGAAACATAATGAGTTACACTAACTACCAATGTGAATGTATATTTGTATATCTCTCTTACATGCTTCCTTACGGTCGCAGCCGAACCCTCCTGAAAGGCGTCAAGATCTGCCAAGGTCAATGCACCTAACACGAATATTCTCGATACGCGTTAACTCGCTACGTAACTCAGTGCGTCTCTAACTAGCCGACTAGGAGAGAGACGCACTGCATTACGTTACGTAGCGAGTTAACGCCTATCGAGATTCGTGCTAAGTGCACATCTACGACGCCTAACTCTGGTGGGATCCTATCAGCCCCGTTATTCTCTAAGCGCATCAGCGTGAAACTCGTCGTCGAGACACTGTCGCGCTCGCTCGTGCTACCGCGCTAGATCAAGACAGCGCTGTTTCGAGGCAAGCTCAACGCTGCTGATTCGCTTAGCAGTAGTGGCCCGCAAGTTGTTCGGCTGAAGACAGATTTGTTCAGTCCATTTCGGCATTTAGCGGCTGTCAGGGCTACGTCGGCTATTAGTCTTGAAGCGCAACTCTGTATACTTACTAGTGGTTCTAACATATCTACCAAAGTCACAGAATAAATAATAGTACAGAAACTTCTCTTTTACGACCATGATTAAACGAATTCCAACTTTATTAACACGCTCAAAAAGTTCGTATTACTTCATACACCACGCGCCAGGCGGCGTGAGTCAAGAGGAACGCGCCGCCCGCGCATGCCTTCCCCCCGCTACTCCTGGCGAGACGCTAGGGTTGCGCGGCTTTCGTTTTCAATTACACCGACACGGCGAGGGTGAGCGAGCAAACGCGCGGCAATCCGACAGCCTACTGCGATTTGCCTATGCCATAGGCAAGGCGGTCGAGCGTACCTACAGTGCGGAGTGGAACCCCCCTGCCAACGTTTTTCTCTCTGTGCTACCCTTCCTTATGATACTAGTTAGGCAATATCTTAAGAAGAGTTAGGTTAAACTTCGGCAGTCATGTTTTGGATTACAGTCCAGTATGTCAATGTCCAAAGCGACCTCATGGATTGTTCTAGAAATCAATCTACCTACAACTCGCCGTCCATCCATCAATTCCATAACGTATATCTAACAAAAACTTTAATTCCACAGCGTCGTCTCTCGGCGCCGCCATCACCATGCCGATCTGCGGGTTCCTGATCGCCCACCTCGGCTGGGAGTCGTCTTTCTACTTCACCGGTAAGATTGCCATCTGATCGCGCAATAACATGCTTAACTGTATCGTCTGCATTGGGAGCATTGAGACTTTGAGACCAGACACTTAGTATACATACATAATAAAAACATATACTAGCGTGTAGACGTACTAAGATCTTGTTGTAGTGTCTCATTTTTGATCTGTAAATATGTGGAGGTGTGGTGCCAGTAGGTACAACTATTTCAAGAATAGCGAATACTCGTGTGCATCATGAAGCAAATGGGATAAGCTTGTTATATTGTTGTAGATCAACCTTAAACATATATTTATGTCCAAAGAAGTAGATAAAAAACGATATTTTAGAAGTTCTAGCGATACAAAGTTGCAATAATAACGAAAACTTTATTAATATTATTCTCATTCGAATCCAGATAAAAAATGTAAAAAAAATGTATGAGAGTAATGAATTAAAAGCAGACTGAAACGGAGACCCTTGGAAGTTTGAATCACTGCCTTAGAGGATAACTGAGCATTTCTCATTGCCGATGGTCTTTATTAATTAAATAAATAAATAAATATCTCTAGCAAATTCATACCAATTAACCTAGTCCCAAACTAAGCATGGCTATGGGTACCTATTAGACCGATCTACTAGACAACGGATATACATACCATCGATAAATACATATTTAAATACATTATAACATACAAAACTCGGGTACAAACATAGATCATCATACTAACATTTGCCCCTCCCGGGAATCGAACCCGGAACCCCTAGATTTATAGTCAGGGTCACCAACCGCTAGGCTATCTGATCGCAGGTCCCACGACGCTTGCTAGTAAGCCGATTTGAGGATTACGCCGTGGTGGGTTTTAGTTAGGTCATGCCCCCCACTCTCGGGGGAGAGTCCCACATATCCCCGGAGCCGCTCCAGGCAGGGGGATGAAATAAAGCTTTCCCACCACGTCAAAAAAAAGGCTATCCGGTCGTCAACTGACCCTACCCTGGGTTCCAGGCATCATCGGCGTGATGTGGTCGGTGGCGTGGTTCGCGGTGGTCTACGACTCTCCGGCGGAGCACCCGAGGATATCTGACACCGAGAGGAACTTCCTGATGAAGGCACTGCCCCAGGAAAATGGCAAGAAAGGAGTAAGTACAGTATAGCTGCAGGCAAACATCTTGAGCATAAATCAAGTGGAGGGGGTATGTTTGCGCATAGACATTTATACTAGAAACGGCTACTGCGCAGTGCTCAAGATGTTTGCCGAGAACTGTAGGTACTATGTTAGTTTTAGAACCAATCTTACACCGATTAGTATACATAATTAGGGTTCCGTGGTCTCAACAAGGACCCTTATAGTTTCGCCATGTCCGTCCGTCCGTACGCAGCTTAGCTCAAAGACTCTTAGTACTAGAAAGCTGTAATTTGGCATGGATATACATATTAGTCATTCTGATAAAATGGTTAAATGAAATCCTCAAAACATTTTTTTTTACCGTACCATTTTGACAGTTTAGGGTGTGTACGCTTGACATGTACCTACCTACCTACTGAGGCTATATCCTAGCGTTAGCTCTTCACCCAAGAGTTAAACACACTCAAACATTGACCATAATAAGTTTCTTTTTAATAACGAAACAAAAGACTTGGGCATTCCGCAAACTGCCACTATCTCCGACATATACTTAAATACGTATAACAATTAGAACTCAGGCACAAACATTCGTGTTCATGATACAACATTTGCTCTTCCCGGGAATCGAACCAACACCTCAAGCTTTGTAGTCAGGGTCACTAACCCTATCGTCATGTAACCTAACCTAACCTACCGCATTGTCTGCAGCACATCCCGGTGCCGTGGCGCAAGATGCTGGCTTCGCCGCCAGTATGGGCCATCGTGGTCACGCACGGCTGCTCGGTGTTCGGCTACTTCACCGTCGTTAACCAGCTGCCGAGCTACATCGAGAGCATCCTGCACTACAACATTAAACACGTGAGTACCTACTCATTATCATTAAATATCATTTATTTATTGCTTTCATGGGTACCTATCTACATTTCAGATGTTAATCTGTTATAGTTATTAAAAATTAAAATTAAATTAAATTAAAATTAAAAAACTTGCCATAGCAATAAGGAGTTGATAGGAGAGGATGTTTACTATGCTAAACAACAAAAATCACAAGATTACAGAGGAGATTTTTTTGCCAACATGAAACCCTGTGCTTAAGGGCACTGCAAAACTACTTTGTCTAGAGTAGATATTGTTGACAAACATATTTTTTTGTTTCCTAATATACTTATTAGAAACCAAATAAAAAAAAACAATTTTATAATGGGAGTAACCATATAAACGTTTAGGTGTGAGTAATGGTGGCAATTTTTTTTATCAAATAGGAAGGCAAACAAGCAAGTGGGTCACCTGATGGTAAGTGTACACCACCGCCTATAGACATCCGCAACATCAAGAGATTGCAGATGCGTTGCCAACCCAGAGGGCTAAGATGGAATACCTCTTGTGCCAGTAATTACACCGGCTGTCTTGCTCTCCACGCCCACTATAGTGCAAGCACTGCTGCTTAGCGGCAGGATTAGCGAGCAAGATGGTGGTAGCGATCCGGACGGACCTTGCACAAGGTCCTACCACCCGCAAGGTTTGGCGAAGGATCAGTTTTGTTAGATTTTATTGTTACTTGGAACTGATCGCTTCTTGCTATCACAACGCGCCGGCTATAATACGAGTACGTCCCTATCAAATCAAATCAAATCATTTTATTTTGCTAAAACTACACAATTAGTACATTGAACATGTCAGTTGTAAAAAAAAATACATGGATGTATCTTCGTATAACTCTTATTCATTCTCATACGGTACGTGTACCGCGAATAATCTACTCCGGGGCGGCAGCACACTGTAGCTAGGTGGGACGGGATGGTACGATACTCTTACTGAATACCGGCGTGGAGTAGTGGCTTTTACTGCTATTGCCTTTCGTACGGTAAGAGAGATCCGGAGGCCCATTAGGCTAAAAGCCGGCAACGGACAATATGGCGATAGTTAAATTTAAAATGCTATATAATGAATGACAACACAAAGAAAGATTTGGGTAATGGCATGACACGAAAAAAAAAACGAAAAGTAAAAATTTCGATTTATACAATAAATGGCGATAGTTTCTAGTTACCCCTCGGGTAACCCCCTCCTTTTTCCTACAGAACGGTAGTACGCTTTATAAGTCCAGGAAATCTATCTTACGTAGTTCCTAACTATTTTGTTCCAATTTATTGATTCGGAAATCGAAGTCCAGCTTTCATCGTTGAACCCCAGCCGCGGGAGCTCATAAGTAAGGGACCACGGACTGGTCCGAAACATGTCAAGCGAAAACTCAACTTTAAATACGTGAGTGATCCGTTTATTTCAATATGACGGAAATCAAAGTGTTTATTAAGAAATACCAATTTTATAATTGGCAAATTAAAAACCCGTTACCTTTTTATCACTTGTTAAGCTATTAATAACACTAGTCGTAGTAACAACCGGAAAGCACGAGACAAGTTTATGCATAATATTTGTATAAGTTTCCGCATATTAATTGAAGACATTCTATATCCGATTTGCTTGTCAGTTAAATTTCCACCATGCGTCTTAAACTTCAAAGTCGATTTTGCAATGCGTAGATGGGCGTAGAATGTAAAGCCTCGGTGACGTCACCGCCTGCGTGCGAGTTTGTACGGTGACCATGTTAACGACGAGCGGAGGGACAAGTCTTGTCGCAACTTGTCCAGATTTGCGACATGTTTATGTCACCTTCGTAAATTTTGTTACAAGCGGATATTTTTTCATTAAGTAACGTTTGGTAGATAGATCACGTACAGTGATAAAACAATTTGTCATTTCAATCTTTAAACGGCAAGTGGCATGGAAACCAATGCCATTCATGATGACATCATCATACAGATAAAGGTGTTAGATCTTTATTAGTAGGAACAAAGTGACAGTTCCATACATGTATAGTACAGTTGCGTGACCAATTACTTTATTCATACACTTGCCGTGCCAAAATGTCAATGGATGTATGTTATGTGCACTGACTGGTTGTGAGAATGAATTTCTGCGGTGTTTATACAGCACAATATGATCGGTTGTAAAATGTCCATAGATTTATTTTTGTATGTATTTATGATTATATTTATTTTGTATATTTGTAGACATTGAATAGACCATGTGTTGTGGAGAGTAACTGTTTCTTTAATTTATGAATTTCATTCAACTATCAGATTTTTTTTAACTGTTATTGATATCTTCGTTTAGTATTTTTATTTTCGATTCATTTTGTTCTATAAACGCCATTATAGATTATATTGAATTCACTTATTTAAGCTTTATTGTATAGTTTACGAGAACAAATACAACAATTCGCAAACATAATGCCACTAGGCACCAAAACAAAAAAAAGAATTGAAAATCGACATGTACAGTCAAGGAACTTAATTCCCTACCCATTTCGTTGAAATGTCGTCTGACATTCGCAATGCATTAAGGTCGATATGTCAAACTAACGTCTTGCTCTATAGCTCTTATGGTGACAGTTTGCTATATGCTATTGAACCTTAGGTGGGTTCGAAATTTAATTCCTTGACTGTATTTAAACAAATGTTTTCATACACATTCACAGTTTTCGAAACGGCTAAAACTAAAAAAGCTCAAGTGAACAATTGTTGAACTTACATTCTCGATTTTATAGAGGCGTGATTAAATTGAAATCGCGGCAAAGTTTATTTCATTGTGCATTACGCTTAGACCGGAGACTCGTGCGCTTGCATCCTGGCATCATAAGGAGGTACATATACGTTATAATTGTTCACGTTCAGTACACGTGTCTCTATTGTTTAGGTTAACGTTTGGCCTAATGGATAGCTGTTATATAAAGTACGTTGGACACGTGTTTCAAAGTAGTTAACGGCGATTGATTTGTTGAGGTTTTTATAGCATATTATTGACAAGTTGTCTGGGTGATTGATTTAGTTTTATTATTAAAGAAGAAATTCTATAATAAATTATTAAATTGATGAATATAAAGAAGATATATGTATATTCATTCTTCATAGTTTTATGTTTAAAATATCCATTCTTTTAGAATAAAAAAACAGTTCATAAGAGTATCTTACATTGACATTAGTATATTGAATAGATATTTTATGAAAGTAGGTTGCATCTACACATGCACACATTATGTACATTATCTTATTGGTAACGTTTCTGAATGCTTTAGTTATTAAACTGTTTTAGTTACTACTAGTTAGAAACATAAAGTTCACTTAAACGTTTTTTGCTATCATTTTACTTTTAAAAACATTGGAAAATAAATAATTTTACTTTCTTTGTAACTTACAAAGATGTCCCATACTCTATATTACAAAAGTATTAGATCCAAATATGTTAAAAGATTTTTTCCAAATTTAAACATTTCACTTTCATTACAAAATTTCATAAAAAATCTCAATCTTTTATAATTCTAAGTTCCCGGAGTGAATAATAAATAAGTTAACACAGACTTAATGTTTCAAATTGGAACCTTTTGCCCATACACTGTGGAGTCCAAACCGCCTGAAGACGTGTTCTTGCATTCAGTAAACAAGCATAACGCAAGCCACCCACCCTATTGCATCAGCCAGAAGCGGTCCACCTCAGCTTTTATAGCCAGCAGGTTTCCACACCTCGCTCACAAGTGAAATCGATCTAAAATTATCGCCAGTTTTATTGTCAGTCGATAAAGGCTAAAATCATGAAATTTGCTCCCATTATTTGGCTTGTTCACATCATGAATTTGCAAATATTAAGGCCAAAAAAGCATGAGAATGTCTTAAATGTGAACATGTTAATAGAAGGTAAAAATTTCAAGAAAAATCTAGATCTAAAAATGCAATAATTTGTTTGTCGATGAGTTTTACCGCCATAACTATTATGAGAAGTGATAATAATACTAAGACAATGTTAAAATAACGATGGTGTTATCAAAAACTAAAAAGATCAGATCAGGATAAACCGCAATAATTGAAGTCTCTTTGGTAAACGTTGAAAAAAGAGCTTCCGAGAACGCATAACGAAACAAATCAAAAAAGCAAAGCAACGAAGCACTTTACAAAAATGTCGTTAGCGGTCGCTTTGGCCTCAAATTAAATTCCCCAACCAATTTAACCTGCTTACTTTCCTGCTTTTTGTTAGTTAATTTCCAAAGCAATCGAATCAAGTTTATTACTAATTCCAATATTGCAAAGATTGAAGATGTTGTGTGCCAAATAGCATGATCCATAAATTTCACCTGTAGATCAAAATATAGTCTATAGCTACCGCGTAATCATGTTATAAGACGTGTAATGTGTAATAAGATTTATAAAGGAAACCGTTTGCTGATACATATTTATTTATTGTAGTAATCATACTGCAACTAATGGAGTTGCCAGTACACTTCCTGTACGATATAAAATGCAAAATGTAAAATTACCATTTTCCGACATATATCATGGAATCCCTGTAATATTTACAACATGTGCAGGATATACGGAACTGAATTATTTGTACCATCGAGTAAATAAATGACTTTTCTATTCTGGTTTATGTAAATAAAGATTTAAATGTACAAAGCTCAAATACAAAAACTCGCCAAAGTTTTATTGATCGGATTAATGGTTTAGGAACGCAGGTAATAGACAAACAAATAAACCAAAACATTTTTTTATACATATAGTAGATTCAGAATAAAGAATGGCAACATGCATTGAAAGTTTAAATGGATTTGTAAAAGGGTGGCTAAATGACCAAAATAGGTATATCTCGTATAAAACTTGAAGCTTTTGCTTTTTAATTTAGTCAAGGCCGGAAGGTATGGATTTTGTAAAACACTTAGTAAATTTTACAGAAATCAGATATTCTTATTAATGACATCCTGTGATATTTTCGCGACTTTGATTTTTTTAAATGTTTTTAGTACTATATATTAAATGTTAATTATTGGCCAAGGGTGGGCTTAAATGTTAATTTTTAACTGATCCGCCATACTTACGTCATTTCCTTTGAACAATATTGAAACATGATACATCCAAATGTGCACAAAAAAACCTATTCTAACGACATGTGCCATCAGATGCCACGAAAGTACATATTTGCGTTACCATATTTTTGTAACTGATTTGAGACAGTCTCATTGTGTGCCCAGCATGGTCACATTGGCGGCCATTTAAAAGCGACCGCGCTTGCGAACTTTGCTTGCGATCATGTGTCAATTAACGTGTCCCATATTCGGCTCAGAGTTGTATGGCTTTATTTACGTTACGACTCATAATTGCGTTTTATATTTCTATACAAACTACTGCACGAAATTGGACGCGATTTTCACAGTTGTATTGCACGTAGATATGAGCGCCGATGGACGATTCCACGGCGGCGGCGTGGTCTCAAAATTTCTTCGGCGGCGACGGCGCACGGCGGCGTGACCTTGTACTTTTTATCAGGGGTTTATTTCTTGTACTTTTTTAAAGAAAACCTTATTGTTATTGGCAAACAAAGATTTATATTCTTTTATAAATAAATGGAAGATATAGACGATCATAGACATTTAACCCCTAGAACATTTTTTTAATCGACTCATTCAAAGGAGGAGGTTCTGAATTTAACTGAATACTATGTAATTTTAGTTTTTATTTGCGTATGTTACGCAATATCTCCGCCAATTGTTAACAGATTTCAATGATTCTTTGAATTTTGAATAATGATTCGCTGTCTGCAAATAAATACAAGGAGGAAAGTACGCCGCGTGCCCCACTCAGCGGCGGCGCGCCGTGCGAACTCACGGCGATGACGGGGCGCCGGCGCGGCGCTCATATCTAATTGCAAGAGGTCTAACTTAAATATGGTGCATTGGTCATTTATAAACTGAGTTAGATACAAAGTCACAGACAAAAGCTAGTTTTTAATACATCTTGTGTTTCTTATTTTTCACTTGTCTGAACCATATTTTGAGGATTTCGGGCACAAATGACAAAAATAAATGTGTCCTGTCCGTCAGTCTGTATGTCACCACTATTTTCATCCGAAAGGTGAAATTTCGAGGGAAGGTATTTTCGGTGATTTTACAATGGAAAATGGTAAAATAATGTTTTTTGTTACTAACTAGTGTTGCACTCTATACATGTAGCTAAAAGAAAAAAGTATTGATATATTGAAAAAAATAGTAGACAGTTTATTTATTTATTAAGGACATGAGAAGAATACTTTATTGCTCTAATAAATTATCCCTAGTCTAGACGTCTGGACTAAAACGAAGTCTGAATATCACCCTTCTCTCTCATACACATTAGGTCCAAGCAGAAAACATAAGCAGTCAGTGATAAATAAGCTTGACTTATTTGGACGGACGGACATTTCCATGGTACGAGTTCTCGCATTCGAGTTGTATTACAATGCGGGCTACCGAGGTACTATGTGACCGATGGATTGATCGAGCCACGCAGTGTAATCGCACGCTTACGAGTACTTGCTCCATGTAAACGCCCCCTTATGGTCAAGATCAAGATGCCTATAGAATTTATAAAGGTCGACCTGAATAAATTACTCTCGGTTATAATACTCTTCGTGTGTAGCATTGCTGAATTTAATTCCGCATTTTTTTTGAAGAATGTCAATGGATTATGGGTTATGTAATACAATTACGTATCCCATAAGCTATTAGTCTTTACATTTACTACTAATTGTGTAATATTGCGAACCATTTGCGACAAAGGGCTTACTTTGGGGTAATATCGTATTATTAAATTACTTGATAGATTCATAACGTGACCATTTATTTATTTTGTCAGACCGGGACACATCTGCAGAAATATATAATAAAAAAAGTTTTTAGTGTTTTACAAGTATTTTATTATAGGAGATGGAAATAACAAAGTAATCAACGCTCTAAACACAAAATATTTAAGTTGGCATGGCATGACTTACTAACTAAGCCTCCATTAGTGGCGTGTCGGGCCACGCATTTCAAGCGGAAAAATAAATTTTAAACTATCTTTGGGTCTGCTTGCAAAACTGGGACTATGTTGGCTTCGCTGGGGACACCGGGACAGACTGCCTGAAACCGGGCCTGTCCCCCCCCCAAACCGGGACATATGGTCACATTATACATACACAGTCTAGGAGGAGGTTTGATGATTTGTTGTTTCCTCCAGCATTTTTATGAATAGGTGATTGATGAACCTAATCAATAAAAAAAAGGTTCAGTAAAGACTGGGCTGGGAAGCCGTTTCCTTGAAAATGAAATTTCATGAAATTCAAATTTAACCACTGGATGCTCCGCGGTAAATGAAAATTTGTGGGAGGAATAATCCGCAATAAATATAGGCAATTAGGCAGCATGGTCACACTACAAAGATGGTAACACGACACACCGCGGCTCGCCTTGTACGTCAGTTCGTCTCTTTGTAACTAGCCCACTAGGAGCGAGATAGACTGAGTGACAAGGGAGAAATGGGCACTTGTGGTATTCATTCAGTACAGTACATCCAAGAGGGATATCCTGAACTTGAAAACGAGTTTGTACCGCGATAAGTTACGATTATAAACCAGGTCGGTTATCGTATGAGGAAGTGTCTTAAGAGGTGCTTTTCGCATAAAAAATGGTAACAGTCATTTTAGGTATAATATATGTATTTAAATATTAAAACAGATTTATACTAGTTATTTCCCATTTCGTTGAAACAATCAAGCATGATAATAGAAGACGATAGGGAAAACTCATTTTGTTCAAACCTTCGCAATGCCATTCAAATCTTGTAGACATGTTTACAAATAACTCAAATCATACGAGGTGCTACAATTTAACTAAATTCTTTTAAGCGAGGTTACATCCGCCGGCACTCGCATGCAAATCTCTATATTCACGGTCCGACCTTTCCTTCCATCGGCTGTCACATTATGGCCTTTAAGCCACCAAAATAAGGAAAACTGTTTCGCGAACATGTGTCCTTTGTCTGATAATATAGGTACAGCAGATTGTGTTGAATGGCTGAAATACATCGTGTTTGACATCATGTATAGAATAGAATACAATAGAACAAATTTATTTCAGGCTGCATAGGCCCATAGATAAATCTCTAAGGCTGCGTTTCCACCAGAGATGTGCGAGGATGCGTAGCGAGGGATGTGTTTGTAAAAAACCAATGAGCCGTGTCCACCAGACCTGTGCGAGCGATTCTATTGGTTCTAACAAACACATCTCTGGTGGAAAAGCAGCCTAAGACTGACATAAATATTTATTATGTATACATATCTGATAACTTAATTACTAGCACGTGAAGTCTGTAACGTGAGCACTTTCGCGGTGTCAGTTAACCGGCCACGGAACCACCGGAATGCGACACCTTTCGGCCAAAACTCTTCTGTTGTGAAAATCGACAGTTGGTCAGTCGGAACTCTCACCACAAATGAAGTAAAATTCACGTCATGGCGGAAATCCAACCGCTCGACCCTCAGAGTGAGCTTGGTCTTTGCTCATATCTGGGATGCCTAAGCACTATAGCCCAAATAGGCATTTTTTGTTATATCTAATCACTATAAAAAAAAATGTGATCTGAATGTTGGAAACCGCATTCCTCGCGAGAGGTACGGGCTACGATTGCTCAGCAATTAAAATGAATAAATACATCATACTATCAATGTTAATTGTTTCCACTATTGTTTCAGTAGTTTCCATTACAAATTGCACTTCTTGTTTATAAGTAACCAATAGTAATAAAAATAAAAAACGTACTTGAGTATAGGAAAATTCTCACAAGTTTCTACGGTACTTCGCATGATCGAGGCAACAGCATGTCATGCAATTAAATATTATCTATGAGCATAAGGATCGGATCTAAATTGCACTATAGAAATTATAGTAATGCCGTCATTACGTTTATGTTTGTGTGAGTGTGGCATTGTTAGCCTCGCTAGTTGCGATTTAACAAGGTTTAGGATTAGATTTAACAACTTTGTTTAATATGCTTCGATGTTGTCAACTTGGTTCTGTTTTTTATGCGAGTAATACAAGACCGACCGTCCTGGAGGTCGTTACGGAAAGCCTAGAGCCTGGAGTAAATGTCTTTTGGTTAGTAAGATGATGAATATAATGATGGTAGCTTACCTTTGAAGAAATTACGAGTAGATAGTGTGATTGGTAGAAATAATAGACTTTATCTACACACATATCATAAAGGCTAAATAACGCGTTCAAAAACCCTAGGTTATGACCAGCATTATTACAACCAATGTTATTATAAGACTTTTCTTGTCTGTTAGTGTAGTAGGTAAATCTGTTCTTTATTGGTCATCACATTACCGATATCTCGTGACTGCTCGTGACGTTATGAATTTAAATTTGGAACAGCTGTCAAAATTCAAGTTGGTCTCTATTCTAGTATCCACAGATATTAAAACAGTTATCGATACGAAACGTCAACTCAGTATGATTTTTTAATTTAAACGCACGACATTTGATCTCGAGTGACATGAAAATAGCAACTTCATTCGTTCGTCTATGGTTTAAAAAAAATGTTCGTCCTGACGGATAGATCGAATCACAGAGTACTTTTTTAATATACATGGCCGCCATTAGTTGTCATTCTTTTTAGGTTTTTTGCTGTTACGATTTTTTGCAGTTATGATATGTGTGTAGATAAAGTAATGTATGCAACTGTATATAATTAGGCCTTAAAACACTCGTGTGATCCTATTATGAAACTCGCTGACGCTCGTTTCATAAAACCACACTCGTGTTTTACGGCCTCTCATTATATAGCAGTTGCATAAAATACTATTATAGGTAATCCTTTTTGTGGGCGACGTTATCACTGTATGTATACCTACTTCAGCATTTTACTTGAAAGACGCCTAACATTAGGTTCATCTACATCTACACTAATATAATAAAGAGGTAAACTTTGTTTGTTGGTTTTTTGTTAGTTTGTTTTTAAGTAGGGGGTAATCTCAGGAACTACTGAACCGATTCCAAAAATTCTTTCACAGTTAGAAAGCTACACTATTCCTGACGGACATAGGCTACTAATTTCAAGCAAACGAAGTGGCGCGCGTCCGCTAATATCTTATATTTAGGTAACTACATCTCACATCTATGATTGGTTCAGGACAATAAAACATAGTTCAGTTCCAATATTTGCTTATTTCTAGCCAATTCTAGCCAAATTTAACACATCTCAAATTGGTTTAGCATGGTTCATTCGTATTAGAGAGTGCTAATCGATGACACCGACGCTAAACAGTGTAGGTTTCTACTTTAAATATATTTAAATACCTAGTATTACACGTACCACATACTTGCATAACAACAATATATGGTTTGTTATGTTATGTGTTAGGTTGATCTACTCCACGGAATCCCGCTGGGATTGGTCCAAATAGATACCTTCTTCCAAGTTCTATGCGTACGAAGTCGCGGGCAAAAGGTAGTTTTGTGCATAAAGTAAAGTAAGAGAAAAATTCAAAACTACTAAATTGGGGAGGGGGGCGTCATTTCACTCTCGCTATCGGCAAATACGTACAGTAGGGGAAATATATTCACGTACCACCTTAGAACCCTATCGCAATGACGCGCCGCGTTAAACGCCAGGCTATGTCATACAAATGTCATGCGTATGTCTCTTCGACTAGGTTCTACGGTGGTACGTGTTTCAATTTCCTTGACTGTACCTCATAGAAAAGTATGTTCTTGTTGGTTATTGATATAATTACTCAACTTCTTCTTCTTCTGTTCTTTAATGGCGGCCACGAGGCTTGTGCCAATGTCAGTGAGCGAACGAAATTGTTCGGTGTGGGCCGTAAGACCCCCCCCCCCCCGTCGGGTTATAAACCATCGGCCAATGATATTACACCATATAGGTTAAGGAATCATTGCCCGATGCCTTGGGTGCACCGGCCCAAGCACTGCTCTTCCCCCGGAGGAGTCCATAAGGGGACCGCAGCACTTGGGCACACGAGGAGGAAACCTGACACGCACCCCATAATTAATCAAACTACTTTATTGAATAAAACTGACTTTGTGAAGTCAACTTTTTTTTAAATACAGCATCGGTATGTGGCATTGTGGGCGGTCTAGGTTCAGTCAGCTAAATGACTTTATTTTTCCCTTACACCCTAAAGTTTAACCCCCTTATTCATAAAAAGTCAACAATCTTTTTAAGCTAAAAAATGTTTTGTCCCTTCCATTTGAAGGAACGTCACAATGACAGATAAAAACATAACACATGTTAACTAAAAAACGGTTACGAAGCGTTTATGAATAAGGGGGTATGTTTTTCTGCATTGAAATCGGATGCTTTATAATATTAAAAAACTTAAGAGTTTATGAATGCAACTACTAATTCTTGGTAATGCAATAGACAACAACCCCCATACAATTATTATACAAATTATACGGTGGTTATTATAAGCTCGTAAACCGTCATTAACTGTGAGGCCGATAGTTTATTATCTTCTGGCGCCAGACTGCACTGGAACTATTGCAGAATTTATTTTTGTTTATTGTTACCTTTATTATGGGGAAAAATAACATATACAACTTTCTCAAAGAATAAAGCCATTTCATTGAAAATGACATTATGATTTATGAACGCTTCTTTTTGGTAAAATTAAATTAAAATAATCTTTTTAGTCTATTACTTCTAAATTGTACTTTAAGTATATTGAGTTAAGTATTTTTATTTCTTATGGCACAGTTTCAGCGATGCTTCGCACAAATGTCATGTTAATTGGGGGTCTCTACCTTACTGTACGAAACGCAATTGCACGCTGCTACTTCATGCTATTCTGTGAGATTGTGGTACCACCCCGTTTAAGCCGGCCTATTCGTCCTGCAATGCTACCTTAATATGACCGCCCAAGTTTAAATCACTAACTGGTGTCATGGACGCACGTACGTAGGGATAAACTCAACTTGGCCAGTCATGTTAGGCCCTCTGTCTGTAGCGCGAGGCTCTGCACTATGAAACAATTTGCTCTTTTCCGACCGAAAATGGATTTTCGGCCGAAAACGAAAAAGAAGCTTCGGTTTTAGTCAAACTCAAACTCAAAATATTTATTTGCTTTCATAAAGAAACATATTAAGAAACTCTGTAAGGTCACTGCAAAGTATACATAATAAACTAAAGTAAAAATTAACTTAAAAACTTTACCGAAACATCTTTTCATCCAGTCTTTTTTCGATGGAAAACGAAAATGATTTGGACATTAACAATATTAATATTTCCGCTGTACCTACATTTAGGAAATTTAGGCTTTAAAAGAAATAAAACACTATTCCAATAGAAATTCCGTTTCACAACTTCAAATTAAAACAAAAACGGCTGAGTGGAATTCACCCCGAAGTTAGCCGAAAGTGGAACGTCACCTGATATTAACGAACTTACGAAGAACGCCGAATGACGCGCGTCAATTTACGAATTTCTGACTTTCGGCACAGTATATTTATATACTGTGCTTTCGGCTTGGCTGAAGCTTCGCCTGGTTTACGGCCAAAAACGAAAATATAGCCGAATCATAATTTTTTGTTCGAAAATAACCGAAAACAAAAACGAAGCTTCGGTCGGTTACTACAATCTGTGTTTCCAAGTGTACCGGGCGGTTACTCGATTAGTCAGCGGCAATTCGCGCGGGCCGGAGACGGGCGGCGCCGGCGCTTGTAGCCCGACGTGCCATCGATCAGAGAAAGCTGCGAATTAACGTGGCCTGACATGTTCAGGTCAAAGAGTATGCCTGACTGAGTACTATAACATATATTATGTGCTAGCGATCCTCCCCGGCGGGTGTACGTTCGCACGGATCTATTAACTAACAAACACTTCATTAGAATGTAACGTACTTAAAAACCTACCGTAAAAGTATGTAAATTACAGTAAAAACCGTATCAAAATCTGTTGCGTAGTTTAGAAGGAGTAGCGGCCGAAGATATGAGGTTTGACAGGAATGGATAATGAGTTTCTTTATAAGTAATCATTCTTTTCCCGAATGTTCGTGCACGAATTTTTAAGAATTCGTCATGGCTGCTGAAATATCCGTGTCGGCTCCAATATCCAACATCGGATCGGACGATGTGAAAGGCAGATAAATGTTTTGTACATTTTACTTGCCCCGATATTGTATCTGCTTCCGATAACGATACCGTATCGGAAATGAAATAGAAATGACTTATTTTATTGGCATAACATTGCGTCGCATTCGGTGGTAAATAAAAAGCAGCCATGTTTCAATCATTTTAAATAAATCCATGCAAAAAGTACCTATTTAAAATCTACTTGCATCCTTCTTCCTTTTTTTATTGATTTTTATTATCATGTCTAGTATTAAATATAATTGTCATTAACTATAATAATAGTTTTGTTTATATTCTAAGTATTCTTTTGCACTATAAAAGTTATGCGTTGAGAGCCAGTTTAGAAGCGATTTTTAATTTTTTTGTTTAATCGGATAATGTAAAAACGCTCTCATAGTTTGTCCACAGCATTCTCGTTTCGCAGAAATGCAATTTTCCTCATACCAAAAGCAGAATTCATCTAGAGTCCTCGGCGCGTGAGTGAGTCACGCGGGAGGCGCGCGCGTTCATTATATGCCACACACGCACCGGATTAGGCTGGCCCTTCTTGGAACTCGTAAAAATAGGCCCAGGAATTAATAATCAGTTGCATTTTTTTAGGCCTGTTACTCCATAAATAATTAATTCTAATTTTCATATAATAAAAGTAAGAAGCCAAAAATATATTTTTAAAATTTTTGTCTGCATGTACCTCGTCGGACCCGCGGGGCAATTCTCGCGTCAGTAGAGATGAAGTTACACTCGAGATACGCCAAAAAGGGCTGTCAAATCCCTTCAAAATCTGTCATATTTTGACACATCTCGAACGTCAGATGAATCTCGATGAGCGCCAGAATTGGGGGCCTGTTAGGTCCTCGAGATGAGCGGCTATTGCTAAATTAACATCCGCGTCCGTGCTTCGATAACCTAATAATTAAATATGACTGCCATTTAGTTATGGTTGGATCTCCAACCACTTTCTTAAATACGCGTCTTACTTCGTGGAGCCACCTCACTGGGGACGGCTCGGTTGGGTTGCGCGCGATCGAATGAATACGAGTTATACGATAGACGGAGTGGCATGCAGTTGGACGCATTTCATACCCAAACGCCGTTTTTGTTTGAAGTAAAACTCCTGTTCTTGTACTATTATTCATTCTGTGATGGGAGGTTGATTAGTCGATAAAATTGATCGTAATGAGTACCATTAAAGGTACCAACCCTGATGAGACACACTGTATACAAATTCTGTTTGATTTTACTCTCTGCATTCTTAATTCGCTCGCTCAATAGCACCGAAAGGTTCGGTCATGCGAGTTTTTTACCTCCCACACCACAGGGTGAACGGACTGGCGCCATGGCGCCCGGGATGAAAAAAATTGTGTTATTTTTAGCATTCTTTTATGGTCAAACATAAACCTAACCGTCTAGACGGGTTTAGGAGTTGAGGTTCCAATGGCCGCGATCCTCTGGTGGTGTAAACGCTAATTAAGTGTAGTAGGTGGAGTATTTATTGCATCCATTTGGAGTAACTATATGAATTAGCTTTTGCCGACGACTAAGTGTAGATTTTGGATTACAAACTAACTATACCCCTCTTTTGATCCTTTTTAATTAATTGTGAAATTACAAAAATCCTATTTAGTGCACCTATCTACTCACTTAAAGGAACGCAAACTCTTTTAATGTTGTATCTAAGATTCATGGATTGATGCCATTTCTTTAAGTGAAGAAGATATTTTGATGCTGTAGACGGTGGCTGTTTTCTTGATGATTCGAACCCCGTGTTTAAAATATAGAACAAAATCACTTGTCTTTGTTGACAGTTTAATCTAAACAAAAGTGACATTACTACATTAAAAAATATTTTTTTTGTAGCAATGACCACACTATTTCAACACCACGTATAATGTTGTCCACAGAACGGGCTGCTGTCGTCGCTCCCCTACCTCGGCAAGTACCTGTGCGCGCTGGCCTCGTCCGTGCTGGCGGACAGCCTGCGCCGGAGCGGGCGGCTGTCCACGACCACCGCCAGGAAACTGTTCACGGGCTTTGCCGTCGGACTGCCTGGTACGACCATCACACAGATTTGTTTAATGCAATTATGTACAAATCGCGGCCCGCTGACGATGTGCGTGCGGCCCGCCACTGAATCTATCAAACGACAATAGTACATTACACTCTGAGGGTGGTGAAATAAAGAATGTCTCAGATCGCAGGAACTTGTCTCACCAGCCAAAGACGAGGGCGATAAACATGCACCTGAGGCTTTCTTTATCATCGCCCGAGGTGTGTACACAATTTTACGCCTCCCCCTGGCCAGGAAGTGCAAAGGTCCGCTCATATAGCGGGCGGTAAATTGCTACTTACGGCCCAGGGTGACGTAAAAATTAAAAACTTGTGTATAAGAAAATTATCTCCCTCCGGACCTGCATCACACAAAAGAATAAATTTTACAATAAGTAATAAATAATAAAATCTTGTAAAATTTTTGAACCATTTAATTCATACTTTTGCCACACCTACGATTCGGAATACCAAATAAGAGGGCGGCAAAATTTTCTTCCGCGCTACGCTACGCCAGTGGAATGTCCAGCTTGTACTAAAGTTAACATAACGCATTGTAACCGTGCAGGCGTCCTCATGATCGCGCAAGCGTTCTTCGGGCACGACCGGGTGTGGTCGGTGGCCATCTTCACTATCGCGCTGACCATCAACGGCGCGGTCACCGCCGGCTACCTCGGCAACGGGCTCGACATCGCGCCCAACTTCTCGGGTCAGTATATTGCACTTTTTGCAGCTCCCTGCTCCATACTGCGCGGGTGGTAGGGCCTTGTGCAAGGTTCGTCCGGATAGCTACCACCATCTTGCTCGTTAATCCTGCCGCTGAGCAGCAGTGCTTGCACTGTTGTTCCGGCGTGGGAAGCAAGACAGCCGGTGCAATTACTGGCACAAGAGGTACTCCATCTTAGCCCTCTTGGTTGGCAACGCATCTGCAATCTCCTTGGAGTAGCGGGTGTCTATAGGCGGTGGTGATCACTTACCATCATGTGACCCACTTGCTTGTTTGCTTTCCTATTTTATAAAAAATGTGGTTGGCGTAGCTGGTCGGTGACGGGGATCTCTTATACTTGCAATAGTTGCAGTGTCTGAATTAAATCTGTCTACAAAATTTCATTTTTATTCTACGATTAACGACCCGCCCCGGTTTCGTACGGGTAATCGGGATGTACTCGTAATGTATAGAAAAACTTTTTTCAAAAAAAACTCTAACCAACAGTCAAAGCCGTATCAAAATCCGTTGAGTGGTTTAGGAGGAGGAGCCGGTCGAAAATACGCCATAAAAATTTAGGACAGGCAGGAAAAAATGCGACTTCACTTACTCCAAGTTTTTCACCGGAAGAATGCTGTTAGGAACCCTGCCGCTATTTACTTCTTTTCATTCAAATTCATCCATTTTTTTATAATTGGCAAATCCCCTTGGTCCTATATTTTTAAGTTGATAGGCATTTCGAAAATATTAATTAGAAAATAAATTTCAGGAACAATCTTCGGGATGGCAAATACGCTATCGTCTATCGGCGGGTGGCTGTCAGCGTTCATGGTCGGCGAGCTGACCAAAACTCATGTGAGTGTATTGGAACGCTTATAGTTTACTTTCTGCTATTTTAGCACGCTAGCATTTATTGTACACATACAAACGCCCGTCGCTCTCGCACAGGCTACTTTACACAGAAGGTAAGGGTGGTAAGACCTTGTGCAAGGTCCGTCCGGATCGCTACCACCATCTTGCTCTCTAATCCTGCCGCTAAGCAGTAGTGCTTGCACTGTTGTGTTCTGGCGGGGTCTGCAAATACTGGCAAAAGAAGTATTCCATCTTAGCCCTCTTGGTTGGCAACGCATCTGCAGTCTCCTTGGAGTTGCGGTTGTCTATAGGCGGTGGTGATCACTTACCATCAGGTGACCCACTTGCTTGTTTGCCTTCCTATTTCATAAAAAAATACTATTCTTACTAAAACGCAATTTTTTTACCTTCACAGAACACATACGAGCAATGGCAGATAGTTTTCTTCATACTCGCCGGCGTGTACATCGTGGGAGCTGTCTGCTTCATCTGCTTCGGTTCTGGCGACCTGCAGGAGTGGAACGCGCGCGTCGAGGCTCCGGCTCGGGAGGAGGAGCCGTTAAACGAGAAAACTGAGAAGGCGTGAGATGGTGGAGGTGCAGGGATGTAGTAAATGGGGTACAGATCACTTTCTGAGTGGGTGAGACAGTAGACGTAAAAAAAACAGAAGACTATCATTTATGCTCCAAAAAGTCTAAATATACACAAAAGAATGAAGAATATTTGAAATAGGCAGACCATAGATTTAACTGCCTCAGACCACAAATGGAACGAGATCATGTTAGGACGTCTGGTAGAAAAACTTCTATATTTTTTACGTTAGCTGGGCTTGAAATTAAGTGAGACATATTGGTGACTCACGGCGACTATCTAAGGGCTTTTTACATGAAGACTTTTGTTTTAAATGAAATATCACCGTATTTAAAGATCTTATATCAGCTTTCTTTGCATTTTAAGTCTTGAAAATTTTACTGGGTTTGAATTTTCGCAATATTATTTGATTCAACTTTTCGGCCGTATTCCAAATGGAACGTGTAGTTTATGAAACCACTGAATGTTTTCCAAAAGCAATTGAAGTCTTGCTGATTTGAGTCCCCGATGCATACTCACTTTTTTGTGATCTTATCTACTCAGATATATTCATATGTACAGTTCACTTAAGAGGGCTATTACAGTAGCCGTGCTGGCAACGCCGCATATTTTAGTATTTCACGATTATTTCATTTCCGTCTATTGCCTACATACTTACAATTACAAATGCAAATGGACGACGTGTCAAGTACTTATTTTTGAATTACACTCAATTTTATTTAAATAATCAAAAAAGGAATGTTGTCAGCTTAGCTTTGTAACAGCCCTCGTATTTTTTTTGATACTACAAAATCCTGGCTACACTCGTCTAGCCACTACCTACTTAGCTCTGTCATTTTGATTTTGTAATCAAGCTCCATTCTAACTTCGAAATAGTACAAATTTAAGATCCCCTTTAATACTAGAAATCCCTAAAATTTACAAAATTAAAGTTTTGTTTTGTTACTTTGTTTTCCACAAAACTTTAATTTTGTTTTTAAGTATAGATTCTCATTGTGTAATACGATAAATCTGTACTAAAATATAACCCCTTATTCATAATGGTTCAGCAAATCCAGGCATCGTCTCGTCTTTGTCTGTATTACGTTTGATTTCGAAAGGAAGGAATAAAACAAATTCTAGTTAAATACAAACATACATAAATAGGCTGCTAAGAACTACCCTTCCCTTTGGCTTTGCCGTAGTCGGATAAAAAGGGGTTTATACTTTCATGAATAAGGGGGATAGAAAATGTGCTTACTACTTTAAGAACAATCTGAACAAACGTTTTAAAGTTAGCACATAGTCTACGCCAAACGAGAAAAAAAAGAAAAACTCAAAAAAAGGCTGTTAAGTATAAGAATGTGATGTATTTATTAAACGTCCCGGCTCGCGCAACGGACTCACGCACGATCTTCTGGCCTATTCTCGGCTTGTGCGAGATTCATCTCGCATGAAAACAACTGTCAAATCCCCTGGAAAACTCACTTTTTGACGTATCTCGCGTGAACCGAGAATTGGGGTCCTTATGTCCCTTTCACGTGAACAGTATTCATATTTATAAACTTATTATTTAAAAGGAGTATATAATAAATAATTAGTTAATTCATTAAATTATTTTTTCTTAAAAACACTCAACTGAAATGAGCAAATGAGAATGTTTATGAATATACCATTATATTTTTGATATTATTTATTATATTAGCTTCAAGAGAATTAAAAGTAACTTTGTAAATGTGATGCCACGAATGGGACAAATCGTTCACACGGAACCCGACTCATTGTAAAAAATGATTATTTAGTTAGCTAAGTTGCAAGAACAAGTAGTTTATTTGCCCAAAAGGGATGTACTGAGCATATCTTGTCCTAACATAGCTCCTGAAGATTCATAATTCCCTAATCAGTCCACTGCTGGGCATAAACCTCTCCCAAGGTGGACCACTGAGCCTTGTTTTCATCTTGGAGGGAGCCAGCCATCCTGGACAAAGTCAGGCAGCATTAGGTACTTATTTCGCAATTGCTTCATACTGATTTTTGATTTAATAATTTCGTGTTACAGTCGCTAGCAGAAGTCACTCTAAGAGGTCGAAAATAACAAGACAAGTCTCTTGACAATCGTCTTGGCAGTCTTGTGGCAGTGCACCTAGCACGAACCTTCTCGATACTCGTTAACTCTACGTAACTCAATGCATCTCTTTCCTACTGAACTGGTTAGAACGATAAGCACTGACTTACGACAAACATTTTGCTGTAATGTAATTGAGCTATTTATAATTTTCAATCAATCATTAGCGTTATCATCATACTATCAATTGAAAGATGAGAAGCTATGGCAAAGAGCTCTCTCGGAACAACATGTCGACTTGGCGAGATGCGAGGAATCTCGCAATCGAGAAAGTCTTAATGGTACCATGATTTAGGCCTCTGGCACGTCTCTGGCAATTCTCGCGTCAGTAGAGATGCAGTTACATTCGAGATGTGCAAAAAGAGCTATCGAATTCCTTCAACATAAGTCGTTTTTGTGAAATGAATTTCGATGAACGCCAGAATTTAGGGCTTTGTGGGAGGTTTTTGTTCAGGCTGTTAAGATAATAAGTAGATCAACTAGCGAAATTAAACTTGAAACCTATAGTATGGAAGCTATGTTAGAACGACCAGCTAGTAACATACCCTTTTATAGTTCTGCTTAAGCTGTTTTCCACTTACCTGATTTTAAACTTAGACATGTCAAAATGAACTGATAGGTTTAAAAAGGAAACTGCAGGGACCAAACGGGGCTAACTACTCTTCTTGATAAGATACTGTAATTAAGTATTTTTATGAATAAACAATTATTTAATTAGCTGCAACGTCAAGAGTTAGGAATTTCATAGCCAATATAGCCAATAGAATGATTAGCTGACTTATCTGTGAAACTTTAAAATATACTGGTCAAAAGAACTGAAGAACAAAGATTTTGATATCGACGTTATGAACAAAGATGGCAGCCGAATTATAATTAAATTACGAGCAGCATTTTAAACCCTAGTTTTTATTTCAATTTGAAGTCTTCTGTTCAATGCTAAATTTTTATTTTTTAATTTCGCGGATAAGGTAAGCAAAGTCTCTCGTTGTACACTGACCATAGACAAGTCTCGTTACTTTTACCGTAAGACGTAGGATATAAGATTTAAGCCATGTTTGAACTAGCTTTATTACAAGGGACGATGCATTGTGGTTTTGTGCATTTCGACAGCTGTGATAAAGAGGTTTGTCTATGGCGTATATTTTTCTCTAGAATATTTGATGCGGTCTTTAATCGTGTACGTACTTCTTTAATTGGTTTTGCAACGGCTATTAGCAGTTCCTAAATTACAATCAGTATTTGGATGTTTTAGTCGAATTTTGTTTTTCAAATATTGTTCTAAGATCTCCATAGACAAAATGTTTGATTCTCCTTTCAACGATTGCAGGGTAAATAAATCCATAGAGTACATTAAAAAGTAATAGAAAACTAAAATAAGTACTTTAATTTTTGTCTATGGGGATAAGTTGTTATTATTTTTAAGTATTCCTTCTTTTTTGAACTATTATAGACATAACTATTTATTAACGATTGTATGATCAGTTTCTATTAAATAATATAATATGAAGAATCATCACATTTCACCCAGTTATATGGAGTTTTCTAAATTTTTTGAATTTACATTATTTCCTAATCTTGATTAACAACAATGTTAGAAATGTTCTGTAATGTATATTGCTAAAGATTATTTTTCTGATTATTACACGTTTATTCGAATGTGACATGAATGTTTGGCAATAATATAAAGATGTAATAATAGCAGATTTCCAATGCACGCGTGACGATTTCGAAGAATGATTGCATGTCCGATGTCTAGCAATAGCCTGTATTATCTAAGTTAATGCATGTGAACATTGTAAAGTAATTAATTGTTTTGTCTCTCATGACAGTTCTGTAATTTTGTCAACCAGTTTCTTTGAAAATAAAAGTTTTTATGGATAACATTTTGTTTATTTGATGGATGATAGAATCACTACACTTCGCTATTCTTGTTCGCCTATTTATTATTTTGGCCGAATACTACACAAACATTTTGGGTGTATATAGATGTTGCTAGTGGGGGTCATAACCCCGCTTTGGGTTGCCAGATGGTTGGGATTCGATCGGATTGACCCAATATCAAACATAATATCGCGTGCCGCGTGTCTGGCAAAATAGCTCCTAAAGTGTTTAACAATAAACTAATTTCAACTTACCGCGCGTTTTAAAAATCACTGTAATCTTTCCTTAATTTTTCCCAGACATTTAAATCTTCCCAACTGGCAAACCCCCCTAGAGTCAAGAACTTGGCCATGACACCAACTGTAGTGTGTAGTAAGTATCTTTTAAGTTATTAGTAGCACGTCCCCAGATCATGATACTGTATACGCCCGATTGCGGAGGGGTTGCCGGTCCTAGCTTATGCTGATTTCACACGGAAGCAGAATAGTGAGGCAGTAAAATAGACAGCCCAGTACTAATACAATTTGAAGTCTGGGTGCAAATTATATGAATAGTGCTACGCTATCTACCCTAACTTCTTCACTGTTGTGCCCCGTGTCACATCATCACGTGGAGTTAAGGTACTGTGGTAAATAAATAAAACTGCGCCGTTGGTAACTTACAATAGTTTATTGAAGAAACATTACAAGTAGCACAGCCTAGCTGTCCCTACTAAGCGCCGCTCCGGCTACCGTCTACAAGGCAAGGTGATTCCAAATCCCACGGACCGCTCCAACAAATACTCTATACTTTTAACAAACAATATCAAAACACATGAAAACTTAGAACGAATGATAGATAATTTACAGTAGTCAGTGTAATAAATATTTGAACGATTTCGTAACTTGTCGCTTTAAATCATTTTAAGTTTGCGTTACTCATTAATGATACTACAGACAGCGACAAGGTACTAAATAATATGCATAATGGCAAATAGCCACTTTAGAAAGGTCATATTAGAATAGCGGGATTTTCAAAAAATTTTACTCAAACTGATTATAAATAACTTTTGCGGTTTTCACGCATATTTTTAAAATAATATAAGATGGGACTTAATCTATCAAGAATATTATTTTTTGAGACAACGACCGAAACGTCGAGGTAAACAAAAAAGGAACATTCTTGCGTGTTTCAAAGTAATTTTCATAGTTTTTGCTGGAGCGACCACAGTAATTCTGTAAATAATATTAGTGACAGTCACACTCGTCTATCACAGGTTTTCTATCAGAAGTGCGGCACACGGAAATCTTTGTGATGATGATATAAGTAATAGATGATTTGTATTGACCGCTGACAGCGGTAAGTCGTCCAAGGTCTTAACGTACATACATACATAAAGTCACGCCTATTTCCCGAAGGGGTAGGCAGAGACCACGGATTTCCATTTGCTACGATCCTGACATACAACTTTCGCTTCGCTTCAGTCTTAACGTACTGATGTAGAAATGGTTCAATCTACGAAGTCTCGCTCCAACCCTCTTTTTACCCGACTGCGCGACGCAAAGGAGGGTAATGTGTTTATTTATCAGCCTATATATGTATGTATGTTTTTATCGCTTACACTATGTGTTTTCATGGAGTGGGGTCTACGAATTGAATTACATCTATCTAGATCAAAATTTGAATTATATTCGCTGTCTTTCTGTGGAACTTGTTCCATAATCCAATACTTTGTGGTCGAGTGACCGGTGTCTGGCCTTTTGGCTTTTTCAATGAAAACATAAATTATATGTAGGTATAAATAGTTAGTTTTTGACCACAGGAGACACACACTTTTGTTTTTCGAGTCATAAACAAAAACATTGTACGGTTACCAAAATAATCAGTTTAGTAACGACTTCATTACTATGAACTGATATAAATTGTAACAAAACTGTTACTAAACTCATATTTCGATTTTTTTTGTAAAATAGGAAGGCAAACGAGCAAGTGGGTCGTCTGAAGGCAAGTGATCACCACGACCTATAGCTTCGTAAGGCCCACATCAAAGTTATATGAATTTTGAACCATATCGTTTGAGACAGTGTGTTCAACGTCAGTTTGACATTTTGTCCTATATGTAGGACTTGGGCCTTGCGAGGATAGACACCAGCAACAAAGAGTTTACAGATGCGTTGCCAACCCAGAGGGCTTCACTGTGATTTGACCCATCTACACATAAATACACAATACAAACCGCGCTATTATTTGATTTACTGTAAACTACAGTGGCGCGTCTATGGTAGCCATTAACAGACATAGATTTCCATGCGCCGTAGTGATAAAACAAAATACGCCATTGCAAACGCACATCGGCTGTAACCGGTGTCATACACGAAACTGAACGTTGTCGTATTTTTTCAATAAATATATCACATGAATGAGTGCATTTTAATACTATTATAATTTTATATACGCCGTGCTAGCAAAACTGTTCAGGTACGGCAACTGTCATTGTTGAGGTTATAATTGGCGGTGTAGGAGAAACTAATTCATTCCTTGGGTTTTGTCCAGTGTTTAGATTAAGAATCAAGGGTTCCTCTGAAAATCTACGTCTCAATTTATCGAGACAGTATGCGGAGTTTTTTTAAGTTCTATTCAACTCAATTTGTGATATTTGTACTCTGTCCGTGATGTTTGTGTGTGTATTGTTTTGAATAGAACTAAATAAACTGATGCAATTTTTTTTCAATTGTATTAGGGTCTGAGAAACACGTAACATTGTTCTTTAAAACAATGTTCTATTCGTTAATCTTGAGCTTCATTACTTTTACTTTTTTTCAACAACCTACAGACCTAAACGTCTACGCGTTGAGCAATATGCTTCAAGACCACAACTTTCAATATGGCGTAGTTAAACAGTTTCACTGACAGCGTACCTAACTATGATTATCTAATTATAAACTAAATAAATATCAACAGCACTGAATTCGATCCTTAAATATAGCGTTTTGTACTAAGCCCTCTTCCACTACATATATAAGTTATGCTAGGTTTCTATAACATGTTAAGTTAATTAATTTCAGATCCCCATTAAGGACAATGCGTGGACATCGCTCAAACCCATTATGAGCGCCACATGCCCAGCGCTGGGACGAAAATTTGGTTTAAAATCCAGCCTGCAGGCTGGATTTTAAACCAAAGTTTAAACGTAAACGTCAGCAATGGTAAATTTCCATGGAAAAGAACGTCTAAGTCCGAGATCTAGGTGAAGCTGGATAGGTCCGTAAGTTTTGATGACTGTTCCATTTGCAGCTACAGATCTCAACTTGAATTCATTGAAGATTTGTAATTATTTACACCAAATCAATGCATTTTATGGTCGATTAACAAATTGTCGATATATTTTTAATCGGATATGTCCGTCTCGCCACCTCTACCAAAACTATATGACGTTTGTCTGAATTACAAGACAAGTTTTATAAAATAGAAAGGCAAACGAACAAGTGGGCCACTTGATGGTAAGTGATCACCATACGGTTGCGGGTCTATCCCGCAACACTAACTAGACTGCGGATGCGTTGCCAGTCCACAGGCGAAATTACCGGAATATCTTGCGTATCAATATCAGATAATGGCCGATGGTAGTTAAGTAATAACATAATAAACTTGGTTTTTTACCAAACCTTATTAGTTAAAACACGAGCTGCCAAATAACTTAAACAAAATATAGGAATGTACGATCATTTAACTTATTTAGTACAATTTTTTTATACTCAATCTAAAGCAAGGAACCTAAATAATTATTTAACATTGCATATGTCATAGAAACCTAGTATGAACTAAATTAAGCTAAACTCTGAGTGTACATCAAAATTTGAAACAAGAAGATGTTAGCGGATAAAATTTCCTCATAAAATTCATATTGATAAACATTATTCCTAAGAAACGTGAATTATTCGCTCAAAGCGTCGAGTAAGATAGAGGGATTCATTTTTAAAATACATTGTGGCTATAGAAAAATACCGTGAAAGACGTTTGCTCCATACAAAACGGTTCGGTCAGTACAAATTTACAAGTTGAGGTTAACTTTCTCTTATAACTCTTCTAATTATTGTGCATACCAGTCTAGGACCATATTAGAAATTATTTTTCTTTATAACGTGTGAATTGAGAGTAGCAAAGACTTGGTGTATTGTTCATTACTGTTTAGTGAAATATGTATAAATACATCATTGTATATATATTTTTAAGTCAAACACTATTTTAGCGAAGTCAGAGTTACTTACAATTTTAGAAATTTTGTAACGAAACATTATTCCTTATATTGAAATAAAACAATTACAACGGTTTATATCGCATGTATTGTAACGAATCTAATTCACGTTACGAGTCCTTTTGAGGTCTCATGTTTACAGCCAGACTGTCAAAAGGTAAAAAACACAAACTCCAAAAAGAATGTTGTTTACACACGATATCCGTTTAAATTGTTTTATTTAAATTTCTACAACTCGCGAGGACATAACAAATAATTATCTCTTATATCTTGCTATGAGAGAATAATAATATGCGCATGACCGCTAAACGTTCAATCCAGTTTTTTCTCTGTAGCCACACATTTTGACAGTTCAGTAACAAAGTTTACAGTTGAATATACTTTACAGCGTTTAATGACACTAGTCAACAAAGCGAGCGCTCGCCGTTGATCCCTTCGTTCAAAAGCAATTCATAAGTAATGATAAGTCACGATTTACAATAGTATTTTATTTAGTTCGCACGGGAGAGAACATTCTTAAGAGTGTGAACCAAGGCCCCAAAAAGCGCTCCCCATACAAACGGCGATAACGTTTCCACCCCCTAAACCTCAACCTGTGACACTGATTTTTTGGTATGTTGTTATTATGCCTTAGTAGTTTGTATGTTTTGATTTTTTAAATATTCTTCATAGATTTGACAATATTTGCATTTGAGGAGTTTCATACAAAACAAAAAAGCGTCAATATTTTAGAAACTATTAAGAATATTTAAAAATCAAAACTTACGAACCTAATTCTAGGGCATGATGACAAGACAACATACAAAAAATCATGGTTATAGCTTCAGGTTTAAAGGGTGGAAAGCGTTATCGCCGTTTGTATGGTGAGCGCTGGGTTCACACTACTCTTATACAATGATACGAAAACCTGTGAAGCCTAATTAGCCGGGATAGTTTTCCTTGATGTATCTGGAAATCCGTTGCGTGGTTTAGAAGTAAACGACTGAAGATATGATGACATACAGACGCGGATAGCGACTTTATTTTATACTATGCAAAGAAAATGACAACACGAATTCCAGTTACAAAAATTAACATAATTAATAACTTTTTCTCCCCCGTGCCCCATAATAATAAACACTAAACTCCTTATTCATAAAAATTTACCAATCTTTCTTAACTAACAAATGTTCTGTCCCTTTCATTCGAGGGTAAACGACACAATAACAGATAAAGACACAACACATGTTAACTAACATAGGTTTACGCAGCGTTTATGAATCAGAAGGTAAGACTAGAAACGATTTGAACAACACCAATTAAACGACTTGGTCAATTGACAAATAGGCGGTTGTCTAACACCTGCCATTTATATCAGGGCTCAATTTCATAAACGCGACAGGCGACAGGTGACAGTAACAATTCGGTATGCATTGCTTGCCCACTATGATGTTAGGGCTGTAAGTCAGTAGCGTAGCGTTATTTGTTATTTGTACGGCGAATTGTCACAGTCACCTGTCGCCTGTCGCGTTTATGAAATTGGGCCCAGAGCTCACTTTATCCAGTAGCCCTAACATGACCAGCCCAGGTTTAATTTATCCCTCCCTGCGTCTCTGTCAAACTAGAGTCATAAGAAAGGGACGCACATACAGGGTGTTAGATAATGAGTGGATAATCCGTGACGGTAGGGGGCACTTAGGAAAGACTAAAAAAAGTAAATTAGCTTTAAAAGTAATTCGATTGGAGCAAGACAATACAAGATTACCCCTATTGTTGCAATAGCCGAGTGTTGCTTGTTTAATAAATGTGCCACCGTTTCCGAGATATTTTGACTTTTTGATTTATTCAAAAGTCAACGAACGAGTTGCTTGCTTGATAAGAGTGCCATTATTTTCGAGATATCTTCACTTTTTGTTTTTTTTTAAAGTCGACGAATTCACTCAGTTTTCCGGTTGTGGTAACTATTCTAAGTAAGGTTTTGTAAATTATTTTATTGTTGCATATAGTTGAATACAAGTGATATCAGATAAACATCACCATTTTTGAATAACTGCGGTGTATTAATGAAAAAAAATCCCAAACATTATTTTTGCATTTTCGACTGTACTTTTATAGTCAAAATATCTCGATAACGGTGGCACTATTACTAAAACTATTTCAACTTTGGAGACTTCCCTAAGTGCCCCCTATCAGCACTAGGGAATCCAAACCCGGTTATTTTTGATGAAAAAAACGGGTATTAACCGGTTAAAACCGGTTTTCTTAGAGAAAATAACCGGATTTGCTTTTCCTGTCACGGATTATTCACTCATTATACCTAACACCCTGTAGATGTTCGGTGATTAGTGGGGATAAGTCTATCTAGACTTGGGTAAACTAAACTTGGCTGGTCATATTAAGGCCACAGGTGTGTTTTAAAAACAGATAACAATTACGGCCTGAATTTCTTGATATAGGGTCTGATAAAAATTGCCTAAGGTCCGAGAAAAGTGACATTCTGCTAGCGTCAGGGCTGGTATACACTACTGAACGTATTGGTTTGACATTGAAGACCGACAACAGGTTTGACGTTTGCTGTCGCTACCTTACGTCAAGTCTTTAAATTGTTTAAAACTTTCACGATTTTCACACACATTTAAAACGTCAAACGGAACTTTAACGTGATAATATCATTGTTAATGTACCTCGACGTTTCCAGCGGCTGCAATATGGTCGAAACGTCGAGGTAAAATATGTATTAGGTTATACAATAGGAAGGAAAACTAGCAAGCGGGTCACCTGAAGGTAAGTATCGCCCCGCTTGTAATGTCACCGGCTGTCTTGCTCTCCACGCCGGCACACAACAGTGCAAGCGCTGCTGTTTAGCAGCTGGATTAGAGAGCAAGATGGTGGTGGAAGACCTTGCACAAGGTCGTAACCACTTGGACCCTTAACAATTATTTTATCGCGTTAAAGTCGTGTTTAACGTTATAAAAAGTCCTTTAACATTGTCATTTCTGATAGAGTTGTCACTAACAGATTGTCACGTCGTTTAGACACCCAGGGCCTAACTTCATAAACGCGACAGGCGATAGGTGACAGTGAAAATTTGCCGTACATTACTGTGTCGACAAGTAACGCTACAGAATTAGAGACTATACCGAATTGTCACTGTCATATGTCGCGTTTATGAAATTGGGTCCTGGACGGCTAGCACCCGCCGCGACTCGCTTTATTGCTGTCTCTTTTCTACTTGGGTAGTTAGGAAGGGACATAGAGCGATAAAGTTGGCAATGGCGAGTTGTGCTAACTGTGTAAGGTAATTTCTGAGTTCCATTACAACGCCGCGCATCGAATTCAAATACCGTAGTTTTCGCAATATTTGTTTCATAGATAGACTGGAAACTGACGGCTCTTAGTCTTCTTCTTCTTTTTCCTTTTATGAAATAGGAAGGCAAACAAGCAAGTGGGTCACCTGATGGTAAGTGTACACCACCGCCTATAGACACCCAGTTCTATAGTTCCCATGAGCGGCGCTGATGACTTCCCATCAATGTTTGTTTACCTTTTTTTTACATAAAAACACAAAAAGTGTTATCGATATTACGGCGTCGTGTTCCTGCAAAGTTATTTTCTTAAGCTCAAAAGATATTTATTTCCTTCTTCCAGAACTCAACAATTACCGCTCAGAATCATCTCAGACAATAACTAACTAGGGGCCGTCCATTAATCACAAGAGGCTCGAAAGGGGGGGGGGGGGTCCATAAAAAAATCACGAAATATCACAAGGGGGGGAGGGGGGTGTAGTAATATATGACGTGTATTTATTTTTCGGGAAACGCGCGATACTGAACCGAAAAGCGGCGTTACGTGTATTTATTTTTTCATCAAACGCGTACAAGATCGAAATCGAGAGATTCTTTGTTGGTACCAAAAAATACACGTGATATAGGGGGCGGGGGGGTTAGTCTTTAACCTCACCGTGTATCACCAAGGGGGAGGGGGGGGGGGTTAAAAATACATCACGTGATTAGTGGACGGTCCCCTAGTGATTAGACAGGCCTTAAAAGTAATTAAGTATCTAACTAGAAAATATGAAACTCTTAATTGACACAATTACCAAGATTATTAACGACAATTTAGTGGAATAGTTTTATGATTAACTACGACCTATTAATCCTTAGATTCTACAGCATCGGAAAACTTTCGTCAGATGGGTCGGTGTTATACAGAATTCAACCAAACATTGAATTGTGACTCGTATTTAATTTGTACAGTACAATTACTTACAAGTTTACCTCTGAGAAATAGTCGAAAATGATTTTTGATTTACATTGCCTCTTTCGACCATTAAATGATATTTGACCTTCTATCTAAAAGCAGTAATGGACTTCGCTTAATTTTATTTACAATTGCATTTTTGATGATAATCGAAGTCACTTCTTGAAATAATTGTTCTGTAACATAAAACAACCAATCGAAGAAAATATGAGTTTAGACGAAATCTTTTGAAGTTTCTCACCAGTATTTAGTGGGCATGATTCCTAATTCATTTTTAATTAGATTTGAAATGTTGCTATGTTTATTTTTAAAACATCTTTTATGGGAGAGTGCAGAACCTAAGGATCACAAGGTGAACTTATGAAAAACAATTAAATATTCATAAGTACGAAACGTAACTACAAGAGACACCTTAAATATTTAACAATAGGTAAATTGGCGAATAAAAAACATAATAAAAATAAAACAAAGACAATATCGCGTATGTATAGCAACCAATTATTTATAGGCCACTAGAACCTTTTCGCAATAAACGTCATAATGACATCTCAACAAATGTCATTACATTCCATACATTGTGACAAAGTTCTAAAGTGGCCTATAAGTCAAATTGGTTACCTGTACCTGTATCATTCTTACTTAAGTATTTTAGTAGTGTGAAAGATGATTGACACCCCGCGATAGTATATAAAAAAAACTTTGATTTTTCACGTTAAATTCATAATCTTTGGTTTAAATCAGAAACTCAATTCAAACGATTCATAATCAGTTCAGATTTAAATATGGACCTATTATTAAGTACTTATAAAAGTATTTTACCCTTTTTACAAAAATATTAATAAAAACCGAATAAAAAAATAAAACAATAATAAAAATAGCACAGCCCAATTGTAAGAATTTCAATTGTAAAATGTTGTTTTTCTGTACTGGTGGTTTTTATAAAAGATTGACCCATGCAAAAGTAACCCACGCAGTTATTTTTTTCACAATATACATACTTTTGGGACACCCTGTATATATCAGTGTAGTAATTGCCAACAAACTGTTTTAGGGAATTTTATGTAAATGAATATTGCAAGTATTTTATGACAATAATTAATTAAAGTAAAAACTTTTAGGTAAGTATGTTACAATGGTAAACAAAACCCACAGGATCCCGCAAAACAACAAAATTTCTGACAAATGCAAAATATTGGCTTCATTTCCTAGTTCGAGAGCCAAGCAGGTCCATTATTTAAACCTAAGCCATTAGTGTAAGTTTTCTGTCAAAAACGCCTCGAACTCGTTAGCATTAACTGCTAAATTGCATGGAAACATGTCGCACGCTTAGAATTAAAGTGACCCATTTCTGAATAATACACGTCCCAAAATATCACCTTAATTAAAAGACATAGGGTTTAATTTTGGGAAATATCATATTCAGAATTGAATCGCTTTAATTCTAAGGGTGCGATGTTGCAAATACGCGCACGAGGCGCTATCTTTACTTCCATAGTAAAGGGCCATTTTCTTGGTACGAGTTTTCGCATGCGATTTGCTTGACATTGCGGGCTACTGAGGTATGACGTGACGTATCGATTGATCGAGCCGCGCAATGTAATACAACTCGCATACAGGAACTCGTACCACAGAATAAATAATAGTACTAACGTACATAAACTTCTCTTTTTCGACCACCATTAAACGAATTCTAACTTTATGATCAGGCACAAAAAGTTCGTATTATTTTATAAACATTCGCCAGGCGGCATGCGTCAAAAGGAAGGCGCCGCCCGCGCCCGCCTTCCACCCGCAATGCCCTGGCGCACCGCTAGGGTTGGGCTGCTTACTGTAATACTATCTCGCACGACACAGAGTGAGCGGGCGCGCGCGCGGCAAGCCGGCAACCTACTGCGATTAACCTATGCCATAGGTAATGCGGCGAGCGCACCTACATTGCGGAGTGGAACCCCCTGCTCGTACCATAAATAACCTTTAATCGAGAAGTTAACTCCAACGCGCTCGTTGCGTTTATTGTAAGAAAAACTGACACTAGACGCTTTGAACCGACTCATATACCTAAGCACCGACTTGTTCCATACCAACCGTACATTAAGATCTTAACTAGTTTGCGTTGCTAGTGGTAGTGCAAAATAATTTTCGTGATTTGATAGTGATTTCAAAGCTTTGCAGTCGTGTAGTTGCTAGACTAATAAATACTGCAGCCAACAACCTCAACGGTGTATTTGTTCTTTCGAGTACTGTTTGTTCTTTTACTAGAATTGTTACTGGCCATAATTAACTGATAGAATGGATAATTAACAGACTAGAATGCGTTATTAACCGCATAGAATGGGTAATTCGTCATGTTAAATGTATAATTATCCGGTAGATTAACGAATAGTTATTAACGAAAATTTGTTTAAAGAAATTTTCGAATTCCGAAAAATGATGTGTGCTTCGTAACCAACATTCAAAAGTATTTTAATATTATGTAACTTTAACTGGAAATGTTATAACATAAATGCTAATTATTGTAACTTTCACTCTAACTCTTTATCACACCATAATTTATTTTAAAAATTGTGGTCAAAGATGAAGATACATAAAGGTTAATATTTAAATTTAATTTAATAAGTAAAATTCGTATTTTGAATGACGACTATTCAATGATTTGGCAAAGGCATTCATCCAGCTTATTTCTTAAATATCTGCATGTAGACATCCAAAAGAAATTAATTATTTTCGGGAATAGATGATTTATATACAAATACCTAAGGTGTGTTTGTGTATCTGCAGTATTTATCTATCTATGCATAATATAATTAGTACTATATCACTCATTAAAACACTAGTTTTCTTAATGTCCAAGGCATATCACGAAGCTATGTACTATAAACATTTTTAATCCTAACCATCCTTTCGACTATTATTGTTTAAAACTATTTTTATATTAACATAATAATATCGTTGATTACGAAAATATTATGAAATGGTATTTGCTCGGAATTGACGTGAAACAAAGTTAATTGACCAAATAAAATGTTAATGAGGTAGTATGAAAAAAAAAAATTCGCAACCTGACATTACTATGAACATTTGTATTTATTTTTCATTTAAACTGTTTGTATGTAACACCAAAAGCATCCATCTCTTTCACCCTACCGATTAGCATGGATTAGAAAGGGATACATGCTTTATGCCCACGACAAAAGCTACGATAGAGCCTCAGGTTTTTGTATATCTGAAATAAATAAAATATGCATTTTTTTTTACTTTTCTGCCATAAAAAAGGGTGGTATTTTACTGTCTTCGTTTTTAGACTGATACATAACTTGTTAAGCCCAACAATTTTTGAAATTTTTAATATTTATCAAGTGACATAAAATTACAGATTTAATAACCAAAATTTGACACGTTTTTTAATTATAATATCCTATTGATTTAGAACATGAAGTGTCACAGTGAAAATAATATCTTGTTCATAGTAAATCAGTGGACGAGCGATCATAAAACGGGAGCGGAAGCCACTGAACAATGCGCGTTGCGGCGCTGCGGATAGAGTCCAGAGCCGCGGGGCCGGCGCGGCCGCTCGCGATCCTATGGGATGCGCACCGACTGGAGCACTTTACTGGCCTGGAACGGGCATAAACATCTTAAATAAAAACTAGCCACCGGATACAATTGCAATTATACAAAAACACTTCCGCGCGGACACACACACACACACACACTCACACACACCATCCTGATTTGGCTGCTTAGAGGCTTACCTCTTGTGCCAGTAATTACACCGGCTGTCTTGCTCTCCACGCCGGAACACAACAGTGCAAGCACTGCTGCTTAGCGGCAGGATTAGCGAGCAAGATGGTGGTAGCGATCCGGACGGACCTTGCACAAGGTCCTACCACCCGCAAAATCTGTTACTTTAACTTGGCTTGACACACTACTCCGTTTCTAGATAATTGATCAGGGGGTTACCTCGTACTCCTGCTGCGAGGTCATGACGCCGGTGACGGCGAGCAGCTGGTACTGGCGCGCGCGCAGCGCCGGCGCGCCGCGCCTCAGCAGCCGCAGCGCCGACGTGCACGCGCACGTGTTGCCGCACAGCACCTGCCGCACCTGCCGCACTCATTCATTAAGTGTTCCTAAATGATACACCTTCTAAACAATGAGAGCCTTTTTGCGACAATAACGTGATAGTGTTTTAATTTTGGAAGTTGCGATAATAATTTTCAATAATGATACGCATTACATCTTAACCGACTTCCACGCAAAAAATAGTAGCTTGAACTTGTAAAAACCAAACACAGTGCCTTAAAAAATAGTGTTTTACTGTCGAAAAACTAGTCGAATTGAAAAAGTCATACCATTTAGTCACAATATGTAAAGAGCTGCGATAAATTTCGAAATTCCCGCCTCATGGGAAGCGATTCGCCTTGAAAAACATAACCCTTCCTTTTGGCTTTACCGTAATCGGGTAATAAAAGGCTATAGTTTATAAATACAGGCGGGCATAGATACTTTGCGAAAGTCCATATTGATTGATATTTATGGAACTGATTGTGTTCGTGTGGTGATCACTTACCATCAGGTGACCCACTTGCTTGTTTGCCTTCCTATGTTGTGTAAAAAAAAAACTAAGAAACTCACCTGTGCAGGCGAATGCGACGGGTCCAGCACCAGCAAGGTCGCTTTGCCGTCCTTGTGCTTCTCGTAGCCTATTATCGTCCTCGAGTGACCTGAGCAATAACAAAATATGGAGATATACATATATAATACTAGCGGACGCGCGCGACTTCGTTCGCATGAAATTAGTAGCCTATGTCCGTCAGGGATAGTGTAGCTTTCTATTAGTGAAAGATTTTTTGCAATCGGTTCAGTACTTCCAGAGATTACCTGCTACATACAAACAAACAAACAATAAGACAAACAAACAAAACTTACCTCTTTATTATAGTGTAGATGTCGATAAGTACACGCTAATTAACTATTTTACCCATACTTCGCATGTCTCTGACGCTCACTGTCCGCATCAGTATCGGTCTTGTCAATACCTTTTCAAAGTCAAAGTCAAAGTAAAAATATCTTTATTCAGATTAGGCTTACACGAAGCACTTATGAATGTCATAAAATTTACTACCGGTTCGGAAAAAACCTATGATGAGAAGATACCGGCAATAAGAAAAACTTGATAAAATTATAATTAAATTGAGCATACGCGTTTGCCTTGATGAAAGATTGCCCACTGATGAAAAGCGTGCTATTTAATTAATGGATGCGATGAAAGAATTTGATGACTGTGCACTAATTATGAACGTGCATCGCCCATACCTCAGAATAAATAACGTACAGAAACTTCTCTTCACGACCGCGATTAAACGAAGTCCAACTTTATTCACACGATCAAAAAGTTCGTATTACTTCATACACCGTACGCCAGGCGGCGCGAGTCAAAAGGAATGCGCCGCCCGCGCCCGCCATCGCCCCGCTACTCCCGGCAACACGCTATGGTTGCGCGGCAAGCCGACAGCCTACTGCGATTTACCTATGCTATAGGCAAGCCGGTCGATCGTACCTACAGTGCGGAGTGGAACTCCCCTGCCCATACAATGGGTTAATAACATCTATGTCACACGGTCAAACAATAAAGTTTTTTCTATTTTATTGTTCGCGTCTGTATACCTTGGTGCTGCAGGTAGAGCGGGGCCTTGAACCCGCCGGGGTCCTCGGTGAAGTAGCGCAGCACCCACTCGAACAGCGCGGGGTGCCCGCCGTCCGCGCTCGTCGGCTTGTGAAAGTCGATCAGCTGGCACCTGGCACACAAACACTCATCATTTCCTCATCACAGGCACTAAATTGGTCTATATTGACATGTTTGAGCCCTAGGTTCCTTGATGAAGGGATGCCCTAGGTTGTAGCTTCAATGAATATATATATTTAAATAAAAATTAACAGTAATTTATTAAGAAAAGAATCAAAATAGGTACAATGCAAATGGTGTCGTTATTCGTTCTAAACGGAATGTCAAAAAATCCGTTAAAGCTCCGACTACCCGGCCCTTGACGCTTTGGATGCGTTCGCAACAGACAGCCATAAAATTTTCTAGTTTTGCTGGTGGTAGGACCTTGTGCAAGGTTCGTCCGGATCGCTACCACCATGCCGCTAAGCAGCAGTGCTTGCGCTGTTGTGTCCAGGCGTGGAGAGCAAGAAGTATTCCATCTTAGCCCTCTGAGTTGGCTATGCAATTTCCTTGGTGTTGTAGGTGTTTATGGGCGGTGGTCACTTACCATCAGGTGACCCACTTGCTCGTTTGCCATTTGCGTGCAAAAAAATGTCTACAGAAATGTGGCTAAATATTCACTTACCGTATCCTCAGCGACGAAAGAACGGTGACAACTTCGCAGGCTCCGATCCATTTACGTGTGTTGTGGAGTTTGCAACCCAATTGTTCTGAACCCTGCCCAAATATAACCAATCAATCAATCAGTCAAATCATTTATTTGCTAACATAGGTTTTACAGGTGTTACATAAAGTTTTGTATCACTATGCTTGCCATAAGGCATACAAATATACTATTTATTATTAATTTACAATAAAAATGTCAGTATTCAAAATTGCTATTACAAATCGCACGCTTAGAATTAAACTGACCTATTTCTGAATAATACACGTCCTAAAATATCACCTTAATTAAAAGACATAAGGTTTAATTTTGGGTAATATCATATTCAGAATTGAGTCGCTTTAATTCTAAGGGTGCGAAATGTATAAATATAAATGAACAAAAAAAAATAATGTTACAGATTAGGGCCTTAAATAATTGTCATTTAAACTTGTTGGCATTTAAACACTTTTATTTTATTACACTTGCTCGTTCGCATAATTCAGTAAAATGGGTTGTATTTTTTTCCATACAGCAAATACATCGACAAGGTAATTCCCAACCCATTGGTTAGCAGTTGCTAACGGAACACGGACGCATAAATACAACTTCCAACTTTCATATTATATTAGTATTAGTAACTTTCGTATTAGTTTAGTAATAGGAGTCCCACTGAAAATCAGCGTCTCGGTTTACCGAGGCAGTATGCCGAGTGGGGCCCTTTTTGATTCTGTTCAACATGTTTTAATTGTTTTTTTTTCATATTCGGCCTTTGGCCCTCAGGCATAACACCGGTCTGGTGAGAGATGTCTCGTCATCCATATTACAAGTCAACCACGCTGCAAGGTACAATTAATGCGTCCATGTCACGAAACTAACGTAGGCGTGAGTTAGCGCATGTCAGGAGGCTTCTTTCGTTCTGAACTAGATGGCGCTAGAAATCGCTACACCAATTCCACTATTAGGGGTATTAAAAGGGGGGTAGAAAATAAGCATGTAATCCCAACGATATTATAATGTATGAATGTACAGTGTCATATTAAATGACAGCAGAAAAACGGCCCGACGTAAGAATATAGGTTGGCGCCAATGTTACAATGCAAATTTTTAGTTTACCATTAATAGTCATTGGATTTACAACTTGCAAATAGGTTTTTTAACAAAATAATAGCATTGACAGCAGCGCCGTCCGTCCGACAGACTGACAGCGCGAGCGATTATCGATTTATTGTACTTTTCTGACTTTTTTCCTACTTTTGATGCGGCCATTTTTTAAACGCTGACTAGAAGTCCATTACTTATAGGTCAGTGTGTAATCCTAAGCAAAAGCTAGTTTATTGTGTACCTGGGTGTCGAAGCCCATCTGCCAGGCCCGCTCGACGAGCAGCTGCAGGCGCGGGATGGAGGGCGCGCACTCCCCGTCGGGCTCCGCCACGCCGCCGAGCAGCGCGCTGTACTGCGGATGCTTCGCCAGCGACGAAAGCACCATCTGCATGTTGCTGGGGGGAACAGAAGACCAATTAAAAAAGAACGTTTTCTTTTGACGCAGGATTAAAAATACACCGGTCAATTGCGAGTCGGACTCGCGCACGAAGAGTTCCGTACCATCCTACTAATATTATAAACGCGAAAGTTTATAAGTATAGATGGATGTTTGTTACTCTTTCACGTAAAAACTACTGAATGGATTTGGATGAAATTTAGCACACACATAGTTTATAATCTGGATTTACACATAGGATACTTTTTATCCCGTAAAAATGCATAGTTCTCACGGAATAGCGATAAGTGAGTTATACGCCGCCGTGACGTCATGAGCAGCAAAGCAACTAATTCTCATTAATTTGTCCACGAAATATTGCAGATTGCATGTTGGGTGCACGTTTGCTTGATTCAATTAAACAAGTCTACGCGGACGAAGTCGTAGGCATAAGCTAGTTATGTAGTCATCTATAAAAACGTCAGAAAATAATTTGTTTTATTCTTTTTTTAGTGTTTGTTGTTATAGCGGCAACAGAAATACATCTGTGAAAATTTCAACTGTCTAATAATCACGGTTCATGAGATACAGCCTGGTGACAGACGGACGTATAGCAGAGTCTAATAACCCTTTGAGTACGGAACCCTAAAAAACCAGGTGCAGCATGCGATTGCGACAAATATCCTGATGTGTCCCCGAAAAAAATCGGTTTGTTACCTTAATGCTTTTAATTTCGGTAACAGAGCAAATGTTTTTGTTTATTTATGGACATACTCGTATTAGCACAGGACTATTTAAATGACAAAAACGCTTGGCCTAGCCTTTCAATTGAATGATGTGTGACATGTATATATTTAAATTGTAAAATATCTTTTGACGATGCAAAAGCGATTTCCGTAATAATCCTACTTTAATAAATGACATTTTATCTTTATCTTTAGTACATTTCGTTGTTTTTCTTACATGGTTTGACAAACCTGTTATTTATTTTGTAAGTTCAGCGACAAAATGTCGGTAGTATTTTTGAAATGCAAAGCAAACTCATTTATGTCATGTACTATACCTTTCGTAAGAAATTAGAGGTGTTAGTTGACCAAAAATTTTTACCAGCTCTCGATCATAATCATATTCCCTTGATATGATTAAAAAACGGAAAGGTAATTAATTGGTTGACAATACGTTAGGTTACACTTAGGTGGACTTTCAGTTGACCATCCCCGGTTTAGGATGGCTTTCTAACTTTGCTGCACGGTAACGAAGCAGACTGCGAGAAAAATCATCGACCAATGACACGGCTCACTGCTCCCTCCCGTCATCGCTCGTTGCCATTGGTGGATGTTAGCATACATTTTTTTGCTGGTGGTAGGACCTTGTGCAAGGTCCGTCCGGATCGCTACCACCATCTTGCTCGCTAATCCCACCGCTAAGCAGCAGTGCTTGCACTGTTGTGTACCGGCGCGGAGAGCAAGACAGCCGGTGTAATTACTGGCACAAGAGGTATTCCATCTTAGCCCTCTGGGTTAGCAACGTATCTGCAATCTTCTTGGTGTTGCGGGTGTCTATAGGCGGTGGTGATCACTTATCATCAGGTGACCCACTTGCTTGTTTGCCTTCCTATTTAAATTTAAAAAAACATACCGGTAGCCGCAGCCCCAGCCGCGGTCGCCGTAGGTGCTGGCGTAGTGGTCGCCGGCACTGCACAGGTAGGTGCGCGCTATGCCGGGGCTCTGCGCGTTCAGTTGTGCTATCCTCTCGAGGATGCCTGCCGGATGGAAATACAAATAAAATAGATAAACAAATAAAAAAAAAAATTATTTACCAACACAGCAGAAGAAAAATATACAAGTAAAATAAAACGCAATCATACAATGTGGTAAAATGAAAATGAGACTCAGCGAGACCACTGGTTTTCAGTCTTCCTTCGCTGCCAAGTACAAGTTCGCTGTCAAATACAGTAGACATATGACACTAATATTTTACAAAGATTGATTTAATTTATTAATTCTTTTTATACTTAGTTTCTAAAATATTGACTTTTTTTTGTATCGAACTACTAAAATGCAAATATTTTATAAACTATGAAAATACCATAAAATCAAAACGTACATACTATATCTAGTTTTAGGGCATAGTAACAGCATACTAAAAAAATCATGGCCATTGATTAAGGTTTAGAGGTTGGGAAACGTTATCGCCGTTTGTATAGAGAGCGCCTTTTGAGGCTGGGCAAACAATCTTTTTAATTATCTTTGCCACGATGCCCGACAATAGTTTGCCGACCGCTAGTGTAGTGCCTCACCGCTGGTCCGGGAGGAGCCGGTATCCAGCCCGGAGGCCGAGGCGCGGCGCAAGCCGACGCTGCGCTCGTAGTAGCCCGCCACGGACAGCGCGCCGCTGTACACGGCCCGCTTCAGGCTGTTGCTGGCCCGGTTCGTGTAGCCCTCCTCGTCTTCCTCCATACCATATTGAGCCTAGAAAAATAATGAAAAACTTTTAAAATTAAAAACCCCTCCCATATTCACCAATACGCAGTATGACCATTTCAAATTTAAGTTACAACTACGCAGAATGACATATAGTTGCAGGCAAACAACTTGAGCATAAATCAAGTGGAGGGGTTAAGTTTGCATATACACATTTGTACTAGAAACAGCTACTGCGCAGTCAAGGTCAATGCTCAAGTTGTTTGCCAGGAACTGTACCAACACGTTGATTACTCGTTACTTGTCCAGAGTAATTATCATTTTGGGGTTAAATCTACAGTGCTTTTATCAAAAGGGGTACATACATAAACAAACATAACTATTTAAAAATTCGCTATATATCAACCAGAATACAAAGGACTAAGGTTCAAAAGTGGTCAAGCAATTACTTGGTCAACTATAAATCTTTTTGCAGTTTTCTTACTGCCAGGTTCATACTGAAAGTCAGTTTTTCTGTTTTCCTCACCCAAGTCGCAGCTAAACGATGCCACATAAACATTCGTCCAAAACTTTAGGTCTTCGTCACACAAGGCTATTGGGGTATTATAGACCTAAGTTAGTGAGCAAAAGTTACCCGCAGCATCTGGAACTCGTGCTCCTCACGGTTCCGCTGCGCCTCGCGCTCCGCCGCGCTCAGTGAGGCCGCGCCGCAGTCCTCGCCGCGCTCGAAGTGCGCCTCGATGTGTTGGATCTACGCAGCAGTCAATATTTCATTGTCATTTAGGGATCTATTTAAACCATACATAACAGGTTATTTACACTTCTAGACTAACATTACAAAGACGTAAACTTAGTTTTTCTGTTTGTTCGTTGGTATGTTATGTAGGGAATAATCTCTGAAACTACTAAACCAATTTCAACAATTCTCTATAATAGAAAGCTACACTCTTCCTGATGGACATAAGCTACTAATTCCATGCGAACGACGTCCAATAGTAACAAAACAACTTTTTAAATGTGTTATTTTTGCATTGTCTTTTAGTCTTCAATTAGGAAACTAGACCAATTATTTCCAGGCATTTATGGAGTGTTAGCAACCTTATTACTGATGACACAATGACCCACCAATTCGTGCTGTGACAACGGCAGAGGTTGGCAGCACACGGGACAGTTGCTGACAGGACTCTCCTCCATCATCACCACATCATCACACGATGCATTGTCCACCTGGTCCTGTAACGGGAAAGCAGTTCATTGCTGGCAGGAAGGTTTTGCATAAGTATTATTTTTGCTAAACAATTATTATGGAGAATTATTGTAAATACAGCTAATTTGTATGAGTTTCACCAATCAGATAGCAAAAAGATAGTTGGATATAAAAAAATGCCCTTCCATTAATTTTTTTGAGACTTTTCTTGTCAGTGAAAATCAAGTAAAAAGCCTTATCCATGCTTAAGCCATCCATGAACAGGCATGGATACGTGCTTAAGCCTCTGATGGGTTAATACCATAAATAGAGACGGAGAGGACTCATGCTCAGAGAATAAAGAAAAATGGATCATGTACCCAGAGATTGAGACAGGGAAAAAAGGAAGGTAGCAAAAACAATGAGAAAATGATCCTAACAAAATTGTTAGTCCACAATGTATGCAAAGGACAGGAAAAATTTGAAAACTGTAGCGGAGGCCTTTGTTTAAGGGCAAGCTGTAAATGTAAGTTACATAAAAGTGAAGCCAAATGCTTGTAAAAACAAAGAAACTCACCGATTTCTGAGGGCTCAAAATATCCCTGTGTTCCACATTGACATGCACTTCTACATCAGAGCCATTCGTGAACTCTCTCTCACAGATTGGACACTGGTACGTAGAGCTGTGAGGCCCCGGAGACATCGCCATAGCACTGTACGCTAACGTCGGGTTATCCAGATTCAAACTAGGATTATCCAACGTTGGATTGTCCAAAGTCAAAGTCGGATTGCCCAGCGTCAAGGTTGGATTCACGGTGTTGTTACTGTTAGCGTTTCCCATAACGGATGGAGAGGTCAGGTCGAAATGTGCCCGGTTTATATGCTCTTCCAACTTCCGTGGACATGTTGACGTGTAATCACAAAGTAGACACTGTAAGTTAATTAACAGTTTAATTCGTATTGGTTCTTTAGCGTTAATAGTCACACTTTGAATTTCAAGGTTTATTTTATAACAAAGTATTTCGATTTTTGGCGGCCGCATACGGTATTTTGAAGACGAGATCGACTTGTCATCTGTCACTGTCATTTCATCAAATTTGACAGGAGAGATAAAGTCCGAATTGTAAGCGAGAATAAGAATTCAATTTTCCACAAAATATTACAAAAAAAATATAGCATTTTCAAAATCTGTTTATTTCTTTTAATTTTTAGGTATAGTAACACATTTGAAAATAGAAGGCGCAAGTCATTTTCATGATTAAGTGGAAAAAATGAAATTATTGGTTTGAATAAGTATGATTCGGTCCGGTTTGTCGGTTATGTTTTCGCGTTTTCGCGCCTATTAAACCCGCTTTCAAAATAAAAAAGTTTGTTATAAGTTTACCTGAACTGTCGGGCTGGGTGTGGGTACCGACTTTTTAGGTGTATTAGGTTTCAGTTTTAGTGCTAATTGGGATCTCAATGGTGATCCTTGACCCGCGCTTGCCATTGTCAACTGAAATAAACAAGTTGGTTATTTTTAAAACTGTGCGACACTTCTTTAAACTCGACGTTGGCGGAATCATCAAGAGAATTGAATTGATTATGTAATAAAAACAATGATGCCAACACAACATTAAAGATGAGGTGTGGTCAATACCAAACCCACACCAAACCTAATCAATCATTATTAACAGAAGAGTGAACTTATTTCCCGAATTATGTTGCTGCAAGGCGCTATAGTGTATTATATCTTTATAAGAAAGTTTGAGAGAGTTAATTAATTACCTTATTCTTGTTAGGCGATCCTTCATAACTTCCGGAATTGTGGCTTGGACTCGAATCTAAAGGAAAATAGGGCTTACAATTTTAAGAATATAATAATTGTGCACTTTACTTCAATTGACCTACCATACGGACTATAATTACTTGTATTAAGTAGTTTTGAATAATTATAATCAGAGGCAGAGCGCCATTTCATTAAAATACCTATGAAAAATGCCATTTGTAGCCAGAGTATTTTCACCTACTTTTTTTATCATGCCCGTTGACCATATCCCGCTCTCTCGAACTTTCGCGACTCAGTTTCTTTGGAATCACCCCGTTGCTAATATTTATGTTCTTCAACCCGTTTGTTAGGTTAATATTCTTCGGGGACCTGTCTTCTGCATAATCTTTGTCCGGGAAACCGTTGTGGTAGTTTTTAGAGATGGCTCCATTGTGGAAGGAGGTTGAGGATTCGGGGCTGTGCCAGCCGTTTATGGAGCCCGGAGTGTTGTAACTGCAGCTGTCTGTCGTTGTCATTTTGGAGTCCTCATCGTACCTGAAAATATAAAACCCATCAGCACCATTTTAGACAAACTTCCACAGTACAATAACAATAGTAGATTGCGGAACAGCATCGTAACTGCAGAGGTTCTGTAGACGCTAGTTCTTTCCCATTTATCATAAATCGTGTGAAAGAGGTTCGCTCGAGGTTCAGCACACACAGCGCTCTGAATAACTTCTTATACTTTTATGTTTATAGGTGGTTAATGGTGTTGGTCACACAAATTTAAGTGTTCACGACTTATATTAAGTTATAAATCTGCTTGTTGTGATTGTTTGTTAACCCAAATAAATAAAATAAAATAAAGAGACAGGCGATAATCCTACGCTGTGTCATTAACACAGAACTGTGACCACCAAACCTAACATACTCCATTTTGAGGGTTTTTTTTCAGCACTGGCGTCGTACTCATCGATTTTACTAAACAGATTTTATCGTTTAAATACTTTCTTTGTCTGCTTATCTTAAGGTTGTGACAACGAGGCTTTTGGTTCAAAGATGCTTACCCAGGGCTTTGGTCGTCTATAAACGCCATCAGCTCTCGTTCCGGCGTGAGATAGTGCAGGTGCGCTCGCTGTACGTGCCCCGCCAGCTGCGGCTGCGGCACGCAGCAGTCGCAGAAGGGGCAGGAGGGACGGCCGGCCACGTGGGCCTCCATTGTGTGGGAGCGCATGCCCTCATCCGTGAGCCCCTCGGCCCCGCAGAGCTCGCAGGTGTAAGGGAACGGGCTGGTCGACATGGCGCTTCTGCAATTGGAAACAGTGCTGATTGCAGACCTTCTTAGGGTCTATTGATCCTGAACCGTACCACAGAATAAATAATAGTACTAACGTACAGAAACTTCTCTTTTTCGACCACCATTAAAAGAAATCCTACTTTATAATGAGGCACATAAAGTTCGTATTACTTCATAAACATTCGCCAGGTGGCATGCCTCAAAAGGAAGGCGCCGCCCGCGCCCGCCTTCCACCCGCAATGCCCTGGCGCACCGCTAGGGTTGGGTGGGGTTGGGCTGCTTACTGTAAGACTATCAACGCGCGACACAGAGTGTGCGGGCGCGCGCGCGGTAAGCCGGTAACCTACTGCGATTAACCTATGCCATAGGACATGCGGCGAGCGCACCTACATTGTAGAGTGGAACGCCCTTGACCGTACGGGAAAATCTGGAGGGTGGCAATAGTAGATTGTATCTATTGTCAAGAAGACATTAATTTCTCGGGCGTATTATAAAATCAATGACTATATCTTGGGCAGAGATACGGAAATGATCCCGATTTGTATTGGCGATCCCTGGCTCCAAATATTGTACACCTACTGCGTTAAATTGTAATTTTTTTAAATATTTAAGATGTAAAGCAACATTGTAATTTTAATTTATTTAAAAAATAACACCTCGTTGAGTTTCTTGCCGGTATCTTCTCATCAGAGGTTTTTCCGAACCGGTGGTAAATTGTCTGACATTCATAAGTGCTACCTGTAAGCCTAAGTAATCTGAATAAAAATATTTTGACTTTGACTTGACCTTGACTATCACGTGGATTAAAATTATGTATTTACAACGGCTAGGATCCAATGATCCAGGGAAGGGAATTCAAAAGCTGCACAGCAAAAGAAGAAAATAATTTTGATCCCAAGTGACCAATACTGCTTTTTACTCTACCTATGAGGAAAATGCAAATAAAAATCATCCATCATTCCCATAAGTGTCCCTCATATTGACGGGCCGTGAAGGGAGATTGCTAAACGTAAAGAACTTTACTTGCTTCGACAAAATATACTTATTTTGAAAGGGAACGTCTGTAACTATTGCAAAAGACAAGAGTTTCCTAATGGAGGATAGTTCTTAGGGTTCCGTATTAAATAAAAAAAGAAACTGTAGTACAATCCCTTTGCTGTCCGTCTGTTGGTTTGTTAACACTGTTTTTATCAGGAACGGCTTAACGTATCGAGCTAAAATTTGGCACAGTTGTTAGTAGTTAAATTTCACATTAGATAAATAAAAACTTAACTAAGAAAACTAAAATAAAGTCGTAGACTAAAAAATACTTATTTGATACCTATTTATTATTTGAGTTGATTTAATTGAGCAGGCCCCTATTTCACGCAACTAAGATGTGTCAGGCAGGTGTGACAATGACAATACAATGTACGTTACGTATTCACTATTTAGGCCCGGCAATGCAAAAACTCTTCGAGCTAGCCATGTATGCCAAATTACGGCTGTCAACATCTTACCTGTCAGTTTGGTACATGGGCCTGGGTATTACTATTGCAGGATTGTCATCACCATCACATCACACTAATCACACAAATGTTTGAAGGTTTGTGTGTGACATAGTTTTTTTAGTTACTTCTTTACGCTAAAGCGGATGAACAGATTTAGATGAAATTAGGAACGGAGATATTTTATTTCCTGGGGGTCTAGCATGCTAGCTTTCATCGATGACATAAAGCATTTATCCCGTTCTAACCAGTATGCGTGTGCGAAAGGGACCACACAGGCAGGGGGGTTCCACTGCGCATTGTAGGTACGCTCTACCGCCTTGCCTATGGCATAGGCAAATCGCAGTGGGCTGTCGGCTTGCCGCGCGCGCGTTCGCGCGCCCCCTCCGTGTCAGTGTAATTGAATGCCGCGCAACCCTAGCGCGTCGCCGGGAGTAGCGGGGGGAATGCGGCCGCGGGTGGCGCGTGCCTTCTGACTTGCGCCGCCTGGCGCATGGTGTATGAAGTAATACGAACTTTTTGAGTGTGTTAATAAAGTTGAACTCGTTTAATCGCGGTCGTAAAAGAGAAGTTTATGTACGTTAGTACTATTATTTATTCTGTGACAGAGGTCCACATGGGGTTTCTGATTGATTCATATGAGTTTATCTCAATTATAAATTCAAAACTAAACCTGGCCGGTTAAGTTCCTCAGGAGCGTTTCCCCGAATAATTAAAAAGCAAAACATTATTGCCAGAAAAATATGTTGGTCGCTCCAATTAAATTTTAAATTTTATCGTCGTTAAATTTTAATAAAGCTGCAAAACCAGCAAAGTTTACCGGCAACGTGTTTGCGAGGTGCTGGTAAATGGCAGCTTTCGTGCAAAAGTTTGCCGCAAACTTAAAAAGCCTGCAGTACTATCCAATTTTAATGTTGACTGTGTACAGATTTCTCTTTAAACTTTGAACAACAGTATAGAACAAAGCCGACCAATAGATTTTTCAAGTGAGTATTTTATTGTATACGGTTTCGCCGCCGGGCTACTTTCATAGGTAACTCTATCATATTCATTTAGAAGGTCATACATGATAACGTACGGACGTAGAGGTGAACTAAGAAGGATTTTTGCGGTTGGTAGGTTCTTGTGCAAGGTCGTCCGGATCGCTACCACCGTCTTGCTAGCTAATCTGACCACTAAGCAGCAGTGCTTGTACTGCTGTGTTCCGGCGTGGAGAGCAAGAGAGCCGGTGCAATCACTGGCACAGGAGGCATTCCATCTTAGCTCTCCGGGTGGGCGACGCATAGGCAATCTCCTTGGTGTTGCGGTGGTGATCACTTACCATCAGGTGACCCACTTGCTTGTTTTCCTTCCTATTTCATAAAAAAAACTATGCTCTGACAAAAACATAAACTGGATTGAGGGACAAAGTTAGCTCAGCCGTTGGAAATCGGTTATCCCCATGCATCGACATAGGCCGCGGTCGTTTACCAACTGCAATTAAGTTTGTAATCGAAATCGCAAGGGATTCTTTTAAGGTAAGGAACCTTAAAAATCTTCTGATCAATCTTCTGATCTTCAGATCAATCTTCTTTACATAGGTACCTAGTATACAATGGCAGGAAGGCGCTGGTTGCATGCCGCTTCCAACCGGTCTCTTTGGAAATCCATGGAGGAGGCCTATGTCCAACAGTGGACTTCTTGTGGCTGAGATGATGATGATGATGATGATAGTATACAATATATTCGCTGTCTGTCCCCATATCTTCAGCCGCTTGCTCCTTCTAAACCACGCAATGGATTTTGATACGGATGTACTGTCATTTAGAGATGCTTTTTGTTGCGGAAGTTTTTCTTGTAAGGGCCAAAGGGGTAACAAATAACTACAGGTAATATATGACGTGTATACTTAATACATTTGATAGGGTGACCAACCCTGAGTGCTCATTTTCTAGGACATATGATCTAAAATTACAGGATTCATGGAAAAATTCGGGACCAAGTTGTTTTTGATATGGTATGGTCTTGTATTTTTCTTAAAATACAGGACACGGTCAAAATGATAGCTGAAAAACGGTACATCCTGTAAAATACAGAACAATTGTAATCGAAATTATTTATTTTTGAATTTTTTCGATTTGTCTTTTTGTATTTTTTTTTACAATAAAATTAGATTTAAAATGCTATACAATTAATGACAACACAAAGAAAAATTAGGGTAATGGCAGGATTCGAACCTGCAACATCAGCATTCCGTGAATTTCCGTGCATTATGTGGCGGAAACTGGAATACGCAAGGCACGGAACACTGATGTTGCAGGTTCGAATCCTGCCATTACCCTCATTTTTCTTTGTGTCGTCATTCATTATATAGCATTTTAAATTTAATTTAAATACAGAACATTTGGCCAGCCTAACATTAGAGCGTGTGTAAAATAAACCTACAAGGTTTCCTTGAAACGTAATTTGGATTGGAACTGCAGTCACGCCAACTGTATACCATAAAGGCCGTGCCACACCGGAGCTGTTTGCAGGAGAGTGATTCTCCAAGCGCGACAACGACGAGCTCGACGCTGACGCCCTGTCTTGCTCTACCGCACCAGTGGTCCTAACACGACTGGCCAAGTTCAGTTTATATCCAACCGCGTCCCTTTCTTATGACACTAGTTAGACAGAGACACAGGGAGGGGTTAAACTAAACCTGGACTGTCATGTTAGGGCCGCAGCTTGGGTGAGCGAGTCAGGGCGAGGGCCTTGACGTCGAGTCCGACGCCGATGCGCTTAGAAAATAACGGGGGCCAAGCACGCTAGCTTTTACCGAGGACATTAAAGCATTTATCCCGTTGTTCTAACCAGTATGCGTGTGCTAGAGGGACCAAAGCGTTTATGTGTGCGGTAAACGCTAGCAAGCTACTATAGCAACTCGCTTCACAGAGCTGCGTTACGTGCTTTTGCGGGTGGTAGGACCTTGTGCAAGGTCCGTCCGGATCGCTACCACCATCTTGCTCGCTAATCCTGCCGCTAAGCAACAGTGCTTGCAGTGTTGTGCTCCGGCGTGGAGAGCAAGACAGCCGGTGCAATTACTTGCACAAGAGGTATTCCATCTTAGCCCTCTGGGTTAGCAACGCATCTGCAATCTCTTTGGTGTAGCGGATGTCTATAGGCGGTGGTGATCACTTACCATCAGCTGACCCACTTGCTTGTTTTCTTCTATTTCATAAAAAAAACGTGCACGCAACGCAAGCGATGGCATCTCAACATATTATTCCATACATTACAACCGGCGTACGCACGCGCGTGTCTCCGGAGCCGTGCTGCATACGCAGCTTAACTTGACAGAAGACGGACAGACGAACGCATGGAGCTGCAGCGGTATGGTTATTTTTTATCTTTTTGCTACTTACAGGACCCTTAGGGTTTTTCGTATGGCATTCTAAAAGTTTTGAATATATTAGGTACTAGCGGACGCACGCGACTTCGTTCACGTAAAATTAGTAGCCTATGTCCGTCAGGAATAGTGTAGCTTTCTATCTGTGAAAGAATTTTTGAAATCGGTTCAGTAGTTCCAGAGATTACCCCCTACATACAAACACTAACAAAAAACAAACAAACAAAGTTTACCTCTTTATTATATTAGTGTAGATAGTGTAGATAAAGTAATTATACCAACTTGACTAGTGACTAGTTTCTCTAAAAGATCGCATCCGTAACGAAGTGATCCGACAGAGAACCAAAGTTATCGACATAGCCCACCGCATTAGCACGCTGAAGTGGCAATGGGCCGGCCATATAACCCGAAGAACCGATAACCGTTGGGGTAGACGAGTTCTTGAGTGGAGGCCACGGATCGGCAAACGTAGCGTGGGACGTCCTCAGACTCGGTGGAGCGATGATCTTCGCAAGGCGGCTGGCAAGAGCTGGATGAGAGTGGCCGAGGATCGTGCTCAGTGGCGTGCCATGGCAGAGGAGTGCTGGACATAAGTCCAGCAGTGGACGAACATAGGCTGATGATGACTAGTGACCCGCTCTGGCTTCGCAAGGGTACGCAATTACGCATACGATGTAATGTACAAAAAAGCCTCCCATAAAAATATCAAAATGAGAATGAAAACTGTATCAAAATCCATTGCGTGGTTTGGAAGGAGTAAGCCGCCGAAGATATAAGGGCAGACGGGAACGGATAGTAACTTTCTTTGTTATATAAAGCTTTTTGCCCGCGGCTTCGCACGCGTTAACACGTTCATGTGCGCTACGTGATGAGACGTAAAAAAATGGTATATACGGCGCAACAGAACGTAAATAGCCGTCAAAATAAAAAAAATAAAATCTCATACAACGTGACTGAACGCCGAGCGCCCGTACTAAACTCTATCAGCTACGTCATCGTGCTACATTATGTCAAAAATTGGAACCACTAGTGCCACGCTATATCCAACTTTACCCTCACTAAAGATGACTAGAGTGCACATACTAGCAGCGACGTCATAGGACGTTGTACGTCCTATGACGTCGCTGCTAGTTCCGCCAGTTGACGTTAAGAAACGTTCCTGTCAGATTTCGCGTTATTTTTACCTACGTTGTATCACAAAGTCTATAGACGTCGTTGTATTTTGTATGGGGAAATACTGTGCGTAACAACGATATTCTATAAAATCGACTGCGCACGTGAACGTGTTAAATTCGTAGTAATACAATTCCCCTTTCCCTATACTATGAAGATTCAACTTCACATTAGAAATCTTGATATTATCAGTGGTTCTCTCATATATTAAGCATGTTATTATACATATAAACCTTCCTCTTAAATCACTCTATCTATTAAAAAAACCGCATCAAAATCCGTTGTGTAGTTTTAAAGATCTAAGCATACATACAGACAGACAGACGTGGGAAGCGACTTTGCTTTATACTATGTAGTGATAAAAAATATAGAGTTGGTAACAGATCAGTCAGTGGCGCTTTTATAATTAATTAATTATGCCCGTCACGCTATTTGGGAATTTAATATGGTAATTTGATGACATAAAAAAATACCTATACTTGGGGTGTGAGCGGAAAGCCCCTGCGGCAAAGCGAATTCAAACGTATGGTGCAGCAAATAGCGACTTTCGCAAGGCTCTTCCGATCATTTTCCATCTGCAGTAACTAAACAACTAAGTCTTATAGGTATCTGTTTAGATATTTTGACGGTCTTCAAACAAATAAACAAAGAAAAACCGAAACTTTACTCTAGACTCGACTAGCATGCGTCTTGGTTTTCTTAAACTGAAATAAAAAATATGATTGCCATTCATGAGAAGTTATAATCCAGTAGAAAACGAACTACGTTAAAAAAAAAATCTTTTCTCCTGCAATTCCATAACCGTTATTTTTTTAAATAGGCACCTCTAAGTTCGGCCAATAGCTCTGTAACAGCCGGATATCCGGATTTCCCCCGTTAAGTATTTATTAACATGCCATGAACTAGGTAAGTGTAAGAAAAACAAAGTACCAACAAAAGTAGAGCTCCGTAACTTTATACGAACAAACTTAAAATAAAAAAGCTATATACCCAACAAAGAAACAATCCAGACCTTTCTCTGATTTGACGAAAATTGATTTTCCCATAATTACGTTCACATAGAAACCAAACACGAAGATATTAGGTTCAAGTCAAATCGATAAAATTACCGCAGTTTTGTTTGTAAGGAAATCAGGCTCTTTCTGCCTCCAAAAAACAACAAAGTTACATGGAATATGGTGGTAATAAACCCTTCAATATTCCATTTTACGATCAACAAACTACATTTAAAAGATATAATGGGTAATTTAAAAACAAAAATTAGAACTCACCGTCAAGTGGCCAGTATTATTATTGTCAAAATTAAGCGGTTTTCCGCCCTTGTCACAACACTACCTATTCATTTCACCTGTTTTTGAGTAATCGGTTAAAGCTGTCATTTTCTAACATTAATAATAAAATTTACACTAAATTTACTGGCGACAGGTTTAGAAGCGCCATTCATGAATTTCATGCACACTGAAAATAGAGGTTCTCGTAAATATCTACAGAAAACGACTGTCATGCGACCTAAAAAAGTAAGACTAAATCTGATAGAGACGAGAACACCAAATCCATCATTCTGTTCCTGGCACACTTTCGCAACTAGTCAATGAAAGAACAAGTCAGTAGCCCAATGAGCGACCAAAAATATCTACTCTCTCCTTTTAACTCCGCCTTTAAAGTTCTTAAGGTCTAGTTATCCGCAATATTTCTTCTACGCATGCGGAAAGAGCAGTGACAGTGGCGCCCCTCCTGGCAGCCAGATGGTATTACGTAAGTTGCCTTCGTAACCTAGTGACCGAAAACATAACCACGCTATTGAGTGTTAGTAGGGGTGTTTGAACTTGGGGGTTCGTGAAAATGATAAGAGATGGCGCTGTAGGCGGTTTAATATAACATTTATATTTTAAAAATAAAGTAACCATATGACTTGCTTATATTATGTACTAGAGGACGCGCGCGACTTCGTTCGCGTAAAATTAGTAGCCTAGTCCGTCAGGGATAGTGTAGCTTTCTATCTGTGAAAGAATTATTGAAATCGGTTTAGTAGTTCCAGAGATTACCCCCTACATACAAACAAAGTTTACCTCTTTATTAAATTAGTGTAGATTAGTGTAGATGTAGACTAGTGTAAATTATGCCATAGGATAATAATCGACACCACAATGACTTCCAGTAGTTGAAGTGCAGACGACCTTCAAAAAGAAGCGCAGCTTTTTTTACTTAGGTATTGATTAGTTTGCGTAATAAGATAGTCTTTTTATATTACGCATTTGTTTTTAATTACCGGTTATTTTTTAATTGCATAGAAGCACATGCGTATATACATAGTTTTAACTATAATGGTGTACGCAAAAACGTTAAAGTATTACTTCTCCTTTACTGAGTAGCAACAGAGAAACAAGCTAAAATAAAATAACAACATTGCTATTTTTCCAGCGGCCGGCCAACCTGTCAGTTCTGAGAACAACATGGTTATTTAATATCTTGCAAAGATACGGCAAGATCCAAGCAATAGACGCAGGCCCCGCCGCGTCAAACCTTACGACATGAGGTGATCCATAGCGCTAACAATGTCGCGGCAAACCTATTGCTATAGTCTTTTGTGGTTATCAATCCTTCGCCTTCCTCCTCCTTCTTTCTACCCTCTTCTTCTTTCTTCTTCTGCTTTCTTTTCCTTCTTCTCTATGTGTATTGAGAGATATATTATTACATAGGTTCCTGTCTGTCCTCATGTCCTGATATCTTCGGCAACATACTCCTTCTAAACCACTCAACGGATTTTTATGCGGTTTTGACTGTCAGAGATTTATTTATGGAAAGTTTTTATGTAGATTACATCCTAATTGCCGCGAAAGCCGGGGTAGGTCGCTGGTTTAATTTAAATTAAATTTCTTAGAATTATTATGTATTTTTTCACATACGATGAGTCTATTTAGACATATATGGACGGTGTTGTTGGATACCCCGAAAATTGATCACACGTCGCCGAAGTTATGTACTAATTTTAAAGTGTTTTAAATCTTTTGGCATGACGTACTAATAGATAGAGCTAACTACTAGATAGAGTACATACGTAGGTAGGGTTTCATGCGCTGGGATCTCGGTCTACAAGTTAACACGGAGACGCGGTGCATATAGAATACCGGTTTATGTAGATGCCCGCTTGTCACTCAAATAAAAGATATCGTAGAATTTTTCTTTTAAGCACAGCATCGGTAGGATCTTCTCTTCAGAGGTATTCCAAACAGATGGTATTTTGTTGTCATTTTTGACAGTATGGGGATAAAGATATTTCGACTTTGACTTTCAGAATATAAAGAGCTGTGTTATATATATTGTAAGCTCATACCAGGACAGTCTGCAAAATATTTATTTGCCTAATTAATCAGTAAAAAATATCACTAAAGTACTCTAGGTAGTTTCTACCGTTTCTTATGTATTTATTCGTTAAATTGCAAGGAAACGAAAATACTGATTTTCTACGTTTTTGCATTTGAAAGTTTTACATTGTACCTTATTTTCAGAATCCGAACAAAGTTTTTTTTTAAATTTGATCTTGCAAAACGTCCCATGTTACTATGTCAAGGTCTCCACTCGGAGGCTCTGAGCGTCCAGCCCTCAAACGCCTAGCCAAGATCAGAAAAAAATAAGCTACTGAGTGTCTGGCGACGCTTTTTTTCAGTAGAATTGACCATTTTACGAAGCGCTAGTATAAAAGTACATATAGACTTCATGCAAAATAAAACTTTTGTTTTCTTTCATACACACGGCACAAGGCCATAAGGATTCTATTTCATTATAGACCCGTAGCGCTGAATTATTTTGAGGGCAAAACCTTCAAGAATTCTAATGTTTGATAAAATCTTGTCTGTGGATACATTTGCATATAAACAAAATATATTTGCGTTTTTGTGTCACATCCCGGTTGTGCATTTTTAGAAATTTGATTATTTGTAGTGGATATAAACAATTCAAATCAAAACTGACAAAATTGATTTAGAGTTCAAAGATTTAATGGTTTTGTATTTTAAATAGCCTATCTAGTGTACAAACCTAGTTTGTGTCATCTTCGTCCAGCGAAAACTGACTTGGGGTCAGTACATTAAAAACTGCGACAAAAAAAAATTACAATTCCAAAAACTAGTACCATATACCTCAGATCACTTAAATATCTCTATTAAATAAATTTGTGCCAAATTAAAACACGAACTTTTAATATTTCAGATTTTTTTGCTTCTCCAAGCTATAAATACTTAAAAAGAATATTACAATTATTAGAGTTTACATATCCAATATCATAAATGCATAAAAGATCGACACTGTGAATTTGTGTCATTTTCTTGCATGATATATTAATGAAAATAAAAACAAAAAAGTCAGCGGTCGAAGCGAGTAGGAGCGAGCGAGAGGTGGCGGCAACCGGCAGCGGGGTGCGGGCGGCGCGACATTCGGTCCGTCTCGATCGGTTACTATACTTACTATTTACAAACGAACACGCGCGGCGCCTTCGTTCGGGTTGGCATGATTTCTTCGCGAAGCGTTAATGTAATGTGCTGAATTACATTCCCTTTTTAACAGACTTAAAAAAAAGGAGGAAGTTTATGTATGTTCACGGATTACTCGAAGACGGCTAGACCGATTTGACAAATTCTTTCTTTATTTGAAAGGGTATACTTCCAAATTAGTCTCACTGCCACCAAGTTTGGATCTGATGATGGGATCTTGGGGAAATCGAGGGAACTCTTCTAAAATGGTATGCACACCTGTAGCGATTTGGATATTTTAGATAGTAACTTGTGCTTTTGCTCTCAGAAAACACCATTTGGTGAAGTGGAATTGATGATAAAGACCACAGACGGTCACCGGAACTACTCAATAATAAGTATTTCACAAGTGGCGATACGGTTTTTTAAATATAGTTGCTTAGCAGTTTAAGCTCGTTGCAAGGCATATGGTAAAGTGGAGCTGATGTTGAAGTACCAGGAGAACTCCTCAACAATTATCGCCCCAGCATTGGGAAAAGCAATATTTTGTAAAAGGTGGTGAGCAATTTACATTAAATATGCAATTGTAACTTAGATAAATAAACCGACCCACTAAAAAGCGAGAAAAAAAACTGAAATTAAATTTAAAATGCTAAATAATGAATGACAACACAAAGAAAAATTAAGGTAATGGCAGGATTCGAACCTGCAATATCAGCATTCCGTGCCTTGCGTATTCCAGTTTCCTATCTATGAGAAACTTAATCAGTAACTTGATTAAGTTTCTCATAGATGACATCGAGGGTAGTTTTCCCAAAGAAAAAAAAATCAATAATGTAATGACCGTAAAGACGAAACACATTGAAAAATTCGCAGGGTATGGCAGCGGTAATGTGGCGGAAACTGGAATACGCAAGGCACTGAATGCTGATGTTGCAGGTTCGAATCCTGCCATTACCCTAATTTTTCTTTGTGTTGTCATTTATTATATAGCATTTTAAATTTGATTTGAATGTAAAAAAAATACATAAAGAAAAATCGAAAAAAAAAAAAGATTTCGATTACAATAAAAAAAACTGACATCAAAAACAACTAAAAAGCAAACAATAGTCTGTTAAGTACATCTATATCCGATTAACGATCTAGCAATAAAAGTTTATTCATACAATTTCATGATAGAATCGGAAATCGGATGAAGATGTATGTAACGGATTATTCTCTGCTTTTTTTAACATAAAACTACCGTGAAACTCGGACATATTAATAAAACGTGAGTAATCTGTTTTATTAATATGTTATTCTCTGCTCTTCAGTTTTTTGGTTGTTTTTTACTTATACCGCTTTTTGATATGTTGGTTTGTTCCCGTCGAGTCACACTCTCAACTGTCACACTGTGACTCGTTGGGAATATTTTTACAAAAAAAAATCTCAACCAGTCACACTGTTACTAGATAGGACAGTATTTAATATTTATTCCCAACGAGTCACAATGGGTGTGACTCGTTGGGAATACTCTTTACAAATTAAATTTAAAATGCTATATGTATATAATGAATGTCAACACAAAGAAAAATTAGGGTATCCTGCCACTACCCTAATTTTTATTTGTAGCATGTTAAATTTAATTTGAATGTGAAAAAAAAAATACAAAAAGAAAATCGAAAAAATTAAAAAATAAATAATTTCGATTACAATAATACTCTTTTCTTCAAAACATCCCAAGTAGTCACAGTGTTACTAGATGGGACAACATTTAGTATTTATTCCCAACGAGTCACACCCGCAACTGTCACACTGTGACTCGTTGGGAACAATTCTTGCTGCAAAAAATCCCAACCAGTCACACTGTTACTAGATGGGACATTTTTTTATATTTGTTCCCAACGAGTCACACCCGCAACTATCACGCTGTGACTCGTTGGGAACAATTCTGGCTGCAAAAATCCCAACCAGTCACACTGTTACTAGATGGGACATTTTTTATATTTGTTCCCAAGGAGTCATACCCGCAACTGTCACACTGTGACTCGTTAGGAACACTTTTTGCTACAATAAATCATTACCTAATAGTAGACTGTGAAAAGACAAATCAAACAACGACGAACTGTTACCAGAAAAGTACGTTAGGTTAGGTTTGAACCGCATCACCAACAGAAACGAACTGCTACCAGTAAAGTAGGTTAGGTTAGAACTGCGATCCCAACAGAAATAAATTGCTACCAGAAAATTAGGTTAGGTTGGGTTAGAACTGCGACTCCTACAAAAAGTAGGTTAGGTTAGAAAGGAATTGCTGCTAGGAAAATAGGTTATGTTAGGTGAGTACTGTCATTTCAGTCTTATTTCATCACCAAACTTATATGATTGTTAGAAACAAATAAAATTAACTGTCTGATCGAATAACAGTGATAATTGATTGGAAATTCGATACTAAGATACCTTTCTATAGTTACAGTGTGACAGTTGCGGCTGTGACTCGTTGGGAACAAATATGAAATATTAACCCATCTAGTAACAGCGTGGTTGGGATTTTTACAGCAAGAATTGTTCCCAAAAAGTCACAACGTGACACTTGCGGGTGTGACTCGTTGGGAACAAATATAAAAAATGACCCATCTAGTAACAGTGTGACTGGTTGGGATTTTTTGTAGCAAAAAGTATTCCCAACGAGTCACAGTGGGTGTGACTCGTTGAGAATAAATATCAAATACTGTCCCATCAAGTAACAGTGTGACTGGTTGGGATTTATTTTGCAAAAATATTTCCAACGAGTCACAGTGTGACAGTTGAGGTTGTGACTCGTTGGGAACAAAGGCTTAAATATGCCAATCGTTGTTTTCAAGGTATTAACAGTGATAAGAGGTAAAAACAATTTGTGGATCATAATACCATATTTTTATTTTTATAATAATATATAAGCACAAAATAATCGTAAGCCTTAAAAGTTATAATTTGTTGTTACATAAGAAATTTTTTTTAGGTCCGTGTTACAAACACTTCAATTCTTTTACACATAATATAATTTTACCACCGTCGCCTTCGCCGTAATAATTGTTAATTGTCATAATTGTAGTTTTTATGGGATCACTTTCATTCCCATTTTTTTCTGAATTTTGAAAGTCAGACATTGATACACTTATTCTTTGTGTTCATACTTGTCGGTAATGATCATAAAAATTAGAGGCCGTCATTGCTAATAATTTCTTCTAAAATCACTTTTAGTCTTGAACACTACTTTTAAATTACACAAAACAATCACATACTATCTATGACAATGTCAAAAAACTTTTAAGAACTAAATCACAGTATACCATTATTTTAAAACCTATAAAGTTTTAGGGCATTTTCATAAACTATTAATATTTACATAATTATACATAATCTTAATATGTCGTGTATCACATATTTTAATATCTTCACTATTTATGCCAATAAATTTGACATTACAATAATTTTCATTATTTTTATATTCTTAACTACTAATTTACAATTTTTTACCAGCTTTAATAGATTTATTAATAAAAAACAACTCAATATTTGAATAAGATACCTACCTGATTAGTAATATTGGTACAAATTTGTATCAGCCTTAGGAGATTATTATTTGTAATACCTTGTACTTGTAACAATTTGTAATAATATTATTTGTAACCTAATACTTTCATTTTTAATTATTTATTATAAAGTGTCGTTAATCAGTCTCATTTGTAAAGCGAACTTAAGTAGTTAAAATTTCGGCACGGTCCTTAAAACAGTCTACTTTTCCGTCATCGCTAGCAACGCTCGAGTCAATGAACTTTAATATTCCTTTTCTTTAACGATCACAATATTTACGTCCAGTATGAGCCCACATACAACACATTTATTACTTTCAACTTCCATTTTAGTATTTCGCAGCTTCATATTTAATTCACAACGCGGCCACATTGCACTTCGCACTTGTCGCAACTCGCAATCGAATGTAAACAAACAGCAGGCACGCGGCCTCGCCGCACCCCGCCCCCCGTTCCCCGCGCGTGTATGCTTTCTCCGTCCTTCGCGCTAAAAAGTTTTCGTCTTTCAACTGTATCTTAATAATAAGATTTCATGAATAAAAACGACACAAATTGTGAATAGTGTTTCGTTACACCGTAATAATAATAAAGACATAAACTCTAATAACTTGAATTTTCTTTTGTGACTTTTACAGGGTGTTTTACAAAAAAAAATAAGTAGCTAGAAATACCATGGGTGAATTCGACACAGAATACTTCGTACAACAGATATCATTGACCTAAAACATCTTACACTTATTTGACCAATTGTAATATTCTTTTAAAGCTACTAAGGCGACATCTTAGGTAGTGGCTAAATAACTGTATTTCCATTGACAGAGATGACACAAAAGGCTCATGTACGTCGGTTACAACTTCGTCATCATCATAAAAGTAAAATTTTCATCTCTAATTTTCTTTTCATCCGATATTGTTAGAAAAGACAAAAACCTGAATTACTACTTATGCACAACCCTAAACTGACACAAACTCATGTGTTAGGTTAAGTAAATGGTCAAGAAACTATATACGAAAAAAAGCTAACATTAGTATTTTTGAAACCTCAAAACCCAGCGCTACGCGTCTATTAAGCAGGCTGCCAATCTACACGGAAAAAACTTTTGATTAAAATTATATGATATGTTTGGGTTTAGTATGAAGAAAGAAAGACTTGTTTCAATCTTTTTTTTTCATGTAAAAGGGAGTATAACGAGCATGTCTTCCATGCATTTAAATTCCTTGTAGAACTGTTTACTTACTCATAAATAGGTAACATAAAAAACTTCATAAATTAGTATTTTATTTATTTTTATATGGACAATTATATGGAAATGCGAGCGGGACGTTTCATCTTAAATCTCAGAAACACAAACAACCACCAACCAATTATGAGTTATTATAATCAAAGAGCTACAATTTCTATAGAAAGATAAAATAACTTTAATTATGCTGAATACGGCCTAGACGGTTCAATTAAAAAGATGAATGCCCTCCGTCTTGAAGGATACGGGGCAAAGGGCCTTAAGAGCTTTAGGGCATAAGGTTATGAGACCAGACAGGTGCTGTTGAGTTCACCAACATTTATAATCTACGTTTTAACTAGAGCTTACATTGCTTTTAACTCCGAATATAGAAAAAGGGTGTTTTAAGTTTGAAGTTTATCTATGTGTATATATGTCTGTCTATGGCATCGTTAGCTCTCAATTGAATTCAATCAACCGCTTTACAAGCGGTTTATTATTTAAAAGCGGGTTTCATTGTGCTAGTCTGATTGCTTACGTGCCCGGTACTGCTTTCTGCATAGCACGAACGCTGTTGTTTTGATATGCAGAAGAAACAGGGTGGGAGATAGCATGTTGCCTTGCGGGACACCAGCATTCATGAGCTTAGATTGCGAGCAAGTACTATCGACAACTATATTAATACTCCGCCTCGGGAGGAAGGTAGTGATCCGTTTGCACAGTTCCACGGAAAGCCCAAAGGTTAAGATTCAGATGAAGCGCCATGAGTTAAAAACCTGGTCGAAGGCTTAAGCTACACCTAAACTCACTGCCAACGCTTCTCTCTTGCCTTCACAAGTTGCTGCCGATTATGGTTTCAGACGATAAAGCCGGTTTAGATGGGACGGATCGACGGATTGGCATCCTTTGGGTACGGAACCCTAAGAACTATTAGTATTTGTAAGCCAGGAAACTTCTTGTATTGAAGCAGAGTCCGAGGTCAGATTCAAGGGAAGTAGTTCCACGAAATGCTGAGTAGTTTTAAATGACCCACCTGTTGCCTGCTGTTGCTTAGAATAAAATACTCTTAAGAGGCCTTACCATAAAAATTAAATAATAATAATTATATATTATGATTTATTATGTTTAAAATGTATGTGTAGTAAGTAACAGTTATTTGTCAACGTTCGCGAATGCTCGCAGAGAGTACCCAGCTTAATGGACCGGCCGGCACGCAATGCCATGATATTGTGCTTTATACATTTATGCCTGATGAGACCTTTAATAACGTTGTAATAAGAGTAATTTATAACATTTATTTCTCGTAATGATTTGTTTGACCGAGAGCCATCTTTGATTACAGTTCGAGGTAATTCGTACGTTCGTTGTCTGTGATAAAGAATGGGTGTACGCTGCACTTGACCGCCGTTTTTATACCCCTTATTCTGTTAGTATAACACGCGTTTTGGGCTTGAGAAAAAGTACACTATTGATATTGCACTACGCAATTAAGTCCAAATTAAATTACATGTGTTGATATTTTTTCACGACTTGTAGATACACCATATTTAAATTTCTACATAATTCGCGACGGCAAAAGATATTATTGCGTTCTAATGGTTTTATTTATATATTTTTAATGTCAAGCGATTCCTCGGAGCTATGGTCGCTCTGTGGTAATTAACATATAAATTATAGCAAAATAAAAGGACATGAGTTATGCTTTTATAACAACAGATAGCTCAATTTCAATCTGGATAGAGTTAAATAGAGAGGAATTCTTAAGCTACGCCAACGACATTGTGTTGTCACTCTTAAATTTAAAGAACATAATCATTTAAAAATACTTACTCTTACTGAACAACGTTTAATCACTTCTTTTCTGAACACTATTTTGATTTTAAATCAATTGTTATATATTTTAGGAACTGTTTTGGTTGACTACATAGATTAAGTATTGTGTTGTATAAAAATACCACTTCTAAATATTGATTGCAAATTAGTTTATTAGCGCTTATGGAGGATACGGACAAATAAATAATTACTAATAAATACTAGTTAAATACTATCCCTATTTGTAGTAAAAAAGTATTTGATTGTATATACAATATTTTAATCCATTTGTCTTCGATGGCCTCTTAACATAAATATCTAGTAAACTACCAAAGACATTACACAAAGTGAGCCAAGTTTTATAGACAGACGAGGGCAAGATTTTGTATAACTTGCTTCGTTTTTATGTCTGTATTTTTGTCTCTTATTTCAATTTCTAATTTAAAAGCAACTGGAAGCAATTTTTGAAAATTCAGTCCGAAAAATATAATTTATTTTTTATTCTAGTTACCATATGTAATAACGAGGTACATACTTACCAACCGACAACATTTTATTTTTAAAATAAATAAATAAATCATTCATTGTTTGAAAAATGTTTAAAATTGATCTTTCAAATAATTTCACAGTGCATTATTTCACCAAGACGAAGCATGCAAATATTTTATCTTTTAGATTTTGTTTAGATTTTAAAGTAATTGGCAAAAAACTACCGCGAAACGCCAAAAGGATTGACGTCAACCAAATCGATTAAAGTTCTCAATTATCTAAGCCCACTACAGATTTTGATGATACTAATTGATGACGAACCTCATCATAAATCTGTAATAATAACACAATTTTACATGTTTATTTTAGGCAATTAAGTATAACGCTTACGCGAATTACGTGATCCTATAGAATAGAAGTTCCAGCCGACGTTAAATGTACTAACTCTACGATTGCCAACATAACTACTCAAATCCGCACCTCAGACATTGAAAACTGATCCTTACGTGACCGGACGTACGGTCAAATTTCTATGCGTATTTGTCACTCAACAAGCTTAAAGGTCCTGGCAGTACGCAAGTGAAGCCGAGGCTTAAAATGTTATTCCAAGTTTAAATTACGAACATGCATCTGGCTGAAAAGTTGCGGCCTGGTTAGCAATGTTGCCATACGAAGTTTGCTCGCATTAGAGTTAAGAAAATGATGCCATGTTGGGAAAGCAATTTGCGCTGGTCTTTGGTGTAATGTTTGAAGGTTATTAGTCTATACGTAAAGTCGCCATCGGCTAAGATGTTCATAGGCGTATACAGGGTCAGTTCAGTGTCCCCTTCCAGAATGGTCTTTTGCCCAACTGGCCCAGGGTGTTGGAGTGGCGTAACAGTACAGTTGAAGCCACGCGGGAAATTCATCGGATGGGGTCTTCCCTTAATAATTGTCAAGTTCCTTCTGTGCACGCGATCCTCTACGGCCAGGGTCTCCCCTAAACGCACTCGTGGCTTTGTATTTTTATTGTGAGCATAATCAAATGGGTTGAATGCCTAAATAAACTCCTTTTTTTAAGGCTGATTTTTGACTTTCTTGCGCTAGACATTCGTCAGCCGCGTACCACTCAGCTACGCGAATGTATATTTTAGCTGGCATTGATTGACGTCAATGATTGGTTAAGGCAAAAATCACCCCACCGCCACCCTATATTTATGCCACTAATTATAGAGGCTATAGCGATTTAAAAGTACAATACTTAAATAAAAAAAATCTTTAATATTTAGGTATGTGTCAAAATATACTTTTTAGAACCCTGATAGAAAATACAAGATTTTTTGTTATGTGGTAACCGTTTAAAAGCTTTTATTATTCAAATAAACGTGATTTAGTTACATACTTGCATAATCCATAAATTGTGGTGAAATATTTTCTCCAAATTAAAATGGCATCAACTACAACCAATTTATTTAAAAAATAATTGTTGAAATTGGTTCACAATTGGCGCGTAATATAATACACAAACAAACAAAAAAATATATTCAGTCAAATTGAGAACCGCCTAATTTTCTTAAGTCGATTAATAATTTAAAAGCACAGGTATTTGAACTTTAATCTGTTATTTTGAAATTGTTAAACCGGTTGTCTGGACGAGATCGCTCTTAAGCGATAAGACTGCCTATTGTATACCTTTCTAATTCGTTTATTTGTTTTCTTTGTATTTTTATGTGGTGTACAATAAAGAATATTTGTTGTTTGTTGTTGTTGTTTGTTGTTGTTGTTGTTGTTGTAGAGCGTTGAACGTTGTCATACTAAATGTTACGTAGCGCATTTTACTGTTCTTCAAACGAGCACTGCTGGTGTAGTGGTATCATGCAAGATTCCCATTCTTGCGACCCGGGTTCGATTCCCGGGCAGTGCACTTTTTGCAAATAATTCTTACTTCTTCTTTTATTTAACTTACTAACTTCATACTATGATTATTTATAAAATCGTCCCAGTCAGGAATACAATTTCAACAATATTTTAATTTTTTACGCATTTTAAATAAAATATAATACAAGATTTCATGGATTCCGCTGGATTAAGTACATAAAAAATGGTTGAATTTACTTTATTAAACTAAGTAAGGTGTAATTCATCTGCAATCCCTTTGGTGTTAGGTATCTATGGGCGGTGGTGATCACTTACCATCAGGTGACCAACTTGCTCGTTTGCCTTTTTTTTTTAGCTTTAATCTTTACCGTAGTCGTGTAAAAACAATGTTTACCGCATGTCAAGCACTGGTACAGTTTATCTTAGATGTGGGCAAACCCGAGTTGAGGTACACAGGAAAGCAGATAAGCTAGGGGTCAGTAAGCCAGTCTCATAGCCGATGCTGCTATCAGGATTTGCCGCAGGGTATCTTTAATTCCAGAACCACGCAGGAGACGTATTCTGATATTAAATTAAATACGTGATCAAAAAAATGTGCCAACTCTTATTTACAATTTTTAAAATTAAAATTTCATTGTTAAAATTTAACAACAAATGGCGTCATCTCTCGTCAGCTGACGGGCATTCATAAATGACCAAGTTGAATGAGATAACTTGGTTAAGTTTCTCATAGATGACACCGAGGGTAGTTTTCCCAAAGAAAAAATATCAATAATTAAATGACCGTAAAGACGAAACACATTGAAAAATTCGCAGGGTATGGCAGTGGTGGTGTGGCGAAACTGGAAAACGCAAGGCACGGAATGCTGATGTTGCAGGTTCGAATCCTGCCATCACCCTAATTTTTCTTTGTGTTGTCATTCATTATACATATAGCGTTTTAAATCTTATTTACAATTTTTTTCAGTTTCACCTATTTTAATTAAGTGGTATGCGATGGGAATACAAAGGAAAATCTTGGACATCCAGCAAGAGTAATAATGTACGGAGCTTACACTAAATCGCGTGTAATACTCTCAACTGTTAGATAATACTATGTTATACTAACCCCCTTATTCATAAACGCTTCATAAACGTTTGTTAGTTAACATGCTTTATATCTTTATCTGTCAGTGTGTCGTTTGCCTTCAAATGAAAGGGACTAAACATTTGTTAGCTTAAAAAGATAATTATTTCGTAATTTATGACTTGTTATTTTTTTACGTGAATTCTAATAAAAATATTTTCTAAACCCAAAAGAACTTTTTGCTTCATCACATCATTTTTGTAACTTTCTATCGCTATAATTACTGAAATACCTTTTTGTTATTTACTGATTTCGACTTTAATATTTTTAAAGCTGATTTATGATAAATTTGTTTTGGTTGATTTATTGGTGATGTGGTGATTATTTAATCAAGTGAACCACTAGCTTGTTTACCTTTCAATTCTATATATGTATGTACATATAAAAAATCTACACTTTTATATCATTTGGTCAATGATATTATAATGCATGGATGTACAGTTTCATACTAAATAACAGCAGAAAAACGGCCCGACATGAGAATACAGGTTGACGCCAATGTTACAAATGCAAATTATTAGTTTACAATTTAAAGCAATTGGATTTACAACTTTACGTCTAACTGCATAAAATAATAATTTATTGAGTTTCGTTGCAAATAGGTTTTTTTACAAAATAATAGTATTGACAGCAGTGCCGTCGGTCCGACAGACTGACAGCGCGAGCGATTATCGATTTAAGAGGAAACACCAAGGCCTAGAGAATTGAAAAATAGGTATTTGTAAAATCTATTGCTGCCTCCATCTATCAAGCCTCCCCCCACAGAGTGCAATAGAGACAGCCGCAGCTTGGACTGAAAATACCTATTTAAACTACACAAAATCAACGATTCGTAGACCCCTGATTCCTTCTCCAAAACTTATCAGATTTAACTACTTTTTTCATAAAAAATTAAAGAAAGGCTTTGGCAGTGTTCCTATGTTTTTCTTTTTTTATATTATTTAGTAAAAATTGTTTTCTGAAAGTATGAACGCAGCCGAAAATCTGGCCAATTTTTTAGGTTTTTGAATGTTCATATCTCTTTGAATAATTAATTTATTGAAAAAAGGAAAACATAGGGACATGCAATATAGTAGCCATCGATTTTTTGGAAAAAAATATTGCTCTACTGGCATTATCCAGAGAGGAAACAGGGGAAGACGTTTGTATGGAAAAACGGCCCTTGTGTTTCCTCTTAATCTTCTTTTTAGCCTCCTTTGATACGCCATTTTTTAAACACTGACTAGAAGTCCATATTACTTATAGGTCAGTGCATTTGGTTTATAAATTCAACGTCGTATTGCACTTCGGTAGTACAAACGGTAAGAAACTTACAGTTCCCGGCAAACAACTTGAGCATTGACCTTGACTGCGCAGCAGCCGTTCCTAGTACCAATGTGTATGCGCAAACTTACCGATTTATGGTCAAGTTGTTTGCCTGCAACTATAACTGACATTAAAGAGCGAACTGGAATAAATTGTCTATGCTCAATATGGATAGATATATCAACTTCGTAGTGCATATTATATGCGTTCCTTTCGAAAATGACACCTTTTCTCAGTTCCGACTTTGAAGATCACCATAACTGCAGCTTGAGCAACACAAACTCGCCATTTCCAGAATAAGTCTGCAAATTATATTAGTGAAAATTCGTACACAGCGACGTGTCCCGTAATCCCGGAGCCCGCGTTACGGGATCCCGTGCTCAATATGTTTCCCTGGGTCTCTGCTACGCCGAGCTCGGGCTAGACTTCATTACGAAAGTAGCTGGCCATAAGAAAGTAGCGATTTGGAGAAACCTGACGAAAAATTGGGATATCAGAAAATTGAGGACGCCAAGTTGGTTTTACCTGATCCATGTTACCCGTGGATCTATGCTATCCATTTAAGTACCTATTATTATTTTGTTAAACATATGAAAGTTATTTTATCTGTATGTCTAATTCTTAGTGTACATGTGTTAACTCGCGACGTAACTCAGTGCGTCTCTCTTATCTTACTACAAAACCATTACACCGATCTCGGTGAAATTTGGCAAGGGTAATACATGGACATATTCTATGTAATAAATAATAGTATGTACAATTTATGTAATCTTATTTTATTATTATTATAAGTAGGTAAAAAACCTGATATTTTAGAAGTTAGTTACAGCGATACAAAGTTACAAAGATAACGAAGAAAAAAAGTTCTTTTTTTTTGTTTCGAAATATGTCATTCGAATCCAAATAAAAAATGTAGAAAATTTTAGTACATGAGTATATAGTTAAAAGCTTACAGTATTAAAATAAACACGATTTAGTGTTGGCTCCATACAAAATCACTATAGTGACGTCACTGCTCCCGTATGCAGCGCGCTAGAGCGTTTTCGCGACGCAAGCCCGTTGTCATTTTATAACTGTACCCTTACCATGAGTACAGTGCACCTAGCCGTAACCATACTCGCTAGCGACAGCGTAAAACGATTCGTATGGGAAATTGCACAGCGCCTCTAGCGCTCACTTAGATAACAAAAGATCGCTAGTATGAGTCCAACGGTAAATTACCTATCGAAACCTGAACGTCAGTGTCTAACGTTTTGTAGCTGTTGCCGTAGAATATTGGTACCATGGGTCACAAATTTGACACATGTCATCGAAAAATACCGTATCGACTATGGTTAACTCTGTCACTGACAAATGCGAGCGTATTTAACCGCTATCGACTGTAGTAACGTAATACGAATTTTCGATAGAAACTCATGGTAAAAAATAAAGATCGTAAAAGAAAACTAAAAACACAGTTTTTCTTCTTTTAACCAACTCTATCAATTTTGGAAATAAAAAAAAGTCATTAGAATACCGTATTGCCGCTTTAGTTTGATTTACAATCCGCAAGCGTGATAACTTCACCAAACCCAATACTAACCGTGTCATCGGTGCGTGTTGACACGTCATTGCGGTCGGTGCTGGCACGTGCTGTTCGTGTCGGGGCAGGGATTGTCGACACCACGAGCTACAAATTGGGTGAGACAACAACGGCTTAGGCACCGATGCAACAAAGGGCAGAGGCTATATCAAAACTATGTTACTCTCACAATTGTATTAAATCTAACGATACATTAAAAAACCATATTAAAATACGTCCAGCGGCTTATGATGCCACATATAGACAGACATACAGACAGATACTCGTACTCCCTTTAAACGTAACTCCCTTTCGTCTGGGCTAAATAAACAATGAAATCCAGCACGACGTTTAGTCTACACTGTCTACAGGGACAAGCATTAACTGTATATTTCGTTTTGAGCTTGAATTCTACGGCAATCGTATTAAAAACGGATGAAACATTACTGTAATCTGTTTTAAATTATGTAAATTTGTAGAAAAGGCATTGACTCCGTGATCTAGAGACGTAGGTACTTTCGATAGACGATTAATCTAGCTAACCTAGGATTCCCAGGTCGATGGGTAGGGGAGACGTCTTAGTCAACATTGATAGAAATTGCGAACAATTTTCCAAGCTTTCGAAATATCGAGTTAATCGAGTAGTCTCTCAAATCAATAATCAATTTGAACACGGTCTGGGGCCTGTACCACAAAACTTACAAGGGCTTCAATTTAACATTATTTGTCACATTTTTGTCCCTATAACTAATTTAATTAAAAAAGAATCATTGAAATCAGTTTCCAACTGTAAGAGATATTGTGTATTAACATATATATGTACACACAGAAAAACAGTCGAATTGAGACCTTTTTTTAAAGTCGGTTTGTTAAGAAGTGTTTGTTATTCGTAGGTTAGTTTTTAATATAAAAGCTCCCAGTTTAAGTAGTCTAGTATTTTTAAAGAGTTGTCCACGCGTCTTGTTGAAGCGACGGGAGTTTTAAGGCCTGGGTTGCATTTGGCTCAGCTCATCGGTATTGCCGTGCAGCGGGGCAATGCTTTTTTTTTTTTAATGGAATAGTAAGGCAAACAAGCAAGTGGGTCACTTGATGGTAAGTGTAAACCACCGCCTATAGACACCCGCAACATCGAAGAGATTGCAATGTGTTGCCAACTTAGAGGGCTAAGATGGAAATCCTCTTGCCGCCTTGCTGCCAGCCTGTTGGGTACTCTTCCACCTGGCGCTGATATGGAGGCATTATTTAATTTGTAATTAGTCTTTTTAAAGTTGAGTATTTTGAATGTTTTTTTTGTAACTTTTATTAAATAAATACAGAGTAGCCTAGCCAAATTTTCTTTTCCTCAACAGCTGCATCAGAAAAGAAAGATAATTATTTCTCAGCAGATTTATTTAACCCCCTAGCGATCTCGCGAACAACTTCTGCACCTCAATAAAACAATAAAAAGTTTCAATGAAAAATGTTCCAGTCGCAGTACCTTTACGACGCAAACTGAAATAAACTTGGCAGATAAAATGTAATCCCAAGTAGGAAGCTGTATAAAAGCTGCATAGCAGCTGTATAGCGGCGATGAGCTCTATATTTATATGGTAAGGTAAGATTTCTAAGTTATTTTTTGCCTATGCAATCTAAAATAAATGTTTTTTTTATAAAGCTACTAATACAGCGTATTTAGCGCATAGTGTGCTATTAGGGAACCTTTTACTTCTATACTGAACTGAAAAGCGCCTTGGATTATTTCGTGAGAGTCAAATAAGCATATAAATAGAATCGACTTAATCCTCAAATTTTCAAATTTGCATCCCAAAATTAAACCCTATGTCTTTTAATTAAGGTGATATTTTGGGACGTGTATTATTCAGAAATGGGTCACTTTAAAACTAAGCGTGCGATATCACATAATGATTTTTATTTGAAAAGACCATCACATCGTGTGCGTCCATCCTGCAGTAAAATTGTTTCAATGTTTTCCAACTACAGTACTCCAGTAGGGACGTCCCTGCGAAGTAATAAAAGAACTCTAGCCTAACGACTTAGATATAAAACTCGAGTCGGTGCATTTTGGAACTGGGGAGCGATTCTCAAAGCATAACAGCCACGAGTTCGACGCTGGGGCAGCATCCTATCTAGAGATGAGAATATCGGCTGTAGATATTAACCTAGCGTATTTTGATTGCTATATAGCGAATCGAATGCCAAGAAACGCAAAATTGCTAACGCGTTATACGTTGTAATGGCGCGTTGTTGTTGGGTCGTTGGATTGTGAAATTATAATCTATACAAATTTAATAAAGAGGCAAACTTTGTTTTTTTGTTTGTATGTAAGGATATTCTCTGTAAGTACTGAATCGATACCAAATATTATTTCGCTAATCGAAAGCTACACTATCCTTAATGGACATAGGCTACTAAATCCACACGAACGAATTCGCGGGCTTCCGCTATCTTAATGCCTGCTAGTAACGTAACGATAGTTGAAGTCACACGCTCTGCAGCATTTCATGAGTACCAGGTACCGGAGAGTTTCGCTTGATTTTTTTCTTCTTTTGTTTTGTATGACGCTGTGTAGTTGTGTGTGTAACCATTCGTCTCATCTCTGGTTGCTTTGCCTATAACAGTCGGTGCACCTACTTTTCTGGTGGCAGTTCGTTTCTGTTGGGGACGCAGTTCTAACCTAACCTAACCTACTTTTCTGGTAGCAGTTCGTTTCTGTGAGTGGTATACTTGTTAAAAAACCAATTGGAAAATTAAGCTTCTGAAAAATACATAAACTGGAAAAATATGCGAATTGTTACCAACGCTTTCGGGAAAGGCAGCTACGAGAAAATAAAAAGTGGTAAAATATGCGACTGGTATTAATCGCCATTAGGAAAAAACGATTTTCGGAAAGTGAAGTATACACTCCACGAATCTTCTTAATAAGCGTTAACTAACTAGTGCGTCTCGCTCCTCCTGGGCTAGTTAGATCGAGACGCACTGAGTTACGTAGCGAGTTAACGCGTGGCGAGAATATTGGTGCACAAATCAGTCATTCAATCTGTTGTCAATTGAAATAAACGTGTGAAATACATTTTAGTTCCAGTTTTATTACTGTAAAATTATAATTGCTATAATTATTTTCAAATCTAACGTTAAAATTAACGCTATTCATTTTATTGACCACCTCTAATCCTGTATTGTTCTTGCGCACTAGCACCAGTGGGCAAGACAGAGCGATGCATCAACGTCGAGCTCGTGGATGCTGTGCTTTGTGTAAGGAGCTGTAGGAACTTCTGTATCACGCTCCTGGGAGCAAAGACAATCAGAAGAGAAACCAAGTAAGGCTAGGTTTGTACATACGGTCAGCCTCAGAAGTAGCTGAACATTTTAGTACCTTGTCGCTGTCAGTATGTGACAAATTCGAGACACTGTCATTTCATACGTTACTACAACAAGGTTTTTAAGTGTTTAGGGACTTTTCAGGATGACTGTACACTGTAAGATGGGATAGTGTAGCTTGTCAGTGACGGGGACCTTGTTGAATATTTGAATTAGGCAAATTGTAGAACTTTCTTCTCTGATTTTATTTTTATTTACTTGTAAGATAACTAAGTTTTAAAATGCTATATAATGAATGACAACACAAAGAAAAATTAGGGTAATGGCAGGATTCGAATCTGCAACATCAGCATTCCGTGCCTTGCGTATTCCAGTTTCCGCCACATTACCGTTACCACAATAACGGTATGTGGCGGTTTAGCGGTAATGTGGCGGAAACTGGAATACGCAAGGCACGGAATGCTGATGTTGCAGGTTCGAATCCTGCCATTACCCTAATTTTTCTTTGTGTTGTCATGTCATTCATTGTATAGCATTTTAAATTTAATTTGAATGTAAAAAAAAAATACAAAAAGATAAATCGAAAAAATTTAGAAATAAATAATTTCGATTACATTAACTTAGTTTTATCTGGAAAGCTTCAGCCGAAAGACTGCCGTTTGGATCAAGTATTTGGAGTACCGCAATGTTTGTTGTTGAATAAGATTCGTGATCACTGCTTCTTTGTTTATCGAATTTCTAAAAAAACGAACTATACATACCTACTATAGCTTCTCTTGGGATATAACTCACGTGACGCTACCGATACATCGATTTGAGTCAATTAATTGTACGCCATTCGTTCAAGAAGCGAACGGTCGTACAAAGTCAAAATATTTTTTTCAGATTAGGCTTACAGGTAGCACTTATGAATGTCAAAAAATTTACCACCGGTTCGGAAAAACCTCTGATGAGAAGATACCGGCAAGAAACTCAACGAGGTGTAATTTTTTAAATAAATCAAAATTACAATGTTATTTTACATCTCAAATATTAAAAATTTTTACGATTTAACAATTTAACACAGCAGGTGTACAATCTTTGGAGCCAGGGATCGCCAATACAAATCGGGATCATTTCCAAACATCCTTGTCCTTCCTAATCATCCAGAACTTTCCAATGACTGGCTGAGCGTAGCTTCATTAGTTGACGCAAATTGCATCGCACAGTCAACACTCCAGCTAACGAGTTGGCACGTCAGCCGTCACTTATTCGAGCTTATTTGAGGGCCCATGCCAAGAATCTCCTACACAATATTTTAAATGGCATTAAAAATAAATGTATTTAAACAAAAAAGGTCATCAGATAAACGCTTTAACATGCGGCGTTTTTAGACCCAACAAATAACGGTTGGGTTCAAAGGTGGAATAAGCCAACATATCTTAACTTTATGCTCATGTATGTGCAATGTGCATTGAGCGCAGAGCTTTACGTTTGAAAACCATACCTCTGTACTAAAACCTTAAGGATGTTCTCCGTTTTATTTAAAGCCATTTCCTCACTTTCTATCTTTTCTTCTCTCTCCCTCTCTCTTTCCGTAAGTCTGTAAGTAACACCCTAAGGTTCAAAATCTACACTTATCTACATCTACACTATCTACACTAATATAATGATGAGGTAAACTTTGTTTGTTTGTATATAGGGGTTAATCTCTGTGTAACTACTGAACCGATTCCATAAAATATTTCAGCAACAGAAAGCTACGCTATCCCTGACGGACATAGGCTACTAATTTTACGCGGCCGAAGTCATGTGCGTGTCATGTTTGCTATTAGTCTACAATTAGATTGCTCAATTCTAGTGTGTTTTTAATTGATAAGTTGTTCTCTTTGGATTATTTCTTAGTCATGTTTGGACCTACATCTCGTTGTTTCATAGTAATTTAGCTGAAATATGTATTTATATCTATATTTTCATACTTACTTAATTAAATCAATAAGCTATAACTATGAACTCATTTCATACTTTTTACGTATGCCAAAACTCTGGGCACAAAAATGTCTTTAAAATGTTAGCCTTTAGCGTCCTCGCAATTGAAAATAGGTTGAGTATTTTCCCCGAAAACTCTTTAAAACCTCTTTTGCCTTTTGAGCAAAAAAAAATATAAACACGGAACAGACTGGCCATAAAAAGATTCCCTTATTCCGTGAAAGGCATTAAAAACCGAATATAACCTTTAAAACTTGGGCGGTAAAAAGATATCACCCATTTCTAATATTGTCATTTCCGTGACTCATTCTTCGTCCGAGACCATCATTACCGTGTACACTTTTGTCATTCCCCTTCCTATCCTGTTCCCTGTCATTTCGGCGGACAAAAATAATTTTGCTGCTGCAAAATTATAAAGCAAATAAGCTTTCGTCTTTGTAACTCTAGCATTAGGGTTGAATTTGTAATTTAAAACTCCATTTGAGTGTGCGAATTGACTCATAATTTTTTTGTGGTCTCTCTCATTCCGACTAATGAGATTCCGCGATATCGTTGCTTTATTCTGATAAAATCCGTTTCACACTCTGTTTTCAAAATTAATGCGACGTAATTTCAGCAGTGCTTATCGCGATTGTACAAAATAATTTTGTACATATTATCGTTGACTGACATAATACAATGACAATTTTGTAATTAAGTATGTCACAATGTTGATACGGTGTTGGTATGTTAGTCAATGTAATTTTCAGCACTGTTTATTCTACTACCAGATAGACGTGGGTTTTGCTTAGTTTGCTTTTACTTTATTTTTTTGTGTGTCTACTCTAGATCTTGGGTCCTGTCAATCGCTCAAAGGTTACCTTCAACTTTGTACATCTGTTTTGTCCTGTTATCTGTTATTTTATGTGTTTAGTACAATAAAGAGTCATGCCAGTTAACATGAACTGTGGCAAGAAAAACTTAGAAACTCGTTCTTTTTATTAAGCTCCCCTGAAACTGTAATCCGTGTAACCTTCATATTTTCCTGCCGCTCGCAGGCCCATTGAGGTAGTTGGGGCAGTCAGATGACCGCTGTATAATACAGGGATTGGTCTCGGGGGCCGCCTCGGCCGGCATCGCAAGGGTTAAGCTATATTAGAAAGCCAGTGGCTGGGGGATAGTTGAGACGCGTTAAAACCTTACTTTATGTGAAAAGTAAAGCAATTGTATCATCGAGCCCGGCACTGGTTTCGAGGAGTAGCAAGTTAATTTGTTCCAGTTTGTTGATATGGACCTCCGCAAAGTAATGCCTGAATCTATTAATTATTCAATTGTATAGTTTTTTCTACAGTTTCTGGATCAATTCAAGATGATATATTATGTTCGTGTTTGTGACCTCAGTATTTTGTGAGTGAAGACGTCTATGTTTATATTTGTGTATTGAATAGTATCAAATAAATGTATTTTTCTTTCTTTTATTCAAAGTATAAAACAATGAAAAACGAAGCTTATTTTATTTTATTTATTAATCTACACTATAACTATAAATACTATTAAGTTTATTATCTCTGGAACTCCTGAACCGATTCCTAAATTTTTTTACTAATAAAAAAGCAACACTATCGCTGACGCTAAAGTTGCCAGTTGTCCGGATAAAGGCGGACATACTCATAGTTAGGCTTACTGTCCACGGCGGCGTCATTTGACGCTTGCATGCAACCTACAAAAGACGACAGGCGTATTTTGCGTCCTAGGTGTGACCACGTAATCGTCATGCAATCGTTAACCAAGCTACAAAACGGTTTGTTCTTCCAAGTTTAGCATCGCGAAAGCACGTGTTTTCATTTGATTGTGAAAATGTCAAGTTATAATGAAGATGTGATAATAGCATACAAATTTATAGAAGACGACGACGGCGTAAATTGTATTGGCTTTATCCATACATCAAAAAAATATTACTTAATTGTTGATTATCCGTTAAATCTTTTCTCGAGTAATTTTTTAACTCGTTATTGTACAGACAAGGAAACTGTTCAATGATGTGAACAAAACTGGCTGCTAAGTCCGCCATTTTGCAAAAAAAAACACGGGTTTGCGTCTCGCAATGTAGCTTGAGTAATGACATGCCGCTGCACGAGCTACATGACGAACGTCTGACGATACGCAAATGCGACGTTGACGCTCCGTGGACACAGTTGCGTTGTTTTCTACGCAAGATGCAAGCAGTCTGCACGCAAGCGTAAAATGACGAAAACGTGCGTCTGACGTGCAGCTACGTGGACAGTAGGCCTTAGGGTTTTTGAATGCGTGTCCGGGCAAATTAGACAGTTTTTGGAATTTGTTAGGCTTTTGGCATTTGACCAGCGGCGTGGTTGGTCCCGCTCCGTCTGTCTCGCGTTGCATTACTACTTATAAAAAAATCTTAATAGTTAAGCATGTCCGGCCTTTTTACCCAAGTGTCCGGCTAAACTGAATGGTCCGTACGGCTATTTGGGTATTTGGGTCTAGGACCTGGCAACCAGACCAGACGCAGAGTGATGCACCTCCAGTCGGAAAATCCTTTGCTCAAACAGTGCCCTTTTTTGGCTTTACTTTTCTATTTTTTTTAATTGGACCGGTTCAAATTCACGACTACTTACCGAAGAGTTATTATAATGTTAGTTTGTACCAAAACGTAATAAAACTAAAAACCTATTATTAATGTAAGAATATCAAAATATTGAGATGTTCTTCATCATTATTTTTTAAATATTGAATTCCTAAAAAAAGTTCTTATTAAGGTGTCTGAATGGAACGGAATAGCGTGGGAATAGCTGCCGAAACGTCTGTCAAAGTGGAGGCGTTTTTCCAACTGCAAGCATAGTTTTTTAGGTTCTAAAGGCAACAGTAGTTTTTGTGTTTATACAATTTAAATATTTCTATACAAAAATAATCGAACATAATGATACTAAGGTAATAATAGTAAAGTGGTGTTTATTATAAAATTGTTTCTTTCTTATAAAAATGTATTTGAAAAAAAATCTTTCATTGAGTTGGCTGAATAGCAAAAGCCATTGCCTTATGAAATGTGAAAGCGAACAAAAAAGCCTTTAAGTAATATGTCAAAAATTTTCACTGCTAAAGTTTGTACTTAATTTAATTAAGAGCTTCAGTAAAAGTCGCAAATTTATTCTATTGTATTTTTTTTCAACTGTATTAAAAAACGTCGTTCGAAACACGCGCGGAAATGTCATTCTACACTCGTCCCGAGTCTTTCCACTCGCTTTCGGCTCCACCTTGTCCCGTCGTATAGTAATACATTTCGCCCCTCAAACTCCTAACAATAAATCAGATTACATGAAAAACTGTTTTCAAAGGGAGGCTGTTATTCAGTAAGATTACGAACCAAATTACAGAATTATCGCTGCCGAGGGCTTTGTAATGCGCCCCGCGAACATTAGGGCACCACATCCTGGAGATTTATCGTTTACGTGTACATAATAATGTTTCGCCGAGGATTTTAATGAGTTATGATGACAACAAGCTTTTGCCCGCGAACTTTTATGGGGCCAAAGTTTTTTTTTAATTTTAGTCAGGCCAAGGTCGTGTAGACGTCGCTTTTTCAGAGTTGAATAAATAGCATTCAAATAAATTTTAATGATAGGCTAATGGCAGGACTCGAACTTGCAGCTAAATAAAAAAAATCGGAAGGAAATTTCGATTATAAAAAAAATTACAAAATTAGCAGTCGATTGGGGACAAAACGGGCAAATATTTTTCGTAATAACACGTATTTAATATTGTTAATTTAAGTTTGAAACATATCTAAATTTGATTCTAGTTTAATTTATAATAACGTGTGCAAGTTTGATTCTTGTTATATGTACATCTGAAAAAAAAGAAGTATATGTATAGGTCACCGCACAAAATAAATTAAAAATTATAAGCGCTAAGCTAGGGTCGTTTAAGAATCGGGATTCTCATACTTTGTAATAGATATTCTAAATGTATGAAAGAAAGGATGTCATTATAAATTGTATCCCAACAAATCTGGGTACGACGTCGTTTTTTAGTTTGGGAGCTGGGATAAGGTACACTTGGAAGTAAGATGGATTCAAAAACTTTAAAATTAAAAAGTTCCCCATACATAAACTTGTTTTTGACGTCGTTTTTGGTACGGAATCATTTGTATGCGTTTCCGACTCGCAATTGGCGTTTTCTTTAACGATATTTTTCTGCTTTCTGTCATCGGACACATACGCATACCAAATTTAAACCAAATCCGATCCGACCACAGGAAGTGCGTCAAACTTTACGCAACAAAAACAAATTAAGATTTTAAGAAATTCAGCTAACAATACATTCAACCAGTGAAATTTAGAATTTGTATTCATTGCTGGAGATTATTATCCCGCGTTTTGATGCACAGTGCAGCCTTTGGGGAAATTACAATGTTGCCTTATTACAAATGATCGTGACGTCACTGCGAAATGTCTTATCTGGCATAATTCGGTAATCTATGTTTTGTTTCAGTTTTGTTCATACGGTTTACGCTCACACACAAACCAAATGGCATTAAAGTCTAACCCCTTTATTCATAAAAAGTTAACAATCTTTTTAAGCTAACAAAGGTTTTGTCCCTTTCATTTGAGGGCAAACGTCACAATGACAGATAAAGACATAAAACATGTTAACTAACAAACGTTTACGAAGCGTTTATGAATAAGGTGATAAAAATGTAGATCATCATTAAAAATGTTTATTATCTCGAATGACGAAAAAAACATTAAATGAAGCGATTTTATTGGTTCTTACAAACACATCCCTCGCTACGCATCCTCGCACATCTCTGGTGGAAAAGCAGCCTAAGAGTCTATAGCTTTTTATGAAACTAGTCTATTGGTGTCGAAATCTTAAGAAAAGTAGACTTTTTCCTTGTCCGGGCGGTTTTGTGAAATTGAGGTAAATCCGTAATTGTTTAGGGTTCCGTAATGAAATGGCAAAAACCCTTTTAATTTCGTCCTGTCAGTGTGTCTGTTTTTATGCCACAGCCCGTTAATACATTGTTTTGGAACTATACTGACGAAATTTTAAAGTTGGTTGTCTTCTGTGAACCGCTATACAAGGGGGAGTAATGAAATCAATAAAAATATATAAAATTAAATTAGAATAATGTCTCAGGACAATTCACACCAATTGATCTAGTCCCAAACTAAGCAAAGCTTGTCCTATGGATACTAGACACGGATAGACATACTTACATAGATAAGTACGTACATACTTAAATACATATAGCATCCAAGACTCGGGTACAAACATTCATATTCATCATACAAACATTTGCCCCTCCCGGGAATCGAACCTGGAACCTCTAGCGTCATAGTCAGGATCACTAACCACTAGGCTATCTGGTCGTCAAATATACTACTTTTGATTTTTGGAATAAACAAAATCCATGCATGTTGTCAATTCAGTTTCGTTGATTATTTAATACAACTCTCTCGACTCATAGTTGATATCAAGACACACAGATAAGTGTGTCAGTCGATATGTTACATCGTTTTCCTGTTGTGGTGTCATTAAATCAATGTCAGTTTTAAAATTGTTTTGCTACTTTAGACTAATTGGTTTATGGGCTATAACGGTTTATATGCATTTAAAGTACCTTGTCCAAAAGCAATATTTAAAACGATAGCTTTAGAAAGCAAATATACGAATCTTTTCTTAAGTTTATATAATTCCAAAAATCTAAATAATTTGATATCAGTTAAGTTAAAGGTCCCAGTCTTTGACAGCGGTGATGTCGCGCAGCATTGCTTATCTGAAATCCACAATTACTATTTTTTTAGAAGGATTTATTTGTATTATTCCTAACATTCAACATTATCAATTACCGCAATAAAACAACTTAGGATTGTTCCAAAGAAAATGGCCGGATTCGACTCCAGGTATTAAGTTTTTTAGGGTTCCGTACCCAAAGGGTAAAACGGGACCCTATTACTAAGACTCCGCTGTCCGTCCGTCCGTCCGTCCGTTCGTCTGTCACCAGACTGTATCTCAAGAACCGTGATACATGGACAGTTGAAATTTTCACAGATGATGTATTTCTGTTACCGCTATAACAACAAATACTGAAAAACAGAATAAAATAAATATTTAAGGGGACTCCCATACAACAGACATGATTTTTTGCCGTTCTTATAGATTAATGGTACGGAACCCTTCATACGCGAGTCCAGCTCGCACTTGGCCGGTTTTTAATACAGTTTTTCTTAGCTCTTCAATCGACTATGTGGTTTCATAGAACAGAACTCCCTACTTCTTATAGTTTCCGACTTCCCCTACTTACCTATTTGAACGGGTCAAGCTGTAGTCTATAGTGATATCCGAAGAACTAGTAATGCTGTTCGGCTTCGTTCTGAATTTTCTCGGACCGTAGTTACTTGGACTCGGAGAGAACACGCAGTGGGCACATTTTAAACTTGAACTCTAGAATGCAATTAAAGATCAAGAGTAAGGTTCTGCCAATGACATGTGCTGGTGAATGGTCTGATCACATTTTTTTTATACAACATAGGCAGGAAAACGAGCAAGTGGGTCACCTGATGGTAAGTGATCACCACCGCCCATAGACACGCAACACCAAAGGGATTGCCAATGCGTTGCCAACCCAGAGGGCTAAGATGGAATACCTCTTGTGCCAGTAATTGCACTGGCTGTCTTGCTCTCCACACCGGAACACAACAGTGCAAGCACTGCTGCTTAGCGGCAGGATTAGCGAGCAAGATTGTGGTAGCGATCCTGATGGACCTTGCACAAGGTCCTACCACCCGTAAAAGAATCAGCAATAATAAGCAAGAATAGCAAGAAGAAACAGCAAGATCCGGAACAATATCACGTGGTGTTAAGGTTTGTCACCTGATAAACCTATTGGACATGTCAGATCAAGGCCTGACCAGGGGGTCCCACTCCGCAATGTAGGTGCGCTCGCCGCATGATCTATGGCATAGGTTAATCGTACGTAGTAGATTGCCGGTTTGCCTCGCGCGCGCCCGCTCACTCTGTGTCGCGCGTTGATAGTATTATAGTAAGCAGCCCAACCCTTGCGGTGCGCCAGGGTATTGCGGGTGGAAGGATCAAAAAGTTGGAATTCGTTTAATGGTGGTCGAAAAGAGAAGTTTCTGTACGTTACGTCATCATCATCATCATCATTTTCAGCCTGCACACGTCCACTGCTGAACATAGGCCTTTCCAAGAGAGCGCCACCAAACACGATCCTCCGCTTTCCGCATCCAGCCGCTACCGGCCACCCTTTTTAAGTCATCCGTCCACCGAGCGGGCGGTCGTCCCGGCCGGCCGTTTTTTACGTTACGTTACGTACTATTATTTATTCTGTGGCCTGGTCACTTCAGGCATCAGAAAATTTCATCTGTAACCCTCAACTTTTGATTTAATTTCTGACGTATAGATACGTCCATCGCCAACTGTGTTTATCAATTATATAGAGTTGTTTCTATAATTGCTCCAATTACGTACATCTAATCAACTGTTTTGATATTGATGCAGTGCGACCAAGAGCAAGGTTGCCGACGATTATCAAAACCAGTCGCACGCGCAGAACTTGATCCGAAACGTGTGCGTGCGGGCAAACAGTGTGGCTTGAACTTTAACAGAAGACGCTCGTGCATTCCATTTTTGAAAATATTAACGGCCAGTGTTAAATACGAAGTGTGTTCACATTGGAGTTTTATTTGGAATTTATTTATGTATATGTGATTAAATAGTGGGTTGATTGGTATAGGTTTTTTTTTGCAAATAAACAAAAAATGTATCTAAAACTTGTGTTACCTGTTGTTGCTGTAATGTGTTTTGTTTACTGCATAACAGGTTCCACTGGTAAGTGATGTTTTTTTTTAATAATTAAAAACAACTGGTAAAGTGTGGTTGAACTTACGCGCCGAAGGTTCCGTACGTACTTGGAAATTGCAAATTTGCTATTTATTTTGTCTAGATAATAGTAGTCATTTTTAAATTTAACTAAAGTCTGTTTTGTAATTCAGACATTAACATGAGATTTCATTTTATAGTGTTTTGAAATAAATAAACAGACTATAATATAGCCACTTATATGGAGCGTTTTTTCAGCTGGGACTCACAGTCCTTTTAAAAAATATTTGATTACAATTTATCTAAATATTTTAATGGACCTCGGGGATTCCGATAATAATTAATCATCACAAGCCAAAAAATACATAAAAATCCTATGGCAAATATTACTTAATTTATTAGTCAAATTTTGTACCAACGGTATTTCCTGATGCGAATTTCAACAGGAAATCACCAACCAACCGGTTTGATTAGTGTTACTGGTTCCATTGATAGACTGTGAAGCGAGTGACGGTGGGTTCGATCCCGGTCTTAGTCAATTACTCGTATGATGCCTTTGTTTTAGTTTTAGGTCTTTGCCGCTTAAATGTCAGGAAATTAGTTTGAGTAATTGAATGTAAACCTTATGCCTTGAGATTAAATTTAAGAATCAATAGATTCAGGCGTTATTTTGCGGAGGTCTAATTAACAAATTCAAACCAAATGCCTTGTTTTACGGAGTAGTTAGGTAATTAGTTTGTACTTGTCTATCAGAATACTTTACTTTGTGCGGTATATTAAAGTTTAAATAAAGAATATACTCAGGCGTTACTTTGCGGAAAACCAACAAGCAATGACCATTCTACTCCGCAAAAACAGTGCTATATCAACACTCTGGTGCAAAACAGCTGCGTCTGTGCGACCTAAGATAAAGCAAGATAATCTGTTAGAATTTTACAAAGAGAAAGTCTTAGCTTGTTAGTCCGTGTGTGACGTTTATGACTTTTTTATGGCAGAGGATCAGCCAATTTCAATGCTATTTTATTATTCGAAAGTAGCCATTTTTAGAGCTGATTTTTAACAGCTATCTATCTACACTAGTCCACACTAATATAATGAAGAGGTAAAGTTTGTTTGGTAGTCTGTTTGTATGTAGGGGTAATCTCTGGAACTACTGAACCGACTTCAAAAAATCTTTCACAGATAGAAAGCTACACTATCCCAGACGGACATAGGCTACTAATTTCACGCGAACAAAGTCGCGGGCGTTCGCTAGTCTAAAATATTTTACTTTAGTTAAGGATTTGTATTGTTTAGGTACCGTAGGTACATATAGTTAGATCACCTTAAAGTTTTCTAAAGTTTTTCTATTTACTACATGTATTTTTATTACAGTTTTTATAAGTTTTATTTGGCTTACCTGACTTTAGGTTAAAACAGTAAATTTTTTGGAATATACCTAACCTAAAACGGGTTCTAACATGATTATTAAAAAAAAATCTGAGTGTTTAGGTACTATTTTAGCCAAAGTGAACTAAGGGAAATAAGGGATGAATTAAGGGAAATAAAACGGTTTGGTTCGGATATATTAAAATTTTGGAAAGTATTACCCAAGGTGACTGTCCCGTCACCTGACACACGTCGGACATTTTTTGTACCAGTAGTCGACATAATTGTCTCTCGTTTTTATCTTCTCGTCAATTACCGGGTCACTGACTACGACTGGGTCTGTAATCTTATTTGTCTTCTAGGGCTGTACATCTCAAACCTGTCCGAGGCGTGCTACCGCTGTCTGTGTCACGTGTCGACAAGCTGCGATGTATCGCACGGATGCACGGGCGGCTACTGCGGGCCCTTTAACATCTCACGCGTGTACTGGATCGACGCGGGTAGGGTCACGCTTCCTGAAGATGATCCGGAGAGGAATCATTGTAAGTAATCACAACCTTAGCTTTCTACTGACGTCTTAAGCCAAGAATTACCAGAGTCGCCGCTGCTACTGGTATGAGGCTACAAATGGCACGTCTGTTGATACCGTTGTCTCGTGTCAACAAGCTGCGATGTATCGCACGGATGTACAGCCGGCTACTGCGGACCGTTCAACATCTCACGCAAGAACTACGTCGACTCAGGAAGTGTCACGCTGCTTGATGATGATCGGGAGAGGAATCACTGAAGAATAACCTCACCTACATAATCATATCTTGACATGTCTTAAGTCCAGGATTACCAGAGTTGCCGCTATTGCTGTTGGTATGTGTTAGGCTACAATTGCCACGGGTCTGTTGATAGTGTTATCTGTACCACGTGACGACTAGCAGCGACATAGATGTTGATAGACAGATATATCAAAATCTAGGACTGCAACTCAGTTTGGATTCTCTAACTTTACTTCTCATATGTCAAAAAAAAGTCAAGGATGGGAGAAAGTTTGTGTAGTGATGCGTCTTAAAAAGGATCACCACATTCCGATCAGGAAGCTAAGATACTGATTTACTTTCTCTTTCTTTACAGCTTGGGAAGACTGTGCGAGAAGCTATCACTGTGCCAAGAGGATAGTTGAAGGCTATTTGCAGAAGTTTGGAAAGGTTTGAAACTAATATTGCTTCTTTTGTTTGTACCGTCTTAAGAGGTGCTATAGTAAAATAACAAATGATAAGTAATAATTATAATTGGCCTTATATGATGATGACAGCAAATGTCTAGGTCAGTTTATCTGAGTTTATCTCTGTGTACGTCCCTTTCTTGTGACATTAATTTAACATAGACGCAGGAAGGTAGAAAAAATAAACCTGGACCGGTCATATTAGAGCCATTGCGAAAGATATATTGAGATTCACTAAAAATACCATAGACTTTTTAGTTCTTAGTATCATTAAAATCATTTTCGATGGCTATAGTTCAATTCATAAGAGCTGGCACCGAACATGTATTAAACTGTCATTAATGTGAGTGCGGGTGGTAGGACCTTGTGCAAGCTCCGTCCGGATTGCTACCACCATCTTGCTCGCTTATCCTGCCGCTAAGCAGCAGTGCTTGCACTGTTGTGTTCCGGCATGGAGAGCAAGACAGCCAGTGCAATTACTGGCGCAAGAGGTAATCCATCTTAGCCCTCTGGATTAGCAATGCATTTGCAATGTCCTTGATGTTGCGGGTGGCTATAGGCGGTGGTGATTACTTACCATCAGATGACTCACTTGCTTGTTTGTCTTCCTATTTCATAAAAAAAATGGACATTTGGTGCCACCTGGTACAGTCAAGGAATTTAATTCCCTACCCATTTCGTTGAAATGTCGTCTGACATTCGCAATGCATTAAGGTCGATAAGTCAAACTAACGTCTTGCTCAATAGTTCTTATGGTGACAGTTTGCTATATGCTATTGAACCTTAGGTGGGTTGGAAATTAAATTCCTTGACTGTATGAATCGACTTATTTAAGTATGACATGATTCTGGCGACTCAAAAACCGAACCTCTGGCATTTGTCTTTAGGACTGCAACGGTGATGGAGTGACGAACTGCTTCGATTACATGATGATCAACGGGAATGGGGGGTACGGCTGTACCTCACCCCTCAGCCGCTCCGCTAACGGACGTCGCTGGCTGAAAAGATTCGAAGAGTGCGGTCTGACTTTATAACGTTAAATTCTGTTTCAAGATTAGCATTGTACCGACAAGAAACTACCTAAATTGTGAAACTTTCCTGTGAAAAGTTTTCGGTAACTTCTAATCCACTTATTCATAAAAATTTAACAATCTTTTTAAGGTAACAAATGTTTCGTCCCTTTCATTTGAGGGTAAACGTCACAATGATAGGTAAAGACATAAAACATGTTAACAAACGTGTACGAAACGTTTATGAATAAGGGGTAAGAATATTTCGTATTTCTTGTACAAAAAGTAACATTCTCATCCTCTCAAATGTTCTCAAGGATATTTTCAGTAATCTCTTGAGATGATTTCCAAATTTTCAGAATGTACAGTCAACCAATTGGATACATAGGCCACTGTAGAAACTTTTCACAATAAATGCCATAATAATTTGTCAGTAAATAAATGTCATAATATCTCAACAATGACACATTGCGACAAAGTTCTACAGCGGCCTATGAAAATGGTTGACTGTACTGCAACTTGGACATTGCTAGACTGGGAAGATATTTTGCCTTCGAATGAAGGAACCAAAACATAACTTAGTTAAAAGAGGTTGGTCATTTTTTATAAGTATGAGGAATTGATTGATTGAGGGCAATTTTGGCAGCTCTGGTTACTCGCAAAAAAGTTAGTAACCAATTAGATTAGAGTAGGTAGATTAAACCAATTAAATTATGGTTAGTCTTGACTATGTATTACTCTGTGCCTTTTTACTAAGTAAAAAAAAATGTGATCAAGAGTAGCTTTATTTTTTATGTAGACCGAACTCATAGGGAATAAGTAGTACCTACTAAATAAACTATTACTGATGACATCATAGGCAGCATCTCTAGAGCAATCAAGACATATCAAAAACAACATGCCTAGAGAAAACATAGTTTAAAAAAGGCATTGCATATTATATGTACGAAAATAACTGTTCACACAAATTAGTATCATGAATTAATGACATTATTTATTACGACTATAAGTATATCAGAAGGCCCTTAGTTGCATGGCAAACATGGTAGTATTAACATAATGTTAGATGGCGATTTATATCTCAAGAAATTTTGAGGAAAGCGCATTGCTACTATTGCCTTTAGTGCCAGACTGGGAAACGAAAGATATCAAGGCAAAAGCCCTATTTAGGAAAGCACTATTATTGTATGGGATTTTGTTTTTCTTAAGTTTCAGTTTAAAAAGTGAAATAAAAAACATGTGACTGCCCCGTGGCACCACTTTACATTGAAACTTTGAAAGTAAATTAATTTTAATAATAAATATAAGTGTTTTCATCCCCATGTGTTCTGCATTTCGCCTAAAATGTGTTGCAATGATTAGTAAAATGTTCATTGAATTGGCAGTCTCAGTTGACATTGCGCTGTTTTATATTCAATTCTAGTATAACATTTTCACGCGATGTACACAAAATCCTCTGCCTTATAAGAGTGTCAAAGTAGAAGTGGAGTGTCCAATAAAACATCTCACCAAACACGTGCATTATTAATTACTTGCCATAAAATTATTATGACAGGGTATGGTTTTCATTGAAACATGTACTGGCATACACTGCCATATATTTGCGAGATTACTCAACATGTTTCTCCTCTGCCTCACCCCTCTCTGCCTTATTCCTGTCCAAAATGTACCCTCTCTACCTTTCCATTGCTGCTTAAAACCAGTAACTTTAGCAAATTTACGAGCCTATGCAGCAATGAATATTAAACAAGTGAGCGACGCAAGTAAGGTTGGAAAGTTCAGGTGTTAAGATACAGGATGTTGTAGACGAGTATGACATGAAATGAATATTCAGGGGATGTTGAAAACTTACGCTACGTCAATATAGTCGCTCCTTTAGTAGGTGTTGCGTGTATCACTGCTAGCGGAATAAAGATTAACGTAAGGAATATTTAAAAAGGAATATTAAAAAAATAGACTTTAGTAGAATTTTAAGCTGCGTTTATTTATGCTCGTACTTACACTGGATTTGTTAGACAATTACAATATCTTTCATTCTTTATAACACTTTAAAATTTTCCAACAACCGCAATTTTTCAGGTCGCAATTCTTGCCACAGAGTCGACGGAACTTCGCTACCCGGAGTTTCTTTTCTCGGTGCTTCTGGCCTATACCTAATGCAACTTATTGACCTATAAATTATTACCATCAGTTTTCGAAAATTTACTATTAAATTAATTACAAATGCGAAAGAAATTAAGTGCCACTGCAATATAGGCTACAATAAAAATATTTTTTAGATAAATAATTAGTGCCGCCTTGCGATTCATGGGCCCCCTTTTTCGTGCCACGTTATTTACTTAATTATTTCGCCTGTTGTTAATTATAGTCACCTGTCCTACCATACTCATAGGGTTCCATTTTCCTAAAGGGTCTAGGGCCTCCTATAGTTAGCCGGTGTCGTAGTGGTGTCATCACTAGGCCCCACGGCACCGGCTCAAACCGGCTTGAGGAATATAGTGTGGAGGTTTATCGGGTATTCCCCCTCACGGGGGCGAGTCCTGAATTTCGCCTCTTTCGGCGAAATCCGTAAATGGATTATCCTCACTTAAAAAAAGGGCCTCCTGTAGTATAAGTTAAAACTCCTAGCACTACCTAGCAGCAGACACAAAATGTCCCATGTTATGATGCCGCTAAGTTGCACCACACCCTGTATTCTAAATAGTCGTGACTGCAATTTAACTATGACAGTTCAAAAGGCAGGTAGCTGAACTACGTATGAAACAGCAAAGTGAGCAAGTTTAAAGAAAGATCAAGTTCTTACAGCATCTCAAAGCTAACCTGCGTTATATGAAGCAAGCGGTCAGTAGTAACATAACTTACAAGTCGCAGTAATAAGTGCAAGTTTCGCGGGGGATAGGACCTTGTGCAAGGTCCGTCCGGACCGTAACCATCATTCTCGATAATCCAGCGGTAAGTAGCAGTGCTTGCATGGTTGTGTTTCGCGTGGAGAGCAAGTCAGCCGGTGAAATTACTGGCACAAGAGTTATTTCGTCTAACTTAAATTTTCGTCAACCCAGAGGGGTTGGCAACGTATCTGCAGTCTTCTTGGTGTTGCGGGTCTCTATAGGCGGTTATGATCAGTTTCCATCAGGTGATCCACCTGTATCCCTTTCTTTTCAAACAATTCGTATTCATTTTTAATTTAATTTACAGCATTGAAAGTGAGTGAGTGATATTTTAAGGGTTCTTTTTTCCGTTTTAGGTACGGAACCTAAAAACAATTGAGTTTGTGAAATACACAATGTTTTTTTTTAAAATAAGGTTTAGCAAGTAATTAAAATATTCAACGCAACGCCCTCGTCCTGCTCTAGCGAGTTTACATGAGTTGTTTTTAATTGATGATGGGTTTTCACTTGATCACAGACCATCCACAGTCACACCTGATGGAAAGTGTTGACAAGTCCGAAGGTCGGACGCGAGTACCCAGAGTGCCTATTTTAAACTTCTTTTGAGTGCCCAGATCGAGTGAGCGAGATAGACCGATGCTTCGACGTCGAGCTCGACGCTGATACGCTTAGAGAATAGCGGAGCAGTGCACCTAGAACGAATCTCCTCAATACGCGTTAACTCGCTACTTAACCCAGTGTCTCTCTCCCACTGGGCTGGTTAGAGCGAGACGCACTGAGTTACGTAGCGAGTTAACACGTGCCGAGAAGGTTAACCGCTGGGTAGTTTGTCAGTTTTTGAGAATAAAATTAAAAGTTTTGTCAGTTTCGCCACAAGAGCGGTAATGTGGCGAAACTGGCAAAACGCAAGGCACGGAATGCTGATGTTGCAGGTTCGAGTCCTGCCATTACCCAAATTTTTCTTTGTGTTGTCATTCATTATATAGCATTTTAAATTTAATTTGAATGTATAAAAAAAATACACAAAAAAGAAAATCGAAAAAAATTAAAAATAAATAATTTCGATTACAAAAATTAAAAAACCTTCTCACCATGAAATGCATTTACACTTCCAAAGTGGGGGGTGTAAGAACATCCACTTTTTGCACTCGGTCCATCATGTGGCTCCACTTAGATCGCACCGGGAGTCATAAATCTCCAACTTGGGCCATCTTGGGCAATTCTGTTCGTAACGGCTAATGCCGATATCCCATACAAATAAGATGGTAAAAATAACGATCTTGACGACATGTATGGCACAGTGGCACATGTCTGCTTACTGTGCAAGAGCTTCCGGGTTCAAATCCTGGTATGGGCAAATATTTGTGTGACGAATACGAATGTTTGTACCTGAGTCATGGATGTTATTTGTATTTAAGTATGTATTTATCTATATAAGTATGTTTATCCGTTGTCTAGTATCCATAATACAAGCTTTGCTTAGTTTGGGAGTAGGCCAATTGGTGTAAATTGTCCCAAGATATTTATTTGTTTAATTTATTTATAAAACTTTTTTGGTGGGAAAGGAAGGCGAACGAAAATGCAGCTGCAGGTGTCGTTATGAGAAGTGATCGCCGGCGCACTTTTAAAGGCTCTAAGGTATCATATTTCACAAAAAAAGTATTTAAGAAAAAGTTTATTAGAAGGGGAAAAAATACAAATACACTTTATGTTTTGTATTCAACTCGAAACGTGCAAATATTATCTAACCTATGAAGAATATATAAAAAAAATCCAAACTGAAGTCATAATAACATCATATTTACTTACTTAAAAATCACGATAGCTAGGTTAAGATTTAGAGGTTAAAAAACCTTACCGCCGTTTGTATGGCGAGCGCTTATTGGTACACAAAATGCTTTGTCTGTCAGCCGGTACAGTTGACCGCGACCGCATCCTCAGAGCTCCCGTTCGCGGCCACCGCGTCTTCAACACCCGACATTACTCCACTGGGATGCCACTGCGCAGACACAAGCGTACTTAATGTCTGCGACAGTGAAAGATCGTTTAATTTACAAGGAACCGAACGCGTTGGATGTACTGCGCTATCTTAGTGTAATATTGGTAATATTAAAGGGATTTAGTGGCTTTAAACTTACACTATATCTTTATGAATAGAAATTTTTAATTAAGACAAGACAGCCGGTGTATTTACTGGCACAAGAGGTATTCCATCTTAGCCTTCTGGGTTGGCAACGCATCTGCACTCTCTTTGTTGTTGCAGGTGTCTATAGGCGGTAGTGATCACTTATCAGCAGGTGACCCATTTGCTTGTTTGCCTTCCTATTTCATAAAAAAAAAAAAAAATATTTCGAAGAAATCAAAACACCATAATACATTCTCTTGCTCTTTGTCTGTCCTTGCTATGATACTCCTTTCAAAGTCAAAGTCATAGCCAAAATATCTTTATTCAGATTAAACTTCCAGGAAGCATTTATGAATGTCATAAAATTTACCTCCGGTTCGGAAAAAACCTCTGATGAGAAGATACCGACAAGAAACTCAACGAGGTGTAATTTTTTAAATAAATCATAATTACAATGTTATTTTTACATCTTAAATATTAAAAAAATTAACAATTTAAAACATTTAACACAGTAGGTATACAATATTTGGAGCCAGGGATCGCCAATACAAGCCAGGATCATTTCCAAACATCCTTGTCCAAGATATAGTCATTGATTTTATAATACGCCCGAGAAATTAATGTCTTCTTGACAACAAAAGATTTGAATTTTGCATCATTTTGTTCGGTAATGTTTTTTTGGATTTTGTTGTAAAATCTTAAGTAATTTCCCATGAACGACTCATTGGTATTAGCAAATCTGTAAGTTTATTACTTTCACTCAAAGGTTAACTTGAAGAGACCTCTTAAAGGGATAAGTTCGCCATTGTACGTCACTGCATCTCTTTTTGTCATTTATTTTTTTGTAGAATAAAGAATTTACACACATACATAAATAGAAAAAAAATACAGGGGAGTGAAGACCGACTAACCGGAGCGTCAGCTGAAATATTGTGCATGGGTTTTGTGACAACCTGTATATTACAACGGGACGGGTTGCGCGAAATATGGTTTGTATATTTTACTTGCCATTTCGGCTAGGATGAAAGTGTTGCTTTAATTTTTTTTTATACAACATAGGAAGGCAAACGAGCAAATGGTCACCTGATGGCAAGTGATCATTGCACCACCAAAGCAACACCAAAGGGATTGTAGATGCGTTGCCAACCCAGAGGGCTAAGATGAATACCTTCATTTCTTCTAGATTTCATCTCATCTGTTAGGTTTGCGGGTGGTAGGACCTTGTGCAAGGTCCGTCCGGATCGCTACCACCATCTTGCTGGCTAATCCTGCCGCTAAGCAGTAGTGCTTGCACTGTTGTGTTCCGGCGTGGAGAGCAAGACAGCCGGTGTAATTACTGACACAAGAGGTGTACCACCTCAGCCCTCCGGGTTGGCAACGCATCTGCAATCTCTTTGGTGTTGCGGGTGTCTGTAGGCGGTGGTGATCACTTACCATCAGATGACCCACTTGCTTGGTTGCCTTCCTATTTCATAAAAAACGGTAAACTTCCAACTGAAAATTTCCATTTGCAAGAAAACTCTAGTTGTTATTAAAACCGCGCCGGACCTTCCGGATCCGGCGGAGAATGAGCTGTCACATGATTTAACGCCGGACAAATGCGCGGAAAATAAAAACAAAAAAAGTCTGGCAAAGTTTTGGGTCGTTTTCGATGAAAATACCGTGTTTATGGTCCAGTGAAGGCCGAACCTAACGCCGCTTCTGGTCTACTTTCTGGAGAGAAATCTTAATATATATAATTCGTCTGTACGTGTGTTTGTCACCTAACTCCTGTACTGTACTACACAGGATGAACTTAGAACTAGAACACCGAAAGAGTACCCGCTTAGCATATGTCGAGGCACGGCTACGTACCACAACGCTGGTCTTCCGTGGCCACCTTTACCTGGCACAACAACAAAACACACAATCACAAACATACTATATATATACATAATCTATGAACTCTCTAAATAAAAATTGTAATGACAACACAAAGAAAAATTAGGGCAATGGCAGGACTTGAACCTGCAACATCAGCATTCCGTGCCTTGCGTTTTTCCAGTTTCGCCACACTGCCGCTTCCCTACCCTGCGAATTTTTCAATGTGCTTCGTCTTACGGTCATTACATTATTGATTTTAAGGGTACAACTACCCTCGGTGTCATCTATATGAAACTTTTACCAAATTATCATATTCAACTGGGCACCTTTACAGCAACCGTCAGCTGACGAGAGATGGGCAGCGGCAGTGTGGCGAAACTGGAAAAACGCAAGGCACGGAATGCTGATGTTGCAGGTTCAAGTCCTGCCATTGCCCTAATTTTTCTTTGTGTTGCCATTACAATTTTAATTTAATAATTTGAATGTTAAAAACATTTAAAAATAAAAATCGAAAGAAATTTCGGTTACAAAATTTTATGAACTCTCTCTCTGTGATTTGAATGAACTTTGTGTGTACTGTATATTTCAACGGGCTCCTGGATGGTTTGAAACGGTAATTCTCCATCGTTTTCACCGTTGCTCATAACATTCCTTAATGAATTGACGAAATACCTAACGTATTGCACCAATTTCTGCTAAAACTAGTATCAACTCCGAGTACAGCTTCTGTTTTCGCCTGAACTCCATGATTGTAGACCTGTATTTCAGTAATTAATGATAGAAAAGTAATGAGCAACGGTGAAAATGCCGGGGGATTATCGGAAAACACAATTGGACCCGCTGGGTGGCGCTGCTGTCGATATGTCACCAATAATGTTTTGCTGCTTTACCGGGCAGGATGACGTCTGCCGGATCAGCTAATCTAAGAATATGTATCTAGTTGCTTCAATCAAAATCACACTTGTTTACATAGCAAGCTTTATAAAACAAAGTCACTCTCTGTTCTTGTATGTCTTACCATCTTCGGACATTAACACATAGGATACTTTTTACCCGACTACGGCAAAGCCAAAAGGAAGGGTTAAGTATATATGTATGAAAATCCTTTACTGAAAAAACATAAATGTCAATACATAAATGATAATGGTTGCTAACCAACTTTAAATCGTTATAGATCCTAAACGGCCATTCAAAATGAAAAATGATATGAGAAACCTGAAAATGATTTTCAAATACCTATCCAATGATACCCCACTCAATATAATTCGTCGACTTAATTTTTTTTGTTTTTCACAATATGGCGTCTGGTGGTCGCCATATTGAATTTTGATTATTGTCATGTCTTTAGTGACACTCGCAAGATTAAGATGAATCGATTGACGTAAGAATCATCAAAATCGGCCCACGCATTTGGTCTCTAGATCGCCACAAAGGAACAAACATACATACATACATTATATAGGCTGATAAACACAGACCCTCCTTTGCGTCGCGCAGTCGGGTAAAAAGAGATAAAGTGATTTACAAATGCGAACTTATCCCTATGGGTTATGTTTTTATCTCGAATAAAAGTCAACCAGGAAAAGCCACGAATAAAAGCTAGTAAAATAATAATAGAGTTTCATGAAAATCGGGCTTAAAAGATACCTAAACTTAACATGTTTTAAAATAGTAAATATAGGTTTGTATGTATTTTTATCCAGCACGGACCCGTTGAATTATTTGGCTTCGCACTTAACTTTTGTTTTTATGGGTTCACGGCCAGGTAAGCATCCCTTTTTTGGGCACCGTACTTGGGTAAAAAGGTATTTTTCTGGTCTAAATAGTACTTATCTAAGCGTTAAATTAGGTTCTTAATGCTTTGTTTTTTCAACGTAAATTGCGAATGATATTGTTTATTGTGTCGGTGAATTTAGAAGTGGATTTACAGTCAAGTATAGTCGACCAAGAAATTGCTTGACCACTTTTCGACCGTATTACAAAGGGATAAGGTTCAAAAGTGGTCAAGCAATTACTTGGTCGACTATACAACCATACTAACCAAACAGTAAAACCACACTATGTTAATGTATTATTGTGTCTTTTTTGAAAAGTATAATTATAACATTTGTGATATTAAAAATTATTGCCATAGCCTTATCAATTGCGGATTATTCTTGTTTCCTGGAATTTACATTATACTAGCATTAAGCGCCTATGCCGTTCATTTTATTACGTCATCAATTCTCTATTCGATATCATCGCTGCTAATCCGGTATGGGATACATCACAAGATCAACTGATTTATGCTGTTAGCGTCAGACGCCTTTTGCAGCTTACGGGAAAGAGGGCGAGCAACCGCAAAGACGCTCATCAAGGGGTAAGTTTCACTTTGCATGTAAAAAATCGTCACTCTATTGAACTGATCTTAGGCTATAAGAGAGTTTTGCGAGCGTTAGGAGTTAACGGTAACGATAATTTTGTGACATTAGAAATAAAGGTGAATGGGCATTTTTGTATGTGCGCTGTCCCAACCCTTGTATACAATAGTGAGTAGTATGGACGTGTAGTACTCGGTGTAAGGATCATCATAGGCTATGTTTCGAAGACCAGGTGTCTGCAGCATTAATCATTGTTTTGTATGAAAAAAAAAAACACCAAATTAGACCTATGCTCCCATTACGTTTTTTACTTCTAGTGGCCTCAGTAATGCGTGGTTAAAATCTTTCGGCTATATCTCGAAAATGATTTTACAGATACTTTTCATACAACTGCTAGTACAAAGTGAGGTATAAAATGGGCTGTAGCTTTTTCCCTGCAAACATCTCGGTTTTGCTGTCATATAAAAAAATTAAGCTCTTATTGAGAGCTTTCTAATAAGATATAGCACAACTGTATATAGCACTTGGGACAATTTGCCCATTCTCCTTTGATTATATGAGAATATACTCTCTAGTTTCGTAAACCATGCAGTTCATCCAGTGAAAAAATATTTGTTAAAAAGCTTTTAAGTTGTGGAGTCTGAAACAGTTGCTGTTGCATTCAACCGAAAGAGCACCGTTTTGAATCTTTTCTCTAAAGACGCGAACACATCTATGAACAAATTTGCAGCTACAATTAGCTACATTTAGCTACAGCTACAATTAGCTACATTCGATGCTTGAAATGCCAAAATATTTTGTGCTTTTGAACCCCTTGTTGCGTCTATTTCTGCTTTCGGGCAGAAATAAGTTATTTTCATTTTAGTTCTAAAAGAGGAAAGATGAAAGAAAAATGATACGATACACTTGACGGAACGACACTTTTTGACAGATCATGTTCTGATTTAAAACAAACAGCAGTTTTTACCCCGTAATAATTAATAATTAGGTAATAATACACAGTTTCCGTGGTATAGAGATAAACAAAATGTTAATAAACGTAAACAAAGCCGCGTGTAGCAGCAAATTTTGTTAAAATTTGCTTATTATTGTTAAATTTATTTCAGGCAACAGGCTTATACGCCTGCTTACTGGCTTGCATGCCTGCTTACATATTTGCAAAGCCTAATGCCTACGTTAATGAAGTAATTATAAGACGTCTATATGTAAATGAGACCCCAGAAACGTATGTGTGCACGCGAGTGAAGCCGCGGGTAAAAGCTAATGTGACTTACATAAATAGCCTTGTCTTTGGATTGCGTTACCTTAGAAGCTAGAATTTTTACCGCCAAGACCCGATAGCTGGTGGTGCCAGTACACTGACCTATAAATAATGGACATTTAGCGGGTGGTAGGACTTTGTGCAAGGTCCGTCTGGATCGCTACCACCATCTTGCTCGCTAATCCTGCCGCTAAGCAGCAGTGCTTGCTTGTGTTCCGGCGTGGAGAGCAAGACAGCCGGTGTAATTACTGGCACAAGAGGTATTCCATCTTAGCCCTCTGGGTTGGCAACGCATCTGCACTGTCTTTGTTGTTGCAGGTGTCTATAGGCGGTGGTGATCACTTACCATCAGATGACCCACTTGCTTGTTTGCCTTCTTATGTTGTATTAAAAAAATATTTGTAAAAATTCGCTTATTATTGTTAAATTTATTTCAGGCAACAGGCTTATACGCCTGCTTAGTGGCTTGCATGCCTGCTTACAAATTTGCAAAGCCTAATGCCCACGTTAATGAAGTAATTATAAAACGTCTATATGTAAATGAAACCCCAGAAACGTATGTGTGCACGGGAGTGAAGTCGCGGGTAAAAGCTAATGTGACTTATTGCGTTACCTTAGAAGCTAGAATTTTTACCGCCAAGACCCGATAGCTGCCAGTACACTGACCTATAAATAATGGACTACTAGTCAGCGTTTAAAAATTGGCCTTAAAGGTCGAACAAAAAGTACAATAAATCAACAATGGCTCGCGCTGCCAGTCTGTCTGACCGACGGCGCTGCTGTCAATACAATTATTTTGTAAAAAAAACTATTTGCAACGAAACCTAATAAATTATTATTTTATACAGTTAGACGTAAAATTGTAAATTAAGTAAATTCTACCTTGTTATGCTATTTTGTTATCATCAATAAAGAGTTGTTGTATTTTATTGTATTGCATTGTACCGTAGGCTTTAGTTATTAATTTCACTTAATATACCTTTACCCGTACCAGAGAAAAATACCCCGAGAGACGGACTGATGGACGAACAGAAAACAAAGCGATCATATCCGTGTTCTACGGTGTGTGTGCGGCGTTAGGGCTCCACGGCGTATCCAGAGTGCCTCATAATAAAACAGGACCTCAACCATTCGTCTCGGGCTCGTCGTTTGTCATTGTCGTATGTTTTATGGTGCCGTTTCGTATGCCCGCGGAATTACAGAAGTGTGAAATTAACAAAATCATCATTATGTGACGTTACATGATATTTTCTGACGAGGGCTCTTCAGAAACAGACGTTTGTAACTCGGCTTGGAACGACGAAATGCGAGCTTTTTGCGTCACACGATATTTCACGTGTTTCCACATTCAAATATACAATAATATATGTAGTTTTAAAATTATTTATCTACACATATATCATAAATGCTCTATAATGCGTTCAGAAACCGTAGGCAATGACCAGCATTATAACAACCAATATTTTTAAGAGAATTTTTCTAATTTGTTTCTATATTTGTTCAAATTCATTTTTTATTACAATATTTTAATGCGTACAGTCTATAGATATTTAATAGATACCTATCACTAGTAGATAGTCGCAATGCAGGTCATTGCCCTAAGGCTTCTGAACCCATCAAAGAGTACTTATGATATGTGTGTAGATAAAGTAATGTATGCAACTGTACATAATTAGGTCTTAAAACACTCGTGTGATCCTATTATGAAACTCGCTGACGCTCGTGTCATAAAACCACACTCGTGTTTTAAGACCCCTCATTATGCAACAATTGCATAAAATACTATTTTTCAACCATATTGTTTTAAAATAACTTTCTACAGTAATTTTACCCGTTCCTGCCTCTGCTCATATCTTCAGTCGCTTACTCATTTTGAACCACGCAACTAATTTTGTTACGGTTTTCATTGTTATTTGGATTTTTTTTCAAGAAAGGTATTTATGGACGTCTATCACGTCCTAATTGTACAGTCAAGGAAATTGAAACACGTACCACCGTAGAACCTAGTCGAAGAGACATACGCATGACATTTGTATGACATAGCCTGGCGTTTAACGTGTCGCGTCATTGCGATAGGCTTCTAAGGTGGTACGTGAATATAATTCCCCTACTGTACCTGGTCAACCCGCGGGAAACCTTCCGCAAAAAACCTCTAAATTACAGTGAAAAACGTATTAATATCCATTGCGTAGTTTAGAAGACGTAAGCAGCTGAAAATACGATGGGGACTATTAAGGACAGACAGGAACGCAAATATATATATACCTTTTTTTAAATTTCGCCAACATTTCCTTACCCAATATTCAGAAATAAGATTCCAGGAATTTCCCAATTTTGCTAAAATATTTGTCAGGGAATGCAAGCTACCTACGGCTCGTGGCGATGCTTAATTTAATTAGTTCACTATTCCTCCGCTATCTGGGTAGTGATGGACGGGGCGCCGCCGTCGCATGCCGCATAAACGCGCAGTAGAGCACTGACTAAATAATTAGAACAAGTACAGAAGTTTTAAGAGCGTGCAAACAGAGATTTGGCAACGTCGCCTATAGCTGCGAAATATTTAGATGTTTTCATTGATTTATCAAAATTAATATACGGAATATAGCAACGGTATGTACTAAAATATTGATAATGCACTGCAATAGTTAATACAGTTATACTAAATAGTTATAATTAAGTGTAACAAGCATTTGGAAACTTTCCATTTGTAAATGTGTACATTTCGGTATAAGTATATAAGGTTTACTACTTACCAACAAATGTAAGAACACAAGTTCTAGTACATACCGTTGCTATATTCCGTATTTTAATTCATTAATTTTGATAAATCAATGAAAAACGCTAAATAATTGGCAGCTATAGGCGACGTTCCCAAATCTCTGTTTGTACGCTCTTAACTTCGAACAAAAATGGCGTTCAGTGGCTCTAACATGACTAGCCCAGTTTAATTTATCTCTATCTGCGTCCCTTTCTTATGACACTAGTTAGAAAGAGACGCAGGGAGGAGTTAAACTTAACCTGGGCTGTCATGTTAGAGCCGCGGGTATAAGAAGCGTTCTACTCTCAGATCATTTATGTACTCAGGTCCTACTGTATGCTTCCCTGTTTATTGTATAATTCGTATTCATTCGCACGCGCGGCCATAAGCTTGTTGACTAAAATTTTTCTGCTATCGAAATTTAAAGACGAAAGACCGTGTTTTTAGTTTTTTTATCACACCCCTCCCTCTTATGACCTTTCGTGATTTTGCCGAACTTCCCCCCCCTTTTTGAGCCTCATGTGATTAATAAATGGTCCCTGTACACGTTTACAGACAAGGTACAGACTAACAGTAGCAATCTACTGTAATTTTGTGCACTGTGTTGATGCACTCCGAAAATGGCCGGTCAAAATGTAGTGTAAATGCAATCCATTATGTATTTTATTAATTAACTAGACGCTCGGGTAATTTCGCTTTTAACCGAATACTCTGAAGTTTCGCTACATTAAATGTAAACGGTTTTTTATTGTACAGACACCCAAGGGGGAATAATATAGCTGCTTATTAGGTATGTCTATCTATATTGCTTTATAGGTAATCTCAGAAACAAGCGGTTAGAACCACCACACACCACTACCACAGCGGTTAGACCACCACCACTGTGTTATTTTTTATACTACATAGGAAGACAAACGAGCAAGTTGGTCACCTGATGGTAAGTGATATAGGTCGTAACTCGTAACTTGCAGCTATATTTGTATCTTCTCTGTAAACTTAATGCTCACTAAACGCGATTTAAAACTACCAATCTAGTTTGTAAAAATTCTCATTTTAGTGAAATGTAAGTTTCTTATGGGAAATAAAATATCTTTAACCCGAACTCGTAAGGCTGGAGTAGGTATAGAGGGTTTCGCGGGCTAGCAAACGCCACCTAGACTATACGACCAGTCGGATACAGTCCATAGCTATTATAGAATTAACTAGATATAAACTATTTTAGTCCTAAAACGGTTAAACGCCAGGCCTGCGCAATGGCCGCGGCCCTGCACCGGTTATCAGCCTTATCCGGTTTGCGCCGGTTTATTCCTCTCACAATATTGTTCTAAGCCCCGGACCGTATCAACGCGGGTGCGTAATTAAATTTATACAGACCTGCATTAAAATTAACAACTTTAGATCCGATTTAGCGCAGAGGCGTTGAACATAGTTCTCAATTTTGGGAATTTGGTACTTAATCCCTCAGCAGTATCCCTAAACACTTCATCTTGCAGTGGTAGGACCTTGAGCAAGGTCCGATCGGTTTGCTTTCACCATCTTGCTCGCTAATCCTGCCGCTAAGCAGCAGTGCTTGCACTGTTGTGTTGTGTGTAGAGAGCAAGACAGCCGGTGCAATTACTGGCACAAGAGGTTTTGCGTCCTAGGCCTCTGGGTTGGTAACACATCTGCAATCCCTTTGGTATTACGAGTGTCTATGAACGGTGGTGATCACTTACCACCAGGTGACCCACTTGCTCGTTTCCTATGTTGTATATAAAAAAAATGCCTGAGCACCTAGCACGAGCCTTTTCGACACAGCGCAACTCGAAACATAGCTCAGTACCTTTTCTTTCTAATGAGCACAGTAGCATTAAAGTTTCTCACGTACAGTAGGGGAAATATATTCACGTACCACCTTAGAACCCTATCGCAATGACGCGACGCCTTAAACGCCACGCTATATCATACAAATGTCATGCGTATGTATCTTCGACTAGGTTCTACGGTGGTACGTGTTTCAATTTCCTTGACTGTACAACACGACGTTATTGGCCATATTCATTGTTCCGGAAAAGTGCATAGTTCCCAGGGGATAGCGATAAACGAGTTGTAAGCAGAAGAAGTCTTTATTTATTATTCGAAATGGGTTTGCGTTTAGCCTCAATCTCACCTGATGGTAAATGAAGATGAGGCCGAGGATGTAGCACGCTCACCCAGAAGGTGCCTATTCAGTTTTACCTTAAAAAGGCCAAGGTCATATTTTTCCGGAAATACAGACGCAGGAAGAGCATTCCAGTCCTTAGCGGTGCGGATCAAGAAAGACCGAGCAAACCGTTTAGTGCGGACTCTAGGAGTCACTGGTGAAGAAGCCAGAAGACCGCAAGCAAGAAGTCACAGCGGATATTGACGGGAAAACAAGGTAGGTATATATGCATAATGACCAAGGGGTGGACACTCAGAGTGGACTTAATAATAATTTTTTTGTCCCACTGCTGGGCAAAGGCCTATCCTCTTGATATCCACATATTTATCTTGTCACCCCGAAAACCTTCAAAGTTCTCACGGGATTGCTGCAGTACATTATGGTCAGAAGACGCAGACAACATGAATTGGTTGGGCATGCAGATAATTTGCATATTGAGGACAGCGATAGGTTAGGTACGTTAAAAGTTCCTTGTAGGTGCATGTTTAATTGCTTGCGTCCATATCAGCTTGCTTCCATCCATTTTTTTCGTGTCCACACTTACAACTATTTTTACATGAGCAAAGCCTAAGACAATAGTGTAACTATTTGTATGAGTAGTTATATTATCTACTAATTACTGAAGCATAATATGAATAGCGCTGATTTTGTGAATTTAATACAATATGCCTGTGTAAGTGTTCATAGGCTTGCATCCTTCCTTGCTTGCTTATATATACTTATGTGGGAATGCTAGCAATACTGAATGAACGACTGACGTAAGCGAGCGAATGACTGGAAGAGATCTTTGTGAATGAATGTGTATGACCGAAAGACTGAGAGTGCGTTGGACGATCGATTGGTAGCTGCTTGTGTTTTTTGTATTTCCAAGATTTTATTTTTAATTAAACTTTTTTAATATTTTTATTGAGAAGTTTTCCTTCACACGATCCCACATTTTGGGGGCTCGTCCGGGATTAGAAGGACTAAATAAATCGCGGAAACGACGAACGACGTGTTACGTTTACGACGAGGCGTTACGTTCAAGTTGATTACGGTTGCTATACGACGGGCAACCGAAATCAAAACGACGACGAGTTCCTGGTGGCTTACAAAGTAAGACGGTAGCTTTGCGAGCATCGGGAAACAGCGTAGCGAGCGGATGTTGACGGATAAGTGTGAATGACGACGCGGCAGCTAATCAGCGACGACGAAGACGAACGGCGAGATCGCCAACCTCTCCACAACACCACCACGAAGATGACGGCGCAGGAGGAAGACAGCCTGCAGTATTTAGACGACTTGCTTCAAAAATACAGCGCACAAGACGAGACGTACCACATAGCCAGATTCATTCAAGATGTAGATGATAACGCCGAAATATTCAGCTGGACGCCTGCACAGCAGCTGATCGCCGCGAGGCGCAGTTTAACTGGTACCGCAGCGCTGTGGCTTAAGGCCGAACGACCGTTTAAGTCTTGGGACGATCTAAAAACTGCGCTCAGCATGCAGTTCCCAGACACGGACAACATAAAGGCGGTACACGAAGTAATGGCGGCACGGAAAAAACAAAAAGATGAAAGTTGCCTGGATTATCTTTACATCATGCGTGAGTTGGGAAAAAGGGGTAAGATGCCCGACCACGTAACTATTCAGTACATTGTCGACGGTATTCAAGATCTCGAGGCAAACAAAATTATGTTTAACGGCGTGATGACGATGACGTATGACGAGCTGAAAAAACAGATCAAAATTTACGAAGTGTTTAAAAGCAAAACGAAAACGAGAAGTTTACGGCATCACGAGGCAGAAAACCGACCCAAACCGACTTACGCCAGTTACGACGAGAAGTGCTACAATTGCGGGGAACAAGAAAATCATATTTCCAATACGTGCATGTGCAAACAGAATAGGACGGAATCAGCTGTTGCGATGCACAATGGCGGCCAAGACGGCGTAAGCGCATCGAGCGAAAACGCAGCGGCGCGAAGTTGGCCGCGAACGAGTATGTCGGTTCGAACAGAAGTTTGTTCGAACGAAACGAACGAGAATGAAGGAAGCAAGATGGCGAGCTGTGACGTCACACAGAAGATGGCGCCACCAACGGAGACAGCTGTCAGCGGTGACATTGACTTTGACAGTTCATGTCAGATGCACAGCAATGGCGGTGACGGCGTAAACATTGCGGATCGGAAGCCAGTGAAGACGAACTATTTGTGCGATCTAAGTGATGACGCGAAAGTGGGCTTCAGTAGCGATCTTGTGTCGGAAGGTTGCTACTTGTTGCTAAATACGACGGACGACACTAACTACGAAGCAACGCCGCGCACGGAACTTGGTTCGACGCAAGCGCAAGTGATGTCGCCGGGTCACAACACGACGAACGCTGATGTTTCCGGAGGAGGTTTTGAGAACACCTACCAGCGTAGTAAGACGATTATGTGGAAAGATGACGTACCAACGGCTCAGCAACCACGAAGGCGGGCTAAGCAACCATTAAAGGTGCAAGAAGAATGTTGGTGGATGTACCACAAAAGCCAGAAGACAGGCCTATGTGACCAAGTAAGAAAGCACATGGCTACAAAAAGGACGCCCTACGGGCCATGCTTTAAACTTAAAGTATAGTTTTTTTTTTAATGATGTTTGTATTTTTTTTGTTCTGCAAAGTTGATGTAAGGATGAGTGATGCTTATAAGTTGTTTAATGTTATAAAGATGGTTTCCTAATGTTTATGAAAGGTTTGTTTGGTCTGTTTAGATGTAAAGATGTTTTGTTGTTATTACTTGTTTATATTAAGATGTTGTTTTTATAAAACGATTGTTTCATGTAGTGTAAGGTGTACCTGGAGTAAAGACGTTATGATGTTATGTGTTTGAGGTATGCCTGAGGACAGACATAGATGTAGGATGGCCGAGTGTGGGAATGCTAGCAATACTGAATGAACGACTGACGTAAGCGAGCGAATGACTGGAAGAGATCTTTGTGAATGAATGTGTATGACCGAAAGACTGAGAGTGCGTTGGACGATCGATTGGTAGCTGCTTGTGTTTTTTGTATTTCCAAGATTTTATTTTTAATTAAACTTTTTTAATATTTTTATTGAGAAGTTTTCCTTCACACGATCCCACACTTATATATGCTTTCATGCTTGCTGTTATACTTGTTAGCTTCTATGCTTGCTTGCATACTTACTTGCTTGGATACTTGCTTGCATGCTTACGTTGCATTTTTGCTTTAAACTTATGTTTCATACGAGCAAAACCACGGGTCTAGAATTAATTTCATCTGATATAACAACATGTTCGCATTATCAAGATATCTGGGAATCCAATACAGAATTACCTGCCTGTGTAGGTAATCTGATTATAGATGAATTTAGAACTTTATGCCCGGAATCGTCATAAAGGAGAAGCCATTTCGGTTTAGGATAAACCCTAAATGGACCCTAAAACAACATTTAATGTACAGTAGGGGAAATATATTCACGTACCACCTTAGAACCTTATCGCAATGACGCGACGCGTTGAACGCCAGGCTATGTCGTACAAATGTCATGCGTATGTCTCTTCGACTAGGTTCTACGGTGGTACGTGTTTCAATTTCCTTGACTGTACCTACCTATTTAAATGTAGGAACTGCGTATGTTTAACATTATAATTTCGATACACATTAACCGAAATAAACAAGTAGGTAAGGAGTAAGCGGCTTAACAGACACGATGGGGATTGACAGCAGACAGAAAGAACCAATACAGATGAACTGCATTTGAACTGCCAGTCTGCAAAATTGCAGTTGGCATGCAGTTTTTATGCAGCTGGCATTACTGCATTGAAACTGCAAACGAACTGTGCCGTTCGCTTGCAGTCGTTGTGCAGTTCTCATAGAAGCAGCTGGTGTGCAGTCGTGAGAACTGCAAGCTGACTGTCTCCACTAATTTACGCACGGCAATGTGATGGTAATGTGATTTTATATTGCTGTTATTATGTGTTTTTGTTATTTACATTTTTTTTATTATTATTCTTAATTTATGATATTTTTTTGACGATCTCAATGTGAATGCATATATCTTGACATAAATTGTAATTTATATGATAATTTAAATTGAGAAATAAAGAAAATCAAATCAAATAAAAAAACTCCTCGAGTTAGCCATGTATCCCAAATTGTCGTAGTCACATGTCACCTGTCAGCTTGGTGTCAGCTTACGCCCTCTAGCAGCAACAAGACCAAAGTTTACGCTATCCTGCAGTGCATCCCTTTCTTATGGCACTAGTTAGATAAAGCCACACTGTGATATATTAAATAAGGGCAGTAATGTCAGAACGGCTGTATTGCGCTGGAGCAGCAGTTTCGCCATATTTTCTACGGTTTTATTGAAATAAAATGCAAATGTACAGGATATTTGACTTTTTTTAATAACAGGACACGAGTGTACAGAATTCGGTCACGTCGCGACGACCCTAATATTGTCACGGGTGTTTTGCCGGAATGGCCGGTCTATAGGGTTGTCACTTTTAGAAAAAAAAACAGTACTTAGCGTGAAATGAACTGGGGTGAGCTAAGCTTCAACGCTACGTTATAACCCGGTCTTTTAACTCTGAACAATTGATCACATTTTGGTAGTCTAGTAAGTAAACTACCAGTTACAGAAATTCGATTAAAAGGATGGCGAAAAGCGTAGAAGAACCAATATTTCTTGCGTAAAAATGATACTACTTACTAGCTTTTCTTGTTTTTTTTTTTGCATAGCCGATATGTCCTTTATATTACGTTTTTAATTCTATTCCTACTTGTACTTATTTGTGTTTTTTTTTTACTTAATACGCAACTGTTTGTTATATATGTACTTAGTCATGGTAATTTTGCTGGTCCATCCGTCGTCACTCAAAGAGCGCCGTAGCTGAAAATCAGCGCTGTGACTCTTTTGACATTGGCCAACAACCATTTTAAAAAGACATTTTACTTCTTTTGTTTAGTTATTAAGTTATTAAGTCCTATGCGTCAAAGAAATGTATTTTCTTTCTTTCTTATCTAAAAAACTTCGGTTACGGGTCGATTTCTGTAAGAAGCTAATTACATATACGATTATTATCAATGTTTGTATTTAAGCGTAAGTATGTATTTTCGTTGTATAATACCCATAACTGGGATCTTTCTGTACGCAATATCTATCCTTAAAAATGATTCACAGTCTGGCAAGATAGACATAAAATATGAAATTAGACAGGCGTTTTCTCAGGGAAATGTTTACTAAAGAATGAAATATTGGAAATTACATCATTAAAGGGATTAAAAGGAGGGTTGAAATTAGTATGCAATTCAAAATCTACGCAGTCAAAGTTGCTGGTAAAAGCAAGTATAAACATATCTGTGCTGTAAGCTGTAAGTGGCAACCCTATACCAACGCCCATGCGTATTGCCCGGGCCTGTTTAATAAAAAGTTTTGGCGCATATTAGGGCTGCTAATAATCTGCAGATTATGTGATAAAGGTCCCGGCGACGTTCCATACATTCGGTGCAGGTGTCTCGAACAGCGTGAAATGAAGCTCCTAAGGTCGTAAGGGCTGCGATTCTATATTTCCTGTGCGTTGTATTCGAAATTAAAAAAAAGAAAGAAATCCGGACAAGTGCGAGCCTGGCTCGGGCACTGAGGGTTCCGTACTACTCATGGGCGTACTCAGCTACTGGCCTTTTTGGCAATTGCACCGTGCATTTTGCCAGTGTCTACTGCTCGGTTTATTTAAAAGTTAGAGCATAAGGCCCCGTTTACACTTTGATTTTTAATATTACTATTCTTTTTTTTCTTAACAAAGTATAAAATAATGTCTCTATCCGTTCCTGTCTCGTTCTAAACCACGCAATGAATATTGATGTGGTTTTCACTGTCACTTACAGTTTTTTTTTACGAAAGGCTTTTATTTGCCTTTTAGAGGCCTAAAGGCTGGCTTTTAGAGGCCAGGTGAAGCCAGGATAGGTCACTAGTCTACATCGACACTAATATAATAAAGAGGTAGACTTTGTTTGTTTGTGTGTATTTGTATGTAGGGGGTAATCTCTAGAACCACTAAACCGATTCCAAAAATTATTACATTAATAGAGAGCTACACTATCCCTGACGGACATAGGTTAGGCTAAAAGCCGGATACTTGCCTCGGACGGATACATGCCCCGGTTTTTAATACACTATGTTAGGAATATAATTTGTGTTGGCGCTTTACTACAGTAAGTAGTGACCCCCCCCCCCCCGCAGGCTTCAGTGCTGTGTAAGCCATCGGAGTAGGTGCAATGATATTAAAAAAATTTAAAAAGGTAGATAGGTTACAAGCGCTCCGGTAGCGAGCTCTAAATTGGAGGTAAATAGCACCAGTGTCCTCAGTCGCAAAGCAACAAGCTAACGGTGCGCATGTTAACCTAAGCTGTGTGTTTGCTGTCAATTCCAAATTCCAAAACCCTGCAAGGCCGTGATTGGTTCGTTGGAAAAAAATATTCGCAACAGCTAAATACTAGCTGTCTTCTTTGTTTCTATGGTTTTAATCACGTTGTCCCTTTTACACAGTTCACTATGTGTGCGTAAAAGTAAAAACGAAACATTTTGCATGTGTGTGTGTTCTCCACTGCATTCGGATCATTTTTCTTGAAGTTTTTGTATGGGTATAACTTGTCTATTAATAACAAGTCACTGAGTAGGTACACTTGTTTTGTCCGTGTGAGCAAAAATCTTTCGCGGCGAAACTTTAACGCGCGTTATATAGGCAACTATGCCAACTATCCCTTTTCTGAGAGGTGAAATAAAACAGTATTTATTCAAAACCATTTTTAATTATGTATACAAGAATAGGCTATTTTAGAAGATAAAAGACCTATGTTTCGAGATACATACTGAATAATCTTCAGCAAGTTCATATTTTTCGAAAAGCGGGGCAACTATCCGGCTTGTACTCTACTGCTTTTACACGAACGAAGTCGCGCGCGTTCGCTAGTAATATATGTAGTAGCTCTAGCACCTCCGGCAATAAGTGAAAGATATTTTTAAGGTAATTCCGACGGAAACGGTTAAACTTGGGAGTTACTTACCGAGTTGTAGGGCGATGCGTCCCTCGAGGCCGCGCTCCGATGCTCGCTGACAGCTGGGAAGAAATATGGCCGACAACCTTATTTTACTGGTTTATTAACATAGAAATAGTACAGCATAGAAAGAGAATTGAAAGCGATATTTTATTAGCTGATCTCTTTACTTTAAATGACAATACAATGTGTCAAAAATACATGACTACATACTCTAAACTCCTCTTCAATTGACACCCTGTACACAACCAATAGACAAAATGGTCACCCTTGGTTATGGTAATGTTTACATTAAGGTATAATCTACGTTTTTCTTATTAATTTGCAGGTTTTACTATCTTGACGCACCCAAAGGTAACCATTTTGACAGTTTTGGCTATGTACACTTGACAAGTACTGAGGCTATATCCATGCTTTAGTCCTTCATCCAAGTTTATTAACAACGATGATTCACTAGGAATTTGTATTATTTCATCGCCTTTAAAAATAGACAAAATAGTGAAAGGATGTATGGAAAAGTCCGGTTCCAAATTTGTTATTTTTTTTGCATTATTTTGTAACGTTAATTTGCCCGTTTTATTCTCAATTTACTGAAAAACTTATGGATGTTTGACCGTTAATTATTGTAATAAAAAAAAACAAAGCCAGAGATAATTCTCCGGCTTATGTCTCTGAAGTTTCAATAAAAGCAAACAAACTGCCAATTACAGCATAAGTAAAAGAAAATCCAAAATACAGGAAGCACTTTATGAAAATTTACCATCGGTTCGGAAAAACCTCTGACGAGAAGATACCAGAAAGAAACTCATTGAAGTGACTCTACCCTTCATACAATATAAATCACTCAAAATGACTAGATTTTAATTAAATTATAAAATACCTAACCAGACTGGAACAAATTACCTTGCTACTCTGAAAAACCAGTGCCGGGCTCGTGCAAAATAGCTGCGTCTGGTCTGAGCGAAAACTACACGATCGACGCGCGTTTCGCCTCAGTACGAGGCATCACCGGGTCTAATAGTATGTCCGTCCGGAACTTGAACAAATGGCTAAATATCTATCCCTACTATTGGCACTCTTCACTCGCATCACAGAACCAAATCCCTTCAACCGACATCAATATTGAATCTCTCCATTATTAACAAAAATCAATACCCACAATTCACTTCTTCATATTCAAGTAACCAATTGCTTATTACAACCAGTATATTTTATCACAGCTCAGGGACCCAACTCGTGGCCAAAGTGGCAATACAGTCCTGCGTATAGTCAATAAAACATTGACTATAAAAGTTGATGTAATATTGTGCAGCACGTAACGTACCTATGAAGAAGTTTGCAATAGCGTTGCGGCAAAATATCGAACTATCGATAGTATCGATTGTTTTAAACTTTCGCGTTTTTCACACATACTTATTATGTTTATCGGGACTTAAACGCGATAATAAACTGTTTATTTATTTACCTCGACGTTTCGGCCGCATTGCAGTGGTTGTGGGCACGAGCAGACCAGAGTAGAGCAGGCGTCGAGGTAAATAAATAAATAGTTTATTATCGTGTTTAAGTCCCGATAAACGTAATAAGTATATCGATAGTATTTTTGATAGTATCGTGACGTCAAAACACAGTCACAATATCGATAGGCCAAATCCAATACTATTGATAAGCATCAATACTATCGATAGTATCGATAGTTATCAATAGTATCGATACTATCGATAGGCCTATCGATATTGTGACTATTTTCGAGGTCAACTATCGATACTCAAACTATCGATAGTTCAGCAACGCTAGTTTGCAATAGAAGTAGGGTTGCCAGATGATAATTTGAATTAAAAGAGCTCATGGGTCTAAAAAGGAGGATTTTCTGAAGAAAAATGAGGACTTTAACAATTAAACGAGTTTTATATTGTTATAATTAGCTCTTTTTTTCAACTAGAGCATAAAAATAAAGAAAAGAACTATTAGGTTAAATAGTACCTTATTCCAACTATTGTACAGTTCCCGGCAAACATCTTGAGCACTGACCTTGACTGCGCAGTAGCCGTTTCTAGTACAAATGTGTATGCGCAAACTTACCCCATCCACTCGGTTTAAGCTCAAGTTGTTTGCCTGCAACTATAGCTAATGAAACTACACAGTGCGTTGGTGTTAGTGTCTGTCTGAACGATTAGGGCCGTACTAACACACACACAGGCATGCTTGCACACTCATTAAGATCTTCAGTGTAATTATTTAATATATCTCTATGATTTACCAATGTTTGCATCCGTTTTATTTTTGGTTTGCGGAAGTATGACCATGTGTCCCAATTTCGTGCTCAACTCAAATGGCTTCCTATCCGCCTTCCTCTTAACTATCACTTGCTTTCTCTCTTATACGGCATACTCTTCCTCCCTGCAACCCCTCACTATCTTAAGGAGCGTTTTTCCTATTTTTCCTCTATCAGGTGTGCTCAAAATTATCTTCTTTCTGTACCTCGTTCCTCGTCAAAATTTTACAATAAGTCCTTCACTATTAGAGCTATCTGCCTGTGGAACTCATTACCCCTGGATCTAAGGCGAGCGAAATCTCTTCCCATCTTCAAAAGACTTCTTCTTGAACACTACCTGTCACTTCCGTAATGTTTCTCTTTCAATTACTTCGTCTTCTTTTTGCTAACCTTCATCTTTTGGCTGCTTTTTGGCGATGCAGTTGTGCGCTGTACATTTACGTATTCCATGTAAATTTATATTTTTATGTATATATTTATATTTATATGTATGTTTATTATTTATTTATTATTATCTATGTAAACTCTTATGTATGCTTATTGTGAGTGTGTTTGATTCTTTTTTTATTTGCACTGCCCGTTGTACTCTGACTATATCTCACCGTATCTCTTTCCAAAGGTTGTCTGGAAGAGATCGCTGCTTAGCGATAAGACCGCCTGTTGAATCCCATGTAAAATTTCCCTGTGTGTGTTCTTTTATTTTGTTTACTTGTGTGAATCAATAAAGAGTATTTGTTGTTGTTGTTGTTGTTGTTTACCCCCATATTTTTTTAAACCTAAATGTCTCGAACCAACTTGTTTGCCACTAAAAATGGCTAAAAACCATCTCCTTTAATGTAACTGCCAAAACAATACAGCGTTGAAAATCGGTCATCAGATCCGGAGCTACGAGGCCACAGATAGACAGACAGAGGATTAAAACTTGTAATATCCCTTTTTGTGTTACGTCGGGGGTTAAAAAGGGCTAAGCGAGTGAGTTCTAAATTAAAGGGCTTCGATTCGTTAGAGGCGGGAATTTAAAATATTCGCAGTATCTAATTAAATTATTGTGACAAATGATATTACTTTTTGACAATTCGAACCGTTTTATAAAAAAAAGAAGGTATTTTTTTGTCAAAGTGTTTAAGGGTAATTAACAGATTCAGACGTTACTTTGCGGAAGTCCATATCAACAAACTGCATCAAATTACCTTGTTACAGTTGCTTCTCCGCGAAATCCTGATGCTTGGTACTCCGCGATGGTTTCGCGGAGTAGCAAGGTAATTTGTTCCAGTTTGGTGTATTAGGATTCCAAGTAATGCGAAAGTTCATGCCAAAGGGGGCTTAGTTGGGCTGAATTGTCATGCAAAACCAGTTAAAAGTAGTGTTATGTGTTTTTTCATACTTGTGCAGTGGCTGTTATAATAAGTTTAGTGAACAGTATTATAGGTTTAAGTATGCCTTTTAATATGTTTTCTAAATAGACAAGCCTTTTTTTGTGAAATAGGAACACAAACAGAATAGAATAGAATAGAATAGAACCATTTATTTCAGGCTGCATAGGCCCATAGAAAAAATACCTTAAAACAAAACATTAAAACTAGCACGTTACTTCGGCGACGTGTGACCTAGTTTCGGGGTGTCCAAAAACCGTCCGCGAAAACGACGAAAAGCGACTCCCTTCGGCCAGAATTCCTGCTTCATGAAGGTCGACAGATGATCGGTCGGCACCCGCACCACAAAGGACGTAAATTTGACGTTGTGGCGGGACTCCAATCGCTCGACCCTCAGGGTAAAACTGGACTTCACTCGTATATACCCTACGATCTCCTCAACCTTCGTAGAGTAATGCAGCCGGGACACGTACAGCTGCGCCGTTGAAACAGCAGGACGCAGCAGATGTCTCGGTCCAGTCGGCGCCGTGCCGCACAGGTTCTGACTGGCAAGCAAGTGGGTCACCTGGTGGTAAGTGATCACAACTGTGTGACTCCCGCAACACCAAGGAGATTGCAAATGCGTTGCCAACCTAGAGGGCTAAGAATTAGAGATGCCACGAATATTCGGCAACTATTCGGTATTCGGCCTATTCGGCCACTTTTTTTGCTATTCGGTATTCGGCCGAATAGTGCGTACTATTCGGCCGAATACCGAATAGCAAATCATGTAAAAAGAGACATGTTGTTTTACTCAAAATTATGTATTTATTTCCAAATTACAACATTTTAGTAGTTAAAATTAATCAGTGGTAAGTTGTGATGGATAAAAACGAGCTTTTCAGCATTTTTTGGTAGCAAACGATTGCGCTTTTCATCGTAAACGTTATCAGCCTCAGAAAATAACCTCTCACTATAAACGCTACTTCCAGGCGAAGAAAGATAAACTTTTGCAAATTTCGAAAGGTTCGGGTATTGTTTTTCGTTTGCTGACCACCACTTGTAACGCTCCGTGACGCGACGCAACGAGAAAAACAGGTTGTGACTTGTCTTATTCCAGCTAACGCGCCCCCACCAAGCATGTACTTCGCGCCGAATATTCGGCGGCTGAATATTCGGCGCTTCGGCCGACAGCGTTGCCGAATATTCGGTTTTCGGTATTCGGCCAATTCACTATTCGTGGCATCTCTACTAAGAATACCTCTTGTGCCAGTAATTGCACCGGCTGTCTTGCTCTCCACAGAACACAACAGTGCAAGCAGTGCTGCTCAGCGGCAGGATTGACGAGCAAGATGGTGGTAGCTATCCGGACGGACCTTGCACAAGGTACTACCACCCGTAAATCATAAGAGTTATGTGTGTTTTCTTACTTGTACAGTGACCGTAATAATAAATTTTGTAAATATGGTATTATAAGTCAATGCCGAGGAACATGTTTCTAAATCGATAAGCTTGAATCAATATTGTCTGTCAGCTTTATTTAAGTTCGAAGTTTGCCCCGAGTTATTGCGAATTTGTAAGAGGCTCGTCAAATTAATGGATGGAGTATGCAAATTGTTGTTATACAAACACAAGTTCGATTGATTGTGTTTGGATTACTCGCTTCGGAATAAAGATGAAATATTAATTTATCGTTATTATTATTAAATATTCTCGGTGCAGTCAATGGGGTAATTTTGAGCAGTCGGGTTACATAAACCGGCCTTAAAAAAAGGTTTTGCACAATGTTTTACCACTATACAAATGTATATTTGTATTAATGGTTAGGAATGCCTGTTTAAATTTGTCTAAAAATAGGACTAAACGGGTGTCCTGATCTCATTATTATTCCTAGAAAACTTAACAAAATTTTTCAAGAATCGTGTTTTCATCAGAATGCGTCGAATGCAAAGTATTCAAGAAAAAGTTTAAATGATTCTCTGGGAATTTTTCTCATTTCAAATTTTCTCATTTCTAAACTCTATTTTAAAGTTCGTCCCAAAGGTTTTATAATATCAATCAGTTTGATCTTGCCTATGCGCGCATTAACTTTGCTGATTAAAAATAAGTACCTAGGTAAGGCATATAAAAAACTGTTTTCATTAAGACCAAAGGAGTGTATAGTCGACCAAGTAATTGCTTGACCACTTTTGTACTCTATCCCTTTGTAATAAGGCTGAAAAGTGGTCAAGCAATTTCTTGGTCGACTATACCTTCTAAACTCATACTTTGTGTTATTAAACACTACTATTATCTTTATGTGACCAAGCTGGGGTGACCATTTTACAGTACATGTGGTCTAATATTAACGGATTTTAGGAAAAAACGGGACAACGCCTTTATGGTATGGTATGGCATGTATGGTATGGTCCTGTATTTCTCCTATTAAAATACAGGACTCGGCCAAAATTATAGCGGAAAAACGGGACGTCCTGTAACATATCGGGACAGTTGGCCACCCTTAACCGAGCTCAAAGGTTTTGCTCAGAGTTCTAGAAAAGAAAGGGTTTGAAATAAAGGTTGAAATAAAATGCGATTTTCAAAAACACTGAACGCTATATTCAATAGTCTAAGAGACAACATTTAAAGAAGTCGAATGTTCCAACAACCATTAAAATATAAAACATGTGTACATTAGGGCAGTTAATAATTAATAAGGTTACAGAAATAACTTATCTTATAGGTAAGGTAGGTACTTATAGAGGGTTTCACTCTATTTGAGCTAAAATGCATTTGTGTGTAGGGTTGCCAGGTCCAAAAGTAGATAAGCCGGACACAGGTTCATATTTAGCCGGACATTTTACCCTAAAAGCCGTACGCAAATAGTAACGTAGAACGATACATCGAGACGAGATCGCGAGTCATGCTTATGCGTTGCATGTCCGCTTGATTTTTGCGCGCGGCGGGGTTGACCAAAAGCCTAACAAAAGTCGGACAGACCGGACTTGTATTTACTTGGCTGGACACGACTGTAAAAAGCCGGACGCCTGGCAACCCTATTTGTGTGAGTTAACCTTTTCAACGCTGTTTTCAGAAAGCCATCTGTCACACACCAAGTATGGCTGGTTACGCCAGTTTGAATCTTATACCAACAATCATTAAGTCTCTTTTGCGTTGTACGCATTGACGGATATATCCGTCATTGACGCTGAACCTGTGGCATGGATATATCCTTGGCGTTAAAAAGGTTAGTCGTTGTAGTAAAAACAGAAACAATTTTATATAAATTACACGTATGCGAGTGAAATTTTCTATGAAAGATGGAATAAGTCGAAATCTAGTCTATGATGTTGGTATTAAAATAACTAAGGCTTACAAAAACTTGGAAACCATATTCAAGTTATATAGGCCTCTTCATTTATTAACAAGTATTATCGGTTGTATGAATATTACTGCGACACAGCGACAGTTGAACCAAGTTGACCTACAACAATAAAGCGACCTGCACGTTGATTCGCCAGCCGTGGGCCAATCAAATACGCGAGCGTATATTTTTGCCGGCACTGATTGGCGCGCGATCGGCGAGTGTCGAGCGCTTGAAAGTCAAAAATCAACCCAATGGTCATTTCACTAAAAGTTATATGTCAGGTGACAGCGACAATTTAGAGTACATTACTCAGCTGTTTAAGCCCGACAATACAAAACTCTTCGAGTAAACCATGAATGTCGGATTGTCGTTGTCACATGTCGACTGTCAGCTTAGTGAAATAAGGCCTGCTTAATATCAATTCTAAAGATAATCAAATAAGTATAGTTTTTAATAATGTTATTTGTATCAGCAGTTTTAATATGACCGCCCAAGTTTATTTTATTCCATCCTCCGGTTCTGTCTCACTTGTTTAATAAGAACGGGACACACTTAGAGATGAGTAAGACTTGGGCGGTCAGGTAAGGGCCAGAGGCGTGTAACAAACAGTAGTAAATAAACAATCAATTTTGAGTGATATGTTAATATTATAACAAATTAATGAGCGATCGAAGTACTCGTTCTTGTAAAAATAGTAGGCCTCAACATGTTTTTAATGGTCTAGCTAAAATGAATCCTAAAGATTTACCTCCTTATTCATAAACGCCGCGTAAACCTATGTCAGTGAACATATGTTGTCTTTATCTGTCATTGTAACGTTTGCACTTGAATGAAAGGAACAAACATTTATATCTAAGACTTTTTAGACAGCTAAAAACGAAATTGATTGAAATCTCACATGACCCTAGGCTGATGCATTTCTTGGCCAACGCATTGGCATTGCGATCCAACGCGGAAATGCAGCCAGCCTTATGGGCACTTTGCCACAGGAGACAGACTTGGGAGATATTTGTACATATAATTAAGTTTTTGTATTTTTTATTAGATTAAGTTATTCATATTTCACTTGTTTTCCAATAATTATATTCTAGAGTACCTAAATAAAAAAACAAATAGAATTAGATCTGAGTAAAACGTTTGTACGCCGAAAGGCAGATCACAGAGAACCTGTAATAGAATAAGACCATTATGTAACTTTTTTTTTTACGACATTGGAAGGCAAACAAGCAAGTGGTTCACCTCATGGTAAGTGATCACCACCGCCTATAGACACCTGCAACAACGAAGAGAGTGCAGATGCGTTGCCAACCCAGAGGGCCAAGATGGAATACATCTTGTGCCAGTAATTACACCGGCTGTCTTGCCCTCCACGCCGGAACACAACAGTGCAAGCACTCCTGCATAGGCAGGATTAGCGAGCAAGATGGTGGTAGCGATCAGGACGCACCTTGCACAAGGTCCTACCACCCGAAACCCGAACTCACTTGTGTTTCGCAAAACAAATAATTGTAATTCTACGAAACATTTGTTAGTAAAAAGAGAATAACCCCCTTATTCATAAAAGTTTACCAACATTTAACTTAAATATGTTTTGTTCCTTTCATTCGAAGGCAAACGTCACAATGACACAAAACGAACCATGTGTTAACAAATGAAGGTTTACTGAGCGTTTACGAATAATAGGCAAAGAGTAAGGACGTATGAGAAACAATAAGGTTAGTTTCATAAACAACTATGTGGCTCTAACACGACCGAGTTAGATTATCTTAGTTAATCTCTATGTGTGTCCCTTTCTTATGACACTAGTTTGACAGAGACGCAGGGAGGGATAAGTTAAATAATTAATAAAAATAAAAAAAATAAAAAACGAATAAATAATAATTAATAGATTCAGGCGTTACTTTGCGTAGGGCCATTTCAACAAACTGGAACAAATTACCTCGTTACTCCGCGAAACCAGTGCCGTGCCCGTGCAAGTTAGTTGCGACTGCGACAAGAGGACGGTGGCTTTTTGCATGAACATATATATGTCGCACAGACGCAGCTAACTTGCACGGGCACGGCACTGGTTTCGCGGAGTGGCAAGGTAATTTGTTCCAGTTTGGGATAAGTTAAACCTGGGCCGGTCATGTTGGGGCCACTGGTGTCCAAGTTGCAGAAAGCAATATTATTAATACGACTATTTTTAAATATTAGGTATACATAACATTACCCGATAATTAAAGCTAACATTGAATTTAAAGCTTGATATCGACTTACAATACGTCAAAGAAAAAGATATTGAACATTAAAATTATAACGATCACAATATATTCCAACTTACAAGTAAACGTTATAAACTGTAGTGATCATTGGCTGATTTATTTAAATTACAAAATGGACAGTTTTAAAATATCCTTTTTTATCCTTTCGACTCGTTAAAAACTTTAATAGGCGGATATGTTTTAATATTTCAGGAAAAAACTTTAGATACATTTAGATAAATTGAAGTTTGTTTTTGGCTGCAACAGCAAATTGTGTGAATAGTAAAATTGTATTGTTGATATTTAAAAGAAATTTCAAATTGTTTGGACCAGAAGCAACATTAAATTTAATCGTTACGGTACAAAAATCTAATTTCTAAAATAGCAAACATGGACTTGAAATCGTCTGCATGGACCGCCGTAATTCGAATTGTATTGTCCATCATTGTGCATCAAAACTTTTAATTACATTATTACGTATGTACAAAAAGAAACGGCTTTCAGCTCCAAAACAATCAACTACATATATTTTTACTTATTTACAAGCAGCTTAACAATAATCATCCAAACAAAATCTGTTGAAATTATTTTTATTATCTCTAACTTTATATAGTAAAAAGTAAAGTCGCCATTTTTCTGGCTAGAATTTTTTTAGTGCATCTTCGGAAGCTCCTCCTTCTGAACGGATATTGATACGGTTTTTACTGTTATTTAGAGGTTTTTTAGGGAAGATTTCAAAATACATTCCATCCCGACTGTACACTTCTTATCATGTCAACAAAATTCTAACCTAAAATTTCACTTTATTAATTTCATTTCATTTTTCCTAAACTTCGTTTACCGCCAAAATAAAGCAAATCCAGGCTTTAAATAGAAGATCCGATTTATAATTTGTAGCTTTATAATGTATTATTCAAGCAATAAACAATATTCTGACGGCAAAAACTGAAATTCTAGGTTAGAATGTTTATTACGAATTAAGACAAGTAGGATGAATAGACTTTAGGTAGATGCTAATTCATAATCATAAAGCACAAGTCTGAGATTAACAAATTGACAACCAGGTTTGCTAATCAACTTACGTTGAATGATGGTTTGTAAGAAAAAGTTTCAGTTAGCAATGTCAAATTGTACTGAGTGACGGTAAATTGATTGGATATTTGATCTTGTAGATTTTAATAAAAGAGAAGATTTACTTTGCTTGTTATGTTAACATACTTTAGTCATTATTATTTGAAGTCTGAAGAACTGAATAATTTATAGCATTCTTAGAAGTTTTGCGTATCTATATCGTGTATCTATTTATAATAGTTACCAAAACCCGTTAATAATTTGGGAGTAAAGACATTGTCAAATTCAATTTTAAGTTGCTTCAAAGTTAAAATAAACGGCTCGTATTGCCGCCATAAATATTGGTCCTACTAGAAAAAAATATAATCTTTTTGGATTAGCCATACATACACCAATTTGGAAATGCTACTATAATAGAAAAACACTTAGTATTTTATCCATTTTTATTGTATATGAAAACACTTATTCTTTCATTACATAATAAATCGTCTTTTTACATTTTTTATTAGAATATTACGCTGTTGCTACCATCTTAAAATTATGCGATTTAAATAATTTTTCAGTACCTTTTCTTTTTAAAATACTTAGTCGAACAATCGAATTTACAAGCTAAGAATTTTGCGTTCAACACAGTTTACACCATTTGTATATTTTACATTATCCCTAAGTATACAACACTGCCAGGGATGGGGGGTGTTGTATGTCACTTGCATTTCCCAACGCCCGCGTAAACCAAGTTAACGATGTAGTCAGTTTTTTCTGGCGAACCATTAACAGTTATTTACCGATGGGGATTTATAAACCTAGATATTTAAACAAGTTTAACTTTTCGAAAATTTGTATAGGGTGAGCGTCTATGTGCCTCTAAAACCAAACTAAAATTTCTCTAAATATGATCCTTTAACAGTAGAAGGAGCGTTTGTCGCAGTCACTTAAATCTAGACACGTTTTAGTAATATTGTCGCAAGCGACAACGACAAAGTTGCATTTTCTCTGGTAAAGCTTCACATTTCTTTACATTTTTCCTATTATAGATTATCACAGGCTTCTTACGCTGCTAACCCTGGGGGTTCTTTTTACATTGCACCTTCGTTTCACTGATATTTTTCAAGGAAGTCCATAAACCAATCGTACATTTGAAACGGCTCCAATGCCAAGGTACTCTAGCGTTTAGAACAAACATTTGAGTTCTAAGTCGAATTTCGAGTCGCTATTTTATTACGTTTTTTCGCATTTAAAACACTTTTAAAGTTAAAAGTCAAAGTTCCTTTGAAATGTGAGTATTTTTACTCGTCACGATTTCGATATACTGTTCCGCAAGGCACCTTACTGGGCCCAGCATTGCTTAATTCAAAGTTGACTTTGTGGCGGACTGTGGTGGTCACTTCGTGGCGGTTTGTGTGTGGCCTAAAAGTGGCGAATTCCTGGTGGGGTGGCGCGATGGTCGCCTAGACGTCGTGCGGCCACCGCGACGGGTGGCCGGCCACGGATCACATGACGCAGCAACTCTTCGCGCGCCCTTTCAGCTCCGCTTTCAGGTCGCGCTTGCTTTTGCTTCGGCCTACTTGCTTTTGCTAGAAAAAAAGGACACCTAATTAGAGTTGATATCTATTCGGTTTTTCTATGTTGTATCATCTAATTTTCTTGTTCATAATTCTAGCTGATAGTGAACAACATTCAAATGTACACAGGATCACATCTTTAATAATCTCAAATTTTAATCCGTGCTTTCCATTCACTTCAACAAGCATTATTACGGTATTACCTATTAAACTAACCTGTTGTTTCATTTGCTGTTTATTTAATTTCCCTAGGGCTGCAAAAGCGGCCACCTCGAAAGCATCTTTGACTCCTTTACTGGACGCTCTAGCTGATGTCTCAACATACGTCGTGGCTCCTAGTTGTCTTGCTACACCCAGTGCCTGTAAAATGAAACAAACAGTTAGAAAGACAATTAGCTAAATGATATCATACGGTGTAACTTCATTATCAAATACTGATGTCATTGCCTCCGTATTTGACAAAAAAGAAGCAATGATGGGTTATGATAATGACAGTTTCTTGTTCACTTTTTTGATGCTTGTGTATTTAAGAGGGTTGTAATGGTTACACCTTCATAAAAATGTGTTAAAAATCTTATCTCGTTATAATTAGTACAGAGTTTTTTTTTAATAGAAATAAAAATAATAAATGTTATCACTGTCATCAGATAGCAAGTGACAAAGCAAGAGGCAATTTAATTCGGAAAGAAATAACTAAAAACCAAGGCTATCTTATCTTATTTAATCCGTTCATTTTATTTCTCTCAGTCGAAACTAAACTATTAGCCCTCAAGTCTGAGGGGAATTCCATCCCTTTCCCAAAGGGCTCAATTAGTACCTAACCCGCGCGGCTAACAAGTCGGTGTGAGATCGTGTTCAATCTAAAGCTGCATATCCACGAAAATATTCTATTTTAAATAAAACATAACCCTTCCTTTGGCTTTGTCGTAGTCGGGTAATAAAATAGGAAACTAAAACGAGCAAAGCGCAATCGAAGACAAATGTACTAAGCCATTATTAAAGACGGAACTGCGAGAAAGTGTCATTTTTCGAAAGGGAGGCATATACTACGCACTATAAAGTTGATATATGTATTTCCTTTTGAGCGTAGACAATTACTCTAGATTCCCTGTTTCACGGTCGGCTAAGTTTGTTGCCGTTTGTACGTCAAATGATGGTCAGTGATCATCAGCACTACCAGCACCACCAAGAAGATTGCAGTGACCAATAAATGCTAAAAAATATTTTTAAAGACATGACATGTTTTAAAAATTGATATTGACAATCTAAGATTTATAGCAAACTAATAGGATGGTATGTTAATCATTAAAATTTATGTAAATAGGTCTGACGCAACCAGGGAAATTGATAATTTCATTTAGGTACAGTAGGGGAAATACATTCACGTACCACCTTAGAACCCTGTCGCAATGACGCGACGCGTTAAACGCCACGCTATGTCATATAAATGTCATGTGTATGTTTCTTCGACTAGGTTCTACGGTGGTACGTGAATTTATTTCCTTGACTGTACGTAAAACTTCTGTGACACGTCTGCGCGCCTGATCAGCTAATAGGAATTGTGAGAGCTCTTTATAAGCATTTTCTGTCAACAAACTGCTGTAGTTCAACGGGGTATTTTATGCATACTCCTTTTGTAATGTTTCTATTTGAGTTAGCAAAAAGACCTTTTAATTTTTTTTTAATAATACTGCGTAGCGAAGGCAGTGGACACGCGACTTTACAATGACCCGAATAGCTTCTCGATCCATTATGACAGGGCATATTAAAACGACCCTCGGATAGTTTGATCGACAATAAGCTAATTTTGAGGAATGGCTCACGGTATGGGAATTTGATCAATTCAGGGCTCTGAAAATGAGTTGATTAAGTATTCAATAACGCAACATCACATTGATCACACTAATATTATAAAGCAGGAAGTTTGTGTACGATTAAAACTTTTGTGACTCCTTTACACTAAAACAGCTGGACGGATTTGGATCAGAGATTTCTTATTCTGTAAAAATGCGTGGTTCTCGCGGGATAGCGACAAACGATATCTACGCGGACGAAGTAGCTGGTAATGACTATTTTGATTTTTCCAGAGGTCTTCTGTACTTTTAGTGTAAGTTTAAATCACAACAAATAGAAATAGAAATGCACAGCGCCTCTAGCGGAACGTATCGGCAACTAACTGTTTCCATCATGTTTCCATAGTAATGTTCATAGTAATTGAGAAGTTAACGCTGACGCGTTTGTGAACTACATGGATTTGATTTTTGTACTGGCTTAGTATAGTACTTTCAATTATCTTGTATAGTTAATCAATTTGACAATTACATACATGCTTTTACCCGCGGCTTTGTCCGCACGGAATTTTGCGATATAAAAGTATCCTATATTTTAGTCCAAGACATAATCTATCTGTGTACGAAACTTCATCTAAATCCGCGCAGCCGTTAATGCATTATTGAGGAACAAACATAAAGAAAACTATTGTATCGTCGACCAAGTAATTGCTTGACCACTTTAGAACTTTGTCCCTTTGTAATAAGGTCGAAAAGTGGTCAAGCAATTTCATGGTCGACTATACATTAAAGAATATTTGTAGTTGTTGTTATTTCTTGGCTTACCTCTTCGCTAGTGACGGGGTGTGCCTTCAACTTGGACAGCATCGTGAGGATCTCCTTGTCGTGCCGAAGGTCGGCCTTGCAGCCGCACAGCAGGACCGGGGCGGAGCCCCCGTGCGTCCGGACTTCTCTGTACCACTGGAGAAACAATACAATACAACAACTCTTTAAAATACCCTCGTTCTCAAAACTCGGGACTCGCTAAAGTCCCGATAACGTTAAAAATATGTGGAAAAAGTGAGTTTATAACTTTTTAAAATCTTGGCTTTCACATCTCCACTGGGATCGGGATGTATTCTGCCACTAACAACTTGTAGAGTCGACCAAGTAATTGCTTGCCCACTTTTGAACCTTATCCCTTTGTAATGCGATTGAAAAGTGTTCAAGCAATTTCTTGGTCGACTATACATTGGATACGTTGGAAAAAAATTCGGTTGCTTGTTGTTTTAGGAAATTTCCTTGTCTCAGCTGGAGTATCAATATTTTGTCATTGCCATCATGGGAAGACATCGCAAAACGTGGGTCCATGTGTTGTACGATGTAACCTTAAAAATAAATAAATAAAATGCATTTATTTCAGACCATATTGGCCATAATTTGTTAGTTATAAAGAAAGAAAAGAAAACAAAAGTAGTGCCTTATATAGTGGGATTCTACAATCCCCCCATAAACCTATTGGACATACCTTAGCAGCGGCGTTGTGCAGGGACTCCGGCTCAGCGACGTTGAAGCACAGCATGAAGATCTTAGCATCTTGGTAGGCGAGCGGCCTCACTGTGTCGTACGAAGTTGTACCTGGGGCCAAATAAATAAGAATATTTACAAACTAGGTTTTGCTTGCGACTTCGAATCCGATTTTGGAATTAGATAAGGTTTTCATGTACATTACTCGTACATCATAATTGTACCCGCGCGAAGCCAGGGCCTATTGCTAGTCTATACATAATCTATACATATAATAGAATCGTTAAGACAAAAAAGTCTGTACATTGAAGATTAAAAAAAAATAACCACCCAGGGCGACTTAAAATGAGTGAACACGATAAGACCATTAAAAAAAATTGTTTGTTCGTTTGTTTGTTTGTACGCGCATCACGTAAAAACCACTGAACGGATTTAGATGGAGTTTTCACAGATCTGTTTAAATAAGTCCAGAATAGGTTTTAGGATATAAAAAAATTGAAAAAAAGGGAAAGAAGGGGGAAAACTGGGGGGGGTGAAGTTTGTATGGAAAAAAAACAAAAGATTGTTCTAGAATAATGAAACTCGGAATTCATACTTCTTATTAATTATTAATAATATAATAAAGGTAAACTTTGTTTGTTTGTACGTATGTAGGGGGCAATCTCTGGAACTATTGAACCGATTTCAAAAATTCTTTCACCGATAGAAAGCTACACTTATCCCTGACGGACATGGGCTACTAATTCCACGCGAACAAAGTCGCGGGCGTCCGCTAGTTTTTTTTTAATACAACATAGGAAGGCAAACAAGCAAGTGGGTCACCTGATGGTAAGTGATCACCACCGCCTATAGACACCTGCAACAACAAAGAGAGTGCAGATGCGTTGCCAACCCAGAGGGCTAAGATGGAATACCTCTTGTGCCAGTAATTACACCGGCTGTCTTGCTCTCCACGCCGGAACACAACAGTGCAAGCACTGTAGCTTAGCGGCAGGATTAGCGAGCAAGATGGTGGTAGCGATCCGGACGGACCTTGCACAAGGTCCTACCACCCGCAAACGTACGTACGTACGTAGTTTGTTAATAAAACAATTTTGTGTACAAAAGGTAAACCATACCCTTGTCAGGGTAATCCACCGGCATGCGCAGAGCGGATTACTGTTTAATATATTACAATTAGAATTACACCTTCTACTAATGTTTATTGCCTAACGAAGGTTTAGTAGGGTATTGTTAAATATAATTCAAAAAAGGTTTAAATGTGAAACTCAAAATAAAAAACCCGTCAAGTGCGAGTTTGAGTCTTATCGTGTAAACAAAATTCTAACCTAAAATTTCACTTTTTATCACCCAAACACAACATCGCCTAAATAAATCAAATTGAGACTATGAACAGAAGAGATAGTTTGTAATTTCTTGCTTTAGAATGTCTCTATTTAAACAATTAACAAAGTTTTACGTTTTACCTGGCGTTTAACGTGTCGCGTCATTGCGACAGGGTTCTAAGGTGGTACGTGAATATATTTCCCCTACTGTATGTCGGGGGTTTTAATGAGTTTATAACTCTCTAACAGAGTATTAATCTGCTATTTTCAGACTTCGTTATTAAGTTAATTCCGTCTTAAGGTTTTAACACATATGTGGGAAAGTAATAAACTCGATATCAAATTAAGAAAGTTAAATTTACTTGGCAAGAATTAATTTTGGAACAAAAACAAATTTTACTTAAATATGGCGACGTTATTAATTCCTAATTTAGAGAGAAAGTTAGACTAAATAAGGGAAAGAATATGTAATTATTTGTATATAGTCGCAATAAAAATATTTCTCTTGGTAATAAGTTACGATTTTTTCTTCGCAAAGTCATATTGGAAGTTTAATCATTCCATTGAAGTTTCATAAAAAAACAAAAAAGACTGCCGAAACCAGGGATCGAACCAGGGACCTTTAGATCTTCAGTCTAACGCTCTCCCAACTGAGCTATTTCGGCTGCAAGTTACCGTGCGAATTTACCGTCCGCTATCGATGACTTTTTTCCATTTAATTTTTAAAATTTTATAAACATACAACTGTGACTAGATTAAAAAGGGATTAACGACCTCAAATTCGTGATTTGGGCTTATTATTGTAACCAGTTAATTGTTAATTTTAGTAACCGAAATTTCATTCGATTTTTATTTTCTAATACTAAATATTGGAATTAATATATTTAAAAGCTATATTACAACACGAAGAAAATCTATGGTAGTGGCAGGACTTGAACCTGCAACCTCGCATTCGGTGCCGTGCGTTTTGCCAGTTCCGTAGTTAATTGTAATTATAGTTACTGATCGAGTTTATTCATTTATTTGTTTCTTATTACAGGAATTGCTAGCAAATAAATTTACGTATCATACACATTCACACAACGTTCCTGAAATGATTAGCATGTTTTTAGGTTTTTTATTTCAAATGATGATTAGAGCAAAACATTTGTCAAACTGTCGTTTCAGCCTTGTGATAGGTAAGTGTGCTCAGGTCGTTGACATGGGCTGTGACGTCACTGCAGAATTAGAGCAGCCCTGTTCTCACCGCAACGGGGCGCCACAGCTAACTGAAATGGGCTTCGCATCTCTTGCTACACTGGCGGACACGCAGGGGTATACACCATCAAATGAAGTAACGTGCTAATTTTAATGTTTGAATGTTTTTGTTTTATAAATATGTATGTTAGTCTTTAAGGTATTTTTTCTCTGGGCTTTGAAATAAATGGTCTGTATTGTATAAGCGGGGGCGGGGGGGGGGGGGGGGGGGGGGTTATGCTAGCAATTACTTAACCAATGATATTATAATGCATGGGTGTACAGTGTCATACTACTACAACAACAGCAGAAAAACGGCCCGACATAAAAATATAGGTTGACGCCAATGTTACAAATGCTTGGATTTACAATTGTACGCCTAACTGAATTCAATTATTATTTATTAAGTTTCGTTGCAAATAGGTTTTTTTACAAAATAATAGCACTGACAGCAGCGCCGTCGGCCCAATAGACTGACAGTGCAAGCGATTGTCCATTTATTGTACTTTTTGTTATACTTTTGATGCGGCCATTTTTTAAACGCTAACTAGAAGTCCATTAGTTATAGGTCGATGGGTATACACCATCATATGCGGGGGGGGGGGGGGGGGTTATGCTAGCAATAGATTACCTTAACACATAATTACACTACAGTAGCCGTAGCACTGCAGGTTTAACTTAATCCTACTTGCGTCTCTGTGAAACTATTGTCATAAGAAAAGGACTTGCGTAGAGATAAACTCAGATAAACTATACTTGGCCGGTCATGTTAGGGCCACAGGTGTTTTGTGCTTTGTTTGCTAATTAAAATTTTGCTTCTTTTGGAACATGACCAATTACCTGCATACGCCTATGGGCGGACACTGATTAGGGTATGGGTATAATAAATAAAACAACTGTCAAGGATGAAACTTTTACCTTTACCCGGACCTGTAGCAAGGTAGGTACTTCACGCCGGCATTCTATGAGAGTGTGCAACCAGCTACGGCTACGGTTACACAGATAGAAGACTTGCTTTGGTAAACATTCATTTTATCGGCTTTAATAAAGGAGACATAGGCAGTATGGCAAAATGTGCTATGCTGAAACATTAGCGATACATACGAGAAAAGCTTGAAGTTAGCCGTCTTAATTTGTCAAATTTAATATACTTTTATTTATCAAATAAAAAAGCCGTGTCTACCCTCTTTGTCCACCATTGCATGCACTCGTGTCCAGTGTGCGTCGACAAACAAAACAGACGGGTCACTGATTCAGCTCACCAATATTCTATGATTTAGTGCCGTGGAGCACATATCTGATAGAGAGAAAATGCCTCTTATACTTTGATTGAAACCAATTCCAAAACATCACTGCACTTCTATTTCCCGACTTAAGGGCCATGACGGACTGTATTTAAACTGCCAGCCAGCTGCAAGTTGCAGTTTTTATGCGGTTGGCAGAACTGCATCGAAACTGCAAATGAACTGTGCAGTCGGTGCGCAGTTCACACGACTGCACACTGGCTGTGGCTATAACAACTGCACGCCGATTACATGCGGACTGTACAGTTCGTTTGCAGTTATGCCAACCTCATAAAAACTGCCTCCAAACTGCAATTTTGCTGCTGGCTTTCAGTTTAAATGCAGCCCGTCTCTAATAGAGCAAGGATCAAACAAGACACTGCTGATCCCCTTACTCGTAAAAGTTTATCAATTCCTTAGAACTAACGTATGTTTTATTCCTTTTATTCGAAGGTAAACGTTCCAATGAGAGATAAATACGACACATGTGCAAAGTGATGAAGGTTTACTGAGCGTGTTTAATTTAGGGGTAAGAATTGGACAAGCTATTATTATTATCAATAGTCTATATTTATTGGTATCACGTGACGTAGTTAATAGCATTCATGTCTATTATAGAAATAAAGTCGGATTTATATTTATCTGATGTGTCGTCGTAGAGTGATGCATCGTTTTCAGATATTTAGTAAACTGTTATTACAAGTATACATTTTACCATGGGGGTATTTTACCTGTGGACAGCTGTAAGCATCTCATCTAATTGATAAGCTTCTCTATTCCTTCCTTTCTCGCTGAAGGCAGGAAATAAAGAAACATGGAGATATGTCGAACGTTAAGAGACTATAGCTCTAAGACTTAAAGAGACACAGGTACAGGTACAGTCGCACAGGTAAAACAACCGATAACCGTTCTGATGCCTCACGACACGACACGCCATACAGACGTAAATCCGACTTAAATCGTTAATATATGAGTAGATATTGAAAAGCTAAAACCGTTCGCCTTTTGTGCGATGTACGTTAGTACGGAAAATTCTTAGATACACACAGGTCATTTATTGGTGCGGTAACTGCTGTTTCAGTCCGAGTGACGGTTGGTGCTCATTAGTGACAAGGAATAATCAGTTTTGAAATTGGGTGGCCACTGTGGACAGTATTACCGCTTTGTCGGGTATATGCTCCAAGTTTAGCGCAGTGGCTGTATGCCTAGTGACGCGTTGATTATACGCTTCGTCATCAAAAGCCGACCACTGACACACCTGCGGCAGGGCTGCGGGGCAGTTCTCGCGTCAGTAGAGATAAAGCCACAACCGAGATATATCAAAAAGAGCTGTCAGATCCCGTCAAAAACTGTAATTTAAAATTTTTTTTTTAAAGTTCAAGTGTTCCACAGCTTTTAAAATAACTAAACTGTCACTTCGTTAAATGTAAAAATGTTTTCAGATTTTTTTAAATCTCTTAGATAAGAACTATCGAATAAAAATATAAATTACACAATTTCAAAAACTTTACCTACCTAATAATATAAGTATAAGAGCATTTTCGCATTATCCGATTCTATATCGATATCGGAAGCTGATACGATATTAGGTCAAGTAAAATGTATGAAATTTGTATCTGTCTTTCACACGAACAGGCACTCCCAAGTCGAATATCGGATATTAAGTATTATATTGATTGCATTTAACTTGCCCCGGTATTTGATCGGCTTCCACTAATAATATCGAATCGGATAATGCGAAAAGGGCATAAGGCATTGACATCGGACACGGACATGGGTTTTAATTATTATTTCTATCCAAAGGTTGTCTGGAAGAGATCGCTCTCAAGCGATAAGACTGCCTTTTGGATACCTATATTTAAGATTTATCTGTAGTTCTGTGACATTGTAATGTGGTATTCAAAAAACACTGCAGCATCTTATTGTTGTTTGTTTTTGTGTTTTGATTTTTATATCACTGTGTGTATTCGCTTTAACTTTTAGGTCTTTACCTTATACTTCTAAAACCAAAATCCAGGGACGAGCATTGGGAGAGCGTGTCTAGAAAACACCGCCCCAGTTCACGTATTGATTAATTACCTAAGAAACCTACGATAGAAATCCATAATAAATGGTATGAAATAGTTTCACAACAAACCACTATGATTTATCGTCCCTGCCCACTTCTATAATCCACAAAGCTTCTCACACCTACTGACACCTACAATACCGACAATACCGACAATAGGGAATCCTTAACGAATTGAGAAACCTCGTAGGTTTATCGAGGCTATTGTAGAATCAAAACAAAGAATTCATATCAAGTTAACTTATCGATTAACGATTTAACGATCGATTACATTTGCCCGCAACTTAGTCCGTCTAGATTTAGGATTATATACTATTAACTTTCACCTATCTTTTAACCACCTTAATGGCGAATTTTCTAATAGTCTTTTCTTACTGCACCTGAGTACTTTCTAAGAAAGGTATGTTAAAAATTTCATAATTGCGTAGTTGACACCAAAAACCAAATATATTGAAAGTGTAAAATTGTTGTAAATCGTATCCACAAAAAGTATGTTAAAAATACAATAAAATACTCAACAATAAAATAGGGCCCATTCAACCTTTCTCGTTAAAATTCACACATACCTATGTATTTTTTTATCATTATTAATGAACTTTTATAAATAGGTATGTTTTGAAAGTATGGTTTTATTTTACTAATTTCATTTGTAAACAATTAATAAAACCCTAACATAAAAATATGTTTTGGAACGTACTTACATATTTTTATTTTACTGAGAAAAGTCGAGTGGGCCCTATTTTTACCCGACTACGGCAAAGCCAAAAGGAAGGGTTATTTTTTAAGTAGTATATATTTATAGGGGCTATAGCAATTTAAAAGCGCGAAACCACCTGAACCACTGTGAAACCTTCGCGCACAAATATTCAAAACAGCGATGGCTCATTGAGAAAGGGTTCTACAGTGGCCCAGAATTAAAATGGACTCTCCATACCTACAAAGAAACAAAGAACTATTGCCGTCATATATTACAAATCTATAGGAGTAGGTATATATCGAAAATCGCAACGGATCCAATGCAATTGCAGCCGCAATAGTTCAGAATCGTAGAGAAAATTGAATCGGGCTACAACTCGAAACAAAGTTGATTTGTAGGACGGAGAACGTCGAAAGTCTCGGAACGACGTTTTGTAACAGCGACGTCAGAAAAAGCAAAAGGGTAAATAAAGCCCGATACTTAGGGTTTGTTTCACAATGTTTGGATAAAAGTTATTCGCCGGATAAGTTTCATGTTAACTTTATGGCGCTTGTTATTAGAAGGAGCAATTCCTTATCCTTAAGTTTTAACCAGAGACTGTGAAACAAGCCCATGCAAAGATTATTTATCGTTGCACATTATTATATTATATTTTAATCTATTATTTGTTTACACACACAAACATTCAGTGCAACAATAAAAATCGTCAGCAAAAAAGGTTATATGTATATGGAAAGTGAACATTTTACCAAAAAACCTATTTTCTTTTAACATGTTCTTCCTATCACGAGTAACTGCGGCTCGTTTTTCGCTATGTGCTGTATCTGATTACTCGATTAGTACGTCTCTTTTCTACTATATTAGTGAGAAAGAGAGACGTAGATAAATCGAATCGCGGACTCGTTTTAGCTGAAGTGGCGTAGTGCGACAGCCGTATACCTGTGGCCCGTTCCACGAAGCTACAAGAACGAAGCACGAAGCTATAATGCCTGGCATTACTGACCAACGTTGCCGGTTTAGACTTGTAAACTTGTAACTTGTAGGTAGCTTCGTGAAACGGGCCACTGGGGGATTATTGTCTAAGCGCAAATAGCGCCGAGCTCGATGACGAGACAGCACCTTATCTTGGTTATACTTAGTAGAAAAAAATACGTTAGTTACCGTTATTTAACCAAATATCTGGTTAACTACCGATCGAAAACGGTAAAAAAAGGTACCTACCTACTATTCTTGATGTTTCTTTTTATACTTTATGTCTTTAGGTAGGTACTTAAAATAAGGCAAACATAATAGTCACGTGACTCGGAAAATCACCCAATCAAGTCAACCTTTTGGATCTGTGGAAACCCAAACGATTGAATTGATTGGTTGATTTGCCAAGTCGTGTGACTTATTTTGTTTACCTTATTTTAAGTACCTAAAGAAAAAAACTATAGTCATTTATCGTAAACGTAAAATAATTAATGTAACTAATAATAATAATACAAACTAATACTATAAAAAATCGGCCAAGTGCGAATCACAATCGAAAAATATACAGTCAAGGAAATTGAAACATGTACCACCGTAGAACCTAGTCGAAGAGACATACGCATGACATTTGTATGACATAGCCTGGCGTTTAACGCGTCGCGTCATTGCGATAGGGTTCTAAGGTGGTACGTGAATTTATATTTCCCCTACTGTACTGTACAGTATAATATACTTATCATATAACCCTCCCTCAGGCAGCCGGGCAAACGTTAATAACGAATGAGCCCTTTTTCACCGCTCGGTTAAAATTGTTAATAACCGGCTTCGCATCTATAGTCTTGGTCTAGCAAACTGGCACTAGTGACAGAGACAGCGATGTCTCGACGTTGCGCTCGTCGCTGTCGCACTTAGAGAATAACGAGGCAGGTGAGCCGCGATCGGCAAAAACTGCGAATGCTGATGGATTGCGCGCTTCGGCTTAGCATCACGACATTGGTTTATTGCGTACACTCAGCTAAGCAAACAAGTATAAATCCTATAATATTATATATTTGAAAGTTTAGATGTTTGTTCATAATAATATATTAAATGTGAAACTTTAGACATTTGTTAATCAATTACGCATTATAAACCGCTGGATGTATTTAGATGAAATTTCGACTGTCCCAATAAAAACGTTGGATCTACAGGATGACAATGTCTTAAATTTCTAACTTAAGAAAAGTAGGTACATATAAAACACAAGCTTCTTTAGCAACGTTTTGTAGACGACTTTGATAATTGGGGCAGGCCAGTTTTGGCAGACAGACAGAACATGTCCTGACAGGACACGGGTTTTTTGGGTGGTAGGACCTTGTGCAAGGTCTGTCCGGATCACTACCGCCATTTTGCTCGCTAAGCCAGCCGCAAAGCAGCAGTGCGTGCACTGTTATGTTTCGGCGTGGAGAGCAAGATAGCTGGTGCAATTACTGGCACAAGAGGTATTCCATCTTAGCCCTCTGGGTTGGCAACGCATCTGGAATCTCCCTGGTGTTGCGGGTGTCTATGGGCGGTGATCACTTACCATCTAGTGACCCACTAGCTCGTTTTCCTTCCATTGTTGTTTTAAAAAAGAGGTTTCGCAGAGTAACAAAGTAATTTGTGCCAGTTTGTTGATTTGGACCTCCGCAAAGTAACACCTGAATCTATTTACTATTTTAAATAAAAAGACGATAGAAAGTTTAGACAATTAATGCTTCTAAGGCATTACTCATAAATACTGACTAGTGTTAGCGACAGGCTCATCCGACCTCCATAGAATACCTCAATTGTCACAGCTTTTTGAATATTGTTTTCCTTGGCAGTCGTACGTCGTTATTTCTAGTGTCTTTACCGTTTCTTAAATGTATTTTATTATTAGTTCACAATATTGATTTATTTTCGAGCCCGACCGCCAACAACTAGCATAATCCAGTTTGCAGAGGCAGTCTCCGCGCTCCTTTGAGACATGTCTAGACAATGTGCTAAAACCTAGTTAGACTTGTGACTTTGGAACTGCTGTCCGATGTGGACATTTAGTGTTATTATTTAACTAGCGCCCCGCCCCGTCGCACGAGTGCATAAAAGCCTCAAAATCCGTTGCGTAGTTTAGGAGTAACCCGCCGAAGATATGAGGACATTTCAGAGGTGGATAGAAGTGGAAGAAGATAAAGAAAGAAAGAAAGAAAGAAAATGTTTAATTCAGCAAAGAATAAGAAACAAAGAACAGTTACAAAATAACACGGCTGATGCTGAAAAAGGACCTTACTCAGCATATGCTGCTGCAAGCAGCAGCGCTGATTTTCCGTGGGGTCCTGAACTGACAAAATGGAAAAAAACTTAAAAATTACCTTAAACCTAAACCTAACAGATGACGCCATGCTTACCATGACCGTATGGTCCTGTATTGCTTCGCCTTTCTAACAGAATAATTAAAAAAGCTAATGTCACTCTCTAATCTGTGACACCAACTCAACCTAACGTTACATGCTTACGTTCAAACAATTATAAAAAAAAAACCAATCAGAAAGAAAGAGCACAATCAAAGCAGCATATTCCCCGTTTTACGTGATCGTATACTATGCATTATTATTTATTAACCCGACTGCCGCGCCATAAGGAAGGGTTATCCTTTAACCTTATAAAAACTAAAACCAAGCAGGCGACAGAAGATTCCACATCTTTGGGATACAAATACAGCTACAAAGTTCATGTAATATTTTACCTAACCTTTCAACCTTTTATCTACACGTTTTAACTTATCATGTAAACATAATAAGTCGAGGCTGGAAATAGGAGAAGTGATTTATAATGTGTTCTTTTAAGATGTTTTATGTCAACGATAAAACAACGCAATAATGTGCAAATAAGGCCTTTCATATAAACACTTTACTTCGCGAAGATCTACCAATAGCGGACCAAACGTGATGAAATTCACTCACTTCTACAGAAACTCAATAACTAATAAATAGTGCCATATCGAATGTGTACCAGTTGTTTACGAGACCGACTGTATGCGCCGTAAAGTCCCGCCACACGGTACATTTTACGGCCAGCGCCGAGAATCGTAAAGGTTTTCACACATTGTATGTGGTGAAATAATAAATAGGGGGTAGAACTTTGATACTATATGCCATATCGTCAGCGGTTCCACACAGCCCAGGGTGTCTAAATGAGGTAAATTCAGGGTCCAATTTCATAGACGCGACTGGCGACAGGTGACAGGGACAATTCGGTATACATTGCTTGCTCACTATGATGTTAAGTCTGTAAGTCGGTAACGTTACTGGTCGACACAGTAATGTACGGCGAATTGTCGCGTAAGGCGGCGAATTCAAACGTCAAAATTTAGCGATCCTCAATGTCAAACCCATACATTCTGTCGTTTCTACAGCTGGGTGGTTTAATTTATCCTTCACACGTCTCTGTCTAACTTCTATCGTAAGAGTGAGATCATGTGAGGGCTATAGAGAGTTTTCAGATTATCCGATACGACATCGTTATCGGAAGCCGATACGATATCGGCGGAAGTGAAAATGTATAAAATTTATCGGATCCGATATATTTCAAGAAAGGTCATAAGAAAGGTCAAGTGAATGTTCCAGGCAGGGGTTCCACTCCGCACTGGAGGTACGCTCGGACGCCTTGCCTACAGAGTAGCCAAATCTCAGTAGGTTGTTGGCTCCCCGCGCGCCCGCTTGCTCGCCCTCTCTGTGTCAGTGTAATTGAAAACGAATTCCGCGCAACCCTAACGTGTCACCGGAAGTTGCGGGGGGAAGGCGGACGCGGGCGGCGCGTTCCTTTTGACGCTAGGCGCCTGGCGAATGTGTATGGAGTAATATGAATTTTTCATGCGTATGTCCATAAAGTTGGAATTCGTTTAATCGTGGTCGTACAAGAGAAATTTCTGTACGTTAGTAATATTATTTATTCTGTGATTATAATCTCTCAACACCTTAAGAGTTGCGCCTTTTGGTACGGAACCTCAAAACTAATTGAAGCGTTAATTAATTACCTACCTATACCATAAAGGCACTACCTGTCGCCCATACCGCGTTATCACCCAACCGCACGCAATCGCCCTTAAGTCCGTGACGGCGCCGTAATTCCGTGACGCGGAGGTAATGCCGTGACAAATGTCCGTGATTTCCATTCCCCGGACAGGAATAACGCTTCCTTCAGGAAGTCAATTGATGAGATTCTGAGGAAGCAGCGCCGTTCGTTAATTCTTTACCATGAGCCGTTTGACGGATTGTTACTGATGGATCTTCAATAAGTCCCTTTAGTTTAACTTATTTACGTTTAAGATCTCAAATAATGTACTTTGTTAAAGGCCGGGCAACACTAGATACGTATTCAGCACGGCACCAGTTCGCTTCGTAAAGCTGCGTTACGTTCACGCAACGCAATTTGGGAAGTTAATGATATCGCGTTCCAAACGGTTATTGTAATAAAAACTTACATACAAATACTACAGCTGAATATAACATTATACATGTAATCAAATCAAAATCAAATCAAAAATAATTTATTTGTTAAACATAGGTAAGCAAGTTAATACTTAGATGTTACAGTAATGGATTCTTATCACTATGTCTTGCCATATGGCATACAAATAGCTAAAGATTTACATGCAACATGCATTAGGTACAGGTACACAAACGATGAGCGAATTGTTTCGATTATTTCATAAAGTAAAATCCTAAAAAATCCTAAAAAGAGTCCGTCAGATATTCCTGGACAGAATAATAAGCTTTCGCGGTCAGAAAATCACAGAGTACTACTTTGAATTGTGTAATGTTCACTAGTTGAAGTATACATTTAGTACATTTAGATGCCATAGATACGTATAAATTTAGTAAGCAAACCCAACCCGGGCTCCAAAGAAAACCAGAGTTGCTACAATCGTCTCGTGTAGCAACCCGTGCTGAGTGGAGATCCGTTTTGTGGTGTCAAATTGTGTCATCGATAGTTAAGTTGTAAATATTCTGTAAGTTTGCTTTTGTAAATGGTGGGACTTTATGAGACTAAATAAAAATATTTTCTTTCTTTCTTTCAAGTAGTACCTAAGTACTAAGGAGTCACTTAAATTTGAAGTGGTGTTTGAGTTTGAAATGAAATGAAAATGGAAAATGTAGGTTCTTTTATGTCTGATTCTACCAGCGCATCGGAAAATGGAAGGTTCTGCAAAGAAGTGACGCAAGGAACTCATCAGTTTAAGCTTTTTGCTTTCCATATCTTTTTAAAACAAAATTATTAAATGATTAATTCGTACGAATGGCGTACTCAATGAACTACTCAACTCAACTCAACAATGAACAACTCGTGTGGAAGCGGAGGAGGGTGCGTTTTTGCATGAACACATATATGTCGCACAGACGCAGCTAACTTGCACGAGCATGGCACTGGTTTCGCGGAGTAGCAAGGTAATTTGTTCCAGTTTGATAAAATTATTAAACAGTACAAATGCAAATTCTCCCGAAATGTTTGCCCCGTAAACTGTATAATAACGGCCTGGACTACAGATTTCAGTCCTATCTGAGATCAGGAATTTCAGATATTCCTCTTTTAGTACAATTAGATCTCTGTTCCGTTGTAAAATGTAAATTCGTCAAGTTATATATAGAAAGACACTTGTTTTGTGTACCATTGTAAACTGAGAACTATAAAACGTCTTATAAGCTATACAATTGAATGGACGGTATATCCAGGGACGGAATTAAACTCGTCTACTGTCCTCGTAAACGGCAAATGAGATTTCGTCACGTTTATTGAATTGTAAAGTTTATTTTCGCTAATATTTGATGGGGCTATGTCTAGCTGGTTTATAGGTTTTTAGCCGGGTATTGGCTGTGAACTTTTAGCCTTCATTTTTAGGGTTCCATCAGGCCTCTTTTGTCCATTGGGCAATCTAAGCAAGTGCCCAAGGAATCGTGGTTCATGGGGCTAGTTCCTGCCAGATCGTCAACCTACTCATTTTGCTTATTGTTAATGAATTGCCAATTCCGCCACATTACCAACTATCATTACCTACCTACTTAGTAATTTAATAACAAATGGCGCCATCTCTCGTCAGCTAACGATCATTGAGTAGTGACCAAGCTGAATGAGATAACTTGATTAAGTTTCACGTAGATGACGCCAAGGGTAGGTACTATGCCTTAAAAAAATCAATGTAATAGCCGTATAAACGAAGTACATTGAAAAATTCGCGAGTATGATAATATGGCGGAATGAAAAACGCAAGGCACGGAATGCTGAGGTTGAAGTTGCAGGTTCGAGGCCTGTCATTACCTTAATTTTTCTTTGTGTTGTCATTAAATAACAGCGTTTAAATTTAATAAGTTGAATGTTTAAAAAAATAAATGAAAATGGTAAGAAAATTCGGTTACAAATATTTCGATGAAAATAATGCAGGGTTTACGGATTCGAGAAATCGATCTAGCTAGGTTTCACTTCTGAGAATATTCATTCGATCGTAAATAAGTGTCAGTAAAAGCTATTTACCTGATGTGTCCCACACGGAGAAGTTGACTCTAAAATCCGCTACAGTACATGTGTAGCCATACTTCTCGAAGCCAGTCGGACTGTACGCCTGTAACAAAACACCAACGGTAAATATTTAGAATAGATGTCGCACGCTTAGTATTAAAGTGACCCATTTCTGAATAATACACGTCCCAAAATATCACCTTAATTAAAAGTCATAGGGTTTAATTTTGGGAAATATCAAATTCAGAATTGAGTCACTTTAATACTAAGCGTGCGATGTGTCAAACAGCACTATCAGCTAATTTCATTCATAGACAACTGTAGAACATTTTTTACGGGTGGTAGGACCTTGTGCAAGGTCCGAACGGATCGCTACCACCATCTTGTTCGCTAATCCAGCCGCTAAGCTGCATTGCTTGCACTGTTGTGTTCCGGCGTGGAGAGCAAGACAGCCGGTGTAATTACTGGCACAAGAAGAAGAAGGCTTCCTTCTTAGCCCTCTGGGTTGCAAATAACATCTGCAATCTCTTTGGTGTTGCGGGTGTCTATAGGCGGTGGTGATCACTGACCATCAGGTGACCCACTTGCTCGTTTGCCTTCCTGTTTCATAAAAAAAAAACATTGTCGCAATGTACCATCGCCGAGATATTATGACATTCATTTAGAAGTCATTGTGGCATTCACTGTGAAGGGGTTCTACAACGGCTTTGAAACAAATTAGATCACCGTACACCAGCGAAACTTATCCACATTTTTAAATGACTAGCGAATCGCCCCGGCTTCGCACGGTTTCAATCGGGATGAAATGCATATAAAAACCTTCCCAGTAAAAATCTCTAAATGACAGTGAAAACCGCACCAAAAGCCGTTGCGTGATTTAACAGGAGAAGGCGGCCGAACATACACTATAAGAATCTCGGTCAGACAGGAAAAAATCAACAGTGGAAATTTGAAATGTCATAAAGGACGTCCATGTCCCTTAGCGTCCATTACGACTTTTGAGTTCTTCGCTATCGCAATAGCGATTTTACTTTATACTATCCTACTAATATTATAAACGCGAAAGTTTGTTAGTACGGATATTTGTTACTTTTTCACGTAAAAACTACTGAATAGATTTGGATGAAATTTGGCACAGACATAGTTTATAACCTGGATTAACACATAGGATACTTCTTATCCCGTAAAAATGCTTAGTTTCTACGGGATAGCGATAAGTGCGTTATACGCCGCCGTGACGTCATGAGCAGCAAAGCAACTAATTCTCAATAATTTGTCCAGGAAATATTGCAGATTGCATGTTGGGTGCACGTTGGCTTGATTCAATTAAACAAGTATACGCGGACGAAGTCGCGGGCAAAAGCTAGTGTAAAGATAAAGAAAAGTATTTAACTTGTATTTCAATTAACAAAACGTGATTTTTGTCCTTATTACCTTTATACGCGAAATATCAACGAAATATATGGAAATTGTGCAAGACCCTCGCCCTAGAGTTCCCAGGAGCACAGAAATTCAACGCCGTATTCAGTAATAAGATGATATTTGCGGTGAATTTACACCTCGCGTGGTAATTAGTGGAGTCGGGACGAGGTATTCCCGGCGTTGTGGAGTGTTTCTACTTAGAAAGTTAGGAACGAGCGCACTATACTGATGTTCTTCATTATAACCATTAACAGAAAATGTAGGGCGCTTAAAGTTTGTTTTATTTGAAAGATAATTAAGAATAAGTTGTAAAAACACAAGGCTTTGATCGGGTCGAGAATCGAGTCAAAATTCAGAAGCCTAGTTCACTTGTACCCGTCTCTAGGTATACCTTAAGCCTGTGTTTTTGGTTTCACGTGTATCTGCTTCAAAGTATATTGTACCTTACTTTTATAGTGGTAGAGCCACACTATAGTCAGTTATAGGTTGCAGTACTAATGGGCACCACAAATACTGCAGAGTCACCGTTTTTTTTATTCCCTAGTGCTTTTCCCGTCACTTAATTCGGGAAAGTGACTGCCGTCTGACCTCCGTAACCCTTGCACCAGGCCGACAGGATCGTGGTTACACATATTTACACGAGTGTGCAGGTTTCCTCACGATTTCTATTCTCTCTGCGTGTCTATCTACCTAGTGTCATGAGACAGGGACTCCTATAGAGACAAACTAAACCTGGCCGGTCATGTTAGGGCCATAGCGATGATATATCCTGTAACTTGGTATTTATGCAATTTATAATGTAACTTTTTATAGGCTGAATAAATAAACTAAAGTAAGATTAAGCCAAACTTTCCGTGTACACATATACGAGTAATTTAGATTTAGTCCAGCCTTATAATTTTATCTTCTATTATGATATTATGTAATTGACTGTAACTTGTTTTGCGAGTCTAAATAAATATAGTATAGGCCTAAAAAGCTCTAAGATACTCGTATTCATCGTACCCTTTGAGTATTATCATTATAACTACGTCTAATAATTTCGCGTGATAATTGGATGTTAGAACAAAACGCGAGCGTTTGGATCCCGCCAGCGAACATAAATTTGTAGATAACCATGTAGTTAATTTGGAAGATCTGTAGGGACTTAACTTGTCATGTTTTGTGTGACTATTTAATTTTAGTACAGTATGATGTTGTCGTTGTTTCCACATTTGTTAGGACTGATAACAAATTCAACTTTACCGCATTAAGGAATATTTTTTTAATGACCATGGGCTACAAACAAGAGTTTAAAAAATGAAGTATCTACCTACTTTCGCTATAAATTGATCATGGCTTATAGTTCATACCATTTTTATTTCCTATTAAAAGCACTGTCTACTTGAAAAACACTTACAGGGACGATCCTTTGAAAAAGCACCGAGATAAGTATTCGTTTTAAAATCATTTTAAATTCCCGACTGAATAACAAGGAGACCAATTAAATCTACATAAAGTCAATAAGTCTATTTAATGCCTTTTAAATAGAGGAATATCGGAACCATCCGCTGTTAATGAGCTACATGCGACAAGTTTGAGGGAATTTCAAAGAGCTGGGACACATTAGCGAACATTGCCAAGCTAGGAGGTCTGTTGTTCAACTCAATCTTCGGCGACTGTCACAAGTTAGACATAGGAACTTTGGGAGCACCTTGCACGAGCAAAGCGATATAATGTGTTTGTCGTACTATATATGTTGATGTTCTGTGAATGTCACACATAGTTTAAATGCACTGGCTCCTATACGCCAAGCTTCACCTGTCTCGTAAGTAACCAATATCGAAAAAGTTACTGCAAAAATTTATATTACACCTTGTTGAGTTTATTGTCGGTATTTTCTCATTAATAGTTTTTTCGGAACCGGTAAAGTTTCTTATATTCATAAGTGCTTCCGGTAAGCCTAATCTGGATAAAGATTTTGACTTTGACTTTGACTTTGAAATGTAACTGTTAGCTTAGGAAAATTTACAAGCTTTTGCTCGTGACAAAGTCCGCATTGTTTTTAGATTACTACTAACTTACACCCCCTTCCAACCCCCTTAATGATCTACATTCCGAAAATTTTTAGCGCACCTTTACGAGACTCGGAACTTAGAGTAAACCATTTTTGGGGTGATCACTTCCAATTAAGCCTGCTTGTTTACCTCAATTTTTCATAAAATAAAAGTTGTACTATTTATCTATTCTGTGAAAAGGCGTGAACCTTGTCCGCCCTCGCTGCCTCTCTTGCCTTGAGCGCCTAGCCGCGTGCACCGCTTCGCTCACAGCGATGCAACTTGCAGCTAGCTACCCTAAAGGCAAATGGTTATCGGAAAGGCAAGACAGGCTATTAAGCTTTTATTCTGACTTGAATGTTGAGTGAGGTGCATTAAATCATATCTATAGTAATAAAATGCTAAAGTAACTCTGTCTCTATTTGTTACATTCTAACGAAAAACTTGAACTAGAGTGCTATCTTTGAATCTCACCGGGTGACTAAAATAACTGTTTTTCATAGAGATTCGACCGTTTTGGTGAGCTTTAGTCCCTTGTGGGGCAATTCTCGCGGCAGTAGAGATGAAGTCACACGCGACATAAGCCAAAAAGAGCTTTCAAATCCATTCAAAATCTGTCATATTTTGACACGTCTTGAACGTCAGATGAATCTCGATGAGCGCCAGAATTGGGGGCCTGGTGAGATTCAAATATTGCATCTCAGATCATGTTGTGATTTGGCAAGAAATAATTATGCAGATTCAGGATGATAATATAGGCTTCTTTTTATATGGGAAAACTGGATAATATTCGCGGAATAGCGCTATGAACTACGCCGACAATACTCTGTAAGAAATATGTTCCGATATAGCGGGCAAAGACAGCTAAAGTCGTTTTCCCGACATCAATGAAAATGGTGCAATTGTGGAATGCAGAATAAAGTTATGCTTTATTTATACGAATATAAACTTGGTTGTCTAGAACGGGTTGCCTGTAGTATCTTCTCAAATGTAACATCGTTGCGTACAACCATATACGCCAGCGATGAAGACTGGAGTTCCTACAAATAGATTCGAACGCGAGATATTTATTGATGTATTGGTATATATGGTTTTACAACGTGCTAATTAGAAAGAATAAATACTGAATTGAGGGTTATCGTAGAAGGTTAATGTTGCTAATCAAACACCGTTGCTATGCCAAATCGTTTATTGATGAAGTATGTGCATATCTTAAGGATTCGCGGGCGTACAAACGATACCTAGTTTAGATTAAGGTAAGCGACATCTAGCGGTCATAAAGTGAATCGGCTACAACATTCTCCCGCCTAAAATGACAAAAGGTCATTTTCTGTATCTAAGGTAAAAAGTTTACTTTATGCTACCTACGACTCGATTCAAACACTTTCACTGATTGTTAATGCACACACTTTAGTCAATATAACTTAATTCTTCAGTGGACTGTATTTTCATGTTATGTTTCATCTTTGTATAATACTCGGCTATTTCAATCGTCATCTACTTTTATCTAGCATTTTGTGGGTCTTTGACTTATCCAAGGTACTTTATTTCTTGTGCCATCTGTATACACGCCGTGAGTGCAGTGCTTCGCTCTTCGTGCGTAAGGTAAGTAGGTAAGTATTTTATCTTTTGTTTTTCTAGGAACAGCCATCTTCAACAATATGCAACAACGCGTACAACTTCGTCTAAGGAGGGGAATCTTTTCAATAAGGTAAGTTTTTATTTATTCTCATTTGTTACTAATATTGTTACTATATGTTTCTGTTTTTCTAGCGCAGTATCTATAGGTTTTTCCTTTTCTAATATAACTTCTCTTTGTTTTAGATTATTCGGGCCGGTACACTAAATCTCTAGTAATCTTAATTTTTCCTCTTGAAGCTGGATCTGGAGGATTATGTTTGATGTTTCTGTAAAACCAGTGTTTAGCATCTGATCTCTCAATAGTCTCCATGACTCTTTTCTTCACAAACGGTTTCCACTTCATCGCATCGCCGTGTATCCATGCTAATGCGAGTTGACTGTCTGACCAAATTACTCCCAGTGTCTTCACTCTGTTGTATTCTTCCTTCCTTGGGTTTTTCATAGCTTTCCAGCGATTAAGTGCTCTCTTTTTGCTATTTTCTGGTAAGATAGGTGACTCGTTTCTCAATTTCCAGTCTACTATATCGTTTTCGTTTTCATCTCTTGTGCTAGTTTTCTCGTACAGCTCCTCTACTCTTTTCTCTTCTGCCGTCAGTTTGTCTGGTTCTTCCTCTAATGTCTCTAACTTCAAGGATCTTCGTAGCATGTTGTTCAACTCTACATTCAGATGCATACTAATGAATGGTTTGTCTCTTTTGAGATCTTCGTTTTCTGTAATTTTCCCTGATAGGATCCATCCCAGGTGTGTTTGCAAGGCTATAGGTGAACCTGGGGTGCCTTTGATGAGACCAGGTTGTATGACTTTATTGTATACTTCTACTCCCAGAAGGATATCTACGTGACCAGGTTGAAAATAAGTTGGGTCAGCTAGTTGCAGGTCTTTTAAATGCTCCCAGTTCTCTATGGTAAGTTTCTCGGATGGCATGATGCTTGTGACGTTCTTTACTACATAGGTTTTGATTTTCATCTTTTTCTCAGGGTTGACTCTCGATGATATCTCAATATCTGCTGCAAACTTTATGGGTGTTCTCATCTGGCTAAGCCCAGAAACGTGTCCATTCACGTGTATTCTCTTAAGGCTCATAGTTTGAGCTGCAGACTCTGTGCTGAATGACTCTTGTGAACATGGGTCCAGTAATGCTCTCAACACAAACTCTCTTCCTTGCTCGTTAGTGACTGTTATTTTTGCTGTTGACAACAATGCTGTGATGTTCCCCGTTGTTAAATGATTGATGATCTCTTTCTCTCTTGGTTGGTATCTCGTATCTCTTTCGTGTATCTCTCTATTTCTTCTCTCTTGTGTTTCTCTGTTTCCTCTCTCGTGTGTCTCTCTGTTATCTCTCTCTTGTGTCTCTCTGTTTCCTCTCTCGTGTTTCTCTCTGTTATCTCTCTCATGTGTCTCTCTGTTTCTTTTCTCTTGGGTCTCTCTGTTTTCTCTCTCTTGGGTCTCTTTGTTTTCTCTCTCTAGGGATTGGCTGGATGTATAACTTCTGTGCAACAGTGAATGATGTCTTCTTCCACAGGTGTGACATGATGACTTGTTCCTGCAATATTTTACTGGATGACCAGGGGTGAGACAGTTAAAGCACAGTCTCTCATTCTGTACGATAGCTGTTTTCTTCTCAAGTGTTAGTTGTTGAAACGCTTTGCATTGGAATAGAGGATGATTTTGTTTGCAAAATCCACATTTAATCTCCGCAACAACAACAAATGATCTTGACTTGATTGCAAGGTAAGGCTCACTCTGGTTTCTGTTAGTGCTTATGCATGTGCTTGTATTCGGTATTGGTTGCATCATCTCTAGAACTCGGAACCGTTTCTCTAGAAACTTTTCAAACTTTGACATCGAAGGTAATTCGCTAATGCTAATAGTGCTGACTTCTTCTTCCCACTCTTTATGTGTCTCGGTGTCAAGTTTCGAAACTGTCAGATAAATGATGATTGTATCCCATGAATCAGTGTTCACATTTTGAGCTTTCAACTTATTCAGGCATTCTATCGTAGTATCCAAAATCTCTCGAATTGTTCTTGCAGTTGGATTGTTAATCTTTCTTTGATTTATTAATCTGTTCAGTATCGAATTCACAATAACTCTTTTGTTGTTGTATCTGCCTTGTAATGTGTTCCATGCTAATTCATAGTTACTATCCGTCACTGGTATTTGTTTCAGGAGTTGTTCTGGTTCACCTGACAGACAGCTCTTCAAATAATGCATTTTTTGAACATTGCCTAAGTTTTGTTTATTGTGAATGAGTGATACAAACAAATCATGGAATGACGTCCAATCTTGGTAACTTCCTGTAAACTGTGGAATGTTTATTTTTGGTAGCTTTATATCTTCGCTTGGTTGTTGTCTTGAAACTACTCCGCTTGTAGTCTGTGCAGTTGCTTCTAACATGTCCGTCAATTCCGCTTTTAGGTTAATGTAAAAATCTTCATATGCAGAATAATAATCATTCACGAAATATGGCAGGGTTTCCATGTCTTTCTTTTTTACAGCTTTAATAATGGATCGGTTTGTCTCCACGAAATTCTTCCAATACTCGTCTAATGTTTCTTTTCTCGCTTTGACGTAACCCCTTGTTAATCTCGCTTTGGGACATTTTTTGAAATTTATTTCGGCTTTCTGAATAATCCCCATTGCCTGTTCTTGTTCCGCTATCAATCCCAGCAGTTCTTCCGACATCTTGATGGTTTTATTTTTAGAGTCTGAATTTCGAAAATTTTACAAGTCCATAGAATAAATTCCGAAAAAATTACAAGTCCATAGTATAAGTTTCAAATTTTTTACAAGTCTATAGAATAAACCATACTATTTTTACTTTTATTTTTCTAAGTCCATAGAAAGAATTTTGAAAATTTTACAAGTGTTTTAATTTTTGCTCACTGAATTTACTAAGTCTATAGAATAAGTTTTTGAAATTTTACAAGTCTTTGACAGCACTGATTTTTTCTAAGTTCCTGACTGACGCTTTCACTGACACTGACACTTCACTTCACTGTACTTACGGTTTTTAAGGTCCAATTTCGCACTGACACTTCACTTCACTACTCACTGTCACTGTCACTGTCTTCAATCCGCTCGTAGACCACTTTGTTGCTAATCAAACACCGTTGCTATGCCAAATCGTTTATTGATGAAGTATGTGCATATCTTAAGGATTCGCGGGCGTACAAACGATACCTAGTTTAGATTAAGGTAAGCGACATCTAGCGGTCATAAAGTGAATCGGCTACAACAGTTAAGAGTAACAGAAAAGTTAGTGCTAAAAATTGTCGAATTGAAGAATTGTCGTGATGCGATGCAAAAAGAAAAGGTAACATCAAACTATGAGTTGGTACAGATTAAGAACCTTAGCACTGGTCTTACGTGCGTAACTGATTTAATTAAATGGTTGAAGATCTTAAAAATACTACGCAAGCCTAGGAGCAATTAACTTTATTTGATCTAAAGAATCTTCCATTAAAGTTAACAGACGCCATTAAAAAATACGGTGTACTCGTGTAATTTAATAAAGTGCGTCCGGATGCGTATGCAGTACGGCTCCAGAGACACGCGCGTGCGCACGCCGGTTGTAATGTGTGTAGGTGAGATGCCACTACGCTTGCGTTGCGTGCACGTAACTAGCTCCACGAAGCGAGCTGGAGCTGTGCTGCACACGCATCCGGTGTGGCCCGGCGTTTAAAGCTCGTCCATGGGTCTGTCCATGGCCATTCCGTATATTATTGCATGGTATAGTCAGGAGGATTCCACTGCGCACTGTAGGTATGTAGGTATAGGCAAATCGCAGTGGGCTGTCGGCTTGCCGTGCGCTCGCTTGCTCGCCCCCGCCGTTTCAATGTAATTGAAAACAAATGCCGCGCAACCTAGGGTGTCACCGGGAGTAGCGGGGGGAAGGCGGGCGCGGGCGGCGCGTTCCTTATAACTTGCGCCGCCAGGCGCATGGTGTATGAAGTAATACGAAGTTTTTGTGCGTGTTAATAAAGTTAGAATTCGTCTAATTGCAGTCGTAAAAGAGAAGTTTCTGTACGTTAGTACCATTATTTATTCTGTGGTATAGTATACAGGATGTAATATTATACAGAGCTGAGCATTCTTTCGTTCGCTCGCTCTCTCTCTCCGGTAAACTGTCAAAGCCGTTTGAGGTTAACAGTGCACGTCCGTTGGAAAAAAACTATAGAGTGCAATGTGTTATGTATTCTTTGTCTATGGAGCCTAGTGATGTCACTTGAGAGGTAAGTGGACACCGAGCCCAATCGAGTCCATCCGTTGACCGCCCGCATGAGACTACTAGAAACTTGATGCTTATACAAGTAGGTATACAATCTCTACCAGTTGTATCTTCGGGGCATCTCGCGTCAGTAGAGATAAACAAATGAATATTTTAGGACAATAACACTCCCAAACTGAGCAAAGCTTGTACTAGGGGTATACATGCATACTTAACGAGTATTTAGATAAAAACCGGCCAAGTGCGAGTCGGACTCGCGCACCAAGGGTTCCGTCTAGTATAAATTTCAAAGTTCTAGGTCAACGGAAAGTACCCCATAGGTTTTTGAGTGTCTTGCGAATGTATGAAACATGCGGCATGAACGGCCGTATCTTTTGACTGCTTTTACTTAGAAGTTTGATTTTTTCACGGCTCTAAGGGACTGCAGGCCTGAGTTTTTGATAAATATTAATTTGAACTCAATACCTCCACGCGTTCTTGAGAAAAATGGTCTTGACAGACAGACAGACAGACACAGAGATACAATTAACATTTAATAAACTAATAAATACAATACACATACCTAATAAATAAAATATCGATATACTAAATAAAATACATATATGTATACCAGTTATAAATAAATATTGAAAAGTCAAAAGAGTAGAAGGAAATAAATTTAAGGATACGGTGTAACCACACGTCATTCAAAGTCAAAGTAAAATTTTCTTTATTCAGATTAGGCTTACAGGAAGCACTAATGAATGTCATAAATTTTACCACCGGTTCAGAAAAAACCTCTGATGATAAGATCCAGACAGACTTAGAAGATCCGAAATACACGACGGTTCTAACATGTCCTAAGTTTAACTTATCCCCCCCTCCGGTTCCATTAACCAGTGTCATACATAATCATAACCACAAAAGGAACGCACATAGTAATCGATTAAACTTCACCGTCATGGTCATATAGGTCATACAGTACGTCACATGTAGTAAAACAAACAATATTTAGTATACAAAACGTCTTTAGAAAATAAGCTGCAAGTTTCTAGACTAATACTAGTTTTATTTCCCCCTGGCTTTCATTGAACTCCGGGTCGTTGACCCGAGATATATTGCCGTTTATACCAAGAGAAACACAGCTGGTAAATTGCAGTTCCGTCGAGAAAAATGCAGCTCTTAAGTGCTTGCGCTTTAAAGTTGTTTTGATTCTTGTATGTTATTTATTAATGAGTATATTTATGCTAGTTAATAGCTAGAGTTTCCGTGGTGAAGGAGTTATGTACTAAATAACAAACAAAGTGAATGGAAGGCTGCACTTCCGCCGAAAGATTGTAGACGATTTTTCGGTGGAATTCAGGTCAGTCGACGATTTGATGCACGAGGAATGCAAACATTTAACGTACAAAATAAAATTTGAATTATATTTCGGTAAAATTGATTTACAAATACTCAAACCGATTGTATGGTTATTGCGTGCGCTTTAGTATTGTTTTATTTAAAAAAAAAACATTTTTGGCAAATCGAAAATTTATCTTTTGTTTTTGGCAAACGAGGCTACGATAGCTTTATGGGAAGTCATCACCGCCGCCTATAGGAACTAGCGGCATTAGAAGTTTCGTTGATTCTTTGCCGGTCTTTAGGTGTGTGCCTCCGGATCTCGTATTCACTGTACGAAACGTAAGCAAGTTACTCTTTGTCAGTATTCGGTATTGTCTCAAATTTCCAAACATCATTTTTGTTTCACCGTGAAAATTAAGGTCAAAGTCAATGACGAATAAAGTATTTTAAACGCTACAACTTTCTTAAACGAAACTAAACTGTATGGTTGTTGACAAAACCCATAACTTATTCAGTTCCCACGGATGTAGCAGGTAGCAGACAGTTTTTTCTACAAACACTACTCAGTGATCTTAAAAACATGAAAGAAAGTAAAAAAAAATGGTGTTACCAATTAACAAAACGGTTTTAGAAGCATTCGTTCTGCGTAGAAACGAGAACTGGGTAATTAATGACTTGCGGTTTGAAATAAAACAGTTTAAACGGTGGACATCCGCAATATAAATCAACCTACAAGAAATCATCAAGGAATCGGTAAGTAAGAGATTTGTATTATAAGTTGGTGTTGGATTGTTTATAAATACAAAACAATACAAACAATACTTTTTAATTAAATGGACTATAAATAAAGTTACTCAACTCATTACTCAGTGGTTAAGTATTTTTTAACTTAAAGCGTTTCTTACGCACATAATATTGATAAATAATCGGGATGGTAGAGAAATAAAGTTTATCTATATATCTTCATTAATTTGTTGTTTTCTTTTGTTGTTTTTGAACTCTCGGTAAACGTAATTAAGTATGTGTGAACATCGCTAAAATTTAAAACAATTTTATTGATCTTTTGTTGATCGGCAACGCAAGCACTTATTTACTCTGACGCCATCTAGTTAAAGCACTTTAAAACATCCCTCAAGCAATCCACAAGGCGATTGTCTTCTTGTTTTATTCGTCCGTGGATGCCAATTTTACGAGATCAAATCCCTAGCTCAAATTGGAAGATTATTTATATTACAATGAACAATATTGGTTTTTCGCGTAACAAGCCAGGCATAGTTATGTATGCTACTCGATTGACAGGTTCTCGCACATGTCATAGTTATATTGGCAATAACTATGACATATTTCTGGCTCACTTTTAAATTGGAACTCGGTCGTAGTTTACATTGAAAATATCGAAATCACACATTCTGATTGAATTGCTGATAGAAATGTCACAAAGCAAAAATATCAATTTTGCTTGCATTTTTTATTTGAAAATAACTCTATTGCGCATTCCCTTTACAAAACAAATAAATAATATTTTTGACGAAATAACCATCATAATATCTCTGAAATATTTTTCACAGGATTGCATTTATAACGAAAAAAATATAGTAATGGTAAATATAAAATAGAACGTTCTCGCAATGTGGCATTGCTGAGATATTATGAAATTTATTCAGAAGTCATTTGTCAAAAGATTCTACAGTGCTTCAAATTATTTAATTTTACCTACGTAGTTACTGTACACTCAAAGGAAACCTGAATTGCTTCAATAACTAATCAAGATCCAGACCCCTTTTCAGTCTTCTCAAACGTTTCCCTCCTTCAAACGCAAGTAGCTTTTTAAGACTACAGTACAGGCAAAGGCGCTTACTTAAACAGCCAGACCGCGTTTCATTGCCATTTTGACGCCTCATTACAGCTAAACGTCATAAATTTCCGGCGGTTTAGCATTTCAGCGTATTTGTTTACATAATAATAAACGCTAAGCGTTAATTTGTACGATCTCATTGAGTTTAGTACATGAATATTCCGAAGTTGGCGTCACGGTTCCCAGAGCGCCATCTTGAATTAACATGCCGGGTGCCATTTGCTAATACATAATTGGGGGAATTATGAATGTTAGGGAGAAGATTAAGCGGAATAGGTACAGAAAATGAAGTCACTTGTAGCTTTAGGTGTTTTGAGAGGAGGATTAAAACTGCCTTGTTCTTGGGTAAACTGCGTCGATACGTCTTTTTAGTAGTTATATGATAGAAAAAAATACTCATAATAATTTCAAAGCGAAAACAATGTGAGCAAAATTTGAGCATCACATGAGATGGCTTCGTTTGCACATTTCAAACAGGTTTTTTTTAAATTGCTGCGTAATTTTCGAGTAATGTTGAAAAATAACCTATGAAGTTTGTAAAGTGAAAGAGAATTTTGTTTGTGAAGTGTTTGTGAGTGTTCTCAGAAATTTCAGTAAACTTTTACGTCGCAATTTAAGACAGTTTCATCGTCGGTATATCTCCCTACTCTACGAGTATGTATGCAAGTCAAACTTGACTAATTTAATTTTCGTTCCCGATTGCAAAGCAAAGGTTTGCTCTATCTTCATATTTCCCCATTTCCGTGTACACAAAAGCGCTCAAATGTTTTCGGTCATCGTCCAGTATTACGCAGTTGAGAGCAATTTCCTCTGACCTGATTCGAGGAGTTTCGCGGCGTCATGTCACATTACGACATATAATGGTGAAAATTAACTTAGTTGTGCACTAGAAACTGGAAATTATATTGTGCATGTATTTAATAAAAGCTAGACTATTTGGAGGAAGCCTGATACTGCGTTTCATAAGGGCAGTGATAGATCCGAAAGCTCATCGACTTAAAGGCCGCCCCCGCATCAGCGATCCCCTTGAAGTTGCTGGTTTCTATGCGGCGGGGATAACCCACCAGATGACCCGCTTACTCATATTCCTCCCTATTTTATAAAAAAAAAAACTGGACCAGTGGGAGTCTAATTCGCGTAACGAAGGTTCCGTACTTTGTATGGAGATAGTTGGTCAATCAGAGAATCGCATCTCGAAGATTCTTGATCGTTTTACGTCCTAGGTCCTAAGTTAAGATTTTTTAACGCTAAATTAGAACCTTTTTGGATGCTTCCTTTATTATGATTCTAGGTTAACGGGAAGAACCTTATAAGTTTTTACTTATTTGCTCTTCGATTGTTTTAAACTTTCGCGATTTTCACACATCGTTTTTCGGGACTTAAACGCGATAATATACTGTTTATTTGTTTACCTCGACGTTTCGGCCGCATTGCAGCGGCTGTGGTCACGAGCAGACTGAAGTGTAGGGTGTCACTGCTGTTTAGCCGCGCGAGTTATTTACTCTTGCTTGACAGATAGACGGACAAAGTGATCTTATAAGGGCTTCTATTTAGATACCTACGGAACCCTGAAAAGTAGGCACACATTGGTGTATAAATGAGTGTCTAGTGTCACGCACCAGTAGTGCCATATTGCTGGGTTATTTATTGTTATTGTAGGTTTTAGGCTCGGCGCCGGCCCGTGAAAAAAGCAATGTTAAAAAGGCCCCAAAATATATAGTTCTTTTACAATCTGCAGGGCGATCCTCGCGTTAGTAGAGATGAAGTAACCATCGAGACGTACCAAAAAGCAAAAAGACCTGTTCCTTTGAAAGCGGTCATTTCTGACATATCCCGAATGCATCTAATCACAAGAGGTATTCCATCTTATTCAAATAAATTTAAAATGCTAGATAATGACAATACAAAGAAAAATTACAGTAATGGCAGGACACGATAAACAGAGTGGCATATAGTTTGACGTTTCCTACCTAAAAGCTGTTTTTGTTAGAAGTAAAACCTCTGTATAGTCGACCGAGTAATTGCTTGACCACTTTTGAACCTTTTTCCTTTGTAATACGGTCGAAAAGTAGTCAAGCAATTTCTTGGTCGACTGTACTTGTACTATTATTTGTTTTGTAGTTACGTTATGCGTGTGTGTGTGTGTAGGCTGTATCTATTTGCTCCGTTTCAATATCGTTTAAACAGTGTCAAATGTCAGACAATAAGCAATCAACCAATCTAACAATTGGCCTATACTTGGTCTCTGCCGTCCAATCGAATCAAATCAGCTTAAGAGAAGTGTGAACCCAGCGCTCTCCCTACAAACGGCGATAAAGTTGTCCACCCTCTAAACCATAATCTATAGCCATGATTGTTTTGTATGTTGTCAGTATGCCCTAGAACTAGGTTTGTATGTTTTGATTTTTTGAATATTCTTAATAGTTTCAAAAATATTGAAGTTTTTGTGTTTTGTATGAAACTCCTAAGGGCAAATATTGTCAAATGTATGAAAAATATTTAGAAACCAAAACATACAAACCTAGTTCTAAGGCATAATGACATACCAAAAAATCATTGCCATAGGTTAAGGTTTAGAGGGTGGAAAACGTTATCGCCGTATATATGGGGAGCGCTTTTTCGGGCTGGGTTTACACTCCTCTTAACTCGGTTCATATTTGTAGCCGGAAGTATTTAGTATTCCACTTTTTACTTTCCCATGAATAAAAAGTACAAAATCACAGATGCCCAATAAACAATATTTTGATAGTTCACTGCACTCTTAAATATAGTACAAAATTCAACTCTGCGCATAAGAGTTTAAGTTTAAAATGCTTTGAGCGTAGGCAGTCAGTTGGTGGCCCTGCGCGTGCGATGTTGGAGGTCTAAAAGTATAAGGAGAGCAAAAAGTTGAAGGAAATGTCACAAAATCGTTCACTAAATTTGACAATCTCGTATCTACTCGAATTGCGTCTAGAGAGAACCAGCGCTGTGTTGTTTAACATAAGGTTGTTTTTGCTACCACATAATTCGGGTAGATAGAAAGATGAGAAATCGTTTTTGTCACCCAGTCGCTAATTTGATATAACGTGGGAATTTAGTTTAGTTTATGAGAGTATAATTTTGACGGTATTCATATAAATTCGCGTAATTTGACATGTTATGCAATTTATAATGTACTCGTAACTGTATAAGTTCATATACGACGATTTGACGATCGGATAGCCTAGTGGTTAATGGCCCCTGGCTATCAAACTTGAGGTACCAGGTTCAATTCCCGGGAGGGGCAAATTTTTGTATTATGAATACGAATGTTTGAATTGTTATGTATTTATTTATATATGTATGTTTCCTATAGGCAATGAATATAGTCACCATAGTACAAGCTTTGCTTAGGTTGGGACTAAGCCAATTGGTTTAAATTGTCCCGAGATTATTTTATTTATTTATATAACTTTCCTATTAGAAACAGTCAAAAATTAACGTTCACGAAATTATACTAGTAACGGACATACATTACCTCCGCTACATTACGTTTCTTGTCTCCAATGAACTACATTAAAGGTGAAATCTAAATGCAGTTGATGCACTAAAACCGCTTGGCTGAACTCCTTTAGAGTGCAGCGAGGCGTTTACGTGGACCGTTCTTAATAAGTTTTTTAAATGATTGATTTCGTTTGCTATGTTGGCAGAATGGTGTTCAGGTTTAGAGCGGAGGACGAAAGCGTGTCCTGAGAAAACGGGGCAAATTAAACAAATCTTCATGTGGTATCATGAAACATAACTAGGATTAAAGAGTTTGATATTTAAATATTATATTTGTTTCGTGAATGTTGAAATAGAAAAATACACATCCTTAAGCTTAGCTTTTCTGTAGTTCACTTGCATCTTTTATTTCCTATTTGTTAATCGCACCGATGCACTTGCAGTACTGTCTTTATGTCGATAGCAGAGGGGCAATTTGTGTCACTGCGTCATCATCAATGAAATAAGTGATAACCTGGGACTTTTAATAGACTAAAATAAACGTGCCGCGTTTCTAGTAACGGTTAATGGGTATTTCTAGATATTTTTATTTTATTACTAGCGGATGCCCGCGACTTATTTCGCGTAGAATTAGTAGCCTATGTCCGTCAGGGATAATGTAGCTAGTAAAAGAATTTTTGAAATCGGTTCAGTAGTTCCAGAGATTACCCCCTACAAACAAACAAACAAACAAACAAACTATACCTCTTTGTTATATTAGTGTAGATTTTGTTTACCTTTTTGATTATGAATTTGTTAAGTTTGACATTCAAAATTTAATGTAATTTTCAATTAGTAATAAACGAATGTATCTGTAGATAGTTAGATAGAAAGATATCTTCCACTATCCATCTCCTGACTCCGTTATAAGACCCTCGTCGCCAAAGCAAAATTATCATAACGTTGTATTGCCACGGGAACTCAATGTGCGTGCAAAGTTTCATACGAATCAGTTCAGTAGAAGCACGAGTAGAAGTATAGTTGAAAATACATAACTCTCCCTTCTGGCGGCAGTCGGGTAAAAACTGTTGCAAGAATTGAAACAAAGATAGTAATAAACAAATAAACATACAGGGTCAAGCTAAAGAAACCGTCTAATAACCAAGAACGCTCGGGTGACTTGCGCCGCGGGAGTTTCCTAAAACAATTTATTTTTAATCAACGCGGGGTCTAATTCAACACCGATGTAATGAGGACAACTAGAACTCTTTCTAGATAAATTTAGCGAGATACTGAAGTATTTTACAGCAAAGACAGTTTCTTAAGGGGAGTGTGAACCCAGCCCTAAAAACGCTCCCCATACAAACGGCGATGTTTTCCACCCTCTAAATTTTAACCTATGGCAATGATTGTTTGGTATGTTGTCATTATGCCTTAGAACTAGGTTTGTATGCTTTGATTTTTTTTTATATTCTTCATAGATTTGACAATATTTGCATTTTAGGAGTTTCATATAAAACACAAAAGCGTCAATATTTTTGAAACTATTGAGAGTATTAAAAAAATCAAAACATGCAATGCAAACCCAGTTCTAGGGCAGTTCATAAATTAAGGTTTAGAGGGTGGAAAACATGATCGCCGTTTGTATGGAGAGCGCTGGATTCACGCTCCTCTTAATAGCCATTGGCAATCTTCGTGTTCTAAGAAACACGAGTGACAGATATACAGTCAGACGCAAGAGCGAGTGAGATGTACGAAGATTGCCGAAAACCGTTACGAAACTGGAAGTATACTAACTATACGCGAATGTTTAATAAATATCTATAGTTTATCCTACTAATTCTTATATTAAAAATGGGAAATTAATAATTTTTTGATGTTTGTGACGCTTTTAATTTAGCTTCAGGTGAATGGGATTCAAATGCCAAATGACACATTTAGGTTACATCCACAGGGGTCGGTAAACTACCACTTGTTCTAAGTAATAAAGTAGATCAATCTTTTTTTTAGGGTTCTGTACCCAAAGGGTAAAACAGGACCCTATTACTAACACTCCGCTGTCCCTCTGTCACCAGGCTGTATCTCATGAACCATGATAGTTAGACAGTTAGTCGTCATTTTCACAGATGATGAATTTCTGTTGCCGCTATAATAACAGAATAAAATAAATATTTAAGGGGGCTCCCATACAAGAAGCGTGATTTTTTTGCTCGTTTTTTTGGAAAATGGTACGGAACCCTTGTCCGGTTTTTTAATTTAAAAATATATTTTAATATCCGGTAAAAAGAAATAAGTCAATCTTTTTGTATTAAATTAACGTACCTTACCTTATCAAGATTACAATAAAGTAACCTAGAAATATTTTAATGTACAACTATTACCTACAACTATTTGTATCATCACTACCATCAATACAACTTACACTGTAACTTGGCACTTTTTTTAATGCATTACTTATAAAATTCGACCTCAGCTGTTTTTCCAATAATGATTCAAAAAATAATGTCTACGCTAAAATTTTCGGATAAGCCATAACTTTTTTTATGGTGTTGCCATATGTTATGGCCTGTTGGCACGATGAGCTATTCGTAGACAATTGCCTCCCGCATATTTTACACTTTATGACTTATTTATCACCGCCCGTGGGTGCAAAATGGGGGTTACTGTGCGACGTTATTTTTAATTTGTTGTTATAAAAGTACGCGAGTGCCAATTATAATAAAATAGCTAAGTGAACATAAGTTTTTTTTGGAAGGGAGAGAAATCTTTATGAATACTCCCGTGCATGGGGCGACTCGAGAGTTATATGGGACCTTAACCCTTGGGTCCGCAACTATGGGGTGCCTAGCCAAATTAAAAACTTTCGGCTACCTCACTAGCCGACTTTATCGCACGCTGTGGGACTTTAAACTACTTTAAAGACAATTTTTAACATAAAACTACCGTGAAACTCGGACATATTAATAAATACAAATGGATCACTCACATATTTTAAAGTCGAGATTCATGTCGAGGCAATTCTCGACTTTAAAATACGTCTTTTTTTTATATACAACATAGGACGGCAAACAAGCAAGTGGGTCACCTGATGGTAAGTGATCACCACCGCCTATAGACATCTGCAACAACAAAGAGAGTGCAGATGCGTTGCCAACCCAGAGGGCTAAGATGGAATACCTCTTGTGCCAGTAATTACACCGGCTGTCTTCGGCTGTGTTGTCTGACGTCAGTCATCCGTTTGTATTAATATTCTTTAAAGTCATTTTATTGAAATTTGCTTTAATCAAGAAATTTGATGTAATGTTCTTTGTGGGCGTGACATAATTATAAATAAAAGTTACCCAAAAAAAAAACTTTAAATATCTTCAGAACTCCCTAAAATTTAAGAACCGTTTATGTTAAGTATGGTCACTTCAATATCTTACCCGCTTATTCATAAACGATCAGTAAACATTCTTCTGTTAACAAGTAATTCATCTTTGTCCGTCATTTTACATGGGCTTCGAATGAGGCAAGAATTACATAATTTCAGATTGTTAAAAGTTTTCTTAATAGCCAGACTAAATTGATTAAAACATTTTTTTATTAAATTCCCGCCTTAAACAAATCGATTTACCATAAAAGATATTGGTAAACGTCTTTATAACTGTTCGAATCTTAAAACCTCCAGTTTCACATAATGCCAATGCAATAATGCTCATTGAACTCCATGGCTGCGATGTGTGTAACCAGAGTGTGAAATGTGGTGTGAAACGAACAAAGGATTCTTCGCTCAAGACCACTTAGGTCTCATTATCACGGATGATTTCAGTCAGAGTGAATTTAAAGAACAATGCGTTTGTTCAAAGAACGTCTTGAACTCAACGAAATCTAACTTCAGAAAAAAGTTAGGTTAGGTTCACACAAAGCAACTACCATAGACAAAGCAAAGTTTCGCGCGCATTTTTGCCTCGCTAACATTGCGAATGCGTTCAGAAACGGAGCTGGCAAAAAGACTCATCAGCTAACTAAGAAGAAAAAAACTCGCATTCTGCAAAAAGAAAAACCGCAGCCGTAAGCACCGCAATTAATAAATCAATAAGGTTCATTATCGCACAACAGAACAGTTACTATCAGCAAAAAGGCTATCTAGAAAGCAGATTTCAGTTCGGAAACGTGCCAGTGTTTGTTAAGGCAATCAACACCGCGCAGAGTACAGAGTGAATATGAAAACGAGATTTAGGGGCGAACTTTTGTTTTTTCGCGTGAAAAGCAATTATTTAGATGCATATTTTTTAATTTTTCAAAGTGGAACGCGTCCGTGGTTTTGATAAGTTCCGGCCAGCGGTTTAATTTATTACGAGCGGGTGTCAAATCTTTATGAAAAACTTTTGAGGAAATAATAATATTTTGTGGCTTTATTTCGAAAAGTATTTTATTCATAAGTATGAAATACTTATGAATAAAATACTTTACTAACATATACAATGGATTTAAGTAAAACATACTTTTGCATGTTTTTCGATGAGTCTTTATTCGTGTATTTAATGTCTTGTACGCTTAAGGTATAATAAAATAGTAAACCGTGTCAGCTAAAAGTCGTTCTAGCTTCTAATTTAAGGCCAATAAATAAATACCTTACAATTATTAATTACGTAAATAATTGTGGTACATAAGTATATGTATAAGGTAATAGCTATACATTACGTGGTCTCAAAAGACAAATTTGGTGTAATCATTAGGTAAAATAAAATTTGCACAATCAAACGTTTTATCGGTCTTAATTTATCCAACACTTAATTCCACGTCAGAAATAACTTACTAATTAACACTAATTATTCGGTTAAGATAAATAACTCGACAATTCGGGCGGCGCTGAGAGTATTAGAGAATTCTCTAGAAAGGATCGAGTTCGAGTGTTAGGATTCTGAGAAGGGACCCAACCGTCGGCCATTCATAAACAATTCCCGCCAATTCACGCCCACAGACAAGTTATGTCCATAGAGTTAATAATCTATTGTTTGAAATTGTTTATGGTAACTGTCAACCTTCATGGACTGAATTAGGACAAAAGAAGATGGCGGTGAGAATCAAAAGGAATCCGTGAAAGGAATCTGTGATCAAAATTTCAAACGCTAAAGGTGCTCTGGAAGGCTCTGGAAGGCTCTGGACATTTTTTAGGCACTTAACTACCATATTTTTGTAGCTTTCTCGCTCTAGTTCTTTTTAATTAACTAATTGATTCACCTAATTCTGGCAATCTGTATTCTGTCCCAGTTATTAAATTTAGTCTGAACAGTGTTTCAACAGAGAATACATTTTTAACGTTATTCCACTCACTTAAAAGTGCAATCTAAAAGTTACTTTGAACTACAAAAATGCTGAACAACCCCCGCTGTTCCTTTTAACACGCCGCTTCACGAACCCCGAGGAGAGGAGTAGTATTTTTATTTCTCACATGTTTAAATAGTTGGCGCCTCTTTTTTATGCATTCCGGGACAGAAGTTCTCGGAATTCCTATTATGGTTGGATGGGCATTTTAGAAGCAATTCCACTTGTATTTTGTAAGATACTTAGTTATACAATAAGCCGTCTCGACCAGGGTGGTACTACCACACTCTCCCAGTGGCCTTAACATGATTGCAGGACAAGTTTAGTTTATCTCTATCCGCGTCCCTTTCTTATGACACTAGTTAGACAGAGACACAGGAAGGGGTTAATCTAAACCTGGGCTGTCATGTTAGAGCTGCTGAATACCGGCGAGAAGTAATTAAAGAAAAGTATAATAAAAGAAGTAGAAGTATTTATAATATCCACGACGACTCATCATCAGGGAAAAGTAGACATTCATATTCACACACACACATAAAGTCACGCCTGCTTCCCGGAGACGTAGGCAGAGACCACGGATTTCCATTCGCTACGATCCTGACATACAACTTTTGCTTCACTTACTCTTATAACATTCTTCATGCATGCTCGACGGTTTACGGTACTCTGACCTGGCCATTCATATTCATCATAAAAATAAGTATTTGCCACAGGTGGGCATTGAACCCACAACCTCTAGCTTCGTATTCAGGCTATCCGGTATCAACAAAGATTTTTGAAATTAACGCCCTGTGATCACACGTGCGATCATAGGGCGCTATGTTAGTTATTTCAGGAAACAAAGGCTATTCAATAAATTCCTTTTAGTAACATAAATATAAGCTACTACTGGACGCGCGCGACTTCGTTCACGTAAAATTAGTAGCCTATGTCCGTCAGGAATAGTGTAGCTTTCTATCTGTGAAAGAATTTTTGAAATCGGTTCAGTAGTTCCAGAGATTACCCCCTACATACAAACAAACTAACAAAGTTTACCTCTTTATAATATTAGTATAGATGTAGATTAGTGTAGATTACCTAGCTTTTTATATAATGTGACTATAGGGCCCCATTTTTTTGCCCCAGGGCCTAAGGTCACCAAGCTACGCCACTATCCAAAATGGAACCTAACAATAACAACATTCCAAAATGTTCTTACTTATGTAACAAAATCCTAATCTGTGCCTAAAGCAGCCATTTCGCGCTCCATAACTTGAAGTCAGTTTGAACACAACAAATTTATCGCCCAACGCTCGAGTCGAACAAATTTAATTAATTCAAAACAGGGCTTAGTTGGGCCCTCTAATTATTATAACAGAGTTTACGTGCAAACTAGCTTTTAGTGTCGAACTTTTTGACAAGACAATAGTGTATTGGAAGTTAAATTTGACCCGGTTAAGAGGAGTGTGAACCCACAGCTCTCCATAGAAACTGCGGTAACCTTTTACACCCTCTAAACCTTAACCTATAGCCAATTTTTTTTTGTATGTTGTCATTGTACTCTAGAACTAGGTTTGTATATTTTGATTTTTGAAATATCCTTAATAGTTTCAAAAATATTGACGCTTTTTTGTTTTGTATGAAACTCCTAAAATGCAAATATGGTCAAATCTGTGAAGAATATTAAAAAAATCAAAACATAAAACCTACTTCTAAGGCATAATGACAACATACCAAAAAATCATTGCCATAGATTAAGGTTTAGAGGGTGGAAAACGCTACGCCGTTTATATGGGGAGCGCTTTTTGGGGCTGGGTTCACACTTTTTACTCTCTATCATTTTGACTTTATGCCACAAACATTGCAAATGCTGCAATTTGACTTAATTGTACAAAATACACAACAAAGTGACAAATTTGTCGAATAGTAGGACTTGTAATTTTTGTGTCATTGTCCCCAGGACAGGTGCACTCCGCATTTTTTTGCGGGTGGTAGGACCTTGTGCAAGGTTCGTCCGGATCGCTACCACCATCTTGCTCGCTAATCCTGCCGCTAAGCAGCAGTGCTTGCACTGTTGTGTTCCGGCGTGGAGAGCAAGACAGCCGGTGTAATTACTGGCACAAGAGGTATTCCATCTTAGCCCACTGGGTTGGCAACGCATCTGCACTCTCTTTGTTATTGCAGGTGTCTATAGGCGGTGGTGATCACTTACCATCCGGTGACCCACTTGCTTGTTTGCCTTCCTATGTTGTATAAAAAAAAAACATAGTGTACAACTAAGTCACTATCCGTTCCTGTCTGTTTTCCTATCTTCGGTCGCTTACTCCGTCTAAACCACGCAACCGATTTTAATGTGTTTTTCACTGTCGTTTAGATTAATTTTTGCAGAAGGCTTTTATGTATAGCCGACCAAGATATTGCTTGCCCATTTCACGACCGTATTAGGAAGAGACAAGGTTCAAAAATGGTCAAGCAATGACTTGGACGACTACACTACCGACTACTAACTTACACTGACTTACTAACGTAGTCAATAATTATTTCAATTTTACTAACAAATCTGGACCAATTGTAGTCACTGCTGTGAATAAAATAATTTGAATTTGAATTGGAATTTATACAACAAACTGGAACAAATTGAATTGATGATATGGACCTCCGCAAAGTAACGCCTGAATCTATTAATTGGAATTTATACGTTACTTCCTAAATCTGCCCGTGTAAAGACAGGGCGGATCGCTAGTGAAATACATTTGAGTTTTATAAGTTCTATGTTTTCGCGTTAGTATTGGAAAACCTAATAATATCCTGTCTTTCCTTACGACATAAATCATAGGCGATCGCGGCCGCATGCCGCGCCAATCGTATGCTCGTTAGCATCTAACCCGACTTAAGGAACTCTGTGGCTTATGTGCTAGGTACCTAGATCATAAACTTGTTATAGTCATCCTATGTAATGAGAAAGTAATTAATTATGGCAGTTACACCAATAGAAAAGAGTAGCAACACAATGGCTGTTTTAAATGACAGTACCCTTACCATAAGTGTCTATCGAAAATTCATAATACGTTACTACAGTCGATAGTGGTTAACTACGCTCCCAGTTGTCAGTGACAGAGTTAACCATAGTCGATACGGTATTTTCGATGACATGTGTCAAATTTGTGACTCATGGTACCAATATTCTACGGCAACAGCTACAAAACGTTAGACACTGACGTTCAGATTTCGATAGGTAATTTACCGTTGGACTCATTCTAGCGATCATTAGTTATCTAAGTGAGCGCTAGAGGCGCTGTGCAATTTGCCATACGAATCGTTTTACGCTGTCGCTAGCGAGTATGGTTACGTATGCGTATGCGTGCTTTAGTAAGTGTAAGCTACAAGCTCACCGTTTGAATTAATTAGATTTAAAAATGTTAAAAAGAGGTAGATTTAACGGCGATGTAGTCGCCTTTTGTTTCATACAGGGCGGGGGGCTGTCAGTCCTCCTACTACTGTCATGAGCGTGACACTGCGCAAGTTTAGCTATCGAAGATTTCTTTTGTGTAACAAGTCTCTCTACAATATAGCTGTAATTTACCGATATTAAGTGTTTTACTCAATCGCCGCGGCACCATACCCTTCAGTAAGTACTGTCATAGTCATACAATTAATTGAAACTATAGTTGTGATCATTGTCATCAGCTGTCGTTGCATAGTTGTAGTAGTTGTCTGTATTTGTCTGTGTATTTATAAATTATTCTTTTTTTGAGGTGTAACGCAAATAATTTGTATGCCTTTGAAAAAAATATGTAGGTCAAACTGTCTCTTGTTTTATGTTCTCCTTAATGAAAATACATAATTTTTACTAGCTAACGCGCGCGATTTCGTTCACGTAAAATTAGTAGCCTATATCCGTTAAGGATAGTGTAGCTTTCTATCGGTAAAAGATTTTTGGAACCGGTTCATTAGTTTTAGAGATTACCCCTACATCCTACATACAAACAAACAAAGTTTACCTCTTTATTATATTAGTGTAAATAAAACAAATTCGGGGTCTGTCTTACCTTCGGCTGCTTGTTTCTTCTAAACCACGCAATGGATTTTGATTCGTTTTTCAATGTCATTTAGAGAATTTTTAAGTACGATACATCTTAATTGTACCATGCGACGCCGGGGCGAGTCTCTAAAGCTCAGTATAGAGTCTAGATAAAAACATAATGTACACCATCAATAGTTGAATGAACTGTTTGAATAATAGTGAGCAGGTCAATGACCCGCGTTTTGCCTGCTATCCCTTTATAGGATTCCCGCCAGCGTCCTTTCATCCCTTGTCACCTAATGGGGGTAAAGGCGTCGACCTCGCTTTCACGATAACAAACAAGTGACTTTGAAATGGTGATTTTAAGGGGCCGTTTACATGGAGCTAGTTCACGTATCCGAGTTGTTTTACATTGCGCGGCTCGATCAATCAATCTAGCACATCATACCTCGGTAGCCAGCAATGTAATGCAACATGCAATTACGATCTCGTATCGTGTATGGCTAGAAGAAACTAAAGTCGGGTTCAATAGAAATGGCCAATGTTGTAAATAAATATGACATTTGACACATAACCTTCAATTTTCAACAAAAGTGCTTATTGAAATAACAAATAATTAATTGATATTGAAATGTAAAGTTAATGGGACCTTTTTCGTACCGGTATTGTGTAAGTGTGGTACTACCTCGGTCAAGCCAGCCCATTCGTGTTTAAGCCAGCAACTGGCTACAGGTAAAACACTTTTTTTACAACGTAGAAAGGTAAACGAGCATGTGCGTCACCTTTTGGTAAGTGATCACCACCGCCCATAGACACCCGCAACACAATGGATGTCGCAGATGCGTTGCCAACCCAGAGGGCTAAGATGGAATACCTCTTGTGCCAGTAATTTCACCGGAAGTCTTGCTCTCCACGCCGGAACGCAACAGTGAGCAAGATGGTGGTGGTGGTAGCGATCCGGACGGGCCTTCCACAAGGTCCTACCACCCGCAGAACTCAAGTAAACTCCCTCTTGCATGTAGTAGTAATGTATCCGTATAGACAAGAAACCGACGTAAGTTTCTTATCAGTTTTGAACACTAGTATGTGCAAAAGGGGCCTGACTCAAGTTTTTTACCTATAAAATGTGGGTCTATAAAATACTATACTATAAACTATAATAACTATTTTAACCCTTTACACTCGGCTTGAAACAATCGTGACTGTTAACTTTTAAAAAATGTTCCGCGAATGTCAAACTACTTTCGCGAACGCAACCGATGCCGATAGATCGTGCGGCTATCCTAGAATACGAGAAAAAATAGGTAAGGTTCATGCGTACGCGTCGGGACATGTCAGCCCAGTCGACATCGCTTGGGTAGATGGCTGCGTTCCTTGAGCGTGGAGCTCGCTCACGTAAGTGATTTTTTTTTACAAATATAATGAAATATGTTTGTGATTCACTACCTAATTGCAAAAAATACTGTGTGTGACACACGTTTTGAATATTCTGTGTTAATATGGGTAAAATAAATGTATGCAATTTGCTTTCAAATTTTAACTATCACGGTCGTGTAATTTCGGTTGCGTAGAGTAATATTGAACTCTCACGATCGTGCAGTGTAGGTTGCGTCCTGTGACGTTGGCTCAGTAGGTATAATTTATGGTTAATTGAACTTACCTAAAGTGAACTTCAACCAAAATTATACGAGTTGCTGCATCCGTAGAGATTTAATAAACCATGTAGTCCGTTTTCCGTGGTACTGCATCTTCACACGATTTTTAGAAAACCTTTTAACAAATCTAAAAAGAAAAAAGGCTGAATGCATATCAATTCCTTTACCCCTTTCCCAAGTGTCGCGTAATAGAAAGTGCGGCTGTCATTCGTTTTAGAGTAATATCTTCTTAATTCTGCTATTTTTGGGGCAACTTAGCAAACCTAAGGGAGGGTAGGGACCTTAAATCTCTACGGATGCAGCAACTCGTATAATTTTGGTTGAAGTTCACTTTAGGTAAGTTCAATTAACCATAAATTATACTTCATTGCTGCATCCTAGGAGATTTAATAAACCATGTAGATGTTTAGCGCTCCAATGCAGAATTAAAGGCAGTTTTAAAGAAAGACATGTGTACTTAACTCAGTCAGGTTGTAAGAGGTAAAGTAACCCTTACTGAACATAGCTACGTTACACCATTAATTAAAACCTCAGCAAAAAAAACTCACCCTCGCGTAGTGTCTACTAACGGTAAATCATATAATATAGTGAAGCAGACAGAAGACCTGGTCCAGCCAGCTGCGTGTTTGATGGCGTCTATGGAGACTCCGGTGCAGCGCAGCGCAGCGTTGTTGAACCATCGACAGTTTGACTATTTATAGTTGAACTCGAAACAAAAAAATATATTGCAAATAAATAAAAAAGTATCACAATACCGATAGGCCCATCGATAGCATCGGTACCATCGATAGTTATTAAAATCCAATACCATCGCTATATATGCTGTCGCAATGCTAGTGCAGCGAGCCGCCAACATTGCCGCATGCTGTTAGAGGAACAAAAAACCTCGACAAGGAGTTGACAATGAATCGGTCAGCGACTGTTAAAAAAGACGTGTTCAGTCTAAGTAGGCAGAGAGAGTTTTACTGGGCGAATGCTAGGATTTCCTAGAAAGTAAAGGAGTCTTCTTTGGATTAGCTCTATTAGCAGTTGATGTTTTGATTACATCGTCTATTGTGAGATTAATGTTTATCTTGTTCGTTACAAAACTTTTGATTTTAACAAACCACAGTGTCTGTATTCAAAGGCTTTGTACCTTCAGTTGATAAGCCCAGAAAAAAAAAACAATTAACAAAAATTTTTTGGTCATTAGTTCTAAAGACAATGACTCATTCGCTGAATGATTAGAAAGGTCAGATAATACAATGCCAAAATCCCAACCACTTTGATATCTTGGTACATTAGGCCTAATTAGAAAAAACAAATCTGTTAACACTATTATGGGTACGGATTTCTTTAACAGGTACCTAATTTGAGCGATGATGCTGATCTAATATAAATGATTTCAATGTGACACATTTGGCCCCATTTTTAACAAACTTCAGTATTAGAAATTTTACATTTCTGGCCTAGTTGCTTTAAAAGGTGTCATGCTGGGAAAGAATGGATGTGATGTTCTAAAAGTGTGGGGGAACTATTATTTTCATTTGGTGTTAAAAGTAAAAATAATAATAATACCTTTGAAATACTTTAAAGGACATGAAGAGGCCATGGCTGGCCTGGCCAATAAAGAACTATTTATACTCCAGTTGTTTCATCATAATGATTTCTTAATACACAAAGATAGGGGATGGAAAAAAAACATAAGAGAAAGAAACTGTTGTTCCTGTCAAAAAAATTGAGGATTAAATGTATCAATTTTTAAAAGAAAAATACTTCTGGAGCTTACTGCCAACCTTGCTGCTTCCTAGTTTTTTCTGTGATCGTATGAATGACTTCGCAGATTACTATATAATATATATATATATATATATATTTTTTTTTTTTTTCATATATTATTATTATTTTATATTGATGGTCGAAATAAATAATTGCTCGACTTGGCGGGGACACTACCGTGCCCCCCAGATTCAAATTTATTCTGTTCTATATTTATGGTATTAATTTAGGAATTGTCTCCCGCCCATCCTATTTATATGAATAACTAATACCAGTATGGTGTCGTCAATCCTTAATAAAATTTCTGAGCTGTTCACATTTTGACGGAAATACTTTAATGCTATAGAAGGTACTAACAACTCCAAATAGGTTAAGGTTATTTTTTTTTTTTTTTTTTTTATTGTTATTATTATTATCTTCTTAAAATTATTAGTATTATTATTTTCAATTTTTACTAACAATTTATTGTGATATAGAAACTTCCCCGTCTCGAAAGAGACTGGTCAGAGTAGTAGATTTCTAATTAGAAATGATCCTTCCGAACAGGGTTGTTGAGTAACTTTTCTTTTCCACTATATTAAATTATCTGCAATCACTGGGCTGACTTTTATCTCCGAGTCACATTTTTGATTTTTTAATAATGCAATGTTCTTGTTGCTTTCAAAAAGTTATGTATACATTGTATATATAGTTATGTATGGCTGGTTAGCCATTCACATAACTTTTTCCAGCTACATTATATGGTTATATAATGTAGCTGGACAAACAGCAGTGAGTGTTCCTATAAACTATCTAAATTTACATATTGTTCCTAAGGATTTTTATACCTATGGATATGTCTAGACCTATATATATATATATACTTTCATAAATCTTGTTTCTTTCCTTTGTTGGTAATTCTAAGGCCATGTTTTGTGAATTAGGATAAAACCTAAAAACATATAAGTGCTATTAGGTATGAAAATACTTTTTTCCTAATTGATTTTAAAATTCCATGTTTTCTAGTGTCACTAGTTAATTTCATTGTGCCATCTTAACAGCCCCATAGTTTGTGCCCTTTGGCACGTAAGAAAGCAAGTGCAGGTTTTACCAATTTTGTAAATTTTTAATGGTGTGGAGCACAGACAAACCATAATTATTATGCAAGTGAATTCCATTGAATTATTATCCAATCTGAAACAGATATTTCTGCAAGATTTATGCATTGGCTTTAGAAAAATAAGCATCCTTAATATTGAGTGTTGTCATGTATAAAAAACTTTGGATAGTAAATTAGCAGCAATGTCAGTCTTCCATTTCAAGATAAGTATGCAAAATAAATTTGTTGAGTGCTTTTAAATTAAGAATAAATCGGAAATTTCCTGTTAGAAAAATATAAATAAATTGACCTCTACAGTCCTTACATGACTTGATCCAACTTAAACACTTCAGTTTTTTAATAGACATCTACATTTTTGTGCAAAATGTAATTCACCTCCTTCAAACTATCTCCAGAATTTACGGTTATATGTAACCAATTATATAGATAAAACTGTATACAATTAGCATGTACCTGTAGTACTGTATACAACTGGTATGTACCTCTAGCGGCAGCCTCGAAGGCCCTGAGGGCGGTTCGCCTGCGCTGTTGGGTGCCGGCGTGCGGGCGGCTGCCGCGGTGGCGGGGTAGGGCGGGTAGCAGCATGAGGACGCAGGACGCGCTCGCGCTGTTCCAGGCTGAGTCTTGGAGCTGGTTTCATAATTTGAAGACTGTCTTCGAAATTGACTTGGTAGTTTTGATGTTATCGCCTAAATTATTTCAAAAAATAAATTTATCCCGCATTACAGCTTGGATAATGTTAATGAAGCTTTTGTCCAGCATTGAAATTAAATCTTCTGCAGGTCATGGTCTTCTTATAGTGTAGGTCTTCTTTTAGTGTAGGTCGTATAAAGTCTAATTTGTTTTTGGAATGTTTTTAGTAATTCCAAATTTATTAAAATCTTTCTGATTATCAGTTACCATATCAGGTTGACCAGTTTAATATACCAACACCTAGCTGGTTCTGCCTTTTCCAACTTCTTATTTATGTTGCTGATAGCATTTACCTTTAGGGCCTTTGATGCTTTAAAAATTCTCAACGAACAATATTTTGGGTAGCAGTGCCTTTGTCTGCAATGTTTGCCTTGACGAGTATTGTTAATTTCATAAGTCATTGGAGTAATGGTCGCTATTGATTGCGGCTGGTTGGTTGTTGTTAAACCAGAGAAAAAAATTTAAGTTGAGTATTGTTAATATTTCAGAGAGAAATTTTTTCTTATTAAGTGTGACTTTAGGATCCGGTTGACGCAGTGATTCGACGTCGCCTTCTTCGTGATCGTGATCACCATTATCTTCGGCGAATGACCAGGCGAGTTAGTCGGGGATACCCCTGTGCTGTGGTCGCCGGCGGAAGTTTCGAATTACATGGCCTATAGAGGCTCACAATTCATCATACGTCATAGGACGTCGTAGGAATAGTCGTCAAAAAAAAAACAGAGTCGTCTTCGATTTCTGTTTGGGCAAAAAAGGCTGAGTAAGCCATAGCTAACTTTCAAGATGACATCTCGTGCCACCACTTGAAGAAAGTTAAAATTTTATTTCCGGATAACATCGTGTGTTACCACTTAGGAAATAAGAAAAAATAAAGTCCCAGGACTTTAATTAGAGGGTTACAGGCCCAAAGTTGCACATTTTCGGATGGTATCTGGTACCATCACGGCATGAAAATGTAGGTTATGTTGTGTTGACAACTTGCGTCTTAATTGAAGAGATAGTGCGTATACGCAATAAAAAAATATACTTTTGTAGAAGAGTGCCCCGTTTTATATTCTATTGTCAACCTGTAACATTGTAAGAAGAATCCAGTTACGTACGTATCATTTTGCCGGTTTCTTGTTTTTAATTCCTTTTCTGATCGCTCGATTTTTCGGCTTGTTTCTTTATTTGTCATTTCACGACTTTGTTTACGCAATGCTTGCTAAAAAATTGAAAACATATTGAGCTTTTCACAAAAAAACACAATATTTATCACGCGAATTATGTGCAAGATGCACCACACGAAAAGACGAATGACAGCCGCACTTTCTATTACGCGACACTTGGGAAAGGGGTAAAGGAATTGATATGCATTCAGCCTTTTTTCTTTTTAGATTTGTTAAAAGGTTTTCTAAAAATCGTGTGAAGATGCAGTACCACGGAAAACGGACTACATGGTTTATTAAATCTCCTAGGATGCAGCAATGAAGTATAACTTATTTCCTTACACGCCTGGCTTACTTACTGGGATGTTATGCTTCTTTTAGGGGCTCCATTAAGCGACAAACTTATAGAAGATCTGCTTGCAAATGGAAATCTCTCCGAAATTAAAGATCTATGGAAAAGTGTAGTGGCCGTCCAAAGATTAAATGCGAAAAAAGCGACGTATATTTATGCATATCAAGATATAAAGACTGCTTTAGATTGTTTCATAAGCAATAATTATATGGAAACACGTATACCTGAATTACGATCTCATTTATTTGATCTCAATTAGCGTTTTTGTTGTTACAACTAATTATGTTGATTAATTTGTAATGTTGTCTAAGGAAACGTTGTGATTTAGTGCCTAAACTATGAATAAACAAAAGAAACTTTGTTTTATTTTTAAATCTAGTTTTGTTTCATTGATTTCTGCAAATAACATTTAAATTTTAACATATCCGCGCAATAACGTCATGACATTTACGAACATACGAGTTACATATTATTCCTAAGCCACACGAACGTGAGGGTCTGATTGTGGAAGATCAGCTAAGCCAGGATTTTTTTCGTGATTTTTTCTAGACTCTTTATGAAGTATTAATACCCTTATACACTGTTATTCACTTCTTTTAAACATTCGTTTCTCTCGGGTGTAAAGGGTTAAGTAAATAGTATTTAGTATAAAAACTTTGCCAACACGCAATTATACTTATTATCGCCCTTACCCCGTGAAATAATTGTTTAATGAACGCCGTAATTGTTTCCAAACGACTTTTAAATTGTAACAAAAGACCTGTACAGTTACTATGCGCAGTTCTTTGTTTCAAAGAAACAATTTCGAAGTTAGCCAGGCGGGAATCGAGGACGATTAGTATTAACTAAATTCAAAACTGTAGGGAAAATCCTGAAGCGTTAAGCTACTGGAAGAGGTTTACTGGTACTTAGTAACTCGGAAGGAGTTCCTAGCAGGTTAAAGTTTGGAAACCCTACTGTATGAATGGACTATAGTTAGTTTAAAAATAGTACTTACAAATATTTTTGATGTTGACCCTGTATGTTATTTTAAAGTTGAATTTTGTAAATGGTTTCTTGTTTTGTTCTCCAGTATTTTATAAGAGGTTGATGTTCAAACAAAATGTCCTCTCCAGTATTACAAACATAGCTTCAAAGGCTTCCCGTAAAGCGAATTAGGAACTTAAAAACAATTTGCTTTGTCTTGCCTGCCAGCGACTGTTTTGGCTAACTTCAATTGTTATGTTGGCTGGACTGCAGTTGCGATCGTTTTTGTTCGAATTGAAACTGAATTGAGGAAGTTTTGGTAAAGTGCGGCTTCAAACTGTAATAGAAATGTAAAAAGTGTTGACCGCAACCATATTTAACAGGTCAATGTTATCTTTACTAAGGTAATATTTGTTTTCTATAATTCTTCACAACTTACTTTCAATAGTTAGCTTGGGTTGCAATTTTGTAAGCATGTTTTATTCCTTCCGATGACAATGCAATATTAAAACAGTAAAAAAAACCTGACACAAGAATAAGGTACATTTTTGAAAAGAACTCATTTAGATGGAAGCGCGACCAAAGTGGTCATATAAATGGAACAGGTCTTTTATTTCCAAGCAATAAAGACGTGTTTCAATGTAATGGCCTTTTGGCCGCTCCATTTTATTTTATGGTAACTCATATGTTCATGTGATTGAATATGTAGCACAGGTTTAGAACTATGTGTCACGGTAGCTACGGAGTTTAGGTAACCATTCTGAGACCATGGTCAAAAGCATACCTGCATACCTCGCATTTAGACACTGGAGATAAAACGCTGAAAGAATGGAGATGACAACACCTCTCTCCTATTCGTCAACAAACTGACTGAGTTCCTTGGCGGTTCTTCTCAGGCAGTCTTAACGTTAGTCTTTCCGAAACGACCGTAGCATGAAATAATTTGCTAGAGAATCTCCCTTAGCGTCCAAAGTCCGAGGTCGGCTCAATAGGAGCATCCTTTGGCATGCTAAGTAATACTCCCCTTGCTGAGCGCCCCTCTTTCCGGTAAGCTGACAAATCTGAGGCTACCAGCGCACGTCCTTCAAAAAAATAAAGATGACAACACCATTGAGCATTGCAGGTGGTAGGACCTTGTGCAAGGTTCGTCCGGACTGCGACAACCTTGCTCGCTAAATCAGTCTCTAAGCAGCAGTGCTTGCACTGTTGTGTTCCAGCGTGGAGGCAAGACGGCCGGGGAAATTGCTGACACAGGAAGTATTCAATCTTAGCCTTTGGGGTTGGCAACGAAACTGCAGTCTCCTTGGTGTTGGGGGTTCCAATCGGTGGTTATCACTTAACATGACTCACTGGCTTGTTTCCTTTTTAATTTAATATTTAAAAAAACTTTATTTCTTTAACTCAGAATAAATAGTATTTTATGCAACTGCTATATAATGAAAGGCCTTAAAACACGAGTGTGGTTTTATGAAACGAGCGCCAGCGAGTTTCATAATAGGAACACACGAGTGTTTTAAGGCCTAATTATATACAGTTGCATACATTACTTTATCTACACACATATCATAACTGCAAAAAACCGTAACAGCAAAAAACCACCAAACGAGTGACAACAAGTATGGCGGCAATTCGATCTATCCGTCAAGACGAACGTTTTTTTAAATCATAGACAAACGAATGAAATCCCTATTGTCATGTCACTCAAGATGAAATGTCGTGCGTTTAAATTAAAAAATCATACTGAGTTGACGTTTCGTATCGATAACTGTTTTAATATCTATGGAGACTAAAATAGAGACCAACTTGAATTTTGACAGCTGTTCCAAATTTAAATTCATAACGTCACGAGCAGTCCCGAGATATCGATAATGTGATCACCAATAAACACAGACTACCAAGAGATACTACCCAATAAAGAACAGATTTACCTACTACCACAGACAAGAAAATTCTTATAATAACATTGGTTGTAATAATACTGGTCATTTTCTGTGTGTTTTGAACGCGTTATTGAGCATTTATGATATGTGTGTAGATAAAAAGATTTTATCCACGCTGAGAAAGTTAAAAGATGTATTAAACAGACTTACTTTAAGTAAGCTAGTTTTCGGCAGTACAAAGCCCTTTATATTTAGCACTAGCTTAGCAAACTTCAAGTGGAATCATAGTGCATTTCTCCAAAAGAATTTTACTTCGTAAGAAAAAATGGAAGCTTCATAAAGAAAATTAACCACACAATATCGCAATATTTCCCCCTCGTAAACAATGTGAACACAGTTAGGTTACGATGGTATCGCAACACTTTATTTAACAATCCATTGACTCTTGGCAACCCACTTGACCTTACTCTGTTCATGTCGAACGTGCCGTGGATTTCGAACAAAGGATTATTATCGAGAATTCTGAGCAGTTGATGGTGCTTGATATAAGGAAAATACATGTGGAAATGTGTTGGGGAAATATGTTGGGGAGATATGTTGAAAGGGAAGTGACTAATATGTTTTCGCTATTAGGATGTTTTTTTATCAATTGATGTCTATTTGATGCCTCGTCTCGTGATTTTAAGAGGGTTTGCGTTAACCATTATGTAAAGATGGATTGAATTTGAGATTTATGTGTAAATTCGGAGTAGGAATTAATAAAGGGGAATATTTGTGCTTCGAGTTTATTTGTCTCCTGATGTTGAACATGAGTGATGATGATTTATCAATAATTTGTTATTATAAATTGTTTTTCTGATATATTAAATAGTGATAATATTAATAGTAATGTAGTTGTAACCTTAACATGACCGTCTAAAATGGGTTTTACTTCCTTTGGCATTTAGAAACTAGCGAAAAATCCTAGAAGAATGGTATGACCACACCATTAAGCAATGTGGGTAGATAGGACCTTGCGCAAGGTCCAGGTCTCTCTGGATCGCTATCAACATCTTGCTCGCTAATTCCGCCGCTAAGCAACTGTGCTGGCACTGTTGTGTTTCGGCGTTGAGAACAAGAAAGCCCATGAAATTAGGCACTATGGGTATTCAATCTTAGTCCTCTGGGTTGGCAAAACATGTGCAATCTCCTTAGTGTCACGGGGGCGTTTTTTCCTTTGCCTTCCTATCCTATTTTATAATAAAATAAAAATTGTCGTGCTATTGATAGCCTGGCCCGGTTTATCTCACGCTAAAAATGGTGTCCACAAACGGCTTCAATCTTCAAAGAGAATTGGCACTGGCTAGAACTTGCACGTTTTACATGGAGACCACGTACAAAGGTCATCGTCCAGGTGAACCTTAGAATATATTTTATGACTAAATCCTTAATTTATTATGTACCACAAAGACGTTAGGACTGGACGATAAATGAAGTTGTTGAACTCATTTTAAGTAGAGGTCATTGCGCTGTTATGGAGAGCTCCCATACTTATGAACTAGTGGAATTATTTGGTATGGAGTGGAGACACTTTTCTTGGGAAAATTTACAATTTTGGAAAGCGTTTGATATAACTAGGGACGTCACAGCATATCCTTTTTGATACTACAATAGGCCAAAGGTTCTGCTGTTACATTTCTTGTTCGGTTATGTCACGGTATTTTGTATGGAAGCATTATCGTACCATGATTTACTGGACATAATATTTTTCCACCAGCCAGCCAGCCAGGAGAGGCCTATGTCCAGCAGTGGATGAACATAGGCTGATGATGATGATGAATATTTTTCCATTGCAAAACTTGGGACAATTTTTTTCGGTGAATATAGGTAATGAAAAACGAAAAAACTACTCTTGCTGAAAAAATGTTTTATAAGGTTTTTTAAAAAACGTTCTCTTAACTAATTGTTTTAATTTTAATGACGGAAAAATATTATTCAACATGCTCATTTAAAAGTGTGAGTAACAAATGAGAGGGTGCAAATGCAATCTACCAAATTGAGCTGTCTCCGACCGATCTTTTAGGCTTATGAAAGCCGGTTTTTGCAAGGAGCGCAAAACGATTTTTTATTCCGAGTATCATTACCGTGATCACATTGACGTTAGCGATATTTTTCAGGGGACACTTCACCTTATGGGGCCCTCTTGTCTATCTTGCCGACATATTTTCAAATGCTTGGTGATTTATAACCTATTTAAATTAATTTTGTAGGTGGACCTTGTGCAAGGTTCGTCCGGATAGCTACCACATCTTGCTCGCTATTTCACGGGTTATTTATATTTTCTGGTGGGACGGAACCCTCGGTGCGCTAGTCCTGCTCTGTAAGTACCTTTCCTTCTGGCAAAATAGATTATTTCGCTTTACCGCAGACAGGGAAAAAACACCTGGAACACGTCAGCGTCGTGACCCGGTCATCCTGAGTCAGTGACGATAAAATGACTGGGTGCCCTACATTCAACCACCAATCAAGCAGGTGGGGGCTCCGGGCGTAAGTAATGGGAGCAAAGGGTTAGGTTGTATTGAAACCTGTCTTAAGAGGAGTCAAAAACCCAGCCCCAAAAAGCGCGCAGCATACAAACGAGACTAATGTTTTCCACCCTCTAAACCTATGGCAATGATTTTTTTGGTATGTTGTCATTATGCCTTAGAACTAGGTTTGTGCGTTTTGCTTTTTTTAATATTCTTCATAGGTTTGATAATATTTGCATTTTAGGAGTTTCATACAAAACAAAAAAGCGTCAATATTTTTGAAACTATTAAGAATATCAAAAAATTTAAAACTTACATAGTTCTAGGGCATTATGATAACATACAAAAAAATCATGACTTTACGTTAAGGTTTAGAGGATGGAAAACGTTACCGCCGTTTGTATTAAGAGCGCTGGTTTTACACTCCTCTTAAGGTACGTAAAAGACTAAAGTCTGAAATAGAATCCAGGATCAAAATTAAGGGTCTACAGATGATATGAAACAGAGAATGTTATGGTCAGATCAGGACCAATATCATATAGATAGAAAGATAAATTTTACGGACAAGACAGATTAAGGCCCGACCAATTCAGGCATCATAAAACGTCATCTACCTATACTAAACCGATTTAAACAAAATAAATTCAGGTTTTTTTAAATTCCATCAACTGACCAGCATAAAAAGCTATTGACAAGACGCTCACGCGCACAATATTTGCCTCGGATGTTCTATTAAAGACCGGATGTTGTCGTAGGACGCGTGAAGTAAACAATGTCTCGATAACAGCGCCGGTAAACATGCTGAGACAACACGGGCGACGCTTCGGGTTGCGAGTGCGCACCATGTAAGCTGCTTATAAGCTGCTGATTTAAGTACTTGGCGAGCTTTTAACTTTTATTTATGCTTAGAGACTAACTCGTCTTTATATTTGCTTTACATGTGCATAAAACCTTTTGTCAAAACATCTCTAAATGACAATGAAAACCGGATCAAGAGAATCCTTTGCGTGGTGCAGAAGGAGTTGGCGGTCGAAGATACCACCAGGATAGACTGGAACTGATGGCTCACATTCCTGACTGTCCTCAAATCTTCGGCCTTCTAAACCACGAAACGGTTTTTCAGACGAATTTTCATGTTAACATTCCAATTTAAATTTTGACTTAGTTTTAGTGTATGAGGCTTTTGTTTATCATGTTGACATACCAATATTAATTTTGTTTAAGTTTAGTATTTAAAAGTTTTTATTTTATATTATGCTGACATTCCAATCTTAAATTTGTTTTAGTTTTATTGTTTAAAATCCTTTTTATGTCATTTTTACGATCTCAATGTAAAAACGTGTAATTTGACATTCTATGCAATTTATAATGTAATTTTATATTAAATTTTGTAACCGAAATTTCTTTCGATTTTTATTTTAAATGTTTTTAACATTCAAATTATTAAATTAAAATTGTAATGACAACACAAAGAAAAATTAGGGCAATGGCAGGACTTGAACCTGCAACATCAGCATTCCGTGCCTTGCGTTTTCCAGTTTCGCCACACTGCCGCTAATTTTATATTCACTGAATGAATAAACTAAATTAAACTATACTAACTAAACATATAGTTGTCATTGTCACTTGAAGCATTTTCTAAGGAAGGTTTTTAAGTACACACGTAAATAACTATGGTTAATCTATGTCGCTACTTTTTACCCGACTACGGCAAAGCCAAAAGGAAGGGTTATTATGTTTTATAATAAGTCATTCTTATTGGAAACTAGTTTCCAGTAAAAGAAATCGTAATAAATATAATAGTTCACCTCAATGAAGGTGTCCGAGACGAACCGCTGCACTAGAGAGGTCTTCCCGCACTGGGTGTCGCCAACCAACACCACTTTTATCTCCTCCTCAGCTGTGGGCGTCCCTGGGGCTCCTGACTCCGTCTTCTTGCCAGACCACATTATGATGCTGTAAGGAAAAACATAATTTGTTAGTTTTCTGACAAATGTGCAGTCATTTTGTCGCGGTTCATGAGATACAGCTTGGTGACAGACGGATAGACAGACTCACAGACAGACGGACGGACAGCGGAGTCTTAGTGATAGGGTCCCGTTTTACCCTTTGGGTACAGAAACCTAAAAACGCAAGAGCCGGTTTTGGCCGAACCGTGTTTTTGGTCGAAACTGGCTGAAACCAAAATCGAAACTTTGGCAACAACTGTTTTTTTAGAGTGTAGTCATTTGCATATTTAATTATGCTGTATGTATCGAAACACAACCCTTATTTCTGGGTCAGTCGAGTAAAAAAATCCTGGTTCTAAATTAATACTTTAAATATTTTTTTATACCTGTTAAACTTTATTTAAAAAGCATTAAATTCTACTTCGTCTTAACTTAAATATTGTAATGAGGGTTCATGGAAACCATGAAACGACTCAAGCACTGGAAGCCGCCTGTAGCACCGCGATACGACCTCGGTAGATTTTTCATAATCCCCCCTTTTATATCACCGTAGTGCAGGCTTAGCTTAAATGGCCCGTGCCCCCTTAATAGGTAAAAGGTTGGTCAAGTTTGCATCGTACTCACACTAAGGGGGCTTCATGGGGATACCTTTTTTAATAATTTTTGAAGTTACGTGAAATTACTGCCACAAGAGTATTTCGACTTAGTCTTTTAGGTTGGCAACGCATCTGCAGGCTCCTTGGTGTTACGGGTGTCTATGAGCGGTGGTGATTACTTACCATCAGGTGACTCACGTGCTAGTTTTCCTTCTTATTTTATGAAAAAAATGAGGCCGCAATTTAATTTTTTTGTTATTTATTTATTGTGGCTAAATGCGTTCTACGCAAGTTAAACACTGTTCCTTATGTTATGCTTTTGAAGATTTGAACCTAGAGCTACAAGTACAAAATTTTGAATCTTTATCATCAAATTAGCTGGAAGAAACCCATTATTGTAATCGAAATTATTTATTTTAAAAATTTTTAGATTTTTCTTTTTGAATTTTTTTTTTCATTTCAAATTAAATTTAAAATGCTATATAATGAATGACAACACAAAGAAAAATTAGGGTAATGGCAGGATTCGAACCTGTAACATCAGCATTCCGTGCCTTGCGTATTCCAGTTTCCGCCACATTATTAGAAACCCATTGTTGGGCATAGATTTTAGCCCTTAGGCCTAATATTTATAAAGTCTAAAACAAACTCGCTATCCGTTCCTCTCTGTCCTCATATCTACGGCCGTTTACTCCTTATGATCACGCAACGGATTTTGATACGGTTTCCACTGTCATTATAGATTTTTGGGGAAGGTTTTTATATAGTGTACGAGCGTAGGAAAATTAAAGTCCATCAAAGAATGCTCGTACGTTATAATTAGTAGTGGGAAAGGTAATGCAATACATATACGAATATCACTCGCGAGACATAGGTATGACGGCGGCGCAAAGCGACGTGCTCCTGCTCCTGGTGACCGTAGCTAACTGTGGGGCGCGTCTTGATCAAACGCCGCGCGGCCTGCGCCCCTCGTCCCTCGACAAGCCCGAACTCACGCGCATTCTTACAATAGATTACACCCTAATGTTTTTTTTTATGAAATAGTAAGGCAAACGAGCAAGTGGGTCACCTGATGCTAAGTGATCACCACCGCCTTTAGACACCCGCAACACTAAGAAGATTGCAGATGCGTTGCCAACCCATAGTGCTAAGATGGAATACCTCTTGTGCCAGTAATTACACCAGCTGTCTTGCTCTCCACGCCGGAACACAACAGTGCAAGCACTGCTGCAGGATTAGCGAGCAAGATGGTGGTAGCGATCCGGACGGACCTTGCACAAGGTCCTACCAACCGCAAACCCGTGTACCTACCTGTGTGAAGCCGGGAAAGGGCGGTGGGGGTTCGCTAGTTTTACATAAAGTTACATTTTATGATATTCTGGCAACCGCTTACCATCGATGGAGAACGGAGGACTTTTAAACCTTACGTTACACCTATTTGTTCATGTAGTACTTTGGTAAGCATATTTTTTATGGTGTTGCCGCCCGGTGCCCTGACTAAGGATCCCTAAAAGTGATTCCTCAAGGACCTAACGGTACTCCACGTCGGGTAACCGTTGTTTTATGACACGGAACGGGAATTAAAGCGCCCTGACCGGAAAGGGGGACGCTTACCTCGTTTCATATTAAACGTGGACGGGAGAAGCTTTTCAATATTTCGAGTTTTCCGTTGCGACGAAAATATTTGATGGTCGCACGCAGACTCCTGGAGTAGAACCCTTTCACATTTTTTCTGAATATTTTGGAAACATTCGAAACATTTAATGATAACGGTCTCTAGCAGGCTAGCCTGAGTATAAAGCATTTTTATAACCCTTTCTAGCCGTCCCCGATAAACTGCCATGTCCTACTATGCTACCAATGTTACTGACTTATTTATACGGTTGTAATTTAGTTTTCGAGACAGAAGAAAATAAGAAAGAATGAAAGATTTTTTTTTTATTTAGGCTCATAAAGTCCACCACCATTTACAAAAACAAACTTATAGAATATTTATAACTTAACTATCGATGGCGTCTCAATTTGACACCAAAAAAGGGATCTCCAGCATGTGTTGCTACACGAAACGAGTGCAGCAACGCTGGTTTTCTGTGGAGCCCTGGTTGGGCCAGTAAGGATAATCTGTAGTTTTGTGCCCTGCTTCTTCTTCGCAGAATCTATCATTTTCTGAAGCGCTGGCAGAATCAGACATGTAAAACAGCTTATATGGCCTATTTATAAAATGCTAGCGACCCGCAGCGTTTTCGCAGGAGTACAATAAGAACCAAATATACATAAAAACATTCTGTAAATAAATATTGAATGACAGTGAAAACGGTATCAAAATCCACTGCGTGCTTTAGAAGAAGTAAGAGGCCGAAGATGTGAGGGCAGACAGGAACGGATAGCGATTAAATAAATAAATAAATAAATAAATAAATAAATATCTTGGGACAATTAACACCAATTGACTTAGTCCCAAAGTAAGCAACTAAAGCTGCTTGTGTTATGGGTACTAGACAACGGATATACATACTTATATAGATAAATATATACTTAAATACATATAACATCCACGACTCGGGCACAAACATTCGTATTCATCATACAAACATTTGCCCCTCCCGGGAATCGAACCCGGTACCTCAAGCTTCATAGTCAGGGTCACTAACCACTAGGCTATCCGGCCGTCAGATTAAGTTTTATTATGTATAAAGATAGTATTAAGTAAAGTTGCTATACATTCCTGTTTGACCTCAAATCTTCGGCCGCGCCTTCTAAACCGCACAACTGATTTTGATACTGTTTACTGTCATGTAGAGATTTTTTTACGGAAGGTTTTTTTATGTACATAACAGCCTAATTGTACCCGAGCGAAGCCGAGGCGGGCAGCTAGTGACTTATAAAAAAAATTAAGGAAAACATTTTTGCGTCTTGAAAATGAAAATAAAATTTTATTTTGCAAGTAGTATAGGCTCTTTTACGTGTCTGAATATACCAGCGCTTCGGAAATGGAAGATACTACTGAGAAGAAACGCCGCAAGAAACTCAGCAGTCAAATTATTTTCTTCTCTTTTCAAAACAGATTACAGTGTAATAATATACATAATTATCACAATAGTACACGACATACACACATAGGTACACAAAAAAAAGATAACAATAAATAGCACAGCAAGCTTAAGCATATTGAACGAACTGGCACTAGTTAAGAATGAACAGGAGATGTATAGGGTCCCCAGATCAAAGAAATTAGATAGGAATAGGGATGTAGATGGTCTTCGTTTAACAATCCCCGGAAAGAGTATTGACAAACATGGATAGGGTGTTAACGATGAGCTCCTGCATAAGCACGGCTTATCGCCTTTTATTTACCAACCTCATATTCGCATTGCCCGTAAAACGTTACGATGTTATTATTCATCTGTAGACGTGAAAAATAATCGTTCCGGCAACTGAGGTTACCAGCTTACCGTAAGAAAAACCGGACACGGTTTGCGGGGTGATTCTCGATTTATGCGAGATTCAGGCCCCCAATTATGGCGCTCATCGAGATTCATCTCGCATTCAAGATGTGTCAAATAATAACAGATTTTGAAGCGATCTGACAGCTCTTTTTGGCTTGTGTCGATGTGACTTCATCTCTACTGACGCTAGAATTGCCCCGCAGCTCGTTCGAAAACAGTCAGATCCATTTGTGGACCTCATTTATTGGTTCGCGAGATTCAACTCACAATCAAGATACGACAGATTCCTAAGAGATTTGACCTCGTATGAACAGAATCGCCTGGCTTAGCGTTTATAAATAGGGGAGAATGATGAGTGATGACCCATTTGTAATGTCATAGATTTTAAAATCGTTCTAATTAAATGCTAGATATATCCCTTTATCTTTAAAATCAATCCTTTTTTGCTATGAACCTATATTAATCCTCTGAATAATTATTTTAACTTATAGTTTCCCTAACCTTGACATTGGCTAATGTAACTAAAACCATTAAGAAAACCCTCTTTATTCTGTTTACATTTCAATCAATCAATAAATCAATTTATTCTTCTTACTCGCTAATCCTGCCGCTAAGCAGCAGTGCTTGCACTGTTGTGTTCCGGCGTGGAGAGCAAGACAGCCGGTGTAATTACTGGCACTAGAGATATTCCATGTTAGCCCTCTGGGTTGGCAACGCATCTGCAATCTCTTTCGTATTGCGGGTGTGTATAGGCGGTGGCGATCACTTACCATCAGGTGACCCACTTGCTCGTTTGCCTTCCTATTTCATTAAAAAAAATATCTTATTTAAATTCACTGGGACACAGTCCGAACGGAACTGTCGGATACATGGTAACCCTGGCCGTAACATAATGGCGGCAATGGCTGCCACGTCGCGTATTTGTTTTTAGAGATTGCTGTAAACGGCTGCTGGATGATTTGCCGTGAATATTAATGACTGTGCTGGTCAAATCAGGGCATAATTGCCGTTACACATATCGGAGTGAATTACTAATATTATTAATGCGAAAGTAATGATTCGATACTGTTTGTATATTTCGATATAAGTATGTTTAGATGTTTATTCCTAAATCAGGCAGTAACGGCTGGACGGATTTAAATGAAATTTGGCAGACAGATAGTCCATGTCTTGAATTAAAACCTAGGATACTTTTATCCCATAATGTCGGGACATTACAAGTTTACGGGGTAAACTTCATAGATAAAATCATGCGAACCGCGGGTAAAAGCTCGTGTTGTATAAAAGCTGGTATGCTTGGTAATATGGGAAATTTTGCAGTAGCTGGGTGCAGCATGCAGTATAACGAAGTAATACTACACTCTCGCAGAATACCGGCGTGAAGTAGTTGAGTCTGGAAACTCACAAAGGAGCGACTTCAAAGTTGGCAACGGATCAGCGATTTTTTGGAGTTGCCAGTTTCCATGAGCGGCGGTAATTATTCTCCACCTGGTGACCCAAATGCTTATTTTGCGCACGTTTTATAAAAAGAGGCGTAGAGGTTAAGAGAATCTCAACTTTAAGGATTTTGCTACTACGGGCAGGCCTAACGCATTGCTGGAAACTAGAAGTACTTGTATAACAGCGTGCCCCTTTTAAAGGGCGCCGTAATAGAGTGGCTCCGCGTCCGACAGAATACAAGTTATACAATAAAGAGAGAGGCATACTCGTAGAGTGGAACGCCTCTTGTATCTAAAAATACAGTTTTTGTTCAAAGAGAAACTTCTAACTTGTACTAAAATACTGTTTTTGTTCATATACTTTATTTTTTAAGTTTTTCTCTCGTTAAACAAAACGTAACCTTTGACGTTTACTTCAGCCTGAAGACTTCAGCCTTTTAATGCTAGCGTTTTTCGCATTTATGTTTCAGTTATTTCGTTTTCTTTTTAATATCATACACACATTCAGTCAGCAAAAGAACGCCAAATCAATTTCGATTCAGAGAGTGTCCGGGACGGGCGTCGGACAGGGAGGTCGACTTCGACGGCTCGGCTCGTTCGAATTAAAACAATGGACTGTATTTGGTGTTCTTCTTTTATTGATTCCTTTTCCTGGTTCTTGTTCTAGGCTGGTTCGCTGGATCCGCTGCTCTGACACCGCTGACCTCGATTGCTGGCCTGGCCCGTTTATATTCCCATTTTACTGGGCTGGCCTAGCGGGTGTAGCGCCGCGGATCGAGCGTCCCGGCCAATCAGAGGCCGACTTTTTCGTTCGGTTTTCGGTCAAGTGTGATCCGTCGGGGCCTCTGATTGGCCTAAAATCCAAAAATGTAGCCGCTCCCATTGGTCGGTTCGGGGTGGGTTTCCGACTAAATTGTTGGATCTTTTCTTTATCATTTTCGCATATTTTGCTTTATTTAGCAAGATCTAGAGGGCGAGCCGGGTTCATTCTTAGTGGAATAGCCACGCTATTCGTTCTGGCTGTTTAAGCTGCGCCTCTTTACATTCATTCTTATTCCTAAAACGTGATTATGCTAATTTTTATGTACATTTTCCAATAAGAATCTAATTTCTTACATCTAAATCGCCTCTGCGATCTGTTTTCCGAGGACCGCGGGTAATAATTTACAAGGTTCGGATCGTCCCGCGGTCCTCCTTCGTATATGGCCCTCATTGGCCTCATATAATTAGGATTTAAGGATTTATTTATTAATTTTCAACTTAATCTAAGTACAATCAATGTTATCCCTAAGTCAGTCGGCTTAGGTCTTGCTGTCCGTTACACTCTCCCCCCGGCCGACATCCGCAGGGGAGGCCTCTTCCTTGCCTCGTAGGACAGCAAGCCTGGTCGTCGGGCGCCGGAAAACTCCTCCTTTCGTTCTGACATCTGCGCTCCGCACGCCGCCATCCGGTCCCGGGTAGGTCGCCTCCACGATCCCTCGCGGCCACACATTTCGAGGCAGCGTTGCGTCGACAACCACCACCAAGTCGCCGACTTCAATGGGTCGTTCGCCCCCGCTCGGCGATTGACGGGGCGCGAGCGTCGGGAGGTACTCTCGTATCCAGCGGGCCCAAAAACTATCCGCCAGCGCCTGGCTGGCGCGCCACGTTCGTCGGTCGGCCTCGTCGCAGGGGCCGGTGAGGGGGGCTCCTGAGGGACCTCCGAGCAAAAAATGATTCGGGGTTAGCGCCTCGTCGTCGCGCGGATCCACCGATACATGAGTCAGTGGCCGGGAGTTCACCGTCTGCTCCGCCTCCGCCAGCAGGGTGTGCAGCACCTCCTCCTTGGGCGACTTGGTGAATAGCGTGGCGGCCAGCGCTGTCTTTACTGATCGCACCAAGCGCTCCCACGCCCCTCCTTGGTTCGGCGCTCCGGGCGGAATGAACCGCCACTCCGTGCGGTGTTGCAGCGCGTAGTCGCGTAGCGCGGGTAGCCACTCCGCGTAGGCGGCTCGTAGCTCGGCGTCGGCTCCACGGAAGTTTGTTCCGTTATCGCTATATATCAGCCGCGGCCAACCGCGGCGTGCTGCCATCCGACGTAGGGCCATTATGGCAGAGTCCGTCGTCAGACTGGCAGCCAGCTCCAGATGGACGGCGCGTGTCGTCAGGCACGTGAAAAGCGCGACCCAGCGCTTCTCGTGCCGCCGCCCGATGGTCACCGTTAGCGGCCCGAAGTAATCCACGCCGCAATTAGTGAATGCTCTGCAGTGGGGTTCGATGCGGGCCAGCGGGAGGTCGCCCATGGCCGGCGGTCGCGGGCTCGCACGTCGCAGGATACACGTCGGGCAGGCGCGCGCCACCGCACGCACCGTCGGTCGTAGATGCAATATCCAAAATCGTTGTCGTAGATCGTTCACCACGCGTTCATTTGATGCGTGGGCGGCGTCATGGTGCGCCTTCGCGATGATCAAGCGCACAAATGGATGCCTCCCGTTCAAAATCGCCGGTTTTTTTATCAACCCGCGCACGGGTGCGGCACTGATGCGTCCCCGCATTTTCAGGAGTCCGTCCTCGATCTCCGGGTCCAGGCTGAAAAGGCTGCTCTTTTTCGTCAGCCTCCCCCCGTTCCGGAGTAACTTTAGCTCTTCGGCAAAGTCATCAGCCTGACACTTAACTTGCCATAGATGTTCCGCCCGCCGTATAAGTTCCAATGTAAGTTCCGTCGGGATCTTTCGACATTTGTTGATGAATTGTAGCACCCGTGCGGTCGTCCGGATGAGCCGTTCGTAACTGGAAAATCGCTCCATCTTTGGAAGGTGCGCGAAGCCATCCCTCTCTTCAGCACTCTTCACATGCCCGCACGTTTCCATCTCCTCCGGTTCTTCACCGGGCGGCTCCTGCGGCCACTGCTCCTCGCCTAATTGTAGGAAGGCCGGCCCGGTGAACCATCTGTCTGCCTCGTTCACTCTCCTGGCTCCGTCGGCGCGCGTAGCGTCGTCGGCGGGATTCTCTTTCGTCGGCACCCATCTCCACTGGTGCGGTTCCGTCAGTTCGCTGATTTCGCCCAGCCTATGCGCTACGAAAGGCGTGTATCGTCTCGCATCGTTCCTTATCCAGTGGAGGACGGTCCTGGCGTCGGTCCAAAACACGGTTTCCCCGATGTTTATTCTGTGTTCCTTCTTGATGCTGTCCGCCATCCGGGCTCCGATGACGGCAGCTTGTAACTCCAGTCGCGGAATGCTCTGCGTCTTGAGAGGTGCAACCCTTGCCTTCCCGGCCACGAGCGCTGTGGACACCGCTCCGTCCGAGTGCGTAGAGCGTAGGTAGGCTGCTACGGCGTATGCGCTGGAGCTGCCGTCTACGAATATGTGTAGACTGCGAGCCGCTCCCCCCGTATCGTAGCTCCGGGGCAGGCGTAGAGCCGCTACGGCGCGTAGACCCTGTGTCCATTTCTCGAATTCCACGCCGTCCTCTTCGTCTAGCGGTGCATCCCAGCGTACTTGTTTTCGCCACGTATTCTGTAGGATTATCTTCGCTGTGATCGTGTATGGTGATAGCAATCCTAGCGGGTCGTATATGGACATCACGGCGCTGAGTGCCTCCCTTTTCGTTGGTGCGCGCAGTCTCTCGCGTACTTCTCGCGGCACCCGGTTCATGGCTGTGTTGAAGCCGAGTGCGTCCATCTCTGGGCTCCACATCAAGCCCAGTATCTTCGGTCCGTCGTCTGGGCCCAGCGGCGCGGATCCGTCCACGCGTAGCGCCGGCTCAATACGTTCCTTGAGGCGCTCGCTGTTGGTTGCCCAGCTTCGTAGATGGAAGCCAGCTCTTCGGTGCACTGTCGCTACCGCCGTAGCTACTCGAACGGTCTCCTCTTCGGTCGCGTAGCTGTCCACGTAATCGTCCATGTAGTGGTTCTTCGTGATGGGATCAAGCGCCTCCGGATACTCGTTCGCATTGCGGTGCGCGTTGTGGTTCCGCACGCTGTGGGCCAGGAAAGGCGAACTTGACGCTCCGAAGATCATCGAGTTCATTTTGTAGAGTCTCGGTGGCCCCGCCTCCTCCGGCTTCCTCCACAGGAACATTTGTGAGGGTCGATCGGCGGGCCGTATTCTGATTCTCAGGAACATCTCCTGGATATCCGCCGTCACTGCATACTGGCCCTCCCGGAAGCGGTAGAGGATGCCCGGAAGCGACTGAAGTAAGTCCGGGCCCTCCAAGAGAAAATCGTTCAGGCATTTTCCCTGGCTCTTGCTGGCGGCGTCAAACACAAGCCGAATCTTGCCCGGCTTATTGATGTTCCTCACAGCAAAATGCGGCAAGACCCAGGCTCGCGGGTTCGATACTTCTTCGCCCTGGATCGGTTCAGCGTAACCCTTATCAATCAGGTTTTCTACCTGCGCCCCATACTCGCGGGCGTAGACGGCATCCTTCATTTTTCGTTCTACGCCTCGTAGGCGTTGTAGCGCCGTCGCGTAGCTCGCAGGTACTACGGCGGCGTCGCTCCTCCACGGCAGCCCCACCTCGTAGTGGTCTCCGCGGAACTCGACGGTGTCGTTGAAGATCTGCTGGGCTCGTTCGTCCGCCGGCCGTTGCTTCGTAGCCAGCGATACCCCCAGCGCGTCGATCTCGAAGTGTCGTTTCACCAGCTTCTCGATGTCGTCGTCACGCACGTTGTATGCATAATGCGTGACCTCGTCTTGATCGTTCCGTGTCAAGGCTCTGGGTACTGTCCCGAAGATCACCCAGCCTAGTTCGGTTTTGACTGCCGCCGGTTCTGACCGCTTGCCCGTTTTCGCTTCCTGGGCGAGCATAAGTGGCCAGTTGTCCGTCCCGATCAGCAGTCGCGGCGTAGCAGCGTCGTAGCACGCCTCCTTCAGGTCGCGCAGGTGCTTATACTTCGTAACGCTTTGCCCCAGCTGTTGAGTGTGCAGCCGGAGATCCTCGACTGTTCGAGCGGCGATTGTATGGGCTCCGCCTTGTCCTTGGACGACTATGTTCACGCGCCGACTGTTCGGTTGCTCCTTGACGGCGCTGATTCCGCGGACTTGCATAGGCGCGTTGGGGCCCACGGCTCCAATCGTCCGGGCGAGGTCCTCGTCGATCATCGTCACCGTAGATCCATCGTCCAGTAACGCGTAGGTATCCACGTGACCGTTCGGTCCCTTCACCCTTATTGGGCACATCTTCAGCCATACTCGGTCACTGGTCTTGCTGGTTCGAGCAGTAGTGACGTACTCCTTTTCCGCGGCTGGCGCGGGTTCAGGTGAGGGCGGCGTAGCTGGGCGCGGCGCTTGGATCGGCGCCGTCCCTTGAGGCGGTTCCCGCCCCGGGTGGGACTGCAGCGTTGTAGCCGCACGGTTCGCGTGCAGCAGCGGGTGATGCGGGTGGCGGCAATCGTCGATCCCGCACAGTCGGGCGCGGCAGTTCTCGCGCCGGTGCTGCTTGTTCATGCACTTGAAGCAGACCCTGTTCTGTTTGGCCCACTCCCAGCGTCGGTCCACGTTCATTTGGCGCATTCTCCCACACTTAGGGACGTCATGGTCGCCCCCGCAGCATAGGCATTGTCCTTTGTGTTCGGCGTTCGTAGCGGCGGCGTAGACAGGCCGCGGCGTTCCCCATTTCGTGGGGGCTCGGGGCTTCAGGCTTTCCCTCTTGACCGGCGACGGGGTTCCCAATGACGTCATCGCCGCTCCGCCTGAAGCGAAAGTGTAGCGCAGGGCTCGATCCGCCTCGCGCATCATGAATTTCGAGAGCACGCAGATCTCTGGTTCGACAGCGGCGGTTTGTTCCGATGCGTAGTCGCAGAAACGAGAGCGTAGATGCGGGCTTATCTTGTCCAGTGCTTCTCGGGCCAGCAACGGGTTGTACAGATATCCCCGATGATCCACCGTAGAAAGCACGCAGACTATGTTCTGTAGCTTGACTGCGAACGCGTTCAATTCAGCAGCCGATGTTCCCAGGCGCGGCAGCTTCTTGAGATCATCCAGCGCCTTGTCCACGATGACCTCAGGTCGTCCGTAGCACTGACGCAGCGTCCGCATAATCTGGTCCGGATCCGCAGCAGTGTGCAACAGGGCCGCGACGGATTCTCGGGCGACGCCTCGTAGACAAGTTCGTAGACGTGCTACGTTCTCCGTAGGTGAGAAGTTGTAGGCCTTCGTAGAGTCCTTGTAAGCCGCCTGGAACGGTAGCCATTCACCCGCAGCTCCGCTGAACGTTGGTAGCTCGTACACCTGCCTCGGCGGCGGCCGCAGTCGCGTCATTCGTTCCAATGTTTCCGCTAATTTTTCAATCCCGCGGTATCCGGTTGCGCTGCGGTCGCGGGTGGGCGTCGTCGGCGAACGGGCCCTGCCCTTGCGTTCAGTTTGCGGGAGTTCATCCTTCCGCTTCGCGTCGGCTTGAGGTTCCGGTTTGTCTTGAGCGCCGCGACGTCTGTTCTCGGCGGCGTCGTCAGGGCACTTCTGGAACCAATCGCTGATGCGTCTGTCTTGCTCTAGCTTGTGATGCGGTGCAATAATGCTCCCAGCCTGAGAGCCTTCTGCCTCAATTGTTTCAATCTGCCTGGCCAGCTTGTTCTTCACCAGCGCCTTTGAAAGCTCCAATTCTTGTTTCTGGATTTTCAGCAGCTCCTCCTCCGCCTCTCGTTCCGCGAGACGGATCCTAAAGATGGTGTTGTTCGAACACCTCGATAGGGCCGGTGATCTTCTCTGGTCAGCATACACTGCAGGCTGAATGGTGCGCACGTCGACTTCAAAGGCCACGGACGCTCTTACTGGCCGCTCCTGTTCCATAAGCGCGGCCCAATCAGAGCGCTCGGTTGCCGGTTCCTCCTGCGTGATCGCGTCGATGTGCTCCGTAGGTTCGCCGAGGCCGTGCCCAAAGGGCGGGGGGGGCACTCCGTCTGCCCGCATAATCGGCGGGAAGTACACGTCGCGACGCGGCGCGCCGGTGCCGCGGTCGATCTCGCGGGGCGCGGCTCTAGTCACCGCCCGCGTCGGCGCGATTGCGGGTGAGACGAGATCGCGATTGACGATACGGTCGAGTTGCCTCTGCCACTGATCGTCAGCCCGCTCCTCTGGGTCCATGCCGGCATGGGTTACCCGGGCGGGGTTCGGTTCGGCAGCGCTCGGGCGCGCTATGTTCGCGGTCCGTTCGGCGGCGGCGGCTCGGTCGGCGGCGGTGACTTGCTGGTTCGGGTTCGCAGGCCGTTGCTCCTCCTCCCGGTCGCCGTGGGAACGTGTGATGACCATGATGACGTAGTCCACTTGATCCGGATCAGCGGCGTCCGGATGATCCGGTTCGAAGGACCAAGACTCTGTCCGGGACGGGCGTCGGACAGGGAGGTCGACTTCGACGGCTCGGCTCGTTCGAATTAAAACAATGGACTGTATTTGGTGTTCTTCTTTTATTGATTCCTTTTCCTGGTTCTTGTTCTAGGCTGGTTCGCTGGATCCGCTGCTCTGACACCGCTGACCTCGATTGCTGGCCTGGCCCGTTTATATTCCCATTTTACTGGGCTGGCCTAGCGGGTGTAGCGCCGCGGATCGAGCGTCCCGGCCAATCAGAGGCCGACTTTTTCGTTCGGTTTTCGGTCAAGTGTGATCCGTCGGGGCCTCTGATTGGCCTAAAATCCAAAAATGTAGCCGCTCCCATTGGTCGGTTCGGGGTGGGTTTCCGACTAAATTGTTGGATCTTTTCTTTATCATTTTCGCATATTTTGCTTTATTTAGCAAGATCTAGAGGGCGAGCCGGGTTCATTCTTAGTGGAATAGCCACGCTATTCGTTCTGGCTGTTTAAGCTGCGCCTCTTTACATTCATTCTTATTCCTAAAACGTGATTATGCTAATTTTTATGTACATTTTCCAATAAGAATCTAATTTCTTACATCTAAATCGCCTCTGCGATCTGTTTTCCGAGGACCGCGGGTAATAATTTACAAGGTTCGGATCGTCCCGCGGTCCTCCTTCGTATATGGCCCTCATTGGCCTCATATAATTAGGATTTAAGGATTTATTTATTAATTTTCAACTTAATCTAAGTACAATCAATGTTATCCCTAAGTCAGTCGGCTTAGGTCTTGCTGTCCGTTACACTCTCCCCCCGGCCGACATCCGCAGGGGAGGCCTCTTCCTTGCCTCGTAGGACAGCAAGCCTGGTCGTCGGGCGCCGGAAAACTCCTCCTTTCGTTCTGACATCTGCGCTCCGCACGCCGCCATCCGGTCCCGGGTAGGTCGCCTCCACGATCCCTCGCGGCCACACATTTCGAGGCAGCGTTGCGTCGACAACCACCACCAAGTCGCCGACTTCAATGGGTCGTTCGCCCCCGCTCGGCGATTGACGGGGCGCGAGCGTCGGGAGGTACTCTCGTATCCAGCGGGCCCAAAAACTATCCGCCAGCGCCTGGCTGGCGCGCCACGTTCGTCGGTCGGCCTCGTCGCAGGGGCCGGTGAGGGGGGCTCCTGAGGGACCTCCGAGCAAAAAATGATTCGGGGTTAGCGCCTCGTCGTCGCGCGGATCCACCGATACATGAGTCAGTGGCCGGGAGTTCACCGTCTGCTCCGCCTCCGCCAGCAGGGTGTGCAGCACCTCCTCCTTGGGCGACTTGGTGAATAGCGTGGCGGCCAGCGCTGTCTTTACTGATCGCACCAAGCGCTCCCACGCCCCTCCTTGGTTCGGCGCTCCGGGCGGAATGAACCGCCACTCCGTGCGGTGTTGCAGCGCGTAGTCGCGTAGCGCGGGTAGCCACTCCGCGTAGGCGGCTCGTAGCTCGGCGTCGGCTCCACGGAAGTTTGTTCCGTTATCGCTATATATCAGCCGCGGCCAACCGCGGCGTGCTGCCATCCGACGTAGGGCCATTATGGCAGAGTCCGTCGTCAGACTGGCAGCCAGCTCCAGATGGACGGCGCGTGTCGTCAGGCACGTGAAAAGCGCGACCCAGCGCTTCTCGTGCCGCCGCCCGATGGTCACCGTTAGCGGCCCGAAGTAATCCACGCCGCAATTAGTGAATGCTCTGCAGTGGGGTTCGATGCGGGCCAGCGGGAGGTCGCCCATGGCCGGCGGTCGCGGGCTCGCACGTCGCAGGATACACGTCGGGCAGGCGCGCGCCACCGCACGCACCGTCGGTCGTAGATGCAATATCCAAAATCGTTGTCGTAGATCGTTCACCACGCGTTCATTTGATGCGTGGGCGGCGTCATGGTGCGCCTTCGCGATGATCAAGCGCACAAATGGATGCCTCCCGTTCAAAATCGCCGGTTTTTTTATCAACCCGCGCACGGGTGCGGCACTGATGCGTCCCCGCATTTTCAGGAGTCCGTCCTCGATCTCCGGGTCCAGGCTGAAAAGGCTGCTCTTTTTCGTCAGCCTCCCCCCGTTCCGGAGTAACTTTAGCTCTTCGGCAAAGTCATCAGCCTGACACTTAACTTGCCATAGATGTTCCGCCCGCCGTATAAGTTCCAATGTAAGTTCCGTCGGGATCTTTCGACATTTGTTGATGAATTGTAGCACCCGTGCGGTCGTCCGGATGAGCCGTTCGTAACTGGAAAATCGCTCCATCTTTGGAAGGTGCGCGAAGCCATCCCTCTCTTCAGCACTCTTCACATGCCCGCACGTTTCCATCTCCTCCGGTTCTTCACCGGGCGGCTCCTGCGGCCACTGCTCCTCGCCTAATTGTAGGAAGGCCGGCCCGGTGAACCATCTGTCTGCCTCGTTCACTCTCCTGGCTCCGTCGGCGCGCGTAGCGTCGTCGGCGGGATTCTCTTTCGTCGGCACCCATCTCCACTGGTGCGGTTCCGTCAGTTCGCTGATTTCGCCCAGCCTATGCGCTACGAAAGGCGTGTATCGTCTCGCATCGTTCCTTATCCAGTGGAGGACGGTCCTGGCGTCGGTCCAAAACACGGTTTCCCCGATGTTTATTCTGTGTTCCTTCTTGATGCTGTCCGCCATCCGGGCTCCGATGACGGCAGCTTGTAACTCCAGTCGCGGAATGCTCTGCGTCTTGAGAGGTGCAACCCTTGCCTTCCCGGCCACGAGCGCTGTGGACACCGCTCCGTCCGAGTGCGTAGAGCGTAGGTAGGCTGCTACGGCGTATGCGCTGGAGCTGCCGTCTACGAATATGTGTAGACTGCGAGCCGCTCCCCCCGTATCGTAGCTCCGGGGCAGGCGTAGAGCCGCTACGGCGCGTAGACCCTGTGTCCATTTCTCGAATTCCACGCCGTCCTCTTCGTCTAGCGGTGCATCCCAGCGTACTTGTTTTCGCCACGTATTCTGTAGGATTATCTTCGCTGTGATCGTGTATGGTGATAGCAATCCTAGCGGGTCGTATATGGACATCACGGCGCTGAGTGCCTCCCTTTTCGTTGGTGCGCGCAGTCTCTCGCGTACTTCTCGCGGCACCCGGTTCATGGCTGTGTTGAAGCCGAGTGCGTCCATCTCTGGGCTCCACATCAAGCCCAGTATCTTCGGTCCGTCGTCTGGGCCCAGCGGCGCGGATCCGTCCACGCGTAGCGCCGGCTCAATACGTTCCTTGAGGCGCTCGCTGTTGGTTGCCCAGCTTCGTAGATGGAAGCCAGCTCTTCGGTGCACTGTCGCTACCGCCGTAGCTACTCGAACGGTCTCCTCTTCGGTCGCGTAGCTGTCCACGTAATCGTCCATGTAGTGGTTCTTCGTGATGGGATCAAGCGCCTCCGGATACTCGTTCGCATTGCGGTGCGCGTTGTGGTTCCGCACGCTGTGGGCCAGGAAAGGCGAACTTGACGCTCCGAAGATCATCGAGTTCATTTTGTAGAGTCTCGGTGGCCCCGCCTCCTCCGGCTTCCTCCACAGGAACATTTGTGAGGGTCGATCGGCGGGCCGTATTCTGATTCTCAGGAACATCTCCTGGATATCCGCCGTCACTGCATACTGGCCCTCCCGGAAGCGGTAGAGGATGCCCGGAAGCGACTGAAGTAAGTCCGGGCCCTCCAAGAGAAAATCGTTCAGGCATTTTCCCTGGCTCTTGCTGGCGGCGTCAAACACAAGCCGAATCTTGCCCGGCTTATTGATGTTCCTCACAGCAAAATGCGGCAAGACCCAGGCTCGCGGGTTCGATACTTCTTCGCCCTGGATCGGTTCAGCGTAACCCTTATCAATCAGGTTTTCTACCTGCGCCCCATACTCGCGGGCGTAGACGGCATCCTTCATTTTTCGTTCTACGCCTCGTAGGCGTTGTAGCGCCGTCGCGTAGCTCGCAGGTACTACGGCGGCGTCGCTCCTCCACGGCAGCCCCACCTCGTAGTGGTCTCCGCGGAACTCGACGGTGTCGTTGAAGATCTGCTGGGCTCGTTCGTCCGCCGGCCGTTGCTTCGTAGCCAGCGATACCCCCAGCGCGTCGATCTCGAAGTGTCGTTTCACCAGCTTCTCGATGTCGTCGTCACGCACGTTGTATGCATAATGCGTGACCTCGTCTTGATCGTTCCGTGTCAAGGCTCTGGGTACTGTCCCGAAGATCACCCAGCCTAGTTCGGTTTTGACTGCCGCCGGTTCTGACCGCTTGCCCGTTTTCGCTTCCTGGGCGAGCATAAGTGGCCAGTTGTCCGTCCCGATCAGCAGTCGCGGCGTAGCAGCGTCGTAGCACGCCTCCTTCAGGTCGCGCAGGTGCTTATACTTCGTAACGCTTTGCCCCAGCTGTTGAGTGTGCAGCCGGAGATCCTCGACTGTTCGAGCGGCGATTGTATGGGCTCCGCCTTGTCCTTGGACGACTATGTTCACGCGCCGACTGTTCGGTTGCTCCTTGACGGCGCTGATTCCGCGGACTTGCATAGGCGCGTTGGGGCCCACGGCTCCAATCGTCCGGGCGAGGTCCTCGTCGATCATCGTCACCGTAGATCCATCGTCCAGTAACGCGTAGGTATCCACGTGACCGTTCGGTCCCTTCACCCTTATTGGGCACATCTTCAGCCATACTCGGTCACTGGTCTTGCTGGTTCGAGCAGTAGTGACGTACTCCTTTTCCGCGGCTGGCGCGGGTTCAGGTGAGGGCGGCGTAGCTGGGCGCGGCGCTTGGATCGGCGCCGTCCCTTGAGGCGGTTCCCGCCCCGGGTGGGACTGCAGCGTTGTAGCCGCACGGTTCGCGTGCAGCAGCGGGTGATGCGGGTGGCGGCAATCGTCGATCCCGCACAGTCGGGCGCGGCAGTTCTCGCGCCGGTGCTGCTTGTTCATGCACTTGAAGCAGACCCTGTTCTGTTTGGCCCACTCCCAGCGTCGGTCCACGTTCATTTGGCGCATTCTCCCACACTTAGGGACGTCATGGTCGCCCCCGCAGCATAGGCATTGTCCTTTGTGTTCGGCGTTCGTAGCGGCGGCGTAGACAGGCCGCGGCGTTCCCCATTTCGTGGGGGCTCGGGGCTTCAGGCTTTCCCTCTTGACCGGCGACGGGGTTCCCAATGACGTCATCGCCGCTCCGCCTGAAGCGAAAGTGTAGCGCAGGGCTCGATCCGCCTCGCGCATCATGAATTTCGAGAGCACGCAGATCTCTGGTTCGACAGCGGCGGTTTGTTCCGATGCGTAGTCGCAGAAACGAGAGCGTAGATGCGGGCTTATCTTGTCCAGTGCTTCTCGGGCCAGCAACGGGTTGTACAGATATCCCCGATGATCCACCGTAGAAAGCACGCAGACTATGTTCTGTAGCTTGACTGCGAACGCGTTCAATTCAGCAGCCGATGTTCCCAGGCGCGGCAGCTTCTTGAGATCATCCAGCGCCTTGTCCACGATGACCTCAGGTCGTCCGTAGCACTGACGCAGCGTCCGCATAATCTGGTCCGGATCCGCAGCAGTGTGCAACAGGGCCGCGACGGATTCTCGGGCGACGCCTCGTAGACAAGTTCGTAGACGTGCTACGTTCTCCGTAGGTGAGAAGTTGTAGGCCTTCGTAGAGTCCTTGTAAGCCGCCTGGAACGGTAGCCATTCACCCGCAGCTCCGCTGAACGTTGGTAGCTCGTACACCTGCCTCGGCGGCGGCCGCAGTCGCGTCATTCGTTCCAATGTTTCCGCTAATTTTTCAATCCCGCGGTATCCGGTTGCGCTGCGGTCGCGGGTGGGCGTCGTCGGCGAACGGGCCCTGCCCTTGCGTTCAGTTTGCGGGAGTTCATCCTTCCGCTTCGCGTCGGCTTGAGGTTCCGGTTTGTCTTGAGCGCCGCGACGTCTGTTCTCGGCGGCGTCGTCAGGGCACTTCTGGAACCAATCGCTGATGCGTCTGTCTTGCTCTAGCTTGTGATGCGGTGCAATAATGCTCCCAGCCTGAGAGCCTTCTGCCTCAATTGTTTCAATCTGCCTGGCCAGCTTGTTCTTCACCAGCGCCTTTGAAAGCTCCAATTCTTGTTTCTGGATTTTCAGCAGCTCCTCCTCCGCCTCTCGTTCCGCGAGACGGATCCTAAAGATGGTGTTGTTCGAACACCTCGATAGGGCCGGTGATCTTCTCTGGTCAGCATACACTGCAGGCTGAATGGTGCGCACGTCGACTTCAAAGGCCACGGACGCTCTTACTGGCCGCTCCTGTTCCATAAGCGCGGCCCAATCAGAGCGCTCGGTTGCCGGTTCCTCCTGCGTGATCGCGTCGATGTGCTCCGTAGGTTCGCCGAGGCCGTGCCCAAAGGGCGGGGGGGGCACTCCGTCTGCCCGCATAATCGGCGGGAAGTACACGTCGCGACGCGGCGCGCCGGTGCCGCGGTCGATCTCGCGGGGCGCGGCTCTAGTCACCGCCCGCGTCGGCGCGATTGCGGGTGAGACGAGATCGCGATTGACGATACGGTCGAGTTGCCTCTGCCACTGATCGTCAGCCCGCTCCTCTGGGTCCATGCCGGCATGGGTTACCCGGGCGGGGTTCGGTTCGGCAGCGCTCGGGCGCGCTATGTTCGCGGTCCGTTCGGCGGCGGCGGCTCGGTCGGCGGCGGTGACTTGCTGGTTCGGGTTCGCAGGCCGTTGCTCCTCCTCCCGGTCGCCGTGGGAACGTGTGATGACCATGATGACGTAGTCCACTTGATCCGGATCAGCGGCGTCCGGATGATCCGGTTCGAAGGACCAAGACTCTGTCCGGGACGGGCGTCGGACAGGGAGGTCGACTTCGACGGCTCGGCTCGTTCGAATTAAAACAATGGACTGTATTTGGTGTTCTTCTTTTATTGATTCCTTTTCCTGGTTCTTGTTCTAGGCTGGTTCGCTGGATCCGCTGCTCTGACACCGCTGACCTCGATTGCTGGCCTGGCCCGTTTATATTCCCATTTTACTGGGCTGGCCTAGCGGGTGTAGCGCCGCGGATCGAGCGTCCCGGCCAATCAGAGGCCGACTTTTTCGTTCGGTTTTCGGTCAAGTGTGATCCGTCGGGGCCTCTGATTGGCCTAAAATCCAAAAATGTAGCCGCTCCCATTGGTCGGTTCGGGGTGGGTTTCCGACTAAATTGTTGGATCTTTTCTTTATCATTTTCGCATATTTTGCTTTATTTAGCAAGATCTAGAGGGCGAGCCGGGTTCATTCTTAGTGGAATAGCCACGCTATTCGTTCTGGCTGTTTAAGCTGCGCCTCTTTACATTCATTCTTATTCCTAAAACGTGATTATGCTAATTTTTATGTACATTTTCCAATAAGAATCTAATTTCTTACATCTAAATCGCCTCTGCGATCTGTTTTCCGAGGACCGCGGGTAATAATTTACAAGGTTCGGATCGTCCCGCGGTCCTCCTTCGTATATGGCCCTCATTGGCCTCATATAATTAGGATTTAAGGATTTATTTATTAATTTTCAACTTAATCTAAGTACAATCAATGTTATCCCTAAGTCAGTCGGCTTAGGTCTTGCTGTCCGTTACAGAGAGCTTAGTAGGGTTGCCGCTTGCTTACGTTTTTTTTTTCAAATAAAATATAGAAGGGAAACGAGCAAGTGGATCATCTGATGGTAAACACGCTAGCGTTTATCGCACATATAAACGCTTTGGTCCCTCTCGCACACGTATACTGGTTAGAAAGGGATAAATGCTTTATGTCTTCGATAAAAGCTAGCGTGCTAGACCCCCTGCAATACCAATGAAACTGGAGATGTGTTGCCAACCCAGAGCGCTACGATGGAATACCTCTTGTGCCAGTACGTGCACCGGCTGTCTTGCTCTCTACGCCGGAATACAACAGTGCAAGCACTGCTGCTTAGCGGCAGCCTTGGATGAGGTCCTACCCGCAATAGGAGTAAAACTGCAACCTTTAGCGTGTGGGTTGGTGGGTTTAGGAGTGGTGAAATTGAAGATCAGAAGAGATGCAGAAAATTACGGTTTTATTTCACTATGACATAATAAAGACAGACAAAGAAAACAAAAGGCTCCTGCCAAACCAAATTGAAATAGGAAAACTACTGTAGTATACATTTAGTGTTTAAATCTAATAGGCAGACATGAACGGCGCTGCGAGCGCCGAGCAATAAAGGTGTTAACACCATGTGCGACCTGACCGCCGTTGTCGACAGTGGAAGGCAGTACGTGGTGTTCAGGCAAACCCTGCTGATTATTATCAGCGCCGGCAGACGTACATGGCGCGTCTGCTACAAACCTCATTTTTTAAAAAGCCGATCCTTAAGCATGTTTTTTTTTGCTCTGGCAACCCTACGTTTTTGTCACTGGAAGCTTGGCTCAGCGCTATACAATTCTATTACCAGGTAAGTATTTACCAACGTAGAGTAAATAGCAATAGTTAAATAGTATTTTATATCGTTCTTGTTTTGAAATTCAAATGATATTCAGCGTTGCGAACTGCGGAGCAATTCATGTGTTAGTAGAGATGAAGAGCATTCGAGATATGTCAAAATGGTTTTAAGATCCGTTAAAAATCAGTCATTTTTGTCATATTTCGAATGTAAGATGAATCTCGATTAACGCTAAACTCGGGGGCCATACCCTCAATTCTTGCGTTCGCCGAGATTTTTCTCACATTCGAGATATATCAAAAATACAGATTTCAAATGAGCAAAGAGGTCTTTAAAGTATTTGTAAGTTTTTGCAGAAGTTAAATAAGACTATAATTTGAGTTGTTGTATTGTTGCAAACATTAATCGTTGAGCCACTGTGGGTTGCAAACAATCACAAGCAATTATCTGACTCAGACAGAGTTCTATATCTGCTATAACATTTTATCGCCTGAAGCGACTCAAAGGGGATTTTAAATATTTGGCTCGGTTTGTCTGTTCGTGTTTCTGTCTGCCTTTCTATTTGCCTCACGGCTCCAAATCCAATGAGCCAAATTCAACACCGTTTTTTTTATTTGCTGCGTTCGAGAAGATGGTTTTTAGACATGTTAGGTGGCAAACGGGTTAGAGGTTTTGAGGTACATAAGTTGTAAATTAAAACATGGTGGGTTACATTAATAGTTTTTATTTTGAGTACTAGAACAGTTACAAAAGGCATAGAGTTTAATAAAAACGGTTTTTAAATTCACCAAATTACCTATTAGAATATTCATTTTAGCGACTCCGAATTAAAGCAGATGCCCGTCGTCTTACAAGGTTTACGAATAATTATAATTAATTTAATTAAACCCGTCAAAACACCGGTTTAACCCAGTTTTAGCTAAACAAGATTAAGCGGTTATAAATCCTGGATATTAACGACGGCGATACTAGGCAAAATTAATTCTAGCATCAGCTGGTTTACTGTTACGTGCCTAAATCGCATTTATACTTACTTGTCTTGACTAGGTAGAAAACAATATTCTAACTTAAAATTTCAGTTTTTGCCATTAAAATATTTTATAGATTCAGGCGTTTGCGGAGGTCCATATCAACAAATCGATCGAATCGGTCGATCGTGTTGTTTAGTTGAGTCTGTGTGATATATGTATGTCGTTTCGTGTGGAAGCGGAGGAGGGTGGGTTTTTGCATGAATATTTTGCACTGGTTTCGCGGAGTAGCAAGGTAATTTGTTACAGTTTCTTGACAATGCGGACAAACAGTATTATCCGCTGCGAACGGCGCCGTCAGTGATCAGAATGAAAACTGAAATGCGCTCTTGAAGTCGAGAGCAAAAAGGGCGGCTCCCCCGGCTCAACCGTGCCCTATCTGTGTCCGATCCGAGTGCTCAGTCCCAGCTTGAACACGTTCCGATGAGTGTTGAACACGCGTGGGTCGGTGTAAACGTGTATTTAAGCTCTCAGAGCTTGGTTTCGTGACTTCGAAAAACATCGATTACGCTAGCCGCACTTTGCTTCTATACTGTGCTACATGCTATGTATACCGTTTAGGGATATTTCCGTTACGAATTTTCAGTTTCTCACTTGTTAAAATGCTATGTAATGACAACACAAAGAAAAATTAGGGTAATAGCAAGCCTTGAACCTGCAACATTAGCATTCTGTGCCTAGCGGTAATGTGACGAAATGATGATGTTGTAAGTTCAAGTCTTGTCATTACCCTATTTTTTCTTTGTGTTGTCATTACATAGCATTTTAATTAAATAATTTGAATGTTAAACATTAAAAAATAAAAATCGAAAGAAATTTCGGTTACAAAAATTCTCACTTGTTATTAGCTTATCTTTCATATTGAAATTGTCCACGATTTAGTTTTAGGTTCATATTTAGAAACCCAAGGGTCTCACTGAAAGTCAGCGTCTCGGTTTACCGAGGCAGTATGCTGAGTGGGGCCCCTTTTTAGTTCTACTCAAGGCAATGTTATCTTTACGATACCTATTTGTATTATGCTAGTGATGTGTATATTCGGCTGTATTGTAAACACACTCACACTTCGAGGGTGGTAGGACCTTGTGCAAGGTTCGTCCGGATCGCTACCACCATCTTGGTCGCTAATCCTGCCGCTAAGCTGCAGTGCTTGCACTGTTGTATTCCGGCGTGGAGAGCAAGATAGCCGGTTTAATTACTGGCACAAGAGGTATTCCATCTTAGCCTTCTGGGTTGGCAACGCATCTGCAATCTCTTTGGTGTTGCGGATGTCTATAGGCGGTGGTGTTCACCATGTAGGTACCATCAGGTGACCCCCCAGTTGCTTATTTGCCTTCCTATTTCATTTAAAAAACACTTTTTTCTTTGCAGTTGTCTTTTTCACAAAATGGAAATGTACTATTTTAAGCTCTCCTAGGTGAACATAATTGTTAATGAAATAAATTATTTATAAGTTTTAGAACAACTTTTACTAAGACCTCCGATCAAGGATACATAACAGCTCAGCCAAATCGGATCGACATTCAGCAGCGGAGGCAATAAAATTCCAGTGAACTGCCTCTTTACGAGTAACCTTCGCAAACTCGTACATAAACCCTCTTCGTACTGTAAACATCAACTTTCCCCCCTTGGGAGTAAAGCCGCTTTCGGGAACAACAATTGGGCGAGATGCGAGATCGTGAAACAATGTTCGCTTTACGACCCAGCTCGAGCACTCTTTACATTTGCTAACCCTCTACTGTTTATTACCTATAAACTGTATAAACCGTTTGTTTTCAGTTGAATTGCTTCGTCGTTAATCGGAAAATAATTATTGAATTTTATAGGCTCAAAGTGACGGCCATTTTTAAAGCTGCGAATGTTGTGATTTATTAATCAACATCAAACCATTACGTAATCCGTACAGTTCCAAATAATTCACGTTTATTATTTTTAATGACCACATTTGAACTATCCTAATTATTTTCAACGCAAACAAAATGGTACTTGAAACCAATCCATTCAGGTATACTGATATAAATAAGTTCTAGACAGCCAAGAACTCACAGAGATAGACAAAGGTTGCAACGTATATACATCTCTCCTTATGTGTAGAGGGTTAATGATGTGAAGGAGGCCTTGATCAATCTCTCTCCCCTTTTTTACATTCCTAGTACTGAATAGGACTATTACGTTCCAGGCCAATAATTCGGCAGCGCGAACGATTGTTTTCAACCCATTAGAAATTATTGCCAACTGCGACCATTTTAATGCTTAGAAATATCGAAAGCTATAACTTTGACAGTAAAAATATTTTTTTTCTTAACGTCTTATTGCAGTCTTTTCTTATTGCTAAAAGAAAGGAACAAGATAAGCATTTTCAGGAGAAAACTGCGGCTTAAATTTTTAGAAACGTTCATACTCAAAAAGAAAAAAGTGTTAAGCAAAAATTCCGAATAAATTTTCTAATCGCGAAATTCCAGCTTAACATTTCCTTTAAAATCATTAAGTCCCTCTCGGCAAAGCGGGCTCATTTGAATAAAAATCCAAAAAAAGACTCTTCATTCAAATTATATTTCTCAGTGAACTGTAAATTTCGATTCCATCCCAAGCAAACAGGATCAGCTAAGAGATTGAATTGTGCCTTGTAATGCTTTGTTTTTCCTCGGGCCTCGATAAACATAAATTGCAATTTGAAAAAAGGGTTGGTCCCTTGGGCCAGCGCAGGTGCGGCTACGTTACGCAGCAGACACCGACACGCAGACAAATTTAAATAACATTGAGTTGCGGGTTATGAAGTGCCCGGTCCCCTACCGTAGTGCGATTCACACATTTATTTTATTCCCTTTCTCCACAGCAAAGCGCAAAAAGCAGAGAATAATGTAACAATACGCAACGCAGAAATAAACCTTCACGATACTTTCCACGATATCAATAGCAACGCGAGCTATTAATACTCGTTGCAGTTTGAGACTGGCCGCCCGCAACGCGCCGCCACACCATTTAAAAATACCAACAGACAGGTCAATGACGCTTAACCTGCCACCCGTCACATAAAACATCAAAAATCAACAAAATAAAATGGACCTCAATGAACAAACGTTCAAGAATGAAGTCAGCAGCTTCGTCGCCAGTTTACACAAGCTACTGCCAAGAAAAAAGGATTTCGTTGTGATCGAGCCCGAAAAACCGAAACTGACGAGGCTGGTCGACGTGCACACAGAAGCCAAGAGCGTCTTTCCGCTATGTTTCATCGGCACCAAGCTGGTGGTGCTCAGGGAGATCCTGGACAAGGTGAAACTGGTCCAGCAATACAACTTCGGGAGACCAAAAGAATCGTACAGATGCTTTACTGACCTGATCGCTAAGGAGATGGAGCAGAAAGCGGCACACGACGGACTGGTCCTCGACTGGACGGGCTCAGCCACAGCCACTTACAACGAAATTATTGAAGGCGGTTACGAGATGCGACTGATCTCAAAGATAAGAGATTTGATCTCGTCAGAAAACGAGATCGTTCTCGAAAAGAGTAACGAGAATTCGGTCGGCTCCGTATCCTGCACGATGCGAGATGTGGACCCGAGCACTCTTCGGGTGGTATCCCATTATGTGTACAAGCTGCTGCCGGAGGTGTCCGTGGGTACTGAGTTGGGTATGCGGCCGCTGTCATATCCTCCATGCCCGGAGGTTTCAGTGAGCGCAAGGTACGAGAAACCCACATTCGCCCTGTCATCCACGCTCAGTCGCGTCGGCTTCCAAGTTTGTCTCTTCAAGCAGTTGTCATCCAACCTACGGATAGCATCAATCATAAATGAGAGCTCCAAGGCGCCAACGACGGTCGGCATCGCGCTTCATAAAAAATACATGAATGGGTGTGATGTGAAAATATTTGTCGATTCTCAGCGCTGCGGAGGTTTCACCCTGCAGAAAGATGTAGTATTACACGAGTCACAGAACGAAATACGAGTTATACGCCTGGTCGCCAGCACTCTCATTGACAGACAGCGAAGAGTCAGATTCGGTTTTGGGTTTAACCTGGACTTTTAACTACGTTTGTTCGCCTTTCAAATAAATTACCGACCCAGTGTGCCGTTTTGCTCAACATTTTTGTAGCATTATTCGTTTGTATATAAGTATACATATTTAACTAATCATTTATATTGTGTGAGCTCTGACATTTAGAAGTGTGAATAAAATATAAACAAAACAATATTGACTTGTTCATTTAGCTTTTAAATTACAATATAATGGCTATTACATGCATTATTTATGACTTTGGTTAAGATGTAGCAGTAGGAATAATCCTGGAAGAAAGTAAATCTTTAGCCAGCCCAAAGTTCTATAGAATTCCGGCGAAGTAATATACTTGATGTGTACTGCGGCCCTTCCACGACGGCCGCTCTGTCTAAGTTATGTCAAAAGAAAGGGGCGCTAAATTGAACTTAGGTACTTAGGGCAGTCATGCTAAGGCTACTTACACCGCACTACCATGCTGTTAAATTATCTTTTAGTTAATGTAGTGCTGCAATGAATCAAATTAAGGTCTCTCAAATCTCTAAAGAACCGACCGGCAGCGGATCAATGATTTTGAGGGTCTATGGAATCAACGAAAAACTAGCAACGTTTTCTCTCAACATTACATTAGAATCTTTACAGCATCTAACGAACGTCTACTGCTGCATTGCTGGATAACGATCTCCGTCAAGGCTTTTACGCAACGACCATACTACCTCCACCTCTCCACCCATCCAATTATTGGCGCGTTTCATTATAGTTCAAGGCAATAGTAGTAAAAAATCCTGCAAAAACTAAGTAGCGATGCTAACGTCTGGTACTTTCGCACTGGGACCTGTTGGGAGGCGGTCACCACTTAAGAGACCCAGTAATCCGAATAGTCTGCGATCCCTATACAGCTGGGTCTCCGGATCTCGTAACTCCCATGTTTCTATTTCGGTTTTCGTACCGGCAAAGAACTGCAACCGGCAGTATGGTTCTACCACTACAAAAAATATTCCGGTATACTGTGTTATACAATGCCATGTTTAGTTTTTTAAATAGCCTATCTTTGTGTCCCACTGCTGGGCAAAGGCCTCTCCACAAAACTTCCAAAACTCCCGATTTGCACCGATTTTCCGACGCAATGCCAGCCCAGTCCTTTTCAAACCCGTCCAAGTCATGTTTAGTTTAGTTTAGTATATTTATACAGTTAATATAAAATTACATTATAAACTATTCTTGCTCGCTAATTCAGCCGCTAAGCAGCAGTGTTGCACTGTTGTGTTCCGCATGAAAATTAAAATGAAAAAAAATATTTAGGCTCTTTTACATGTCTGAATCTACTAGCGCTTCGGAAAATGGAAGACTCTAAGAAGAAGCGCCGCAAGAAACTCAGCAGTGGAGAGCAAGACAACTGGTGAAACTACTGGCACAAGTGGTATTCCATTTAAGCCCTCTGTGTTGGCAACGCATCTGCAATCTCCTTGGTGTTGCGAATGTCTATAGGCGGTGGTGATCACTTACCATCAGGTGACTTGCTTGTTTTCCTCCTTATGTTGAATTAAAAAAAAGCACACGATTAACATTCACAAGATGCGCTTTAATCAGATGTATAACCAGAAGTTGAACACCAAAACAGATTTTCCACAGCTCCAACTTGAACCATCTCAAGGCATTGACCTATGATGAAGTCGCTAGCTAACATCAAAGACGTTAGCGATACGAACTGCAAACAACTTCTCTCACAGGGAGATAAAAGAAAACTTTGCGAGGACACATGGCAAATTTTGCAGCACTTCGTTTGAGGGCGCCGTTGCAAAGACTTTGTGATCTGATTGCAGGAAATTAGATTTTAAATAATGTCAATTTAGTAAAGGTATAAAGCTATAAATAAAACTGGATCCGACTTTATTTTATGTACTTAAAATGGGGCTTTGTCGCGCAATAACATTTTTTCCAACTCGACAGTTCAGTGGTATTGGCAACGCCCGTGGTCACGGGTAAACCCCATTACCACCGACATGCTATTTTATGGCGCGACATAACCCCGCCTAGTGTCAGTCAATATGACTGTGTGAAGTTGACAAAGTTTATAAAAATAAAGTTTCTTTTTATTAAATAAAAGGAGTTACCCAGTGTTTTATAGAGCGGCAACCGATCAGCGATGCTCTTGGGATTGCTGGTTACTATGGGCAGCGGAGATCCCTTGCCATCAGGTCATTGTACCTTTCTATTCCATAAATAGAAATATACTTTATACGAAAGATTTCTCATGCCATCTTTCTTATAAAGATATAATTTTGGAGATGGTTTGACTTTGTGCAAGGTCCGTCCGGATCGCAACCATCATCTTGCTCGATAATTCAGTCGCTAAGCAGCAGCGCTTGCACTGTTGTGTTCCGGCGTGGAGAGCAAAACAGCCGGTGAAATTACTGGCGTAAGAGATAAATTATCCATCTTAGCTCTCTGGGTTAGCAACGCATCCGCAATCTCCTTGCTGTTGCGGGTGTCTATAAGCGCGTGGTGGTCACTTACAGCGACAATGACAGCCCAGGTTTAGTTTAACCCCTCCCTGCGTCTCTGTTTAACTAGTGTCATAAGAAAGGGACGCAGATAGAGATAAACTAACCTTGGCCAGTCATATTAGGGCTACAGGTGAACCACTGGCTCGTTTCCCTAATTTGTAAAAAAAAGGCAAGTATTGAAATTTTATTACAGTAAGATCGCGTAAAGTTTGGATAACTAAAGCAGTTGGAATATCAAAGCGTCATCCAAAAGCGGAAATGCAGACGTGGCGTTTGTCACTGATTTTCTGAAAATTCGTACCAGAGGTATGGCACAGAAACTTCAGTACTTCAGTGCTGTCTCGTTATCTACCGAGAAGTTAAATTAAACGGCAAATCCCGCTTGTTGGAAAGTTTTTGTTTTGTATTCTTGTATGCAGCGAATATTTGTTGAGAAAGTTTCTGCTGGTGATTCTTTTCAGTGTCTAGATTATCCTTTAGTTATAGTTTAGAATTAGAATTTATTGCTGTTTTTCAGTTAGTATTTTAATAATTTTTTTTACATTTTAGATCATTTTCGCCAGCGGAATGTTAACTATGGTACACTATACCGTAGATTCTTTTTCACCTGCGCGGGAATATTTATGCATTTTCCGGGATTTTACGGGATAAACAGTGTCCTATATTTTAATACAGGACATGATCTATCTGTTTGCCAAGTTTCATCTTAACCCGTTAATGCATGATTGAGTTACAAACATCTAAATATTCAAATAAATATAAAATCAATGATAGTGTAAATTCTTCTAAATTGTATGGAAACATTTCGTTGCAGATACGTGCCGCAAGAGGCGCTGTCTTTGTTTCCATAGTAATTTAGAAGTTAACCCTAACGCGTTCGTTGCATTTATTGTAACAAAAACTTAGACTAAACGCTCAGATCCATTGCTTTCCTTTAGGTAGAACCCAGCGAAGATTCTCGTATCTCTCCCTGCGGCCCTAACATGACAGCTCAGTTTTAGTTTAACCCCTCCCTGTGTCTCTGTCTAACTAGTGTCACAAGAAAGGGACGCAGATAGAGATAAACTAAACTTGGCCAGTCATGTTAAGGCCACTGTACGAAACGCCGTATTACGTGAATTAAAAGCGCTAAGCGCTATAAACACATATATTGTTATGTTATAATGGTTCTCTTTTTCCTGCCTGGCCAAAAACGCCGCGTGTTGCATTAAGGAACACCCGTGCAGGTTTCGACAAATTTTAATAAGTTTTTATATGAAAATCCTTAATAACGTCCCGCTAAGTGGAAATTCTTGTTCCCGTGAGTACAAGCAAAATATTACTCAGATTATAGGCACCAGTGCGCAGGAGAGGAAATTTAGAGTTCCGCAGTATTCTTGCTCTTAGATAATGTACACTTATAGCATATTAAGAAGAATATAATATTAAGAGAAACGAGACTTTACACACCCTAATTCAAGTTTAAGTTACTTTATACGTAAGTGCACATTTCAGTATTTTTAATAGTGTACTAGAGTCACGCTTTATTATGAAAGTACAATAATTTTAATATAGAAAGAAAGAAAGAAAGAAAAAACATTAATTTAAAACTATTCAACATAAAACATACAAACACGGAAAGAGTACAAAAATAAAACATTACGTTAAACAGAATTAAAAAGGGCCCCACTTAGCATACTGCCTCGGTAAACCGAGGCATGTACCATAGGCATAGGCAAGCTCAAAATCACCCAATTCCTATCCTGTTTTGCATTCTACTCTATAATCTATATTTGGCAAATCTGTATTTTAACTTATAATTCTGTATATCAATTTTTATTGCCTTTAACATAGCTTATTCAACAATATACTTCTTTAAAATATTCGATTTAATGCAGTTGACATTAACCAATAATAATTGACAATTATGTCATCAACATAAAATCCCCCTTCTGGCGGTAGCCGGTAAGAAAACGTACTTAATTGATGTTGTATTTAAATCTGGCGTCTGTCGGCTTTCCTCCCTGTAAGTTCCTTAACTTCCGAAATTGGAATTCAGCAGTGAATTTTCGAATTTCAAACATTCTATTTTCATTTCCTAGCCGTAAGAAAGTGAAATGTCTTCTAAAGTCTCGTGTCACGGTTATGAGACTTTTCGTTTTCATACTTGTCTCATAAGTAAGCGTCTCTCATATTGGACGAAGCTAGTGTGTGCATAGAGTCTTTTAAATCTTCTATATTAAGAACTGTTTCAGAGAAAACTGGGCCCGTTTTCACTTTTCTCGGAATTTACAAGGGAAAGGGTGGTAAGGAGAAAAACGAATATTAGGTTGTTTAGTTTATTTGACTTTATTGCAGAACAAAGTATAGTCGACCAAGTTATTGCTTGATCACTTTTAACCTTATCCCTTTGTCATACGGTGGAAAAGAGGTCAAAATTATCTGAGTCCAGTATACACAGTACAGCAAGCCAAGCTTTGTGGGTCACTGTAAAACCTGTGTGCAGGTAACTGTTTCTTATGTGTAGACTTCGATAAAAATACTTCTATTCACGACTAGATTTCAGCATCATATAATTTAAGAGCTTAGCTCTTATCGGTGGAGTAAGCGCCACTTCTATCTTTCCCCTGCTAAACACCTGACTTCATGATACGACATGACATTAACTTTTTCCTTTCCTTAAGCAGACTACGTGCCTCCAGGGTGTATTCTTTCTCGTTTCTCTTCAACCTTCCCTACGATAATACTTTTTGAGAAACTATCATGTCGTATCACGTGCCCTTAGCTTCTTAGTACTCGTACACTTAGATTTTAACCTGCATACATTTTCACTGTAACTTGCCGATATTCAAAGCAGCGCGGCATTGCAATGTTACTAGCAGTGAGTGATTAAACTAAGTTAAAGTAAATATTTGTTTTTCTCTTCCCATGTATAGTCGACCAAGTAATTGCTTGACCACTTTTCAACCCTACTCCATTGTAATACGGTCGAAAAGTGGTCAAGCATATTCTTGGTCGACTATACATACAGTCAATCAAACGGAATCCTGGGCCTGGGCCACTATAGCACCTAGTCGCAATAGGTTATGGCGGTTTATCATGACGTTGGCTATTAAAAATCATAGTGACCTTTATTGTCACTTTTGTTGTTATATTGGCCTAGAATTCAATTTGGTTGACTGTATTAGTATGCACTCGTTGTAACAGCATATTGGTGCACTGTAAAAGTGTTGTGACGGGTCTTAATAAACAATGAAACACAAATGGCGCTGTTATGTTTCACGTAAAAACATGGTCTCCAGAGGTAAAATTCATTTTTTAAATGGACTTTCGTTGCTAGTCTAGTACGGCAGTAATTATAAACTTTCAATTGCAATTTTATTGTGGTAAAAAATCGTACTCGTACTAGAGTTGTAAATAAGTATTAAAAAAAGAAGAAAGCTTGCATAAAACATACATACATAAGTACTTAAGTACCTGCGGCCTACCCGTTATACAAAATAGAACCAACTTGGTTGAAATATTTGTGACATACTTTTATCTTTGTTTCCTTGATGTGCTTTCTTATGACGCTATATAACTTTTATTTAATACTAGCTGACCCGGCGAACTTCGTACCACCTAATTATTGGAGGCATATTTGCTCACCGTTTAGACCTACCCTGGACTACGACAAACATTTTAAAACCAAAATCAGCTCAATCGGCCCAACCGTTCTCGAGTTTTAATCAGACTGACGAACAACAATTCATTTTTATTTATATAGATATTATGAGGTCAAAATTACAATAAAGAGAAGTCTAGTCTCTCGTGGTAAAAAATAAAGACTTGGGTAAATATTTGTAGTTACATTTTTTTTTACCTTTCCATTGAATAGACCAAAACCAAGCCAAACACCGCAAATGCAATATACTTGCCAAAAATTAATTGATTAAACTAAACCATTCTTAACTATCGCTCACAGAAATTGTCACAGGAAAGGCATTTACGAATCTAAATCTAATTTTGACCCAATTATGCCTAGGTATAAGTTTCACGGATCATATTATGTGCTCACTATAGTTAAAATTCAAAATCCAATTTTACGACGAAGCCGCCGTGCTTAGCTGCCTACATCCCGAAAAATGCTCTTAAATCACTATCAAGTTAAGAGCAAATCTTATTAAAGCGTAAAAATGCCCCATAAAATACCGTTACCAAAAAAGGGTAAGCTAACAAATTCATAAAAGTGGATAGCGGTTCTTACCATCTTTCATGAGGTAGCGTCCGCCGATGAAGTTTCCCCTTATTTTTATTTTACATCAAGTAGGATAAGTCGCTGACGGTACTAAGTTTCATCATATGTTATACCTACGTTAGCATGGTAAGAAAAGAGTCCTAGCAATGTCGGCATGCATCGTGGGACGGATGCCAAGAAACCCGAGACGACGGAAACCGTGTGTTATTGAAGAGGCGACGGGATGCTGGTGTAAAATTTGACGTGTTTCCTCGTGGAATGTATTCCGGGTAGGTATATTGGCATTCTTATTGGAAATCTTGGACCTGTAAGCAGATGTTTCTGTGGTTTCGACCCTTAATGAAATCATCCACGTAAACGCAACTGCGGGACGACAAGCTAGCGAGCAACAATTTTCCATTGTCAATTGCGTTAGAACGTGCCCAGATATTTTCGTCAGATTTAAAATAAGAAGTTTATCAGTGAGGAAGGAGAATTTTTTGAGGAAGGTTTTTTTGTACATCCTTATTGAACTCGTGCAAAGCCAGGGCGTGTTGCTAGTGGACAATATTTATTCGTTTTTGAGTGCGTTCTCGAAAACGATTCTAACGATTTCCAATCGAAGGGTTAAATCAGGGCGAAATATCGATCTAAATAAGTCTCATTTTTGAGAAAATTCGTTGTCTCCGTATTCATTACCTCTGTCCTGAGCAGAGCTCAACGGGTCAATTCTCGCATCAGTAGAGATGAAGTCACATTCGAGATAAGTCACAAAGAAACTGTCAAATCCCTTCGAAGTCTTTCACTTTTTGAAATTGAGATGTTCTTGATTAGACAATTCTCGACTCCAGAATTGGAAACCGGGTGCTTTTCATAAATGAATAATGTTTCGTTTGACAATATTACCTCTAATGTGATGCTATATTTGGATCGTAAAGTGGGTGCTTGGAGTTATTGAGCATCTGGTACATAGATGATATACTTATATCGAAGCTGATTTCACGAGCTTCCAAACTCGGGACTTTAATCCTGCACATAAAATAACCAGAGCCATACTTGAATGGTTGTAGGTGAAATTGTAGAAGCCAGCATGGAGCAGTAGACTTAAGTTCATCCGTACAATTTACTACTTGTTAGTTTAAAGACGTTTGTTTACTTTTATTACCAATGAGTTAGTCAGTGACAAATAGTCATTCTCTTTAAGCACTGGAAGAGATTTTGCTTGCCTTAAACTGAAAGGAAAGGAACTTCAGCCTAAAGGATACGAAAGTATAAGAATTCCTATAGTATTTTAAGAAAGACGGGGGAATGTAAGAAATAAATTTTGAGAAGCCCCTTGCGAAGTCATGAAATCTTTTTAATATAACGGGGAGTCTATGCTGTATCGAAGAAAAACCCACAAGGCGGAACAACAATCTGGTGAGGATTGTAGAAAACCGATGGATGCGAGCACAAAATCGACTTTCCTGGTGAACTTGGAGAAGCAGTGGGCGTCTTCCGGCTCATCATCATCATCATAGAAGAATAAGAGAAAGCGATATCAATTACGCACCTCTCACTATCCGCCGGGCACCGCGCCAGTTTATCCAGACGTAATAATATCCAAAATAAAATGAACGCAGTTATTTTGATTCACCAAACATCTGGCGTGTACTCCGGGCTGATGAACTTTTTAATTTCAGAATTGTGTTTACCTGAAACAAGAAATTTATATAAGTTATACAGGTCGCGAGTTCAATGGGTTTTTTAGCCGACGAAGGTAAACTGAAGAAGTAAAGGAGAGGAAGTGACGTGTGTTTAATAAAAAATAAAATACGGGATTATTGTAAGAGCAATAAAGTGAAAACAATTAGCTTTAGAGTTATTTCTTGTATGTATATTAATAGGCACATCACGCAAAAATTGCAGCACTAAATTGAATCCCGTTTTCACAGTTGTATCGCAAAAGATCTATTAGAATCTGGTGCATGTTGTACCTTGATACGCCACCTAGAAGCCAAGTTAGCTACCTACTTCCAAATTCTACACGTACGAAATCGCGGGCAAAAGCTTGTGGGTAAATACTAGGGAATGCAATCCGGTTAACCGGTAAACCGGCCATATTTTGAGTCGGTAAATTACCGGTAATTTGTAGTTAATACCGGTTATTTACAGAACTGTCAAATCAGTGAATTTGTTTAACATCCAAAACAAAAATAAGAAACTTTAATACGGACGTTGAATTAGCCAACGTCGTCGTTTTCAACATGGGATTCTGTGACCGGTAAGGTTGTTATCGAGTTGTAACATATTGGAGAAACCTACAAATACATAGTTTAAACTATATAGACGCAGAATAAAGTTGCTCACTCTAGCCATGACCATGACCGTTGAAACTGTTGTTATTTATGATTCTATTAGTAACTTACCGGCGGAGTGCCGCTCGCTCAGCGATCAAAATTGGATCTTGGCTTCCGACACGAGCTGGCGCTCACGTTCTGAATGATCTTCTGCCAGTTTTCTGTCTATATGGGGCATAGGCCTTTCTCTACTTCTTCTTTCCAGCAGTACTTGGTTCGACCAACGGGCCGCTCTAAGTAAGCCCTTTTTACCGCTTTATCATCTGGCATCCTCTATAGATGGCCAAACCAACGAAGTCTTTCAGACTTGACTTTCCTAATGGTATTGGGCGCAGAGTAGTGATGAAAGAAACTCAATCTTTTAAGCCCTACTAAAAAGACTTGACTCCATTTTAAAGGACTCGACTCTTGAAATGAAGAGTGGAGATTCGAATTCTTATTAATAAGACTCAGTCATTTTACTAAAAGACTTAAACGACTCGAGTCGTTAAAAAGTCTCGCGCCTCAGTCACACATGATATCCAATATTAGATAAAGCTTTATTTACATCTTTTGTGTCTGTTAAGCCCCACATGCTGTAAATTAAATAATGGTATAATTATAATCATGTTATTATTTAGTTTGTGGCAATATCGGTATGTAACTACACGCACACGCCTCACGACTCGCGACTCCCGAGGCAATGACGCCAGAGTTCTTTTAGTCCTTTAAGTCTTAAGTAATGACTCAGATTTTAAAGCCTAAGGTTAAAAGACGACTCAAATTAGTCTTCAGTTTTAGTTTCATGACTCAAGACTGGAACATTAAAAGACTAGTCTAGTCTTTTTAATAGGACTTAAAAGACTGAGTATCTTTCATCACTAGCTCAGACACTAGATACTTCTTTCTGCTCTCGGTTCTGCCGGATTCTCAAACTATCACATTCCCCCTGCGTCGATCTAAAAATTTTACGGAAGACTTTCGTCTCTAAAACCAAAAGTTTGTTCTCTTCTTTCAAGGTCTAAGTCCACGCTTTGCATCCATACATTAAGATCCGTGTTATTATGACTGTCTTGTAGACACGAATCTTCGTTCTTCAATACCATGAACTTGCAACAATATGGTGATATCATTAATGATATATTATTTTGAGTGATTATTGATTAAATTGAATAAGAAATCAACAAAAAAAAATTGAATAAGAAAACAACAACAAAAAATTTTTTTTCTCCTGTAAAATCTAAAAATAATAATTACTGGTAAAAATACCGGTTAACCGGTATTGACCTCCACAGGTCGGTAATTTTCCGGTAATTAAATTTATCCGGTTATTGCATTCCCTAGTAAATACTACAAGAAATACCATAGGAAAAACAAACGCCGGTAAAGGTTAATTTGATTAAATCTTTTTTGTCAATGAATCCAAAATGGCCGACATTTGCAGCGCCCAAACACCATTACACGATACTAACGACCCCTGGTGGCATTCATTGCCTATTTACTGGCCAACTAGACAATTTGCCTAGTCGTTAATGGCATAGCTAATGATTCGGAGGGGAACTACCATTAAAAAAGTATGGCCATGCCAAATTTGGACTGTAAAATTCGGCATTACCTCTATTAGTAAGTGTGGGAGTGGATAAGGAGCAAAACATAACTTAGTTAAAAATAGGCTAGTAAAGTTTTATAAAGGGGCATGTCAAAATGCCAAAATCTAAGTCAATTATAAGTACCTATCTTTATCTTTGAGCTTTTTTTTAAATGCGTAAGGTTGGCAATGCGTTGCAAGCGGTAATTGCTTACTATCAGACGAGCCACATGCATGATTTCCACCAATTTTTTTGCAAATCTAAATAACTTAGAACACTTACGGTCCAACAAGTTTTTTTAACTTATGAAGATATTTTTTTCGTTATAATTGAAAATAAAGATCCGGAAATACGCGAATAAACAGCAAGGCATCAGCAGACGCATCAGCCTCCCATATAAATCATGCCGAACTTTTTTCATTCGCAAACCGTGAAGTGGGATCTTCACAAGGAGTTTGCTAAGTATGTCGGAGTTTTCACAGAAGGGTTCCGTGCTATTGATTTTAAATAGTCAGTATTTATTTTACCTCGAATGAGAGTTATGCAGAGGCATTGTAAAAAATGCACTAGGTACCTACACAAAAATGGAATAAGAAAGTTTGATTTCGTCCCATTATAAATGACTAGCAACCTGCCCCGGCTTCTAACGGGTACAATTAAGACGTAGTGAATATAAAAACCTTCCGCAAAAAATTACTAACTGACAGTGAAAACCGTATCAAAGAAAGAAAGAAAGAAAGAAAGAAAACAGTTTATTCGGTGCTAAGATGTACACAGAAATATGTATCAAAATCCGTTGCGTGGTTTTAAAGGAGAAGGCGGCCGGACATACACTATAAGGATTTACGACAGACAGGAACGGATACGGGACTTTACTTTATACTAGTATAGTGATGATAGGGATAGTGATTGTAAATCAGAACAATTATAAATGAATAAACTGTACTTATTACGATAGCGACAGAAGCGATAAACCGAGAGTAAATAGCTATAGACTTTTTCCTTTAATAAAGTGAAAATGAGTAATAATATCAGCACTAATTAATACATCAATAATCAAAATGGTTTAAAACTAATTATTTTAAGTAAGTAAGTAAGTATTTATTAATCATAAGCTGTGTACAAAGGATGGTAAATAACAAAAGTTTCAACAGTTGCCCATACCGAGCATTCAATTTAGTTCCTTAAAATAAATTATTTTCTAGTTAAATTATAACTTAATTTAAATAGAAAGAGAGTAAAAAGTTATTAAGGTCTTCATTTTTGTTCCAAAATATATTTAATAACAATTATCAGGGCATAAGAATCAAATGATATACATTTGAATCATGGGAGCCATAGTTTTAAAGCAAAATATTATTAAAATAAACATGCCATTTTAAATCATACATTTACCTGCAGCTAAATCAAAGTGTTTGCCCGTTTTGTATGAAGTTCACTCGACAGTTTTCGCGAGGCTCGCTAACTGTTGGTTTTCTTCTCGCGATATTTCAACAAAGATGTTTTTTTTTTTGCATAAATCAGTCCTTGCATAAAGCTCTTTGAGATAGTAGCACAGCGGAAATAAAATCCTTATAAAATGTTTACGTTTTTTTTCAGAAACTATGACACTCTGAATGCTTTGCGTAGTAGGTATATCGTAAAAGTAATAAAATTAAGATAACACAGGAAATCAAGAAATTTAAATTCAGTAGGTACTACCACAGATCAAAAAACGTCTCAAACATGTTAGCATTAACTTCTAATTTGTATGGAAACATTTTGTTTTGATTGGCGATGTCTTTGCTTCCATAGTACATAATTGAGAAGTTAACTCTATCACGTTCGTTGCGTTCATTGTAACAAAAACCTACACTAGACGCTCTGTAATCCGTTGTATAATTTATATCTACTACTACTACTACTACTACTACTACTAATAAATCGCTTGACTTTAATTTTTTTTTTTTACAACATTGGAAGGCAAACAAGCAAGTGAGTCACCTGATGGTAAGTGATCACCACCGCCTATAGACACCTGCAACAACAAAGAGAGTGCAGATACGTTGCCAACCCAGAGGGCTAAGATGGAATACCTCTTGTGCCAGTAAAAACACCGGCTGTCTTGCTCTCCACACCGGAACACAACAGTGCAAGCACTGCTGCTTAGCGGCAGGATTAGCGAGCAAGATGGTGGTAGCGATCCGGACGGACCTTGCACAAGGTCCTACCACCCGCAAAAATTCTAGATTGTACGCAAATGTTGAAATATGACTCTCAATACGAAGGAACCCTAAAAAGGCAAAACTCATTCGCTGCTTTTGTCTACCGTTTCCCTTATTTGCCAGGTCTCAACTCGCAAACTTTTTTATGTTTATCGCACTGTTGTCCCTTACGTATCACCCACATAATTTATCCGAAGGATCCTTGTCCTTCTGAATTGCTTTTTCTTAAAGCAAATTGCCTGAACTATACCGTATGTGATAGAATGATCTAGATGTTTCAATCAAGTTCTTTTTGTAAGAGTTGGTGTACGGTATGGATGCAGAAACCGCGACCCGCTGGCCTAGTGTATTTCAATCAAGTTTTTTTTATAGGAGTTGGTGTTCAGTATGAATGCACGCACCGCGGCCCGCTAGCTATCGTCGTGCAGCTCGCCAGCGAATCAATTCAAACAACAAAAATTTAAAATCTTGTATACAAGAAAAAATAAAGCCCTAATTTTTTCGATATGCTTTAAGATTGTTGTAAGGCCCGCCTTTAGCTCATGTCTGCCTTAAAGGCCCTTGGCTCTAATAAGTCTAAGTAGTGCATGCCTTGTAAAGCCCGCTTCTAGCTCATGTCTGCCTTATTCATCATCATCATCATCTCAGCCACAAGAAGTCCACTGTTGAACATAGGCCTCCTTCAAGGATTTCCAAAGTGACCGGTTGGAAGCGGCATGCAACTAGCGCCTACCTGTAATGAGGTCATCGGACCATCTTGTGGCTGGTCGTCCTACGCTGCGCTTGCCAATACGCGGCCGTCATTCGAGAACTTTCCTCTGGCTTATTATTCTGAGTAAAAAATTAAGTCTGACTAAATTATGTTATGTTATGGAGTCAACCCCAACATCATAATTTAGTCTTTCTTGTGTCATTTATTAATTAATAATCTGTGAGCTATTTTCACAATACTCTTAAAAAAACGTTTTAACAAAAGTTTTGTTCGACTTTTGTCTTTTAATATTGTTGTTCATAAAACCGTTTTCAATTCACTCACGAGCGAATAATATAATTCAAGCGATTATACCGGCTAGATGTCAAAGATCATGGAGTGAAACAAAAAAAATCCATGAATAGGATATTTGAAAATTCGCAAAAAAGCTTATTATAAAAAAATAGTAACTTCGCTCATCCCTATTTAAAATGTCGGATCTGCAAATCGGTCGGTATTTATACCGACATTATTAACGAATGCTTAAGCAAGATCAAACGTTTTTAATCTACGTATTTCATAAATTATACATTAAATCTAATATTTATTTGCGGGGGGGTGAAAGTTACCGTAATTCAAGGTCTATTATTGACATAAACAGAAAATGGCAAATTTGCAGATCCGACATTTTTAATAGGGAGGGGCGACTTCTTAAATTATAGGCCTTATAAAACATTTCTTCACACAGTGTGGAAAAAAGTCGCTATCCGTAACTGTCTGTCCGCACCTCTTCGGCCACTTACTGTACCTAATCTAAACCTCCTAATATACATAAATATAGATTTGGTTTTCTGTACACCCGAGTTTATGTCGGAACTACTCACACTCACTGTACAGTCCATCATCGTAGCGGTACGTTCCGCTTATGTCAACCGAAATTGAATTAAAACTACCCGCGTCCTCAGCTTTCAGGAACAGCTCTGTTATTCTAAGTGCAACGGCGGCCAGCCCAACGTCGAGACAGTGCGAGCGCACCCGTCGCTTTGTGTAAAGAAAATCATACCCACAAGAGCCAAAGTCGAAACTAGGGGTTTAATTTATATGGTTTCAAGGACATAAAAATTATATTTTCAATTTTTCTAATAAAAAAGCAAAAGAGCAACCGGGACACCTGATGGTAAGTGATTACCACCGCCTATAGACATCCGCAAACCCAAGGACAATGCAGACGCGTTGCCAATCCAGAGGGCTAAGATGGAATACCTCTTGTGCCAGTAATTTCACCAGCGTTCTTGCTCTCCACGCCCGAAACAATGCAACCACTGCTGCTTTGTAGCTGGATTAGCTAGCAAGATGGTAGAGATCCTAACGAACCTTGCTCTAGATCCTATATCCTACCACCCGCAAATGTCTATTAATTTCGATGATTGCATCGAATAATTCAATTACTTAATTGACTTTTAATTGGGATTAAGATTTGTCACCGCCATGTTAATCGCGTTTGTTTACAATTACCAAAAATTGCACAAATAGGGCTTTCTAAAACTTTTTCACAATTAAACAGCGACGACTAACCGCGACAAAGTTCTAGCGATAGCGACAGTTATCCAAATTGGTTGGCTTCACTGTATGATCTCGTCGGACATGGACCCAATTTCCTGTACCCTTTGACCAGACCTGTACCACTACCATGAGTTTCTATCGAAAATTCACATTACGTTACTACAGTCGATAGCGGTTAAATACGCCCCAATCTGTCAATGAAAGAGTTAACCATAGTCGATGCGGTATTTTTCGATGACATGTGTCAAATTTGTAACTCATGGTACAGCGTTTGTCACTAGCGCTTAGATTTCGATAGGTAATTTACTGTTGAACTCATACTAGCGATCTTTAATTCTCTAAGTGAGCGCTAGAGGCGCTGTGCAATTTCCCATACAAATCGTTAACGCGGTCGCTAGCGAGTACTTTTACTGCCACGTGAACTGTACTCATGGTAGGGTACTGGCCCTGAATAACAGAATAGGTATCTGCTAACGACGAATGATGCTAGCCTAGCATATACAAAGTCACATACAAAGATCGTATTCTACTACTTTTCATATTAAAATTGCTTAAAATCTAGGCTACTTAGAGCTAGACTCCGCGAAATATATAATTTTCTTAAGTTGTTTTAAACTTTCGCGATTTTCAGACATATTTATAACGTTATCGGAACTTTAACGCGATTTATATTTTTTTCGCGTTAAAGTCCCGATAACGTTATAGGTACGAATTATATTTTCTTGTTTTGTTTTCTTGCTCGTATTTGTTAACAACTTAACAACGTTCAAAATTCAAATTCAAATCCATTTATTTGCCAGAAACCAAGTACAAAATAAGATGGTAGGTACATTTATAAAAGAACAAATGAATTCTGCCGCGTGCAAATCATAACTAATTTTACATTAAATTTAAATGAGTAGGTAAGTATAATGTTGTTCTATAGAACAAAGTAATAAATCGCAGCTCCACTAATATTATTGCATTGATTTGTTGGTTGGTTCTTTAACGCAGTAACGAAGCAACGGATCAATTAATTTTTTGCACAAAAATAATTGAAGAGCCGCAGAGAACACGGACTCTTTTTATCCCGGAAAATGCACGGCTCTTTTGCGAACGAAGCAGCCATTAGCGATCAACCAATTCTTTATTCTAGGTAAATAAAACCGCGAACAACGGCGAATAGTGATGAGATAAGGACATCGTTTGCATATTAAGGTTAAGGGTGGACAAGCTATACTGTCTTATCCCGTAAAAAGAATCCCGTGGGATAACGTTAACGCATTGTAGAGCGAGAAATGTCAAATTCACACCAAAAGCGAATTTAGTTGTTCATTTAGAAGATTTAATGATCATTTTACTATTTTTTTGCGATGCAGGTAAGTATAATTATTTTCCGTGGAGCAGGAGTCAATTTTAAGTCCTCTGGGTTGATAACGCATCTGCCTTGCCGTAACCATTGCCTTGGTGTCTATGGGCGGTCGTGATCACTTACCATCAGATGATTCACTTGCCCGTTTGCCATCTTTTATAAAAAAAAAAGTACATTTTAGCCCTGGCAACACAAGTTTTTGCCCGCAACGGACGTGTTGTTACCGTAATATGTTTCAAGCATTAGCCGACGGAGGCACGCTGCCACACAAGTTCCCGGCATGTGGCAACTTTGTCCCCGTTCCTAAATAAACTAAATTCAATATGATAACAGTGACAGTGTACTCGTAGATGTAGAGCCTAACTTAGACCACAGAACAGAATATGAATGAGGTTAGAATAGCCTTTCTTCGTGATCTGTAATTCCGCTCTTTTAATGGACTATATTATTGAAATAACCTCTCTACTGATCCTTGGCTCCAAATGGAGTATAGTTCCAGTTTACCAGTCATTCATAGAACAGCCAATTTGCATGTCCACACGCCTTTTAACTACCTCTGAATAACACCAGACGGAACTACAACTTTTTTATACATCATCATCATCATCTCAGCCACAAGAAGTCTACTGTTGAACATAGGCCTCCTCTATGGGTTTCCAAAGTGACCGGTTGAAAGCAGCATGCAACCAGCGCCTTCCTGCCACCTGTATGAGGTCATCGGACCATCTTGTGGCTGGTCGTCCTACGCTGCGCTACACACACAGTACAGTTTTTTATACAGTTTATACTTTATTTTTGAGGTATTTAAATCTTTTAGCTCAACTTTTTAGCTATCATCATTGATTTTATTTATCAGACTATTGTTTTCTAATTACCGTAGCCAGTCCGAACGCTACCGTTATGTGACAAATTATTTATTTATTTTATTTAAACTTTATTGCACAAAAAATACAAAATGTACAAAAGGCGGACTTAATGCCTTAAGGCATTCTCTGCCAGTCAACCTTAGGGCATAAACAGAAAGGTTGTGGGCGGTGCGGATAGAGAACGAATAATAGAAACACAATGACAAAATGCTACTACATACGTACAAAGCCATCTCAAACATCTCATTTTAGCCAGGAATTGATTGCACTTTATTCACATTTATGGGTAGCAAAATACTGCTTATGTAATCATTTAAATAAGGTATAATTACCATCGCCGTTCCTTTTAAAAGTGCTCAATGTGCTCATTCCTAAAAGTTACGAAATTTCACGTTTCCCACGCAGCCTTGCTTGCCCTACGGCCATCGTCAGTGGGCGATTTAAAGAAAAACAATCAAAGAAAACATTTATTTGGGACAAAATTCGACGTGACAAGTTACTTAAGTTATTTATTTAATTTGGATGCTAAATTTTCTTAAAATAGGTATATTTTTGTTGAACGCCAAAGTCTTACATTGCGATTTGAGGCTGGTGCTGGTGCCCAGCAGTGGAACTGGCCCAGCTGGGCCCAAGTGGGTTTATAGATGACATTTCTTGTAAATTAATAATAATTTTTAACATAAAACTACCGTGAGACTCGGACATATTAATAAAAACATGTCGGGCATTTCTCGACTTAAAAATACGTGAGTGATCCATTTTTATTATTAATAATATCTGAAATGTTAATGTGTATCATAGTTACAACTGGAGGCTTGTAATACAAAGGGATATACAGGTACTAGACGCACTGTCAGTGTCAGTTTAAGATCCCTTAGATGCCTAGTACTTAAAGTACTATTCAGTGGTGGTGGTTTTTAGTTAAGTCTGCGTGATGTATGTTGTTTCAGGTGAAAGCGGAGGATGGTGGGGTTTTGCATTATAAAATATGTATATCGCACAGACGTAGCCGGTTTGCAAATGCACAACACTAATTTCGCGGAGTAGCACGATAATTTGTTCCTGTTTGCTGTCAGTGTCAGCGGGGAATAGATACAATCATTTGATCATTTACATGCATTGAAGACAGAAATCACGGTGTAAGGCTATTCTACTTCAGTTACGTGTTCTGTGGCTTTACTTACAATGAATCTTTTAATCATACAAGTGAATCCTGGTCGCGGCACTTAATTGTAAACAAGCTATTCTGGCACATGTGGTCGACAAACATTTATTTAAAATAACTTTTCCTTGAGGTAATGTTTTGATAACGTCACAAGGTTGCACGAGAATCTGCGCTGAGATCTACGGAACCAGCGTATCGCCGTGCATCTAAACTGCATATTGCATTGCGCGCAAAGACGTTTATACAACATGAGCAGTGCGACGCTTTAAATTAAAGAAAAAAAACTTAAATTAACTTAAATTCAGAATTTAAAAATTCACCTACTGTGTGCTTATTTAGCATTTATTCATAATAATTAACCATCCTCTTTAATTAAATAAATATGTTTTGTTCCTTTCAATCCAAAGTAAATTTCTCAATGGCAGATAAAGATAAAACAAGTATTAATAAAGGGAAGTTTACTAAGTGTTTATGACTCTAAAGACGTTAGTCTTCATTATTGTACGTTTCAGCGCGTTTTAATAAGTACGTACGTAGTTATGTTTAAACATAACCCTTCCTTTTGGCTTTGCCGTAGGCGGATAAAAAGACGCTGGATTAATATTTTATTGTAATGATATGTACTTACTTAATTTACGGCGTATCGAGCCTTAGGTAGCACCAATCTAGAGAACTCTAAACAAAAAATTGCACAAAACAATATGCACGAAAAATACCATTGTATTGTAATGCCATTTCAGTAGGCGCAGTCGCCAGCAGAATTGAACACTTTAAGGTCTTAAAGACCTCAACAAAGTCTTGCACTGTTGGAAACTATTTATAAACTTAGAAATGAAATCCGAGATCAAAAGCTGGAGTTTAATGATAATATTATCTGATGCCTGTAGTGGTCGAGCTTTGGTCTGTCTTGTCCAAGAGATTTCTAAGGTGGCGACCTTACACACAATCATTCTTCTTAAAAATAGCACTAAAGGCTCTTTCGGCGGCTCCTAAAGGCTGGCAACGCATCAGCGATTCTCTTTTGATCGCTGGTTCTAATGGGTGAATGGAAGCACTTCCCATCAGGTGACCCGTATGCTAGTTTTCCTCCCTAGCCCATAAAAAACTCATCGCAGGAACCTGTCGATACGATTTCAATAAAAAGCCAATTTCTACTTTATAATAATGCACAAAATGTTTAATGTGTTATGGCTTCAGGAACAGACTCTCGGCCCCTATAGATTTACCGAGCCCATCAAAACTTATTATCCCAATTTCTTTGCCTTCCTCTAATCCATGCCGCTTCATATAACAATGATTTGTAGGGTTCCTTTCATTTTATTGCAAAACAAAAACCCATCTGTTTTATTTTAGTTAAGTTTATTTAATCTGTCAATATAAAGTTACATTATAAATTGCACGAAATGTCTAGTTTTTTTATAATTAAATGCAATCAGTTTCAAACTATGAGCAGACGTGTTGTGGTATTGACGTTAGGTAGAGTGTATTCTTCACTGAGAATATATCTTCTTCATTCGATACTCATCGTGTTAAGAAAGAATATTTCTTTCATTTAAGGCGCTTTTCGTAGCTGCGAGTTGTTAGCTTAGGTGTCGGGAAATTTTAAGTTATATGAATTTAAAAATAATTCATAGATTCAAGCGGTATTTTACAAAAGCCTACATTGATCTAGCTGGGTACCAAATGGCATGATAGTGTATAATTGTTGTAAAAAAAAAGTGAGTTACAGCGATTCAAACATACGATACTTATAAAAAAAAAACAATTTTTTGTTTCAAATAATAATTAATATGGAATTCTCTAAGCGCGTCAGGGTGCGTTCACCTGCGAAGCAGTGCCTTATCTTCAGACAGACCCTGAATTCTGGCGTTCATCGAGATTCATCTCACGTTCAAAATATATCAAAAAGTGACACATTTTGAAGAGATTTGACAGCAGTTTTTGACATATCTAGAATGTGACTTCATCTCTGCTAACTCGAGAATTGCACCGCTGAGCGAGTGAAACGCTCCTTCGATATCTTTAAAATACTGAACCCCGCGAATTCTTTCGGATTGCCCTTGCTCCTTCCATTGTATCAGCTCCCTTATTAATTGGCCACAGCTGTCTTTCAGATCCAATTAGGTTTTATTGACAATTTTCCCGCGGGACCAGATAATGAAGGCTATGGGCTAGTTACGCTCGTTTAATATACAATGTTTAATAAAATGCGGCCTCGAGCCAAGGGTCTCCTTTGTTATGGGTATAAATAAGTAAGGGAATAATGGAAAGACGGGGAAATTGAATGCATTTCGTTGGGAGTGCGGTCCTCAACCGCGGAATGAGTGAAGTCCTTCGTTCAATGGATATGAGTTTGAAGGAAGTTAGAACCTTCTTTTTCGTTATTTTATTTTGTTATATTATTGAATAAAACATGGATAACAATTTAGGCTAAGCCAAGGTTTTAAGGAACAATAAAAATAAACAATAATACACGCGAATTACAGTACACTATGCACTTTAGCTCGATTGTTGTGCGCGTGTCAATTCTCTGAATCTGAAATGCAATTCAAAAACGATATACAAACTAAGTGCCATTAAATTGCAAAGTAACTTACACTCTTTTCGTGAAGAGGTAGAATACCGGACACCTGATCCGCTGCGCTAGACTGCCGTTGGGTCAAGAACATTATTAAGGCCCCTGTACTCGTTGAATTTCCTTCTATTATTTTCTCGTTCTCATCAAAGGATCAACAATATGTGTACCTATACCTAATTTCAAGTCATTCTGAGCACTGGATGAGGGTAAGATTTTAACCACGAAGGCACACAGAAAGACATACGAACGACACAAGCGAAATAGAGGTTTTAAAAATGTAAACAAATTACGTAACTTCGCCGCAATTTGTTTCCATTTATTAATGTTGACGTTACCTTCACAAAGTAACCCCTGAATCTATTAATCATACAAGTTCATCCTGGTCGGGGCACCAATTTGTTTAGGTTGGGTGTTCCATCACTTGATCGAAAAACTTTTTGGCCGAAATGTTTTTTCCTAAATTAACGTTTGGCCGCAGTATAATCATAAAGTACCAATAATTAACTGATTCCTCATAAAATAGTCATTTTTATTAACTTTGCCTGTGATGCCTTGCAACATTTTTTTTATTGCTGAAACCACTCAACAATTGTAATAGGATACATGGTATGAATTCCACTAGCTAGTTTTTCTGTTTACCCCCCAAGAAGCCATTGCAGGCGCGCTTACCACTGGAAGTTTAAGGAACATATCGTCACTTGGATGGTAAAACTACTAAAGCGACATGTGAGTAAGTGTCGTTTTAGTAGTTTTACCATCCAAGTGACGATATATACACCAACCAACGCACCAAACAAACAAGCAAACTTGCTTTAAAATATATGGAAAGCCAAGAAAATTAGGTTATGAATTAACTGTCCACAGAATTAAGGTTTCGTTTTGAAATCAGTTTCTGGCAAACGTTATTGCGGGTGAAATTAAATTTCGGTCAAAAGCAAACTAGGTCAAATGATAGGTAGCTTATTTTCTCGAGCGTTTTACCAGCTAAACCTCTGTTACGCTATTACTACTAGAAAAATACCGAGAAATATGTACTTTAATGTGTTAAATACTTAAGATGTAAAAAAATATTTTGTAATTTTGTATTAGTTAAAAAATATATACATTGTTGCGTTTTTTGACGGTACGTTCTCGTCAGGGTTTTTCGAACCTGTGGTAAATTTTCGGGCATTCATTAAAGTTTCTTGTAAGCCTAATCTGAACAAAGACATTTTGAGTTTGACTTAACTGACTACATCAGATAAAATCAGATGCTGTTTCAATTCTATTTCCATTTCGTCAATACTAACAGATGGATAGCTAATGAAACGTTCAAGAAGAATGGCCCAGGTAAACATTTGGTGAATACTGCGCGTTCCCTAATGCTCATTATATACTCGTACATGAATACTGGCGTCATCAAAGGGAATCTAAAACCCTTGGAGCAAGTCCGTCGAAACCGTCAGATCTCGGCTGGATGATGATTAATTTGGTACACGGCCCACTGAGCATTTGAGCGACCCGTGGATTTCGTCGGTGGGTTCGCAGTTTGTCATTGTGTTTTAGATATAATGCCACATTTACACATTCGCGTATTCGTGCAAACATTCGCGCAGCGAAAGAGATGCAAACCAGCAAACGATATAGTGGATGTCTTTCGCTCGTGCGAATATTTGCACGAATACGCGAATGTGTAAATGCGGCATTAGGAGCGACCCGCTCATGTTTTGCACGGGTGCAATTAGTAGCTACTTATTATTATTATTATTTATTTATTTATCAAATATTTGACAAAAACTTAATCCTATGAAAAAAGTCCCACAAAACTGTACATACAGTTTGTCTGTGGGAAGACTTTATTGAAAAACCTTTCGTAATAAAAATCTCTTTATGGTAATAAAAACCGTATCAAAATCTATTTATATTTACTACTACTAGCATCCCTAGTGGGCCAAAATTCTTTTTGATGCCTATAAAAACGTCCCTTGTACATTTTGACGCATACTTCTTACTTATTCTGATATTCTTAAAAGAACATTTTATCTTTAAATTCAGAATGAGATACGCATACCCGAATGATGACTGTTATAGAAATATTTGGGCTCAGAATAAGAAAAAAACTATTACTTGGTAACGCAGTGGACACTATTTTTGAGGGGTCGTGGGGACTGGTAACGCAGTGGTAATTTGGGTACCAAATGAAACTTTTCTGTAATAAAAAACCCAGGATGGTGGGAAAATTCATAATAGAAATTGGGGCCCGGTTGAGATCTAACCATAGAATTAACCAGAAACCACCAGCGCGCCTAAAACTGAGGCAACTAAAACCACTCTTAAATGGAGTGGTTGCGCTTTATTGCGCTTAGTCGCTCCTTTGAAAGTAGCGCGTCATGACGTATTGTACTAATGCCAATTTTAATTGTAAAATGCCGTCTTGTGTCGTTCCTTCACGCAAAAATGCTGCTGGACATACAAAAAAACAGGATAGGACCACATTTCATCTGCTAGTAGCTCTTTTAAAAGTGAATTTATTTAATTATTTAATTTATTTTACTTATTGTGATTGACTTGGAAAAGAGGGCGTCCATTTTGTAAGTGTTGCCAGTGTAATCAAAAATGGGATCAACCGTGTAAGTATGGGGAATCGGCCCCAGACGTCAATTGATTGCCCAGATTTATTGGCCCAGATATAAGATGCTGATTCACCAAATATTAACCCTAAAATGCCACAGGTATACGAGGAAAAAAAATATTTTTATTTTATTTTATCTAAACTACAGAACCGATTTTTATGAAACTTGGATAGAATATGTAAGTAACTTCGATTTAACAAACTGGAACAAATTACCTTGCTACTCCGCGAAACCAGTGCCGGGCTCGTGCAAAATAGCTGCGTCTGTGCGACACATACATGTTCATGCAAAAACCCACCCTCCTCCGCTTCCACACGAAACAACATATATCACACAGACTCAACTACACACCACCACCACTAAACACTAAAACTACACGATCGACGCGCGTTTCGCCTCTATACGAGGCATCATCAAGACCAAAAAAAAATTTTGCTTGGGTGCTTTTGTTTTTTTGCAAAAATGTTGGCGGTAGGCGGGATTAAAGAAAAATGTTTTAGTTTGTCAGTACGCCATTCGTTCAAGTACCGAACGGTCGTACTGTTCGATCTTGATGATGCCTCGTATAGAGGCGAAACGCGCGTCGATCGTGTAGTTTTAGTGTTTAGTGGTGGTGGTGTGTAGTTGAGTCTGTGTGATATATGTTGTTTCGTGTGGAAGCGGAGGAGGGTGGGTTTTCGCATGAACATATATATGTGTCGCACAGACGCAGCTATTTTGCACGAGTCCGGCACTGGTCCACAAGTTATTTCAAAGTCTTGAGTAGCAAGGTAATTTGTTCCAGTTTGTTTATTTTGTTATTAATAATACCGATTTTTCTTTAAAAATGCCGTAGAGTTCTTGCCACTTCTTCTCACGGAGCTTTTAAAGTGGCAGATAAAAAATAAAATATTTATATTTTTGGAAAGAATAATTAAAAAGATTTAGACTTAGACTTTGAATCCATGTTTTATTATTTGTATGACTAACTAAACTTAACTAAACGATTTTAAAGCAACTGGGTAAAATGATTGAATACTAGTTGTATACAACGTTAGTTTATGCCCTATGCCTTAATAATTATATTTGTTAAATATATTTAACAAGTGTCCTGGGTGGGTGCAATGTTTCCACAAAAAGTGTGGAACTGCTCACGAGCTGGCAACATTACGCGGGCGGGGGGCGGGGCTTGCGCGGGACGTGCGCATTGCTTTTGGACACAGCGCCGGTTATGAAATTTTAGTTGAACACTCCTTCTAGTTAATTCTATGGATCTAACGTAATATTATTAGGAAAATATTTCGAGACATCTACAATTTTGTAAAAGTGTTTATACATTTTCATCTTTATTTTAGGCACTAAAAAGAATTTTGGCCCTAGTAGTGTAGCTTAACTAGTGCTAGTTAGCTAGTGTAGGTTAACTGGAAGAGATCCCTTAAAGGGATAAGTTCGCCTTTGTACATCACTGTATTTCTTCTTGTCATTTATGTTACTTTGTACAATAAAGAATTTACATACATACATACATACAACCCGGTCCGACTACGCATGGGTACAATCTTTCTCTTTCTTTTTTTTATTTTTTTTTTACTATATAAAAATAAGTCGGGTTTTCCTTCCTGACGCTATAACTCCAGAACGCACGAACCGATTTCCACGGTTTTGCATTCGTTGGAAAGGTCTCCGTGAGGTTACAGCGCCATCTCTGCCATCTGGTGGCGAAACGGAGTTCGCCGGGTTTGCTAGACAGTGACAGCAGTATCAAAATCCGTTGCGTGATTAAAAAGGAGTATGCGCCCGAAGATTTAAGGACCGACAGAAACAGTCAGCGATTTTGTTTTATACGAATAAGAATATATTTACATACATGAGTTAGAAGAACCCAATTGTACTTATAATATAGTGACCCCTAGTGGTCCTAACGAACACGGTACTTTTTGGTCACGACTTGTGATTCACGAGTCCACCCGGCCTACCAGGGCCTATTAGCTGTGTAGTAGCGGTATCTAGGCAATCGCATTATACAACTACTATACATGGTTTATAGCGCTTGTGTGCAACGTGAGTAGCAATCTAGGCCGCCAACACAACCTTCAAAAGTATAATAATTCATTTAATTTCAAAACGTACACTTTAATATTTGAGACCTAAATACTCCGAGAGCGACGCGACGGTTTAAGCCCGAACATCATTAATCTCAAGCTATTTTGTCCGTCCCTGGGCCACCGAGCTCACAATGAAGAGGGATCACTTAAGCCACGCTTAAATCTTAAGTTTGAGTACTGAAACTATTCGAGATGTCAACCTATTTTGTCGGCGAGGCCAATTTTTTTGGGCGGTTTTAGAGCGTTGATACCTCACGGCAATTAATTATAGAACGCTTCATTATGACTAGTAACTTAAATGGATAACTTCACCTTTGTATACTCGACCAAGTAATTGCTTGACCACTTTTGAACTTTAACCCTTTGTAATACGGTCGAAAAGTGGTGAAGCAATTTCTTGGTCGACTATACATCTTTTTGTCTAGTAATCTGTTTTTATTATGTTTTATGTATAGTCGACCAAGAAATTGCTTGACCACTTTTCGATCATATCACAAGGGGATAAGGTTCAAAAGTGGCTAAGCAATTACTTGGTCGACTATAAAACTTGTGATTAGGGTGCAAATAGGATGTAATGTATATAGAACCCTCCGTAACAAACACCTTTAGCGACTTTACACTTTTTTGTATACAATAGGAAGGCAAACAAGCAAGTGGGTCACCTGATGGTAAGTGATCACCATCGCCTATAGACACCCGCAACACCAAGGAGATTGCAGATGCGTTGCCAACCCAGAGGGCTAAGATATAATACCTCTTGTGCCAGTAATTGCAACGGATATGTAAAGACAAACAATACATACATATACAAGCATGCAAGTGGTGAGATAATTAATAGATTCAGGCGTTGCTTTGCGGAGCTCCGTATCAAGAAACTGGAACTACAGTACCCGGCCAAAAAGATTGCACATCGGTCTTTAGAAAGAGACATTTGGCTGCTTACGAAGATTTCCGAACACGGGCGACCGTCCATCAGTCATCGTATTAATTAAGTGTCGTTTCATACCAAATAAATACTGCACTTTATGGACTTATTTAGTTTACGTCAAATCGATGACATGTAAACTTTGAATATCTATAGAGAGTTATTGCAACTACTAGAAAATAGATAGTAAACCAATTCTGTATTATTTTGTAATTGAATAAAATAAACCAATTTGTTCAATAAGTATTGTAAATTAAAAATTACAAAAATTTTCAATTCCTTCCATTATATTATTTGTGCTCTCAATGAGGAATCTCTCTTCCATTATATCATTGTCACTATTAACCATATTTATTACTAGTCTATCAGTGTAACAACATCATACTTAATCAAAATCGTTCATATCTAAATCACTTTTTTCGGAAGGTGAACTTAACTGAAGTGGAAGATGTCTCAGTACTGACTTCGTTTAATATTATGTTTAAAGTTATTCTGAAAATTATAGTGGCATTTGCAACTCGCCCTTGAAACTTCTTAAAATAATAATCTCATTTTTTTTTATCTGTCGGCTTCGGGTGCTTAATAATTATAATCATTGTAAATAATTTCGCGTTCCTAAAAGTTTTCCTCTCTTTTTTTAATGATTCCATCGCACAATTTAAAGTTGAGGGGTTTCAACAACTCTATATTATATATTTTCAACTAAATGCGTCCGTACCCTACTGGATCTGTACAACGACTGACGAACGTCACATAGGTAGTGTGTGACAACGCTCTATGAAGCCGAAATTAGCCGAGTCTCTTTCCAAAGACCGATGTGCAATCTTTTTGGCCGGGTACTGTAATTACCTTGCTACTAACTAACTTGCTACTAACCCACCAGGCTTCGCGGAGTAGCAAGGTTATTAGTAATTTAATAACAATTTAGGTAATTGGTATTTTTTTCCAATCTCTTAAAGTGCTGAGGTGACTGATGAATCGAAAAGGCGGGTTATGTGTTTGCCTATATCTACAGTTAAGGAACGAGAGTGGCTTGGCTCATTGGTCTTCAGCTTGTTCCTCAACTATATAATATTATGTCTGTGTCCCCAACGTCATACAATAATTATGTACGTCTCGATCAGGCGCGTATTTATCCTAGGGCTATCCAGGCCATGGCCCGGGGCGCCAGGCTGCGGGGGGCGGCAGCCGCCCCTGAAATGAAATACTTTATCGTCATTTAATCGGGCGCCAAAGGTAAATGGCCCGGGGCGCCAAATCTTTAAATACGCCTCTGGTCTCGATCTTTGTTATCTTGTAAAGACTCGACGGATGCACCAATTTAGGTAAATGAGATGTCATTGGATTCGCTAAATTGATGATACTTAAAAACGCGAAAAAAAATTTAGAATCCACATTGTTACAAAATTAAATAACACCCAATCATATCGACTGGTATAACAAAATAAAAGTAACTAGGTTTCAATGAAAATTTTTACGAAAAATTCTAAACAACCCGCCGCCAGTTTTATAAAACTAACTTTTACTTCATTTGTTAGTCAAAATATTATGTTTTCATCAAGTCCAGTACACATTGTACACCGTTATTCTGCAAAAAAGTTATAATATCCGGACAACAGCCGGCGACGTGGACCGACGCCAACAAATACTAACACTCAAATTAATATTGTTTTTGTAAAGCACCTTCCAATACTTCAGTATTTTGTAAGAAAATTTGGGTTAACACCTAATAGTCCTGCAGTTACGTAAGGTATAGAAAGTACTACATTTAAAGACAGCTAATTAAAAGAGAAATGTTTCAATAAAAAGTGTTGTTAATCTGGCATTCGGTTCCTACCATCCGAAGTTATGAGGCTACAGATAGAGAACTTATTTACGAGATACATACTAACTCGATACATAGCTCAGTATGTCTCTTTCTAACCAGCCCAGTAAGAGAGAGACGCCCTAAGTTACGTATTTACGAGGACTCGAAAAGTTTCGTGCTTTTTTTTATGAAATAGGAAGGTACACAAGCAAGTGGATCTGATGGTAAGTGATCACCACCGTCTATAGACACCTGCAACAACAAAGAGAGTGCAGATGCGTTGCCAATCCAGAGGTCTAAGATGTAATACCTCTTGTGCCAGTAATTGCACCGGCTGTCTTGCTCTCCACGCCGGAACACAACAGTGCAAGCACTGCTGATTAGCACGTGGTAGCGATCCGGATGGACCTTAGCCCTCTGGGTTGGCAACGCATCTGCACTCTCTTTGTTGTTGCAGGTGTCTATAGGCGGTGGTGATCACTTACCATCAGGTGACCCACTTGCTTGTTTTCCGTCCGATGTTGTTAAAAAAAAAAGCTTGCACAAGGTCCTGCCACCCGCATATTCGAGCTATGCTAGGTGCATAGCTCGAATATGCTTAGATCGGTAATATCAAACAACTTTCTCCAAGTGCCGGGAAGTGAGTGTTGGTACACACCACAGGAAATTGTAAAAGGGCACGACTCACAATAGAGCTGGTCTGTATGGCCGGACATTACTTTAAATCTATTGTTGTATAGAAAAGCGGTTAAAGTTACCGGTTTTTGCATTAAGGGCTTTGAATCAGTCTTGTTATGAAATAGTACCAGTAAAGATCTGTAATCAGTAAGTATCTGGGGCACGTGTTGCGACACGACAGATATCAGCTGCTTCAACTTATATTGATGGACAAAATTGAGGGAAAGCGGCGTCCCGGAAGGCGGAAGAAATCTTGGCTGCGTAATATTAGGGAGTGGACTGATATTGCCAATGCAGAGCAACTGTTCCGGGTGGCTCAAGATAGGGAAAAGTTTGCAGAGCCAACGGCCAACATCCAGTAATGGAAAGGCACTATAAGAAGAAGAAGAACCAGTAAAGAGTTTTAGGCTGCCTTTTTACTGAGGCAGACGCGAGGCAGAACTGAGCGTAGATGGACGACGATAGCCTAGTGGTTGTTACTTTAACTGTGAAACTAGGGGGTTCCGGGTTCGATTCCCGGGAGGAGATAATGTTTGTATGATGAATATGAATGTTTGTACCCGAGTCTTGTGAAGGCGGTCTATTAATTAAAACACTTAGATGTTTCACTTTACTCATGTATTACTATTATTCATACGCCAATTACACAATCTACACACAATCATTTCAATGTTTATTACTTGCTTTCTATACCGACTATCCGCCGCTGTTACCGCGCTGTCAGAGTGACAGCTGTGGATGCGTTCGGAAATATATTACAAAAGCTTACACTTGGATGTTACATGTATTTAAGAATGTATTTATTTTATAAATAAGTATAGGAATATCCGTTGCCTAGTATTTATAGTACAAGCTTTGCTTAGTTTGGGACTACGTCAATTGGTGTGAGTTATTTTAATTATTTTTATCTACACAAATATCATAAAGGCTAAATAACGCGTTCAAAAACCCTAGGAAATGACCAGCATTATTACAACCAATGTTATTATAAGAATTTTCTTGTCTGTGGTAGTAGGTAAATCTGTTCTTTATTGGTCATCACATTACCGATATCTCGTGACTGCTCGTGACGTTATGATTTTAAATTTGGAACAGCTGTCAAAATTCAAGTTGGTCTCTATTCTAGTATCCACAGATATTAAAACAGTTATCGATACGAAACGTCAACTCAGTATGTTTTTTTAATTTAAAAGCACGACAGTTGATCTCGAGTGATATGACAATAGGGACTATATTCGTTCGTCTATGGTTTAAAAAAAACGTTCGTCTTGACGGATAGATCGAATCACAGAGTACCTTTTTAATATACATGGCGGCCATTAGTTGTCATTCGTTTTTGGTTTTTTGCTGTTACGGTTTTTTGCAGTTATGATATGTGTGTAGATAAAGTAATGTATGCAACTGTATATAATTAGACCTTAAAACACTCGTGTGATCCTATTATGAAACTCGCTGACGCTCGTTTCATAAAACCACACTCGTGTTTTAAGGCCTCTCATTATATAGCAGTTGCATAAAATACTATTACCCGACTGCCGCCAGAAGGGAAAGTTATGTTTTTCATACATTTGAAATAGTAGTCTGTTCGTGTAAGTACCTTAATTGGTTTACTACGACATGGTTCAAAACCCGCTGCACATCAACTATTACCGTAGAAGTAATAACGCAGCCGATGCAATTATTATGTTTTAAAACTACTACGACCATTTTTAATGGGTGTTAAAAGTTTGATGTCCTAGAATCGCTGTCCTGGCTTCTGGTTTACTGGCTAGAAAGTCGTTTTACGAGCGCAATACATTGATGTTGCTGATCTACTTATCATAATACTAGACATACTATAATGATCTTCTACAGTTTTGTAATATCGCGCTCCCACTTAATAAAAGGAAAGAAGGCCCCAAGCAGGCACGTTTTACTTGGCGTAGCTACTAGCTACCACAATACCACTGCACTGTGGCCGGCGCATTTAAGTTGCCGCGAATGCAAATGAATATGAGTTAAACGATAGACAGAGAGGCAAGTACAGTAGGAGGCTTCTTATACCTAAACGCCGTTTTTGTTCGAAAGTAAACTATCTGTTACTTGTACTAATATTTATTCTATGTCCGACGCAAGTTTGCTTTTGCGGGTGGTAGAACCTTGTGCAAGGTCCGTCCGGATCGCTACGACCATCTTGCTCGGTAATCCTGCCGCTAAGCAGCAGTGCTTGCACTGTTGTGTTGTTAATTACTGGCATTAGAGGTATTCCATCTTAGCCCTCTGGGTTGGCAACGCATCTGCAATCTCTTTGGTGTTGCGGGTGTCTATAGGCGGCGGTGATTACTTACCATCAGGTGAACCACTTCCTTGTTTGCCTTTCTATTTCATAAAAAAAAAAGTGGATGTTCCGTAAACATCTGCTGGACCAAGAGTCTGAGTAGATGAGTCATTCCTTTTATAGTGCGTAGGTAAGTAAATTTCTTTATGTATTTTATCAGTATAAATGCTTAATGGTTCTCTGGAAGAGATCGCTCTTAAGCGATAACACCGCCAATTGTTTACTTTGTAAATAGTTTATTAATGGACGTTTGTTAACTATTTTCCGTGTGGTTTTCAATAAAGTCTTTTCTTGTCTTGTATAAATATACTATTATATTTGAAGTATTTAAAAAAAAGTTGCACTACCCACATTAATTTCTACTTTGCCAAAACGTTGACTGGTATAGACTAAAAGGAGACAATAATGCCAACTACTGGTAAAATCATTGCCCTACACGTGTCAAACACTGGTGCGGTTCAAAGTCAAACTCAAAATATCTTTATTCAGATTAGACTCACCTACAGGAAGCACTTATGAATATCATAAAATTCACTACCGGTTCGGAAAACCTCTGAAGAAGACACCCGGATAAGATATCTTATAAGATACTCTAATATAGACAACCGCCGGGGCATCTAAGGTGAAAACGTTCGCAAATTACTTTGATTCAGAATTAAACTCCGAAATGCAAATCGAGAAATTAAGGCCTCCCTTTTCCGGGACGGCCATCTGTTATCCCGTAATCGGCCCTTCCCCGGGTTACTCTGGCCAGTATTACCAGAAAAAAGCCGTAAAAAATCATACATTTTCTTACTTTCTGGCACGGGCGCGGCAACGGAACTATGAAAATGGAAATAAAACGCGACGCTAATGTTTGTCAAACCCTAAAAGTTATGTAAAACCCCAAAAGTCTTAAAACCTTTTAACCGCCATTTTCTGAAATTTAAGATAGAATATCTAGCTCGTTTGCCCATTTATAGTTAAAAATGGCAGAAAAAAATAATTTGGTAAAGGTACTTGCTTAACTAATAGATTTAGGCGTTACTTTGCGGAGGTCCATTTCAACAAACTGGAACAAATTACCTTGCTACTCCGCGAAGCCAATGGCGTACTCCAATGGATCGAATGGTGTACGCCATTCGTTCAAGTAGCGAACGGTCCTACGGTCGATTCATTATTCAAGAATACCTATGATATCACTATATATGTGTAGAAATATAGATGGCATATCGAATACCAGCCGAAATCATATCTATAATTTTCCCTGTCAGCTTTGAAATACATTAAAGCGAAGCTACGGATTTTCGGACATCAGATCTGGCAATTCTGGCCCTTCCGGGGGCAAAATAAAAAACGTGCCCCGGTATATCTGACACTCCCTGTCGCCCTGAGACGAATACTAATGGAACTATATACTTGACTTTATAAGGGCGCTAAAATGACCTTAACGGCTAGCGGTCTCGTGCCTCGTTTTGGTAATATGGCGGCCCTTTAACGCTCTCAGACGCCCGCTTCACTGACATGGACCTCTGGGGGTCGATATGGACTACTTTTGGAATTAATAGAATAGAATAGAACAGAATAGAACCGCGAAAACGACGGAAGGCGACTCTCTTCGACCCTTGAAGGTCGACAGATGATCAGTCAGCACCCGCACCGCAAAGGACGTAAAATTGACGTTGTGGCGGGACTCTAACCGCTCGACCCTCTGGGTAAAACTGGTCTTCACTCGTATATACTCTACGATCTCCTCAACCTAGAGTAATGCAGCCGGGACACGTACAACTGTATCGTTGGAACAGCAGGATTAATGCCTTAGACAGACACACACCACAATAGGGGGCTTCCACTCCGTACCGTTCGGTCGCCTTGGCTACAGAGTATGCAAATCGCAGTAGGTTGTCAAGCTTACCGCGCGCTCGCCCTCGTCATGTCAGTGTAATTGAAAACGAATGCAGCGCAACCCTAACGTTTTTTTTAGCAGAGGGCTGCGGAGGGAAGACGGACGCGGGCGGCGCGTTTCTTTTGACGCGAGCCGCCTAGCGAATGTGTTTGAAGCAATACAAACTTGTTGGTCGTGTCAATAAAGTTGGAATTCGTTTAATTGCGGTCGAAAAAGAGAAGTTTCTGTACGTTAGTACTACCATTTATTCTGTCAACACACATAGAGACATAGTTACATAGGTTTGTAATTACAACACACCCTTTTTTCAGCTGAAGGTTAAAAAGACCTGTCTCTTGAAGTCTAGACAAGGGTATACTTAGGCAATTAAGTATATTGAATTCCTGCCACGTTCTCTCGGAATAAATTGGGAATAGCGCAGAATACTTTTTAGTATTCCGCAAAAATCGATTTATTCGTGGCCGAGATATTAAATTTTAGATATCAGGGATAGGTTACAGATAGATGTTGCCTTATAAAAGGTGACTTTGTTAAACTGGCTATGTGCGACTAAAAATATTTGTGTTAAGGCGATGTGGATTTTACCAAAACAACGTGTGAAAGAAATAAATGTTTGCTTGTTTTGGTCACGGTCTTGTTAATTACATTATGAACTGGTGATTTCAGTATTTGTTGTTTACGGTATATAATATTCAGAAATTGCAATTTACTAACTTTTTAATTAGATTGTAAAGTAGAAAAACGTTTTTGTACTCTACTCAATGAGCTCTAGGCAATGAAACCTTACATAGGTACCAGGGCAAACAAACAGGGTAAAAAAATACAAGTACAGAACCTCCTGAAAAAATAGTTAAAGTTAAATTTTTAATTCAGTATTTAGTTCTATAGATTCAACATTATACACAAAATATTCACCAAAAGTAGATCATCTCTCCGTAGATTGATTACGAGCTAGTAACCAATGACAGACAGACGGACAGCATAAAGACAAGAATAGAGCGATCTACGCTGCGTTTTGGTTTTGCCTTTCACGTAAAGAATCCTAATAAATGACATTTTGTTTACTAATGGAGAAAAAAAAGTGTAAATAAATCCCTATACCAATTTACTATATGGAACTATTGTTGTTATAGTAAAAGAAACAAAGACCTCGGCTATTACAAGCCGATATTGGCAGCTTTGGCATCCGAACGAAAAACTTGCCGAAAGTACAAAAAAACAAGGATAAACAATACGAAAATTCCTTACACCTTTGTTGCCACTATCAACAAAAACCACTATTCGTGCCTCACTGATTCCTCCCCCATTACCTTTTTTACCCCCTACGAAAGGAAAACTAATATTTTCTTTATTGGTGAAACTTTATTCGCCCGATGTTATGTGTTGGTTTTCCTTATTAGATAACTGTTTAACCTCGGTCCTTACTGGTTATCTATTAACACTGGATGCTTTATGATACAAAATTCAAACCTATTGTCAAGAAGACATTAATTTTTCAGGCGTATTATAAAATCAATGACTATATCTTGGACAGCGATGTTTAGAAATTATCCCGATTTGTATTGGCGACCCCTGGCTCCAAATTTTGTACACCTACTGTGTTAAATTGTAAATTTTTAAAATATTTAAGATATAAAATAACATTGTAATTTTGATTTATTTAAAAAATGACACCTCGTTGATTTTCTTGCCGGTATCTTCTCATCAGAGGTTTTTCCGAACCGGTGGTAAATTTTATGACATTCATAAGTGCTATCTGTAAGCCTAATCTGAATAAATATATTTTGACTTTGACTGGTTAACCTCTACGCAGAGAAATTGTGGTTATGAGTTAATTTGCAAGTGTTTTGGTTAAAAATTGCATTTTCAATGCAAGTTTGTTCTTGATGGTAATGTATCATTGTTTTTTTTATTTATTAACACATGCCGCAATTTCTCATTAACTAACGGTCATTGACAAGTGACCAAGTTCAATAAGATAACTTGATTAAGTTTCTAATAGATGGCACCGTAAAAACGAAGCAAATTGAAAAAAAAATTGCAGCGTATGGTAGTGTAATGTGGCTGAAATTGGTAAACGCAAGGCACGAAGTGCTGAGGTTGCAGGTTCGAGTCCTGCCATTACCCAAGGTTTGGTTTGTGTGGTCATTTATGTGTTTAGTACAATAAAGAGTCATACATACATACATACATAAATACATAGCATTTAAGTTTAATAATTTGAATGTCATTGCATTGTTATTGTATACCTTTAGCGAAAACTCCACTTGTTATTTAGCTATCTAATAAGCAGCTTCTAGTCGTCAGGGTGAAGTCGTTAGCTAATCAACTAAGGAATAGAACTAAGTTAGGCTAATAGCCGAATGTTCGTCACGTTATAATATGTAGACGCTGCCTCGCGTGTCTGGGAAGTTGAGACGTACTCACATAATTGCACTTTACCATAAACTTATAATATAAAAGACATCCCACATGTGCAAGTGAGAAAGTAATGTATATGGCCGTTGCACAAATGAGAAAAAGAATAATAAGATATAATAAAAGAATAGAATACAATAAGTTTATTTCAGGCTGCATTCATAAATACCTTTATCTACACACATACCATAAAGGCTAAATAACGCGTTCAAAAACCCTAGGAAATGACCAGCATTATTACAACCAATGTTATTATAAGAATTTTCTTGTCTGTGGTAGTAGGTAAATCTGTTCTTTATTGGTCATCACATTACCGATATCTCGTGACTGCTCGTGACGTTATAAATTTAAATTTGGAACAGCTGTCAAAATTCAAGTTGGTCTCTATTCTAGTATCCACAGATGGGTTATAGGTTATAGGTACTCGCAGGCTGGTTTCCGCAACTCGACGACTTGTAGTATCCACAGATATTAAAACAGTTATCGATACGAAACGTCAACTCAGTATGTTTTTTTTTTAATTTAAACGCACGACATTTGATCTCGAGTGACATGACAATAGGGACTTCATTCGTTCGTCTATGGTTTAAAAAAAAAACGTTCTTCTTGACGGATAGATCGAATCACAGAGTACCTTTTTAATATACATGGCCGCCATTAGTTGTCATTCGGTTCTGGTTTTTTGCTGTTACGGTTTTTTGCAGTTATGATATGTGTGTAGATAAAGTAATGTATGCAACTGTATATAATTAGTCCTTAAAACACTCGTGTGATCCTATTATGAAACTCGCTGACGCTCGTTTCATAAAACCACACTCGTGTTTTAAGGCCTCTCATTATATAGCAGTTGCATAAAATACTATAAAGACTAACATACATATTTATTATACATAAAAACTTAATTACTAGCACGTGAAGTCTGTAACGTGTGCACTTTCACGGTGTCAGTTAACCGGCCACGGAACCGCCAGTATGCGACACCTTTCGGCCAAAACTCTTCTCTTGTGAAGGTCGACAGCTGGTCAGTGGGAACTCTCACCACAAATATCCGCAGTGGCGTAGCTTGGTGACCATAGGCCCTAGGACAAAAATAGAATGGGGCCCTATAGTCAAATTATATTAAAAGGTATGTAATTCTGGTGATCGGAGAACATTAGCGAGTAGGACAGCTACAGATGCTGGCCTGGAGCTTGAGGGCCCTGGGGCACGGCCCCGCCTAGCCCCTCGGTAGCTATGCCACTGAATATCAGCTTAGTAACGATCTACAAATCCTTACAAAACCGCTATGTAAACTGGTGTTAATGATTTTAGTAACGGTAGGTACAATGTTTTTGATTTTGAACCTCTTACCATCTTTTTTGCCTTACAATAGTAACAATGAAACAAAAAGAGTTAATTAACAAAACAAAACACAAAATGAAAATCGCGAAAATTTAAAAGACAGTAGAGATTTAAGATCGGCAGTGTCCGAAAACCATAATTTCAGATACATTGTCTATAACTTTTCTCAACGCTCCTTTTTTATCTCTCTCGGCCGTTAATAAATATAAATACGACAGACAAGGTCCATAATGCATGAGTCTGCTATCGCGAACAGAAGTCTTCGCTAGGGTTGGCACCTATTATAAACCTGGTTTCATTTTTGTAGGTTTTAAGTACATGTGAAACTTAGTACGGTCAAAACTAAAATATCCTTAGCCTGATATTCATTTCCTTGTTGCTTTTACATCATCAATGAGACACATTACAACGTTTTAAAAGGACCTCAAGCGACAAGGTATTAATTTGTTCAGACATTTATGATGTTAAGAACTACAGCTAAGGAATTGCAATATTTTATCAAAAGCTATTCAATACCATCTATTAAAAATAAGAACTTTAAAGGACTAATTATGTTTTTTATGATTTTAACTACTTATGAGAATATCTCATTTTTGGTTTTGTTGAAATTGTAGATTCTTTCTGCCGTCCTTTGCCACTTAAATATTTTATATACCTCTGTATTCAAGTCTCATATTTACACATCCACCTATGTATGCCTATTCAAAAGCTTTGAGTTGTGAAACTGTTTTTTTTTAATTGGCATTAATGGATACTCGTAGACGTAAGTTTCAGCTAAACACCTTAATAATGTTGAATACTTTGAAGTAAATCGTGAAATAATCTTAGTCAGCATTTAACTTATATACAAAAACGGCCAAGTGCGAGTCGGACTCGCGCACCGAGGGTTCCGTACTTAATTTTCTAAGAGAAAAATATTATTTTTTTTGTGTGTGTAACTATAAATTTACGGTTTTCGGATTTATTATTTTATTTGTGCTGTGACACCTTGCTTGCGAAATTTCATAGTTCTAGGCCAACGGGAAGTACCCTATCGGTTTTTAAGTGCCTTGCGAATGTATGAGACATGCAACATAAACGGCCGTATCTTTTGATTGCGTTGACTTAGAAGTTTGATTATTTCACGGCTGTAAGGGACTATAGATTTGAGTATTTAGTATTAATTTCAACTCGATACCTCCACGCGTTCCTGAGAAAAAGGGTCTTGACAGACAGACAGACAGACAGACAAACAGACGGACAACGAAGTGATCCTATAAGGGTTCCGTTTTCCTTTTGAGGTACGGAAATCTAAAAATACAAATACTTCCTATATTTTATGATTGTTGCTTGATACTGAACAATAACAAAAAACAAGCAGCATTAAGATGAAAAAATATTTCTTTCAACAGCTAAGTGCTATAAGTTTCACGTTTTCCGGGAACAGTTTAATTCTTTATTCATTTCACTATATTGCAGTAAAATGGTTCTTAAATCACAAAATGAAAAATTTTCTCGTTGCAAAAAAAAATTGCAAAAACTGGAGCAAATTTTCTTGAAATATGTACTCACCCTCTTTAATTATGTTTCTTGCCGAGAAGTTGGTTTTCTATCCATTTTCAAGTCAACTAAACAACCCTTTTTGACTTGAAGCGAAATATGCAGTTTCCCCAGTCTTTTGAAGCCCTTGTGCATGCACATTGTAGGGATTATGATTTTTTATTTGCTAATTCCATGTTTGGTGGAAATTGCTTCAATTTTTTTCAGTCTTTAATTTCTTATGTTTTCACGACTTATGGACGCTAAACAATATTGAGAAAAAAACTGTTTCAGGCCATTTCAGGTTTTACACGCCTGTAAATATGAAACCCGAAAAGGGATGGCTCGAAACGTTGGAAATTAGATTCGTTACAATATAAACCGCTAATTTTCTTTTCAATATTTTTAGTTATGTACATTCAAAAACTGACGCCGACACTTGAGTAGGTATTTAATTTGTATGAAAATCAGGAATAAAATAAACAAGGAAAAACTGAAAATAACACTTTTAATTTTTGTTTGTTATAAATAATGAAATATATTGCCAGTATGAATGACTTCAACCCTATTTTCTGAGGCCATGCCATTGTAATTTTCCGACTCTTGGAGTAAACCTGGGGCATTCGGGCAATAAAAAAGGATGATCCATTTAAAAATGGATACTTATTAGCGTTTCCATTATTAATAATAATAAATGTCTCGGGACAATTTACACTAATTTGCTTAATACCCGTTTGTCATCGGTGTATGTTGAAGTATTTAATGATACTGATGATGAATTTAATGTAACTGGTGACGAATTTAATGACTCTGATGACAATTTAAACGACGCGGATAGTTTATTTAATAATGCTGATGCTGTATTTGATGATATTGGCGATTAATTGGTAATAACCCTGACTACAAAGCTTGAGGTTCCGGGTTCGATTCCGGGAGGGGCTAATGTTTATATGATAAATACGAATATTTGTACCCGAGTCTTGGATGTTATATGTATGTATTTAAGTATATATTTATCTAAATAAGTATGTATATCTGTTGTAACACAAGCAGCTTTAGTTCCTTACTTTGGGACTAGGTCAATTGGTGTTAATTGTCCCAAAAATATTTATTATTATTTATTTAATTGAACGATACTGATGATGAAATTAATAATACTGGCGATTAGTTTCATGATATTGATGACGAATTTAATGACACTAATGTTGACTTCAATGATACTCACGATGAATTTAATGATACTGTTGATGAATTTAATAGCATTAAATCCCGTTTCGTCCCGTAAAAGCGGTAAGAACTCACCTCAATAGCACGAACGGTCTTAAAGAGCGCCTACCGATTAAAGCCATTGCAGCGCTTAAATAAATGGCCGCTCCTTACCGACGTTTTTATCACGAACAATTTCTTCAATTACTCACCTGAAAGGAAAAAAAGCGTTTATGAGATGTGGTTTTACTATTTTTCGTTCTTTCGTGTGCTTATTGTTAGTTGTAAACAAAACCGATCATCTCCCATCAGGCCCCAATTTCATCAAGGTGAAAAACTTAGTTTAAGTTTTTTCAAAAATCAATAACTATATCTTAGAGGGATGATTGGAAATAATCCAGACTGGCATTGGTGATCCCTCGCTCCAAATAGTGTACACCTGCACTGTGTTCAATATTTAAGATGTAAAAATAGCACTGAATTTTGTGATTTATTAAAAAAAAATTACACCTCATCGAGTTTCTTGCTGGTATCTTGTCATCAGATGTTTTTTCCGAACCGGTGATAAATAATTCTGACATTCCGTGCTTCCTGTAAGCCTAATCTAAATACTTAAAGATATTTGACTATGACTTTTTTCTAAGTAGGTAGTAGGTAGAAGAGAGGTTCATCGAAAATTACTCGAAGGGTACATCGTTGATATAAATAACACGTAACAAAGCACATGGAACGGTTCGTTGAATGAAAAACGCCACTGAATCCACCCACTCAATAACAAGTTGTCATTATGAAATTTCTCATTTGTCTGTTCGGTTCGTTTGTTTGTTGTTCTTGGAATTTACTGGCGCAGAGTTCCGACGTTTCAAGTTATTTATCGAATTTATCTTTTGTTTCGTACAGTTCAGTTGATCGTTATTTTTGTTTTAAGTCTGAATCGTTTAAACAATTATGTATATTATCTTAGAAGTTGATTCCTGTCAATCACTCAGTGCTACACTGATAGAGAGATCCCTTAAAGAGTTTATAGATTCAGGTGTTACTCTGTGGAAGTCCATATAGATATAATGGAATCAATTGCTTTGCTAATCCGCGAACCCAGTGTCAGCAATCGCGTTTTTTTTGTTTTTCCATTACCCTATTTTGCTTTAGAAACTTCAGACGTCTAACAGGCGGACAGACTAAGGGACAGACATAAATCCGTATGGACCTTTCGGATACGATACTACTACGTTACCTTAGAAAGTAGATAACTAATAGTTAATTAAATAGCCTACTTTATTTCACTTCCAAACAATATTCAGCCCCTGGGGTCTCATTAATTTTCTTTATCATTAGTCGTCCTCATTACTCAGTGAATTTTCCAGACTTTGGGTATCTCTAGATCTATTCATAATGAAAAAAACTTTAGTAAGGGGTAAGTACCTGATTTTAGTTAATTAGAAATACTACATTTATGTTTCATTTTTAACTAGTGACTCTCCCTAGCTTCGCACGAATACAATCTGGATTTACCTACTGCACTGACATTTAGAAACCTTCAGAAATAAATTCACTAAATGAAAACCGTACCTATTAAACTCCGTTGCGTGGTTTAGAAGGAGTTGGCAGTCGGACGTACACTATAAGAATTTACGACAGACAGAACCGGATAGCAACGTTACTTTAAACTGTGGAAATAAATTAAAATTAAAATTCAAATAGCCTTTATTAACAATCTTACAAGTTGATTACATATTATTTTTTTATTTAAGTTCAGACATCGGAACACAGATTGTCTTGCTCTATAGCATAGGCCTCCCCCAGTGATTTCCACAGTTCTCAATCGTGAGCTTTCCTCCTTCACATAGCACCCGCTAGGCGCGGAAATAAATAGGAATAGTTTATTAAAAGAAAGCAGCATTTACAAACATAGCCGATGGCCGCACACAAGGCAATGCGAGTCACGGAAACCAGATTTGGAGCAAACCAATTTACAGAAAATACATTTTGGGACTCTTATTAGAATTAAACTCTATACAATAATAATAAATGAAATAATAAATATAATTACTTGGAAAGGCTTTAGCTCTACTGTGTTAAGATACAAGCTTTTTCCTTACGGTATGTACTTTATTATTGCATTATCATCGGAATTACATATACAACGTGTCCCTAGCCTATGGATAAAAAAAAATGAAAAGTAAACAGTATTGGTTTGTTAGAAAATTTTTTTTTTTGCTTCTTATTAAAATTTATACTTATATCATTACTGAGAAGAAGTGTTACACGTGTGTCCTTTGGACATAACATGACCAACCAAGTTTATCTCTGTGCGTCTCTTTTTTATGACACTAATTTGATAGAGACATACTCGTAGAGAGGGATAAACTATATCTGGGCCGTTCATGATAAGGCCACTGACCTTAACCCTTCTTTGGCGCAACACCACATCAAACCAACAAAAATAAAAAGCTTTTTAGTTTTAAAAAGTTGTAAGATAAATCTCAAAAGGCTTAACCCCACTTAGCGGCTTGTGTGAAATTTTAATGTACTTTCAAAATCCATTAAAATTTTCGAGTTCCGCTAATCTTGGGAGGCAAAGTTTTCTGGGGCGGCAACCGGCGGTACTTACGAGTTACGGAATAGTAAAATGTTTAGAGCTGGATACTTTCAACGTCATCTATTATGTAAAAACAGGGAAGAAACGCATAATCACTGTAAAGAATACCCTGTGTCAGACTAAATAATAGCACTAAACGTTCAGAAACTTCTCTTTTACGACCCCGTTTAAACGAATTCCAACTTTATTAACATGCGCAAAAAGTTCGTATTACTTCTTACATATTAGCCAGGCGGCGCGAGTCAAAAGGAACGAGCCGCCCGCGTCTGCCTTCCCACCGTTACTCCCCGCGACACGTTAGGGTTGCGCGGCATTCGTTTTCAATTACACTGACACAGCGAGGCTGAGCGGGCAGGAGTGCGGCGAGCCGATAGCCTACTGCGATTTGCCTATGCCATAAGCAAGGCGGTCGAGTGTACCTACAGTGCGGAGTGGAACCATCCTGACCCTGTTAGATGAAGTCACAGTTCACATATAAATGAGAGTAAAACTCAAAATATTTTTATTTACAGGAAGCACTTATGATGGTCAGAAAATATACCACCGGTTCGGAATAAACCTGCGGTGAGAAGATATCGGCAAGAAACTCAGATTTCTGTTACTGATTAACCTATCATAATATTCAAAAACCAAAGCACGCAAACAGACTTCTAGATATAACAAAAGCACACTAAAAATTACGGCTGAAAGCTTAAGAGGGTGGACAACGTTGCCAGTTCCCGGCAAACATCTTGAGCACTGACCTTGACTGCGCAGTAGCCGTTTCTAGTACAAATGTGTATACGCAAACATACTCCCTCCACTCGATTTATTCTCAAGATATTTGCCTGGAACTATACCGTCGTTTGTATAGAGAGCGCTTTTTGTTGCTCGATACACAATCCTCAAGGAATTCCAACTCCAAGTTAAATCAATTAATACCAATCGATGAATGAACCGACACTCGATACATTTGCCATCTATTTCAGGAAAAAGAACTCCAAATGAGATCCCGAAGGAACTGGAACTGGTTTAGGTCAAAAATTTTAAAGTGCATGTCGGGCCCCGCGCTATGTAGAGTTCCGGACTTGCCTGATTACTCGTAAAGTTGTAAAGCCTAAAGCTGTTATAGTTTTCTTCTTAATTTCGTTTATACTATACTACTACAGTGAATTTTTCACATATCCAAAAAAAACCATTCATTTAATATTTTTTGAATAGAATAGAACCATTTCAGGCCGCATAGGCCCATAGAAAAAATACCTTAAAGACTAACATACTTATTTATAAAACAAAACATTAAAATTAGCACGTTAATTCGGCGACGTGTGACCTAGTTTCGCATTTCGGGGTGTCCAGCAACCGTCTGCGACGGAAAGCGACTCCCTTCGGCCAGAATTCCTGCTTCATGAAGGTCGACAGGTGATCGGTCGGTTTTTGAAAGACCTTTCTAAAGACACCCCATGCCATAGGGCGAACTAGAAAAAAAATATACCCACGTGTAGGGGAGGTACGGCCAGCATCATAAATATATGTACGTTACCAAGACGTCAAAAATATCCATACAACTTTATGCCACTAAACATAAGGTCGATGTATGTATTTTGACGCTATGGCTGTATATAAATATTTTTACAGCTGACTGTACCCGAAAACAATTTTTTCCAAGATATTATCGGCGTGACTGTTATGTATATCCATGCCAAATTACTCCTTTCTAGAACTAAGGGTCTCTGAGCTAAGCTGCTTAGCTACGGCACAGAATAAATAATAGTACTAACGTACAGAAACTTCTCTTTTTCGCCCACTATTAAACGAATTCCAACTTTATAATCAGGCACAAAAAGCTCGTATTACTTCATAAACATTCGCCAGGCGGCATGCGTCAAAAGGAAGGCGCCGCCCGCGCCCGCCTTCCACCCGCAATGCCCTGGTGCACCGCTAGGGTTGGGCTGCTTACTGTAATACTATCAACGCGCGACACAGAGTAGCGGGCGCACGCGCGGCAAGCCGGCAACCTATTGCGATTAACCTACGCCATAGGTCATGCGGCGAGCGCACCTACATTGCGGAGTGGAACCGCCCTGGCTACGGACAGGCAGATGGATGGCAGACATAGCAAAATTATAAGGGTTCCTTGTTGAGATTACGGAACCCTAAAAATGTAAAAACTCCAATGTTTTTCCTAGATGGATATCTTTTCCTCGAAGACAGCTCTTAAGTGATTAATCTCGTCTTTCTCAGGTCTTGAATCAATTTGCGTTTTCCACGAATTTGCTTTGAATTCGTTACCTTTCTTTATTCGTTAATGTACAGTCGCCTCAGAAGTAGCTGAACATTTTAGTACCTTGTCGCTGTCATTAATGTGACAAATTCGAGCAACTCTCATTTCATTCGTTATTACGCTAAGGTTTTTTTTATAACGTTGACGGGACTTTAACGCTATTATTATTAACGAGAAAACTCGTTAAAGTTCCGTCAACGTATAAATAGGTATGTGTGAAAATTGTGAAAGCTTAAAACAATTTACGACAAGATTCTTAAGTGTTTAGCTACTTTTCAGGCTGTTTGTACAGTCGACTGCAAAAGGATGTGTCCAATTTAAATGTTATACGCTATGATAACACAAAGAAAAATCCAGCTCCACTGCCAGTGTCTTCAAATATAGTTTTAAAAACCCAGTTAGCTACCGTTATTTGACCATATATTTGTTAGCTGCCGATAAAATGCAGTTAATAACGGTTAACGTAACCAAAATATTAATAATACACACTATTACGATCAGTTGATAACGATTTAATCAGTTTAGTGCTGAAATAGTAACGAAAGTAAAAATCATATTTTACTTACAACAGGCACATTGTTGTTGACAATCTATAGAATGAACTTTTACTTGACGTATCGGTTATGCGTCAAATGGTGGGTGGGGGCGAGAATCTGCCAGTGTACCTACCATTAAAAACAATACTATAATTCTAGTTCTAGGATTCTAGTTTCATACTAACGTGTAATTTGAGCTCGGTTTAAAACTACGACCATAAGATCAGTGGTTCTAACATTACCCACTAAGTTTAATCTACCCCTCGATGAAACTAGTAAGACAGCAGAGCAGTAGGGAGCGAGAGATAAAACGTGATCATACTTCATTTCATTTAAGAGCCATGGGTATTTCGTCGAATTTATTCTTAATTTTCTTCTAAACATTGTAAAGTACTTAATTTTCCTATTGTATAAAGAATTACTTACCCAAATATTCTCAATTTATCCAACAATAAAAGATATAATAACACAAACAACTGTAACAAAGTCAAGTTTCAGTCAAAGACGGTTTCCGAGAGATCCCAATTTCATTGGTCGCGGACTATATAAATAACAAGTGAACATCGGTGCGGTTATCGGCCAAAATTATTGCTCCAATACAACGACATTAAACCATAAGTCAGCATACATTGCTTCTTGGCTTTAGTATAAGTAGAGTTGCTTTTAAAGCAGTATTACTAAGCAAGCAATGAAAGTTACGGAGCATTGTTAACCTCGGAATCGGAGAGTATTCTAAGGATGCTCCAAGTTCGATTTCCGCAATTATTTATACTTGAATGCTCCATGTATTGGAAAACTTGATCTAAATGGGAACATCAAACGATCGTCCTTTAGGTAAACAATAATTTATTACTGCTTCTGACAACAAGCTAACTTTACAATGGATCATTAAAAATTATCCATTTATCGCCAGTGGAAATTTCAAATGTCGTAAGGGACATTAAAATATATGTCCCTTACAACATTTGAGATTTCCATTGTCGTTATATATAATTGTCTATTTTTATAATTGTCCTTTATAATTGTCTATTTTTTATACACACGTTTCTTAGTCTGTTGTTCAGGACTAGGACAATGGGTGTTAACTGTCCCAAAATATTTATCTACACTAAGGGGTAATCTATGAAACTACTGGACTGATTCCAAAATTTATTTCTCTAATAGGAACCTACATTATCCTTGACGGATATAGGCTATCAATTCCACGCAAACGTAGTCCAGGGCGACTGCTAGCTTATTTATAAAAATTATGGCGAAATCTTCATATTCATACATTTACACGTAATGGTAAGTAAATATAAGATAATTTGCTAAACATTCGCCATAGAAATCAATTTTTTCAAGCTTTAGAGCGTCCGCTAAGTCACATGGGTGCACGGAGCGGGTGCACGCCTATCGAATAGTATGAGAGCCTCCGCTAACTCGCACAAGTGCTCATACTATTGTTCGATAGGCGTGCACCCGCGCGATTTAGAGGAGGCCCATAACCTCAGACCAACCAAGGGGAAGGTCGTATAGTCAGTCCAGTAACGACAGTCTCATCACTGGTGTAAAAAAAGTATCATTGATCGATCTAGACCAGTGATTCTTAACCTATGGTCCGTGGACCACTGGTGGGTCACGAGACACCAGAAGTGGTCCGCGAATTGCTTAATGTACATTCAACCAATTTGATTCATAGCCCATTGTAGACCGTTTCCGCAATAAGATCGCTGAGATATTATGACATTTATTCAGAAGTCATTTTAATTTTTATTGTGAAAGTTCAGTGACATGTGAGTTGAATTGGATGATTGTATGTGCTTTATCAAAGTCAAAGTCAAAGTCAAAATATTTTATTCAGATTAGGCTTACAGGCAGCACTTAAGAATGTCAAAAAATTTACCACCGGTTCGGAAAAACCTCTGATGAGAAGATACCGGCAAGAAACTCAACGAGGTGTAATTTTTTAAATAAATCAAAATTAAAATGTTATTTTACATCTCAAATATTTAAAAATTTTACAATTTAACAATTTAACACAGCAGGTGTACAATCTTTGGAGCCAGGGATCGCCAATACAAATCGGGATCATTTCCAAACATCCTTGTCCAAGATATAGTCATTGATTTTATAATACGCCCGAGAAATTAATGTCTTCTTTACAATAGATTTAAATTTTGTATCATTTAGTTCAGTTATGTTTTTTAGAAATTTTGTTGTAAAATCTCACGCAATTTCCCATGAACGACTTATTGGTTTTAGCCAGTCTGTAAGTTGGAACTTTAAGCTTTTCTGTATTTCTAGTAGCCTTTGGCTTATCGACGTTGGTAGGGAAATTGCATATATTTTTCCTAACGTACATGATTATTTCAAAAATATATAGCGACGGTAGGGTTAAGATGTCTATTTCCTTGAAAAATTCCCTTAATGACTCACGAGTATCCATATTATAAATTGCTCTAACTGCTCTTTTTTGCAAAATGAAAACTGACTCAATATCTGCAGCAGATCCCCATAAAATAAGGCCGTACGAACTAATGCTATTAAAATACGCGAAATAGACCAACCGTGCCGTCGCTACATTGGTTAGCTGCCGAATTTTTCTTACTGCAAAAGCAGCAGAACTCAACCTACTTGCTATCGCTGTGACGTGGGAACCTCACTGCAGTTTGGAATCGAGTGTTATTCCTAAAAACACAGTTGATTTTATGAATTCAATCGTTTGACCATCTAATTTGATATTTGAAAAGTGTTATGTTATGGAAAGACTAAATTAGGCATTACTGTTTCATTAAAAAATATTGTAGGATCCTGGTAAGATACAATTTTAATCAAAGCTCCCTCATCTTTAAAAGGTTAAGAACCACTGATCTAGACCAAGCCTAAGGGGGGGTCATAACTCCCATTACCCTCCCCCCTGGATTCGCTAGTGAGAACAACAAACCGTTAATACTCCACGTGTAGTTATTTATAGAATATGGGTACTGAAGGTATTATCGTCAACAAAGGCCCACCTGCCATTAAGGTCACAAGGGATAGGTCATAAAGGTGTGGCTTGACCACCTGACATGTTCAAATGCTAGGTTAACGGTCTGGTAATTAATTAGCTGGCAAACAAAGAAATTGCTGTATGCCTAGACCTACTAATGGCTCATTTACACGGGGCAAGGTGAACAAGGTTCTTGGCTGCTGCGTACAATAAAATTATACATAGGTAAATGTAGTTAACTTCCAATTTGCAATTATTATGGACCTGCTAGGAATCGTTAAGTTGAAATGAGTTACAACTAGCTGTGGCCGTGACTTCGATTGCTTAGAATTTTGTTTTATGCTGTCCCACGGGAACTATGCTTTAGGTGTTTTTTTATCTATCCAATATACAGGCTATAATTAATGAATAATAATAAATAAAAAATATCTTGGGACAATTCACAGCCTTTGACCATGTCCCAAACTAAGCAAAGCTTGTGCTATGGGTACTAGGCAACGGATACACATATAGTATAGATAAATACATACTTAAATATATAAAACATCCAAAACTCGGGTAGAAACATTCGAATCCACCATACAAACATTTGCCCCTCCGGGGAATCGAACCTAGAACCTCAGGTTTCATCGTCAGGGTCACTAACCACTAGGCTATCCGGTCGATTAATGTATTGTACGTATGTTGTATTGTATTATCGCACGTTTAGAATAAAAGGGACCCATTTCTGAATTATACACGTCCCAAAATATCACCTTAACTAAAAGACATAGGGTTTAATTTTGGGAAATGTCATATTCAGAATTGAGTCTCTTTAATTCTAAGCGTGCGTTATCATGACAAAACGACAGTTTTATAATATAATCCGGCAATAAATTCTTAATACCGCTTGTACTCGCTGAACTTAAGTTTTTGCTGGCATTAAGTGCTCTATTTATTTCAAGGATGCATTTAACATTTAACTCAACATTTCAAGTTACATAAATGTCATAATACTCGAATGACACGACAGTCCATTGCCCTTTACGGACCTCACCTTGTGAAATGTGGAGTAGAGTAAGGCCGTTCTAAAATGACATTAAAGCTAATTAATTAAATATAGCATATATCATTAAAATAAATCATAATAAATATTATGGGACATCCTGTAATTTCAAATATAGGTTACAACGTCGGTTACAAGTGCCAAATTGCAGTTCCGATGCATTTTTAATGCAACTGCAATACAGTTAGCCTGCAGTCAGTGTAACTGCTCGACGACTGCACACAAACTGCACGTTGACGGGCAGTTCGATTGCAGTTTCATTGCAGTCGTGCCAACTGCATTCAAACTGGATCGGAACAGTAATTTGGCAGTCTGATTGCAGTCCGTCTGTCTACACCCTTAAAAAAACTATGACAGTAGCGATAGTGACGTGTAGGTAGGTGCGTGGTCAATGAACTCTTACAATTAGGTGAAAGTGCCCGCATTGTTGTTTCGCGATTGCCTGCGTTTGCGCAACTTCACATGCGAATTGTATTTGGACTTATTGCTATAGGAATAACGTACAGTTTTGTTTATCAAGTTTAGTTCAATTATGGGATGTCTACTTACTTATAGTAAAAAATTTCTTATTTTTTGCGCAGTTAAAGTGTAATAAAAGAAATGGTATTTGACTACGTGCGTAGGTACTCTAGGGTAAGTTTCTTTTAGCTGTAGAACGTTCTCAAGTAAGCAATGTATACGATCGCACTATTACAAACAAACTATTTTACACCTGGTTTAAAAAAAGAGTATTTTATTTTGTCATGCTATTGTTCTTAAGATCGCATTTGACATTTCATCTTCTTCACATAGTATAAAACATAGTCGCTATCTGTTCCTGTCTGTCTGTCCTCATGTTTTCGACAGCTTACTCCTTAAAATGCTATATAAAGAATGACAACACAAAGAAAAATTAGGGTAATGGCAGGATTCGAACCTGCAACATCAGCATTCCGTGCCTTGCGTATTTCAGTTTCCGCCACATTACCGCTAGCGGGAATGGTTTAGCGGTATTGTGGCGGAAACTGAAATACGCATGGCACGGAATGCTAAAGTTGCAGGTTCGAATCCTGCCATTACCCTAATTTTTCTTTGTGTTGTCATTCATTATATAGCATTTTAAATTTAATTTGAATGTAAAAAAAAAATACAAAAAGAAAAATCGAAAAAATTTAGAAATAAATAATTTCGATTACAATAGCTTACTCCTTTGATACGGTTTTCACTGTAGTCTAGAAAAAAAAAATAGTTTTTATGCATATTACAAAACAACAACAACAAATACTCTTTATTGATTCACACAAGTAAACAAAATAAAAGAACACACACAGGGAAATTTTACATGGCATTCAACAGGCGGTCTTATCGCTAAGCAGCGATCTCTTCCAGATTACACCCTAATTGTACCCGTAAAAATTCTTAAATGAAAACGAAATGTCAAATATGATTGAGTACGCCGCAGTGCTAGAGAACTAGTTCTCTAGCATCTATAACTACCGGCCTAAAATAATGTCAATAACCTTAAAATTGACATCATTAGTTTGTTTAATAAACAAGTTAAAATCCAGCAACTTGTTTTCAGGGAGAATGTGCAAATTGAAAGTGCTTCCATACGAGCGGCGACGCAAGTTTAATTCTCTTTATTCCCTCGTGGCATTTATTGGAGCGAGAAAGCTGGTCTCGCTGGTGTTCGTATGAATTAAATGTTTAATTTATATACTGGAAGGCGTTTTCTAGACTTTAGTGGTTTAGTATTCCCTGATTGCGGTAATAGTACATTTATGTACCTCAAAAACTGAGTATATACTAGCTTAAAGACAAACAAATAGCTTGTGGAGCTAGGTCAATAGAGAAATCTCTCATAGACTAGGAGGTCACGACAAATTTGGCAACGATCACCAATATGGCTGATCGGAAGCTCACAAGATAAAGGGCAACTCCGTGATGCCAAATATGTCGGTCTGCCTGCGCTAAGTGGTTGCGTTATCGAAATATGGCGCCTGCAAAACCAGTTATCGTTCCCAAAAAAAAACGATAAGTAAAATGGCTGAATAAAGTACAGAAAGGAAGTACCGGTTGCACTCATGTGAATTCTGCTGAAACTGAACAAATATTTGGTCGCGTTTCGAAGTTCAGCTCGTTTAAAGACCCTTGATCGTTGCCAAAAAAAAACGATAACGGAAATGGCTGAATATGACGTAGTATAAAGTATCAGTATGTACGAGCTTAATGCACCAAAACTGAAAAAATCTTTGGTCGCGTTTCGTAGTTATGAAGCGGTCTAGGTTACAATATCTCATACATTGTTGGAGTATTTTTTCAAAAGCATTGGATAAATCAAGTTCAAACATATTTTTGGGGAATAAGCACAGTGTCAAAAACATCCTCCTACACTTCTTTAGGAAACCTACCCTCCTCTGGTTAGGGGTAAGTAAGATCTGGTATCCAAATGGAAGACAAATTCTTTCTCACCTGCTGAATCTTATCAGTTTCTGGGGGCCTAGCACGCTAGCTTTTATCGATGACATAAAGCATTTATCCCGTAACAACTAAACGTACAAATAAACGTATTTCATTTCATTTCATTTCATTTCATTTCATTCCATTCCCGTTCTAAGCAGTATGCGTGTGCAAAAGGGACGAATGTTTTATGTCAGCGGTAAACGCTAGTGTGCTAGAGGGGCTGGATACTATTCATTTCTTTTTCATCCACATCGACATTTAACGAAAAACAACCCTTAAGCTTAACAGTTGTAGTTACGTTCTAATGAACGTAACGACATCATTACATAATTGCTACCGTCAAATCGAGGTTTGATGATAATAATTATAAAAAGGCTTCGTTTATAGTTCTAAAGTGAGTTTATTTTTCAAATGCTGCGTTTCTTTTGATTTATGATGATGATGATGGATTTGCAACTAGTTTCATCCCCAAAGCTTTGAGCCCTTTTCAGATCTCGTGTTTAGTGGCAGACTGATATAATAATAGCCTATGTACGAGTATGACGAAACATTAAAAAAATACATACTACAGCTTAAATTCAATAATAGACATAAAAACACCCTGCCAATCTGCTAAATATAAACTGATTTTATTTGATCCTTACGTCTAATATTCCTGTTATCAATAAAGAAACTTCTAAAAGTATAAACAAGCTCCATTTGTTGGCGTATCATCGGTATCTTACCTGCCGCTCAACGACGCGACTTCGCATCGCGTTGCAAAAGCGCCACTGTGCGCTTAACGGGAAAGACACAAAATATTCCGGTAAAATGTATACATGCGTGCCCCGCAACCATGCGGATACAGATTAGTGTGCATTCCTATAGATAAGTAGCACACAATGATATAAATAACGCATACAATAATAGCACAGAGTAAACAGTGTCTTTCTCAGCTTGAGCGTCAACAATTACCGAAATTTTCCGAACAGTTAGCTTGATAGTAAATGGCTTTTGTATACCTGATTTGAAATTAATGAAAACCAAACGCAAGTTAAACCGTCACTTAAACGTCTACCCTGTCTAAAAATTCTGTGAACGGCACTGAACATCAAAGCAAGACTAGAGGTGACATTTCAAAAAGAAAAAAACCTTCGGTAGATGAGGAAGGACTTGTCTTCTATTTGGATACCAGATCTTACTTACCCCTAACCGGAGGAGGGTAGGTTTGCTAAAGAAGTGTAGGAGGATGTTTTTGACACTGTGCTTATTCCCCAAAAATATGTTTGAACTTGATTTATCCAATGCTTTTGAAAAAATACTCCAACAATGTATGAGATATTGTAACCTAGACCGCTTCATAACTACGAAACGCGACCAAAGATTTTTTCAGTTTTGGTGCATTAAACTCGTACATACTGATACTTTATACCACGTCATATTCAGCCATTTCCGTTATCGTTTTTTTTTGGCAACGATCAAGGGTCTTTAAACGAGCTGAACTTCGAAACGCGACCAAATATTTGTTCAGTTTTAGCAGAATTCACATGAGTGCAACCGGTACTTCCTTTCTGTACTTTATTCAGCCATTTTACTTATCGTTTTTTTTTGGGAACAATAACTGGTTTTGCAGGCGCCATATTTCGATAACGCAACCACTTAGCGCAGGCAGACCGACATATTTGGCATCACGGAGTTGCCCTTTATCTTGTGAGCTTCCGATCAGCCATATTGGTGATCGTTGCCAAATTTGTCGTGACCTCCCGTAATATCACCAGCAGGGCAATTTTCGCGGCAGTAGAGATGAAGTTACACTCGAGATAAGCCAAAAAGAGCTGTCAAATTCCTTCAAAATCTGTCATATTTTGACACATCTGGAACGTCAGATGAATCTCGTTGAGCGCCAGAATTGGGGGCCAGGCGGGTGTTTTGCCTGGCGACCGAAGTCCGAAGGATGAAAGTTGGGAGTTGTATATATGCGTCCGTGTTACGAAACTTCGTTGGCGTGATGTAGCGCATGTCAGTTAGTTTCCTCCATTCTAAACTAGATGGCGCTAGAGTCACTACGAGCTCATAGACTGTCAAAGTGTTCCATTCCAAGATTTCCAAGATACAAGACAGTACAGTCAACCAATTTCATCCATATGCCACTCAAACCTTTTCACAATAAATGTCCTGTTGATTTCTCAGTAAATATCATAACATCACGACGCTGACACATTGCGACAACGTTCTACAGTGACCTATGAATCAAATTGGTGGACTGTATAGTCGACCAAGAAATTAATTGACCACTTTTCAGCCGTATTACAAAGGGATAGAGTTCAAAAGTGGTCAAACAATTACTTGGTCGACTATACAAAGTTCCCAGTAATTGAACGTTAAAGTAAATAGCTAGTGGACGCCCGCGACTTCGTTCGCTTCGCGTTTTTAGCCTATGTCTGTCAGGGATGGTGTAGCTTTTTATTAGTGAAATAATTCTTGGAATCGGTTCAGTAGTTCCAGAGTTCCACCTACAAACAAAAAATTGTATAAATTAGTGTAGATTATGACGTTTACCGTGAAAAGGTTCTACCGTGGTCTAGAATGCAGTTTAGCTGACTGAATAATTATAAACGAGCTTAGTAACGGTTAACCGGCCCACTTCCGCTCCCGCGATCGCTTGTGCCTTAGTCACGTAATTACAGGGTGTGGAAAAAGTTTGCTTCGCTAGCGCAACAATAGTAAAAAACCGGCCAAGGTTCTGTACAAACATAATAAACACTGAATATTGCTTTAGCAAAAAGAAAAAATGAATTGAGGGGCTAACTTAACTTTTCTATTGGCTAATTCATGTCCCTATACATACTAAATGCAAATACGTCTATATTTATAATCACAAAAAAATATACATATGATGCAAATGTAAGGATTTCGGTGTTTCCTTTTCTAGAATTCAGTTTAGTTTAAAGATATAAAGAAAACATTTGTTCAGCAAAGATAAAGAACCAGAAAAATATATAAGGGTAGAAAATTACACTAAAAATTAATTACACGTTCTTAGTTTACTGTACAATTGTTAACGGGTCAAGTAACGGTCGAGGCGGCCACTTCCGCTTCCGCCTGTGGCTTAACATCGGTATGTCCGTAATTACAGGGTGTGGAAAAAGTCCGCATCGCAAGCGCAGCAATGGTAAAAAAGAACATCAATTGGACATAAATTGCTTTGCCGATTGCAACATGTTCCTAGCTCCGGCGCGAAGAGCGATTGGCTGTGGGTAATGGTCTGTAATCAACTATTATTGTCACGCTGTGTGAGTATAAGACGAAGGTGCAGCAGATCTCCTCCAAATCACATCTGAGTTGGAAACGCATCTGCAATAACTTTGGTGGTGCGGGTGACTATGGGCGGTGGTGATCACTGGTGATGACCCACTTGTTCGTTTGCCTTCCAATGTAGTATTAAAAAAGCCAATAACAATCACAAACATTATTTATACCTTCACATGTTATCTATCTATCTATACAATATACACTTAAGTAAAGGGTTCTCGAGTGGCAACTGTGTACTGGAAGACGCAGCGTAAGCAGACCCGCCACAAGGTGGACCGACGACCAGGAATACGGCCATTTTGGTGAAATTTAGTCACCTGGTGAGACTCAAAACTTGGATTTGAATCTCACCGGGTAACTAAAGCTCACCACAATAGCCGTTTTTCATAGAGATTCGGCCATGTTGATGAGCTTTAGTCACCAGGTGATATTCAAAAATTGCACCCCTCGTGATAGTTGCGGGAACCCGCTGGATGCGAGCAGGTGTCAATATTGACTGACTGACTAACGAAACAGACAGCCAAAGCCGCTAAAAATCAAAATGTGAAAATTAAACATGTGTTCTTTGGGAGATTTCTGAATTTAAATGGGTTAAAAATTTAAGGGGGTTGAAACAGGGATGAAATTTACTATGAAATCTACGCAAATAAAGCCGCGAGGAAAAGCTAGTATTAAATTGAATCATATACAAGCAAACTCAGCAATATCCATTTTTTTACAATAGATGCACAATAGATCTAACTAATATTAGCTAGGAGTTGCTGCAGGAGATATAAGTTGACCCGTGGAGTGCCCTGTGATCACAGGTGTGATCATAACTTTTTGGCCTATAGCGCCCTATGATCACACCGTGTGATCATAGGGCGCTCCACGGGTTAAAAAAAATATTTTACCCGTTTTTCATTTGAAGTGTATATAGCTTCTACTCGTATGTGACTCAATTTATAGGATTAAACTCCATCTTGTCGATTCAAGTAGTTTCATTTCTATGCAGCTCGTTGGGCTTTACGAGGTCAAGCTACTTAATTAAAAGTGCTCTACGCATCAAACGTATACTGTACCACAAAGGCTTTCAATTTAAACGATTTCGCTACGAATCCCGAGAGTGCATCCGTTATGCAATGCAATGCAATGCAATGCAACGCGTTGCGTTCTATTGCGAACGGTTTTGTTTTTCACTAGTTCGCGCGTAAACGCGTTTATTTGGGGCGAGGCGTTGAACCGCATTTCATGCTTTTCATTTAACTTAAAAGCTATTTAATTTAAATTTAAAATGCTATATAAGGAATGACAACATAAAGAAAAATTAGGGTAATGGCAGGACTCGACTCTGCAACATCAGCATTCCGTGCCTTGCGTTTGCCAGTTTCGCCACATTACCGCTAAACGGTTCTGGTGTTGCAAATGTCCTATAGGCGGCGGCATCCACCTTCCTTCAAGAGGACCTGTTATATAAAAAATCCTCCTTTTATATAAAAAATGTGGTAGTTAAGCTTGTTATGTTAAAGTTTTTCATGCAATAACCGGGCTCTAGCGCAAAGGTACAGTCAGCCTGAAGTAGCTGAACATATAAGAACCTTGTCGTAGTAACGTATGAAATGAGAGTTGCTCGAATTTGTCACATCACTGACAGCGACAAGGTACTAAAATGTCCAGCTATTTCTGAGGCTAACCGTACGCCGGGGCTTGCAGCTTCGCGAAGTACAGTAGGGGAAATATATTCACGTACCACCTTAGAACCCTATCGCAATGACGCGACGCGTTAAACGCCAGGCTATGTCATAAAAATGTCATGCGTATGCTCTTCGACTAGGTTCTACGGTGGTTCGTGTTTCAATTTTCTTGACTGTTCACCGCGCTTAACAAAGCACAAGGGAAGCAGGGAAATAATTTATTAGCGAATCAAAGTAATAATTAATTTGCCCCAATGAAGTCGATTCAATGTCATATACAATATATTCGCCTATTTGTTATAATTAAGCGCAAGCTTCGTGTTTAACGGCGCATTGTGCGCCAACAATGGCTCCCACAATCAATGTGATCAATTTATGTAATAATTAATTTTATTTAGAGTGTAATTAGGTACATAATTATTATCTACACAATCTGAATCTACTAGCGCTTCGGAAAATGGAAGATACTACTGAGAAGAAACGCCGCAAGAAACTCAGCACTTTATTTTAGGTGGTAGCGATCCGGACGGACCTTGCACAAGGTTCTACCACCCGCACTGTTTTATATTATGTAGGGGCAACTTTCCTACCTGTGGAAAGCTGTACCTGTAGTCACTCTCTAAACCTTATGGTGGGGCCACACTAGTGCGTAGTTAACGTCAATGCCCACTAGCGCAATAATTATTGCGATAAATTTTAACGCGCTAAAGTGGGGGGCTACACTTGGAACGGTCAACGTGAATGCCCATTAAATTTAAAATGCTATGTAATGAATGACAACACAAAGAAAAATTAGGGTAATGGCAGGGTTCGAACCTGCAACATCAGCATTCCGTGCCTTGCGTATTCCAGTTTCCGCCACATTACCGCTAATTACCCATTACCTAAATTTTTCTTTGTGTTGTCATTCATTATACAGCATTTTAAATTTAATTTAAATGTAAAAAAAATACAAAAAGAAAAATCGAAAAAATTTTAAAATAAATAATTTCGATTACAATGAATGCCCATTATTGGCGATAAAAATGGCGTTAATTTTACTTGAATTTTTGAACACTGACGTACTGTGGGCGCTTCATCCCATTAATTCTCGCGTTAATCTCTCTGATGTACCGCCACTTGAGCTATCGCCTAACGCCAAACGGCAATGTTAATGCCGTTGTCAAATTATCGCGTTAAGTCGTGGCTACACCTACGGTTAACGTCCATTTTCGCGATAATTAATGGCATTTCTCGTTAGTGTGGCCCCAGCATTAGAGCTATACTCTCTCATTATCCGAGCAATCCCCATGTTTCTCTACTCCCTGCCTTCAGGTCAAAGAGAAGGCAGGGTATTTTAGTTTTATAAATGCATCTCTACAACCTTCAAGTTTTTATCTTCAGGAGTTTAGGCGATGCGTTGTCTGTCAGTCAGTCAAACAGTAACGGAACTCTCTTACACCCTATATGTAAAGAAGACTAGCTTTTGTCCGTAATTTCGTCTGTGAAAATTTTGGATTACAAACGAATACCAAGTGGCCAAGCCAGCGAAGCTTTTTAACATCACTTTGACACAGTCCCATTGTGGGTAAGCCTACCATTTTTTTTTATACTGTCCACCAATTTAATTCACGTAGAAAGTCGCGCAATGTGTCAACGCTAGCTTATACTTGCTATTATATTTGCCATTATATTTGCTAAGAAGTCATTATGATATTTATTGTGAAAACGTTCTACAAAGGCCTACGAAACAAAATGGTTGACTGTACGGTCAGCCTCCGAAGTACCTGAACATTTGAATACCGTCAACCTATGCGGCCCTAACATGACAGCCCAGGTTTAGTTTATCCCCTCCCTGTGTCTCTGTCTAACTAGTGTCATAAGAAAGGGACGCAGATAGAAATAAACTAAACTTGGCTAGTCTTGTTAGGGCCACAGAAGTAACTCAACACTTAAGAACCTTACCGAAGTAACGTGTGAACTGAGAGTTGCTCGAATTTGTGACATCACTGACAGCGACAAGGTACTAAATTGTTTAGCTTCTGAGACTGACTTTACCTACATACTTTACATACATAAGTTTCATCATTTTAAAACAAAACACAATCAGCTAACGGATGCGGTAACAGACTTAAAATAGAAATGATATAACTGTGGCGTTTACTGCGCCTGCAGATTGGGGTACAAAGGGCAATTGTGCAGTTAGCAGTTGATGCCAGTAACTAAATCACAAAAGACTTCTGAGTGGCCGCTTAATTGGAGTGTTACTTGTGCGGCGGGAGGAGGATGGGTACGGGCATCAATAGGTATACCATATTTCATCCTCACTCGTCTTAAGTAGTAAACAACATTTTAACCTAAAATTTCAGTTTTTGTCGTCAAAATACAATACAATACCAGGGGGGTTCCACTCCGCACTGTTCGCACGCTCGACCGTCTTGCCTATGGCATAGGCAATTCGCAGTAGGCTGTCAGCTTGCCGCGCGCTCGCTCGCTCGCCCCCACCGTGTCAGTGTAATTGAAAACGAATGCCGCGCAACCCTCGCACCGCCTGGCGCATAGTGCATGAAGTAATACGAACTTTTTGGGCGTGTTAATAAAGTTGGAATTCGTTTAATCGCGCTCGTAAAAGAGAAGTTTCTATACTATTATTTATTCTGTGACAATACTATAACTCTTTATTGACCACAGCAAAAAAGCACAAAAAGGTATAATTTAGAAAGAAAACATAAGCCACCCAATAGGCGGTGTTATATTATTGTAATTGAAATTATTTATTTTTAAATTTTTTCGATGTTTTAGCGGTAATGTGGCGGAAACTGGAATACGCAAGGCACGGAATGCTGATGTTGCAGGTTCGAACCCTGCCATTACCCTAATTTTTGTTTGTGTTGTCATTAATTATATAGCATTTTAAATTTAGGCGGTGTTATGGTTATAAGCGATCTCTTCCAGACAATCGTAAAAAAAATTGGTAATTTTTTTTTTAATAAAACATTGTAAGCAGCAAGTTATAGATCACCTCGTCCAATTACAGTCTTGATTTGTTTTATTTAGGCGATAAACGGTGTTTATGTGGCAATAAGTGAAAATATATTTTAGAATTTTGTTTACATTATAAAAAAAGTATGGTTAAACATACTTTAGATGGTCGAAGGGTCTACTAGACAAATAATTAATAGATTCAGGCGTTTCTTTGCGGAGGTTCAGTCCGCGAAACCAGTGCCGGGCTCGTGCAAAATAGCTCCATTCCATGTACGCCATTCGTTCAAGTAGCGAACGGTCGTACTGTTCGATCTTCATGATGCCTCGTATAGAGGTGAAACGCGCGTCGATCGTGTAGTTTTAGTGTTTAGTAGTGGTGGTGTGAGTTGAAGCACATTGAAAAATTCGCAGGGTATGGTAATGTAGCGAAACTGGCAAACGGAAGGCACGGAATGCTGATGTTGCAGGTTCGAGTCCTGCCATTACCCTAATTTTTCTTTGTGCTGCCATTATCATTTCAATTTATTACAATGTTTAAAAAAAATCGTAAGTAAATTTCGATTACAAAAATTCCATCTTAGCCCTTAGGGTTGGCAACGCATCTGCAGTATCCTTTTTGCTGCGGGTGTACATGGGGAGGTAACGATCACTTACCATCAGGTGACCCACTTACTCATTTGGCTTCTTATTTTATATAAAAAAGGAACGAAAATAAACGAGAAACGGGTATCGAAATGTTTCCTGAGATAAAGTGATACAAAAGAAAACTTTTCGCACTTTTTTTTAAACAGTTTATTTTTCTTTTAGATATTTTAACGAACTGCTGAATGATGAAGCTAGCATTTCATTTGCAAGATTCGCAATTAAGCATTGAAATTTTTCACCAAAAGTTAATAACTCAGCAGACATCCATTGTTCCCAAATTTGTATTGAATTTTTGACGTATTTTATTAGTAGTTAGTTCTTAGCGAGTTGCCTGAAAAGCTCCTATTTTATAGGTCATAACGAGTTGTAATCAAGAGTTTCTGTTAAATAGAACATTTCTAATTAAAAAGATAAGTTCCAATGACATGGAGGGCGACAAATGGGGTCGTTACGCCAATGGGTCGAATTAGTCCCCGTTTAAGTTTATATCGCAATAAATCTACGTTCACAATATTTTACGCCTAAATTTTCACGAAATTTGGTTTCGTGGAATTCTGAAAGCAAATCCGATGCTATAAATTTCGGGAACAGGGAAATGAATCGGCTATTTTTATCCGAGACAAATGGTTTTTTAATAATGTTGTATAGTAGAGTAGATTGTAATTTTCAGGACGTTTCAGCCGCCATTACAAGTACGACTATTGTTTATTTAAAGTAGGGTTCGCGTTTGCAGACGCTCATCATTAAGGGGGATCGCTTCGTATGAGGCGGGAATTTTGAAATTATCACAGTTTTTAATTTATTGTGGCTAAATGGTGTGACTTTTCATCAATTCAAGTGGTTTTCCGTAAGTATAATACTGTTTATTAAGGCGCTGTGTTTCGTTATTGAAAGTTCAAGCTGCTGATTTTTAATAATTGTGCATTCAATGCCTAAAAGTCCGGTGATGCAAAAAGAGCACAATTATTTAAAATTAGTAACTTGGATTTTCATAATGATATCACAATCGCATAAAAAACAGTGTTTTACTACCGGGAAATTACTTTAATTGATAAAAAATCACACCAATTGGCTATAATAAAATAAAAACAGAGAAAATTTTTAAATTCCCGCCTCATACGAAACGATCCACCTTAAGGGCCACGTACGTCGTGAGCCCAAACTTTAAATACGTGAGAGATCCGATTACTTTGGATTTGCTTTAAAAACTCTTTATATAATACTAGCCAACCCCCGGGCTTTGCACGGGTATAACAAAATCCGTCGCGGAGTTTATAAGGAGTCAAGGGTTGAAGATATAAAGAAAGACAGACCCGGATAGCAACTTTGTTTTATACTATGTTTAAAGATTATATGCATGAGACTAAATCTTAATATTCTAAAGTTACATTCATAATTTCTGTTAATTAGGTACATGTAAACGGAAATAAAGAAATCTTAGGCTAGCACGTGCTAGCACCAAGAACTTAAATAATTTAACACGGTAAATTGACAGATCTTTTATGAATCTGACGTGATTTGAGTCTTAAAACTTTTTGGAATGAATGTACAAGTTAAAAACATATTGAACCCTAGCAATTTTTAAAGAAGTGAGTAAAATGAAAATTAATATGTTTTAGGTATATAAATAATCGTACACTTATTTAAACTGTGTGTTCAAACATAGCTTTTACTTTGATTTCAATGGAGGAACGTACAAGTATGATTATGACCTGTACAACTTTACAGTTTAAAATTTTCCAAAGGTTTAAACGGTTTGATCTCAAGTTTGAATTGGAATAAACCTATGAATTTATGAAACAAAACGGGAAGGCACCCATTAAAAAAAAGGCAGCCATTAATTGCCAAGTATCCCTTGCAAGTATCGAAGTCGATGTTCCTTTACCCACGTTTTTGTAGAATCAGCGGATTACTTGGAAAGGAACGTTACGTAAATTAATAATGCGAAATGTTATTTTTACGGTTAGCTTACTTTCTGGCATAATATTTTTTCGCAGAAAAATCCTGTTAACGGAATTTTTAAATTGACGGATAGACATTGGAATGGCGTGTGACCTCTGACATTCTGTTCCCGTGTTGATATGCCTAAAAAATGAAACAAAAATTAAAAAAAAAAACTGATAAGACTGTATTGGATAGTAAAAATAATAAATAATGTTTTGTTAATTTATTTAATATTTATTGCTCAACTCAATACGTTGGTGTATCATGACTTAATGCCAGGTTAATGTTAATTCAAGTACAGCTTGTTTAAGTTCCGACAACATCATTGAAAGATTTCAAAAAAACCTTCATTCTGTTGTCGGTGATATCCATATCTTAATTAATATTGCGAGTAAAGTTTGCAAATCCTACTTACAATTATTATTATGATAAATGTGAATGAAATGACATTAGGATATTGGATGTTGATATCTCAATCATATTGACAGCTGGATGGATTTTAATGAAATTTTGTAGACAGATAGATCATGTCCTAAATTAAGAACATGATACTTTTTCGCGCAAGTATAGCTGTGAGCAAAGGCTTATAAGAAATCCTATTAATATTATAAACGCGAAAGTTTGTAAGTATGGATGGATATTTGTTACTCTTTCATGTTAAAACTACTGAATGGATTTGGATGAAATTTGGCACACAGATAGTTTATAACCTGGATTAACACATAGGATACTTTTTATCCCGTAAAAATGCATAGTTTCCACAAGATAGCGATAAGTGAGTTATACGCCGCCGTGGTGTCATGAGCAGCAAAGCAACTAATTCTCATTAATTTGTCCAGGAAATATTGCAGATTGCATGTTGGGTGCACGTTTGCTTGATTCAATTAAACAAGTCTACGCGGATGAAGTCGCGAGCAAAAGCTAGTATAATATACAATTGTTTTATACGATTCCCTTTGTCTGTTTACTAGTTCCAACCGTAACCCAAATGCGGACTGTCAGATTTTAATCAATTTATTAGGCCAAGACCCGTAATTGAAACGTTTGCCCGCTGTTTACTTCAGGGTTAAACGCTCCACAGTTTAGTTTTAATTGTTATCATAAACATAGTTCGCTGGACTATCCCAAGCTAGCAAGGAATTTGAATTAGTTTGACTACTTTTGTGGTAATTACATTAATTCTGATTTAATTTCTGTGAGATTTGGATGCGCAATTTTGTCACAATTTGTAAGGTTAAGTTTTTTAATACAAATCGGACTGACATTACGATTAATGACGTCACATTTACAATTTTTGTTAAAACATATAAAGCGTGAAACTAAAATCGCGTTTAATAAAATAGTTTATATTTTAGTTTTTATACTTCCATAACAACCGGTTTATTTTTTTATCAGAGTTCTAATATCATTTCAAACAAAATATAAAGTCTATTGTTCGTCCATAATATTTTAAAATTACGATCTGCCAATTTTACACTTTCACATTTAAGGTACATCAAGTGCCCAATTGTAAAATGTCGGATTAACAAATAAACACTAAAGCACATTTGTAATTTAACCTACAGGGATACTAAATTGCTGTTTTACGTGACACCAGTTGTTAGTGGGTGTGTTGTGTAAAGCACATCATTAATTAGGGATACACTCGTTCTTTCAGCCAGCGAGTAATAAGCCCAAGGCCATAATCGCGCTAGCCAAGCTGACGTTAAACCAGATAAGTTACTTCAATTCAGTTAAACAGGTAACTACTATACCCTTTTAGCTCCCTGAATCGAGAAACTGCCCTACCTATGGACAGCTGTACCTGTGAATACAATCCACTCTAAATCTTAGGCTGCTTTTCCACCAGAGACATACGAGGATGCGTAGCGAGGGATGTGTTTGTAAGAACCAATAGAATCGCTTCATTTACCTCGCCTCGGTCAGCACAGCTCTGGTGGAAACTGCTCATTGGTTCTTTACAAACACATTCCTCGCTACGCATCGTCGCACATATCTGGTGGAAACGCAGATTTAGAGCTAAACTCTCTTATCGTCCGAGTAATCCACATGTTTCTCTATTCCCTGCCTATAGGAGGACAAAGAGAAGGCCAAGAATAGAGACGTATGTCGATTACTTGGAGAACGAAAGATTAGCTCTAAGATTTTACGGGTGGTAGGACCTTGTGCTAGGTCCGTCCGGATCGCTACCATCATCTTGCTCGCTAATCGCAGCACTGCTGCTTGGGAGCAGTGCTTGCACTGTTGTGTTCCTGCGTGGAGAGCACGATACCCGGTGTAATTACTGGCACAAGAGGTATTTCATCTTAGCCCTCTGGGTTGGCAACGCATCTGCAATCTCTTTGGTGTTGCGGGTTGCAGGTGTCTATAGGTGGCGGTGATCACGTACCATAAAGTGACCCACTTGCTTGTTTGCCTTCCTATTTCATAAAAAAAAAGATTTAGGATGTCCACTGGTATAGAGCAGTTGCTTCTAAACATGGATTGAATGCTAGAATACTGCTAGATTTTTCGGGGGTGGTAAGACCTGCAAGGTCCATCGGGAGCGCTACCAACGGACATTTCTTATAGAAATATTACCAGTAGAAAACTAACAGTAAGTAAGACTCATGAAAACGCACCATACAAAAAGGACACGTACTTTGACGTCACAGTCTACGTAGTCACTAGTAAAATCGTTTAAAACTAAGATCGCTTTTATTTTTATTCAGTCTGAGTATAAATTACTCCCAAATAGGATTTTTTTAAATTTTTATCTGTTTTCGAATGAGCATATTTTGAAAGAACTTTTTTGTCGTTCTTTGTAACTTTTTGTATCGCTATAACTTAACAAATACTCGTTATTTTGTTATCTACTTCTTTGGAGATTCATAAAACTTTTAAAGATGATCTATAAAAATTTGACAGGCTTATCCCATTTGCTTCGCGACGCATATTCCCTATTGCTTGTTACTCAGTGCGGCTCTTTCCTATACCTGCATAAAGGGCAATTTACATGGTGCGATTTATCGCATGCGAGTTGCATTACATTGCAAACTCCCAAGGCATGACATCGTCCATCGATCGATCAAGACCCGCAATGTAGTGCGCCTCGCATGCGAGAACTCATACTGTGTAAATGGCCCATAAGTTAGATAGGTTCGTGCGAGTTGACAAAGCTAGATGTGGGTGTGCTTGCCACCCTGCACAGAACCATTACCATGAGTTTCTATCGAAAATTCGTATTACGTTACTACTGTCGATAGCGGTTAAATACGCTCTCATTTGTCAGTGAAAGAGTTAACCATAGTCGATACGGTATTTTTAGATGACATGTGTCAAATTTGTGACTCATGGTACCAATATTCTACAGCAACAGCTACAAAACGTTAGACACTGACGGTCAGATTTCGATAGGTATTTACCGTTGGACTCATACTAGCGATCTTTAGTTACTTAAGTGAGCGCTAGAGGCGCTGTGCAATTCCCCATACAAATCGTTTACGCTGTCGCTAGCGAGTATGGTTACGGCTAGGTGCACTGTACTCATGGCAAGGGTACTGTTATTATTTAAGCGCATCAGCGTCGAACACCATGTCAAGACATCGCCGAGCTAGCGCGCTAGACAGCGTTGCCAGACGTCCCGATTTTGGCGGGACGTCCCGTTTTTTAGCCCAAAACGAAATGTCCCGCGCGGGAGAGGCTCAGTCCCGTTTTACGGAGATACTCGACCAGTAATCTAGATGGTAGTCGTTTTTTGGCAAAGCACCGTATTTTCATTAAAAAACATATTCTATAACTGTCTATCATCACTGTAAATTTAATTTGAAACTCAAATAAGACGATACGTAATATAAATCTGCTGATTATTTAAGCTATTTATAGTTATGTCCCGCGTTCGAAGAATTAGTCCCGCTTTTTTATATAAAAGGCTTCGAAATCCCGCTTTGCCTGAAAATAAATCTGGCAACCCTGGCGCTAGAGCAAGTCGTTGCTGCCCCAGCGTCGATCTCGTCGCTGTGGCGCTTAGAGAATAACGCTTTTGATATAAGCCACGCACGAGGTACTTAAGATTATAAAAGAATACATTCACCCAAAGAGGTCGCAGACTTGCCTAAAAGCGAACGTGGCTGAAATACGTCTCGGGCCAAAGGATTGTTTTAATTCGATAAAGCTGATTCGTTTCGGGTTTCTTTTTCTTTTATTTGGTTAGTAAATTCCACTTCAATTTGATGGACAAAGTTTTTACATACATTTTATTATTTTTCCTTAGACATTTGGAGCACACATCGCAATTAGCATAGACTCAGCTAATTCATTTGTTTTTCACCCTTAGAGAATAAACATCTGTAAGTTAATTAGATTAAATATTCTATTATTAGTTCACGGATCATAATACATCCGTGGCAAACCTCTTTGACCTGGGGACTCTATTTATCTTCAATCTTAACGACTGGTGCCAGTTACATATGCTTAAAGCGGGCATGTTAATTGTTGTTATCTATTTTTCTTTAATTCAAAATATTTATGTTAATTATGTACTTACTATAGACATATCAATGCCGCGATGTATATTGATAATACATAGCAATATAATACATTATATTAATAAAATTACAGAGGAATATACATTGCTCGATCGTCGATCTCTACTAAAACTAGTATGGACTCATAATACAGCTTTTCTAAACAGTTTTATTCTTTACTGATTTTCACACGATCGATCAGAACTCAAACGCGATAAAATCATTGTTAAGTTACCTCGACATTTCGACCGTATTGCAAAGGCCGTGGTCACGAGTAGACCGGTTCAGTTCCGGTTCTATTCGAGCCTGAAGTCTATGTTCGTAGGCATGTCCCATATAGGGAATGCTATCCTGGTTATAACTAAGAAATAACTGGTTACAACCGGTTTTCCTAAGAGAAAATAACCGAGCATTCCCTAGCATACAACCAAATCATGTCGTGGCGACTGAAATTTCGGTAACAAAACAATCTAACCCTTAATTCTGGTCGCAGATCAGTTATCGTTACTACCCTTTACGGCTGTGTGTAATTTTATCAAAATTTTATCAAAATGTATGTATATACAGTCAAGGAATTTAATTTCCAACCCACCTAAGGTTCAATAGCATATAGCAAACTGTTACCATAAGAGCTATAGAGCAAGACGTTAGTTTGACATATCGACCTTAATGCATTGCGAATGTCAGACGACATTTCAACGAAATGGGTAGGGAATTAAATTCCTTGACTGTACATGTTGTATGTATATTGTCGACGTGAAGAAACTAAACGGTCATATAGCGACTAGATTTGTTACTAGTGTAGAAACATGGATGTCACAGTTACTAGAATGACGAATAAAATGGTCGCCTGACTTACGCTCATCGTATTGCTACTAAGCTACACGTGTACAAAGATTCGACTTAAATTATTAAACATCAAACCCTTACGTGAGTTGTGCGTACGCGTACATCTAAATTTAGCCGAGCAAAATTCTTGTTAGGAATGTAAAACGTCGTTGCATACAAAATAGTGTCAAGCCGCGTTAAGGCAAGGCATGCTGTTAATACAGAAACGCTTCTAAACCTGAAGCTTTAAAGTAGAATATTCTGTTCACGTATGGTCGTGCGATACAAGAACTATGGGGAGTTGACATCAAATTTGCATTTACGTCTGTACTCGTTGAATCACTAATCCGTGGGTAAAACCGGATGGTCGTGGGACCGTGGCGATTTAGTTATACATACTTAACTAGTAGACCGGTAATAAACGACTAATAAATATAGGGAGTAATCTGAAAGGCACAAATTTGAATAAAACTCAAAAACGCAAAGAATAATGGTCCGATCCGATAAAGACGAGAAGACTAAGATGGGGAAATTTTTAAGTTAAGAAAATATATTTCAAAAGTTATTTTCCTATTGAGTCTTTAAATTACATCTCATAATTTTAAGAAGTGGCCAATATACACTCGCCATTCGAGTTGGTCTTAAAATACCTTTGTATGGCAGCCATCTTGGAAAATCGCGCAATTGAAAATCTTTTTCCGGAAATGGGACCAGCGGCCCCCACAACTTCAGCAGGCCTCTAACAGGTCGAAGATGGCCCTGTATGGTTTAACTATTTCTGTCGACGCCATCCTTTCTTCGTTTGTTTCTAAATTGCAAATTCATATAGAAATGGCCATTGTAGAGCAATGAAAACATTTATTTTTATTCAGCAGGTATCCAGCGGGGAAATTCGGCTGGTGTAATGGGGACTTTTGAGTCGGGCACGATTCGGGGGGGATTTTTTAGAACATAATAGTTTTGTTAGTACTTTAAGTTTATTTTAAGGTTAGTTTCCCAGTATATTTAAAATTTTAATTATTTAATAACAATTAACTGTTCATTTTATTTTTATATTATCCGTCTTTTATGCACTTACTGCCTAAATTATCTAGAAATAGCAAATTATTACTCACAGAATATTTATACAGTAATTAAAGTGACCAAGGTCGGTAAATTCAAAATAAATGCCGTTTTTAATTGCTCTACATTGTTGTTTTTTTTTGCAAATACATATAATAACATGAACTAATGGTTTGGTGCCCTCAACATGTGAGTCCGACTCACACTTAACTGGTTTTTTTATATACCTAGACATGTTTGGAATTCTAAAAATGTACGGAATATTGGCTTTTAACAAATTGACCGTTAATCGACCACATACCGAAATATCCTATAATAATTAAATCAGATAAAATTCACACTTTTTAACGAGCATTAACAGGTTTTAATCGCCGTTATTATCAAGCAGATTATCAACAGTCATGTAAATAAGGTGGTTAATGATTAATAAAAAAATTAAAATGTTTTTTCAACAAATTACTTTCCCGGCAGTTTGCAGAGGAATTTTGTTATCTTACTAGTTGAAGTTAAGTTCTTAGATATTTTAATCTATAACGTGTCCCTCTAGCCTATGGACAAAAATTAATACTATACAGCATAAATTTGTTATATATTTTTGTGCCTCTAATTAAAAAAACAACTGTGTCATAGGATTCCTGAGCAGTAGTGTTACACGGTCGCATTCATTGTCCATTGGCTAGGGACACGTTGGATATAATTGACTATGTACTATGTAGAAGAGTATCTAATATCCATAATATTATATTTATTTTAGTTTAGGACTAGATCAATTGGTGTGAGTTGTTACAAGATAAAGAAAGGAATAGCATATTTCGGCGTCCATTGCAGGAGAACATAGGATGTACAAACATTAACAAACTTAGCTGTCTATTGGGTACGTATCTGAATACCGAAAATCAATACGTCGAAAGTTTAAATAACGAAGTTCAAAATATCGAAAGTTAAAACAGCGAACGGTCAAAATATCGAAAATCATTATATCGAAGTCTGAAATACCTATGAGTAAAATACCACACGATTGAAAAATCGAATGTTCAAAATATCGAAAGTTATTTGGTATATGTATTAAAATGTCGTCAAATAAAATATCGCCAGTTTAAATAGCGAAGTTCAAAATATCGAAAGTTAAAATAGCGAACGGTTAAAATATCCAAAATCATTATAACGAAGTCTGAAATGCGTACGAGTAAAATACCACACGATAAAAAAATCGAATGTTCAAAATGTCGATAGTTATTTGGTATATTATTATGTATTAAAACGTCGTCAAATAAAAAGTTGACAGTTTAAATAGCGAATTTCAAAATATCGAAAATCTAAATGACAACCGATCCAATCCGCTGGGGTCCGCCAAACATTCCATTTTGTGTATAATTTTAGCTTGTATTTTTAAGCAAAAAAATATTATCATTTAGCGAATATGTATAATATATGTGTAATATAATTTATGTGGACAAAGCCTGTCACATTAAAATGAGCGAGCATAGCGAGCGAAAAAGTCTGTCCATTGAAATCCGAATCTATTAGGTTAGGTTCAGAAGGCAAAGGTGGGAGCGTAGCGTAGCGAAGCTCCCACCTTAGACTTCGATGTTAGGTTTTTTTATGTGCCCACAAAATCATTACTGCTAATACGTATGGCAATAAGGATGATCACTAAAATTTGTCTGTTATCATAATTGAATTAATTATTAAGTATATCGGAATAGGTAATTATTTGTTTACTTGCATTCGAACAATAACAATGATTGTCATTTACTTGTTACTTACCTACGTAGGATTTTTTTTTACCAAAATAGAAACCAGTTCTGGGCACTCGCCGGCCGCTGCCGCGGCACGCTCGCTTCGCTCGCTCGGCTCATGCGTGTTTTGGTCACGGTCAAAACTAACACGCTTCTCCTCGCTACGCTCGTCGTCGCACCTAAGTTTAAGGTTCAGATTACTCAGACTACATTTTTAAATATTCAAGATTTTGAATAATCTGTCTAAATTTTAAAACATTCAAGTTTTTAGTAATCTGAACCTACCTTTAAGTGCGACGACGAGGGTAGCAAGGAAAAGCGTGTAAGTTTTAACTGTGACCAAAACACGCACGAGCCGAGCGAACGTAGCGAACGTGCCGCGGCAACGGCCTGTGAGTGCCAGAACTTTTTGATTTTATGCATTTTAATTTTTATATAGCTTCTAAAATCTTTAAACATGAAGAAGCACTTGTTGTTCAAATTTGTATTCTAGATTCTAGTAATTTTATTGTTTTAAGTAAATATCATTTTTTGATGGTCAGAAACTATTTTAAACTGCTGAGTAAGTACACTTTCGGTGGAATTGTTAAGGGGTATTGCCTCAATGCTTTAATCATGGAAAAGAAGCTATTGTTTTCATCCATATTTTTTATTCATATTTTTGACATTTAAATTTTTAATTTCTAGTAACCCTATTGTTGAAAATAACATTAAACGATGTGATTGCTCGAAATTCTTTTATTTTCTTAAAAAACTTTTCTATATTTCCTGTAGGACATTTATGTAGACTTGTAACAAAATAAGTTGGAACTTTGTTCGCTATTTTAACTTTATATTGAATTTCGATATATTTAGATACGTTACTAACAAGTACTTTCGACATTTCAATGTTCGGCCTTTTAACCGTTCGCTATTTTAATTTTCGATATTTTGGACTTCGCTATTTAAAATATCGATGTATTGAACTTCGATATTTAAATAATTTGGCAACAAATCCATTCGACATTTTGAACTTCGGCCTTAAAGCCGTTCGCTGTGTTAACTTTCGGTATTTTGGAATTCGCTATTTAAAATATCGATGTATTGAACTTCGATATTTAAATACTTTGACAACAAATCCATTCGACATTTTGAACTTCGGCCTTATAGCCGTTCGCTGTTTTAATTTTCGGTATTTTGGACTTCGCTATTTTAACTTTCAAAATATTGATCTTCGATATTCAGATACGTACCCTGTCTTTTGTCTATATTAAAAACGAAAACTGAGAGAAATTGTTTATGCTCAAAAGCGATAGATATATCAACTTCATAGTGCGTACTATAAGCCTTCCTTTCGAAAAATGACACTTTGGTGTTAACATTATTATGTGCCTTCTATTGTACTTACAACTAAGGCACCGAAAAGGCAACTACTGAGCATAAGGTTAGGTAACAAGTTCTTCCTATATATTTTATTATTATTTACTACACTGTTCTATAGAATATAAGAAATAAGAACCCAAATATATTTGCTAACATCAGTCCAGCCGTGATGTAGGAACAAATAAACATGACGCCGCTTAATATCTATTTATAAGATGAAAGTAAACACGAGGTGTTGACAAAACCAGAGTAAATCTTAATAGGTAATGTTTTTACGCAGAAGGACCGCCATTTGCGTCGAGGTTGACAAGTATTCATACAATCAGGAGTGTGATGCTCGAAGCGAGATAGCGACGAGCTCGACCTTGCAGCGCCCTGTCTCCCTCTAGCTAGCTAGCTCGAGTGAGCGAGACAGGGTGATGCCTCGACGTCGAGTCTAACGCTGATGTGCTTAGAGTAATAACAGTGCTGGATTGTCGTGGGAGGCGAATGAATGGTGAAGGGCCTGCGTACACTAGAAGATACAATACAAAAACAGCATCAATTTAATCCAAAAGTAATGACAATAGCGTAGATAAATGGCCGTGAAGTTAGCCACCCCATTTCGTTTGCCCGCAAATGGCATACCTAAATCGTTAGTTCATCGTTAGTTCACGTTTGTTCAGTAGGTAAAATCGTAAGGACCCGATTCTAACATATTTTTTTTTAAAAAACAAAATGGGGTGGCTAACTTCACGCTAACCACCCCAAACCAGTTTTTTTCGTTTCTTTTCAATTGTACGGGTAGGTTTTCGTTAGTTCACGTTAGTTCAGTAGGTAAAATCGTAAGGACCCGAGTCCTGATTTTTTTATGATTTTTCAAAGTGGGGTGGCCAACTTCACGCTAACCACCCCAAACGACTTTTTGTCGTTTCTTTTCAATTGTACGGGTAGATCTTCGTTAGTTCACGTTAGTTCAGTAGGTAGAATCGTAAGGACCCGATTCCTGATTTTTTTATGATTTTTCAAAGTGGGGTGGCCAACTTCACGCTAACCACCCCAAACGACTTTTTGTTGTTTCTTTTCAATTGTACGGGTAGATCTTCGTTAGTTCACGTTAGTTCAGCAGGTAGAATCGTAAGGACCCGATTCCTGTTTTTTTTATGATTTTTCAAAGTTAGAAGGCTAGCTAGCTTCACGCATCCCGCCCATAACGATTTTTTACACATTTATCGATTCATATCGGTAGGTTTTCGTTAGTTCACGTTAGTTCAGTAGGTAAAATCGTAAGGACCAGACACCTGATTTTTTTATGATTTTTCAAAGTGGGGTGGCCAACTTCACGCTAACCACCCCAAACGACTTTTTGTCGTTTCTTTTCAATTGTACGGGTAGATCTTCGTTAGTTCACGTTAGTTCAGCAGGTAGAATCGTAAGGACCCGATTCCTGTTTTTTTTATGATTTTTCAAAGTTAGAAGGCTAGCTAGCTTCACGCATCCCGCCCATAACGACTTTTTACACATTTATCGATTCATATCGGTAGGTTTTCGTTAGTTCACGTTAGTTCAGTAGGTAGAATCGTAAGGACCCGAGTCCTGATTTTTTTATGATTTTTCAAAGTGGGGTGGCCAACTTCACGCTAACCACCCCAAACGACTTTTTGTCGTTTCTTTTCAATTGTACGGGTAGATCTTCGTTAGTTCACGTTAGTTCAGCAGGTAGAATCGTAAGGACCCGATTCCTGATTTTTTTATGATTTTTCAGTTAGAAGGCTAGCTAGCTTCACGCATCCCGCCCATAACGACTTTTTACACATGTTTCGATTCATATCGGTAGGTTTTCGTTAGTTCACGTTAGTTCAGTAGGTAAAATCGTAAGGACCAGAGTCCTGATTTTTTTATGATTTTTCAAAGTGGGGTGGCCAACTTCACGCTAACCACCCCAAACGACTTTTAGTCGTTTCTTTTCAATTGTACGGGTAGATCTTCGTTAGTTCACGTTAGTTCAGCAGGTAGAATCGTAAGGACCCGATTCCTGATTTTTTTATGATTTTTCAAAGTTAGAAGGCTAGCTAGCTTCACGCATCCCGCCCAAAACGACTTTTTACACATTTATCGATTCATATCGGTAGGTTTTCGTTAGTTCACGTTAGTTCAGTAGGTAAAATCGTAAGGATCCGAGTCCTGATTTTTTTATGATTTTTCAAAGTGGGGTGGCCAACTTCACGCTAACCACCCCAAACGACTTTTTGTCGTTTCTTTTCAATTGTACGGGTAGATCTTCGTTAGTTCACGTTAGTTCAGCAGGTAGAATCGTAAGGACCCGATTCCTGATTTTTTTATGATTTTTCAAAGTTAGAAGGCTAGCTAGCTTCACGCATCCCGCCCATAACGACTTTTTACACATTTATCGATTCATATCGGTAGGTTTTCGTTAGTTCACGTTAGTTCAGTAGGTAGAATCGTAAGGACCCGAGTCCTGATTTTTTTATGATTTTTCAAAGTGGGGTGGCCAACTTCACGCTAACCACCCCAAACGACTTTTTGTCGTTTCTTTTCAATTGTACGGGTAGATCTTCGTTAGTTCACGTTAGTTCAGCAGGTAGAATCGTAAGGACCCGATTCCTGATTTTTTTATGATTTTTCAAAGTTAGAAGGCCAGCTAGCTTCACGCATCCCGCCCAAAACGACTTTTTACACATGTATCGATTCATATCGGTAGGTTTTCGTTAGTTCACGTTAGTTCAGTAGGTAGAATCGTAAGGACCAGAGTCCCGATTTTTTATGATTTTTCAAAGTGGGGTGGCCAACTTCACGCTAACCACCCCAAACGACTTTTTGTCGTTTCTTTTCAATTGTACGGGTAGATCTTCGTTAGTTCACGTTAGTTCAGCAGGTAGAATCGTAAGGACCCGATTCTTGATTTTTTTATGATTTTTCAAAGTTAGAAGGCTAGCTAGCTTCACGCATCCCGCCCAAAACGACTTTTTACACATTTATTGATTCATATCGGTAGGTTTTCGTTAGTTCACGTTAGTTCAGTAGGTAAAATCGTAAGGATCCGAGTCCTGATTTTTTTATGATTTTTCAAAGTGGGGTGGCCAACTTCACGCTAACCACCCCAAACGACTTTTTGTCGTTTCTTTTCAATTGTACGGGTAGATCTTCGTTAGTTCACGTTAGTTCAGCAGGTAGAATCGTAAGGACCCGATTCCTGATTTTTTTATGATTTTTTAAAGTTAGAAGGCTAGCTAGCTTCACGCATCCCGCCCATAACGACTTTTTACACATTTATCGATTCATATCGGTAGGTTTTCGTTAGTTCACGTTAGTTCAGTAGGTAGAATCGTAAGGACCCGAGTCCTGATTTTTTTATGATTTTTCAAAGTGGGGTGGCCAACTTCACGCTAACCACCCCAAACGACTTTTTGTCGTTTTTTTTTAATTGTACGGGTAGATCTTCGTTAGTTCACGTTAGTTCAGCAGGTAGAATCGTAAGGACCCGATTCCTGATTTTTTTATGATTTTTCAAAGTTAGAAGGCTAGCTAGCTTCACGCATCCCGCCCATAACGACTTTTTACACATTTATCGATTCATATCGGTAGGTTTTCGTTAGTTCACGTTAGTTCAGTAGGTAGAATCGTAAGGACCCGAGTCCTGATTTTTTTATGATTTTTCAAAGTGGGGTGGCCAACTTCACGCTAACCACCCCAAACGACTTTTTGTCGTTTCTTTTCAATTGTACGGGTAGATCTTCGTTAGTTCACGTTAGTTCAGCAGGTAGAATCGTAAGGACCCGATTCCTGATTTTTTTATGATTTTTCAAAGTTAGAAGGCCAGCTAGCTTCACGCATCCCGCCCAAAACGACTTTTTACACATGTATCGATTCATATCGGTAGGTTTTCGTTAGTTCACGTTAGTTCAGTAGGTAGAATCGTAAGGACCAGAGTCCCGATTTTTTTATGATTTTTCAAAGTGGGGTGGCCAACTTCACGCTAACCACCCCAAACGACTTTTTGTCGTTTCTTTTCAATTGTACGGGTAGATCTTCGTTAGTTCACGTTAGTTCAGCAGGTAGAATCGTAAGGACCCGATTCTTGATTTTTTTATGATTTTTCAAAGTTAGAAGGCTAGCTAGCTTCACGCATCCCGCCCAAAACGACTTTTTACACATTTATTGATTCATATCGGTAGGTTTTCGTTAGTTCACGTTAGTTCAGTAGGTAAAATCGTAAGGATCCGAGTCCTGATTTTTTTATGATTTTTCAAAGTGGGGTGGCCAACTTCACGCTAACCACCCCAAACGACTTTTTGTCGTTTCTTTTCAATTGTACGGGTAGATCTTCGTTAGTTCACGTTAGTTCAGCAGGTAGAATCGTAAGGACCCGATTCCTGATTTTTTTATGATTTTTCAAAGTTAGAAGGCTAGCTAGCTTCACGCATCCCGCCCATAACGACTTTTTACACATTTATCGATTCATATCGGTAGGTTTTCGTTAGTTCACGTTAGTTCAGTAGGTAGAATCGTAAGGACCCGAGTCCTGATTTTTTTATGATTTTTCAAAGTGGGGTGGCCAACTTCACGCTAACCACCCCAAACGACTTTTTGTCGTTTCTTTTCAATTGTACGGGTAGATCTTCGTTAGTTCACGTTAGTTCAGCAGGTAGAATCGTAAGGACCCGATTCCTGATTTTTTTATGATTTTTCAGTTAGAAGGCTAGCTAGCTTCACGCATCCCGCCCATAACGACTTTTTACACATGTTTCGATTCATATCGGTAGGTTTTCGTTAGTTCACGTTAGTTCAGTAGGTAAAATCGTAAGGACCAGAGTCCTGATTTTTTTATGATTTTTCAAAGTGGGGTGGCCAACTTCACGCTAACCACCCCAAACGACTTTTAGTCGTTTCTTTTCAATTGTACGGGTAGATCTTCGTTAGTTCACGTTAGTTCAGCAGGTAGAATCGTAAGGACCCGATTCCTGATTTTTTTATGATTTTTCAAAGTTAGAAGGCTAGCTAGCTTCACGCATCCCGCCCAAAACGACTTTTTACACATTTATCGATTCATATCGGTAGGTTTTCGTTAGTTCACGTTAGTTCAGTAGGTAAAATCGTAAGGATCCGAGTCCTGATTTTTTTATGATTTTTCAAAGTGGGGTGGCCAACTTCACGCTAACCACCCCAAACGACTTTTTGTCGTTTCTTTTCAATTGTACGGGTAGATCTTCGTTAGTTCACGTTAGTTCAGCAGGTAGAATCGTAAGGACCCGATTCCTGATTTTTTTATGATTTTTCAAAGTTAGAAGGCTAGCTAGCTTCACGCATCCCGCCCATAACGACTTTTTACACATTTATCGATTCATATCGGTAGGTTTTCGTTAGTTCACGTTAGTTCAGTAGGTAGAATCGTAAGGACCCGAGTCCTGATTTTTTTATGATTTTTCAAAGTGGGGTGGCCAACTTCACGCTAACCACCCCAAACGACTTTTTGTCGTTTCTTTTCAATTGTACGGGTAGATCTTCGTTAGTTCACGTTAGTTCAGCAGGTAGAATCGTAAGGACCCGATTCCTGATTTTTTTATGATTTTTCAAAGTTAGAAGGCCAGCTAGCTTCACGCATCCCGCCCAAAACGACTTTTTACACATGTATCGATTCATATCGGTAGGTTTTCGTTAGTTCACGTTAGTTCAGTAGGTAGAATCGTAAGGACCAGAGTCCCGATTTTTTATGATTTTTCAAAGTGGGGTGGCCAACTTCACGCTAACCACCCCAAACGACTTTTTGTCGTTTCTTTTCAATTGTACGGGTAGATCTTCGTTAGTTCACGTTAGTTCAGCAGGTAGAATCGTAAGGACCCGATTCTTGATTTTTTTATGATTTTTCAAAGTTAGAAGGCTAGCTAGCTTCACGCATCCCGCCCAAAACGACTTTTTACACATTTATTGATTCATATCGGTAGGTTTTCGTTAGTTCACGTTAGTTCAGTAGGTAGAATCGTAAGGACCAGAGTCCCGATTTTTTATGATTTTTCAAAGTGGGGTGGCCAACTTCACGCTAACCACCCCAAACGACTTTTTGTCGTTTCTTTTCAATTGTACGGGTAGATCTTCGTTAGTTCACGTTAGTTCAGCAGGTAGAATCGTAAGGACCCGATTCCTGATTTTTTTATGATTTTTCAAAGTTAGAAGGCTAGCTAGCTTCACGCATCCCGCCCATAACGACTTTTTACACATTTATCGATTCATATCGGTAGGTTTTCGTTAGTTCACGTTAGTTCAGTAGGTAGAATCGTAAGGACCCGAGTCCTGATTTTTTTATGATTTTTCAAAGTGGGGTGGCCAACTTCACGCTAACCACCCCAAACGACTTTTTGTCGTTTCTTTTCAATTGTACGGGTAGATCTTCGTTAGTTCACGTTAGTTCAGCAGGTAGAATCGTAAGGACCCGATTCCTGATTTTTTTATGATTTTTCAAAGTTAGAAGGCCAGCTAGCTTCACGCATCCCGCCCAAAACGACTTTTTACACATGTATCGATTCATATCGGTAGGTTTTCGTTAGTTCACGTTAGTTCAGTAGGTAGAATCGTAAGGACCAGAGTCCCGATTTTTTATGATTTTTCAAAGTGGGGTGGCCAACTTCACGCTAACCACCCCAAACGACTTTTTGTCGTTTCTTTTCAATTGTACGGGTAGATCTTCGTTAGTTCACGTTAGTTCAGCAGGTAGAATCGTAAGGACCCGATTCTTGATTTTTTTATGATTTTTCAAAGTTAGAAGGCTAGCTAGCTTCACGCATCCCGCCCAAAACGACTTTTTACACATTTATTGATTCATATCGGTAGGTTTTCGTTAGTTCACGTTAGTTCAGTAGGTAAAATCGTAAGGATCCGAGTCCTGATTTTTTTATGATTTTTCAAAGTGGGGTGGCCAACTTCACGCTAACCACCCCAAACGACTTTTTGTCGTTTCTTTTCAATTGTACGGGTAGATCTTCGTTAGTTCACGTTAGTTCAGCAGGTAGAATCGTAAGGACCCGATTCCTGATTTTTTTATGATTTTTTAAAGTTAGAAGGCTAGCTAGCTTCACGCATCCCGCCCATAACGACTTTTTACACATTTATCGATTCATATCGGTAGGTTTTCGTTAGTTCACGTTAGTTCAGTAGGTAGAATCGTAAGGACCCGAGTCCTGATTTTTTTATGATTTTTCAAAGTGGGGTGGCCAACTTCACGCTAACCACCCCAAACGACTTTTTGTCGTTTTTTTTTAATTGTACGGGTAGATCTTCGTTAGTTCACGTTAGTTCAGCAGGTAGAATCGTAAGGACCCGATTCCTGATTTTTTTATGATTTTTCAAAGTTAGAAGGCTAGCTAGCTTCACGCATCCCGCCCATAACGACTTTTTACACATTTATCGATTCATATCGGTAGGTTTTCGTTAGTTCACGTTAGTTCAGTAGGTAGAATCGTAAGGACCCGAGTCCTGATTTTTTTATGATTTTTCAAAGTGGGGTGGCCAACTTCACGCTAACCACCCCAAACGACTTTTTGTCGTTTCTTTTCAATTGTACGGGTAGATCTTCGTTAGTTCACGTTAGTTCAGCAGGTAGAATCGTAAGGACCCGATTCCTGATTTTTTTATGATTTTTCAAAGTTAGAAGGCCAGCTAGCTTCACGCATCCCGCCCAAAACGACTTTTTACACATGTATCGATTCATATCGGTAGGTTTTCGTTAGTTCACGTTAGTTCAGTAGGTAGAATCGTAAGGACCAGAGTCCCGATTTTTTTATGATTTTTCAAAGTGGGGTGGCCAACTTCACGCTAACCACCCCAAACGACTTTTTGTCGTTTCTTTTCAATTGTACGGGTAGATCTTCGTTAGTTCACGTTAGTTCAGCAGGTAGAATCGTAAGGACCCGATTCTTGATTTTTTTATGATTTTTCAAAGTTAGAAGGCTAGCTAGCTTCACGCATCCCGCCCAAAACGACTTTTTACACATTTATTGATTCATATCGGTAGGTTTTCGTTAGTTCACGTTAGTTCAGTAGGTAAAATCGTAAGGATCCGAGTCCTGATTTTTTTATGATTTTTCAAAGTGGGGTGGCCAACTTCACGCTAACCACCCCAAACGACTTTTTGTCGTTTCTTTTTAATTGTACGGGTAGATCTTCGTTAGTTCACGTTAGTTCAGCAGGTAGAATCGTAAGGACCCGATTCCTGATTTTTTTATGATTTTTCAAAGTTAGAAGGCCAGCTAGCTTCACGCATCCCGCCCAAAACGACTTTTTACACATGTATCGATTCATATCGGTAGGTTTTCGTTAGTTCACGTTAGTTCAGTAGGTAGAATCGTAAGGACCAGAGTCCCGATTTTTTTATGATTTTTCAAAGTGGGGTGGCCAACTTCACGCTAACCACCCCAAACGACTTTTTGTCGTTTCTTTTCAATTGTACGGGTAGATCTTCGTTAGTTCACGTTAGTTCAGCAGGTAGAATCGTAAGGACCCGATTCTTGATTTTTTTATGATTTTTCAAAGTTAGAAGGCTAGCTAGCTTCACGCATCCCGCCCAAAACGACTTTTTACACATTTATTGATTCATATCGGTAGGTTTTCGTTAGTTCACGTTAGTTCAGTAGGTAAAATCGTAAGGACCAGACTCCTGATTTTTTTATGATTTTTCAAAGTGGGGTGGCCAACTTCACGCTAACCACCCCAAACGACTTTTAGTCGTTTCTTTTCAATTGTACGGGTAGATCTTCGTTAGTTCACGTTAATTCAGCAGGTAGAATCGGAAGGACCCGATTCCTGATTTTTTTATGATTTTTCAAAGTTAGAAGGCTAGCTAGCTTCACGCATCCCGCCCAAAACGACTTTTTACACATTTATTGATTCATATCGGTAGGTTTTCGTTAGTTCACGTTAGTTCAGTAGGTAAAATCGTAAGGACCCGAGTCCTGATTTTTTTATGATTTTTCAAAGTGGGGTGGCCAACTTCACGCTAACCACCCCAAACGACTTTTTGTCGTTTCTTTTCAATTGTACGGGTAGATCTTCGTTAGTTCACGTTAGTTCAGCAGGTAGAATCGTAAGGACCCGATTCCTGATTTTTTTTATGATTTTTCAAAGTTAGAAGGCTAGCTAGCTTCACGCATCCCGCCCATAACGACTTTTTACACATTTATCGATTCATATCGGTAGGTTTTCGTTAGTTCACGTTAGTTCAGTAGGTAGAATCGTAAGGACCCGAGTCCTGATTTTTTTATGATTTTTCAAAGTGGGGTGGCCAACTTCACGCTAACCACCCCAAACGACTTTTAGTCGTTTCTTTTCAATTGTACGGGTAGATCTTCGTTAGTTCACGTTAGTTCAGCAGGTAGAATCGTAAGGACCCGATTCCTGATTTTTTTATGATTTTTCAAAGTTAGAAGGCTAGCTAGCTTCACGCATCCCGCCCATAACGACTTTTTACACATGTATCGATTCATATCGGTAGGTTTTCGTTAGTTCACGTTAGTTCAGTAGGTAGAATCGCAAGGACCCGAGTCCTGATTTTTTTATGATTTTTCAAAGTGGGGTGGCCAACTTCACGCTAACCACCCCAAACGACTTTTAGTCGTTTCTTTTCAATTGTACGGGTAGATCTTCGTTAGTTCACGTTAGTTCAGCAGGTAGAATCGTAAGGACCCGATTCCTGATTTTTTTATGATTTTTCAAAGTTAGAAGGCTAGCTAGCTTCACGCATCCCGCCCATAACGACTTTTTACACATTTATCGATTCATATCGGTAGGTTATGATTTTTCAAAGTTTCAAATTATTTTAGGTTTAATGGACAATATTATTTACAAGGTGATGGGTTGGCTATGGGTTCTCCTCTCAGTCCGCTAATGGCAGATATTTTTATGGATAGTTTTGAGACTCAGTACATAGTGGGAAATACAAATTTGTTATATTATTATAGGTATGTAGATGATTTGATTTTATGCTGGAGGGGTAGTATGAGACAATTGGATTTATTTGTTAGAAGGAATTAGAACAGAATAATTCACTTAACTTCTTAGACTTGACTATAACTAAGGTAAGTAATAAGCATCAGTTCCACATTTATCGTAAGCCTACGCAGACCGATACAGTCATTCCAGCTTCTTCTAATCACCCTTGGCAACATAAACTGGCTGCTTTCCATTGTTACATACATAGATTGTTAACAGTACAGTCATAAGCGCCAACATCTATACAGTCAATCTTCCATAAATATGTATACACAGACCTTATGCCTCTAACAATAAGGTTGATGTTTACATAATTTTGACAGGTTGGGAAGGATTGGCTGTATACATGTTGGTGCTCGTGACTGTACCTCTTTCTAGGGAAGATTTTGATTTAGAGTTGAAGACCATACATATAATTGCAAATTCAAATGGCTACACTGAGACAATGGTAAATAGTTTGGTTAAAAAGAAACAGAGGCGTATAGCTGATAGCATATTATATAGCGGCCCGTCTACTGAACCTACTAATAAAGCAAGTATTAGTTACGTTGGCCCTTTGTCAGATAAAATTTATAATATTTTAAAATCCAAGGAAATAAATGTTGCTTTTAAGACTAATAATTCTTTGTATTCTAGACTATGTAATGGTAAGGATAAAGTAGAAAGAGGGAGTAGATCAGGAGTATATAAGCTCACTTGTGACGATTGTAGTAGCGTTTATATAGGACAAACCGGTCGTAGTTTTATATATTAGATATAAGGAGCATGTTTCATCTTATAGGCATAAGCACGCAGAGAAGTCCAATTTTGCAAAACATTTGATAAACACAGATCATACACATAGAATTAACCAGAAACCACCAGCGCGCCTAAAACTGAGGCAACTAAAACCACTCTTAAATGGAGTGGTTGCGCTTTATTGCGCTTAGTCGCTCCTTTGAAAGTAGCGCGTCATGACGTATTGTACTAATGCCAATTTTAATTGTAAAATGCCGTCTTGTGTCGTTCCTTCACGCAAAAATGCTGCTGGACATACAAAAAAACAGGATAGGACCACATTTCATCTGCTAGTAGCTCTTTTAAAAGTGAATTTATTTAATTATTTAATTTATTTTACTTATTGTGATTGACTTGGAAAAGAGGGCGTCCATTTTGTAAGTGTTGCCAGTGTAATCAAAAATGGGATCAACCGTGTAAGTATGGGGAATCGGCCCCAGACGTCAATTGATTGCCCAGATTTATTGGCCCAGATATAAGATGCTGATTCACCAAATATTAACCCTAAAATGCCACAGGTATACGAGGAAAAAAAATATTTTTATTTTATTTTATCTAAACTACAGAACCGATTTTTATGAAACTTGGATAGAATATGTAAGTAACTTCGATTTAACAAACTGGAACAAATTACCTTGCTACTCCGCGAAACCAGTGCCGGGCTCGTGCAAAATAGCTGCGTCTGTGCGACACATACATGTTCATGCAAAAACCCACCCTCCTCCGCTTCCACACGAAACAACATATATCACACAGACTCAACTACACACCACCACCACTAAACACTAAAACTACACGATCGACGCGCGTTTCGCCTCTATACGAGGCATCATCAAGACCAAAAAAAAATTTTGCTTGGGTGCTTTTGTTTTTTTGCAAAAATGTTGGCGGTAGGCGGGATTAAAGAAAAATGTTTTAGTTTGTCAGTACGCCATTCGTTCAAGTACCGAACGGTCGTACTGTTCGATCTTGATGATGCCTCGTATAGAGGCGAAACGCGCGTCGATCGTGTAGTTTTAGTGTTTAGTGGTGGTGGTGTGTAGTTGAGTCTGTGTGATATATGTTGTTTCGTGTGGAAGCGGAGGAGGGTGGGTTTTCGCATGAACATATATATGTGTCGCACAGACGCAGCTATTTTGCACGAGTCCGGCACTGGTCCACAAGTTATTTCAAAGTCTTGAGTAGCAAGGTAATTTGTTCCAGTTTGTTTATTTTGTTATTAATAATACCGATTTTTCTTTAAAAATGCCGTAGAGTTCTTGCCACTTCTTCTCACGGAGCTTTTAAAGTGGCAGATAAAAAATAAAATATTTATATTTTTGGAAAGAATAATTAAAAAGATTTAGACTTAGACTTTGAATCCATGTTTTATTATTTGTATGACTAACTAAACTTAACTAAACGATTTTAAAGCAACTGGGTAAAATGATTGAATACTAGTTGTATACAACGTTAGTTTATGCCCTATGCCTTAATAATTATATTTGTTAAATATATTTAACAAGTGTCCTGGGTGGGTGCAATGTTTCCACAAAAAGTGTGGAACTGCTCACGAGCTGGCAACATTACGCGGGCGGGGGGCGGGGCTTGCGCGGGACGTGCGCATTGCTTTTGGACACAGCGCCGGTTATGAAATTTTAGTTGAACACTCCTTCTAGTTAATTCTATGATCATACATTATCAGATGCTCATTCTTATGAAATATTACACTTTTGCAAAAAGGGATTTCGTCTGAATGTTTTGGAGCATTTGGAAGTAGGTACAACAACGCGGGATCTATTGTCAATGAACAGGTTAATTTTCCTTCTTCTCCTTTATTGCGGGTATGCTTAAATTCTGTCTTTAACAATGGGGGTAGCTGAGCAAACTGGAACAAATTACCTTGCTACTCCGCGAAACCAGTGCCGGGCTCGTGCAAAATAGCTGCGTCTGTGCGACACATATATGTTCATGCAAAAACCCACCCTCCTCCGCTTCCACACGAAACAACATATATCACACAGACTCAACTACACACCACCACCACTAAACACTAAAACTACACGATCGACGAGCGTTTCGCCTCTATACGAGGCATCATCAAGATCAAAGAAACAGTACGACCGCTAGTAGCTGAGATTGAGATAAATTATGTGGGTAGTTTGTGATAATATACGGGGGTACTTTTGTTTTATTTTAAAATTTTGAGGGTAGGCTTTGAGAAAAATAATAAGGGTAGTAGTGCAAAAATGTTGGCGGTAGGCGGGATTAAAGAAAAATGTTTTAGTTTGTCAGTGCGCCATTCGTTCAAGTAGCGAACGGTCGTACTATTCGATCTTTATGATGCCTCGTATAGAGGCGAAACGCGCGTCGATCGTGTAGTTTTAGTGTTTAGTGGTGGTGGTGTGTAGTTGAGTCTGTGTGATATATGTTTTTTCGTGTGGAAACGGAGGAGGGTGGGTTTTTGCATGAACATATATGTGTCGCACAGACGCAGCTATTTTGCACGAGCCCGGCACTGGTTTCGCGGAGTAGCAAGGTAATTTGTTCCAGTTTGTTGATATGGACCTCCGCAAAGTAACGCCTGAATCTATTAATTATTTGTAGTAAATCTGCTTACGTAATACTTGAACGGCCCCTTAGCGACTAAATATATTAAAGGAACCGTATTGCCACCTGTGAAATACTTATTATTGAATAGTTCCGGTGGACGTCAGTGGTCTTCATCATCAGTTCCACTTCACCTAACCATGTTTTCCGAAAACAAAAGCACGAGTTACTTTATAAAATACCCAAATTGCTATAGGTGTGCATATAACTTTTGAAGAGTTCCCTCGATTTCTCCAGGATCCTATAATCAGATTCAAACTTGTAGACAATGGGACCAACTGAGATGTTATAACCTTTCAAATATAAAAGATTTTTCCAATCTGTCCAGCCGTCTTCGAGTAATCGGGAAACATAAAAAAATCAAAAAAATCGAGACGAATTGAGAACCTCCTCCTTTTTTTGAAATCACTTAAAAATTAAAAGAAAAGAAATGTTAAAAATTATTTTGTTTGAATGTAAATAACATTCAAACAAAATATTATAAGTAAATAAGTAATAAAAAAAAATAATAATAAAATATATTTTATCTACTCACATATCATAATTTCTCAATAACGCGTTCAAAAACCATAGAAAATGACCAGCATTATTACAACCAATGTTATTTTAAGAATTTTCTTGTCTGTGATAGTAGGTAATAGTATTTTATGCAACTGCTATATAATGAGAGGCGAGAACGTTTTTTTTAAAATCATAAACAAACGAATTAAGTCCCTATTCTCATGTCACTCGAGATCAATTGTCGTGCGTTTACATAAATAAAAATACTGGATTGACGTTTCGTATCGATAACTGTTTTAATATCTATGGATACTAAAATAGACACCCACTTGAATTTTGACAGCTGTTCTAAATTTAAACTCAAAACGTTACAGAAATCGGTATGTAATGACCATCAAAGTTCAGATTTACCTACTACCACAGACAACAAAGTTGTCATAATTAAATTGGTTGTAATAATGCTGGTCATTTCCTACGGTTTCTGAACGCTTTATAGAGCACTTATGATATGTGTGTAGATAAACAATATTATTCCGCACCACAAAACTAAGAAAAGATAGAGAGAAATGGATGATGATCGATAGGTAGAGTTGGTGATGTAGTTAAGAGTAGGCGAACATGAATGTGATGTATAGTAGAGAAATGGGGCAGAAGAGTTTTAGGTGGTGGGGTGGACCTGGAGGTGGGGAACACAGACAGGAGAACAGGTAGATATAGGTAGCAGTCGCGGCGGTAGAATATACTGAGACCAGGACCCAGTTGCATAATAACTTGTAATTTGTAATACAAGCGGAAGTCTCTTTACAACTCCTTCTTATAGAAAGAGCTTTCCGCTTGTATAACTAGTAACAAACTATTATGCAACAGGACCCAGGTGGTGATGGAGTAAATGTGTAAACAAACAAACTTTCAGGGGTTTATAACACCTTTATTTGAAGAAATTATACATAAGTCAATAAGAATATTTATACTGATAGATAGCGCTGATGATATCCAAAAGTGTAAAACAGGCAAGCGGTTCCCCTGGTTCTAAGTAATTATTATAACCGCTTTACCTGGTAATTTGTAATCTACTACTAAGCTACAATGAGCCGACAAGCGTAAATCAGGCAAGCAGCTTCCCTTTTGGTAAGTTATAATAGTACTGTACCGGACAGGGCGTCACAGTTCGGTAGGTACGCCAGGCCCCTCCCGCTCTTCCCATGCCGTGTGGCACCGACCGACCGACCGACTGACTGACGAAGCTAGGCTAGACTGGCTAGAGGGACTTTTGTTTTGGCGGCACTTTGTTTTTAATCAAATACATTAATACCGGGACATGCAGCAAATAAACTTGCCAACTCAATCGCTACTCATAGGGTTGGATAACAGAGAGTAACAAACTACTAATCGATATTTTTAACCTTATTCACTTACGATTAGATTCAAAGTTGAACCAACGGATTAATATGTAATGTAACACACCATAGTTTACGGCAGTGCCCACTAGGCGCTGATTGTCAGTTTCATCGCGGTAAGACTTCGGTTACACGCTAATTGACGAGATTTTATTTTTTTGAAACCTGAAAATTATTACAGGAATCGAAAGAGTTTTGCCTCCTGAATACGGAAAAACATTTATTATAATTTATTTCTCCATATTTAAAAATATTCAATAAATTAAAATAATGTATCTGAATTTACCAATTTTTTACAGAATAGATACAATTCCTTTGCCTTTTTCACCAAAAAAAAAAGATTTATCATAATTTTAAATTTGACATTGTTATTGAAAATTGACAGATACATAAATAATCTATTTTTATTATTATTAATGCATGAACGACGACGAACGACCTCTAATTTCAGCAGCGCTGAAGGCTTCGTTGCCTCCCATAAACTCCATCAACATGAAATAATCTACTTTTGCTCGATTTCCGCTGTCTGCAGCATAAAAACCATCGGTAGGTTTCATTGTCCTTTAAGCTGTTCCAAATCGTCAATGTTATGATCATCCGCCGTATCCGTAAAAAAGCCAGGTGTCGTATTTATTTGCAGTCCAGTATCAAAATCGTCGTTACAATAAATAGTAAAAAAACACCTAAAAACACGCTTTACCAATTGTACCTATAACGGACCAATAGGACTCGGAAATTCAAACCAAATAAACCCAAACTCGATGTGTTTCCTAGTAGGTATCCCAGGCTTCCGTCAACCACCTTCCAGTTCCATCATCAGGTACTCATCGTCAGGTTAAATAAGGTCTCGTTACGCTAAATCTAATAAACACAAATTTTCTCCATATGTTCACAATAGTATTCTCCCACCTTCGAGTTCCATTACCAGAACAGGTCGATGGTACCATATTATTGTATCGTCATGTAAACATCATACATATACATGACAAGTTTCGTGATATTACAAGAATTAGAAGTGGGCGAAATTCGGCTTCTTAGATTTTATAAATATTACATCTCGATCTAATAAAAACGTGTTAAGAAAATAACTACCTATTATTTAATAATTATAAATCATTGTTACCGTTAAACATCACCAGGAAGTCTAAAAAATGAAAGCTCTGGCTTTGAAAAAGTCGAGTTTAAACAGCCATGTACAACGCAATACTTTCCTGGCATCTTTAAGAGGAAACACAGGGGCCGTTTTTCCATACAAACGTCGTCCCCTGTTTCCTCTCTGGATAATGCCAGTAGAGCAATATTTTTTTTTCCAAAAAATCAATGGCCACTAATATGCATGTCCCTATGTTTTCCTTTTTTTCATAAATTAATTATTAAAAGAGATATGAACATTCAAAAACCTAAAAAATTGCCCAGATTTTCAGCTGCGTTCATACATTCAGAAAACAAATTTTACTAGATTATATAAAAAAAGAAAAACATAGGAACACTGCCAAAGCCTTTCTTTAATTTTTAATGAAAAAAGTAGTTAAATCGGTTAAGTTTTGGAGAAGGAATCAGGGGTCTACGAATCGTTGATTTTGTGTACTTTAAATAGGTATTTTCAGTCCAAGCTGCGGCTGTCTCTATTGCACTCTGCGGGGGGAGACTTGATAGATGGAGGCAGCAATAGATTTTACAAATACCTATTTTTCAATTCTCTAGGCCTTGGTGTTTCCTCTTAATAAGCTCGCGGACTGTCTGGGGCGCAGGCGCACGCGACGCGATTAACAAACACATACCGCGTCTACCCGTCTCGACGCGGCAGCCGCGACTGACGGCCGCCTTAGCAGCCTTAGGCTGGCCCCAGACCTACCGTTTCTGTTCTGTTCTAGCTAGAACAGATCAGAACAGAATGAAACCGGGTTCATCGTCACACACTTGCCGGTCGCCGGGCTTTCTTGATTCGCGCTTAGTCGTATTCTAGCGCTAACCGAGAGACGTACTAGTTCACAGTTGAACGCAGTGTTGCCAACAGCTAAACTTACTTAATGTATTAACAAAAATGGCCTTTTTCTAAAAAAACTCAAAAATTTCCACTAAACAATTTTTTCGATATTACAAAAGACAAAAATATTTTTTGATTATTTAGGCATTATTCTTGCCTAAGAACCTTATGCTAAATTAAGTAAGGTCCAATTTGTTGCAGCATTTACCGACCAACGTTAAACCGCAGCATATCTTAATATGGCACTTATGAGATCTCTTGAGAATCTTTGAAATGCAATACTTACCGACTAAATAAAAAAAATATATTCTTAGTACAATTCCATTTCAATTAATGAATTGGTCGCAGTTGATAGTTTGATGGAGCGATTTTATTGACTGAAACTGAATTAAATTGATCTACTACAAAAAATGTTGCAAAAAGTCTCCAGTTTATGTCAAATTGGGCCAAATGTTGCTAGATGTATGGAGCACTGGCCGTAAAAAGTCGCTAAAATGCATGAAACACTTGCAGAAATAGTCGCCAACGTAGTCCCAAAACCCGCCAGATCCAGCGACAAACTCGCTAAATTGGCAACACTGCCGGCGGTCGCCGGGGCTAGAACAGAACAGAAACGGTAGGTGTGTGGCGATATACGGAGCTAGTACGTAGGCCACGCCTCTTTCTTACCGGTAAGAACGTTCTTACCGGCGACGTCGACCGGTTGCTTTCTGACCGGGCGTTCTTTCCGTTTTTGAACGGTAGGTCTGTGACGAGTGATACGTTTTGTATTGCATCCTAGCCTTCCGGTTTCATTCTGTTCTGGTCTGTTCTAGCTAGAACAGAACAGAAACGGTAGGTCTGGGGCCAGCCTTAGCGGCCGTGTTGAGCGTGCGTCTGTGTGCGTGCGTCGGTTCCGAGCGTTTGTATGTAGATTCCTTACTGGTTATATCTATACTGTGGTTATGGATCTATTGTTGCTTATATTTTGAGTTATGCCCTTTTAGAATAAGCACATCTTAAAAAAATTTTAATAAATTAATTATTAATGCTAGTGAAAATTTAAAACTATCAGCGTCTTTCTCTTTCCAAGCAGAATGCAGAGAACGAATCAAATTATAATCTTAGAAAATATGAAATGTTGTCCATTCTGGCGTCAGTTCAGTCCATCATTCCGGTATAGTTTTGACTGATGCCAGAATGATGACAAACTGACACGGTTACGATCAGTTCAGACTGACAAGACACGAGACAGGTTACACGGTAATTCTCTCGTCATTCTGAACAGAATGATGGACTGAACTGACGACAGAATGAGCGTGTAACCGAAGGCTAACGTTTGGTCGACTTAGAATACCTAATGACCTAGGAAGGAGCGCATGTGTATTTCACTACTTCGCTGTGGGACTAATGTATCCACGCTATAGGTAGGCTTTCACCTTGGTTGACACGTCTTAGTGACGAAGCATTAGAAACGCGGTGCTGGGCCCGTGGGTGAATTTCCACCTCCCGCTAGAACTCACTGGCTTACTTCTGTTCGCGACAATAGATGTATATCTGACCGAATAAATTACATAACAACGTGCATTCGCTTGCGCTTCCCCGCGTCATAGTAGTTATCGGGGGGCACGGCAGTGCCCCCGCCAAGTCAAGCGCGAAGCAAACACTGCCGTACCATCCTTTACTGGAACCATTTCGCCGCATTTTCAGGCTTCTATTTGAGAACCTCTGGATAAGACCATAACGCAGAAATTTTCGTCATCCAGTAAGCTATAATCACATACTTAAAATCCAAAATTTCAAGTATGTAGGTCATTTAGTTCCGAAGTTAAGCGAAAGCAAAGTTTCGCATTTATGACACTCACTTACTCACTCATGATCATCAGAATAGAACTAGTACTTCCCATAAACTCAGAGAGCTGAAATTTGGTACAGAGTTAGGGTTTAATGGCCACATAAAGGGAAAACTATAAAAACTAGGATAATCGAAGATCTGGAGTACCTGATGAAGAACCCTCAGCTGGTCTCAGCTGTAGTAGAGATATGGTAATGCCCCCTTCTACTATTGGTACATAAAAAAATCGACTGTCATTTCAAAAAATCCAGCGTAGTGGGACACATCTTCCCACTGCTGGGCGAATGCCCACGTTTTTCTACAAAAAGAAGTGAAATCCCACCAAAAACATTCTGTAAAAAACTAGCCAAGTCTCGGATGGAGCTGCTTGTTTATCTTTAAAAAGTAATGAAATCTAGACAAGGTCGTGCCAAGTCTAAGGTTCTTTACTGCGATTTCTTTATTATTATAGTTAATGTTGTGTGACTTGGCCGTTGAAGGGTACACATGGGTACTAAACCAGGTGCAGCTTTATCAAGCCTACAATTGACTGGTTATTGAATCAACGTTTTCCAAGTGGCAATTTTCCATCGTCAATGGGTAGCGGTTCTGGCGACAGATTGGTGCAATGGTGTCATGGAGCACCTGGTTTTGTACCCTTGCGTACCCTTCAACGGCCAAGTCACACAACATTAACTATAATAATAAAGAAATCGCAGTAAGGAACCTTTCACGACTTTGTCTAGATTTCATTACTTTTTAGAGATAAACAAGCAGCTCCATCGAGACTTGGCTAGTTTTTTACAGAATGTTTTTGGTGGGATTCACATTTACATCGCGTCACAAATAAAATATTATTTTGCGATAACAAACTAATATTTGCAAGTGGTAAACTGACAGAGATTTACGTCGATGTAATGTAAAGTTAAGTCGGTCGCTCAATCCAGTTTATCTTTGTTTTTGATGATTTGTCTCTTTAAGGGCAGGCAAAGGTCTAAGACCATATAGCCATTAGCGTAGTTAGGTTGGAGCAGCTCACGTGAAAGTCAAATGTAAAAAAAATAGAAATTAGTATTTTCTTACTAAATCTTGTTAGCACTCTGCATGATTTGTGGTGGAGTTTAGTAGGAAAAAGGAAGGATGTTCTCTAGAAGCGATGTTTTACCCACTTCTTCTGTATTATCCCATGAGGTATAGTACAAATGATTGGCATAGCGCAAAGTAAACTTGCCCATATACTTTTGGGTCTGCAATATATACATAGCAATTAAAGGCAAACACCAATTTATGACTTCTGTTGCACAAAAGCTTCGACAGGCGTGGGTTCGGTTTGAACTTCGCGAAGCTACATTAATATCGGCGCACCACTGCACTGAGGTCGGAGCAAATGAGTTGCCGCGTGCGAATGAATACGAGTGTAACGATCGACAGAGAGGCATACAGCAGTACGCTTCTTATACCTAAACCCCGTTTTTGTTTAAAGTAAAACTTCAAGCTTCTGTAGGTACCTTACACACTTGTATTATTATTATTATTTATTCTCTGGCTTCAATATGATCCTTGAAAGAAAGAGTTCCGCCTTTAATAATACCCAGATATTTTATTTTATTTTTACTGCCAATGGTGAACATTGGTTATCAATGGTTCCGTAAACGTTGCCTATGAAATACAGCTGGAGCCAGTTTCGCAGAGCTGCGTTACTTTTATATTAATACATTTTGTGCAAGAAATCTACCTGTATCTACACACATATCAATAATGCGTTTAGAAACCGTAGGAAATGACCAGCATTATTACAACCAATTTTATTATGAGAAATTTCTTGTCTGTAGTAGTATGTAAATCTGAACTTTAATGGTCATTACATACCGATTTCTGTAAGGTTATGAGTTTAAATTTGGAACAGCGGGCAAAAATTCAAGTGGGTCTCGTAGTATTTATAGATATTAAAACAGTTATCGATACGAAACGTCAATCCAGTATTTTTATTAATATAAGCCGCACGACATTTGATCTCGAATGACATGAGAATAGGGACTTCATTCCTTTGTCTATGATTTAAAAAAAAAACGTTCGGCTTGACGGATGGATCGAATTGCTGCCATTACTGTTGTCATTTGTTAGTTGGTTTTTTGCTGTTACGCTTTTTTTTAGCTATGATATCTGTGTAGATAAAGTAATGTATGCAACTGTATATAATTAGGCCTTAAAACACTGGTGTGATCCTATTATGAACACTCGTGTTTTATGGCCTCTCATTATATAGCAGTTCTTTGCATAAACTACTTTAATTTAGCTACTGATAGCTAACTTATAACACAAGGGTTAGCACAAAATTAGAAGCATCCGATTGCCGGTTTGTGGTACCTATGTACCTGGTCGCTAGGCGCTGTCGAGCCACATTATGGCACAGAATAAATAATAGTACTAATGTACAGAAACTTCTCGTTTTCGACCACCATTAAACGAATTCCAACTTTATGATCAGATCCAAAAAGTTCGTATTACTTCATAAACATTCGCCAGGTGGCATGCGTCAAAAGGAAGGCGCCGCCCGCGCCCGCCTTCCACCCGCAATGCCCTGGCGCAACGCTAGGGTTGGGCTGCTTACTACAATACTATCTCATGCGATACAGAGTGAGCGGGCGCGCGCGTGGCGGGCCGGCAACCTACTGCGATTAACCTATGCCATGGGTGGGCGAACGCACCTACAGTACGGAGTGGAACCCCCCTGATTATGGAGCGCTGCTTATCCTAAGGCACGGGTTTTTTACCAGCGAAATACAATAAGTCAGGAAACGTAACTCTGAACAAAATTCACTTCAAACATGACACTAACTTACCACGTCATTGACATATTTGTCAAGTATTCGGACGAGAGAACAACACATGCAAACAGTGTGAAAAAACAAGCCATAATCAAAATATTGTATTTTTGCACTATTCATTCACATCATTTAAATTGGTTGCTAACTAATGTAACTAAACCGTTTTTGAACATGTTTGAGACAAAGCCCGTGTCTAAGCTTGGGTCGCTCTCTCAGCCATCTTAAGGGGTTTGTTTGTCAGAAATATACACACGGAAGTATCACTTGATCGCACGTTAGTCAGTTGCTACAATCACATTTCAGCACAGCTAGCACGACAAGGCGCGACTTGCGCGAGAAGCGACATGGAGGCGCGAGATAGTGCTTTGTCGCGATCCGGTAGCACGTCTCATGTAGCGAGATAGCTTGTCGACTCGCGCTTCTACGTCATTCCGACATTCGGCTGTCGATTGACAGACATGCTCTCGAAATAGGTAGCACGGCTGTCCTTTTTGCGACTAATATGTCGCTGCTTGACGTCAATATGCGAGATATATCTCTTCTAGGCTTTGAACGCGCGACTCGATATTGGAAGTTTAGATTTACATATTTTTGTTAATGTTTAACTTTTTTTTGAAATGTAAATGTCGGGCATGTTACGAATGCCTATGCAACACAAGTTTAAAAGCAACTTTATTAGAATGCTCGTACTTCAATCATACAGGCTTTAAAATTATTCGAAACCGACGAGGGTGCATGAAAAAAGAGATGATTATGGGAGTAGCTATCTAGAGAAAAATATGGGACCTACATGCGTCGCGCTCGCACTCGCTTACAATGCCAATATCATTAGACTGAGAAGAAATAAAATATAGTAGGTAGTTAAAATATTTAACTTTATTTGAAGATATATATTAAAACAATTCATCAGGGAACGAGCGTAGTCATGGTCACCCAGTTTCATGATTCCTTTTCGTTCCCTTGAACGAAAACAACTAACGAATAACGAACGAATCTAACGAATTTGACAAGGGTCAAATTCGTTAACAACTTATATGTTTCCAACTAAACAAATGTTGGTGGTTTCTGGCTTTATACAGTTTGTCTGGCTGTGCAACGTTATTCTTGAGCTTTAATAAATGAACAGCTTATCATGCTGCAGTTCAGTCTTCACTGGCACCATGTACCTATTGCTCGTCAACTAGAGGTAGTCACATACAAATGCTAAGTGTAAAATACGATGAAAATAGATCCCAAAATTGTTGTTAAACATAACACGTATACAAAGCCATTTTTGTATCTTAATAAACAACTAAGTACGAAAAATTCGATTGTCACCGCACTTCTTGCAAGGAAGATTTTTAACTGTAATAAATTTCGTTAGAAAAGCAATGTTTTTAAAAAATCAATTTAAGCTTTCTTCTTATTTTGATATTATACTTCAAACCAATTTTCAAATTTGACACTGTCATAGCATAATGTCGAACGTTTGTGATCGCAAAGACATATTTCTTCAACATATATGTTGGAGTTGGGTCCTTACGATTTTACCTACTGAACTAACGTGAACTAACGAAAACCTACCGATACAAATCGATAAATGTGTAAAAAGTCATCTTGGGCGGAATGCGTGAAGCTAGCTAGCCTTCTAACTTTGAAAAATCATAAAAAAATCAGGAATCGGGTCCTTACGATTCTACCTGCTGAACTAACGTGAACTAACGAAGATCTACCCGTACAATTGAAAAGAAACGACTAAAAGTCGTTTGGGGTGGTTAGCGTGAAGTTGGCCACCCCACTTTGAAAAATCATAAAAAAATCAGGACTCGGGTCCTTACGATTCTACCTACTGAACTAACGTGAACTAACGAAAACCTACCGATATGAATCGATAAATGTGTAAAAAGTCGTTATGGGCGGGATGCGTGCAGCTAGCTAGCCTTCTAACTTTGAAAAATCATAAAAAAATCAGGAATCGGGTCCTTACGATTCTACATGCTGAACTAACGTGAACTAACGAAGATCTACCCGTACAATTGAAAAGAAACGACAAAAAGTCGTTTGGGGTGGTTAGCGTGAAGTTGGCCACCCCACTTTGAAAAATCATAAAAAAATCAGGACTCGGGTCCTTACGATTCTACCTACTGAACTAACGTGAACTAACGAAAACCTACCGATATGAATCGATAAATGTGTAAAAAGTCGTTATGGGCGGGATGCGTGAAGCTAGCTAGCCTTCTAACTTTGAAAAATCATAAAAAAATCAGGAATCGGGTCCTTACGATTCTACCTGCTGAGCTAACGTGAACTAACGAAGATCTACCCGTACAATTGAAAAGAAACGACAAAAAGTCGTTTGGGGTGGTTAGCGTGAAGTTGGCCACCCCACTTTGAAAAATCATAAAAAAATCAGGTGTCTGGTCCTTACGATTTTACCTACTGAACTAATGTGATCTAACGAAGATCTACACGTACAATTTAAAAGAAACGACTAAAAGTCGTTTGGGGTGGTTAGCGTGAAGTTGGCCACCCCACTTTGAAAAATCATAAAAAAATCAGGACTCTGGTCCTTACGATTCTACCTACTGAACTAACGTGAACTAACGAAAACCTACCGATATGAATCGATAAATGTGTAAAAAGTCGTTATGGGCGGGATGCGTGAAGCTAGCTAGCCTTCTAACTTTGAAAAATCATAAAAAAATCAGGAATCGGGTCCTTACGATTCTACCTGCTGAACTAACGTGAACTAACGAAGATCTACCCGTACAATTGAAAAGAAACGACAAAAGTCGTTTGGGGTGGTTAGCGTGAAGTTGGCCACCCCACTTTGAAAAATCATAAAAAAATCAGGACTCGGGTCCTTACGATTCTACCTACTGAACTAACGTGAACTAACGAAAACCTACCGATATGAATCGATAAATGTGTAAAAAGTCGTTATGGGCGGGATGCGTGAAGCTAGCTAGCCTTCTAACTTTGAAAAATCATAAAAAAATCAGGAATCGGGTCCTTACGATTCTACCTGCTGAATTAACGTGAACTAACGAAGATCTACCCGTGCAATTGAAAAGAAACGACAAAAAGTCGTTTGGGGTGGTTAGCGTGAAGTTGGCCACCCCACTTTGAAAAATCATAAAAAAATCAGGAGTCTGGTCCTTACGATTTTACCTACTGAACTAACGTGAACTAACGAAAACCTACCGATATGAATCGATACATGTGTAAAAAGTCGTTATAGGCGGGATGCGTGAAGCTAGCTAGCCTTCTAACTTTGAAAAATCATAAAAAAATCAGGAATCGGGTCCTTACGATTCTACCTGCTGAACTAACGTGAACTAACGAAGATCTACCCGTACAATTGAAAAGAAACGACAAAAAGTCGTTTGGGGTGGTTAGCGTGAAGTTGGCCACCCCACTTTGAAAAATCATAAAAAAATCAGGACTCGGATCCTTACGATTTTACCTACTGAACTAACGTGAACTAACGAAAACCTACCGATATGAATCGATAAATGTGTAAAAAGTCGTTTTGGGCGGGATGCGTGAAGCTAGCTAGCCTTCTAACTTTGAAAAATCATAAAAAAATCAGGAATCGGGTCCTTACGATTCTACCTGCTGAACTAACGTGAACTAACGAAGATCTACCCGTACAATTGAAAAGAAACGACTAAAAGTCGTTTGGGGTGGTTAGCGTGAAGTTGGCCACCCCACTTTGAAAAATCATAAAAAAATCAGGACTCTGTTCCTTACGATTCTACCTACTGAACTAACGTGAACTAACGAAAACCTACCGATATGAATCGATACATGTGTAAAAAGTCGTTATGGGCGGGATGCGTGAAGCTAGCTAGCCTTCTAACTGAAAAATCATAAAAAAATCAGGAATCGGGTCCTTACGATTCTACCTGCTGAACTAACGTGAACTAACGAAGATCTACCCGTACAATTGAAAAGAAACGACAAAAAGTCGTTTGGGGTGGTTAGCGTGAAGTTGGCCACCCCACTTTGAAAAATCATAAAAAAATCAGGACTCGGGTCCTTACGATTCTACCTACTGAACTAACGTGAACTAACGAAAACCTACCGATATGAATTGATAAATGTGTAAAAAGTCGTTATGGGCGGGATGCGTGAAGCTAGCTAGCCTTCTAACTTTGAAAAATCATAAAAAAATCAGGAATCGGGTCCTTACGATTCTACCTGCTGAACTAACGTGAACTAACGAAGATCTACCCGTACAATTGAAAAGAAACGACAAAAAGTCGTTTGGGGTGGTTAGCGTGAAGTTGGCCACCCCACTTTGAAAAATCATAAAAAAATCAGGTGTCTGGTCCTTACGATTTTACCTACTGAACTAACGTGAACTAACGAAAACCTACCGATATGAACCGATAAATGTGTAAAAAATCGTTATGGGCGGGATGCGTGAAGCTAGCTAGCCTTCTAACTTTGAAAAATCATAAAAATATCAGGAATCGGGTCCTTACGATTCTACCTGCTGAACTAACGTGAACTAACGAAGATCTACCCGTACAATTGAAAAGAAACAACAAAAAGTCGTTTGGGGTGGTTAGCGTGAAGTTGGCCACCCCACTTTGAAAAATCATAAAAAAATCAGGAATCGGGTCCTTACGATTCTACCTGCTGAACTAACGTGAACTAACGAAGATCTACCCGTACAATTGAAAAGAAACGACAAAAAGTCGTTTGGGGTGGTTAGCGTGAAGTTGGCCACCCCACTTTGAAAAATCATAAAAAAATCAGGACTCGGGTCCTTACGATTTTACCTACTGAACTAACGTGAACTAACGAAAACCTACCCGTACAATTGAAAAGAAACGAAAAAAACTGGTTTGGGGTGGTTAGCGTGAAGTTAGCCACCCCATTTTGTTTTAAAAAAAAAATATGTTAGAATCGGGTCCTTACGATTTTACCTACTGAACAAACGTGAACTAACGATGAACTAACGATTTACGTATGCCATTTGCGGGCAAACGAAATGGGGTGGCTAACTTCACGGCCATCGTAGATAACGCGTAATCGGAGTGTCATTCTATATATAGGTATTGGTCATAACCAGGGGGGGTTCCACTCCGCATTGTAGGTGCACTCGTCGCATTACCTATGGCATAGGTTAATCGCAGTAGGTTGCCGGCTTGCCGCGCGCGCGCCCGCTCACTCTGTGTCGCGCGTTGTGATAGTATTATAGTAAGCAGCCCAACCCTAGCGGTGCGCCAGGGCATTGCGGGTGGAAGGCGGGCGCGGGCGGCGCCTGCCTTTTGACGCATGCCGCCTGGCGAATGTTTTTGAAGTAATACGAACTTTTGTGCCTGATCATAAAGTTGGAATTCGTTTAATGATGGTCGAAAAAGAGACGTTTCTGTACGTTAGTAGGTACTATAATTATTTATTCTGTGTACACAGGGTATCCGGTAAGAAGTAAAAAATAAAATATGTTGAGTTACAGTGGACGCCGACCCTAAGCCGTGGCCTTTGCAGCCACACTTATTATAATGTTTTAAACGTATTGTGTGGGATTACTGGGAAAAAATACCTGTATTAAATTGGAATTCGTCATTAATAAGACTACGTAACTACACATAAGTATGTGCCGAAGTAAACAAAAAAAAAATTTCAAGCCTTTTGAGACAATTTAAGGTAAAGGTTCCAGTCCTAGACAGTGAGTGACTCAATAGTTGACGAGAAGATTCTGAAACATACGAGTTACCCTCCCTTTTGGCGACAGTCGCGTAAAAACGGGAGACAATGACGTCAACTAAGTACTGGTAAAAAGATTGTCATTGCCAAGCACCGGTTCAATAACTAATAATAATATAGAAAAATAACCAGAACCTATAATGACGGATATATCCGTCTTCGGCATTGAACCTACAGTGGCCGATATATCCGTTATTTGGCGTTGAACTTTAGTGACGGAATTATCCCTTTTTGGCGTTGAACTTTAGTGACGGAATTATCCCTTTTTGGCGTTGAACTTTAGTGACGGATTTATCCCTTTTTGGCGTTGAACTTTAGTGACGGATTTATCCCTTTTTGGCGTTGAACCTTTAGTGACGAATATATCCGTCTTTGGCGTTGAACTCATAGTGACGTATATAATAAATGCGTCTTTGCCGTTGAATAGGTCAAGAAACTCACCAACCTGAGTTCTTTATAGGTACATAAGCAATGGCAAGTAAGAAAGAAAGTTAATATCATCCCAGTCGTTTCATATCGACCGATGTAAATGAACTTTCTACGGCATAACCAAATATCTCTTTCAAGTCATTGAATCTTTTATTAGACTATTGAAAATCCAATTTGATTCCATTAATGTCGTCAATTTCATTTCATAAAGGGCCCTCGCGATCGCAGCCGATGTAGATGCTATCAGCTTGAAATATGATCGAAATAATAACAATTAACATTGTCTCCGAGTGATAGATTAAGTTATCAGATATTCAGAACTCACAGCGATTTCGAAATGGAAATGGAATCGGAGTTTTTATGTGTCCCATAGACGTATTACGTACAAACAATATACATATAGTATGGTCCATAGTACGTACTGATCAGGGGCGTAACTAGGGTGGGGCAGGCAGGACATGTGCCCTGGGCGCCATATAAGGGGGGGGGGGCAAAAAACTAAATTAACTAACTACCTATTAAAAAAATTACAATCCAAATTCGTATAATAATATGTATATGGCCAAATAAGTCTTTTGAGGATCATTTAATCCTTATTATAGATACATTTATTCCAGACGGGGACATATTGGTGGTATTTTGTTTGTTTTACATACATTACATTACAAAATTAGTAAATTAAAAAAAAAATGTGTAGGTATCTGTTTTTAAAATAATTTACAAAGGGAAAGGGGCGCAGTTTGGATGCGAGCCCTGGGCGCCATTTTACGTCGCTACGCCCCTGGTACTGATGGTGCAATACTATACAAGACTGTACATACTGTATGGACAGTGGCTTGCTAATCCAGCCGCTAAGCAGCAGTGCTTGCACTGTTGTATTCCGGCGTGGAGAACAAGACAGTCGGTGCACATACTGGCACAAGAGGTAATCCATCTAGCCCTCTGGGTTGGCAACGCATCTGCAAGCTCCTTGGTATTGCGGTTGTCTAGAGTGTCTACACCGAACATTAAGACTTAACTTTGTTTTTTTTTGGTACGTTGTTGTGCCTTAGAACTAGCTTAGGTTTTCCTTTGGGTTTACATTATTTTAAGTATTCTGGGCACGTTTCCCTGAGCGGGTAATGCGGGGTTCTGATGTTTTTTAATTATATTGTTTTGGATGAAACTCGTAAAAGTAAATAATCGCATGACATGCGAACGAATAATCTGCGAATCGAAATATGTATTCTGCAAAGAATTTATCCGCGAAATAAAGGGTACCCGACTGTACTACTACATTTCTTTGGTGTGCCTTTATGTCAACATTACGTAATGTACCTCCGCTCCAAATAAACTGTTATAAAAGGTAATTGGCCCACTTGGTCTCATACATACGTATGTCACAATAAGGCAGACATGGACACCTAACCAGTATATATCATATTTGGTCCGCCATTTTGTTTATTGAGTCATGTTTATTTGATACATGTTGTAGATATAAGAAATTAAACTATTTGAAACGGATAATGAAAATGAAAATAGAAAATCTGTTTTACAAGTACGCCATACAGGCTCTTTTACATGTCTAAAAACCCTTATACACATAATAAATCTTCTAGCGCTTCGGAAAATGGAAGATTTTGCTGAGGAGAAGAGCCGCAAGAAACTCGACAGTAAATCTTTTTTTTCTTCTCTATTCAAAACAACATTACATAAATTTTAAAGAAATGTAAAAAAACAATAATAAATAAATAAATATCGATAAAATCTCGTATAAGACTTGGTAGTATGATCAAAGTGTACTTCAGAGGGTACGGCTAGCATGCGTGCTTATTCTCTCGCTTCTCGCTCAGTGCCTCTCTTTTACTCGACTTAATAGATAGAGACGCACTGAGCGGCAAAACGAGTCGCGAGGTGTCATGATAGGGTTTCCTAATATGTTTCAAGAGCTGATTCCTAGTGTCACCTAGTGGACCACTAAAAATAAAACAAAAATAACTAAACTAAAAATAAAAAATAAAAATAAAAACGCACACGATAAATGCAATGTCCATCAAACGCTTCGGCCGCGCCATTACTTATTTTTACTTTTAATTTTTATTTCGTCCGCGAACCACTTGCGATAGATTCGCAGACTCCCAGAAGTCCCCGCACCCCGGGATGGGAAACTCTAGTCTAAGTTTTGAAATGCGTGTTCAATTTAGTATATCAAACATAATAATTTTTTATGTTTTACTAGTCTACCAGCGCTTCGAAAATTGGCATAGATCTGCTGAGACTGATGCAACGTCTGGAATTACAATACAATACACGCGATATGAACCGTCTTAAGAGGCAACACAAGGGCCGTTTTTCCATACAAACGTCGTCCCCTGTTTCCTCTCTGGATAATGCCAATAGAGCAATAATTTTATTCAAAAAATCGATGGCCACTATTATGCATGTCCCTATGTTTTCCTTTTTTCAATAAATTAATTATTAAAAGAGATATGAACATTCAAAAACTTAAAAAATTGGCCATATTTTCGGCTGAGTTCATACATTCAGAAAAGAAATTTTACTACATTATTTAAAAAAGGAAAAAAATAGGAACACTGCCAAAGCCTTTTTTTAATTTTTAATGAAAAAAGTAGTTAAATCGGTCAAGTTTTGGAGAAGGAATCAGGGGTCTACGAATCGTTGATTTTGTGTACTTTAAATAGGTATTTTCAGTCCAAACTGCGGCTGTCTCTATTGCGCTCTGCGGGGGGAGGCTTGATAAATGGAGGTAGCAATAGAATTTACAAATACCTATTTTTCAATTCTCTTGGCCTTGAGGTTTCCTCTTAATTGTTTTATCTTTATGTTTACATAGTATAAAGATAAGTCGCTATCCGTTCCTGTCTGTCCTAAATCCTAATAGTGTATGTTCGGCCGCCTTCTCGTTCTAAACTACGCAACGGATTTTGGACAGGTTTTTATGTACATTACATCCAGAAATTACCCGTTCGAAGCCGGGAAGGGTCGCTAGTTTCAATATGTATATACCAAACAAGTGTGTATGTTTTTAGGATAGTCCATTTTTGAAGCCTAAAACCTAAACCTAACTGACAGCATCGCTGATCGATGTTGGTGGTGTGAGGAACTTTGCATATTTCTACCCAATTTGTCAGTTCCAGACAAAGTTAAGGGTTCTTCACAAAAGGGTTTCTTGGATGTAGGTAGTATCTTGGATACAAGATTACATTATGTACTTAGGTAATAGGTACCTATATGAACACTTAACTTCTACCTTGCGTTTTACCTACTATGTGAGTATTACGGTTCTATACTGTGAACTTGTTTACCCTTGAAATATCGACAAACAAATAACAGAATCATCATTTCACCGAATTTCATTTCATCGAAAGATATAATCCGCAAATTATAATATATAATAATAAAGAAGATAAAGATATTAAAGTTTTTCTATGCTGACAGAATAATTATCTGTCGGTCCAAAAATCTATTTCGGCTGACATTTCGCGTAGATACCGAACATTCATACTCTCATTTTAAACTTTAAGTATGATGAATATAAACTTGAAAATGAACTCAAGATTGTTCAGTCTGACGTCATTAATGACGTAGGCTAAGTTAACAAGGGATTCCATGCTCCGTCTGCGCTATTAATCTTCTTAATTCCAGGTTTTAATTATGCTGGGCTTATTTAATTTGCGGGGATGATGTGACTGTCGGTGCGGATTACACTTTTGACATAGAACCTTGGAGGATGGAAACTTTAGGACTTCGTGGCTTATTGCCAAGTGATTATGTCTGTTAGCTCATACTTGGATAACTACCTAGACCTACAATGAACTATTTCATCTCACCATCTACACAACCGACTTCGGAAATACTTTTGTAATTTGGGTTCTGTTTCTGAAAAGGAAAAACACTTGTCCTTCTTTCTGTCTGTCGAGAGCCTTTTTCGGAGGAATGCGTGAGAAAATTAACATCAAATACTCAAGTCTGCTGTCCGTTGGAGCTGTTGTAACAAACCCCCCCCCTAAGCGCTATTTCCCCTGACCTAATAAGACCTAATTTGACCTAACCTAAATTTAGACCTATTAAGACCTAGGCTATACTACTGTTATAACTATGAAGCTCTAGGTGAATTCTACTCCTTAGCTACCATAGAATTACAAGTATATAACTGGCTAGCGGCTTCTCTGATGGTAAGTAAATATCGAATATCTAGTCTGAAACTCACGTCCTATGTAATGTGCGCCCTAATCTATACGTTTACTCATCCCTAGTTCTTTACTGACTGAATTAATATACGTACGAATGATTTGGCCAAGTGATCGTCTAGTTACCCTGCGTTGTGTCCTACGGTAGTAATCCAAGTTCTTTGAAATGTATGTAAGATCGGTTCACTCGCTATTCCCTAAACTTAACCTACCTTAACCTATCATACGTGCTATCAAAATACTAATAAATACCATGTCTTAATTGTCCTATTATTTAAAACTGAATCCTATTTTGTTGGATGCTGCTTCTAAAGAATGGCTACGCCGATTCTGATGAAGTTTATAGCAAAATAATTAAATAGTAATAATGACTGTTATGTACTCGCATAAATAGAGAGGTTCGACCTTTGTTCTGCTTCCTATTTAATATAAACTTAGGCCGAATAACTAGCTACGATTAGTATGCATACGGGGATAACTATGCATATCGTAATTATGTATGTTTGTCTACATGCTATGAAAATAAAGACATTTCGTAACTCATTCAAAGCCTTGTGGCTTTTAAACCTAAGTTATAAGTATACCAAAGTAAGAAACCTCCCAACTGACCTCCTACTCCACGCTCTAGCGGATATTGAACTCATGTTAATTACGATGGTAAGTAATAAGTAATGCCTCATTGGAACACTAATAATAATTAGATAAGCGATCTGTTTCGTAAGAAATAACTGTAGGTATAGTGGAGATGCCAACTGGCTGTCGTACGAATACTACATAGTTATGTGATAATTACTGAGTTGGATAATCATCCCTGGATAAACCGGAGTTCAATAGAACTCCGGGAGGTTCTCCTTCCTCCCCTAAACCTCTGCCTTCGCCTCCTAAATACACTTCTCCGTAAAGAAATGTATTGTTAAGGAACTACGTTAAGCGCTAACCACGGCGCATCACAAAGAAAAGTTATGAGATTCTTATCACAACTCGTTAAAATAAAAATATACATTATAAGTTATCAGACACAATAATCTACGTAAGGAAGCATATTGCTATGTTGACAAAGTTAAAGTTATCTAGCGCAGACATATTTAAAAGGCTCGATACTATAGAACGATTTCTCTCACAAAGCTGAGCCATAGTCGTAACCAGGCCTTCTTTTACAGTCAGTGACTCGAAGATTGGGCATATCCCGTGGGACAGTGGCCCGTGCTACTTGTAGCACAAGAGTATGACTACGAGTACTTGTACCCGTTGATAATAACTTCATGATCCAAATCATTCCTTAGAACGATAGTGATGCAGCAATTTTAATAAAGATATAGTTAAGTTGCCATAGCAATATGCTTGGGAGATGCTGTTAAATTAATAATAGCTTTATGAACAAATCAATCCTTAGACCGACAATAATGATAATAGCCGTAGCTAGGAAAATACCCTCAAAGTAATTTATCTTACAAACACAGTCAAATAGTTATAACAATAAAGTCACGAGTAGTAAAAATGTGGTAAATAACCTAGAAGTAATCTTAATGAAGACCTGGTTAAATAGTCAAACCAATATAGTGACGAGTGGAAAAATATGTTAAATAACCTGGAAATAAAATTAATGAAGACCTGGTTATATAGTTAAAACAATAGTTATAAGTCGAGAAACTAGGTAAATAAATCTTAAGGTAAACGTAGACAGAAATCAACCTTAGCTGAGCCTATAAGAAGTATAAGAAAAGAATAAACCTTGTCTTAAGACCGTACTATACCCTACAAAACAGTGTATCTACCTATACCTATTCTAAGGGCCCTATTCTCTGTTTTGCAAACTAGGAGATTTTCTCCACATTTACTGTTAAACGTGTAATGTGTAATGTAAAGCTTTCCGGAATGACAGGGAAAACTCCTAACTTAACTAGCTGAACGAAAGAAGGTGGCTGTGGCGTAACCATGTGTCTAATAAGCCATGTGTGCGTTGCTCTCAACACCAAGTCGAAACTATGGATCGGCGCGAGAGCAGAATACCTAAGGGGTGTAATATATATATAAATACCAATAAGACCGACTGCAATAAACCACATACGCAGATTTACGGGTGCCTAAGCATCGGTCCGTCCACTGGGTCCGCCCGTACCTTGTATATGTGTTTTAGGGAGCCGGGGCCTGGGCATGGCGAGGGTGCTAAAATACCCCAGCATAACGCCATGAAAAGGGTCCAGCCAGTACCCAATTTTAACCCGCCTACACAGACTCTAAAACCAGGAGCTTCGTTAACACCGCATGGTATCAACTCCTAGCCGGCACTTCGCCGCACAAGCTAAATTCCGCAGGTAGCACGAAGACTTCTCAATCCTTAACAAGTGCTTCTAATTAACACAATCCTACCCCATTATTAAGTAAAATAAATTAAACCCACAACACAAAATGAAATGCAAAACTTACGCGAGCCCAGTTACGTGATAGAACCAAAACTCACTGAATTTAAAGAACACTCACAATAAAACAAAAGAAATATAATCCTTAACAAGTGTTTCTAATTAACGCGAACCTACCCCATTATTAAGTAAAATTAATTAATTCCACAACTCAAAATGAAATGCAAAACTTAAACCAAAAGTCACTGAATTTAAAGAACAATAAAATAAAAATAAAATAATAGAAATATAACAGCAAACCGGCAGAGCTTTGCCGTAAGCAAGTAGTTAAGCACACCTGTTGAGGATGGAGCAGAGTCTCCGACGCTCGATGAGTGAAGAATGGAAAAAGCCACGATTCTGCTCAACCCTCGTCTTTTATACCACTTGCCCCACTGGTTGCAGACTTTTGATGAACCCTCTTCACCGACAATCCTTGGTTCGCAGTCTTATCTATTTTTACTGACTAACCTAAATCTTAGCACCTTAGGTTTAGGACTGAATTTCCAATGTGGCCTGATGGCACATAAACTCTTTAATATCTCAAGCACGGTTGTTTACTACCCTATCTAAGCTAACTCTTAACGTTATAGAAATAAGGATGAGTTTCTAATGTAGCGTGATGGCTTATAATCTCTTTAAAAATGTACCACCTGATATGTGCGCTCTGCTCACTACCCTCATTTTGTTTTAACTTAGAGATCCTTAAGACTGTATTTTTAGTGGTAAGAAAACCATTATTCTACAACACATTTCTAAAAGGTTCCGTCAACGTATTTGTAAATAATTATATTTTTTTGTCTTTTCTTCAAATAAATATAGCTCTATCTGAACCTACTAAGACCATTTATAATTAAATAAATAAATAAATCCTATAAGTTTGTGAATTAAACGGCCAAGCAGAGGCTGGACCGTTACACTGTGAAACCAAACTTCTAAGTCAACGCAATCAAAATATACCGTTTATGCCGCATATTTCATACATTCGCAAGGGAATCAAAAACCAATAGAGTACTTTCTGTTGATCTAGAACCATGAAATTTGGGAAGAAGCAAGATTTCACAGCGCAATTAAACGGAAAAATGTCAACTACCTAGGAGTCCATGTATGCAAAAAAAAAATTTGAAAAAGGAAGTTAAACTGAACACTAAAAACTGGCAAGTAGCCTATGATAGCAAAAAGTTTGGGATCTCTGTTGCCTCTGTTGTAAATGGTACTCTTATAGATATATTGCTGTCTCGTTAAACGCTCCCACGATAACTAAAACCAGGTAAACCGGAGTCCGAGCTGAACCTATTTGCTTCTTTAACACCTTTGAGCACATAGGCATAGAGGGGTAAATAAATAATATTTAATTCCGAAACTGGGTAGTGTTTTGCAAGTTACAAACGACAGCTGTCACTCAGGCGAGGATCCAGCTCTTAAAAAAGTTTGTGGGCACGGCCAACTGAAAATCGGCCGAGTGCGAGATGGGCTACGAACTTGTTAATTATCGATTCGTTGCATGCCTATTGCCTACAAATGTTCTTGAGTAGGGTGTCGGAAAAATAGCAAAAAGTCAAATTATAAAATATTCATCGGTATGTAAGAGTACCTAAATATTTAACTTTTCAATTGGCTATACTTTTGGTGTACTGGTAATTTTAAATGAAACTAGCGATGCGGCAATTTGACCTTAAGGCTGGGCCACACCGGATGCGTATGCTGCACGGTTCCAGCACGCTTCGTAGAGCTGCATTAAGTGCACGCAACGCACGTGATGTGTCATCCCAACATATATTTCCATACATTACATCGTGTGTGTAGCCCGACCTTTAGCTCGGCCAATTAGAGCGCAGCGATTGCCGCAGGAATTAGTTTAAGTACAAAATAATTGACATTCCCTCTCTATTGGCTATGTGCTCGATGTTTAACACGTTGCTCGAAGCCATAGCTCTTTGATAATGGAGAGCAGCGTAGCAGTAAACATTAATAACATAACCCGTCATCTGCCGACTAACGGCAAGGAACAGGGTTAGTGTTGAGCGCAGGTGAGCTTCTCGGGTTAATACACGATTTGATACATAAAAGCAATGATATTATAATGCATGGAATCACACTAAATGACAGCAGAAAAACGGCCCGACTTGAGAATACAGGTTGACGCCAATAAGTAACGAAACGTAAGATTTTTTTTTTCTGACTGTCGGTTTGTTTGTTCGTTTGTACGCGCCAAAAGCCATTCATTGTATTCAAAATCTATTTACTGTAAAATATATAGTTTCATTCCATACCATTTAGCATTTGTTTTACCTACTAAAATTTACCTACAGAATCAAGAGATATTAGAAGACCACGCGAACGATACGGGCATATCTAGTACCTGAATATAAACATCTTCCCGTGATCAAGGCACTTCTGAAACGTTGAAACATAGTTACATAGATATCGTTGATGTATAAAAAGGAGTTTGTCAGGACATACAAAATTTAAACCCTCCGAAACCCCGGATTAAACCCGGAGTGTTGGTAGTCCTAGAATTAAATATTTCCGGACTACACGTAATTTCTTTTAACGACCGGTTGTTGACATACTCGTAGGTACATACCTATAGCAAAATCTCTAGAACCACGAAACATATGGAGTGGTCTCCCGACCCGACGTGATTTGTACCGAAACCGCAACGCTAAGGGCTTCCGCTTAGTCGCGCGGGCGCACGAAGCGGGTCCCGTGCACGCCGATAGAAACATTGTATGAGAGCGTCCGCTACGTCGCGCGTGTGCACGCCTAACGAACAAATAGTATAAGCCCGCACCCGCGCGAATTAGCGGACGCTCTTATACAATTTTTCTATAGACGTGCACCCGCTCCGTGCACCCGCGCGACGTAGTGGAGGCCCTGACTCGTGCGGGTGTAGGCCCATACTATTTGTTCGATAGGTGTGCACCCGCTCCGTGCAGACGGTGAACTTTTAGCTCTTAAAAAATAAACAGCGTAAGTCCACTCCACGTGCTCTCTGTCTCGATGGCACACACTACACTGCAGTGACATAAGCGTTATGGCGACAAACAAACATTATTTAAGCTGGATTTGCACTACGATAAGTATGTCAAATATTTGTTAGGAATTTGTCGGTAGGTATGCTTGTGTGCTCGTATTACGCGACACACGATCTAGTAAACAGTAGTTCCTATTTCATACAAGCGAACTTTTATTAACTGGAGAGCATTGGCAAGCAGGTTTTTTTTAAGTAAACTAGAATACGTATTGTGTTAACTTACTGTTTTCTAGGTGATTACTTCGACATCGAACACACATTGCATTTTAAATTCGTTAAGAACGCTCGTAATTTTCATGTTGTCTTAAAAAATCATTATATGTTTGGATTAAAATTGTCTTTAATGTTTAAGAAGTGGTATGACAAAAAAATAATATAAGTTATGTACCTATAGGAAATAATATAAATAAGAATCTGATTTAAGCGGGAATGCGGGTAAAAAATGAATAATTGTATAATAATAATTGGCTGTGTGAGTCTAGATCCCTTTGGCTTTCTCAGTGGGGATCCACTTAAAAAAACTTTTGCTTACGTGGGCAGGTAGTTACACTACGGTTAAAAGTTACAATAGACTTTCACTAGCCCCTAATTTGCCGTCAGCATAAAAACCTTTGCCGGCGGAATAAAAGTTAATTGTAATCGACGTGGGAAAGGTTAAAAGGCTACGCGTTAGTGAGAGTAATTAAGGTAGTAAAGTAACGGGTACTTGTGGTAGAAGTGAATAAAGTGAAACTTTAAAATTATTACTTGACCACATAACAGGTTTAATGCTCTTTTATCTACACACATATCATAAATGCTCTATAATGCGTTCAGAAACCGTAGGCAATGACCATCATTATAACAACCAATTTTATTATGAGATTTTTTCCTAATTTGTTTCTATATTTGTTCAAATTCATTTTTTATTACATTATTTTAATCTGTACAGTCTATAGATATTTAATAGGTACCTAGCACTAGCAGCTACTAGCAATGCAGGTCATTGCCCTATGGCTTCTTAACCCATCATAGAGTACTTATGATATGTGTGTAGATGAAGTAATGTATGCAACTGTATATAATTAGGTCTTAAACACTCGTGTGATCCTACTATGAAACTCGCTGACGCTCGTTTCATAAAACCACACTCATGTTTTAAGACCCCTCATTATGCAACAGTTGCATAAAATACTATAATCGAATCCATGAAGTATTTTTCTAGATCTTGTAGTGGTATGACCAGCCTCCGTAGCTGAACATGTTAGTACCTTGTCGCTGTCAGTGATGTGACAAATTCGAGCAATTCTCTTTTCATACGTTACTACGAGAAGGTCTTAAGTGTTTAGTTACTTCTGAGGCTGATTGTACACAATCACGCTGTAGCTAGGCCCTAGTACAATCGAAAGCTCATCGCACGCTTAGCATTAAAGTGACTCAATTCTGAATTAGATATTTCCCAAAATTAAACCCTATGTCTTTTAATTAAGGTGATATTTTGGGACGTGTATTATTTAGAAATGGGTCACTTTAATACTAAGCGTGCGACATATAAGTCACTATTAGGGACGGAACTGCGAGAGGATGTCATTTGCTGAAAGGGAGGCACATAGTATGCACTGTGAAGTTGATATATCTATCCCTTTCAAGCATAGACAATTTCCACCAGTTCCCTCTTTAATGGTCGGCGAAGTTTGTAGCTGCTTGTACGAATAAGCCGGCTCTACCGGGTTAGTATGATGCTTCCACAGAACATGTTTGGATTTGCGAATATCCAAGGGTGGCGGTAAAATAAAAAAGGCGGTCGAAATTTCTGGTTAGTACATGGGTAGATGATTTTTTTTAGTTCTAGACTTCAAAAAGAGGTTTTCAATTCGACGCGTATATTTTTGCCATTTACCTATATTTTTTCCCTGTCTCAGTCTATCGGTTTTTGTTTAAATGGTAACAAGCCAGTCAGTTTTTATTTTAGATTGCTTGTAAAATTTTTATTTTTTTCATTTATCACTTATTATTTATATTTTCAAGAAATATCCGATTTTTTGTTATTATTATTTTACGTAGGTACACACGATTTGACAAACAATAAATAATAATTAAAAAAGTATAACCAAACCATACACTACCCACACCACAACACAACCATACTGCACCATCAAACGCCTTTTTACCCGACTACGGCAAAGCCAAAAGGAAGGGTTATGTTTTTATTATGCTAATTTCCGCACTAGTGCAACAATGTGTCGCTTTCAGCACGCTATGGACCATTTTCCGAATACGAAAAAATTAAAAACTGTACGATTGTTGTACTCAAGTACCTAAGTCAAGTTCTAATAATTATAATGTTTGTAGTGTAGGGGCATTGCCCGACATTGATGTCTAACAAAAGCAAAGATTTGCAAGTGACGTTAATAGCCAATAAATTTGTAAAAAAAATACAAATACCGACATATAGCCATTTAAAAAAACAAGTCTCAAAATCAGAGAAGATATGTGTGGGTAATATTGTTGTGAAGGTAGATATATTATTTAGGTCAAAGTAATAAGCACTAATGCAGTCCTACCCATTTTGTTAATTCTTAAACAACCGATAACGTAGCGGACTGATAGATAAGTAAGTTAGGTATTAGATACGTATTTAATGTTATTTGATCAGGGCCTGTTATCTCTAAACATTTGGAACATCTAATTCACATTAGTATACAAATTACAATTACTTACTTGCTTTCGAAGTATTACAGGAAATATTATTCTAAAGAAAACCATAAATAAAACCGTTGTGTTTCGCGTAGATGTGTTCTAACTACCTATAATTTAATTCGTGATGCGTGTTTCTAGTAAATAAAGTTTCATTTCGTTTCATTTCATTCCAAATTGAGCCAAAATTATGGACAGTACGAGGCCACGACTCGTTTTATGGCTGTGCTTCCCTTCCCTTAGTACTTATAGCATAGCTATGTACAATATACGCGATATAAATATCCTACTAATATTATAAATGTGAAAGTTTGTATGTTTGGATGTTTGGATGTTTGTTACTCAATCACGCAAAAACAACTGAATGGATTTGGATGAAATTTGGCACACATTTAGCTTATAATCTGGATTAACACATAGGATACTTTTCATCCCGTAAAAATGCATAGTTCCCACGGGATAGCGATAAGTGAGTTATACGCCGCCGTGACGTCATGAGCAGCATAGCAACTAATTCTCATTAATTTGTCCAGGAAATATTGCAGATTGTATGTTGGGTGCACGTTTGCTTGATTCAATTAAACAAGTCTACGCGGACGAAGTCGCGAGCAAAAGCTAGTAATATATAAACTATTTAATTTTATTAGATAAAACAATACAACAAGCTGTAAGTCATACAATTTATCCCTTAAACATAAATGGTAAACCGATAAGAGGTCCTTCAACAATAACAGATTCGTAAACACATTGTCCAATTGCACAATTAAAACATGTGTTTACGGGTGAGTCAGAGACCGCACGCCGATAGCTTGATATTGTACGAAAAATGCGTGTACAGAAATAGTACATTACGTGACAAAAACACTTGTCAAACAATCCAGATGAAATTGCAAACGTCGGAACGTCGCCTTCCCACGGCCGGACGAGAACCGGTCCGGTGCATTCCGAAAGGAAACCGTCCGAACTACTGCGAACAGTATCAGTATCCGCTTTACAATTAACTACAAAACAGGTTGCCTTACCTTTTGAATCAATCCAAAAAAAGACACGCACAGAACTAAATGCACATTGTAAAACTTCACTGGGTAAAATTAAAAATGTACAAAAAAACACTGTCACTTTCGAGGTATCGAACACGCGGATGCCGGCGTTAAGGCAACGGCGACGCGGCCTCTCTCAACTAAGTCTGGACCAACACTGAACTGAGTTGGCGGTCGGGTCGGTGTCGTTGGTTTGCTTTACTTCGAGGCGCTTTGTATGAATGTGAGCGGTCCCATTCTCGAATCCACAGCCACACTACAACCTACAACCATTCAGGTGTGCGAACAACCGCTGGGACGAGATAACTGCAACGAAAAACCCACTTTACAACCCACAATCAACGCTGCAAGTACCCTGACAATCGCTCAGTGATAAGGCTGCGTCGATATCAACGCTGCGTCTAGGATTCCAGGCAGAGAGAGAGAAAAGATTCATTAGTAGCGCGAGAGAGGGTGACGAACATAGTTCGACATTAAGATGATTGGACCGTGAAATTTTTATATTCACTTTGCAGCAAAAGCGCAGCGTCCGAACAATAGTGCATTGTGATCGTGCTGTCTTCGGGACTCGTTAGGGATTGAAAGGGAGAGAAATGCTCATTATTTTAAAAGCTTGGTATTCCGAGCTTTTTGTTTATACTATTATACTTAGGCTGGCTCTGAGAAAAATGAGACAATAGAATCATTAGTTTAATATTAATGATACACAACTCTCATTACTTTCCCACTATACAGGGATCATTACTCAGAACCTGAGAACTTTGTTACAAGTTATTTTACACGATAAAGCCCTGGATAACAGTTACTTTATTTGTCAAATTAAATTGTATTTAATGAAGAAACAAGACGAGTTGTAAACCGTGGTGCCTTAAAACTTTGGATTGTAATTATTAATTAATTTCTAAACTTTCTGACTAATAACGCACATAGGCGTATTTGTTATGTTCAAGCTTAGTCATGAAAATATTTGACTGGTATACAAGATCAAGAACTAGCTTTTACCTGCGACTTCGCTCGCCATCTCGCGGAAACTTAGCAATTTTGCAAAGTAAAAGGTATCGTTTAATACAGGATATAAAATATCTCCGTTCCAAATTTCATCTTAATTCCGTTCAGCCATTTGAGCGTGAAGATGCAGCCAAATTAAGGAAATTTCAGGATTTTTCGATAATCACAATAAAATTATATTGCTTAGTACATTTGGATTTTTTTGTAGAAAGATACATTCAACAGTACTAAGATCTTTTCAGTGGAAATCAGGCTTCTTATCAGGGCTTTTCAATTTTTCGTCTGGTAACCCTAGTTGGACAGTCCGGATAGCGGTGACAAACGGCCTCGATTTGTGAGGATAAATCCCGAGTTAATTGTTATCGACGCCTAATCTATATATAAGGATGGTAATAAACAAGATATAGTGCTGAGGAAACAAAGATATGGCTTTTTCTCTATTTCAAAAAGGGTATACCTCCTAATATAAGGTGTTGAACTCGCCGGTCATCCTGCTATAGTTGCAGGCAAACAACTTGAGCATAAATCGAGAGGAGGGGGTATGTTTGCGCATACATATTTATACTAGAAACAGCTACTGCGTCTAGGTCAGTGATCAAGTTGTTTACCGGGAACTGTACGTTGAGGGCATGAGTCATCAAAACCAGCGCTGGCAGCATCAGCTGAGCCGGTTCCTGAAGCGCAGAGAGATGAGTGGACTGTAGGTTTCTTGCTGGTTTGCTTGCGTGGAAGTGGATCACACAGAATTAAAAACGGTCTTCTATAAAAGGCACTGTATTGAGGAAACTGAGGCACAATGTACAATATAACGTATAGCTAACAGAGTGGTCGGAAGTCAAGTAAATTATAAGAGTGAACAATTGAATGATATTATTGAATGAATGGAAATACATTTATTAATTAATGTTGGGGTTGCCAACAGTTCTTATTGCCACTTTGAACTACATAGTTGTAATGAATGTTTTTTTCAATTTGTTTTTTCATGTTTACCTATGTGCCTACCTTTACTTATTGTGGTGTGGCGAATAAACTTATTTCATTTCATTTTTAGGGTTCCATACCTCAAAAGGAAAAAACGGAACTTTTATTTTTGATATAGGTTTACTAGTACAAATAAAACAGTTCTTAATTTGACTTTATTTATCTTTATTATAAAACAAACTGTGGTAATAAAATAAGTAAGCCTTATGTATAAAAATTAATTTAACTGCTCTAGTATTTCTATTCTAAAATTGCGAGTTCCTTTTGTTTTCTTAAAGTTGCGCCCTAGGCGCCCTATTGTAATATCGTTGCGTCCCTTTTACGTCCATGCAAACCGAATGAGACGGCGTTTTGGCTTCTATCAACCCCTTAAAGTCCCTCGCTTCACATTACAACATTAAACAAATGAAGTGTAACTAAGCTATGTCGTTTACTGAGCCCCTAACACGAACTTTCTCCACACGCGTTAACTCGTTAAGTCACTCAGTGCGTCTCATTCTAACTAGCCTAATAAAAACGGGACACTCTGTGTTACTTAGCGAGTTATATCAAGAGAGTTCCTGCTAGGTGCACACTGGTGCGGTACTACTCAGAATTGCCAACCGACATGAGATTTGGCTGCGCTGCGAGTCGATTTGGCGCGTCTCGATACATCAATGCGAATGAATAAATCGATACCCACCCTGAAAGAGAAAGGTAATAAAAGCTAAGGTTTTAACATTAACATTTACCTGACAACGGCAAAGCCAAAAGGCAGGGTTATGTTTATGTACAGTCAGCGTCAAATATACCAGAGCGGGCAAAGTGTCACAAATATCTGAACTCGACTCTATTGTCAAATATACGCTCGGGCCTGTTCAGATATTTTTGACCACCTTGGCCGCTCTGGTATATTTGACGCTGACTGTACCTAGCAGTCTATGGACCTAGGTTTAACCGTCTTCGAAAAAGGAAGAAAGATCTAAATTAGATTCATTTTTGTTTCAGTCATATCATATTGTTTGTTTATTGCTTTCATGGGTAAAATTTCAGATGTTAACCTATAACAATTCCAACATGAAAGACTGTACTTAAATTATGTGTATGTTACATAATCTGTCGACAATTGTGTGCCTAGTTTTAAGACGTTCTTTTTAAATATGTATAAGTTTCTAGCTTTTGCCTGTGGCTCTATTCGTTTATCGTTATCTCACGAGATTAAAAAAAAAAACTAGTCGATTTCAAAATATCCCTGTACCTCATCCGTTGCCCCCCTTTAGATCCCTCACTTCCCGTAGGCTCCTGGATATCTCATTTACCGTACGAAACGCAGTAGCAAGCTATTACTTCACGCCAGTGCTCTGTGAGAGTGCGGTACTGCCCCAGATGAGCTCGCCCATTCGTACGACAACGTGTCAACGTGACAATCGTGTCGCTCTACCACTACCAAAACAAAATTTTAACGCAATAACTCTATTGCGATTGAACGCTAAACCATGTTCCAGCGTATTTCGCGAAACAGCCCGTTACGACGATTTGGCTTTTGCGCCCTTACTGCACTAAGTTGTCGAAATCACCGTTCCGGCCAAATCGCCAGGAAGAAATATACTGTGACGGAGCGATGTCGCCCAATTGCGCTCCCGACGGATGGGGTTAGGTTGCATTTATAGAGATCAAGTAAACAATACATCGCTTTAGATACCTACCGTAGATCCGTAACAGTCGACAGGGTAATTTAGTAAAATATTCGTTCCCTGTGGATGTTTAACAAGCCTACGGTATCGTGACATTTAGCAGTGACTGTAGCTTACCTATAGAGGCTTGTATATCCAGAAGTAACTCGCGAGTTTCTGTCCCTGCAGGATAAGCTTTTTAAGTAATCCACCATCTTGCTCGCTAATCCTACCGCTAAGCAGCAGAGCTTGCACTGTTGTGTTCCGGCGTGGAGAGCAAGACAGCCGGTGTAATTACTGGCACAAGAGGTATTCCATCTTAGCCCTCTGGGTTGGCAACGCATCTGCACTCTCTTTGTTGTTCCAGGTGTCCATAGGCGGTGGTGATCACTTACCATCAGGTGACCCACTTGCTTGTTTGCCTTTCTATGTTGTATAAAAAAAAAAAGTAGCTATTAACAAAGGGTTCTCTTACTGCCTACAAATCAAGAGCTCTGGAGACCTTACTAACTGGCAGGAAGACAACATTACAAAGGCAACCTTGTTTGGCTGCAGTGTGTAGTTGGTGGAGAATTTTTCCCAGACGGTCGCTTTAATTTGATAGAGCGGAACAATAACTAGTGCCATGCCTTTTTAAAAAAAATCTAATCATGAGTGGATGTCCAGCAGTGGATCTAATATGAATTGGACTAACTTGAACCTTACTGCCTTACCGCAACGATTAACGCAAAATGCAAATTAACCAAGCCGCGTCTCATCTTTAATTCATACAATCTGAAAACTTTAAAATTAAAAAGCCAATAGAAATCAACCCCGGTCGGCTTGTTTTCTGTTTTATTTTCAGCAAAGTTTAAACTGTAATTAGTTCGTTGGAATTTGTAACTTCTGCTTTTAATTTAGGATAAGCTGAATGCTTAACTGGTGTTAAAGTTACTTAGTAGAGTTCTCAGCTTCCTTAGTCACTACTCTGTAAGCGTTAGGTCTCAGAGGCTTAAGAAAACAGAGAGTTGCTAAGTAACCTCCTTATTAATACAAAAACCAGCTTCTTTTAACTAAAATATGTTTTATTCCTTTCGTTCTGGAACAAACGTCTCAATCACATTTAAGAAGTCAAACTAGCTGTGAGATATCTGAGATATTTTTGAGCATTAATTTGTAAGTATTTTATTAATTAATTAAGCAGCAAACGGTAGTTGTTTTTCTGGAGGTCGCATCAACTGCAGGCCGACGATCTGCGACCTAACCGTTTTACTAACCGATCTGTCAATGTTAGTTTAAATGTTTGGGGGAGTATAGATAAATTCAATTTACAGGATTTGGAAAGGAAGAAAGAAAATATTTAATTAGCTGAAGGAAAGAAGAAGAACGCAAAAGAAAATAAAAAATACATTGTTGACGCTGAATGGGACCCCACGCAGCTTATGCTGCTGCAAGCAGGACATACGTGTCATAATGATACGTACTCCATTGCATCATATTATGATGACGCGACTCTTTATTTTTAAACCCTAACGTTACGGAAGGATGTTTTCTTACGTTTAAAGCCTCTATCTTTCCTTCTATCTCTCTGCTTCCTTTTAGCGTCAGATCCTATAGATCGATTTTTCTTCAAGTAAATATCACCATCTTTGTGATCTCTACTTTGGAATAAATTCATTCAATTATGTTATTTCTTTGTCAGTATTGTGATTTTCAGCTGGCTGTACAGATGCATATAGCTACGTCAAATTTAATTAAAACCAACAAAGCAATCAAACCAATAGCCTCTGGCTATGTTCCAATAGATACGCTGTTTACGGAATAGATTAAACAATAGATGGTACCTATTGATATGAAGCGGTTTTAGTTATTGCTCTAATTAAAGTGCGTTTTATTTGGTAATTTTTGCGAATTTGTGTAATAAGATATGCGTTATAGTTATTTTGACCTTCAACTTGACCATAAATTCTACTAGATATACCTATCGATGTTTTTTGTTACCAAAACAGCGTAAATCTTCATAATTGATTGTAACGGATATCGTTTGCATCTGCGGAGCAATTATCACGTCAATAGAGACATAGTCACAGTAAAGATATGTCAAAAAGAGCTGTCAGATCCCTATAAAATCTCTCCCTATTTCACTTGAGATGTATTTCAAAAAAAAGTTTTTGAAATACATCTCAAGTGAAAGCTGAATGTGGATCAACGTGAGAATTGTGGGCCTTGACATTCGCAGCTGACCAATTTAAACCAGATGACATTCTTTTTATGCAAATATCTAGTGACATTTGGACAATTAAAAGTCGCAGCTTATAACAAGAATAACCTCTGATGTATTTTGTCTCTTTTATTTGTTCCTTATGTACATTAAAACCATCAATTCATAGCAATCAAATGCACTAAGCTCGACTAACATAAGACCAATGATAACACTTGATTATCTTCCTACTGCGTCCAGTAAAAATGATATCTGTTTCGCTAATATAGCCTTTTGCGGAATGCTTATGCAAATGGTAGCCCGGTAGAATAATTTCGGACCATCTATGAATGCTTTCGGCGTATTTCCTTCCGGCGTCGTTTGCCTTCGAACTGATCTGCCTTGGACTCTTCTAGAGAACTCGGCAGCAAATCTATTAATCCTCTGAAGAGTTTAAGGAGCCTTTGATTCTTCAGAGGCTTTTGATACTTTTTGATTGTCTCATATTCAGAAGGTTTTTGTCTGCTTTGAGGTCTGTAGTGCTCAAGAGGCATTCGGTACTCTAAGGGTCTTTGGTTTTTCTGATGAAGAATCATCATTCGTTCAGTAATTACATCGTATTCAGATCCTTGTGGTAATGTTTTTTTTGTGACTCCTGCGGTATGGTATTGTGCTTGAGGGGTAAGTTTCTGCAACCAGCTGTCTTTCACTCTATCTATTGTTTTAACCCTTCGCCGATTGTATTGTTTTTGAAATTTCGGTAGCTTCAGTTTGATGAAATTTTGGCTATCCGTTTCATCAGAACTGTATTTCACGCTTCGTTCATCGCTATTTGCATAATTCAAATGAATGGATTGGTGTTTTAATCGATGATTAGTACGCTCTTCTTTAGGATATTTTCTTTCGTCTGTATGATGTTGTAAATGAGGCCTATGTTTTTGCAACCTTACTCTAGACGTACTTGTTTTATAATTTACCCTATTACGGTGCTTAGTGAATTTAGTTGCTTCACTTCGTGTATTTTTACCAACATCTAGCATTACCTTCTCCCTACCACCCCGTTGATACGGGAAAAGCTCCAATGGAACTGATTTAGTGTAAAACTTCCCGATATTTATACTAGACAAACGAATTGTAACCTTTGTAGGGAAGAAAATCCCTTGGAACACATGTGGGATCTGTTTCATAGCGACTCCTGGAGCAAACATTGTATGACCTGGAGGGTACCGATGATCGTGGAACTGGAAGCCAACATTGCCGTCGTCTTGATAATCAGAATCGTAATATTTATGATAGGACTTATCGTAGTAGTAACCAGTGTAGTTATACTGGTTGGGAAATTCTTCTGGCTTTTCGTTAATTTGTGTGAAATCGTATTGTGGGTGAGGAGTAGCTTGCTGACGTCGACCGTGGATCAGAGGTTCCTTGTCAGGTACCATGACGACGATGGCGGGTCGAGACGGTGTTAGCTCCGCGACTGCCTTCATTGTCACTATCCGCAGAGGTATAGCACATGATGCGCGCTTTGCGTACAGTTGCACTGAAATAAATAATTTTACTTATAAATATAAAATAAAAAGTTTCCATATAAACAAGCGAATGCTATTTTATCCGTTAAGGCACTTACAAAAAAGTAACCTCTGGCAATTAAGGTTTTCTTACACATCTATGGTCTCGTGGCCCTAACATGAATGGCTCAGGCTTTATGAATCCCTTCGTGTGTCTCTGTTAAACTAGTGTCATAAGAATGGGACGCACATAGAGATAAACTCAGATAAACTAAACCTGACCGGTCGTGTTACGACCACAGATTGACAGAAAACAGTTCGGTTTGATTCCCTACTTTACGTTCTTATACACGTGTATTTAGTATGTTAACGCAAATAAAAATTATTGTTTTTTTAATTAAATTAAATTAAAAAACTCTTTATTGCCAAAGTAAACAAAATAAATCGAAGGATTACCTACAAGGAAGGTTAGGTACAACACAAAAAAAACATAGTGCAAAAATAAAGTTTTTTTATGAAATAGGAAGGCAAACAAGCAAGTGGACCACCTGATGTTAAGTCACCACCACCGCCTATAAACACCCGCAACACCAAAGAGATTGCAGATGCGTTACCAACTCAGAGAGCTAAGATGGGATCCCTCTTGTGCCAGTAATTGCACCGGCTGTCTTGCTCTCCACGCCCGAACACAACGCAAGCACTGCTGCTTAGCGGCAGGATTAGCGAGCAAGATGGTGGTAGCGATCCGGAAGAACCTTGCAGAAGGTCCTACCACCCGCAAATTTAGTATATTAACGTAAATAAAAACTATTATGTGGAAGGATCCACCCCTTTTGTACATATACGAGTATACCGTAACTTGTTAGAAAGAGTTTCACGAATAACCTAGCTTGCAGGTTTCTGAACCTTGAACAACGTGAAGTTAATGTCAAATTTAAATAAATAAAAAAGAAAAACTTACGTACAAACGCACTCCATCCAATCGTGAAAAACATTTTATATAAACTATTTCACACAACGTCAAACGTGGCTGCGATAAAATAATATTTTTATAAAAATACGAGCGAGTTGTAATTGAACCGATCCCTTATCGATGGAAACTGGAAACTCATTTCGATTTACAATTCGGACTTATAAAAACCGTAGCGAAGTTATTTAAATTTTGAACGCTATAGGTAACTAAAGGGTTTTAAATTCTCTGCAACGCGCTTTCAGTTTTTCAATGCAAGTTTTTTTGTTGAAAAATACAGTTATAAAGTTACTTAAACTATTCATTGCTTTTCAGCAATAGACTGTTTGACTACTATGTAAAACTTATTTCAAAGTGTTCTTCAGTTGATTATGATTTCAATAAAATATTTCTTGGATATTTGTAGTATTTTCTGAATAAATCGCTGTTAAACCATGGTAACTTTGGCTAAAATGTGGCAACTCTGCCTTCTGCAGTACAGTTACGAGCACCAACATGTATACAGCCAATCCTTCCCAACCTGTCAAAATTATGTAATCATCAACCTTATTGTTAGAGGCATAAGGTCTGTGTATACATATTTATGGAAGATTGACTGTATAGATGTTGGCGCTTATGACTGTACTAAAAGACTGTGTCAGAATACTTATATTAACATTTATCTGCGTCAGTCTCTTATTACAAGGCGTGTATGTATGTATGTATGTATGTATGTATGTATGTATGACTCTCGATTGTACATAACACATAATAATATCAGATTACAGGGCAAAACAAAGGCGAAATTTTCCCTTAAGGGGGATCGCTTCGTATGAGGCGGGAATTTTGAAATTATCACCGTTTTTAATTTATTGTGGCTAAAAGGTGTGACTTTTTATCAATTCAAGTAGTTTTTCGTAAGAATAATACTGTTTATTAAGGCGCTGTGTTTCGTTTTTGAAAGTTCAATCTGCTGATTTTTAATAATTGTGCATTCAATGCCTAAAAGTCCGTTGATGCATAAAGAGCACAATTATTTAAAATTAGTAACTTGAATTTTCATAATGATATCACAATCGCATAAAAATTGTATTTTACTACCGGGAAACTATTTGAATTGATAAAAAATCACACCAATTAGCTACAATAAATAAAAAACTGAGAAAATTTTAAAATTCCCGCCACATACGTAACGATCCACCTTTATATGCATGTCTTTGATTGGATGGTATTATAAATTACCTGGGCCCAATTTCATAAACGTGACAGACGACTGGCGACAGTGACAATTCGGTATAAATTGCTTGCACACTATGAAGTTAAGTCTGTAAGTCTATGGCGTTACTTGTCGACACAGTAATGTACGGCGAACTGTCACTGTCACCTATCGCCTGTCGCGTTTATGGAATTGGGCCCTGATATCTCAGTCATTTATTCGTAGTAGGCGAATATATAATATATAAAACAGGGAGGCAAACGAGCAAGGTTACCTGGTGGTAAGTGATCTCCACCGCTCCTAGTTACCTGCTACACCAAGGAGATTGTAGATGCGTTGCTAACTCAGAGGACTAAGATGGCATTGTTAGGGGTCTTTACAGATACACTTCGATCCATTGGGATCTTTTGTGTATATGTATAACTAAAATGGTAACTCTTGTGCCATTAATTTCACCGGCTGTCTTGCTCTTCACGCCGGAATACAACAATGCCAGCACTGCTGCTTAGCGGCTGGATTAGCGAACAAAATGGTCGTAGCAATCCGGACGGACGGACCTTGCACAAGGCCCTGCCACCCGCAAACAAATAACATCTCAAATTGAAAGGCGTATTTGCAGAAGCAATACACTACCTATAACGTAACTCTATTCTTTCTTGGCTTGGCATAAATCATATTTGTTAAGAAGAAAAGTACATGAAAAGCCCATTAGCTTTGAAGGCCGACTGGCCGCCATGTAAGAAAGCTTTCTTTATTTGTAAAAGAAGCAATTTATGAATAACTAGCGACCCGCTCCGGATTCGCACAGAACTAGAATGTAATTTAAATAAAATCATAAAAAATCTATGAATGACAGAGGAACCGTATCAAAATCAAAATTAGAGGCGTAATTTAAAAGGGGTAAAAAATGGGGTCTAGGAGGTGTAAATACAAAACAAAAATAACACGAGTTATTGAATGTTATTTTTTTCATGAAATAGGAAGGCAAACAAGCAAATGGGTTACCTGATGGCAAGTGATCACCACCGCCTATAGACACCCGCAACACCAGAGAGATTGCAGATGAGTTGCCAACCCAAAGGGCTAAGATGGAATACCTCTTGTGCCAATAATTGCACCGGCTGTCTTGCTCTCCACGCCGGAACACAACAGTGCAAGCACCCTGCTTAACAGCAAGATTAGCGAGCAAGATGGTGGTAGCGATCCGGACGGACCTTGCAAAAAGTTCTACCATCCGCAAAACAGTGGCACGTTTACTAAACCTTATTTACCTTTTTTTGACTTTCCAAAGTGCCCCCTACCAGCACGTCACGGATTATCCTCTCATTACCATTACACCCTGTATATTTGCCATTTGATTGTATACAGCCTTGGCCAAAAGTATTGAGCACTCCTGTATTTTTCATACAAATATCGAATTTTGAATTGAAATGGCCTATCTTTGTAACAAAAAATTTGAATTGGCTTTCATTTCGCTTACATGAAATATTACTTTGAATACTAATTAAATTCTAGTTTTCTAAATTTATTAATGCTTATTATTTTCTAACGTCGTCTGACAACTATTTTATATACATGTGCAGAAAATATTTACATTGGGAAAATTAATACTAATACAAAAAATATATCTGTAAATATATTGTCATCTGATATTTTTGTAATACGGAAATAACATTTTATTGGTTTAGTTTAGTTTAGTTTATTTATTCAGTCAATATAATTACATCATAAATTGCACAAAATGTCAACTTAACGTTTTTATATCGAGATCGTCAAATTTTATAAGCATTAATCAATAAAACTAAAACAAAATTAATATTCGAAAGTCAGCATAACTAAACAAATATTAAAACTATTAAATACTAAAACTAATCAAAATTAATATTGGTATGTCAACATAATAAAAATAATAAGCATTATACACTAAAAAGTCAAAATTAAAATTAAAATTGGAATGTCAACATGAAAAATTCGTCTCTAATAGGGATCAAAAATAAATAAATAAGAAGAAAGAAATAAAATATAAAAATGTCAAATTACACTAATAAAAACTAAACAAAAATGTCCAAATACTCTTTCACTGAATACAATGGATCAAAATTTTTAATAAATTTAGAAGAATTGAATGAATTTAGAAGTTATATAAAATTGATGTCGTGCTCAATAGTTTTGGCCAAGGTTGTAGATATTTATGACTGTACTTAGTATCAGTAGTAGGCAAATCATCATAATCTTTGGAGATCTCCACTCGTTACATGGGTACCCTGAAAGTGGAAGCAAAGTGGCATTCGTTGAAAACTTTTTAATTAACCGAATACCGACCGAGTCGAGTGAATTCTTTCTTTAAACTTCATCAGGGAGATATTTTAATCTTTTTCTTTTTTTAATGAAGTAGGAGATAAATTAGAAGTGTTTAATGAAACTTCAGTAAATTTATGACAGACTTTTATGCCACGATTGCTAGTATTTTTCCATTATATTGTTACGAAACATTAAAAAAAAATATTTATCTACACACATATCATAATTTCTCAATAACGCGTTCAAAAACCATAGAAAATGACCAGCATTATTACAACCAATGTTATTTTAAGAATTTTCTTGTCTGTGGTAGTAGGTAAATCTTTCTTTATTGAGTAGTATCTCTTAGTAGTCTGTGTTTATTGGTGATTACATTACCGATATCTCGTGACGTTATGAATTTAAATTTGGAACAGCTGTCAAAATTCAAGTTGGTCTCTATTCTAGTATCCACAGATATTAAAACAGTTATCGATACGAAACGTCAATTCAGTGTGATTTTTTAATTTAAACGCACGACATTTGATCTCGAGTGACATGACAATAGGGACTTCATTCTTTTGCCTATGATTTAAAAAAAAAACGTTCGTCTTGACGGATAGATCGAATTGCCGCCATACTTGTTTGTTGGTTTTTTGCTGTTACGGTTTTTTGCAGTAATGATATGTGTGTAGATAAAGTAATGTATGCAACTGTATATAATTAGGCCTTAAAACACTCGTGTGATCCTATTATGAAACTCGCTGACGCTCGTTTCATAAAACCACACTCGTGTTTTAAGGCCTCTCATTATATAGCAGTTGCATAAAATACTATTATTTCAATATTTAATGTAAAACTTTCAAATTGTTAAATTAAAAAATTATGCAGTGATATACAAAAAAAATCTTTAGGCGTCTGACAGGACCAGCAATCTCGTTAAATTGCGGCGTCCTCAGTGCAGAGGTATGCTAAACCACTTTTAGCTTCCCCTTTAGCCTGCACAAACTTTAAAATAACTAATACTAACAACATACGTGTCAATCTGAACACGAAATATATTTTTATATTACGAGTTTCGTCAGCTTCAGAAGTAGCTGAACATTTTAGTACCTTGTCACTGTCACTAATGTAACAAATTCGAGCAACTCTCATTTCATACGTAACTACGATAAGGTTCTTAAGTGTTAAGCTATTCTGAGGCTTACTGTAAATACCGACTTTATTTACACCAATATAATCGTACTGCGCGTTTGACAAACGCACTACTGGGTATCTAGACAAAGTAACACTCTGTGAGCGACAGCGCTAGAGAAAATAAATAAATAAATAAAATCATTTATTTTCAGGCAACAAGGGCCCATAGATAGCCCATACAAACTAACATACTTAAAAAATATATAGACTAAAATACAATACAAAAACAATGATGGCTTTGAAATCGACTATCGACCGCCCTACGTGAAGTCCATAGAAGTTTTCGTTTCTACTAAAGTTTACGCTAACAGAATGTCACCTTGTACGCCCATAGACACCCTGTTACGCGGCAGTTGGCGACTGCTCGCCGGCATCGGAGACTGAAGCACAGCTGCGTAGCGGTTGCATTTTGTATAAAAGTTCAGTTATATGCAACAGTTCCGTGGACTGACTGACTGACATTGCTTATTTGCCCTATGGGCCTAGAGATTTGGAATATGGAGGAAATATTCCTTGAAAATGTACCTTTAGGGGTCATGTGGGTGCACTGAGACGGAAATATTTGACATTCTGTCTCTAAAAGGGAAACAAAGGATTTGTAAAGGTAGTCTTCAAAAGAAATAAAAAAAAATCTTTACTATTAAAATTTCATCTCTTAACACCGACAGGTAAAAAAATTATACTTCTTTCTTTTCGTATTTTACTTCAACCCAGGTAAGGTACACATGTGGTAAACCTCTACCTAATAAGAAACTTTCATAGTTAGAAGTAATCCACTACGAGTACAAGTACAAAGTTACGAGCAGAAACTTATCGCTGCTTAGTCTCTGCCTCTTTAGTTAGGAACTTACACATAAGTTCCTATCTAAGAAGACAGAGTATTCAATGTATCGTTAAAATCAGACTATTCAATTTTGAACGTAGGTATACTCCTTTGTCTCTTCAATAGTATTTCTAAAACAACCACACACACTGACACAAAGCAACCTATACCCCATACATAAAACACTCCAGCTACTTGTGTTAGTGTGATAGCACACCCTGATTCACAACTATAGCTATTATTTATAGCATTTTTATTAGCACTCTCAGCTTTCGCTACCACTGATATACCAATAGCTTGTCTGTATAGCTGCATACAAATGCCAGCTTCGAATAGTCTTTGGATGATTTTTTGAATTTCAAGAACGAAGGGACTGTCTTTCCGTATTAACATTTCTTGGTATATCGTTACTATATTCTGCGACGCTCTTAGAACTCTCGCCTCGTCATTAACAGCGGTTCCAGCTTGCAAGGTGTAGAAGTATTCGTCTAAAATTAATGTCAAACCGTTTGCAGTAAGCATTTTTTCAGCACAGTCAAAAAAACCATAACAGTCCTTGGATGTGTTAGCGAACGCTAAGTAATTCTTATCTTCTATGAACATCTTATTTATTGGAGTCAAGTAAGGCGTTCGCCCCGAGCTGATGACTTCATCGTTTGTCTTGAACATCAATGAAGGTCCATCAATTGTGAGAAAACTGAATAACTGAATGTTCATATAAGCTGCCAGATAAATACTCATTATTAAGTAGAATATGTCCAAGATCTTCTGTTTCAGTGAGCTTGGATTTTGCAACGACGCTGCGCCTATGAGGGCGCCCCAACTGTAAAACATGATGTCTCTCAGAGAAGACCTTGAGTTATCGTATTTACGGAACAAATAAGACACAGTGGAGTAAGTTATGTAAAAGATGAAAAATAAATACATTCCATGAAGCTGACGCACCAGTTTGTCCCAAGATCTGCTTGCTCTGTGAGCTGCATATATCCATATAACAGCTTGTCTGGTATAAATACCTGAATACGATACCAGTTCTCCGTAAATATTGTAAAGACCTCCGGCACAAACATCTAAGCTTCCATTCGCAATAACCTTTACATATTCTACATTCGTAAATGGATTTTCTTCTGCTCTGTGTAAGTATCGCCATTCCAGACTTGCATTGAATCTATTGGCGATTATTTTAACTATTTCCACATCTGAGCCTTCTATTTCTTCTATTAAGTCGTAGTTTTTCAATTTGTCTTTATTTGGTATTTTAGAAAAAGGAAACATAGTAGCCATGCCGACTCTGAGGGGACATTTCTTGAAATTAATTTGTAATTCTTCTGAAAATACGATACCTGTTTCCAAGAAGTCGTTACTACAGCTGTTAATTTGACTAGGTTTCACTTTATCTACTAGTTTACATGTTTCCTCGTCCACTACAGGTACAAATGTTTCTATACTATGGCTTTTTTCAGTTGGTTTTTGTATGACAAACGTTATATCGCGTGTAATGTATTTGCGACCGAATTTTTGTAGCAAATCGAAGCAGTCTTCTAAATAATATGAGATTATAATGAGATGTCTCACTTTCTTGTTAACATTGTGGAAATCAAATTTTATTAATTTTTCACAGTTTTCAAAATGTACTATAATCATAACGTTTCCTTCGTATGCTCCATTAGTTTGGTTGACGGAATATTTGTCCTGATCCTGGATGGTTATGGGCAGATCATTATTTGCAAACTTATGAATCATTTTATTGATAAAAACATCATCATTGTCATTCTTGTTCTTTAGAATTAATATTGTCGGTGCAAATATAATGGTTATTTGAGTAAGATCCAGCACACAGTTCAATAGCGAAGCGTCACTCAATGGACCATAATTTGCATCATTTATCAAATATTTATTGAAGTCAAAATTTTCCAAAGCACTTCCGTATTGTAGCCACAGAGAAATGATTATAAACATTTTATTTTTCCACCATATGCTCATTCGTGTCTAAACGTTGAAAACAAGTTACAAATTATGAGCATTATATAACTAAGAAAGCTTTTATCATTAACTTAACTCTAACTACAGTTTATAATTATGGGATAGAACGTAAAGCTGAAATTCGCTTAATGTGTTTTCAGTGAATAACATCACGAAGCGTTTTACTCAGACGACGTTTTAAGTTATTTCAAATTACAGGGTACGTTGCGAACAAATGGACGCTCACACTAACCGTCTCTTTATACGGAAAGCTTTTAAATGTACAAGAGTATACTTTTAAGTTTTTATCTCTGTTTCGAACTTAATGTTATAAGGGGTACCTACAGCTTAGGGGGTCTAGCTAAAGTTTTGTAAAGATTTTTTTATGAAATAGGAAGGCAAACAAGCAAGTGGGTCACCTGATAGTAAGTGATCACCACCGCCTATTGCAGATGCGTTGCCAACCTAGAGGGCTGAGATGGAATACCACTTGTGCCAGTAATTGCACCGGCTGTCTTGCTCTTCACGCCGGAACACAACAGTGCAAGCACTGCTGCAATCGGATTAGCGAGAAAGATGGTGGTAGCGATCCGGACGGACCTTGCACAAGATCCTACGACCCGTAAAAAATGATGTAGTTTTTACAGAGGTCTTTCCTAGAAGTAGGTAACTATTTCCCGTTCGATTGCAGCAAGGAAAGTAAATTTAAGGGTAACCACAATACAATATAAATATTCTTCACTGACCACCATATAAAACACTATTTAACAAAGAAAATCAATTTAAAAAACCTCTAGAACATACGTAGACTTCATGAGTACCAAGTTGGTGATCGAGACATTTTAACTCATTATTTCTTTAATTACTTAAATATTTATTAAATCTATCCTCTTTGCTTGTGTAAAGTATTATTAAGTCTATGGTAAGAGACTACACGTCTCAGATTGTCCCGCTGAAATGGGCTTTTAAACGGAGCATACATGAAAACCAGGGTTCTAGTGACGCAAAAGGCAAATAAAAGTAATAAAACTAACAAAATAAATAAAACATTTAATATTTATTTACAGCAGGAGTACGTAGCACTTATTATATTTTTGGAAGGACCACTATTCTTAATCGTTGGATATAAAATTAAAAAATCTAAGGGCCGTTTTATTCGGGAAAGTTTAAAGTTGTTTTGGAACTAAATTAAACTGCGATGTTTTTTTTTTCACTAGTTGTAGTAGTTGAAAGATGTTCACGTCATAGCGAACTGAATATTTGTTGACTTTTGTTTACAATTTATAAGCGTAGATATGAGAGAAATACCAATTAGAAAACGATAAATGAGATAGCCTCGGACATTAAAAGGGTAGACATTAAGGATTGCAATAAGTACGCCCAGTAATTAAGGGATACGACAGGGGTCCCAGCAATTAAGATCCCGGGATAATTATGGGTTTCTTATTAAAAAACATTTAGATTTATTTCCACTAATACCTTCGCTAAGTTGAAAAATCTCTTTATATGGCATCCTATTACGATCCTCAGTTTATTTTAAAATCTGACAGTCTTTAAAAGTTAAACCGACATTTGTGGAACTACAGTCGTTTCAGTATCAAATAGTGTTCATTAATAGAATGCAGCAGTTGCAAAAGAATCCCAAAACAACACCGACCCTTATTTGACTAGCATCAGGTATCACTTTATGGGTTTTTGCAAGTTTTAATCTTCTTTGTCTCCCCAAATACTGTCACCGTTGACTTCGGTGGTGGCTGGGGCGAGGTATTTTTGGATGGCCGGCAGCTTGTATACATAAACTGATAGGATGGACCCTGCGCACGCGCCGATCCAGTAAACCACAGCGTGCTCCAGAAGAGTGTGTCCGTCACATCCAGCTTTCAAAGATGTGGCCAGGACAGGGTTGAAGTACCCCCCGGAGTAGTCAAAGGCTGCAAAGAGAAGGATCAGTTGAGATATTGCTGGTCGCCACGCTGGTTTTATAGACTTTGGATATTGCCGTCGAAGACTCAAAATATAGCAGCAATGTAGATTATCCCTGAACTGCTAAACATCACGATCATTAATGGACCTTCATGGACCCTAACGGCTATGGACATTATAGTAATAATATTATCTATTGTGTCTATCTGGTTCTATGTCCGTTCAGGTGTTAAGACGGTGTTGGCAAAATATGAGACGAAGCCAATTAAATACTATGAATAATTCGGTTTAACATTGGCTCAAAGTCAATATAGTAGTTATTCAATCTAAAACAATCACTATGCTGAGAAATACGCTTGAATTTAAACTTTATTTTTATTTTTATACTTTCTTCGACTATTCGGTTATAAATAAGACGTTAGAAAATCTTTGCAACTCTAATAGAAGTGTGCATACATTATTTCAATAAGATCATAGAAATAGTAACGAATTCCAATGTCAATGAGGCGTCCAACATTCAAGGCTAAGGCAACACCGAAGATGTATAGTACGTCATTAAGCGTGCTATGTGCCCGGTGCCATAGATTTACTCACAATAGCTACCCAGCGCTTGTCGCTAAATGCACCGCTCTTGGTATGGACTTAGCCTGAAGCTAAAGCTACCGATATGAAGCGTGACTAGGGTTACCATTTGTCCGGATTTGTCCGGACATGTCTGTTTGATGTTTAGTTCGGAGATAATCACAAGGGAAGCGGCTTCCTAGCACATGCACGCACCACGCACCCCAGGTGCTTGCTTGAAATTGTACACTTTTTACAACTGTGATTTTATTGTCACTAAAATCTCCGGACTCATTTTCGAAATGGTAACCCTAAGCGTGACCAACCATGCATATTTACAATTAAAGCATGAAGATGTCGTTAGTGGACATTTAATTGTCTAAACAATGTACCTTTTCCTAAATGCACTTTGCAAAAGATGGACACGCTTAGGTCCGCATTGGCACTCAAATTGTCCTGATAGCGGTAGACGAATACCGTGTGCCTAGTCAGGACACCTGCAATATGAGAATTGGTATGAGTGCGGGGTATGTGATGTTTATACAACGCATTCACGACTCCAAACGCTTTCAATAGTTTCTCTTGAGGCTTTAAACTCGTTAATGTGCGTTTGTGCCTCCTGGAAAAATCTCAGGGTGAGCTGGCGATGAATGCGTCTATAAAACCGTGTGACTGTGCAAACTGAGTAGCTAATGGTGTGTTTATATTACTGTATCGGTTCTTAACCAGAAATTATCTCACATGCGTCACTTGTGGCAGAAAGCTTGAATCTTGGCATGCATAAAGATATTTTTTTGCAATAACTATAATACTTCAAATAAATTAAACAAAAAACCATAAGTCGTATCAAAAAAACCTCTACCAAATATTTTTTAGGTAATTTAGTTACTGGAACACATTTATGCAATTGTCATTTTTGTCGTAGCTTTAGTCCGTTTTAAGAGAATTAAAAAATAAAATAATATGAGGAATTAAAAGTCCTTGAATTTTATTTAAAAACGGCTCAATCAGTAACAGTATACTTAAGTGATCATGTGTGCTTAAGAGGAAACACAAGGGCCGTTTTTCCATACAAACGTCGTCCCCTGTTTCCTCTCTGGATAATGCCAGTAGAGCAATTTTTTTTTTCCAAAAAATCGATGGCCACTATTATGCATGTCCCTATGTTTTCCTTTTTTTAATAAATTAATTATTAAAAGAGATATGGACATTCAAAAACCTAAAAAATTGGCCAGATTTTCGGCTGCGTTCATACATTCAGAAAATAAATTTTACTAGATTATATAAAAAAAGAAAAACATAGGAACACTGCCAAAGCCTTTCTTTAATTTTTAATGAAAAAAGTAGTTAAATCGGATAAGTTTTGGAGAAGGAATCAGGGGTCTACGAATCGTTGATTTTGTGTACTTTAAATAGGTATTTTCAGTCCAAGCTGCGGCTGTTTCTATTGCACTCTGCGGGGGGAGGCTTGATAGATGGAGGCAGCAATAGATTTTACAAATACCTATTTTTCAATTCTCTAGACCTTGGTGTTTTCTCTTAAGCACCCTAGCACGCAAACTTTTGGCGCAGACAAAGCATATCTCTTCCTAACCATGTATCTGAAAGAGATAGTTTTATGTCTGCGATAAAATGGAAGTTATTACTAATGGTGGATTGATGAAGGAGGATTTAAATTACTATGTTTAAAAAGCTAAGCTAAAGCGGTGTAAAATTATTTTTTTGTTATTATTATTAAGGCATATTGTGTCAAAATGTACAAAGCAGCCTCGATTTCAATTACGTTTCATTATTGCTTAGTTTATGTATCCACGGTCAGAAAGCTTAACATTGAAACAACTATAGGCCGTATTTTAAACCACAGCGTTCATTGCACTAAGCCCTTTAACTGCTTAAGAAGTTAAAACATTAACTTTCCTGCTCCAATTTCTCTTAAGTTAATTGCAGTTTCGAGTTTGTCGAATGTTGTACGACTAGCACGCGTGCTCACTTTCTCGCTTGTCGCTCAGTGCGTCTCTCTCGTACTCGGCTAGGTAGAAAGAGACGGAGCGAACGACAAAGCAACTCGCGGTTTATCGCGCTAGCTATCTTGGTGTGCGTTAACGCGACATAAAAGTAAATTTGTTTCGAGGGTAGTCATGTGGATTGTAGGCAGTGACGCGCTAGTAGATTTGCTTTATGTTCTTGGATAAATTAGGGCTGAGATAGTCTTAATTACGATGTTGGAAACAATGAGATCGCGGGATGGGTTTCTAGATGGCGATTCCTGTCAGACTTATCTACTAATGTAGACAATACTATTAGTGTAGAAGTAATCTAATATAATAAAGAGGTAAACTTTGTTTATTTGTCTATAGGGGGTAATGTCTGGAACTACTGAACCGATTTTAAAATTCTTACACCAATGGAAAGCTACGCTATCCCTAACCGACTAGGCGCGAACGAAGTCACGGGCGTCAGCTAGTTATTCATAATTGTTCGAGCTTTAGCCGCAACTGGTATTCATCCTTATGTGTTAGTGTATTTGTACATGATTAGATTATGTACACGATGATGGTTGGTGCATTAGCACCTAATACTTACTCACTGCTGACAACCCTAGTATTGAAAGAAAGAGCACGTTTTATGCGATAGAGTGGGAAGGTAATTTTAGGCACATACGTCATACCTGAACACGGGTTTTGTTAAACAGTGAAACTTCTGTACGTAGTACAATTATCTATTCAGGGTTTCAAGTAAGTTTTAAATGTTATGAGTCATGTCCATTAATTAGCAGAATGTGTTGTAAAAAAGCGTTGCAATGAGTTAGGTATCAGTTAATTAAACAAACAAGGCATGTTTTATAACCAAAAGCAATGTGAGCAGATAGCAAGAAGTTTGTGTAACAGTGATATTTAAATGAATGTTTTACGTAGTAAGAAATTTTACTATGGTTCTTATCTAATGTGTAAAATATTGTTACATGACACATTTCTATTATTTTAACAACGTAACTTTTTGAAAAAATGTAAGTAAAGATAGAGAGGACTCTATTAGACCAAACAAATTATACTTACTCGTAGTTTAGTATTAAAGCGAACCCTATGAGGTATCCATCTTTTATTTAATTTTAATGTACAATACAAACCCCTTAGTATTAGAAATTATTCTTTACTATTTCAAGTATTTCATGAAATTATATTACCCTTTGTTTTATCACTTTCTTATTAAGTTACAAATCAACTCAAAAGAAAAGTCAAGCTTGAATCTTCTGCGTCTTCACTTACATTTTCTCTCGCCTCTTCTCCTATAGAAAAACACTTACCAGCAACAACGAGGGAGGTTCCGATGAAGGAGTCTATGGCGGTGGCGAACCGAGGGTTCAGATCCCCGAGGCTCTTGGAGGCAAGGCGGCAGAGGCAGGTCGCTATTCCCTCCACCACAGCTCCGTAGAGAACCGGCACCTGGAATCATGGGAGAAAGGTTGACTTAATACGTTTTTCTAGTGGTTGAGGTACACCATTGATATAAGAAGACAATAGATCTGCTTACTTATTCGGATTGTTACAAGGCTAGCGTCATCACTTTGCGACGGGGTGAAGCAGGTGAAGAGGGGCTTTCAATATTTAACCATTGGTTCAACTTTGAATCTTATCGTAAGTGAATAAAGTGCTTCTAAGTTTTGTAACTAGCAGCGCCACTGGCGTCGGATAGCAGAACTAAAAATATGACGCCAATGTAAAACGTACAAAACGCAGAGCTGTTTACTTGACAATTGGCACAAACAGTTTTATTCAGGCTATCCAACATAGTCTACTAAATAGACTATGGTCGGCTACTTTGCCACTGCGTTGTACACAGTTTTGTAGTTTTCTCATTTCGATGAGGTACACTGTTAGTCACAAACTGGAACAGTTACCTTGCCACTCCGTAAAACTAAGTCGCTAAGTTTCGTGGAGTAGCAGGCGTTAATTACTGAACTAAACTACAATAACTCTACTACTATTAAAAATTCTATGGCACTTGCAATAACATTATTAGAAGCTTGTGCCCTAACGGACTCTGGTTCTTGCATCTAAAGGAAATGCAGACTTGTCTGTGTCGGGATTTGATGTGGCACCTCTCGTTGAAACCGAGGGGCTCTTGCCTTCTCGATTCGCATTTGGGTGCTCATTAGTGCATGCCACGCCGAAACTCTAATGTTATACAAAAGGGCAGTCATTGGGTAGAAATAATTTGGTTAATAACCTCTCATTGCTTGTGTCTATCGCCTGTTCATAAATGTACAGCCTTGCTTCGACAGCAATTCGAGTAACCTTTAACGATCACACTCCAAAATGCTTGCCGAAAATATCCCTGTTTTTCAAATTCAAATTCAAAATTCAAATTCATTTATTGTATGAAAACGGGTACAGAAGGTAAGATGGTAAAATACAAATTGAGTAAACATGACCGTAATCTACCATAATGTCATGGTGTATATTTTATGGTCAATTATTGGTTATTTTGGCCAGGTTGTGGAATCGGTTACCAACCTCCATCAGGCAGTCGCCCTCCGTAGTCTCTCTCAGAGAGAACTTGAAGAAGATGTGGCTGACACCGTGTCCTTAACTAAATTTCCTTTTACTCCTTTAACTTTTGTGTATTTATTTATATATACGTAAGTATATGTATTATATTTAGTATATAGATATGGATATATTGTATTTTATTTTATTATTTGTTACTAGTTTATGTATTGCATTTATTAGCATGTTGTATGGTAATTTTTCATTGTTGTTGTTATCTTGCTCTTTGTCTGTCCCTAATGTGATACTCCTTTCACTCACTCAAAGGTTAACTGGAAGAGATCCCTTAAAGGGATAAGTTCGCCTTTGTACATCACTGTATTTCTTCTTGTCATTTATGTTAGTTTTGTACAATAAAGAATTTACATACATACATACATTTTTTGGTTTTTACTACTACATATAACCAATAAGTATGCAAAATCTACAAATTCTTTGTTTAAGACTTGCTTTTAAATACTACAAATGGACAAAGTGGAGAGGAGAAACCAAATCTTGTATACAAAGCCTTGTAAATAAGCATACAGAAAATCGTGCATGAGGTGAATCTGGGAGTAGCAAATGCTACCGCAAAAAAAACAAAACATACAACCTACTTCTAAGGTAAAATGACAAAATAGCAAAATATCATGTTATAGGTTAAGGTTTAGAGGGTAGAAAACGTTATCGGGAGTGGTTTTTGGGGCCGGGTGCACCACTCCTCTTAAAACAGTACAGATTGTGGTTGGAACTTGGAACTACCTGCAAATCAGCCTTGCAATCCTCAAAAGCCTTGTCCTTGTGCGTCTCAGCGATCTCGAGAGCCCAGTACATCTGCACGTACTTGAACACCAGCAGTCCACCCGCCAGCTCCGCCCAGGTCTTCAGTAAGGCCTTGCGGATGTCACCCTTGCCTGGAGAAATAGAAGTCAGAGGTTAAATCTTTAAAAACGCTCGCGGCTCGGATTGCTCAGGTTGGAAGTTCGAGTCCTGCCATTACCCTAGATTTTTCCTTGTGTTTAAATTTAATAATTAGAATTTTCAACATTAGAAAAATAATCTAAAGAAAACATTGGTTCTATCGGTTCCAAAAAAGAAAACTTTGTGTCATACATGCATCCCAGCTCCAAGCAGTTATGGGTTACAGTATATGAGGCATTTTGCTCGCCTCATTGTTAGAAGCAATAGCCGCTTTTAACCTTAGATTGAATGGTTTTTTTTTATGATATAGGAAGGCAAACAAGTAGATGGGTTACCTGATGGTAAGTGTACACCACCGCCTATAGACACCCGCAATATCGAAGAGATTACAGATGCGTTGCCAACCCAGAGGGCTAACATAGAATACCTCTTGTGCCAGTAATTACACGGGCTATCTTGCTCTCCACGCTGGAACGCAACAGTGCAAGCACTGCTGCTATATAGTTTTATTTAAGATTAACAATGTTTCCTTACCTTCAATGATATCCTCGATATGGGTGTACGGGCACGCGGTGGCTTCCCCCCAGTTCAGTGACCACCAGATCGTGAGAGCGAACAGGAATATGGCGTATGTGCCCACACCGAAGTTGTCGGCCACTGGAATTCAAGAAATAACACTTTAATGGTCATTATAGTGTTCCAGAAGGTATGAGCCAACGGAACAACGTGCACGGAGACAACGAATCGTGATTTGTCTTGAGGTCAGTAATTCCTTTGTATGGCGGTGACGGCAAGTTTTTTCCCGTTTCCATGAAAACAAATCGTCACTTGGATGGCAAAACTACTGAAGCGACACTTTGGGCGAAATTGAGTTATGTATATCACCGGAATCAGCGATTTTTTCTGCGTCGATCTGTCTAGGTTTCAGGACGATCGGAGCACCTTTTTGGCGCTTCAGTCCCTAAAAAAATCGGGAAATTAGGGAGACCAATTACTGATCCGACCCTAAAATCTTACTTTTACTCATTAGTAATTTTTACTGTTTCTATTTCTTTCATTGGACGGTTGTTAGTCGTTTGTGACTCTTAAAGTTGAAGTGAGGTTGGCGCTTTAGTACTGTGTGCGTACTAAGAAATGTAGTACTACGTCGCTTCAGTAAATTGTTCAGATCTATATTGAAACTAAAGATGCGCTAAGTCTTTTGTTAAAACTGATAAGAATATAATAAAGTCTTTTCAGTATTTTTCACAAATACAGTTAACACAATGTGTGGTGCATTAGCCACATGAAAATTTACAAAATGAATAAAATTATGTGGTTAGGAAAAAAACATAGTATTTTATAATAAGTTAGGTTCGATTAGTTAATAACTTGCAATTTTATAGTCAAATAAGAAGCGTTAAGTCATTTTCTCGTTCTAAAAATTGCAAATGTTTAGTAATTTAGTAAATTTACTTACGATATTTTCATACTAAAATAGACATGATGCCAAGGTAATCTCAACTTAAAGCCCTAGAACTAGAGCAACAATCGCCTTTACGCTGTGGCTTAGCAATACTGCCGCGGCGGCATACTTTGATCTCCGTTTCGCCCCCCACTCCGTGACACTCGTGGCTACGCTGCGCGTGATTTTAAACTACGCTCGTTGGTCAGTCCGCGGCGAACGTCTGAACGTGTTGATGTGCGCTGCGTGCGCCGTGTGGTGCTCTATCAGTTCACGATCACTACGTTTGAAGCGAAGGATTCTTTCTATCACTGTGTTTACAAAAGGTAAGTTTATTAAGATAGCGATATGGGGTAAATATTTTATTTATAGGCTTTTTAAAGTGTACTTTTTTTATCTTGATGTTAAGTAATGTATTGTTCCCGTTTTGTATTTCTTTTATATTATATGATTTTAAATAAAGACACAGTTTATTAAGTAATCCTTATTCACTTTATTTTTGGTGTCTTTTTCCTTTTTTAAGTGGTGTACAATAATGAACATCTGTTGCGTAGTAACGAGTACCTATTAGATAATACTTTATGATAGTAATTACTCGTATGTAGAAAAAAGTACGTTAAGAACTATTATTATGGATTAAAATAGATATTGCAGTACCGCAAATTAATAACAATTAATTTGACTTTTCTAAACGATAAGGGTTTACATTTCGATACAAGGTATTTGTATTGTATTGTGTTTATGAAAATTCTTGTCATAAAAGCTTTATATCAAAAAACTAGCAGGTGCCCCGCCACTTCGTTCACGTAGAATTAGTAACGTATATTTGTCGGGGGTAGTGTAGCTTTCTATTAGGTACTAAAATATTGTTTTAAATCGGTTCAGTAGTTCTACAGAACATAGTTAACTTCTTTATTATATTAAAGTAGATGTAAATATAAATTACTAAGCAATACGTACTTAGTCTTTTTGTATTAGTATTTAATAAAAATTAATGGGACCTGTAAAGGGCTCGAAACGTCGGGAATTAGATTCGTTACAATACACGCGATATAAACCGTATAAATTGTTTTATTTCAATGTCTACAAGTCGCGAAAACATAAGAAAATATTAGTATTTAATTTATTCATTTTCAGATCAAGATGGAACCAGATAAAAACACCTCTTTTCAAGAGCTCGAAGTTCGACAGTCAAGAAAAAAAATGTATGACTTGCCAAAACTAAATGTCGTGCGCCGCATTAATTTTGATGGTAACTATGCCCGTTCACTGTTAAAATTTCTTTACCAAAAGGTGCAAACAGTTTGTTAAACGTTAACGAACGGAGTTGTATGTTATGGTACTCATGCGTATCTATGCTTTTTGAAATTTTGTGTTCGAAATAATACACGTAGGTTTTTGTTTTCATCACTCGGCTCGCTATATGTATACTAGATAATAACTTCTATGATTATGTTTCTAACTTTCACTCATGATTTCGTTTAACACTTTCCTTTGGGAATTAAATACTTATTTTTCCGGCATAAATTATAACTTATGTATTCGCCGTCCCTGCCTAGATATTATAATTATTGTTCGGCCGCTTACTCCTCCATGCTACGGATTTTGATACAATTTTCACTGTTATATAGAGTATTGTTTACGGAAGGTTTTTATGTATAATACATTCTAATTGTACCCGTGCGAAGCCAAGACGATTTGCTAGTAGGCAATAAAACACGTAAACAACAAGGTTTCCTTCTCACTTAGCAAATCCCGTTGGGCGCATCCTGGTACTGTCCGCTAAATTAGATTTATTCACTGATGTTAATATCACCTTAATGTGTCTTTGGTGTAGAAAAGACCGATGGATCTGCAAAACATGTTGCAAGAAGCTCTAGGAGAACGTCACCAAGGAGAGAAAGTGACAGGATACGATTTTTGCAGAGTAAATAATTTTTTATTTTCTTTTTTTTATTTATTTCAGTAATATTATAATTTTTCTACGATAAGTTCACAACTTATTTTCATATTTCAGATCTTAAGCAAGAAATTAGCAATGCTAAAGTTACCGTTAGACGACCCATTACTAGGAGTTTAGTAAAGAAATCGCAAAAAGAATTAATAGATCAAAGAATAATTAGATCGACGTCACTGGGTAGGTACATTTTAAACTTACATCTTTGAAAATGAAACATTATTTATTTAAGGGAAACTTACTGTTTCTGCGTGTACGTATCATATTACACAATATTTAATGAAAACAAGATATTTATTTTATGCGTAGTTTCCTAGTTTCTTTTCTTTCGTATTCAATAGTTTTGATTGTTTTAGATCACAGAAGAGTAAACGAGCACCAAGGGCGACCCTCGACGAGCTGTAAAGTAACAGTTGAGAGCAGAGCATCCGTAAACAGTTCGACAGGGAAATGCAGTTTAGACAGTAACAGACAATTAGTTAAATTACAAGGTACTGTGGATAATAATTCTTCTGTTAATAATATTATCAATCCAACTCTTGAACAAAATGAGACATTACAATTTTGTACAGTCCAGCCTGAAAAAACTCCTGCTAAATCTATTTTCAAGACACAACTTTATGGTGATCTTGAAGATGACGTGGATCTCGGTGATGCGCCGTTTTGTATTGATATGCAAGAAGAGATAGATAATGAGCCGGTATTGCAAGACCAAGAATTTACAGATTATATTCATCAACAATTCCAACAAATGGATATAGGTAAAAATATAGAACAAATAAATCAGCAAATTATAGCTGAAGAGAATGATAGTTATTGTTCTAGTGGTGATGGTTCAATTGAAAAAGGCCACACTCAAATTGTGGAAGCAATTGTTCACGCACACGACACAACAACGAACTGTGTGGAACAAGTTACTTACAAATCGATGCTATCTGTGGATTCATCACCATCTACAAAATACGAACCAAATGTTACGATGTTACGACATTCTAATACACTGGATTATCTAGGACTCCTTAGTGCGACTAATGAAATTGCGCCAATTTCACATTCGGGCTCGATTCAAACCGTACTAATACAAGATACTGTATCCACCGCAAATATAGCTGACCTACAAACATCGCCAATCGGCACAAGTTCAATCAATTATTTGGGAAGTCCAAATAATAAAGCTATCGAGCCAGAATCACAAATCTTTGAAGCAGTTAGTAACAATAATCAGCCAACACTAGAGCTACCCGTGATAAGGTGGGAAGACCAAGGATATAGCAAGATTATGAAGAAAAAAGACTTTTTTAACAAAGAAAATAAAAAAGTTTATAAATTTCCCGATGAAAAAAAAATAAAAATAATTGAGACACAAGCAATATTTATTGATCCTACAAATTCTGTAAAAAAAAAGGAGAAACAACGGAAAGCATTAAGCACTTTGCAAGAAGTTAAATTAGATAATCTTATTGATGTGAAAAATAAACCTAAAAAGAAAAAGAAACAATCTAAGAACGTGACTAAAACGGAGGTTTGTAAAGATATAATTACTGATAATTCCCACAATGTTGAGAATTCAGCATTCAGAATAATAAATGATATGTCGAAAAAAGCAACTAAACCACAAGATGGTGATACGAAACAAACGCCAATGACACGAAACAGAACAAAACAGCTGAAACTTGAGATAGAGAAAGTGAAAATAAATACAAAGTTGCGTAAACCGATACCTAAGACATCAGAACAGACAACTATAAAACAAATAAAAGACGAAGAAGTGTTGATAACACGCAGAAAAAAAACGAAAGAAAACCAATTTGAAACACTTAATTTAGACAATGATAAAATCAGTGAAGTCTCAGATATATCCCCAATTACTGAAACAAATCATGACGACTTTCATGTGCAGGTGGAAGATGTCAATGTTACTGCTTCGGGCGAAAACTCAGACGTATTAAAAAATCCTAAAGACTATGACATTATTCAAGAAGATGCGGAGATAAATACATTGAAAATAAAAAAATCTCAGAGAAATAACCATGGAAATAAAAAAAGCTATGTTGATTTTTTATCAGATGAAGATGATTTTGTCTGGAGTTCCAGTTCATGGGCGGGATCTAGCGAGTCCGATGCAGACACAGATATGGAATCAAATAGAGCAAAGAAAAAAAGAAACAAAAGAAAAATTTTAGTGGCTGCAATATTATACCATCAGACGTAGAAACGAATTTACTGGATTTGAGAACCAAAAAAAAGCGTATAAACAAATCAAAGAATAGAAAAATATCAAGAGAGCGAGGAGATACATATATATCAAGAAAAGGTGTAACTATTCCCGGTAAATATATGAAAAATAACCCATGCTGCTCTGAAAACTGTTTCCATAGTTGCTACACTATTAGTGAAGAAAAACGCCGTAGCCTGTTTCACCATTATTGGAGTCTATGCAATACGAGGAAGCGTGACTGGTTGGTAAGCAATGCGGAGAGAACATCTGTAAAAAGAAAACGGGTAAAGGAATTTAGCCGACGTAGTGGTACATTTAAATATTATATTAACGAAGGCGAAGGTAGACGAGAAGTCTGTCTAAAATTCCTTGAAAAAACGCTCGACATAAGTCAAAAATTTATATATAACACATTGAGCGTTGGGCATCTAGGATCCTCAAAAGAGGATTCACGAGGAAAACATTCCCCTCAAAATAAAACACCAACTGACGTGATGAATTGTTTACAATTGTACCTTAAAAACCTACCTGTGCTGCCATCTCACTACTGCCGTAAAGGTACTTCCAAACTATATTTGCCTGCAGAATTTAGAAACTTGTCCAACTTATATAGAATTTATAAAGCAACCCAATCTTCAGAAGGAAAACCAAACGTCGGTGAAAGTCTTTTCCGAAAATTTTTTGCAACAAACTTTAACTATGGATTCCACGTACCGCGCAAAGACAAATGCAAACAATGCCTGAAGTACGAACACGACAAGTCACCAGAGATGGAGGAGATTCAAAAAAGGCATCTTGATGACAAAGAAGAGACTTATAAGAGGTTTAAAACTCACCAAAATATTCACTCCAAAGACAGTTCGATATTGTGCGTTTCTTATGACTTACAAAAAGTGCTGAACACACCTCATGGAAACAGTATTCTACTGTACTATTATAGAAAATTATGTGTCTATAACCTGACCTTTTACGAATGTGGAACCAAAGAAGGCCACTGTTACACCTGGAGTGAGGTAGAAGGAAAAAGAGGAGCAAACGAAATTTGTTCCATTCTTAAACTATACATTCAAGATATTGATAACAGGGGTACTGTTAAACATTTGCTCCTTTATAGCGATTGTTGTCCCGGGCAAAATAGAAATAAAGTAGTTATTTCATGCATCCGAAAACTATTAGATGAATGTAACAACTTAGAATCAATACAATTGAATTATCTATTACCCGGACACACCTATATGCCCGTAGACTCCATGCACTCTGTCATCGAAAAAAGTGTAAAAAATACAAACGTTTGGACTCCTTCTCAGTGGGCCATGGTGTTTAGCCTGGCAAGAAAGAGTCCAAAACCTTACCATGTAAAGGTATTAATGCATAAGGATTTTATGAATTGGGATTCGATAATTCAAAAGGATTTTCAAAAGCTACTGACAGGAAAAGTTAACAAGCTGCGAACTGTGACTTTTAAAAAGTCTGCACCAGAAAAAATATTCCTCAAATATTCAATGCATCCAGAAGCGAAAACAGAGACTATTGAAGTGCCCATGACAGGGAAAAAAATTGACCTAAAAAGGGCTTATAAATCGAAACTGCCAATTTCTAAGAAAAAACAAGACGATTTTATTAAAATGTGTTCGTGCGCCATCCCAGAGATATATCATTCCGATTACCTTAACCTGAACGTTTCGAATAACGTCGAAGATAATCTGCAGGAGACAGATATTGAAGATTCTGTAGAGTAATAGTAGGTTATTTATAAAACTGTCGTGTCACCCTGTATTTTGTTCAAAAGTTGATTTAACAAAAATATGTAGAAATCACATTCTCGTAGTTTATTTTGAATTTTGTTAGCATTTTATGTTATAATGATACTTATGGTAGCTTGCTTGATTGATTATCACTAGTTTCACTACGATTACTATTTGACATGGTTCCGAGCTAAACCAAAGAATGACTAGAATGAGACTGTTTAGAATTCATAAGCTACTTATTTAATTCTAAAGTTGTTAAATGTTATTGTTGTTAAATGTTATTGTTGCTCAATTGTTAATTTATTTATGTAACTTATGTCCTGGCTAAGTAAATATTATTATTTTGATAATTTAAAATGAACATGACTCAAACCAGCAGCAGCAGAAGTATTAGATTAGTCAAAGAGGTCTAAAATACTTATCCAAGTTTTTACTCTCTGGACCACATGTGGAACTTTTTAACCACTTCGAATATGCAGAAATATCTGGTGCTGATTGTACCACATGCACAATACATAATTAAGTGCAATTGCCATCAATGACATATTATATCCGGAGGCAACTGTCGTCAAAAATAATAGGAACAGATTTTTTTAAGCCCCTTGGCCGCTTCGATTATCTTTTATGGCGATTATTGTAAACTAACGTAAATCATCGTTAAGTAAGTTTAAAATAACTTTATTTGATTTTATCAATTGTTTCTAAACATTAGGCAACAATTTTTATTTTTTATATTATAATCAGTATGTATAAAACATTAAACTTTGAGATGTTAGCAAATTAATAATTCGTTAAGTCATTTTCAGATACCTTGTGAGATCTTATTCGCTCATCTTTGTTTTCATCTGACACATTTTCTTAGATTGGGTATGATTCATTTGTATAAATAGTTAAGACTAATGTCACATGATGCGTTGCATCTGCTTTGCGAGGAGGCTGCGCTACGCCACCCTGAGTTCTACACGTTCAGTTCTACACGACGCGGCGTCGCGAGGCCGATGCAACGCAGCTTGCTACGACGTCACATCATTGATTTTTTTTTATAAACTAGTTTCCAAAAACATGTTCGTTTTATTAATGCTGTTTAGCTCAGCCCTGAATCCTTATGTAATAGTAGTCACGTATGGAAATACTCATTAATATCTTCTGTGCTGTACAGACTGGACTATATAGTTAGAACAGCGAACTATTAAGTAGGCTGAAAATGCCAAAAGTGGGACGCAGCTATACATTAAATGTGTAAGTAACTGTATCTCTCAATCATGCAGCGGGATTTTAAGCTACAGTATGCAAGAAGATAGAAACGCGGCGGCATTGTAACAGTAACACTTTCATATAAAAAACTGAGAGTTTCAGTTTTTAACCGTGAGTTGTAATATTTCCGGGTGCAGTGCTACATTGAGACTCCATAAGTGGTAGTAAGATGTCATTGTTTGGTTACTGCCTAGTCTTAGTTGATTTTACGGTTTTCTAATGTTTGGCAAGGCAACATCAGTACTGCACTGCTACGCTACGTCGTTTAAAGTAACAACAGTCTCATCGCACGTATAAGTAGTTAGTGATAATTCCATAAACCGACCGATATGAGTGTGTACAATTAGTATGTTTAACGTTCATAAAGTTTAACCTGTAAGTCTATTTAGTATTTCTCATGCTTTTTGAATGTTATTTAACAAACGCTTAAGTATTATGCCGTTATAAAATCGTTTGACTTTTGGTTAATAAGTATTAAACACAGATTGATAACAGGTGTTATCAACAAGTTAAGTAAAAAAGTAATATAAAATTCCAGAAACAAAATCGCGTTAGTCTTCTGAAAATATGATATAAAACACAAAATTGTCTGTTTAGTCATTTTATCTTACTGCGTTTTCTCAAAAAGTTGAAGACAAATGACTAAAGAGACACTTATCTTCCAAACCAGTAGTCTCAGCTTGATGGGATTGATTCCAGTCTATAGTATGCAGAATTAGCTTTAATTCCTTTCTAGAAATTCTAAAATGCGTTCAGTAGGAGACGAGTTATGAATTTTTTTCGGAAAAAAAAAACTTTAAATCGCTCTCCTGTAAAGTTGACCAAGTGTCGCTTCAGAAGTTTTGCCATCCAAGTGACGAAATGATTCCCATCATTAAAAAAAATGCAAAGTAACCAGAGGAAACTTGCCGCCACTGCCGTACAAGCAAAAAAATTAAAGTGATGAGGATAAATAAACATACAGCGTTTCTTGTCTGAGTATCCCAATTGAAACGAAGTCTACTGTTATCCCAGGTGGGCGTAATATATTCATAAATTGCAGATGGAGTAGCTACGAGAAACTGTTTTGAACCAGGAATTGTTTTCAGTTTGTTCAGCTTGCGTTCGGTTCCAGAGAACATAAATAAGTAATGAAGAGTTCGCTTTTCAGTTGTTTTGGCGGACGTTCGGAGTAAACACTTGTTGAGTTAAAAATAGTTTTTATGAAGACTGAGTGCTGGATTGATATTATAAATAAAATGGTTCTTTGTTGGAGCTGAGCGCCTTGGTCTGTGGAGTTCTAGTGCATTAAGAAGGCAAAGAGGTCTCGAAGACGGTGGACGCCGTCATATGCGACGGAACAACTGGCAGCCTCGAACAGCGTATAAGCTCTAAATACAAAGAGGTAACGCTGCCAACATCTTCGATACTTTGGAAAGGAGGCCTTCTTTTGCGATTTTTTTTATTGTTAATGATTTTAGAATCAATTTTTAGATTTAATTTAGTTTGGGTATATCAATTGATTTTGCAACTAGTTACTAATTTTATTTTATTTTTTATTTACCATAAATACATAAATAGTATAGAAGACTATTGAAATACCATTTATGGAGGCGGAGTGAGCTAAAGGCGAGGTTGCATGGTCGCGAGCTATCGGCAGTGTAGTGTGGCAGATGTCCACACCCACCCATCTCTTGCCACTCAGGCCAGGGCCGGATTCAGGGGAGGCCAACCGGGGCCACAGTCCCGGGGCCTCCACATAAGAGGGGTCCCCACAATAGAGACTTCGGAAAAAAATATTTATTGGCAAACGCGACTGAAAAATTACCATTTTATTTGGAAAATAATTTGCGGCCAGGGCCGCATTGCGGCCTTTGCTGGCCCGAGGCCTCCAGGAGTGCGAATTTTGAATCTCACTGGGTGACTAAAGTTCACCAAAATGGCCGTTTCTCATAGAGATTCGGCCGTTTTGATGAACTTTAGTCACCCGGTGAGATCCAAAAATCGCACTCCAGCCCTCTAAATCCAGCACTGACTCAGACCTTAGATTACTATGTCTGAGCATGTCATTCGAACAAGTAGCGAACAGTTGTACCTTTTACGATCCCGATGATAACGCCTCGTACAGAAGCGAAACGTGCCTAAATCGTGTAGTGTACAGTGGTGGTTAATGGTTAAGCCTGTGTGATGTATGTATATTGCTTAATGTAAAAGCGCATGTGGGTGGGTTTTTGAAAGAAAAATATATGTCATGTTTTTCACGCGAGTTCCCGACACTGGTTTTGCGGAGTAGCAAGGTAATATCTTCCAATTTGTTGTTAACTCCACAGTCGATGAATTTTATCGAAAATTTACTCTGAAACTAAATTAAGTTCTGTTTGATTGAAATTGTATTAAATTTACTTAAGAACTGTGCTTGCGTTCGTTAAGGGGATTACTGAATAATTAATTTGCTTTGTAAAGATTTAAACGAATTAGCAGCTGTTTACCTCATACAAGATAAATTCAAGCAATTAAGTAGCCTTGGACTCATATTTCTAATTAAGTTTTGAAGTTTACTTGTCAAAGATTAAATTAAATCGCATTTCCTTAGTAAGTCTATAAATACCAATTATTTAAGACTAGCGGGCGCCCGCGACATCGTTCGCGTGGAATTAGAAGCCCACGTGTGTCAGGAATAGTGTAGCTTTCTATTAGTGAAATTTTTTTTTGGAATCGGTTCAGTAGTTTCAGAGACTATACCTACTTAATTTGACTCAAAGTGGCGCTTTTGTCTTTTTACCATTTAAGTGACGATAATATCACGCGAAACCGCGGGCAATAGCTAGTTGTTTTATATTAAGACTATTGTTTATCCAGCGCTCTCCGTACAAACGGCGATAACGTTTTCCACCCTCTAAACCTTAACCTATAGCCATGATTTATTTGTATGTAGTCATTTTGCCTTTTTGACCCACACCGTTCAATTTTATTTTACCACAGACATTGGCACAAGCCTCGTGGCCGCCATTGATGTAGATGAAGAACACAAAACCGCCATCATAGCGTGCCGTGCTTGTAAGTATTAAATATTAGTTTGTCCCTGACTGGTTTCGTAACTACAATAGAATAGTGAGTAGTTAAAGATATAGTCAGATGCTCTCTAGGCTCCCTTGATGGCGAGGGACGGTATTCACCACCCACGCTTGTCCCGGAAGCCCTGCGGAATGATTTTTAACTCTCGAGCTCTCGAAATTCACCAGCCGGGGGCCAATCAAATCGTCGGTCAGTTCACGAAGCGGCGTAACTGTTTTTTTTATGAAATAGGAAGGAAAACAAGCAAGTGGGTCTCCTGATGGTAAGTTACACCACCGTCTTAAGACACCCGCAACAACGGGGTTGCCAACCCAGAAGGCTAAGATGCTTGATTACAACTTTACACTAGAGCGATTTAAGCAAAATGTACAGATATTCCTAAACCTAACGTGGTACCTAAAGCTTGTATGAAGTCTGTAAATCTGGTTCTAATAGGAATTCAGTTACGTCCTTTCCTGATATAATAAAATATGCACTTTGCAATACGATGGCGTACTTGACTTAAATTCGACTTTTTAGCAGATACATACACCCTTTCGTGAATCGACCGAAATACGCGACCGTATTTTAACCGGCACTGATTGGCTCGCAGCTAGCTTGTGATGAGAGCTCGAAAGTCAACAATCACCCACTGCATGCAGTTTAGTTGTTAAAATTGTCATTATCATCATCATCAAGAAAAATCTGATGAAACAAATCATTTTCATACTACTAATGCCGCGTTACTGTATTCAGATAACGGATCGTTTTACCTCTTTTTAACCACCAATGTCTGAAATCATCCACCATATGATATCCAGCTCAATTCGCCGCAGTCTTATATGTAATACAAATATCATATAGTTGTTGTATAGATGACGACACAGACATGACCTATGAAAATGTAGTCGACGGTTAAAGGGTTAATTCGAAAAACCTAAAATGACGTTTCATCCCATAACTTTTTTGACATTTCCCATAAAAAATATCTGCTTATTTAGTCTCCGGATTAGTCCGGCTCAAAAAATAGACTAACCTGCCGAAAATTGTAAAATGTGACAAAGTTTAACGGCTCCCAAGTGCTTGTAAGTAAAACGATCCGTTATTTAAAAGTTAGAACGCGGAATAAATAGTCTATAAGTGTCACATAAATGAGCGCTGTTAACTTTTTTTTACAGAATAAGAAGGCAAACAAGCAAGTGGGTCAGTGATCAACTGATCACCACCGCTGATAGACACCCGAATCAGTAAGGAGATTGCTGATTGTCAACCTGGAGGATTTAAGATGTAATACCTCTTGACCCTGTAATCTCACCGGCTGTCTTGCTCTCCACGCCGCAACGCAACAGTGCAAGCACTGCTACTTTAGCGAGCAAGATGGTGGTACTGATTCGGCCGGACCTTGCACAAGTGATCCTCCCAACGCTATTTTTATGTGACACTCAATTTATTTAGTCTAATATGTTAGCGAGTTAGGAAAAATTAGGAAAGTTTCATCAGCAATTTTTATTGAAAAAGTTTAAGCGCGCTTCCACACCGTGTCCGATCCGATCCGAGTTTTTTTTGTTCTTGCATAATGAGGCGAATACACTGTTTAGTATCGTGTACTATCGTATGTGACGTAAATAGGAATTTAAAAAAAAATACATTATTCGTCCGTTTCGGAACAGTAACTAAATAAACAAGTTTTCGTTATCTGCTGTACACACCAGCGTTTATCGTGCACATAAAACATCCGTCCCTTTCGCACGCGCTTACTGGTTAGAAAGAGATATGATGCTTTATGGCAGCAATTAAAGCTAGCGTGCTGCCTCTACTGCTGCCGAGCAGCGGCCGTACTTTTTTTATGAATTAGAAAGGCAAACAAGCAATTGGGTCACCTGATGGTAAGTGATCACCACCGCCTATCGACACCCGCAACATCAAAGAGATTGCAAATGTGTTGCCAGGCCAGGGGGCTAAGATGGAATACCTCTTGTGCCAGTAATTACACCAGCTGTCTTGCTCTCCACGCCGGAACACAATAGTGCAAGCACTGCTGCTTAGCGGCAGGATTAGCGAGTAAGGTGGTGGTAGCAATCCGGACGGACCTTGCACAAGGTCCTACCACCCGCAAATTTATAGCACAGACTATACGTACGAGTATAATATAGTTGCAGGCAAACATCTTAAGCATAAATCGAGTGCAGAGGGTACGTTTGCGCATACACATTTGTACAAGAAACGGCTACTGTGCAGTCAAGGTCAGCGCTCAAGATGTTTGCCGTGAACTGTACTTCTGTATACAGAACGACCTCTCACCGCCCCGCACCAAACTAAGACCCCGCAGCCCCCGCGGGCCCGCCCACTGTCGCGATGAAAATTTAAACTACGTTCTAATTAGTACATTTTTAACCTCCAAAATTACATACTTTTTTAAGCCGATCGTTAGATATGGTGACAAATATTGGTCTAATCATAATTATTCCTGCTGTTTATTACTTTTAAGTTGTAGGTTTGGTCATATTTCCAGATACTGTCTTTGTTCTATCTAAAAACGTGTGTAATATTGGAAATAAAAAAAATATTATTATTATTATTATAAGCTCACGCCTGTTTCCCTTTGGGGTAGGCAGAGACCACAGAACGCCATTTGCCCCGGTCCTGGCATACTTCCCTCGCTTCCTCCACACACATTTCTCTCTTCATACATGCTCGGCGGTTACGGGTACTTCTAATTCTGCCTGTCTTAATGAAATAAAAAAATGTGCTGACATAATGAACAAAGTATAGTTTTAGTATAGTACACACACAAAAACACGCACACAAACGTTACCTTGCTCATGCACAACGTATTTGGTATGGCGTAGCCGCACTTATATATTTTACCTAGTCTCAGGACAATATCACATTAAGTGCTACGAACTCGCTAGGTGAGTTCGTTCGTAGAGGATTTTCGCTACATACCGGTAAACCCTTGCTACTAGCTTCGTAGCACTTAATGTGATATCTGTCGATCAGGGCCTGTACCACAACACTAACAAGTGCTAGAATTTGACATATTTGTCACATTTTTGTATGAATTTTTTTATAAATAATTTTATTATATCAAATTATAGCACTTCTAATTTTGTGGTAGGAAGCCGATCACTGGCCATGATGACCACCCAATTTATCTTTCCGATGCGTCTCTTTTTTATAATATTAGTTAGACAGAGCAGCATTGAGGGATAAATTAAACATAGGTGGTCATATTAAGGCTACAGAGATTGGTGTACTTCGTTAACCGTATAGGAGTCCGAAGGATAGGAGTTAGAAGTTGTATTTATGCTTCTGTGTTATGAAATTTTGTAAGCGTGAGTTAGCGCATGTCAGTTGGTTTCCTCCGGTTTAAACTAGATGGCGCTAGTCGCGACAAGTTAAACCTAGACCGGTCATGTTTGGCCTACTAGTGGTTGAAACTTACCAACGATCAGTTCAAAGCAGCAGCCGCATAGCTCAGCAGCAGCGATGGCCTCCTCAAGAAGCACTCGTATGAAGGACTCCTTCACCAGCTTCTGCACCAGGCGCCGTGCGCAGTGTGCCAGTAGCGAAGTCAGGAGTATGAAGAGGGTGGACACTACCAGGGGGGCGAATGTTACTTTGTTTATCTGGAAATATAATGACGACGTAAGACTAAGTTGTCCGAAGTCGATGTCAAATTATCTTTATTCATGAGTATGTATCGGACCAAAACTGACAGCTATAGAATCGTGCTAACATAAACCGATAGACTCCTAGGTCAAATACAGATTGATTTACAATTTTACATGAATTTGCAGGTTTAGGTAAAGAGCATTAGTTGCTGTACTAATGCTCAATAAATACTAAAAGTAATAAACTTAAGATAATAAGATGAAAGAATAAGCACTAAGTGCCTGTGCCTATGTCACGTCTATAACGTCGAGGTAAATAAATAAACAATTGACGACCTGTATGGCACAGTGGCACATGTGTCTGCCTACTGTGCAAGAGGTCCCGGGTTCAAATCCTGGTATGGGCAAATATTTTGTGTGACGAATACGAATGTTTGTACCTGAGTCATGGATGTTATTTGTATTTAAGTATGTATTTATCTATATATGTATGTTTATCCGTTGTCTAGTATCCATAGTACAAGCTTTGCTTAGTTTGGGACTAGGTCAATTGGTGTAAATTGTCCCGAGATATTTATGTATTATTATTTATTATAATACATGTATTATCGCGTTGAATTCCCGGTAAACATAAGTACGGATCCAATGTTAAAACAATAATGAATCTTTTACTAATCAACATTCAAATTTTGACATTCATATTTTCAATGGAAAATCTGTCAAAAACCGTCTGGGCAAAAAAAATTCGTTGTAAGTATAAATGTAGGTACGCAGCATTTGGAATAAGCTGTTAAAGAGAGTCAGTAAATGTAAAAGTGTCTTCAACTCTTTTGTCCGAACCCATTTCATAACTAAATTATGAGCGTACATTTGAAACCCATATACTTATGTTCTGAATGTGAATTTATATTCCCATATATAATGTTATTTATTACGCGCTATCTGAATTGGGTTTTATCGCTTTGCACTTTGGTGCACGTTACAAACTCTGACTACAAAATAAAGACGACAGCCAGTTTGTAACTAATTGACAAAACTAACTTTGGAATTTTGGACCATACTTCATCATCATCTCAGCCCACAGCAGTACTACCATTGCTGGACTGCTAAGGGAGCGTTCAAGTATTACGTAACGCAATTTGGGGGGGGGTGGGGGTCTCGTAAAACGTTACGATGCGTTATAGGGGCGGGAGGGGGTCTTTCTTACAACGCGTTACGTAACATTGTTTCTAAAAAATTAGGGAATTAAAACTCCCAAACTGGCAACCCTTTTCATTAACGTTACGGGGAATCCCTCGATTGTATTAGTATGGTCGTCATTTTTTTAACTTGTTCTCGCAAGTTGGCAAACCTTTTCGTTTATATTACACGGGGAATCCCTAGATTGCATTGTACGTCATTTAATGTTGTTTTTGTTATTAATGTTTTTTTTGTCATTTATTGTTACGTAACGTTTAGAGAGGGGGAGGGGGATACAGAAAAACGTTACGGTGCGTTACAAGGGGGGGAGGGGGGTCAAAAATCTTCAAAAATTTCGTTACGTAATACTTGAACGCTCCCTAAGGGACAAAACTTTGTTCTCTGCTTTATGCACGCAGTCGCTTCCTGTCTGCCTGTATACTTGTATTACTCGTGCAGTACTTGAAACATAAAAAGCACTAAATCTACTTTCTTTGCCGACTGTACCTATCTACATCTAATTCAACATATTCATCTATTTATATCATCATCATCATCATCATCATCATCATCATCATCATCATCATCATCAATATTTTTTATTTATAGTTAATTTTCATTTTAAATTATTTTAAGTTTCGTTTTATAATTACTTAGGTACACTATGTTAGAGTGATTGGTTGTAGTTTTAATCGTTAATTTTCTGTTTCTGTAAGTTTCTTCTAATAAAGAATAAAAGCCATTGCTTCTTAGGAAAAGGTACAATAAAATAAGAAGGTAAATAATGAGAAACAATTGCAGAAAAAGAATGTGCTTAAAAGTATTTCGAGAGGAGAGAAATGTTTCAAGAGATTGGTATAACAAGTCCCTGAAACTGTAATCTTACTTTGTATTATTAATAGGCACCTATAGACGATCATCAAAAATAAAATTGTCATAACAGATTATCGTAACGGTCATAACTTCTGAATATACCTCATGCAAATGAGCAAAGTTTCTATGCCGTATATCTAACTGAACGTTGTTTACAGCTCTAACGTAACAGACTAGCTCGATCTAGAATTCCAGACTCTAGTTAGAGTCTTAGTAAACACAATGCTATCTCAGAGGTTTGTCGAAAACTTAGAGAGCCATTTGCCTTATTTGTGGCTTTATGTTGTAGTTAGCGTGTACAATAATGCACCAATGGTATTCGAAAGGGAAGTAAGATCTAACAATAGATACTCTTTCAACGTATGGTCGACTCTCCTTTAATGAAAAAGTTATTTGCCTTTATAGTTTCTGAGGGAAACAAACGATAGCGCGATGTACGAATGCCCTCATTCGGAACAGCGCCATCTAGTGGCAAGTAGATGAACTTAAAACTACCTTTAACACAGCGTCTAAATCTACATTTTTGTTTTTAATGCATTAACATGTGTCGGTCAAAACTTTTGAGATTGTGTTTTTATGTTGTATTTGAGACGCGTTTTTAAATAAACAGCTGTATTTTCTGAAAAATAGAATGTAAATAAAATAAAAACCGGCCTAGTGCAAGTCGGACTTGCGCATGAAGGGTTCCGTATCTGTATCATTATACCTATCTATTAAAACAGCAAAAAAATCATGTCTGTTGTATGAGAGCCCGCTTAAATATTTGTTGTATTATGTTTTTTTAGTATTTGTTGTTATAGCGCCAACATAAATATATCATCTGTGAAAATTTCGACTGTCTATCTATCACGTTTCATGAGATACAGCCTGGTGATAAACAGACGGACGGACGGACAGCGGAGTCTTAGTAATAAAATCCCGTTTTACCATTTGGGTATGGAACTCTAAAAACAATAAAACTCCTAAACAAAAAGACGGTAAAATCGTTTAAGAAGTCTTAATAATAGCGAGTCTCCATCGAGGATATTTTTCTACATCGTGTTTTAGAATCAGTAACAACCGAAATATCATAAAGTTACTTGTACTAATTTTTGTATTGCTATAAAATGAACATAATATATTTTTTAATAATTCCGATTTAAAAAGCTACTGTTGAGGTCATTGACGTTGTCAACATCTTAAAAACTTGCTATAACAAAACATCTGCAGGAAAAGGGAACACTTTGAATGCAGTCTAAGTTAAAAGAGGCACGAAGCTCTCTTCAGCGCTGATGTATAGTCGACCAAGTAATTGCTTGACCACTTTTGAACCTTACCCCTTTGTAATAAGGTCGAAAAGTGGTCAAGCAATTTCCTGGTCGACTATACAACTTCGATAGTTTGAAAAGATGTCATACGATTGCATTCGTTCTTGAGAAATTGAGATTGCAACATTTTTCTATTGGATCTAGAGTGCGATTTTTGAATCTCACCGGGTGACTACTGGCCAAAATGGCCGGTTTTCATAGAAATGCGGCCATTTTGGTAGCTTTAGTCACTTGGTGAGATTCAAAAATTGTATTTGAATCTCACCGGGTAACTAAAGCTCACCAAAATAGCCGTTTTTCATAGAGATTCGGCCGTTTTGGTGAGCTCTAGTCACCTGGTGAGATTCAAAAAAGCACCCCTGATCTGGACAATGAGATGGTTTGTTTTCTAAAAACATTATAACGTAGATTCGATCTAAATTATAAAAGCTTTCTGAACCTAAACCTTTAATATAGTGCGTCGCAATATTAACCCAGAATCTTTAAGTAGGTGGTTAACTCAGTCTAAACAGCTCCGTAGTTCTTTAAAATTACTTAATACCTATTAATCGACAATTTGGTTGATTTAATTAAATATTTGGGGGTGTATGACCTTGTGCAAGGTCCGTCCGTATCGCTACCCATCTTGTTCGCTAATCCAGCCGCTAAGCAGAAATGCTTGTACTGTTGTGTTCCGGCGTGGAGAGCAAGACAGCCGGTGAAATTACTGGCACACGAGTTATTCCATTTTAGCCCTCTGGGTTGGCAACGCATCTGCAATCTTCTTGGTGTCGCGGGAGTTTATAGGCGGTAGTGATCACTTACCATCAGGTGGCCCACTTGCTTGTTTGCCTCCTTGGTGTCGCGGGTGTCTTTGGCCCATTAGGTAATTTTAAGACAAGTTTAGAATAACATTTTATTGTTGTGTTTTTTTTTTATTTAGAATTTCAATAAAATCAATCTTTTCAGCTAATCTAAGCTATGTTCTTATAAAGGTAACTACGTGAGCACTTGAATACATAAGTACTATGAAAAGTCAATACGACGTTTATTGTGGAATGGTTCTAAGGCTCAGAATTCAGTTTGGTTGACTGTATATTCGCAAATCGTTCAACCTGAAACTGTGTTTGCTTGCGCGTGAGACATGAATATTTAACATCTAAATTTGAGTCAGGTACCAATTAATATTCCTATGAATACGGTTCACGTTTGGCTATCTTAAATATATAGTTCGTGATTTTACAGGGTTTCATCATTTTTATCACAGACAGTATATGTAGACAGAACACACGGCCACGGATCTAAGTTCAAGTAAAAATCTGAACATCAAAGACAACAGACCGGATGTCCAATTTTTAATAAAAAAACAGTTTGTCTTGCTTGCTAATCCTGCCGCTAAGCAGCAGTGCTTGCACTGTTGTGTTCCGGCGTGGAGAGCAAGACAGCCGGTGTAATTACTGGCACAAGAGGTATTCCATCTTAGCCCTCTTGGTTGGCAACGCATCTGCACTCTCTTTGTTGTTGCAGGTGTCTATAGGCAGTGGTGATCACTTACCATCAGGTGACCCACTTGCTTGTTTGCCTTCCTATGTTGTATAAAAAAAAAAAAGAGTTTATATCCCTTTTAAAAAAAATACTCACATACGTTTCTTAGTTAATCTGTAAATGTAACACTCGTACTCTAGCATTAATTACAATAATAGAAGTTATTATAAATAATTAGATTAATAATATAGTTAATGTAACTTTAATAAAATTGCTATTTTATTTATGTTCCTTTATACAGGATGTTAATGGAAGGCTGGGTCAAACAAAGGTTCGAGGTAGGGGACCTCAAGAGCTACCGAAATGATCCCCATGTATGTTCAAGGATTTTCATTTGTGTCAATGTTTTGTGAAAATATTAGAAATGTCTGGAAAGCAAACGCATCTGTAATCCCTTTGGTGTTGCGGGTGTCTATTGACGATGGTGGTCACTTATCATCAGGTGACCAACTTGCTCCATTGCTTTCCTGTGTTCTACAACAAATGTTGGAAGTTACAGTGAAATGAAACAGTTTCATTTCAGTTCAAAACGGTATTGTACATCAACCCCGGATCGATCCCGCATCGCCCGGGGATGTGTGTCAGGCAGACTGTACCAACGGTAAATATTTATTCAATGAGATTCACTGCCTGAAATATTCCATTAAAAACTAAAATTGTTTTGCTGTTGAATAATAACAACAAAAATTATTATAATATAAATGCATAACTTATTCCCAACGCTTATGGAAGCTACATTATAAAACTCAGCTCAAGAATGTGACATGACATATAAAGCGGAAAGTTTGAATGCCACATGGATGGCAACTACCTTAAATACTAGAAATAGCACATTCTGTGTAAAGGGGACTTTTCTTTATTTTAAAAAACAATAAATTCAGCATTTATAGACTTATGAAAAATCGCTTGTCTTAGTCGGGACAAAAAATAATGCCGTATTTTATGATGCGGATCGAAAAGGTTACTGATAAGGTTAATTTTTCTCTAAATAACCAACACAATCAAAATAAAGGAAGGCCATGAAAACTAAGAATTACCTTTTTATTTTGTTTTCACCCGTGACGTGAAATGCAACGCAACAACTTTAATCATTTGAAATAGCAAATTACTTTTCTGACTTACTTTTCCATAAATGCAGTGTTTATTATTCTCTAAAATAAAAGTAAGTCTCCATAGCGTACAATTTGCTAGTTCCAATCTCTCCATACATATCAAATTAAGTCGTTATTCGTTCCTGTCTGTCCCGATATATGCGGCCGCTTACTCTTTCTAAACCACGTAACGGATTTTGATACCGTCGTTTTTAAAGAAAGTTTTGATGTACAATTTATTCTAATTAAGACTTTGTTAGTAAGTTGCTCCCATCCGAAGCCGGGGCGGATGCTATAGTAATATCTATTTATATTTAGAATTAAATATTGCTGTAAAGTTTGATATTTTACGTAAAGCAGAATCAAGGAATAAATAAGAAGAACAGAATAATGAAAACAAAACTTGACACATTATTTCTATGCGGCCTGTTTAATACCCTGAAGTTATGGAATTTCAAGGAGAAACCTGCATAGTGAAAGAATTTAACCCTGTTTGTGCTCCTTCGTCGTCCTAACGCCTAAACCTTGTGTCGCTTGCAGAATAACGATTGACATATCGCACGCTTAGTCTTAAACTGACCCATTTCTGAATAATACACGTCCCAAAATATCACCTTAATTAAAAGACATAGGGTTTAATTTTGGGAAATATCAAATTCAGAATTGAGTCAGTTTAAGACTAAGCGTGCGATATTCCTTCATAAATAAGTCAGAGCGTGCAACCTTTCAACAAACATGTTTAAATATAAGCCTTATACGGGTAGGAAAATAAATATGCATGTATTTTTTTATACATATAATTCGGTATCAAATAAGCATACAATTTGCCCGATGAATTTAAATTACCGCAGCGTATGCGACGGCAACGGCTCTACTGGGCGAGCTATTGAAATTCAAATTCTAATTATTTATTAAAATAATCGTGGTACATATAAACGATGAATAGTTAGTAAGCATTACATATCTATGTGTTAGTTTGTACAGATCAAAAAATACTAAACTATTGACTCGCCATAATAATACATATAACGCCTAAGCGCTCACTACAAATTAAAATAATATATGTACCTACATGTTTATAATTAATTATAATTGAATTTGAACTTCAAGTTCCTACTTTTTAACTAGCTTTCTAGCTAACTTTCTTTCTTTCTCTTTCTTTTATTAACTGACTGACTGATAACTGACTTTATACATATAGTATTCAAAATATTTATTTATATTAAATATTGTAGGTTTGTCAATAAAATCGCTTGCTGTGTAAAATTGACTTTCCATCATGTCTAAAATTTGTGTCAAATTCAACTTTGGTACATTGACATTGGTTGAGGTTCAACAGTCATTCATGAACGTGGGCACAAGACTAAGTGCGTTTGATATAAAGTGATATTTTTATAAGGATTGCTAGATTTATATTAGTGAAAACGAATCTTTTGAATAACCTATTGAATAAACGAGTCTAGTTACCTTCATCAAAATTCTTAATAATGATTTGAGTAAGAAACAAACAGGAAGGATAAGGGGGATGGAAATTAGTATATAATCCAAAATCTACGCAGACGGAGTCACGAACAACAGCTAATACATTATTGAAATAAACGAATCACTCACATAATTAAAACCGAGTTATTGCTCGACATGTTTCGCCACGACCGCGGATGTTCAAGAGGAAGGACCACTGACTGTTTTTTTTTTCAAAAATAAATAAAAAGATTATAAAAAGTTACACGCGTAAAGGACGGGTGTCGTGTCACAATCACTTATATGTGAACAACACATGTGAAAATTATAATGAAGCTAACAAGTAAGTTGACAGCAAAAAACATCGACACTAGTTTGCTTATTCTAACGCTAAATCAAAGCCTAAGTAGTTCTGCTATAGTAGCACAGCGTTTATCGCGTGCATAGAAGCATACGTCCCTCTCGCACACGCTTACTGGTTAGAAAGGGATATATGCTTTGTGTCAGCTATAAAAGCTAGCGTGGGCCTCTGATGCCGATGTGAGCGATCCTGTCACGTACATGTACTGTTTTATGGCAAAATGTGACGCTAACGTCAAGTTCACAAATCAAGTTCCAGTGGCTCGACAGTGTTTGCGACAGTTGAACGCATGGCGACACCGAAGGGCGGAATACACGGGGCAAGGAAACAGGCGGGCGCGCAGCCAGGCGCTGCGCACTTTGCGGAGCTACAAGCACAGAATTCAGAATTGAGAACTTCTCTTTTAGACCGCGATTAAACGAATTCCAACTTTATTCTCACGCTTAAAAAGTTTGTATTACTTCTTACACCATGCGGCAGGCGGAGCGAGTTAAAAGGAACGCGCCGCCCGCGCCCGCCTTCGCCCCGCTACTTCCGGCGACACGCTAGGGTTGCGCGGCATTCGTTATCAATTACACTGACACGGCAGGGGCGAGCGAGTGAGCGCGCGGCAAGCCGACAGCCTACTGCGATTTGCATATGCCATAGGCAAGGCGGTGGAACGTACCTACAGTGGGAAGTGGAACCCCCCTGGTATGGGTACGTTCCCCTACCGCAATGCCGTAAACGTGACTGCAAAACCACCCTCAACGTTGGCAGCAACCGCCGCGCGCCTGTCCGTGTTTATACCCGTATGCCCCGCTAACGGTACATTCCACACGGCGAGTATCTATCCTCTGTCCGGAATGGTCCGGATCAATTTCAGAGCTACTGGATAAACGTAGTAAACGTAGTCAACGAAATTGGTTTCCAGGCCTTCCTAGAACCTACTTACCTAAAACCTTTTCCAGTCTTTATCATTATGTTTTTTCAACAAATACCATAATGGCATAGCAGTAGCAGTATAGGTTCTAGTATCCGAGAATTTTATTTAGTTGACTATACTGTCAAATTATTAAATGTCCGGATCTGACTTGGCCCGCGGCCTCGATTTTGTCCGGTGGAGGTAAAACCCTTATATACCCTCCACTTAAGTCTACTCGTGACCACAGCCGAAAATTAACAATAATTCTCGGTGGTAGGACCTTGTTCAAGGTCCGTCCGGATCGCTACCACCATTTTGCTCGCTAATCCTGCCGCTAAGCAGCAGTGCTTGCACTGTTGCGTTCCGGCGTGGAGAGCAAGACAGCCGGTGTAATTACTGGCACAAGAGGTATTCCATCTTAGCCCTCTGGTTTGGCAAAGCAGCTTTGGTGTTGCGGGTGTCTATAGGCGGTGGTGATAACTTACCATCAGGTGACCCACTTGCTTGTTGGCTTCCTATATCGTAAATAAAAAATACTAATAAAAATGTGAAATTGTTTTAAAAATGTCGCGGACAGATTACAGTGGGATAAAAGTTGATTGGCCCTTGTATGAGTTGGGAGTTGAGACTCCATGCTTATATCTTACTCACTATCGGTCTGTCTGTCACTAGATACTCACCGTTTCAAAACAAAGGTCGCTTGCGTCACTATACGAGGCCGCGTCCGACCAATCAGAGACTCTTCCGGTCACAGCCATAACATAGTATGCTATTGACCATAAGATAATTTAACACAAAAAACTCATCACTATTTCGATTCACCTGTTGTTTAAGCATTTACACAGTATATTTGTTGTTTTTATGGCTTACTGTCGTTGCCAAAGTCTATAGTTTTGGCTGCCAAGCTTAAAACAAATGCATGATGCAATTCGAAGTGCAATAGGTATATGGGCGTACCCAAGGGGGGCAGGGAGGGGCAGCTGCCCCCCCGGAAATCTCGCAGAACATGTATCAACTCGCCTAATTACCAATCAAACCATAAACGGGGCTTTATGCTCTAACTTTTAAATAAACGCAAAAGTAGGCACTGGCAAAGTGCACGGTGCAATTGCCAAAAAACCGTGCGCGACGATGGCGGACGAAGATTACCGAATCTAGCATCTGACTTGACCCCCCTAGGCCAGAAGCTGGGTACGCCCATGAATAGGTACCTACCCAATTATGAATGTCACGAGGATACAGTTCCCGGCAAAGAACTTGGGTTCTGACTCTTACCACTATTTTAGCGAATATTACTGTACTGCGAATTGTACCCCTATTAGTATAACACTGCATAATTACACAATCAATACCCTGCAAAATTATTTCTTAAGTATTTTAAAGCGTTCTTTTTTTTCACGACCACGACACCACAAGTATTGCAACGTTGTCACATTAAATGTTATAATTGACTTTTCATAGAAAACAAATATCTTAATAACACAACGACACTCATTGCGAGTGCGACACGGTCCTGGTTGACTGTTTTTTATTGAAAGTTGACTAAAAATCCAAAAAAATTTAGCCAAGTGCGAGTCGGGCTCGAGTTCAAAAGAGTTCTGTAACACACTATTAATGTTTATATTTCTACCCTAAAGCTAGTTTGTATGTTATGTACAAAACAACCCGCGAAAGGGCTGACATTTTTAGTTTTAATAAAAACCCTAATTAAAATAAATAGGTCCAGATTAAAAAAACCGTAAAAAAAAATGTAAGTACAATATTGTAGATACGTGTTGGCCACAGCTTACAAAAGATTAGGAATCAACGTTTACAGAATTTGGTATCTAATATAAATGATGTCGTTTAACTGACAGTTTTGACAGCTCCATATACTTCTTTGTTATTGAAGAATAATTGAAATGTTGTGTATGAATTCAATGGTAACCAACTGTTGCTTATTCATATTCATACATCGTTACTTATATTTAATTAAAAAATATCAAAAACCCGCATTTCCGCCGCTCGCTGCAGCGTGCCCAAAATAATTTGTTATTATTAGGTTTTACAAAACTTCTGTCTCTGTTTTATTTCCATGTCAAATAATACTTTGTCCAATCTATGTCTATGTTAATGAGTTCTTGATACATATTAGAGTGAGTATGAAAAAAAGTTACCTCCTGAAAAATAGTTGAATCATTCAACATTCTACGTAAATATTAGCATTTAAATTCAGTAACTCATTTCGTTTACGAGGGTAAACTCTGATATATGATTGGCAAGACAAGCAGACGTTCCACGGACGGACTGTTCCGTTTTTTCATTTCCGTACGAAACCCTAAAAATATTGAAGTTATGGTTATTTAAAAAGGAAAATAAAAAGAATTAATTGCAGATCCCGTCTGTTATTACTTCCTTTCATTGCTTCATTGGCGATGTGCCAAAGATATAACGACGAAATAAAAGTCCTGATTGTTATGTAATATTAACATCAAAGAAGATAATCAACACGTTCTGAGTTGTCTGAAAACTCATATTTGTTTACGACATTTTTATTAACATCTACGTATAATAATGAAAAGTTACAGCTTCAATATAAACAGTATAAAAACTGCTGACAATGCTTTTTTATTGATAAATAAAAACGACACAAAGTCTAAAAAACCATTTTAGACCGATATTAAAAGCAATAAATGTTAAAGGATCTGGCTCAAGATCAAAGGGGTATAAACAAAATGATTGGTAAATAAAAGTCAAAATTAAACCAAATATTACAAAGATACCTAGATACAGATGAACACCTGGTAACAAATTTGACAGCTAATATTAAATTTGGAGGCCATTATTATTGTCAAAACCCGGTTGTCAATACAAATAAATAATCATTCATGGCATTGCGTACGTAAATATTTAAATTGATTAGTATGCGCCGTCCGAGGACACACGGAACATCTTTTCCCATTGCCTTGGCTAAAAAACAACATGCGCAAAGGCAATTCATAGTCTAAAATAGTTTTAACCGTCTTCCTGCTCTTATTGTCTAGTTAAAATGATTTATTTACAATTAAAAATTAAAATGGTTATAGATACCCTTAAATTGAACACTTACCCTAATAACTACTTTTAGGAATATCCCCAGGACGTCTATTGTGAACTTCATTTTGATTTATTCCGGCTTCACTTCAGGAAGACGTTACAAATTTCACTTCGTTTTCACTTCACAGACTGGAAATTTAAGAAAGATGCCAATTAGAATAGGTACGGAGATTTGAAGTACTGTTACGCGGGCATTTTGTAATCGAAACTAACCGAGACCAGCTAAAATTCAAGATCATTCAAAATCTATTTTTAAACGCCGCCCGCAGCTAATACAAACTTGACTTACCATTTTAAAAATCCTGCAGGAGCGGAGTAAATTCTTTCACAAATCATAAATCTTGATATGTTACGTTTGAAAAAGTCGGTTTCGAGAAAAAATATAATATGTACTACGTTTGGTTTTAGTAGAGAGACGGGCGGGTGTGCGCGTGAGCATCGTGGCGAGGCCGAGCGAAGGCGATCTTAATTTAGAAGCGACCGACGCCGAACTACGGATCGGATCTCCCTGGGATTCCATTTTATACTTTACAGCGAAGTGGAAATAGAAAAATTCAAGCAACGCCGGTGGCACGCACATGTGCGGCACACGGAGTGACATCAAAAAAAGAATTGCAAAAATGAAATTTACAGTTTACATACACCGAATGCGTGCCGCATGTGGAGCCAAAGATTATTCGCGGAGAATTGGCTGTGTGAGAAATAATAAATGTAAATTTTTCAATATTTCTCACGGAGAAACATTGAATATACTTACTGTTATTTAAATATATGCGGTACCCTCTTTTCCCCTTAAATGATATGACAGCATCAATAGCATAATGTCATTTGACTAATTTTCATTTTACATAAGCTTTCAAACATTCAGAAAGTCTTTCTAAGTAATAATAATTTATTTTTTGTGTAGGATAGGTTAGATTTGGTTTATGTACACCAGCTGTTTTTCTTTTTTAGGGGCTGAGTTCGTGATTAAAAGATGTCGAGTTCAATCTCCTATAGTGACCCGTCGCCACGCTTTGGAACCGATGAGTTATCTAAGTTACATAGTATCTATGTTATATAACCAAGTTCTGTAGTCGCCAACGCTCTAACGGGGGGATATAACCATGATCCTATCTGACTGGTTTTCCTTGTCACAGCGGCTACGGAGATCAGATGACAGTAGCTTTAATATGGAGCTAGAATGCGATTTTTTAATGACACCGGGTGACTAAGGTTCACCAAAATGTCAGTTTTCATAGAAATTCTGCAATTTTTGTGACTTTTAGTCACCGGGTGAGATTCAAATTAAATGCATGATAATGATAAATAATGCTGATGCGAGTTCGACGCGTGCACCGATGATTTCGTACCACAAGACAATATTTGAATGCTTGTATTTAACAAACTGCCACCAAACAATACATATTATATTTGTGTCATGTGTTTACAAAACAACCCGTGTTAGAAAAAAATGATTGTCTGATGTGGTCACAGCTTAGAAACTACATTAGAAATTAACTTTATTAGTATTTGTTGTTTAAATGCATATACATAATATTGAAGACGAGTAGCGCTAGGCTAGTTAAGTCTAATACAAATTAAGTCTAGTAGACTTACAATCGCCGTATTGAAATCAAACGAGCTGTAGGTATGCCTAAACCCAATTGAACTAAATGGCGCTATAAAAAGGCCGCGGGGAATTTGATCACCAAAAAAAATCTATTACTTTTAAGCTATAAATGCAAATTAAGGTGGATGCGAGCTGTTTTTAAACTTATCGTCAAAACTACCAGCCTTCACTGGTCAATAATGCCAGGCATTATTGACTAATGTTGCCGGTTTAGACTTGTAAAATTGTAACTTGTAACTTCGTGAAACGGGCCACAGGAAGAAACCATAATCGTTTGAACTGTAGCCGTACTGTAGTAAAAATGCAATAGATGGCGCTACGCTTCCTGAGTAAAGCTTCAATAAAAACAGATTAGCGCTCCATAACTTATACCCCGCTCATAATATGCAGAAATTCCAAACCAGTGCTACCTAGCATGAACCTTCAGGATACGTATTATACTGAGGGTGGCCAACTGTCCTCTATTTTACAGGACGTCCCGTTTTTCATAAGAAACATACAGGACCGTACCATACCAAAAACAACTTGGTCCCGTATTTTTCTATGAATCCTGTAATTTTAGATCATATGTCCTGTAAAATGAGTACTAGAGTTGGTCGCCCTAATTAAAATTATACTTATGACTCACACGTAACTCAGTGCTTCTTTCGCCTACTGCGGCCCTAACATGACAGCCCAGGTTTAGTTTAACCCCTCCCTGCGTCTCTGTCTAACTAGTGTCATAAGAAAGGGACGCCAAAAGACATAAACTTAACCTTGGCCAGTCATGTTAGGGCCACTGGGCTAGTTAGAAAGAGACGAACTAAGTTATGTCGCAAGTTAACATACCATATACGTCGTACCGTATACCTATACGTCGAGAAGGTTCGTACTAGTTGACAATAAAGGTTTTTTTTTGTATTTTTACTGTACTTATGTTTTTTTATTTACTTTTCAACATTTGTAATTTCTGTAGACAGCTAATCTTTGCCGCACTACGTGGGACCATTGAAACAAATTGATAGTCGTTTATGGACACAGTGTGCGTTATTATGGGAGGTACTTACTTAACTGATATATGTACATACACACTCGTAGATCGTTATAATCTATTGTGTACGTAGAGTCATTATACAATATGTAGAGTTACTATAATACGTGTGTTGGTACCAAAGTATATGATAGTATCTCATACAGAATGACAACGCACAGCCCTCCACTAAAATCAGATATCGTAACCCCTACTCCGCGTCGATTCATATTCATCCGTCCTAGATTGTCGATTTTTAGTACAGGGCGCACACATACATGCGTGTTTTTTTTTGTGGCCTGAATGTCTCAAATCGTAGTCCTCGCGAGGTACGGGTGACTACGATCGCTTAGCAAGTAAAATGAATAGATGCATCGTAAGGGTTATAATGAAGATCGAAGGGTCCATCGGCCCGTGCGACGACTCCGGTCGGCAGTTCGAACCACCACCAAAAGTCATCCAGAACGGTGCACCCTTCGATCGTAATTTACTTTACATACATGCGTGTAGAAACGTTAACTTGCTCTACTAGTAGTAACTAGGAAGGTGTATTTTGCATAGCGTGGCCGCCCTGTAATTGAAGTAGGTACTTATGTCATATAGGACATTATTTTTAGTACATAATATTTAGGTAAATGTTTATGCTAAAACTTGCGCCAGGAAAATGAGAATCCAAGATTTAGCCTCTACCAGTACCTTCACCGATTAGGTGTAACATAAAATTGTAGTAGGAAAATCGTGAGTGATGAAAAGCTATCGTATCGACATCATATGCTCATTACACCTGACCGAAGGTTCGTCTGTCTTTTACTCAAAAAAGCGACTACTGAACTAATGTTTACCGTCAGCAATTTGGTTTGCTAATTTAAAGCAATTTTGATTACCATTAGCCAAAATCACGAATAACCTAACTTGATTGTTTATCCCTTTTTTCCAGTGTATAAGGAATACTATTAATTATTATTGCAATCTACGGTTCTAAAAAAAAATTCATTCTGTCTGTACTGATTGTCAACGTGTTTTATTAGGTTTTGGGCCCAGGCCATAATTATTCTGCAAATGATTTCCTATTTTCGTTAGAGTATGTTTAAAAAAAACAACCAACCATTTAAATCTTTATTCCGTTCTTCCTGCTGTTTCTGCAGTTTCAGTAGGTGCTTCAGTTTTTTCTCAAAATACTTTTCAGGGTATTTGGGTATTGGGGACTTGAGGGTTCCCGGGCCGAGTTCCACTCTGGGCTTATTGTTTCCACGGCGTTTGCTTGCTGCTGCGTAGAGTCTTTTGAAGAAATCTCCTACACCAAGGTAATCATCGGGATCAAAGGCAGAATCCTAAGGAAAAGTAAAATTATTTAGATAAAAATGACGACATTAAAAAGACAGCGGATGTCAACTCCCGGTTCTATGAGATTAGAATTTGACGCGGTGCCTAATGCTTCTTTTCTTCCACTCGCCGTGAGTAGTCGCAGAACTGATCTGATCTGATCTGATTAAAAACGGTTTCGAAACCGTCGAGGCCGTTCAAATTGTATTATTACTGTGCTGTCCACTCCACTACCTCATGGTTCTGCCTCGTGTGAAATCAGCATAACATTAGTGCTTACGCACTGCGTCTGATTTTCGAACAAATCTGAAACGAAGTCGTTTTAAATCAGATCAGATCCGGTCTGTGACTACTCACGGCGAGTGGAAAATACGGAGGCGCACGAGGGGGAGGCTAAAGACCGGCAACGATCAACGACTCTCTTGGGGTTGCTGGTTCCCATGGGCGGCGGTGATCATTTTCCATCAAGTTTCCCATAATAATAAAAACTTAAGCATTACATATTCAGCTAACCCTAAGTCTGGTAATACCGCTCTCCTACTCATCATATCGTTATTATTTAAATAGTATTGAGCAAATAAAGATTAAAAGGTCATACTTGAAACACGCCAAAAAATAAAGACTTAAAAAAGTACATCTCTCACCTTAAACATATCCCAAAAGGATAGTTTGTTGACTGCCGGTTGGTTGCTCACTTGGCGAGCTTTGTTGTTAGGCTTTCCCAAGACCACATAAAAACCACTCGTGTATGAAATAATCATTGCAAGAATTAGTATCGTAAAAAAATCTTGATTATTCATCACTGGTAAAGTACAGTTCAAGCGATTTGAGCTAAAACTCCTATTGATTAGTTACATTGCGGCCGGTCTAATCAGCGATCGGTTAGATTTAATTAAAACTCAGGTTGTCTGGCTCCTGAGGACCTAATTATTTTTTCAATTTCCACTTCTAACTGATTATCCACGGGTAAGTGAACGGTACTCAGCCAGCAATCGAAAATCACAGGTTTGAGCAATTGAAGCAGCAGTGAGAACGTCACCAATGAAAGCATCAGAAAAAAAAAAGAATACTTAAATTAGGGTTCCGTAAAGACTACTAAAGACCCTTATAGGCTTAGTAGCCTACGTCTTCCATTCATTTAACCTTTATACGCGCGCCGAGCCATACGCGCGTCTACGCGCGTTCATCTGAACTTAGCCTTAAAGGGCTCTATCTCTTACAAACAAAAATAAAAAACGGGATCCCCATACAAGAAACTTGTTTTATTTTCTTTTTGCTCTCTGCGACGGTTGTACGACTCCTAAGTAAAACATCATAGTTAGTATAATAAAAAAAAACATCGGTACCCTTCCTTCAGACGGCAGTCGGGTAAAAACTGGTCAAGTATTCTGAGTCGAGCCTTCGAGCGTACGCTTAACAGTACCACAAAGTACATAATACTAACAGTACAAACTGGAATTATAAAAAGGAATAAAACAACTGTCAAGTAAGTCCAAAGTATGTCATATTATAATTTTATCTACACACATATCATAAAGGCTAAATAACGCATTCAAAAACCCTAGGAAATGACCAGCATTATTACAACCAATGTCATTATAAGAATTTTCTTGTCTGTGGTAGTAGGTAAATCTGTCCTTTATTGGTCATCACATTACCGATATCTCGTGACTGCTCGTGACGTTATGAATTTAAATTTGGAACAGCTTTCAAAATTCAAGTTGGTCTCTATTCTAGTATCCACAGATATTAAAACAGTTATCGATACGAAACGTCAACTCAGTATGATTTTTTAATTTAAACGCACGACATTTGATCTCGAGTGACATGAAAATAGCAACTTCATTCGTTCGTCTATGGTTTAAAAAAAATGTTCGTCCTGACGGATAGATCGAATCACAGAGTACTTTTTTAATATACATGGTCGCCATTAGTTGTCATTCTTTTTAGGTTTTTTGCTGTTACGATTTTTTGCAGTTATGATATGTGTGTAGATAAAGTAATGTATGCAACTGTATATAATTAGGCCTTAAAACACTCGTGTGATCCTATTATGAAACTCGCTGACGCTCGTTTCATAAAACCACACTCGTGTTTTAAGGCCTCTCATTATATAGCAGTTGCATAAAATACTATTACAACATGTAAGAAATAAATCATTTGAGTTGAATTAAGTATCGCAAGCGCTTTAACTGTGTAAACTTCAAACATAGTTACAAAAATAATTCTGTAATTGCAATCTAAAAGTATTTTCCTCTACATAATATTATACAGTACAGTACAGTATCTGTCACAGAGGCTTACTTTAAATTAATGCCGTACCTGCGATCCTGCGAAGAATTTCAAATTCACCATCCCACCTCCCAATGTATGCAAAGTTGCCAGTGCAAAGAATCAATTACCCTCCTGTCGCCCGCTCCTTATAAATCGCGCGTCCCTGGCTATAAATCTCTAACTACATTATTATGCTTCGAATGCTGGCAACATTATAATGTAACTTTTTACTTTTAGCTTGGCTTAAAGGACTTGGATTCCAGGCCATAAATATTGAAAAAAAAATACTTTTAGCCCTCTATGCAAAAAAGGGTATTTTACGATGAAATAAATAAATAGTGTGGAGTAAAATTGTCATTTATATTTTATTTATCTCCCCCCCCCCCCGTCTGCACCTTAATAAAAGGGGTGGTTGACTGAAATAATAAAAGTTAGCTTGCATATTCAAAAGCTAGTAGTTGAATTGAAGCTGCCTTTGAATCGCAAGCTGGAATTTTTAGGGTTCCGTACGTCCGAATGAAAAATAGAACCCTTGAATAGGATCACTCGTGTGTCTGTCTGTTCGTCTGTCACAGCCTATTTTATCCAAATCTACCTATTGGTACTTTTAAGTTGGAATTCGGTAAACATAAATTTCTATGATCCAAACAAGGACGTGTAACGTAAATACTTAATTGAATTTTGAATATTTTGGTAGTTGGAGTTAAAACGTGTTTATGTGAGACATATCAAATAACAGGGCTTATGACTAGGATCTTCGATATATTTTTAAAAAATAATTCGTTTTAAGTTTATTAAAGAAAATAGTCAAAAAATATTAAGCCCCCCAACATTGTTGCGTACATATAAACATTTCAGTCAGAATTTACGGGCGAACATGTTATTCAACAGCAATTTTAAGTTTGTTCCTGTATTCATCCTAGGGAACTGCACTCAACTCACACAATAATGTCCGGTAATTGTTTTGATTAATACAAGTTATAAGTTATTACTACGGCTGCATTAATATTAGATATTGTTAATGGCCGACTCACACCGGATGCGTACGCATGCAGCTACCTGGAGCCGTGTTGCATTACGCAACGTGTACGCAACTGGTGTGGCCCGGCCTTAAGGCCGGCATAATTTGTAAAGCGGTGGCCTAGCACGCTAGCTTTTATCGATAACATAAAGCATATAATATCACTCTCTAACCAGGGGGCCTAGCACGCTAGCTTTTATCGATGACATAAAGCATAGAATATCACTCTCTAACCAGGGGGCCTAGCACGCTAGCTTTTATCGATGACATAAAGCATATAATATCACTCTCTAACCAGGGGGCCTCGCACGCTAGCTTTTATCGATGACATAAAGCATTTATCCCGTTCTAACCAGTAAGCGTATGCGAAAGGGACGAATGCTTTATGTCAGCGATAAGCGCTAGTGTGCTAGAGGGGCTTTCTGCGTGTGCGACAGGGACGGAAGCGTTCATGTGCGCAATAAACGTTAGCGTGCTACTAGATTAAGTTCGACCCACTAATTGCTTGACCACTTTTGAACCCTATGCCTTTGTAATACGGTCTAAAAGACGTCAAGGTATTTCTTGGTTGACTATACTTAAATATCAGTGCCTAGGCGACCGAGCTCTGTTCAGGACAGATGAAAATGTAAATTAAAAAATTAAATTAAAATTAAAATTCATTTATTTCGGATAACAATAGATCCAAATTAAATTAAACAAAAATAAAAAATAAATTAAAATAGTTACAAGAAGAAGTCAAATCAGAAATCAGTCAATGAATTTTCGCGAAAATTAGACCCAATAGATCGATCTATTTTTCAGTCCCATAACCAAAACACCTAGGTATTGAAAATTAAGAAAAGTATAATAGTTAAGAGATCTCAATTAACTATACTGAACTTAATGAAATTTAAATTTGTGTTTAAAACATATCCAGGTAAGTAAGTAAATAAATAATATCGCAGCAGAAGCAGTGTCGAAAGTCAAGAGATCTTTGCGTGTTCAAATATCTTTGAACACCTTTATCGCTCCGTATCGTATTTGACGGCCACCAACTGTATGTACCGTACCTTGTTAGTTTTTCAATAAAGTTTCCTCATGTTCGTGGTTAGGGTGACCAACCCTCATTTTACAGGACATAGGATCTAAAATTACAGGATTCATGGAAAAATACGAGACCAAGTTGTTTTGGTATGTTATGGTCCTGTATTTTTCTTATCAAAATATAGAACACGGCCAAAATGATAAGTGAAAAACGTGACATCCTGTAAAATACAGGACAGTTGGCCGCCCTACTCGTGGTCTTTACACATCAAATCTGTTGGACTGTATGAGCACAGATCCTTTTGCCCTTCTCAGATGAGACAAACTAAAAACACAATTGTCACTGTCAGTAGTGTCAGTCTGCACTTGGCAGTTAGTCTGTCCTCTGTATTGTCATTGTCAATTCATTCACCATCCAATTGAAATAACGCCGGCCGTTGCTCATTAAAAACGTTGAAAATGTCTGCTTTTCATGGATTTCCCGAATTACCGGGACCAGAGGAGACGGCTTTTTGTAAACTAAACGAAGTATATTGCTGTGGCGATAGCCGATACGGGAGTGTAACAACATTTACGAACACTGTAAGTTTAACCTCTTAATGCGGCAAAAAAACCAAAACAACAATGTCTATAGGTCGCTAATTGTTTCCTCCTTATTTCAGACTAAGAAACACCCCGTTATTAACGTGACAAGAGACTTGCATCACCATCGGGTGACGGACGAAAACATTTCCATGTACGTCGATGTTGATGACAATTTGTTGAAGAAAATAACGAGCGTGTGGTACAACCAGGGGTTTTTAGAGGCTTTAAGTCTAGCAGCGGACCCTAGCGTGAATCGAGAGAACCCACTCTTATCTGTGGCTGCCTCATACATATTAAAAGTTGCGAATGTATTCACTGCCTTTCATTACTTCATGCAGCCTCATTTGAAGGACATAGGACCTAAGATTGTGTCAAATTATTCTAGAACCAGAAACTGGGGCAGTGCTCCTATTAAATGTCTAGCATGGCATCCACATACAACTAAAATAGCTGTAGCAACAACAGATGACAACATAAGGGTGTATTGTACGGAAGCAGGGTTTGTGCCCATGTTGAAGTGTAAAGCACAAGGGCACGTGTCCTCGTTAAGTTGGCGACCATTTTCGGCATCAGAGATAGCTGTCGGGTGTGAGCAGGGAGTTATTGTGTGGACAGTGGACCCCAATTCAACATTCACCAAACCATCATCGAGTAATGCTGTCGTTTTAAAACAGTAAGTTAAATTTTTTACTTTTGTTGGTGTTCCTTGTGGTTCATGCTTACAGTTGTTTTTTGTTTTTGTAAAAGGAAACCAAATAATTGTTGTTTAGTAAATTTTATGACAATTAAATTGAAATTATAATTATATTTTAAACATTAAATACCTCAACAACTGCTAAGCTATTTGCTATTAAACAACCACCATAACATAACAAGCTTTTAATTATTAAAAAAACCGCAATCAAAAGCAAAAATACGTCAGACAAACTGATACATACACTGACTTACAGGTACACAATTGAATTAATATCTTTTGCTATTATTACTAAGTATAACAACCCTCTTTTTCAATCAGATATTAAACACAAAAAGTCTGAAACAAAGCTGTCATTGAAGCTTACAAAGGCAAAAGAGCACCTCACTAACTTTAGAAATACCTCTGTTTATAAACTTCTTACTAAATCTATTGCAGCAGACTTTACTAACCCTCATAAAACCTCACATTCCAGACCCAACCACAGCCCTGTGACTGATGTCAGTTGGTCTCCGAACGGTGACCTCCTCATCAGCTGCTGCGGAGCTGACACCTCCATGCTGGTGTGGGATGTCAGTATGGAGACAGCAGTGCCACTGAGACGAGTAGCTGGTGGCGGCATTGTGTTCTCCCGCTGGTCGTTTGATGCTAGCAAAGTATTTGCAGCCACATCTTCAATCATATTCAGGTATTTAGCATATTTATCTCGCTATCCTTGCTTTTTAGGGTTCTGTACCTCATTAAGAAAAACGGAACCCTTATAGGATCACTTTGTTGCCCATCTGTCTGTCTGTCTTTGTCAAGAATGTGTGGAGGTATCAAGTAGAAATTAATATCAAATACTCAAGTCTGCAGTCCCTTAGAGCCGTGAAAAATCAAACTTCTAAGTCAAAGGAATCGAAGGATACGGCCGTTTATGCAGCATGTTTCACACATTTGCAAGGCACTCAAAAACCTATGGGGTACTTCCCGTTGACCTAGAACTATGAAATTTGGCAAGAAGCAAGGTCTCACAGCACAAATAAAATAATAAATCCAAAAACCGTAAATTTGTAAATAGACAAAAAAAATTTTTTGGTCATACAATGCAAAAATACGATAGGTACTAGATGTTGTTGATGACGGAACCCTCGGTGCGAGAGTCCGACTCGCACTTGGCCGGTTTTTTTAAATGAATAAAGAATGATCAGAAAGTGACTATCATTGTTTTGGGAGACATGCAGAATCCAGTTCATGAAGCATTCTGCTGCCCATGGCCAGAATCCTGGCCAGCGAAGAAGTGCTTGACAAACCTGTACAATTGTATAGTATGGTCTGACAGGAGAAAGGAGAACAGCACTGTGTTCAATACTCCATTAAACAGGCTAAGGCGAGCTAAATACTATTTTACTTAGTGTGGGTGCATTCCATTCCAAAGTGTATTAAATCCTCCTTTATTGCAAGAGATTCGTCTTTGTTATTCCTTTTAGATCACACACCTGATCATACCATACTGTACCTATCCGACTTACCATACATATTTTTTCCTGCTATAGTAGCACGCTAGGGTTTATCGCAAACATAAACGCTTTGGTCCCTCTCGCACACACATACTGGTTAGAACGGGATAAATGCTTTAAAAACGATAAAAGCTAGCATGCTAGGCCCCCTGGTGTGTCAAATATAAACCAAGGGCTAGCAAAGTAATTGACGAAATCCATTTCGACCTAGAGCATCGAATAAATTATAGAACAAGAACAGTAGTCTCTCTTCAAACCAAAACGGCGCATCGTTTATGTATAATCATCGTTTATGTTTTTGTATTCTGTGTCTGTTTAATTTTGTTTTTTTTTGTGTATATTTGTTAAGTTTCTTTTGTTATTGTCATGTTCTTTTTTCTCTAATTGTATTTTTCTGTTTGTGTTTTAACAATATAGGTGCCTTGGTGCTTTGTACTGTAAGCCTATATTGTGGTTATAAAAATAAAAATAAAAAATAAAATAAAAATAAAAATAAGAAGCGTGCCACTGTATGCCGCTCTGTTTATTGTATAACCCGTATTCATTCACACACTCGGCTACTTTATTTCCTTGGCCCCAATGCAGGGGTGCACCGAACGTTTTATACTTTCACAAAGTGGGCCGCACCTGCCTAGAGATGGGAAAATAACCCTTTACCAAAAGATTTTGTTTCCTTCATTTTCAGTGCCTAACAAAATATACTGTAGTGATTACACTCTCGGCGTTACACTCTCTCGCTCACTGGAGTAGTCAAAGTTAAAATATCTTTACTCAGATTAGGCTTGCAGGAAGCACTTATGAATGTCATGATGAGAAGGAAACAAGGAACTGTTTTTTTAACCCTATGTAATCATATTTCCAGGGTGTGGGACACGAAACAATGGGTTCCGGAGCGATGGTGCGCGCGCGGCGGCCGCGCCGTCGCCGCGTGCTGGGGGCCTGAAAACGTGCTCCTGTTCGCTGCCAAGGGAGAGCCCATGGTGTACTCTTTGAGTAACGCTGGCCTCTTGAACGGTAACTACGCTAGTTTGAAAAATAGATGAATTTATACAGGATTCGCGATTGTGATCAGCATCAGTCTTACACACCTCATTATTGTTACTGATCCTTTACCATGATATGCCTATTTACGTGAAACAGTCACAATAGATTTTTTTCTCATTACTTTTATTTGATTAGAACATTAATCATCATTATCTATGTTCTATGTACTAAATGATCACCCTACCCTAGTACTTGTATTTTTCATTAATTCCATAGAATAGAATACTTTTATTTGTGGAACATAGGTATACAGAATAGATCTTAAAGATATGACATTTAGGAATCTCTATGTTTTGCCATTTAGGCATACAAATGTTTTGTTTCCCTTAACATTCAAGGTTTTATTATTTAATATAGTCGACCAAGTAATTGCTTGATCACTTTTGAACCCTGTACCTTTGTAATACGGTCGAAATGTCGTCAAGCAATTTCTTTGTCGACTATACCTACCAATCATGCTTATATTATTTTCATGCACCAGTTAGTAATTAATACTTTTATACCTTTAAAGGCCTATACCGGAATCGTATGCGGCAGGGCTCCAGCTCGCTCCGTAGAGCTGCGTTACCTGTACGCAACGGAAGCATGTGCCATCACAATATGCATAATTCCATACATTACAAGCGGCGCGTGTACACGCACGTCCGGAGCCGTGCTGCATACGGATCTGGTGTGGCCGGGCCTATAGTTTTTGATGTCCAGTACCGTACTATCCTATGTTATAGCTGCAAGCTAGAGTTAGAATGGACTTTAAGACCATAACCTCCTTCTATCCCCAGGCGCCAGAGCAAGCAAAGCACTTCCAGTCCTGGACGTGACTAAGGTGGAACTGCCATCAGGCGAGGCAGTCGGGGGCCCCATCCTGGACATGTGCTGGGACCCCTCGGGGCGCTACCTGGCGCTGATGTTCGAGGAGTCGTCGCTAATTGCCGTCTTCTGCACCACCAATCTGATGATGCAGCTTAAGATAACACCATGGTGCGTATTATTTCGGTGTGGTAAAAATCGCAGTATACACAAGCCTCTGTGGGCATAAGTTACCTAATAACTTTTGAAAAACTAGGCCAGGCTCTGTAGATTCTAATATAGACTTGAACAAAAAAATATAAGACTCTCGACCCTATTCTGTTGCCCATAGGAAAGACATTTGTGACCTTAATTCGGATTACGACCGACCCTGTTAAATTTTGGCATGTGGGTTCTTACTATTCTAAAAGGGTTTTACTTCTTCAGACATAAATATGTTTTTAACCTTTTCAATGCCAAGGACGCCTAAAGGCGTCGTTAACTGTCGTGATTACCACGCCACCTACCCATATAGTCGTCCGATTGCACGGTGTAACTGCGTCCTAAGTTCATCATCCACTTAAGATTCAAGTTCGCGTTTGACATCATAACGACATGTCGCGTCAGTGACAACTTGTCTATGTATGAATCGATGGCTTTGAAAAGGTCAATAATGATCTATAAGACTTTAACATTTTTTTTTGGTTTGTGAGTGTAATAGCATATTGGTGCACTTGTAACGTTAGTGGTATAGCCTTCCTCAAAAACCAACCGTTTCTTTGGCAGCTGCTTCGTATGCGGTCTCGAAACGGAAATCCCTTCCACCATGGCGTTCCAGCAGAACTTCCCCGACGGCGCCTGCCTCACCATCGCGTGGTGCAGCGGCCGTGTGCAGCATTTCCCTATCGTCTACTCGGACGGGTATTAACAAACACAGTGGTGACCTGCGGCACGGCAGTTGCAGTCGTATATCCCCTACCAATTTATACTGCTAGGTAATGCCATCTGCCGACGCAGAACTTGCCGTCGGCCGTCTGCCGTCGCCGTGCGGCACGAAATCGCACGTTTGCGTCAACTTAAGGTTTCCGCTTACTAGACCGGAGCATACCATGACCGTAACTGGCCCGGCACAGATAAAAAAATAGACGCCTGTACTCATGGACCCACACGCGTTTGTTTTAAACGGCGTGACGCACCGTATGGTTGGTACAGTCGGCCTCAGAAGTCGCTGGACACTTAGGAACCCTGTTGTAGTAACATATGAAATAATCATAAATAACAGTTGCTCGAATGCGTCACATTGCAGACAGCGACTAGGTACTAAAATGTTCAGCTACTTCTAAGGCTGACCGTACCCGATCTGACGTCTGCAGTTAGCAGAGGCGTATTTAAAGATTTGGCGCCCCGGGCTATTTAGCTTTGGCGCTCAATTAAATGACGACAAAGTATTTCATTTTAGGCGCCCCGGGCCATGGCCTGGATGGCCCTAGGGTAAATACGCCCCTGGCAGTTAGTGGTTCAATTTACGTTCTTGAGTTCCTTTAGTGCGTTATACAAACGAAAACAAACAAGGATTACTAAAAGCATATGTCGGAACGGTTACGGTCTTAGTATGATAAGGTCTAATGGGCGGAAACCTTGTCTCGTTTGCGCTGTACGCATTGACTGATAAATCTGACTTTGGCGTTAAACTTGTGTTCCGGATATATGCATCCGTAGCGTTAAAACGGTTAAATAATGTCAAGATTTTGTGGAAAGATCGTTTACATCTATCACAAGCTCAATTCTCACTATAGAATAGACATGAATGCCAAGTTTAAATGTAAAAAAATAATAATAAGGAAATAGCATTTAAGTCAAACACTGTAAATATTTTTTTATTCAATATTAATAAAAGAGTCGAACAAATTTAAACAGTTTATCACATTCAGCGTTAAATTACCCTTATAGGCGCTAACTAGAAGTAAACCAGTTGAATAGTAGTGCAGCGCTCGCGCAGATCCTAAATGAAGCGCATCAGATTTTTTACGCAAGGCTGCGCGCGAGCGTAATCTTGGACCAGGGCCCCTATTCTGGGTTCATGCGAGATTCATCTCGCACGAGAATAACTGTCAAATCCCAAGGAAATCTGTCATTTTTGACGTATGTGGCATGCGAGATAGCGTCTCGCATGACCCGAAAATTGGGGTCCAGCCGAAGTACAGCGTGCAGGTGTTAAGAGGAGTGTGAACGCAGCCCCAAAAAGCGCTCCCCATACCAACGGCGATAACGTTTTCCACCCTCTAAACCTATAGCAATGTTTTTTTAGTATATTGTCATTACGCCTTAGAACTAGGTTTGTATGTTTTAATTTTTTTAATATTCTTCATAGATTGGACAATAATTGCATTTTAGGAGTTTCATTCAAAACAAAAAAGCGTCAATATTGTTAAAACTATTAAGTATTTATTTATTAAAAAAATCAAAACAAACATACCTAGTTTTAGATACTTTAATATATTTATATCAAATTTGATAATGAAGTAGATAAAGTTTGCGCCGCCCCTTTGGATGTTAAAGTCGTCGTTTTCTCCAGTTTTCTTTCAATTTAACCTAGAATTGTCATGTTTTTAACGTGACCAGCGTGCTGTACTTGTGATATTTTCTCTTTCTGTGATTCCAATATCTTTTTTTACCTTCATTGTAGTTTTTTCGTTCTCTGTATTAATTAATCTTACTGGATATTCTTTTGTTTTACTTGTGGTTGCAACTTCTCTCGCAGGAACATAATATGTTGTTCTGGTGACGGTAAAATTTAAGTATTTATCAAGATCGAAGCTAGCCTTAGATGTTTGGTATCTATTATAGCCTGTGGCGTGTTTATTTTCTTCTCGTTTTATCTTAGGTTCAGTTACAGACTTCCTTAACGATTCCACACCATCAAAACCTAGCTCAAGTTTAACATGAATACTATTTTTATCAAAAGATTTTTTTACCGGTCCAAAATTGGACCGCCTGGTACCATTACCGTTGCACGTTTGAAAAACTGTGCACATTTTATTACTATAAATACTTTGAAGATTATCAATCTCGATGCCCATAGTTGTAGTTATATCTTGTTTAACAGTTAATCGCAGTTTAGCATCCAAAGGCTTCAGTTGAGCCTTTAAAATACTATCAATCAATTTTTGGACACCATTGGCAGTCGTTTTAATATAATTTTTGACAGCAGTAGCTTTTGTTTGAGTACCATTGTATAAATCCAATACCAGTTTGTCAATTTCTTGTTTGTATGTTTTCCTGATTTTTCTATCTATTCCTTTATTTATATCCTTCATTAGAACTACGAATGAGCGTTTTTCTTTGCTAGAGGCTGTGTTGACATCTCTTTTATACATCTCTTCATAATTCTTAAACGCTATGTCAACTGTCTCTTTAATATTAATGTAATAATCATTTAAAAAGCTTTTTAATTCTCCACTGCAAACCGTAACGTACCCGCATAAATTGTCACTAGTTTTACTTTTAGGACGTTCCCTTAGACCTTCTCGTTCACTTACAATCTTAAACTTTTTAGGATCAACATGAGATTTATTTTTATCAACGATCTGACATTTCACATTATATCGATCGTTGAAAGTATTAAGCTCGTCGTGAATTTCGAAAAAGAATTCTCGAAGTCTTAAAAGGAATAAAAAAACTTCTTTATAGTCCGACCCATCCTGAGTGTTCCTCGTTGCCAGGGAATACCGGTCTATTAGTTCTTCCCATTTCTTTCTCCATGACACTATCATTGAATTCCTATCCATTTTAAGTAATTTACCCTGGTTGCGGAACTGTTCTTTCTTCTCAGCGCGATTCCTCCAAGTGCATTGACTGCTCAGCAACTGATCAATCAGTTCATCTAAAGTTTTGGTTACTAGAGTCTTAGCTTTATCCGAGATAGGTTCCTTGTTTAACACTTCCGCCACTTCATTTTGGAGCTTCTTATATTTCTTGACATGATCTTTTATGGGTTCTGGGTCTGGTTTTTGATCTCTTAAAATGTTCTTATTTGCGTCGGGAAAAGGCGAAAATTCTATTATTGTCGTATCTCCACCCTCTTCTTCGGAATCGCTACCGATGGTTTCTTTGTGTGAATTTACATCGAGTATTGGTTTCAGTTTATTGATGTTTTTTTCTATTGCATTTTGGATATCTAAATCTTCAGCCATTTTAGTACGTCTAACCTCTTCGAGTCCAACTTGAAAGGATTTAACGAACGGGCCCACGTACTTATTTATAATGTTAGATATGATCATGGAGTCAGGCAAGCGGCTACGCATGGTCTCGTCAGCAGTTATGATAGTGGTAGCGAAGAAAATAATCGCTGTAAGAATTACAACTGAAACAAAAACCACAGTTTATATTATTTTTTTCGCATTAGAAAGAACATTCGGGCAATTCCCGAGTGAGTAGAGAAGTCACATTCGAGATGTGTCAAAAAGAGCTCCCTTCAAAATCTAAATTTTTTGACAAGTATCGAATGTGAGATGAATCTCTATGAACGTCCGTGAACTACAAGGATAACTACCTACCTATAATACGCACGAACACTATATACGCACGAATATATAAACTAGCGTCCCGCCCCGGCCTCGGGTACAATCACGATGTAACGTTTATAAAAACCTTCCCTAAAAAAAATTCCAAATGACAGTGAAAACCGTATCGAAATCCGTTGCGGGGTTTAGGAGAAGGCGGCCGAAGATATACTATAACGATTTAGGACAGTCAGGAACGAATAGCGACTTTATTTTATACTAAGTAAAGAACATAAAGATAAAGATTAAGGTATTTACCTCTTGCCGTCGTCAACATAAACTTCGTCATATTGATACTTAATTCGAAAGCATTTTACGACTGTTTACAGCACCGGACGTTATTTTCTGAAAGTGATTTTACGATGCCTCGTTACAAGAGTTGCAGTTGTAAATTTGTTATTTTATTACTCTCGTAATGGAATATACCGAGTTGCTTTACTTTTGGAAAAGTTGGTTGGTGCATTCAACTGTAATTGGTAAAACTGGTGATATTATCATTTACCGAAAAAATGTTAGCGTCTTTCAATAAGAGGTCAGTGTTTTGTTTGGTCTTAGGTCGGCCAATCGGAGCGCAGCGATCGCCGGAGTGAATTTTTGGAAATCGTTTTTGTAAAATGTCGACACCTTATAATTAAATTGTAACTGGCCGATGTCTGTACATCGGTGATATTTAAGAGAAATAATTTAAAGGATCTTTATTAGACCCATAGACGCCAAAACAATTATCTTTAGACTTTTTGTGTCTGTAGTCTATGTTTGTACGATCATCACGCCACAAATGGCAAGTTGGCTAAAATTTTCTACTATCGAATTTTTAAGACTTCGTTACAAGATTTTTTTTTCTATGATCACTATTTAATGAATTATCGGGAGTAGAAAAACGATGCAAGGCAAGACCCGTGAAACGGTCCTTGCAAATCAGCTCTAGTCACGATTCGATACTTTAGCTAGTAAATGTATAAAGCGTGAAACTAAAATTGAGTTTTTTATAGTAAAAAAAGCGTTTATATAATAAATAAATATCTTGGGACCATTTACACCAATTGACTCAGCCCCAAACTAAGCAAGTTTTGTGTTATGGATACTAGACAACGGATAAACATACTTATATAGATAAATACAAACTTAAATACAAATAACATCCATGACTCAAGTACGAACATTCGTGTTCGTCACACAAATATTTGCCCATACCAGGATTTGAACCCGGGACCTCTTGCACAGGAAGCAGACACATATGGTAACTCCCTTAACAAAACTTGTCTTATTTTATTTCAGGGTTCAATGTGTATTTTTGTGGCTTTAGATACATTCGCCAATGTCAAAGTTAGGATGAGTATTATTTGAATCAGCTAATTTAAACTTTTTTTAAATATTTTTTTTGCCTTTGATATGTGCTATATTGAGCTGCCATTATGTATAGGTATGTATTTTCAAAGTAATTTTTAAGCCATATTATTTCAAAAGACGATGTATAACAATTTTACACTTTCACACCATTTGGTTTAAGGTGTCAAGTACCCAATTGCTGCACGAATTTGGATGCGGTTTTCAGTATTGGAGGTCTATCTTAAAATCTAGTGCATGTTTCAAGGCATGCCGCCTAGAAACCGAGTTAGATACCTACCTACTTCCAAATGTCATGAGTGCGAAGCCGCGGGCTAAAGCTATAGTAAATAATATTTTCTTTGTAGGGCTTCATGCTCATTAAAAACAACATTCAAGCAACAGCATTTTTATTAACAAAAAACATAAATTGTGTCATACATAATCTTACACATATATCGATACAGCTGTAGACATGTAGGACAGTTAGCAAAAGCCCACATATAATTAATACTAGTATTGCAACATTGGTATCACTTGCATTTTAGAAAAACCTAAAAATATTCTTTAATTTAAATATTTTTCTTAACCATATAAAATACTATAAGTTATTTTGGCTACCCAAAGTTCCAATAAACATTTAAAGCCGATATAATTTCACATTGTTTTGGTCTACAATAAATTTTAATTTAAAAATGGTTAAGCAGGTAAGTAAAGTGTCTAAGAACATATTTTACATATATTTTTCGATTTTAAGTATGTTGCAAATCCTTAAGTACGATTACATAACGAAATTCACGATTCGCAAATACTTTAAATATCTCTAAAATATAGTAAAATTATCAAAACTGGATATAAAAGGCTATTAAAATAAAGTAATAACAAGTTAAATTATATATTTACATCTGAATACAAATCTCTAAAAAAAACTACGATAACTTACAAATATTTTCTAAAAACGAAAAGTTTTGTAATTAAGTTGTTCTTGAACATTAATTTAGCGGCGAATGAGAAAAATTTAATCAAAATTCTCCTTGAGAAGAATTTGGACTAAATTTGGTGAGTTTAGTTTATACGGACCACTATTTTGACTTAATTAGTTGACGTGCCTCCTTGTATACAATGTTTTATGGCATTTTTATCAATAGCCAATATATGTATAAATAATTCCTTATCAAGCTCTTTTATCGTATGAATGAAGAAACTGCTTCGTATTATAATTTGAAACTCGAATGTATCAATCAATATACATCAGAGTATTTTTACAAGTATTTTTTGCTCGTTCTAGATCATTATTCCCACTTTTTTCTTCATCATATTTAAAACGCAATTCGCCTCTAGGCTTTCCCAATACCTATCCCAAAATTTTGTTACCTATTGCACTGTTCTTTGTCATTTTTTTCTATGTTATTTTGAGCATATATATCGATAAAGTTAATTTCGGGGCTCAAGGAACATAGTCAATGCTCACCTATGTTGAGCACAAGCCCCTTTGGACAGGACGATAGTCTTAGCCCCAGGGCGTACGGGCTTATTATAATCTAACTATAGCTATTCAAGTAAGTTGAGCTTGCTATTTGTCTTGCGCAACTGCGCTCGCCACGGTATTATTTTTGCGTCTACCTCATCTTCTTCATGTTTTCCATTTGAATGTCCTGCAAAAAAGAATGTTAATTTTACAACAGTAATAACATAAACGACTCATACATCCCTAAGTGGCTTGTTAACAAGCAAAATGTTGAATTTTACAAGAATCTCGGAGCTTTTTGTTTAAATTCTTTGGATCAAATTGTTTCTAAGGATTAACGTTATAACTACGCTTCAAAATTCAAGTAGCAAATATAACAATACCTTATTAAAATAAATTAGAAAAAAAAACGTTTAAAGGATTTGATAGCAATATGTATTGAAACGTGTACAATATAAATGAGATTGCAAGCTAATATATTTATGGCTTAAGTTAATTAGCTGCTTTTTATGGGGGGTTTAAGCTGTAAGCACGAGGAGACTGGGTTTGAGTTCAACTTTGAGAACTTCATCGTTGTCCCTAAGGAGATGGTGACGTAGGCGGTAAATATTTAAAAAGCTATGGTATCATAATAAATTGTATGCAACAAATACAAGGCAAAAGTTAAATCGTTGTGATGTTTTAAAGTCTTTTTTTTTACTGTTCAAATTACTGATGGTAGAACATCAGACAATACTGGTATTTAATTAATTAACTTTGATCAAGGCCTATGTCCAGCGGAGTGTGGTAAATGAATGTATTTTGTTCAAGATTTTTAATGAGATCAGAATGGCAAATTATAACGGCTGAGGAAATATCAAAAGAAATGAATCATGATCAATGTTTCTATTAATTTAATCCTACATTATTCTACCTCTCTCTTAACCTTTTGAACACTTGTTCTAACTTGACCTTGACCTCTGAGTGTATTTTTCAAAAGAGGAAAACTTAAGGCAAAGTACAGCAGTCTATTATCGTACTGCTTTGAAATGTTGCAAATTTTCAAACATTTTGTGACTTATCTCATAAGTGGTACGAATTAAGTTAAACAATATTAAGTCCATCAGTTCTTTTGAAGTTTCCTTAGCCCTGTTAGTAAAGCCTTATCCGAAGCTCACCATTACAATGCTCAGTGGTCAGTTTGGCCTCCGAGGGCGCCCTCATGGGCTGCGCCGGAGTGTCGTAGCAGAGCGAGATGTTGTCTATAGAGACGGCGCGTTGCGTGCCGCTCGGGTATGCCCGCCACTCGCCGTTCGTCGTCCCGTTGGGTTCCTCCACTTTTGGGGTGTATAAGGTTTGCCTGTAAGGTTAGACGGTTAGGTGGTTTCTTGTCTAATCTTTGTTTTTCATTACAATGTGCAAAATGATTTGAAAAGGATAAAATGTTTGAATCTACTAGGTTAAAATAAACTAACCTTGATTACAATTAGGGAGCTTTGTTACAGTAATAATAAATAAATGTGTTTTTAAATACCACAGGGTTCTATTTTGGGATCTACTCTCTTTCTAATATCCAACAAATGGTCAACCTTACCGCTTAAACCCAATTCTCTAGATTCAATGGAAAAGGGCTGCCTCTTTTAAACTGCCTGCGCAAGATCGTGGGTTTTGGGCTTAAATAACTGGAATTACCTCAACCGATTCTCCGCTTCCTCTCTTCTCGCAAGCAATTGTCTCTTCCACGCAGGCACGGCGGCCGCGCGTCTTCTCTCCGCTTCTCCAGCTAGCTCCCTCTCAAGGTCCCTCCTGGCCTTCTCAGCAGCCCTCCGCGCCAGCATTTGACGTTTCCACGCCGGTATGACGTTCCCTGCCGCATCGCGCTCTGGCACCTGTGGACAACCCTGCGTCGACCAGCCGCGCTTTGATTGATTGTTCTATGTAGGGCTGATTCAATTTAGTTCTTGTTTTTACAAAGCTGGAAGCGTTAGGCTATTATTTTAAGCGTTCGAGGAGTTTATAGCATAGTTTTTTCCTCAAGGTTGTTTTAGTAGTCGCGGGTAAGCTTGTGTCGTTATGATACAGTGGGGGGTATTGAATCAACCCTAGTTTGGAAGGTTTTGCAGAATGGATTGTTAATACAAAATTAAAGGAAAGTAAAGTCGAGGTGATGTTTATAATTGAGGTATTTACAAAAATTGTTGCTAAAGAAGAGATGGTTATAGAAGTGCAATGGAAAAATGTACACGCTACCATTTTACTGCATAATCCGTGTAGACTTTCAAATCTCGATTAATTGTTGACACTAAATATAACTTTTTGCTTCAAGTTGCTCTATATTTTTGGAATTTTTTACTTATGACTTTTACGAACTTATGTCCCACGTAAGGCAAATACTTCATAAGGTAGAATATATTCTTCTTAGGCATCGAAAAATATCTACCGAAAATTACTAACGCAAGAACCCTTTAACGGGCGATAAAATTTTCACCGGACATGCCCTTGCGACACCTAAACAAAAACTATATGAAATTTGTCTTATTTATAAGACTACGGTGTAATGAACTGCATAGTTTAAGTCTTAAACATCAGACAATGGCGGATGAGAGGTTAAAGAGACGTGCTATTCAATCCTGTGACAAATAAAAGTTATAAAAACTTGGAGAAAAACCTATCTAAAAGAAACTAAGCCACCAACTCCTTCCTTTATAATTGTGCAAAGCTCATGCTCCCACAATCTCGTGCACAAAGGATCGAATATCCCGTTATGGTCACGGTCATCAACCAGACATCGCGTGTGATGCAACACCAACCGCGGAAGTAGCGCTCCGTTGTGGCTAATAACGGTGCCGTAATGTAACATCTAGCTTGGACGTTATACTTAATCTTTCCGTCTCCCAGATACAACCATCAACACAAATGAGGAATGGATAGTTTTGTTTCTTATCGATTGCATTTGATTTTTTAATTAACACTTTCACTGTAACTTATTAAGAAAGTACTCGCTATAAAAAGACATCGGTCGTAGTTAAGGGGATGACAGTTACAGCCAGCATTAGCTTGGCCCCACGTGATTTCTTTACCATTTCGTTTACCTTCCTACTTTATAAAAAAAATTGCATCGAATTTTAAGATCATGTTTTAAGTGCCTCATCGCGTGACTCTGCCTACCTTTTTCTTTTTTAAACCTAGCTACTGTGCCTTTGACAACTGATTCTATTCCGTACTTAGGGATGTTGCGAGTTACTTGAATATTCGGGACCATGGCCGGTCTTAGAGCATCCATACCATGGCCGGTGCAATAAGACCGAAACGTCGAAGTAAATAAATAAATCCCTGTTTAAGAAACAAATACCATTGAGTCATTCGAGCATTGAGCTTCCGTTTAGAACTATTTTGACGAAAGTGAATATCACTTCCAAGTGTTTTTTTGCACCGTGGTTAAAAAATTACCCCCCGAGATTTAACTTATCTCTCCCTGCGTCTCTGTCAAACTAGTGTCATAAGAAAGTGACGGACATAGAGATACACTCAGATAAAGTAAACTAGACTGGTCATGGTTGAGCTACTGGTGAATTGTATTCCAACCAGTTCAAAATTATGTCATGATTCCTTACGTTAATTCAGACTTCCAATTACTAGTACAGTATTATATGTACCTATACTTTTTGCTTTCAATAATTAAAGATGCGAGAATGCGTATAGAGTAATAAGAAAGATGACATTTCCTATTGCCGCAATTAAGTGGTTGGAATAAAAAGTAATCCTAAGCAGGAAAGAAGGAAATACTGGCACTTAGCTCAGATAAAAATGGATGTGTGTTATGTAAAAGTCTAATTAGTGTTTGCGATACCATTGGAAAGTTGTTATTACGGTAAAAGTGAGCTGGGTATTGGAAAACGGTAGAAATCCGGCGAGTATCGATACTCGAACGCTTTTCGATACTTCAAGGCGAGACATCGAGTAAACATACTTAAAATAGGTACTTGAGACGCGTTTGTTTTTAAGAAATTTTGAATGAGTTTACATGCTTATCTTTAGCGGTTTTTAAGAGACAAGTTAAGCTTGGTTTGCGTAAATATTACGCAACCGGATTAGAAATAGAATTTCTCGAGTTAACATGTAAGTAGGTACTAAGTTTGTTTACTTGTATATTATGGTAAGGCGTCACAATTAAGTAACTTAAGTGAGACTTTAAGAAAGGGAACTAGGTAAGGAAATATACTTATTTTTACTTTACATAGTGGTAGCATGCAATATGGCAGGGTTTCCCAACCTGAGGTCCGAAGCCCCATGAGCATCCACACTTACCATAAGGGTCCGACAAAGTTTAATTAAAATTATGAATCATAATTCATAATTTGATGGGCATCCCATTAGTGAACAAAATAGACCCATGTGAGTATTGCAAATAAAATACCAAACAGGGTTTTTTTTATTTTTTAGGAACCGCGGACTAAGGTACCATAAGGGGTCCGTCCTTCAAAAAGATTGGGAAACCCTGCTCCATAGAAACTTGTGATCTATTAAAACAAATTAATGATTATGAGACTTATTTACATGTATGTAGACAATGTAGCGACGAGTGAAGCAACATCATCCGGTTCAACATAATCGTTATGAAACTTTACAACATTAATCTAGATTAATCATGTTCCGAAACTATCTGATTACTTCCTGCTGCTATGGGCATCTAATAAAGATTATAGATGCAAAAATAATATCCCCCTCTTTTTCAAATCGATATAAGGTGGTATAAGTAAAAGCTCGATGTAATTATGACGATGGTGTAAGAAGTCGTACAGTCATCAACAGATACCTATATCTACATAGTCGAAGAGGTCAAAACTACACACGCCTCTATTGTCAAGAAAATTCAATCTTGTGTAGATATGTTGGCCTCTTTGACCTCTTCTAGTGATCAGCTACTTCTGCTGCTTAGTGTGTTACTGGAAAAACTTGCAAAGGATGTTAACCTAATAGCATCAACTTCAGACTAAAATGTTATATATGCTTCGAGGAGACACTGTGTAAGTATATCTTCTCATGAGAGGTTTTTTCTGAACCAGTGGTAAATTTCCAAACATTTTTAGGGGATTTCTGAAAGCCTAGTATGAATAAAGATAATATTTCGACTTTGAGTATAAAATGGAAAAGGATCAAATAATTCCCTATCGCACGTTTGTTTATAGGCGACAATGATAGACGATTGGAAATGTAAAGAAAAAATTGCGTCTGAATTTATACAGAAAACAATGTTTGAATCCACAGAACAATAAAGAAATAGAGAATAGCCTCCTATTCAAAACCATCTTTAACTAAAATGTGTTTTGTTCCTTTCATTCAAAGGCAAACGTCACAATGACAGATAAAAGCGAAACATGACGCAAGTTTTAAAACACTTTGCTGCTGAATGCTATGTAAACGCATTGCGCAAAATAATAAAACATTGTTTGCAATTTCTTTCATTTGATCATAAACATCTTGCAAATGAGAGCCTTATAAAATCTGCCATTTTTGGGCCTTACTGTTATATTGGTTACGTTTCGAATTGGCTTTCGAAAGCGCTGGCGAGTAAAAAGGCGAATTTACTCTAATTAGTAATTACAAATCAAATTAATTTTATTAATTCCACATGTTCAAAGTAAATAAAAGTCGTGAACGCAGAGAAAGCGTGAAAACGGACAGACAGTCCATTCATTCTAGACCTAATTGATATGAGATATAAAGGAAACTTTCGCTTGCACTGAATGCAACAATGAGGTTATTGTTGAGAATGTTTTGAATTTTGTGATGTATTAATTAGTGATTTCGTGATTTTGATTACGTGGATCTTTGGACGAGTATAAAGGCTTTAGTTGCGTCTTTTGGCTGACCACAATAACAACAATACCAAGTTTGGGATCCTCATTGTCCAAAGGCCTAAGGTTTTCTACAATGGCCATTGCAGTCCGGAACAAACCTTCGCTGTTTCGATTTCTGTCATTGTTCTTGCAGTAACAGCAATGTCTTCTTCTTTTAATAGAGATGACTAAAATATGACCCAGAATGATAAGTTGAGAACAGCAAGATATTCCTGATGCTCTACAGACGAAATTGTGGGTTGATGGTTTTATTTACTTTTCGATTCAGTACCTAGTACCTATTGCAATGCCCGTGATAACGTGTTGGATAGACTACCCAAGGATCTAGACTATCCTTTTCTGAGACACCCGTAAGTTGATGCTGTACAGATGACAGTAAATTGGATAACCACATGTTACGAAACAACAATTCTACATCATCCAAAGTACAAATTGGAACAAATTGCCTTGCTACACCGCAAAACCGGTGTTGTGTACTCATTTGCAAAACGGCCTGAATCTATTAATTATTTAAAATGCAAGGTACTCTAAAAAAACCTTAGCAGAAAGCCTATCGGGTTTATGTACTGTTCTCTGTTCCTTGAATGTTATAGTTTTCCTTAAATATCTTATTACATCATGTCTTACTTAATTGCTGCGTTAATTTTGTAACAAGTTTAGTGTTAATTCTAAACGTTACGCGCTAAACTTCATTTCCCCGCATTATTCTATTGTTTCACTAAAAAGCCTCCGAAACATAATTGCTATAATATTCATAAGGCTTCGTCAGAGTAATTATGGTACAAGTTTACAACCATAGCTCAGAAATGAAAGGCTATAAATAGCATGTTTTGGCACGTAATGAAGCAATTGATTGTGAAAAACATAGGTGCACAGAAAACTGTTTTTAAAGTAAAAAGTTTACGTAAACTATTTAAAAGCCACCGCAATTTCATGGTTGGACAAAAGTATTGCAAAAAATTGCGATACACAGTGTGTTCTATCTGACAAATTGATTCTGCAATCAAGCAAAGACTGGTCAACGTTTGTGAAAGAGTGTGACCATTAAAAAAGATTTTATAGACAACGAGCGTGTCGTTATCACTTTATTAAACTCCCGTTATGTGTGTTTCATTCTTAAGATAAAATCATCAAGCTCAACGCTCTACAAACAATTTCTGTATAGATAAAATGCATGCAACGAATTCCTTTTGTACATAAAAAAACGCAGTTTCGTCAAATTATGCGAGTGATGCATTTCACGGTTATTAGAGGCGAGAGGGGGGAAAATGGATCAGTGGGTTAGTGCACGGAAGCCGTGCTCGGCGGAATGCACTCGCCCTCGCCGACTTTAGCTTTGATTTCTTCGGACATCACGTTCAGATCAAAAGCTAGCAAAAGAGAAACGTGAGAGAGTGCATGTGATTTCCTGCCAGCACTTTCATTTCATTCGACATCACTTCGCATATCACCTCGACCTTAAACGTGTTGCAGTCGAGTAAAGAACGGTAGAAACGAGAATCATAGAAACTCACCTGGTCTACAAAGTTTTCGGCGGTGAATCTCTTCGTGAATTCCGTGAACGTCTCCTTATCCTGCAGACTCTCCCGCCTCGCTCGCTCCACTTTGAGCTTTTTGATCCCGGTGATGTCCTTGGACATTTTGAGTTCCTCTATGAGGTCTATCTTGGCGCTCTTGTAGTCGGCGCTGGGCAGGCATTGTAGGCTGACGGAGCGGGCGGGAGGCGGCGCGGACAGGGTCTTAGCGGCGGGCGCCCGCAGGCGCACCGCGCTGAGCTCGGCGCTGCTGATGGCGGCGAGCGGCTGGCTGGCGGCGGCGGGTGGCGCGGGCGGCGGCGGCGGCGGCGCGTGGTCACTGAGGACGGGCGGCGGCGGGGGCGGCCGGGCCTCCGCCGCTGCGTCGTCCCTCTTGCACGGCGCCGTGATGGTTTTCAGGTACTCCGAGGGTTTGATGAGGCGGTCGGGCGCGTTTTGCGGGAAGGCGGGGGGCACGAACGGGAGCGCCGCCTGCTTGTTGACGAGGTTGAGCCCGCGCGGCCGCTCGTCGTCTGCGGACGCCGCGGAGCCGCGGCGCGTCGCTGAAACATTGCGCCGGTTAGGGGGGGAGAGAAAGTCCGCACGGCTGCGCGCACGCACCCTCCGTGCGGAGCGTATCCATGCGTACACTATCGATACTGGATACGACAAAACGGGTAACCCAAAATTGATCGACTGTCTACTAATCGATCATTATGTAACTCTAACTTAGAAAATCTAATTGAAAATTGCTCTTAACATATCTCATTTAAAAACTAGCGGATGTTTGCTAAATGAATATTAATGAGAAGATGGCATGCTGAGTGATTTCAATAAACATAAAGAGAACGGGTGTCACTGACAATGCGGGTAAAAAGTTAATAAACACCTTCCCAGCTTACTTGGACTTTACGACATTGATGTTATAGTGTATTTTCAATAACGCGTAACGTGAATTTACATTAATTAGTATTGCAAGTTAATTGTGTATCACGGAACGGAATGTAGGCGTTGTATATTGCCTGTCAAGTAGTGCGTAAGATGTATTGCAGTAGGGTAGGTACGTTGATCACGTTTTCTATAACGTTCGTTGTAAAGTTTTTAAGAGGAGTGTGAATCCAGCCCGAAAAAGCGCTCCCCATACAAACGCTGATATAGTTTTCCACCCTCTAAACCTTAAGTTATGGCAATGATTTTTTGGTATGTTGTCATTATGCCTTGGAACTAGGTTTGTATGTTTTGATTTTTTTTACATTCTTCATAGATTTGACAATATTGGCATTTTAGGAGTTTCATACAAAACAAAAAAGCGTCAATATTTTTAAAACTATTAATAAGAATATTTAACAAATCAAAACATACAAACCTAATTCTAGGGCATAATGACAACATACAAAAAATCATGGCTATAGGTTAAGGTTTAAAGGGTGGAAAACGTTATCGCCGTTTGTATGGAGATCGCTGGGTTCACACGTCTTAACGTTGTAACGATCTTAATTCCTCCGTTATTAATTATATAATATAATATTATTTATTATTTTAATATTTATCACTTTTTAATCGCATGATTGGGAAATCCGACCCTGCGTAACGGGATAAGAGAAGACCAAAGAAAGAAAGAAAGAACAATTACCATTTCTGCTATACAATATAAACATTTTCCTAAGCTAATGACTCGGTTATTGCCGATACTTTTCCGCAATAAAGTAACAGTGAAGCGTAAACTTATGGAAAAGGAAGGAAACGAGTAGGTATGTGGAACAACTAACGGGAAGTGATCAACTCTTGGAAGCCACGACACCTTAGAGGGCTGCTGATCCGTTGTCGGCCTTCAGCCTCCCCCACCTATGGATCTTTTATCCAGACCACGTCACTCACCCACCATACGAAGACGTATTTTTTATACAACATTGGAAGGCGAATTAGCAAGTGGGTCACCTGATGGTAAGTGATCACCACCGCCCATAGACATCAGCAACACCAAGGATATTGCAGATGCGTTGCCAACCCAGAGGGCTAAGATGAAATACCTCAGGTGCCAGTAATTTCACCGGCTTTCTTGCTCTCCATGCCGGAACACAATAGTGCAACACTGCCGCTTAGCGGCTGGATTAGCGAGCCTGATGATGGTAGCAATCCAGAGGGAGCTTGATGACATTTATAAGATCACAGTGCAGTGGCTCCTTTATGACCTACAAAGTTTAACTTATCTCCATGTACGTAACTTTCAACTAGATTAGACAGAGTCGAGGGAGGGATCATTCAGCTTCGGAGGGTTGTTAGGGTGACAGTTATCTTTATTTTTTAATAATTCTCACAGCATGATCTATTTCGAGAAACGTCTCGGTTGAATGGGTCCTGACGTCGCACCCAAACTACGCGGTTTACGTAAAAACAAGAAATTAACTTAGTGCGTTTGCGACACGAATAACGAAAGAAGGTCATGCGTTTTTTTATATTTTATTAATTTTGGTAAAGTTGAGATATTTTGACGCAATTCACTGCTAGCAACTCATATAATTAATTATATGTATTTATTTTTATTTATTTTACACGATGCCGTTCAATGGCCAGCTCTGGACAGCCGGTGTAATTACTGGCACAAGAGATATTCCATCTTAGCCCTCTAGGTTTGCCAACCTGCAATCTCCTTGGTGTTGCGAGTGTCTATATGCGGTGGTGATCACTTACGATCAGGCGACCCACTTGCTCGTTTGCCTTCCTATTTTGTAAAAAAAATGGCCCGAACATGATCTGCCAAGTTTAGTTTATCTAAGTTTATTTCTATGTGCGTCACTTTCTAATGACACTATTTTTTTTTTACGAAATAGGAAGGCAAATAAGCAAGTGGGTCAACTGATGGTAAGTGATCACCACCGCCTATAGACACCTGCAATAACAAAGAGAGTGCAGATGCGTTGCCAACCCAGAGGGCTAAGATGGAATACCGGCTGTCTTGCTCTCCACGCTGGAACACAACAGTGCAAGCACTGGTGCTTAGCGGCAGGATTAGCGAGCAAGATGTTGGTAGTTAGACCTTGCACAAGGTCCTACCTACCACGCGCAAAACCTACCACCCGCTTTTTGAGTTTCATACAAAACAAAAAATATTTGTAAATATAATCTCATACAAAACAAGGAATATTTAAAAAATACAAACAAACCCAGTTGTAAGTACGGCATAATAACGGCATACAAAAAAATCATGCCTATAGGTTAAGGTTTAGAGGGTGGAACACGTTAGCGCCGTTTGTATGTGAGCGCTAGGTACAGTCAGCGACACATATGTGACCATTAAACTCGGATTTAGAGGTCATTCTCGAAAGGGAGGCATATAGGATCACTATGAAATTGATATACGTATCCCTTTCGCGAATAGACAATTTTTATTAGTCTCCTCTTAATGAGACTCTGACTGAGCTCACCAAAATGGCCGTTTTTCATGGAGATACGACCATTTTGGTGAGCTTTAGACACTTGGTGAGATTCAAAAATTGCACCTCAGTTAAGTTTGCTAATTTAATTTATTTTTTCATGCGTTCCTTTCTACACAGCAAGAACCGCAAAGAGGGAGAAATGAAACTCGCTATAATTCTCAAAAACAATTCCACCTACCACAACACGCACAGACTCGGAAACAGTTGAATAATTTCATTTCACTTGATAGTTGTTTACGAAGTTATCGCAGTTTAACTTGTGAGAATGTCCCCGCGAATAAAGACAGCATCTCAGCCAATTAAACAGCTTTAAACGTCTCACTCTAATTCAGGTTTAATTAGACTCTGGTGGGATTATCGCAATAAAAATGTATGATAATTCAACGCAAGTCCCACTGCTGGATTTTTGCATCAGCCATTAAAGTTCTTATAGTCTCTGATATTGCAAATCTGGTCATCACAGCCAACGAGTCGACTGTCCAATCTAGGCCAAAATCACTTATTTCACTTTTTTTTAAAACAGGTTTTTTTTTAGTTAATCTTTAATCTTTTTAGTTAATCTAACTTGCTCAATCTACACTTCTACACTAATATAATAAAGAGGTAAACTTTGTTTGTTTGTTTTTTTGTTTGTATGTAGGGGGTAATCTCTGGAACTACTGAACCGATTTCAAAAATTATTTCACTGATAGAAAGCTACACTATCCCTGATGGACATTGGCTACTAATTTCACGCAAAAAAAAGTCGCGCGCGTCCGCTAGTAGAAAATAAAGCGGTATAATGATTAGATAGTCTGAAAAAGGACAAAAAATTGAGAAGGTAGTTGAGAAGAAAGCTTTTGGCTCTAATGTCCAGAATTGTCCGTAAGCGTTTTGTCTCGTGTACCTGTTTTTCCACCGAGGTGCTATGAAAATAGAAGATTAGGCCTATTTGGTTTGGCGACACATCTGCAATCACGGGTGCCCATGAGCGGTGGTGATCACTTACCATCGTGACACACTTGTTCGTTTGCCTTCGTATATGTATATAAAAAAACCGACCAAGTGTGAGTCGAACTCGCGCACGAAGGGTTCCCTACCATTATCTATAAAAACGGCAAAAAAATCACGTTCGTTGTATGGGAGGCCCCTTAAATATTTGTTTTCATAGCGGCACGGTTCTTGAGATACAGCCTGGTGACAGACAGACGGACGGACGGACAGCGGAGTCTTAGTAATAGGGTTCCCGTTTTACCCTTTGGGTAAAGTTTGCCTGCAATAGAAATGTATAGATATTTATTGTTGTCTTAGTTTAAGCATAGGGGCCGTTCAAGTATTACGTAAGCGGATTTACGACAATTATTTACCCCCCCGTCCCCCTTGTCAGCAAAAGTAATCAAAGCTCTTACCCCCCCCCCCCCATGCTTACGTAAACATTGGTACATGCATTTTTTTTTAAATTTATTGTTTTTTTTATTGATTCATGAGCAGCAGATATAATTCTAGAAATAAGAAAATAAATAGGCTTTGGATACAGGAGTTTAACACACATAATGTTAATTTTAACAAACTATATTGACACGGTATTCAACATAGACTTATGTCCGCACAAAACAAACACCGTTAAAATTTTTGGTATACATATTAATTTCCAATTAACAGTCTTCAGTCCATGATACCCGAATCCAAGATTCTAAGTTTTCGATGACATTGGATGTTTGCTGCTCAATGTTATTTATGTCTGCTCACTTTCATCCGATTTTGGAATGCCGCTACATCGTTCTCATCGAGCCATTCAACATCTTGGTGCTCTAAGTTTTGAATAATGCACATCAGTTCCATATGTGTAAAAATGGTGGAGTGCAATATGTGTAAAAAAGTAAATGACTACTGCTGACGTAATCACCATTTAGACCCCCCCACCCCCCATGTCATCAAAAATAAGCACAGAAAAGACCCCCCCGCCCCCCTATAGTGCTTACGTAATACTTGAACGGGCCCATATGTCTATTAAATAAAAATAAAAAGTACCTATATCCTGTTACACATATGACACGATAGCTATGTTCCGTGATAATGTTTCGGTTAAGTTTTTAGTTAATTTTTACTTTAGTTTATAATGTATACTTTGCAGTGCCTTTACAGGGTTCCGTAATATGTTTCTTTATGAAAGCAAATTAATATTTTGAGTTTTGAAGCACAGCATGTTACGGTGTCTCTCAATCTCCTTGTAGACTAGCCTCTCAACGAGGGATCTATCAACTATTTTGTTTGAAGCCAAGATTTGAATAAATTGTCTACGTAAGCTGTGAGCCATGATATGCCTCCGAACCGTGACTAAGCGGTTGGTTCTGTTTGGCCACTGGTGATCAGATAAGATCTGCACTGTCTAGTTATTCTGCTTTCAGTTCTGCGGATGCTGAAAGTTGCTTTCACGACGTTCGCGGAATAACGCCCAGGTAAACGCGGATGCTGTTTTGACTTTCGAGGTACGAGTAGGTAGTTAGTAGTAAGGTGTATTTAAATACGTTACGGTTTTCAAAGGCGGCAAAAATCGAAGGAAAGCTTTGCAATTTTCTTTTTAAAGCAATTTAGTGATTCATAAGGTTCACCGAAATCAATAGGATAATTGCACATTTTAAATGGCAATGGGCTGGTCATGTTTATCGTGCGAGGATGAGAGATGGAGCCGCAAAACGCTACACTGGGTACCCCGAACGGGAAGGCGGAGCGTGGGCAGACCACTAGCCAGATGGTCGGATGATATACGCAACACGGCAGAGCCAACCTGGACCAGATTCGCAGCGTCAAGGACGATATGGAAATCCATGGAAGAGGCATATGTTCAGCAGTGGACAGATATATGCTGAGAAGAAGAAGAAGGTCCTTAGCCTGCTGCCCTTTGGGGACTCTACCCTAGTACGGTTTACGAGGTTGGAATATCGTGGTTATGTGTTTTAACAGAGTTGTAACAGTTAAGAACTTAACATAGACATAGTCGGGAGATCATTCAGCAGCCAGCGCACGAACGCGGTTTCGTGTGGATGCGTGGGTTGTTCGTGCGAGCGATATTATTGAAAATGTTATCTACGTCGAGGACTGTTAAGTGTGCAAACTGCAATATAGTCATTTTTGAGGTGCTTGCATACATTCAAAATAAAATTGACGTTATGGTTAAATGTCAGTCTTGTTAGGGCCACTGAGCGTCTATTTTTTGCCTCTAATCACTAGAATTCCGAAGAGCCTGGTTCTATTTTTACATATTTGCATGTATTTTAGTAACTTACGATTTTCAAAAAAGTATCAAGAAAAAATGTCCTTCATGTGCGTACTTCGCTATAAAACTAAATTGTAGAGTCGCGGGAATTTGATACAAAATGTAACATATCTATTAACCCCTTTATTAATAAAAGTATACCGAACTCTTTCCTAAAATATGTTTTGTACTTTTCGTTCAAAAGAAAACGTCACAATGAAAGATAAAGACGAAACATATGTTAACAAGCGTTTATGAAGAGAGGGTTTGTTGAGTAAATACGTAATGTGTCTACTTAAATATGCAAAACGTTACACATATTATTTACGTTACACAAAATCCGATAACTCCCAAAATCGTCACGAAATGGAAAGTGAGTGCCTAATTTAATTCTTCACCCAAAATGATTTACATAAATTATTTTATTGTTTTGACTGTACTTACGGTACAATCAGTCCGAGACTAACAGCCCATTAACTTCGTAGAAAGTGAACTAAGTTAATTATTCTCTCAAATTGTATTTTCTCTTCATTACCTTGCAAATACGTCAATGCATCCAGTCAAAATGAGTCAAAATGTTTTTATTCTTTTTTTTATTGTTTTGTTAAATTCCACGGTTTGACTTAGTTTCGTAATAACAAGAATCGCTTTCATTTTGTAGTAGAAACAACATAACAAAATTTATAAAACGTTTACTGAAGGGGCTGACGAGAGCCAAAGCGCCGTCTCTTTCGGTTTACACGACATAAAATAAAACATCACTCATTCATTACTGCTTACTTTTTTACGTATTTTGTGAAAACTAGAAGGTAATTAATAAATAATCTACACTAATAAAGTGGCATTTTTTTGTCTTTTGGAGCTACAGAACCGATTCATGTGTTTATTCCGTTGGGTCACGTTTTTAAACATATAAAAAAATTGCGTAACATAACAGCAAAACTTAGGACATTTTTTTCAATTGCAATCGGTATAGTCTTAACAATTCCAAATATGAACCAAAAATCCAAAAAAATCAACCAAAAAACACTTTCTTTGGAAAAATGCTTGGTGGTAAGTGGGTATTTTTTTAAACGCTCAGCAACGTTACTTGGCCGTTGTTTTAAAATCATGAGTAGAGTTCAATTTCAATCCAACACATTTTACTTGTTAAACATAAAATTCAACATGTTGCCGATCTCTATCGTGTTGATTTACAACATACAATTACAACTTGTAATTAACTCGTAATAACACGTTGAATTTAAGTTAGGTATGTTTAGAATGAAGCGAGCATTCAATACTTTATTACATTCTGCTGGAAAGTTATGTGTGAGGTTTTATTTATATAGAAAGTGGACACTTAAGATCTTTGGGTGGTTTGTAATATTTGATTTACGATTTCGTGAATAAATTCCATGTTTATAGGTGACAGTGACAGCATTGGTAGCAGTGACATAAAACACCCACCACTTTCGCACACATGACTTCTTTTTATGGAATTGAAGGGAGACCAGCATCCGGATCACCTGATGGTAAGTGATCCTGCAGATGGGAACTAGCGATCTCAAGAGAATCGCTGTTCCGTTCTTCTTAAACTAAATCGGAACGAATAGTTACCGAGTCTGCCTCTTAACTCTTAACACCGGGAGTGCGATTTTTGAATCTCACCGAGAGACTAAAGCTCACCAAAATGGCCGTTTTTCTTAGAGATGCGCCAATTTTGATGAGCTTTAGCGACCTGGTGAGATTAAAAAATTGCACTTCTGGTGTTCTTAAACAGACGGCAATGGCAGCGCTTGGTTACCGGAACTGCTGCCACATAAGAGCATGAGGTAGATGGCTACACCACGGATACTTATTCTATTCTTTTACTAACAGGCATCGGTATGAATACCGAGTCTGCTTTTTAAGGTAATGTTCTCAACGCCGACTTTTCTTCAATCGACGCGGCGGCAGCACCTTGGTGCTTAAACTACTGCCATATAAGAGCACGCAGTAAGTGCCTGCATCAGGAACACCTCGTGCCTTTCTTAAACTAGCATCAGGATGAATACTTACGAAGTCTGCTTCTTAACTCCAAGGGTATCAACACGATGTATTCTTAAACCGATGGAAACGGCGGCGCTCGATGAGAGCACAGACCCCACGGCCACTCATTCCGTTCTTACGCGACTGGCTTCGAGATAAACACTTACCAAGTCTGCCTCTTAACTTCAAGAGTCTCAACACCAGGTTTTCTTAAACCGATGGTGGCGACGGCATCTGACGAGTCCACAGACCCCACGGCCGCTCATTCCATTCTCAAATTGAAGGCTTCGAGATGAACACTCACCAAGTCAGTCGCTCAACTCCGAGGTACATTCTCAAACCGATGGCAGCGGAGGCACCCGGTGACACCGCAGAGACCGCGTTCACCTATTCCATTCTTAAGCGTCTGGCTTCGAGATAGACACTCACCGAGCCTGCCTCTCAGCTCCGAGGGTCTCAGCGCCGGCTCCTCGAGCACCTGCGGCGGCGCGGGCGGCGCGGGCGGCGGCGGCGGCGGCGGCGGCGCCTCGTCGCCCGAGCTGCCGCCCGACGACACGCCGGAGGAGGCCGACGCCTGCACCACGGCGGCCTCCTCGCACACGGACGCGCGGCGGCTGCCCGCGGCCGAGGACAGCCGGCTGGCCTGGTGGGACATTGTGACGTTACATTTTGCCCGCACATTTACAACTTTCACAGATTTCAGTTCGTTAGCGGTCGTCCATTAATAATGTGATGTTTTTTTAGCATTTTTTAACCTCCCGCTCTTTAGTGATACGTGGTGAGGTTTAAGACTAACAACCCCTCCTCCCCTACCCAAAATCACGTGTTCTTTTATTTAAATTATCTTAAAATATTCGCTCACACGCGACTATTCGGTATTGAAATCGCGCGTTCAACGAAAAAATAAATACACCTGATATTTATCTCACTACACGCCTTCACCCCTTGTGACATTTTGTGATTGTTGCCGATCCCCTCCGTCGCTTTCGAGCTTCACGTGATTAATGGACGATCCCTTAGGGACCGTTCAAGTATTACGTAACGCAATTTGGGGGAGGGGGTCTCGTAAAACGTTACGATGCGTTACAAGGGTGGGAGGGGGTCTTTCTTACAACACGTTACGTAACATTGTTTCTAAAAAATTAGGGAATTAAAACTCCCAAACTGGCAACCCTTTTCATTAACGTTACGGGGAATCCCTCGATTTTATTAGTCTGGTCGTCATTTTTTTTTTCTCGCAAGTTGGCAAACCATTTCGTTTATATTTTACAGGGAATCCCTGGGGGGGGGGGGGGGGGTCAAAAATCTTCAAAAATTGCGTTACGTAATACTTGAACGCTCCCTTATGAGATGTATCAAAGTCGTAGAAAATGTTCAGATTTTTATTTTGTTTAACAAGCCTTAGCTGTACAGTCAGCATCAAATCGATTCTAGTGTCGAATACTTGCGGGCGTGTTTAGATATTATTGACCACCTTGCCCGCTACGATATATTCGATACTGAGTGTACACTGGGCTTGTTAGACAAAGACACGCCTAGCAATAAAACTACTCGCGGTGTGCTGTGCTAGCCACCTGTACAGCTAGCACGCGAGCACTCTCTCTTGCTTGTCGCTCAGTGAGATCTCTCTCTTACTCGGCTAATTAGAAAGAGACGCACTGAGCAACTAAGCTACTCGCGGTGTGCCATGCTAGCCACCTGATCAGATCGTTACATGACCGCCTAAGGTTAGACATAAAGCGTTTCCTCCCCGACCAAACAAAGGTTAGCAATCGATAAAATAACAGTCTTTACATTTAAAAAAAATGATATTATAATATCACAAACATAGCCTGCTACCATCTGTTTACTTACCATAACAAGATAAAGATACGCACCGTTTTCCGTAATTGACCAGTAGCCCTAACATGACCGGTCATACTTTTTATAATTTTATCTCAATTCAATTCAATCTTTATATTATAGTGCCATCGTTACTCTCGATGATTCAATTTTATCTCTATGGACTCATTTTAACAGAGATGCAAGGACGGATAAATTAAACTTAGGCCAGTCATGTTAAAGCCACTGGATGATTACACTGTCTACTCACGAAGTTCTGGGCCTTGTGCGTAAGCGCAGCCAGCTTGGTTGCGATGGTAGATTTGACGTGGGTCTCCGGCGCAGGAGACACCTCCTCGTACGCCTTGTTAATGCTGGCCAACAAAAACTTGTGATAAGTATAGTTGCAAGAGCACATAAAGAAAAAAAGAAAATGCCTGTCGCCTATAACTAAATCATAGAAGAACATGGACTTATTTAAATTCAACTTATTTGCATACGATTCGTTAAAATATCACATTGCGGCGTGTATACATATCGTGTGTAATGTCCTTGCACCGTTATTGGTGGAGACTAGGGGTGTAGCGGATGCAAATGTCTCGCTGTCACTGACAGCGGCGTTTAGTCGCATGCAAGTCGAGTAACCGATATGCATCGGCGACAGCGCCGGTTTCGGTACGATCGACGTCACAGAGATGTTTACACTTTTTCACCTTATTGCAATGGAGATAAGTAATCAAGTGTAAACATATATTTGACATCGACTGTACAAGTACTGGTTTAAAAAAAACTACCAACTAAGTTGAATTTGTCACCTCCACCACACCACTAGCCTGTCAATCTACAAACAAACTGAAAAATGAACAATGCTCTGTGATATTATCAAACCGCGTATGGAATATAATTAGAAAGTAACGTCAGCGCACTGTCATTTCATAGACTTTCGTCAAGCTTCATTCCTCTATGTATGAAATGACAGTGGGCTGACATTACTCTCCAATTCTATTCTAAACGCGGTTTGATAATTTAAGAGGGGCCTGAACGTATTTGCGAATCTCTTAGAGTTGCTGCGGTTCTCATAAGAGTCGTTAATCACTTGCCATCAGATGACTCGTGTGCGACTTCCTTTCTTATCCATAAAAAAACTATTACCTACCTATTTTATTTTAATTGTAATAGTATGTAGCGTGTTTCATGTATTATAAAGTGATTAATTATTTACTTACTTAAAAACCTATCATCCACCGGTAACTTCCGCTAGGAAGTACCGGTAAGAAAGTTAGAGATCGTTCATTAATCAGTAATCACGTGAGGCTCGAAAGTGGGGGAGGGGTTCGGAAAAATCACGAAATATCACAGCGGGGGGATGGGGGTGTAGTGAGATATCACGTGTATTTATTTTTCGCTGAACGCAACCTTTTTGTCTGTCTGGACATTTTTATCACGCTTACTCGTAAACTGCATGTATTTAAAGATAATACGTATTCTAGAAATGTTGGATATTTTGCAACAAAAAAATACACGTGATTTTAGTTAGGGGGTTAGTCTAAAACCTCACCACGTATCACCAAGGGGAGGGAGAGTTGAAAGAGTTACAAAAAAAATATCACGTGATTAATGGACGACCCCTAATTGTTTAGTTTCCAATGAGAACATACATATCAGTGCTGTCTTTGGGGGTATAGTCGACGACGAGCGCAGCGCTGCCGGGACGGCTGTGACTGCCAGAGTCACGGGAACTGCTCCTGTGACACAAAAATAAAAATAAAAATATTTTGGGACAATTAACACCAATTGACCTAATCCCAAAGTAAGCTACTAAAGCTGTTTGTATTATGAGTACTAGACAATGGATATACATACTAATATACTTTAATACATATATAACTTCCAAGACTCTGCTACAAAAATTCGTATTTATCATACAAACATTTGCTCCTCCCGGGAATCGAATAGAATAGAATAGAATAGAATAGAATACTTTATTTGTTGAACATAGGTGTACAGATTAGATCTTAAAGATATGACATTTAGGGATCTCTATGTTTTGTCATTTAGGCGTACAAATGTTTTGTTTCCCTCAATATTCAGGGTTTTATTATTTAGTACCTACCAATCATGCTTATATTATATTCATGCACCAATAATATTAATAATGACAACACAAGGCAATCGAGCTAAACAATGGAAACAATAATGATCAGAATAATATGATTTTTAAAATTATTATTAAACAATGTCAAAAAAAAAGAGCAATTAAAATAGGTATTTTGTAATAATGTCAAAAAAGGTAGGTATTTAAAATTATAAATCAATGTCATTTAAAAATTGCTGAATGTTATAGTAGCATTTTTCTATTAATAAACAAGTCAATTTATTTTTAAAATTATTATTGAACCCGGAACCTTAAGCTTTACAATGACTTATTCATGTTTCATGTTCAGCCCTTCAAAATAACTGTTTGTCTGTGGCCCTAACATAACATAATTGACCCTTCAGTGCAACTCTATGTAACTCTAACATTTAGTAGTAGCATATAAATGACGTTTTTACTACGCGACACCCCAAATTAAAAATATTACATCAACAAACAAACATAATTTCAAACAGACGGGCATCACGAAATTATAAGAATACCCATATGTAAAAAAAAACTCTTTATATCACATAAGAACTAATTAATAGTTTATAGGAAAAATAGAATTGCTGTACGACCAGCCCCAGAAATAGCTGAATATTTTAGTACCTCGTCGCTGTCAGCAATGTGACAAATTCGAAGAACTCTCATTTCATACGTTACGACAAGGTTCCGAGGCTGACTACTCGTAGAAAACGGACCATATCCCTTTAAAAGATCTCTTCCAGTTCCTAGTTAACGTACCTCCTCCGCTGGTGGTCCTCTTTGGGCATATAGATGTCCTCGTAGTGGTGGTCGCGGCGCGCTGCCTCCGCGCCGCTGTCACTGTCCGACTGCTCGGGCAGCGCCGGCGCCTCCGAGCCGTGGATCTCGGCTTTCACTGGGGACGAGGGCACACTTGACAACGCTGCAACTAGGTAATAGTAAACTGAAATGCAGGAGCAAAAGACCGTTACTACCCAAGAGGTCAAATTGTGAGATGAACAGAAGGCGGGCGCTATCTTTGGCTGAGTAGGGCGTTACCGTTTCGTACGGCGTCACGCGTTTTTAAGTCTGGCAAAATTAATTTATTTACAAATCGAAATTCAAATTCCAAACGGAACAGGCATTCCTAATAACGGAGTTGAGTTTCAGGTCTCAATTGGAAGAATTTTAAATTGAGAAAAGGCAGAGGTTCGGACGTATTGGTACAGCCAGGATGTTAAGAAGTTTAAAAACAACTTAATACAATTGTTTCCAAGTTTTATTAAGCCTTTGAGCTTTTTTCAGTAATGGGACACTACCCCATGCTATACTATACTACATAGAGTAATAATAGTAATTAAAACTTATAATTTTAACTTCTTTTTACGTTGCCAAATCTCACGTTTAGATATTCTAATTCGCTTTAAGAGCCCAACTATGTCGTCTGGCGCTATTCCTTTCGCACTCCATCGCAAACAGTTCTTAAATGAACGCTTACCAGTCATGACGGGTGCCTCCTGCCCCTCGGCCGGCGCCCGGGGCCCCGGCGAGCGCGTGTGGAACAGGTCGCGCACGCGCTGGTACAGCGCGGCGGGCGCGGTGGGCGCCGGCGCGGCGTTGTGCAGGTACCAGCCGCTGGCGTTGCTGGCGTCCGCGTCGGAAGCGGAACAAGCTGCGAACACATGTTCAGTTGGAGGCTGGCGTTAGGGAATAGTGTCCCGACTGAAAGGCTTGGTTACGTTATGTTTAAGTGAGGTTTCCACTGCGAGCGGACCGAGTACCGATAGGTAGCTGACTAGATGACTGCATACAATGACTGTTTCTTGCTTGTATGCAGTCTATTTTTGCGAGTTACACGGAGTCCTTACGGGGCCAGTCCGCTCGCAGTAAAAACTTCGCTAGGCTCTTTGAATTGGCTTCGACGGCCGACGGCATCGGGTGTGGTGTTTTTAAAGGATCCCCTCTTTTCTATTGGGTCCCAGGGAGAGTGCTCCGGGCCCCACGATCCATGGAGCCCCTTATTTCATGCCAGATCAACAATGCTCATTATGCCTGTTGTTAATAAAATAGTCCTCGTCATACGCTAGTTTATCAAATTATGTAGTAGATTTATATAAGATAGAAAACATCCCAAATTCAAATTGGAACAAACTACCCTACTACTTCGTGGCCTATAACGTAATGCCTGATCTATTAAATAATCCTGAAACTGCGGTAGTGATTTTGATGCAACATGGCTCTAGAATACTATAAAAACTATACCAATCATACACTTTTTAGATAAAAACGACAAACCAACAAAATAAGTAAATTCAGTTGTATTTGACAAGTGAAAATTTACTTAAGTATCTAATTTCGGCAATTTTTTTACACAGTTAAATTTACAGGATTCTTACAACACTTATATTATAATTTTTATCGACTTTTCCATAGAATTTCAAACAAAAACTCACAAAAATCACACACCATAACCACCATACACCAGAGTACGCGGCTCCAGGGCCCAGGCCTGCCACATCGTATTGCTAACCGCACTCATCTTTGAGTACAACCCGGAAGCAAATCGTATTGAACCGTACTACTGTAAACATATACGCTGTAGCACGTCCACTCAACACCACTTCAGGAAAACTAGTGTTCATCGATGTGCAAAAAAACTGCAACCAGCCAGTCACTTCCTCCAAACCCCCTGATTCAACTTCATTCGACAGCACCAATCGACAATCGAAACACTCACATCTCGCTTTAGCTCATTAAGAGTGAAAAGGATGAAGGTAGTTTAATCGATTGGTTATTAATTGAATACTTCCGCTGTATTCGCTCGCCCTATTAGATGCGCTTGCGATTCTTCACGCCTTCCGTCATAATAGTGTTGCGATATTAAAATGGATTATCTTTAGGAGATTGGGCGTTATGTGTCTGTTGCAAAATTAGTTTTTGTTAAGGAAGTGTAAGGTATATGCAAGCGTATCAAACTGCTACTGTAAATCATTATTACAGTTGATTACTTCAATAGGTATAATTACATTATGTTACTTAATTTTAATTTTAATTTGTGGTAGGGACGAAAGCAACGGGCCTAGAGATCGAGCTCAGAATTTTTAAAGATTTTTTTTTAAATAAATAGATAGGAAACGAGCAAGTGGGTAACCTGATGGTTAGTGATCAGCACCGCAATACCAAAGAGTACAGATGTGTTGCCTACCCAAAGGGCTAAGATGGAATACCTTTTATGCCAGTAATTTCACCGGCTGTTTTAGTCTGCACGCCGGAACACAACAGTGCAAGCACGCTGCTTATCGACTGGATTAGTGAGCAAGATGGTTATAGCGATCCGGACGGACCTATACTTGGGATGAGTGTAAATCCGCCTCATTCAGTCTAGTTCACACAAAGCGAGTTATACCTTGCCTTAACTCTCAAAGCAAAAGGTAAGGTAATTCTAGACTGTTACATACCTGAGCTCTCCTCTTCCGAACTATGATGAGTAACGGTGGTCGACGAGCGCTGCATCGGATTGACGTAGAGCCCGTCCGCGGGCCCCGAGCGCCCCGAGCTTATGGACCCGATGGGGGTCGACGGGAGGGACCCCCTGCGCTCCTGCACGGACCCCCTGCGCTCGCGCTCCGGCGCGTGCAGGTAGAACGGGGAACGGGTGCCATTCGCGTTCACGCAGTTGGGTAGAGCGCACTGAAATAAAAAAAGAAAGAATGTCATTTTATATTGAAAGCAGTAAATACATTTACTGCTCGAACTAAATCAACCCTATTTTATCGTTCTTAGATAGAACTGACGTCAATTTTAACCGCCTAAAACTTTCTTTATATTTTTTTTATGTGTGAAATGGACAAACGAATTAAACGAATACGCAGATTATCTACTTTAAGTGCATTCGAGATTGCCAACCACTATTCCTATATTTCGCATATATTTATAGTACCTAGCAGCAGAATTAGCTGCAGAGGTTTCAAAGTTTAATATACGCTAGTGCGAGAATAATAAGCAGTCAACTCGCGCGCGTACTAAATGTTTACTTCTTTCGGTATTGCCGATTGAGTCCGAAACGTAACATAAAAATAATGGGACTTGCGCATTTTGAGCTCCAAAACGCTAACTCTGTCTCACTTTTACTCGCGGATGGGACTTGCACGCCTGGTGGACGAGAGAGAACGACGACATTTGTTTTAACGTGCTATTCTAGTGTAGCCTATAATTGTATGTTATCCGTCAATGAGCTATTTTCGTCTGTATGTTAAGGGGAGTGTGAACCCAGCCCCAAAAAGCGCTCCCCATACAAACGGCGATAACGTTTTCCAGCCTTCAAACCTTAACCTATGGCAGTAATTTTTTGGTATGTTGTCATTATGGCTTAGAACTGGGTTTGTATGTTTAGTTTTTTTTTAATGTTTTTCATAAATTTGACAATATTTGCATTTTAGAAGTTTCATACAAAACAAAAAAGCGTCAATATTTTTGAAACTATTAAGAATATTTAAAAAATCGAAATATGCAAACCTAGTTCTAGGGCATGCTAACAACATACAAAAAAATCATGGCTATAGGTTAAAGTTTAGAGGGTGGAAATAACGTTATCGCCGTTTGTATGGAGAGCGCTGGGTTCACACTCACACTCACACTCACATATTTGATCTCGGGTTCAATTTCTGAGTATAGTATACAGGGTGTGTACATTTTAATCGGTAAGTATAGGAAAGTCTGAAACTATAAGTCATACGAAGATCTGTTCTTAGGAACCATGTCATTGATTTTAATAAGAAGAAAAACTACATTCATACATTTAAAAAAAACCTGTACTCAGCTCGGGAATCGAACCCGTTTGATTTGAAAAAACTAAACTTACACTATTTCTATTTAGATATTGATTGTGTAGGTCTTAAGCAGTAAATGGCTTTATGAAACATGATGTCTAAAATGAATAAAATGTATTGTTTTCACATACTTTATTTTAGTATTTTAGTTATTTTTTATTTAGTATTTATTTTAGTAGGTGTTCGAAGTGACCGTCGTTATAATGTTCAACAAGTTGAGGCATGTAAACCGATTTAAATGAGACACCCCGTATACTAAGCTTATGGGTGTCCCTGTCTAGTAAGTACTTACTCGTGCGTCTCCCGGCGTACATGCGCAGGAGTGGATCGCCTTGTACGACGCGAGCTGCTTGCTGTCTGCGCCCGCTGCTCCTGCTGCCACCAGCACGTTCAAACACTGCAGGTGTTAACATGAGTCAGTGGATTGGAATTATATCTATTACGTCACCCCGGGCCGTAAGTAGCAATTTACCGCCCGCTACGCGAGCAGAAATTTCCACTTCCTGGCCAGGGGAAGACGTATAATTGTGTAGAATGTCATTCTATAGTATTCTGTTGGCTTTTTTGTTTCTTGTTTTATAAGTACCTACACATTTTACGAGAGATATGGCACTGCAGAAGGACCCGTCAAATAACGTTTATTTTACAATGTTGTCCTCTAGTGAACCTCACGTGACGTATCTATCACTGCGCCCTTTTCTTGTGACACTAGTTAGACAGAGAGGCACTGTCCGTCTGCGTACACTATCACTGCTGACAGTAATTGAGGTCACCAAAGGCCTTAGTAGTAAGTACCTTAGTAGTAAGTAGCTTTTGGTGCAGTAAGCGAAGTTTTGTCAAGTGTCGTTTTGACATTTTGACATTCGGTCCTTTTTTCTGGTCCTACAATATTGTAGTTAAAATTCTTAGCTTTTAAAAAAAATTGTGGAATGTGCATCAAAATAGGATGTAGATTTACTTATATTCGTTCAAACGGATATAACATGCAAAAATCTCAATTAAACACAAAACAATACATGTGATGAACAAACATACAGTTGTCCAAAATCGATCCATTGCTAGCATTATAGGCTTGTAGCATTGAACTTAGCTTAGCATGTCCAACGGATTGGACACAGCATAACAGGTACAATGGCGGACATCATTGTTCCCAGGACATGCGTGTGCGCATGACACGAGCAAGGTTACTGACAGGGTCAAAATACCTAGCTAAAGAGGGTAATATAAGCAAAAATCATCTAAAAGTCATTTTTTTTATCCGGACTAAGTAAATTGACATTTTATCCCATATACATTATTTGACATTACCAATATTAGTAACCTCCGCGTGAAAATACAAACCTTAGATGCTTAAATAAAAGAATAAAAAAGTAAATACTAATTAACAGATTTAGGCGTTACTTTACTGAGGTCCATACAACAAACTGGAACAAATTACCTTGTTACTTCACGAAACTAAGCGCTGTTTCGCAGTCTTGTTCCAATTTGTCGAAAGCAAATGTCAGAGTGAATCTTAAGCGACTGTAGAACTTTTGCAGACTATCTTTTGTTTCTGCCACAAAAGACGTTATGGCATTTGTTGTGAAAGGGTACAGAACCAATTGGTTGACGCCCTGTCCAATATTACCTACTACTGTAGCTATTGATTTTAAGCAATACAGTGTTACCAATGACTTATCTTAAGTTTTAAACCTTTAACAGGCGTTAACCGTTACTTCACTTAGATTTGCTAATTTTAGCAGAATGACAAATTCAGCAATTTGTCATATCATGCTAATTATGGATAAACTGGGACCAGAATTTTGGCCGCACCACAGCTATTCCACACGGAGAGAAAGTACTATAAAGGCTCTATATGTTGCAATAATTTAAAAGAAACAAAAAATTAAAATGGAAATACGAACTATTTTCGAAAGCGTAAAAGCACCACAAGTCTTGTCTGGTACAGCCACCATTGTGTCTCTCACTACAATTTAGCGAAGTCAAATGAAGGGCTTTTGTTATCTCTATTTAACTAACATCAGCCTAATTATGTTTATGTAAGACAAGAATTGCAAATGGCTTTTGAATAAAAACTCAATACAAACTGTAATCAATTGAAAAATCAATGGTTTTTTTACAGTACAGCAACTTTTCTTCATGATTAAATATCGTGACTGCAAACCAACCCAAAATTAATTTAATTACTTGCTCATACGTGTGCACAGCCAGCAGGGTGTGACCGGTGAAAACTGATACTTTCCAAACGTGATCTTAGCTCCATTGTTTCTTAAACTACGGAAAATGGTGCTCTAATCTGAGTACAGTCCGCACCGTATATTTAACACAAGCTTGTACACGCGGCTTCGCTTGCACAGGATTTTACGGTTTTTTTGTGGGACAAAAAGTATCATATATTTCAATCTGGGACATAATCTATCTCTCTACCATATTTCATCTAAATCCGTCCAGCCTTTGCGTGATTACGGAACAAACATCAAAACTTGCGCATTTATAATATCGACAGTAGAAATCTCAAATGTCGTAAGGGACATGTCCCTTACGAAATTTCAGATTTCTAGTGTCGATATTAGTAAGGTTATAGGTACACACGGATGGCTTCTCTTAGATAATACGCAACATCCTTGTTACAGAGAGCAAAAGGCTGCGCTAACTGCGTCCTGAACACCGTTGGGGACAGGTTCCAAGACACTTTTCAAGAGCCTTGAAACAAAACATTGTCCCTGTATGGTTGAGGGTTAATTTGTTATTTTATTAATGTTATTTTCTTTTAATAACACTGTTTATAATAATAATAAGAATTGAATTGAAAATTGAATATATCTCAAGTTCTACACAGTCAAAGGATCACACACAACTGTATTCTATTGACAAGGAAACGCTTTAAAAACTCTAATGTACCAATTCAATTATGTACTATTATTAAACCATTGAATACCTCAATATGGTAGATTGCTGAAAAATACTATAATTAAATGACATGTAAAATAACACCCTAATGTATAACGCAATCAACAGTGTATACCTAAATGAATTATGAATTATTATTTCTACTCTAGAGGGGTCTGCTGGGCTTCCTGGAAGATCTGGGTTGGCAAGAGTAGGCGCTTTCCCCAAGTCGTCGAGTTGCGGAAACCAGCCCGCGAGTACCTATAACCTATAACCCTTCTACTCTAGAGCGTAAGATCTTGTGCAGATTCCCTGACTTCGAGTATTCAGCTACTTGTGCTGCTGACTGTATATACTATGGTATACATAAATGATATTGTACGGACATTGTCGCGGTGCAAATGCTTCATGCCACTTAGGGCCTCAAAGTAAGCATGTAAAGATAATAACGGCAGCAGTCTTTTGTTTTTACGCAACAATTACGAACAGGGCATGTTATGTTGATGATCTTGTTGTTTTGTTAAAGATTACGTTTATTGTTATATGGCCGCACTCGTACATTGAATGGAGTATTATGGAGTTGTTAATGCTGTAAAATTGCTTGCAATAAACAGAAGCTTTTCTATTCTTTAAGCTGTTTTTAGAAAATCTAACTTGACTTGAATATTTAATTACAATAGAATATAATGTAAGATTTAAGTCCGCCATTTGTACATTATTGTTTGTATTGTGCAATAAAGTTTAAATCAATTAATATAATTATTTATTTCGATCATTTATGGGTCATGTTAGTATTCATAAGTATACGACGTGACAGATGTCAAAGAGGGTTGAAGTGCACTAGTAAGTTAAATCCGCCTTGAGAGATAACCTGATAAATTGTTGTCAACTTTCGCGATTTTCATACTTATTACGTTTACCGTAACTTTAACGCGATAATATGTTATCGCGTATTGTCCCGGTAACGAAATAAGTAGATAAGCTGATATATCTGATATCCAGTCAGTCAGTCAGTCAGTACCGTACTTGGCAAACCATGATATAATATATATATTATTCGCTCCGTGCGCCCGCGCGACTTAGCAGAGGCCCTTAGGCAGTACATCCGCTCTCTTGAGTATCTTAATCTTAATGGTGTTGGATGAAGCTGTGCATGCGATGGCGGGTGTAGGTTTGCTAAGTACGGTACTGACTGACTGACTGACTGGATATCAGATACATATATCAGCTTATCTACTTATTTCGTTACCGGGACAATACGTGATAACATATTATCGCCTTAAAGTTACGGTAAACGTAATAAGTATGAAAATCGCGAAAGTTGACAACAATTTATCAAGTTATCTCTCAAGGCGGATTTAACTTACTAGTGCACTTCAACCCTCTTTGACAACTGTCACGTCGTACACTCATGGATACTAACATGACCCATAAATGATCGAAATAAATAATTATATTTATTAGTTTAAACTTTATTACACAATACAAGCAATAATGTACAAATGGCGGACTTAAATCTTATATTATATTCTATTGTAATTAATGAAAACATGAAAATTGTTTTGTTTTGTTTTGTACCTATTGTATTTTAGTCTATATATTTTTATGTATGTTAGTTTGTAAGGTATTTATCTATGGGCCTTGTTGCCTGAAAATAAAAGATTTCATTCATTCATTCATTCATTCATTCAATATATGTATATCGACAGACAAACGCAGGTGTTGCACGTGCACGGCACTGGCTTCTAGGAGTAGCAAGGTAACACCACCGATGTTATACAACTTACATCCAAGTGATGGTTCTCAGCAGCATCGTTGATAGGACTCTTGCCATGCCTGTCCAGATGCAGCCGAGCGCCGTGGCGCAGCAGCCAGCGTACCGTCGCCAGGTGCCCCCGCGACGCGGCGAAGTGGAGCGGCGTCGCGCCGTCTCCGTCTCTCGCGTTTGGGTCGACGCCGCGCTCTACGATCTAAAAAGAGATAGAGATAGGTTTGTAGTTTCGTTTGGCTGATATGGTTGGTGAGACGAAGTTACCCCAGCGTACCCCTGTAGGGGATGTTTCTGTACCTATGGTTTTCAATAAAATATTTCTCTTGTCTTGGTATTGAGCTAGAAGGAACCAGTAGGAATTTTGACACGTAAGAAAAGAGTTGTTCAACTATAACGCCGAGATTTCGATAGTTAGATAATTTTACTTTAAATATTGTACTATGAGAATTGTATCTACTTTTATTTTATTTTTCCCTAAAATCTCTTTAAATTTATATCTATGTTTACAATTGTTTAGCAATTTCAATTAAATGGCAATAAGTAAATAATAGATAAGTAAGTAAAATTATAACTATAATTAACAAGAAAAGTGCTTGCTACAAGAACAGAAGAATTACTTAATTTTCCCTTATAAAAGTTGTAATCAGAATTTACTAACCAGCGGATTTAAAAATGCACAGCTACCGCATTTCAGTTATGCACTTTATGACAGCTATGTGTTATCAATTATCACTTAAGTTTATTATATCTCACAGCCTCACTAGTAATAAATAATGACTAGATTCAAGGTTGCCTTCTTCTAAACCGCGCAACGGATTTTGATGCGTTTTCACTGTCGTTTGGAGATTTTTATACAGAACTTTTTTATGTGCATTACATCCAGATTGTACTCGTTGGAAGCCGGATCGGGTTGCTGTATGTATATAAACTTATTTTTAACGACAATCCTTGTTTGAATGTTTTTATTAGTCTAGACTTAAATCAATATATAATTTAGCTAACTACGTATAATTTATCGTTAACCTCATCACTGTATAGCATTTACTTTTATATTTAAACTTGACCACGGCCAATAGAGAGTGGTGTAACCGTTAAATAACTAGATTTTAATCCTGTACAAAGTTGCGAACTAGATCCAGCCTGCAACTCGATTTAAAAGCTAGTTGATACGACAGTTAAACCATAAACAAACCCGTTTTACTTTCAATTACTAAAATTGTTCCAGTTAAAATAGGCGCAAGTTTTTCAATACAAACTAGGTATGTAGCCTAAGATGGGTGCTTTTTGAAAGCTTGTAGCAAACCTTCGCTCCAAAAGCTATGTTTTATTGATTCTAGAGAACATATAAGTACTTTAAATTAGATTCGTTAGAAACCCCTATAGTATCAAAGTCAGTCACTTTATTCGGAGGAGATGAAAATGCGAAAAATAGAAACTCCCGCGCATACACTTTCTCTGCGGGAATAATAATTATATACCTGCCAGGTTAGATTACAGCTTTCTTGTACTAAGGTCTCTGAGCTGAGCTGCGGACAGACGGACATGCCGAAACTATAAGGGTACCTTGTCGACACAAGGTTAAGAGTACGGAACCCTAAAAAAACCAGCCAAGTGCGAGTCGGACTTGCGCACGAAGGGTTCCGTACCATTATCAATAAAAACGGCAAAAAAAAATCACGTTTGTTATATGGGAGCCCCCTTAAATATTTATTTTATTCAGTTTTTTAGTATTTGTTGTTACAGCGGCAACAGAGATATATCATCTGTGAAAATTTTAACTGTCTATCTATCACGGTTCTTGAGATACAACCTGGTGACAGGCGGACGGATGGACGGACGGACGGATGGACGGACGGACGGACAGCGAAGTCTTAATAGGGTCCCGTTTTACCCTTTGGGTACGAAACCCTAAAAATAACCCAACTAAATAAACAAACACCGCAGTTAGTCGAGGTTTTAACTTTCATTAACTTTACTCTACCTAAATTCTCAGTAGCCAGCCACAACCTGTAATCATTTCCAAAACTATGCGTATTCTACTTGTTACATAAACTTACGTAAAACGAAACGGTAGCGCGATCACAGTTCGTCGACTGCGAGATCATTGGGATCAATCATTCATCTCGGAAGGAACGGAATGATTGCTTTGTAATAACTCCGTCAACGTGATTGCAGAATATGATGTAAATTACTCGACTTTCATTCGCGTTTTCTTCTGCGGAAACGTGTGTATGGGAATAAACTGTTTTCTAGTATAGCCGTGCGATTATCTGCTGCGATTAGCGCTTTGACCAGCGATTATAATTTGCTACAAACTATTTACGCTACTTTAAGATAGTATGAAGAGTGACAAGACAATTATATGAAAACTAATAAAATAGGGTCTTATTTTGTTACTTATAAGGTTTACGCGAAGGTGGTCGAACGTGAACATCTTTACCTCTGAATATTCAGTTTAAAACTTTGAACTACATTCTCCCCGATGAATGAATTCTCATAGTTGTCTTCCTCTCCATTGAGTTGCCACGCGTGCGAATGAATACGAACTATACGACGTTCTTGTCTGAAGTGAAATTTCTGTACTTATACTATTATTTATAATATGACAGAGGACACTACGTTTCCGCCATCAGTGGCGCTACCAACAAAATGTAGGGAGGATACGTTATATCAGGATAGTGATTATCTAAACGCAATAGCGACGAGCTCGACGCCAGGGCAGCTAGAGAGTAGGACAGGGGTCCTATTCTAACGCGCTTGCACGAGTGAGCAAGCCAGAGCGGTACCTCGACTTCGACCTCGACGCTATTGCGCTTAAAGAATAACGGAGCTGTACGACAAGCACGTGTCCTCTTTTTCTCGCTTGTCACTCAGTGCATCTGTCTCCTACTTGGCTAATTAGAAAGAGACAAACTGAGCGGCAAATCACGTCGCGGTGTATCGTGGCAGCTGTCCTGGTGTCCGCTTGGTAGTGCAAAAATGATGTCCGTAGTGCAATAGGGCAGTTACTCACCATCCATTTAACGCAGTCTAAACAGCCAGTCTGTGCTGCTGCGTGTATCGGCAGCATGCCGTCCCTGGCCCTGGCGTCCAGCCGCCCGCCTGCTTCCAGCACCAGGTACTTGAGCACGGCCAGGTGGCCCTCTTGAGCGGCGAGGTAGACCGGTGTGACGTCATTGTCCATCGCTGTGTTGGCGCTGTGAATGAAAGAGTATTTTTTAGTAATGATGATGCTTGTTTAGAAGAATTTGAACTGTCAAAGTTAAAGGTCTAGATACAGATTTTGCAGATACGGAGTCATTAAATAATCAAGGTTTCATTGGTCTTCATTTATCTTTCCTCGTACAGTCGAGGAATTAAATTTCCAACCCACCTAAGGTTCAATAGCATATAGCAAACTGTCACCATAAGAGCTATAGAGCAAGACGTTAGTTTGACACATCGACCTTAATGCATTGCGAATGTCAGACGACATTTCAACGAAATGGGTAGGGAATTAAATTCCTTGACTGTACATAGTATAAAACAACGCCGCGGGTGCTAATCTAGAATATAATAGAAAAACCGGCCAAGTGCGAGTCGGACTCGCGCACCGAGGGTTTTGTCATCAACAATATCCGGTATCGCATTTTTTCTTTATAAGACCAAAAAGTTTTTTTTGGTGTGTATTAACTACAAATTAACGGTTTTTGGATTTATTATTTCATTTGTGCTGTGAGACCTTGCTTCTTGCCAAATTTCATAGTTCTAGGTCAACGGAAAGTACCCCATAGGTTTTTGAGTGCCTTGCGAATGTATGAGACATGCAACATAAACGGCCGTAACTTTTGATTCTGTCGACTTAGAAGTTTGATTTTTTCACGGCTCTAAGGGACTTCAGACTTGAGTATTTGATATTAATTTCAACTCAATAACTCCACGCGTTCTTGAGAAAAATGACAGAAAGACAGCCAGACGGACAACAAATTGATCCTGTAAGGGTTCCGTTTTTCCTTTTGAGGTACGGAACCCTAAAAACTATATTCCACGCTAAGAAAAAGCCTTAACAATAAGCGGGAAACTGAGTCTACTCAGCATTTCGCACCCTTAGAATTAAAGCGACTCAAATCTGAATATGATATTTCCCAAAATTAAACCCTATGTCTTTTAATTAAGGTGATATTTTGGGACGTGTATTATTCAGAAATGGGTCACTTTAATTCTAAGCGTGCGATTTGTCGAGTCACGGAGGGCGCGACGCTGATTTTACATAGATCCATGGTGATATGGAACATGTGTGGGAAACAGCTGCATATAAATAGTGGTTGCATATGAATATTGGTCGTATAAGTACATGGATGTATCTGCAACACGTTACCAAATTCTCCAATCATCTCCGTACTATCCAAATACCCGACAGTGACGTAATGACGCAATCAAACTTAATGTAATTAAGCTGCATCAGCATTACAGAATCAAGTTTAATTGCATCGTGAGATAATCTAGCAACAAAGGGATTTCGAAAATTATTGCGCCCAATAAAAGCTTTGATATCAGTGTTTCGAGTGATGAATTGGCTTTTAATTCGTCGGTGAAATGTAGAAATCATTGCGGATTTTGTTTGATTGTGATCATGGTAAAATGTTACTAATGGTCATGTTGCTTAGCTTTTATTCGTTTGTTTAATTTTATTAGTAGTTTTAGTAAAGAAATAACAAAACAGCATTAAATTACCTAGTAAGTAATAGTCTAATTTGAGCGCTAAATATTTTTTTACAGTTGGTCATACTATGTATGTATTTTTTTTATGAAATAGGAAGGCAAATCAGCAAGTGAGTCACCTGATGGTAAGTGATCACCACCGCCTATAGACATCCGCAACACCAAAGAGATTGCAGATGCGTTGCCAACCCAGAGGGCTAAGATGGAATACCTCTAGTGCCAATTACACCAGCTGTCTTGCTCTCCACGCCGAAACATAACAGTGCAAGCACTCCTGTTTAGCGGCAGGATTAGCGAGCAAGATGGTGGTAGCGATCCGGACGGACCTTGCACAAGGTCCTACCACCCGCAAATACCCACCCGTATCTGTCGCTATTTTCTAAATTGCCACTGCGCTTTTTCCTATTTCAAAGGAGATATGGCTACTTGCTAACCCCTGCAACTCGTGGTAGGAATAGCTGTAGTTTTTTTTTAATTACATAAATAAGACTGCTTAAAAAAGTCTACAAAAAATGCCAGTTACTCCAACAACCTACGCTTCGAATCGATTATAAAAGAGGCTAACTGCTATACCAAATCGTCTGCGATTAATCGATTTAAACTTTGTGGCACAGATTCAATACCGCCAATGATAATCGTTAAGAGTTTAACCTTTATACACAAGTTTTAAAATAAAGATGTCACTATTCAGGAAGGAAGTAAAAACCGGAAATAAAAAGCTAAATTACAGAGTTTTTTCAAAAACTTTAGCTAAGTACCTACATGATAAAGTAGGACAAAGAAAAACTATTCCACAATTATTTTTCGATAGACATCTGCTTGGAGTCTGATTTTTGAGTTTTTTGAATGTAACATGTTTTCTTCAAATGTTAGGTACGTATGTCAAATACCACAGTATCGATTATTGCATTATTGAAATTGTTGGAAGCTTACATAGGATTCCAGTTAAGATTTTTTTTAGATCTTTAATTCCACTATATCAATAAGCTTACCTTCTTAGTAGGTTACCAACAAATTGAATAATAATTAATAGATTCAAGCGTTACTTTGCGGAGGTCCATATCAACAAACTGGAACAAATTACCTTGCTACTCCGCGAAACCAGTGCCGGGCTCGTGCACGAGCCCGAAATTGAATAATATAATAAATAAGTGCAAAAAAAAAGAACATTTCGTCAAATCTGACTTTCCCAACATCGGCCTACTAAGGGTAAGGGGTTGCAGGACGGTCAGGATTCGTCTGGATTGTTCCGATATTTCATATGATCACTTCCAACAAAACACAAATGTCCCGACAAACAGTTTCTTGTAAATATTTAATTAAACAATGATTTTTAAAATTACATTAGGGGGTTTAAAAATCATCTCACTTTACAACCACATTTCACACACACACATACACTCTCTCTCTCTCTCTCTCTCTCTCTCTCTCTTTCAAAGGTTAACTGGAAGAGATCCCTTTGTACATCACTGTATGTCTTTTTGTAATTTATGTTTTTCGTACAATAAAGAATTTACATACATATATACATTTATTTGTCACGACAATAAATTAAAATCCCGGGTTTTTAAAAATATGCCCAAGACATTTTAATCTTCCCATCTGGCAACCCTAGGTACAGTAGGGGAATTATATTCACGTGCCACCTTAGAACCCTATCGCAATGACGCGACGCGTTAAACGCCACGCTATGCCATACAAATGTCATACAAATGTCGTGTTTCAATTTCCTTGACTGTACCTTAGAATGCCGTGCAACTTATCTCATTTGTGTAGAGTCTAGAATTCTAGATTATTCCACGAGTCTAAAACAATCGCGGCAAATCGATAAGTACAAATCCATAGATCATAATAACGTTTCACTTTTCAGTTTCTCTCACAGAAGTGTAACGGCGCCGGCGGGGTCACAGGTGTTATCCAACGAACGGATACAAGTATCTCGACGGTTATGCAACCGCTGTTTTATTTGTCTGTGACATGGATTAGAGATTTTACTAGATGTAAATTTTGTCAGTAATTTGTAGTCGATTGTTTTGAGATGTGGTGACTAAACCTTTGTAGTTATACCCTAAAAATCAATCATGTTATGACCGTAAGACGAAGCACATTGAAAAATTCGCAGGGTATGGTAGTGGTAATGTGGCGAAACTGGCAAACGCAAGGCACGGAATGCTGATGTTGCATGTTCGAGTCCTGCTGTTACCCTATTTTTATGTTGTCATTATATAGCATTTAAATTTATTTCAGTGGTGACTCTACCATATATAGGTATTTGTTCTTTTTGATAAGTACCTACTATATTTTTGTGGTACGATAGGTATATGAATTGTTAAGAAAACGTATTGATCCAAAAGGACATTCGGAACTTAGATGCCAACCAGCTATTGACTCATACTTTGGAGGTCTCTGGCGCTACCGATATGAGATATGCTTCTCTATTCCCAGCCCTTACTTTATCAGAAAGATTTGAGCCAGTATACATTTTTAACGGGTCCCGACTGATGAAGTTCATGAAACTATTGCAATGTTGTAGGTATTCAACATTACTTACCAGAACTTCAGACTACTGGGTTTGTTTTTGTCTTTTCAGTTCTGATTTACTTTTTACGCAGTTGGGTTTTTGATTTTTTAAATTAACTTTTTTTTATTTTATACTTTTTAGTTCGGATTAAGTGAGAATGGTTCCTGACCAAACCTATCCAATGATTCCCACTAAATATAGTTCGTCGACTTATTTTTTTTTCTTCCTCACAATATGGCGTCTGGTTGACGTCATATTGAATTTTGATTATTGTCATGTCTTTAGTGTCACTCGCAAGATTAAGACGAATCGATTGACGTAAGAATCATCAAAATCGGCCCACGCGTTCGGTCTCCAGATCGCCACAAAGGAACAAACATACATCCATATATAGGCTGATAAACACATTACCCTCCTTTGCGTCGCGCAGTCGGGTAAATATGAGGATTACTCGGACGATGAGAGAGACTAGCTATAAGGTTTAGAATGTTCCCAGGTAGAGCTGTCCCCAGGCAGAGCAGTTGCTGCTAATAAAAATCTGCAATTGTTTAGAAAATGGCGCGAACAGATTTAGTGTGATTAAATAAGCTGATTGGCCCAGATATCGCTGCCATCATTTTTTTTTTTTCAATATTAATATCCATTTTGTTCCTTTTTTATTTTCTTATCAATTTTAACCTTCACGAGATTCCAATTAACATATCATTTTTGCCTTTCCATTTGTAAACATGAATTAATAAGTTTCTTATGTTTGGCGATTTAAAATTGTACACAATTTGAAAGAAAACAATTTAAACTGTTCATATCGCGTATGACAACGAATCTGACAGTCTGTCCGTGAACATAAGACTTGAAATGGGCTCAAAACGTATAAATTGTCTTATTCCACCATTTATTAAAACTAAATGATTTAGTAGACTATAATCATTGTTAGTAACACAATTTGGACACCCCCTACCCCTCTGTTAAAACTCTTATTATTACTATTTATACCTATGTATAGAAAATCTCGTTTGCACAGTGTTTTTTCTGCTTATAAGTTTTTTTATCAAGTCTGGAACACATTCTCAAATCGCATTATTTTTGTCTTTTACTCGTAATATATGTATAATATTTAAATACAATTTGCATCTTATTATTCTAGCTTGGTACATTTATTAGAAAACTATAAAAAAGTTTTTTTTTAATTCCTTAAAATACGATCTTACCGCTCCCTCCCACTGTATGTGCCAGCTTTCATCTTCACATATCGTTTATTTTTCTTGCTTTTCTTCCCAAACAGCTTACTCGTCACCCGATTGTACGGCGGATTGTTATTTAACGTCATCGCAATACCACAAATCACCAATAAATAACAATCAGTTATTTATCTAGTAACTATAGTTGCCACTTAAAATAAAAACGATTAAATTTTAAACCATATAGCCAAAGTAACAAAATAATAATATTGGCCACTAATAAAAACAAAACACGCTCTATCATTAACTACAGTCGCGGATGCAAACTTAAAATATAGAACTCTGAAACGTAACGCAAAACGCAGGCTACTAATAAAACGGTTTAAAAAGAAAACTTTCAAATACGGAATCGATTTCGAATTTTGAATATCGAACAGTACAGTCAAGCGCGCGCGTCGCTCGCGACGTTGATACTGAGCTTAAGGCTTGTATACATTTTCTAGGGAGAGAGCGAAAGTGCTTGCAATGGCGTTCCCATATGTAAGTTTAATGACATAAGTTGATTGTCTCTGGCTAGGGGTTGTTGATCTTTAGTTTTAAAATTACGATTTTTGTTAAGTTGTTTAGAAGACAAGTACTTATAGTCTGTCTTTCAATACAGCGACTAAACTGTTTTGTACTAAAACTATGGAAAATAACAAAATAAATATGTGATGAAATGACAACTTAGTCGCTAGACCAAAAAATAGACTTTGGGTAATATGTAGTAAGTTAAAAGTTGACTCATATATGAGCGGTAATTTTTATTGAAAATTTTGAGGTTAGTTTCTATGGAAGATGGCTGTTAATCTTAGGTTGCTACAGTATTTTTTACCATGAAAATAAAACTGTTTTTTGGTGCTTTTATCAACATAATAAAACTATGAGAAATTAGTCAAAGAAATTTAAATGGTTGTGCCTACTCACGTTTATTATCTTTTATCCGTTTAATTATATTGAACAAATTATTAAAAGTTAACGTAGATATTACGAGCATTGTAAACAAAGTTGCTCCCTTAGCATGAGATTATGCAAATTTTATCTAACTATCCGCCTACTGGCATTAAGTCCGCCAATTATATTTGTCTTTTTACCTGTGCTTCTTCTGCAGGTGCCTCTCCACTACTGGAGGTGGGCCGTCAACTCTGCGAATTTGTCCCGGTCCTGTGCCACTCTGAACAGCTGTTCAGCACTGGTGACTTCCGTCCACTCGCTGATGTTCCTCAACCATGACTTTTTCCTTCGTCCAACACGCCTCCTTCCCTCGACTTTGCCCATCATAATTAATTGAAGAAGTTGGTATCTTTCATGCCTAAACACGTGCCAGAGATACTCAACTTTACCTGTGCAATGAAGCTTAAATAAATAAATAAAATATCCGGCACGAAGGACCAAAATAACCTCAGATGAAATAACATTTGTATTTTCTGGTAACCATTAATTGTAAGAAATCTTATCAATGCCGATATTTAGCATGTTTCATCCACCACAACAGTTACACACAAAAATAAAAAGCTTTGGCTGATTCGTATGGAATCGACATTATGCATACTAATACTATTTAATAGATACTAAATCCACTTTTTTTATAATAATGAGAGACAAAATAATAGTACTTTGTCTCTCATCACTAACACTACCTTGTCATATTCTGTCATGTCACGCTATGACATAGCCATTTCTTACACTTTCGCTCTATCCAACTTTTACAAACTTACTTCTATCAACAAGAGCGGCGCCACTGTAAAGCAATTGTGATTATTTTACTACGCAATTGTATGTTTCCATATTTCACCACCTGCACGAAATATGTTTGTGTAAGTAAATGGCCATTATGTCTTGATACGCGAATTGTATGGAACTAGTGAGATAATAAGGGTCTAGGTGGTTTGGACGTGTGAAAGAATGATTTCGTTGTTATGTATGTGATATATGAGGTAATAAAAATGAATGAATTACGCATAGCGTGTCTTTCTGTAGCAGTTGGTCGTTCCAGAGATATTTTAAGTGCTAGAGCAGAAAGTAAAACACCTTCCTCAATAGATCTAAAGCTTATGTAAACTAATTATAGTGGAATGTTTTGGTAAGTTAAGTAAATAAGATAGTTTCTAGAGTTATATTTGGTTTTCCTTGAATTTCACGCTTTAATGTATTTTTTTTATTTAGGTATGTATAAATTCAAGAGTAAAACGACAGTAAAACATACTTGTTACGTAATGAACTATTACGGGCACAGCTTGCAGGTGGGTTCGTATGTTCAACTGTTTCCAGAAAAGACTTTTATTATTATTATAAGCTCACGCCAGATTCCCTTTGGGATAGGCAGAGAACACAGAACGTCATTTGCCCCGGTCCTGGCATACTTCCCTCGCTTCCTCCACACACATTCCTCTCTTCATACAGCTCGGCGGTTCGGGTAGGTACTTCTGATTAACCTCTTCCAGAAAGAAATGATATCAAAATTAATAAATTACAAATAAAACCCATTAAGCCGATTTCTCTAACGTACGAACGTTTTCCAAAATTCTTGCCATAGGATTTTAGGACACGTAAAGCCCAGGGGATCAATTTTTGAATCTCACCGAGTGACTAATAGTCACCGAAATGACTAATTCTCACCGATTTCCAAAAGTTCGTATTCTTTAATCTCACCGGTGACTAGAATTCTCACGCCTATGATATCAAATCGAGTGCCCTCACACACTCGTAATTCAAATCACCGAGTGATATAAATTTGACACTGCCGGACGTAATGTTTGCCTCAAGAACCATGTTTTGATCAAATCAAATAAATTTTGTTTTGAAAAATATTTGGATGGCAAGTAATTTGGTTTTAAAAGTAAGAAAAGCTAGCGTTCGGGAATAAATTTTGGTGATTACAATGACGGACAGCGACGACTACGGCGGTCATATCTCATGCAAGCTAAAATTAACTGTCTGATAAAAATAAATGAACCGAATTATTATCTAACGAATCCATTGATTTAAACTTGCATTCAAATTAACTTCAACGTAGGCTATACTCACGCTATACAGCTACGCATGCTATTGACAGATACATTACGTTTTACGTTTGCCTCAGTTGCGTTTGAAGCATCCTACATTTTAGTATGTAAAACAAAAACCGGAATAAAGGTGGCACTATTTTATCTGCGTAAAATGAGACGTAAGTGTACGAATATCTGTGACAGAACATGGCCGACGCTATGAAATATTTGTAAGTTGGTAGACAGAGTATGACTTTCAAAAATAGGATTTTTGGTAAACGGTGATATCGAAATCACCGGTGATATTTTTGTCACCGGTGATTTCGATATCATCAGTGAGATTCAAAAATTGATCTTCTGTATTATCAAAGTCCGTAAAATCAAATGCCGGACTAAATTTAAGTAACTGGAACAACTTTGAACAGATTTTGGAAACACCCGTTAAATACCAACCTTAATCAACTTTTTCCAGTTTTTCAGGAACTTCGACATAAGGTAACCGTCCCAATGTTTGACACGCGTAGCACATTGTACCAGTAGTTGACATCATTGACTCTCGTTTTTATTCGAGACTGGGACCTTATTTGTACAAACTTTTATAAAAACTTTGTAACTTTTTACCACTACCTACTACTTTGTATGGTGTAGAAATTGCCCTATCAAGGTCGCCAATCGCAGAGAAAACTGATCGCAGCATAATCAATAATACAGTTTTTGCATCGTTTTCCCATCGTTTCTACTCGACGACAGAGGGCGTTGTAAGAAATTTTCATTGTTTGATATGAGGTAAAAAATATTGAATTGTGATGTTGCTACATCCGGAGTTTCGATTTTGACTTTTTTTTTAAACCTTCTGTTAGTGTAGTGATATACTTATTGATATAAAAATCGAGCAAACCACTATGGCTTTCAGAAATATCTTTTTTTTATTTTCTTTATACCAATTTAGCCGAATACGTACAATAGATGCGGTATAAACCATTTAAAAAACGTTTATACATAATTATATTATATAAGAATTTAGTTTAGTACCCAAGAACACTGTCTTAAATTATTAAAGATTTTTTTTATGTACTCGCTGTTTAGAAGTAGTTGCTTCTGTACAGCTGTTATACTACCTTTATAACGCTTGCGTGCTATATGGGTAGCGATCTCGATTTTTAAGTCATTCTTTTGGAATTTTTTATATATTATATGTTGGAACATGGCCCGGTCGGCATGGGCCGGTCATATAACCCGAAGAACCGATAACCGTTGGAGTAGACGAGTTCTTGAGTGGAGGCCACGGATCGGCAAACGTAGCGTGGGACGTCCTCAGACTCGGTGGAGCGATGATCTTCGCAGGGCGGCTGGCAAGAGCTGGATGAGAGTGGCCGAGGATCGTGCTCAGTGGCGTGCCATGGGACAGGCCAATGTCCAGCAGTGGACGAACATAGGCTGATGATGATGATGATGATGATGATGTTGGAACATTGTCCTAGTACCAAACTAAGCAAAGCAAAGGGGTACTGGTCAACGGATTGACATAGATAAATATATACTTAAATACATACATATGACATACACGAATCAGGTAAAAGCATTCATCCTACAAACATTTGCACCTTAGGAGAATCGAACCCAAATGTGAAGCTGACACGGTTCTATATTATAGCGGATCAGCGGCCCTAACATGACAACCCAGGTTTAGTTTAACCCCTCCCTGCGTCTCTGTATAACTAGTGTCATAAGAAAGGGACGCAGATAGAGATAAACTAAACTTTGCCAGTCATGCTAGGGCCACAGGGTTCCATTTTGTTGATTGTAATACAAACTATAACAACGGCATAGGTTACTATGTTGTTGCATTTATTGCCGAACGCGCATGCGTCGTGCGCAAATGGTCATGTATAGCAATTAGGGAAAGCGTTTCGCTCACCCCGTTACCAACCTGTTTTGTAAAAAAAACAGGTTTACTAATTATACGGCTTACAAAACTTCTATTGTCTACATTTGTATACAAAAACTGAAATGTAGTAACAAAAGCCAAGTGGTTAAGGACCTTGGATTAAGAAGCAAAGCATGGATACAGCCTCAGTATATGTCAAGCGAACGCACCCAAAACTGTCAAAACGGTAACCTTTGGTGTTCGTCAAGGTAGTAGGTAAAACCTGCAAGTTAATAAGAAGAACGTGGATTATACTACCTTAATGTACACCAAAAGGTACCTTGATGTACCTACAGGGTGTCAATGAGAGAGGTTTAGAGTATGTAACAGTCTCTTTTTGACACATTGTATTGCCATTGAAAGTAAAGAGATCAGCTAATGAAATATCGCTTTCAATTTTATTACTCTTTCTATGCTATACTATTTCTATGTTAAGGATCCTGACTACAAAACTAGACGTTTCGGGTTCGATTCCTGTGAGGGGCAAAGGTTGCACCTGATATTAGTTATGTGTATTTAAAAAACATAACCCTTCCTTTTGGCTTTGCCGTAGTCGGGTAATAAGTACGTTTATTTATAGATTATACTATATATTATACTTTACAAGCTTTGTATAATTTGTGACTACGGTAATTTGTGTATGTAAATTGACCCAAGATGTTTATTTTATCTATAAAACCGGGCCTAACTGTTTTTTACGTAGGAGGGAGGAAAACAAACAGGCGGGTCACTTGATATGAAGTAATCAACGCAATGGACACCAATAACCCCAGGAAATAGTTTAAAACTGGTTTGAATTAGTGAATCAACAATAACTACGGAATAATTATTTGATTCACGGCATTGTATGCTATTCGTTCAAGTAGCGAACTGAAGTACCTACTGTTTAAGATACAGTCGATGCCTCGTATAGGAGTGAAACGCGTGGATCGTGTAATTAAAATGTAATGTATTGTGTAGAGTGGTGGTGGATTATAGTTTAGTTTGTGTGATGTTGTTTTATGTAGGAGCGGAGGAGGGTGGGAATTAGCATAAAAAATGACATGATGTCGTACAGACGTAGCTGTTTTGCACGTGCACGTACAGCACTGGTTTCGCGGAGTAACAAGGTAATTTGTTCCAGTTTGTTGATAAACACGAAACTGATAATTCTGAGTTTTCCTGGCCTAACGCCATTAAATCACAGCTTTCACTGGCGAGCGCTGCATTGCTTACTACTGCGGTTTCCGCTTGACCGTAAGCTACAAACAAAAGAGCGTCGCACGCGCAGCATGCGGGCTCCGCTAGCTGTGATTATGTCGCTACTATTGTTCACAGATACGCTTAAGAGGAGTGTGAACCCAGCGCTCTCCATACAAACGGCGATAACGTTTTCCACCCTCTAAACCTTAACCTATAGCCATGTTTTTTTTGTATGTTGTCAGTATGCCCTAAAACTAGGTTTGTATGTTTTGATTTTTTAAATATTCTTAATAGTTTCAAAAATATTGACGCTTTTGTGTTTTGTATGAAACTCCTAAAATGCAAATATTGTCAAATCTATGAAGAATATTTAAAAAATCAAAACATACAAACCTAGTGCTAGGACATAATGACGACATACCAAAAAACCATTGCTATAGGTTAAGGTTTAGAGGGTGGAAAACGTTATCGCCGTTTGTATGGAGAGCGCTTTTTGCGGCTGGGTTCATACTCCTCTTAATATCACTGGTAGACATCGCAACGTTTATTCGCAAATAAAAATATGCCATGCGAATTACACCAAAATTGACCAAAGGTCTAGAGTTCAAAAATTAGCCCTATCATTCACAAACGTCAAACTTGAGGTGTGCAAAGTTTAAAATTAAACCAGAAATAATAAAGAGTAAAAGGAGTTGTGGAATCCCAAAATAAGCTCCTTTTTTGTAAAATTATGATTTTTAATTTTAAAAACATATAAGTAGGTGTTAAAAATGAAGAAAAAGTGTACATAATAAAAAATATAAAATGAAATAAAATATCTCCCAAGTCTGTCCCCTGCGGTAAAGTGCTGATAAGGCTGGCTGCTTTTCCACGTTGGATCGCAATGCCAATGCGTTCACCAAGAAATGCACCAACCCTATGGTGGTGAGATTTCAATCAATTTTGTTTTTATTTAGGAAAAAAGGTTGTGTGCGTTTTGGCTTGATTTTGTAAATATGTGGTGGTACGGAACCATCGAAATGAGAAAACTATAGAACTGTGTACAACGCAGTGGCAGAGTCGCCGACCATAGTCTATTTGGTAGACTATGTTGGATAGCCTGAATAAAATTGTATGGGCCAATTCTCAAGTAAACAGCTCTGCGTTTTGTACGTTTTACATTGGCGTCATATTTTTAGTTCTGCTATCCGACGCCTGTGTCGCTGCTAGTTAGAAAACTTAGAAGCACTTTATTCACTTACGATAAGATGCAAAGTTGAACCAATGGCTAAATAGTGAAAGCCCCTCTTCACCTGCTTCACCCCGTCGCAAAGTGGTGACGCTAGGCTTGTAACAATCCGAACAAGTAAGCAGATCTAATGTCTTCTTATATCGATGTACGGAACCGAGTCCAACTCGCACACGGGTGGTTTTTTACACAGAGCAATAAAACAAACCCCGGTATTGGCTGAAGCCGGAATCAGATCGGAACGCTGGTCGGTACCGTTGCGCGTCATAGCGTGAGCATGTCTGTCAGTTCAATGCACAATTAATATTGATGAGCTTACTAAATAAACGCAATTGTGAAAAAAAACTTAACTGGACTTAACTGTTTATTGCAAAAGCGGTGAGAATTGCAGTTAAATGATTACATATCATTTAATCGGAGTTACAGCGGTCCTAACATGACTGCCCAAGTCTACTACCAGTTTCTTAAATAGCCGTCTTTCGTACAGTCAGCCTCAGAAGTAGCGAAACACTTAAGAACCATGTCGTAGTAACGTATGTGCAGCAGCGACAGATAAACTTTTTTCGGTTTTCGCTCGCTGCTTGTATATTATTAAATTTGTAAAAATAATTATCTTGAATAAAACGAAAAAAAAAAAAATGTAATGAGAGTTGCTCGAATTTGTCACATTACTGACAGCGACAAGGTACTAAAATGTTCAGCTACTTCTAACGCCGCGTAACACCGGATGTGTACCTATGCAGCACGGCTCCGGAGACGCGCGTACGCAGGCTACTACACGTTGGGATGCCAATGCCACATTGCTTGCGTTACGAGCACGTAACGCATCTCTAAGAAGCGAACTGGAGTTGTACTGCGTACGCATACGGTGTGAGTTATAAGTTTTCTTTAAATTATCCTTCTAGGCGCCGAATAAAGTATTTTAATAAAGTCTAGCTTTAGCGAAGTTTTTTTCTAAAGTATCAATAATATATTTAAGTGCTTGTCATATAAAAATAGAGCTGTGACTATGTCGTTTCCTAGACACAATGAAAAGAAAAAGAGACAGGTTATAAAAGAAATGGTTGTACGAAGTTGAATAAACAGCAGAAAAGACTTCGATAAAGGCTTGAAAGGATGATGGAGGCCTTTAGACAAGGATACCGACGTTCTTTAAATATTAACATTAAGAATTATAACAGTTCAAAATACTTATTAATGGAACCACCTACTTCTTAATGTAGTGTCTGTACTGAATAAAACAGCACATGCAGTTGAACTTGAAGTTTAAGGACTAAAGAAAGCCTTTATCGATTACGAATAAAAAGAAAAATACAAGATGTTTACAAGGTATAAAACTTGTAAACTTCGTCACGAAGAGCACCTACCTAATCGAAAGTTACATAGATCCACCAAGCTGTCATTAAAATAATGGCGCGCCTAATTCATAATCACGCAGATGTTACGACCGGATAGCGCTGGTGAAAAATGCGGCCACAGTTGCCACAGTCACTTAATTTGATACAATTAAGATTTCCACGCATTTTTCCTTTTAAATTGCAACTTTTTGAGTTGCCAACCCTAACGTGACTTGGCTGACACGAGTTTAAGTTAGTCTTCAATGCATGCATCTCTTTCTTATGTTAGTAGTTAGATTGAGTCATATTAGAAATAGTTATCTGTCTAAATTCTAAAATCTATAAGTCTCAAATCTTAACAGAATACATGTTGAAACTTTCATGCCACAATTCAAAAATCAGGCTGAAGTGCAGTTTTTAAATATCACCGGTTGATTAAAGCTCACCAAAATAGCCGTTTTTCAAAGAGATTCGGCCATTTTGGTGAGCTTCAGTCACCTGTTGGGATTCAAAAATTGCACCTCTGATAAAGCATACCGGCCGTTCTAAGGTGTTGAGTCGGACCTCGTAGACGTCGAAGGAGGTCGAGGGATCCCGCCCATCTTCATACCGCACCTCATAATTAATCTATTGAGAGGCCTTAACTTAACTTTACGTCATTTAACAAACTCTCTAGTTTTTGTCTAGGAATCTGCTTTATGCGGACCAAATTTTACTCACCTTAAAGTACTGGCTGGAATGGTTTTCGAGTATTTCAGCCGCGCTGCAGCCGACCGATTCGACCGCGCAGGCCTCGGACACGTCGCCATTTTGATTTCCAACGTTCCAAATTCAAAACATCACACACAAACACTGATATTGTCACACTACCGAAGATTGGTCTTTGTAAAGTTCGTTTAACAGATTTTGGTTGCTCGTTAAATTGTAGGTGCTCTACGATTTACTGAACAAAATAGGTTAGCTTTGCCTGAGACGTGGTTATGCAAATTGATAAGATTATTTACTTTTTTATTACTTTAATGAGTGAATTTAGTTACTGAATCTTCGGCTGGCTAAACAAATCACAGTAACTGGCGACAATCAGGCGTGACTGACGACTGACTAACATCCATCATTGACAAAAAAAAAAGAAATAACAAGTCTAATGAGCCTTCTCACTTGCAACCGCCCATCGACAAGTTGTCAGTGAAAACTGAAAACGGCAATTTATCGCAAATTTGCTCTCTAATATTTCCCGATTGACAGTTTATCCGAATCGTCGTGGATTAGGAATATCTGCGAGCTAATGGCGCGCGACATTTTATCACGCGCAGTGGAACGCTTGGCATAGCCTGATACTTTTCGAGTGGTTCAGGGTACGCGCCTAAAGTAGTCTAAATAGGTTTTCAAGGGGTTCCGTAACAAATTTTAAAAAGAAACCCTTTATAGGTACAGGTTTTTTGCTGTCCGTCCGTCTGCCTGTCTGTCAATGCCCTTTTTTTCAGAAATGACTTGTAGAACTGATATTTACAATAGTTGTGATATTTAAAAACTCACACAAGATTAATAAAATATTCTTTTTGAAATTAAAACTAAATCAGAAGCTAAGAAAAACATTAAAGTAAAAAAAAATTTGTCATTTGAAAGCTCTAAAATTTTAAATACAGTTTTTTTTTTCAGATTTTAATATCAAATAGTTCAAGATATTCACGTAATCGTAAATGCACTAAAGCTTCTAAGGTACGAATTGGGCATATTTGCTTGCCTTTCTGGTCAATAAAAAAACATAAGAGTCCGCTCTTATGTTTTTGTTATGGAGCTAAGTACGGCAAATAAAACTATTGACACTTCAAAGGAGAAAATATACTTTACGTAAACATACTCGTATGTGCAATCAAAAGTGTATAATAAATGTGTTAGTACTTAATAGAAACTTAATGCAAAGCAGTGCATTAGCGTTACTTTCCTTCAAATTCGAGAGTGAACGCGTAAATATGTTAATTTTAAGAGATTCAAATAAATTAATGCGAGTCTTTTGTTTCACTTTCGGAAACTGGCCAGCTTTAACATTATTTGCTCGGCACTGATTTATAAAGAAGGTACTTTAAACTGTAAATAATATGTAAACGTGTTGTTTACAAACATAAAACGTCTCGAAACAATTAAAAGGAGGCTATGAAGTAATTATAACGTAGAATGTGTTAAATCTCCTCTTCCTATGGGCAGGGCGGATCAAGCCTTCGAGTCATTGGGGTTACGGAGTCGAAGCTCAGTCAAGACAAGTCATCAATGAGATTATAAAGTCGACCTGGATTCAGCCCATTTATAACCCCCATGGAACCCCCCTGGATCCGCTTGCTTATGGGACGTAGGTTTACCTGCCATTAATTTCTAGCCTGAAATAATATCCCACGGGAACTTTGACTAAATCCGATGTTTTGAGGTATTTTGAGGCTCAACATTACTCAGAGTCTTCGTCAGAGTTTTGCTTTGCATTTAGAGAGTACTTTGGTCATAAAAGCAACACAAACTGACGCAATGACGCATAGTGTATAGAGTTATCGCTTAATTGGCGTATGGCCTGTTCGAGAAGAGGTGGTAACCTGTCGACGGCTCACCCTGACAGAAAGAAAGAAAGAATATTTATTTGCTAAGAATGCGTATACATACAGGTCTTAATATAAACTATGAGAACAGTATTCAGCCGGTCATTCAGCAATTTTACCATAATATAGGTTCTGGTAGCTGGTAATCATACAAAATTAAAATAAAAGAGAGCCAAAAAGGCTTGCCAAAAAAATACACAAAAAACAATTTAAAACAATGAGAAAAAAAATTACTGTGCACAGTGTGTCAAATGAATAGATTTTTTTTAATATATAATCATCCTTAACTTGAGGTTAACCAATTTTGTCTCTTTTCCTGTGTCTTCATAATTTCTAATCCGTTGCTGATTTCAAAGCTGCTTTTTGTTGTGATGCTTTATTAAGCGAGATGGTTCTTAGCTTTAATTGATGAAAAACCAATCAGTGGCTCTCAAGATATTTATGTTTTGAAGTATTTTGGAGATTAATTAAAACTTTTACTATGTGTTACGCGCTTAGGATTGTACGGAGTTTTCATTTGACCTCAAATCGGTGGCACAGATGGCGGTACTAAATACTATAAAGTTGTAAAGATAAAGCACGTTCTTCCAGAAGAGTCCCCCATCCCTTTATGGGTCCCACAACTGTGATGTGCTGATGCCACACTGTAATACGAATAAAGTAAGATCGGTGATCTGAATAAAATCTAGGTCAAGTGTAAACTTATATAGGTCAAAAACAATGCACGATTGTTTCGATAGGTACTACCCTTCGTCACGGATTTAAGAATATTCACTGATATTATTAATATTACAAAAGGCATTGTTATGACTCGTGTCAAGGCTTAACGTTAGATATACCCTACATTTAATATGAAACATAATAATCTACTGTCTTACAGCAATCACTAATCGTCAATTTTAAGACTGATTATGGCCAGGCGTATTGATATGCCAGAATAAACTTTCCAAAATTGCAGAACTTTATAAGCAAAAAATTTCCGAAAATATTTGCACCTTTTGAGAACTTTCTGCAACTTGCCTATTCTTTTTTAATATAAAATAGGAAGGATAACGAGCAAACGGTCATCTGATGGTAAGTGGTCACCAACGTTCATTGACACCCGCAACACCAAGAAAGTTGCAGCTACGCGTTGCCAACTAGGTCCTAAGATGTGTGTGTCAGTAATTTCACCGGCTGTATTAGGTACTCTCCACGCCGGCGCACAACAGTACAAACACTGCTTCTTGGCGGCTGGATTAACTAGCAAGATGGTGGTAGCGATATGGACGGATCTTGTACAAGGTCCTAACATCCGCAAAATTAGCCTTGAAAATCGGTTACAACATCAAAAGGATTCAATGTTGTAACTGATTTCGATCTATACTACCAACAGGTAGATGGTTACTGGCGACGCTTCCATAAGTGCTTCTTTTAGTGATGCCGAACTATCGATAGTCCCGCTATTGATTGTTTTGTTCTTGAACCTAAGGACTATCGATAATATCGATACTATGACTAGTTCTTTCAATATCCTGATTTTCAAGGTCAGCAATCGATAGCAGGAGTATCGACAGTTGCGCAACCAAATGGATGGTTCGTCATTGGCGACCATGATCGCTGAACATAGATGCATGTGGCAGGGGCGGGACCATTCGTTTAAAAGTATTTGAGAGAATCCTATATTTAGTAGCCAAATGTCTTCGGGTTAAGAAAAGAGTGACCATCTGAGCTCCCTAATCTGTGACAGGGAAACTAAACCTGATTTCACATGCATAAATATTATGTGCGATGCAAGAACATCGATTACTACAGAACTTGGCTTGTGTGCATACGTTAGAAAGACTTGTTGATGCTTTGTGTCTACTGAGGATCAAACTCAATATACCTTACGCTCCACTCCCTTATGAAAATAAATGAAAATGAAAATGAAAAATTTATTTTGCAAGTAGGCCATATAATCTACTAGCGCTTCGGAAAATGGAAGATAGTACTGAGAAGAAATGCCGCAAGAAACTCAGCAACACAATAGAACACCAAAGTTTTTCAATTATCAGATACATAAATACATGCACACGAAAAATATATAATGGTTAAAAGGGAACACGCGGCCGTAAAATTTGAAGACACTAATCACTTAACCAAAGTAGTTTTTAATCGAAATCGTTGAATCTTCTAACTTCTGTAATTCTCATTATATTCAGTAGTTTGATTGATGAAAATTATTAGAGCTACTAAATCTTTAATAATTTTCATTACTTTTGGGCACCACAAAATTAAAGGCCAATAATTCTAAAATAGATTAAAAATCAAATCTCTATCAAACTTGCAACCAATAAAACTATATCGAAACGGAAAAAAAAAATTGGTAATTTACAATATATATAGCACGAAAACGATCAGGCAAAAGCTATCATAACAACAAGACCCAAATTCCAAAATCGCACAGCAAAAAATTCCTGAATCGCACGTGAATAATTTCTAAAACGCACAGTAACGCACCAAACATTAGAAACAAGCGGTAACTTGTATGGAATTTCGCGTTTCACTGAAAACCGCGCGCGTATCGACTGTTGCGCAGGCCTCACTGCGAAGCATCTCACTCGACTAATGTTCTACTATAATGCTACAGAGCTCTACTTGGGGTGAGGGGCCGTTTATGTTGATAAGCGGTAGCAAGAGCGATGCCATTAGCGGTAGCGGGAGCTGGTAACCATAAGTATCTAAGTACGTAGCGTAAAGCCTGATATGTGCTGGTGACCTAAGTATGATATGAGAACAACAAGAATGCAGTAAAAAAGGACTAATAGTTTAACCACTGAACTTTGACACCAGTGACAGTTAACACCTTTTTTGTTGTATTATAAGTCACTATCTAATATTAAAATTGTAATGACAACGCAAAGAAAAATTAGGGCAATGGCAGGATTTGAACCTGCGACATCAGCATTCCGTGCCTTGCGTTTGCCAGTTTCGCCACACTGCCGCTGCCATACCCTGCGAATTTTTCAATGTGTATGGCAGCGGCAGTGTGGCGAAACTGGCAAACGCAAGGCACAGAATGCTGATGTTGCAGGTTCTAGTCCTGCCATTGCCCTAATTTTTCTTTGGGTTGTCATTACAATTTTAATTTAATAATTTGAATGTTAAAACATTTAAAATAAAAATCGAAAGAAATTTCGGTTACAAAATTTAATCACTATCTAATAATTTAGTTGGCAAATAATGACTCCGAACACAGACGTATGTAAATGATATATCTAAAACCGATCATAAAATTAACAATGTACCACAAAACCTGTCTGTTTTATATCAAACACACACAGAACAATTATCATTCTAATGGTCCACGGGATAACAATAAAAAATAATTTAGCATTTTAATAAACCGTCAGATACTTCATTACCGTTCCTTACAAATACAACATTAACTTATATAAAACGGTCACTTAATTTACGGCTACGAACGAATAACCATAAATTAAGTACCGTGACGTTTCCTGTGGAATAGGGTAAAGACACATATAAATTTATATAGCTATGCTTTTTAAGGAGTTTTATAGCCCAAGATATCATTTCCTTCGGCTACTGTAGTCTTTCCGCCCCGCTCCGCCTGTCACTATGCTGCGCCCGCGCATCAGTTACTTATTTATCGCACTCCTTCAAGTATGTAATTATTTTTTATTTACGCTATAAACTTCCGTTATCTTTTGCTCATATTAATTGTAGCTTTATTAACAGTATTCTAAAAGAAATTTTATTATAATTTAATAAGCAATCGATATGAAAGTTAGTATTACGGATGCTAAAAGAGTTAAGTTTTAAAATAGCATATGTTATGAATTTTATGATGTTCTTATTTATTAACGTTGAAGCAATGAGTGATGTGAATTATCAGATAAGTTACTTAAATACAAAATTAAATTTATTTTCCTAAATTTTGGCTGTTCTCTTGCTTATCAAAGACTTGGGAACAAAATGAACAAAACAAACTTAGTTCATTGGCTGTTTTACCCAAACTAATCAGTCAAACAAAGCCACACGGAGGAATAAATTGAATTTGGGCGGTCAAGTTAAGCAGCTCAATCGTCCGATACATCTTACGTAGTAGGTTATGCACCAGAATGTTTGCTTGCTGTAAATAATTAGCTACTACTGAAGTTACTACATTAAAAACAATTTCAAACTTTATTTTCTCATTTTGATTTATTCGAAATATACACGAAATGGGAACAATAAATTAGGTACTTAACATCAAGATATAAATTTATTTTCTTTAAAACCCTGCATTTGCGGATACATGTTTCTTGGGCCAATTCTGTCTCCTTTCATTCAAAGGGGTTTCGTTCGGTAAATATCTATAAGGTTATGGGATTTCAAAAACGACACTATGTATAAGAATACCAGTAATTTCTTTTCTGGGGTGCAATTTTCGAATCTCGCCAGGTGACTAGAGCTCACCAAAATGGCCGAATCTCTATGAAAAACGGCTATTTTGGCGAGCTTTAGTCACCCGGTGAGATTCAAAAATCGCACCATTGGGAGTTTAGCCGCTCATCATACAGTTGACCTAGGTGCGGAAAGTTCTCAAAAAGGTGGGATGTTTTCGGAATTTTCTTACTTTGAAAGTTTGTCAGTTGAGGAAAGATGTCGCCAGAGCATCAGTAGGTGTTGGACATTTGCGAATTAAAACTTATTTCGAAAAAATCAGTGAATTCGAATACTTGTGAGATTCAAAAATCCCACCTGGTTACTAAGTAATTCTGGTGAGGACGCGAGACACTTATAAAGCGAGCAGCATAAGATCGGCCGTCGTGAGATTCTTGGGGAAAGCCTATGTCCGGCAGGAGACGTCTTCCGGCTGATATGATAAAGATGATCATGGCTAAGAAATTACCTATAATGTTAATAAACCTCAGTAGTATCGTAAAATTACTAAGAAATTATACGTTTCGCAACAACAAAACGCAGTCACGGCTGTTTCAGAACTTACACAATAACTTACCAAATGTAGCACTAATTCACTATCTGGCCTCGCTTTAAGGAAATATAATAAAATATGCGTATACATTATTATTTATGGCGGAAATTCTAGATGTTTCTGAAACAATGTAGTCGTAAAACCTGATAATCAGTTTTAACTTCCTTAGTTCCGTTCCTTTGGATCATCACGGACACAAGATGGCAGTAAATACATATATTGTTGCACCTAAAGTACCGTATTATGCAAAAACAATTGCCAGGAATCGTGACCATTATAAATAATGTTCGCCAAGTCCTGGAGTACGATTTTTGAATCTGACCGGGTGACTAAAGCTCGCCAATATGGCCGTTTTTCATAGAAATGCGGTCATTTTGGTGAACTTTAGTCACTTGGTGAGATTCATAAATTGCATTTGAATCTCACCGGGTAACAAAAGCTCACTAAAATAGCCATTTTTCATAGAGATTCGGCCATTTTGGTGAGCTCTAGTCACATGGTGAGATTCAAAAATTGCACCCCTGGACTTGAAAAGTGTCGCGTGGGTGCGCATCGCCTAATTCTGTGACAAATTACGCTGTTCCCACAGCAGAATCTTAAAGACGATGTACATCTTAACATATACTCGGCTATCGGCGAATCAAGACAAAAGCCGTTAACAATGTTCTAAGTCGGTTGAATTTAATTGAATTTTTATTATGACAATTTTATTTTTAATTTTAAATGTTATTCTAACTTTAAGTTGGTAATGTGCCTGCACATATAATTTTATTTATCTACACACATATCATAAAGGCTAAATAACGCGTTCAAAAACCCTAGGAAATGACCAGCATTATTACAACCAATGTTATTATAAGAATTTTCTTGTCTGTGGTAGTAGGTAAATCTGTTCTTTATTGGTCATCACATTACTGATATCTCGTGACTGCTCGTGACGTTATGAATTTAAATTTGGAACAGCTGTCAAAATTCAAGTTGGTCTCTATTCTAGTATCCACAGATATTAAAACAGTTATCGATACGAAACGTCAACTCAGTATGATTTTTTAATTTAAACGCACGACAGTTGATCTCGAGTGATATGACAATAGGGACTATATTCGTTCGTCTATGGTTTAAAAAAAACGTTCGTCTTGACGGATAGATCGAATCACAGAGTACCTTTTTAATATACATGGCGGCCATTAGTTGTCATTCGTTTTTGGTTTTTTGCAGTTATGATATGTGTGTAGATAAAGTAATGTATGCAACTGTATATAATTAGACCTTAAAACACTCGTGTGATCCTATTATGAAACTCGCTGACGCTCGTTTCATAAAACCACACTCGTGTTTTAAGGCCTCTCATTATATAGCAGTTGCATAAAATACTATTATTTTATTTGACTTATAAGATGTTAATTTTAAGAAACACACGGATAAGCGAGATTTGTAAAATTTAATTCTTTGTAAGTACGAGTAAATGATTTTATCGCCATGATGAAATACTTCCATAAAACATTAAACCAGACTAGAAGCTATTTATTTTCCGCAGAAGTATTCGGATCCACTGAATTTTTCGAAAATTTCGTAAATGCCCAACACCTACTGATGTCGTGGCGACAACTTTCCTAAATTGACAAACTTTCAATGTAAGAAAAATCGGAAAACATTCCGACCTTTTTGATAACTTTCCTACCTAGTTCATCTCTATGATGTGCGGCTAAACTTCCAAAACTGCGAAACTTCTAAGTAAGAAATTTCTGACAACATCCCCACCATTTGAAAACTTTCTGCAATTGTCTATCTCTACGGTGTACAGCTAGCAACTGTCCAAAACTGCGAAATTTCAGAGTAAGAAATTTTCAGCAACATTCTCACCTTTTGAGAACCTTCCGCAACTTTTCTATCCCTAACCACGTCATAATAAACTATTCATAATACTACTCATTTATTTCCATTCACTGTTTTATTGCAGTCTTACAACGTGTCAACTCACTAGCAATTAATAACACAATTACTTACAAACGTATTATTATGTGCGAAATAACGAAATGATACCGACCGATGGAAAGCTGGTTAATTGCGCCGCGAGCAATCGCACGCGCATCTTTACAGCTCGCTTGGCGTTCTTGCAACTGACAGATGGATCTTCAGATTACCCGGCATCGCAAGAAGAGGGTCATGCGTTTCACTGGCTTTTTGTGGTTATGAAGGGGATGCTACCGATCATCAGTGGCTTGTAGTTGCTTTACGCAATGCATGTCATTTATAGGAATGAATGCGTGCTATTTTTCCTTACCTATTGTGTATAATTTCATATTAGCGAATTGTAGCCATTAGTTACAATGTAAACGCTAATATTATTTTATTTCAATGTCATCACCTATACTTAAAGAAACTGAAATAAATTGCCTTGCCACTCTGCGAAACCGAATGCGTTGGTTTTGCGGAGTAGCAAGGTAATTTGTGCCAGTTTGTTGATATGGACATTCGCAGGACTCGAAAATAACGCCTGAATCTATTAACTAAGTATAGTTTATGCCTGAATCCATGCAAAATTAAGGGTTATTAATTTTCTGATGTAATTATGTATTTATACTTGTATTTTTACCCGACTGCCGCCAGAAGCTGGTCGGGAGTACCATCCGAGACTGCCCGCAAGTTTCGAAAATAGAAAACCAACAGAGATCGGAATACTTTCTTCGGGCTCTGAGATAAATAAAAAACTATCCATCCTGTTTTATCGTATTTGCGTCAAAGAAACTTGCAATACAGACACCGATCCAAACACATTAAAACCGTTTCAGACGAAGCAGTGTCTTACTCGTTTATTTTCTCTACATCTATAAACTGCATTAATCTCGCTGCAATCGCTAATTAAGGCAGCTGGCCACTGCACCCGTTAGCGCTCGTGTCGGCACAGTTAGGCTACCGTCCACTCGACAAAAACTGTTTAGCATCTAATGTGGTTCTTGCTGATCTGCGGATAACATAGTAAGTGCAAGATGGCGTTGAGAGGTTAGGCTTAGCCTACTTCGTAAAAGGTAGATAATGTTAATATATGCTGACCAGCTTCTTCAATTGTTTTAGTACGATACCTACTTACATAATGATATTTGTTTATTAGCTTTCGTCCGAGACTTAACGCCCACGTAGATTTTAAATTGTATACTAACTTCCATCACATTTTTAACCCCCTTAATGGTGGAAATTTCGAAAATTCGTTCTTAGTTCACCTTTACAAACCCTAAGAAACACATGTATTATGTTCCAAATTTCATATTGTTACCTTCAACGGTTTAGGCATTGTCTGTCAGTCAGTAACGGAACTCTTGCTCATATACATTGGAATTAAGCCAAATTGAACTCGTCGACGCATAAATTCAGTGCGAGTTATACTCTTACTCCCCCTATTAGTGCTTTGTCTGTATTTATTTATTTTTCTTTATTTACCCATGTAAGCAAACAAAAATAAATAAATACAGAACTTTTCCGACCCAACGAATGGTCGTTGGGTCGGAAAAGTTCTCGAGTGACGACCGCATAACCGAAGATTAACGGGCCATTTACATGAAGCGAGTTTTCTTCTCAAGTTGCAGTAAATTGCGCGGCTCGATCAATCGATAGATCACATGATGCCTCGGTGGCCCGCAATGAATGCAACATGCATGGTGGACCAACGAGCTGATGAGGATCGGGGGACACTGATGAATGCGAGCAGTACAAGACCAACCGTCGTTGAGATCGTTAGGGAAGGCCTGTGCCCAGCATGGAGCGTCATCCAGCAGATGATGATGACATGGTTTGAATGGATAAAATTTCTTGTTGTACTCACGAGACGTCAGCAGTAGTGTTTGCCAGCAGGCGCACGCAGTCCAGGCAGCCGCGCGCCGCCGCGTAGTGCAGCGCGAGCGCACCGTTGTTGGCGCGCGCGTGCGCGTGCGGCATCGCGCGACCCATCCACCACCCCTCGACCGCTAACCGACCGCTCCTGTAAAAAAAATACTTTGTTAAAAACATATTCTTTAAAACAATTTCTTTTTTTTCTCTGATCGCAAATTTGAAAACAAGACTGGATACACATTGAAATAAAAACTTGTAAAATAAAATTTTTGGGTTCATCTCACCGGGTGCTCACCAAAATGGGCGAATCTCTATGAAAAATGGCCATTTTGGTGATCAACTGGTGAGATTCAAAAATAGTACTCATGGACCCCGATTCTGGCATTCATCGAGATTTATCTCGCATTCGAGATGTGTAAACAATTACAGATTTTAAAGGGATCTGATAGCTCTTTTTGGCATATTTCGAGTGTGACTTCATCTCTACTGACACCAGAATTACCCCGCTGGACTTCTGGATTGCAAGAACGATGAAAAAATTAATATTTTTGCGTGATTAAGTTCCGTCGTCTTACTACTAATTGTATCAATATTACAATTTCGGTTAGATAGAAGCAACCATGAAGAAACTCTATCTACGCTTTTCACATTGCGAAAGTTAGTAAAACTTCATTGACTTTAGAAAATATAATTTGTTAACGATGCATAATAAATGCATAAACGCTATGCAACTTTAACCAACGACGCACGGGGCTTAGCAGTAAATAAGTTGCTTATAGCGCCATCTGTTTGTAGTAGTTGGTACTACTACAGCATCTTTCAAGTTACAACTTACAAGATGGATAGTTTGTTGATACCGCTACTCAACGCTAGATGGCGTTAAAAGATATAACTGATGAGATTTTTTTTCTTAGTCAATGTAATACTTCTTCTTTTGTCATAATTGCGGATTATACTTAAAATAATTCGTTGTGAATGTCAAATGGAAGTTAGACGTCGATTTGATGTAATACATACTTGTGTTGATCGACGTAATTTGAAAATAAGTGTTGTTAAACTTTGTTCTTGTGACAGGCTTTTTTGCTTCTGGGGTGCAATTTTTGAACCTTACCAGGTGACTAGAGCTCACCAAAATGGCCGCATTTCTATGAAACACGACCATTTTGGCGAGCTTTAGTCACGTGGCGAGATTCAAAATTCGCACTCCAGGGTTAATTTGCACAGAGAGATGAATTAAACTTGTACGATTATGCACTGATAGAACTAGCACTGGTAGGGATACCCACAGTTGTGAAATGAGCGGAAGGTTCTGTCAAATTCTCTATTACATATTTTGTTACAAAATAACAAAGCAAACGAGCATGTGGATTACCTGATGCTAAGTGATAACCACCGCTCATAGACACCAGCAATACCAAGGAGATTGCAGATGCGTGGCTAACACAGAGGGCTAAGAAGGAATACCTCTTCGCCAGCAACTTCACAGACTGTCTAGCTTTGGGCCGGCATACACGGACTGCTCGAGCAGTAACCCAGTGATCAACATACATGATTAAAAAGGTACTCTGTGCATACATGGACCGCTCTTGCAGTCAGAGTAAACGGCTTGAAGCTGCCATTGATAACTGTCCGAGCAGTTAGCAATGTCAATCAGTAGCATTGTGATTTTATTGCACTTATAAGCGCGTCACAATCGATGTTGCCGTCCATTTTTCTCAGTAAACAAACGACGCGTGCGGGCGGCACGCCGGAGACAACAGTGCAAGCACATGCTCCTTTGTGGCAGGATTAGCGAGCATGATGGTGGAAGCGATTTAGACGAACCTTGCACAAGGTCCAGTAAAATGTATGTACAGTCAGCAACGAAAGTCCATGAACACATCCTAATTTCCAAAACACCTGCACACTATAAAGTTCCATATGTTACTGGACAGGCTAATGTACAAATGTCTGTGGACATTTGAGAATAACAAAAGTCAATAAACATCGATTTTTCAATAGTCGCTGAACATGTCTGACTACATAATTAGCTGATATGTACAATATCAATAGTCGCTGAACATGTCTGACTGCAGAATTAGCTGATCTCTAAATTATCAATAGTTGCTAAACATGTCCGATTGATTAAATAGTTTAAGGTTACATTCGAAATGAAAGAGATGAAACGCTCACTGACAAGTGAGTACTCTTCTCAGTGATTGTCAAAATTCAAAATTCGAAGAGATGAGCATATCTCAGTGAAAAAAAATAGGACAGGCTAAATTAAATCTTATCGCGTATCGTCAATGTCACACTGGTTCTATTATGTCAATTTCTCACTTTACCTGTAGTAAGTAACATATTCATTAACCCAAGATAAAATTAAATTAAATCTTATGTCATTTAAAATAGAGCTCAGTTTACCTTAATACCTTTAAAACCAATAATGTAATGACCGTAAAGACAAAGCACATTGAAAAATTTGCAGGTTATGGTAGTAGTAATGTGGCGAAAAAAAGTTAAATATTATTATCAAAAATATGTAAATCTAAACTTCCAATATCGAGTCGCGCGCTCAAAGCCAAGAAGAGATATATCTCGCATATTGACGTCAAGTAGCGACATATTCGTCGCAAAAAGTACAGCCGTGCTACCGGATCGCGACAAAGCACTATCTCGCGCCTCCATGTCGCTTCTCGCGCAAGTCGCGCCTTGTCGTGCTAGCTGTGCAAGTTGAATGAGATAACTTGATTAAGTTTCTCATAAATGACACCGAAGGTAGTTTTCCCAAACAAATATCAATAATGTAATGACCGTAAAGACGAAGCACATTGAAAAAATATCAGGGTAGGGGCAGCGATAATGTGGCGAAACTGGCAAACGCAAGGCACGGAATGCTTAGGTTTCAGGTTCGAGTCCTGCCATTACCCTAATTTTTCTTTGTGTGTGTGTAATTATACATATACTATCAGCGACTATTCCAAATATTTAAACAATGGTAGTGTTCAGCCACTTTTGTAACTAAGCTGTTCAGCAATTTTTGGAATTATGCTGACCCGTAATTTTTGAAATTACGCTATTCAGCGACTTTTGTAATTAGGCTGTTCAGCAATTTTTAGAATTATGCTGTCCTGTAATTTTTGGAATAAAGCTGTTCAGCGACTTTTGGTATTTCATGGTGTAAATGTAATTTTGTTCTTAACGCAGTTCAACGACTTATGGACAAATGACCTGTTTAGTGACTTTTGTAACGTTATTGTGTTCGGCGACATTCGTTGCTGACTGTACGTATGTAATAAATGTATGTTATACCAATAACTAGGTATCACAACTAAAAGCACTCGCCAATTTGCACATCTTTCACACTTATTCTAAGTTTTGCATTTTACGATACCTAAAACGGCGAAACTATGATAAACACCTTTATTAACTTATATTATAACGCTAAAATTGGCATATTTAATTAATCAATTCAAACCGGCGAAACTTAACTAATTATGTAATTATGCCCATCTCCCTATAAAATATTTACACTACATCGTTAATTTTGAATGTAAATTGAGACATAAATGTTTAAGCTAGGTTTATGGCGTTATCCATCACCTGGTGGGAAGTGAACCCATTCTAGCAAACTCAGTGGAATCACAGTGGACTCAGTGGATATCTCATTTATCGCCTTTTTCGGCGACAAAATGCTTCAGGCTTATTTTTCTGATAGAAACATACCAGTCATATCGGTCAAAAAATTATTTATTATTGTCATTTATTAGAGTGTCTACTAGACTAGAGGCTGGGTTCACACTCCTTTCAATACTTAAGACGAGGTAGCTAGCCGCATTACGGAAAGCGTCCGGGTAGCCACAATCAAAAATGTGTACGAAAACACATTTTTTATACGCACTATGGTCCAGCTGGCAGCTGGCAGCTGCATCACAGTGTATATAAATACATAGACTGCTAAAAACAGAACCCTTCCTTTTGGCTTTGCCATAGTTGGGCAAAAACTGTAGTATTAATGTATAAGAATAATAATAAGAATATAAATATATTTATTTGTCTAAACATAGGTAGTCGTATGAAGATACTTAACTAATAAACTATACTACCTCCTGTTTGGCTAGCACGACACACCGCAACTCGCTTTGTCGCTTTGTGCGTCGTTTGTGAGTCTCTTTCTAACTAGTCCAATAGGAGAAAGACGCACAGAGCGACAAGCTAGAAAGAGAGCACGCTTGTAAGCCGTTCTGGAGTGCAATTTTTGAATCTCACCGGGTGACTAAATCTCACCATGATGGTCGTTTTTCACAAAGATTAGGCCATTTTGGTGAACTTTAGTCACCTGGTGAGATTCAAAAATGACACTCCAATCTCACTGGCTGACTAAATGTCACCAAGATGGTCGTTTTTCAACAAGATTAGGCCATTTTGGTGAGCTTTAGTTACCTAGTGAGATTCAAAAATGGCTCCCCTGGGTTTTCAGCAAGCTAGCTTTTGTCGCGGATATAAAACAAATACCTATTTCTTTTTAAACAATCAGCGTGTGTGAAAGAAATGGATGAATAAATGTAAGAGTCTATAAATACTACAGTCGCTGTTTTGTTCCAAATAAATGTTCTCTATTTCGTTTCTTTCTTTAAAAAAAACTTATTTCCAAGTGAATCCAGTATGGACAGTTACCCTCGACGTAAGTGCGTGAGTCCAACTCGCACTAGGCCGGTTTTTGTTTTTGCTTTATCGAAAAAGTACGGTAATACATATAGATATATAAGATACATTACAAGGATATACGTCTTTGTATACACATCCATCACTGTAATCTCTGTTGTCAATTATATTTGTTTATACAATAAAGCATTTACATACAAACGAGTACATAAGCGTAAAATAATGTGATTATAGTGAAAATTCTTAAGAAATTACGCAAAACACTCAACAGTCTTGATCATAATTGTATTTCATTAAGTACTTAAAATGGTGTATTTGCTGTCTAGTACTTAATACGACAACTGCATATTTACAGGCTTCCAATGTGATTTACTGTGGAACTCTTTCACAATAACGTGTAAATGACAAGCCAACGTCTGCCGAGGCAGGCGTTGAGGATACTTATTGCGAAAAGGTTCTCCAGTGCCCCACAAATCAAATTGGTTGAGTGTACTGCGGTAATGAATGTCAATAGCACCGTGCATTAATATGGGGTAACGACAATAGGTCACGCTCTGCGCACGCGCATCCGGACGATTTCCAGCTAATATGCCTAAAAGTGACCTTAGTAATGGTTTTTACCTCTATTCTACACCAAAAATGTGTCAAGAGACCTGTCAAAATGTAAGTTTACCAGTAGTTTACATTACATACACATTAAAGGAAATTGACAGTGTCATATTCACAATATGAAGAATTTTTCGTTACGGGTTTGGTGTCTTTATGAACACGAATTAGGTATGTGGAATTATTATAAAGCATATTGTTCTTTTTACGAAATAGGAAGGAAAACAAGCAAGTGAGTCATCTGATGGTAAGTGATCACCACCGCCTATAGACACCCGCAACACCATATTGCAGATGCGTATTATGATATAGATATGTAGATTATGTATTATGTGGGTTTTATATGGCACCTCGCAATACGTTAGGGAACAAGAAAAAGGAATCTGTGTACTTATAGGTCTATGTAAAATTGAAGCTATTTCACACACAGAATTTATTTAGTCCTTAGAAGTATTGAAAATGTTTCCTTAGGTAGTTCCTGAGACTTATTGGAAGCAAGTTGGTCTAGTATAATGTGATCAATTACAATTGAACATTTGACATTTAATTTTTAACTATTGCGTCTATTTTTATTTTTATTTGAGTAACTGTTACCTGTATTTCATTACAAATTTCCAAGTTTTGCATGCCTAAGGTATCAAATATCATTGGAACTCTTAATTAAGTACATATTAACACCTCTATATGAGCATGATGTTATGCAAACAAACATATTTCATTTCATTTCATTTTCAGCCCGCTGCCTGCCAGCTTTACCTGTAACCGTTTTACCGCAATAGACTGCATGGAGCTCAAAACTATGTTAACACGAATTTATTTTCAATAACTTTCGATATAGTATTTCTTTATTCAGATCGTTGCTCGCCGCTCGCTTAAAAAAAAGTGTCAATTACCTAAAATTACCGGCGCGTAATGCGATATCCAGCGTGTCGAGGTCATCTTCATAGTCGTGGCAGAGCTCCATGGTGGAATTCCTGGCTTCGTGTATATCGAAGAGTACCGCCCCATCCCCTAACTTATCCGTCATTACACTGCGGTAGGACCGCGTTCCAAAACTAGAGCTCACTGAAGACCCTCTCAAAAACTTGCGTGGAGGCACGTTCGTGTTCTGAGCTACACCCGCCTTCCGTAACCGCCTCTTCATATACCTCCGCATTCTCAAAGACAGCATTACACGTATCCGAATGTGACGCTTAATATTCCTATCGTAACGCAACTGCTCTTTATTTTTTTTGTCTCGCTTCTTCTTGCGCGGGATCTCATCTATCCGTTCCAGGTAGCGGCGGTTGCGCTCGACTACCCCGGAATCGAGGGTAGGTGAGCGATCGAAGAAATCTGTGTTGTTGTTTTTCCACGCCTTGCTTAGCGACCAGTTTTCGCCGCACGAGGAGTTTTTAAAATTACGTTGTATAGGCTTCTCGTATATGTCTTCTTCTAACGCGAACATTCGACGGGATAGGAGGAAATTGTCTATGTTCCTACGCAGAGTACTGTTTTGTGAGCTTACGGCGGTACTGACTAAGTTTGAGGTTAGGGTATCAGTGCTTTTTTCTAGTGGGTTTTCTTTGCTTAGTTTGGGTGGTTCGGGTATCGCTTCTCTTTTCCGTTTGGCGAGCGTCATGATCCGTCTCCGCATAGCGGACATGTTCGTCAGTTCGCTTTTTAAAAAGGGCCCTTTGCGCTTTTCTGGCGTCATTTCTGGCGACCACGCGCCGTTCTCCGAACAACTGCACAGGTCCTTGATCAGCCGCGCTATCGCGTTACAATTTTCGTCCTTCACTTTAGGCATCATCACATGTAAGAGTCGTTTGAAGTACAGATTCGTTATTTAACTGTCACTTTAAGAAAGAGCACAGAAAATCAGAGTTACCTAGATTTGGGCGTGATGGGGTTAACGTAATTAACACTTCCGCATTCTCCTCTCGCTTGTTACGAGGAGTTACGTAAGACCTTGTTAAAATTCGACCGTGTCTCGAAGCGAATTCAGTGCTACCAACATTACAACTGAGTTATGGCCGTTTACCCTAATTGTATATCAATTGGTTGCTCCAACATCGATATTTATTATTAATGGGCGATTATCTAATAATCGAGTGCTAAGTTGATCTCGATCTGTCGGCAATGGTAACATAATAATATTTATTTATGAAATTCAAAATTTAATGCTAATACAAACTTTCGTTGCTACATTTTGATTTAATCTTGCGCTGCTAGAATTACCAAACCATTACTAAATTCACGTGTCGACTAAACAGGGTTGCCTAAATTGATAAAGTATTAATTTTACACAACTTTCATGGCGTAAATTGTACTTTGTGCCTTAGGAACAAGGGTGAAAATTGCACAAAGTTTTTGTATTAGGTATTCCGTGTATGAGGACAATTATGGCTGAAATAATGCCAATTAGCTCTGTCACTAACTTCAGTTACACGATTTTTGTCGCAAAAAATATTTCCTTGCGTTCAAACTGCAGCCAATTGATTTATAATTAAGTAGGAAGACTTAGGCATCGCACGCGTCGCATATTTTGTTACAATATTATTTCGAAAAAAAAACAACTCACATTTATTTTGTAACTGTATTAATAATCAAACGAGCGATCAGAGGTCCAATTTCTGAATCACACCAAGTGAATAGAGCTCACCAAAATGGCCGCATTTCTATGAAAAACGGCCATTTTGCCGAGCTTTAGTTACCCGGTGAGATTCAAAAATCGTACTCCAAACTTTCAATCAAAATGGATTTAAACTAGAAAAGTAAAAGCAACGAAGAAGTATGAAATTACCCTATTAAATACATGTTCTTTATCAAGGAATATACTATTATAACCGGCATTACCTAATTGATTTTTGTTTTAATTTACTACACAACAACATCTCCGTACGCGATTATGGCACATTCTTAATTATACTAATCTCCTTGTCCGAGACAATTAACAAGTAGTATACGATATTCATTAGCACCAAGTCACATTTCAAAGCCTAAAAAAAAAAGAAACCTTGTCTCGTTTGACAGCTATTTGACAAGACGTCATTACGAAGTTTTGTGAGCGCCATGTCACTGCATCTCTCGTTTTTACAATGTATTAAAATAGTTTTTTGATACAAATCTGATATATTAATGTATTTAAAATACATCTTTATAAAGGTGTTTAAGTGTATAAGTGTTGGTGTAGTTTTTACAGCGTATAACACGGTGATGAGGTTGACCAGTCAACAAGTGCCCGGCCGGCTTCGAATCGCCGTTTGGTATTTAAATAATATAATTATTTTCACATAAATCATCGCAAAGAAGGTATGTTTTGATACTTATTTTCTAGTAGATGAATTGACAGTCTATTACATACGTACCTACGTAACGTTTAAAAACGTTTTCTTGGTGGACATACCTTGATGAGAACCTATTTAGGGTTACTTGAACCGTTCAACTTTGTTACACTTTCTATATTCAATAAACATATTAGTTATAAGCTGCGTTATTAGTTAACAGTCTAGACTGTTGCGCGAGTTGTTTTTGGTTTTTTGTTTGCGGTTACCTACTGAAAATGGAAACTGATTTTTTCTTTTTCACTTCTATGTGATAACATGGTCATCTTCGCGCAAGCATTCGAATTTAATGCGATTTATGAGTGTGTACTTAAGTGCAATTAAAAGGAAGTTGACTAAAAAATGAAATGAAGAAAGTCATCATCATCATATCATTCAGAAGACGCCCACTGCTAAGAATAACCTATCTCCAAGGATCTCCACATTGGTCAGTCTTATGCTGCTCGCATCCATTGGTTCCCACGATGAGTGAAAAACACAATTAGTACTTTAAGGATACATATGTAGATTAAGACATACTACCATACCACTAGATATGTGGTACTCGTACTACATAGTCATAAACTTTAAACGCTTCGGCTATTTCCAGATGATATGTAATCAGTTGAAGTAAACAAGAACAGGATAATAAGATCACTTAAAGATCTTAAATATGGTAGTTTTATGTCATAACTGCCACTCATTTAGATTGGACATAACTCAATTAGTCCTGTTGGACTAACAATATAAGTGATCCTATGGTTAGACAATTCTTCACTTCAATTTTAAAAAGACTGGTATCATTAATGTTATTCTGTGCTCCTTGCACTATTTATTAGATTGACCATTAAAGTACCAGGGCATATGCAATATTGTATCAGTAACAGGCTATAAAGTTATTTTTATAGGATTCTAGTAATAGGAAGAATTTCCTTTCCGATGATCATCTGAATAATCTCAAAATGTTTTTCATTGGGCTAAGCATCCCCATATTGTTTATTTTATAATTCAAATTAAAACATTAGGTTTATTTTGAAAATTAAAGTAAGTAACATGAATGACACAACAGTCTACTTTTCAGTATAAATAACTTAAACGTTAATAATTAATTTTCCAAAAATAATTTAAACATGTAGGTACCTACCCAGTGAGAATATGGAAATTCAATACTTAATTAAATACTTTGCTGTGTATTCATAATTAAGTACCATGTGTGTTTACCTGTCTATTATACTGTAAAGACCCCTTAATACCTGTAAACAACAAAGTTTGTTGTTATGGTAATGTTGTTGTTAATGTGGTTGGCTACCGTCAACTTAACACAGATTATAAAGGTATTCAAGATGAAAGAGACTCCATAAACAAAAATAAGTATTTGTTATGAACTTACAGGAAAAGGGGATAGATAACTTTTTTTTTTTTTACTAGATCAGTCTTTCATAGAATGCTTTACGCTTTTCTACTTTTGGAAAATAATATTAATAATGTCCTCATAGGACTGGAACTGTCTGGATCACCCTATATCCCCTGCTACCATGTATGGCTAGTTTGCTTTAACTGTCCAGAAGCGGAGAATTTGTAAGTTATTTTAAATATTTTTTTTATTTTATTTTTGAATGTACTAAAACGTATGTAATGTACTTACTTACTTAAATAAAAATACCAGATTGAAATGTTAAACGACATTAATCTAACTTGGAAATTTTACACACATAAATATTGTGTGACACTTTATAAGAGCTCCGTGGACAAACAAAAATATAATCACTCATTAAAGTTCTGGAACTGAGGGGATTTGGATTGTCAATCTTTCAGATAAAATACAATACTGTGTAATATTCTTAAGTAATGCGTTAACATTGCATATAAAGCACAATAAGTTGAAATAAGAAAAAGTGGATACTAATATTTGAACATACTCTTTTTTAAGACAAAAAGATATGGATCTTTTAATTATATGAATGGTATACTCATGACTCGTAGACTCAGTCATGTAAAAGACCCTATATGGCCTAATTGCAAAATCTATATTATTATTTTATTTTTATTTTTTTCTCCCATTTTCAAGTGATATTAGATAATAGTTATCTCTTTTTACTTTGTCAACTTATACATAAGCTGAAGGATACCGATTGATGCCAATATTATTTGTCACTTAAATTATTATGGTGGAGCTTCTGCAACGGTAAACAATAGATAAATTATATCTATGAATAAAATTAGTCATCTCATTAATAAGATAGAACCACCCACTCACAAATGCTATGTGACTTTGGTTGGACCCAAGAGCAATATTCACCACGATTTGGTGAGTTATCCAATGGAAGATGATTCCTTGCAAGATCTGACAAGAAAATTATTTATATTACTAGCGCTAACCCACAGGATACGGGTCACAGGCAGATATCATCATCTATTGATTTGCATTACATACATTTTAATAATAATGCGATCCAACTACTCATATCAAATATGATAAACCGTTTAAGACAGACAGACTACAAAAGATATTTACTCTTATTGTCTATGGACATAAGTTCATAATTGGCTAGTTATCACCCTGAAGAAATTTTTGCATATAAAGATGGAACACCTACAGGAAGAACAAATTTTTTATCAACTTATCCACACCGACTATAAGTCGCCGGATCGAAGTAACCATGAGTCAGGATGAAAACAACATCAAATATTATTTTTTACAGCCTTTAGTTCCAATACATCTTTATGTCAATGGATGACAATCTGATTTCAGTGTATTCTAATTTAGAAGACTGAGATGTCAATTTTAATATGCATTATTTTTATTTTATTCTTTGTCATTACAATGGACCTGCTACTGCTAAAAAGCTTTAGTGAGACGATTTGCTTTTCGAAAGGACATAAGAGCCTTCACAAGACACATGTCTATAAATATTATTAAGACTGCATGTGTACACATCACTGCATAATAAGTAGCAATCAACTAGCTGAAGTTGCATTTCTGACCAGTACTACCATGCAATGCAATGTAGTTATGATTGAAAGAGAAAATAAATACAGTATTGGCATGTACCTGACATGCTGGACTGGGACACAAGCGCCACCACACAGTGGGTGGACAACCTGTCTAATATATTACATGAAAACTTTGAATACTTTTGTTAATGAGAAACATATGTGTTGCCCTATGTATGGAAGACATTGTGTCTGTACTTCTTTCATGCTTATGTTTAAATATTATAATCAAATGCGCTACCACATGCGGGTAGACAACTTGAAAACATGTTTTTTGATCACGAATGCACTGTGAAAAACAGCTGTAATCTCAACACGAAATTAAAAATTACATTTTCTTTTTCTGTCTTGTCCTGCATCACAAGCAGGTGCGCTACCACACACAGCGGGTAGACATAGCCTGACGGTATTATTAGGCATTATAACCCAAAAATGGCGAAGAATTATAAAATGACAACAACAGATTATTATTTTCTGTTAATCCATTTTACTCATTGGAATATTATAAACAGACGCGCTACCACAGCGGATATACAGATGGTATTTTTTTTTTTTTGTCAAACAGTCAAGCAGAGAAAAATTACAAAATACACTTTTATCATTTAACAACATATACGTTGTCCGTTTTTAGCGCTTGATGGATGATCTATTTTAAGGATTCAATGATAAAAAGGGAAAAATGAAGGCCAAGATAAGCAAAAGCTGAATCTCAGGTCTCAATAAGACCGGTATTTCCTTCCTTAAAAGGGATAAGAATCATAACTATGGATGATGAAAAGTCGAAATAAGTTAATATCCCACACTGGAAAATGTAACTACTACTAATTTTTCAATCTTTACCTTGAAAAATAATAACATTATTTCAAGTACCATTATGAAAGAAGAAACATGATATCAACAAAATCCATGAGACATACACGTCCTCAATTTTGCTTAAACCTTTAAGCCTTGCAGGTTTGCTACAAGAGACTCATTTGAAGGATAAGTTCGTCTTTACTTAATTATGAAGTAGTTGAGCTTTACTTTTGTATCATAACTTTTGTTATGTACAGCATAGTATTTATACTATACATACATATCGAAATTTGAATTTACCTGCTTAGGTAAGCACTAACTGTCGTTTTTAATGAACAGAGACATGAACAGAATCATTGATGCGATAAATGATATTTTTAACAAAGAACTTATCTTTGATAACTATCCAATAAACATTAAACGATAAGTTCGATGACTACTGAATTCTCAACTGTACAGCTGTTCAGTCATCTCCAAAAATATTATAAACAATTGCTCAGTTCAGTTTTTGAACAAAACAAATGCAAGCTGAAGCCCTTACTGCAGTAAGGGTTACTGTAGTGACAACAATTAGTCTTTAACACCCGTAGCATAACGGCTTAGAAGAATGGATTGGAGAACAATGTCATGATACTACATTTACGTAGCAGAATTTAATGATGGTTATTTAGTTTTAGTGGACCGTGAGTGGACCACAGAATGTGCTTGTGTAAACTAGTATTGTTAAAATACAGACATCGCGTGTTGTTGGTTTTTTTATTTTTTTTGTACAAAATAGTTACTGAAGTCTGGCGGCCATTTATTGCTCTCGCCTTCTCAATACTAAAACGATGTTTGGTGTGGTATATGAAGATTATTGTTACATGAAACTACAATATTATTATTAAATCTAATAGTTTATCCTTTATCTAAAATAATTGTTAAGTCTATGTCTATTTTTACCCATTATAATGGTGTTGTATTACTACAAAAAGTTGTTTATTTTTATTAATGTGTAAAGAAATAATAAAACTAAATTTATCTTCACTAATAAATCAGGAAAAATTACTCACAACCCTGGCTTTAAACAGCTACTTGTTAATTGTCTCGGACAAGGAGATTAGTATAATTATATGATTAAACGAACTTACCTGAAGTGAAGTTCTATCATAATTATACGTAGCTCCTTGTCCGAGACGGCATTCCCAAAAACCCTCCCACTAATACTCTCAGTATTATCCCATAACATAGGGTTGTTCATATCATACATCTTTAAACGAAATGACGTCTTGTCAAATAGCTGTCAAACGAGACAAGGTTTCTTTTTTTTTTAGGCTTTGAAATGTGACTTGGTGCTAATGAATATCGTATACTACTTGTTAATTGTCTCGGACAAGGAGCTACGTATAATTATGATAGAACTTCACTTCAGGTAAGTTCGTTTAATCATATAATTATACCATGTTAAATCTTGCGAAAGAAACTCTCCCTTTTATAAAACAAACGTGTTATGCAATTCGCACTAAAGTGCAAATGCTCAATGTATTATTGTTAAGCTCGGCAGTGTAACGTAATTTTATGACTTTGCACCCAAGTGTAGTCCAAATGTGTGAACCGAGTTATTTCGCACGGCTTTTCGGGCTAAGCGGCTTATAAAACGACTCTATTGTTTTAATATTTTTTATTACCTTAACTGATAAAATTATTAGGCTAATTACTTTTTCCCGAGGAAGTAGGTGTTTTATTACTTTTAAAATATTAAATACATTCAGATGAGTAAAATGACAGTTATGTAACATGTGTCTGCTATGTCTGGTTCTTAAAGAATCATCGGCGAATAAATTTGTGATTAAAAAAACATAAATATCTTAGGACAATTGACACCAATAACCTCCACATATCAGTAACAAACATTACAGTACGATTATTTAGGGTTTGCCACTACTCATTATTATATAAGGATCGTTTTTGATTTACATTGCCTCTTCGAACCATGGTATGGTTGGCCTTCCATCTAAAGGCAGCAATGTGCTTCGCTTAATTTTATTTACTATGACATTTCCGATGACAGCCGAAGTAAATTTTTGAAAACATTGTATTGTAGTTATTCGTATTCAACAAACCAACCTTCGTTTCAGTTAAATACAAATTTATCAGTGTGTACAAAGCGTTTAACAACTTTCTATGTCGTGTGGCATGCAAATAATAACAACTAGTTAGGAATAGGCCCCGATAGGCATCTTAATAGTACCTTACCAGACGATACTATGTTGTCAAGATACTCGATTAAAGAAAATCGAAAGTGTTATCGATTTGGTATTCGGTTAAATCTGCTGTGAGCAATTTGTGTCGTATCTATGGAAGTGACTTTGTTTTTTATTTGCGGCTGCAAGAGGGCGATGGTATTGAGCTGTTATGCCAAATCAAACAAAGGGTAATCGAAAGAAAATAGGTACTTAAAAACATTAAAATTTAAAGTAGCAATACATTTTTATTCGATCAATGAATTGTAATTGTAATAAATTGGTGTCGTGTTTGTTTAATAGGAACCAAAGCTGTAGTTACGGGCGTTTTATAATGACTAGGTTTGATGTGGGTTTGACTGCTTTCTTGGTTTGTTTTTAAATGATGTAAGGTTCAACCATGGTTCAACAAACGAGTCAACAAACTTACTAAGTATGAATTGCATTAAGATGTAAGAGAATTACAAATGTACATCTCGGCTCGCAATTCCCAACTTTTTCCGACGATTTCCATTCATTTTCCCAAGAACCCACCCATTATGTAAAGATTTCCTACATAAAAACTGGCCAAGCGCGAGTTAGACTCGCACGCGGAGGGTTCCGTATCATGACACAGTAATGTTAGTGTCATAATACCTAAACAAAACTGCCCGTGAAAGAAATAATAACGAACTGCAAAACTTTGTTTGTAACGGACTTTTAATGATTACTAAAAAACTATCCTAGTTAAAAAAAAAATTCTATGTTTCCTGAAATCTTTACATAAACTTCTAAGAACTGTAATTATTTCACATTTCTCGCCTAACAAAGTTCAGACATATTAAGGGGAATCTTTTGGACTTTTATCAAAATTATTTCGAAATGTACGCAGTATTAAACAAATAAAAAACTTGTTTTAAAATGAACTAATAACTACTAAAACTAAAAATATGTTTTTCAAATCTTTCATTTGCATTGAGGTTGAACATCTTTAAAAAACTAAAAAAAAATTGAATCGATAACATTAGGAGTTAACAAATTGCGGTCATAAACGGACAGATGAACGGCCTCCTGCCATAAGGATGTCTTTTATCTGTTTGGTAGGTACGGAACCCTTAAAACTAACTGCATCATCACACTGAAAAAAAATCTTTGAGAAAGAGGCCATAACTCAATTTTTAACGACGTTTAAATATTTGCTAAGTAGCATTAAATTCGCATTTCGAGCTTCACTTTTTATTGGACCATAGACTTTATCCATTCATCCAAAAATGCCAACCTAAAGTTCACGCAGGTCAAGCACTACCATTGTGCAATGAGCACGAAAAATCGCATACACTATAATTTGTCAAAACCATAAAGCTACATCTCGGTTGCGCAACACATTCACTCTCACGACACTAAATGTTAATTCACTTTCTGGCACGAAACAAGTTTCGATAATCACTCGAAAAGCGCGGGAGTTTTGACGTTTGATTTTTTTACGCGTTCCGTTTCGCGCGTTCATGACAATGCGTTGTAATTATGAACAGTTGACCATGTCGAATTGCGCGCGTGGCACGACTGCCGCGCGGGCACTGGCATCGCTCTTACTCCCATTCCTACATAAGTGATGATGATCCACTCTGTTATTTGAATTAAGTACCCATTCGCGGAGCATTGTACATTTGACAGGTGTTCAGAGCACCACTGCGCACTCTTATAGTACCATCCAAAACGTAAAAGAGAACGTTAAAAAAAACAGTCAATTTTTATATTGACATGATTGGCTGCATGACTTCTGCCTTTGCCTTTCAGAAAAGATTGTTAAAAATTCAATATTTTAAATCGTGTTGACCACGTGTTGACTTACTGCTAAGCAGAACAGATTGCTTGTAAGATTACTTCGACTCCAAAAAGGGGGATGTTCTCAACCCGACTGTGTTTTTTATAAATGCGTTAGATTACATTTCGTTTAGAAATGTCAAAAATTGTACTGAGTCACTGAAGTTGTGGCCAAGTAACCATTAGCTAAGATATATTCGTGCTTTCTTATATTTATAACAAACGTTAAAAAACGCAAAGTAGTAATATAATATTTATGCACGTGAGAAATTGCATTGAAAGAACATTGCATAATTATATTAATGATGTTAAGTTTATTAATGAGTAATCAACTCGGCTTATAATTTATGATTACGATGTATACTAAAGACATGTATATTATTGAATATAATATAAATTTAAGACTTACCGGTAATTCTGTTATTTTTTATATCGTATTAAATAAAATATATTTGTAATGTATTGTACAGTATGTATACATAGGTACCGGTTTTTTAATAGAGTCGTTATGTATTCAAAAAGCATTTTCATATACCAACAGAAAATTTAATTTAAACATAAAATGTCCCAACCTATGTAATATAATATGATTTTGCATCTTTTGTCGATTATTTAAATTAAATGAAACAAAGATGTGGCTTTACATATTCTAACTCTATCTTAGTATTATTTAATTATAAGGTAAAATAAAGCATTAGAGTTCCTCAGTATTATAACCCGCTTTTCCTAACTATAGCATACTAGGCTTCTTATTGGTTACAATTCAGCGTAATTATTTAAAAAAAAGTTAAACGTTACGTCACGTTTATTGGTTACATACAAAATATCTCAGTATTCTCAGTAAAGTCTCGTATCTCGTATTCGGCAAATACAAACACAAAATAACACTTCAAGCTTTCGTTGTTTCGATCGAACACACATAATTATTGACATTAATAGGGATCTAGCCTCTAATCATTTACCTTTTTAATGCCCGACAAGTTGCAACGATCGAAACGTCAAATCAAAGTATTTTTTTTAATGACGTCGGACTTTAATAACCTATAATAAATTAGTCATTATTAAGTACTGTTTTTTATTAAATAGGAAGGCAAACAAGCAAGTGGGTCACCTGATGGTAAGTGATCACCACCGCCTATAGACATCATGTTATTGATAAATAACTAAACACGTAATAATTAATAGATTCAGGCGTTATATACTTTGCGGCATTTTATTGTTGAGCTATTTTGTACGTGCACTTGTTTCGCGAATTTGTCCCAATTTCTTAAACTCATAATAATTCCACTCAGGACCCCAATTCTCGGGTCATGCGAGACGCTATCTCGCATGCCACATACGTCAAAAATGACAGATTTCCTTGGGATTTGACAGTTATTCTCGTGCGAGATGAATCTCGCATGAACCCAGAATAGGGGCCCAGAGAGGGCGTCTATTGTCACCTCTTGTCACACAGGACGTCGCACAAGGTGGTAGTTGACAGCGCGGCCAGACCAACGGGGCGATTCTTGGTTTATGTGAGATTCATCTCGCACGCAAACTGTCAAATCCCTTGGAAATCTGTCACTTTTGACGTATCTCACACGTGAGATGCATCTCTCATGAACCGAGAATTAGGGTCCAAGCCGGAGATGGCGGGATTATCATCTATCTAGAGAGATTCTTAAATGACTGTCAGAGATTGCCAAAGACAGGACTTTGAAAGCAGAGGGAAAGGCCTAAAAACAATGATAAGTTACCATTTCACTGCGGTGTTTCATAAATATTTGGCTATTTTAGTTTTCTTTTAGCTTTTGATATTTAAAGGACACTATGCAGATTTAAATTAGAGACTGGCCCCATTAAAAAACCTATTAGCAATGAGGATGGAACAGATAAGATGATTCAATAAAACATCATGAATTAAGTAAGACAGATCAAGAAAATCAAGAATAATGACGCGCTGATTTTTAATTTAAGCACAAGGCAAACCACAAATGTTATATGTTTTTTGAGGTTGGACCTAAAACGCAAGCGCTATAGTAAGAGCCATACTTTAGCCTATGCTGGTAGCGAAACGAAAGGGCCGACTGAATCGGGGTAGTAACACATCGCAGAGAATACCGGTGTGAAGTAGTCCCTTGCTTCTGCGTTTAGCACATTGAGTTACAATTAAGAGGATTATGTTAAAAGCGCTCTCCATAGAAACGATGATAACATTTTCCACGCTCTAATCCTTAACCTATAGTCATGATTTTTTTAATGCTGTTAGCCATAGAACTCGGTTTGTAAATTTAGTTTTTTTTTACCTATTATTTATAGTTTTGAAAACATTAACACTTCTAATGTGCTTATATTATTAAATCTCAAAAATACTATAATTATAAATCAAACCATACACTAAGAACCTATAGGTTAAGGTCTAGAGGGTGGATAACGTTACCATTACCACTGTTTGTATGAAAATCGCTGGGTATACATTAGACTTAAAATAGACGCTATTTTAATTTTACGCCCTATACATCTCGCATAGATATTTCATGAAAACTAGCAAATAGTGACGTCATAACAACGAACCGCGTGGTATGGAGCGTTAACGCAGACAGCGGTGAGTCTATCTTTAGGGTCCCGTACTGACATAGACAAAGTAACCCTACCCTTATGGTGCAACTACTAAACAGTCACCTACAGGGCGGCAACGAATCAGCGATTCTCTTGAGATCGCTGGCTGCTATAGAATAAAATAGAACCATTTATTTCAGGCTGCATAGGCCCATAGGAAAAATACCTTAAAGACTAACAGACATATTTATAAAACAAAAACAATTAAGACATTAAAATTAGCACGTTACTTCGGCGACGTGTGAACTAGTTTCGGGGTGTCGAGCAACCGTCCGCGAAAACGACGAAAAGCGACTCCCTTCGGCCAGAATTCCTGCTTCATGAAAGTAGACAGATGATCGGTCGGCACCCGCACCACAAAGGACGTAAAATTGACGTTATGGCGGGACTCCATCCGCTCGACCCTCAGGGTAAAACTGGACTTCACTCGTATATACTCTACGATCTCCTCAACCTTCGTAGAGTAATGCAGCCGGGACACGTACAGCTGCGTGCGTTTGCTATGGGCGACCGGGATCGCTTTCTATCATGTGACCCGTAAGCTCGTTTTCCTCCCTTTTACATTTAAAAAAAGTTATCCTTCAGATTCTCAAAGTCCGAATTAGAGTTACATAACCCTCCTTTTATTGTAAAAAGTGACTGTTCTCTGTGAATTTGTTACATCTAACTAATTGTAGAAGTTACACAATGGACGATTTGTCGACAACACACAGTTAATCATTTGCATTTACCCACTTCGTACAAATTTTACTTAAATCACGTAATATGTTTTGTTTTCTAACACGCGCAAGTTAAATAATAACTTTATCACAAATGTTTCGTCTAGGAAACATATTTATGAGTTTATGATAATTCGCGGAATAATTATTCGCGTTTGGCGCAAGGATTTGAATATTATGTGATGTGATTTGTTGGCTGCGAAGCACTTTCCAAATCTAGAGTGTCACGCTAATTAACTGGTATATAGCAAAAACATTTTTGGAAAACCCTGGCCGTCATAATAAGTGCGTTTTTAGGCGTTGGTCCCCCATAGATATTTTTTTTATCGATACAGTATGTATATTTAAAAAAAATCTTAAAACTTAAGTCTATTTTTTATCACTAGACTAATTTGACAAGTTAGACAAGACAATACGGGATACATAAGGGAAACTTCTAAAAATTCATGACACGAAATGTCAATTTTATCTTTGGAAAAAAAACAAGATCATAATGAGGGTTTTAAACTTGATATAATGTAGATGTAGATCAAAGTCGCTATCCGTTCCTTTCTATCCTCATATCTTCGGCCGCTTACTCCTTTTAAAACACGCAACGGATTTGCGAATAGATACGGTTTTCACTGTCATTTAGAGATTTTTTTACAGAAGGTTTCTATGTAAACTCGACCAAAAAATTGCTTAACCAGTTTTTAATCATACTACAAGGGGATAAGGGTCAAAAGTGGCTAAGCGACTATAAATTCTATACCCTTGCGAAGCCAGGGCGGTTCGCTAGTTCATTATATAACAAAGAGCCAGAACAAAGTCAGACCTAAAGATATACCCCCTTATTCATAATATCGTGTCCGTAACCGTAAAATCGTAAACGTTTGTTAGTTAACATGTTTTATGTCTTTATCTGTCATTGTAACGTTTACACTCAAATGAAAGGAACAAAACATTTGTTAGCTTAAAAAGATTGTTAACTTTTATAACTAAGGGGGGATAGAAGCCAGTTGAAGAAAACGAGTTCAGAATAAGTTTTGTATAGTAAAGTGTTTATTTTGCGGCGTTCGACTGTTGAAATTGGCCTTGACACTTAGAGCTTAGAAGATGTCAGGCAAAATGTTAATTGTTTTATCATATTCTTAATTCGATAACATTTCAGAGAAGATTAACTCAGAATGGGCCCTTGGAGAATATTTGTTAATGTTAGGTACCTAACAAATCTTTGCTATTTTGCGACTCTCGCTACGGCGCTGGTTCCGTAGCAGAGGAGCAAGGCAATTTGTTCCAAAAAATCTATATATTCCAATCAAGTAATATTTCAAAATAGAAAAATCATTTTGACTATTTGCTTAGTATCTAATCTAATACAAAGCTTATTTCACACATAGGTGTATATAACGTCTATCGGGACGTTAACGCGATATACGCGATAGTGACATTTTTTATTTACGTCGACGTTTCAACTGCATTAACTACGGCCGTTGCAATACTTAATTAATAATAATAATTAATATCTTACCATTCGCCCAGTTAGTTTAGTTTATTCATTTATTCAATACAAAATTACATTATAAATTGCATACAATGTCAAATTACACGTTTTTATATTGAGATCGTCAAAGTTACACAAAAAGTATCAAACAATAGAACTAAAACGAAATTAAGATGGAATCAGCATAATAAAAATAAAAAACTATTAAATACTAAAACTAAACAAAATTTATGATGATGATATTTATGATTTATGATGATAATTTATGAATTTATGATGATATGACTTAGTTCGTAGGTAACTACAGTATAATTTAATAAAGTTGGGTAGGTACAATGAAAGCACACACGTAACTTGCTCTGCCGCAATAGATGTAAACGAGATTTAGTTGGTAATTTATATTATGCAAACCCCGCGTTTTGGAGCGGAAACTGCTAAACGTTTCAAAGGTGGTAAAGGGTGAAGTAGCAAAGGCAAAGGAATCATTCCCATACGGTTCAGAACAGTCTTACAAAATCGTATGCACGAGTAAGTTTGACGTTCCAGCACTTCTTTTGCCCTTGGTAAATATATTCCAGCCGACTACGAATAAAACCGGTTACAATGACATAAAAAGTAAGCATGCTATGCTACAACATAATTAAACTCATGTATCACTAGAAGGAAGCCAGTCCATCACCGGTAAATTGATAGAAAGTAGCGGCCATTTTCCTTTCAGACCGAGATCGGATCGTTTCCTTCAAGATTCCGATCTGAAGGCGTGAATTACACGCGCATACCAAACAATTCCTATAATTCGGTGAAGGAAACCTGAACATTTATGTAAATTGTTGCGTAACCATGCTTCAATCGCACTGGCTTGCCTATCATAGAGGTTACCACGGGGTTAAAATGGTCAGATGCCACTGGCTGCAATGACATTCCAATTCTGGAATCAAGGTCAAAGTGTCCTCTTAATTAAGGTACGAGAAAAAACGTTAGGATGATGATGAAGATAATAATGACAACTAAGCAGTACCTATAGTTGGGATGACCAAAAAAAACCTACATAAAGTATGGTTTCCTCATAGTCGAAATGAAAATCAGGGGGCCCAGCACGCTAGCGTTTATCGATGACATAAAGCACTTATCCCGTTCTAACCAGTATGCGTGTGCGAGAGGGAGCAAAGCAGAGTGTTAAACATAGGTGAAACACAACATCCACACTTTAATTATGAAAGCCCTTGCTCCGCTCATGCGCCAAAAAATCTCGATTGTAACTGGTATCTTTCATCCCTCGTCAAACAATCTACTATTTTCATACTACACCACTTCCTTCCCTCATTAGGGTTCATTACAGCCGCCAAGTGGAAATGATTTCGATGAACGTACGTTTCGACTTAAGTAGTTATTTCTTCCGATTGTCTTTCCGTCTGGGTTTGGCAAGCACTTATAATGCAAGTGATAATGATGCATACGGTACGATATGAATTACTATGTTAATGTTATATATTCTGCTATTCACACTGACCTAAGGTAATGGACTTCTAGTCAGCGTTTGCTATTCACCTGCTTTTTACATAGTTAACATAAAATAAAGTCACTCTGTCTGTCCTCTCTTTATCATAATACTCGTACAGCCTCAGAAGAAGCTTAACAGTTAAGAACCTTGTCGTAGTAACGGAAATGAGAGTTGCACGGATTTGTCACATCACTGAAGGCGACATGGTACTAAAATGTTCAGCTACTTCCGGGACTAACCGTACCTACCATCGGCGGCTTATTCCGTCTAAACCACTCAACGGATTTTGATACGGTTTTGACCATCATTTAGATATTTTTTGAGGAAGATTTTTATGTACATTACATTGTAATCGTTTGTATCCGCGCGAAGCCGGGCGGCGCGCTAGTATAACTCAACTTTATACTTTGTGTTACTATATCTTCTAAAATATCGTTTTTTATCTTCTTTCGTAATAAATATTTTAAGAGTGATCTATAACACTTTTATACCATTGAGTGGAATAACGAATTCCCGCGTAAATAAATATATAGTAACATTCGAGATACTTAAGTGAATCCCGAACTACAGGAGAGGGTCTTAGGAACGATCTGTATAATTGGCCTATCGTAGGTAACCATGCCCATACGAAAAACAAGTTGACAATCGCACATTTGAAAGAAAGAAAGAAAGAAAAACATTTATTTAAGACTATTCAACACAAAACACGCGCATACACACATCACACAAAGTATAATTATAACAAACACAGCAACGTTTGTGTTGAATAGAAACAAAAAGGGCCCCACTCAGCATACTGCCTCGGTAAACCGAGACGCTGATTTTCAGTGGGACCCTTGAGACTCTTAAAACTAAACTAACCTAAAATCGGAATCGTATTTGATACGTAAATTTATCATCACCTTGATTAATGGCATGTACTGTACGTGTACACCCGCCGCTTTCTCAGTAGACGAGATTCGCTATGTGGTTGCAAGTAATTGGTTGGTTTTACACTTTTTGCAGCCCGTCTACCGATCTTAATTAATTTGTCGCAGTTTCTTGGAGCATGGAGCGTGTCTTGTTGCGCGGGCGAGTGAATACGCAATATTAGCATATGGTTGCACTGTTCCAGTACCAAGCTAGAGCGGTATTTCTAGCGATATTTCCGCTTGTGTATTGCCAGAGATACATCATCAGCGGGGCAGTTCTCACGTCAGTAGAGATGAAGTCGCACTCGAGATAAGTCAAAATGAGCTGTCAAATTTCTTCAAAATCTGTCATATTTTGACACATCTTGAACGTCAGACGAATCTCGATGAACGCCAGAATTGGGGACCTACTTTTCGCTCAGCACCTATAGATGTTTTTTTTTCGTGTTTGACCGCAATCTCGCCTGATGGCCAAGATTTTTTTTAAAATATAAAATAGCATGGCAAACAAGCAAGTGTCACCTGATGGTAAGTGATAAACACCGTCTATAGACACCCGCAACACCAAAGAGATTGCAGATGCGTGGCCAACCTAGAGGGCTAAGGTGGAATACCTCTTGTGCCAGTAATTGTACCAGCTGTTTTGCTCTCCACGCCAGAACTCAACAGAGCAAGCACTGCCGCTTAGCGGCAGGATTAACAAGCAAGATGGTGGTAGCTATCCAGACGAAGCTTGCATAAGGTCCTACCACCCGCAAAAAATGTAGCACACTCATCTAAAAGTTGTCGTGACTGACATGTCATGGATCCCCATTTATCAACAGAAAATATCAGGTACATTGTTAATAGGACCTTTTTTAATATATATACCTACCCCAAACCCATCCCGTTAAATACCGTACCTACATGAGATAGGTGGTAACAAGGACTTTTGCCAATTTACCTTAAAACTCTACCATTACTAACAATTTCACTATGATACCAACATTTGAACACACGTGTGCTGGATCGGCGCCTGCTTCCGCCGGAAACGGTCCAACAGCCATATCAAAAACAATGCCACTATTATGTACCACATCACTCGCGCGACCTTTGCAATTTGACAGTTCGCAGAGTACACCACACTACAGAAACAAACGAAATTCACGGCCAAAGCGACTCGATTCCATAACGTAGATAATTTAAAAAACGAACATCACTTGTTTTATTAACGGGCCATTTTAAAGTTGGAATGTGGCCGAAGCGTTCGGTCACTAGGTTCGATCTTCACTTGTTTATAATACAAAAAGTCAACTGTCAATTGCTTACAAATATAAACAAACACAATACTATAAAAGAAAACGATCACACTTAATTTAAAGTAATACCACTGTTTGCGTTGCGTGGGGGGGTTAAAATAACCGGCAACACTTTCGAAATTAGAACGCGACACTGGAACGTCCAACGTGATTTCGTTCTTCACTTGTTTAAACAGAAGTCGACCGTCAATTGTTTACAAACATTTTGAATTATGAACGTGACAATGAAACATACTTGACTATATGAGCACTAAATGACAACTGCGACAACAACAATCTATGCGCATAGAAAGCAAGAGATGCGGCGCCGGCGCACGACTTTGTGTTTGATATTCGAATGATAATGACGGCAGTGGCAGAAGAATTTTCCAATACAAACAATGGATTTCTAATGTGATATTATTGAAGAGTTTCTACCTCTAGATGCAGCGTGTGATACGTAAAGACAAAAGTAGTTCACTTGTCCATTTTGTTATCAGCTGGAAGATACTACCAGCTACTAGCAAAATTGACAAATGAACTGCTGTAAGAGTATGCACTTAGTACAGTCCGCCTCAGAAGTGGCTAAACACTTTAGAACTTTATCGCAGTAACGTATGAAACGAGAGTTGCTCGAATTTGTCACATCACTGACAGCGACAAGGTATTAAAATGCTCAGCTACTTCTGAGGCTCTCAAGGATCTCATTTACGTGTAAACATTTTGTATCTGTCAAATTGTGGTACAAGGTTCAAAGTAATAAATCTCATACCAGATTAGACTTATTTGGGCTGACCTATTATTCTTACAATGTCAATTGTGTTTGTCTTCTCTTTCTTACTAGTGCAAATGCCATAATACATTACTTACTCACTTGCACACTCAGAAAGTCTAGGGGGCAAGCAAATCACCAGTCGCCTGTCGCGTTTATGAAATTGGACTCAGGTGAGTCGTATGTTCGTATGCCTCACATTTTCATAAAAGTGAATATCCTCGATTCCTCGGTTTTACGAATATGTAATTTTCAAAAAAGCCAATTTTACCGAATTCACAGTTCACTTCAATTTTAGTTAATTTGGTATGTCTATTGAATTGATACTTAATAAGAATTTTACTTAATACCAATTTAATATTAGGTATTATTACATCTTAAAAAGGCATTTTATGTAAACAATACCACAATTTATTAAATTAAAATAAAGGTCATTCATTCAACTTGTGTCCATTTGATTTGTTTTTTATCTATTTTCACGGCTCAGGTACAAACACATTAATAAAATAAATATCACGAGAACCCGCAACCTCTAGCTTCATAGTCCGAGTCACTAACCACTAGGCTACCATCAAAATTATTTTAACTAAAGTAGGTTTAGTAAGTGATTGTGAATAAAATATTTAGTTAGTCTGTCTATACGTAAAGCCAGCGCTCATTGCGGCGCTCTTTGAGTAAGGCTTGTTTATCCGACAATTGATATTTTCCGTCTGATGATGTCGATCAACCATGTTCTGTGGTGATGATAGCTGTGGGCAGCGGTTAGCCTCTGTCGTTCGCCTACTCTCGGCCGGTGACTGCGCCCGCGGCATTCCTTCGTAACGATCCGATCCGTGCATCGGTTGCACTTTCGTTTCGTGCAACTTTTTAACCGCCTCGTTTGACAGCGTGAGAGAGGCATATCTGTTAAATTGTTGAACCTGATAGTCCGTATTAATTATCTGTACATAGTATAAAGTGCGGTTTTACGGGTGGTAGGACCTTGTGCAAGGTCCGTCCGTATCGCTACCACCATCTTGCTCGCTAATCCTGCCGCTAAGCAGCAGTGCTTGCACTGTTGTGTTCCGGCGTGGAAAGCAAGACAGCCGGTGTAATTACTGGTACAAGAGGTATTCCATCTTAGCCCTCTGGGTTGGCAACGCATCTGCACTCTCTTTGTTGTTGCAGGTGTCTATAGGCGGTGGTGATCACTTACCATCAGGTGACCCACTTGCTTGTTTGCCTTCCTATGTTGTATAAAAAAAAAAGTAAAGTCGCTATCCGGTTCTGTCTATCCTCAACTCTAGTCGTATCTTTAGCTGCTTACTCCTTCTAATCCACGCAACGGAGTTTGTTTCGGCTTTCACTGTCATTTAGAGATTTTTTACTAAAAGTTTTAGTTTTTTTATCCTTTTAAGTATACCCATGCAAAGCAGGGACGGGTCGCTATATAGTTTAGCATAAAACGTGAAGGTATATATATAAAGTATTGCAAAAATCTAATAATTAGAAATTATCAACATCCCGTATATGTCCTCCATTACCCCTGTTACAGGGAAATCAGACCGACATTTACATGAATGTGCAAGTTTCCTCACGCTGTTTGCCCTCACCGTACGATCGTTGGCTATGAGTACTTAGGGAATGTATAGTCAACTAATTTGATGCATAGGTCACTGTGGAACCTTTTCACAATAAACGTCATAATGATATCTGAATAAATGTTATAACATTTCAGCGATGACACGTTGCGACAACGTTCTACAGTGGCCTATGAATCAAATTGGGTTGACTGTACAGTCAGCGTCAAATATACCAGAGCGGGCAAGGTGGTCAAAAATATCTGAACACGCCCGAGCGTATTTGACAATAGAGTCGAGTTCAGATATTTTTGACACCTTGCCCGCTCTAGTACATTTGACGCTGACTGTCACAAATTTAGAAAACTCAACATGGCGACCGCCGGGATTCGAACTCGGTACCTCACGATCACGAATCCACCCCTCGAACCGCTAGGCCACCAACGCTCAACCAATAAATTTGAAATTTAATTATTGAATTTATCGATCCCTGTCACCCAACGATCGATAATTACCTTGCATTTCAAATCTATTAAAAGAAGGATCCAAAAACAAACAAGTTTGACAAGCAGAAGTTATATAACGGCATGAACTTGTAACAGAACAGGTTTACAAGGTGTGTCGTCGGTCAATATGGACTTTCACGGACAACTTTTACTTTTCGAAGCCTTCGGAGCTTTACTTAAAAACGGAAGAATTAACGAAAAAAATAATAAGAAAGAAACAAAGTATTTTCAGCTTTAACAATCAAATATTGGACCGGCATACGTAATTACAGTAAGTTTACTTTTTTTTGTATAAAATATAAACTGTACACTATCATTGAAAAAATTTAGTGTATATCGACCAGGAGTGCGATTTTTGAATCTCACCACGTGACTAAAGCTCGCCAAAATGGCCGTGTTTCATAGAAATGCGGCCATTTTGGTGAGCTTTTGTCACCTGGTGTGATTCAAAAATTACATTTGAATCTCACCGGGTAACTAAAGCTCACCAAAATAGCCGTTTTTCATAGAGATTCGGCCATTTTGGTGAGCTCAAGTCACCTGATGAGATTCAAAAATTGCACCCCTGTGGTCCTAACAAAACCGGTCTAGGTTTGCCTAATCCCTCTCTGCGTCTCTGTCAAATTAATGTCGTAAGAAAGGGACACTCATAGATATCCAATCCGATAAACTAAGCTTCGCCAGTCATGTTAAGGCCATTGAACTAAATGACAGACAGTAGGTACCATTCACCTACTATTTTAATGGAAATTTTCATGAGTGGCTCTTTCTAACTGATGTCATAAGAAAGGCATGCAAATAGAGCTAAATTAAACTTGGGCGGTCATAAATATGTTGGGCGGAAACAATGATCATTTTCATTATTGTTTCTTGGAGTAGCAAGACAATTTGTTACAATTTGTTGATATGCATGGACCGCTGTAAATTAACGCCTCAATCTATAAATTAGGTTAGCATAGACATCAATATAGAGTGCCTCTTAGTCTTTGGGTACATTGTTGCTAAAATTATAAAGTAAATTAATAGTGCTGAGATAATCGTGTAAGTGATGTAAAAAAACCGGTAACTATATTTTACCTTAAGGCCATAGATTATGCTATAACCACCTACCATAAACGTATTTTAGTTGTATGTAGGACAAGTAAATTAATTACGACATTACAGTTACGCAATCGGCAATATTAACTTTGAAAGTTGAAAAATTAAGATGTCCATTGCTGGCCATTAGCTTAAAAAAACATTGTAATTAAAAATAAATTTCGTTGACTTTTTATTAGTTGATGGCTGTTGGCACATACAGCCATTATGAAATAAAAAGACGTGTTGTCTATGAATGTAAATTAAATTATTAATTCCATGCTAATTGGAGAATTGTTTGTAAGTACTTGTACCTACAAATCTGTTAACGTAACTACTTAAAAATAGAAATTATTAAGAAGAAAAACGAACTCGTTCAAGATAGCTGGTCATGTTCATAGCGCAAGTAGTACGGTCACCCTCAGAAATAACTAAACATTTTAGGACCTTGTCGCTGTCAGTTATGTAGCAAATTCTAGCAATTCTCATTTCATACGTTACATGACAAGGTTCTTAAGTGTTAAGCTAGTTCTGAGGCTGAGTGTACAAGTATTTTGACATCTGTAACTGTAATATGACCACCCCGGTTCAAGTGATCTCTCTGTGCGTCCTATTTCATAAGACTTGCTAGACAGAGCAGCAGGAAGGGATAAAAAGCAAAAAAACAGAGCTTACCTCTTCATTAGTGTAGATTAAGTTTAGATAGTCACGATTGGTTGTTCTTTCATCATAGTAGCGCCACCGCGCGATAGCATGCGTAAGCGCATGTAATTCAAATAACGTATATACTTCACGGTTAATGCGTTTGCTTGATACAATAGCTTATTACAATGCAGTTTGCTCTCACGTCAATAGATGGCGCTTCATTGTAACGAGACTAGTTGCTGAGGCTATTCAGTATTTAATAAGTATTAGCGGAAAATTAAGGATAATGTTTTGAAATTAAATTTTGTTTACTTTGAAGCCACTAACTAACAGCTTCTTGGCAGTAACTTTTTTTTTATACAACATACCATGCCAACCCAGAGGGCTGAGATGGAATACCTCTTGTGCCAGTAATTGCACCGGATGCTTTGCTCTCCACACCGGAACACAACAGTGCAAACACTGCTAAGCGACAGGATTAGCAAGCAAGATGGTGGTAGCGCTCCGGACGAACCTGACACAAGGTCCTAACACCCGCTAACTTGGTGGGTTCCGCAGAACGGCGAGCAACGACGAAGCAGACCAAGAGGGCTTGGACACTTCAAAAAGATTTCAACTTGAATTCCTAAGTAGGTACAAATTATTATGCAACAGGAGCCTGATATTGTGCCAATCAGGAAGTTGTGAGGGTCAAGAGGAAAGGCTTTTGCCCAGCAGTGGGACTGGGACACAATAATAGGCTCCTAAAAAAGCTTTGAAGCAAACATTTATAACGTTATCGGGACTTTAACGCGAAAAAAAAATATTGTTAATTTACCTCGACTTTTTGGCCATGTTTCAACGGCCTTGATCACGAGTAGACATATTCCCGCGTCATCATCGCGTTAAAGTCCCGATAACGTTATAAATATGTGTGAAAATCGCGAAAGTTCAAAACAACTTTGAACCAAGTTGTACAAAAGAGCATTTTAATGCCGCACAGCACAATAGTATCGTTCCGAAAGCAATTCAACCACCCTCATACTCGCGTATATAAAAATTAGTTTTCCGGGTGATTTTTGACTTTCGAACGCTCGACACTCGCCAGCCGCGCTCCAATCAGTGCCAGCTAAAATATATGGCCGCGTATTTGATTGGCCCGCGGCTGGCGAACGTCGAACGCTCAAAAGTCAAAAACAACCCGATCTCACACTTATCGTCTGAACCGAAATAATCATAAGCCATGGAAATAAAATCAAACAGCCCAAAAAAAGGATTTCCGGAAATTGGAGCTCTGACACATGTTTCGCAGTCGACAATTGTTGTACGCTGGTTTCCGTCGGCGGCCTGCATCGTCAGGTAACCAGCAGTCACTGATGGCACCATGACTACGATTTATGTTAAAACAGCTTAGTGGAGTCCATCAGCGGCAACGGGAAAGCGTCCTGCTAGCCGACAACGGTCCGCAACTGTACAGCCATTACGTGGACCAGTTTAGTTTCCATCTCGACAGACCGATATACTACTAAACTTTACTCTAGCGTAAAAAAGGACTGTCCGATCTTGTTACTATTTGACAATGTAAGAACTCGCCCCGCCAAAGAAGCATACGGAATTCACACGCGTGGCTACGAACATAAAAAGGTTTTTCTTTTATTCCAATGAAAAAGGGAGGCAAAAGAACATGGAAATCAAAAGAATCTGCATTTTTCAATAGAGTCACAGTATCTACACTTTATTTAATACTGCAATTCGCCCCACCTTCGCCTGGGCTACCTACATAAAATCCTTCCATAAACTATCTCTATTAGGGATATCATTAGGGATTCCCTAATGACAGTGAAAACCGTATTAAACTTCTTTGTTTAATTTAAAAGGAGAAAGCACCGAAAATATGAGACAGACAGGAATTTATAGCGACTTCGTTTTATACAATGTAAAGAACATAACGATAAAAAAGGGGCAGAAGTGTGCCAAGTATATACGAGTACATGTGCATTCCTTTCCGCTGATTATATGTAGTAAGTGCATTTAGATTTGATTACAATTATATTAAACTTGATTTATACGGATCGTTGGCTAGCAGTTCGTTGCTTCAGTCGAACGTTATAAATCGTTAATTTTGTCAGATAATCTATAATTTATGATCACAAAATGGCTTAAATTATGGAGGAATTGGAGCGTGGACGCACGCACTGAGCGACGCGAGTTGATTTTTAAGTTGATTAAAAAAATGTTCATACGAGCTAAGACGAGGTAAGGAAGGAATTAGTTTTATATGTATAACGTTAGTAGAACACAGAATGCGGATCGCCTGAAGGTAAGCAATTACCGCTGTCTATATATATCCTCCCGGTCTGCTAAGGCTATTTGGAAGTTACCTGAAAGATCGTAGGCAGTTCGTACAGCTGTCGGGTTACCAGTCAGAGGAGTATTACACCAGATCTGGGGTAAGTCAAGGCAGTACGCTTGGACCGACCCTATTTTTGATAATGATCAATGACCTTCCTCTGGTGGTTAGCACTGTGAAATGCCTGTTGTTTGCAGACGACCTAAAACTGTTTCACGCCGTTAATTCACTTCATGATTGTGAAACGTTGCAGCGCGACATAGATGCGGTGATGGATTGGAGTGTGGCAAATAGATTGTTCTTTAACGGGAAGAAGTGTAAAATAATTTCTTTAAGTAGAAGCAAAAATGCATTGATATATAATTATCAACTGGGGGGCGACGATATCGACCGCTCCAACGCTATTCGTGATCTGGGTCTCGAGCTGGACACCAGACTGGATTTTCATAGCCACATTAACGCAATAGCAAAAAGTGCAAAAAAGACGTTAGGTTTTATAATGCGCACGGCGTCCCAGTTCTCTAGTACAACGGTACCTATTATATTATATAACGCGTTCATACGCAGTAAACTTGAATATAATTCAATATTATGGGACCCTATCGAGGACAATTATAAAGTTTTACTCGAAAGAGTCCAGCGAAAGTTCGCACGGTTCCTTTACAAAAAGAAGTATGGATATTATCCTTTTCTCTACCCATCACTTTTTGTGGCAGGAATGGTCGGGCTCGAAACGTTGAATTATAGAAGGAAAATGCACCTTGCCCTGCACTATTGTCTCCTATTAAGAGGGCAAATAAATAACCCAACAGCGCTAGAAGGTATTCGCTTGTTCGTCCCCGAGCAGTACGTGCGCGCGGGGCGCCGCCTGCGGCCGCTGTTCGCGGCGCTCCCGCCGCGCACGCGCCGCGCCGCCAGCGCGCCCGGCGTGCGCGCGCCCGCGCTGCTAAACGAGCTCGTGCGGAGGCAGGATGCCGATGTGTTCGCTGACAGCTGGCATACGCTAGTCAGTAAAATAAATAGCCTATGCGACAGTTATTATTAAGTAATTTAAGTTTAACATTATAAGCGCTTTGGTTCTACTGTAAGCTTATAACTGTAAATTTTGTCAATAAAATAAAAAATATAGAGGCTCGTAAAGCCGCAAGCATAACCCGCACGTTGATGTCCCTGTTGGACGAGTTAATGCTATCGATATTATTATGATGTAACCGACTTGCTGGTTGGACAAGAAAATTCCAAATGGAACACAATTTATTACAGTCAGTTCTGCTCTTGAAATTATGATGATTTAACTGCCTTAGAAGTCACGTATGGGTAAGTGTGAAGGCTGGGCAAGGTACCTAATCCTTGAGACCTGGGAGCTTTCGGAGGATTTCAGTTTTCACTGGCAGTGAACCCCGAGGTAGTAAAGTAATAATGGAAGGGGTGCTTAACGTAGGAAAGCGCACACCAAAAATTGCTACGCCGGATTATTAAATTTCAAATATCTCAAAAATTCCAAATAGAACTCGGAGGTCCGAACCTACGGCTTAAAGATGGGGTGGGTCAAACACATTAGGGTACCACAGCTTGCATGCATGCACCTCATACGACACATACTTAAACAGAGTACCAACGCATGTTTGTAGGCCAGTATGAACAAAGCGAGTGTCTGTAATTGTCAAAGCTTTCTAATGGCCGTGCTTTCGCGATTGCGAGGTTGTTTACTCTATGATTGATATTGCTTAGCTCGATGATAACTACGAGCACTGTAGCGCGTTAACACGTTCTTTATATTGCCAAATAAATGACAATATTCCTACTTACTAGTAGCCGCGCGACTGATTGCAAAAATCTAATGAATAGGTTAGCTAGATCATGGTAACTGCAAGATGGACGAAATTTTGACGCTGTTAGAACTAAATTACAACTACAATATAACGCTATTTTGCAAACATCGATGCAATAAACATTTTAATACGTTCATTACCTCTTTTAATGAGCTCTGAAGACCTATTCATTGCAGTTTTATAAGTATACCTTACGTGCACCATATTTACTATCGTAAGCTAAATATACTGAGGTATTCATAGTTCGTGTACTCGTACGGGTGCACGTTTTTGCGGGTGGTAGGACCTTGTGCAAGCTTTGTCCGGACGTCCAGGGTGTCTAAACAAGGTGACATCCTGTTAGCGTCAACGCTAGTAGAAACTACAACATCTAAAGACTTGACGTAGGGAGGCGAAAACAAAAGTCAAAACGTCAATTTCTTGATTGTCAATGTCAACCCCATGTACTCTGTCGTTACTACAAGCGTCGACAACATGCGCTAACTCGCTATACATGTAACTCATTGTGTCTTGTTCTAACTAGCCTAGTATACCATTACCATGAGTTCCTGTCGAAAACTCATATTACTACACTCGATAGCGGTTAAATACGTTCCCATTTGTCAGTGAAAGAGTTAACCATAGTCGATACCGAATTTTTAATGACATGTGTCAAATTTGTGACTTATGGTACCAATATTCTACGGGAACAGCTAAAAAACTTTAGTCACTAGCGCTAAGATTACGATAGGTAATTTACCGTTGGACTCATGCGATTTTTAGTTCTCTAAGTGAGCGTTAGAGGCGCTGTACAATTCCCCATACAAATCGTTTATGCCGTCGCTAGCGAGTACGGTTACGGCTAGATGCACTGTACTCATGGTAAGGGTAGAAACTGAGTTACGTAGCGAGTTAACGTGTATCGAGAAGGTTCCGTAGGTGCACAGAATGTCATTTTGTCTAGACACCCTGTACCTCGACTCGACCCGCCGGTTGCGCACACGCAGGCCGAGTAGTTGCTAATTACATCAGCTGGGCCTTTCTCGGAACCCACCGGCCGTTTACTTTCGTTTTACGCAATTAATTATTTTGATCAACCTGTTACTAAGGATATTGCAAAATCTTAATTATACTTTAAAGAGAAACAAGTATGATCTCACGACCGAAAGGAGTATTGATACCAGTGCACGGCACACCGTACCTCAGTGCGTCTCTCTTTAACTAGGCTAGTTAGAAAAAGATGGACTGAGTTAGGTAGCAAGTTTTTTTCGGGCAGACGCGGCGCATTTCCTGAAGCTACAAGTTGCACACCCCTGCACTGGGGCCGCCGTATTGGAATGGACGCGAATGGGTACGAGTTATCCGATAAACAAAGAGGCATACAGAAAGACGCTTTGTACAGTCAAGGAATTAAATTTCCAACCCACCTAAGGTTCAATAGCATATAGCAAACTGTCACCATAAGAGCTATAGAGCAAGACGTTTGTTTGACATATCGACCTTAATGCATTGCGAATGTCAGACGACATTTCAACGAAATGGGTAGGGAATTAAGTTCCTTGACTGTACACCTAATCGCTGGTTTTGTTTAAAGAAAGACTTCTGTATTGTATAATACATACTTGTACTGGTATTTATTCTGTGCTTTGGGTTCGAATTCGGTTTGTGTAAGTCAACAGCAGAGATTAGAAGAGGTCAAAAGAATTTACACGCGCCTCAATTGTATAAAATAACTTGTGTATAGTCGACCAAGAAATTGCTTGACCACTTTTCGACTGTATTACAAAGGGATAAGGTTCAAAATTGGTCAAGCAATTACTTGGTCGACTATACTTAGTGTGTTGTTTTATGTACGTATCTATTTGACCTATTATTCAGTTTGGATTTAAGTGAAAAACCGAATCAGTGGCATAGCATAGGGGCAACAATAAATTATAATGATAATATCTTGTAAAAATTAGCCGAAAAGTTCTTTAGAATTACTGTATATCATAAGTTATCTTTTAAATGGAAATACCTAAATAAGAGGGTACTAAAATTTTCGTCCGCCCCGGGCGGCTGACATTACGGTACGCCCTCGAACCGAATTTAAAATTTAATGTACTATGAATTAATGGTCGAATGAATGAATCTTTATTTGCCATCTCCACCAGAGGCACGCATGAGTACCTATAGTGATGGTGATGAATGTGATGATACTATTTATAGTTATCAAAAACCCAATTACCGATCAGTCTCGTAACTAATAGCAATAGCTTTTTAATTTCTCGTATAACGCGTTCACGCGTGTCACGTAACGTAACGCAGAAGATTGATAATGATGGCGCTTAATTATTGGGAGAAACTCTACTATACTGACCTGCGTGTCTTATACAACTGTAATATGACCCCTGGAGCGCGATTTTTGAATCGCACCGGGTGACTAAAGCTCACCAAAGTGACCGTTTTTCGTAGAAATGCGGCCATTTTGGTGAGCTTTAGTATACCGGTGAGATTCAAAAATTGCACTCCTGGTGAGATTCAAAAAATTGCACCCCTGGGTGGCTAGCACGACACACCGCGACTTGCTTTGTCGATCCGTTAGTCTCTAACTAGTAGGGCAGAAAGAGATCCACTGAGTGGGAGACTAGGAAAGAGAGCACTGAGCGACAAGAGAATGAGCCCGCGTGCTAACCGCTTATACGATCTATGAGTGTTAAGTATAGGTACAATCAGCTGTTAAAATATACATACAGCCATTGCGTTAAAATATATGTATACGTCGACCTTATTTTTTTACTCGAAATTTGCTTCCGATTTTTTTTTAAACATTCAAATAAATTTAAATGATAATGACAACACAAAGAAAAATTATGGTAGTGGCAGGACTCGAACCTGCAACATCAAATCATCATTTAGTTGGTAATGTGGCGAAACTGGCAAACGCAAGGCACGGAATACTGGTGTTGCAGGTTCGAGTCCTGCCATTACTCTAATTTTTCTTTGTGTTGTCATTATCATTTTAATTTATTCGAACATCGACCTTATGTTGAGAGGCATAAGGTGTATAAATAGATATTTTGATGACATGTTTGACAAAGTCCAAATACTTGCAAAGCGAATAGCGGAGTACCTAAAGTTGTACTTAGTTGCTACTGGAAGGGTCCACGAAAACAATATGTCTAGTCACTTTTTTTATGGTAATTAAATCCATTCTCCCATTGATTTGTTTTGTTAGTGTTTTTGGCGATCCCTATTTGAGACTAATTTAATTTACCTTGATATTAAATTGTAATTTTGTATTAAGTATGGTGTTATAAATATTTTTAATACGTTTTAAATTTTTTTGATTTTATAATTTCGACGATCTTAGTACAAATTCGTGTAATTTGACATGTTATGCAGTTTATAATGTAACTTTATATTGACTGAATAAACTTAAGTTAACTAATTTCAAAATGTAGTTCACATAAAAATGTCATCGAGCACATATCTCATAGGGGGAAATGTCACTTCTGCTTGAAACCTATATACTTACCGAAAATCACCAAGGCGATCGCTTCGCTCCCATATTAGCCAAACTAAGGCGTTATAAAATGGATCAAATAAAAAATAGAATATTTACTGTTACTTGTCGATGAAATGTGATTCTGTTTGTAAAACAACGAACAGAAAAGCACTTCATATTAAATTTTAATAATTTTTTGTTTAAATACGATACAAAAAGTTATTGGTACCTACATGGCGACTATTGGCGACTCGGTACATCATGATCCCGAATGCCTCTAGTCGTTAACCTACCAACGCTCTTCGGAAAATGGTACGAGTATTTCCAGTTTTTTCGGGGTCGACTCATCACGTAACTTTGGATGGAAAGCAACTGCCGTAATGTGTCGGTGTGACCACGTGGCCCGGGGCGTAGCATAAGTGATTTGTTATGAATATCGCAGCCGGTATTAAGTTTGATGGATCATAATAACTAGTAGCTTGAAGACCCCAGTTCAATCTAATGCATAAAATAATTAACTAGTCAAATTTATACGCAGTGGCAGCTATTTTGACGGATTCTCCATCATTTGACCTTGCTGGCTATATGATTTCTAAAAATTATAAACATATCGTAGTATAGCTTGCGTATAGATTTGAAAACGGCATATTTATTTAGGTAGTTATTACTAGAGGACGCCCGCGAGTTCGTTCGCATAGAATTAGTAGCCTTTGTCCGTCAAGGATAGTCAACATCTACACTAATCTACACTAGTCTCCATCTACACTAATCTACATCTACACTAATATAGTAAAAAGGTAAACTTTGTTTGTTAATTAGTTTATTTGTATGTAGGCGTAATCTCTGGAACTACTGAACCGATTTCAAAAATTCTTTCACAGATAGAAAGCTACACTATCCCTGGCGGACATAGGCTACTAATTTCACGCAAACGAAGTCGCGCGCGTCTGCTAGTGTTGCTTTCTATTAACAAAAGATTTTTTGGAATCGGTTCAGTAGTTCCAGAGATTACCCCCCCACCCCCCCCCACACACAAACAAAGTTTACCTCTTTATAATATTAGTGTAGAATATTCCATCACTGATAATGATATACACGTATGAATATGCAGTTTCTGTTGCAATTTTACTACATATACCTAACGGGACGGCATGTTAATCCGTGCAGTACTCAAGTCGTAAATAACTCACCTCTTGATGGGAACTGTGATAATCCTTCGTAAGATACTTTAATATAAATATATTATTTTACTGTTAGTTGGCAAAGCGTGGGAAAACTTAATAAGATTAATTTAAAAAAAAAATTTTTTTTGAAGACGAAAATTTACTTTTTTGTCATCGAATCTACATAGGGATGGCGAGTTCAAAAAAGCACGAAAGGTTATAAAAATAATAAGGAATTGATACCACATTACACGTTATCCATTTAATTTTAACTAGCGACCCAACCCGACTTGGAACGGGGTTAATTAGAGTAGAGTAAAATCTTCCATAAAATACGTAAACACAAACATACATACATAGACTGCTAAAAACATAACCATTCCTTTTGGCTTTGCCGTAGTCGGATAAAAAAGTATCTAAATGACAGCACGATCAAAATCCATTGCGTTGTTCAGATGGAATGAGCGGCCGAAGTTAGGTACGATTAGTACAAACAGATAGCGACTTTATTTTTACCATGTCGAGTACATAAAGATTTATTTGAGGTGGCTGGTGTTTGTCTTTTAATAGTTTTTTTTTATGACGTGTACATAACATGTATTAAATACCTTGAATTTGACATTGAATTCTTATGGGAAATCAGCAAAAGCTGCGATGCTTGCTGTGTTAATAACAATGGGCACATGGTTAACACTTCAATTATAACTTAATAAAATGTCTTTATAGCGTTATTTACAGCTTCAGTGCATCATTAAACACACAATAGTGAGTTCGTAAACCATTGTTAATCATCGTATTTGACACCTGAATGAGTTAGAAAGACACGTAACGCAGCCCGATGGCGTGATCAATTGATCATAATATCACATAATACATCACTAAGAAAAGCGTGCTATGGGTATGGAAAATTAAAGCCAAATGACCGAAAACTAATAGATAATATTATTTTTAATTTATCTTGAGATATCAAGTTAAGGATTTCGAGATTTCCAAGAATGTTACAGTATGTGTGTAATTTGGAAGTAGGTAAAACAGAGCAAAAAACAGTATATCAAACAAGTAATAATAAGAGCAGACATTTGTATGATGAATACGAATGTTTGTACTCTAGTCATGTATGTTTAAGTTGTATTTAAGTAAGCATTTATCTACACATGTAAGTATGTTTATTCCTCGTAATTTACCCATAGCACAAGAAGCTTTAGTTGCTCAATCTGGGACTAGGTCAATTCGTGTAAATTGTACTAAGATATTCTTTTAAAAAAATAAAAATCTATTGGACCAAGCTTCATAGCTTAGATGTGAAGTCGTGGTACTACTGGCTTTGAATCGAAAATCTTTATATCACGACACATGTCTTTGCAAATGCCCCTAAAGCAGTGATTCCCAAAGTGGTCCAGGTGGACCCCTAGGGGTCCACGGGAGACTTGCTGGGGGTAGAAATGTAGCAGCAGGGGGTCCACCGAAACCAGTAAAATTTTGAAAGTGGTCCACGAGAAAAATAAGTTTGGGAACTACTGCCCTATAGCAACAAGTTTTGGCATTCAATGTACAGTCCAAGAGATAACTAATTAAATTAGAGTAAACTTATAGATTCATTGTATCTATGTGTAAGCGTTTAGGTGTAGGTTAGGTTATGATTATAAATTAATTAATTAAATTAAATTAATAAAAGGCGTTGGAATTTTGTGTTTTTGATTTGATGCAAAAATACATATAAGCAGTGATCCTTAGAGGTTATTTAACGTCTCATTTCAATTAGGACACTTACGATGCAAAACCTATACGGAGAGGTCCACATATCTAAGGCAGGCTGTATTTCTCTCTTGTATCGCTAAGCCGATACTTTGGCCGAGAAATTGAATTAACACTATGGTTATTTATAATTGTTTATAAATTATGCATCAATAGTTTATACCTCATACCATGTCAAAATAACATATGATCAATGTTAGGGCACACGTTTAAATTCAATCAGTAAATTAAATTGTCTTTTCCATAGCAAGACTCTGTTATTTCCACTTTCTGGCGTCCTCATACTTTTTTTATGAAATAGGAAGGCAAACAAGCAAGTAGGTCACCTGATGGTAAGTGATCACCACCGCCTATAGACAACCGCAACACCAAGAAGATTGCAGATGCGTTGCCAACCCAGAGGGCTAAGATGGAATACCTCTTGTGCCAGTAATTACACCGGCTGTCTGGCTCTCCACGCCGGAACACAACAGTGCAAGCACTGCTGCTTAGCAGCAGGATTAGCGAGCAAGATCGTGGTAGCGATCCGGACGGACCTTGCACAAAGTCCTACCACCCGCAAAATATTTCCTTTCGTAACTCAGATTTTTAATATGAAAATAATGTTATAATCATCAAAAACTTCTAATGGAATCACAGCCTTACCTCAAGAAACAGCAGCAAAACCCATCAACGTAGAGTATAGAGTTAATTAATTTAGAGTACCTCAGCTCGGTGACACGGGGAAAGTTCGAACAGCCATCACGCGACAGCCATGTACTTTGCGGCGACCATCTTGTTTTGGATCAAATGTAAACAAAAGTTTTTTTCAAACTATGGCGTATTTAGTGCTAAACCTCAGATTTAAACTGTATCAATAAGTAGAAATCGTAATATTTTATTTAGCTAGCAGGTAAATGAAGACCAAAATAAATTGAAAAACTTCAAGTTGAGTATTTTTGTTTAATTTAAGTAATTAACAATTATAAATAACTATATTGGAACAATTTACATCAATTGACCTAAGTAATCCCAAACTAAGCAAAGCTGGTGCTGTGAGTAATTAGACAACGGATATTCGTACTTATACAGATAAATACATAATAAATATAGTAATATAATATCCACGACTCATGCACAAATATTCATATTTATCATACAAACACTAGGCTATCCGGTCGTCTTTTAGAATTATGAAAATCAGAAATAAATTAATAAATATAATGAAACTTTCCTACCAATTATTTACTGAAGTAATACTAAAAACCTGCGCGCGCAGCACGCTCTAATTCCCTAATGGACCTATGCTTTTTACCGCGATATTGTACCGACGCCTGCGCAGATACATTTACGGTGTTGCCAGATGCATAAAAAAATCCATTCATCTAATATTTTTGGTATACGAAACAATGAACCTAACCTAACCTAAAAGTGCATAGAGTTTTCAACTTGATACCTCCACGTGTTCCTGAGAAAAAGGGCCCTGACAGACAGACAGACAGGTTACGATATGATCCTATAAGGCAGTGTTTCTTAACTTGTGGTCCGCGGACCCCTGGGGGTCCGCGAGCATATGTATGGGGGTTCGCAGTCTTATCTATGAACCATTTAACAATCATAAATAAATTCCACCAAAAGTCTTGTAATCGCTACGCACGCATATTTTTTGTAATTTGTAGTACTAATATAAATGGTCCGAAATTTAATTCTGCTTTTTTATTAAGGGGGTCCATAAAATAGTGCTTGATTTCCTAAGGGGTCCGTAGACAAAAATGGATAAGAAATGCTGGATAAATAAGGATTAAATTTTACTGTTGAGGAACGAAACCCTAAAAATAAGTGAAAAGAAAAAAGAAGCCTGAAATCAAAACAAAGTTTGAGAAATGTAAATAGAAACTCCTTTGAAGCCTTTCTACCAAACTCCGTTCTGGTGGCAGTTGGGTGAAAAGTCAATAGCACTACGGATTTTACTATGGAATTCTACGATATTTCAGCTTCGTTGTACGGGTTTTTAGCTTAAGTTTTGCATAAATAATTTTTGAAAACAGAACCTTGCAACATTTGAATAAACATTACTTCCCTACTAACACTGTAATTTAATTACGTGGCTTCGTTGGGGAAACATATACATCAGATTGTAAGTAACTGTATGCATTAAATTATCTTGATTTATTTGAAGAGATGGTTGAATGATATATCGTTTTATTTGAAAGTGTACGAATTTATTGAAATTTCGGAGAAAGTTTGTCTGCTTAAATTCAAACAAAGACGGTGCTTGACTTTGGTTAGGATTTTTTTTAGAATTTTTTTGTATTTTCATTGCTGACAGGGGTTTTATAAAGTTTTAAGCCTTTGTCTCTTTGTCTGTCTTTATAGCTTTAAAGTCAGGGTCAAAGATGGCTTCTATGACTTATGGATATATTATTTAATTTGTGGATAAAGGAGGATTATGATTGTCAAATGTTATTTAACTCTGTAACTTTTAAGAACCAGCGCAGTAATATAAGCAGAGGACGAAAAAAAATCACTGAATTTCAATTTACCAAAAAATAAAATAAATTACAACAGTCATACAATGTAATGTCTAGACTGAGAGATTTAACCAACATATGTGTACCATTTAAGTACTAAACAACCTACAGTATAGGTAACTGACTGAAATATTACGTCACCAAAAATAACACCGCAGTTAACAAAAACTACTCAATTAATATGATTTTATCGTGCGTTCTAATTATATTTACTACTTGCCCAACCGACCGAAAAGGAGGTTTTGCTTAGACCAGCCATTTTGCATTCTAAAAGAGGCAATAAAAATTCACCTTACTTCAAGGTTTTCTCGCTCTAATATGGCAGCGAATACCGACATTTGAAATAGACAAACAAATTAAAGTACGCATTAAAACATCCTTGTTTAGTTAAAGAGGATTGTTACACTAAATTGTTAAAATTTTTGCATAATTTTATCGTAAAGTTTGAGTACTACTGGCCTAAGGCTTTGTGAAGCGCTGTTTAAAACCAGTCTCTACTTTTCTACCAATGTGGGGATGGTGTTATTGCTATTACTGAGAGTTTGGCATTGGTGTTATTTTGAGTTGAATTATGTCAAAGAACATTAGGCAAAGTTCTGAATCTTTTTAAACCACAGTTGGTTCATGTCATTGTGACATAAGTAGAGTTGAGTTAGATGGGTGTTCCCGAGTTGAGTCCGCTACCTTACCTAGTTATATTTCGACTTAAACGGGACAATACATTGTGTATTTTTTTTATGAAATTGTGGTTTTATTATAATAATACAGCTAGATGAAAAACAAAACTATTCTTAGATGTCCTAATGTTGACTTAATCCAACACATTAGTTAAGTAGATAATTTGCAGTCACTTAAGGTCAAAACATCACACGATTGATTAAGATTTCCAGAAACATTAAGAGATCTTGATTTATAAGGACTCACTATTAACCTAAGTTATTGCTGTTACATAAGTTACATAACACTTTATGCTTAAATTATATTCTTGACTGGATTCCGCGACTGTAATAGGTCACACAACTATATTATAGTCTTCCTATTCATAAACGCTTATTAAACCTGCTTTAACTACTCAACAAAAACATGTGTTTCAACCTTCAATAATAGCTAGGTAGGTTTGAATAGTCATAGATGGATACTGGGGTGCAATTTTTGAATCTCATCAGGTGACTAAAGCTTACCAAAATGGCCAAATCTTTATGAAAAACAGCTTTTTTGTTGAGCTTTAGTTACCCGGTGAGATTTAAATGCAATTTTTGAATCTCACCAGGTGACTAAAGCTCACCAAAATAAATTATAAAGGCTAAGAAAAACAATAAGCCTACTGCAATGTTATTCCGTGTCTTTAAATACAAATGTATGCATACATGTAACGTCTTACATAAAGTATCATTAAGTTCTTTCGAACTTACGAGCTATGGAAATGATTGGCGCATGCGTTAATTACTCCATTACTTAGTTTTTCACGATGACATCACAAGCATTAAAGAGACTGACCTACTTTTAGACGTTACGTTTACAAAACAGGATTTTGCGAAGAAAGCTGTCAATAACGCGAGAAAATCAAAACACTTGCTGTGGCCTGGCACCTGTAGTTCTGTCACTAGGGAACCACTCAAAACTTTCGGAAAAACGTTAACTAACTCTTACGATATCATGCTCTACATAGATTAGAGATGTGGACTATTATTTCAAATACTTTTTTTGTACAAGTTTATTAACACACATACGGCAAGAATAAGACAAAACTTCACATTTTAAAATAACTAACTTACAACAAGTTTCATTACGTCTTCGTTAAGAAAGGATCCCTGACAGAACTATATAGTTATGTTTTCTGCAAATGGAAAAACTTGCTGGCTGTAAGTACCAAGATTCTTAGGCGCGGAGAAGACGTTCATAGCATAAATGTCGCGACACGCTCTATCGATTATGACAATAGAGTTGCATTCACATATTCTCGAGCATCTTAGTAGTATGTTTGAGGACTGTACAAATTTCTACACGCGCTCTTGTCATTGACAATTTGTAACTGACAAAATGATGAATTGTGTGTAATTGAAATGCTGTGTGTGCAAATGTCAGTTAAACTTAATTACATTACCTAAGTATTGATAATAACAACCGCTCTTACGGTGAAACATTGTAATAAATGTATAACCATGATCCTATAGGTCTGATTTCCCTGTCACATGGGTTACAGTGATCAGATGGAAGTCGGTCCACTCTGATAGCCTGGGTGTCTTGACAATGTGATATTCTGTTAGCGTTTACGCTAGTAGAAACGACAACATCTATGGACTTGAAGTAAAGGGAAAGAGACGAAATCATACGTCAAAATGTATCGATCGCCAACGTAAAACCATACATTCTTTTGTTTCTACTAGTGTCGACAAGAACAGGGGTGCAATTTTTGAATCTCACCAGGTGACTAGAGCTCACCAAAATGGCCGAATCTCTATGAAAAACGGCTATTTTGGTGAGCTTTAGTTACCCGGTAAGATTCAAATGCAGTTTTTGAATCTCACCAGGTGACTAAAGCTCACCAAAATGGCCGCATTTCAATGAATAACGGCCATTTTGGCGAGCTTCAGTCACCCGGTGAGATTCAAATGCAATTTTTGAATCTCACCAGGTGACTAAAGCTCACCAAAATGGTCGCATATTTCTATGAATAACGGCCAAATGGCCGCATTCCTATCAAAAACGGCCATTTTGGCGAGCTTTAGTCACCTGGTGAGATTCAAAAATCGCACTCCAGAACTTGAATGTTCACTTTGTCGAGACACCCTGACCTCCCAAATCTGGGATTATAGTCAAAGCGTACCCCGAATTAAGAAATGGGAATAATCGCTATAAGGATAGTTAATGGTTAAACACTATTTTGGTGACAATGAGTGAAATTTTGAATTAAAATGCTCTTTATCACGCAAGAGCATGAACGGACTTTCGATACAGTCGGCAAAAAAGAAGTCTATCAATTTAAGACTAATGAATTCTCATTAAGGTTGAAAGTTATTACTATGTCTGCCGACTGCACATGCGGTTTTAGAATCTTCTTTATTAAAATTTTAGCCTACATAGCTTTTGGACCCGCTCTTCACGTCAAGTGCAAGTTACTTGCCGCGCTCTACTAACTCGTGCTTACCTTGTTAACCGAGAAACAATTCAAAAACTTGAAAAGTACTCGTAGATACGTATTGTATTTAATAATTAAAATTTCTTGAAGTAAAAGATATTTTTTGTAACTTTTCCTGCGGCTTCGTACGAGTGGAATTTGGAAGTAACTAACTCAGTTACTAGACAGCTATACAGCGGGGCAACGCGGCAAGCGTGATGGGCGCGTTTGAGCCAGGTGCGATGCGGAGTGGGGTTTTTTTTTAGGTTAAGTTAGTGTTAGCAATAGTTTTAATTCTGTTTGTGTTATTGTACTGTCTAAATATACCCATGTTTATTATTTAATGTTAGTTTTTAAGTTTGACTGTTTGTAATTTAATTTGATGTGTTTTTTTGCTAGTAATTAAACAATAACTTATATAATTAAAGTCTACTTTAATAAACTAGAAACTTAAAGGTTAATTTTAACCCTTGATGTCAAAGAATCATGGATACTTTCTGTAAAATAAAGTTACTAGACGCGTATCAAGATGGACCATTAGATTTTAAGTTAGACTTTCAACAATAGCACTCTGGATTGCGGGTGTCTATAGGCGGTGATGAGCACTTATCATCAGGTAAAAAAATACTACTGTGAATGCATCCAGTTTAGTGCAGAAGCTTTTCCGTGATACGCGTACAAACATTCAGACAGACTGGCTAAAAAAAAAAAAAATTGTTTTGAGTTCTATTGCACTTATAAAGACCCTTTAAAATATTTTTTTCTTATATTATCCTGTGTACAGGCATCGGCCAGTTACAATTTGATTATATGCATATAAAATATAAAATGTTAGGTATTGAATTGGAAAAATTCAAAACTATTAATCGCTGCTATCTTAATGCCACCCTTCTTTGCTTTGATAACTTGGTGAATCAAATAAGTGAGAATGTCTACGTGAGTTTAATGACTGAAGTATAGATCTGAACGTAATATCATAGTGGTCGATTGATGAATTAAATGGAGTATGTCATGTGGTTTTTTTTTACGAAAAACGGGGAAAACTTTAGATCCGTTCCCTGCCTGGTATCCCCCTCCCCATGTGCCCTCGAGATCTCTTACTCGCTTTACAAAGCCGGCGGCTACTTCACGCATGGCATTCTGTGAGGGTGCGGTACTACCCTGGTCAAATCGGCACATTCTGCAACCAGACACTGATTACAGTGAGGCTCTACCACAATGATCACATGAGCTACCCATCTCTTGGTCTTAGGTAAAGCATAACAGCATTACTACTAAGGTTTAAAAAGCGAAAAACATAGTAAAATTTAGTTTATTTTATTAAGTGTCCCTATAAAAAGTGTCCAATAATCTACAAGACTTATGATAACAAGAGAAACCTAGGTGACATGAATACCTCCAGATAAGTACATTTCACGCTTCGTGAACGAAACTGTTTTGCACCTCATCAACGTATAATATATCTCAAAACAGCTAACACAACACCTAACGTTTAACGCCCAATTATAAACGCCAACTAATTAAATAAGCCGGAACATCTCCAATAGAAAGAAAAAACTTACCAAAAATCGCTAATCGCAAACAATCCTTAACACACAACACAAAAAGTACTGGCACTGCACAATTTTATCGGAAGAAAACTTTTGAAATTCGAATTCAGAATCTCGCGAGCATCATGTCATGACCCAGTTGCTGCGCGCGCGCGGGCGTCGTCGGTCGCCGCGTGAGTGCGTGTGGCGGCCGCACGTATGTTACGTACGGTATGGGTGATTCCATTACCGTAATGTTTGGTTTTGGTAACACGGATTAGATTTCTTTCGGATTTACCTAATCTGGTTTGGTTTGTTACGAATAGGATAAATACTGTGTTAGGTAATAGATAACGTGTGCTTTTGACAGCTGTCATGAAGGTGTAGGTAATTTATAGGGGGTCCCAAAGAAAATAGGTTAACTTAATTTATTTCTCTTCTTCGCGAGTTTCCTTTTGGGTTCTTCGTCTTCTCAGCCATTGACCATTCATTGCTGGATAAATGCCTATCGTGTCGTCGCCACAACTCTCTATCTTTGGCAAGTCGGATCCAATATTTCCCATTGCAGACGCGTGGCCCTTTGGGTTATCTAAGCCCAAAAGTTAATGATGTGGTTCATCGGATTGATTAACACTATGACCAATATAGTTTAACATAAGAATGCAGTATAAATCATAGTCCTAAGCTTATTTAACTTTAGGGAACAGGAGATTCAAAAAAGTTAGAAAAATATACTACACTTGGATTTTGTGATCAATGTAAGTAGTATTAAATTTGACCTCACAAGCTGCAGCACTGATTGGTATCCTTACCAATTTGTTGTCTAGTTTTTCACAGTTTTAGATTCCTCGATCTGCCGTTAAACAGTTACGATCTCAACAATACTAAGCACTATTCTGGTATTGCTAACAATGCGAGCTCTAGTCTGCCATCACTAAAGCGATCTTTAACCCTACTAAAGCTTTCTGTACCACAACTAAGACTGTCTTTACTACTACAAACACTGACTTTAACCATTATTAAGCCTGTCTCTACCATTACTAAGGCTGGCTTTTACTGCTACTGAGACTGGCTTTGCCACTACCAGAACTGACTTTACCACTAGTAAAGCTAGCTTTACCACAGCTAAAGTTATCTCTACCATGACTAATACCGTCTCTATCATTACTAAAGCTGTCTCTACCACCACTAAAGCTGGCTTTACCTCTATAGGTAGTTCTACCGCTATAATATTAAAGATGGCTCTCCCGTATAACACTTAAAACTTTCGTAAACACACAGTTATTGTCAATTGACAATTAGTCTATGTTGAGTCCTGTTATTATTAACATAATAATCATGTCTCTACCACTACCGAGTAGGCGCACAGACACACAGACAGACAGTAGGTAGTACAGAAGGCGCACTCTTTTAATCTTGACAAAACCCGCCTTTTTATATGCCTACATAATTGTTATTAAAAAACTAACCACTCGCGAGCAGACAACATCAAACAATATTTCTGTATGCAAAAGTCGTTATTATTCTGCATCTACGCCACGGACTTTAAATTATGATTAACAACAAATAGAAAATGTTGAATTACTTTATTTATTCAATAATAATACATCTAAAAATTCTAAACTAGACATAGACATAATAAAACTTAGACTCATACTAAAACTAGGGAAACTAAAACGAATGTTGAATAGTTTTCTTATCTTTTAGCTGGTGGAAGCCGAATATAAAATTCTCTCAAATTGAACTAACTCATGAAAACTCAGAAACAAAAAAATCCGCATTTTTTTTCTTACATGCTACGCATTTTGTTTTAATAACATGTTCATGTTAGCTGTTGTTATTTATTCTATGGATGATAATGAACAAGTTCAACACCGTCATCTCATCACATCAAAAATTACATGCACTTCGATCGAAGTTATATCGAACGTAACAATTTGCTAGCTGTATGTTCGGTGGGAGCTGTCATTGAGAAAGTAAACAGGTAGTAAAAGCACAGCTAGTAAGTAAGTTTAGACATACAAGCTGTTAGTCATACAGCGCATCTAGGTATTTCTAGGTGTAAAAACTGGATCTGCCTATCGCCAGCGACTTCGCTCCTTACATGTCATCGTGTGACGATTTCTCCATACGACTACTTATGAGATTCCCTAGTGAAATTAAATAGAAAGGTGGAATAGGTTGTTCGTCTGCCTGACGCATTCACTGTCACCCCTTTGCTCTAAGGTACCTTATTATAGGTCCCAAAAACGCCCGTCACCGTTGAAATAAGTGCGATAGTGTGCAACAGTATAAACTGAAAATCTTTAATTTCTCGGGGGGAATTCACAAGTAATGACTATAATCGTCTTGTGCAGGGATGTTAGGATATGGTTAGGACTTGCATTGGCGATCCAGGCTCCAAATAGAGTACACCTACTGTGTTAAATACTTAAGCTGTAAAAAAGAAACATTGTAATTTTCGTTTATTTGAAAATGTGACACCTCGTCGCCGGTATCTCAGGGGTTTTTTCAAACCGTGTGGTAAACTTTCTGACATACATTTATGTGCTTCCTGTAAGCCTAATCTAAATAATTAAAGACATTTTAACCTTTTTGAATAGTCCACATCTCTCACCCTGACAGGCCTACATGTTACACGGGCTGTACTATTAAATGTTATCATTTCATTATGTTCCAAGAACCGAGACAAACCAACGGACTGAAACAATGGCGATTGTTGGATGCAACCAGAGCACTGGAGCACCGACGATGCAGGTTGCGCCTTGACCGACACTCGTGCCTTTTACATTAAAATCGATACCTAATACTTATAACCATTTGTTCATATTTTGTTTATTACATGTCATGTTAAATAATCAATAGACTCAAGCGTCATTTTGCGGAGGACCATATGAACAAAAAAATTGGGTGAACTGTCAGTTTTTTTTTTTCATAAAAAGAAAAAGATTACCAGCACGCAGGTCATTTGATAGGAACTGATCGCCGCCGCCATTGATCCAGACAACTTTATCGAATAAAACGCGGCGCGAAGCTACAACTCACTACGATATTCTGTGACAGTGTCATACTACCCCGGTTGAGGCAGCAGTGCGAATGTTCTGCAACCAGCAACCGGCTATAGAGTGTAGCTCTACCACTGATAAAAACCATCACGAATTAGGAAAAGGGAAAATAAAACGCAAAGTGACAGGGACTTTTAGTCTCCTGACCAATCGGAACGCTACAAAGTTTACTGCTTTAACAACGACCGCCCATGAGACAAAGACAAAAAAAAGACAAAGTTATTTATTGCCAGAACATAGTAATCGATACAGATCTTAAATTGATAGGATGTGCTTACGTTCTACCTAGACTAGGCATGCAATAATTTGGTAGATACTGGGTAATTATTTTTCTGTTCAATTAATTCTCATTCTAAAGTCAACTTATGTTAATAATTATCATTTCCCATTCATTATTTTAGACAGTAGTGGACCTAGCCTTCGAGTCGGGAGGGGTCACGTAGTCTAAGTTTAATCGACAACTTTTAAATAGAACACCGAGAGTGTTGGACCTGACCCAGCCCAAGGGCGAGTTATGAACCCTATGCCCCCCCCCCCCTTAGATCCACCATGGCCACACTGCCCCGGTTGAGCCAGCTAACATGCTACAGGGCGGCTGCTAACTAAATATATGTATGATTTAATTTTAGAATCAATTCATTTGAAATTTTAAGAAACATTAGTTAATTTTATTCATGTTTTTTCGATATTCGACTACGTTTAGAATGATAAGTTACGTCGCCGTTTCGTTTATTTCCGCATACACGCGACACGATTAAAATATGCAAATTATTACGTTTTGCGTTATGAAAGCGAGATGACGGTATGTTTTCTAATATATCTCCAATTCTTGATTCCGGTGATATACCACATATTGAACATTGATGCAAAAACACCAAATCAGCTTTCTCAGTCCTGCGGGGAGATTCTTGTTTTAATAGAGTCACATTCGAGATTGTATGTCTATAGGCTTTTTAACATGTCTGGTAGAATCAGATTTGTAAAAGAGCCTATTCGGTCTACTTGCGAGTGCCATGTACTATTGTGATAAATTGCACTGTAATCTGTTTTGAAAAGAGAGGAAAAAAAATAAACTGCTGAGTTTCTTGCGGCGTTTCTTCTCAGTAGTATCTTCCATTTTGCGAAGCGCTAGTAGATTCAGACATGTAAAAGAGCCTATACGGCCTACTTGCAAAATAAATTTTTCATTTTCATTTTCATTTTCAAAGACATATTACATTTTCATAAAAGAACTGTCTCTTTGAAATCCTCGAATGTGAACTGAATTTATCCATCAAGTCGAACTGCTTTTAATACAATACAACAGCAATGAAAAATACTCTTCAATTATCAACGCTAAACTTAAACCAAAAATAGTATTAAAGATTATTAATATCGTTGAGTCAAGCGAAAAGCCTTGTCAAAGTCGCCATTTGAAGCACAATGCTTTTGTTTTCTGTTTCATTTTATTAATATATTTTTCGGTATGGAAGTGGAATTTGTGGAGGAAATTATTGTCATTTCATTTATAAAACCCATTCATCCACCAACGCCTCCCGCCGCCGCGTGGCTGCCGTCCCGTCAATTAATCGAGACCCACTGATTGAAAAACACTGCTCTATTCAATAGCGATTATAATTTTATTACAGTCAAATTCACGAAGGCTCTATTGATATTTGATTAAAATTACAAATCTGTATGAGTTGACATCGACATGCGTTTAAAGAGCGTTTAAAAGAAGTTTACCTATTTATCCTCTTATTCATAAACGCTTAGAAAAACTTCTTTTTTTAATAAATGTATCATCTTTACCTTTTGTTGTAACATTTGTCTTTGAATTAAACACCAAAACTTAGTTAAAAAGAGGTTGTTAAGCGTTTATGTATTCACAAAAGTCTAAGAGTATTCTAGATTAAGCTTTGTGACCAAACCATATAGTCTAGACTTGTTATGTCGCTAGTATTATAAAATTTATGAGGAACCAGTTTTGTCTACGCGTAGAGATGGAAAGCGACCTTGTGGGGTACCGGTCCGACCCTGCGCCGGCGCATCGATTTATAACCTTATTTATAGCTTTTGCCCGTCGCTTCAAAGTTTTAGTTTTAGGGTTATAAAATAGCCTATCTTTTTCTGGGTATCCAGTCCAATCTAGATATCTTTTCTATGGAAAACGGAGACAAACAAGCACGCGGTTTACTTGATGGGAAGAACCAGTGACCCCAAGAGAATAGCTGGAGGGCGATTTTTGAATCTCACCGGGTGACTAAAGCCCACCAAAATGGCCGTTTTTCATAGAGATTCGGCCATTTTTGTGAGCGTAAGTCACCTGGTGAGATTTAAAAATTGCACCTCAGAGGTCAATCCATTACGGGCCTTCAGGAAAAATTTCCTTCAAAGTCAAAGTCAAAATATTTTATTCAGATTAGGCTTACAGGTAGCACTTATGAATGTAAAAAAATTTACCACCGGTTCGGAAAAACCTCTGATGAGAAGATACCGGCAAGAAACTCAACGAGGTGTAATTTTTTAAATATTCACATCTCTTACTTACCATACCAAAGGCAAGTAGCACTATTACTTCAGACCGGTATTCTGTGTGAGTGTGGTACTATCATTGATTGTTCTATTATATGATTTAAGTAACAGAATATTATTATTACAGAGTAATTTAGGCAGTAAGTGTAACAAAAGATGAATAATAAAAAATCTCAGAAGGGTTTTATGTGCATTTTATCCCGATTGTAGCCGAGCGAAGCCGTGCGGGTCACTAGTTTGATAATATATATATAGAAAAGGTATACAATGTGCCATGGTTATCTTCTATTATGAAGTAAAATTTGTATGACACAGCAAATACAACGAGGCTTGTATTTTTTTAAATACTGTGACATTAAGAGTTAAAATTTGGTGCATATTTCATCTTGATATACCGCCTAGAAGCCGAGTAAAGGTCAGGGCACACTGGATGCGTGTACAGCACAGCTCCAGCTCGCTGCGTAGACACGCGCGTACACGCCGTTTGTAATGTATGGAATTATATGTTGAGATGGAACATCGCTTGCGTTGCGTGCAAGTAACGCGGCTCTACGCAATAAGGAAGACGCAGGCAAAAGCTAATAGTTACTAATATTGCTTAAAAACCTATTTCAAGAATGTTTTAGCTGCTGAGTGTGATGTGGAGTGTTGGTGCGACATCTGTGCGTTACTCAACATACGACAACTTATTAACTCAGTAATATATGCGAAAGTGAAATTTGTCGCAGCTTCTGCATGTCGAGCGGAACTCGAGATCAACGACCTTGGGATCGACTCGGATGGACATTCCTAGCTGTTCATTAATTAATTATGATTGATTAAACGCACTTTCTTTGGTAAGGTGATATATGTAAATATAGAAGGCACAAAAACATTCAAAAACCTCAAACGATACCGCTACCTGTTGAAAACAATGATTTAAGCCGTGACTACGTCTAAAAACATTAAGTAAGCACCAAAATTATCTTGCATTAATTCGTGAAAATATTGTTTTATTTAAATTTTTTTGGCAAACAGGGTTTTTTTTGTTGAGTAGTTGTACTTATACTAGATTTGACCGTAACTGTAACATTTTTGGGTTCTTTCAAAGAACTATTACTTTAATTGGTCTTTTCATTTTGCACCTGAATCTATTCAGAAAAAATCTATGTAGTAAAGCTTACATGATGAAAATTTGGTAGTTGTGGCTGACAAACTGGAACAAATTATCTTGCTACTCCGCGAAACTAGTGCCGTTTAGTGTTTAGTGGTGGTGGTATGTAGTTGAGTCTGTGTGATATATGTTGTTTCGTGTGGAAGCGGAGGAGGGTGGGTTTTTGCATGAACATATATGTGTCGCACAGATGCAGCTATTTTGCACGAGCCCGGCACTGGTTTCGCGGAGTAGCAAGGTAATTTGTTCCAGTTTGTTGATATGGACCTCCGCAAAGTAACGCCTGAATCTATTAATTAGTTGTGGCTGCTTAACGTAATAAAAAAAGAAAATAGGTACCTACGTTTCTTTTTAAAAACATCTTTTTACTGATAATGAGTAGGCTTCTATTTCTTTATTTTCTATGTAAAGAAAAACAAGAATCTTTTTTTCTTTCTTTGCGTAGTATAAAACAAACACCCTTTCCATCTGTAAGTCTCACGACTCCCACGGTCTGTCTTCGTATGTTCGGCGCTTACTAACTATAACCCGCGAAACGGATTTTGATAGCATTTTCACTGAACTTAAAGATTTTTTACAGAAGGTTTTTGACAAACTGGAACAAATTACCTTGCTACTCCGCGAAACCAACCGCGCGTAGTTTCGCGGAGAAGCAAGGTAATTTGTTCCAGTTTGTTGATATGGACCTCCGCAAAGTAATACCTGAATCTATTAATTATTTAGAAGGTTTTTATGTACAATACATTCTAAATAATAAAATAGAACTGTTGAACCTAACGTAGAAAATAAACTTTAAAAAGGTCCAGTACTTACGTCGTATTCGAAAAATATCGACATAAGGGGAAGAAAAAGGAAGGGAAGGGGAAGGAAAAAAGCTCTTGTTATACTTATGACAAAAAGTCATGAAAATCGTGCGTCACTAGGTATTTACAGGTATGCGGGCTTTTTACGGTCAATACGTCGGTTATTAAAGTTTAATGTGTATGAAATAGTATAAGGCGAGAAAAATTAAACTCAATGATTTCAACGTAATAAAAAATACAAATAAAGCTTTTTTTTAAATAACAAGTTTGTTTCCAGCTTTGCCATTGGCCGCTTATGTTCGTGTATTGCTTACCTACACAACCCAAAGTTGTTGTGTTCAAAGTTCGGCGTACGGACCTCGAACTTAAAACTTTTTCGACAATTTTTAACAATGATGGAGCTCTTAATATTCTCGATTATCGCATCCCATCAATTAATGTGAAAACTTCATTTACCTCGGAAAATTATAGTATAAGCAGTATTCGAGAAAGCGCCATCTATCAATGAATAGCTGCACTGTTACACCAAACTGTTCTGTTGCAGTGTTGAAGCTAGTCGCTATGTAGTTCTGCTACTGGTCAATAGATGGCGTGTTTTTAAATTAAAGCTTAAACTAGAATTGCTAATGAAAATAGCGGTCTTCAACTCAACATACGGGTAAGTTTAAAACAGATAATACTATATTCCTAATCAAAATACTTAGACATTAAAATATGTAAATAAATTCGGTTCCAAAATTAATAAATTTTCCATAAGGAAAGAAAGACAGAGTACGGACATTGCGTCAAATCACAAATTACATTGATACTTATTATTAGCTTTCCCCGCGACTTCGTTTGCATAGTTTACACTAACCTCCATTTTTTTAACCCCTAAAGGTGGAATTTCGCGATAAACGCTAGTGTGCTACCAGTGCACTACAGTCAAGTATAGTCAGACGATGAATTCACCAAGGTAGTTATTATCGGGGGGAATGACCAATGCTTAGGGCAGAGGAAAGTGGCAGTTAGCCCGTCCGTTAGACCATGGAGGTATTGCCACTTTTCACTTTGTCTTCAATTATCGTTCGCCGAGATAGAAAGCTATGCTTATTATTTTACCTCAAATAAAAGAAACAGAGATGTGCCATAGAACAAGCTCCGATTTTTTCGAACGGGAGAGAAACTAGACAGTGGCGCCCTCTCTCCCGCGTTTGAGGTAAATTTTCAAAATATTCATACACTAGAAAACATAACCCTCCCTTTTGACGGCAGTTGGGTGTACCATTAAATACATTATTATGATTTTAACCCCCTCTCCCCTGGAACTGCCCCGCGGGGCTAGTGCCCCGGATACATTAAGAACTGAAATGTAGATACCCATGAAAGCTATAAATAAATGATTAAATTGCCCCCTCCCCTAAACCTGCCAAAGAAGCGCTCTAATATGTATATGCAAAACCTTCAGATAAGAAAGACTAACAAAATCAAATAACCCGTATGCTCGTTTTTCTCTCTTTTCATACAAACTTAGTACTAGAAATATAAATTTTCAACTGAGGGTTTTGTACTATTATTTCGTCGTATTTATCTTTAACGAGGACCCCAATTCTCGGTTCATACGAGATGCATCTCACGAGCATATGTATAGGGGTCCGCAGTCTTATCTATGGACCATTTAACAATCATAAATAAATGACACCAAAAGTCTTGTAGTCGCAACGCACGCATATTTTTTTGTAATTTGTAGTACTAAAATAAACGGTCCGAAATTTATTGCTGCTTTTTTTATTAAGGGGTCCATAAAATTGTGCGTGATTTTCTAGAGGGTCCGTGGGCAAAAAAGGCAAAGAAACGCTGTCTTAATCAATAGCCATGATTTTTAGTATGCCTCAGAACTAGGTTTTTATGTTTTGATTTTATTGATATTTTTCATAGTTTTTAAAATACTTGCATTTCAGTAGTTTCAAAATTCATACAAAACGAAAAAGCGTTAATATTTTCAAAACTACTATAAAATATATTTAAAAAATCAAATTATGCAAACCTAGTTCTCAATCACAGCATATTAAAAAATCACAGTAACACCATAATGTTTAGAGGGTTGAAAATGTCATCGCCGTTTGTATGGAGAGCGCTGGTACACATAGTCTTGAACTCGACATCATCTCTCGAATGTGAGACAAATATCGCAGGAACCGAGAATTGGAATCCTGTAAGTAGCGCAATGATCGCTCATCGAATCAATCAAGCGGCGGATTGTATAATCACCGCTAAATCAATCACTCCAGAGGACGGCCGACTTTTCTTTTTTAATTCGGCTTTCGTCGTGTTTCACGGATTACGATTGTTGGTTTGTTGTTTTAACAAACGTGTATTGTCTCGGTTGTCGTGCGAAAGTGTTTAATTTGTGCCCGCAATAAACGTCAAGCGTCGCGCGGGATGAAAATTCGAGTAATATTTTTCTTTGTAAATTTGTAGTTCCATGCCTAAAGGGTGCCAATGTGCCCTATTACTAAACCACCGCTGTCTGTCCGCCTGTCCGTCCGTACGTCCGTCCGACTGTCGCAGGGCTGTATCTTTTGAACCGTATTAGGTAGACATTTGAAGTTTCCAAATAGCGATGTCTTTATTTAGTTTAAAGGTGTTGTAGATATAAATGATCACTATCAATGAATATTTAAATCTGTATCATAAAACACGACTTCATTGTTTTATCGAGTTCGATTCCCGGACAAAGCAGATGAATTTTCAAAAATCCATAAGTGCATTATAATTAATTAATTTAATTTAAAGTAAGTCTTCTTTGCGTACAATTTGCTATTTCCAATATTTAAGTTACCGTTCGTTTTTTCCACCCTGTATAGTAAGTATTCTATTATATTAGGAGTCCGAATTCTGCTCTTTAATATCGAAATTGCTATATTTTTGATGTTAATGATCTGTCTGAGTGATGATACAGCCTCGATAAGTTGGCAAGTTAGCAGCCCTAGGTGCTCATCTCATGTCAACAACATTAACAGCAGTGCGATTTTTGAATCTCACCGGGTGACTAAAACTCGCCAAAATGACCGTTTTTCATAGAAATGGTGCCATTTTGGTGAGCTATAGTCACCCGGTTAGATTCAGAAATTGCATTTGAATCTCACCGGGTAACTAAAGCTCACCAAAATAGCCGTTTTTCATAGAGATTCGGCCATGTTGGCGAGCTTTAGTCACCCGGTGATATTCAAAATTCGCACTCCAGTTAAAAAAGTTACAAGCGCGCCAATAGCAATCTCCAAATTGGAGTCAAATAGCACCAATTTCACACCACCAATAACAAGTCACTGATTATCAATCGTAAAGCAGCTCACGCGACGCGTGCGATTTAGATAATGCACCACAATGATACCACGCACAATGATAATGTACGGAATCGAAGGAATCAACTACTATCTTTTTACATCTGTTCGGAAGTGCATACGCCAAGCTCTGGTTTCTTTCTGAACCGCAATAAGCTTATTCAGAAAATAAGCAACGCTTCGTCAAATTTTAATAAAAAGGTAACAATATTCTTTGATAAGGTACTTGAATATGCTTAGCAAACATTTGCTAGAATTTTCTCAAATAAAAACTAAATGACGCTTTATTTCTATTTGTATTAAGTGCATTATGTACAGTCCGCCTCAGAAGTAGCTAAACACTTAAGGACCTTGTCGTACTAACGCAAAAAACGACAGTTGCTCGAATGTGTCACATTACTGACAGCGACAAGGTACTAAAATGTTCAGCTACTTATGAGGCTGACCGTACATATTATATTCATGTAGGATATCATAAGGAATTATATTAACTACAAAAAACTTAAACCTTGTTATGTGCTTCTGTGCTCATCTTTATCTCTCTCTCTGTCAGGCCCCCCAATTCTGGCGCTCATCGAGTTTCATCTGGGTCACATGCGTCAAAATATGACAAATTTTGAAGGGATTTGACAGCTCTTTTTGGCTTATCTCGAGTGACTTTATCTCTACTGACGCGAGAATTGCCCCGCAGGTAGTAAATATCATTTGACACTTTGTTTCAAAATTTAGCGACAGGAGTTGTTTTGTTTTTAGAATCAGTTTATTGTTGGAGTACTAATTTATATGCCGCAAAGAAAGTCTATCGTGGCGGAGCGCGAAATATACCGCGAAATTGCCATTTCGGCGCGTAATGAGGTTTTAGGACAGTAAACAATAACGAGACAAAAAGTTCAATACTCTTAATTAAAAGTGTTATAACACACAATTGCAATTCGGTTGATTTCACATTTCGATATCATTTAGGATTACGCAATGAAGACAAACCTAGTCTCCACTCCACTCTCCAGTAGACAGTGCGGTGCGAAAAATATTAGGAACAAAATATTTCAATTTACACTTTAAGGTTATTTTGGTTGTTTCAAAGTCAAAGTCAAAGTCAAAATATTTTTATTCAGATTAGGCTTACAGTTAGCACTTATGAATGTCATAAAATTTACCACCGGTTCGGAAAAACCTCTGATGAGAAGATACCGGCAAGAAACTCAACGAGGCGTAATTTTTTAAATAAATCAAAATTACAATGTTATGTTACATCTTAAATATTTAACAATTTAACACAGTAGGTGTACACTATTTGGAGCCAGGGATCGCCAATACAAATCGGGATCAAAGGTTTCTAGCCAAAGATCTCTGGTGGAATATTATGTCTATCTTTTTTAATGTCTGCTTTAAAAACGTACAACTCAAAACAACGCAGAACTCTTAAAAAAATACAAATATAGATTCCGGTGATACTATTAACAGTTTAATAGAGTTCCATGATAGTACAGAATTACTTACACGCGAAACAGAAAGATGATTTGTTCGACTTTATTTGACCTTTTTCAGGCTCCATTGATATAAAACAAGTAGGTGGGAAAAAAATAGTTTTTAGTTTCGTTATATTTTGACTAATGCCTATTATTATAATGTAAGTAATTATTTAAAAAAGTACAAGTCAATCTATATCATATCGTGCGGATATAGAAGGTCTGAAATTCTAAATAAATGTATGTAGATTTTAGATAAATTAAACCCATTAAATATCAATTCACATTTATTTTAATTATTAGTTTCCAAGCAAAATCATAACGTATTCCATTGACGCCGCCATTCTCGGGCCCTGTCATTGCTACAAACATAGACCACAAATAGTTTTTTTTTAATTTCCTACAACTCGGCCATCCTGCAGTTGTATGGCCTCATACAACATACATTAAGTATCTTAGTAGGTAAAACAAATCAATAACAATTTTATCAACTCAAAACATATAAAGATAAACAGAAGAGAATCACAAACAACTAAAAATTTTTCTATGTCATAACTAGGCACCAACGCCTATTTCTACTAAACTTATAAGAAACATTTTGGACTTTTACGGCACGAACTTGCTATATGGTTCATTGTTCATTCAAATCTGGCGGTTCCAGCAGCCTAGCTGTATATGTCATATTTTTCTTCCATATTGTTACCGCGTAAATTGTTGTCCGTTCCCGAAAACTTTATATACTTTCTTCGATCTGAGACAGCCCCTTAGCTGACTCCACCTCGTCACCGTCAAATCGCCTTTTCTTGTCTTATTTATAATCTCATTTTCTCCCTTAACACCTTTAACACCTTGAACACCTTGAACACCTTGAACACCTTGAACACCTTTAACATCTTTAACACCTTCAACACCTTCAACACCTTCAACACCTTTCATCTTTCACCTTTATTGACATCATGTATCAACTTTAGTCGCCTTGCTTCAACTTTAAGTATTTTTTCACATGCTGATAGTGTCCATTTTGAATTTTTTGAATCCGTAGAAATTACCGTTTTTGAGTTACCTATCGACTTCTCAGCAGTTCATTTTCCATCCCGGACTTGCCCCCAAATGTAGATTTTAGATAAATTAAACCCATTAAATCTCAATTCACATTTATTTTAATTATTAGTTTCCAAGCAAAATCATAACGTATTCCATTGACGCCGCCATTCTCGGGCCCTGTCATTGCTACAAACATAGACCACAAATAGTTTTTTTTTAATTTCCTACATGTATGTGGTCTACAAATGGCCTCTGCAATTTTTTTAGACCCCTCATAAGTGCTCGGGATTCAGTTGCTCTTTTTCGCACATAAAAATAAAAAAGTGTTATGTAACTTACAAAGCGAAATTTTAAAACTTGGCCTAGCACTACTTCAGCACGTCATTCACGAATTTATTCGCCAGTTTTAACAACGATGTTTTGTTAAATAGAAGTTGACAAACGAAAGATTTATGTACCTAGTTATCGACCGCGATCAGTACAGTCATGTACAAAATTACTTGATGTCTATTCGGATTCTGTTTATTCGAGCACCAATTTAAAATACAACCCAAATAATAATCTGTACTTTTCAGTGACCCTAACTGCAACCTAAAAACCTAACTTAACCTACGCAATACATATATGAGATATACCTACTAAAAGTACAGCAGGAAACAGAGTTGATGAAATGAAATTTTGCGACTTAGTTTTATACCATATAAAGATTGTATTTTCATTAAATATGTATGCTTGAAATGATATCATGATCATGAATTTCTAACATTTATTTTATACGGATTATCGTGACTGTACCTAAAAAACACATCATTCACTTCACATTTTACACGGTCGAATAATAATATGAATAAAACAACAGAAAAATTCTACTCTCTTTGTTTAATAAATGTACAAGAAAAACAATTTTACCGATTATTGTCAAGCAAGAATAAATAAGTCAGTGAGTAAGCAGTAAAAATAAACAAGTAGGGGGTGAATAAATAAGTAAATAATCTTAGAGCTATACTCTCTTACGTCCTAACAATCATCGTATTCCTGTATTCCCTGCCTTCAGACGGTCATAAAGAAGGAATAGAGAACTTCTGTTCCAAACAGGCATGCCTGCCTAATGATAAACAAATACCACCGCCTATAGACTCTTACAACTCACTGACCCTGCAAGAACTCTCTTTCTGAACAACCCCATGTTGTACCTCGCTGGAAAACCCGGTGCAAGAAACTCATTTCAGAACCGAAGTGTCCATAGAAAGCAACTTAACCGAACTGCAGAGCGATTCTCTGAGCGCAACAGCGAAAAGCTGGGCGCTGCAGGAAAGGAAAGGAAGGAGCTGCGCCCTGTCATGCTCTTGCGCGCTAGCTCGAGTGACCGAGACAGAGCGATGCCTTGACGTCGAGTCCGACGCTCTTGCGCTTAAAATATCACTCTCCTATTGAAAGGTAGCCAGAGGCGTCATTACCTATGGTGCAGGGTACAAGGCGCTGTTACTTGTGCTTTGAACCCGTTCCATTTGACCGCGCGCTACTAGGGGGCGCTAGGGTAATGTTTGCACATGGGCGCTACATGGGCTAGAGACGCCTCTGAAGGCACAGTACTTCGCTAAATTTTACTTAAGAACTATGGTATTTCCGATGACAATCCATTCAATCTGTCAGACTGTGGAATCGACTGCCAACAAATATCAGACAGTCGCAGTCTGTTGCCTCACTGTGTAGTAACTTGAAGAAGTACTGGCTTGACCTTTCTTAGGTAACTACCGGATACTGTGTGTGCAGACACACACATTGTTTATTTTATCTATAGGTTTATTTTCATTGTGTGCGTATGTGTTTTTTTTACATGTAATTTTGTATATGCATCTATTGTTTTGTGTTTATTATATTTACTTGTGTTCTTTTGCCCTATCTACTCTTTTTTGTGTCTACTCTCGACTCAATGTCCTGTCCTGTCAATTGCTCAAAGGTTAACTGGAAGAAATCCCTTAAAGGGATAAGTTCGCCGTTGTACACTGTTACTTATTTTTTTGTAAATTTTTTTTATACAACATAGGAAGGCAAACAAGCAAGTGGGTCACCTGATGGTAAGTGATCACCACCGCCTATAGACACCTGTGGCCCTAACATGACTGGCCAAGTTTAATTTATCTCTATCTGCGTCTCTTTCTTATGACACTAGTTAGACAGAGACACAGGGGGAGGTTAAACTAAACCTGGGCTGTCATGTTAGGGCCGCTGCAACAACAAAGAGAGTGCAGATGCGTTGCCAACCCAGAGGGCTAAGATGAAAAGAAAGAAAGATTAATTAGAATAGATTGAAAGATTAGATTAGATTTTTTTAAATTAGATTGAAAGACTATTTTTTATTATTATTTGCAATAAAGAGTTTACACATACATACAATCGAAGACACTTGGAATAATTGAACGGTACGGTCGAGTATTATTATTAAGTATACGGAACGCTATCTCCGTTGGTCGCTCCGTTTTGCAAACGAGCTAATGATTGGACACAACACGCAACGTTACGGATGTTGGCACCGCATTCCCATTTATGATGTGCCGCAGCTTAGAACAGAGCACCCACTGGACAGAAACACGCTACAATAGTAATGGGTTGACGTCTAGTTTTCTTTTACTTTATGTCTTTCCACTAGGCAATGGTTGAAATGCTCTCGGAATGACCCAGAGGCTGCTAACGAGCATTTTTAGGTATAAAAATACGTTCCTAAAGTTAAAGTTTCAATCATATAGCAACAACATTTTTTAGTAGGCAGTAGTTTACTTAAGTAAAATAAGTGCGTTTAAGCCAAGTTTAAAATCAAGATGGGGCCTCAATCCTTTAAAAAAATTTGCTTGATTTTATTTAATTACCGTTCAGAATGCACGTTTTAAAACATAATAAGTATTTGAAATTCCTCTGCAAGTATGAATAGTTTTATTTAAAGAATAAAATTGATTGGAAAAGGTGAAATTTGCTTGCAAGTTAGCGGTAGTCGATCCTAGTGTTCTCGCTCTTACAATATAAGATGTAATCAAGTTTATCTTAACATTCTCAACACACAGTGAACACCTAACATTTACGTACGGCTCAAATGTGCACCACTTATTTAAATAGCAGCGGATACACTTTCATTTAATAATAAGTAATTGAAAACGCGTGCACGCAGATTTAAAATATTTTCTACTTACTTGGCAAAATAACCCTTTTATATAACATGTATGTTAGTTATTTTGTACAGAAGTATAGTCAGTATTAGATATTCACGGGTTTGTTTTTGGTTCTACTGACTTGTATGATTAGTAAAACTTTAATTGTAAGCTGTTTTTTTTAGCTAAACAATATCACATGAGAACATGGGATACAAAAATTTTATACGTATTATGTTTGTTTTGCCAAAACGTAAAATATTCATCTTTACATTCTCTAGCAAACATACATACATAGACTGCTAAAAACATAACCTTTCCTTTTGGCTTTGCCGTAGTCGGGTAAAAAGAACCCAATTGTTTTGTAAAGTGAAGTGACGTGGGCAGATTTATAGTTCAAGACAATATTTACAACAGTTTTTAATCAATTTTATACACATTTCCCCACAAAACGTAACCTTTAGCAACGATCTCAACAGTGCATTGCGGCCAGCCATGCGTGGTGCTCTGGCGCAGATTAATTATTCAAATATTTTAATAACGGCAGCACCTTGCTGTTATTGATTGGCTATAGCTTGCGAAAGTAGTTTTGACAACGTTGGGTGCTTATTCTTTCCGTTTGTTCATTTTAGGAACGTAACTAAAAAAACATACCCCTCCCTTCTGGCGGCAGTCGGGTAAAAATACTTAAATAACTTCTTGCACCGTTTTTGATTAAAAAATAATTAATACGAACAACATGACCGCCCAAGTTTAGTTTATCCGTCCCTGTGGCTCTGTCTTACTAGTGTCTTAAGAAAGGGACGCAAATAGAGCTAGTTTGAACTTGGTCAGTCATATTACGGGCCCTAGGGAGCGAACTTTAGGAGCCGGTGACATCAAATGACAATGTTTTGCATTGCTAAACAACTGCGATGTCACTGAATTGCAAATCTGCCAAAGAAAGGGCATGTAACATGTAACTAAAATGTAGCAGAATCTACAACGATAAAAACTTTTTTCATTGCATTGCATAACATCCCAAAATTATTGTGTTTTCCAAATGATTTCCAACTTTTTTTTAAACTGATGAAATGAGCCAAGGACGGAGATTCAAAGCAGCCTACAAAGTAACATAAGTGTATCTGGCCACAAAAAACATCGATCGCACTGTTTCCCATAGACCGAGCATTCTTTTTGCAACGTTGATTGCTTTTTTGCCGTTTCGACATGGGAAATGTAAGTCGCGAACAGACCGTGGTTAGGTAGGCAGTGCTTGGCATACTAATTAGATAGAACCACTTTGGTAATCGTTTTCTTACAATTAAATAGGTTACTGTAGAAGTGCGGCTTGAATCAAAGATGGCAGCGTTACTGTACGGAAGCCTTTAATTTCGAATACAAATAAACATGGTGCTCGGACAGATGACTCTAGCTCAATTGTGGCGCAATTGGCGAAACCATTAAGAAATTGACGTATCCCTCAAGCAAATTTGTAATTAAATACCCTAATATTTTTAATTGCGTCTGCCTAAACTGCCGACGCTACAGAATCTAAGTAATAACCGAGGTTGCATGTTAAGAGTGCCTTAACTTATGCTTCTAATAAATATGTTTGAAAGTTTGCTCTCGTTACTGACGTTGAGAATCTTTGTTGTTTATTTATTGTCTGGCAGGATTACAAGACAGATTTTTTTATTAGGTACTAGCGGACGCCCGCGACTTCATTCGCGTGGAATGAGTAGCCTATGTTCGTCAGGGAAACTGTAGCTTTCTATCTGTGAAAGAATTTTTGAAATCAATTCAGTAGTTTCAGAGATTACCCCCTACAAACAAACAAAAAAAAACAAACAGACAAAGTTTTCCATTTTATTCTATTAGTGTAGATTGCATTTTATGAGTAGGTATCTGAGTGTGGCGAAGCGGAAGGTAGGGTAGTTTTCATAGAAGGATTCCGTAAAATAGGACTTACCTAAGGCAATTCAATACGGTTTTAATTCCAATGCCGGCAATCCTGAATCGTTTTCAGCAATATTTGAACACAATTGCCTCGTGTGTTTCTATGGTCTAAACTTATTATAGAAGTTGAAATGAAAACTATATATGTTTGTAATCTTTTTGCGATCTTCATTAGTGTGGTGGGTGGATGATCGCTAAAAAAATATCGTTTTCAATTTCTATAATTTGTCGCCTATCTAGAAGGCGTGCAGCAACGAGCCGTACCTACACTCTCACATACATACATAAGATTATTTTTTATATATATTTAAATATAGGAATATCAACAGACTTAACTTCCCTTTTTCCAATGACATAATACGTTTAGCATGTACTGTTAGGATGTTGCCGGTTGGATGTGCGCGTACGCTGCTTTTCTTGCATTCTTTGTCATTATCAGAGCGTACGGTCGGAGTGTCAACTGACGGCGATGCGTGTGCGTGAGATCGTCAGGTGTTAACATATCTTCTAACTATGAATATAGAGGTTTTTTTGTAAACTTCATAAGTTATGGCTGACTGTGCATTTTTTTATCAGCTTGCGAGTCACCTAACGAGAACATATTACAGTTGCCCAGCGACCCTAAGAAAAGACGCTGATCATTTGCCGTTACGTAGTGGACCGTACGAAACGCAGTAGTAAAGCTGCTACTTCACACCGTTGTTCTGTGAGTGTGGTACTGGTACGAACCCGGTTGACCCGTCCGAGTTGTACTGTAACCTACTAAGTGTGGCTCTACCACTGCATTTTTGACGCTGATAATATTTTTTAAACCACGTCCACCAAAAAGCAAAAATGTACTTATGTATAGTCGACCAAGTAATTGCTTGCCCACTTTTGAACCTTATCTCTTTGCAATACGATCGAAAAGTGGTCAAGCAATTTCTTGGTCGACTATACTTACCAAACGGCAAAACTTAAGGAAAAGTAGCAGCTTATTTGTCTGTTAAAAAGTTATTATTTTCTTTAAGCTGTATCCGGTCATTTAATTAAGAATACGAGTAACAGGATTTGGTTCCAAAAAATATTTACCTTCTTGTTTCTTAAAAATACTAATCCGATTCCTACGGGTGCCATCCTTACCTAAAAAAAACTTCTCGGCTAATAAAATTAGCTTAAAAATGCATTGGAAATTTTAAAACTTTAAAACTTCCACCAATTGATCTAGTTCCAATTACTGACTAAGCAAAGCTATGTGGATGTAGACGAAACTGATAAACATGCTAATGCTTATTATACACAAGTATGTTGTTATGTATTTAAATAAGTAACCATAAACAACCTCGACTATTTTTGTTATTTGTAGATAACACTATGTTCACACTCTTTAATAAATGAAGAAAATTAACTATACCTAGAACACACATCAGTATCGTCGCATAGGTACTCAGTAAGATTTAATTAGTACTATACATATGCAATTTTAAACTTAAGAGACAGTACTTACCCAAAGTTCCCAGGATAGCATACAGGGAAGGGGCGGCAGGCGTGTCCCTTTCCACTGAAATGCTGGCCTCCGTTGAAGATGACTTCGGAGCAACAGGGCGATGAGCACCGGCCACTGTCGCACTCCGAACCACAGCAGGACCGGGAGCCCTCGCTCTCGCACCAGCCCTCCTCCCGCGGCAACGAGTACTGCCACTCAGGAGTGCCCGCACAATTGTACCTACGGTCCCAGTGGCCAGCATTCAAGTCCGTACATCTCTCCACGTACGCACCAGCCAGTTGCTCCATGTACTGCTTATACAAACGCTTCTGCCTCTGGTTCTGCGACACGTGCAAACGCAACACGTTCAAAAAACACATGTTTAAAGAAACCAAGACACGCTCGAAGACTCCTGACTGTTCCACCAGACGGTACGTCTTCATATGCCTGTGCAGTCGGAATTCTAGAGAAAATTCGTACTGTTGCTTACACACATCGCGAGTCGCTAGCGAGGTATTCCGTAAATTACAAGCAAAAATGCTCGCTCTTACGCTTTTAATTCAGTTACTAATTTGTCTTTCAAACACGAAATGTTCGCTTGGATCATTCAGTTAACTTTCACGGTAAAAGTTGACGATGATTTTTGAGGTGAACAAAAGTATTTGTTTACATTTTTGTGATGTTTATAAACATGGGGTGTCTTAGACGGTGGTGCGCGGGAGCGCGAGTCGAGGCTACGGCTGCACTGCGCATGCGCGCTCCGCGGCCGCCATAACCGCTTCACGTCAAATTACCGCGCATTTCCCCGTGAGGTAAAAAAACGGAGCCGTTTACGGAGAAAATACCTAAGCGCTGAAAGATGATTAGGGTCAAGACGTAAACAATAAACAACGGAGAGAGAGAGAGAGACACGACTTTTGAAGATGTTATGTTCGACAACGTGTTTTATTTCAGCTTAGCATGAGGTATAAATATAAATAAAAAAATATCTTTGGCTAATTTACACCAATTGAACTAGTCCCACTGTTAGATCCAATAGTATAGGAGTTATTACGCTGTAAATATTAAGCCTCACCCCCACAGTGTGTCAATTATTAGAACTGAAAGCTTATTAAAGGAACACTATCATGAGTAATATGGCTTCATTGGTTCTTGATTTATAAATAAGGTCGCCAGGTCTTAAAACCGAATAGCCGGACATGGACAGACCGACCAATTTAGCCGGACTTTTAAGAAAAAGGCCGGACACTCTGGATTCTTGAACAATTGTTTTGTCTTAGAATGAATACGACAAGTTTTTTCATTTTTTTACGCGCTAGCGCTAGCGATGTCAGGAGAAGCGGGCAGAGTGATAACGACTAGTAAAATTTAAAAAACCTATCGAAAATCGGACATCGTCTTTTTACTTAGATACGCATCTAAGTAAAAAGCCTAAGTCTGGATTTATTCCGACGCCGGGCAGCGCTAGTTATAGGCTGCTAAAGTGTTTATTTTATTTATTTTTTTTTTTTTGTGACCTGAATGTCTCAAGTCGTAGTCCTCGCAAGAGGTACGGGCGACTACGATTGCTTAGCAAGTAAAATGAATCGGTGCATCGTAAGGGTAATGATGAAGGTCGATATTATAACCACTGAAAATCATCGAAGATATCATAAAATAACTTTGAGATAATCGACCCTAAAAATACTTAAGAAAATCGGTTTAATCAATTTAATTAGCGGCTACGAACGGAGGAACCCTAGCTGACGGCTGCAGGCATGGCCTGACATGCCGCTCGTTCGGTTTTATTTATGTAAATGATAGGTGGTAAAAAAAACAGGTCAATATATCAATTCAAAAAATATAATCAACTTTGCGCATACCTGCTGAGCAGCAAGTATGCGCAAAGTATGCAACAAAATAACAATAATCCTTCCTTGTTTAATCGAAGAATTGCTCGACTTTATGTTTAAACATAATTGTATATGTACACAAACTCAACAATGCGTCTCTTACTCTTCTTAATTTTTATGTGTACTCTAAGAACTCCCTACACCACTACACCTATAAAACGTATTGTGAATTTTCCATGCCAAAAGCAAGGCAAACTTATTGTAATAGTCCTTTTTGTGTTTTAAACAGTCTAAGAACAAAACAACTAAATGTACTTACCTTAAAAAAAATACTTTACTAATTGACAATAATGTACAACAAAAAAATAGCAAAACTATATGCGATTCGTTTTATGACTTAGTTTTAGTCGCTAAAATTCTTAACTATGGAAAATACATAAAGAAGAAAATTGGTCTATTTTCCCAATCAGATTCACTTATCATTCTGCACAGCAGAGAAGCAATTATCAAAAACTTTCTTGACGTTTTTATAAAAACTTAAAACAGAGGGGCTGTCCTTAAAATGGCTTTCAATGAAAACCATCGGGTCCTCACGTTCCCTCATCCGAAGCAGTACATTAAACACCAAAGTGCCATTGTAAGTCTTGTAATAGTTCGTGCATTTAATCTTCTCGCCGCATATCTGGTTTAAGTAATTCATTTGCTGCAAGCAGTGTTGAAACTCCGCCAAGCTGTGAAGAACGCTTCGGTCAAAATTCTTCTTTATATTTCCCTCGTAGAAATAGTCTATCACAGCATGTGATGCCTTAAGACAATCTTCGTAAGTGCACACATTTTCGCATTCTCGGTCATTCGAAGTCAAACTGTGGCACATAGATAAATTGCTGCGCTTTATCAGCCCGACTCTCTCGGACACCGGCCCCAGAATCAAGAAGGATACGAGGATGCTGTAAGCAGCAGAGATGAAGTCACTTTCTGCTTTAGACAGATAGTACACGAGGGTTAGTATTAGCAGCCAACAGTCTTCTGGCACATCCTTCAGTATTGACCAATCAAAACCTGGCAAACTGATGTCGACAAACTTTTTAAACAAATCTGATGGCTCCTGTTGCTTTTTATTTGGATTCTTCTTTGTTGAAATTCCAGGTGTAGACGAATCGAACTCAATATTGCTTGTTATTTGAGCAACGCAGCTTTTGTCTGACTTTCGACCAATAAAAGTAATTTCACCCTTCTTAGAATTTGATAAAACGCTGTAAGCGTATATAACGATGTCAATAGCAGGCAGCATAGCATCTTCTCTGTTTTTGTCGCAAATGACCCATGATCCGGAGAAAATTCCTAAGTTCTTTAAATTGATGTAAGGGATCGCTATTCGTCCGGTCGTCACTCCCTTCTTGAACCAATCGCTGTCTTTCGTATTTACGGGGGTACTCGAGTCAGATTTACTAAAATACATATTAGCTGGATTACGTCTGCGTTCGACCACTATCTTTAGGAGTTCGTCGACCGCTTTCCTGAACGTTTGTCGATCTGCTTCCGAATCCAACATCTTAGCTAATTTATCTATAGCTTCCTCTTGGCGCTGTCGTTTAATCCAATAGATCAAATTCCCAACAGGATTTTTTTTCTTCGAGCCAATGATTTCAGGAATCTTTCCATAAAGCAACCCGTCTTCGTCGAGAACAGCCATCAAAATGGGTTTCAGATTATGATTCAATGAAAAATAATCGTGGTGTGCTTCTGGGGTCTGTATTTTGCATGATATTCCTTTTTTGTTTTTGTCATATGCTATTGAACTTGGAGTAACACAAGACATGCCAAGCAGACAGTACTCAAAGTTGTTTGTGAGGACAGCGCATTTATTATACCGGGATACATCGAGAAGGGTTTCACGGGAGTCGTGCTCACATACATAATACTTAATCCCTAGTTCTTTAAGCACCTGTTTTTGCAAGTCCTTGTTAAATACTGGCTCGTAATACCTGTCATCGCCAGGCTCAATAATTATCTTATCGTCGATAAGCTTTTGATGGATTTCTTTTCTCTTATCGATATTAGCTTTCATGGCTCCGTTGAAAACTACGTAGCATGTTACGTTGCTTTCAATAAAGACTGTGAGCTGTCTTTTCAGGTGATCAGCGTATCGGTCGTATTCACCTCCAATGATGAATTTGCAGCCGCTCTCTTTGTAAGAACTGCGAAAGTAGCTGTCCCCGTCTATGACGAGGGAACAGTCTTTTAAAACATGGTCTTTGCGCACGTTCTTAACCTTCATGACGAATCTCAGGGCTGTGTATTTCATTTCAACCGCCTGTCCTGAAAATAATATTAAAATATGTACATAGCATATGTATGAATCATATTATCACAAAGTATATAATACTATACATATTATGACTGATCGTAGCTTTTTTTTTCGAAATGATAATTTTAATGTTGAACATTCAAATTATCAAATTTCAATCATATCATATGCAATGATAACAGATAGAAAAATCTTGGGCATCCGACAGGACTCGAACCAACAACCACTGCGTTCCGCGTTTAATTTGGCCGGACATATTGCCATAAAAGCCGAACATACCTTTTTTATTAGCTAATCATGGCTTTTTTAAAGCCGGACAATATTCGAACTTTCGGGGCAGTCGCAGCAGTCGTGGCTTTACTTGCGCTCGACATTCAACCCGCGCGGCAGAGAGCAGCCAGACAAAAAGCCTAATAAAAGCCAGAACAATACATCTGTCCGGCTAAAGCCGGATACCTGGCAACCCAATACGTGTCACGCTATCTATAAGAGCAGCCGCTACGTTGCGCGGGTACACGGAGCGGGTGCCCGCCTATCGAGCAAATAAAATGCGCCCGCATCCGCCCGATGTAGTGGACGCTCTCATACTATTTTTCTAAGGGCATCCACCCGCTCCGTGCGCCCGCGCGAATTAGCAGACGCTCTGCTACTATTTTTCAATAGGCGCGAACCCGCTCCGTGCGCCCGCGCGAATTAGTGGACGCTCTGCTACTATTTTTCAATAGACGTGACCCCGCTCCGTGCGCCCGCGCGACTTAGTTGAGGCCGTAAGAATCAAGAAAGTTGACGTCATACCAACGCGCCACCTGTAGTAGGGTAATCTATTGGTAGGTAGCATAACGTTAATGGTAATATTCTCTTTGGGTAGCATGATGTAAATACATAAAGAAAGAAATCATTTAATGACGCTCTACAACAATTTTACACTTTTATGCAATTTTAAGAAATGTGCTTATTTTACACATTACTGATAACAAGTTATTAAAATGTTCAGCTAGTTCCGAGGCTGACCGTAAAGTCAGTGTCATAATATTTAATATAAGGTAACATCCAAATCATCAAAAATTATTCGGCTTGCCAAACCAAAACCAAACCATACAATTAATATGGTGTCGGATTATTTGAGCATTCCGTAACTTTTATAATAATTATGACGCTGACTATACTGTACGTACCTTAATGGTAAAATCCGACTTGGCCAACTATACGCATTAGATAAAAAAAAATACCTACCACTGTAATTTTGTTGATTAAAAACATTAACAACTAACCTTTACAAATCCTTTGTAAGCGTCGTTCTCGTTCCCAAACAAAACTTTCAATGGATTAACCAACGCTTATAATTTTAACAATACTATAAATTAGTTGTAACTAAGAATCCGATTCTATTGTATTCCAAGAATTCAACGAAACCAATCTGAATCTGAACCGAACCGAACGTTATCGTTCGTGTTTTTGAAGTGTTGTCCTCATAGAATTAACTAGAAGGCGCGTTCAACTAAAACGTCATACCCGGCGCTGTGTCCAAAAACAAAGCGCACGTCCCGCGCAAGCCCCGCCCCCCGCCCGCGTAATGTTGCCAGCTCGCGAGCAGTTCCACACTTTTTGTGGAAACATTGCACCCACCCAGGACACTTGTTAAAAATATTTAACAAATATAATTATTAAGGCATAGGGTACTAACTAACGTTGTATACAACCAGTATTCAATCATTTTACCCAGTTGCTTTAAAGTCGTTTAGTTAAGTTTAGTTAGTCATACAAATAATAAAATATCATTCAAAGTCTAAGCCTAAATCTTTTTAATTATTCTTTCCAAAAATACAAATATTTTATTTTTTATCTGCCACTTTAAAAGCTCCGTGAGAAGAAGTGGCAAGAACTCTACGGCATTTTTAAAGAAAAATCGGTATTATTAATAACAAAATAAACAAACCGGAGCAAATTACTTTGCTACTCAAGACTTGAAAATAACCTGTGGAACTTTGAGATAGGCATATCAGCAATGATGCTGCTCGCCTATAATAAAATAATAATAATACTCCGCGAAACCAGTGCCGGACTCGTGCAAAATAGCAGCGTCTGTGCGACATATATATATATATATATATATATGTTCATGCGAAAACCCACCCTCCTCCGCTTCCACACGAAACAACATATATCACACAGACTCAACTACACACCACCACCACTAAACACTAAAACTACACGAGCGACGCGCGTTTCGCCTCTATACGAGGCATCATCAAGATCGAACAGTACGACCGTTCGGTACTTGAACGAATGGCGTACTGACGAAACTAAAACATTTTTCTTTAATCCCGCCTACCGCCAACATTTTTGCAAAAAAACAAAAGCACCCAAGCAAAATTTTTTTTTTGGTCTTGATGATGCCTCGTATAGAGGCGAAACGCGCGTCGATCGTGTAGTTTTAGTGTTTAGTGGTGGTGGTGTGTAGTTGAGTCTGTGTGATATATGTTGTTTCGCGTGGAAGCGGAGGAGGGTGGGTTTTTGCATGAACATATAAGTGTCGCACAGACGCAGCTATTTTGCACGAGCCCGGCACTGGTTTCGCGGAGTAGCAAGGTAATTTGTTCCAGTTTGTTAAACCTAAGTTACTTACATATTCTATCCAAGTTTCATAAAAATCGGTTCTGTAGTTTAGATAAAATAAAATAAAAATATTTTTTTTTCTCGTATACCTGTGGCATTTAAGGGTTAATATTTGGTGAATCAGCATCTTATATCTGGGCCAATAAATCTGGGCAATCAATTGACGTCTGGGGCCGATTCCCCATACTTACACGGTTGATCCCATTTTTGACTACACTGGCAACACTTACAAAATGGACGCCCTCTTTTCCAAGTCAATCACAATAAGTAAAATAAATTAAATAATTAAATAAATTCACTTTTAAAAGAGCTACTAGAAGATGAAATGTGGTCCTATCCTGTTTTTTTGTATGTCCAGCAGCATTTTTGCTTGAAGGAACGACACAAGACGGCATTTTACAATTAAAATTGGCATTAGTACAATACGTCATGACGCGCTACTTGCAAAAGAGCGACTAAGCGCAATAAAGCGCAACCACTCCATTTAAGAGTGGTTTTAGTTGCCTCAGTTTTAGGCGCGCTGGCGGTTTCTGGTTAATTCTATGGTTGTCCTTTACTACTTGTTGCATTTAGTTAGGTGCTGAACGTACCTACACCCCACATTTTAATCTCGATTGAAGGTGCATTGTATGCGGATAATTTCGGTACTAAATATGCTTCATAGTAAATTCAAGATTTTGTATCGCGACACTAGCGACATTACACGCAAAATAAATTTTGCTTGCCACGTTCAGTCGCGTTATCATCCAATTATCCAACTCATTCCGGGAAATCCTAGGTTAAGAAAATTTGAGTTGCCAATGTATAAAAGCCATAGACTCCGTGAGAAATATCCAATCAATATGCATAAAAAGAAAGAGCACAAATGGCGATCATATTCTTACGATTTTAATTTTTGAAGAAAACTTATTGGAATTATAATTATTTTCTTTGAATTGCAATGCATTTATTCCTGTGGCCCGTTTCACTAAGCTACAAGTTACAATTTTACAAGTCTAAACCGGCAACATTGGTCAATAATGACCAATGGCAATGGGCATAATGACCAATATTGCCGGTTTAGACTTGTTAAATTGTAACTTGTAGCATCGTGAAACGGGCCACTGCTTTTTACGTTTCATTGTAAGTAGAAAAAAAAACGTATACATTGTTCAAAGTTTTAATAAGTTTTGCAAGTCATATTAAGAAGAAATCCGTATTAATGTTATCTTTTCTGTGATAAAGCTTGGATAAATCACATTATATTTGCAATCATTTCCGATAAATTGTTGTCGCTTTCACGTCTTCTCGAACAATGCAATCATTTTGTCAATTTTGACATTTTCAAAAGTTGACACTGTCACATTGACAATATTTTGTTTGTTGATTGTTTTGATTGCTTTTCTGAGCTAAATTGCAAAATAATCCGTCACTAAAACGCTTACAGCCGTTAAAATGTAATGCACTTTTCCTTAAAAAAATTACCCATTAGTTGTAAATGGAACAGCAGCGTGATGTATCTGGTACCGTGGAAAAATTCGACATCAAACTGAAAACAAAACCTAAGGATGGAGTCATATTGCAGCTTCACCACACGATTCGAACCTCAAAAGGGGAGAGCCGCCGGATACGGTTCTCGACGGGTATCTTCGACGACTCGCATGAGAAGCTGGCTTGTGCCGACAACGTAGGCAACATATTCATATTAGATTTTTCTGATCACAAGTTCTGGAAGTTTACTAGCGTCGGTCCGTGCACTGCGCTCCACTTTGCCCCCAACAAGCCAGGTGCACTGGTAGCAGCTAATTCAAAGAAATTCGACATAAATTTTCTCGATACAGAAACAGGGCACATATTTCTCGCACTGACGGGGCACACTGCGCCGGTGAAACACATATCTTTCTCGAATAACAAGTTAAACAACCTTCTCACTGCAAGCCATGTCGAAGCTATCCTTTGGGAGCTCACTAACTACACCAAATATTTCACTCTTAACACATACTTGGGTGCTCAGATTCAGCAGATAATGTTTTCGCCTGGGGGTGACTACTTGGTAGCCTGCTTCCAAAATGACACAGTCCAAATATGGAAACATGAAAGTATGAAGTCTGTGAAGCAGATCATACCAAATGATTTGAAGCACATGAAGAATATTGCATTTACAATGAATGGTAGAGCTATGGCAATGGCTGGTCTCACTCCTACGCTGATCCTTTTCAGCATGGATACATGGAAAGCCCTGAAGTCAATAGATCTGACTAAGTATGATATATCTGGGGCCCAGCAAATTGCTTTTATTCCTCAAGTCTTTGACGGAGGGGCAAACAAAATCCTAGCCATATTGGGCAGTGACTGTACTCTCCGATTACTGAATCTGGAATCACTCACAATAATTCACAGCATAAGTCCTGAATCTTCAGGGATTCGTAAGTTTGTTGTGAGCCCTACGGGTAAATATTTCTTATGTATTTTAAAATTAGGTGAAGTTAATATTTACAATTCTTCCTATGTAATGGATAAAGCACAAGAAAGTGAATACGAGCTCAATCAACAGACTTTGGCATTCCCATGTAGGTCTTCATATAAGAATGTTTCTCCAGACAATTCAAAAGCCGAAGTGGAACAAAAGATGCGTGTTTGTATGGACAGTGCTAGACTGAGAAGAATACTAATGCAGTATGGAGAATACCCTGACAAATTTAGAGCTATTATATGGAGGTCACTACTTGATACACCAAGAAATAAAACTGCATATTCTGCTCTGATTGACAAAGGCATTCATCCAGTTTACAAAGACATTGAAAAGCAATTCACAATTCACAGTTCCGTAACATTGAAAAATTTGAAAAGGTTGCTGTCCTGTCTCGCCCACTGGAGTCCCCTCTTTGGAGTTATGAAGTTCCTGCCTGGGTTTGTGTTTCCATTTGTAAAAGTTCTTCAAAAAGATCCCCTTCTCTTATTTGAATGCGTGGGAACGGTTTTACTGAACCACTGCCAATTATGGTTTGAGTATGCTCCCTTTCCCCCAATAAGTATCTTGGCTATGATTGAGAATATCTTGGGGGAGCATGACCATCAACTTCTACAACACTACTGTGAGGTAGGTGTCACTAGCCAGACATATGCCCTGAAGATACTGGAGACTGCTTTCAGTGAAGTGCTGACCTGCTCGGAATGGCTGATATTGTGGGACCACATCCTCAGCAATGAGCCGGCATTCATCCTGATGGCAATAGTATCATACAATATAGTACAGAAAAATGCTATAAAGAAACTAAAAACCTATGAACAACTTGACAATTTCTTCCACATGCAAAATCCAATAGACAAGAAAACATTTCTAAAGAAAGCATATGTACTTTTAAATGATACTTCTGATGAAATTCATCCCAGGAGATTCTTCAATAGCTTTGTAGCACTGGAGAAAGGTGATTGTTACCAGCAATTTACTGGATATCCAAAGGCAACCATCTGCATGAAGTTGGCAAATAAAGAAAGGCAGAAAGCTAGTAAGACCGAAAAGTATACACTAAGGGAATTGACTACTAAAACTCAAGAAAAAGAAATCAATAATAGGTTGCTTGCAACTGGTCCATCAGAACACAAATCTGTTGATAGTGATGAAAGTGATGAATACTGTGTAACTAAGAAATACATACACCATCAGAAGAAAAAAACAACTAGTCACAACAAAGGAGTAGTTAATGCTAAAAAAATTGTAAGAGATGACCTTGTAGAAAGTATTATGTACCCAAACACATTGAACTTGATGCAGAAGGAAGATAAAGGGCCCTCAAGAACAGCCAAGAAAGATAAAAGTTTGTGCAAGCATTCTTCAAGATGCAAAGTGAAAAGGGTCGACAAGAACAGTGACAAGTTAGAAAAAGAAATTGCGATGTTGTTCAGAAGTGGCACAAATTCGGAATCTGATGCCTAGTTATTCAAGACAATTTATTGGTAATATAGGAGTAATGAAAATAATTGTAGTTCATAGAGTTATATTTAGTAAAAACACTGCCATCCAAGTCTGTTAAATATTTCTTAATAATAAACTTTGAACCTTTGAATAAATAATCTAGCAACAGTTTTAATCCTTTTTAGGTGTGGGTCTTGGTATGGTCGATTTGATGTGGCTAAAACGCTTTTTTGAGGCGCTCAAGTTAGGGCTGGATTCCGATTTGAATTTGGGTGTGACAGGTTTCGGTTTGAAGATACCTGTAAAAAAATAAAAAAATATAGATAACAATGTCATGCAAGACAAAGCGACAGCATATTTTTAAATTTACGCGAAGTCACATATACTGTTACCGTTTACAGTTAAGTACGTCCTTTTCTACCTAGTTTCGTAGCAAAGAAACATGAAAGAGACGCACCGAGCTACAAAGAGGTAACGGTGTGTGATGCTTTACGGCCAACGGGTGCTGGGTATAAAACTTGTGACAGGATACCCGCTGACGACTATATGTATAGACGCATTATAATCTGAGTCATCAAATCGTTAATATTTTTTGTCTGCCTGTTTCGCCTGTACTTACAGGTGCGGTAGCATAAAAGGCCGGAGCAAGTTAAGAATAAATTCGGTGGTATGACGCGGGGACGCGTGCACAGGAGCATAGGACCTGACAAAACGTCCGTATTGAAACTAGCACACGCGTCACCAGCTAACACAAGAAAGTCGCCGACTCCTTGACAACCTTTAGGCCTGGCCTCCCTAGTATTTGAAAACAAAAAGGCTAATTTGCCGTTGCATAAAGTTATCTTACTATTTAATTTGCTGTTCTTGGTGTCTTGTGGTTTCAATTTGTCAGTTTTTACACTCAAGCTCTTAGATTTGAAGAAGTTAGGCGAGATGCGACGTAGTTTAGAAGCCACTCCGCCATCTTTGTTCGGCGTTTTCCTCGGCATCAGGTTCGAAGTGGACGCGCTGTCGACGCGTGCCAGCTTGTTCTTCTTCAGATCTTCGTACACTGTGCCCAAGCCAGAAGAAAGGTTGGGACTCGACGCGAACTGGGTTTTCGTTGGTTCAGTGGCCTGAAACAAATAATAATATTCCTTATTACCTATCGTCGTCGGCAATAAATAATTTTCTTGAAATTTGAATCAAACATTTTACGTTATTCCTTTCTTTTAAGATACTATGTTTTTGTCAATTCTTTCGATTGGCATCATAATAATACGGAATGTTTTTTTTTCACATATGAGTCTGTTCGATTCCCAGACGAAGAAAATACTTTTTAGAAAATCTAAGAATGCAGTATTATTAACCTTTAAAAATAAAATAAAGTCTCCTTTCAGCAAAATATCCTATCTACAATATTTAAGGTACTTTCCCTCCATGTCGCTTAGTTTTGGGCCTGTATACCTACAGGTGAATTCACCGTAATCGGATAAAAAAGCGAACCTTCAGAAGGGATATTTTCGAGACGTCCAAGGCTAGTGAGGACATGGAAGAGTCCTCCTTCCCGTCCTCCCCGTACTGCTTGATGATGGAGGCCAGCTTCTGTCGGAGCTCCTCCGCCGCTTTCTCGGCCGCGATCAAGTTCTCCAACACCACGTTCTTAGGCTGTTGAAGGGGGCTGGAAAACGACGGCAAGTTGGAAGCGGATTGTTAACAGTTTCATACGGTAAGTATATGTTTGTATGTAAACTCTTTATTACACATAATCAATCACAAATATACAGAAAAAACCTGTAATAATAAATTACCATCTTGGGACAATTAACACCAATCGACCTAACTAACAAGGAAAGGTACCCAACTGTCCGGCTCCGATTTGATTTATTTTTATACATAATGTTAGGGAGTAGTCTACACTAATATAATAAAGAGGTAAACTTTGTATGTTTGTTTGTTAGTTTGTTTGTATGTAGGGGGTAATCTCTGGAACTACTGAACCGATGTCAAAAATTCTTTCACAGTTAGAAAGCTACACTCTCCCTGACGGACATAGGTTTCTAATTCTACGCGAACGAAGCCGCGGGCGTCCGCTAGTCTAAAATAAAATAACGGACACGTATTTTTTTTATCTGCCCAAACTCAACCTAAAGAAAGAAATCACTGAAGAAAAGCACTGTGAGATAAGTTTAGCTTGGGCAGCCATGTTAAGGGCACTGGTGGTGTTGTCAAAAAAGGGATTGGTGGAGCGACTAGCGCCATCTAGTTTAGAACGGAGGAAACCAACTGACATGCGCTAACTCACGCTAACGAAGTTTCGTAACACGGACGCATATAAACAACTTCCAACTTTCATCCTTCGGACTTCGGTGCCCAGGCTTAACGCCCGCTTGGAGAGAGATCTCACTGTTGTGACCTACCTCTACAAGTCTACGCACCTGGAAGTTTTGTTGCGGCGTCTCACGTTACCAGGAGATGAGGATAGTGTGTATGTGCTCTGTCTTTGACACATCGTCTGAAATACAAAGTGATAGTTTACAAGATACGTTCAATAGCTACAACTGAAGATTTCAAAATAAATGTGCTTTTTAATATGGCACCAAGTTAAAACACATTTTAGAAATAATATTTGAAAGAAACACAAGTAGGTTGCTAAGGCCTTAGGCTCTATAAGAAATAAAAAAAATTGAAAGTTAATAAACAAATGGGGTACGCTACCCATACAAAAAATGTTTTCCGTATTTTGTATTTGATCATAGCGCCATCTGTTGTTGAGTAGCTATATCAATTTCGGCGTATTTGGTACTCGTAGTGTACTAATGGTATATCGTACGGTAGTAAACTCGCACTCGGCCGGTTTTTATCCACCGCTATCGTCTCCACCATAATAATAAAGTTACAATGGCTATTACTCCAGTTAATTAGAATGGTACAAGTCTCACAAAGTGTCGTAGGTGGCGAGCAGCGGGCTCGACGATACCAGCCTTAGATTTTTCGAATATTACGGGGATTCTCGGAATCACTACGTTTCAATGGTATTCTTAGCAATTACTACGAGTGGTCACCAAGGGGGGGAGGCGGTTAAAAATTTGTAAGAAATGGTTCACGTAGTATGGGTGCGTTCCCTTAGCCTCCGTGTGAATTTAGCATAGCAGTGGTGCTCAACTCACCTTCTTGTCCTGTGCGACGTCGTCCGCGGAGTGGTCGAGGATCTTCTTCTGCAGCTGACCGGGCGTGGGCAGCGGCTGGTCGGCCTCCTTGGTCGCCGTCAATGTGTCAAGGGATCGATAACGCGTAGGAGTGTCCGCTTTTACGATACTGTGTCTGGAACTTTTAAGCACCCGTTAAATCTACAAAGTATCTATCTATACATACGTATAATAAATTGTAACTGGCCGACGTTTGTAGATATTAAAATAAGAAGAAGGGCCTTTATAAGAACAATAGAAGCCAAAACAATAAAATATGCAGGCTCGGCCACTCGACGGCGCAACGATGGAGTGATATGAATTGCGGGGCGGTTCTAGGTTCATGCGACAGTCATCTTGCACGAAAACAATTGTCACAGGTACGATTGCATTTGTATACATTTTTAGCTGTTATTATTATCATTATGGGGGTGATAGGATCTTCCGCAGGGTCCATCCGGATCGCTATTATCATCTTGCTCATTAATCGAGCCTCTAAGCAGCAGTGCTTGCACCGTTGTGTTCTGACGTGGAGAGCAAGACAGCTGGTGACATATCTGGCACAAGAGGTATTCCGTCTTAGCTCGAGGTATTCCAGCTTAGCCCTCTGGGTTGGCAAAGACAATCATGTTCAAGAGTCATCATGGTGATGGCTTAATATCAAATGACAAACTTGCTCATTTTATAAAAAAAAAAGTTTGAATCCTCCACTTTCAAAGGTCTTACTGTCGCTCCGGAGTCACTTTAATCTCCACCATGCTGGCAGACTTGTTGGCCCTCTCCCGAGCCGGCTCCACCTCGGACTCGTTCATGACGCTGTGCTCCTTGATGCACTGCATCATCGCCCGCAGATCCCTGGAGAGGCGCTCGCGGTGCTGCTTCGGAAGCGAACCAAGGATGGAACAGCCGAATTCCTAGGGAATGTATGCTTTAAAGCAGCGACCGGAAATCTTCGTACATTTTAATTTTGATTTATTTAAAAAATTACACCTCGTTGAGTTTCTTGCCGGTATCTTCTCATCAGACGTTTTTCCGAACCGGTGGTAAATTTTTTGACATTCATAAGTGCTACCTGTAAGCCTAATCTGAATAAAATATTTTGACTTTGACTTTTTGGTAGAAGCCACATAGTGACAAAATGAAGTACTGGCGGTGGAGTGGCCAATTTTATTATCCTGTATTTTACAGGACTTCCCGATTTTCAGGTATAAGTTTGGTTATGTCCTGTATTTTAATATGAGAAAAACTAGTCCTAGCCATGCCATAGACGTTGTCTTAATATTTCCTTAAATCCTGTAATTTTGCGTAACATGTACTGTAAAATGAGCGCAGAGACTTCGTCACCCTAAATGGCGGGCTCGTAATTTTCATAACTTTCGGCGCAATAAGGAATACCATACGGCCCTAACATTAATGACACAAGGACAACTTACATCCCTCTTAACAGGGATTATCGCATAAGTAACCCCATTTCCAGCATTAACAACAATTTTGAAATAAATTTATAATGTTTCCATCCAGTGGGTTAAATGGCGAGATTATATGTCCAGCGATACTACTACGTGGCCAAACTAAAACCGCTCTTAGCTAATATTAGGCGGCTAAGCTGTCTGCTTGTTGTAGATACCTTGTCAAGCTGCTTGCCGCCCGCAACACCAGACACCTGCCACATGCCGCTGTTCTGTTGGTTGGCTTCCGGCGGGCACGAGCAGAGGGCGCTTCCGCTCTCCAACACCACTTGCACTCCTGACGCCTACAGAATTAACGCCATAGTTATACCACCGAGAGCCCCACCGAAAATTAGCGCTTTTTTACAGCTTACGCTAACAGTTATTAGGTATAAAAAATATCATATTATTATGTTTTAATCAGGGACATGATATATCTGTCTGCAAACATGTCTTCTCTAGTCTAGCCGTTAATGTATGTATGTCAAACTCCTTATTACACAAAATAAAAAACAGTTTACTAGAAAAATGAGGAATAAGCATTTAAGCATCCAAACATCATTCATTACCTTCGCATTTATGATATTGTAGGATTGCATTGTAGAAAAAAAGCCTTTTGATTTTTGTAATTTCTTTCGATTTTTTTTAAATGTCTAACATTTAATTTATAAAATTAAACTGCTATGTAATGACAACTCATTACCTAGAATTTTAAAAACTTTTAAATGAAATCAAGTTTAGGGTTTGTACCACCCGGACGTACCGGGCAGCTGATGACCACGGTCCGCGCCCCGCCCTCCTGGCTCGCGTTGCCGTCGCTGGTATTTAGAGACCTCACGCTGAACCCCAGGCACTGCAGGAGGCCGCAGAGCTCTACCACGTCCGTGTATGCTTCCTGAAATACAGCATTGCTAGGCCAGAGCGTCTAGTGTCTTTGTTACAATAAACGCCTTGAAATCGTTAACTTCTCAACTACTTTGGAAATAAAGACAGCGCCTCATGCGGCGCGTATTTGTAACAAAATGTTTCCATATCAATTGAGAAAATAACGAAGGAAAGAAAAATTGTGGACAGACAGGAAAAATATCGGCTTTATCTACATCTACACATCTACACAACTACATAAAGAGGTAAACTTTGTTTGTTTGTATAGTATTTTTTTTAAGTTGTTTGTTTGTTTTTTGTTTGTATGTAGGGGGTAATCTCTGGAACTATTGTACAGATTTCAAAATTCTTTCACAGATAGAAAGGACATAGGCTACTAATTCCACGCGAACGAAGTCGCGGGCGTCCGCTAGTATAGCATAAAGAAGAAAAGATATACAGAACAATAAATAAATCTAAACACACGAGTACGACAAGGAAACAATACGTTAAGAATCATCCATCATCCTTTCACATACTCCTGAACGAAGTCACAGATGCCAAGCCAAATTTCTGGGAAAATGCGTTTTCTCGCGTTTTATACATCTGTCCTGATCTCGGTACTATATTAAACTACATTGCGTTATAGATATCATAAGGCATAGCCAACATTCAGCGTAATTTAAAGTAAATTAATCATTGACTTACCGTTGGTGGCGTCATTTTTTTGTTTTGTATAATGATTTCCGCTAGCCAATCTAACATAAATTAGTCAGTTATTTCCACAATCACTATAAATCCAAGTCACGTTTACCGAACGGCGATTGCAATACATTTTAATACTACCCTCGGTTTACTTCGACTACCCTATCAGGGCCCCTATTCTGGGTTCATGCGAGATTCATCTCGCACGAGAATAACTGTCAAATCCCAAGGAAATCTGTCATTTTTGACGTATGTGGCATGCGAGATAGCGTCTCGCATGACCCGAGAATTGGGGTCCAGTTGTAAACCTTACCCTCTTCTTCATCTATTTATTTAAATAGGGGGATTAGTAAACCCTGTACATGGCAACCCGTGCTCTTATTTGAGACCATTTCTGCCAGCGTCGTGTTTTGCCGATTCCTTTCTTCAGTCAAAATCAAATGCATTTTCCAAGTTTAAGTGTTCTTGCATACTTCTTTCTTCAGTTAAAATTGCATCTTCAAATTTCTATGTTCTTGCCTACGGTTCTTGCGTATTTTTTTTCAACTAGCTTTGTAAATTTTTGTAGCCAAAATTTCTTATGATTTTTATTTTTAAATGTAAAAAATTCAAATTATTAAATTAAAATGCTATGTAATGACAACACAAAGAAAAATTAGGGTAATGGCAGGACTCGAAACTGCAACATCAGCATTTCGTGCCTTGAGTTTGATGTTTCGCCACATTACCACTATCCTTAGAGCATCCACTACCATACCCTGCGAATATTTCAATGTGCTTTTGTGCTTTTTTTTAGCTTTAAGGAGTGGGTATACCTGTAAGTGGGTATGGGAGCGATTAAGTAATTGGAAGATGCGAAACTTACCCTCATATTTTATTGGCCTCCGTAATCGACCCATGCAATTTATAAAATAAGTGCACGTTTGCGTTTAATATCAGGAAAAAACCAATCTTTTCATCGACATAAAAGCCCATATTTCAAACTTTTCTCATCTAAATACGATGGGTCGCGAAAGACGCTAAATATTTCTTCAAATATTTTTCAATTGTTGATGATACGTTTCGTTCTTACCCCAAATATGACAGTTTAAGTCTTTTGCACAGGTAAAATACATGTGTCCCGAAGAAAACATATTTTCTTTATTTTGCTCTAGCTATGAAGCTGTCACGTTCTTACAGATAAGTGACGCTAGGATATAAAACAAAAGCTCCACATAATACACAATAATATTTATTAATTACGCTGCATCCACTTGCATCTAGCGCCATTAACTGGAGTCTGACGACGCAAATTTTCGGCGTTAGACATAAGTGTGTGACAATTACGATACATGATATAATAGAAGATTATTATCTAGTTGTAGGTCATGTAGCGAGGCGTAGCAGAGAACTTGGCGTAGCTCTTGATGACTTTGTTGACCGCTTCGAGGAAGTCCTTCTCCGTAGCCACTTTGCGTCGCGCGCGGATCGCGAACATGCCCGCTTCCGTGCACACCGACCTAGAGAGATAAGCTTTTAGTAAATCGCAAAAATTGTCTTTGTAACGCTTCTGGACGCATAACTCAACCCCGCCATTTTGGATAACTTTATGCCGGTTGGAATTTAAATGTCTTCTTTTTTTTTGTTGCAGTAAGTTCTCAAACAGGAGGGAAATATTCTCGGAAATTTCAGGTCACTTTCATATCGCAATATAAGAAAATTTTCATTGGCTCATGAGTACTCACTATCAATGCAATTCGAGCACAGTCTATATAATTGCAAGTTTATATAATTACAAATTAATGTTTATATAATTACAAGTCCACTCTTAACTTGCTTGGTTCCACCTAATAATATACCTGATCTCAGCACCAGTGTAGTTCGGGCACAGCCTAGCCAGCAGATCAACGCAAATTTCTCGCTCCGAACTCAAAAAAGCGCATGATTCTTGTTCATATGAGTCCGTCCCTAGCTTTCTTGGGTCCCAACATACCTGATCTCAGCACCAGTGGAGTTCGGGCACAGCCTCGCCAGCAGATCGAAGCGGATGTCTCGCTCCACGCTCATGGAGCGCGCGTGGATCCTGAAGATGTGTGCACGGCCTTCCAGGTCGGGCAGGCCGAACTCCACCTTGCGGTCGAGGCGGCCGGGCCGCATGAGCGCTGGGTCCAGGGTATCGGGCCGATTGGTGGCCATCAGCACCTAAGGCACAGAATAAAATAATAGTACTAACATAAAAAACCTCTCTTTTTTGACCGCAATTAAACGTTCCAACTTTATTAACACCAATATTATAATGCATGGATGTACCGTGTCATACTAAATGACAGCAGAAAAACGGCCCGACATGAGAATACAGGTTGACGCCAATGATGTTACTAATGCAAGTTATTAGTTTACCATTTATAGTCATTGGATTTACAAGTTTACGTCTAACCGCATTAAATAATAATTTATTAAGTTTCGTTGCAGGTTTTTTTAAATAATAGTATTAACAGCAGCGCCGTCAGTCCAACAGACTGACAGCGCGAGCGATTGTCGATTTTTTGTACTTTTGTTCGACTTTTGATGCGGCCATTATTTAAACGCTAACTAGAAGTCCATTACTTATAGGTCAGTGATTAACACGAATGAAAAATTTGTATTATTTTGGCGCAAAAGGTACGCGCCTCCCGCGTCCGCCTTCCCCCTGCAATTCCCGGCGACACAGTAGGGTTGCGCTGCATTCGTTTTCAATTACACTGATACAGCGAGGGCGAGGGAGCCGACGCGCGGCAAGCCGACAACCTACTGCGATTTGCCTGCTCTGTAGGCAAGGCGGCTAAGCGTACCTCCAGTGCGGAGTAGAACCCTCCCTGCCAGAGGCACATGATCAAATACTATTGCCACTTAAAATCAGTTGTAAGTAAATGTAGCACCTTGATGTTCCCGCGAGGGTCAAAGCCGTCGAGCTGGTTGATCAGCTCCAACATGGTCCTCTGCACCTCGTTGTCGCCGCCGGCGCCGTCGTCGAATCTGAAGATATAACAATACCATTCAGCGTTTAGAAAACTATTGTAGCTTATGCCATTTATTGATGTAAGGAGAATCGTCTCCTTTCGGACGGGAGAACATGTGAAACTGCTGAATGGGCTAACATGTTATCACCGATATCCGGCAACCTTATAAACCGGCCAAGTGCGAGTCTGACTCACGCACGAAGGGTTCCGCACCATTATCTATAAAAACGGCAATAAAATCATGTCTGTTGTATGGGAGCCCCCTTAAATATTTATTTTATTGTTTTTTAGTATGTGTGGTTATAGTGGCAATAGAAAATACATCATCTGTGAAAAATGCAACTGTCTAACTTTCACTGTTCATGAGATACAGTCTGGTGACAGACAGACAGACAGCGGTGTCTTAGTAATAGGGTCCCGTTTTACCCTTTAGGTACGGAACTCTAAAAAAGTTGCTGACTATACAAAACGCAGCAGCAAACTGCTACTTTACGCCGGTATTCTGTGATGAACCAGCTCACTCGTACTACAACCAACAACTGACTAGTATGGCTCTACCACTACGAAAGCTAGATTAGCTAGTTCACCTCGCGCCGCCGATAGCGTCGATCTCGTCGAAGAAGATGAGGCAGGCCTTCTTGCTGCGCGCCATCTCGAACAGCTCGCGCACCATGCGGGCGCCCTCGCCCACGTATTTCTGTACCAGCTCGGAGCCTGTCAACAATGGTCTATTGTTGAAGTAAGAGCGCATCGGCTTTGGTCGGTATTTAGTCAAAACAATACATTATTGCTACATTTACATTGGAACATACATTTTGTGACCGTGAGTTAGTGCACGTTTTCAAAGTCAAAGTCAAAATCAATGTCAAAATATTTTTTTCAGATTAGGCTTGCAGTAAGCACTTATGACTGTCATAAAATTTACCACTAGTTCGGAAAAACCTCTGAGTAGAAGATACCGGCAAGAAACTCAACGAGGTGTAATGTATACATAAATCATTTTTTTTATTTACCGCGGGCATTAAGCATTCATCTCATTCGCACAGGCTAACTGGTTAGAAGGGATAGAAAAGCGTTGTTTACGGCTCAAGCATAGTCATTTACTTAAAATATTCCATCATTTGCAGGAAATATTCCATTCTGATCCCCTTTCTGACTGTAGACTCGATTGTAGTGTACGAGTATGAGTACTGAGAATTAATATCTTTACATAAAGCCGCTATTCATTCCTGTTTTATTTATGTAAATTATCCTGATATCTTCGACCGCTAACTCCCACGAAACCACGCAACGGATTTTGATACAGTTTTTACTGTCATTTAGATATATTTTTACAAAAGGTTTTTATCTACAATACATCCGAATTGTACCTATAAAAACCAGAGCGGGACACTAGTTGACTATATGTCCCTTTTCACCCTTACAAAATGCACACTGGGTTGACTGTCAAACATATAATTGTATAGCAGCATGTAGCTTTGTCACAGAACTGAAAATGACAAAGATGTTCATTGCTAACGTTTATGTAGGAGAAGTGTATCAGAACGCTGGCAAAGCTTATCGTCAGCACTCTTTCTTTATCCTCCACTAACAAAGGCGCATAACGACAGGATATTTCGTCAAACTCATCGAGAACATAACCTATGGAGGGTAAAACGGGCCAAAAAGCCTTTGAATTACGAAACTGATCTATGTTTTGGAACTAATGAGTACCCACCGAAACCTTAAAAGTCGTGTGACGTAATTTGTGGATGATTCCTTATGTTGGATCTTAGATCGGCGAATCGGAGCGCGGCGCTCGCGGCATTGATCAGCGGTGATTCAGAATCGATTTCTAGTCAAACAAGTGTCATTTTCTCTTTATAGGGTCTCCTTGCCGAAACTCAAAGAGTACTCGAGTAGGTATACCTTAGTGTAATAAGCAGGGCCTAAGTAAGACTATTGTGTACCCAGCGCTCACCATACAAACGGCGATAACGTTTTCCATCCTCTAAACCTTACCTCTACTTAGGTAAGGTTTAGAGGGTGTCTAACTCTAAGGTTTAGAGGGGGGAAACGTTATCGCCATTTGTATAGGGAGCGCTTTTTGGAGCTGAGTTCACACTCCTCCTTTCACACACCATGATCATAACCCCTGAGCCCTGTACTCTGAAATAACTGGTGCTTGCAATACCCCAGCGCCTCGGTTCTTGCGCTCAAGGCTCCAGCCTAATTAACAAGTAAATATATATGATACAAAAACTAGTTTGTAAAAGTGCGAAGTTTAGTACAAGTGGGCGTGGCTCACCGATGACGCGGATGAAGCAGGCGTCGGTGCGGTTGGCGACGGCGCGCGCGCAGAGCGTCTTACCGGTGCCGGGCGGCCCGAACAGCAGCACGCCCTTCGGCGGCTCGATGCCCAGCTTCACGAACTTCTCCGGCTGGGGAGAAAAGTGAGAAACAAAGATAGTGTGTAATGCATCTAACAATAAGTTTGTTTTTTATTAGTTACTTAACATAAACAGTTAAAAATATTTGGCAAATTTCATTCAATACAAAAACTTTTGCTGTGATTGCAAAGGATATAATTATTATATGACTTTGAGATATTTCTTTTATAATTATCATTTGCTATAACAGTCATTTGACAAAATATAACCATAACATAACCTTCAAAGGTCGCCGTCGTCGTAACTAACTTTAGCTGTCATTACTTGAACAAGATTCGAGTTATAAACACAGAAATAGTTTTTGATGGATTACATCTAAAGTTGATGTTTAAAAAATAATATAACATGAAAATGTATTAAAAAGTTGTTATTTCATTCAAGACTTAGACTCACTTAGCTACTTTCGATCATGGACACTTACATGTAAGAGAGGAGTCTCGACGACCTCTCGAAGCTTCTCGATCTGTTCCTTGCAGCCTCCCACATCGCTGTACGTGACATCAGGCTTCTCCTCGACCTGCATCATGGTCACAGTCGGGTCGATCTTCGGCGGCAGGGGGATGTGGATCTGATACTTGTTGCGGTCCACACTGAACAAGAAATGAGAGTTCAAGTTTAAAAAGCACAGATGCAAAGTTGGCTAGGGATCGTTCATTAATCACGTGAGGCTTGAAAGGGGGGAGGAGGGTTCGGCAAAAATCACGAAATATCACCAGGGGGGAGGGGGGAGTAGTGAGACATCACGTGTATTTTTTTTTCCTTGAACGCGCGATTTGTAAACCGAAAAGCGGCATGTAAGACATAAATTTTAAGAGACTGTACTAAAAAAATACACGTGATTTTGGGTAGGGGAGGGGGGTTATTCTTAATCCTCACCGCGTATCACCATGGGGGAGGGGGGAGTTAAAAAATGATAGAAAACATCACTTGATTAATGGACGACCGCCTATGTCGGGAATACGAGGTGTCGTCAAATATTTCGCTGTTTGGATTTGACTAATTGACGACAGAATTACTAGTGACTAGCGTAGTGGCGTATGGTTTAATTTGACTTGCAATTGTATTAACATTTTTTCTATTGATTCTATTTTTTATAAGCCCTGGTTTTAAGATACATTGTATGTCGTAATGGCATGTTACAGAGACACGTAGATATAAGTTATAACACCTGTATTATTTACCTGTGACAAACAATAAAGTGATTGATTGCATTTTGATACAAATTGCATGTATGTCATGCAAATAATTACAGTTTTCAGCTTAGGCAGATTCAGCTTTATTTTGCAGGTCCATTTTAACAAACACGCGGTTTCGTGAAGGAGTAAGATAATTTGTTACATTGTTGCAAAATTTGAAATTTTGTTGTCCAAGGTAATAACTCAAAGTTGAATATCTCATTCAACCAAGCTTTTTTCCAATGGACATTTAATGTCGGAGAGGTGTATCAGAAACTTGTCAGACTTAACAACAATTTTCTTTCTTTGCTCTCCTAATGAACAAGCCACTGTAGAACTTTGTTACAATGACTCATTTCTGTGACATCCAAACATTTACTGTAAAAAAATAATTGTGACATTTTTTATGAAAAATTTCTTCAGTAGCCCTAGACTCGGATACAAGTCACCGTGATATTGTGTATGTCTGTATGTATGTAAATTCTTTATTGTACCAAAAAAAACATAAATGACAAAAAGAGATAAAGTGATATACAAAGGCGAACTTATCCCTTTAAGGGATCTCTTCCAGTTAACCTTTGAGTGTGTATTGTGGCTCTGTATGTCGCCAAATTGTAATATGGTCAGCCTCAAAAGTAGGTGAACATTATAGTACCTTGTCAGTGTCAGTGATGTGACAAATTCGAGCAACTGTCATTGGATATGTTACTATGACAAGGTTCTTAAGTGTTAAGCTACTTCTGAGACTGGCTGTACTGAGAAGTAAACTTTGGTTACAATGCAGTAATTTTCCCTTTTCATCATTATGATTTATCCTGATAGTGCAAAGCTATAATCACATGGCAAACTTTGTAAGCAGAGTAAGGTGTTGGTGTAAATTGATCATAATATAATGGGATTAAGGTTCACGGAACAGTTTCAGTCCCCAACTTTTGTTGAATTTAAGAGACCTACATAGGTGGGTAAATGAAAATTGATTTTGGTAACATTTGGTGGTCTGGTTTTCAATATCCTCTCTGTCTGAATATTTGAATACCTACATGAACGTTAAACTCATATATTATATTTATTTTTCAAAAATAACCCTTAATAATAAATAATAATAAATAATTTTGCGCATAATTGTTCTTCAGTGTCCAGAACCCAGCTATAATACTGATTTTAAATCTATTTATTAGGTAACAAAACTTTTGAAAATTGCAAATTTTCAGTTCTGTTTACAAAAGTTAATCTCTGGAGAGGTTAGCATAATAATTGTGTTTTCTAATTGGACTTACCCAACCCTCATGCCCTCTTCTATGTCTGTGGGTGCCACAGAATCCGCCAAGTCGACGACAAACTTGGCAAACTGCTTCACATTGATTATGTATTTAGGATCATTTGAGTCTGCATTGATGATTTTCGTGCATCTTGCCACCTAAAAAATTATTAACAATTATTTGATAGCAGATAAGAAATGTAATTTTTTTGCAAGAATTTATATCATTTTAGTGACAATTTCATTACTAATTTGATATAAATTGTTTCTAAACATTATAAATAAATAGGCCTTTATTGCTGTTTTTTTTTTCATAGTGTTGGTTTCTTTTATCCATTTACAGCTTGTCCTTCGACAAAGGCCTCCTCAAATGTTTTCCAAATTTTCCTGTCCTTAGCTATCTTATTCCATTGTGGACCAGCTACTTTCTAGTTTGACGTATGGCTGCCAAGCATGGGCCTTAACGGAACACTTATCACAAAAAATAAAAGTGTGTCAGAATGGGATAGAGAGGAGTGTTATTGGAGTTTCAAAACATTAGCAAAATATTAGTATTGATATTAACTTTTTTAATAACAGTAAAGTATTCTTTAATAACAAACAGATTTTGACAAGGTTCTTCCACTCATAATCCTATTGTAATAGGTATAGTATTGTTACATTTTACATTGAAAATATGACCTTCGGGAGGTTAGCACAATATGATATCTATTTTAATTACTTTAGCAGTTTATGCCTGTCTCATGAAGTATAAAAATGAATTAATGTTCTCAAACTGGGACAACCAACAGCGGTGCCACATATAATCAACTATTGACTGTAATCCTAGATAAAAGAAATAAATAATTACCTGCAAAGGTTGCTCATTCTGTAAGGTCTGCTTGTCAGCAGCAAGATCCCAGAGCGCTGGGGGAGCCAGCCCCGTATCTGATTCTTTAATACCAGTGAGTTCATTGACCCTCTTCATTACAGTTTGAATACCATCTTCAACTTCTTTAATTATCTTAGTATATTGTCCTTGCCCCTAAAAACAAAAATCAGTTTGTGAAATATGCCAGTCACTGGTAACAAATTAGGTTAGAAGCAAAATACTGCAGATAAATTATAATTATACTTACATAGGATTTTAAAAGTGCTATGTCGCCTTCGTCAAGCGCTGTGAAACAAAAAAATAGCAATATCAGAGAAGTATGACCTAAAATTCAACTGATTAAACGCGTACATCGATTGGTCGTCAATACATACATTTTATTTCCTTTTCTGGTTCCTCTTTATCATCTTTTATTTTCCTCATATCATCTCCTAAGTGGTCAGGCATTTTTATGTTATATTATAATAAACTAATAACAAAAATCACTTCTATTTTTTATACAAATCACAAAGTGAACTTAGCAGATTTCAAGATGTCAAATTTTGTTGAGTGAGCGTTTTCCACAGTTCATTTTACGCTGTTTCTAGCAGATGCGAAGGTGATGCGAAGCAGGACTTGGAACATTTCTTTTCAATAATTGCGTGTAACGGATTTTTTCCTTTTAATCCATTAGACGTATTATTGTTCGTATATTTTAGCTAATTGTGTTTCCCCTCAATTAAATTCAAGGATGAACTTATTCTCAGAAATATACTCATATGACTTCAAACATCATGATGGTCATGTTTGGAAATGCACAAAAACATTCTAAAGAATGAAAGACGGGTTAACTCTGGTAATAAAATGCGTAGATTGGAACTACAAGTGACGATGACAAGTCGAAAAATTAGTAACGTTCATAATTTAATATTATTTAAGAAAAAATTGGATTAAGTTAATACAATTATTTAGCCAATCGCCATATGCCAGTGGAGTTCTCTGGATGAATCGAAGTTGTTAAAATTATTTAATTTTTTTCAAATTCTGTCATTACTTTTTTTGTTATGTAAATATTTTCTTTCTATAAATGAACGCAATGTCAACCAATGACTTGCGCTGAGCGCCACCTCGCGGCTTCTATCAGTACCAAAATTTTGTATTCGTAGTGCTGAATGGAGAATCACATTTTTTCTCGTTTTTCATGAATATAAGCTTTTGAAATCTCCTACATAATCCTTAAGGTGAGTCAGAAAAACTGTCGATTACTTTTTTGGTGCACCATTTCGTCGTTTAGGCTGTTAATTATAGATACTGCTCACTGTAATTCCACTTATGACCCAGAAACTAATGTCAAAGCCCGGTTTCACACGGCATTTTCATTGCATTACGCACAGTTTTCTTTATGGTAAATGAATATAAAACCCTAAATGACATGATAATATTATTATATTGAAGTCTGGTGCGGCTGTGTTTGGTGTAAATAAATAAAGTATGGTGTTCGGATATAGGCGTAGGGTATCGGCCGGTGAGAAGCTTAGCCACTGGTCGTTGTTAAAAAATGCTTCGTATTATCTCCGCGTTATCTGTGTTGTTATCATGCCATCTCGATCATCTTCTTTCTTTTAAAAGATGCCATCAAAAATGTGCAGTGTGTAGTGACAGTTTATTATGTTTGTGCTTAGAAAGGTAAAATTACTTCTTTGTGTCTTATTGGAATATCGAATTACTTAATATTCTAATCTCTGTGGTGTATAGGACTAATGAATAATTGGTTATTTAGTTGAGGTTACATCATTTGATTTAGTTTGTTTATGAATTGGATGTCAACTGCTGTGATAACCTTTAAAATCTGAGCAAATAACTACATGTGGTGACAGACCCCATTTAGTCTTAGACAATCATTCATTAGATAAGGTATGGATTTCTTATGTACTTATACTTTTTATTGTGTTTATCAAATTCAAGGGTATTTTACCAAAAAGTATTAATTGATATTACAGCGCAGTTAGTAATTATAACGTACACATATTTAATAGTTTACATGGAAAACTTAAAAACTAATGTTACAAAACTTTACAGAATTTATGAAAATTATGTTTATATTTTTAATGTTAAATTGTATTTATTGACTGACCCTGTAGTGTTAACGTATAATCTACTAAACGGCTAAGGTGGATTGGTGAGTTTTGGTTACTTGTAAATGAAAGAGACATATGATTGTCTAGTAGTCCAAATTGCCATACCAAGAAGATAAAAAACAACCTAACGAACTCATTTGATTTTTTAATGCTCTTTCGCTTTTTTAGGTTAGTAATTATTATTAATTTAAAAAAAATGTGCATATAGCATACCAGTAGTTTATTGTCACATGGTCTTAGTACTCTAATATAGCAGTCCCAAAAAAAAGTGTTTGCTGGGCAGTAATAAATAATAAATAAATAATAATAAATATCTTGGGATAGTTAACACCAATTGACTTAGTCCCAAAGTAAGCAACAAAAGCTGCTTGTGTTATGGGTACTGGACAACAGATATACATACTTATATAGATAAATGTATACTTAAATACGTATAAAATCCATGACTCAGGCACAAACATTTGTATTCATCATACAAACATTTGCCCCTCCCGGGAATTGAACCTGGTACCTCAAGCTTTATAGTCAGGGTCACTAACCACTAGGCTATCTGGCCGTTAAAAGTAATAATTAATAATTGCTTACTTTTGCATAACCCTCTTGCTATACCTCTTCTAATTTAAAACAAAAGATTTTGATCTTTACACCAAAATTATGGATTGAAGTAAAGAAGAGCAGGCCTATTATACATTTAAAAAAAATGTAGTCCTAAAAACTCAAGTTTCAGAAAATATTTTTAAATTTCAAAAGAAGTGCAAGCCTGAATCAAATAGAGTTACTTGAGCTAGCCCATATTGCAAAGAACATACTTATCTATTCAGTCTAGCTGTTCAGCAGACACTACACCAAGTGCACCACCCATTGAGTATTCTACTAAAATGCAAAAGTATAACTTTTTTAAACTTTTTATAACTATTATTATAAACTGACACCTGTGTCTCTTTGGGGTAGGCAGAGAACACAGAACGCCATTTGCTTCAGTCCTGGCATATGTCCCTCACTCCCTCCACGCACATTCCTCTCCTCATGCTTTCTTAAACTTATTCCCTAAACTCATATATTGTGTACTAAATAGTTTGAGGTAGTTATAAAAATGTTCACATTCTAAAATCTATCACCACATTTATTGTAAAACTATTCAGTAACAGAGGACTGAAAATAAACAATTAACAGGTGTGCTAATGGGGCAAGCCTGAGGTGAAGACTTGAAAGATGGCAGAGGTAGATATGAGGCTGGTAGACCAAATTATATGAAAACTGTGTCCCAACTCAATTTTTCAACTTTATTTGTAGATACAAGTGGGCTCCCACCAAAAATAAACGCAAAAAAAACTCTTAGATACATTTCCCTTACAGGATTCTGCTGAAATTTTTAATTGAACAGCATAAATGACTTGAATAAATAGAAAATATAATTGGCCCTATTTCTTTATCTTAATCATTACAAAAATAACATTTAAATGTCTCATAAACATTGTTTTCAAATCACAAGATAAGTTGTCATCTTACTGTCCAGTACATATGTTTGTGTTTATTTTCTTCACGTGGGATGCTTTCTATAAATAACCCACTCACTCTGTCGGCTCAGTGGAGAGCACACTGCTACTCTATCCAATGATATTCCTATAATTTGATCACTGAGTGAAGTTTTTAAGCCTGTATTCCATTGTTTTTGTCTTTGTGTGTCAAACAGTGTTGGTAGTGAATTCGGGAGTGACTCAAGATCGAAGCTTTGTGGTGATGACTTTGTTTTGACAATTGAAAATGTCAAGTATTTGCGTTCTGACCGTTTATTTGTCTTTTATTGTGGTGCTTTGTAATGTTTGGATTTAAACAGTTCATATTGAAGGTACATTGGTTTGTTGCAATGTTTATAATGGAGTTTACCTTTGATGCTATTTTTGTTTAATTGCCACACAGCGAGCAGAAATAGTAAAAGTGTGGAGATTTAGGCCAAGTTCAAGTTCATTACCCTTGTTTACAGTCGATTGAGACTAGTTTTGAAAATAGATATTCTTTCAATGAAAGTTATTTTAGTGACAATGAAAGTGCCTTTTGTAAGAGTATAAAGGTCCATCATGATTAAAAACATGACTGCGGAAAAAAGTTTGAAAAGAGAAAACTGGCTCTATAACCCAAACAAAAGCTTCAGCTATGTAGTTAGAAATACCTTTAAAGCTTTTTAAATATGTCTAAAATGTTGCGAGGCCTTGCCGGCGTGGTCCAACGTCCCTTATGACAACAGTCAGATTAAAAACGGTTCAAGACACAGTGTAAATCTTTCAAACTTGTGAGAATATATTTTTGCATGTGATTAAAATTTCTCTCATACCAATATTTTAATTATTGAACATCTTAAATAGGCGTAATCAAAGCGAAACTATATGATTAGTGGTGACATGAAATATCACTTGACTTAGGAACTTTAGGTGACCGAATTAAAATAAATTGATAAGATTTGTTTTCTTTCACTCTACATTTGGTGATAATGTGTGATGTGATATTTAATGAATTTAAACAGAGCCAGTTTTGCATGTGCAATTATAGCCATTATTTCTTCTTAATTAAGTAGTATGAATATTTTTGCTGCAAGAACCTAAAACTACCAAAGTATTAAAATGCTCCGGATACTCATTTATTACTCAGTACTTGACAACGTTGTGACTTTGTTGGTACTTGTAATCGGCCGATAATTCGGTCTAAGTGACAAGATACTGGGAAGAATAAAAAATAAAACACTTTTCTTGGACGTATTGAAATATGTATCGAAAATATTAATTTTTTGTCATTGTCAGGAAGATACTGAAAACGAAAATGCGTGTGAATAAGTAATTACTATTTAATAAATATGGTCTGTATTAATGACATGTGTCTCCCAAATTTCATCTCAATCCGTCCAGTCGTTAATGCGTGATTGAGGAAACATCCAAATATCCAAACATCCAAACATCATTGCTTTCAAATTTATAGTATTACTAGTATTACGAGAATCAGCAAACCCATGATGTCCCTGATGCATTCCGGCCTTTAGGTCCCTCCACTCCTGGGTCATGGGACCTGGTCAATCATTTCAAAACGCAATAATAAGCTACTACTTCACAGCGGTAGTCCATTGATCATATGGTACTACCCTGGTTGGGTCGGCACGTTCGTCGTACAGTGAGTTTCTCTTCTACTAAGCCAGACAATAAAGACACATCGCGGTGTGTCGTGCCAGTTATCCAGGTCTGCGAACTAGAATTCACATCCTTATTGTTTTTTTTTTGTTGTGCAGTGCTGCTGGCGAGTCGGCGAGATGCACACAGCCAGCGCAGAAGGTCAATTCCGCGGCACCAACGGCGCCGCGCACACCCGTGACAAAGTCGCCATCTTGGATGCCGGCTCGCAGTATGGGAAGGTAATAAAGCTTAACCCCATCGATATAAGAAGACAATAGATCTGCTTACTTGTTCGGATTGTTACAAGCCTAGCGTCACCACTTTGCGACGGGGTGAAGCAGGTGAAGAGGGGCTTTCAATATTTGCCATTGGTTCAACTTTGAATCTTGTTGTAAGTGAATAAAGTGCTTCTAAGTTTTCTAACTAGCAGCGACGCAGGCGTCGGATAGCAGAAGTAAAAATATGACGCCAATGTAAAACGTACAAAACGCAGAGCTATTTACTTGACAATTGGCACATACAGTTTTATCCGACATAGTCTACCAAATAGACTATGGTCGGCTACTCTGCCACTGCGTTGTAGACAGTTCTATAGTTTCTCATTTCGATGCTTAACCCCCTGTCAGGTGTCCCAGATTACATTTGCCAACTCACAATTATATTTTTCGTGATATGCCTATGTACCGCTGGCATGTCTAATAAAGGATTCTTTTGTTTCATAACAAGACCAACTTTTATTACTATGTTCTTTATCTTTCCAAAGTATAAACAAAGTCGCTATCCATTCCTCTCTGTCCTCATATCTTAGGCAGCTTACTTCTTCTAAAGTACGCAATGGAATTTGATACGGTTTTCACTATCATTTAGACATTTTTTTATGGATGGTTTTTATGTACATTACATCCTATTTGTACTAGGGCGAAGCTGGGGCAGGTCACTAGTAATTAACAACTTTAAATGCTGATGATATTCAAAAGGTTAAATTAAATTGTCGCACCTTTAGAATTAAAGCGATCCATTTCTGAATAATACACGTCCCAAAATATCACCTTAATTAAAAGACATAGGGTTTAATTTTGGGAAATTTCATATTCAGAGTTGAGTCGCATAAATTCTGAAGGTGCGTTATATGTACGAGCAAAACATTAGTTAGGTCAAATAAAAATTTGGCAAACAATGAACTAGCAAAAACAAATTTTGACACTGTACCCCCTTTAAAGTCCTCCTAGATACATAGTGCTCAAAGTTTAACCCGAACCCTCCTCCAGGTCATTGACCGTCGCGTGCGCGAGCTCTGCGTAGAGTCGGACATCCTGCCGCTGGACACGCCGGCCTACCACCTGAAGGAGGCCGGCTACCGCGCCATCATCATCTCCGGGGGACCCAACTCCGTGTACGCCGAGGACGCGCCGCGTTACGACGCCGACATATTCAAGATTGGCCTGCCTGTGCTGGGTGAGCACTGACCTATAAGTAATGGACTTCTAGTCAGCGTTTAAGATATGGCCGCATCAAAAGTACAACAAATCGACAATCGCTCGCGCTGCCAGTCTGTCGGACCGACAGCGCTGCAATACTATTATTTTGTAAAAAACCTATTTGCAATGTAGTTAGACGTAAAGTTATAAATCCAAAGACTATAAATGGTAAACTAACTCCCCGTTTGTTCACACTTCAACGCGTCGTCAAAACAAATAAATTTGGAACAAATTACCTTGCTACTCCCGCGCAGCAAGACTCAGCACCTGCTCCTAGAACTCTAGGTAGAACTATTTTCAAGGTGACAATACTATCAACAACACTATCGATAGTTATATTGCCGCAACGCTAAATTGCAACACGATTGCAACCGTACAAAGCCAGGGCGGGTCGCTAGACCCAAGTTTTGGAAACAAAAACCTACCTACTTAAATTGTTTTACTTTATTGTGTTACTAACTTAGTTATAATAAAACTGCCTGCAATACTAACACGATATGGAGATTTCCGAAATAAACATTAATTTATTTGTTTTTATTTAAAAAAGTACCGGCCAAGTGCGAGTTGTACTCGCGCACGAAGGGTTCCGTACTATTATCTATAAAAACGGCAAAAAATAACTTTTGTTGTATGGGAGCCCCTTAAATATTACCTTTAATATTAACAATCTCCGTAAAGACGTTTAATTTGACGTTCCATGCAATTTATAATGTAATTTTATATTGACTAAATAAATAAATCAAACTAAACTATTATTATTATTTATTATGTTACATCTATATCGTCATGCAAAACTAGCGGACGCGCGCGACTTCGTTCGTGTGAAATTAGTAGCCTATGTCCGTCAGGGGTAGTGTAGCTTTCTATTGGTGAAAGAATTTTTGAAATCGGTTCTGTAGTTTCAGAGATTACCCCCTACATACAAACAAACTAACACACAAACAAACATATTAGTCATCATCATCATCATCTCAGCCACAAGAAGTCCAATGTTGAACACAGGCCTCCTCCATGGATTTCCAAAGTGACCGGTTGAAAGCAGCATGCAACCAGCACCTTCCTGCCACCTGTATGAGGTCATCGGACCATCTTTTTGGCTGGTCGTCCTACGCTGCGCTTGCCGCAGAGAACTTTTCGACCCCATCGGCCATCAGTTCTCCTTACAAACATATTAGTGTAGATAAACAAATTTTTAATTTTAATTATCGTCTCCAGGTATTTGCTACGGCATGCAGATGCTCAACAAGGAGTTCGGAGGCTCGGTGCTACGCAAGGACGCGCGCGAGGACGGCCAGTACGAAGTCGAAGTCGAAACCACCTGCCCATTGTTTAAGTGAGATTGTTTTCTTCATACTTACTCATAAACAGAGTCCCAATAAAGGGGCAGTTACACTACATCGTTCACCTAATGCGGTCGCCGAACTTGTTTGAAACTACTTCGGCCAACGAACGTCGTCTTCATATAAGTCTATCCGCCGACTGCGGTGGCAATGTTGGGCGGTTGCAGCCGTCGATTGTTTTCCATCATTCTTACTCATAAACAGAGTCCCAATAAAGGGGCAGTTACACTACATCGTTCACCTAATGCGGTCGCCGAACTTGATTCAAACTACTTCGGCCAACGAACGTCGTCTTCATATTAGTCTGTCCGCCGACTGCGGTGGCAATGTTAGGCGGTTGCAGCCGTCACCGTTGCGGTCGACTTAATGTAATTACCGCTTAAGCCATCTGTGAACATTCGGGCGTTTTAACTGCCGTCCTTGTTAGCAACAATTGTTACCAGAATTTTGAAGAAAAGGATGACGATTAGCATTCCCCGGTGCAATACGCCAGCTTTGCCAGAAAAACCTATCTTGACTACACATTGATTGATTGACCTTTAAAATCTGGTCAACAATCTACTTTTTGAAAAGAGAAGAAAAAAAAGATAAACTGCTGAGTTTCTTGTGGCGTTTCTTCTCAGCAGATTCTTCTATTTCCTGAAGCGCTAGTAGATTCAGACATGTAAAAGAGCCTATATGGCCTACTTGCAAAAATAAATTTTTCATTTTCATTTTAATTTTTCGCTAAAAATAACTGCAGTCAAAACGGACAATATTGACCCGTAGACATAAATAACATAAAGGCAAAGGCAGTCTTAGGTCCTAAATAACGCAGTCCTTAAACTCACACTGTTAACTTTCTAAAAAGACAACTGGTAATGCCGCATTTAGACGACGCAATTTTACCGCCGCGGTTTAGGATGGCAGCGTGTGGATTTGCCCTATGATCCTTTGATTTCTCATGGTCCTTCGACCCGGATCTTTTCTGTTCTTTCGTGCCGTACAATAATGTCAGCGGTCTCCTCAGCCGGTTGGAGAAGCTGCAGCCGGTGCTGCTAACGCACGGCGACAGCGTGCAACGCGTCGGCGAGCGCTTCCGCGTCGGCGCACACTCCTCCAACCAACTCATCGCGGCCATTTACAACGAGCAGATGCGGCTGTACGGCGTGCAGTTCCACCCTGAGGTCAGTCTAGGAAACCAGAGGACCTTTATGGCTGATATAATGCATATATCCATTTCTAACCAATAGAAGTGTGTGAGAACGACGGATGCGCGATATTTTATGTGTACCCAGCTTCTGGCCCAAGGAGGGGGGGGGGGGGGGCAAGCCAGATGCTAGATTCGGTAATCTTCGGTATGGCGCGCGGTTTTTTTGCACCGTGCATTTTGCCAGTGCCTACTGCGCGGTTCATTTAAAAATTAGAGCATGAGGCCCCGTGTACACTTTGATTAGTAATTAGGCGAGTTCATACATATTCTGTGAGATTTCCAGGGGGGGCAGCTGCCCCCCCCCCCGGGTACGCCCATGAGCCTGCTACTGTAGCAGGAGACCAGGGTCTAGACATAGTGACGTTCTGGTTGCGTCAACTCTAGTAGAATGACGTAATTTATAGGTTTGACATTCAGGATCGACACATTTTGTGCGAAGGGAGGCGAACCAGCATGCAGGACCCCTGATGGGAAGTGATCACAGCCGCCCACAGGAAACAGCGACTCCCGATAGATTTTGTGGCAATCAAAAGGTCATGGGGCTCATGACGCTCTCGGGCTGGGTTCAGATCAACCCTGATAATGTTTCTAATCTCGTTGATGACCTTGTCTTGAATGAGCTTGCACTGATAACTACATGGCCCTCCCTGGCTCGAAGGCTGGATCCGCCCTTGACCTATGCAATTACGATTCAGCCCTCGATGAAAGGCCAAAGTCACGATGCTGACACACCTTCATAAAAGATTGCATTGCTGGAAAAAATCGCTGTCAGCTTTGTGTACAGACCTTATAGTGCACTAGCGGACGCGCGCGACTCCGTTCACGTAAAATTAGTAGCCTATGTCCGTCAGGAATAGTGTAACTTTCTATATGTGAAAGAATTATTGAAATTGGTTCAGTAGTTCCAGAGATTACCCCCTAGATACAAACAAACAAACAAAGTAGTAGTGTAGATTTAGCGCCTGATGTCGTATATTTTTTTTAATAGCCACTAGTAAGTAAAAGAAGATTAACCCTAGTCACTATTATTATTTTTGGCTTGGTCACTGTTCCCCTTTCTAACTAGTAAAATAATGAAGATATTGTGCGACAAACGAAATAGTGACAATCCAAAACTAGGGCAAAGCCAACATTGAGGGTTATGTTTTTAGCAGTCTTTGTATGTTTTTACAACTCGACGAATCTGTTTTAATTTTTTTTAACTATTTACAGGTCGACCTAACCCCGAAGGGCAAACAGATGCTGTCCAACTTCTTGTTCGACATCGCGGGCATGTCGCGCTCGTTCACGCTGCGCTCGCGCCGCGAGACCTGCGTGCAGCTGATCCGCGAGGCCGTCGGCGACAACAAAGTGCTCGTGAGTTCACACTGCCACACTTTTTTTTATGAAATAGGAAGGCAAAGTGGCAAGTGGGTCACCTGATGGTAAGTGTACACCCCCGCCTATAGACACCCGCAACATCAAGAAGATTGCAGATGCGTTGCCAACCCAGAGGGCTAAGATGGAATACCTCTTGTGCCAGTAATTACACCGGCTGTCTTGCTCTCCACGCCGGAACACAACAGTGCAAGCACTACTGCTTAGCGGCAGGATTAGCGAGCGAGATGGTGGTCGCGATCTGGACAGACCTTGCACAAGGTCCTACTCAAGGTTCAGGTGTTATTTTGCGGAGGTCCATTTCAACAAACTGGAACAAATTACCTTGCTGCTCTCGAAAGCAGTGCTGTACACGGGCAAAACAACTGCGTCTGTATTATTTACACATTTCAGGCAAAAACCCACCCTCCTCAGCATCCACTTGAAACAAATCACATACACCCGACTATAAACCACACACAAAAGAAAAAAAATATTAAAGAAAATATATTTTCAGTAAGAAAAACAAAAACTTTAAAGTTTAGGGTGCTGAAATTTTGCACATTAATTACTAATGAAGAGCCAAACCATCTATAAAAACTTCAAGCCCAAATTCGAGGGGGGGCAGAGTCACTTAGCTTATCCTGACACAGCCTTTCAGACTTAATGAAAATGTATATAAAGCACAAACTTCTTTTGCCAACTTTTTGTAGATACGACTTTGACAATTCGAACAGCCAATCTATGTAATCATCTTACTAGTACATCCCAGCGAAGCGGGCAGTACGTATCTCTTCCACCAGTGATGTATCATTTATTCAAGATGATACTTATTGCAGGTGTTGGTTAGCGGAGGCGTGGACTCTACAGTGTGCGCGGCGCTGCTTCGGACCGCGTTGCGCGAGGACCAAGTCATCGCTCTACACATCGACAATGGTGAGACCAACAATATCTATATACTTACACCATAAATTACATCCAACAGACATCTCGCACGCTTAGTCTTAAACTGACTCAATTCTGAATTTGATATTTCCCAAAATTAAACCCTATGTCTTTTAATTAAGGTGATATTTTGGGACGTGTATTATTCAGAAATGGGTCAGTTTAAGACTAAGCGTGCGATCTGTGAAGCCGTCACTGTTTGTTCTATGGACACTAACAGAGATAGTGTCACAGATATCTGTAAAGTATGATTTAAAAAAAATGCTATCCTGCAATGGTATCCCACTGCTGAGGAAAGGCCTCTCCCTCGGATTTCCTGTTCCCTCTATCTTTAGCAATCTCAGGCCACTCAATTTGAACAAAAAAAGTAATTAAAAGTAATTCGAAAGTATGATATCTGGAACTTATCAGAGGGTATAAAACGGCCTGAGTGCAACACTTTTACACAAACTGCAGTGCCGGCACCTCGCTAGCTCTGTCTCGCTCGTACTTGTGGGATCCGCCGCACTGTCGTCCGCACGCGTTGCTGGGCTCGCGAGAGCCGTAATCTTTGTTTGAATGTGCTATTCTAGTGTAAGCTATAGTTCAATGGGTGAGACATACTTTAGACTACTACATCGAATACATACTCACAGAGACAAATATTTATACGACCACACTAGAATAAATACACTACTACAAAGCATAGCTATGTATGCGTGATCTACTCGCCGACGAGTTCGTATACACAAAACCGGCAATTTTTCTGAAAACTCACTTTTTATTGACTTGCCTATGGTCTCGAGGAACGAAGAATATTCTAGAATTAACTTGTAAGTGGAGAATTGGGTTAGTTCAGAGCTTGTTTCAATTGATCGACTTCCTTTTGCAGGATTCATGCGTAAGAACGAGAGCGCCAAAGTGGAGAGGAGCCTTCGTGAATTGGGGGTCAGGCTTCACGTGATCAACGCGTCTCATCAGGTCAGTCTTATTTGCTATTAATAACTAGACAATGAACAATTTTTAAATGAACCAAATTTTGAAAGTAAAAGATCTTGAGAATAGCTACATCGGTGTTACCGTCTCGTTTAATAATTCATCTACTAAATAAAACAAGAGAAGTCGTAATGGGTTCATTGGATCCAAAGCTGTGAGGCCACAGACAGACGGAGGCTTTCAATTTAAAACTTCTTTGTGATCACTTTGAGCTTTATAAAGAACGTGCCTGAAAAAAGGTTATAAACAATGATCTTATAATGCATGACATACTAAATAACAGCAGAAAAACGGCCCGACATGAGAATACAAGTTGACGCCAATGTTAGTAATGCAAATTATTAGTTCACCATTTATAGTCATTGGATATACAATTTTACGTCTAACTGCATAAAATATAATTTATTAAGTTTCATTTCAAATAGGTTTTTTTACAAAATAATAGTATTGACAGCAGCGCCGTCGGTCGTCGATTTATTGGACTTTTTATTCTACTTTGAGGCCATTTTTTAAACACTGACTAGAAGTCCATTATTTATAGGTCAGTGGTTATAAACGATCCCTTGTTTGTTCGCCAGTTCCGGCAAGGCAGCACGGTGATCCGCGAGGCGGGCGGGCGGTCGCGCCACACGCCGCTGCTGTGCCACGCGCACGCGCCGGAGGACAAGCGCCGCGTCATCGGCGACGTGTTCATCCGCGTCGCCGAGCAGGCCGTCAAGGACCTCAGCCTGCAGTACGTGCCGAGCCCTAGCTCGCCAATACAGGGGTGCAATGTTTTAATCTCATCAGGCGACTGAAACTCAACAAAATGGCTGTGTCTCTATTAAAAGGGCCGTTTGGATGAGCTTCAGTCATCCGGTGTGATTCAAAAATCGCACTCCAGTTCCGGGTAACATCTTGAGCATTTTTTACGTGAGATTGTGACGTATTTACAAAAACGGATCACTCACGTATTTGAAGTATCATGATGCTAGGTAGTAGTGGTAGGATCATGATTAAGGGCCACGGAATGGTCCGAAACATGTCGGGCAGTTACTCGACTTCAAATTCATAAGTGATCCGTTTGTATAAATATCTTGAGCACTGGCCTAGACTGCTGTAGCCGTTTCTAGTACAAATGTGTATGCGCAGACGTACCCCCTACTCTCGATTTATGCTCAAGATGTTTGCCTGCAACTATAGCTTGCGTTGCGGGACGAGCGAACATATTATAACCCGACTGTCCTGCGAATGATAAAAATAGTCTTTATTGTAGGATTATAATTTACACATAAGTGAAGACACATAATTTAAGCATTGCACACAAAATTAATACTTCGATAGCGGCAGAACGACTTATTTGTTCGTATATGATATGAAGCACTGCGTGCTCTGTATGTCTTTATTTGTGGCACTTTTAGAAATTATTGTTTGTGTTAATAATAATTACAATAAAACAACGGCGTTAACAATATAAGTCATGTGACTTGAATTTAAATAATTAAATTATACCTCGGCAGCCCGCAACGTAATACTACTCGTTCTATTAAAATGCATGTTAACGCCTTTAGCACCATGCCGTGAATGGCAAATGGATGCAAACCGAATCTATCAATCTCATATAAGGCAAGACTCATTAAAACATGTCGCACCACAGCCGCGCCGCAACTATGAACGATGGGCCTAACGGAGACACATGGCTCACGAGCATGCCTCATCACCACACTCTGAGACGTTCGTCTAAACAACACTGGAGTCTTACAACTTAGCCATGCAACTAAGGACCATATGACCGCGACACTAAGCTGTCGACTAGTTCAACACCAGCAGCTGCTTCTTAATACGCAGCGCTGCAAGCACCAGTAATATAAAAGCGTCTGCTGCCTGCATAGAATGGAACCCTATTTTTGCTCGTTTAACTTAGTTTTTTTTTCTTCAGAGAGGACCAAGTGCTGCTAGGCCAAGGCACGCTGCGCCCGGACCTGATCGAGTCCGCGTCGTCACTGGCTTCAGGAAACGCGTCCACTATCAAGACCCACCACAATGATACGGAGCTGGTGCGGGCGCTGCGCGCGCGCGGCCGCGTCGTCGAGCCGCTCAAGGACTTCCACAAGGACGAGGTGCGATACACCGCGCGTTGCTAGGCAACCCGCCATCAACACCCAACACCGGCCAACTGAGCTCCTGCGGGCTAACCACCAAGGAAGATAGAGGAGGCTTTCGCCAATTGACAGACGAGCATACCGTCGTTGTCAGATTTAGATATTCATAAAATTAGGATAATAGTAATAAATAATTAAAACCACAATCAAAAGTCAAAATCAAAATATTTTTATTCAGATTACGATTAGGCTTACAAGAAGCACCGAATTTCAGAAAAATTCTCCGATGAGAAGATGCCGGCAAGTAACTGAAATAATGACAACGTAATTTAACAGGATTATCTGATAACTTTTTTTAATGTGAGCTCGTTTGAATATTTTATTTAGCTAAGTTCCAACGGCGACGCTAGTACAGTCAAGGAATTAAATTTCCGACTCACCTAAGGTTCAATAGCATATAGCCAACTGTCACCATAAGAGCAAGACGTTAATTCGACATATCGACCTTAATGCATTGCGAATGTCAGACGACATTTCAAAGAAATGGATAGGGAATTAAATTCCTCGACTGTACAAACAGCAACACGCTTAACTGGCTATTAAAAAGGGGAATTGAGAGAAATTGTTCATGCTCGAAAGAGATAACGTATCAACTTCATAGTGCCTATGATATGCCTTCCTTTCGAAAAATGACACCTCTCAATTAAGACTCTATTGGCCACTTACGCGTGTCTCTGGCTGTAGCTGACGCGCGCGTTGTTGTCGGCAGGTGCGCGCGCTGGGGCTGGAGCTGGGGCTGCCGGCGGGGCTGGTGGCGCGGCACCCGTTCCCCGGGCCCGGGCTCGCCGTGCGCGTGCTCTGCCAGGACGAGCCGCGCATGGAGCGCGACTTCTCCGAGACGCAGGTACGCTCAACGAAATTTAAACACGTACCACCGTAGAACCTAGTCGAAGAGACATACGCGTGACGTAGCCTGGCGTTTAACGCGTCGCATCATTGCGATAGGATTCTAAGGTGGTACGTGAATATATTTCCCCTACTACTCCGACGCGGCCTTCCATCCCTTTTAGACTGAGGGCTGGCGCTGGCAGCAAACATTACTTATTAGCCGGTGTAATTCCTGGCACTAGAGGTATTCCATCTTAACCCTCTGGGTTGGCAACGCATCTGCAATCTCTTTGGTATTGCGGGTGTCTATAGGCGGTGGTGATCACTTACCATCGGGTAACCCACTTGCTTGTTTTCCTCCCTATTTCATAATAAAAAAAAAATCACCGTCCTTTTCTAACCAATTCAATTACTCTAGTCGTTTTCTGACGTACCGGAAGACGAACGGTAGGCTCACAAGGTGGACCGACGATCTGGTGAGAAAACCGGTGGATGCGAGCAGCACAAGACCGACTGTCGTGGAGATCCTTGGGGCCTATGCCCAGCAGTGGGCATCTTCCGGCTGATATGATGATGATGAGTCGTGTTCTGGCGTGTTTTTGGACCACAATTGTGGCATTTTTTTTAATGCCAACTCTTGCTCTATTTCCTATACAGGGTGGAGAGTACTAACGCCACATGCATGGCAAATACCTTCAAAATTGTAAATAGCTAATTCTACGCAAAGAAGACTCACTTTAATGTTTGAAAACAATAAACTGTATTAGGGATTTTTGAAAATTGACTCGACAGGGAAACAAACTGTTAGACTAAGAGAAAACAATAAAGTCGTTTTTTATGATACAGATCAAAAGAGTTATTGATAGTGGTCATTTATAACTACAACACGTGCACCTAAACTAAATAAACCTCAATATCCAGGCTGTAGTTACACTATGAATGGACAATCCGTGCACCTAGCACGAATCTTCTCGATACGCGTCAACTCGCTATGTAACCCAGTGCTTCTTTTTCTAACTTGCCCAGTAGGAGGGAAACGCACTGAGTTACTTAGCGAGTTAACGCGTAACGAAAATATTCGTGCTTGGTGCACAGTTCTTACTTACAACTTGCACAGTATATAAATACAGCAAAGCTCTGGTGGAGCGTTAGGGTTGTCCTCTTATTTTTTTGTAAAAATGATAAATTATATTATTATTATTTATAACAGCGTTCACTTGGGTTCTATAACGATCAAATAATGAAATGAATTAACGAGTTTACACATAAAATTGGGTTATTAAAGAAAGACAAAATTTTAAGAAGTAAGAAAATATTAAAGCTCCAGTTTTGAAGAACTCGAGTTCAAGCAGCCATATTACGATGCAATAGTTTTGTGGCGTCTTGAAAAAGATCGCGCATTGTCTCAGGCGCACGCAATAACGATAAACGCAAACCGCGTCCTCCCGTCTCGACGCGGCAGCCGCTACTGACGGACCGTGAAAACTCCTTAGCGGCCGTGTTGAGCGTGCGTCTGTGTGAGTGCGTCGGTTCCGAGCGTTTGTACGTAGATTCCATACATGTATACTGTGCAACTTGTGCATTAATTCCCAGGTGATAGTGAAAATAATGGTGGAGTACGCGTCGATGTGCGTGAAGTCGCACGCGCTGCTGGGCCGCGTGGCGAGCGCCAGCTCGCCGGGCGAGCAGGCCGAGCTCAAGCGCATCTCGTCCAAGTCGCCCGTCGCCGCCACGCTGCTGCCGCTGCGCACCGTCGGCGTGCAGGGTACGTCCACCACCTCCCACACCGCCGACAAGACTGACTAGTGGCTCTTCGTTTGATACTAGCGGACGCTCGCGACTTCGTTCACGTCGAATCAGTAGGCTATGTCTGCCTAATAATAGCCTAAAAATATTCTATAGTGATGTAACCATGAGTGTGTACAGCCATGTTCACTCCAATCATTGGACCATAGCAGTGACTGGTGTATAGCAACTTATTCGGGGTGTTTCCCCTCGGTTGCTGTCGCGCAACCCCAACCAGGGCTCCACAGAAAACCAGCGTTGCTGCACTCGTCTCGTGTAACAACACGTGCTGAGTAGAGATCCCTTTATTGGTGTCAAATTGTGTCACCATCGATAGTTAGGTTATAAATATTCTGTAAGTTTGTTTTTGTAAATGGTGGTGGTACTTTATGAGACTAATTAAAAAAAAACTTTCTTTCCTAATAGGCCTTCTAAGATAGTGTGGCTTTCTATTAGTGAAATATTTTTTTAAATCGATTCACTAGTTCCAGAGATTATCCCCTACTTACAAACAAAGAAAAAAATCTAAGTTTACCTCTTTATTATATTTTTAGTGTATGTTGAATGTTTGAGTCAATTTGAACAACGTTGTCGGCAGGCGACGCGCGCACGTACAGCTACGCGGTGGCGCTGTCCACGGAGCGCTACCCGCCCGACTGGAAGGACATGAACTACCTCGCCAAGATCATCCCGCGGGTCTGCCACAACGTCAACAGGTAACCCACGCCGGCCACGCAGCACTCTAACCGCGAACCTAGTACCAGGGGGGTTCCACTCCGCACTGTAGGTGCGCTCGCCGCATTACCTATGGCATAGGTTAATCGCAGTAGGTTGCCGGCTTACCGCGCGCGCGCCCGCTCACTCTGTGTCGGGCGTTGTGATAGTATTACAGTAAGCATCCCAACCGGAAGGCGGGCGCGGGCGGCGCCTTCCTTTTGACGCATGTCGCCTGGCGAATGTTTATGAAGTAATACGAACTTTTTGTGCCTGATCATAAAGTTGGAATTCGTTTAATGGTAATCGTAAAAGAGAAGTTTCTGTACGTCAGTACTATTATTTAATCTACTACTACATAACCAAAATAATACCAACAGTAGCAATGTCGTAAAACTAAAAATTCATTAACACATCGGCTATGTCAAAAAGGGGCTTAACTCGGCATTATGCTGCAGTGGGTTAATGCACTACAGCGCTGATATATACACTAATGTGTAGTAACACATGCGCTAATGCGCCTGAATACGAGTTATACGGTAGCCAGAGAGGCATACAGTACGCACGATTCTCGTACCCAAACGCCGTTTTTGTACAAAATTCTGTACTCATACTTATTTTGTACATGTAAATGTAAACGCTTTAGCCGTCTTGGACGTTAATGTCCTTGCTCTGAGTATCCTAAATGTAATCAAGAGTACATACAAATTGAAAACAAGAAAACCTAATACAGAGACGGCTGGAACGAAACGATACTTCCCATTGGTTTGCTTTTTTTCGTGTTTTTAAAAGGTTTATGATGATAATATAATATTATATTGTTATTTGTAGGGTGTGCTATGCGTTCGGAGGGCTGATCAAGGAGCAGGTAACAGACATCACGCCGACGTTCCTCACACAGCAGGTCGTGTCCACTATACGCCAGGCCGACGACATCGCCACGCAGGTACTCTCAATTTTATTTTATTACCATACAAAACACACTGATTCTATTCTGATGATAAGCTCATAATGCATTTGACAGACTGTCAATCTCAGCTGGCAAGGGCTGATTTGTATGCTTACGTGTCGCATCCATGGAATATGATTTTATTTCTGTCTGTCTGTGCGCTTCGTTCTTTTTAACATCGTTAGATTTTTATACGGTGTTTAACATTATGCAGAAATGTTATCTCGAATGTCACATACTAAAACATAGAAAATATAATTTAATTAATAATAATTTGCTAGGGAATTTTAGGTCAGAACTACTTACAGAAGAGCAAGTTATAATTTAATTGTTAACATTAGCATGTAAGGTTTAACTGTTAGTGTCAAGTGTTTCTGAAATAAAAATAAATATAGCTACGGATAACCCAAAGTATTCCATTTAACCATTAAATCTTTTATAAAAAAAAGTAATTGTACATCAAAGCAGTTATGACCAATGTAGTATATCGTTATCAAGTAAAATCCCTTATTTACCTCATGCTTTTAGTAGAGATTTCTCGTATGCGCTGCATAAAATTCGAAGCCGCATGCGGTGGCCTCGCAAAGCGGCTCACTCTATCAACACTCGGCTAACGTTGACTTCGGCAGGTGTTAACGTCGAGCGGCGTGAGCGGGCGCATCGCGCAGATGCCGGTGGTGCTGATCCCGATCCACTTCGACCGCGACGCGGCGACGCGCGCGCCGTCGTGCCAGCGCTCCGTGGTGCTGCGCCCCTTCGTCACGTCCGACTTCATGACCGGCGTCGCCGCGCTGCCCGGCTCGGACGCCATGCCGCAAGACGTAAGACTACAGTACCCGCCAGTAAATATTGCGCATCGACTAGTTTCGGATTTGTATTTACTCACCCGCATGAGGGGGGGTCCACTCCGCACTGTAGGTACGCTCGACCGCCTTGCCTATAGCATAGGCAAATCGCAGTAGACTGTCGGCTTGCCGAACGCCGCTCGATCGCCCCCGCCGTGTCAGTGTAATTGAAAACGAATGCCGCGCAACCCTGGCGTGTCGCCGGGAGTAGCGGGGGGAAGGCGGGCGCCGGCGGCGCGTTCCTTTTGACTCGCACCGACTGGCGCATGGTGTAAGAAGCAATACGAACTTTTTAAGCGTGTGTATAAAGTTGGAATTCGTTCAATCGCGGTCGTAAAAGAGAAGTTCCTGTACGTTAGTACTATTATTTATTCTGTGCCCACGTGCGACAGAAACGACGCCATACGAAGCCGAACTAGCCGATATGCAATATTTTACTGCCGTATTGTAACCACTTCGATTTGGCGGCCCTTGCCTACTAGGGACTAAAAACAGGCATTAACGTCGTTTGAAATTAGCCATACCGTATACCAGTTACAAATGGCATTGTTTGTTTTCTCTTTCTTGATTTTACAACTGCCATAATAGATTACTTTCTCCCTTGCTCACCCTGGACGAGTGGCGTAGCTAACAAGGGGAAAAGCAGTGCCGTGCCCTAGGGCCCTCAAGCTCAGGGGCCCCTGCCCAGCATACCTCCAACTCTAACTGTCCTACTCGCCAATATTCTCCGACCACCAGTATTACATACCTATTCATATAATTTCACTACAGGGCCTAAATTTTTTTTTGCCTCAGGGCTTATTGGTCACCAAGCTACGCCACTGCTCAGGACTTCTAGTATATTCAAATATTTTATATTATGTTAATTATAATTCAACAATTCTCCTAATGTTGGCATAGTTCATTATAATTGCTGACTTACTTTAACTGTGACTTGTAAAACGTATTTTACCATTAAATATACTACACTATACATTACCGAAAAAGTAACCAATGTTTTTTTATTTCTGACGTCAGGTGGTAGACAGAATGCGGAAGGAATTGATGAGCGTGCCGGGGATCTCGCGCGTGCTCTACGACCTGACCGCCAAGCCGCCAGGGACCACCGAGTGGGAATGATCGCCCGACCCTTCCCGCGCTCCTACTCGTATTGAACGCACCCGCGGGGCAGTGGTCCCGACCTTGAAGTAACTCCGTATCCCGAGTAGCCACCGACCCCTGGCCCCTCCCGATTTTTTTGGTCCTCAAATTATAATTTATTTGACGCAGGGAATTGTGAGCAATTATTCTAATGCTTGTTCACTACGGTGGTTCTGTTTACGGTTTCGTTTCCTATATCCATACTTGGCTACAACTATGTATATAAAAAAAACGTAATCGCAGTCAATTGTGTTCATGTTGTTAAAGATCAAGCTACGCTCGGTGTGCTGGATTGAATTATTTTTATAATAAAGCAAATAAGTGCCTAATTGGAATAGATGCAGATAGTGATGATGTCATCAAGTATTTTGTAATTTAGCCAAGCATCGCGTTCGGGCGTACGATTTTAGAACTTAAATCGGTAATGCCTTACATTTTTATCCTGAGATTAAATCATAATCTTCAACGTGTTGTATAAAAATGAATAGACATCTATTTGGAAGCATTGTACCCACACATTGCACGCCTGAATTCGATGTATGGTACTAACTACGAGTGCAATTCCTCCTAGCGAAATCATCGACGCTTTATTATGTTTCAAATCTTTAGTGTCAATATACCCTGTTATTCCATATATTGTTAAATATTATGTTTCCTAATGATTCTTCGCCCACCTCTGCATTCGGACCAGTCAATTAGTTCAGTTTGAATTGTAACATTTGTTGATGAATCACAAGTAACTTTGACACTTAACTATTTTAAGTATGCAGTTGTTTATACCTGTGTGATTGTAGTTATTTATTTTGTCGGCCCGGTGATCTTGTTTTATTTAACCTAGGTATCTGTTGATTTTGTTTCAGTTTTATATGGATTACAGCATTGCCACTCCATTAAGGACCACTGCCCGACTTTATAAAGATTTGTAAATACATTGGTGTAATATGAGACACAATGTCATGGTTATTGTTAGCTCCACTGATCAGTTTTGTAACTTGTAGTAATTTATTGTAAAAGGCTGTGTAAAAAATATTAAAGAAAAGCCCTTATTCTGCTCGACATGATTATATATACTGGGTCGTGTATAAAATCGAAAACAAATTGTTTTATGGAATGGTTCAGTGTTATTGACTGGAGGTTTCATAATAAAATTATATTATGCTTTATTTTCACAATGAGTTTTATTTTTAAATTACACAATTTAATAAACCTTAAATGTTTAAAATTAAAAGATCAATACAAATAAGACGGTCCCATAAAAGGCTAGCTATCCGGGACTAGTAAATTTATATTCTTCCCAGCGGTGACCTGACCTCCTATGTAACTCTCCTCCTCCCCCCTCACAGAGAGGCCTTCTGAGAGAGAAGTCACCTTTTTCTCTCTCATCATGGGTGCTTTTTCCCATCTAGAACTCTTACAATTGGAACACGAGTTCATGGGAATTAGCTCTAAAGACACAGTTCTGTTATTACAATCTAAACATTTGAAGAACCTCTTAAATGTGTCAAGGACTTTAAGAGGATGTCTTTCATCTTTGCACAGTTGTGCTGCGGAAAACGCTGTGTACTTGCATTTAGCACATCTGACAGCCTTGCATGGCAGTTTGAATGTGTTCAACATCTTTTCTTCCATTGCTTCCTTCTTTTCCAGTTTGTTAAAGTATTTATCCTGCTCATTGTCATCATGTTCTTGGATCAAGTTCTGGTGGGCTGATGTTGCTTCTAGTATCTTCTTAAACCTCTCAGACTTGATACCCATTGATTTGGTGTTTTCTTCATTGGGTTTTGATTTTTTACAATCATTCTCACCATTATCATTCAGCTTTTCCAAAGCCCTTTTCTTCCCTGTTTCTGTACCTCTTATATTATTTGGATCAAGTTTCTCAATACCTCCATTTTGTTGTATAAGTTTCAGAGCATTAGCTTTAGCTCTTTCCGCTGCTTTTTGTCCATAAGATATATTTAGGTCAACGACTCCACTTCCTTTAAGTCCGAATCCTTTCCCCAACTTTGGTGAGCTTGCTACTCTGTCGGCTAAGCTTGAGCATCCATTCTGCTGGTTTGGAGACCCAGTTAATCTATTCAACCTTTCTGTGTCACTTTTTCTTTTAGCAGATGGACTGTGTAATATTGCAGAGTTGTTTTTCAAAGCCCCAGCTCCATAGGGTGCTTTGTTCATCATCAATTTGTCACCCTCCAACTTGTTGTAGTCACTAAGTGACATCAGTCTGTTTTGGTCCCTTTCTTTAACTACCTTATGATTCCCTGAAGTAGGGGCGGTGTATGCCCTACCACCATATATCACAGTATCTTTGCCTAGTACTTTTTTTTTTAAGTTGACAAGCCCTTTGCCCATAGTTGGTGATTGGAGTTCTGATCGCTTGGAAAACTTTTGATACTCCTGTTTCACATGATAAATGCAATGTTCACATTGAGTTTTGTTCACAAATGCAGTGCATGGTTCGCCATTCTTTTTTTTACTCTTACAAACACCTAAATCTTTGGACTGCCCTAATATCATAACTCTATCTGAATTCTCAACACTGAGGCAGGCCTGGTCAGCACTATTTTGAGACCTTTCTAGCACATTAGGATTCAACACGGCAACAACAGTCCCCTCTGGTGTTTTCCATAGGGCACTATAAGCTTTCCGAAATAAAAACATTGAAACTGTTTTAAGATCATCTTTCAAGTCACTGAGAGTCCAAATTTGAAATTGGCTGCCTTTCTGCGATTTTTTAGCTGCACTTTTTCTGACTATGACACCGGCAGTAACCCAGTCTTTAGAAAGGTCTTCATTTTCTACATGTCTTTTGACACTTAGCATATTAACAGCTTCTCGGCCTTGCATGCGATCCAAGAGTGCCGAACTCGATATCAGAGGCTTCGTTATCCTGATACCGAATACTGGGTCGGTATAAATGTCTGACACAGTGTTACTTTTAGATGCTGGTGGACAGAATACATGTCGAATGTCCTGTTGAGATTCTTTTGGTGTATTTTTGCCTATTTTAACGTCAGTATTAGTTTGTCGTAATCGAGTGGCGAAGTCCAACTGTTTTTCTATGTGCTCCTGTTCTTTATTATCTAACAATTTTTTTACGTGTGACCCATAGTCGTTGTACTTGCGTTCAGTGTAGTTACGCTTCTCCTCGTCGTCTGAGGAGTCTGTGTCTCCATTATGTATCTCAGAAGGCTTCACAGTATTCTCCACAGTTTCTCCTTCGTTACTAGAGCTTGCTTGAAATATATCCACATCACGAAATGTTTCCTTTTGAAGAGATTCACCTTCGTCAGCTAAATCTGCACGTAACAATTCATCCAACTCTGCTAATTCGTCGATTTCAGACATAATTTTATGTACTATTTTAATGTAGTTACCAGCTTAGATTATTTACTAATTATCGTACAGTTATTTATTCATAAAATAATTTACGCGGGAAACAAATAAGCAACAACAAGCCTAACCTAAAAATGAAGAACGTCAACATGACAGTATACGGAAAGTTTGAGTCACAAATTACATCTTTAAATAAGTATGTAGAGAAGAGAATGACATTTTTAAACTTGACTTAGACACATCGACCCCAATTTTGTTTGACATTTGCGACTATATTTTTGACATTTTGCAAGGAGATTTGAGATTTCAATTTACGCCTTGTGCATATTTCGTGCCGGTTTATAATTAGTTCCTTATCGACTATTGATTTCGTGTATAAATAAACTGTAAGTGAAGCACCTTACAACTTAAGAACAATGTCAGGTATGGGTTATCTATGTACTATGAAAGAAATTGATTCACTTCGTAATGTAAATCCTATACAACCACCTTTATGTTTTGCTTAGACAACCAAACAAACAATCTTAAGCTGGAAAAAGAAGCTCTGCAAGAGCAAGAGGATAATAAAAGGAAGGCTTTGGACGGCTCCCCGCCGCCGCCGACCACGCCACCGGCTCCGGAAGTGGATACTCAAGAAATCGTCGTCGTCAACGAACTCACTAAAGAACTGGACTTAAATCATGGCAGAATTGGGAAGATCGAAAATCTTGAGAACCTTCAACGCTTGGAAAGGTACTGTAATATAATTTGCTGTTGTGAAACAGTGTATCAAAACAGGTTTTCAGTGACTCATAGTCAATATTGAGAGTCGGTAGGTATACATAGTAGATATAAATCTTCAAAGAATTATTGCCTTGAACAAGAAAACCTTTAAGGAAAACCTTATTCTTAATTATTTCTAACTTCCCAGCTATCAAATTGTTATTTGTATGTTACTAACTGAAAGTATTTTGTATAATTTTTCTTTATACGCAGACTTTACCTGCGGTGGAACCTGATAAAGAAAATCGAAGGTCTGAATACCCTGCACACACTTGTGGAGCTTGAGCTTTATGACAACCAGATTACTGTCATGGAGAATTTAGAAAACCTTGTCAACTTGGAGTAAGTATAACCATTTCATTCCTGGCCAAATGCTCTAAAACCATGTTGTGCCTTCCTCAACCTCGACATTGGAGGAATCATCGAGAGTAACGATGGAGCTATAATACAAAGATTGATTGATTGAACCATTTCATTTCTAAGGCTTACATAATCTCTATTCAATTGTGCTTTCCAATAAAATAGTTGTTTGACACTTTAATATAATGAGTCTACTATTTCTATTATGTTTTATACTAAATGTAATTTGTAAAGACATTATTTTAAGAATCATATATTTTTCAGAATACTCATAAGTATCTTAGTATCTTATCTTACTCTTATTTTAGGTCAAATTAATTAGTTTAAATGAACATGCAGGTTAGATCAGGGGACAGTAGTGCCCCCTTAAGTTGAATCTACCAACCATGGCACAACTTTTTATTGAAGAATTTCAGGGCATTTTCGTCAGTGGCGGCGTTACGCGTCTTCGATGTCAGCGACCGCCGATGACCTCGCACCTGTAAGGGCCTCGCAAAAACGTTTTTCTAGTTGTTAAAAATGTTGTTGTTCATTCGTCTCACAAAGCTGATGTCGCCGACGTCCACATACTGTCTAGCGCCGCTACTGACGTTGCCCTTGTATCTCTATTAGAGAAAAAACCCAAAGTCTGTTCTTATTTATTTATTAAGGAAACAACTAGTTTCATTTTACAAAATAACAGTTGCATCAGAAATTCTTAAAAATCAACACTTCTACAATTTTAAAACTTAATTTTTAAATTAAGCTAGGACACAAAACAGGTTGCCTTACATGCAAACATTTTTGAGCACATAGCTCAACGTAGTATGTACATATATATGTATGTCAACTATTTTTTGTATACAGGATGGAAAAAACTAATGCCACAAATAGCAAATTCTATGGAAAAATAACTGAAATCAATAAATACTGCAATTATGGATGTTTGAAATATGACAGAACTTATTGTTCTCTCATATTTCAAACATCTTTAGGCATCTTTTGGCCTTATTAGCCATCATTTATGATACAGATTGAAAGTCATTGATGATTTATTTAAAAAATTACACCTCGTTGAGTTTCTTGCCGGTATTTCCGAACCGGTGGTTAATTTTTTGACATTCATAAGTGCTACCTGTAAGCCTAATCTGAATAAAATATTTTGACTTTGACTTTGATGATAATTTATGTGTACAACACATACCCATACACCTCTAAATAAAGACCATGAAAAGTTCAAGTCATTTAAAAATCTTTACTTTCCTTGCATGATAACATAATTGAGTGACTTGTTACTTCAGTATTAGTTAAATAATTAGGTAAACATAATGTACCAAACAGGTAATTCTTAGCTTTCACAGGCTTTATTTAGTTAAACAGTGTATATGTTGTAGATATAAATAATCACTATCAATGACCCTTTCGATATCTATCGTAAAACGACTTTATTGTTTTGTTATATTACACTTTTTTCTTTCTTAATTACTTACTCTGCTGGCTCAGCAAACCCAAGTGGATATCAGCCCCCAACATGAGCTGGGGCCAACGCACCCTATTCTAAACGATCTCCCAGTTTTTGTAGGTCTTTCTTCTTCATCTTTCCAGCGGTACTTTGTTCGACCGACAGGCTGTCACAAGTAAACTCTTTTTATTTTCTGTTTTAGATTGTTAGATTTGTCCTTCAACCGTATCAAAGAGATTGCGTGCCTGGGCAACCTGACAAAGCTAAACAAGCTGTACCTGAGCTCCAACAAGATCACAGAGATCAAGAATATTAACCATCTGAAGAAGTTAGAGATGCTGGAGTTGGGCGATAATCGTATTAGGGTAAGTTTATAAACATTTATTTAGTAATTATAGATTATAGATGAAGGAAAATATTAAAACTTGTAATTTTTTTATTAAAAAACAAAAACCCGGCTTATAAATAAAGTCTGTTTGCCAGCTTTCACGATTAAATGGCTGAACCGATTTGGATGGTGCAAAAATAGTTTGACACCCAGGGATGGACTTAGGCTACTTTTTTTCACAAAACTGTCACAAAGTGGGTAAGGAAACTTTGTATGAGAAATGCTTCACTGAATTTTTGGGACAGCAGAAGTTGCGGGCTACAGAGAATCTTAATGAGGTGGGGAGATCCTTGCATATGGAGAATAACCAAAGGAATTTATAATACTAGTTTAAATGAAGCCGTTAAAATAAGTATTTTACTCTTCACTCTAGGAAATCAAAAACTTGGACGGCCTCGACTCGCTCCGGCAACTTTACCTCGGCAAGAATAAGATAACCAAAATCCAAGGTCTGGAGAGCCTAACCGAACTCTCGATACTGGTCCTCCAGAGCAACCGCATCCAAAAGATGGAGAACCTCGACCCACTGGTCAACCTGGATCAACTTTATCTGTCGGAGAACGGTATCGCGGCGATAGAGAATTTGGAGCAGTTGAGTAACCTGCAGACATTGGATTTGGCTCAGAACAGGATCACGACGATCAATAATTTGACCCATATGATCGAACTGGAAGAGCTCTGGGTATGTATGATACTACTTCATAGATTCACTTATCTAAAAAAAAAAGGAAAAAAAAAAGAATAAACTGCTGAGTTTCTTGCTTCTGCTCAGCAATATATTTCATTTTACGAAACGCAGTCTGGTAGAATCAGACTTGTAATTTATTTTTTATTTATTTTTTAACTACAATATAATTACAGTTTAATTACAATTATAATTATATAATTACAGAATAAAATAAAATACAAATAAAAATTTGCCCATATGAGGCGGATTACTTGCAAAATATTTTATCATAATCATAGTCCCTTTGTATAGTATAGAGGCTCAAAGAGCAAAAGCTGACAGCAAAACATCATTTTCTAAAGAATTAAATTACTCTAGTCGTGTTCTGGCGTGTTTCTGGACTATCATTATGGCAGTCTGGCTGCTGCGCGCTGTTGCGGTTGTTGGGTCTGAAATCTCGTAAAAATTCAACAAAAACTTCTAAAGATTGGTTCTTATTTTCTATGAATTAATAGTGTAAACAATCACAAATAAATGTTGCCAGACACCGCTTGTTAATTTACTGCTAGACTGATCACGATTAATGTGGTGCCATTGGTTATTGAATTTGAGATTCACCATGAAGTTTTCTGTAAAGAAAAACAGTTTGGCTAAAAATTTTCGAATCTTCCCGCGATATCATTTTCGATCCGTCTGCCTTATATATCGTAGTTATATTTTTTACCTCCAATAAATTTTACTGCCCAATTGTCTGTCTGTTTCGTGAGATACTTCAATCATCTTAATTGCCCCTTTTAATTGAGCGCGGTCGCAATAAATTGCTTTAAGTAATCGATTCGCTAGCACGAAGCCGCTGAGTTGCTAGCTTTGCGGTTAAAGCACGTTAACCTTTTATCATACAATACAATAACTCCTTATGGATGACAACACATCAACGAATTGAAAAGGTACTATTTAGAGATAATACACAAGGCACACAATGGGTGGTTTTAACGTAATATGACACTAGTCGTTTGTAGTTGTAAAATCAAGAATGCGTGGTTGGCTTGCGTCTATAAATAATAAAATCATTTATTCTCAGGCTACAAAGGCCCATAGACAAATACTTTACAGACTAACATACATAAAAATATATAACTAAGAATAACACTACTTCGGTGACGATTCGGCGTGGCTCCGTTTCATAGTTGATTCTGGGGTGCAATTTTTGAATCTCACCAGGTGACTAGAGCTCACCAAAATGGCCGAATCTCTGTGAAAAACGGCTATTTTGGTGAGCTTTAGTTACCCGGTGAGTTTCAAATGCAATTTTTGTATCTCACCAGGTGACTAAAGCTCATCAAAATGGCCGCATTTCTATGAAAAACGCCCATTTTGGCGAGTTTTAGTCACCGGTGGGATTAAAAAATCGCACTCCTGGTGTCAAGTTCTCCAATGACTATGAGACTAGTGAACGAGGCCCACGAGGGTAAAGTTGTCCAACACAATCTAGCTTTTGTATCATAATTTAGACCTCAAGATATAAATACTAGCCACTACAATTGAGTTCTTGTATCATAAACACTTGGCCCAGGGTATAGTGGCCACCACACTAGAAATATAAATAGTCTTTACTGTAACATTATGGTATACACATAAGTGACGATGTTACAAGTCTGAGTTTCACATAACCTGCCCATTGGAGTATACAATAGCAGACACAAAATTAATAGATTTACGTCAATGTCAAATAAATTCGCAGGTTCTTATCAAGTCATCAGAATTAGGCTTGCTTGATTGGCTCAAGTTCTTAGCCCATTAAAACTTGGACTCATCACTCAGGAATCCCATTTGAAAAATACTTATGTTCAAGTAGAATAACCATTGTAGATTTTTAATTTTAATGGACATTGAAGTTACGTAACATCATTGTTATTTTTATCTAAATGTACCAAATTGTACTGGTTGATTGCCGTCGTATAGTTATTTTATTCTTTTTTGTCTATGACATGTACAAAATATCGCACGCTTAGAATTAAAGTGACCCATTTCTGAATACACGTCCCAAAATATCACCTTAATTAAAAGACATAGGGTTTAATTTTGGGAAATATCATATTCAGAATTGAGTCGCTTTAATTCTAAGGGTGCGATTATGCATTAAATGACTTTGACTTTTATTATTTTCAGCTAAACGACAACCAGATATCAGAGTGGACCGCAGTGGAGCGTCTCTCGGCGAACAACAAACTGATCACGATATACCTGGAGCGGAACCCCGTCGCCACGGAACCCGAGTACCGGCGCAAGCTGAAGCTCATCATACCGAGCCTGCACCAGATCGACGCCACCCTGTGTAGATAAGAATTTCATCTTTATTCCCTTAGTAAAGTAGTAAAGTAAAAGCTGAAGGGACGGTAGGAGAAGGCGGGGCGGGAGGCAGAGGCGTCTCTAGCCCATGTAGCGCCCGTGTGCAAACATTACCCTAGCGCTAGGACAATGCCGAGTGGGCGACGAGGGGGCTCCGTAACGAGCGGCGCTCAGCGCCCCCTAGGGGGCCGTCCATTAGTCACGTGATGTTCTTTTTAGCATTTTTAACCCCCCCTCCCTCCCGTTTGATGACACATGGTGAGGTTTAAGACTAACCCCCCCCCTTCCGTTTGACACGTGATATATTACTACACCCCCTCTCCCCCCTTGTGATATTTCGTGATTTTAATGGACCCCCCCGTTTCGAGCCTCACGTGATTAATGGACGGCCCCTAGGACTGCTGCACCCGTGTGCAACGCACACCCTGCAACATAGGTTAAGACGCCTCTGACGAGAGTTAACAGCTGACTTGTAGCAGACGGGTAATAGGTATCATTTCAGTACTTGTAGTTATCATTTTAGTTGTGATATCGTAAAAGTTTTGTGAAGTGGCCGAGTACAGCATAGTGAAAGGAACGGGCGACGCGGTGTTTAATTCATTGACGCATAGGTACACTTAAAGCTTCATTTTGCTTGAGTAAAATACGTAACATTGATTTGAAGTGTTAAAAAAACTCTTACGCAGAATCACACTCACTTCAGATTACCAGTTCTTTGATCGCTACCGTCAATCTTTGTCTAAGTTCCAACACAGGGTTTAAATAGTGGATACGTAATGTACCTACTCTGAATCGTCGTTGTCACCCATCGAAATGAGAAAACTATCGAACTGTGTACAACGCAGTGGCAGAGTAGCCGACCATAGTCTATTTGGTAGACTATGTTGGATTGCCTGAATAAAATTGAATGTGCCAATCGTCAAGTAAACAGCTCTGCGTTTTGTACGTTTTACATTGGCGTCATATTTTTACTTCTGCTATCCGACGCCTGTGTCGCTGCTAGTTAGAAAATTTAAAAGCACTTTATTCACTTACGATAAGATTCAAAGTTGAACCAATGGCTGAATATTGAAAGCCCCTCTTCACCTGCTTCACCCCGTCGCAAAGTGGTGTCGCTAGGATTGTAACAATCCGAACAAGTAAGCAGATCTATTGTCTTTTTATATCGATGTTGTCACCTGACATGTTAGTTTTGTGACATAGGTGCCTGACAGTTATTATTTTTCACTTGCGTTTTTTAAACACTCGAAGATTGCCGGTAGCTAAGAAAATGAGAAAAAAGAAAATGGAGTGCTTAACTTATAAAAAAAATCATCGAATAACAATATGAATGAAAATATAAGACACTATCATAATGCAAAACCGTGTGACCTTTAGGAATGTTTAAGTGTCCGAAAAGCAAAAAATCACAAATTATACAAAAAAACAACAGGCAGCTTTGTTATATATTATTTTGCATTTATCGCTATCACCACAACAGCAAAAAAATATTAATGACAAATTAAAATAGTTAACGTTGTGTGTATTTAGCCTAATATTGTCCACGTTGTATAAAAACGCTTTTAAATGTTTGTTTGATTTGTTAATTATATTTGAATGGCCTAGAATTACCTGCGTGTATTACTTGATGTAAATTGTAAGAATATTTATTTATTGCTTTATTTGTATAGCCAGAATTATATATAATTATTTAAATGTAACTGAACAAGATGGTCCGATGACCTCGTACAGGTGGCAGGAAGGCGCTGGTTGCATTCTGCTTCCAACCGGCCACTTTGGAAATCCATGGAGGAGGCCTATGTCCAACAGTGGACTTCTTGTGGCTGAGATGATGATGATGATGATGATGAACTGAGCGATGTGAAATTATCACCATATTCGCTTAGCTTAGCGATCAGGTTGACGCAATTGCTAGCAAAAACGAATGGAAAATGCAAATCCCGCTACAAAGTCTTTTTTCTTACTTAATGTATGTATGTGTGTATGTAAACTTTCTATTGTACTGAACCAAATAGATCACATAAATAAATACTGATAATGATTCAGAGCCCACGCACGCTCCTTATCTTTCTATTACTTCCAACATATACCTCGTTTTTTTTAGGTTTAAAAATGTTGAGAAAAAATTTGGTAAGTCTTATTATGCAAAAGTGCTATTTTAAAATAAACAACAGCTGCTTACAAAGATATAACAAATAAACCATAATATTTCAATATAATCCATTTGAAAAAGGCTATTCATACATTTTATTGTAGCACAGTGTTTGACAGTTTCTTGTATAACATTGTCATAGCAAACTAAGCAAGCAGAACAGCGAACAAGAGTGATTCTAGAATAGATGTAGAGTAAAATCGATGTTACATATCAGTGTCACTGTGGTTCTAGCACACTAACGTTTATCGCGAACCTAGAGTACAGAATAAATAATAGTTCTAACATACAAAAACTTATTTTATGACCGCAATTAAACGAATTCCAACTTTATTGACACGCACAAAAAGTTCGTATTATTTTCTACACATTCGCAAGGCGGCTCACGTTAAAAGGAACGCGCCGCCCGCGTCCTCCTTCCCCCTGTAACTCCCGGCGACACGTTAGGGTTTCGCTGCATTCGTTTTAAATTACACTGACACAAGAGCCAGCGAACCGATTTGCCTACTCTGTAGGCAAGGCGGCCGAGCGTGCCTACAGTTGCAGTGCAGAGTGGAACCCCCTGTCTAGAGTATTATTTCCCTTTCGCACCTTACTATCTTGGAAGAGATATGTATTTATTTCCGTGACAAAAGCTAGCGTGCTAGATCATCTAAAATGTAGCTTTAGCTTTAAACTTACATAAATGTATGGATTCTGTAGATTGTGTAAAAATTGTAATAAAACTAATTATTTTAACCATTTTGTCTCGGTACTTTGTGTAGTTGATACAGTGACGTAATAGGCCATTGTTTCATTTAAAAACATCTATTGTCAAACTATATTAAAAATGCGCAAGTGGTCGCCTATCTGTTCTATACGTCATCGGCTAAACTATTGAGTGGATTTAGTTAAAAAAATAGATCGAAAAAAAATCGGTTACGTCACTGTAGAGTATTTATAGTTGCGTATTTGTACTATTAATGTGGATTTAAATGTTTAATGCTGTAACTACCATAGAAAAGTGCCTAATCAAAATGAAAAACAACACTCGTGCTGTATTGGTGCGCTGACGCATCTATCTGCGGCCCTAACATAACCGGGCCAGGTTTAACTTATCCCTGTCTAACTGATGTCATAAGAAAGGGACGTCCATAGAGATAAACTTAGATAAACTAACCTTGACCGATCATTTTAGGGCTACAGTTATCATTGAAGAGATCGAAGTTGAATGCGGGAAGAAATTTATATTTTTATGAGCCAACTATTTCCGTTTAGACTTCCATAGTAGGTAATTTAGTGTCAATCTGTGAACGTCAAAAACAGAACTATTTCTAGTTACCAAAATTGGTTCGATACCCATTGTGGTCTAGGGAGTTAAAAATGGTAGTCTGCCCAATTGAGTATGAAAAATTGGTTTACCTACTCTTGCGATCTTCGCACAATCGGGACTTTAACGCGATAAAAATCATTGTCTGCTCGTGACCACGGTTGTTGCAATACGCTAGAAACGTTGAGGTATTGTTAAAAAAAAATTATCGCGTTAAAGTCCCAAATTAAAATGTTCTTCATTCTTTTATGAATGGGTAAGTGCTTGGGCAGTAACTAGGGCGACCAACTCTGTGTGCTCATTTTACAGGACATGTGATCTAAAATTACAAGATTCACGGAAAAAAAACAGGACAACGCGTTTACTGTATGATATGGTCCTGTATTTGTCTTATTAAAATACAGGGCACCGCAAAAATTGTAGCTGAAAAATAGGACGTCCTGTAAAATACAGGACAGTTGACCACACCCTAGCCGTAACTGATGGAAAATTTGTTCGAAGTTCGTCTTCCATGTTTTATACGTTCACGGTGTCAATGTTGAAAACGAATCATACATATTTTTAAACAATCATCCATTAGAATATTAGTTTATTATTTTTAATTTACAACTAGAATACAATCGCATTACTAAGATAAAATTTAGGAGTAGATTAATTATTGTATGTTAACATTTAAAGAGTATCTAATAATTTAAAATATCGTTAATCATCCGAATAAATAAAGCGTGCTTTTGCACTAAAGTTGCATTGTTAGAAACTTGTCAAAAAAAGATTAGACGGGAATCTCACTAAAATCAAAAACCATACAGATATTCATCAATTTCTTTTGTCTATTATAAGACTAGGAATAAAGGACCAAAGCGAATGTTATTCATAACTCATAATAAAATAATATCTCAATTGTGAGCAGTTTTCATGTAACTAGTCATTCGTTGAATCTGTAAAATGCAATAGATACAACTCCATGACCAAGAGTATGGGCATAATAAATGTTTTAAAACAAACAGCATTTTTAATAAGCACCATTTTGTACTTCTCTATCAACTTTGAGACAATGTTTTTTGGATTTAAACTAAGTACTTATAATAAGTAGCCCTATGAAACTAGTCCCGTAACTTTTAAACAGGCTTGGATCCATACTACACACCTATCCTACGTAAAATTGAAATACAGTTTCGTGTCAGCAACGACTGGAGAATCATTTAAAATCTTTTTTTTTTATACTTCTGCATTGCACTGCTGATGGCTTTTGGTTTTGCAGTGCGGGCGGCATCCATAAAACCTAGTTCTGCAAAAGCGCTTCAGTCAATGTCCCACCCAATCGAGGTCTGCGTGCATCACACATACACTCCGCAAATTCGAATGGTACAATTTGACTTAACCTTCATTAGAGTCACGATCACTAAACGCACTGTGCCGGTTCAGGCAAAAATGCCTGCTTTTGCAGAGCAGGTATTTATCTATTGTCGACTACTAAAAGATGTATCTATCCATTTTTATACCTTTAAATGACAGATGCAATGACACCAAAGAATAAATCTTGCATTATTATTAAATTTGGCTTGACTCGGACCGTAGCGTGCTATACCCTTACCAATTAAGCCACAGGTGACCCTACCAGACACTGCTAATTTTTAAATGTGCTTTGTTTATGCGATCATTGCATTTTTAGTTTAAACTTAGGTGTGATGAGAAACTTTTTGCACCTCATTTATTGTACATGCAAAGGTGCAAAAATGGAACGGGACATCTTTGTCTAGTCGACTGTATGATTCGCCCCCCTCCTTCTTTGTTTCGTTTGCGATCAATGGCCGATCCAGAATTTTGGTTAGGAATAGGCTTGACCCAGCTGAGGCTAGGCTAGAGGCTGGTCAGGGGCATCCCTGGATGCTTTTGGCGGGGCTTGAGCCCCTCAGTCGTTCCCCTGTGGATCCGCTGTTATTTGCGGCCACCTAGCACTAGTCTTCTCGATACGCGTAACTCAGTGTGTTGCTCTTCTATTGGGATTAGAACGTGACGCACTGAGTTACGTAGCGAGTTAACGCGTGCCGAGGTTTGTGCTAGGTGTCACAGTATGCGGTGTGCAGGCAGAGGCGTATTTAAAGATTTGGCGCCCCGGGCCATTTAGCTTTGGCGCCCCATTAAATGACGATATAGAATTTCATTTTAGGGGCGGCTGCCGCCCCTTGCAGCCTGGCGCCCCGGGCCATGGCCCGGATGGCCCTAGGGTAAATACGCCCCTGTGTGCAGGTGACCGTTTTTCAGGCAGTCTCGGAGCAACGGCGCCAGGCCCCGAGCAAGGAGGCCCCGCCGCCGGCCTCGTCTGAATCGGGCCCTCGCTCCATACTCCGCCGCACCATTTCGAAAGTTTGAACAACTTGTCTCTCAATTGTAAATAGTTCTGTGTTATAATATATAGTTTTATGTTTTTTGCATTTTGATTAATTGTTGTTCTGGTTTAATTTATGGAAAAGGGAGAAAAGAGCATGCGGGTCGCCTGATGGAAAGTGATCACCGCAGCCTATAGGAACCAGCGATCCCAAGAGAATCGCTGATCCGTTGCCGCCCTGTAGGTCGCTTTCCCCTGTGGGCCTCCGGATGTCAATTAAATTTAAATAAGCTCGACGGCTGTACGGCGCTTTCTAACTAGTGTCGTAAGAAAGGGATACATATTGTAATTACGTTATAGCTGCATACAATATTTTATATGAACATTGTTTGAAAAAAAAAACATGTGGCTCGCCTAATGGTAAGCAATTATCATAGTATACAGACACTTCTAACACCAAAAGTTTTACTGGCGCGTCGCCGTCCCTGCAGAACGAGCCAGCAGTCCTTTGCCACAACAACCCAATGAGCTCTGGAGACCTTAGTACCAACAAGAATATGTTCTTTCTTATACATTGTGAAAGCAAAGAAAGTTGTTATACAAAAAATAACATTTATTAAAATCATTTTTATGCATGTACATACAAAACACTAAAATAATAATCTACCTAATTCCTAATACGAAATATTTAACCATTATTTTACATTAATCTATACATTATTAACATTAAGCAATATCTTTGCACAGTCATTAAGTGTTTGCAACTTCTATCATTTTAGCGACATCACATATTTTTTCCCGTGGCTTACCTAATTTCTTCCCCTTCTCAGTCTCATATCTGTCAATCTTTACCCAGCCATCCCAATCAACAATAGCATTAGCTATAGTTTTCTTAACCTCGGCAAACCCACCTTTAACATCAGTGTCTTTACGACCATTGATATCTTCACACATAGTTTTAGCAACTTGGAATGCATTTCCCATAGTATGTAGAATAACCCCTACTGGTCCTGTACCAAGCCATCCTGCTACATACATTCTCGCTAATTCAGGATGCGCATCTATTACTCGCCCTTTATCATTCGCTACTACACCATGTGGCAGAAACTTTAAATCCTTGTCTATGTTAATGCTCTTATACCCTATACTTCTAAAGGCTAAACTGCAATTTAATATCTCTTTCTCATCAGTTGGGACGCACTTTTGCTCTTCAATTTTATCTCCAACTATTCTATTACAAGTTAGCTCCATCCCTTGTAATTGCTTTGCATTATTCACTATGAACTTAGTTGGACTTCTGTAAAATATGGGATATAACCGTTTGCTACTGTTATCTTCTGTTATTGTTCTATTTTCTTCTAAAGATTTTAACATGAGCTCTGTTAGCCTCTTACGAGGTCGAGCCAGGCTGCTGACAACATCTGCAACACCTTCAAAGTTTTCTTCCCTCCATATTGTCCTGCAATTTTTCATTTTCAATTGTTCTCTCAGCTCTTTGATAGTAAACGCTACTTGCAAAGGACCTCTCCTTCCCACTAGATACAGGTCTTTAATTTTTGATTCAGCTAAGGCACTAAGTGCATGTTCAGTAATATCAGTTTTCGCCAAAACATCTATGGGGGAGAGAAGTATTCTAGCAACATCTAACGCAACATTCCCTTGTCCTAGAATTGCAGCAGTTGGTCCTGATAAGTCGAATTGTAAGTTGCTGTCACTAGGAAGCCCATTGTACCATCCGACAAAGTTTCGAGCGGCAACCACATTGGACGCATCTTCGTTTTCAATACCAAGTATTTTGTCCTCCTCAGCACCATAGGTCAACAAAACTGCATCATAATGCTGTCTCAACTGCGATAAAGAGATGTCCCTCCCAAGTGTGATGTTGCCATAGAAATTAACATTACTTTTTTGAGCTACCTTTGTAAACTGATTAATGACGTTTTTCACTTCCGGATGATCAGGGGCGACTCCATATCTAATTAGGCCAAAGGGTACAGGGAGTTTTTCGATGATATCGACGTTGACGCTGGCGAGGTTCTTAGTTAAGTGCATGGCCGCGTAGAACCCCGCCGGGCCAGCTCCAACTATACATACTTGAGGCACTTTAAGACTCGACGAAAACATTCTCGAAAGCACTCTAAATTTGATACTCATTTTCATAACAGTGAATACAATCGAAGCCTAGACTATTAGAGATTTTATTTGCCAAAATAACTATCTTTCTAGAACCTTCGGCTGTGTTATAACATTATCATAGTAAACGTAGCGGTACTTCTTCCGTTGCACGTAAATAAAATGGAAAAGAGATATATTCAAGAGCTCCTTGATATTCAAACTATTCCGAATACATTTTGTATAATATATTCCTTCGATTTGTTTTTTGCTAAATAAAATGATTAAATTAATAAAAGACTGAATAAATATATTCGTAAATAAACTTAACCTAGCTTTTTTGACGTATAGTCCGATTCACCACAGATTAGAGAGATAGATGAATATCGACTCACTGAATCGAATCGCCGCGTGACTCGTCGATATGAACGTAGTTGTTAAGAGTTGTTCTTATAATAATTATAATTTATAATATATTGTAAATGTAACGTGAAAGTTTTGCAATTTAGCAAGTCTAAAATAGTCGACATCAGCCTTAGAATGTAATCATTGGTGGACTAGCTTTGATCGCTAACGTGAAGCATATCCTTTTTTAACCAGTAAGCGTTTGCTAGAGGGACACAGATGTGTTTATGTGCACGATAAACGCTAGCGTGCTACTAGAGCTGGTTGCAGTACAAATGAGCCGACTCGACCGGGGTAGTACCATACTCACACAAAATGCCAGTGAAGTAATAGCTTGCTACTGCGTTTCGAACAGTGAGGGAGTAATCCAGAGGCCTAATGAAAGGGGATCAAGGGGCGGGAAACGAATCACTATACGATGGTAAGAGTGCGTGGTATATTAGGCTCATTACATACCACTGGATATATCCCTCATGCCTTTCGATACGGAATCACAAATAAAGTAGAGAGATTAGTATAAGGAATAAAATGAACTGTTGTTTGACATTGTATTAACGTCACAAAATAATCCTTAAATAAATTAAAGTAAGCCAAGTAAATTGTTATTGTTGTAAATATCAAATATCTAAGTTAGATTCTTCATTAAAACAACGGTAGGTAGCTTAATTAATTATCATGATTAATTGCTTTAGAGCTTTCATCTGAATCTGATATTGTTAGTTGTCACCTGACCGCACTGATGAATAAAGATCAAATAATTTATAGGTTCAGGAGTTACTTTGCGGAGGTCCATATCAACAAACTGGAACACATTACCTTGCTACTCCGCGAAACCAGTGCCAGGCTCGCACAAGATAGCTGCGTCTGTGCGAATATCTTCATGCAAAAACCCATCCCACCCATTAAACGCCGTTCGTTCAAGTAGCAAACGGTCGTACTGTTAGATCCGGATGATACCTCGTACAGAGGCGAAACGCGCGTCGATCGTGTTGTTTTAGTGTTTAGTGATGGTGGTGTATAGTTGAATCTGTGTGTTTCGTAAGGAAGCGGAGGAGGGTGGGTTTTTGCATGAAGACATATATGTCGCACAGACGCAGCTATCTTGCACGAGCACGGCACGGCACTAGTTTCGCGGAGTAGCAAGGTAATTTGTTCCAGTTTATTGAATAAAGATTAACTAAGTACTCACAAATTACCATTTCGTCAAAGTGTTTTTGCGTGTGGTAGGACTTTGTGCTAGGTCCGTCTAGATCGCTACCACCATCTTGCAAATCCATCCGCTAAGCAGCAGCGCTCCAGTTCTTGCATTTTTGTGCTCCGGCGTGGAGTGCAACAGCAAGACAGCCGCTGAAATTATTTGCACAAGAGCTATTCCATTTTCTTTGGATTGGCAATACAACGGCATTCCATAGTGTTGCGGGTATCTATGAGCGGCGATGATCACTTACCATCATGCGCCTCGCTTGCTTGTTTGCGTTACCTAAGTACCTATAGCAATAGCTATGATATCACATTTCTACATTTTGTGGAATCATGGACTACTTATACCGCTGTTTCATCGTCCGATGTTGACCTTGACTTATAAAATCATGTTGTCAAGCCCCCAACGGCTTCGAGAAACCGGCTTTTTACCTTATTAACATACCGACTATCTAAGTTTATAACCATTTTATAACCGACTCCGCTGCTATCAGTACGCCGCAAACAGTCGCCGGGTCAACCCCACAATATAAGTTTAGCAAAGTAAAAACCTCTCAGTCTATTTAAAATGGAAGGGGAATCCAAACCCAACGATTTTCCTATTGAAAATCTACCTTACGGTGTTTTTACTTCGCCGGTGAACGTAAGTATTTGATTTAGAATTCGGAATGTAACCTATTCATTTCTCATTGTTTTCTTGTCAAGTACGTATAATACGATTCAATTAGAAAGTCGCCAAAGCAAATAATGCCGAATGCAGTCAAAGTCCTTCTTCATTTAGTCGTATTATTGGATCGTTTGTTTTATTGCAGGAAACAGAAAAACACATCGGAGTAGCATACGGAGAGTCCGTTCTGGATCTGAACCACATAGCTCACTATTTCGACGGGCCGCTTTTAAAAGACAAACAACATGTTTTTAAGGTATAGTTCCTGTAATATAATAAAAGTCAAGTTAGTAGTAGTTATCTATGTTACAAGTATGCAAATCAGATGTTTACGATTTGCACGAGATTCCGAGGTTTGAGCTTATTACTAATAGTAATTTACTATTGCCTTCCCTATTGCGTAATAAATTGCAATCGGCACTGACCCGGAGGGGACTATTTCACGAAACTAAAAGTTAGTAACAATTCTTTCAATTTTAAACTGGCAACTTATGTTGTAGGTACTTGCACATTTTACCGCTGTTATTGTCATTTCATTCTCTTATCATTCTGTCTTGTAGGTATTGTAAAAAGATTAAAATGAAAATGAAAAATCGTTAGATCGCTTAAAATATGCTTTTACTTTTTCAGCAAGAATCTCTCAATGCCTTTATGGCCCTCACGAGAGCCCACTGGATCGAGGCCAGGGAAACTATTCAAAGGCTCATCAGAAATGAAACCATTCACAGAGCTTCAGATGTTAAACGGTAAATATTTAACACATTTCATTGAAGCTACAAAATAAAAATGCATACGTAAATCAATATTTAAAAGCTGCCATAAGTGATACATACTATGAACAAACGTCACCTTCCTTTTGGTCTCCGCTTCGCCACAGTGAGTAAAATAACCGAAATGTGAGCAGGATTTGAAGTTGCGTTTATTTCCATCTTAATTTGCTAAGATAATATATAATAAACATAAAAAAGTACATGAATTATATTGAACAAAAAAAAACTGATTTCATTTTGCCCTTTATTAAATGAAGTTCAATTCAACTTTAAACGCAGACGTCAGACAGCACCTTATAAGGTAAAAAACCCAATTAATGTAGGTAGTGCTTCATCCGTGATGGAAATCGAAAATATCAATGTTTTCATATTACAGGCCTTTGATCCAAAGAAAGTTTATCACAATGCATTTGCCCGTTCACATCGGTGACTACACGGACTTTTACTCGTCCATTCAACACGCTACTAACGTCGGCATTATGTTCCGAAGCAAGGAAAACGCGCTCATGCCAAACTGGTGAGTTTTTCTCATGACACAAATCTGTTCATGTGGATTTTAGTGAGTGACTTATGAAATCATATTTGATGGATAACTTTCGTGTGACTGTTAAGATTTTTTGTAAACATGCAAAGACACAAAGGAGTAGCTACGGTGGTCCCTTGAGGGCTTTACCTCCCAAATCTCGGACTATAATTGTGTATGTGAGATTAGGAGTTCTTGATAGTGCCTTGTCTCGCCGGAAAAACACCAGTTTTTTGGAGTTCGCTCTAGTTTTTGAAAATAGCTTGAAAATACAATTCCATAAAGTAAGTATTACATAACAATTACATATTTTTTCAGGAAACACCTGCCAGTTGGCTACCATGGGCGTTCAAGCTCCATTGTTGTGTCGGGAACGCCTATCACAAGACCTTACGGACAAACTTTGCCTGTTGAAGGTAGATATTAATATCGATTTTGAGAATCCTAAGTGCCATCTATACTCTTACGAGTTATGGGCATCCCAATTCCCTAAATCTTACAATCCTTTTACATATTACCATAATAAATCCATTAATCCTTTTTTTATATTACCATATCTCTCAAAGTCTGATTCCATTCCACATATGGGAGTTGATAATAATACATTGCTTTGATTGTTCTTCTTCTACATACAAGTCCCACCATGGCTTTTATGTTACAACCTCTTTCTCGTTTACAAATATATTTATGTACCACGCTTTTATAATATTTGACGATGAGGTATCTTTCAGGCGCAGCGCCACACTTCGGCCCCTGCCGCTTAATGGACTTTGAACTAGAAATGGGCTGCTTCGTTGGTGGCCCTCCTACTGCGCTTGGGCAACGGGTAACAGCCAAGGAGGCTGAAGACAGGATCTTCGGTTTTGTGCTGTTGAATGATTGGAGTGGTAAGAAATTTTAAAAGCTGATAATCGACGTCATGCATAATAAATAGTAAATCCAGTGATAGTCATTTAATTATGAAAAATTTACATACTTTATGTACGTACAAAAAAAAGATCTAAATGTCCTAAACTGACCATCTGTACTGCGTGTTGTTTAGCTATATTTTAAACAGATACTTTTGTGTGTCACTATGGTGAAATAAAGAAATGCTATAGTTCCAGTCCCACTGTTACAAAGTACACGTTACGTACGGCACGGAAGGTATGTACGTTAGGTATAGAATACAGAGTAAGACAGTAATTCACCTTTCAAAGGTCATTAGCAATGAATTAATTTAAACGGCCATCGTAACTGTTTTCTGAAATCATATAAACTTTGAATGACCATCAAGACCTGCGTTTCTATTTCTAAGGTTAATATTTTATCTTTCAGCACGCGATATCCAAAAATGGGAGTACGTTCCTCTGGGTCCGTTTACCGCTAAGAACCTTGGCACCACCATCTCGCCCTGGATCGTCACCGTGGAGGCACTTCGACCCTTCATCGTGGACAACTACCCACAGGACCCAGCGCCATTTCCCTATCTCAAACACGATGACAAGTTTAATTTCGATGTGAAATTAGAAGTGGATTTAAAACGTTAGTAAGACATTCTTGGCCTAGAGGCATAAACGGTCCATTTGCAGTTGTAAATTGCTAAGTATCAACAGTCTGATTTCTTGTGATATGTAGTTGAGTTGTGCAATGTTGCCATTACAGACGAGATTTTTTAACTAAGCTTTACGGAACAAACCCTTATTGTTTGATTCTTAGGGTTTTCTAAACTGTATAATAGAAAATTAATCGCTGTCTTATTCATTTTAATGTTAGGTTTATGTTAATTTGTAACAATAGTGATGATTGAAGTCACTTTAGAAAGGCTTTTATTTTTTTGTTTTTGAAGTGATTTCTTACATAGTGCAAGTCAATATTTCATATAATTCGAATTTTTAGCGGAAAAGTCCCTCAACTACACCACGATCAGCCGCTCGAACTTCAAGCACATGTATTGGACAGTGAAGCAGCAGCTGGCGCAGCAGACTGTCACCGGCTGCAATCTGAACCCTGGAGACCTGCTCGGTTCTGGAACCATCAGCGGAGATGTACGTACTACCTACACCGCAGAGACGGTTCAAGCACTTGTAACCCTTAAACATGACCAACTTTTGAGTGAATCGTCTTGTGCAGTTAAACTGATCAACTATGGTACAAACTAAAAAGCACTGAAAATTGATCGTGTAAGCGTTATATTGTGTTTGCATTGTCACATTAGCGGCATCATATTAATTTTATTAAATATTCATCACCAAAAATTTATTTTCATCTTCAATTCTAAAACGCATTTATGTTATTTAACATTTTTAGAAATGTGGTTGGGAGCTTTGAGCCTATCCGATTATCAGCCTACCCGATATTACCATATAAGAGATATTTTAATCTTCTTCCAGACTCCTGACTCCTACGGTAGCATGCTGGAGTTATCATGGAAGGGTACTAAGCCACTTCGTCTACATAACGGCGAGGAACGCAAGTTCCTTCAAGATGGTGACACTGTTGTACTACGCGGGTATTGCGATAATGGCAGCCTCAGGATCGGGTTCGGTAGCTGTGAGGGCAAACTGTTGCCTGCTGTGCCTTTTGAAGAATAGAAAGTAGTATACCTTTTACCCTGACATATGGCCACAAAATTTATTACTACCCGGAACGTCGATTACTGCGGCTACAAGTGGGGATCACGTCTACCTTGCATTATAGTATGTGATCCGCAGTCAAAGGCCATAGCCGTGTGAACCTAACACTAAATGCAACAACGATTGATTTTTTTTAAACGACTGTGTTTAGAACAGTGGTTTCCTATCAGTGGTACGCGTACACGAGTGAAGTCATTATGGTAATTCTGGTACTAAGTTTTTATGGAGCGTGATGATTTCTACATACTTTTGACTGGATCAGTTTTGCAGTATAAGTCCCATAATAAAATAATTTAAGCATGCCAGTAGTTTTAAATTGTTTTTAATTCGCCTTAGCATCCAACAAATGTTTGTTTTTTTCATAACAATATTGGGTTTTATGTCTATGCCATAAATGTGCATTTAGCCAGATTTATTTTTTGTGCATGTTCCCTATTGTAAATAATAGGTTCGTGAAATTGGCCCCAGAATATCCCAACACATAAAAGTACTTTTTGTATTTATCTTTATTTTAATAAATTTATACTCAAACTTGTGATTTATTTATTTCATTCCTTAAAGCGATAAGTAAACTAATTTGCCATTAAAAGGACAGCGAAAAGATTGTGCCAACATGCCAACGTCGAATATGAATCGTAATTGGAAATTAAAAAAAAACGAATATGTCAGTCAAACGTCAATATTGATTAAAAAAAAATTAGTTGACAACAGTGTGACCATATGTGGCAGGATCCTGCCTTTTTGGCAAGTTTAGCCCTTCATTTTGACTTCTGGCAGGATCGGTTGAAGTTTTCAAAATCTGGCAGTTTGTGGCAGGATTGCAATATAAGCTGGCACGTTTGGCAGTATAGCCTTAGACTGGGTTCACAGTAAGCATTTGCGAGCGATAAAAACGCAAAAACGTGGCCATTGCCCAACCAGAGACAGCCATTGCCGCGTTTTTCCATTTTTATCGCTCATAAACTCTGATTGTAAACCCAGTCTTAAAGGAGCTTAGCCATAAGAGTTTGGCTTTGGCAGGATTTGTCAGTTTTCTAGCCTAAGTAGGGCAGGATCTCTAATTTGAAGTTGGTCACACTGGTTGACAATTAAAAAACTACGGCGGTTCTGTTGTTTTACTTGTTTTTGTTTGTTTTACTAAGAACAACAAATGAAAACGGAAGATAGTCGAAGAATGGTTAAATAACTGTTACTTATATTACACAATGGTTGCATATTGTTGTGTGAAAGGTTGCACTAATAACAGCAGCAACAAAAAGAAGGATCCAAACGATATTACATCGTTTCACGCGTAAGTAAAATATACAGATTTAAATTTTACAGTTCTATGAAAATAAATAAGGCCTTTAAAGGTCCGTTTTGATACATAAAAATTGCGGCCAGTAAGCCAGTTTGTAAGCCACTGTGCAAAAAGTTTTGCAACTTTTGTATTGACAGTTTAACGCTGGTTTACATTATTTTCAGTAAAGTAAAGTGCGTTTTATTAGAATGATATTAGGTATAATTTGTGATTTAAGTATGTGACATTTTCTACTTGCTTTTCAATCAAAATGAAAAGTGTGTGAATATTTTTTTAATTAACACCCTTCTTTTATTCTTATAATTCAACAAGACTTAAGTACACCTGAATATACAACTAAGGACTTCTAAAACACAAAAATTAAAACTGGCCTTTAAACTATGGTACAAGTAAAAAAAAAACAATATTTGAATACATCATAGAACACTTGTAGCTTTCCAACAAACATTGACTTGAAGCAGAAGTGGGTCCGAGCTATTGGTAGACCGAACTGGGCGCCCCCCAGTTATGCTCGTGTGTGTAGCGCACACTTCAGCTATGAACAGATAAATCACGATGGACGGAGGATACGGATTAAGGATGATGCTGTACCAGTTAAGGATTTACCTGTAAGTTAGCTTTGTATGAATTTTGAACACACGATAACTTTTAATTTAAGTAAGGCAAGGTACTTGGTTTTCAGCTGTATTTGTTACGTATTTTCTTTTTCGTATTCAATAAAAAGCATTTGCATTGTTCTAAGATTTCTACTTACAATGTTTCTATCATCTCATTTCTCACACTAGAGTGAGATTATTACAAAATGGTGGCTAGAATTTTTTGATTTTTGTACTAACCTAGTAACTAGACCTGCCTCCTTTTCTTGTCACAGTTCTTAGAAAATCGTAATAATTTGCTTATGTGTATCACAAATTACTAGGCCCCTCTCAAACTCATAAAATATTACATAATTTTTACAATATACAACAAAATATAAGGATATCAGATATCATAATAGCTTTTTTAAAAATCAACTCTCCATTTACAATGATGGACATTTTAGTATTGGTCCATTACAGGCCAACTCCAATTTCGAGGCGTCTGAAGTGGAGGTGTGCCGGTTCTGTCTGGTTGCTGACCTTCGGCTGTACAGCCTCCAGAGCGGAGTGCACAGGGTCTACATGGAGTCTCTTTTAGGGTATAATGTGAGTCTATAAATCAAGTTCAGCATTATCGTCAGCACGATCGCCACTATTGTCCCGTGAAAGGGAGAAACATACAAAATAATTGTCACTTTTAATTCCAGGAGAACTGCACCATTGAGGGTTTACCACAATTTGTGTGTTATATCTGTGCTGCACATCTTAGGAAATGCTATAATCTAATAGAGAAGAGTATGATAGCACAGGCAACTTTACTTGACATATTTGCTCATAATGGGAAGGTAAGATTATAGTAAACTACAGAATATATAAAAGCATATAGAATGGCCAAACCCTATCATATTCAGATACTGCATCCCCTTATGCCCACCCCTTAGATTGACAGAAAACTGACAAGTTTTACTAGAGAGCCTACAAAATATAGGCACTTGTACAAACATCATCTTGTTCTCATTTTATTATAAAGTGCGGGACACAGTTCCAAAAAATGCCATAGCTTCCAAATAAATGGGGCTTTTTGGACAGGCCTGTCGTTTAGAACTGGTTATAATGTTATTGTGTTTGTTTTCTCTTTATTACTTGTGCAACTCAACTGCCGCAATAATACATTGCCTTACTTTATTGCTTGCACATGCAGGATGTCTAGTCTATTATAAAGTTTATGGTAGGTAATATTTACCTATTCGATATTAGATAATATCTAATGCTGTGACATTTCAGATAACAAAAAATCTCATCAAATTGAAAAGCAGGCAAGAACTTAATTTAATATCATCATTAAGCATTAATGAAGTTGATACAAATATTAAAGTTGATTACAAAGACAAAGACAGTACAGAATTTGTAAATATTGATGACACTTCAAATGATACTAAGGACAGTAGCAGCAAAACTATAGTTAATTTTGTTAGTATTCCTAAAGTAGAAGTCATAGCTTTTGCACAACCAGAAGAAATACATACAAATGAAATAGATGACTATGACTTAATGAATACTAGTTTTAATGAGGACAATGATGACATTGATGACAAATTTGGTTACAAATCTGAGGGTTCCAATGATAAAATTAATGGTTCTGAAGACTTAAGGGCAAATAATGATTTAAAACCTGAAATAGTTAAGATTGTCCATGAAGAAGAAGTAAGTAAAACTAATAGTAGAAATATGCGTAAGTTTAATCTTGAAAGATTATTAAAGTGTATTTTTGTGTATTTAGGAAGCTGAAACTTGTAGAAGTACAAGAAAGAAGACAAAGGCAAGTAAAAAAGGATTGACGCCGGACGAGGTCAGCATGCAGAAGTATTTTACGATTGTTAAGTTAACAGTAAGTCAATATAAATAGTGAAGTCATTAAAGCTATTTTTGTAGTTACATAGAGTTACAAAGAGAAGAACCACTTAAAGCTGCCTCTTATGAAACGTTCAGCTGTCCAAATGGTGTTGTCGACTTCCAACGTCGACTAAACTTAAAACTAAACATGTCATTCCTAAATACAACTTTATCTTTTAACAACTAATTTAAAGTGTACTCTGCAAATTTTACAACATTTCTTTGTAAATGTTTCAGTTTAATATTTTTTATTATATTATTATTGAATTGTGGTGTCACAAATGATGACAGTATTTTTATCCCCAGCCAGAGCAACAAATAGAAGAATGGAACAGAAGCAAAGGAAGTACAGAGCTCAACAGTGAGTCCTTGAGATGTCAGAGCTGTTCCAAAACGTTTGCACATCGCAACACCTATCAACTGCATATTAGTAGGCACGAGCCAGTAAGTAGTATTATTCAAAACACAAAAATCAAAATATCCTTATTGCATGTGGGTACAGTCAAGGAATTTAATTCCCTGCCCATTTCGTTTAAATGTCGTCTGATATTTGCAATGCATTAAGTTCAATATGTCAAACTAACGTCTTGCTCTAGTTAGCTCTTATGGTGACAGTTTGCTATATGATATTGAACCTTAGGTGGGTTGGAAATTAAATTCCTTGACTGTACATAAGGTGATAATTTATAAAAAGCGCCATAGAAGCCTTCTAGAGGCGTACAATATTCCCTCCAGTTTAAAATACACAATTAATTAAAAAAAAAAAATCCAATGTATAGAATGACGAGTTGGAATATAAGACATTATTATTAAAAAAAATAGATTAAATTGTGTTACTGTGTTGCTAACTTAGCCATAATAAACTAGATTTCCGAAATAAACGTTAAATTAATTATAAAATATCGTCTAGTTAACCTGCACTTGAATTATAGTAGTATAGTTAAATACTGTCTAACCTGCCAATAACTTATTTTGATGTTTAATCGTCAGTTTGGTGACGAGTTCATGCCTCGTCAAGTAAATTTCTTTCTAGTTTCCTAACTATAGAAGAATATATGTAAGACCCAATATTTGAGACTTGTCCATTGATGTGTATAGTGATGAGGCTAAGGCGTGGCGATTAACGTATCTACCGATTACTAAGGGTAGCAGATTATTGCAATCGATTATAGTGACGATTTAAAAAAATATTTTTATCTGAGTTAAGGCGATAGAACTTCGTGCAGGTTCCGCCCGGACTGGTACCATAATCTGATATTGTTTCGTTCAAAAATCTATGCTTTGAAAATTCAAAATTCGATGAATAAAACCATTTCTCTCTTTTTAGTGAGTCTGGTTGTTTATCTAAGTTACACGGTTATGTCAATTGCTCATCACCCTTTACAAAATATTGCTTTTCCCAATGCAGGGACGTTAATTCTTGAGGAGTTCTCCTGGAGTGCGATTTTTGAATCTCACCGGGTGGCTAAAGCTCATCAACAAACTGGCCGTTTTCCATAGAGATTCGGCCATTTTTGTGAGCTTTAGTCATCTGATGAGATTCAAAAATTGCACCTCTTCACCATCAGCCTCACTTGACCAAATGCATTGCAATTAGCATAAATTGCTTAGCAACTATATTAAAATAGCCACGCGTATCGCCACCCGTGAAATACCTACTTATTTTTGAGTAGTTTCAGAGGCCGTCTGTATTCACTATCAGTTCCAGTTTTCCGAGGACAAAAGTACAAGTTACTATAAAAAAAATATCCAAATCGCTACAGGTGTGCATTTTTTAAAGATTTCCCTCGATTTCTCCAGGATCCCACCACCAGATCGTGACCTGATGACAATGGAACCAACTTGGAAGTATACCCTTTCAATCAAAACAAGAATTTTTCAAATCGGTCCAGCCGTCTTCGAGTAATTGCGAAACATATTGCTCATTTTTTTTGAAGTCGGTTAAAAAGGGCATGTTCTTAGCCATAGGGAGTTTGGTTCATTTTAATGTTTGATTTAATGATTTGATATCTTTTTGATTTTGTAATAAATTAATCGATTTCAACAAATTTACGAAAATTTCATTTGAATCGAAACGAAGAACTTGGTCACTACACTAAGTTTAAGAAAAAAAAGACTTAATATGTAACTGTTTACGTGTTGAATTTTTAGTATGAAATACTTTATTATTACGATAGAAATAAATGTAATAACCACTTAGTTGCACCTTAAAAGAGCATATACATAGCTTTAAGGTATCTGTGAAGCTCAAAAGCTGTTGAATATTTTATTTATAATTTCAATGGATAATGCACATTTACATTATATGGGTGTTGTCATGTGTCAAATGATGGGTCTTACATATATACTTCTGTAATAGTTTGTAAACCAATTTGAAAATTTCGTGTTTCTATCTTCGACAGTTTAGACTGGCCGTCGTCTGTCAGTTGTCTGTCAGTAATGGAACGTTTTTACCAAGTTTTTACGCAAATTTTACGTGTATAGTTTAGTTTATTCAGTCAATATAAAATTACATTATAAATTGCACTGCATGTCAATTAGGTACACGAATTTATACTGAGATCGTCAAAATTATAAAATATAGTTATAAAAACTAAATTAAAATCAACAAAAAAATATTTATAACACCATATTTGATTTGATATAGGTTCGAAGGTACACTAATTCCTGTTTTTGTTCTCAGAGTCGTGGTAAAGCCGAGTGCCCCGTGTGCAAGCTTCGGTTCAAAAACGAAGTGCTGGCGAGGTCTCACGGCAACCGAACGCACGGAAAGAAGTTTTACTGCAAGACCTGCCCTAAGGCTTTTAATAACGTGTACGGTTTTATTTCTTAGCAACAGATGTTTCTATAGTATTTACAAAAATTAGTATACAATCGCGTCGCTCCAGATATGCAATGTGCAAGCGCGGCAGCAATATATTTGTGCGGGAATGGCAAACGCGTAATGATGACTTTAACATTGTACGAAGATTCCTTTAAATTTTTGTAACCGAGATTTCTTTCGTTTTTTATTTCTAAATGTTTAAACATTCAAATTATTAAATTAAAATTTGCACAATGAAAGAAGAAGAAGAAGACGCACATTGAAAAATTCGCAGGGTATGGTAGCGGTAATGTGGCGAAACTGGCAAACGCAAGGCACGGAATTCTGATGTTGCAGGTTCAAGACCTGCCACTACCCAAATTTTTCTTTGTGTTGTCATTACATAGCATTTTAATTTAAAGAATCTTTGTTCCGGCCGTACTGCAATATTCAAAAACGTGATAGTTTAAGGCAGCAGTCGGCAACCCGCGGCTTTCCTTGCGGCCCGTACCTGTTTTGTAAATGAAAGACGTATATACCTAAACCAATAATATCGCCAATATAGATGCTACTTATCATTATTATTGAATAAGTGCGGGCCCGCCTTCACTTCATTTTGCCCTATGTGGCCTTTGCCTGTCAAAAGGTTGCTGACCGCTGGTTAGCTGAGGTATGAGGTACCCAGGCCCCTGTTATCCATTGAGCACTGGGCAAATGGCCAGGGTCCCATGATCCATGGGCCTCTTAGCTTTATTCCTCTTGTCTGTTAACAAAATAGTCTTCTACCATGTCATAGTCACAAGGGGCCCCATCAGGGTGACCAACCCTGTGTGCTCATTTTACAGGACATGTGATCTCAAATATAGGATTCGTGGGATAAATACGGGACAGCGCGTTTATAGTATGGCATGGTCCTGTATTTGTCTTATTAAAATACAGGAAAAGGCAAAAATGATAGCTGAAAAACGGGACGTCCTGTTAAATACAGGATAGTTGGCCACCCTAGGCCCCATTATCCTGGAGTGCCCAGGGCCCCTAGTAGTCAGGGCCCCTGGAGGTACCCGGCGGCACAGTATGGTTACGTATGTACCGCTCCGTACCGAAACCACAACCACCCTATTGCCCGTATACAAACGTCACTTTGCTCCTGTAAAGACTACGGGTTTGTATAGCATTGGCCGCTGGCGGTCTAGTCTTGGCGAAACTTATAAATTTGAAAAATCCACGCTCTTCAGTTTAAGGTTAAAAATCATTTCAGCGGGGTGGCGAAGAAGCATCACAAATGGCATACAGGGCACGTGTACAAGTGCCAGGAGTGCGGGTTCGCGAGCGCGCACGTGTCGGCGCTGGGCGCGCACGCGCGCTCGCAGCACGCCGCGCGGCACGCGTGCGCGCGCTGCGGACGCGCATTCGTCAGCGCGCGCGGCCTGGCGCTGCACGCCGCCACTGTGCACCGACATGCGCCTGTGAGTACCTATCAATGATATTATAATGCATGGATGTACAGTGTCATACTAAATGTCAGCAGAAAAACGGCACGACATAAGAATACAGGTTGACGCCAATGTTACAAATGCAAATTATTAGTTTACCATTTATAGTCTTTGGATTTACAACTTTACGTCTAACTGCATAAAATAATAATTTATTGAGTTTCGTTACAAATAGGTTTTTTTTACAAAATAATAGTATTGACAGCAGCGCCGTCGGTCCGACAGACTGACAGCGCGAGCGATTGTCGATTTAGTCTTCTTTTTAGCCTCCTTTGATAGGCCATTTTTTAAACACTGACTAGAAGTCCATATTACTTATAGGTCAGTGGTACCTATGTATACATATGAGACATACCTAACCTTTGCTCTAAAGGGTTATGGACCTATTTATGTATGTCGAACTTTTATAACATAACATTACAAGAAAAAAAATAACATGTACAAAGACGCAGTCATTACGTCAGGGCAGGGGTGGGCAAATTACGGCCCGTGAACGTGGGGCCAGCAGTAAGCTAAGATAAATCACGAAAAAATTATATTGCAGTCAAAAATTCAATAACTTGACCCCCTTGACTTGAAATTCTGTTTGTAATTTTTTTGACATTCATTTTAAAGTGCTTCCTGTAAGTCTAATCTTACTAAAAATACTTTGACTTTGACATAAAGATCTTATATTTATGAATTAAGTATCAAATTGTAGGATGAAGAAGAAAGCCTACAGTATCAGTGTCAGCAGTGCGATCTTAACTTCAAAACGGAAGGCGCGAGGCGAGTCCACATTCTGACCTCAAAACAACACAAGAAAAAGACAGGTTTATGGTAAGTTGTTGCTAATTATTATAGCATCACCGTAACAGTACAGTGTGCTAGTACAGTCAGAAGTAGCTAAACACTTGAGAACCTTGTAAGATGTAGCAACGTATGAAATGACAGTTGGTCGAATTTGTCACATTACTGACAGCTACAAGGTACTAAAATGTTCAGCTAAATCTGAGGCTGACCGTACCTACCATCTGTCATAGTAAACTGTTTCCACAGCGACGCCACACCGCAAGACGCGAGCCTGAAGAATACCTGCAACAAGTGCGGTGTCGAGTTCCCTTCGCTCAAGGAGCTCATCGAGCACGGCAAGGCGGAGCACAACCGAGGGAAACGGAAGAAAACCAGCTGGAGCCTGCCCGACGACTCGTACCCGATGCCGTGCGAGCATGTGAGTCTGGCCCTGGTAGCATCAGCCGGTTTTAACAGCTTACTACTACTGTTTTTTCCTTGCAAACTTAACGACGTATGACTATCAGGTACACACTTGTTTCCCTTATCGCGTTCGCGTACCGCTCGCGTGATTAATACCGTCCTGAGTGTAATGGCGACGACGATGCACACTCGTATCATAACGTACTATTATGTGATATGACCATAGATTAACGTTTGCTGGTCTGCGCAGTGCGGCGTATCGATAGGCAGCCGCGCGCTGCACTGGCGGCACGTGGCGCGCGCGCACCCCGCCGCGCGCCGCTCCTACCGCGCCGTCGTCACCGCCGTCTGCCACGCCTGCGGGAAGGGCTTCCAGGTACCGCCGGCCGCCACACAGTGTCTGCTGCCTGTGCAGTGCCGCGTGGCGCGCGTAGAAATTTGATGCCAGGGGGGTTCCACTCCGCACTGTAGGTGCGCTCGCCGCATTACCTATGGCACAGGTTAATCGCAGTAGGTTGCCGGCTTGCCGCGCGCGCGCGCTCACTCTGTGTCGCGCGTTGTGATAGTATTACAGTAAGCAGCCCAACCCTAGCGGTGCGCCAGGGCATCGCGGGTGGAAGGCGGGCGCGGGCGGCGCCTACCTTTTGACGCATGCCGCCTTTCGAATGTTTATGAAGTAATACGAACTTTTGTGCCTGATCATAAAGTTGGAATTCATTTAATGGTGGTCGAAAAAGAGAAGTTTCTGTCCGTTAGTACTATTATTTATTCTGTGATCTGGCGCCCCCTGAAATCGCCATCCGGGGCGAGTGACCAGTTCCTGCCCCCTAAATCCAGTTCTGCTCATTTTTAAAGTCGTGCTATGGTGGTGTGGTCGTCAGAACGCGACGAAGCTGCGCCTGCACCTGCTGCGGCACGCGGCGCCGCGCGTGGCGTGCGCGCAGTGCCCGCGGCTGTTCCACGACAAGTACGCGCTGGCGCGCCACGCCGCCGCGCACCGCGCCGCGCGCCCGCACGCCTGCCGCGCCTGCCCGCGCGCCTTCAAGCAGCGGGGCAACCTCGCCAGGCACTCCCGGGTATGGTTGGCGAGAACTCGTTAGCCGCCGTTATTTTTTTTATGAAATAGGAAGGCAAACAAGCGAGCGGGTCACCTGATGGTTAGCGATTGCCGCCTATAGACACCCGCGACACCAAAGAGATTGCAGATGCGTTGCCAACCCAGAGGGCTGAGATGAAATACCTCTTGGGCCAGTGATTACACCGGCTGTCTTGCTCTCCACTCCGAAACGCAAGCACTGCTGCTTAGCGGCTGGATTAGCTAGCAAGATGGTGGTAGCTATCCGGACGGGCCTTGCACAAGGTTATTTAACCAAATATCTGGTTAGCCACCGATATAATGCGGTTAATAACGGTTAAAGACCGGGCCACACCGAATGAGTCTGCGACATGACTTCAGCTCACTTCGTAAAGCCGCGTTACTTGCACGCAATGGATGCGATGTGGCTCTCAACGTATGATGCCATACTTTACAACCGTCCTGTCTTGGGCATGTGTCTCTGGAGCCGCGCTGAATACGAATCCAGTGTAGCCGGACCTTAATCATCCGACTGCGACCTAAAAACAGAGTACTCTTATTGTTGTTTCTTTTAAAACGATTAACGTGACTATAATATTAATAATACAAACTAAAACTATAAAAAACGGCCAAGTGCGAGTCGTACATACAATCGAAAACTATAACCCTCCCTTCTGCCTGTAGTCGGGAAAAATGCGGTTAATTATCCGTTAATAATTTTTAGCTGTCGTATAGAAATCGAAAAGATTTCGGTAGATATGACAATTGTAGACGGCGGTAAAAATGTATTAGTCTATACTTGGAAAATGCGTAATCTGCCCCTCTAGCACACTAGCGTTTATCGCTGACATAAAGCATTCGTCCCTTTCGCACACGCTTACTGGTTAGAACGGGATAAATGCTTTATGTCATCGATAAAAGCTAGCGTGCTAGGCCCCCTGCTACTGCCAATGTCTTCTAAGATAAATAATCTTGCAGGTGCACACAGGCGTGACCCCGTACGAGTGCTCCCTGTGCGGCAAGAAGTTCAAATACTCGACAAGCATGAACTTGCACGTGCGCACCGTGCACTACAAGCTGCCGCATCCGCCGCGCAAGAAAAAGCCCATACAGCAGGACGAAGCTCTTGGATAGGGCTAATAAATACTGATTATTACTTGACCATTTTATTCTTTCACGTGTTTTATTACTTTCCTAGTAAATGCCTCTGGGAAACGAGCAATGTTCGTGGTAAAACCAATAAGGTGGATTCACAATGCAAAGCAGCAAACGATAAAATGCGGCAATTTATCGCGTGCGATACTTTTCGACTAAGAAGCTTGCTTCTACCAATTAGTGATAACGATAGCGAATCCTTTTCGCATCCACAAATGATTGGAAAGGGATATATGCGTTTCTAACCACTACGCGTAACTGGTCTAAAAGTCGATTGCATTAAAATACTTCAGTGGCCCGTTTCACTAAGCTACAAGTTACAATTTTACAAGTCTAAACCGGCAACATTGGTCAATAATGACCAATGGCAATGGGCATAATGACCAATGTTGCCGGTTTAGACTTGTAAAATTGTAACTTGTAGCTTAGTGAAACGGGCCACAGATGAACCAATTAATTGTGAGCGTTTAAAATGGTAACTAGGACAACTTCACTATTTTGAGAGTGGCAACATCGTTTCCTTTTGCCTTGACTTTTAAAAACGTGAATTGTATTGTCATTTCGCTAAACACCATTTTCGTGCATTTTCCCTGTTTTTCTTCGAGTTTCTGTTCTGTTATACTAAGAAGAGAACTCAACACGGCTTTAATTAATTACTTTTCTAGTGCGTAATTGAAGAAAGACTAAATTTAAAACTAAGTAGAGTAGATAGGAGATTTAATTTAGAGCACGCGGATTCACGCACCAGTCGTCACAATGGACAATCCCAATGAAAGCAATAATAAAAATGTGTCTTTAAGTTTGATCGCGGAATACGGCGCTTCGGACTCGGACTCGGACGACACAGAGACTCGATCTAATCACACGGGCAACGATTCGGATGCTACCGAAGCGGAACTTAGTGAAATGGTGTTGAAGAATAACATTATAAATGCTTGTGCTCACGGACCGTTGTCGCGGCCTTCCGCGCGAGAGGAGGTAGAAAAGTCGCGGCACATGATCATAGACAGTTCGGAGAGTGGTGTAGTGGAATATGAGGTGACCGAGTATCGTGAGGACAGTGATTCAGACTCAAGTTCGTCAAGTGACTCGAGCGACAGCGATGTGGACTCCGTCAAGGATATCCTTGAAGAGCTGTCGAGCAGGTAGGATGGGTACATTTACATTCAATGCAATGGTAATGCTAGTGTTTGTGGTAAGTCTACTGAAAACAATGTTATGTAAACATCCTAAAAACAGTTGCATGTATATGACAATGTGTATGTGGGCTGTTAGCTCCATCACAGGAATGTAACAGATGAATTCATGAGTTTTGCAGTTAACCACTTAAAATTTAATTTAGTTTACAATAAGGAACTTAGAAGTCCTACTTAAAAGTTTGAAACTTTATCCTTTGTACCTGTAAAGTCCTATCTTTTGTCGCAGACGTTAGCTTATATTCCTTTATAACCCATTGCAATAAAATATAGTTTGCTACCAATGCAGTATCTAAGCAAAGTAGGCAGATAGTCTGCAATAATCAAATAAATTATTTGTTTCAATTATCACACAAAACTATGACTAATCATTAATTTGGGCCATTCCTGTGATTCATGCAATCATTTATATTGTTATATTTTTACTTACAGTAAACAATATTTTGTTCTTAAGTTTCATTCCATAATGATTATACATTGCAATTAAACTAATTAACACTCAGATATGCATCTGAATAATTGGCTTAACTTCCCAAGCACAATCTTGGTGCATGTGACCAACCATTGCATAAAAAATGTTTTATTAACTAATCATTTGGGAAAATGCGCTTTTTTCTGGAACTGTAAATTATTCTGGATATATTTTAGGACCATCATGTAGAACCCTATAGTCTAGGATAAGTTTGTTTTATAAAAATCCTGTAATATTTACAGTTTGGACACAAAAGCATTTCAGCAAATGATCTATTTGTGAAATGGATCAGTTTGTAAAATGTTTTTTTTATGAAATGATGGTAAACCCTTGGTGCATTGTGTTTCTAAGCAAATAACATCTAAAACCAAAGTCCCTGAAACCACATTTAAATTATAGAATGTAATTTTTCATGCCCTCTGCAGGCCGCATGCTAACTATACTATATGACTAACATAACATTTAAGCATTTGTACATAGGCTCCATAAATGATGTGACCCATATTTGGCTAAATTTTTATAAAATAGGAAGAAAAACAAGCAAGTAGGTCTCCTGATGGTAACTGATCACCATTGCCCATATACACTTGCGAAACCAAAGAGATTATATTATTATTATACAATAAAACCCTACCTTCTACTAATTATCATGATGTCATTTATTTACATACATTTAGAAGTCCTAGAAAATTAAATAAATGTTGAAATTCATTTATCTATAAAAATCATTAGAATTAGAGCCAGTTAAAAACTTATTAGGAAACGAATTAGGTAATTCATTCACATTCGCTTTCTGTTCACATTACATAACATTATATCATCTTTTCTAGCTATTTTGATATTTATCAGAATATCAGTTTGTTTTCCTGGTTAGTCATTGTAAATACCCCACTTGTTTTTCTTTTGTTTATTTTTATACAAAGAATTGTTACACTTTGAACCCTTGTATTGCAGTTTCTGAAGCAATATCTGGCAATAAGAAGAGTGATTAACAAATCTTAACTCTACAGTCCATTCAGTTTCCATTGCAAATAAAATCTGGTAATAATTTAAAGTATTTTTGTGGATGTGGGCTAAAATCAGGTTTGGCAAAAGTTAATTATTTCAAACAAAAACTGACATTGAACCAATGACTAAATTAACACTTTGTGACCAAGGTTCTTCCTTACAAATCAGTTTGTATTGCAACCACACTTCACTAAACACTTCTGGGTTTTGTTTGATTTTCTAATTGCAAATTAAACGAGCCGTGGTCTTACGCCTTTCAAGTAATGTACAACTATGTATGGGATAACTTGAAATTTTATCTCACAGATAGCACCAAAGGTAGTAAAACCTTAAGATCAAAAACGCAGTTACCGTAAAAACTAAACACATTGAAGCTGAGGTTGCGGATTCAAGTTCTGCCAGGTTTTTTTTAATAATCGGTTCTATAATTTTTTAATAATAGGAATGTTCTGCATTAAAAATAAAACAATTTTAAGAATTTTGACGACTATATCTGTCATTGGTGTTAAAACTAAAGTGCCTGAAATATCCGGTTTTGTTGCTGAAAAGTAATTTATTACAGAACCCAGATTTTTTTTCTTTTTTTTTCTTTTTTGCAGCAACTGATTTTTTTAGCATTTATCTAATTCCACATTTATCTGGATTAAAATCTTGCACTTGTTTCGATAAACTCGAAGCGGCGCCCCGGCAGACCGAGAAGGCGATGGAGGGATGGATTAGATCTCTTCTTAAAGCACTAGCGCTGGTAGCAACGGACCGGGAGCAGTGGAAGCGTTGGCGGGAGGCCTTTTCTCAGCACTGGCACACCATAGGCTCATAATATTTTTCTTTATCTCTTCTTAATATAGTATAAAGTCGTTATCTGTTTCTGCGGCCCTAACATGACAACCCAGGTTTAGTTTAACCCCTCCCTGTGTCTCTGTCTAACTAATGTCATAAGAAAGGGACGCAGATAGATAAACTAAACTTGGCCAGTCATGTTAGGGCCACTGTCTGTCCATAATCTTTATAGAGTTTGTTCGGTGGGCTTCTCCATCTAAATCATGCAACGGACTTTGTTACGGTTTTCGCTGTCATTAAGAGATTTTTTACGGATTTTTTAGTAGCCGTTTCTAGTACAAATGTGTATGCGCAAATTTCCCTTCTCCACTCGATTTATGCTCAAGTTGTTTGCCTGCATATATAATACTAGCGGACGCCCGCGACTTCGTTTGCGTGGACTAAGTAGCCTATGTTCGTCAGGGATAGTGTAGCTTTCTATCTGTGAAAGAATTTTTGAAGGCGGTTCAGTAGTTTCAGAGATTACCCCCTACCATTTATACATTTCATTTTCATTTTATTTGTAAATTTCGATAGCGGCGCCCCTAATGTCTTGGCGCCTGTGTGCGCCGCACACTTCGCACACAGGGGCGGCGCGGCCCTGCCCCCTACATACAAACGAACAAAGTTTTCCTCTTTATTATATTAGTGTAGATGTAGACAATATTGTTCCGTATTGTTAAAGTGTTAATGGAATGTATCCCTCAGCGAGGAGACGGAGGCGGCGCGGCAGAAGAGCGAGGTGCCGCGCGTGCAGGGCGAGCTGGGGCTCGACGACCTGCCGCCCATCGAGGACCTCGCCATCAGCCTGCCCGCGCAGGACATGACCCGCATCGGGAGCGTCGCCAGCATCGTCGACCGATTAGGTGACCGGGGGAAAGATAGCATTATTTGTAAACTTAGGCTACTAGCATGCAGTCCGACCTAAAATTCGGTTTCGGTTTCGGCCAAAATTGGCCGAAACTTTTGCCGAAACCGAAACTGATTTCGGAAGTTGGCGTGCACGCTCGCCTAACTTCGTTTCTCGCGGCAACGCTTTGGCGGACGCTGGCGGCCCTGTTCCGGAATTGTCGTGTGCCGTTCGGATAGCTCTGTAGCAACACAACTTAGTAGAATAATGGGTAAAATGTTCCAAATTTCAGTATTTTAAGGAATTTTATACTTGACCACGTGAGTTTCGGTTTCGGTTTCGGCCGAAACTGAAGCCACGGCCGAATATTCGGTTTCGGTTTCGGCCGGAAAACCAGTTTCGGTCGGACTCTACTAGCATGCAATTATTGTACTTATAATTCAGTGTAAGATCTTGCAGGCCACACTGTGGCGCAGCTATACTTAACCTGCGACCCTCCAGGTCTGTGTTATATGGCCGACCTGAAGTTACAAAATTGTAAACCATTTTCATTTTCGCACCGTTCTAAATTTTGCGCCCATAAATAATTTTTGCTTGCGGCCCTCGACGCCATGACTGAAACGTGTTGGTGGCCCCTATAAAAAAAAAGGTTGAATATGGCTGCTGTGGTGGAACATACATGCGTGTCATTTTCTTAACAACTGACATGTTTAATGTACTAACTGTATATCGCACGCTTAGTATTAAAGTGACTCAATTCTGAATTTGATATTTCCCAAAATTAAACCCTATGTCTTTTAATTAAGGTGATATTTTGGGATGTGTATTATTCAGAAATGGGTCACTTTAATACTAAGCGTGCGATATGTCTCTTACTAGCGCAGCAGGAGCGAGACGCACTGGGTTACGTAGCGAGTTAACGCGTATCGAGAAGATTCGTGCTGGGTGCACTGATTACTAACTGGTGCATTTGTCTACAGTTATAGTCCGGGCGTTTCCTGAGACCCCCGCGATGGACCTAGACAGTGTCCTGTTCCTGGACAACGGCGCGAAGGCGCTGGGCAAGGTTTTCGACGTGTTCGGACCAGTGAGTACCTTGTACCGGATGTGAACTATTTTATCCAGACTACTAAAGTAAAGCCAATGAGATGAGGTAAAGAATGTAAACATATTTTCAGGGGTTCATAACCTTTTCATTTAAAGAAATTATAAAAAATCCTATTAGGCAGACCCCTTAAGTAGTATGGGTCTAGTTAACTGGACCCAGTAGTATTAACCCAGGGCCCCAAAAACTCATATTGTCCGCCCGTTATTATAAATGTGACAGTATGTTTGTCTGTCTGTATGTTTGCATATTCTCAAAATGACATTCAGGATGGGAAATTATATTGAGGATAGAGCTTCCTATCGTCGAAAATACAATGCTAGAAGTTGTTGTCGATACAGTAGTTGTAATCTGATTGGCTTGAAATTTGCCATACGTATGGTATGAAGACGGGCTAAAAATGCAATAAAACAATAACAATTACCAAAAAAGCTCATTCCAATGATATATTTATTAAAACACAATTTTAATGCATTTCTTTTATATGTGTGATGCATTCTCAATTTATCAAGAGTAAAACTGTGGTAAATATCCAAGAAAGTGTTAAATTATGGAATGGTTTATTATATAATTTATTCGTGGCTATGGGTACTACCAATAACTAAGTAACTCAGTGTTGCCAGATCAACATTATAAAAATCCTGAAACGCTGCTGTAAAATCGATAAACATGTGTTTTTTAAGAAAATCTGATTCAAATCTGTATAGAAGAGAATTTTTTAAGAAAATCCGGCTATTTTTTAGACCGTAATCTTCCATGGACTTCCGTATAAATACGGAAAAATACGTAAATATGGCAACACTGAAGTAACTCTTCCAAAACCATCCAAGTCAATAATTCGCCAACTTGAAAGGCTTTTTCGTGAATACGCCCTTGAGTTAATGTTTGGTGTGCTTAATTTATTTATAGAGCACGCTGCGTCAGCATGCGATGTCTGCTTACATAGTCTGGTGTCCTTGACACGGGAAGCCTGCTTTATGACTTTGTTTGTATTGTGTTTTCTTTGCCAAGTGAACGCTTAACGGATATTGTTTTAAGGGCCATTGAAATAACGATTGTTTGTTTCAACTTTTTTCCCCTTTTTGTCCTCTGTTACCGATTTTTTATCTCTCGACGTCCGTTTGACTTTGCATATTATCAGGCGCGTACGTGCACATTCTTTCAGTATGCGCATACTTAAAAATTGCACGAACACGCAAGCGTACATTGCTTATATTAAGGCCAAACGGACCTGACCTATCTTAGGGCGAGTTAAGTATACATAGGAGGGTGAATATTCGGCGTTTCAACCGCTGTCATTATGTTGCCGATAATGATGGCGGTTGAAACGCCGAATATTCATTATTTTTATCAAAATTTTGAAGAAAGGGATAGCAATTAGCATTGACATTTGTCATATACCGACGCTTTGCCGGGAGAAATGCCTGATTTGACTACACAAATTAATTCGACAATCACGATACCTTCAAAAATCTGTCAATAAGTTGCTGACAATGACGGCGGTTAAAACGCCCAATATTCGCCCAGGAGTTATATTTAGGCGGTTATACGTGAGCTATAGAGGATCTCACTATTCCTTCTAAGCTTTGTATGTTTCCTTTGAACTTGTAGCCAGTTGATGGTTGCAGAAAATAGTAGCAGCACTTTCAGATTGAATAGTTTGCTACTGCATTTCGTACAGTGAGTGATAAGATCCGGAGGCTCAAAGGGGAGGGGACTTAAAGAACAGCGACTGTTTGTTGAGGTTGCTGACCCCATGGGTGGTAGTGATCCCTCCCCATGCACGTTTTTCTCCCTTTTCCATAAAAATAATGAAACATATTAATACAAACTCACGTATTTAAAGTTGAGAATTGCTCAATGTTTCGGACCGGTCCGTGGTCCTTAATCATGAGCCCCCGCGGCGGTGGCGCGACGACGACTGCGTACCGAAGCCCTGACAGCTCGCTGCTGCCTGTCCGAAACATGTCGAACATGTCTCGACTTCAAATACGTGAGTGATCCGTTTGTTACTACGGCCGAGTCTCACGGTAGTTTTATGTTAAAAATAACTTGCGGGTGGTAGGAACTTGTGCAAGGTCCGTCCGGATCGCTACCACCATCTTGCTCGCTAATCCTGACGCTAAGCAGCAGTGCTTGCACTGTTGTGTTCCGACGTGGAGAGCAAGACAGCCGGTGTAATTACTGGCACAAGAGGTATTCCATCTTAGCCCTCTGGGTTGGCAACGCATCTGCAATCTCTTTGGTGGGTGTCTATAGGCGGTGGTGATCACTTACCATCAGGTGACTCACTTGCTTGTTTGCCTTCCTATTTCACAAAAAAATAAGTAAAGTTGTACCAGGGGGTTCCACTCCGCACTGTAGGTGTAGGTGCGCTCACCACACCACCCATGGCATAGGTTAATCGCAGTAGGTTGCCGGCCCGCCGCGCGCGCGCCCGCTCTCTCTGTGTCGCATGAGATAGTATTATAGTAAGCAGCCCAACCCTAGCGGTGCGCCAGGGCATTACGGGTGGAAGGCGGGCGCGGGCGGCGCCTTCCTTTTGACTCATGCCGCCTGGCGAATGTTTATTTAGTAATACGAACTTTTAGTATCTGATCATAAAGTTGGAATTCGTTTAATGGTGGTTGAAAAAGAGAAGTTTCTGTATGTTAGTACTATTATTTAATCTGTGGTTGTACGTTGTTGTACAGGTCACAGAGCCGCATTACTGCGTGCGGTTCAACTCGCAGGAGCACGTGAAGGAGCGCGGCGTGGCGCCCGGCATGGAGGTCTACATCGCGCCCAAGAGCCAGCACACCAACTACGTGTTCGTCACGGAGCTCATGAAGTATGTGGTCAGCCTCGGAGTAGCTGAACATTTTAGTACCTCGTCGCTGTCAGTAATGTGACAAATTCGAGCAACTCTCATTTCATACGTCACTACGACAAGGTCCTCAAGTGTTTAGCTACTTCTGAGAATAACTGTAATCGCACCTTCAGGGTGTAATCCCATGAACGTTGAGGTCACGCAAGCAAGTCACGTGTATACCGGAGTTTCGTTCGAATTTTAAAACTTCTGTTTTGTTTTGTATGGCGCTGTGTACTCGTTGCGTTACCTGTACACGTTACGGTCAACGTATTGCCAACATTTGGACAGCGTCAATAGTACTAGACTACACGCTCCGTATCATGCGATACAATACAATACATAGGTATTGACCGAGTAACGTCTTAGCATATTTGTTTACTGTTGAACATATGCGTCTCCTATAGATTTCCATGTCGTCCTAGAAGCCGCGAATTTGGTCCCGGTTGGACCTGTCGGGTATCGTACCTTTTAACTCCCTATTATCTGAATTTTAAGATAAACCATGACACAATATCAAGCTTATATCGCTGCAGTCTTATAAATAAGAAAAACGTCATTCACTTTTGGTATAGGTGGCGACACTGCTATGTGCGATGAAATGGTTAAACCTAATAACATCGATATAAGAAGACAATAGATATGCCTACTTGTTCGGATTGTCACAAGCCTAGCGTCACCACTTTGCGACGAGGTGAAGCAGGTGAAGAGGGGCTTTCAATATTTAGCCATTGGTTCAACTTTGAATCTTATCGTAAGTGAATAAAGTGCTTCTAAGTTTTCTAACTAGCAGTGACACAGGCGTCGGATAGCAGAACTAAAAATATGACGCCAATTTAAAACATTCAAAACGCAGAGCTGTTTACTTGACAATTGGCACATACAGTTTTATTCAGGCTATCCAACATAGTCTACCAAATAGACTATGGTCGGTGACTCTGCCACTACGTTGTACACAGTTCTATCTTTTTCTCATTTCGATGCCTAATAATGTAGCTTCATTATAGTGTTGGCATAAAAAGAGTTTCTTCTCTGAATGCAGAATTCCATTCTAAACGGATGTTGTCAAAATGTTGCAAAGAGGACATCCGAACAGTGAGGTCGTTTCGTTACTCGAAAATTATCCAGTTCTCCATATCATTACGCGTATTTATTTGTACTTATTGGATTGCAGAGTCAAAGGCTCGGACGCGTCATGGCTCAACGACGTGGAACCCCCTCCGCACCAAGTAGAATACTCCGACGATGAGGAGGAGCGCCGCGCCAACAAGGCGCGCAAGGAACAGAAGCAGCGCCCCGACGACTCCGACGGCGAGACGTCCAAACAGCGCAAGTCCAGAAACCAGAGGCCCTCGGAGTCCAGCAGCAGATTCGGCAGCGGACCCAGCCGCGGCCGGAACCCCTTCTCCGCGGGCTCGAGGAGGAACCCCAACGCGTTCACTCGCTTCGCCCGGCCGTGGCCGCACATGGACATGCGGACGCCGCCGCCGCACCCGAGCGAGCCGGGTTTCGGCTTCGGCGCGCCGCCCGTGTTCCCCGCGGGCTTCAACGCGGCCACGCCGCCGCCGTTCATGGCGAGCGCGTTCCACTTCGGCGCGAGCCCGCGCTTGCCGCCGTTCCGGCACGGCCTGCCGCTGTTCGGCGGCGGCTTCTGCAGCGCGCCCGGCCCGCAGCCGCCGCAGTGGCTCAACGGCCCGCCGCCCCCGCCCGGGACGTAACTCGCGAGAGGCCGCCTCGCGAACTATCTCATAATAACTAGCCTATACTTAGATCCGTAAACTTCTAATACAAAGTGTGGTTATCCAAAAAAATATATTTATATGAAATAAATATGATTACTGTGGTAAGAATTTTGGTTTTTTATTGTCAACGACGCTGCGGTAATTGAGGTTTTTACCTTTTGTCTCCAACTAAATCAATAATCTGACGGGCTCATAAGACTATAAAATTATTACTCGAGCTGGCTCGCTCGTTTGCTCGCCGTGTAAGAATTAAAGGCCGATAATTTTGTAATTTCTTTATTAAATATTTCATTGTTAGAAAGTAACTAACGATTGAATTTCATAATTGTTAAAAAATAATAAAAAGAGGTTCATATAATAAAAGATTAAATCTAAAAAATACTGCTCTCGGACTATGCAGAACAAAACGCATGAAACATCATGTCTGCTGCCCATAATTGACGAAAGTCAACGAAACTGGTCTAATTAAAAAACATAATTTTGCACTCACATGATCACAACGTAAAATGAAAACCATTTCACATACAGGAATATAAAAATCAACATACAACTAAAATAGCTTTGCCCAAATATCCGAAACTCTATAATAGAACTCTCCGGCCGCGATGGCTGCCTGGACGGGCGGCATTTAATTTTGTCATCGTAAATAAAACTATAACAATATTGATTTCACTTGTGATTCGTTAACTATGCTAAATCTCTAAAAATATTAGTAACTAAATGTTTACTTACTAATGAATATATTTCACGATCCAATATTGTTATTGGTTTATTTTAAATGCATAGAGCTTCATTCCGCATCAACTTTTGGCGTACGATGTCAATCCATTCATTAGTAAGCACCTTCATAAGTATAAGTCGCATCCGTCGTCAGTCGCAGACAAAACAATTCATCGTAAAAATAATCATACGCCGTTAGCAACTAAACAATATTGAGATAAAATAATTTCACATGGGCACAAGTAGAGATACGCATCATTGTTGACCTTCTTAATCTATTCAGAGTAACCGATAATACAGTGCGCCGCGACACGGTGACGGCGGTTGAAGAGCAATTGATAAAAGCTGCAGTTATGTTTCGTTTCAGTATCTCTAATTTTGCCAGTGCGATACAAATTGAATGCACGGATTAAATGCGGTCAATCTGCAAGCATTTCCAACGTAATCTAACTGCGTTTGCCATCGCAACACGCGACTGTCAGGCCGATCGCTAACACTTAAAACTTAACGACAACACAAATTAGCCAATAGGGCCGCTTTAAAAATAGCTAAATACGAATTTCAGACGTCATTAACACTATGGCATGGGGTACGTTTAAACATTTCGGGAGTAACTGATGACAATAAATAAAATGTTATCTAAGGTTTATTATAAAAATACAGTTTCCTATATTAAATCATCCTCGATAAGTTTAGCTTGCCATCTGAGACTCATGGTTGAATGCCTCTCGGGCTCTCGCCGCCCTCAGCCGACGGCTCAGTTCGTGGGCCGGCTGGCGCGGCGGACGTAACTCCAACGGACAACGGAACAGAGCAGTCTTCCATCATAATCATAAACGTAAATAATTCATCAGCAAATGATCCTTAAAACAAGTTCGACGTATCACTAATTGTAAATTACTATAATTACGATAATTTGATCGAATATAAAAATTAGGACTTAGAACTAAAATATTAAAATTGATTCAAATAAAATTACGTCTCAACTACTCTAGTATTTGAAGGGTTATAATTTTGTTTCGATTATACGTTAGGAACTATTCTACTGTACAGTTATTTATGAAAATAATGTTCGAAAATCCAAAGTAGTGAGTTACATAATACTTTCAAGACATCGACATTTAATGCGAACACGACTGACAGGGTAAAGCGTAGGTTAACGATTCACGTGGCGGCGCACGCGCATCAAATCAAGGTACTAAAGGTATAGGTTTGTTCTATTACGAAAAATAAAGAGCGGCCGGCGGCTGTCTCACAGCCACCGGCCGCCAGCTGTCAGCGGTTACACTATATTGCGTTACCTTTACATAACACTACGATACGTTACTCATTGCTTTTACAGGCAAAACGATTAAAGAAATATATGTTATCATTACATACATCATATCCATACAATAATGTCCAGCTAGAATTAAGCTTAACATCGTATCACTTGTTAGTGTGGTGTTGTTGAGTTAATATTTAGAATAAGTTTTATCTAAGACACTACTCGCTACGATACTAGTATTCACAGAGATGATACAGTAAGGGAAGGCAGACGGACTCGCGCCACGTCGCTTATAGTAAAGAGAGTCGTACAATCGGACGCTACATCCGTGAGAATAACTACGATAACGTTGCTGTCCCAACGAAAACATTCCACCGTTGGAATAAAAAATACATAAGTGTAGGAAGTCAATTCTGGCTTTACCTGATCGGTAATGTAGAGAAAAAATAAACGTGACAGTAAAACAGGGCTACCACAATAAATGGTAAGTTGGGAAGATGTTCTCGACACTGCTCGATTCTGGCTACACACAACATTGGAAGAATGAATAGCATCAGGCACGCCTGCACTCCCGTCGAACAGTGTGTCGCAAATGAGACAAACATCGAAGGCAACTTTATAGTGCACATTTTGTATATAATAATTGGGTATATACTTTCTATAACATATATGTAGTAAATATGCTGCCTCTATGTAGATATTCGCAAAATATTCTGTACATAACTTTGCTTGTGTACAATGTTCTACATGAATATTCATTAGCCATATAAGGTACTTATTATATAATTATTGCGGTGGGCTATATAACACTGTTAAGATTCTCAAGTGACATGGATCGAGGTAGGCCTACAATTTTAACTAGTCTTCTTAATACTTAATGCACTGTATTTCATTAAAAAAAACACATTTTATTTTCACCACTACTATTGTGATGAGAATATTATTTAATTTAGAAAAATAATGCTTTTTTGGGTACCTAAGTAATTCTCAGTTCTATTTCACGATCTCGTTTTATCCGATCTATAGTTAACAACTTAACTATTTTGGTGTAGTGTGTAAAATACACGCACAATCGGTACAGTAGTTTATCAATTTTATACAATGCACATTCCTATCGCTTAATGTAGTATCAAGAAAAAATTACACTGTCAAACGGCAACCATGATAATCGTGGTTTACCAAGTGTCAAAATAAAAAAGTGTAAAATTCAGTTATCCAAGTCATTAACTATCGACCAGATAAAAGAGACTGTTAAACAACGGTGACAAACATACCGTTGTCGTGTAAACTTAGAGTTCTACGAATCCTACGAACTAATTGTCCCATGTTCCTTTAACAGTAAAGTACGAGGCACAATCGTAATTGTCATGTAGAACATTGCTGAGATTGTGACGCTTCATTTGTTCAGGTATCCGGGCTGATTCTAATTGAGTATCACTTTTAATAATGTAAAGCTTATGCATTCATGGTACATCTAACCCGCCAGCTAGCTGTCCGAGACGGGCGCACTCACACGACAGCGTTAACATTTCTCACTCTTACGCATGCGCCCCGTACAAGCGGCAGCGGGCATTAATTTCAGTAAAATAAATTAATTTATTCACCACCAATCTAAATGCATATTACGACAGTCATTTTGCTTAAATTTACTCCGTCATTGTGATAGCATCACGGGAATTAAGTCGTACATATTGTGATGTGGGAAGACTTGTAGACGAAAATTCTGTGTAGTCATACCTCTTGGGCCGGACTGTCCGGGAGCGACCGTCGGACAGAGACGCGGCTATACGCTAGAGCGAGAAGTTTTTTGGATAAAATGTTGGGTACGGATTCGGCGGTTGAGAATTCTATTCCCATCAAAGTTGAAAATTCATATCGTGAGCTAGTTTTTTGAAAAATTTAGTTAGAGCGGGAGGTCTCTCGCCGCGTCTCTATCAAACGGACGCTAAAAAATTGGATACTAATATTTCCAGGGCTGAATCGAATTATCAAAACAAGTAACTTTTACCCTCCCAATTTATCGAAATTCGGCGAAGAAAACACTCGCCCATATCAAAGTACTGATATCTGGCGACTCATACTTTAATTTGAATTGAAGTTTTTTTGACGAATTTATAAAAAAAAATTACAGAACTCTCCATTTTCATGAGTAGTATCAATCCTGAAAATATTTGCACTCAATCTGCAAGCAACTTGTGCAAGTTTAACACAAGGCAAGGCGCCGGTTCCCAGCCAGCTACGGGACGAAGAGGTCGCAGCTCGACGCGATGCCACCACAATAAGAGTAGCTACCGACGTCCCGATTTGGCAGACGCCGACTAACTACCTACGCCGCGTAAATACCTAATAGCAGTGACCACGGCCAAATCGATACGTGGTCGGCCCGACATAATAGCTACTGCTTGGAAGAGGTCGGCTCACCGACGACCACTCTACCACCTGCCTAATTGAAACGGGAAGCCTTTCTGACGGTCGAGTCCGACCAAACCGTGGCAGTACTGCCGACTTATTTGATATCCACTGACACTAGTAGTTTTAACTCCGCATCTAGCGAAGAAATATCGCTGTTAGTGGCCAGTGGTTCGACTGAACCTGAATTAAACGGATCCACTAGAAAAAACCACTAGGCACTAAAAGCAATATTTCTCCACTTAACAGAGGTCAAAGCCACTAGTATTAGCGGAAAACCGTTTGCGACACTGACCGGCAGTCGGGCGCTAAGGTCGGAAGATCAGGAGGCCCGTCGGACCAGGTGTCTACCGGCGGAGGCGGTCAGTCGGCGGTTGCCAGATCGGGAGGTCCGTCCGTCCTAGGCTAGCAGCCAGCGAGCAGCGCGGCCTAGGTGCCGGCGTCGACGGGGCGGATGGTGCAGTCGCCCACGGTGCTGATGGGCGTGATGGTGACGGGCGGCGCGGGCGGCGGCTCGGCGCGCGCGTCGCGCTCGTCGCCCGCCGCCGGCAGCTTCACGATCTGGCAGTCGCCCACCGTCATCACCTGCGGCGTTACAACTCTAATCAGACTACGGTTTTTTTCCGGTTGTTTTTGTAGAGAAGTTTTTCGTAGATTTGGTAACAAAATCGTCGTCGTCGCTGGACGAGTCGGACACGTCGATGGTGCGGCCGCGCGCGGGCTCGGCCGGCGGCTCGGCGTCCACGCCGCGCTCGGGGTGCACGCTGGTCACGCAGCCGGACGTACCTGCGCGTCAGGCGGCGGCGCGGGCTCGTCGGGCTCGTGGCGCTCGTCGTCGTCGTCGCTGGACGAGTCGGACACGTCGATGGTGCGGCCGCGCGCGGGCTCGGCCGGCGGCTCGGCGTCCACGCCGCGCTCGGGGTGCACGCTGGTCACGCAGCCGGACGTACCTGCGCGTCAGGCGGCGGCGCGGGCTCGTCGGGCTCGTGGCGCTCGTCGTCGTCGTCGCTGGACGAGTCGGACACGTCGATGGTGCGGCCGCGCGCGGGCTCGGCCGGCGGCTCGGCGTCCACGCCGCGCTCGGGGTGCACGCTGGTCACGCAGCCGGACGTACCTGCGCGTCAGGCGGCGGCGCGGGCTCGTCGGGCTCGTGGCGCTCGTCGTCGTCGTCGCTGGACGAGTCGGACACGTCGATGGTGCGGCCGCGCGCGGGCTCGGCCGGCGGCTCGGCGTCCACGCCGCGCTCGGGGTGCACGCTGGTCACGCAGCCGGACGTACCTGCGCGTCAGGCGGCGGCGCGGGCTCGTCGGGCTCGTGGCGCTCGTCGTCGTCGTCGCTGGACGAGTCGGACACGTCGATGGTGCGGCCGCGCGCGGGCTCGGCCGGCGGCTCGGCGTCCACGCCGCGCTCGGGGTGCACGCTGGTCACGCAGCCGGACGTACCTGCGCGTCAGGCGGCGGCGCGGGCTCGTCGGGCTCGTGGCGCTCGTCGTCGTCGTCGCTGGACGAGTCGGACACGTCGATGGTGCGGCCGCGCGCGGGCTCGGCCGGCGGCTCGGCGTCCACGCCGCGCTCGGGGTGCACGCTGGTCACGCAGCCGGACGTACCTGCGCGTCAGGCGGCGGCGCGGGCTCGTCGGGCTCGTGGCGCTCGTCGTCGTCGTCGCTGGACGAGTCGGACACGTCGATGGTGCGGCCGCGCGCGGGCTCGGCCGGCGGCTCGGCGTCCACGCCGCGCTCGGGGTGCACGCTGGTCACGCAGCCGGACGTACCTGCGCGTCAGGCGGCGGCGCGGGCTCGTCGGGCTCGTGGCGCTCGTCGTCGTCGTCGCTGGACGAGTCGGACACGTCGATGGTGCGGCCGCGCGCGGGCTCGGCCGGCGGCTCGGCGTCCACGCCGCGCTCGGGGTGCACGCTGGTCACGCAGCCGGACGTACCTGCGCGTCAGGCGGCGGCGCGGGCTCGTCGGGCTCGTGGCGCTCGTCGTCGTCGTCGCTGGACGAGTCGGACACGTCGATGGTGCGGCCGCGCGCGGGCTCGGCCGGCGGCTCGGCGTCCACGCCGCGCTCGGGGTGCACGCTGGTCACGCAGCCGGACGTACCTGCGCGTCAGGCGGCGGCGCGGGCTCGTCGGGCTCGTGGCGCTCGTCGTCGTCGTCGCTGGACGAGTCGGACACGTCGATGGTGCGGCCGCGCGCGGGCTCGGCCGGCGGCTCGGCGTCCACGCCGCGCTCGGGGTGCACGCTGGTCACGCAGCCGGACGTACCTGCGCGTCAGGCGGCGGCGCGGGCTCGTCGGGCTCGTGGCGCTCGTCGTCGTCGTCGCTGGACGAGTCGGACACGTCGATGGTGCGGCCGCGCGCGGGCTCGGCCGGCGGCTCGGCGTCCACGCCGCGCTCGGGGTGCACGCTGGTCACGCAGCCGGACGTACCTGCGCGTCAGGCGGCGGCGCGGGCTCGTCGGGCTCGTGGCGCTCGTCGTCGTCGTCGCTGGACGAGTCGGACACGTCGATGGTGCGGCCGCGCGCGGGCTCGGCCGGCGGCTCGGCGTCCACGCCGCGCTCGGGGTGCACGCTGGTCACGCAGCCGGACGTACCTGCGCGTCAGGCGGCGGCGCGGGCTCGTCGGGCTCGTGGCGCTCGTCGTCGTCGTCGCTGGACGAGTCGGACACGTCGATGGTGCGGCCGCGCGCGGGCTCGGCCGGCGGCTCGGCGTCCACGCCGCGCTCGGGGTGCACGCTGGTCACGCAGCCGGACGTACCTGCGCGTCAGGCGGCGGCGCGGGCTCGTCGGGCTCGTGGCGCTCGTCGTCGTCGTCGCTGGACGAGTCGGACACGTCGATGGTGCGGCCGCGCGCGGGCTCGGCCGGCGGCTCGGCGTCCACGCCGCGCTCGGGGTGCACGCTGGTCACGCAGCCGGACGTACCTGCGCGTCAGGCGGCGGCGCGGGCTCGTCGGGCTCGTGGCGCTCGTCGTCGTCGTCGCTGGACGAGTCGGACACGTCGATGGTGCGGCCGCGCGCGGGCTCGGCCGGCGGCTCGGCGTCCACGCCGCGCTCGGGGTCCACGCTGGTGACGCCGTAGCCGTAGGCCGCCAGCGCCGGGTTGTACATCATCTCCGTCAGGTACGAGAAGTCGCCGAACGGCAGGTTGGTCGCGTTGTAGTTCTCGTTGGGGCGGCCGTCTACAGGCGAACGGGACACCGCTTTAGCTTTACGTCTTCCTTGCATGCTATTCTTTATCTTTACATAGTATAAAACAAAATCGCTATTCGTTCCTATCTGTCCTATCATATCTTCGGCCGCCTGCTCCTGAACCACACGACGGATTTTAATACGGTTCTCACTGTCATATAAAGCATCTTTTGCGGAAGGATTTTATGTACATTACATCTTAATTTTACCCGTATTAACCCGTGCGAAGCCGGGGCAACTGGCTAGTTTAAAACAAAGTAGCTATTCCCATGTCTTCAGTCGCTTTTCGCTTTTGAACCACGCAACGGTTTTAACTGATATAGTGATATACAATCTTGCACGAAAGGTTTTTATCTGCAATCTAATACATCCATAAATATGTTCTAATTAAATTTTCGTTAGTCAGTTGCACCCGCACGAAACCGAGGCAGGTCGCTAGTTTTAGATATTTGAGCAACTCATTCTTTTCTAATTTCTAATGGCGCGATTACGCTGCCCCGTCTGTCGGTTTCGAATGGACCCGGCGAACTATCATCGTATTTGTTTATGGTCGGTTCTTATATTAGAACAGCGAATCGTTTTACCTATACCATACAAAAGTTGTGTTATAACTCTCATTATAGGTATGCAATTGCTGTAACTGTATTTTTTTTGTGAAATTCTCTTCCGTTCGTGTCGTCATTGATTTAGGTTAGTTTAGTATACTAAACTAAGATCTCAAGGATCTCAAGGGTCCCACTGAAAATCAGCGTCTCGGTTTACCGAGGCAGTATGCTGAGTGGGGCCTTTTTTGATTCTATTCAACACAAATGTAAATGTTTTTGTTATAATTGTACCATGTATATTGCGTTGAATAGTCTTAAATAAATGTTTTTCTTTCTTTCTTTTTATAGCGACCACTACATTCTGACACTTTATTTAGGAAATCTGTCAAAATTTAACTGCTAGTAGATAAAACCAACCGTTGTTCGAATATAAAACGCGGCATTAGTAGTCATATCATAATCGTAGTCGGCGACCGAACCATCATAATTGCCACATTAGAAAAATAAGAATGAAGTAGTCAGACACAAACTAAATTATGTTTAAGACTGTTTACTTGACTGCGTTTAGATATAAGTCATTTATTACACAGCAATGCCATTCGTGAAACCTGCAAGACTAGCACAAATCGCTTTCACACTATGTACATCCTTTTCTAACGAACCCGGTAAATAGTGACAAGTGAAAACATAACCATGCTAACTTTTTCGGCAACTGAACATTGCTCCTCTCCCCTATTACATATAGTATAGGATCCCTCCTTAAAATGACCTTCACCGAGCTGGTTAATGGATGAAAAATATTTTATATTCAATTAAATACGTCAATAAATATATTGCAAATGGGTTGTCTAAAAAATTTCAGTCCAGAATATGATTATTTACAAATAAAAAATTGATTTTTTTTAAACATTTCACTGGTTTGGTTAAAAGACAAATTCCATACCAATTGAAAGTATGAAGCCCATAGAATATGCAAACGTTAGGTCGACTATTTTTACCCGTCACAACTCTTGGGTAGGCAGGTATAAACAGGTATAGCGATACTAGTAACTTGCACCGGTCTGGTTAATGAATTAAAGTTAAATTAAAATAAAGATTATTTCATTACGAACACGGTGGTATAGGGTAGTCTGCGAAAAATCAGTCCTGAATTCCGGTTGTCGAATTTAAAAAAATGAAATATTGCTGTGAGTGAATACGTGCGACATAGAGGTCCCAGCGAATCCTGGAGAAATCGAGGAAAATCTTTAAAAAAAATATGCCCACCTGTAGCGATTTGGATATTTTTTAAAGTAACTTGTACTTTTGCTATCGGAAAACTGGAACTGATGTGAATGTGAATACAGACGGCCTCCGGAACTACTCAATAATAAGTATTTCACGGGTGGCGATACGCGCGGTTATTTTGATATAGTTGCTAAAGCAATTTATGCTCATTGCAATGCATTTGGTTGAATGAGGCTGATGGTGAAGAGGTGCAATTTTTTAATTGTTAATTAATCATATTCTGGACTGAAATTTTTTAGACAACCCATTTGCAATATATTTATTGACGTATTTAATTGAATATAAAATATTTTTCATCCATTAACCAGCCCGGTGAAGGTCATTTTAAGGAGGGATCTTAGACTAATAGAAAATCTGGTCATCTACTGACCAAGTCTACCGCCGGATTTTATAAAAATATCTATCTACTATCAATCAGCATAACATTGCAAGCAAAGCAGGTATAATACTTTAATGCTCACTTACCCGTTAGTAAAGCATATTTTTTATTGTTAGCTAAATGTTTGACGTAAGTATTAGAAATACCGGTTAGTACCGCATTTTCCATCAGAGCTTGTATGTAGGTAGATGTCGCTATTATCCACTTTTTTGGCTAGCTGAGATCAAGTAAATAAATATTGATATCGTAATGTTCGATAGTGCCTATATTATTTTAAACAAATTGTAATGGAATATAGAATAACAAACACTCGTTAAAAGGAAGTTCAAAATAACATCTTAACTTGCATGCCATTAAATTGTACTAACTCATTCACGGTCAAATCGGCCATAATTTTCAATAAAATATTATCTTATCTTAAACGCATTCAGTGCCGGCCTCGCATATCTGCGTAGTCGATACTTTCATAACTTCGTGTTTGCGGCTGCTAATTTACCAAGCTGGCAAGTAGCAGCACGGCAGGACTCGAACTTGCAAGCTCAGCATTAAGTGCCAGTTCAAAATTGGCAAATGCAAAAATAATAATTTGAATGTTTAACATTAAAAAAATAAAAATCTAAAGAAACTTCGGTTACAAAAAAAGATAGGTACGCAATATACTCTGAATTGTCGCTGTAACATATGTTAATTTGGTAGAACAGGTGTGCGATTTTTGAATCTCACCGGGTGACTAAAGCTCGCCAAAATAGCAGTTTTTCATAGAGATTCGAAAATTTTGGTGAGCTCCAGTCACCTGGTGAAATCAAAAATTGCACCTCAGGGGCCTAGCAAGTTCGAAACAACGCCGTCAGTGCGTTAAAAGTTTGTACTTTTTCCGAACTGCCAACCTTCCACCTTGGACAAGTCAAATCGCTCATTCATACATTTGGTAGTCTTGCCCTGTGCTTTCGTTCAAACGCATACCTACCATCGCTGTGTTCTTAGAAATTGCATAGATTACGATGAAATCTCACTAGAGCCAAAATAGCGACTAATTTCGACATCAACCTCTTCCGCCTCACAAGAATATGCTTGAGGGTTACATAGCGCTCGTGTTAGGTATAGGCCATGCTAAAACGTGTAAATACTAACAAATCTTGTTTAAATCCATTGTAATTCCATACTGCATCTGTAAGTCGGTACCTAAGGACAGACTGGCGATTAGGTGTGCGACACACAAGGTTCATAGGGGCATTTAAAATTAAATAAAGTTATAACTACTGAATTTATGCCACGGAGAAAAGATAGCATTACACGTGTTGAGATTACGCGGAGTGTCTGGTAATGAATAGATCATCCGTGAATTGATGATGGACCACTAAGACCGTTTATATATTATATAAAAAAAAATTTAGTAAAAGTGCCGCCATATTCGAGATTTGTACACTTTGAGGTCTTAAAATACTGCAGGAGAACAGCTAAGTTTAAATATCTGGGAAACCGTAACTTTTACTAAACTTATTTTTACATTTTCTGAATGGGCTGAGTGCCCCCTATCATCAGTTTACGGATTATTCACCCATTACCATGCACCCTGTACGTGTTGTTCATTCTACTTTGCGATGCTTGGAACTGTTACACAAATAACTTAATAAATACTTTGGTACTACCATTATTTTTGGACACAAAAATGACACGTATCGTAAAGTAGAACCACTCATAAGCTAGGCAAAATTTTGGCCGGATGTGAAAAGTACACTGTAAATCCGGCATACAGCGGGGTCCAATTACAACTGACGCGACTGCCATCAGGCGACCTGACCGAGTATCGGAGTCATAAATTCGTAACACCATTGAAGCATACAGCTCGCCACACATGTGCAGTTAGCTCATTAACCGGTTATAAAGATTGTTGTAATTTTTCTAAACATTTTATTGTTTTTTTAGCTAAGGTTTTTTAAAGCATTATTTCATTAAGGCAAAGATTAAAAATGGCATTATTACAGTAAAAACGGCATCATTGACCCTTACCACTCAGTCATAAACCATTTTAGAAATGAAATAAACAGTTTTACAACATCATCATGAGTTTTTTTATGGCTCGCAAGTAGACTCAGGGGTGATTACGGTTAGTTTAGTATTTAAATAAAACTGCCCTTGAATCTATTAACGACAAATATAAAAACGAAAGGCGGCGTACTAAATGTTTAAAATTTGCAAACATCCAGTCAAGACAGGAAACAATATAAAAAGCTAGCCACAACCGAGTATCAAAAAGTTAAACAGCCTTTTATTAAACTTGACCGTGTGCAGACGTTAAGCTACCACTTCAGAAATAAATAACAAAAAAGTATGCCATAAAACAAATCGTTTATTCAATGATCAAAGTCAGACGAAGCGAAACAAAAGCATATGCAAAATGGCTGAAAAAAATACGCACACATGCGCGATTTTGCAAGGCACACATCGTCACACACGGCACACAAAAAGGTGGGAAGTCCGAGCAGACGTTGCGATGGGTCCTTAGTCACCGCGCAAAAACATTCGCTCAACTAATGAGTCAGTGCTTCTGACTCGAGATATTTTTGTCTAGCTGTTTATTTGAACACGTATTTGGTCCACGCGGCGTCGGTCGTCGAAAGGATTATTAACCTCGTCTGGGATCATAGATGTAATTATCAACTAACTAGAAACCATTTACATGTACAATTGAGTGTTCAGGTTTTGTAATTAGAGTACCCCTGCGGTTCTAACAAAATTAAGTCATCCCCGAATGCGGTCTAATTATTGTCGTAAGAAACTGATGCACCGAGGGGTAACTTAAAGTTACACTATACTGCTAATAGGGGATGCGTAGAAATGTATATTTTATTTATAAATTGCTATAAAAGATAGCGAGAACTGTGGCACGTACTTATGTTTATTTCCGTTTTGAATGTGATGTTTGTCTCTACAACTATCACATTCACGAAATATTCAATAATGAACTAAAACACGGTTGAAATAGTCTGACAAAACCTATAATCATTCTCTACAGGTTTTTGATCAGCTATACTAAAAAGTAATATCACGAGAAGATGTAACAAAAACAATAAACTAATTATTTTTCGGTCAACATAGTACAAGTAAAACTTTTGGACGATCTGTCAAACATTTCGTCATAATTGTTTTAATCTTAATCACTAGTATGAGAATGAGCAATTTCTTCTTAAAATTAAACTCCTCAGAATCAATCAATCATTATTAAGTAATCCATATTTTTAAATATTAAATAGTATCTTTCTATACTTTCAGTGACTTTTGGTATACGCTAGAGATGGGCCGAGTAGCACTTTTGCCGAGTAACGAGTACCGAGTTTTACTCGGTTCAATTTTTTTTCAACCGAGTACTCGGTCAATCAAATTCCCATTTCGCGCGCGTAAACAAGTACAAACAAGTTCGCGTCGGTCGAGCGAGCGGCCGGCTCGCGTTGATACACCCCTCACCCCGCCCGCGCCTTTCAACTACCAGTCACTTGATAGTTTGCAAATAAATACTTCACGTTGCACGTCATAGTAGATAAATAATTGAAAAAGTTTGTTAATTAACGATTGACTGTGTGTGATGACCTGATCAGTGATGACCTGTTTTTGATTAACACTGTTGTTTTAATTATATCTACCTAAATATATTGCTTTTCTTAAACCGAGTATACTCGGCGTTCAAACCGAGTTATTCGGCCGAATAAGAGTATCAAAAAACCCGCCAAGTACGCCGAGTACCGAGTACTCGGCCCATCTCTAGTATACGCCATCTTTCTAACCAAAATGAGATAAAAAATTACTAAGTATATAAAGTGTTAATTATTAAAGTCACTTTTTTAGTAAATAATTTTCTGATGGCAGACTATCGATTTCCAGAAAACTTTCGCCGAATAACGATTCTCAGAACAATTTGTTCGCCGATTTGTTATTTCGTAGTGCAACAAATACTTAAGGTGGCTTGAATTAATAAACCAAATCAATATTGGTAGAAAGGTTTGGCCTTACATATATTGCTGTTTGTGCTCCAAATTACACATAAAAGTTAAAACATTTATTAGACCAACTCTTTGTTTTTGCACCAGTCAGACCAAGTTTGGAACACTTTGCACCAATTAGCATAGGTTACTTTCAATTACTTCGCCTAAGCCAAGTTTAATTAACTTCCCACTTGTCTATCGGACTTGTCCAACTTTAAGAACAACTTTTCCCAAGTTTATGCAACTACGAACAATCGACTAAAAATAAATCTGCCCATCGCCAATACTGCCACTTTCTATTTAGAGACAATTCGACGAATCAAATAAGTTAGTAAGTTGGTGAAATTAAACCATGTCTTCGAATCGTTGTCTGCGAATCGAAAATCGGCGAAATGGAACTCTGAAAATCCTTAGTTACTAACAGTCCTAATACAAAATAAACTGAAATCATATTGGTATTATGCTCCTTGATAGTAATTTTTTTTAAAGTGCGTAATAGTGTTTTGTGAAGTAAGTATATTATACAATTAAGTGTTCGTTAATTTTAGTAAATTTAATATAGCTTAATAACAATTATGTTTTTTACCGAAATGATTGTGCAAATAAAAACTTTAGAAAACAAAAACATACGATCGCATATAAGTGACTATAGCGGTAGGCTGCACTCCTTTTTGATATACTTCAAGAGTGTATTGCACGCACCTGATCTATTCGGCATGAGGTAGTTCTTGGGCGGGCGGCCGCGCTTCCTCTTCAGCAGCAGCTGCTGGCCGCTCGGGGACATCGGGACCTGGCTGAGCCCCATCACGGTGCCGCTGGTGAGTACGCAGCCTTCCAAGTCTGACGAGAAAATCAATGGGCAAGTTTGAGACTACAGTTCGTGAGACTGGAACAAGAGAGAAGCACGGTACCAACGGGAGTAAACAAAATATAGAAATAAGGTGCTAACAAAAAAAAACGGGTAACCAAATCTTAGTTACTGGAACAGCAGTAAATATAAAAAAAGGAAGTCCGTGAATAAAAATACATATAAAATTTACGATTTAGAGTTAACAAAATTAGTTTGCTTTTGCAAATACTAAAAGTGACGCAGACGGCTATTTAATTTAAGTTTTCACTCCCGCGTCACTAATCGACTACTGTCGCGTTTCTATACCAGCCGATCAATTTTGAGACGGGCGACTCACCGAGCGAGGTCTTGGGCGGGCGGCCGCGCTTCTTCTTGATCTTGGGCGTGAGCGGCAGCGGCGTCTTGCGCGGGCGGCCGCGGCCGCGGCGCGGCGGCTCCAGCAGGTCGCCCTGCTGCAGCTCGTTCTGCACGGGCTCCAGCGTGGCGTTGAGCAGCACGGGGTTGGCGCGCGGCGGCAGCATGACGTCGCCGCTGGCCGTGAACACCAGGTGGCCCGACTCGCGGTGCGTGGTGCGCACCATGCCCGACATCACCTCCGAGCTGCTCTCGCGCTTCGGCGCCGGCGCCTCGCTCGCCATGTCCACCGTCGGGTCCTCCTGCGGCGGACGATTCGACCGAGTGCTGAGGGCCGTTTACGCGAGGCGAGTTCTCGTGTCCGAGTCGCATTACGCTGCGCGGCTCGACCGATCGATCGACCGCATCGTACCTCGGTAGCCCGCACCGTGATGCGACTCGCATGCGAGACCTCGCCCGATGTAAACGGCCCTTTATTGTGCGAAAAGGTGGAGTTCCTTTTAGGTGAGGGTATCCTCGGTCTATTTATCCGACTGATTGTGCGAAAATGATGATGAGCGAGTTTAATGTGCGCGATGGTCGAGTTAGTCTCTTTCAGACAGGTGTACGCTAGTTTTATTTATCTGACTGAGCTAATGTGCAGGAATAACGATAGTTCGATACACGGGAGTGTCCCGCTTACACTCCTTTAAGAAACATAGCATAAGCGAGAAAGCAGATACGATAACGCAAAAGGCTTGATTTTCATTTTACAGATATGTGCGTTCTTTTCGAATTAAAAAGACCAACTAACCAGGCAGATTTCATTTTTTGGGTAAGATCTTAGTCAGGGTGACATCTGTACGAAGAAGGTCAACAATTGAGCAATTAAATCGCTTCATTCTCCGGTGTCTACGACTTTTTTAGTCGAGTTTTTATTAAAAGATAACTTTAATGACACGAGCATTTTTAGTAGCTGCATGCCAGGCTATTGTGTTCGAAGAACATAAACATGACCCACCGCACTAGCTCTCCTACGCCTATAGGTACAGTCAGCACTAAAAATATCTGAGCGGGTACGGTGGTCAAAAATTGTAACACACCTACACTAACAACAGAGTCGAGTTCAGACATTCCCTTGCCTGCTACGACATGTTTAACGGTGTCGGCGTGCACTCACCCGCTCGCAGATCTTGGTGTGCACGCGCAGCTTGTCGGAGCGCGCGAACGAGCGGCCGCAGCCGCCGCACGTGAACGGCCGCTCGCCGGTGTGCGTCAGCCGGTGCCGGGACAGGTGGGAGGAGCGCTGGAACCTGCGCCAAGTTACACCTGTGTTAACTGACTGCGCTGAGGAAACTTGATACGATCGACCGCGACGCGCGACAATAAAGGCCATTTTTTACATGGTGCCAATTCTCGCATGCGAGTTGCAATACATTGCGGGCTATCGAGGTATGAGGTGGTCAAGCGATCGATCGAGCCACGCAATGCAATCGACTCGCATGCAAGAACTCGTACCGTATAAATGGCCCTTAATGAAGCAACAGAGGGTTTCTCAAAGAGACTATGTGGGATATAATGCTTAATTTTTACCATCAAAGACGCCAAGATAATCCGCGCTGTTGAAATGTTTTATTAAGTTTGTGAGAGTGGTATGGATTTGGATTTTAGATTTAAAGTCCGTTTATACATATTTGTCTTGTCATGTAAACCAAGTTCTAACGATAATGTAAAGTTTCACTTTTTGTCACCTAAACATCGTTTATTCCCTAAATAAAGTTCGGAGGCCGGGTTAAGAACCACTGGTTTAGAGTTAGTCGCGAGGTACCTGAGATCGCAGACGTCGCACACGTGCGGGCGGCGGCCCTCCTCGCAGTCATTGGCCGCCGAGTCAGACATAGAGCCGCTGGAGTCTGTCTCTTCGTCGTCGTCCAGTTGCTTGGCTTTCTCTGGAACACCCAATACCAATACTTATTAATACTTTTTTAACATTTTTTTTCACTAAATTCCAACTGATAACTTCTTGCACGTGATTTTGTACACTTGATATTAAGTCCATTCATGAATGTAATAGATATTTAGTCCTTTTTGGACAAGGTTGTTTAAACAGATGTCTTTTTTGATGAAATAACAAATTAAATTGTACATTATTTACGGTTTTTATACGGTATAAGGCAAATTATCTCTCTCTTCCCCCGCAAAATTTTGTTTTGTTTACATATATGTAAGGATATTTGTGTAAATTAAAGAAGAACACAGCATAGTGGCCCTAACATGACTGGCCAAGTTTTGTTTATCTCTATCTGCGCCCCTTTCTTATGAAACTAGTCAGAAAGAGACACAGGGAGGGGATAAACTAAACCTGGGCTATCATGTTAGGGCCGCAGGTAGTTACTAATTAGGATATAAATTTGCTTTCCATGTACAGGTGCTTTTGTTCAGCCTAGTTCGGGACTGAAAAACTACGCACTAAGCTTAGTAATTGCATTTTATTTAAATTATGATATGAATATGAATAAGTCATTGAAGAATAAAAAATATTTTTATTTATATGAAAATATATTTGTATACGATAGCGCTGATTTTATTATCTGGTAAAATAAGCAAAATAGCTGTCACTCCTCCATTAATAAATGGCTGACTTTCCCGGTTCTACTACAATGTACTATTGAACGGCAAACGGGACTTTAACACGATAAAATTATTGTTAATTTACCTCGACGTTTCGACCGTGTAGCAGCGGCCGTGGTCACGAGTAGACTGAAATGTAGGGTATTACCGCTAGTCGCGCGAGTTTTACGAACTACCCGCACTTGGTCTTGTTTATTTTCAACCGGCATGTACAGTAGGGGAAATATATTCACGTACCACCTTAGAACCCTATCGCAATGACGCGACCCGTTAAACGCCAGGCTATGTGATACAGATGTCATGCGTATGTCTCTTCGACTAGGTTCTACGGTGGTACGTGTTTCAATTTCCTTGACTGTACCATAGCCGACACGCAATAATAATAATAACAATAATTCATTTATTTATTCAGATAATGACATCCATCGCTCACAATGTCTGACGATTTATTCAAAAATATGTCCCGACGCTTATACCAGCTGATTACAGGATCCTCTTGGTTAAAATTTCTATACTTATAAATTTCAACCGCTTCACGTACCATTCTAGGATAATAAAGACGATCTGTACAAAGGACTTTGGGGCAGTGAAGCTCGCTCTAATGCTTTGGTTTATAAGTATGTGTGAAAATCGCGAAAGTTTTATTCAATTTTATTTACACACATATCATAAGTGCTCAATAACGCGTTTAAAAACGGTTAGACATGATTATTACAACCAATTTTATTGTGAGAAATTTCTTGTCTGTGGTAGTAGGCAAATCTGTAGTGTAATGGTTATTACAGTACCGACTTCTGTACTGTAATGATAATTACAGTACCGACTTCTGTACCATTGAGTTTAAATTTGGAACAGCTATCAAAATAATTTGTTTAATAAATATTTATGTTAGTCTTTAAGGTATTTATCTCTGGGCCTATGCAGCCTGAAATAAATGAATTCTATTCTATTCTATTCTAAAATTCAAGTGGGTCACTATTCTAGTATTAAAACAGTTATCGATACGAAACGTCAATCCAGTTTTTTTTTAAATATAAACGCACGACATTTGATCTCGAGTGACATGAGGATAGGGACTTCATGCGTATGTCTATGATTGAAAAAAAAAGTTCGGATTGACGGATGGATCAAATTGCCGCCATTACTGTTGTCATTCGTTTGTTGGTTTTTTGCTGTTACGGTTTTTTGCAGTTATGATATGTGTATAGATAAAGTAATGTATGCAACTGTACATGATTAGGCAACAGTTGCATAAAATACTATAATGTACTATTGTACCCACCGTCGGAGTCGTCGTGCTCGTTGTTGGCCGGCTTCTGCAGCGCCGACAACTGCACCACTTTTATTCCGCCCGGCTTCGGCTCGCCCTCCCCCTTGTAATCGTTAGCAGCTCCTGCGAAAGACGAATTAACTCATAAACAACACAGTCAACGGCCTCCGTATTTTAAGTCCAAGAACACAAAATCAGAAAGACCTAGTTTTGGAGGCCACTTCGGCTATACTCGTACATACATACAATGCTGTCGAGTAATTGTAATATGTTTGTTTTATTTCTGTCACGTTTTGTATTGTAAGCTGAATAAACGATTTTTCTTTATTTCTTTCTTTCTTTCTTTAGTTTTGATAAAAGTCCCAAGGAATTGAGAACCTCCTTGTTTTTTGAAGTCGGTTGAAAATGATACCTCGCCGAGTTTCTTTACGTGATATTTTGAATCGGCCAATAAGTGTTAATTTATAAGTGTTTCCTCAAATCTTAATAAATAAAATAAACGATCCTTTACATTAAACATCGTTATATTCGCGCTGACTGTGGAAATTTTCGCAATAGGTAATAGGTTTCTCTCAACAACTAGGATTAAACTCTTATGTAAAATAATACATTTCATTTGAACGCAACCATCAATTTGAGCAACAATGGCCGCCCGAGACAATATAATTTCGCGCAATTTCCTCTCGAGATTTACACAACCACGCATTGTACAAAGCATAGCTGTTTATTTGTTTAAACTCTTTATACTTATGTTGTGACTGTACATTGCCAGTTTATTGTTTTAACGAAAAAAAAAACATGAGCCTATGAATATTCGCAATTGGAATTTGTAACTTGCTATGAATATTAATTTCGGGATTTTCGTGTGAAGGTTTTCGTTGTTTTGATAAAGAAACATTGTTTTTGATTTTAAGAACATTTTCTTTATTACGCAGGTAACCTACTATTATTATAAACGTGTTTAAATTTATGTAAAGATGATCGGGTGTTTGTTAAACGATCGCGTGTAAACGGTTTGACGTATTTGGCAGACAGATAGACAATGCCCTGAAATAAATCTGATACTTTTTATGCCAGAAAAATTTAATATTTTCCGCCATAGAACGATTAACTATGGGCAATATCGGCATAATAAGGTAGTTACTACCTTCTAAGGTAATATAATATATTTTAATAACTATTATGGTTCCATTATAATATGGTTATTGTATTAAGCGACCCGTCCAGGTATCACGCGGGTACAACAACAACAGCAACAGATACTCTTGATACAATATCAATTACTCTTTAACAATATATTTTTTTGTATAATTAGGATGTAAGGTAATTAGCTAAATAACAGTGAAAACCAAAATCCGTTGCGTGGTTTAGAAGGAATAAGCTAAATAACTAATAACGAAAAAAAAGGTAATAAAAAGGGGGAGGCCGCTTACGTGACTCTTCTACAATAATTTTAAACAATTAAATTTATTAGATATTTACTAAAACCATTAATAATTAATTAAATATTAATCGACGGTAAAAAAATCCCGTTAACAACTCAAAAATGATGAAATAAAATTGCCAATTAAATTAAATAGATACTTAAATTAATATTTAGCAGTAGTAGTTTTTACGACAAAATTCCAAGAAATATTACCGAACAACTTTTAAAACTAATTAATAATCGTAAAAAAAATTAAGAAATCCGTAATTCTCATTTAGTTTTTCACTACTTTGAAACCGGGTGCATTGCGTGAATAACTGGTTTTTCGCGATTTACCTACAGGCTTATTAGACTAGAGCCTAGGGCGCTAGGACCGAGGCGGCGCTGGGCCTTTTGCAAGCACCATACAGGGCCCAACAGAATACAGGGCTGGGCGGGCACAGGCAGGATAGACCGGGGGGGAAGGACTGTCAGAACTCTAAATCAAGCCCAGAAGAACGATTCTTCGAGGATTCCAGGGGAACGGCGCGATCTCGACGCTGAGGTAGCGCACCCTGTCTTGCTCTAGCATGCTAGCTCGAGTGAGCGAGACAGGGCGATGCCCTTTTTTTATGATATAGGAAGGAAAACAAGCAAGTGGGTCACCTGATGGTAAGTGATCACCACCGCCTTTAGACACCCGCAACACCAAGAGATGCATTGCCAACCCAGAGGGCTAAGATGGAATACCTCTTATGCCAGTAATTGCACCGGCCCTTAAAGAGTAACAGTGCTGGTTTCTAGTGTCTTGGGGCGAATACTATGGCGTTTTAACTGTCGCCCTTGTCGGCAACAAATGGAGAATTTTGAAGAAAGGTATGTATAGCTTTGCCGAAATCGATAGCTGGCTTTTTTTTCGAATTCTATATGTTTAAGTAGTAGTCCTCGCGAGAGGTACAGGCGGCTACGACTATTAATCAATTAAAATTAACAAATACAGTATAATAATGATTATAATGAAGATCGATGGGTCCACCAACCTATGCTACGCTTCCGGTCGGCAGTTCAGGGGTGTAATTTTTGGATCTCACCTGGTGACTAGAGCTCACCAAAATGGCCGAATCTCTATGAAAAACGGCTATTTTGGTGAGCTTTAGTTACCCGGTGAGATTCAAATGCAATTTTTGAATCTCACCTGGTGACTAGAGCTCACCAAAATGGCCGAATCTCTATGGAAAACCGCCATTTTAGCGAGCTTTAGTCACCCGGTGAGATTCAAAAACCGCACTCCAGTGGGGTGATTTTTGGCTATCGAGCGCTCGACACTCGCCAGCAGCGCGCCAATCAGTGCCGGCTAAATTACACGTTCGCGTATTTGATTGGCCCGCGACTAGCGAATGTCGAGCGTTCGAAAGTCAAAAATGGACCCAAGTCACCAGTAAAGATGTGTTCAAATGGAGTTGGTAACTTTGGGCACTGCTCCTATTTGACGCTGACTGTACAATAAATAAATACCCCGGTGGTATTTTAAGCGAAATTCAATACCATTATTATTACTTACCTACAGATATCGAATTCTTAATAAACTTCGAGACCGTCATAAACATTCATGAGGATGCATAAAAACTTTTAATATATATTTTTTTATTGGAATAAAATATAATTCAACGTTTTTATTGCGGCCGGTTCACTTGAGGTCGGCGATTTTTGCGCCGAATTATTTTATACGTTAATTTTTTTATGATGCCCAATGGACATTATGTGCAAAACGGCAGAACGAAAGTTAATAAGTTTTAAAAACGTATTACTTAAACAAATAACGAATTTAATTAACAACGTACGATTTACGAAAACACACTTAGAATGTTTCATCGGAGCCGTCTTATTATCACTTCAACATAATTAGTGAGTAATTTTGTGTTTAATATCTAAAGATAGACTCAAGAGTCCATGGATTTTCCTTATATAAGTTCTCTGCTAACGAATACAATAAAGATATCTAAAGTTAATTTTGTTTTTTCGTTTCGCATACGACAAAGATAAATATTTAAAGTATATTATTTGCACTTTAGCCAAAAGTAAATTTAACATGTTTATGATGCGCTAATGGTACAAGAATCCATGTGCATTTTTAAATAACAAGTGGTATTTGAATTTCTGATACCTACTCAGATTTTGTTATTTATTTTTAATAAACCGAGAATATTGTTGATGTTTTATAAATCATAATAAATTTGATTAAATTAATACATAAAGAAAATCGGCCTCGGCGGAATATTTATGTTGTTTTATTTATTTCCAAAATTTAAAGAATTCGTAAGAAGAAAAACTGTAAAATGCTCCGCCATATTACCGCTAATGGCGGTAATGTGGCGGAAACTAGAATAAGCAAGGCACGGAATGCTGATGTTGCAGGTTCGAACCCTGCCATTACCCTAATTTTTCTTTGTGTTGTCATTCATTATATAGCATTTTAAATTTAATTTGAATGTAAAAAAAAAACAAAGAAAAATCGAAAAAATTTAAAAATAAATAATTTCGATTACAATAAGAAAAACTGTGTTTTGGTTTTTCTTCGACTATTATTTTTGAAGTATCACACGCACGCGTAGTAAAATGACAATAGGACAAGGTTCGTGAAAACGCTAGTTCGCGCTTCATACAGAACCAGTGACGTCAATATTGAAGAACTCGAGTTTACGAATGGAAGGCAATACTAAATATTTGTTTTAATACTGTTAACTTTAAAATCATTGCTCCCAATAGAACTTTCTACATTTTTTCCTGAATGTGTATAAAAACAAAAAAAAAGAAATTGTTTACTTCGTCATTTTTGTAACTTTGTATTGCGATCATTTCTAAAACGTTTTTATTTTTGCTGTCTTCTTTCGAAATAAATATGTTTAATGAATAATGATTATATACAGCAACTTCACACTTGTATGCTATTTTGTTTGTGAGAGAAATACTTTATTGTCGTACTGAGGAACAAAGCGTGTGTCAGAGGCGCGACTGTCTCGTCATTTTAAATGAAAATCGTGGTGTATTTCGAAAAGAAACAAATAGATTGTTAAAAATTTTTGTCATTTGTCTTTTTGTTCCCGGTGTCATTTGTGTGGAATAAAATTAGCTATTGCTTACTCTTACTTAAGAAGATACAAGTCAAGTATCTCTTCGTCTGTCAGGGTTGAAAAAGTTCAACCCCTGAAGGGTTAGAAACATGATAATTGGTATATAGGCTGATGACTACTAGTTTAAAGTAGGTATGTATATGACATCTCTTATTTTTATTAATTAAAAACGTGCAATTGGTATTTGGATTTCGGATAATAAAAAAAAAACGCGTGTTTCATGTTTTACCCTTATGGAAGCATAGGGGATAAAACTGCGATTGTTAGATACAATGAGATCTGTCTCTTATGATATGAGGGTTAGAGACATGGACGTAGGAGTATACACTACTAACTGCAAGCATAAAAACAATTTCGGTTTAAAAAATCAACCCCCAAGCCGGACAACACCGCTATAAATAAATAAATACTTTGGGACAATTCATACCAACTGACCTAGTCCCAAATTAAGCATCTAAAGCTGCCTGTGATATGGGTGCTGGACAATAGTATTCATCATACAAACATTTGCCCCTCCCGGGAATCGAAGTCGGAACTTTAAGCTTTGTAGTCATGGTCACCAGGCTATCTGGTCGTCGAAAACCGCTATACCTACAATAGTAATATTCTGAAAACCCTATGATATCTGAAAAAAGCGAGAGCGAGCCGCTAGTGTTCAGTTTTCATTCACCGTTTACTCAAACTCTGTTTATATGAATCACAATGTGGAGTGTTGTGTATATGTTTGTCACGACTCACCCGGCGAATTAACCTTGTTAGGGCGTTCGTCAGTCTTGTCGTCTTGGAAGCGGACCGTCATCTTCTTCTTGGCGCGCAGCTTGTCGTCGTCGGGGGTGAGTATGGAGGTCCTTTTCTTGGGCCGGTCCTCGTCTACCTTTTGTTCTGGAGTGGACGTGGCGGCAGCTGGAGGGGTTTACGAAACAATGGTGAAACTAGAGTCCACGTCATACGTTACAGATTCATTTAGTTGATACTGAGAAGGAACTAACCTCGTGGCAAAAAGAAATGCCCATTCCAAGATATCAATGTGACTTTCAAAGCTTGTAATATAATATTTATAACGTTATAGGGACTTTAACGCGATAAAAGTATACTGTTAATTTACCTCGACGTTTCGGCCATGTTTCAACGGCCGTGGTCACGAGTAGATCCCGATAACGTTAAAAATACGTGTGAAAATCGCGACAGTTTAAAACAATTGATCTGTAATATATTACTTTTTACGGAATTTAAGTTGTTTTAGAAAGTGGACAATATGCTCAAAATTATCCAGATGTGCTCTGATAGACGTTACAGATATTTTTGATTCCTTTTTTGCTGCTATACTACACGTATATACTTAAATTAGGTGAAATTAAAACGAAAACCTGTAACATACGGCAGAAAGCGGAGTTTTATTCTTCCATACGTTCTAGTTAATAGTTCAGTGTTCTGTAATATTGTCACATCACATGTATGTCCTATCGGGTTGCCAAATATTGTTTTTCTAGGCCGCCGAGACGCATCACGGCTTTATGCAGGTATTGTCACACTGCTGCCACACGCCCTGGTTGTGCTCCGTCCGTATGCTGACAAGACCCTGTTTCCTTTGCCTTACCTCCTTCATCTTCCTCGCGGCCGCCGACATGTATCACGGCCGTATGCAGGGAAGTACGTGCTGCTACACTTACCCTGGCCGTATGCGGTCTAGCTGTATGCGTGGTCTACCTGTTCTCTATGCCTCACTTCTTTTTTAATTTCTTCATGGCCGTATGCAGGTAAGGTAAGTGCTTACTACCTTGGTCGTGCTTCGTCTGTATGCTAGCGTCGAAGTTGTTCCCTTGCCGTCAGCTCCTCTATCTCCCTAGCGGCGGCCGCCAGTATCACGGCCGTGTGCAGGTAAGGTAAGTGCCGCTACACTTACCCTGGTCCTGCTCCGTCTGTATACTGGCGACGACCCGCTCGCCCCGCGAGGCGTGCCGCGCCTCCTCCATCTCCCTGGCGGCGGCCGCCAGTATCACGGCCGTGTGCAGGTAAGGTAAGTGCCGCTACACTTACCCTGGTCCTGCTCCGTCTGTATACTGGCGACGACCCGCTCGCCCCGCGAGGCGTGCCGCGCCTCCTCCATCTCCCTGGCGGCGGCCGCCAGTATCACGGCCGTGTGCAGGTAAGGTAAGTGCCGCTACACTTACCCTGGTCCTGCTCCGTCTGTATACTGGCGACGACCCGCTCGCCCCGCGAGGCGTGCCGCGCCTCCTCCATCTCCCTGGCGGCGGCCGCCAGTATCACGGCCGTGTGCAGGTAAGGTAAGTGCCGCTACACTTACCCTGGTCCTGCTCCGTCTGTATACTGGCGACGACCCGCTCGCCCCGCGAGGCGTGCCGCGCCTCCTCCATCTCCCTGGCGGCGGCGGCCAGTATGTTATTGACGGCGGTGTGCGTACCAGGGGTGTCGTCGCGGCGGCGACGTCGGATCTCTTCCGCGCGCATCATCGACTGTTGGTACATGTGGATCTGTTAACAAATATATAACAATAATAAGTTACACAGTTTTGTACAATCAAAGGCACATAAGTAGCTCTTAAAGTAGGAACTCAGAAGTGTAATATTTCGAAAGGGAGGCATTATAATAATGCACTGTGAACTTGATATATCAACCCCTTTTTACAGCCTTTAATTTAACTTGTAACGTACATATGTAACTGAATTCACTTAATTCAGTCAACGTATTTTTTTAAATTGACTAGTCAATTTTGACTCACTACTAGAGGTCAGATTGTTTTTAAAGTACCGTTAACGAAAAAGTTCGCATTAAAAAGTGTACATTTAAAGTAAAGTTTGCATCTTTCTGGTTATGCCCAAAGGTTGACTGGCAGAGAATGCCTTAAGGCATTAAGTCCGCCTTTTGTACATTCTGTATTTTTTGTGCAATAAAGTTACCCTAGAAATTAAACTAAATATATATTATATATTTTATTTATAATTAATTAATTAGTTATAAATAAAAATTATTTTTTTAACAAAAACATTTTATACGCTCACATTTTATATTTCCTTCCTTCGACATTATCTTCATACGTCATAGAAGTGCGCATCTGATTTACTTTATGGTTGCTCGTGCGAACATCATACTCACAATATTGGGCAATATTGATGTTGTGATGTGTTTAATAAAATGCCTCCCACTCACCAGTTTTTTATTATACGAAGTACCTAACAACTTGTAATTTTCTACTTCTACGGTCAGCCCCTACCCATTTGGTTGAAAATAGAATGGTCATAACTTATTAATTTAATTTACTTATTACGAACTGACACGAAAAGCTAGTGTTGATTTTTAGGGTTCTACGCCGTTCGTCCGACATTAAATTAATTTTATTATTATTGCGAGTCTTATGCTGCTACCCATGGTCTGAAATATAACGTGGCTAAAAGCCAGTATGTAGTCTTTGAGGTGGGTCGTGGAAAGACTAGTGAGGTGCCACCGATTATCCTTTATGGGACAGCCCTAGAGAGGGTTGATGTTTTTAAATACTTAGGACATTTAGTCACGTGGGACCTTAAAGACGATAAAGATATGGAAAGGGAACGGAGAGCTCTGTCGGTCAGGGCGAATATGATTGCTCGTAAGTTTGTGCGGTGTACGGGGAAGGCTAAGCTAACATTGTTTAGAGCGTACTGTACCTCCCTGTACTCGTCTAGCTTGTGGCGGGCGTATACGCAGCGGGCCTATGGGGCTCTCCGGGTCCAATATAACAACGCTTTCCGGGTAATTGTGGGGCTGCCGCGCTTCTGTAGCGCATCAGGGATGTTCGCGGAGGCCAGGGTTGACTGCTTTTACGCCACCATGGGCAAGAGAGCGGCATCCCTGGTGCGCCGGGTGCGCGCCAGCCCCAACATCATCCTCAATATGATAGGAGAAAGGTTGGACTCTCCCTATTTACGTCACTGCAGTCGGCTCCACGCGCCGTACTCAGTGTAGTTTGTTAAGGGACCTACTAATACAGGTTCAATATTTAACACTTAGAATAAGTTTTACTAACAATATATGAGTTTGTAAAGACTTGAAATAAACGATTATTTAATTTTATTTAATTTATTTTTAATTTAATTTTTTAATTAAAAGGTGGTTCGCTGCGTATGAGGCGAAAATTACGATTTTTTTGCAGTTTTTTATTTATTCTAGCCAAATGGTGTAAATCTTTATAAATTCAACTAGTTTTCCGGTAATAATGCGATTGTGTTTTGACTATGCAAATTGAAGCTACTAATTTTAAATATTGATGCACCTTATGATGATCCGATTGTCGCTTTTATAAAAAAAAACACTGTGCCTTAAGAAACAGTGCGAAAACCAGAAAACTACTAGAATTGACACAAAGTCACACACACCATTTAGCCACAATACATTAAAAAACCTGCGAAATTTTCGAAATTCCTGCCTCATACAGAGTGATCCAATTTAAGTGTTTTGAAGCGTTATGTGGAGCTAGTTGAAGTTTTACAAAATAAGTACCAGTATGGCGGACATATATCCTAACAAATCTAACAAATAATTTAAAAAAAATCGGGTCGGGCTCCGTTCATCTAAAATCAGCGTCGTTGCATTCTGTGCCTCGACACATGCTGAGTGGACTCCTTTTTTGGGATCACCCGCAACATTAATTTCTCTCTAGATTTAAGGATTATTTGTATAAAGTATAAGCCTGTAATGTTGTCGTTGTTGTTTCAAAATAAATTATTTCTATTATATTCCATTCTAAATCGCCACGCGTTATGTCGCTACGTAACTCAGTGCGTCTCGTTCCAACTAGCCCAGTGGGAGAGAGACGCACTGAGTTACGTAGCGAGTTAACGCATGACGAAAGATTTCTGCTAGGTGCACCGAAGTGACATATGTATTTATTTACCGGTTTTCTCTTTTTGGTTTGTCACGCAGCTCAATGGGCACTCGATATGGCCAGAGTCAATAAGCGACGTACATAAATAAAAACCTAAGATTTACTTAAATATTTTAAATGCAGAATGACACTAGTCTCGATTTACCTAGGTACTGAGCATCTAGCACGAATCTTCTCGACACGCGTTAACTCGCTACGTAACTCAGTGCGTCTCGTTCTAACTAGCCCTATGGAGACAGACACACTGCATTAACGGCTTATTACACTACGCGGTATTCAGACAGTCTTAGTAAGCAAGTAAGCACGGCCGAACCCATTCGGTCGGTCTAATTAGACAGGCTAACTCTTTTTACACTATGCTAAATCTTAGTAAGACTGTCCGAATACCGCGTAGTGTAATAAGCCCTTTACCAGGGGGGTTCCACTCCGCACTGTAGGTGCGCTCGCCGCACCACCCATGGCATAGGTTAATCGCAGTAGGTTGCCGGCTTGCCGCGCGCGTGCCCGCTCACTCTGTGTCGCATGAGATAGTATTACACTAAGCAGCCCAACCCTAGCGGTGCGCCAGGGCATTGCGGGTGGAAGGCGGACGCGGGCGGCACCTTCCTTTTGACGCATGCCGCCTGGCGAATGTTTATGAAGTAATACGAACTATTTGGTCCAGATCATAAAGTAGAAATTCGTTTAATGGTGGTCGAAAAAGAGAAGTTTCTGTACGTTAGTACTATTATTTATTCTGTGGTGCTAGTTGCGCTGTTTTATAGCGCTGCGTTCGATTTTGAGGCAGCGCCAGGCCCGACGCACTCCGCACATCAACCACGAGGCTACAAGTACAGTCAGCTATAAAAATATATATACAGCCATAGCGTCAAAACATGTATACACCGACCTTATGTTTAGTGGCATAAAGGCGTATAGATATTTTTGACATCTTGGTAACGCATATATATTCATGATGCTGACCGTACATCATCGCGCCTCCGTCGGCGAGGCCTATATGGAATACGCAACCGACATACGGACGATAGGGATAACCAAAAGTGGGATTTAGGACTTTTTGGAAATATAAGCTGGCAAGGTAATTTTGGCATGTCCAAATGAAGCTCTTTCATATAATACCCCATTTGCCTCGCTTTGAAACTTTGACCCCCTTTTCCGACCCTTTTTGGGAAAGAAACAAATATATTTATTTGATTGTTTCATTTGTAGTAAGAATGGCTAATACAATGTAGTTGCCGTGACAGACAGACAGATGGGCGGATCCGCACTATAAAGGTTTCCTTATTACCTTTTTCGTACGGGACCCTATAAAAAACATAGTCTAGTCTGTAGGTACTTTTATTAGTGGTTTGTTTGTTGTCAGTTGGTCATTTTCTGTGTTTTGAAACAAACAAGTCCCAGGGGTTCAAAAGAATCCGTTGCATATTACAAAGAAAAGCGGCAAAAATCAAGTGTTTTTCCAACAGTATTACTATACTAAGGCACAACCATTGTTTGTAGTTTCATACGGTTGATCTAACGTAAGTATCCACTTAAGAAGCAAATTGAAATAAACGATGGTTCTCGACTTCTCGGCGCAGTTGGGTTAATATCGATCGTAAGGCTAACGCTGTTGATTGAATTTAACGACTCGGCTCGAATCATAAAAATACTTTCAAATACACCAGAGAAAGATATTAAAATGACGTAACGCAAACATTAAAAAGCATGATATTGCTTAAATAAATGTATCAAAGAAAAATAAACTTATCTAGTAGGTACAATTAGCCGCTGGTATTCTGGACAGGTGCAAAGCCGCGTTGAGGACGCACCCGAAAAAAATGTACGGCAATTATATACCTTAAAATGTGGCCAAGCGTATTTGTTGTTAAACTTATTTTTTATATTTTAACAGCAGCCTTATCTCAATCCCATATTTATCTTGTATTTAATAATTTGTTTAATATATTTCACATGATAATATTGTATTATTATCATAAATGTATTTACCTACTATAAATCGGCTTGAATAACAAGTCTCGCATTTTCTATGTTATTCGCAAGTTATTCACTAATAAATTAACATAATGGTGATTTACGATATTTCTTACTCGAATAAGCTACAAAAAAGTACTTTATTTTAATTTAACAACAGAAAAAAATAACCTTGCTGTCTAATTAATTTTCGTGTCCTTCGCGGCTAAAGCAAATAAAAGAGACTTTTTATATATAAATTTCCGCAATGATTCTTATAAAAAACATTTGATTCTAAGAATTACGCCCACGCCATTTGTCTATAGCGGAGTGTATAAAAAACCTTAAGTACTCTATGACGTCATTTGCCATAAATTAAGATAGACGTCCACTCGTCGCTCCACGGGCATTAATAAATATAATACATCACTAATTTGAAATAAATATTGTACTTTTTCAACACTTTTCTATCTGGAGTTGCTGCATCTTATATTATGTTGGTAATTAATGGTCACATTCCAAATTAATGAAGTTTATTAAATACACCATAAGAAAACAGTCCATAAAACTAGACTACTAAAGATCTACGGCAACCTAACATTAATGAAAAATAATATCTTAAAAACAATTTGTTGCGGTAAAACTAATATAATTAATTTTGTTTTTTATTTGCTGTTTCTAATTTAGCGACTTAAAAATGCTGCGTAAAAACTCGAGTTAATGTTAACAATAGTTGATTGTTGGCTGTTCCTACAGTTAGTTTTATACGAATTCATTTATAATTATATGGTATCTATTTGTTAATATAATTTGTGTAGGTAATAAAATGCGATGTTGTGCAATTTATTACTCACAGAATACCAGCCTTGGCTTTTGTATTACACAAAATTTATAAATATTATCTACCTAGATAATATGACATCATGACTGTCAAATACTATAATGAAGGTACTCGTAATACGTTTTTTTCAATAAAATAGGAAGGTAAACGAGCAAGTGGGTTATCAGATGGTAAGTGACATTGCAGATGCGTTGCCAATCCAAAGGGTATGGAACAAGTGATAGTCCATCACTGATGATGGACTATCACTTGTTCCAGTAATTTCACCGGTTGTTTTGCTTTCCACGCCGGAACAGAACAGTGCAAGCACTCTTGCATTCTCGCAGATTTGCGAGCAAGGTGGTGATAGCGATCCGGGCGGACCTTCTACAAGGTCTTATAACAGGCAAAATGTTATTATATGAATAGGAGCCCTTTACAAATTGATTAAAAAGGAAATAATGTTTATAAGTATGTATATCCGTTGTCTAGTACCCATAGTACAAGCTTTGCTTAGTTTGGGACTAGGTCAATTGGTGTAAATTGTCCCAAGATATTTATTTATTATAATTACCTATTAGGTACACTAAATCCCTTAAAGAGATCAGTTTGCCTTCCTACATCACTGTACTTATCTCTTTTTGTCATTTATATTTTTTGTACACTAAAGAAATCACATACATACATACATACATCCAACAAACAAAACATGAAGTCAATTTAAGTTTTTAATTACAAAATCTGAGAAAGGCATTTTACACAAGGCTACATAATAATATTTATTATGTTCGCCCTTTTAATCGAGACCTTTTCGACAAGTTATTTTTAAACAAACAGGTAACACCGATCAATATTCACATTTTAACATTTAATCTGCATACTTACTTTTTTATAAGTAAGTACTGCAAGATACACGTATGTGTACTTAACATATTTGCAAGTAGTCGAAAATAAATGGAGTCACGGAGTATTACAAATTATAATAAATCTAGAACGTACCAAACGTATGAAATAACTGTTTATTATACAAACACGCCGATGACTACATAAATACTAGGCAGATTTCTAGGAAAATTACAAATTACGGCAAAAAATCTGAGCTCGAAATAACTACATATTTTTAGGTACTTAAATCAGCGGTTCTCAAGTTTTTAAAACTGAACCCTTTTGGAATGTGAAATATTTGACGGAACCCTTAAATAAAACACAATGTTAAACTATCGTCCAGAGGCCCTAATGTGACAGCCCAGGTTTAGGTTAACCCCTCCCAGTGTCTCTGTCTAACTAGTGTCATAAGAAAGGGACGCAGATAGAGATAAACTAAACTTGGCCAGTCATGTTAGGGCCACAAAGAGGTGGGGTGTGTTTCAGATTTTTTTTCACCTTACAACCAGTTTTCACATGGAACCCCCACAGAGGCTCTGTGGAGCCTGTTGACGGTCGGGCTCGGAAATAAATTACACTTGTGAACTAATAAATATTAAAGGGAGCGGTAAAGACAATAGAAAAGAAGACGCACGACTGACAAAGGCAAAACAATTTTAAAAAGAGCTGTGTCAACTTAGGCTGTTCCAAGGAGGTCGTACAAGCCTGCTGTTAAAAGAGTCCTAGGGCTCCGCGGAGCACACTTTGAGTATGCCTGACTTAAATGAACACAGTTTAAAAAGTCCAAATCTGGCCAATCCTATTTCTGAAAGTAGATAAGCGTAGGTGCTTAGTTCAGGGTATCTCGGTCCAGTGGCCCTAACATGACTGGCCAAGTTTAGTTTATCTCTATCTGCGTCCCTTTCTTATGACACTAGTTAGACAGAGACACAGGGAGGGGTTAAACTAAACCTGGGCTGCCATGTTAGGGCCGCAGCAGTAAGGATTTTGAACCCGGATAGATACGATTTTTTAAAAGAGTAAAAGAGAAAACAATACGGTGCGTCTTTTGGACAACCCTAAATCGGTAACAACTAGGGTTGCAAAATTGGAAAACAACACAAAAATTTAAAATCTCGGAATTTCCAGGTTGTTGTAATGAGAATCAACTTATTTAATGAGTTTGTATTTTAATCGGCAATCTTATGCAACGGCGGAAGAATTCAAACGAACTGGCAAGGCAACCCTAAGTACGGTTCGCGCGCGAGCTTCGAAAAATCGCACAAATATAAAAACTTAATTTAATTTACGTAACTGCTTAAAACGACATCAAAAAACTGATAGAAAACTGTGCTTAACTTGAATATTCGAAATCTGATTCTGTTTAAATCGACGCATACGTACAATTAGCCCTATAAATATCTGAACAATTAATTAGTACCTTGTAGCTTATTATAATTAATTAGCTCTTTATTATATTAGTGTAGAAGAGTCACTATACAAAATTATAAAAGGAGTTGATGCGGCAAGGTACTAAATCGTTCATTTATTTATGTAGCTGACAGTTAATCTGCATTGTTACTAGATCGGTGGGAAAACCTCACTTACCCCACTCTATGCTACTCAAATCCACGTTTAACGAGTGACTAACATTTAATTCCCTTATTAGAAGCCAATAAAATCTTGTCCATAAGAAGGCACATTAAATTATTACACTTAATTAGTCAACTATAAAGATTATTATTGATAGAGAATTACTATTAAATTAATTAACTCCCGCCGCTCATGCACCTCACGCGCGAGTGAGCATCTTTTTTTCACAAGTAACGATAACTTAATTTTCTTAATTATTGCTTTTTTTATAGAGTTAATCGTTTGCTTTCATACACGGCTGCAATAAAAGGGTCTAATGACTTTAAAGCTGTAATTGTACAGCAATACACTTTGCTAGGGTATTCTGGGTATTTGTATTAACTTTGTATGTAAAGGATTACACTGACTATACCAGCTGTCTGTATGTTCGTATTAATTTCAAAAATTACCGAAAGCTAAGCTTATTTACATAGTTTTTTTTGGAAGGACGTTCGCTGGTAGCTTAAGACGGCTTTGTCAGCGTACCGGAGAGAGGGCGAGCATAGCATGCCAAAGGGTGCTCCTATTGAGCCGACCTCGGACTTTGGACGCTAAGGGAGAATTTCTAGCAAATTATTTTTATGCTACGGTCGGTTCGGAAAGACTAACGTTAAGACTGCCAGTGGCCCTAACATGACTGGCCAAGTTTAGTTTATCTCTATCTGCGTCCCTTTCTTATGACACTAGTTAGACAGAGACACAGGGAGGGGTTAAACTAAACCTGGGCTGTCACGTTAGGGTCGCTGAGAAGAACCGCCAAGGAACTCAGTCAGTTCGTTGACGAATAGGAGAATTTACACAGTCTACACTAAAACAATAAAGAGGTAAACTTTGTTTGTTTGTTTGTTAGTTTGTTTGTATGTATGGGGGTAATCTCTGGAACTACTGAACTGATTTCAAAAATTCTTTCACTAATAGAAAGCTACACTATTCCTGACGGACATAGGCTACTAATTACACGTGAACGAAGTCGCGCGCGTCCACTAGTATATAATAAAGTCGTTATCTACTTCGTCTGTCCACATATCTTCGGTCGCTTAGTCCTTCTAAGCCACGCAACGGATTTTGATACGGTTTTAACTGATATTAAGAACTTTTTAGTAACGTTTTTAATGTACATTACATACTTAATTGTAGCCGTGCGAAGGCGGGCGTGTCGCTAGTGTAAACAAGCCAGTTAGATGAACAAGTAGCTGATGTAATCCAATCACAGCTACGATAAAGTTCAGCAGTAACGCAAACATCTGAGTAGGTAGCTTATCAAATCATCTGCGGCCCTAACATGACAGCCCAGGTTTAGTTTAACCCCTCCCTGTGTCTCTGTCTAACTAGTGTCATAAGAAAGGGACGCAGATAGAGATAAACTAAACTTGGCCAGTCATGTTAGGGCCACTGATGAGTAATTCGGTAAGTACTACAAGATACCGTACCTACAAACAGTTTGGATTTTTCGCGCTAAAATCTAATTCTAAGATTCTAACTTTGTAATATTTTTTTTTAATGTCTGTTGGTTTTATCCCAATAAAATGCAGTAAAACCGGCAAGCTTTGTAACCATTTTTTACAGTAGCCATAGCGCTTTTTATCAGTAAAAAATCTACATGATTAGTTTAATGAACAGAAAAAATAAACAAACAAACTCACCCCTTAGTACTTAGTTACAACTGCAATGTTTATCGGAATATGCTGACTGTACAATATTTGCATTACTTTCAGCAGCAAAAAAGTTTGTATTTCATAGGATTTTCTCAAAGACACTATGAATCTCGTATGTCATGCGATTATTCCTTATTTTAGATTATATTTTTAAAAGCGTGTACACCTGCGAAGGTAGAGTTAAGTGAAACTATTACTAAGCATCTGTAACTGCACTTCCTTAATTCAGACGCATTCAATTTCATTTAAAATTTCATATCAAATTTCATTTCAATAACAAAAATTTTGTGATGCAGAAATCATAACTCATAATAGTCATAATATTATGTAGCCGAAAATATACTTCATCTCCAGCCTTCTTTTCTATGAAAGTTTTTTTTAATATGTATTAATGTAATAAAAAAATTAAGCAAGTATAGAATGTTTAAGATTTTAGGGTGGGGCGACAAATAATCCCTGCCATCTCCACTTCAAACAAAGCTTGATATTACGTAAACTGTTCATTTGCCAAAATATATTTGCAAGACCTATACAACGATGCCCCACAATGGGGTGCGTGAATAATAAAAATATAACCGCCGTTTTACATTTAGGGGAGGTACCCCAAAATTTTGATTAAAAATATATAATATTTTGTAAATTTTACTTCATAACTTATAGTCATTATAGAATGTATAATCATGCAAAATTTTAGCTTCCAGCAATTATAGTCTGTGAGATAAATGCCTGTGAAATCCAGGGGATAGAATCACAAAAAAAAAATTCAAACAATTTGTCATAATTGTAAAGATTTTTATACAAAAAGAAAAGACAAATATGTTAAATTGTAGCGCTTGCACGTTTCGTGGTACATGGCCCAGATGGACGGACGGACATGACGTCACTACTCCTTTACTAAAGAACTCCAAAAACAGTGCAATGGTATGGAACAAGAATCTCAATTCTCCTAACTGAATTACCATAATTAAATGTTAATTAAAATTATGCTCCGTAATGGCTGTAAATTAAGAATTTAAACTGTTATTACTGTTACCGACTTACATACAAAGGTAATTCCGAAAACGCTGTTTTAATTCTTAAAAAAATTATATTGTAATGTTATTAATATAGCTCCTTAAAATGAACTTCAAGATTCTTAAGAATTAAGGTCAAGGCCATGGTATTTGTTATCCTAACATGAAATCTAAAGCCTTCTGTGTTAACTATAGCATGAGTCAAAAGGTGCCCTTGGAATCTTAATTAATCAGAGATACTTTCAATATTGATATTTTAAATAGGACAGTAACTCTAGTGTTTGTTCCCTTTGAACAACAAAAAGTAATTTTAATGCAATTTAGCGAGGAGATAATTTGCATTTTAATCACAGACATTATTAATTTTTATCTCAGAATTATACGTTTTTTATCATCAGTGGCCCGTTTCACGAAGCTACAAGTTACAGTTGCCACAGGTCTACAAATACTACCAAAATTAGAAACAATCTGACCACTGTTAGTGACTCAAAATTGGCTTGCAATTTTTGACAACTTATTTACATTTGAAAATTGCAAGTAAAATAAAAGCTTGTATACCCCAACCAGAGTTTTTAAAGCCCTTTATGGAACCTTTTCATAATAAACGTCATTATAAATTGCCAGGCATGTCATTATGACAATTCCTGAGATATGGCTTTAGAAACGAATTTTTTTCAAGAGAAGGAAAAATAACGGATTTTCAAATATGGTTCCGTGATACTTTTGTCATATATATACAATTGTTTTCTGATATAAGCTCTGATAATACAATAATTAATTACGATTAGCTATGTATAAACAACACCAAGTTACTTTTATTGGGTAAAATATTAAACGTTTTCTAAAACAGTCCCTCCCATCAGGTGACCCATACGCATCCATACAGTTGAACATATGTAAACACAAACATGCATAGACTGCTAAAGTCATAAGTCTTCCTTTTGGCTTTCCTGTAGTTGGTAAAGTACTATATCAGATTTGAATAAGAGTTGTTATGGAGATCGCCTTGAGACATACTAATAACTTGTTTAATGATAAAAAGAAAACATAATGATTCATCATTTAAGAATCATCCTCATCTTGAAACTACCACTTTGCTATCACTGCGAATAACACATAATTAGCATTCTTGCATATAGAGAGATATATGCGGCTGGGATTACAATGAACGCTTATATAACTGGAAATTGTAACCATTTAGTTTATCTTTTTACACCCCAATGGAACAAGATACTACTGATGTGATACTCTTTTCAGCCACTCAAAGGTTAACTGGAAGAGATCCCTTAAAGGTATAAGTTCGCTTTGTATATCACTGTATTTATTCTTGTCATTTTTATTATTTTTGTACAATTAAAGAATTTACATACATACATTCAAAAGGGGTGTTAGAAGTTTTAATAATCTGTCTGTCTGTCTGTGGTGTCCTAGCTCCAGGTCTGGTGAATCAATTTCATCTTTTTATTATTTGATAGCTGAATTAAACTAGATGGTTCTTAGCCATGTTTGATATATCTAACTTCTTTAAAAATATTTATATCAGGGTTGAATTGAAAGTTTTCAGGATGTGTAGATTTTACAGATATTTTGCATACTTAGATTTCCAGCTTTCCGGTCAAATGTGTCAATATATACTGCTTAATAGTACTTTTTCATTTCTTGAGTATAAAGGTGAACAGAAAAAAATAGGCTAAATCAGTTCTCACAGGCAAAATAGAAATCTAACCTTCTATTCCATGCATAAAAGTAACGGGTGAGACATTTTGACATATTTTTCCTAGGTAAAGTTGTCAAAAATGTCGGATTGCACTCATAGTTCATATGATAAACATAAATTTAAAATGTATATATACGGGGTGATTTGAGAACTTCATCTATTTTTTCATTGGTTAAAAAGAGCTGGAAACAGTCAAATATCAGACTTTAAACCTGAAACTCGTGATAGGTATATAAATAACAATGAATTTAAAAACAACTTACCTGCTTCAACCGTTCAACATCAGTGCGGGCTTGTGGGAATGCCTGTGTTTGAGACTGAGACACTTGTGTCTGTGTGTATGTCGGGTATTCCAAGTTGACATTCAATAGCTGCGCAGCATTATCCCGTGCCTCGTATGCCAAGCCTCTGATCTCCAGCTCTGATGCTGTATGCATGAGAGATTGCAGGTCCAACTCCTGAACGTCCACCGAGCCTTTGTACATGAATTCCACTAGCAGATTGATTTCCGAGAATGGAATTCCTTTGAGAATCACAATTGGATGCTGGCATGGGTTGTCCCTGTGTGAAAAAAATACCATGTCAACAGTGGTAGTCATAAATACATAGTTACTTAAGAGTTACATTTTCAATAAGGAAAATCTATTTATTAAATGTTGTTTTTCTCACAAGTCCATTCATGTTTAATATTATCACCGCATTACTTGGCAAAAATAATTATTTTATTCCTTATCTAAGATAAAAGTCACATTTACATGCATGAAGATATTTAGCTCAACATTTATGTAACAAAAATCCTCAACACATATTTTCTAAAAATAAATATGATGTAAAAATAAATGAACTAAACATCTTGCAAGATTACAATGAGTTTACCAAATTATATTTAATTGGCATGTTACTGGCAAAAGCCACTGCCGTGCGCTGGAAAAAATAGTGATGTCATTGTGAACAAATGGAACAGATTTAAATTAGCTGAGAGGAACACGATATTTTTTGTTCATAAATTTTGAATGTGGTATGTTAGTGTCGTTACCTGAAGATCTGTTCGAAGTAGGGGCTGCATGCTGAGAGCACGAGCTTATGCGCCTTGAGCGTGCCATCCCGGCAGGAGAGCGTCACGTCGGCCAGCGCCGACGACGAGTAGATGGTGGTGAAGAGCTGGCTCAGGTTCTGCAAGTGGTTGTTCCACTTGAGGTGGAACGTCTTGTCACTCACCAGCCCCTGCATCTGAACACCACAAACACTCCTTTCACGACACCGACAAATCACCACAACGCACAATTTTATTCAACCGACGAAAGATGAATAATCGGCAGAAAACCGACTCTGCTGCGACCGCTACATAAAATTATAATTATTACAACTTATTTTTAGAACGATGCCCGTAAAAAACACTATACGTACGCGGTATGACAGTGTAATATACTGTAGGTACGCGCCGCCGAGAGAATTTATAGCTATATAAAATATCTTTTAAATTTTATTCCACATGTACGTATTTTTTGACACAAATCAACACGTTACCGGTATCTTACCTCGAATTCGCACTTCCGACTTCCCGATTTTTCACAAATAACACCGACACATTTCACAAAATTAAATAAAATTATGTTACACAGAAAGCCGTGTCGTAAAATAACAGAGTGGGGCACGCCGTGGCCCCCTCCTTGCCCCGGCCCCCTCGCACACAATCAATATACGGAATATGAGAGCGCGGCGCGCCCCCTCGCCCCCCGCATGCTTTATTATACCGTAATTAATATACACAACTTTAATTTTGTAGACTACACGCACACATTCTAAGAAGGAATACTTTGTAATAGTAAGTCATAAATAATAAAATCTAGTTTTTAGGATGTAAGTACACACTGGAATGTCATGATCGGTTTCAGTAAAAAGTTTAATTACATTTTAAAATCTCATTGCACTGAATGGATGCACTGCACTATGATATTTGATACTTTTTTCAATGTTTTAAAAACAGAATATTTATTAATAAAAGGTATTTTTCTAATTTTACTCTTTTCTGTACATTTCAACCCAACTTGGGGCCCCTTCCTTAAATTACATCGTTATAATGGGAAGTATGCGTGTAAAAAAAAGTACTTCAATCTCTTTTCACAGCGTACACACATACAAAGACCTGAGAATAGGCGGATTGTTATTCTTCTTTTTATTGGATTCCGTCCATTCGTTTATATTAAAGATCCATTCGAATGGGCAATGTTTTATTACTGTATGAGATGTATAACTATGTAGTCAGTCCCGAGTTATATTATATTATTTATAACTCTCGATTCGAGTTGAAAGAGAAGGGCGCATGAGCGGTTGCATGAATATTAAATTATTTATATTACAAATATACGTAGCTATTTGCCTTGGTGTTTGTACCTACATAGATGCGGAGGAGGAGAGTTTTAAAGGCGTTAGGTATTTAAGTAAATGCACTTTGTATGCATGCTCTTGGTATACTCTGCAACGCTCGTTAAGAGTAATTAGTAGTGTCTAAGTTAGTGTCTTCATTTTATTCAAAAGTATCAGAAAGATATTTTTTTTAAATAAAATAAAGTTCTAAAATCTTTGGAATTTTTTGTAGAAGATAAGAGTCATTTGAACAATAAAATAAAATACCTAATGAGACTAGAATCATACAGTGTAATACGAATATGTATAAAACGTATACATATAGCCCACACCGGAAAGAAAAAGGAAACTCACAATGTAAACCTACACACAGACAAGTTCTCATAATTACACGAATAGGGTATCTTACTTGAACAAACTACAAAGTAAGTAGGTATAGCATAGTTTACTTTTTGTAGTTCCTTTGAAAGTGTGAGAGCTCTATCTGTGCGTATTGAACTGTCTTTGCATATTACGTTACGTAGTGTAGTTTACACACATTGAAACAATGTTTATTGCGTTTTTTAAATTTCGAAATACTGGTTAACTAATTAGTCATGTCATGATTAATTAATAATAGTTACGGACACGTTAGTATCGAATAAATTTTAATGATGACCATAGACACGAAGTTATACTTGGCAAACTTGTTTCGCAGAAAGGGTGCTATTTTCATTTTTACTCTGTGCGTACTTCCACACCCACACCACTAATCTGACACTGACATACGTCAAACAGAAAACAGTTCCTGTTCCTGACAGTTCCAGTTTGTTCCTTACGGAGGGTGGACGATCGATGTTTTTGTGAAATCTAATATAATTGGACTTACGGAACGAACAGGTTACGTATAACATAAAGTAACAACTGTAGTCCCTGAGTAATAAGTTCAACTATAAATTGTAAGCCACTGGTAAGCGTAATCAGTCGTCATGGAAAGAACCTCAAATTTGTTAGTTTCAAGCCCTAACGTGAAGTATACGGATGATTTTATTTTCGCTGACTACGAATATGAGGAGACTTTAGTTACGAAGACAGGCGACGACTTAGTGGTAAGTGTTTTTTTCCAGAATTTTCCTGTCCGACGCCGGCGTTGCCGGCACTGCTTGCTTTATTGATCGGAATATTTTCATAGAAAATGATAGAAGGTTGTGTCCTTGACCGTCAGGATGCGTGGCTTGTGCGTTCGCTGTATTAACAATCTGTTAATTTACGTGTATTAGGTTGGTGCAAGGAATAGATTTATGCCCATGAATTTATAGAATAGTATGTTTGCCTAAAAGTTGAAGACCTGCACTTATGTTAATGTTTTATTATTATTTATGGGTTTCGGTGTTCATGTAATAGCTTATTAGTGAGAATCCTTTTCCTTAGTCCCTAATGACTTCTAATATGACCATGCCCTAAAGAATGTGAAAATGTATTAATATATAGCCTTGGTGTGCTCTGAGTTCGTGGGAGCACTTTGTAAAAATTGTCCACATGTAATCGCAGGGCTGGGTATATGCTCCAATTAATTACCCCTGCTCTAGTGATCGATACCCTCCCTGTGTTCAAATACAAAACCATTTATTTGCTAGAACTCAAGTATAAAATAAGATAGTAAGTACATGTTGTAACTAAATATACAAGCAAAAAAAGTTTCTACTTTCAATTGTTATTTTTAACAAATGACTATATGTCTTGGAAGGTAGATTATTGTGAAACTTTGTATGTAGGTACAATTGTACCTACCTGCAACGACCTAATTGTGTCTTACACCAAGTAAATAAATAGTATGAAATTAAAAAAAAAATATTATTTGGCTTTCACATCTCCATTGGAACTGGAGTGTATTCTGCCACAAACAACTTGTACATTTAATATGTCGCGTGAATGTTCTGTTGCATACTTTTGACGTTTTTGGGAAGGATCTGGAAAATATTTTTTTTTCATTGTATCTTGTCACCAGGTGAAGCCATTTAAAACTGCACTATGCCTCCGCACTGCTCGCAAAGTGGGGAAAATGGGCATCATGCTTGTGGGCTGGGGAGGCAACAACGGTTCCACATTCACGGCTGCAGTCCTGGCTAACAAACATCAATTATCTTGGAACACAAAGAATGGCACATTGCAGTCTGATTGGTAAGAGCCTCTAGAAGAAAAAGAAAAAAATAGAATAATTTCGATTTCCATAAAACTTTTTATTGGGACATATCAAACATCAAGCTTAATAGGTTGTATTTTTTTATTTCTGAGTTTAAATTCTAAAATTCAAAGTACTAACAAATACTAATCCTAAAACTTTGTAAGCCTAATATTTATAAAATCACGAATTTTATAATGCCGAAATTGAAAATTCCAGAAATGTTGTAATCCAGGAGTGCGATTTTTGAATCTCACCAGGTGACTAAAGCTCACACCAATGTGATCGTATTTATAGAGTTTTGGCCATTTTTGTGAGCTTTACGCTCTAATTGCACCTCAGACCAGAATATAATTCAAAATTAAAAAATTCGTCATTGTTTATCATAATATTAATTGTCATATAATTTTACATTATTACAAAATTTTTGTGCAAGTATGACATAAATGCTTTTTTATTACATAGGTTGGGTTCAATAACACAGGCGTCTACTGTCCGACTGGGCATGGATGAGAATGGACAAGATGTTTATGTGCCGATGTCACAGTTGTTGCCCATGGTCAATCCTGATGATATAGGTAAGAATACTAAACCTTCCATTACAAAGTGCTCAGGGATTTAAAAACCCTTGATTAAAGTTGCTGTATAAGATTTGAGTGAAAAGACAAATTAATTGTTCCATAAAATGCGATCGAATCAGGTTCTACTTTTAAAACATTCTTCTTTTTTTTATCTTTAATTATTTAGGGACTTTCATCACAACTGAGCATGTCAGCTCCATTAGAGATTCACAACACAACAGAGAAAAACCTATCTTATCAAACACTGCTTTTATTTTTAATTTTGTTTGTTGCCATGCTTGTACTCAGGATCAACCAAAAACAAAAAGCGAGGTTCCAAATATAAAACGGGAAACTCAGTTTGAAATTTTAACAATAGTGCTACTAGTTTTAAGTGATGTCACATATATAGTTTTCCTGGTAAACAAGTTTCCTTGTTACAATCATGAATGACTTCACAATTATAATTTATTCGCGATAGTAGAATAATAGGGCCATCTTGTTGGGTGGCCCTTTGTTTCTATTCTGTAATGGTGAATGGGCGCTACTGTATAAACATCGCAGGTAGAGCGGAATTGTCTCCAATTTCTTATTTGTTTGTTTCAAAAGTATATTTTTAAAAGTTTTTATTTTACTTGTTTCTTCCGTATTTATGTTTGTCGATCGTTCTGTCGTTTTGGTTTCACGGCGGTTTTCACTCGCCACCATCAGAGGTCGCACCAGTAGTAGAATCTTCCTGAAATTTGGTATGTGTGCATTCACACCGAATACACTAGATTCGATGACAATAAAGTACTATTAGCAGAAACCCATGCCCCATTTCATCCCCTTTGGAGTAGTATCAAACTATCCCCGTACCAAATTTCATCCAAATCGGTTCAGCTGTTTAAGCGTGAAAGACAGACAGACTTTTCCATTTATAACATTAGTTTGGATTGCAACTGCGTTCGTACTAAAATTCGATGTGTGTGACAGTTTAGGATAGTATGTGGACAGTTCACAGCATAGAGGGTCACTCTTTGTTTTAGCCATCGACGGATGGGACATCAGCCCTCTAAACCTGGCCGAGTCCATGGTGCGCGCCAAGGTCATTGACTACGACCTGCAGCAGAAGCTGAGGAAGGAAATGGCTACCATGAAGCCTCGGCCGGCTATATACGACCCAGACTTCATTGCTGCTAATCAGGTAAATTACGACCGTGATTAAACGAATTCCAACTTTATTAACACTCTCGAAAAGTTCATATTACTTCATACACCATGCGCCAGGCGGCAGGAGTCTAAAGTTACGCGCCGCCCGCGCCCGCCTTCCGCCCGCTACTCCCGGCGACACGTTAGGGTTTCGCGGCATTCGTTTTCAATTGCACTGACACAGCGGGGGCGAGCGAGCGAGCGCGCCACAAGCCGACAGCCTACTGCGATTTGACTATGCCATAGGCAAGGCGGTCGAGCGTACCTACAGTGCGGAGTGGAACCACCCACACTAGGCAACGCCTGTCACGTGGTTTATTTTGGTAAACTAGCTACCCGACTTGCCTTCGCATGGGTACAATTACGATGCGATGTACATAAAAGGCCTATGCCCAGCAATGGGCGTCTTCCGGCTGATGTGATGTATATACATACATAAAAGCCGTCTATAAAAAAATCTGCAAATTTATCTTTTGTGCGAAACTGGCAAACTCACGGCACGGAATGCTGAGGTTGCATTGCAGTTTCGAGTCCTGCCATTACCCTAGATTTTTCATAGTGTTGTCATTATATAACATTTAAACATTGTTATATTCTAAAAGGGGTGGTAAGTGAAAAGTAACATTGAAATAATTGGATTAACTTATTAGCCCTAATTGAGTTTAAAGATTACAACAGTGGCTAACGGTTCCTTTTTTGTGGTTCTATGTAGATTATCTACCTATATTTATATCTATTATACTTTTTGGAAAACACGATCATAGCTAAATAGATGAAAAGCACAAATTATAATACTATACTAATAATGAAAAGGAAGGATTTAGGTAACTTTTTAATCAAGAAAAACTGACTATACGTTTCTGAACACGTTAAACACTCTCAGTCTACAATTTCGAAAAGATTTGTTTAAAAACAGCTGGTAATAAATCATTAATAAATATACGTATATTGCGTATATCATACGTATTACCAAAACACGCGCAACGTGCATGCATAATGCTTTTACAAGGAAAGCAATTTACAATGGGTCAGATGATTCGGTTTGCAATGGGCTGTTTATAAAACACGCGTCAAGTGTCGGTGTAGAATTGCGACGCGGCAGAAAGACCATTTACCGCTCATTTCCTGTTTTAATTCGGGTTTATTTAACTCTAATGATGTTTCGATAGTATCTGAGACCAATAGGAAAATTGCTAACTTTTATCAACGTAGTATGTAATTAGAATTGAGCTATGTGCCCGCAATCGCTTTGCAAGGGAAGCATTGGTGGCAGCGGCCAACCTGAACAGATTTGACACAGGTATGTTTATACACATCCTTGGGGAACCAGCGTCCGACATGGCGTTAATGCTGTTCAGGTTGGCTGATGTTGTCAACGCTTCTTAATGATATTTGTCGTGTCCTTGATGTTTTTTTTGTAATTTTATATTTCATGTTTTGTTACCTATAGTAATTCTTTGCCCTATGGGCTAATGTGACAAAGGTACGAAGCCCGTTTACCGTTTAAAAAAAAAAAGAATTAAGCTGGCTTCGAAGGACGATTGTGGCTTTATCCTTTTGATGTGCAATGTAAATATAATAATTTTCATCTCACAGCTTAGCAGTGCGTCATATTAATATTGTTAATTTAAACAACCGTTTTTGTAAGTAGCATTATAAAAAATCTAGTCACGTAAAAAACATAGTATCTGTGTATAAAAGTAACACTAATATTAGGTGTTCTGTACAGCGGGTCTAATATGACCGTCACAAAATAAGTTATCCTTCAGTGCGGCTCCCTATAACTAGTGTCATAAGAAAAGGATGCACCGAGGAATAGCTTAAACCTGTATTAGCAATGATAGGGCACGCCGGTGTCATATAACCTATGTTCATTCATGTATATACAATTCAAAAATGTTCACCACCTAACGGTCAGGTTAGGTTAGGTCCTAACCCATACAAAAACCACAATTTTTAACTTCAAATTATTATTATTTTTTTGTAAAAAGGCGGATCGTGCTACCAACCTCATCCGTGGCACGAAATACGAGCAGTACTTGCAGATTCGAGCAGACATCAAGGATTTCAAGGACCGACAAAAGCTGGACAAAGTCATTGTCCTGTGGACAGCCAACACCGAGAGGTAAGTCCATAGTTGATAGTCTTCGACTTCTTAGCTGGATCTGTCAGGAGCCTTGAAGTTTTGGCCCAATAAGTATTCAGGAGCCGAGCAAGCGTTATACAAAATATATCAGCCGAAAAATACTGCTGGGCATAGGCCATGCCCAAGGATCTCCATGTCGGTTGGTATTCTACTTTTCGCATCCAACTTTCTACCGCAATCCTCACCAGATCGTCAAACCACTTTGTGAGAGACCTACCAAGTTGGTAGTACCAACACTTCGCCACCAGTCTCCGCTCTATTGCCCGTCCGCCCCAACTTCCATCGGATGTACGAGGAAAGTGCCCTGCCCTCTGGTACTGTCGGTAACATTCATTCTTCTGCGAATCTCCTCAGTTCTGATTCGATTTCGCAGAGCAACTCCGAGCAAACCTTCCAAGCCCTTTTAGTGACTTTGCGCCTTTTTATGAAGACCATTGAACAGTGATTGTAGACAAAGCAAATTTCAGATGGTAATACTTCCATATAGTGTTGGTACGAGTATATAGTGTTGGTAGGCCTCCCACAAAGTGGACCGACGATCTGGTGAGGTTTGCTAGAAAACGTCGGATGCGAGCAGCGCAAGACCAACCGCCGTGGAGATTCTTGGGGAAGGCCAAGCAGCTTGCTCAGCAGTTGGCGTCTTCCGGCTGAAATGTGATGATGATGATGATACTTCCATGGTCATCCATAAATTCCAACCAACCACCAATTTTTTTTTTTTTGACATGAATATTTTTATTCTTATATTCTTTTGACATTCGGAGACTATACATCTCCAAGTAATATTGTACAATTTGACCGTGGAGGCGTTTTACACCTCTGCTAAGCATAGATTAAGGTAATTAATTTGTTTTGACCCTTAGAGACTATACATCTCTAAGTTATTTAGACTAAGTATTTGATCAGGGACCACATACATCCCGATTATAATTTCTTTGACCTGGGGACCCTATACATCTCTTGGTCAATCTGTACTAGTGCCAGTTCGTTCAATATGCTTAAAGCTTGCTGTGCTATTTATTATCTTTTTTTTTTTTTCACACTTTATGTGAACTATTGTTATGATTGTGTATATTGCTCTGTAATCTTGTTTTCAAAAGAGAAGAAAAAAAAAGATAAACTGCTGAGTTTCTTGCGGCGTTTCTTCTCAGCAGATTCTTCCATTTTCCGAAGCGCTAGTAGATTCAGACATGTAAAAGAGCCTATATGGCCTACTTGCAAAATAAATTTTTCATTTTCATTTTCATTTTCATTTTCAATTACTTTTTACGTTTACATTCAAAGAGATGAGGGGGGTACGCCGATCGTAATAGCGAAAATAAAAGGTCTCGACACTCGACGAATTGAGAACCTCCGCCTTTTTTGAAGTCGGTTAAAAATGCATGACGAAGGGGGGCGGGGGGGGGGGGGGGTCTTGCAGTCTTAAAAATCGTGTGACGTAAATCATTAACAAATAACTAATTCTAATTCATGTACAGCCGAGGTCATAGTCATAAATATACAATATCCTTATTCAGAAATGAAATCCGAAATGAAAAGGTGGGGCTTACAAATGACACTATCTGATGCCTGATGTGGTCGGGTCTTGATGTGTCTTGTCCGAGAGTTTTATCAGGCCACTAGCCTCCTTACCGTCTGACCATAGCATTCACCAGATCATATCATCTGTAGACCTTTACTGTTAATCTCAGATTTCATATGAGAGTACCCACCCTTTGGCACTGACAATAAGGTTAATGTTATATTAATATTTTTGGCCATAAGGCTGTGTAGCTAATTATAAACTTGACTGTACGAACTGCCAAAATGGCTATTAAGACCGATTTCAGGCCGGGCCATACCTGCGGCCCTAAAATGACAGCCCAGGTTTAGTTTAACCCCTCCCTGTGCCTCTGTGTAACTAGTGTCATAAAGAAAGGGACGCAGATAGAGATAAACTAAACTTGGCCAGTCATGTTAGGGCCACTGTTGCGTACACATTGCGTATGCAACACTGCTCCAGCTAGCTTCGTAGAGCTGTATATACGCATCCGGTGTGGCTCGGCCATTAGCTTAGTTTGGGATGTTGTATAAGGATTAGTTAATATGGCCTCTACGCATGACGAAATCATACGTCACATTTACACCGGATAGTCATATGACGTACGTTGTTTCTACGAGCGCTCAGAACAAATAGCCACGTCTTGCTTTGTCATAGACGCTCACGTGTTTTTCTGCCTTCTCGTTACGGTTGGTGCATTTCCGTTGCTCAGAAAAAAAAAGATTTGTTGTTACCTAACGAAGGTTAGTTAGATTTACTGGGAAACTGCATTAAGGGTTTGTTTCACAGTTTCTGGTTAAAGTTATTCGCTAGATACTTTGATGCCAGCCTTTTCTGGCACTTGTTTTTAGAAAGACACATCAAACCCTTATCCGGCGATAAGTTTTAGCCAGACATTGTCAAACAAGCCCGTAATACAGCAACATATCGCTGTTGGACTAACAAAACGAAAAAGTCAAAGTAAAAATGTAGTTGATATCAGAGTTATGGTTAAAATTAACAAAGATTATAGTATTTTTTTTTGTTGAAATGTTTACATTAATTTGGTACATCATTTACAAATTTTAATTTGGTAAAATCGAGCCCTGAAATCGACTCGTCTACAATATATGCGGTATGCCGTAAATCCAACCTAACATTTTTAATCCTACTCTCATGAGAGTAAGTAAAGAAAGAGAAAAGAAAAAAGAAGAGATAAGAAAGAGATGTAACAATAGTGGACTAATCCCTTTTCATGAAAAGGGATGTAGTCCACTATTACATCTCTTTCTTTCACACGCACACGAAACAAAAGGTGAAGTGCAGCTTGTCTATTAAAAAAGAGACGCACTGAGTGACAAGAGCTAATCATAAGCTACGCCAGCCATTTTGGCTCAATAAATATTTTTCTTAAATGCTTGCTGTATTTTTTATTTGACTTCTTGGAAAAAAATCTCATTTATAATTGGCCCGTACCTTGTAGCGTTTGTTTAACGATAACGTCACGAGTTAAATATACGTTATGAAGTACACTGTCTATTTTGGATCGGCTGAAGAAGCAACTAGGTACTGTTAGATTGAATACCGAGAAGATTTCAATAATCTCCTCTAATTTGCCTGGATACTCGGCAATGAAAATTAAAAAAAAAGGATTTTTTATCTGAAACTAGCTGTTCCACGCGACTTCGTCCGCGTTGTATTCGTTTATCGCTATTCCAATTTCTGCGCAATTTTCTTACTTTTCTTTCCGTAAGAATCTTCCACAAAGTATGTATGTAAATTCTTTATTGTACAAAAAAACATAAATTCCAAAAAGAGATACAGTGATGTACAAAGGCGAACTTATCCCATTAAGGAATCTCTTCCTTCTCTTAACGTATTAGAAAACTTTAAAAAAAGATGAATGAAATCGGTAATGGCGTTCTAAAGTCATGACGTGCCCAAGGAAAATAGTTTTGAATTTTTTATTTTTTATTATATAGATAAATGATATTATATTTTTATAACACAGTTCGGTAACGAATAGCAGCATAATCTCAAATATCTTGCTGTAGTTTCCTTGTATTTTTATAAAATGTAATCCACACCTCTTAAATGTCCACGAAAAATTCCACGCGTCATTATAATAACTATTATTTAAAAAAAAAACTGTTGCACAAAGAAATTAATTGAACTAGCAATAATTTTGCCGGCACGTGCAAAATACAATAACCACGATACTAAGAGCGTTGAACTTTGGTCGCACAAAAACCTGCCAGAAACCACGCGACTACCTACCTCGGATCTCAGTGAACTCTATTATAAACGAGTAAAGTATACATTTCTTAAATCTGAAGCCCAGACGATTTCATGATAACTTGCTTGTTTCTGCGAGCTCTATTTTCAAGGAATAAGGTTTGAATTTATTCGATTTTAAGCGAAGATGGCCCAGACGTGATGATTTTGTAAATGACGCATGCTTGTACAAAACGCGTTTTACATGCATTGTTGAATTGGACCGTTAAAATTGCTTAGATTGATTTGATAACGTTACGTTTTTCTAAATAATAATCGACTTTAACACGATGCGATAGGGTTAACTTCAAAAGAGTTACGGTTATGATTCAGCTTATGGTAGTTTAATAGTTACTAAAGTGTTAATCTTATCAGGGACGTATACATCATGTTTTATGCAAATAGTTTTAGATAATGTGTCACACGTTATGAACACGCTCTGCTATGTATGAGAACCCGTTCTAAAGCTTCTGTTAATGTTACAATGCAGGGCTGTTTAGATCGGACTCGGTTACTGGCCAGTAAAAAATATAACACAAGTCCACTGATATAAAAAATAGATAAAGAAGTCAACACAGCTGAAACTATATGCGTTTTTTTTTACTTCTCTCTCTCTCTCTTCTTAGCGTTTCTTAATCTCTAGAATCGCCTTCTTCAATTTGTGCTAATCTACTCTTTGTTGAGCTCTTTGAATCCATTTGGTTTTACTCTTCATCTTCTAAAGGGGATTCACCGTATTGGGTAGGTACAGTGGGCATACCAACAACAATATTCTAAAAAGTTGTAGGAATGCAACGTTGTGAGCGAGTCCGAAACTTGCCCTTGGCCGATTTTCGGGTGGCCGTGACCACAACCTTATTTAAAAGCTGTATCCGCGCTCGGGGTACAACTAAGTGACAGACACTAAACCCAATCAAACCCATTCAAAACTTACCAAAGTACAGTCAGCATCAATTATATTGGAGCGGGCAAGGTGCTCAAAAATATCTGAACTCGGCTATAAAGTCTGTGTCTGTATTATCATCATACACATGCGTTCCGGCGTGTTCAAAAATTTTGACCACCGTGCCCGCTTCGATGCTGAATGTACCAAAGCCAAAAATTTATATTTCAACTCTACTTATGCTGCTTAGACCCATCGCAAGCAGTCGCATATAATGTAACAGCTCTTAGCATTAGAGGATTACAGCGATGGGTAGGCCGTCGAATAGCCGGACTGCAGCAGTCCTGGATTTGTAAATAAGCCGTATAGGCCGCGGCCTAGGGCCCGGCAGCGTCCTATGGGCGGCAGATTTCAGAGGACGCCCACTCGATTTCAGAGGATAAATAGGACATGGGGCGGCGGAAATAAAGTGGCCTACACTCATAAAAAATATAAATTTGGCACTGGACATCCGTAGGTATCATTTTTTTTACCTAATGTAATATAACAATTTGTTAGGTTACGGGTGAATGCTAGCGGTAGATACCCGGCTTTAAATTTAAAAAGTCTCAATTAATGTTCGTCCACATAAAACTACAATTGTGAAGCAGAAACGTTTTTTCTCGGAAGGCGGTTTTAACGAGCACTCTTCAGAAAGATTGCGCGTTCCGCCATCCCTTTAGTATAATGAGTGCATGCGATGCGCGGCAATTTGATGTCTGCTGCGTTACATAACCTGTATTGTTGCCGAGAGACATATTTACATATCTTTATCTTTAAATAGTATAAAACAAAGTCGTTAAGAGGAAACACAAGGGCCGTTTTACTATACAAAAGTCGTCCCCTGTTTCCTCTCTGGTTAATGCCAGTAGAGCAATTTTTTTTTCCAAAAAAACGATGGCCACTATTATGCATGTCCCTATGTTTTCCTTTTTTTCATAAATTAATTATTAAAAGAGATATGAACATTCAAAAACCTAAAAAATTGGCCAGATTTTCGGCTGCGTTTATACATTCAGAAAACAGATTTTACTAGATTATATAAAAAAAGAAAAACATAGAAACACTGCCAAAGCCTTTCTTTAATTTTTAATGAAATAAGTAGTTAAATCGGTTAAGTTTTGGAGAAGGAATCAGGGGTCTACGTATCGTTGATTTTGTGTACTTTAAATAGGATTTTCAGTCCAAGCTGCGGCTGTCTCTATTGCGCTCTGTGGGGGGAGGCTTGATAGATGGAGGCAGCAATAGATTTTACAAATACCTATTTCTCAAGTCTCTAGGCCTTGCTGTTTCGTCTTAATGTCGTTATCCGCCTCTGCCGGTGCTCAGATCTTCGGCTGCTAACCCTTCTAAACCACACAACGGATTTTGATACGGTTTTAATTGTCATTTAGAAAGAAACCATTCTAATTAGGTTTTTAGTAAATTGCACCTATGCGAAACCGAGTCGGGTCGCATGGGTGCAATTTTTTTTAAAAAATTTTAGCGCGATAGTTTGTAAGGATGTATGGAAGTTAGTTACTCTTTCATGCAAAAAATAATGAAAGAATTTTTAATGAAACTTTATAGTAGTATAGCTACGCACTAAAATAACATGTAGGCTATTAGTTTGCGTGACGCACGGCGTCTTTGAACTTCATGCAAACGAAGTCGCAGGCGTCCGCTAGTCATACATAAACCTTATTATAATTTTCATATTTAGGTCTACTACTCACCTTAATATTGCTTTATATTCGCCTTAACCGGCTTAACTTACCGGCTTCTGGTGGTAAATTCGTCATTCAAACTACTACTATAAATGCGAAAGTCTGTCAGTCTGTCTGAAAGGTACAAGGATAGTTTGTTACCTGGAGATAGATATAAGATACTCTTTTTTTCAAAAATCTACCTCTACGGTGGTGAGATGAAGGATGAAACTTTGTATTGGAAAAACGCTAAACTGTTGATTTTTTTGGATGGAATAAGTGGCGGGGAATTGAGAATCTTGCTGAGGCGGGGAGACATTTGCCAATCAAGAATAGCCATAGGCTACTTTTAATCCTGAAAAGATACAACATTTTCGCGGGAAAGTGACAAACGAATCCTACGCAGACGACGTCGCGGGCGACAGCTAGTAACTGTATAAGTCTCAATTAAATAAAAATACTTTGACTTTTAATTTTCAGCTAGAACACCCTTTAAACTCGCAAAGCCAGGTTTACTCAGTGACTTGAGCTTTTAAATTGATTAAAAAAATTTTTTAAAGTAGGTCTTACACTTCGAGTTTTAGCAAAATATTGACCATCTGTTGTAAATAGAAAAATAAACATTGATATCAGTCCAACCGTTAGGGCCTTACGATGCCATCAGTAAATACATACACAATCAGAGGTTTGTAACTCCATGCACGTGGTTCGGAGTGGCCTATATCTTATCTAGTTGTCACCATACTACAACGGGAAACGGAGTATTTGTTAAACATTATAAATATGCAAACATTGAGTATATTTATTAAATATCAAGGCAAACACTTCGCCAAGGTCACCTAGGAACGCCCTTGTGTCCAACGACCCTAACATGAGTGGCATAAGTGTAACTAACAGTGCAGTTCTATCTAGCTAGTGTCATAAGAAAGGGAGGCACTGAGGGCTTTCAGAATGTTCAGTATCTAAATTAAATTTAAAATGCTATATAACGACAACACAAAGAAAAATTAGGGTAATGGCAGGACTCGAACCTGCAACATCAGCTTCCGTGCTTTGCGTTTTCCAGTTTCGCCACATTACCGCTACAATATCCTGCGAATCTTTCAATGTGTTTCGTCTTTTACGGTCATTACATTATTGATTTTTGTTTGGGAAATACCTTCGGTGTCATCTATGTTCAGTATCTAATATAACAAGGCATCGTTGTTCGACTTACAAAATTAAAAAAAAAAGCATAATTGGCACCTGTGTTATAGTTAAAAATTATAAAGAGTGTGCAAGATGCACAAACTTTTTATTCTTTATTTTAGTGTTTTATAGCTTTTTACTGTTTTTCTATGACATTGATTGATGTTAATAAATGGCTTTTTTCCTCAACCACGAACCTGTGCACTTCTATATTTCTTATTTCCGATTAGTTCGGTCATAAAGAGTTTTACAAATGTTTCTTTAAATTTACCGTATTAATTTACCGTTGCTGTCGCGCAACCCCAACCAAGGCTCCACAGAAAACCAGCGTTGCTGCACTCGTCTTGTGTAGCAACACGTGCTGAGTGGAGATCCTTTTTTTGGTGTCAAATTGTGTCACCATCAATAGTTAAGTTTTAAATACCTATTCTGTAAGTTTGTTTTTGAAAATGGTGGTGGTACTTTATGAGACTAAAAAAAAATATTTTCTTTTTCTTTCTTTTTTGGTATTACGCTAACATTTTCGTTTGGTAAAGTCAGTCGAAATGCGTGATAAAACCGAAACCAACCGTCAACTTTAGTCCAATACCCACGGAGTCTGGTAAAGCGAACCTACCCTTTTTGCCTGACTGCCGCCAGAAGGGAGGGTTATTCAATATTCAGTGTAGATGTTTATTTATATGCCTCTGTTCAGATTCTGCGTGGTGAAAGCCGGCGTTCACGACACGTCGGAGAACATCGAGAAGGCGCTGCGGAACAACGAACCGGAAATATCGCCGTCCACCGTGTTCGCGCTCGCCGCCATCGACGAGGGGGTGAGTCGATAGCGAAAGATGTAGGGCAACGTCTATTTGTAGGTATATGGCATTGTATTGAAGGAGGTATATTCCCAATATAAAACAATAATTGGGCTAATCAACTATTTTACTCCCGCTTTGGATGTAACTGGCGTTACCGACATTGTGTTTGGCGTTACCGCAAAATCATGTTCCCAAAAAAATACTTTACTGTATTATAGATTTAACTCATGTAGTCTGGATATAAACGCACCAATACCAAAAATTAAATTGGAGGAAAATCATTTACGCTAATATAAATTCGCAATTATTTTGAAAATGTTAGTTGTAAAAAAGTTAGTTGGCCCGGTTAACGCTTTATAAAGTGCGGGAAGAGCTTAAGAGGCTGACAAAAGCCTTAAGAGGAAACCTCAAGGCCAAGAGAATTGAAAAATAGGTATTTGTAAATCTATTGCTGCCTCCATCTATCAAGCCTCCCCCCGCAGAGCGCAATAGAGACAGCTGCAGCTCGGACTGAAAATACCTATTTAAAGTACACAAAATCAACGATTCGTAGACCCCTGATTCCTTCTCCAAAACTTAACCGATTTAACTACTTTTTTCATTAAAAATTAAAGAAAGGCTTTGGCAGTGTTCCTATTTTTTTCCTTTTTTAAATAATGTAGTGAAATTTGTTTTCTGATTGTATGAACGCAGCCGAAAATTTGGCCAATTTTTTAGGTTTTTGAATGTTCATATCTCTTTTAATAATTAATTTATTGAAAAAAGGAAAACATAGGGACATGTATAATAGTGGCAATCGATTTATTGGAAAAAAAATATTGCTCTATTGGCATTATCCAGAGAGGAAACAGGGGACGACGTTTGTATGGAAAAACGGCCCTTGTGTTTCCTCTTAAGAGCTTGTTTCTTATTTTTATTTGATCATCTTGTTTTCATAAACATAAGAGTTTATATTCAAAACTGCGCCCTGTTGTCGTGTCGTTTGATGAAAAGGTTGAGCGATGCAATAAGAAATGCCCCTCGTTAGGAATCTCACTACTACGAGGGACGTATTAAACTTTAAGGTCCAATTATTTTAAGAAACCTTTTGGTCTCGTGTTACTTCACTTTTAATACAAAATGAAATGTTGAAATGTGACAAATTGATATGTATTAGACAGAGACCTGATAAAATGCTTTTCAGTGTCATTTTTGTCTACTCATGACCACAGCCGTGGCAATACGGTTGAAACGTCGTGGTAAATTAATAATGATTTTATCGCGTTAAAGTCCCGTTTGACGTTATATCAGTTATGTGTGTAAAAAAGCAAATGTTTAATTCAATTTTACATTTCATTGATTTTAAACCGTCGTCTCCGTATGATGCAGTGTTGCTACATCAACGGCTCGCCGCAGAACACCCTGGTGGAGGGGGTGGTGGACCGCGCCGAGCGCAACCACGTGTTCGTGGCCGGCGACGACTTCAAGTCCGGCCAGACCAAGCTCAAGTCAGTGCTGGTCGACTTCCTGGTGTCCGCTGGTGAGCACTGCTTAGCTTACGACTGTACTAAGACTAGGGTTGCCACCTTTTTTTAGGGCGAATAAAGTATTTTTTCATTTTGGTAGAACAAAAATAAAGTACACATCATAAAAAAGAGTATTTATTATTTTTTTCCATTATTTGTCCGTAACGAGCCATTAACAATCAGTTTTACGTACATGGAGTATTTTAGCATACTTTATTGGTGTCGTAGATTATAGAGTACGCCTATATGAAAAAGAGGACAATACTCTATTTTAGAGTACGGTGGCAACCCTAAGTAAGACTGTAGTGACATGTAACATGAAAGATAAAAAGTCGTTTATTCAAGTAGGATTTTTAAAAGGTCACTCTTGACTGTCAATTGTGTGCTGTCACCTAAACAAATTTCTCATGCACATTAAATGAGATACCAATTAGGTATAAACACAATTAAAATGGGAGCCGGAATTAAAAACAAAAAATTTGCGCAAACCTGTAAGAAGGACAATGCCTTCTTCCTAAGGTCACCAATAGCTAATAAAAAAAAAAGTATTACAACTGTTTATTTCAGAAAAAATATTAGTACAAATTACCAGAAACTTGGCCACAAATCTTAAATTATAAAAAATGGGTTTAGCTTAATTAGTAAAAGCAAGGTACGGAATTCATTCCATCTCAGCAGAGTTTACAGTTTCTAATACTGTCGGAGGGATGATGAAATATATTTTTTGTGTTGTCATTGCGGCAATCATTTAAGTCAGACTAATAGTATAAATGCGAATGTAATCATCCTTGGATACTTGGATGTTCGGATTTAGTTCTTAATAATTTTTGTTCAGTTACTGGATTGATTTAGATGATATTTGGCAAACAGATAATCTCTATTTATAAAGAATATTAGAAAAACCCATACGAACCTAGTTCTACGGCATTATAATAGCATACAAACCACGGCCGTTACCTTCATTTGTATCGAGACCTCGAGCCCTCTACTCGCTCTCTTTACTAGTGAGGTACGCAATATTTAGTAAACTAGTAAAGTTGCCACAGTGTACGCAGAGGCGTATTTAAAGATTTGGCGCCCCGGGCCATTTAGCTTTGGCGCCCCATTAAGTGACGATAAAGTATTTCATTTTAGGGGCGGCTGCCGCTCCTCGCAGCCTGGCGCCCCGGCCATGGCCCGGATGGCCCTAGGGTAAATACGCCCCTGAGTGTACGGTACAGTCAACGTCAAACATATCGAAGCGTGCACGGCGGTCAAAAGTACCTAATCACGCCCGAACGTATTTGACAATAGAGTCGAGTTCAGATATGTTTGTCCAACTTACCAGCTCCAATATATTTGCAGCTGATAATACAAAAACCGTTCCACACGATTTAAGCTCACACTTGACTTTGTCTTACCCTGCAGGCCTAAAGCCAGTGTCGATCGTCAGCTACAACCACCTCGGCAACAACGACGGCAAGAACCTCTCCTCGCCGAAGCAGTTCCGCTCGAAGGAGATCACTAAGAGCAACGTCGTCGATGACATGGTCGAAAGCAACCGCATCGTGTACCGGCCCGGAGAGAAGCCCGACCACGTCGTCGTCATCAAATACGTGCCCTATGTCGGTAAGTTGCGTCAGCCAATCTCTGGACACAGAGCCAACAAGGTCGGGTGTCCAATTTTGACCAAAATGTCTTTTCTCACTTTTTAAAAATATAATAAGATATCATCGCGTTTAAGATTCCCAATAAAATAAAATTAGCAAATCGGCGGTCAAATTTAAGAAAAGGGGTACTTTTTCGAAGTTTTTTTGTTATTTATTATTTTATTTTATTTAATGGACATCATTAAATATAATTGTTTATTCATTAAATCTATATATATAAGAAGACTTGTCCTGACTGATTGGCGATCAACGCCCGGCCGAAACTACTGAAGCTAGTTTACAATAAATATAAACCCCTTTTTTGTTGACTTCATACTACTACCTACACCCATAGACCGCAAACCGCATTATTTTTTATTTGATTGATATTTCTTTTGACAATCTCTATGTACGTTCATAGATTTATACATAACTTTGACAAGCACTGATATATTGAGAAATAAATAAATCTAAACCTAAACCTCAAGTGATTTACCCATTCCAGGGGTTCCCAAACTTTTCTAGTATGCACTTGCAGTTTTATCATTTCGTCTGGGCGCCCTTGCTAGTTAAAATAGGATACAATACGTAAATCTGAGTTATATGTGAGTATCTTTGAGCGAGCACCTCACGGCTCCCCTTTATACCTCTCACGGCGCACCAGGGCGCCCGTTTGGGTACCCCTGACCTATCCTGTTACTCCGTGGTGCAGGAGACTCGAAGCGCGCCATGGACGAGTACACGTCGGAGATCCTGCTGCACGGCACCAACACCATCGTGGTGCACAACACGTGCGAGGACTCGCTGCTGGCCGTGCCGCTCATCCTGGACCTGGCGCTGCTGGCGGACCTGTTCTCGCGGCTGGCGCTGCGCAGGAAGGGCGAGGCTGGTGAGCGATACAAACCACACACATAGTTGCTGGCAAACATCTTGAACTAATATCTTAAATCGAATGGCACTACGCATCTTTATGTCGATGCAAAAGTATCATAAAAAAAGAAGTAAAATATATCTAAAAAGTTTTTTTTTAATTGTCTTATTTGAACATTTAATGGTCATATTATTACAACGCATCGCTGCTTTAAAACGCGTGTTGGTGTATAAGTAGACAATTAGCGATTGCATCGATACTGTATCAAAAAGTCGCCGGGTTACACAGGGCGACTTTTTGCTGCGATCTAAGCGAAGTAAGCTTCCACTGGCTTCCAGGCATTCGCTATTACTGTTAAATCAACAGTCACACATGTGGTGTGTGGATGAGAGCTTGTATTTATGTTGTTGTCCACAGAATGGACGGGGCTGCACAGCGTGCTGTCATCGCTGTCTTACCTGCTGAAGGCGCCGCTGGTGCCGGCGGGCGCGCCCGTGGTGAACGCGCTGTTCAAGCAGCGCGCCGCGCTCGAGAACATCATGCGCGCTGCGCTCGGCCTGCCGCCCAACCACCAGCTGCAGCTCGAGCACAAGGTAACCAGAGCCCGGTGACTTGTTATAATTCCCTAGGGATGAACACCGGCAAAATGCTTAAATGTTTTTTCGTTTCAAAGTAATTTGCTTACTCAGTAAACCTAAATCACATTTTTTGGTTATTTTTTAATACCGTTTTACTGTCATTTGGAGTTCTTAACATACATATTTATTTGTACGCGTGCGAATCCAGGGCGGGTCATAATTTGAGTAACCCTAAACATGATCACGGCTATTGCAACATCGACGTATATTAACAATGATTTTATCCTGTTAAAGTCCCATTTAACGCTAACCATGTGTGAAAATCGCGAATGTTTAAAATAATTTATATTTGTTATACTTATAGGTACCGTTCCTCATGTCGGACCTTCGCAGCGGACGCCTCTTCGCCACCGAAGCTCCTCCGACGAAGAAGCAGAAGGTCGCGCACACGAACGGTGACCACTAAACCAACATACATACCTCCGATATTAGCATGCATATTTACCTAAAGTTCGCTTTTCCGAACACGCTACGAAACTGAACTAGGCTTTAATTGGTAATGGTAGATTCAAAAGAACTGCCTTTTTTTAAAAAATGCGTGCACGCACGCGTCGACGCGCTTTATTAGGCTGATATAAATAACTTTGAAACTTTTTTTAAGTTTAAAATTTAACCTTGAAAGTTGAACATCAGCCATCATTGTAGTGGCTGCTGCTCGCAACTTCGCTTGCGTAGAATTTGTTTATCGCTATCCCGCGGGAATTACGCGTTTTACGGGATAAAAAACTCGTCTAGATATACAGGTCTTTCTATCTACCGAGTTTGATTAAACATAATTGAGTAGCATACATTTAAAACGCTCTAATTATTTTTAATGTTGATAGCATCGGATAGTTTGCCTTTTTTTTGCGTATCTTTGGTACCGATTAAGTTAGAAAGGCGTCTAAGCGAGTCGTGGTCACTTATGTTAGCCTTACTAGTCAGAACGTGATAAAATAAAGTTAAACACCCCAAGTCCGGAGTAGCCGGGATCATGTGGACATTAGGTAAATAAGCATATTACATTCCCTGACTTACCATCTTTACTGTATTGCACAAACACCGCTCTCTTTACTAACTTAGTTTAAACACGCTATAGTTGAGTTTTACTGTTCTGTTACTAAATGTGGTGTACTGAAAGAAAGAGTTGGGCTTTTTCGTTGTTATTTTCACTGGCTGTGGCAATATTAAGGCAGTCCATTATTTCTAAGCATTGGAACCGCTACATCTTCGTCATGCTATTTACAACATTGGTAAATTTTAGGGAATTCATCAAAAGTATATAATTGAAGTTAAAGTCAGAAAATTCTATGCGAATCCTCTCTATGCGACACCTCTTAAAAGCTACTTTTTGGTTGGCGTGTCACCTGCGCGGCAAGGGGCGGGTGAGTGTACACTCAGCAAAATAAATTGATGACGTTAAGACCTTACTTACAGTCGTTAATATTTTAGTTACTGCAGTTAAGATCTTAGTTACTAAAAAGAAAAAGCTGTAGCTAAGATCTTAGTTACAGTAATTAAGATTTTAGTTACTGCAGCTAAAATGTCAGTTACTGCAGCTAAGTTGTTAGTTACCGTAGCTAAGTTGTTAGTTACCGTAGCTAACACTGTAACTAAAAAGTTACAGTAGTTAAGATTTTAGTTACTGCAGCTAAAATGTCAGTTACTGCAGCTTAGTTGTTAGTTACCGTAGCTAACATTTTAGTTACAGTAGTTAAGATTTTAGTTACTACCGCAGATAATATCTTAGTTAGAGCAGCTAAGATGTTAGTTACTGCAGCTAAGATATTAGTTACTGCAACTAAGATCTTAGTTACAGTAAGGGTTAGTTAGTTAAGGTACCTATAAAATATTTTTCTGAGTGTGGGCATCTACCGGTAGCTTCCTGCCGCGCTGGCCTGCGTCCTATCTTCAAATTGCCTTACTCCGCCCACCACTTCTTGGTGTGCAGATGATACGATAGTAAAGAGTCAGAGGCTAATGCGAGAGAAGGAGAAGGCGAAATTCCCACTCTCGCGACAGGAGGCTTTGCTGTGTCGTCAAAAATACGTGAAGAAAATTAGCGGCTAAAATACTTAAGTGATTTTAGGATGTTCAAGGCATTATAATTGTAATTTAGTTGAATTAAAAATTCACAATATTGTTTATGTTTGTTTAAGTTTTTTTTTATGTCTGTATTAGCTCGAATCACGGTGTATTTAATACACCGAAATCTCAATGACCAAAAATGATCATAATGTCCCTTAGGTAGTCAGCAAGGTGTCTTGGTATTGGTATAGATATGTCGTACTTTTGGAGAATTTACCAAATTCGCTTGTGTCAATATTTTTAGGTGGTCTGATGTTTTTCATAATTTCCTAAGCCCGAGCGTATCGTTTGCCATAATGCTTCAGGGAGTGTTAAGACAAACCTGACGTTACGTATGACGAACTTTTAACGAAATAATGAGAAACAATGAAGAGATTCGGGCGTCACTTTGCAGAGGTCCGTACTAACAAATTTGAACATTTGGAACAAATTACCTTGGTCTTCCGCAGCAAAGTAACTTGTTCTAAATGTTCTAATTTGTTAAAACTACCCAAGTTTAAAATTTCAGCACAGAAAAAAAGATTAGGGCAAATGAAATATTGTGATAAACGGTATATTAGGGCAGAGGATATTATGGAATTAGATAAGGCACCATATTTTTGACGTACATTTACAAAACAACGTACATACCAACCTCAGAGCTTTACTCCAGTATATGAAAAATTGAGAATGGTCGACGTTAGAAATTGCATTGCATTTGCGTACATCTTTGTTGTGCTTTTATTGCTGACGTGTCCATCTTTAACTTTTGACAGATTTTCTATGAGACATCTGTCAAATTTTGACGGCTGGTAAAATTATTTGTTCTTTGAATAAAGGAGCGCGGCTTAAATCCTTCCGGACCTATCTTTGGCTTGTATAAAGGCTAGAGTGATTGCTAGGCCAGTTCTTGAAATGAAATGAAATATCTGTATTTTGCTTAAATTTTTTGCTTGTCCTTGCGCTCTTGCGCTTGGTCCCACCATCCTCACTGACCTATCTCATGATCTAAGTCCATCTGAGACCATTTGTCTTCAACTATTGCTTGTTTTTTTTTTCTAATCGCTTGAATCCCTGCAATCAATAATACCGAAATAACAAAGATTGCTTGGTAACAGGTGATAGATAGTCAAGTTTTATTTGCAGGTCTAATTGAGTCTGGCACTTCAGCCATTTTTTCATAGGGCTCCACACCGTAGCCAGTTGCTCGTTGCATTATGAATGGGCAGGCTTAACTTAAATGCAAGTGATAAGTAGTAGCTTGCTGTTGCGTTTCTTACGGTCCGTAAACCAGAAGCCCAGTGAGGATCAGTGATTCTCTTGGGGCTGTTGATTCAAATGGACTCTCTCTCCCCGTGTCCCGCTTGCTCGTTTGTATACTTATTTCATTAAAAAAACTATACAATAGAATCGCTGTGTGGTTGGTATGGACGCTTCTAGTGTTAGGGATATATTTATGCGGGTATGTTGTGATGCACTAACATTCATTCAATTCCATTTTTATCTTTTAAATACAACAGAATAGCTCGATCACTAAAATTAGATTCTATGATCATTTAAGAGTAAAATTTAAACGTATGCCTTTACGCACGAGGCTTAATTTTAAATTAACTGATATTTCGTGGAACCTTCTAGTAGTGATGTAGCGAACTGGCACCCATTTCACCTAGCTAACAGGTGACATGTGACAATGACAACTCAGCATACATTGGTAACTCGAAGAGTTCTTCAATCAATCGATAATCTGTATTTGACAATACGTGGTAGTTATAATTGAAGACACAAATAAGTCACCATTAAAGACGGAACTGCAAGAAAGTCTCTTTTTTCGAAAGAGAGGCAATATAGTAAGTATGCACGACGAAGTTGATATATCCCTTCCGAGCGTAGACAATTTCTCTCAGTTTCCTCTTTACTGGTTGGCTAAGTTTGTTGCTCTTTGTAGGTACAAGCAATCTACACTGCAGTTGTTATATAGTTTCTTAAATAGTGAATTATTTAGTGGATACTTAATGTACAGTCGCCATCAAGTATATCGGAGTAGAAAAGGCGTTTAAAAATATCTAAACACGACCGAACGCATTTGGCAAAAGAGTCGTGTTCAGATGTTTTTGAGCAACTTGTCCGCTCCAATATATTTGATGGCGACTATACTTTTGATTGTCGTTGTCACCTGACATATGCTAGTTTGGTGGAATAAGGGGTAGGTATAGGTGTCGGTATAGTGTTTTTAGGTTATGTAGTTCAAAGTAGCGATGTTTCATTGAATATACCCCTTGTATGAAATTGCATGAAATTATCAAATGCATTCCAGTTGATCTGAAGAAAAGTACGATACCATTGTAACATTTTTTACATTCAGTCAATTTTTAATTCTGTGAAGATTGTATACGAAGTTTTAAAAGTTTTTTAGACTTTAGTTACGATTCTGAAATGAAATGTTGGTTTATTTCATTCCGATGTAGTTATTTAATTATTTGTACTTAAAACGAGTGATTAAAATAACAGTATTGTTTGCATTTCAATTAGATTTCTTTTTACAAATAAATTTGTATGAGGCAAGTTATGTCCCAGTATTTAAATAGTATTAAATACAGTGTTTTTGTTATTATGCGTTTAGTTATTGTTTAACGAGAAATTGTGATGTCATCCGTGGCTGTAGTATTATATCAAAACCGAATAGCAATATAACTGTACTTATTGATGTTTTAGATTTATTTTAGCACACGCCTACAAACATATTCATTTCAAAAATGAAAAATTATATTAAGAGGATTTTGTATCAAGTCTTTAAAAGTGACATACAAACGGTGGTAACGTTTTCCGCCCTCTAAACCCATGCTTTTTTTGTATGCTATTGTTATGCCTTAGAACTTGTTTAGCGTGTTTTTTTTTGATTTGATAATATTTGCTGTTTAGGAGTTTCATACCATAAAAAGTGTCATTATTATCAAAACTGTAAAGAATAACAAAGTTAAAACTTGCAAACCTAGTTTTAAGGCATAACCACAGCATATTAAAAAACTCATGGCTACATTAAGGTTCAAAATCTACCTACCTAGGCTTCAGTGGCGTGGCGTGAAATTTGACTTTAGTAAGGCTGGGATGAGGGACGTTCGTTAAAGAATGACGGATGAGTAGGGTTATCATTAGGATTTAAAAGACGAGTAAGGCTACGGGAATCGGGTTATACTGACGCCACGCCCCTGAGGCTTAAGGTTTATGGTGGAAAACGTTATCGCCGTTTGTATGGAGAGCGCGGGCACGCAAGAGTTTAGATGGCCCTTAAATCTGATTAGTATGTTTTGACGCTTAACGCTTTTACTGCCGGCACTGGTTGTCGTCATGTGCAAGGTCCATCCGGATTGCTACCACCATCTTGCCCGCTAAGCCAACCGCTAAGCAGCAATGCTTGTACTGCTGTATTCAGGCCTGGCGAGCAATCAGCCGGTAGATTGCTAGCACAAGAGGTTCTTATCTAGAGGATCTTAGCCCTCTGGGTTGGCAACGCATCTGCAGTCTTAGTGCTGCGTTTATGGGCGGTGGTGATCACTTACCATCAGGTGACTCACTTGCTCGTTTTCCTTCCTATTTTATATTTTAAAAAATTGTGACAGCGGCGGGGGAAATACCGAAACGCATATGTGCGTCGCCAGCAGTAAAGGCATTAAACATCACAATTTACAGGTATTTTCAGAGGTAGTGGAGTCCATATTTATGTATGAGTGCTATCAATCTCGCCATATCAAACAACTGAATATTTTAATTCTATTTTTTATTATGTTGATATTATTGTCTTCTTGGAAGATAACTGGTGTTTAATATTATGCTTAAATAGGTGAATAAAGAGCTTGGTTAGCCTTTAATTCCTAAACATGGTTGTATGCCATCCTTACGCGATATTCAAGTGTTATTATTAAATAAAAAATTGTGATTGGAGAATATGTTTTATTGGTACATAATAGAATTGAATTAAATGCCATAAATTTACCTTAGAGTTGAATCACTGTCCCATTCATGAAGTGTTTTAGCTTATGGATAATTCTCATGTCATTACCATAGATGACAATGTTTTACCTCAAATCGTTCCCTACCTTAAGGGGTAACTATTAATCATTAATCTTAAGATAGTGAATATTGTTCTTGGTGTTGGTTATAGGCTTTTGAAAGAAAATGTCATTCATAGAAGTGACTTGAGACCTTCCGAAAATATCCTGCTTTCTTGCCGGTATCGACTATAAAAACTGTGGCCCTAACATGACTGGCCAAGTTTAGCTTATCTCTATCTGCGTCCCTTTCTTATGACACTAGTTAAGACAGAGACGCAGGGAGGGGTTAAACTAAACCAGTGGTGCAATTTTTGAATCTCACCAGATGTCTAGAGGTCTCCAAAATGGCCGAATCTCTATGAAAAACGGCTATTTTGGTGAGCTTTAGCAAAGAACTTCTTTGGCTTTAGTTACCTGGTGAGATTCAAATTAAATTTTTGAATCTTACCAGGTGACTAAAGCTCACCAAATTGGCCGAATTTCTATGAAAAACGGCCATTTTGGCGAGCTTTGGTCACCCGGTGAGATTCAAAAATCGCACTCCTGGACTGTCATGTTAGGGCCGAGGAAATTTAAATACTCGCTCGGGAAATTTTAAACGGCTTTAAAAATTATATTCAACGTAGAAAGGATAAAGGGGAGATCAGATTAACCCTTTAACCGCCGACTACATTTTCATCCGACATGACTGTGTTGCCATCTATACAAAAACTATATGACATTTGTCTTTAACATAAGATAGCGGCGAAATGAGCTGGATATTGTGTCATAAATTTCAATGGCGGTTAAAATATTAAAAAAAATATTCAGACGAAGAATATATCGCGGTAGAACATATTGCTGAAGCGATTTTTAGGGACCGGTACCAGAGTGTTTAAAGTTAGCCGGTACGACTGTAGGTATTAACTGCTAGTAGAAAAAAAACGCTCAAAGTCAGATTAATCTTTCTTTATTTTCAATTAAGCACAGAATAGTACAGTATCCCAAGTTATCCAGTCTAATTCGACAGTAGTCGCTCGCGCTCCGAAACGTTCACTCGGCCACAAACCCTTAATAACAATAATGGTGTTCGTGTGCAATCATACCGCAAACCATCCATGTAAATTATACACAAGCAATACATTGGATGTATTTGATACATACAACTAAAACTTAAAACTAAGATACATAATTTGTTCTTAGAATTTAACATTTCAATAAATCGTTTAACAATTCCTTTTACGAATCAACAGTTTTAAATGTCATTTTGTCATGCGGTTAGTATGTTTTAATTTGATTGGCTTAAAAACGAACGTATAAAAGTACAACATAGTTTTAGTTAGGTATATAATGATTTAATTATAATCTCATCATTTTTAGAACCTATTAAAACCGTATCAAAAGATGAAAATCTCTGGAACTAGCAAACAAATTACATGTACCTACACATATACATTTAATGTGTCAACAAATTGGGAACTGTCGATATCATCCGTACTTAGAAGGCGTCCAGAACGATCAGACACACTGGAATGTTAACTAATTACGCTTACTATAGAGTTAATAGTACCAAAATACTGCTTAACAACAATTAAATACTTAATTTAAAATTAAACAAAATAACCACGCAGGCAGCTCACAACTTGAAGCTTCGTCTCTAAAGCAAAACATTAAAAATATGAATAGCAACGACGATACGGTTAACTAGACGAGGATAAGCCGGCAACTCCCCCAAACTTCAATAAAGCCACTTCCCAAACATGGGAATGATAAAATATATAACGACAATAACTAGCGATCTGTCGCCGAAAGTAACGAGTCTATCATACGCAGCCTTCATGCTTTTGATGCAACTGAGAAGGTTCAGTCGATGCCTGCGATATCACTCGTATCTATTGAAAACTTAACTTTACCAAGGTCCCTAATCCCCAAAGCTCCAGATCTAGGAACCCGATATTAGGTTCTCTGCCAGATCCAGCTACAAAGCCGGAATAAGCCACTGTGAGCGTAGAGGTCCATGGCAGTGAAAATGTAATACCAAGAAGCGACGACGTAGCGCAACGCGATCAATTCATTAATAATAAGAGATTAATCGCCTAGCGCGAATTCGCGTCACATTAAATCCTGATTTCAAGTCTTAACCCTGAGCATGCTGTCAAACATAATTTAAGAAGGTAAATCAATAGGTACTAGTATACCGATGTCACTTGCATTAAATTTTTACACGACGCAAATTGGCGACGAGGAACCTTCTCAGTTGGATCGTATTTACCTTCCTTTTGTCCTAGCTTATTTTAAGCATTCATTCCTTAAGTCACAATAAAATTAAAATGCAAAACATGGTACGACGGTGGCAGTGGCAACACTTAGAATGGAACGCAGATGGAAAAAATACATTTAGATTCTTAGGGGAGACAAAACAGGTTATGATGGCATTGGCTCTATGAGGGTATGCCGAGCCCGTCGAAAGGCGTGTGAACTCTAGAATATCGGTGCAAAATGTCTAATAGATATATCTACTGCCTTAGAATAATAACTCATAGAAACCTAGTAAGCACATCTAACATCTATAAGTATACAGCCAACCTTCTGAAAATATGTACACCCAGCCTATGTCTGCGACATAAAGTTGAGTTTACATACTTTTGAAAGATTGACAAACATTGACTGTATATAAATCGCTCGTTACTTTATCTCATACAGTGCACGACACGTTAGCAGAAATTAAAAAACAAACTTTTATACTTTTTGTAAAACAACTGACATCAACGGCTAGCATGGTTGCCATTGTCTTGCTTGTCGCTCATCACATCGCTTTATTATTGAGATAGTTAAAAACAGATGTCCATATCGACAAATTGAAGCCGCTATGCCGCATGCTAGCCGTTGTAAACTCTACAATTAAACCATTTACAGGGGCCAAATATTTGCATTAAATTTCATTTTTAAATGAATGAAAAAAAGTAGTGATGTGTCGTGACTGTGTTTTGGCTACCGCGATATAAGCATATTCTGCACAGCTATCAATAGTCCGTTACACATCACACGGTCGCCTTATACTCGCTCGCTCTCTCTTATCGGACTAGGTAAAAGGGGATAGTAAGAGATTCTTGTGCTAGCTGTGTATCATTCGCTTATATTGCGAGAAGAAAGGTTGTAAGAGTTATTATTCTAAGCATACTACACGCTATTTAGAATAGTCCGCGGACACCGGCGCACGCGCACCGCCACTCCCCACCCATTGCGACATAATATCTTTATATAATAAGTCTTTCCTTCTACTTTAACAATAATTTGTTATTTATTATGTATAACCGATTGTTTTAATATTTTCATTTGTTAATGTACACGACTTTTGTTTCAGTGCTCAGTATTTATAGTTACAATTACATATATAATATTTTATAAAATTCGTTGACTACCTAAACGAGTGGTGTTAGCTATGAACGACAACGGGAGCTACGGTAGGGAAGGATACATTAATTTATTATACAATAGGAATAAGCGTGACGTATGTACACTCGACCGCGGTCAGCGATTAGTCCTTACTTACACACACACAAGGTTAAATTCGGTTCCGTTGCGCTGGCGCAGTATGTCACTGTTTAATTTTAAGTGCATTCAAAATCAATATTGAAGAGCATAGTGTTTAATTGTTAGCCTTAAAATCAAACCTTGTTATCACTATCAGCGTTTTCTTGAGGAGAAATCAGGTGTTACAAAATGTCAAGCCAGAATAGCAAGCATGCGTGCCTTTTTGCTAATCGCTCAGTACATCTCCCTCCTACTAGGCTAGTTAGATAGAGAGGCAGTGAGCAACAATCGGTACGTCGTGCTAGCCATCCTGATGTCTATTCACGTCGGTTTTAGTTCTAACACAGCACATGCCACGCCGAACCCCTCGCAAAGAATTGCAGCTAAGTCTAGCTTAAGTACAACTAAGCTCCTATGGAAACACTAATATTGGAGAAGGGCTAAAATACGCGCCTGCATTCAAAGGGCGACATTTTTATCTAACTTTTAATTCCTTACGTGCCATTCATTGAGCATATCACCTGTCCCCATATAGATATATAACTACAATATATTATTGCTCAAGAAACATATAAAGATGGTAGACACCGACTTCGTTATTCGGTGCACGAGCACTTAACATGCTCGTGAGAAAGATAGAATAGTTTCAAAAATATTTATAGTTTTATTATATGTCTTGTATAATACATAGAGATAATTTATTTTTATTTACATAAGAAGCGTTTTTCGGGCCGAAGTAACTCCGGTCGTATTTCGAAGTGATCTAAGATTTATTATAATAGTAGGAAAATGTGTGACATCATCTCTGCCCCTACGTAGATGCTGAAGGATTATAATTACAGACATGCGCAATAAAAATTCGAGCACCAAACTTAGCTAGAATAGATGTTCATTTCAAAATAGAGTCAATTCCTTAAAAAGTGTAATAACGTAGAAGTATACTCAGATCTGTCTAACAACCTTAATATGTATTGTGTACACTCGGCTTCGACACGACATTTTTGTGAACTCTTTGTCCGTTTTTACTATTTTAAGGAGCTTCACGTGATTTTTCAAAATCACTAGTAAATTTCTAAAAGTCAAATGATGCAATTAGACCGAATACAGACAGCTGAATCTATAAAGGAGACGCTACACGTTAAAATAATAAGTTAAATTATTAAGTAGCTGGGTTGTCCTTTCTCACTCTGACGCATAGCATACCTAACGATCCTTCCGGCGCGAATTGTTGGCTAAGTATACTGTGATCGGGAGTATTCGTCATAGCAAGCTTTCGTTTGAACCCATATTTGAACTGTATAATTGATATATGTAGTTGTATGTGTTGTATCAATAATTAAATAGCAAATTGGCATTTGACAACACGTTTATGGCAGCTGAATCGTCATTTATACTCTTCTCACGCTGAGAAAAATAAATAAGTTCGGCCTAACAAGATCTTAATTAAAGTAACATAGGTCGTAGCTTCACTTGCTACGAATACCTTTTTGATTAATTGCTTGATAATTGCTTTTTGAATACCTACTGCAGCTAAGATCTTAGTTACCGCAGCTAAAACGATTTTCTTAGCAAGTAAAACTGAATTGAACTTAACTGTTTTCGCGTGAAGTAAAAAGAGCGTATTTTACACAAATTATTCCCGATTTACGCCGTAAATTATCGCGTTCCAAATGTATTCTTTATGTTTTTCCACGATCGACCGTAGATGATATTATTCACACTTTTCTCGGTAATTTTAATAAGTTTGTTTAATTTCATAGCTAGTATTAAGGTGTTTGTTTTGCTGAGTGCTGCTGATTTTATTAAAGGCGATAAAGTATTTTTTTCTTCCAATTTTTATGTCTCTGCGGGTGTCCTAAATTGGTAAGTTCTTTCTAACTAAGTAGTCATTCACTTCAGTCTGCAACGGTTTGGAAATTTACACAAATAGGTTTAAAGAAAAACGTAGCTTATCATGTTTTACAATTGACCTTACACTCGAACCATATCATAACAAGGCAAGCCTTATGTCCGTTACATACTTCCACTCCGTTACCAGGTTATTCATACTTAATTTTAAAAAGTGACCTTTTTTAAGTACCACAGAGTGTTGTGGCGTTAAGGCCTTCGCAAAGCGGTGGAAGTGACCTTTGAACATTATCTTAGACACAATTCGTGAGATAACTTTATTATTTAACTCCGTTTGTGATGGCATTGTAACGTTACAGGCTCGTTAACCTAAAGTAACTTTGAACAAACAAAACTTAACCGCAGTTTATGTTTATGTTAAATTTACCTCCACGTTTAATATAAATAATTAAACAAATTTCCAAAACTTCAGTTTCATGATTTACGTTTGTTTCAATTCGATTTTTTTACTTTAAACACGAGTGAATACCGAAAGATGTTCAAAAGTCAATTCCCGCCGATAAAAAGGGTTCACTAATGTTTAACCGACAGAACACATTAACAAACGTATCGATTGGCAAACGTTTCATTTGGCACCAAAGTTATTTATTCTATAATAGTAACTTTTAAGTAGGTACTTAATGTTATAAAACAAACATAACCTAACCTAATAGCTTCTACAAGGTATTGTTTTTGAAATCGCATAACTTTAAGCATTTATTCTTTATAATGAAAGGAAACAATTGAAATATATTTTAAAATTAAAATCACATTAATAAAATTGAGCAGGTATACTCTTTTGCTGTAGGTACAGTCAAGGAATTTAATTTCCAACCGACCTAAGGTTCAATATCGTATAGCAAACTGTCACCATAAGAGCTAACTAGAGCAAGGCGTTGGTTTGACATATCGACCTTAATGCATTGCGAATTTCAGACGACATTTCAACGAAATGGGTAGGGAATTAAATACTTTGACTGTACCTTTCAATTGGTCTTAGAAACATGTCTCCTAAAATACACGGCACTGGAGAACATGAATTTTCAAAATATTTCTCTGTAGGTACTCGTACAGTGGTACAGTGTCAATGTTTGTACGCCACTCTCATTAAACATAGTTAATTATTGCTTGGTTCGGTACAAATACGGTTTGGAACTTTGCTTAAAGATAACTAAAAGTTTTGATCATATTGTGTAAAGAAAAACCCCAAAGAAATGGGATTTAAAAAAGGATATATTTTTTTAAAACTTCACATACTTAATGGACTACAGTCACAGCAATAATACTTGGTATCAAATGAGACGTTTACCAAATGATACATTAATAATGTGCACTGTGGTCAAATGAGAGGATCCCGATAAAAAGCGTTAAGTATCATATCAAGTGGCTACACTCAATTGTTGCGTTTGGGTCAGTTGAGCGGCAGACAGAACATGTGCTGGAGCAGCGTGGGCTTGCGCGGGGGCAGCTCCGAGCACACCGAGTCGTAGTCCGAGGAGGAAGACTCGCCGTAGCCGAACGCCTGCGGGAATACGTTATGTACAGAAATGGAATCAATCTCTTTGCTAATCCGCGAACCCAGTGTCAGCAATCGTGAAAAAGACAACGCCTGTGCTGAATACTTCATAAAAGAAATAAAACAAACAACACAAAACGCGACCACAGCCCAACCACCAACACCAAAAATACCACTCGACACGTGTTTCACCTCTCCACGAGGCATCATCAGGAGCTATTGACCTCTCGACTGTCAGTCGACTAAACTAAACAATTATAACTAAACAGTCGTATAAACTATTTACGTTATGTACAGTCAAGGAAATTGAAACACGTACCACCGTAGAACCTAGACGAAGAGACATACGCATGACATTTGAATGACATAGCCTGGCGTTTAACGCGTCGCGTCATTGCGATAGGGTATTAAGGTGGTACGTGAATATATTTCCCCTACTGTACGTTAGTAATGTTAGTATTGCGTTTATTAGCCGGCCAGAATACATGAAGATTTTCAATTAAATGTTTCTTAGGTACTTTTCCCTCAAACTACGCCGAAAAATTAGAAAATAGACAAAACAACAAACAATTACAAAAGAGGTATTCCATCTTAGACCTCTGGGTTGGCAAGGCATCTGCAATCTCTTTGGTGTTGCGGGTGTCTATGGGCAGTGGTGATCATTTATTTACCATCAGGTGACCTAGCTTTGCCTTCCTATGTTGTATAGAAAAAAAAAGTTAGCCAGGAATAGGATTGCCAGGTACTAACCCCAAATACCCGGACGGATCAGCTAGTTTAGCCGGACACTTGGGTAAAAAGGCCGGACGTGCTTAACTGATTGACTGATTTTTATATTAGTAGAGATACAACGCGAGGCAAGGGGAGCGGGACCGATCAGGGCCCAATTTCATAAACACAACAGGTGACAGTGACAATTCGCCGTACATTACTGTATCCACAAGTAACGCTACAGACTTACAGACCTAACATCATAGTGGGAAAGCAATGTATAACGAATTGTCACTGTCACTTGTCGCCTGTCGTGTTTATGAAATCGCACCCAGGTCACTGGTCAAATGCAAAAAGTCTAACAAAAGCCGGACCGGCCAGACACCGTCTAATTTTTTTTATAGTATAGGGGTAAACGAGCAAACGGGTCACCTGATGGTAACCAATCACCGCCGCCCATAGACACCTGCAATATCAAGAGAAAATTTGGCCGGACACGTATTTAAAATGCCTAACTATGTCCGGCTTTATCCGGACGCCTGGCAACGCTAGCCGGCAACTGTACCTGCGTAGGGTCGTGGTAAGGATGCAGCAGGCAGGCGTGGTGTCACACGCAGTCCTCGAGCGACATCAGCAGCGGGTTCACGTACTCGAAACCCTCGAACTCCGATTGGTCAATGTCCGCGATCACGTTGCTGTAAACATGTTTGTTTTATTTTTAAAACAAATTTGAGAATCCACATTAACCTGTTAAACGTCTTGTCAGTTGATTAGGTATAAGTTAGGGCACACAGTGGGCTCTATCTAGGAGGCGTATCGTGAGCTAACAATACAAAATGCATAAAATTAGAATACATTACGTGTAAATTCTAAAACAGTACAAACAGCATGTTTTATGGCAAACAGTGATGAGAGGTAATAGTATTAAATCATTGTCAATTGAATAGCTAAGATGTTAAATTGAAAATGGATCTAATTATCATCCTCATAAGTATTGGGTTAAATTCTGACCATGATCCCAGATGGCAGGTTAGGTTTCTAATAAAAATAAATACATAAAAATAGGCATAAAAACTTAATGGCCGAGTCACAACGGATGCGTATGCTCTACGAAGCTAGTTGGAGCCGTGTTGCATACGCAAAGTGTACGCAATCAGTGTAGCTCGGCCTTAAATGAGTATGAGTATGAATACTCACTCGTTGTCGGGCGTGAGGTGGACGGGCTCGTCGGTGAACTCCGGCGGGAAGTTGGCGAGGTCGCGCTCGCCCTCCAGCCGCGGCTTGAACGGCGGGACCACCTGCTTCTGCTCCAACTGCGGGGGGGGGGGGGGGGGGGCATATTATATCATCAAAACTATCAATATCGCCACCACCACCCTCATCCTTATCATCATGATCATCATCATTAACATCATTATTAGTCGTAAGAAGTGAACGTTGCCGCAATTCTACGCCGTCTAAGTGAATTGTATCTGATTTCTACACAGAATGTGTATTGAAATGATATTACGGTCCAAGTTTCTTTAGAGTTAGATTAGATTTATGTCTAATACAAATCAAATCAAAAGTTTTCATTTACAACACCAGGGGTCTATTTGTATTAATAACAATGTACTTAAAACTGTAGGTTAGTTACAGCTACGCAATATTTAATTTAATTTATAGAATAAATCTAAAAATTGATTTTGATTTTTATTAGAACTGATAACGCTGAAAAAAGGTGCCATTTCCATTGCCAGCACAACTTTAGTAGGAGACAAGGGGCATTACCATTTGTAGTAGCAACGCCGACACGATGCAGTTGCATGCTTTTGCATCCCTTAAAGATGTTATGGTAATTAGATTCAGGCCTTACTTAGCAAAAATCCATACCAACAAATTTTCCAGTTAGTCGATGACCTTCGGGCCTAATATTTCTACACTAATATTATAAAGAGGTAAACTTTTTCTGTTTGTTAGTTTGTTTGTATGTAGGGCGTAATCTCTGGAACTACTGAACCGATTTCAAAAATTCTTTCACAGATAGAAAGCTACACTATCCCTGACGGACATAGCTAGGCTACTAATATCACGCGAACGAAGTCGCGCGCGTCCTCTAGTTAAAAATAAGTATATAAACTGACCATCTCCCACTCGATGCTCTTGAAGAAGGGGTGCTGCACGATGTCCATGAAGCCAGACTCGCCGCAGCCGAGCCGCTCCGCCGGGCTCTTGTTCAGGAAGCCCTTCAACACCGACGCCGCCTTCACGGACAGAGAGCGCGGGATGCGGATCGTCTTCTCTAGGATCACCTGCAAATAATTTTACATTACTTTAAAGGACAAACGAACTAGGGACGAAGGACTAACCTACCTAATTACCGCTTCTCCTAGATACCTGGCAATTAGATAAACGATAGCTTAAACCAAATGGCATTGGAATTTAAAAGCACGAAACTTATGAAAACAACTTTTACTTTTTGTCTAAAAATGTACTTATTAGGACAAACAAAATCCGCTTTATCAGTATACGCTGAAACAAGATTTAGTTTTACGCAACATTCAGTAGAACAGTGAGGCAAAATAGTCTAACAGAATAGTTAGGACGAGTCTGCGTTTAAATACAGATCGTCAACGGATACAAACGGCGAGTAGGACTATCCTGCTCAATACGCTACGCCGCCCTCGCGAATAATAGACCGGCTGGCTAACTGTCCTGCCTTGATTGCTGTCTTTACAGTACAATCTACAGTTTGTCTAGGCATGCGCGTTCAAATTCTATTACATTTTTTTATGAAGTAGGAAGGCAAACAAGCAAGTAGGTCACCTGATGGTAAGTGAACACCACCGCCTATAGACACCCGCAATACCAAGGAGATTATAGATGCGTTGCCAACCCAGAGGGCTAAGATGGAATACCTCTTTGTGCCAGTAATTTCACCGGCTGTCTTGCTTTCCACGCCGGAACACAACAGTGCAAGCACTGCTGCTTAGCGGCAGGATTAGCGAGCAAGATGGTTGTAGCCATCCGGACGGACCATCACAAGGTCTACCACCCGCGCCTACTTCCTACCTAGTACCTACTGTGCTGTCCGCTCTACTGCCTCACTGTTCTTAGAGGGGCAATAGAAATTAGTATTTCCCACTCACTTGGAACAGATAGTCTTCCGTGTTCTGGTCGGGATTGTCGGCGGCCTGTGCGATGTCGAACGGCGAGCGGCCCGCGAGCATCTCGTACGTGAGGACCCCCAGCGCCCACCAGTCCACGGAGAACCCGTACTCCTCGCCGCGGAGGATCTCCGGCGCGATGTAGTTCGGCGTTCCGCAGAAGGTGGATGTCGTGTCTCCGGGTCGGACGCCCTCCTGGAAACAAGAAAAATAGATTTTAGTCTAAAGCTTTCTTCGAACCAGGCCTGAATGAATACCTGTTAAATGTTTCTCATAGGAAGGAAAACGAGCAAGTGGGTCACCTGATGGTAAGTGATCACCACCGCCCATAGACATCCAGAATACCAAGGAGATTGCAGATGCGTTGCCAACCTAAATGGCTAAGATGGAATATCACCTGTGCCAGTAATTGCACCGGCTGTCTTGCTCTCTACGCCCAAAACACGACAGTGCAAGCACAGCTGCTTAGCGTCAGGACTAGCGAGCAAGATGGTGATAGCGATCCCGACGGACCTTGCACAAGGTCCCACCACCCGCAAAAGTCATCGCTATTGTTGCATTTCAAACGATGATAATCAATTACCGCAGTCTACGTATAGCGTGTCGGTATCAGTAGCGCGTTGCCAACTTTAGAGACAGCAAATGATGGCAGCAAGAGACAGTACCTATAATTCATTTCTCTAGATACTTAAATCGCGGATCTGTGGAGACCCAAAAAATTGATTTGATTGGTTGATTTGCTGAGTCACGTGACTTATTTTGTTTACCTTATTTTTAGTACCTAAAGAAACAAACTATAATCAAGGAACTTGCAGGGACGCTACCTTGCACATGCCGTAGTCGGTGAGTTTGATATGGCCCTCGTGGTCGAGCAGCACGTTGTCGAGCTTGAGGTCGCGGTAGATGACGCCGCGCTCGTGCAGGAAGTGCAGGGCTAGCGATATCTCCGCCGCGTAGAACCGCGCGTGCTCCTCGGGCAGCCGCCGCTGCCGTTGCATGTGGAACCTGGAGGGGTAATAAATAGTCCTATTGACTCTAGACTAGCTAAGTAGGTTTTTAACGTTTTTATCTGAACGGTTAAAAATGCATTTTTCGTTATTAACGGTTAATTAACCGTATTTTTCCCGACTGCCGCCAGAAGTTTATATTTTTCAAGTGTATGTGCGACTTGCACTTTGGCCATGGCCCAATTTCATAAACGCGACAGGCGACAGGTGACAGTGACGATTCGGTATACATTGCTTGCCCAGTATGATGTTAAGTCAACTTAGCGTTACTTGTCGAAACAGTAATATACGGCGAATTGTCACTGTCACCTGTCGCCTGTCGCGTTTATAAAATTGGGCCCAGTTTTTTGTAGTAGTAGTTTGTATCTACACTTTTATAATAAAGAGATAAACTTTGTTTGTTTGTTTGTACGTAGGGGGTAATCTCTGGAACTACTGAACCGATTTCAAAACTTCTTTCACAGATAGAAAGCTGTTCGTAATAAAACATAGCATGAATTTTTATCATAACTATATTCTTTAAATAGTATAAAAAATACAGCAGCACATAGTGTGCTCTTTATGGAATATATAGAAGACATTGACACCTGTGTTGCCACAGAGTAAAAATGTTCCAGACATCACATTTATGTTATTGAACATAGTTCCCCCCAGGCCAATAACACGAAATAAATCTTAACAAAAACTAAAAATAAGTTTTCTGTTACATTTAACTTAAAAAATAACTAATTACCATCAATAGGCAGTGGACAGAGTTTAGAGTATGACCGCAGAAACACTATCTGAACCAGCCATCTTAATTTCCACAAGTCTTACTCTACCATCTGTACCAGGTATAACCTTCACAATTTGAGCCATAGGCCACTTTAAATGGTTAATATTTATATCAGTATAGTCTAAATCGGGGAAGCTGGTTAAAGGAGCACCTATTAAGAAGTGTCCAGGTGTTAAATATCTGTGATCAGATGTCTCAGTGCTCAGCGGCAACAAAGACCTAGAATTCAAAACTTCTGTCTGAGTAATCACCATGTACAAATCTTCAAAGGTAAGTACCAATTTCCCTACTATTCTCTTTAAGTGATACTTAAGGCTCTTTACGCATGTTCCAAATCTAGGTACTCTTTTACAAACTTTTTATACCTCTGGAAGTAATGTGGATTGTCTTTAAACTTTTTTTCTAAGGAGAGATACCTTTGCAGAGCTATTGAGAATGAATTGCTCAGCTCAAGCTCATTAAACGGAGCTTTTAAAGGTAAATCCACTTGAAAATGGTTATTTTTTAATTTTACTGTATTATTAAATATTTTCTCAGTTTGTTTCAGCACAGATGACAGATTACAAATATTTATTTTATTTTCAGGAATTCTTTCTGACATCCAAAATTGTTTCATTATGCTTTCTAACTTACTGTTTTTGTGTTCACAGGTCACAAAATTAGAGACCATAGTGGTATTTGAAACTGGACATGTTTGTACACAACCCACCTTACCACCAACTACATAGCCAAAAACAGTATTTTGTAATACTGGGCCATTGCTCAACTTTATACAACCTTCCAGCAATGCATCAAAATATATATCAGCTCCAAGTAACATGGAGATCTCACTGGGCTCATTAAATGTCACATCTGAAAGATGTACATGGTCTGGTATTGAAATCTTTGACAAATCTACCTGATGCTGTGGTAAGCAGGGTGTTATATTGTCAACAATATAACAGTTGCCATTGTATTTCACATTATGTAAACATGAATAAATGTTTAGGTCAACAGACTGACTTATAGTATTATTTTTGTTACCTATCCCTATAATATTTGTATTTACAGCTCTGAGGTTAAGGTTCAACTTGTCAGCCAAAGTCTTATTTATCAGTGAGACTTGACTCCCACTATCAAGCAGTGCCTTAACAAAATGTTCACGACCAGCATAATCCAACAGCTTCACCTTAACCGAAGGCAATAACACATTTTTACAATTACTATTGTTTGTGTAACAATTAACTTTATCACCTGAAGGTGTACTATTGGACACATCTTCATGCAGCAGGGTATTATGTGCCTGTTTGCATACTCTACACCTAAAATTAAATTTACACTTACTAGTATGCTTTTTCAAACAACCAGTACATAGGTTCTGGGTTTGTACAAAATTCAGTCTGTCATGTACAGTAGTAGTTTTAAACTTTGGACACATGTAAATAGCATGGCCTGGTTTGTCACAAAACAAACAAGTACTTGCATTGGAAATGCTGTTTGTGACCACATTGCTCACTTTATTGTATGAGTTTTTAAATTTGTTGTCATGTGGAACATTTCTGTCTGAAGGACTCTCCTCCAGCGCCATTGCACGCTTTTCTAGAAATGCTATAAATTCTGCCATGGTTGGCATTTTGTCTGGCTCAACCCGGTCAAGGTGATAAGCTCTGTTTGTGAAACTATCCAACTTTCGTGTTAAAATTGATATCAGCAGCATATCCCAATTACTGACAGGTTGATCTAAGTTTTCCAAAGCATAAGTTTGCTGTTGGACTTGAGAAATAAACGACCTAATATTAGCTGCAGTACCCCTTTGCATTGAGGGCAAATCCAAAAGTACATTTATATGTGAAGTTACAAGCCGTGCTTTGTTGTCAAAGCGTTTATTTAAAAGCTCCATGGCTTTCTGGTAAGATTCATTTACAATTGGTAAGTTTATAATAATCCCTAAAGCATCATCAGTCACATATTTGCGCAAATAAAAAAGTTTCTGAACATCTGACAGCGACTGATTTTTATCAAAAACTGCACAAAATAAGTCCATAAACGGCTTGAATTTTGTAAAGTCTCTGCCGTCATATGAAGGAATATCAATATTTGGCAACTTAGAGTTTGCTGAGTGAGAACTATGCCCACCTTGCCGACTTTTTAGAACCCTAATGGCTTCGTCAAACCGCCCTATCACGGAAAAGTACTTATTCTCTACTGCCGCAACGTCTTCATTGTCACATTCCTCCAACACAACAATTTGCAGGTTTACGTCCTGATATAGTTCAAAGTCACTTACCAGCTTGTCCTTTCGCGCAAGTATAGCACTCAAACTTTCGGTTGTTAATTCAACGTTACCGATATACGTTTCCATCCGAGTTATAGCTCCTTTAAGGCTACCTCGCCTGGCACGCAGGGCCTTTAGGTCTCCCATGTTGTTGAAGCACAATGTCCTTTGTATTATCCACTCAAAAGTTCCGCACAACAACCTTTTACAACAGTTCAAAACATAGGCGGCCATCGACCGTCACCGAACGTCAAAGTCAAAATCACTGACATAAGTGACATGCAGATGCGGTCCGTATTGAACTCAGGTATTGAGCGATGCAAGACTTTATGGTTAGCCGTGGCGCGAAACAAATGAAAGACACTGATTTGAACTTGGAATGAAAATTGAAAGAAATTTTGCAGAAATGTATAGAAAATGGCTGCGGATATTATTAATTTGTATGACTAAGCATGGATATAGCCGCACTTGTACACTATTAATAACACTGCACTGTAGATCGTAGAGCGTGCTCCGCAGGCCTTTTTGCGAGAAAATTATAGATTTCTCAACACAACTTATAGAAGTTGCGACGCCGGTTCGCCGCAGATGCGATTTGAATTTTCATACACAATTACACGACGAACACTCGCGATTTTTATTGTCACTCGAAGGACCACAAACTATGTTCGTAATAAAACATAGCATGAATTTTTATCATAACTATATTCTTTAAATAGTATAAAAAATACAGCAGCACATAGTGTGCTCTTTATGGAATATATAGAAGACATTGACACCTGTGTTGCCACAGAGTAAAAATGTTCCAGACATCACATTTATGTTATTGAACAAAAGCTAGACTATCCCTGACGGAAATAGGCTACTAATTTCACGCGAAGTCGCACGCGGCAATTAGTTATTAATAATTTAGTTACATTGATTGTTTTAAGTTTACGTCAAATTATGTAAAAAAACAACAAAAATAGTATCTACCCTTTTTAGGTCGCAGTCGGATAATTAACCGTTATTAACCGTTTTTTATCGGTAGCTACCAGACATTTGGTTAAATAACGGTAACTAAAGGGTTTTTACAATTATACATAGGTACCGGCTTAATGAGCCCGTGTCATTAGAGATTAGAGCTGTTTGAGACTAATGTGTTAGCCGTATATTAATACTAATTGACCATTAACTAAGCTCCAAATAGTACCTGCTGTGTTACTTGTACACACTTAAGATGAAAAAAATACCTTGTAACTTTGTTTTCTTTTTTAATGATATGCTGTCAAGTCTTGTCGCTATCTTCTCATAACTGACGAACCCGTGGTAATTTTTTTACATTCATAAGTGCTTCTTGGGATCATTACAGTTGATGAGTGATAAGATTGAAAAAAATTGCTTCTTATAAGCTTAACCGGAAAAGACATATTGTGACTTACGACCTATTTATAAAATCTTATCCGAGACATAAACTCGCTATGCATATGCCACAAAAACGTTATTCATAAACGCTAGTTAACGTTAACAAGTTGATTAAACATCTGCTACCTGCTAAAAAAGTTACAGCCCGACCATGGGCGTACCCAGCTTCTGGCCTGGGGGGGGGGGGGAGGGGTTCAAGTCAGATGCTAGAATTGCTAGATTCGCTAATCTTCGTCCTCCATCGTCGCGCGCGGTTTTCTGGCAATTGCGCCGTGCATTTTGCCAGGGTCTACTGCGCGGTTTATTTAAAAGTTAGAGCATAAGGTCCCGTTTATACTTTGATTAGTAATTAGGCGAGGTCATACACGTTCTGCGAGATTTCTAGGGGGGGGGGGGGCAGCTGCCCCTCCCTGCCCCCCCTGGGTACGCCTATGAGCCAAACCCTTTAACGTTAAGACTTTTTGGATGTTGACCAAGCGAATTGACTCACATAAGATCACCCCCGCGCACGAACTCGATCACGAAGAACAGCCGGCTGGGGGTCTGGAAGCAGGAGTGCAGGCCCACGAGGAACGGGTGGTTGGAGGCCGTCTCGAACACGTGCTTCTCCGTCTGCACCCAGTCGATGTCCTCGTCGTCAGTCACCAGCGCCTTCTTGATCACCTTCATCGCGTACACGCGTTTCGTCCGCTTCAGTTCCACCATCAGCACCTGGAGAATGAGGAGAGTTTCATTACGACTGGTCAGGGCCGCGCCGCCCCTGTGCGAAGTGTGCGGCGCACACAGGCGCCAGGACAATAGGGGCGCCGCTATCGAATAAGAAATAAAAATAAGTTGAAACATTAAGGTTCGTGAAAAAAAGAGGCGCTTCATAGGTTTCGCACACAGGCGCTGTTTGACTTGCGACTGGTTGAATCATTATCTATTTAGATTTTTTGTCTGATAACAATAGAGATCACAATTGTCGCTATATTAAAACCAACTTAAATTCGTTAGCGACAGTTCTGCGTATTATTATCAGACGAAAAAGCTAAATAAGTAAAAAAGAAAATGAAAAATTTATTTTGCAAGTAGGCCATATATAGGCAATGGCAATTTTACATGTCTGAATCTTAAGCGCTTTGGAAAATGGAAGAATCTGCTGAGAAGAAACGCCGCAAGAAACTCAGCAAAAGATAACGATAATTTTTTTTATTATTTGAAAAAAGAACCTAGTTGTCAGTGTTGCCGACAGCAACTTTTCTATTCTATAATGCTAACTTCACACGGGAGCAGAACAGTGAAGCAGTAGGGTACAAGGGTAGGGTAAAACACGCCTCTGTTCTGCCCCCGTGTGATACCAGCATTACTGAGCAGAGTTGCAATCTAGAGATACGTAGCGATATGGCTTGCTTACTATAGCAGCGATGCTTTAGCAATTTTAATTATAGCCGTCGTCCGTACCGGTCAAGACAGACTTTATAGTCCAAATAGTCTTTATTGAAATCGATACGAATATAGTTTACAAATAATCTGTATAAAATGAAATACTAGCACAGCTCTCGAGCTGATGATGCCTAATTGTATTACCGCAATCACATTTTTAACTTTACTTCGCTTCACTTCACTTCACTTGTTTAATAAATTAGTGCCGCAATCGCGACAAATAGGTATCCTCAGCGAGTTAAAGCTGGTATACCTTAGCGTAAGAGCCGCGTCCAATGACTCGGATCAGCTCGAAGTCGTCAAGCGAGTACTGGCGCTGCGAGCCCGGCTCCAGGTCCTCGCGGACCGAAGCCGGCGCAGGCGCGGGCGGCGTCTCCGGCAGCGGCGGCTCCGGCTCCGCTCGGGACCTGCAACGATTAGAAACAACATAAATAAGAGCCCTACATGGTATGACTGTACGTTCAAATTTGCGAACATACCATCCTAATAAGACCGGCAGGAAAAAGAAGCCAAACATGGTGTGTAACCCTTCAGCGCCAGACTACGACTAGTTTTGACACTGAGCGGCCCTAAAACGAATGCCCAAGTTGATTCTATCGCACAATGCAGCTCTGTCTAAGTATGGTCATTAGAAAGGGACGCACTGCGAGATAATGAGATAACTTATAAATTTGTTTAATTGTAATCAAAGGTCATTTAAATTAGCAAAACTGTTTACTTGGTGATTAAGGTTTGATGAGTTATTTACTAACGACCAGTGATCAGTTCGGTACGGTGTGTCCTACACTAGTTCGGCGGTAATTATTTTATGCAAAGGGTAAACGAACCCCAGTTACATGGTAAGAAGTAATTTCCAGTCTTTTTTGACCAGCTGCGATACCATCAATTTCTTCCTCTTTATATATCAATAGCGGACGCGCGCGAATTCGTTTGCGTGTAATTAGTCGTCTATGTCAGTAAGGCATTGTGTAGCTTTCCATTACATAAAGAATTTTTAAAATCGGTTCAGTAGTCCTAGTACTTTCAGAGATTACCGCCTACAAACAAATAAAGTTTACATCTTTATTATATTAGTGTACACTGGCGTAGATTGATTGCATTACGTTCGACACTCGACAGCACCTAATTGTACCTTTATACGTTAGCAAATCTGTGCTGTGAAAGTCGAAGGAATAGACATAAAACTTGGCGCGTATAGACTTGCAAGGGCTTAGCAGCGATAGCTATGTGCTGTACGCGCACAAAAGAAGGAAAACTAACGGCAAGCACTTACAAGTTTTACCTTGCCTAGCGTTTGGAAGAAACGGATAGCTTATGGTTTTCAGAAGTGAAGAGCTAGCGCAAAGACCTCACCTAACAGAAGAAGCGCGTCCGAGGGTGCTCTCCCCGTTGGCGTCATCCTTAATCTCAACAGGGTCAACGTGCTCGCTCGAGCAAGGCTTCTGCACGAGCTTGTGGCACTTCTTGTGCACCAGCAACTTGCACTGGATGCACTTGAAGCCCTGCCGCCCGAGGCCCCAAATGCGATCCTGGCAGAAGGCACAGAAGGCGCGCTGGAATGAGAAAAAAGTACTTTAGAGAGTGTGAATTATGTACACAGATAATATACCGTATATAAGTAACGTCTTGGTAAGCTTTAAGATCGCATAGAAACTAAATAGTAGAGTAGAAATAAGATAATTGAACAGCTACAAGTATTAGCTTCCAGATCGTTCCTAAATAGCTCGAGACTAGTTGCTTCGCTGCGACGAAAAAGAAAAAGGATTCAAGTTTTCAATTGAATTCTTGTCTCGAGATGCCGAACACTAAATACAAAGATTCTGTATATTTACTTTTAGTAATTCCTGCTCATATAGGGACAGTGAAGTATAAAATTAAACCGTACAGACTCCATTTGAGGTAGAGGAGTGTATAAGGTGTTCAAAGTCATAGAGGTTATAGAACTACATTCTGCGGTATTTCAGATGTTAACTATACGTACGGGCGTAAAAGACTACTGCCAAAATTTAATCACCTGATAAAATTTGAAATTTTCAATACACTTATAGTAAGAATTTAATCCGAAAAACTGTATATCTCAACGCTATGAAATGAAATTGGATGAGCAAGGAATACCAATTTTATTTGACGCCGGGTTCATATTTTACAACACCGTATTGGCATAAAAATAAACTGGTTAGAAAAGCACCCATTCCTTTAAAAATCCATTAAGTAGAGCTTACTCTATTAAATCTCTTGGCCTGGAAAATATGGCCGTTGACGCGGTACAGCTTTCGCCACCGTCGCGCTCCGCGCCTGTATATGCTACCTGAAAATAAAACGACAAAGCTTAAATGACTTTAGTTATAATACTATAATAATTAACACCATAGTATAGTTTACTACAGGAGTTGGAAATCAAACTCTTAAATCAAAACTTTAAGTGACAACTCGATAAAATCCGAGACGATTGTAAACACTCATTCTGTCTTCTTCACTTGCACGCAATAAAGGTACGTCGCTACGTGATTCATGTTATCATGTTTGAACTTTAACAAAAATGGTATGTACAGTTTTGGTACAGTTTTGTTGTATGAAAATGTAATAAATAAATCTTTTTTTTTGACACACAAATCGGAATATTCGGCAACATAAATTAGCTATCGATATAAGGACCTCTCCACTTTAACAGGTTCATACGAGCAGCAGTAAACACAATGGAAAGTTTTATTGTTGTGACGTACAGAATCTGTCTTAGCCACGCGAACGTGTTAATACTGCGATAACTTCGTTTGAATTAATTACAATTAACTTACAAGGTTACGTAAAAAATAATAATAAAGGTTGAAAATACTAAACTAACTCGGGAGAATTTCTTCCAGCAATTCGATCATATCCACGACGACGTAGACGCGTGTTCTTATGTTACTAATACCACCGGAATAACATATTGTACAATTTTAATGAAGCCTTTTAGCAACTTCATAATAACACATTATTTTCTCCATTCCAAGTTTCAAATTGAAATGATACGGGCACTTAGCGTATTCAAAGTAAGCGAACACCGCCGCTGGGTTTCCGCCATCATTTATAAAAGCACGTATAACGCCTAACAAGCGGCGAGGCGACACTCCCCGGCCACAATTAACGCCGGTTCGATTGCCACTTTTAACAAAATTAGGCCACCGACACACCTCTTTCACTTCCACTGTCATCAATCTTTCACGACCCCATTTCACACAACAACGGTAATGACGTTGCACTGTCGCGGTAATGACGCGATTGTCACTTGTACGAAATTTTGTAGCACGGTAATGAGGCTTTATTTACGGATAGACGTATAATTACAAGAGCACCTGCGAGATGCTTGGCGATGTCGCCGGTGCAAGACATCGGAGTGGCATGGCGCTTCGATTCGACGAAACTTATCGATATTATCTTATCGGTTTAAGGCGAATTTTGTAAAGCAACCGATTTATAAATAACAGAAAGAGAGGGGAAGAGATTAGAATCGGCGACGCGTTGATAGTTCAATTCCACAAAAAGTGTATTTTTTAACTACGGTATAACGAAAAGGAAGGTGAAAGATAAACTCGAGTATGAGTTTCAATGTTTGTTTACTACCTTAAATACCTATATTAATTGGTATCCAAAGAATCGATACACTCGGGAGGGCCTTATCACGAAACTGTGAATGAAGAAACGTTATCAAAAAGTCACTCACATGTATGTAAAGCGGTAGCGGCACGTGTGACAGGCAAAAGTTATACAGTTTGATAGTTCCTAACCACATGTTTCAAGTAACCACACAGTGTAAGTAAATAAAAATAAGCCACCAAATGCCAGCAAAGTATGCAACAAGCTAAACTGAGCGGAATTTAAAGCAGAATTTCAATAGCATAACAATTTTCCGCGCGCAACTGCGCTTAGCACATAATACATTATTTACAGCGAGTCGGCATTCGCCGGGGCTCAGCATCCCTCGATACGGTAACTTTATACTCTTGTAGGGTTCTGCTGTCACACTAGGCACCTTTAACCCGTTCTTCAGGGTCGGGTACAATTTCCCAAACACTTACCTTGTTTTTCAGACGAGAAAAGTTGTAAAAAATCTTGGTAAGTCTTTTTTAGCGCCACAATAAAAAATAAAATTTAATGTAAATTTATTTGTGTAAACTCATTTAAATGTAATGTAAATTTAGTTATAATTTGCACGCCGACAAATGCCAGAATTCATATGTTCTTTTATAAATGTACCTACCATCTTATTTTGTACTTGATTTCTAGCAAATAAATGTATTTAAATTTGAATTTATAAATAGCCTTTATAAAATAGATTATACTGAAACAACATGATTTATTTATAATATCTTTGTTAGCAGCTCTTATTTAATAAAAAAGGCACTACTGTTAAAAAAGGCTAAACATGATTCTTTTCAACATTTCGCATCTTTTAAAAAAACGAGGATGACATTGGTTGGGCTGGAGCTTCAATCTCTATCATATTTGAAGTCCAATCAAACCTTGAACGCGGCTTTAATAACTGTTTTAAGTAAGTAGTAGTTGTAAGACATTACAAGAGTGTTCCAAATGCAATCATTCCCATAATTTCCATCAAAGCAATGAGTAGGTAGGTACTACTAGTGTTGAACAGCTGTTGAGAGTGCAACCGAATACAAGGGTGGACCAGAAACTTCTTATTTTAAAAGTGGATGCTTACGAGTACATCCGCTTTTAAAATAAGAATGCTAATTTTCTCTGCACGATTTATATTAATAACACGGATGCTGATGAGAAGTGTGATAATAATTTCACTCGATTTAGTTACAGTACCTGCACCCATAGGTTCACAAATGTCAGCTAGTTTAATTTGTAATGACTTAGATTTAAGAGATAATGATTGGTAATGATTTTTGTGAGATAATGATTGGTAATGAAAGGGTTGAACAAGTGAAAGAATTTGTATATCTGGGTAGCATGTTTACTAGAGATGGAAAGCATGACGAGGACATCGAAAGGAGAGTGAAAGCGGGAAATTGTGTAAATGGAGCTTTGCACTCTTTTGTGAGCAGCCAGAATGTGTCGAAAAAGGCACGTTTGGCTGTCCACAATGGCGTGTTAGTCCCCACGTTGATGTATGGAAGTGAAAGCTGGGTTTGGCAGAAGAAGCATGAGAGTAGAATAAATCCGGTTGAGATGCGTTCTCTGCGTAGTATGAGTGGGATCAAGCTGACTGATAGAGTACGAAATAGTGTTATAAGGGAGAAATGTGGTTTAAAAGAAGATGTAGTGACTAAGATAGAGAAAGGAATGTTGCGTTGGTTTGGGCATGTTGAACGGATGGATGAAAGGCGATTATGTAAGCAAATTTATAAGGGTGATGTGACTGGGCGAGGTGGTAGAGGGCGGCCTCGGCGTACGTTCGTTAACCAAATAAGCGACGTCCTAAAGACAGGCAGAATTAGAAGTACCCGTAACCGCCGAGCATGTATGAAGAGAGGAATGTGTGTGGAGGAAGCGAGGGAAGTATGCCAGGTGCGGAGCAAATGGCGTTCTGTGGTCTCTGTCTACCCCAAAGGAAAACAGGCGTGAGCTTATAATAATAATAATAATATTAGATTTAACTCTCACAGTGATCAAACTTGCGAAAGTTGGTCAAGAAAGGTTATACGATAGTTACAGGATTACGGAACCCGACAGCCTTGGCCCGTGTATGGGTGGTTTTTAAAATTCTCTCTCCCAGTCATTACCATATGAATGCTGAGCTGCCGAAATAGACCGCTCAATTTGAGTGCGCCGCTGCCAGCCCATTGTCACCCGTCCGTCATCAGCTTTTAATGCCACATTGCAATAAACAGCTTCATTTTAAATTAAATAAGCCTCGTCATTATCAGGGTTTCATAATTTTATTCATTAAAATTTCATTGTAATCGGTTTAACCGTCCGCGAAATCCGCTAGGACCTTGCTAGGACAGGCGGATCTGTGTGTATTATGCACGCGTTTAGTACAGCGCTTGCTCGTGCCTGATCGTTCCAACTGTCACGCGTGCTATGCTTTTCATGGTTGCGATCACAAGCGCAAACAGCCAGACAACAGAGATCACTCGAAATCGAGATGTAACGTAATGCTATATGTATTACGGGCTAGAACCGGACGCCCGAACTTCGTTTGCGTGAAGTACAAAAACGCAGTGCGCCGAATATTTTTTTGCCCATATGTTACTATGATGCCTAAGCTATATGACTAAAAATTTAAACAAAATCAGTTCCCTAGTTTTTGCGTGAACGAGTATCAAACATTCATCCACCCTCACAAACTTTCACGTTTGTTTTATTAGTAGAAGAGACGAAAAGCGCCGTAAACACTAGTCTCCAGCTGGGATATAAATGGTTTGATTACTTACGGTCCTCGCCCGCGCACGACATGCCCGGCGCCGGCGGCACATTGGGGAACACTGAAACAAAACAAAATACAAATAAATAACTTTAAAGAAAACCTTATGAAATTATGTTGCCCCCTGCCATGCGATCCCGCGCCTAAACCTTAGCTAACTCCGCCCCCAACCCCTCCCGCCGCGCAGGCGTTACACAAAGTAACTTGGTCGTATTAATAAATATTTATGTTAGTCTTTTAGGTATTTATCTATAGGCCTATGCAGCCTGAAATAAAATAATTCTATTCTATTAGATCGTCCAATCAAGTCTTCATTACTAACGAGCTAAAGTGTTTTCGTGACATTTTGTTTAGGTACATTATAAATTCGCACTGTACCTATAGGTTATTAATTTACTAACATAGAAGAATAAGAGGCATCTGTTACTAACAAAAGAAATCATAGTCATTTCGAATAAATTATTTGTTATGGTCGCTTACGCCCTAGGCGACTAAGGGACTGTGTTAACTGTTTGGTTAATAAAATTAACTGTTGCAAAGGAAGATTTCGGGTTCATTTTGTGAGAGTCCTAAGAATCTTTTTTCACTGACAAGTACTCCATAATAAAGCCATAAACACTTCTTATATTTCTGCTTATTAATATCAAGTTTAGTAATGTCAATAAGGGTAAGAGTGTAAAGTAAGTATGAAAACGATAAGATTAGATTATTAACTCATCAATCTCTACAAGTTGTACGAATTTATATTGAGCTGGTCAAGAGTCGTGAGGGAGCAAATAAAGCCATATCTGTCTTTCCTGGCCGGGTAATGACTAGTTTAAACAACAAAAGGAACACAAACGTCCGACAATCTCGTTTATTTCCGTCGGGCGAAATTGCATTCTAGTTGGAAAGGAGACGGCGCCGCCTTTGGTTAGAAACAGATGGAGCGGAAAGCGGACAGCGGTCTCAGCTGTGTCGCTTACATTACTTGAGAACCGGATGGCCTAGTGCAGGGATGGTGATTGGCACGCGACATCGAATCACGATGTTGCTTTTTTTCAGACGAGTTGTCAAAAGATGGCAATAGCACGTCAAGGCAAAATTAGCATGTTGGTCAAAAAAGGTTGACTACCCCTGGCCTAGTGGTTAATGACCCTGACTGCGAAGTTAGAGATTTCGGGTTCAATTCCCGCGAGGGTTCACGAGTACACGATGCTACTTTCTCTTCAGACGAGTTGTCAAAAAAGATGACAATAAAACGTCATGGCAAAATTAGCATGTTAGTCAAAAACGGTTCGCCACCTCTGGCCTAGTGGTTAATGACCCTGACTGCGAAGCTAGAGATTTCGGGTTCATTCCCGCGAAGGTTTATATGATGAATACGAATCTCTTGGGTACGTTCAGCATCTCAGGATTTGATCAACTGGATTATTTGTACCATTCTTATCATATACCATATTCGGGGAAACAAATGACCAAATGTTATTACGAGTACGCAGGCGCAGTAGAGTCGCCGCTACATGTTTTTGAGTACTTAGTTTGTATCGGTATATATTTTTGCTTGACTGTACTTTGATTTCATACGTTATGAATAATGGTCGAAGATTTTGTGAACACCATTTCTAGATTGCGAGTGAATTTATTATTATAATATTTAAAAAGTGAGTGTAAATTATTCCAAAACAATGGTTTCTATCGAGTAACAAACTGGAACAAATTAGCTACTCCGCGAAACCAAACTGGTTTCGCGGAGTAGCAAGGTAATTTTTTCCAGTTTGTTGATATGGACCTCCGTAAAGTAACGCCTGAATCTATTAATTATACGGAACTCTCGGTGCACGAGTCCGACTAACATTTGATTTGTTAATATCAAATTATCACTAATTTCTCAAAATTTGTACGTCTTAACCACCCCACTTACTAACCTGATTGTATCAATTTTTACACCCCTGCACTTACCATGCCTAACTCAAATTGTTGGGAACAACCATTTAATAATAGTAAATTATGATTTATATTTCATTCGCCCCAAAGCAAATCAGCTAAAAGCAAAGTTCGTGTCGCTCCCAAGCATTAACTAAAAGCTTATAAAATACCCTTGTATGAGAGTTATGGGTCGCGCCGAATGTTTACAGTTTTCTGTATCGTAGCAGGAGTGCGATTTTTGAACCTGGTGAGATCCAAAAATTGCATTTGAATCTCACCGGGTAACTAAAGCTCACCAAAATGGCCGTTTTTCATAGAAATGCGGCCATTTTGGCGAGCTCTAGTCACCTGGTGAGATTCAAAAATTGCACCCCAGGGAACAACGAATCTTTTTGATACGCGGTAACTCACTACGTAACTCAGTGAGTCTCTTTTTAACTATTCCAGTAGGAGAGAGACGCACTGAGTTACGTAGCGAGTTAACGCGTATCGAGAAGATTAGTGCTAGGTACATAGGAACATCATTTGCAGATCTAAAGAGATGAAACGAAAGGACACATAACCTTAAAGCTTAAAGTTGAAAACATAACCTTACAGCTTTGAAGTTAAGTTAAAAATACGATAACGTGAAAGTCAGTTGAAACCTTTTGATTCGGAATGTAGGCGAATCTCGCTCGGAAGTCTTATTATCTAGTTGTACTATGGTTTGCATTGCCAGTCGTCGTTTGCTTGCTTTGAATTACATTTTAATTATGTGCAAATCATTATGGTTTAGTGAAATTAATTATTACTTAGCTGTAAAAGAAGCATTCAACTATAAGCATTACAAATAACTGATGGTATAATTATGGGATGGTAATATTATTTCAATTAATTCATTTATTTATTCAGATAATGACATCCATTTTTGTTAGTAACCAATTTCATTAAACTTATCATCTATTGTTAGTCAAGTTTCAATTATAATACCAGGGAAACTTCAATTTATGTATAGACGGGATGAGAAAAAGGTCATCAATTTTAGTCATTATTGCATCGCAATAAATTCCAAATTAACGAACCTTTTCCTACCCCTGACTATCCCTAGGACGACCTGGCTCCTTCATACATTTTAATATGATTTTAAACTGCGAGGTACGGTAGGTACAGTCAGCAATAGATATTTCTACACAGTCGAAAAGGTCTAATAAATACGGCTCTACGGCCAATATAGTTAAAGCTTCTAGTAGCTGATCTTTTTGACCTCTTTCAGTGTTCAGCTACTTCCGCCGCTGACTGTATAATTATTACGTCAAACAAAACAATTTGAAAGTGGGCAACTTACTTACTTGAACGCTGTCAAAAAGGTTGTTCTTAAAATATTTTAATCATAATTCTAAATCAGAAACATTGACAAAGGTCATTCGTGTCGACGATACGTTCAACATTAAAATAATATTTACGCAAACAGTCGTACTCGTACTGAAAAATACGAGAATAACAAACTTTTATCGTATATCCGAATTCCAAATCGTCTACTTTACCCAAAAACCTTTCAAATCTCCGATCGAAAACTTTAACGTTGAGTTGAAAAATAAACACAAACCGAACACTGAAATACCAATTTCCAATTTCGAATAGAAACTTTTGTTAGAAAAAACGGTCGAGCCTTCGTAGTGGCCAGCAATCGAAGCTAAAAAACATCCAGCATCGACAAACTCAGTGTGATGCACAAATAATAGCCTCCGGGAAATATCGAATGTTTGAAGTGGCAACCCACTTTTCGGAATAGCCGGTTGCCTCAAACTGCACTTGGCTTATTTAAAAAGGAAACGCAATTTTGCTGCATTCATATTGCACTAAAATTGTGTTTACTTGCAGCATTTTCGGAGCTCAGTTTTTTCTTAGCTCCGGCCAATATTACGCTGTATTTTGTGAAAGAAATTCGAGGTTTGGTCATCAACAAATCGGGCAAATTGCTGTTTTAAGGAATTGAATGGTGATTGCGAAAATCTTTAAAATGCTATTTTGCTGTTGAACCCAACACGCTAATAAGAAACCGGTTAGAATCACGTCATTTTGATACCATCTTTGTATAAAGCGTACTTTTGTTTAACCCCCAATTTGACAGAATCGGAAAAACATAGATTCCAGCCGTAATGTGTCTTTATATTGAATGTATTATTCTTTAAGATAATATAAGATAATTTACATATTTTAATTTTAACCAGTTTAAAAAATCATTGCTGAACTTAAGATTAAATTGTTAAAATGTTATTTACGCAACATTAATAGTTCTATAAAATGTTCTTAAATGCATACATTGCTAAATTCGCTTCTTTTACATATTCCCTATTCTTGCGTAGAAGAATACAAATTGAATCGCGATGACAGCTGTCTGATTTCACTCCTTAAAGTGCTTCAACTATACCCAAGGTTTATCAGAATAAAGATCCCACTTGTATCATTATTATAAAAAAATCTTATTTCTGTTTATTTGGGTATTGGAAGTGAGATTGTGTTAGTGCTTTATTTGGTAAATATCCACAGCAGTAAACAAAAAAATTCAAAATTATTCTTGTGGCATTTTTTAACCGTGCAAGTAGTTTCCTCATAGTGTTGGGAATTTTATTGTCAAATTACTAAAGCTAATAATTACTCTACAATGGAACAACCACCATATAATATTGTTCTAACTATTCTTCTCTTCACAGAAAGTCAAACTTACCCTGGAAATATAGTCGTATACGACGGACGCCAATTTTTAAGAAAATCTTCAAAAATTCTTCTTTCAGAATAAAATAAAAAACAAACTACCAAACAATCCACAGAATTCGAAACGAGAAACTCGTAAAAGCATTCTAAGCCCGAAATCAACTAATGCAGCGGAGACGAGGCACGATTTAACTTGGCAAGAAAGAAAAACTTTGTAATTCGAAAATTGCATTAAGTGCTTTCTTTTTTAAGAGAAAAAGAAAAGCACAACTTGGCTTCAATTACGGTGGCTGTGGCGTTTTTTAAACATTGGACCCGAATCCAGTGGTACAGTCAAGGAACTTAATTCCCTACCCATTTTGTTGAAATGTCGTCTGACATTCGCAATGCATTAAGGTCGATTTGTCAAACTAACGTCTTGCTCTATAGCTCTTATGGTGACAGTTTGCTATATGCTTTTGAACCTTAGGTGGGTTGGAAATTTAATTCCTTGACTGTACATAGGTACTTTTGCTCTACTGAAGGTGTAGCAAAAATGTTTTGTTGAATGTTGGTAAGATCTTTCCGGTGAGCGTTAGCAAAATTGTCTATGAAAAGTACAAAGAAGATAAAAATTATTATAGTTTTGATTACATTTTATGCCTAATCTGTTCCGTACAGGTAAATTGTAATTGATCGTTTTAAAGCGATAACACCGCCAATTGTCTACCATGTAAGTTATAAATAGTAATATTGTAAATTGTGCCAGTCATGTTGGTCTGTACCGGCCATGTTAGGGCCACTGGAAAGTGGCAGTTTTAATTTTTACCTCTCTGTGTAGAGACACAGGGAGGTAAAAATTAAAATTAAAGAGAGCTTCAAATTAGTATCTTAAGAAAGGGACGCACATAGCGATAAAATTCCACGTCTGAATATTACTGCATCGTCCATATGAATCTTATTAAAATTAAGCACAGTTAAGTATTTCGCAAAGATAGGTATTAAAAACTTCAAGTCGCTGTATTTTCCAACTCAACTTGAAATGAGGTTGACATTTCCAAAAGCAAAATAAACGTACGAGCCGATTGGGAACTTAATCAGGGTTTCTAGTTCTAATAAATGCCACCTTGTAGAGGCGTCACTGTTAATGGAGGACATCTGTCAAATTTAATAGATGTTCATTCCGTGTAAACGATGTTTTTATATTATTAGAATAATAGAATAATAGAATAATTCATTTATTTCAAGTCATTTCGACTCATAAAGTTAAAAAATAGTCAATTACAATTTAAATTTACACAAAATAATAATACCCAATAAAATGTCAGACAAACACAATTCAATAAAATTTGACACATAAACTCAAATTAATGTATAAGAACATAATAAAAGCACACCAATAAAATAAAACAACATGAATTAAACAAAATTAAAATTACAAACACACAATTAAATATACACTCTCGCGACATGCTTATCGTTGCAGTGGCGGATGTACGGGCAGTCCACTCTATGGGCAATCATAGCTAGGACGGTGTTGGGGCTGGCGCGCACCCTGCGCACCAGCGAGGCGGCCCGCGCGCGCATGCTCGCGTAGAAGCACGAGACGCGCGCCTCCGCGAACATGCCCGACGCACTGCAGTAGCGAGGCAGCCCCATCACCGCCCGGAACGCATTGTTGAACTGAACACGGAGGGCGTTGTATGCTTTTTGAGTGTACTTTGTCCAAAGGCTGCACGTGTACAGGGACGTGCAGTAGGCTCTGAAAAGCGTTATTTTCACATCCCTCGAGCAACGCGCGAACCTACGTGCGATCATGTTTGCTCTCAAACACAAAGCCCTCCGCTCCCGCTCGATATCAGCACCATCTCCGAGGTCAGACGTGACGACATGGCCTAGATATTTGAACTGATCAACCCTTTTCAGGGGTAATCCATTTAGATAGATGGGTGGAACGTCCAATATTCGCCCTGAACCCGCCTCAAAGACCACGTACTGACTTTTCGTCACGTTATATTGCAACCCATGGTCGCAAGCGTACTTTTGACAAGACCCTACCAAAGCCCTGAGCCCACACATTGACGCGCTCAGAAGGACCATATCGTCTGCATAGCTCAGATTATTGACGCAGACTCCGTCCACATGACAGCCAATATGTTGGCTGCTGAGCTCGACAATAAGTGCATTTATGTACAGGTTGAAAAGCGAGGGAGAGGTCAACCCGCCCTGCCTCACCCCACACTCCAACCTGTACTCGTCAGACAACTCTCCCGCCCATCTAACGCTGTTGACCTGGTGTCCATACCAGTGCTTGAAAATGTTGACTAGTTCTCGTGGCAGGTTTATACTCTCAAGCTTTTTCCATAACAACTCGTAGGACACCATGTCAAAAGCCCTGGACAAGTCTAAAAAACATGCGTAGACAGGAGTTTTGCGATCCGTGTAGTATCTGACGGCGTGCTTAAGTGACAGAATGGCACTCTCTGTGGATAATCGAGGCCGAAAACCGAATTGATTATCATGAAGAGACAGATATTTATCCAACTGTTTATTAAGCACGGCGTCAAACACTTTCGCGACGATGGTCGCGAGGGAGATAGGCCTGTAGTTATTTGTATCTGACATATCTCCAGTTTTGTTCTTCACAACAGGTACAACAATAGTTCTCATGAGGTCATGGGGAAGATATGAGTGACTCACGCACAGAGAAAAGAACATCGCAAGGACTCGTGATACATGTGGACCAGCATTTTGGAGGTGCTCGACACTGAGTCCATCGTGGCCAGGGGACTTACCCCTCGTTATTGATTTAATGCCAATCGCAACTTCCTTGGCAGTAAATCTTGTCAAGTTCCCCTCCAACCCAGTCTCAACATCGAACACGCTCCTCTCCGATCTAACTTGTGGCTGAACATGAAAGTGATTTCTAAAAACTTCAGCAATTCTTTTCGGCTCTGTAACGCCCCCGACACTCACCGGTTGACCAGGACGAATATTTATTTTACTCGTACCCTGCCAGAAATCCTTAAAATTTCCTTTGGCGTGTTGCTGAGCAAGAGCATCCATTTTAATTTGCTCCTGATGATTTTGGCACCATTTTAGACGAGATTTGAATGCTTTTCTACTTTTACACATCTCGTTATACATGTAACCACACTTAGGCCTGCCACAAGACACCCATTCAACAAACCTCGACCTAGCCACCCGATGAGCATCGCCAACGTGCTTGTTCCACCCCATGATACGCGGACCCCCCCTACGCCCCCCATTAATCTCACATCCAACCGCAGCAGAATCGCATAACGCGCCTACAATGTCAGAATACATGCAATCAATAATACGTCGATGGCCTGTGTCGTTACAGTATCGGTCCGCGCAACCAATAAATTTATCACTGAAATCTATATTCCTTAAACGTTTATGACACTCTCGACTATACAACCCTATCTGATCCTCTGTCCTATTTCCCCACATTACCTTTTAGGTAGTAAAAGTTGTAAATTACACTCGACAATGAGAGGGAAGTGGTCAGACCATAGAGAGTCGTATTTAACATACACATTATTCACAGCCACTGCCGCAGACTGAGTGACTAAGCAATGATCCAGCCAACTACATGATCCATATACTTCACTTATAAAAGTGTAGGTATCAGAGTTCAAGCCCAGACAATTCACGTCCGCGCACGACCAACACTGCTCGTCACAGAAATCGATGAGTTCATTAAAAAACAATTCTTGTGGGTGAGCATTGAAATCACCCATAACAAACACCGAGTCAATGTTACATTCACTTATAATGGCACTTACCGCACCGAGACAATCCGTGAAAACAGGTAAATTCACCGACGCGTTTGTAGGCATATAAATGCTCATTACTACGATGGGTCGATCACACGTTTCAATTTTAACCGCGCACACACGATCGTTGTTACAGTTTATTACCGACACATTTTGAAACACAGCAGTTTTCCATAATAGGGCCACTCCTCCGTACGGTCTTCCTCGCAGTACTCTTATTGAGGTATCTACAGCCGACGTTCCCGTGTACCCAAAACCGGCGTCAATTGTGCCTAAGTACGGCACATCATCAGGCAGTAGCCATGTTTCCTGTAGTGCTACTAGGTCACATGTCTTGCATAACTCCCTGATCCCGTCTACGGAGCGCTTAACGCTTTTACAGTTAAAGCTAGCAAAGTTATAATTGGCACACTTATTATTGATATTCATTATTTGTTTTCAATGCCGTCAACAGAGCTAGCTCTGTTCGTGTTATTTTGCTTAAAGTTAACAAAACGTCTAAAGATAACATCCTGAGGCCATAGTGTCTGATCTAGGTATATGTCCACTTTATGTTGCGGGACAAACATTTTAAAAGCACTATAGTCTTTCTTATTTTTCATTTGGTGCATTAATTCTCTTTAAGAAGGGCAGAATGTTCGCCTACTTATAGAGTCCATTTTGACATCTGTCAAAATCGATTTGTAGTATGTGTGAGTCAAAATAGAGAGACAGCAATAGAAAAAGAGAGAGTGGCGCTACCATACGGGTTAAATAGCGACATAACATTCCATTGTGAGCCACCCTTCCTTTGGTTTTTTGAAGTTGGTTAAAAAGAGAACACCATTCTTAGCTCAAATTGCGAACGGTTTTCAATTTACTTTTCCCATTTTAAACTCGGCGTCTACTGAAGGCCGCGCCGCGCTGCAAACGTTCTCCAGTACCGCTAACATGAGTTGCTATCGAAAACTCACATTACGTTACTACAGTCGAAACACCCTCAGATTTGCTGGTACTACAGTCAATATGGTATTTTACGATGATGTTGATCAAATTTGTGACGCATGCTACCAATGTTTTGCGGCAACAACTACAAAACGTTACGTAGCCAAGCGACTGACGTTATGTAGCTGTTGCCGTACGAGTATGTATGATGTTTTTTTACTTCTGAGCCATGTTAAGTGGTTTCCAGACGTTTAACTTTTAAAATGTCTGTAGAGATAGAAAGATTAGCATTCAACTTTAAACCTAGAACCTCTCTTTGCGTGGCATCGGGGGTAAAAGTAACGGCTGATGCAAAGTTCCACGGGAAAACACGCTCGTACAAAACTGCTAGAAAAACACTATTACGGAGCTACGATTAGAGAAAAAGGGGAAAATACATTCAGCAAGTAACCTGTATTACGGAGACTGTATAAACTGGAATTTATGTAACAAAATGGCCGATATGTGGGTGAAGTTGGGATTGGAGCTAGCAAATTGAACTGTTTTCCATAAAGATAGGACTGTCGAGATATTCAGTATTCAGGCCGTAGGCAGAGTAAAGTATGTTTTTTTTATCTGGTACAATCGAGTCTTTTTACATTAAATACTATAATTACTTTTTTAGCTTCTTTGGCAAATAATAACGTTTATTGCGACAGAGTTCTACAATGGGTTAAGATTGAAATGTTCCGCTTGTTACGATTACAATGCTCATTTTTAAAAAATAGCTTGGAAATCGGGTAAAACACATATTATAGTCCGCGTGTAAAAACAGTCCAGAGTCCAGGTAATTTTTCGTTGTGTGAGAATTTTTATTGAAGTATTATGTTCACTAGAAGCGGCGAACTATTTCAATAAGAGCTAAACATACTTATCGTCTAGTGGAATATTAAGATAGTATCAGCAGTTGTTTCATTCATTTCCTGACTTTATCAATAAACTAAGAAACGAAATATTATTCTTTAAATAAATGTCCTATCATCACAAAACTCTAATATATGTTGACTTCCATTTTACTTTCACTACAAGTAAAAGAAAAAACGTGGTCGCCAAATCGCAGGAAAACAGCTATTCGGGTTATTTACTTCTGGTCTTCACTTTTATCTCGAATTAAAGTTTGTCCGTTTATTGAAGCACTTTCCGGTAATAGTTATCTGTTTTCGTTGGTTCTCGTCGTCGTCTCATTGCGTGGTTTCACGATATTCCGTAGAATCCCGTTATCAGACCGATAGGTTGACTTTTGGCGCCAACTTTGATAAGCCAATCAGAAAGGAGATGAAGTAAGATGGCGGGCGGACGGTTGTGGATTCAAATGATTTCAAATTATTAGAACTTTGTTAGGCAATATGGACAGATAACCTATATACTAATGCTCAAAAACTATTTTACACGAATCAAGCAAAAATGGACCTGTGTGAACGTCAAAAATGTCAAAGGTTTTTTCGCTTTACCTTTAAACTTCCGACCATCATTTATTTGTTAGAAGGGTGTGAAACCTGCATGCAGGTCATCTGATGTAAAGTGATTGATAAAAAACACATTACCTTCCTTTGCGTCGCGCAGTCGAGTAAAAAGACATAAAAACGACGAAAACCGAGGCACTTTAAAGTTTTTATTTACAATATTCTTTTGTGTGTTGTATAAAAAACCCAAGTGACGGTGTGTTCCAAAGTAGGGTGCGGTGTGTCACTTCTTGAAGCCGTACGGCATAATCTTAACATTAAATCTTGACAAGGTGTAGGTTCTTTTAAACTGTAAAGATGACGTCAGGTTAGGACCCCCTTCTGCAATTTGTATGGGGGTTGTTCTCGAGGGTTACTTATTGACGAGTTCCCGACGTAAAGTCAAACTTTTCGTAATTCCGTAAACGTGTCATGAATACATTTACTTGTTCGGAAAATGCTGATATATTTAAACAGGGACGAACAAAGTCCTTTTTATTTTTAAAGTAAGTAACTTGTGCTTTTGTTGGCCTTTCCAGGTATGGATGAAAAGGTAATACTTGCGTTAAAAAGCAAAAAACTTAATTATACTAAAATAAGTGAAATACTGACTTACTTATAATAAAATTGTGACTGGCCGATGTCTGTACATAGGGAATACTTAGGAACTAATATTATAAAGATTCCTTACAAGAGCAATAGAAGCCACAACCAGAACTACATTTTTTGTCTGTTGGTCTGTCCGTTTGTACACGCATCCTGCAAAAACTACTGCACGAAATAGGATGTGGTTTTCAGTTGTATTTTTGGATGTCTAACTTAAAGTGCACCTAGCACAAATCTTCTCGTCACGCGTTAACTTGCTACGTAACTCAGTGCGTCTGTCTCCTACTGGGCTGTTTAGAACGAGACGCACTGAGTTACGTGGCGAGTTAACGCGTGACGAGAAGATTCGTGCTAGGTGCACTAGAACATGTTTCACCTTCATACGCCAACTAGAAGTAGAATTATTAACAAGCAAGAAATTTATTATGGGTAGTGGATAACGGTTGGTACCTAATCACATACTTATATATATAAATACATACTTAAATACATTATATAACATCCATGACCATAGTACAAACATTTATATTCATCATATGAACGTTTTCCCCGATAGGGATTCGAACTCGAAAACTCTAGCTTCGTTAATCAGGGCCACTATAACTACTAGGCTATCCGGAGTATTGGGTGTTGGTGTGTGTCGCGCACCGAGGATTCCACGCTACCATGTTTGTGTATTTGCCAATAAAATGTGCTTTCTTTCATTTAGTTCGCGATGCTTAGCGTAAACCCGACTTACACCTGCAATGGCCGTTTTTTACGATATTGTTTTACTTTAAACTAACAGAATTCCTGTAGCATGTCTACTGTCGTGCAAAATCTCTTAGATCAAAAGGATTTCCTCAAAAATAATTTAACGATTGATAAAAACTATATAGTTTTGTCAATCGGAAATGAGTAGGGCCCGTGGTAGGAGAGTACTGCGGTCCGTTTTCCTTCAGCGAGATTGGATTTGACGCGGCCCTTTGTCTTTTTGTTTATTCCCTTTTTTATCAGGCTGGGGGTAGATTTACATTGATTTATTTACCTTTTGAGGTTTGAAAATGCCGCCGCGACATCGCTTTGTCCCCTATTAAATGGCAAAGAAAGAGCCTAAAGTTCTGTACTGTTATAAGATAAATAAAAGCTCATAAAATGACCGCGTGAAATCATAAATGCGTGTTGAATACTACAGTACAATAAGAAAATATATATTTTATTTAAGTTGTCAGTGATGCGTTGAGGCAAACAATATTTCACAATATTATTAGTGGAAGCTGTCGGCGATTGTTACTGATACGTAGGTACAAATTTTATTAGCTAGATAACAGTATTTTCTATTGGAATGCGGCGACTCAGTGTGACAAAAGCGAATTTGCCTAAGAGTCATCTAAATGAATCTTTGGGGTTGCCATATAATGATTATATCGCGTTTCTATTTTCAAACAACGTAGCCATTTACCTCAGATGTCTATATGTATAAAATGCAACGACATTTTTATTTTACCACTGGATACGCCAAGCGCAAGCTTAAGAAGCAGATGTCCTTTCAACCCGTGAAAGACGTGTTGTTGAAGAATTTTCACATTATTTGGTTAAGTGTGATATAAAAAAGTTATTTAATAAATACGGACAATCACCGTGTTGATATTGCTATCTCGCTTACTCTTACTATAATTCGGGGTCAACTGTCCCCACCACCGTTCCTAGCGCGCTCCCGAAAGGTAACGTACTTTTTACACTGAGCTTGTCTAGTGAAAACATAAATGTCGTTGATAAAAGTGTTAAAATTTTATGGCTGGTATGTAAAACGACCCATAGTTTTAACATAGGAACGCGGCAGTAGTAAATTAATATAGTGTAGTAGATATAATAGGTAACGCAATGAGAGAGTCACGCACACTGCTGCATGTCACGTGTGTACCGGAGTTTGGTTCGAATTTTAAAAATTTTGTTTTGTTTTGTTTGCTGCTGTGTAGTCGTTCACCTCAACACTCGTTTTCGTACCTACACTAGTCCCATAAAGTGCAGTTTTCTTTATCGCTGCGCAACACACTACAAGCTGGCCACAAAGAAAAACGCAACAGTTTCCAACAAAAGAATAAGGCTTAAACGGCTAGGCGAAACCGTTAAACCAGTGTTTTTTTTTAAAGTAATCATCGCCGCCCATGTGTCAACGACCTGAGGTGCCAGATGCCAAAATTTTCTTTGTTTTGCCATCATTTAAATATGGCATTAAAAACTAGAGATGGTATACCAGCGGTTAAAACGCTATAAAACCACCTTATGTCCTTCGAATATCTGCCTTTCTAACTAACCCGTGCCGTGGCTCGGCACTTCCTCGGTATTGTATTTATACAGTTATTATTTATCTTCTGCCCGTTTGTAAACATTTGTCCGAAAATTTTCTCCATATTTGTTTGTGCAATGGCGTACTGGCAAAAAGTTTTACGGTTCGGGTTGTTTGTTGGCGAGTTATATATTATTGTAAGTGGTTCTTTAAAGAAAAAAGAAAAGGTATATTTAATTGTAAAAATCTTAGCGATTTCTTGACTAGGAGAGTCGAGAAGGACATGAGAGAAGGTCGTAATTTGCTAAAATATTTTAAAATTATTATTAAGAGTTTAAAAAACGTATAATAGTAGCTGATTTATTATTAATTAAGATTTTTATTATTTAGCGGGTCTATCAGGCTTAAAACCGTTCATTGTAAGGAAACCTGTGCTCGGGAGTCGGACACAGAAAACTATATGATATTTTGAAGTATTGCCGAGTCGGTCTTAATAATGTGTATCATAGTTGAAACATGTATATTATACTAGCTTTTGCCCGCGACTTCGTCCGCGTAGACTTGTTTAATTGAAACAAACAGACAAATTTATGAGAATTAGTTGCTTTGCTGCTCATGACGTCACGGCGGCGTATAACTCACGTATCGCTATCCCGTTGGAACTATGCGTTTTTACGGGATTAAAAGTATCCTATGTGTTAACCCAGGTTATAAACTATATGTGTGCCAAATTTCATCCAAATCCATTCAGTTGTTTTTGCGTGATTGAGTAACAAACATCCAAACATACAAACTTTCTCATTTATAATATTAGTAGGATTTATAATGACAGGTTGTCATGTTGTTGTTGTTATATCTTTATCTTCTTCACATAGTATAAAGTTGCATTTTTTCCTGTCTGTCCTAAATTTTTATAGTGTATCTTCCGCTGCCTTCTCCTCCTAAACCACGCAACGGATTTTGATACAGTTTTCACTGTCATTTAGAGATTTTTTTTACAATACATCCTAATTATACTCGTGCCAAGCCGGGGGGGGGGGTCGCTATTGGATTGTAAACTTAAATATTTTTTTAAATTCTAACACGCAGCTAGGTACCACTTAGTGTGACAGAGTTCTAAAACGGCTTAACAATTAGTTAATGTCATCACTACAGGCTTGTTTCTGTGTAAACAATCCAACTCCGAGGTCAAGCTGTAAGTCCTATGTGAATCATTTCCGTTACATTTCCTCCTTCCCTGCTTATCTAACAAGTACAACACGATAGAATGTATGTGTACAGTCAGTCTCAGATGTATCTACACCTAAATAGAAAATAAATGACAATATTTCTTTATATATTGAGAACCAAATACGCAAAAATTAATTACAGTAAGCTAAGCAGTCTCCAACAGACCCCAAACTACCTGACACTTGGAACCCAACGAGTCGGTTAACATTGTAAGATATTTTGTTATTCCATTAGCTACTATGTTATTATAAGAAACCAAAATGCAGAAAGGAAAGACGTAAGTATGTGTTTCACACAGCATAACATGTTCCGCACAGATGCAAGCACAGTTGTGTGTATGTGCGTGCGTGTGTGTATGTAATAGCGTACTGTCTAGGTCAAAAGATCTAGGCACGCTGTTACTCTCAAGGCAATGAGTCCTGTGTAGATGTTTTTGACCTGTCCGACTGTTCAGCTACTTCTGCTGTGGACGGTACCCATATTTCCTCCACGCCCAACCTACGCGCCAAAATAACATACATTTTTCTCACGAATTGGTTACAGCGTAGCATTCGTAGATCAGCGTAGCACTTTCGTAGCAGCAATACATAATTTAAAGCAAAAATGTATTTAAATATAGCATTAATATATTATGCATGACTAGATAAGCTTACATTTTTATGAATGAAATAACTGCATAATTTTGTTCGGTCGTTGCGTCATTGAAAAGCGAAATATAACAAGAAGCTAAATATAAAAGCATTGTTCCCTAACAAGCTTGCGTCTGCCCACACTAACAATATGTTTTCTTCGAGGAAAAAAGTTGCAAAAACATATGGGATTAGTTTGGACATACGCTCTTTTTCCACGGACCCTCGTATTGTCGTGATAACATCGCAAGTTAATGGAATTGGGCGCAAATAAGAAATAGAGCTAGTTTCACATAGGTACGGGTTTTTAATCACAAACACTTTTTCTCAATTAATTCTCTACTGCTCCTGAAAGTAAAGCTGTATTCAACCCATCTTTTGTTGACACAGGATGTGAAAGCGGACATAGTTAAAACCAAGCTTAGCCACCTTGTAATTTTGGGCACAAAACAGGACAGATTTATTAGAAAAAAGTTTTATTTAACCATGTGTAGAAGCCCATTTTGAATTAAGAGGTAGTTAAAAGACGATGTGTTGGAGCAACCGCATCCACTTGTAACCAAAACTGTTTAGTTTAGGTTTTTTTAGAGATTGGAAACTTGTGTGCGAAATCGTGCAGGCGCGTTGTATTCGCATTTAGTCTATTTATATTTAAGAAAGCGGCAGGGCTTGATATGAAGGTTAGATGGTTTATGCAGAGTGGGTACGGTTAATACATAAGAGTACTAGTATATTCTAACTGAAAACATAACCCTTCCTTTTGACTTTACCGTAGTCGGGTAAAAAAAGAGGTTTCCAGCGCCCTTGTAGTTGTAGCACAGGTGGCAGAATTGTTGTCAAGTCTTTGGCTTTGAAAGTATTTTGTCAGTCAGTGTATCCAGAATCAGATTAAAAATGATGAATAAAATATTTTGCAAATAGCGCCCTTCTCTAAAGAAATTAGATTCCAACAGAGCTCCGAAAAATTTAAAACTCTGCGGAGAAAAATCGAAAAAATAGCGGGTTTTTTTAACTCTCTAACCAGCACATTCACACTCCTGTCTGTCATGTAGGATGCCACGCCAGTCAAGTCTCAGCTGGATTGACTGACGTTTCAACTAGTGAGCGTCCGGCAAGTTCGTTTGATGAAAAGGCATATCGACACAGGCTAGGTAGGATTTGGCAGCTGACTCGGCATCCGGCATGGCAGGACTCTGCGTGACTCGCTTTATAAACACCACACAAAAGTAGTTAGTGTGAAAAGCTCCGAATATTTTAGACTGAACGCTGAACAAAAGGGTCCCTCGAAACTCTAAAACATGATAGTTTCTTTCAACATTGACACGATGACATTAGTATCTGCTGTATCGAAGTTAGAAGTAGAGAGATTCTAAAGTTTTTCTTTCACCACATAAAAACGGCATTACACGTTTCAAAGCAATCAGTTTCTATCCATTAAACAAGCAGTCTCGCGGTAGTAGTATTAGGCACGGCTAGGCTGAGGCACAATACAAATGCAAGCGTTACAGAGTTGCTTCAGTACGCGGCAATGCATACACTCCACGCTACGCCACGCCACGCTAGCCGCGTCGTGTCGTGTGTCGGCACCCTAGTCTAAACACCGATTCCGGTAATAGATTTTCTTTTAACTAGTTTTGTTCGTAAGTTTCCCAGTTAAACTTGTGTAATCGGGGGTCAATTTTTGTGCCGATGCGAGCGTAGATTAGCTCAGTAGTTGCGAAGCAATTATTTTAAGACAGTCGGAAATGTGCTAGGTAACTGGTTCGGTTATAAATATCAACGTCCAAGAAGTTAATACTGGATTAATATAATTCTGTAAACAGACTCGCAATTATTTATTTATTTATTTATTTTATTTAAACTTTACTGCACAAAAAATACAAAATGTACAAAAGGCGGACTTAATGCCTTAAGGCATTATCTGCCAGTCAATTACAGGTAGCTTAAAACATTATTATATGTAAGTATAGCGTGACGTGATGAGCCAAAGGTTTAATATTTAATTTTTTGAACCTTGTACTGTAGGACTGTGCATTGTTCGACTAGGCCAGCGGTCGTCAACCCCTGGCCCTCGGGCAGCATACGGCCCTCCTATTTGCGGCCCGAGGCTGTTTCGTAAAAGAGAAATTACCTAAAATATCGCCGATATAGGAACCGTTTATCAAAATTATAAACAAGTGCGGCCCTTTCCTTCGTTTTGCCACGACGTGGCCCTTGCTTGACGAAAGGTTGTCGACCGCTGGACAGAACACGGCCATTGCCGAGGTATCACGTCACACTTTCTTACTGGCTACTGAATTAAACAAGAAGAAAAAGGGTATTCTTAGAACGTATGACGCATTGCCCAGATTAAAGTGACCAATAGAAACGTTGAATCTATTCACTTCCCTACGTTCTCGTGATGATACGACCGACAGGGTAGGCATACAAAGTACGAGCAACAAAAGCTAGCAATATTTATGTTGTGTCGTAGTTTAGAAATTCTACAAACCGAAGGATGAAAATGCAATTTCGCTGCACCGGAACAAACGTCAACTTGTTTGCGTTTGTGCCTAATTAAAGTTGTTGCCAAAACCAACGCTGGAAGAGCTGCCAACCACTCATTAGAAACTTTACCTACAATAATAAGGAAAGAGTTACAATTTGCAATTAAACTTCTTTCTAGCAAACTTTAATTTCTTTGAAAAATTTAAGATTTTAGCGATTTAACGTAGAATTACGTACTCAATTTAAGCAATGGTTTTTAAATTCGTGAAATACGATACGTTTAATTATTTCATCCTAAACGCGCATTGACTTTTTAGTAACTTAGAGCGCAGATATCGAATAAAAACCACTTTGTGCCATAAAAAAAGCCGTTGTAAATTTTTGCTATCTCACCTGATTGGTGGATATCGGGACCTTAAAAACAACTCTCGCAATAAACGATGTTGGCAAAATGATGCAGATAAGGTTTCGTTGTTCCCCTTTATGCAAACCTAAACGAATTTGAATTGCTCTTTCGGAATCAGAAAGACAAATACAATATATGTACTGAGTGGTTACTTTTTTCCTCGAATATAATTTTTTGGGATAAATAGGGCAGTGTTTTTATGATTTTAAGAGGGTCATAATAATTAAGCTAAATAAAATTTCACAATAATCAAAACCACGTACCAAAAAAATTTAGATTTCTCTAGTGCAGAACTTTACTGAGAAATACGAGGAATGAGTTGAAAAATTGCTGCTTTTCCAGCTCTTTTTAATTTTTTCTGAAACAGTGAGCAAAACGAGCATGCAGGGCACCTGATGGGAAGTGATCACTGCCGCCTATGGGGACCAGCTAACCCAGGAGAAAGCGCTGAACCGTTGCGCGCTTTCAGGTCTCAACCGTCACCAAATGCAAGCGTAGCTGCGTAGACATGATTTATTGAATAAAACGTATTTGTCTCACATTAAATGAATTGCAATCGCACGAACGATCACATAGCAAAACACGTCAGCAAACTATCGTTAGAGAAGTACCGGTCTGTTTACGACATGTATTCGGGACCATAAAACGTGAGACGCCACTCTCAGCTGATATCTGCAACCCTTTCTACCGTTTTATTGCTCCAAGTTATTCGTTATTCAATTCAGAATCGATGAACGTACGCAAACAATCTCACACACGGCCAAGTAACAGCCAAGTAGCGGCAAAACTTGGCCATTACGAAATGAAGAAGTCTGTCATTGGTTCTTCAAAACATCAACAGATTTTGTCTCCGAGACTTCTAGGGTAAATTGCCAGACATTGGCCTCTTTTTTGTCTACGTGTAGGGTAAATACCCTTTCAGTTGGAACCAGGGTTTCAATCATTGACATCTTACCTTTGTACCCAAAATTGTCTTTTTGAACTAAGATGGAACGTGTTTATTGTTTAATGGGAGCCGATAAGGGTTAACCCTACGTAAGTAACGTTACTTGAAAAATACTACAGAATAAATATCGTCAGGTTCTTTGCGGGATTGGCCAGTTGTTGACTTTTTACTGGACGTATTACATAAATATAATTCTATTTTTGCGCTTATGTATATTTAACAGTTAAAATCGCATGTCTAACGAAGGCCCTGAACAGTCGAAACTAAAGTTAACGGTTTTATTTGCAATAAAACCGATAAAATACGTAATTTAACTTTGAAATAGGAAGTTAATTTAAAAAAAAGGAACGTAACATTGTACCGTAGTTTTCTTAAATAAATTACGTGTATACTTCGTGACGTTTCTCGGCGTTTATTTTCTAAAACGAAGGAGCTCCATTGCAAACGTTAGGTTACAATTTCAAACACGAAGTCGCAAACGTGACTCGCAACTTATTTTCAAAACGACAATTTTCTCCTTAGGAAGGTGAGAAAATTCTCAGCAAAGTCAAGCAACAAAGGTAGAAATATCAACTTTGTTAATTAATTCGCACCTACTGCCATAATGAACGGTAACTCAATAAAAAGCAAATGGAATTCGCTATAAAAAAGAAATCTCGCAAAAGTTATAATTGGCACGCACCGCTGCAGGGCTCGGTTCGGTCCGAATCGCTCTTAACTAAAAATATACAACATTAAATTTTAATTGGGAAATGATTTAAAATACAATAACCCGGCCCGTGCCGGCTGTCGTCCACTTTCGGTTTGATTATTTAAATGCTGCCATTATTTGAGTTGATATTGTGAAATATTTGCATTAATTTACAATTGCAGGAGTATTTCGTCACATTTAACAATTGGCCACGGTGTGACATTTTAACATTTATACTCATAAATGGTAATTGATTGTACAAAAGGGTAATTAATTAGATTTTCGATCATATTTTTACAGATTACGTTCATTTGATTTGAAATATCTAATACTGATAACGCCGACTCCTAATTTAATTTGTTAGTTGTGACCAAAACTACCAAAAACCAAGGATTGTTTTTGTAAATAAATACACAGACATTGTGATGGGTACACGGATAGTAGATGCGAGTGTGTTTTTATTTACATTTTACGAATACTAGTCATCTAAAGCTCCAATGAATTATTTGTTTAAAATGTCCAATTGATGGATGGAATTACGGCATCGAATTTGATTGGTGTTTGCCGCGCTGATGGATGCACGTGCAATGCAGTTGTGTGTGCTGCATAACTAAAAACAATGGCGGATTTACCAGCAGGCTGGGTAGACTTATAAGCCGACAACTTATGCTTCCCATTAAGAAGAGGGTTGACTACTACCACCGATACAATCTTCTGCAAGTAGTCATGATGGGAAAAAATTAAGGCGAACGGCGCATTGGAAGAATAAAGTCGTCACTCAAAAACATCAGGGAAGGACAATTATATTATAATACATGGATGTACTGTGTCATACTAAATGACAGCAGAAAAACGGACCGACATGAGAATACAGGTTGACGCCAATGTTACAAATGCAAATTATTAGTTTACCATTTATAGTCATTGGATTTCCAACTTTACGTCTAATTACATAAAATAATAATTTAGTAAGTTTCGTTGCAAATAGGTTTTTTTACAAAATATATTGACAGCAGCGCCGTCATTCCGACAGACTGACAGCGTGAGCGATTGTCAATTTGTTGTACTTTTGTTGACTTTGATGCAGTCATATTTTAAACGCTGACTAGAAGTCCATTACTTATAGGTCAGTGGGGAAGGAGAATAAGAATATTCTATTTTTGCCACAATGAAAGGTACATTCCATAAAGATTTACATACAGAGTTATTTAACTTACACTATGTAACCAGAGTTTACCAGCGGCTCTCAAACTAGGCAGAATGGACGGTCATAGCCAGCGTGTAGTTGCAGGCAAAACACTTGAGCATAAATCGAGTGGAGGGGGTATGTTTGCGCATACACATTTGTACTAGAAATGATTACTGCGCAGTCAAGGTCAGTGCTCAAGTTGGTTGCCGGGAACGGTAGAAGACTTTTTCATCTGGCTAGAGATTGTAATCTGTATGCGGATTGCGGAGTTAACAGCCAACCTTCAGTAGTGAAGAGGCATTGCAAGAAAAAGAGTAGATTTGAGCCTAGGGCGGGGGGATTCTACAAGGGGCAAATTCGGGGATCGTTTCCTTTTATCCATCGTCAATAAGCAGGCAAAAAATCACACTGAAAGACGATTGTAGATTGTTTGGGTGGCAAAATTTAATAGTCTATACTTGAAAAATGATTAAATCCGTCACTGATGAGGAAACTTTTGAATGCAACCAACATTTTTTTCAGATTTATTATTATTATTTATATGTTATCATTATTACAAAATAATTAGGTCAAATGAAAAAATTGGCAAACAATACATTGGCAAATGAACTTTCGGATTAAAGATTAAATACAGTTCAAATGGGATTAAGTGACGCGTAATCATTTAAAGGTATCTATCTTCTCTGTTTTTGTGACGATCCCTATTGGATTTTAAATTTATTTAATTATTCCTATTTGAATTTAGTTTAAGTTGTTTAAGGCTTAGCATTTTTTTTACATTTTAATAGTTGTAGAATTAACGATCTCAACGAAACTTCATGTAATTCGACATTTTTTTATAATTAAACTTTATATTATTGTAATCGAAATTATTTATTTATTTATTTTTAAATTTTTAAAATTTTTCTGTTTGTATATTTTTACTGGAATACGCAAGGCACGGAATGCTGATGTTGCAGGTCAAACCTTGTCATTACCCTAATTTTTATTTGTGTTGTCATTCATTATATAGCATTTTAAATTTAATTTAAACTTTATATCGCTGGAATAAATAACTTAAACACTACTGAATCATCCCTATTCAACCCTTATTCAATTTGAATATAATATATCCGCGTAGTTGCATACGGAAACTAACGCCGGTCATAGTTTGACCCCGGTCTGACCTCGTAAAATTCAATGACCATGAAAATTCTTGTAGATCCTATTGGAGCAATATATTTAGCCAACTTGAATACTGAGTCAGTGAGATAAAATTTTATCTCAATCCGGAAAAAACAGATGTTACAACACGGCGATTAGGCACAAGAATACGAGTATCTTTTATCGATCTTATTTCATGGACATTGGACTAGGGATGTGCAGGGTTATCGATAACGTTGAAAGAATTCTACACCCATTCTGAATAAAAAGTATTTCTAATAAAGCTGATTATTTTATTTCACAATAACTAAGTAATACTGTTTGCATGAGTAGAATAATGGAGTAGTTTGTTATTTTTTTACTCTGGCTATACCATGTGCGTAGTAATCGGATGCATGTGGTGACACAGTAGCTTTTGAACTCGGGTTCAAGCGCTTTTATCGTCCAACGATGGCCTAAACTTTGATAATCACGAATCGATCGATGAATCATGTTAGTTCGGTGATTAAAAGTAGACTGTTGACGAAAGTTTATGCCCCGTTAACGTTTATGCAAATCTTCACAAAAAACATGCCGCGAATGTCGTTTTGGTTTAATTATTTTGATAAAGCCTCAATTGAGTAATATTACACTAATACATATTATAAAGCTGAAAATTTGTGGGTGACTTAAATTTTTGCTACTTCTTCATGTAAAAACTGCTTGACGGATTTGGATGAAATTTGGAACGAACATAGCTTAATCCTGAATTAAAACATAAGATACTTGTACTTTTTATTCCGTAAAAATGCATAGTTCCCACAGGACAGCAACAAACGAATCATACGCGGACGAAGTCGCGAGCAACAGCTACATATTGAAAAAAAAAACATTGTCATGTGTACATAGAACTGTTACATACCCATCATATTCCGAGTCATAATATGTTTGAACAAAATAGCGCGATAAATAAAATAAATATTTGTTGCGCGATTAACTCACCTAAAAATAATATTTAAATTAGATTATTTTGCAGTGATCCTAAAAGCGGTGGTCGTTACATAGATAATTATTTATCGATGTTGTGTTAACTAGTTAATTATTGAAATCGTTAATTAGTTATTCAACGAGACAGTGGTATCAAAATATGGAATGATGCAGCTAGTGCAGTTGATGTTTACCCATATTTGTAGTGACAACTCTACCTGTTGATAGCTGTACACGTGGACACTCACTTAATTTAAAAGCTCTACTCTCTCATCGTTGTAGCAATCTAAATACTTCTTTATTCCCTGCCTTTCTCTTTGACTTCCTAAAGGAAAGGAATAGTGAAACAATGGGTATTGCTTGGACAATGAGATAATATAGCTCTAAGATTTAGAGTGTCCACAGGTACCTCTAGTATTGCAAAGTATAAATATTAATACCAACATTGCCTCGTAAGAGATGGCGCAGCGACCACCACATCAAAAATAGGATAGGGCTGCGCCATCAGGTGGTGCGCTGCTGCGTATCTGTTACACACATCCAACCCACAGTACACCGTCTGCCACGCGCACTCCTTCACTGACTCCACCGTCTGAGTCCACGATACCCGCATATCGACACTTTCACAACACTACACTCCCAAAATTACATTTTAAAACTTGAATTTGAACACATGTAGCGTTTGTAGCTTCGCTCACATTCTTTCAAACGATTAGATTAGTTTACGTTGCGCGTGATTTCAATACATCGATAAGATACAGGATGAGTTGTAGACGCGGTCGCGCATCTGTGCTGCGAAGCGGACTGGATGGAGCAGGTACATTGCGTGGGTGACTGGACTGCCATTATCTTGCGTTCGCAGATAAGAAGCATTGGACTGATAACGATAGCGAGTTTGCGCAACGCTGTCTATAGTTAAAGGGAAGCGTGTGATTCGATTGTCTTTTGTCTTGCTATAACAATGCGGTAGCGCGTTAACATTTAATAACAGGTAGGGTGTTTTGGGATAAAAGACGCTTCGATTCAAAGTCTTTTCAAGGATTTCTTTTCAAAACATTTCTTATCTCATTGGTCGGCTGTTAGATAATATAATCTTACACAGTTCCGGCCAGTAAATATTTTTGTCTAATGTTTATAAATAAGTTTTTCTGACACATTTTTTGTTGTTTATTCGTCAGTATTGGATTGTTAATCAGTTATCATTTGTATTCCAAATATGCTAATCGGATAACTCATTAAAATCGTTTTCCTAAATTCGTTTTACATATTGAGTTAGATACATACAAGGAAAACTGATGATGATGATGATGATGAAGGAAAACTCAATAAAAGCTTGAAACAAAAATCATTCGATATTAGTCGTCGATTTGTCATGGCTGATATTGAAACTAAGGTAATCTAAGATAAATTTATCAATAAACTGTTGAAGTGGAATGATATTAAGGCAAACTCTTATAAAAGCGATACTAAAAATAAAACATCTATAAGTGGTTATTTTATTAGTACATAACTATAAACAGAATGAAACCGCAAGAGAGTTTTTCAAATGTAAAGCGTTTAAAACGTTCATTAAACACAGGTCACGTCAGTTCGTAATTCAGGCCGAAACGTCGAGGTAAGTAAATGATTCTTGAAGGAATAAAGCCTCGTTTTGCTATTTTAATATTCTAGGCATTGAAAGGCAACATAGTGTTTATTCTCTTTTGCCGAATAGACTATACGCAGGTAAACTCTTATTACAGCCCTCTGTTGACTCGCCGAGTTGGCAAATCCGAGTTGTTTGCCTAGGATTGCCAAGTTTTCCACCGCCGTATGAATTCAGACTGGTAACCTAATAACATATTTGGCTAAACATTATTCCACAACTGTAGGTATAGGGAAATAAGTTGTAACATTTTGGAAATGGTTCAAGCTTTACAATATATTGTTTTATTCAGTACAAGCCGACCCGATAGACGTTGTCCTGTCCAAATCGTTCGAATGTTCTTGGTCTATCCTATAGAAAAAGGACGTTGCTGTTCCGAATTTGAGAAACTTCTGGAAAATTAATAAAATAATGCTGTCCGAATATCCGAATTCGAATTATTGCAAACATTTTAAAACGCAAAAGTAGCAAAATCGGTCCAGTCGTTCTCGAGTGATGCGCTTAACCAGCGAATTGCCATTTAATTTTTATTTATATATATATTATATATTAATATACAAGTTTGTTTTCACTTTTTTTTTCTTTTTAACAATACGCTCGTTAAAACTCTTCTTTATTAGCTGTTCGCGGTGATGAGGTGACGTAACTTTTTTTAAACAATGTCGCCAACCTGACTAGAGCTCGCATCTGTTCAGAAACTTCTACGATCGCGATATTTTCGATACAAGTATTAAATAAAGACTTATTGAATTTTAACTCAAATTAATATTAACATCTGACACTTTCACACGCAGACAATACATTTGCAAAAGTTAAACGGTTAATGATGTTGAGACAGAAAACTTAATCTTTTACTCCTTTTCTGTTTCATTAAAACTCAAACTCTGGGACATTGAGAGTTTGGTTTTTATGATTATCGATAAAACATGAGTAGGTACATAAACTCATGGTTGTATGAACATAATATACATGTATAAATTAATTATTGTTATTTCCATCTTGGCTTCTCATGAAACAGTAATATTATTAATATAGTATATAGTAATCGCAATGATTGATTAAATGCATGACCACATTCTGATAATGATTTGCTCGAAAATGCTACTTCTGGGAATGATGATTCAGAAAAAAAGATTTTTCCATAGTTAAAGTTTTCCTTGTATGTATATTTTTATTGTTTGAATTCACTATTGCTTTTACGAACAGTTAATCAGTTATCATAACTAAGGTCAAACATACATATATGTGGGTATCGTATAAACGTATCGTAATATGGCGCTTTTAAAATAAGACCGGCCATTGAGTCGTGCCACATGTATAAAAAAAATAAAAATTAAAAGAAAATACCAACAGTCATCGTCTTCATCATCGTAGTAGGCATCGTACGTCGCTAGGAAGTCCCCAGGCAGCGCAGTAAAGGGATGATTTGCCGCCGCCGTCAAAAACTCCGACCAAAAAGATCTCATTTTACACGCTCTGAATCAGCTCACAATATTTACATTCATGTTTGAATCTTACACGCTAACAACTTCATTTATTTCAACGTAATATTACACACAATATAAAAATGTAGATTAAATATCCTTGTCACATCACAACCCTGTGTTGTTCATAATCCTATCGACACGATAAAGAAAAACATTTCACGTCACTAAAACAAATTCCAAATTTAATTTATGGAACACGAATTCGACCGGCATTTTTTGTTTTTTAATAAAAATTTAAAATTGGAACGCGAGCCAGTTTTGTTTTATCATATTTTTTTGCGAGCAGTGTTTTTACTGGCAAGTAAATATGCTCTAAAGGCGCGTGGAAGCGTACTGGTTTGGTTTGTTATCAGAACGCTCGGTATCGCATTGATAAGACTAGCCCACAACAATTAGGTTTGATACTGCACCTTGCACGATGCTAGGTTATGTTATTAACGGCCGAACGTTTGGTAATCCGGAGCTACGAGTGTGGATGGTTCGGAACTTTTTAATCTAATACTAATTCAATCTCGCGTGAGTAAAGAGAAAGACCGTTGGAGATCTTAAGCTGTTACGGGTTCGATGATTTATAAGTTTCTTAGCTGGCAGATAAGTAAGTAGTAGTAATTAAGCAGATCAAATCAAAATATTAACAACTTTGAGCAGTTAAAGGCACATTAAGTACACAAGCTTCGAAATAAGTAGAGTAACAAAAATTGTTGGGCACTGAGATTATTTTGCTGATACTTGATAAGGTTATTTACCTTTTTTAATCCTCTTCCTACGATTATTTTCATCACAAAGTAGCGCCAGGAGCACTTGCAAGCAATCTTGATCCTTATTACGCACCATTTTCAAATTTGAAACACAGTTTTTACCACATTTTCTTTGCATATATGTCTCACGCTCTGGCGTATACTTAAGCATATTTAATATGTACGAAAACGTAATTTCCTTTTACGTTACAAACCTAATGTCACAGTCAAACGATAGTCCGTAATTATTGCGCGAACGTGGATGTATGTGACTTCCGGCGGGGGTATTTCCGGTCGCCGGGGTTAGTGCGTTTTACACAGAACAACTATTCGCCATTTCCTTTGTGCTTATCTAACCCCCCTGTGTTGAGCTTTCGTATTTTAACTATTAGTTTTAAGAGAAAATACAGAAGGATTTCATTGTTAACCTTCCCTTTTGGAGTGCCATATCTGAAGGGTCCAATCCCTCAATAAATGACAGAGGCCTATTCGTATTGTACTTTCTCAACAAAATGAAGTCGACTATACTTTTTTTTTATGAAATAGGAAGGAAAACAAGCAAGTGGGTCACTTGATGGTAAGTGATCACTGCCGCCTATAGACACCCGCAATATCAACAAGATTGCAGATGCGTTGCCAACCCAGTGGGCTAAGATGGAATACCTCTTGTACCAGTAATTACACCGGCTGTCTTGCTCTCCACGCCGGAACACAACAGTGCAAGCACTGCTGCTTAGCGGCGGGATTAGCGAGCAAGATGGTGGTAGCGATCCGGACGGACCTTGCACAAGGTCCTACCACCCACTAAAATACTTATATGCATTCTTAAAAAAATCACAACTGAAGATTATTTTGGCAAAATCATCTCAAAATGTCACTTTAATTAAAACCGCGTATACACTAACGGAGGCAGCACAAACTAGTCACAAGGCGTTGCTGGACGACACAAATAAGTTGGTCTGGAGCAACCACGACGCAAACTAAAACAAAAACGCAGATCCATCCACATGTTACGTATCTCTGTCCCACTTTTCCGTCGATAACGCAGTCTTATAACGCCCAAGGCCGCGGGAAAGGGGCCATCTTCGGTTATCAATAAAACTGGAGTCCTAGAAGTGGCGTAACAACTGCGCACCTGTTACGTTCAGCGCCACGAATTTTTGGTCCATTCCGATTAGTTCCACTGATGGAACTAGTTGGACTTTTCCCTCCAGTAGTTACATTTAAGAGTGTGAACCCAGCCCCAAAAAGCGCTCCTCATACAATCGACGAGAACGTTTTCCACCCTCTAAACCTTAACCTATGGCAATGATTTTTTGGTATGTATGCATCTTTGGTAGGTTTGTATGTTTTGATTTTTTAAATATTCTTCATAGATTTGACATTATTTGCATTTTAGGAGTTTCATACAAAACAAAAAAGCATCATGTTTTTGAAACTATTAATAATATTTAAAAAATCAAAACATACAAACCTAGTTCTAGGGCATAATGACATCATACAAAAAAATCGTGGCTATAGGTTAAGGTTTAGGGGGTGGAAAACTTTATCGCCGTTCGTATCGAGAGCACTGGGTTGACACTGTTCTTAACGAAGGTGGTTTCCGTAATGGAACTAGCTAATGTAACTAGTCGGAATAGACCGAATTTTTAGTCGAATGTGCACAAACAATGACGTCACTCTCTAACGAGTTTAAAGAGTTGATAGACGCAAGGATCCACTTGTAAAAGAACATCATTGGCATTTGCCGTTTGTAAACGCATGCACGCCGCGCTGTTTTTGTCCTATTTATTTTGCGAGCATTGTAACATTCCTTTGAAAGTCACCACAAGTAAATGCTCAAGTCTCTCGTCACCCTAACGTAACATCGTAGCGTTCGACGATACGCCGGCGATGAAGACTGACTTTAGTAATACTAGCGACTCGCCCCGGCTTCGCCCGAGTACAATTAGGATGTAATGTACATAAAAACCTTAATTAATAAATTCTCTAAATGACAGTGAAAACCGTATCAAAATCCGTCGCGTGGTTTAGATGGAGTAAGCGGGCGAAGATACGCCAAGTACAGGCTGGAACTAGAGTCCGACCGAAACTGGTTTTCCGGCCGAAACCGAAACCGAATATTCGGCCGTGGCTTCAGTTTCGGCCGAAACCGAAACTAACGTGGTCAAGTATAAAATTCCTTAAAATACTGAAATTTGGTGCATTTTACCCATTATTCTACTAAGTCGTGTTGCTACAGAACTATCCGAACGGCGCACGACAATTGCCGAACAGGGCCGCCAGCGTCCGCCAAAGCGTTGCCGCGATAAACGAAGTTAGGCGAGCATGCACGACAACTTCCGAAATCAGTTTCGGTTTCGACAAAAGTTTCGCCAATTTTGGCCGAAACCGAAACTGCCGCCGAAACTTGATTTTATGCCAAGGCTCGGCCGAAACCGAAACCGAACATTTGGTCGGACTCTGGCTGGAACGTATAGCGATTTTGTTTTATACTACCTATTTAAACAGTCTGAGATATATCCGCGCAATGACCCTTACGGCGCTTACTTACTATCCGTAAGAATCCCACTTCGAAGATCGTGCTGTTTGCTTACCTGTAATAAAAAATTATAATTAAAACATGTCGATGACAAACAGAAAAAAAGTACGTTCCTGGGGTGCAATTTTTGTATCTCACCGGGTGACTAATGCTCACTAAAATGGCCGTTTTTCATAGATGTTAGGCCATTTTTGTGAGTTTAAGTCAGTTGGTGAGATCCAAAAATTGCATCTCTGTTACTATCTTAATTTTCGGTTCGGTTAGGGGTTACGTTATGTTCCAAATATTAATAAATAATCTTGCTAACTACTCGGTAAAACATCCGCTACGAGTATATTCGCGCAGTCGCAAGGTAATTGATCTAATTTGTAGATTCTATCACATATATGCGTATTAATGTTCAATTTCAGTCAATACACTCTAATTCAGATTACTCTAATCCCATTACTAAAACAGTAGTAGTAATGTTACTGATTATTATAATTTATATTGATTTCTCATAAAACTAAACCATACTTCCAGACTCCAGAGTTAGAAACACGCTAGCTTTTGTCACGGCCGTAAAGTATATCCTTTTCTAACTAATAAACGTGTACGAAAGACGCGTATGTCTGTCTGTTTCTGCTATAGTAGCACGCTAGCGTTTATCGCGCACATAAACGCTTTAGTCCCTCTCGCACACGCATACTGGTTAGAACGGGATAAATGCTTTATGTCATCGATAAACGCTAGCATGCTAGGCCCCCAGTACCCTTACCATGAGTACAGTGCACCTAGCCGTAACCATACTCGCTAGAGACAGCGTAAAACGATTCGTATGGGAAATTGCACAGCGCCTCTAGCGCTCACTTAGATAACTAAAGATCGGTAGTATGAGTCCAGGGGTAAATTATCTATCGAAATCTGAACGTCAGTGTCTAACGTTTTGTAGCTGTGGCCGTAGAATATTGGTACCATGAGTCACAAATTTGACACATGTCATCTAAAAATACCGTATCGACTATGGTTAACTCTTCAACTGACAAATGGGAGCGTATTTAACCGCTATCGACTGTAGTAACGTAATACGAATTTTCGATAGAAACTCATGGTAATGGTACTGATCATATAAAACATAAAGTGAAGTCCTTAAGGCCGTCCGCACACTAGCAATTCCCATTACAGCGGATACTCGTTTCCGTTAGCGATAGAGTTGGATATTGTGCAGCCGACCTAACAGACAGGTAATATCGTACTTATTTATAGACGATTGTGTTCTCGCACCGTTCTATTCTCGTATGTTATTCACTTGTTTTCTGCTCAGTTGAGCAACAAATTTGTGTTACTTTGAAACTAACTTTTTACAAGGCATCAAAGCAAAAGGAAAAATGTAACGGGGAACGGTGAAACAGTAGAAATTCCTTTGATCCAGACGTAACTAAATTGATTGATAAATGTTTACTGGTGGGTGTACAGTCAGCTGCAGATAAAAATAATTCTCGTTGCATAAATTTAAACTAATGTATATATCGCGAGGTACTTTTCTTTGCACATAATGCAAATTGCATACAATGAAATGTAAGAAAAGGCTTTTCTGTTTAACTGTGATCAGTGGGTCGACTCTCGACTTTCGAGCGCTCAATATTAGCTAGCCGCGATCAAATACGCGAGCGTATATTTTAGCCGGCAGAGATAAGCGCGCGACGGCGAGTGCCGAACGCTCGAAAGTCAAAAAAATCGACACGCAATATTGGAATTTTCGTAAAACGAACAAAACGTCCATAGCTTATCCAACGCATTTATTTCAACGACTCTAACCCAAGAGCTGTACAACAAGTATCGATAGCACATTATAACTACACAATTATGCGTAGCTATAATTCAAAAAACATAATTTTATTTTAAAATAGATATTTTCCTTTTTTTTTCAAAAAATCCAACATCTTGTTTTATTTCCGTTTTGATTGCTGTCATCTTAGTTTCTTGGGCAAGTAAGTGTTTATTACCATATGAAAGCACATTTAAAGCCGGGCCACAGCGGTTGCGTGCACACTGCGTATGCAACGCGGCTCCAGCTAGCTTCTAGCTCGGCCATTAGCCGGATTTTCTGCGCATGTTCCCTCTTGTGCACTATCTCCTCTTAGGCAATACCGAACAGCTATGTTAATATTAATATCGCTAAGCGACAAATAAGCCATCGATACTTGTAAAAGTCGATAAGACCCAGCAGGCAACATTCGTGCCACAGAAAATCCGGGGTTCCATTTTCCTATTCTTGACATAGTTCAGTTTACTGTTGACGGTGTAGGTTTAGACAATGCTGAAGAGTGATTCTCTAAGCTCAACAGCGACGAACTCGACGCTGGGATAGCACCCTGCCTTGCTCTAGCACGCTATCACGAGTGAGAGAGACAAAGCGATGACTTGACGGGGAACTCGACTCTAATGCGCTATAGCAGTGATTCCCAAAGTGGTCCAGGTGGACCCCTAGGGGTCCACGGGAGAGAAGAATGTGGTAGAAATGTAGCAGCAGGGGGTCCACCGAAACCAGTAAAATTTTGAAAGTGGTCCACGAGAACAATAAGTTTGGGAACTACTGCGCTATAGGAATCAGTGTTAAATTAATAGATTCAGGCGTTACTTTGCGGAGGTCCATATCAACAAACTGGAACAAATAGCAACCGGAGTAGCAAGGTAATTTGTTCCAGTTTGTGTGAAAAATCAGTCTTGCCGACTTAGTTTTGTAGAAGTCGCTAGAAATGTTGCAAAATCTCCAGTTCATGCCAAATTGGGTCCAAATGTCGCTAGGCGTATGGAGCACGGGCCATAAGAAGTCGCTAAAATGTGTGAAACACGCAGAAATAGTTGCCAACGAAGTCCCAAAACCCGCTTGATCTAGCGACAAAGTCACTAAATTGGCAACACTAAGGAATAAGGGGGCAGATCGTAAAGCCAAGTGTCCACGTATGTACACATAGCGCCAAGTAACCATAATGCCAAGTAACGATAGTTCCTTTGACGCAGATTTGATGGCCGGTCATAACGGGTTTGGGATAACACGAATTTGTGATAAGTGCGTATTGTCCTTTGTTTTCGCAACGTAGATAAGGCTGCAGTGACGTCATGAGGAGGAATAAAGACCAGATATCTAGGTATTGTTCTAATGTTTTTATAGTTTTCTGTTGTTCTTGCATAACCTCACAATGAACTGAATCAAACTATACGTCTGATGAATACGAGGTTCATACGAAGATTGTTTATTTATTTTAGCTTAATTATTTTATTTATTTAAAATAAAACAGGTGTATAGATGCACCATTATACCAATAGATAAAACCACGTCGTTTCTATACGGGTTTCTCTGTTTTATTTAACACTAGCGGACGCTCGCAACTTCGTTCGCGTGAAATTAGTAGTTTACGAGTAGGTCCGTCAGGGATAGTGTAGCTTTCTACTAGTGTAAAAAAATTATGGAATCGGTTCAGTAGTTCCAGAGATTACCCCCTATACATACAAACAAACAAACAAAGTTTTCCTCTTTATTATATTAGTGCAGATTTAAATAAAGGTCTTTAATTGGTTTTGGACAATGTTGGGCCAATGTGTGACAGAATCGTGACAACTCAGTAGACCCCTGACCAATATTGGCCCAATGTGCGAATGAGTCGTGACCCTCTGAGCCTCAGGTGAAGCAATATTTACTCAGTCCTGTTATTGGATGGCCCGCAATTAACATTTCAAAAGTAAAAACAAACTACCCTCTTAAATGTCTCAAAGCTGGTTTTGTCTCATGTACATGCTCAAAAGAATAATTTACAGTTTATTACCAAACTTGCCTAGACTTACCTCCACAAATACAAATATAGGACATTTTAATAACAAATGATTTTAATATTTCATTTGCTTGAAAATAAAACGACTCAAAAATATCCAGGGTGTCTAGACAAGTGACACTCTGCTAGCGTAAATGCTAGTAGTAACGACAGAATTTGCATTGACGAACGACACATTTTGACGTTTGCTTTCGCAACCTTACGTCAAGTCCATATAAGTTGTCGTTTCTACTAGCGCTGACGCTAACTTGACTGTACCCGCTGTACCCATAGAGTAAATATCGCGATGCCGATCTATAGGTAATGACGGACGCCTAACAAGATCATTAAAGTTATAGCCTCGCCTTATGTAAAAACATCAATTGACATATAACAACTACATAGACCCTCTTCATCTCCCCACCAGGTGAGGGGGTGAAGATTTATGTCACTTTTTATTGTTGGCCGTAGAAACCCTACCAAGCAAAAGAGCGTAAGTGCAGATGAAATTGAAATGTAGAAATGTCATTTTGTAAGTGGATTGCGTATGTGACTCCGGATTGTCGACCGAGGGCCGAAATTATTCTACGTAAAAGGGCATACGTGCAGATGAAATTGGAATGCAGATACGACGTGTTGGGTATCGGATGGTATTCATATGACTCGGGAGTGAATCGAAGCGGTAGTTGATGAATGTGGAAGGGTTCGGGATGACAGATGGAGATTCTACTTTGTAGGGTTACGTTACGTTTTACGTGATTGCTTAAGTTTGGGAGTTAGCTGTATGTAGCTAAGGTTGGCTGAGTGGAAAATAGGTATAAAAATGAGTGTTTACTTGAGTCTGTTTAAAAAACTGTCTGTATGTTACCCCTGATGTCTAGGACACAAATTGTCTTGAATACCATTTAGATCTATACATATATACATACAAATGTTTATTTGGTGCTGTGAACATACAATCAAAATTACTTACAAGTTACAATAAACAAAAGGTGACAGTATTTAATAAGTACTTGGTTGTGTGCATTGCAGCAGTACAAAAAGCAAAAGGCAGGTACAAAACAAAGAAATATCAGCTTTAACATAAAAATCCGTATTAAAATTTGCTATCCGTTCAAACGTATTACAGTTCAACGCAGCGCCGTAATTCTCCGCTGCTGTTAGCTTGCTGTCGGCTATCAGTAAAAAATGCGTTTTGTAAATGTGATAGACAGTGAAAGGCAAAAACATGGACATATTTCTAGCGCTTAACAACGGCCCCCAATGTTAATTGTGCCCTAGAGCACAATTTGTATTTGCCTGTCATATATCCCTGTCAAGTTTGAGCTGTAATGTATAGTCGACCAAGAAATTGTTTGACCACTTTTCGACCGTATTACAAAGGAATGGGGTTGAAAAGTGGTCAAGCAATTACTTGGTCGACTATACATACAAATATCAGCGATGAATGTAAGCAAGTATGGGTATTAAAATATTTTTGATTCTTCTGTTAGTATTAATGCTGGGTGCATCATTGGTAGAGAATATGCTATAAATATATTATTTTACGTTTATTTGTGATCTTGACATATCTCTAATAGAATAAAAAAAAACGCACAAAAAAGTTAAAAAATAAAATGACAATTGAAAATGCGCACAGCATAATAGCTGAAGATACATCAACATGTTTAAAATAAGGGATTCATATGGATGTACTAAAGAAAGATTCTTGGAAATTCCACCATTAAAGGGGTTAAAAGAGGGGTGGAAGTTAGAATGTAGTCCAAAATTTACGCGGCCGTAGTCGTGGGTAAAAGCTAGTAGGTAAATAATTAAGTTATGGAACTGCGTAAGGAAGGAATATATATCTTGTAGGCAGCCAAGATGGCTTCCACGTACATACGTCTAAGCAAGACGCAATCAAATATGCATGAATTGCAAATAAAATATCACTTCACGAAACAGTCTTCTCGGCAAACAGTTTTTGTAACGGTACAGACACGCACGCTGCAGCTAGTCCTTACAATATTAACGAGCAGACTCAAACGGGTAAGTAAGACATATTCTAGCAGTACTTGTTTTTAGAAAATAGGAAGGGAAACGAGCAAGTGGGTCACCAGTGTGAGTGATCACCACCGCCCATAGATACACGTAACGCCAAGTAGACTGCGTTGCCAACTCAGAGGGCTAAGATGGAATACCTTTTATAACACTAGTTTCACCGATTGTCTAGCTCTCCACGCCGGAACACAACAGTGCAAGCACGGCTGCTTAGCGGCATTTATCTCAACTGCGTCCGTTGATAAAGGAGACGGAGACTCAATTCCTTCCTTCTCTCCATCTCTATCACTTTTCCTTTCCTGAAGACTAGCAACGCGAATACTATTCCCCTGATATTGTAGGTATTCAAAATTATCAGCGGGTTACATATCATCATGTGCCCCGTTCGCTCTATAATCTCCTAGGATATAAGAATGAAAAAAAAATTTTTGTTCAATGTTTAGAACTAGAGAACAGCGGAGACAAAATAAGAGATTACAGACCAAGGTTACTAGGAACAACGCGAGCGAAGCCGTAGGCGGAAACCTAGTATGTATATGTATATCTAAAAAAAAGGTTCGCTAAGTTTTGTGGTCAACTCGTAACAAAAGGTAAGAAAGCTCGGATTTCGGGTAAAACAGTTCTATAGCTTTTGATTTACGACTTAAGAATGTCCGGACTGTCACGCGAAGCTCCGGAAGCTTTATTTGGCGGGTTTTTACCTACCTGAAAACAGGGTGCCTATGAAATGTGGACATTCCTTTACACTGCGAGTACGTATTAAAAATTATATTTACAGCCAGTTTTTCAAAATATTAACTTCATGACAGTTGCTGAAAATAAACTATTTTACAATTTATGATTTTGAATAGGGTGCCTATGAAATGTGGAAATTCCTTTACAGTGAGAGTATACATAAAAATTATATTTACAGCCAGTTTTCAAATGTTAACTTTAACAGTTACAAAAAAATAAACTTTTAATTTATGGTATTGAAACGTCTTGTAACGAATCTGATTCCCGACGTTTCGAATCCTTTTCAGGTCCGATACATAAATTCATTGGCAAACTGTCAAAAACTGGTAGTTAAAAAGCGTCAGGAACTAATTCGCGTTAATTATAATTGCGTATAATGTAATGAATCTAAATTGGTTACATTATACGCGATTTAAACCGTTCAGGTTGTTTTATTTTAATATTTATAAATTGCAAAGCATAAGAAATTATTAAATACCTACTCTTGTATGTTGGTTATGATTTTTGAGTAGAACTTTTACTGTTGTAAATGAAAAAGGAGTGCGGTGCGGTGCGGTGCGTTCCGTGTCGCTTTTGGCCGCAATTTTCATAGCAAGCTTTTTGTTTTTATAGAAATGTTAAATTTTCATGGCCACCCTGGTTTAGAACAGTTCGGTGTTGCCGAGAGATAAGATCGCGCTAACCTTTTTGGTTTCATTTATAGCGTGACCACAATTTTTTAAAACCCTGTTTTGAGGACGCGAGTCTCGCGTTTTACATGGCAAGAAATACTTGTCAAATAATACAGTCATCTTAACATGAATTGGCATCTGCATTTTCCTTTTTATAAAGTAGTTTCAAAACGTTCGCTCGTGTTTCATTGCCCATTAGTTTTTAGTTTAGTAATAGAATTTCCAAGGGTCCCACTGAAAATCAGCGTCTAGGTTTACCTAAGCAGTATGCTGAATGGGGCCCTTTTTGGTTCTGTTCAACATAATGGTTTCGCGAAGTCGCAAAATATTTTTGTTCCAATTAGTAGAAATTACGGTCACAAAAAATTTGATTTGAAGTTTATTCCGTTGTCACAAATTGGTATATATTCCGTTAGCATTTTACATGGATTTAGACAAGTTTCATATTCGTCGACACACTTATAATTACCGGTGTGCAAGTTGCAGAAAGTTCTCGAAAAGGTGGGAATGTTTTCGGAAAAATTCAATTCGAAAAATACGCAATTTTGGAAATTTTCCACCGACACACCAGCATTTACGATAAAAGTATGGAAACGGGCATACTGTTGTCATAAGCAAACGGTTCGCGTCAAACTTCACTACGCAACAATACGTCATCGTGACGCAAACACGTTTACTTTTTAAATTCGCGTTTTGCTTTTCATGCGTTGCCACGCGTAAGCGTTCCGCCAGCAATTCCGAGCGCTCGAGCGGCCTCAATGCGTTTGAATTGCAGATCACTTCGCTGCCGCCTTGTGGGTCCAAGTATTTATACTTTGTATTAGTGAGTAAAAATACTTGCGATGGTTATGTATGTAGAAATCTTTATTTCACTTATTTGACACAATAATAAAAATAACAACGTAGAGGAAAATAAGAATATGTAGTTGTATAAGTCGACAAATAAATTACTTCAAAGCTGCTCAATTTTAAGGCTGTTATTTAGTATACCGGGCCTTTTATCTTATAGCTCAGATTTAGGTTTTTATTAAATTAATTACATTCTGAAAATCCCAAAGCAATGAAATTACTTCCGAAATACCAAGTATTAATACCTATTATTTTCACGTGTTTTTCATCCTCATAATTCATACCGTCTTCGTTCGTGTACTCATAAATGTAGTATCAAAATGATTTTCCTCATTAATATGCATGGCGTAAGAGTACAGCATATTAGTTTCCATCTCAGAGCCGTTTCACGATAATTCCCATGGTACCCGAAATAGAATCCGTTTTACATTCCATGTTAAGGGTGGATGAAATAAGGATATTCTTACGCTCACAACATGGCAGCGCCCTTGAAGTAATAAGTACTTACGTATAACTGGAAGGTGCACCAAAGCAGATTCACCAATTAGATAGACTTTTAAGAAAGTTGTCTCTGTCTAATAAAAGGAACTGTAATGGATATTCATGTATTAATAACGGACATATAGATATAAATTCGGGTTTAATAGAAATTGCCAATGTCGTGAACAAACCAATATACCATTATCACTTCGTAATCACGCACTTTTAAACGACGAGTATGATCCACATTGTTACGCTGAAGCACGCGTAGATAGCTTTTCGGCGGTATTGCGGAAAAAAATGGTATCGTTACTTAGTAGAATACGTGGCAGCACCAACAGCCTCCTGAAGACGATAGCTGTAAGAAGCGGGTGTCCAGTGATGGAGCACCTAATACGAAATACTCTCTCTTTGGTACAATATAAATACTAATATAGTTTTAAGCTAATAATACTAATAATTCTGTGGATCTTGTTGTCCGAATAAATAAATATTCTATTCTATTCTATTCTATTGTATTTTTATTAGTTTTAAGTGAAAATATCTAAGGAAAATATCTATTAATTTTTGTTATTTAAATTAACACTTTTGTTGAAAATTTGAGGTTATGTGTCAAATGTTATCCATATTTGTTTACAACTTTGGCCATTTCTATTGCGCCTGACTTTACAGATGGCGTCTGTGGAAAAGAGATAGCGGCTGGGCACCATTCCCGCATCTACGCGTTTCGGCAGTCACGAGAGAAACGTAATCTAGATTCTAAGCGCCAATTGTACCCTGTTAGTTATTTTTAAGGTGTATTATTGTAAATTGTTTTCTGTGTATTAGTTATTAAAGAGATAGGAGTACAAATATCCTTAATTTGAAGTATTTCAATTACCTTACTCTTTTTTTTATGAAATAGGATGGCAAATAAGCAAGTGGGTCACCTGATATAGTAAGTGATCACCACCGCCAATAGACATCCGCAACACCAAAGAGATTGCAGATGCGTTGCCAACCCAGAGGGCTAAGATGGAATACCTCTTGTGCCAGTAATTACACCGGCTGTCTTGCTCTCCACGCCGGAACACAACAGTGCAAGCACTGCTGTTTAGCGAGCAAGATAGTGGTAGCGATCCGGACGGATCTTGCACAAGGTGCTACCACCCGCAAACCGCGTGGCTCTACACCAAAAGTAACCAACCCTGACAGGTTGAAATGCTCCGAGGCTCCTTCCATGCTTCCGACATACTTCCACGAGAAAACGCGTCACATTAAGCTCGTTGTTATTCACGCATACCAAACCGTACAACGCTACTTGAAGTTTATGCACACATTGACGATTTTGACAGCTGTCAAAATGCTTTACATCTCACGTAAGAATAGCAAACGCCACGCCAGGATTAGTACAACATCCTATCTAAATAAGTACTCATCTACACTTCTAAACTAATATTATAAAGAGGAAAACTTCGTTTGTGTCTTTTTGTTTGTTTGTATGAAGGAGTTAATCTTTGGAACTACTGAACCGATTTCAAAAATTATTTCACAGATAGAAAGCTACACTATTCCTGGCGGCTTCTTATTCCACGCGAACGAAGTCGCGGGCGTTCGCTAGTCAATTATAAAGGCGTTCATATCTCAGTCTATAATAAGGTGTTTCTCTTTACACCCAACCTCGTCACCCAACCCGACCACCAACCCATCTCGTGTTACTTTATAAACATGTCACAATCAAGTCGACGCCAACGCCAAGGCGTTTAATAATGCTACGCAAGTTAAAATAACTGCATACCCTACTGAGGCTTAAGACAATAGTAATAACACTTGGCTGTTGTTTACGTCTGTTTATTGTTTACCTTATTAAATCTCGTGGATGGATCGCGATGATTCCTTCCTACAGTTTCAAGTGACCCGTTGCCGATGTCTCACAGAAATGAAATCCGAAAGAGCTCTCATCCTCGTAGCGCTTTTCCCGGTTTTTCATTTGACGTATTACGTTCATACGTATGTATGTAAATTATTTTTGTACAAAAACATAAATGTATGTACAAAGTCGAACTTATCCCTTTAAAGGATCTCTTCCAGTTACGTACACAAAAATAATTCCCAAAGGATTTTGTTCACAAATTCAGTTACGCGAATGAGCAGATTTTCATACAATGTTTTGTCTAATCGTTAGACCGTTGGTTACTACTACTTAGGTCATGTAGGGAAGGTGAAAAACATTCATAGTTTTGAACTGTTGTAAATAGACTGTACATTGTACTTAAGATATCCTTTATATGTATTATTCGAGCTTTAACACGCGGCTTCGCTCGCATAATTTATGTATGCATTTTACGGGCTTTTACGAGATAATAAGTAGTCTATGTCTTAAACCAAGACATGATCTATCTGTCTGCCAAATTTCATACAAACCCGACCAGCCATTAATGCGTGATTAAGAAAAAACCCCATTACCTTCGCATTTGTAATATTGAAGGGATTAAAATGTGACAATGTAACGCATCATTCATTGGTAACCCTAATAAAATAAAATAAAATTAAAGATGGATTTTTGTTGTATGGCAGCCGGTGTCGCATAAAGCTTGTTACACGCAGATGTCTGGTGGAAATTACTAGCGATACTACGTTTTTACTGTCGCATAAACACAGTTTTACTGCGGCTTTGTTCGAGAAGGTTATTAATGGCGCTTGCGCCGTTAAATCCTCTTTACAGTAATAATGTAAGAAAGTTAGTATAAAGCGAGTGTAACTTGCAAAGGTGTGATATATAAGTACAGCCAAGGGAACAGCATGTACTTATATAACTATATCTTACGCAATTGTAGGGACAGTGTTTTATAAATCCTTCGGGTTTGGTTTTCTTAAATTTGAAGTAATTCACAATTCAGTGGACCTCCCCGAAACCAGTACTGTGCTCGCTGCGTCTGTGCGACATATTCATGCAAAAACCCACCCTCCTCCGCTTAAACGTGAAATAACATACATCGCACAGACTCAACTATAAAACCTTCGCTACTTGGACGAAACAGAGTTAACCCTTCGCCGTCGCGATAGTCCTGAGAACCATCAATCATGCTGAGCCTGGGGAAATTATATCAGCTACGGGGCAGGCTACGCGTAGCGCTACGAACTAATGCTACGGCGTAGCAGATGATACGTGACCGTAGATGCTACACGGTCGACGCTTGACGTTTGGAAACGAGTCCAAATAGTGTACATCTAAGGATGAACCAGTTGCGGAAAGTTATTAAAAAAAGTAGTATTGTTTTAGGAATTTTTCCAGTAAAATGTTTCGCATTTTTGGAAAGTTGCCATCGGCACATGACAAAGATAGAACATATGAAGAAAGTTCTCAAAAAAGTGGGAATATTCTCGGATATTTTAACTTAGAAAGTCTCGCATTTTCGAAAAGTATGGTCTAAATGATAGGTACCAATCTGAGTTTAATTGCCAGTATCAAAGTTTTTCCGAACCAATATGGTAAATTTCTGACATTCAAAAACTGTTTCCTGCTAGCCGGATCTGAATATATTTTGACTCTGACTTTGAATTAAAACCATGCACGAGTATATGTCTATGGCTGCAAAATACAAACTAGTATACTTACTCATAAGTACATACAGACGGCCTACTTTCCAAGTAATGAGCCGTTTTAAATCTTTTCTCATACTATAAATGCGTTTAATCCTAACATAACACATCCGGAAAATATCAACACAAGTTCAAATTTATATCGCAGAAAATATCGTATCGTTAGGGTGACCAAACATAATGCATCAAATGCCGGACGCCGGACATGCCGGCCGAGTACGGATACACCACAACTTATTTGTGGACACATTAGTCATCGGACTGCGAGGACAACCAAATTGTTATTATATTTTACTAGAGATATGCGGAGGGGCGTGGCATGCGAACGCCAGGTTAGCGTTTTAGTTCGATATATCCAATTTTATTTTAATGATTACAAACTAGGTACGTTTAGAAAAACTACTCATATAACGGCTGGCACGCGTATTTCTCACTAACTGGATCAGTTAGAAAGAGACAAAACGAGTAGCGATGTGCCAGGCTAGTACATCATGTTTTAATTAGATATTGTTGAATTTTCATTTTCTATCGAAGAATAGATGTACAAAGTAACGTAATAACTTGTTGTTACTGAAACGGCGATGTCTCTAAGAATGGATTTACAAGACAAAAACCTAACTTATTAAGATATACAATGGCTTTCATAGATAAAAGGATCTACGAGTACACTGTTAAGCTAAATAACAAAGCTTTACTTTGATTTATAGCTGGTGCGCGAAAGTGACGACAAAGTCAACGTTATGACACTTTATCAAATAACCTGTACATCATCAGATCACTCGTATGTATTTATAAAACTGTGTTTTATTTTCTGGACTCAAGGAATCCTGTATATTTTCAAGGGGCACGCTGATTTGACGCTCACCTACGTATGCGTCGACGCTTCGAGAGGCCCAATACGATCGACACATTAGCTTGTGTGAGTCTGCAAAGCGCCAATCAAAGTGTTAGAATACAAGTGTGTATCTTAAATGTGAATGTCGGTGTTGAAACGCATACATTCATAGCGAGACGTATAACTTTGTCGATCTGAGATATGCAAACCTTACTCAATCATACCTAATAATACATGAATTTAGACCGCATCAGTTGAGTAAAACAAGATTTTTGCATCTGAAAGTCTTCATTTAACATATTTTTCATAAGTTTTTGTATTTAAAAAAATTATACTCTAACTACTGGAAATGGGTTAAAATCACTTTGCAATATTTGTTTAACAAACTAACACACCAACGTAAAGTCAAATAGAAGCTTACAGATAAAAACGGATCCGATTTCAATTGTAAAGTTGACGTGCGCGATTTATTTCCACAAATTCGAAATAGAAGACTGGAAAAACAATCTTACGGTGTAAGGGGGTAAAGAGGGGCAAGAGGGTAAAGAGGAGTAAGGGGTCGTTTTTCTAAAGGCGGCGAGTTTAATGTAGCCAGCAGTTCCGGGTCGCCGGACATTGACATGAGCTTAATGACGACCCTTGGCGCCCTAGGGGGTTAAGTTTAAATGCAAACTAATAATAGAGCGAAAAGGTTTATGTTGCATGAAGGATACATAGGATCTGTTACTCGTCTGATTCTACCGGCATATAGTTGGAACCTTTTTTTAATATAAAATAGGAAGGCAAATAAACAATTGGGTCACGATGGTAGATGATCACAATCGCCCATAGATACTCGCAACACCAAGGAGGCTACATCTGTAGCCTGTAACGCATCTGCGTTGCTGACCCAGAGGACTAAGATGGAATACCTCTTGTGCCAGTAATTTCACCTGTTGTCTTGCTCTCCACGCCGGAACACAACGGTGGGAGCACTGCGGATTAGCAGCTTGATAAGCGAGCAAGATGAACCTTACACAAGGTCATACCACTCGCCTATTAAGCTCCTCTGGCTCTAACTTGATGGGCCAGGTTTAAATTATCTTTATATGCGTCTCTTTCTTATGACACTAGTTTGACAGATGCATATGAAGGGATAAAATAAAGCCAGTCCACTCATAGCCCACTAGGTATATAGAAAAAGTGACAGCGTTTTAGTGTCAACACTAGTAGATGTGGCAGAAGTTTGACAGTAATGATCGACACATTTTGGCGTTACTTGAGCTCCCTTACGTCAAGTCCATGTAATTTGTTGTCGTTTTTATTACCAGTATTTATGCTAGCATGATGTCACCTTGTCTAGACACCGCGCCCTGTACCAGCGTTGCCAGATTTATTTTCAGGCAAAGCGGGACTAATTCGTCGAAAGCGGGACATAACATAAATACGATGCATAAATAGCTTAAATAATCAGCAGATTTTTGATGATTTGAGTTTCAAATTAAATTTACAGTAATGATAGACAGCTATAGAATATGTTTTGAATCAAAATACGGTGCTTGGCCAAAAAACAACTACCATCTAGATTACTGGTCGAGTATCTCTGTAAAACGGGACTGAGCCTGTCCCGCGCGGGACGTTTAATTTTAGGCTAAAAAACGGGACGTCCCGCCAAAATCGGGATGTCTGGAAACGCTGCCCTAGCAATGTTATTCTGTAAGCTCATCAGCGTCGGACTCAACGTCGACGCATCGCCCTGTCTCGGTCACTCGAGCTAGCGCTAGAGCAAGACAGGGCGCTGCCCCAGCGTCGAGCTCGTCGCTGTTGCGCTCAGAGAATAACTGACCTGGTCTATGGACGACAATGACATAATTTAACCTTAAGAACGTCACGTCAAATATAAAATTCGTCATTTACACGCTAAGCTTAACAAAGTTGAACCTTACGCGAATGCACGTTGATCACTTTTGTATTATACGCGATGAAGTATATGTATACCAGTCATTGGCGTTGAACTCTTAGCGCGTATGTCGTATGTATATCGACAGTGGAAAGGAAAAAACGCTAAAGCGCCATCGGCCACTGTCGATATATAGAAATAGTGTAGCATAGAAAGAGTTTTAAAATTGAATGCGATATTTTATTAGCTGATCCCTTTACTTTAATACAAGGTTGAAATTCAAAATCATTGAATTGACTCCTTCTATTGAAACTATTGAATCATTAGCAGAATATATTAATCTAGTTCAGCACAGACATACTTCCAACACATCAAAATTTTATTCTAAGCAAGAATGTCAAAAATAATTACTTCCGCATTTATAATATTAGTAGGATTTACCTGTATAGCAACTACCTAATAGAGGAATCTTTGAAAAACATCAAAATTACGCATTCTGAAACGCAGCCACGCGTCCCGTACACGTCCCGTATGTAAATGGACCCTTCACGCCAAGATTGGTTTCACTTACACCCCCACATTAATCAAACTGGCCAGGACGGCCCGAATATTACGGACTTAGATCAGGCAGGAAAGAGATATGAAATCAATCGGTTTTAGGCATAAAATATGTATGTCCTTAGAACATCGGTTTGGTTTCTCTGTCACAGGTACACGTAGCACGAATCAGTGCACCTAGCACGAATCTTCTCGATTCGCGTTAACTCGCTACGTAACTCAGTGCGTCTCCTTCCTACTGGGCAGGTTAGAACGAGACGCACTGAGTTACGCAGCAAGTTAACGCGTATCGAGAAGATTCGTGCTAGGTGCACTTGTCCATACTGGTTAACTCGCTACGTAACTCAGTGCGTCTCTCCTTTCTCCTATTACGAACGAGCTGTCTGATGGGTGCTGGCAAATGGTAATTCTGGTTACCAAAAGGGTGCTCTTAACTGACTTTGGATTTGAGATTCTTAGGTAGAAAGTCTTTTAAAAGAAACATTTATTTAGAGAAAAAACAGAAAAATAGAAAACCATACTGTTGATACTGAAAGGGACTGTAGTCAACATATGCTGTTGCAAGCAGCAGCGCTCATTTTCAGTGGGGCTCTGAACTTAAAACCTAAAAAACCTTAAACCTAAATCTATCGGGTCACGACACACTCACTATGACCGTATGGTCTTTTTCTAAGAATAAATTACAAAAGGAGGACTTTTGTACTACCAATACCTTAAAAAGCTAATGTTAAGCAAAAAAACGCCAAGAAACTCGGTCAGTGTTGTGGACTAGTCAAACTAAAATAGTTTTCCTGTTACCAGTCTTAAAGAAATGGTAAGGAGTGATATGTATAACTGCATGCTGGTTAAGATAATAAAAAAAACCAATTAATAACTTACTTGACAAATGCCAACATATAAACAAAAAATGGGGATAAAATAACTACTATTCTTTAGTATTCTTCGCTGATTTTTTTTTAGAAGGTAAAAGAACAATGGACATGCATTGGCACTACGTTTGAATATCACAGCTGATATTCCACGGAATTTATATTGCGCCCGGTGAAGAATGGCGTCCATTTTGATTCACTCGCTCAAATGCGTAGGGGCTGAATAAAAACGATCACGATTTTTTTAATCTTCGAGGAAAATAAGCATGAATGTGTACGAAATCCTTTGTTTGATTCAAGATTAAAGATCGTACGGTTATCGCGAAATGGAAAGGCACAAATAAGAATTCAAAAATATTGGTAAATAGGTACAGTCAGCGACAAAATTACCAGAGCGGCCAAGGTGGTCAAAAGTATAAGCCCGAGCGTATTTGACAATAAAGTCGAGTTCAGATATTTTTGACACCTTGCCCGCTCTGGTATATTTGACGCTGACTGTACATAAACAAGTTTCAAATCAAGTTAAAGATACTAGCTAGTCGCAGAATTTTGCAGTTTTGCCAATAGTACCAAGTTTTAAAATACCTAAGTGTATAAATTTGATAATAATTATACCAAACACACAAAAAAGAGTTTATTGCCGTATAAAAAACAGAAGAAATACGGTCATGCATATCAGCGGCGATACACATAAGGTAACTGTCCCGGTGTTTGATACGTGTAGGACATTGTTTGAACCAGTAGTTGACATCATTGTCTCTCATTTTTACTCGTATGTATGACGACCGGATAGCCCAGTGGTTAGTGACCCTGACTACAAGCTTGAGGGTTCGGGTTCAAATCCCGGGAAAGGCAAATGTTTGTATGATAAATACGAATGTTTGTACCCGAGTCTTGGATGTTATACGTATTTAAGTATATATTTATCTATATAAGTATGTTTATCCGTTGTCCAGTACGCATACGCGTACGCAAACAGCTTTAGTTGTTTACTTTGAGACTGGGTCAATTGGTGTTAACTGTCCCATAAATATAAAAAAATAAAAATAAAATAAGTCACTGTCAAACACTGGGCTTGTTACCTTATCCTTAGGTTCACTGGTGTCCAAGAAAGCGATCACGTTAGTCAAGTCTTCAAAAACTTCCGCATTAGAAAATCCATTAGTCTGTAAGGCGAACTAGAAATTAGTTTCGATTCAAGTCCCAACAAAACAACCGAACAAAGTCCAGTAAATTTACTTTTAAATCAACTTTCGAGTGGAATTACTTTTTGATTAGCCCGCTCTGGTAACGCGATTTACCTTCATTTGTGCGACCCTTAATTAATAATGTAACAAAGAATTTCGGTCGTCGTCGGCTCACGAATGAGGCAGGTGTTTCGTGCAAACAATGTAAGACCTACTTCGACCTTTTTAGTATAGAAACCAACTAAAAACAAATAAACAAACTGGAACAAATTACCATGCTATTCCGCGAAACCAGTGCCGAGCTCGTGCAAAAACCCATCCTCCTCCGCTTCCACACGCATCAACACATATCACACAGACTCAACTACACACCACCACCACTAAACACCTTGTCTTGCTCTCCACGCCGGAACACAACAGTGCAAGCGTCGCTGCTTAGCGGCAGAATTAGAGAGCAAGATGGTGGTAGCTGGTGGTAGATGGTGGACGGACCTTGCAGAAGGTCCTACCACCCGCAAAGTTTCTCTAGTTTTCTCTATGTTTATTATTTTAATACTTCTTTATCTGGAGTTGATTTCTATGATGCCATATATTGACATTTGGCACTAATTATATTTTGTATGAGTTGGGACTCCAGGATCTCAGCCAAATGTTTCCAACGTTTGCACTTAGCCCATTGTTGGTCGTCGCAGGTGTGCTCGTAAACCTGCGCCCGGGGGTCCCAGTGTCCGTTCCCGGGTAATTAACGTTCCTTAAGCGCTATTACGGTTGAATTACAAAGTTTCAAGGTTTGCTGAACTTATTTACCACAGAATTATTACCAGTTGTTTAGTCTGTAAGTATAGTCGACCAAGAAATTGCTTGACCACTTTTCGACCGTATTACAAAGGGATAAGGTTCAAAAGTGGTCAAGCAATTACTTGGTCGACTATACATACAACCTAACTGTATCCGTGTAATGCCGGGCCGTATCGCTAGTTTTATGTAAGTAATTAGCATTGCAAGTCTCATTCAAATGAACGAGGGGCGTCAGTTTTTTTACGGGTTATTTTAAAACACAACTTTCTGCGCTAGATCAACAATCTTTGTTGAGTTTTGTTATTTTTCAATTACAATTCATAGTCTTCGTGAGCTGCTAAAACTATGTACTTCCTTTTCTTGAGATTTTATTGTCAAAATATCCGGTATTTAATTTAAATTCCCAGTAAATACTGAAAAGCAATTCGCTAGTATGTAGGCTAACCATTAAAAGTAAAACGTGTGCGAGATACGAGTTAAAAAACGAGAGAAAAGGCGAAGGAAATTCAGAGGAGCGCGCTTTGGGTGCATTTTCATAAACCGGAGGTCTGACGTTATTATGTCAAAAGGCGGGGCCCCATAACGAGCGAGCGTATTCAAATAATAGCGTATTCCTTGGTGAGCAAGGTGCGGGGCAGCTCCAATATCATCCTGGCAATAATTGCTAACCCACTTGACTGTGCATACGTCAATCATGCGTGTGCACTACACGTCAATAAATTATTTAAAACTAACTCGTAGTTATAAGTATTCCTGTTTTACTAACTCAAACTATATGAGTCAAAGTTACTTGAAATAATTGATTCAGTAATAATAATAAAAAAATATTATGCTTGATCTAAAGAAGTAACCACAGATTACTAATACTATTCTTGCTCTAGTTTGTAAGAGATCATTGGATATTCTTGCAAATTGAAGGGACAAATAATTTTCTGTGTTTCAGTGTGTCTATACCAACCATTCTGATCTGGTTAGGTCAGTATTTATTGGTCTGGTTTACGCATTTTACGCCAAAAAAAGCACCGTATCATCAACATAAAGCTGTGTTTAAATTGTTTTTATTTTTTTATTATTTTACAAAAAATCTTTACATAGTACAAAACAAAGTCCCTATCTGTTCCTGTCTGGCTTCATATCTTCGGCCGCTCACTCCTAAACCACGCAACGGATTTTGATACGGTTTTCGCTGTCCTTTACATATTTTTTACACAAGGTTTTAACGTATGTCTAATTAAGTTTTTAACATGAAACTACCGTGAGACTCAGACATATTAATAAAGCGGATCACTCACGTTTTTTTGCGTCGGGTAATGCCCGACATGTTTCGGACCAGTCCGTGGTCCTTAATCATGAGCCCCCGTGGCGGTGGCGCGACGACGACTGCGTACCGAAGCCCTGACAGCTCGGCTACTCGGCACAGACCACGGACTGGTCCGAAACATGTCGGGCATTACCCGACTCAAAAAAACGTGAGTGATCCGCTTTATTAATATGTCTAATTAAGTTTTCGTTAGTAAATTGCACCCGTGCTGGTACGTGGTTTAGTAAGTTGTATAGAGGTTTACTGTAGGTTCCTTCCCGCCGGCGCCGGCGCCCCGCCCGGCCCGGCGCCGCGCCGCCGGCGCTGCGTTTCTGCATTTGCATAATAATGCACCGCAGCCATTTAATGAAAATCGCAACAGTCACGTTCAGCTATTGTGTATCAGGCTAGATGCTCTAGCTGAGTCACTTTGTTTACGGATGACGTTTTACTGTTGCTGTTTAATTTTAACCGTTTATTAAAGAAAATAAACCAGCCGCGTAACTTCACTCATGTTTGGGTTTCAAGTCGGACACTTTAATGGACAGCATATACGGAGCGCGTTCTCGCATGGGAGCTGCATTACATTGCGCGGCTCGATCAATCGATCGTTCTCATCCTACCCCAGTTAGCCGCAATGTAACGCAACTCGCATTCGAGTACTTGTAGCATGTAAGTGGCTAAATCCAAGGTGGTCTAAGTAAATCTATAAATGTTTGTATGGTGAATATGAACGTTTGCGCCTAAGTCTTTGATATTATACGTATTTAAGTAACATTTATTCTCAAATGGTCTAAAATAAACAAACTGCAACAAATAACCAAAGGTTTCGCGGACTAGCAAGGTAAATGACGACCTGTATGGCACAGTGGCACATGTGTCTGCTTACTGTGCAAGAGGTCCCGGGTAAAATCCTAGTATGGGCAAATATTTGTGACGAACACGAATTTTTGTACCTGAGTCATGGATGTTATTTGTATTTAAGTATGTATTTGTCTATTTAAGTATGTATATCCGTTGTCTAGTACCCATAACACAAGCTTTGCTTAGTTTGGGACTAGGTCAATTGGTGTAAATTGTCCCAAGATATTTATTTATTTATTAATTTGTTCCATTTTATTGATATGGACCTCCGCAAAGTAACGCCTGAATCTATTAATTGGTCTTAAATAGTCTACTTAGGGTCCTTTTTTATAAATTCTTTAGTTTTCTTTTTTAAGAAGCAGTATTTACCTATAAAAGTGAGGCATGCATATATATGCTTAATTTGGGACTAGTACAATTGGTATAAAACGTCCTAAGTTTTTAAAAAACATGAATACTAAAATAAGGCTTTGTTGTTTTTCAATCTTTTGAGCAATCAGAATTTTACCCTTAGTAAAATATTAAATGGACCCAAAATCAATATAGCCTGAAGTGAAATATGCGGGGGTTTCTTGGTACTGCACTCTGAGGGCCCATTTGGGCGTTATCCTTCCGCCCATTAAAAAGGTCGATAAATGTCCGAAACAAAAACCTTTATTTCTTTTTTCAGGTGGAAACTTTATTTACTTACCTACTCGTACCGGCAGGGGGGTTCCACTCCGCACTGTAGGTACGCTCCACCGCCTTGCCTATGGCATAAGCAAATCGCAGTATTGCAGTAGGCTGTCGGCTTGCCGCGCGCTCGCTCGCTCGCCCCCACCTTATCAGTGTAATTGATAACGAATGCCGCGCAGCCCTAACGTGTCGCCGGGGGCAGCGGGGGGAAAGCGGGCGCGGGCGATGCGTTCCTTTTGACTCGCACCGCGCCTGGCACATGGTGTATGAAGTAATACGAACTGTTTGGGAGTGTAAATAAAGTTGAACTTTGTGTAATCGCGGTCGTAAAAGAGAAGTTTCTGTACGTTAGTACTATTATTTATTCTGTGGTACCGGTGCACCTAGATCGAACATTAGCTATTTGCTATTGCGTGTCGTTAGCAGGAAGTTGGAGATCCGGAGGCCCATGGGGGGAAGGGAACCTAAAGGTCGGCATCAGATCAGCCTTTCTTTGGGGTTGCTGGTCCCCATAGGCGGCGGTGATCACTTTATATGCTAATTAGTCTCCCTTTTCCATAAAAAAAAGATAGACGGGTATGGCGATACTAAAAAGGTTCCTAGTGTGATTAAGGGGAGTAAGGGGAGAACGGACCTAACATCTTATCCGACCCAACTGTCAACCTCACCTGCTCGCGCTCTTGGTTCGTAAGGACCATTTGCGGCGGCGTCCAACAGGATGTCGCGGTGCTCCCTGCTAGACAACGGACGAGGCTCTGGCGACCGAGTCAATGGCGGTATAACCATTTCCAACTGGGCAACCAGTTGATGAGGCCTCAGCAACCTAAGGTCTTAAATAGTCCTTAAAACGCCTGGTGCAGAAGGCAACGGGAGACCACTGCACTATGAATCCCTAGTAGTTAGCAATGAAAAAGTCAAATATAGCCACGGCCCCGAGTGCCCGGCGGCCCTTTAATGGGTCAGGGGTGCTAAGAATCCCCGGGTGGAAAAATATCAGAATAGGAACTTGGAACGCTAGAAGTTTAAAACAAGATGGTAAACTTCAGAATATGAGCAAGGAAATGGACCGTTTGGGGATAAAAATAATGGGAATCAGCGAAACTAAATGGCCAGGAAGGGGCAAACATCTAACATCGGACGGTAAGGTACTATACTACTCTGCAAGCGACCAACAATCGGAAACTTACGGAGTTGGAATCCTTCTTACTGGTGAAGTTTCAAAAACAGTGAAAAGCTTTATACCTCTCTCAAACAGGGTAATGATGATTAGGCTGGATGCGAAGCCATGCTGCATCAATATCATTCAGGTATATGCGCCCACCGAACAAAGACCGCAATCGGAAGTGGACCAGCTGTATACTGAAATTGAAACGCTTCTGAATAGCACAAAGAACCACGAGGTGAATATCATCATGGGGGACATGAATGCAAAAGTAGGTTCAAATGCTGTTCCAGGAGTAACAGGCGCATACGGGTTGGGAGTGCGAAATGAGAGAGGAGATGCCCTGATAGAATTCTGCCAGGAGAAAAATTTAGTCATCACAAATACTTATTTTAAATTACCACCGCGCAGACTTTACACCTGGACATCACCAATGCATACTCCACAGCATATAGTACGGAACCAGATCGATTATGTAATGGTCAACGGACGATATCGAAACTGTGTGCTAAGTGCGAAGACCTACCCCGGCGCGGATATTAGATCGGATCACAATCCCGTTGTTGTAGTCTTGAGATGCAAACTAAAACGTGTGTCAGAAAAGAGGACCGATAGCCGACCAAACATACGAAAACTTGTAGACCATGGAACAAAGGCCAAAGTATCCAACGAGATTAACCAGTGGGCATCTAATCGAATGAACATACCAGCCACCAGCAGTGACATTTGGGAGAGTTTGAAGTTGAAGGTAAACGAAATTTGCTGTCAGTTTTTGGAGCCATCGTCCTCGTTCAAAAGAAAGGAGTGGATAGCTGACTCCACTATACAGTTAATGGAACAGCGGAGACTCCACAAGCATAGAGACCCAGTACTGTACAAAGAGCTTGACAATAGGGTACGTAAAGAGATAGCCCGTTCCCGTGAACAATTCTTTACAGAAAAATGTGAACACATGGAGGAGTTGTATAGGAAACATGACAGCTTCAATATGCATAAACACATTAAAGAAATGGTGGGGCATAACCGCAGTTCAGGAACTTCATTGGTGGACAGCAGCGGAAACCTTCTTCTGGATATAGAAAGCAAAAAGTCAGTTTGGTGCGATTATGTTACCAGCATGTTCGCAGATACATCGAGAAACTTTACCTCATTTGTGTCGGATGATACTGGTCCTTCTATTTTGAAATCAGAGGTAGTGCGAGCATTAAAATCGGCCAAAAAAGGGAAATCACCGGGACCAGATAGCATCCCAATAGAGGTATTACAGCTCCTGGAGGAAGAACAGATTGGCTTGTTGACGAATCTCTTTAACAAAATTTACATAAGTGGAGTTCTCCCGGAGGACTGGCTAATATCTACGTTTATCACCTTGCCTAAAAAACAAAACGCAAAAAGATGTGAAGAATTCCGTACGATCAGTCTCATGAGCCATGTACTTAAAGTGTTTCTTACCATCGTGCAGAACAGAATTCGACCTAAATGTGATGAACAGCTGGGCGAGAGTCAGTTTGGCTTCCGTTCGGGTGTTGGTACTCGTGAGGCCCTCTTTGCTCTGAATGTTCTCGTACAAAAATGTCGGGATATGCAGACTAGTGTTCTATTGTGCTTTATCGATTATGAAAAAGCATTTGATCGAGTGAGGCACGAACTGCTTGTAAAGCGCTTGGTGGACACTGGTTTGGACGGCAAAGACATTTCAATTATTAAGAACTTGTATGAGAATCAAAAGGCGACAGTCAGAGTGGAACGGGAATACACAAAAGAGGTTGACATTTGCCGCGGCGTACGCCAGGGTTGCATTCTGTCCCCGTTACTCTTCAATGTATACTCAGAGGCAATTATGACCGAAGCCCTTGATAATCTTGATGTGGGGGTGAAAATGAACGGTAAGCTCATCAATAACCTACGGTACGCCGATGACACGGTTCTTATTGCCTCTACTCAGGAGGATTTACAGAGGTTGGTTGATAGAGTTCACGAGTGTAGTGAAAAGGCTGGCTTGTCGATAAATTTATTGAAGACCAAAGTCATGGTGATAACCAAAGACCCTTATTTACAACCGAAAATATCGGTAGCAGGAAAAGTTCTCGAGCGGGTCAGGCATTACAAATATCTCGGTGCATGGGTGAATGAAGCATGGGACTCCGACCAAGAAATTAAGACCCGGATCGAAATTGCCCGTGCCTCGTTTAGTAAAATGAGTAAAGTTTTGTGCTGCCGGCAGATCAGCCTGAGACTCAGAACTCGGATCCTGCATTGCTACATTTGGCCTGTGGTTATGTATGGAAGCGAATCATGGACCATTAAGGAGGATACCAGAAGGCGCTTGGAAGCGTTTGAGATGTGGTGTTACCGTCGCATGCTCCGTATAAGCTGGGTCCATAAAGTCAGCAATGAGAAAGTGCTTCAGCGTGCGGGTACGACCCGGAAATTATTGCACACCGTCAAAAAGCGCAAGGTAGAATATCTGGGGCACGTGTTGCGACACGGCAGATATCAGCTGCTTCAACTTATATTGATGGGCAAAATTGAGGGAAAGCGGCGTCCCGGAAGGCGGAAGAAATCTTGGCTGCGTAATATTAGGGAGTGGACTGGTATTACCAGTGCAGAGCAACTGTTCCGGGTGGCTCAAGACAGGGAAAAGTTTGCAGAGCTAACGGCCAACATCCAGTAATGGAAAGGCACTATGAGAAGAAGAAGTGTGATTAAGGAACCCTAAAAGGCTCAGCCTGTCAATTAAGCCCGATAGTAGTAGTAAAAATATTTACCCATAAACATTAACATCCGCTATGTATAGCTAGTACATAATTATGTTTTCCTTGTCCCTGACACACTTTTACACAGTACATACTTATAGTACATGTATGTATGTTTGTAAGCCGTATCCCACGAAGTAATCCGCACTTAGTGAATGCTTAAGTCTTACGACAAGTTTTCACTCACCGGCTGCCACACAAATGGAAAAACTAATTTACCCCTTTTTCCGACTCCCGTACGAGGAACTGTGCCATTTGTATTTTATCTCTCGAGTAAATAAAATTTTATTTCACAATAGTAATGATCTTGGGTCTATTTGAGATCTGATAAAGCGATAAGTGTTCCGGTTTCGATTTCCGTAAGTGGCGAAATTTGTATGGTGAATATTAATATTTGTACCTAAATCGTGGATGTCACGTATTGTGTACACATACTATATCCGTTGTCCAGTACAAGTTTTGCACGAAGATAAACTTTTTCTTAGTTGTATTGTTATTTATTCTATGCCACTAAGTGAAAACCGCGTTACGTAAAAGTCAACTGAATGCCTCAAAAATCAAAGTATTTTCTTGCAAAAATAACACCATTCCAGCAGAACGATAGAAACGGAAACCTTATGGTGCAATTCCGTCCGTGTCTATCACGACGTGTCTATCGCAACGACTTTTTTTAATGTCTTAAAAGTTATATTTCTTTTTTTATTGTATTCTTTTACATGAAAATAGCATTCTATGTACATATTTTATAAAGCACTGTATATACTGATTCAATCATGAGTTTCATTCATACTAGCATGGGTCATTTTGGTTTGATCGCTAGGCTAACTAAAACATATTTATGTTGCTACAGAACCCTCGGTACCAAGATCGACTCGCACTTGGCCGTTTATTTAATTTGTGTGGTAGCCGGTACCGACTGGTCGTTAAGTCCCCTTCGAGTTACTAGTTCCCGCGGTTTAGGTGGATGCGCGAACAGAACGTCGCGGCGAGGGCTTACGTCAACGTTGAGATGCCGAGGTTGCGAACTTCTGATGCCTAATCATATAATGAAATAATAAGACTTGGCTCATTTAAGCGTTTTTAATGGTGCAGTGAAAAGTCGAGTATCTCGGACACGTGTTTAGGCATGACAGGAGTGCGATTTTTGAATCTCACCGGGTGACTAAAGCTCGCCAAAATGGACGTGTTTCATAGAAATGCGCCCATTTGGGTGAGCTTTAGTCACCGGGTGAGATTTAAAAATTGCATTTGAATCTCACCGGGTAACTAAAGCTCACCACAATAGCCGTTTTTCATAGAGATTCGGCCATTTTGGTGAGCTCTAGTCACCTGATGAGATTCAAAAAATGCACCCCTGATACCAACTTCTTCAATTAATTATGATGGGTCGAGGGAAAGAGGCGTGTTGGACAATGGAAAAAGTCATGGTTGAGGAACATAAGAGAGTGGACGGGAGTGGAGTCACCAGTGCTGAACAGCTGTTCAGAGTGGCACAGGACCCGGACAAATTCGTAGTACTATAGGCACAGAATAAATAATAGTACTAACGTACAGAAACTTCTGTTTTACGACCGCGATTAAACAAATTCCAACTTTATTTACAATCCCAAAAAGTTTGTATTACTTCATACACCATGCGCCAGGCGGCGCGACCGCTTTCCCCCCGCTACTTCGGGTTGCGCGGCATTCGTTTGCAATTACACTGACACGGCGGGGGCGAGCCGACAGCCTACTGCGATTTGCCTATGCCATAGGCAAGACGGTCAAGCGCACCTACAAAGAAGGTTTCTGATTCCGATCAAAAAACTTTCCAAAGCATGCTAAGCCTATACGATCCTACTAATATTATAAATGTGAAATAATGATGTTTGGATGTCTGTTCCCCAATTACGCATTAACGGCTAAACTAGCTTTAGATTGAATTTAACAGACGGATAGATCCTGGATTAAAACAGGATTATTTTTATCCTGTAAAATGCATAGAAAATAAAATCACGCGGGCGAATCCGTTGGTAAAAACTCGTAAATAATAAATAAGAAATTAAACTAGGTTTAAATAAAACCTTTGTTAGTGGTGGTAGCTGTATTAGATGGACGGACTGGCAGGTATGCAGGTTCCTTTTTGTTTTGAATTTAGAACTGAAAATTTTAGACAGCAAATCTCGCCTCTTGTAACCGTCTAATTTTGTGAAATAAATATAAAAATGTTTCAGAAACAAAGGGTACAAATTCACGGCAATCAGAGGCGGAAACGGCGAAAAGAAATGTGTGGGTAGCTTGGATATTCCCACCATGTTATCTGGAAGCATTAGTGGAGTTGGCTTTGAAAAAAAAAGGTATGACTAAGATTAGTTATGAAATATCCGAGCTTTAGGTTGGCGTTGTTGGCTGGATTTTATTCTTTTGCCTTTAGTCTTAAATGGTGAGAGTCGGGTTTGGAAGATTATTTATGGCTCTTGATTAATGTTTTATGAACGACTATTCTACGCAATTTATGAGCAAATTGTAAACTTGTTCGTAACAAAAATCGAAAATTCAGGTCACAAAAATGTATACACTTTTATGCTTAACTGCGTTGCAATGCAATACAACAGCTAACTGTATACACAGTCACTACATAGGTATATTTATTTATACAGTAATACAGACTTAGTGCCTTAAGGCATTCTCTGCCAGTCTTTGGGCGTAATCAGGCAATTTATAGAATTGAAAGAAATCTTTTTTCCACTTCTTTTGAATCTTTTGAAGGCAAACGTCATTATGACAGATAAATCTGACTTAACTTAAGTTGGTTAAGAGAGCGTTTATAAATAGGGGTTGGGGTGCGTGTCGGGTTTCCTCCTCGTGTGCCAAAGTGCTGCGGTTCCCTTATGGACTTCTCCGGGGGAAGAGCAGTGCTTGGGCCGGTGCACCCTGGGCATCGGTCAATGATTTCTTAGCCTAGATGGTGGGACATCATTGGCCGATGGCTAATAACCCGACAAGGGGTTGGGAGGGGGTCTTTTGACCCAAACCGTACAATTTTATTATACCACTGACATTGGCACAAGCCTCGTGGCCGCCATTAAAGAAAAAAGAAGTAGAAGAATAGGGGTAGGTACTTATAAAAAACTTTAAACTAATTTTACTTCAAATATAATACTTAGATTAAGGCGTTACTTTTCGGAGGTCTAGAATATCAACTCAGGCCGCGAAACTTACATAGGTACCTATTAAAAGTTAAATGTTAATTTAACTTCACATGTGCCAAAAACATTGAATATCTGGCTCTTTTTCTTCTTTACATAGATAAAACAAAGTTGCTATCCACGTCTATCTATCGTCATCGTACAGTCAAAGAATTTAATTCCCTAACCATTTCGTTGAAATGTCGTCTGACATTCGCAATGCATTAAGGTCGATATGTCAAACCAACGCCTTGCTCTAGTTAGCTCTTATGGTGACAGCTTGCTATACGATATTGAACCTTAGGTGGGTTGGAAATTAAATTCCTTGACTGTACCTTCGGTCGCTTACTCCTTCTAAACTACGCAACGGATTTTGATTCTGTTTTCACTGCTATTCAGATTTTTTCACGGAAGGTTTTAGAAGTAGTTATAAACATAAATCCTAATCGTGCCGCTACGAAACTTGGCCCCCAATTCTGGTGCTCATCGAGATTCATCTGACGTTCGAGATGTGCCAAAGTATGACAGATTTTGAAGGGATTTGACAGCTCTTTTTGGCTTATCTCGAGTGTGACTTCATCTCTACTGACGTGAGAATTGCCCCGCTGAGCGGGTCGCTTGTAAAATTTATTTAAGTTACATATTTTCACAACTCGAAATACCTCTTAATATTTACTTACCTAGGGGGAGTTTTATTATAGTAGTGGGGCAGGCGGGTTACCCTGCAATTTGCGAGAGACTTTGTGCAGTCTGTAATTACGTTTGCGTCATTAAGAACGCTTTTGCATTTGCATTGTAGCCAAATTGTAGCTTAGCTGTGGTTTTAAAAGTTTGTAGTATTGTTGGTTAGGCTAAATATCAAAAACCCCTTATAATTTAGTCTTGTCCGTCTGTCTGTCTGAGCCCTTAGTGTAAGTTTTTGTCGCAACAAACGTTTCGATCTCGTTAGCGTTTCATTAATTTCATTTTATTTAGTTCCATTCACTTTTTAGTTTTATTCATCATAATTTAACTCATTGATTTTTTGGACAATCTTTCCGTTCACTTCGTCACAATAAAAGCCTACATTTTAATTTTTTCTTAATACGTTAGTTTATTTAATCTTTGATATTACGACTCGGGTTCAAGCCTCTCCAGCCAGCCGCCAGTGCAGCCAATATTGACCACATCTATTATTTATTACTTTCCCTTCAAATATTTGCTTTGGTTTTTCGCGATTGTTTGTCACTTTAGGATCGAACTGAAAGGGGTTCGGCGGGTTTTATTTGAAGTTTCAAAAGTTAAGTAAAAGTAGTTAATTAGAGAAACGAAAGGGAGTTTATATGAAATTTCAAAAGTTAAAGGAAGAAAGAGTTTTTGATGATCCATGATAATTATATAGTTAATCATAATCACTCCTCACTCTTCACTGTAAACGTCAATGAATGTGCCTGTACTTTTATGTGCTTGTTTTATGTTTGAGTTAAGGGATCAATAATTATTTTGGGATTGGCGGTTGGTTCCCTTGGAATGCGATGCTTTCAGTCAAGTGCTCGCTTTCTTCCCTTGTCCATAAAAGGAACAAGTGTCGTCGAAGACCGTCACAATGCTTTGCAGTAGTGCCGATACATCAAGAATGCTACGAGTATTTAAACATATACGCCATGACACTTTGTCGTAACAACCTAGTAGGAACCGGTTCTTGCGCAACCTACTTGTCATGTAACTCTTCGGCAGCTAAACGCATTAGCCCTTAGCCAACACCTAAAGCCGACTAGGAAAAAAGGCTATATCATTGTCGGACAAAAAGCCACGTGCCTAAGAACAGTATTCTATCTTAACCCTGGCAAAGCCGGCTAGCCGCCGCTAATCCCGGCTTACTGCGTGCCACATGGACCGCAATTAATAGCGTGGACGCAGGATACGGGTTATTGTTTAGATATCCTTTAAAACGCCATTGACAACTTTACTTTTATAATTGACGGCTAGTTTTAAAAAAGTGTGAATGAATATTCTTGGTTTGGAACGCCACTTGAGTGGACACTCTTGCACCAACCTATTTTTCAAGCACCAAAAATAATGCTGGCTCTGTCGCAGCCTCAGCGGAAGACCTCAAACGTCGTCAATATACTTGCTTGGTGACTGCTTTATATTTTAAGCGTTTGGGGACCAAGTGCGCAACGTCTTTACAAAGACCTATCGGCGCGCCTTATAGAGGCCCCCAGTGACCAGTGGCCCGTTTCACTAAGCTACAAGTTACAATTTTACAAGTCTAAACCGGTAACATTGGTCACTATGCCCATTGCCATTGGTCATTATTGACCAATGTTGCCGGTTTAGACTTGTAAAATTGTAACTTATAGCTTCGTGAAACGGGCCACAGAGGGCTGTGTAATACTTCGCTCAAAGAATCAGTATTGCCATCCAATGTGGTAATGCTGCCAGCCTGGGCACTCTCCCTATCGGCGGCGATTAGGGACTTGTTTTAACTTCAGTTATTTTTTTAAAGTTGGCATTTTAATAAATCCTAAATAACGCGAATATTCGATGCATCTCTAGCATGTATATTCCGTAGGATCAAAGCCACAGTTAAGGACTAGCATGCAATAATTAGTGGTAGATGGGGTAAATTAACGGTAATCAGAGCGGTCGGCTGGTGTTTCGCTGCGGTGAGATACTTCAGTGCTTTGCAGGTTCGGTGCAGGGTACAGCAGATTTACTAGTCTATCTCTTTTCTTATTACTTCTCTCTAACCCTTCTTTAGTTAAAGTAGGTTAATATTTATCTGTCATTTAAGGAAACATTATTAAATTAAATTAAGCGAAGTACATTGATGCTTTTAGGGTCATAGTTTTAAACCAAACTTACATGTAAGTTCGAATTTCATACTAACATAGTATGGAACTGAACTTCAGTTTTTTTTAATCGTCGACCCTTAGATAGAAAGTCTAAGTCACGTAAAAAAAAAAGAAAGAAAAGAGAAAGAGGTAATGTAAATCAATAACGATTTTTGTCGACTAATAAACAAACTTTAACTTTTAGTACTTAATCGTACTCTAAAACCTTTGATTACCCACAGATTACAAAACACTGTACTAGACGAGGTACTAGTTATGTAGCCTATACATCCCATGTACCTGTCAATAAAGTTTAGGTCCATTCGTTTGACACGAGGGTTCAAAGCCGATGTACCTTTGGCGTGTTGATTGTTTTTTTTTTAATGGCCGTCACGACGCGTCTGACAATAGCGCGTATCGGGAAATTGACTTTGCTCTGTTAGTCCCTTTGTGCTCAACTTCTGCTCATAAATGTGGAACATAAGCGAGAAAATAAACTAAGCTTTGCGGCTGAATTGTCGAAGAGGTGAACGGACGAGCAGCTGGTTTATTTGCTTTTCAATTAGGATTTTGATGTTTTTTTTGTATGTAGGTATACCTAAAGTCAAAAAAATTAAGAATTTTCTTATCGTTTTTTTTTAACATTAGCCAAAGGAAAACATTTGCTTACTGAACGTTTGTCTTAATAAAACTTGACAAGGTAAAATTATGTCAAATGACAATTTGGCCAAATTAATAAAATGCGAAATGTAATTGTGCTAAAAATGCGTTTGGGAAATGAAACTACTGCGAAAAGCTTTTTGAGAAGTAAAATTCGGCAAAAAAATTGGCGAAAACTTTGGCCCGCCCGGCAGGCACCCTGAAATTTATATCTAGTTCATAGTGCCACAGTCTGACAGCTTAGACAAATGTCATATATAGTATTATTATAGTCTGTGGTCATACATAGTTCTAGTGAAGGTGGCAACATGGACAAGTTCGATGAAAATTTATTGGCCGGTAAAGGGAACCCTCGTCTAATATTTTCGTGCAAAACTGCTTTATGAGGGATATGAAAGTTATATATGAGGTTGACATTAATTTTCAAACGGATCTGAGATGTTTTGTATCGATTTATGTGTGTCATAAATGATAAAATAAAGCTAGGTTGCTTTTGTAGTTATATGTATTGTAAGTAGGTACAGGTTTTTTAGTAGTTAATATGTATTCCAAAAAAAGTTAGCGTTTACGCAGAGCAAGAACTATCGAGCTGTTTGTTTTTGGACAAGATAGTTTGGTTAAAAACTTAATCAACGAACAAACTTCACGAATTGGTCAGGACAAACTTGAATGTTTTTCTCACCGAAATGGTCAAGTATTTCTCAGAAATACAACTTATTAAGTTTAAAGAGAATCAAAACCACCACGGCGGTCTTAAGTCTCCTCACAAAACCTACTGCATCAAGACAAAACATTATTTTAAAGGCAAACAAGTTTATGTAAAAAAAATATAGGTCAGTACATTTTTTTTAGGTAACAAACACGGTAATAGTAAATGAATAAAAAGTAGAAGGCACTCGTTACAGTAAAAATCTCAAACGGGACTATAAACCTCATCGCTCCTATGCTGCCAACCTAACAGATCGAACAAAACGTCAAAGTTGTAGAAATGATCGTTTAATAATTACGTACAAGATGTTACTGGCCATCGATCATCGAAGTTGCGCGATCCGTCACTGCCGAGATTACGAATATAGAACAATCGAGTTAAGAGGTGGCGAACTTGGGTACTCGCCGAATTGGCTGGGCTTAATTATTGAGAAGTTTCGGCTAGCCGAAATTTTGATTTATTACATTGTAGCCAATAAGGGGCGTAATGTTTTTGACAGTCTAGTCAATGTTAGACTATAATAATAATCTAATCTAGCCTTAATACGTCTTGGGCTCAGGCCGCTACATAAAATGAAAAGGACTTGGCTGTTGTCACCATAATGAAGACTTATGTATATCCACGCCCGTCTTTTGCCTATGGGGGGCCCTGGGCATTGTAGGATAATAGGGCCCCCTATTACAAAGGGTTATTTAAGTAACAACAAGCTAAAGAGGTAGGCTGATGATCTGGCAGGAACTACGAGGCCCCATGGATCGCGGGGCCCTGGAGACTTGTCCAGATTGCCCAATGGAAAAGAGGGGCCGGAGTATAATCTTCAAACATAGATAAAATTAAATACATAGTTTTCTTTTATCGAACCGGACGGTAAATTTTATGATTACCTAATTTTGATGGGATTTTACTTAGCGTTTTAATCAGAATAAATTGAAAAAAAAATGGCACCACCGTATACTTGCCATCTGAAAACCAACAATAATAGCAATATTCTTTATAATCCGTTCCGAATTTAATATTTTGCTTAAACAATAAAATTTAATTAAAGTTGTGTGCCCATAGTGTTTCACCAAATATGCCAAACCAAACGACACGATCCTACAAAATCTTGTAGGTTCAAAAATATTGTTCAACCTATATCACTCAAGTCCACTCAACGCAAAACGTTAACTAAGATTTACGTGATAAAGAAACCTTCTCCTTACATCCAATTTATTGCCACGTCAACAATACTTCAACGAACAAATCACATGATTTCCGAACACTTCCGAGCATCTCCGAGCGGCCCCGATCCGTTAATAAATAAGGCACGGCGATTAGTAACAACAAACGTCCGACTGATAAATCGTGCGAAGTAACCACAGACATATTTTTTTTTTTACAAGACTGTTAGAGCCGGCCTTTGACCGCTTAAACAAATATAGAACTAGGTATAGAAAACAAAAGCACGGGAAATAGGCGCTTTTTAAGAACAGGTATTCCCAATTTTTTTTTCCAAGGAACCCTAATTGATTATACTTTTCCTAGCGGAACCCTACTTTGATAACTGGAAATTTACCTACCTTAAAATAGGTATAAATGAAAAACAATAACGTGTGATAATATTTTTTACGGAACCCTTGCGGCCTTTCCACGGGACCCCAGGGTTCCGCGGACCACCTTTCGGGAACCGCTGATTTAAACAATACAATTCACACTACAATTTTTAACTAGAAGTTATGAATTGCCGCTTTCATAATTTATCCTAAAAATAATGAATAAGTTCACGGTAAACTAAAAGCGTCTTTCTCAATTTTCATACACATTGCTCGCTTGAATTATTAAAGCGGCCAATCAGAAGGACGCATTTGAAATCCTTTTATTGTTAACCCAAGCGAAACTCTCAAAAATAAAACTTAACAAAGATTCGAAATAAAAAAAGCATAAAAGCATAACATCAACTCATGCATCTCCCTCTTACATAGGACCTGTTAAGTGTCCATTTGACATTTGGAAATTTTATTTAAATCTCTTAAAAAGGTGAAAACAAACGACGACATTTTTCAAAGTAGGTACCTATTGCAACGCGATGAAATTCTTACTAATGAGCAAATAAAGCACGTAGGTGATTAGCAGTGGACAGTCTGATGGATCACCGCGTCAGAATGACCATAGATCCATTATTTTTTACTGACTATGAGGAGTATTTTCCCGATGAATTGCGTTCCGTTCCACGTAAGATAAGTTTTAGGTTTTGAAGTTTAAGTGATTGGAATATATTGATCACGTATTTACTAATTTTATGTTTATTTGTTTTTTTTATGGGAGTAAAACTGGCAAACTCTGGCTTTATACTTCTGTTAAGTGACCATTCAGCCAACTGACAGATCACTAAATATTTACAAAAATCGTACAGTATCAAACTGAAAAACAAGTAGGTTACTGTACGATATTTGTAAATATTTATTGATCTGTCAGTTGGCTGAATGGTCACTAAACAGAAGTATACAGCCAGTGTTTGCCAGTTTTACTACCATAAATAAAATCAACTTTTAAGATCTAACCGCGTGTCTTTGTGCGGTGTTCACATACAGTTGGGGAACCGGAGCCGCCGTCAAAGTCGTTATTTGCTGTAATTACCTGCCCACATATAAAGGTAGGTACAGTTCCCCAATTGTATGTAAACAACGCATAAAGACACACCTTTTTACCTTAACGTATATTTTAAATAGGGATTCTAGAGGAAAGCGAATAAATATGGCAATTCAGTGCAATTCCATAGCTAGATGCAAGCCTTTGTACAAGCCAAAGGAAATTGAATCGGAGTTGCATAAGCACGTCTTCCCTATGCAAGTATAATCCGTGTACAGTTAGAGTGGTTGCTTTCCCATACGAACGAAACCCGGACTAGAGCCCTTTTATCAAAAACTAATAACAATATAATACAGACAAAAATACATCCCAGGTCTCGCTATAATTGTTCTCTATGTATCATAATATACACGTGTAACGTTTTAAAAATAATATGTACCAAACACTCTTAGTACAGGCGTAATAAGTCAGCTACTGGATATTTTTGAGTCGTTTGAATCGATATATATTTTTATAACTGATCGTACCAAGAATGGTGCCAAACCCAAAAAATGCATATTTGCATGAGCTAGTATTTTATAATATTTCATAATTTGGGCTAAAAACAGTACCTATTTAGTTCAATGCAGACGGCTAGTGCCCGTTATTAGGTACTCTTTATAACGGAGGCCTATTTCAAAAGTGGATGTTTTCCGGCTGATAATAAAACAATAGTTTAACGATTATTGAAAAATTTTGTGTTTAGGTTGTATATTACTTTGAATGTATTTAAGAAAACCGCCAACGTGAAAGTTACTTTATAAAATATACGGGTTGACTTGAGAATTTTCTCAGTTTTTGTTGGTTAAAAGTATGCGTTAACTGTTAAGTAAGAGTTATTTTTCCGCAGGAAACTTGTATGGGTAAGCGACCGGCGTACTCGCAATATGTTTTACCTGCGTTGCCAAGATAATTTCTGCAATTCCGAGTTAAACTTAGTTCAGTGAAGACCGTGCTATCTAGTTAGTGTACACACAAGCGTACTGGTACCTTGAAAGGATAGAGTAATGTTGTTACGGATGGATGATAGTATATTGTTTAAGCGTTAAGCTATTTTGACGCAATTAGTTAATTTTTGTAATCAGCACTTAACGACGATTTAGGATAGAGGATGAGATAGATTAGAGGTTTAGGTAGATTTTATTTAAGTGTTTATCTGCTGAGTTGCTTGCTGTTTTGTCGTTTCAGAAGTCACTTTTTGAAGCATTGGTTGAACCAGACGGACTAATGAGACAGGCTTTAGGGAATGCAAGTCATTAAGTAATTTATTTTAACAAAAAATTCAGTACAATATTCAGTGTAATTTGCTCCTTTTTTCGACGTTTTCGTCTCGACGACCATCACTGGATTTGTTTTAGCGTGTCATTATAATGTATCATCTTTTTTGCTCAAAGGTTAGCTGGAAAAGATCCCTTTAAGGGGTAAGTTAGCTAAAATACCACTATTTGTGTTGGGTGCTCTATGAATTTGTAATTAACTATGTACAGTCATGTATGTGCATGCGTGTTTGTGAATTATTGCAATGGAATATGGAAAAAAAATATTAACATATTATATTTAATGTGTAACGTACAATAAAGGGTTTATATAACAACATACATATATATCGATTCAAATTTGCTCATCATCAGAAATATTGGTTTAATAACGATAAAAAAGTTGATACCCAGAGCCGAAGACACCAGTCTCCTGTATGGTAAAAATAAAAGAAAAGCCTAAAAGCTTTCAAGCGTTCATAATCAGTTCTTATCGTCAACCGCAAGAACTAGAACTTAATTTTAATGACACATTTTCCATTCTAAGTAATGCTCAAGCAAGATGCACCAATGATATAGAATGTGCACCCAGCCTTAGCCAAAGGGATTGCGCTACAGTGACCATATGAACTTTGCTATATAGAAAAGCCATTTAAGCTGAGCCGGCGAGCTTTCTCTAATAACTATCTCGACGAAGTTAGGAAGTTAGTGCTCGATAAGATGGCACTAAGTGCACGGAGGCTTGCGCTGAGAAACACGAGATTAAAGCCGTCGAGATGTTTAGCAATAACCGTGAAGTGAGATTGAGAAAAAGGAGCTTCGTAAAGAAATAGCAATTTTATCGTTTATTTTTGTCTTGTTCTGAGCAACTAGCACGAATCTTCTCGATACGTCAACCGTACAAGTTCGTAGCAAGTTAACGCGTATCGAGAAGATTCGTGCTAGGTGTACTGTTAGTGACTGCAAGGCAATTCTTGTGTCAGTAAAGATGAAATCAAATCTGTCATTTTGTGACATATCTATAAGGTGAGGTGAATCTCGATGAACGCCAGAATTGGGGGCCAGGGTACGGATTGGTAACTGTGTGCTTTATTAGGTTATTTTATGAAGATTCAAAAACATGGGTTTTAAATATAGCTTGTTCACAAATAATTAGGTGACCTTATTTGCAATATTTACTTTCAGTTAAATTAAAATTAATAAACGAATAACGAAAAACAAAACACTTATTACCGATGCATGAATTAATTTCAATTTCATCACAATTTGCTGTGTTTAATTTCAGCTGGCGCTAATTAATACATTACACTGCTGTCAACCGTTCCATTGTCATTGTAATCTGTGCTTTGTCCAACTTAAAACAAGGCGTAAAATGGGCGGAGGGTGGTGTGTACTGGAGCAATACATGTTTGTGTTCGTCCCTCGGGCAGCGCCAACGAGGCGCGGGCTGCTGCGTCGGCCATTTCATTGATTCGATAAATTGTACGAATTTCAATCGGATTATGATAACTCAAATGAAAACACTATTACAAAACGGTAGTAATTATTTAAAAGTTTTAACCTCGGCTCTTATTTGAAAACGTAGTGTTTTACAACGCAGGTTAGTTAAATGTTAGTTAAGTAGGTACGCGACGTTACTAGAATTCTGCCATTTGACGTAACGCAGCTGTATTTTCGTTTTGATTTATAATTTGTCAGTATTGTTTGTTGAAGAGGCGCGCAGCGCAGCTATGTTTATATAATTCAGAGTCAGTGTATGTACGTGTGTAATGTAGCAGAAACATTGGGTTTCCTTCAAAGCATTAATAATAATTAGCACGATATTTAAAACTACTGATTTATTTTGTGTTACTAACATTACAGAATTAGTAAGTTTCTAATATAAGGTGAGTCCAGCATCTGCTACGCGTATAATCTGTCCTATTTTTAGAATCTTATCGTAAATTTAAAATGTGTTTCAAAATATATTTTAATAGAATTACAGAATTATAATTCGTGTGATCTAAAAAGAAACCGGTTTTAAAGAAAGAAAAGACGATTATTTATGCACATCCGACACAGAACAGAAAAAATAAAATGTTTTAATACCAAACTAAAACAGACAACAAATTTATATAAAAAAAAGATGGTTCCGAATGGCGTAAAATGGGCTCCACTTAGCATAATGTTGCCACTAATAGCTGAAAAGCAGTTTTTCAGTGTCATGTACACTAAATTTAAAACTAAACATACCTACAAAAAGCTTTACTAATTTTTTGATCTTATACTTCACCTGAGGTATATCATTTATCGTATGCTAAATATTTGTAGGTATGTGAGAAGAATTTTTAAAGATTTTTGAGTATGACTTTTTAGATTTTGAGATTGTTGCCAACGTGATAACGTGACCAACTCCTGTGCTGCCATCTAGTAAGCGGCACAAAAAACAACCTTTCTGTTAAGGCAGTGGAACGGAATTTGGAAAAGAAAAGAAATTATCAGGAAAGGGTCACTTATTTAAAACTAGTGACCCACGGCTTCGTACGGGTGAAATAATACTAATGAAATCTTAATTAGAATGTATCTCGAAATGGCAACCGTATCAAAATCCGTTGCGAAGTCCTGAAGGAGTAAGCGACTGAAGATATAAGCACAGACAGGAACGTATAGCGACTTTTTTATACAACATAGAAGTTAATCGAGCAAGTGGGTCACCTGATGATAAGTGATCACCACCGCCCATGAACACCTAAGTAGGTTTGTTGTAGGACGCTGTAGGATTTACGCAACAACATTTATATGTTTTTTTTTTTTATAAAATAGGAAGGCAAACAAGCAAGTGGGTCACCCGATGGTAAGTGTGCACCACCGCTTATAGATACCCGCCACATCGAAGAGATGGCAGATGCGTTGCCAACCCACAGGGCTGATGGAATAATTCTTGTGCCAGTAATTGCACCGGCTGTCTTGCTCTCCACGCCGGAACACAACAGCGCAAGCACTGCTGCTTAGCGGCAGGATTAGCGAGCAAGATGGTGGTAGCGATCCGGACGAACCTTGCACAAGGTTCTACCATCCGCTTTGTTTTATACTAAGTAAAGGTAGAGATAAAGATTCGTTGTAAAGACTGTCAAACGTGCTCTACTTCGTGTAACAGATGTATGATAATACTACCAACATAGAGCTCAGAATTGTCCCGATATCTTAAAGTCAGAAGTTCAGTCGCCGAGGGGCCATAAATTATGATCGGAAAAAAATGGCTGCCACATATTCCAACGAACGCCGTTATCGGAACGGCGGAGACTTAGACGTAAAGTATAGGACTTTTATTTTACGTACTAGCTTTTGCCTGCGTCTTAGCGTGGAATTTGGAAGTAAGTATCTAACTCGGCTTTTAGGTGGCATGTCAAGATTAAATATTTTAACCACCAGTTTAAGTTAGACCTCAACTGTGAAAGCTGCATCCAAATTTTATGCAGTTTTGGCGTGATGCGCGTACAAACGTTCGGACATACAGACAAAAATTGTAAAAATAATTGATTTGGCTTCTATCCGCTTATTTCATGGCAAAGTTCTATCACTCTTACAAAGACCCCTCGTATTTTTTTTCTTAAATATCTCTTAAGTACCAGACATCGGCCACTTACAATTTTACAAACAGTGTGTAAGAGACAACGCACCGAAAATTGAAACTCTGTGTTAGACAAGTACCCACAGATAGTTTTATTTATTCATGAGTTTATTACAGTGTAATTTTTGTGAATAATACAACGTACAATCATGTTGTCATTAAAAAAAACCCACTACCTGCACTCGGATTGTCTAGAAATTGATATGCGTACGTATGTTTAATTATAGAGGCAAAAAGTACTTTCCTACAAAACCCGTTTCTGTGGTACAGTCAAGGAACTTAATTTCCTACCCATTTGGTTGAAATGTCGTCTGACATTCGCAATGCATTAAGGTCGATATGTCAAACTAACGTCTTGCTCTATAGCTCTTATGGTGACAGTTTGCTATATACTATTGAACCTTAGGTGGGTTGGAAATTTAATTCCTTGACTGTACTTCGATATGAAAATTTTATAAAAGCTTTGGAAATGTTAATTGGAAACTGAACACCACGATGCTTCCTCGCTTGCGCAGTTCAGCCTGTTCATAGTTCACAGATTCAAAACAATACCACAAATCTAATCTGTCTATAATCTACTTAATATCGCTATCCTTGCCTGTCCTCATTTCTTTGGCCGCCTACTCCTCCTAAACCACGCAACGGAAATTAATACGGTTTTCACACTCATTTAGAGATTTTTTACGGAAGGTTTTTACGTGCATTCCATTATAATTGTACCCGAACGAAGTCGGGACGGGACGCTAGTATGACAATAGAGTATTATATCAATACATCTTTTGGAGATCATAGTTCTTGCGATGTTAATTACTTATACTATGTTTTCTATGCTATAACTAGTTAGCTATAATTAGGTTAAAAGTATCTGACCAGTGATAGAGGAAGATGTTGTAAAGGTGAAAGGTCTTTAATCCGTTACATCCATTTGTGTTTTTAATTATTTCTTGCTTTCTATCATATGCGATGACGACCACTGAGATAATTTTGAAATAAATTGTATATTTTTATGTCAATAAACAATTAAAAACGTTTAGCCATTGTCATGACAAATGCAAACTTTTTTTTGTATTTAACCATTTAGGTACTCGTATCTAGCAATTCTTCCCTAATTCGAACAAATATTTTGGTCGGGCTGTTTGTTGAATTATTTTTACAAGTCAAATAAATCTTAAATCTTATTTTCCTAACTAATTAAACATAAAATTAGTTAGAACTATATTTTTTAATGGTAAACAAAAACAGTAATTAAGTTACTGTCATCTGCCTGTTTTTTAATACACAAAGGCAAAGAATATAATTATATATTGTATAAATGTTATCATAAAAAATAAATAAAGTTTATTTTCAAAAATGTCGATGGTAAGTGGGTGTCTTTTCGAAACTATAAAAATAATAAGTTAAAAACTTAATTCCCACAAATGGGACAACAATTTCAACGGAAACCTACCCATGATGAGTTTTGAACGAGTGACTGGGTTTTTAATTTTTTTTACACACACCTTTAACTCTATTTACTGTAGTATACTGAACTTTACTGAAGTATTACGTTAACCGTAACCCTTGTACCGATAATTTCTGGCTCTAACTGGCCCCAGCCGGTTTGTTCAAACGAGAACTAGGTTAAATCAGTTCATAAGCTTATGGCGTTACTAGAGAAGCAGTTAGACGTTAGAGTGGGGTGCTAATGCAAAGATAACATTCCTAGCATCTAGTATTTGCTTAGTAACCTAAAGTAGACTGTACGCATTACCTGGGAATCCTGTTTTTTAGGAGATCTTTAATAAAATCTAATGGAAGGATCTTCCGTGATAATTAACAAACTGGATCGTGCTGAATTGGTGACTTACCTGAAAAAGAAAGAAAAACCATAGATGAAATTCTTAAATGTAATGAAATTTTTTTTGTGAAATAGGAGAGCAAACAAGTAAGTGGGTCACCTGATGGTAAGTGATCACCACCGCCGATAGACACCTGCAACACCAAAGAGATGGCAGAGGGCTAAGGTGTTTATTCAAGTGGTGCTATTTAACTGGAAGCGGTCAGAATTGGAACATTTAAAAAATATTCCCTAAACTATCACCGTTGTTTTTGCACTTAACCTAAAAGCTGGCAAAAATATTTTACTGACAGCTAGATAACTCAATGCAACTGATGATATCCATTCATTTGATGAAGATTTGTCCCCACTTAATCATATAAGATTAATCAACGAAATTATGTTCTAAGGTGTTCTAAACCAGACGTGGCAAGAACAAATTTAATTAAAATTACTGATTCATAATCAAGGGAAGCGGATACCAATTATAATATCGGAAACTAGGCCACGACACGTGAGATGACTATTAAGGCCTTAATATTATTAATAATGTCTACCAGGATAGCGTATTAACGTTAATACTGAATTAGTGTAACGGATATTGAATCCATGTAAGCTATTGGTTTCAAAACATAATCAGTATAGGCATTCATAAAATTCAGCGCTTTAGTTACATTTTACGCATACAACGACATCAAAGAACCTCTCCTTGTACCTCTATAGAGTACAGAGTGGCCACGTCACGCCCCCCGCCGAATTGGTTACCTCAGCCCCCGCAGGCCTTGCTCTCAAGAATGACGGAAAACTAAGGACTTTTAATATTTCGTACTCCCATAGGCGCGTATACAAACGTAGCCTTGCTCAGGTAGTAATACGAGTAACCAGGCATATTTTGGATGTTGTGCCCGCCCTATGACGACATTACTCAAGTAAGAAAAGATAAAATGGGACTTCACCGCGGCGCCTCAGTTTACTCTCCACGGCGCCCCGGGGCACCAAGTCACACACTTTAGGCACCCTTTAAATAAGCTTTATTAGGATTCTCACCTGATCATTTAAGATATTGAGAGAGTTACATCGTTAAAGATACACGCGTTCTAAGGTTTATACCTACGAGTTTATACTCGTGACGGATTGTAAAAAGGTTTACAATTCGGATCAACTGGACACTGGCTGGCATAAAGAGCATGGTGCTCCAGTCCAAACTAGAAAAAAAAGAAATTTTACACATGCACAAGCCACAGATTCGAGCAAACTAAACCCTTACACCCGTGTCAACTGTAAACGCTTTACTATCCATTCCACTCGCTGCCGTCTTTATGCTGCAGTATACTACAGCACGATACATGCACCAATCGTAAAGCCGGGTGTCGTAAAAACACCCAATCGCGGATTTACGTCCCCGCCGCATTGGGACGGAATACATAAATTTAAAATTGAATAAAAAGATTCGGGTTTATATGTAAGGGGTTATGTCAAATTATATCTTAGGGTCGACGTTGGTTCCGATAGTCTTTTAGGGTTCCGTACCGTTTCCAAAATAAGCCGTGGGTGGGTTTAGTTAAGTAAACCTCGTTATACTAATTTCAAGGTTGTTTGTAAAGAAATGATTTTGGTGTAAAAACTATCAAATTATTATTTTTTGTCCACTATAATATGGCCTCTACTTGTATAGGTCAGTTTAAAAAAAAAAACCTTTTCCATTTCTATTACAGTCATGTCTTGAGAGTGAGAATGTAAAAAAGTTTTGCAAAAAGTACATGTCAATGAAAAAATGTAAGTAAATAATTTGACTTGGTTTAAAATTAAAATTTTTAAATCTCTGTTAAAAGGTAAACAACGCCCAGCAAAATCTAGTTCCATTTTCAAAAAACCCGGCCATCGCGTAATTCTATAATCGCATGGACCGCGCGACCGCCGGCCGGAATTAAATTTTTACCCGCTGGGAGCTCGTTTAATGAAAAACACGGATTAAAACATAATTACGAGGACGTAAGCTGCATTATTACTGTGCCATCAATCACGGCCCGTGATTGGGTATTTGCTGTCTATGAGGGTTTATTTACTCCGCAGTTCATTTGCAGTCCCTAAACGGTTTAGCTTTCCGTCCTACGAAGTTTGACTTATATTTTTAAACCGGTTTGAAAAATTTAGAAAGAAAGAAAGAAGACCCCTGTAGTCCGTGGCTTACTCCTACTACTTGAGCTATAAGTGACCTTGCCGGACACAAAGCGTAGCAGAACGTGACATTAAAAGATGTCACTTTGACAGCTCCCCCCCCCCCCCCCCCCGTCCCGGCTAATCAACAGAGAACGGTTCACGAGATTATGTAAAAAATAAGTATAATACTAAATGATAAATAAACAACTCAACAAACATAAATAAACATTTGCAAGTAGTCTTATTGAGCTGGGTAATTTTGCCGTGATTTCAAGCCGACCAAGAGATGGCGCCACTTGGCGCCACAACACCAACACCAAATAAAATGGTTTAATTCGTTTTGACTAGTACAAAAAACTTTTTAATTTAATTTTTTTTTTATTAGTCGTACATTCATTGAACGGATTACAATAAAAAAGGTTGTAAGAGCAAGTTGGTTAAGTTGATGAAAACAACGAAAAATAGATATGTTCTAATAGCTAATTATAGGCAACTAATAGAAAGGTATACTATATGTAAATAGTGCATTGCAGTTTTTTAATGGAAGATCTGTAACAGCTATCTTCTCATTAACCACATTAGTCTGAATCAGGTTTGAAAAAGAAAAATGTTAATGATATAAGGTGAAAAATCTTATAAGCACTTTTGACCCTAAAATAAACTGGAACAAATTACCTTGTTACTCCGTGAAACAAGTGCTATGCACGTGCAACAAGTGGAAAATGCAGCTGTTACAAGGTAATATGTTCCACTTTATTGACATGGACCTCCGCAAGAAGCAATACCTGAATCTTTAAGTTACCCTGACTATACGATCAGGAAAGGATCTTCTTTAGTCTTGCAAGATTTTTCCAATAAAAGTTGTCAATTATGAAGTCGCGAACGACTGCTGCGTCGACACGCGACCTCCTCCCTCCACAGCTCGATGCGCCATCGATGTAAGCGCAGTGCGGAATCAATGCAAAATGCCGCAATACGCGGTCAGGGGGTCCCCAGCGGCTCCCAACTCATCGCCCGCTGAACGAAGAATACTGCATTACTAGTACAGTCAACCAATTTAATTCTTAGGCCACTGTTTGAACGTAGATGTCATTACGACGTTCATTGTGAAAAGGATCTCAAATTCTCATGAATCAAATTGGCTGTCTGTACCATCGACAAATGGAGCCCTGACCCAACATAAAACAGTGTCAAATTTCAATAATAAGTGAAGTAGTGACGGATTTCTTAGCATTTGACTTATAACCTCACTTTGACATTGTCCCATTGTGGGTCAGAGTTCCATTTTGTTAACTGTTGACTTTGTTTTTGCTACACTCATCAGAATTGCCTACAAAGCGAAAAACTTTAATTTTAATTACTTTTCCTAATTTTTTAACGTAGGCAAGGTTAAGTTACTTGCTTAATCATACAAATTACGACCTATTGAAAACTCATTGCGCTAGTGGCACAATTCATGGAGAAAAAAGGGGACAACGCTGGTTAGAAAAACTGACAGCTCCCGTGCTCTCTTAATATCGCTGCATGGCAGTTTGGCACGGTTTGCCGATAGCGGTGACAGCGCGTGCGACGCATGAGTGAATGGATTAACTTGTTTATATCGGCTTTATGGTCGTAACCATAGAAATAGTAATAAAATTGAAAGCGATATTTTAATAGCTGATTTCTTTACTTTAAATGGCAATACAATGTGCCAAAAAGTGACGACTTCATACTCTAAAACTCGTCTTCATGCACGAAGTACACAAATGAAACGTCAAAATGGTTATGTTTGGAGTACCTACATTAAGGTATACCTACATATATACGTATTTCTTACTAATTGACAGGTTTTACTACCTTGCCGTACCAGAGGTTACCAATTTGACGACCTGTATGGCACAGTGGCACATGTGTCTGCTTCCTGTGTAAGAGGTCCCGGGTCAAATCCTGGTATGGGCAAATATTTGTGTGACGAACACGAATGTTTGTACCTGAGTCATGGATGTTATTTGTATTTAAGTAAATATTGATCTATATAAGTATGTTTATCCGTTGTCTAGTACCCATAACACAAGGTTTGCTTAGTTTGGGACTAGGGCAATTGGTGTAAATTGTCCTAAGATATTTATTTATTTACTTATTTATATAATTTGACAGTTTTGCGCGTCTACGCTTGATATGTACTGAGGCTATATCCATGCTTTAGTTTTTCATCGGTTGTAAAGGTGATTTAGCCTTTCAGACTGACTGCTGAAATGTCAGTATAGTTTGATTACGTGTTATAATATACTTTTGTTTAATGTCATCATCATCTCAGCCACAAGAAGTCCACTGCTGAACATAGGCCTCCTCCATGGATTTCCAAAGTGACCGGTTGGAAGCAGCATGCAACCAGCGCCTTCCTGCCATCTGTATGAGGTCATCGGACCGTCTTGTGGCTGGTTGTCCTACGCTGCTTTATTGTACTTTACCTAAATTAAAAAACGGAGCTTCTAATTCATGGAAGCCTAGCTAAAACTAGAGACTTTCAATTGATATAGCTTCTTTCAGTCCTATTTCAACCGTAGACCGACTTCAAATAAAATCCGAGTACAATGTTAAAAGAAAACTACAAAAAAAACGACGCCGCGTACGTTTCCTGCATAAGTCACTACTGGAAAAGGGATACAAGTTAAACTGAAACGTTGTTCCGTTTAATATCTAAACGCCGTTCTGTTTAAGTTCAAAGTCACTTAGCAATTTATTGAAATTCAGCCACTTCAGTTAAGTGGCGCGAGAGTCCTACAGAGGAGCGCTTGACGACGCCTCGCGCCGCTGGAGTAAAAATCTTCATAATTCATGCTTGAAAGTTGAAGGAAACTGAGCGATCGGTGGGCAAGTTTGAGCGTTTCTTAATACAGAGTATAACCTTCAGTGTAACACAGGAGAGTTTTCTAATTTTATGCTATGTCAATGTACTTATCTCCAGTGAACCTGTTTGTAGCATAACTCCGGGTCCAATGAACCTGTTTAAACACGGTATAGGGGGCTAAATTACATAAACAGAATCCTTATAGATTGGCCATATCCATTCGTGTGTATGTCATATGTATTTTACCCACAGACTATAAGTGCCACAGATTAAAAATTTGATAAAATATAGATATTTCAACAACTACAAAGTTGTCATTTTGCGGAGGACCATTTCATCAAATTGGAACAAATTGCCTTGCTCCGCGACGCCAAAGCAAGCGGAGTAGCAAGGTAATTTGTTACAATTTGTTGTTACACTTGATATACATTGACTTACTACTGGATTAGGATACCTAAGTTTATTTTTGTGATATTATCTTATTATCTACATCTACGCTAATATAATAAAGAGTTTTTTTTATATGTAGGGGGTAACCTCTTTAATTACAGAACCGATTACGAATTTTTTTTCACTTACCCTGACGGACCTAGGCTACTAATTCCACGCGAACGAAGTCGCCGGCATTTCCTAGTAAATAAATAAACATTACAATAAAATCTTACAAACGCGTTCAAGAGTAACACGGCGGCAAACACCGCAGACAGCTATTGCTCAACAACTACAATAAATATGAGGAAAGTTCCCTCCAGCGAGGAGGGCAGTTTTTGCGGGAACAGGGAACGGGCGGGGCGATGGCGCCGACGGATGGGTGTCGGACCAAGATTGTTGTAATATATCTAGTTGGGTGTATGTTTAACCCTCAAAGAAAAACGAGAACTCTGTTTGTATATGTCATAGACTCCATGAGTCTTGGATGGATTTCTTCGCTTTTATTCTATAAAACAAGAAGGAAAACGAGCAAGTGGGTCTCCTCATGGTCAGTGATAACCACCGCCCATAGACACCCGCAACACCAAGGAGATTGCAGGGTCGTTGCCAACCCAAAGGGCTAAAATGTGTGTGGCTTCTTGTGCTAGTAATTTCACCTGTTGTCTTGCTCTCCATGCCACGCATTTATTCGAGGATAATTTTTCGTGCAACGACCGATAGCGCATTTAAAAAAAAGAGACTTTAGTGTGTATTAAATAGAGTTCACACTCGGCATTGTTAAAATCCAGCTGCACGAAAATGCACCGTATTTGCCAAGTCAGTACAAATGTCACATCATCAAAGAACAAAATAAAAAATAAAAATTCAAACATAAACTCCCACCAGCCAGTATATTGAGCGAAGTATCGGTTATTAAAAGCCATAAAAAAGTTGCCAGCGTTATTTAATCAAAGTTCCTTACTGCACGGTCCGAGTCGGAGGAAATTAAAAAACTTGCGCACATCCAAGACACTTAACAGTTGGGCACAAAAGATTGCGGGGTTCGGGCAAGATAAACATGGCGGAAAGTCTCCAGTCTTTCTTTATTGAGAAAATATGTTACACCTAAGTTTTTAAGTATTCAAAGCTAATAATGGGCCTTTCAAGCAGGGCTGGCAGTAAAAACTTGGCCCTTGGTAGATCGCCGTTTGAGGGGAACCAACGAAATATAGAATATCTTTTCAGTTTCTGTCCAACGAATCGTGAAGTTTCATGTCTAAACTCACCATAGACTCGCGTTACCAAGCGCATTAACGATACGGGACACGTTTTGGTAGTGGATGTTTTTGAGCTGAATTGGTATTATACTTCTTTCTCTCTATTTTCCTCTTCGCTGATAAAGCGTCGCATGCAATGCCGATTTTAAATAAAATATTATTATGAGTCTGATATAAATAATCGTTGATATCCTAAGCAATAACGATGAATTGGGAAAGCCTCGTTGAATTTCTTGTACAACTTAAATCTGCCAAAACGACCTAACGGAAGCTCCGCTATCGCTATGGGTAAAGGACCCCGCAGTAAACATAGGGAGAAAGTGGTTTCAATCAAATATTACGTAATTTTAGTATGATGTAGATTCAAGTCTCTTGATTATTGATTATTTCTGGAAGTATATTTCCCACAAAGTCCTTATAAAAAAATATTAAGGCCACTTGAATCTACATCATACCAAAATTTCGTAAGATTTGATTGAAACTACTTTCTCCCTATGTTTGCTGCGGGATCCTTTACTTAGCTAAATTATTAAACACACAATTCGTTTAATAGCGCATACGAGAACAACATTCGTTATTACTTCAGTACCGCCGGTGCCCAAACACTCGCATATTAGACAAGTTAAAGCCGCATTACGACAAGGTCCCATTTGGATTCATATTGCATTACTGCAGTGCGGGTTAAACCCATGTCTTCGTAATGTTACACGGTTTAAAAAGAAAGAAGGAAAGCGGGAGATATTTATGAGGGTTTGGTGTTTTTAAATCACGTAGCAAAACACGCGCGTTTGTTCAGTCGATTCTATACGATGATGTCTGAAATATTAAATGAGATACTCAGAAGGGTCAATCCAAGAGCGTTTAAACCGGCGTCATAATGTTTTTAGGGTTCCTTAGCCAACGGGTGCCAACTTCCACCTCCCACAGCCTTTACTAAACCAACGCTGTCCGTTAGCTGGTCCGTCTGATCTTTAAGGGCTCTCTTTTTAAGTGCTATCCTCTAATTTTATTCCCCTACCTCAGTATTTATATATTTGGAACGTTCTTATGAAGACAATTTAAAATATTCAGGACATTACTTTTGACAGAGTCTATACCTACACTGTATTGACTTTATACTGAGTTGCTGATGTCATATAGTCCATACGTGCACCATTAACACGCATTCAAACATATAAGTATATTGTATATGTCACAGTGTCATTGTGAACACCGTTAGTTTATAATATCGACACTAGATATCTGAAATGTCGTAAGGGACATGCCCCTTAATGTCCCTTACGACATTTGAGATTTCCACTGTTGATATATCCTGTGATATTGTAAATCAAACGGTCAACATGATAATGATGTAAAAATTTTAAAGAATGTCGACGAAGCTCCGTTTTACGGAGCTCCTATTTTTCGTTCTGAATAACAAAAAGTAACTAACAGACCTACTCAAATTATTTTGCTACATAACTTTAGTATTTGTGTCCCGAGTTACGCACGTTTGGTTATGAGGGACTAAACATTACTTAGGCGGTACCACAGTCGAGTAGAAATACCTTAATAAATAAATTCGGGTTCCTACAAGGATAATGCAGTCTGACATTAGTCCAAGGAAGCCAGCCGGCCGCGGCTAATGTCTCGTCAAAACGGTTAAAACAAGGTCAAAACACTAGACGTCGGCTCAGCGTCCCCATTTTTCAACATAATAGCTCCTTTTTACATAAGTTGCGTCATATAATGTGATGTCATCTGCAGCGAAAGGTTTTGCGGCGGTTTCGTTTTACGTTAACTTCAAAGATTATTCTGACCTTAATGGTTGTTATTATCAGAGACCGGAATTCTTGTAGCATATTTTAAAGCCTTATTTACATGACATGTGTCTGTAAAATACTAATCAAATGTCAACATTCAACAGATTAATTGCCAGCACAAACACTCGACACATTTCTAAGAATCTATTAAAAGTTTTGGTATATCGATATACATAGTTAGTCGATAAATAAAACTAGCGATATTCAAAAGTGTTACGAAAATTCTGTTCTCTGGCTAATCTACATATACATACGAGTAGTTTATTTTGGCTTACATTGATACATATAGTAAGAATTTTATTCAAACGTCAAGGTGCTAACCAAGAAAACATTGTATCTGCACTTAAGTTACCTCCCTTGTGTTTAAAAATAACCCTAGTACATCTAACATGAGAGTTTACTTTCATCCCATTAAGGCATTACATGACAACAATGAAAGTGCATTAACGCTCATATTTCTTTGTCATAAACATGCACTCAATTTTATGGAACCAACACGAACCTGTATTCGTAATAATTCGTAATAGCAAAGAAATTCAAGAAAAGTAGGTTGTTTAAATTGTAACTTGTTTCTTGTACAAAAAACATAAATGACAAAAAGAGATATAATGATGTACAAAGGCAAACTTATCCCTTTAAGGAATCTCTTCCAGTTAACCTTTGAGTGGATGAATGGAGTATTATAGCAGGGACAGATAAAGAGTAAGAGTATAGCAAAAGCAAGAACATTGTTTTGCGATTTTCACACATATTTACACGATAAAAACATTATTAATTTACCTCGATGTTTCGACTATGTTACAACGGTCGAATCGTCGAGGTGAATTAACAATGTTTTTATCGCGTTAAAGAATCCTTGACGTTATACGTAGGTTATTTACTACACAATTGTACCCAAAGTTGAGGTTTTAGCTAGACAAGATACTGAGCATGTTTAAATATAGAAATCCTCTATGTTTTTATAATATATGGTGGCAAACGAGTATGCGGACCGCTCGATGGGAAGTGTTCACCGCAACTCGTGGGAATCAGCCTAAACGGCCACCATTGATCAGTGTCTTAACTTGCTACGTAACTCAGTGTATCTTTTTCCTACTGGTCTAGTTAGAAATAGACACACTGAGTTGGTGCTTCGCACACAGTTGTCAGGTCACAGAAAAAACTGGTATCATTTTATATTCCTACATAATTTCCAAGTTCTCTTCATACTTACCTGTTTTTCAAAAGTACTCAGATTTCAATGGTAAACCGTACAGAGTGCGTTCACATTATATTCCTTTGTTTAAATACAAAGTAATGACGCACGTATCTTTAATGGATGGACAAAGCCCGGACGAGTGTAACATTAATTATTTTGCAACGTAACAACAAAGTGCTATTTCTTTCCATTTCACGATGTTAACTTGCGATATAAAAGAGGTCTACAAGTTATTTACAAAAAATGTCTTGGCGTGGAAATGACGAATTATGTGCTTAGCATGGTGTTGAAAAGGTTAAGTAACCATAGTCATAATCCTTGTGTTGCCAACCCAGAGGGCTAATATGGAATACCTCTTGCTCGCCACTCCGGAACACAACAGTGTAAGCAATGCTGCCTAGCGGCTGGATTAGCGAGTGAGAACCGATCTGGGCCTCTATTCTGGGTCCATGCGAGATTCATCTCGCACGAGAATAACTGTCAAATCCCAAGGAAATCTGTCTTTTTTGACGTATGTGGCATGCGAGATAGCGTCTCGCATGACCCGAGAATTGGGGTCCTGGAGGGACATTGCAGAAAGTACTACTACCCAAGGCAGCTACTTCATGCCGGTATTCCGTGACACGGCGACTACCCCGGTTTTATTTTTGATAACAATAAACTCTGCGCTTATCGTTACGTTACCTGACCCCGGACGCACAGTTAAACAAATGGATCGTCGTTTATAATTAGGTCGATTACCCGCGATCGCCGGCCGCGGGGCCCGGGATAAGCCTCTCATTAATACTGCGGCCGCGTAATTCCTTCACAATTTCAGATAGCATTTAAATGACAATACTAGGAAGAAGCAGAAGAGGGACTTTAAAAAAAAAATGTTAAAAGGCCGGAAACAAATCAGCAATTCGACTGGGATTGCTGGTCACCATAGGCGGCGGTGATCTCTTGCCATCAGAACTGTTATTCATTTAACACGTTAGCGCTGCGTTCGACACGGCGCGCGGCGATGCTGTACTGTCTCGGTAGGTCGACGTAGCACGAGCGACCGAAACTAGGAGCAGCCTTGACGTTGAACCCCTCCATTAAAAAAAAAGTAAAATGCTTTTTTATTCGGATCCATATTTTAGTCTGCCCGTCATCACGGCTGTCGCGAAACGTTGAGGAAAGTGGCACGTTTAAAATTAATTGAACGATAAACAGGGTCGATAAACTCATAGATACTGAAACTATAGAACAGTTCAAGTCAACGCATTTTGATCCCTTAATGCATTCACTGACGGCACTGTTTCGGGAAATTTCGCCAGGTGCCACTATGTGAGTTCATTTAACTAATCTCCAAGCGCTTCGGAAACAGACGTTTGCTGTGGAAAAAACTACAATCAACTCGGTAGACAATTTGACTTTTTTAGACTTAGTTTTACCTTGAGTTCAAACCTGCTCAAATAAAAGGGAATCTACCATAACCCCTTGACGGGTCACTTTGACAACTTCACGCAACACAAACCAAAAATGCAAAAATCATACCATTACGAGTAACTCACATTGGTCCTTCTAACTCTGTATGAAGTTCATTTCAGTTAATGACCGAACCCCGTTTCACGGTTCCAATAATCTCACCGAAGTGTTAAACTCGGACACGTTGCAGACTGTTAAAGTCATTAACTGCCAGATGGCCAACAAAGCCTTTATAGATCTAACGGCTGGATACAGTTGGCTGTAATCGACATTGCACAAAATGATATTAAACCGAGTTGAAACTATGGCTACGGTAGCCATCTTTTTTATTTTTGCTTGTGTTTTGTGCCACTTTGGCCAGGTGGATTAGAAGCTCAAGCTTCGTCTCATAAATGGAAGTAAAGTTCATACAAAAACTCCATTCAGCGTTTCGGTTTACGAGTTAGTTAGTAAGCTAAGTGGCCTCTTTGATTCTATTGAACACAATAAGATTGCGATATTTGTAGGCACTCTAGACACTCTGTTCGTGATATATTTTTGCGTATGTATTGTGTTGAAAAGTATTAAATAAAGATTTTCCTTTTTTCTTTATTTCACTAAAATATCAATACAAATAAGAGACTCCTTACAACACAGGAATATAAGACAAAACTGAAAACATCACCTTGCATACTGTATTGTAAACCATCTACCGATACGTTCAGCCCAGCGGTTAAACCGGTATGAAGTTCGCACCGAAATGACCGAGTCCTGTTCGCGGTTCAAATGATCCAACCGAAGTGTTAAACTCGGACACGCCGCGGGCTGTTAACGCCATTAGCCGCCCGCAAGCTAATTCCATGAATGGATTTAAATGCGCTAAGCAGACGAGATTTCAGTATTTGTATGTACTCGTCCACACGGACGTATACTGTTCACACCGTCACACCATACAAAATGTTTCGAAAACGCCCATAGTCCTGACGCATAATTTCCCGAACAACTCGACAAGTCTCGAATACAATACAATTATAGACATAAAGTCATTTCGAACGTTGTCGCGTAGTACACATGTATACCACTTGATTTACAGGGATTTCATTGTGTGGTACACATATACGCCACTGGACTTGGAACGTGTGAAGCGGACTTCTTCCTTTCATTCGAAGGCAAACCTCTCAATGACAGATTAAGATGTAACATGTGTCAACTAATGAAGGTTTACTGAACGTTTACGAGTAAGGGTGCAGGTTACTGCTGTAAGGACCTGATTCTGCTGGGATACAATGCGTAATATTATCATCGTTGTGAAAATACGGCATTTGTTGTGAGAGGATTCTTAGTAGGCCACAGAAATCAATTTAGTTGACGGTACCACTAATGGGGTCCCATTTAAAAGACTCTCTGAGCCACGATGGCTCTTTTAACAATTAATGTCATTTAACTTTTCACAAAAAAGGGTTAAAAGCACCGTTAAAAGAAGACTATTACCACGTTTTAACTACTGCTCTTTAATCCCACTGTGCTGTGAGATCTCTGGGTTTTATTGTTATCCTTTTACTGCGAAAATTTTATATGTCCCTCTCTAATTTAAAATGCTAAGTAACATTAATTTTTTAACGCTCCTTCAAAGATAATATTCAAATTAAGGCTTTTCGCTTGATTGTGGAATGACTCTTGTTAGTGACGAGTTTATAATTTAACGGAGGAAATAAATTTATTTTCTTTAAGTACAAAAAAAGAAAAGTATTCGTTTTTAAAACGGGGTCTAGTTTATCAGTAATTACTAACTGTATTTGTATTGTAGTTTTTGCGAGACAGCCATAAAAACGCGGCAAGAAATTCCTGAATAAACTAGCGCATATACCAGAGGCCTTCTGGCTGAGTCTAGAGTTTGATTCTTACTGTCTAGTAACTAGATAGTGAGAAATATTAAGCTCCCTCAGTGATACACTCAGCGAAAACTAGATGCAGCATGTAATTCTACTGAGTACTGACTTCTTTAGCCCTATAATAGGTTTTCAGTACTCAACTCACGAAACGTGCAACGGACATGATTTTGCGCTACGCTTCGCGAAAAGATTTGTATATTTCAGTTTGGCTTTATCCTAGCGAAAGTTTTTTTTCGCAATTTCCATTCCCGATGAGTGATTGAAAAATAACATTGCAAAGTTAGTTGTAGTTGTAAAGAAAGTTCGTGAATTTTTAAAAAGCTTAGTAGTGGTATCTCTGACGCGGAAACTGCGAGCTGCGTTTTTAGGGTTCCGTCCCCAAAGGGTCAAACGGGACCCTATTACTAATACTCCGGTGTCCGTCGGTCCGTTCGTCTGTCACCGGGCTGTATCTCATGAACCGTGATAGTTAGGAAGTTGAAATTTTCACAGATGATGTATTTCTGTTGCGCTGTAACAACAAATACTAAAAGCCATAAAAAATATTTATTATATGTAGATAATGGTACGGACCCTTTGTGTGCGAGTTCGACTCGCACCTGGCCGGTTTTTTATACGCACACGCTTTTTTAACCAACGAAAAAAACGGAGGAGGTTCTCAAGTCAACCCATACATTTGATTTCTTTAATATATGACTTGTGTTAGGAACATCATTCCGCGTCAATTACGAAAATAAACGTATTCCTATTTCCATTATCAGTATTGCCGACAATCACTGTCATTTATCTTGACAACTGATTAAAATTGACAAGCAAAAGAGGGTAGGGTAAGGTTCACAATTGTCACTTGACAGATCACAATGCGATAGCTTTTGTTTACCTAAAAAGCGGTCGTCATTTGTGGACAGTTGTTATTTTACTGTAGCTCCGTGGTAAACTTTGTATGTCCTTTTCACAGGCCGCTTTGCTTACAATGTTTTGTGTGACGACACATCGTGGCGGCGTTGTTCCTTGGAGATTGAAGAGAAAGATTGTATATATGCTTACTTCATACAATTATCCCTCTTTCTACCGTGTACTGATGAATAAAATAGGATTCATCGCATGAATGGTAAGTATAAACAAAGTTGCGATATGCATCTTGAAAATTTAAAAAATGACATAATTGACATATTATCTGAAGACGGGTCTCTTAATTGCGCCAAATCAAGCGCAGATCCAGCCCTAAAAAAGGTAGTGGTCACGGGCACTCGAAAATCGGCCAAGTGCAAAGTCAAAGTCAAAAAAATTGTAACAGACATACAGATTATGCAGTAGGTGAAATGCATATACCCATTTCACTTCATCGTTTTTAAACTTCGTGTTACCTGATGATAAGTGATCAATCCCGCCCATGGGACCCAGGAACCCTAAGAAAATCACTGACTAGTTGCCGTTCTCAGGTCGCCCGTTCTGGACCTTTGGATATCGTCACTCACCGTGCAGATCATTGTAGTAAACTACTACTTTACGCCGGTATTCTGTGAGAGTACGGTTCTACCCCGGTTGACCCGGCTCATTTATACCGCAACCAGCAAGCTGGTTTGTAGCTTCTACCATTCTAAACCTACGTGAATAATGTTTATGTAATATAATAATAATAAAGTTTATGTCGATAGTAATTTCTTTATTACGTTGTCATCGGATCTACATCCATAATTCTAAATTTTTGATACAATTCGACCACTGGAAGTAGGTCAAAATTTACTTGTAACTTGAAAGGGACAACTTAGTTACATACGAACATTGCTAGTTATATATAGGTTTTTCTTTCCCTCTCCTATCGAAGGTCGGCAATCATTAGACCTATTTTTACTTTCGAGAATGCTGCTCGGAAGAGGGATCTGGTGCTCATTAAGATTTTGAAGCCAGGAGGTACAGTCAAGGAATTTAATTTCCAACCTACCTAAGGTTCAATATCATACAGCAAACTGTCACCATAAGAGCTATAGAGCAAGACGTTAGTTTGACATTATCGACCTTAATGCATTGCGAATGTCTGACGACATTTCAGCGAAATGGGTAGGGAATTAAATTCTTTGACTGTACGTCTTCAGCCATGTGGTCCGCAGCCCTGTATTTTCCCCTGGTTTATAAGCTGAAGCAGGCAGTACTTGACATTCCGCATTATATGCCCCAAATACAGCAGTTTCTTTTGCTTGATAGTTCTAAATAAAAGCTTATAAAAATAAATCAAATACGCGTCACATGAACTTCGCATCGCATTTCCTATTGCATACCTAAACATAGTGTTATCATAATAGAGAAATAAAAATAAAATGAAAGAATGTGAGAGTAGACAAAATTTATTAGGGTCACAAGCGGAAAAAAGGGAGGATTAAGGTGAAATACCTCTTAAAAAGCATTTACTTATCTCACAACAAAATGGGAGTTCCGTGTTTAACAGTATGCTAATCTAACCTACCTTCATCCTTAATTGTCTTACTCGTAAGTACCTTGTAAAAAACATATTAGTCTAACCTAAAATTACAGATTTCGCCATCAAAATATGCATGTATGTAAATTCTTTATTGTATAGTCGACAAAGAAATTCCTTGACCACTTTTCCGTATAACAGAGGGGTAAGGTTCAAAAGTGGTCAAGCAATTACTTTGTCGACTATACAAAAAACACAAATGACAATAAGAGATACACTGATGTACAAACTCGAACTTATCCCTTAATGGGGTCTCTTCCAGTTAAGCTTTAAAAGGATTAAAGGAATAATGTTTATTGTTTAAATAAAACATTATAAAGCAACGAATTATAACCTCTTGTATTTACAGCCTCGATTTGTTTTATTTCGGAGATAAATGATGTTTAGATGACCAATAGACTTTAGTCGTTCAATAGTAAAACGTTGGTAACATTCACATTTAAAACAAATTTTACTATAATGATATAAAGTGGTTGCTCAAAAAACGATACCTATTTAAAATATCTATATGGACGAGATTATTTAAAGCGATAAAAACCCCTATTGTGTACATTATGTGTTTTCTCGAAAACATTTTCATGTTTTTTTTTGTGATTTTGTTGTTTTGTGGTGATAAATGATTGTTTTGTATTATTGTATTGCACCCCCGTTGGTGTTGCGTTGAAGAGTGAAACATATTATTATAGTTTATACCTAACGGATTTTCATCCGCAGTGGCGCAACTTGCTACGCAAAACGCTACGACCGTAGCACCCCTCTACGGCACCCCGTAGACCGTCTACGAGTTTAGTTTCACAACAAAAACTTTCAAGGTAATTTTCCACTATCAATAGCCCTACAGACGCCCCGAAAGCTTAAACGACTTCCCGACTCATTTTAAAACCGAGATTTACATTTTCTTTTTCAGCCAGAGTTTTCTCAAAAAATATCCTCAAAGGCATTTGCGAAATATTAAAAGGACATTACACGGGAAAGCTTCTAAAGCGTTGTTTGCGTAAAGAATCGCCAGTGAATCATGAAAGGGGCTCGCGGTTATCTCTTTGAGGCCCACAATGGCTCGATAGCGCGGGAAAAACTATTCAACCTTTATCAAAACGCCAACGACACCTGTTGGCGGCAAACAAAGTCTTATCTGGCAACACTGCCGCGGACGTTCTTAGGGAGTACTATTAAACGCGTCACAGATAACGCTAATGAACTGGGTTGCAAGGCTGAAAAATCAAGTGAGCCTTTTCGGGCATAAATTAAAATAATTGAAGCTGCGTTTGAATGCTCGGGGTTGCCATTAGCAAATTTAGAATGGGGTTGTCGATGTAATGGAAAATTTAAATAGAATGTTTTTAAAGAAACGTTTTCCAAAAGTACGAATGTGTGTGTATTTTAAAATAAATAAAAAAACTGTTAATTATTAGTGTTTATAGTATTTTATGCAACTGCTATATAATGAGAGGCGTTAAAACACGAGTGTGGTTTTATGAAACGAGCGTCAGCGAGTTTCATAATAGGATCGCACGAGTCTTTTAAGGCCTAATTATATACAGTTGCATACATTACTTTATCTACACACATATCATAACTGCAAAAAACCGTAACAGCAAAAAACCAACAAACGACTGACCACTAGTAATGGCGGCCATTCGATCTATCCGCCAAGACGAACGTTTTTTTTTAAACCATAGACAAACGAATGTAATGTGAGCACCAATAAACACAGACTACTAAGAGATACTACCCAATAAAGAACTGATTTACCTACTACCACAGACAAAAAAATTCTCATAATCACATTGGTTGTAATAATGCTGGTCATTTTCTATGGTTTTTGAACGCGTTATTGAGCACTTATGATATGTGTGTAGATAAAATTAATTATGTACACGCAGCATGCACTAGCGATAATTGCAACGCCTTGCCAAGGCTTCATGTACCGACCAACTACTAACCACTAACACCCTATGTAATGAACATGACAGCATTAAAACGAATATGAATAGGTATTTTAAATGATTTATGTTTTTATATTTTATTATCTAAAAAATACTAAGACATCAGAGTAAGTCGACATAGGTACACTGAAACTTCAAAAGGAACTTGCCACGAATTAAAATTAAAAGGCAAATTCGACCGAAATTCGGCCAAAATCAGTCATTTAAAACGCTTGAATACCCCAGCGACTTTAACGTATTTATACATAAAAGCCGCAATTTGTTTTTGATCTCGGAGCACGCTTCACGTTGTTTATTGAGCCGCTGAAAAACGTATTTCAGCTGAATTTTGCTGCGTTGATCCTTCGTTAAAATGGGCTAGAAGAAGGGTGTTGATGCGTATGAGAAAATAATTACGGGTAAGTAATTGTTGTGAGACATTATTGTGAGTGAATGTTCACATACATTCCAGAAACACGGTGCAATTCTTCAAGGGGTTATACTCATAATCTACTATTACTTATAGGTACGTAAGCTTTTACGGTTTCGCCCGCACGGAATTATTTATGCATTTTACGGATTTATATATTAAATATAGTATCCTATGTATCAACCCGGGACATGATCTATCTTTCAACCAAATTTCATCTAAATCCCTCTAGCCGTTAATGTGTGATTGCGGAACAAACACCCATATATCAGAACATCATTTCTTTTGCATTTATAATATTGTTAAGATACTAATGGATTCAATTTCTTTGTTTTTCTGACAGTCGAGAAGTCAACAGCTCCTGATGATGCCTCGTGGAGAGGTGAAACCCGTGTCGAATGGTATTTTTGGTGCTGGTGGTTAGGTTATGGTCGCGTTTTCTGTTGTTTGTTTTATTTCTTTTAAAAAGTATTCAGCACAGGCGTTGTCTTTTTCACGATTGTTGACACTAAGTTCGCGGATTAGCAAAGCAATTGATTCCATTGCATTAGTATCAATATGGACTTATTAAGATTAATACTTAGCTAGTTTTGTACATAAAATAATATATAAGAAAATTCCGGAGTATTTATTTAAAAAAATAACTTGGATGAAGGAGGTGCACAACTGGAATACTCGCAGCAAGGGCCAAGATAAAGCCTTTATTCCCAAGCACAAATCCGCCGGATACAGGGGCGGCTTCAAATTCGCAGCGACAAAAATCTGGAATGACCTGCCTCCGCCACTACGTAAAAATATGTCCCAAAAAACAGTCAAATCTAAACTGAGACTTTTATTGTTAAATAAGCAGTTAAAGTCTGAAGCACTGTCCTAAGAGTTCGGTAGCGTACCATACCTTACACAATACTACCCATATTGATGCTTTATGTTTGTAATGTTTCTTTTTTTTTTTTTTTTTCCTAATGAAATTCTGGCACTTGGCTATATTTATTTACTTTATTTTATTTAGTTTACGTTATTTGGGGAGACAAACTGAACTAAATGATGTTTAAGTTTCTTTCTACATTATACCCGCCAATTTGATAAGCCGCACTGAGAATCGGGGTGTGCTGAAAATCAGCGCTGTGGCCGCCAGACTCCAACGGAGCTCGAGCGCACAGCACACGCTGAGCACACTCCCATTGTCACAGCATGTGCCACAGACACTTTTTCTGGTAATTGTAGATTAAGTAAGTATTATTGTTAAAAATTAGGAATAATGTAGTTATATAAGTCTGGTTTTTTATTTTGTCTGTACATTATGTGTGTGACAATAAATAACTATTCTATTCTATTCTATTCTATTCTATATTGATACTAATATTAATATTATTAAGATTAGTAGAATTAATAGAATAGTAAAATTATTGAAATATTGGTTCAGAAACAGTGATTAAGCGAATTTTAAATCGCCATTTGGCTTTTAAAATACAAACGTATTAACCTCCGTAACGAGACATAGGCACTTAAAGCAGATAGAAAACGTTTGCCCTTTTCTAACCTGAGCGTTGGTGGCTCGTGTGAAAAGAGTGCATGCTACGTCGGCACTCCTTTCACCCAACCCCTAACCAACATTTAAAGTATAAATTTATTGTCCATAATAGAGCAATAAATCGCGAGCAGGCCATTATTAATTTCATCGCGTTCTTCGCCATTTAATAAAGATCTTCACTAAAAACTCGCCATAAGCTTAAATATTTCAAACGTCTTGCAGAAAATATGTGTATAACGATAGTTCTTTTAGTTAAGTAAGGCAATTAAGGATGATTTTTAAAAGTGACCGAATCTACCTACATAGTAAAAAGAACAAAATGTTAGTGATATTTAACTTTACAACTTCTTTTGTCAATAAAAGTATGGAGATTTTTTGTGGAAAAGACGTTGAAGGAGAAAAAGCACAAGACAATCTTCGGAAGTACACTGAAAACGGATTAGAGAGTAAATAACATGCAGTCAAAGTCTAGTAGAGAAACAAAAACCATTGAAATCAAGACGATAAATATTTTTTCACTTGCGGTACCCTTTTTTAAGGGTATCTTTATTTTTTTAAGGATTACCGAGCGGAAACACAAAGGCGGGCGGCGGTACAATTAGGCGATGCGGCCGCAGGCGATTCAGAAACTCATTTTCGCTATTAATAAGTGCTGACAATTACCCTTTGGCGGTGTTGTTCCCTCGGTTTCATGTTTTAACTCCTACAGAAGAGGCAGCAGCGGTAAGAGGAAGTAGAGGCAGTTTTCCAAAGACGATAAACCACATTTGGACTCTTGAAAACCTTGAATAGTAAGATATGTTTCCTAATCAACATTTTAAACTAATTACCTGTCTATGTGTAACATCGTAGGACCAGACAGGGTTCGAACAGATACAGTGATTTTAATTCTGTTTTTACAAGTTCGATCACATTTAGGAATCTATGAAGCTTATTACTCAAAGAATATTGTAAAGTCCTTAATCAAACTGTAGTAGTCAGACCTATGTTCCGCCACGAATCGGGGTGAGGAAAATGTGAGGATGGGCGACAATGCCCATTGGTATAAAAAGGCCCCACGGGGTGCCACACGTGAATTAAAAAGATAGAAGGGTACATATTTTCTATTTATTATTCTAGCAAAATACCATTGATTTTCACTCTAATGACGACCGGATAGCCTAGCCTAGCCGAATAGCCGTTTCTATTTTGTTACAAATAACAATTAATTTTGGTAACTCAATGAAAAAGCACATAAGGCCTTTACGTTTTGCATAGATAACGTAATGTATATTTTTAAACGGTTAAATGGTTATTTCAGCCAACCCAGCAACCGCCAGTGCCCTAACAAGCTACCCCACCTCTCAAAAAATAATTCCGTTTTATTTCTCTAGAATTTGAGTTATTCGCAATGGCTCGGCCCTGGCAGCCTGCCCGAGCTGGTTACATTCCAAGGCGATGCCATTTCATTTCTCGACGACATTTTACTTCGCCACCGATATGTGTTTTCGAAACGTTGCTTTGTTGCCCCGATATTGAATGGAAACGCAAGTCGCACGTATAGTCGACCAAGTAATTGCTTGACCACTTTTGAACCTTACTCCTTTGTAATACAGTCGAAAAGTGGTGAAGCAAATTCTTGGTCGACTACACTTATATTGAAATTATTTACATAACCGCCACTCTTATTGACGACACGTTCTACTTTGATGCTGACAATTGAAAATATTCATGGCCTTTACTTATTCCAAAAATTAAAATAACTTGTAAATAGAAAAAAACAGCTTTTTCGCTCTTTTTTGAAGTTTGCAAATAACAAGTGAGCAAGACTCACGAAAACCCTCCATATAAAACGAGCATGGATTTGACAACACATTTTACGTCGTCACTAGTAAAATGAATGATTTTTACAAACCGGAACAAGTTACCTTGCTACTCCGCGAAACCAGTGCCGGGCTCGTGCAAAATAGCTGCGTCTGTGCGACACATATATGTTCATGCAAAAACCCACCCTCCTCCGCTTCCACACGAAACAACATATATCACACAGACTCAACTACACACCACCACCACTAGACACTAAAACTACGCGCGTTTCGCCTCTATACGAGGCATCATCAAGGGGGGGGGGGGGGTAGCTGAGATTGAGATAAATTATGTGGGTAGTTTGTGATAATATACGGGGGTAGTTTTGTTTTATTTTTAAATATTAAGGGTAGGCTTTGAGAAAAATAATAAGGGTAGTAGTGCAAAAATGTTGGCGGTAGGCGGGATTAAAGAAAAATGTTTTAGTTTGTCAGTACGCCATTCGTTCAAGTAGCGAAGGGTCGTCCTGTTCGATCTTGATGATGCCTTGTATAGAGGCGAAACGCGCGTCGATCGTGTAGTTTTAGTGTTTAGTGGTGGTGGTGTGTAGTTGAGTCTGTGTGATATATGTTGTTTCGTGTGGAAGCGGAGGAGGGTGGGTTTTTGCATAAACATATATGTGTCGCACAGACGCAGCTATTTTGCACGAGCCCGGCACTGGTTTCGCGGAGTAGCAAGGTAATTTGTTCCGGTTTGTTGATATGGACCTCCGCAAAGTAACGCCTGAATCTATTAATTATTGAATGATTTTAAAGCTAAGGTCGCGTTTAGTGTAATAGTCTGTTCTCAATCTATTACTCTCTTATTAAAATGGTCTAAATTTTAAATCTCGATTTGAATGAGCATATTTAGAAATAAAATAAAAAACTTTTTTCCTCGTATGTTTTGAGACTTTGTATTGCTATAGCTGTAATTTCTAAAGTATCGCTTTTTTAACTACTTCTTTAGGCATAAAAATATTTTAATGCTGATCTACAACAATTGGACAGGCTGTCCCATTTGCAACGTGACGGATGTTCCCTATTGGTGAGATTAAATACGCATTTATACCAATAAGGCGAACGGTGTCAAACAGCGACAAACGCAAGCTGCGCTAGTCGTGCACGATAAAAAATTCAGCAGTTGTGCATGCCAAAAAGCTTTAGCAAATGAAACGGAGCCTGCACTTAACCATACTGGAGGCTAAGGCAACGTGCCAAATTGTACACCGAGCTGTCCAGCGTCGCATGTTGTTTACTTTGGTCTACCCTTACGGCACTTTTGAGAATGTAAACAGATACACACAATTTTTTTTAAGTAACGTATCATTAAATTTGTACATGGCGCAGGTTTGGCTTGCGTCCACAGTGACATCAAACTGGAACAAATTACCTTGCTACTTCGCGAAACCAAGCAACTAGCAAGGGAGTAGCAAGGTAATTTGTTCCAGTTTGTTGATATGGGCCTCCGCAAAGTAACGCCTGAAGCTATTAATTATCCACAGTGACATAGTAAGTATAATAGACAAGTTATAACCATAAGAAAATCCCCAAAACATTGTTTTGAAGGCCAGCTTTTTTAGGTGAACATGCGCAATGTTCGCTTGTTGCTTAGCAACCTGAAGAAATTGGTGCCATTCGGCACCATTTTGTAGGATTGAAATCGGCTCGCTTGTAACTACAGTGACCTAATTGACGAGTAGATACGGAAACATATGAAGAAAAACGAGAGTTAATGAAGTCAATGAAGTTTAAAAAGATTATTTTTTTTATAAATACGGGAGTTAATTCCTCATAGTGTCTCTATTTATACCTTTTTTGTTTTGTGGTGTTCAATAAAGAGTTATTGTATTGTATTGTATTATACTGTTAATTAAGCATTCGTCATTCGCGATAAGAACTATGGAATCATTTCCCAACATTCGGTAACAAGGCTTTCCTTGTATTTAGTGCGAGCATACGTCGCAAATGGCTACAAGAAACTGCAAGTCAGTCTATAATGGATGATACCGAGAACTCTTCATTATCGAAAAAGGTCAAGCATCCGGATGATGAATGTTACCGTTTTTTACCTTATATTTACCGTATTTTACCGCTACCTGGAGCTTCGTCGGTAATATCGCCCGGGACTTACCTGCAACAAAATGAGTTAACATCAATCATGATACACTTAATGGTAAATAAAAGTGATCGTTAATGTTCGGTGTTATACGAATGTTATCGATCAAATTTAATGAAATATTGAATAACGCGAGCGTCTGTCAAATGGGGAGCGACAGAAGTCGCGTTTTGGCTCCGATCTAATTTTTAATTTGGGTCTAAAAGAAGTTGTGTTCTAAAAAAAAAGTTTGGGTCTAATAGAACTTTTGAGCGTTATCATAATGGCAATGCTATTTGAAAGGTCACTATTTAATGGAATCACACGTTATGTTTGAAGAAAACTCGACTAAAATCAACACCAAACTTTAGGTATGTTTTTGAATTAAACCCACGAAATATTTTACAAAACAAATATAATTGGCGGAAACATTATACATTCACCTTTATTTTAATTTCTTCTTTTGAGGAAAATGTAAGAATGACAGCCGTACTCAATTGACTCGGCCACCCTTCGGCTTTGCCATCGCTAACAAAAGATAGACTCACCTTTTTCCCTAGATCTATGTTATAAGAAATCCGAAGGCCGAGGCGTGGGGGTTCTAAAGACCGGCAACGCATCAGCGAGTTTCTCAGAGTTGCTTGTACCCATTGACGGCGAAAAATCATTCCTCCGTTTCCATATTTCAGTTCATATGTATTTTTATTGCTTTTAATAGGTAACTAAAGATTCATATAAATATTTAGGTATAGTCGACCAAAAAATTGCTTGGCCACTTTTCGACCGTATTACAAAGGGATAAGGTTCAAAAGTGGTCAAGCAATTACTTGGTCGACTATACTAGGACATTGATTTGCTACAATGGACATTACTGACTAACGGCGAATAACCTAACAGGGCGGGGCAGGTAATTTTCACCTTGACGCGCTGGCAAAACTGTCCCAAAGGAGTTTTTATATAAAAAGCGAGCCGAGCTGCGGTAAGAGGTAAGGTAATTGAAGGAGGCGTGTCGCTTGTACTTAACAAAATTAAACAGACTTGCAAGTCCATGTTTAGCTGAAAATTATCGGTCCAAATCTTCAGCGAGGGTGCGTGTTGTCCGCGATACAAAATATAATTTTGCCAACGAGGGGGATGACCGAGATCCTAATCTCATATAATTAATATTCCATATTTATAAGCGGTACGATACAGGCTGGATTTTGTTAAAATATTGTTTAGAATCATGATGCTCACAGCACATCATGTGCGCTAGTAATATTACGTTATTCCTAGTGTAATGCCTCACATTACACTTTGCTCAGGCCAGTATGGATGACTATAATGACTACCATGCAGTATCAAGTATTAATCACCATTACTTAGCACTTAATCTACAGAATCTACGCGTGTTTCGCCTCTATACTAGGCATCATCAGAATTTTAAAGAGTACGACCGTTCGCTACTTGAAAGAATGACTCAATACGTAATTTAGGTAATTTGTTACAATTTGTTGATATTGACCTACACAAAGTTACGTACTATTAATTATTTATAGTCAAGATGGCATTATCGTTTAAAGAATCTCGGCGGCCCCGAAGTTGACTGTACCTGTACTTGAAAAAAAGTCCTACAATTATAATGTACTTAAAAGGTCGCAGTTATTAATCATATTACACAAAAACAACTTCCGAGAATTGCTACATTTAATCGCGTTCCCAGAAAACCCACACGAATGATTCCTTGATAATTAAATAGAAAATTTGTGCAAAAACCGGACACGTCCAAGTCGTAATCTCGTACCAAGGGTTCTATATTAGCACCCAATAATTTTCACATTATGTTATGTGTTATAAAATTAACCAAAACAACCCGTAAGAGAAAGAAAAACGAAAGTATTTAAAAAAAAATTTAACATTACGTACTATAAAAATAAGCGGCATTATATAACATTAAAAAAAAAATATTTGTATAAGGTTCAAACCGATATAATGCATTAGTAGATTCTCTTATATACCGCTGTAACCGACATACAGACAAACGGACAGACGAAAGGCTGAGTAGCACCATCAGGGTTCCTTATTATCTTTTTAGTACGGAACTCTATAAAGCGTTCATTTCAGTAATTTAACCTTATAAAACCGGCATGTTTCACGTGTAAATTTCACAAATGTTCCAAATAATTAAAATAATGAAACTCCGACGAGAAATTGCGCAAACGCACGCTTTGTGGTTTGTTTTTAAACTGGAATGGAACGAGGCGATAGAATGTAGGCGGCGCAGCCAATCAAAGCATAATATAAGTCACCAGCATCCAGCATGCAGCATGGACATAATATAGCATAGAAAGAGTGTTAAAATAGAAAGCGAAATTAATAACTGGTCTGTTTACTTGAAATGACAATACAATGTGCCAAAAAGAGACGACTGCATACTCTAAACTTCCTCTTTAATTGACATACATTCTTTAATTGTATACAGCGCGCTAGCTTGAGTGAGATAAAGCGATTCCTCAACGACGAGCTCGATGTTGTTGCGCTTAGAAAATAACGGAGCAGTCAAGTCTAATTTGTTAAAAAAACCTATTGTTTACAACCATCCGTACGAACATAGATAATATCTCTTCAATTGACACCAGTAACTATTCAAACTGAACAAACAAACACGTCAATTCAATAGAGCTGAATTATTGATGTAACGAAACAGTACACAAGTCACCGCTGCCAACATAATAAACATTTCGGCCTGCATTTGACACGAAAGAGCATTATTTCTCGCTCGCTGCCTCTGTGCTGCCAAATGGCATTGGCTCTAGTAATACCTTTGTCAAAGGAACGATATTAAAAAAACTGTTTTGGTAGTTCTCGAATAGTCAGTTGGCATATAGAATTAAAAAGAAACGGAATGTTAATAACAAAATGAAAACAATTTTTGACGCTGGCAAATGATCGATAGAAACCTCCAATACAAATATATACCTTACCATAGACTCCTATCAATATCTTGTGATTTTATGAAAATGGCAACACTTCTTGTGCCTAAAGTGGTTTCCTGAGACTTTTAAGCAGAACATATAATTTTTAGACTGGCTCAAAAGGACAATAATCCAGGGCCGTTAAACCAACAAAAAAAAAACTTTTTCCAGTGTGCCTTTGTTAAAAAAAAACCTATACAAAACACTGGCGTTAAAACTATTATGTTAATAAATCACAATAAAAACATTTGCAGTAACTCAGATTTCGAAAACAGAACCCCATTGTGAAATCATAACTTTTTACTTCAACATCTCAACGGTTGGAACGCACCGGGACATTTTCTTGGCAAAACGACCGCGGGAAGGACAGCATTAAAGACCTTTTTAAAATCCCTCAAACGGGGTGTCAGAGAGTTGAATTCAACTCTTCCACTAAAGTGGTCTCTTCAGAAGGATTTAAAGTGTTTGAATTTAAATTAAGTCAGAACATCCTTGGATAAAAGTGCAGTTAAGTGCATTTACTCGTGACTTTTCAGGGAGTGTTAAACTTAGAAAGAGACGATTCTTTATGGTTTTTAAGTCCTTACTATATTTAAAACAGGCTTTAAAGAACAAGGTCCTCAATGTACAAGCGTACCTAATGATATTAACATATTTGAATATTTAAATTAGTTTCAAATAAAATTCTTCACCGGTGGTCCAACACAGACTATTGTCAAAATCTGTTTAAGGGTGCCATAAAAAAATAAATAACTGTTTCTTTAGGTTTTATAATGAAGCAGGCATTTTGATCTATGAATTATAATAAGTCAGGAAGAGTAACTGCGGTCAAAACATGACTGAAATAACCGTTGCAAAATTGATATTAATTATTTTAGTAACAGTACAATGTCTTTGATTTTTTCCCATTTACTGTTCCTGTCTACCGAACAGAGCAAACATGTAAGCCACTTTGAATTTTACATAGTAGTTAGTCTTCGTCTCAATTTTCGTTCCTGATATTGACCAACAAAGTAACCTCAAGAATACAAATAACTTATTTTCTAAACTAAACATAGTTAAGTGGAGCTGTTTGTGGACGGGTGACGTGACCGCTCATGTGTCGGGGTGGATAAACGGAATGTCTTGCAATATTGTATTAGGATTAACATAATGCAAAAGATCCATTTAAAAAGAGTTAGGAGTGTAGAGGTCGTTCGTCAAGAGCTGCGGCCAAATTTATTTATTTATTTAAACTAGAGATGGTGCGTATTTACGTTACCAGGTTTTGATACCTGGTATTTCCTTGCAAGTATACCAACCAGGTACCGACCCGATATACTTGCAAGACTTGAAAGTATTTTTCCATTAAAGTATACTGTCCCTTCAAAGTAAGTACTACTTAAAGTAGTACAAAATTATATCTTATATTCATACACATAAGGTTCAGATTGTGCTTATAGGTGAAATAAAATACTTTTAAAGTATTTTACGTCTGGATTGGAATATATATTTTGAATCTTATCTGTATAATAACAAGGTTTAAACTTGCAAGGAAGCAAGTATTCGACTCGTTGCGTTGGACAGAAAATACTTTAAAAGTATTTTGATACCTGGTTTTTGCACCTGGTATGAGAAGGTGGACGTACTTTTAAGCCCTGGTACGCGATTTAGCAAGTATAACCCATCCCTAATTTAAACTTTATTGCACAATAAAAACAATAATGTACAAATGGCGGATTTATGCCATAAGGCATTCTCAACCAGTCAACCATCAGGCTAAACAGAAAGTAACACGGTGCAGGAAATTTCTATGAGAATAGCGACAGTTTCACACAGCTCCCTTCGATCCATACCTCGACGTACAGTTAGCCATTTCCGGCCGTTTTAACTCTATCAATGGTATTACTATTTTAATTGGTTTTTAAGTTACGGCCATTTTAAAATATTTTCGAAATCCGCCTAAAACAAATGAGCAAAGCTATGAGCGTAATTTTTATTTGAATGTTGTTATTGTTATTTCCTGGAATAGTACAATCGATATCAACCAAGGAATATCTATGTATAATTAAGATGCAATGTTAATAACATTCTTCTGTAAAAATCTCTACATTTCAGTGGAAATCGTACCGAAGTCCGTTGTGTTTAAGAAGGAGTAAGTGGCTAAAGAGATGAGGACAGACAGGTGCCGCGTATAGCGACTTTATTTTATATTATGTATAAAGAAAAGTAAAGATAGTAAGATAATATAGTAGGAAATAGAATAGTCTAGTTAGCTGTACCAGTTCGTAGAGGTACATAACGTGCAAACTTAATACGTTCCACACGTTTTCTTAGAAGTGTTTATTCATTCAGGCACTGGCGGTGAAAGTTCCGCGGTTCGTTGTACATTTTTATATCCATTGTCAACACACGTCCAAGTTTGTTAGTGAACATCGTACGAGCCGGATGCTGTCATTCTATACTCGATTCTCTTGTCTTTGCCAAGCTAAGTAGGTTTGTTGTAGGACGCTGTAGGATTTACGCAACAACATTTATATGTTTTTTTTTATGAAATAGGAAGGCAAACAAGCAAGTGGGTCACCCGATGGTAAGTGTGCACCACCGCTTATAGATACCCGCCACATCGAAGAGATTGCAGATGCGTTGCCAACCCAGAGGGCTAAGACGCTAAGATGAATACCTCTTGTGCCAGTAATTGCACCGGCTGTCTTGCTCTCCACGCCGGAACACAAATGCTGCTTAGCGGCAGGATTAGCGAGCGAGATGGTGGTAGCGATCCGGACTGACCTTGCACAAGGTCCTACCACCCGCCAAACGTAATATACATAACGAATATACATATCAACTTCATAGTGCACACTATATGCCTCCCATTCGGAAAATGACACTTTCTCGCAGTTCCGTCTTTAATGGTGTCTTATGTGTCTTCGATTTTAGGTACATCTAGTATACGCAGTCTTTGGTTGTATAACGTACTATGTAACATTATAAATGTAGCTTTAACTCAGTAATAACACCAGGGACATATAAGTACGTGTACAGAGTAACGTGTGGCCTGCATTGTCAGGGAAGTTGGCTCCGTTCTTTGTGCGGCATAATGGCTATTTAACCGCGGCGAAACGGGGTGTATTACAAGTCGGAGTATACTGAGAGTTGGGAAACTAGAACTGCCATAATGAGTTTCAGTTTGAATTCACGACGTAAATGAACTAAGTGACTGTACCGTCTAGTTCCACCCCCGTATGTTGTATAATAGGATAGGTAAAGTCACTTAAAAGTCTTTATGGGAAGCCCTAATCAAGTTCGTCCCAATTGTTTAATTTTGTCCTAAAGGACTTGCCCTAAAACATGACCAGAGTAAATGGAATTTACTCCCTGCGTCTTTGTCAAACTAGTATCATAAGAAAGGGACGCGCATGGTCATGTTAGAGCCTCAGAACCTAACTTGACTTAAACACACGCAATGCCCTTGCGCACCGCTAGGGTTGGGCTGCTTACAGTAATACTATCAACGCGCGACACAGAGTGAGCGGGCGCGCACGCGACAAGCCGGCAACCTACTGCGATTAACCTATGCCATAGGTTATGCGGCGAGCGCACCTAGATTGTGGAGTGGAACCCCCCTGACTTAACCCACCCTTCCTAATAAAAAATCTCAGTGTCGAAACTTACCCCCCCGTGTTAAAAAATAAATAAATAGAAGTAAGACAAAGTAGCTGGGAGTCCCACCCAGACCGAAAAGAAAGATATGACGGATGACAGAGATAATTGTTTGAAGAATGAAAGTGTAAGAGGCATACATGCCGGAACTCATGCGCACCAAGAGAACGCATAGAAGGCTCTAACCATATTGGAGAAGACAGGGTATTTTAATAAAACTCGACTTAACCTAATAGGGATCAAAATCAAAAATAATGTACCGTTACTAAAATAGGTTGTTAATATCAGATACGTAATGGCTTTGTTACGATTTATATCGGTTTAGTAATGAAATCGTTATGAAACTGTTACAAGACTGATATCAAACAGTTTAGAGACGATATAAAGGTTTTTTATTTTGACCTATAAGTGGCTCTTACGTATAGTCGACCAATAAATTGTTAAACCACTTTTCGATCAAGGGATAAGTTTCATAAGTGGCTATGAAATTACTTGGTAAACTATACCTAATTAATTACATAGTTTAAAGGAATATTTAAAAAAAATCCTATAAATATAAGCAAACTAGCTTTCGCTCGCGACTTCATTCGCTTAGTTTTCGGGTTACATATACCACTTCTACACCTAAGGAAGGCATGTTCCCAATTTCATGGTCATATCTTCAACAGTTTAGGCTGTTAGTTTGTCTGTCAGTCAGTCAATAACGGTACTCTTTTATGTGTAGAGATTTCTTAACAATTCCTTATTGCACTCGCGAAAGATATCACGGAGTTTGGTCATGACAAGTAGCGGAATAAACCATCTATCCTTTGGTCTTTTAAAATGCCAAGTCGAGTTAATACAAATTCTCTTCACTTATTCGCAGAACAGAATTGCAATATCGACTATTCCCAGCTCTAAGTTCTCCCTTAAGAGCAAAGTTCAAGCTTTTTTCCGAAGAAAACCGTCGAAGTGTCTGAGACTGCTGAAAAATAACCACTTCGAAGTTTGTAGAGCGTGCGCGCGCAACTTTTATGCAATATACGTAAGCTTGTTGTCCAGTACGAAGCTTCAAAAGTTTGGGTAAGAACTCTTATAATGAAACGTTAAACAAATTAGGTAAATAGATAATAACTTTCTTCATATTTTTATTGAGCTCGTGAATAAGAACCACGGACAGACGAAACATGTGAAGTAATTAATAATGACTCTACTTGAAATACGCAAGTGATTTGTTTATTTCAACGGGTTAAATAATAATTTAATGTATTAGCAAACCGTATCAAAATCCGTTGCGTGGTTTAGAAGGAGAAAGCAGCCAAAGATGTGATGAGGACCGACAGGTATGATCTAGTTTTTGAAAAAAAACTTTTTTTTTTTAATTTAAAACCGCACCCTGGGCTTCCTGTTCTCAGAACATGGCTTTTTATTGCGTTCGTGCAAAAAAAAGGAAACAACGTACTGGCTCTTGCCAGCTTCTTAAGTAAAAAAGTAAGTAAGTAAGTAAGTATATCACGGCAGATGAACAAAAACAATTTTAGTTTGTTAACTTTAAAAATGATCTGTTGAAAACATTTTTACAAATAAATAAAAAACCTACTTAGTTAATTGGAGGAAAATGTAGGTAATAAAAAATGTTTCAATAAAATTCCTTTTTATGGAATAACAGTAAAAGTGTCCTTCAAATTCAAAAACATAATTCAATTGACTGCAATTGAGTAAAACAATGAAGCAAAAACTACTAAATGGCAACTTCAGCCGAGTTGGTCCGATCGATGCATATAATTCCGACAACGCAAGTTCAAGTCTAGGCCATTGACAATATTTTTATAACTGTGTTTTGCGGGTGGTAGGACCTTGTGCAAGGTCCGTCCAGATCGCTACCACCATCTTGCTCGCTAATCCTGCCGCTAAGCAGCAGTGCTTGCACTGTTGTGTTCCGGCGTGGAGAGCAAGACAGCCGGTGTAATTACTGGCACAAGAGGTATTCCATCTTAGCCGTCTAGTTTGGCAACGCATTTGCACTCTCTTTGTTTCTTTTGTTTTGTTTCTTTGTTGTTGCAGGTGTCTATAGGCGGTGGTGATCACTTACCATCAGGTGAACCACTTGCTTGTTTGCCTTCCTATGTTGTATTAAAAAAAAACTGTTGTTATGTGGCTATTTCATTTAACTAGGTATGCATATTTTATATTGTTTTACATAAGCTTTATAATAATTATGCCACGTGCAAATCACGTAGACGCCAACAGGCAGAGTAATTAAACTTGAATAGTTATGGCCCTGGACGGTGGCCAAGCATTCAGCTAATACAGGGGACTGTCCCGGACAATGATCCGGTGAATAATGGTCACCCTAGTGCGTCGGAGCAATAGTTTGATTATGCTGGTACATTCATGCCAATATATCGCACAACTAGATCAGAAGTGTAAAAAATTCAAAATTCTATGATCACAGAAGTTCCATTAAACAAAGATGGATCTACAGGATGACAATCTTTACTAATATAATTAAGAGGTAAACTTTGTTTGTTTGTATGTAGGGGGTAATCTTTAGAATTAATGAACCAATTCCGAAAATTCTTTCACTAATAGAAAGCTACACTATCCCCGGCGGACATAGGCAACTAATTCCACATGAACGAAGTCGCGGGCGTCCTCTAGTGTCTTATATTTCTTTAATATATAAAAAACACATACTTCCTTTAGCAACTTTTTAACCGACTTCAATAAATTTGGCATAGGTTGTCAATTTGGTTGTATTTTCGCCAATTGTGAACAAATTTCAATCATTCTTTTTTTAATTGAATTGGTTATACTCGAGGTTGGTCCTATTTCAATTCGGACAAAACATTCCACACTAAGGGTACAAAATTAAGGAATGAAGTTTTATTGAAATTTAAAAGATATAATATAATTATTGTCGATACGATTTTGCTATTTTTTTATGAAATAGGAATACAAACAAGGAAGTGGGTCACCTCATGGAAAGTGATCAACACCGCCTGTAGACACCCGCAACACCAAGAAGATTGCAGATGGAATACCTCTTGTGCCAGTAATTGCACCGGCTGTCTTGCTCTCCACGCCGAAACATAACAGCGCAAGCACTGCTGCTTAGCGGCAGGATTAGCGAGCAAGATGGCGGTAGCGATCCGAATGGACCTTGCACAAGGTCCTACGTCCTACCACTCGCAAAATTTGGGACAGTCGAATTATTCAAGTATTTTATTTGATACAGGTCTATACAAATAGGTACAGTAGGGGAAAGACATTCACGTACCACCTTAGAACCCTGTCGCAATGACACGAAGCGTTTAACGCCCCGCTATGTCATACAAATGTCATTCGTATGTCTCTTTGACTAGGTTCTATGGTGGTATGTGTTTCGATTTCCTTCACTGTACGATAGGTTTCACTAAAATGTTGTATTGTAACACCAAATAAAACGATATTCAGTTAACTAATTAATTCCGCCACAATATGGTTGAAAATGCAACTAATGCTTTTTGTGCTGTATATTAATGAAACAGCGACTTTGTGCGGCTTTTTTTTGGAACAACCGGTTGTTAAAATCAAATATTTTGATAAAATTTGGTCTACAGATGGTAACGGATCAGTGATTCTCTCGAGGCAGTGGTTTCCATTGGCAGCGGTGATCACCTCCCATCGTGATCAGCAGACGGTTTAATTTCCAAATTATAAATGCTTTTTCTATGTCATTTAGTTGTTGTTTTGGTTGTGGGTTCAATCCCACAAGGGGCCAATGTTTTCATGATGGCTATAAATGTTTGCTTAGTTTGGGATTAGTTCAACTAAAGTTGACCTTCAGGATAAGAACATTTATTTATTTATAATTATTCCCTTAATCCTTATGGCCCTGGAATGAACAAAATAACTAATAGCTACCTTTATTTATTTATTTAAGCTTCATTGCACAGTTTACAAAACAAATACAATTGGCGGACTTAATGCCAGTAGGCCTTCTCTACCAGTCAACCATACTATAAATAAGAAAGTAACAAACATGGGTGCACAAAAAAGAAAAGTAAAAAAAAACTGATAAACAATAAGCTACCTATCGAGTACCTACTAACTAGTATTAATAGATATACTAAACACCTTTGTATAACCTTTACCTTTTACCTTTGTATAACAAAATTTACTAGTTATTTCTACCATAAACACAAAACAAAGTTTACCTTAAAAAAATATTTGTTACCTCAAAAAACCACTGTAATAAACTAATGAGACACATAAAACGTAATGATAAGTGACAATTCCTCAAATTAACCTGTCACATCACTAATCGGTTGGTAAACATAAACATTCAACAACGACTCCGTTACCGATAATAAGTGTGAACCACTCGATAATCGATACCCAACTTAACAGTAAGTTCCCTTACTATGAGTTTACAGTGACCGTACTCGCTAGTGACGGTGTAAACGATTTGTATCGAGAATTGTACAGCGCCTCTAGCGGTAAAGATCGCTATACTTAATTTATTTTAAAACTCCTTCTAGACCACGGTGACATTTCGTCAATTTTATTGAATTTTCGTCAGACTGGGAAACTGACTTTGCTAATGATGAAAAAATTATTGAAATGCATACTTTCATTTTAATGGCGTTACATTTTCCAACATTTTAATGCTAGTATTGATGCTTTTAGTACTAGGAATACGTGTACTATGCGTGAGAGTCGATAGTATCGACGAGAGTATCGATAGTTTGCATAACAATAGGGACATCTCTAGTTACGTCAGGTTGACACCTCTCATTTTTATCACCTTAAAATAAATTAGGTATAGTATGAGTCCAACGGTGAGTTACCTATCGAAATCAAAGCGCTAGCGATTAATGGTACCATATTGGCACTGTCAGCTGTCAAAATATATATGCAGCCATAGCGTCAAAATACGTATACAACGACCTTACGTTTAGTGTCATAAAGGTGTAAAGATATTTTTGATGTCTTGGTAACGTATATATATTTATGATGCTGACCGTACCATGAGGCACAAATTTGATTAATGTCATCGAAAAATACCGCATCGACTATAGTAACATAATACGAGTTTTCGATAGCAACTCATGGTAGTGGTACAAATAGCCGCATAATCGATAATCCGTTCTTCCTTGGCTTTGTAAGTTCGGTTCAGTTCAAACATGAAGGGCTCCAAAACATTTATTTATATGAAACACTCCACCACCATTTAAGGTGGGGGTACACTGAGGCACAAAATATTTCCAGTACATAAGTATATCTTCGAGCAAAAACGACGTTTAGGTAAAAGGAGCATCCTACTATATGCCTCTCTGTTCATCGTATAGGTTGTATTCATTGGTACGTGCTGCAAGTCAAATGAGTCTGCCCCAGTGCAGAGGTAGCTTCGCTTAGTGCGCCGCGCCTTTTTGAGTCTTATTTATCCGTACTGTGACCCACTTGCTTGTTTGCCTTCCTATTTCATAAAAAAACCATTACATTTTTGTGGACTCTACTGACAAGTGTCAATGTGTGTCTTAAAGAAGTGTTCGCGCGATACGAGGCTTGTTTGGCAATAAGCTTCTTGTATTCCTGTTCCATTAGCTATTGCCTTCGACTTTATCCGCGTAGGTTTTAAACTACCTATATATTAATTTCCATCCAACCCCCTTAATGATGAAATTTCTAAAAATCATTTTTAGTGCACCTCTACATACCTGTAAATAAATATCTTTTTTACAGCTACCCGGTAAATCAATAGACTTGGCTGGGTTTTATACTAACCCCCTTATTCATAAAAAATGACAATCTTTTTAACTGACAAATGTTTAATGCCTTTCATTCGAGGGCCAACATCACAATAAATAAATATTTTAGAGACAATTAACACCAATTGACCTAGTCCCAAGGTAAGTAACTAAAGCTGCATAACATAAGACATGTTAACTAACTTGCTCGCTAATCTTGCGGCTAAGCAGCAGTGCTTGCACTGTTGTGTTCCGGCGTGGAGAGCAAAACAGCCGGTGTAATTACTGGCACAAGAGGTATTCCATCTAACCTAACCTAACCCACTTGCTCGTTCGCCTTCCTATTTCATAAAAAAAAGTTTACGAGGCGTTTATTAATAAATAGGCGAGATTTTTTTGTGTATTAATTGTATTTTCAAACATCCAGTATGCCTCAGTGCTTACTGTTTCATCAAATACACGCGTAGTGCTATGTCAAACATCGTTGTTATGACTTATGATAAACGAAAGCAAATACAGCGAAGGGCCGTAATTTGATAGCCAGCCTAATATCTTACCCTGTCTATTACTTACCTTTAGCCTCGTCTGGGTAATTTAAGTGTAAGTAATGGAATGAAAATGTACGGTTAGCTTTAGTTTTATGGGATGGTCCTTTATACGAAGAGGGTTAAGGAAGACATATATATCTCTTACGTTATTTTAACCGCGTTTAAAGGCTACAGTAAATGTGATTTGATTGATTGGTTTTCGCTATATTCCTGATCAGTACCTCCAAAGATTACCCCCTACATACAAACAAACTAACAAACAAAGTTTACCTCTTTATTATATTAGTGTAGATTGGACAGATTCTGGTTACGTCAGATTCGTAATAGAATGGACTCCGTTTTGGCATGTTTAGTTCATTTATCTACACCTATATCATAAATGCTCTATAATGCGTTCAGAAACCGTAGGCAATGACCAGCATTATAATAACCAATATTATTATGAGAATTTTTCTAATTTGTTTCTAAATTTGTTCAAATAGATTTTTAATTACATTATTTTAATGTGTACAGTCTATAGATCTTTAATAGGTACCTAGCACTAGTAACTAGTAGCGATGCAAGTCATTCTCCGATGGCTTCTGAACCCATCATAGAGTACTTATGATATGTGTGTAGATAAAGTAATGTATGCAACTGTACATAATTAGGTCTTAAAACACTCGTGTGACCCTATTATGAAACTCGCTGACGCTCGTTTCATAAAACCACACTCGTGTTTTAAGACCCCTCATTATGCAACAGTTGCATAAAATACTATTATTTAGCAGTTATTAAATTACATTATAAATTGCACAGAATGTCAAATTATACGTATTGAAATTGAGATCGTCAAAGTTATATAATTATTATAAACGAAATATCTATTCCATCCATCTACAGCCGGTGTAATTACTGGCACAAGAGGTATTCCATCTTAGCCCTCTGGGTTGGCAACGCATCTGCAATCTGTTTGGTGTTGCGGGTGTCTATAGGCGGTGGTGATCACTTACCATCAGATGACCCACTTGCTTGTTTGTCTTCTTATTTCATAAAAAAAAAATTGCTAAAGTCCCGTTAACGTCATAAATATGTGTGATAATTGCGAAAGTTTAAAACAATTTACAATGTTGGCAACCTATAGGTTGAATCAGAAGAATGTACAACCAAACACATGTAGAATAGTAAAGGTAAGGAATCGTAGAGTGGGATAGGTGAGAGAGGCGAGATGCGCACAAACACCGGCGCGGGTACGCAGCGCGTTAACGTAAATATTACAGAGGCTGGCGAATTGTGCCGGATCCAATTTTTTAGGGATCCTTAAGAGGAGTGTGAACCCAGCGATCTCCATGCAAACGGCGATAACGTTTTCCAACCTCTAAACCTTAACCTATAGCCATGATTTTTTTATATGTTATCATTTCAAACCAAGAACTAGGTTTGTATGTTTCGATTTTTTAAATATTCTTAAAAGTTTCAAAAATATTGACGCTTTTTTGTTTTGTATGTAACTCCTAAAATGCAAATATTGTCAAAACTATGAAGAATATTTAAAAAATCAAAACATAAAAACCTATTTCTAAGGCATAATGACGACATACCAAAAAATCATTGCCATAGGTTAAGGTTTAGAGGGTGGAAAACGTTACCGCCGTTTGTATGGGCAGCGCTTTTTCGGACTAGATTCACACTCCTCTTAAGAAATCAACTTATGAACTCGTGTTTCCTTGAACGTGGCCTTCCCAAGTAGCAAGAACTGGCCTAGCCTAGCCTGACGACCGGATAGCCTAGTGGTTAGTGACGCTGACTACAAAGCTTGTTTGGGTTCTGAGTTCGATTCCTGAGAGAAGCAAATTTTTGTATAATGAATACGAAATGTTTATACCTGAGCCCGGGATGTTATATGTATTTAAGTATACTTTTATCTATATAAGTATGTAAACCCCTACTAGTACCCATAACACAAGCGGCTTTAGATGCTTAATATGATGTTAATTGTCCCAAAATACTTACTTATTATTTATAAGAAAGCGCTATGAAAGCTGTATAGAGGTGATCGCCTCTTTACCAATAATCAATAAAATAATAACGTTTCTTTGGAACAGTTGACGGAGCACACTGGTGCTTGGTAGCTTCATAAGCATTTATTCTTCTCTAATCGAGAATTTGAGAACATAATGGCGGATAGAAGACCTGCTTACAGCGTCTTTCTCGAGGAGGCCAACGATCATTGTCATTTTAAATGACAGCGAAACGTGCACTTTTCGCTAGAGGGGGCAAACCATATCGACCTATTTTATTGTTAACTTTAAACATTAACTTCAAACAAAAGATAAACAATGTCAAATTTAAACTGTAGCAGATAAATGACTTTTGTTAAATTGTATTGTCATCTGAAATACAGGATTATACCAAATTTAAATACCCGGACTATGGACAATAAAAAAAACAGGCGCATTGACACCCTGCTTCTTTAGGTCGGTTAAAAATGTAAGATTTAATTACGGGCAACAATACAAGTGAAGCCAAATAAAAGTTAATAAGTAAATTTTTATTACAAGGTTTCTATGTATAACGGATAACGTCATATTAAACCAAGTGACACTCTCTTTATACATTTTTGAGGAACCCTCCAAGCAATTACTGCCGAGCGCGCCCGACCGCGCCCGACGTCGCGCGAACAAATCTCGGCGGACCGAAGTTAAATAAAGGGGTAAATGTATGCAAATGAAGCACACTTGTGAAATCGAGGTGCCCGAATCCGCGCAGTAAAACTAGCTTGCCGGGGCGTCTCCAGCGTTGCGATTCTCTAAGGCTTCGTGGCTTTCTGTCTCGCTCTGGCGTTTAAAGGTGCTAGTGCGAGCAAGCGAGACGGTTACCTCGACTTCGAGATCGTCGCTGTTCCGCTGAGAATCACCCCTTTGAAATGCCACGGTCCCTCTTAATAAGAAAAAGTTTCCGAGACCAGGCAGATGAAATTTATTAGAAACCTTTGCGATCTTCGGGAGGTATTTGTACGAATGTTTGCGAACTAGTCCAACAAAGCGGCATTAAGAGATTGTTTACAGCCAAGCATAAAAATGCGCTTTCCATACAAACTGCGGTAACGATCCATCTTCTAAACCTGAACTTACAGTCATGATTTGTTGTGTCTGCTGTTGCCAGCCTTAGAACGAGGTCATAGGTAAATACATACCAATTTTGGAAAGCTCTTATTTAAATCAGTAGTAGCTTACCTTTCACATGGCGAAACTATATGTTGAAATGTTGATAACTTACCTGAAAAAAAAAACAACTAATTAGAAAGTTTCACCAAATAAAAATTACCTACCTCCCAAGCATACATTTTATTTTTAATACAGTTACGTATAATGTACAGTTACCTACGCCCAAGACTAGGCTAAGCCTGTCTCGTGAGGTGCGGAGTTTACAGAGCACCTAGCACAAATCTGTACGACATCCGTAGCTCGCTACGTAGCTAAGTCTCACTGTAGCATCAGTTGTAGTAGTTTCTTTTTAAATCTAGCCTAGTTGGACAGAGACGCACTGAGTTACGTAGCAGTTACGGCGCGTCGAAAAGGTTCGTGCTAGGTGCGCTGTACGACCCTCCGTAACCGGCTACATGGCTGTAGCTTGGACCGTCTCTTTGTAACTAGCCCAGTAGGACAGAGACGCACTAAGTTACGTACCAGTTGCGGCGCGTCGAAAAGGTTCATCCTAGGTGCGCTGTACGACCCTCCGTAATCGGCTACGTGGCTGTAGCTTACAGCGTCTCTTTGTAAAGGGCCATTTAGATAAAGCGAGTTCTAGTATGCGAGTTGCGATACATTGCGCGGCTGGTTACATCGATCGGTCACATCATACCTCGGTAGCCCGCAATGTCATGCAACTCGCACTGAGCTATACGTAGCCAGTTACGGCGTGTCGTATAGATGTGTGCTCGGTACTGTAATGATTATTAGATAACTTCACAGCCTCTTTCATGACTGGCCACAAGAACGATAGATTTAGATTTTTAAAAGAAAAGACCTTTATTTTGTCATGTATTTTGGATTAACGTTTAAAGATTAAAATAAATTATAAAAATCCTTGAGTTGTACTTTAATAATTAAGTGCCCTAGGGACCTGACGTCCCTATAGTACACACCTATTTATCGTCTAAAATGTCCTACGCCCCATAAAAAAACCCCTTAAAAATCTCACCTCCCTCTTTCCCTTAAAAAAAATATATCATAAATTGTGCGACATATTTTATATTAGAAAAGAACGGAGAGTCAAACTGAATGTGTAAAAGTGTAAAGTCCTGAGTCAGCAATCACCAATTAAGAAAAAAAAGATGAAAATTGATGACCACGGCACACCTGATTATTGACCTAAATATTTTTTCCACGCCAATAAGTGCGAATGCCGCTATGTGGGTCACACGTAGCAATATTAAGACGACACCGGCTAACTCACAAATAACTGACATCTGGGTCACTCACCCGACATACTACAGTGACGTATAGCCGACCTCCGCCGGCTTTAGAGGTCAGATGTACCAGCGGACTATGGGAAGGTGCTTTTTATCCGGTAGCCTAACAATTTTATGATGATATACAGCACTTAATGTTACAAAAAGAACACTATAAAATATGGTTTTGTAATAAGCAACGTTAACGTAACCACCCTCGAAACATACTCCATTCCAGGTGGAATGTTCTAGGTTGACAACCACTGTAATACAAAATGAAGGCCTGTGGCCCGTTTCACGAAGCTACAAGTTACAATTTTACAAGTCTAAACCGGCAACATTGGTCATTATGCCCATTGCCATTGGTCATTCATTATTGACCAATGTTGCCGGTTTAGACTTGTAAAATTGTAACTTGTAGCTTCGTGAAACGGGCCACAGGTAGGTAGCTAGCCTCCATTTTGTATTACAGTGGTTGTCAACCTTACCAGTACCAGAGTACTACATTGATTTGTTTATTAATTATTTATTAGCTTAAACCGAAAATAAATTCGTGCAGGATCGTGACTAAAGAAAACAAGGATACTCGTAACACGAATCAGTTCGATAAACATACAATATAATATGTATAAACTTACACAAATTCTTGGTGCTAAATGTATACGTATAGTCGACCAAGTAATTGCTTGACCACTTTTGAACCTTAACCATTTGTAATACCGCCGAAAAATGGTCAAGCAATTTCTTGGCGACTATACATACATACAAAATTAAAGGTACGTAGCACAGAAACACGATGCAGATACTAAATCTCACATCTCTGAAAAGTGCTTGCGCAACATGCGCTTGAAGAAAGACGTTCTCTTTGATTTGATTGTGCTGTTATTAGAAAGCTTATTATGTAAGGTTCAAGAATCATAAATCGTGTTTCGAGTTCAAATTCAGATAAAGGCAAACATTTGTATGTATGTATGGTGAATATGAATGTTCATCTATACATATAAGAATGTATACATCCGTTGTCTAGTGTCCTTAACTCAAGCAGCTTTAGTAGCTTAATTTCGGACTAGTTAGGTCAATTGGTGAACTTTATTTTTATGAATTAGGAAGGCAAACAAGCAAGTGGGTCACCTGATGGTAAGTAATCACTACCGCCTATAGACACCCACAACACCAAAGAGATTGCAGATGCGTTGCTAACCCAGAAGGCTAAGAGGGAATACCTCTTGTGCCAGTAATTACAGCGGCTGTCTTGCTCTCCACGCCGGAAAACAACAGGGCAAGCACTGCTGCTTAGCGGCAGGATTAGCAAGCAAGATGGTGGTAGCGATCCGGACGGACCTTGCACAAGGCCCTACCACGCGCACAATTGTCACTTCTTAATCCTAGAAAGGTCTTTAATTTCATGCAATACCATACCAATAAGGGCTTAATAAAGGTTATTTATTTATAGAACGTTTACCGATACCTACATTCCCTTCATATTCCTAAGCTCGTTCAATCAATACCCGCACGATTAACTAAACACGGTAAACAACCATTTAATTTCAGTCTCTAATATTTGCGCGCCCTGCCAATAATTATGCGGAGCCTTCAACGTTTCGCTACCTAATCGGGTTTTTGCCAATTTTACTTAAGGCGGCTTGGTTTTTTATTCAGTGAAGACTTTAGACTTTGCCTTTTTATATATCAGCGGTTCTCAAACTTTTTTTAGATGGAACCTATTTGACGGTACCCTTAAATAAAAAAGAAAAAACAGAATTGAACTAACGTCCAGAGAGACGTGTATTTCAGATTTTTTTTATCAGTGTTCACGCGGAGCCCCCGCAGAGGCTTTGTGGAGCCCAAGGGCTCCGCAGAGCACACTTTGACTATGGCTGTTATAAATTAACCCCGTTATTCATAAACGTTGCGTAAACCTATATTAGTAACACGTGTTATGTATTTATATGTCATTGTGACGTTAACTCAAATGAAAGGGACAAAACATTTGTTAGCTTAAAAATGTTAGCTTAAGAGGAAACACAAGGGCCGTTTTTCCATACAAACGTCGTCCCCTGTTTCCTCTCTGGATAATGCCAATAGAGCAATATTATTTTTCCAAAAAATCGATGGCCACTATTATGCATGTCCCTATGTTTTCCTTTTTTCAATAAATTAATTATTAAAAGAGATATGAACATTCAAAAACTTAAAAAAATGGCCAGATTTTCGGCTGCTTTCATACATTCAGAAAACAAATTTTACTAGATTATTTAAAAAAGGAAAAAAATAGGAACACTGCCAAAGCCTTTCTTTAATTTTTAATGAAAAAAGTAGTTAAATCGGTTAAGTTTCGGAGAAGGAATCAGGGGTCTACGAATCGTTGATTTTGTGTTCTTTAAATAGGTATTTTCAGTCCAAGCTGCAGCTGTCTCTATTGCGCTCTGCGGGGGGGGGGGGGGGGAGGCGTGATAGATGGAGGCAACAATAGATTTTACAAATACCTATTTTTCAATTCTCTAGGCCTTGAGGTTTCCTCTTAAGATTGTAACTTTTTATGAATAAGAGGGCAAGTCTTTATTGACAGTGAATAAAGAGAAATCGAGTAAAAAAATCGCCTAATCTTTACACAGTATAAATCAATGTTGCTATCCGTTCCTCTCTGTCCTCATATCTTCGGCCGCTTACTCCTAATGAATCACGCAACGGATCTTGACACGTTTTCACTGTCATTTAAACAATTTTAAGTAGTAAATTAATTAATTAATTAATTTTAAGTAGTAGTAATTTTAAGTAGTAGTATTCGGATAAATCGTCGGACATTGTGAGCATTGTGTGTCGGTGTAGTGATATGCCGGTGGAAAATAAACAAGACAAAGTGCGGGTAGTTCGTAAAACTCGCGCGGCTAAACAGAAGTAATACCCTCCACTTCAGTCTACTCGTGACCACGGCCATTGAAACACGGCCGAAACGTCGAGGTAAATCAACAATATATTTTTATCGCGCTAAAGTCCCGATAATGTTATAAATATTTTAAGTAGTACCCGAATAATGCGGTTCGTCAATGACTGAGAGATCCGGTGGTACACTTAGGCGTTTCCACCAGAGACGTGCGAGGATGCGTAGCGAGGGATGTGTTCGTAAAGAACCAATGAGCCGATTCCACCAGAGCTGTGCTGACCGAGGCGAGGTAAATTAAGCGATTCTATTGGTTCTTACAAACACATTCCTCGCTACGCATCCTCGCACATCTCTGGAGGAAAAGCAGCCTTAGTCGCCTTTAAACTGTGGTCATAACTTCCATCAGGTGATGCTTGTTTGTTTGCCCCTCTTTTCTATAAAGTTAAATAAATACAGACAGTTTTAAATATATACTGCCTGTGACAATAAACCGTATCAGCCCTATGACTGGCCAAGTTTAGTTTATCTACTGTGCCCCTTTCTTGTAACACTAGTTAGACAGAGACGCAAGGAGGGATAAGCTAAACTTGGGCCGTCATGTTAGGGTCGCAGTCGTGTTGTCTAGAACATCATTTCTCAACCAAGGGTCGGGTTCGTCACCTGGTAAGAATGAGGTCAAAGCCAAACCCGTCTTTAATAGCATTCATACCAAATAATTAATAGACTTGGGCGTCAGTTTGCGGAGGTCCATATCGACAAACTGGAACAAATTACCTTGGTACTCCGCGAAACCAATGCTGTGCACGTACAAAACGGCTGTGTCTGTTCAACTTTGACCTGACTTTGTTTATGTATGTCAACATAAACAGCGTTGAGCTATAGCCTAATATCCTCAGAAAATAGGTGGTATTACTCATCTCGATAGACGCTAGATTCCCGAAGGATTACGGTAAAGAATATCCCACGCGTTCAAACTACGCAAGTTTGTAAAAAATACTCGCCGCACCTACGTTGTCAACAATATTAATCCATCCCACCTCCGACCTTGGAAGGCTTTTAGAGTAGTTTAGTATAAGTACCGCCGGCTCGATATTACGGTCCCTTGTTAGTCGCGGGCCATATCTGTCAATCCTTAATAACAGCCCGGCAGATAGTCCGAGCGTCGGGACAAGTGACAAGCGCCGAGTAGTACACAGCTCAGAAACGCAATCTTTTTTTATACAATTACGAAGGCAAACGACCAAGTCACTTGATAGTAAGCGCCCACAGCCCATAGATACCCGCAATATCAAGGATATTGCCGATGTTTTTAATATAAAACTACCGTGAGGCTCGGACATATTAATATATCGAGAAATGCCCGACATGTTTCGGACCAGTCCGAAGTCAGTGTTTCTCGACTTAAAAATACGTGAGTGATCCGTTTTATTAATATATTGCAGATGCGTTGCCAACCCAGAGAGCTAAGATAGAATACCTTTTGAGCCAGTAATATCACAGCCTGTCTTGCTCTCTACGCCTGAACATAACGGTGCAAGCACTGCTGCTTAGCAGCTGACACCCCACACTATAGGGTAGACGAGAAAAGTAACATCCCCACTTTACGTGTAGGGGAGGTAACTCAAAAAAATTTTTTTTTTTGATTTTGTTTTACCACTTTGTTAGCGTGACTAATATGCCAAATTACAGCTTTCTAGTACTAAAAGTTTCTGAGCTAAGCTGCGGCCGTACAGACGGACGGGCATGGCGAAACTATAAGGTTTCCTTATTGTTGACTGCGGAACCCTAAAAACCGGTAAAAAAACACGAGCATAACCGCTCATCTCTCCTTCCAAACACCACACCAGCAGTACGTTGCTCCGGTTGTTCCCAGTTTACATATATCGGACGTAGCCCGTGCCTAATAGCCGGGTAATTTGTTGTCTGCCGGCTCCGGCCTGATTCCCGGTTGCCCGGTTATACCCGGTTATGCCCGGCCCGGCGCCCGGCCATCGGCCTACAAGCCCTGAACGATGTATATCTTACGGGATATATTTAGAAGCATGAATTATTAAAGCGCTCGGTTGCCTCCTAGATTGTATCAGGTTATGGTTTCAGGATTTCAGGCTACAGCGTGCATTTTGGAGCATTTTGATTTTGAGTACTGAAAAAATATAGTAAATCAAAAACGGCTGCTTTGTTAAAAAGGAGTTTATTATAAACATTATAAGGAACAGTTAGTTTTATTTACTGATCTCTATTAAGCTTCCTCTCTTATCTACATTATTCATTATTAAGCTCACGTTCGAAAAACCTGCAATAGTGTAAACGTCACTGAAAGCTATTGGCATTAAATGTACAGTCAAGGAAATTGAAACTCGTACCACCGTAGAACCTAGTCGAAGAGTCATACGCATGACATTTGTATGACATAGCCTGGCGTTTAACGCGTCGCGTCATTGCGATAGGGTTCTAAGGTGGTACGTGAATATATTTCCCCTACTGTACCGGTTATTGGCACCTAGTTTTGAAGAATTAGATTAGATTTATTGATTTAAAAAAGCATTACAGTATAGTTTAGGCATAGTAAATTATACGACTGAATGTTAAGATCGACAAATTAAATAAAACAATCCCAGATTAATATTTAAAACAAGATAGCAATAGTATAAATTGTCAAATTATAGCAATAAAAATAATTAAAATGGCACGCAAAACTCAAAATAATTAGTAATTTAAACAACTATCATGTTCGAGTCATTAAAAAAATATTAAGTCAATAAGGCTGACCAAAATACAACATGTTCAATTGAAAAATATTTAAATATAATTTTGTGCATTGGTTATAAATTTTTTTGTTACTGTAACAAAAAAATTAATAACCAATATACAAAATTATTAAATAAAAATTCATCTCATTGTATTCTTTAACAGAATAATAAGCCTTATCTAATGAAATATTTTTTAATCGGCGCTCAAAAGTTGACTATCATTGTCACCACTACGTATTATTATTACATTGGATTGGAATAAGATAAAAGGCTAGGGATAAGCCCATTATTTGAGGGGTGCCGACAATAAAGTGTTTATCTATTCAAATAACAACATTATACCTTTAGAAGTTTTTAAAATCAATACACCAACCACACAACACACATGACGACATTTTGTACGTCGACGACAAAAAAATCGGAATCGGAAATCCTCCGAGGTAAAAATTGTCGCGTCTGTAGTAGGCTTTCGAGGCGTCGAGTGGATTGGATATGCAAATGCGAGGTGGCACTCGCGCCAAGAGCCCTTACCTCGCGATAATATTATCTTTAAAATTCTTCCGAGGCGACTATTGTCGGGGAGGTTTAGTAGAACTTCGATGTACTGTGTACCTTGTGGGAGTATTTTTAAGTCTTATGTAGGTATGTTGCTGAGGCAAGCCGCAACGCTGCTTGTGAGTGAGGTACTCATCGCACACACTTTTACGACAAGAATGCTAGCAGCATCCAGTGTGTGGTGTTGACGGTGTTTATCTTATTCGATTCCATTATTTTGCGCATTTGTCTAACAAAACTTCATTATTTTTCTAAAAGGTAAATTAAATGGTGTAATTGCGGACGAAGGGTAATTTAAAATAGTTTCAATTACCTAGTAGTTAAAAGGCAAGGCTGTAAAAAAATATATTTTAGACGTAGTCTGACCACTACTGCGATAACTTTTAAACATTATTTGGAAACATATAAACCGGTAATTTGATTTTTTCGGGAGCACCCCTTACCTTATGCTAACGTCCAATCCGAAACTGAGAAAATATGGTCCGAGCAAATTCGGAACGAAGCCGAATAAATTGGATTTAATGCGGTGCGGAAGCACCCGCAATAATAGTGGCCACTAGTAGCACTACTTAGGATCGTATATTTTCAGATTCGGATCGGACGCGGTTCGTAACCGCTCCGGGTCTGAACTTAATTTAAGCTACGGTAAATATTTTTCTATTCAAACCCGGACCAATCTCGCTTAGCAACCGCGTTTATTTGGCCATGAACTGGCATAAAAGTGCGGGTCATTCAAATTCACCCGGCGCGCCGCGCGCACCGGCAATTGTTTATCCGGCGAATTGACGGCTTTTGACTTAACCGGGAGTTAGGTCGCCCGCACACTATAGACTAGGGAAGACTAAAGCTAAAGGCCTTTTAAGTTTTACGTTTACTTAGGCTTGTCGATAAAGATCGTTCTCAACTACAGCGGCGCGGCGTACTCATAATCGCATTTCACATTTCGCTTCTATAGTAATGAAATGTAGGGGTAACAAACTACAAGCCTTAAACGTCAGTCAAGGTTTTTAAATGCTTGTTTCAGTTAAGTATCTTAATATTAGCAAAGCTGATTCTCGAATTTACTTAATCCTAATTGAAGTCGTAAGTTTACAAAATTCATTTGCTGAAATAAATACAAATAATCTAGTTAAGGGCAGGACTCTATACCTACTAGAAAAATTGCTAAAATGGGACGCCAGACTAGTCCGTCGCAGCATGCACCCAGAAAGCCTCTGAACGGCCAGCGGCGACGAGGCAGACCAAGGGATGTGGGGATGACTTGAGAGTGTTTGCTGAAAATTCAGCCCCGGATCTAGGATTTTTTCAAACCGTCGGGGCAATTAATAGTGGCGCCCCCTCTTTCCAGCAGGATTCCACTAAAATAATATTATGTCATGAGTTTAGCGCCCCCTGAAACTGCCGCCCAGGGCAGGTATCCCGGTTTGCCCCTCCCCCCCTTACATACGGGCCTGTAAAGACACACATGGATAGTAGTCAATATAGACGCCTTGGCCCAGCAGTTGAATATAAATTATTTAATCTCCTTTTCCCATTGAATTGAATATGTCCGTGCGCGGCCGACTTGCCCGGAGGTATTCCCGCCACGTCCGCCTGAGATTAGCCCGTAAAGACGCGACGTGGTCTCCTGCCTAATTATAATTCGCTAATTGCCACCGACCGCTGCTGCCATTTGCTAATGCCACGTTGTGACCTTAACAAGATGGCAATCACTGGCACAAGAGGTATTCCATGTTAGCCCTCTGGGTTGGCAACTAACATGAGAGGTTCTCAATTCGTCGGGACCTTTATCATTGAGTGTATGGATTACTTTTCATTTTTTTATTAGATGTTTAATGTATTTCTCTGTCTTTCTTTTTTTAAGACTTATGTCATTGTTATTTTCTTCAGTGGTCGTTAAGAAATGTCCTGAATTTACGAGGTAAACCACTTTTAGGCACCTAAAGTCAGAAGCAACTCGTTAAGAAAGGGTCCCTCCTGATTTAAGGCGTAATTTATGGCGACTCGATTTTTACGTTCTTTAATTAAACGGATATAAGATTTACGTTGAATTTGGAGGAACTTGGAAAATAAGGTTTAACCTTTTGACTGTGAATTTGAATCTTCGGCGCGCGCTTAGAAAGAAAGGTACAAACAGCAACAAAGTTAATAGTCAGTTATTTGTGTGGTTGACTGTACGCTTGCTCTGTCCAAGGCAAGACTCCATTGATGTTTATCTTAAAACTTATCAAGGGAGTTCCACTCCGCACTGTAGGTACGCCTAACCGCCTTGCCTATAGTGTAGGAAAATCGCAGTAGGTTGTCGACTCAAGGCGCGTACGCTCGCTCGTTCTCGCTGTGTCAGTGTAATTGAACACGAATACAGCGCAACCCTACCGTGTTGCGGAAGTTACGGGGGGAAGGCAGAGGCGGGCGGTGCGTTCCTTTCGACGTGAACCGCCTGGCGAATGTGTATGAAGTAATACTAACTTTTGCTCGTGTTAATAAAGTTGGAATTTGTTTAAATTAGTTGAAAACGAGAAGTTTCTGTACATACGTTAGTACTATTATTATGCTTGTGGTCACTGCAAAATGACCTGAAAGCAACTTCAAAAGTTTCTCATGGACCGCAAAAACGCGCAATGTTTGGCAGGCTCAATTCGTAATAGCAAGGCTCGGTCTACCGAGGTTGCAAGGTAGAGTCCTACCAAATGAACAAAACTTTTCTTTGAGTAGTATGGGTAAATAGAATAATAGTTTCAAAATTACCAATTATGCAAACTATAGCTTCCAATATTCTATGGTAGCCGGAAAGAAATGAAGTAACATCAGTGAAAAAAAATGGGCACAAATGACTGGCAGGCGAGCGAAGGCTCCGCGTCGCAAATCAAGTCACAGTAAATTAGTATGGAGTTAGGAAGTAGACCGCAATCGACGGAAATAGCCGAAGATAGCATCAGGGGCTTCGGACGTCTTCGGTCCAATGCGAAGGCGAGAGCGTGGACACCGATGTGTATCAGCTCAGTCAATAACAGATATCATCAGCTAGCAACAAGTATCAAATTAAGCAACCACCAATCGGAACACAGCTTTACAACCGCAAGCTAAGGTTCAGAATACGTTTTAACGTGTCCAGCTTCTAAAACATTCAATTTTGAACTGAGTGTAGGAGCGAGAAGGCACCGATTCCATTTTTCGCCTTTGGCCAATCAATCGAACGTTTATTCGCGGAAATAGTAATTACTCTTCAACTTGTTATTTTCATTAAAATGGCTTTTTTAATCAAGATTTTTTGAACGCGGCCGTTAAGGTGAATCCCGGGTCGTTTTCGCTATTTAAATTATCGGAAGGGCGTTGATTGCGATCATTTTTCTTTGAACATTGACAATTACAGGCGCAGGGCTGGCGATAGCCGATTTTACTTGCATTTACGTTACATTTTTATTACTACTTACATGACACATTGTGACACTATTTTATTTACTTATGTATTTTTTCTAGTATTGTGACGTTATTTAGTATTTAGTATAGTAAGGTTTTTTTTATGAAACTGTTTTATTATTACAGGTTTTAACGATCATAATACTAGTTCGTACAAATTGACATCATTGTAATTGTAATGTAATTTAATGTTATGAAATAATTAAATTTAAATCGGTCGAGATAGAATTCAATAATTAATTTAAAAATAAATTTAATCGCCTGCGTTCTATCATTTCCAAAGTAAAGATCAAAATCACATAACACGATCTATCTAACTGCCAAATTTCACCTGAACCCGTTAATTCATGATTGAGGATCAAGCATCGAAACATAATTATTTTCGCACTTTTTATTACTAGCGACCTGCCGCGACTTCGCACAGCTAAAATTAGGATTTTATGTCCATAAAAAAGTTCTGTAAAAAATCTCTAAATGACAGTGAAAACCTTATCAAAATCCGTTGCGTGGTTTAGAAAGCGTAAACGGCTGAAAATAAGATGAGAACAGATAGACACGGATAGTGACTTTGCTTCATACTATGTAAAGATGTAAGTCGTCTACAAGACTGCTTAGCTTGGCACCAGGTCTATGCGTGTTAATTGTCGCAAAATATTTTTATTTATTTATTTATATGACAAACGATTTATTTTCTTCTACGCCCCGGCATCCTACTTTTTCGTAGTAAGACGAACGGAAATTCCTTTCGTCTGACATTTTTAATCTTACAACCGAGTCTTCGGGCATTATTTCAATCTTTATTTAAGAGAATTCATGACGAAAGGTGAGCACTGACAAATAAATAAAAATATCTTGATTTGTTGATATTGACCTCCATAAAATAACAGTCTTCATTTTATTGTCAATAATTAGCTAATTATTATCATTTATCATCATATCACATTATATCACTTTGTAAAGCTGTTTAATATTTACTTAATTGTTGACCTAACACAGCCCTGGTAGTGAAATATTGTAAGGGTGGGAATGAAATAAACTGAAAAACCCGAAAGAAAGACGGCAATTCAGCAAAGGCTTCGGAATCATACTACCTATTTGTCAAGATTCTTTCTCGCTTAAACGAACGGAAATAAGCACTCTTGAATTTAAATTAAATGCAGACATTAAGCGGGGACATGATGTAGAGAAATTTGAGGATTTTTGTGCGAGAGCGGATGAGTGTGGGTATTAGTGAGTCAAAATCAAAAACAATGTCCATTTTCTGGAAAAGGTAAGTAAACTGGCATGCATCACGTCTTACAACGATTTTTTTTTATAAAATGGGAAGGCAAATAAGCAAATGGGTCAACTAATGGTGATGGGATTACCAAGCTACCATGTCACGCCGGTATTTTGTGAAAAAGTGGCACTGCCCAGGTCGTGCCGGTCTATTCGTACCAGTAATTGCCTACAGTGTAGTTCTGTGTGACATTCCGAAGGGCTAACAAACCAACATTCTCATACTCTCCTTTCGAGGATATTTTAATGAATAGATACCACAAAACGCTTGAAAAGTTACAGCCAGTTACTGATTGAAGTTCGAATGGACCGGCCTGAGCGGGATAGTACCGCACTCTCACAAAATAGCGTAGCAGTAACTTGCTACAGCGTTTCGTACGGTCAGTAAGGGATGCGGAGGCCTACAGGGACGTCTAAAAGTGAGCAAAGTATCAGCCAATCTTATGGGATCTCTAGAATATTGATTGATTTCCATCAAGTGACCATCATGCTAGTTTTCCTCCTTTTTCTATAAATAAAAATAACCTAGACGCGATACTCACAAAGCAAGTGCCCAGTTCATGTCAATGGGCCACAAAGATGTTTGTTAAAGTCCACCAGCACGCTAGGTGATTTTTAATGGCGTTTTCATTATGACCCCAGCGGGGGTTCCCTGGTTCAATATCCCCGGATATTATTTATGGTGTTTTAGGGCACTTATACTAAGTTATCTTTGTTTACTAGTTGGATAACGATCAAGAACGATATGGAGCTTTATAAGTATCGAATATACGGGAAAATCGTAAGCGTTTATTTATAGTACACCAAGAAATTTCTTGACCACTTTTCGTTCAAAAGTGGTCAAGCAATTACTTGGTCGACTATACATTATGTAACTAGCTTTTCGCGTAAATTAGAGGCAACTGCTCTACCTGTGGACAGCTGTACAGTAGGGGAAATATATTCACGTACCACCTTAGAACCCTATCGCAATGACGCGACGCGTTAAGCGCCGGCTATGTCATACAAATGTCATGCGTATGTCTCTTCGACTAGGTTCTACGGTGGTACGTGTTTCAATTTCCTTGACTGTACCTGTGGTGCCTCTCTGAATCTTAAAGCTATATTCGCTTATCGTTGGAGCAATCGACATGCTTCTCTATTCGATGCCTTCTCTTTGTCCTCTAAAGGCAGGGAATAGAGAAACACGGGGAGTTTAAATATCAAACGGCTTTCAAACTTCTATATCGCTGCGCTTTTTATTTTTATTCCGTTAGTTGGAATAAGTGAATGGGAATCTAGGCCGTTGAGGCGGCTCGGTCTGGGATCGTTCGAGTCTCTTTGTTTTATCTGTGCAGTTTTTTTTCTACACGCATATGTTATTTTAAAAAATCCTCGTATTAACTGACTCGATTATTAGAATATCTCTAATCTATATAAAGTCAGTTTACTGTATATGTATAGGGGCAGTCGGCCAGTCAAAATAACACACAGTTAACCTGTTGGGCATTGCTCGTCGTAAAAATACGCGAGTGATCCGTTTTATTAATATACACAGTTAATAACCTATTTACCAATGCTTTATTTGATTGAATGAAAACGTAACAAGAATTTTCCTGCTTTAAAACACGCATCCAAGTTGAAAAATTAAATTATTTTTTGATTATTATCTTCATAATTTCAGCACACAGAACACAACACATGCTGCTAGACATAGGCTCCTCCTAAGGCGCGCCACAAAACCCTGTTTTTACGCATCCAGTCACTTCCTGTCTGCCCGTATAGGTCGTCCAGGCTTCTGGCTAGTCTTCTATCTATCTATCTATCTATCTATCTATCTATATAAATAAAAATGAATTGTTGTTCGTTAGTCTGATTAAAACTCGAGAACGGCTGGGCCGATTGAGCTGATTTTGGTTTTAAAATGTTTGTCGTAGTCCAGGGTAGGTCTAAACGGTGAGCAAATATGCCTCCAATAATTAGGCGGTGCGAAGTTCGCCGGGTCAGCTAGTTTTGAAATATTTATATCACTAAGCAAATATCAGTGGTGTGTTTTTTGTCATTCGAACTCTTAACAATCGCCAGCCGCGCGCCAATCAGTGCCGGCTAAAATATACGCTCGCGTATTTGATTAGCCCACGGCTGGCAAATGTCGAGGGCTCGAAAGTGAAAAATCGACCCGCTGGTCATCACAGCCAACAGGTTGACTGCCTAATTTCTACCAAAATCACTTTTTCGCTTTTTATAAAACAACTCAGTTTGTTATTTAATCTTTTTTAGTTAATTTAACTTTCATGGTTTGAACAAATATCAAAATTAAGTAACCTATGTTAAAAAAGTCATTTTTGTAAAATTGGACATCCGACCTTTGCCTCTGCTGTCCAGGTATGTTTCGTATAAAATGGGACGATATTTCCGGATGAAAGCTGCTGCATCCCTGTGACGTCACTGAGAGTGAACTGGTGAATGAGTCGCGTAATTACATTCGCTGCAAGTTCCATTCATTCATTCAGTTCATTATGAGGAATTCGGTCGGTGAGAGGTCATTTGGTTGAGGATGTTTCTGTTTCTCTTTCTATATTTTTAAGGGCGTATTTAAATTAAATAAAAGATTAAAAAGCAATGCCAGTTGTTTCCCTTGTTAATCGTGAATGATAAAACAAAAAAAAAACACTTAAATATAGTTCACGTTGAAACTATCGACGCATTTGTTTTTAAGAAAGAAAAAAAGACTAAAAGAAATTGAAAATTGTGTTGAACAGCAAAAATTCAATTAATTATCAAGTTGAATCTGGATTTTTGTAACGCAACCTTTGGCTTCCGCCCGGGTTCTGAATTAATTTGATTATTGCCGAATAGAGACACTTGTCGTTAAAACTAATTTACAAACCTGACATGTCACAGCGACAAACTAATATTAAAACTAACAACAGTTGTTGTTAAATCATAGTTGTTAAACAGCCATGTGAATGTTTTAAACAGTTCATAAAAGCTAACATCAAGGCATTATGCGAGTGAAGTGGGACACACACAGACCCACACACTCACACATCTTTGTTCACGAACCTGACCTGCAGCGGAATAACGAGGCGTGTTTAAATCCAATCGATTTTTGCTAATGTACCGTATTCAGTTATTTTACAAGAATATGGCTATTTAAATTTAGAACAGACGATAGTATCGATAAAGACTTATTTATTGGAAATAACCCTTGAAGATAAGATCAGTTTAATTTTATTGGGGAAGAGATCCCATCAAGGGATAGGTTCAGTTTTGTACATCGTTGTGTCTCTTTTTATCATTTATGTTTTTGTAGAATAAATAATAATTTACCTGATCACTATAAACAATGAAACTTTGTATTTGTGTTTACGTTAATATTAAACATTCATACAAATAAACGGCAGTCAGAAGTTAATATCTGATAATAAACTTGGTGTCCTTAAAGGTAAATTGCATTCCAAAATTACTATAGTTAGAAGCAAATTAGTGAAAAATAAAACTTTTGTAATTTTTTTGCTTTATAAACTGCCATTGCAACACAAAGTATTGACCTAATACTTAAAATAGTTTCCTAGCTGAAATTGTACACACATTGGCCCGACGATACGACGCGACAATGTCACGGGGCGTTTGGCAAAAAATGCTCGCGGCCGTCCGCTGCCCGCAATACCATTACATTCTACGACGTATATCTTTTCAGAAAACAGTTCCAAATAAGAAATTTCCAACGGAACAAACGCGAACTAAACCCGGAGTTCACAATGTAATAAATGATACGAATCAGTCAAGCAGAAACGAGCTACGATCAAATCGATTCTGTATCGTCAATGAGTCGCTTTGTTTTCGCGCAAGTTATAGGGCGGTCGGCGACCTACAAAACGCCTGATTATTGCGTAACATGCACAGAAATAGTATCAATGGGTTACCTGTGGCGTAGGCTGGCTCGAGGTCGTCCTCGTCGTCGGTGTGGTGCCTGCTCGAGGCGTGCGAGTGCGAGTGGTGCGGGACGCCCACGTGCACGGGCTGGATCGGCTGCTCGTAGTGCTTGTGGTGGTCCACGTACACGCGGTGGTGGTGCGGGCAGGGCGTCGGCGGCAAGTAATCAGCGAGGGTGCCACCGCGGGTCAGCGTCGAACCGGCGCTCAGAGTCCCACCGCCCCCGCACGACGCCAGCGCACTCCGCACAGACCCCAAATCCAGCGATGGCCGCCGCGACAACTCCCCGTAACTCTCCCCAAACAACGCACTCGCAGGCACCGCGTGCCGCACTTCATGGTGGTGGGAATGCCCCCCGTTCGATGAGGAATGCGGCGAGGCCGAGTGGTCCCGGCTGTCGCGCGACGTCGATGCCGTGTGGATGATGCTCTCGTCGTGTGACTCCATGACCTCTCGCGCCGTCGGTGGGTTGGGGTGCGCGTGCACCGCGGACGTGCCCGCGCGCCGCGGGGAGCGCCCGCGGTCCGGCAGCACCGACGACGCCGACCAATACCCCCACGCCATAGTTACACAAATGTACAATCACTGGCAATCCATAAACACTCAAGGGAAGACTGGCTGAACCTGAGGGAGTGACGTGGAGTGGGTTGTAGTGTGTCGCAACTTAATCCCAGCCGCGGCCGGCAGCTCGCGGGCGGCGGGGCGGCGACAATTGTGTAAAGGAACCTAATCTCCTTTGACTGCGACGCCCCGGGCGGAGGCAAAGATCCGTGACCGCACTCCGCGGTACGCTCACGTGATACGAGCAAAAATATTTTGTTAAGAGCTTTTTGTTGCTTCGACTCTGCAAACGAGCGCTTATTCTTACGTATTTAGCCCAGTGAGTTTCATCTCATATCTCATTGCGCCGATAGGATCGAGCGGTGACGACGCGTCGTTTTGCTAATTCGGGTTTATTCGGGAGGATTCGAGGCCAGTCGGGCGGCAGTAAATGAGATGGAAACTTGGCTGATATATAGCGATAAATAGCGGCAGTCAGCCAAAGAGAAGTTTATGCGATGCATGCCGAGCCGTTGGACAAATGTGGACCGAGCGAGCGCATACATTACCGAACAAACGTACTTGAATGGAAGGCATTAATCTTCTGTTGGAAGGATCCGTGCTAGTCTAGCCTTCTGTGAGTATTTTGCACGTGGGTAACAAGATTATAACAGCGACATAAAAATATAATTAACTTCCACATGACATGAGCAATGGAAATTAACCTCGTTTAGACTAAACCCCGAAATCGGGGAAAAACCGGAATGAGGCATTACAAATTGTTATGTTGGGGTGGGAGAATTATTTCCTTCGTGACAACGATTGGGCAATGAGGCGGAAGCCACGATACTGACAGAAGCACGCACTTGTGCCAAATCATCGGGCTGAGGGTTTTAAGTAGGTACGATTACATTGAAAGTGATTAATTAAATAAATGTGTGATGTTATCAGCACCGGTTTTAACCGGTTATTTCGTAGAGAAAATAACTGGGTTTGCATTCCCTAATCAGCACGCAATTGAAAGTGATTTCATTTAATTCCGAGAAAAACTAAAATAACCGATCACCGTTTTACCGATCAGGTGCGAGAGCAAAAAATTGCAACAGCTATCACTTAAGAAGTAAATGGTATTGTACTTTGTATGTATCTAAGATCTCAAAGACCGCCTTTGAACGCTAATCGCCCGCTGCCTCCGTGGCTTCTTAAAGGTGGTGGGATAGTTTTTGGCCCCTTAAGAGACTTAAGAGGATTTACTACTAAGAGAACAACAGTGCGCCGGGCTACCGGTACGCAGATCTTATTATTTTCAAAGGTCAAATTGTCATTTTGGGCAAAAACGTTTTCCTTCCCCAAAACTAGAAAGTGATACAATTTGGTTGGCATTACCTAAACAACTGAATAGAGATTGAATTAACACTGAAATGACTTTATTTAAAATAAGGAACTAGATTTAACCGGCTGTTACCTTTTAAAAGTGTCTAATTTTTTGTTTTTGTTGATGCCCAGAAAATGAGCCCCCGTGCTGAATTTCTCGTTTATCCCTCAGTGCGTAGCCTCTCTCTCCTACTGAACTATTTAGAAAGAGACGCTTTAAGCGACAAAACGAGTCGCGGTCTGTCGTGCTGGCTATACTAGCGGGAACCCATAATTCTAGGACAACTGGAAGTACCCAGTAAGTGTCAAATATGTGGCATAAATGGGCGTATTTTTTTTATCGCTGTGACTTAAAAGTTTCTTTTCCTTACTATTTCGAGGAACAATAGACCTATGTATTAGATATTAATTTCAACTTGATATCTTCACGCGTTCCTAAGAAAAAAGGTACTGGCAGAGTGACAGACAGGATGTGGCGGTGGCCACTGTAAATAAAACTACTTTGCATTTAATGCTAACGCACCTCCGTGCTGCAGCAGATGAAGAAGCTATTCGTTGGAGAGGCTGACAAGGAGCTGTCTTAGCAACCGCTGTAACAGCATTGTAGATGAACTAATTTCTTTTCCAATTGTCCTTTCTAACGCCGACTGTATTTATTTATTACTTTATTAAAGCTGTTAAAGTTAAGACGCCTTATTCATTTGGAGTCAGAATCGTAGATACCACAAGCTAACGAAGTAATCCTATTAGGGTTCCGTTTTTACCGACCAGGTACGGAACCCTAAGCAAGAATTTACAGTACTCAGGTACGTGTCTCGAGGAGGTTAAAGAAATAGGTCAATCCGTTCTTGTTTAAGTAGGCACGAATTGGTTACGCGTTTTCGGAACCACTTCAATGTTAACTTCGGAGAACTGTGAATTGTGGTGTCGGAGAAGGCTTTCAAATTTCGGTACCGCGGACACAGAATAAATAACGTACAAAAACTTCTCTTTTACGACCGCTATTTAACGTTTTCCAACTTTATTTACACGCTCAAAAAGTTTGTATTACTTCATACACCATGCGCCGGGCGGCGCGAATCAAAAGGAACGCACCGCCCGCGCCCGCCTTCCTCCCGCTACACCCGGCGATACGCTAGGGTTGCGCGGCATTCGTTTTCAATTATACTGACTCGGCGGGGGCGAGCGAGCGATCGCGCGGCAAGCCGACAGCCTACTGGGATTTGCCAATGCCATAGGCAAGGCGGTCGATTGTACAGTGCGCAGTGGAACCCCCTGCCGCGGAATGATTCAATCACCCGACTACGGCAAAGTAAGGGTTATATTTTAGCAGTGTGTGTATGCAGTTATTTACGTATGCTTAAATGACTGCGCCGATTTTGATGAATGAAGTCAATTGATTCGGTATTATAGCCAGTGGCCCTAACATGACTGGCCAAGTTTAGTTTATCTCTGTCTGCGGCCCGTTCTTATGACACTAGTTAGAAAAACTAAACCTGGGCTGTCATGTTAGGGCCGCAGGTGACATAGGTTTTATTTATATGACCTGAATTAATATGACGTATTTTACACCCAAAATAAAATTTTTTCGGATAAATTTTTTCCGACAAAACAGGAATAGATAGTAACTATTACAAGCTTTTCATTCGGGTTAACTTGAGTGGTATTAGGTGAGTTTGGGCAAAATCTTTCATTGCGATTTATTCGGATTGACCTGTTATTAATGTTGTTCATGTATATTACAAATCGTACTCTAGGTTTTTAATTGTTATAAAAAATTATAAGACAACTAGCTTCTGCCCGCGGCTTCGCCCGCGTGGCCCACAGAAAACAAATTACTTTTTTTAGAATTAAAAAACTTATAAGTGCTCTCACTGCCTCTCATATTTTCACCGCCCGTTTTACCCCCTTCCAATGTAAAAATCCAAATACCCTAAAATAAACAAACATTTTGAAGTTCCTATTTTTTAATAAACCGATACCTCCCCTCCATACAAAGTTTCACCCCCGTTTCCCACCCCTAAAATTCGATAGTCGTAAAACCCTGAAACACATAATTGTTTATTTATGATAAGTATCTAACATTCAAAATTTCAAGTTCCTATATAAACCCGATACCTCCATACAATTTTTACTCCCCGTTTCCCCTCTACAAATTTGAAAATCTAAAAACCCTGTGACACGTCATTATTTATTTATGATAAGAAGCTGTATTTCAAAATTATAAGCTCCTATTTAAAAAAAATCAATACGTTCTTACAAACGTTCACTCCCGCTTTTCCCCCTTTAAATGTAATAATGAAAAAATCCTGAAACACGTTGTAATACTTATTATAATCTATTTATGATCAGTAGTTCTAATTCAAGTTTTCATGTTTATAATCAACAAAGATTTGCATACAAAGTTCAACCCCCACCCCCCGTTTTCCCCCTGAAGGTAAAAATTACCAAAAATGGTTTCTTAGTGGATGCCTACGTTATAAAATAAACCTATATTCCAAATTTCAGCTTTTTTGATTCAATAGTTTCGGTTGGACGATGATCGCCAATCAGTCAGGGCATGTTTGCGCGTGGCAGACAGACAGACAGACGGATAGACGGGTGGTAACAGAGGCTTAGTAATAACACGTTACCACGTACGTTATTTTAACTTAAATACAAAAAAAATTGTGAACGAACAACTCAAATACAAAATATCATCCCCCTTTTCACCCCCTTAAGGGTTGTAATTCCAATAACACCCGATGTACACGTTGCGTTATAAGCCTAAATAATAAATGGAGTGATTTTTGCTGTGAAAATGAAGACCTTTCCATACACAACTTTATCCCCCTTTTCACCCCTTCAGGGGTGGAATTATCAAAAACACTGCGACCCGTATAAATTTATTTTTTTACGTAAGCCTAACAACAAAATTTCAAGATCCTAACATCAAAACTGACGGACTTTCATACAATATTCATCCCTTAATTTACCCCCTTAGGGTTGGAATTTCCAAAAATCCTTTCTTAGTGGATACCTACACTATATAAGGTATCTATGTACAAAATTTCAAGTCTCTAGGTCCAGCCGTTTGGGCTGTGCGCTGATATATCAGTCAGTCAGTCAGTCAGGACTTTGAATTTTATATGTATAGAAGATATCATTATAAAATCCTAACCTAGACGGAGCAGGCCTCAAGTTACCAGCGGTTAGGGTGCGTTTCCACTGACGCGGAGCTGGGTGGAGTCCGCCCAGTTCTGCATTGGAAAGGCACCCTTAGGGCTGCAAAGTGAGGATCAAATTATCATTATTTGTTCAGGCAGTTTAAAGTGGACGGGTGCATATCATTATCCACTTGTCTTATCGGTTAATATGTTTGTCAAGTCCGTTTCAAAAAGAGTTCATTGAACTTGATATCAATCGAACGCCACTTCATAAGCTGTTGTTTAGCGGAAGTTAGTGTTGGCAACACCAACTCCAGATTTTAGGTATTAAGTTGGTACAACTGCCATTCAATTTAGGCTGCTTTGGGTTGGCAGCGTTGACATTATTTTCGTTCATTAATATTATACTCCTTTCTCACCACCACGACGGTCGTTTATATGAAGAGCTCCCGATCCCGAGTTTTCCATTCCATCTTCCGCACGAGAATTAGCGGCATAGTCTACGCCAGCGATTCTCAAACTTTTTGTGATGGAACCTTTTGGAATGCGAAATATTTAACGGAGCCCATAAATAAGAAACAGTGTTGAACTATCGTCCAGACAGGAGAGGTGTATTTCATTTTTTTTTCTAATGGAACCCCCACAGATACATTGTGGAACCCTAGGGCTCTGCGGAGCGCACTTTGAGTATAGCTGGTCTACGCCTACAGTTAGGGTATTTTGTATGAGATTGTGAATGTTTCGCTGTTCAAATAAAACACGCAACTGTTCTAACTTTTAACATAACTAGGTACTTTATATATATCAACATCAACCCTTGCGAATAGGATTCACCTTTCAGCGGTACCCTTCAGTTGTGTTGAAACTTCAGGTAACTTTGAAGTCCCGTTCAAGGGTCATTTAAGACTCCTAAGTTTTTGGATTCGGTAAAGGTCTCTACATGCATAGTGTACTAAGTCGAGAAGAAAATGCACTCTAATTTCGATCTAAATCTCTCTAAGTAGAACACAAGCGTTATAAAAGCAGTATAAGTAGCTGTTTACATAGCGATTATTATGCTACTTGGGTAGTGCGTAGAACTGATTAATTATACAACGTGTCCCTAGCATAAAGGAGAAAGAAAGCTGATGTTGCAGGTTCGAATGCTGCCATTACCCTAATTTTACTTTGTGTTGTTATTCATTATATAGCATTATAAATTTAATTTACACGTATATCCATTTAACTTTTAACTTTATTACTTAGACAGTCTAGTTACCAGCAGGGTCCAAAGTTTCCGGTTAATTACAAAACGGATGTCTTACACGGCTTTGCACCGTACCTATAAGTTATGACGTGGTCACACATGTGCGAGTGGAAGAGATTAGTTACGTTACACTGCGGGGTCACTAGGGTGTCCAAGCTGTCTGCGACGAGTGCACTAGTCAATGTATACCAGAGGTATGATTTTACTCGCCCCGTGTGACTGGGCTTTGCTGCGAGTTACGGTTCGCTTTGAGTCTCTTTATGCGAATTCGATTCTAACTAAACTAAAATTAAGGCAAGGTAGTTACCTACACGAAGTTGCTTTACTCTAAACACTGAATAAACCTACTCTAGTTAAAATATAATTAGTTTTTAACAGTCATTGGAACGCCATTACGGTTGCCTTCGATAGAAAGGAACAAAACAAAATTTAGTTGGAAGAGCTTTGTAAGCATTTATAACAGGGTTAGAATTGACACCCGATATGGCGCCTTAAGTCCCTAAGAAAAAACGCGTTAAACTACTTCATGCGATCCGGAGCTAAGCGGCCACAGAGTGAGAGACAGACAGGGTTCAAACTTATTACATGTTTTAATCACAGAGCTGCTAGCATGAATGATATTTTGCCGCTTGCTGAGCAGGGAGTCGCTTTGCTACTGAGCTAGTAAGAAACGGACACGCATAAAGACCAATCTAGCAGTGGTCACCTATGCCAGTCCTTTAGTAGGACATTTAGCGTTAAACGACCACAATGTTGCTCGCTAATCCTGCCGCTCAGCAGCAGTGCTTGCACTGTTCTGTTCCGGCGTAGAGAGCAAGACAGCCGCTGTAATTACTGGCACAAGAGGTATTCCATCTTAGCCCTCTGGGATGGCAACGCATCTGCAATCTCTTTGGTGTTGCGGATGTCTATAGGCGGTGGTGATCACATTGCTTGATTGCCTTCCTATTTCATAAAAAAAAACGAGAACCAGCATGCCATGCTAGCTGTTCTGATTCATCAGTCCGTTCAGTTTAAAATTAGAATGCTGTTTTAAGTTAAGAACAAAATTGCGATATAATGGACAAAGATTTATGCGTGCTGTTGACCAGTGTTAAATGGAAGGCGAGCTTTAGAAGGAATGCAATCAGCTTTGAGCCGTACAGCGGCGTAGCTATCTCTGCTGCATCCATTACGATTGGCTACGTCAAAGCGATATTAAATTCTTATCTAATTGTGCAAGGAGCAGCGAGTAATGGACATGACCAATAAATAACAAAGGTTACGAATTGGTTATTAACACGGAATAAAATCTGTGGTTATGAATATTGTAGAGTATCTTATTATATTCTTTTTTTAAATAACATAGGAAGGCAAAGGAGCAAATGGATCACCTAAGTGATTCCCATCGCCCATCCACCGTGCGTTGCCAGAGAGCTAAGATGAAATACCTCTTGTGCCAGTAATTTCACCGGCTTCTCTCCATGCCGGAACATAATACTGCAAGCACTGCTGGATTAGCAAGAAAGATGGTGGAAGCGATCCGGACGGACCTTGCACAAGGTCCTACCAACCCCAAAAGAGGAGCTCAACGAGAATGACCCAATTTTTAACATAGAACTACCGTGAGACTCGGACATAGTAATAAAACGGATCACTCACGTATTTTTACGTCGAGAAATGACTGACATGTTTCGGACCAGTCCGTGGTCCTTAATCGTCGTCGTCGCATTACCGCCGCGGGGGCTCATGATTAAGGACCACGGACGGACGGAGGATGAGAATGACCCACTATACGTTGGCCTTAAACCATTTACTCCAGTTTAGTTCTTTCTAGCTATTAGCAAATTCATATTACATCAACTGAGTACATCGTAATAACAACTAACTAGGTATACAGTTACTTCAGAACGGAAATGAGCGCGCTCTAATGGCCACTTACGGAATTATATACAGCCTTAGAATACATGAAGTTACAGAAGCCAGTGTAGAGTTGACGTAAAACTGACTTCGTACCAAGCCTGTGTCTGGGTAAATAATTACATAAAGTCATGCTGTTTCCCTGAGGGGTAGGCAGAGACATATGATTTCCACTTGCTACAATACTGACTTATAACGTCTGCTTCACTTACTTTTATAATAATCTATATGCATGCTCGGGTAAATATCAGCGTTTTTTAAACCTGTTACATCAAATTCAGGAAAACGTTGATCAACAGAAGGACTTGTTGTAGGCGCTTTGTTGCGCTAATGTTTTTTAACTTATTTTTTTGTAGCATATATTTTAGTGAGACTTTTCCCATTGGTTATTTATTGTATCGTCTACACTATCTACTATCTACACTAATACAATGAAAAGGTAAACTTTGTTTGTTTGTTGGATTGTTAGTTTGTTTGTATGTAGGGGGTAATCTCTGGAACTACTGAACCGATTTCAAAATTTCTTTCACAGATAGAAAGCTACACTATTCCTGACGGACATAGGATACTAATTTTACGTGAACGAAGTCGCGCGCGTCCGCTAGTATATTATATTTTCGAAGACTAATGGTGATAATATAAAGGTAGGTTAGGTAGGTTTTTATATCAGCCTCTAAATGACAAAACAATCCAGAAATAGAAGTTTCGTCGATACCTGTGTGGAAAGGTGGTTTCGAAAGTCGCAATCGCAATGGAAAAATTGCTAGTGTAAAACACTATAAAGGCGAAAAAAACCAAGACTTCCGAGTACAGAAATTTCCAGAAGTAGATTTAGCTATAGAGAACAGTATTTTAGAAAAACGATCTAAGAAATCTTATCTTATTAGCTTAAAAAGGCTTATTAGTGGCTGGCGGATACCTATAGACGTAAGCAGTAACAAATGGTGACAGCTTTGTTTTTAAATCAGGAACCTTTGTTAAAGAAATTGATTATAATTTTCAGCTACTTCAGTAATATTACTTCAGTTTTTCAACGGGTAAGATGTTTCGAAATTCACTCGCTTCCAGAAAAACGTTGAACGCCAAAATAACAAAGAACGTTGTTTAACACTTAACCTGCTGTCTGCGTAGGCTCTTAACTTGATAAATAAGCGACCAAGTTTGCAACAACTTACACAGAATCATAAATATATGAACATAGTTAGCGCATGAAAGCCCTCAATATTGATTCCCATTTCCCTCTCATAGATCTCGAAGAGTTACTACTCTCGTTAACTCAACGCAATACGCTTCGCCCATAAATATAAAATATTGTTTGCTATCTCCCCTTAGGCTTTGCGAGGGTTGAAAGCATTTGGGAAATAATTACTTGTATTATTAATGGTAAGAATAAACGGTCTTGTTTTAGACTATCTGGTGGCAGAACCTAGTGCAAGGTCCGCCCGGATTGCAACCATAATCTTACTCGCTAGTCCAGCCGCTAACCAGCTGTCCTTGCACTGTTGTGTTCCGGCGTGGAGAGCAAAACAGCCGGTGAACTTACTGGCACAAGAGGTTTACCATCTTAACCCTCTGGGTTGGCAACGCATCTGCATTAGCTTTACTGGCAATTTATTGAAATTATAAATGTAACCGTCTTACTTTGTGATAAAAGACTGGTAACTTGTTTATTTCGTAACTCTTTGTCATGATAAACTATTACTAAGGGACGAGTTAAGCATTGCATAAGAGTGTCTAATAAAATCCTGTTGCTATGCTCATTCTGTTTTCAAAATGAGACAGTCTTTATTTTCATGGTCATTATTCATTAATTAGACCCTTTCTATTTAACAAAAAATCTGGTCAATGGTGCTTTCCTTTCTAAAATAGACAATGAAAATGACAATTAACAGATTCAGGCGTTACTTTGCAGAAGTCCATATTGATATTAATGGATGCAAAGCAATTGACACCATTAATATAAACAATGATAGTAAATGTCTCTAGAAACAATTTATTACAGTGCCCGTCCCTAACAAGAACGCCAATTAACAATGCACAACATAACAATGTTTCCATGACTCGCTAACTGAGTTAGTTAAAACTAAACATCCGATAATAGGATCTCAATCCCGCTAAACGCTATACAGATAATCACATCAGGCCGGGTTCAGTCCATCTAGTTAACTCAATGGGTTCAGTTAGAATCGTTGTTGCAATTAATAGCCATTTTATCTGAAATTAAAAATCCAAAGGTGTGATTGTTTAGCTATCACGTCAAAATGAAGAAATAGATCGTCATTTTTTTACACAGAGACAGTTGTAGGGTTAAACATAGTTAGACATGGAACTAAATTTCAACACAGAAAAAAAACATTTTGACATTTGACATGCGTAGGACTAGGGAATGCAAACTCAGTTATTTTCTTTTAGGTATAACCGGTTAAAACCAGTTTTTTCATAGGACATTGTTCTTACCAGTAGGTTCACTACTGGTATCATTGTCTCTCATTTTTGCTCCCCTTACCTTCTATATTATAAATTATTCTTATATATATTTCTAGTGGTTAGTGACCCTGACTACAAAGCTTGAGGGTCCGGGTTTGATTCCCGGGAGGGGCAAACGTTTGTAAGATAAATACGAATGTTTGTACCAGAGTCTTGGATGTTATATGTATTTAAGTATATATTTATCTACATAAGTATGTATATCCGTTGTCCTGTACCCATAACACAAGCAGCTTTAGTTGCTTACTTTGGGACTAGGTGAATTGATGTTAATTGTCCCAAAAATATTTCTTTCTTTACTTTTATTTATTTTCTATGCCTTATTTCGGTGTTATTACTGGCACAAGAGGTATTCCATCTTAACCCTTTGGGTTGGCAACGCATCTGCAATCTCTTTGGTGTTGCGGGTGTCTATAGACGGTGGGGAACACTTACCATCAGGTGACCCAGTTGCTCGTTTTCCTTCCTATTTCATAACAAAAAAATACCAGATGAGTAGCTATCGTCAAGAATGTCGACCACGACCATGACCGTTGTAATATGGTTAAAATGTCGAAGTACATAAAACATATTTCGTTATTTAAATGTTTACCCATATGTACGAAGCTTCGGCTCATAAATATTTGCTGCTGACTTTGCAATTCAAAGTTACAGGTATCAATAAACTCGTGTATGTGAAAGCGAATAGAAAATAACCTGCTGAATACACGAAACGTTCTGTAGGAAAAAATTGTTTGCCTTACACAAACACAATTTAAAAAAAAAGGATTCAATTGAACGCAAATGTACGGCAAAATAGGGTAGCTTTGTAGAAATAGGGCTAGGTACTTCGATAGGTCTAAAATGACTAAATTGAAGTCAAATTAGCTGTATAGCAAGTGATGGTTGAGTAAGTAATTTGTGTGGTGGAGTGGCTGTTGTCTGGAAAAGATTTTTATCAAGCAATAAGACTGCGTTTTGGGTACCTTTATTTAAGATTTACCTTTAATTCTGTTAAGTAACACATATTTTATTAAAACATTTGAGAGACTATCATAAATAGTAATATTATTAACTAGCGGCCTGTGTCGCCTTCGCATGGGTAGAATTTAATAACGAAAACTCAATTAGAATTGCACTTAGAACATTCCTTAAAAATATCTCTAAATGATAGTCAAAACCGTATTAAAATCCACTGCGTGATTTAGAGGGCTAAGCGTTCGAAGTTATGAAGACAAACGGGAACGAAGAAGCGACCTTATTTTATGCAATGTAAAGATAAAGACGAATACCCGAAGTATGGAATGGTAACATTAAATGGTCTTATTTTTTGATTTTTGATAAGAATTGAGCGTTTTTGGCGATTAGAACTATAAAAATAACCGTCGTAATATAAGACAGTTAACTTGTTTCTTAGTGACGCATTATCATATTGAGCTATTACTTAGGGACGGGTTTAGTATCGCATAAGAGTCTATGAATGGTGCTGTGTGTTTTTTCTCTGGTGTAAGTATTATTAAAGTTTAAGTTAAGTTGCTCCAAATTGTGCCATTGTTTTTGAAAAGATTGTAAAACTCTGACTCTTCGTCTTATTTACATATTAATAAAAACACGGGATCACATCACGAGCTCGGTAAAGGGTCGACATCACGTATATTGCACGAAATTACACAACTTTACGATTAGCGGAGTAAACTTAACTCATTTTATGACAGACGTGTAATGTTAATTAATAATTAAGCGATACAGTTAATTCCGTGAAATGTATTCCATTCAGATATACCAAATTAGCTGATGTACCTTCTCACGGAACCCATTGTAATGAAACTTATATGTATTGTTCCTAAATAAATATTATCTTTTCTTGTCTTATTGTATTTCGATCTCCCATAGCTGTTTTTTTACCTAAGTTTAGTATTTTACCAAACTGACAGGTGACAAGTGCTAAGTATGCTAACTCGAAGAGTATCTGTAGCGCAGGGAGATGAGCGGGCTGTAGGTTTCTTGTTGGTATTGTTTGCGTAAAAGTGGATCGCACAGAATTAAAAACGGTCTACTATAAAAGGCACTGTATTGAGGAAACTGAGGCACAATATACAAAATAACGAGTAGCTAACAGAGAGGTCGGAAGTCAACTGAACTATAAGAGTTAACAGTTGAATGATATTATTGAATGAATGGAAATGCATTTATTAATCATAGATTTTATGTTATTTATAAATGTTGGAGTTGCCAACAGTATCTGTGTTATTGGGCTTATAATAGTGGATACGTAATGCACTTGAATTGTCATTATCACCTTATCATTTCGTAAAACAGGGCCCTGTAAACCATTCCCCATTTTTTGTGATCTCATATAAGTTCCACAAATTACTTTGCTACTCCGCGAAACCAGTGTTGCATTCGATGATTAGCAAGATAATTTGTGCCAATTAGTCGATATTGACAACCGCAAAGTAACGCCGGAATCTATTGACCACATAAGTTCGATTATAATGATTATTGGACACACGAAAAAGTCAAAAACTACGAAGTAATCGCAAATGTGTCGTCACAAAGTAGATTTCCACGAGAAAGAACTGAAATACCTTCAATTTGAAATCTGCTGTTAACGGTAAACGTGTCTTTGAAGTTATAAATAAATAACTTGACTTCTACACGTTCGCGAACGCGCTAAGCTCGCGAAAGCCCCCTGCTACCGGCGTTGGTACGCTAAAAATCGCGCACTTTGATCGTTAATTAATTAATTTTCACTTCACTGCGAACGAATATTTAAGGGGATTCGCTTAATCGCGTTTGAAATTCCCAAAAAAACGTTAAGAAAGTATGTTTTAAATAGACATCAGTATTTGAAAAGTCGTTCATACCGACCGTGAGCACAGCCGTGAGGCACAAACTAATGGGCAATGGAACGTGCAGTGTCGACTTATGATAATATCATTTTGAGTTTACACATAAGTTATTCTGTATTTTTAGTTGAGTTATTTTTTAATTAGCTATATTCCACGAAATGATTTTTCCTTTGTGACGTATAGTAAAAAGTGGATAATCTCTATTAAACACAGTAATGCAGATACATAGATCCATATTATACCGCCAAAACGTACGATCTTCTAAGTTAATTAATTTAAAGAAGTAAACCAAACGATGGTCCTGACTTCAACTCAAGTTGAAGCTGAACCCCAAATGTAAGTTTTCTGTAAAAAAAAAAACTAGTAAACGTTAGCGTTAACTTCTAAATTGTATGGAAACGTTTTGTTGCAAATACGCGCCGCAAGAGGCGCTGTCCTTGCTTCCATAGTAAATGAGAAGTTAACCCTATCGTGGTCGTTGCGTTTATTGTAACAAAAACTTACACTAGAAGCTCTGTATTTTGTATTTTTAACATTCTCACTACGTACATATTCGAATAAAGCTCTTGGAATAACCGTCCAGAATTTAATTTACTGAAGGGTTAATCCATGGGGTTCGATTCACGCATCGGCGGCCGCGCTCGAGTTGCCGAAAAACGGCTCGTATGCCACTTAGCTCGGTCTTCGGCGGGTATTCGGAGAAACTAATTTTGAACATTGATATTATATATTTCAAGGTTTCTTTTTTGGTCTCGAAAGTGAAAGAAGTATGTAATAACGTGTTGTGATATGTTTGATATGATTTTACGATTTGGAATGAAATTGTTCTAAACATAAATTTGCAATAAGTATAAAGTAGAGAGTGCATACCTGCAGCATACCAGGAAATACAAGCTCCTAAGATTAAGAACGAAAGAGGTTCATTAAATGTCCTCCATGGAAGTGACATAAGAATTACCTAAACGCATGTCATATTTACCTCGAGGTTTCGGTTACATAGCAACGGCCGAGGTCACGAGCAGACCAGTAAGATTAGTTGCCAAATTGGCAACTGTGGAGGTCACTCCTCTAGTCTATCAACATGTATTTGGGACATTCCAACAGATGAGGTCATCTTACATTCAGATTAAATAGTAGTAAGAGCCCTTTCATGAAGGTTTTGGTATCGTGAATGCCATGCCATTAAGTAATGTGATCGATAAAGATGCCAATTCCGTAGCCGTCAGTTAATTATTTATTTTTATAGTTTATATGCGAAATTCTTTGCAAATAGATAAATAGTAAAAGCAGAGAGTTTTTGACTGAGGATAAAAATAATTTAACCTCAGACTAATTGTTTCAAGTACCTTGTTTTAGGACCGTGCTTGAGGGCGTAGCAGCCGTAGCACGTGCTACAAACTTGCTACGAAAATGTTGGCTCGAGTGGTAGAGTCAGCAATAAAAAACATGATAGGTATTGTATATTAAGTATTTTGTTGCAGATTACAGATTTTTTTTTACAGATTTTCGTTGCTGTCTTTACTAAAAAAATCGACATTTATTTGGCGAAACAAGGCAAGTCAATTAGTTGGAGTTAAGTAGTGTATATACCCTACGCAAAGTACACTTAGTTAGAAACTTAAGTTCTTTCAGTATTACTTTAGTTCTTATACTCTTAAATGGGTAATTATTTGTAATTTTACTACCCTACAAAAACTAAACTAATTATACGAAGTAAATAGAAGAAAATACTAATTGTTAATGTTACTTCTTCCTCTTAGATTGGCATGCCTACTGCCATTTTCAAATAACAAGTGACTCGGAATACCGTGTTCGCAGGTGCAAAACTCATTAATGCAAAAAAGAGCAAAAAAATAACCTCAGACCAAAGTGACGATTAAATATATGCTTATTTTCAAAAACAGACCTAAGAATTTATCGAAGAAAGAAAAATATGTTAATAATTTAATTAAAAAAAAGAATACTTTTATAATTAGTACAAAATAAAGTTCCCGTCGGATTCATTTTCCTACTACAAGCTGTGGCCTCGACTTCGTCTGCCTAGAATTAGTTTACCGTTATCCGACGGCAACTATACCTTGTCCTTTAATAAAAAAACTTGCTATGTTGCTTTTGTATGTGTGACTTTAAGTCTTTTGTTTCTTCTTTTTGTCTTCTTTTCCTGTTTTAATTAAACTCAAATCAGATACGTTCCTGTTTTTTCTTTGAGTAAGAAACTTAAATTAAAGGAACTAGTAAATCTAAAGAAAAAATAAATGCGATGGGAATTGCGTTTGATCTACTACAGTAAACCAATCCCTTTTTATATGCATATACATTTTTCTTCAGAATAATGATATGGTATTACTGTTCTCAAAACGTATATCAATTAATTTTGCTCGATTGAAAAATATACCAAGCAAAACACCCGTTAACTTAAAAACAAAATTACCTACATAAGCATATGCAACTATTATATAACACGAAGTATGTATGTATGAAATGTCATTCTATTTAAATACTGTTCTAATTTTGAAAATTCAAAGCTAAGTTTTTCTTAATTTTTGTTTTCTACTGTTAGTAGTTACTTTTTTTAATCCAGAGCACATTATGTTTGTGTGATGTGTAAACAGCCAGTGAAATTAGTGCAAGCGACCAAAGCAAGGCGTCATTTCTCTTGCTACACTCTTCTATTTTTTTAAATGTATTAGGAAGGCAACCAAGCAAGTGGGTCACCTGATGGAAACTGATCACCACCGCCTATAGACGCCCGCAACACCAAGAAGATTGCAGATGCGTTGCCAACCCAAAGGGGTAAGATGGAATGCCTCTTGTGCCAGTAATTACACCGGCTGTCTTGCTCTCCACGCCGGAACACAAGCAAGCACTGCTGCTTAGCGGCGAGATTAGCGAGCAGGATGGGGGTAGCGATCCGGACGGACCTTGCACAAGGTCCTACCACCCGCAATTTTATGAGATTCTATTATATTCTACGTGAGGAAATTGCCACTGGGTCGACTGTGCCAGGCCTTATAATGAGGCGTACCAATAAAACTTCCAATGGTACCCGTCATCATTTTTTCAACATAAGAAATAGCGGTTAAATTCACAAAAATCGGATTGACAATAATCAGACTTTGTTGACATTTTCTAATTACGTACAAGAAAAATGTAAAGTCATGTCCTTAAGCAAATATAATTTCGATGCTTGTTTTTTCACTAAAAGTCGGCCCTTTTTCTTGGCAATTCTTAAAAAAATTAGGAAACCAACAAACAGCTTTTAGGCGCACATTTTCCGGAAAGGTTTCATTACTTAAATGTCAAGCGTCATTAATTAGTCGGAGAAGTCATTAGAGGCGATTAAAAAAACTTGAGTGGACGGTGGGAACATAAATATATCAAAACTTGGCGGGAAGCTGCTGAAAGCTCGGTAAAAATTTAAGTTTCAAACAAAAAATAAAATTTTCTCTTTTACACGTATCTTGTAAATATAACGCTTTGGCAAGATTAATATTGTTTAGAAGAAAAACAGCAAGAAGGTTCAAATTTATTTATATTAATTTTTTGTCCGCCCAACATAGAGCGTTGTTATAGGTTGTCTGTATGTTTGTCTAGCTATCTGTGACCTCAGAGCTCCGGATCCTAAGAAACAGTTTGCTATTGCAAAAGTAAGACCGGATGAAAAAACATCTTCAGGCAGTTTTTGTAGTCCCTTGAGCATTGTGAGTATGTGGCGCTCACACGGTAAGAAAAATAAATATTTGGTTGATTAAAGATCTTGACTCCATTCAAGTCTTATCAGGTCTTTACTTCAGTAACTAAGATCCTAGATTCAATAGCTCAGATCTTAGTATCTGTAGTTAAGAAATTAGTTTCTGTAGTTAAGATCTTAGCTTCTGTAGTTAAGGTAATAGTTTCAGTTGTTAAAATAGAAATTTTAGTAGTTAACCTTAGTTTTAATAAGTTAAATTCTTGTAAGGCTTACATGGAGTCAAAACCTTTATTAACCTTAAGCTTTTATTTTTCCCAATTCAACTAAACCCACAAATTCACACTTTACTTTAAAAGTATATCTGTTGGTTACAGTTTATTGAAGCAAACGAGTTAGTTTTATATTGAAGTGAATGCTAGGGGGTTTAGATCACTGATATGCGGACATCGACTACGCGACTGATAGACTGGGCTAGAATCTGATGATCGCCGACTAACCACCGAATTCTTTAGTAATAGAGAAAATAAGTAACCAATAAAGCTGCTAATTACATAGAACATACTCAAACAATGTATCTACTTGGATCCGAGCAGTTTATGAAGTAGTTTCATACTTATAAAAAGCAATTTTTTATGCTAATTACATTTTCGTCCGGACCCCGCTGAGCTCGTTCCTTTGTAAGAAATTACACGCGATAAGAAATAACTGCTCGTCGAATATAAATGGCAGCAATTACATACGTGCCTAGTCAGGCCCATATCCGTGTCAGGAACTCACCTATTTATGAGTTATATGCATAAAAAATATCGGATCCTTTTGTAGCGTAAGAAAATTACATGACGAATATTTGCCGATAATGTTTAAAATGCCTACATGCAATTGTATCCTAATGCTTTCAAGCAACGCAATCATTTTATATTGCGTTTAACATTTAGTTACTCTTTTTTTAATTTCATTTTTTTTAGCTCTCCTATAACTACGAGTATGGCATGCTTATTTGGATCAAGAGTGCTTATCAGGGCTACCCTTATTTGCCAAGTAAAATAGTTGAGAAGTTTTGGCACAGGCTGTGCGTAATATTCTTCCCTCATTACGGACTACGCGTTACCTGCCGCTTATAAACAAACTGGGGAGGTTCTCACATTTTAAGGCCACCGGCACTCGCAGGGTTAAAAGATCACGGGCGGGGCTGGATTAGCCCATTACAAAAAGGGCGTGTTGAGTACCCCTGAGTACATACAGATGGTACAATTAATAGAAAAAACGAGCTAAGTTAAGCACCGCACTATTTACTCGAACACATGGCTCGCGTCGCATGCCAATGATAAACACCGTGTGATCGATACCGCTGTTTGTTCCGCATGTCAAAGGAGATTTGTTTCGTGTTGTCGCCCTCCCGACTTACGCAACGGGACGCCACGGGAGTACACGCGACGTGGGATTGGTGTGGTGTGTTGGTGCTGGCAACGGGCGTGTGACCGGTCCCGCAAGCGTGCGGCGGTCGGCGCGGCCGGAGCGGGACTGAGCTACCGGCCGCCGCGCCTGCGCCCTACTACCCCCCCGATTGATGAAATATTTATCTTGGATTAAGATGGGATAAGACCCCGCGCGGCATCGTTGCTCATGGACTCGTCTTAGTGTCGTCTGCTGTTGGGAATAGTTTCTTAAATCAGAGGTGTTGATGAGGCTCGTGCAGATCAATTGGGTGCGACGGCGGCTCGGGCGGCCCCGGCGGCGCTCGGGCGTGACGTCAGCGGACGCAAGCGCCCCGACAGGTGGCCGCAATGCGCCGCACCTACGGTATCATATGATTATGACATTTGCTATCCCATGGCCGACGGTGTTAGTTACGGTTGTGTTTAACCTACCTTACCTACTATACAAGTCTACAGCGACTACTTTCTACAGATGGGAGCGGCTTTAGTGTCTCTAGTGACTGACATACCCAATTTTTGCAGTGTTTGTACGATCATACTCGCGGCCGTTAGCACATACACATTATACGATGCGATATGCTTTTTTTGCTATTTCAAAACTAAAAGCATTTGTTAAAAAAAGTATTCAGTCAAATTCAGAATCTGTCGACGGCTCAGTTGGGGAGGCTGGTATTGAACTCTTCAATTGTTAATTGAAACACTGTTAATATTATTTAAGACGTTTGTTGTGCCGCCATCAAGACGCACACGCACCTCAGTGTACAGAGAGAGATGGAACGATGTGAAAGCAGCGTTAGGCAGTAGTGCCAACTTAACAGTCTTGTGTTAGGGTTGCCAACAGAATCTTCTTCATTTTTTGACAAACTGTGACACTAGGGCTCCATATCCTACTAATATTATAAATGTGAAAGTTTGTATGTTTGGATGTTTGGATGTTTCTTACTCAATCACGCAAAAACAACTTATGAGCTGGATTAACAAATAGGATACTTTTTACCACGTAAAAATGCATAGTTCCCACGGGATAGCGCTAAGTGAGTTATACGCCGCCGTGACGTCATGAGCGGCAAAGAATCTAATTGTCATTAATTTGTCCAGGAAATATTGCAGATTGCATGTTTCAATTAAACAAGTCTACGCGGACGAAGTCGCGGGCAAAAGCTAGTTTATTATAAAATATAAAAAAAGCTCTACCAGTGAAGCTTAATCCTGTAAGTTTAAAAAGTTTCAGGCGTCGTTTCTTCTAAGACTACTTTGTGTGAAGAGATTTTTCAACGAGGTATAGCTAGGGTTTCAAAAGGAATATAAAAAGGTTACTGCTTGATCGGCAACCCACGAGTGACACTTCAAGATTTGCAAGTGTCCATAGCAGTTGGTGATCGCTTACAATCAGGCGAGCCGCACGTCTGCTTTTAACCGATGTCGTCTTAAAAACTAACATTTGTATTCAATTGTTACAGTCTTCATCATTCAGACATTATCAGTCTTCAGTCAGTTCTATATGATTTTTTGACCGTAATCTCCATTTAAGATAATAACTAATTTATACATAAGAAATTTCGGTTACAAAAAGTCAATAACAAAAAACGGCGCCGTCTCTCATCAGCTGACGGTAGCTATACTAGTTGAATATGATAACGTGTTAAGTTTCATATGACTCCGCGGGTAATCAATAATGTAATGACCGTAAAACGAAGCACATTGCAAAAAATGTAGGGTATGGTAGCGGTAATGTGGCGAAACTGGCAAACACAAGGCACGGAATGCTGATGTTGCAGGTTCGAGTCCTGCCATTACCCTAATTTTTCTTTGTGTCGTCATTACATAGAATTATAATTTCATTTATACATAACTTTGTGAAAAATATCTCTAGGTTTTGTGCAGAGGACGAATTAAATCGTCTTTGGGTAATACTTTTGTGCTCGCAGTATTTATACGACGAAACAAGAACACATTAAACAAGCAAACTTGACAATTATACTCGATTTTCAAATACAAAATTAATTCCCAACTTTACAAAGCCTATATCACTCGCCAAACAAAAACAAAACATTCGTTGATCGTTGTCAAAAATTAACAACGGCGAAGTCAACGCTGTCAGGATTGTCACCGACGGAGGCAACTAATTAGAAAAGTGGAAATTTGTTAATTTGCGATCGCACCCTTATTCTGAGAGCTGCTTCAAATTCCTGACACTTTCGATTAATTCTCGTTTGGATATTACCTTAAAACAATAAAGGATAAAATACTTAGGTGATAAGTTTACAACGCAAAGAATGGTCGACACCTTTACGTTCACGTTCCAAATAACATCAGAAAGAAAAAGAATAAGCTACCGAGTTTCTTGTGGCGCTTCTTTTCAGCCAAATCTTCAATTTTCCGAAACGTTTAATCTTATCCCTTATTCATAAACGCTTCGTAAACGTTTGTTAGTTAACATGTTTTATGTCTTTATCTGTCATTGTGACGTTTACCCTCAAAAGAAAGGGACAAAACATTTGTTAGCTGTTAACTTTTTATGAATAAGGGGGTTAGACATTAGACTCATGGAGCCTATGCGACCTACATTTAAATATATTTTAATTTTCTTTCTGGTAACCCTTGAATTAAAAACTTAAATGCAAACTACCCTGATCTCTTTTACTAATTTGGCCAATATATGTAAACACTAACTTAATTATGAGTACCGCAGGTGCAGATATTGTTGGCATCTTGAGAACGTATATATGACCTTGACTGAACATTCTAGAAGCTTTTCAAATCGTTACCGTGCGAGAGCTGCAGCAAATGTTGGAAGCTCCGCGAGTGTCGAAAGCTCGAGCTGTAAATAAGCCAAACTACCCGCCCGAGACACCGAGTTTTGTTACAACAACAAGTAGCTAACTAAAGTTCTTTATGTAATAAAAGTCTAGAGTATACATTAGCTCAAAAACTGGCTGAAGACAATATGTATGTACTTAGTAAATGTTACTAAATTTATGACCCTTAAGTTCTGAGAAAAATCCAGTTAAATACATCGCACTAATGTAAAGAAAGGACGATCGAAAACACATTTACTGGACACGAATTCGACATTTAAATAGATATATAATCCAATCGAAGAAACAACAAAAAAATACATCAAATGATTAACAAACGAAAATAGTGGCTGCGAAATGATCCACACTGCAACCAGTACCCTTACCATGAGTACAGTGCATCTAGCCGTAACCGTACTCGCTAGCGACGGCGTAAACGATTTGTATGGGAAATTGTACAGCGCCTGTAACGCTCACTTAGAGAACTAAAAATCGCTAGTATGAGTCCAACGGTAAATTACCTATCTTAATCATCATAATAAAGTTTTGTAGCTGTTGCCGTAGAATATTGGTACCATGAGTCACAATTTGACACATGTCATCGAAAAATACCGTATCGACTATGGTTAACTCTTTCACTGAAATATGGAAGCGTATTTAACCGCTATCAACTGTAGTAACGTATATGAATTTTCGATAGATACTCATAGTAGCTGTGAACCTATCACGAACCTTCTTGCCACACTTTAACATGTTATTTACGTAACCCAGTGCGTCTCTCTCCAAGAGCGTTCGGTACATATTTTAACTTGCTCCAAAAAAAGAGGTTATTCAGACGTTGAATGTATCCATATTTTTAAATTTGACCTCATACTTTTATGTTAGGTTTCAACAGAGTATGTATGTATGTATGACTCTTTATCGTACATAACAGATTTAACAGATAACAGGAAAAACAGATGTACAAAGGCGCCTATTGAGGTATCTCTTCCAGTTAACCTTTGAGCGATCGACAGGACCCAAGATCTAGAGAGAATACTAGAAAGAAACTATACGGTCCAGCAGTGCTGTGTTTATTAATAACTGAGCCAGATAAACACCACCACAGTTTTACTAAACTTCATACCAGCCAACAATTGCTCTTAGTTTTTTTTGGTAAACTTTACTGCTGCAAAATATTGGCGTAGGCTATCACTACACAGAGCCTAGCTTTTTTAACCAGAAAATAATGTTACGTGTGCCTTTTCGGAGCTTCAGTAACGAGAATGTAGAGAGGTGTTTTCTGAGGTGAAATGTGTTCACGAGATAATGCAATGAAGATTTTTGGCAACAGTGCCAAAGCACCGAACACGATAAAGTTTAAACTGTAAAATCCTACATAAAATGTAATCTCAACTAATTTGACACAATGTTTGACATTTTACGATTTAATTGAAATAAAACTTACACAAATAAGAATACGTATATGAATCAAAATTGACATTACAATACGAGAACATCTTAGAATTCATTTATTTGCATAAAACTTACATTAAAAGAAAAAAAATTAAATAAATAAATCTTAAATAAAAGTCGACGAACAGACTGACAGTCGAGTCATCAATAGCTCACGATGATGCCTCGTGGAGAGATGAAACACGTGTCGAGTAGTATTTTTGGTGTTGGTGGTTGGGTTATGGTCGCGTTTGGTATCGGTATGGACTTCCGCAAAGTAATACCTGAATCCATAAACTATACTCATTATGTAAACGCAAAAGTATGTGAGGATGTTTGTTACTCTTTAACGCAATTTGATAAAACTTTACAATATTATAACTTTACAATATTATAGCTTTATACATCAGAATAACATACGAGTATGTACTATAATTTAGTTGCACGGCGTACGATGTTTAAGAACCCCACGCGAACGAAGTCGATGAATTTTATTTAGTTAGGCACTATCAATTCAATCTTTGTATTATAGCGCCAGCGGTACACTCAATGATTCCGCCAATGTCGAGATTATTTAGACACCTTTTTTATACAACATAGGAAGGCAAACAAGCAGGTGGGTCACCTGATGGTAAGTGATCACCACCGCCTATAGACACCTGCAACAACAAAGAGAGTGCAGATGCGTTGCCAACCCAGAGTGCTATGATGGAATACCTCTTGTGCCAGTAATTACACCTACGCCCTTATTCATAAATGCTTCGTAAACGTTTGTTAGTTAACATTGTTTATGTCTGTATCTGTCATTGTGATGTTTGCCCTCAAATGAAAGGGGCAAAACATTTGTTAGCTTAAAATATTGTTAAGTTTTTATGAATAAGCGGGTAAGTTTGATTAGTTCAGCTGTTACTTTTTTATTTAAAAGGTGAACGAAACTTTGAGAGCATGTAATATGGTTTTACAGTGTAACTGTTCTTTCTTTTGCTCAAAAGTAAGCTAGAAGAGATCCCTCAGAGCATCACTGATGCTTGTTTATGGAGATATAAAACGGCGGCTCAGTGCAACAGGCTGTTTAATCAACTCGTCAACTATTTTAACTGTATAACAGTTAATTAAGCGAGAGGCCCCGCTTTTTGCTGTATCCCGTTGACTTTCAGAGATTTACATTTCAGTCCCGGCTTTGTTCATTTAACAAACATTCGTTTATTTCAATTTAGATAATGGTTTTTTAACGCTTTTAAAATTTTTATCATTGGTAACGGATTTTTGTTAACTTTTCATTTGACTGCGTGACAATGTCTTATAAGTAAAAAACTTAAGGTAAGCCCTTTTTGCTTGTAGTAGTAACTCGCTACATAACTCAGTGCGTCTCTTTCCTCTTGAGCTAGTTAAAAAAAGACACCCTGAAAAACGTGGCTTGTATATCGTATCGAGGAGGTACGTGTTAGGTATACTGGCCTTATATTTACCTACGGACAGACTGATATGACAACAGCCTTTGACAAATCAGCTAAAAAACTATTTGGCAGCGTTAATAACTTCCTATTAGGTGATCCGCATGCTCGTTTTGCTTCCTTTTCCACATAAAAAGATCTCAAATATCCATTCAGAAACCTAGAGTTAATTTTAAATTACGGCTTCTATAAACGACCGTTAAAGAACTATACTCCAACATAGAAATCTTTATTGAAACATAAGTAGATATTAAGCTGAATCGATCTCATATAAATTCAGTAACGATTGCTTCCTCTAAGCGCTTGTAGACGTGCTACGAATGCCACGAGCTACGTGCTACGGCGTAGCGCCGCTACAGTTATATTTTAAGACTAGGTTACGAAAAAATATTCGAAGTTGACACCGGTGTCTATAGGCGGTGGTGATCACTTACCATCAGGTGACCCACTTGCTTGTTTTCCTTTCTATTTTATAAAAAAAAAAGCTTAAGACGCAAAAATTAGTTCGTGTATGTATAACTCGGATACAAAGTTAAGTGATTGTCTTAGCCAACGTTTTATAAACTTTTGTAGTGACAGTGACACTATTATAACAACAAAGGAACGTGTAAATATCTTTTAAAAATAACTTAAAAACAAACTACATTACTTACGGTTTTAGGAAAACGACACTAATATTCTAATTACTTTTTTTAAGGCGCTTATACAAAGCGGCATATTTATTTCAAAAAATACAATATGGCTGCCTACTCTTAATGCAATGTACCACAGAAAATTTTATGTCCAGAGATGGAACGCCATATAATAAGACGTTGAGTACTAGTTTTATAGCAGTGAAATAAAAGTTAGGAATTGATATTTCCGAGAGACATTAGTACATTTCGATACTAGTGCGGAAGGTATGTCATTACTTCACAAGTTCCGAGATATCTTGCCACGAGCCGCAGGCAAGTGGCAAGACTCGGGACGAGTGAAGAATGACATTTCCGCGCGTGTATCGAACGACGTTTTTCAATACAGTTGCGAAAAAAATACAATAAATTTGCGACTATTACTGAAGCTCTAAATTAAAGTAAAGTAAGTACAAACCTTAGCAGTGACAATTTTTGACAAATTAAACGCGTTTTTGTTAGTTGTCGTATTTCATAAGGCAATGGCTTTTGCTATTCAGCCAACTCAATGAAAGATTTTTTTTCAAATAGATATTAATATGAGCGTTAGGACAATTATTAAAGGCTAACGAAATATTCTTGCCGGGAACATTAATATTTTCACTCTCCCGCCTATTTTTACTTTTTTTTTAACGATTCCGTTCTTAGTGGCCAGTCATTCAAAGGCGTTTTATTTTTTAATTTAGCGAAGCGCTTCGAAGTGCTTAAAAACACCCAGAATCGCTTATTGTTTGAATATCTTTGCCATTTATTTCTGAAGAAGTGGAACTAAAAAGAACCTTATTTTTTTAATGTAAATAAATATGGGGTACCAGAAAAGACCCAGTGTTCTGATTGGTCGATTTTATGTCGTATGCAGCACAAGTCGTGTTCTGATTGGTCAAATCAGTGATCAGCGTGCTGATGTGATTGGTCGATTTGCTCTTTAAACGGGCCAACAATGTTTTTGTCTCAGAGAATTCCGTTCCATTCAGCCACCGTAATAAGAACTGTTTTTAGGACTGTTATTATTTAAAAAAACATATTTTTTTGATGAACAGGCTAGTAATAAAATATAAAATCTCAATATTTTTACATTAATAATAGGTTTTTAGTTTTATTACGTCTTGGTACAAACTAAAACTATAAAAACTCTTTGGTAAGTAGTTGTGAATTGGAACAAGTACAAATTAAAAAAAAACTGGAAAAGTAAATCGCACTAGTTCGCAAAAACGAACTTTGCGCACGCAAAACAGCCAAAAAAAGGGCACTTTTTGAGCAACTGTATTGAAAAAAATTTATTACGAATTGACAAGTGTAAGTTATCTAGCTAGTTAGCTCTCGTCTCTTTGTACACTACTGTTGGGCAAATCTCGTCTTAAAAAAGATAAACTATATGCCTTAACATAACTTGAAGCAAACCCAAATGAAAACCGCAAATTTCGGAATTTTAGCTTTTTATTTGGTGGATGAAAAATACTATGAATAAATCTGCGCGCTGACATTTGGAAAGAAATGAAATGCTTATAACACAACTCTATATATCTCTCTATGAGATATTATATTATCTTCTTTCTATGTTTACATGTATGTAAAGGTTGTCTGGAAGAGATTGCTGTTGGACGATATGACTATGGTTAATAGTCGAGCCTGTGTGATGTATGTTATTTCAAGTAGAAATGGAGAAGAGCGAACGTTTGCATGAAAATAGTAACACGAGCAAAGTAACGTCTATATTTTAAATTAATTATATGGGAATTAAAAAAAAACTACAAGAATTAAAAAACAACCCACGAATTCTCAAAGCATCTCCACTGAAGGTCTAGGTAATTTAATCCCCGATTATCTGCCCGAAGAAAAGTCAACCGAGGAATGCTTTTTAAATACGCGTCTTAAAGCCCGACTTAAGATTTCGGCCTTAAAACTTTTGTAAGGTGCAATTCCTTTGGTGTTTAATCCTGACTCGAAGAAATACCGCCTTTATTTCTTTCTTAGCTCATTACAAGAGTGGTTAAATGAAACGCTTGAATTTGGAATGAAGTTTTCGCAGAGCGACCGTGGCGGCCATTTTAAAAATGAGGTGACGTCATTGGTGACGTCAGAGGTGACGGGGGCAGAATAGTGAGCCATACCAGTGAAGCGGACAAAACAGTACTAATACAATTTGAACGCATTTTTTTAGGGTTCCGTACCTCAAAAGGAAAAACGGAACCCTTATAAGATCACTTCGTTGTCCGTCTGTCTGTCTGTCAAGACCCTATTTCTCAGGAACGCGTGGAGGTATCGGGTTCAAATAAATATCAAATACTCAAACCTGTAGTCCCTTGGAGCCGTGAAAAAATCAAACTTCTATATCAACGCAATCAAAAGACACGGCTGTTCATGCTGCATGTCTCATACATTCGCAAGGCACTAAAAAAACCTATGAGGTACTTCCCGTTGCCCTATGACTATAAAATTTGGCAAGACGCAAGGTCTCATAGCGCAAATAAAATAATAAATCCGAAAACTTGTATAAACTTACGTTGGTACCTACGGAACCCTCGGTGCGTGACTCGCACTTGTTTTTAGTATTGTGCGGTCCATTCTACTACTTCACTGTACTGGCCCTGTGTGAAATCAGCTTAAAGTAGCTGTCCGAAACCATATAAAGAAAAGAAAGAAAGAAAAGAAAGAAAATATTTATTCAGCAAAAAAACAGAACACAGAAATAGACTACACAAATAGACAAAAAATAAATAGACTACATACGTGTGGAGTTGTAAATTTTATCTTAATGCCACGTCGGTGGCCAACAGGTATTTAGGACGCACGGACGGACTTCTGTACAATTAATAAATTGAAGAAACATAAAATGGAAACATAAATAACTTAACGTCAAGATTAAAATAAAAGTACATAAATAAGCCTTTTTAATAAAAAAAAATGTTTTATAGAAAACAATTAACCGCGTAGCTCACTACACTAGTGAAGTCACAACGCTGCAAGTATAGATAGTTGTAGGTCAAACCAAGACTACTATAAAAAAAGACACAGTTTTCTATTTTGTATTACAATACAAGAATTCCGTGATTGACTGACAGACAAAGTACGCTTTAACCGCTGAAGATACAAACGTGAAATTTAAAACATGTTCTTTAGGAAGTATGGAGGTCCACTAACAACGGGTTTTCGGAAATTCCACCATTAAGGGAGTTAAAAGGACTGTGAAAGTTAGTATGTAGTCCAAATTCTACGCGAACGAATTTGCAAGTAAAAGCTTGTTAATAATGCTTGTTCGTTTCGACAAAGTCTTAGTTTTTCTAGACAGCCAACAAGAAATGTCAACCCTTTTCTGCAGAATAAAGCTTATCTTTCTCTCCCTATTCTTTTTCTAATGTCACAATGATATCGCGGACAATGCTGGGTTACATTGGTTTATACACCAAGAGCTAGTAGCTAAAGAGCTAGCATGAAATCCTACTATATAATATTATAAATGTGAAAGTTTGTATGTTTAGATGTTTGAATGTTTGGATGTTTGTTACTCAATCACGCAAAAACAACTGAATGGATTTGGATGAAATTTGGCACACATATAGTTCATAACCTGGATTAACACATAGGATACTTTTTATCCCGTAAAAATTTATAGTTCCCACGGGATAGCGATAAGTGAGTTATACGCCGCGGCGTAACGTCATGAGCAGCAAAGCAACTAATTCTCATTATTTCGTCCAGGAAATATTGAAATTGCATGTTGGGTGTCCGTTTGTTTAATTCAATTTAATAAGTCTACGCGGACGAAGTCGCGGGCAAAAGCTAGCTGTAAATAAAATAAAAAATATTAATATAATCCACTTAAAAAAAATGGGCCAAGTGTGAGTCGGATTCACAAAGGGTTCTGTACAAAATACGCCTTAAAAAAACCACGGATCGTGAATGAGCCACTCTAAGTTTTAGCTTTTTTTATTATTTGTTTTTATAGCGGCCCTAGTAATAAACAAACTGAAAACTTTAAATGTCTACATGTTACGGCTTACGGCTCATCAGGTACAGTCCTGTGACAGAGGGAAAGACAGACGGACGGATATGTAATGTTTCCATAGGGCTGCCGATACCCAAAGTCGAAATGGTCTATGCTTGGGCTATGGTATAACCTTTTAGAACTCCAATTCAGCCCGGAGTTTTAAAGTGAGTCGTTGGCAGAGAAAGAAAGACTTACGAAAGACTCATCATTTAATAAAATAATGGCAAGTTACAAAAATTCCGCGTCTGCCACTTTTTTTAAAGCGGCATGGCAACCATTGCTCTTATCCTACTCTCATCCTACGAAAGTTAGTAATAGTTGAGGAATGAACGGGCCACAGCAAAATCAAACTTATTGTCTGGCTCATAGCGTCTTTGACGACGGTCTTCCGTTCGTCCCTCAACTGTAAATGGCCAAGAGAGAATAGCCGGTGTTATGCAATCTTTGCATCTAACACGAATCTTCTCGACACGCGTTATCTCGCTACGTAACTCAGTGCGTCTCGTTCTGACTAGCCCAGTAGGAGAGAGACGCACTGAGTTACATAGCGAGTTAACGCGTATCGAGAAGATTCGTGCTAGGTGCACTTGTCGGCTGTGGCCAACATAACCTGCCAAGTTTAGCTTATCTCTATGTGTGTCTTTTTCTTATGACATTAGCTAGACTGAGACTGATGAACTGGGGCCGTTTTATTATGCCCGCCTTCCGCTGCGAGCGGAACGGGCTCCGTATGGAGTCCGTTTAACTCGCAGTGGAAGGCGGGCATTAGGCCCGCTGGATGGTGAACGGCAGCCCTTGTGTAAAAGTCTCGAAACTTCAGCTGAATAAATACGACGTGAAACTGGTAGTTGCAAATTAGTGGCTGGTTGTGGTTAGTTATGTGGGTCCCCGAAGTTCGTGGAGTAATACGCTTTAAGAGTTGGTGGCAAGTTTTTAAGATTTATTTTAAGCAGTTAGTGACTAAAGTAGCATTTTTATTCCCAAAGTAAAACAACGTTTTTTGACAAAGTTACAGGTGCAACTTGACTTACTGGCCGTCAGATAACGCACAATAAAAATCGTCGAAGATAGCAACATGAAATTGGAATATGTGTTCGTTAAGGGGTGTAGAGGTGCATTAAGAAAACATTTTTGGAGATTCATATTCATTTGGAGTGTCATTTTAGCCTTAGTTTGTGTGACAGGTACTAACCAGAACCAAAGTTCGAGGACGTAATGTTAGGACGTCACTTATCTTTCTCTTTTAAAGTTCCGTACCTCAAAAGGAAAAACGGAACCCTTATAGGATCACTTCGTTGTCCGTCTGTCTGTCTGTCAATTTATTTTAATTAAAGTTTAAGGTCTCCGCCTACACAGGCGAAACACACATTTACTGGTACTCACTGTACGGATTAGTTGAAAAGCAAAACAATGGTGTCTGGTGTCCGCCGAATAGCCCGCCGTTACCGCCAGCCCGGAGCGGCCCGGGGGCAAAAAGTGGACCCTTGATTAACAAAGCTCCAAGCGTACTTGCTACACACATACATATGTCAGCCTGTGTTGATGTGTGTCTGAATGGTAACGCACATGGTTCACAACAACACGTGGTCAAAAAGTGAGGCATTATGTAGCTGCGAAGCGTGCGCAAAGGATTTTTTTGCGAACTAGTGCTTTTAGTTTTACCAGCTCTCCCTATACATTTCCTTATTACTACAACGTGTCCCTAGCTTGTGGACAAAAATTAATATTAGATAGCATAGATTTGTTACAAAATTATCTTTGTTTGCCTTTAATAAAAACAGCAACTGTGTCATAGCAATCCTGAGAAGTAGTGTTACAAGGGTGTAAATTCTTTGTAACATGTTGTAGAATAAACTCGAGACAAACGTAATGCCCTATTCCATAAACCTTATCACTTGAAAAAAAAACCAAATTAATCAAATAAAAAACTGACTTACTCGTAATACATAGAGCGTTTGATATTTGATTGAGCATCGTAGAAATTTACATGTAGACGGCGATTCATCACTTGTTTTTCCACCATTAAAAGTGGAATATTTTCACTAAATTACAATGGGATCAACCTTGAGTATAACCGATTCAATATGAAAAAAAAACAAATATACGGGTCGAATTGAGAACCTCCTTCGTTTTTTTTCGTTGGTTAAAAAATATTAAAATCGGTTCACAATTAGCGGAGAAATCGCGTAACATATAAAAAAACCAGTAAAATTTAGAACCTCTTCATTTTTAAAGTCCGTTAAATATCTAGCACAGCGGGCCTAACATTATAGACCAGGTGTTAAACTAACCCCGAGAGATAAAATTTTAAACCCCGCCATATCTTAACTCAAACGCTAACATGACTGACCACACAGATAAAATTAACACCAGGGTTAAGACGGTGTTAAAAAAGATAAAACTGTGTTACTACAGTAATGAAAATATTGTTTAATAATTCAGTTCATTCGTTCATTTTCGCAATGTGACAGAAACAACCATGCATAGATTTCCTTAAACATACATAGCTAGCTTTAAAAACAGTCCTGGACGATTTGCATCTGTAGTTTCCGAACGAAAATCAACTAAATTTGACACTTGACAGTTGAAAATTTTGAAATTGACAGCGATCAGACATGAAGACCTGTTACAATTTTAGTAAACAAAAGGAAAGCAAAAGCCTGAAATAAACCGAAGTTGCCGAAATGCCGCCGAAAGAAAAACAGGTGTAAGTATTATATAATTCTGTAAATATATTTTCTATTTATTTTACCTGCTCCAGAATTTATGGCGAATAACAGGTAGTTTGGTAAAATGACAAACTGGAACCATGGTTGCAGGACCCAAATGGTAACTAAAATCATCCGAAGATCGTCGACAACCTTCATCAATAAATGTGTGCTTGACTGTATGCAGTTAACTTGATAACATTGACTAGATAATTGATTATTAAAATTATTGTTTCAGGCGTTGCACAATGGTGCAAAAACTCATTGGTACTTACATGGCTAACGCTGAGGTACGAACTCGGTACCTCACGAACTCACGATAACGGGTCTACCTCTATGCACTGAGCCTCCCAATGCTCTATGTATCCCTAATAATAAACATATTTTTCTTATTCCTTCTCCAGGCAGAGGTTATCAAAAACATAAATGGGAAATGAGGGCTTCAATATTATGATATACTATACCTTGGTTGTTGACTTCAATGTTGTTGATTTTATGTAGTATGTCTCCATGTATGAGACCTCTTTAACCCTCTTTATTCTGTGCTCATATCAAATAATAAGATAGAATAAAGTAAACAAGTAAATGAAACCATTATTTATTAGTATAGCACATTTAGCTTGAGCCACTCTTAAAATCAAAGCATTAACAGTTCTAGAGCATATTCTAAATCACCTGTAAATCAAAATAGTAACCAATTTGTTTCATTTTCAGATATGCACCAAGGCGCCGGCGTACCTCGAATTATTAGTACCTCACACCTACGACAAATAATAAAACTTATTATCATAGCCTAATACACAACCACTTCGCTGTATTGTACTTTTTAATAAACATATTTTATGGCTATGCAGTTGTATATTATTTTAAATAAATCAACCTTTGCAAGCCCAAACTGCAATTTTCTGTATCATGAATTGAAACTGAAACACTCTTTACAAACTCAAACCTTATAAAAGTTATAAACGTGGGTGGCAATTATTATTAATTATTACAGTGTGCTTATTTCAGTACCAATGAGCAGACTTGACTGGGGTAGTACTATAGGGACGTGAGGTACCTAGGGCTTCAAAATAACAAGCTAGCGCATAAGTTTAAGAACTTTATAATTTATTCTAGTTTATATTCCAATTCATACATTGCATGTCAATCTAAAAATCAAAATAAGTCCCTTTTCTTCTTCTACTACAAACTGCCACTCTTGTTGCCGTGGTCAGCTCTGGAATAGGCTGTAAGGAAACCTAAAGGTCCTTACAGTACCTTGCTTAGACAGAATACCGACATGAAGTAGTATACATTTCGTTTCGTGCGATTAATGATGATCCGAAGGCCCAGCGACAGGGTGGGCGGCTAAACGTTGACAACGGATTAGCGACTGCAGGGTTGGTGGTTACCATTAGCGGGAGTGATCACTTCCCATAAGGTGACTGGCATGCGTCTGTCTTTTCCATAAAATAAACAAATCACTGTAGTATCGTTTTTATCATTTATTTATTTGCTATTATCACGGGGTCACACACGGCTCAATAGAGTAAGTAAAGAAGTGTGCTCGTCACATTCCACAAAAACATTGGTCAATTATTACACGTAATACAACAGTTTGGTAACTATCCCACTGAATTAATAACCTTTTGTGATGATAAAATCTAATATTACAAAGTAAAGACACTGTTTAAATAAAATTAAATATCTTATACCCACCTTCGACGACCCAGATAAAGTAACCCGTTTTATCTCGATTAACTGTCAAAATGACGCTAGGTTTATCACCGAACGTGGCCGGTCATGTTAGGCAAAAGGATAAACTAACCCTAACACCTGTCAAAAGAGTGTTTAACACCGTGACACGTGCGGTCATGTTAGCCACCGGGGATAAGGCTAGTTTATCCACGATGGGAGTGTTAAAAACAGATAAAGTGGCTGTCATGTTAGGGCCGCAGTTTAAAAATCTTATTAATATCAGACATTAGGCAATATAGAGGCACACATAAAATAATACTATCCCGGAACCATTACAACTTGGATGCTTTTTTGGTTGTTTTTGATCACAAACAATAACCGAACAACTTATAGAACGGCCAATTTACGGAGATAACGTAATTTTTTGGCTATTACTACTGAGGGTAGTTGTACCCTTAAAATCAATAATGTAATGACCGTAAGACGAAGCACATTGAAAAATTCGCAGGGTATGGCAGAGGCAGTGTGGCGAAACTGGCAAACGCAAGGCACGGAATGCTGATGTTGCAGGTTCAAGTCCTGCCATTGCCCTAATTTTTCTTTGTGTTGTCATTACAATTTTAATTTATTACTACTGATTTCATCGCTATTAGGTGAAATTACGATTCAGTAATATATTGCTCGTCATTTTATAAGATTGAACTATAAATAATTTAATTTTTTTATATATAATTTATGTATAGGTAAAGTCTGTCCACTTGAAGATTTATTTACCATCAGGTGACAGGGTGGTAAGTATGACATTCATAAGTGCTTCCTGTGGGCCTTATCTGAATAAAGAGGTTTTGACTTTTTACTTTCAAATTTACGAAATCGATTTTTTTTTTAATTTTTCGATTTGCTTTTTGTATTTTTTTATACATTCAAATTAAATTGATTTTAATTGATTAAGTTTCTCATAGATGACACCGAGGGTAGTTTTTCCCAACAAAAATCAATAATGTAATGACCGTAAAGGCGAAACACATTGAAAAATACGCAGGATATGGCAGTGGTTTTCTTTGTGTTGTCATTTATGATATAGCATTTTAAATTTACTTTCACCTACTTGCTCGTTTGCCTTCTTATTTTATAAAAAAAACTCTTTCTGATTCCGCTCTCAGTTCATCCCAGAGCGTATTACTTCCAAAATGAATAGCAAGTGAATAGATGAAAAGTCGGGATTGCCTTCGCTTCAGTCTCGTGGGATCAGCTAACGAACGCAATACCGGCCAGCGTGACATGGACCCTGTTAAGTACGGCAGTTCCTTGCAGCGAGGGTTCAAACGGTTTGAATGGTGGCGTGGAAGGAACGCGGGATTCATAATTATGAGCCGCGCTTAACACCTGATGCTGGTGATATATGACCTGTGAGGATTGATTGACTTTAGGTTTTTGCAAGTTGAAAGAAGTCAGTAGTTAACTTTGAGTGTTTAATTAATGTGTTTAGAATTTTTTCGTTTATTTTAAACTACCTTTGCCTGCAATTTTGTCGGCGTGAATTTTGGAAGTGCGTCTAACTCGGCTTCTAGGCGGCGTATTAAGACGAAACATCATATTTTAAGCTGGAGCTCTGGCAATACTTTCTACTCTACTATCTAGAAAAATGCATGTTGTGCAGTAGTTTTCGTACAAATATACAGATAAACAAAACATCAAAAAGACAATTACATTGGCTTCTATCTTTCTTTGGATTCTATAAAGACACTCAGATAATTTTTTCTCAAATATCTTCCATATACCTACAGACATCGGTTAGTTACAATTTTATTATATGTAAGTATACCTACATATATAAAAAGGTCACTGTTAAAGTGTCCCGCAAGACTCAAACAAAGACTAAAAACCACTCAACTAATTTTACACACATATTGACATAAAACTAATAAATAAGGCAAAAAGCTCTACCTAGTTTGTGACAAGGTCAATTAATGTAAATTACCCCAAGAGAAGCCCCTAACAAACTCTCTTTCAAAAAGTTAGTTCGTCTGCATCTCACTAAGCAGAACTCCTTTTAGCTTTCTTCTGGACAGATTGTATGTATTTATTTATGTAGTTTATGTATAGTATACATATTAATATGTGTATATCTTTATATCTATGTATTGTATTATAGGCTTTGTATGTATGTAGTAGCATTTTGTCATTGTGTTTCTAGTACTCGTTCTCTATCCGCACCGCCCGCAACCTTTCTGTTTATGCCCAAAGGTTGACTGGCAGAGAATGCCTTAAGGCATTAAGTCCGCCTTTTGTACATTTTGTATTTTTTGTGCAATAAAGTTTAAATAAATTAATAAATAAGATACACATATTTTTTAGGTTACATTTTAATTAACCACTATTGGTACTAGAGTCACAGGTAATCAAGCACTTTGGTTGGCTACGTAAAACGCGACGTAACGGCAAACGGTCGTAAAATCAGTGCACCTAGCACGAATCTTTTCGATACGCGTTAACTCTCTACGTAACTCAGTGCGTTTTTTTTATACAACATAGGAAGGCAAACAAGCAAGTGGGTCACCTGATGCTAAGTGATCACCACCGCCTATAGACACCTGCAACAAACAAAGAGAGTGCAGATGCGTTGTCAACCCAGAGGGCTAAGATGGAATACCTCTTGTGCCAGTAATTACACCGGCGGTCTTGCTCTCCACGCCGGAACACAACAGTGCAAGCACTGCTGCTTGGCGGCAGGATTAGCGAGCAAGATGGTGGTAGCGATCCGGACGGACCTTGCACAAGGTCCTACCACCCGCAAACTCGTCTCGTCTCGTTCTAACTTGCCCAGTAGGAGAGAGACGCACTGAGTTACGTAGCGAGTTAACGCGTGTCGAGAAGATTCGTGCTGGGTGCACAGGTCCCTGATTCAGGCCGGCTGATGACTCAACAAACAGGGATTACTAACTTTACGCTGGTCGTAAACGTTCGCTGGAAAGGCTATACAGCTTATAGGTAGGTATTGAAATACATTGTGTTTGCAAGAGGATATGAAAGCTCTTTAATGAATAACCGGTTTTTAGCTGAACATCGGTTTCGGTTTAAAGAATAATTATTGTCTATAGAAATTACAGAAATTTCGCTTAGAAGACAACCTATAGCTGACAATACAGTTTATGCGTTTTGCAGTGATCGTTATATGTTATTACATACTACGTTAGTTTTCTTAAAACCACGTAGGTTTCTGTTAACTTATACTTATATATAGGTATTTGGGTACACAAATGTTAGGTTTTAGCTGAACATAAATATTTTTTTTTATTCCGTAAATCAGTCAGTTCCTGAAGGCGCCTCGTGCAGACGCGAAACACGTGTCGAGTGGTATATCGGCGGTGGTAGTTGAGGTCATAGATGCGCTTGTATTATTTATCTCATTTAACGTTGGCGAAGGGGGGAAGATTAACTTTGCATGAATATAGGTATTCAAGGAGAAAGTTTGCCACTAAAACTATACCATTCATTAATAATTATAAGCACCAGTACAGAGTGAAAACTTTGAATTTATTTGATACACAATTTTTGTGTTACTATTTTGAAAACCGTTAACCCGTTTTCCACCTAATAGCTGAGAATGATGTCACTTAGTTCAGTTACTAATTGAAAAAAAAAACCGCTTTGAAATCTGTTTATCGGACCTACAGCTACAAGGCCACAGAAAAACACAGACAGACAAACCAAGTCTTCAAACTACTTACATCGTTGTTTTCTTTGCTAACTAAAACACAACATTTGTTGCTAATTTCACAAACGGTAAGTTCTAAAACTTGCAACGCAAATAATTAAATATTGAAACTCACAGAGCCATGAAAACCTGTGCACCTAGCACGAATCTTCTCGATACGCGTTAACTCGCTACGTAACCACAGAATAAATAATAGTACTAACGTACAGAAACTTCTCTTTTTCGACCACCATTAAACGAAAACCAACTTTATAATCAGGTACATAAAGTTCGTATTACTTCATAAACATTCGCCAGGCGGCATGTGTCAAAAGGAAGGCGCCGCCCGCGCCCGCCTTCCACCCGCAATGCCCTGGCGCACCGCTAGGGCTGGGCTGCTTACTGTAATACTATCAACGCGCGACACAGAGTGAGCGGGCGCGCGCGCGGCAAGCCGGCAACCTACTGCGATTAACCTATGCCATAGGAAATGCGGCGAACGCACCTAGATTGCGGAGTGGAACCCCCCTGACGTAACTCAGTGCGTCTCAATACTGGGCTGATTAGAACGAGACGCACTGAGTTACGTAGCGAGCTAACACTCGTCGAGAAGGTTCGTGCTAGGTGCATTGCACTTCGTGCTAGTCGTATTAACCTACCACACAACACTCAACACCTCTTAGCTAAGCGCTTCAGAATTTGAAAACAAAACACACCCGCCGCCCGCGCCACCTCTATACAACCGGATAAAGACCGCTTCATCCAACTTTGATAAAGTTGCAACAAGCGGTCACTTGCACTCCACTCTAGTTGCAGTTAGCTGTCCATTCCTACTCGTGCAATATCCAACATGTTACCTCCAAACGCGAGTCTGAACCATACTCCGCTTACTCAAGGCATGTTTCGTGAAAACCATTGATAATTCATACCCGCTGAAGGACAAACAAATGGCGGTGTTACTACACAGGTGAATCGGGTTTGCCGTTTACATTGCAGAATGGCAATTTGAAACAGTAAACAATTGACGATCGATGCGTTTTGTGCGTATTCGAATTTGGAACAGAAAAGTAATTCAAAACGTGTTAGTTACGAGTACTATTGAAATCAAATACTCGTGACGAAGTAGCATTTATGTCGCTGACTAGTTTTGTTTACGAATTTTCAGCATGACGCCTGTTCAGATGTAGGTCGCACGCATAGTTACTAATACATTTATATACTTACTAGCTAGCTTATATTAGTAGCCTATGTCTCCGTCAGGAATAATGTAGCTTCCTATTAGTGAAAGAAAATATGGAGTCGTTTTAGTAGTTCCAGAGATTACCCCTTACATACAAACAAACAAAACACTAAGCTTACCTCTTTATTCTATTAGTGTAGATTAGTGTAGGCTACTGACTACACTTCTAATTATACACTTTTAATTATAATTCATGATTAAAAAATCCAGAACTTTAATTATTTGAGAAGATTTCAAAGTTAGATATATAATAGGAAGGAAAACAAGCAAGAGGGTCACGTGATGGTAAGTGATCACCACCGCCTAAAGACAACACCAAGGAGATTGCCAAAGAAATTTCCCGCGAAAGTTTCTTAATTCAAACATGTCTCGACAAACATGAAATATCAAGCCATGACGTCCATAAATACATGCAAGCTTTGCCTGCCATGGAATCGATTAGCAACCAAAGATGGCCAGCGAAGTTTTGGTCGCAATCCGTACGTTCCAAAGTCCATTTTAATTGCCCCTAGATTGCAAATCGATCCCGGCCTATGCACGTTCCTATCACAGAAAATGTATAGAACAGTATGTCAACTACGTCTTACACATACAGTTACACGCTTCCCTTCCTCTCTCACCCCTGCACCACCCCACGCGGCACTCGCGATTGGCTGCATTGCAGAGCTCACTGAGAGGTCTTGTTGCGGCGCCTGTGTGTTGAGTATTACGTTGTTTGCATGAATTTTAACTACTCCAGCTATACATTTATTGCGATGATATTGACAAAAGGAATTAATATGTTTTTCTTTCGTAGCTGTATTTACAGTAGCAGAATACAGACATGTGATATTAACTGTCAATCTTGACGATTTAAATGTGTGGTGTCATCATTTAGCAGAGACCTTCATGTATGTGTCTGTGTATAATCAGCCAAAAAAACCGTTTGCTATCTTAAGGTTCAATGTCACTTACTCGTCATAAAATATTTAATGTATTATTATTTAATGTATTAATTTCTTATCATATTTGGACATCATATTATGTAAATGTAATCCTAGATTTAGCTATCAATTATTACTGTGTGCCCTTACAGGGCGTCATGGGGTGTCTTATACCAAGCATCCATATTTATAATGTACATGACTTGACAATGAATAAATGAAATGAAATGAAAAAGTCAAAGTTTTCGATTATACCCGTTAGTAACAACACGCATGCGGCTTGCCTGATGATAAGCAATTACCACCGCTTATAGACGCTTCCACTTATGAATAAACGCGCCCCTTGTCGACCCAGCAAGGACCTTTTAAATACTATGTTGTAAAAACAAGTTTCAGTAAGCAATAGTTTATCTGTACTATACTGAAATAATAGACCTTCAGAATGCATCACTGTCTTTGACCCTCTGTTCGAAGTGTGGTTAGCGAATCAAGACATAAGACGTACCGATTTGTGATCACTTTTCGCACGCTTAGTATTAAAGTGACTCAATTCTGAATTTGATATTTCCCAAAATTAAACCCTTTTAATTAAGGTGATATTTTGGGACGTGTATTATTCAGAAATGGGTCACTTTAATACTAAGCGTGCGTTTTGTTAAAATTAGAACTGGCTTCTTGTACTGGCAAAAAACACATTTCGTCAACCACGAATGTATTTTTAACGGGTAAAACGTTTTGAAATTCAACCCAATGACGTGTATTTTCACAAATTTCAAATATTGCAGAATACAAAAAGTTTTAACAGCAGATGCGTTTGCTAGTCTTTTTAAACATTTTTTAAAGTCTTCTTGGTATTATCAACGTCCTTTTCAGCATGGTGGCATATTGCACACATAGGTCAGCTTTTTGCACTGAACTGGGAAAGCAAAGGCATGTAAGTTTGACAATGACGGATGACGGAAAAAAGTCGATGCATGCTGCATGCAGCGTGCATGCGGCGAGTATGCGGCTCGCTGAGGTTGCGGGTGAAATGCAAAATTGTATAAAACTCAGGGGACGTAGTTATAAGTGGAATAAGTTTGTATATAGTGTATAAGACTGTGTGCGGGTTAGATATAAAAAAACTAGAAAAGTCGTGAATTAAGTAAGTAAGGGAATGTTAAAACTAATTTTTTTGCGGATGGTAAGACCTTGTGCAAGGTCCAATCGGATCGCTACGATCATCTTGCTCGCTAAACCAGCCGCTACGTAGCAGTGCTTGCATTGTTGTGTTTCGGCGTGGAGAGCAAGACAGCCGGTGAAATTACGGGCACAAGAGGTATTTTATTTTAGGTCTCTGGGTTGGCAATGCATCTGCAACTACTTGGTGTTGCCCGTGTCTACGGCAGTGGTGATCAAATTATCGTCGCCTATAGACGCTCGCAACACCTGAGGAGACACGGGCGTTGCCGAACCTTCAAGAACCTTCAATAAAGGCAGCGGCGTAACTAGGGTGGGGCAGGCAGGGCACGTGCCCTGGGCGCCAAATAAGGGGGGGGGGGGGGCGCAAAAAACGAAATTTACTAACTACCTATTAAAAAAAAATACAATCCAAATTCGTATACATGGCCAAATAAAAGTCTTTTGAGGATCATTTAATCCTTATTGTAGATACATTTATTCCCGACGGAGACATATTTGTGATATTTTGTTTGTTTTAGATACGTTACATTACAAACTTAGTAAAATAATAAAAAAAATGATTCACAGAGGGAAAGGGGCGCAGTTTAGATGCGAGCCCTGGGTGCTATTTTACGTCGCTACGCCCCTGAATAAAGGCTATAAGTATTATCTTGTATTGCGTTCTTGAAACTTATTACCTACATAAATCTTCATTGCACGTAAGTATAATAATTTATGAATAAACTACGATTTGATGACCATGGTCGTAAGAAATTGGGCAAGATCGAGTCGGACTTGCGTACCGACGGTTCCGTATCCCTGCACCGTAGCAACGCGACCCCAACTCACACTTGGCTAGTTTTTTATTTGTTGCTATACTTTAAAGTTCGTTATATAAATATTGACTTTGATGCTTGCAGGTATTTAATGTAAAGTGTCTATTTATGTTTTTTTTTCTTAGTCAAGCTAAAACAAAACTGTTGAAAAACACGGTTTTTGTATGTGGCCTCTCATTAATCCCCTTTTGCATTTGTACCTCCGACTGGCGCCAGAAAGGAAGGTTATGCTTTTGGAGTATTGTATCATGTATTGTATTTTTTGTTAGGGTACCCACAAAAATGACACGTATTCTGCGATAAGTAGCTACCTATTGCAGTTCAAAAGATACGGCTCTTTATTTGTTTATTTAATCTTTATTGTAATCGAAATTATTTATTTCAAAATTTTATCGATTTTTCTTTTTGTATTTTTTTTACATTAAAATTAAATTTAAAATGCTATATAATAAATGACAACACAAAGAAAAATTAGGGTAATGGCAGGATACGAACCTGCAACATCAGCATTCCGTGCCTTGCGTATTCCAGTTTCCGCCACATTACCTCTAATCCTGCCATTACCCTAATTTTTCTTTGTGTTGTCATTCATTATATAGCATTTTATATTTAACCTTTGTTGAACAATGCAAAAAATGAACCTACAAATGATGGACTTAATGCCTTAAAGCATTCTCAACCAGTTAACTATATCGATTGTTGTCGATGAGTTCGATCGGACGTGTTTACTTAATAATAAAATAATATAATTATTCACTTGCAAATTCGTGACCTAGCTCTACTCGTACGCTGTGCACGTGACTCATCTGTGTCATTCGGCTCTCGTGTTAAGTGTCTTAGTTTTTAACTTATAAACTATAATGTTTTAGTGAATGGGGATACTACTCTAAAAAATAATAATAATAATGAATGACAGCCCCTTTAACCGGAGCGCGCTTACGCAGCGCAGCCCTCCGTCCACGCCTCCGCCCGCGCCTCCGCCGCCCGCCCAACAAGAAGAGGATCTTCCTGGAATGGTGCCCACCTCTGAGATCCAAAACTGGATGAGTTCAATTCAACAGTGCCTGAATGAGGTGTGCACTATATCCTCCGAAGGTGAATTGAACTCTGACCAGAAGCTGAGAATTAGCAGTTTGTGCCGTAAAGTGGGTCACGGGACATCTCAAATGGCCGTGCAGTACCAGTCCCTTAAACAAAAAAACGATTCAGACCCATATCACCCTTCAAGCCCTTAGAGAAAAAAATGACCTGTCACAGCGACTCCAAGACCTCAAACAGTGCATTGAAGAATCCTCAAAGCCTGCTTCGGGAATAGTTTCCTTCGCCGACATGGTTAAAAAAAGTCCAAATAATTTTATCCAGCCTAACAATTTTAGCTCTTTAGCTATCTACCCGACTGATAAGTTGAAGTCGAGCGAAGAAACTAAGTCCCTTGTTCAGCAAATTATTAGACCTGAGGAAATGAAGAGCCTGCATGTGAGAGGTCTACGCAAGACCAAGAACGGCGGCGTTATCATCAGCACCGACACCAAGGGGGACATCGAGAAGCTTAAGCAGTCGACGCAGCTATCAACCTCTGGCCTCACTGTGGATGAGCCGCACAAGCGCAAGCCCAGAATCGTTGTCGTCGGAGTTTCCTCGTCCATGCAGGAAACGGAGGTATTCAACTGCTTATTCCAACAAAACTTGGCCGACAAGCATCAAGGTATGACACTTGAAACATTTTTGTCCTCGATTAAGCTGAGTCACAAATCGGGAAGGAAGGATGCCGAGATCTGCAACTATGTATTAGAAGTCCCTGCGCACATTCGCAAGGCCTTGATTACTCAGGAGAGAGTGTTCATAAACTGGTCGTCGTGCCCAGTGAGAGATTTTACTCTGGTAACAAGGTGCTTCAAGTGTCAGCAGTACGGTCATGCGGCCAAGTTCTGCCGGGAAGAAGCCAACACCTGCGGTCATTGCGGTGAAGTGGGCCACGCTATAAAGGAGTGTACCAAGAAGGCCGAACCACCTAATTGCGCTACGTGCTTGCACTTCAAAAAGCCCTGCAATCACAAAACTGGCGAATCTGACTGTCCTGCTAGGAAATCTGCGGAAAAACGGTACATAAACTCAGTAGATTATGAAGGCGCCTAAGAGCGCCATTTTTAATTTTTCTTTTTAGTACTTTTCGCTTTATTTAAGTATTATGGCAAATAGATTGATCTCTGACCTAGATAGTTTCTCTGTATCTGAGTCAGCTACTTGTGATGTGGAAAAGTGCAAACAGTATATTTCTGCTTACAGTAATCCACTAACGATACTAACACAAAACATACGCAGTATTTTTAAAAATTTTGACAATTTTAATACTTTCCAGCAACGTATAAACATTAATTGTGACATAATTGTTTTAACTGAGTGTTGGCTAGGTAAACATGCCAATTTACCACTCATGCTCGGGTATAATATGTACAGTAGCAAAGCAAATTTTAATCAAAACGACGGGATAGTGGTTTATGCTAGAAATAATTTAGATATCACAGTCGAAGAGCCTAACATATCAGACTGTAATCGACTACTTATCAAAATTGGAACTGATTTTGCAGTTTTAGCTTTGTATAGACCCCCATCCTTTAGAAATGCCGATATTTTTCTTAACTCTTTAGATGAAACATTGCCTTATATATCTCCCTTTAAAAATGTAATATTAGTAGGAGACATTAACATTAACATACTCCCTGAAAGTATCGATTCTACTGCTCTGGACTACCTAAACTTATGCTCCTACCATGGCTTACTCCCTGCCCATACGCTTCCCACACATCAAAGCGGGTCTTGTTTAGATCATATCATGCTTAAATCCAGTTTCCCCTCCATAGCGCTTGTCACTAACTCGTCAATAACCGATCATAACGCTGCCCTACTAACCTTAAAACGTAAATTACCTAATCTAAATCGCTCGCAAATAATATCTAAATTAAATATAAATAAACTTGAAGATGATTTACGCAACATTGACTTTAGCCCAGTTTACAATTCTGATGACGCGAATACTTGCATGTCGTACTTAATAAAAAATATTCAACAAGCGACTATAAGAAACACGACGTACACTCGCTTAAGTAATAAAAATTACAATATAAAGCCTTGGATAACACCAGGGCTCATTCGCTGCATGAGACATAGAGACAAATTACATAAGAAGGCCAAGTCCAATCCAAACAATCTGGTATTACAATTATCATATAAAAGATATCGAAATTTCTGCAACGACCTTCTTAAAAAAATTAAATGTTGTTATGATAAAAATGAATTGGAAAAGGCTGGAACAAACAGTAAAAAAGTATGGAATTTCATAAAAAATGTAACGTATATCTCAAAACAGCATGAATCATCTTCAGGATTATTTCAAGGTCATGCCTCACAACTGACATCTGCAAACAGCGCAAATGACTTTTTCGTAAATATAGGTAAGAATTTGGCAGAAAAAGTGCAGAGTCAGTCGCTTATTACGCCTTCAAACCAGCCTCAACCGAGTAGTTGTCTAAATTCATTTGTGCTATCAGATACTGATGAAGTCGAGGTTGAAAGAATCATCATGGGTCTAAAGGACGCTTCAGCGGCTGGTTGGGATAACATTTCAAATAAAACGCTAAAACGTTTCAAGCATATCTTGGTCTCTCCACTTACTTATATTTTCCGGAAATGCCTGGCCGAAGGAAGCTTTCCAAAATGTTTAAAAAAAGCTATAGTCGTTCCCGTACACAAAGCTGGCAGTAAAGACCAAATAACGAATTATAGACCTATTTCGTTATTACCAGCAATATCAAAAATATTAGAAAAAATCATAAATAACAGACTTGTTCAATATTTGGAAAAAAAATCAATTTTGTCGAAAGCTCAGTTTGGTTTTAGATCAAAATTATCGACTGGTGATGCTGTGCATCAACTTACTGACTATGTAGTACAGTCCCTGGACAAGGGCAAGCGGACGGTGGGAATATTTCTAGACCTTGCTAAGGCTTTTGACACAGTTTCCATACCCATTCTTTTGCAGAAGCTTGAATCCTTAGGTATAAGAGGCACCCAGCTTAAATTATTCGCAGATTATCTGAACGAGCGTAGTCAATGTGTAAAAATTGATAATATTATTAGCTCTGAACTAAAAAATACCTCTTTTGGGGTTCCTCAAGGAAGTATTTTAGGCCCCACTCTATTTTTGGCTTACATAAATGACCTCTGTAACCTAAAATTAGATGGGGGTAGAATTATATCTTATGCTGATGATACTGCTCTACTGTTTTCTGCAAACTCAGACCAAGAGGTCTATAAAATGGCACAGCAAGGCTTCAATGTTGTAAATAATTGGCTCCAGCAACATCTACTAACACTAAATGCGGAAAAAACTAATTATGTACAATTTCGTATGCGTAGATCAAGTTTCACCTCAACTAACCCAAAGCTCTACGCGCACCATTGCAAGGACACTGCGAATAACTTGTGTAAGTGTCCAAGTATAGCTATTACTAACAAGATAAAGTATTTAGGTGTCATAATTGATGAAGCACTCTCATTTAAATCCCATATCGAATCTTTAAGTGGTAGAATCCGTAAGTTAATATTTGTTTTTAAGAAACTACGCACTATAGCGGACTCAAAAATAATCAGGCAAGTTTACTTTGCTTTAGGCCAATCTATATTAACTTATTGCATTACGTCATGGGGTGGCACATCTAAAACGTCATTACTAACCCTAGAAAGAGCCCAGCGTGCAGTGCTTAAGGTTTCCACATTCCGTCCTTTTCTCTACCCCACAGACCTTCTCTACGAATCTTGTAAGGTGCTAACAGTTCGGCAAATATTTATAATGAGCACAGTCCTGAAACAGCACGCTGCTCTACCCTTCAGCACTGAAACTACTAACAAAAGACGGAAAGATATAGTTTGCCCCCGAAATATGGGAAAAAAACATGCCTTCTCTTCCAGATTTTACGTATTCTTAGGACCATTTCTTTACAATAGATTAAACGCCAAGTGGGACATTTATCCTCTTACTTATAAAAATACTAAGATGATTCTCCAAGATGAACTTCAAAAACTATCCTACGAAGATACAGAGAAACTATTAACTATTTCAAAATGAACATTGTTTTTATAGAGGCATATTTTGTTACTTATATATATTCTATTTATTTATAGTGTTTTGTAATTAAGCTAAGTAATTAAGATCGATTGTTTTTTGCAAGTGATAATTTAATTTATGATAGTTATGTAAGTCCTTTTTCGCCTGAAACACAGGAACATCCTAGTTCAGGCATAAGTGTTTCTTCCCTTTTTGTATGTTTAGACTATAGATGTTATATTGTAAAAAAATAATTTTGAATAAAGATTTTATTTATTTATTTTATTTATTTATTTATTTACTATCACGTTAAATAGATAATAAGTTGGTGCAGAATCCTGAATTAAAAACAAGAATAACACAGATCTGCAGGAATCGGTAGGAGTCTTTAAGGATCAGACGGACGGACGGACAGACAGCGTAGGCTTAACAAATAATAGAGACCCGTTGCTAATTTTCAAGTACGGAACCTTAGAACTATACGTGTTGCGACATCCCTTAACGCTAGTTGCGTTTGTTTGTGTGTCAATGTCGACCATGGCGCCGTAGTCGAGATAAATATAAACGTATAAGCGTTCAAAATTGCCGGATAACAGCATCCGTTCAGCATTTGTTTTGATTATATGTTAATGAACATATAAGACAAAACATACGAGTAAGGGCCTCCATAGACGCACTGCTTAAAGCATGATCTGCAGTTTCAATACAAAATTGACATTGTCATTCTGTTTGAATGCCCCCTGACTAAACACACTAGTCTATCGGAGGATTTCGTAAACCTGACAAAAGAACCACCGTATTACTCGCTAATCCTGCCGCTAAACAGCAGTGCTTGCACTGTTGTGTTCCGGCGTGGAGAGCAAGACAGTCGGTGTACTCGTAATTACTGGCACAAGAGGTATGCCATCATAGCCCTCTGGGTTGACAACGCATCTGCAATCTCTTCGATGTTGCGGGTGTCTATAGGCAGTGGTGTACACTTACCATCAGGTGATCCACTTGCTTGTTTGCCTTCCTATTTCATAAAAAAGGGGCTGAATTTTAATTTTGAATACCTAGTTTTATAAATATATACACTGTATAACATCCAGTGGCGACTAATTGCCACACGACAAATAAATAAATAAATTCTCAAGGCCCGCTAAAGCAATCGCATAGTTCAATATGCAGTCGCAGCTTGAAGCAGTCCATCCTGAACTGCTTCAAGCTGCTCCGTCTATGGTCAGCCTAAAAACGAGAGTCAATTGTGTCAACTACTGGTAAAAAAAAACTTACATGTGTCAAGCACTGAGACGGTTAGTTTATGCATAGTGAGTAGGGATGCGCAAATTGTAGAAAATCAAAAATTCCCACGAATTGTTCTTGGATTATTTTCACTTTGAAAATTTAATTTTAAAAAGCTAGGGATGGACAAGTTGCGGAAAAATCTGAAAAAAGTTTTTTTACGGCAGAGGGCGGTAAAAGTGCGTCAACTGATGGGAAGTGATCCTCTATGGGAACCATCAAATGGCAGTGGGGAATGTTCTGAATTTTTTCGTTTTGAAACTATCGTAATATTAGAAAAACTTCGCCGGCATATTCGTATAAGTATATCTCTTTTATTTGCGTTTTACCAGATCGCATGTCCAGTTCTTGATAAATATACAGGACTACTAGCATTCATATCTCATACAATAAGAAATTGAACATACAAATAAATGAAAACTGCCCTTTTTTCGTCTCCTTTTTTTTAACGCAATTTATAGAAAACAAGAAGCAATAATGTCACAGATACTTACTCCCTTTACTGCCTTAGGTACAGTAGGGGAAATATATTCACGTACCACCTTAGAACCCTATCGCAATGACGCGACGCGTCAAACGCCAGTCTATGTCATACAAATGTCCTGCGTATGTCTCTTCGACTGGGTTCTACGGTGGTATGTGTTTCAATTTCCTTGACTGTAATTATTGAAAATACTTTCTGCTTTGATACATTGTAGCGACGACTGTACAGATCAAAATACGTATATTTCAAATCGTCTTAGTATATGAATTTATACCAAAAACACAGATAAACGTAGAATGAACAAAATTTTAAAGCTTATTAATTACAGTTACTAATTACGAGGGCACCCGAGAGTCTCTTAACAGGGCTTTGCACCGGAGACGATTTTAGTATCCGAAGATATTTCTCCGAACCTCAATAATCTCCGGAGACACCGGAAAATTTGACATAAGATCCTATCATAGTTCTTTGCATGATTTCCATCGCAACTGCGCCTACGTTACAGAAATTAGCTTTCAAAACAATATTACGTTTTTCTGTGACAACCATGGCATTTAGAGCACTTACGTATTCTTATTGTATAGAATTGAATTTAAAATGCTATTAAAAGTGGATTGAAAACGAGAAAAATGGTGACTAGACGATCACAATCGGAGCTAAACAAAAAAACCAGGTAATCCCGAAATCGATAATCTCCGGAGATTCTCCGGTTCCTTCGTCTCCGGAGTAAAGCACTACCTCTCAAAAGACACTCCTGAATTCTGATTTCACTCCGCTGCGAAAGTTTTGGCCAAGTTTCGTCTGTATTTCATAAATAAAATGCTTTTCGTGCTGAACTCCCACTGTTGTTTAACTGGCTAAATGACTTGTATTAGCAAAAGTATTTTAATAACAAGTTTAATCTTTGTATCAACTAGTTGTTTTAATTGGTAATGGATCCTATTCAAAGTTTGAATAGTAAGAATTCTAATTAAATTAAAACTATGTCGAACAGTGTCAAACTATGTATGAATATTTCGGTTCAATTGAGTTATAATATGACCAGGGACCCTAGCATGCTGGTTTTCATCGCCGACATAAAGCATATATTCCGTTTTATCCAGTAACCGAGTGCGAGAAGGATGCATGCTTTTATGTGTGCGATTAATGCCCGCGCGTGATTATTTATACATTTTACGGGATCTTACGTGATAAAAAGTTCTATGTTTTAATCCAGGAAATGATTGTCTACCTAATTGCGTCTAAAACCGTCAGGCCAATAGAGATTGTGGAAAAAACATCAACACATTATTACTTTCGCATTTATAAGCAGGTCTTTTTTGAGTGAGCTCTGTCAAACCCGTCTGAATCTACCACCGCAAGTCTATTCGAAAAAAAAAAATAGAATTTCAGAATACGGCCATTTCCTGACATTTGGTTACCCTATCTGTTTGTGTATTACTCGTAGTGTGACAGCCCTAACCCAACCGACTTCCCAACGCAAATTACGTAACCTTGTCATGTACAAAACAAAACACATGATACTTTCAGCTGCCTAATTTAAATTTAACCTCAAAAATGTCCTCGCCGCTCAATTTTATTCCCTACGCACCGGTAATAAGGGAGGAATGGAAAGTGGATGTATGTACAAGTTTTAATGAAAGCGGTCACAAGCCCGCTGGTTCGCTGTTAATTGCAACAGAAACCGTGTTCTGGGGAGTTGTACGCGCGTTGTGTTGTGGAGGGTGCGGTGTCATTTTTAGGAGTTCTATAGGTACAGTCAAGGAATTTAATTTCCAACCCACCTAAGGTTCAATATCGTATATCAAACTGTCACCATAAGAGCTAACTAGAGCAAAGCGTTGGTTTGACATATCGACCTTAATGCATTGCGAATGTCAGACAACGTTTCAACGAAATGGGTAGGGAATTAAATTCTTTGACTGTACCGATGTCGATAGCGAACGAGAAGATAGAGAAAGAGTAAAGGGTATTCCTGTCTCTTTTTGTTATTGGTAACTTTCTTTTATTAGACTATTTACCCAGCGTTAGAAAGTAGTACACAATAAAAAAAAATGTTATGTAATGATAACACAAAAAAAACTTAGGGTAGTGGCAGGACTTGAACGTGCAACATCAGCATTCCGTGCCTTAAAAAAAAATTGTTAAAAGTTTCATATAGATGACACCGAGGGTAGTTGTACCCTTAAAATCAATAATGTAATGACCGTAAGACGAAGCACATTGAAAAATTCGCAAGGTATGTTAGCGGCAATGTGGCGAAACTGGCAAACGCAAGGCACGGAATGCTGATGTTGCAGGTTCAAGTCCTACCATTACCCTAATTTTTCTTTGTGATGTCATTAAATAAAATTTTAATTTAACACTTTGAATGTTAAAACATTTCATAATAAAATTGAAAGAAATTTCGGTTACAAAAATTTAGTACACAATAGTTAGAAACAGATGTACTGAGTTACGTAGCGAGTTAACGCGTATCGAGGAGATTCGTGCTAGCAGACTGGTCTGTCTCGGCATGTGCGTTCAAATTGTATTTGTATTCACCGTGTTGTACTGCACTAAGGAATTACAACAAATTAATCAAGTGCATTATAAATTACAAATTGCTTAAATTAATCAATTGAACTGGGGTATACGGTAGCGTGCAACTTTGAGTCGCACACCACCATGGATCCGCGTAACATCCGCGTCGTGCCACCCTGGGTGACTCGACATATGCTGAGTGGACTCTGTTTCCACGTTTTGTATTCTTTATTTCTACTTATAAGCACTTAATGTTTACTTTAGCCCTTTCTTTTTTGTGTATGTATACTATTACGTGGAATAAAGATTTTCTATTCTATTCTATACTAGTCAAAACAACTTGACACACTTGACTTTTCTCAGTAAAACAAAAATATTAAAATATGTATGTTCCAAAATGTCTTTTAAAGTAGGATTTTATTATTTGTTTGTACATGAAATTAGTAAAATAAAACCTTACTTTAAGACTTGCATTAGTAGAAATTCATATTTATTTTTATGTTTGAATTTTACCGAAAAAGGTTAAGTGGCCGATATTTTGTTTTGAGTAGTATATATTCGCGTGCGCGGCAACTTGCTGAATGGGCCCCGCAAGAGGGGCGCATTTGTAGCTTTGCGCGTAAAGTGAGAAGTGCGCCGAGCCTGGGTTAGACTTAAAGAACAGCCCGCATGCTAATGAAGTCCCGTTTAGACGATTAGTAGACATTCAGCGTGTGTCTTACTTACATCATAATAAATGATTCGGATTGTGTAGCTTCACAATAATTACATACCTAGTTGACTTAAAAAAGAATCACTGTGTTTTGGCATAGGATGTCGCATTATCCGATTACTATATATAGTATGTATATTATCCTGAAGTGACAACATCACCCACTTACCTTGCAACGACCCTTGCTAGAAGGCAACGGCAACGCTATAGTAATTAAGTGCACCTAGCACGAACCTTCTAGATACGCGTTAACTAGCCCATAAGAGAGAGACGCACATAGTTACGGAGCGAGTTAGCGCGTCGAGAATATTTGTGCTAAGTGCGCAGGATTCTAGATCAAACTCATCATTGCCATCTAGCGGGACGTTTGGAAGCTTACCAGAGAGCGCTTCGTCGCGTCGAGTGCAGTCACTTACCTGAAAAAAGACGGGTGTATTAAGCACTGATTTTCGACAAAGGAAATGAGAGCATTTAACTGGGGATGGCACAAATAAAAAAGTTAAGTTTTAATTTTTCTATTTATTATACAAGACTTTCCGAGCGACTGCGTAAGCTCAGATTTTGAATGACCTGTTACATTTTCCCTTAGTGCATCTCTACTCCCCCTAAGTAGTACGAGTACGAGTACGAGTATCAAATTTCAGGTCTCTACGTACAGGCTCTGTGTTAAATTGTCTGTCAGTCACTCAGTTAATCCTTTTATATGTTTGTCAGTATTAATAAATTAATGTCAATTCAATGAAGAACTATAACGTCAAGCGCAAGTGGCGATAGATACATATCTTTTCAGATTTGAACAGTAACAGAAAATAATGAACACTATTAGTATTTGGAAACCCCCTTTTTTCAATGGCATCGTTCATGGCGTCGTAGTTTATTTTATATGATTTCCTCAGTTAGTATCAAAAAAGAACAGCAATAGATTCACAATTGTACTTTTAAATTGTGAACGCAAATATGGACGTTACAGGTCTCGCTTCGCTGTCTAATGACGATTCTTTAATATAATTTAATTGCCTGATTCGTCAACAGATAAAAACCATACAGCACATAGTTTTTGGCAACCCTACCAGTCGATGAGGCAATTACAGGCATTGTCACGGCTCATGCCTCGCGAGGCTCGAGAAATGCCTGACGCGATAATTGTCTCGCCGTGACCTAGGCCAAATCCTGGTGTTCAGTGCTTTTGGTAACGAAATTTTTGTTTAGGTGATGTTGTTCGACAAAGCCTTTTTATAGGCATTGACAGCAGCAAATAAAGTCAGTGGCTGATTTTATGAAAAAAGAAGGATCGGGTTCAAACATGGTTGAAAGTTGTAACTAGGGATGGGCCAGTTTTGAAAGGTTCTTAAACATAAGGGAAATTTTCCACATTAAAAGTTGGTAGCCATAGTATCAGTATAATTACCAAAATGAAACCCTGAACTTCCATGGAACTATGTCGAAATGACGTTATGAATCAAATCGTGTAAAGTCTCCTATTTTACTTAATATGTGAATATGACACAGCTTCACGGTGGGCCAGGATTCCTTTTTGTAGATATTACAAGCTTTGGTTAGTTTAGAACTAGGTCAATTTGTGTCAATTGTTCCGAGAAATTTTTCGTTTCTACGTATTATAATGTGTTGTCAACCCTTAATCAGCAGCCGATTTCGTACCGAATACCGACAACGAGTGTCACATTAAATGAAACAAATCGGCTATTCATGTGATTAGCTACGTTTTTAGTATTTTAACAGACTCTACAAATATTATTTTTGATTCGGTTTTTTTTTTTTTAATATATATATATTTTTAATTGTATGATTATGCCTCTCTCCCCGGCTATTGCTCTCATTTTCTCAAAATCCAATTCTGATGCTAGGCTGGGATTATAAAGAATCCAGGGAACTCCTCAAATGGTATAGAACCCTATACGTACAGCGATTTTCAAATCGTTACAGTTCCCGGCAAACTTCTTGAGCACTGACCTTGACTGCACAGAAGCCATTTCTAGTACACATCTGTATGCGCAAACACCACTCGATTTATGCTCAAGATGTTTGCCTGTAACTATACATATGTTTATGTTCCTACGAAAAAAGCACAGTCTGTTTTTAATTTAAAAAGTTATTATATAACTTTAATGGCCCCACTCGCTATGAAGTTGTTCGTCCAAAGAGCCTACCAAACACAAAACGAACTAACTTACGAGTAAAATGCCCGGGCCATAATTACTGACCGCTACTCCGCTGCACTGGCGTAATAGCAAATAATAGAGTTTAAAACACGCAATGTAACGCAAACAGCTATTAAAAACACATCAAAAACAACTCTGCGTTTTGCTGTGCATAATAGACATAATTAAAACAACGGGCCGTATGCGAACGAAAATATAAGCAAGGTGCGGAATAAAGGTCAATTGCAATACGGTCAAAACGACGAGCTTATCCCTTTAATTAGGATCTGTTCCAGTTAACCTAAAAGCGATGGACAGGAAAAATAATCTAGAGTTGACAGCACAAGGCAAATGACTATGAAAGTCGTTTCTTATTGAAATAATTTTATTCGTGATTGCAATTGTTCTTCATCTAATTTTGCACTTTTACATGGCACTGAAAACGAAAAAATTATCTTGCATGTAGGCCATATAGGCTCTTTAACATGTCTGATTCTATTAGCGCTTCGGAAAATGGAAGATTCTGCTGAGAAGAAGCCCGCAAGGAAGTCAGCAGTACTACTTTTAGTCTCCATCTGTCTGTATAGCTGCCGTTTTAAAATCATCATCATCATCATTTAATTTAAGAGCTTAGCTCTTATCGGTGGAGTAACCACCATTTCTCTCTTTCCCCTGCCAATGATCTGACTTCATGATACGACAAGGCATTAACTTTCTCCTTTACTTAAGCAAAGTAAAAAATAAATAATAAAAACAAGTCTAAAATTTCCTTTTATTCCGCTAATTTCAAGTAAAAGGTAAACCAGTTGTTCAATATAAGAACTAAATATATACATATATGTATATGAATACGGCTTTGACAGAAGAAAAGGAAAAAAGAATAGTTTCTTTACTTACATATTTTATTTAGATTAGGCAAATGAACACCACGCCAACCACAATTTTCTACACTTACGTTCTACAAGGAAAAAAGACTACAAAAGGACCCAAGCCGTCACTTGAAACTACTAAATTAGTGTGCACTGCATACAGCCAACTTAAATACATATTCACAGGAACCCATGCAGTAAGACTCTCTCTAATGTGCAAAGGACTCCGTTCATACACTAAGTTTCTGTGAGAAATTAGTGTCACGAAATCAGGCAGGCGGAAGAAACACTGACTGCAGTGTACGAGTATAACATATTCCTTGACAGGGTTAAAGAGTCGCTTATTAGTGTCGCGGCAGTGTAGAGACCTGTGCACCTAGCACGAATCTTTTCGAAACGCGTTGACAGACGTAACTCAGTTCGTCTCATTCTAACTAGCCCAGTAAGAGAGAGATGTACTGAGATACGTAGCGAGTAACCGCGTATCGAGAAGATTCGTGCTAGATGCACTGGCTCTTATTTTATTAAACTAACACATTTAAAATGCTACATAATGAATGACAACACAAAGAAAAACTAGGGAAATGGCAGGACTCGAACATGCAACATCAGTATTCCGTGCGTTGCGTTTGCCAGTTTCGCCACATTATCGCTAAAAAAAATACAAAAAAACAATCGAAAAAAAAAACGATTACAAAAAAACTAACACATGTCATGTGACAATGACAAGTCAGAGTACATTACGTAGTCACTATTTAAACCCGCCAATACAAAAAAATTTCGAGTTAGCCATGTACGCCAAATTGCCACATAGTTACTTTGGTGAAATTGGGGCCCATAGAAAGAGTATTAAAATTCAAAGCGATATATTATTAGCTGATCTCTTTACTTTCAATGGCAATACAATGTGCCAAAAAGAAACGACTACATACTCTAAATCTCCTCTGCAATTTAAAAGCCTATAGACCAGCCATACTCAAAGTGTGCTCCGCGGAGCCCTAGGGTTCCACAAAGCCTCTGTGGGGGCTCCGAATACTAGTTATAAGGTGAAAAAAATAATTAAATACACCCCTCCTCCTCTCTGGACGATAGTTCAAAACTATTTTCTTTTTAAGGGTTCCGTCAAATATTTCGCATTCCACAAGGGTTCCGCTTACATAAGTTCTAGAAACGCTCCTGTAGACACATGAATAGACAAAATGGTTACGTTTGGTGTATAGTCGACAAAGAAATTGCTTGACCACTTTTCGACCGTATTACAAAGACATAAAGTTCAAAAGTGGTCAATCAATTACTTGGTCGACTATACATTAAGGTAGTACAATTTACGTTTTTCTTATACTTCATAGGTCATTTTGACAATTTTGAGTGTGTACGCTTGACATGTACTGAGGCTATATCCATGCTTTAGTTCCTCATCCAAGTTGGGGCCAGTTAAGCAAGACAACAAAAGATCCTTGGATAATTCCAGTTGGATATTTCTACCAAAAAGCAGCGACTTTTTTTTAATGTAACTAGTTATTTTGATTGGTATTTGCATTATTAGTACTAACCTAATGTGCAATGCGCAACAAAATTTGAATATTGATATTACATTTTATAATCATAATCATTTATGTGATCACATGTTGTAAGTACATAATAAATGAGAACACGTTGCCTAGTTATATTTACAGGTATAGTTCTAGTTTTTGCGAGTGGTAGGACCTTGTGCAAGGTCCATCCGGATCACTACCACCATCTTGCTCGCTAATCCTGCCGCTAAGCAGCAGTGCTTGCATTGTTGTGTTCCGGCGTGGAGAGCAAGACAGCCGGTGTATTTACTGGCACAAGAGGTATTCCATTTTAGCCCTCTGGGTTGGCAACGCATTTGCACTCTCTTTGTTGTTGCAGGCGATGGTGATCACTTACCATCAGGTGACCCACTTGCTTGTTTGCCTTCCTATGTTGTATAAAAAAGTTACAGTTACATTATAGTCACTTATCAACTGAGTCTCCCAATTAAAAAGCAGAATTTAAATACCTCGTGTTTTCTGTTTTAAAATGATGCCTGTAAAACTACCGGCAAAAACGAAAAGAATGGACAAACAAAATGAATTTCGCGTGACATTTCCATGAAAGCCTTTTCGGGCATATTTCCATTTCGTGTGGCGTATATGTCAACCACCATGATTAGATTAAACTTTCGCTCTGGTTTCGGCGCAAATCGTTTTAAAATAATGGAATTTTATATTCAGTTTTTGTTTACTAGATATGAATTAATGGCTTTGTAGTTTTATCGAATTTCCTTCGTAAGTTAAATATTTTATGTTTTTCAGTAGAAACAGGCTTAGAACTAGTCTGATGACAACTGCAGCCACTGGACTCTTAGGACACTAATAAAACTATGTAGGTAGAAGATTCCTCGCTGTAAGTCTCAAAATCAAAAGTTAAAATTACACGTGGGTTTAAATTACTTTTTGTTTAATTTGACTTAAAGGTTTAGATTGCTTTTAAAAGTATTAAGTAGTCAATTAGAGCAAAAAACCAACATTTCTATTCATTCTGAATATGCTGATAGATTAAAGCATTCTACAAAACTATCAGCCCCTTCAGCGATGATCATCGCAAGACGGCTGGCAAGAGCTGGATGAGAGTGGCCGAGGATCGTGCTCAGTGGCGTGCCATGGGAGAGGCCTATGTCCCCTCAGCCCCTTTATTTTAAATATTATACTCTACTTTTGTGTGCATAATACGTAATAAACAATCCTGACTATCACATTGAGTCTAAGTATATCCATTATCAGAATTAAAAATGCCACAATTCAGAAATATTCTCTCTATTCAGCAAATAAATATGCATCCGACACGACGTCGACCGCAAAACAAATTCCGCAAAAACAACCCCACCGATAATGGCTCGATCCGTTTACTGGCTGTTAATAAATGCATTAATCATCGAATATTAATCCTCTTAAAAACGTCAAACGTTAACAAAACAAGGCATTAAGACCGTAGATTCAATATCTAAATATTAAAGCTCAGTGCCTTGCGTCGATCGCACCTACTCCGTCGACTTAGAGTCGGTTTTCCGTTTCTTCTGTTTGATGAATGTTCAGGCCCAATGCGAAATAATTTCTTCTATTCATCCGGTAAAATATTACGGCTCTCTCTGACTAATGAATTCATTTCAATAGAGGTTGCCGATGGCTATGGATCGATATGACGGATAGTGGATAATTCCGAGTCAGGCGAGGAAAGTAGGGCGTCTAGTAAATGTCTTATGATAAAACAATGCGAGAAGTTAGAATGGAAATGTAGTTGGGTGAAACCGAAATAGCGTTATAGTTGGTCATTTCTTCAATGATAAGTTTGTTCGCACCTCTGAGTCTTTCTGAATTGTTGTGCTAATTTATTTTGAAAAACAGTTGCGAATGTTGGGAGCTTGTGCAAGATTCGTATGGGTCGCTGCCACCATCTTGCTCGCTAATCCTGCCGATAAGCAGCAGTGCTTGCACTGTTGTGTTCCGACGTGGAGAGCAGGATAGCCGGTGCAATTACTGGCCCAAGAGGTCATCAGGTGGAGGAGGAGATCAGATGGCATCTTAGCCCTCTGGTTTGGCAACGCATCTGCAGTGTCCTCGGTGTTGCGGGTGTATATGGGTGGTACTTAGCATCAGGAGACCCACTTGATCGTTTGACTTCCTATTTTATAAAAAGGAAACTACAACAACAAATCTTCATTGATTCACACAAATATACAAAAGATAAAAAATGAAGTCATGCATACATCAAAATGTTGACGACCGGGTAGTCCAGTGGTTATTGACCCTGACTACGCAGCTCGAGATTTCGGGTTCGATTCCCGTAAGAGGCACAAGTTTGAGTGATGAATACAAATATTTATAGCCGAGTCTTGGATGTTATACGTATTTAAGTATGTATTTATTTGTATACTCGTATGTATACTGGAGATGAGATGAGGTCACAGCACAGTATAACTTTCAACTGCCTACCGAGTCTCAGAGCCAACATTTTTTTTAACATTCAAAACTCCAATTTAAGTACTTAGTGCCCGTAAATCAGCCAAGTTAACAGCACCAGAAAGTTCAGTGTAGTGAAGCCTATTAGGGCTGGAACACACTATCCAACAAGGCCTCAGTTAGCAAAATATTACTGAATTCATTTATCGCTATCCCGCCGGAACTATGCATTTTCATAGAATAAAAAGTTCCCTTGGTGTCAATCCAGGGTTTATACGTAAGCTATCCCCATTCCAAATCCGCTAAGCCGTTTTAGCATCAAGAAGTAACAAAAATCAATGTCACACACAAACTTTTAGCGTTATAATGTTAGTGTAACTATTTCAGAACACTAAAATGATAATAGTGGGTCCCATGTGTTACGCAAAAGTGAGAAATGATACAACTTCCGACTTGCACAAATGTGAGTTGTGACTTCGTGAAATGAGCCAAAAAAATCACGAGAAAACTTTAGCAACGACAAACGCTCGTATTGGATATTACATGGCAGCATATCATTTATTAAGTCGCGACGCAAAAATAGGGGTGTTATATATTCGATATGTCTGTCTGTATATCTGTCTGTGGCATCGTAACTCACAAGCCGATGGTCGGATTTTGATACGGTTTTTATGTTCACTTATTCCATTGCCTTGGCATGAACAAGCATAAGGAGTTAATCCATTAGAACCTCTTAGGGCAGGGGTAGCAAGACAAACCCTTTCTTGTCTGCGTGCTATTTTCGCTATGACTATTATCACCTTTTTTTGACAACTCATCTGAAACGAAAGTGGCATCGCAGTTTTATGACGCGCGCCACCTGCGGCACGCGTGCCATTGGTTTGCGGTCTCTGTCTCAAGGCATACTACGGGCACACAGAGTCCTTACGCCATGAACCGTGTAGCTGATACGTATGAGCAATTGCTCTTGTTTTTAGGTCACGCTATCACTGTCTGTGGCGTTTATTAGCGCACGAACGCTAGCAGCAGCTAGGGCGAAACACCACTGCAGTGCACTCTACGCATGGTACACCCAAAATGACACATGCCTACTAAATTTTTCTGTAAAGCCTGCGTAGCGCAGTGGGGTTTCAGGCACACGATACAAAACAAAGGTCACTCCAAGTAATCCGTGAACCACAGAATTAGTAGGTATAAGGGATACTATTATATAAAACCGGACTTTACAATTATAATTACAACCTCAGATGTCATTATTACTCCTGTTTTCTTACCCTTAATGTATACAGACACCATCAGATACATGGAAAGAATAAGCAATAAGGTTCTCGAATAAATCTTAAGTCTCAACACGCTCCGACCTTCATTAGTAATAGGGTTGCGATCTTTTTGAACATAGCTTTTTGACTATTCAAACAAATATAGTTCAAAGTTGACTTATACAGTATTAGTTTATAGATGATGGGTCTAATTTTTGCTGTATAGGTTACCTTTTCAGTGACGCGGAGCCGGGGACGGAGATGTGCGGCGTTTTCATACATTTTCATCTCTTCTGTTCAGAAAGCGAGTACCTATGTATATCATATCATACTGCGATTAGGATGGCATTTTTCTAGGAAGACAAACTTTTTAATTTTTGATGTCGGCAATGGCATTTTGTCTGCTAAATATATATTTTTTTAAAACCTTTTTTTTCAAACGTAAACTTAATTGCAAGGAAATACATATAGACTTTTTACTGGTCTGATTCTATCAGCGCTTCGGAAAATGGGTATGTCTGCTTTTACTTTCCTCACAGTTGAAATGAAAAGTAGAGTCCGTAACTCGGGTAAAAGAGATCACTTGCACCCTCGCACTAAGTCGCCCTCGCTGCTGCTTGTGCGCCTACACACCTCAGGTTCAATAGATCACTCTTCTTTTGATTAATCAGTGGATTGATTGATTGACAGACTGCTTGACAATTCTAGGAGTGAAAAATGTATGGTAACGCTGCACAACTCCGCCCCGCTTCGCTTCAATGGAAAGTCAATCTTAAACTATGCTTCACTCTTGTATGTACCGTCCTTATTTGAAGCAGAATAAATGCACGTGCAGTTTGGGGACTAAATAGTCGGTCTGTCGGTGTCAGAACCACGAGCGAATTTGTCGCCGTATATCGTTTGCTTTTTGTGGTCGCTTTGGAGGTTGCTAAATTGCCGAGATCTAAGTACAAACTGCTGCTGTTCACTTGCGAAATCGCGTTCCTTTAACTTTTTAAAACGTATTTGTTTAATATAGACCCAAATATGTATAAGCGCAGACATTGATCTCGAGAGAGAAAAACAAGTTTGAGCATTTGAATAGTTCTGCAAAATGATTGTCGCTACGGCGCTCTTAGGTAGGCTATTAGGTAACAGAAGATAACCTATGGTCATCCGAGAGATTGTATGTAAGTTATGTAGCAAAAAACAAAAAACAGAGATACAGTAATGTACAGTAGGGAAAATACATTCACGTATCACCTTAGAACCCTATCGCAATGACGCGACGCGTTAAACGCCAGGCTATGTCATACAAATGTCATGCGTATGTCTCTCTTTGACTAGGTTCTACGGTGTTACGTGTTTCAATTTCCTTGACTGTACAAAGGCACCGCACCATGCCAAGTCAAACCGAATTCTTTAGCCAAGTTCGGAAATAGTTACTTGTGCAACAAAAGAGCAAAGTTGGTTATTGCTGCGAGTGTAGATTTTTTACGAGGGATTCAAAAATTCACACAACTTATCACTACAGCAGCGAGAACATAATATTACCTAAAGGCAAAAAATATAAAATGGTGAAAATTAAAATGGTGAAAGTTACTTTGTCCCACGTTGGCAGCGGAATCGAATTTTGCTCATTGCCTTTAACAGCAAAACCTGCAATTAATGTTACCATAGTACCTTATAACCACAATATTGTATTTAGGTATTTATGTATTAGTATGTTTCGGCAGGTCCCACGCGGCTGAGCTAATTATCGGAGGTTCGCTTAATTGCGGCGGGTAGCCCAAGCCTGCATTTAAAATGAGCACGGCTGGGCTACGATCTAGAAAATCTAGATATTCTGGATATTTTGTACTGAAACGAACAATGTAAAATTGGGGTAATAAAAATAGCCAATGTTGTAAACAAATATGGCGTGCATTTGACACATAACCTTCAATTTTCAACGAAATTTAAGTGTTAATTGAAATAATAAATAACTAGCTTTTGCCCGCGACTTTGTCCGCGTAGACTTGTTTAATTGAATCAAGCAAACGTGCAACCCAACATGCAATCTGCAATATTTCCTGGACAAATTAATGAGAACTAGTTGCTTTGCTGCTCATGACGCCACGGCGGCGTATAACTCACTTATCGCTATCCCGTGGGAACTGTGCATTTTTTGGGGAGAAAAAGCATCTTATGTGTTAATCTAGGTTATTAACTATGTGTGTGCCAAATATTCATCCAAATTCATTCAGTAATTTTACGTGAAAGAGTAACAAACATCCATTCATACTTACAAACGTATGTTGTTCCTTGTGGAAGCGGAGGAGGTGGAATTTTGCATGAAAAGTATGCAATTCGCACAGCCGCAGCGGTATTGCACGTGTACGGCACGGGTTTCGCGGAGTAGCAAGGTAAGTTGTTCCAGTAGTACATAGACTACGAAACTCATAACCCCTCTTTTAGTTTTAGCGTAGTCGGTTAAAAAAAGAAACAAAATAAAGAATAACTTTTCAAAAGAAAAGCTATGAAATTCATTTCGGATGTTTAAAGCAATTGCACACCAAATCCGAGGGTCCGTCGGTTCATATAAAAAAGTTCCACAACACCAGGCACTTCATTTTAAGGGATAAAGCTAGAAGCCATAAAAAGCCATTTCCGAAATTGTTACTTCAGCGATATCACACGTTATATGTAATCTAAAATAGATCGCACGAGATAAAACTAGGGATGTAGTGCGTGACACCTATGGAATTAAGTACATACATCGATAGTTACTTTATTTAAGTAAAGTTATTTAAGTTAGACGACCGGATAGCCTAGTGGTTAGTGACCCTGACTATGAAGCTAGAGGTACCGGGTTCGATTCCCGGGAAGGGCAAATGTTTGTATGATGAATATGAACATTTGTACCCGATTCTTGGATGTTATATGTATTTAAGTTTGTATCTATCTATTTATTTAAGTATGTATATCCGTTGTCTAGTACCCATAACACAAGGTTTACTTAGCTTGGGACTAGGTCAATTGGTGTGAATTGTCCTGAGATATTCCTGAGATACCGAAGAAAGATTTGCGGTAGTTTTTAGAACGTTTCTAAGTATTTATCATGTATCAATAGAAATTGCCAGAGCAAAGCACTGAAAACGGCATTTATCTTGTTTAGTGCCCTTTGTTGATTACTGCCTAAATGTGAAAACTGATTAGCATATAATAGTTTAGGGCAGGAGTGGCGCATCTTTTTTGGCTAAAGTGCCAATTTCGCCATGACTTGCTATTGTCACCATATGACGACTCATGTAAAGGGAAAGCAGCATCGCAATTTTCTGTCGTGTGCCACTTGTGGGACGCGTGGCATAGATTCGCCATCCCTGGTATAGGCAATAAGTGTATCGAAATTTCCTTAGTCATTACGCAGGCTATGTGCAGTTTTTTATATAAAATAAGACGGCAAACGAGCAAGTGCACCTCACATGATGGTAAGTGATCATCACCGCCCAAAGACATCCGCATCACCAAACAGTTTGCACTTGCGTTGCCAACCTAGAGGGCTAAGGTGGTATACCTCTTATGCTAGTAATTTCAACGGTTGTCTTGCTCTCTATTTATTAACACATTACCTTAATTCGATAGTATAGTACAAGATTAGTATTACAAGGTATTTTATCAAGGTAATATTGATATCGACGTAAAATTACCTAAAAAAACATCGATACTTTTCCCACGTCTCTAGCGAGAAAAACCACTGATTTACGTCCCTAGAGATCCAACAGACAATGAGACATAAATCTGCTTGCAATTAACAGTATTGTTTACGTGTTATCTTGTAATTGACTTCACGCTTGTGGATCTGGTTTTTACGCTACAAGTAAATGCTTGTTTATGTAAATTTAATATCTTTATCTACACACATATCATAATTTCTCAATAACGCGTTCAAAAACCATAGAAAATGACCAGCATTATTACAACCAATGTTATTTTAAGAATTTTCTTGTCTGTGGTAGTAGGTAAATCTGTTCTTTATTGGGTAGTATCTCTTAGTAGTCTGTGTTTATTGGTGATTACATTACCGATATCTCGTGACGTTATGAATTTAAATTTGGAACAGCTGTCAAAATTCAATTTGGTCTCTATTCTAGTATCCACAGATACTAAAACAGTTATCGTTACGAAACGTCAATTCAGTATGATTTTTTAATTTACGCACGACATTTGATCTCGAGTGACATGACAATAGGGGCTTCCTTCGTTTGTCTATGATTTAAAAAAAAACGTTCGTCTTGACGGATAGATCGAATTGCCGCCATACTTGTTTGTTGGTGTTTTGCTGTTACGGTTTTTTGCAGTTATGATATGTGTGTAGATAAAGTAATGTATGCAACTGTATATAATTAGGCCTTAAAACACTCGTGTGATCCTATTATGAAACTCGCTGACGCTCGTTTCATAAAACCACACTCGTGTTTTAAGGCCTCTCATTATATAGCAGTTGCATAAAATACTATTGAGATTGGTTGGTTCTTAAAATCCAAAATGACATTGAATGTGAAAATATCCTACAGAGTCCTACACACCCGTGGCGACGCCTAGATGTTTAATTAAGTATGTATGTAATATGTATGTAAACTCTTTATTGTACATAAGCACTTACAAATACACAGAAAAATACAGGAAGTGGTACAAAGGCGAACATATCCCTTAAAGGGATCTCTTCCAGCTAACCTTTGAGCAAAGCAAAAGTATGTAGTCTACGAGTCCATGTTTATCAGTTGTACTAATAAAATCGGTTAAAACGTATCAACTCCCCCCCCCCCCCTCCCACCCCTAAGCATGGGCCAGGGTAGCTGGCTGGAGACGCTCTCGGTTAAACTCTCTATTATCATAATGAATTAATGCGACATCCAATGTAGAAATGTTTATTGTGTCACAATGTTTTGATTGCATGCTATCATAAGATCTCCATGTCATGCAAACATACCATTTATGGCAAATAAATGAAATGAAGCGTCTGTGAATGACTTTGTCTTAGAGAAAAACCAACCTCGTTCCAGTTTTGACATAGGACACAAATGCGCTAAATAATAAAATGAAGAACCTCCTCCGTTTTTTTTCGTCGGTTAAAAATGGATCGTCACACAGGAAATGCACTCTAAAAATGTAAGTGCTTTCGAATGCCCGCGCGAGTGCAAAATTTCACAGTCCATAGTTATTAAATTTCAAAAATAAGTATCAAAATATGCGTTAAAATACATTTTTTTTTTACATAAAACGTGGGCATGTTACAACTACACTAGCGTATTTAGAGAATACTATCAAAAAGTTGTGTGCTTTTAAATAAAATAAAGCTGACTCGACTCGGGCACACAATAGGTGGTCTTATCGTTAAACGCGATCTCTTCCCGAAAACTGTTAGAAAGGAGAGATGAACATACTTTCTAAACACTTTGTTTTTTTTTCTTGGTATTTCCGGTAAACAATAATGATTTTTTCTCGTGCATAATGTATTAATCGGAATGCGCAACCTTTAACCTTATAGCTGCGCCTATAGAGTTGATCCCTGCGGCCCTAACATGACAGCCCAGGTTTAGTTTAACCCCTCCCTGTGTCTCTGTCTAACCAGTGTCATAAGAAAGGGACGCAGATAGAGATAAACTAACCTTGGCCAGTTATGTTAGGGCCACTGAGTTGCCATGACCCCCCGTGTTGCATCCCTAACTAACCGTACTAAACGCAGTAGTAAGTGATACTAGTCATTTAAAATCAATAATCAAAACCATTTACTAATTAATATTTAATTAGACAGGGCTTGTTGACGAATTCTTCCAAAAACCTGTTCTCGTTAAATAAAAAAAATATTATAACATTATAAATGTATCAAATATACAATACAATACAATAACTCTTTATTGATCACCACAAAACACAAAAAGTACAATACAGTCGTAAAACATAAGGCACACAATAGGTTTTGTCGCTAAAGGCGATCTCTTCCAGGCAACCGTTACAAATGAGAGACGTAGAACACAACAGATAAGAACAGAACAGAAAAATATTGTTTTTATCAATAAATATCTTGTATGAGTTGCGATGGCAACAACTTGGAACAGGCAAAAAATCCTCCTAAGTCCTCCAACTCTATCCACCGCAGATATTTAAGTACACAACACTTAAGTCGCCCCAAAAACTTTGCCGCCTAAGTAAAGATAAGAATTCTTAAAAGCAATACCGGCGCCCAACTTACGAGCCCCCCGTAAGCCAATAAACCCCCAAGGTGAGGAATAACTTCTGAATATGAAACTAAGTAGTTGGGTGATTCGAGGCGGTCCAGCCGCTCGAGTTCGTGTTTAGAATGTGGCGTTTCACCCGCCGCTGCGTGATGTATTGATCAGATCTGTACGGCAACCGACATTTAAGAAAATAAATTAAAATATTTTGCGCTTCGAAAAATGGAAGATTCTACTGAGAGGCGACGCAAGGAACTCAGCAGCTTATTCTTGGATTTATTATCGTTAAAAAAAATACACATCAATGTATATAAAAATAACAATTAAAGAAAAAACCACACAGTTTATTTTCACCCACTTCCAGTGATTGAATTGACTCTAAATTTGGTCTGCAAGTCCGATTATAACTTTATTATATTTTATTTATTTCATCAAATGAATTTTTACAGCATTACAGTTGAAACTAATGCTCAAGAAACAAACAAATTAAAACTATTAGGTAGGCTATCACGACGGGGCACCGTCGAGTCGCCATCGACGGTGCCATGTTCTCCGTGGGCAGGTTGCCCTGGAACCTCCGAAACACAACACCCTTTGGCCAAAAATACAATAATAAGTCAACAAGAAGCGGTTTATAAAAATGACATCTTAAGAAAAACTGATTTCCCGCTCTGAACCTTTCAATCGTTTGAACTGTTCGCAAGTCCAGCTGTTTAATTTCGTGATCAATTTATTTGCAAACTTGGTAAGTGGTGGCGTTTTGACCGCTCAAGATCCACCCCGCCTGGCTAAGTACAGTTCCGATGCTACTCCCGCGCGCTACATATTTCATATCGACGAAATACGCCGCGATCGAGGCGCGAACGGCTTTCGATGCGACAAGGGGTTTGGATATTTGGCGCAACACGGCGGCATACTCAACTCATACTTCTTTTTTAGGGTTCCGTACCCAAAGGCTAAAACGGGACCCTATTACTAAGACTCGGCTGTCAGTCCGTCCGTCTGTCACCAGGCTGTACCGTGAACTCTGATAGTTAGTCAGTTGAAATTTTCACAGATGATGTATTTCTGTTGTCGTTATAACAACAAATAGTAAAAAAACGGAATAAAATAAATATTTAAAGGGGTGCCATACAACAGACATGATTTTTGCCGTTTTGATAATGGTACGGTTTAACGGCAGGTTTTTTTATGGAATAGGGAGAAAATAATTAATAGATTCAGGCGTTACTTTGCGGAGGTCCATATCAACAAACTGGAACAAACTACCTACTCGTACTACTAAAGTATTTTACACGTGCAAGGCACTGGTTTCGCGGAGTAGCAAGGTAATTTGTTCCAGTTTGTTGAAAAGGGAGAAAACAAGCATGTGAGTCAAATGATGGAAAGTAATATCCACCAAACTTTTTAAACTTTCGCGATTTTCACATATTCAATAACCGGTTATAACCGGTTTTCTCCAAAATAAAATAACCGAGTTTGCATTCCATGGTAACTATCACCCTGAAAGGTCGTCGCTATCACCCTCATAGCCAATCGCAATGAAATTTCTATTAGTAATAGCGCCATCATTTTCTTTATCCACCGCTATCCTATTCCCTCCAATTTCAAACCAACATTCATAGCTCCATTTTCGAACTTATCATTCCACCGCATTAAAATTCAATAGTAAAAATTTTGAACGGCGCTCGATATCTGGTCGCCGTCCAAATAGGTCGGATCGCCTTTGTGGGCCGCGTGGCCGCCGCTGATTTATACTGCGGAACTGGGATGCAGTTGGTGTGAGATTATTGGATAAACGGTATTGAAGGGGTGATGATAACGATCATAGACGCAAGGCGATAACGTCATGAAAATCATTGAGAAGTTCGCCACACTAAGCGGTTTTTTCGACGGTGGTTCTCGCCGCGTTCGCTAGTCTACACTTATCTACACTAATATAATTAAGAGGTAAACTTTGTTTGTTTCTATGTAGGGGATAATCTCTGGACCCACTGTACTGATTTCAAAAATTCTTTCACAGATAGAAAGCTACACTATTCCTGACGGACATAGGCTACTAATTTTACGTGAACGAAGTCGCGTTTTATATGTATACATCACACGCAATAAAAATGCCTTTGCTTACTAAGACATCCACGTAGTATGGCAAAGGCCTTAAAGTCAAGCTTAAAATAATTTGGACGGATACAGTGATTAGTTTGAGGGACATACTTATACAAAAAAAGGTTGCGTGGGTGTTTTTTTATTTTCGTAATTGTGGTAATCCATTACTTTCGCACCTCTGGTGACGGTTAACAGGTTGATTTAGAACGCAAGGGTGGCACAGAGCATTCACCATTTTTAGTGAAAACGATTAATTGATAGCGGTTTTCTGCTATCGGTGGCCTGCGTCGCGTGGATGTGATTTATATGCGACTGTGCTAGACAAAGTACTATTATACAATGGTTATTGGATTCACATCGTTGTGTAAATGTTCAAAACGGCCAGACCCTGACACAAATACGAGCGTTTATGACATGGTTATTTGACTCGAGCGGGAATCGAAACAACGACCAATGGCTCCATATAGACTTCAGTCAAATTCTTCAACTGTAGTAAAACGCCGGTTTTATTTGCACAGTTAAAGGACATTAAATCTTTTACGAGGCATGCAACTAGATAAGATGGCAACTTGTTTATGTGTCGCAGGGAATCCGGCTCGAAGGATCAGCAAACATGGCTGTTCTAATGCCGGACAAGTACTACGGTAATGGCAATGATGGTAACATTTAAAAACCGGTAATAAAAAATCTTTGTATCTCTTTCAATTTCTTATCATCGTATCAGAAGGAAGACGCCCACAGCTGGGCATAGACCTTCCCCGAGAATCTCTACGAACTGTCGGCCTTGTGCTGATCGCATCCATCGGATCCCAACGATCCTCACCAGCTCGTGGAGCCCCTTTGTGGAAAGCCTACCAGCGCTTCGTCTTCCGGTACGCGGTCTTCAATCGAGAACCTTTCCGTCCAATTTCTTCTAAATACTTGTAATTGCAATTTAATTATTTTGAGAAAAAAACCTTCGCTTTTATAGATTTTAGAAACTTATATGGAACTTATTAATTCGGATCTCATGCGATTCTTTTATCGGCAAAACTGACGACCCCGAATATAATTTGTAGCAAAATTGACCCCCTTTAAAAATTACCTTTTTTTTGTTTTTGTGGGATTTTATGTAAGTTATTCCTTTACACATAGATTAAATATATGTAGAAATTTGGAATGCTCTGGGTTTCGCAGATATATGGAACATTGGGAACAATCAGCGACTTTCCATCGGGTGACCAGTTTGCTCGTGCTCCTTCCATAAAATTAAATAATAGTATAAAACCACGTACTTACAAGTACTGGACTTCTAGTCAGCGTTTAAAATATGGCCGCATCAAAACTCGAACAAAAGTACAACAAATCGACAATCGCTCGCGCTGTCAGTTTGTCGGACCGACGGCGCTGCTGTCAATACTATTATTTTGTAAAAAAAAACCTATTTGCAACGAAACTTACTAAATTATTATTTTATGCAGAAATTGTAAATCCAATGGCAATAAATGGTAAACTAATAATTTGCAATTGTAACATTGGCGCCAACCTGTATTCTTATGTCGGTCCGTTTTTCTGCTGTCAATTAGTATGACACTATACATCCATGCATTATAATATCATTGTATGAAACTCTGAAACACGGATATTTCCTTGGTGCTTCGGTAATAGCAGCAAAAGCTCACGTGTGGCCTATTCTCAAACTTTTGGATTTCAGAAGCATGAACGAAACTCTTATATCATACATAGCATATTGGTATAAAAGTCAAATTGTAGAAAATTTTAACTTCGGCTTGCGATCTGTAGCAGAGAAGCGTTGCCAAAGTTTGTCGGGTTATTCCTTCCACCGGATGTTTCGTAAGATGAAAATAAATATTATTGAAGTGAATTTATCTTCAGTTAAAGCAGTTCAAAATGCGTGGAATAATGTAGGTTCATTATTTTGGTTTAGTTTTATGATTCTACACTAATAATAATATAATAAAGAGGTGAGTTTGGATGTAGGGGGTAATTTCTGGAACTACTAAACCGATTTCTATAATTCTTTAATTGATAGAAAGCTACACCATCACTGATGGACATAGGCTACTAATTTCACGTGAACGAAGTCGCGCGCATGCACTAGTTAATTTTTTATTATTATTTTGTATTCATTGTTATGAATTTAATTTACTTAAGATTAGTTTTCTTAAGTTTTGTGTTCTTTTAGTTTTAAGATTTTATTAATTTTGTTTCTTTGTAGTTCAGAGGTACTCCTAGATTTGTATTAATTAATAAATGGTTTTTTGATTCTAAAATATAATATAGGACTGTATGCTGGGTGGTACGTAATATATCCTCGAATCCCTGATGCTGTAATCGTTTAGAAAATAAACATTAACTGCCTAATCATTTATCTCAAAAGATGAACAAAAACAATACAAACAATAATAACTAAACTAAAATAAATACAATATATACAAATAAAACTAAAGAAAACACACTTAATATCTAAATAAAACTAAAATAAAAGCTAACTTATCATTTATCTTAGTTCTTACCGTAGAACTAATCAAAGTTTTCAATAACCCTATCTATTGGCTCTTAGGTAAAAACATGTTAAAGAAGTGGCACTTTAAGTAACATAACTACGATAACAATATTATTATTTATGAAACCATTAAAAAAAAAAAACAGTTGTAGTACACTCTAGTTCGTTATTTTTACAAGCTTTTAATAAACTTCACGGGGAGGATACAAATGCAGGAATTAATTGCTTTAAAAAGTTGCCCGTGCAAGAGCGCAACTACCAACCGCTATTGCTAAAAACAGTTTTCAAAATCGCGGTCACTAGTACTAATAATCTGGATTTCCGTCCGTCCGTCATTCACACTTAAATATATCCAGAAACTATACGTGGCCTGTGATCGAATAGAATGGAAAATGACGACGAACGACGCCGAAGGGAGAATGAGAACGACGAATGCTTGCCTGCTTCCACTAACAATGTTGTAAGCGGTCCGTTTGACAATGCAACGCCGTCGGTATCGGCGAATGGGTGATCAAAGTTGGAGCATTTATCGCGTAGTAAACGACGCGGTGTAGTGCAGTAGGAAAACTTTATTGGTTTATTCGTTCCGCTCTACGGCGCGACGCGATAGTTTCGAAAAGTTTAAAAACAAAGCATAGTTGTTGGCATGATTAGTGGTGGTACGCGAACATAATATTTTAGAAACGTCCAAGCGTAAAGGTGGATTCACATTATTCACAATGTAAAGTGACTGCCGTGTTGCTGCGAAAAAACGCTTGTTGCTATAGCAACGCTTGTGCGCGACGCTGTATTGTTTCGCTGATTGGTCGAAATGTAAACATTGCTACGTTTTTATAGATTACACTTTGGATTGTGAATCCAGCATAACGGCAAAGAGTGGTTTATTTTAGTAGAGCGTTTCATTCTACTAATCATGAAGAGGGCTACGATCTGGTGAAGGTCAATAGAGGATGTTGGATTCTGGAGAAGTTAGTTACCAGCAATAGCCGTAACATGACTGCCCATGTTTTATTTATCTCTATGTGCGTCTCTTTCTTGTGTCACTAGTTAGACACAGCCGCAGAGAAGGAGAAATTAAATTTGGGCGATTATGTTGTGACCGCAGGTATGCTACATTTCACAAGCAACTATTGATGCATCGTGTTAAAACTGATAAAATGAACGCCATGCAGAGGGCACTCACTTAAAGAACTGTCTATAAGCAACTTTACTCGTACTTTAAGAAGAGTTCAGAGCTCTCTGAAAGTGAGCTAAGGTGTAATTTTTCGAAAAAGATGCATATAATACGCACTATGAAGCTCATATTTATATCCCTTTCGAGCATAGACAATTTCTCTAAGATCCCTTTTTAATGGTCAATTAAGTTTCTTGCTGTTCGTACATATATAAAATTGTGTACTCTAACAAAAGATTCGTAAAGACAACTCATTGTTAATTTGACGTTATTTTTCGTTATCAACTTCTTTTCCATTATTAAAAGAGCAATAAAAGAAAGAACGAAACAGAATTTAATTGAAAAAGTAAGTAGCACCACCCGGACAGCGGAACACTCATTGTTAACTTTAACAATACTTACCTTTTTGCTAGAAAGCTGGGTTTGTGTAAACAAAGGCAGATTGTTTGTTTGGGAGTTATGTCGGATCGATTTTGCTGTAGAAAGCTTGGAAGTTGCGAAATAAAGTTAGCAGCCGAGTGCATGCGATCTATTTTAATACCGTTGTTAGGAAACGAGTAAAGACTCCTCATCTTTCCACGCCATCTATGCGTCCGTTATGTAAACAAACCTGAACTTCTAGAGCAAAGCCGGCCAATAGATTTTGCAAGTGGGTGATTTTTTTGTACACGGTTTAGTTGCCGGACTACAAATTTCTTAGGTAACTCTACCATATTCATTAAGAAGTACGTGATAAAAAAACTCGCGACAGCAGAGGCGCGCCCGGCCGGGTTTGGCGGGCAAATTCAAATGTCTTCGCGGGCCAGCTCGTGGCCCGCGGGCCTGGGTTTGGCCGGCCTAGCTTTAGACGCTTATACATTTTCCTGGATGGTAGGTACCTTGTGCATGATCCATCGGAATGGCTACCACCATCTGGTTTGCTAATCCAGCCGCTAAACAGCAATGCTTGCACTTTTTTGTTCCAGCGTGGAGAGCAAGGCAGCCGGTGAAATAACTGGCACAAGAGGTATACCATCTTAGCCCTCTGGGTTGGCAACGCATTTGCAAACTCCTTGGTGCCGCAGGTGACTATGGGCGGTGGTGATCACTTACCATCAGGTGACCTACTTGCTCCTTTGCTTTCCAATGTTACAAAAAAAATGATTGAAGAAATATCTATAAAAATATTCTAGAATATAGTCCACATATGATTCTGCTGGCCATTAGGTGAGGATGTCGTTTGTTGGGTCGTTAAAACTATGCGACAGGCGTCCTGCACTGCATATTATTCAATAGAAATACCAACAAACGTCATACTCGCATTTATATGCCCACTCGTTGAACGTCACGGATATTGCTTGTTTTATTTATTATTATTATTATTTATTATATTTATTATACAGCTGGGATGGGCAGCGTATGGGAAACTGCGTCAAGTCTTCACATCGCCAATTCCACAGAGTCTAAAGACGAAAGTCTTCAATCAGTGCGTCCTGCCCGTCATGACATACGGTGCCGAAACATGGACACTCACTGTGGGGGATGGTCCACAAATTTAAAGTTGCTCAACGTGCTATGGAAAGGGCTATGCTCGGAGTTTCTCTAAAAGATCGAATCCGTAACGAAGTGATCCGACAGAGAACCAAAGTTATCGACATAGCCCACCGCATTAGCACGCTGAAGTGGCAATGGGCCGGCCATATAACCCGAAGAACCGATAACCGTTGGGGTAGACGAGTTCTTGAGTGGAGACCACGGATCGGCAAACGTAGCGTGGGACGTCCTCAGACTCGGTGGAGCGATGATCTTCGCAGGGCGGCTGGCAAGAGCTGGATGAGAGTGGCCGAGGATCGTGCTCAGTGGCGTGCCATGGGAGAGGCCTATGTCCAGCAGTGGACGAACATAGGCTGATGATGATGATGATGATGATGATATTTATTTTGTTATACATTAAGTGAAGTTTCAATGAAACATTTTAAAACACATATTATAAATCACTTCTTCTATTTACAGCCTTAATGTCTTTTATTAAATCGATAAACGCTGTTAAGGTGACAAAAAATGAAATTTCAAGTTAGAATTTTGTTTACAGACAACTATGACAGATTTTAGTCAGGTTGCACAATTAGCCTAAGAAATCAAAAAGATTCACACAAGGTTTCACTTTCTTCTTATCTTCTCGGTCTTTTTCTTCTTTTAGTATTCAGGTACTTCTCCCGCTGGCACTAGTAATGCATCTGTTCACTTCTCCGCAATGCATCTGATTGCTAAATGTTGACTCGACTCTCTAATCAAGCCGCATTATTTTACAGGAGGATTTCTACTTTGAAATTCGACTTTCAAGGCGCTTTGTTAGAGATGTAATCTTACAAATAGAAGGCTTTGAAGGTTGAGACCTGCGGTTTATTGACTGTGTTCCTAATTGAAGTAATGAAATATCAATTACCACCTTAAGACTAAGAACTAAGTAAATAATCAACTTTCAATATTATAAAGTCTGATGCTATAATACTAAACAAAATTCTGACCATTTATTTTCTTTTTATCACGTAAAGTTCGGCGTTTAAATAAAACAAATCGAGGCTATAAATAGGAGAGGTGATTTATAATTTACAACGCTCGTAAGTGATAAGGTAGCTTTCTATTTCTGAAAGAATTTTAGGAATCAATTTAGTAGTTCCAGAGATTAATTACCTCCTACATACAAACAAACGACTTCAACTTCTAGTTTTTTTCTTAAAAACCATACTTTAGTAGATTTAGGAAGATTTCATGCCATGACTTATATCAATGCTTATAATGAGCTTATTTCCAGGAATTTGCGTCCCTTTGGACTATTGGACACTTCACATAATCAAATTATTCCGGTAATCCTCTGTATAGTAAACGTTTATCAACATCTGATTATAATTTAGTTACTTGGACTACAACTTTAATAAACGAGACGATAAATAAAAAGTTAGACGATGGAAAAAATTACGGGCGATTTAACCAAGCAGAACTAACTGTACGATTAATCGGTGTAATTATTTAGAAACTTACTTGTTTGTTTGTTTTTGTGACTTTTAGTTATTTATGAATCCCAGACAAAATGCAAAACAACTGCGTGCGTTCACTAACTTCTCAGCATGGTCATAAATTTTACCTACTAAAAATGAGTGTGATTTTCGGTGAAACATAGTTTTCGGTGAAGAGCGTTTATTTGTTTAGTGGTGGAGTCTGGATCGTGAAGTACCGGGTTCGAATGGTAGTCACGTACCAATGAGTTTTTCTAACTGACTTACATTACCTATAAGTACTATAGTAACCAATGCTCTTACGGTGTGGCAGAACATTGTTAGGCAACCAGCACAATCGCTTAAATGAATATACAACGCAAGTCAGATGGCAGTCGCTCCAATTAATAACCAGGGCCTCATTTCATAAACGCGACAGGTGACAGGTGACAGTGACAATTCGGCATACATTACTTGCCCACTATTTATGATGTTAAGTATGTAAGTCTGTAGCGTTACTTGTCGACACAGTAATGTACGGCGAATTGTCACTGTCACCTGTCGCCTGTCGCAATTATGAAATTGGTACCTAATCTGCCAAATCTAGGATCATGGTCAATGCGTACCCTAAATTAAGAAACTGGAAAAAGCGCTAGAAGAATGATTATAGTTTTCTGTGAGACGAAAATCGGCGAATTGGCACAATCAGCGTAATGAATGTCGGTGATTATGTGTACAGCGGTCCAATATCCACGAAGACGATTGTTACAGCTTGTTGTTATAGTATAAATATTAGACGTGTCTAAATTTGACTCTAAAATTAATCAGCTGAAACACACACCTCTAAAATTTAATACCTTAAGCGGTGCTCGGAGCACAAATTTCCCGTTTCGCCCAGCGAGCGTGCATTTTTGGGTCAAAGCCGCGGCATAATTTCAATGTACTTAAGTAATTCATGTGGGGTGCATCACGCAAACCGAAAAGGCAAGTCATATGCTTACCTAATACACTGTTACATGTCTGGAAACAAGTTATTTAGGTACCCGAGCAACGACCTTCTAAACTATGGACTAACACCAAAGAGATTTCAGATGCGTTGCCAACCCAGAGGGCTGAGATGGAATACCTCTTGTGCCAGTAATTACACCGGCTGTCTTGCTCTCCACGCCGGAACACAACAGTGCAAGCATTGCTGCTTAACGGCAGTATTAGCGAGCAAGATGGTGGTAGCGATCCGGACGGACCTTGCACAAGGTCCTACCACCCGCAAACTTAAACTTGGCACACGCTTCTTATGTCACAAAAGTCCGTACGTTTTGGCGGAGTTTTAGATGTGCCACGAATGTCATGTATACCTATGCATTATCCACTGGTGTACCTTGATCGAAGTTCCCGAGTATCGTTATGAGGTAGCTACATTACATCGTAAACCAAATGGCGTAAAAGTGTTAGTCGTCATTTTAATACTTGACATCTTATTTTTGGCATTGTAATTACTTAAATTACCATGAAGTACTGGCTGTATTGAAGCTTTTTTGTTTACTTTTGTTTCGTTTTTCTCTTTTTTTGTGACTACGTATGCGTAGAATTTGGAAACAGGCATATCTAGATCAAGCATGCAACAGTTTTTAAGTTAGACCTCCAGCAATACAACTGAAAGCAGCTTTCAATACCATGCAGTACTTTTTCGTGATGCGCGTACAAACATTAATACAGACAGACAGACAGACAAAAATCTAAAAATAGTCAATTTGGCCTCTATTGCCCTTATGATGATCCGTCATTTTTTAGTTTGTTAAATTTCTCCTACGCACAGACTTCGGACGGTTACAATTTGACTGTATTACGAGCTTTTACCGCGGCTTCGCCATCATGATTTTATTTAAACATTTTCGTAATTTTACTGGAGAAAAGTATCCTATGTTTCAATCCAAGACATGATCTATCTGTCTGCTAAATTTCGTCTAAATCCGTCCAGCCGTTAATTGTGATTGCGGAATAAACATCTAAATATTCACACATCCATATATCATCACTTTCGAATTTATAATATTAGTAGGAACTAAAAGGATTCAATATTATATGTTTACCACCAGTACAAAGCTTACAAACTTGATACTCTGAGCGGTAGGTATACCATCAATATTCAGGTAGATTAATTATCACATGATTTGGCCATTAATCAGGTCTGACAAGACGGGACAAGTGCATAATGCAATCAGGATGTTGACTCGGATATTCGTGCGGTTATGACGTCACTGGCTTTCGTGTGGAGGAAGTGACGTGTGTAATACAAGCTTACGACTAAATTACCAAACAGGGTAGTCGGTTAGCTGAAATGTTCCTGTCATGTTAAGGGAACGTTGGAGCGGGCCACTTTTCGCTATTCCAAATATGGAATATAATTTCGAATTAGGTAATATCCACTGATCGCATGGCAGAAGCATGGTAGAAGAAGTCTCAAAACCTTCAAACAAATAAATATCTCGGAACAACTAACACTAATTGAGTTTCTTGCCGGTATCTTCTCATCAGAGGTTTTTCCGAACCGGTGGTAAATTTTTTGACTTTCAGAAGTGCTACCTGTAAGCCTAATCTGAATAAAACATTTTGACTTTGACTAATTGACCTAGTCCTAGACTAAGCAAAGCTTGTACTATGGATACTAGACAACGGATATACAATTATACATACTTATATAAATGTAAATATCATCCAAGACGCGGGTACAAACGTTCATGTTTATCATACAAACATTTGCCCCCTCCTGGAATCGAACCCAGAACCTTAAACTTCATAGTCAGGGGCCACTACGAACTAGGCTAATCGGTCGTCAAATGAAACCTTAAAGAATAATTTGTTCAAGTTTGATTATTATGAAAGTAAATTTAAAAAAAGTAGGCTACATACATGGGCTCTTCTACATGTTTGAGGTTCCGTGCTTCGGAAAATGGAAGATTTTGCTGAGAAGAAGCTGTACCTCTACTAATACTTTTTTTTACTACATCATACCTCAAAACTCTAGCTAGGAACTCAGTTTCTTTGGAAAGACTCAAGTCTATCTATAATAGACTCAAAATTTAAAACGACTTGAGCTCTGAAATATGTGTATAAGTTTTGAATACCTATTAAAAAAAGAGCTCAACTCGTATTGTAGAACTCAGGACTCGAGTCTCTTATAACACTAAACATATGACCATTTGTTCATATGGATCGGCTACACAAATCACGACAGAAGACCACTCTAAGTGCTCCGTCGGAAACATAACATAAATAGCTGTCAAAACCTGTATTTATAAAACGTTATTAAAGTTAACTGTAATATATACTATGACTGATTCCACAAGAAAACTACTGTAATTAATTTACCAAAACGCCCCACAAAACACCACCCAATGCCTACAATGAAATATTCATAACACAAATACCTATAAATACTGCCAACCTCTAAAATATAAATCAAACTACCGTTTTCATTATTCCACGAACACCGAGAATAAATACTGGGTAGGTATTTGAGAACTAAATCATACTCTTATATAACTAAGGACGTAGTAAATACGTACTAAGTATTTATAGTACTAAATTCGAAATATTTATTGTGCTGCAGGTCTGAAACTGCCTGCGGTGGGGCCAGTTGCCTGAGATATAGGGACGTAATTTACTAATTTTACACGCTAGGGGAATTCTAGGAATATTGTGCCGGGAGTTCGGTTTTAGTTGTTGGTAATTTTGCTTTGAATTGATACTGTTTCAATGCACAATAAAGACTCATACACAAGTACTTTTTTATATACTTAAGAGAGAATCGAGGACCCAATGTATACTAATCCATACTTCTATAATAAAGAGGTCAACCTTGTTTCTTTGTGGAAGGTTATCTCTGGACCTATTGAACCGATTTCAAAAATTCTTTTACTAATTGAAACCTACACTATCCCTGACAGACATCGGCTACTAACACCACACGTACGAAGTCGCGCGCATCCGCTAGTACTATGTAAAGAAGATAATGATAAAGATTGAATATTAACAGAAGTTTTTCCGTGGATCATTAGCCAAACTTTTTTCGATCTGAATACGTCAAACGTAAAAATTTCTATAACTTTAGTATGATGAATGCTACTAATTCGCAACGATGACAAATGAAAGTTTTGTCAATATCGGATCGGAACAAAAGGCAAACTTATATCAAGGAATCTTCCTTCATAATTGATGGGTCTCATATTTTACTGGTATAGCCTCTTAGGAATGATGGAATGGTTGCGGTGTTGTGAGACCTTATTTGCACTTATATCTCTTAAACAAACAGTACGCGTGTAGTTAATTTAAGGGTTGGCTACAGAGCTACTATTTCTTTTTACAGTTTAACAGCATGTTTGACCAAGGGATTGTTCTTAATTTAGAACAATTGTCCGGGAGTTGTAGGTAGTGTTGAAAACATAATGAAAAAAAGTTATGCGTGGTCATACTCGTACATTAAAAAAAAACTAATATACGGGTCGAATTGAGAACCTCCTCCGTTTTTTTTTCGTCATTTAAAAAACACCAGTAGCACGAGCTTCTTTTATTTTTTAAACATTGTTTATTCTTATTTTACGCTAAACGTTAACAATTATTTCTAGAAGTGACATTGACTTTCGGAAATGTTCGGAAGTACAACAGTACAAAAATGTTTTGGACGAGATCCCTTAAAAGGATAAGTATACCTTTTACATTAACATCACCATATCTCTTTTTGTCACTTATGTTTTTGTGAAATTAACTATTACCATACGTACATACACGTAAACGAAATACATTGCTGATTTTACATAGAACGTCAAGTATCTGATGGTTTAAAGAATTAACGGATATCAAAAACTATTTTTGTCGATGAAAACTGATGAACCTGCTTGAAATAATTGCGCGCGCAGCAACTGATTTTTTACTGTGCTATAGACATAAGATTATCTCTTTTCATTACTGGGTCCCGTGGGGGTTCGCGGTTTGGCACGTTTAGTTTTTCTGTTTGCGGGATGAAAACTATCATGTGTTTACATCATCGGCCCTCCAAGTGTCTATGTGCAAAAGTTCATTTCTATCAACATAAACAACAAAACAGAATTTGAGCCTACTTGTTGTGTAGAGTGATCAGTTAATTGGCCTATCACCTACACGGCATGAGGGGGGAGGAAGCAGACATCTGTCACTGTAGTCATGTAGTGCTAAAATCATCGTTTAAACGGTTATCTGTTAATCAAAATTAGAATTTGAAAAATCCGTTTATAATTGAATCAATTATACTAATAACGAGTTCTTTTAACCGAAGCAAACATTTTTTACGTACAAACGCCACAGGAAGAGTAATTTCATAACGAAACGCGGATTGTCCGTATCGGATGGAGCAGCATCAAAGACGAAATGGGGGTTTTAATTAAAAGGGAGTAACCCGACTTAGCGACCTAGGTTTCTACGCTCTGAAGAGATTTGAGCTGAAAATATGTGAGCTCAGGATAGCGTTTGGTTTCTACATTAATGAAAACAGAAATGCTAGATTCAATTTTAATAACTTAGATGTGAATATATATTAAATGCTTTAGTAATTTGAATATACTCTTGACATTTAAAATACTTTGTTTTCTGTCATTCTATCTTATATGTATTTGCACGTCATTCTATGACAAAACATGTGAGACTGATTTGAACTCAGACATCACTTTATTTTATACTTTGGTTTAATGCTTGTTTCGTTAATATCTGATTTCTGATAAACGCAACGGTCATCAGGCAAAACAAAAATCTAGTCCTGTCGGACGAGCAAGATTTCTATTCTAAAAAATTATCATAAGACAAAAACAGCCTGATGGTTGACTGTTTGAGAATACCTTATGACATTAAGTCCGCCATTTGTACATTATTTTCTGTATTGTGCAATAAAATCTAAATAAATAAGATTAACATTACATAATATGGTTGTGATTCTAATATAAATTCAAAGTTTTGTAGAAAAGGATTTTTTAATAAATTCTCATAAGAGCCAACCGGCAAAACCATAGGCCAAAGGCTAATGTATACATAAAACAGAGTAATTGTCTGTTTTTGTCGTAACGGCCCCTTAGGAGGCGCAGGGTGATATCTTGACTAGTAACACACGAACTGAATACTAATTGAATTAGTATAATACAACGTATTTTCTGTATTACGAGGTAGGGTCGTCAGTGAGTTGAATAATCTTTTTTAAACTAATCATAAGATTTTACTGGCTTTCGAATTTTTATATACGTTCATCACAACACGTAACATATTTTTTTATTGAAAATCACTTTTTTGCATACTATTCAAGCGATGTCCTTTAAAGTATTGTGTTCCTTTGGGGGAGTAGAGGTCCACTAAAGTATTTGGAAATGTTATTGTTTATGATATATTATTTTGACTTATAAAAAAAAACTCGAGGGGCAATAAAACCCTGCGATTAGTTTTTAAAAAATAAATCTTTAGTTAATGAAACAATGTTTTGGTACTATTAAATTGATCAACTTACCCAAAATATTTTAAAATTTGATGCATTTACGTTAACAATTTTTTTATGTATCTCTATACATATAGGACATCTGACAAAAATGAGGGGATTTTAAAAAAAATATGTCAAAATTTGACTGATGGTAAGTAAAACGTTCCGCTGGTTGACTATAGGAAACAAGACAAAGACAAGACAAATACTCTATATTGAAAACCACACGGAAAATAGTTAACAAACATTACTTAAAAAACAATTTACAAAGTAAACAATTGGCGGTCTTACCGCTTAAAAGCGATCTCTTCCAGACAACCATTTAGCATGGGAGACACGAAAAAATTACAATGTTGAGCAGGTGGTGCAAGTACAATTTTTAAAGTAAAAATAATTGCAGAAAATATAGAAATAAATAAAATAAAATAAAACACATACTATCATAAATATATAGATAAAATAAACATACATTAATAAACTAATATATACCCACATATACGGAAAAATACAAATCAATTAGGAAACGATCATAAAGTCAATATTTCAATCAGTAAAGTTAAAATATTGTAAGTGCCATTATTCTGGCAGCCCTGGCCCCATTAGCTATGCGAGAGGCAATCTCGCCCGACCGCAGTTTTACAACACGTCGCTGCACGAACTATCGTATGCCGCTGCCTAATTGGATTATTTGTACACTATGTTTTAAGGCAGTTTGACGTCATGTACTAGAATTAGTACAAATAATTTAATCAAATATTAAACCACATTTCATTATCACACTAATATTACAAAGCTGAATGTTTGTGTTAATTACATTTTTGTTACTTCTTCACGCTAAAACAACTATACGGTTTTTTTTTTATTTGGAACGGAGATAACTTATAAATACCCCGAATTAACACACACGATATACAACGTAGGATAGATCTATACTAATATAATAAAGAGGTAAACTTTGTTTGTTTACATGTTTTTTTTATGAAATAGGAAGGCAAGTGGGTCACCTGATGGTAAGTGATCACCACCGCCTATAGACACCTGCAACAACAAAGAGAGTGCAGATGCGTTCCCGACCCAGATGGCTAGGATGGAATACCTCTTGTGCCAGTAATTACACCGGCTGTCTTGCTCTTCTCGCCGGAACACAACAGTGCAAGCACTGCTGCTTAGCGGCAGGATTAGTGAGCAAGATAGTGGTAGCGATCCGGACGGACCTTGCACAAGGTCCTACCACTCGCAAAACGTAGGGGGTAATCTCAGGAAATACTGATCCGATTCCAAAATTCTTTCACCAATAGAAAGTTACACTATTCCTTACGGACATAGGCTAATAATTTCACGCGAACGAAATCGCGCCCGTCCGCTAGTATTACATGATTTGTCATTGTAATTTAAGATTGTTATTCTTTATAATGGAAAGACTGAAAGTAAACCAGGAGACTGATTCCCTAAGCTCAGCAGCGATAAGTTCAAGTTTCGACGTCGAGGCAGTACTTTGTGGTGCTCGTGAGTTTGAAGGCGCAATTATATCTGAGATAACACACTTACAATATTGCGTTAAGGTGTCAAGAAAACAACATAGCTTAAAATAAGAAATCATTTTTATCCATGTGAGCGAGCGAGATAGAATCAATCGCCTGATATTAATGTTAGCCTGCAGATGCGCTACCTTACTGAAGTGGTATATGGTTAAAAGTTCTATCAATAAATTACTTTTAATTTAATTTAATACAATTTTTAATTTTAATTTACATTTAATTTTAAAATGAAAATTACCTGTTACAGTAAACTCGTACATTACAATAAAGGGCTTCTTAAAGAAAATATAAATTGAAATCAAAACTAGCCAAGTGCGTGTCGGACAAATGGCTCCGGGTTCTGTAGAATATCGGTAGTCAACCTGATGGTATTGAGTTAAAGCTTAATTTAACTAACGTAAATTATAACTTATTTATCAATTTATTATATTTGATGGATGACGCCGAGCTGAGTAATTTGGCGAATAAATATTACTATTTTTATTTTAAGGTTCTCGAGTTTTTTTTAGTCCCAAAAAATTTCTTAATAACTACAGCTTTATTATTTTCTTATTTTATTTGTACGATAATTAGGAGTAGAGTTGAACAAAGCAGAAGTGAACAAAGGTTGTGCTTTAGAACGCCAAGTGGCGCTTGGCGCCTCACTGCCAGTGCTAAATTAACATTTTATCTCTACATTTTAATACTGCTAGCATTTTTTTTTACTTTCAAAGACATATAAATGAGAATTAATTAATTTTATCTACACACATATCATAAAGGTTAAATAACGCGTTCAAAAACCCTAGGAAATGACCAGCATTATTACAACCAATGTTATTATAAGAATTTTCTTGTCTGTGGTAGTAGGTAAATCTGTTCTTTATTGGTCATCACATTACCGATATCTCGTGACTGCTCGTGACGTTATGAATTTAAATTTGGAACAGCTGTCAAAATTCAAGTTGGTCTCTATTCTAGTATCCACAGATATTAAAACAGTTATCGATACGAAACGTCAACTCAGTATGATTTTTTAATTTAAACGCACGACATTTGATCTCGAGTGACATGAAAATAGCAACTTCATTCGTTCGTCTATGGTTTAAAAAAAATGTTCGTCCTGACGGATAGATCGAATCACAGAGTACTTTTTTAATATACATGGCCGCCATTAGTTGTCATTCTTTTTAGGTTTTTTGCTGTTACGATTTTTTGCAGTTATGATATGTGTGTAGATAAAGTAATGTATGCAACTGTATATAATTAGGCCTTAAAACACTGTTGTGATCCTATTATGAAACTCGCTGACGCTCGTTTCATAAAACCACACTCGTGTTTTAAGGCCTCTCATTATATAGCAGTTGCATAAAATACTATAACCCCCTATTCAAAAACGCTCACGAAACCTACATTAGTTCAAATTATTGTTTTGCTGTAATTGTTTGTTTATTATCGCGTTTAAGTCCCGACAAACGTAACAATTAAGTATGTTTTGCTGTAATTGCAACATTTGTCTTCGAAAAAAAGGTAGAAAGCTTATTTGATTTCAAAAAAGACGCTGATAGACTTTCGTTCCTTAAGGCCTTAAATTTATTGCATAAACAGTAAACAAGCACACAAGACGGATTTAATGCCAAGTTGAGTTTGAAAGTGAAACTAGAGTTTATCAATTTACCCACCACGGATCAAACAACGGGCTCTAAATAAAAAAGCCCCTGTACCAGCCAGCATCACGCTCAAGGATACATTTGAGGTACTTTTAAGAGGTACTCTTAAGACAACAGTGAACACTTGAGTAAAAATCAAAATTAGGTTATTTACTTTGAGGTTAATATTCTTCCTGTGATATAATGTTATTTGCTCCCCTTCTTAAAACAAGGACAATGAAAGTCGAGTGTCATTGACGATTGAGCACTTTTTGGGTTGACCAAAGAGGGTGCAAAAGAACCATTTTGGTGACTTTATTTATTTAATCTACAGTGAGTATGTATCAAATGACGATTTTGTATAATAAGAATAGTAAGTACTTCGCGTGGTAATTTAAAATTTTTGTTATTTGTTATACAGTTTGTTCCATCATTTAAATCAAAACACAAATCACGAATCAACTTAATAAAACAAACTATAACCTTAAACCTAACACAATTTAGCTCTGTTTTATCTGTTGCTCAAACAACCCTTCCAAATTTAAACACGGAATGTAATACTGGCACGATACACAGCCGAGTTGACATTAAAATTTATCTTTACGATATTTTCATTACGAACGTAATATCCGGCCAGTTGGTTGTGTCGTGTTACTTATGTTGGTACGCCTGCGCGGCGCAGGATATTCAGATGATTCAGGGCTGAATAATGACCCAAGTCCACCTGAATTATGAAAGTTGCGCGAGTTACACGCCAGTGCCGTTAGCCTCTGCAGTTTTAAATTAAAACTAAACTACGGTTCGTGCCAGTCCGATGTAGGGATAAATATAGAAGTTTTTCTTTATTTAAACCGAAAAACGGCCGTCGTACCTTTGTCACATCAGCCAATAGGGCAGTTCTTAAGTTGAATACTATCACTTTGGTCCAAAGAGAACATAATCAAGTTTGACGCGTAATGTCAAGCGTTCGAAAGTCAAAAATCAACCCGCAGATCTCCACAACTTTTGCACGGTAGCTCTAAGGAGCACGGGGACGTGCGGATGACGTCCACACCGTCAGATAGAAGTGACACATGCACCAGGTTCGACCAAGCTGACAGGTGATACGCGACAACGACAATTCGGCATGCAAGGCTAAGTATTTGATTATTATTATTTCAGGGACCATATACATCCCTATCTGATTTTTTTGATTTGGGGACCCTATACATCTTCTGGTCATTCTTAACTAGTGCCAGTTCGTTCAATATACTTAAAGCTTGCTGTGCTATTTATTGTTATCTTTTTATTTATTTATGTGGGTATATCATGTACTATTGTGATAATTATGTATATTGCACTGTAATCTGTTTTGAAAAGAGAAGAAAAAATAATAAACTGCTGAGTTTCTTGCGGCGTTTCTTCTCGGTAGTAGCTTCCATTTTCCGAAGCGCTAGTAGATTCAGACATGTAAAAGAGCCTATAAGGCCTAATTACAAAATAAATTTTTCATTTTCATAACTCGAAGTTTTTGTATAAATTTCAGCAATGTTAAATTGTGTATTGAGTTAGTGATGATTAAACACTAGCGACTCTACGGAGTCTTGTTTGATTTCCATCTACAGTTCCGGCAACGCTACATAAATAAATAAATATCTTGGGACAATTTACACCAATTGCCCTAGTCCCAAACTAAGCAAACCTTGTGTTATGGGTACTACTTAGACAACGGATAAACATACTCATATATAGGTAAATACATACATAAATACAAATAACATCCCTGACTCAGGTACAAACATTCGTGTTCGTCACACAAATATTTGCCCATACCAGGATTTGAACCCGGGACCTCTTGCACAGGAAGCAGACACATGTGCCACTGTGTCATACAGGTCGTCATACATCGGGTCGGGTCGGGTCGGGTCGGGTCGGGTAGACATCTTCGTAACTTTAGTTGTATACACGCAACATTATAGACTGCACGCGCTAACGATTTTTTTTTATTAATAGAGATTTACATTTTCATTACGAAAGCGTTAAAATATGGCGTCAAGTTTTATTTAAATCGCTAGAAGACCGTCAGTCGTAAAACGGTTTTATATCGTGTACGGTTCCGGGGCGCGGCAGTGCTCAAGCCAAGTCTAGCAAACAACACAGGCAAGGCCGTACCATCTTTTTCTCGAAGCAACTCGTGGCACTTTTAAGGTTGGTATCTACGTTGTGAGTAAAGCTTGAAGTCTGAAATGTCCACCACTAGTCTTTATGGAATCTATCTCTACTCCAAAATAAAAAAATGTTATAATGTTATCTAATATAGTTTACGAATAAGCTCAAGTCAAAATTCCCTAATTAGTTTGTCACTGACATACTCAGCGATCATCAAAATTCGTACTTTAGCAAATCTACGAACCTGCAAATTTGCATGCGGTTAGGTTAAGTGTACAGTAAGGTGGATTTATTACGGAAACAAAAATGAATTATACGATACGCCAAAAAATTACAGATTTCAAAGGAATTTGACAGTTGTTTTCATGCGAGACAGATCTCGCATGATCCGAGAATCGCCCCGCTGTAGGTAAGAACAGTTATTGAATAAGTGCTTCCATACTTACTAAAACAATTTAGAGACTCGGCTCATTTTGTACATAGAATGTTTTTTATGGGATTAATTTTATGCCTTAGTCCATCTGCGTGCGAAAGAGGTCTGTCACGTTACATTGCGCGGTGGCCATGGCGTTCAAACTGTTAGCGGCGGGCGCGCAGGTCAGTGGAGTACTACCCGCATGATTTTACTCGCTCCGTGTGACCGAGGCATTAATCTTCTTATACTTGTTTTATTTTTTATACCTAGAATAGTAATTAACTCACGACCCGTTTTAGTAACGTATGATCTCGTTTTAGCGAAATATAAAAGGGAACGAAATTATGTTTTTTTATTACAAACATCAAAAGACGGACTTGTGTATATAAATTCTTTTTGTAAAAAAAACGTAACAAAAAGAGGTGCAGTGATGTACAAAGGTGAACTTATCTTTTAAAGGAATCTGTTTCAGATGAAGACTATAGTTGCAAAACTTCTGAAATATTCGGAATTATTCCGGAAAACTTCCGGGAATATTTCGATTACTCGGAAACTTTCCCAGTAATAAAACCGGTCACGTGCGAGTTGGACTCTTTTATTATATTTATATTTTTATATTTTATATTTTTACAGAAAACATTCCTTAATCATAAGGGTGCATACATTTAGTCATTCTACTTCAGAACGAGTAATTAAAAAAAGTGACAGGAAATTCGATTCTAATGATGTCAACACTAGAAAGAGACAGGCGTTTAGATACTGTTCACAGCGCGCAGTCTATCAGTTATGGTTCGGCCATTTTGGAGTTAAAGTGATATATTTTTATTTTAAAATGTCCGTATGAAATTATACATACATATAATATCCAATCAGGCTTAAATTACGACTATTTACGACCGCTAGTCAAGTCTTTCGTCGGCGATGTGACTTTGGTTAAACAACCTCCCAGAGACTTTAAAATGCGAAACATCAGCATTTCATCTTTATTCATCATCATCAAATTAATCTATGATCACTGAAAACATAGATTTAAAAAAAGGATCAGGCTTTTTGTATTATTACAAAACATGGTTGTATGTGCCAAGATACCTTTGCCTTTCAACACTAAAAATGACAGCCCGAGGCCGAGCGGAATGAATACTTCCTCCCCTCCCGGAATAGTTCCCCACCTCATACGTCCCTGGGAATGTTTCCGAATGTTTCCGAAGGAATCAAGGAAGTTTTCGTCTTTGCCTGGGAATACTTCCCAGTAGGTAAGTTAAGTTTCCGCCCGTGTTGATGTTAAAAAAGCGTAAATAAAACATAAATATTTATCGTATTACCTATGTCAGGGCAAGTTATGTACCAATTTTTGTAATTTAATCATGATTTTCTTATGTTGTTATATTCGATCGAATACGCACCTTAAAAACCTAGCCGCCGTGTGTTTTTCTTCTGTCCCATGAATTTATGTAGAATAGCGTAGATATACAGATACTTGTTACGTAAATCCTCGTCTTGTATGTAGTCAACGCTTGTAGTCCAGGGCCCAATTTCATAAACGCGACAGGCGACAGGTGACAGTGACAATTCGGTATACATTGCTTGTCCACTATGAAGTCTGTAGCGTTACTTGTTACAACAATAATGTACGAACAATTGTCACTGTCACCTGTCGCCTGTCGCGTTTATGAAATTAGTACCAGGGCCCAATCTCATAAACGTGACAGGTGACAGTGACAATTTGGTATACATTGCTTGCCCACTATGATGTTAAGTCTGTAAGTCTGTAGCGTTACTTGTCACATGTCGCCTGTCTTGTGGCTCAATTTTATAAACGCGACAGGCGACATTGACAATTCGGTATGATGATTGATTGATGATTAAAACGATGTTTTTATTAAGTGTTTAAAAACAATTTCGTCGTAGTTTTTATTATTTTGATTTGGATTTCTACAAAGAAAGTCTTTATCGGTAATCGCCTGCCGGAACCATCCAGTGGATATCTACTTTTAGGTTTTTGCCCTACTAACTACGAACGTACTGCGTGTAATGTACATACGGTTGCAAAATTACGTAAGTAATTTTAACAAAAAGGCGCGTAAAATACCGATAGTTTGCGGCGTGTGTTATATAAAACATGGTTGTATGTGCCAAGATACCTTTGCCTTTCAACATTCAAAAATGACAGCCCGAAGCTCGAGGCCAAACGGAATGAATACTTCCTCCCCTCCCGGAATAGTTCCCCACCTCATACGTCCCTGGGAATGTTTCCTAATGTTACCGAAGAAGGAATCAATCAAGGAAGTTTTCGGCGCGCAGAGCCGGCGGGCCGGGGCGGCGGCGGCGGCGCGCGGCGTCTTAGATTTCGTTTACTTGCGTTGTGTGTGAGAGCTTGTAAAACGCCGCACGCGCCGTTCAGTTTATTCGCCGATTCTTCGTGTTGAATTACAGTTAAGTAATTTAAGCAAGGTAGTTACCTCGAAATCAAGCTGAAGTGTAGATTTATTTCTAAGATGAAAGAAATATTCAGCTCGCACAGCCCTGTCGAATTTCCATCTCTTTCTATCGCGTTACTCTTACCAATTTTTTTTATACAATATAGGAAGGCAAACGAGCAAGTGGGTCACCTGATAGAAAGTGATTACCACCGCCCATAGACACCCGCAACACCTAGGAGATTGCAGTGCGTTGCCAACCCAGAGGGCTAATTTGGAATACCACTTGTGCTAGTAATGAAGTAAGTATGAAAAATATTGAATTTTACCGTATTTTACCAGGGTAATTTTATCGGTCTGCATCACTACTTACTATTTAAACAATGATTCTATTGGAAGTTGGAATTACATATTTTATATGTATCATAATTCTTAACTTATAGTGTAAATAATGAGTAATAACCTCAGAATAACAAACATTTTTTACTTTTTTCACAAGTAAAGGGAAAGTCCGAAAACTGTAAACTTGTAAGGTTACCATGTTACATCACATTTTGTATTTATTACAATTTTATATTTGCACTTAGTATGTATGGGACCAAGAGTTTTACAATAGCAAAGTTAAGTTTGTCCCTCAATTTGGTTTCTTTTTTCATTAAAGCAATGCTTGATGCTTATTAGGTTTGTACGGAACCCTCGGAGCGTGAGCCAGACACGCACTTGGTCGGTTTTTAACGAAATTTTCGTATTTTTCGACCATCGAAAACTTCCGAATGTTTCGGAATGCTTCCGAATGTTACGGGAAGTATTCCCTGGGAAACATTCGGAAAGATTCCCGCTTGCATCTATAATGAAGACTACGTTCAAAATTCTGTAGCTTTAAAATTTTTGTTTATCTGTTTCTATTTATATCATCCATCATGGGCCCAAAACGGATGGAGAGATTTTAACAAGTTGATTTGAAAACTGTCAGTTTCGGGTTGGTTCTGAGGCAAGTTTGATAAAATTGGATGGAGCGTTATTAAAATACTTATTTATCAATTTATTACCTACAGTTATTAAATAACTCCAAATTACGTAAGATTTTCATGTTATTGTATTTTGAATATTTTTGAATTACATAACGAGAGGCTTCTAGGAAGTGCTTCTAACGGCTTAGTTCTAGATGTTAGTATAGCATACTGAACCAGAGTTATTTTCACTCCGGTCAACTCATTTCATGATGGCATACCCATACTATAACCATTTGCTTATTACAGCACAAATCATGATCGGGGTAGTACCACATTATCACAGAAACTGGCTTGAAGCAGTAGGCGAGTGATCTTCTGATTCGGAAGCCGTGGGGAGGGGCGGTCTAAGGGTAATGGGCAGCAACGGATCAGCAACTGTTGGGGGACAGCTCTACATTCGGGGCTGAGCACTTACTATCAGATGTACCGCATTCTCGTTTGCATCGCTTTTACTTCCAAAAATGAAATAATGTATTTCTGCAATGTTCCAAAGCGTCTGTATCTAGATATGGGTTGCCTATAAAAAATTGATGAAATTCCGATGCTACTTTATAACTGAAACTCGGAGCAGTAAACTTTTAACCAAATTGCGGCCATTAACAGAACTAATTCCCATCTCCGTTAATTGCACTTAAATCAGAGTAAAACGTGTCCATTAACAATTTAAATCACACTCCGGCCATTTTAATTAGCACAGGACGAATTCACCTTCAATTTTGAGTTGCCCGCGGCGGCTACAGCGCATATAGCAACAGTAGGTTTTTTTAAAGGAGGTAAATGAGCAAGCGGGACTCCTGTTGGTAAGTGATCACCGCCGCCAATGGGAATAGGTGACCCCGTCATGATGGCTAAAACTGTTTTCGTGATTTAGAATTTTAGATCCCAGTGGATATTGGAGAATAAATAGGCATTTTTTTTGGGATCAGCTGCCACCTTCGACTTTGTCATCATCTTCTATTAAGCTTGAATTTGGTTAAGCCCGTGGGTTAAGCTTATGGCAATAAAAAAAATTAAATACTTTTAGCCTGGAACTCGGAAACCGGAAATTGAATAATTCGCTATTGGTGTAACAAACTCTGACTGCGTTGGCACACTGTATTTAGCAATACATTATCAGTGCCCTCCAGTACGAATAGCACGCGTGTTTTTTCTCACTTGTTACTCAATACATCCTTCTTCTAATGGACCAGTAGAAAGAGTCGACATGAGCTAGCATCCTACTCCATGATCAGCTTTAGCAGCACGATAGCGTTTATTACACACATAAAAGCGTCCGTCCCTCTCGCACACGCCTATTGGTTAGAAAGGGACATATGCTTTGTGTCAGCTATAAAACCGTGCTAGGCCCCAGAAGGCGTATGCGCTACAGTTGAACATAATTCTAAAGCTTTTAATACTACAACGTGACAATTATGTCTAATTATTGCCCTCGTAACTTTAATAGGGGCCTGGCCTACTGGCACCACCTAGCCTAGTTGCCATGTCCAGTATAATTGTGCATCAGGACGTCATGCCAACCACCGATCATCAGCCGCTAATAACCTAATGGCCCCTTTGCTGACGATTCAGTAATACTATGCACTTACGGTTGGGTGGCGCCTGCGCGCCAAAAGCTAATAATGGGTCTGTAAGGATACGGATTGTGAAGCCCTCGCCAGAACAAGAATGAAACTCCTCGGCATCGGATACCCCGAACCAGGAGAATTCAAGGCACTACCGCTAAACCACATCATCCACTTTATGGAGGAAGTGGAAAAAGCGATGGACTAAGTGCGAAGGAGGGGTAAATACACAAAAGATCCCGCTGGGTCGAAGTGTATCCGAAAGGACCCCGCATAGATAAGATAAGGATACAGGAATACCTACCTACCGACAGATATTTTAGGCTAGAGCCGCAAAGGGTGCTAGGACCAAGAAGGAGCTGAGTCTTTGCAAGCGCCACTTAATGAAAAAAAATGAGGGCTGGGTGGGAACAAGCACGACCGGCCGTTTACATACATAGTTAGCCTAGGATTGTCAGAACTCTAAATCAGGCCCTGCCTAGTGCCTACCAATTCCGTCTTAAAGTTAATTTTTCCCACTATAAACGTGTGAGCAAGGTTTAGAATAAAGTCCATACGAACGCTACCCATAAAAACATGGGCCAATTTTTACCTTCACCGGACAAACGGTCAGCGCCATAACTACCATCGCCACTTACCTGAAAAATAAAAATTGTAAAATTAATTAAACATAATAAACAACGCACAACAAAGCGAGCATCAAACTCAATAAAGACCAAAACTTTTAATTGCGAAATTAATTAAAAAGCAATATCCAAACGGGAATCCATTTAAGTAAAAAGCGGGGTTGCTAGACGAGCGTGACTTTTTCCTCATATTACGTAATATTTAAGGCTATAGGAATTCGTGAAATCGGATTATTTTTTATATTTAAAGGCCCTAAATTTTTAGAGGTGGTAACACAAAAAGTAAATAAAAAATTGTTGAAATGATACAACGCCTTTGATTTTTACACCTTCAAAAACAAAGTTAGAAAAGAAGCTGATTTTATTTCAAAAAATTATTGTATCTATACGACAATTTTAAATTTTAAATCAGTGCGCAAAATATTGTTTGTTTCTTTAAAATACATGTTTTATTAATATTATTTAATTGAGAATCATCACACTTCGACATCGAAACTTTTAAACTAGGATTAACTTTCATTTTATACGGTCAAATCATCCGCATTGTACCTAACCCAGTGTGAATTTGAAACCTGTTCACAATAAATAAATGTCATAATAGAATAGGACCAATTAATTCAGGCTGCATAGGCCCATATAAAAAATAACTTAAAGACTAACATATACATATTTATAAAACAAAACATTAAAATTAGCACGTTACTTCGGCGGGTTATGGGGGGTTAATGTGCAGTTGCCTGCCTAAGATGCCGTTATGAGTTATGACATTCATTGAGTGAAAATGTTCCACAATGTCTCACACACTATATAAGCTGCTCAAAGGTTTTGCATAAAATGTGAATTTTATAATGTTGCGTGAATAAGTTTACAGCAACTGGCAACACTGGTAAAAAGCGGGGATAAGACAATATTAAACGGCAGTAGAAGTTATAATTGGTCACGGTTTAATGCGCATTGTTCCTTCCCTCGAAACAATGGGGAGAGCAATTAACGAGGATACTTAGTATTTGAATACGCACCGCCATTGATATGATAGCAGTTTGCGGTTCGATAGTTGAAATAGTTCTAAGGATAGTAAAAGAGATTTAAAGTACGAGTTGGTAACGCTTACTATTTGGTTTGCCGATAGTGGGATGTTTTTGAAAAATAAATAAACAAATGCTATTTAAAACAGTCAACAAGTAAGCTAGGGACCAAACGTTTTTGCCATATGGATTGGCAACGATCTGTAATCTGCTAGATGTTGCGCGTGTTTATGGGCGGTGGTGATAACTTACCATCAGGGTGACCAAAGTGGGTCACACTTGCTTGTTTTTCCTTCCTACTGTGTATAAAAAAAGTGAAGCCTTTCACACAAAAATGTGACAGAACTTTCGTTCTAGTATTAAACAATCTTAAGGGTCTCACTGAAAATCAGCGTCTCCGTTTACCGAGGCGTTATGAAGAGTAGATGTTTTTTAATTCCATTCAACACAGTATTTTTATATTTGTACTCTATGTGATATATGCGTATGTGTGTGTATTGTGTTGAATAATCTTAGATAAATGCTTTGTTAAATTGTACTACTTGCAAGTTTTGTGCTCCGCTACGTCGCGCGGGTGCATGGAGCGGGTGCACGCCTATCTAACAAATAGTATGAGCCCGCACCCGCGCGATTTAGTGGACGCTTTCATACTATTTTTCTATAGGCGAGCACCCGCTTCGTGCGCCCGCGCGACTCAGGGTGGCCCTAAGCGGGACAGCGTCAGACTCGACGTCGAGTAATCGCCCTGTCTCGCTCACTCGAGCTAGCGCCCTAGAGCGAAACAGGGCGTTGCCCCAGCGTCGAGCTCGTCGCTGTTGCGCTTAGAGAATCACTCTCCTGGCCTGCCCCCTGTACCACAAAAAATACAAGTGCTACAATTTGACATAATTGTAGAGTTTTTTATACAAAAATTTACATATTTGTTTAAATTGTAGCACTCGTAAGTTTTGTGGTACAGGCACAGTATATAAATACAGCAGTACCGAAACTAGGCCTATTTTTTGAGATAGATACCTACGCTCCGGTGAAGCGTTAGGGTTGTCCTCTTATTTATTTTGTAAAATTGATAAGTTACATTATTATTATTTATAACAACGTTCACATGGGTTCTATAACGATCAAATAATGAAATGAATACATGAGTTTACAAATAAAATTGGGTAATTAAAAATAGTTCAACGTTTTAAGAAGTATGAAAAAATTAAAGCTCCGGTTTTAAAGAATTCGAGTTCAAGCAGCCATATAACGACGCAATACCTTTGTGGCATCTTTAAAAAGATCGCGCATTGTCTCGGGCGCACGCAATAACGATAAACGCAAAGCGCGTCCACCCGTCTCGACGCGGCAGCCGCGACTGACGGACTCCTTAGCAGCCTTAGCGGCCGTGTTGAACGTGCGTCTGTGTGAGTGCGACGGTTCCGAGCGTTTGTACGTAGATTCCTTACTGCTTATATGTATACTGTGGTACAGGCCCCTGGTCACTCAGACAATCGGAGCACTCCACGTAACTACCCGAAGACGGACCATTGTGCTCCGAATCTAGGGTACCGATTCCAGGCCGATACTAAGGCTAGGGTATCTATTGTCTAGGGTTTGACGTAGGTTCAAAGGGCTAAGGGCAAGTAAGGGTGTTGGGATAGCCATCAGATGAAGGGAGCAATATGCAAAATTAAATTTTACTAAGGTTTTTACAGATTTTATGTAATAGTTTGTTGTCTTTGCGACTCGAAGACGGTTTATATCGCGGATATTGCAACGAATCTAAGCTTTTATTCGGTTTCACTTGTACGTATAAGGACGTCCCAGTCTTTCATCATCATCATCACATCAGCCGGAAGACGCCCACTGCTGGGCATAGGCCTTTCCCAAGGATATCCACGACTGTCGGTCTTGTGCTGCTCGCATCCACCGGTTTCCAGCGATCCTAACCAGATCGTTGGTCCACATTGTGGGAGGCCTACCAACACTTCGCCTTTCGGTACATGGTCACCACTTGAGAACCTTTCCGCCCCGACGGCCATCGGTTCTACCAGCAATATTCCAGTCTTTGACAGTGATCAAATCATTGACTAGAAGATACAAAAACATCCGAGTAGAAACGACAGACAATTATGTCTACTACTTGTAACTATAATAATGTCTTTACGGGTGTCAAGCTGAGGTACAAGCAACGTAAAAGCTTGTATCAAAAATTAAATTAAGGAAAAAGCTTATTCTTAAGTTCTTGTTGGACAGTGTTAAGGACCCTTTAGATCATGTCCTGTTTTTGTCGGATTCTCAGCAAGTCATGATTGGTAGCAACTCTTTATACCACAAAAAATTACAAGTGCTGCAATTTGACATAATATAATATTTAACCCCATGGAAAAAACGCATTGTTCCATTTTTAATTTTAGAAATTAAAAGTGAAATTCAGCCATGTTTTTTTGTTAATGCCACTTGCAACCATACATATAATATGACCAGAAAACATAATTGCGACACCATGTTGGCTTTCTCTTTCTTTCAAGCCAGTCAGCAAAAACTTGGACCATTTATTTCTTAAAGCAAACTTTAAGCTTTTAGTCGATTAGCAATAAGCATTCGTTTCATAACGTCGTATTTATTCGCCCAATAAATCAGCTGCCACGAACGATATAAATTTAATCGCGGAAGACAACGATCGATATCGCGGCCCTTCCGTTTTAATCTGACTATCGACTAGAGGGCGGCTGAGACACGATTTTATCTTTCGATATTATTTCGAATAAATCTCTATTCGGGATTATTCGAAAATGCGATAGACAATACAACACCTACAAATTTTATAGGTTATCTTGGATTAACGAAGACTATATTAAGGGGTCAACCCCTAAAAGTAAAAACAAATAGGTAATGGTTTACGAATTTTAGAAGTATCAAAGGTAACGTAGCATGGCGCTACTTTTGAATAACAGGATCATATTTGATTCTTATTAAAACTTATAATAATTAAACTATTGAGTTGCGTATCTACATAACACCAATAAGGTCTCGTAACTCACAGACCCCTATTTCATAAAACTAACATATATCAGGTCTATCACTAACATTATCAACGACAATTTTGAGTACATTACGTATCTGTTATTTAAACCCGGCAATGCAAAAGCTCGAAGAGTTAGCCGCGTATACCAAATTGTTGTTGTCGTATGTCACAGTCAGTTTCGTGAAATAGGGGCCTGCATTGGTACACATTCGCGTTTGTCGCGGACATAAATCATCCATCCTTTTCGCGCACGCTAGCTGGTATGAAAGGGATATATGCTTTATGTTCGCTACAGAAGCTTGGATACTATAAACTAAGCTAGCGCTCTATTGTTAGCTAGTAGCTAGCAATAGAGTACGCTAGCTTCTACGCTACGCTAGCTAGCAACTTACTCGTGTTGCAGTGGTTAAAGTTAAAATGTTGATATTTTACCAATAACTTCTAAAACAATCAACGCTGCGATAAATATATTACACTAGCGGACGCGTGCGACTTCGTCCACGTAATATAAGTAGCCTATGTCCGTCAGAAATAGTGTGGCTCCTCTCTGTGAAAGAATTTTTGAAATCGTTTCAGTAGGTCCAGAGATTACCCCCTACATACAAACAAACAAAGTTTACCTCTTTATTACATTAGTGTAGATAGTGTAGACAATCAACGACGGCGATTAGAATTGTGTGTACTTAAAGATAAACTTATCCTATCCTATCCCTTCATGTAAAATCAGATAACTTTTATGTATCTTCACTTCTCAATAGTTTAGGTGGCCGACATTTGCTGTTATCATTCCGTTTATATCTTACAAACAACAATAATATTTGAAACTTGATGATGTCTAGTTTCTGGTGTTATTTTAGTTTGGAGATAAAGTTTACAGATTTTAAAACAGTTAAGTTCTAATCTAACTTCACGGCTATTGACTCTTGACCAGAACTTTTTAGAACAAATTATAAAAAGCCTAAGCTCAGTTTATGGTTTACCATCAACTTTCGATTTGACTTCGAATTTCCCTATCGGCTCGACTCTACCGGCTTAACGAATTTAACAAGAACTTAATTCTTGCTAAGCGAGCCCTAATTGACTAATCGGGTTTCGTGGACGCGGATTGTTCAGTCACAAAACTAAAAGGGCTTATAAGTCGCTGAATTTCTAATGCGCTTAAGTCATTTAGGATTGTCACTACACTGTTAAGGAAACAGTTCTATGCGGAAATACTATGGGGATTTGCTTTGTATCGATGAAATTGGTTTCGTACTTTGGTAGTGGTGTTTGATTTAAAATTATTTAGGGTTTATCGGTACAGTTTGTCTATCCTCATTGCAAGATTTGGGCAATAGGCTAAACGGTCATGTCGTTTTGTCGCAAAAACTAAAATAATATTGTTTTATATGTAAATTAGTCTGTAAGGTAGTTGTTGTATGGGCCTTGTTGCATGAAATAAAAGTTACTAATAATAAACAACTTGTTCCAGAAGAGATTAATAAACATGCGAACAATCAGGTCATTATTTCGAACATGACGGCTTAGTGATAACAAATCCTATCCAATTACAGCTCAACTGAGTAATTGAATCTTGAAATTCAACTTTATTGCCATTTATGAAAATGTTTCCTTTGAGGAGTCACCTGGCTTTTCTCCTTAGATTTTAATTTGTTTACCTAAACAAATACTGCTATAGAAAGTGTTGAGCTTATTATTATAAGCAGATTATATTGATTTGTAGATTATTCGTTTCCTAGATTGTTATTTTCTTAAAAACCATTGCTATTTACAAGTGTCAGAAAATAAATAACAATCGAAAACTTTACAGTGGCACGGTTATATCGTTCCTTTAATTTGCTAAAAGTTCTTCTCATTTCTACTCTTATTTGAAGAAACAATTTTAAATATTAATCATACTTAAATATAACATTCCGCTTTTCACGTGCTTCATGAAGACCGTAGATAACTGAAACACTATTCAAATACTCCGTGGAAGCGAAATTATAGCAGAAATTTTGCATACAGATAAATTTTATCGTTACGGAGCAGTTACACAATGGAATTGTAAATAGTTTTTAATGAAAGTCAGCCCAAGTAAGCCCGCATTATTATAGACTTTCGCATTACATGGAACCATGTACCATACTTTGAAATATCCAAAATGGTTGCACGTCAATTAGTTCTATGTTCGATTATTCGCTACATAGTAGGACTAGTAAGTTCTAGGTTCAGTGACTAAGTCTTCTTTGATGCAGAGAAGTTATCAACTTAAGTACGAACAGATTGTTGCTGTTATGTTAATTTTGCAGTGTTCAGTATAAGAAACAGTCTTTTTTTTAGCCCAACGGCTAGTTTCGCCTAATTTACCCCCATCAGCCTACAGATGTTGTCTGAACGCCTGGCCGTCTGCGGACCAGCGGGCCCCGGTCCTTGATCTCCAATCCAGCACTTTTCCATCCATCGCCTTTCTGCTCAATGATGCGTCTCACGTCATTTAGCTTAGTGGGTCTCCAGATTTCTATACTTTTGTATTAATATTCTTTGAGTCACCTACAGCTGTTAGGTCCTGTTGGATCCAAGTTTTCGTTCAATAAACCAAGACCGGCAGAACATACTGCTCATATGCCCACATGCTGGTCAGAGAGCGTGCAGTAACCAAGTGCATTAGTAATATTAGACTGAGCTGGAGTCGATAATCAATTACCATCCTTTGCGTGTAACCATTAGTATTGGAATTCTAGAAAAATACGATGGAAAAAGCTAGTCTAGGAATAAAGCGAGCTCGTCGCAGTCCGTGAAATTGCGACGTTCTCCAGGGGAATAGATATTTCAGTTTGCTGAAAGCCAGAGCTCCTTACTGCGGTCGTACGTTTGTTTCTTGTTAGAGATGTTAGCTGTTACCGTCTACAGAGGTCTAGATCATGTTTACAGAATACGATGGGACAGATTTTACCAGTTACCTCAAGAGATTGAGTTAAGAGTCGAATAAGTGATTTAAATAGAGGTTTTCTGAAAGTACTTAAATGATTTAAGCTTGATGGTTTGAACCACTGGAATAGTTTTTCGCCGTCATTTATGTAGGCGATACGTATTAGCAAATGCTCGTATGGTTGTATGGTCTTCCTGTCACTGTCCGTGGTGTCCTGTCTTGTGTAACCGATATATATCGTCGACAGAGGTTTCAGGCACGTGAAATAGTAAGTGGTCTCTTACGATTTGATCCTGTCGATAGTACTCCATGGTGTAAACTTTGTTCCTTGCACACTGCCTTGCACCAGATCCTCAATACCCGCGTTCAAGTCTCAAGTATCAAGACTCTTGATACATGTCATGAAATGTCGGATACTGAAGATCCAACAGTTTTTCATATCTCGATTGTGACTTTATCTCTACTAAACCGAGAATTTCCCCACGATTAACGACTGTAGTAATTATTGCCCTTCGCAGGAATTTAACCCAATACCTTATCCAGAGTCCTTATTCACATGTAACTAGTTGTGTCTAGGCAATCCAGTCGTCAAGATATAATTTGAGTTTTTTTTATATGAAACCCTACATTGAAAATTTACAACCATGGCCCGTTGGGTATGTGGTTTACTTTGTAACAAACTCACCAATGGTCAGTCCTATAGTATTATATGCTCTGTGTTCCTATACAAAAAAGATCGTAATGCAAGTGACACACAAAATGCAGTTAAAATGTCATCAAATCGGCCATTTTATAACTTTCACAATAAAGCGTCACAAATGAAGTTGATTCATTAGCCTCGCCCTTTGGCTGGCGACGCGTGTCGGGAGCGGTCCCTACGACTAGGGTTGCCAGATGTCCGGTATTTAAGCGTACAGTCCGTTATTTTCGAGGCCTGTCCGGTAAAAATAAATAACGGACACAACTAAGTCCGGTATTTTGAGGAAAGTCGGTACTACTGGTCACAAGCGCCTACAAAAGTAGGCATATGAAATCCCTCGAAACGCAAAACTCGCGCGCGCTCCTCGCTTAACCCCCCCCCCCTGTTTGGGGTTGTCCGGTATTTTTCGCGACTCACCTGGCAACCCTACCTACGACACGCGTGGCGTGGGAAAGGCGATGAGTCCATTACATGCATTGACATTGTGTTATACAAGAAAACATTTACTAGCATGTGGATCGGCTGGAACACCAAAATTTGGCTTAAGAGCATAATATAAGGTCAAGAAATTCCGGTGTTAGTTACTAGTCAAATATTTATTATATTTGTTAGTTAGTTAGTTAGTTATAAAAGCCTATTTTAGTTTCAATGTTTAGTGTTTATCTGTTATTGTATTGTTTGTATGTAAAAATAAATAAATTATATATTAATTAAAAAAAGAGATTGTGACGTTTGTATGCGAAAATGCCCAAATTTTATAAAATAGGAAGCCCAACCCGGCAAATAGAAAATAGCGATAGATCGAATAAAAATAAATATTGACTGCTATAATTATTATTATTTCTTTCTATAAAATTTAAAATAAGACTTTGTTCAAAATAGTATTTTATGCAACTGTTGCATAATGAGGGGTCATAAAACACGAGTGTGGTTTTATGAAACGAGCGTCAGCGAGTTTCATAATAGGATCACACGAGTGTTTTAAGACCTAATTATGTACAGTTGCATACATTACTTTATCTACACACATATCATAAGTACTCTATGATGGGTTCAGAAGCAATAGGGCAATGACCTGCATTGCTACTAGCTACTAGTGCTAGGTACCTATTAAATATCTATAGACTGTACACATTAAAATAATGTTATAAAAAATGAATTTGAACAAATATAGAAACAAATTAAAAAAATTCTCATAATAATATTGGTTGTTATAATGCTGGTCATTGCCTACGGTTTCTGAACGCATTATAGAGCATTTATGATATATGTGTAGATAAAGAAATTAACAAAATGGCTTCAGGATAATTGTTTTTATAGTGTAAGAGAATATTTGACTTGATAGTTTTTACATTTGACATTATGATTACCATTGACATTATTTATCTCATTATAGTTAGTCATTATGTAAATAAGACATTAAATGTTTACACACCTGCATGCAGGATGAATACGCATGGAATTCTAGACATAAGACCTTTTTGTAACCGTATTCTGGCAAATAAATTGATTGATTGATTGATTGATTGATATAAACAATGACAATAATAAAATTCAATAATAGTTCAATAATAAATGTGTTTTCAGTTAATGCAAAATGAAAAAAAAAATTGCATGCCGATGTTGTTTTTTTTTTCACAAAATTAACACGAAATTTTTATGTTACCATGTCTCTTGCGAATAAACTTTCTTTCTTTCTTCAATTAATTATTTTACGTTGTTAAAATTTTAAAGACTACAAAAAATTGATAATGTTTAAAAAAACGTTTTGGTAATACTTAGACATCCGATCTTTTGGCTCTGTTGCCCTGAAATAGAGGCCGGGTTTCGCAAGCAATACCAGCCGCATCACGAAACCAAACCCCGTCTGTTCGCTAATTCATCTAATAACACTCACGGCACGGCAGCCGGTAATGCGAGCGGCACGTCGGAAGCGGGAACTACAGGGTGATTACATTAACAAGTTGCGCTGCGATGCGACTCGAGTTGACACCGCAATCTATGTACAGTCAACTAAGAAATAACTTGGTCACTTTTCGATCGTGTTACGAGGGGATAAGGTTCAAAAGTGGCTTGGGTACTGATTTGGTTGCCTGTACAGTCCGCATCAAAAGTTGATACTTGTACTTTGTAGCTCTACGGCTCCACGTGCTCTACAGCCAACCAATCTGAAATCTGGGTCACAGTAGAACCTTTTCATAATAGTTTATTTATTCAATCAATATAAAGTTACATTATGAATTGCACAAATGTCAAGTTAAGTACATGAATATATAGTGAAATCGTCAAAATTTTAATAAAATAAAATAAAATTTAAATTTAAATTTCACATTTTAAAATGCCATGATGACTTTTCTTAACAAATGTTATGATACAACAACGATTACTCATTGCGACAAATTTCTACACTGGCCTAGGATTCAGTTTGGTTGACTCAATGCTGAACTTTTCTTCTAAACGTCTAAACCCTAATTCGTAAAAGGTTACCAACCTCTTTTAACTAGAATATGTTGCGTTGTAAACGAAATATTGCGTTAAGTAGGTATGAAAGTCTCAATAACAGACCTCATCTAATATAGGTTTACGGAGCGATTATAATAATACATTGTTAACGTTCTGATAAGCAAAGTTTCCTACAAAAACTCGACACAGGCGAAGTCACGACGTTAACGCCATAGAAACAAAAGAAGAAGAAGAATAAATAATACATTGTCACTAAACTAATAATTGCACTGCACTGTTGTGTTCCGGAGTGGAGAGCAAGACAGCCGGTGTAATTACTGGCACAAGAGGTATTCCATCTTAGCCCTCTGGGTTGGCAACGCATCTGCACTCTCTTTGTTGTTGCAGGTGTCTATGGGCGGTGGTGATCACTTACCATCAGGTGACTCACTTGCTTGTTTGCCGTCCTATGTTGTAAAAAAAAAAACTAGTTTGATAAACTTAGAAAAAGCGGATACTTGTGGGAAACATACCGGGATTAGTAAAAATCTGTCATTGGAATACAGATTTTTTACAAACGGGTGCAACGGGCATCGGTCAATGGACAAAAATTAATACTAGTCAATGATATTATAATGCATGGATGTACAGTGTCATATTAAATGACAGCAGAAAAAACGGCCCGACATAAGAATACAGGTTGACGCCAATGTTACAAATGCAAATTATTAGTTTCCCATTTATAGTCATTGGATTTAAAACTTCACGTCTAACTGAATAAAATAATCATTTATTAAGTTTCGTTACAAATAGGTATTTTTTACAAAATAATAGCATTGACAGCAGCGCCGTCGGTCCGACAGACTGACAGCGCGAGCGATTGTCGATTTATTGTACTTTAGTTCAACTTTTGATGCGGCCATTTTTAAAAGTTGACTAGAAGTCCATTACTTATAGGTCACTGATATTAGTCGTAGACTAGACAGCATACATTTGTTTGAAAACTTTAATTTTTTTGCCTCTTATTAAAAAAAACCGTGTCATACCATTTCTTAGAAGTAGTGGTTACATGGGTGTTCGTTCTTTATCCATAGGCTAAGAACACGTTGCACAAAAAATAAAAAGAGAGCAACAGATCAGCGACTCTTTTAGGATCGTTGGTTTCCATGGGCAGCAGGGATCACTCCCTATCAGGTGAGCCGCATACTCGTTTTCCTCCCTATATCATAAAAATACCGTCTGTAAGTCGGTACACAGCCTTTCATTTACGAAGCTTCACTGTAAATTGCAATCAACCGAGAAATGTTACGTGACAGATAAACAAGCCACCAAAGTCAGAAGTGCACGTAGAAAATTTTATAATAAAAGAAAACTAGTTTTCAAGAACTTTCGAGCCACGAAATGTCTTTTACGACACCGCGGACTTAAATTGCAAATTCAGAATTATCACTTCAATTTGACACAGTTTGATTTTAAATAAGTTGACTTATAGTAGAACTAGCCTTTGCCTACTAAAGGCAAAAAAAAGCAATAAACGCCAAAACAATTATCTTAAAAAAAATGTCTGTGTGTTTGTACGCGCATCACGGAGAAACTACCGCACGAAGTTGAATGCAGTTTTCCCTTTTGTTTTGCTGCAGGCCTTTCTTAAAATCTTGCGCATGTTTCGTCTTAACACGCTGCCTAAAAGCCCAGCTAAATAGACAGAGGAGGGTACGGCTTAAGAAATGATAGCAATGATTGATTAAATGAATAAATAATTGATTGATTGATTAGCATTTCAGCATTGGATTACTGAGATCTTATATTTTCAGGAGTAATACAGCTACGCTCGGGCTCATAGGGTCAGCTCTATTGACTAAAATAGTTATACAAACTGACGTATTCCGCGGACAGAACTACATTGCGTGCCGAATTAATGAGTATGAAAAAAAAAGTTTTTTTTTTAACGATACTTACCAATTTACGTTCATTAGGGCTTATACTGTCAGCCCGTAAAATATATGTTCGTATAGAAGCCATACTGTATAATTTCAAACCCTAATATATTTCATTACCTTTGTCTAAGCTGCCTACGCTACCATACCTACTTCGAAAATCAGGGCGTACGAAGTCGAAGGCAGAAGCTAGTTCCAAACGACGAGGTTGACGAGGTCGTGACGTCATTAGCAATCACATCGAACCGATTACGGATAAGATCGCGCCGTAACGAGATCGTACGGCGACCGGAATCAGAGCGCGAGCAATTTGACACAATTGGAAACAAATAAACTGGCGAGCTTGGCAAATGGTTCACACTGATTTGAACGCATCTTTGTAAATTACCTATAGAAATAGCATTTTCTTGCGGCGTCGCTTGCGGAAATCTTTATTTTCAGAATAGAAAACCGCCTATAAGTAGTGTTTTTCAGGTACCGTAGTCAAAGTAGGTAGTTTTGTGATTTATGTCGGTATCTAACAGTATTTTCTTGTAAACTATACAAGTAACAAAGCTGAACTTTTTCACACGCATGATGTCGCTTCTTTGAGGATTAAATTTGTAATAATTTTTTTAGCGTACCTCTCTATACATAGATGTTTTTTAATCCACAACATTGAGTGAGCCATTTCTTAAAAAAGCATTATTATTAGTATGTATGTTATCATCAATTTTAGAAAGAAAACAATTTTTTTTGGTAAATAAAAAACAAAAATGAATTGTGGTTCGGCTGTGGTCTTTTGCCGGTTTTTTTGTATTTCCATAGATTTTTTAAAACATAATGGTAAACAATTACTGCTGCCTATGATCGTTGCAACTCTAGAAAAGACGCTCACGTCGCCGGCTGCCGACCCTGAAAGAACCTTATCGTGATCGTTTAAGTCAATTTATAAAATGGGCTGTTAAAAATAACTCAAATATTATTTGACGGAGCGCGCTCAATTGACTGCTATCAAAAACAAATAGACAATCACCGAACACCAATCGCGATTCGACGCGGCACAATTTTTATTGAAGACCCTGTCTAATGCTAGTGGAATCGTGATATCTAGGTTATGAGGAAATGGTGGTTTCAACGTTTTTTTTATGGAAAAGGAAGTTGGAAGCAAAATATGGTTGCCTTAATGCCCGAACGCAAATTATCAATTTGTAATTAGAAATGGTAAATGTGTAGGTTTTTTACCAGAATTGCAAAACAATCAATTTGAAAATTTAAAGAAAATTTCCGCCCTTTACGATAAGATAAGATTAATTATTAATTGTTAATTGATTAAATTAGAGAAATAATTTTTGCAATCGGTTTAGCAGTTCCATAGATTACCCCCTACAAACAAACAAAGTTTACCTCTTTATTATATTACATGTAGATGTGGGGAACTAACAATTAGCTTGGCGCTTAGATCGTCGCCTGCGCCACATTTCTCCTATCGACGTGCGTTAGCATGTTCTACGCGATGGATACGCACTGGCTTTCTGTGTCACTTAAGTGAGAGCTCGATCACCGCCACACGGCTGCTAGTTCCGCCACGCAATGAGATTAAGATGTTTATTTATAAACAATGAACAACATCTACTCGTAGATAAGTGCCGCCTGCGCCTTGAGTTTGTTAGCGGAGCGGTGTGACTCTCCTATATCGGCAAAGATTCGAATGTAGGTACGGTACGGTCATTTTTTATAAGATTTTATTAATTTGCTTTGTTCTTAGGGTCGTAATTTTAAACTGAACTCAAGTTTCAGTTCCATACTATGCTAGAATAAAAGTAGAACTTGAGTTCGGCTTAAAACTACGACCCCAACATAAGTAGTTGAGTTCGGTTTAACCCTTAGTATAAATATGTATGTGTGTAGACCAACACTGCTAGTCAATTTTGACTAACTTCCAGTAGTCAGATTTAATCTAAATTTATGTGTGTAGTGGTGTATGTAGGTACGATAACAATGCATTACTAAAGTACCGCCAACAAAAAAAGCTTGTAACAAAAATAAAAATAAATTGTTTTAAACTTTTGCGTTTTTCACACATATTTATAACGTTTTCGGGACTTAAACGGGATAAAAATGCGAAGATGCGATTTTGCCGCCTGTAAGTCCCGATAACGTTATAAATAAAAATGTTTGGTAATTTTGCGCCTTTTACGTTTCCGCAATTGACATTAATTAAACAATATGTTCTTGTTGGTTATGAATGTAATAATTACTCATTTGGTCAAAACAATAACTTGAAGTTGAACTAGTGTCAATGTCAAGTTTTTTTAACACAGCATGCGTGGCCTGTCCAGGATAAGCCAACTAAATGATGTAATTTTGTACTTACGTTACTTTTAAAAAGAAAATTTTTTCATCCTAGCTTCTGGGAGAAAGATAATAGTCAGGCCTACCAGGTGATCTGACGACCATAGAGAAAATTGTACAAATATAAAGAATATTGTAAATAAGAGCCGTAACAAAAATGGCTTATACCTTTATAAAGACTCACCATTTCGAGATATAACTCTCCTCAGCATATGGCCGAGGCGGCGCGCGCCCATGCACCGCCTCTGCTCTCGAATCACCTCATCCAACCCGTCGCTGTCAGTTGAGGTATCTCCCTCACTGCTGATCTCCGATCCGAGAGATCCGCTCTTCCCCTCACTCCTACATCTATCTTCACTAAAACTCAACGTCGGCTCACTGGCCCCCAAACTCTTGGACCCGACCCACTCGTCGATAAACAAATCATCTAAATTTGTTTCTAATAAACCTTTGGCACTACATATCACTTTGCTTTTAGCGTCGTTGTGCGCGATCGCATCAACGCTTATGGAAAGGCACTTTTCACGTCTCACGGTTTTTGCATCCATGTCATTCGCGATATTGTCTTGTGTTTTTGTCCGCTGTTTCACTCGCAGTGAGTTATGGGACACTATTTTCGGGTTGTCCGAACGGACGGTCTCCGTCGACAGCGCGCTCAAGTCCTGAGGCGTCATTTGTTTTTGCGGATGGCTAGCGCGGAATATGTTTGATAGCACCAACATTTTCACAGTTTTCAGGGTGTTCACACTTTTTAGACATTCCATCACTGCATTCCTTAGTCACTGTAGAAGATATAAGTAAGAAGCGAGGTGGTTTTGTGTTTAATCGGTTTAATGAAAATAATTTGTTCCTTGTAAAGTTTTAGTATCTCTTAAAGGTACTACTTGAAATTGATGCAACATTTTGCTAATGCATCATACATAAGTTTTTTTGATTGTACTTATAAACAGTGTCGTGATCGGGAGGCTTTTTGGGTCTACGTTAGCAACATTATTACAAGTTTCATACATTTCAGCGACTTGTTATTGCCAGTGCTCCAAATATATTTGAGCCCAATTTTACATGAACTGGTGATTATTTTCAACATTTGTTGACTTCTACAAAACTAAGTTGGCAACTGCTTATAAAACTGATGATAAATAATATATTTATTTACTATTTACCAACGAGTGTCTGTTTCAAAATGTTTTTCTTTCTCATATACGTATAGCATGATTGAGGCACTGTTGCAAAGCAGGTGCATTCTTTATAGGATCTGGTATTATTCAAGCATATAGAATATTCCGGTGGCCGGGCTTAGGTGGTGTTTTCCTAGCAGCGACGTTGGACTCGACAGCTCTGAATAAATAAAGTTTACCGGGACAATACACCTTTTTGTGCAGTTCAATTTACATTTGTAATTTTAATATTATATCAGTTTCACGTTGGAATTTGTTTGCTCTACAAATTGGGCTTTATTTGGTTTGAAAATATGATCAAAAGTGGGATGGTTTGATGATGATTAATTGATGGAGAGTGTAGGTTGACGATGATGATACATGTTAAGATGATCGTTTATTCATAAAAACACAACGGTTAAAATTGTAGTAGACGAGACCTCATTTACATTACATATTGAAAAGATATCTAATAAGCTCAGAATTAAGTTTGGTTAATGAAGCCATTCTTGTTTTATAGCCAAAACATTGTCCCTGCCTAAATGTATTGTTATTGTCTATTTAGAAGCATAAACAATGCGAAAAATCAATAAATATAACTAAGACTAAATAAAAATGCCAATATTGAGTATATGCCAAGGAAACAGCATCGTTCAGATCACGAATGTATCGTTAGTAATGAAAATTAAAGAACTAACCTCCACCTAATAAAGTCACAAAATTCGATGATTGTGTTTTCAAAACAAAGTTAAAGCAGGAAATAGATAAATTTATTTTCCTTAATTTATCAATAACACCTATTCCATTATTAATAATGTATTTTTACATCACATTCTTTTTTATTAATCAGATTAATTATAATATCAACTTAACCTAATAAAAAATACAAAAACTTAATTATATGTACAAATATCTCCCAAATCTGTCCCATGCGGTAAAGTGCCCATAAGGCACGAAATTAAATCCACGAATTGAAATTATTTAAGTGTTAACCACTGAGATGAAACTAGACCGAAACCAGCTAGTAAGGGGTTTAGTAATTAAAAACTAACGTTTTGACCCAAGTTGATTAAAATAAAAAGTTTTAATTTGATTTGTTAGCTGCTTAAAAAGCCAAGAATTTCTTAGCTTTAGCTCAAAAAGCCACGAAGCCAGTTTACCTGATGAATAAACACCTTCAGCTCTTTATCTAAGGCTTTTCAGGAAACGTCTACAGGTCCATCTGTCTCGGGAACAAAGCGGTTCCTGCTGATTACATTTCTCGCCACGTAAACCTTATCAGCAGAGAATAGTAGATTTACGGTTTCCAAACGTATTTGGAAACGGTCTTTGTTTCGTCTTTAGCCTTGGTAAATATCATTTTTAGCATTAACTATGGAGTAAAAAATATCCAAAATAACTTGTTAATTTCATTACTAACGAAACTAAATTAATGTTTTATGTGTTTCCATCAACCCCAAATACCCCGATAGACAATGAGAGTTAGGTAGTTTGGTCATTTTATATTAATACTAGCCGTACCTATTATTAAAACGGATCACTCACGTATTTTTAAGTCGAGAAATGCCCGACATGTTGACATGTGTGTCGGGCATTTCTCGACTTAAAAATACGTGAGCGATCCGTTTTATTAATATGTCCGTGTCTCACGGTAGTTTTATGTTAAAAATTAGCCGTACTTTATCTGTGTAAAATTCGTTAATCGCAATCCTGCGGGAACTATGAATTTTTATGAATAAAAAGTATTTTATGTCTTCCCCAGATCCATCTAGCTGTTTTAGTGCAAAGAAATAACAAAAACTTAGGGCACACACAAACTTTCAGCTTCATAATATTAGTGTGCTTGTAAACCAATTATCAACAGAATCCAAACCAATATAACATAATGTAGGGTACCCATAACTACAGAATAACACTTTCCTGAGAAGAGCTCTTAACGTAGTTCCAAATTAATTTCAATCAATTGCGTACTAACCGGGAAAGCCCAAGCATTAAAAAATCCTGTTCGAATTGCGCCCGCGTTTCAACGTTCCCCGATTTCCTTGGAGATAAAATCTTTAGAACTCAAAGGTGAACGTAATGAGATTACACGGCTCTAAACCGACACGTTTGCCGAGCTGAGGCCCGCAGGCACAATATGAGTTTCCCAATTCCAGGTTTAATAAGGCACGCGCCCTGTTAGACAACGATAGCGTAATTACCTAAAGATTTAAGGACCTGGAGATCGATACGAAATTAACTTGGCGAATCACGGTTTTAAAAAGTTTGACAGAAATTAAATACAAATGCCTTGATGGAGTGTTTATAATATAATAGCCACCCGTTCCGGCTTTGCATGGATACAATTAGGGTGCGTACTTAAATACAAACTTTCTGTAAAAAAAATTGTGAAAACTAGATCAAAATCCGTTGCTTGGTTTAGAAAGAGTAACCGGGCAAAGATAAGATGACGACAGACGGGAACGTATTTTTTCGTTTCGTTTTTTACTACCTATCTAAAGATAAAAGAAGATCAGCGAATCGAATTTTGAATTTCGAGCGCTTGAGGTTCGCCAGCCGCGGGAAAATCAAATACGTGAACGCAATTTCCCCACTAGTCATAGACAATAGTTCCGTTACTGACTATCTGTCAGACAGTCTATCGTTAAGATATAAACATCAATCTTGAAACTTGTGTTCCTTAAGGGTTGTAGAGGTGCACTAAAAAGTATTTTCGAAAAATCCATCATGAAGGGGATTAAAAGGGGAGCGGAAGTTAGCATATAATCCAATATCAACGCGAACGAAGACACGGGCAAAACCTTGTATGTAGAAATTGCCGAAATCCACCAAGGAACTGGTAGTAAAAACATCAACAAACTTTAGCCGACCATTAAAGAGGGAACCATAGTGCATATTATATGCCTCCCTATCGAAAAATTACACTTTTTCGCAGTTCCGTCTTTAATGTTGGCATATATGTCTTCGATTGTAATGCAATTTAAGCAACATTTTTTCCCTTAAACCCATGTTGTAAATCTTAATGTACATCAAAGAATATAAATCCATTTTGACAGTTTCATGTGAATACGCGGTAAATATTCTGAGGCTCCATCCATTTTTTAATTTTTCTTCTGAGTTCGAGGTTATATATCTCTTTCAAAGTTCTCGGTCGATGCTAATCGCCGACCCGGCTAACAGCACTTGACGGGAATTTCTACTGTCGCGGTATGAAGTTTGAAGTTTAGTTTATTCAGTCAATATAAAGTTACATTATAAATTGCATTGCATGTCAAATTACACGAATTTATACCCCACGACTACGATTTTTTTTGTTTTGATTATTAATTTTTATATTTAATTTATGTTCCCATTCTAACCGGTGCCGTCAGAAAGGGAGGAACTGTGAACTGTGGTTGTCTTATGGGTCTCTGGGTCCTTCGAATGCGACAATGGCGACGTGGCTTTAAGTCACAGGATCGAAGTTACGTCATTTAATTTTAATAATTACATACACAAAAAGTTTTTTTTTACCTTCGAAAAATATGAGACAAATAAGTAAAAAACATGATCTGTCCAGGTTTAATGTACCCCTCCCTGTATCTCTGTTAAAGTTGTCTCAGAAGAAAGGGACGCTCATAGGGATAAACTCAAGATAAACTTTTGGCCGGTCATGTTAGGGCCATAGCCCCATAGAAATAGTATATAATAGTAGTAGTAGTATTGGAGATCAATATAGCTAAATGCATGTTAATTTTACGTTCAATATCGGACTCTTGAATGAAGAACTAAGGCATGGATATAGCCTCAGTACATGTCAAGCGTACGCACCCAAAACTGTCAAAATTACCTTTAGTGTACATCAAGGGAGTACAACGTGCAAATGAATAAGAAAAACGTAGATTATACTACGTTAACGTACACTAAGGATAACCATTTTGCCTATTCCTGTGTGTACAGAGTGTCAATTGAAGAGGAGGTTTAGAGTATGTAGTCGTCTCTTTTTAGGACATTGTATTGCCATTGAAAGTAAAGAGATCAGCTAATCAAATATCGCTTTCGATTTTCTTACTCTTTCTATGCTATACTATTTCTTTGGCTTAACTTTAGGGCTTATGACACATCTCGTTCGTGCTACATCACCGTTCAATCAAATTATGATTCACATTTGAGTCGTAAGCGAAATGGAGTCAAACAATGGAATGATTAACTGATTTGTGACAGAATTTTGAAATGATCTTCATAATACGTCAGACCTGGGCCATACTTTATCTACCTACAAACAACCCGCGGTTTTGTACCCGTAAAATAGGATGTAAAGTACATAAAAAAATCCATAAACATATTGAAACTAACATGTGTTTAAAAAATGATTAGCTATAAGAAGAGCTCATTGTCTCTCTTAAAAATAAAGTACAACGAAGAGCCAACAAACAACGATGATTGTTTCACGTCTTCCGGGATCATATTTAGATAGTTATATTGCGAATAAATTCGTTTGTTTGTTCAATCAATGAACTATCAAGAACATTACAATTAGTGGGAACAAAAGTATCAGGAAGTATTGAATTCATCGACAAGTAGGTAGGTAGGTTTTAAGTGTTGCGAGCACCCTTTAACGGGTGTACAGCAAGGGGGATCCAGCTTTCGAGTCAAGGGGGTTAGGGGGTAGAGGAGGAAGGAGGGGGTTTCGAGTAGTCCAAGTTCTGTCAAGCAGGACAGGGTCATCAATGAGATTAGAAAAATTACCGAAGTTTTAGAGCTTGCCAAAATAATTCATTTCGAAATATTAACAGCTATAAACCGTATTAAAATTCGTTCTGTGATTTAAAAGGAGTAAACGGCCGAAGATACAATGAGGACCGGTAGGAACGGAGAGCGACTTTGTTCTATACTATGTAAAGATAAAGAAGATATAACTCCAGATTCCAATAATCCTGCTCATGGTTAACTTTAGACTTGTTCCGATTCGAGCTCAATTTTTCAATCACCCAATAAATTCGGGAGAAATGTTCGTATCGGGGAACTTTACGAACGTCTGTGTCCCGAAAAGCGTGGTTTACGCGCGGGTGTAAATCGTGTCGGCCTCGTCACGAAAGTCGTAAACGACTAATTCGTCGCGTAGCATGTTTTTTTAATAGCATCGTGCTTTTGGCGCATTCAGCCAAACGGGGCGTAACATGTTATAAAAAGGAGTATTCTATATAAAGGTTAATTATTAAAGATAATTAGCTGTAAGCTGACAGGATTAACTTTTTTTTGTAGAAACCTACGAATTTGAATTTTACTGCAAAACACTTGTGCAACGAGTTATCGATGTCATGCTCGATTTTCTGTTACAAGTGAATGCTCAAGTCTTGCAGCACCTTTAGTGTGTTGTACAGTATTTTAAGCCTTTAAGTGTTTTTTAATTAGTTGTCTGTATTTTTACAATGTACACCTCGTCAGCGCTTAGTAAATTAGCGTGGTAGTGGTTACTACTCGATAATGACTCGTGCGCATAGCGATTTCGCGTATTTATTCTAAACTGAGAATACATACGTAGTTTGTGTGCACGAAAATTTATGTATGTAATTATGACCGTCTGGCATAATTTGCCAATATTTACAATGAGAGCTAGACGTTTCATATTGGTTGTAAATGACTTACGTCGCGTATGTTCAAAGTTATTCAAGTAAACAAATTAGAACAAGTTACCTTACCACTCCGCGAAATCAGTATGTACAGTCAACCAATTTGATTCATAGCATAGGCCACTATAGAATCTTTTCTAAATAAATGTCAGAATATTTCTAAAAATATGTCATATAATCCGAGCAATGACAAATTGCGACGACATTCTACAGTAGCCTATAAGTACATTAAATTCTGTGCAGTGATTTAAAAAAAATCGCCTGTTATATTATATTATATTATAATAGCTCTCGCGTCCAGTGTTATTCTGTGACCTTTGCCGCGAACTTAACAGAGTTTACAAATCATATCGGCTCAGATCTGATACCTGCTTTAAACACAGAACATAAAGATGTGAATCCAGTAAGAAAGGTCTTCCGCCGTGATTCTGCCGAAACCACCGCCGTCGAGGCATCAGCTCCATAAACCTTTCATAGCGCACACGCAACTAAGAGTAGAGATGATATTCTCTTTAAGCCGCTATCAATTTTAACGGGACAATATGAACATTTTCTCATAATTGCTAACACGTTACCCCCGTCCCCTGATCACATGATCCTCTTAATCTCATTTATATGTTCTTATTATTATTATACGTTCACGCCTGTTTCCCTTTGGGGTAGAAAGAGACCACAGAACGCCATTTGCTCCGGACCTGGCATACTTCCCCCGCTTCCTCCACACATTCCTCTCTTCATATACATGCTCATGCTCATGCAATTTTTATGGTCTGTGGATGTAAATAACGACTGGCTAGTAACAGTTTGTTTTCTTCCTTTAATACCGTTCATGGCCACATTAAGAGTAGCCCTGTCAAAATATTAAACAAGGACGCACACTTCACAACTAAATCATTCGGTACTTTGCCGTCAGGGTTGCCAACATCATCTTTTACTCGATAGTCTAGCGAGGGAACATTTAGCGAGGGAAATATTTTAAATTTGTGATTACAACAACAAATGCTCTTTATTGATTCACACAAGTAAACAAAATTACTACCTATACTGTTATTTTGAGCCGAAATTTTGTATTCGTAAATCATAAAATAAGTTTGATAACAATGCAATGTTATGATGTCTCTGAGCTGGTCTAATAATGGATCCGGAAGGTGGCATTAGGAACTAAGAACTCTGTAATAAAACAATGCAACCCCATTTAGTTTAGGCTCAATTGACTTGTCTTGTCACGTTAGAAAGTGAACTTCGTTTGTGGTAAATATTTTTTACAAACATTTATTTATTCATGTTTGCCGCATTAATTAATGGTTTTCATCTTTTTCTATCACATGGATAACTCGAGCAAATAGCCAAGAAACCTGCATTCATATATACAAATGAGTATTTAAAAACTCATGTGATGTTTCCTTTTTTAAGTATAGGTATTTATTTTTATGGGCGTGCAGCTCTATAAAAACTGTTTAAACAATAGGAGGGATGGCAACCCTAGTCGCCCCGTTCAATTGCCTTCAATTATCTCTACAATCCTCCTACGAACCAATAAACAGTGTTGCCAGTTAAATGGATACATTAGTCACAAGTGCTTATTCTTTATGAGAACGTACTGTGGTGACTGGTGACGTCATTGCAGCCGTTTGAAATATGCTTCATAATGTTGTATCAATCTTATATGAAAGAAAATTTTGTAGCCTATTCTAATAAGATTTAATGGCAAAAATCTAAAAAGGTTTTCATTTGAATTGCGACTTAAAAAAGGACCCCCCTGGTTACAATTCCTATATTTCTCACGTCGTCGAAATATAGTCGAATTGCCACCTATTCAGAAAAACTATAAGTAGATGTCAAGGTCAAACGCATGTTCGTTACGTATTCTCGAAATTTCACGCTCGAGATATCACGCTTAGGACCGCAAAAAAAGTTACTGAACTAATCGAAATTGAATGGTTTCATATTGACTAGAATAAGGAAATTCTGTAATTTTATGATTAATTATAATCAACAAAGATACGAATTGGTTACATGCTATTTTCGCAGATTATGGCAGATTATGGCAGAATATTGGCAGGAAGGAAAATATTAAGTACCTACTACATCGATTGCAATCCATACTCAGCAAATATAAAATATATTATTTCATTACATTTAAATAAAAACAAATTGTGCAACATAAATAGCATTTTGGGGAAATTAATAGCACTAGCGTAGCATTCGTTACAAAAGCATAGCATGATCCTAAATCTTCCGAATGTAGGAAAAACGCTTTATTAATGACCTTTGGGAGTGCCAAATTTTTTTGGCGAGTGCCACTTACTGATAGCGGGGCTGTGGATACAATAAAATTGATAAACAACGCAACACTAAGGGGCAGATTGCCTATACATTATAAAGCTACGTTCAGAAATATCAGGCTGGTTAAAAAATAGACTGGTAATAAACAAAATTTGTTTTTTTTTAAGTCTAAAAAGCCAATTTGCTGTTTCTTTCGATTTTAACAGACGTAAAAGTGAAAGAAGGACGTGGAGATGAAGACGGAGCTTGCGGAGCTTGGTTTTGAGTAAAAATATTTTCATAAAAACTAGAACTTAATTAAAAATGAAAACCATAAAAACATTGTTTAATCTATCCTAGTGTGTTAAATAATGAATATATATTATTTGCAAGCTTTAATTAGGAGATTACCTTTCCTATCGAGGACTTTTTTAAATAATGTTTTGGAAAAAATTGAAATATCAAATCACAGATATACATTTTTCTATTGCGACAAAATGAGCAGATTTTGAAACGGTTTCGTTTTTATTAAGCAAATTTCAAGGTATTTGCATTTTGTCAGCTTTTTAATTCTGTCCTGAAAGTCGAATTCACAGTACCGAATAGCGGCGATTCAACGCTCGCTGTGACAGCAATTTGATGCGTTCCGACCACGACCAATCACAAGTAGCGATATGCACTTCTGATTGGTCGAAATGAAAAAAAAAAATGCGAGCGTTGAATTGACGCTAATCTCTGTGCACTGCGTTGTGAATTTCGCTTTACTTTCAGGTTTTTTTTTATTCATTTTCTCACGGCTAGGCAACTTTTTGGCCAGTATTGAAACTAAAAGAGGCTGTAATCATTAATCACCCACGTCCTTCTTCGACAAACGCAGTGGCTTAAAAAGCAAATTTAAATCTGAGATACGAGCGGACACGTAATCTTAGCAATATAAGTCGTATTCAACCGGAACTGAGTACAAACTGATAATAATACTCATTACAAATGTGAAAGTGATGTCCTGCTTTGCTAACCAAACCTCTCAACCGTCGGATAGATTGTGACATAGAGACAGACACACTGTTTATCTTTTTCGAACATTTAAAATATATCACAACCACAAATACCTTCTTTATTGTACGCTACAGAAGAAAACAAAAAAAATGCAGAGAAGAAAAAAATTACAAAGGTAAAATAGCAGGCAGTCAAAACACCGATCTTTTCCTACCACTTTTAGATATATGATGAAATATTTTATGTATTATATCTGCAGTCTACTCCCTACATTACAAGCTTTGCTTAGTTTGGGACTATAAAGCCAATTGGTGTAAATTTTCCCAAGATATTTTTTACATAATTATAATTATGGTTTAGCCCGAAGTTTACAAGTTTGAATGGTGTATGTCCGGACTGAGCGTTAATTATTCGGGGTAATTTAAGCGCGCGGAAACATAAAAACTTTGGCACTTTTAAGGAATCCCAAAAATATTTTTCTGTAAAACAAAATACTGGCCACTTTTTGAAATCTAGTCTAGGTATCGTTTTTAATGGTGGCAACACTTTAGCATTCCAATGACATATGTCCGAATATCATCGGGACTAGAGATGTTCGATATTTGAAAAACATCGATGTAGGTATAGAAGGGGGTGCGTGTCAGGTGTTCCGTGTTCCGCCTCGTGTGCCAAAGTGATGCGATTCCCTTATGGACTTCTTCGGGAGGAAAAGCAGTGTCTGGATCGGTGCACCCTGAGCATCGGTTAATAATTTCTTAACCTACGTGGTGGGATATCATTAACATTTATATGGAGACCGTTTGTTACACTCCTCTTAAATACCGCGTTCGCCGCCGAAGAAAGTGATAAAAGGTTAACAGAAGGTTAAAAGCCATCCATTCGCGTACCAGACGTAACAATAACGACGCCAAATCCAGAGAAAGCCGGCGTATTGGATAAAATAGTACGCAGTCTCTATACAGCCGGGTATACGGCGCTATAAAACGAAAAAGTGTATAAAAGATACGCAGCCATATTCTTTCTGTTACCCACGAGGGAAATAAGATGAATTCATATCACGATAAACGTAATCGTAAATCTTACGGAGAAACCCTTGCATTCTTATTAATTCTCAAATAAAACAAAGAATAAATTCGCACGAGATCACCGGCAATATTCAATGATCACTTTCTCTTGCTATGCTCTGTCGCTCTCTGGCGCAGCTGAATGGCCGTCTCTGACCGGGTATCGGACACAATAATAGGTTACCTCGGCCTTGGGTGAAAGTCGATTACGAAACGTGTTAAGTTACTGATATTAAATGTACATGTAATGCGATATAATTGCGTTTGTTTCGTATCAGCTACAGCGTAAGTTGATGCTGTTGTAACCAACAAATTTATTTGAAAATGGAACTGATTCAAGCTCGTATGCTTTAAAACTCTATCCTTATTTGACTTAAACGTAAGTGAAATTTTAGGTCACTTTTGTAGCCAAATGCGTGTTTATCGCCTGCAGTAAACAAATCGAGGCTGTAAATTGAAAGTTTGAATTTTAATTTGTAGTTTGTTTTAGTTTGATTAGGGAATGAACACGGTTTTAGCGATAAAAAGTGAAGTTTGTGGTTAGGATGTTGATTAACACTCAATTCAATTAAAGGTAAACGTAGTGTGTACGGATATATAGCGCCGAAACAAGTTTTATAGGTTACATAGAGTCATAGAGTACTTTTTTCGGAAAAGTCAAAAGAAACTACATAGATACTGCCAAGATGACAGTTTTTCTTTAAGCCTTTTTTTTCAGATAAAGTTCCTATTCTTAGTAAGTAGGTATTAAACTACCAACAAATTAAAATAACAGTTTCTACGGACAGAATCAAACGGCTACTGTTTTTCTTTCATTTGTCGACATTATATTGTGACTTGTTTCTAAAATATTACCTCTTATTTTCCCTCTTTTAAATAACAACTTTTCCTATTTACACGATTCCCCGGGGTAGGAAAGCAAGGCAAATAAACAGTGGTTTTAAAGGCGAGGTTCTCAGCTAAAAAGTTCCTCAGCAACGATACTTACGACTTTGGAATCGCGTTAAGTTCTGTATAAACAATCCAGATTTTTATTTAATGTTAACTTGAGTATTGGCAAACATTGTTCGGGCTCAGTTTGGTTGGGTGGGCAATAATCGTATTTTAAGATCAAAGTTTAAGTAGCAACTTGCGAAAAATAATTGAAACGTAATATTTAAGTATAGGTAGGTACCAAAAATATTAATGAAAACTTGTAATTCCAGTGTGCAGTGGTAAAATCATTAAAATTAATGTACAAGATGGCTACACCTCTTCATACAAAAAATACATGACAAGCGCTACATGAATATCGATATGGACAGGATCGATTGTTCTTATAAACGGTTCAATCACTAGCTACTAATCGTTCCAAATTTAAAACACACATGGAAAATTGGCATACTTGAAAAAGGAAGCTTTGCTTTTTATAACTGGCCAGTTCTCTGGCCATTAAGCGTGACGGCCATATTTAAGAGCAAAAAATACGTGAGAACGTAGCCCAATAAAAATGTCTACAGTAACACTACGGGGGTTCAGAAAATAATATCGTACGTGATTATAGCAGTGTGCCAAGTAAGCTGGAAACAAGTACCCTGTCTTTATAGTTATACATATACAGGATGTCGCGTAGTACTTATTGTTAGTTACTCATTTCTATATTATACTTCTCCAGGGGCATTCAAATAGAAGAAACGTATTAAGTTTGTGTTAGTTTATCCGTTATTTCAATACCATATTTACAGTACGAGAACGAGCCTGTGTCAAAGTAACTATTTTCTGCGCAAAACGTTTGATTTTGCTTTGGCACAGGGGCCTTCCGCTAATTCCCCAACTATGCTTATTTCGAACTGCAATTCCATTTCCCTTTCCACGGAACTGTATGCATAAAAATCCAATAAACGTCTAATTTAATAGCGCATTCGTAAATAAACACCCTGTTCAAGTTATAGCATATTTTACGTATGCAAATAAGATTGTTACTACATATATACATAATAACTGAGTCATATCAGATATTCCGCGTATGAGATCAAGGTTGTTTCGAAGGGAGGATATTGGCCTAGCAATTCAAATACTCAATGCATTTGTACGTTTGTATCAACGCCGTTAAGGTCGAACTTAGTTAGGCGACGTATCTACGCAAACTAATCATCTAAAAACCTTGCGATATTACATTGTTATAACCAAATTTGCAGTGGAAATGTCTGTGAGAATCTTGCGGGCAGATGTAACAAGTTGTGATTTCAATTTCGTGTGAAGATTATCTTCGTGTCGCCGTCGTCACGTTCTATTTAGTTTAAACTCTGATGGCGCTCTTTAGTTTTTTTGCACTTTTTCCTCGATGGCCAGTATGATTTTGCTCTATTATTATTAGCTGGTAACACTGTGTTGCGTTTATACTGTATCAGTTTTCTCCCAGAGATAACAAGATAAACAGCCTCTGTTTAAGCCCGTATCGGGCTGGAATTTGTAGATACATTGAACACATTGATTGTAATGCGATAGTGTTGACCCACAGTGCGAGCGTGCACAAAGCGGCTCAATCTCTTTAGTGTATAGGTACTGTAGGTATCTGCGTTGCCCGCACGCAGTGAATATCGACAGAACACACCTTAGAGTTTACGCAATAAAGAGCTACTGTCACACTTGACGAGAGAGTAATTAAGTTTTAGGACTGTTGCGAAAAAGTTTCTGGACTGTTATAAATAATAGTTACTTAAAAAACAAAAACTTTAGGTTTTTTTATCCCTCGGAAGACAGGCAAAGGGATGAGCGCCCAGACAGTCTAGTTTGTATAAAACTACAACACCCTGGTTTATTCAACTATAAAGTTTTCCGCCAATGTTTTGGCTGTCACATCGAACAGAACGCGTTATTAAGGAACACTTTGAGTTAGATGCTCTCTCAGCTGCGTGATACAAACAAAAAACAAACGCAAAACCACCTCGGAGCCTTCGCCGGTATCGGCGAGGTCAACGCTTCCATTCTAGAGCACATAATCACAGCACTACGTTCACTGATCGCGCGCACATTTCGAAATGCGAATTTGTCACTGGTGCAGCGAAAAACACGCGCGCGCGCACCGCTTTTCACAACGCCACTGTTTCCCGCGCCGCGGCTGTCAACTGTTGACAATCAGCGCGAACAATGAACCAAAATATGATGCTCGAAAATTTACATAACTTAACCTCGCTTTGTATCCTTTATGTTGGTAAATGGTTGCAGTGAGGCGAAAACGAAGGTTATGGTTTTTTGTGTGATGTTTGAACGTGTGTGTGCGTATGTGTGACTGTCTGGTTGCGATACGACCGAGAAGCTTACTATATGATGCTGCTTTAAATTGTGAGCATTGAATTGTACGGCACGAGCGTACCTATAATAACTCAATGATTATGATCATTTTTTTGTGATGAGGTGGGCTCAAATTAAAGGGAAACTACCTAGTAAGATAGGTAGTTAAAACCATCGCAAACATAGTAAACTAATCACCTTAACTTAAAAATTCGTTATTCTGATTATTTTCTATAACATTAGAAAAGCCCGAATTTGCCCGTCTTTATTATAATTTTACTTGTTACGTATTTTTGTAAAGAATTACTACTAAGTACTACAGTATTGAAATATTGGTTTAAAAGGCCTAACAAGAGTTTTTAAAATTATCTACTAAACCATTTCACAGTAGCTAATTGTTGCAATGGCATGCCAAAATAACGATGACATTTATTTATGTTTTTAAAAACTCATGGTGTCTCCTGGAGTGCGATTTTTGAATCACACCGGGTGACTAAAGCTCACCAAAATGGCCGTTTTTATAGAGATTTGGTCATTTTTGTGAGCTTTAGCCACGGTGAGATTCAAAAATTGCACCTCTGCATATAAAATATAATTTATACAAACGATGCTAAGTCCAATTTCAACAACCTCGTAACGATGGCACTTATTAGTGTTCAGGAATCGGTATGAAGCGTCAATTGGCGAACGGTAATCATATCGAGTACGGACCGGTAACATCATGAGTTGAAATTACGCGGTGGCGTCACGGGACTGCGGCCATTGCCCGCGCCACCTACACAGAGTTAAAAAAAACTTAACTTTTTAATCTTTTTTTTTATTCTTCAAGTCTTTGGCCAGATAAAAAAGATGGCTTATAATAACGTCGTGGATACTTTTGGACCTGCCCTCGTAAATGAGAAAGTTTTCACGTACAGTCAATCACATTGGTTTCTGTGCCAATGTAGAACCTTTTTACAATCAATGTTTAAGTATGATTTTGACAATGACAAGTGACTATATTTTACAGCGATGACTTATTACGACAAGATCATCTGATAGAAAGTGACCATCGCGACCCATGGGGACCTCACTGACCCGTTGCCGGCGTTTAAGTTCTTCCGGATCTCGCCTCTCACCATACGAACGCAGTAACAAGCTACTATTCATGCCGGTATTCTGCGGAGGTGTGCTACCTCGGTCGAGCCGACCAGTATGAATGGGTAACCAGTAACTGGTAGCTCAACTGGTGGCAACTTTGTAGCTCTACCATTGTAAAATTAAACCCAAAATTGCTGGTTGCTGTATAAGGTCATGTCTGTAAAATAAATGCATTTTTGTTAAATACATAAAAAAGCTGTAAAAACATGTTTATTTGAAAAAAATTAAACCTTGACGAGTTTATTGCCGGTATCTTCTCATCAGAGGTTTTCTCCAACCGGTGGTTTTTCTGATATTCATAAGTGCTTCCTATAAGCTCAATATGAAAAGAGTTATTTTGACTCTGACTTTGAGCAAGTATACCTCTCAGTTAGGTGGCTTAATATAAGCTTATATTATATCTAAAAGCTGCTTCCAAGAGTTATTTAAGAAAATAAAGTAACAAACTTTGCACTGCAATTTGAATAAAGGCTTGTAAGAATACCACATGCTAGCCGTTCTGTTTCGTCTCCAAAGGAAGTTGGCACCATAAACCTAACCTAATGTCGTTAATGTGTAAAATTAACATTAGAAAATCTATTCATAGATATACGAGAACGGTATTTTAGATCTTACAGCGTCGGAAAAACACAAAAATGTCATAAAATGTCAACAAGCTGTGGCCTAAGTTAGGAGAAGTTATATATTTGTTGTGTTCTGACAATAAATAACTGTATCTTTGTCTTTGTTGACCTATTTAATAACGCTGTGCCAATAGAACCGCATTAAACACACATAAATATGTGCTTCTACTGGAATGCAAAGAGAATATAACCACTACGTTTTCGTTTAAAACGACAAGAACGTTTGTCGGCTACTTTAAATATTATATACACTAAATAATAATGATTAAAAATAAACCCGGTCGGCTTGAGCTCCCCTCGGAATATGGTTTCAATTTCGCTGAAGGAAAAGCGAAGTATTAATTCTAGAACACATCGAGCTGAGTTCGCCTGCGCTGCTCGAACCGATGATTGAATCAATTACTGCTCTAGACCGTCATAAATATATAATAACGCCAATATAGCACTACCAATAAATCTCCGATGCCTCAGTAAGTTCTTTCAACCTACATTTTATGATTAATTGCTGCGATCTGACAACTCGGGCTCCAAACATTTACATAAATATTCACGACGATCAACATTGAATTAAGACGAGCCATCGCAGCTCCAAACAGAAATGAAATTCCAGATAATGATATTCATATAAGAATCATGGTGCCGTGAAGCTGAAAAATGAATGTTACACGTATTTGATATTTGATTCTCAGCAAATTTGCTCACAATTGGATGCGCAGAGGGGGTAGGTATTACCGAATCACGCGATAATACAAACTCGGGACGAGATGCCGCGACGCAGCCTAACTATGAAATTAATATAGAAGTACACGGGAGACGGCGGGTGGCGCGAAATTACAGCAGGATACATTAATTAGCGCGGGAGTTCGTGACGCCTGCCCGGGCTTGCGGTCCGCGATATCCGCGCGAGCGATATTCACGTGAGCGTCGTCGTCAGGAACGCCGTTCCCACGGCGAGTGCCGGCTAAAACGACAACGTAATAGCGCACAATCAAACGAAAGTTACGAGCGGCTATTATGATTTTGAGCGGCGAACAGTAGGCGACACCCTCCGCTGACAGAAAGTAATTAACGAACAAGCAGGGCGGACGTATTAAACGAATAGCCGTAAGCAAATAACAGCGATCCCACTCACGCGCGGGCCACGTATTCAATTAACGGAATGGGAATCGGAATCGGCGCTCATAACGCTCAGAAAGTTAATTAAAATATCCCTAATTGCGCAGCGACAGCGACAAGCGCCGCCCGAACAAACTCGGCCGCGGCGGGCGCCAAAGCGTGCCGCAATGTTTGTACTTTATTAGAACAAGTTCCCCCGCCCTGTTTGCATGCAAGTTTGGGCCCGCTTCCGCTTTATTTACCCTCGGTCGGGAACGCGCCAACTTCCCCGGACGTCGCACTAAATCCTCCGAGTGTGCTCCGTCGAAGCAACACCCGCTGCGCTATGGAACGCTTACAATAACGCTGATAACAACGACGGGTAAGCGAATGAACACACAACGTCGCGAAACAAAACCCGAGCCGGGGTGTGTTGGTCCGTCGGGCTAAATCCTGAACTATCAGGCGGCGCAACGATTGGCGAAATAGAAACAAAGCTATTACTCAAACGCAATCCCTGTTGGACGTGACTGGATACGAGTACGGCGAAAAACCCGGGAATAACGTCGACGGAATGCCAATCTGAATATGGAAATGGCTGGCAACCGGATTCGCAATGCGGGCAGATAAGGATTTTATGGCGAAAATGTAGGTACAGCCGGGCAAACAGTGGGTATGAGCGAAATGCCCCGATAAGTGAGCGCAATACGCCGATGTCAGCACCTCGATAAGGCATCCGGTGCACGCGCTGTATTGTCCTACAAGTAACTACAAACGTAAATTTTGCTTATGTTACGTTTCTAAACATTAAGGACAAAGTGTTTCCAACTTAAAGATAGTCGTCATATTTATAAAGTAAGACGGGATTTAATCGCGTAAAAACACAGATTTTTTTGTTTACCTCGAAGTAAAAAAAATGTGCGTGAAGCACTTTTCGTTTTATGTTTTACCACAACACATTTTTAATAATAGGCTTCTTGAATCTCACATCCTTTGACCTTTTTGCCAATTAGTAATATTAGGACGTACGTTTAATATTACCAGGTCGTTTGAAGTTACCCGACATGGCTGCAAAGGGGCATAAAATTTTAACAAGAAAAATATTTTCTGATGTGTTTTAAAAATTCACGTTTTTCGTTTTATTCAATTCCCCCACAAATTTCCATGCAGCATTATTAATATTATTATCTACATATACACGACTCTATTCCTCACGAACTTTGGGAAGACCGAATGCCCTAATTTTAACCAAATGTTGCTGTATAAGAGATACAAACATTCAGCTACTAAATGTCTACCGAAACTTCCGACCGAATTGTAAACGTTATTTACGCAGAGTACTCCGAGCGTCTGACCTATAAATGTAATACTAATAAACATTACAAATTAAGCTCTTCTTTTGGCAATGGAATGGATTCGTGGTGAACTCGTTTTGGGCATAAAAACCGGGCAAAAGCATGTCGGGTCTTGCCCAATGTTGGGTCCCGTAGTCTTTACTACGAGTACAACTAATTGATGGATTCTGGCGTTACTTTGCTTACTTTTGCTGGGGCCCTAACAGACCGCCCAAGTTTCGTTTATCAGAGACTAGCGACCCACCTAAGCTTCGCACGGATACAACGAGGCTGCGTTTCCACCAGAGATGTGCGAGGATGCGTAGCGAGGGATGTGTTTGTAAAGAACCAATGAGCCGTTTCCACCAGAGCTGTGCTGGCGGAGGCGAGGTAAATGAAGCGATTCTATTGGTTCTTACAAACACATCCCTCGGTACGCATCCTCGCACATCTCTGGTGGAAAAACAGCCTTGGGAGGGATGTAATGTACATAAAAACTGTCTGTAATAAAGAATATCTACATTAGTGAAAACCGGCCGAAGATATGAGGACAGATGGGCACGGATAGCGACTTTGTTTCATGCATGTAAAGATTATCTCTATGCGCGTCCCTTTCTTATGACTCTAGTTTGATAGAGACACAGGGAGGTATAAGTTAAACCTGCGCCGGTCATGTTAGGGTCACTGATTTATAAAATATTCTCAAGCTTAAGAATTTGCTTTAATTTTTGTTCAAAGATAATGCTCTGATAATATTCAAGATATAGACATTTGATACGCATGAACTCAAAAACCGATGAAGCCATATTAGTTGTAATAGTTTTCCTTTTAACTACTTTATATGATCCCTTGCGGGTGGTAGGACCTTGTGCAAGGTCCGTCCGGATTGCTACCACCATCTTGCTCGCTAATCTTGCCGCTAAGCAGCAGTGCTTACACTGGTGTGTTCCGGCTTGGAGAGCAAGACAGCCGGTGTAATTACTGGCACAAGAGGTATTCCATCTTAGCCCTATGGGTTGGCAACGCATCTGCAGTCTCTTTATAGGCGGATAGGCGGTGGTGATCACTTACCATCAGGTGACCTACTTGCGTGTTTGCCTTCCTATTGCATAAAAAAAAACTCATATTTTTAACACTTTTTTTAACACAAGGTACCCCAATTCCTAGAATTGATAATTACATACAGATAAAGAGCCATCCAACGATGAGCAACTAAATGATGTAGATTAAAAAAATATTTATTGATGTACCTACCCTTGGATTTTTATTTTACCAATTTTATCTATACGCATGCAAATATTCACCTAATTAATTTTAATAATTTTCGAGAAACAGCGATTGTGAATACCTACATACCGACAGATAGGCAGACAGATGGCCTAGTTTGACCACGGAACCCGAAAAACGGAATATAGCGACATTCTCGTAGTGATCTATTTTTGGGTATAAATTATTCATTTATGTTAGGTACGTGATACGGTTTGCCGTGGGGCTGAAGTAAGAATTTTAATGTCAGCCCGACGCGACTTCGGAATACTGCCACTCCTTTTGGAAGGAAATCACCTATTCGAGCTCTAAATTTAAGCGACCTGAAACGAAAGCACGTAATGTTCTATATACTTTTAAGAACAGTTAAGGTCGTACAAACTCACAGAATAAATAATAGTACATTACAATTAGGTACAGAAGTCTCTCTGCGAACAAGAACGGCGTTTAGGTAACAAGCGGCCTCCTGCATGCCTCCCTGTTCGCCGTGTAACTTGTATTCATTCGCACGCGCGGCAACTCAATCGCGGAGACCCCAGTGCAGAGGTGCCCAGTGGCGTAGCTTGGAGAAAAAAAGTCAAACTAATAAATATGTATGTAATTCTGGTGGTCGGAGAATATTTGCGAGCAGGGCAACTAGAGTTAAAGGGATGCGGCCAGGGCCCCCCCTGAGCTTGAGGGCCCTGGAGCACGGCACTGCCTAGCCACTGGGTAGCTACGCGACTGGATTGAACAGTTCGTTGCCGATCGATCTGGTTTGCCTACCACAGAGTTCAAATGGCAGGCGCTTCGATGTGATAACCTGATATCCCGAATCTGGGATTATCATAGTCAATAGTAAAACCCCGAATAAAGAAACTGGAAAAAGCTAGGACAATGATAAGATAGGTTTATAGTTAGGTAAGGTTCTGAAATAAGGACACAAGGAAATTTGGCAGTAGACTTTTTTTACAGATTAGTTCAAAGGTTTCAGTCTCAGGACTCAGGATGCGAAGAAGTCAGGTCCAGGATGGATCAGGTTTTCCAACAGAAGTCAGGGACAGAACTCGTCCGTCAGGTTGGGGACACTGGAGGAAAAGGGAACAAATTTTAAATTTTAAACAGTACAGTAATTTCCAAACTCAATCATAAAAGTACGAAACGCGATTGATGAGTTTTGTCAGCTGCATTGTTGTCACTACAGTAATTTAGGTATATCTATTCACCGCATGAACTCTACTATAAAATGATAGGTAAGGTTAATTTTTCCTCTGCAAGTTTGCGACGCATCGTTTATGATATGCCGAATCATTGAAGTCAAGGAAAAAACGCACTCTACTGTAGGTACAATCAAAAACAAAATGGTTGCCTGACCCACGATTGGACCATGTCAAACTTCTTACGACTTTACTTCCTACTTGAATTTGACATGGTTCCATGGTAGCTCGGGGTTATCATTTGTCAACATTACGACAATAGCAGTGAACAAAGTTGGATGTACAGGATGACAATGTCTTAAATTTCTGATTTCATCCAACGACATATAAAACGCAAACTATTTTAGCATTTTTTTTGTAATACGGCTTTGATAATTGGGACAGTCGAGAACTGCGCTAAGGTTCATATTGCCTCAACAACCGTTACATCACTACACTAACGTATGATAAGAACATGCAGTAGGTCGACTCATTTATTTCAGCGACAACTGGCAGGAAGAGATATGCAGGTATTGTCACAAAATGAATGAAGCGTACCGGCCGCGCTTAGAAGTTAGAAGTTAAGCAGGCACTTTCCCGCTTACGGGAAGTTACGTAGTAAGGTAGGGCACGAGTTGGAAGCAGAGCATGAGTGAAACGCCGCCCTCACTCATGCCGTGCTGTCTTATTATTAATCTTATCTCCTTCATCATCGTCATTTACCAGTTGAAAGAGGTTAGCTAGTGTCACCCACAGGGTTCCCACAACTTACTATGCTCCCTAGCAAAAATCGCAAGAAAAAGAATAGTCGCATCTGGATCTGCAACTGCACTGCGAATCCGCAATAATTAATGTTGAGTTTTTGCAGATGCGGATGAGGCGGCGAGAAGTTATGTCACAAAAGGCTCGCTGATAAACCAATCAACTAATAGAAATCTTAATTTTTATCACTTGTTTCAGTTACTGTCGAGTGTACCGCCGCGGATAATGTTGACAAATGAATCGACAACGCTGTCAGAAACTCAGTGTGATTTGTTCTTATTTAAAACTAGATTAAGTGTCTGTTTAAAATAACTTGACATCCGCATCCGCGGATATGAGCCTTGGATATCCGCATCAGCGGTTGTTAAGCACCTGCATCCGCAATATCGATGATCGCACTGTAACGTCTAAAGGTAAGGACTCACCGTGTACAGTCAGCTCCGAGTCCCGATTCAGCTCGTACAGTCGCAGCGCCTCGTCGAGCTCCAGCTGCGTCGATATGGTGCAGGGGTCCCCCTCCTCGTCCACCCATTTCATTGTAAACACCTGGCGAACAAAATCTAGAGTCAGTGTTGTCTTAAGAACTTTGCCCACTACAGCTGTGGGAGTGACGGAATGGAACGTGTCAGGCTTGAAAATGCATACACCTTTTAGGCTGCGTCTCCACCAGAGATGTGCGAGGATGCGTAGCGAGGGATGTGTTTGTAAAGAACCAACGAGCCGTTTCCACCAGAGCTGTGCTGACCGAGGCGAGGTAAATGAAGCGATTCTATTGGTTCTTACAAACACATCCCTCGCTACGCATCCTCGCACATCTCTGGTGGAAAAGCAGCCTATGGTGTGTGTCAAGCTCCTAATTCCAATTAATGGGAACAAAAGTTAAATACAAATAGCCTTCTCAGTGTGAAATAAGCCATGTGATTAGTTGTGGGAAATATATAATAGGCAGGAACTAAGGGAATGAACATCGACTAGACAGTTCCGTTACCGGTCAACGAACTTTTATGTATTTTCCACAGACGGAAGTAGATATGGCTAAAACAAAGAAGGAGCCTCAGAATATTCGACATGTTGCACGTCACTTAGCTCATGTACAAGCAGCAGAATAATCTACATAAGCTCTTGTTCTTTTTACAACAGAGTCGTGTTTAGATCTATTTGACCTGCTCGATTGTGTAGCTATATCTGCTGCAGACTATAGTAGCGAGTACCAGTGTTTTTTTTTATTTATTTTATTTATTTATCTAGTGGATAGAGCGTGTAGCGTAGTTTTCCTGCTATGCTTAATAGAAAATACTAATAAAAGTTTATTACTAACATAATTTCACCCATTAAGGATATTCAAGGGTTATATTTTAAGGATTTCATGGCTGAGGCTGAGCGCATATATGTTTTTTTTTATTTATTCTTGGCCATGGGTGCAAAAGCCCTTTAGCCGAAGCGCATATATGTTACGATAAGCCACCAGATGTTTGTCAAAATCCTGGTCACGCCAACTTTCTTTTTCATATTTTCTCTCGAAATTGTATTTGTGGTGTGTTTAGAAGACGTTCTGCTTAAAAAACATAATATGGCCTATTGTAACTATTGGCTGTGTAATTCGCTATGTAAGATATACTCTTACAATTGTTATTACTTCAAGCTGGTTGGTTTCCTAAATAAATAAATAAAAAATGAATAAGGTTCTTAAGTTTTCCTACAGTACTTAAAATCTTTAATAAGTTAGAGTAATTTCGAACTTACCATGCCCAATTCAACCGGAATGATATAGTACGCCGTAAAAAAAGTTTTCGCAACAGCGCCGGCAAGCTTTCCCTTATCGCGCAACAATGAAATAGTATTATTTATTCGCCTCATTGTAAATTTTAAATGCACAATATGCCCACGGGGGCAGTCAGAGGGGCAGCGTAAATCATAGTGATGAAGCATCCTGTACTTTCTGCGTAGAGGGAACGAGATTATATTTATGGCAATATACAATTTTACCGTAAAAAGTTATTCGTAACATTGCAATTATATTTCGGAAGAGTGGACAGGAGCTCATAGTGTATGTCATATCTAATTCGTTTAAACAAACGCAGTACTTTATGATAATAATTATGCTTCATGTATACATGTTGAGTCTGCACTCAACATACATGAAGCATAATTATGATCATAAAGTACTGCGTTTGTTTAAACGAATTAGATATGACTGGACATCTGCATGTGGTGATAGACTTTAGACTCGAACTGTGCTAGACTGGAGACTGTGGACAGAGGACTGAGGAAAATAGAGGTGGATCACCAGCCCGTTGGATTGACGACATAGCCACTGAGCTGCGGCACGAAATAACACCTTTACACTGATAGAGGTGCTATGTCGAACCTCGCGGCAGGCGGCACTTGGCATGTGCCGCGATGGCATACGGGATTACTTAGTATGAATTTGTAAAGGACCTATTCTGACCACGGCTGCAACTGCCGCGCTGCAGATCGGCACTTATAGGGCAGTTGCTATCGTGATCAGTATAGGTCCCCTACGAATTCATACTGCTAAGTAATCCTTTCTGCCGTCGCGACATATGCTGTCGGCCGTCTCCTGCTGCCGTCTGCTGCCTGCCGCGACGGTCAGAATGGTACTTTAACGGGGAATATTTGGTTTGGAGAACAGCACTAAATAGAAGAGAATGGTGTGTTTTAGAGGACTATGTCTTGGACGTTAAGAAGCTAAAAAGAAAAAGAATTCCTTACAAATGCAGCCCCGTTTTTATCTCCTTCAATAGAGAATGTAATTATTAGACTCAGGCGTTAGTTTGCAGAGGTCCATATCAACAAACAGGAACAAATTACCTTGCTACTCCGCGAAACCAACAGATATGAATATTATTATGGGAATGTTTTTATATATGTTGTCTATCAAAAGCGTCTCATAAGACGCGTTATAAGGTTATAGGAGCAGAGAAAGGAGGATATTAAACCGCAATTTTCACCTTTCTACCTAAATAATTTCCTTATTCCATGAAAATTGCGAAAGTTCCCTATTCATATTAGTTTCGACGTCTTTTTCAGTACTGTTATCATGGCTGACCATATACAATTACTTTGGTCATTGCGGTTGCATTGCGACCAAAAAATCCATGTAAATAAAAAATAATAGGCACGTAACTTATGTATGTTATTACGCGACAAAAACCCCGTCTTTGCTATCTGAGTCGATTTAAGTAATAAACTACTGATTTATACAGCATTGTTTGTAAGAAAAGTCATATTTCATTGTCTTAGAATTTTCAAATGAGCCATAACCTGGTCTCATTGCGTCTCTAAACATGTGTGAATGCAAACAATGATAACAGAATGGTACAAGGTCTCATGTGTTACACACGGCGCGTCGTGTGAACAAGCTGTAATTATCATTTCATTAGTATATATAGCCAATATCTAATGAACATTAGTCATTACAAGACACCTGCACATTTAATTTTCAGGGTCCCATATTAAAGTAAAAAAAATAATGATGATACGACTTCTCTCTATCTGTTTGTCTGTCAGCGTGGTATTTAGAGGTAGTTTCAAATATTGTTTATTGCTTTTTATCAAAAGTTGTTATGTAAACATAGTTTAATTTCTAGCATTCTACAATATTTTTGATTCCAATACATTTATCCTAATCATTATTTTGTAATAAATGGGGCTATTCTATTAGGGAAATTTCGGTCAATTTCAAACCATGATTTTGGTTATTTTGGTAACAATTTTATTACAGTTGTAATAATTTGTATACCTACATATTTTTGTCACAAACAAAAAGTAAATAATAATTAAATACTTTCTACTTTCCTTTCAGATGAGTTTTCGAAAAAGGCGTCATGGCTAAATTAAGCCCACAGGCCAGAAAAGGTTTAATAAACATTTGTGCCCTAAATGCTATCAGGACAAACCTGGTCGGGTTGAAAACGGCAGATAGCGACCATCTCGTGTGTGAACTCCTCCAGTGTGATGTTATGGTTGATGTAGGTGATCATCACATCACCGCTGTACACCGTCTTGACTTTCACGTCATTGTCGTGGTTGTCCTGGTTCACCATTTGCGTCGGCATCATTACACGCGCGGAACTTTCTGAAATTTTAAAATGGAATAGCAATAATCTTAAGTTTTTTTTTTCAATTTTTAAGTACACATGAAATAGAACTCACTGATCATGAAATCTCCCACACTAGAAAAAATTTGAGATGTATGAGGCTTTTTCTCTAAGAATAGACTTCTGGGAATTTATACCCCTAAGCCGTTTGGAGTCTCTGAGGGAGACCTAATCTAATCTGTAGTCCCGGTAACGAAATAAGTATGTGTGAAAATCGTGAAAGTTTAAAACAATCGAAGACAATCTGTGTTCTGATATTTGTACTTATATCATATGAAAGAAGTTAAAACATGAGAATTCATTACGAAGTATATCATTCATTCCATCAGGGAAGCTGCCCATGCTCAGGTAGTGCTTTATGAACTCTTACTGGAGTCTCCTCATGAGGCTGGCATAGTCACACAAGTGCACTAAAGCCTAAATAAAATTTTAGAAAAAAAAAAAAATTGACAATTACATTAACAATCTCACGGAATTAGAGTTAAAACTTAATTTAAGCAAGAAAACTCAAAATTAATATTTACAATATTGTATACAAATCACAAGGAAGGTCATTTTAATATAGGTAGTCCAAATTGAAGTGTAAAGGGAGTAAATACCCAAGCATTTATTATTTTCTTTTATTGCATAAAAAATTGCGAGCATCAACAACCAGCCAGGCGTGTAGGGATTACACACTGAGGCAAAATGTATGGATTTCTAAAAAAAATGCTACTTTGGAAAAGCTATCTATTTCAATTACTTTTTGCAATTTTTAAATTTCCAACGAGATTGTGTTAGTTACATTTAAGACTGTTCTGATTATGTGACTAAGCATTAGTAGTTGCCAATATCTATGACAGGCAGACTTACACCAAAAGGGTTTGTTTGTACCATTTCAGTATAGAACTCTAAAAATGTGTCCATCAATAAACTAACATACATTCAAAGACAATCTTAACTGATGATTAAATAAGGAATATAGAGAATTTGTCTATGCTTGAAAGGGATTGAGACACTATTGCATACTATGTCTCCACTTTCAAAAGAGTACACCTCTAAATCCCATCTTCAATAAGTACTAACAACTATCTATAGGTACTATAAACTACCCAAACCAAGTTTTAATTGGAAATAAATAGTGATTCCAATGTTTTCCTAGTGTTATCTCTACATTTTGAAGTGACTAGACAGTAATAAAACAAGGCTTTTTAAAAGTTGCTTCTACTATGATTTTAATACACTAAATCTAGCTTTAATCGTTTTAGGATATTCTTAAGTTATCACTGAAAGAATATCTAGCTAAACAAACACTGCATGTCAAGAAATGCACAGTTTATGCACTTTCTAATAAGCCTTACTGTAAGGTTTCATTACTAACCTTCCATCAGGATTATTACAATAAAATATAATTATTAGTTTGTTGGTGGTTACACAATAAGCCTTTATGTTCGCTTCGCTTCCTGTTTTGACCTTAATAATAGCTACTTTACCATAATAACATGACAAACATTCCCATAACATGAATCACTAAGATACATACACGATATAACTTTAAAGATGCGTTGTGTGAACACGGTGAAGGCACTGAAGTAAGATGATGCGTGAGATTACAATCCCATTGATGAATTGCGGAAAACAACTCCTAGAACTTTATCAATTAATTCCACTAATAAAACATCAACAAAAGTTTGACACTTCCAACTGACACACCGCTACTTCCTGACATTCCGGGAAGGGAAATTGCAGGTAGGTAGGCAACAATGGCACTATAAAATAATTTGTCTCTTTTTTACCACAGACATAATAGCTTGCCAAATGAGATACATATATCGATGCTGTTGGCAGTAAGTGTTGCCATTATACAAAAGTTCTCAACAGAGTCAAAAGTTGCATTAAATCTTAATTAACTGTGTTTTTTGTGAATAAATGACTTTTGAAGAACAAAAATAGATCACGACTACGTGCAAATACATAAAAAATTTATCGTAAACGTAATTTACTTTTTTTGCGTCGTTTTCTGTTATGGAATGAAGCAAGAAACAATCCTAAAAATAATGTATCTTAAATAAAACTTGTGTCGTCGTCGTATTCCTAAACGAAACGTAAGACTATTTTCGCTTACTCCTCCCGTTATGTCATGAGGTCATCTGACCAATCATGTACGTAGCTGTCATTTTTATTGCTCTGTAATTCGTTAAAATTAGCCTGAATTAACAGCGATTACAACAGTAAAAAAACATTACGTAGTTTACTGTCAATCACAATCAATTGGAGTCTTTTGGGTTTGGTTTGGTAATTTGTAATTGAACATTTCCAAAGAGCGATTGGTATTTTTTGTTATTTTCTTTTACTTATTGGTTTCTGTAAAGTTTAAGTTTACCATGGTGAGATATTTTTTGCTTCATTACGTTTGTACATAGGGCAAATATGTAGTTTTGTTATGATGACTAATACAAGGATTTCGTGAGGGCTCACCAGTTCGATTATCGTTTTGGTCGTTTCAGACGGAGCAGCAAATGGATTGTGCATTAGACTTAATGCGGAGGCTGCCGCCCCAGCAGATCGAGAAGAACTTAACAGATTTAATAGATCTCGTGCCAAGTTTGTGTGAGGATTTATTGTCGTCTGTTGATCAGCCTTTAAAGATTGCCAAAGACCGTAGCAATGGGAAGGATTACTTGTTATGCGACTACAACAGGGACGGGGACTCGTACAGGTCTCCGTGGTCGAACACGTACGACCCTCCGCTCGAGGACGGCTCCATGCCCTCTGAGAGGCTAAGGAAGCTAGAAATCGACGCCAATCACGCGTTTGATCAGTATAGAGAGATGTACTTCGAAGGTGGTGTCAGCTCTGTGTATTTGTGGGACATGGATCATGGCTTTGCAGGTTTGTAACATTGCTTACTCTAGGTATTTCTATCACTAAACTATAACACCATTAAAATATAATTACTATACATTATTAGGGAATCCTGCCACTTAAAAGTAACACATGTTATTAATAATGTTATTCTGTTTATCATAACAAGTATAGTAAATTCAAAAACTTGTTTATGAGAAGTTTTCATTAAGACTGGCTTGCACCAACCAGACTTAATGATAAACTGGTTTAGTAGGTTGCATCAGATGCATATTCTAAACTTGAATCAATGCTTGGGTTGGTGCAAGACAGTAAGTTCACTTTTGACCCCTTGGTACAGTCAAAGAATTTATTTCCCTACCCATTTCGGTGAAATGTCATCTGACATTCGCAATGCATTAAGGTCGATATGTCAAACCAAAACCTTTTTATCATTTGACAATATAAAAAATACAGTAGAATTAATTGACCAAGGGTTCCGAAAGGTTCATTATTTAGAGCTCACTCTAATCAAGTTTCAAATGAAAATGAAAATGAAAAATTTATTTTGCAAGTGGGCCATATAGGCTCTTTTACATGTCTGAATCTACTAGCGCTTCGGAAAATGGAAGATACTACTGAGAAGAAACGCCGCACGAAACTCAGCAGTTCATTTTTTTTTCTTCTCTAATACTTGGTGCAGATCTCTTAGAGTTATATTTTAAAGTTTCAAGTCTTGTCATGTGTATAGTTTTTAACTTCCTACTGTGTAGCGCACTGGATCTGTGGATGCTCTCCTTTATGGGCTCCATAACAATACCAATCTGCCAAAGTGGCATATTACAGGATCTATGATGAATTGATGATTGGGTCAGAGTATAGCGGGCTCCCCTTTAAATATAATAGGACTTAAAAAACCTAACCTAACCTAAACCTAATAGGCCCCCCTTTGCTTTACCCTAACCGATTATTGAATGAATCATACAATATCTCTGAAGTTTATGAAGCAATAAATCTGAAATAATTACAGTAGATCAGTAGGTCAGATTAAATAAATAAAGTAAATAAATAAGCCTTTATTGCTGTTTTTTTTTACAGTGTTGGTTTATTTTATTCGTTTACAGCTTGTCCTTCAACAAAGGCCTCTTCAAATGATTTCCAATTTTTTCTTGAGATCATCTTCCCATCGTTTTCTCTGTCTTTCTTTTTTCCTTTTTCCATCTCTGGGGCACCATTCCGTGCCCCTTTAAATATAATAGGACTTAAAAAACCTAACCTAACCTAAACCTAATAGTCCCCCCTTTGCTATACCCTAACCGATTATTGAATGAATCATACAATATCTCTGAAGTTTATGAAGCAATTATCTCAAATAATTACAGTAGATCAGTAGGTCAGATTAATATAAACTTAATATTACAGGAAAAAAACAGTGATCTTATTAACTACCACAGATTTTTTTGAAATCATCAAAAATTCCTTACAAACAACACTTGCAACTATTCTTCCTTTTGTAGTTCATTTTTTTTTATTGTTGTGTGGTAACAGTTATCTTACTTCCATAATAGTATTTTATGCAACTGTTGCATAATGAGGGGTCTTAAAACACGAGTGTGGTTTTATGAAACGAGCGTCAGCGAGTTTCATAATAGGATCACACGAGTGTTTTAAGACCTAATTATGTACAGTTGCATACATTACTTTATCTACACACATATCATAAGTACTCTATGATGGGTTCAGAAGCCACAGGGCAATGACCTGCATTGCTACTAGCTACTAGTGCTAGGTACCTATTAAATATCTATTGACTGTACACATTAAAATAATGTAATAAAAAAATAATTTATCAAAATAAATACACAAATTAGAAAAATTCTCATAATAATATTGGTTGTTATAATGCTAGTCATTGCCTATGGTTTCTGAACGCATTATAGAGCATTTATGATATATGTGTAGATAAATGTACATTTCCTTTCTGCTCTCTCGAATGGGTGATAAAAATGTGTACTGATATCATATAATAGTTTTATGTGTTGTATATAATGGTTCTATATACAATGTGTAAACAGTTTTACTGTCATCAGACTCCTATAACATTAAACTTGTAAGTGCTACAATTTGACATACTTAATTATAAAGTTTTTCATACAAAAATGTGACAAATATGTTAAGGCCCCAGCTGTCAATCCATACATATACTGTATCATTTAATCAAATATTAATTTGAGTGGTATTTGTGAATTTGGTCATAGGCATTGCATGAGTAATTAGCCAAATATGAATCAGGTTATTTATGGAGACTCCTAAATTAAAAATATATAGGTGTTGAAATAAAATAATTTTAATGGTTTGTATGGCTTATATGGCAACTATAGTCTCATGTTCACAAGCAGACTGAGATGACAACACCCAATAACAAAACAACTGCAGAATAAAAAAAAACTGGTTATATCAGAACTTCGAAAATTGGCATATGTTCAGAGTAATTTACCACAAGAAACTCAACATTAGACCTTCCGTTTATAAAAAAATATATGTTTAATACTGAGTTTCTTACAAAGCGTTATTCTTCAACATTACTAAATAAGATTACTGCCTTGCAATGTTTTTAAATGCTTGTAACAAAATAATTTCAATTTCATACTTCTGTGAAATTGTTAATGTGGCATTCAACGAAGCATATTGTATTGTGTATTGTATTATAAATTTCAGGCGTAATACTGATAAAGAAGGCCGGTGACGGCTCCCAGAAGATCAAAGGTTGCTGGGACTCCATCCACGTGGTTGAAGTTGTAGAGAAGAGTTCAGGCCGGAACGCCCACTACAAGCTGACCTCCACCGCCATGCTGTGGCTGCAGACCAACAAAGAAGGCAGCGGCACCATGAACCTCGGAGGCAGTTTAACTAGACAGGTAATGTTAAAATAACAAAATTGAAATTAAATTGTCCAATTTAAAGTACATATCTTTTTTTAATGTTCTGTGCCCAAATGTAGCCATGGTGTCTCCGTTAGTCTGTCCATTTGGTTGTCAGTCCTTGAGGCAATCTGTCATAGGGCTGTATCACTTGAAAAAGTTACAAATGAAAGAGGAATACAAGGGAAGTGTTTTATTCAGTGTCTTTTTTGAACTGTGATAAAATGTGTTTAAATTTTCAGAGTGGGTATTACTATAACCACTATAACAACAAATAAAAAAGTTAAGAATGAAAGGGGTTGCCCTTACAAGAAAGGTTTTTTAATTTGATTATAACACCACCACTTGTCAAATAGCTGTATTATTTGATTATAGCGCCATCTGTTGTTGACTAGCTGTATACATTTCAGCGTATTTGGTAGTGGCATATTGTACCTACAGTGGTATAGTCGACCAAGTTATTGCTTAACCACTTTTGAACCTTATCCCTTTGTAATACGGTCGAAAAGTGGTGAAGCAATTTCTTGGTCGACTATACATAACTCTTCGTGCGAGTTTGACTCTTGCTTGGCTGGTTTTTTACTGCTTTGTGAGGTCTGTCTGCTATTTACCTTTAAAAGGAACGCGAACGCAACGAATGAAACACAAAAACCGAATGTACTGTTAACATATCGTCCTTTGGATACTTTCAGGCAGAGCAAGACTCCGCCGTGAGTGATGTGACCCCCCACATAGCCAACATCGGCCGCATGGTCGAAGATATGGAAAACAAGATAAGAAATACCCTTAATGACATTTATTTTGGTGAGTTCCTATAGCTAACTCCTTAAACTTTTATCTATCCATTGCTGAATATAGGTCTCTTCCAATTACCTGCATGTTGTGCGGTCGCGTGCTTTCCACATCTAGTCTCCTGCCACTGTAACAGATGTCACATGAGATGTGACAGGTGTCATCGTGGACTGCAACAAATCGTCAGTCCATCTCGCGGGCTGCCTTCCCACATATCTATTTTGCTATAGTTATAATATGCCTTAATGTTTTGATGTTGTTCTACCTCTACGTTTCGAACATACTGCAATGGCCGTGGTCAAGAGCAGTCTAGGTTACAGGGCGCTGTTCTATTCCATAAAAAAAAGTGTATCGCGTGTCTGCCCCCAGGCAAAACGAAGGATATAGTGAACGGGCTCCGGAGCGTCGTGCCGGCGGAGATCGCGCGCCGCACCGCCGCGCTGCAGCACGACCTGGCCGTGGCGCTGCGCGAGCGCCGGCACGTCGCGCGCGCCGACTGACTCCGCCCGCCGGGTGAGTACCGCGCGCCGCCGCGCTGCAGCACGACCTGGCCGTGGCGCTGCGCGAGCGCCGGCACGTCGCGCGCGCCGACTGACTCCGCCCGCCGGGTGAGTACCGCGCGCCGCCGCGCTGCAGCACGACCTGGCCGTGGCGCTGCGCGAGCGCCGGCACGTCGCGCGCGCCGACTGACTCCGCCCGCCGGGTGAGTACCGCGCGCCGCCGCGCTGCAGCACGACCTGGCCGTGGCGCTGCGCGAGCGCCGGCACGTCGCGCGCGCCGACTGACTCCGCCCGCCGGGTGAGTACCGCGCGCCGCCGCGCTGCAGCACGACCTGGCCGTGGCGCTGCGCGAGCGCCGGCACGTCGCGCGCGCCGACTGACTCCGCCCGCCGGGTGAGTACCGCGCGCCGCCGCGACCTGGACCCCAATTCTCGTTTCATGCGAGATGCATCTCACGAGCGAGATACGTCTAAAAGTCACAGATTTCCAAGGGATTTGACAGTTGTTCCCGTGCGAGATGCATCTCGCATAAACCGAGAATAGCCCCGCTGGCCGTGGCGCTGCGCGGACGCCGGTCATATATTAGTTTGGGCTCTTAAAATTTGTAGTAGTACTCAACAAAAAAGTACCGTGAACGAAAAAGCTTGTACTAAAATGAAATACGTTTTTGTTTCAGATGAGGTGGATACCTACTGGGTGTAATTAATAGTAGATATTAACAACGATGTTAGGCAAGCTCAAGTCGCACGTAGCAGTGGATACGGAACAAGAATAAAATTAAAACTCGACATTTTCTCTTCATATTCTAATTCTAGACTGCACAATGTTACTGCTCGAAACTTGTTAGGTACCGTCAAATGTGGCAACTCTGCCTTTACCACAGACTATGAAAGAGCTCGATCCAAGCCATAAACAAAAACAAAAATAACACACTAATCGCATTAAAATATACTACCAAATATTACTGCAGAATTTGATTTAAATAATCGACAGTAACACGTCACTATCCCTCCCAATAAGGCCCTTAGTGCGACAGAGCGCGCGATATTGGCGATACTGCTCCAATTTTTTATGACCGCGTGCCAGGAGCGATGGCGATCGATATTACTATTCTGAAATACCTCGCACCTAATTTAGACACCCTACCCCTTGGCCTGGCTTTTAGAAGGACCAAAACCTTATGATTTCTACTTATGCAGATTTCGATCATTGTGGTAGGTCAATTCACGGTCCGCTCCTCTCCACGCCCTGCGCTGCGTCAGTGCAATGGGAACGCACCCTAAAAAAGGAGAAAAATATAACATACTCGACATCCCGTCTGTCAGGGAGAAAGTGATTATGTATTTGTTATATTTGCACGAGAATGAAAGAGAAAACAGACGTTTGACATTTTAATTTACTACTAATCTGAAAAATAAAAAAGGCGAAAATTGGAATGGAAATTGTTTGATGTAAAATTAGGTTATCGGTCCCTGAATAAAGGCCAAGCCAGACCAGCTGATTGAAGACGAATACCTTAGTTACACGCAAGCTAGTGTGATCAATTGATAAATTAATGTTGCGTAGGCTTGCCCTAGCTTATGCATCCCAACCTACCCTTATGGGTAGGTTGGGATGTCAAAGGTACTTTTTATTGATTGTTCGTGGTTATGTACGGGTGTAGGTATGTATGGTTTTGCGGGTGGTAGGACTTTTTGCAAGGTCCGTCCGGATCGCTACCACCATCTTGCTTGCTAATCCTGCCGCTAAGCAGCAGTGCTCGCACTGTTGTGTTCCGGCGTGGAGAGCAAGACAGCCGGTGTACTCGTAATTACTGGCACAAGAGGTATTCTATCTTAGCCCTCTGGGTTGGCAACGCATCTGCAATCTCTTTGGTGTTGCGGGTGTCATAGGCGGTGGTGATCACTTACCATCAGGTGACTCCCTTGCTTTTTGCCTTCCTATTTCATAAAAAAAATGTACATCTTTTCATCACTGTTATCTAAACTTCTGATACAAAATGTCTAGTTTATTTCGCAGCAGTCCATAATTAAGACAAAATAATATTTACCGTTTTTGTATGTTGGCAACGCGATTCTGTCCAATGAAAACGTAGCTTATTCCAAACTCCATTACTCCGTTATCAAGAGCAAGAAAAAAGGAACGTATTGGCGGTTTTTTTTTAATATTTTATGATCTGGGATCGGCGGAAAAAGTGTTAAAGGCAATGTTACCAGGTTTGACGGTACATAAATGTCGTAAATTTACTTGAATATATTTATAAATAAAGAAAACTAGCGATTGCGTTAGATCAATGCGGCCGGAATGGTGCTTTGAAAATATTAGTCCATATTTCAAGATGTATGTAATTCGTAAATATGAAAATAGTTATTTAATATACTGTAAAAAACTAAATTAAGAACACCACACGACGATCGAGTTTACGTTTTACATGTACATAACAATTTGATGTAAATTAGTTATTTAACTTCACCCAAAATGTCATCCATCTCATTATTTACTTTGCATTTTTATAGCTTAGTATTTTTTATTTAAAAGGAGAATGTTGGTCGGGATGTTCCGTAAAATACAAGTAGTTACTTATTTCATAGTTCACTTAGGACTCAGAATTTATTTTTACAAACCTCTTTGACATCATAAAATGATTGTAAAAAGTATGAATCCAATGTCTTATTGATTGACATTCTCCTATAGTATTTTATTCTTTGTAATTATAAGAGATTCAATATTATTATTGAAATAAAATGATTATTGTAACAAATAGCCATCTTTTTATGTTGCGATTTATTACATAAATTGTTGTCTTATTGGCCTCTCTAAATAAAAAAAATATTTACTTGAAATATGAGGTGTTGTTAATCAAGTTCCGAAGTCATTCACCGCGCACGTGGGATCATCGATGGACTGCGAAAAAAAATACAAATCCGGCCAAAAGTATGTCGGGCCGTTTTAAAATGGGAACGGGCCATTATTTTTTTTTTAAATATTTTATGGCCTGGAATACAAGTCCTTTAGGAACTGGCTATTAATTGACTAATGCTGGGTTGCTGTTTTAAAACTCACAGAAACAGGTAGGCAAAAATAGAACGCGAAAAATAACGAAGGAAGAGAGAGATCAAGGGTATTCCCTTCTATTGATGAGGTATAGTTGCCTAGCGGGATGGTGCCTTACCACATTTTAAGACTTTATTGACACGTTTCTCGAATACAAGGCACCTATTGAAATATATTCTGTTCTAGATAGGAGGACAAATCAAGAGCATATAAATTATACCACCTTCGCTGTGTTTTGTATCCTATGATTTTATCAACAATCTACGAAAGAAAACTAAATCAATTTATTCATCAAAATAAGGAAGCCATGGCTTTGGCCTTTTCTCATCAGAACCACAATTTTTTTTTAATAAAATAAGATTATATAAAGTCAGCCGTTGTTGGATTTATTCTAATCCTTTTGCCTTTCTCGTAACAATTAAGAAAAACTTTTATTTTTATTTGACAGTGACAGTCGGTAACAATGTTGCCCTGATAGACAGTAATAAACGTAGATTTACGATTATTTCAAGTTAGCCTACAGAAATTAATGTTGTGCGTTTCCATACAAAGATGGTAATTTTGATATCAGGGCTTTCATGTAATACAAACACGGCGTTATTTGAAATTCTTGGGCAATTTTGTAAGGGTACACTGTAATTTTCAAGTTAAACTGCGGTATTTGGCGTCCCTGCATCTGATAACACTAGTCGGGACGAGTCGAGTTAAAAAGAGTTTAAACAAACTTTTTACTCTGTGTTTTGTACTCTTTCTTTGCCCTTTGTTTTTTGGCTTTGGTGATTTTTTTATTAATCAAGAGCTTTGTGTATGGGTTTGTGATTTGATTGTAAATAGAATCTCCCTTGAACTGACAAGTTGTCAGAGAATTTGATCAATGTTGAAATTTGAAATACCTACTGTTTTAATTGTTTCCTATCAGTAAACGGCGACTGGCGTGGATGATTTTGATATTTTCATGTCCTTGGACCATATGGGCAGGTTGATCGGCGCTCCAGGCTGTCATAATGTAAGTTCTGAGTGAGATAATAGCTTAAGAAAAGTAATACATGCATGCACAGTGTTGTAACCAAACGTATTGTCTGAACCAACTAATGAGGTACATTCTTCAAAATTCTTACACTAAAGTAGCCTTAAGTTAGCCTTTTTTGTTCTTTGTGCAATAATCAAAATAACTAAATACCACTAAGTACTAATAACTTAGCATGAAATTTAAAACCTAAATACATAAACATATACCAGGAATATAACTAAGCGAAAAAAGATAACACAAGCCAAATGATGACATGTGAACCGTACAATATAATGATGACTAATTTAACAACTTTAATTAGGAACAAAAGACTAACGGCGGATTTATATAAAATTGTTAATATTGAAGTTCAGCCGAAACTGATACATTTATTCTGCATCTCATACTCTTCAAATCAAGAACAATTTTGCCATATTTTTTGATGTTTTAAAAAGTCTTTTTGATTCGTACATTTTGCTTTGTGCCATTTTTGGGACACCCTGTCTACAGCATCATTAAACAGATACAGCCAGGTACTTGTTTAGGACTTTCTAATAAATAAATTCTAAATACCTTCCATGATTTCCATGATACCTTTACTCTGGCCGCAGATATACAAAAATGTTCACTAATTCCTTTATTTTACAAAGCAGGGCAACCATGAACAACACTGTTGATGTGGTGGACACAATTGATGTCTCAGAATATTCTGCAAACCGATGCAATGGCACCAATACAGGTGCCAATGCTTACAACAAGACTCTCTGTCAAGACAACAAAGACTTGACCAGTTTTATAAACAAATGTCTTCTTCTGGACCAAACATTTGAAATGGAGCAGATAATGCAGAAAGTATTGCTTCCTGCGTATGTTTGTGCTGACGATGAGTATAAAAAGTCCGAAAAGTTTAATAGAGTCATTAAAAAAGCAACCCAAAGACTGATAGATGAGCCTATGAAAAAATATAGCCACATAAGCGATGTAACTGATACTCTGAAATTTCACATTAAAAGACGACCAAAGAAGAGGGTGAACTTCATCACCTTATCTACTACTTCTGTATTAGGTAAATATAAATTTATTTTTGCTATTTAGCTGTTTGCTTTTACTAGGGATAGAGGGATTTTTTCTTGACTTCACAAAGTTAGGAATGGCCTCCCTTATGGTCTTTCAATTACTCTAGACTTTCTAGTACTTTTGAAAAATAATAATCGTAGAAGAAAACTAAAAACATAGTCTTCTTCTTCTTTTAACTAATTAAATCAATTTTGGCAATAAAAAAAGTCATTAGAACACCATATTGCGCTATGTGGCGCAAATTTGCCATCCTCAGAAAGTCTTTTGTTCAATACATTCCGTTTTATAGCTGTAGTGCCAGAATAAGGTCTAATGGGATGTAATTTCATTTGAATATAACTAGCAGATGGATGACACACTTGCTAATACATTGTTATAATAATGTGCTTGAATATATATGTTTTGACTACAGGTAAATCAAATGGAGACAAAAGAAAAAGAGTTATGGTTAATAATGAAAGTAACAAGAGCCCAAACAAGCCAAAACTTGATGTGATTGCAGTGGACAGTGAAGAAGATGATAATGATTTAATGGCTGTTGATGACACTGCAAATCAAGTGGAAGATGATGATGATTTAATAGCTGTTGATGTCAGAACGAAGTTAACGGAAGTTGGTGATGGTTTAATAGCTGTCAATCTGAAAACTAAGAAAACTGATGTTGGTGATGATGATTTAATAGCTGTAGATGTCGAAAGAAAGAAAATGGAAGTTGATAATGATGATTTAATTGTTGTTGATGATAAAGCAAAGGAAAAGGAGGTTGATGATAAAGCAAAGGAAAAAAAGGTTGATGATAAACCAAAGAAAACGAAAGTTAATAATGATTTCCCTGCTGTTCATGTCAAAACAAAGAAAATGAAAATTGATGATGATTTGCCTGTTGTTGATGTCAAAACAAAGAAAATAAAAATTGATTATTCATTGAAAAAACCAAAGTTGGGAAATAATAAACTTGGCATTAAAACCGATTTTAAAGAGCGTCTGAAGCTTAAAAAGTCAAAAGATAAACATGCAACTACTGTTAAGCCAGATGCTGTATGTTTTAACAACACTACAGTGAACCATAAAAAAAGTACAAAATTAAAGGAGGCAATAGAAGTACCTTCCTATGTTACACTAGACGTTGAAAATAATAACAATACTCCAATTGAAATTCAAGATAGTCAAGAACTTAAAATAATAGAAGAAACGCAGATTGATAACAACAAAATAAATACTAAAGACATTTATGATAGGCCAAAAGTTGATGATTTTGAAGAAATTCAATGTGATAAAGAGAATTTGGAGTCTAACGAGAATTTGAGTGATCCTAGCAATAAGCTTTTAGTTCCACGAATGGAGATTGTACAAGTGGAAGAGAAGGAATTACCTAAAGAATCAAACAATACAGAAAACGACAAAAGGATAAAGGTAATTGAGGTTGAAATAGCCAAGGCTAAAAAGAAGATTGCTGATCTCGAGGTAGCTGAAGTTACCGAGGATTCCTCGGTATCAGCATATATTAGATGCGACAGGTGGGTCCCTTTTTTGTTGAAATTTCATTGTAAAACCACAAGTCTTCTTCCGATAGTGTATCAAAGTGTCATCGTTGACATATTCGTCAACGCCGAATCTTGTTAGCTCCAGGGCCCAATTTCATAAACGCGACAGGCGACAGGTGACACTGACAATTCACTGTACATTACTGTGTCGACAAGTAACGCTACAGACTTACAAACTTAACATCATAGTGGGCAAGCAATCTATACCGCATTGTCACTGTCACCTGTCGCCTGTCGCGTTTATGAAATTGGGCTCAGAGGAGACAGCAATGACAGGAGTGGTTACTTTTACTAAATAGAATAGAAGAAGAATTTATTTCAGGCTGCATAGACCCACAGAAAAATACGTTAAAGACTAATATACATGTTTATAAAACAAAACATTAAAATTAGCACGTTACTTCGGCGACGTGTGACCTAGTTTCGGGGTGTCCAGCAACCGTCCACGGAAACGACGGAAACCGACTCCCTTCGGCCAGAATTCGTGCTGCATGAAGGTCGACAGATGATGATGAAAGTGAATATGAGTTACAAGATAGACGGAGAGGCATACGGTAGGACGCTTCTTATGAATGAAGATGGCTGTCAAAAGCGAATTTTCGGTTTGGCTCGAGCTGGGCAGGGCGGAAATTAAAAACTAGAATGAAACCGTTCCAATTAACGCAATTAGACTACAAACTACAAGCGCTTTGGAAAATGGCATCTGCGGAGAATTCTTTTTTCGATTTTGTATTTTTAAGTATTTTTGTCAGCTGAAAAGGGCTTGAAACGTTGGAAGTTAGGTTGATTACGATATAAGCGATACATACCGTTTTAATTATGTTAAGTGTTTATTTTTATACTAACTGCTTCCAGGTTACAAGCTCACATAGTAAAACTCTACAAGGAGTTATGCAGCTTGGTCGATGCAGAGCCAGTGAAAGGTCGTCAAGTTCGACTCTTGCGTCTCGCCGAGGGTCAGCCGGAAGGTCCTCTGAAGAGGCTCGAGAGGTTCCTCAACAAGCAGGTGGACGAGGATGGCGTGGCTCCTTTCCCGGATTTTGCTGATGTCGTCCGATGTGTTGAGAAGTCGAATGTCAAAGACGGACTCGGGTGGAGCAAGGGGAAAGTTCACAAAGAAGGTTTGTCAATAATATAAACAACACGAGCGCAATAAAAGTTGTATAATAGCTATATAAAGATGATCGCTTCTATATCAAGATATATCACAGGATCCAGATTCTGTGTCCGCAATAAACACATTTTATTTTATTTTATTTATACAAGAACTACTACTAGTCTTGTTAAACGTGGATTTATAAGTTGGAGAAACCCTGTAATAAGATAATATTGCATAAGCTTTTGTTTCATAATGAGCACAGAATAAATAATAGTAGTAGCACAGAAATCTCTCCCTTAACAAAAACGGCGTCTTAGTATATGAAGCGTCCTATTGCATGCCTTTCTGTTAAGCGTATAAGACCGGGCTAAACTAGTTTGTTCCTACATGTCGCGTATGCAACACCGGCTCCAGCTAGCTTCGTAGGACTGAGTTATGCGGCTCTACCAAGCAAGGTGCAACGCAACCAGTGTGGCTCGGCCGTCCATAACTCGTGTACATTCGTACGCGGCTGCAAGTGCGCACGTGCCCAGTGCAGAGGTGTGCCTGAGATAAGTCCGTGTTTAATCATTTTTAGTGTTAACTAGCCTACCAATACGTTCCCAGCTCAGGCTTTGTTCGAGTACTGCGGGCGCGCGCTGCAAAAGCGCCGGCAGCGGCGGGAGTGGAAGCACCTGCGCGCGCAGGTGCCACGCGAGGCGTTTGACGCGGACCCGGCGGCCACTGACCCCGAGCTGTCCGCCAAGCTGGAACTCAACCGCCAGCTGGCTTTGAGGCAGGAAGCCGATATCCTCGAGAAGTAAGCGTGTTTATTCATATTTTTTATTTATTCTGACATGGTTTGGTTTTGGATACAAGTAAGAGTGAGCACATGGCAACTTGTTAGTCTGGGTTGGCATCGCATGTGCAACACCCGCGGTAGCGGGGTTCCACTCCGCACCGTACATACGCTCAACTGCCTTGCCTACAGAGTAGGCAAATCGCAGTAGGTTGTCGGCTTGCCACGCGCCCGCTCACTCGCTCTCGCTGTGTCAGTGTAATTAAACACGAATGCAGCGCAACGCTAGCGTGTCGCCAGGAAGTTGCGGGGGGCAGGTGGACGCGGGCGGCGCGTTCCTTTTGACACAAATGTGTATGAAGTAATACGAACTTTTTGTGCGCGTCAACTTTTTAATCGAAATCTACTATCGATTTTTTCTATTTTGTTTACATTCAAATTACATTTTAAATACTTTATAATGACAACACAAAGAAAACTACTAGTTACCCACTAATGGTAATGTGGCAAAACAGGCAAACGCAAGGCACAGAATGCTGAAGATGCTGGTTAGAGTCCTTCCACTACTCTATTTTTAGGGTACTTAAAAAGGAAAAAACGGAACCCTAGGATAGGATAGGATCACTTCGTTGTCCGTCTCTCTGTCTGACTGTCTGTTTCTTTGTGTAGTCATTATAAGTATAGCATTTAAAATATGACCACTGCTTCTTATAAATATTATTTTAACCTTTTCAGATTTACCCGAATGGAGACTATGTCTGAAACACTCGGCGCGCGACTTGAAGATAGCACCCAAGAAACAAATGAAACCGATTCCTCTTCTAGAATCGAGGATAGCCCCAAAGCTGAGACAGGGGAACCTATGAATCAAGAAATTGAAGAAATCCAAAATAACAAGGAAACTCAAAACGGACTGATTATCCGTATAAAGGAAGAACCGTATGAAGTTCCTGTAGAAAACTATTTTACAGGTGATAATAGTATAGTCATTGAAATATCAGATTCGGAAAGTTCCGACGACGATGAGTCGCTTTGTTTGACACAAGACTTCTGAAATGTGACTATTTCTGCAGGCTTTTAATGCGTCATAGTCATTGAAAAGTTGTTAAGCCTTTCAAAAGTTAGCTATAGATTATTTTCTTTATGCAATGTACGAATCTTGCTCTCTAGTGATCCAGGTAAAAATTATGGTTAAAAATCGGCCCACGCGCTTGGTCTCTAGATCGCCACAAAGGAACAACCATACATACATATATAGGCTGATAAACACATTACCCTTCTTTGCGTCGCTCAGTCGGGTAAAAATAAGCTATATAGGTTTCCTACCATGATTCCAACTACATTGCATTTGTGTCGGGGAAAATATCATCAATTCCTACAAACAAGAGATGTAAAAAACTGGGTAGGAGCATGTCGGGCCATGCTTGGTTTCTTTCCTTAGTTATTACAGAAAAAACGAAGTCTGATTAATATAATTCATTCAAAAATATATGGCCTGAACTGCTTCGAGAAAAAGGATGGTAAGTACGGCAGTGCCGCTTTTTTTTGCTCGACTTGGCATATTTAACCCTTTTGCAGGTCATTTTGATCTAGATAGGTTACAAAAATAAAAAGTTTGGCCAAACAAAGCTGAAGCTAGTCGCACGCAACGGATTTTGATAAGGTTTTCAGTCATTTAGCGATTCCTTTAAGGGAGGTTTTTATATACTTAACACCCTGATTATACCCGAGCGAAGCCGGGGCGGGTCGCTAGCAGGTATTTAGATAGATAGAAAGATTAAATTTGGACGGTGACGTTACGGCCACTGTTACAAGAGAAAAACGAATAATTTTATATTTAGTGTTTTTGAACATGCTCATTAGTAGTAAAACTAGTTGTCTTCTAGTCCTTTGGTGGTTAAAATCGACCGTCCGACTGATGTGCTGAGCTATCACAAAACGTTAACATGTGGCCTTTTCATGATAGCCCAAGTTCCCGAGGGGAATAAATTAAACTGGGACAGTCTTGTTAGGATGGCTGGTTCTATCCAATAGACGGCTCTTCTTAAGTATGTAGTTTATACTTTGTGCTTGCTTACAGTTTATTTCTTTAGGTACTCAAAATAAGGTAAGGTCTACACAGCGAATATTCGTGCAGTCAGTACGTCGTGTTACGGGGAAACCAGCGAGCAACTACGTACTGACTGCATGAATGCTCGCTGTGTAACATGTTACATTACACCTCGTAACGTTGGCCAGTACCCACCTTAAGAGCGTCCGCTACGTCGAATGCATGCTTATAGAACAAATAGTATGAGCACCCGCGCGGGTTAGCGGACGCTCTCATATTATTTTTCTATAGGCGTGCCCCCGCGCGACTTAGCGGAAGCCCCAAGACTTAAAACAAAATAAGGCCCACTTGAATTTCCTCGGTAAAATGAAATTATAAAAAATGAGTGTTTCTATCAATGCACGTTTTGAAAGTAGGGTTTTATTTTATTAATTTTGTGTAAACAATTAATAAAACTGTACTACATAGACATGCTTTGCAATATAGCTACATATTTTTATAATTTTATCTACACATATATCATAAATGCTCTATAATGCGTTCAGAAACCGTAGGCAATGACCAGCATTATAACAACCAACATTATTATGGAAATTTTTCTAATGTGTTTCTATATTTGTTCAAATTCATTTATTATTACATTATTTTAAGGTGTACAGTCTAAAGATATTTAATAGGTACCTAGCACTAGTAGCAATGCAGGTCATTTCCCTATGGCTTCTGAACCCATCATAGAGTACTTATGATATGTGTTTAGATAAAGTAACGTATGCATCTGTACATAATTAGGTCTTAAAACACTCGTGTTTTAAGACCCCATCATTATGCAACAGTTGCATAAAATACTATTGTTTTACTAGGAAAAGTCGCATGGGTGCTATTTCATTTTGAGTAGTAAATGTGTTCATTTTTTATACCGCATATCTGATAATCGAATTACTAGTTGCCCATATACTTTGGGACTGGGTTTGGTGTAATAATTATGTCCTAATTAGGTATAATCAGAGAGTATACGGTAGTCCGGACTCAAAATTATTTCTTACAGAACTTATTACTGCTTTTTGTAATAATTATTATGTTAAATTTGAAGATTATTAAACTTTTTATAAATATTAAATACCTCGTTTTACTACTTACTTTATGGCTTTAATTCATCCCAAGGATCGCACCCCTTGGGATCATTATCCCAAGTGATCTCAATGAAGCGCTGATTTGGGCGATTCATTCCGCGTCGCATCGGAATCTCGTCCCTAAACCAGATCAAGGGGGTATATCTTGGATGAAGAACTAAAGCAGAATATAGCCTCAGCCTCAGTACATGTCAAGAGTACACAACCAAACTGTCGAAATGGTTACCTTTGGTGTGCATCAAGGTAGTAAAACCAGCAAATTAATAAGAAAAACTTAGATTATACTACCTTAATGTACACCAACGGTAACCATTTTGTCTATACCTGTGTACAGAGTGTCAATTGAAGAGGAGGTTGAGGCTGCTTTTCCACCAGAGATGTGCGAGGATGCGTAGTGAGGGTGTTTGTAAGAACTAATAGAATCGCTTCATTTACCTCGCCTCGGTCAGCACAGCTCTGGTGCAAACAGCTCATTGGTTTTTTACAAACACATCCCTCGCGCATCTCTGGTGGAAACGCAGCCTTAGATTATGTAGTGGTCTCTTTTTGGCACATTGAATGGCAAATTACAATATCGCTTTCAATTTTATTACCGTTTCATCTAACAGCACGTCAAATACAGGACGTCATCGAGTGTTATTCCGCTGTTCCGCAGAATGATTTAAATTTCAGCATTAGATGTCCGTAAACACTCGATAGGGTCAAAACCTTCTCTACGTACGTAGAGGCGTGTCGTGTGGAGATAATTTGTCAACTTCGGCTGCTGTTGAGCCAGCAGAAAAGGGATTAAAATAGCAAAAAAAAACGAAACTAATCAAAATCAACAAAACATGAATGAGAACGCACGATCATTCGTTTTGTACAGATTTAATTCGACAGACTGTTAAATACTTATAACTGCATATACATTTAGTTATTGGCCGTTGCATTGTAATTCGGTAGGTACTGTTTGCACATAGACAAATCGTGACCAGTCAAATGTTTGAAACGCTACGTGGATTATTGATATTTTCCTAACCAGCTGTATAGTTTCCAATCTTACGTATATACAGGACTTACTCTCTTTACCGTCACAAGTTATTCACCGGACCTTCGCCCCATTATAAAAAATATTTAAGATTCCTAAATAAAATTCGCACATTTACGTGTCGTCGCATATTTTGATGCCATTCTCTTAACCACAAGGTCTCCACCTTAACACTAACTGCCTGTGTCTCGGCACAGCATTGGTAGCAATACGTTATCATCCTCTTCAGACTTGCAAAATGCTAGACGTGGGTGCGCAGTGAGTGTTAAGAACATGCAAATATAAGTTGGCTTTACAAGCTATACATCAAACTGAGCATAGTTTGGTTAGTGGGTTAGTTATCAAGCATTTCCCGACCCGCGGTATGTCAAATTTAATGTACAAGCTTGTTTTACAGAGTATTAGAAAATTAAGATACCTAGATGTAACAGACCATGTGTGCAAGAGAAGTATATTCCTAAAGATAAAACTTAATGTGCACCAATAATTATTTTCTAAGTCGGCACAAAAGATCCCCACATTTAATGCGCATTTATTCTAAAATATTAGTACAAAAAAGTTATGTTTCCAGGCTTCGGGGAGGGCCACGTAGGGCTCGCGACAGAAAGAAAAGTTCGTATGGACTTAAGTGTTTTATTTAACACCTCCCGATGTCTTTACAAATACCAAAGGGTTTTATAAAATAAAAACCTGATTAAAAGCTGCAAGTATAAAAACTTCACCAACAATAACGATTATGCACTTTCGAAAATAATGTACAGTAATCAGAGAACACAATCAGTTAACCTGTTATGTAACAGCCTAAATTTTTAAGTCTACAACTTGCGATGTAAGAATTTAGTTGAATGCATAAAAAAATATCTCTCCTATAGGGCCTTACCTTACATTAATTTCGTATATCATATCGTCTATGACAATTGATGTTGAATAAATAGTCCACCGACTCGAGTGCATGGTATTCTATCTAGTCCTCGAAGGCATCTGCCATGCCAATTGGGAGTTTTAGTTGATACGAGTTTTAGGCAAACGCAACCCACTCAGTAATGTGTAACAAATCATGTGTTCAAATATGCAAAAAAAGAGAGCAAGGAAAGGCCGATGAGCACAATTCTATCAATATTGTTCTACTCCTTATATTAAACAAAAACAATACTTCTTCTACAAAAATGCATTTTCAGTCTTGACTGATTGGAACTAGTGTTCGGCGATGCCGCAGCCGCGAGTGTTATTGCGAAGGGCGACGAGATCCAGCGGCCGCGGCCGCGGACGCGCAGCGGCACCGCCCAGCCACGGTTCCCCAGTCTTCGTCATCGATTTAGCACAAGAGGTTTCATTGCAAAGGAGCCAGGCAGCCCGTGTCGGATACAAGCTTCATTAGCGTATATTTATTTGAACAGATGGCAAGTGTTACACACGAAGGGATATAACGTCGCCGAGACCACGCCGGCCCGGCGGCGACCGCGGGGCCGCCTCGCGACGACCCCGGTCAAAGAATCACACATCTCATTCAAGAATTTCCTTTATTTCTATTTTTTTATTATTTTTTTCTTGATTTTTTTTATGTATCAATTAATTTAGCATTAAAATATGGTAATAACTTCGAGTTTGCGTCCATCTTTTCGTCAGGTTATAAATCACTATAAAACATTTCATATCCCACCACATGGAATTTCAATCACCGATGTCGATCCACAAACTCTCGGCGGCTCGCGGAGCAACGTAACGTTTAATTAGACGAAGCGAAAAGAGAACAAACAAAACAAAACAAACTAGAAGTGTTGGAGGGCGCGGCGCGGGCGCGCTCCGCCCCACGACGAGCGAGCAGGCCCTCCGACAATAAATAACTGGTCTCGCTCCGCCCGCGCCCGCGCCACCTGACCTGCATGCATCGGTGTGCACTCGTAGACGTTATGCTGCGTCATCCCGCGACCCCTCTGCCGAGAGACGAGGACGCCGCGCCACTATTTAATACCCACAAAGCGAATTGTGGTCGAGCGCCTTGTACGCGTCTGATCTCTCGGAAGAGGGGCTAGAGGCCCGTTCACATCTCTCAAATTTACTACAATACCTCTAGATTCAAATCCTTAAAACAAGTGGACCGCATTTTACGTCTAACGCTCGTGCAGCGTGATCATTGCTATCAGTGTGGCCGTGGGCTCAGAGCGGCGCCGGCGGTGGATCCGGGGGCTGCCCGCCCCGAACTTATGAACTGAAGGATCAACCTTTCATCGCCATACTGCACTGAATGTTGAAAAGGCAGGCAGCGCTCCCAGATCCATCGCTAGCGCTGAAGGACCACAATCCGCGCCTCGCTACAATATTTAACGTTAAATTATACATAATATTATGTTTTACATTTATGTAAGAGTTGTGTTTGATTGTAAAAAAAATTATACGCTTGTTATATCCCTATAAATGTTGAGTTGGCTGTTTATTTGTCGAGAGCTGTGTTTGCCTTCACCGCGATCACACACTCCTCGCCGCAAGACTTCAGCACGGTACACTGAAACAATTCAATAACTTATATTAGCACTAAATTAAAAACCACCAACTTTCCATCTTCTGCTTCATTCGTGGTGATTTGTCACATTATTAATGGGAATTCTAAGTTTCACAAACATCGAAAGTACAAGTTTTGGCATTCGCCAGCAGTGTCTAGCCTGCACTGCACCCCATCCTTCCCTTAGCAGAATAAATCAAAAGGGCTTTTAAAACGGCGAACCTAATCCGAAGGATTATCTATCAAATTATAACAACTCAATCATTGTATATCATTTTTCGCTAAGTTGATAACGGCCGAGTTGTCATGATAAAGTAGATAGGATGAATTTAGAGTGAAATTTGTTATATCACTGAAAAAGATTAGTGTAAATACCCATGTTAGGTCATCAATCAAAATGTACTCTTAGCCCGAGGTCCATACAGATAGTGAGGGAGACTATCCCAGGTTTAGGGCAGAGGTTGATCTTCGAGTAGATTTAGCACCAACACGCTACAGAAGTATGTCAGAGACTCTATACTCGCAATTGTCGGGATTATTTTGTCGAATTTTCCATTTTTACCAAAATATTGTGAATAGAACAAACTTATGATTTGCTTGGAAACGATAAGGCCGTCTATTGGTTATCTCGTAATTTATTGTTTATTGTGTAGGGTGCAATAAAGAGTATTTGTTATTGTTGACATGATATGACACAATGTTATGGGCAGAATCCTTACATATTTGAGGCATACATTTAGACATTCTAAATCCGATAGTATACTCTTATGGCGGTGAAGCTATCGCCAAGTTTTTGTATTTTTTTGTATTGTTTGCCTACAGGAGGTTCGTGTAAGGAGATGGCACAAGTATTACGTGAATCAGCCCAACAGAAGGAGACTGTAATTCTAATCCAGGGGTAGGCAAAGTATTTAGTTGTTGAACATAGACCGTGGGCCAATAATTACAAACAGAAACTATGGGGGCCCAAATTTTTGACTGCAATATAATTATTTAGCGTTTTATGTTACGTTGTTATTTACTTCTGGGTCGATATCGCGGGCCAGAGGTGGCTCGAGGGCCGTAAATTGCCCACCTCTGCTCAAAACTGTAAAACAAATGTCTCTAATAATTGAACAGGAGTGCTCACCAGCAGTTCTTTGCCGCTGTCAAAGTCGGCGCGCAGCTGGGTGCCGAGGTCGCCGTCTGGGATCTTGAGGTCCTCGCGCAGGTCGCCGTTGTCAGCCATGAGGGTGAGGTAGCCGTCGTCGGAGATGTCGGTCAGCTGGTAGTCCTCGCGCTTGACGTGCGGCACGTCCATGTTGTGGGTGGAGGGGCAGATATCTTCGTACCTGGCGAACAGCGGTTTATTAGACGTGTGATAGCGTACAGAAATAATCTACACTAACATGGAAAAGTATGCAGAGCCCCATGCCCCTGCTGAGGGGTAAATGGAAAATGATGATGATGAATATAATAGAGGTCTAAGTTTTTGTTTGTATGTAGGGGGTAATCTCTGGCACTTCTGAACTCAACTCAACTCTTTCAAAAATTCTTTCACTAATAATAAGTTACACTATCCCTGATGGACAAAGGCTACTAATTTCACGCGAAAGAAGTCGCGGGAGTCCACTAGTGCGATATCGTGAGGGGCATGCGGGACGAGCTTGTCACTCTTTTTGCATCACAATATTCACAGATAAAGGGAAAAGGGTATTTTATTCGTCAATATTAAATTAACAGTTTTGGAATGTGTAAAAAAGGTCATGTCATTTGATACTCTACTTTGAAATGTTGACACCCCCTTTTCAACTCTGTTTCCGAAAGAACTAATGATATTTTTCCATCAGAATTTAAAAAGTGGATGTATCCCTGTACGGTGATCCCACAACACAGTGGTGCAGTGAGACGCATAGTCGGGACTGGGGTACAGTGTTCGAGTACCCTCAGCACGGGAGCAGTATTAACCACACCCGCGACTCTATGGGCTCGTAATAGCGACCATTATTGCAATCCTCCAAAGTGGCATTGCTATAAAAAGAGAACCGAATGATGAATGACTATGTTTTAGTATGAAACTTTTATTTGAGTTTGGTTCAAAACCACGATCCTAAGTTTGAAGTACTTTAAAAATAATGAATAAACTGATTAATTTTTTGCACAAAATGTAAGTAAATGCTCATTTATTTAATTACTGTCTATTTATTTTTATGGCAAAGGAAGGAAAACAAGCATGCGGAGTCACTCAATTGGAAGTAATCATTGCCGCTCATAAGAACCTGTAATCCCAAGAGAATCACTTCATTTTGTACAAAGATTGTAACGAAAGTAAGAGTAAATCTCTACCATCAACTCACGCGCGCTTTGTACAGTCAACGTCAAATATACCAGAGCGGGCAAGGTGTCAAAATTATCTGAACTCGACTCTATTGTCAAATACGCTCGGCCATGTTCAGATATTTTTGACCACCTTGCCCGCTCTGGTATATTTGACACTGACTGTACACAATGCTTGAAAAATACGTACTCTTATGTAACGTGTTTAATTCGAGTCTCCCGCCAGTATAATAGTACTATAATTTACCACCATAAAACTTGTTTTTATTTGTTATCTGGAGCCAAAAATTGGCTCTGGTATAGACTAAAAGTTATTAAAATTCTTTGTTTACATTTTGGCTTCAAACCTGCTATAACGTAACCATTTCTTTTAGAATGCCAATGTCACGCCCATAGCATGGATGTACTATTTCTTTACAAAAATCAACATATTGATTCCACGCAAGAATGCGAACTACAATTACATAATTTATGCTATGACCTTCAAGAATGCTTCGTGCAATGACACTTGTAATATATTTATGAGCAAGCCAAACTGACGTCATACCGCAATATTGTATCACCTAAGACATCATACAGTTAAGTTCAATTTTACTATGCACTATCTCAAAGCTACCTGTAGTAGTAGACTCGTAGTAGTCAGTACAAGCAGGCAAGGTGTTTAAAATATCCGACCTACTCTATTGTCAAATACGTTCAGCAGGGAAATTCTCGCGTCAGTAGAGATAAAGTCACACGCGAGATAAGCTAAAAAGAGCTGTCAGATTCCTTCAAAATCTGTCATTTTTGATACATCTCGAATGTGAGATGAACCTCGATGAGCGTCAGAATTGGCCAACGTGCCCACTCCAATATATTTGTACAGTACAAGTAACTTCAGCTGTTGCCTAGGAGTTCGTGGGCGTTCAACTCCTTTATGCCGTATGAGCTGCATTTTCCGAGATAAAACGTGGCATGTATCTATTCTTCTTTATCTTTACATAGTATGAAATCGCTATTTTTTCTGTCTGTTCGAATCTTTAGTGTAACTTCGGCCGCCTTTTCCTTCTAAACCACCCAACGGACTTTAATGCGGTTTTCACTGTCAAATAGAGAATTTTATAGGGAAGGCTTTAATGTGCATTTTATCCCGATAGTACACGTGCGAACCGGTACCTTTTCATCAGAGGTTTTCGCGAGAGGTAAATTTATTTAAGACCCATTTGGATTGCTCATTCTGTATATTATATGATCAAAATTGGATGACTTCAACCGTTCATCCTTAAACCTTTGCTCTTATCTGGGACAAATACTTGATGGTTTGTGTTTAATGGTGTTAGTCACACAAATTTTAATGTTATAAACCTACTTGTTGCGATTGTTTGTTAACCCAAATAAAATAAAATAAATTGGCTGAGTGGAGCTTAATGGTTGGTGGCAACAGTGAGAACTAAGTAAATACCTAAATGAAGCTGTAAACAACTCTTACGAATTATCACTAGGGAACCCCTGACCTTTCCTAAGATAATTGCCATTTGGAGTGGCAGATTCTTTCATGTTGATAGACTTGCATTTAAAGTTTTAACTATTTAAAATAAATTATTTAATTTCCTATGAGATGATTTCATATTTCTAGACTTCACTGTAGCCCTATAATTGGTTTGTTAATAAAAGAGCAACCCAACTTTTATCTACAGTTTATATTTTTAGGTAAAACAACAAAGTAAAAAAAAATACAAATCACGTGATTATGAAATCAAGTTCAGATTTTTTTTTATTTCAAGATTTATGTATACAGTATACTAATTAATGGTTATGGAGGTCTTTGTCCGAAATAAATAACTTGTTTTATTATTTTAATCTCTTCTGACATAATAATATTTTAAATGATCCTTCAGCATGTTGCAAACTTGAAATAAAATTTAACACATCTCTATGCACGAAACCTGTTTAAGAGATAAAATAAGAAAAAATACTTACTTTTTGCCGTTGAAAATATCAATTCCGACCAAATGGACTTTGGCATGTCCGTGCTTGCCGGTCTTGGAGGTGGACATCTCAACGATCTTGCAGGGGCGACCTTTCAGCATGACGAAGCCGTTCTTGCGCAGAGCCGAGCATTGCATGGGGAAGGTGGCCGAAGCCCCGGAGTCCCCGGTCTCAAAGTGTGTGTCCTCGATGTCACCCATTGTGGTGTTAGAGTATTAACTACGGTCTGGAGTGATCTGTGAAATGCAAAGTTCATTATCTTAAAAAGGGTCCAAAAATTTGAAATTAAAATCCTGTTACAATTCCAACTTCCATACTCTTTCTTCTCCCTTGTTCATGAAAAGCTGTATATACCTTTATAACTAGATTTTTTTTTTAACAACACAATGAGAGATGAGATAAAGATGTATGGTTAAAAAAGGTTAAATGAAACAAGGGAGTTTGCCTTTACTCATTCATCAAGTTTATGCATTGCCCATGGAGTCCACACAAGAATGAAACAACTGACAGCTGAATAAAGCCTCCTATCCACTGGGGGACAAAGTCGTGAGACATGTCGCCACACATTCACATTCCGCCTACTCAAATGTCGTCTGTAACGTCCCTGCGGCGTCGCCCGACACCCGATTTCGGGTCGGGCAACGAGGTCGTGAGACAATGTACTCCATTGAATACCCAGCTCAAACCAAAGTTCACGCTCAAATCTTCAAGTACAGATGTGATAGACTGAAATCCTCTAACCAATAGGACCTTGGCAATAAATAGCAATGCGTGTGCGTGAGTCATACTATGACGAAAAAAATAGCAAAGGTTGTTGACCTAAGTCAATGAACTTTATGGGTTTAGATTAGACCAGTACCTCTGCATACAAGCAATTAGTGCTTAATGGCAATTCGGGGCTGTTAGGTAAAACTATCGATATTTGAATGCATGGTCTGTATCCCTGTACGGTGATCCCACAGCACAGTAGTGCAGTGAGACGCATAGTCGGGACTGGGGTACAGTGTTCGAGTACCCTCAGCACGGGAGCAGTATTAACCACACCCGCGACTCTATGGGCTCGCAATGGCGACCATTATCGCCAATTATCCTAATAGTATTTTTTTTAGTAACAATAATACAGCCGAGGTTACATGATATTGACAAAAATCATCACAACGCTTTAGGTATCACTAAGGGAACCTACCTAACATACAATAGTCTCCTAGCATGGCTAATCTCAAAGTCGTCATTGGCAAAAACAATCTCAACCCAAAGATGGGAAAGCCATAATTTAAAAATAAGGTAAACAATGCCCTGTATTTCTTGAAGGGAGTTAATACTATAAAGAATTTAAATTACACTTAAAAATTAAAACAAATTTAGAATTACTCAGATCACTTGCCGCTTACTGATATAGTACTCCTGATCATTAGAAATGATCATCATTTACACTGTTAAATGAAAAGTGATATCAAGAGTTGGGGTTTACAGATGCCATTATCTGATGCCTGGACTGATCAGGTCTTGATCTGTCTTGTCCTAGAGATTTATAAGTGTCAAGCTTCACCGCTTCATGATATTACTCCTGTACTGCGATTTTTGACTCAAGCTTACCAAAATGGCCATTTGTCATAGATTTGGCCCATTTTGTGAGTTTTAGTCACCCAGTGAGATTGCACCTCCAATTTGACCATAACATTCACCAGATCATGTCCTCTATAGGCCCTTAGTTTTGATCTTAAATTCGATTTCAGAGTTTAGATTATTTGGGACTAGCCGAGGGTTTGTAGGGTAATAGAGAACTTGTGGACTCCCTTGTGTTTAGTGTTGTAATCTAGATTAAGAGTTAGTTCTAATTTCACTTACAACCTCCACACAATTTATTACCCTTTTTTACATTTAAGACTGACATTAAATTGTCCCCTAAAGATGATTCATAGATAACAAAACCTAGGACGGCTACAATTTGTTTTATGATTCATACACCAAGGCACAAAAATAGTGATTTTGTCAAGTATGAACTCATTGTAATATTTCTAAATTCAACACCAATGTTATATGAAAGTTATTTTATACTATAAGACTGAGACAATAAAGAATGAATGAAAGTGAATACAACAGCGAGATCTGTCACCCTTACAAGAAATATTTTCTAACATATTAAGCTTCGAAAACCGTAACCAGGACTGAATATTCTAGTGGCTTTCATGACACAATTACTGCATACTATTTTTCAAATTAAAGTCATGTAATTATCACTTTCAACAAATCTGAACACAACACAAAATCTGCCAACATTGCCATGTGGACAACACAGGTTCTGTCAATCAACCAATATTATCACCACAGTATAAGCAGATCAATAAAGCAAGCAGTTATGTACGAAAATGAATAAGTTATGAGCTTATTCTCAGGGAAATAACCATTACCATGTAAAAATGTATAACACACCATATGCTTAGCTGATTGAGCAATGCTGTGGGACAAACGACATATCGAAAATATCACAAACTATTGATGCAAACATCATAATGTTCTAGCATCCCTAAGGATAATAAAAGACAACTTACAAGAAAAGCACGAAATTGTCAAGTCATACACAACAAATACCTAACCTATACGTGTAAGTGCTGCCTCAGATTGCAATTTTCACGGTATGGCAAAATTTGACGACTTAACCCCACCTAGCGCAAGGCAAAGTAAACCTATGTACGTTTTATTGAATAGAGATAAATTGTACAAGGAAATTATCACTTAAGAATCGAAAAATATGCAAAATTTAAGATATAGAACAGTAAAATCAGGCCTGAACTAGCGTGGCGAGAACACGAGCCCAGCCGTGTGGTCTCCCGAACATGTGGCGGGTGGCGAAGGGACATCTTGAGCATGTCTTCGACAAAATGCACTTGAATATTATGAATCACACACCTTTTGAATAAACTACACAATGACTTCAATCACATAAATGTTGCAAAAGGAACGGGCGAGTTCAATCACACTGAATGAAAGAGAGATAACGAAAAAAATAGCGTTTGACAAACGTGCCGGCGCCGCGGTGCTGTTATATTTTCCTTATTTACACAAGAATCACACCAGAAAATCGCCCTATTTCCATGAAAAAATCTTCTTTGTGTAACATACTTACAAAAACAGTAATCACAACGAATTATAAAGGAATCACGATAAAACTAAGATATTTATCGACACTCACATGTGACCGACGGGTTCTTCAACCGAAAGGTCAATTTGCGCCTGCGTAGCACCTACAACACTCACTTCCTGTAGCGGGGTTCACAAAATGTCAGCAACGCCACCTTATTTTGGCGGTAATTACAATAATTATACTAATCCCTCCAAATTACTTATGTGCTCATAAATAAATATACCTTTGTAAATATTCTACAATTTTTTGTACTACACAAATATCATTATATTCAATTACAGTGCATGTTACAGATTTTAAAAGTTTGAAAACGATGTACATTTTGACTGTTTTACCGAAATAGCTATTAGTACTAAACAATTTTCATAGATGGCAGCCCAATCAATGTCGATTGTTTTCATTGTCAAGTTCAAAAAGAAAGAAAATATATTTTTGATACAAATTAATTAAACCAAAACCTAATACAATAATGCATGGATAAAAGTTAGAGCTAGGTATTTGCTATGATTTTTTATGTGGTTATTTGCTAGATTATTTTTGTAATGTTGCCACTAATTTGACTAGATGGCGCTAGCAGTCTAAAACGCTCAAATCAAACCTGTTGTCTCTGGCTTTTTCACTAAAAGAGGAGGGTAAAACCTCATCAACCGGCCAGTTTTTAAAACTCTTTGTAAAAGGTGGAACCTGTACATAATAAACGTCCTCATGATTTTCTAGGGAGTTCCTAGGCAAGAATTAGCATATCCTTGGCATAATCATTATGGCAATTACTGAAAAACGGTTTCACAAAGGGTTTTAAGAAGACTTGGGTCGGAGTATGTGCACAGTTGATTACACACGGTTCGGACATTTTTTCCAATTCTTAATCTTTAATTCCAATCTTTAATTCTCGCCTCCGTTGACGTCTATCGTAGCGTAGTCGCTACAATAGACGTCTACCTATGCATGACCTTAACTTATTACCTTGCGGCCTTGGCCTTCCACGGAAACGTAAATATTTGAAATAAAAATAAACGTACTCTATGGTATGATAAGAGCCATCTATGGGATTAGTGGAGCCACGTCAGTAGCAAATGTCATATTAGTTTTTCCATTCGGAACTAGATGGTGTTACGGACCGCATCAATAGTTATTTGTGCAACAAGAGAGTAAAGTTTATTATTGCTGCCAGTGTTGATTTTGAATCCCGATTAAGCGAAGGATTTTATAATTGAATTCTAGTTGTTTGAAATTCGACGTACCGACGGCGCAGCAATTGAACAGCCGCCCGTCTGAATGAATACGAGTTATACGATAAACAAAGAGGCGTACAGTAGGACGCTTCTTACGCCTATACCCGGCAATTGGAAGTCAGACTCGCGCACCGAGGGTTCCGTACAAACTTAATAAGCACCGACCTCTAACGCATAGAGGATTTAGAGCTCTTAGCTTTAACTTATAAACTGAATTGAATGATCTCTTTCTCTCTTGAATAATCTAATCTTCTTTTTTTATGAAATAAGAAGGCAAACAAGCAAGTGGGTGACCCACTTACTGGTGGTAAGTGTACACCGACCGTTGCCAACACAGAGGGCTAAGATGAAATACCTCTTGTGCCAGTAATTACCACGGCTGTCTTGCTCTCTACGCCGGAACACAACAGTGCAAGCACTGCTGCTTGGCGGCAGGATTAGCGAGCAAGATGGTAGTAGCGATCTGGACGGACCTTGCACAAGGTCCTGCCACCCGCAAAGTTTATAGTGTTTATCGTCTTCTTCTTCCGTATCTACAACATAGTATGAAACAAAGTGGCAATCCGTTTCTATCTGTACTAGGGTTGGCAACATTTATTCGGTTGAATATAGTATTTTTTAGAATAAACTAAAAAATATATAGTACGCTTCAAAAAATATAGTATTTTTTGGAAAGATGAAAAAAAGGCAATAGTGTAACCCCTTGTTCATTAAAACTTAACAATATTTTTAAGCTAACAAATCTTTTGTCCCTTTCATTTGAGGGTAAACGTCACGCTGACAGATAAAGACATAAAAATGTTAACTAACAAATGTGTACGAATCGTTTATGAATAAGGGGGTAAGTTTGTTATCTATCTATCCATCTCCAAATTCTATATATTTTAATAAAGCGACAAGTGCTCGAAATATAGTATATTTGCGTACTATATATTAGTTCAACAGTATATAGTACAGAGAGCCGAAATATAGTACAATACTATTTAATATTGTACGGTTGACAACCCTAGTCTGTACTCATCGTATTTTCGGCCGCCTACTCCTGCTAAATTACGGAACGGGTTTTGATACAGTTTTCACGATAATTAAAAAAAACAAGGATTTTATACATGTATGTAAAAACATCTAATTAAGTTTTCGTTAGTAAATTACACCCGTAAGAGACGGGTGCAACAAGGTTCTTAAGTGTTTAGCTACCTTGGCCCTAACATGACTGGCCAAGTTTAGTTTATCTATATCTGCGTCCCTTTCTTATGCCACTAGTTAGACAGAGGCACAGGGAGGGGTTAAACTAAACCTGGGCTGTCATGTTAGGGCTGAGAGTGTCTGTACAAACTACTGTAGCAAAAATATAATGTAAATGTCTTGCTACTCCGCGAAACCAGTACCGGGCTCGTGCAAAATAGCTGCGTCTGTGCGACATATATATATTAATGCAAAAACCCACCCTCCACCGCTTCCACATGAAACAACATATATCACACAGACTCAACTATACACACCACCACCACTAAACACTAAAACTACACGATCGACGCGCGTTTCGCCTCTGTACGAGGCATCATCAAGACCAAACAGTATGACCGTTCGCTACTTGAACGAATGGCGTACTGACAAACTAAAACATTTTTCTTTAATCCCACCAAATGTAAATGTAACAACGATGTAACTGTATAGATCTAACAATACTTTATTCTTAGACTTGTAACAACTGTTACTTAATAACAAATTTTTCATTTTCATTTTCAAATACCATACTTAAATAATACCACATTAAAATCACATTCACATCCACATTCATTTTTTTTGAGTGATCCGGTTTATTAATATGCCACATTAATAGTCTTGCTCTTGCAGAATTACCGGTACATCTTTAACCAAATCTTAAAAGGTAGTCTCCTTGCTTGAGAACGATCTCTCACAATACATACTCCATTTCTTCGGCCATATTTAAGAAAAACAATAATAAGAGCCACATTAAATTAATAGAGCAAAACGTGGCACCATCAAATGACCCATAGCAATACGAAACAACAATGGCGACCGCAAGGGTTTAAAAGCTTTCTCCAATAAATCACGGGGCTCGAACGGCCCCTTAATGCGGGGTTGTTCGAGACACAAAGGATAGATACAATTACGCAAGCATTGATGTCGTTATTATGGAACAAGTGTTTTGTGCCAGTCACTAGTTTTTGGGGTTTTTTTTTGCAAAAGAAAACAAATTTTACAATAATGTTTCAGTTAAAAAAAATTTAGCTACCTATTATACGTATCCGATTGCGCAAAATAATCAAAATAATGACAGTCGATATCCAAATTTTAAGATGCAGAATTGGATCCAGATTAAGGATAATATTTAAAAATAGTCTGTCCATGATTTTTTTACGCAACCCATTTTTAATATATTTTCTAATATACTATATTTGTTATAAATTATGTTTCACTCTATTATCAGCTCGGTGAAGGTCGATGTAAGTTCGGATCTTAGACTATTATTGCTGAGATGGTACAAACGATATTTGCCACTTGTCGATTGACGTTTGTAGTGACGAGGTTAAGGTGTGTTGATTTACGTATCTACCGATTATCGACTAAGGGTGGCAGGTTATTGCAATCGATTATAGTGACGATTTAAAAAAATATTTTTATCTGAGTTACGACGATGAACCTCGTGCAGGTTCCGCCCGGATTGGTACCATAATCTGATATTGTTTCAGTCAGAAATCTATGCTTTGAAAATTCAAAATTCGCTTTTTAGTGATTCTGGTTGTTAATCTAAGTTACACGCCTAATGTCAATTGCTCACAACCCTTAACAAAATATTGCTTTTCCCAAGGGACCGTAATTCTTGAGGAGTTCTCCTGGAGTGCGATTTTTGAATCCCACCGGGTGACTAAAGCTCACCAAACTGGCCGTTTTTCATAGAGATTCGGTCATTTTTGTGAGTTTTAGTCACCTGGTAAGATTCAAAAATTGCACCTCTTCACCATCAGCCTCATTTAACCAAATGCATTGCAATGAGCATAAATTGCCTTAGCAACTAGGTATATTAAAATAGCCGCGCGTATCGCCACCCGTGAAATACTTTTGAGTGGTTCCGGAGGATGTCTGTATTCACCATCAGTTCCAGTTTTCCGATAGCAAAAGTACAAGTTACTATAAAAAATATCCAAATCGCTACAGGTGTGCATATATTTTTTTAAGATTTCCCTCGATTTCTCCAGGATCCCACCATCAGATGGTGACCTGATGACAATGGAACCAACTTGAAAGTATACCCTTTCCAACAAAACAAGAATTTTTCAAATCGGTCCAGCCGTCTTCGAGTAATCCCGGAACATACTCCTCCTTTTTTTGAAGTCGGTTAAAAAGGGCGCGTTCTTAGTCATGGGGATTCTTTTGGTTCATTTTAATGTTTGACTTAATGTTTTGATATCTTATTGATTTTGTAATTGTAATTGTAATGTAATTGTAATCGATTTCAACAAATTTACGAAAATGTTATCTGAATCGAAACGAAGAACTTGGTTACTACACTAAGTTTAAGAAAAAAAAGACTTAATATGTAACTGTTTACGTGTTGAGTTGTTAGTATGAAATAGTTTATTATTACGATAGAAATAAATGTAATAAACACTTAGTTGCACCTCAAAAGAGCATATACATAGCTTTTAGGTATCTGTGAAGCTCAAAAGTTGTTAGATATTTTATTTATAATTTCAACGGATAATGCACATTTACGTTATATGGGTGTTGTCATGTGTCAAATGATGGGTCTTACATATATACTTCTGTAGTATTGGCGTTGCCATTCAGAGAGGTAACACCGCCAGCCTTTTGGGCACCCTACCCAGAAACAGCGGCTTGAGAGAAATTTTTATTTTAATTTAAATTAAAACTTTAAGTTTTCTGTTTTCTGTGATAGCTTTGTTCCTTTTTAAATAAATTTGCCATTGAAGTATTGAAGTAAATCAACAATTAAATTTTTATTAGACTTCAAAATCAAATAATGACGCTAAGCACAGGTGTGACCCCGGCATTAAGAAAAGAATAATGTTGCCAGCATTAAATTATAACGAGCTCCTAATCCCCACCCGGGGTTACCTGCCCCCGTAATGGTGTAAACCATTTAAAGTTAATTTTTAATTAAGTGGCATTAGTGCTTCGAGTTTAAGAAACGGGAAAACGGCGAAAGCTACAAGCAATTTGTAATGACGAAATATTTTAATTTTATTTTAGGCAGAATTATGTTTTAGGGTTCTTTAAAAAAAAACTGACTCTCTTGACAATAATAAAAACATAGCTGTTCTAGGCATTCTACTAATTTAATAAATTGCTTACTCGCAAAAGTTCATGCGGGTGTTTTGCGGGTGGTAGGACCTTGTGCAAGGTCCGTCCGGATCGCTACCACCATCTTGCTCGCTAATCCTGCCGCTAAGCAGCAGTGCTTTCACTGTTGTGTTCCGACGTGGAGAGCAAGACAGCCGGTGTAATTACTGGCACAAGAGGTATTCTATCTTAGCCCACTGGGTTGGCAACGCATCTGCAATCTATTTAATGTTGCGGATGTCTATAGGTGGTGGTGACCACTTACCATCAGGTGACCCACTTGCTTGTTTGTCTTCCTATTTCATAAAAAAAATGCTGATAGACAGATGTTTGTTGCTCTTTTACGCAAAAACTACTGAACGGATTTTGATGAAATTTAATATAGCTTATAGATACATATATCTGGATAACAAAATATAGGGGATAATTTATATGTGTTCTTGAACTTCACGCGAATGAAGTCGCAGTGTCCTCTAGTTCTTAATCATCGAAATGAGAAAACTATAGAACCGTGTACAACGCAGTGGCAGAGTAGCCGACCATAGTCTATTTGGATATATTGTATGTTGGATAACCTGAATAAAATTGTATGTGCCAATTGTCAAGTAAACAGCTCTGCGTTTTGTACGTTTTACATTGGCGTCATATTTTTAATTCTGCTATCCGACGCCTGTGTCGCTGCTAGTTAGAAAACTTAGAAGCACTTTATTCACTTACGATAAGATTCAAAGTTGAACCAATGGCTAAATATTGAAAACCCCTCTTCACCTGCTTAACCCGTTGCAAAGTGGTGACGCTAGGCTGGTAACAATCCGAACAAGTAAGCAGATCTATTGTCTTCTTATATCGATGTTCTTAATACAAGAGATTTTGATGAAATTGATATTTTAGTAGTTTTTAAGTATTTTGTTATTAAGAACTGTGAGAACATAGTTCTAAGTACTAACAGGTAGGGCAAATACCCGGTTCGCTACATGATCGGCCATGTTTAGTTTATCTGAGTTAATCTCTATGTGCGTCACTTTCTTATGACACTAGTATGACAGAGACGCAGGGAGAGATAAATTAAACCGAAGCCGATCATGTTACGACCACTTTGGGTCACTTTGAGTCCCTTTGGTGTTGAGATCATTTTGGATCATTGATAGAAACATTATTAAAGGAGTCAGTGCGACAAAGTGTCTTGCTTTCTAATCCAGTCGCTAAGTAGTTGCACTGTTGTTTTCCGGCGTGGAGAGCAAGGCAGCTGGTATTACTGGCACAAGAGGCACTCCATCTTAGTCCTCTAGGTTGGCAACGCATGCTCCTTTGCCTTTCTATGTCATAAAAAAGTGCTAATTATTCAAATACCTATAATATTTATGACGCCGATTGCATAGTATTTATAGTCGATCAAGAAATTGCTTGACCACATTTCAACCGTATTACAAAGGGATAACATTCAAAAGTGGTCAAGCAATTACTTGGTCGACTATACACCTAATATTAAAAAAAGCTAGCTAGAATATCGACTGTTTCGCATTACACACTCTCTAACCTCACTCAGGAAACTATTTGATATCTGCCATGGTAATCTACACTAATACATATTAAGTATAATAAATAACGTAAACTTTGTTTTATTGTTTGTTTGTTTGTATGTAGGGGATGATTTCTGGAACTACTGAACCGATTCTTAAAACTCTTTCACTGAAAGAAAGCTAATACCACCTAATACGCTGTTCCTGATGGACATATTATAGGCTACTAATTGCATGCGTACGAAGTCGCAGGCGCCAGTTAGTCATGATATACAGTGACTGCGGTGCCTTTAGTACCTAAAACCACAAAAAATACCTAGAAAATGTTGTGAACTCTCCTTAAAATATTTCACGCCTAACACAAAAACAAATAGCGATTGAATCAAGAGCGAAAAGCAAATAAAAGACAAAGTTGTCAAAGCATTCAGACAGGATGCCGGCGTTGAATATGTATGGGCAGCATAAAAGCGATAAAAGCCAAGTGAGGCAATAAAGAGAGAAAATAAATTCAGCGCGCAAATGAAAATAGCGGACAGCGCGGGACTACCACGCGCCATTACACCCCCGCGATTACTCCAAAACGGCAATTTAAATGAAATCATTTACCATATTATTATCATTTTCATTTCTGTAGCGTCCCCCGCAAACTCCATTTTGCCGCTAAACTCATACGGCACCGCGCAGCCAATTTTTTAAGTGTGCCCGTTCAAAATAAATTATGTAGCGGGGGAAGCGGACAAGAAATAAAATTGCTTAGTTCTCTTAGCCGCGAGAGTGAGACGACTGCTGTTTTCTCGTTACCGTTTCTTTCGCCCTCCGCCGTCCCACTTGAAGACGGCCCCGAGAGCTAAGCTCCCGTTTTATTGTCACTTACACCCCGACTGACATTTGTTTACAATCCAAAAACTACTGCAATCACACTGTTAGGAGAACCATTGAGCTCAAAATGCGGTGGTTTTATCCGTCTCAGATGCAAAGTTAAGTTGGTTGGCGAGTACACAAGACAAGTAAATTTTGAATCAGCGCTCTGATTAAAGAATCAGACGTTGAAACGATTGCTTATCAAGTATTAAGAAGCTTATTTCGGATTGTCCGAGAATATTTCATAATAATGTCGTCTTATTGTTTCCTTACAAATTTCGGCGGTCTTATTTCAGATAAGATAAAGATCAAGCGGAAGAACAAGAAAGTTATTTGAATAATGCAAGTTACTAAAGTACTTATACAATGTTGACTGAGGCGTTATTTATACCTAAACTCCTTTTTTTTAATACCTATCACATCGTAATTTGTAGTGACTGACTGAAGTTTCGGTTCCGCTTTCTGCCAGTTTCAGCCAAAAAAACAAGGAACGGTCGTGGTTTCTTTTTCGGCAAAAAGTTGGCCGAAGTCAGCCGAAACTTGCATTTAATCAATTGAATGGCGGCCTCAGTAAGCCTTGCCCTTAGCCAACGGGTAAGTATGGCGACCACGTGGTTAGAACTTAAAAAGGTGTTACTTTAAAAAACAAGCAACAATTCTCGGACTTTTAATTTGTTTTAGGAAAATGACAGCACCAGCAATGATACCACAATTATTTTATAAGTGCTGTATATGTTAGCTTAGCCATATTTACCATAAACAGTCATTCATTCATCATTCTTCTGAATCGAAATTTCGAGTGTAAGTACTTCTATCTGTGGACGGCTTTTCAGTGGACGTGCAAACTCTCTAAAACTTCTTCGGTGAAGCAATCTTCGTTTTTCTCTACTCTATCTTTAAGTATGATTTGCAGGTTTTTATTGTATTAATTTTAGGAATCACTTCAGAAGCAATTTGTCAAAACTTTTGTGTTGTTTTAAAAAAATTGTAAAATTTTCAAATCTCCATTAAATGAGTTACTTTTGAGAAAGTAGCGTCCCACATCACCATTTTTTTAATACAACGTGAGCTATAAAAAACTTTCCAAACTTGTGGTTTCGTCCTAAAAATAAAGGCAACCCTCAAGTTTTGCTTTGCAGTTTAAATGACAACTCATAAGGATCATTTTGCAATTAGCAGACTTCAGAAATTCCTTCAAGCAAGGCGGTGACATGTTTTCAAATCGAAGAATAGCTATTGGCTACTTTTTATCCAAAAATATACAAAATTCTAGCGGGATAGATAAAGGAATTCTACGCGAAATATATATACTATATATAACAGCTAGTATTTAATTTAAAAAAAGAGAAAAATTCACATTAAGTGCGCGTATTTAATAAATAAGTACGTGAGAAAGTACTAATATTCAATAATTAAAAAAAAACCAGTTACTTTCACATTACCTTCGCGTAGTTATTAAGTAGGCACGGAGAAAGTCTAGTATTCAATAATAAAGAAAAAATCAGTTACTCTTACATTACACTCGCGTATTTATTAATAAGGTAGGTGCGCGAGAAAATAGAGGGAGTTCACCCAAAGATGTATATCAATTAATATAATATTAAATTAAGTTGTCGAAAAATCACCTGTTAATTTTATTAAAAAAAAATTGTAATGCATTATTTTGTGTACCTACCTTTTATTCTATTTCTTCTTAGACGTTGCTCTAATAACGTCACAGCTCCTTAACACAAGTGACAAGTCAACCTATAATGTCATAGAAAAGTTTTAATAATTTAATTGTATAAGATAAGTGGAATTAATTTGCTAATGTGTATTTTTTTGTATAAATGCGTAAAAGCATTGAAAACTTAACTTCAATGTTGTTTTGTCCAATAAATAACTAGGCGAATAAATGAATGTACGTTAATTTCGTTAATATCTAATGGTTAACTTCCTTACGCACAAGTCTAGTTAGTACCTACGTAAGAGTTATATGACAAAAACAATAAAACATTAAACAGTTAACTTATTTAAAATTTAAATGAGCTTTTAATATTTTTGAAGTTAATAGTTTTTTTAATTCAGATTAGTCCTACAAGACTATGAATGTCAAAAAAATTACCACGCAGGTCCCAAAACACCTTTGATGAGTAAGATACAATTTGCATGTTATGGGTCTTACATGACCGCCCAAGATTATTATCTCTACGTGGCGCGTCTTTTGTATCTACATCTACACTTAGCTCTACATCTACACTAATATAATAAAGAGGAAAACTTTGTTTTTTTTTGTTTGTTTGTACGTAGGGGGGTTCTCTGGAACTACTGAACCGATTCCAAAATTTATTTTACTGATAGAAAGCTACCTATCCCTGACGGACATAGGCTACTACGAGTATAAAATTCTACTCGACCGACGTTGCGGGCTTCCGTTAGTTCTATGTATTTTTTATGACAAAATTAGAGTTACAACTAGTCTTCAGTCAATCTTTATTTGGATTAGGTTTGAAGCACAATAGTTAGACAGAGCCGTAGGAGAGTTAAATAAACTTGAGTCATGTTAGGGCTATACAAACTCATAGTCCCTCTCTTTCTAACTAGCCTAGTTATAAAAAGAGGCACTAAGTGACAAAACGAATCGCGGTGTGTCGTGTTAGCCATCCAGATATTCCGGGATCGGTAGAGCACTACTTGCAAACTCTGTATAAACTTTAGGCGACTAAATGAAGCTTCCTTCTTATCCTCTAGAAAAATCCCATTACTAGTCGGTAAATTATAATGACAGAGTTATGATTGAGGAATATGGTCCCTCCCAAGCCACAATCCGCCAAAAATTTCCTAGACCTAAGTCCTTTCATCGAGACATTAATAAAACGGAGCAGGTAACGAATTTACCTTAACCCATTAGCCCGATATCTTCCTACCGTAAACAGAAGGTAACTCGATATCAATGAGGGATAATGAGTAATGTAGTTAGAGGTGCGAGCCGTAACCGAATTACTCAGAGGTTATCGGCAGCCGACACCGACAAACTCTGAGTTCGGCCGATCGCCACGATTCGGACGCTGCGGTTGGTGTACGCGGGCCCATACTTAGAGAATTCTACATTTAAAAAATCGAATGCCATAAAAGTGCAAAATTGACAACCACTAAAAATATATTAATGTAAAGAAAGAAAATATTTTGTGATTGTGTATAGATCTTATAAGGCTAACGCATTCGAGACGTTCATTGAGACAAAAACTTCTGTTATTTAACAAACTGGAACAAATTACTAATGAAAAAAAAAATATTGCACAGACGAGACGCAGCTGTCTTTCATGTGCACGGGCCTGGTTTCGCGGAGTAGCAAGGTAATTTGTTCCAGTGTGTTGATATGGACCTCCGCAAAGTAACGCCTGAATCTATTAATTATTTATCGACATAAATTCTCTGCTCCCTTTTGTTGATTTTTTAAAATGTAGAGCGATTATTGAAAATACCAATAAATAGTCTCTAGAGTAATGTAATTACGAGCTTTTACCAGTGTTAGGGGCTGACAATTTGCACAACTTGGGTTTGGCTCTTTCAATGTAGGATTCTTTCAATCGATTTGGTCTGGCAATGCTAATCAGCCTTTTTAAGTGCATTTAATAAGCTAAGTTATTTTTGTTGTGTCATGAAACTGTAATGTGTTATTTTTAAACATTTATTTCCAATGGGGCTGATTGGACTAAAAAGTTTAATTTAGATCATAGCTTCTAAATAAATAATGGCTTGAAGAAGAATCAGTAGGATTACATACGTATACATCTTCGATCATTTAGAAGGTCGTTGACATACACATACATTTAGTGACACCTGTTTCCCGGATAAGTAGGTAGAAAACACGGATTTTCACTTCCTACGAGCCTGGCAAACAACCTTTACTTCACTTACTTTACTTTACTTTTATTATCTTTTTTTTTTTCACACTTTATGTGAACTATTGTTATGATTGTGTATATTGCTCTGTAATCTTGTTTTGAAAAAAGAAGAAAAAAAAAAGATAAACTGCTGAGTTTCTTGCGGCGTTTCTTCTCAGCAGATTCTTCCATTTTCCGAAGCCCTAGTAGATTCAGACATGTAAAAGAGCCTATATGGCCTACTTGCAAAATAAATTTTTCATTTTCATTTTCATTTTCATTTTACTTTCATAACATTCTTAATACATGCTCGTCAGTTTAGGCTACTCCTGTCTGGGCTCAATTTCATAAACGCGACAGGCGTCAGGTGACAGTGACAATTCGGTATAAATTACTTGCCCACTATGATGTTAAGTCTGTAAGTCTATAGCGTTATATGTCGACACAGTAATGTACTGCGAATTGTCGTTATCACCTGTCGCTTGTCGCGTTTGTGAAATTGGTCCCTACTTCAGAGGCGTCTCTAGACCATGACATGTGAAGCTCGTGTGCAAACATGACCTTAGCGCGCCCATGACCCTAGTAAGCGCGCGGTCAAAATGGAAGAATAAGACCGCTGCGCCCGTGTACAACGCATACCCTGCACTTTCTGCGGGTGGTAAGATCTTGTGCAAGGTCCGTCCGGATCGCTACCACCAACTTGCTCACTAATCATGCCGCCAAGCAGCAGTGCTTGCATTGTTGTGTTCCGGCGTGGAGAGCAAGACATCCGGTGCAATTACTGGCACAAGAGGTATTCCATCTTAGCACTCTGGGTTGGCAACGCATCGGCGATCTCCTTGGTGTTGCGGGTGTCTATAGGCGGTGTTGATCATTTAGCTTCAGGTGACCCACTTGCTTGTTTTCCTTCCTATTTCATAACAAAAACATAGGTAAAGACGTGCCTCTGCTTGACCTGACCTTTCTCCAGAAGATCTCCAATTTGATAGGATTACTAAATAGAATACCTGTAATGCATTGTGAACCGTAGATTTTTGCCGGGGTCCTAATGTATCCAATTAACGGACATTCTATTACCCCGGACAAGTTGGCACGTGACCGCTTTAGCGATCGCTTACCGGCGATACCTCTGCAGGTGAAGAGGAATTTTTCTTACGGACTTTATTCTCGCGTAGGAGAGACCAGGGATGGTTGGCCAAATTTTAGGGTTTATTATTATGAAAAGTAATTCAACTAATAGACAATCTATTAAGTTTCGGAAAAAAATGCAAAAAGCTCGCAATCAACTACGATATAATGTACAAGCTCGACCTTATACATAGAATGGAGAAAACGAGTCAACCTACCCCATGCCTGGGGTACCTACATTAAAACAAAATTAAAAACAAACATATTAAATAGAACCATTATAAAATAAAAGAATTTAAAGACATTCGCCATTGAAACATATAAGTTATTAAACTTAACAATATTGGTTCTTCATGAGATCTCACTTAGGTACTTTATTAAGAGTAAAACACAATTGGACATATAATGTTTTTGTATCAATTACCTCACTCTAAAAAATACTCTTGATACTTACTGCTTAATTAAACCAAAGCAATTACCTAACAAGCGTCATCAAGCATTTATCAACGAATTTATCCCTAATTCAAAGGAGATTAAAAAACATGACAAAACAGCTAAGAAGGGATTAGCGAGCTGATCAAGGCAATTCGATTAGCCGCCGCCATGATGCGACGGTCATTTCATTCCGCTTCAAGCAATCTTTTCGGCTAAAAGTATTTCCAAACGTATAAATTATTTACGAAACGAGGACATAAACTTTGCTCGCATGCAAATCGAGTTGGAAAGAAGTGTGTGCCGCCGTCTCGCTCGCTCGTTTGTTTCTTGAGCACGCGTGTGCGAGACAGGGATATAGTCTAACTTCAGGATGGAGGGAGAGGGAGGTAGTCGTGAGTTGCGTTCGGCTAAGTGAATCAGTGCCCGCGCTCGCTATTAAATCAGGGCGAGCGAGGGGGGAGGGGGGTGCTAAAATGCTCTTTACGGGTGGGGTTTTGTTAGTGGAGGGCGGTTTCGGCCAGTCGGCGGGCGAGCGCGGCGCGAGCGCACGAGTCGGTCCTATGTCCGCGCGGTGACCATTTATCGTAAGGAGTTGGCGGGAACTCCCGCCCACAAAACGACAAAATATTTTCTGAAGCTAATAAGGTTGGTTTTTTTCAAGTGTTTTCGATTGGAGTTTGTGGAGTACGGAACTCAGTTTTGTTTAAAAAAAATGGTTTTGTTTTGCATCTTGTGTTGATACGTGATAACTATGAGTCACGTGACTAAGGTATTTTTTCTTAAGCTTTCAGTTTAATTAATACTATGTAAAAATTGTATAGGTGTCACTCGATTTTATTTATTAGTAATCAGTGGGTAACATTACAAAGTTAAGTTAGTTAACAATTTAAATTTACCTACTCGTAGAAGTACATAAACGCACAATTACAAAAATTCATAGTTTCAACAGTTACATAAACTAACATTGAGATTTTTTCAATGATTCGCTACGCGCGGCTACGGCGCGCGCGGGCGTAGCACTCGCTATTTGCGAAAATTTCGTAGCACTTTCGTAGCGCTTCTGAAGAGAACATTTTTTTGGAGTGCAATACACAATACAATGCAATATGCTTTATTGAATACCACATGGAGTATTTAGACAGCGTAAGTACAATTTTAATAAGCTATAGAGAATCACAAAACTGAAAATTAATGATTAAAATGAACCGCTTTGAGTTACCCTACATTCATTGAAGGATATTTAGAAAACCTTTATTCTTTAAAAAGACTGAAAGAAAAGCAGGTTAATATTTAGTTTTTATTTATAAAGTGTCATAACGCGTCATGAAGTTATCAAGTATTATGTCATAAAATGTTATTAATTAATTAATCAAATAAATATATACTCGTAAGGTCTAATCAAGCCGACGGTGAAATGATATATTTATGTATAGGTTTGAAAATATTTTCATGTAGGTACAGTAGGGGAAATACATTCACGTACCACCTTAGAACCCTATCGCAATGACGCGACGCGTTAAACGCCAGGCTGTGTCATACAAATGGTATGCGTATGTCTCTTCGACTAGGTTCTACGGTGGTACGTGTTTCAATTTCCTTGACTGTACATTCATTATCAAATATATACATATATATCGGAGCGGGCATGGTGGTCTAAAATATCTAAAAACGCCCGAACGCATTTGATAATAGAGTCGAGTTCAAGTATTTTTGAGCATCTTGCCCGCTCCGATGTATTTGATGCTGACGGTACGGTCAGCCTTAGGTAGCCGAACATTTTAGTACTTTGTTGCTCTTAGTGATGTAACATATTAGAGGAACTCTCATTTAATTCGTTACTACGACAAGGTTCTTCAGTGTTGAGCTGCTTCTGACTGTATGTAGCAAGATAAGGCTTTAATAAACATAAATTCGTACTAAACTCTATCAGTCTAAATATCATTCAGATATTTTAATTTTATTATCTTCTTCTTCTTTTATTATAAGATTGCAATATTAAACCTTAAAATTAAACTTCAAAAACATGGAAAATTGAATGAAAAACTAAGTACTAAATTTAAAATAAAACTACACTAAAACATAAATTTTTCTAAAGTTATTTTAGTTTTGTTTAACAAGCAATGTTCCCATATAACTAAGCTGTCCGTTTCAAAATTTGTAAGTGAATTTTGACTAACTTCCAGTGGTCGGATTATTTCCAAATTTGGTGTGTGTATGAAGATCTAATGGAAATACGATAATAAATTAAGTATATTTAACATTTTTTGTATTATAAGTATTTTATAAACCACCTTCTAGTACTTAGTCTCTAAGCTAACCTGCGGACAGACGGCCGGACGGACGGACATGGCGAAACTATACGGGTTCCTTTTTGACTACGGAGCCCTAAAAACGTATTTTAATGGGTTCATCGGATCTGAAGCTATGCAGATCTGTGCGTTCTATGTGTCGCCCTGAAATTCCGAGCCGTTAGCAATCGGTCCGCGCGTCACAGTACCATCTCAATCAGCAGTAAACTAACTCAATAAAGACCAATTTATCAACACGCGGACGCCGGTTCAATTACTGCTCCATGCACATAGAGGCAATTAATTGACATTATCTTTGAAATAAAACAATTTGAACAAGGATATTGCATCGAATCTAATCATAGGTATAGAAGAGAGGCGTGGAGATCATGTGACCCCCTCCCCCCTTGAAGCAAGAAATGTGCAATTACACCTGCGCATCATTTGTAGTGCAGTATATATTAAGGTGATCCATGAAATCCATGAAAGCATGTATATGATGCTGTATACGCCTCTGAATCTTATACCCCCTCGCCAGGTCAAGCTGCCTCAAGTTGACATTGTTAAATGATAGGTTTCCTAAGGTGTGTGGGGGGGGGGGGAGTTGTGACTGCAGTTGTATTCCAAGATAACGCGTAATAAGACCCCAAAAAAGACCACGCGTCGTCTGAGTAAGCGTCCATCTTAGAACACATCATACTCGTATCTTTAAGGGATCTAGTGCCAGAGTTTAGGTCCCCCCCCTGCCCTTTAAATCTCTCACTGAAAGTGTAAAGTGTGGTACTATTCCGCTCAACTTGTACCCTTGACTGTACATTCAAGATTTTCAAGCCGCGGTCAGCTAGCGCGTCACAGTACTTCTCAATCGGGAGCAGTAAACTAACCCAATAAAGATCAATATAGCGTCAGTTCAATTACTACTCGATGCTTACTGTATTGATAGTGGCGCCTGCGAGATTGTCTGTGGCACACTTAATCAAACTCAATTCTATGCCACTGTACATAGATCCTTTCCACAATAAATGCCACAATATATATTTTTTGTATTTTTTTAAGTAATAAAATAGGAAGACAAACGAGAAAATAGGTCACCTGATGGTAAATTATCCCCACCGTCCATAGACACCCGTATCAGTAAGGAGATTGCAGACGCGTTGTCAATCAAGAGGGCTAAGATGGAATACCTTTTTTGCCAGCAATTTCTCCGGTTGTCTTGCTCTCCATGCCGGGACAGAACAGTGCAAGCACTGCTGCTTAGCGGCTGGATAAGCGAGCAAGATGGCCAGTAAGACGGACCTTTAACAAGCACAATCCGCAAGGAAAGGGTCTATCAAGTGTAATAAGAAAAAGATGCCTAGCTATAAAATGAAACTTCTATCATGAAGTCATCTTAGGGTCGTAGGTAATATTACAGCATAGCTGCCTGTGGCCCGTTTCACGAAGCTACAAGTTACAATTTTACAAGTCTAAACCGGCAACATTGGTCATTATGCCCATTGCCATTGGTCATTATTGGCCAATGTTGCCGGTTTAGATTTGTAAAACTGTAACTTGTAGCTTAGTGAAACGGGCCACTGAACGTTACGCAAACAGTCACGGCGGTCGATTCGCTCACATCAACATATAGTGAGGATTATCAGATCTCAAACTCCAAATGACAAAGTTCCAAATCTCATCCAGAGCTTATTTTAAACTGTACCTTGAGTACAGAACATAAGATTCATTTCCGATTGATGGAATATAGAACCTGATCGCGAGTTGAAACTATAACTGACTAAGCTTCAACATCAATCTAATTATCCACAAGTTGTATTAACTCCGCAGACATTATGTAAAGCTGGTTTATAAAGTTCATATTAAAAGCTTGTTAAAAGCCTTCGACTTCGGCTTAACTCGATTCGACTAAACCTTACGAGGGCTATTTTGTACTAGTTACCCGACCCAGCTTGCGCATGGGTACAATTTGGAACTAGTGTACCTTTAAAAACCTCTTCCGTAAAAAATCTCTACAATAATCATAATTTTGCGGGTGGTAGGACCTTGTGCAAGGTCCGTCCGGATCGCTACCACTATCTTGCTCGCTAATCCTGCTGCTAAGCAGCAGTGCTTAAGCTGTTGTGTTCCGGCGTGGAGAGCAAGACAGTCGGTGTAATTACTGGCACAAGAGGTATTCCATATTATAGTCCTCTGGGTTGGCAACGCATCTGCAATCTTCTTGGTGTTGCGGGTGTCTATAGGCGGTGATGATCACTTACCACCAGGTGACCCACTTGCTCGTTTGCTTTCCTATTTCATAAAAAAAAAGAAGAAAATCGAGACCAAAAATTGAGGTTTTCGGATTACATTATATCGGAAGTGATCGGGCCTTGTTCTGTCTTGTCCTAGAGATTTGTCAGATGACAAGCCTCCACACCACATAATATTGCTCCTGATCTGACCATAAATTTTCCAGATCTTGTCATCTGTAGACCCTTTGATCTTGGATTTCATTTCTGAACTAGCTGACCCGGCGAACTTCGTACCGCCTAATTATTGGAGGCATATTTGCTCACCGTTTAGACCTACCCTGGACTACGACAAACATTTTAAAACCAAAATCAGCTCAATCGGCCCAGCCGTTCTCGAGTTTTAATCAGACTAACGAACAACAATTCATTTTTATTTATATAGATATAAATGACAGTGAAAACCGTATCAAAATCAGTCACGTAGTTTAGAAGAAGTAAGCGACCGGAGATACAATGAGTCCTGATAACAGACAGGAATGAATACTAGCGACTTTTTTATACTATATAAAGAGAGAAAGATGATTATAAAATCATTTAATTATAAATACTCATGTTCGGGTTGAATAAATAGAAAGGACAAGGAATTAGAGTCAGTATATCAAAGAGACTGAAGTTCACCTTATATTGTGTCGATCCACTTTATTTTATTTTATTTATTTAATATGGAGAACCAACAGCTTTTATACAAAAGTTACAAATCAACGGTAAATACAATAAGCCAATTACAGGATCTCGCCGATAGCAGCAGGGTAACAATTTCAACGGATTGAACCACGCACAGTCCGAGGTACAAATGCAACAAGAATACATATATAAGATTTGTGGGAGACCTTCTAACACTCCATAACCAGGACCTTAAAGAAGTCTATAACTGGATATTATGTGATAAATATCGCTCACTCCGGTAATATTCGCATCGCATATAGGTACATTATATCAATTATATGCAGGCTTTGGAACTAGGGGCGTCAGTGCCTTTTGTGAATACTATAGCAGTTGTTAATTGAGTTGTTTGTGTCGTTAATATGCGCAATGTTCCAAACCGTGCCGGGATTGTGCTAGATTTTAGGTATAACAAACCAGTTTCTATAATTACCTAATGCTTCCAGTTATTATGTCAGGGGTTTGGGTTTGATTTAATTACACGCAAAACCAGTACGGACTTATGAATTCGCATTTACTTTGAATTTACTGAAGATATTTTCCTCTATTATATAGTCTGTGGTTAATGTGGTGTTGGAGGACGATGCTACAGATACCTTGGACTGATTCTCGAGTCCATTCTGCGGGAACTGTGGAAGGTAGAGAGATCTCTCACCAGTTTATAACCGAAATCTGAGGACAAAACTCCGAAGGATAAAAATTGGAAGTTGTATTTATGCGTCCGTGATACTTAAAACCAGGCTATTCACTATCTGTCTGCGGAGAGTTCTCGCTTTCTTCGGCCATATAGCCAGAAAAGATGGCCATAACCTTGAACAGTTAATGGCTACTGGTGAGGTAGACGATAGGCGACCAAGAAGCCGCAGTCTGACTAGATGGTCTTACCAAATCCTTGTAACGTTGGACGATGTTCCACGATGCCTCCACTAAAGACCACAACAGATGGCGTAATGTCAGACAGAAAATATTCAACGGGGGAGTCACGACATTCGTAGGTAATGAGAAGACCGGCGCGAGGAGAATGTTTCTGGAAATGTACTGAATTCGATATCACCTCAAGCTTTTCGGAAAATTAACAATTTGCTGCACAATGTTTGCGCAGCATTTAAAAGGCGTAAGTTAAGTTTTAAGCCTCACTTAAACTCTCTCTTGTTGTTGAAAGGGACCTAGTGTGCCCAGCTGTCAGACGTCTCTAGCTTGATTTATTATAGTAAAGCTTATGTATTATGTAAATTGATATATATATATAAAAGAGTTCTGTTGCTGACTGACTCTCTCTCATACCCTAAAACGCTGAGGATAGAATCGTGAAAGGAACATGTAGGTATTCCTTACATCCCTGTATAGTAGTTTAGATGTGTACTAAGGAAGGATTTTTGGAAGTGCCATCATTAAGGAGGTTAAAAGGGTTACACGAATTCCCGGGAAAAGCTAGCACTAAATATTCCACGGACGACTAACAGGGTCAACGTGGCGAAGTTTATTTGATACAAGTATCACTCGATTGCGCCTCGCCGTCGTAATTGTGCGTAATTGATCGTCGGCTACGACTTTGGATGCTAACGATTCTTGTGCGATTTCGATTTTGCATACATTATAAGTTGTTTTAGAAGATAATAATACGATATCGACACTGTTGAGTTCTGAAATACTTATCTAAATCTATACTAATATAAAAAGAGGTAAACTTTGTTGGTTTGCTTGAATGTTGGGGGTAATCTCTGGAACTACTAAAACTATTCCGAAAATTCGTTTACTAATAGAAAGCTACACTATCCCCGACGCACATAGGCTACTAATTTTACGCGTACGAAGTCGCGGGTGTTCGCTAAGTAGAAATTGAATTTTACTTGGTATGGGATCTTATTGGTATTTATTTACCAGGGCGGCCGAGCTCTTCACAGATGTAAAAAAGCGTGTTTTAGTCTTCTTTATTTTTATTATTTGTTGTTTAACAGCCATAATAATACACACTCTGTGACAGTTTCTGCCTATAGCCCAAATTTATAAGCCCAAGAGATATAAGCCCTATGACAGACGAACAGACAGACAGTGAAAGCGTAGCGTATAAGGACCTGTTGGCACCCTTTGGGTACGGAACCTGAAAACCGCAGCTTTAGTAGGTACTTGATGGAATGGATGAATGAGTACCTATTTTGGAGTTAACCCTATCGATGCTACATATCTACTTGTAAACATTCCTTGTAATTCGATACTTTTTTTCCAACTCAAATGTCGCGCCCCGTTCGATATAACCCGTTATTAATAGTTAATTTAAAACGTTCAATTGATCTCTATTAGCGTTTATAAAAGTTCGATATCGTCGTGATTAAATATTGATTGTTTAGAATCAAGCGGGCTGAATTGTATTGTGGAATCGTAAAATGATTTGTTTCAATTGATATCAATGAATTTACATATTAACAGTGCAATTGATGCGTTATAAAGCGATTGTTGAAATGAAATATACTGTAAAAAAGAGAGGAAAAATAACACAGAAAATAAAGCAATACAGTACTTTATAGTTAAATTAAAATAACGTGATGTCTTATATCTACTCTACAGTTATCGATACGAAACGTCAACTCAGTATGATTTTTTAATTTAAACGCACGACATTTGATCTTGAGTGACATGACAATAGGGACTTCATTCGTTTGTCTATGATTTAAAAAAAAACGTTCGTCTTGACGGATAGATCGAATTGCCGCCATACTTGTTGCGACTCGTTTGTTGGTTTTTTGCTGTTACGGTTTTTTGCAGTTATGATATGTGTGTAGATAAAGTAATGTATGCAACTGTATATAATTAGGCCTTAAAACACTCGTGTGATCCTATTATGAAACTCGCTGACGCTCGTTTCATAAAACCACACTCCTGTTTTAAGGCCTCTCATTATATAGCAGTTGCATAAAATACTATTAGAGGAGGTTTTTATGCGCATTACATGCTAATTGTACCCCTGAGAAGCCGGAGCGGATCTCTAATAATTCTTATAAAATACCTTTCAGATGTTTCTAGTTAGTTATAAAATAAAAAATAAATAAATATCTTGGGACAGTTAACACCAATTGACCTAGTCCCAAAGTAAGCAACTAAAGCTGCTTGTGTTATGGATACTAGACAACGGATATAAATACTTATATAGATAAATATATACTTAAATACATGTAACAACCACGACTCGGGTACAAACATTCGTATTCATCATACAAATATTTGCCCCTTCCGGGAATCGAACCCGGAACCTCAAGCTTTGTAGTCAGGGCCACTAACCACTAGGCTATCCGGTCGCCTAAAATAAAGATATAAAGGAGATTACAAGCTATCCAATAACCCCGTGTTTGCTTAGCAAATAGCGCTCGGCAAAAACGGAGGCAAAGCAAATACAATTTGCCTCCCAATCGTGTTTGTATCGCTTAATTCGGCTCCGACTCGGCGGTTAATCAATTGGATTAATTTCTGTTAAAATGTTTAATTACAGTTATACCTGCGCGTTACAAGTAATGTTCAAATGTTGTTAATAAAGTTTAAATTGATACTCATAATGATTAGAAGCTGAGTTCGTCACGGCTCTTCTGAGCGATGTTTTTTCCGAACGTACTTAATTGACAAGACTAATATTAATGAATGTTAGGAGTGTTTGTCAATGAAGCTATGAAAAGTGTGGTGGAAATTGAGTGGTATAAATATAAGATATTTAAAATGTTCTTTAGGTTAGGTTATATCCTACAGGTATCACTTTCATCGCGATCACCGTCGCGTCTCCAACGGGACGATTCTTGGTTTATTCGAGATCCATCTCGCAAGAAAACAACTGTCAAATCCTTTGTTAATCTGTAATTTTTTGACGTATTTCGCACGTGAGATGCATCTCGCATGAACCGAGAAATAGTGATTTTTGAGTTTCGAGGGCTCGCGGGCCTTTCAAATAAGTGAGCGTATATTTTTAATCGGTGCTGACTGATGCGCGGCTGGCGGATGTCGAGCGCTCAAAACTCAAAAATCACCCCACAGGACCCCAAGTCTCGGTTAATGCGAGATTCATCTCACGCGCAAGATACGTCCAAAATGACAGACTTTCAAGAGATTTGACAGTAAGTTGTTTTCTGGCATAAACCGAGAATCGAATTTGCTCGATCGACATACTAATAGCGACCATGAGTATCACGACACGCGGCGATGAGCGCGAGTAGGATATGGTACGATAGGCCGTAAAGGTACAAGCATGAACGCGGTTTTACATATCTTTACTATCGCTAAATCTATTTGGCGATGCATGACTTGGGACTTTAGAATTTAATTCTAATAGAAGTTGTACCTACTATAATTAATTTGAAAATGACAAACTGGTAGTGGTTTTTGCCTTAAGGTTCTCAAGTTATATATTAGTTATAAATAAGGAAAAATAAAAATAATTAAAAAATAGCACGGCGAAACAGCTAAGACGCTTTAAAAATAAATATAAGACTACACTACAGATAACATCAGTTCTCACACGAAACTTTTCGGTGCGTATAAAAGACCTTTTGCCTGTAGTGTTGAGGCAGTGACGACAATCGCGCCTTTGAAAAACGAAAAAAAAAAGAATAATTCAAAAACGGAACGCTTGGTTTTATTTTTAATTGAATTGAATTAGGTTGTTTATTGTACGAGTCTTTTAATGAAGTAAGTGGCTGGATGTGATTTAACCTCCTCGCTAACAGGAATGTCCTGCTCTAAAGTACTTTAAAGTGCTATTGAGACGCGCGCAGGTGTTTTATTTCGCACATTTAATAATTCCATTTCATAAAAAAAATACAAGTTCTTTAATTTCATGTTTTTTTAGTGCATTCTTAGAATATTTAAAAATAATCTATTACGCGTAGAATGATTGTTTTATTCCGTGAGAATTTTGTATTTATTATCACGAATAAATAAATTGGATAGGTACGTACAGTCAGCGTCAAATATACCAGAGCGGGCAAGGTGGTCAAAAATATCTGACACGCTCGAGCGTATTTGACAATAGAGTCGAGTTCAGATATTTTTGACACCTTGTCCGCTCTGGTATATTTGACGCTGACTGTACAAGCACCTTATTTAGGTACAAATCGGTTCCATTAGTTTAACTGTAAAACATTCAAAATCTATTTAACATTTACGGTATAGGTACCAATCAGCTTCTAAACTAGATATGACTTTTTGTACTTTAATCGCATTTTGAAACATTGATCAATATTTTATACTAGGTCCGTATTTGACCACACTGACAATTGTCAGGTGACAACGACAATTCAGAGTACATTGCGCATCCAACACGACACGGCACTAGGTACGGTCAGTCTCAGAAGTAGCTGAACATTTTAGTACCTTGTCGCTGTCAGTAATGTGACAAATTCGAGCAATTCTCGTTTCATACGTTACTACGGTAAAGTTCTTAGGTGTTAAGCTACTTCTGAGGGAGCGTTCAAGTATTACGTAAAAAAAACATTTATGACAAAAACAACATTAAATGACGTACAATGCAATCTAGGGATTCCCCGTGAAATATAAACGAAAAGGTTTGCCAACTTGCGAGCACAAATTTAAAAAAATTACGACCAGACTAATACAATCGAGGGATTCCCCGTAACGTTAATGAAAAGGGGTGCCAGTTTGGGAGTTTTAATTCCTTAATTTTTTAGAAACAATGCTACGTAACGTGTTGTAAGAAAGACCCCCTCCCGCCCCTGTAACGCATCGTAACGTTTTACGAGACCAAAATTGCGTTACGTAATACTTGAACGCTCCCTGAGGCTGACTGTATTACATGTAAGAGGGGGCTTTACTTAAGTTTCTTGCCTATAAAACAATTGGTTTAGTATAAATCAGTATATATTTAGTATAAATTTGCATTTTAAAAGTACCACGGGTTCGTACATAAAATTCCGATCACCAAAAATTACCCTAGAATTATCTGCACGTAACAAATCACTTAGAAGTTTCTATCAAATTCTTCCTGCAGACTGCCCAATTTTCTCTGTCAATTGGATCCCATCTATTAATTGGTTAACACTCAATAACTGTCAATACCTGTCAATACTGAACTATGTCAAGGGTAACCTTCGGCATGTGGATATGGCAATGATAAATAGAATTATAGGGCTCGCGCGTGACTAGCTGGCTCCTCTTATTATTATTAATAAATGATGTTTTGTGTGCAGTAAATAACAAAAATAATTATAGGTACTTAAAATAATTATCTCAGTGAAAGGTCTCATACCGAAGAATCTTGACTCGACCAACATCTTCATAGACTTCCGCTAGACTCTCGCTAAAAATCCCGACCAACGCCTTCAGAGACTAGCTGGAAATCCCGACCAATGAGTTCAAAGACTAGCTGCAAATCCCAACCAACGCCATCAGAGGCTCTTGCTAAAATTTCCGACCAACGCCTTCAGAGATTGGCTAGAAATCCCGACCAATGCCTTCAGAGACTCGCGCTAGATGGTTGGATTAAAGGGTCAGATTCCGATGGCGTTTCTTAGAATTTTCTAAATGACAATGAAAACCGTGTCAAAATCCGCTATATAATCGAAACAAATGAATTCGCCCAGTTTTTTCAGTTAGAGTACAGAATTAAAAAAAAAAAACGTGTCTTTTTCATCGTTCTAGCTAAAAAATAAAACATTGACTAGTTTTTCGAGAGAAATCAACGTGTCTTTTTACAGTGAAAGCGTCTTGACCAGCATTCCCATACCGCCGTCAACAGTTATAGTGTCGGTTTTAAATTCTTTCCTGTAGTTATTGCAGTGTTAACAGGCGGCGGGCGGCAATCCGATAATTTAATAAATACGATTATGTTCGGGACCCCACGCGCGTAGACAGGACGAGCCAATACACCAGCCGGCGAGCACTACGGCTGCGAAACATTTACTATAAACCATCAGCCGAAAGGTGTTATTGTTATAGGTTTACCTTTCGATTATTGATCAATCACATATTTTAGTGCTTAAATAAATAGTTATTTATTCAGCGACCGTAGCCGCCGTACCTCTTGCGAGAAGAATCAGTAAAAATACAGATAAAAAAACTGGCTAAAACCTGCTTGCATCCAGCGTGTAATGTAAATTACACTAATGGCTAAAAAAACTATTTTTTTTAAATGAAATAGGAAGGCAAACAAGCACGTGGGTTACCTGATAATAAGTGATCACCACCGCCTACAGACACCCGCAACACCAAAGAGATTGCAGATGCGTTGCCAACTCAGAGGGCTAAGATGGAATACCTCTAGTGCCAGTAATTACACCGGCTGTCTTGCTCTCCACGCCGGAACACAACAGTGCAAGCACTGCTGCTAGCGGCAGGATTAGCGAGCAAGATGGTGGTAGCGATCCGGACGGACCTTGCACAAGGTCAACCACCTGCAAAGACACATTTTAGGAGCACCTCTTTCAATGGTGACCAGTGCACCTACTTAGCATGAATCTTCTCGATACGCGTTAACTCGCTACGTAAGTCAGTGTGTCTCTTTCTACTAGAAAGAAATACATTGACTTACGTAGATAAGGGCTTTTACACTATCCGGTATTCAGACAGTCTTAGTAAGCGAGTAAGCACGGCCGAACCTATTCGGTCGGTCTAATTAGACAGGCTAACTCTTATTACACTATGCTAAATCTTAGTAAGACTGCCTGAATACCGCGTAGTGTAATAAGCCCTATAGTTTCTAGCTAGTCAAGTAGGAGAGAGACGTATTGAGTTATATTACCAAGTTAACGCGTATCGTGAAGATTCGTGCTAGGTGCACAGCACTAGTAGCACAATAGCGTTAATCGCGAACGTAAAAAATTCGTCCCTTTCGCACACGTATATTGGTAAGAAAAGGATATATGCTAATGTTCACTACAACACCTAGGTAGGTACCTAGTTTGCCAGAGCCCCTGGGTACCCGAAAGTGAGTATTTGAAACGCTAGACGAGTAGAACTGCAGATATATGGGTTTGGCATTGGCGTTTGACACATTTTGAAGTTTGCTTTCGCTACTTTATATGTTGTCGTTTCTATAAGCCTTTACGCTTAGAATGTCAGTTTGTGTAGGTAACCTAAAAACTAATGTCCGAAGGAACTTTCGCTTTCGGTTTCGATTTCGGCGAGTTTGGGCTTTAAATTAGGAGTTTCGGTTTAGAAATTCTGCCGAAACTAGGAAGAAACCCGAGAGTAGGTTCTTGAGTTTCTGTGCCGTTTTATCAAAATGAAATACATTTCTATACTTAATCTCAGTCCTCATCCCATGCCAAAAAGAATAATTAATTCATCAAATAAAAAATCAAGCACACAAACAGGTTATTCGCAACAGATGAAATAAACAAAAGCTTAAAAACCACTAGATAACAGCGTACCTACTGTTTTCTGTCGGACGCAGAGTAAAACTTCGATTGTTTAGTTTAGTTTAGTTTCGTTTATTAAGTCAATATAAAGTTATATTATAAATTGCATTGCATGTCAAATTACACGAACTTATACTGAGATAGTCAAAATTATATAATTATAAAAACTAAATTAAAATCAACTACAATATTTACTGTTTGATTTACCTGACTTAGGGCCTATTTCATAACTCTCTAATAAGTTTTAGCTCCAGTAACACGCTGTAGTGTTTATCGCGCACATAAACGCATCTGTCCCACTCGAACACGCTTACTGGTTAGAAAGGGATATATGCTTTAAGTCAGCGATAAAAACTGGCATGCTAGAGTCCCTGGTATTTTATGCAACAGATACGAGTATCTGTGATGCCATATCTGTTTATGCAATGGACACAAACTGTTTTATTATCTGCCATGGTAATACTGCCAAATGCGATCTGTCATGGTGACAGTTTTCCTGGCAAAATGGTTGTCAGAACAGAATAATATGACAACGAAAAGCATTGTAAATGCAAATAAACATATCAGATAACAAACAGATATCTTATAGATATTATGATGTCGAAAATTTATCAGAGAGTGGCGAAACAGGGCTTGTCTTCTGACTTCGACATAAGCAATTTTCGTGCCATGTGACCATTTCGTTTGAGTATACTGCACTGTAGAATTCTTAGAATACTTGCAGTCGGCTTCTCTGGCAGCCCTACGCTGACGTCACGCAGCGCCCGCGCATCGCTTAGCTCCATTGGCCCATTAATGTCATTTATAGTCGCCAACACGTGGGCCATTGCAATTGAATTTCATTGCCATTTTCCTTTCGCAAACAAAGTTATGTCACCGAAAGAATGCTAACTTGATTGTCTGAGATTGTCGGTTTGATTTTAATGTTTGGGTGTGACGTAATGGTGTGACAGGTGTAAAAGAGTGTAAACTTGACCCGGAATAGCTGATTTAGGTCTAGTATGCGTATGGCCGTATAATAATAGGGGATGCAATAAGGGAATGAAGGTGCGCATGAGCAGGATAAAAGAAGACACAACCGACAATAAAATCAAGTGTTTCTTAAAGAAGTCGGTTTCTACATCATTGTTATTAAGTATTTAACTTTTCCCAAAAATAATTATTTACGTAAAAACTTAGAATTTTTGTCTGAAATTTTAAAATGTAAATAACTAGCAAACCGCCACGGCTTTGTTCCATTTCGCTTAATTCAGTCAAAAAACAATCCGCGTTGGAGCCGGTTCCTTCGATCCGGAGCTACGAAGTCAACTTTACAAACAGACCGGCGATCGAGGCAAAATGTGACTAAAACTTAGAGTGACCATAAAACAGACGATTCAAACTCATGCGATACTTATTTAAGTATCGCATTAAATAGTCGCATTTAATTAGCAACCAAAAAAGAAATGATTATTACAAAGCAAAAATTAAGTATACAATGGAGGTGAAATGCAAGGATCAAGGAATTGTTGCTTTTGAGGTGAAACACTAACAATCGACAATGACCTTGTTGCGTTAAAGTCTCGATTGATTTTATGATATAAAATACTAATACAGTCAAGGAATTTAATTTTCAACCCACCTAAAGTTCAATATCATATAGCAAACTGTCACCATAAGACCTAACTAGAGTAAACGTTAGTTTGACATATCGACCTTAATGCATTGCGAATGTCTGACGACATTTCAACGAAATGGGTAGGGAATTAAATTCTTTGACTGTACACGCTTCGCACGATTATCATTAGGATGTAATGCACAGAAAAACCTCAAAATTCTCTAAATGACAGTGAAAAACGTATCAAAATCCTTTGCTTGGTTTAGAACTAGTACGCGACCAAACACAATGAGGACTGACAGGAATAAATAGTGGCTTTAGTTTAATACTATTTAATATTAAGAAGAAAGATAAAGAAGACGCGGTGAATTGAGAACTACTTGTTAATTAATAGATTCAGGCATCGAACTACTAATTTTTAATAGCGCCACCTAGCGGTTTCAGGACAAACTAGCAACGATCAACGCAGACAGTGCGTATGAGTATACGAAGCGAACGGATTCAGTCGGTGCAGCGGCAATTTACTCATCGAAATTAATTGATTTATGCGATCTGTGTCCTTTGCAGCGAGGGAGCTCGATGGAACTGCTGCGTTTATGTAACCCGCTCCCGGTGAGGGCTGCCTCACTAATGTTTTGGCATTCCAAAGTTGAAGAAATCCTTAAGTTGATTCAGTATATTTTCAGGCTCCCAATACGGTATTGAAAAAAAAATCAAATGGCATAAAAGTGCCAATTTGTTGTAGACCACTTAACATATAGTTATGTCCATAGAAGTAGGTAATAAACTTGATATTTTAGAAGTTATAGCGATACAACGCTACAAAGATGACGAAGAAAAAAAAATTTTTTTTTCGAAATATTCGAATCCTGATAAAAATGTAGAAGATTTTAGGAAATGAGTTAAAAGTCTACAGTATTTCAATAAACGCGATTTAGTGTTGGCTCCATACAAATCAAGCTTGTGACGTCACTGGCGCTGTATGCAGCGCGATAGAGCGTTTGCGAGACGCAGATCCGCGCATCCGTTGTCATTTTATTAATCGTGTAATTTCGAAAAAAAAAATCGTAGAAGAAAACTAAAAACACCGTTTTTCTTCTTTTAACCTATTCTATCAATTATGGAAGTAAAAAAAGCCATTAACCGTTTATCGAGAGTCATCTTACATTCGAGATTATTAAATAAATAACAGATTTCAGGTATCTCGAATGTGGCTTTAACTCTCACACTAGAATTGCCCCGCTGTGTGATTTTTTACTTTCGAGCTCTCGCTAATCAGTGCCGGCTAAATTATACGTTCGCGTATTGGATTGGTCCGCGGCAGGCGAATGTCAAGTGCACAAAAGTCAAACATCGACACGGGACGGTTTACTATAATAAACTGGTAACAATAACAATACTTGGACTCATTCAATTCAAAATTGTTTTAAAGAGACGCACCGCTCGCCAAAGTGAGTCATAGCCACTCGTGCTAGCCGCTCACTCCATTAGTAATCATATCACAATCACCCCCACAATCTTCTACATAAAGTCGTCAATAGTCAAAGGGCAAACCGCTTTTTGGTGGTGGTCCTTACGCGTCTACGGAACCAATCCTATGTACGCGTAAAGTCCTCACAGACCCACAATTGACTATTGTTAAATCTCCTATTTGTGTTGAAATAAATTGTCATTTGTAAAGCGATCGTAGCCGCCCTTTCCCTTCGCGAGGACTACGATCAGAAAAAATAAACGTCATAAAAAAAACAATAATAATACCTCATTCGCCTTTAATTCGGTGATGGTAAAAGTGGCAGTTCTGAAACATTTGAGTTTATATTATTTTTCGTGTCCACTAACAATAGTCTGTAAGTAACTGCTGCTAACACCATATGAATCTTTGTTGTTCGAAATAAATGAATGAATTGAATTGAATTTTAAAATCAAGTATTACTAATGCGCCACCAAGATTTAACGTGTATATATTATGTAAGTAATTTTCAAAGATTTTTTTGTCAGCTCTTCTAGCCTGAAACACAGGATCTCCTAGTCAGGCAAACGTGTATAAACGTGTAATAAGTAAATTTCACTTTGAAGAAATACTTTATATAAATACTTTTTAAAAACATTGCATTAAGTAGGTACTTAATGCAAGGTATTTAAAAAGAAACTAATATTCAGCTCGGTGCCTACACTTTTCTTTCTCAGTGAACGTACGATAAGCAGTAATAAGCTACTAGTTCACGCTGGTATTTTGTGTGAGTGTGGTACTATCCCGGTCGAGGCGGCCCATTTGTACTGCAGTCAGTAACTGGCTCAGTGTGGCTGTACCGATGTGCCTCGAATTATTATGAAGCAATCATCAGAGCAATACGAAAGTTACAATGATAGGCGCTAAAAATCAAACAATGTAGATCTAGAGTAACCATTAGCGGCCTAACACTATCCCGCATTACCATAGAAACGAGCCCGCTAATGACAAGGCGCGCGCGCAGCGGCGTCGATCTGGATCACGACTCGCGCGCACTGTAATTGCGTTCGGCGTTTTATAATCATAGATTAAAGGGGGGATTGATTGAATATTAAACGCGGTTGTGTTTTGTTTTAGTTTGTAGTTACGTGCGGTTTGGTATGCGGTGGGTTTGACATGTAAATAAAATAAATGAATAAATGCCTTAGGACTATTAACGCCAATTGATCTAGTTCCAAACTAAGCAAAGTTTGTAGTATGGGTACTGGACTATGGATGTACATACCTGTATAAATAAATACATACAAAATTTGCGATTTAGGTACAAGCATTCTTATTTATCATTCATTTATTTGTCCTTTGAGAGAATTGAACTAGTTTTCTCTAGCTTCGTAATCAAGGCCACTAACCACTTGGCTATCAGGTCGTCTATATACAGGCTGAAAAACGACATGAAGGGAAACTCCCATAAATGCTTAAAAAAGCTAATTTTACTTAAAATAAACATTCTTTCATTATTATTTATATGAGTAACTACTTTTACAGAGTTTTGTAACAGTTTACCTACATGAACTAGGAATCATTCATGCATTCATTTTACATATTATACTAATCGATATTATCAATGATAATGAGACAATATATTGTTTGTTTATTTAAATTTTATTGCACATTACAAAAATGAATGTACAAATAGCGCACTTAATGCCGTAAGGCATTATCAACCAGTCTACCATCTGGTTAAACAGATAATAAGTTAGTGCAGGATCGTGAATTCAAAAATAATTATGTATGATAATATTTATTTTATGTTTACTTTCCGTGTATTTAATTTGTCGCACGCACGTGGCAGATCTGATTTGATTTGATTTGGTTAATTTCTCAATTTCAATTACAATATTTTGCGGGTCGCTACCACCATTTTGCTCGCTAATTCTGCTGCTAAGCAGCAGTGCTTGCACTGTTGTGTTCCGGCGTGGAGAGCAAGACAGCCGGTGTAATTACTGGCACAAGAGGTATTCCATCTTAGCCCTCTGGGTTGGCAACGCATCTGCAATTTCTTTGATGTTGCAGATATCTATAGGCGGTGGTGATCACTTACCACCAGGTGACCCACTCGCTTGTTTGCCTTCCTATTTCATTATAAAAAAAACAATATCGATTACATGTCATGTCTAAGATATATGCAGTTACATTGAGATCGTCAGAAAAGATATAATAAATTACGGATTAATACTAACAAGAACATAAAAAATAATATAAAAAAAACGAGTCAGTACCTACCTAGTAAAAGGTAAAATAATAAGCAATATCTGTAAGAGTGTCTCACCACCTCGGTTTGTCCGCAGCTGGCGAGCGGCGGCGGCGGCGGCCGCGGCCTGTTCTGCTACCACTGCCCGCCGAGCCTGCCGCCGCACCAGCACCGGCTGCCAACCCTGGAGTATCCCTTCACCGCCTCTCACCCCTGTACGTATCCGGTTAGCTGCTGCCCAGGGCTGATATACCCTAGAGAGTGATATACGCAGGAGCGATGAGCTCGACGCTGGGGCAACCCCCTGTCTTGCTCTAGCGCGCTTAGTGTTGTAAGAAACTCGAGTCTTAAAGTCTTATTTAATAAAACTTGAGCTATTTTTGAAGACTCGAGTCTTATAAATAATACTTAGAGCTGTCCTTCAGAATTTGGAGTCTTTTGTAAAAAGACTTGAGTCCTGCCAAAAAGAACTTCATGACTGAGTCCTCTAAATCCATAGCTGTAGATTCAAGTAGATAAAATAGCAACTAACAAATTATTGATTTTTTAGGTACGTAACTATTAAATATGGATGACGATACAAAATCACCCAGTATTACCTATTATAATATTTACAATACACCAACTCAAGTTCATGACTCAGACTAGCTCAAACAACTTAAAAGACTCGAAAGGACTCAGAAGACTCAAAGGACTCGGACTCACTGTGACTAACGAGTTCTAGTCTTGAAAATCTACTCAAGTCTCGAAATGAACACTAAAAGACTTGAGTTTTTTACAACACTAAGCGCGCCAGCTCGAGTGAGCGAGACGGGCGATGCCTTGACGTTGAGTCCGACGCTGTTGCAATTAAAGAATAACAAGTGCTGTGCCCCTAATACGTATGACCATATATGTGCGTCCCTTTTTTATGAAACTAGTTTGATAGAGAAGCAGGGAGGGAAAACCAGGGTCGATCATGTTAAGGTCACTGGAATACCTCTTTATCTATTTTTGTAACTGTTAAGCTCTGCTAGTGCCAGTTTTTCAATCCCGGAAAACATCCTCGCTGTCTCCGAGTTTTGTAAGTATGTACTTGTTAACCATCCACCATTTCACGGCTCCTGACCACTTCTGTAGAAATACCTCTTCAGCTATTGCCCGGCCATATCAACCTTGTAGTATCCCTTCCCCGTCTTCCATACTTGTAAGAATTTGTAAAGCTGGTCACCAGCTATCCCACTGCCACCCAGCTCTAATGCCCACCCCTGTAAATATTAATTCAGCTGCTTTGGAGTACCTTCCCCCCTTCCTACCTGCGACTCTTCCTTACCTTAGAATGACAGCCAGCTGTGTCAGCACTGACTGCCCATCCTGACTTTACTCTACAATGTTTGCCTGTTCCAAATACACCAATACAACGCCAAAAACTAATAACGATGAAACACTCTTCCAGCCGAGAGTGAGTACCGCAGTTATACTTCAAATGAGACAGGATGTATGTATATAATTATTTTGTACCTACTTCTCACTCTGGCGCATAAGCGTGTCCCCCTATTGACTCGACGTGCATGCTAGGCCGGGAGCATTCGAAATGATGCGTTACTAAAACAAAGTTAAAATGATTTTTTAGGCTTATTTTTCAGAAACTTTTATGTAATGTATTGCTTTTCAGTTTGGTCGGTTATTTTTTATCAATTTGCAAGTTCATACAAAGTCATTGCAAATAATTTTTGATTTCATTCCAATGGTCTATAACATACAATTTGGTATAAGTACGTAGAACCGATGATACTTGCAATGATAAAGTACTGTCAACAATATTTAATAAAATATTTTAGAAAGATGAACTGACGGAAGTTTTTGTTGTAAAATAATAAATAATAAGATTGTAGGTGTGAACGTTATGAGATATTTTATTGAAGTAAATATGTCAGTCAATCAGCTGTTCGTTCTATATACAAATACAAAATTTAAAATTGACATTGATATAAAACTACAACAGTTTTTACTCAAACTTATTTGCGCTTCACATTCCGTCGAAAGCTCCCGGCCTAGCATAGGTCAGGAGCGTCGATTAGTTCACTTATCGGTCGGCGAAGTTCTAACTAAGTTCAGAAGCCAGCCGGCCTTAATGCCATTATTGTCGACTAAACCTCTTGTCTTGTACCGATTTTACAACTCGATTTTGAACGCTAACTCGATTCCGGTATCGATGGAAGACTAATGAATCTGTATTATTGAGTTTGAGATTCGATTTAAGTTTTAATTTGTTCGAATTTAAAATTTTAAGAGGTTTGTTACAAAAGCTGTGTTGTGTTACCTCGATTATTTACAAAAAGTTATGTGATACTCAAAAATATATTCCTGACACGCTATTATTTATCAGCAGGTGTTTTAAAGTGTAAAATAAATGCGTAAAACATTGTCATAATGATGTATTTAATCAGGAACTAATCACTTTTCATTTTTGCTTAGATAAACAATTAGAGGCCAAATCTACATACATATAAAAACTATAGGTATCAAATGAATGACTGCTAAGAATTCAATTTTGAACTCCACTCAACTTTATTAAAATAGTCACAAAAATAACTGTATGCTACGCTCGCTACGCTACACGAAAGAAAAACATTTTTTTACTCATTTAAAAATTCAAAACACACCACTAAAATACCCAAGGCCGGCTTGCAAGCCACACATAGTAAAAAAAAACAAAAACAGAACGCGAGAATTCCAAATTCAAAAAAATCACTTTCTCAGTTTTTGCCGGTTATCCCTCGTCTCGCGTGCTCAAGGGGTGGTAATGTGCTAATGAATAGCGAAGGCGAGGGGAGAGGCGGGGGGGGGGGGGGAGACGCCGGGGGATGGGCGGGGCTCCCTTGGGATTGGCCGCGCCAGCGTCATCTATTATTCATAAAATAGTTTTTGAGTCGCGCCCGTGTCGTTTTAACCGAGTTACATCCAAACTAACCTAATAAGGATCATGTCACTTTTGATTAGTCCCAAAACGAGCTTTTTTGGCAACGATCAAAGGCCCTTAACAGCGTTAGTCGGCCTTATTTCATTACGGCCGTCGAAAATGACAGGCCGCCCGGCGTAATTGGGAAATTGTTAATTTTTAAAATCTATTAACGAATTGCTAGACTGGTGGGGGGTTAACTTTTTAAAAGCGTAGTGCAAAAAAGCGGCTTAAGCGGATCGCTTGAAAATGCAAAAAGCAATTTGGCGCGCGGCAATCACATCGCGATGAGCTGCTGAAGTGGTTACTTCACTCTTTCCAGCATGCCATAGAGTATACCTTGGTTTTAAACTCTTGACAAAAGACTATGTAGATATACCTTCTTCTAATTGTAATTGTACAGTCAGCATCAAATTGACACGAGCGGCCAAAGTTCCCAATTATAAAACACTGGCTGTGCCCACGACTTCGTCCGCGTGGAATAGTTGTCTTTGGGTAGCATTTTTAATTACCTACATAGGCTAATTATTTTATAAAAAAGACATACGAATGTCATTTATTTATATCGAATTAACAGCCTAAAAAATAAGTTTCAAGCTTCTAGCTCTAATGAAGACGATACTTCCATAAAACTTCTCATCCCCCTTTTTAACCCCTAAAAAGGGTTGCCTTTTTTCGCATTAAAAAGTAGCGTATGTCCTTTTTCAGGCTATAGCCTATCTGTGTACCAAATTTAATTTAAATCGGTTCAGTAGTTTTGGCGTGAAAGCGCGACAGACAGACAGAGTTACTTTCGCATTTATAATGTTAAATTAAGGAAGTAAGGATTAGTAAGGATAACTTTTTTCCCAAACAATAAAGACGAGTTCCATTATGTTTAGCGACTTTGGCCGCTCCTATATCTTGCTAACTGAACATGTTTTCAGGCAGACCCCGAATTAAAGTGCAAGACAACCCCTACAAGCCGTCACCCCTTTCAAATACGAATCTAATCACAAAAGTTAGTCTTCGTCTAAAATAAATCTTTCATCTGACTATCAGGATGGCACTCATACGAAACAGAGATAAAGTGTCATTTTTCAATAGTGATGTATGTATTACCGGGAAGAGACCCCTTACAACGATAAGTTTGCCTTTGTACTACCTAATTTAATTTACTTGTAATGTTGTGTACCGAGTTTAATCCTACTAATATTATAAATGTGTAAGTTTGTATGTTTGGATGTTTTTTACTCAATCACGCTACAAACAAATCAAACAACTGAATGGATTTGGATGAAAGGTGAATGGGCATTTTTGTATGGGCGCTGTCCCAACCCTTGTATACAATAGTGAGTAGTATGGACGTGTAGTACTCGGTGTAAGGATCATCATAGGTTATGTTTCGAAGACCAGGTGTCTGCAGCATTAATCATTGTTTTGTATGAAAAAAAAAAAAAAACACCAAATTAGACCTATGCTCACATTACGTTTTTTACTTCTAGTGGCCTCAGTAATGCGTGGTTAAAATCTTTCGGCTATATCTCGAAAATGATTTTACAGATACTTTTCATACAACTGCTAGTACAAAGTGAGGTATAAAATGGGCTGTAGTTTTTTCCCTGCAAACATCTCGGTTTTGCTGTCATATAAAAAAATTAAGCTCTTATTGAGAGCTTTCTAATAAGATATAGCACAACTGTATACAGCACTTGGGACAATTTGCCCATTCTCCTTTAGCACACAAATAGTTTATAACCTGTATTAACACATAGGAACTTTTTATCCCGTAAAAAATGCATAGTTCCCACGGGATAGCAATAAGTGAGTTATACGCCGCCGTGACGTCATGAGCAGCAAAGCAACTAATTCTCATTAATTTGTCCAGGAAATATTGCAGATTGCATGTTGGGTGCACGTTTGCTTGATTCAATTAAACAAGTCTACGCGGACGAAGTCGCGGGCAAAAGCTAGTGTACAATAAAGTGTTTAATTATCTACTTCAATATTTTTAAAAGTGGCATTAAAATGAGGGCCTTTAAACTGTACAGTTTAGACCACAGATTAAAAAGTTCAGAAACGTAACAGCTATAGCATCCGGTATAACTAAGGATAGTTCTATCTCCCTCACCGCCACCGGATGGAGGCAACTTTTTAATTTCCGCCCGAGGGGATTTTTCTACGTGATGATGCTTCAATTATTAACATTCAATTAATGAAAATATTTATAATCCAAAGTAATCCGCGCTTTTGATATTTAAATTTTCTTTTTCGACTGCGGCTTTTGTTTATCTTTGAAAGGTTTCGGTTTTATTTAAAGGGTTGGTGTTTGGTGTGCAAGACGTATTTTGTGCTGGTAATCTTCAAAGTTTTAAATTAGGAACGTCTGTTTAATCCACTAATATTGATGCTTACCTTAACGTCTATTTGACATGGTATGTGATCCTGTACTTTCGAGTTATTTTATTAATATTATCTTATTTTATTGTTAGGGGTCCTTACGGATACACTTCGACCCAATGGGATTTTTGTGTATTTACCCCTCCTTCGCACTTTTTCCATCTCTTTTTCCACTTCCTCCATAAAGTGGATGATGTGGAGCGGTGGTAGTGCCCTGACTTCTTCTGGTTTGGGGTATCCGTTGCCAAGGAGTTTCATTCTCGTTCTGGCGATGGCATCAGAATCACACACAATGTGATACCTAGCCTGTTCTATTTTCAATTTTTTGTGAAAAAATCTTACTAATGAACGATTGAAGTTTCAGTTACGTCTCTCAACGGTTAGATCTGCCTTTAACATGATAACTATAGTACAAATTCATGGAAATCGGCAATGTAGAGCAATGTAGAGCAGTTATGAAAACAGCATTAAATAATTGCATTATCCGTCCTTTGTAAGACTAGTTAAGTTTGTGTAATTTATTTTAGTGGAAGCGGTGGAGAATGAGTTTTTGTACAAAAAAAATTAAGTTCTTTTTTCATAAATTTATCTTAATTTTTTTTAAGATGTCAAAATTAGAATTTTACTTCTGGCTAAATTCGTCACCGCCGTGGCAAAAGATCCTACGCTAATATCAGACGGACACAGTATCGTTTGTATATTTTGAGGGCCTCCGTAGGAATTAACATTGTGCAAGTTACAGAACAGTCCCCAAAAGGAAATCTTCTTAAACCAATCACTGAGTACACTCTCGAGAGCATTTGGAAGCAATATTGTTCTGTTTCCATACAAAAAATAAATATTCTAAGAAGTTACCAAGAACCTCGCACAGGAAAGTTTCACAATTTGAGAAGCTTCCTTGTTAATAATATTATATTTTTATTTGTTATTTGTTAACGTAAAATTTGGTTTGAAAAAATAGTAACAATAATTTATACTATAAATGTCGACATCAAAATTAATTTTAATCTGTTAATTTATTAATTATAGACATCGATACATTTTCGAATTTGCACATCTCATCCTTCGCAAAATATACCAACGATCGACAAAATGCTGTCTGTCCAGCAGAGTATACTCGAATAAAATCATAAAACAAACTTTCCAGGAAACTAACTTGAGTTTAACAAACTGGAACAAATTACCTTGCTACTCCGCGAAACCAGTGCCGGGCTCGTGCAAAATAGCTGTGTTTCTTCTGTCTGTGTATATTTATTCATGCAAAAACCCACCCCCCTCCGCTTCCATACGAAACAACATATATCACACAGACTCAACTACACACCACCACCACCAAACACTAAAACTACACGATCGACGCGCGTTTCGCCTCAATCTCATCTATTAATTATTTAACTTGAGTTTTCTTTTATTCTTACAACTTCCAAGTTAACATAACCAACTCGTGTCGTCTAAACAGCTAACAACTAAACCCCTTCCACCAAAACTGCATTCTATTTTAAAAGCCTAAGGTCCGCTATCCATTGTGTCTACGTACGCAGTATATGCGATTAATCTATACTGCATTTTATTTTCTAAGCTTAAAGTCCGTTTTCCACTGTGTCGTCGGACGCAGTAAATGAGAGTCGTTACACAGTTGAGGCGCCAATTAGACGCACCGACACCTGACGCTCTCGCTTTGTGTTTAGTGTGCATGTGTGCGTGAGGATAGGTCTAAAGCAGTGGTTCTTAACCTTTTAAAGATGGCGGATTGCCCAAGTTTTGATCCAGCCAAGGACCACCAACCGTTTCTTAGAGATATGAAAAAAATGCCTCTGGGCCATATAGGCTTTTTTACATGTCTGTGTCTACCAGCGCTTCAAAAATGGACGAAGATGTAATGATATGATAATCAATTAAAGTTATTCTATAACATAATGCTCATACATCAAACTAATTGCGGACCACTTCTGATGCTTTCACGGATCAACAGTACATAGATTGCGGACCATAGGTTAAGAACCACTGGTCTAAAGTGTTGCCATGTATTAATAAAAATATTCCAAAACATAGTTATGCCATGTATTAGAAACAAAGCAAAATGGCCAACAAACTGCCAATTTTAAGTATTTTTAAGGGTTTTATTCAATAATTTTCTAACACATCCTATGTCTATTTGTTAATACATCCATTATTTACCAAAGTTATTTTACGATAGATTACCTACAATAAGGTTTTTTTAAAGCAATCCATAAATAATAAAAAAAATTCAGCGTAAATGAAAATATATTTAAAATCAAAGAGAAAATCTAAATTCTAATACCTACTTTTCCAGTATATCTACAATTTGGTACGGTAAACTGTTATCAACAGTCGAATTGCAATGCAATTATTAAACGCTAAAAGTATCACTTTAAAAATTCATCATTAATGGACTCATAAAATTAAACGTGGACGTTTTAAAATGCTAATTGGATATCCCGTCAATAAATTTTAATTCTCGTCGAATTCGTACATTATATTAATATCGAATCATTCGCGTGCGGTTCACGGTTAATAAAAATGTATCGATTATCGGTTTTTATAACAAACTAGCAACATGCCCCGGTTTCGCTTGGGTACAATTAGGATGTAATGTACATAAAAAATCTGTAAAAAAATCTAAATGACAGTGGAAACTGTATTAAAATCCGTTGCGCGGTTCTGAAGGAGTAAGCAGCCGACGATATGAGAACGAACAGTAACGGATCCTGACTTTGTTTTATTCTATGTAAAGATGAAGAAAAGGTACATAGTATAGATATATAGTATGCTGTAGTATAATATAACTTAGAGACGAGAGATATGAAATATGACTTAGAGACCTTCAAGAAACTATTCGAGCCTAGTCCTTTCTTAGGGGACGGCAACGCGGCGATTCTTCCGTTATTGCGAGTGTCTATATATGGTTGACGATGATTTTTTACCACCATGCGATACGGATCACGTGTTTCTCGTTTATTACAAAAAGTTTGTATTTTAATGCTTTTTTGGTTCTTTTTTAGATTGAATTGACGCACAAAAACATAACTGGCGTGAGTCAATTTGTATGCACCGTACGTGGCGTAGCCTGCGCCGCTGCATGGTTTCGTCCTTATTGCGACAAAAATTAGACTTCAGTGGACCTAGCACGAATCTTCTCGATACGCGTTAACTCGCTACATAACTCAGTGTGTCTCTTTCCCACTAGGCTAGTTAGAACGAGACACACTAAGTTACGTAGCGAGTTAACGCGTATCAAGAAGATTCGTGCTAGGTGCGCAGTTTTTGTTGAGAAAGAGAATTTCGTAGCTCGTAGCGCTCTCTACGGGTTTTCGTAGACTCTATTTATCATGGTTACGAGAATCGTAACGGTAATGATGGTTAGTAACTGTTAACCACAATGGCGTCGCATTTAAGTAAAATGCCTGCTTGGACAACTTAACGTAATATTAAAGGTAATATACCTAAGTACCGGTTGACTTGAGAACCCCCTCTGATTTTTTTATCGTCAGCTTAAATACAATTGTCTGCCTGAGTGGTGATCGTCAATCATGTATTGTGTTAATTTATAAACGTTATAATTATTACTGTTGTGTCTTTTTATAAAACGACCAGGCCCCCTCCCCCGATCCTACCCCCACCAAGGTGATAGGCGACATGTGACAACTACAATTCGGTAGGTATACATGGCCAACTCAAAGAGCTTTTATATATCTAGGCATTAAAATAATGGTACCAATATTGTCGTTGTGATCTGGCTTATCTTAGTTTAGTGGAATAGGGACCTCACCAAAGTCAATCTGTAAATTTTCACTTTTTGTGAGTATATTTTTAAATATATTTGATTTTCCAGATGGAAACAAACACGCTACTTTTCTTCTCAATCAAAGAAAGCAGTATAAAATACTGCCACCCGTAGACATTGAACCAATGCGTGTAGTCGACCAAGAAATTACTTGACCACTTTTCGACCGTATTATCAAGGGATAAGGTTCAAAAGTAGCAGTCTTATTTTTAATAGCTTCTGTCCCCGCCTTAAATAACAGCACACTTAATATATCGAGTCAATTAAGCAACAAAAACTCAACTTTGGCCACCCTAGGGTGTCCCCACTTCATTAATCGGCGGGACTGCTGGGGCGGGGTAATGGTGCGCGTATCCGGCCTTTTCAGATCGTCGGGTCACTCTAGCGTTTGCTATTGAGAATTTAGGGACATTTGTGTTTATGGTAATAGTTGGTAATAGACTTGAGTTTTTGTGGGGGAGTCTGCACTTACAAAAGTATCAGTAAAATGCTTTTTGTGGGAATGTATTTTTTAAAATGGAAAATGAAGGCAAACTACCTGTGCCCATGTAGAGAAAGCAGTGCACCTAGCACGAATTTTCTCTATACGCGTTAACTCGCTACGGAGCGCAGTGTGTCTGTCTCCTACTAGGCTAGTTAGAACGAGACGCACTGAGTTACGTAGCGAGTTAACGCGTGTCGAGAAGAACTGTACTAGGTGCACAGAGATCTAACGGTGGTTTCTAGGTTATATGTTTTTTTTTATACAACATAGGAAGGCAAACAAACAAGTGGGTCACCTGATGGTAAGTGATCACCACCGCCTATAGACACCTGCAACAACAAAGAGAGTGCAGATGCGTTGCCAACCCAGAGGGCTAAGATGGAATACCTCTTGTGCCAGTAATTACACCGGCTGTCTTGCTCTCCACGCCGGAACACAACAGTGCAAGCACTGCTGCTTAGCGGCAGGATTAGCGACCAAGATGGTGGTAGCGATCCGGACGGACCTTGCACAAGGTCCTACCACCTGCAAAATGTATTCATGACATTTATGTAGATATTTTAAGGTTAGAATTTTGTTTACATAACAAGACAAGTATGGATGAACAGACTAGCTGCTGCAGAGAGAGACAGAGAGATACCATTGTCCTTGTTGCAGACACGAGCTACTCGTACCACCCGGCGATACACGATGACACGTTCGTACGGAGGAAGCAGCGGCGTAATCGCACCACTTTCACGCTTCAACAGGTATTTTTGACTAGATTTTATTTAGCTTCATTTATATTAACTGAGTAATCCCCTTATTCATATAAAAGTTCCTCTTCTAACTAACCTGGCCCCCAATTCTGGCGTTCATCGAGATTCATCTCGCATTCGAGATGTGTTAAAAATGTCAGATTTTGAAGGGATCTGCCATTTTTTTTTTGGCATATGTCAAGTGTGATTTCATATCTACTGACGCCAGAATTGCCCCGCTGATTTATGTATTTTTATTTGAAGGCAAACGTCACAATGACATAAAAACGACGCATGTGTCGTTATTAAAAAAGTAACGTGTCTGTATAGTCAGACCTTTATCAGCCCTTAATGGGCAAATCAAATAAAGAAAAAAGTATTGGATCGGTTGCCAGTTATAGCCAAATACCCAAATAGGTTTTGCTTTCTTAGCCATTGTTAATATAAAACTATTTAGCAACTTACAATTTAACTTTTTGATGTACTCCACCTTACATATTTTCTTTGTTGTTTTTTCTTCAGTTGGAGGAGCTGGAAACGGCGTTCGCGCAGACGCACTACCCGGACGTGTTCACGCGGGAAGACCTTGCGCTTAAAATTAACCTTACTGAAGCCAGGGTGCAGGTCAGTGGCTAGCTTAAGCTTAAAGTCAAAGTTAAAAGTCAAAGTCAAAGTTAAACGTCAAAGTCAAAATCAAAGTCAAAGTTAAACGTCAAAGTCAAAATCAAAAGTCAAAGTCAAAATATTTTTATTCAGATTAGGTTTACAGCTTACAGGAAGCACTTATGAATGTCATAAAATATACCACCGCTTATATGTCGGTTTATAGAGTTGGTAAGGGTGCAGGTTTCAGCGGGCTCCAATGTTCAATAATATCTAGATTCCTTCTTGTTGTTTATTGTAGCTAAACAATTGAGTTAACGTACAATACAATAAACTGTGATAATATAAAAACGGTCTCCGCCGTGAGTACAACAATCTTAAAACACAACACAGATAATCTCATCCTACTCCCTCTCTAGTGTTGCCGTCTTCATGTTCTATTCGGATGCGTGCTAATTCGCCTCAGCTTATACAGTGGCTTCAGCGCAGCAGCAGAGCTGCACTAGCAGACGTCTTCAAATTGCTGTGCCATATTATTGTTGGTTTTTTTTCGCTTATGGCTCACTCTGTCTCTTCTGTAATGCAGCTCGCATGTGTAAATGGTCCTTTACAGGCGTGGAGACGCGTCGTCAGAGTGTGGGACCGCCCGTATTTTCTATACTTACTTCAGAATCTGTTTATCACCATCCCGCCGGAAATATTCATAAAGTGTTCTATGTGTTAATTCAGGGTATAAGCTTTTTTCGTTCCTTTCACCCAAATTCGTCCAGTTGTTTTAACGTCATGAAGTAACAAAATTTCATTTTAACAATCAAGCTTTCCGCTTTATAAAGTTAGTGTGAAGTGTGATTAGTGAGATGGTCACTCAAGGCATCTCTATTATACTTTACATTTTTATGTTGGTAGAGCCATTCTGTAGCTGGCTGGTTTCGTGTTGGCATTACGGATCGTACGGACCCAGAAGCCAATAAGGGATCACCTCTTTTTTCTTAATGTCTTTAGATTCAAAGACAACGTCTCTCTTGAGGTTGCTCATTTTCATTGGTGGCGGTGAATAATGGGAATTTCCCCGCATATTCGTTTATGTGCATTCTCCATTATTTTTCGTTGCTCATTACCGTTGGACTTCAGGAGAGACAGAAGCTGTACTCGGAGTTGATACTAGTTTTAGTAGAAATTGATGCTAAACGTTAGGCATTTCGTCAATTATTTAGGAACGGCAATGAGCAACGAGGAAAACGCTGGATAATTACTGTTTAATACTGTTATGTGTCAATAAGATCAGACTAGGTAGAAAAATATGCACGTACTCCTATTTAGCGACCATCGCAAGTGGTGTAAGCAGCTTTAGCAGTTCAAGAAAACCCTCCAATCCTCTTAATCCTGTTGTTCGCTAATCCTGACGCTAAGCAGCAGTGCTTGCACTGTTGTGTTCCGGCGTGGAGAGTAAGACAGCCGGTGCAATTACTGGCACAAGGGGTTTTCCATCTTAGCTCTCTGGGTTGGCAACGCATCTGCAATCACTTTGGTGTTGCGGGTGTCTGTAGGCGGTGGTGATCACTTACCATCAGGTGACCCACTTGCTTGTTTGCCTTCCTATTTAATAAAAAAAAACTTTCCTACGCATCCGTTTAAACTCAGCGATAATAAAACATTACACCTCATTACTTATTGTATACAAAATTGCTCATGCAAGTTTAAGCGACGTGCACACTGGCCGTAAAGGCAAGATTTACGAGCTCGACGCCGGATCGCGTTAGACGGCGCGGGATGTAAATTGACGAGTTTATTGCGATGGGGATGATTTTTGTACATGTGTACTTGCCTTTATAGAGTTGAGAGGGCATGTCGTGCCCCCGTCCAAGGTTGTATGCAATAAGTACATCAATCAAAGCATAAGTTGGAGAAAACATACATACATACAGTCGAGGAAATTGAAACACTTACCACCGTAGAACCTAGTCGAAGAGACATACGCATGACATTTGTATGACATAGCCTGGCGTTTAACGCGTCGCGTCATTGCGATAGAGTTCTAAGGTGGTACGTGAATATATTTCTCCTACTGTAAATCTTGAGTAATTCACGGGATTAATTTTTATGGTCATTGTAAGTGAAGCTAGAATCATAAACGGTGGTTTCAAACCCGTATTAAAAAGGTGTCATTCATATTCATAAAGTTAATTAATTGATAATAATAGGTCAGGCATCATTTTAATTTTTGGGTGTATTTATTCAAAAACAAACATTTATTTCAGATTATTGATCCATATTGGGTTAGTAACAAACGTCTTATGAGCTAGTGTTAGTATTATTATAAAAATCACAATTAAAGCACCGTATGGAGCTGTTTATTGATACGCCTTGTTTGAAGATATTATTTTTCGATTCAGTGACTTCCAAGACTTCAAGTCATCACATCAATTAATCGTCAGTATAAACGTCAATTTGACTTATTTTATTCAGGCAAAAATGTTATTTAAAAGTAAACTCAATATAGTAGAAAAATAAACTAAGAAATAACACTTGCCGCCTTACGCGTCCCTGGCGCATCCGAAACAAATATATTCCGCATGGCTCCAAATCGACCCCACATGTCGCTCGAAAAACATCTAGGTAAATTACATCATTTGCATGCAATATTTGAGCACACGCCGCGCATCGCGACTCGGTTTTAGGCAAATTGCTGCGAGCAACCGAGCGTGTTTTATTTATGCCCAAATAAAAATTGCCCAATTCCGTCGGCTGGGCACGAAACTGGCACAATTTAGTGGCGCGCTGTCGCTTCAGGCCTACGTGAATGGGTTTTATGGGCTAAACGGGAGTTCGGAAATCGGGGCAAAGTGTTTGGTTAACCCTTAATGGCGGGAGGGATGATTTCGGAAAGTAATTTTCGCGGTTGTTATTTTTTGTGGTGGGTTTATGTGCGATATACTTATCGGAGGGTAATGCGATGTTACTCGCACATAAAGCCATAAAATAAGCTAAAGGTTAGGTACTACTTGGTTTGCTTTGCAAGAAACTTATTTACACTCGCATTCTGAACTGATGCCGCATTTGAGGGCACGAAGATGTTAATATATATCTCTTTCTTAAAAATTCTGTTGACAAATTGTCACCGATAATAACAGAGGTTAAAAAGTTGGTAGACTCAATGATGTTTTACACATAGATACATAAATAACACACTACAATTGATGGGTTGCATTTTTGTGTACATTTGTTCTCATTACAAAATCTCATGTTTAGTTGATCTAATCACCTAACGACTGAATATTAATTCTCAATTATTGTTGTAATTCTTTAAAAATACACTTGAGAACGATAGTTAAGCGAGCGTTTACTATAAAACAAGTCTTAATTGTCGATTTAGCATGTCATCAAATATTGAAGTGCCGCAGACACAATACGCAGTAATACGTTTGTTTTTCTATTTGACTTCGAAAACAATTACACTGTCATCAAAATAGATACTAACTATATTACATACACTAAATTACAAAACTGTATTTGACATGTTTTGTAATGTAATCATTTACTTACTATGGCATTCAATTAACCTAACAAGACCATTGTCATTCTTTCTTCTCAATTTGAAAAAGCAAAAATTGAGTCATGCTATACACGAACTTCCCGTTTTTATCACATTTCGGTTCGCTAACTTGCCTCATCGGACTCTAATTTAACAGCCTGTCAAAACTTAAACTCACTAGTAATAAGTCCAAAACTAAACTAGTTCACTTTCGCCGCAAATTGACAATCCTGACAGGCGATCGGGCACGTAAGACTCCAATTTCGTGCATCCGTCGATCCCGCAGCTCCACTTCCATTAGTTAACTAGCATTGTCAAAAGCCACTCTAGTTGGCAAAACCACCAAAACAGCTGAGAATTGAACGTGCACACGTCCAATGGTATTAGGACCTTGAGGTGGTTTGGACCGTGTGATATAAGAGGTCGGATTAGGCTGGTGGTCTCTAACGCGTTTAAGTCGTTCATCTCCGAATGGTATTACGGTATGGCTACCCCTCGGTCCGCCCCTTTCGCACCTTTCCAAACGTGTTACCGGGATTAAGGGGTGTCGCTGAATGATTTGTGGCTTAGGCAGACTTAGGATGTTTATGGCTGCGCGAGGAATATTGACAGAAGGCCGCCAATTCATGTTTTAGGTATATTAGCCGCTTTGTAGGTATTTAATTCAAAAAATAATATTCGATATAACAAATTATTACTAAGAATACAATTATCAGATGTCAAATTTAGTTCATAAATATTATTACATATAAATAGCGGAATTTATGTCTTCTATAAGCTGTCAGAATTAAACCGTCAAGACAGCAATTTATAAATAGTTAAAGGGGCGTGAAAGATGAATTGTAAAATAGCATGACAACTGGAATGCTATACTAAACTTGGTTTATTGTAAAATGTATGCAAAGGGTAATCTAATATCCCAAAGATAAAAAGAGAGATTAGATTTGATTTCTAAGAGACAAATATAAAGCTCAGCTTGTTCTGTGTTCTCTATGCTGTGCTTTATTCTCAGGCTATATTGAGAATTAACCGAATCGCCAATTGAACACCAACCCAGCGTGTGACCTAAGTGAAAATATTTTATATTTTCATACGTTAGTTATTAGTTGGCGTTAATGAGGCCTCCCATTTGACGGATACTTACATGATAATAATGACGCCGAAGCCTGCGTGTAACAATAGTTGAGAACCCTAAAAGAGCTTGGTAATATAATTGAGCCGGCTTTCAATTTGATTCGCATCCTCGTCCAGCGGGAGTGTCGGTGATAATTCGCCCGAAAAATATAAAAAGGAAGCTTTGGGAGCAGCTGTCAGAGATATTGGATTACCGCGAGGCACGAATGCCGCGGCCCCGCGCGGAGCATACCTTTCTAGTGGATTTTGACCGAATCGAATTTGGAGTGATGGTGCGACAGATTGATATGGCGCATTGCGATAGATAACATTCGTATACAGTTTAAATAATTTAATAGAATGATTAAAATTAATTCAATAACATTAACACTAAAACTACAGTGTCTAACACGGGTCCACTTCGGACCGCACTTGACAGCAGCGTTTACCGCGCATTTTATCACGGAGCTGTCATAATGACGTCCCGCTTCACTGCTTAATGTTTGCTTATAAACATTGTAATTTACGAATACGAATATTTTAATTAATGAGTGGCATTGTTAAATTATAAAAAAAATATATCAATGCCCTAAAAAAAAATACATAGATTACCAAACATATCCCGTGTAATAAATAAAATAACTATCAGAAAACAACAACTAAAATGAAATCAATCTCCATTAACATAATAAGTAATAAAATAATAAAATCTACAAGGCAAAGTTTGTTAATTTTTAGTGTGTTATTAATAGTTTTTTGGATTTGGGGTACCGAACGCCAAAAACTCGGTGTACCTATTATACAAGATTTATATTATGACGTTAAAAGGCTTTATATTATAAATTATAATGCACTAGCTACTAAAGTGGATAATTTATACTATTAAAGTGACGTGATTTTTTTCATTTTATCTGCCAATACAGTCCTTTAGAAACATCAAAACAACACTCTTCAATTATCACAAACAAAAAAACATTAAAACGAAAAATCTAATTCAGCGCGACTTTGATATAGGGCCCTCGAGCCGCGCTAAAACAATGGACTTGTCTCGACATCTCCAAACAAGGCATTACAGGCACAATAGCACTTGTGACATCCTTATATCGACCAACATAAGACGGAACCCCAACAATCCAAAATAACCTCTATCACCTTGTTCTAACGCAACTAGACAAATGACTTTACAAGTTGGTCGTGCGATAGACGCTCGGTGCCCATGGCTCCTTGGATACCCGCCTGTCGTACGAATGAAGAACCCTTGGCACTTTGGGAATAAAGCGCTATTCAATTGACAGCGGAAGAAGGTTTTAACTACGTTATATTTTGAACTCTTTCTCTTTGATCATGCGGTTCAATTTTGAATTAAGCGACCTTGGTAGTTTAGGCCTTTTTCTTCAATAATTTTAATAGGGTTGTACAGTATTGTAGAATTTGTGACGCTTTCGAAATAATTGCTTGTTGAAATGTTATAGTGCGAAGTGTTTGCGCTGTTGAAGTGTATTGTGATTTTATAAGAGCTGTTAATAAGCTTTGTTTTAATTACTGTGCACCTACTTGGTTTCATAAGAGTTTGGAGCATAAATGTGGTTTATAATTATTAATTATTTGTAAAATGCATATTTTTAATGTAGAGCACAAACTATATTTGTCGTAAAAAATTTACTTCAATAAAATTCTGAAAATCATATAGAGCAAAAACTGTACCCAAAACAAGCTTTGCTTATTTTCAGACTAGGTCAATTGGGAAGTTTGTATTTTTAAATATTTTTATCGGTTTGCCCGTGAACATGAGACCTGAAAAAGGCTTGAAACGTTGGCAATTAGTTTCATTACAAAATATGCGATATAAACCGTTTATTGTTTTATTTCAATGACTACAGACACGGAAATGTAAGAAAGCTTTTTAAATTTTGACAATGTCAGTTTAAAAGTACCTATAACTATAACCTACTTGTAACAGTTAAAATAAAAAATTACAAAGGCGTACCTTTTAAGAGATCTGTAAGTTTAAGCCATTGACATGACATTAAAGTCAAGACAAAGACAATAAAAAAGAAAAATACTTCACATACTAATAATTAGTCTTACATTTACATTATACGCCATCTGAACCCCAAAAAACCTATCACCATTAAACAACGATACGCTATCACATTTCAATTTGTAGCGAGGCCGCTAATTCTGCCCCTCCCTAGGGGTAACCCTAGCGCCGTGCGACACTCGCTGATGACGCGACCCCATCAAACCCCAGTGACTTTGAATAGGCCCCACAAACTAGTGGTAGAGCCGCGCTGTAGCCAGTTGCTGGTTGTTGTAAGAATGGGCTAGCTTGGCTGGGGTAGTACCACACTCTCACAGAGTAATGGTAGTAGTAACTTGCTACTGTGCCTTTTATGTTGAGTGACAGATACGAGAGGGGCGGGGCACCTAAAGACGGTCAACGGATCAGCGATTCTCTTGGTATCGCTGGTTCCTATCAGGTGACCCTCGCGTTCATCTACACTAGTCTACATCTACACTAATATAATAAAGAGGTAAACTTTGTTTGTTTGTATGTAGGGGGTAATCTCTGGATCTACTCAACCGATTCGAAAAAAAATTTCACTAATAGGAAGCTACATTATCCCTAACGGACATAGGCTACTAATTCCACGCGAACGAAGTCGCGCGCGTCGGCTAGTATTCTATAAACAAGTTGACCATTACTAATGGAACACAGACTGTTGTTTTTTTTTTTTGTTCAGTAAGTTTATTATATTATTAACACGTTCACTGCGAGATTGATTACCGTGATTATTTTTCTGGTGCGTTAATAGGTTGAAACAACCCCTACCGTATTTTAACTTTAGTGCATCTGTAGGTCCACTCCCGTAGCCCGCCTTTAAGTCTCTTCCACCCCCTGTGCCCCGCAAGCCGGCTACTTTTTTAATTTTTAGGTCCGAGCAAAAATTGTATACAATTGAAAAAATCATCAAATGTCATCGCAATGGTTAAAAAACTAGTCTCAATTTCCTAATCGCAAAGATGTTAAGAATCAAAATAAAATATTATAGCTTTTGCCCGCGACTTCGTCCGCGTAGACTTGTTTAATTGAATCAACCAAACGTGCACCCAACATGCAATCTGCAATATTTCCTGGACAAATTATTGAGAATTAGTTGCTCTGCTGCTCTGAGTCACGGCGGCGTATAACTCACTTATCGCTATCCCGTAGGAACTATGCATTGTTACGGGATAAAAAGTATCCTATGGGTTAATCCAGGTAATAAACTATTTGTGTGCCAAATTTCATCCAAATCCATTCAGTTGTTTTAGCGTGATTGAGCAACAAACATACAAACTTTCACATTTATAATATTAGTAGGATTAGTAGGATAGTAGGATGCACCTCTACAGAAATCTTAAATATACCCAATTATTCCCAAACTTCAATCTTTTATTGCATTGTTGTCATACAATCAATTAGGCGCGTCGCTAAGAGGTGTTCCACGCGGTTAGGTTTGAACGCGCAAACGCGCATGATTGACAGGCCGCGGGAACCGAGTGACAAACCTGGGGTTGGGGTGTCACACACGTTTTTAACCCCTACTGAAACAGAGGGGGTTAAGCAGCCTTTGACTATCTGTATAAGTAAGTCTATAAAGATGAAATATTGCTTATTTTGCTTTAAACTAATTCTAAAAATCACTGTGATGATCGTTGCGCTCTTATTGGCCTAGCTAAGGTCAGTCAAGACACTTAAAGTTGGACAAACTACATATGTACTATTATAAATCGACGATCAATATTTATTGGTATCACATGGTTAACCTTAGTTGTTTTATGGAAATAAATTTTAACATGTAACAAGAAATTCCATAGCTAATTAATATAGTTTTGGGTCAAGTGCGTTATTTCGAAATAACATACACATCATCGGTGGCTCGCCCGTCAATTGTGTATTTGAAATAGACATATTTCGACATTTTACATGTCTATATCCCCCATTTTATACTATAATTAAAATTTTAACCTACCCTACTTAAATGCGTCTTCCTTCACCTAACCCGTACCTAATCCTAGACTTAAGGAAACCTATTTGCTGTCTCGCGCCGTCTCATGCCCCGTGAGACGGCGGTCTGAATAATCCGAAAGATAATTTGCCAAAACAGGTTAGACGCGATACATCTTCCATTTTACGAGAATTACACCACTCAGCGTGGAATCTAATTATTCGACGTTCGGATGTGAGAAGCGCGGAAAGATAAGGGAGTGTTTAGCCCGTGTTTAGACAAATAAGACTGGACAAGGTTTGAGGCCAAGGTTTCTTCATTTTGAGGCTGAAACGGAATCTACACTTTTTCACTAATCTACATCTACACTAATGTAATAAAACGTAACCCTAACATGACCGGCAAGTTTAGTTTATCTGAGATTATCTCTATGGGCGTCCCTTTCTTATGACACTAGTTTGAGAGAGACGCAGGGGGATAAATCGTTAAATTAAACCTTGGCTGGTCATATTAACGCCACTGTGGTATATGCCGGTTATGTGCCTTAAAAGTTCTTGCTCGCAACCATACAGCAAGTAAAACCAATTTCAAGAGTTCTTTTAAGTACTTCATAACAGCGATTCGAGTGCCATTGACTAAACATTTCGAGTATTGAATTTAATGAGGTTGTTTTATGTTGTACTCTTTATATTAATAATATATTTATTCTTCTCATGTTCACGTGTCCATCTTTGTGGTCGAAGACTACCAAAGCATACCACATCCAAAACCACAAGCAGTTCGTCGTCGTTCGCTAAGAAAGCTCTTCGGGTCTTAGCGGGGATAACCGAGGATTTACCGGCTCCCAGGAGCCAAGGGGGAGGGGGGGGGAGCTCCTAATCATGTGATGAAAAACTTACCGCTACAAGTTCGAGTTAATATCGTGAGGGATTTTTGGATTGGTTCAGAGCGTTGGCTTGCTGGTGATTAAATTCGCTAATGAGGTTAGCTCTTGAAGTTGCTCATAATTGTGCTTATAGTTCTGCAATCGTATTTCAGCGAATTGTAGGGCTTGATGGCGATTTTTTTTTTAAGATCCAGTGAGGTCATCGAAAGCTTAGATACATGTTCTATTAAATTAATGCACAAGTTTTTTGATTATTACTACTATTTTTTATTTAAATTTAAATGCAACAAGCGAAACAGTATACTATAAATAAACGTTCTTAAGCTTGTGAAGAGATATTGTTTTAGTTCTTTCTAATTAAAATAAGTAAAGATTGCAGTTCTTCCCCTCCATATCCCTTAGATACCTACCTAATCAATTTTATCAAATTGTTGTTTGTTTGTATAAATACCTAGTACCTAAACACTTTTATAGTGAATGACATAAAATGTTTCTAAAACACTTAAAGTACGAAAAAGCGAAAATTTAAATTCCTACCAACATAGGTATTCATTCCATATAAAAAACCAAGCAACCGCCCATCAAAATAATTCCCACAATCTTCCTCACGTGTCGCATCAACCAAAGCTGACGTATGCAATTTCGTACATTAACCAACCTACCACTTAGATTGCCAACACACCCCGCGCACACACAACCCAGACTCCGATAGGAGCCACCGGGACCCCTGGAAACATTTTACTTAAAGAGTTTTCCCCGTTTTCTCAGAATTTTCCACAGTCATTAACTCCTAACTTTGACTCGTATGAAGTGTTTTAAAACATTACCGTGCGCTGACATAATTAAGCAGGTTGCAACTTTTAAGTAGGTGAGTGCTGAGACTTAACGGTTCTAATGTGTGTTTAGAAGTCGTTTTGAATTCGTTTTGGACGGTTAATAATGTTGCGCGAAATGCTGTGCTTTTAAGATGTGAGAAGTGACTTTTTCTTCGCGTTTACGTATGCTTCGTCGTTAAAGATGTTTCGAGATATATTTGAACAAACCGAATTTGTTACCTATTGAGGAGAGCTGGTTTAGTTTATAATTACAAAAATATAAATTATCTATGTTCGATGCAGTTCGACGACGGGGTTTACAAAGTTTAATTGCTTCTGGAAAGAGACACGTCAAAAAGTCAAACGTCAAATTTCGTCATTCATATGGAAATAATCCAACACATTATCAGATCAGATCAACGCACATTATATTAGCGTTTTGAAGTTTACCCTTGGATTTTCTAACCAGCTAAATAGTTGACTAATTGTCCTAACCAAAAAACTATAATTAACTCCTGATTATTTTTAAACAAATTCTTAGTCAAAATTAAATTAAATAGTTATTTATTTCAGAAACAGTTTAATATACGGCTAGTAACATTCAACTTCGTTACGATATTAGTGAATGATTTAATAAAATAAAATAGAATAAAACTAAATGTAATGAATTTCAACGAAAGAAATCGCATCACTTAAAAAAAACATATTACAATGATTTAAAAAAATTGTTTCCAGTGACTAATCCCACTATGTATGAAATAATCGGGCAGTCGGGCTGGCTTGCTATCTTCTTCTCTTATCTTCATTATTCTTATTTCAGTTTTCCGAGATACAAATGGTTAAAAAACAAATTTACGAAACCTTCCATTAAAAAATCAGCATTCAAATCTGTGTATCCGTTCGTGAGCTATAGTGCTTCCGATAAACAAGCACACTCAGACACGGAGCCAAAGAGACTCAAAGAGTTTAAACTTTACAAAACCCAGCCATCTATTTGCGTCAGGCTAAACATAAGCACGGACTTCAATCAACAAAGACGCTCTATTTTATTCTCAAAACCTCTACGACCCTTAAACAGCACTGTAACAGCTTTTATTCCCTTTTATAACAACCGCCGCACAAAAGAACCGATTACAGACCACCCGCTAAAGAGCCTTTACTCACTTCACACTGCACTAAACAATACATTTGTTATTATTTAACCCGAACAGTAACTAAATGCAAACAAACGAACAGAACGGTAGGCAATTACGGGACCCCTGCAGTGTGCGACACCCCTTACTCAAGCGACCAACACAACCAACACACTTTGACCCTCCGTCATCATGAAGCCAATGTGGTTTCATATTAAATGATCCCAATGAGAGACCCGAGTCAGGTCTACATAAATTGGTTACGTGAGTTAAAAACGAAAAGGTTGCAAGTCGACATGTGTTTTTGATAGATTACAACCTTGTGAATTTTGGAGTGAATTAGGCGGTGTTTAGTGCGTGGATGTAGTAAGAGTGATTGTGTGGACGTTTAGTGGGTGAAGTTTATTTGTTGTTTAAATTACCGTTGGTGATGGAACGATATTCACTTTAGCCAGGTTTTAGCTACAGTTGGGGATGAATACATCAATAAAAATAAATAATTGAAAAGAGAAAAACCAGCTCTATAATCCGAAAAACTAACACCCTAAAAGCCTTTGAATTCTATATATGTCTTAAATGTTACAAGGTATTGACTAGTTAAAGACACCTCACACGTTAAAATCCATCAAGCCGTTTAGACTATTCTGTCAGTGTCAAAGAAATATAAACAAACATACGCTCGAAAACAAAAATCTCTCAAAAGCATACACAGATTCTTCTTTCATCCAAAAATACCAAAAACAAACTAATTTATTTGCAACATCGATAATAGCTCATTTATTATAACAGAACATTATCCAGCCTTAATAGCAATAAAGAAAAAAAATCATCACACGTCGCAGGGCATAGGGGAGCCAGGGTTGGCGCTGAAATATTAATTCTACCCTAAGTACGATAAAAACTATTAGGACGGCCTGGCAGGATTATGGCCGGATTATTATTTTAACGAAATTAGCTTACGATAGCCGAGGGAGCGGAGGGACACAGAATAGACTGAGAGGAGAGAGTTCTGTTTGAAGAAAGAACTCTTTTACAGTTAGTGCCCTGGGCGGCGGTGATTAGGTACAACACGTCAGGTGACTCTTCTGCTCGTTTGCCACATCTTACATGAAAAAAAACTTGTATTATTAACAAACTAGTATTATTACTTGTACTAGTATTAGTATTAGTAGTTTGTTGTACTAGTATTGTAACTTGTATTATTGTTTGAACAACATACATTTCATTGAGCCATATTAAACATAAATTTAAAAGAAATAGCTTTGCCGACAAATTAATGTCTTTGTAGAGAGAGAGAGTCATTTCAATGAAATCAATTAGAAGTTTTCGTTTCTTTATGACAAAGAGGACGGGGATTGTTAAAACATATGTAAAATTATAAAAATACAATGATAAAATGTAAAGAATTTCTTTCCAAAATGAGACTCAGTACCCCCCCCCCCCCCACAGGTTGGTAAGCTACGTAAGTTTTTTTCACAAAGCGCATACGTTTGGTACGTTTAATACTAGGTACCTTACCAACTAAAATAAGATCACGGACGACATAACAAAAACCAACCGCTATTTTTAAAGTGTCTATACTTAAATGCCGATTTTTATGGTATGAAATAAAATCGATATGTATTTTGTTAACTTTCGAGTTACATCCCTAATAAAGCCGAGTATATTATACCTACTTGCGCATCTGCGTCGCCGCATCACAGCGAGATTTCATAGCACTCACCCACTAGAGGGCTTATTAAAAGTAAATTGCGAAAATTGCAGTGCAAATGTGCCCCCGCGCTGTTCGGCTAACCGGCTTACGGTTGCCAGCATTACTTGACCCCCGTTACTGAACTGTTGAATCCTAATCGAAGCTCTGCACTAATTGGTATTTTACCCACCATAACCAGCCACTGAGCTCTCCCGCGCTGCCCTCCAAAGTTAATCACAGCTCTTTTTAACTGGTCTGGAAGTTTCGCACCCCTGTACTTCAGGGGTATATCAAAATGATATTTAATCTTTGAGTTATAACAAGCGAAGATGGGGTGTCCGCTGTTATGGCGTTTGTAGTGCTTTTGTGATATTTATGGGTCAAGATGAGGATAAGCCTTGGATTTGACTTGTAATGTGGTTTGAGAGAATCATTTATCATTATTGATTACTTATAGGGAATCGCCGTTACGCAGTGAAAGTGTTTAGGCAGCTTATACCCCCTTATACTTGTGCACTTTTGTCAAAAACATGCCAGTATTATATTTAAGAGTTGGGCTTTATGCTCTGTTCTTGGATTCCAATGTTACACGAAATGGAGCACGAGTTATATAGTACTAGCCGACACCCGCGAGTTCGTTCGCATTATAGCTTATTATGTCCGTCAGGGATAGTGGTAGTAGGGATCTGTTCTGTAGTTCCAGAGATTACCCCCTACATACATACAAACAAACAAAGTTTACCTCTTTATTATGTTAGTGTTACTTGTGCAGATGTAAATAAAGTATAAAATCGCTATCCTTTTCTGTCTAGCCACTTCCTCCTTGTAAACCACGCAACAGATTTTGGTACGGTGTTCACTATAAATTGTTACTGTTGCTCTGCCCGTTGTTAAATGGAATTCTCTATAGAAGTATCTAAACACATTTCCGTTACAAATGACGTTAGAGCGCATTAGACATTGTTTGAAATGTCAATTATGTATTTTTCAACAGGTGTGGTTTCAAAATCGGCGAGCGAAATGGCGGAAAGCTGAGCGTCTGAAGGAGGAGCAGAGGAAGCGGGAAGGTGCTGAAGTCCTTCCCAAGAGGGATCCCGCTGACGACAAGGTAAGTTCAGACGTTAGTGCACCTAGCAGGAATCTTCTGACCAAGGGCGGATCCAGCTTTGGCGCCAGGAGGGGGTCACATAGTCGTGGTCTTGTCATATTCTGTACGGTGACAAAATATATAAATAAAAATCATTATGTTCAATTAGTGGTCCACCTAAGTCCTGGAACCAGCTCAGAGGGCGGTCATGACCCCCATGACCCCCCCTCTGGATCCGCCGTTGCTTCTGACACGCGTTAACTCGCTACGTATGTAAGTCAGTGCGTCACTCCTCTACTGCGGCCCTAACATGACTGGCTAAGTTTAGTTTATCTCTATCTGCGTCCCTTTCTTATGATACTAGTTAGACAGAGACGCAGGGAGGGGTTAAACTAAACCTGGACTGTCATTTTAGGGCCGCTGGGCTAGTTAGCACTAGGCGCACTGAGGTACTTGTCGAGAAGGCTCGTACGGGATGCACAGGACACATAATTATCACCTTTGTACCCAATATCCAATAGTGTATCAAGTATATATTTATTTTCATTTTGGTAAGTAATTCATTTTGGGTTACTATCAAAGGACAATACAAACCATGCTTCAGAAGCTAAAATGGTGTGTTTAGGGAGTTTAAAGCCAAGTATAAATCAACGTCTAATTACAGTGGCTACAATTTGGGCAGGCCATACGTCTACGTAAGTGTGTTATTCTTCTGCGGAGCCAAAATAATATAACTGTTAAGTTTTACTAAAATACCTAACTACAGTAACCACACAATCTCTTTGAACCATGCGCGCTTTTGCTGCCCTACCGTGTTTGCTAGGCTGGTCAACAGGTAGCAATACCTAAAACTATGTTTCAGGGCTCATCTGAGTGCATGTCACGGGGTTCGGCCGAAGCTTCGCCGGTGTCCGGTGTAGCGTCGCCTCGTGCCTCGCCGCCCGTAACGCCGGGCTCACCGCGCCGTTCGCCGCACCGCTCGCCGCGCCGTTCGCCGAACAGGTCTCCGAGGCCGGACAGGTCATTTCATCTTCGCATGTTAAGAAATAAAACGCAATCATTTTATATTCTGGTTTTAATCAAGATTTTAATAAACTTCATGATAAATATCTCTTGTATAGTCGCTCTACAATGTTGAAGTAAGTTACAGTTCCAGTTGTTCACAGATAAATATCCCTTTTAATAGAACACAAAATTGTCTCTCATTATAATGTTTACTTATTAAAGAAAGTTCCTATAATAAGTAGGTAAATAAATACAAAATTGAATGCTAACTTTTACCAACACCTTTACTGACTTGAAATATCAGGACGATGTACATATTTATAACTGAAATCAAATTGTCTCACCTCTACGAATATTTAACCCATTTCGAACATTAGGCGCGGTACGGCACGTTTTTGGCTTGAAGCAATGCTGGCATCAAGAAAACCCTGAGCTCTTCAAGCTACCTTCGTGCAATGACGTACCAAAGACACGTCGGCATCGCACCTGTTCACTCTGTTTTTGATAGAACCCACTTACGTTGCCAAATTACCTAGATGACAATGATGAGAGGGGACACTCGTGCCTCATTTAAATCACATTGAAATTTATATTTTGGATTTAAAACAGGTCAGAGACGAGTTGTCCGTCGCCTGCGCCGTCGGTCGGCAGCGCCGGATCGAGGGACGCGGCGCCGGAACCGCGCGCTCCTCACCACATCTTCTCGCCTTTTGACCAGTGAGTAGTAGTTAATGTAATGGATGACAAAAGATGGTGTTTACAGATTATTAAAGGAACCTTTTTACACTGAGAACTAACGATAAAATTATGTAGTCTGTAACCACATGAAAGCGCGTGCTAATGGGTAGGTACAATCTTATAAGCCGGACAACGACTATTTCTCGGACAGTTGCCCAGCACTCGATAATGACTACATTTGATGTTAATTCTACCTACTCTTAATCAGTTGTGTGATGCGACAAGGTTAACTTTTATTTCAGCGTTAAAGAACTTTCAAAGTTACATAATAATCTGCGAGGTTGTTGTTAGAAAAAAAATTTTTTTTTCGATGTAGTTATAGACGTATTAACGATACGATTACGTTGTGAGTGTTGATTTCATCAGAGTTAGGGCACATCATACCTGTACACTCTTCTTGACACCGTAAGTATCTACTAAGAAAACGCTCATTTGTTTTTGTCAGCTAGTGGCCAAAAGGAAGCAACGTAGTTATATCGGAATCAGAGGCCTTAGCTACAACGCTAGTTTTTGTCGCGAACATAAAGCATATTATCCCTTTCTAACTACTTAGCGTGTGCGTAAGGGACGAATGCTATGTATCCACGATACGCTAGTGTCACCAATGCGAGTTCCGTTTTGTGCAAGCTGATATAAAGCCGAGTGGATGGTGAATGCTGTATCTCATTCTTTCGCGTTACACAATACGCTCAAGAATAAGATACAAAATACTGTTCAGTCCGCTTCTATATAGCTGAAACAGCGTAGAATAGCAACCATCGCGAATATTTTACGTAACAATGAATAGTGCGCCTAACACGAATTTTCTCGACACGCATTAACTCACTACGTAACTCAGTGCGTCTCGTTCTCACCAGCCTAGTAAGAGAGAGTCTCACTGAGTTACGTAGCGAATTAACGACTGTCGAGACGATTAATGTTAGGGTGCACAGTTTTACTTTACAGACATAACTTTTTACAGCTCTAAACGGAGAATTACTCAGTCAGCCGGTGGTCGGTAATTACTAATTAAGGCTACATGCGATGTTTAATTAAAGATAATCATATTGCGCGCTGCTCGGTAGGTTGGTATGAGTCACTTATTCTTGATAGGTTTATTTTGGCGCGTTATATTTCAACGTTCATTAAAGTTTAAGTCTCTGTTTAATTAACGTACTGGTTTGTTTCCAATAGGTAACCCACCAATAATAGGTCAATCATCATAGGGTAATAAGGTGACCCAATTGCTTGTTTGCCTTCCTATTTCATATAAAAAGGTAGGTTATAGCTCCCCACTCAAGGGGCTAAAATGGGATGCGTTGTGTATGAGACAGACACATAGACTTAGCGAAACTATGAGGGTTCCTAGTCTGCCTACAGAACCCTAAAAGCGGGTATTTAGAACACTATTCATTAAATATTTAAAAGATTCCATGTATTTTAGATTGGACCCGTTTAAAACGTGATTGATCGAATGTACGTTAAACATGATTGCTGTAACGTATACTTGATTCCCGATGAGCACACTTTGATTGACAGTGATTTAATACCAATTGAAACGATATCAACACGCTGGCCGAGTGGTGTCGCCACAGAACACATGAATACTGTTAGAATAACCTTCCTTCATGATTTGTACAGAAACCGCTGGCGCCGTCGCATATTGTTCTCGCTTGACTAATGTCAGTGTCAACAAGATGAATTTAATCATTTGCACATTATGCATCGGCGATTAGTGCAAACGGCTATTCTCACCGCATTTTTAGTATTCTGTGGGTGTTGCATTATAGTCTTATAGTAAAGCTATAAAAACTGTGATTGTGATATAATATTATATCTTTATTCCAGCTAAACATCATCCACAGATTATCATAGTTTGTAAAGACCATTCGAATAACAAACTATTATACCTAACCAAATGATTGCCCTTCCTCTGAATTTAATATTTTATTTTACTTTTCTATTATTACTAAAAGCAATTAAAAAGACGAAAAGATTAGAGAACCTACTTAGTAGTCTTAATCATCTGACATTCTAATGTCTATCGAGAAAAGTTAAGGTTTTAAGTTTATTATTGCTACGCTCTAACAGAGTATCTGGTACTACAATATTTCGTAAAAAGCTGCAACATGAAAATACTAAAATAATGAAAAAAATATTGGGAATTTATTGCGCTAAGGTTCCAAAGGGGGCCAAGATTTAAATTATTTGACTATCTTCTTTACATAATATAAAATAAACTCGGTATCCATCCCTTTTCTATCTTCGGTTGCTTACTCTTTTTAAACCACGCAACAGATTTTAATGTGGTTTTGACTGTTATAACTTTTTTTACAGGTTTTTAGGTACAATACGTTTTAATTTGGTTTTATGTTACTAAATTGCACCTGTACAAAGCCAGGGCGCGTTGCTATACCTAATAAATGAAACCGACTAAGGGAGCGTTCAAGTATTACGTAACGCAATTTTTAAAGATTTTTGACCCCCCCCCCCCCTTCCCTCCTTGTAACGCACCGTAACGTTTTTCTGTACTCCCCTCTCCCTCTTTAAACGTTACGTAACACTAAATGACAAAAAACATTAATGACAAATAGTATTTTATGCAACTGCTATATAATGAGAGGCCTTAAAACACGAGTGTGGTTTTATGAAACGAGCGTCAGCGAGTTTCATAATAGGATCACACGAGTGTTTTAAGGCCTAATTATATACAGTTGCATACATTACTTTATCTACACACATATCATGTGTTGTGCCGTGGGGTACCGGCTGTGCCGTGGGGTACCGGCTTAGAATAGTACTTCCCCATCTCTTCCCATGGGTGCCGTAAAAACCGGCTAAGGGGTTTCTTCTCCAGAAGGTGGGCAGCAGCGCCTTCTGCTCGACACGTAAATACTGCGCTCGCCAACCCGCTTGCCAAGCGTGGTGAGTATGGCAAAACCCCTCCAAAGGAAACTAAAATGACTTCACAACAAAGGACCAGGCCCCCAGTCCCCGGCGGCTCCCCTATTCCGGGCCACGGTAGCAGCCTCGGTAACGGCGGAGCAGGGGGTGCTAAGAATCCCCGGCAGACGCCCGGCTACCACTCCCAACCCAAAAGACGACTGGCCCTGGTAACACACAACATTCGGACACTGAGAACTGACGAGAAGCTAATCGAGCTGGAAGAGGAGATGAGTAGGTTACACTGGGATATTTTGGGGTTATCCGAAGTCCGTCGAGAGGGTGAGGACACGATAACTCTGAAATCCGGCAACCTGCTCTTCTACCGGGAGGGTGACAAGCGGTCCCAAGGTGGTGTTGGGTTTCTCGTTCACAAGTCCCTTGTAAACAACATTCTCACCATCGATAGTGTGTCGAGTAGGGTAGCGTACCTGATACTCAGAATATCTAAAAGGTATTCGCTGAAGGTCATTCAGGTATACGCGCCGACCACGTCACACTCCGATGAAGAGGTAGAGGCAATGTATGAGGACATTAGTAGGGCCATACATACCTCTAAGACCTATATCAATGTTGTTATGGGGGACTTTAATGCAAAGCTGGGCGAAAAAAGCGATAGTGACCTGAAAGTGGGGCTATTTGGTTATGGACAACGGAACCAAAGGGGTCAGAGGTTGGCTGACTTTCTGGAGAAAGAGGGACTCTTTATGATGAACTCTTTCTTCCAGAAGCCACCTCATAGGAAATGGACCTGGTTAAGCCCTGATGGTTCCACGAGAAATGAGATCGACTTCATATTGACTACTAAGAAACAGATATTCAATGATGTCTCCGTGATCAACATGGTTAAAACCGGAAGCGATCACCGCATGGTTAGAGGCAAATTGAATATCGATGTTAAACTTGAGAGGTCTCGTCTTATGAAGTCCACGCTCCGTCCTTCTCGCGCCCATATCCAAAACCCCGAAAGCTTTCAATTGGAACTCGCAAATCGCTTTGAGTCGCTAGACAGCTATGCATCGGTGGACGAGATCAATAACAGGTTAGTGGAAACTGTCCGTATGGTTGGCGCTAAGTTTTATAAGCCCAATCGTACCAATAGACCACAAAAACTCTCAGACCATACTCTCGACCTCATGGCTGAACGACGCTTGTTGCAACTGCAGTCCTCTCACGACGCGAAGTCATATAGACAGCTCAATAGACGCATATCAAGTTCCATGCGGCACGACATCCGAACCTTTAATAAAAATCGTATTAAAGAGACGATTGAGCGGAATAAAGGCTCCAAAGTGTTCGCAAAAGACTTGTCTATTGGGCAGAGCCAGCTGACGAAGCTGAAGAGGGAGGACGGTAGTATAGCGTCGACCAAAGCAGAGGTGCTGAGGGAGGTTGAGAGGTTCTATGGACAGTTATACACCTCGGTCTCAAAACCTGTTAGCAGCCTGGCCAAAGATCCAAGAGCCAAGCTGACCCGACACTATACCGAAGATATCCCGGACATCAGCCTGTACGAGATTAGGATGGCCCTGAAACAGCTTAAAAACAACAAGGCGCCGGGCGAAGACGGAATCACATCAGAGCTTCTGAAAGCGGGTGGAACACCAGTACTTAAAGTCCTTCAGAAGCTCTTTAATTCCGTGGTGCTCGGAGGTGCAACGCCAGAAGCATGGAACAGAGGGGTGGTGGCGCTGTTCTTCAAGAAAGGGGACAACACTTTTCTGAAGAATTATAGACCCATCTCGCTTCTGAGCCATGTTTATAAGCTGTTTTCCAGGGTCATCACGAATCGTCTCGAACGCAGGTTTGATGACTTCCAGCCTCCCGAACAAGCCGGCTTCCGAAAAGGCTTTAGTACCATAGACCACATCCACACGCTGCGGCAAGTTATACAGAAGACCGAGGAGTATAACATGCCATTATGCTTAGCGTTTGTGGACTATGAGAAGGCCTTTGATTCGATCGAGACGTGGGCGGTGCTTGAGTCTCTCCAGCGATGCCGTATTGACTATCGGTATATCGAAGTGTTGAAGTGTTTGTACAATAACGCCACCATGTCGGTCCGAATACAAGACCAGAGGACGGAGGAAATTCCATTGCAAAGAGGTGTGAGACAGGGAGATGTTATCTCTCCGAAACTGTTCACCAACACAATGGAAGATGCCTTTAAGCTTCTGGAGTGGAAAGGATTCGGCATCAATATCAACGGCGAGTACATCACTCACCTTCGATTTGCCGACGATATAGTAGTCATGGCAGAATCGATGGAAGACCTTAGCACGATGCTCGAAGACCTCAATCGGGTTTCCCAACGGGTGGGCCTTAAGATGAACATGGACAAAACGAAAGTCATGTCGAATGTCCATGTAGTGCCCACCCCAATAGCAGTAGGAAACTCAACTCTCAAAGTTGTTGACGAATACGTCTACCTAGGACAAACAGTCCAACTAGGCAGGTCCAACTTTGAGAAAGAGGTCAATCGTCGAATCCAACTCGGCTGGGCAGCGTTCGGGAAACTGCGAAATGTCTTCTTGTCCAATATACCTCAGTGTCTGAAATCGAGAGTGTATGATCAATGTGTGTTACCAGTGATGACTTATGGCACTGAAACGTGGCCGCTTACTATGGGCCTTATAAGAAAGCTCAAAGTCACGCAACGAGCTATGGAGAGGGCTATGCTTGGAGTTTCTCTGCGTGATCGAATCAGAAATGAGGAGATCCGCAGACGAACGAAAGTAACCGACATAGCCCAGCGGATTAGCAAGTTGAAGTGGCAGTGGGCAGGGCACATAGCACGGAGAACTGATGGCCGATGGGGTCGGAAAGTTCTCGAATGGCGGCCGCGTATTGGCAAGCGCAGCGTAGGACGACCAGCCACAAGATGGTCCGATGACCTCGTACAGGTGGCAGGAAGGCGCTGGTTGCATTCTGCTTCCAACCGGCCACTTTGGAAATCCATGGAGGAGGCCTATGTCCAACAGTGGACTTCTTGTGGCTGAGATGATGATGATGACACATATCATAACTGCAAAAAACCGTAACAGCAAAAAACCAACAAACAAGTATGGCGGCAATTCGATCTATCCGTCAAGACGAACGTTTTTTTTAAATCATAGACAAAAGAATAAATTCCCTATTGTCATGTCACTCGAGATGAAATGTCGTGCGTTTAAATTAAAAAATCATACTGAATTGACGTTTCGTATCGATAACTGTTTTAATATCTGTGGATACTAGAATAGAGACCAACTTGAATTTTGACAGCTGTTCCAAATTTAAATTCATAACGTCACGAGATATCGGTAATGTAATCACCAATAAACACAGACTACTAAGAGATACTACCCAATAAAGAACAGATTTACCTACTACCACAGACAAGAAAATTCTTAAAATAACATTGGTTGTAATAATGCTGGTCATTTTCTATGGTTTTTGAACGCGTTATTGAGAAATTATGATATGTGTGTAGATAAAACAACATTAAAAGACGTACAATGCAATCTAGGGATTCCTCATGAAATATAAACGAAAAGGTTTGCCAATTTGCGAGAACAAATTTAAAAAAATGACGACCAGTCTAATACAATCGAGGGATTCCCCGTACCGTTAATGAAAAGGGTTGCCAGTTTGGGAGTTTTAATTCCCTAATTTTTTAGAAACAATGTTACGTAACGTGTTGTAAGAAAGACCCCCTCCCGCCCCTGTAACGCATCGTAACGTTTTACGAGACAAATTGCGTTACGTAATACTTGAACGCTCCCTAGTCAGACGTCTGCTAAAGTCCCGAAAAAACCAATTCTGTTACGAGTTCTCTCAAAACAGTAAATGCATTCTAGCTTCTCCACTACAATACGAATCTACATGGTTATACCTCTGTATGTGACGGTAAATAATTAAACCATCAGCTCGCTAAACACATAATCGAAATACATTACACGCATAATTGAGTTTGATTGAGTATTAGTGTAACTAATCTATCAGAGTGACAGTTCACTGAAAACAGAATTATATTGGCCGCGCCTCAAGGGACGAGCGACTGATAACATTTTGGACGAATATAATTTTCCTGTTTATCTACACGTCAACATAGCACTATACAACACACACATACATAAATATATCACTATATACTATTCCTTTTACCCAATTTGGTTTATTTCCTATTCCTTCGCCCTTCAGGCAATCCGTTTCTGGAACGCGCTCCCTCTCAAGATAAGGCAGGTCCTAAAGTTTGTTTTCAATCGAATGCTTCGTAAGCATCTGCTGGACCTAAGGTCTGGTAGATAAGCTATTCTATTCGTCGCACGTAGAATAGTTAAAAGGAGTGTGAACCCAGCGCCGAAAAGCGCTCCCTATACAAAGGGTGATAACGTTTTCCACCCTCTAAACCATAACCTATGGCAATGTTTTTTTTTTTTTATACAACATAGGAAGGCAAACAAGCAGGTGGGTCACCTGATGGTAAGTGATCACCACCGCCTATAGACACCTGCAACAACAAAGAGAGTGCAGATGCGTTGCCAACCCAGAAGGCTAAGATGGAATACATCTTGTGCCAGTAATTACACCGGCTGTCTTGCTCTCCACGTCGGAACACAACAGTGCAAGCACTGCTGCTTAGCGGCAGGATTAGCAAGCAAGATGGTGGTAGCGATCCGGACGGACCTTGCACAAGGTCCTACCACCCGCAAACCACCCGTTTTTTGGTATGTTGTCATTATGCATTAGAACTAGGTTTGTATGTTTTGATTTTTTAAATATTTTTCATAGATTTGACAATATTTGCATTTTAGGATTTTCAAACAAAACAAAAAAGCGTCAATATTTTTGAAACTATTAAGAATATTTGAGAAATGAAAACGTACAAACCTAGTTCTAGGGCATAATGACAACATACAAAAAATCATGGCTATAAGTTAAGGTTTAGGGGTGGAAAACCTTATCGTCCTTTGTATGGGGAGCGCTGGGTTCACACTCCTCGTAAGCTGTACTGAGTGCGGGGGAAGTGGCGGACTGAAAACCAGCATTGCGTAGGTACGGGCGTGCGCTAGCACTCGCAGCAAATGCTGAGAGCACTCCTTTTGTCACACGAACTTGTTGTTATTTTACTTATATTGTTAACTGTATATTTACTTTGTGTGGTAATAAACGCATATTCTATTCTATTCCAATTTTCTTTTGTTTTTGCGTGTATATTTGTACATTTGGGTGATATTATGTAAGGAAATTTTAATCGATTCCAGTAGTCGAGTTGGTTGGAATTTTATCCGCTCCATCTTGTACCATACGGCTCAACTCGGAGTTCTGTTGTACAAGTTACTTGGAAGATTCCCCTTAATCGAATTAATGGGGAGTTTAATTGTCGATAATAATGATCCGGGGCTAACTCGGCCCTAATTGGGAAATTAACTTTGTGAAGCTCGCTTTAATTATTCTTGACATAATTATTCTATCAAGCGAGATTGATTTCTGTTCTTGACTTGGATTAACATCACGTAGATTGAATTAGTTAAACATAATTTTTGTTAAGCGTGAAAGTATTATTGTGGGATAGGATGGGCAGTAGGGCTACCACCTATGTACCTGGGTGATGCTCTAAAGATGCAATAACGGCGGAAGCCACATGATTTAGTTGGTATGCTTTGTGACGTGCCAATTGGCCAATGGAGTTAGTGGCATGTCGATAAAGTAAGTTCGCCTTTGTCATCACTGTGTCTCTTTTTGTCATTTATGTTTTTTTCGTAGAATATATTACATACATACTCAAACATACATACATAAGTCGGATTCTAACCACCTGCCGATAGCCAGCTCGGATAATTTACACGTCACGCTGACTATAAATAGATATAAGTTGTCAATAAATACAGACTTAGGCAGACTCACTATTATAGAGACTTGAGAAAACTCTACTAGAGATTGGAGTTCGAGTCTGGAAGTAACTACATCTTATTTCGTCTCCCCCCACACGCCGGTAATGGGGGTAAAAATGGTCTCCCACTGTTATTTGTAACTTTAAGCTGCAAGCTGTCGCACACGACTATGACCCGCTATGAGTACTCCTAGCACCGAATCTTCTCGACACGCGTTAAGTCGCTACGTCCCTCAGTGTGTCTCGTTCTAATCAGCCCAGTAGAAGAGAGACGCACTGAGTTACTTAGCGATTAAACATTTATCGAGAAGATTCGTGCTAGGTGCACAGGCGTAGCTTATTTCGCGTAGTTAGTAGTTACAAAAACATCGGCGCACAACTGCACTGGGACCGACACAATTCAGTTGCCGCGCGTGCATAATGTGTGTGAATGCGAAATGGTTTTTTCTGATTTGAAATCGTCTCAAATTATAGTTTTTATTAGAGGAATGAAAAAAAATCGATGCCTAGAGGAACATAGAGTAAACTTATAAAAAAGGCACCCACTCTGTACAATACCAAGGCAACAATTAAGTACCTACCGCGACGCTAATCTTCCGTGGGCACCTTTTGAAAGAAAGAAAGAAAATAGTTTATTCGAAGAAGTACATAAGACTGACTGAATGTAGGGCACAACAAAATTCTTGCGATCTTAATTGAAACTAACATTGGTTACATGTAGATTAATGAAAACACCAGAGGTGCCATAAATTAGAAACACCTATGAAGCCTTCACATAGTATTCACTTGGCGGCCTCCGGGTGACCTGCCGGACCGGAAGCGATTAGCCGGGCTTACAGCGCCCGCGACTTATCGCGCTATCTTTGTTATTACTGTATTCGGACAGTCTATACTCTACACCATCAGTGTTTTTCAATCTTTTTGAATACGCAAACCCTTCACGAAACTAAAAAAAATAAAAAAAATGACTACCCCTTAGAATCGTAACTATGCGGCGAGCGTACTCAGTTCTGGCGATCAACTTTTACCCCCTATAGCAAAGGTTTGAATCTTTTTTTTAATTATGAATTTCCAACATCCTCATCATTTTCGTGGTTTTCATGTACACCATCATCCCTTCCCTACATCATCTAAAATAAAAAATAGAAAAAAATCCAGATATCACATTGGCGCCCAATGTGGGGCGTTAAAAAAATGTGCCATCAGATGTTAATTAATGAAGCAAGAAAATTAAATTGAACTTGTTTTGAATATACAGAGCCTTGACAGGATTTAATACGTATGCCTTCATGACTGAGAAATCAAAAGTAATGTCAAAACTGGAATGAAGAAGAAGAATATTTGAAATCTTGAATTTGGAAATAATACCTAATATTAAATCAATAGAAAAAGATAAATAAAGCCGGTTTCCGAGGGATCGTTGCCTTGTTACAGTGTGTGCAATACCGGGATCCCGGTATCATCTGTATTCAAAATACCGGGATTGAAATCCCTAGTAGGTACGGTCATGTACTTGCACAACCTCGATTGACTTACAACAGTGGCATAAACATCTCGGCTCCAGATCAATAAAGCAGCATTACATCGTAATTGCGCGCGCGCAGGGTCGCTGCCCTTTGTGCTGTAACCCTAATAACAATACATTCAACATTTGAATTTGGAACGTAGCTCGTGCGCCGCCGACCAATTACGTCGATTGCCGATGGTTTCTGGAATTTCTGGTGGTCCTGTAGTCATGTTGCATACCTAAGGCGGGAGACTCATCGTTTAAGAAACCGGGAAATAGTATGCCGAACCATGTTCAGTGAGTAGGGCTTCGTAGCCATTATTATAAACGACAAAAAAACTTTTTTTAGCTATATTCCATTCGTTTAACTCAATTAATAAGAATAAGAATAAATTTTATTTAAACAAAAAAGGTACATAACAATAATGTTATCAACAAAAAATTACATTTAACAGAACATTTCGAAGAAAGATAATGTGAAACATAATAGTAGAAGATCCGAACTTACATCGACCTTCACCGAGCTGATAATAGAATGAAACATATTTTATAACAAATTTAGTATATTATCTCCCTATAACAAGTAAGTAGCTACCAGCCTCAAAAAATGGACTTAGTTCGATTTAAGTAGAGACTCTACATACTCTACAGTAGAGTAGACGCGTCTGAATAACACGAATACCGACGCGCCAGCGCACTAAATTACCGCAATGAACGCGACAGTTTCATTCAATTGTAGCAGCACGCTCGCTGAAATTGTATTAAGTATCATTCGCTGGTTTTTTCAGTTGCGTTTCAATTTGTTAGTGCAGTTGCATACGGCAGAAGAACGAAACGAAAGTTCAGATAGATTCAGTTTAAAACCTCACCTATTAAGTTGCACTGCCGTTAAGCAGCAGTGCTTGCACTGTTGTGTTCCAGCGTGGAGAGCAAGACAGCCGGTGCAATTACTGGCACAAGAGGTATTCCATCTTAGCCCTCTGGGTTGATAGTTAACGCATTTGCTATCTCCTTGGTGTTGCGGATGTCTATAGGCGGTGTTGATCACTTACCATCAGGTGACCCACTTGCTTGTTTGTCTTCCTTTTTTTTATAAAAAAAAATGTTTCAACTTAATTATATGCGCAGACGATGAAAAGTAGAGAATAAATACGCATGAAGTTTGCATTTTTAGCATCATCGGTTGCAAATATCAAAGCTATTTTTTGCTATGTTGACTAACACCATTTGAATCATAACATCATAACCTACTGCATGGAACCGTTTTACAGTAAATGTCATAGTTACTTCCTTGACAGTCATAATTAGGTATCGACTAGGGTCACAGTCACCTGCGGCTGAGCAGTCTGTTTGTCCTATTATAACAAACTTTTATTTAATTTGGCCCCTCTCGGTGTCAGTTTTCAAATTTTACAAGTTAAATTTGGCCGACTTCCTGTTGTCCAATTGTGCTAAAATTTTGCATACGTGTAGAAGCAAGATGCAGTTATAATGTACCGTTATCAAAAAAGGTTTCTATTATAAATGAGATTCTTAACGAATTATTTGCCTTAGCTATTAACTGCACTCGATGAGAGCTGAGGGTTAAACATCTAAATGTAATGTGTAATATAATGTATGTATGTATGTAATGTGTAATCTAAAGAATTGCTAGGTTTCTGAGAAAAAAAGTAGCCTCTGATAATCCTGATGATGGCATAGTGGACAACTATGCCAACATCAGGATTATCTGAGGCTACTTCGTTCATTTAGTTAGCTTGTTTCAAATATAACTTAATATACTCTTTTTAAACACAATAATATAACATTACACCTATCCCTTTAATTAGCCCGTACTCCAAAATTTGTGCCCGCATGGCGACGAAAGGGTTACCATGTGACCGCTCAATCTTTCCGCGCGAGCGGCCACTGTGTTCATTTGATTTATTTTTTATGGCTTAAACACTTTCATTCGATTGTATGCAGGCGTTTCTAATCTGTGGTCGGTGGGAAGCGGGGAGTGGGCCTTTGGACTCTATGGTTAATTTTGTTTTTTAGTGGCCAGGCAAATGTGGTTTTACTGGCCAGTGAGTATTAATTATTTTCTGCACGAAAAATTCTGAATTCGAAAAACACGACGTGTAACGATGTTTTGGAGCACCCAATTCAAAAGATATTTACTATTTAATTGTAAACTATTTACATCATTCGGTTGCTTAAGTGTTATTATTTTCATCAATAATAGAGTTTAATTCAATATCACCTTAGTTTATATATGTATATTTTGCGTGTTTCTACTTAAATTCCTACCAAAACCATTAAATACTTTTAAAATGCAAATATACACCAAAAATCTAAAGTGACCATTTAAAGTTTTCCCACAACATTAAGTAATTTATTTTCTATCATTTTTTACCACAAAACGCATTAAAACGATACAAGCACTCGAGTCATTGTGATGGTGCCGAGCGTAATGCCGGGTCCACACGAGCACGCGCGCGGCACGCGTCACGGAACATCGTCGCCGGCCGAGCGGGCGACGCGACGAGCAATATTGTCGCTGCCCGCGGCGCGCGGCGGGGTGGCTATGGTGCCGATTCGGTTAAATAAATATGGGCATGAAAGTCAAGTGACCGGTGTTGCGGAAATAATAGGTGGTGTTTGAAAATATTTAGAGTCAATACAGATCCCGCGTGTTGTTTTAGACAGAAGTTCACTGTTGCCTGTACTTAACTGCATTTTTATTTGTTCATATGGTCAAAAAATTAATATAAAAATTAATCTCTATCTAATCTAATCTCATCTATAAACTCCGGTAGGTACTAAAGGCTCTTTAGTTTAATCTCCATTCTGTGGTATAATAATAATAGTCTGTATTCATAAGTAAATGCCAAGCAATTACGTTTATGTATACGCTCTTTATACGCTGGATATTTTAATTCTATTTTGTTCATTAGTTTTTCGTTATTTGTGTAGGTAACTAGTGACTCATGACGCAGGCTGTTTTGTTCGCCCATTCATTCTTTCTAGACGTCGTCCGGAAAGCAAGATCCAATTACGGTACATTTAGCATCAATAGCAACACTCGAACACGCTCAGCGGAGCACGTGTCATTCGTTTGTTTTGTACCAGATTTGAGTCAATTTAGCGTTAAGCAATCGCCGTGCCCTTTAGCGACGGGGGCGACACCCCTCGGAATGAATCGGCTTTTTAACAGCGGGCGACTCTTTCCAACACAAACTTGTATATACCGTTGGTTAAATATGAAATCTCCAATATCACATACTGGGCTTAAAGTGGCAGCAACTTTGTTGCCAGCTTTAAAAATGTTGGTGCTAGTGTGGACGCGGTGTATTGTCCGTATTCGTTGATTGAAATCTGTTTCGCCATTAAGATAGTTTTTATGGTGTTTGGATTTGGTGGCGATTTATTGAACGTTCTCTGATTTATAAAGTGGCGTGAACGGAGTAATGACACTTTGAGGGTAGTTTAATGGTGGAATCAATAGGTTTTATGTTCTTAACAATTGTTTATTATAAAGTGCGACCGTTGCGGCATTGGATAGTTTTTTTAGGATTCCGTACATAAAAGGGTTCCAGGAGGACCCTTGTTACTAAGTCTATGTCGTCCGTCCGTCCGTTCATCCGTCCTTTAGAGGACTCTGTCTTTTGAACCGTGGGTACTTAATAGGTAGCCGGTACTATAGCGGATATTCTAAAAAATAATAAATTACCAAAAAGTTGAAAATGAAAAAGATCCCGATATGCAGGAATACATTTTTTTAAGTTTTTTGTTTGTGGTCTTTCAAAAGACGGTAAGTAATAGATAAAAGCTTCGATAGTGTGAATATATATGTAGAGCATACGTACGAATACTATACTGTAAAAAAATTAAAAGTTTAAACTATTAATTGGAAATTTGGAAGAGCTCTAACCTTCTTGTGGACAAACTGCCATCGTATCATCGGTATACTTTGGAATTTAGTTTTATTCTTGCAAAACACAAGGATCTATAGTAGAGTCAATAAATTTCTCGAATTATTCTCAAGTCTACTAATAAATGAAACCGCATCATTCCAGAGAAAACTGACACCACGATAAGAAATCCAATAATGAAGCGTCGTGCGGAATTTTAAAGGATTGCCATATTATTACTTTTTATGCTATAATTACATCATGATCATAACGGACGAACGCAGTACAGACTTTAAAATTCTTTGTTCCAACGCAATTCCGTTCACTAGTCGACAGCAGAGCGGCTCGGTGTTCATTAGTGGCATTAATTAATGTTTAATTGAGCCAAATAGAGTATCAATTTAGCGGACGACAATTGGATCATGCATCCCGCCGCGCTCGATTATAACTGGCCGTAAACCATTTGTTTCCATAAATGAAATTAAAAAGGCAATGGTTTTAAAAATGGAATGGTAATTCTACAGCACTTATTCGGCTACTGGACGCAATTCTTGATTCGAACTGTTATTTATGTCAAAGTCAAAAACAACTTATAACAACGCATTTATTTAACTTGCAAATGTATAATTTTTATGATTTCAAATATCCAGCTCATTTTGCGGCAGTCTTATAATATAATAAGAGAAATATCATAATAGTTTTTATTATATAAGTGGCGGGCGACACGGAGATATCAGTTGAAAAATTATCGGCAATTAAAAAGTTAAAATACATAATTTTTTGACAGATGTATTTCTAATATGAGATATAAATAACGATGAACGCGATATTTGAGAGTCGCATTACAGTAAAACCCAATTATATTAATCTTCATTCAGGCCGTCACGACAGTCCATTTAGATGGTATTCAAGACCACAGATCAACTAAAATGTAAAGTAGTAGACGGAAGATGCAAAATTTACTCCAGCTTTCTTTATTTGGCAAATTTTCTATTCATGTAATACACGTAAAAAATCACTAGATGTCGCTCGTTGCAAGTCTTATCCATATAAATAGTACAGCATAGAAGGAGTGTTAAAATTGAAAGCGTTATTTTATTATCTGATCTCTTTAATGGCAATACAATGTGTCAAAAAGAGATGATTACATACTCTAAACTCCTCTTCAATTGGCATCCTGTACACGACCAATAGACAAAATGGTCACCTTTGGCTATGGTAATGTTTACATTAAGGTAGTATACTCTACGTTTTTCTTATTAATTTGCAGGTTTTACTACCTTGACGCACACAAAGGAGACCATTTTGACAGCTTTGGCTATGTACATTTGACAAGTACTGAGGCTACATCCATGCTTTAGTCCTTCATCCTTCAAAGTCTTATCAGCGTATACAATTCTACCACAGATAATAAAAATAAAATCTGTTAGTGTACTATTAAATGATGCAAGAGCGCGCGCGCGAACCGCGTTCTGGGAGTCCAGCGTCCAGCGGTTTCATTAACTCATTAATTAAAGCTTATTGCTTTGAATGGTTGGCTGTTCATGTTTATGCGACGCGGACGCGTCATCTTGTAGAAGATAATTAATTGTTCGGACTTATTATTTTGCACGAGATTTTCACTGAAACTTAAACGGGGCCCACCGCGTTTCTAGATTCAAATGACGAATTGTTTTATCTACCAGCCGTCAACTTTGGAGAGATTTCCTATAGAATGTGTTAAAATTTTACTGTAACTTTTGTATGAATATAGCAACGCCGCATTAGTCGTTATTATTCATACCTGGTAGAGGATTTACAAGTATAGGGGTACCTATATATTAGGCTCTACAGTTCCACGAGAAAGGCTAGTAAATTGACAAAAGAAGAACTAGAATTTTTCATACAAATTGTTGCCGTATTTTACGTCAAGAATGTGACAGTTGCGAGGAAGTGCTCAATATTAAATTTTTACTCTTTCTTTATAGTCTATCTGAACTGTGACTGAGCGTTCAGCCAGTACGAAAGATGCAGTCACATGTTAAACTAAGCGATAGTTATGTCATCCTATCCTAGAAGTACATAGGTTGGTAATAATTAGTAATAGGTAATATTTTTCACGCTGTGAAAGATTTAAATAGTGGTGAAAGAACGATGTTCTCTAGTACCTTTTTTAAGTACATAACGTCATGCGCACATTATGTGCCAGTTAACGCGATTACGTTCGACGCCAAACAGTTTAATCCCTAATTGAGTGAATTCAGTCGTAATTAGCTTGACGTGGTTTAAGTAGTCACTTTTCATCCTAAAATGGGAGTTAAACAAGTTTACCGCGTTATGAGGATTTTGCTGTTGGTAATTGATAGTAAGATTATGGGGAAATAAAGCTCGCGTATCTAATCATTTCAGAAGATGGTCCAACTGATTTAAATAATAAATTTATAATCCCAACGTACTCCGATAATCCTCATGTCACTTCCATGTTTTTTTTTCATAATTCTTATACTAACTACCTCCGGAAAATCATGATGAATCTCGACTATTGTGACATTAACCATTAACCCTAAGATAGTAAATGCATTCACTATCTTAGGGTTCAATCATGATTTTTATGAGGTAGTTAGTAAAAGAATGCATTCACTATCTTAGGGTTAATAGTTAATGTCACAATAGTCGAGAGGTAAAACAAATGTTCAAGCATAACTTTGCGGAGATGCATAAAGCATATCAATAAACTGAAGCAAATTACGTTAACACTCCCTGTGGTTTAGCGGAGTAACAAAGCAATTTGTACCAGTTCGTTGGTTAAAAAAATGTCATCCATGGAAGTGACATGAGAATTACGCAATTGACTTTACATTAAAATGATAACAAATCACTCCGTATCTAACGAAAAACGTGAAAGGTCAAAATCAATGGCCCTACCAGGGGTATCGCGTCAAAAACGGGTCGATCTTAAACCTATTTGTCATACAAATGTGGGCAATTAGGTGCATGCGGGCGAAGGGTTGCGAAAGCGAGCACTGACGGGTTAATTGACGCGTTTAATTGAGTTTTAAGTGTCTAATGCGATGACCGTTTGGGAAGTGCGTGAGTAATTGTGTGGAAACTTTTACTAGTGTTTACGAGTTGAACGTATCTAATTAAAAACGTTTTATTGCACATGAGGCCTAAGCGGGCGACACGAGTTGCCGCGACTCTCTCAAAGCATGCGACATGACCATAACGATAAAGATAAGTATCCAGCAGAGGCCCTAGCGGTAGCTTTAGTCGCGGCATAAAGCATATATCCCTTCTAACCAGTTAGCTGTAAGTAAGAGACTAAACCTATGGTTTAACCCGTGATAAATACTACTGTGCGCTAAGTGAAGGTGTATCGAATTGACACTTTTGTTCCTAATTATTTTTATCTTCTTTACCTTTAGGTACATGTTTCTACAATCTGTCAAATGTAAAAAACAATCTAAACAATCTTATTTACTATAATATGTATTGAGTTACATTGTGTTGTCATGCGATGGCCAAGTCAATCTATTTTATTTAAACATAAAAGATTTTTAATATTAATGTGGTCACTATAAGATGTCGTTAGATTACCTAATTAATAGTAACTTAAGACAGTAGGTCCCTTAAGTAGGGACTCAATAAACCAACCGACTTGGTATTACATGGATCTCACAACTTTTTACGGTAAAAGAACTGAGTTGCGAGACTTGTTTTTTTTTACAAGTTTTGTTTTTGATGGGATTTATTTATTTAGAAATAGGAAGGAAAACAAGCAAGTGGGTGACCTGATGGTAAGTGACCACCACCGCCTATAGACACCTGCAACATCAAAAAGAGTGCAGAAGCGTTGCCAACCTAGAGGTCAAGATGGAATATCTCTTGTGCCAGTAATTACACCGGCTGTCTTGCTCTCCACGCCGGAACACAATTGTACATGTTTAATTACTATGTTTGTTCGTTGTTATTTTAATTGTATGTACCTACCTACCATGTAAGTGTTTTGGTTTTGTACTGTGAACTTATGTGTGGACTATTCAATAAATATAAATCTAAAAAGCTTTATAATAAGGCGATATATAACATAACATATTTTATCTACACACATATCATTAGTGCTCTATAATGCGTACAGAAACCGTAGGAAATTACCAACATTGTGACAACCAATTTCATTATAAGAACTTTCTTGTTTGTGGTTGTAGGTAAATCTGTACTTTAATGGTCATTACAGTACCAATTTCTGTAACGTTATGAGTTTAAATTTAGAATGGCTGTCAAAATTCAAGGTGTTCTCTATTCTAGTAGTAGTAGTAGTAGATATTAAAACAGTTATCGATACGAAACGTCAATCCAGTATGTTTTTTAATATAAACCGCACAACATTTATATCTCGAATGATATGATTCGTTTGTCTATGATTTAAAAAAAGTTGGTCTTGACAAAGGATCGAATTGCCGCCATTACTATTTTCATTCGTTTGTTGGTGTTTTCTGTTACGGTTTTTTTGCTGTAATGATATGAATGTAGATAAAGTAATGTATGCAACTGTGTATAATTAGGCCTTAAAACACGAGTGTGATCCTATTATAAACTCGCTGACGCTCGTTTCATAAAACCACACTCGAGCTTTAAGGCCTGTCATTATATAGCAATATAGCAGTTGCATAAACTACTATGACAGGTAAATTATGCCACTATTGTCTTTAATTCAATCACTAACACTTAGGACAATGGAAAACAATGTTGAGAAAACGAGGACGCCGTAACTTAGAGCCACCGACTCAAAAAATCACTTATACCTTTATTGTCCTGATCCGTTAGCCGGAAAAGGAATATAAAACTAAACTGCATATCGCGAAAAGCTAATATCCCGCTAGAGGGCGTGAGTGATACGCGGAAACATCAAAAAGAAGCTATTATGAAAAATCGTAACACATTTACTGGGCGGACTTCCGTGAATTATTCATGAATGAAATTGCTCGCCGTATACCTGCGAGAACCTATTATTTATACCTGTTTTGTGTAATAACAGTTATTGGAGGTGGGGGCCCCGCCTCCGATAAAAATGGCGCCAAGTGCGAGTGCGAGTTTCGCGGTTTGGGTTCCGCACTGCCCCATTATCCTCTAGGCACATCTGAGCCCATAGTGTAAGTTTTCTGTCAAAAAAAGACGTGTTTAATGCATTACCGTTAACTTCTAAATTGTATGGAAACATTTTATTGCAAACACGCACCGCAGAAGGCGCTGTCTTTGCTTCTATAGTAATTGAGAAGTTAACTCTACTTAACGCGTTCGTTGCGTTTATTGTAATAAAAACTTATACTAAACTTATACTGTCCTTTAACACGCTACGCTGGCCCGTGAGGACCTGGAGAGCGATTTTTGAATCACACCGGGTGACTAAAGCTCACCAAAATGGCGGTTTTTCATAGAGATTCGGCCGTTTTGGTGAGCAGTCACCTAAATGACGAGGCCAAGGACTAGCTAAAATCATTGGCGTTAGATTTGTATTTTTAAAGTGTTTCTTGTGCACTTGATACGGCATACGAATAATAATTGCGTCGAGCTGGACGTCGAGGCTTTGTTCCGTCTCACTCAGTCGTGCTAGATAGAGCAAGGTAAGGTGCTCCGGTATTGAGCTAAAAACTAATGCGCTTACAAAATTATTTCTGTAGACATTAGGTATCAGTAGACATTATTTTAATACGAAACTTCATCCCGCTAAATAATATTTAATCTATTTCGAGGTTTCGATCGTGTTTCGTATTGCAGCAAGCAACCTTGGTCACAAATAGACTATGTGTGAAAATAACGAAAGCTTAAAACATATAAAATCTGCAACAGAATCATAAATATCTACTCAAGCTCAAAAGCTGTTATCAAAAGACTAATCTTTATAACAGATAACAGAGTCGTGTGTCGCTTTCTTGGACCTCTGCTATTGCCGTAGCTGTGTGTAACCTAGAAAAAGTCATTAATTTCAGAATGTTTCCTTAGCATGTGCTATGAGACCTTTTTCGTTCTTACCTTAGTTTTACATTCTAGATTAACGAAAATTACCTATAGGTTATTTAACAATTTTAAGCTTAATTAAGACATTTGGTTTATTCTTGTAACGTGATATAATGTAGGTTACATAACCTAAGCTAATCGTACATTGGTGTTGTTGATACGCACTTAAGAAAAACCGCTTTGGTGACCAATGGACAAAAAGTCAAAGTCAAAATATCTTTATTCAGATTAGGCTCAAAAGAAGCACTTATAAATGCCAGAATGTTTGCTACCGGTTCGGAAATAACCTCTGATGAGGAGAGGTAAGAACGTCAACGAGGTGTATTTTTTTAAATATGTGGTCAATTATTTACTTTTGGAGCAGAGTACGGAACGCTAAAAGTTAGAGCATGGGGATGATTTATCGTTTAGGTTCTGTAGTAAGTCAGGCGGGTAAACGCCTATTATGATAACAAATTCTGTTTGGACGTCGGAGCTTTTCATATATCGTTATTTACTTTGCGTCGGTTCACTTGGTTATATTTAAAGCCTAGTCCACACTTGTATTATTTTGGAGTGTCGTGTTTTTTGCGTAATATGTACACCGCGAAAAAAGATCTTGGATCTATGTGGATTAGACGCAAAGTAATACGAGATCTTGTCTTTTCATATCGATGACGAGATCAGTATATAAATATAAGACGTGTCATTCAAGAAAATATTTATTTTCGTATATACTATGCTAGCGACCTACCCCGGCGTTGCACTAGTACAATTGAATTGTAATGGACATAAAACCTTCTGTAAAAAAATATTCTAAATTATGTTGAAAACCGTATCAAAATCTGGTCTGGCGTACTCTAGAATGACGGCCGAACATACACTATAAAGATTTAGGAGAGACAAGAACGAAACCTTATTCGATAAAGTTAAAGAAGATGTATGTAGATTGATACCTAGAGATGAGCAGACATTTGAAGAAAGCGAATTCTTGCATAAAGCAACACTTAGTTACTACCACTGCTGTTCCAAAAGGTACAGTTGCCTACTTTTTTCTGAAACCAGATTTCTTGTTGCCGACACCGCGTCTGCCAATATAAGCAGGCGAGTCACGGCCCGCCGTGTCGTAACGACATCACGACACAAATACTCGTGATTGCTAACGACCGGCCGGGGGCGACGGAAATCACATTTTTGTTTTTTCTATTCTAACGATACATGCCGTTGCCTCGATCCCGCTTTGATGTCTAAGTGGATGGAGACGTTAGGGGATGACACCGTCGGCAATTGATTTTGAGACGCCGCGAAGCTTATTGATTCGATTGGAAGGTTCTCAATGAGCTAAGGTGGGTTTGAGGTTAATTTTATGTCCAAGTAAAATGTGATACGGTAGACACAGTGTTATTAAAGGCGAGGAGAAATAGAAATGCTTTTTTTCGACTTATACAAAACCCTATTGAACTCGGCTCTGCAGTGGCGAGAAACATGAAGAAACAGGTTAAATAAAAAGTTTTCCAACGTATTTTTATTAGCTTTTAAATTTTTTAGAAAGCTTTTTAAAAATGAAAATGGTTTACCTAAAGAAAGATGTAATTGAACTCTATGTTTCGTTAACTGTATTGTAACGGGTGTGACCACGCGAATACACGGCTAACAAAACAGTGTGAAAGCGTGACTAAGTTAAATGCTGACTGAAAGTAGTATTCAGTGCGCATGTAAACATCACAACAACAGACAAACAAGCGCCGCCCTCCCTCATTTACGTATTCGGCGGCTCGTCTCGCCCGCCGTAAGCAAAAACTCGATTATCATATTTTATACCTCATAATACTTACGAAAGAGATATTCAATTATATAATTTTTCCTTGGAAAAGGGATTCCCTTTTCATTTCTCATTTGGATTTTTCTCTTAAGCAATTACCAGCGCGCCTCGGGGAGCGCGAGATTGGATCCGCGAATACATTTCCACGTCCGACGAATTTTCTAATTTATCTTTTAACAAGAGCGCCGACGCAGCTATGTTTTCGTTTAATAAACTCTCGTTCGCGCATGATCTTATGAGTTTCACTGAGTTACCATTTCGCTCGCTGAATAGAAATGAGCTCATTACGTGTTGTGTGATTCTCTAATTCTTTTCTCCATCGTGTGGTCTCCATAAATAAATCAAGAACACGCAGACGTCTCGAAGCAATTAGCATTCTGATTCCTTTGGACAAACTCTTAAAGTTTAATTCGACGCGGGCGCCGTCGCGCGCTTGATATTATTATAATTCGAACAAATGAAGTTGTGCGCACAACTCGATCCGCCCAAGCGGTTCGCGCTCATTGGATTCCGGCAGCCGGATCGGATTGTCGGAACTCGTAATCGCATCGCGCGGCCGGGAACACAAATTATTCGTGCGCCGAAACTCGCTAACTTCGTCAACCCTAGGTAAAGAACAAAGCGGAACCACAATTGGCCGTACCCAGAATCGATTCTGTACCTTGTACCTGAGTCGATGGAAGTTTTAAAAATGGCGGCTCTTTGAGAGCAAACTCGATAAGGCCGCGTCGGGCGCCCGCGGGACGCGTAAACGCAATTTGCGAGGAATCGCTCGTGCCTTTGACGTCTGACTGCGGGGCGGCGTCCTTCTGGCTTGTTTGCCTCGCTGGAACTACACTTATACTTGTATTGAGTTTATTTTGGATAAAGAAACGTTCCTAATCTACATCCACTTAGGGTTTAGTTTCTTAGGGCCGTTACTGACTTTATAAGTATGTTTTTATACATACGTACGTATTATTTACCATATTTATATTTCGATTGTTCTTCACATAACCTTGCACAATTTTTTAATTATTACTTGATCTAACAAGGGCATTTAACCGTCTGTAATCCAGTTTAAAATAAAATCAATTCCTGATTTTTCGGAGTGTACTTATAATATTTTTGTAATATATATCACAAAAATAAAATATATTAATATGACTTCTAAACAACTATCTATTCAAGCAATAACTTTGTAGGTAGCTTACCCTATCGCAATGCAAATGAGGGTGCGCAGGGAGTCCCTCTACGACTGGCTAATTCTAACTCGTTATTTGTTTCTTGTTTGTTTACAATTTGTTAAGCTAAAGATGTACTTATTGTCCGCACTAAACACCATCACCGCCAGTGGCCTTAGCACACTAGTTTTTATCGTGGACTTACCGCAAATCGTCAGTGGAAATCGCTAATGTTGTAAGGGAAATGTCCCTTACGACAATTGAGATTTCCACGATCTTTTTCCAAGCGTAGAAGTGCAAACTATTCAACTTCCAATTTTAGCCAGCGTTAACTGTTTTGAGTGGCTAGCATACATGATGTTTTTACTTGTCGCTTGTGACCCTTACATGGCCGCCGAAAATGTTCTAGGTATGTTCGTCTCTTGCTTATGAGTTAGACATAGTTCCAAGGATATACGTTTAACTTGGGCAGTCACATTAAGGTTTTAGTGGTACTCAGTAGGTATCATTCCTACTAGTTCACCCAGAAAGAGACACACGTAACGACAAATTGAGTTGCTGCAAATCATAGCATAATACTGATTTTAAGTTATTGGTTGACTCATCGTGAGTCCGCGGCGAAGTTTTGTGCGAGAAATAATTTAAATGAATTGCGTTCTTTGTTAACTGAAATTGAGTAACGATCTCTTTATTACTGCGTCAGTGTAATCAATTTGCAGAACTTTTTTATATTCAAATAAGATTTAGAGAAAAAATGGAAGAGTTATTTTAAAGCAATGAAGTATTGAGCTTAGATAACTGGCAAATCCCACGCGTACGAAATCGAGGGCAAAAAAAGCTAGTTTACTGAATTATTATAGTACTATAATACTATACTAATACATATAGTAGTGAGATACACTTGATATAAATACAGGAAAAATTAACTTTGACGTGTCACACCTTTTTTCACTTTACCGATATTCAAAATGTAAAATGCATTCGTATTATTTCTAATCTTATTGGTGCATCTCTACAAAATACACTAAATAAATTCTAAACTCCAAACCGTCCGTTACCATGGCAACCATAACGAAATTCCCGTGTCCGGCTCTAACGAAGTATACACTTCCCGAGCCAAATCAAATCTTATTCCGCAGGCAATACATGTCAAATTGCATCGGCGGCGTCACGGAAAGAGTTGGACACTAACGACAAACGAGTAGGGTGTAACGTCGTTACTGTTACAGCCGTTACGTTCCCGTTACGTTAGTTTCGTTACGCTAACGAGTTCGCAGTTTATCGGATAAGCCGTAATTACCTACTGTAGGGTAGTTTGTGAAGTTTAGATAGCGATTGGAACAAAATTGGAAGGGTATTTTTGCTATTTCAGAAAGAGTTTCGTTGTTTAAGGTTGGGAATTTTAACTGCTGGTAGGTATTAAACCTATCTGTTGTTTGAATATAGAACGCGGTAAAAAACGATAGGTTTATGTAAAAATTTAAAACCTGCAAAATTAACTTCAACAGGCGCGGCTTACTTTTTTTTATGAAATAGGAAGGAAAACAAGAAAGTGGTCACCTGATGGTAATTAAGTGATCACCACCGCCTGTAGACATCCGAAACACCAAGAAGATTGCAGATGCGTTGCCAACCCAGAGGGCTAAGATGGAATTCCTCTTGTGCCAGTAATTACATCGGCTGTCTTGTTCTCCACGCCGGAACACAACAGTGCTTAGCGGCAGGATTAGCGAGCAAGATGGTGGTAGCGATCCGGACGGACCTTGCACAAGGTCCTACCACCCGCACTTCGCGAAGCTACTAGAACAACGGCGTACCACTGGACTGGGGCCGGCGCAATTGAGTTGCTACGCGTGCGAATGAACGCGCGCTATACGATAAACGGATAATACTGAAGGCCGCATCTTATAGTTTAAAGTTAAACTTCTGTCATAACATAATAATATACTATTATTTATTCTGTGCTTCCACAAACACACCAGAGTCGCGTAACGATTACAATTATCCCGCAAACAAACAATGAGGCCTACGAAATTAATGAAATAACAGATCATTTCAATTAATTCTTACTTTAATTTATGTAAATGACCCTCATACGTGAACACTGCTCGTACGTCGGATGGTGGGATTGTGTTTCTTGGCACCAGAAATGCCATTTAATTTAAACCCTTCCACAAGCGCTTTAATTAATACAATTTAAGCGCGTAATTAGAGGGCACACGTGAGACGTATCTAGAGATGATATAGGTATTTGTATCGATATCGATATATTAAAACAGTAGCTCTACCCGCGGCATCACCCGTGTAGCTTTTTATCGAAATAAAATGAAACGTTTAGATATGTTAAATCAGGGTATAAGCTACGGTTTGAATTTCATCCAAGTCCATCCAGCCATTTAGCATTAAGAAGTAATAAAAATACTATGTCACACACAAAATTTTAGCTAAATAATAATTGTGTGATACTCAAACGTCTACAGTCTTAATACCCAGGAAATATCTGCAGCGTCAGCAAGTTTTCAATCGTATTACAAGACAAGACAAGACAGACAAATACTCTTTATTGAGAACCACATGGAAAATAGTTAACGTAACCGTAATAGTTACGTTACGTATTACTTAAGTAAAGTGTAAATAAGTACTTAGGCAATCTGATATCGAATACTTAAACTTTATCACCATCCTCTCAGCATTTTTTCCTGTTTCCTTCGTCGAGTAACGATTTAACCAAGCTTTCAAATTTGGCAAGTCGGGTTAGAGCACTGCCTCTGATGACCCTGCGATTCCCGTGACTGCCAATGTTTATTATGTAATTAAAAAACAATCTATCGACATGGAGCTCCCACATCCCTATGCCAGTTGACAGACTCAAATGGCTCGTCTGCCGTTTTTTCCGTCGGCATTAATTTATGCCTTTTTTACGCAATAACGCTTAATTGGGCTTTATTTATCACTTTAATTTTTCTAATTTGATAACTCTCGTGGCCTTTTATTAGAATTTATGACGTGTCCGGAACGGGGAAGATGCCGTCTCAATAACAATTTTAATGCATAATTTGAACAAATGCGTTTCGATTATGTTCATGAGAACGGTCTTTATTCGTGGAGTGAGCCCATTGAAGTGTGATACTGTTTTGATTTAGTTAGTGAGAAGTTAATAGGTTAAATGCTATTATTTATTTGTAGTTAACCACTATTCTAAGAAATAATGACGTTATATTCATACCACAATTTTGCCCTTTGATTATTTCGTCTCAGACAACTGGACGTAATTTTGGCTGAGACGAAATAATTTGGCATTACTGGTCATATGGCACTTAAACTCTACCACAGCGATCGTCCCTAATGCTGCCCATATCCGTCGGTTCCAGAAATTTCCATCACATAACGTTCCACTTTGATGAATTCACTTCGTCTTCTGATACAGTCGAACCATGTGGCCCTTATTTTATTTACAATAATTCCTTCTTGACATTCCTTCGTTGACTTATTTTATGTCATTTATTGAGAAAAGCTTCCAAAGTAAGTCACGTCACGAATGAAATACCTAGTTTAATTGGGCGCCACTGCCGAACTTTCCTGTTGGCGTTTTTGTATGACGTCGAATATCCCCACTTTGATGGCGTCCGTTGCTTCACATGATTTCTCCCTTAGCATAACTTATTGACTTTGGGAGTGACATGTTCAGTTTTAATCAAAACTCCCAAAATAAATACCTAAAGATTAAGAAACCTAACAAAACACAGTCAACTACCAAACACAACTCTTTTAAGTTTGAAAGCATCTTTGTCCTTAAAGACCGTCTTATACAGCTACCTCTCTATAATTCTTTATAAATATACCAAGACCACTAACGTCGTTTGTTTTCGTGGCTTACAAAAGAGTAGGGGTTGCCACTTTTTAAAAATGACTGACCCGGAGATAGTTGCCATTATTTATTAAAGGGTTTTTGTAGTGTGCGAAAGTTAATCGTATGCTTTCTTACTTTTTCAGGAGAGACAAGAACTGGTTCTATTTAAAACATTACACACTTAAAGGTTTTGAGCCGCTGTTGGGTAAAAAAACCAGAAAAGTAAGAGGTTAATTCGCACACCGAGGTTTCCTTACTTCGTAATGGTAGTTTGTCCACAAGTACACTACAGGCTTTGACTTATTTGCGCTTAACACACAGACGAATAACGAAGTGATGCTATAAGGGTACCTTTTGAAGTACGGAACCCTATAAACCACAATTTCATAAGGTATTATAGACATATCTGGTAGAATCAGACGTATAAAAAAGCCTAAGCGGTCTACTTTCAAAATATTTTTAAATTTTTATGTCTTAGAAACTATCGAAGCGCTGGCCTCTAGGCATAGCACGTGCAAAAGCACGTGCTATGCCTAGAGGCCAGCGCTTCGATAGTTCGATAGTGCTGCAAAAGCAGGGTAGGCAGCCCTGAGAGCCGCGTTTTAAAACCTGTAAGCAGTTTAAAGTCCACGGGGAGCCGGGTGCATTAGCGGCCGCGGATTTGCGCAAATGTTATTATTTCCTACCCGGGATTACGCGCAGATTGACTGGCTGACTCTTTTTTGTGGGGTTCTGGGACGATGTCTGTGGAAAACCTTTCGATATCAATACTCGTAAGGCATGCCAGGGCTTCACTTGCTTTAGGTACTTTTAGATTTTGAAGCAGAGATATCTGCTAAATTAAAATTCCAAACACTTGCTATTTAAGATAACATCAAGGTAACTCAGCTATACGTATTATTCATCCCCCAGAGCCAGTAGCTTCCGAACTCGTGTCACCATTCCCCTGACAGATGCAGTTTTGTGCGTGACAAACGCTAGCGTGCTACTAGCTGGCGTGTATTTGGAGGCTTCTATATTTGACATAGTGTTAAAATAAAATATGTAAATATAATATTTTAAGCTATGATTATAGCGTCTATAGCCTTATTTTTTATGGAAAAAACATTTCTAGCGCCCAATACTCAAAAATCATCCCCAGACGTCAAAAAGCAATGCCATACTTCCCCCAATTTTTAACCCCTGTCTTATGGATTTCTAATATGACCCCGGGCGGTGGGGTTCGCCTAATAGAACCCTGTTTATATTGTCAGCTTGGATTATGTTATTAGATTTAATGTACTGGAGATGATGTGCGGTTGTAATTCTGGTTAAGATTTAGCTGCCCTCGTCGGTTGGTTAAACTGAGTTTTTTGCCGACTAGAATGGGGCTAATAGAAGCTTTACAATACAGAGCAAATAGCCATTTTGGGATCTGGCTGATTTAGTTATACGCTGACTAAGAGTGTGTACTTGCTAATTCGTAGGTGTTGGAAAGGGGTTGAGCAGTTTTAGACTATAAAGCAGCGAATAAAGATTTTAATTGGTAAAATAACAAGGAAGGAATTTGGACTTTTAACACTCGTTTTTTTTTGGAATTTGGAAGGTTATTTGAATTTTGAAATTAAGAAAAACGAAAGAGAACATAGCCATCCGTAGTGGCAGCAGTCAGGTAAAAGTGCCCAGCCACAAGTCGTTATAGGGTTGCTTTACAAGTGGTATAATTTGTGACCTTCTGTTTCCGATCCATTTGCTACGTAATACATATTTTCAAAGTAACAAACTAACTTTCATATAGTAGTCGGTAAGATTATACAATTTCGTGAGTTGAGTCCCAACTGCATGGAAGATTTAAACCGAATATCAACTCTATGTGAGCCGTGTGAGACACAAATTTCAACTGGCTGAAAATGTGACATGTAACCTTTTCAGTATCGGATCGTGGTATGTTACCACACGTGGGTCGCGAGTGCGACTATCCTAGAGGGCGCTAGTTTATTTATTCGCCACCGCGGCGACGCGGACGCATTACCTGATTACGTACAGTCGTCCACATATACGTCGGTAAGGCTGGGGCCACATGGTAGATTATCAATTTTGTTTTTTTTCTTTAAATGTATAAATTCATTCCTATTTTTCCATTTGACATTTGAAAACTGTCTCACGTCATCTCCATTCACATATATGAATATCCTAGTTTTTAGTCTATGGGAGTGATCAATTCCCTTGTACAAAAGTTGTACTCTTTTTCCTCCCTGAATTGTATAACTAGCGCCATTATTTGTCGTTAACCAAATGCGTGTCCCGACTATCTCTAAGCGTTTTGAAAACATATAACATTATTTTTAGAATGAGTAGTACACACATATGTTTTTTCTCGACAAATAGTTTTTTTTTATTTCTTTTGCTGTCAACACAAGATTTTACGTAGATGCACGTACATTTATTATGTTCCCTATTACACGATTTATATCCGTGTCGAAAACTGACATAGTAGGATTTAGTACTAGCAACTTTATGAATAAAAAAAAGAGTCCTAGTAAGAAACTTGTACGATAACTAACCCACCAGACCACATCTGCACCCCAAGGTAGGCCCCGGCCTTACCCGCGACCGTAATTCCACAAATGGCTGTAACTCGAGCCGGCCCGGTTTAAAATTGAAATTTATATGCGCACATTATACATGAGCCGGATTACCCCGGGGCCGAGACGGCGGACCGGGGGATAGTGCGGGGCCCGTCTTAAGACTTTGGCTTAGAGATTACAACAATATTGGAGCATGTGACACAAGCAATATGCTACTAATACAGTATCTGTTCACAGAAAGTCTTTAGGACTATCTGTGAAAACGAGACCTGCATGGATACAAGCAATATGCTACCAATGCAGTCTCTGTTCACAGAAAGTCTTTAGGACTATCTGTGAAGACGAGACCTGCATGGATACAAGCAATATGCTACCAATACAGTATCTGTTCACAGAAAGTCTTTAGGACTATCTGTGAAGACGAGACCTGCATTGACACAAGCAATATGCTACTAATGCAGGTCTCGTGTTCACAAAAAGTCTTTGGGACTATCTGTGAATACGAGACCTGCATTGGTAGCATATTGCTCGTGTCGAATGATTTAATATGTACAAATATTTTCGGTATACAGTAGCGTTTATCGCGAACATAAAGCATTTCTTTCTTTTGCACGCTCCAAATGGTTAAAAAAAGCGGTAAATGGTTTAGATCCGCGACAAAAGCTAGCGTGCTAGGGCCTCTGGTAAGGTTAGATATTAAGGGACGCACTTTAATGTTAGTAAATTTACGATCAAGTTAATTTCTGAGAAGATTTCTTTTCATAACTGGGTCCGATAAACTTATTTTCGTTTTTCTGCGGCTAAAAACCGTAGTACAGTACCGTTTTTATGTCTCAAAACGGATTTGGAAAAATTAGGAGGTTCACAATTCACTGGGTCTCTTCATTAATTTGATCCATTGTCAGATCTATATAAATAAAAATGAATTGTTGTTCGTTAGTCTGATTAAAACTCGAGAACGGCTGGGCCGATTGAGCTGATTTTGGTTTTAAAATGTTTGTCGTAGTCCAGGGTAGGTCTAAACGGTGAGCAAATATGCCTCCAATAATTAGGCGGTACGAAGTTCGCCGGGTCAGCTAGTCTTAAATAAAAATATTTTATCTACACACATATCATAATTTCTCAATAACGCGTTCAAAAACCATAGAAAATGACCAGCATTATTACAACCAATGTTATTATAAGAATTTTCTTGTCTGTGGTAGTAGGTAAATCTGTTCTTTATTGGGTAGTATCTCTTAGTAGTCCGTGTTTATTGGTGATTACATTACCGATATCTCGTGACGTTATGAATTTAAATTTGGAACAGCTGTCAAAATTCAAGTTGGTCTCTATTCTAGTATCCACAGATATTAAAACAGTTATCGATACGAAACGTCAATTCAGTATGATTTTTTAATTTAAACGCACGACATTTGATCTCGAGTGACATGACAATAGGAACTTCATTCTTTTGTCTATGATTTAAAAAAAACGTTCGTCTTGACGGATAGATCGAATTGCCGCCATACTTGTTTGTTGGTTTTTTGCTGTTACGGTTTTTTGCAGTTATGATATGTGTGTAGATAAAGTAATGTATGCAACTGTATATAATTAGGCCTTAAAACACTCGTGTGATCCTATTATGAAACTCGCTGACGCTCGTTTCATAAAACCACACTCGTGTTTTAAGGCCTCTCATTATATAGCAGTTGCATAAAATACTATAAAACCATTTCGAGGATTCAGTAATACTTTCGTTTGAGAAACTGGTGTCAGAGTTTAGAGGTACGAACTCTTGACACCAGTTTCCTTAAGCGGTTCTGACAATGGGATCCACAAAAAACTACTGGATGTCATGTATTTTAAGCCATTTTTTAATTTAAAAAGTTACTGATACAGACAAAACAGCTGCTATTTAACTAAGCCAGTTTATTTATTACTTTTAATAAGTTTTAAACACAGCTTATTTACCAACTCGCAGCTAACCATTAAAATATTCCCAGCTGTTTGTCTTATAAAATAAATATTAACAATCTATTCTTTAAGTGCAGACGAAGCCTAATGCGAGAGGACGAGGCGATTACTCCGATTAAATATTCATTAACGAATTTTTCTTTTTAAAAGCTGAAAAAATGGCGTAAGGAGAAAATTGGCAATTAAGGCCACCCGCCTCCACCTCCGTTCACAATTAAATTTGCTCCTTCAAGGAATGTATAAAGTGAGTGTTGGGATGTTTAGCGAAGGAATGATACAATTTTAACGTCTGCTGAACGTTCTATGGTTGTTTAATATTGAACATGTAAATTGCTTTGTCTGAGGTCTACTTCGACGTGTTCTGCTCTTTAGTTCCTTATCACAGTAAAACGTTTTTCTAGTAACTTATAAATAGGAATTATTTCACTAGTACCTAGTCTGTTTTTAGATGAATTGATTGATGAGCAAACAATACAAAGTAAGGAGACATTACCAAGGTAGAGTTTTTTTTTTCAAATATATTTTTGTTTTAACACATGTACAGGAACCAAACTGTACTCAGGAGCAATGTAGAACCGTTTCACAATAAACGTGTCAAAATTACTTATTATATTAGATGTCTTATATTACAGCGATTACTCATTGCGATAGAGCTCTACAGTGGACTTAAATATGCTATTTCATTGACTGTACAAAAGACAAACTTATATCTTTCATCACAATAACAATTCAATGAAAATACTGGATAACACGTGCATCTGAGACCTTAACAGTTCCCAGACATATTAATATATATTTTTTTAAAGATTGAAATAATTCCCTTCACAACACTTTTATTTGTCCGTACTATGGTACTATACATTACTTGTAAGTAAGAACTAAGGGGAACACGTCACACTTAACGAAAATCATTTCGTCGTATCGTTTCGCAGAATGCAATTTTCTGTAAACCCCAAAAATAATCGTAATCATAATAATTATCAATCATATTTTGGGACATGTTAGGTTAGGTTAGTTTTCTAAGAAACTAATAATCTGTGAATCCATACATTCCGCGAATAGTTTATAAGCAAAAAATACTTAATGTAATTTTTTTGCGGATTTCACTCATAATAAGAATCCCATTTCAGTGATTTGTGTTTAATTTATATGGCACTGAATTTCGAGCAGTAATGTAAGTATGTTGTTTTATTCTAATTTAACAAGGCATTGAAAAATAATCTTTATTTAACAACACGTAAAAATTGTTCACAAAAATCAAACTTAAAAATGAATTAATAATAGTTTGTACAATACATATTTGCATCTGTATTGAGTTTCATTTATATTGAAATAAACAAACAATCCGTTATTTCGATATGTCTGTATCACACGGTAGTTTTATGGGTTTCATTTATATGAACATTCCAGTATGTGTTCTAATGCTTTAAATTCTGTTATACTTTAAATTACTAAACCTCGTAAGTACAGTCACGGGACTCCGTACACTATCCCAATCAAACGCCGCCTTTGAAGCGTTTGAATAAATGATCAAATGTAACGTAACAGAATACACACTTGCTTCACAAATGAAAATTAATTATGCAACGTGATAAATTGACAGTAATTACATGCAGGGGTGTCGGTGCGAGCAGCAAGGGGTTGGAGAATGGCGATGCTCCTTGATAACTACAACCCACATTATATGACCGTGTAATTATGATCATGGCCGTTTTAGAACATGGCGTATCTTCCGGAACCAAATGTTATACAATTTATTAGGTTAATTAAAAAAAATATATAATTACCTATTGATTAATTGAATTGCTTAAATTTATTGAAAACTAAACAAGCTTAGCGTTATTTTAACATATACTTACGACACATAACTTGAATGAAAATGGAATGACTCATCACTCAGTTCAGGAGTGCGATTTTTGAATCTCACCGGGTAGCTAAACCTCACCGAACTGGCCGTTGTTCATAGAAATTAGGCCATTTTGATGAGCTTTTGTCACCAGTTGAGATTCAAAAAGTGCATCCCAGCTCTATCCAGGAACTACTGTCATAGGAAAGCTCAAGTAAGAAAGGCATGACTCAAACTCGGTCAGTCATGTCAGCGTCGCTGATAGTAAATAAGTTATTTTAGAACACAAAGATGACGCCAATTAAGTTATTAGTAAAATTAACTCGGCATTCAAGCAAATGTATCGCTGAAAATTATTACAGAGCTGGCTCTTCGGCCATTATAACGACACGCAACGCTACTGACAACTTACTGTTTCCGCGTTTCTTTTTGTGATTGATGTATTACCAGCCTGTACAAACTGTGCTGTACAAAACGTTTGCCAGCTCTGTAAAAAAATAAATAAAATGACACTTGTTATGACAGAACTTACGTTGTATCTTTTTCGCCGTCCTTGAAAATAAATAACTATTAATATCTAGTCCTCAGCCATTTCGGTTGCATGCACAGACGTGAATTTAACTACTAATTAATTGGTCAAGGGTTGCACTTGCCTGACGCTCAAATTAAAATTGGGATCGCCAACACGCTTCAAAACAGTAAACTTACATCATAAACTCAACGCCACAACGTCGTTCCACATGTAACCATATCGCATTTAAGATGCTAAGTACCTGCCACGCTATAGAGACGCAGCGTAGCCGTAGTAGTGTTTAGTTCGGGGCGGTGTCGCCGGATGTCGCTATAATCAGTTAATTGCATGAATAATTGAGCGAGCCTGCGCTAATACAGCAAATACCTACCGGGAAGGGCGCTTTATGCCTACTTGCTTTAACCTTCATATCGATATTATAAAAGTGTTCTAGTTAATTTAGGTAGGTATATTATTTTATTAAGTACAAACGCAGAAGTTTGTAGTTTTTTTATTTTTCTTTTACAAAACTAAACGACGGATCGACGTGTCGTTTACAGAGAGAAAGCTCAATCTATAAGTGAAGCGATATGTTGGTGCTGCAAAGAGTGCAAAATGTCAGTATTTACATATATACAGTATACGCGAAATAAATAGCTTTTATTTAATGTACTTATTTAGTAAACTTGATACGGCCTTAATAAGTGTACTACGCCGACCGTGTGGGCCATCCGGACTTTTATGGAAATTGTTAACACCTTAAATAGACTGGCTGCAACTTTGCCGCTACGAAAACCGCTTAGCGCTGGGCAACAAGGCCAGTAAAGCAGTTCTTCTTGAGCGCTTGCAGTACAATAGTACAACACAACTCAAAGAGGCCAGATTACGTGGTATGGTCGCCGCGCTTACCATGTCGCATGTTGTTAAGTGTTGTAAGATCAGTTATAGTTTCTGAATGCATCTTTAATTGTACAGAGTTGCTTGTTATCTGTGGTTTTCAATCTGTGGACAGAAGCCGAAAATAAAAGTACGCTCTTGATACAAATAATGTTTTCTTGGAATAAATACCCATCATAACATTAAGCCATCGTCGCCTGAACGAAAGACACGCCAGCATCGCGATCTCGCGAATGTGGCAGCACCTTAAGTGCTAAAGGTCAAGCTGCGACCGAGGTAACGAAGCGCGTCCCTATTAATTGGCTACAGCGCCATCTGCCGGCCGCCTTGAGGAGCTAACATGAATATTCAACTAGCGAATTGAATTGTACGAGGTCCACAAAGGGAATCAATTTGATCCTTAATGTGCTTTAGTAGTTTTGATTAATAAATGAACAGCGAAGTGCCGGTGATTTGCATTTGGACGGTTGTTTTCATCGCTGCGAAGATCTGCTTCGAATTTCAAATTGTAAATAGAGAATTAAATGTTTGAAAACAACAAGAAGACTTAAACAAACAAAAACCACGTTTAGTAATAATAGTACTACGGTTCTTATGCTTTCATAATAACGAACATTTAGTTGAAATCAATTAAACGTTACCCTACTGCGATTGGTCATTTTTACGACGTCGATGCCAAACAAGCATGAGGCTTGCCTGATGATAAGCAATAACCCAACCGCAGCCTAGAGATTGTGACAGCAGAAGTATCACTCGAGCGTTACAGACCCTATCTAGAAAGATCCAGATCTTATCTAGAAAGGGTCCTTTCGGATAACCGACCCCTGCAGGAAAGCGCAATTGTGTAGGCCAAAGAATTAGGCCTTAACAACAACTTAATCAGCTCCTTACTGACTTGGGTTTGTTAGGAGTGGTTTTATGTAAGGCGAAGATTAAATTCAAGCGAGACGAATCCACAGTGCCGGTTTTTTCTCTCTCTGCTCTTGTCTGCCTTGTTGTGATATAGAAGATTTAAAGCGATCAGGTGATGACTGATTTGTAAATACCACTCTGGAGATGTTGAAATGAAACTTATAATGAAATTGATCTATGATATCTATCGATAAGGTTGTGGGAGTCCCTATAATACCTATTAAACGATTAATCCAAAAATGTTTACCAAATACTAACAACTCAGAATGTAAGCTACAGATATTGTAAAAAAACGCAATCGTCGCCCATTTGCGTACCTAACTTTGTCGAAACATTGACAGTTAATTCTTGTTCTTATTTATCCGTTTACGTATACACATCAACAACCTGGAAATTCCAACATGAAAGAGCGCTTTTAACGCGATACATTTACCAACCTTCCCTAACCTCAAAAAGCAAATGCAATAAATGGAACAACATCGAAAGCGTAGAAGATAAAATCAAAGTACTTTAAAGGCGACATATTTAATTTGGCTCGTGGGCCGGGGTCGGCCCGAGTGATAAGCGACAACGACGTGTTGCCATCAATAATTTAAAGTTAAGGCCATGTAACTTAGAACAAACTAGTAAACCATTGTGCGCAAGTGAGAAATAAATTGTAGTGGCAGTTAACAAAGAACGTGGTATCTTATAGTCTGCCAGTGTAAGAGGCAGATTAAATGTTGAGAGAGAGTGACGTAATATTTGGTCTTTAAATAGTTGAACAGAACCTGCTCGGTTAATATACGTTATATTTTAACGCAGTGTTTAAGCCAGATCTATTTTTAACTATTGCAATACGTTTATCTATTATTATGCAAAGGGTTGGCAAGTCAAGAGTAATATACAACTTTATATTTTTAACGTCATACCGAGATACTAGCAGCGAACTTCCTTCGTTATTGAGAGTGTATAATTAAAAATTACTATTTTGCTTCGTCAGCGGTAACCCAAAAACAAAAGGTTTATAATTATCATTTTTGCATAAAACGGTTATAGCTGTTTACGTTACTAGTAAAAATGTTTTGTATCTAAGGAAAATAAATGCCTCTTGAATACTACGTATGTCCGCTTAAACGCTTATCGCCCCGCTCCCGCTGGCGCTCGCCCCGTGCGCCAAACGCACCACATCAACTATGCACTGAGGGAATGGGCGAGCGGCGCGACACCTCCGCGTTATTTCATTGTCTGCTGCAGCACCCTGCTGTTGTACAGAGATAACTGGATCTTCGCTTGCTTACTAAACTATGAGGTAGCTACATACACAGTGTTTTTCAACCGTTTTCATGAGGCAGCCTCTTTCATTTAGAATAAATTCGCGACCCTCTACCCTTGCTGTTATTTAGTCAACTCTTTAATCACTCTTTAAAAATACTGCTCTAGAATTTGCGTAGTCGGACCAAAAACCATAAGCTAGGGCCAAGTCGCTCATAGAAACTTTACGTCGTGTATGACCGCAGATGAACTCACCAATCACAGCGGCGAACACATTAATTACAGCGGACTTATTCTACTCATCCCGCCATTTTGCAACTTTTAGTTAAATACTCGGAAAAAAGATGAAAGCGGGTTCTTGAGTATAGTCTATGGGTATAAATCTAGTATTTTTTGATAACGCACAAGACAATGAATTACAAAAAGTAAAAAAAAAACACTACCTGACCCTCAACATATTGTAAAAGTTACATATCACGTAGACCTCACCAGTTTTCTACTAAACATGTCTATTAAGAACTTCGCTTAAATCAGTTACTTACTAAAGAAAAAACCGTGTTGAGATCGGTTATTTTTGTTCAAAGCAGCAAGGCCCCAGACACACAGATAGACAGACAGGGGTTTTTAACTTAAAACAACCTTTTTCATAATTCACTTTGCTTAGTTTTTTGTCGCTATTTTTCTGCGGTAAATCTCATTCATCGTAAAAATCACACTGTCGATTAAAGAAGCACACCTTTATAATTTTTACATCCCTAGTAAATGGTCAATATACAATAAGAATATATCGTTTTATATATCGACGACAATACCTAATCCAATACGTCCAATTGCGTGGAACCGTGTAACCGTGTTAGTACCTATTTAACGCCGTGCGCTAACCGTGTAACGTGCTTATAGGCGATAAATTCATTACATACAATCAGCTAACTTTATCAGACATAGCTTATCGAAATTAGTCCGTTTTTAGGGTCCGTACCCAAAGGGTAAAACGGGACTACGCTGTCCGTCTGTCACCAGGCTGTATCTCTTGAACCGTGATAGTTAGACAATTGAATTTTTCACAGAAGATGTATTTCAGTTGCCGTTATAACAGCAAATAAAAAAAAACAGAATAAAATAAATATTTAAGGGGGCTCCCATACAACAGCCGTTTTTATAGATAATGGATTGGAATCCTTCGAGCGCAAGTCCGACTCGCACTTGGCCGGGTTTTTTTTAACTGACTTAAAAAAATGGAGGAGCTTTTCAATTCAACTGTTTTTTTTTTTTAGTAACTATTTCGTGTAAACGATCAGACGGATCAGAATGGGATTCTATTCAATCAATACGTCCGCGTCAGCCGTTTTCGCCATAGATCTAAAATGTACGATTTATCGGCCAGCTTTACAATGAAACCAAAAATTAAATATGTATGAAGTGACCGCCTCTCAGCCAGTTAAAAAAAAAGCCGCAACTAAATTTTATTTTTCATAGACTACTATTGAAAATTATAACTTTGCCGATAAGATGTTTTTGTCGTGGCGAGATAAAGAAATGTTTAAAAAATTTCAAATATACGGAGTAAGTAACTTAAAATACTTTAAATAAAGTCATCACGCCTAACCTCCAGTCTTGGGGAGGTCAAAAATCCTATAGGCGGTTGCATACCTTGTAATAAAACCTTCTACAGTAACATACTGGCGTTCATTACAGTCATAAAGCATCTGTCCCTCTCGCACACGCTAACTAGTTAAAAAGGGATAAAACTTAGGATACTAGGGCCTCTAATGTGATATTGGCGAAAGATTCCCGAATCAAGCTGAGCCGAAAACCATTCTAATTTTTTTTTTAAATAAATACCGACAAGGTTGATAGTTCGATACCCGTTTGTCGTACCCTATAAGAAACTCCTACACAACGTAGCTATATAAGACGTTGCATGCCTTAACGTAATAAGGCGTGGCACTCACTCGGCTCGCGGACGGTTGGCCGGTCACAGCGAGGGTGTCGCTCCCCCTTAAATAAAACATGCTATTTATCGATCGGGCTCGCGGATTGGGTTGGAATTCAAAGTGTACACATGTGTATGGCAAGCTTTATATCATTGGTACCTCGTGGGAGAACGAAGCTGTTTAATTTTAAAAATATAATGATTCAAAATTATAATGGACTAGTGACCCGCACGGTGCACGGTGACAATGAAGATGTAAGATAAAAACCTTCCGTTAAAATTCTCCAAGTGACGGTGAAAACCGCTTCAAAATCTGTTGCGTGGTTTAAAAGGAGTAAGCGGCCGAAGAAATGAGGACAGACGAACAGATAGCTACTTTATTTTATACTATGTAAAGATATCGCACTTGAGGCTGAGGACTACAGATCTTATTTAAAATCTCATCAAGGGGAAGTAGTGGTTTTGAATTTGAAATGGCCGGCTCCTTAGCATTTTTGACTATTATTGTAAAGTTTTAGTTACTTGCAAGTTATTCTAATTTACTGAAGCAAAGCTTTCGTAGCGCTAGCTACGAAATTCGTAGCGCTACGACGCCTACGACATGTGCGAGTTTTGGGTGGTGCTACTTTTCGGAGGTTCATTTTAACGAATTGGAACAACTCCGTGACTTTACTCCGTGAAAACAGTGTTAACACTTCGGGATTTTTTGTGAGGATAGTTTTGGTTAAGCAAATTGTTGCTGGTAGATTAGAACAAATAATTTAGATTTGTTAGTAAGTTATCCGTTGGAGCTGGCGCTATATTAATTCATAATATGATTCATCAAATCAGAAGTGCGATTCTTGAATCTCACCGGGTGACTAAAGCTCACCAAAATGGCCGTTTTCCACAGAGATTTGGCAATTTTGGCGAGCTTTAGTCACCTGGTGAGATTCAAAAATTGCACCGAAGGTCGATGAAAATTTTCTTTATCTTTTAGTTTTGTACTAAAATATTAACGAATAGATATTGAATAAAATGTTTGTATTGTTGCAGCTCGAGCGCGTACCGGACGTCCCCGGGGTCTGCGGCGGGGGACGCGCCCCCCGCGCCCCCGCTGTTCCTGCCCCCGCATCTCTCTCACCTCTCGCAGCACCTCAACCATCTGTCGCAGCCTTTCTTTCCTCTAAAAGGTAAGCGTGTATGTAATAGCTATGTGAAGGCACATAGCTATTTATTTAGAATCGTCATTCTTGCCATTTACGAGTAGTTTTAAAAAATTTTAAGACCTGATCACGGAATAAATAATACCTAGTACAAGTACAGACGTTTTACTTCTAACAAAATCGCTTTTAGGCATAAGAAGCGACTTAATGTATGCTCTATCCACCGTATAACTCGTATTTATTGGCACGCTCGGCATCTCAATGGCACCGGCCCCCGTGCATTGGAGCGTCTATATTCTTGTAGCTCCGCGAACTAGGCCCCGCTTGACTTGACTACAGTTCCTCTTTCTCCCTCAGGTTGGGGCGCCCCCTGCCCTTGCTGTCCCAAGGAAGAAGCCCGCTCCACCAGCGTCGCCGAGCTCCGCCGCAAGGCGCACGAGCACTCAGCAGCCCTCTTCCACTCCCTCGCCAGCTTCCAGACCCGAGCGCTGCTGCCGCTGCCGCTCCACCTGCCCCCGTTGCCGCTGAACCTACTGCCGCACGACGCGCCGCCGCCGCCGGCCTCGGAACCGTCGAAACATTTGGACTAAAGCTATAAAAGCGATGTGCGCTCTCTATCTCCTACCAGGCTGGAGGTTACCGATGCTGCTGTTAAACTTACTGCTGTAAGACGCGACGCCGCCGCCGGTCACAGTACCCTGGAAACATTTCAACTAAACTTAGAGAATAAATATGCGTCGTCTGTACAGTTACCAGGCTGAAGCATATAATTGCCGCTGCCGCTTTGCCTACTGTCGCTCTCGTTAGACCTTGCGACGAAGTAATTGACTTATGTTATGTCCCCTACACATTCCTAGCACGAGTAGCTCTAATGGTTTGCCTCTAATAGTACTCGGCAGTGTTACTTCGCTTCTCCGTCACTTTTCAAACCGAAATCTTCTACCACTTTGGCTCTTTTATACCGTCTATACCGCTTTGCATCATGCATAATATATTGTTATAATATCTCTACATTTGGAGAAATGTGAATTCTTTGTGCCATTAAAATACATTGATTGTGCCAATACATTGTGCCATAATAAAACTTTAGTTTAGGAAGCTTCTTGCTCATTCCGTGATACTGTAATGTGTTTTATTTTTACCATTTAAATGATTTATTTATTTATACCAATTAAATTTGTGAAAGTTAGTGAGCTGCATAATATTCGGTTTTTGACTTCTAGGTTCAATTTTGTGAGTAAATTATAATAAATACCAGAAAAACACTACCCCAAATATTCATACAATGAATACATCAATTAATAAGAAATAAAAACTGAACCTTAATTCAGATTTTTAAATCAAATTGTTTAAGTTACCTAAATACTTAATGCTAATGAGTTAAATGTTAATTAAATTGTTTTTTGTAAATATCATTAGACCCTTGCAGTATTCGACCAAACACTGTTGTGGATATTTCTTCCTTAAGTGTCAAATCTAGAATAAGTTATGTTTATGTAAATAAATCACCCATCGCTTTCGTCACATAGTTTAAAATATTTGTGTTGTTGATCTTTTTTCTCATTGGTGGCGTTATCGTTGTCACCATTGTTTTAAACTTTTAGTTTTTTCAATAGTCCCAGTAGTCCTACACTAGACAGTAGTAACAATAAATGCCATACTTAATGATCTTACGTGGTAAGATATCATTTTCTTGAATGTGCATTTATTCATTCACTTATAACTTATTGTGGATAACGGACCAAAAATTAACACCGCCAAGTGTAAAAATATGTGAGCATTCTGATCTATTGCGCCGACACGGCATAAAAAAGAGCGTTTACTACATATTTTTGAGATGTTGAATGTACTCATATTTTTACACTTAGGTACGTACACGTACGTTAGTTTAAAAATATGGGCTTTCGTGGGCTGATATTTGTCAATATTTACGTACTTACGTGTGAGTATTTACAAACATCAATTTAAAAATTATTACTCGGTTATAAATTTTAGTCCGCCGATCGCTTTTATAATCCACCTTGAATTTTGATTGTGTGACGAAACCAATGGTATTATCGTTCAGTGAGTCAGTGTTCGTATGGTGTCTGTAGTTACATAGTCCTGTAAATAAACATAGTCTATCCTTAACAAACATAAATTATGCAGGCTTTTAACACTTAAGACCATTTAATATTTTGGCAATGTATTGTTTTATATGTAGTTGTTGTTTTGTCCAAGATTACGTCGTCCTTTAACCAATTAATTAAATACCTACCAAAGTTGCCACAGTCGGTTTAATCGGCCTTATGCTTACGAACCTAAAATTTAAGGCCCTGTGGAACCTCGTCACATATGATCCAACTATTTTTGTATCACAAAAATCATGACTTCAATACGTTTGCTAGGCAATATTGATTGTTGGATGGCGATGGTGTACCTACTCTAGCTGTGGACGCTCTCTGAACCTTAAAGCTATCTCTCATCGTTGGCGCAATCGATATGCTTCTCTATTCCCTGCCTACTCTTTAACCTAAGGCAGGGAATAGAGAAACACGGGGATTGCTTCAATGATGAGAGAGTATAGCTCTAAGATTTAGAGAGTGTCCATAGATACAACTGTCCACAGAGAGCAGTTGCCCCTACGAGGTTCCATAATTAGACGCGGTCCGTGCGTCCATGACCATCGAAATTATTAAGCAAAGCAAATTCAGAAGTTTATTTATTTTAATGTTTAACCCAGTTCACCGCTTTGGCTTGGACCGCGCCTTTCAATAGTGAAGTTAAAATTGTAAAGAAAAAAGAAACAGCGTTTCCACACGCGTGTATGAGTTCTGTAAACTTTAAACCATATAATATATGTATTGTAAGTAGATATAAAGTCCGCGCCATATTGTATATAGCCGTACCAAGCGACGAGGCGACACTGCACTATGCACGACCCGGGGAATTGTTGGCGCGGACCGTACCTGTAAATTAATATAAATATTATACCTAATATTAATATATGCGTACGTTAGGCACATTTAATTACCTAGTTGTTTTAATTATTGCAAAATAAACTATTATGTACAACAGAATTTGTTTCATTCAAAATTATATAATCCTTATAGAAATACTGTCAATTGAGGTAACTTTGAAATTTTGAACGCCTATTTTGGCTCAATGATATTATATTCAATCACAAGACAAAGAAAAATCTTGGTCACCTTCCAGGACTTGAACCACCTGCAATTTCGGCATTCAGAGTCTTCCAATTGCCAATTAAGCTGCAGATGGCCTACAGATGGATCTACACGGCAAATTTTCAACTTGCTCTGATTTTCGATGACGACGATTATGATGAATATGACGACCTGTATGGCACAGTGGCACATGTGTCTGCCTACTGTGCAAGAGGTCCCGGGTTCAAATCCTGGTATGGGCAAATATTTGTGTGACGAATATGAATGTTTGTACCTGAGTCATGGATGTTATTTGTATTTAAGTATGTATTTATCTATATATGTATGTTTATCCGTTGTCTAGTATCCATAGTACAAGCTTTGCTTAGTTTGGGACTAGGACAATTGGTGTAAATTGTCCCGAGATATTTATTATTTATTTATTTATTATTTTCGGCCATTGCATTCTTGGTTGGCTAAATTGTCACTCAGTGCATCCATTGATACTATTAGTTATAGAGGTGATGAATATGCATTCAATATTAATGAGATCGTTCAAAGTTACCCTGTTTGACTGTTTAGTTCATTCAAGAAAAAGGCATATCTTACCCGATGGTCTCGTACTAGGCGACTCCTCTCCTCTCACGTGGCTCTAACGTGACCGGCCCAGGGGGCCTAGCACGCTAGCTTTTATCGTTGACATAAAGCATTTATCCCGTTCTAACCAGTATGCGTGTGGGAGAGGGTCCAAAGCCTTTATGTGCGCGATAAACGCTAGCGTGCTACTACAGCAGGTTTAATTTTCCTTCCTGCATCTCCGTCAAACTAGCGTCTACTATAGCCATAAACTCAGATAAACTAAACTGAGCCGGTCATGTTTGGGCTACTGGGAAACCAGATGATTACAAGATGAAGTAATATTGCCATCATTAATATTTCTTGTATTCTGGTGGTAATTCTCAAGTGATACCACTGATATATTTTAATATATTGAATGTTACTTTTGAGTGCCTGTTTAAAAAAATACACCGGTAATCTGCAGACTCTGCAGTGTCATGGTCGAATTGCGTTTCTTTATTTTGTCATTTTCAAAATCACCTGTCAGTTGTTATAATTCGAATACCCGTTTTACCTATACGACTTTACTCAGGCTTTATGATAATTATGACGGTGACAGGAATATTTTGACAGATGATCCATTAGTAAGTAGGTACTCATTCCAAGTCTACGGGTTGTAGTAACAGATCGTACTCAAATTCCAGTTTGGTACTGATAAAGTATCAAATTGGAACTTGACTACGATCCATAACTACCACCTACGTTTCGCTGGTAAACCTGAAGATTTTGACCCACTTCTAGTTGAATTGTTTTAAACTTCCGCGATTTTCACACATATTTATAATTAAATTAATTAAATTTTAACGCGATAAAAGTATATTGTTAATTACTCGTGACCACGGCCGTTGAAACATGGCCGAAACGTCGAGAAATTAACAATATACTTTTATCGCGTTAAGTCCACTTCTAGTTATCCGATTGCCTTTAAATTTGGCATAAGTAGAAAGATTACATGACAATGCAAGAGTGTACAGTTGACAAAACAAATCTTGTCTTAAAAACGAAAAAAAACAAATCATAAAAATGAAATTACGGTTTATTTTTGTAATCGAAGCAGTATTTTCAAGATGTACAAACATACAACACAAAAGCTAAGTATAAACTTTATATTTAACAAGACTACACAAATCATTTCATGATTTTAAAAAAAGGGAAAAATGAGGTCAAATGAAATTTTTGAAATGAGTTTTAAAATTTTTTATAATAAATTATTAAAAAATGATTTTAAATACGATCACAATACTAATGTAAACCATAAAAACTTTTAGAACCAAAATCCAGGGAGGAAACAGGTGAGGACTGCATTTGCACTGTAGAATCGATAATACTTAAGAATCTTACAGATCTTATCTTTACAGAAAACAAATACTAGTTAACTGTACAATCGCACATTTAACGCTAGCAATAACCGCATAAACGTAAAAAGAAAAATTTTATACATCTAAAATTCAAGGATTGGCGAGCTATTTGTTTTAAACTTTTGCTATTTTGACACATAATATTAACGTCCATGGGGATTTTAACGCGATGATATGATTTTCTATTTACCTCGACGTTTCGATCGTATTGCAACGGCCGTCGTCTACTAATGCAATACGGTCAAAACGTCATGGTAAATAAACAATGTTAACATTTTAATATATAAACACATTACCCTCCTTTGCGTCGCGCAGTCGGGTAATAAAATAGGAAGGCAAAACGAACAAGCGGGTCACCTGATGGTAAGTGACAACACCATCACCGCCCAAAGACACCCGCAACACCAAGGACACTGCAGATGGATTGTCAACCTAAAGGGTGAAGATGGAATACCTTTTATGCTATTAATTTTGCCAGCTGTCATCATCAAGTCTCTATATAAGTACTGTAGACGCGTAGTAAAGACGTTATAAATATGGCATGCTATTGTCAAAGTCAGAAATCTCCGTTTTAAATGTAGATAACGGAGTTTCAGATTAATTAAAATCAACATATTTACACCCCGCAGTTTTAAATATACTTAATTCGAAAAAGCAAACTTAACAATCCAAATCAGTAACTGAAAAGCGCCTCGCACTAGCGCAAGGAATTTAAAAACGTTTGGTCTGACAACTCTTTTAATACACTAAAGGCACTCGTCCTAATCTTAACGTCAACCATTCCGTAAAGTCCATTAATTTCCATGATTTACAACATTTTTGTAACTGCTACAAGAACAATCGTTTATTTCGGAGTTTCGCAATTACTCGTTACAACGAAGATTCAGCGTAAATTATGCGCGATGTATTTATGAAGCAAGTTTTACAATAAACGCAACACCTGATAGCTGTTTGCAACTTCACTGAAATAAATATTAATTTTTATTTAAAAAATGCGGTTTAACTGAGCCTTCTAACGGATTCGTTTTTTTACCTATTTATTGGGTTTTTTTTGGAATGCATTACATTACTTCAGCAAGGACGTAGCAAGGATTCTATTAACGGGAGGAGGGGGGGGCCTAAGCCTAAAACAATAATCTACCTAGAATAGTTACTTTACGGTATGTGAGCATTCCTGCTCATCACCTGCATCTTTTACGCCCTTGTGAGAACTCATTTGATCTCAGTTGGATTAATTTGGAGATAAACCCTGTTATATAAATAAAAATAACCTGCCTTATTTCGAAGTCGTTTAAAAACACTCCTTTAATAAGGATATAAGGTAAACTTTTACCATCATAACTAAAAGAAACTATGGTAAGGAGACAAGGTATGAAATTATCGATCTTTATTTATCGAAGTAAGTTTCATCTGCAATAATTAAGTATCCTAAATACGAAAAGTCTAGCACAAAAGTAGACATGCTTGCGTTTCAATTTCTCCCTAACATGACTTCAGAAAGATACAAGTATGAAACTTACAAACATTCTCGAAATTTCTTTGACGACATTTCGCGATCGTGTCCTACCTACCCTCAAAAGTGAAACTAGCGTGAAGATTTATGCAGCAAGTTGCGGGCGCAGGTGCCGCGAGCTAAGTTTGCAATTTACTGGCGAATAAACATTGATAACAATACAAGTTTACAGCTTACTGCGATATATGTGGGCGGCAGAGCACCGGGGTAAAGGATTGAAGTGAGGTTTTATCTATTTCTTTATATAATTGAGTATATATGTCGATATGTACAATTTTTATTTAATCAGAAGTCTACTCGTAAATGGTTTAATATTTACGTAGTAATTACTGCACCAGCGAACAACTCTCGAATGAAAGACGAAAGCATGGATGGACGTCGACGTACACATGCAAAACTGTTATGGTGTTATATGACGTGCATTAAAGTAGTCCTCGTATGACATTTAAATAATTGAGAAAATATGGATTATACAACCTTAATATACACAAAAGGACACCATTTAGACAGTTCATGTCACCATTTAGACTGAAAGAGTATAAATATACTTATCTCCTTTCAATTTTAACACTCCTTCTAAGCGCTAGTCCTATTTCTTTGCTAAAACCGGCACAATATTGCGAACTTTTGTAAAAAAAATATACAATCCGTAAAAAGTGTTTCTCATGATTCGATTTTACATTCAGCCTGTTGCCACAATTTATTCCGTTTTTTACCATTTGGCTAAGAAATCCTATAAATCGACAAATCGAACACAATATCCTCTTGTAAGTGCAACAGTAATTTGTGCATTATTCATTTACACTGTGACGAAATAGCATACATTACATTTACACTGTCATTAACGTAAATATTTACACAAATCGATAGCTACAACAGACTATAACAGGTCCTTCGTGCGCACGTTCCTTCTGACCGCGTTGTTGAAGCCCTCCCGGTACTGGTAGAACACGCTGCTCGACGATATCACATCGGGGACTGCGTCTGCGCCAAACAACAATAATACATGAAAACAAAGGTTAACTTGGTTACTGAAAATACAGGCTTCTAGTTGAATCCACAACGAAGTTATAGGGGATCGAAAATGGCCTGAACTGCTTCGAGAAAAGGATGGTATGGCCGTGCCGCTTTTTTTTGCTCGACTTGGCGGGTACACTCCCGTGCTACCAGATAACGCCAATTTTCATATCTCTCACGATCATAATCATTTTATTGGCTGGGAAAAGGGTCAGTTCCGTGTGTAAAAATGAATTTTAAGCTGAATTGCAATTGCATTAGAATACAGGACACGGCCAAAATGATACCTAAAAACGGGACGACCTGTAAAATACAGGCCAGTTGGCCACTTATCGCCATGTAAGATATTGTGCAACGTTCAGATCTACACCGAGAGTGCGTTATCGCAAATGAAAATATAGAAACGAATGACTCGGTTCATCATATTAGTGCAGAGACGGAAAATATAATACACGTACGTTTATGGGTACCAGATGTGCTGCAATCCACACGTACGTTATGTTCCAATTAAACACAAACACCGGGGCCTAAGCTGCAGCTAATGTCGCTAATGGTAAGTGATAATTCACTGTGTAATAATGATAAATGTACGCGACGTCATGAAACTGTTAATGGGGTGGTAACAATGGTAACGTCGCATTGGTGTTGGCGTAATCATCGTTTCAAAAGGTGAATGAAATGTGGTTTAGTAAGGCTTAAAAACATTTGATTGACTATTAAAAAAAAAAAAAAACTTAAGCCTGGAATACCTTGCACCTTGCACACTTTTATGCAAATAACTGGGCCCAATTTACATATAAACGCGACAGGCGACAGGTGACTGTAATTTTAGGTTATAATGTTCTTTACTGCTTAAGACAAGTAAAGCTGAATATGGTTTAGTTTCCTGGTCGACTGTACTACGCCGTACACACAGACGGTTCGGCACACAAACTCGTGTAAAACGATCCCAGGCAGTGTTTGCTCGAGTTAATTACTCCATTGTGCTCCGTAGATGTCGTTACATAATGCATATTCTTTATTAACATATACTTGATTATCATTCCCTTTGTACGTTTTAAGTGCTTTTCGGTGTTAGAGAAGGTTGTTCTTCGGGAAGTTCTGTTTAAAGTGTTTACTGTTTCGGGTTTTTTTCCAGAGGTTAAAAAAGAGATTTTGCTGGTAAAGTCTTGTGGAAACTTATCACGCAGGAAAAAAGATATCTAATGTCTTCTCGATTATTATACCACTACTATTATGTCAGAATATTGTGTTACTTTCGTTAAAAAGCGCTTTATTGCTAGGTAGAGTAACTACATGAGATCTTAAAAAGACCTTTGGTATACATCGTAATATATCCTCATTGGAAAACATCGTACCTATCTATCTCACAAATATTTCGTTCGCCACGAAAATCCAATGGAGTATCTAAGATAAAACAATCTGACGACTATAAGTGTCACGAACAAGACATAAACATGCGTTAGTTATTTACAAACAAACAGTTTATAAATAATCAATAGTTAACAATAAAATCGGATTGATTATCTCAAAGCTGTTCAAAAATACCATCGATTAAAACAGCCAAGAATAACGTCAAGATCTTCAGTAAGTTAACAGTGTTCAAAACTTCAAAATGCCTTGCACCTATACTAGTTATCCTACTGAATAGCTCATATCTCATAATACTCATTACAATAAACAGTGGAATCAAACTGCAAAGTAGATTCCCGCCCGCCGGGGGTACCACGGGCGGGGCACGCTGGGGGGTTCACACACAACTCGGAACAATTCATTTACGCGCCGGAGCTCATTATAACTTCGCCTTATTGTCGGTACTGTGAGAGTATTTGATTTGTATGAAATTTTTAATTAATTTCGCTCCGTCGTCGCCGATGAGTTTTGGGAGGAATGAGAAGCGAATACGGATTTAATTTTTGGTTTTTTGAGACGTCTAAGTTGAGTGCAATGACGTGTTCATTTGTAAAGAAACTTTTATTAATAACGGGCGCTATTTCAGAGTTTCCTGGTGGATTGTCCAAAAATTTTCTTTCATACAAACCTTGTTCTGACAATTATGAAAAAAAAAACAAATCGGTCAAGCCATTTTGGAGTTTTTTTGGAGACTATTGCATGCCAATTGATTGCTATATGTTTCATATATTTAGAAATTATTTTTTATGTTTTGTATTCACTTTAGGTTTTAAGTAAATTTATATTTAAATTTAAATTTATTGTTAGTTTACTAAATTGTTTATTTAATGAAATATTTGGCTGCTATTAAGCAGATTAGATTATGTAAACGTAAAATTAAGTTGTATAATAATAATAATGTTTGTATACTTTGTATACAAAGTAACCTATTTAAGAAAAAGCTGTGTTAATGCCGATTTTGATTTAATACAGTTTAGAATGTATCTATAAAATTCAAATTACCAACAAATTGCTAGCTTATGAACAAAAAATGCGCATTAAAAACTGTTCATGTATTTGGGACCAATAATTTAATAGACAGACAGAAAGAGTAATACCTATTAGTCTTAAAACATCCCACTTTTTCTAACCATAGTTAAAAACGGTTTCAATGCTAAGCCACAATAATACTTTCATTTACTAAAGTTTTTTTAAATTTTTGAATCCTATAATGCAACCATTAGAATAGGTAGGTACCTAAAAACTCTCCTCGGTACCTTCGCGGGAAATAATTAATTTTCCGAATCAGATTTAAATATTAAATATCAATTTCCCCGACTGTACCCGGCAGAAACAATGTAAATGTAGACCCGGAGTGAATTCCCATTCAATCCCATTACGAATCGCGTTGAGATTATTAAACAGTCACCTTAACGAGAATTGTGGGGGGTGGGGGGGCCAATTTGTCTGAGGCCCGGCGCAGATATGATTATGTGCTTATAGAAATTTCTGGATTGTAAAGGCGTGGTTTGGTCGGGAGGCTCGTGTTTGAGTAAAGCTATCTAAATTGTACGTTTCAATTAAAACAATGTATAACTCTGTGGGGTAATTCGTTTCATTTGTTCAATCAAACTACAGGGTTGTAAATGTTGCAAAGACGATTAGTGAGTACGTTGCTTGTTTTTTTTTTTAGTGGTTAGTGGCCCTAACTACAAAGCTTGAGGTTCCGGGTTCGATTCCCGGGAGGGGCAAATGTTTGTATGATGAATACGAATGTTTGTACCCGAGTCGTGGATGTTATATGTATTTAAGTATATATTTATCTATATAAGTATATATATCCGTTGTCTAGTATCCATAACACAAGCAGCTTTAGTTGCTTACTTTGGGACTAGGTCAATTGGTGTTAACTGTCCCAAGATATTTATTTATTTATTTTATTTTTATTTATTTATTGGAGGTGGATTGCTGCTGGTTCGGATTTAGGTTTGCATAGTCAGTATTTATAGGTCATAAAAGCCAAACTTGAAAGAAAATAATACCCTTCTCTTATAACCCAAGCTTAAAGAGAAACAACTCCCAGTACCTTATAACTCAAGCCTAGAGAAAAAAAAAATCAAATACCTTAAATCCCAAGCCTAAAGAGAGAGAAAATCCCAGTACCTTATAACCTTCGCCTAAAGAGAGAGAAAATTCCAATACTTTATAGCCCAAGCCTAAAGAGAAACAATTACTAATACCTAAAATTCCAAGCCTAAAGAGAGAGAAAATCCCAATACCTCATAACCCAAGCCTAAACAGAGAGAGAAAATCCCAATACCTTATAACCCAAGCCTAAAGAGAAACAATTCCCAATCTATTAAAATTTGCGACGAAATTATACACGATTAATATCGGCGCGGCGGACAATCGGCGGGGATCAGGTGTTCGATTCCCGGAGTGTCGGGGAATGAATATTAACAACCCTTTCGAGCGGGTAATTGAGAATAATAGGTCGGATGTAACTCGCGATATTAACGTTATGTGATAAGGTGGCGTGAATTTTCGGTGGGGCGGAGTATATTGATAGTCGGGAAGGTTTTGTTTAAATCTACGTGGGTTAGGTTTTCTATGCGTTTATAGAATCTGAGGTTTTCGTGGGCGTGCGGGATTAAGGATTTTATATTCATTGTTATGTTAAGTTATGTACTTAATAAATCTTTATTGCACAAAGTTAACTATAAAACGTAGGTATAAAAGGCGAAAACGGCATTAAATGGCAGAAATAATTGTGGGTAGAGCAACATATTATAAAAAGTTATATATAGTAGGTAAAAGTCTATTTGTGAAGCTGAGCATGTGAGTATGGAAAAATCCACTAATAAAATGGTTCATTCTTTCGTCTTCGCACAACTCAGTAACCCCATAGATATTTCTCTAATCACCGCTCAACTTTTTCGCACAGCTCTGAGGGCTAATAACGAACAGGTATTTTCACAATACACTTTTAATATTTTGTAACTTATGTACAATTACTGCGGCGCACATCTTAATACCAACACTTATTTTCCAGATTGTGTCATTTCACCGATAGTTATGTTCCACCTTAAATTTTAAATATTTGGGATGTTTAAAACCTCGAATACGAAGGTTTGAACTATGAGCAATATGATCATGCCAAAAAGGTAACAGTTCAGCAGAAAACGGCTGTCAGTGAAATGAAAATTCTGTAAAGGGATTACGAATATCAAAACGGAAAAAATACTAATCCAGTAAAAAAATAGTATTTTACATTATAGTTTTATGAACTCACCTGATCTTTGCACTTGTGATAAGGGAACTATGCGGCCGAAGAAATCCTTATGAACCTGAAACAATGTAATAAAGTTGTATTAACAAGCAACAGAACAATATGTACTCTACTAATAGTACCGCAGACATGACAAAAAAATTACACATCAAACAGCATTGCTATTCTCTTAGCGTATCGGCGTCGAACTCGACTTCGGGGCATCGTCCTGTTTCGCTCACTCGAGCTAGCGCGCCAGAGCAAGACAGGGTGCTGCCCCAGCGTCGAACTAGTCGCTGGTGCGCTTATTGAAACACTCTCTAGTACGCGAGCGCTTGACATAGGTACGTGACAGCGTTTGTGCAACAATGGCAGAGACGCTTGTATGCTAAGTGGTTCGTGGTAAGTTTCATTTTTATTATGATACCTTAAATACTCAATACTTTATTGTTTTTCCACAATGTATGTTACAGATGTTGTCTTAAGCTATGTGTTCATCGTGGACCCTGTCGGGCACAGAAACTTTTGACGAGAGGGCAACTTATTACTAAATTATTGCACATGACTATAATAATAATATTTATACATTTCTAAATTGCACAAACTATTACTAAATTCTAGGGTTACCATTTTACTTCAACTACTTTTTTGTTTTTCTTCTTTTTTTTATTTTACTTCAACTTCAATTCGCGTAAAGCATGATCACATCATGCATGATGAGTATTGAAAATGCATATAATAATACGCGTCTCCGAGGATGGTTGCATTAACCATATGTTTTTCATCTTCTCTAGTACTGTGCTTACTTATCGCAGGTCGAAAACTACATTTGCCAAATATATCTTTTGCTCTAATCATCATTTGAACTAGAGGATTATTTAGCTAAAATGGTAAACTTTTCGAGAAGATTATTATAACAAACCATACATAAAATATAATACGATACAAAATACCAAAGTAGAGCAATAAAAACACCATTTATTTTGGATTATCTGTCCTGTCTTACACTTACTGCCGAAATTATTCTCTAGTAATATTTTGCTACTGTAAAAGATTAGGCAAATATCGTTTTTACTATAACTTTTTTAACTGCCGCCCGGACATAAAAGCCACTAGTAACATAACGTCAAACCGACTCGCGCCACCTTTGCTAACCGTTCCTGCGATTAGCGGCCAACTTGGAATTAAAAAAGAAACGCAATCAGCCCGCGGCGTACGCGGCAATTACGGGTGTCGTTAGTCGTGACGACGTCGTCAGCGCCACGAGATGTCGTTAGCGCTGCGCCGGAGTGGTGCTCGACGCGTGACTTTGTGGCGCGTCGCGTGGTACGTTAATTGTTGTTGCTGGTACTTGCTTTTAGCGACTTTCTACAGGGGCATAGAAGAATGTTGATTTATATCGTTCGTTATAGACAATTTGCAATGCGCAATTGACTTTTGTGGCTCCATACAGTTTAATTGGGTTTAGGCTGTTTACAATTTCCATTATTTGATTGTGTATGTACGAGTATAGATGGAAAAGGAAGGAAAATTGGCATGCGAGTCACCTCATAAGGAGTTTCGCCCTCGTTTTAGTAAGTGGGCCTCCGAAACTCTCAATCACCTCGTACGAAACGCAGTGGTAATAAGATACTACTTCACGCATTCCCTATTGCGTACTAGACGCAGCCTAGTGTTGCATAGATCCACTAACCGTCGATGTCTGAGTGACATTCCTCTCAGACTTTGAAACACCACGGTTTCGGGAACCTCTTTTTACCCTGGAAGTAATGTTTTGTTTCTGTTACCAAATCAGCGAAAGTAGATGCATTTACAGGGAAATATTAAAAGTAACATGACATCGCTGTTAGACTTACGAAATGTAAAAATGTAGTTAGTACATATTATCAGTTATACCTAAAATCAACTAAGAATATTTTAAATCTGGAACAACACCAAAAATTTCAGTTTTCCGGAATGCGTGATGGACCCGAAATAACCGTCAACTTTTGGTCAAATGTGGTAAATTCACCAAAACTTACTTTCAGCCTCATTTTTGCTATAAAAATATATGTAATATGATTTCAAATCCAAAACTAAAAATGCACTTCACACTCGTGTGCAATGCGGTGCTACGTGCCGTAGAGCTCCGTAGCGGCGTAGGCTCGTAGCAGGCGCTACGAGATCTGTAGCCTCTCGGGAATAGAAAATTCAACAGTAATATTTGGCTTTTGAGTAACTGTGAGTCAAAAACATTAATTGTTTCATATAAAAATATAAACTAATTTAATTCAAACCTCAACTTTGTGGACCTAGCCTTTCTTCTTAATAATGCAAGTGTAAGAAACAAGTAAACAACGAAGCGATCTCGCACGCGGAGTAGACGGATCGTCGTATGCGAAACAAATTGATAGGCAAACAGTATCAGCGGAGCGAACAGTGGGCGATATCAAACCAATTACTAGTTTGTTAGAGGCGCGGAGTGCCTACAATATGGACGCGTGGCACAAGGGACTGGCGACAGCGATACATGAAACTGAAGAGCTACTAATGGCCCTAACGTGACCGGCCAAGTTTAGTTTGAGTTTATCTCTATGTGCTGTGTCCCTTTCTTATGACACTAGTTTAACAGAGGCAGGGGGCAAATTAAACCTGGGTCATGTAAGGCAACAGCAATGGACGTAACGAACAAAAATATTTCGTACGACGAAATAACCTACCAATTATGATACCTATGTATGATTTAAAATATTCTTGATTGTTTTGGTTAAGTTTAAGTGCTTTCGGCATAATTGACGGCCGTTTTTACGTTCACTGGGTATACCCAAAGCAGGAACTGACTCGACCTGTCAAGAGCACATTGTCTGCGTTTCAAATATCAACACTGGACGTCTACGGTTTTGACTTGACACTTTTCTAGAGAGACGCTTTTACCACTATAGAACCACTTATTTCAGAAGAAAAGGGTTTACTTTAAAAAAACACAGTTAACGATAGATTGGCTTTCCCATCACATAGAGTAATATTTAACTATCAAATTCTTTTTAGCCAAAATTTTGTGACACACGGGTTAATGGTTTTCGAAATCCTTATTTAACTTATAAACATGTCAGGGTGTAGTTAAAAGTTCTTCCTTCTTATTTTCTTCACATAGTATAAAACAAAATCGATATATCCGCATATCTTCGGCCGCTTACTATTTTGAACCACGCAACGGATTGTGACACAGTTTTCAGTGTTATTTAGAGATTTTTCTAAGAAAGATCTTTATGTATTGTACCCGAGCGTGGGTCCATAGTAGTTATATAATTTGGAATCGCTACAGATCGCGCCCCGCGCCACGGCGTAACTTCGTTCGCCCGCAATATTTCCGATTACGCGGCGGCGGCGGTAGGCGGGCCGGTAAATCGCGACATCTACCCGCATAAACACAATTTCGCACTCATAAAAGTTACCGCGGGATGACGCGTTACGGCCCGCGCGCCCGGCGATACGCGATGATATTGTCAATCAAAATGAAGGTGTATTGTGGGATTACTTGGAGAACTTTGTTATGGGGTAGGGTAAATCGGGTTGGAATTTACTTACGGATTTTTCTCAGAGATTGTCTCAGATGTTTGGTGGTTTAGCCATGAGATATTCGGACTACTGAAGGCAGAACTGTTGCTCAGGGATGGGCTATGGCAATTGGCAGTAGGAGAAAAATAGGTTATAGGGACAATTATAAATTAAAAATCAATTTTAATAATACAACAAAGATCATCTGGCATGTAATCTCGTTAGTGACGGCAATTTCCGTCGGTTATAACTGTGGGATCATTTTCTGTACTTTTTGGAAAGAAGTACAATAGCATGAAGGCATACTTAATTATTACAAAAGACTTATATATAAAATCCAACCTATACTCCATTTACACTCGAAAATAAATTTGACCACAGGCCTCTTTTTTATCAAGCTGGCATATGTCAAATGACAACGACAATTGACTCACTACGCATCACTGTTTAAGCTTGGCAATATAAAAAGTCTTCGTGTTAGTCATGTATGCCGAATTGTCGCTATCACATGTCACCTGTCAGCTTGGAGAAATAGGGACCGGGTCTCCATTCACAGTGGCGTTTATAAATCCAAATAGGCACCATAAGATTTACGTCGAATTTAATATCTCTATTTCTCTAGCCGTTCCATAAATTAACTCGTCTGGTGTCTACACGATCGACTCGCTAAACCGAACCATCGAAATCAATTTGCGCCATCCATACTTTCAAATATTTATCGCAAACATACTTCAATGGCGGATAACATTTTTCCGGGCGGGTGCACCTACAAGGGGGGTAGGGGGTAGGTTAGGTAGGTACTACTTACTACCTAGCTACCCGTATCCTGGGTAGTATCGCCCCGCCCGCAAACAATACAATCAGAGCCAATCTGCCGCGCAAATAGGAAAATAGAGTGCGCGCCGAGGCAGGGCCGCCTCGAGCGACGCGTTCCTCGCTTGTTTTACGCGAATTACTATGTAACCAATTGGGGTAGGTGATGCGGGTAATTGAAATATATGGTCAGATTATGAACTCAAATCTGTTCAGGGGACGACTCTACGTGAACCATTTTCATTAAAGTTTTATCAGTTTAATTGTAAAACGTATTTCATTGTGATAGCACTAGTTAGCACAATGGCAGGTTGAAAACGGTTGGGTTTAAACTGATTACCAGATAAAGTGAAAATCTCGTTATCCTATTAAGTATAATAAGAAATACATTTTGTAATATAAATTTTTGGGATCTCAAAATTTATTTTTTTTGTGTTCAAAATACTATTTGTTGGCCAATTGCCAAGTTTCGTACTTGTAGATTTCTTCACTTCTCGTGAACTTAGTTTCTACATTTGCTACTAGTGTTATCTCTAACCTAAGAGTCTTAAAAATCACGTGCTCAGTGCTACAATTCTAATTGACAACTTACATACAATTTAGACTTGCTACAATTAAATCGCCCGCCTAAAAATCGCCTATTAAAAGAAACTACACTGAGAAGCACTAGTTCCATTCAGAGCTTACACTTCCTCGTCCAAAAAAAACTACTATTAAACCCTTCCACAGCCTAAATGCGCCCCTCAACTCCCCGAGAACGTATCGCGCGCAATTTTCCGCCGGTCATTTTTCATTGTTCGCTGTTAGACTCCGCGCCCGGGCGGGTATCTATTTGCCGGCACTCGTAAATAGGAGCCCGTTTGTGTTTACGAGCTATGGGCATTGCCGGATTACCGACGCTGAGCTATTGAGGGTTATGTTTAATGCAATTTATAAGACTTCTGAAATTATTACAGTCGCGTTTGTGTTTACGGGTGAAGATTTCCTTTTAATGTGGACTCTACACACTGACCTATAAGTAATGGACTTCTAGGCAGCGTTTAAAAAATGACTGCATCAAAAGTAGAAGAAAAGTAAGAAAATTACAATAAATCGACAATCGCTCGCGCTGTCAATACTATGATTTTGTAAAAAAAAACCTATTTGAAAAGAAACTTAATATATTATTATTTTATTCAGTTAGTCATAAAGTTCTAAATCCAATGACTATAAATGGTAAACTAATAATTTGCATTTGTAACATTGGCGCCGACCTATATTCTTATGTCGGGCCGTTTTTCTGCTGTCATTTATTATGACACTGTACATCCATGCATTATAATATCATTGACTCTACACTTTTGCCGCGTGTTGGCTAAGAGTGGGAACTTGGTATTTCTGTCTCATTCTGTCAGCATTAGCATTTTCAGACATATACCGCTGTAACAGACTGACGAAACCCTGACGGAAACCTGTGAAACTCACATAACAAGTCAAATAGTAAGAGACTTCTTACGATTTGATTTAAAACGTCAGCCTGACATAGTCCCACGGTGCGCCAGAGTTCTATTTTGCTAATTATCAATGATATTATAATGCATGGATTCATACTAAAAGACAGCAGAAAAACGGCACGACATAAGAATACAGGTTGACGCCAATGTTACAAATGCAAATTATTAGTTTACCATTTATAGTCATTGGATTTACATTTTCACGTCTAACTGCATAAAATAATAATTTATTGAGTTTCGTTGCAAATAAGTTTTTTAACAAAACAATAGTGTTGACAGCAGCGCCGTCGCCGCGTCGGTCCGACAGACTGACAGCGCGAGCGATTATCGATTTAGTCTTTTTTATCTTTTCGGCACGGAACCCTCACAAAAGTCCAGAACGCACTCGGAGAACGGCCTCGCAAATTGGCCATTACGTCGTAATATCAGTGCTACATCCGATGCGCTAACTCATTCTCTCTCGTTTAATGGCCAGTAGATATAAAAGATACTCCGAGACTTAGACGAACTTACATAGATATACCTAGCAACATATTTAGAAAGGCCATGCGAACAGTACCTGAAAAGTTAACAGTTTCAGCAAAAATACTTTAGGGCAATGGATACATTCGGACAAACATTATAAGGGATTCCGATAGGTATCCCAGTTGGACGGATTTCATTGGCAGTTACATTGATCATGTCTTGAATTAACACGTAGGATACTTTTTATCTTGGTAATGCATTACCGTGGGATAATTTACAGAGTAATTTCAAATTAATGAGAACGGCCACAATATGAAAACATATGTATTGACTCAAACACGTAAAACACGTTTTGAGGCTGGTAAGACCGCGTGCAGGCTCCGTTCGGATAGCTACCGCCATCTTGGTCGCTGATGCAGCCGCTAAGCAGCAGTGCTTGCATAGTTGTGTTTCGGCGTGAAGAGCAAGACAGCTGGTGAAATTACTGGCACAAGAGGTTTTTCATCTTAGCCTTCGTTGGCAACGCATCTGCAGTCTTCTTGCTGTTACGGGTGTATATGGGTGGTGGTGACCCAAATGAATGTACCCTTATTTTTCCATATTTTGTACATTGATTTACTAAATATAACGTGAACCATGTTTCAGGCCAGGTAAAAATAAAACCTACTTACTAACCTATTCGTAACTCCGCGCACAACAATCACCTTTCGCCTCCTTTGTTTATCGTGCCCGAGTAGGTATTGTTCTCTATTCCCTATTTTCTTATTGATATTGTTACAAGAATAGTGGTTTTATTTCATAGCGGAGGGTAATAAAAGCAAACAATAACGACCCGGGCCGGGACAAATAGCCTTTAAGCACATAAACATTCATGAGAGGTCGAAGATAAAGGAAAAAATATCGGTTACGGTTATTTACTATTATATTGAAAGCCCGGGAATCACGGCCAACGGAACTTTTAAACGATTATGGAAAGGGTTGTTACTTACTTTAAGCGTGTATGGAGATTGTGCATTAAAAATCATGAATAATTCATAATATGTGCCTGTAAGTTTTTATATAAAGTAGTTGGTGCTTTATACGGAAGCCGTATTTGTGAAGCTCATTGAAGAACTTAACAGGCAAATTTTCGTCTGAGGTATATCGCGATATATGCGTTAGATATACGCTACAGGTACATTCAAGGAAATTGAAACACGTACCACCGTAGAACCTAGTCGAAGAGAAATACGCATGACATTTGTATGACATAGCCTGGCGTTTAACGCGTCGCGTCATTGCGATAGGGTTCTAAAGTGGTACGTAAATATATATTTTCCCTAATGTAGGTCTACCTCACCTAGGGGGCACAGGACATTAACTCAAGTAAGTGTTGAAATTATCAGTCGGACTTAAGATAAGTAAATGTTTCCAGATCAATTTTACTAATAATATGTATCTATTCAAGTATTAAAGACAATTCGGTACTGTGAATATGACAAACGTGAAAAAGGTATTTTGGCTTCGTCTCTCTGTGTGTCCCTTTCTTATGACACTAGTTAGACAAAGCCGCAGAATTAATTAAACTTGGGCAGTCATGTAAGAGCAGTCATGTAAGGGCAGTCATTGTTTGGTCGTGGTGGTGTGTAGTTGAGTCTGTGTGATATATGTTGTTTCGTGTGGAAGCGGAGGATGGTGGGTTTTTGCATGAATATATATACGCACAGACGCAGCTATTTTGCACGAGTCCGGCACTGGTTTCGCGGAGTAGCAAGGTCATTTGTTCCAGTTTGATGTAAGAGCCACTGGAGACACAGGTCGCCATAAAAATGGGACAAGTAAATTGAAAGTTGCCAAAAAATCCAATCTTGACATTTTCTCTGTCGTATTAAGAATTGAAAGTTCCGCATAACATAATAATTCATCAAGTTAAGCAAATAACAAAGCGGTATCACAAATTACATTCGATTTACCGCTCGAGCTAAAACCGGTAACTTTATTCCCCGCTCGCCGAATGATCGATCTCCTATCAATGTCCATAGAGAATTTAAAATATAATCTCATTTTTTTATCGGAACGCCAGCGATCTAATTTGAAAAGAAAATTGCGAAGTGAAAAACGCTGAAAGTAATTTATTTCCTTGTCTATGGTTGGTGCGGGAGTAAATTACGCTCTTATTCAATAAATAACTTTTTAATTTTAGCATAATGAACGGGGCTGAAAATAAAAATTTGGTATACGAAACGACGCCTGGGATTTCGGTATTCGAAAAATGTGTTTTTCAAATGGGAGATGATATTAAGAAGTATTTAATGTAACCGTACCAGTGCTTGACGTGCTCGTGAAAAATTATAATAATATACTATTTTGGAAACGAACTAGGTAACTGCTGAATGGGTACCCGGTTTTACTCATCAAGTTAATTACTTTTACCAAGGCACCGGTAAAATAAGGCATGTCAAAGAATCTATGTAGTACTTAACTACATAGAATCCAAATAGCGACGAGGGACACAAACGAACGTTTACAAAGCGTTTTCCCTTTCAAACGTTCCTCTAAAGTTCGTAATTTTTTGATTAGAATAATAAAGGCCGAATTAGAAGGAAAGAAAAATACATTTATTTGAGATTATTCAACTCAATGCACACACATATACACATCACAAAAAGAATACAAATATCAACAAACTGGAACAAATTACCTTGCTACTCCGCGAAACCAGTGCCGGGCTCGTGCAAAATAGTTGCGTCTGTGCGACACATATATGTTCATGCAAAAACCCACCCTCCTCCGCTTCCACACGAAACAACATATATCACACAGACTCAACTACACACCACCACCTGCCGCTGTCACACATCAGCCTCCGGATCCTATATGGGCAACTCCCAGCAAGGATCAGGGTGCTCCTATGCAAGCACAGGGTGGTTTTAAAAGAAAACAATAAGTGTATCACAAAATGTATTTATTGTTGCTTTAATAAAAGGAGACCACGGCTAGTGGGATAAAGTAGAAAGTAATCAGTCGAAGAGACTTTAGGGATAAGTGGGCACTAGAATTTCTTTCTCATATGTCACCATTCGCTTATATCTTTGTGCATTAAATGTTTATAAAGTTAAAAATTAAGTTAGGCGCCACCGACACTATCGGATGCCGGACCGATTGATAGAAAATAGAAGTTTATCTGGAGAGACAGTAAATAAATAAATACTATCACAAACGTCACTGAGGAGACGATCGAAAGAAGGTCAGCTATAGGCCAGCCCCGAAGCACTACTATGGCGCGGACGGCTGGACGGCTGCACTCTCCGAGTTAATCCGGAGCTCCGCAAAACAGAGACCGACGTCCACGAAGTCCAAAAGGGTTAGGGTGGGTTTTTGCATGAACATATATGTGTCGCACAGACGCAGCTATTTTGCACGAGCCCGGCACTGGTTTCGCGGAGTAGCAAGGTAATTTGTTCCAGTTTGTTGATATGGACCTCCGCAAAGTAACGCCTGAATCTATTAATTAATACAAATATCACAAACATATTGCGTTTAATAGAACTAAAAAATAACTAAAAACCAACTAAAACGGATTGCGGGTGATAGGACCTTATGCAAGGTCCGTCCGGATCGCCACCACCATCTTGCTCGCTAATCCTGCCGCTAAGCAGCAGTGCTTGCACAGTTGTGTTCTGGCGTGAAGAGCAAGACAGCCGGTGTAATTACTGGCACAAGAGGTATTCCATCTTAGCCCTCTGGGTTGGCAACGCATCTGCACTATAGGCGGTGGTGATCACTTACCATCAGGTGACCCACTTGCTTGTTTTCCTTCCTATTTCATAAAAAAAAGCGAACTAGCACATTTTTCTAATTTTAGATGTATTAAATAAAAAGTAAATAAGTAGTAAGCGTGTTACGAGATAAACATGTTTCAGTTTTGTATTCGTTTCACTTGAAAACGTTTGCACGTTTAACCGTTATTATTTCCAATCTGAAAACGAAGTTTAGTATATTCAAATTTTACACTCCATTTAAAAAAGATGGATGTTTTAAATAATTAATACGCGAACGGTCGTACGGGTCGATCTTGATGATGCCTCGTATAGAGGCGAAACGCGCGTCGATCGTGTAGTTTTAGTGTTAAGTGGTGGTGGTGTGTAGTTGAGTCTGTGTGATATATGTTGTTTCGTGTGGAAGCGGAGGAGGGTGGGTTTTTGCATGAACATATATGTGTCGCACAGACGCAGCTATTTTGCACGAGCCCGACACTGGTTTCGCGGAGTAGCAAGGTAATTTTTTCCAGTTTGTTAAGATGGATGTTTTGTCATAAAAGCGTATTTTGTCATTTGACGCTAACATGTATCAATTTAAATTTTATTTTTAAATTATTAATCGAAACAGGTCACAATATTTTAATTTCTTTTTGGCGTTGGATCTGATTTTGCTGCTGCAAGGTCTCGCCATTTCGCTCACGACGCCCACTAGGAATCAGTCGTCTTAAAGACCCCACAATACCTTAAACATAATAGTCACCCCACAAAAGGGATACATACAAACAAACAGTAATTAGCCCGTTGATTCTAGCGTCGAGTCATTATGCCCGCAGCCAGTCTGGGCGCAGTAAACAGGGGCTTTCAGAGTTGTTTGCTAATCAGATAGGGGGGCCGCAATATGCCACATGTTTACACTGGCGAGAGCATAAAAGATGATTACCGCGTTTTTTTTAAAGCAAATGTCGCTTAAATTTGGTTTGGAGCAATATTTATTTATATGCCAAAAGTGGCAGGAAGGCACTGCTACGTATTTCTGGCAAGTTAAGAAAAACATCGGTTTTACTCGTAACTCGTACTCCATATACAAAAAAAAGATAATAGTTACTGTAGCTAACATATTAGTTACTGTAACTAAATCTTAGTTACTGCAGCTCAGATCTTAGTAACTACAGCTAAAATGTTAGTTACTTTAGCTCAGATCTTAGTTACTGTGACTCAGATCTTAATTACTATAGCTTAAATCTCAGCTACTTTACTCAGATCTTATAATAGTTACTGTAGCTAACATCTTAGTTACTGCAACTAACATCTTAGTCACTGTAGCTCAGATCTCAGTAACTACAGCTAAAATCTTAGTAACTTTAGCTCAGATCTTAGTTACTGTAGCTACGTTGTTAGTTAATATCTTGTTATGTTTATATGGAGTTAAGATTGTTGATACACCATTTGCGGGTGGTAGGACCTTGTGCAAGGTCCGTCCGGATAGCTACCACCATCTTGCTCGTTAATGCTGTCGCTAAGAAGCAGTGTTTGCACTGTTGTGTTCCGGCGTGGAGAATAAGACAGTCGGTGCAATTACTAGCAGAAGAGGTATTTCATCTTAGCCCTCTAGGTTGGCAACGTATCTGCAATCTACTTGGTGTTGCGGTTGTCTATAGGCAATGGTGATCACTTACCATCAGGTGACCCACTTCCTTGTTTGCCTTCCTATTTTATTTTATTTTTTTCTCAGTGTATGGAGTTGGGGGAGGCCTTTCGCCAGCAGTGGGATACAATAGGCTCATAAATAATAATAAAAAAATGTAGTTACAGTTTTTTTAACTACAGTCTGGTAGCTCTTAATAAACGAGTTTTGAACGGATACTTTGGCTATCGACGGACATACGCAAAACCCATATTATACTGAACGGCCTTTAAAATTAAAATAAAAAAGGAACGAAAGGGAAGTATTAATGTTAAATAACACCTATCTCCTTGCATTGCATTAATCATTTTATTGCTCACGGAAATTAAAGAAACATGAGTTCGTGTCATAATAACAAGAAAGTGCATCCTTCTTTTGTACTAAATAAGACTAATGCCTTAGGTGTGTCAACATATTGTTATGACAGAGATTTTTAGCCCACGGGCAAAAAAAAACCGCACGCAACCATAACTTTGACAACATAAGTGCAGGTTGTGACAGATGATCGAGTCAATAAAACGCTTATGATCCACCCCAGGATGAATGCATTACTTTCCAACGCCGAGCAGACCGCGTTCGCCCAAAAAAAAACGCCTCAGGCAGTGCACATGGCTTCCAATTTTGAAAATTATACGCGTGTTTAAATTTCGAACCGCATTATTTGAGCCTATTTGAATTTAGAACCGCGCTTCGGGTAATCGGACTTGGGATTAGTGACAAGATTAGTTACAATAATAGTGCGAGGGTTGTAAATTGGGACTGTAATCCTTGTAATTCGGACCGAAATGGAAATTACAGGGTAACACCCATAATGTTGTTACGACAAAAATGTCTTTAGTATTTAATGAAGATTGGATAGACCACTAATGGGCTGTCCTTGGAGAGGTTGTGCGAGACAAAATGGTTGATTGAATGCGGTAAGCTGTGTAGTGTAAAATTGACAATTTCACACCAATGGTTGATACTCATAGGTGATTATTAGAAAAATATCGCATGCCGTTTGATTATTACTAGTATAATAGTAAAATAGGGTACTTTCTTATGCGTCGATTTATGTATTTTCACGTCACTGCTCGAAAAGGCGGTGGCGAAAGATGGTCTGTGATGAGGCCCCAAAACAATGAATAGTTGTAAGTTGAATGAGCAGGCCTCCTATGAATTTAAACAGGACAACAAAAACATTGTTGGCCTGTTTAAAGAGACTGAGACTGGCCACTAAGAACGGAATCGTTAAAAAAAAAATAGGCGGGAGAGTGAAAATAGTATTGTTGAATTTTCGATGCAATCATTTTCGTTACTTCAGTAAGTTAATTACGAAAGTTAACCAAAATTTGATCGACAATGGATTCATCTAGTGACAGTGATTGTATGGACGCGCTTACGCCTACCGAATTACAAGAGGCTGCAAAGTCGGTCGTAAATAATTTGTTGCCAGCGAAATCCCGGGAAAAATACATGAAGGCGTATAATTGATTTTTATTTCATCGCAGTAGTCGTGAAAAGCACCATGTTATGTCTGGGCCTTCCAGCCTCTACAACAATGTACTATAGATGAAAAAATATCATTTAGAAATAATTGCAGCTAGGTAGCAATACATTTTACGGCGACGCGTCAACAATACGAGACATCAAATTAATTATGAAATTTCTGTAGAAAAAATAATAGAAAATGTAGTAATAGTAGAATAATAAATGCAGTAGCATTTATTATTATTTTATTGGAAGTTAATCACTATTTAATCTCGTACGTAAAAAACACTCCTATTTATTTAATTTTCTTAGCATTTTAAATACTTAAGTGGTTCTTTTTTTCAGCCGTTAATTGTCTCATATAGCCAGCATCCAAAACAGCATGATTGCACCAAACGCGCACCAGCCGCAGTCTTTATGGCATTATTCGAAATTTGAAAACGAACGGCCCACAGCCCCGCGGGCTTTTAGCAATCCACCCCTATTTGTTGCCAGTTCTAAATATCAAATCGAAATAGAACATAGGAACATAGAAAACGTAGAAGCGCTGTTCTGTTTTTCTGTAGGACAGTTGTTATTTTTTTAAACCAGCCCTTAGGAAAAAAATGGGTTTTCAAAATTCCTATGAATGTTTTTTTCACAAAAATGTTCATTACAATGTTTTGTTTGTCCTATTCTAGATTACGTAACAGAAATAAAGCACTTAAACTTTTGCTTCTCCTAGATGGCTAGCACGACACACCGTCACTCGCTTTATCGCTCAGTGTCTCTTTCTAACTAGCCCAGTGTAAGAGAGATACACTGAGCTACAAGCGTGAAAATGAGCACACGTGCTAGCCGTTTAAGTCGCACCTTTAGAATCAAAGCGACCCATTTCTGAATTATACACGTCCCAAAATTTGCCCTTAATTAAAAGACATAGGGTTTAATTTTGGGAAATGTCATTTTCAGAATTGAGTCGCTTTCATTCTTAAGGTGCGAAGTATTCTAGTCACTTGCACGTCGATTCTCACCCACTTCCTCTGGTCGGATTGGTTTGAAATTTGACATGTGTCTGTATATCCAATGACAATGCCATAAATATAGGTACCGTTAAGAAAATAGCTTCTAAACAACAAACCGGAACAAATTACCTTCCGGTTTGTTGATATGGACCTCCGCAAAGTAACGCCTGAATCTATTAATTATTTAAAATAGCTTCTATCAAAAATCATTAACGGTACAAAAACTTTAGTCATTAAAAAAAATCAGGTACCTAATCAATGTTGTAGCAGGAAATAGCAGAAAGGTAGCTCGGTAGGTATAAAATAACTTCAGAAAAAATCAGCCAGCAGCAATGGCCCTGATAAAATTCCCTATCACGAATTAAACTAATACCAACCGACATAGCAACTACAGCTAAAATCACAAACTAAACCCAACTAAAATTAATACCGAACAAAATTATACGAAACGAGATACACGATTCGTTAGAACAATCTCAACATAGCGTCTAAATAAGCGTGCTGCATTGATGCAATCCGCACAAAGGGGGGTTGCCAGCGTAAAAACTAGCTAACAAGCGAGCGGCGCCGGCGGCGGTCTAATTCACAATTTGCTCCCGCCCGGGGAACGTTCTAAATTCAAATTTCACCATGCTCCAAATGAATTCGTTCGAAAAAGAAAATTGTATGCAATAACGCTCCCTCCGAATGCGATGTTAGGCGAGTGGGGTTTTGGAATGTTGCAAGTTAACGGCTCTATAGGAAACTTAAGGGGTTTGCTGTTCTTATTTTAACTTAATTAAATAACTTAAATCAGGATCTTTTTGTCTTTAAACAAAAACTCTATCATGCGGCCTCAGAGTTGTATATTACAGACACAATTATTAATAAGTTAAAGTTTCTCCTATAAAAAATCTAAACACAAAAAGTATCTATAAGTAATTAAAATTGTAATGACAACACAAAGAAAAATTAGGGCAATGGCAGGACTTGAACCTGCAACATCACAAAAAAATCATCAAACATCATAAAATCGAAAGAAATTTCGGTTACAACTATTTATCTATAAGTAGGTAAGATGTTAGGTACTTTTTTCGTTAAAATTAATTTGTTTATTTTTTTGGAATGTGTACGAAACCCTACAATTACCAGGGTCCGACATGCTCTTTTTTTTTCAATATTACTTGTTGACACTAATAAAAACAAATGCCGCTTTTATTCTCGTTCGATCGACTACTTTATACGCCTAGAGTTAATGACACGTTGGTCACGCGCTGTAACGAGAGAGGATGCAAATCATATGACACGACGTCACCAACCATGTAAAAAACATATGCTTGTATACACCAACTGTTGGTTTAGATTTGAACTAAGAGGTGTTTAATACTTGAGATTCTGGAGGAAAACGCTTACTAACCAAAAATGTTTTAATTCCCTCTTACATTCCAGACGAAAAGGTTTTTGTTAAATTAAGTTTCAAAAAACCTTTTTTTGAATGTATTTTACAAAATTAACTTGCAAGATTTTATCAGGGCGCAAATTAATAAATTAACCGACAAAAAACGAAGTATTTCAAAAAAACTAATAACAACAAGCATACGGCACATACAAAACCACATAACCCCCCTCACCCGGAGGCCAAACAGAATTACCCGACACACCAATTCACCCCGCGCGAACTTATCAAAATAAATAATTCAGGTCTCCAACCGACGCCCGCGATCTATTCGCAATCTATCGCTCGCATAATCCGCATGACGGACGACGCCGCGCCGCTGCGGGGACGTGGAAAAATCTCGCCCTAACCGAATAACCCCTTCAAACGCACCAAGAAAAACGAAACAAAGACCCACCCACCCAAGACAAATAACGCTATCTCTCTTCAAAGTACGCAGCCAGTGAAGGAGACGACGACGTCGCGGCGGGAAGCGTCAAGCGCCGCCGTTTCTCGTTGTAGCGGTCGCGTAGTGGGGGGAGGTTAGAGCCGGCTTCCGATTGGCCGCCTCCCCGGAAGGATATGACCTATAGTTTTTCTTCTTAAGAACTTCCTCCGTCCATTGTGCGCGTGATTTACGAGCGGGCGGGCGGCGGGGGCGTAGATTGATGATTGCCAGTATCCGGCCGCGCACAATCACATCTGCCCGGCTCCTGGCAATTTCCCCGCATATTCGTTTACCCGACGTATTATAGGGGCACTCTTTCCGAGTCTGAGTGTTATTGCCTCTATTATGAGAGAGCTTAATGCTGAGAGAAACGCAAACCGTATAAAGGTTCACGTAATCAGCGGAATGATTTGGGTTTTATGAATGTTGAAATTGAGTAGATGTTGAATAATGATGTATGATTACATCGACGAGGCATCGCTGGTGGAATCTTAATCATAAAATATGACTTGTTACTCAATGGAAATTATCTCAAAAATGATAATAATGAGAAGGGTTGATTTGATTAATCAGTTCCAGAGGGTTGAACGATGAAAGAACATTGCTATCATTAAAACATTATTATTTTAACCTACATTAATAAAAAGTGCTATGGAAATGGCACCGAGACAAACAACATTTTTTTGTCAAGGAGGAAACACTTTACGTTTTCCCTCCGAGCCCGTATATATGAACGTCACCTTGCTAAAAGGTCAATCTGGATAGCTTTCAAACTTCAACACCAGCCTCAGCGGGTCCGGCGCATTGTGAGCCGGCCATAAAGGGGAGGTCGGTTATTAGCATCTCTTACCGAGTGCGAGCACAAAAATGGGTATCACGCCCATGTAATAAATTTACTGGCTGTTAACTCGCGCTGGACCGCCCGCTGCGAGGGACTATTCTGGGATAGCATCCACCATAGTTTTTTTTACCATAAAACTACCTTGAGATTCGGACATTTAAATAAACGCTGCCTGCATCGAGCAAGCCAGAGCCAGAGCTTGGGACTGCAGTCCTCGACGAGCCACGGCCGCGGGGGCTCATGAGAAACCGAAACAATACATCGCACGCTTAGTATTAAAGTGACTCAATTCTGCATTTGATATTTCCCAAAATTAAACCCTATGTCTTTTAATTAAGGTGTTATTTTGGGACGTGTATTATTCAGAAATGGGTCACTTTAATACTAAGCGTGCGACATGTCTAGCAATAAATTAACTCGACTGTAAGTACGCGAGTAGTCCGTTCGATACAATAGTTTTTTTGTTGTCTTGAACCCCAAGAACCCTTAAAGGTATCGCGAGGTGTCGTGCCTATCACGCCGCCGACATACAAAGTTGACTGATGATATAGTTGCAGGCAAAGGACTTGAGCATAAATCAAATGGAGGGGGTAAGTTTGCGCATACACATTTTTACTAGAAACGGCTGCTGCCCAGTCAAAGTCAATGCTCAAGTTGTTTGCCAGAAACTGTACAGTGTCCTAGCGATCAACGTGTATTTAAACTTCAAATTCGTATTTGACAGTATGGCGACCTGAAGTCAGGCTGGCAACTTTTGTATGCTTTGTTGGCGGTGAAAAGGTGAAGTTTTATATCTACTGAAAATCAGATTTAAGCGATTAGGTGTAGCGTTACGTTGAGTGGGGCACCGGTTTTTTTTATTAAACAGAGTTTTAGTTTAAAAAAATCTTTTGACGCTCCGTTTCATACAAAATAATATCCTCACGAGTTTCGGCAGATATTCAAATCCTATCAATATGAGAATATCCATCAGTGATTGCGGAGATGTTAAATTCCTGTTGCAGTTTTAATAGAATAGCGGTACGGAACGCACGCGACCGGCACAGCGCCGCTAAAGTGCTGCCTCGAAACGGACAAGGGCCGTGATTGCCGGTGAATTTACTAAGCGCAAATGAGATTGGTGGCCGTTTAGCGTTTTATTTCGAGACTCGAATAGTTTCAGGCCACTGCATTGTTAACATGCTAACGTTTATAGCGGCCATGAAATATACCTCTACCATACCATAGATTAGAGATGGATATTATATGCTTTATGATGATGATGACGTCACTCTTTCTTATAAACTATCATCCTTGATTCAACCATACTTTAACATAAACTAATAGATTCAGGCGTTACTTTGCGGAGGTTAATATCAACAAATTGTCTATACTGTCAATTTTTTTATCAAAAATCAGAAAGAGATATATCTAGAAATTGATACCTTGATTATTAAACCATTGTAAAATGAACATTTGTAAAACATTACATTTGCGGAAAAATATACTAGTGAAATAAATATTGTGTGAAACGTCTATTATAAAATAATAATTTGCCAAATGCATTTTAGTGACACTATACATGCACGTACGGTTAACCAATTTGATTCATAGGCCACTGTAGAACTTTGCCGCAGTGTGTGTGAGATATTATGACATTAATTGTGAAAAGGTCCTACAGTGGTCTACGAATCAAACTGGTTGACTGTGTAAGTATATTGTACAGTCTCTGATTAAATATATGGCCATAAATAATGTATTATTATAGCATTAACAAATCACCAGGCAGCCCAGCGAGTTCACAACCAAGACCCCATTTCCCTCAAGCTTAAGCTTACAAAGTCGATTTTCCCGGTGAAAAATCATCCTAATTTAAATTGAAAAAACATTGCGGGCTAAGTAATAAATTATGGCATGAATCGACGGCAGCAAACCGCGCCGCCCATTAGCGGGGCGAAAACTTCCAGGAAAAATGGAATCAGGCGCACCGTACAGTCGCGACGAAAAAAAAAAATTCTGATCCAGTTTAGTTTATTCAGACAATATAAAATTACATTAAAAATTGCATAAAATGTCAAATTACACGTTTTTTTTACTGAGATCGTCCAAATTACATTGCACGTTTATATTCTACCCAAAACTACAAATTTCCATAGTAAATAAAACTTAAGGGACTTAGTAAACCCAACAACTCTCAGAATCGTAAACGTGTTTTTCCGCATGTGTTTAAGTGCTTTATTTGCTGAAAAAGTTTTCTAGATCGGATCTAACACATTACTAGACTTTGTAATTTTCTGTTGAGTGAAATTTGCTACGTTTTGTTATAAATAATTTACGAACAATACTCAGAAAGCATAATTCTTGCATCATAATTTATAAAATTTTCTAACTTATTTGAAGTATCAGTTTTTTCTTTTTCAGGCGTAATCCTCCTAGTAATGCTTATCCTAGTTATTATTAGTAGATATAAACTAAAATTGAGTATTAAAATATTTATTAACAAACGGCGCAGTACGCGTCGCTCCCAAAGCGACCCTCCGCAGGAATTCTTACAGACTTTTTAATAGAGAGGCGGCCGCAACCCTTTTATTTTGATTAGTTATTGTATTTATGCTCCCCACCCCGCGACCGCTGCACGCCGGTATTGACAAAAATCAACCCCCTCCCCCCACTTAATGGGAATTAAAAATCCCAACTTTTCAGCTCTGACGTTTGTTAATTTAAAACATTTTTGAAAAGGATTTGCGTAAGAATCTTATAATGGGCTTGTTTAATAATGAACGAGTTTTTAATTGCAATTGTAATTAAGATTTTTAAGGTTCCGCCGGCTCGTGGTTACTTTTGCAATGTTAATTTTCTACCACTGTGTATTTTTGTATTAAACACGTACCTGCTCGTAACAAAAAGCTTTTTGTATGATTAAGATTACTTATTTCACTTATTTCAGAAGTACCCGGAACCGCCGAGCATGTATGAAGAGAAGAATGTGTGTGGAGTGGAGGAAGCGAGGGAAGTATGCCATGACCGGGGCAAGTGGTTTTCTGTGGTCTCTGTACCCAAAGGGAAACAGGCGTGAGCTTATAATAATACTAATAATATAGATTACTTATGGATTTTAATAATTTTTGTACATACTGGTGCGATCAGACATTCATCAAACGTATAAATACGCTGAACTAAATACATTCTCAAGACTATAACTTAATAACTAAAGAATGAAAGAAGAGTAAATGGATAAAAGGATAAAAGCGCCATGTCATTAATTGAAACGGTACTCCAGAGGCCTACAGCACAAAACTTACAAGTGCTCTAATTTAACATATTAGGTAAAATTCAGTTATCTTTGGTCATATCATAACACAGTTACAAAACAGCCGTCAAACGTGTGGACTTAAAAAAAACGCGAGTCGTTTAAGTTTTAAGTGTTTGCACGTCTATTCGCGGAGTTAATAAGTTCTTTTTGTGCGCAAGATGGCGGAGATTGTAGCGATTGCGTGACCTCTGTCGCCGCCAAAGATGAGGCAGCCAGATGTGACACCTCTAGCGGAGATTTGTTAGTTGATGGTCAAATTCATACTCGTCCATACTAAAGTGAACGAGATGTGGAATTTTTTCACGAATTAAGAAAATGCTAGGATCAAAAATTAACCACACCTTACTTCAAAGCAACTTATTTCATCTCGAAATATGACACCTTCTCGCAGTTCGGACTTCAAAGGTCACTTGTAAATATGTCTAGTTTCAGGCGTTACTTTGCGCAGGTCCATATCAACAAACTATTATTAAACAAATTACCTTGGTACTCCGCGAAATTTGGCGGAAAAATCGCAGTGCAGCAGAGCAATTTGTTCCAGTTCCTTACTTAACTATATGTCTTATCTTGTTTTTGACGGTACTAAAATTTCAACAAGTTTAACTTCACAGTCTGTGTCATCGTTAGTCAGTGTACGAAGTTTCCCTGCTCACAATGCGTCGGATTCAGCAAACACTGTCGTAATTAGCGCGATTCCCAGAGTCGCGCGCCGCGGCACTGACGCCATCTCGCGTAGGAAACGTAACGCGCGACGCGGGTTAAATAGGTTTTAGATTAGTACGAACTGGAAGAAATCCCTTGAAGGGAGAAGTGCGGCTTTGGACATTACTGTGGCACTGTTCGACATTTATTTTCGTGGTTGTTTATCTGTACAATAAAGAGTTAACAAACATACTACAAGAGATTCTGAAGAAGTTTATGTTTACAGCGATCTATCAAATAAATATAGATTTAAGAGTCCATAGAACTTCGATTAGACCTACAAGGAACCGAGTCGACCTGGCCAATTTACGACTCAATAATAGTAAAATACTCTTCTAACAACAAAAAGATATACAAAAAAGTATTTATAACGTCGATAGGGACTTGTGATCACGACCATTGCAATACAATGTAAATTAACAATGATTTTATCGCGTTAAAGTGACGTTAGAAATATTTCTGAATCATTGATTAACTTTAATATGTCGGCATAGTCCTTAGTAGACTTCTTAATCCAAATGCTGTATATTTTTTACTTATTTCTATTAGCAAGCAACTAGACTAACAAAGGATCAAAAGCTAACCCTAAAACCAAAACAACTCGAAAGGACCTAAACCGGATTTTAAAAGCCCAAAAAGCGTCGTGTCCCCGCCTTAGCGAGTGCAGCGTTAATATATTCCATCAGGCGAGTAAACCTCAATCTACTCACCCGCCATTCAAGAAATAACGAGGTTCTTTATCATCACTGAGAGCCCCGACGGCCTATTCTTTAATAGGAATTCTAATTTGAGTGGGACTTTAGTTTGAACTATCTCGATGTTAGTGTAGGCTACATTAGCTAGCTGTTAGTACCGTCAGAATATACATAAAAAAAATCTAGACACGGCCATAGAATAAATCATAGTACAAGAACAGAAGTTTTACTTGGAACAAAAACGGCGTGCAGGTATAAGAAGCGTCATACAGTATGCCTTTTTGTCTGTCTTATAACTCGTAGGCATTCGCACGCGCGGCAACTCAATGGCGCTGGCCCCAGGGCAGTGGTGCGCCGGAATTCTTGTAGACACGACCGACCTTACTATTATTGTCTATATATTTTATGAGATAAAAAGTATGCTTTAATTCAGGACATGATCTATTTCTCTGCCAAATTTCATCTAAATCCGTCCAGCAGAGGAACAGACATCCAAATACCCAAAAGTCATTACTTACGCATTTATAATATTAGTAGGATTGTGGGGTGCTAAAGTTTGAAGCTAATATGCTCCAGATCTGTGCCTTCAGAAAAAAGACTGGTCTCCAAGATCTCGCCAACGCGATTGGATACAAAAGGCTTATAATTTCGAGAATCACTTCGCAGCCAACCCACTAAAATAGGGCCTCGTACAGAGGCGAAACGCGCGTCGATCGTGTAGTTTTAGTGTTTAGTGGCGGTGTGTAGTTGAGTCTGTGTAATATATGTTGTTTCGTGTGGAAGTGGAGGAGGGTGGGTGTTTGCATGAATATATATATGTCGCACAGACGTAACCATTTTGCACGAGCCCGGCACTGGTTTCGCGGAGTAGCAAGGTAATTTGTTCCAGTTTGAAAATAGGGCCTACTGGTTTCAACATGGTGAGAATTGCAAATAAACATGGCAAGGCAGAGTGGCTATTAAAGCGCCTTGTAGGCCCAGATGCGATATTGAAACCGACTTAACAGTGCCAAACATACTTTGCTTGCAATAAATGAGAGCTTCACGTGACCGGAAACATGAACGAATCGCCAATACGCGGCTGCAAGATACGCGAACTCGGTAGCGTCTTAAATTACATGTAACTCCCGTTCGTAAATACTGCGCTCGCCAACCCGCTTGCCAAGCGTGGTGAGTATGGCAAAACCCCTCCAAAGGAAACTAAAATGACTTCACAACAAAGGACCAGGCCCCCAGTCCCCGGCGGCTCCGCTATTCCGGGCCACGGTAGCAGCCTCGGTAACGGCGGAGCAGGGGGTGCTAAGAATCCCCGGCAGACGCCCGGCTACCACTCCCAACCCAAAAGACGACTGGCCCTGGTAACACACAACATTCGGACACTGAGAACTGACGAGAAGCTAATCGAGCTGGAAGAGGAGATGAGTAGGTTACACTGGGATATTTTGGGGTTATCCGAAGTCCGTCGAGAGGGTGAGGACACGATAACTCTGAAATCCGGCAACCTGCTCTTCTACCGGGAGGGTGACAAGCGGTCCCAAGGTGGTGTTGGGTTTCTCGTTCACAAGTCCCTTGTAAACAACATTCTCACCATCGATAGTGTGTCGAGTAGGGTAGCGTACTTGATACTCAGAATATCTAAAAGGTATTCGCTGAAGGTCATTCAGGTATACGCGCCGACCACGTCACACTCCGATGAAGAGGTAGAGGCAATGTATGAGGACATTAGTAGGGCCATACATACCTCTAAGACCTATTTCAATGTTGTTATGGGGGACTTTAATGCAAAGCTGGGCGAAAAAAGCGATAGTGACCTGAAAGTGGGGCTATTTGGTTATGGACAACGGAACCAAAGGGGTCAGAGGTTGGCTGACTTTCTGGAGAAAGAAGGACTCTTTATGATGAACTCTTTCTTCCAGAAGCCACCTCATAGGAAATGGACCTGGTTAAGCCCTGATGGTTCCACGAGAAATGAGATCGACTTCATATTGACTACTAAGAAACAGATATTCAATGATGTCTCCGTGATCAACATGGTTAAAACCGGAAGCGATCACCGCATGGTTAGAGGCAAATTGAATATCGATGTTAAACTTGAGAGGTCTCGTCTTATGAAGTCCACGCTCCGTCCTTCTCGCGCCCATATCCAAAACCCCGAAAGCTTTCAATTGGAACTCGCAAATCGCTTTGAGTCGCTAGACAGCTATGCATCGGTGGACGAGATCAATAACAGGTTAGTGGAAACTGTCCGTATGGTTGGCGCTAAGTTTTATAAGCCCAATCGTACCAATAGACCACAAAAACTCTCAGACCATACTCTCGACCTCATGGCTGAACGACGCTTGTTGCAACTGCAGTCCTCTCACGACGCGAAGTCATATAGACAGCTCAATAGACGCATATCAAGTTCCATGCGGCACGACATCCGAACCTTTAATACAAATCGTATTAAAGAGACGATTGAGCGGAATAAAGGCTCCAAAGTGTTCGCAAAAGACTTGTCTATTGGGCAGAGCCAGCTGACGAAGCTGAAGAGGGAGGACGGTAGTATAGCGTCGACCAAAGCAGAGGTGCTGAGGGAGGTTGAGAGGTTCTATGGACAGTTATACACCTCGGTCTCAAAACCTGTTAGCAGCCTGGCCAAAGATCCAAGAGCCAAGCTGACCCGACACTATACCGAAGATATCCCGGACATCAGCCTGTACGAGATTAGGATGGCCCTGAAACAGCTTAAAAACAACAAGGCGCCGGGCGAAGACGGAATCACATCAGAGCTTCTGAAAGCGGGTGGAACACCAGTACTTAAAGTCCTTCAGAGGCTCTTTAATTCCGTGGTGCTCGGAGGTGCAACGCCAGAAGCATGGAACAGAGGGGTGGTGGCGCTGTTCTTCAAGAAAGGGGACAACACTTTTCTGAAGAATTATAGACCCATCTCGCTTCTGAGCCATGTTTATAAGCTGTTTTCCAGGGTCATCACGAATCGTCTCGAACGCAGGTTTGATGACTTCCAGCCTCCCGAACAAGCCGGCTTCCGAAAAGGCTTTAGTACCATAGACCACATCCACACGCTGCGGCAAGTTATACAGAAGACCGAGGAGTATAACATGCCATTATGCTTAGCGTTTGTGGACTATGAGAAGGCCTTTGATTCGATCGAGACGTGGGCGGTGCTTGAGTCTCTCCAGCGATGCCGTATTGACTATCGGTATATCGAAGTGTTGAAGTGTTTGTACAATAACGCCACCATGTCGGTCCGAATACAAGACCAGAGGACGGAGGAAATTCCATTGCAAAGAGGTGTGAGACAGGGAGATGTTATCTCTCCGAAACTGTTCACCAACACAATGGAAGATGCCTTTAAGCTTCTGGAGTGGAAAGGATTCGGCATCAATATCAACGGCGAGTACATCACTCACCTTCGATTTGCCGACGATATAGTAGTCATGGCAGAATCGATGGAAGACCTTAGCACGATGCTCGAAGACCTCAATCGGGTTTCCCAACGGGTGGGCCTTAAGATGAACATGGACAAAACGAAAGTCATGTCGAATGTCCATGTAGTGCCCACCCCAATAGCAGTAGGAAACTCAACTCTCAAAGTTGTTGACGAATACGTCTACCTAGGACAAACAGTCCAACTAGGCAGGTCCAACTTTGAGAAAGAGGTCAATCGTCGAATCCAACTCGGCTGGGCAGCGTTCGGGAAACTGCGAAATGTCTTCTTGTCCAATATACCTCAGTGTCTGAAATCGAGAGTGTATGATCAATGTGTGTTACCAGTGATGACTTATGGCACTGAAACGTGGCCGCTTACTATGGGCCTTATAAGAAAGCTCAAAGTCACGCAACGAGCTATGGAGAGGGCTATGCTTGGAGTTTCTTTGCGTGATCGAATCAGAAATGAGGAGATCCGCAGACGAACGAAAGTAACCGACATAGCCCAGCGGATTAGCAAGTTGAAGTGGCAGTGGGCAGGGCACATAGCACGGAGAACTGATGGCCGATGGGGTCGGAAAGTTCTCGAATGGCGGCCGCGTATTGGCAAGCGCAGCGTAGGACGACCAGCCACAAGATGGTCCGATGACCTCGTACAGGTGGCAGGAAGGCGCTGGTTGCATTCTGCTTCCAACCGGCCACTTTGGAAATCCATGGAGGAGGCCTATGTCCAACAGTGGACTTCTTGTGGCTGAGATGATGATGATGATGAACTCCCGTTCAGCTATGCCATCAGATCAGGGTAACCGTATTTTTACCCGACTACGGCAAAGCCAAAAGGAAGGGTTATGTTTTTAGCAGCCTATGTATGTATGTTTGTATTTACGTATGTTCCACTGTAGCGCCTAAACAACTGAGCCGATTTTGATAAATGAGGTGTCCATCGGTTCGTAATTGTAGTCTGGGTGACATAGGCTATACTTTTGCAATTAACTTTATACTATGTAACCATGTGTATACCTAAACAACTGAGCCGATTTTGATAAATGAGGTGTCCATCGGTTCGTAATTGTAGTCTGGGTGACATAGGCTATACTTTTGCAATTAACTTTATACTATGTAACCATGTGTATACCTAAACAACTGAGCCGATTTTGATAAATGAGGTGTCCATCGGTTCGTAATTGTAGTCTGGGTGACATAGGCTATACTTTTGCAATTAACTTTATACTATGTAACCATGTGTATACCTAAACAACTGAGCCGATTTTGATAAATGAGGTGTCCATCGGTTCGTAATTGTAGTCTGGGTGACATAGGCTATATTTTTGCAATTAACTTTATACTATGTAACCATTTGTATACCATAATTTGCGGTAGTCTTCACACAACCTCTTGTCTCATATAAATTAAAGTGTTTAAACTTTAACTACGATTGGAGATAATATTCCCAATGGGTCATAAATATGCATAAACTGAGGAAAAAAAGGTTTTCTTATAAAAAACTTATATAATGACAGGACTAAAAATGTTCCGTAATACAAAGTACAACAGTGTTACGTAATACATTTGGTTATTTCTTATTTCAGTAAAAATATGTAATTAATGTCATTTTACTTATCACGTAACAATACATTCCATTTCAGTTTAAAGTTTTATGACATCTCTTATATTTACGGGATAATCGCACACACTTAAGCAGCACAGGTTCTGTACACGTTGCGTATGCGACACGGCTCCAGTTGGTTTCGTAGAGCTGCCTTACGCATGAGGTACACATGCGTAAGGCAGCTCTACGAAACGAGCTGCAAACGCATCCGGTGGGTTTCAGCCTTTACAGCCTGTATACAACGCAATATTACTACTCTACATGAAACTACCGTGAGACTAGGACATATTAATAAAACGGATCACTCACGTATTTTTAAGTCGAAAAATCGCCCATCCCTATTAAAAATGTCGGATCTGCAAATTCGCCATTTTCTGTTTATGTCATTAATAGACCTTGAATTACGGTAACTTTCACCTCCCCGCAAATAAATATTAGATTTAATGTATAATTTATGAAAAACGTAGATTAAAAACCTCTGATCTTGCTTAAGCATTCGTTAATAATGTCGGTATAAATACCGACCGATTTGCAGATCCGACATTTTTAATAGGGATGAGCGAAATGTCCGACATGTTTCGCACCAGTCCATGGTCCTTAATCATGAGCCCCCGCGGCGGTGGCGCGACGATGTCGGGCATTTCTCGACTTAAAAATAAGTGAGTGATCCGCTTTATTAAAATATTACTACTCTAGTCTAGAGCAGGATTGAAGCCGTTTTTATTTTCATAAATACCTGATATTTAGCTTCGTTGTGTGTCGCTGATGATAAAGAAACTGTATAAAAATAAAATTACATGAATTCTTACCTGAGGAATGATTTTCGTTACTTCCTTCGGCTTCAGCCTTTGTAGATGGTTGGGGAGCGGCACGTCCTTGTTCTCTTTGGGTGCAGGTTCTTTAACTATTGCAGGTTTCAATTTACCGCCGTCTTCATTCCTTTGACCGCTTACTCGATTTGCCTTTATTTGAAACAAATACAATAGCAGTTATTGAATGTGAATAAAAGTATATTAAAGTAGGTCCATCCAATTGGTTGTTTTTCTGGTACAGTCAGCGTCAAATATACCAGAGCGGGCGAGGTGTCAAAAATATCTGAACTCTATTGTCAAATACGCCCGAAATACGCCCGAGCGCGTGTTCAGATATTTTCGACCACCTTGCCCGCTCTGGTATATTTGACGCTGACTGTACCAGAAAGACTGTACCATCACGCGAGTAACCTTTAGCGGTTTGACATTACGGCAGTTTCTTTTTGTTTGACAAGTTTGATTATTGTGACAAGATAAGAGCGACTATCGTTCCACTGAAGGATTAACAACACCTAGTACGAACGACTCATTATATGCCGGAATATTATTAAACTTTCCACATATAATGGGATAATCCATAACAATGTCATGAATTAGTTATGACTGAAAACAATTAAACAGGAAAAAAAATAAGCTGGTTTCGATTATCATACAAATCTGCAAACAGTTTTTTTTTTTGCCAACAAAATCGAATTATAGACATCACAATCTGTAGTTTCATTAAACCGGCTTTTCATTTGCAAATTAAAATATAAGTAAGCTTGAATAAAATGCTTAGTTAGGAGAGCTCACTGGGGACTGGGGAAAGCATCCTTATATAACGCGCACTAATGCCGCGTTCTTATATTCAAATAACGGATCGTTTTACCCACCAGCCATTAAATTATGACGCACTCTATACTTAACATCTGTAAAAATTTACCGGCTTGTAGGTAAAACGATCCGTTTTCTGAATGCGGCATAAAGGCCCATCTACTTGGTACGAGTTCTCGCTTGAGAGTTGCATGACATTGCGGGCTACCGAGGTATGATGTGATTTGTCGATTGATCGAGCCGCGCAATGTAATGCAGCTCGCATACGAGAATTTACTCCACTTAAATGGCCCCTAAGGCTGTACACGAATACTCACCATCTCCTCATAACGCCTGATGGTTTCTAGCTGCTGTTCTCTGGCGATCGCTTGGCGAATTGGCGGCGGGGGTTTGGCTTTCTCCTCATTTCCTTGGGTGTAAATATATATTTTTTAATTTTATTTTAAATACAAGCCCTTTCATTGATGATGCTTTTATTACATTGGCAGTGGTTGTGTTTCCAAATTCACTTATAAGATTTTACCTGATCATACAAATTACCAAACAAAGAAATTCATTCATTTTAATGTCGATAAGAATGATAAAATTACCTTTTTTCCGTAGTTAGGCAGCTATGTAGAAGAACAGTACTTAGTTAAATTTAATAAAATTACAATTATGCAATAATATAAAACAAAGGCGCTATCCGTTCTTGTTTATCTTCATATCTTCGGTCGCTTAGTCCTTCTAAGCCACGCAACGGATTTTCAGACGGTTTTCTATGTCAATTTGATTTATTAGTACAGTTTTTATGTACGATCCTAATTGGATATTCTTCAGTAAATGGCACCGGTGCGAAGCCACAGCGTTGCTAAGTAGTACTTAATAAAAAGGACTGTCGATTTTTGAACAAATCGATAGCTAGACAAAAACGGAAATTATAGTCCGAAGACATTTTAATAATGTATGTACAGCAGCAGTAGCACAGCTGAAGAGGTCAAAAGATATACACAAAACTCTATGATCAGAACAGTAAAAAAATGTGCAAATTTTATTGACCTCTTTGAGTCTTTGCCGCCTGCAAGCACTGGCCAGGCAACGTTCCGTGTCCAGACCTTTACTAAAGCGCCGCGCTTGTCTATGACAGGCCAGTCCGGTTATGTTTCGGTAGTGGGCGACAACTCATAGTAATTCATACAAAGAATATTCTTGTACATGTGTTGAAATGGTTACGGTCCTATTATGATACGGTCTAGTGGGCGGAAACCTTAACTCATCTACAAAAAGACAAACAGAATAGCTCACCGAAGAAGGCGATCTTGTGTATGTCGGGCTCCAGCACGAAGGCGTAGAGACCCTCGGGCGTGCGTTGCTGCACGTACTGCAGCCCGTAGTCGCACATCGCGCCCGCGCACGCGCGCAGCGCCTTGCGCTCGCTCTCGCTGCACAACTGGAACGTCACAGAATGTTTAGTACTGCGGCCCTCGCATGATCTTCTTTCTCTCCACTGCTGGAGGTAGGCCGTTAATTCTGCGAATTAACGGCCTACCTCCTATTAATTAAGCTGTTCAGCTTTGGTGACTCCCGTCAACTCTCTTATATTCCTTGACCATGATTTATTCCTTCGTCCAACCCGCCTCCTACCATCAACTTTGCCAGTCATAATTAATTGATTCAGTTGGCATCTGCCATGCCTAAACCCGTGCCTAAGATACTCAACTTTTGTCTTTTTGATAATTTTCATCAATTCTCGTGTTCTGAAGCCGCGTTGGAGTATCCGCTCATTCGTGATCCGTGGAGACCAACTGACTGCCTTATTTTTTTCTGTATGCGTCGCTTATCATATTATATCATTTATTAACTATGGATTAACTTATGACGCTACTTGGACAGAGCCGCAGCGTGAGATAAATTCAACTTAAGCGGTCATGTTGGGCGACTGAACTAGTAATGTCACATCCTAACCCATTTTGATTGCCCGCAACTGCTTTCGTCTCAAAAAATCACCACTTTCATTCACCCGTTTCGCCCCCTTATGGGTAGTTTTTTTAAAGGAATCTGCCGATCCACAGGTGTCAAACTATCGCTGTAACAAATTTCATTCAAATCGATTTCATCGAAGGCCGGGCCACATCGAATGTGTATGCAGCACGGCTCCGGAGACATGCGCGTGCACAGGCCGGTTGTAATGTACATACGTAATTATATCTTCAGATACCACATCACTTGCGTTGCGTGCACATAATATAGCTCTACGAAGCAAGATGGAACCGTGGTGCATACGAATCCGGTGTGGGCCAGTCTTAAGCGTGAAATCCAGACGGACAGATAGAAATTGTTTGTGTAAATATAACCTGCACGTTAGCGGACCGCAGCGCCGGCGACAGCAGGTAAGGCAGCAGCGGTATCAAGCTGAGGCGCAGCGCAGTTCGGGACAGCGCCACGCCGGCCGCGCAGCCGCGGGACAGTGACGTCACTGTCGCGTCCAGCTCCATATGCCGACGATACATCTGAGGACAACGATGCCAAATTTTATTGCAATCTAAACCAAACACCGCTAGCTTAAATTTACGAGGCTGAAGCATACTCTGTCATTTATAAGGCAGCCGTTTGTTAACCAACAGTTCAATGTGCACGTTTTATACTCTTAGTGGAGAAATATAGAAAGACAGGAAACATTGAAAGCAATATTATGTCCGAGGTATAATATTCAATAGCACTTTGTGTGTAACATCAAACATTACAACACCTGGAGCTTAGCCAGCTAGCCTATACGCTGAGGACGTTATACATAATTAGATTGCCTTTCGCTATAAAATAGATTCGTTACTGGGTCGCTACAAGCAAGTATATCCTGGCCGACAAAAGAACAAAGGAGACAGTTTCTTTGACGTCTGTTAGCATCGTTTTACAGAGAAGCTAGATAGTAACTCCGTGTCCACTCGTACCTCTGTCTAATAATGAATAATAAAATCATGTTTAATTCAGATCCAAAAAGTAATATAAGCTTTTTTTTATAAAATAGGAATCAAAACGAGCAAGTGGGTCGCCAGATGGTAAGTGATCACCACCGCCCATAGACACCCGTAACACCAAGGAGATTGCAGATGTGCTGTTAACCCAGAAGGCTAGGATTGGAATACCTCTTGTGCCAGTAATTTCACTCTCTTGCTCTCCATGTGAGAACACAACAGTGCACGCATTGCTGCTTAGCGGCTGTCCGGGCAAAATGGTGGTAGCGGATCGCTGCAAAAGTTTGTCTACCTTTGTCCAATACAAGCAAGTACCGACCTCCTGCGCCTGAGTGGGGAACTTGAGTCTTTGAGGATTCCGCGATGCGAGCAGAGTGTGACATTTGGCTATGCACAGCGGCAGAGCGCCGTACAGCGAATAGTTCTGGGTCCTCAGCGTCCAGGCGTAGATGTTATCGTACAGCCGAAGCCAGGACAGCGTCTCGCAGGCGATCGCCAGGCGGGAGTCCACGCGGGCTTCGAGATAGTTCTCGAATATACCGTCCGCTAATCTGGAATGAAGTTAGTTTTTTTTTTCAGAAAACTAGCGTGAGATAAAAACATCTTTATCTTTACACGGTATATTTAAAGGAAATCGCTAACAGTTTCAGCACGTCCTCATATGTACAGCCGCTTACACCTTTTATCTACACATATATCATAAATGCTCTATAATGCGTTCAGAAACCGTAGGCAATGACCAGCATTATAACAACCAATTTATGAGAATTTTTCTAATTTGTTTCTATATTTGTTCAAATTCATTTTTTATTACATTATTTTAATGTGTACAGTCTAAATATATTTAATAGGTACCTAGCACTAGTAGCTAGTAGCAATGCAGGGCATTGCCCTATGGCTTCTGAACCCATCATAGAGTACTTAAGATATGTGTGTAGATAAAGTAATGTATGCAACTGTACATAATTAGGTCTTAAAACACTCGTGTGATCCTATTATGAAACTTGCTAACGCTCGTTTTATAAAACCACACTCGTGTTTTAAGACCCCTCATTATGCAACAGTTGCATAAAATACTATTAAACCACGCAAGGGATTTGACGCATTAGGAATAATGGCGCTTAGAGATTTTTTACGGAAGCTTTTATATATATTAAATTCTAATTCTAATTAAATTTTCGTTCGCAAATGGCACTCATGCGAAGCCGGTACCGGTCCCTTCTGTTGCAATAAAAGGATCCTTTACGTACAAAACCGAGCAGCGGTTTTTTATTTGTGGTCGTTATGCCTTAGAACCACAATAAAAACAATGATATTGTAGCCTGTTTTGAATAACAATTCAACTCTAGTAAGCCCGATTTAGTACTAACTTTTACGTGACTTGGAACCTTGTACTACACTTTGACAGATCAAAGATGACGTTAAAGAGATAGTTCGTCTACCTGTCATACTCCCCAGCCGCTTGTACTGTCTTCAGAACATCAGTGTCCTTGTCGTTGATCGTGAATACCGCTTGCAGACCCTGCATCAGACTCTTGTGACAGTCTTTTGTACCTATCGACGCTTTTTCCACGTCTGCTACCGTTATCTGCAAAATAAGATGCCAGAGTTAAGGATTCGCAAAGAATAAACCACCTTAGCACGGAGGATAGAAATATAATTGTTGGGATAGGTTAATTTTGGTCTGCGGAGGGGAGTGCAAGAGACATTACCGAACCGACCTTGTAATCAAAGCAAGCTGGGCGGCTGCACTAGTGGTACCACCGCGTGATACCACTAATATATGTCCTTTTTTTATGTAATAGGTAGGCGGAAGAGCATGCAGGTCACCTGATAGGAAGTCATCCCCGCCGCCTATGGGAACGAGCGACCTAAGAATCGCTGATCCGTTGCTGGTGCTAGTCTTTAGGTCCTTCCCTTCATGGGCCTTCAGACTCCGTATTCCGTTCCAATAGTCCCATCGATATTGAATTTGTGGTTCGATCGATAGTGTGGTTCGATCTCTCTCGCGCTGAGAGGCACAGGTGGGGTAAGAGCTATCTGGCCCCTATTTCACCAAGCTGACAAGTGACATGTGACAACGACAATTTGACCTACATTGCTAACTCGAAGAGTTTTTGTATTGTCGGGCTTAAATATTAGATACGAATGTATTCTGAACTGTAGTTCTCACCTGATATAATTTAGTTTGGTAAAATAGGAGCCTGGGCCCTATTTCATATAACTTCCAATAGTCCGTGTCAGGTGACAAGTAGACGATTCGACAATTGAACTCACAAAACTTTTGGCTAGACATATTTGTAATCGGAAAAGCCGACAAGTCCGTCATATAAATATGTAAATGATCCATGTTTAATAAACGTGACCAGTGCTATAAGTCGGCAAAATTGACACAATTCAATTCAATCTTTGTATTATAGCGCCATCGTTACTCTCGATGGAATTGACACATTTGAGTATGAAAAAGTTTACGTAGTCAAATCATAGCACGCGTAACGTTTAACTTAACTGATTAAACAAATGATTTTATGGTTGTTCCGGTTTCTATAATGTGTAAGTTTACTTTTAGTGATCATGATTAGGTACAAAGAAAGACATGTTTTTTTTTAATTATGTTAATAACTCGTATATTGCTACACCCTACTAGGGTCCATGTATCGCTCACCCATTTTAATTTATAACATCTTGTAAAGCCATGGTTGTAATGAATGAATGAATAAAGTATAACAGGGCGGCGGTCACCTCTTTGCCAGCCTTGGCCCGCCGGAGGAAGGCGAGCAGGTGCAGCGCGGCGCGCACATCGGGCTGCGCGCGCGCCGCCACGGCCGCGGCCACGCGCGCCGCCACGCCGCGCCCCGCCAGCGCCAGCCGCGCCGACAGCCGCGCCAGCGACACGGAGCGCACCGCCAGCACCAGCGCCACCGGCCTGCGGGACCGCTGGCTGAGCATCGGCGGTTCCACGTCCGCCGACCCGGCCCGGTACCGGCACCGAGATCGGCGGACGCGTGATACGGTATTCCGCTCACGAATCGAACGGCATAAAAGTGCAAAACTGTCGACGACTACTCGAATCGAAAACGACCTTTTAAAATATAGTTAAGTCGAGAGTAGATTAAAAACTGATATTTTAGAAGTTATAGCGACACAAAGTTACAAAGAAAAAAGCTCCTTTTTTTGTTTCGAAATCCAGATTAAAAATGTCGAAAATTTTAGTATGCGAGTTATTAGTCAAAAGCTTCCAGTATTTAAATAAACAAAACTTAATGTTGGATCCATAAAAATCACTCTAGTGACGTCACCGGCGCAGTATCCAGCGCAATAAAGCGTTTTCGCGACGCATTTTATTAATCGTGATATTTCGAAAAATAGTGATCGTAGAAGAAAACTAAAAACACGGTTTTACTTCTTTTCTATAAATTGTGGCAATTAAAAAGTCATTTGAATGCCATATTTTATGAAATTCTACTGCACGCTTCGACACTAGCCCGGCCCGGCGCCCGCCCATCATCAGCGGCGAATCATCTGCCGGTGTCGCGTCTTTATGTATGCGTTGTGTACACGCGCGAGCTTCCATGTGGGCGTGCGAGTTGCACCAGACTCATAAAGCCGTCGTGTCGGGTCCGAACATGTCGGTGTCACATGAAGAGTGTGACTGGCGGTGTCCGAGCCGGTACCGATGCCGGGCTGTGTCGGTAAATGAAGAAACCGTGCCGTGCGAGGGATAAGTCGAGATGACTTTAAAAAAAACAGTCAAATTGAGAACCTCTTCCTTTTTTAAGTCTGTTAAAAAGAGTCAAGCGCCATAGAATACATATCGTTCCAAAAACTTTGATATTTATAAGCCCCTCTCTCTCAGCTAGCATAAAGGATGTTCCTACCGGAGTGGCCGTAGTGACGTGGCATACAGGTTGTTACAGATGGCGATGACTGGGCGGCGCAGCGGCTGCGTTTTGGCTTTCTTTTTCCCACCGCCGCCAGCCGCTGTGGCAGTGCACCAGCGTACCAACAACTCCACTGTCGGGAGCGGGGCGCCGTCGATTTCGTCTGCGTATTTGAAACAAAAAGTTTAGTTGCAAAGAAAATAAATAGGAAAAAAAACAGTGTTACTCTGACTTCCGAGGAGTCTCTGGTAACATCGATTCGTCTAGTATATACTTATTATACAAGCAATATTTAAAGTTTTAAACGTATATTTGTTCCTTTGTTCAGCAGTGAGACAGCACAGGCTACGAATAATAAATTATTGTTTGTAATCGCATTCTTGAAAAAGCTTCAACGATTTTGATGAAAAATTTACAATAAATATATTTGAAATTTATAGGTGCGACCAATCGATCCTAGCTAGATCGATTTCTAGTGATCAATCACATGTCTAGAAAAGTGGTTTTCTCCGTCCTTTACTATCCTGTGCAGAAGTCGGTCCTGGGTTAAGTAGTAAAATGATAAACCTTATTGTCACTATTACACTAACTTGTATCGTAATAATTTGGACATGATCTTACCAAGTATGAGGCAATTGGGCCTCCGGTCGGGGTCTAGCACGGAGCGCATCAGCGTGGCGTTGTGCAGCGCCGTGCGGAACGCGTCCGTGCTGCGCTCGTCCGACGCGTTCAGCTCCAACGGCCTGTAGCCTGCAACACGGACCAAAGTTCACCCCCTTAGTCATAAAGGCTCAGTAAACGTTAATTAGTTAGTCTATGTTGCCAGATTATTAAATATAAATTATACATACAATTTAGTCAGTACTGCAAACATAATGTTAGTTTTACCATATTTGTTGGCGATGCCAGCAAAGGTCAACTTTTGTACATTTTAAATTTAACTGGCGACTCGCCCCGGCTTCTTACGGGGACAATTAGTATTAAATGTACATCAAAACCTTCTGTAAAAAATCTGTAATTGACAGGGAAAATCGTACCAAAATCCCTTGCGTGGTTTAGAAGAAGTAAGAGGCCGAGGATATGACGAGGACAGACATGAACAGATAAATAAAGAAAATGGTTTATCGAGAACGAAAAATACAGTAGGCAATATCCGATGGAACCCAAACTAAGCTGAGCCTGTATCTTTGGACCCAGAAAGAGTAAAAACTTAAAGACCTTGAACTTAAGACACACAGACTTGATAAAGACTTTGTTTTATACTATTTAAAGATTGTGTCCCAATAAATATGAAATAAATGTGTCCGTCTTATTGTGACGTTTGCCTTCGAAAGGAAGGCAACATAATAATATTCTAGTTAAAAACCATTGGTAAACTTTTATGAAAGGTACGAGCCGGACACAAAGTGTTTCTTCTACAGCTTACCAGCTAACTTAGCTAGCAGATGAGCGAGCGTGGTCTTCCCGACGCCCGGCGGGCCGCACAGCAGCGCCACCTTGTGGTGCGGCCGCCCGTCCTCGTCCACCTCGGGCTCGGCCTCCCTCTTGCCCTTCCACTTGTTGGTCAGCTGGAACTGGCCGGCCCGCTTGCTGAAGGTGCTCCGTTGCTGAGGCTCTTTCGTCTTCACTTCTTTTTTGAAAACAATCTGAAAATTTTAATGAAACGCTATCACAGAGTAAATAATAGTACTAACGTACAGAAATATCTCTTTTTCGACCGCGATTAAACGAATTCCAACTTTATAAACACGTACAAGTCCGTATTGCTTCATACGCATTCGCAAAAGGAATGCGCCGCCCGCGCCCGCCTTCCCCTCACTACTCACGGCGATACGCTACGTTAGGGTTGCGCTGCATTCGTTTTCAATTACAAAGACACGGCGAGGCCAAGCGAGCGGGCGCGCGGCGAGCCGACAACCTACTGCGTATTGCCTACGTTGTAGGCAAGGCGTCCGAGCGTACCTACAGTGCGAAGTGGAACTCCCCTGGGGCTATCATCGAGCACTACACAATGGAAAGGAAATAGTCATTTAATTTGCTTGAAATCAGTCTGGTCACTGGATACCGGTTTTTACTTTGGAATTGTTAAAGTTTTGTAATTAAGTCTGTCAGTCTGTATGTTACTGTTTGGACATAAAAATCTTCTGTAAGAAAAGACAGTGACAACCGTATCAAAATCCATTGCGTGGTTCAGAAGGAGTAAGAGGCCAAAGATATGACAGACAGGAGCGGATAGCGACTTTTTTAAAGATAAAGATGGTAATAATATCAACCTTGTCCCACAAATGCAGCCAATGCAACAGCGCCCGGTTGACAGCCTCGTCCGACAGCAGGTCCACGTAGGACTGTGGCCGAAACCTGTCCACCCACATCAGGTTGTCATTCTCATCCGTCTCCAACTCGACAGCTGACTGGGATTCTATTGACGCCGCCTGTTCCCGCTTCTCTTCCAACTGAAATATGACAGTAAATAACTTTGAAGCACTGAAGAAATTAATAAGGATAATTCAATAATTGTAGGCACCATTTATATTTAGCTAAAGAAATTGAAATAAAAACTAAATTAAAAACGAAAAATCTAATCCCTCCAAGCTCTTACTGACTCTACCAGCACTTCTGCATGGCATCTGATGCTTGGGAAAATTGTATTTTTAATTATTTTGTCAGCCTGCCCAGAACATGAGATCTGAAAAGGGCTCGAAACGTCGGCAATTAGATTCGTTTCAATGCATGCAATATAAACCACTCAAATTTCTTTCTTGTTTTTAGTATGTCTACAAGTCACGAAAACATGGGAAATTATTTCTTACAAGTTTCCGGGCCTCAGCCCAAGTGTCAGCACTAGCAGTGTGCAGGGTCAGCTTCTCTTCTGTGGCATCCAGGGACTGCTCCCACGCATCTTCCGACTCCAGTCTCACGTAGATCCTTTCTCCATCAGAGTTTGTGAGGGGCATGAATGCCCATCTGTAAACATTGCGATTTAAAATCAGACAGCGAGACATCTCAGCAGTGTTTGCCGGCCTAAGGTGTTTATTACTTTAACATGATATCAAGAGGGATTATAGATATTGCTCTCTTCGTAAATAACCTAAGAACTTAGCTCATTCAAGTCCTTTTTAGCCTTCGTGATTTTTAAAGCACTGGATACTGTAATGATTCAATATACTGTTTTTCTACAATATAAATTTTAATGATTGTAATACTAACTTCTAAGCTTAATGACACTAATCATCCTATCCCATTAACATTGAATTACTTAGTATTGTTGGTACTCCTTCACCATAAAATAGCTTGACGGATTTGGATAAAATTTGGAATGAAAATAGCTTATACCCTGAATTAACACACAAGCTACCTTTTATCTCGAAAAATAATCACGCGTGCGGAGCCGCGGATAAAAACTGTAGTAAACCAATTAAAAAAACAAGTTATACTACATTATTATGTTAGTGTAGAAATGTAGATGTAGATTAAGCAGAATAAAAAGAAGGATTACACACATAAACATTATACCTCATTTAATAAACCTTTATTATGCCAAGTAATTGACTGTAACTTGTTTTGTGAGCCTTAATAAATAAATAAACCAAATAAAAAACATACCTTGGTATATCTAATGAAAGATTTTCTTTCACTTTGTAATTAGACTTGGAGTCAGCTTGCACCTTGGAGGGTTCTAGAAGCAGCTGCCGCAGCCTCCTGCCTTCAATGATCCTGTTTATCAAGTCTTCATCTTCCTCCTCTTCGGTCTTCGGTCTTTTACTCGGCAACAATATATCATCTTCAATATCTCCAATATCTCCAAACAAATCATCCACTGTTCTTTTACTTGATGTCAAAATAGCAGCTTCTGGCTGACTTGGTTGACTTAATGGCAGTGAATTTATACCATCCAAGTTGTTAGATACTTCTGTTGCTTGACTCGTAATAGATGGTAGAGGTTTTTTCACAGACGGACTAGAAAAATCAAGACTTCGTTTTGCTGGTAAAGGTTTTTTCTTAACTACATTTGGTTCTGAAAACAAAATCACAAAACAAATGAATATGTCAAATATAAATTAAGAAAAACAACAATAAAAATAGCACATATTTATCCAATAACTTATTTAAGTACAGTTGTTCATTAAGTTTACAATGCAAAAGTTGACGAATCTCCATTTTCTCTTTGTTTTCTTACTCATTTAAAAATGTGTGCAAGTTTGACCATTATTATTTTAATCATATACTGTTATCATAATTTGTCTGTGTGGGACAATATTTACGAACAAAATCTGTGGGAGGCCAAGTTTTTAAATCTTTGTCTACAATATAATTGTTTTGTGATTTATGCTATATTATTTACTTCTGGGTCTATGGTTGTGGGCTAGTTTGCAATCATTTGAGTTCCATCCAGAGATCGCCTGCAGGTCGTAGTTTGTCCATCTGTTATGACATGACCCCTCCGTTGGCAAGCATGACTTGACTTGCGCTTGGTCGGTTTGTTTCTTTAGAATTCTTTAGATGAACTAATAACTATGTATTTCTTCACCCATATCAAAGAGTAGGTATCCAAGTTTTATCTGGAGACTTTTATAATCCCCGGACGCCTCCAAAAGCCTCCAAACTTGGACAAATTTAAGAAAACTCAGATAAGTGACAATACTAACTTTAGTCACCAAATATTGTGTTGATTGTTATCAATTTGACTCGGTCTTTCCAGTTAAGGGACGTGGTTTGGGCCTACAGATGCTGAAAGGCTGTTTATGTATTACTCATTCATACTACCTGAATTATCTTCGTCTTCTCGCAGCATCTCCAACTCATCTGCATACATGAGTTCATACTCTTCATCCGGGTCCGGAAAGTCGCCCATTGTTTATAAATATTTAACACGATCCACAAAGAGCGATTTAATTTTATTTTATTTCAACAGCTTAAACTGGTCTAGTTATCAAAGAAATAATACTTTTCGCTTTTCGTAATGACAATACAATCCATCCATGCCGCGAAATGAAAACGAAAACAAAATATGTCAAACAGTAAACGTAAACTGTCAAAGTCAAATGACGTTTGGTTTCTGTCATTCTATCAGAATGTACAGCTGTAAAAGTTAACGTTTTTTAAAACGCCTCGAAAAGGTTTTACTGTCTATGGTTTTGATACAGGCTGTATGACAGCCATTGCCAAAACCAAGAAAAGCAATGTTTAGTCTATGGACTACGATTTCAGCGCCAAAATCCTGTGCCAAAATGGCGCCGAAGTATCCGGATCCGGAACCTAAGTGAAAATAGCAAAATAGTGAGGAAATGGTATTTAGCCGACTGGCCGTAATACTACTGCCCAACAGAAAGGACGGTAATTTTTTTGCGAGATGATTATGGGTTTGTGACTGCAGTTAACTCGTTTTTGGCGGCATTTCAATTCTGAAATGCCGAAACAGTTCATTTATCATTCATCAATTAAGTAATGTCATGTAATGTTAGGGGCCATATGGGGGCCATTTACATGGAGCGAGTTCTCGTATGCGAGTTGCATTACAGTGCGAGGCTCGATCAATCGATCGATTGCATCATACATCCGTAGCCCGCAGTTATATTGAACTCGCATGTGAGAACTCGTACCATGTAAATGGGCCTTTAGCCTATAATCGGGTCCCACTGCTGAGCAGTAAAGTAAATTTCATTATACATACATGACACTAAATGGCTTAGTTGAATTTATCTCCCAGTGTACTTTTTTACTGTGTTTTATAAGTCCATAGAACCGTACTGCGGTTTAAATTAAGCTTGGGCAGTAGTGTTAGGGCCAGGGCCGGATTGAGCAATATACCTAGAGCTTCTAGAAAGTGCAAAGCTCAGGGCTCTCTGCCCTTAGGCAGGAAATTATCAAATTAAAACTATTTTAGGTAGCGCTGGGACCATAGGCCTACACAACCGATTACATGGATAATCTGCTATGTGATTCTCTAAGCGCCATTTCAACGTTACTAACATCAGTTGACTAGTGGATGCAGCATATTACAAATCATCGATGAAATCGACATTGTCATGATGGGAATTTTTACCCGACTACGGCAAAGCCAAAAGGAAGGGTTATGTTTTTCTTCGATGTATTGAACAAAACGATTTTTTCATGAATGTTATAGGGGTGTACCCATTTTATCTCGATTGATACTGATTGGGTCCTTTACTGTTAAAAGATCAAGTACTCAGGAACTCAGGATATTTTCTAGGATTAAACAAAAATAGGACAAACAAAATAAAAGAATTTGTATATGAAAGTTTTTTTAATAATTGGGTATATTTACAATAGAGTAATTAACAAACGTGAATTACATGAGTAGGTAATATTAGAAGAGGTACCTGATCAGTAATACCTTCGATTATTTATGCACATCCACATGTTCGAAATATCAAAGTTTACACTATTAATATCAGAGATCAATGGAATTCGACATTAGTTAAGCTGTATCTGGCCTTATCTGACTTAGTCCCTAGAAATTTGAATGTACATAATTAAACTGCCATTTAAGGAAATAAAACAAAAAAATAATCTCGAGTAGTTAACTAGTCGACAAATCTGTGCATTTGTAAAAATCACATAAAAAATCACAATATTAAGTTTCTGTATTTTTTATTAGCTGTAGTATTACGGTAACCTCCTAAACTACAAACCTACCTAAAGCGTGTATTTCCTTTACCCTTCTCGGTTACTTCAGCTAATAAAAATACCTATTACTATCTAACAAAATCGCACTCAATTCAACATTATGCTATTACAAACTGAGTATCAAATATAAGGTACTTTTGAATTTCAATACAGGTAAATAGGAATTACGTTTTAGATAGATATTTCAGACGGCATCAAGATCTTGACTTATAATTAATCCAACCAACATCTTACACTACGTATGCAACGGGAAACAGTTCCACTTCGAGGGTTATCCATCCAAAACTTTGCTGCATCATTCCGAGATTTTGTTAAAAGACGTTTGAAAACTATCTTTCAAATATTCCAGCGAAGACAACGCCACGGACACCCACGCAGCGTCGGTCTGGTGGCGTTTGCCAACCGGGCTTCCTGCTTTACTTGCCCCCAGGCTTATGACCTCCATGTAAAATAGTTCATTCGTACATACTTATATAGGAGAACAGAATCTTGACCGGGCCCTTCAGGTCTAGTCCGACAGAGCACCTACAGCCGCACTGTGTTTGGTATTATTAGAACATTGACCACGGCATACCAGTACCTACCATTAAAGACTAGCTAAAACGTCTTTATACTCTTTGCTTGCGTAATTTGTCGAAATTGTTACATTTATTACCGTGGCACAGTATAAGACTAAGCTTACGACTACATAGTAGAAGTTTTCACATACAATGGCGTGGTTCGATCGATCGATCGATCATATTGTACTTGGGTAGCCCGCTATGTAATACCACGCTTGCAAAAACTCACACTATGTAAATTCGACATAGAAGAGGCCAATATATTGTTAGGTAGAATGGGGATTAAATCAACTTTCCACTGTAAGCCTGGGATAATAAAAACGAGCTGTCCATTTCAGTATTAATTATTGTCGACAGAGAATATGATCCTTAACGGTTTGAACATATTTTCTGTAGGTATTTGACTGTGACTCTAGTGAAACATGACGTTACCTAGAGTAGATTAAATGTCACTGTATACATATGAAACAACGTTTATCCTATCGCAATGGAGTAAACTTTTGAATATTAGTTCAATACGAGTACGACTTAATGTATGACCATAGTTGGTATTACTTTTTGTAGAGCCCGGCAATAAGCTTACGTTACGAAGACAATCTCGTCTATCACAGGGAATCAAAACTGTTTCTCCTGTATCCTTGAGTTATTTCTTATAGATTCATTGTATATCCCGGCCTGTAAACACACAAGTTAGCAACCTCTTACAAGGTCTCTTAGTGTTTAAGACAAATGTCTCACAATTAAGAATATGGCATAGTGTACAGCAAACCCTGATGTGGTGCAATATTTCCCCTCATTGCAAACTGGCCCTTACAGAAGCATTCTATCTGAGGTGTAATAGAACATATAAATTATTGCCTTACTTTACCTAACCACATCTACGCATAAATACAACAATGGAATAAATAAAATAATTAACAAAACAAAACTTTTATCACAAACACAAAGCTAATTCAATAAACATCACAGACATCTACTTCCCTAATCGTTATGAGATTCCAGTTTCATTAAATACTTCTCCATACAGCCATTCTCTAACATATAATTTAACTACGGCACTCGGTGTCATGGCTGTTAATAAAATACTGTCAAATTTTCTTAATTCGATAACGTTCGGTAGTAAGTATCTACCTAAACCTCTTAAGTAACATTATTTAAGTGTAACTCCGGTATCAAGTCCCCAAATTAAACCTTTTGACCAAAATAACAATGATAAATAAAAGAGCGCTTAATTGCTTAGTTCGATTCAGCTGTTTCCTTCATGAAGCTCAGTCGTTTTAGCGTGCTAGAATTTATAGTTAAATAAATATCGATCCCTTTTGCACAAGTATTATGTTAGTTGAAAAAAGGGACGAAAGTTTTCTCTCTTTGGCTCACTGCTGTTCACTCGGAGCCCGCGAAGTCCGCCCCACCGAGTGCCCGGGCGAGCACGCCACCATCCCACACCAAACCAACGCCAATGACCAATCAACACACCAGACTAGATTTTATGACTTAATATATACTGTACAAAACGCTTAATCGTTCGCAATATTTGTCCTATTTGTTATTAAATATAACTTCCTTCAATGGTTCAAAACAAGTCCCGCTTTGAGCCGGCCATACCAATTACGTACACTTCATAGAAGGATTCACCGGTTATAGTAGTTGACGGTTCCCCGCTATTGCATCCTCCCGGCTGCGATTTCTCTAATATCGTCTAACTAGGTATATGGCATACGAGCATTTCACTACAATTACGAAACTCTTTTAACTTACTAACTAACCGCTTTTCTATTGGACTAAAATACCGCGCGCCTGTTAGCCGCGGCTCGAGAAAATAATTGTACCAGACAAAATATCTACTTTAACATTACAGACATTAATTATGTAGAATGCAGCATTTCAACTGTTGCACATGACCGTAACTCTCGGTGACGAGCGCCTCGACGTCAGCTGTGGCTCAGCCAAGTAGTAACGGAACGGAGGAAAAGCGAGAAGGCGAGTTTTAGGACAAAGGATATCGTTGATTCGAGAACATGACGAACGTAATAAGTATATTAAGAATAAATTGCGGCTTGTAACTGCGTATTTTCTTCTCTTCGTTCAATAAGAAACTTCCGTACAAAGAAACCTATTTCACTAACTACTTAAGTATTAGCGACGCGTATCCTTCCAAAGTAACTTCACCCGTCCATTGCTATTCGCGTTTCCCTCGTTTCTTCACACTCGCCAGTTCGTGGGGATTATTCTGGTTCATAGTCTTGGTCAATCGTTGCGGTATCGAGCATTAGGAATACGTCCTTGAGCAAATAACGAAGTCTAATCATACTGCACTTCGGACAAATATGAGGCTTGCTGAAGAATATCAATAAATTTCAAAAATGAGTATTTCCTACCGAAACCTTTCAGGATCCTTTCATACGGCTACCATCTACAAATAAACTTCCGTTTCTCTACCGCCGGATTGCCCAACGTGACTACGTGAATCCACTTAAAAGTTATTAATTGGCTCGTCTGGAGCTATCCTAAATCCCGAAACATTAGATACGTATAGCTATCCGTGTTCCGGTCTTTGCAGACGATTGAACAAGACCTAGGGCCGTGTAGAGCCGACATCAAACTCGACTGGGGCGGTCAGTCAAAGCTAACCTGAGCACCGCCACGTCTGTGTGTCAGGCAGCCGTGATGGCGTGAGGCGGGGCGGGAGCGGGGTGCGCTGGCGCGGGGGGCGGGGGACTGTCAACGGCGCCACACGCTTTCAGTTCCGTGAACACTTCAGTGAAGAATCCGGGCTCGGAATTGATCCGGAGCATGTTGAAGGAGAGTCGGTCGACGATGAGAAGGCAGCGGTCCCAGAATTTGTCTTTAGAGTCTTCTACAAGGAAGGGCTTGAGCGGGTAGGAGATCTCGTTGCCCATGTAGGAGTAGGATAGGTAGAGACAGGTGAGCACCACCGCCTGCAGCTCCTGCGGCCGCCCGATGCGCTCGCCGTCCACTAGCTCGCGGACCAGCATGTAAACGAACACCACGTTGGCCGGGTTGATGAACGCCACGTCCTGGAACATACAACATCAATGGCTTTATAACTGACCTCTCTGTAAGAGCACGTCTTTGGGTCATTTGCAAACCTAACTTTAAAGTAGTATATTTGGGAACAGAAGAGCCTAAAATTTAAGGAGGGTAGGTTCATTTATTGTTATTTTGACCCACTTTTAGTAATCAGATTGGGATTCAATTTGGTAAGTATTTGTTTCCAATGACGATGCAAGGTTATAAAAGTTAAGTTTGAAAAATGCCAGTCTCGAATATATTTTTATATTACCTTATTTAGGTTTTAGATTTATCTCCAAAAAGGGCATTTTTAGGGTATTTTATTTAAATCGGCAATAAATAGACTTTAAGAACTTCCAAATGCTCTAACTTTTAGGAAAAGAACAGACGTAATTAAGAAAAAGTTTAATGTCTTTGCGTTAATTTCGTTTAATTAAAGCCAGTAATTCGATATTGCGTAATTATTTTCGGCGTTCGTTAGCCATAAATATTAACTTCAATCAGATGACGTCAACTCCCAACAAAGACGAAAGCTCTGTCGGAAATCTCAAAACTGATGATACCAGATAACCCCGTATCGTAAAATTTGACAACAGCCAACTTTCCTTTTGTTCTATTAAGAAATTCATGATAATTATGTAGTCAATTAACATGACCACATAAATTTAATTTGTCCGAGTCCATAACACGCTAGTTTTGTTACGAACATGAAGAATAATTACATCCCTTTCTAATGTGTATGCGTAAGGGATGTATGCTTTATGACCGCCATAAACGCTAGTATAGTTGCAGGCAAACATCTTTAGCATAAATCGAGTGGTGGGGGTATATTTGCGCATACACATTTGTACTAGAAATGGCTACTGCGCAGTCAAGGTCAGTGCTCAAGAAGATTGCCGGGAACTGTACCATGTACTTCTACCAAACCAACAACTCTTTCTAACGCTTTCTAACTAAAAAAGGGACACACCCCGAGATTAATTAAACTTGGACGGTAATTTTACGTCCAAAGTGGTGGATAGAAAGCTTTTACTGTAAAATATCAAATTAGTTTGCTTGGTTTTGATTTATTTGAAGTTATCAATCGATCGTACGTAGTTAACCAAAGAACACTTAACCCTTAATTCGTGGAACGTGCTACGGAAACGCGAGGTCAAAACTTTCTTTAGGGTTGTTGCACTGTAACGGTCTGGCTTTGGGTTCAGCAGTCCGTCACGTTCACAAATATATTTTATACTGAAATAATTATCAATTAATGAAATTATCATTTAAGATACGGCCCGTCACAATATACAATATATAGTTCTACTTAAAGTCATACTTGTAAGGATATCTATGATAAATATAAAAGTTATTCGCACAATAAATACTTATCTATAGAAAAATACCTTTAGATATTTTGCAGTAATATATAATAAATATTATTTATTACTATAACGATTTGTCTTTTAAGGGACAATCAACGAGGCAATGGGTAATTAGTCCAATGCGCTTAATTCAGTATGAATCAATGTCTGAAAATATGACCATTTAAGGAGGTAAACAAACCAAAAGCTATGACCATATAAGGAGTCAGACTTGCTGGCGCCAGTGTCGTTAAAGACCGCGATGACCGAGAACCGCCTGTCGTTGAAGACCGCGATGACCGAGAACCGCCTGTCGTTAAAGACCGCGATGACCGAGAACCGCCTGTCGTTGAAGACCGCGATGACCGAGAACCGCTGCGTTTGTCGTTAAAGACCGCAATGACCGAGAACCGCCTGTCGTTAAAGACCGCGATGACCGAGAACCGCCTGTCGTTGAAGACCGCGATGACCGAGAACCGCTGCGTTTGTCGTTAAAGACCGCGATGACCGAGAACCGCCTGTCGTTAAAGACCGCGATGACCGAGAACCGCCTGACGTTAAAGACCGCGATGACCGAGAACCGCTGCGTTTGTCGTTGAAGACCGCGATGACCGAGAACCGCTCATTCTGGGACGCGCAAAGGCAAAAGTTATAAATAGACCACAGAAGCGTGAATTAAAAAGAGTTGTTATTCTGATTTCGTACGGAGCAGACGTGCGGCTGGGAGAGAGTTTCTATTTTGGTTTCGTACTGAGTAGACGGAGGAGTTACTATTCTGGTTTCATACGGAGCAGACGTACAGCTGGCATTAATTATTCTTTATTACCATATTGAAGTATCGTTATTATTTTCACACTCGAATCGAACGAAACTGCGCTTCGGCATTGGTGAGATCTTTCCTAACTGTATTATTTGTTCAAATATATGTGCTTTGTGTTTGTTTCAGCAGTTTATTTCACTTGTTTGAATTTAACTTCAATTAATGTTAAAGTAAATGTCTTAGCAAAATGAAACTTGCATCTTGCTGTTGCCTTGGTGTAACTTCACGGCTCACCCGGAGCGATCCTTGGGACGGATACCTAACATGGTGACAACGAAGTCCTCTGGATTTAGAATCCAAACGGTTGGATGCCCCAAAATGTGGCCTCTTTTGGGCATGGGTTTTCATTCATGATAAACTTTATTGATTATCATGTTTAATTTCCTGTGTGAGCTTGCCACACACGGGAATGTTGGTCCACCATGAGGATGTCTAGACAGTGAGGTTCTCATGTGGTCCAGCTTGCTGTGGACCGTTCTGATCTATATACGTATATATTCACTCGTTTGTGTAGGGGAATCAGGGGGCCCTTCTTATCTCCCAACCCTCTCGGTTGTGTGGGGGCCCAACCCAGACGTAACACCGGGATTTAGGTATAGGTCTATAGAGGTAGTCCCGAACCTCGCATCTTATAGGGTTTTAGAACAGATTAGTAATCCATTCTTTACACCGAGGATGGGTTAGAGTTAGGGGTTTATTCCTTACACCGGGGATAAACAACATTACACACACATATTAAATGTAAATATGAGGCCAGACCTCTAGATTTGTTAACACCTTAGCTTAAATTTAGGGAAATAGGAACCTTCTCTAAGTGTAGGCATAGGGCGTAGGCTCGTCATTAAACTACTCTCATCATAAATACTTACCTTTGTATGAATATGTATGCTTCTAGCTATAATCTGCATCTAGTCATCGAATAATTGGAATAGAATTACATGAATAGAATTACATAACCTACAGAATCCACCTTTTTACTTTCCATTAGAAGCACGGTTTTGTAAATATAAACCAAGAACTTGATATTATAATGTAAATTCACTAAAAGAACAAAGATTCTTATTAAGTATACTTGCTTTAGATTGATAAAGTCAAATCTATTGAGTTTCTTGCGGCATTTCTTCTCAATAGAATCCCTTTATGAAGTGCTGGTAATGTTTGCTAACTACAGAGAGAGAAGCTAAATTACTTTGTCCTATTTAAAATAATCATGAATAAAATATCTGCAAGAAATACTTTTACTTTATGCATTTCTATGAAATAATATTATTCTATAAATTTGTAATCAATACTGGGTTATAAAACTGTTTCAGAAAATATGGCAGAACCCAAATATCTCTCTCTCTTTAAATAATAATAAAAGTGGAGGAGAGACGAAGTAATGTGACGGTCTCACTGGAAGGTGCGGGGAGTGGGCACTTCCTTTACCACAAAAACATATTTGCTAATAAAATCACTAGAATTCATCATTATGATATCAAACATCTAATCAGCCTATTTCCATAATCTTTATAAATCAACCTCTAACTAAGTACCAATCGACTGGTGTTATTTGAATCTATTCCACGTTCCACGTTCGCAATATGTGGGTATTACATAAATACGTAGGTCATAGGTTAAATCTAGGATTTAAGGTAATAATCTATAGCTAAATAGGTATCATTTTTACGCACTAAAAGGACCGAGGTTATTTACGGATCAAAACGAAGGGTTATCACTACTAGACGAATCACTGGCCAAATCTTCAATCATCAATCTTCAATAAATCTTTAATTAGAATTAATTAGTATTAGGTATTAGTTTTAAGCGATTCAATCAAACAAACTCCCCATACAAACTTCTCAATAAAATCTCCATTTAAATTCAAAAATAAAGTCTCCCATCTAAAATCCAAAAGAATTTACAAATTAAACAAATCAAAAACAAATAAAATAAATAAAATAATACTATTAAAAAGAACGATTTATTGGTCCGGTACAATTTGGTGCCGTGACCAGGATATTTAGTGTTTATAATTTAGGATAGCTTTTATTAAGTTTGTTTGAGTTAATCTGTTAGTGGTCGATTTATTCGACCACAATTTGTTGTTTGTGAAATGGAGAGTGCATGAAAATGGTATTTCTAGGTAGAATATTAGGGAGATAAATGAGTAAATTCAAAGTAGGAAACTATTATTTAAAAAACGTTTCACAGAAATCAATTTTTGTTATAAATTTAGACACGTCACAGGTATTTATGAAATTGTATTGGGTAACGCAACACTTCAAATTAAATTTTCAATGAGATTCCTCGTAGATCTTTGCGTTACAATCACAATTATCAGGCATCTTGTTTGCGTAATGTTCCGTGGGGCGTGAGACATCCGTGGGTCATCCGTGGGTCATCCTTGGGTCATCTGAAGCAAGCATTTTGTACAGCAGAACTTCTGTTCTACAAAATTAACATCGTTTGTTATGATGTTATAGCTACGTTTCTTCCAGTCACTTAGCCTTGCTTCAGAAAAGCACTGTATTTTCTTCTGTTAGTAATTTCACTAAAATTAATTACATTTATAAGATTTTTCTCCATAGAAAAACTGAATGCAGGTAGGCTATCAACAAGATACAAATAAGGCATAGATAAGATAGCGGGTAAACGAATAAGCATTCATTCAATCAGCCGTGTATATACGACGCTTCATTCCATACTTGGAATGAAAGTAACCAAAATCAATGTAGGTATTTCAATGTTTGCCGAGCCAGTATTGCACTCGTTGAAGTTCGTGTCGTGTATAAAAATTATAATATTTTACAATTGGTTAAGGCCGGTTTAAACGACTGGACTAAACGGTCAGACGTGATAGTCGGGTCTTGCCTGTTCGACTCGACAAGTTGTTTAGTTTTATTCATGTTTGTCAAGCAAATTGTGTATCTAATGGTCTAGTTTTATTAATTAAGTAGGCATACGAATTTATCAAAAACATTTGTCACATTCGTAAGTGTGACTGAAGTCTTACTTGATTAAAACATATCAACAACGTTTGGTTTCTTGGTATATCTGGTCGTCTGAGGTAGTCTTTACTTTATGTAGGTACCTTTATTCGTTCATAGTAAGTTGTAGGTAGTAGTAAAATGGTTGTAAAAAAGTAAGAATGTAATGTTTGTATGTTGTACGTATTGTATTGTTTTGGTGCATCAATCTGAACTGAACAACAGAGACCGATCGTTCTCAGTTTCAGCTCATTGGAGTTTATTATCATGTCAATGAACAGGGCAGTTATGTGTTTGTAATTTGAATTTGCCAATGAAATAGGTTTTGTTTAGACGGACGCAAGCTTAGACAAAGCAACAGTTATAAAGTTTTATCAACGGGGGGTTGCTTTGTAATTTAGTTACATGCACAGATATCAGTCCCAAAGCGCTGGTGGCTAATTATTTAATTGCATTAAAGTGTAGTCTGTATTATGATTAGGCGTGTAATTGAGTAGGAAATGCTTGATTATGTTTCATCATCATCATCATCATCATATCGGTTAGGAGACGTCGTCCGCTATTGGTCATGAGTTTTCCCCAGGGATCGCTGTAGCGATCGGGCTTGTGCTGCTCGCATCCAGCGATTGCATTTACCTACTTAGTATAGTTATTTATGTTTATCAATCGATTGCCTAAGAGTAGAATTACTATAGGTACAACCAAGACTCAGGGACAATATCATAACTAGACTGACAATGATTTGTGGTCGTTCGGTAACTTTTATTTAGTCGGTTATTAGCAGAAAGTATTTAATCAACAAAGTAAAAAGGCTAGGTAAATCTTATTTAAGTATGCTTGGTGAAAAGTCAGCAAAACCAAAAAAAACGGAATTATACCAACCTACTGGTACAGGAGTAGTCGTAGTGAAAGAAGAAAAGTATGTTGTATGTGGAGTCTATTAACTAGATTAGATTACATTCACAGAATAGGTATATAACACCTAGTGAATTTGGTAGAAAGTTTCAAGATTTAATTAAGCAAGTTGACTAAGTTAGCTTCATTTCATCAAACTAGGACAAGTAAAATTGAAGAAAAGGGGGGTTGTATGTATGTAGTTTAATGTAGAATGAAAATTTAAGTTTCTGTCTGCCTGTCAAACTGGGAAATTGTTATCGGTTTCATTAAAATAGGGTAAGTAAAATTGAGGAAAAGGGGGGTTGCAATTCTACTTAAAATGAAAATACCTAAGGTTACGGGTTCTGTCTGTCCATCAAACTACTAACTATAGAATAATACGTTATTTTAAAATTACAGGGAATCCCTATATAACTTTAAGGTGGCTACTATTATGTCTACTAAGATACTTTAAGTTCTATTCTAAGATTACCAACATATTCTTAACAATATGTGCAACTATGTTATAACATAAGTCATTAGGCGGGGTTTGAGATGTAAACAACTACTCACATGGGAGGTTTTAGGATTGCAAGTAGGTAGATATTATTGTGATCAGTGGTTCATTTCAAGATAAGCATGGTTAATAAACCTCTTACCATAAATAGTTGAGAAAAAATAACTTACCTTTTATTTTGATAAAAGTAGTTCAAGTAGGAACAGAAAACCTGACTTGGAAGAGTCCTGTGAGGTCTCTGAGTGGAATGGTACTTTGCTCATAGTTGTAGTTTACTCTACTTATGTGTTGAAGGTTTCCTCACAATGTTTTACTATCATAATGTGGTAATGGTGTATTTCATGTCAGTATTATAATAAGATGTATAAGCAATGTACATACAATGTTGTAGGTTTCAGTTAGAATGAATAAGGAAACATAAAAAGGTAAAGCATTCATTGTATAAGTAACCCTTAGCAAGCTAATTTCACCAGTTTCAACAAAAAGAAAGGAAAGGTAATGCATAACTTCCCAAATCAGTAAGTTAAGCAAGAACATACAGGTCTCAAGCAAGTTTAAAATACTTGGCTGCGCACTCCCTCATACACTCATGTATGAAAAAATACTTTTATAATTTATTGCAGAATGTTTTTTATTAGCTCATGTACAGTGATAGTTTTCACAAATCAATATAGGATAGAAGTAGTAGGTATGAAAGTAAAAATATAATATTTTTTAGTTAACAAGTTTCACACGTCAAGTAGTAGGATAGCAAGTATAAAGTATGAGTTATGCACCTATGTCAAATTATGTCTATCAAATTAGTAACATTCATAGCCACAAAACCAAAGGCAACACACTTATACTTTAGACATATCACTTTAGGTTAGTGCATAGTGTAATATAACACATCAAGTACAAAGCATCAAGCTTCTCCCGTAGTACTAAAGGGACATCTCGGTAGCATTTCTAGCAATCACAGAAATATTATTAGGTTCCATTTTATTTCATAGACATCACATTTTAGCAGCAGGTTTAGATGTTGCAAAGCTTTTGTGCCTCCAGTAGTAGTACAAATGGGATCATAATCATTCCTTTGTCATTAGGTAGCATAATCAACTATTATCTTCAAACTCCTGAAACAAGTAAGGAGCATGATTAACTTAGTTTTAAGTAAACTACATTATCGAAGAGTGTGTATTGCATATGATTTATTAGTTTAGTGAGTATAGGTTAAAGTTCACAATCACTAATGATATTGCACACTTAAGAAATAAGTGAATGGTAAATTACTTACAAAAATTAAGGTAGATTTGTAAGGATACTTTGGTTTTTTCACGGGGTTTTATACATAACGTATCCATTCCGTACATGTTTGATGATGCTTAAACTGCATAAGCGGCTTGTTATAGCGCGTCCAGCTTCAGTGTGTGGTTGTAAGTAGGTATTCGGATAAACAAATTTAGCATTACAACATAATTATGCTACGGCACATCGTAAAAGTAATTAATGACTTCTTCACCTTCTTAAATGGCGTTAACTAATAATAACAAATGAAATCCGTATAGAAATCAAATCACCGAAGCGTTGATGCAGCTTGTCATTTTGACAAGTTTATTATAGGTTTTCAATATTTGCTTTTCTAGAAAGGCAAAGGGATTTTTAACCATACAGTCACGTTTGCTATGATATTTAATTTTAATTTTCAAATTCTTATTTTAAGTTAAGCCTGGATACTAGGTCTTTTAGCCAAGTCTCCTACCGAGTTTGAACTCTTTTGATAAGTAGGAGAATTTTACCCAATTACTTGTAATGTATAAATAAATAAATGATAAAAAATATATATTAAATCTACCAAATAGTATTACTACTAGTATTTTTAGTAAGTCTAGAACCTTTCTGGATAGCTTTTGACCGACTGCTGTGAGAAGAAAGGGTTATGTTCTATGAGCATCTATTAAGCTATAGTGAAAAAAAAAAGGAAGTAGGTAGTATGTTTGGTTGTTTAGTAAAAACAATACGCATAGAAAAGGAACAAAACGCGTATGCTATGCTATGCTAGGCTAGAGCCAGAGGAATTTATGATGAATAAGGAGAAGTCGCCTATTGATATTAGAATAAGGTAAACGCACCTTTTATTGGCGTTTAAGGTTAAAATAAGTAGCATCGGGGTTTGAGCTTTTAGGGATTGCCGCCTCTGTCGCTAGTGCCGACTATAGGGCAGTACCCTACTAAGGTGTTTCAACGAAAAAAAAATGATGAACGCGGTCTGAGTTTTGCATTTGGATTTTACATTTTATGAGTTGTACTTAACCTATCAAAGTCATTGTACTGTGTTCAAAGTCACTTTGGATCTAAAGTAGGGGAAAGTTGGCGCTCTTGTGACAATAACAAAAGGATTAGTAGTTTTTATTGATACTTTTCATAGTCGTAAGTAAAGATAGATTCTAGTACCTATTTTAAGTTTTAATGCGCTAAGTTTTACATAGTTTAGCAACTGAACTGTGCAAATTGGTTCGATCCCAATTTTATCATAGATATGAATAGATCTTAGACTTTTCAAGTTTTAATGCGCTAAGTTTTACATAGTTTAGTAACTGGACTGTGCAAATTAGTTCGATCCCAATTTTAGATTCTTGCTGCGTTATGTATGTTGTATGTAAACTTTTTATGCTACATAATCGATTAAAAATACTTAGACAAACAGAAATAGTGCTAGAGAGGCAAACATATCAGTTCAAAAGGATGTCTTCTAGCTAACCTTTGAGTAAGAGACAGAGGATAGTACATACGAAACGTACGTAGCGTATTTACGAATTGGTTCGATTCCAATTCATAAATCATGTTGTGTTCTTTGTGAAAAGTATCTAATTACGAATTGGTTCGACCCAATTTATAATTCATGTTGTGTTATTTGTGATAAGCACCTACCTTGAATTGGTTCGAACACAAGACATAATCATGTTGTGTTCTTTGTGATAAGTACCTACTTACGAATTGGTTCGACCCCAATTTATAATTCATGTTGCGTGATTTGTGATAAGCACCTACTTTCGAATTGGTTCGAGCCCAATTTATCAATCATGTTGTGTTATTTGAAAAAAAAATAGGTACCTACTTAATGATTGATTTGATCCTAGATTCTAATTCTCATGCTATTAGGCAGTGATAGCGAGTAATTGGTTCAGTCCCAATTTTAGTTCATGATGAATGATTTGTATTTGGTATCACAGATTTAGTTGATACTTTACGTGGTTGTGTGTTTAAACCCAAGTTTTAGTTTAAACTTTGTGTTATGAAGTATTGGTTCGACTCCAATAACACTACTTTCGAAACATCTCTTATAACTTTTAAATTAATTAAACTTATTTTAAGTAATTAAGTTGGTGTTAGAGACAATTACGGTACTGGAACGGAAGCAGTACCTATAGTTTATTTATTTTGCTCTGAGAAAGAGTACTTACTATCTTACTACAAAAGGTCAATAAGGGCATAAGCTAGTTATAATAATTTATAATCTTTTGATTAATCGACAGTACGGTAGAAAAAATGTAAAGGTGCGAAACATGTGATCTGGAACGTAAGAGAAAATAATGTCTAGGATAATTAAATAATTAATTTAAGAAGAAGAGTGAATCTGTAATGATTTCGTTCATAATTTACGAAACAGGTACAATAACAACAGGTAGGTACTTCTCGTTGATTCACACTGTGAACATGGGGACAGAAGGCTTTTGTATAAGAGTTTACAAAGTGATCAATAGGTGGTCTTGTCTCTGGATGGCATTTTCTTCCAGACAACCTTCGGAGAAAGATAGGTTTAGAACTAGCTAAACTGTACGATTGATTAATCGTCCTCCTAAATATGGTTACTGGTGATTTTCATACAAAACATACTAAAGGATTGTATCGACACATTGACTCTATAAAATAATAACCATTTAGATGCGAAATTAAGGGTAAAATAAAATTTAAAAAAAAAATAAAAAAAAATAAAAACTTCCATTGTGCGAGTTTCTCTTTTAACTTTATCGTGTAATCAAAATGTGAAAATAAAATTAAATATTTTAAATCAGTATTTGGGCGAGATAGGATATAGTGTGACGGTACATAATTATAATGCAATTGGGTTCTATAAAAGGGGGGTTGCGTCAATGTGGACGGGTTCCTGCACTGGTTGTCTTAGTTATTCAGTTGAATTGTTGGTGTGTTGGGATAGTTGTTCGACCGGAGGACATTAAAAATTACCTAATAATAGTTAATAATTTTAGAAAAAAAAATAGTTTTCATTTCTTGTTGAGTTGTTGATTTGCTTGCGTGGCGTGAAGAAAGATATTTGAATGCGGTTATGTGATACTTGCTTAAGATAGAAATAAAGGGGAGTGTGTGAAGTAATTAATGGATGGCATTAGATAATTTTTACGAGGGCTCTCGCTTTTTTATAGCTCTGAAAGAAGTGAAGACGGTTTGTTGGCATTCAACTGCGAGGCGCACATCTGAACTCTTTGTGGGAATTGATGTTAGGATTAGGTCAAATTTGACATTTCAGCGTTTCAGGCTGCCCACAGAGAATTCCTACTCCACATGACAATAAACACAGAACTAAATACTCTGTAAATAGAAATCTATAAGAGGGAGTTGTTCAAACGGTACCAGAACACTCAGCATTAGAGGTGTGTGACGCATTTTAGATTTTATATTAATTCTGTATCTTACCAAATGCAACAGCTCTTTTCTTTAGAGATTTTTGTTTGCGCACATTCTCCAAGAAAGTAGTGGTTATGATTTTGAAAAACAATATCGAATAGATATATGGCTAACGGATAGGTATCTTTCGAGCTAGTAACGTTAAGCTAGTTTGAGAAAGGGATGTATTGGGGAATCCAATTTCAATCCATAAAAGCAATGCAGGATCGGTTTGGATTATCTGATGCTTTACCATTCGGGTTGCGCTGCCTGACAACCAGTGTCCCACGCTTAAGCTAGAATAGCCTTGTGAAGACTGATGGTTATTCATGGTTTATCTATCAAACATTTTGGTATTGCAATTCGTCTTATGATCACTATGGACTTGGTATAAAACACAAAACATAATAAAAAATCTTGTGGTAAAATGCCAATAAATTGAAGTTATGCATAAGCAAAGGAAAAAAAAAACTAAGTTTTCTTTATGTATATTTGTGAACATTGAGATTGTTAAAATGCACTCCGGTTGAATAATATTCTGGGCACCTGCGTAACATTTTGGGGGTTGGCTGTAACGGTCTGGCTTTGGGTTCAGCAGTCCGTCACGTTCACAAATATATTTTATACTGAAATAATTATCAATTAATGAAATTATCATTTAAGATACGGCCCGTCACAATATACAATATATAGTTCTACTTAAAGTCATACTTGTAAGGATATCTATGATAAATATAAAAGTTATTCGCACAATAAATACTTATCTATAGAAAAATACCTTTAGATATTTTGCAGTAATATATAATAAATATTATTTATTACTATAACGATTTGTCTTTTAAGGGACAATCAACGAGGCAATGGGTAATTAGTCCAATGCGCTTAATTCAGTATGAATCAATGTCTGAAAATATGACCATTTAAGGAGGTAAACAAACCAAAAGCTATGACCATATAAGGAGTCAGACTTGCTGGCGCCAGTGTCGTTAAAGACCGCGATGACCGAGAACCGCCTGTCGTTGAAGACCGCGATGACCGAGAACCGCCTGTCGTTAAAGACCGCGATGACCGAGAACCGCCTGTCGTTGAAGACCGCGATGACCGAGAACCGCTGCGTTTGTCGTTAAAGACCGCAATGACCGAGAACCGCCTGTCGTTAAAGACCGCGATGACCGAGAACCGCCTGTCGTTGAAGACCGCGATGACCGAGAACCGCTGCGTTTGTCGTTAAAGACCGCGATGACCGAGAACCGCCTGTCGTTAAAGACCGCGATGACCGAGAACCGCCTGACGTTAAAGACCGCGATGACCGAGAACCGCTGCGTTTGTCGTTGAAGACCGCGATGACCGAGAACCGCTCATTCTGGGACGCGCAAAGGCAAAAGTTATAAATAGACCACAGAAGCGTGAATTAAAAAGAGTTGTTATTCTGATTTCGTACGGAGCAGACGTGCGGCTGGGAGAGAGTTTCTATTTTGGTTTCGTACTGAGTAGACGGAGGAGTTACTATTCTGGTTTCATACGGAGCAGACGTACAGCTGGCATTAATTATTCTTTATTACCATATTGAAGTATCGTTATTATTTTCACACTCGAATCGAACGAAACTGCGCTTCGGCATTGGTGAGATCTTTCCTAACTGTATTATTTGTTCAAATATATGTGCTTTGTGTTTGTTTCAGCAGTTTATTTCACTTGTTTGAATTTAACTTCAATTAATGTTAAAGTAAATGTCTTAGCAAAATGAAACTTGCATCTTGCTGTTGCCTTGGTGTAACTTCACGGCTCACCCGGAGCGATCCTTGGGACGGATACCTAACATGGTGACAACGAAGTCCTCTGGATTTAGAATCCAAACGGTTGGATGCCCCAAAATGTGGCCTCTTTTGGGCATGGGTTTTCATTCATGATAAACTTTATTGATTATCATGTTTAATTTCCTGTGTGAGCTTGCCACACACGGGAATGTTGGTCCACCATGAGGATGTCTAGACAGTGAGGTTCTCATGTGGTCCAGCTTGCTGTGGACCGTTCTGATCTATATACGTATATATTCACTCGTTTGTGTAGGGGAATCAGGGGGCCCTTCTTATCTCCCAACCCTCTCGGTTGTGTGGGGGCCCAACCCAGACGTAACACCGGGATTTAGGTATAGGTCTATAGAGGTAGTCCCGAACCTCGCATCTTATAGGGTTTTAGAACAGATTAGTAATCCATTCTTTACACCGAGGATGGGTTAGAGTTAGGGGTTTATTCCTTACACCGGGGATAAACAACATTACACACACATATTAAATGTAAATATGAGGCCAGACCTCTAGATTTGTTAACACCTTAGCTTAAATTTAGGGAAATAGGAACCTTCTCTAAGTGTAGGCATAGGGCGTAGGCTCGTCATTAAACTACTCTCATCATAAATACTTACCTTTGTATGAATATGTATGCTTCTAGCTATAATCTGCATCTAGTCATCGAATAATTGGAATAGAATTACATGAATAGAATTACATAACCTACAGAATCCACCTTTTTACTTTCCATTAGAAGCACGGTTTTGTAAATATAAACCAAGAACTTGATATTATAATGTAAATTCACTAAAAGAACAAAGATTCTTATTAAGTATACTTGCTTTAGATTGATAAAGTCAAATCTATTGAGTTTCTTGCGGCATTTCTTCTCAATAGAATCCCTTTATGAAGTGCTGGTAATGTTTGCTAACTACAGAGAGAGAAGCTAAATTACTTTGTCCTATTTAAAATAATCATGAATAAAATATCTGCAAGAAATACTTTTACTTTATGCATTTCTATGAAATAATATTATTCTATAAATTTGTAATCAATACTGGGTTATAAAACTGTTTCAGAAAATATGGCAGAACCCAAATATCTCTCTCTCTTTAAATAATAATAAAAGTGGAGGAGAGACGAAGTAATGTGACGGTCTCACTGGAAGGTGCGGGGAGTGGGCACTTCCTTTACCACAAAAACATATTTGCTAATAAAATCACTAGAATTCATCATTATGATATCAAACATCTAATCAGCCTATTTCCATAATCTTTATAAATCAACCTCTAACTAAGTACCAATCGACTGGTGTTATTTGAATCTATTCCACGTTCCACGTTCGCAATATGTGGGTATTACATAAATACGTAGGTCATAGGTTAAATCTAGGATTTAAGGTAATAATCTATAGCTAAATAGGTATCATTTTTACGCACTAAAAGGACCGAGGTTATTTACGGATCAAAACGAAGGGTTATCACTACTAGACGAATCACTGGCCAAATCTTCAATCATCAATCTTCAATAAATCTTTAATTAGAATTAATTAGTATTAGGTATTAGTTTTAAGCGATTCAATCAAACAAACTCCCCATACAAACTTCTCAATAAAATCTCCATTTAAATTCAAAAATAAAGTCTCCCATCTAAAATCCAAAAGAATTTACAAATTAAACAAATCAAAAACAAATAAAATAAATAAAATAATACTATTAAAAAGAACGATTTATTGGTCCGGTACAGCACGTACTAAAGAAGTTGCTCGTTTGTATTATTTCGGTGTATCTTTGCGAGGCTCTCAAGCTGTATCATAAATATATCATGATCGCCAGTACGACGTACGTACCCAAATACGAGAACGTACGTGGACGAATGACATTACCCGCGATAGGGAAACATTGTATCACAAACTACCAAGAGATACTTGTTTAGTGGTGGTTAATAGTTGAGTCTGTGTGATATACTCGCACGCTTAGTATTAAAGTGACCCATTTCTGAATAATACACGTCCAAAAATATCACCTTAATTAAAAGACATAGGGTTTAATTTTGGGAAATATCAAATTCAGAATTGAGTCACTTTAATACTAAGCGTGCGGTATGTTGTTTTATGTGGAAGTAGAGGAGGGTGGATTTTTGCATGAAAAATATGTATGTCACGCAGACGCAGTTGTTTTGTGAGTACACAAGCTGGTTTTACGAAGTAGCATGGTAATATGTTCGAATTCGGTAACATGGAAATCCGCTGAATAACGCCTGAATCTATGGTATCAATTTAGTGGCACTTTAAATCAACCAAACTAAATTCTAAGCCACTGTAGAACCTTTGCACAAAAAACGTCATAAAGACTTTTAAATAAATAAACAAATGTCTTAAATCTTACAATGATAAGATTACTTATTGCGGCCGATTCTATACAGTGGAATGTAGAAATCAGATTTATTTAGTCAATATAAAGTTACATTATATAAATATTTTTTAACAATATGATACATTTAATGAAATATTTAACTTAACCTAATAAAAAATACAAAAACTTAATTATATGTACAAATATCTCCCAAGTCTGTCCCCTGCGGTAAAGTGCCCATAAGGCTGGCTGCATTTCCACGTTGGATCGCAATTCCAATGCGTTGACCAAGAAATGCACCAGCCCTATGGTCATGCGAGATTTCGATCAATTTTGATTTAAGTAAGCTTTCCAAAAAGTTTATACGCGTCTGGGCTCCACGGTCCTAACGTTTCAACGGCAAAAGCCGCAAATACGTAGTCTCCTGTGAGCGCTGTGTATTTGCGGCGTTTGGCAGACTCAGCTTGTGATGCCGCCCCGCCAGCCCGGATTGACGTAGAGGGTAAATGGGACGGCGCCAGGGTGTCCACACATGTAGCATCCCAGATAACAGGCCGTCCCATTTCCCAAGGTATGAGTGTCATAAATCAATCAGATTGTTTTACAGTATACCGAAACTGAATTAGGACCGGATTCTTAATGCGTTTTGTATTGCGTCGATGAATTGACCACTCGATTATTGTGGTAATCATTATTCATTATTTTGTTAGTTGAACCTTCAAAGCGTTGATACATAATACGTGGTAGGTATGCGGTATGGTGGCAGCGAAATTATTTCACAATAAAGCGCGATTAACCACGCTCATTGTCGAATATTCACATGCGAGAGTTCAATCGAAATATTGACCTTTCAATAGCTTTACAGTACTGCCAGGAACGAAAGTCCATGAACTTGTTACATAGTATAAAACAAAGTGGCTATCCGCTTCTATAATCTAAAAATCTGCGGTCGCTTATTCCTTCTAATCCCCGCAACGGATTTTGATACGGTTTTCACCGTCATTGAAGCCTGGGGGGGGGGGGGGGGCTAGGTGTCAATCTACACTAATATATTAAAGAGGTAAACTTTGTTTGTTAGTTAGTTAGTTTGTATTTAATAAGTACATATACTTAATCTTCTTCACATAGTAAAAAGTAAAGTCGCTATTTTTTCCCGTCTGCTCGAAATTTTTATGGTGTATCTTCGGCCGCCTTTTCCTTCTAAACCACCCAACAGATTTTAATGCAGATTTCACTGTCATTTAGAGATTTTTATACGGAAGATTTTATCTCGATTGTACCTGTGCAAAGCCGAGACGGGACGCTAGTATAATATAAACAAATGTGTTCATGGACTTTTGTTGCCGACGACAGTACGATTTCTTTACTGACTCTACGACAGAGATCGGTTTTGATTTGCTTTGCTTCTTTAAACCATTACGTGATACTTGATGTTATCTAAAAAAACGGTCAATCATCTTGCTAACTTTATTATGCGTGTTTTGTATACCGACTTAAGATAACAAATAACTCTTCTTTATAGGTCTACTAAGGATTACCATTTAACTCCTCGAAATGTCTTCTAGTGATTTGCTAGTGCTTATAAACTCCATCATAAAACTGTAATAACCTGTTAAAGTGTCTGTTGATGCTATTATTACACTTTATTACTAGTACTACTATTACAATTTACAGGCTTTCAGTAAGTAACTAAGAACGTTCAAAAACGTGGGCCTCTGCGAGATTATCAGCGTACACTTATACCTGTGTTTACAGTAATTCGTTAACTCTTTAAGATTTCGATAGAAGTAATATAAGAGTAAAAGTCTTTACTTGGATTGTTATTACAAACTCCTAGCAAATGACGTCAGTTGCGCCACGTCATTTCAAGTCACTTTCTTATTGATTCGCCCTAAAATAGTTCGGCGCTAACAACCCCACTCCAACAAACGACACGGAAGTTCATAGCTCACGAAATATAAATTTTATGATGTTACCTCCAGTAAAAGACGTTAGTATTCCGTTCCTGCATAACGATATACTTGATGAATTGTGTGTTGGTTTCCTAGCTGTTTTGTAGGTAAATCAAATACTAAAATTACTGACGCCACACATGTGTTTACTAAGTTACTAATCTAAATCGTATGGTAACAAATTATAATAAATTGTCGCGACGCTTACAGAAAACAGTGTGAAATCTAACTCTCTCCTACATCTTTTGCGTCTTTGCAATATATATTATACCAACAAAAAATACATAAACCCACATAAAATAACACACTTAGGTGCAATTTTTTAAACCTATCAAAAACAAATATTTTAGATGTCATACCACAAACATGTTGACACAATGTCAAATGCAATATTTGAATCCTTATTTAATCATATCGTTAGCGATTATCAATTTTTGCTAGCGAACAATATCAGTGGCCCGTTTCACTAAGCTACAAGTTACAATTTTACAAGTCTAAACCGGCAACATTGACCAATAATGACCAATGGCAATGGGCATTATGACCAATGTTGCCGGTTTAGACTAGACACAAGAACGTATTTTTATTAGTAACTTAGTTGTCTTTTAAAAATTCAACCCTATATTTCTCAGTAGCAGAACTTTACATTTTAAATTTATTAAAATTAAATTCGTGAACCATTTTTAAAGGAATTCATTTAGTTTACTTTAAGTCACTTGGTGTTTAAATACAACTTTCACGCAATACCTTTGATGAAAATACCGAAACGTCACTAATTTCGCGTCTTTCATACCGAAAATGACTTCCTTTGTTCCAACTCAAGAGTGGTTGTGCAATCATTCCGAATCTACCCTCGCCGGGGGCGGTATTAGAAATAGAACATGAAAAAGGGTAAATACATTTTACATTTACGCAGAGCACTTTCATGGTTTTTCTTTGAAAGAAAAACTCTATTTAAAGACATAATAAAAGAAACTCTTCTGACTTTGTAAATTGGGTAAACGTTATACACTTATTGGGTTTCTTACATAACTGTTTAGCTTAGCTATTAAAGGGGTAGGGTGCCAAGGGGGATCTGGCCGATACGAGGCTATACATGTACAGTCAAGGTCATAACATAAATATATATATATGTATGTAGTTTCTAAGATGCCAAAAAAATCTATACACCTCCATGACTGACAATAAGGTTAGTTTTTATTTTACATATATTTAGCCACATGGCGGTTGGTATAGATATTTATGACCATGACTGCCCTCTGCGGTTTTATTGAACCTTTAGACTTTTTTCATAAATAATTCAATAGGTTGTACTACATATACATAAAATTGTATTTTTAATTCTAATACTTGATTCATAAATTTCAGTTAAAGTTCTAAAAATACCTAATAATTATTGTCTAAAAATTGATCAAATATTCAATTGATCTCTACTAGCTAATAGTATTCATGTTGTAAAAACTTGCGTCATACGAAACATTGTGAAGCACCTTCGTAGAATAAGCTACGACACGCTACGAGCCTACGGCGTAGCTCTCGTAGACATCTACGCATTAATCTTGTTTACTGGTTACATGATTTCTCTTTTTAGGAAAAGATCTGTTTACTAGAACGAGGCTTTACCAACAAAACGTATTTTGTGTACTTCGACGTTTCGCTCGTATCGCAACGGCCGTAGTCACGAGTAGACAAATCTAATCGCGGCAGTTGCAAAACGACCGAATCGTCGAGGCAAACAAAGTTTTTTTTTATTAAATAGAAAGGCAAACAAGCAAGTGGGTCACCTGATGTAAGTGATCAGCACCGCCTATAGACACCCCCAACACCAAAGAGATTGCAGATGCGTTGCTAACCCAGAGGGCTAAGATGGAACACCTCTTGTGCCAGTAATTGATTACACCGGCTGTCTTGCTCTCCACGTCGGAAAACAACGGTGCAAGCATTCCTGCTTAGCGGCAGGATTAGCGAAAAAGATAGTGGTAGCGATCCGGACGGACCTTGCACAAGGTCCTACCACCCGCAAAACGTTTTTCGTACAATAATTATGTGTGAGTATCGTAAAACCTTTAAATAATGTGGGGTCGTCGATTTTATAGATAGATAGGTAGAATGTTTAGGGACGACTGCTCTGCCTGTGGACAAGCTGCACCTGTGGACACGCTCTAAATATTGTAGAGAGCTGGCGCGGCAGGTGGAAGTGGCGATTAAATCAAACGGCCTTTCCTTATGTGAGACTGGTATATTGTGCTTGCGAGGGGTTGGAGAAGAGAGTGCGCCGCGCTGCGCGAGCGCTTATATAACACTATGCAGCGCCCTCTTCATTGAAGTTACAAATGGGTTTTTGGGATTAGCGCCCTCTCTGAGACGGGGTCTTACCTGCTAGGTTACAGGGCTTCAATCTAGCCTTAATTTCAGGAAGTGCGTAAGACGCCCGTCAGATGGCGCTGAACAAATATTAGAGCTAGTCTCTCTTAAAGTCCGAGTAATCCCCGTGTTTCTCTGTATCCTCCCTTTAACCACAGAATAAATAATAGTACAGAAACATCTCTTTTACGACCGTGATTAAACGAATTCCAACTTTATTAACACGCTTAAAAGTTCGTATTCCTTTATGCACCATGCGTCAGGCGGCGTGAGTCAAAAAGAACGCGCCGCCCGCGCCCGCTTTCACCCCGCTACTCGCAGCAACACGCTAGGGTTGCGCGGTATTCGTTTTCAATTACACCGACACGGCGGGAGCGAGCGAGCGAGCGCGCGGCAATCCGACAGCCTACTGCGATTTGCCTATGCCATAGGCAAGGCGGTCGAGTGTACCTACAGTGCGGAGTGGAACCCCCCTGCTGTAGCGGTCAAATAGAAGGCAACGAATAGACAAACATATCGATTGCTCCAACTATGAGAGAGTATAGCTTTAAGATTTGGAGAGTATCCTCAGGTACAGCTGTCCATAGACAGACCAGTGCACCTAGCACGAATCTTCTCGATACGCGTTTAATCGCTACGTAACTCAGTGCGTCTCGTTCTAACTAGCCCAGGAGGAGAGAGACGCACTGAGTTACGTAGCGAGTTAACGCGTGTCGAGAAGATTCGTGCTAGGTGCACCGTTGCTCTTATTTGGTACCCTCAACAGCACACTAAACACTTGTAAAATTGGTATAGAGCTTTTACTTCATTCTTAATAGAGCTAGCGCAGTATTTGGACTGCAGGCACGTACGCAATCAAAATTACAAGTAAGAGAAAAAAATCGTAGTAATATTATACTTGTTTGTGCCTGTGTAAGTGCAAGGGCCATGGCTCAGTGGATAATAATGTTCATGTAAGATACAACGGTATTCTGCTATAACTTAAGTAAATAATCATAATAATAATCCTTATCAAAATCCGCTGTGTGGTTTAGAAGTAGCAATAAGTGGCCGAAGATACAATGAGACAAAACCGGATAGCTTCTTTGTTTCATGCTATGTAATGGGTTTGTTTTTCGTAAAACAGCAATGAGTTGAAATGAAATACTTAAATAATTTGATTGTAATAGAAATTGACAGAAAGCCTCAAATATAACCTCCCCATTCGAGTGTGGCCGGGTGGAAGCTATGTAGACGTGACGCCCTAGCGCTGTATCCGGCGCCCGCCATCGATCTCCAGCGCACGCCCGTCCATATTAAATGAACCATTAACCTAGTGTGTAGTAGCGAATAGACGGACAAAAATCTCATTCATACGTGTAGCCATTTTTCATTTGTCAAATTTTGGTACAGTACAATTATTTCAAAAATTTATTTTACATAATAAATAAAATTAAGCGAAGTACATTGTGGCCTCGCGCACAAAATAAACAATAGTACTTAAAAGTACACACTTTTTACAGTAATCGTACCGTAGTACAAGGTTCCGAGAAATGCGAAAGTGAGATCAGTTGGACTGATTCTGATCTGTCATTCAAAAAAAGTTACAATGTAACTGTGTTGTTTTAATTTCTTACCTACACAACTGCCATACTTGTAATACAATACTTTCTCACTTGCACACGTAGGACGTCTATTATTTTATAATTATAAGTTTATGGATAAAATCAAACTGCGGAGCAATTATGTATCCTAAGATTTGAATCAGTCTTAGATTATCAAAAGCAATATGACAATGATGCGACTGCCTTAGAGCCTACCTAAGAAAAGGCAGTTTCAAGAGAAAACTTCTGTTTTCCTGTTTCATATCGAACTTTTCCTTTTACAAACCCTTTTTAAAAGTGTAGGTTTTTGTGTAGGTTGTATTTCGGGGCAAATAAGAATTGAAAGTGCTGGCAGATGTTATTTAAATAACAACGTTATTACGTTACATAACTTCGCTGTTAGGTACGAAGTCGTCCTTTGCCTTCGATTTAAGGTACACGTTACTTCTCGACGAGCAAATTATCACAGTTGGCATAATATAGGCTAGGAATTTTACTACCATACTCGGCTGGTAATGTACCTACATAATTTCAGTTATGTTTTAGAAAGCTTACGAGCAGCATGCGGACCGAATTCAAGAAACTACAGTCTAAAAAATTTTGCAGAGAGCTCGCACAGATAGTAACTAAGTACAACTACGTCGCATCGTACCTACGTATATGTATATTTCCAAGTACGGGTCGGACGCGAGGCGATCTGCGAAACCGACTTTATTCAACGCTCTACGCGTAAATAACGTCTAGGATGAGAAATTGCGCCATTCTTAGGAAATAAGAGGACTTATATTTTATATAGGTACGCCTTTTATATTATACGTCTTAGATTTACGCACTGCGCAGTATTATGTGTTTGTGTATTAGATCTGATAAGCGCCTCAGAATATTTCACATGCTCAATTTTATTAGCAATTATTATTTTTATACCGCATTATTTTTGATTCTATATACATTTCTCAGGCAGCTGTAGTTTAATTTTCTTATTGTTATACTGGCTCAACTTTTGTCAGTTAAAAGCGAAATAGGATTTCAGTATCAACTTTCCTCTTTATTGACAATTTTATTATTTGCTTAATCAGTCGTCACCACTTTTACAGTTACTTTGAGCATTTAAGTAAGTATAACTAAGTTATTTCGTTTGCTTGTGGGTAACCATTTTGCTTTGAACTTGACTCGATAAATGCTTATTTTTTCTTTGTTTCTGAGTCGCATTTAAAATTCAATTTAACTGGGATCTCAATTTTGTCTCGCCTGTCCCCGTAAATTGAGTTGGTAGGTATAGTGTCGCGTTTAATTAATGAATACGGGCTAAGAATGTTTTATAATAAATAACTCGGTGCCCAAGTCGTGACTACACCTACATGACAAAAAATAACCGTAGGAGCGTTTTACAGCTCTACTGAGTATTTAGCTAATTGATTTCTTTTACAATTTTAAAACTATATCATAATAATATCTAAGTTATTTAGATTAAGTGTTTTTCTTTTAATTTAGGGACTATATTTATGTTATTTTGTACAATAAAGAATTTACATACATACTGTATTATTATTAATTATTATGTACTTATACCACCTCGTCCATCAATCTCCGTTAATTTTTCTTTGACATGGAGACCCTAGTATACACTAGTGCCAATTAGTTCACTATGTCAGGTGTCCTATTATTTTTATCTCGTCATCATAAATAACGACGGTTTTATTAAAAGCTTTAAAAAACCGCTAAAATTCTTGCAGCGCTTCTTATCAGCAGAATCTTCCATATTTCGAAGCGCTGGTAGAATCAGGCTTATTAAAGAACCTAATGCGGCGTACTCGCAAAATAAATCTTACATTTTTCATTTTCGTTTTCATTTTCTCGTTTGCGTAAGCGTCGCGACACCCAGCCCGGCGCGACACTTCCCTTGCATTCATTAACCTGATTTAGGCGTGAACAGCGACAGACAATTTAGGTTTACGATTCTCTCTAATACGGGGTTTATTGGTGCTCTATCATTTAACACGTTGCATATGACACCTTACGTGAAACTAAAGAATATCGTTTGCGTTAACTGACCCAGGTCTGTACAGGGGCGTATTTACCCTAGGGCCATCCGAGCCATGGCCCCGGGGCACCAGGCTGCGAGAGGCGGCAGCCGCCCCTAAATTGAAATTCTTTATCGTCATTTAATAGGGCGCTAAAGCCAAATGGCCAGGGCCGCCAAATCTTTAAATACGCCTCTGGGTCTGTAAGTTTCATGTAATTTTTTGTCATAATTAATGACTCGAACACATTAGCGTTCACTAATCAATTCCTATAGACACATAGACAGCGCCTCTAGTGGCGATTATTTTCAACCAAATGTTTCCATAGTAATTGAGGCGCCACGCAAGGCATCGAGAAGTATGAGTGATAAAAACTCATACTTAGGTTCTTTACTTTAATTTAGCTCTACCCCACTGCAAGACTGCAACGAAAAAAAAGAGTTAAATGTTTTTAATGATAGTATGGTGACTATTCCAGGCAGTCTCAACTTTGAGGATGACTCTACTCGTACCATGTTATAAAAAATAATATCCACAAGCCTGCTAGATTTTTATTTAGTCTATCTGTCTGTCACAGTACTTTTATTCGGAGACTATCAAGACTAAAGTACCATAAGACATTGAAATAAAACTTTTTAAACGGTTAGTATCGCGAACCCGTTATACTCGCGAAAACATGTTCAGTACCATATTATGGTTAAAAACCAATATTCTACGGATCCCTCAGCTGAAGCGTGTCCGGCACGTACTTAGCTGGTTTTATTTTTTTCCGCTTAGAACCTACTTACTGTACTTACTATATAGTTCCTATATAGTGAAGGTAGGTAAACACCATAAACTTATACGACTTTATCGACCGAATAGTCTAGTGGTTATTGACCCTGACTAGGAAGCTAGAGGTTGTGTATTCGACTCTCATAAGAGGCAATTGTTTGTATGATACAGATGGATCTTTGTATTTGACTCCTGAACGTTGTATATATTTAGTTATCTAAATATATAATTCTATAATTCTTTATCCGTTTTCTAGTTCAATTAAAAACACATATAAGTCACCATTAAAGACGGAACTGCGAGAAAGAGTCACTTTTCGTTAGGGAGGCATATAGTACGTATATAGCATGCACTATGAAGTTAACATATCTATCCCTTTCGAGCATAGACAATTTCTCTCAGTTGCCTCTTTAATGGTCGGCTGTTTGTTGCTGTTTGTATAGTCGACCAAGTAATTGCTTGACCACTTTTGAACCTTATCCCTTTGTGATACGGTCGAAAAGTGGTCAAGAAATTTCTTGGTCGACTATACCCATAGTAAGCTTTAATTGCTTGGATTGAGCTTACGTCGATTAGTGTTAAATGTTCTAAGATATTTATTTATTCATTTAATACGGTGGGAGTCCAGCGTGTGGGAGTGAGAAAGTAATGTTATGTGTATCTCAGTTGCACAAGTAAGAAAGGGAACACAAGATGCAAGGACAACCCAGTCTTCGAGGCAGGGAGAGGGAGGGGGGAGGAGGGGGTCACCTATTCCAAATTCATTCATATTTAGGTAACATGTACAGTCAGCCTCAGTTGTAGCTAATTCCTTGGGAACTTTATCGTAATAACGCATGAAATGAGAGTTGCTCGAATTTGTCACATACTGACAGCGACAAGGTACTAAAATGTTCAGCTACATTAAAAGTACGGTACGGTGCGCCGCATTTTTTCCCTTGACATCAAATATAAAACGTAAAAAGATAATATTTTAATAATTAACTTCATTAAAAACTGGGCTTAGCCATCTTTATCGCCATAAAATTACCTTCCTGACGCAGTTCATTATTGGTCATTACGTTATTTAATTAAGATTTGTAATATAAAATCTAGCTTCCGGCATTAGCTAATGGTCAATTAGCTGAACCCAGCAAAGATGACGCAAATGCTCAAATACTACGAGAACCGTTATTTATGCTTTTACATTTATATTGAACGCACTATCTGTATATTAATGTTCTTTATAAAAGCACTCGAAGCTAATGTAATTATTTTGAGAATTTTTGTCTGTCTGTATGTTTGTACATGCGTCACGCAAAAAACTCTATACGAAATTAGAAGCGGTTTTCACGATTGTATGACTGGAAATCTAACTTAAAAATTTCGGTTACACATGAAACATATGTACGGGTTTGAAGCAAGCTGGTGAAAGCAACCGTCAAAATGTCGTCGTCAAATGATCGTCAATGTCGAATCTATTTGACCGAAACCTCACTGCGGTGCACGCTACGCACGCCTGATACAAAAATAAAATAGTGAGGCAGTGCAGTGCCGCAATCGGTGTGCTCCTACACTACTGCTTCTGTAGTTTCTATCAGCGAGAAGAATTTAATGTCTCTTTGTGTATGTACCCTGGCTCCACCAAATGAGAAAGATGAAAGAAGAGCCCGTTTCCAGGCTTTCCTGTTTCTGCTACCTTTGCCAAGAGTACCTATCTAATCTAGGCGAGGCGCTTCCAAGATTTGTAGACAAACAAACGTACTAATGTTGTCAAAACGTCATCGTATTTAATTATTCAAGGTCCGAAAATGAAGAGGATGCAGATATATGTTACAGAGGGTTAAAGTATGGGTAATTTGCAAAGTCTGCATCTCCTTGCTCGTATTACGTCACCTACCAGCGGACCTACTATGACCGCTCAAGCTTAATTTATCTCTTCCTGCGTCTTTGTCTGACTTATGTCATTAGAAATCTACGCATATACATAGAGGTATATGTTACCTGAACTCGGGCGGCCATCTTAACCACAGGAAATTATTAAGGCAGGTAATCGAAGAAAGCCGTGACTATCAGCTAGTGGTTTCACCTACCGCCTTTAAAGCAGAGGGACGAGGGTTTGACTCGTTTCTGACTTTAGCTCGCTCTACCTCTGATTATGTTGAAATTCATAAGCGAAATTTAATTTAATTAAGCCCTGACGCAAACAGAGGGTTCTTATAAGCATATGTGTATTTGTCTGTTGTTTCGGAACGAATGATTTTTGTTTAAATATGTGTTTTTAAGTGAAGGTAAATATCGATTAAAATTTGCACTCACATGTAAAGTAATGATAACGTATCCCAATCCATACTGAGTCTACTAAATCCCTGTTCCTCTCATATTAGTGACACAAGGCCTGAACCCAGCAGGAACACCTACGAGTAAATTATAGGCAAATGTAAGGTACGTTTCCGCGTCGCTGATGTGTCGCTCTTATAACGAGGAGCATAAAACTGTTAGCATTTGTTCTGTTCCAGCGGATAGCATGACGGATAAGTACGCATACTACGCATTATTATCAGCACCTAGTGCAGCACACTTCCAGTTGTGCGCCCGAGTGTCCAGTGTGAATATCCTGCTAAGTATTTCTGTAGTACCAATAATAAAAATTTCAAAGTTAAATGATAAATATATAATGTTGTTGTAATTTAGCCTATTTAAAAGTTATTTTATCTTTGGTGTTAAAATACACTTGACCTTTAAAGGTACTCGGAGCACAACGCCCACAAAGTTACTCGTACATGGAAATAAATGTATGTAAATAGGAACAAGGACTAAACTATTCATTAACTCCAATGTGACGCGTTGTTTGTGTTCCCAATTCAATAACAAGTAGAATTCTTGCTCACTGTGAATGTAATAATTATGTAAGTACATAAGATACGTACAGCCACCTAAAGCCTGTTTCAATTCAAAGATCCACAAGAAACAAAGACTGGTCAACCCACGCTACGGTGCACGGTGGAGCCCTTAGTTACCAAGCGGTATTGCGCAAAAGGCAGTTGGGTAACGCCGAAGTAACGCTGTTCTATTTTACACCCTAATGCCGTGTTCCGGAAACAAAAGATTTCGAGTGTCTCGAGAGCGGATCATTATTCGCAGATTGTGTTTTAGGGTAGAAATATGGGTAAAAGGGAGTGTATGAATAAGCTGAATGGTCGCCAGTGCGACTGCGCGGGGGTTGTTTACCTGCCAGCCCTGCAACAGCAGCGACCTGTCCACGGTCCGCAGCCACATGACGGCGTCTCCCGCTTGGAAGTCTCTCAGCCGGTGGCAGCGCGTGTGCAGGAACAGGCCGAGGCACTTGAGCAGCTCGGACGTCGACGCCTGGATGACGGTCTTACGCGGAGCCACCGCCGGACCCACCGTCGACGTTGGCAGTTTCTCCGAATAGCAGACATTGTTGTTGAGTGCGTTGGTGCGCGCGATCTCAGCGGGCGGCGGCAGCGGCACGGGCACTGGCGCCGGCCGGGCGTACAACGAGCCCTGCACGCTCACATTCTTGTTGCGGTCGAGCGGAGCGTTGTCCGTCAGGGGCGCGCGGAACGTCGTCACGCTCTTCGTCTTGCATTCCAACTTTTTCTTGTTGTTGTTCGCCGTCGAGAACCTCTTCCATGATAAGGCGTTTATGAACAGCGAGTGTTTCTTGAGATTCTTTTCTAGCGCTGTCTTCTCGGAGATGATCTTAGCGGCGTCGTCGAGGGTGGCGCGCCGTTCGTCGCGGGGCGCCTCTCTGTTCTCTCGGTTCTTGGCGTTGTTCAGTCGTTCGTAGGAGTAGGCGAGTGCGGCGCGGTCGGGCGGCGGCGCTGCGGCGGGCAGGCGCCGCTCGCGCGGGCTGAAGCTGAGCACGGTGCCCATGAGGCCCGCGCGCGTGCTAGGACCCCGCATGCATGACGTGCGCGGCCGTCGGCGGCGGCGGCCCGTGTGGGCTCGATACGCGCGCGCCGGCGCGCTGCGCCACGTGCCTATCGACCGCGCGGCGCGCGCACCCAGCTGACCGCCGCCGCCGCGCGCCAGCCGCCAGCCGCCCACCGTCAGGGCCCGGTAAACAAACCCCTGTCTCCACCAAATCACTGATCGAGATAACTTTAATTTCAATTAAGTCAAGCCACCTCCTTATTGCGCGGTCAATAGGGAAACTTGGGCCTGAATTACGGCGAAATTAAGGTGGCTATTAGGTCCGTTTACTTTGCTTTGATGCGAATTGAGAACTGTGTTGAGATACTTTAAGATGCTCGAGTGTGCCTGCAGGCATTACATAATAGATAATGCGGCATTTTAACTGACTTTGAAGTTAATCAGATGAGCGAGTCAGGCGCGGTCGGTGCTCCGCATGCCTACTTCAATTACAGTCAGCAATTTATTCTCTGGAGTATTTTCCGCATCAAATGTAGGTTGATTTGCGACGAACTGACCTAAATAATTTTTTCATTGTCAAAGTAGTTTTCACCCCCATAAAAGCTTCGATGAGCACGAAACTTCATAAAACGTTTCTTCTCGTGACTTTTAATGCTTCAATCCATGATACAGAACCTAAACACGGTTAGGTCTTAATAAGAATGAAGGTAACCGCAACTTTGCATTATGCTGCGCTGTATTAAATAGCATTTCGACTTAAGATTGCACACATATACGTGCAATGTAATTTGTGAAAAGGATATGTCGTTGCATCCTTTAAAAGAAACACGCAAATTTAACTTTTCATTCAACTAGTTTCATTACTTAATGTCATGCTGCGAATGCTATCATCCGAATTGGGCGTTATTTAAATATATGTCTTTATCTAGTTACTTGTTTTAAATAAAAACCTTTGAAAATAATTGATTCGAAGGTAATAAGGTGTTGTCAACTCTTTAATAATAATAAGTTATCTACACGAAGCAAACAATCCTCTTTTGTTATTCAAGTAAGCTTAGATAAATAAATTTACATAGGAACATAGAATATCAGGTCGTGTCTCTCAATACGAACTCGATAAAAAATATAATCACAGGCCAGTAGATGTATAACAAATTTTAAACAAAAATTTAACATTTCAGTGTCGACATAAATTCTACAAACAGCTTTGTTTTTTGCACAAGTGTGTTGAATAGCTACTATGGAAGAAAAAGGTCACATATATTTATATTTCCAAAACCTTCACTACATTTGTTGTTCATTATTTTTATTGTGCCCGACAACTTCTAGCTCTACATGACTGTACCATTCATCATAACAAATTTGAAACAAATCATACGTATGGCACGAGGTCGGTGGTGCAATTGAATTTCAGAATTAAAAACTACTATGGAGACGTAACTTTTAAAAAGCGCCTACCATATATCCTTAATAGCTTACCTGAGGACATCCGACTCGAATAAATAAAACAAAATACCTGTTAAAGTCTTGTTAGAAACTGCCTACTTGAACACTTGCATTCTATCGACTCAAAAATATGTACCGAACTCTTATACCTGCGTAATAAGACCATCGCTACATGTTTTTGAGTCATTTAAATCAATTATTGTTTTTAAACTTGACCGTTAGTATGTACATAACAGGATAGTGACTGCGCTATCTATTGAATTAATTCAAAATAATAGACCATAATTTACGTAATATGTTGCTACCTACCTACTCTTTACTTCCTACAACCTCCCGAGTTTTAGCGGCACAGTCTAAGTACATTACGGCGTTTAGGTATAAGAAACATCTTATGCATGCCTCTCTGTTTATGGTATAACTCGTATGCAACCGCATGCGAGGCAACTCAATTCAAAGTCAAAGTCAAAGTCAAAATGTTTTATTCAGATTAGGCTTACAGGTAGCACTTATGAATGGCAAAAAATTTACCACCGGTTCGGAAAAACCTCTGATGAGAAGATACCGGCAAGTAACTCAACGAGGTGGCTCAATTGCGGCGGCCTCAGTGCTGAGGTGTGTCAAAGTTCTACTAGCTTCGCGAAGTTGGGGTCCCCTGGCAATATACCAATGAATCTACATTTATTTGTACACTAGTAAACCCTACGTGATTTTCTAAATTAGATACAATACTGTACTACTGGGTATTATCTTTATTGATACAGTATAATATAACATGGCGAAGAGCAAAACTTCTAACCAGGTACATTAAGCTGTACAAATTGGGTGCATACCATACCTATGTTTTACGAGTATTATTTGCAAATAAAAGGTCAGGTTGGCCAAGAATGTCTAACGCACAATTGTATTAGATACTTGCTAGATTATTAACGCGTCACTAATGGCGAGGATTGTCAATTAGATTGATAGTGGGCGATACATTAGCGTGTTGATAAAACAAGTTTATGAAATAAAAAACATGTATAATAGTAATTCCGATACTACAATGTGGATAAGAGTTTCACCCTTCGTTGTTTTACATATTGTATATTAAACGAGCGCAGTGACTAGAGTAAAATTAAAATTAAAATATACTGCTAGTGTGCCGTATAGGCTCTTTTACAAGGCTGATTTTGCCAATAATCGCTTTTTGCAGCGTGTTAGCATTAAGGTTGACGTAGGACATTGTTTTTAACAGAAGTTGCCTTCATTGTCTCTCGTTTTTAGTCGTATGTTTCCGTATCTTCTCTTTATATATCGGGTCGTTCCATTAATCACAAATCATTCCACAGTCGGCTCAGACAAAGAATGTCGACTGTCCGACCTGTGTCCGTGGCCGGCGCCCAAGGTCGCCCTAATGCGCTTAACCGAAGCCCCACAGAGGCGCACGTTGTGCAAAACACAACACCAACTTTCCAAGACCTGGGCTTTTATGGAACAATACACGAACCATGGGTCTTCTAGCCCTGGTGGTTATATATGCAGGTATATGTCATCAAGGGACACAAGCGCAGGACGTGATTGTTGCCCACTCTTATTGATTACAGTTGTTTTGCGTCGTCACCCTACAGAGCAGCACAGATATTCGAATGGCCCCTTACTTACTATGCAAGGCAGGGCACAAGTACCCCAGACAAAAGGGCTATATGCGCAACGAGACAGTTTTTTTTACCCAGTGTGTAGAAGGGACTCGGGAAGCAAAGTTTTTTGCTATAGAAACATAGCATGAAGGTACTTATTTGTATTACAACTTACAATTTGTTATGGGTAAAATAAGAATTTGTTAGTAAGTTACGATATTTGACATGATTTTTTTTTAATAATAGAAATATATAAGTAAATATAGGCTTAGTGAAAAGTTAAATGTCGTAATGTTTGAATTATTTTTACATTCATGGTTGCTTTCAATACTGGCTAGCCGCTGCTGGAAACCGTCTCGAGCGCAGACTTCGGGCTGAAGGGTGTCGTATTCCGACGGGACGCGGGCAACCTGCCAGTGCAGAACTGACAACATAATCAACGACGCAACCAAGCCACCCCTAAGTATTGCTGAAATATATAATTTTATTTTGTCGTGGAGAGTGTATAACGTTTAAGTAATATGTCTAAAATCTATGGGCAGTAGCAACCGAAAATAAGTGTTTTTATTGTATTTCTATTATTATAGTAAATATAATTGTCATGGGCTATGACCCGACGCGTCGCCTCGCAGACTAGACGATTTCATTCAGACTAATATTTCAGATGTCTGAATTACTTCAAATATGTAAATATAGCGTAGTTTCCAAGTAGTTTGCATGTAAAAATGCAGAAGTACGCATGCGCTTATCATCTAATGAGAATCATTCGACATGCAACTAAAACAAGTCCTATTTATGGCGAAAAGAGGTTCGCCATCCCTCTCAGCGAGTATACTCTAGCTAGTGGAATAATTATGAGATTTATGAGAAGGCCGGCTAAGTGCTCATATTCTGTAATGGAGTACGTGATATATTCCATTTATGACTTGTTAATTCCAGCCTTAGCGTGACTGAGGCTATACAGGATGTCCCAAAAACCAAATGCACCCCACCCCTTCGAGGCCTGTCATTTAAGTAGACCAACAAGAATATGTGAATTTGAATTACAATAAATACATATCAACCTAGTTTTTTTATGGCAAAGGGAGGCACGTGTTTCACCTGATGGAAAGTTATCATTGCACTTCCACCCTGTTGTTTTTAGGGTTCCGTACCTTTAAAGGAAAAAGAACCCTTTTAGGATCACTTTTTTATCCGTCTGTCCGTCAAAACCCTTTTTCTAAAGAACGGTATAGATAGAGTTGAAATTAATATTAAATAAATACTTACTCAAATCTGCAGTTCCTTGTTTCTTGGTAGAGTCGGTCATTGCGTCCTTGCTTACTAACTGCGTCTGTCTCTATTTGTCATTTTCGTCTGTGCTGTTCATATTTTTAATAATTTTCTGTCTTCTAATACTAGTATCAGATAAGTATTGCAATTTTATTTGTTACTAAGGCATGGGTTGGTCAGAAGCAAGTGGCTGGACTTTTTTGTACCTTGTCGCTGTCAGTAATGTGGCAAATTCAAGCAACTCTCATTTCATACGTTACCTCCACGAGGTTCTTAAGTGTCAGTGAGAGGATCAGCTTAGCCATCCAGCGCGGGAATACTGCTGGTATAAGGATTACACCGCGGAGAAGTAATTTAATAACTTTAATAATGTATATGTGTATAAGGTTGTCTGGAAGAGATCGCTGCTTAGCAATAAGACCGCCTGTTGTATCTCATGTAAAATTTCCCTGTAGGTATGTGTTCCTTTTTGTTTACTTGTGTGAATCAATAAAGAGTATTTGTTGTTGTTGTATATGTATTAGGTCTTAGGTTCTTATTTTAGATCTTAGGTTTAAATTGTTAGTCTTGTTTTATTTATAAATAAAATTAACACACGCTGCGGCATCTCCAGTGGTCTGAAATTACAAATGGTTTTTATTTTTATTTATTTATTACTTAACATTAATAATGTCCAATCAAAATAAATCTTTTTTTAAATCTAATGTAAAGAATTAGGAAATAGTTTCTTTACTTGAGTCTAAAAACGGTATCGCTAGTCAAGTCGTAGGTTTTTTCTCACAGACCTAAAAACCATTCCATATTTTCCTTTCAAAAATACATTCCGGTCGGAAGCATTAGCACAGTTTCTCATCCGGCTACCGTCATGTCTAAATAACATACCAAACATCATAAAGTATTAGTTCTAGACAGATTATAGGCAACATCATGGGGCGAGCGAGGGTGAAATAGGGGTCCACGAAGGGTGAACGGAGGAGTCAACGTAGAATCAATCATACCCTATTTATTTTAAAGTTTCGTTTGCTACGGCCAAATGTTTACAAGCCATGGGGCATCGAAATGTAGAGTTCGTTGCCCTTTGCAAATCTGAATGAGTGAAATGACTTCCGTATTAATTATTACTGGATGTAATTTCTCAGGGGGCCATCGTTATGATGAAAAGTTAGGAATTTATGGTAACAAATTATTTTTTTAAACCCTTTATCAGGGGGGTTCCACTCCGCACTGTAGGTACACTCCGCCGATTGCCTACAGCGTAGGTAAATCGCAGTAGGTTGTCCGCTTGCTCGTTCTCGCTGTGTCAGTGTAGTTAAACACAAATGCAGCGCAACCCTAACGTGTCTCCGGGAGTAGCGGGGGGAACGCGGCGCGGACGGCGTGTCCCTTTTGACGCGTGCCGCCTGGCAAATTTGTATGAAGTAATTATGAACTTTTTGTGAGAGTCAATAAAGTTGGAATTCGTTTAGAGCAATTTCTGTACTATTAGTTCTATTATTTATTTTGAGCCTTTATTTAACTTCTCATATGTAATGTAACTGTACCAGTGTTTGATACACATAGAACATTGTTTTAACCAGTGTTTGACATCATGTCTTTCGTTTTTACGTGAATTTTTCTTTATTTGCATGCGGCAGAACACGTACAGCTGCGTCGTTGGTATTGGACGAATGGGATGGGAATAAATTGATTATGATAATGAAATCGACCCATAACTGTACAACACAAATTTATACAGACCCTCTTTTTTGTAGTACAGCCATACTGTGTGCTGGTTGCGCAGCGCAGTAAGATCGACAAGGGTAGTACCTCACTCTGACAGAACATCGGCATGAAGTAGCTTGCTTCTGCATATCGTAGAGCTAGTGACGAGATCCAAAGGCCTTACTTAGAGCCCGGCAACGAAACGGCTACTCTTTTGGGTTTGCAGATTCCAATGAGCTGCGGTAACCACTTCATCGGGGATTTAGGTAGGTACTATGTGTACCTAAATGTGGCCAAACCGGTATATTGTAAAACTAATTTGTTCATCATAATTAAACATCAATTACCGACGAATTCGTTGTTTATTTTACTAATTGTTGCTGTAACTCGTAAGTGTGATTGCATCATTTATCTACTTGAACCTAATGGTAGCATTACATTTCATCATCTATCTATATCTATATCATATAAAAGAACAAACTGACTGACTGACTCATAGATCACAGACAAAGCTGGAGGATCTTAGGGGATATGCTGGTTTCGTAAAGGACGCGGGGTTCGCTTAAGAGTTTAGGAAATTCAATCAACCCCTAGATGAGCGGTTGTAGTTTTGCATGAAAACCGATCAAAATGATGCATTGTGAACTATTTTTACTACTTGTTAGGCTATTTTTATTCCGGGAATGCATTTCCCAGAGCTATTATCAAACTCCAGGTTCTTCTGCTCCTAACTCTTATACTACAGAAACAGTTGAACTAGCGCCATCTACCGAAGCACATACGCATCAATTTTTCAACATTGCAGTTTTCTTTTTAGAACTATGTATACTAGCGACTCGCTCTGGCTTCGCACGGGCACAAAATGATGCAAATGGATGTTAATGTATGTACATAGAAACCTTCAGTAAACAATTCTCTAAATGACAGTGACGACCGAATCAAAAGCCGTTGCCTGATTTAGAAGGAGTCAGCGGCCGAAGATATAAGAACAAACTGAAATGGATACCGACTTTGTTTTATACTATTTAAAAAGAAAAGAAGATAAAAAGAAAATAAAATAAGAATTCAATATATATATAAGTGTGCATTTGTATAAAATAGATTGTATGAAGTTCATCGGCATTAACTAATATGTCTCACATATATTATGATATGGTTCGTACCGACTACCGAGGAGTTCACACTGGTAGATATCCTATCGTTTTGTACCTGAAAACGTAACGCTAGATCGTTTGCATGCAATGCGAGAGTGGCAGCACTCTAGAACCTTGTCGTAATGAACTGTCAATGTGACAATCTGGCTTGTTGTGAAAAATATTACAACGTTTATTGTGAAAAGTGTTTACAATAACCAAAACATCAATTTGGTTAACTATACCGAACTACACCCAATTAAATTAGATTCAAATCGCCATCTTTTAGGATCTGCATAATACGGACAAACAGCTCGTAGAGTGATATTAACTAAATACTGGTTATGCAAGTTCACTCTTGTATTGTAGAATGACACAAATAAAATCACATCATATAATAATATCAATTTTATTACAAAAGATTGGCAGTCGATTAAAAACTGTAATAATATCAAGTTTAATCCTTCCCTCCGCTTCTGCGCCAGAGCATACCAATAATAACGGTCAAATGTCAAAATTAACGTCTATAACAGATTATATTTACAACAATTATGTTTTATAAATGCTTTTAATTTAACAAAATTTGTCATATTCAACGCCTTAACTACGACTAACAAAACGTCGACAAATACTATTTTTACTTATTTTAAACCTCAAACTTCAGGGACATTCTAATAGAAATATCAGAAATGACAGAATAAACTTTAAAGTTAGCGATTTGTGAGGCAAAGTAGCACCGTGAGACATAATTTTAAATAACAGCAAGCTACTGTGACAAAGATTACAAGATTAAAAATAATTTTATTCGCTTATTTTTGTCAAAAGGCGTGGCTATAGAAAATTCCGATAATTAAATAAATATCCGTAAAATAAGTCACAGGAATATTACGAAACATTTGTGTCCCATCATTATGTTGAGAACGCAGTCTATTGTACGCAACACCATATCCGAAGTAAATTATTAACTAATTAACTTCTAGTCCATGGCACTTGCTTTTAATGAAAACTTACAACTACTAAAATATCTGTGCGTCTTACGCAAGCCTATTTACAGATAATCCTCTGTCACTTTTATATGACATAAAAAAACTAAAGCTTTTTTCTATAAAAGTGGCAATGGAATGCGTTTCGAACGCACCAACAATGGTTCAGTCACGCTTAAAATCTAGAATTCCTAAACTAAATATTGAAGCCTTTAAAATAAACTATGTCAATCAACAATGTTGATCAACGAATTAGTACAAAATACGTCACCAATTTATGCGAGTACTGCTTATGGCAATGTGCACTATAGACAGTACGTAAACCATTTTGTCTAGGAAAAATAAAAAGATTGTACTAGCGTGCGTCGATTTAAAGGCTTTGGAAACTTAATATAAGTTCCTAGAGATCCATACTGAAGGTTTCCTGAGTCTCGTCAAAGGAGATGGAATTCGAGCGGTTTTTCTGTGGCGCCAAAATTTGAGCCCCTGCGGCAGTTGGGTTCTTTAGCATGGCGGCGGGCAGCGGACACTTCGGCGGCGTCTGAGAGATCGGCGACTGCCGGAGCGACATCATAAAAGACCTTTCGTACACTATCCTGGTTCCTGAAAAGTAAAAAGTAGGAGAAATTAGAACTTAATTGGTCAAATTTCCTTTTAGTATGGCGCTGTTAGGTCCGTTTTTGACTCATCCTAAATTTGGCTTTATTTCAGTAACTTCTCTTTGCTTTTTTACCATATTAGTAGATGAAAGAATAGGTATATTCGTAATCAACATTCATTAATACATTATGAACCTGTATATAAGCAATATTTGTTATAGAGATAGAGAACCATTAAGTCATAAAACAATGTTCATTTATTTTCTAAAGTTATCGTTAAGGTTCCCTAATAATACCTATAGTAAAATATTTTACATTTTATGCTAATAAATAACAGTATTAGTAGGTCGAATCAGCATAATTAACGCCCAAACAGTATTAATTTCGTGCTACAAAAGTCATTGGACAAAATTGAGGTGCCACTGAGTCATTGATTTCATATTTACATGCGATAGCATTTATTAATGCAACAATGCAACCTGTTCAGCGCTGCGTATATAAATCGTTATCGCTTATGATTACAAACAAAGCATGACCTACTGTTTACCTATTGAAATAGATTGACGCGTATCGCGCGATGTTTTACTTTCCGTGTTGCATCATAATATAATGATCTTTTGGATAAAAGTGGCAACTCATAGTCAGTCATTTCTAATCATTATTTAACACATACGTGCTATTTATACTAACATCTTAATCGGTCTTACCACAAAACCATGTTTAAGTCTTAGACATTCTTTAAACAGCTGTCATCCCATACAAATCGCTGGTTTATCGAGTGTTGAACGCATGTTTAACTTTTTGTGGTATGACGGAAAGCATCGGGTTAATTGTTCTAAAAGGAGAAAATTAAGTTATGCTATACAATTAAATAATAAGTTGCCGTTTTTTGTTCAGTCAAATCCTACACTCCTATAACAAAGCATTTTCTATTAAAGAGATAGAATTTCAACCAAAATTTCTATGTTATGAATGAACCAAAATGTAGATTTGCATTTTTTTACTGTTACGATAGAAGGGCTATCAGATCATTGACGTATGCAGACAGATACAGGATAATTTAGTAATTCTTAGTTTATTATACATATGGCAAGGAACTGGTTTAACATTTTAAAAGCATTGAGCTCCAGTTTATATCACTGTTTACTTAAATCCCTGCGGTCAGGGTCACTCGGCGGGAACTCGACGGGCTAGGTACGTTTTAAAGCTGCATTTTTATGATAAGCTTGACTTAACTGCGCATTAACTGTGACTCAGAAAAATAAAACTGTTAGGTAGCTACATTTGTTATGACTACTTACGACTGAAATGATACTAACGATGAGAAGGAGTAATGACCACAACGCGTATATGACATACATATAGGAATTGGATGTACCTACCTCACTAAGTGCCTACTTATGTACTATTCTCAACAGACCACTTTCCTATACAAAAAACTCAAAATACCGACTCGAAAAAGATAAACTGCATTTTCTGGAGCAGGTAGCTAAAAATGTATATTTTAATTTAATATACCGTTCAATATTGGCCGAATGTTTGCTTTATCCTTGAACTCGTTTAATATTTATTGATCTTATTTGGTTGCTATACCTACATGTACAGCAAGGTACAGTCAAACCAGAGGAATCGTAACCCACTGCGTAACAATTATAAAATAAATGTTATACTAAGATTCCAATGCCTATCGAGGAAAGTCATTACTCTCCTCGATAGGCAAGGCAAGACGACGAGTCTACTACTAGTTTTTTACTACTACTTCTACTAGCCGAGTACCAGTACTAGAACTAGTTTTCCTAATTTTCATTGAAAATTTTGATCACACTGCTTGCAAAGCTTTTCTTGGGTGCAATGCTCATAAAAAACGGATTATATTTGTTAGAGCTGTATGCTACTTTAGTCTCTTTGCTTGTACAACACGAAATAGTTAATTAATTTATGGATCTACTCCGCTGCGCACGAGGTGTGTGTTTAGTGCTAAAAGCTGCTCACAGAGTTCGTACGCCCACTTATCGCAGTTATCATTACTCTGGTGACTAAACGTGTTTCCGAGGTACCATGTGGCGTTACATAACCGCCATGTGTAGACAGAAACGGCCCGTGTTTATTGAAGATAAAACTAATCGAATTTACTCGATTCGACCACGGCTGGGCTGGCCTTGACGAAAATAAACACTTTTTGCGATGCGATGCGAATTTCTTGTTTCTAATTTGGACATTCGTTTTAATTTGTAATTTGTAACCGTTGTTTAAAGGTACTAGCGGATTTGGAATTATAGTTTTACAATTCAAATTTGTCGACGTATGACGACGTTAATTGACAAATTCGCGATGTTTTAAATATTTTTGAATAGCGTATAGTACGGTTGAGCTGTTTCGGAATTTTGAAGAAGTTCCTTGATAGAGCCACGAACTAAAAATCAATTGTTTTTGATTTATTGATTTGATTTATATTCTTTACATAGTATAAAATAAAGTCACTATTCGTTCCTGTCTGTCCTCATCGTATCCTCGGTCGCTCACTCCCTTTAAACCACGCAACGCATTGATGTTTTTCACTGTCAATTAGAGATTTTTTTAACGGAAGGTTTTTATGTGTCCAAATTGGAACCGTGAGAAGCCCAGGCGGGTTGCTAGTTTGTTTAAAAAACGCTAGTGAGTTATGTAAGGGTTTTATTTCTCTGTATCTGTAATCTGCCTTTTTTTCAGCAAGTTAATAAAACAGCAACAAGTAGAGGCATAATTATGTTTACCTAATGTTTCACAGAGGTACAAAAATCGTCGATTTTAAACATTTATTTTCAGTTGCCACTGTCCTTATCTGAATAGTCAGGTACATTTAAGTGTTGTTGTCAGGCGGCAAAAGGTCGATGTCACGTCTAAATTTACTCACATCCCGATGCCTGACATTTGGTCCTACGCAGGTTTAACTGACTACCCAATGGGATGCGGCAATCCCCGGGGTTACTGACCTACGCACTAATCCAACTATAACCTAGATACCTATTTGGAGAATGAATTGAACTTCCCCAGTACACAGTAAAGTGTGCCATATTGAGCAAGTAATAGGGTAGGCGTTGGTATCGTTCCCGAATTAATAGATGACATACTTAAGAAATAGATCTTGTATTGGTAGAATGCTAACGTTTGTCACGGGCATATAGTACTCATCCTTTTCTCACACCATAACTGGTTAGAAAAAGAATTTGATTTATGTTCGTGACAAAGGATAGCGTGCTAGAGCCTCTGCATGTATTATAGTTATTAGTAAAGATCATAAAGCATTCATATTTTAAATGTATCATGGCCGTACATTGTTTTGTGCGTACAATTGCAATAAATGATTGTTTAGTTTAATTTCTACCTATACCTACTTACAAATGCTCCACTGACTACATAGTCTAAGATAACTATTTATCCTAAGCTCGATAACTATTGATAAGAAAGAGATAAACCTAACTTTTAAGCAAATGTTTTTTTTTGTAGGATCAAGCAAAACATTTAATGGTGTAATTACCTCCAGGCGTGGTGGAATACAGGGTGCCTCCAGGCGTACTGGAGTATACATCGGGCATCTGCGCCGGGTCTGTGATGAGCACCCTCCGCGATGGGATCGCCTGGCTGTGGGTCGCTTGCCTCGCTATAGGGGACGCGGACATTTCAAATTCTTTGCTTCAACAACTAAACTTCAATATCACAACACTGGCGTTCCGTCGGGGAGTGGAGGTGGACTGAGCCGGGTGCTGGCAGAGCCTAAAATAAATACGGTTGCTGCTAAAACTCACACGTACGCTGTGGACGCGTCGCACACTGCGGCGGTATATCAACAATGCGCAAAGAGTTTGAAAACAGAATGGCAGCCAAGCCATTATTGAGGCTTAATGAAAATCAGATTATGTCTGACTCTTACAGCCCTGATATAATCAGTTATTCCATTTGCAAAAATTTTAAATGGATTTTTTTCCTAAAACTGAATTTTGGAGACAAGCTTATGAAGCTTACAGACTATACTTTGAAAATTATTATTATAAACATATATTATATTACATATAATATATTATGAAATTCAAGCCAATTTGACCACTGAGAGTGAGTCAAAATCAAGTTAAGAATTTAAATTCAAATAATACTAAAAATAGAAACCCACCCACGTGAAACATTTGTAAATAACTAAAAAGAGAAAACATGCACTAAAAAATCTTGAGCAGTCCAGATTTTCAAACAGTCAACATCTTCAAAGCCTTCATAATGTGCCTTAAACGTTATAAGGTATTGCTATAGTAGTACTACTAGGACTATTTATAACTAGCAATACATTGCAATGTATTAACCCCAAATGTAAAAAAAACAGTCTTTCTAAAAATATGTGAATCATAAGAACCATCAATAGGGATTGACGTAATAAATAAATATGAACTCGTTAGTTGTAGTACGTACGTTACTCTATATAGCTAGTTGCAGTGGTGACACTAGCGTTTGTTTTAATAATACGATTTTCAACGCATAGACGCGTCTGTAAACTCGTATCAATAATACATCAGTGTCCACACACACACGGTCGCTCGTTATCCGACGGACACTCCGCACACTTCAACAGAATCTGCTATATGCGTAGTTTTTGCAAAGTTTAAAACAGTGTAAGTCATGTGGCGATTAATTTATATTCGTGAATTGTTATCGTGCCGGCTTCAAGGTTGCACGGCGTGGCGGAAGAATACCGATTTAATGGGACGCTCTAAGTTGTTAAATGCAAAAGAGGTTATTTATGTAACTGTTGCTATATCGGGGAATTAAGGTGTATTCGAACACATTATACAGCTACGTATATGTGCTTATATCTGTGTGGACAAGGCGATGAGAAATTGCGAACACGATTTTATTGCTAACCTCTGCGCCTAAAGTTATTCGTATTGGTAACACGTCTTGGTCAGAAACCGATCTCTTTCGCACACGCTGACTCATTCGAAAGGGATGTAAGCTTTATATCTGCGAGAAAGTTAAAGTCCTGAGTCCCTGAATAACGATATTGTTCTGTCTCAATGGATTGAATGATACAGACTCTACATATTTAAAGACCTAATCTTTTCTTAATTACCTAACTATGTTCCTGCTGTTTCTGTTACGCTATATCATTAGTCTAAATACAATTGGTATGTATGCACGAGTATGTTTCCAAATCTATATTGTACAAAAAACATAAATGACAAACAGAGATACAGTCTTTCCATTGATCACTGGAACTTATCCCTTTATATTAAGGGATCTGTTCTAGTACTCATGGAACACAGAATTCCAAAAAATAGCTTTCAGTAAGTAACAGAAGAAGCATAGCGTCCTGCCGCTGGAATACCAAAGGCTCAAGTTTAGGTTATCCCAGTGCATCCATTTTTTTTTATTACGAGTATGTTATAACGATGTTAGGGCTGCTGACAAGCAGTTTAGAGACTTGGAGTCTGGATTGTAAATATGTCGAAACTTTTATTTACTTTTTGACCCAGAATAACTTTGTAACGTTTACCAAATATTAAAGCTAATAAGTACTCTGTTCCATTTGTTGTCGAACCCGCTTCTAGCTGAGAGCGTTCTAGGTATTGAGTGATTGATGAGACGCTACTCGTGTTACGACACCACTCGCGGCAACAACAATGGCCGTAAACAACACGTGGAGCTGACGTAACGTGAACTCTCATTGTTTATTTATATGTGTATAACACTATACAGAATGAAACTAATGAAAAATATTTATAAACTAGCTGACCCGGCGAACTTTGTTCCGCCTTAGACGCCATAAATGAGCAGATTTTTGATTTTTTTCTTTCATAAGAACCTTCTCCTGATAATAACGAACAGAACAAAAAAAGAATTACCGAAATCGGTCCAGCCGTTCAGGCGTGATGTCGAAGAACCAAGGGAAATAGGGATTCATTTTTTTACTATATATAAAGCTCGATTACCACTCACTCACTCACTGACTCACTGGGTCATTGACATGCTGTTTTGGAGAGATGTGAAGGGGTGGGGAGCAACTGGAAACACTTTTGTATAGAGGGTGCTCCAACGAGCAGAGGAAAAATACGAAACCGACCTGAACGTGGAAATGGACTCGATGTGTGGTGCGGATCTCGGAAACCGTGAAAGGTACGGCCGAGTTCCAAAACAAAAGTCGTAGGGAACTGCCGGCCAATGGGTGAGCCGGTCGAAATTTTTTCAAAATGGCCGAAACAAGATGGCCGCCATACAAACTTTAAACGCGAAAATCTCGGAAACCATCAGAGATAGAGGGGGGGTGCTCGACCAAATGTCACTCAGGGGGAGGAAGGAAATTCGGGCGACTCGAAAAAAATCCAAGATGGCGGATCCAAAATGGCGGCCGAAATTTTTTTTTGTCCGATCGGGATGAAATTTTGCACCCGGGGGATCTTGGGGCCGCTGGTTCTGTTTCCGGGAAAAGTTTTTCGATTCCGCCATTTTCCAAGATGGCCGCCATACAAGGGAGTTTTGAAAGCGAGCCCGCAGGGCGAGCTCCGCGTAGGCGCTTGCGCCGGAGCGTCCCATCAGTGGTCTCGAGTCGCTTGCGAGCCCGAAGGGCGAGCTGGGGTGTGAAGTTGGAATTTTTACCCCCCCCCCCCCCCGTCTAAGCGAGCCCGCAGGGCGAGCTCCGCGTAGGCGCGTGCGCCGAAGCGTCCACTGGACGCGAAATACTCTCGAGACACTTGCGAGCCCGGAGGGCGAGCTGCAGTGTGAAGTTGGAACTCTTCCCCCTCCTTCCTCCCCCCTCCTAAGGCAGCCCGACTGTCTCTTGGCTCTATCTCGGAAACCAAAAATGCTAGACCCCTCGTGTTGGTACTCTTTCGATTCGTCTCGATGCCATCCTTACGACTGGATGTGAAGTTGGGCCTCCAGACCTGAGGGCAGGACAGCAAGTTGGAATACCCCCCCCCCCCCCCCCAGCGAGCCCGAAGGGCGAGCTCCGCGTAGGCGCGTGCGCCGTAGCGTCCCTTCTGAGGCAGTTCCCCCGAGTAACTTGCGAGCCCGCAGAGCGAGCTACAGTGTGAAGTTTGAACTCATCCCCCCCTTCCTCCCCCCTCCTAAGGCAGCCCGACTTTCTCTGTGCTCTATCTCGGAAACCAAAAATGCTAGACCCCTCGTGTTGGTACTCGTTCGATTCGTATCGATGCCATCCTTACGACTTAATGTGAAGCATGATAGACAGACCAATAGAACGACACCCTCCGCGGGCCCCGTGGGGCCCGCGGCCCCCACGCGACATCTAGTTACTATATATATAGCTCGATTACCACTCACTGACTCACTGGGTCATTGACATGCTTTTTTGGAGAGATGTGAAGGGGTGGGGAAAAACTGAAACTACATCCACGTAGAGGTTGCTCCAGCGACCAGAGGAAAAATACGAAACCGACCTGAACGTGGAAAGGGACTCGATGTGAGGTGCGGATCTCGGAAACCGTGATAGGTACGGCCGAGTTCCAAAACAAAAGTCGTAGGGAACTGCCGGCCGATGGGTGAGCCGGTCGAAATTTTTTCAAAATGGCCGAAACAAGATGGCCGCCATACAAACTTTAAACGTGAAAGTCTCGAAAACCATCAGAGATAGAGGGGGGGTGCTCGACCAAATGTCACTCAGGGGGAGGGGAAAAATTTGGTGGAATTGAAAAAAATTCAAGATGGCGGATCCAAAATGGCGGCCGAAAATTTTTTTTGTCCGATCGGGATGAAATTTTGCACCCGGGGGCTCTGGAGGCCGCTGGTTCCGATTCCGGGAAAAGTTTTTCGATTCCGCCATTTTCCAAGATGGCCGCCATACAAGGGAGTTTTGAAAGCGAGCCCGCAGGGCGAGCTCCGCGTAGGCGCTTGCGCCGGAGCGTCCCATCGTTGCTCTTGAGTCGCTTGCGAGCCCGAAGGGCGAGCTGGGGTGTGAAGTTGGAATTTTTACCCCCCCCCCCCCCCCTGCCAGCGAGCCCGAAGGGCGAGCTCCGCGTAGGCGCGAGCGCCGAAGCGTCCACTGGACGCGAAATACTCTCGAGTCACTTGCGAGCCCGGAAGGGCGAGCTGCAGTGTGAAGTTGGAACTCATCCCCTCCCTTCCTCCCCCCCCCCCCCCCCTAAGGCAGCCCTGTTTTCTCTGGGCTCTATCTCGGAAACCAAAAATGCTAGACCCCTCGTGTTGGTACTCTTTCGATTCGTCTCGCTGCCATCTTTACGACTGTATGTGAAGTTGGGCCCCCAGACCTGAAGGCACGACAGCAAGTCGGAACACCCCCCCCCCCTCCCCCCAGCGAGCCCGAAGGGCGAGCTCCGCGTAGGCGCGTGCGCCGTAGCGTCCCTTCTGAGGCAGTTCTCCCGAGTCACTTGCGAGCCCGCAGGGCGAGCTGCTGTGTGAAGTTGGAACTCATCCCCCCCCTTCCTCCCCCCTCCTATGGCAGCCCAACTTTCTCTGGGCTCTATCTCGGAAACCAAAAATTCTAGACCCCTCGTGTTGGTACTCTTTCGATTCGTCTCGATGCCATCCTTACGACTTAATGTGAAGTTGGGCACCCAGACCGGTAGCACGACACCCTCCGCGGGCCCCGTGGGGCCCGCGGCCCCCACGCGACATCTAGTTACTATATATATAGCTCGATTACCACTCACTGACTCACTGGGTCATTGACATGCTTTTTTGGAGAGATGTGAAGGGGTGGGGATAAACTGGAAACATTTTTGTATAGAGGGTGCTCCATCGAGTAGAGGAAAAATACGAAACCGACCTGAACGTAGAAAGTGACTTGATGTGAGGTGCGAATCTCGGAAACCTTGATAGGTACGGCCGAGTTCCAAAACAAAAGTCGTAGGGAACTGCCGGCCGATGGGTGAGCCGGTCGAAATTTTTTCAAAATGGCCGAAACAAGATGGCCGCCATACAAACTTTAAACGGGAATATCTCGAGCACCATTTTAGATAGAGGGGGGGTGCTCGACCAAATGTCACTCAGGGGGAGGGGGGAAATTTGGTGGAGTTGAAAAAATCCAAGATGGCGGATCCAAAATGGCGGCCGAAATTTTTTTTTGTCCGATCGGGATGAAATTTTGCACCCGGGGGCTCTGGGGGCCGCTGGTTCCGATTCCGGGAAAAGTTTTCCGATTCCGCCATTTTTCAAGATGGCCGCCATACAAGGGAATTTTGAAAGCGAGCCCGCAGGGCGAGGTCCGCGTAGGCGCTTGCGCCGGAGCGTCCCATTGGTGCTCTCGAGTCGCTTGCGAGCCCGAAGGGCGAGCTGGGGTGTGAAGTTGGAATTTTTACCCCCCCCCCCCCCTCCCAGCGAGCCCGAAGGGCGAGCTCCGCGTAGGCGCGTGCGCCGAAGCGTCCACTGGACGCGAAATACTCTCGAGTCACTTGCGAGCCTGGAGGGCGAGCTGCAGTGTGAAGTTGGAACTCATCCCCCCTCTTCCTCCCCCCTCCTAAGGCAGCCCTACTTTCTCTGGGCTCTATCTCGGAAACCAAAAATGCTAGACCCCTCATGTTAGTACTCTTTCGATTCGTCTCGATGCCATCCTTACGACTGAATGTGAAGTTGGGCCACCAGACTTGTAGCACGACACCCTCCGCGGGCCCCGTGGGGCCCGCGGCCCCCACGCGACATCTAGTTACTATATATATAGCTCGATTACCACTCACTGACTCACTGGGTCATTGACATGCTTTTTTGGAGAGATGTGAAGGGGTGGGGAAAAACTGAAACTACATCCACGTAGAGGTTGCTCCAGCGACCAGAGGAAAAATACGAAACCGACCTGAACGTGGAAAGGGACTTGATGTGAGGTGCGGATCTCGGAAACCGTGATAGGTACGGCCGAGTTCCAAAACAAAAGTCATAGGGAACTGCCGGCCGATGGGTGAGCCGGTCGAAATTTTTTCAAAATGGCCGAAACAAGATGGCCGCCATACAAACTTTAAACGCGAAAATCTCGAAAACCATCAGAGATAGAGGGGGGGTGCTCGACCAAATGTCACTCAGGGGGAGGGGGGAAATTTGGTGGAGCTGAAAAAAATTCAAGATGGCGGATCCAAAATGGCGGCCGAAATTTTTTTTTGACCGATCGGGGTGAAATTTTGCACCCGGGGGCTCTGGGGACCACCGGTTCCGATTCCGGGAAAAGTTTTTCGATTCCGCCATTTTCCAAGATGGCCGCCATACAAGGGAGTTTTGAAAGCGAGCCCGCAGGGCGAGCTCCGCGTAGGCGCTTGCGCCGGAGCGTCCCATCGGTGCTCTCGAGTCGCTTGCGAGCCCGAAGGGCGAGCTGGGGTGTGAAGTTGGAATTGCCCCCCCCCCCCCTCCCAGCGAGCCCGAAGGGCGAGCTCCGCGTAGGCGCGTGCGCCGAAGCGTCCACTTGACGCGAAATACTCTCGAGTCACTTGCGAGCCCGGAGGGCGAGCTGCAGTGTGAAGTTGGAACTCATCCCCCCACTTCCTCCCCCCTCCTAAGGCAGCCCGACTTTCTTTGGGCTCTATATCGGAAACCGAAAATGCTAGACCCCTCGTGTTGGTACTCTTTCGATTCGTCTCGATGCCATCTCTACGACTTAATGTGAAGTTGGGCCCCCAAACCTGAGGGCACGACACTCTCCGCGGGCCCCGTGGGGCCCGCGGCCCCCACGCGACATCTAGTTACTATATATAAAGCTTAATTACCACTCACTCACTCACTCACTGACTGGGTCATTGACATGCTTTTTTGGAGAGATGTGAAGGGGTGGGGAGCAACTGGAAACACTTTTGTATAGAGGGTGCTCCAACGAGTAGACAAAAAATACGAAACCGACCTGAACGTGGAAAGGGACTCGATGTGAGGTGCGGATCTCGGAAACCGTAATAGGTACGGCCAAGTTCCAAAACAAAAGTCATAGGGAACCGCCGGCCGATGGGTGAGCCGGTAGAATTTTTTTCAAAATGGCCGAAACAAGATGGCCGCCATACAAACTTTAAACGAGAAAATCTCGAAAACCATCAGAGATAGAGGGGGGGTGCTCGACCAAATGTCACTCAGGGGGAGGGAGGAAGTTTGATGGAGTTGAAAAAAATTCAAGATGGCGGATCCAAAATGGCGGCCGAAATTTTTTTCTGTCCGATCGGGATGAAATTTTGCACCCGGGGGCTCTGGGGGCCGCTGGTTCCGATTCCGGGAAAAGTTTTTCGATTCCGCCATTTTCCAAGATGGCCGCCATACAAGGGAGTTTTGAAAGCGAGCCCGCAGGGCGAGCTCCGCGTAGGCGCTTGCGCCGGAGCGTCCTATCGGTGCTGTCGAGTCGCTTGCGAGCCCGAAGGGCGAGCTGGGGTGTGGAGTTGGAATTCTTACCCCCCCCGCCCCCCCAGCGAGCCCGAAGGGCGAGCTCCGCGAAAGCGCGTGCGCCGAAGCGTCCACCGGACGCGAAATACTGTCGAGTCACTTGCGAGCCCGGAGGGCGAGCTGCAGTGTGAAGTTGGAACTCATCCCCCCCCCCTTCCTCCCCCCTCCTAAGGCAGCCCGACTTTTTCTTGGTTCTATCTCGGAAACCGAAAATGCTAGACCCCTCGTGTTGGTACTCTTTCGATTCGTCTCGATGCCATCTTTACGACTGTATGTGAAGTTGGGCCCCCAGACCTGAGGGCACGAAAGCAAGGCGGAATACCCCCCCCCCTCCCCCCAGCGAGCCCGAAGGGCGAGCTCCGCGTAGGCGCGTGCGCCGTAGCGTCCCTTCTTAGGCAGTTCTCCCGAGTCACTTGCGAGCCCGGAGGGCGAGCTGCAGTGTGAAGTTGGAACTCATCCCCCCCTTCCTCCCCCCTCCTAAGGCAGCCCTACTTTCTCTTGGCTCTATCTCGGAAACCGAAAATGCTAGACCCCTCGTGTTGGTACTCTTTCGATTCGTCTCGATGCCATCCTTACGACTGAATGTGAAGTTGGGCCCCCAGACCTGAGGGCACGACACCCTCCGCGGGCCCCGTGGGGCCCGCGGCCCCCACGCGACATCTAGTTACTATATATAAAGCTTAATTACCACTCACTTATCACTGACTGACTGGGTCATTGACATGCTGTTTTGAAGAGTTGAGAAGGGGTGGGGTAAAACTGGAAACACTTTTGTATAGAGGGTGCTCCAACGAGTAGACAAAAAATACGAAACCGACCTGAACGTGGAAAGGGACTTGATGTGAGGTGCGGATCTCGGAAACCGTGATAGGTACGGCCAAGTTCCAAAACAAAAGTCGTAGGGAACTGCCGGCCGATGGGTGAGCCGGTCAAATTTTTTTCAAAATGGCCGAAACAAGATGGCCGCCATATAAACTTTAAACGGGAATATCTCGAAAACCGTACGACTTAGTGGGGGGGTGCTCGACAAAATGTCACTCAGGGGGAGGGGGGAAATTTGGTGGAGTTGGAAAAAATTCAAGATGGCGGATCCAAAATGGCGGCCGAAATTTTTTTTTGTCCGATCGGGATGAAATTTTGCACCCGGGGGCTCTGGGGGCCGCTGGTTCCGATTCCGGGAAAAGTTTTTCGATTCCGCCATTTTCCAAGATGGCCGCCATACAAGGGAGTTTTGAAAGCGAGCCCGCAGGGCGAGCTCCGCATAGGCGCTTGCGCCGGAGCGTCCCATCGGTGCTCTCGAGTCGCTTGCGAGCCCGAAGGGCGAGCTGGGGTGTGAAGTTAGAATTTTAACCCCCCCCCCCCCCTCCCAGCGAGCCCGAAGGGCGAGCTCCGCGTAGGCGCGTGCGCCGAAGCGTCCACTGGACGCGAAATACTCTCGAGTCACTTGCGAGCCCGGAGGGCGAGCTGCAGTGTGAAGTTGGAACTCATCCCCCCCCTTCCTCCCCCCTCCTAAGGCGGCTTTACTTTCTTTGGGCTTTATCTCGGAAACCGAAAATGCTAGACCCCTCGTGTTGGTACTCTTTCGATTCGTCTCGATGCCATCCTTACGACTGGATGTGAAGTTGGGCCTCCAGACCTGAGGGCAGGACAGCAAGTTGGAATACCCCAGCCCCCCCCCCCCCCCCCCCAGCGAGCCCGCAGGGCGAGCTCCGCGTAGGCGCGTGCGCCGTAGCGTCCCTTCGGAGGGGCAGTTCTCCCGAGTCACTTGCGAGCCCGGAGGGCGAGCTGCAGTGTGAAGTTGGAACTCATCCCCCCCTTCCTCCCCCCTCCTAAGGCAGCCCGATTTTCTCTTGGCTCTATCTCGGAAACCAAAAATGCTAGACCCCTCGTGGTGGTACTCTTTCGATTCGTCTCGATGCCATCTTTACGACTTAATGTGAAGCTTGATAGACAGACCAATAGCACGACACCCTCCGCGGGCCCCGTGGGGCCCGCGGCCCCCACGCGACATCTAGTTTATATATATAGATAATCTTAAACAACTAATGATAGAAAAATGCTACTATTCGATAAATGAATACCTAAGATGACAAATTATAAGGTTAAAATATAAAATGTTATAATATGTCATTATAACTGTTACCTTCTTTTAGTAAGTAAGTAAGTAAAATGGTAACCCTAGAATTTAGTAATAGTTAGTGCAATTTAGAAATGTATAAGAATTTATTATTATAGTCATGTGCAATAATTTAGTAATAAGTTGCCCTCTCGTCAAAAGTTTCTGTGCCCGACAGGGTCCACGATGAACACATAGCTTAAGACAACATCTGTAACATACATTGTGGAAAAGCAATAAAGTATTGGAGTATTGAGGAAATCTTTCAATATACTCGTAAGTCCCGATAATCTGACACTGCCACCTTGAAAGTTGAGTCGACCTTTGGTTTGAGACGCCTCCTGTGAAGGTACTCTGCTTTTGCCCTTACTATGTTAAATACGATGAGGACGTGAGGGAAGTATGCCAAGACTGGGACAAATGGCGTTCTATGGTCTCTGCCTACCCCAAAGGGAAATAGGAGTGAGCATATGATACTAAAAATATGTTCAATCCTTAGCGGTAAAAATAACATTGTAGATTATTTTTTAGGGTTCCATACCCAAACAATTCCAACGAAATCCAATTACTAAGCCTCGGTCTGTACTTCAGTCTGTCACATGGTAATATTTTTTGAATCGTTATAGGCAGACCCTTGATTTTTTACAGAATGTGTACTGCTAAGACCGCTATAAAAACAAATAATAAAAATATAAAAGTAAAGGGGTCTCCATACAATTTGTTTTAATCGACGTTTTTTGTACGGAACCCTCGGTACGGTCCGACTGGCACTTGGCTGGTTTTTTATTTTCTGATTTGTGATCACTTGCTTGGCAACCTTAAGCTCGTCTAGAGACGTCCCATTGGCGCATCAGCACCGATAACCTCGTGGACACGGTAACGCAATATCGATAACACGTTATGTGTATCCACCTCGAACGTCACTAGCTTTAGTGAGACGGCGTGGATTTTAAATAAAATTGCGCATTTATTATTTTAACTGTGGTAGAGCCATCTTGGACAAGGATGTTTGGAAATAATCCCGATTTGTATTGGCGATCCCTGGCTCCAAAGATTGTACACTTGCTGTGTTAAATTGTTAAATTGTAAATTTTTTAATATTTGACATGTAAAATAACATTGTAATTTTGATTTATTTAAAAAATTACACCTCCTTGAGTTTCTTGCCGGTATCTTCTCATCAGAGGTTTTTCCGAACCGGTGTTAAATTTTTTGACATTCATAAGTGCTACCTGTAAGCCTAATCTGAATAAAACATTTTGACTTTGACTTTGACTTGATACTGTAACGTTGCTAGTTGTAGTACAAAAAGGCGGGCTAAACCAGGGTAGCACTACACTCTCACAGAATACTAAAGGTGGCAGTGGCCTATAGGCACGTTCGTTTGGCTGCCATGTTCTATAAAAAAAATATCTAAATCTTGCTTCCTGTGCAAGAGGTCCCGGGTTCAAATCCTGGTATGGGCAAATATTTGTATGACGAACACGAATGTTTGTACCTGAGTCATGGATGTTATTTGTATTTAAGTATGTATTTATCTATATATAAGTATGTTTATCCGTTGTCTAGTACCCATAACACAAGGTTTGCTTAGCTTGGGGCTAGAGCAATTAGTGTAAATTGTCCAATGATATTTATTTATTATTTATTTATTTATTAAATTAGGGGAACATTAGCAAAAGCTAAAAACGGCTAATATACGTATTCATGGTTAGATCCTCATACCTTTGCAAACTAGAATAGCCTAATGGACCAAGTATTTTACCCATTCCCAGTAAATTCAACAAAAGTTTATAATCACTGGCAGAGTCAAGTCTATTATTAGTCATTATCATTATAAATGTAGGTAGTTAGATAATACTGATGTGCTACGACTGCTACGCCGTAGCACTACACCCTGTCATCCCAGCACACTAGCGTTTATCACAGGCATAAAACAACCTAAAAACTGTGTTGTTGAAGAATTTTCACATAATTTGGTTAAGTGTGCTACATGAAAGTGATTAATAATTGCATGCGCACATAACAGACGATTGGCTATTTTTCAACGAAACGTCCATTAATTAATACGGGCTATCGCCATGTTGGTATTACTATCTCGCTTACTCTTACTATAATTTGACGTCAGCTCTCCTGAAAGGCGACGTACTTTTTATACTGAGGACCTTGTCTAGTGTAAACATAAATGACGTTGCTCAAGACATATTTGGCAAAGCATAATAGTAAATAGGTTAACCGGAAGTCGTAATCGTAAAAAAAATGTCCTGCAGAATATGGTAAACAGGATAAGCGTCACGTGTTTCGAAACAAATTAATTAACATGTTACAATAACAATCCTACATGCGCAGCGCATACGAATAATAAGGATCATAACCTTCCGTAATACGAAGTTAACAAAGTTTTTATTTATACTGTGACGAAATGTTTTTTTTGCTAATGCAAATTGTTGTCGCCACACCTAATCAATGAAGCTACCAGCTAGTAGGTAGGAATGAAAAGATAGCTCATTGCACCTTGGCGTAAATTGTAACCCCCTTATTCATAAGCGCTTCGTAAACGTTTGTTAGTTAACATGTTTTTTGTCTTTATCTGTCATTGTGACGTTTGCCATCAAATGAAAGGAACAAAACATTTGTTAGCTTAAAAAGATTGTTAACTTTTTATGAATAAGGGAGTTAATATTTAAATCGAAGTCACGTTTTACCCAATTCCCCTCTATAAAATGAATTAACATTCATAATTCTTTGAAAATCAGAAAGAAAAATAAATCTGTGCTTGTTGGTTTCGTGTTTTTTGTTTAAAATATGTACCTCAACCTTTAGCTTAAATCCCTCACACTAAATATTATCGAGGGCTCGATGTTTATGATTTTTTAAGGTTTACCCCCTTATTCATAATCGATGCGTAAACCTATGTTACTTAACATGTGTTATGTCTTTATCCGTCATTGTGACGTTTATCCTCAAATGGAAGATTGTTAATTTTTTATTAATAAAGGGATTATAGTTTAAAGTTATTCAAACATAAAATATCACAAAAATTAAACCAAGAATTGCTGCCATGAGAGCTTCGAGAGAATGAGATTCCAGAGTGCAATGCTAAACAATGAGTACCTAATGATGGGTTTGATCATACTCGTATAATGGACAACTCAATTGCTTGTTCTTATTAATTCATGAGTACTTCGTAACTCAAGTCAGCGTTATCGATGTTGAGTTACGACTCCCCCACCAATCCACGGTGTTCACGTAATTTTACATGCCTCATGCCCTTAATTCACAGTTATGGGTAATCGACTAAATTAAATGGATTGAGACTGATTTCTTCAGTCGTATTAAATTGTAGTAAAACAAATGCGACTCGATTTGCAGAGAAACTGTTAATTTGTGAACTCGCTTGGAAATATTTCTTGACCTAGTTTAGATTTTAAACTGAAATAAACGTAATGGTTTCTAACCTCGAAACCAACGTCCTTAATTAAAAAGGGCAAAGTCCTTGATGGCGTTCGATCCCCAGTTAGGTATATACACGTAAGTATAATAAAGTATAGTAAAGGTATTTATCTATGGGCCTAGGCAGCTTCTATTCTATTCTATAATAACAACACAAGCTAACAAAAACCTGCTATTCTTTATTGTACATCACACAATAAAACAAACGAAGAAAAAACGGAGAGATATATTAATATCCATAAATCTTCATACTTTTTTGAAAATATACATACATAAGGTTAAGATGTTACTTAAAATGGTTCATCAAAGCGTTGTTAAATTATTTTTTAGTAAAAAAAATATATTCCTAGAATAATGATTATTACCATAGATCGGTGCTTATAATCTGTTTGTTTTTATCAGCAGTAAAGCACGTGTCAAGTCACGCGGCGGATTATTGCGAATAGGGTTACAAAAAGGACATTTCACCTTCTGAGGTAGAAGCTGAGGCGTTTATTAAAAGTGGCACAAGGCATCACTATTAACGTTTTATAATATTTAAATTAAAATTATTTAATTAAGTTGTTAGTTACCTTCCTTATTAAAAAAAAAGTATATGTATCCATGCTATTAATACCTACTGTCATGTAAACGTTTAATACTACACGTAAATGTTTGTTTGTGTTCGGAAAATGGAAATGACGCAATCAATTACATTCAGTGTAAATGTTTCAAATTTACAACCATTTTTTCAGTGAAGACAGATCATTCTGAGGTTACACGCTCTGCCGTGAGTCGACGCACTGTGCAAATCTCCTTAACCATTGCATGTTTCATCCGATACCAATAAAAAAGGCATTTTATATAATATGGTTATCGTCACTTTTAATTTGGTTTATTTTTAAAGTAAAAGCTCGGTTTCATAAAAGCTCATAAAATTATCAGTCATTAAAATTTTTGACATTACTAACCGTGATCTAACGACTAAAAATAAGGGACTGCAGATTTGAGTATTTAATATTAATTTCAACTCGATAGGACGCGTTCCTGAGAAAAAAGGTCTTGACAGTTAGACAGACAGACAACCAGATAGACAGATAGATGATAATCGAAGAGATCCTAAGGTTCCGTTTTTTCTTTTGAGGTACAGAATCCTAAAAAACAATCTTATTAAGAATCTTACCGAAAACAACAAAACCCAGGTATGGTCAGCGTCAAATATACCAGAGCGGGCAAGGTGTCAATATCTGAACTCGACTCTATTGTCAAATACGCTCGGGCGTGTTCAGATATTTTTGACCACCTTGCCCGTTCTGGTATATTTGACGCTGACTGTACATAAAAGAGGTTGATAGAGTTCCGTGGCCGCTACCGCTTGTCACTTGTACCCAACTATAGTAACGCCACCGTGGGCGTGTCTTTATTACGATATTGTTTTATTTTCGCCATTAAACTGCGCAGTGGCACCATCTGCAATCGCCATGATTAGGTTGCATAACAAATCTTCGGTACTATAACGAAACGATTACCAAAATATCAGAATTCCTAATTCAAATGTAATCAACTGGAGGTATTGTATAGTCGACCAAGAAGTTGGTGGTTACTTGGTTAACTTTACTGTTGAAGTCAGAGAGCAGTTCCAGGTTCCATCAACGCAGATGCCGTGGATTGTGCCTAACGTGTCATAGAGTAATAAGTTGTTGGAATAGAAATAAATAAATAAATACTTATCTCGAGACAATTCACATCAATTGACCTAGTCCCCATCTAAGCAAGCCTTGTACTATGGGTACTTGTACCAGACAACGGATATACATACTTATACATACATATAGATAAAAAAACTACCGACCCACCCGGCTTCACACAGGTGTTTTCTCATTTCGATGCACAGGTACAATTAGGGCGAAATGTACATATAAAAACTTTTCTTTAAAAATTCTCTAAGTGACAGTAAAACCCGTATCAAAATCCGTTGCCTGGTTTAGAAGGAGTAATTAAGCGGTCGAAGATATACGGACGGACAGAAAAGGATAGCGACTTTGTTTTCTACTAAGTATGTAGATAAAGGAGATACGTATAAAATCCAAGACTGAGGTACACACATTCATATTCATCATACAAACATTTGCCCTCCCCGGGAATCGAACCCGGAAGTGTGAGCCTTGCTTACAAGCCCCTTTGAGTAGGTTACAAATATTTAAAGTAATAGCAGTAGGTACTTCATAGCGTATTATTTTCAAGTTTTATTGATTAAATCTAGAAAATCAGGTCAAGCAGAAATAATTATGATAGTGATCACCGTGCATTATAACACATTGAATATAATCAGTATTTATAATCTAAAACATAAATCGCAATCCGCGGTATAGTATACAGTATTTATTATTCCGCTAGCGAAAATCTAATCTAGTCTAATTACTAAAAATATCATAATATCACAGACCTATTTTCCTTACATTACAAAACTAACACAGACCTAATTTATAGCAACAATAAAAAGATTTTAAATTTATCTTTTGTAGACTAAATATACTTTTATGAGTATTACATAATCTCACTTCATCGTAATAAACTTTGTTTACGAGTTAATTAGATAACATTGTTATTAACTGATTTTAGAACATGTTAGTAAGATTTTTTTCATTTTCTAAATAATTAACAATAAGAACTTGTAATGTTCCTGAGCCTTATAAGTTTGTATATAAATAAACTAGACTACATGCATACACATTTCAGCTTTGCTTGAATCGAGACTTTTTCAATTATCTCAAGGTAAGTATTCATTTCATTCGGTATGAATATCAGTAGAGTTTTATTTAAATCTTTGAAATAAATTCTTTTGAATAAGAAAAACTAATATAGCATCTAAAGATTTTCACTATTAATTCTTAAATTCATAAGACATCGTCCTTCATACGAGTCTCTAACCATAAACTATAGAGTTGCCGTTACTGTTACTAGCAAAAGCAGATGGTTAATTTTGATTTAAAGTTAGAAAAGATTCAAAAGTTTTTGATAAAACAATCAGACAGTCATGTTTCAGTCAGTCAGTTGAATCTAAACAAACCTTGACTGCGTCCTTGAATGATGTCATGGGTGCGATGTGCGATGTCTGGCGCGCGGGCGCCGCGGCGGCGCCAGCGCCGGCCATTGCGATTGGTGACACCTGGGACAACGATTGTTTTGATTGGTTTTCCATCTGCCTAGACTTCAATAAGTATATTGATATTATCTTGAGCACATTTTAAACGGAGTAATCAAGGTTATTTTGGGGTTTGTGTATGTTCTTATCTAAAGTGATCCGAAAGGTGCGATCCGGAGGCCCACTGGAGCTGGGAGCGGTGCCTACAGGCCGGTAACGGATTAGTGCTTCTCTTGGGGTTACTAAAGTTGAATACGCGGCGATGATCACTTCCTGTCAAGTGACTCACATGCTCATTTTCCTTCCTTTTTTATAAAATAACAGTTATTCAGTAATTTGATGAGAAATTCGTCTTTACCCATGCCGATTTTATCTCCGTTTTCCTCTACCTAATTTCAGCGAACGCCGACAACAACCGTCTGCATTTGTTATTTTATATTTCCGTCACAAAGAGAGGGGATTGTGTAAAAACATAACACGACTTTTATCTATCTATCTTAGACATCATATTTAATTATTTTTCACCAAAAAACCCATAAAACTAGCTTGATTTACGGACACAAAGCATTGGCTTCAATAAAAAATTATATTTAAGTAAGTAGTCGTGTAAAAGGGAACGATACTCTGTATCTGTCATGTCTAAGACACAGTATAGATCTAAGATACGGCCAGCGGGCCACATGCGACCCGCAGACTCGAGTGTAGTGGCCCGCAGCTGCTTGCTTCTGACAGCACGCATGCATAGTGTAAAACAAAAGGAGTCAGATCTCATTTAAATCTGACCTCCAAACTGATATAAGAATTGGAAATTGCCCTTTTATAAATCCCGTTTGACACTAGTCATAAGAAGAACGCACATAGAGATAAATAAACTCAGATAAACTAAACTTGGCCAGTCATGTTACGGCCGCGTGTAAAAAATTCTCAAAATGACAGTGAAAACTGTGTCAAAATCCGTTGCATGGTTTAAACGGAGTAAGCGGCCGAAGATATAAGAAACAAAAGAACGGATAGCGACTTTGTTTTATACCATGTAAAGATACAGATAAAGCAGGTAAAGAAAAAAAGATGTGCGACAATGAACGCATTATGTCTGCTGGGCTGCCGAAGAAGCAAAGTGCTAAATAAGTTTGGAATTCCTTTTGTCCCGGCTAAGATACTGCCAATAACTCCGGTTTAACGACCAAATGTTATAGGTTACAGAGTACCGCAATTGCACACATAGCATTCTATATAAGCTTGCTCTAATCGTACCTAAGTTTTAACGTTGAAATAGCATACAAATTTGGTTGCAAGCAATTTATTCAAATGTCTAAATGTATTTCGATTGGGGGACCTACTAGGTACATAAAATATATATTCTAAAAGTATAACCTTGTAGATACAAGTACATGGTACAAATGCGTGCCATTATTATCGATTTACCTACCGAGCACTCATAACGCAATCTTTATCACGCGTTAGTATAAACACGTGTTGAAGAATTTACGTTTCTACACTTTTTTGTCGACAAACACCAGAATTTGTTTTGCAAAAAATACTCAAGTTTGTACACGCGTTTTATCTGCACATCCACATAGGCTACGTCTCACCAATAAGTCGAATTTCCGGACTTTGTCGTAGTGAATTGACTGACGCAATTCCTACAAAGTGCCAGGCGCGTCGCTCATTGAAGTTCGCAATAACACGGTTCTAAGTAAGCTCAATATTTTCATGTACTTAACATATTTTAAGTATTCATGCGTTTTGGCCTTGACCGTGGCCGTTCGTGACTTACAAAAACAATGAGCTGTTTTGCCGTGGAATTCAATTGTTTTGTCGATTAATAGAAACGTTTGGAATTTTTCTCGATATTATTGCTTTGTTTTATCTCTAACTTAGCACAACGCTAATCACGGAGTCGCAAGTCTAAAAATCTAAATGATTACTGCCAAAAAGAAGCTACAGCTACTGTGCTTTAAATCTTTTGTAGGTAAATCAATAGATGATGAAACTTGCATTTTCATTTCTTAAGACGATTCAATATACATATAACTATGAATGTAAACAACTAAAAACCAGGTTTCAAGCACAGTTGTAATAGAAAACTAAAAAAATATTTTGCAAATGCTTATGCTTAGGTTCATTTCTGATTCTAGCAGCCGTAAAAAAATAAAGTCTGATGAGATTAACTTAGCTGAGATACGAGTACAATAATAATTGTAGACGTAATATCACGTGGACTTTAAATGACATTTTCCGAACTGTTTACCTACTTCTTGAAAAGGATAAATAATCCTCAGTGGCCCTCTTAAGAGAAGTGTGAACCCAGCCCGAAAAAGCGCTCCCTATAGAAACGGCGATAACGTTTTCCACCCTCTAAACCTTAACCTATGGCAATGATTTTTTGTATGTAGTCATTATGCCCTAGAACTAGGTATGTATGTTTTGATTTTTTTTAAATATTTTCATAGGTTTGACAATATTTGCATTTTAGTAGTTTCATACAAAACAAAAAAGCGTCAATATTTTTGAAACTATTAAGAATATTTAAAAAATCAAAACAAACAAACCTAGTTCTAGGGCATACTGACAACATACAAAAAAAATCATGGCTATAAGTTAATGTTTAGAGGGTGGAAAACGTTATCGCTGTTTGTATGGAGAGCGCTGGGTTCACACTCCTCTTAAAACAATCCTGACCTCTCGAAGCAGGACTATCGTTTAACGCGCACATAATTAACCATCCGTCCCTCTCGCACGCGCTAGTTGGTAAGAAAGGGATATATGCTTTATGTAAGCGATAAAAGCTAGCGCGCTAGGACCGCTGTTCGACTACCGCGAAAGTATTAGTGGTTCCTAAAAGTGACGGGACATTGTCTGTACTCCTTCAACGGAATTGCTGTAAATACCTAGTCCAGTGAAAATAGGAAATCGATTAATCGTCAAGGCTTTGTCACTCTTCAAAACAACAACATGCCTAGTTAGCTAACCTAACCTAATCCTAAAAAGCGGCCAATTGCTAGTCGGACTTTCAGATCAGGAGTTCCTACGTAGAAATAATATTTGTGTTATTTTTTATCATAGGTCGAAAACTACGCGACAGTAAAAATAATGTTTTGTTTAAATAGAGTTCTAACAAATACCCTCATACCATTTGACTGCCCCTTTGGAGAACAAAAATATTTTTAATTTTTTTTCATAATTATATTCATATATTTTTCACTATACATTCCAAACCAAATAACTAAAATAATTTGTTTCGTAGTGGTCAAAAATTTAGTACATTTAGTTTTTCCCAGTCGGCAATATCTAATTAAAAATACATATTATATTGTATTTCAGTTACATTTAAACCTTCGTATGATTAGGCACTATTAGTGAATTTTTATTTTTAGTAATACTTTCTATTTTTGTTTTTATCGGTAAAACTCACATTTAGTAAAATTTACGCACAGGGGGGATTACAGCTTTCAAGGGGTTTCTATCTACAATACCCAAACACATTTTTTATAAAAAGTCTTGTTTTCGCCTTACAGGCATTTATTATTCACGCAAACGGGTTTTGTTTTTATCTTCTTGGTACGTAACCCCAAGAACATGGTTTCTATTAACTACGTGGCCTTGATAGTGTTTACCGTTGAAACTGCGTTACACCTGCACTTACATAAGCATGACTAATAACTTATGCATTGGCCACACCTCCCTGTTTACAAACAATTCTGTAGGTAAATTAAACGTAATACATTGTTTTGCACCTAGTTTTCCTGCTTCAACATGTTTAAGGAAAGGGCACGCGCAAAACATCCTCGATTCTGGTTTTAAATGCTAATAATGTAACAGAAATTTTGTAGAGGCAAAAATTTAAACTCAATAAACTCGTAAGTCCTTATAGATAGCTTTCGCCCGCGATTTCATCCGCGTGGAATCTTAAATCTAAAGCCTCAGCCTAAAGCTCCCTATTGTGAAAAAAGTAATCGGTTCAGAGTTCAGATTACCCTCTCTATACAAAACATTCTCTGCATAACATTTAGTTAAAAAAATACGTTAAAAACCATTTACGAACTCAAGTAATTTTATCACGAAATTTTACAATTGTATATTTAATATACCAAAATCGACAGTACCGTTAGATAATGTCACGGTATGAACAACAGTGCGCAATATGCGCCCATGCCCACGCGCATCTACGTAGGTACAATCATAATGTAACCCATGGAGGCCTGTTGTTATCAACTGCACTATAAGCGAGTAAACAAACGGTCAATTAATTCGTCATTCCCTCGAGTACCACTTCACTATGGTGTGTGCAAATGCAAATAAAGGGGAATCGATATACTTCCAAAGTGCTACAAATAGGTAGGCCACTTCACATTTGATATCTATAGATCTCAAATTTTTATCTTTACAAAGTTTTAAAATAAAGTCGACATCCATTCCTGTCTGTCCTAATCCTTACAGTGTATGTTCGGCCGCCTTCTAATAAACCTCGCAACGGGTTTTCACACGGTTTTGACTCTCATTTAGAGAATTTTTAAAGAAGGTTTTTATGTACATTGCATCCTAATTGTATCCGTGTGACGCCGGGGCGAGTCGCTAGTATTATATAATAGGTAAAGCTTAAATAATATTTAATATGTTATAGTTAGGTCACGTGGGGACAAGCGTCATGTTTTCAGAAATGTAATGTTTTAGTGTTAACATTCTTGAAGCTATACCAAAGTATCCGTCAATTATTAATTACGAAACAAAAATAAAAGCGAAATCCCAGAAACATCCTATTTACATGTGTAGCGTAAATATTTTTGGATGCGTAAGAAAATATATTGACTTGCCAAACGTAAATAAGCAAAAATGCGGAAGTTTATTTTATTCGTAACGGAGCATTGAGCAACAGTTTGACTTTGACAGCCGAGGCTGCCACTTGATGCTCTTGATTTACTATGATGGTCTGATTGAATGCACTTGAGCTGAGTTTTTCAATTAATGCGACATACTACAAAGCGCGTACGGCGCGGCGCAGGAGCACTCCTCAGATATCCATCGTGGCATGGCCTGATTTACCATATGGCTTTTTGGGCTTCAGCTTAGGGCCCCGTGGATTCAAGGGGCCCCCAGCTAAGTCAAGTCAAAGTCAGGAATAAACGATAATGCAAAAAAATCCATAAATTTATTCACCTACTTTGAGTAATTAGGTGGGCCCCTAAGTAGTATTAGCCCAGGGCCCCCAAACTCACGGTCCGGCCCTGCATCGCGGGTGCAAAAATGTTCACCTCGATGATAGGAAAATAAGTCCCATGGGCGATCAAAATTGTAGGTTCTCTTTCAACATTAACATATTTGAATAACCGTATGTTTTAAATATGATATTTATAAAGATCTTTTCTACGCAATCGCTCCTAAATATTTCGTCATTATCGTCGCGAATTAGTTCCTTGTCCTATATCGAGCACTAGGTGCGTTCGTAGGGAATGTTGGACGTCACGCATCACGTCCCGTCTAATAATAGGTCAATATGCTAAACATATAATTTGTTTTAGTTACACATCCGCAAGACTCACGTTCGTATATAATAAGTATCTTTACCCTGGTATTTAGGTCAGCGGTCTCGTTCTACTTATCGTATTTGGTTTCATAAAATTTCACCCATCAGAAGTTGTAACGTTTAAAATATGCCAAAAACTCTAGTCTTAGGGACATAAAATGATGCCAAATCATCTATAAGGTACCTACTTCAATAATATAGCTTAGGTTGCCATTCGATTTTTCTTTTAATGCAAACAATGAGTCAATTTAGTCAGTAAATGAATTTACCTATTCTATGCGACAACATTCGCTACGATATTGTTAATGATTTCCCACACACGATAATCGATTAGGATATACTAATATTTTAATCGATTTTTTCGCCAAGACTTGTGCCATAAAAACAGACGTGCACCGACTTTCATTTGAAAATCTGACATCTGTTTACATGGAATCTACTTGTATAGAAACTTTTATCTAACTAAGTATACTATTTTAGTTCATTGAGTCTCGAACCACACAAGGTCCGCGTAGTAAACTAGTAAACTTGCCATTGACCGGCGTGACTGGCACTCATTGCCAACTAGCATGGAGATGAATAAGGCACGATTCAACCGTCGACGTAACAAAACCGTTGGTCTATATCTCTGTTAAGGACTTGTGGTTTTTAATTTAAATTTAATAGTGCCCTATTTAAGAAAAAATAAATGGAACGCAATAGTTTTGTTTTTGACAGCTGCTATCAGATGGCGCTGCCAACGGACATGAACTTAAAAAAAATAACTTAAAATTACAATGGTTAGACCAGACCAGAGAAAAAAAGAAGAAACAAGCTCAAGTCGCAAAAGGCTCAGGCTCAGCATGTGCTGCAAGGTAAGATATTACACTCACGCGCTGATTTTCAGCCTGCACCCTACACTCGGTGCATACACATCTAGGATCGAAGACACCATAGGTATATGTCACCATTAAAGACGAAACTGCGAGAAAGTGTCATTAGTGTAGAAAACTAAGTCGTATTTTGAATTAGCTAAAGTAAACTAGATTTTGCTGGCGGACATCGAAAGGCTTTACTCTATTACAGTTTAAGTACAGTACTTTTCATCTATAAAAGTAACCCTAATATCACCAGTTATACGATTCTCATGTATACTTTTATGAAATAAGGTTTAAAATACCAAATATTCACATTGCCTGTCAAGATCTGCAAATCTACTACCCGGATAGAGCGAGTTGCACTGCAACCAGCAACTAGCTACGGTGTGGATCGACCACTGTTAGAACCGGGTGGAGAATGATACCAAGACGGACGAACACGGATCGACGTAGAGATAAAACCTCTTAACTTAACATACTCATGCTATTTGTTATGGAAAACTGACGCCAACGAACATACGAGCACCCGATTGGAGGCAATCACCATCGCCCTTGAGAACCAGTGACCCTACGAGAATCGCTAATCCGTTGGCGGCCAAAAGATCCCCTCGTCTTTAGGCTTCCCAATTTCTCACCACCGTACGAAAAGCAATAGAAAGGTGCTACTTTACGCCGGTATTCTGCGAGAGTGTGGTACTACCTTACTCGAGTCGCGCCATTCGTACCTACTACAAACAGCAACTGACGACAGTGTGTCTCTGCCACTAAACTTTTTTCTTTCATTGATTCAGAGTACTATACGGTCAGCGTCAGTAGTAGGTAGTAGGTAGCTGAAAATTTCAGTACTGTCAATAATGTGACAAATTCGAGCAACTCTCATTTCATACGTTACTACGACGAGGTTTCCTAAGTGTTTAACTACTTCTAAGGCTGACTGTACGTACATATCAAGGCAAATCTCTTACTCCATGAGAATTACCAGCGAGTTAGCTACAGCGGTGACCTTGGCATTGACCGTCGTCCGTTCCGCATGCGTCGGCGCAGCGCTCCACCGAAATAACAACATTAACAGCCAATTACAACACCGCATTCCACCCATTGGACACGCGCCGGCCAGTGCAGCTGTACTGGAGTACTGGACACTGTGGCCCTAACCACACTGAAGAATAATTAACCTCTCAAATTAAGAAAGGGATTCCCTGAAGGATAACTTAATTTTGGTGAATCATTTCTGGACTGCAGGACACCTAACATGCAAGAAGAATGAGACGTACATACAGATAAACTTAACTAGGGCTTACTAAAAAACCGGGTAGCCAAAAAACACAAAAAAAATCCATTCAGAGCTCACTCCTATACCTAATCTTAAAATTTATAAAAGCAATCACAATTGTAGGTACTATTATACAACCTACTCATGTTATTCAAGAGAAATACTTCGAAATATCCTAAAAGACATTACATATTTTCAAAAAGCAGAACCTTTGACCTTAGCAAATGACTGATAGACATTTACACGTATACATAAAAATTATACATTGTGAAGGTAGTAGTGTAATTTATTTAAAAACGTAGAACATTTTGGAAACATCCTGTTATGACTGAAATATTTGAATGGAGATTTTACTGTGAGATCTTTTCACAATACAACCATGTTTTACTGACTATTAGTGAGAAAGATTGAAATGGAAATGAGTCACAATTCAAACGGTTCTACTGTATTAACATTGAAATATACATATTTGTATTTTAAAAGTTTAAAATATTTCCCTGACAAACTTATAAAAATTACGACAGATAGCAAGACAGCACCAAATATGTTTTACTTCTGTGTATTAATACGCTTAGTTGGTATGAAATCCAATCTTGGCATTATGATTATATTAATTTGATATCTGTTTGCTGAGATATGATGGTATCAAAACCGATAGCTGGCACGGCGCCCGCGTCTTGCACGTAACGTTTGTTTGTTTGTTGAATGACTTCATTGTTTGCACGCCATGGCACGTGGATCCGATCATGTAGGCACTAGGCACCTAATACTTAGGAACGTAACAACAAAAAATAATATTAGGATTGAATAAGCGCTAATGCCCAAGATAATCTTCGTTGCCTTCCAGAGTGCAGTTTTGAAGAGATTTCCAAATCGCAAAATACCCAGAGGTGCAATTTTTGAATCTTAGGTACCAGGTGACTAAAGCTCATCAAAATGGCAGAATCTATATGAAAAACGGTGAGCTTTAGTCACCCAGTGAGATTCAAAAATCGCACTCCAGGAATGTAATCCATAAAATGTCCAGAATCGTAAGATCGTAACATTCAAATAATGAAACTAATCTTATACTTACGCATGTTTCGGTGTCCATATTCGAACCGAATTGGAAAGTAACAAATGTACCTACCAGCTTCCTTTACGTTATTCTTCATTTCAGAAAATACCTGGTTGAAAGAATAATTCCCGGAGCTCGCAGCCGCAGCCCTGCATCTCAATTTGTCGATAGGTAGCCGCGGCCGAGCCCTTAATTTATGAGGCTACAATGCTTCTATTTTTGGACGAGGTTTTGTGTAAAGGTCCCCTTTGGCCCGGCTCGCCTTATTGCTTAATACTGCTACAAAACTGAAAATATCAAGGTATATTTGAATGTAACTAAAGCCTTATGTAGTGAATGAAGACAACCTAAAAGTTTGTATTAAAAATGTTATGTATTTTCTTAACCAGCAGAGGGGTTACCACTCGCGTAACATGATTTGGGACATTGTAAACATGCAAAATTGGTCAAACAACCTCGTGCACATTTCCATACCACCACACATTATATGTATGTATTCCCAAAACAAAGACGTGACGCGACAGAAAAAAGATTTTCATTTTGGTTGCATCTTTTAAACGACCTCGGAAATCTGTATTCTTGATATTTGCTGTTTAGCGGCAAATATCCGTAATATACATAAAATCAAAAATCCTATTTTCCTAACCAGGCATGCAGTTTCACCAGTTAAACCACCATCTACATATAACTTTAAAAGGCTTATAGTACCTATGTGTAAATGTAAAGGTTTTTAATTTATTAAGGTTTCCGTTACAACAATATTTTGTAATACTTACAATATTTTTTGTTGACCAAAACAAAGTCAAAGTATACAAGTCAAAGATTAATAAACTATTGTTAGTTACAACCGCTTCATCGTTAATGAACAGTATTTTTTTTTGCTACAGTGAGTTACATAACACTATAATTTTAATAGTTTTTAATTTACATTAAAGTAAAATCAGCATCTCCATGAACTCGCCAATACTATAAATATTGAAAACATAACCCTCCCTTCTGGCGGCCGTCGAGTAAAAAGCGACCTTGTCCCTTGATGAACACGGACGTGCATGTACGAGTACGATCGTAAGTTAGGGTGCCTACGTCGTCGACTGAGCCAAGGACAGAATGGTAATTAACGGAAAAATGCGACTGCGTAAAACGTTTATTACTTGCTAGATCACGGAAAGCGGAAACCACCGTACAAAGGTACAATGGCGAACAAAGCAGGCTTATTTCAGGCACAATTTTTTTAAATCACCAATAGGACATCTTAAGACAGCTTACAATATCGCGACATAGATTATACCTAAAGTAATGGTGTTCACATGATATTATTGATATTACCTATTTGAGGGTGAACGACCTTAGCTTATTATCGAGAGGATAATTCCCATTAAAACTGATTTGCGGTCATGTTATGAAAATTGAACCACTTTTGCCCTCCTTGACCATGTCTTTTCAATTCATTTGAAGTTATCTGGGGGCACGGCAGTGCCCCCGCCAAGTCGAGCAAAAAAAGCGGCACGGCGGTACCATCCTTTTCTCGAAGCAGTTCAGGCCATTTTCGACCTCCTATAACTTCGTTGTTGATTAAACTAGAACCCTATATTTTCAGAAACTTAGCAGGTATTGCATAAACACGGTATATTTCAAATTTCATTCAATTTGAACCAGTAGTTTAAGAATTATAACTAGTCAAAGTTTCTTAATTTGTCACTCGCTGACTGACTGACTGACTGACTGACTGACTGACCGTCAAAACTTTCAGGCACTTCTACTAGACATAGAAGTTTCAAACAAAAACAATCTAAACAATCTTATTTACTATAACATGAACTGCTTGTGAGTTACATTGTGTTTTCATGCGATGGCCAAGTCAATCTAAGTATTTTATTTAAACATAAAAGATTTTTAATATTAATGTGGTCACTACAAGATGTTGTTAGATTAGCTAATTACGTAATAACTTAAGACAGAAGGTCCCTTAATTAGGGACTGAATAAGCCAACCGACTTGGTATAACATGGATCTCACAACTTTTTACGGTAGAGACCTTAGTTGCGAGACTTGTTTTTTTTTACAAGTTTTGTTTTTAATGGCTACAAACATACGCGTAAAGAATCCCAGTAACTGAAAAACTTAGTACATTACTTTCTTACTTGCACACGCAAGACCTACCTACTTAGTATATCTGAGTATACATAATATGCTCTAACTAGATACGGCTAGATCATACTACATGGAATAAGCTTGGAATTGGTAACGATTAACAAAAAAATGGCTAAAACAAAACAAATCATTACCTAGTATAAAAACAAGGAAAATCAGAGTTTTCCAAACTCATGTCGAATAGTTTACTAAGTAGTTCCAAGGAATTATCTATCAGATTATGTCAATGTGACCTAAACTCATAAGCATAAGACACGATAGTACTTGATAACACTATCAGACGTCTCGCACATCGTGATCGATAAAGATATCAGAATATAAATATACCTAACGAAGTTCCCAGTACCGCATCATGCGAGCACGACACAGCTAAGTATAACCTTGGACCTAGACTGCGTAGATTGGCAGTTCAAACAACAAACAATAGTAAATAAACTAAACTGTAACGAAGTGTTGGGGACATCCCTAGTGACAGCTGCTGTCACCGAGTTGCTCTCGCACACAGATTAGAGAGATATCTCTCGCATTCAGCGGGGCCATTCTCGTGTCATTAGACATGAAGTCACACTCGAAATATGACAAAAAGAGCTGTTAGATTCCTACAAAATCTGTAATTTTTTGACACATCTCGAATATGAGACGAATTGAGGGCCCATAACCGGGTCTTATGTAATGAAACCAATTAATAAAGAGATTAACAGTCTTTACACATCGATAAGCAATCAATATGATTATATTCTTATACTCTTTGCTTACCCACATGTGGTAAAAAACCGTTTTCGCTTCATCGCTAATTTAGAAAGAATGAATACTCGTAAATAATGAAAATAATTTCATATCATATCAGTCGGAACATGCCCACTGGTGGACATAGGCTTTCTCCGAGCATCTCCACGACAATCAGTCTTGTACTGCTCGCGTCCATCTATGTGTCGCGATCGCCACCAGAGGTGCAATTTTTGAATCTCACCAGGTCCCCAATTCTCGGTTCATGCGAGATGCATCTCACGTTCGAGATACGTCAAAAAGTTACAGATTTCCAAGGGATTTGACAGTTGTTCTCGTACGAGATGAATCTCGCATTAAACCGAGAATTGCCCCGCAGGTGACTAAACCTCACCAAAATGACTGAATCTCTATGAAAAACAGCCATTTTGATGAGCTTCAGTCACCCGGTAGGGTTCAAAACTTGCACCTCAGATCGTCGGACCATCTTATGGGAGACTACAATGTTTATGTATGTGTACGTATGCATCTCCTTTGAGTATAATGTATTGCTGCTAAAATAAAACCGTAACTCGGTACCTACGTAGGTGGAGCAATAAAAAAGTCGTGGGCGTAAAATATCACGGCCTTAACATAAAAAAAAATACCCCAAGGAAATCAATGATAAATTAATTCGTTTCAATCATACCAAACCAGACCAACGTTTGTCAAACCCTCAATGGGATGTTTTCACAGATTTTTTACCCGCGTCCTCGGTATTCTAAACTTCTGTGGTCATGTAAGGGCCTTTTAGCAACGGGGATCTTAACCTTAAATGCTTATTTGTCTTCATTTGACTTATCTAAAATAGGTATATACTTGTAGGTAAATCGACCAATATGTAGAGCAATGAGAACAGCATATTTTTATATCCTTCCTTTTTGTTATAATTATCTACTGACAAAGTTATATTAAAGTAACAGGTTATTACTTTTCTACAGTAGCAGTCAGGTATAATGCTAGTTTTATTGCTCTACATTGGCTATGTCAATTGATTTATATTTTAACAGAAATAAACAAACACAGCTATATGCATGACATATTCCTGTCTCAAAATCTGTGGCGGGCAACAACAAATACTCTATTGATTCAGACAAGTAAACAAAAATACGTAATACACACAAGGAAATTTTATACAGGATTCAAAAGGCGGCCTTATCGCTAAGCAGCGATCTCTTCCAGACAACCTTTGGAAAGACCTGATGAAAAGTAGCTAGAGGACAGCGGACTTTCCGTACCAAAATTTAAATAAATGCCGTAGCCTTGGTCACCCATAAATCTTAAAGTTCATAATATACTTATTGTTAGTCATAATAATTGTTAGTCATAACTGAAACTGTCAACTTATCAGGACTTTTCAAAAGATCATAGTGCCCAATAAGTTAGGTAAATTTTATAACAGCATCATGACTAACTTGTTTATGGAAGTCAATATAGACCCAAATAAATGTCATGCCTAAACCCATCCTAAACCGAAATCCATCAAAGTTGCGCCCCTGTGCGAGCAACTGCCGCCGCGCGCCCGACAAATGGGCGTCAGCTCATAATAATGATCGAGCGACCTCGGCGTGCGTTGCGTTGACCCAATTTTGCATAACATTGCCTTGTTACTTGCTTATGTCCCTTCGAGTCGCCCTTTAAAAGCTGTGAAGTAGTATTTTAGACCACTTTTTGACCTAGCGGTTGCCCTAATATGAGAGGACAAGTTTAGTTTATATGAGTTTATCTCTATGCGTCCCTTTCTTATGACACTAGTTTGGCTGAGACACAAGAAGGAATAAATTGGATTAAACCGGGGCTGGTCACGTTAGGACAACAGAGGTACCCTGACGAAGCTTCTGGTTGTTAATTCAAATCTCGCTATGATAGACCTTTGCGTAGTGATATAAATGTTTGTACCAGAGTCATGGATAAATTACAATATTTAAATATGTATTTAAATATGGTTGCGGGAACCCGCTAGATGCGAGCAGCGCAGGACCTGGCGTTGTGGCGATCTTTGTGGGAGGCCTATGTCCGGCAGTGGACGTCTACTACACGCTAAGTCGTGGCGTTACTTATTTTATAGGACAGTTATAGAATAAGTTATTGCATTGCTTATATTGATTTACCTACGTTACGAATTTCCAAAATTTTGATTACGAGTATAATAAATAATGTAGATAAATAGGATTCTTCATGAAACCGAATTGCCAAGCCACAACCCAATTCACGACCCAACCCTTGTGGATAGGCAGGTCAAACTAAGGTACCGCGGCTTACAACAAATATATTGTGATGGTATTTGGTGAGTACAAGTGCCTATAGAGTATGATGGTATGCAACCCTCTGCGCTCAAGTCCGACTCACACTTAGCCGGTTTTTTACAGATATGAGTGCAGTACATTGTGCCTGTTTGCAGCAGCGCCGGCGCACGTAGCCCCGCTATATTTACCGCGTGAGGTAACTAACCGCTCGCAACCTCCAATCCTTCCGATATTTGGCTCATTATCCTAAGGCAGTCAACTATAAAGCCACGAGAGTTGAGGTAAACGATTACACACAACTATGCAGGTATACAGTCAACCAATCTGAATCCTGGGCAGTGGCGTAACAATAGGGTGGCAGGGCTGGCAAAATGCCACGGGCCCCGGCCCAAGAGGCCGCGAGATCAAAAATATTTTTTTACATTGTACCTGGGGACAACGTGACGATTTTTACTGATAGGGCCCCATCAAAAGAATTTGCCACGGGCCCCAGATGGTAAAGTTACGCCATTGCCTGGACAGCTGACCTATAGGTAACCTTGTCGCAGAGTTATCGCTATTATTAATATTATATTTTTGTACTATAAAAATCATAAAGGCATTAGTCGTAAAAAGTTCTAAAATGGCCCAAAATTCAGTTTGTTTAACTGTAGGTATACCTGCTTTAGTAGCACGCTAGACGCACATAAACGCACCAGTCCTTCTCGCACACACTTATTGGTTAGAAAGGGATATATGCTTTATGTCAGCGATAAACGCTAGCATGCTAGGGCCCCTGGCGCAGCCCACCCAGACCGCAAACCACGTCCATGACTCACATGCAAAGCAACATGTGAACGAACGGCTAAACACTTGCGCTAATATTTGAGTTGCTCGCGGCTGCGGCCTTGTGGATGCTTGTGATCCAAGTTTCAACGGAATGCAACATCCACGGGTAACGTAAATGGAGATACCTACAAAACTCTACGAAGCTTTTTCGCGAGCTAAAATATCGGCATACCCCTGCACTGGGGCCGGCGCAATTAAGTTGCTACGCGTGCGAATGAACACGCACGATACAACAGACAGGCATACAGTAGGACGCTTCATTTACATAAACGCCATTTTTGTTCGAAGTAATACTTCTGTACTTATACAAATACTTCTACTATTATTTATTCTGTGGTTACCGTAAACGCTCCTTTTCTAGTGGCACCCAAAGTAAAAATTATTGGCACCTAGTTTTTCTTATCACCACTAAATAAATTTTAACGTGCCATCATTGAAGAAGTGCCGACAATAGTGTTTGTTTACCCTATTTCGACAATGGGGTTTTTCACTCTACGCTCCGCGACCGCACTAATTCCCAATCCATAGCTAGAACAAACACGGAGTACAAGCGGAGTACTATGAAATGTATGGATTCGACCGTCGCACCAGAATTATCGTCATTTCTTTTCTTTAGAATAAAACCATAAAACACAATGCGACGGTAACTTAGCAAGGTTAAGTGAAACAACAAATGAACCACTTGTAATGGTAATTAGCTTCAGGGTTTATTTATTTCAATAGTGACTTTGTAACTATTACATAAAATATTAAATTGCTATATTGTTATTTAAACTTAGTGGCAAAATTACAATCGATATGCTTGCACTTCACGTCCTCGCCGACGTATTCGCCGAACATTCATGTGCACGAAAGGAATGCACTATAACTATAGATTTCAGACAAAACAAGGAGTGAAGTGCTACGTAAAATTAATAAAAAAAAACAACGTTGAAAAATAGAATGTTGAACTTTGCAGTCTTTGTCTTGTAAAATAGCAGGTAACATGATTTTATCTACAATAAATTAAGAATGGAATGTTGTTTTACTTAGCAATAGTTAATATAAATAAAAAAATATAATTTGTGAAAGTTTAAAACAAAATAAGTCAACAAAATTAACTAGGGACAGACAGTTCAAACATGAACATCATTTGTAAGGAATCGGAGTGCAGCGAGCGGCGACATAACATGTTGCTGCGACACGATGCTGCAAGAAATTTGAACACATTATGCAGCTCTTAGCAGATTTTAATAAAGTTTACACTGCATTTTACCATGGCACCACGTTTTTTAAGGGATACGATTGGTCACACCGTTCATGGGAACTAGCGACCACAAGAAAATCGCTGATCCGTTACTGCCTTAAGGCTAAGGCTTGAAATCCCGGGATTTTTAGTACGCAAAATACCGGGGCCCAGGGATTTCAAGCCCTCCCGGCCCGAGGTACATAACATATACTTCTACACACTCGAAGTGGTCAAAAAGATCAACACTCGACTGTATTGTCTAGGGAATAAAGGCTCATTTACAAGAAGTGAGTTTTCGCATGCATGTTGCAATACATTGCAGACTACTGATGTGTGATGTGATTGATCGGTCGATTGAACTCGCATAGTAGTGTAAGATCCCACCGTAAAACTCTGCACCTATCTGCATTTTGATCGAAACGTCTTTTGTATATTTATTTATACATTTATATAATTTAGGAAAGCAAACCAGCAAGTAGATCACCTGGTATAAGTGATCACCACTGCCCCATAGACACCCGCAACAGCTAGGAGGATTTTTTTTTTTTAGTTAATTGCGGCAAGATTTTGCTAGGCAACCTTCCGGCGATGACCCCATGCGTAACCTTTAATTTAAATCACATTGCGATCAAAAACCAGAATAAGTGCAGAATTTTGCGGTGGGCTCCGACTTTACGAAAACTTGCTCCATATGAATGGCCCTTAAAACACTGAGGCGAACTTTTTGACCTGTTCGAGTATTAAGCAACTTCTGCTCTTGACTACTCTCATCTTTTGGCCGGTTTTTATATTCAACAACGGATCGTTTTACTTGCCAAAATTTAAATAATGACACATTCTTATAAAACTACCGTGAAATTCAAACATGAAATGAACGGATCACTTACGTACCTATTTAAAGCTGATTTATTGCTCGACATGTTCCGGACCAGTCCGAGGTCCTTACTCATTCATGAGGACTGTGGGGTGGAGTTTCGAGCGGTCGACACTCACCGGCCGCCAATAAATGTCGGCTAAAATATATGCTCCTGTATTTGATTGGCCCGCGGCTGGAGAATGTGCACTTAAAAGTCAAAAATCAACCCGCTAGTCCGAAACAGGTCGAGAAATAACTTGACTTTATACATATAGGTGATCGATCCGTTTATTTTAAAATTGACACATTGCTATGAGAAATCTCTCATTTAACGAGTGGTAGGTAAAATGATTCCTTATTAGAATATAGGAACGCGGTATTAGTGAACTGTGTGTTAGTCCCCAATGAACAGAATCGTCGGCACAGTCTTAATTTTCGCTCTATGTTAAAAACAACATCCAAGCGATTTTCATATGATAAAAGGAACGGTAACGTACGGTACGGTTTGTTTTAAGTGGAATATGCTTTCACAACATGTTTTGCTCGTGAAATTAGCGCCTGCCGACCCGGTTTTACAAATAACGTCGACGAAAAACAGTTTTCCGAAAATACACTTTTGCATAGCAGAGCATAATTTTCATTTTACTGTTTCTTTTCCTGATTTTGTAACAAAAACTTTGTTTGAAACAGAACACCGTTACCGTTTCGATCTGCATCATATTTGAGATTCCCTTATTTATACAAATAAATGCATTAATGATATGTCTAGTTAGGTACCGTGTTAACTTAAAGCATTATTGAGATCTACTTCACATTAATATAAATAATAATCTCAGAAGTCACGTACTTATAAAATAGATGTATAAATTAATTAGATCTAATTATAATAATCTCTTTTGTAAATTCACTTAACCTTAAATTAGGACGTTTACTACGGAAATAGACCGAGGAGATATTTCCTAATCGTCTACCGCTTCCGCACTGCTCGGAATAAAGTATTGAAGTATAAAAAGCCTTTGTTGCCATTTAAAGTAATATATGGTAGTTGTTTTTTTTTCGGAGACCGAATTGACATGTGTCTAATTATGGAAACTGTCAAATAATGTACAGTATGAAATACCAATTAATCTCTGAATTAAAAAACTAAATTATCAAAATATATACTTTGGTCAAATAAAGCCTCTGGTTGTTTGACTTTTTCGTAGATAAGGTGACACTACTGAATCCTACACATCATCACAAAATAAATGTCTTTTCAAAATGCCTCTACCCTGAATCGAGTGCGGTTATGATCGGCACTGATAATAACGATCAATCGTTTCTGTTTCCCGATAATTCCGCCGCAGCTTCTTACCCTTTACATTCCCGGCTGAAAACAACATTGGGATATTGCAATACATATGTATTTTCAGACTAATTACATATCCCACTGTTTCTTTAAGCCGAATATAAATTATGAGTTTCCCTGAACAATGTACTATAGCCACCATTACTTATCCAACTACCATTAAACATGTTTAACACTCCCATAGCTCGCACACGCGTCTTTAAAATTAGTAACATTAAAAATGGAGAAGTAATCGTCATGTATAAATCTAACAACATTCTCTATAGGACAAAGATATGTATTATACATTTTCAAATCATCTATGGGGTCTACGACCTTCATAACGATATTTTGCTTCGCTCTACAGAAGCTCAGTTTATTGGTCACATCCTCGCCATTATAAACCACCCGGAAATAGAAGTCTTGCGCTACAGCTTTTCTTTTGGTAAATTTGAATTCATCGCGCAAATCTTTCTTCCGATAAACTTCGAATATCATTCTAGATGCGTAGTGCACGTTGTAATGTTGATAATTAGTTAGACCGAGCGCTAGAATCAGCGGCTGCAGCGTTTTGTCGTGCCCCGAGTACAGAACAAACTTAGGTTTGTTCTCAGAGATCATGCGTATCATATTTTGCACAATATTGTGCATCAATCCATACGCTAACAGCAATCCTCGCTTTCTATTGTGTATATTTTTAATCTCTTGCCGGTAACTCCATTCTAGATATGCAAATAGTGATGTGATATGTTCTTTCTTTATACAGAATTCCTCCGTGATTTCAGGGGTGGGTTCTTTGTACTCTTCGTCAAAGTCCGTATCCATTCGGGCATCGTTCGGGAAGTTAAAATCTGCATCTAAATTCTTCTTTACAATGACTACGTCGTCGTAAGCATCAGCATTGTCCATGTACCGTTGCTGGTAGTACAGAAGCTTCTCTCGTTCCATTTGCGCGTCAAAATCCAACGGAACCTTCTGCTTCTCTTTGGTGTCATAATACTTGCCAATGATATCTCTCGCCTTCCTCCCTATCTCGTTGTTAAAGTCTAGCTGGTTGTTGATGTAATCTAATTCCATGTTGAGAGTGTCGATATCTATATCCAGTAAATTCCTTCGAGGCACGGTGTCAGAGCGGTACTTTTTGTGTTTTCTGATCGAGAGTTTCGGTTTCTCTGGCCTCTTGGTGCAGGGGAGCGGCGCGTCGTGGCACATGTGCGCGAGGACGGCGTCGCGCACAACTTCCGCGTCGGGCCGCTCTTGGGACTCCAACAGCACCTTGGACAGTTTGCTGATCAGCTCCTTCAGGGCCGGATGGTTATCGAGACGATGCTTCGCTTGGATGCTGATTTTTCTGGAAAGACGATATGTTAATAATAAAGCTGAATAGAGGAGCGTCGTCGGGTAAGAAGTTTTCTGCCGCTCCTCCAAAAACATGCGTAGATGCGATGCGTAAGCGCGGGCCTATCTGTGCATCTATAGGCGACTGTGTAGCGACTAATCAGGACACGTAGCAACGTATTTCAAAAGCTGACAAGCGTTATAGTTCTGATAGCGTCTGCAGTGGCAGTTACTTGTTGAGCGCGTGTGTGGCGGGGCAGGCGCAGTCGCGGAAGCAGAAGGCGACGCTGTGGCTCTCGCGCGCGCGCGCCAGCCGCGCCGCCGCCGCGCCGCCCGCCGCGCCCCACGCCGCGCCGGCCAGGGACTGGAACGTGCGCCGGTAGCGCGTGCTGTACAACAGGATTTCCCCTGGAAAGTTGACGTGCACGTTACAATTTTATGCCGTCTGTTATCTTAAAAAGTTAACGCGAACCAGGGTACGGATGTCTGTGTCTGGAACACGGGTATTCTTATTATACTAGCTTGAATTATCCCCCTGCTGAGCAGAAACCACCCTCCCCTTCTTCCACGTGTCCCTGTCTTGAGCCAGTGGACTCGAGGCGTTTACGCCTGCATAGCAGGAGAACCTGCCATGCAGCCATATAAAAGTTACCTACGTGGATGCGCAACAATGACAACTTTTGGGTTTTTACGTGGCGTTCAAAAGGTCAAGATCCTCTTTCATTTAATGCAAAAATGTATTTGGCTTTTCTTTTGACAAACTTTAGCTTAGCTTAGAATCTGAAGATGACAAACTAACCTGTGTCTCGTTTTGCTGTTGTATCCGTACTGTCCTGTTTGTCCAGCCCCAGCTTCTCCCCATACGCTTCTTTCAAAATGTTACCTGTTAAAAAAATTGAACTTTTACTAACTATTTGGCCTTGTACTAACATAGAAATGAAGTGATGCAGCTTCTTAAGGCATGTTTTGATTAAAAGTACGTTTACGTATTTTGTTTTTATATATGTATACATTGTGTGTATGTATGTATGGACTATTTTTATAACATGTTGCACTACGCACAATTATTTCTGCATTGCCTAAGGTTAACTAGTACATGCGTTAAAACATTGAGTCTGCCTTTTGTACATGGCATAGTTTATTTCGTGCAATAAAGGCTAATAGATAAAAGAGAAGATTTAAAAGTGCACTAAGGAAATTTTCGCCTCGTGATTGCGTACGGAGACATGGACATTAATTAAAATATGGCCAAATCGTCACATAAAAAAAATGATTTATTTACCTAGCTAATTCGACAATATTTAGTTATTTCGCCCGTAAATGTATTCTAAAGTGCACTGGTTTCTAAAAATAGCCGTGAACTATGGTCTAAAAACATATTGTTATTATTTAAAAAAATCCTTTTGAGGTACTGAATCCTAATAAGACCAACCAGACAAGAAATAAATAGTTTGGACAATTAGAAAACTGGTTGCCAATACAACGTGCAAAAACATTGGTAGACATATTAACGCGTGTTTACAATCGCCGTTCTCGATTTTTTAAACCTTTTCACCACCAACAATGCATACAAAAGTTGCCGCCCAAACACCATTATCTCAGACGCGAACTTGAAGTTTAAACACATCCACATAGGTCGCTATTGCACGATGTCATCGATGTGTCGGTGGCGTGATGGGCACGACAGGTCGCGACACTTTTATGCGTCCTTGGCCTTCAAAGGTTTAAGGTGAAATTAGTTGAATCGCGAGCGGCTGTACTGACCGACGGTGAGCATCTGCAGGAGGCCGCGCGGCGTGAGCTGCCCTAGCGCGCAGCGGGTCCCGGCGCCGCGCGGCGGCAGCGCCGGGAAGTTGTGGAACGGGCCCGGCGCCGCCACCCACCACGCGCGGCCCAGCGAGCTCGCGTTGCCCACGTACTCCTCGTACCTGCGCCCGCACACCTCGTACAACCTACAGGCTAAACGGGCCACACCGGATGCGTACCGCAGCTCTACGAAGCGAGCTGGAACCTTGCTTGCATACGCATCCGGTGCGACCCGGCCTTAAACGGCGAAGCTATGGCACGCGTGAAGTTCTAGACTCCATATATAAGCACCGAATTTCTTTATTTCTTTCTATATAGCCTGACGCGCCTGCAGGCCAAGTGTAGAGTTCAGACCAGACTTAAAATAAGCACTACACGGAGCGTGCGACCGGAGACTAACGCACCTGATAAGATTGTACTTAGCGTTATTCCATACTCCGCATTTTGGAAGCTTTGGTTAACAAAAAGTAGATGATTTAGAGTTCTGACAACCCTAGCCTAACTATGAACATACTTCATATAAACCCCCCAAGCCCCCGGTTTTCTGTAAAGCGATGCTTTCAATGGCCCAGTGCCTTCCTCGGTCCTTGCGCCCAAGGTTGTAGCCTGAATCATACCTATTTTAAATTAAACTTAAGGAAGTTCAATAGAAATAAGTTTTGCACATGCATTTGATTTTTGTTTAACTCATGACGGCAAATTTCTTGCCACTATCCACTATACCAGTGTCTTAACCTGTGGTCCGCGAACATATGTATGGGGGTCCGCAGTCTTATCTATGGACCATTTAACAATCATAAATAAATGCCACCAAAAGTCTTGTAATCGCTACGCACGAATAGTTTTTTGTAATTTGTGGAACTAAAATAGTTCTTGATTCCCTTAGGGGTCCGTGGACAAAAAAGGTTAAGAAACGCTGCACTATACTTTTGTGGATAGTGGCAAGATCTTTGCTATACATGACTATAGGGTTATGTCAGCTACACTCAACCTGCGGCCCACCAATAATTTTTGCTTACGGCCTTCGACACCATGACTGAAGCCTGTTTGTGGCCCCTATAAAAAAAAATTGAATATGGCTGGGTTAAGTGTTTGTACATTTTGAGCAGCGGCGAGACAGGCGGCGTGTCGCAGGGCAGCCGGTCGCCGGCGTGCAGGTGTGTGAGCGGGCCGCGGTCGCCGTGCCGCGTGGCCGCCAGCACGCCCTGCAGCAGCCACGCGTCGCCGTCCACCGCACCTGCCGCAGACCAGCACTTTTACCACAGAATAAACAATAGTACCAACGTACAGAAACTTCTCTTTTCGACCACCATTAAACGAATTCCAACTTAATGATTAGTCACAAAAAGTTTGTACTACTTCATAAACATTCGCCAGGCAGCATGTGTCAAAAGGAAGGCGCAGCCCGCGCCCGCCTTCCACCCGCAATGCCCTGGGGCACCGCTAGGATTGGGCTGCTTACTAAAATACTATCAACGCGCGACACAGAGTGAGCGGGCGCGCGCGCGGCAAGCCGGCAACCTACTGCGATTAACCTAGGCCATAGGTCATGCGGCGAGCGCACCTACATTGCGGAGTGGAACCCCCCTGCTTTTACACCACGCCCGTAGCATTCGCATCCAGTTAAAGACACACATAGTGCCTATTAAGGACACAACTAAATGGTGTCATTTATGGAAAGGGAGACATACAACATATAATTTATATAGATCCATATTTTGGTGTCAAATTGTGTCACCAGCAATAGTTATATAGTTAAGTTACAAATATTTGTAAGTTTGTTTTTGTAAATGGTGGTGGTACTTTATGTATGAGACACAATAAAGATATTTTCTTTCTTTCTTTCTTTCTTTTTGAGCATAGACATTTGCATAGTTCCTTCTTTAATGGTTTGTTAACTACACAGTCAATTGCTGTGGGATAATGTGTGTAACAGCAAACTGGTTACAAACAGCAGCAGCTTACTTGTTGGTAGTGATTACAGTAGTGACCTTCAATGAGACATACCTTCAGCACCTCTCACAATGCTGTCCGGTGGATTGCAAGCCTTCAGATAAATTCTCCGGTATTTAATATCGCTTTTGGATATGTATTCATTCTGCACAATCTTTTTAATTGCTGTTGTGTCGTCTCCAACTGATATGTACTTATACATTACTGAAACATACATTACAAGTGTTAAATAAATATGGATGATGATTTGTCAGTGCTCAAAAACTAGCAAAGCAAAAACTTGTATTATTAGTTATTTTATATCAATAGAGCGAGACACATAGCAAATAACCCTCACTTCTGGTGGCAATGGGGTAAAACACCCAAGATACTCATGGTGTGAAAGTTGGTTTTGTGTGTTGTGGTTTTCAAATCAATATATTAAGTGCCTCCTATCCCTAGGCCTGTCTGTATGCCTCATCTTATTTGAACGAAATGAGATACAGACTGTTAATTCAACTTTGGCAGTGAAAATTAATGAGGAGGTAATTTATTTATTTTATCTATGTGTATGTTGTATGTTTGCACTAAATTTTGCATGCAAAGTAAAGAATAGACAAACATAAAATATTAAAATAGTTTAGAGTAGAAAATCATGAAACTTTGTAATTTTTATAATTGCTCCATAATAAGGAACCCTCAATACGTAGGTCCTGGTGATACTTGGACAATTATTAACTTTAATAATTACTTAATATCAAGCGAGTACTCACCCGTAATCAAAAAGCAAATCCATATACTCATACCGACGTAACAATAAAACGCTCTGTGATGAAACGAGAACCGCATCATCTCCGCAATCATTTTGCTCTTATTTAGAATTGTTAAGGACATTTTTACAATTTTTAATTATTTACTACATGTTGATAAGAAAAAATATATTCCAAGTATTTATTGTATCGATCATTTCTCAATTTACTTCAGTACATAGTCGCTAAGTCTATATTTATTAATTATTTAAACGCATATTCACAAACACAAGTTAGTATTCAGTCAGCATAAACACAAAAAACAAAGACCATCTTTATTTTGCTGATAAAATCCGCGAAACAGGCAGGGGGTGTTTTCTTTTTTTTATCACAGATAAAAAAAATACGTCAAATCGTCAACAATCTTTTGATTACCAGTATTTTTAACCACCGTACAATAGCGTTTTTTTAGGTAACTCGAATAAACTATTCGTCACTGCTAGGCGAGTTGAGACTTGTTTGTTTTTTCTTGATCTTATTTCGCTCGCTCGCTATCGCTAATTTTAATTTTAATTTGTCGAATAACAAGAAGCAGCAACATTTTCAGAGTATTTTTCATTTGTTTGTGACGTGTAGACTCCGATAGAAAGGAATTAGTTAAATTTGTGGTCGAACGAAAATTAGGGAACTTAAATTTTAAATCAAGTTTTCCTAAAGAGAGATTAATAAGGGTAAGAAATTCAATCAATTGTTTTGGCGCCAAAGCAAATTATTATACGAAGATTATCAATATTTTATCTATTTATTTGTAGTTACAATGCCGCCAAAGGAGGATCAAGGGACCATTATTATCCTTGATGTGGGAAGAAATGTAGCTTCTCCCGACGAAAAAAGCGAGAACAGCTTCTTTTTAAAGGCAAGAGAATGCACGGCACGCATATTAGAGCGCAAAATTATGGCCCAGGCAAAGAACATTGTAGGTGTTATATTATTAGGATCAAAGAAAACAAATAACAGTATGGCAGACCAATGTATAGGAGCATTCAGGCACATTGAAGTGCTTTCTCAACTCCAAACCCCAACCTGGCAAATGATTAGAGATTTACCTGAGGAGGTAAGGTCTTAGTATGCATAACCTTTTAATTTCTATTTGATATTGTGACACGAGAATAGATAATGTTGGATTGTTTCAGCCCACTAAGCGCAAGGGTGATTGGTTTGACGCTTTGATTGTGGCCGCTGATCAGTTTAAAGAAGAAATGGAGAGAGTTAACATCTTGAACAAGAAGATTATACTTATGACAAACTTCCAGTCCCCAACCCACATCAATGAGGATCAAGTTGAATTGGTGAGCTATTGAATTAATTATTATTGTATTGTTAATATTAAAGTCAGAATGTTTGTTTGGCTTCTATGCATTTCTTATAACATTCTTTTGACTAAAATGAACCAGGTAAGTTGTTGAGCATGTAGGCTAGGCAGCAAGTTTCTGCCAAAAAACACATTTCAACCCATACAGGGCACTGCTTATTCCTACTAGTACTACCAGAAAAAATACTGGCAATTTTCTTCCCATTGCTACCACCTATTTTATTAGTCTTACTGCTGGTAAAAATACAATAAAAAAATTTCTCACTATTTCTACAAGCTTTTGATTACAACTACTACTAGTAGGAATGGAGAAAAAAAATAGTATTAATGTTAGTAAACCAGTATTCCAGCTGGTGACAATTCATGGTAGTAATAGTGGAAATAAGCCTTATGTATGTGGTATTGTCATCAGACCTACATACACATACCAAATTTGGAAGAAATCAGACCACTGGCGAGTCAAAATATTCCACCAAGTTTTTGCCTAGCTACTTTTGAACCTTATCCCCTTGTAATACAATGAAAAAGTGGTAAAGTCATTGGTTGACTATACACATGAAGTCAAATAAAAGCTTGTAAAAAATAATCTGTGAATACTTCTACAGGTTCTAAAAGGATTCCAAGAAGAAAACTTTGAAGTAGATGTCATTGGCCTTGACATTTATGATGAATGTCACAAAGGAGATGATATTGACTTAGCCCGACATTTTGTGCAAATTACAAAAGGTGCCTCAGCCACATTCGACTATGCTATGCAATACCTACTGTTCCATAAAAAGAAGGCAACAAACGCCATGCCATGGAATGTTGAATTAAGCATTGGTCCCAATGTTAAAATTCCTGTATCATCTTACATAAGATTGAAAGATGAACCTGTTGTGAAGCCTTGGAGGAAAGCTGTTAGAGATGCAATCACATCCACATCAAGCACAACTGAAGGAATTAAGAAAAATACTGTGCTCATTAACACAGATAATCAAACCACTGTGATTGCCGATGACATAATTAAAGGCTACCATTATGGCCAACAAATAATACCACTATCAGAATGTGATAAAACCATGCTGTATGAGTCAGGCGAAAAATGTTTATCAGTATATGGTTTTACACATGCCAGTAACATAAAATGGCAGAACCTTAATGGTGACGGGTTGTCTTATGTATTTGGAAGGAAAGGTGATAAAAAAGCCCAATATGCAGTGAGATGTCTTGTGGAGTGCCTACACGAATTGGATTTAGTGGGTGTTGTTAGAAGAGTATACAACAATGGGAATGCTCCTAAGATGCATGCTCTGATGCCTGTGATAGACACAAATGATTTTGTTTGCTTGTCTATGGTAGCCATTTGTTTCAAGGAAGATATCAAGAATATGGCATTTCCCCAGACAAAACAAAATAAATTTGCCTGTACTAAAGATCAAGTAAAAGCTTTCAAAGATCTCATTGAGGCAATGGACTTAACATCTGCATATGATGACTCATTTGATGATACAGAAGCATTCCCCATTGCAGAAACAGTCAGTCCAACTGCTCAGTATGTATTGGATTGTATTGCATACAGGGCACTGAACCCTGGCAAGCCTTTACCACAACCCCGGGATGAAATTATGGCACTTTTTAAAGTACCACCACTGATTGAGAAAAGATCAAGAGATCCTATTGATAATCTGAAAAAAATATTAGATCTAAAGAAGGTGGAACCAAAACCAAAGCGAAGGACTAAAAATCAAGCACAATACAATGTTCAACCAGTATATCATCCAACAGATTCTAATCAGTCCAACGCAGCAGTCGACTTGCCCAAAGTGCAAGTGCCAATTAATAATTCTAAAAGTGTGGTGCACATTGGAACTGTGAATCCAGTTGATGATTTCCAAGCCCTTTTAAGAAGTGGAAAAACTTTAACAGATTTAGCTTCAGATATGACCAAGGTTATAGAAAACCTTGTCTACTGTAATTTAGATGGAACCTATTCCAAAGCCTTCAGTACTATGGCTTACTTCAGAAATGAATGTGTGAAAGTTGACCCATCTCCTTACAACACTTGGCTGCTAACATTCAAAAATTCTCTTGTTAGTCGTAATAAAATTGATGTTTGTAATAGGATGAATGAGCAGAAATTGGGATTGATTTTAAAGACAGAAAATAATTTGAGCACATTTGATGTGGAGGACAGCCATGAAGACAGCCAACTGTATGAGAATGATACTCAGCCGTATAACACTGAGCTGTCTATTAGGCCAGAAGTTAATGACTTGTTTGATGAAATTTAATTTCTGTTACATCTTTATTTTCTTACTTATTAATAAATGGTGAAAAACGTTATGTTGTCAATAAAGCAGTTCAGTTTCTTAATAGTATCGTTTTATTAATTACCCCATGCTAGTGTATATTTTAAATTATTTTCATCATTAGGCCCGAAATGTTCATTATAAATTTATTTATTTCGTTTAATAATAATTTCATTTAATTCCTATCTCAGATTTACACAATAACTTTGTCAATCTTAATTCACATTGTAAGTTAAATTCAATATAATCATTGTACGCCGGTGGGATTAATTTCATTCTGCGAGTGCAAGAGTTCCAAAAATTCTTGCAGTGACAGGTCCTCCTGGCAATCTGTGTCCAGATCGTGCTCAAGTTGGGCTTCCATCGAATTTGCGTCAGGGCTGAGTACGATGTTCTCGTCCAAAACGACATGGTTTAGCCTGGACTTCAAGCTTTGGAGTATCTCCTCGAGTTCCAGGCATTTGTTTCGTATCGAAGCGCCGAGGTCGGACGCGGGATCGATGTCGTCAAGCGTCGTTGTCTCCGAGAAGGAGTTAGCGGGCGTCCGCGTCTGCGGAGGCTGCATCATGCTGAAGAGGCTGTCCGGGATGCCGTTGCCGTGGCGCGCGGCGTCGGGCGATCGCGACTCGGTAAACTCAGCGAGTATCTCGTCGATGATATCCTCCGCATTTTGCCGCGGATCTACGACGTCTTCAGGCGTCTCGGAGCCGCTTTCACTTCGAATCAACTTATTATTGGAGTCCAATTTCATTATAGTTTGCGCGTCGGCTCGAAACACCCAGAATATTGATTAGTTTTCAAAATAAATAATAAATAATGTACTTTTAGAACAAAGTCAGATGATTGATGATAAAAATCAGTGTGACCAACTTAAAATTAGAGATCCTGCCCCACTTAGGCCAGAAAACTGACAAATCCTGCCAAAGTCTTATGCTCAAAATGCCGGAAAAAATGCCAAAACATTTTTAAGATTTAAAATTAATAGACACCTATTTTTTTATACTTTTATTTAAAGAGAAAATGTCAAGAATTTAAATTACAGACAACCTAGAGTTACAGTTCGAGTTACATGCTTTACAAAATGCAAGATCTTCATCTTTCACTTTCAAAGACGAAAGTGCAGGATTCTGCTCCCACTCCGGGCGATATAATCCTTCATATTTGCGTTTCATGATAAATCAGCAAAACATTCCCATCGCAGGAAATCGTAAATGACAGTGTGTTGTGTTTCCGACTAATTAGGAAAACAAGTGACAGTTGAAAATTGAACGAGCTACAAATTCAATAAGAAATGCCAAGGAAAATCCCCAAAACCGTAGACGGCCAAAACTAAGAATTTATTTACCCTATGCCAAAACAAATTTCTTTAAGTTGCTTTTTTTTCCGTCGATAAACTTACTCCTTCAAGATTGGGTTCACAATCAGAGTTTACAAGCGATAAAAACGCAAAAACACGTCAATGGCTGTCTCTGGTTGGTCAATGGCTGCGCTTTTGCGTTTTCATCGCTTGCAAATGCCTATTGTGAACCCAGTCTAAGGCTATACTGCCAAATGTGCCAGCTCATATTGCTATCCTGCCAAATACTGCCAGATTTCGAAAACTTCAACCGATCCTGCCAGAAGTCAAAATGACGGTCTAATCCTGCCAAAAAGGCAGGATCCTGCCACATATGGTCACACTGATAAAAATGTTGCCATGAATGATTATAAAATATTAAGTATTCAAGTGTTGCCTGTACTCTCACAGCCGTAAAGGATCAATAAACAGATTATTGATAGGTTTAGAAGTATAATTCTCTAACGGCAAATAATTAAAAACAACTATAGTAGCATTGATCTAAAAACGACTTAAATATTTTTTTAATAAAACTAAAGAGGCATCAGTTGCTTTCGCAAAAACGTCGTTGTGGGAAATAAAGGTCGAGATATGCCTCCTTTCTCAGCTTCTTTTGTATTTCTTCGCTCTTCATAATTTTCATAGCTGCCTTACAGCTATTATGCGCGTGTGCGAAGAAACAGTCTCTCACCGACTGAAAGAAATCACATTTATTTCTACTTTAAACGCCCCATACACAATAAAATATTACGTAAAAAGTACATTCCACTAAATTGATTTTCGGGTCACTGTAGAACCTCTTCACAGTAAATGTCTTTGTGCCTTTCATAACAAATTCCATAATGTTACACTAGTCACAGCGATGCAAATATTCTTATGCTTGGTTCTAGCAGGGATGGTTCAATGCGACAGGGTTCTACATTGGCCCAGACCTTAAATTAATAGACCGTACGACAGATCGGATTGAGTGGACCATGATGCAATAAAGCTGTATGCACAGAATATCGTTCAAAGAGAAGAGTTGCGGGATCTTGTGGAAGGTCCGTCCGGATAGCTACCACCACCTTGCTCGCTAATGCTGCTGCTAAGCAGCAGTGCTTGCACCGTTGTGTTCCGGCGTGGAGAGCAAGACAGCCAGTGCAATTACTGGCAAAAGAGGTATTCCATCTTAGCCCTCTGGGTTGGCAACGCATCTGCAATCTCTTTGGCGTTGCGGGTGTCTATAGGCGGTGGTGATCACTTACCATTAGGTGACCCACTTGCTTGTTTGCCTTCTTATTAAAAAAAACCAGTTGCTTAAGGCGTAAGATGATACACTGTGTGGACTCACTAAAGAGCCAATAATTAAGAATGGAATGGGTGATTCATTAAGACGGTTTTACATGTCCTATGTTCTCCATGTTCCGGGTAAGGTAGCGAAATACTAACCTTGAAATCAGCCAACTTTGCACCCTGAAATTTAGCCAGACAATGATTGAATAGGCTCGCGTAATGTGCCCTGCAGAGGAATATGCGATTTTCGAACTGCCAATAATCCCCTTGCGCCGAGCAGGAGCATCCACAGTAGCCGCACGCGTCCAAATTGTATGGCACACATTTAATCTGTATTGCAGGTAAAGTTTAGTTATTCAACGTTTTAACTTCGAGTAGTACAAAAATCAACTGCATAATCGAATTAGATAAACTCGGCTCACCATGACGGGACAACGCAGAACCTTTTTTCCGGAGAATGAATATGCGAATTTCATCTGTCGCTTTTTAAATTCAGGACAGTAGTCGCAAGCCCTGTAGAAAGATGAGAGCACCTAAGATGAATGATATTAACTTTAAGAAAAAAAAATGACGCGGTCAGTAGGTACTCCCATTATTGAAATAAATAGTTATCGGCATTCTTCATGTTTCTAAGAAACAAAAGTGACAAGAACGAGTGAGAAATAGTGTGATAGACATAGATCGAAGATTCTCGAAAGCAACTAAAGAACTGGTAGTAGGTACCTTTGGAAATATGAAGCACTTACGCTGGATACGAATTAGCTTTAAATAGTCCCTGCCTCTTTCCAGTTTGGTTGAAAGGAGCGCAGTTCTGAGGGAAAGGCTTTTTGGGTGGTGGTTCTCTGGGAGGCGGCTGGTATTCATGTTTAGTTATCCATCGAGGAGTCCTCGGCCCGAGGCCAAATTTGCTGTAAATCTGCAAAAATTTTAACTTCTGTCAGTAAAACTAAACGATGCCGAAGACTGATTGCTGTTTATTATTGTACCCTGTGAGTGACATCGTAGAAGGCGTCTCGGCCATCGTCGTAGGAGCCGGGGCCGATGTTCCGCTGTACTTGGCCCCCCAATCGTCTCATGAAAGGGCTCATAGCTGGACCCTCAGTGGGCAGAACATCTCGATCAAGACTGGTGCCGAAGCAAATCGGAGGAGCATCCTTTTTGGTCACCACATACTCGAAATCTAAACATACGAAAAAGACGTTTGTTACTTTTTGACCTACACATTTTTAAGAATAGTTCTGTGCTCATTTGTAAGACTCGAAAAGAGTGGGTTGCCTCAGCTAGTAGCTTTTTCAATTGAATGATCATCTGTCGGAATTTCAACACGTTTTGCTCTTAAATCCTGTATTATACAATTACCACCATAAGATTTCTCGTGCATATTATTCGGGCGAAGGTACCGCCGCCCGTATGGCCTCTGCATATTGTTGTGGTAGTATTATTGTTTATTTAAGTTCTCATGTAGAAATGTTGTTCTGGATGATTCGCGAGTCGGCTGCCGACTGAGCTGCGAGGGTTTCGTGATTGTCGGCACAATAAAAATATGACGAATCCGGCTATTACGCTTTTATTGGGGCGCACGTTCAATACTCGGATGAGCATATTACTCGTTTTTGTAGGACATGGGTACAATTATCTTTTCGGACGGCTGGCCGCTTAAGTGCTTACGGAATTAAACGTAAAAGGTAATTTAAGATGTTCTATAATACCTAACACACAACCATCCATATAATTGTATATGTATATACCGAGAAACTTTAACGAGCCCAATGGCCCTGACCTGATAGATCGCTAAAGTTTATTTTATCTCTCTGTGCGTCCTTTACCTGACGCTAGTTAAACAGAGATGCACAGAAGGATAAATTCTACTGAACGGACATGTTAGGACCACAGAATCTTGTTAAAAGCAATGAGCCTAATACGCTGGGTTTTATCGCTGACATAAAACATATTATCCCTTTCTAGCCAGTATGCGTGTGCGACAGGGACGGGAGCGTTTATGTGCGCGCTATACGTTAGCGTGCTACTAGAACAGGTATATACATATATATATGGCACCACACCCAAGCCTTAGCATTCATTAGCATTTAAACGTAGTCGTAAATGGAACTTTAATTAGGTAGGTACCTACTCATCGGTCCTAACATGTACTCCTAACTTATGACATAAGATATGGATGCACTCAGAGATAAATTAATGTTCTGGGTCTTGTTAGGACCTCATTATAACATAATATCGGTTACGTACTTTTCTTTCTTCGTAGGTACTTTACTTCGGTATAGGTAGGTAGCATAGCCAAAAAAAATATTTAGACTGGTTCACTTTTCTCAAAAGTGGCCATTTTTTCACTTCTAGCGGCATTTTGGGAAACATTTGGCCAATTGTGTTTTTTTTACTAATTCGGACCTGCTGAACACGAATATCGAGGTTGGCATTCCCGAATTTTGACCGGAAGCTCAGAATTCAAGATGGCCGCCAAGATGGCGGACGCTTTCTTACTAGTACGATTTTTTTCGTGTAAAAGCCGTTTTTAGGTTTATTTTTAACGTTGAATGTGAAAACAATTGTTTTGGAATGTTCAACCCATTATTTAGCCCTGGCGGAAGCTCGGAATTCAAGATGGCGTCCATGATAGTGAACGTTTTCTCAACTTTTCGACTCGAGACCGAACTTTCGTTTTAAGACTGTTAATCGGGTTATATTTGTCGAATAATACGCTTATGATTGTTACAGAGTGTTTAAGCAACTAGTTTAACGTTGTAGAATAAAAAAACTACCCCCAAAACATGAAATTTTATTTCAATGGAATGCCTTTGAATTTGACAAAGTTCATGTTTTGGTATGATATTGCATGGATATTCTTTGTCTCTTTATTGTATTTATTTGCAGATATTTTTGGTTTGGCCCTTAGTTTGACGTTTGATGAGTGAAAATAGGTTGTTGAACCTATTTATTACTTTTAGGTAAATTCAATAATATTCAATATGTGCCGCGAGAACAGGTAAACTACGTTGCCCGAAGGTAATGACGAATGAAATATCTATTATAATACTAGACTTTTAAAAATTATATTAATCATTTAATCGTCATCCTTATCATCATCCTCAGTATCATCATCTTTTCACAAATTTGTACAAAGTCCGGAACAGAAACACGTTAACATAGCCTTTCGGAATTTGCAAAACGTTGTTGAACAATTTTTTTGCAACAGCAAAGAACAATATTGGTAGCAGTCTTTGAAATGGGTTCCAGTGTGGTGAAAATGGAGATGTAGCCGTCTATTTCTTCCTTTTATCTACAGTCTGTAATTGGTGACAGAAAGGGGCCTGGCAGGTGAGCGTTCTCCCTTTCGGAAGTTTGGTAGTAATTTCATTTAATATATTCCAAAAGCGCTGCGCTGATCAGCGAAACAGACTCTGGGTTTTTTATTTGGCCAAATAAGCGCAACGTTAGTTGAAACTATTGAGTCAGCTACCTAAAGAAGATAGAAACCAAATTGAATTGACTCATAAGCCAAGGTAAGTTGAACTTACTAGTGGGTAATACAAACCTTGCACAATTTTGTCGCATAAGATATAATCGCATCTTGCTTCTCAGATTGAGAAGCAGGGTGCTACAGGACAAAAGAGAATTGCTTTTGAAACACTTGAAAAGCTGTTGGTTTGTAATAGAAACTATATAAATATAATGTGACATCACTCCCGGTGATCGCTTGAAAGGCCGGTAAACTCTTCACTGGTAAGTCAACTGGTAGGAAACTCTTCATTGACTATGTATGTCATGAACAGGTACAAAAACTCTCTTTCTTGCAGTTCCACCCACTAACCATACTTCATTTGCATGTATTTTATCCAACTGATAAAGGAGCAATAGAAAGACATATCTAGCAGACACAACAGTTTGCTTTGCAGTACTTGCCACTGCGTTCAGAACAATTCACGTTCATGTGTCTCCTTTCTCGTGAAAACTTTCGAGGGAGGAAATCGGTGTTGTTTGCTGGTCTTTAAGGACAGATGGAAGAAAGAAATAGACGGCTACATCCCCATTTTCATCACGCTGAAACCCATTCTAAAGGCTGCTACCAATAAATATTGTTCTTTGCGGTTGCAAAAAAGATTGTTTAACAAGGTTTTGCAAATTCCGAAAGGCTATGTTAAGTGTACCTCAATGTGTTTCTGTTCCGGATTTGGTACAAAATTGTGAAAGATGATGATGATGATGAGGATGATGGTTAAATGATTAATATAATTTTTAAAAGTCTAGTATTATAATAGATATTTCATTCGTCATTACCTTCGGGCAGCGTAGTTTACCTGTTCTCGCGGCACATATTGAATATTATTGAATTTACTTAAAAGTAATAAATAGCTTCAACAACCTATTTTCACTCATCAAACGTCAAACTAAGAGTCAAACCAGAAATATCTGCAAATATATACAATTAAAAGACAAAGAATATCCATGCAATATCATACCAAAACATGAACTTTGTCAAATGCAAGGCATTCCACTGAAAATAATTTCATGTTTTGGGGGTAGTTTTTTTATTCTACAACGTTTAACTAGTTGCTTAAACACTCTGTAACAATCATAAGCGTATTATTCGACAAATATAACCCGATTAACAGTCTTAAAACGAAAGTTCGGTCCCGAGTCGAAAAGTTGAGAAAACGTTCACTAACATGGACGCCATCTTGAATTCTGAGCTTCCGCCAGGGCTAAATAATTGGTTGAACATTCCAAAACAATTGTTTTCACATTCAACGATAAAAATAAACCTGAAAACGGCATTTACACGAAAAAAATCGTACTAGTAAGAAAGCGTCCGCCATCTTGGCCGCCATCTTGAATTCTAAGCTTCCGGTCAAAATTCGGGAATGCCAACCTCCATATTCGTATTCAGCAGGTCCGAATTAGTAAAAAAAACACAATTGGCCAAATGTTTCCCAAAATGCCGCTAGAATCATAAAATGACGAAAAGTGAACCAGTCTAATTAAGTTTAGGCATCGATATGAAAAGACAAGTTTTCTCATTTCGATGAGTTTAGATGATTAAATAAATTTCTGAACAGCAAAGGCATAACTCTTTATTATAGGTACTGAAATACGTAGGTAAGTAGGTAGGTAGTCCTAAATCGAGGTTGTACCATGGTTACAGTCAGAAATCGTGTATTCAAATTATGAAGCAACATTTTTATGGAAATGTAAAAGTAACATGACAAAAAGGGAAGGTCATGATATCATGATTGATATGACCCACCAAGGTATAAGTAAATGTTATTGAACAAGTATTCTTTAGATACTTTACGACTGAATACGTCTTTACCTAATGTTACGTCCCAGGTCATTTTTATTCTTCAAAATCTTCTGTTGCTTATTTTAAAACAGAATAACTGAAAAAAGCAAAAATTTAAGTTATTATGGATACACTAAACACAAAACGGAGGTTCGTGGGAAAACAAGGGGATGTAGAAACAAATTAGTTAAATTAAATTACAAATACGGAGGCCATTTTACTCGCAGGAAAGTCGAGAATAGGTAGTTACTTAAGTCACGCGATCGCAACCATTAGATAAATTACCTATCTGAAAATTTGCATAAAGAGGAAAAAAAAACAGTCAATTAGGATTTCACTTTGACTAAACATTACCGTTACGAACTTTATCAATTTTTTGTATATCTATTTGCCAATGCAATTGTGTAGTATTTTAAGTAAAGTTTATTTCAATTGTATACCTTCCATTGCGTTTTTCTGTGCAATTAAGTATTAAAGGGAATAAAACTGAAACGTGAATTAGTAAATGGTTTTATGAACGACAGTGAAAATAACATATGTATGAAAAACAATTTTTCATCAAAATAAGAAAATAAACATTTTGCTGTCTGCCGTGTTCCAAATTTGCCGCTGCAATTTTTTTTGTGATGTTTTAGATTATGATAAAAACGCCGAGAAATTTCATACAGTTCTGTCAAATAATGAACTTTTTATATTCAGCCAAACACTGCGAACGAAACGCAATCGTTACTGAAAGTTGCGCCTTTTTTTATTTCTATCTATTTACGAATTTACGATTTTTATGTGGTGGTATGCGTGTTGTGATAAGGAAGAATAAATTAAATTTGAACTTGTGGGAAAACTTTATAAAAAAACGGTAAGAAAATTTGATTTTTCTTTTAGAAATGTATGTGTATCAAAGTTTTTCTCATTGCGGGTGTCACATTACTTTCTGAGAAGCATTTGTCTGAGCTGTGAAGTAATTTTTGCTCTGTTATTATGTCATAGCTGGTAATAGAATACCTTAGTAATTTCTACGCTTCCTAAATATTTGAATTGTTGTGTTAGTTTGAATATAAAGGTTAGATTTATTGTTTTGTCGAGTGAGAAAATTACTTTCAACCTGCAAGTACCTTCACAATAAAAACTAGTTTTTGATTGGCATGTTGGAAACTACACTTTTTGGTTTAGTTTACACTGAAACTAATATGTTTTGACATACTTTGTTTCTGGTAATATGTTACCGATTTCAAGGTTATTTCTTACTTAAGCTAAAACCATGGACAGTCAGTTTTGTTACTCTTTTTGAGAGGTCCTAACTTAACTAGCCATGCAATTTTATTGTTTAGAAAACTGTAACAGTGTAATCGCTGAAGTTAAGCATCCGAAACAGCATTTACTCTATTATGTTTTACTAATATTTATACTTAGGTACTTTTTAAGTAACAATGATCTTATTAGTTTCATTTTATTTTATTTCAAAATACTAACTTTTTTTTCAGAAAATGCCTGTCACTAAATTGATTCTGCCAATTGGTCTTGGGCTGTCCTTAGTAACAGTCACAGCCTTTGTGGTGTACTACGTCTTCAAGAAAGATGAAGAGAAAGAAGTTAAGCCCATTGCCACTACACGGGCCAACACCATCGAAGTTAAAGTTCCTAAGAGCCTAGTCCCTGCATTAATTGGTGAGAGATTTATTATTATTAAGATACTTACAGTTCTTTTACCTACTTTTTGTAGAAAAAGAAAAACATTAGCATCACCTTCCAGCTCATATACATTTCACTGCTAAGCACAGGTCTCCTCTTGCAATGAGAAGACTTGGACTGTAGTTCCCCTGCAGAACAAAAGAAGACGGAAAAAATATGATAATGTCTCATAGGCTTTCAGCATATTACATATTCAAAGCAATAGTGCTTTAAGTGGTAATAAATAATTTACTACCTATGTGAACATATCCGCAATAGGTATTTTTATTCTGTACAAAATTTTAAATGTTTTGTTAAACCAGAAATACATATTTTTTAAATATGTTTTTCCAAAGTGATGATAAATTGTTTGACATTCATAAGTAAGTGCTTCCTGGTACCATTTTTATAAACGTGACAGGCGACAGGTGACAGTAATGATTTGGTATACATTGCTTGCCCACTATGATCTTAAATGCTGTCTGCAAGTCTGTAGCATTACTTGTCAACACAGTAATGTAAGGCGAATTGTTACTGTCACTTGTCGCCTGTCACGTTTATGAAATTGGTCCCTGTCTGTACTTCTAATCTGAATAAAATATTTTGACTTTGACAATGAATTGTATTTCATTTTGCAAATTTCATCTTTAAGTATATCATTAACTACAGTGTTATATTGAATCTTAAATTATGATTTAATTTTCATATAAACTGCTTTTTAGTTTACTAGTGCTTTTAATTTAGGACTTTTCATATGGAAGTTTTGTAATAAGGAGTTAATGTGATTGACTATTTGAATACATGACCATTTCTGATTTATGTCCCCCCCCCCCCTTGTCTATTTGTATAATAGATGTAAACATTTTGAGTTGTTCTCATTTGTGTTGTTGGCATATGTGACAAGTACGCCATTTGTTCCTATGACATCCCAATGATATAATTAGCCCTGACTAATATCTTAGTCATAAATGTGTTTCAAAAGAAGGCTATTCTTAGATAACATTCTACTTATCTAATAACAGTCATAAAATACATTATCCTTTACAGATAGCCAGCTGAAATTACTATGATTATAAACTATTATTGTGGCTATAAGTTACTTTGAATTGGTAATGTAAATGGAGCAGAAATTTTTTTTGGTGGACCTGCATGGACCATAATATATCCTCAAAACCGTAAATTTTGTATATCACTAAAACTGCAAATAGCAAGGTGCAGAAGAATGCTTAGTCTGCTGTGAATGGTTTTTACGCTTGCCGTCACGCGCGACATGAAGTATCTATTTCTTGCTTATAGTATTTCGAATCTAAGCGTGGCTCGCGGGGGCGGTCGACTATGTGGAGTCTAGAGCAGACTACATACATAGTTGTTGTTTTTATAGTAAGAATTTCATCTTTACATAGTAAATAAAGGCGCTATTTTTTCCTGTCTGTCTTAAAATTTTATAGTGTATCTTCGGCCGCCTTCTTCTTAACCACGTGACGGATTTTGAGCGATTTTTACAAGGAAGGTTTTTGTGTACATTTCATTCCAATTGACTTCCGTATTATCGTCGATGAGTAGCTCGTATATCATAATCAAACCTTCTTTTTCTTTTAAGTGAATTAAAATTTTATGTGTGTGAGAAAAGAAAGTTACCCCAGTTTCTGGCCTTTTCTGGGAGCAGTCAGATAAAAAACAGTAAACACTAAGTACCCTTTCTTTTTGCACACGAAGCAACAAATGACAGATCAATATCCAGCTTGCTAACTGAAGGTCACTTAGTAAGGCGGTTCAGTTTTCATGTCTCAAAACCTACATGACTAGTACCAGCATTAGTTTCAACCCAAAATCGTTCGATGCTGATACTGATGAGTTTGTTGCGGCCAAAAATTCAATCGGTTGCAATTTATGTATGTGTGCTTTTTCCATGTAGGTCGCAGTGGATCCAACATTAAGGAAATAGAGGCCAAGTCAGGCGCCAAGATCAACTTTAAGAAGTTCAGCGACAAGGACTACGACGTGTGCGTGATCCGCGGCGAGAGCCACACCTCGCAGACCGCGGAGAACCTCGTCCACGACTTTATGAAGCAGCAGCCGGTCATCGTCGAGGACACCCTGGTGGTTCCCAACTGGGCCTGCGGACGGATTATTGGTGACTATATTTAACACGAGCTTTTGCCCGCGACTTCGCCCACATAATTTTTTTTATGTAGTTTACGGGATTAAAAGTATCCTATGTTTTAATCCAGAACATGATCTATCTGTCTGCCAATTTGATTTTAATCCCTTCAGCCGTTAATATGTGGTTGAGAAACAAACATCCACACATCTAAATATCCAAAGAGCATTACTTTCTCATTTATAATATAAGTAGGATTAGTAGAATACTCCCAGGGGCCAATCACAAATGATACTGGTCTTGTAATTATTACTAACATAAAACTTAGGATATAATAGACCGAGACGCACAAGACGTACAAATGGGAAAACAATCTGTTATTGCAGTTGCACAAGTAAGAAAGAGAAAGCAAGCACAACTCCACTGTAAGCTGTTTTGAATGACAGGTCATAATAATTCAGTTGGTTTTAATATAAACTCGATTTTGATGATGATTTCTAGTTATCTTTCAACAGGGACATAGGGCTCGTAGCAGGGACTTCCATGCATTGCAGTCATGGGCAGGAGGACCGAGTTGTAGATGAGAAGTTTGTTGTCCACCGACAAGATGGAGTTTCTTCTCATTAGCCAGTACATATTTTTTAATTTCAAGTTTTTTGATCCTCTGTACAGGCACAGGGGGCGAGAACATAAACGACATCAGCCACCGCAGCGGCGCGCGCGTGAAGGTGGAGGGCCCGCCCGGGCCGGACGCCGGGCTGCAGCGGCACATCAGCTTCCGCGGCACCCGCGACCAGATCGACGTTGCCAAGGGGCTCGTCGAGAGCTGCGTGAGTGCCTGCTCTATAGGCAATGTTGCCAACTTATTTTTGTAGAAGTTTCTAGAAATGTTGCAAAAAGTCGCCAGTTCACGTCAAGTTGGGTCCCATGTCGCTAGATGAATCACGCACTCATAAGAAGGCGTACTGGTCATAAATAGTAGCCAATGTAGTCCTTTTGGGACTACGTTGGCAGATCTAGCGACAAAGTTGCTAAATTGGGAACACTGTCTATAGTTCATCATCAGCAAAATTCAGGAAAGTGTACCACTGAACCCGATCTTCGGTCAGCTATTTTCGCAGTAGCTAACAAGTTGCAGATATAGTGAAATTTTGAGTTCTGAGTTTTAGATGTATGTTTCGTGTGGCATCGGAGGAGGCTGGGTTCTTGCATGCCCGTACATTATATGTATATGTCGCACAAAACCAGCTGTTTTGCTCGTGCATAGCACTGGTATCGCGGAGTAGCGGCGTGATTTGTTCCAGCCTGTTGATATGGGCAGTCAGCATCAAATATTTCGTAGCAATCTATTTGACAATAGAGTCGATATATATGATGATGATAACTTGTAAAAAGTTTCATATAGATGACACCGAGGGTAGTTGTACCCTTAAAATCAATAATGTAATGACCGTAAGACGAAGCATATTGAAAAATTCGCAGGGTATGGCAGAGGCAGTGTGGCGAAACTGGCAAACGCAAGGCACGGAATGCTGATGTTGCAGGTTCAAGTCCTGCCATTGCCCTAATTTTTCTTTGTGTTGTCATTACAATTTTAATTTAATAGAGTCGAGTTCAGATACTTTTGAGCGCCTTGCATTTATTTCGCATTTATTTATTTAATTATGGATTATATGTTCTCAGGTGGCTCAAGAGAAGTGTCGGCGCGAGATCGAGCAGTCGAAGCGCAGTCCGCGGCACGCGGCCGCGCCCGCGCCGCCGGCCGCCGAGCGCGGCGACGAGGCGACAGGTGACCCCAAACGCGTCAAGTATAAGCGGCCTGGTAAGACTTGCTAACCGCATGGTTTGTTGTGACGTTCACGTGTAGCCAGGGTACAGTTCCCGGCAAACTTCTTGAGCACTGACCTTGACTGCGCAGATAGCCGTTCCTAGTATACATTTGCATGCGCAAACATACTCCACTCGATTTCAGCTCAAGTTGTTCGCCGGCAACTATAGAATGTACGACGTTTCTTTTTGTAAAGGAAATAGAGGAAAAATAGGCATGGATCACCGCAGGGGCGTTGCTACCGCCGTATCAACCGTATCGATATCGTTGTGTGTATCGATGATACGTAGGTATCATCGATACAAAAATATATACCCTCAATTTTAGGCTTTCCTGGAGTTGGGTAGAAGGGCTCACGACAAATTTTGATACTGGGCCCGGCTAGGACAGCTACGCCACTGGATCGCCGCCGCCTAAAAGAATCTGCGAATACAAGAGTGTCGCTGAAACCGCTGCCAAGCTTTAGGTCAAATGCATTTGTATGAAATATAAAGACAAGTAATAAGTATTACAGAATATAGGGAAATTGGCAAACGCAAAGCACAGATTGCCGAGCAATTTCGGCTCTTGCCACTACCCAAATTTTTCTTTGTGTTGTTATTTATTACACAGCATTAAAATTTTATTAAAATATATTTTATTATTTAACTAAGGATCGGGCCCCAGGTCGTTAAGTAAGGTCAGCCTCTGAAGTAGCGGAACATTTTAGTACCTTGTCGCTATCAGTAATATGGCAAATTCGAGCAACTCTCATGTTATAAGTGGTTTTTAAGTGTTTAGCTACTTCTCAGGTTGACTGTACTCATTGAATATGGGATCGCCTAAAAATTAGCAACCTAAAAATTACCAATGTCAATTGTTTTTCCAACTGTACTTTTACCCTGGCTATACATTCTGGTGTGTTTATTAACTCAATATACTCGTAAGTAAATGATAAACCATAACTCGTGATAAGTAGGATCATAAAACTTTTTTTTCGTTACTACATGCCGCACTCCTTGTCAAATTGTTATTAAATCTAGCCATGTTTATAATGGAAGCCAAGGGCATGCGTCGTACAGGACCGTCCCATCCGTGCTGCAACCAGCGACTGGATACCGTGTGACTATGCAACTACAAAAGAAAGCCTAAAAAAGAAAAGGCCAAATTAGATACAAATTTTTATTTCATTTCTTTATTATTATTATTATTATAAGCTTCACGCCTGTTTCCCTTTGGGTGAGGCAGAGACCACAGAACGCCATTTGTCCCGGTCCTGGCATACTTCCCTCGCTTACTTCACACATTTCTGTCTTCATGCATGCTCGGCGGTTCCGGGTACTTCTGATTTAGCCTGTCATCAGGACATCACAAATTTATTTCTTTACTTAGTTGAAAAAGAGTGTTTTCAATATTATATTACGTAATGGGCACCGTTACTCGTGTACCACGATTCACAGACCTGCACATATTTGCTGGTCAAACATTTGTCTACTGTTACAATGTTGCCTCACTCAGACGTGCTAATTTGTTCTACCGACTCACGCATACTTGCCTCAAGGATGACAATAAACAAGACAGTTTGACATAAGTACTATAGATTAGTAACGCTCCCAGTTTTTATGTATGACTTGGTCGTAAAAACCGGAAGGTCATTGCAATAGAGACTGATCTCTAAGTTATATAGATTAAGCATTCTATTATTAATTCAGGAAACATACAACCCCGTGTAATTTCTTTGATGTGATGTAATTTGACATAATTTTTGAGTTTTTTTTTAATGACAAATGTGACAAATATGTACCTATGTTAAATTGTAGCACTTGTAACTTTAGTAGACCAGGCCCCTGGAGACCCTATACATCATTATTTAACTAGTGCCAGTTAGTTCAATAATTGAAGTTTGCTGAGCTATTTATTTAAATCTATTTTTCCTTTATCTTTATGTTAGGTAATTATCGATTACTCTGTAATTTTTTTTCTAAAGAAAAAGCCGATTAATCAGATGACTAGATTTGTGTTACACAAATGTCGGGTTGCCGTATCAATTTACCAGTTTCCTTGCGTCCACGTACAGTGTTATATTATGTACGGTCAGACTCAGATTATAGTACAGTCAAGGAATTAAATTTCCAACCCACCTAAGGTTCAATAGCATATAGCAAACTGTCACCACAAGAGCTATAGAGCAAGACGTTAGTTTGACATATCGACCTTAATGCATTGCGAATGTCAGACGACATTTCAACGAAATGGGTAGGGAATTAACTTCCTTGACTGTACCTTGTCGCTGTCAGTAATGTGACAAATTCAAAGACAAGGTTCTCAACTGTTAAGCTACGTCTGAGGCTGACTGTACCACGCCATAAAGTGCCTGTGAGTCCAGTTGTGTACAAATCATGCGTCAGCTTTCGAAATTACATTATCTCGGTAACCGTAGAGTTGGACTGAGCTGATCGGAAAATTGTGCGTAAGGACAGTTAGTGTACTCGAAAGATTTTGTATGAGGATTGCGAACGTGTTAATGAAATGCAAGCTCGCCAGCCGAAAGGCAAGCCATAGTCGCCACATTTGTATGCGTTTACTGTCATACAGCGTTGAGTAAGTTTTATGTTGACCCATGTTGTGTTGTCCCCGTGTCGTGACGTCCTAACATGTCCTTGATTGTTTTTGCGGTGTAGTGGTAACATTGAGCGAGAGGAAGTTCTTTAATCGGTATTGGGGCAAATTATTAAAAGGTTAGGTTATGGTGGAGTTGGGTTTAGAAGTATAGTGGAAGATTTCAAAACAATTTAACTTTTTCAACGTCTTAAAACGCGAACAGGACGATGTCGCTTTGCAGACGTTTATCAGATATTAGCGTTGAAAGGGTTAATATCGTCACTTGGATGGTAAAACTACTGAAGCGACACAGACTCGCATGTCGCTTTAGTAGTTTTAACATCCAAGTGACGATATGTATTATTTTCCGATGTTTTTGTGTTTTTTTTAAGTTGGATGAAAATCTGTTTGCGTGTGTGTGTTCTGCATGAAATGCATAAAATAATTGAGCTATTTTACTTACTAGTGAAAAACGGCAGCTTTATGTATTTTCTGTAGTAAAGAGAAAATAGCTACGTATGTTTATTGTGACTCCAGTCATTTATCACAAAAATTTAAAATTATTGCAGCGACTCCATTGAGGTATTAAGTTCGCCTTTTGGACATTATTATTTATGTGCAATTTAAAATTATGAATAAAGAAATCTACAAGTCTAAGACGAACGAAGAACATACACTGAAATCTGAATAATGTATGAAACCTTCGATTTACCACGTGACACACCTTTAAATACTCCATTATTGCAAACTAGATTTTCTACGCGACTTCGTCAGCATAGATACTCATTCCCATCCCACTTTTGACCCCTTGATTGAAAAAAATTCAAAAAAATTACTTCTTAGTGTATCTAAGAAACACATGTTCCAAATTTTATGTATCAAAGTATAGGGGTTTAGGGACGTCCGCTAAGTCGCGCGGGCGCACGGAGCGGGTGGACGCCTATACAAAAATAGTATGAGAGCGTCCGCTAACTCGCGCAGCTGCGGGTGCGGGCTCATACTAATTATTCGATAGGCTTGCAACCGCGTGACTTAGCGGAGGCCCTTAGGCTGTGCCTTGTCTGGTAGTCAGGGAAGCCTTATATAAGTATGGATAAATATTAAATTTAATTGAAGCGTTGTGTGTGGGTACGCAGAAGCGGCCGGGTCCAGCATAGAGGTGTACGTGTCGGCCGTGTCGTCGCCCGGCCGGTTCTGGGTGCAGTTCGTGGGCCCCCAGGTCGCGCAGCTAGACGACCTCGTCGACCACATGACAGACTATTACGGGAACAAGGACAACCGGGAGGCGCACAAGGTCACTGTACTCTAATGGTTTTGTTGTTCCCAAAATGACAAGTCCATTTTATTCATAAAATTCTAAGTTAAGGAGAAGAAAAAAAACAACAGTAAAATCTTATTCTAAACTTAAAGATAAAAAAAATTACAATAGGGAGGATGCCCAGAAGGCTGGGCAGCATTGCCATGTTGGATGGCAATGCTGATTCTTTGGGCAAAGTATTGCCCAGTCTTCTGGTCATGGAATTGAAAAGCTGTCCCAAAATTGAAAGTTTTTTTAAATGGAGAAACGAAAGAAACGGCATGCCGCTAGGGCTTGCCATCCCGGCATTTCTGGTATGTTTGACCAATCTGAGGGTGTATTGTGCATACAAAATCCCGGTATTGTAAACCTTAATGCCGGTCACTCAATGGGAAGCGATTCTCGCTGATCCGCTTTCGGCCTTTAGCTAGCTGAAGCGCGTCAGATATAACTTAATAACAATATGGCGATGTTGAGGTGTATGGAAAGCGCGTGAGTATCAAGAAGCATTGGAGGGCCTTCCACAAGATGGACTGGTCAAAGTAGGATGCGAAAGACCAGCGACCGTTTGGTCTTTAACTAAAATCCAACAGTGCATGCATTCATGACTACTACCTTGCTTGCTTATCCAGGCGGTGACATTACTGGCATAAGAGAAAGAAAGAAAATATTTAAGAGGTATTCCATCTTAGCCCTCTGGGTTGGCAACGCATTAAAGTAAAAAAAATCCTTATGCAGATAAATCGCATGGAAAGCACTTAAAATTTTCAGAAAATCTACCACGCGCCAGGCCCCAATTTCATAAACGCGACAGGCGACAGGTGACAGTGACAATTCGACGTACATTACTGCGTCGACAAGTAACGCTACAGAATTACAGACTTAACATCATAGTGGGCTAGCAATGTATACCGAATTGTCACTGTCACCTATCGCCTGTCGCGTTTATAAAATTGGGGCCGGTTTATGCAGTCTCCTTCGTATTGCGGCTGTTTGGTGATCACTCACCATCAGGTGACCCACTGGCTCGTTTTCCTTCGTATTTAATAAGAGAAATCGATACTAGAAACCTCAAATGTCGTAAGGGACATGTTCCTTAATGTCCCTTACGACATTTAAGATTTCTAGTATCGAAATGATAACGAATGTTGTGTTGCCAGCAGCTGTCGCACGTGAGCGTGGGGCAGGTAGTGGCGGCGGTGTTCCGGCACGACGGGCGCTGGTACCGCGCGCGCGTGCACGCGCTCAGACCCAACGAGTTCGACGCCACCAAGCAGGTACACGCGCCGCCCATTACACTCGATTCGTCCATACTTGTCTTATTAAGTATGTTAACAATTCTAACCTAACATCTCACTTTTTGCCACCTAAACATTGTTTATCGCCTCGGTGAAACAGATCGAGACTGTAAATAGGGAAGGTTTATGACTCGTTGCTTTACAATGTTTTATTTAAATAATAAACAATATTTTGATGGCAAATACTGAAATTTTAGGTAAGAATGTTGTTTACTACTTATTTAAGACGAGTAAGGATGAATGTGGCTTACATTTTTTTTAGGTCAATCCCTGACTTCCATTCGCGTACCGACTCGGTACAGATTCTTTATGGAATCCCTAAATATTTGGCCGAATGCCGAATCGGTACGTGTACCGAATGCATACCGGTGCCGCACTGACATCTGACCATTAAAAACGAAACTAAACAAACGTAAAAGGAATAGACATCTCAATTCCTTAGTGTATATTATACTGCTGATCCGCCCCGGCTTTGCCCTTGCAAAGCCCTTATTGCCCTTATACCCTTAGGTTGATCATCATCATCATCATCTCAGCCACAAGAAGTCCACTGTTGGACATAGGCCTCCTCCATGGATTTCCAAAGTGGCCGGTTGGAAGCAGAATGCAACCAGCGCCTTCCTGCCACCTGTACGAGGTCATCGGACCATCTTGTGGCTGGTCGTCCTACGCTGCGCTTGCCAATACGCGGCCGCCATTCGAGAACTTTCCGACCCCATCGGCCATCAGTTCTCCGTGCTATGTGCCCTGCCCACTGCCACTTCAACTTGCTAATCCGCTGGGCTATGTCGGTTACTTTCGTTCGTCTGCGGATCTCCTCATTTCTGATTCGATCACGCAGAGAAACTCCAAGCATAGCCCTCTCCATAGCTCGTTGCGTGACTTTGAGCTTTCTTATAAGGCCCATAGTAAGCGGCCACGTTTCAGTGCCATAAGTCATCACTGGTAACACACATTGATCATACACTCTCGATTTCAGACACTGAGGTATATTGGACAAGAAGACATTTCGCAGTTTCCCGAACGCTGCCCAGCCGAGTTGGATTCGACGATTGACCTCTTTCTCAAAGTTGGACCTGCCTAGTTAGACTGTTTGTCCTAGGTAGACGTATTCGTCAACAACTTTGAGAGTTGAGTTTCCTACTGCTATTGGGGTGGGCACTACATGGACATTCGACATGACTTTCGTTTTGTCCATGTTCATCTTAAGGCCCACCCGTTGGGAAACCCGATTGAGGTCTTCGAGCATCGTGCTAAGGTCTTCCATCGATTCTGCCATGACTACTATATCGTCGGCAAATCGAAGGTGAGTGATGTACTCGCCGTTGATATTGATGCCGAATCCTTTCCACTCCAGAAGCTTAAAGGCATCTTCCATTGTGTTGGTGAACAGTTTCGGAGAGATAACATCTCCCTGTCTCACACCTCTTTGCAATGGAATTTCCTCCGTCCTCTGGTCTTGTATTCGGACCGACATGGTGGCGTTATTGTACAAACACTTCAACACTTCGATATACCGATAGTCAATACGGCATCGCTGGAGAGACTCAAGCACCGCCCACGTCTCGATCGAATCAAAGGCCTTCTCATAGTCCACAAACGCTAAGCATAATGGCATGTTATACTCCTCGGTCTTCTGTATAACTTGCCGCAGCGTGTGGATGTGGTCTATGGTACTAAAGCCTTTTCGGAAGCCGGCTTGTTCGGGAGGCTGGAAGTCATCAAACCTGCGTTCGAGACGATTCGTGATGACCCTGGAAAACAGCTTATAAACATGGCTCAGAAGCGAGATGGGTCTATAATTCTTCAGAGAAGTGTTGTCCCCTTTCTTGAAGAACAGCGCCACCACCCCTCTGTTCCATGCTTCTGGTGTTGCACCTCCGAGCACCACGGAATTAAAGAGCTTCTGAAGGACTTTAAGTACTGGTGTTCCACCCGCTTTCAGAAGCTCTGATGTGATTCCGTCTTCGCCCGGCGCCTTGTTGTTTTTAAGCTGTTTCAGGGCCATCCTAATCTCGTACAGGCTGATGTCCGGGATATCTTCGGTATAGTGTCGGGTCAACTTGGCTCTTGGATCTTTGGCCAGGCTGCTAACAGGTTTTGAGACCGAGGTGTATAACTGTCCATAGAACCTCTCAACCTCCCTCAGCACCTCTGCTTTGGTCGACGCTATACTACCGTCCTCCCTCTTCAGCTTCGTCAGCTGGCTCTGCCCAGGCTTAGGTTGATATGATCATAGAAACCTTCTCTGAATGACAGTGAAGACTGTATCAAAATCCGTTGCGTGGTTGAGAAGGAGTAGGCGACCGAAGACATGGGGACAGACAAGAGCGGATAGCTACTCTAATTAACACTATGTAAAGATAAAGTAAGATAAAAATGCCGCCCTTTCAAATAATTACACGTCTCAATTTCGTCGTTAGTAAACACTTATGCGTGTCTGTGAATGAACGTGAGAGATTATACATATAAAGGCCTCTGCTATGTCGCGCGGCTGCACGGAGCGGGTGCACGCCTATCGGACAATAATATGAGCACTCATATTATTGTCCGATAGGCGTGCACCCGCTCCGTGCACCCGCACGGTGTAGCGGAGGCCCTAAGGATGGCTTCGTAGCGTCTAGAAAATGAGGATTCACAAACTGCCGTATTAAGTGGAATTGACTGTGCTTGTTTCGCGTTTCAGGTGGCGGACGTGTTCTACCTGGACTACGGCGATAGCGAGTACGTGGCGACCCACGAGCTGTGCGAGCTGCGCGCCGACCTGCTGCGGCTGCGTTTCCAGGTCTGATTGGCGATAGGTTTACTTGAAATATAAAATAGGAAGGCTAACAAGCTAGTGGGTCACTTGAAGGTAAGTGATTGCACCACCTATTGACACCCACAATACCAAGCAGATTGTAAATGCGGTGCCAACCCAGAGGGCTAAGATGGAATACCTCTTGTGCCAGTAATTTCACCGGCTGTCTTGCTCTCCACGCTGGAACACAACAGTTTTTTTTGCAGCTTAGTGGCAGAAATAGTTGATTGTTAATTTTTTTTTAATTTATTAAAAGAAAAGATTTTTGGATGCTGAAATAATGCTACAAACCACTTATTTAGGTAGGCTGAACTGGCTGAATACGTAGTCTGCCACTGCCATCATTTTGACTACGTTTTTTTTAATTCTACGAGCTTATCAGCTCAGCTACTCTCCACTTTCCAAATATGTGTTCCGCAAGTGGAGCGTAGCTTAGCTGATAAGCTTGAAGCGAGGGTAGTTTTCCCAAACAAAATCAATAATCTAATGACCGTAAAAACGAAACACATTGAAAAATTCGCAGGGTATGGTAGCGGTAATGTGGTGAAACTGGCAAACGCACGGCACGGAATGCTGATGTTGCAGATTCGAGTCCTGCCATTACCCTAATTTTTCTTTGTGTTGTCATTATGTAGTATTTAAATTTAATTTGAATGATAAGCTTGCTTCTGTGGAGCTCGCTCCGCTCGTGCGCTAACCGTTCGAGTGTGGTATTGGTGTATCTTTCATCCCATGTCGAACAATCTAGTACCGTGGCATTGTTGCTTGTGCAGGCCATGGAGTGTTTCCTGGCGGGGGTGCGGCCGGCGGGGCGCGAGGAGGACGTGGTGCGCGAGACGGCGGCGGGCCAGCGCTGGGACCGCTGGCCCGCGCCCGCCGTCGAGCGGTTCGAGCAGCTTGCGCAGGTGCGTGCAGCCCACGATCGATAAGATAGGATATGTTATTCAATAGCATTACAAAGTAATAAGGAAAATACAGACTCTTGCTTAAAGTCTATGTAACATGTGTGTCTGAACTAGGAGATCCTGTGTTTTAGGACAACTACAGATTGGCTACAACGAAACATAGTTTTTTCGGTAGATCTAAAAATGCAACTCCATTTTGTTGTTTACTCAGGATACGAATATCTTTGGAAAGCTTGGAACCCGAACGGGGATAAAGAGGTAAAATAGCCTGAGTAGGATTCTGCGCCATTCGAATTCCACATGCACCCGAAATCTTATTACTCGTAATGTAATAAAGACGAGGCGATTCCGAATTGTTGAACTAAACTAAATATTATAGGACTGTCCAAGTGCGCATTAACCGACAGATACTGTAGCGCCGCATTAGTACTGCCTCTAGGTGAATGTTAACATAATTACTGTGTGCAGGTGGCGCGGTGGAAGTCTCTCGTGTCGAAGACCTGTTCGTACAAAAAGATCGCGACAGAAGACGGCCAGAAGGAGAAGGAAATACCCGGGATAAAGTTGTACGACGTCACCGACGGTAAGCATCACTTTTATTTTTGTGTATTTTACCCCCTTAATAATTTTATTTTGATATTATTTACTGAGAACTAGAGTATAATTATTAAAAGTAAAAATAGCAGTACCTTACTTTTTTGTTTCGTTTGCCACTACTAACACCATTTTTTCATTAACACCGTTTTTTATCTAATGCGTAGATTTAAAAACATAACGCAGCGGTCATTAATACATTTCCATGCTTACATTAGAAGCAAAGTCCTGCAAGAAACGACGTCGTCCGTTAAACTTATCTTATCAGGGGTGTTAAAATAGTCTTATTTGTATTCTAGTTGAATAGATTATATTATATATCATATCATGTCTTTGCACAGAGGGCGAGATAGACATCGGCGCAGTGCTGATAGCGGAGGGGCTGGCCGTGGCGGCGCCGCCCACGCCGCGCGCCTCGCCGCCGCGCGCCGCGCCCTTCGGCGACCTTGGCTCTTCCAGGTAACCCCGGCAGCGCGAATCCGACCCGACAAAGGTAACTCCTAGCAGTGGGATCCCGACCCGATCCAGGTAACTACCGACAGAGGAAACCCGACCCGTTTCCGGTAAATCCCGGCAGTGTAAACCCGACCCGACCCGGGTAACTCGCGGCAGTGTGAACCGGACCCGGCCTAGGTAACTCTCGGCAGCGGAAACCCGACCCAGGTAAACCCGGTAGTGGGAACCCGACCCGACACGTGTAACTCGCGGCAGTGGGAACCCGACCCGGCCTAGGTAACTCCTGGCAGCGGAAACCCGACCCAGGTAACCCCGGCAGTGGGAACCCGACCCGACCCGGGTAATTCCCGGCAGCGGGAACCCGACCCGGCCTAGGTAACTGCCGGTAGTGGGTTCCCGACTCGACCCAGGTAACTTCCGGTAGCGTGAACCCGACCCGATCCGGGTAACTCCCGACACCGGGAACCTGTGCCGTTCCAGGGCTGACCAGGGATGACCTAGCAATATTCACATGAAGGTCCACATGCTAAACTGGCGACTCGGTTAAAGTTCTGTTCATTGTAAAAGTCTTTGCCTGCGCTTGTTTGCAGCTGAAAAATAATGATATCAGTGGAATTAATTATAACTTTGTTTTTGACATGCTGCCCAGACAAAAAACAAGTAAGCAATTCTTATGTATACCATCTTTAAAATGAATGAAAAATTAACAAAATTTACGAGTTCATAGAGAACCCTTGGGTATTCATAGGAAAACTTCATCGCCGCAAAGAAGTTTAGTTTAAAGTCAAGTTCACTCTTTAGTCATACTTAATATCGATCGAGCTTCACTTGGAAAGTTGTGATCTTCTAAACTCCGTTAATAACGAGTGCGCGTTGTGTACAGGGTGCTCGGGATGGTAGATGGCCGCGCCTCCTCTATGCCGAAGGACCATAAGGACGAGCGAGGCGACCGCTTGGCCGCCAATACCACAGGTAAGCTTGCCTAACTGCATACTGGAAGATAACCGATAGTATAATAAATTCGCCATTGTAGTTTTTTATTTTTGTGTTTTTTTGTGCTTTAAAATATCCTAAGGGACAACAGTTATTAGTGCGCTTCCGGGATATTAAATACCGATAAATTCCAAATTGCGGATCACAAATAGCAAAAAATCGTTGAGTTGATAACCGCGTACAATGATGATGCGTCTGATGGCAGTCGCTGCAATGTAATAACCTGATCCCCCAAATCTGGGATCATGATCTAAAGCGTAGCCCGAAAGACGGGGAGCGCTAGGAGCGTGGATGGATACCGTGCGTCAGGTGCCGAGTCTACGCCAGCTATTCTTCGAAATCTATACTAATATTATAAAATGAAAGTAAGTTTGTTTGTTTGTATTTCGTTTACGTCGCAACGATGACAAATTTTTTTGTATAGGGCTTTTTTGTTGTGCTAGAGAAGGATGTAGGCTACTTTTAACCCGATCGGACAAGTAGTTCCCGTCAGATATTGTTCGAACTACGCGAAAGAAGCCGCGGGCAAAAGCTAGTTTTTAATAAAGCTTAATCTTTCAGCAAACAACGTACTACCCACATCCCAATCACTGTCATCCGGGCTAGAGTCAACCCACGCGCCGGTGGCAGTCAGCAACTTGGACCTGACCGAGCCTGTGCCGAAGCCAGTCAACGGATCGCATTCTCACGACTTCCTCGACGTCGAGCGACGGATGCAGGACGTGGGCGCGAGCAACGAGACCTTGGTACCGCCGCCGCACGCTCCGGACCTGTCCAAATCGCCGCTCGACGACTTCAAAGCGAACATGAACCGAATCGACTCGCATCACAGCAACTTAGAATCTCTAGGGAGGTTGCACGAATTATAGTATTGTTTATTATCTAACTGTCGCACTTGTAGCGCTCTCATACGGGTCGGCGAGGTTCAATAAGAGCGTCATTCAATTATGTATTCCTACAATGATCCAGCGGATTTTGGAACTAAGTCAGCGACTTTTTTGTACCATCTTCTGTAAATGCCTCTCCGGCTTGGCTATCAAAACGTCCAACACGTGTGTTCCTTTTCTCGCTTGTCGCTCTGTACGTCTTTTTCCTACTCAGATAGTAAGAAAGAGATGCACTGAGCGACACAGCTAGTCGCGCTGTGTCGTGAGCCATCTAGTTTTGCGCACTCCATTCTATTTCCGTTCAGTCTGCAACGCTCGCTCAAGCGCCTTGCTGGAGGACAAGTATAAACAGCAACAAACTCGATTGACCATTGAAGAGGAAACTGAGAGAAATTGTCTTTGGTCGAAAAGGATAGATATATCACTTTCATAGTGCATATTATATGCCTACCTTTCAAAAAATGGCACTTTCTTTTAGTTCCGTTTTTAATAGGCACTTATTTGCGTCCTTGACTGTACGAGAGTGTGAACTGTAAATGAGCAGTAAGAGGCATTTAAATCGTTCCTTAGTGACCACTGTGGAACGATTTAAATGGACCCGCGGCTTTATGGTGCGTTGCGCATTTCTTATGACTGAGAGGCAAGTCGTATTTTAGTCAATAATTTTTTTCTCATTCTATCTGGTGTAATTATAATTGGGCTGGTAAGTGGGTTAGTTTTTTCCCCAATTTCTGGCCGCCATTTGGTCTAAGACGGTTATAATTGCGGCTAAAAATTGCTGGGAAGCTAGCTCGTTCACCAGAGCTTTGAGACCAATTCCAGTCAATGTAATGTAGCTGTAATGCGGCATTGAATTTTGTAAATCAAATTTAATAATTAAGTAAAACATTTTGAAACTTTACCAGTTTACAAATTGTATGCAATATGACTGCACGGACGTTTTTATTTTAACTTCAAGCTATTAAAACTCCGTTGTAGATTTTTAAATAACCTACCGAATTAGAAGAGATTACGAAACGAATTATTTTGTCTATGCCGACGTAGTATAAACGAAATAAATCAAACAGGGGTTGAGTGGTATTTAATGTTATCGGTTGTTTAAAATCATGCGTACGTCTTTAACAATAAAATCGTTTTGGCCATATGCGTTAAAATAACCGATTAAATAATTGTATTCTCAAAATGGTGTGAATGGTGGAGTTGTGTATCTAAGGAATTGTATTGGGCCGCTAGCGACAAGTTACGCCAATGCTCGAATAATAAGACGCAGAAGTGATTCTACTGTCCCCGCAAGTTTCCGTTGTAACGCCTTCAGTAAGAGAATTGTGTACCAACACCGAGTCTCAAAAAGCGTTCGCTAAATAAACGGTGGTAACATTTCCACTCCCTAAACTAAACCGTAACCCAAGTCATGAGTTTTTATAAAAAAAAGATGTGGTTGTTATAAAAAAATAATATTTTTTATTAGGACCAACTTGGGTAACAGGGTTAATTTGTACATACTTGGCCTATTATTAGTTTATCTATGCAATAACATTAAGTTTTTAAATTAAATTCTAATATAACCACATATGCTTTAGAAATAGGTTTGTATGTTTTTTTTATGCTTTATAGATTCCATAGTATTTGCACTTTTTGAGTTTCATACAATACAAAAATGTGTCAATATTTACAAACCCAATTTAAAAAAAAACGTATAAACCTTGTTCCAAGGCAAAAGAACAACATAGGTACTAAAAAAAACCATATCTATAAGGTTTAGGGGATGGAAAATGTTACCGCCGGTAGTATGGAGAGCACGGTACACAATAGTCCTATGCCGCGTTCTTATATTCAGACAACGTATCGTTTTATTTACCAGCTGTTAACGACACACACGCGCCCGCACACACACACACACACACACACACACACACACACACACACACACATACACATTTTTACGGAACATCGTCAAAAAGGATGGTAGATACAATTTGAATTTAGGAACACTGCAATCCGCTACGAATTTACATTTATATTCGATTCGCGAATGGTGTTAGACGCAGAGGCGGCCTAAACAAATGTTATCCTACCTGTGCAGTCAGCAACGGATATATCCACACAGCCGACGAGGTCAAAAAGGTTTACAATAATAAAAAAATCATTTATTTTAAGGCTACAAAAGCCCATAGACACATGACCTATACAATACATGACCTTATTCTTAGGAGAGTAAGCATGTCTTTTGTGATCTCTTCCGATTGTTCAGCTACTTCGGCTACTGACTGTACACATTTTACCCTGTTCCTATATTTAAAATAAACTAACTTTTCTTTTTAAATGGTTGATGCATGAATCCTAATTATAAATAAATATATCTCGGGACAATTCACACCAATTGACCTAGTCCCAAACTAAGCAAAGCTTTTACTATGGGTACTAGGCAACGGATATACATACTTATACAGATAAATAGGTGGTGTACACTTACCATCAGGTGACCCACTTGCTTGTTTGCCTTCCCTATTTCATAAAAAAATACATACTTAAATACATATAACATCCAAGACTCATGTATAAACATTTGCCCCTCCCGGGAATCGAACCCGGAACCTCTAGCTTCATAGTTAGCAGCTAGGTCGTCGAATTGAATCTGTACATGATGATTAGCATAGTGAAACTACATACAAAAAAAAGAGTTTTGACAGACAGACTGACAACAAAGTAATCCTATAAGGATTCCTTTTTTACTTTTGAGTTATTTAACCCTAAAAACAGTGTAATATGTAATACATACTCTCCGGCATGTAAACGAGAGAATACTAGTATGTCCCAGGTGAAAACAGTAAAAGGTATTTAATCAATAGGAATGTATTGTATTATAAACATATCTACTTCTAACAACACTTAACAAGTATTTTTTGAAAAATATCGCGATTATACTAGTGATGTTTGTACTTACATTAACACGTTCCATGTCCAGTGGTATACCATATGTACCACGCCGAAAAGTCCTTGTGAGTCCCTTATACGACTCTACAGCTTTCGAAATTACATCTCTATAGCGGTAGATTTGTATGCAGGACTATAGTGTGCATTCGTAAATTATACGTACGGACTGTTAATGTACTGCGTCTCTAGTGTCAGTTTTTGTTACAAGAAACACCTTGAACGCGTTTGCGTTAAGTTCTCAATTACTATGGAAGTTAAGACAGCGCCTCTTGCGCCGCGTATTTGCAACAAAATGTTTCCATAGTAATTTAGAAGTTAACCCTAACGCATTCGATATGTTTTTTGTGACAGAAAACATACACTAAAGCAGGGGGGTTCTCAAACTTTTTTAGTACGCGGCGCACTTGCAGCTTTAGTAATTTGTCGCGGCGCCCTCGCCAGTCGAAATACATCATAAATCTGAGTTATATGTGACTATCTCTGAGCGAGCACTTCACGGCGCCCCTTTTTACCTCTCACGGCGCACCAGGGCCCCGCGACGCACACTTTGGGTACCCCTGCACTAGAGGCTCTGAAAACATCTACGGGGGCTGCGGAAGTGTTGATGCGTGTGTTATACCCAATATTAATCTGTGATGTTGCCGGTAGACGTAGGCTGTAACTCGCTGCTTCATAGATTCCTTAGCTTCTATAAGATTTTGCTTTTTTATTATGTTAAGGATCTTTATCCTATATGTATTATTTCTCACCGCTGTTACTTAGTTTACTGTTATTTCTTAGAGATGTGTTTTTAGCAATGATAAGAGTATGGATATTTATTTAGTACGTACGTACGTACGTACGTTGAATATTATTCAATACAATGTTTTGCTTAACCCTTTAGCGGTTACTGGCGAGATATTTGCCGTCATAAGTTAACCCTTATCCGGGCAGAGGAGATTTATTGACCACATACATGTATATAGAATTTGAACCTTAGTTCAACAGTAGGAGGATACAAATTCGATTGTATTTACGTGAATAATAGCTCGGGTTCTAATGATTCTCCATTGCATTACAAGCATGAAACTGTATTTGAATTTTACGTACCATATATGTATTAATGGGACCCGTTTAAGGGTTAAAGTAAAATTATTTGTATGTAAAATAGATAATTAAAATACCTTTAAATGTGTTAACCTCTTTAACGCCACGTCGCACACATAAGTAGTTATTCAAACGCTACACGCCAAGTCTTTTTAAGTAATGAAGTTGAAATTTATGCGAATGCACGTAAGTCACGGATATATCCGTCATGGTCGTTGAACCTGTAGTGGAAGATATATCCATCTTTGGCGTTGAAAAGGTTACCAATAATGTTGACCCCTACAGGGTTAACAAACGACAAGCGTTACATAGTAGTGCTTGTAGTCTAGTAGTCTTGTGTGCTTATAAATGTCATAAAACAATCAGATCATACGAAACGAACAGGTCTAAGAAGGTGCTAAAACACAATACTTACTACATGTCGATTTTATATTAGATTTAAAGGTTTTAATAAAACGAATCACTCAAGTATTTTTAAGTCGAGAAATGCCCGACATGTTTCGGACCAGTCCGTGGTCCTTAATCATGAGCCCCCGCGCACACATGTCGGGCATTTCTCGACTTAAAAATACGTGAGTGATCAGTTTTATTAACAGATTTAAAGGTTGTTTCAGAATATTGTACACGTTTTATTTTAAGATTTAAAATGTCCATATTTATGATGGTCTTGTCTTTTACAAGCGGTTCTTAATTTGTACTTAAAATAAGTTCTTAATTGTTTGGTGCCATAACCTTGCAGTACAAAATTATTTTGAAAAGGTTTTTTTGTTTATTCCAACTATTTGTTAATTTTTGTTATTGTTTTAAGTTTAACATTTATTATCATAAATATTCCCAGGAATTATGATGTTGTAAATGTACTTTTACTAATTAGGTTGAAATTCGATTTTAGCTAAAAAAAGTTGTTTTGTTTATTTATGGACATGTACTAAATGTTAATACATACAATTTACTGAGTCTCAAATGACTACATGCAAGTGTAGTTACACAATTTGTATCTCATTTGTCAGAATAAAGCAGTATCAGTATGTAATTGTATTTGTTTTATTGGTCTACTACTTTATCCCAAAAGAAGAATTCAAAGTCCTGCTGGTTTTACTGAGTTCAAGCCAGCGGTTCAAATTTTTTTTTTTAACGGCAATGATCCGTCAAAAAGTACATTCGTATACGGTTCACAAATTTGTTACATGCGAAAAAGCTGTGTGAGTGACGACTTTTGTATTTGGCGTGACGTTGAAGAAGTTAAATTGTGCAGTGTTTTCAAGAAGGAATGTCTTCCAGCTACTTCTTACCTACCTCAACAAAGTGCCAGGCAAAATTGTGGATCGTTGAATCAAATTATACTCAATTGGTTATGGATGAACTCCAGCAAAGGGCTTGGATATTTTTTCATTACAAAGCAATAAGCTTCCTTAGTAACCCCAAATATTATCAGATTTTTTGGTTGCCTCATTTAATTATAAAAAATAAAAACATTTTCTGAAAGCTGGGATGGTGTAAATACTGACTACCCCTAGTCCAACACATATTTTAAAAAAAACTATGACATTTGCCCTAGAAGTTTAAATGTCTGGAGATTGCACGCTGAACTTTATATTGAAGGCGAGTTTGTTCACAAAGGAATTATAAAATTACTATAAATAAATTCGCAACATAATATCATTGCCACTGAATAATCTCACATATTTAATTCAATTTCAGGGGTATTGCTTTTTGAATATAGCAACCATAGGCAGAAGCGAATGAACTCGTCTTCAATACGAGTTCTGCGTGCAATCTCCAGACATTTAAACTTCTAGGGCAAATGTCATAGTTTTTTTTTTAATTTATGTTGGACTAAGGGTAGTCAGTATTTACACCATCCCAGCTTTCAGAAAATGTTTTTTTTTTATAATTAAATGAGGCAACCAAGAAATCTGATATTATTTGGGGTTACTAAGGAAGCTTATTGCCTTGTAATGAAAATATATTCAAGCACTTTGCTGGAGTTCATCCATAGCCAATTGAAATCTTTAACTTACGGGAACGGAGGCCCTTATCCTTCAAGACATCCTTTTCTGAATCAAAATCTATGACTAGTGCTTTATTACCTTGATAAAAATACGAGTATAGTCGCCATAAAGATTTCATATTTTGTTTTGAAAGAAAGAAAGAAAAACATTTATTTAGGACTATTCCACACAAAACACACACATCACACAGAGTACAATTATAACAAATACAGGTAACGTTTTTGTTGAATAGAAACAAAAAGGGCCCTCAGCATACTGCCTCTGTAAGACCGAGACGCTGATTTTCAGTGGGACCCTAGAAGTTTTGCATTTTAGGAAGCGCCTTGTGGCCTTAACGTCACTGCTTAAGGTTAATTTACCCCTCCTTGCGTCTCTGCCTAACTAATATCATAAGCGAAGGACACACGGAGAGGAGTTACACTTGGGGGGTTATATTACAGCCATTGATAGTAAAATAATAAACATCTTACGTAAAAAGTTGGTAACATTAGGTAATTTTGCGTCAAAAAATGCGTCAAACTGATTGTCTTTGGCAACCACGTGAAATCGACAGCTGCATAATCAGTGTTACGAACGAGCACCAAAGCAGTAAAAGCTGAGTTCCCATCACCGATTAAAACTAGCTCAACGCAATGAAACTTAGTCATAATTTGCAAACAATCGAAACGCGTAAACAATGGTTTGACGCGGGCTCGGCCTCAGCTGAGCGTCACGGAAAGCGGCTCTCTCCGCCCAAATTATAATACTCCAGTCCTCATCAAGGCCTTGACTATACCTGACATTAGGTCTGTCTTATGGACAAAATGATTAGGTAGATAGGTAATTGCAATTACCTACTGATAGACACATATAGTGCAGTGCAGTGGCCATGATTATAAAACAAAAATCTACCTATTCTTAGGATGGAAAAGGTGAACAAACGAGCCTGATGCATATGTCATTGAAAGCCCCACGGCATACGGAAACATGGCTCCAAAAGAATCACTAATCCGTTGCCGGCCTTTAGGTCCCCCTTTCCCACCGCATGAAACGAAATAACAAGCTACTACTTTACGCCAGTATGCAATTAGTAGTACTACCATAGTCTAGTCGGTCCATTCGTACTGCAATCCTCGACCCTAATATGACCGGCCCAGGTTTATTTTATCCCCTCCCCCTGCGTTTCTGTCAAACTAGTGACATCTAAACTTGACCGGTCATGTCAGGGCCTCTGCAACTGGCCACAGTGTGGCTCTACCGGTATTGAAAGTAGTGGTAGAGCCTAAGATTGCACTTGCAGTACTTTCTTTTTTACCTAGTAACTAAGGGATGGCCGGCAATAGACAAGGGGTAGGTTCACTGCAACTGCCAATTACGTGCAATTACTCAGACCTACTTCGGATTTAACCACAATCCTTACGTATTCAACCGTACCTACTTGCATCAACAAATCATCGGCCACGAAGCCGCGATCAAATTGTCGCAACGAGACGAATCGTTAGAAAGCGTTATGCAAAACAGGCCCGTGAAATGCAATCTTCCACTGGCTGGCTCTCGCACAAAGCAGTCCAGCTTCCTAGCCCGGACCTCGTCTGCAATTAGTTCCTCAGTTCAGTTCCGTATTGTGTTCTGTGTTGTAACAAACGCCGTGCTTTCTGTTTCTTTTAAACGTACTACTCGTACTCTGCTACGTCAACAGTTTTTTTCTAAAAACTTAAATCCACAAAAAAAATTAAATCACGTAACAGTAAACGTAAAATATTGAGAATAACGCGATTATAACTTTGTAGCTTATTGTTACAAGCTATATTCCATATTCTCACTCCATTCCATACAACATTAAACACTTATACACGAGCATGCTGGGTCGAGGAACATACATTCATATTTATGAGTTGGGCCTTGGTTCTTGGATGTTATGTGTGGAATGAAGCACAAGAGGAAGCATTTTTGCTTTTTTGAGGGTGGTAACGTATTACGTCAATTTTACGTCCTTTGTGGTGCGGGTGCCGACCGATCATGTGTCGACCTTCATGAAGCAGGAATTCTGGCCGAAGGGAGTCGCTTTCCGACGTTTTCGCGGACGTTTGCTGGACACCCCGAAACTAGGTCACACGTCGCCGAAGTAAAGTGCTAATTTTAATGTTTTGTTTTATAAATATGTATGTTAGTCTTTAAGGTATTCTTTTTATGGGCCTATGCAGCCTGAAATAAATGGTTCTATTCTACTCTATTACGTATGTAGGTACTCTGTTTATATTCAGGACTTTACATACAATACAATAAAATAGGTACAAAACTTTATTGAAAAATTTTACAATATGGAGACAGTTTACACCTTACATCAAACCAAACGGCATATTGCTGCAGTTTTAAACATAATTCCAGCATACTCTTGTCCAAAGTATTCTATTTTCCATATAATAAAAAATAACTAGTTAGTAATAAAAATAAAAAAGTAATAAAGTAATAATAAAAAATAACTAGCATAATTCACCGCATTTTGTACTTAGGTGCAACCATGCAAAGACCGGGCAACGGTCGTCACCAGTCGGTCTTTGACCCAGCTCATATAACATCAGAAGCCGCTAGATTTCCTGGCGCTAATTATGCTCACTTCACGGTAGATACCTGACACTATAATTTATCTCGATCTGTTGAAATCGAGAGTTAAAAGCACTAACTTACTTACAATGTAACTTAAGTTTCCCTTTTCGCCGTCTAGAATTATCCAGCTAAAGTAATTTGTAAAGCGAAACTGATATTATTAAGTTAACTTTACGCTGGTGTAGGTCTAGAGGTAGTTCTAGTTAATCGTCGATCACGTGTCAACTTTCTCGAAACGGGGTAAGTACTAAAGTGCTTACCTCAGCCTAGATAGCAGCAACACGCCATACCATATCTGTTCTGGGCTAGAATGCTGCAAGGGATTACGAAAGCAAGGATGGATTAAATATTATTTTATTACACATAGGTGATAACCCGAAACACGACCAACTAAAATAAAGAAATATTTCGCACAACGCAAGTCCATTAATTTATTTATGAAACGTAAAAACAAAGGTTGCATAATGAAGTCGAAAATGTGATCGCCAGCTGCAACTGCTCGGTTTAATGCATCGATTATTTCAGATTCTGAATTACGTAACTGAACGTTCTTACCTAGCACGCGATTTTGTGCTGCGAAGTGTCTCCGAGTCACGAAAAAAAGGAGGTATTATGGAACCGTGACGAATTGCAAACTTCCCGTGACGAAATGTCCAATGGATACGCATTTGAAGTGGTAAATTTAAAACTATCTATATCATAGACTGCAGTTGCCGTTGCCCTCCTGTTTCCAAAAAGTGGAGCATTAGAGGAGTTAAGTAGTACTCGTAAGTAAGTATGTCAAATAGGTTACTTCTTTGTTCGAGATACGTATTCCATTATTTCACTAAATAATTGACAATACAAGACAATACTGAATACATATAGGTACAAATAAAAATTTACTTAGTAGACTGAACAAGATCTAACCTACTCCACAAACTATTTAGGAATAAGGAAAAATGGGGGAACAAACCTTACCAGAACCCTACCTATAAAAATATCACATAAGTAGTAGCTATTGGATCAGGTGACTACAAGCTAGCTGCTTAGATTTTGCTACATGGCGAATAGGACCACATTCGAGGACATCGGTGTATATGTATTTTTGATGATAATTTAATATATGTATTAACCTACTTAGTTGCTCATCGCTCAAAATGGTATCACGATTTTCCCAGCGAAGCTTAATAAGGCGTTCACCGCAATCCGAGCCACATTACGAGTACGTTTTTAGCCGAAGCAATTTTGTGGTCATTTAACACCATAACTTGCCTGCGTCACGGAACCCTGCCGGCATTCCGGCAATATCAGGCATCTTACAACAGTCATTTACCGTTATCCGAAAAACGTTATTGCGTCATTTTATTAAGATTGATAGTGGATCAGTGTTTAACAACTCTCCACGTTTTAAAAAGCCGAGCGGTGGCCCGATTTTCGGTATCATTTTCATTTATCTCATCGTGCTGCTCTGTCTAACTAGTGTCATAAGAAAGGGACGCAAGAGATAAATTGAACTTAGTCGGTTGTTGGTCGATCATGTCATTTGTAAATAGCCAAGGGACCCTAAATGACTAGATCAAGTTTAAGTTATCAGTCAGTAAATCCCGTATAATACTTAACGCATTACAAATTCACTTCCTTGCTCATAATTCACTTGCGCCTTCCGTCTCGACGTGAAAAAATAACAAAGGGTTATCGCAATTGTAATATTTTTTTTTATGAAATAGGAAGGAAAACAAGCAAGTGGGTCACCTGATGGTAAGTGAGCACCACCGCCTATAGACACCCGCAACATCAAAGAGATTGCAGATGCGTTGTCAACCCAGAGGGCTAAGATTGAATACCTCTTGTGCCAGTAATTTCACCGGCTGTCTTGCTCTCCACGTCGGAACACAACAGTGCCAGCACTGCTGCTTAGCGGCAGGATTAGCGAGCAAGATGGTGGTAGCGTAGTGACACAGCCTAAACCGCTGAATAAAATTTTGACCATGTATTTTAGAGGTGTAGGTAGAGGTGTACTAAGCAAGGATTTTTGGAAATTCCACCATTAAGGGAGCTAAAACAGGGGCGGAAGTTAGTATGAAATAAAATATCTACGCGGACGAAGTCGTGGAAAAAAGCTATAGTATAGTAACGTGATAAATGACCCTACCTAAATTACCATTTATTCGGACCCGGAGAAGAAACAAGATCCGCCACAATGTTGCAGTCGCAAGCGCAGCGGCCCGACCTGAACTTTCACATGCATCCGGCTTAATGTATTGTTTCATTCGTATCGTAATTAATTGTTGCCCGTCGCGCCAGGAATAAGAAAGGAAGTAATAAACTCGTGGACCAATTAGACAATTAATTATGTAATTTTATTTGTTAGCATAATATTGTTACACTCGAAACTTGCTGTCTAAATCATCTGTACCTAAAATTCAGTGAATTTTATAAAGCACCAAATATATAGGTTCTCCATCTCTGCACTTGTATTAGCCCTAACCTGCAATGCCCACTCAAATTTAGTATATCTCTATGTGCGTCTCTTTCTTATGACTCTAAGTAGACAGAGCCACACAGAGGATTAAATTAAACTTGAGCGGTCATGTTTGGGGCCTTATCTTGTGGTGGTCTAATTAGAGAAAATTTTCAATACATGATATACCTACTAATACCTATATGTACCCTAATTAGCAGAATACTGCTGAATTATTTGGTTAGTTAGTTTTTGAAGTATTTCGGCCCTACAGAAACAAACGCACGCCTTGACTATGCTTTGACGCGTATAATACTGCCCGGGAACCTATGGGAAATACAAAGGTGGTATCCTTTTCTTTAAATTGAAACTTATTTCTCAGCCTATAAAGGTGATCTGTAGTCTATACACTTATATCTTCAATTTCTCCTTTTCTCTCTTACCTATTGAACCAAAACAAACAAACCCAAAAAGGCAACAAATTATTCCTAAGTAGAAAATATTGTGAAAGAACAATCTGTTGGTATTCATAGCGTGCAGCGCTGCGGTTGCGGCGAGCAAACTATTGCGTGTATTAGACCTAAACATATCTATCTCACATTACTCTAGTACTTAATCTACGTGTTGCGGAACAAAAACAAACAATGCTGATGCTATAAGTAAATCAGCAAGATTTGCTAATAGGAAAACGTTTTGCACTTTGGATAAACTATTTCGAATAGGATCCGAATGAGTATTGTTACATGCGGCTTCACTCATGTAATATTATTTTCTATGCAATTTACGAGACATTAAGTAATCTATGCTTTAATCCAGGATATGATCTTTCTGTCTACTAGATTTCATCTAAAGCCGTCCAGCCGTTAATGTCTGATTAGGCGGAGTGTGAACCCAGCCCCGAAAAGCGCTCCCCATACAAACGGCGATAATGTTCTCCACCCTCTAAACCTTAACCTGTGGCAATGATTTTTTGGTATGTGGTCATTATGCCTTAGAACTAGGTTTGTATGTTTCAATTTTTTTAACATTCTTCACAGATTTGACAATATTTACATTTTAAGAGTTTTATACAAAACAATAAAGCCTGAATATTTTTGAAACTATTAAGAATATTTTAAAAATCAAAACATACAAACCTAGTTCTGGGGCATAATGACATTATACCAAAAAATCGTGGCTATAGGTGAAGATTTAGAGGGTGGAAAACGTTATCGCTGTTTGTATGGAGAGCGTTGGGTTCACACTTCTCTTAAGGAACAAACATCCAAACATTATTACATTCACGTTTCTAAGTAAATGCGACTCGCCCCGGCTTTGCTCGGGCATAATTAGAATGTAATGTACACCAAAACCTTCCTTAAAAAAAAATCTAAATGACAGTAAAATCCATATCAAAATCCGTTGCGTGGTTTAGAAGAAAAAGGCGGCCGAGCATATACAATGATTTAAGTAGGACAGACAGGAACGGACCGGCACTTTATACTATGTAAACAAGTAAGGAAAAAGAAGATAAAGATCAGTAGGATTATTGCTCTGCTCTGTCGGTAATCAGCGTTTGCTTAGCGTAGGATCTACATTTATCAAAAAGTACCTACTTTATCAAGAAATACGTAGCTAAAAGAGGTAAAAAAATCGACACAAACTCTTACTCTTTTGATAGTAGAGTCGTGTCCATTGGCCTCGTGTCTGTGTAGAATAGTACAGATATATTTGCTACTGTATTATTTGAATTTCTTCATTGTATTATGGCGATTTGTTAGTTACGCGTCATTGACGCGAGTTATATGCAAGTGGCTTAGATGCAATTGCTACATGAATGATTCGCGATTGGTCTAAAATTACTATATGTACTTTTTTTCGTGACAAAGCTGTCAATGCTGCTATAATGAAAGAGCCTTAATGTAACCAGTTGCAGGTTGCAGTACGAATGGCTCGACGGTAGTAGTAGCTTCTTACTGCGTTTCGTACGGTGAGTGTGAGATCGGGAAGCCCACGAGGGGAGGATACCTAAAGGTCACCAACGGATCACAATTCTCTTGGGGTCGCTGGTTTCTACGATCCGATGATACCATCATGGTCGTTTTCCTGCCTCTTCTATAAAAAAAAACAAGTTAGTACTTGGTTCAAAATCAGACGAACGTTATAGATAGTAGGCAAAGCATTATTTATTACTTATTTTATTACATATCAGTATGCAGAGTCTTATTATTTATTGTCTTGTTATTATGACAAATGTAAGTACGTACGTCAAACTGCAACCAAATAAATATTATTCTACTCTATGATTATACAATTGAAGTACTTACCTACTACTAATAGATACTACATACGCTTTATTTTTGTACGTGATAAACGTTGAGTTATTAGAAATGGGAGATTCGTTCGAGATATAATCAAGCCTGAAGCTCATTTGCCGAGGGGCAAATTCCGAAGAGAGTAAAGTCATTAAATTGTAGGTAATTAACTTGTTATGAATATATCATAACGCTGCTTACATGGTATAATTGATGGATGGTCCGTAAATGCAGCTTTGTATGCGCATAAAATAATAATAAGAACTCCATCGTATAGATATAATTTGCGTCACACTGCTAAGCAAGTCTTCTCTCATATTGAGCAGCGTTTCCTAAAATAGATTTTGGTTACTAACCAGATTCTAAGCTACAATCCCCTATTGTATCGTTTGCTAACAGATTCATTTAACTAAACGATTATTTTTCCTGAACTAGTAATCATCATCGTTACAGCCAGTACCGTAAGTAAGGCAGTGATAATTAGCGGAGCATAGAAAGCGAGCCCAAGTATTAATTCCAAAAAGCTCATAATAAATTTTAAATGTTTACAGTCATAATCGATCTTTTGTTTGAGTTACCGTCTTGAGGTATACCATCCTTCTATTATGGTCTTGATCCGATAGACGGGCAGGATACTTAGCGATATAATTGTACATTGTGAACAATGTATGTATCGTCAAGCAATGCGGGCGCGAAGCAAAGCTGATGAAACTACTAAGCCATTAATTAATTGTGTGATAAAACATGCTCTAGTTCTTCTAATGTCGCTTGAGCATCCTTGCTTAATCGTTTGAGTTATTGTGACATGTTGACAACACATTAAACTTAACTAAATCTTAACCTAATTAACTGCCCTGGCATGATAGCCTAACTTTAATTTAACCCGCCGTGCGGCTCTATGTCATAAGAAAGGGACGAACAGAGAGATAAACTAAACCTGGGCGGCATTAAGGTCGCTGGTAAGTAACCAGACACACTTATTATCTGATGGACCAACGCCGCGGGAACGAACAACTGTATACTGAGTATATACATCTCGCATTGCGAAATTTAAAAGAGTTTGTAGAGTCGAAAAATAATTGTATATATTCATGAAAAAAACGTAATAAATAAGATCCTTAACTTCAGCTTTACCCACATATTTATTTCGTGCTATAAAAGCGTCAGAAAAATCCTTTTCTTCAATGGAAAGTAATAATTACCTACATGCGTATTTTTTATGGATTTCTCTAACTGTAAAAGACAAACTCTATGCAGATATACTGGCCACACCCCTTATTCAGCCATAAGGCCATAGCGGTAATAGTTGTGATAGCCTCATATCCGCCTTTATAACGTGAACATGTTTAAGACTTAACTCATTCATATACTCTTAACCGTGCCACAAAAACAAACCGGACATCATCAACAATCAAGAACGGGCATCTCCTTGGACGCCTGACCGTGGTCTTGCCAGATCAGAAATCCGCTTTTTCTGGACAAATGTTTCAAAATGTCGGGATTTTGGGGTTGATGTCATGAGATATAAATTAGGGAGTTCGTCAATTTGGATCTCTGAGGACTAAGGTGTGTGCGACATTTTTGATGAGCGTTCTTATATTTCGTCGTGAGCGTATCGAAGGCTTGGAGAATCCAGACAAATCCCGACCATCTGGGAACCATACTGCCACACCCGGGGTTGAAGCAGGCGCCTTTGTTTACCTTTAAAGGCAGCAGTATGGCGCCCGTAAAAAGTGGATCATGTTCGACCGGACCAAGTAGAAAGTGAAACTGCTTTGTGGAAAGGTTACTATAAAAATTGTAGCACTGGCTATAGCGAGCTCAGTCGAGGCGAGCGCGCCCTCAAGTGACGTAGTGCCAACATAGCGGTGGAAAACAATGGTCAGTTACATTTCACTTTCGATTGTTTGTTTTTTTTAAATAGATCGGTATTCGTGATGTAATTTTGTATCGATTTTTTGTAGTGTTTGAGTTACTTACCGGTTTTAATGGTTTGGATATTTTTAAATAATTTCTTTTTTTAATTTCCGACGCAATTAAAAAAAAGAAATTATTGGTCTGTCTGTCTGCCTTTTAAGCTCCGGATGCGATTATCCGATTTAACATTTTTTTAGCAGCTAAATTAAGTGATATAGCTCTAAGCTATGCTTGGTGACGAACGGTTTAATTATGTAGCTGTTTTCGAGATGAAAAACTTTTTTACTTGTCACTGATAATTTCAAAGTTTGCAACAATCGCTGTTTTTTTTTAAGTTTTTCATTCTTTAATTAAGAGGCAAATTTTCCGCAATTACTATTTCGTGTTTAAAAAGCCTTATAATAAATAATATAATTCCTCTTATCATCATATTACCACAATAGCCCGATTCCATATTTTAATTAATGATTCGGTTGCATTGTTCTAATTATTTATTGCGAGTTTGCAACGTAATTAGTCGGTTACCAGAGCGTGTACGCCGGACAAGGCCGCCGCTACAGAACTTAACTTTGCACAATTTTGTTGGCCGATTGCATTTTCCGTCCGGCGCCCGCGCTTACCCGAACAATTGTTTTCATAATCTAATTAGACAGTTTTCATATACTTTGATTGCTAATCCCGCTAACTTGAGTACCTACTGTTAAAATTTGATAAAAAAACACTACACGAGTATTTTTTTACTTTATGTAATTTGAAATACCTATGGACCTGGAGTGCGATTTTTGAATCTCACCAGGTGACTAAAGCTCACTAAAATGGCGTTTTTCATAGAGATTAGGACATTTTGGTGACCTTTAGTCACCTGCTGAGATTCAAAAATTGCACCTCTGGTTGAACTAGTTCTTTAAAAAAATCTAAGGTTACAATATTCATACAAAAATTTAAAATTTCATAGATAGGTGAATAAGTACCATTATTTATTAATGGGTCCATTTTTACTACATCTCTTGACTAACAATATCTAAGTACCTAATGGCAAGAGACCGGACGGAATGACCTTGGTTCCGTGGAAGTTGGGACGGGTGCTAGTGTGGGATGCAACCTGTGTAGACACTCTGGCCCCGTCTCACCTCCATGGAACTTCGGTTAAAGCAGGCGCAGCAGCTGAAGCGGCCGAAAAGCTCAAAAGTAACAAATATAGGGGTCTCGACTCCGAATATAACTTTATTCCATTCGGAGTCGAGACCCTTGGTCCGTGGGGTCCTAGCGCATTAGGCCTCTTCAAAGAGATCTCGAAGAGGCTGGTCGACGTCACAGGTGACCGAAGAGCTGGCAGCTACCTCGCACAACGTATAAGCTTAGCTATACAGAGAGGTAATGCTGCCAGTATCTTCGGTACTATGCCACGGGGGCCTTCTTTTTTTGATTTATTTTAGTTATAATTTTAGTACTAAGGTTTAGTTTTTATGTAGTTTGTTTGTTTTATTATATCTATGTTGTGGTTGTCAATAAATTGGAATCCTAGTACCTAATTCCGTTTGTATGTACGAGTAGCTATATTATAATATAACAAAATATTAAGTATTTTCTGTTGTATATTATACCCTCGAAAATGTAAATTTAAGAAACCGTACAGTGATCAGCAGATATAAGTATACGCACATACCTATCTACTGTAAGTACAAAGACCTAAATGAACTCCACACACGACTCTTTATTTCGAAAGAGTAAGAGCTTGTGTGAACATTTTTAAGCTCTACATTCATATAGAGACTATATATATCTAAAGTAGATAGAGAACAGGCGGAACACATTTCGCGTGTCTCCTTACTACATCTGCCGCTCTTACAAGACTAACTAAATTTTATTCATCCCTTAGTCCATTCACATTTCTTTTGACACTATAGCTAGACAGAAAAAACGAAGATAGGTACCTAATAATAAAACTTGGTAACACCAAAGTCTAAGTTCACTAGTAAGAGAAAACACGACTCGGTATTACTAGTCTTGTATTGTTTGAGAAAAACGGGGTTTACTAGCTGTTGACTGCACCTTTGTGTTAAACAACAATCGGCCACGACAACAAATTAACATCAATCAGTAATAGTCGCTACAAACGTAATTAAGACGTAATTAAACTCCATAATAGGCACGAAAACTGAAACCTTGATTCCGTTGAAATAAATTGAACTTTTTACGACATTCGATTCGGTGCCACAATGATATCGGCCTTGATTCTTATTATTTTATATCGATATCGCTCGGCATTAAGCCCTTTCACCTGCGGAAATACTTGAAGGCTAGCAGGAACGGGCGTCGCCTACTGAAAGTCGCGGTTGGACATTTAATGCACTTATGTAGGTAGGTACCTACCCACCATTGTTTTTAGCGCACTGATGCAAAGAGTAAGGTCAAGTTCTAGGATACATACACTAGTCCAACTAATCGAACTTAAGGCCAGAGTCCGAATGTTTAGCAATATAACTAAGTAGTGTACCTCCATGTCATTTAGGTTCATAAGGATTTTAAAATGTCTGTTACCAGGTTTATACCAAACTGGACCTTCACCACAATTAATTATCAACTTAAATTATGGTGGCTAGTTATCCTGCACACGCGGTTTAAAACTTTAAATAATAGCCGTTTTTAATAGATTGAATATAATCTATCTACACTAAGTTTGAATACACTGCCCAATACAAACTGAAAGAGAGCTTGCGTTAATACGAATCATTTACCATTGCAGCACTTAATTCAATTCCGGCCACTTATCAGCACCATGAAATCGAATTTACTTTTACTTTCTAAAAGCAAATATCATTGTGTTGCCACATTTTCAACAGTAACAGCAACATGGCGGAGAGTTTTGGCGCCAAATCAGCCGCGATCTGGCGTTACGTAAACAATTTCGCTTTTAAAGAGACAGTTTGAAAGCAAAACGCGAGTGACTTGCAATTGAACTATATTTATTCTGAACTCGTAAAACGCGTTACGAGCGGCTGCTTAAGATAAGCTTAAACAGCCAATTTACTTGCTCGGAGGATACTTGTTGCAAGGTTAGGTAATGTGGTAATACGAGACCAAAAAATCACACACTTTTAACATAATAGTTACTGAACAATAAAACGGAAAACGACCTATCCTAAAATAGATCCTGTTATCGAGACAGAACAAAATGGTTTAGTTTATAATGGCTAAAAGTGATCACGAAAACCAAAGTTTTAGTCTTCAAGAACCTTTCCACTAATATGAGAAATATTAAAACTAGGTACTTCTGATATTCTTTGTTGTAATTTATACATGTAGGCGGATAATACCTTCATTCGTAGTCGATTGTCAACTGTCGCTAGTTGGGAAACTGAAAGGGCAGCGTAGGCGACCACAACTCCCACGCCCAATGTTTCTAATTATGTATCGGAGTCCACAATAAATCGGGCCTTACCTTACGTCACTTCACATTCTATTCTACTTTATAAAATGATTACTAGCGTCCAGCCCCGCCTTCGCACGGGTATACCTTCCGTGACAAAATCTCTAATTGACAGTCAAAACCGTATTAAAGTCCGTTGCGTGGGTTGGAAGGACAAAGCGGCCGACGATACACCATAAGAATTTAAGACAAACACGGATAATGCAAAGATATTTTTTGTTGTATATTCGATAAATAAATAAATAAAAAAAAAAGATTATGAACTTTTAGTCGTTACCTATAACCAGTAAACTCAATCCGCATAATGGCTCAGTAAATTTGAATTATGTGCAATGATCAATTCAAAACAATTTCAAAGAAAGTGAAATTTATTCGTTCAGATTCACTATCAGGTTAGTTTCTAGACCTATGAACAGTAGCTAATAATCTATAATTGTTGCATCCATAAATATCTAATTAATCGGCTTACCTAAGTGGCTAGCTAAGACTTAGATACCTATATACAGTACGCAAAACGATGAAAAACGCATGGTTTTAAAATGAACTAAACATTTTGCATTACAAGCTTGTCGTAGCTAGTAGGGGTTCTGACTTTTCACTTATAATACTGGAAACATTCATGGTAGTAGGTAGAGGTATTTATAACGTTATCGGGACTTTAACGCGATTAAGGTATATTGTTAATTTACCTCGACGTTTCGGCCATGTTACAACGGCCGTGGTCACGAGTAGTTTTACCACGAGTGGTTTTTAGTAGGTAGAGATCTTTATTAAATAATCTAACAAAAATTCATTTGATCATGAGGTGTCATACGTTTATGAAATATTCGGAAGTTTAATTTTCCTTAAGTACCACAAGATTGGAAATCCGTATTCCACGGAACCCCGAGCTTAATCGTGTCCGATCGCAGTTAGCTGGTTTTTCTAATATTAAATTGACTGACAACGCGAGGAGCGTGAAAGTAGGTGGCTTCACGCCATTTTGGACGAAATTAGCCATCAATTATTAATGTCACAGCACGCATGAACGTGTAACGCCATGTAACAGCTTTTATGCGCGATCCAATTGCTTGGTTGCGCAAGCGCCTCGTTACGACGAGAGACAGTTTACCATGCGGCCGCAGATCACGACAATTACAAACAGCAAAGTATTTTTCAGCCGGGTAAAAACAAGCTTAGCCGCGAGTTTGGCTAACCAAAATAAATTTTTCAGTAGGTACCTACCTACTTAACGAGAATCATGTTTATTTTTCGCAATCGGTTCAGAAGGTTAAGTCAAGCCGGAAGAGCGTTATAAACTGGCTTTCACGTTTATAATTTTTGTTACAATTATACTCGAACCGTACCTAGACTAAACTAGTTGTTAAACATAAACAGAGGAAACTAATGTTTTTTTTACTAATAATTTATTACACAAGGATGCGATAATTGAAAATAGCATTGAATAAGCAATCAAATTGAAATCTAGGCTTTTAACTGACCGTAAAGCATGTACGAATTTCAATGAAAAAGCAAAGCAGCGGACGCCGCTTGATGGATATTTTGTAACGTAACCAATGAGAGATTTATGCGTCAACTCTACATAACAGTATTTACAGTCCACCAATCAAGTGCTTACAAAGTCCTTCAAAAGTTTCGGCATTACGTCCTAATCAATGAAATTTTTACTTTAGCTGTTTGTAACATTCATTTGCGAGCGGAAGCAGACCTTAACGTTTTGCGCTCCTAGAATGACGTCCAACTTTGATTTAAGGGTCATATGAAAATGATGCACTACGGTCATGTTAGGGCCACTAGATGAAATATCACGTTAGATAAATTTGCCCCTGCAAAAGAATATTTGTCAACTATATTGACCAGCAATTTTAAAGGTGTCTCCAATACTAAGCCCTCCATCCCTCCACAGCACGCCCTAATCCTCCTGGCCGCAGCAGCGACCGTAACCGCAATGCCGTCCTTCATAGCGGTGCCTGCGGACCAGATCGCGTTCGTGGACCTGTCCGCGCTGCGCGTGCGCCGGGTGCCGCGCCAGACGCTCACGCCCCCGCCGCCGCCGCCGCCGCTCCCGCAGGCGCTGTACCGGGAGGAATACGCGCCCGTGCAGTACCAGCAACTACGTGAGTAGCCTTTACGATTATGGTGAAGGTCAGATTTAAAAACAGACTTGACCAGACTGAGACCTCGACACAAATATACGACTGTAACAAGTTTAGGTACGTATCGAATTTATGACCACATATCTCAGCCAAACGCATGGTCATCATCATAATCATTCTCATAGCGCTTGTCACCGGTTCAGAGTACGCTTAGACCATGATCCCAGATTTTTCAGGTCAGGTCATGTTACATTAGAACGACTTCCATCTGACCTGTGACCTCCGTAGCCCCTGGCAGCTGGTCATGTTTGAATTGATGTCTGTGGTCGTATTAACTAAAGCTAAACTAACGAAGTTTATCATTTGATATTCCCAGACCGCAAGAGTAACTTTAGATATATGATGTCAACTAAGGCATAAGCGGTTACAAACGATTTGTGGTTCTAAATGCTTGTATATTTTAAGTAAGTACATAGTACAAATTAAGTTTCTTTTAAAGACGATTGTACAGCTTCGATTTTAAAATTCGCGAAAGTTGCGCATTTATTTAGACTGTTAAAACTGACGATTCTGGTGAAATAATCGTTTACGCAACTGATAAATAGGTTTACTGTGTTTAGATAGACACTTTATCTTTCCATTGTTTTATTGCAGATCTATAACTATCGAAAACATAGTTATTACTAATTGAATGTGTACCTCGAGGTTAATCTGTTGTGACTTCATTAAGTTCGTGATACTGGAAACTTTTGAAAACCGATAGCTCAAACCGATAAGCATGCATAATAACTTTAGAAATTTGCACATGCCAATACAATCAGCTAAGCTGAGACCGAAAATGTCGAAGTCACTGAGTTAAATGAATTCATAATCTGCTCTGCCCCGTCTGTCAAGATATCACAGTGACCTCCGCTTTCACTGCATCACAAAGGATTAGGCGCTTTCTAGAACACCGATACCGTAGCGTTATTAACTTGTTTCACACTCAATAGCTGCTTACTGACTTCATTATCATTACGTGAAACTTTTGAAGCCGTTTCAAAATGAACAAAAGACGAGTTCCTACTTTGACGCTCGCTTTCTTCCATTGTTACTTTTCAACGATAACATCAACGCACTAAACATCTTATGCAATCCTCTTACTGATGTATGCATGCAAATTACTTAGATTTGCTAAGTATGCTAAAACATTGTTTCCGATGTACTGTGAATGTTTTACGTAAACACGTCCTGTCTGCGTTATGGTGTCTATCGTTGACTGTTTTCTATTTGGCTCACTGTGCTTTTTATAAATGGTTTCACATAAAACAAAAGCAAATAGTAAAAGAAGTCAGATTAAACAAATCTTCCACTTAAACTACTCCTTACCCATTCCAGCTATACAACTGGCCCCAGAACCAGAGCCCCCTGCGAGGATAGTACAAATACAGGCGCAGCCCGATACGGCCAGTTCCGCTTCTGCGCTGGCCGAGAGGCCGCCAGACTTCGGCGAATATGTCGACTTCGGAGCCCACACCGGCGACAACGGCGCCTTCGGCTGGTACGCCGACTATCCCATCAATAACCACGAAGACTCGAGCTACAGGAAGTAGCTTTAATAAAAAACCGACTGCGACAAAGTTTGTAAGTCCTTTAGGACAATAATGAAATGATATTGCATTTATTATAATTCTGATAGATGATGGGGATAAAGATTCCCACGCACAAGTAAAAAACTTGCATGCTTTAGCGCAGTTTGGTGAAACAAAAGCTTGCCACTTTTATTAGCACAATTATGGTATTTTAAATTTTAGGAATATTACCAAAGACAGTATTCGTTCCAAGTGATATTATGTTAGTTTAGTTGAGCAGAATTACCGCACATTTGTTTCAAACGGTTAATTCCGCGTTGCACTTATTATTGTTAATTGATAATACTTTCTCGATGCTATGTTTAAGATTTTAAAAGAACACTGTGATACGTACCAAGTTAGTAATCCTTTTTTCTTCACTCTTTTTTATTTGCATGCTTTTCTGTTTCTTTTTTCACTGTTTTAATCCTTTAAGCTATATTTCGCATTTTCATACTATCTCTATATTACTTTCTTCATAGCTTCAATTTTTCGCTGACTTTAATATACTTATCAAATAAAAAATCCCTTTCACAAGACAAATTAAAGTACCTACCTAAATACATTTTAAACGAGTGAGCAAAAATAAATTACATCCCTGATCTTATTTTTATACCTTTCCTCTTTCTTTTGACAGAGAAAACTTTACAACGTTGTAATTTTTTTACCGTAATTGCCCACCTACTTATTGTTTATTTATTAGGTATTTGTCTTATTGTACAATCTTTATCAACTTCTCTGTATTTAACTTCTTAAATCTTTCGGTTCGTTCTCTGAATAATCCGTTTGATCGGCTTATTTATTTGTCATATTCTATCAATATTTGAAATGCAATTCTTTTTTGGTATCACTTATGTAATATGTATTTTCACTTCATTTCACAGTGTCATTCATTGTTTCACACTATCCTGTTAATTTCTTCTCTGTACTATTAACGCTTATTCTATATTGCCTTCTTTGATGTTTGAGTAAGCTTTTATTTTTATTTTATTATTTTTTATTCTTCGTCTTTATTTCAGCACTTACTGCAATTTCACTGTTTACATTATTATCATTTCAACTTATCCTTCATTAAATCACAATACCGATCTAGTGTTTATCTCTTCTCTATTTCTCTGTATTCTTAATCTATATTTCTCTGATATTTCAGTTGTTTTAACTACTTAACTAATTTATTTCTTATCTTTATATCTATCACTTACTGTAATTTACAATCGTTTCACGCTGTCTCTCGTTATATCACAATATCTTTCTTGTTTACATTTCTTCTGTACTTTAATGCTTAAACAATATTTCTCTGATATGTCAATTGTTTTAACTGATTTCTCTCTTATTTCTTAATATTATATCTATCACTGTATTACATTATTTTCATTTCACAATGTCTTTCATTATTTTACACTTGCTTCAACTTTTTTGCTTGCTTTTCTTAGTTGTCTACTGCTTTCTATGCTACTCTCATTAGGTATATATTTTACTATTATTTCTTCTTCTCACTCTTTTAATGACTGTATACACAATAGGTAAAGAAAAAAGGCACACTTATGATTATGACATGTGTTTCTAGTGTTTCATACATATTGAAAGCTACAAGGGAAGTACTTACTTCTCTGTTTCATCTTTTCTATAAAACTTCTTCTCATTCTAACTTTAATATGATATATTTGTTTTTCTCTTTCATTAATATTATTCTGATATCAAACTTCTTCACTTATATCTTGGAATAGTTTGTTTCCATGACTTTTTACTTATTTTTCTTACAAATTTAACGTCTTTATTTCTAAATCGATCATCTTTTAGTATTTTCTACTTACTGTATTTTCGATCTCGATTTACTTACAGGATTTATTTCCTGTTTATTTTTAAGCCAGAACTTACATATTTCTATCTATTTTTATAAATATGTCTACTCTTTACTTTCAACTGTTTGTTTCTTACTCTTTTTAGTTTCCTATAACTTTTGTTTCCCATCTTTCATTTTTTTTAAATCTTGATTCGTCTTTGTTTATTCTTTTTGTGTTCTCATTCTAACTTTTTAATTCTTTATAAATATTATCTTATTTTTTTTATACTTTATAACTTCTTCTTCATTTTTCTTACATTTTCTGCAATATTTAATATCGCCATGATACATGTAAATTCTTTTTTGTTCATAAGTCATTAATGCTACTTCGTATTTTTCTTAACTTAATTTTCCTTTATCTCTATTACTATCCACTACACTTTCTGTTTTACTCTTAAACTTCAACTTTCTATTTACATCAAGACTCAAATCTTATTCTTGGTCATGTTTTTCTTCTATACCTTCCGTCTGTTTTTGACAATGATCATAAAGTACATTCCAATAGCAATTTCTCTCACTCTACTCGTTTCTTCTGTTCATTTTTACTATTCCTCTATCATTAATGTATCTGCTTTGTTAACACTAAACCTACGGTGGTCGTTATCCAGTTGACAAACAGTATACCTATTGGATGTTTCATAAAAGCATGTAGTCGAGAACTGAATGTGCAAAAATGTTAATGTGATATCTAGATTTGCTATAATATCCATTTAAGTAACATTGTGGAACAACATTAAGTCAGACGATCAGAGTAGAAGGTAAGAGATAATGGTCTTCAATACTGTGTGGAGTTTAGTAAAACGTACCTGTTTTCATTGATGTCCTATTTATTGCTCTACTATTTTTCTTTTCATTTTACATTCGATAAACGCTATATCATCTTTGAAATTCTAGTTCTATTTATTATTTCACGACAAATTATTCAAGTAATTTGATATCTTTTTATCTTTACATTGGACTATCTTTCCCTTCTTGATCTTCTTTCAATTTAATTTATCTTTTTTTTTCATTGACTCCTTTTTTGTCAATGAATCTTTTCCTACTACTTCTGTTTTCATTTCACAGCTTTCATCTATCTCTTCATTTTATTCAGTGTCCTTTCCATTTTGTTATTTCCATCTGTTCTATGTAATTCTTATATCTTAATTTCTATTCTTTATTTTTTTCTTAAATATATCGTTTCATATTTCTTACTTACGTGTCCGTATCTTTTCATTACCACAAATAGACACAATCACTTTTTTTTCCTACTTCCTTCTTCAATCATTCTTTATTTTTTCTTACTTACAGCTACGATCAAAATATACAGCCCTGTCTTTCTCTAGTTTCTCACCTTCAAACTGTTTTAACTCTATATATAAATCTTTCCCTTGCCGTATTTCGTTTCAGTCTCGTCAATGAAGCTTCACTTTTTTCCAATTTCTGTTTAATATTTTAGATCTCTCATCTATAAACACATTTTATTCAAGTTCTTTAATTTTCTATCATTTTTACATTATACACTTACATCTTCTCATATCTTCATTTCTACATATTTCCTCTGTCATCTGTCTTTTCTTTTTCACTATACCCTACATTATACCTTGTTCGTGACTATACACTTGTTTTATCTATACTTACTACTTACGAGTCTCAATCATTTTTATTTTCACTTCTTTCTTCAATGTCTTTTTACTTTCTTACTTCAAGCTAGTCAACATGAACAATCTTGTGTCTTTCTTTTGTTTTCTCACTCATGAATCGAACTATTACCATTGAGTCTTTCTTTGACAAAAAAACCTTCATTTACCTACTTCCATTTTCTATTACTGTTCATTGCTTTTCTAATTTTACATCTTTTATCTACACCGTCATTTTCTATATTTTCTTTAATTATTCGTTGTTTCAAATTTTCTACTTTAGACTACTCATACCTTCCTTTTTACATGTTACTCTTTTTTTTTTAAAAGAGCATTGTGGTATCTTCCCTACTGTACCTTTCTACATCACTCAATCACTTTTATTTCCACTTCGTTTCTCAACGTTTCCTTGTTACTTCTTTACTTAAAGCTACGATGACCTTGTCATTTTCTGCTCTGCTTTTACCGAAGTCAATCATTATCTACTTTGATTTCCTGTTCTTAATCGGCGCAATTCTGAAATTCTTCAATCCACCTATTTTTTATCTTTTCTTGAACAAACTGGAACAAATTACCTTGCTACTCCGCGAAACCAGTGCCCGAGTGCAGTATTTTGCACGAGCCCGGCACTGGTTTCGCGGAGTAGCAAGGTAATTTGTTCCAGTTTGTTGATATGGACTTCCGCAAAGTAACACCTGAATCTTTTAATTATCTTTTCTTGATTTTTTTTTAGTTTTTTCTTGCCGGTTTAATTTTCAATTTCTTCTTAAGTTGACTGTTTCTTTATGTTTCATCTGCCTGTCACTATTTGCTGTTATTTAACCTTCACAATTGCTTCTTTCTCTATTTCCTTCTTAATATGAAAATGCTTTTACAGTCATTATTCTCCTTATATTAGCAAAACTATGTTTTACATATTAGTCAAGTTCCAATTAATTTCCTTTCCAATCTTATCTTCTGCCTTTTCTCCTTTATTTCTTTCCTTATTTCGAAGTATAATTTCATATTTCATACTTTGTACTGAAACAAACCATTTATATAGATTCTGCAAACCTTTTATCATCGATTACCATTTTGATAAAAGAAAAATACTTCTATCTTTCTTCTTTTCTGCTTTCTTTGTACCTTAAGCTTCTTACTCTTAAACATCGCATCTCTACCACTTTTCTGTTGCTGTCTCTATCTTCTGCTATACTTGATTTCCTTCTTTTCCTTCTACTTGGTACGCTTTAGAAAAATATACTTTTGCGCACAGTATTGTTATTGCTATTTTGTTATTGACGTTATTGTTTAATAAATGATTATTGTTGTTATTATGACATTATTATTTTCAACAAAACCCGATACCTACCCAAAAAAACACGACCTTTTAAAGCATAACCATAATTCAAATACATAAAAGCACACCAAGTTAAAATCTTAAACTGATCCTAGAGTAGGTATCAACTATCTGTAGGTAGGTAGTAAATTAACGAAGCAAAATGGTATAATACTTTCATATTTAAATTTAAATAAAAAATATTTGTGAAATTTTACACTTTATTCTCATACAGATAACATATATTTTCGTACAATGATATTTAAAATAGATTTCTTTAGATCTCGTTAACAGTACACAGTTCACAGAATAGGTATGTACAGTCAGCAAAAGTAGATGAACGTGGTCCAATAGACCTGCACGAGACTCTATCGCCTAGACAATAAGAGCTCGTGTAGATCTTGTTGACTTCTTCTACTCAAGCTGACTGGCCTTACTGGCTTTCGGTCTTCAGGAGCAAGTACTTAGTATACCTACGTATACTAACAGGTACACATCCAAACATACATAATATACACTTATAGTTGAAGTATTAGAGCCGAAGAAATGTAAGCTTTAGAATGTAGACACACTCCATATGTCATTACAATTGTATAACTAAATTGAATACCTTGTCCTATTATCTACGTTCAACAAAGGACTTCGTGAGATAGAAATAGGGCCACCAAAATAGGTTCCCCAGACCATTGCTATGCTGTATACAGCTCACAGGAGGCGGTTCGCTTTTCTTTATGTCATAAAGAAAAGCGAACCGCCTCCTGTGAGCTGTATACAGCATAGCAATGGTCTTTCCAATTCATTTGATACGACACTGACGCACAAAGTGACAAGCAAGGAAAAGAGCATGACGGGCTAGCCGTCCTGGCGAACCCGGGCATACGTTACATTACCATTGCTAGGAGGCCTAAATCGGAAAAAATACGAATATAATTCGCTTATTGGCAGTAATTGTTTCTGAAACATCAAGTAAAGGTTTATGAATTGGTAAGAGAACATATTCGGAGGATTGCTTATAGGACAGGATGCTTTGGTAACCGAAATCATATTCTAAACGCGGACAAGGTATTGCAATATTTACCCGGACAGAGTTTACCTTTAGTTACATGACATGACAAACATACACCTTGCATGGCCTTTTGCGACCCCAACAAACGACCAGGAGCCTGTGCCACAAAACTTACAAGTGCTACAATTCACATATTTGTCACATTCTTGTATGAAAATTCTATAATTATGTCTTATTGCAATACTTGTAATTTTTCTGGTATATTACAAGGAAATTTGAACATTCAATTTCATTGACAAAGAGCCAAGTTGTTTGGCACATGTTGATGAACACTAGTCTTCGAAACCTATCCGCTATAACATTAAACATGAAATAGATAAAGGAATTAAATTTAATATTTGTTTTTCTTTTATTTAGGTACAAAAAGACTTTGGTTTTTAGCATATTTTCCATTCTTCGGCCATTCTAGACTAGGTACAGTTAGTTTTAAACCGCTGCAAATAAATACAACCTTAGAAGCAAAACACAACCATGATTGTAATAAAACTGTATAAAGATATATAAATATTCGAGAGGCCAAAGTTTCATATTTAGTACCAGCTTATTTACATAATACTACAGAAGTCTCTAATGTGCAATGAACACACAATTACTCATATAATACTGATCAATCTACATCAATCGCTAAAACACAACAACAAACACATCGTCCTAAATTAAAATGTTCAAAATTATAAATGAGATCAACAATAAGATCACAAATAAATAATACTGAATAACTTTATCCATTTACAAGTCGTCAAATCGGTCAAACATGATCGAAATAACAAAATAATTTGAGCGTTAACAAATTACAATTTAAATGAGGTGTAAAACTCAAATTTAAAATTACCAACCTCTTTTAACTAAAATGTGTTTTGTACATTCGAAGGCAAACGTCACAATGAAAGATAAAGATGAAACATGCGTTAATTAATGAAGGTTTATTAAGCATTTACGAATAAGGGGTTAAATGAGAGCATATATGTGGGGTTCCCTCTTTCCGACGATTTCCTATGCAGGAGCCTACATCTATTCTAATAAGACACTGTCACACAATCACATCGTGTTACCATTTTACGTTCCTTTGCAATTCCATACATACATAGTACATGAGCAGAGCGGGTACACTCATTGGACGTAGATTCTATAATACGGCATTCTTATAATTTTATTTTCAAAATTAAAATAATTTGTAAAAAAAAGATAATCAGTTTTTTTTCAACTTCATTATTTTTTTAATATTTTACGAATAGTAAAAAGACAGTGGGCAAGCCTTGTCAAGACGCTCCATCGTGCTTCATACAGCACTTGTGACGTCATTTTTGTAATTATGTATGGAGCGCAACACTAAATGACGTTTGATTTTAATGAACGTCTTTTAAAACAAAGAAAATTGACTTTTTCATCATTAACAATAAAGTTAGTGGCTAATTTCTAAAATACTTACCGTATTTATTTCTTCTTTCCTCATAAATATTTTTAACGATGATCTACAACAATTCTATACTTTAATGCGTTTGCGCTTGAAGTGGAACACCGTATTATTATATTTTTCTACAGACCTTATATTTCCAATAGATATGTTCACTTAACACACCATCCTTCTTCAGTTAACGAGCCAAGTATACTTCGTATACGAACCCTAGTTATCGATACAAGCATAATGGCAAAAAAGCTATATGCTTTAAAAAAAAAACAAACGAAAAAATAAAATTGAACGCATTTTAAATGACTAGGTGCCAGAGTAATATGGTTATTTGAGATCTTACGTTACTAATAACACTATACATCAAATACACTATACATACAGTTTAAATAAATCACATATCAGATTACACACACAACTCTACATTCCATTTATTATATGGCCGTGATAAAACTACAGAACCAATACAAACTAGATTATATCTTTTTATAAGCAATAAATATTAACAAAATGTTAAAACACACAGACAACATACGTCTAATGTGCAAAAAAAAACCTACTCAGTAAAGAGCTCCGAAAATACTGCTTTGATGAGTGGAATAAATATAAAAATAATAACCATATACTAAAAGTAGAGCACCATAATTTAGAAAACTGTGAGCAATATTCATAAAAAACATACACATATGATCACAAAATATATATATGAGATAAGTACGCATGCCGCCAGAGATCCGTATAGATTCTGTAATTATAAATATTCCCTTCAAAAATCCCTATCACCTGTATATCTAGGATATATAGAGGCAAGAGATATAGAAAGCTAGCCACTTAGGCGTATACTTATACACACGTAACTATGCATATAATTAGCCTACGATCGTTACGTTGAACACACATTTACAATCGATTTAAACCTTCTATATTTAGGAACAGGGAACAGGGCGTACAGTACCTTACAATATCACCTTTCCATCAATTGTTTAGTAGGTTTAATGCTAGGCCTAACATTCATCTTCTACGTACTATATATTTTATACGTACTATAATGAGTATGTCAAAATTTGAACTTTATTTGAAGAATCAAGTCTGGAACGGTTCACATTGAAACTAACGAGACTTACATAAATTATGTCACGTGTATCTAATTGTATGATGGCCCATTTAAACAGAACAACATTGACATCTTTTTGACATCGAACTAATGTCTAAACTACAACACTGAACCCGAATAATCCCTGAAGTGGTACTTCCTCAAATTAGATAATTTAATTAGGTTTCGACAGATAACATCAAATTCTAAAACTAACATTTAATTAAATGTTGTTTAGGTTTGAATTCACACAATTTATATGATAAGATGTACAGTGTGTGAAAAGAAAAACGCAAGGTTAAAAACAGTATCTGTCTCTTTTGCAAAGACGAACATTGACGAAGATATTGTTTTTAACGTCCGCTTCTACTATAACGTAAAAATCTCATATAGCTATGGCTTTCGTAGAAAATGCACTCCACAGAGTTATGGTCCTTCGAGCCGGATTATAATTTAGTTCAGTTTATTGTTTATTCATTTACCAAACATCATTACATTCCTCGCTAATTTACAATGTTATAAATAAATATTATAATTATGTCAGACAATGGCATTAATTGATTAGTGTCATATCGTAAATTTAGAAAGCTGTATATTCACTTCAATCTAATGTAAACTTTAATACTTTTCTTTTGACAGAATTCCTGTCTTCATTATCGCCTTTCGATACCAAGGATGACTTATAGAGCTAATTTATCATGCCATAATACAATTGAATGTAGAGAAATAGGCATATATTTCCGTTCGAATTACAATATGATCAATACAATTTCAAATGAGCCACCGTTACCCGTAGTGAACGCGTAACACGCGCTTTTGCGTAAAATTCAAACGCGCTTTACAATAGCCCGACTTAGCGTTTGATTATCTACATTATTACTGACGTAAGTGACGTCGTAGTCGTCGACATTGTCATTTAAGGTCACAAAATTTCGAACAATTTAATTTAGTGCCATATTTTCCGCATCCTTTTTGCCACTAGTTCGCCCACATCACGACGATTTTAGAGATGAGCAGGAAAAGAGTGGTGAGCGAGGGCGACGCGAAGTAGCGGCAGCCACGGCTTGGGCCACAAGTCCAATGAGCCATCACATGCCTGTTCATAAAAAAGGGTCGGTTGGCCAATGCCTTGTAGTCATTTATGAATTCATGATGACTAAAAACATGGCCGGATTAACCACTTCGGGATCTTCAGACAATACAATTCTCGGGGCCGTTTCGGCCGTTTTCACAACCGTACAATAGCAAAATGCACGGTGCAATTGCAAAAAACCGACTTTACCGAATGTATCTGACTTGGACCCCCCCCCCCCCCCTCCTAGACCAGAAGCTGGGTGCGCCCATGGTACGCCCGTGTGCTATAGAGTCGTACCTCCTAGTTGGCCCAGGCCATGACGACCTTGGAGAAGGGCAGGAAGAGCGCGGTGTGTCCGGGCGGCGCGAGGAAGTAGCGGCGGCCGCGGTGCGTGCCGTCGTTGCGCGGCAGGCCGGGGTGCTGCGCGTGCGGGAACTCCGCGCCCACCACCACGCCGCTCGCAGCCGCCGTGCCGCCCGCGATGCCCACGTAGCTGGAACCAGGCGACAATTACAATGTTTGAGGTTCCGTACCTCAAAAGGAAAAACGGAACCCCTATAGGATCACTTCGTTGTCCGTCTGTCTGTCGAGGCCATTTTTCTCGAGAACGCGTGGAGGTATTGAGTTGAAATATCAATCGAATACTCAAGTCTGCAGTTCCTTAGAGACGTGAAAAAATCAAACTTCCAAGTCGACGGAATCAAAAGCTACGGATACGGCAGTTTATGCCGCACGTTTCATACATTTGTAAGGCATTCAAAAATGTATGGGGTGCTTCCCGTTGACCTAGAACAATGAAATTTGGCAAGAAGCAAGGTCTCACAGCACAAATAAAAAAATAAATCCAAAAACCATAAATTTGTAGTTTGAACACAAAAAAAAATTGTTTGTCTTACAAAGCAAAAATGCGATACTAGATGTTGATGATGACGGAACCCTCGGTCCGACTCGCACTTGTTTTTTCTATTCGGTACTCAGCCGAATATTGCGAATTATTCGGCCGAATACCGAATACCAACCGACCGCGAATCCCGCGAAAATACCACGAATCGCGAAGCTTTTCGCGCACAAACACGCGTTTGGTGTTGCGGGTATGTATGGGCGGTGGAGATCAATTGCCATCAGGTGACCCACTTGCTCGTTTGCCTTCCTACTTTGTAAAAAAACACAGCAGCGGCACTTACCGCACGCGACCGACGGCGATGCGGCCGTGCGGCGCGATGACCTTGACGGCGTGGCCGAGCCGCAGCTGCCGCGGCTCCGCCGGGATGTACGGCCGCCCCGCCTGCTGAGCCGCGCGCTCCGCTGTCGCCACAATAGTATTTTATGCAACGGTTGCATAATGAGGGGTCTTAAAACACGAGTGTGGAATAGGATCACACGAGTGTTTTAAGACCTAATTATGTACAGTTGCATACATTACTTTATCTACACACATATCATAAGTACTCTATGATGGGTTCAGAAGCCATAGTGCAATGACCTGCATTGCTACTAGCTACTAGTGCTAGGTACTTATTAAATATCTATAGACTGTACACATTAAAATAATGTAATAAAAAATGAATTTGAACAAATATAGAAACATTCTCATAATAATATTGGTTGTTATAATGCTGGCCATTGCCTACGGTTTCTGAACGCATTATAGAGCATTTATGATATATGTGTAGATAAACATAGTTTTAGATACCTACTAAAAATTCCAACAAACTGTTTTGCTGGCGGTAATTAATGCTGAAGAATTGTCAAGACAAATTAAAAGAGCCCAAACTAGATGGTCACCTTTCAAATCCACCATATTCAATTCCTTAGAGCTCATACGTCATCTTGGACAGGGATGTTTGGAAATGATTCCGACTTACATTAGCAATCCCTGGCTCCAAATAGTCTAAACCTACTGTGTTTAATTATAAAAAAATTAAGATGTAAAAATAACATTGTAATTTTGATTTACTAAAAAAAATTACACCCCGTTGAGTTTCTTGTCAGTATTTTCTCATCAGAGAGTTTTTCCGAACCAATGGTAAATTTTATGACATTCATAAGTGCTGTCTGTAAGCCTAATCTTTGAATACTGGACAAGTTTTCCGCCGTACGCTAGTATTCTTTCGCATCGTCCCGTTTCCGCTTCGCGTTCATAGCAGTATGCTACAGGCGTAAAGTGCGAAGATGTAACTTCCACAACGGCGTTCAAGACGAGATTGCGTAAGTGGCTCCTGGGGACCTAGCACGCTAGCGTTTACAGAAAGTATTTATCCCGTTCTAAGGGACTGTATGACTTGTAGCTTGGTGTTATAAATAAACTATTGTATTGTATTGTATTGGTGGTGAGTGTACGGTGAGACTAATGTGGCCAAGTGTTCTGCATTTTACAGGACGTCCCGTTGTTCAGCTATAATTTTTACCGTGTCCTGTATTTTAATAAGACAAATTTAAAACAGGACCATCCCATATCATAAACGGGTTGTCCTGTATTTTTTCCCATGAACCCTGTAATTTCAGATCACATGTCCTGTAAAATGAGCACACAGGGTTGGTCACCCTAGGCGAGACTGACCGTCGAGCGGCACGTCGCGCAGGTTGTCTATGGAGCGGCGCAGGTAGGCCTCCGCCTCCTGCAGCAGCTCCTCCGTGTCGTCGCGCCGCACGTCCGGCAGCGAGCCGCGCCACAAGCGGCACTCCGCTAATAAACACCATTCAAAATATACCTTTGATTATTTAATCAATTAATTTGGTTTAATTGTCTAGGAAATTTACACATCCATATTCCCAAAAATGTAGGGTAGGGTGAAGTGAAATTAAGAGGTTATTTTTCCCAGAAACTCAAGAATAAATTTATCTATTATAATATTGTTATCAATACATACCATAGACTTCAGAAGTCGCCCAAAAGATCAGAAATTGAAAATAGGAAAAAAAGTAGGAATAATGTAAAATTTCCGTTTCACTTTTCAGTACGATATCCCTTACACCCTGTATAGGATACGAACAATGAAATTATAATACATGGATGTACAGTGTCATACTAAATGACAGCAGGAAAACTGATCGACATAAGAATAAAGCTTGACGCCAATGTTACAAATGCAAATTATTAGTTTACCATTTATAGTCATTGGATTTACAACTTTACGTCTAACTGCATAAAATAATAATTTAGTAAGTTTCGTTGCAAATAGGTTTTTTTACAAAATAATAGTATTGACAGCAGCACTGTCGGCCCGACAGACTGACAGCGCGAGCGATTGCCGATTTGATGTACTTTTGTTCGACTTTTGATGCGGCACTATTTTAAACGCTCCATTAGAAGTCCATTACTTATAGGTCAGTGGATACGAATTAACTCTCCCTTCTTGCGGCAGTCATGTGGAAAGTTAAAGAGGTATTATAAGCCATACAAGACCGTGGGTGACATTATTTTATCCATTGTGAAGAGTAAGTTTACAAGACCAAAATAATCGATCATTAATTAATTGAAATAATATTGGATGACAGTTTAAAATTAGTATCAAAAGTGAGGGCATTTACCTCTACTAGAGGGCGTGTACACATTTTGGGGAAAGCGGTCATAGCTGCGGTCGATACTAGCGCACGGCGAGCGAGACAGGAATCTGGAACAGCTGGAAATAAAACAAATACATATATCTCTAATTTGTATTTTTTTTTACCGTTACGAGCAATGAACAATAACGACATATATTCTTTACTGTACACCACACAGAAAAATGGTCAAAACATATTAAAAAGGTAGACAATAGGCGGTCTACAGTAACCAACATCTTTGTTACTGTAGCTAAGATCTTATAGTTACTGTACTTGAGATCTTCGTAACTGTTGCTAATATCTTATAGTTACTGTAGTTAGGTCTTTGTTACTGTAGGTAAGATCTCATACTTACTGTAGTTAGAACTTTGTTACTGTAAATAAGGTCTTAAAGTTACTGTAGTTAGATCTTTATAACTGTAGGTGAGATCTTATGGTTACTGTAGTTAAATCATTGTTACTGTAGTTAGATTTTTGTTACTGTAGGTAAGATCTTACGGTTGCTGTAGTTAGATCTTTGTTACTGTAGGTAACATCTCATACTTACTGTAGTTAGATCTTTGTTACTGTAGATAAGGTCTTATAGTTACTGTAGTTAGATCTTTATTACTGTAGGTGAGATCTTATGGTTACTGTAGTTAAATCTTTGTTACTGTAGTTAGATGCTTTTTACTATAGGTAAGATCTTATGGTTGCTGTAGCTAGATCTTTGTTACTGTAAATAAGATCTTATAGTTACTGTAGTTGAACTCTTTGTTACTGTAAATAAGATCTTATAGTTACTGTAGTTGAACTCTTTGTTACTGTAGCTAAGATCTTATAGTCACTGTAGTTAAGAGCTTAGCTGCACTAGTTAAGACATTCGTTACATTAGTTACGACCTTATTAGGTTCATATGGAATCAAAAAATTAAATCGATGTCCTTGTTGGACCAAACATAAATTTTCCCCGTGCACACATACTTGGAAGGCTCGGCGGGCGCTATGTGCCGCTCGGTGCTGCCCGCGCGCAGCCCCAGCGCCCACACCGGGTCCGCCGAGCGCGACAGCTCGGGCACCATCGACGTGAACCCTGCCGAACATTTAAATCACATTTTAAAAAAATACGTTTATTTTAGATCAACAGATCCGTATTGCGTTGGTAACGAAGGCTTTTACATTCATATTAGTGTGATTTTCACATTTAAAGCAATAAGAATAAAAATAGGGTTTTTGGAGGATTGTCTACTCGTCCCTGCCAATGACAACCTCTACCCAGTATTTCACGAGGGGCGATCGAGGAAAATATAACTCGATTAACACACTATAAGAGCACTTTAATCATACATTATGGAGCATATGAGAGAGGGCAGTGAATATTCGGTATAACTTTTTATTTTTTTTATGTAATAGGTAACAAAACTTTGACTACGTGTAACAAAACTGTTTTTTTCTGTGTAGGTGGGCACAATGAGAGCCGGGAAGAGAGTGAAGTGCGAGGCGAGTCACCGATGTCGCTGAGCAGCACGCGGCGGGTGTCGTCGGCGGCGGGCCCGGGCGCGGCGGCGCGCGGCGCGGGCGCGGCCGGCCGCCGGCCCGGCGCGCGCGTCGGCAGCGTCGGCATCGCCGACTTCGACGCGAAACTCATCTGTACAGGCGACCGATTTGATTCAAAAGCCACTGTAGACCGTTAGGCATAGAAAAATTGAGAAATTATACTCGTACGTATCTTATTTGTCAGCGAGTTCCCCCTGTCAGTTTATCGTTATCCCGCTGTTTACCTTCTGGCCCAGCTAGTTTCCCTTCTGGCCCGGCTAGTCAACACTAGCTGGACTGGCTAGTGCCCCTTATAGAATAGAATAGAACCATTTATTTCAGGCTGCATAGGCCCATAGAAAAAATACCTTAAAGACTAACACACATATTTATAAAACAAAACATTAAAATTAGCACGTTACTCCGGCGACGTGTGACCTAGTTTCGGGATGTCCAGCAGGCGTCCGCGAAAACGACGGAAAGCGACTCCCTTCGGCCAGAATTCCTGCTTCATGAAGGTCGACAGATGATCGGTCGGCACCCGCACCACAAAGTACGTAAAATTGACGTTGTGACGGGACTCCAACCGCTCGACCCTCAGGGTAAAACTGGACTCCACTCGTATATACTCTACGATCTCCTCAACCTTCGTAGAGTAATGCAGCCGGGACACGTACAGCTGCGTCGTTAGAACATCAGGACGCAGTTTATGAAACAGCTAGTGTCCCTTAGGGCATGACCCAGCTATAGTATCCCTTCTGGTTCAGCTAGTGTCCCTTATGGCCCAGCTATTGTACCTTGTTGGCGAGGTACTGCTCGGAGCTCCAGCGCGGCGGCAGCGCGCACACGTCGGTCTGCGCGCCGCTGTCGCGCCGCGGGCCCGACGCGTCGCGCAGCACGGGCCGCGCGCGCCCCGCGCCTATCGCCGACGCTTTCAGCGGCCCGCGGGATGATAAGCGATGAGTTGTCGGCCTGAGGAGGTAAGAGAGGGCTGGTTAAGAGCAAAGAAACGCTGAATCCTCATCACCTTAAAAAATGGTTTGAAATACGCGACTATGAAACGAGTAAAGCATGGTTAAGAGAGACTCATTAGAAAATAACTAAAAGAAGAGGGGGGCGAGCCGAAAACTTGTGGCTTACGACTTGGCTTGTGAGTTCGTCGTTATAAGAACGCCTACATATAATCTTTAAGACTAACAGGGCATATAAACTTACCTGTACTGAAACGGATTAGGGCACGTGTTTCTCCTCATATTCATATTATTATACAGGTCGTCCTCCGAAGTCCCACATTTGGAGATATCTCTTTCAGCGAACACCGAAAACCTGTGTCCCAAATGGCATGTCTTTTGGAAACTGTCAATGCTCTCTTCTCTGTGGAGTATGTCCATGCTTGAGCCCAGTTCAAAGCTAGAAGACTTGGTGTTATCAAAGCTTAAGCCTCTGTTGTATTCGCAGGTAAGACTGTCTACGCTGTCTAGTCTCCTGGTACTCGTGTTAGCACTCCGTTTATAAAGCATGTTGTCAGATCGGTTGTCGCAGCTTTTTAATATCCCCCTTCCTGGCAAATCCAAGCTCCCTTTACTGTTAAACGCAACGTGCCGTATTTCTTTATCATTTGGCAGAGACACTCGTTTGTTCTTCAAACTGGAGTCAGCTAGAACCCCTTGCAAAGTGCTGTTTTCTTGGTTCTCATTTTCGGCGTTGTCCGTCGTCTCTCCTGGTTGGAAGTCTGGGTCTAGAGTGTGGAACTTGATGAGGACTGGCGTTGAGTGAGTGGTGGACGCAGAGGGCGGACCCCATTGGTCGGTTTCGCGGATTGAGACTAGGTCCTCCTGTGAAAGTAAGTTATTAGTCGTATCGCGGATTCTTTATTGAACGTCTAAATTTTACACCAATCTTCCCGTTAATAGCATAACGCCAACGTCTTAGAAACAATTTCAAAGCATGATATACCTGCAAGTTGCTCATATCTTTAGACTCGTCGGTGGTGAATATGAGTTCGATGTCGTCGACCTCTTCAGACTCGTTGCCGCTAGCATTCTCCATCTCTTTCTCGTCGGCTGCGCGCGGGTCGATCGGGGTTGTCACGCCTTCACTGAACACCGAGTTGTCGCCTTCTGATAGCGACCTGGAACATTCATGGGTAATATCAACTTAAACATCTTTATCTGATAAATAAAACAGCGTGGAAGAGTAGTTTTAGCCATCTCGGTCGTAATTGAAGAGTCTAATGCGGGATCCGCATCGCCGGCAAGTTACATTCGAGGGGTTTAAGGAAAGTAAGTAGGCGACCAAAAAACGGAAAGTAGAGATCGCCCAATAATGTCCTCGAAAAGTCATCACAGGCTTTTGCTTAATTACCATGAGCATGAACATTTCAATCAAGCATGCAGACAAACAAGTACCTGGACATGTAAGCAAACATGCAAGCAATAAAACACGTAAATAAGCGATCATGCAAGCAACCAAACAAGCAACAAGTTGGCATGCAATTGGGTCAATAAGCAAGCGAGGAAATATGCAAGGATGTTGGAATAGAAATAATAGCGAATAAGGGAATAGTTTGCTTAATAATGCGTGCGTGTGTGCGTGCATCTGTGCTCTTCGACTAAGTAGATCTGCTGCTGACGGTACCCAGAGCTAATTTTCCAATCACGCTTTTGGCGTTCCCTGTCTTTACTACGACATCTACAGCTAGACATTGGAACTAACTACAATGTCGGATTAAATAAAATTTAAAAACAGGATAATTCAAGTAAATTAAACATGCGAAAGTGTTTAAACGTCTGTTTTGTATGCTTTAATGGCAAATTAGTCTGTGGAGTGGATACTAACACTACTCTTATTTGTTCTCGTGTCTACGGCCGTTGAAACATGGCCGTAACGTCGCGATAAATTAACAATGATTTTATCGAGTTAAAAGTCCCGTCAATGTTATAAATACTACTCTTATTGTCTGTAATTTTATTTAACTAGAACGACAATTTAATTGTACGAGACCTCATCACTACACTTTATCTCTCTCTACATGTTATTTATGTTTTTTTGTACAATTAAGAATCTTTCATACAAACATCATTACATATAAATTGATAGCTTTTGCCAAAAACATAAATAGGCAAAGGCAAGGGCCAGTTAGAATTAAATCAAACAGAATTAAAAACTTACCTCAAGCTCAAGTCATCAACATCCAAATTCAGTGTGTCTTTTCTCCGACTCCTCTCCACGTGTTCCTTCACCAACAAATTTTCCTCTGAGGTAATGCGCACCTGCACATCAAATTTGTCTGTCTTCTTAGCATCCCCTTCATTCGGGACGGCCATCTTAATAGTCTCCGAAACAGTATTCACTCTGCTGGCTTTAACAAACTCTGTGTCATCAAAATGCTCCCTACGTTCCTCAAAATGAAAACTGGCATTTGAATCAACAGACTCCTTCTCAATATTTTTGTTCTTATCATCAGCAGTAGAACCACTCTCCGAAGTGGTGCTTGAAAGAACAGTACCTTCCTTTAATGTACGGACTTTAATCCTCACATCAAATTTGGAAAGCAGTTCTAATTTTGTTTGAAAACTAGCTTGATTGTCTCTACTTTCTTGTTTATCATAACTGGCTATGTGGCTAATAGGCTCTTCGACTGGTGAGTCTGTTTCATCAGAAACTTCAGACGTTAGATGAACTTGGGGTGTTTGTTCTTCTTGGGTGTCAACATTGTCTGATGAACAAATCTCAACATCCTCTTTGTCTTCAGGGTCAGGGTCAATAGTCTCTACAGTATCATTAATTTCACTGGTAGCAGTTTTTATCACTACTTCACTTCCACTGTAATCATCTACATGTTGTGACTGAGGACTGTACGTCACTTGTAGTTTCACTCTCGGTTCACTTATATCCTCAGGACCAGAGTCTATTATTTTACGCCTTAGGATATGATTTTCTAATGTTAACTTTTCTATAACATCAGCATATTCTATGCAGTTGGAGTGTTGTTGGTATTTTTCTTTGAGCTCCTTCAATTCGTTCTTGGATATTTCTAGAGCCGTCCGCAGAGACACTACGGTCTGGTGCAGAGCCCTCACAGTGTCCAAGTGCACAGCCCCCGGCGGGACTGCCTCCAGCCTGCCGCTATCCATTCCTTAATGCCCACCACTCCAACTGCCAACATCCCATACATGACTACTGCTATATCTTCCTAACGCACTTCAATTCACAAGCTCCGAGGCCCCCATCGCCGCGCCGATGTTATCAGACCTTTAATAAACAAACAAATAATAATTCACAATATTGCTCACGAAACTGTCACGAAATCGCACTTTAAAATTACTTACGGCTGACCCAATTCTCCATTCGGCCGTGTGACAATCGGCGACGAATCACGACGCATTTTTAGATCCTTATCGAGGCTCGTACTAGTTCCGAGATCCACCAGCGTGTCGGGGCACAAGTGGGGCATGCAATCGATAAAACAACTCGACCCAGGCAGAGCTAATTAAGCTTTCAAAGCCCTCAAAAGTTAGTTCGGCGCGGCGCACAGATGGTACGGACAGCTGATAAGGCTTCAACACGTAAGGTTGTAATTAAGTCGGGATATTATCTTTTAATCGCTTCAGCAAGGTCGTAGGACATACCTATAATTATAAGATACTTGAAAAATCTCTCGGTTCACTCCTTGTAAACAAATCAATAATCCAATTTGGTGTTCGCGGGCGTAAGTGAGACAAAGACAGAACAATGGAATTATTCACTCTAGCACTGTCAGTTTGACAACTTATGTATATTTAAAGCTTTTAAAACTAATGCTTAAACAGTCTTTAATGTGAATCGTAAAAAAACCAGCAGACAGAATCTTGATAATCTGTCACTCCTGTCAGTGTCAAAAGTAAAGTTAACCTAAAAGTTTTATTTAGATTTATTTTACCAGCTAAATAAGATGTTATCCGTTATAAATATTTGCAAAAACACGTACAATAGTTCCTTCTTAGCTTTACAAATAAGGTTGAAATCAAAAACACATTGGGTAAGATATATTTTCTCATTAACTGTTTTTGTTTTTTTTATACATAAAACGAGCTTTATCTCTAAAAATGCGTATTTTTAATTCACAGGCTAAATTAAAAAAGAAAACTAGCGCAAAGTACAAAGCTCAGAATCACTTTGACGACTTTTACGGGTCAGTGTTCGGTGAGAAATGGAAACCCATGAAAGAGGCGATGTTGCGGCGCTCAAAGTATGTCGCCCTCGTCAACAACTATGGAGACGCCGAGGAAACGATCGAATACCTTACTAAAAGAGGTAAAAACTGTCAGAACTGTACTACCATTGAATTTTATTTTAAATGTTCACAATAGCTTCTTGTAATAGAAACTTGCTTTTGCTGTTATATTCATGTTTAGACAAACTTACTATTATATGTAAGCAGCAAAGACAAGGAAGTATAAAATCCTAAATAATTAATAGATTCTGGCGTTACTTTGCGGAGGTCCATATCAACAAACAGGAACAAATTACCTTGCTACTCCGCACGCAATGTACGCCATTCGTTCAAGTAGCGAACGGTTGTACGAGTCGATCTTGATGATGCCTCGTATAGAGGCGAAACGCGCGTCGATCGTGTAGTTTTAGTGTTTAGTGGTGGTGGTGTGTAGTTGAGTCTGTGTGATATATGTTGTTTCGTGTGGAAGCGGAGGAGGGTGGGTTTTTGCATGAACATATATGTGTCGCACAGACGCAGCTATTTTGCACGAGCCCGGCACTGGTTTCGCGGAGTAGCAAGGTAATTTGTTCCTGTTTGTTGAGTATAAAATCCTGTTGACAATCAAGTCAGTTGATGCTCATAAAATTTGTATAAAACGAATCATACATTTTCTTTCGAATTCCAGGTGCCCACTGCCTCAAAACCCTAATGTCTGTTCAGCAAGAGTTCCACAAACACTATCCACCCACCAACTCGGATACAGACACACAACACTCACACAAAGATAACAGCAGACTTGAACAATATGCAGCTAAGCTGCAGTCTGATGAAATATCCAATGTCTATCCTCAGAAGGACAATGTCCCAGAAAAATTAGAGTTACAGGATGTCACACTTAGAAGCAGCGAAGAGATGAAGAAAGTTGATAAAAAGTGAGTGGAAAGCTAAATTTATAGTTATAAACCTATAACTGTGAAAGTAGATTATTTAAAGAATATGGAAAAAGAACTGAACCTAATATAGTTAAAGGTCCAAGAATCTTACATATAATGTTTCCCACAATTTGATTTTTAAGTATTCTTTTTTTTTTAACTCAAGCAGATTGCAATTCTCTTTGAGAATACTGGCGGAACAATGGTAAAGCTAAAGTCTGGTAATTTACACTGATTTCTTAACTGGAGTTAATAGGGTTTTTGATTTACTATTCCATTAGTCTCCGCTTGGATTTCTTTTTTTTTCATTTATAATATACTACAGGGCATACATTATATATTACAGGGCATCAACAAGCATTACCTTAGAGCAGTCTCTAGCTGAGGCTCAGATAGACACATCTCGGATCATAGACCCATCCATGGGTGTCACCTCTGAAGCTCTGTACCAGTACCTGCCGGCCACACAACTCAAGGGCATGGATGAATGGGTACCGGAATCACTGCACTATTCTTATTTTACCAGTAAGTTTTTCAAGAGATCAGAAAAAATCTGTACATGTTGATGAAGCAAGCTATGTCATTAAATTCTGTGCTGAAATGAAAATTGATTTCAAGCAGAAAGTATCTTACTGTGATTGGAGCTATAGGTAATTTTTAATAAGTGGAATAAAATCGGTTACATTAAATTTGTGTTGTTTATATTTATTACAGAAGATAAAGACTTCCCCCTAGTAATAGAACCTGAGACAGAATTCAAGTTCCCAGAGCACCTGAAAGTGTATACATACGAAATGGGCAGCGACTGGACTATGTTCCCAGAACCAAAAAGATGTAGTACTAGTAAGTTTTTTTTTCTTTATATTATTTTTTCTGTGTTTGAATTGATCTGAAAAAGCTTTCAGGCAAAGTTAGACAAATTATATCAAAAAAGCATATTTCATCAACTTTATATTTGAGCCTAAATATATCAAAAAATGAGTATATCATAATGTCATTATCATTTAAAGGTTGTTGGTAGGACTTGGAATATTTCACAAAATCACCATATATTTTACATTGTTACAAATTGTGACACATTTGTAGAGGTGTTCAACTACTACCCAATGGACTGCGGGAGCGTGGCGAGCGTGCTAGCCCTCTGCCTCAGCCCGGGGGATCGCGTGCTAGACCTGTGCGCAGCGCCCGGCGGCAAGGCGCTGGTGGCGCTCCAGACTCTGCTGCCCGACGTGGTCGTGTGCAACGACGCCTCGCTGTCCCGTACCAACAGGTGAGGGCTAGTGGCACGACCCTGCGCGAGTGTATACGGCGATGTCTAATGTCTAAGACCACTAGCGCGACAATTTTTAAAGCGCTAAAGTGGGTGGCTACACTTGGAACGGTCAACGTGAATGCCCATTATTGGCGATAAAAACGGCGTTAATTTTACTTGTATTTTTGAACACTGACGTAGTGTGACCTCTGTGAATTCTCGCGTTAATCTCTTTGATGTACCGCCACTTGAGCTATCCCCTAACGCCAAACGGCAATTAATGCCGTTGTCAAATTATCGCGTTAAGTCGTAACTACACCTACGGTTAACGTCCATTATCGCGATAACTAATGGCATTTCTCGTTAGTGTGGCCCCAGCATAAAAGCGCGTTAACTCCAGTGGAAACTAAAACAGTAGCCTTGGTACTCTGAGTACACGCTAATGTCCTATGAACCCTCTTCACAATGTCAACATCAAGGTAGCAACGCAGATGGGATGAAGTCGCTGCTAAGCAGCAGTGCTTGCACTGTTGTGTTCCGGCGTGGAGAGCAAGACAGCCAGTGTTTTTACTGGCACAAGATACCTCTTGCATCTTCCATCTTAGCCCTCTGGGTTGGCAACGCATCTGCACTCTCTTTGTTGTTGCAGGTGTCTATAGGCGGTGGTGATCACTTACCATCAGGTGACCCACTTGCTTGTTTTCCTTCCTATGTTCTATAAATAAAAAAGTATTGCTTCTAGTCGGTCTTTATTATAAAGCCGTCCACTGCTGGACATAGACCTCTCGCAAAGACGTCACGATGTCCAATTATCCACAACTCTAACCTAAGCCTAAAAACTTGCGTCTTTTACCAGAATGAGCCGCATGTTTCGCGACTACCTGATCGACTTCGACACGAGCAACGCGTGGCGCGAGCGCGTGTTGTTGACAACGCGCGACGGACGCGACTTTGTCGACGACATCGGCTTTGATAAGGTGAGCTTTGTTTATGTGAGCTAGCTTTTGCTTGCGGTTTCGATTGTTTGGACTGTTTTGTTTCACTTTCAAATCAAAATTTGTATGCTCAAAAAAAAAAAAACTGCTTTCATTAGTTTTCTAAAATTATTTGAGATCGGCTTTTTTACTTCTTGCACTACACTTTAGTATTGAATGATCATTGGCACTGAAAGCAGATCAAAATCGACTTCCAAGATTAGGAAAAAATAAACAAATTTTAAATATAAAATGTACTTGGTATGACGGTATTTGAATGCCAATCAATTAAAAGCGTGTGGTGTTATTTGTAAATAGTCCTCTATAAACAGCGAAAATTTAAAAAGACGTTGTTTCAGGTGTTAGTAGACGTGCCGTGCACGACAGACCGACATTCAATGAACGAGGACGAAAACAACATCTTCCGCCCCGATCGTATCAAAGAGCGCCTGCGTATACCCGAGCTGCAGTCGCAGCTGCTTGCGTGAGTATACTACGAGCCGAGAGTGTTGCCAATTGTGAAAAGTGTCCAAATGTTGTCATATGCATAGCTATCACAAACTTGCAAAAAAGTTGCTGATTGAATCTTAAAATTCTCTAGATATGCTAAGCCAAAGCTGGCTTCCTCTTATGAGAAATAGCCTCATTTTATGCTTATTACGAAATGTACGATTCTATAAACTGCTAGTTATAATTTCCCTGTTTTACCTTATTTGCGTTGCGTCACTACATAAATAAAAAGTTTATAGTATAAATATAAAACAATACTATTTCCACCTTGTAACGTATCTATGACTATGACATTTGTATGTTCAGTTAATGATTTGATTAGGTACTATAAATTGTTGTAAACTTTCGCGACTTTTACACATATTTATAACATTATCGGGACTTTAGCGCGATAAAAATATATTATTGATTTACTTCGACGTTTTGGCCTTGTTTCAATGGCGTCAATGGCGTTCAGTCTACTCGTGACCACGGCCATTGAAACATGGCCGAAACGTCGAGGTAAATCAACATTATATTTTTATCGCGCTAAAGTCCCGATAATGTTATAGATTCGATTACTATTCTATGCAAGTAGAGGAGTGCGGCTATAGTTCTGAAGCCTAAATGCGTCTGCATTGCTGTATGCATTGTAGGTAGACAGACTATAGTACGGTTTTTCATTACGGAGGTCTTTAGCTTCTTGTCGCCAAATATATTAGCGACTGTCGAGATGATAGGCATAATATACGTCGGGGGTCAATTGAAACTTTGCTTTGGTTCGGTTACTAGTAAAATGCGGTTGTAACGGTGCGCGTTGTTGCAGTAACGCGTTGCGGCTGGCGCGCGTGGGCGGCGCGGTGGTGTACGCGACGTGCTCGCTGAGCCCCGTGCAGAACGACGGCGTGGTGCACATGGCGCTCAAGCTCGCCTTCGAAACGCACGGCATCATCGCGACTGTCAAGTGAGTACTTGTACTGGCAGTGTCTATAAAGTCTGTTCATGTGGACTTGTCTTGTCATATAAGCAAGATTCTAACCTAAAATTTCAGTTTTTGTCACCTGAAATCGTTTGTAGCATAAATAAAAGGAAATCGAGGCTGTAAATAGAAGAGGTGATTTACAATTTGTTGTTTTAGAATTTGTATTTAAACAATAAACAATATTTTGATGGCAAAAACTGAAATGTTAGGCTAGAAATGTTAGAATGTTGTTTAATACTTACTTAAGACAAGTAAGGCTGAATATAATTTACTTAATAGATTGTGTATTTTAAACCGTCACATTGTCCCACAAACTGTAGTGCCGGCACTGCACCTCACTAACTCGTCTCGCTCTTAGTTGCGGAAGGCACCGCAACGTCGTTCGCCTCTTTGCATGCGTTGATTCCGCCCTTGAGAACGGATGTTTAAATGTTTAGTTCTAGTGTAGTGTAGTGTGTGTAAGTGCTTCCTGTAAGCCTAATCTATAAAGATATTTTGACTTTGACTTTAAAAACGTATCTTTGGTTATTTTGACTTAAGCGCCATCTATGTGTCACCACAGAGACCTCAGCGCGCCGCTAGCGGGCCTTTCCAGCACGCTGTCACTGTGCGCTGGCGCCGCCGCGCCGCGCTACGGGCAGCTAGTAACGCCAAGCACCGACGCAAACTTCGGGCCCTCGTACATCGCTAGACTCGTTAGGGTCAAATAGGTACGCTCAGAACTTTAATCCGATTTGATTTTCACTTGTCGATGTGACTTGAAATTGATGAAATGCCTTTGCTCATTTGTCGCTGGCAACGGTATTTTGCATAGTCGTCAAAGAACGTGGTTAACTACTTTTAAATCTTAATGAACACCAAAGAGTCGAAAAGTTGTAGACCACTTTTTTGCAGACTGTACTAAATATTAGTTTTTTTTGAGCTGGCAGCTGTAGCTGTGCAACTGTGGCTTTGCGGGGTAAAACTTAAAAATGAAATGAAAATGAAATGAAATGAAAATTATTTAATCCAGAACAATTAGTTCCATATTAGTAACATAATTCTTAATAAAATAAAATTAAATACAATACCCAAATATAAATAAAACCGTTTTCCCCCCGAAGGGCAGAAAGCGATTATTTAGGGTTCAGCCGGAGCTGGACCCTTACTGAGAATAACACTATCGATAAGTCGTGCTTTTTGGTGTATATGTCATCGCCATTGCTTGAATTTGACAGCTGTGACAGCTGTTAGCCGCCATCTTGGTAAGCGCCGTCTTGCCTTGACAGAGCCAGTACTTTCGATTTGGAGCCGTCAAGAGTTAAATTGTGTGGGTCAAGCTCCGGCTGAACCCTAAATAATCGTTTTCTGCCCTGCGGGGGGAAAACGGTTATATTTAGTGTTCGAGCCTTCGCTTGACCCACATTGAGACGTGTTTATCTGACGGCGGTTACCCATAGCGTATTGTGAACTGTATTAGTTGTTAATGGTCTCTGCGTTCAGGGGGTTGGCAAATGTAACAACAACCGAGCTTTTCACTGTTATGCAGTTGACATAGGTATTGGGCTATTTGGCTGGGCGAGGGGTTGCAGTTTGTTTATTTGATATGCACCAATTTCTCCATTTCTTCCACACTGCTTTATAGGTATTCAGCGTAGATTTACGCCATGAGGCTTGACGTATATTGATGTTGTTTTGAGGCCATTCTTCTAAGAGCATGGACCAGTCTGTATTTTTCAAACCTGCAATTGTAGGCTCTTCAGTGCTGGTGGTGGTTGGTTTGTTCGTAAGGCCACAAGATGCTTTTGTAGGTCTGGGATTATAAACGGGCGTTTCTTCGACCTCTGTTATAGTTGTTTTAGCCAAAATGTCTTCTCCCAAGTAGGCACCTGTGCATTTGTCTAGGTGGTGAAGAACTCGGGGGAGGAAATAGGTAACCCAGGCTGAAGTTCCATGGCCTGCTGAAGGCGTCTATGAACAGAGCTTTGTGATCTCGAGCGTCTTCTGTCACATAAGTCCCCAAGACCGCTGATTGTTTTGAGGCAAAAAAGTCCACCTGAGGGGTTCCGAATTTCCTGATTTTTTTTTTGTGTTATTGCTTTGCTCAAGTGCCATTCTGGGAGACTTCTGAAGCGAGAGAGACTGTCCGCGATGTTGTTGTATCGACCCGGTAGATAACGAGCGGTGAGCTGTATGTCGAACTTTTTCAGCAAGCTGTATATTCTGAAAGTCATGTTCAGTAGTTTCAATGACTTTGTGCTGCCTTGTTTTGTGATATAGGCCACTACTGTTCTGTTGCCGGTCTGTAACATTGCTGATGACCCTCTTAGGTATGGACCCCTTTTCATGAGAACTTTGTACAGGACCCATAGTTCTTTTTGATTGCTGTGCCATTGTTTTTGTTTTAGGCTCCATCGTCCTGACATCTTGAGGGAGTTGACGGTCGCGCCCCACCCCTCTTCTGCTGCGTCTGTAACTATGAAGATCGCTGGATCCCTCTGAAAGATGGGGTGTGACTAGGTTTATTTGTTCCAGGCACGACTGTAATTCTTTTATGACTCTGATCGTCAAGTGATGTTTTGAAAAGGCCGGTTTAGTGGAAGCCGATTGGCTTCCATTTGTATCAGTCTGCAGTGCAGCCTTCCCTGTGGCACTGTAAAAGTTGCGAAGTTGAGCCGTCCTAGAAGGGCCTTTGCGGTTTTCTATGTCCAAATTTTCTTGTTTAGAAGTGTCATAAGAAACTTTTTTGTTGTTAGGATCTTGTCCTTGAGAAGTGATTTTGTGTTGTCCTGAGTGTTCCATTGTATTCCCAGGAATTCTGTTTGAGTACTTGGGATGCTTTACGACTTTTGGAAATTTATACACCATCCTAGGTGATGGAGCAGATCTACGAGGAATTTTGCTTGTTTTTGAAGTGTGACAGGGTCCTGATGGACAATCAGGAAGTCGTCGAGGTAGACCACTTTTCTGAGTCCTGGTTCTCTGCAAAAATTTGCCACCCAATTAGTGATTTTAGCAAAGGCATTGGGTGCCGTAGCTAGGCCGAAGGGGAGGCAGGTCATTTGGTAAAATTGGCCTTGATATACAAGAGATAAGAATTTCTGATGATTTTCAACTATAGGAATATGGTAGTAAACTTGTGACAGATCCACTTTAATCATGTAGTCATTTTCTTTTAGAAAGGTTTGTATTTTAACTAGGTTAATTAAGTGAAATGTGTATGGTTTCAGGTAGTTATTTTAGTCGCTTGAGGTTAAAGATTAACCTGTGGGATCCGTTTCCTTTCTTCTTTGTCAACATTTGCGAGACAAATCCCCTTTTTTCAGAGCTTTGCTCATGGTAGGCGAAGGCTTTATCTCGAACAGCTTGGCATTTTTAAATGTTAATTCTATGATGGGTGGTTTATTGCAAAAGGGGATTCTGTAACCGTTAAGCATTGATAGGATTGGTTCGGGAGCATTTAAAATTTTACAATTATTTAGCTTGTCTCTTACTTGTCCTGCTTTGAAATTACATTTTATTTTGTCCTTTAGGTTGGCTGTTTCGCTGTGGTCTCCTTTGGGTAATTGTTTCGAAACGTCTAAACTGTGTATGATTTGTTTGACCTTGAGGTCTGAACCTTTGTTGAGGTTTAAATGGCAGTCCCCCTCTTGGAAGTGCGATTTTTGTGGGTAAGTTTCTCTTCTTATTCCTGTGTATTTATTATTGAAGAGCTTTGTACCTTTAGCGTTGGCTCGAAAAAACTTGTTTGGTCCACCATGTTCTTTTATTAATTCTGACAGAGCTGTTTCAGAGAATAGATGGGTTGTGGAAGGTAGAATGTTATGTAATAATTCACTTAGACAACGATTTTTGGCCTTATATAAAGATCTTCGATGTTGCAGCGTTTCTACGCGTTTCCCGCATACATATTGGAGGAGAGTGTTTGAGGTTTTACGGAATGATGATTCTGGAGCTAAAAAATGTTTACTGATGAATGCTTTTTTATCTGCGGTACTTTTGTCATAGATGTCCTGAAACTCTTGTTTCTGTTGAAGTAGGCCGTGTGTGATCGCTCCAAGAAGGCCTGTCTTCTCCAAGGTTTTGACGTTTGGCCATGTTGGTGTCACAGTAGCCAAAAGGCTATTCACTTTTAAGTTTCAAAATACCGGTATTGCTTGGAACTTCTTTTGTATTTCGGTATATTTAATGTTTGTCCAACCTTGTGTATCTAACCTTTGGCACTCTGCTCCCTGCTTGGCTAACAAGGGGGTAGCGTTTGAGATCTTGGGTTCCGATTCAATAGTCACTGGGGCAAAATTGTAGAGGCTGCCCTTATCGTCTTCCATTGTGGGCTCTTGGAGGTTAAATCCGGGGGCCTGCCAGTTTTCTTTGTCTTCCTCTTCCGATGAATCTTTTGCCCGAGTAGTGACACTATCACAAGACGAATTCAGGCCTTCCCGAGGTTCGCAGGAGTTAGTTATTAGTTGATTTTTTAAATCATTGATGCCGTTGATTTGTTTAGTGGAGACCTTCAGGAGTTGCTTGAACATCTCCGTTTGTTTATTCATCATCTCTAGAAACGGGTCGATCTTACGTCGTTTAAATTGTGGGGCATTTTGTTCATTACTTTCGTCTTCATCCCGGGAGTGTTTGCCCGAGACCCTTGTAGGAGTTAGATCAGGCGCACTGTCACCAAGTGTTATACTTATCGTGGTCTCCAGACGTGATCTCAATTTGGGTTTTAGAGCTTTCACAGTGTCCATGAATAACAGGTACAATTCATTCTTATGCATCTTTTTCATTAAGGCGTGTAGGGCGCATGAGGGCGCGCCCCAGTGGCCACATTAGTAATTTCCTTTTTATTAGCCGATATCGTCGCTCGCTAATTAATATTGCGTGCTCGTCAAAGCATTTTACGAGTTCCTTTGTAGGAATTACAAACCTGAGACGATTTTCAATGTCCGTCGAGATTTTTTCTTCAAATAGTTGTTCATAGGGAAGGCAGTTAACTTTCCATGATTTCCACCCCGGTGGGAAGTGTTCGTGGAGGACATTTATGAGCATGATTGATATTATTATATGATTTCACTGGGCAGCCGACAAGGGCTTAGCCGTCGTATGCATTTAATCATCCGACAACGATCTAGCCGTCACATGCCGTCACACGAGCAGCTGACAACGACTTGGCCCTCGTGTTTGGGCAGCCGACAATTTATTGGCCGTCGGCCTAACGAGTCGATTAAGAAACCGATCTCGGCTGCGTATGCTGCATAGTTTAATGAATGCCAGTAAGAGTTTCCCCTTAAATGGTTTTTGGGACCGCGGAGTGAGTGTCTTCTTTGCACGCTGGTTTTATATTAGAAACTCAGCGATAGGACATCCCACTTCGAAATGATATTAGTGTCCATGTCCTTTTAAGAACGACACTTCCAGAGTGTGTTGATGTATACCTGAGTTGGTTTGTTTACAAGTGAGGCACATTTGGTTTGACCATCTTGAACGAGAATCGAAAGCGTACTGGGTCTGTCAAGGCAAGACGGCGCTTACCAAGATGGGGGCTAACAGCTATCAAATTCAAGCAATGACGATGACATATACACCAAAAAGCACGACTTATCGATAATGTTATTCTCAATGTGGGTGAAGCGAAGGCTCGAACAATAAATACTCAATGCGGGCATGTTTTTTACATATTGTTTCCGCAAAGGCGTAGCTGTCCTTCTCTAATTTCTCATGCTAGAGCAGGACCGCTAGACTTTGTGTTAATCGCTTAAAAAGTGGTCCGTGCCGTGTAGAGTTAACTAAACAACACTTAGGATTGACAATTCGCACGCATATTATAGTTGACTTTAAAAAGCCGTGAGAGCGTTGTGGAAAGAAATGTTATTTTGACTATGTAAAAATAGAAAATAAATGTTAAGTATATACCTCCACTTTTATTTATCACTCATTGCGTTAACTTACTACCCGTTTATACAATGACGACGTGATACTCGTGATCTGCGTATAATACACGATTAAGGATGTCGCTTGACTAAACAGTATTCTGTGTACATTGGCTAGACGAATTGTAGACATAGCAATTAGATCCTGATGTTGATACGTGTTGGAAATCCACCAGCCACTTACTTCACTGTATACGAAAATATTACTTTATTTAAGTAAGTACAGTCACCTTCACCTAGATTATCTAATCTACACAGTCAAAGAGATCAAAAAGGATACAAGACTCTATTGTCAGGAAAGTTAAGTAGGTACCTAAGAGAGTGTACGAATCTTTTTGTACTCTTCGAGTGCTCCGTTTCTTCTTCTGCTGACTGTACTTATAGTTACTGTATAGGTAAAGCCTCGAGAGTTAAGGTACAGTACTATTAATTAAAGTTCGCCACTCGGTAAAATTCGACAAAGACCGTTTTTGATTTACATTGCATCTTTAGATCATTACACGATACTTGACCTGCTATCTAAACGTAGCAATGTACTTCGCTCAATTTTATTTACAACGGCATTTCCGATGACAGCTGAAGTCAATTGCAATAATTGTACTGTAACGCTTTCTCACACAACTACAAAGTGCGAAACGCAACAATAATTTGAAATTCGAACGAAAGTCTCCAATACACGCATGGCATACTGCTGTATGCGAGACCGTTACACTGATGCCCATATCTATACTGTAGTATTACTCTTCAACGTCATACAAAGATAAATAACTGCTAAACACTTGAGTATCTTTATTTATAATATGAGAAATCAAATAACGCTATAAGTAAACATAAATTTATTCCGATAAATACTTTAAAAGTTATAATTAATACATTCAGGCGTTACTTTGCGGAGGTCCATTTCAACAAACTGGAACAAATTACCTTGCTACTCCGCGAAACCAATACGACGAGTTTTTATAAGTTGCCTAACCAGCACTTCATGAGTCATAAAGTAATACCTTGAAATCTTCTCAACTGAATTACTTCGTCAAGCTAAGTAATTAAAATTATACATTTTTAAGTATTTTCTGTAGGTACAGTCAAGTAAATCCAAACACATACCACCTTAGAACCTAGTCGAAGAGACATACGCATGACATTTGTATGACATAGCGTGGCGTTCAACGTGTCGTGTCATTGCGACAGGGTTCTAAGGTGGTATGTGAATGTATTTCCCCTACTGTACATAATACATAAATGCCCAAGTGAGCTTTAAGTGTGAACAAGATTCTTATGGCAATGAAACTTTTTGGTTAGTTGCTTAGGCCAATGTATGTATTCATACTTATACCTAAATTATCCAGTACAAAATGTCTTTGGTAAGCAACACTAACAAGTACAATATAAATAGGTCCAAATGCGTAAAAGGTATATCAATTGACATCAAAAGCATATTACTTTGCACATACAACATACAAAATTTATGCTCCTTATAAATCGAGCTAGAGCTTTTCCTATCTCACTAACTCATAATGTAAGTTCCTACATAAATATATTAAGTAAGTAACCTTTGAAATAAAACAATTTAAACGGTTTATATTCGTGACAACACGCGATATAAACCGTTTAAATTGTTTTATTTCAATGTCTACAAGTCACGAAAACATAAGAAAATACTAAGTAACCTTTTTTGGCGCCGTCGCAGTCGGTCGGGTAAAAAGGCATTCTCCGTCGCTTCCGCTACCTATTTTGGCTCTAAAGTCTTATTTATCTCTGTGTGCGTCCCTTTCTTATGACAGTATTAAACAGAGCCGCAGAGAGGGATAAATTGAACTTAATTGGTCATGTTAGGGCCCTGTTGAAGGTTGAATCAGGTATTTTATAATATCAACATGGATACATTTATTTGTGTTTTAATACTGTTTGGTTTAAAGTATATAAACATTGTTAAATATGCATTATGTTCGTACTATGGTTTAAACAGTTATGATTGTATTAATAACTGAATCTGAATAAGAAGCTTATCATTTAGAAATAATTTAATTTATTGTGTTATGTTGCTACATAACGTAATAAATTTCACTTAAACTATCATTATTATAAGTACAAATAATCTCATTGCTTATTTAACCTAATATTTCAATAATTATAAGGTCTTAACAGCCAATAATAAAGTCAAAAATTCGATCATGAATAATCGCTGCTGTCGTTCTAAGTATTATTATTACATAAATATAAACTTTTAATAAAAAATTCTTGTAACTTATAACTCTTAAGTACAACAATACTTCAGTACAAGAAATTATGCAAGCAATTTTTAACATAAAACTACCTTGAGACTCGAACAGCCGAGCTGTCAGGGCTTCGGTAGGCAGTCGTCGTGGCGCCACAGCCGCGGGGATTCATGATTAAGGACCACGGACTGGTCCGAAACATGTCGGGAATTTCTCGACTTAATTATGCAAGCTCTTTATTCTTGCAGACTGTAATTGCGAAATCATCTTACAAATAAAATAAAATACTTAGCATTTAATAATTCAGAATACCGCCAAGATAAGTATCCACTCACTCTTTCACCTTAAGTAATGTTAAAAAAAAAGATATAAACTTGCGAAATCTACCTCCTTATAGTCTATCTAGCTTTTCCCACAGGTACAACTAGGAAGTAATGTACATAAAAATGCCTTTTGTAAAAAAATATCTAAATGACAATTAAAACCATATCAAAATCCGTTGCGTGGTTTAGAAGAAGTACGCGGCCAAAGATATGAGGACAGATAGCTACTTTATTTTAAACTATGTAAAGAAAGATAAAGATTATGTTTCAGATATTTATACTTATGCTTGGCTATACATAAATAATAAAATGTACGGGTCGACTTGAGAATCTCCTGCGTTTTTGAGTCGGTAAAAAAAGTTGCGTGTACTTTTTGTAGCATACCTAATGATTTTTCTTGCCGTTATACTTAGTCATTACTATTATACTTTCATATCTTATAAGTTTTACATCTGAATGTTCAAACAGCTGTCTTATACGTGTGTCTTCTCGGTATCGTTGTTCAACGGTTTCGTTTCGACATTCTCTTCATTCTTATGTTCCTCGACGTTGTTCCACGGCTGTTCCTCGCCAGAACCGAATATCGTGTACGCCAAAATCTCCAGGACGTACAGACCAATGGTCACGAAGAATACTATACGCCACGCGGATATTGTTTTCTGAAAGCACAAACATTGTTACCTTAGTCATTAAATGCGTCATAGAATTATTTAATCGTGAAATAGAAGGAAAACTTGTTTTCAGCTGTATTTTCCTTCCCTCCGCGGTTATGTCATTCTAACAAGGAGACACCGATTAGTTTAAACAACTTCAATAATTTAAAAAAAAACATTAAGAGTATAGTTTGTTTTTAGTTTTATGGAGAGAACAGACAAATCAGGTTTTTTTAACTTAGATACTTACATTGCCATGGGTTAATACACCTACGAAGATCGGTACGACAATGCCGGGGATCGTAGCGACAGTGTTGGTTATTGCCATCAGGGTTCCTGCAAGCAGATAAATTATTTTGAGTGTAAGCTAACATCCGGTTCGAAGGACCATTAATAACCACTGTAGTCGTGGGTGGTTCCAGCCTGGTTTTTTATTACTATTCCGGGGCGCCTAAATGATGCTCTCAGACATCTGTTTACTGACATAAAAAACTCGAAGTTTCTAGTAGATATCTCTCCCCAAACACAGAGGAGCTATAAGAAACTGGATTTTTATCTTCGCCCCAAATTACGCTAGAGGCAGTCATATGACTGACTAACATATGTTAGTGCTAGAGTGAAATTGGAAATATCTGTTGCTTGAGCAAAATATGCGAGTCATATGCTAGATTGATCTAGCATATGACTGCGTCCTTCACGCTCGAAAGGTCAGCTCATGTAGAAGGGTTTATAGTGTGGCACAAGGTACTGACCGGCATAGTTCGGCGCGATGTCGATGTGATTGGACAGGAACCCGCAGAACATGCCTCCGATGCAGGTAACGCCGATCGCCATGAGAGCTACGGCCGCGCCGCGGTTACAGCCGATGAAGCTGACCGCTAGCAGGCAGATGGCAGGGACCACTGATGCTGCAGAAAATAATTCCAGAGCTCATTGGTTGCTCATTGTGACCCAGTGGTCTTGTACTCCGACTAGCGATAATGTACAGGGTTCGATCCTGAGTGGATTTATTGTGATTTGTTCTCTAAATGCGCTAGTTAGTCCAAATTGCCTTGCCTCACCTCACATTATCTCTTTTGCTCTCTTGCTCCAGTCAGTTTTATGGGCACGAGCCAAAGGCACAAGGTACAGTCAAGGAATTTAATTTCCAACCCACCTAAGGTTCAATATCATATAGCAAACTGTCACCATAAGAGCTATAGAGCAAGACGTTAGTTTGACATATCGACCTTAATGCATTGCGTATGTCAGACGATATTTCAACGAAATGGGTAGGGAATTAAGTTCCTTGACTGTACGAAGAAGGCGATCAGAGAGAAGGTAATGTAGTTAGATATACTCGACCAAGACATTGCTTGACCACTTTTCAACCGTATTACAAAAGTATAAGGTTCAAAAGTGGTCAAGTAATTTCTTGGTCGACTATACATACACGCTGTTACTTAGCTTCGCCTAACCTTTTCAAAGCTCTCCTCGAATTACCTCGAACAGAGTGAAGAGCTAGCATAAGTAGCACTTCACAAATCACCTTCTTTTGTCACAATTTTGAATTCTAATACAGTATAGAGCTTCACACGCCTATGTTCAGTTTGGTTTAATATTCAAGTTGTTTTGTATATTTAGTGGTTGGTGTTCAATGAAGAGTATTTTTTTTGTTGTGCTTAACGTACGGCAGGCTTGCGGCGATTATAACTGCCACTAACGATCTTCAACTGAGACTTACCAAAGAGCGTGCCGATCTTGCGAGCGGTGGTGGTGGTGATCTTGCCCTGCCCCCGCAGCCAGTCCAGGGTCTTGCTCAGCCCCATGCTGAAGAACCACAGCGTCAGGAACGGGAGAGCAGTCGTAACGGCATTCTGTAAAAACCCCAAATTTCAATTATACTTGACTGCAAATCATTAACGACGCTTAGCAAGCATCTGAAACTCCGTCTAGACTACATCTTTACGCTTGTCATAAAAGCAAGTATGCAAGTCAAATTTGTCTGATGGTCCTAGTATGAACCCTCAGGGATCATTATATGTGCGCGACAGGATTTTAATACGGCCTTAAACTTCAAATGTGGACACGGGTCTACTGGTCATCTCATGTGACCCCTGTGACACACGGATTAGTCCGTTTAAAGTGTGTTTCATCTGCCGCCATTTACGTGACATTAAAAAAAGGAATACGAATAGCGCGTAACTGCCAGGAACGTAGTTAAAGGCAGACAGATGGACACACCTTCCTTTAGATATTTCTTCCAACAACCCTAACGTCAGGTGTGATGGGTAAGGATGAGTAGGAACTGACCTCAGTCATGTTGAACTTGAGCACTTGCTGCATGTAAAAGGGCAGTTCGATGAGCAGCATGTACCAGCCCCAGTTGGAGCACGCGTGCGACACCAGGATGGCCAGGAATGGCGGCGACGTCAGCACCGCGCGCCACGGCACCGGCAGCTTCTGCAACCAGGGATTTACCATCGTGATGAAGTTATTGCTGTAAGTAAGTACTTGTGACATCTCTGAAGTAGCACTGCATTCACAGTTTAAGGAATCATGCAAGATTCCTAAGTATATCCGAAAGAACACCATGCAAGATGATTAAGATAGATGTTACTGAATAACAACAAAATTTTATCAGTGATGCTTCACGAATGGCATTTATCATTTCCCGTATTCTTAAGAAAACCATTTCGTTTCAAAAATGATTCTAAAAGTCGGGTGTGTTGTATGTATGTATGTAAATTATTTATTGTACAAAACAATAATTTACAAAAAGAGATACAGTGATGTACAAAAACGAACTTATCCCTTTAAGGGATCTCTTCAAGTTAACCTTTGAGTTTCTGAAAGGAGTACTACCCATCCTGCTTAACATGGGGGCTCTACGCGGAAATCTTTAGGTACTTTATTTATCTAGCTTACCTTATGTCCGTGGCCGTCAGTCTTCCCGCCGAGCGAGGTGACGATCATGCTGCGCTCCTCCGCGCTGATGAGCGGCTGTTGCTGCGGCGAGTCCTGTACCAGAGCCACCCAGAGCAGGCACCAAATGGCTGCCAGCCCACCCATCACGTAGAACACGCTCTCCCAACCTGCGAAGGCATCGTAACAGTTTGAGCCCTGCATATGATGAGTAGCATTATTTTTATACAATCTCAGTGGCAAACAAGGATACAGTTCGACTGGGACCAATTTCATAAACGCGACAGGCGACAGGTAACAGTGACAATTTGCCGTACAATACTGTGTCGACAAGTAACGCTACAGACTTAACATCATAATGGGCAAGCAATGTATAACGAATTATCACTGTCGCCTGTCGCGTTTATGAAATTGGCCCCTGATAGCAATTTACGGCAGCTTATAAAAGCTCTTAATACCAGAAGTGTCACATATCGTCGGCCATGCAGGACTAGCTATTGTACCTAAATGGACAGCAACAGAAAATATTTTTAAGGTTTTGTACCCAAAAGGTATCAACGGAAATGGGACACTATCACTAAAGGTCCGCTGTCTTCCTGTTCGTTTGTCTGTTTGTTCGTCTGTCACGAGGTATCTTTTAAATCGTAACAGGTGGACACTTGAAATTTTCAGTGTCAATTACTTAATATGGCTGTTGTAACAACAACTATTTTTTTATAAAGGAGTCTCCATACAAGAAACGTGTTTATTGTCAGCGGTTTTTGTACGGCACTCTTCGTGGGTGATCGGTTTTTATTGTCTACACATGTACTAAATGAGACCTCACTTTTCAGCAGGAACTCATTTCTAAAGAAACTGTAGTTTTTGTCTATAGTTTGCTGTAAGGCATCCTTACCCGGGCGGGCAGATCAAATTCAAGCGTAACAGCCCACCACCGTACCCTAAATCTTTTATCTTGAAGTTTCTGAAGGTACTCGATCTCGACCGTAAACCGTTATTGGTCAGGTTATGGAAAAGTTCCACATAAAAACGTTATGCAATATTATAATACTCTCTACCATCTACTACTACCCCTTACCTAAGTTGGACGTAAGTACTCCAGCCATGAGCATAGAGATGACAGTCCCGAGCGAAGTCCCCGCATACACCAGCGCCGCCATGACACTTCTTTCCGCCGGGGGCGCCCATTTTGACAGCAGCACGTGCATGGCCGGGAATGTCACACCCTGGAAAAGTTGACACGAGTAATATTGTCAGTTTTATCTTCTTATCCACTTAACGATATATCTTTACATAGTATATAGTGGTTATACATTCCTGTCGGTCCTAAATTCTTATAATATATGTTCGGCCGCCGTCTAGTAAACCGCGCAACGGATTTTGATATGGTTTTCACTGACATTTAGAGAACTTTTTACGGAAGGTCTTTATGTACATTACATCGCAATTGTACTCGTGCGCAGCCGAGACGGGTCGCTACCTTAGGTATATATCTAAATTAAAATAACCTTCGGTTAACACTTAATGTGATAAAATAGCTGAAACAACGTCAATCTTAACCGACAGATATAACTTTTCAAGCCGCCAGAATATCGATCTCGGTCACAAAAAATAGAGCGCTTCTTACATATTTAACAACTCGGTACAGCACTAATACCTAGGGGGCAGGTGCTTAATGGACACATTTCGCGCCTCTAGCATGTCCAATACTCGAGATACTGAACTGTTCCCCTAATTTGACCCTACGTTTTGTACTTACGCCTCCGATCCCCTCCCCGATTCGCATGAAGACGACGGCGATGTAGTGCCACTGTGCCATGACCGGTGTCAGCAGCGTGCAGACTACGTTGATCGTCACGCTGAAGAACATCACCCATTTCGCAGAGAACAGCTCCGCAATTCGGGCACCTGCACAAAGCCAATGATCAGTTTCTTTTTCTTGGTGGCATTACTTACAGCCGCGATCCTATAACATGACTGAGACACTGTTAAGGTGCCTATCTCTCAGTATGTGTAGGTACTGACCTAACCCTTTTTAGTGATATGTTAGATCAGATCTGCCTCACTGACGTATTAAGTTATCCTATTCATGTTAGGGTCGCTGGTATGTTGTTTTAGAGCACAGAATCCTCGAATTTGGCGATAAATTATCTCGACTCTTTTGACTCTAAGTATTACGAGGAGGTAATGGAATGGTCCACGCTGTTGAAAGAGCTCAAGTCATTGATATGCGTATAGTGATATGGAAGATTAATTAAAGTTTGTTTATAAAACTTAGAGGAATTTGGAAGAGCGTCATTAGCTTGCAGCTGTGCATTAATTAGCTAGGATTTAAGAGTTGAAACTGGTTGTCGTGTCGTTGAAGGGGGCGACATTATGTCAACATGAATACAATTTTTTTTAAATCTATTTCTGACTTCTTCCACTGTTTAGATTTATGTACCAGCTGCTGACTGTTAAGTAAAGAAATAATAGCTTATCCAACGTTGAGCTTTTAAAAATATGACATGCTCTTAAAGCCCAAGCTAAGAAGCTTCAGATATTTTTGAGCCCAATAAGATTACCGCAGGGTTTGTATATCAAGGTGTCCTCCTAAAGTTGCGGCCCCACTAACCATATGGCTCGCGGCTCCCAAGGCTTTTATAGAATTCTATTTTGAATCAGACCAACCAAAATAAACTTACCAGGAATCTGCGATATGAAGTAACCCCAGAAGTAACAGCTCAGCACGATGCCCTGGACCGGGCTCAACCAGACAAATGGGCCGTTCATCTCCTGATGTAAAAAAAAAGATTTATAGAAGACATAGAATAAGGGCTATTTATAATTATAAATGCATTATACTGAGAAAAAATTGTGTTTTAAATGACCTTAATTTCACCGGGAGCGATGACTCTGTTGACCGTTAATATATTTATTGGAGCAGGAATGTCGCGAAGTTATATAATTAGGCATTATTGTCCACGGTATCATCGCGTGTACCATCGGAGTGCCCAAAATCACTATAAATTTGACATACCTATCACCAATCACGTAATTGATTCGCCGTTTGTTTCCATTAAACCTTATTGAACGTTTGACGCGTTGTTTCGTTAATGGATTTAGGACAAACAACCGAAATAACTTTTATCACTAAATCAACTTTGGCCCAACAATTAAAATTGAAGTGTTTGGAATCATTCCAAAAATAAATATAATAAGACTTAATACTAAAGCATATGAAATTCGGTGGCCGCATCTTACAACTTTATTAAAAACTCGTGTTTGTATTGTATTTATAAACGAACTTAATTTTGTGGGACCTATAAATGTAATTCTTTAATATTTACAACTGTCCCGATTACTAAAACTGTCTGTAAGCGAACTCGATCTGAAACGTCTGGAGGAAAGGCGTGAAATGAAAAGGGGTCATTGCTAAACATATCTGATGGCGCACAAGTAGGTAGTATCTAACATGCGTACACGCACTGCACTTGTGTACCTATGAAGTGCAATGAAAACACAATTGACACAGGCTGTTCGCCCCAATCGGCATATTGACAACATGACACATGTTTATGGCAAAATAACTGAGGCTAGCCTCAATTCGCCAATTGGTTTCAGAGTTTGTTGGTCGACCGTAAAATGTTAAATTGTAAACAAAACAATATAACTCCCACACTAAACGTCACAAATTAGAATTTTCTGTAATTTGGGGAAATGCACAACTTATACAAAACACCATAGCCTCCAGTGGCCCTAACATGACTGGCGCAGGTTCCCTGGGTACCGCCTACTATACATACATAGGATAGAAATGGGAATATCCATGCCAATCTGCTTAATGTCCATCTCAATAACGTTTCCGCGTCAATGGTATGATGTAGCTAATATCTCCACGAAATAAGTATAAGAGGGTCTCTTAAGGGCTATTTACATGGAGGGAGTTCTTGCATGTCAGTTGCTTTACATTTCGGCCTACCGATGTAGGATGTGGTCAATCGATCGATCGATCGAGTTCCGCAATGTAATTCAACTCGCAACCGAGATCTCTCCCGTGCAAATGGTTCATTACCTGCCCTTGCGCCGTGCCGTTCCCACTGGAGTCCCCGCACTCTTCGCTCACGCTGGTCAGGTTAGCCGACGCGTGGTGCGCTGTACTGTTCTCTTCTATTGCCTTAATGGCTGCGTGGTTCAGCATACCGACCATGGCAACGGACAGGTTCACCTTGAGTCCGTACACGATAGCCATTCCGATGGAGCCGAGAACGGCCAGGATATATCGAGCTGGAACCACCCCTGAGAACAAGGAGCAAGAAGTGTCACATAGAATAAAACATCTGATGAGTGCTGCTCAGCGATCTTATTCTTCTCTTAGCTCTGGTTGTGAAACCAGCCACACTTGAAGAGGTTTCTTACTAATAACGACAAGCTAGTGCTGTATTGTATGGCATGCCCCAGCAAGCATGCCTTTTCGATCCAAGAAGGACGCAACCAATAACATCAGATATCTCAAGATATATCCTCACTAGTGCATACCTATCGCGTCCTTTTCTCGGATGAACATGTACATCACCGATAATATTCATATTCGTTTATTAATTGAAAGCATGGTAGGTATATGATCAGTGAAAATATATTACCCTCGCATTAGCAGTATTTGAAGTGTAAACAATCCAATAATAGAGCAATAAACGGGCCATATGTACGCATTACGACTAGTTGATTATTTATATAGTCAACATTTTAAAAGTTTAAAAATAACCGCTTTATGGCGCTAACGTTAAAAGATATCTATAGAACTCCATACAGTTACATCTAGGTATCTATTTCCTGTCTGCCCACACGGTCAATCCTCCCTAGAGATTAGAATGCATTATACAGCAATGAAGACTCGCCCTGGCTTCGCACTGATGCAATTTACTCATGAAAGACTAATTAGAATCTATTGTACTCACGTGAAAACCTTCTGTAAAAAAATATCTAAATTACAGCGAAAACCGTATCAATACCTTTTGAGTGGTTTAGAAGGCGTCAGCGACTGAAGATACGATGGGGACAGACATACGGATAACGAGTGACTTTGTTTAAGCTAAACTTGGCCGGTCCCAACCGCAAGGTTTTATTGGGCTTGTTCGCGCCGAAATTTTTAATGCTTTACTTACTATGACTTTACTCACGCGACTCCATATAGCTAGTAGTTAGTTTTAACTAGCACTAAAGCTAAATAAGTATCACTTCTCTTCAAAACTTTAATCAAAAAAAAGTTACCAGTAGATAGGAAAAGCTAAAAGGCAAGTACCTAACTCAGTGCCCCCGCAATACTTTATCTAATGGTGCAGTCGACGCAACAATGTCGCAATATTTACTAAAATAAGCCGCCCATGCCATGGTTTGGTTTATTTACCAGAGTGCCGGTAAATCAAATACATAAAACCATGATATCAGTCTTTAATTTAAGTGACGAACAACTGTTTCCAAGTAGCAAAACAAAAATAGTAGATTAAGTAATTCTTAAGTCTTTCGTTGTCCAGGGAAAAAAAAGTATTTACTTCTTCATAATATGTAAAGTGCCTACTCTGACCTATGACATTGAATCTAAATATTTATTTACATGAGGTAATTTAGATGCGAAACTGACATTAGCTAGCATTAGTAGCTGATTATTTGTTTTTTGTACCTGTGCCCCAGCGGCCTGAAGGCGTGGGTCTGCCATTGAATTAAGGTTACACTAGAATAGCAAAATCAAACAAAGATTGTGCCCCTCGCATGCCCACCAATACGTGCAACAGGGCAAACGACGTCGGCGCCTTCCGTAGGCAAGCACGAAACACGGCTAGTGAAGTGCAGTGCCGGCACTGCAGTTTGTAGGCAAAGTGATAGGTGAGAACACTCAATGTAGTAAGTCGGTATAGATATCGTTTTGCTGTGTAAAATGCCCCCACCTGAGAAGATCGTCTATTTACACTGCTAACAGCCCGCCTGGCTAACAGTGTCTGGTGACAACGACAATTGAGAGTACATCGAGTAAGCCATGTATGCCGAATTGTCATTGTCACATGGCACCTGTCAGCTTGGTTATGAAATAGGGTCCAACGTAAAGTTGATTGATGGTAGTTGTAGTTAATAGTACATAGAGCTACCCTTCTTATGTTCCCATGACCTTGCCATCATGGACCCACCCATCGCGCGACCTTCAAGTCCTCTAAGGACATTCAAATTTTGCTTACCAATACAATTTTAAAGATTTCTCTATAAAATAATTCTGCCCTGCTTTAGGTAGGTAATTGATTGATTCATTAATGATGCAAAACAAACGAGGATAAATGACGTCCCTATAGTACAGCAAGTAGGTAGAGCCGCTTTAGGTAGATATTTGTCTTCAATGATAAGTTTTGAGAATACATTAAACGAAGTTCGACATTCTAACTATGTGGTTACCTACGTCTTTTGTAATATCTATATAGAAACTAAATAATACGAAAATAAAAATAAAAACAGCTCCCGACGCCGAAGGTAAAATAAAATCTCTTAGAGCTCTGAAAATAGGTAGCCTAATGCGCCAAGAAAAATTAAACATCTAAATAAATTATTGACAACGTTCAAGTCATTGTCATAATCATTTCACATTGTTTCATAATACCTAAATAATTTACATCTTATCATCTACAATTGTTATATTCATTCAAACTAGGTAATAAACCCTGCGCCCTGCGCTCTCCTAAAACTTGTTTTCTATAGCAAAGGTCGTTGGACCCGTTAATAATATAAATAAAGCCGATAACACATCAACATCGTGCATAGATTTACGTTTGAATCACTGCCTCATTCACCGCTCTATGAAACAATGGGGCCTACGGCCTACCTAAAATGAATTGAATTCATTAAAGAGAAACAATGCGTGTGAGATAATGAGCTTAAACTAAACCAAAGTTAGATTACCATTTAGAAATTCATTCAGTTCAAGATTTGAGCTTTTTTTGCCTCTATATTTTAATTTCGTATTTTATAAAATTCGTCCTTTAAACGTCTCGTTATTTAAATTTTTTTTAATCATGACTTGTTGCATTTGCTTAGAAAATATCTTTCTAATTATAGTTTACAAAACATTCGTATCAACATAGAGACACTTTTAACTATATCACTCTACCTACTATATTTCAAGTCACTTGAATCGAACTGTGAAAATAGGATTTAAGTACTTAAGTCATTTCTTACTTTCTGTAACAAAACTTTTAATTCAATCTATCTAGTTTTATGTTGTAAAATATGAGAAATGAATTCCAAATTAATAAATACTTACGTCCTAAAACATTTCCTCTTGCCGGCACATCCATGCTTCACTTTTAAAAGTTTGTTATTGGTTTATAATTATTTAAATGTTTATCAAAGTTCAATACACCGTTTGTTAACACGTCGCGTTGAATCACTAACTTATTAAAACTCGACGCAACCACCGAACAACATGGTGAAATATACTCTGACGATTTTTAAATGTCTATTTACGTTATATATCAGTACACATTAACTACGTGCCCGACGACATGCACCGAAGCTTCTGCGGCGTGTGGCGCTTCCACCCAAGTTGTTCCCATTTGAGCTTTCGCGCTCAAGGTGACCTTCACAAGAACGCCGACCGAGATCAATGAAACTGGAAAGCATTTTCATCAACTATACTAATCAAAAATACTACTAACACGTGGTGTGTCTGCATACATACATATTTAAGACCGACCACTTTCTTAAGCCTGTATGTCGTACACGGGTAAGTATTTAGCATAGAATTATTGAAACAATCTAATACTTTCGTAGTTCCTAAAGGAGTGGTTTGGTTTTCCCATTTTCCGGTTTCCCTTCGTCCTGGATTGCTCAAGCTCATGTATGACATCTCTCGGGGTATTACTGAAACACCTTTCATAGTTTATGCTTATGCGGCGCTGAATAGGTACGGAAATGTTCAAAAGATGTCGCTGTTTGTGTTTTATTGTATTCCGTTGTACGTAAATTCATTGTGGTGCATATTACAACATAATAAAATTATTTAAGTGCTTGAAAATAAAAAGACAAAACCAGTAAATAACACGGTAACAAATGTCACGGATTCCATAATCACTTTTCAGTAAAAAATAATTTGAATTTGTCATGAGAAACGAAACGTAGTCCCACACGTCAGCTGTCAATGTCATGTTATTTATTTCATTAGCCACATGTCAAATACCTCAAATACGCTGCAGTCAGTGCGTTCTCGCTTCCTTTTCTGAAAAGTCTCGGTTTTCAAGCCGTCGTCTATTGGTCAGTTTATTATAAACTGTTATACAAACATCAACCTCCACCAATAGAGTCTTAAAGAACGTAGATACATTTTTAAAATACACAGTCACTTTAATAGAAAACAAGGAAAGAGTAGTATTTTTTTATTACTTGGAAGTACGTTAACGGGATCGTATGTTTCATATTTGTTGTTTAATTTATTCATTTTAGTTCGTATTTACTGACTCCTTCACTTTCGTGAATGTGTTGGCATAATACAATTTTAAGGATTATATGCAGAGTTTATTGTGAAGTGTATTGTTCTTATCGCACGGATAATTCATTCAAAATATTTGGATGAATCTAAAATATTTCACTGATTACATTACAGGTGAAAGTTGCAATGAGCGTGCCAAATGGCAAGTGGCGAATAAATTAAAACAAGATTTTTGAGAGCATACCATGGATTAAAAAACGCCGAGATATTAAAAATATTACTAACGGAAATTGGCTAGTTCTCAGTGGAGAAATAAAAGTGTTCGTACATAACTAGGTTTGCCGGTCACAGAAATCCAAAAAATGGCTTTGAAAATGGAGCAGAAAAACGATTTTGATTTTATTATGAAGAGTTTATTAGCTGGAGGTGAGCTGTTTTTAAAATTTTATTGGTATTTTGATATCATTATTTCGTACAATGTTGCTTTATCATTAAATAATAATAGACTTGTAAAGGATGTACATTTTTATTATTTGCTACACATTTTAAAACCTAAATTTTTTTAGGGTTCTGTAGACAAATGACAATAAAACAATCAAAACAAATCAAATATTTTATTTGCCAGAATACAGTAAGTTTCTGAAAATTGTATTCACCAAGCGTGCATGTTGGCCTCCTTTTTCTGGAAATAATATATAATGTCTAACTTTACTCATTCTATTATGATTTTGTGATTTATTTATTGTTATTTATACCTGTTCATTTTTTTTGGGATCTTTTTTTAATTTAATTCACATGCATGTTATATAAAATTTTAATTGATTAAAATTAATCCATAGCTTTAATTAAAAAATGGTATGTATATACTGGTATGTGTATTCTCTGTATTTATATATGTATATTTTTTATCCATTTAAATTAGATAAAACTTTGTTTACCTACTTTACCTATCAGAAGAATGTCAATGAGAAGTAAACAATTTTAAGTCATTGAGAATGAGCTTACAACATACTCTCTTTTTTCATAATGTAGTAACCAGTAAATAAAACTATACAATTAAGTTCACTGATTTTTGAGTTACAACAAATATTAACAATTATATTATAGGAATATTACATTTAGTACAAACAATTAAATAATAATTTTAATTTAGAGTTTATTGACCTAACCTAATTTTGAAACAGATATCATTTTTATTAAACTGCATTTTGTGCATTTTCTGCATGGGCAAGTGCCCTATTGCACAAGTTCATGCGCACATCACCTAGTTGTATACTAATACAACTTCATTTTTCATTTTCTGACCTTAATAACCATTTAAGTCATGGTGATTGTCTACAACAATCATCATAATTATTGATTTCATTTAAAATAGTAAAAGTAATAATAAAATATTTAAATCATATTGCAATTGTACAGGCAGTTTTTTTTAGGTGAAAGATGTCTGCTCTCTGCATTAATAATTTTGAAAACTATTAAGCCATGTTGCCTATCTACAAAAATCATCATATTGACTGTATGTAAAATAGTTAGCAAAATCAAAATATTTAAATCATATTGCAAGGATACAGGCAGATATTTTTTTATATAGAATGGAAGAGGTCTGCCCTAATATTAAATTATCTCCCTGTATAATTGCAATATGATTCGAAATAACTTTAGTAACCATTTAAGTCATGTTGTCTGCCTACAACTCTCGTCATTTTGACTCTATGTAAAATAGTAAGCAATGTCAAAATATTTGAGTCATATTGCAATGGTACAGGTACATATTTCGTTAATTTAGAATAGAACAGGTCTTAATTTTGTTTCATCATATTTGAGGCATAATTAATGGCAAACAAATAAGCAGCTGATTAAGTAATTTAATTAAATTGTGGTGTAAAAAAATGATCATCAAACTCCTAATGAGTCCTCATATTAGCTTTGATTCATTAATTTTATTATCATAATAATTTACCATTAATTAATTTGTCAAAAATTCATGATAAAGCCATATAATAACTGAAGGGAATCTTATTAGTGATACAGAAAAAGAAATAAAAAATTATGTGTTTGATATCCCCATTTTTTAGGATCTAGGGTCGCTGGATATCTAGCTTAGCTGGCCTAACTAACATGGTCTGGAGACAGACCACGACTCACAGTGAAAATAATAAAAAATTGCCAGCTTGCCATGCCAACCAATATGATTACCAATATAGTCTTAAATTTTCCCTTTTAAATGAAAATAATTAAGCCCATAAATAAATACCTTACAGACTAATGCATAAATGTATATAAAAGGGGTGATAGACGGACGAGTACGTGTCGCCACGATCTTACATTACTGGCGTTGTATATTTTGCGTAATTGATTATCCATAGTCTCGAAATGCCATAAAATCCCGACTTGTTGTTTTACGTCGAAAGGCTGTTCGCGTACTTAAAGTGACAAAGGCGATACAGGTCGACGAGCCATAACTTAGCGAACATACTCGATCATCTTTCGTCCTTTAACAGAAAAAAAACTAAAAACATACAATACAATAAACATCATCATCATCATTATTTAATTTAAGAGTTTAACTCTTGTCGGTGGAGTAACTCCCATTTCTCTTTATCTCCTGCCAAGGACCTGACTTCATGATACGACATGACATTAACTTTCTCCTTTACTTGAGCAAAGTAAACAACACAATAAATGTAGCTTATAAGGTACCATAATTCGCATGTTACTTTCAATACCACTAGGTGTTGCCGGCATGTGTGCTAAGACCACTGTGGCACCTCTGGACCGGATCAAGATCCTGCTCCAGGCTCAGTCGGTCCATTACAAGCACCACGGGGTGGTTGGCGGGCTGACGGCCATCGTGAAGCAGGAGTCACTCCTGGCTCTCTACAAGGGCAATGGGGCTCAGATGGTCCGGATATTCCCGTATGCAGCCACACAGTTTACTAGCTTCGAAATTTATAAAAAGGTATGTTGAATTTTTTAACTGTTTTTTTTTGTTTTATTTTTTAATGTACTCATATTATTCAACTAGCTGTGCCTAGAATTTTGACCGCGTGCACTTAGATCTATGATATGCCAAAGCTCTGTGCATGAGGTATCTAACTATACCTAAGAATTGGATATGTTTTAATTCTGTAGATCGATTTTAATCATTTAAACTCTGATTGTAACTCAGAATAAAACTTCATATTTTGTAGTAGTTCGATTGTGAATCCAGTGGTTTTTTCTTCAAAACTCGCTTTTGTCAGTTACGAAAACTTGACGGTTTTATTATATTTATCTATCTTCTTTACATAGTATAAATTCTCTATTTTTTTCCTGTCTGTCATAGTGCATCTTCGGCTGCCTTCTCCTCCTAAACCACGTAACAGATTTTGATACGGTTTTCACTGTCATTTAGATATTATTTTACGGAAGGTTTTTATGATATTATATCCTATTTGTTCACGTGCGAAGCCGGCGCGGCTCGCTAGTTTTCTTTCCTACAAAAAATATCCCTCTGCGCGTATCATTAGATTAGTTAGACAAAGGAATCATGTTTTTCCGCCTGATCTTAAACCTCGTGGATTACAATCTCACATTTGTATTCAGTACACGCAAAGATTCTCACAAGGTGTGTACATAATCGCTTATAAGTATTCTTAGCTGATCTTTTGGTCCTAACGTTACAGACTCGAGTGTAACTTGTCTTATAATATATACATTGTGCTACATCCAGTGGCGACTAATTGCCATACGACAAATAAATATAATAGACAGGTTATAACACTTATAACGATAGGAAAACCCCAAAAAAATGTTCCGAATGCCAGCTTAGGTTAACGTGCGCACCATTCGATTGTTGCTTAGCAACCTGAAGAAGTTGATGCCGTTCGGCATCATTCAGGCGGATTGACATCGTAGCGCTTCTAATCTATTTACCTGTTTTTATATAAATATTGACTTGGCTCTATCTAACTCAGCACTTCCCTATTGGGGCGTAAAGAGATTGCGTAGAGAGCTAGATTCTAACTAGCGATATAAGAAAGGGATGCCCTGAGAGATAAATTAAGTTTGTGACATTCATGTCCACACTCTCATAGATTTCCGAATAAGTTTAGCTCTCTACTGCGTTTCAAACGGTGAGTGCGTTTTTGGCAGTCGCTGGTTCTTATGGCGGGGGTGATCACTTCCCACCAGGTGACCCGCATGCTTGTTTATCTCCCTTTTGTATAAAAAAATGTGTATGATCCTCCGTTTGAACATTTCAAAACAACCCATTCATGAAGTACAAATAGTATTCTATATATGTAAATTCTTTATTGTACTTATAAAAAACTTACACGACAAAAAGAAATACAATAATTTGTTTGTTGTATTGTAATTTTTGCTTCAATATATTTAAAGGGATTCCCACCCGGAAAACATGTATGGTTATCTATTGTGTTAGATTTTGTTGGCAAATTTAAAATTTTGATTTCATTCTGTGTCGATCCAATCTGTAACAGCTGAGAGTTGAAGGTGCCGGTGTTTTTCATTTGCCTGAAGCTGCAAAGTAGGTACCTACCACCGGCGTAGTTATTGCTTTCGCATGGGGGGGGGGGAGTCCGCGTGTACAAAAATATGTAGAAGAAACTAGTTTTTGGCCGGACTTCACGTACTTCCTGTGCTGGAGGGGGGGGATACGCCCATGATATTGACAGGTCAACGTTTGAAATATTTGAGGACAATTGAGACCGATCGCAATTATTTTATATTTCATTTATCGTAGTTATCTAAATATGTAATCAACCCGAAAAGTAAACTACTCGTTTAAAAACTGAAGGTTTTATTAGTAGCTGAGCTACCGGTCTGTAATTTTAATTTAATTTTATGTAATTACAATATAATTTTAAGTTACAGGACGTAATTCATCAGTAATTAAATTGGAATTATTTTTTGCTTGCACGATACAAGCGTAGCCCAGACAGCGGTCTTAATATGACCGCCGAAGTTTACGTTATCTCTCAGTTTATGTCTTTCTTATCACGCTGCTGGTTAGACAAAGTCGCATCGAGATATATTCAAGTTGGACTGTGAAGTTAGTTCCGCTGGGGTATTGGGATACTATAAATTTTATTAAGTATTTCTACACTAATATAATGAAGAGATACAATTTTTTTTGTTTTTATGTAAGGGGGTAATCGCTGGAACCACTGAATCAAATCCAAAATTTCTTTCACTAATAGAAAGCTACACTATCCTTGACGGACATAGGCTACTAATTCCACGCGAACGAAGTCGCGAGCGTTCACTAGTTGTAGTTAAGTAATAAATTCAGGCATTACTTTGCCATGTCCATATTATCAAATTAGAACACTTTACCTCGCTACTCCAGATAACCAGACTACTACCACGTAGTACTATTATCTATTATGTGCTACTATACGTTTGTTTCTCGGAGTAGCGTAAGTTTTTTTTTCAATTTGTTAATTTTACCTATATTAATAATTATATGATTTTTTTATGCAGTAAATAATAACGTTTGAGTATAATTAAACAAGTGTGACACATAAGGCAGGTTTATTTTCAATCACATACGTAAGTAGCTATCATCTGCCTACCTACGGGTGGGTACGTACGGCCGAGAAATCAAAAGGTCTGTCATTTTAGCACCCTATTGAAATGTCATAAGGTGCAAAAATGACAAACCTTTACATTCCTTGAATATACATCGATTTTGGAAACAATGGGCCGACGACGTGTATACACTGTGCACACACAGCTGTGTAATTTAACTTATTTGTCCTTCGCAACTGAATTAATTAAAATTTCACGGCTTAATTAGTAATAATTTTAAAGTAAGATCAACAGACGATAGGCAGTCATATAAGGGCCACTGCACTGAAAGATAAGTTACTCTTTTGTATTTATTTTCAGACCGCAGGTCCGATGAACCGATTTTAAAGGCAGTGTTTTTTTGTCAGCCGAATTATTATTATATTAAGTAAGAGCTTTCTTAGTCTTACCTGGTAGTCAATATCCGAGACACTAATTTGCAAAAAGTATGTCGGAGATACATTTTAATAAGATTTTTATTTTTTGTAGTAGTAAGTGTCACGAGATAAAAGCAAGACCAGCAGGGAAAATGTCGCATTTGCCCAGACTTAAGTGTTAACCGAAGCGTAAACAGTCTTACCATACCACCTCAGTTTTAACGTAAAACCAACAGCACCTTATTTGCGCTAAATAATCTAAACCTATAGGCTTACAACCTCACATAGAACATTCGACTATCAACTTAGTTCTTGGGATCATGGAGTTCAGTTGTGTAGTTACATAGTGGTTGCAAACAAGCGTTGTTTAAACACTGGAAACGGCCGGATCCGGTCACGGTCGGAGGGCCGGCGACCGGCGGTAGGATTGCGAATGGCTCGTTGCATTTTGTAGGTACCTACTGTACCATTATGAAGTATGCATGTAGTATGTGTGTGTGACTCTTTTTGACACTGTATGCAAGTTGTAAGGTTTGGTTGTGAGTAATATAGAAGCGGAACAAAAACCTGATAAAGCAAAATCTCTTATGCTTCATGCTATCTATATCTTATGGTAGCTTGGTAGCGGACACCCAAAACCAATTGGCTAAGAAGTATTGATTTGTTGGAACAATTTCATAATATCGTTAATTTCTTCATTTTTTCTAGTCGAACTTTTCGCTGAATGAATTTTTAAAATTAGTATTTTTGTAGCTATTATTCCAGTAGCACTTTTTTCCCATACTTACATAATTATTTTATCGTATATTTTATTCTGATGGTTAAAAAACAGGTCAATAGATTGAATAAGGTGTAGGTTAGTTTAATTTCCTATCAGCTTTGCAGCGGAGCTCCGTCGACCCTGTGGCGTAGAGTACTTTTAGTAAAATTAGCAATAGAGAAAAATGCCATTGTGAAAATTATAAATGGGTAAAACTGCGTCTCGAAAAATTACGAATGGCGAAAAGTACGGAACAGAAAAGAAAATCGGTTTTTAGGAACATGATCTAACAAATGCGGACTACAGATTTAATATGCGGGCAAAATAAAATCAATGCGTTGAATCACGTTTAAACTGAATCAAGGCGTCTGCGAAAGTGAATAATAAATTAAAAGTGAATGCTGATTGCTGATATGTCTATTTGTATCACCGATGATAATGATATGATAACACACGCGATATTATACTGTAACTATAACACGTTTGAATCTTCTTAATAGGCCAATGTTGTGTAATTCCAATAGATATCCACGTAGACACTAGACAATAATGGGACACTATTCATTATGTCGTAAAGTAAAACACCGCTTCTATGTGAATACCTAAGATATTTTTTTAAGTCAACAAAATGGTTACCTACGACCATGGGTCCCAACCAATCGCTAATCCGTAAATACTAATAATTATAGTTCATATCAAGATACAAGCTCTCTATTGGTAAAACACAACATTTTATAATATGCAATTGTTGTTTCTTTACAAGCTTTATTTTTGTATAAGTCATTAATATGTATTTTATATATATTCCCACTGATTTGTGTTATTTTTGTTATCCAAGTATAATCACGATCCTGCACCAATTTCTTGTGTCTATTAAACCTGCTGGTTGACCGTCGAGAACGGTTTAAGGCGTTAAGTATGCCATTTGTATATTTTTGGTATATTGTGCAATAACAATAAAGCTTAAATATATAAATAAATACACTTCGCTGTGGCTACGAACGGAAAACATTAACGTTTAGTTTCCTTTTGTCACGTTTTAAACCTTCTTGTGGTTACACACAACGCTCGGCTGAACAATCGTGGTGCCATTGTTGTTACGGTATTATAAGAGATTGAAGGTTTGCCCTTACAATGCAGATTAAGGAAACACGCGTGTATTACGCTATCTAAAGCATCGTGTATAAATTAGTCTGACTAAAAATACACTGTTATGCAATGATAAAAATCACTGTAATGTTGCCAAGAAGTAGCTAGGTACATTACGCGAGTATGTCTATTAGTTCCGTCTCATATTTGTATAAGTTCATTAGTTCATTTACTTACACGTACACACTTAAAAGGCGTAATTGAATTGCTCATTACGTTCATTAGCGCACTCCACCCGTTTATAGGTAATTACTAATTACATATGGCCTCTGGTTCCATACGTACACGTTCATACTTACAAGTATGGTCTAATCTAAGTGATATCTTTATCTATACGTAATATAAAGTAAAGTCGCAGTTTTTCCCGTTCTGTCCTGAATTTTTATACTGTCTCTTCGGCCGCCTTCTCCGAAACCACGCAACGGATTTTGATATAGTTTTAATTGTTATTTATTTAGATTTATTTTTAGGGCAGGTATTTCAATACATTATACCCGTGTGAAATCGGAACGGGTCGCTAGATAAAAGTAAATTAAATCCAAATATTTCATATAGGTAATCGGTTTAACTCTACTTTTACATCGCATTGATGTCGAATAGAGGCCTGTACGTACTACGTTTTTCTGGCGTGATCGCCATAGCATTTTGTAGTACCATAACCATAACAATATTTTGTAGGTACTATTGTGTAAAGACATTATTTGGTACCATCTCCAATGACTGCCTCGTAAATCATTTCGTTCGCACCTTTAGACTTTAGACGTATCAAACTTTATCGCGTAAATAACATCCTACTAATTTACTTATGTAATTGTGGAAGTTGTGAAGATGTTTGTTTCTCAATCACGTACAAACGGATTATCATGGAATACGTGTCGAATACAAGGATCCCGCGGGATAGCGTTTAAAACGAATTCTACGCAATAGTTTGTCAATATTACGATCGTGGGTTAAAAACAGTATAAGCAGACGTAGGTCGGCATGAGGGAACAATAATACTAACTGTATATAATATACGTGTTGCCAATAAGTCAGACCACTTTGAATGATTCGCTTTTTACAGCCTGCGGTCATTCAACTCCACGGACGACCTTTTGAACTGAACCAAAGTAACTTGTTTGTTGCAAGAAAAAATATCGGAAAACTAAACGATATTATCAGCTATCTGTTACTGCTAGTGATAATGATAAACAAATGAATACGCAATAAGATTGAACGAAATCAGAGATTTCTGTCGTACCTTATCTCTACATCTACAAACTTTGATATACCTTTGGGTTTTAAGTTATGTTATGAGCGTGGCGTGAGTCGCTTATTAAATTTGATAATGTTTAACGTGACAAAGAAATAGGCACTTTCACGCTTACTTAGTTTCTGAGGACCTGTAATAGTTTCCAACTGATTTTAGCCCTAATCTTCATAACTCAATTTATTTATTTCATTGTACACAATTTGAAATATCATTAGATTTGCACTAAATACAATCGGACTGAGCTAAAGGCATCCATAGCTTTTTAGACTAGGCTATTCTTCAATTCGTCCACGTAGAATGATACAGCCAACAACCCATCAACTCTACAGAATCCGTCGCCATGCATTACCGTTGATCAACAAATTCCGATGACGTCAGGCGGAGGTCGCGGCCGGTTGTGGGCCCCTCGGCCCGCTGACCCCCTTGTGAAGACTTTCGCTACAGCCAAGTCGAAGATGTTAAGCTTTTGCTAGAAATAACACCTGTCCAACAACTAACCTTTTGTTAAGCATAACAGAGCCAAAAGTTGTAGGCCCTTCGCTAAAACGTTAATCCGCTTGCATCGCTGAATAGTTTTTTCTCGTCGAAAGCGCTTTGCGTTTTCACAATTTCGAACAAGAAGTCGATTGACGATACGCTTGATAACAGTGGTATTCTCCCAGATAATAAGCTCTATCCGAACTTTGAATTACAGTGTCGAAATGCGAAAGCCGTTAAATTTTATTACTGTTTAAGCACAATATCTTAGTAACGTTATGAATCTTGCGCAAGTCTGGCATGACCGATAGACTAAGATAGGATCCCGAGATAAATTTCGAACCCATCCATAGTATTGAATACAGAATACCGGAGCTTTAACTGTTGTTAAACAGTTTCAAAAAGCGTATGCACAACGCAGTCAATGTAGTCTATTGCAAGAGATACTAAGCGTAGCAATACATATATCGACTATTACGTTCTTATGTTGATGTATTCCAATGAATCAGTTATCAGTTTTAAGTTTGTTGTTTCTTTGTCGCCCAAGGTTAATTTATTCCTCTGTCGTACATAACATAAGAAAGGGCAGCCCAGAGATTAATGAAACCTAGACGTTTATATTACGGCCATTATTTCTGATCCTATTGAATCTCAGCTTTTACTGTAGAAATAGAGTACTCGGATGTTTGTATTGTAAATTCCGCAGGTAATTGCCAGTTTGCTAGACTTTAAGTACAGCAGAACGCATCGTGCGTTTATGATAGGGATAATCTGGTTCTTTCTCCAAACATTATCGAATCAAACACACTATCTATCGATAAAACTTTCGCTAAACATCATGCAATAAAATAGATCTGTGTTTATATTTATCAACTGGCTTTTGGCCACAACTTCGTACGCGCGGAATTAGGAATTAGGTATCTAACTCGGCTACTATAGGCGGTGTATAACATGCACCAGATTTTAGGTGACACCTCGAGCCATACAACCGGGAAAACTGCATTTAATTTGGTGCAGTTGTTTTTGCGCGATCCGCATTCAAACACGAAGACAGACAAATAGCCTAACATTCTAAATATAATTGTTTTTGGGTTTTATTCTTCAGTTCTATAAGAACCCCTCATATTATTTTTTCTTAAATATCTTCTATGTACAGACATAGGACAGTCACAATATCTTCGGCCGCTTGTACTTTCTAAATCACGCAACGGATTCTGATAAGGTTTTAACTGTCGTTTAAACATTTTTTACGGAAGCTTCTTATGTACACATCCCAATTGTACCCATATGCAGCCGGGACAGAGCGCCAGTATTAGACAGTAATAGAATAACTGAAACATAACTGAACTGCGTTTGCACGAAGAGGCGCACCTGCTGGTGACTCTTAACCTTTTTATTGCCACTGTCTAAATTTTAAAACACAAATTAACCAGCTTATTTCAACCCAGTCCTAAATATTATATACTCGTAATCTCTGCTGAGTTTCTTGCGGCGTTTCTTCTCAGTAGTATCTTCCATTTTCCGAAGCGCTAGTAGATTCAGACATGTAAAAGAGCCTATATGGCCTACTTGCAAAATACCAACACGGAAATATCCGATAAAATTGTATCGTCGATTAAATGTTTAATTCTTTCTGATGCAGTATCTGAACGGGCTGAGCATCCCGCTGATACAGCACGGGGACAAGTTCGTGGCGGGCGCGGGCGCGGGCGTGACAGCTGTCACGCTGACGTACCCGCTGGACACGATCCGCGCGCGGCTCGCCTTCCAGGTCACCGGCGAGCACCGCTACACGGGCATAGCGCACGCCGCCTCCACCATGTTCCGCACGGTCGGTACAGCGCAGTGGCCCTGACATGACCGGCCAAGTTTAGTTCATCTGAGTTTATCTCTATGTGTGTCTCTCCTATGACACTAGTTTGACAGACACGCAGGGATAAATTAAACCTGGGCCGGCCGTGTTAGGGTTACCGGAAGGGGTGGGAAACGGAGATGATAATGCGATTTGAAACCAACATAAAGGAGGAGATTCTAAAAATCTATGCATACCTATGTTTTTTCTGTATCTTTGTTAGGGTTACCCCAGAACTGCTTGATTGAGATTGTCATCTCATCACATGTGAAGTGAGCCGTTTTCGAATATTATTTGTTTTATCAATAGACTGTCACACATCAGCCTCCGGATCCTCTATGGGCAACTCCCAGCAAGGATCAGGGTGCCGCTATGCAAGCACGGGATGGTTTTAAAAGAAAACAATAGGTGTATCACAAAATGTATTTATTGTTGCTTTAATAAAAGGAGACCACGGCTAGTGGGATAAAGTAGAAAATAATCAGTCGGAGAGACTTTAGGGATAAGTGGGCACTAGAATTTCTTTCTCTTATATCACCATTCGCTTATATCTTTGTGTATTAAATGTTTATAAAGTTAAAAATTAAGTTAGGCGCCACCGACACTATCGGATGCCGGACCGATTGATAAAAAATATAAGGTTACCTGGAGAGACAGTAAATAAATACTATCACAAACGTCACTGAGGGGACGATCGGAAGAAGGTCAGCTATAGGCCAGCCCCGAAGCACTACTATGGCGCGGACGGCTGGACGGCTGCACTCCCCGAGTTAATCCGGAACTCCGCAAAACAGAAACCGACGTCCACGAAGTCAAAAAATGTATACACGAAGTAGGGTAAAAAAAAAACCTCCTGCAAAGAACAATAAATTGATCTCATTAGGACAGAGAACGACAAATTCGGTACCAGATGGGTACGTGGCATGTGGGTTTCCTACAGATTGAGGGGAAATAAAAGAAATGCTCACCAGAGAGGAATGGCAGTCACGCCTTGTGCTGGCCAGGCACGCGGTGTTGACTGGCTGTCAACTCCTGGAGGTTTCTTCGTGATTTAACTGCTAAAAACGAAAAGAAAACATTACCCACTGTATTATGAAAGTAAAAACATAGAAGACACTTGGAGAAAGTTGACAAAAACTTACCATGCGCCTTTAGCGACGCGCTTGCAAAAAAAAAAAAGGGCTCAGTGCGCTCGTTATAATAAATGTAAAAACCTGGAAACAAGAAACAGAAATGAGTTCAGCGTCAAAGGCCATAACAAGACACGAAGCAACTTTTGAAGGTATGCTTACCGGTTCCTCCGTGGTAAACGGTGAGGAGATGAACCGGACCGGAGCAATAGGCTTCACGGGTGTAAATGGCAGAGGTCGGAGGCAAATCGCCGGGTCACGACTTGTGACCTCCAGTTGCCATATCAATATGTTTGACAACAATAAGATGAAAATACGAAAACAATGAAAGAAGCTATTTAAAATTTAATTTATGAAAAGAACTATGTAACAATTTTTGTACTGAAATAATAATTGACACCTGAAACGAAAACACTGCTCGATCGATTTATAAATCAATAACAAGTCAAAAGAGGCCAATTTGGGAGCAGCAACATTGACAGCTACTTTTTAATTGTGATAAAAGGTAAAAGGAAGAAGGAACATACAACCTTAACTTATGAATAATGAAGGTGGGAAAATTTTTATGTCACAATACCCCCCAACTCGCGGAAAATTTTGACGTTAGTCAAAATTTTAAGCTGGTCCCCAGCTCTTCAAGCAACAAGAAGCAACAACTAATAAAACATAAACCCAACACCAGAACAGACAAGATGCGACACGATGACTTACCATCAGTGTCCCATAACAAATTAAACAGGAGAGAAGCAGGTGCATTTCAACCAGCGACTCAACTTACCTTAACTTCAACTTCAAAAACAACAAGTCAATTTGCCAATACGGCGTAAAATAAAAGTGATCCACGCATAACGTAGAGCAACTCATGAAAAAAAAACAACGCAACGCGAAGAAAAGGTTCCAATCTATCGTAAGATGGAAATAAACAAGTGAACACAATGCGAAGAAATGGTTCAGATACAATAATGTAAAGTAAAAATAAAATTCACTACTACGGTGAACAAAACAACACCCTATCGAACCCACGCGCTTTACCAGTCAGTAGCTCTATATTAACCGCTGACTGAACGAACAACACAACAAACAAGTTGAGTAGCCACACTAGCAACTTGTTCAACCTGAAAACAAAACAAAGCTGAAAACACACTGAGACCCTGGCGGTGCAGCGAGAGGTGAAACAGCAACGGGCTGCACGTCCAGCATCCACAGTGGAACGAAAGCATTAATCTATGCAAAGAGTAAAACTTAATCACCCTTAAGGTGCTGAATATGCCACGAACCTAAGTTCTTACCAGTCACAAAATTTTCCAGCTCATACACTAGAGGGGAATGTTTAATTAAAACGCGACATTTTTCAAAACGTGGCGCAAGTTTTGCCATAAAGAATTTGCTGGCATCACTCTGAGGAAACGTTTTTTTCCATACAGTATCTCCTACTTCATATTCAACTGTTTGTCGACCCTTGTTGTAATAACGAGCACCTCTATCGTGTGCTTTGCCTAGAGCAGACACAACCTTAGCAAATACATCCTGCAATCCTCCCAATTTAGTAGCGTAATCTTCACGTGAAGCGAACGACAAGTCGACCTGTGAGGTTCTTTTGTTACCATACACTTTTCCACAGGGAACAGCTTCACGACCATGCACTATAAAATAAGGTGAGAAACGGGTAGATTCATTTACAGAAGTGTTTAGGGCAAATTGAACCTTAGGCAATGTTGTATCCCACGATCGATGGTCTTGCTGGACTAGAATCGATACAGCAGTCATTACGGTTTTATTATAACGCTCAACGGTATTGACTTGTGGACAGTAACGCGCTGTCAGATGAACTTGAGGAATGTCGTATCTCCGAAACAAAGCATTTAACTCACTGCCAGTAAACTGCGTCCCATTATCTGCAATCACTGTACGTGGTATGCCGTGCTTAAGAAAGACTTCATCCTCCAGTCGTTGAGAAATATTTTTACCGATGGCTCGACGCAACGGAAACAACATCACGTATTTGGAGAAGCAACAAACAACAGTCAAAATAAATGTAAATCCAGCCCGCGATCGTGGCAATGGACCTACCAGATCAATACTAATACATTCAAATGGACGCGAGCAGACTTTGGGATTCCCCATTAGACCTGCAGGCGGTTTCTGCGAATGTTTATAAGCAGAACACACATCACAATTTTTTACAAAGTTAACTACGTCTTGGTATAAATCCGGCCAGTAATAATTCATAGATAAACGCTTATATGTTTTAAAAACTCCGAGATGAGACAAATCATCACAATGACACGACTTTAACAAGTCTGAGCGACGGTCAGAGGAAACAACCTCTTTCCAGTCGAACTCACTAGGAAAACGAAATTTACTTTTAGAGTACCGCAATAATTTATCATCATCATTTATAATATAATTTGGACAAGAAGTTGGAAACTGTTTACATTTTTGATAAAGTTTATTATACCAATCGCAAGCACGGATTTCTAAAACAGGAACAGCACGCGATAACGCATCTGGAACGACATGTTCCTTGCCCTTGCGATGGATAATTTCAAAATCGTACGGCGAGAGACGACATCCCCAACGAGCTAATCTTCCAGTGGGATTGGTCAAATTAAAAAACCACTTTAAGCTGGAATGATCCGTCACTACTTTAAAACGTGGACCACCATCCAAATAAGGACGAAAATGCTCTACTGAGAAAACTACTGCCAACGCTTCTCTCTCTGTCGCGGAATAATTACGTTCAGCTTTATTTAAAGAACGACTTGCAAAGGCGATCGGGTGTTCTTGACCGTCCTCTAGTACCTGCGTCAAGGTTCCGCCAATTCCATAGCCGGAAGCATCGCAATGCACGGTGAACGGTTTGGAAAAATCTGGACAAACCAAAATAGGAGCAGATACTAAAGCCGACTTTAGCTCTTCAAACGATTTATTCGCATCCTCAGACCAAAGAAAAGGAGGGGCGTTTTTACGAGTACTAGTCAATGCATTTAGTGGAGCCGCAATTGTACTAAAATCTTGAATGAAACGACGATAATAAGAAGCCGTTCCCAAAAACATCTTAACTTCTTTACGATTACAAGGGGTAGGATAATCTACAATAGCCTTTATTTTAGATGGGTCTGTCCGCAACCCTCGTTCATCAACAATATAGCCGAGATATTTTAATTCTTTACGGAAAAAATTGGACTTGCCAAAGTTAATAGTTAAATTAGCGGACGTTAAACGATCCAATACACGGTTAAGTAAAGTAATATGATCATCAAACGTTTTACTAACAACGATGATGTCATCTAAATAAACGAAAAGCCTACCATTAAATTCGGGTCCAAATAATTTATCCATTAGTCTCTGCTGCGTAGCAGGAGCACCAGTTAAACCAAAACACATAACTTTAAATTGAAAGAGACCGCGACCAGGAACGGTAAAAGCGGTACGCTCTCTTGATGAAGTTTCAAGAGGTATTTGCCAAAAGGCACTTTTTAAATCAATAGAAGAAAGAAACTTAGCATCTCTCAACTGATCAAGGATACCAGAAACATAGGGTAAGGGATAGGCATCATGCTTGCTCACTGAGTTTAATTTGCGACTATCAATGCAAAAGCGAAGTTCACCGTTAGACTTAGGGGTAAAAAGAGTAGGGTTATTCCACGCACTTGTGCTAGGTTCGACAACGTCTTGTTCTAGCATCTGGTCTAACTGCCTATTCAATTCTACTAACCTGTGAGGTGAGATGGGATAGTATCGCTGCTTTATTGGTTTGCAATCAGCGGTATCAATAGTGTGAGTAAGTAGATCCGTACGGCCTAAACCTTTATTCTCAAAGGAAATACTTTCAAATTTACGTATCATTTTATCGGCGGTTACTCTTTGATTAGTATCAAGCTGATCAAAGGAATGCAAACGAACCTCGGAGACAAAAATCTGGTTAGAGATATCCTTGTTGTTACTAAAGTCAGTAAATAAATTTGGAGCAATGTTAAAGGCTTTCCAAAAATCAATCCCTAAAATTAAGGGAGTAGTCACATCCGGTATTACATAAAATTTAATAAACCGAGTCAAGTTGCGAGCCTTGACTGGTAAAGTTAAATAACCCTTAACCTTTGCTTGGGAATCGTTTGCGGTAGCAATGTACGTGATATCATTGCAACCGTGCAACGAGGCACCACAAGACAAAAACAATTCAGATATATCAGATCCTAATATTGAAATAGAGGAACCTGAATCCAGTAAACCATTACACTGATGGTTATCAATCACCACAGAAATATAAGGTCGATCATCATCTCGATCGATAAAATTCCGAACCGCGGAAACGCTCGAAGAAACAAAAGCATTAAGCTTCTTACCTTGCTTACCATCATCATCAGCACGACGAATAGAGTTCTTAAGTTTATTATCATAAGAGCTCGAGTCGAGTTTAATACAGCGGTTCGGGTTAACTAGTTTTTTGACGAGGACGAAGCCACCGCATCACCAGAACCCGAAGACCTAGTTAAACAATCGGGACAAGAAGGACTAGTAACACCCTTCTTCCCGCACCTAAAACACACAACCGCTTTCGAGCGACATTCCCTCAGAGTATGGGAGTCAAGCCTACAACGAGGACAATACCGATTCGTCGAGGTGACTTCAACCCGGGGTTTTGAAAAAGTTTTACAACATAAATCTGTTGCAAGTGCACTTGTAGAAGGTTTTGGTGGTTCTACAAAAGTATTTGCACGATGCCAGCTGTCTTCAAGGACGCGACAAGTGCTTTTCAATTCCGTAAGGGATGAAACAGAATAAACTGCTAAAGGTACTGAATACTCTGGTCGAACATTAATAGACACAATATCAAATTTATCCTTATCTGAAAGTTGTTCAGACAATCTACTGAAATAGTTCTGCATGATACTGATATAAGTAGAGATGCTTTCATTAGGCCCTTGTGTTCGGTTACGAATTTCCTTCATAAGGCGCCTGTCGTAGTCGAATGGTAAAAATTCTTTTAATAAAAGAGATTTAAGTTGATCCCATGAATTACATTCGGATCTTATACCCCTAAACCAAAGTAATGCATCAACCTCAAATAATTCCACAGCTGAAACAAACAATTTATCATCTGGGATACCACGCGAACTGCAAAGTTCTTCAAGCCTCTGTAAGAAAGCTTTCACACAGGACCGACCATCATATTTTAAATTAAGTGAGCCAACTGTTTGATGTTTGTTCAAAAACACCGGAGCGGAACTTACTACCTCTGTTGGATGTTCGTCAGGAACTTCGTACTGCTGAGTGCTGGTTTTAAAAACTTGGAACATATTGTCCAGCTTTGATAAATATTTATTCAGCTGCCGCATCTGCTCATTGTAGGAAACAAGTTCAGACTCCTTAGGTTCGAGACGGGTCAATCGGTGAAATAAGTGGTGTGTCAACGCTTGTACGCGATTTAAAGTTTTTAAAGTCAATGGACGCGAAGGTGAGGTGATAGATTGAGAAAGCTCTTCCAGTTTACAAGATGTGCATGCTAATTCTGATGCAACATCGCCCTTAAATTCAACAATAACATCCGAAGGATATTCCTTCACCAAGTCTTTCAACTGTTTTCGCAAAGAGTCTACATCTTCTGCGGGTTCAGCATTCCGTACTTTAACTTCGTAAATTAACTCGTCCTTCCGTAGTAGGTTAAAGGCGATTGGACGTTCCTCCATTATAAATGGGAAGCAAAAAGAAAATAAAAATTTTATTTAAAAAAATATTTGTGTCCGACTGTACTTTATAAATATATTAACCACAATTGCCTTAGTAACTGTACTACTGTAGGTAAGAGAATAAGCAAATTTAGTATTACCAAGAAAAAAAATTAAGTCGACTGTACTTAATAAAGGATGCTGCTGACTATACCCGTATATGTAAAGGATTAAATGCCGAAACTTTTGAAAAACCAAAAAAAAAAATTTGGCTGACTGTACCAAAATAATTATAACCGTCACTGACTGTACCAATGGCGTTTAACAAGTACCAAATGGACTTTTACATAAAAGAAAAAAAAGTTTTATAATTTAATTTGACAAGGTTGTATCTATTTATATGGTCAACTGTACCAATAAGAATTTTATCATTTAGTAAAAATTAAATTTTATATAAAAGCAAAAAATTTTTTTTAAGAAGTACTTTTTACGTGGCTAACTGTACCCGTAAATTAATGGAGCACATGTTGATAATAGGTAATGATAATGTAACTTTATATAAAAGCAGAAAAAAAAAATACCAAAAGTATTTTATTTGTGGTTGACTGTACAACATACAATTTTTAATGAAAAGGAGAATTTTTCAATTTTAATTTTAAATTTTACAAAAAAGTTTTTTTTTGTGTTGTCAAAAATTTAGTGGTTTTTTTGTGGCTGACTATACCAACAAATATGGAAAAGTAATTAATACACCTTCAATTAAAATCGAAAAAAGAAAACTGTTATAAGTTAAATGCAACTGACTGTACTAACAAACATGGAAAGTAGTTATCAAAAAAAAGGAAGTTTACACAAAAACCAATTGAGTTGACTGTACCATTTAAATGTTGATCATAATACTAGCGAACATGAAAAGTAAAGATGATTTTTTTTTTTAAGTAAAAACAATTTTTAAATTATATTGCCTATATGATTTAATGAGGTTGCCTATACCACAAATATGAAAAGGCAGTTTAATTAAAAGTACTTTCCTTTAAAGGAAAAAAAAACAAATATTAAGAAGTTGATAATTTTTTTGTAGCTTATTGTACAATTAAATACTTTTAGTTTAGTTAGTGTACTTTTAGTTTAGTTTAAACAATTTATATTCAATTATTCTTTAAGTGTAAAATTTTACAAATGCATCATAAGAATTTATTCTAAGGAATGTAGTTAATAATATAAGTTGCTAATAAGCGTACCAGTTCATGAGTGAATTGAAATCCACCCTCAGTAGAAAATATTACAGTATGGCCAAGCTTGCCGCTAAATATAAGTACACCCGCAAAATTGAGTAGAAAAACTCGTGTTTAACAAAGGTTCAACACAAAATGGCGAACTTTAACATGATAAGTTTAAGTGTTGGATAAAGTTGAAATAGATATTTTAAGTGATAATTTACACAATGAAAAACACAATTTATCTTTTATAACATGAGAAATGACAAAATTGGTTATGAACAATAATATAAGCAAATGGTTTAAAGAGTAATTGTTATAGCTCAAATAGACATAACAATGGAATCTAGATTTATAGTGCCACACGCTGGGCACCACTGTCACACATCAGCCTCCGGATCCTCTATGGGCAACTCCCAGCAAGGATCAGGGTGCCGCTATGCAAGCACGGGATGGTTTTAAAAGAAAACAATAGGTGTATCACAAAATGTATTTATTGTTGCTTTAATAAAAGGAGACCACGGCTAGTGGGATAAAGTAGAAAATAATCAGTCGGAGAGACTTTAGGGATAAGTGGGCACTAGAATTTCTTTCTCTTATATCACCATTCGCTTATATCTTTGTGTATTAAATGTTTATAAAGTTAAAAATTAAGTTAGGCGCCACCGACACTATCGGATGCCGGACCGATTGATAAAAAATATAAGGTTACCTGGAGAGACAGTAAATAAATACTATCACAAACGTCACTGAGGGGACGATCGGAAGAAGGTCAGCTATAGGCCAGCCCCGAAGCACTACTATGGCGCGGACGGCTGGACGGCTGCACTCCCCGAGTTAATCCGGAACTCCGCAAAACAGAAACCGACGTCCACGAAGTCAAAAAATGTATACACGAAGTAGGGTAAAAAAAAAACCTCCTGCAAAGAACAATAAATTGATCTCATTAGGACAGAGAACGACAAATTCGGTACCAGATGGGTACGTGGCATGTGGGTTTCCTACAGATTGAGGGGAAATAAAAGAAATGCTCACCAGAGAGGAATGGCAGTCACGCCTTGTGCTGGCCAGGCACGCGGTGTTGACTGGCTGTCAACTCCTGGAGGTTTCTTCGTGATTTAACTGCTAAAAACGAAAAGAAAACATTACCCACTGTATTATGAAAGTAAAAACATAGAAGACACTTGGAGAAAGTTGACAAAAACTTACCATGCGCCTTTAGCGACGCGCTTGCAAAAAAAAAAAAGGGCTCAGTGCGCTCGTTATAATAAATGTAAAAACCTGGAAACAAGAAACAGAAATGAGTTCAGCGTCAAAGGCCATAACAAGACACGAAGCAACTTTTGAAGGTATGCTTACCGGTTCCTCCGTGGTAAACGGTGAGGAGATGAACCGGACCGGAGCAATAGGCTTCACGGGTGTAAATGGCAGAGGTCGGAGGCAAATCGCCGGGTCACGACTTGTGACCTCCAGTTGCCATATCAATATGTTTGACAACAATAAGATGAAAATACGAAAACAATGAAAGAAGCTATTTAAAATTTAATTTATGAAAAGAACTATGTAACAATTTTTGTACTGAAATAATAATTGACACCTGAAACGAAAACACTGCTCGATCGATTTATAAATCAATAACAAGTCAAAAGAGGCCAATTTGGGAGCAGCAACATTGACAGCTACTTTTTAATTGTGATAAAAGGTAAAAGGAAGAAGGAACATACAACCTTAACTTATGAATAATGAAGGTGGGAAAATTTTTATGTCACAAGACCTCCAAATTGGTCTTATTTAGGTCTGATGAGATTTAGAGAAACTGACGAAACTTTTTAAATATTATAGGCACATTATAAGCGATTCTACTGAATTCGTCTTCGTAGTTAGATTTTATAAATGGATTTGGTGAAGCAGAACCAATGATGAAAACCAGGGATGGCTACTGAAAGACTTCAAAACGCCTGCACGTATAGAACTAACAGAAAGACTTGTTAATATATGTGGTTTAGCTTGTTTGTTTGAATGTAATAATTTGATAGCATTTGATGCATAGGGATTGCTTAAAGGTTGGACTTGTGAAGGTTTAGCGGAACTCTCTAATGGATATCAGCTGGCTTATATTCATATTATGCGATAAAATTACCTTTGGAGGGGAGCCTAACGTATTATTATTATGATATTGGCGTGCAGGAGGGCGGTATCCGCGCCCTGTACCGCGGCTTCGTGCCAACTTTGTGCGGCATGGTCCCGTATGCCGGCTTCAGCTTCTACTGCTTCGAGTCGCTCAAGTTCTTCTGCATGAAGTACGTGCCCGCCACGCTGTGCCGCAAGTGCGAGAGGAATACAGGTCCGTATCACATTCTATTTATTACTAGCTTCCGCCCGCGACTTCGTTCGCGTGGACTTTAGTTTATTCATTAAATACCTAACTTTTATCCCACGGGACCTTCTCCCGAGAATAAAGGAGCCTCTGTCCGTCTCCATGGCCTAGCCAAGTTTCAGAACTATTGGTGCAGTAGTTAGGCTGAAAACACTGCAAGATGCCACGTGTGTACCGGAGAGTACTGTTCCAATTTCAAAATTATTATTTTGCTTTGTCTGGCGTGGTATAGTTGTGTGTGTTATCGATCACCTCGATTCACGTTGTTTCGCATATATCCGCAGTGAGCTTAATATTTCGGCTGAAATGTAGATGATGGGATATGACGGTGATTTGTTTGGATGAGATCGTAAGTTGTCACCTTGAGACCGTTGGTGGCCTAGTAGCTGGGGTGGATTCGTAATCGTGAGGTACTGAGTCGATCCCCAGCGGTCGCCATGCACCAATGAGTTTTTATAACTTATGTACAGTCAGACTCAGAAATAGCTAAACACTTAAGAAGCTTGTAATATTATGTATGAAATGAGAGTTGCTCGAATTTGTCACATTACTGACAGCGACAAGGTACTAAAATGTTTACCTACTTCTGAGGCTGACCGTACATCAGATACCTAAGTATTGGTAGTAACCGACGCTCTTTTAGTGAGAGAAAACATCGCAAGGAAACCTGCACGTTCCTGTAAATTAGTGTGAAACTATGTTCCTGTCGGCTAGTTTCCCTGTCATTGGGGTTACGGAGGTTCTGACCTCAATCGCTCGAATGTCAACCTGCCAAAGCTAAGATCATGGTCTTATGTTCGTAAGTCATCACCTTGCAGGCGGCCTGGTGCTGACGGTGCCGGGCAAGCTGCTGTGCGGCGGGCTGGCGGGCGCGGTGGCGCAGAGCGTGTCCTACCCGCTGGACGTGACGCGCCGGCGCATGCAGCTCGCCTGCATGGACCCTGCCACGTCCAAGTTCGGGTGAGTGACGTTCAAGGCTCATGCGTCATGCTGTGCTAGCATCGATATAAGAAGACAATAGATCTGCTTGCTTGTTCATTTGCAAAATATGACGCCAATGTAAAACGTACAAAACGCAGAACCGTTTACTTGACAATTGGCACATACAGTTTTATTCAGGCTATCCAACATAGTCTACCAAATAGACTATGGTCGCCTACTCTGCCACTGCGTCGTACACAGTTCTATAGTTTTCTCATTTCGATGTAGTTAAGCAATTGGATCGACTAATACAGCCAACCAGTCTGAATTTAAGACCACTGTAGAACAATTTTTACAATATTGCTAAAACGTCACTACAGCGCACGGCGTACACTTTATACAAAAATATAGCTGGCATGGGTCAGTTCTTATGCGCCGTGCAAAGCGCTGCAGTGGGGTTTCGCCCTAAATGTCACAGTGACTTTTCATAGTAAGTGCAGAATAATACAGGTATAACTCATTGTGGCAAGGTTTCACAACGGCGTCAAATTCAGTTTGATTGACTGTACTTTACTTTGGGAAATATATCTTAAGACTATAACGTGAAACACGTTACGTCGCATTTGGTCTGAGTCCTTATACAGAACCATATATGTAATTACCTATACCTTATTATTTTTAATGAAAAATGTTGTAAACAATCTTGGTATGTCTTTTTTGCAAAAGCGCTAGAAGAAAATATATAAATAGTCTTTTTCAAAGAGATTATACTAAAATAGCATTAGTTTTTTCTAATATCTTTGTTGGCCGCTCTTATATATTTTAAAATAGCATTTTTCCAAAAAAATACTGTCATGTTGTCATCTTGAAAAAACGAGGTATAGGTTTGCAATAAAAACCCTACCCTACAAAATCTTACGCTAGACTTGACTGATGTTCTGAAGGTTAAAATACCGCTAGATGGTGTTATTATCTTGCGCCACTAATGCCATCTAGCGTTAGTTTGAACACCCTTGTCCAAGCCCTAACCGAGTCAGCAGCAAACAACTAAAGACATAATATTAAATATACATTTGGCAAATGATTCATTTAATGACACCAAGACTTTTTAACCACTTATGAAAAACAAATGCGACAAAGCTGCTATAGTTTTGCAGGAATTTGCCTGCTATAATTCACCTCAATCTATTAGTCATGCTATTCGCCAGCATGACGTCATTCCGTATGATGCGATGGGACGTTTCGCGTGGCTAGCCAGCGACTCGTTAGCTCAGTAGGTAAGAGCGCCGATATAAACTAAACACTTGAACATCGGAGGGCGGAGGTTCAAATCCTTCACGAGTCAGATTTTTTCGTATTTTTTATTTTTTTATTTATGCCCAACAATCAGCCTAAATTGGTACAGAAATTCTACGACACAATCTGCGTTTTATGACCTTGGTGAAAGGTAACACAATGGTGGTGGAAGGAAACCAGTGTTGTAACTAGCACCTTTAAGCGTCAAGTGAAATATTTAACATTTGTTACTAACTAACAGTAATCTTTCCTTGGATCTGCATTTAAGGGCCTTTTATTACTAATTATATTCAAGCATACCTAAATGCAATTCCTATACACTCACTACAAGCACGTGTCTTCCACACTGTTTAAGATTTTTTTTTCTGTATAGATATTCTTTATTTAAATACAGTCAGCGTCAAAAGTAGGTTTGATAACATTTTTTCTATTTTGTCGCATTAACATATGTATTTTACTTGCGTGTAGATACGCACTGACTGTACATACAAGAATTGGATGGTAAATGTAATACCCAATGGCTAACTATCTGGTGTACTACTAGTAGTAGTACACCAGATAGAAAGAAGTAGACTACTTGTAATATTTTGTAAATAACTCTATTTCCTGTGACTAATTATTCAATGCTGCACGGGAGTGAGATATCGAGGCACAAGCACAAAAATGCAAAGAACAATAACGGCTACATTTGAACACGCACCTCATTTATTACGGCATGCGTCGTATTTCTACTTGGCGCACAAAAATATTGTAAAAACCATAAACTTATCGTATACGCATCCTGGACATATTGCGTATACAAGTGAGAAAGTAATGTATTATTGCAGTGGGCGTCGCCAGGAAGGCAGCTGCCCCACTCAACCCCTGGAGCTTCAATAACTATGTCAGTCCACTTTCTTGAAATATGAAAATGGTTATTTATTAATGTTATTTTTATAGTCCATACGCTAAGCTCGGAAATGAAATCGGAGATCAAAGGTAAGGGTCTACTGATGTCATGATCTGGTGAATTTTATAGTCAGGTCAGGAGCAATAGGATGTGGTGTTGAGGCTTGTCACCTGATAAATTTCTCGGACATGACAGATCAAGGCCCGACAACTTCAGGCATCAGATAATAACACCCGTAAACCCCAACTTTTACCCAACCTACGTTTATGGTAAAATCGCCACAGATATAAGGACTGACGAACATTTCTGCATTTTTGTGTGAGTGCGTTAGCTCACCTATCCCGTTCCCTCGCGGTATTACTATCACAGTGCACTGTTACTTCAATTAATTATATATTTTCTGATTGCATGACTATTGCACATGGTGATGGCAACATTGCAGAAGGTAGGTTGTAACTTTTATTAAATACTTAAGTGTTTTATGTTTATGTTTTTCTGGTATATGATTATGAATAATATGTTTTTAGTATATATTTCAAGATCTTCTAACTAATTGTAACTAAGTAACTTATTCAGGGCCGGATTTAGGGGAGGGCAACCGGGACTACAGCCCCGGGGCCTACACAAACGAGGCTTCAGAAAAAAATATTTAATGGAAAACGCGACCATTTTATTAGGAAAATAATTTAGGGCCAGGAGGCCTCCACTCCTTTGTTGCCCCGAGGCCTCCACACCTCTAAATCTGGCATTGAACTTATTGGCCTTTACCTACTTCTTTTATCAGTTAACGTTATACTTACCAAAAATATTTTGAGTTTCCTTGTAACCTTTAATCTACACTTAACATTATTGCTTAACTTTGTCCTTACCCACCCCACCATCACCTGGCGATTAAAGGGCTAAAACTAAATACTTCTAGGAAAGCCTTTTTACAGCTTTAGACTGAATGCAATCCCCAATCAAACTGAGGGCCAGCATTCTGGTGTTTATTGTGTCTGTCATTGAAGAAAGGGATGGATAGTTTGTTTTTTTTTTCTTTATTTATTGAGATATTTTTATAAGTAATGGCTTTGGTAAGATGAAAATTTTCATTGAGAGTGGTGTGTTTACTTTAAAACATTGAAGTATGTAAGACAATGCATATTGTTACGTTAATTATCAATTGTATACTTTAGGTTTTAGTAAATCCGATATCAAATCTAAAGCTATTACTTAAAAGGCATTACTAAAAAATGTCTCAGAACAGGTTGTGCAATCCAAGAAGACGCGCTTCCCTCCTCTTTTCTCGCTTACACTGTTAATTCAAATCAGTGCGTTTAGCGTGCACTCATTTTCTCGCTTGTTGTTCAGTGCGTCTCTTTCCTACTCAGCTAGTTAGAAAGAGACGCACGCGCCACCTAGCTAGTCGCGGTGTGTCGTGCTAGCTATCCTAGGCATACACTGTCTCATAAAATATACAATATTCTGATAATGTTAAAAATACAATACAATAAACATAACTTTTAATAAGCACGTTACTTCGACGTGTGACTTAGTTTCGGGATTTCCAACATCAGCCAGCGAAAACAACGGAAACTGGGGCGCGTCTTCGTGAATTGAACACTCCATAGCTCTGCAAATTGTAACCCATCCTTTTATTCCACCAGCACCGGTATGATTAAGACCCTGACTCTGATATACCGCGAGAACGGTATCAGTCGCGGCCTGTACCGGGGTATGAGCATCAACTACATTCGGGCGATACCGATGGTGGCCACCTCCTTCTCCACGTACGAGCTGATGAAGCAACTGCTGCAGCTCGACACAGGCATGAAGGTGTCATAGGAGAATCGAAGAGAAATCTCGCCGGATATTATGATTGTTATTACGAATTTGGTCCATTCTGTGTATTAGGCGTTGTCGACGTTTTTGTTGATGATTTGATGCTTGGAATTTTCAATTAGGAATATTTTTGGATGATGTAATATTCTTAGCCCTTAAACAGGTTTATCATTCATATGGATATGCTACTTAAAATTCAAATACATTTTAGGTTTCGCAACGCAATGGAGAATCATTTAAAAGCGAGCGATGTTTTTGACTTAAATACAATCGGTTTTTTTAATACTGCCGTGTCAGTTGTATGTCGTTCAGACGAACGTCAATACTTTAATTAAAATTATAATTAAATCATCAACAAAAACACTAATTGAAGATTGTAAGACTTAAGAGACTGAACCAGCAGGATATGGTGTAATATATGGCTAAGATAAATATTATATTATTAATGAGTATGGCTAAGATTCAGTGTCTTCTTTCGATATTAATTAGATAACGTTAATAGGAAAATTATAAGTTTTACGGGAAACTATTGTAAGATATTTGAGAGCTCCACGGCTTCGCGCCAATCGTGAAATGATTTAATTATATAGTGGTATAGAAAAACAGTTTTTCAACAAACCTGGGCGCCTGCCCTGGGCTCCATTTTCCGGGGGCATTGAGATCATATAAAATAGGGCCCACTCGACTTTTGTCAGTAAAAGAAAAACATTAAAATATGTATGTATGTTCCAAAACATATCTTTATAGTAGGGTTTTATTAATTATATGAAATTAGTAAAATAAAACCCTACTTTCAAAACATGCATTAGTAGAAATTCATATTCATATTTATTTTATGCTTCAATTTTACCGAGGAGAGGTCAAGTGAGCCCTATTTTGTTTTGAGTAGTTTATAATGTTTGATCGGATCTTAGCAAGTGGAAATCCGCCGTCTCTGCCTACCCCACCGGAAAACAGGCGTAACTCTATGTATAATGTTTGAAAAAAAAACTTTTTTGACAAAGGGCGCTACTGGCACAATGAAGTTTTTGCCCAAGCTCGAAAAAATCGTAGATCCGGAACTGAAAATGTAATTTGTTTTTTTTTTAAGTTAGATATGATGTTATTTCGCTTGAGTATAATATGTTCAGTTTGGGAATGAACAGAACCCCTGGCAAAGCCCCTATTTCCTGCACAATACGTTTGACTTTGGAACACAGTGTTGCCAATTAAGCGACTTTTTCGCTATACCTGGGGGTTTTGGGACTACGTTAGCGACTATTTTTGCAAGTATTTCATATATTTTTGCGGCTTACGGCCAGTGCTCCATATATTTGGGGTTATTTAAGCCCAATTTTACATAAACTGATCAATTCATTTTTTTTACATTTCTGGAGACTTCTAGGAAACTAAGTTGGCAACACTTGTAGACGGGCTTCCCGCTTCCGCTCATTCTCTAACTTTACCTATGCTGGCGTACACGGTATTTGGTTTAGATACAGATTCTTTGTAATCACTGGTCAGTCTTGCATCATCCGATTGATGCTTATTTATATCTTCGTTTATGTCTGTAAGACAGTGGATAAATGTGACAGTATTTAAAGAAACAATAATTCACAGTTAAATGATATCCCGCTCGTAGGTACACACTTTTTTGGATAGGTATTTGTTATACTTAATTATCTTCTCTATTAGTTAAGAACGTATAATATTATTTTATACTTAAATATTTATTATTTACTTTAGACACTTACCCCCTTATTCATAAAAAAATAACAATATTTTTAATCTAACAAATGTTTTGTCCCTTTCATTTGAGGGCAAACGTGACAATGACAGATAAAGACATAAAATTTGTTAACTAACAAACGTTTACGAAGCGTTTATGAATAAGGGAGTTAGACACCGAATTGTATTTATAAGATAGCATGACAAAAACTCCCTTTTCTATTTTGTATATAAGTACAGAAAATGGTATGGAGCTGAGACATAGCTTTAATTATTACACGTTAAGAGTTAATATTTGTAATTTTCTTACCAGAATACGTAGGTATTTATTGCTTAAAGCACACATCCTATAACGCTACAAATCCTACCGATATATGTCTACATATAATGAACAGATTTGTACAGTTTTACCAAAAATATATTGTACATCAGCAGTATTCGTTTGCGCAGAGAAGCGCAGACTGGTTTCCGACAGTAGCCGAACGTGTGAACAATCCATATTGTACTTTATTTGCAAGCGCAACTGGCAGAGATATTGCTTGCTATGCATTCTTAGCTTTGTCCCGCTTACACAATTCGTACACTGTGGCGCACGGGCTGTCGCCATGTTGCAGCGAAATCGATAGACCAATAAAAGCGCTAGAGTTTAGCGCGCGTAAAATTCTACTTTATCATTGGTAGATCGAAATTTCTCGCGCTACTAAAATTGGTCTACTGCACAGGTACATCGTGGCACAATATATTTTTGGTAATACTGTAATGCAACGGCGTTAATTTTTACTGGACGTCCTGCGAGTCCAAACGAGCGAGTAATGTATTCTGGCAGTTGCACAAGAAAATGAACAGCGGTATTCTTACCAGTTTGGAAGGGCAGGTCAGGATCGGTTACTTAAAACCTTGAGACACGCTTTGACAGTTCACTATTCTGTTATTTAGGCGGAGTCTGTCTGGATGATTGTTATGGTGTTTCTCTTATTATTCTTAAACTGTTGAAATATAAATGAAAGCAAAGAAAATACATAGGTAAGTGTCGGCATCGGTGCTGTGGGCGCGACTAGATGCCAGTTTAGCTCTGCCTGAGTATATTTTTTGGCTTTATGCAGAAACCTAGTTTATCCATTAGTAATATTTTAATTGGATATTAGAAATTGTCAAGCTTCAAAAGTATATAAGTAATTTATTACATTATTATGTGATATCGTGAATTATTTAAAATACTTAAAAGTAGAAGTTTGTTGTATTTGGAAGTCTTTTCTTGCTTGAATTATAAAATGAATATTAGTCATCATGATATCATGGACTTTATAGGCAGCTACTGCGTGTACGTGGTACAGTCAGCAGTAAATTAATAAAGCAGTAGTAAATTGGAGACTGATTCCATTTTACCATATTGTATTATAACTTAATATTTTTACCGTTCTAACGTTTTACTTTTGTTGGTAAATAGAAAATTCAATTATTATTATTAATAATATATTATCTACAGAATCTACACGACTATTGTCAAGGAACGGACGAATAGATCTTTTCGACCTCGAGTGTCAAGCTACGTCTGCTGCCGACTGTACTGCATACTCTCATGAAAGATATGCGTAGGTTGTTAATTCTTCCAAGTTTTCATGTTTGATACTTTAGGAAATTTTAGTTAGTAGTGGTTATTTTTGGATACGTTTACATTAAATTATTTTGTGTTATTAACACGTAGGTATTGATCAATTTGTGCAAAATTGAGATTTGTCAATACCAAAGATACAAGTGAACACCAACAGCAATTAGTTATGAAAATAAATTATTATTTTCTTGTAAAATGTTTTTCTTGACCTTCCTTACATTTATTAATTATAAGTTACATGTTCAGGTAATTGAAAGAGGAGCAAAATAAATGCAATGTTTTAGAATTAATTTCATTTATTATCTAATTCCTATCAACGGGCATAATACAGTTGCAAGAATAAATTTATGTATCCGGTTGTGTTTACATTATTATTGCCATGACTGGGGAGCGATTCCTGTTCTTTATATACTTATCAATAGCGTATATATTCGCAATTCCCTTGAATCCTAGATATAGTCGAAAACTCGGCTCTTACAAAATGTCATTATAGTAACAGTTATTTATAATTATATGCCGTTTGCAAGGAAAGCCTTATTAATAATTTTATCAGAGCTTCGAGTGGGGGAAATAGAATCCAAAAATTAAGCAGTCAAATCAACCTTATGCGTACAGTAATTAGGTACTAGAATTTCTATTTCGCTCAAACGAAGCTCTGCATCGTACTTACTCTTTTTTTGTATTTTTGGGTAATATAATTACTTTTTTTACCTACAACTTACATACTTAATACTTAGATCAACGAAACGTGTGGCTTCAGGTGACATTGGTGGGTAGAGTCTTTGTATTACTTGTTACACACGCGTTTCAATCGAAGTGCTATTTTAGAAGTACATAAATCATTATTTTATTTTTTGTAAGCCTGGAATCACAAATTAATTATTAACAAAAGCCGAGACAAACATCGTTTTCAGGGCAGTGTCAAAATTATACAATTTTAAAACATAATTAATGGTATAAATTTTAGTTATAAATAAGTTCTACGCGAAAACAAATGCCTCACTAAACGCCGAACTAGGTCGGTAGTCGGTACAGTCGGGCGAGCTGTGGCCTGGCTCAGGCAGGGCACCAGTTTTATGTCTCATTCAACCACGCCCGGGCATGCATGTCCCATCTGTACAAATCACTCCCGATTTCAATACTTCACGCTTTCATCATATAAAAATGTTATCATTATAATTTTATATATACTTACCTTGCTTTATATAGTTGAAAATTAGTATTATAAATCTCGGGCAACAATCGAAACTTATTTTTAAATAATAACAACCTATGTAATCCCTTGATCTTTAGGTATTTACACGATTACCTTAAGTAAAATCAATATAAATTTAAAAAAAAAACGATTAAAGCTCCACTCTTGTGAAACATTTTATTGTTGTACGAGTACTGTGGCACAAGAAAAGGAGAATTTAGTAAATTAAAACTCGAAAATGCATAACGCGCTTACGTTTCACGACAAAACGGTCTCGCTGGGCATGTTCGAATCATAAAAAGACGCTACGGCTATTTATTTAAGGACTTGTTAGTCACGTACTCTACTATAAATAATTTAAGTCACCATTTTGCCGTGAAACAAACGCGCTCTTACTTTTGTCACATGAAACACATTTAGGGCGCCTCGATTCTACGAGTCTTCGACACGCGAGTTCTTTTATTGGGTCGCGTGTAAAAACAAAGTCCATAATATAATAAAACTTGCGATCAAACAGTACATTTATTCAATAATTCAATTCAATTATAAAAGTTAAACTAAAAGTAAAAGATTAAAATGGGTTTTCACAGGATTTGATCTACAGTAACCTAGTTTTGCAGTTTTAAATATACGGTACGGCATTATGTCGAGACACGCGGTCTTCATGAATGGGACAACACAAGCGTAGTGCCTATGGGTGCGTCGGGTGGCGTGGCGTGTCGCGGGCACCAGCGGTCATTATGGTGGTATGTGCATTGCCGGCCCGACGCGCGGGCTCGGTCGATGGCGGCTCGTCGGTTGCGAAATAAAACGACTGAGATAGCAAATGCACGCTGTTTAATGAGGTCTAAGTGTCTTTGATACATAAGTATACATACAATAGGTTTGTCAGACAGGCTATAATGGACATACCAGCATAAATGACGGCGGCGGGCGCCGACGGGACGCGCGCCTCTACAGCTGAATGAGTAGACACAAGTACAGGAGTTATACTAAAACTAAATGTTGCCGCAACACTGGCCATCAACACCGCCGGCAATCGGCCTTCCCCCTTTACTATTGGTGTTGATAGTCATGTGTTGTATTTCGAGCAAACACCATCAACGACATAACCTTGATGAAATGAAGCGAAAGTCGGAGCGATGGATAGTGCATCCGTACCGATCGTCGCTATAACAAGACGTTCGTACGGAAATTAACTTTGTTGTCAGCCAGCAGGATGCGGGTGATGGAGTCGACTCGAACGCGCTCTAGGGGCCGACACCGTCCGGAATACAACAAACGCGGCGCCAACAACGGTCGAACAGTGTTCGAGTTCATAAAACTTGGAGGCACTGATCGCAACACGCTCCAGGGAATCGCAGGCATTCTAAACTACTAATAGGCGCTTCTCTACCTCGTCGTTCAGGGCCCAAAGAATAAGGTGCCTTATAGTACGTATATATATGTTATTAACGCAAGTTTATCGCCCAAAAACTCTTAAAAATAGAGCATAAACTGAATTTAAAAGTTGTTTCACTATGATTATTACTATGGGTAGGCATGTTTCCACAGGCAGGTCGCGGCGGAACGACCGACGATTGACGTGGTACCACACGCGTAGCGCAAGTCAATATTCACTTTTAAAAAGCTACAATCTACACAAAGAAAAGTAATTCAAAATTTTCCATCTACTAATGCAAAGAAAATGCAGTATTGCAAATTTTACAGGGTTTGAAGTTAATTTATTTATACCAATATTTACGAGTCGTAAGCGCCGTTGATTATAGTAGACAGGCTACGGACCTCGTAATAACTAATAACACAATTTTGCGATGTTTACAGGCAATACAATCGACAGAAGGGTAAATGGGAGGTGTGAAATCAATATGACTCCCACAACCACAACTGCTACGCCTTCACATGACAAACAAGCCTGTATGACATACACGAGGCACAGGTTTGACTCGAAACAAGCTGTCAATGCAACAAATTTCACATGTAACCTAACAAGGAATTATTAGTTTCTGGATTGGGTAATAAGTAGAATTCCAGGAAAATTTTTGGGAGTGGCGGCGTGCCTGCACTGTTGCAATTTGAACCTGTTCGCGATCTATACGCAACAGAATTGTATATAATCAACAACAAAAACACCAAAGCGAACGAGTTGCTCAAAAGCTGTTTAAATATGTTCCTTCAACCTCAATAAAGTAGAGCATACAGTTCTGAGCACCTCATCCGTTCGGGGAAGCTAGCGCAATCGCTCCGACTCGTACATTCGCGTTTGACAGCATTCAGCCTCCTACAGCGCGAGTCCTTTTCCCTCGTCGTCTCCAAGTAAGTCTTTTTCTATCAGTCCAGTCAGAACGAGACGCACGAAGTGACAGGTCGCGGTCACACGTGCAGAGGGCGAGGGAGAGGCCGCAGAGCGTTTGAACCTCCGCATCCAGTGTCACGGAATACGATGAACCAGATGTACGTTTGCATAAAAATTTTGTTTCGAGACCTCAAAGTATGAAAGGTGTCGCGTTCGGTGCATTAAAAAGTTGCCAAGCCTCATCGTCTCGTTCATCACGGTCCGGGAGACACCGAAGCGGCGGGAAACGCTCCTCGGTATTTCCCGCTGTCGAGCGCGGGTACGGTCGGAGCGAGCGGCGGGCGTGCCGGGCGAGGGTTCCCTGGAGGCGGTGGGTGGTGGTCAGCCGGTGGCGAGCCAGTGCGCGACGCGCGCGAGGCTGAGCACGTGGCGCGCGGCGCGCGACGGCCGCGCCGCGCCGCGCCGCGCGCGCGCCCGCCGCCGCCGCAGCGCGCGCGCGCCCGCCAGCACCGACTGCTTGATATGCGCCTCCTCTGCAACAACCATGCCACGATTAAATCTCCATTACAAAAAAACCTTTCGAATCTGTATCCGGAGAAGACGTCCATAATTTTAGTGTGCCTCTGGGTGTGGGCCTTCTCTGCCATTTACCATCGTGTTGTCTCTCTCTTCTCTTTAGACGACTCGATGTCATCTACGGTTTAAAAAATTGTGATATGACGTTTCGGTCGTATACTTGTAACAACATCCGTGGTCACGAGTAAACTGGAACCCCATTTTAGTAACCATGCAAAGTATGGTTTGCAGTTTTCAACCCTGACACCATACAAAATCCCGCCAAACGAATTTAGAAAGCTACGAATGCAAACGAATGCAAACTTCCATGGCCTGCAGACGAAAGTGCAACTAAGGGTTCTTATAATATCTTTCGGTTATCGCAACTAGCATGACAAGCTTAGTCGTTTGTCCGTTTCAAGAGATAGAAGTACGTGCTAGGTATAAGCATTTACGTGGAAACAATAGTAGCAGATACTCACGTGCAGCCTACATGAAGTAATCCGGCGTCCGCCGTGTGACGTGCGGCTCGCCGCGCCGCGGGGCCGGGTCAAACTGAAGGCTGCGCACAAACAAACACATCAGCATACGCACGCACACCGCAACAAACAACCACGGGGTGCTTCACATGGTCATAAACTTCAATATCCATTGTTATGTAACCGACGTAGCCGATTAGTATAAACTTGATCACCACAACCAAATTTATATCGTCATCACTTTGCGCTTATAATCATTCCGTAGAGATAACATATCTGGTTATTCCAGTTATATTGTGAATAAATTAAAAGTCATGCAAACAAGTTTTGGTGTACTTTGAAGCCGACAAATGAATTGACGAGAGCCGCGATAATCTGTTTTATCCTCGAATTCTTATATGTTAATACTGTTTGATTAGCAAACGTGTGTTATAATAATGAGGCTTTAGTGCCGCCTGAATACCTTCAAAGTATGTTCACCTAAGTTTATTTGTAAACAGTAGTAAAAGTGGAAAAACTTACAATGAGTACTTAAGCGCATCATCCAATTCCATAATGGCGGCTTGATTACCACACCTGTGAAACATAATTACATTAGATACAAACATCCATTGTCCTATTCATAACACAAGACGGCGACAATATTTATTGCACTGGTCGTCGCGTCGCTTACACGACGGTAATTGGATGAAAGTATGACGTCCAGTGACATTATAGTTTTGCAATGGTACGACATAATAGGTTAATTACTTTACTTTTAATAATAAAAGGAAAGATAATGCAGAAAGCTCATTGTGTGTTGTTTTGATGTCAAATAACAATATACATAGAAAAAAAGAAAAGACGCAGTTATTTCCGTATAGTTCGTCTCAGTGGACGATTTATTTCTCTACAGGTGCGTACTGACCTATAGCAGTAATTGGGCGCTGAGAATATGGTGACGACATTTCGGTCGTGGCACCAGTTGTAGCCCTCCATGACCAGCTGGTGCGCGCGCGACACGAGCGTCAGCCCGTTGCTGTGGTTGAACGTCTCCGAGATGTCCTGGCCGAACGTGTAGCCGGCGCCGCGCGGCGATATCCCCCATCCGCCTCTGTGTAACAACATACGTCTACGTTATGCACTGCATCTACATGTGACAACTAAGGTAGGATTTAATAGAAGTGGGCAATTTTGTACAAAAAAAAAACAATTTACCATTACTACTCCATAATCATGCACTTTTGAACAACGAGTATGGCCCCATTACCGATTTCAAAAACCGTCAATATAATAATTATTAATTATTTCTTATTTCAATAAACACTTTCGTTGAAAATTAAAGGCCTTTCTATTGAACCCGACTTCAGTATTATACTTACAGTCAAACAAGGTAACTTTGAATGACCTAAGTAACATTAAATGTAATTTTTTATCCAACTTCCTGCGTTCCTCTAGCATGATTTGCACAAGGATAAACTATGCCTCAAAGCGGTCACTCTCAACTAGAATCAAAGAAAAGGATGCGCTCAACGCCAAGTTAGACAAAATAGGCGTTCAAAAAAAACCCTAACAATTCAGTCACCATGATTGATTGTACAATAGATAAATGCAGTGTACGCGTGTTCATGAGGCCTTACAACGCGAACGGCGAGATGATGAGAAACTTATCTTGCTGTCGCTGTGTTAGCGTTTACAGTGTTAAAATACAATAGTTTTATTTGAAATTGTCATATGCCGGTCCACTGAACAAATAAAGCGAAGCGACTATCTGGTATTAATTTCTCATCACGCTTGGTCTCAAATTAGTTTTTTCATCTATAACAAGATGTACAGCGCAATTAACCCTTTAACCGCCGATTATATTTTTATCGCGTCGCCACCTGTACCAAAACTATATGACATGACTACGTGTTACATAGATGGTAAGTAAGTTTCTGTATTTATTCTTTTCATGTAATGTAAAGTTTTATGAATAAATTATGTTATCTGTCTTACATTTGTCTTAATTATAAGGCTGTGAAGAAAACAACTCGATATAGCACATCTTACAATTTTAATACAACAGTGGTTAACAGGTTAAGATGTTTCCTATTCCCACTGCAATACTGCGTTTACAAAACAATGTAGGTACTAATGAAAAACATTTGGATTATATACTGACTCCAACCACTTGGCACTTTCTTCATTCAGATGTATCAGGTTACTATGACGGCGGCGTAGTTTTCCGGTGTGAGGATCATTTACTAATTATCATCCGCACCGCGGGCTAGGCGCTAATCATAATGAGTCACTCCGCGATACTTCATAACTGATACTTGCTGCTGCACGTGTATAGACAGCAAGTGTTCGAGACTAATTGATCTAATCGTCGAAACGTGGAAAACATGTTTACTCTGAATCTTCATTTTATTGTTAAATAATTATTTAAAGTAAATAAAGCGATGGTGGTTTAGTAGGGAGATGAGCTCGTGATCGTAAGGTACCAATGACTCTTTCTAACTTATACAGTTACTACCAATACTTAGGTTATGATGAATGTGACCATGATGCTACCGGTCTGGTTTCCCGCCACATGAGTTATGGAGGCCAGATGGCAGTCGCTTCAATATACTGACCTGCCAAACTGGGATGCTGGTCAAAAGCGTACCCCGAATAGATAAGCGGCAAAAAGCGGATGATTTATTAAATGTAAACACTGGGAGAATCCGCTTTGGTAAATTGGAACCTCCCAAGGCCGTTAATGGACAATCTGTTCCACAACACGTCAATTAGCAGCTTATCGCAAAAATAAAATGTCATGAAAAAAGGATCAACAAACTCATCATAAAATCAATACGACAATGGATGCTTTCATCAACCTTAGATAGCAGTTATCGGCTAGCCTGAGCGAGACACAACAAATTTATCTCGAATAGGAATTATCTCGCCTTGATTAATTGGAACGCAGCACGCGGAAGATGGCTCCAGCGCGCCCTTGACTTGGTTATTGATTTCGTTGAATCATTAAGAGGTGCTCTGCTCAAATTGTCGGCGGGTCAGTGACACACATTGGTTCATCGCATATACCTACGATCCGACATACCTGACAGAGTAATTGATCAATAATATGCTGTGTTATTAACATGTTTACGTTCAGATAAGCTGTATCAATTCAATACACATCATTTTGACAAATACCATTTTGCTGTCATTGCCTACGCTGTTTATGAAGAATATTACAGATGAAAAAGTACTTAATAACAATATCTTTCAGTGCTACGGCGCAAATTCTCGCCGAAGGTCGCGCAGATCGTAAACAATTTTCATCGGAATCTAAATACCAAAATAGCAGATGCTAATCAATTAGGAGATGTGATCAAACAACCTACGAACCTAATACAATGATTTTAAATGAAATGCCATCTGTTTTCAAGGAGTTAAAACCCACTTATTTATATATCGGTACGGCTGCATCGCGACATTGGCCTTTGTTGGAGCACACTGAATCACGACTGCATCACAACAGCATTGCTTAGAAAAGCTACTTGTACGGCCCTACATCTCGAATCAACTAGACATTTAAAACACACTGACCTGTCATCAGGGTCGCTCCAGAGCAGATCGCACATGGGTCCCTCGTGGGGCACCTCCTGCAGGCGATCCAGGGCCCGGATATGATCCAGAGTATCGATTGAGGGGCTGAGGCCGCCGTGGAGGCAGAAGATCTGGCCGTCCACCAGCGCGGTCAGGGGCAGGAAGTCGAACAGGTCGGTGAAATGCTTCCAGACGGACGCGTTGCCGTATTTGCGCAGGCACTCGTCGTAGAACCCGTATACCTGGGTGATCTGACGGGACTCGTGGTTGCCGCGCAAGATTGTTATTCTCTCGCGGTATCTAACCTGAAATGTTTAGATCGTGAGTATAAGTTTACTGGTTGTCGTTGACTGGGTTGACTGGGCACCTCGACCAAAAAAACATGAGAATCTTTTGGAAACTCTGTTCATCCTTACTGGTCGTTTTAAGTGGTTTACAATATTCTAACATAAAATGTCTAAATACTATTTTTGTTTGATCAACAAAACAATCGAATGCGCACCAATAACTCTAAAAAACCTGAGAAATGTGAGAAATCACGTTTCGATTATCACCCTTACATTTACGTACGTCGTACAAGAACTGGGCATAAATAGAACTTTAAAGACATTGTTGAATTGCTATTCGATGTCTGCCTTTAACTGAATAGCTATTACTAAATTACAAAGGCTATTTTAGTTAAACAAACCATAATATCAGCGCCTGGTTCGAACCCAGGCTTACACGCATTAGCGTGCAAACCAAAGCCTACTCTGGCAAATAGCCTTAGCTGGTAATTTCTATACCGTCTTCTTGTTCAGGCAAGTAGCAAAACTTTTAACATAACCTTGTCTACCTTGGCGTAGAACCCCAGTAGCAACACCATTCCCCATTTTCAGAAGACATTTCATTATGATATAATAACAACCCTAATAAGCAACCCGATCCCGTGGGAAAAACCATTCCACATACGACAAAATTCATGTTAAGTTATTAAAGTGTCACAAAACAACAAGAGTAATTGATAATTCATGCGCTCGCAAATAATTACAAATCACGAATTTGCTTTTGCTAACCTTTACTAACAGTCAATGTCACAGGTGTAACAAAGTTATGAGCATTTAGGCTATTTAAAAAATGCTAATTCTGTTAGGTGCCTCGCGCAAGTCGCGGGTCACCGCCTACCGTATAAATAAAGGTGAACCTAACGTCATGTCCATTCATCGATCGCTGCCGCAACCATTATGTATTTTAAGGTCCAGCAGTCACGCTAAAACACCACCGCATTAGCTAATCAAATCCATTCCAAAATAAAACAAAGGCGTGGCCTTCAAACGTAAACAAACAACATTTCACATTTTTGAGAACCAATGAAACACTTCATTATGAAAGTATCTGATAGGCCGACCGATAAGGTGTGATGTCAACACCGTATTATCTGAGATAAGTGATAAAGAAAGGTTCCTCTCACGTATGCCAAGTGTTATACAAAATGGAAATAGGTTCATGCTTTCGTTGGTAGATCGTTAACCATGATTGTTTGTAGCATAAACAAAACTATAAAGCTGACCGGTGCGAGTAATTTTCCTCAATTAGTAAATATTTGAAATAGGAGGAAACGGATATTTATAAAAAGATTCTTTAGGAATTGTATACATAAATATTATAACGACTGAGGAAAATCAGTCCTATTTAAATACATAAAACTTTGTATGCAATGCACATTTAAAGGCCAAAAGACGCGAAATACGATATAAAATCAAATTTTTCCTTCTTTGACCTCTACAGGCGCGCATCCAGGCGAGGCCGCGGAGTAATGTTTCGCTAAACAAGACTAATTAGTTTCGCAAAGCGAACATACGGCTAAATATTACCTAACTTGATTTCGAAAAGGTCGAATAAATGTCGAGAGGAATGGCAATCGCGAGCCGGCAACAGCTGTTTCTCTGATTGTATACAAAGATCGTGTGAAAATAACTGACGGGCCACCTCCGGCATTCGAAGCGTTGCAAAAAGAGAATTTTGCGCGAACTCTGTTTGTTACCGTATGGGCGTTATCATCGAGTTAAAAATGCTTCAGAAAATACATGAAAACAGATGTTTGTTAGTGAGAACGTTCACTTTACTCCGTCGTAAACAAACGCGGTCAGCACGTCCGAGTCGGTAAAACAACAATGGGACATGTGAAAACTGAAATTGATTTACATAACGCTTTGATTAATCTGCGTATTATGTGGCACAACTAAACTTTGTTGTTGCCACGTAGTTACCAGGCCTGCTTTGTATAAGCGCCTGTGAGCGCAACGTGACTAATTAACTAAAGATACAATAAGGAATCTTAGCCTACGCCTAAATTAAGCTCCATAATAGCAGTGAAACAACGCGATGTGAGTACATTTAGTAGATAACAGATCAACAGTGCCATAAAGGAGATTATGGTGCTTTACGGTTTCTAAGTATGAGCCACTTGACATGTCATAAAATCTGGAATAAATTCGGATTATTAATCGGTGCTGCTGCTATTTTGAGACACTTATCTCTGCGATTTGGTTCCGCACCAAATCGGTTAAAACTAACAGACCCGATAAAATTATCAACATTGCAATTCGTACAACGAGAGTGATACTCATGGTCTTGAGATGTAAAAAAAAGTAAAAGTACCTAGCACGAAGTAGATTTTTGTAAACTATTTTCCGTGTGGTTTTCAATAAAGAGTATTTCGTCTTGTCTTGTTTGAACCCCTAAAGTAGCCAAAATAGCAGCGGTACGAAAAACAACATCACCAAAATGTTACAGATAGATACCTAGTTTTGTTTATTTTATCTTCAATAATACACGCTCCGTTACCTTCTAACCACTTGCAAAACATCTCTCGAGCTGAATTTACACGGTGTCAATGAGAAGTGGTGCCGTGGGTACACAGTTTAATAACGATGAAGCGTCAGATGTGAACCATATAAAAACAACTTAAGCACGCCAAATGGCGCATGCCTGGGTGATCACTACGCCCAGAATTACACTAACATCCCATCACATCGCAACAAGCGAAGCCCGTGCCGGCCAGCATTCGTTTGTCGTTCATTGCGTCTCCTGTGTCGGTCTGAAAGGGAGGCTAATAGCGCCGCCAGACGTCCCTGAGCTAGAAGGGCATGAAACGGTAGTTAGGATGACAAACTTTACCTTAAGCGCAACCAGCAATGTGACAGTCTCAACACTGTAGTAGCCGCGGTCGACGTAGTCGCCCATGAACAGATAGTTGGTGTCCGGGGAGCGCCCGCCGATGCGGAACAGCTCCATGAGATCGTGGAACTGCCCATGGACGTCGCCGCATACCGTCACGGGGCATTTCACCTCCTGGACGTTAGACTCCTTCGTCAGAATCTCCTTTGCCTGTAACAGAGAAATGATGTTGTATTTATGCTACAATGTAACCTATTACTAGGTATACAATACACGGATGACTTAGTGTATCACCAACGTAAACAACCGCATCGGTAAATGCGAGCACTTCCATGTTATAGAGATAGTGTCTCGTTTAAGTTTCAACCACTTCCATTGCTCCTTGTACTGCCGTTTCTTTCCCGTGATACTTCTGTGTGGCAATACAATGTCACTCCACAGTCCTTTGGCGTCGTACAGACGACAAAATACTAGTGGCTTTAACGCTCTGCCTACTCCACTTGGAACTTGGTCTTTTAACTGCTACACGAAACCCGCCACCGAAGGAAGCGTAGGGCAGTGGCAGTATTTTATAGTATGGTCTCGCCGCCCTATGCAGTATAACGTACATGCCATCTCCGCAAAATCTAATAACAATCTAGTCTACCTTGCACGTCATTATACCTCATACTACTAGGCTAAAAGGGCCAATTCCTATGACGTAAAGATGTGGACTGTGGGCTTCCGTATGAGTCTCTTTATTTCAGGGTTTAGAAATTGAAAAGAATAATAGTCAGAAGTCATGAGTTGTGCACGTGTTATTAACGATAACAATTCAATCACACGCTGGTGAGATATTCGGGTAAGAAAATACCTTATAGCTGAAGGAATTTCTTAATATGGTTCACAAGGGTTCATCGCAAGCTAAAAGTTCAGTCACCTAGAGTTGTATGTCTATGGCACGTTCAACCGAGAGTATGTATATTACAGTATATCCACACGGACAAAGCAAAAGCTCGGGCGTAAGTTATTGATGGGGTGATAATGATAACGACCGAGACGGCCCGTCGCACCGCTCGCAGCCCCGCTCAGAGAGCGGAAATTTGAGGGTTATTAAATGATTTATGTCCAAATTGAACTACACAGACATATTTTTATACAGAATAAAAGAAGAGAAGAGCAAGAAATTCAACGTTAACGAGGTATCCAAAAAGAAAACAAAATTACAGCGTTGTTTCTTACATATTTAACACAGTACATATGTATGTATATAATTTGAAGCCAGGGTTCGCAAATTCACATCGGGATCATTTCCGAACATCCATTCCCCTTGCAAGACACGTGTATCATTAGTATTACGCTTGAGAAATTACCTAATGTCTTTTTGAAAATAGACTTGAATATGGTAACTTATTGTTTTTTTTCTTTAGTCTGTTGTAAAATCTCCTAATAAATTAAATATAAATTTCCTAAGACTTATGAATTTTAGCCAGTCTGTAAGTTCGAACTGTTAACTATACACACAATAGAGTTGATTTTGCTTTGGCGCAGGGTTCTTTCACTCATTACTTATCGGAACCTACCTAAACGAGAAATCCCGATAATTCCTACTGTCTAGAAAGAGTCTAAAAGTAGGGAGCCGCGGTCAGTATAAAAGTTGTTTTAATGGGTTCTAAGAAAATGAAGGGTAAAAATAAAAATGAACCCTTCAAAAAGTTCAAGCTTCTGCCATTGACTGTGCGCACTTTTGGTGAGCACAAGTAGGTAGGACACTGCTAAATACAAAATTAAATGATCTAAGTTATTCGCGAATAAGGAGTAAATGCAAGTCCACGGAGCACATGGAGTGACTTTCTTCGTGATTTAAGTAGTCAATGCATATGAGCAAATGATCATGTTTGTATGGTAGTATGGTCCTGCTGTCACTGTCAGCGGCGTTTGGTAGCGTCGCGTGCGAGCGATACGATCGGCGACGGCGGTTTCAATACAAATCACGACGGAAGGCCACTATGTGGTCCGATCGGAATTACCGTTAATGCCGGCTTCAGGGTCACTATCCATATGGATTAAGCGTTACCCCCGACGAAAAAAGGGGGGTTATAATAGCTGTCAAACGGGTGGACCAACTTGAATGCGATTTTTTTTACTTGAAAGCCGGTTCTTTCTAGTGTCTTGTACTCGTAGCGTAGCGTAGCAGTTTTCAAAATACCGCTTAGCTCGAGAAAAATCTTTTGACGCTGAGAAATACCCGATTTTAAACACCTTGAGAGATCCGGTTTAAATTTGAACAGGCAGTAAAACTAAGTATCTAAAACAGATGGTCATTTGTAACACATCCTAACCCACCACCTGTTCTACTAAGAGTTTCACAATACCCAGTTATTAAGCCATAACTGGCAACCCTATACTTATGCGGTCATGAACAATTTTGCCAGCACTAAACAATTGTTCAATTAACTTTGCACCAGCTAAACGCTGACATGTTCGAATTAAGGTTGCCACTTGTCTGTATCCCGCTGTGATTGCATCAATTCAATCACTTACTGGTTTCAAGGCCAACAGCATACAAGCGTTTACCCTCTACTTAGGTAGCGCGGGAAATTTTCTTTTAGAAAATAAGAAAGTAAAAACACTTATTTATTCTGTGTACAAATATAAGACAAATGAAAAACGAGACTCGCCAATCACTACTCAGTAGCAGGTTGCGTACACGTCGTGCATGAGACACGTAACGCAGCTCTAAGTACGAAGCTATATGGAGCCGTGTCGTATACGTGACGTGTACGCTACCGCTGTGATTCGGTCTTAAAAGAACTTAATAAAAACACTGGCTGATGCCTGTTAGTCTACAGTAAAAGGATGTTTTTTACCATGTTGTAGGGTTCAATGTTAATCTTTCTAATTTTACTAATACCTTACTAATACTATAAATGTGGAAGTACTGTTTGGATGCTTGTTCCTCAATCAAGCATTAACAGCTAAACGGATTTCGATGAAATTTGGTGAAAGATAGATCATGTCTCGGATTAAAACACAAACAATATCCTTAATATTCATTTTTAAGCTTCTAACTTCGTAACTACCAGGGGTAGACCTCTGTTATTAGAATACTCACTTACTTTCAACAAATATTTTACATCTTTAACTGTTCATTTAAAAATATTTCAATCACATTTGGGGATTTAATGATGAGTGAGTGGTGGTGTTTCTCATTTCATATGTGGTACATACAGTCAGCCAATTTAATTCATAGGCTACTGTAGAACCTTATTACAATAAACGTCATAATGACTTCTGAATAAATGTCATAATATCTCATTGCGACGCATTGAGACTACGTTCTACAATGGCCTATGAACCAAATTGGTTGACTGTACATAGAATTTATGATGGATGTGCAATCAGTAAGTATAGATGCCACAAAAGTGCTAAAATAGCCCAGTAGACAGAAGAACGTGTACATAACTGCTATATCAGTTACATACACGACGAATCTAAATGTAATTAAGAAGAATTAAATTTAGATTAGCCATTACACAATCATTATTCACCAGTTAAGTGATGTATGTTTGTAAAATATGTTAATATTTCTTCAATCAAGGTGATTGTGATTGTTTACTACATATCTACTCATATCAAGTTACTAGTTTAATAATCAAGATAGATATAGATGTTGTGCAAGCTGTGTACTTGTACTTACATTCATATGGTTTAATTACACAAGCTGCTAATATAGAACATAGGGACATGTTTGTAAAATATAAATTTAAATGAAATTATGCTTTTAATTATCAAAGCGACCTGCCCTGGCATGGCACGGGTGTTGTACATGACCTTCCATAAAAAAATATCTTTAAATGATGGTGAAAACCGTATCAAAATCCGTTGCATGGTTTCGAAGGAGTAAGTGCCAGAAAATATAAGGGCAGACAGGAATGGATTGTGATTTTGTTTTATAATATGTAAAGATAAAGACACTGGTACCTTAAGACAAACCTACATTAGGCTTACAACAGGCCATGGATCAAACCCTCTCTTCATGAAAGTAGAGCTACGGTCCGGGAGCCCCTAAAATCCTTTTGGGTTTTGATTCAAGACCATAATGTAATTCAGTTGGTATTATAGTAGCCCTATGCCCCTGCTGAGGCACAACAGGAAATCATCATCATCATTATAGTACAAAGAGGATGCTAATGAATTGATGTTTACCCAAACACCATGTTTTTTTAAGCAGTACTGGACTGTTAGGTTAGGTGGATGCATATTCAAAGAATTTGATTTCATAATGGAATTCCAGTGCCTTTATTTGTGAAAAGGGAAGGAGATACATGTTCCAATTTCCAAATAAATTGTCTAACTGTATATGCCCTGAATTATTATCATATTCAAGTTGTACCTATTCCCTAAAAAATGGACAACATGGCGTATCCTGTTTGATAAAATAAAATATGAATTTAATAATTGACACATAGCAACTCTTAATTAACACATGAGCAAACATAAGTATCAAGTCTAGTTTTATTTTGAATGCTTCTATAAATGTCTAACTCATATAAACCTAAGTAGAGATAAACACCTATGGTTAAAATAAATATAAAATGTTTACAAAGACGACCTAAGGAAAAAGAAAAAAAAAACTTATTGGCACTTAGATTTTTTTTCTATAGTTTTTTTGGCATGCCTAAATTAATCGTTGAGACATATTAATCTGAAAATCGGAATGCTTTGGGATGTACCGTCACCAGCAGGAGTAGCTAAACACTCCAAGAGGTCAAAGAGCACAAGCTCTTACCCTCTTGGCAATAGTGCTCTGTTTAGGTATTTTTGACATCTTTGACTTCATAAATATACTGCTACTGACTGCACAAGGAGAAATATGGCTATTCAAAAAACATCAATTTCACAATAGGGTAGGACCACGAAAAATTACAAGATCATCTGATCTGATTTTACAGATTTTAGAAGCTAATAAAGGGATTATTTGGTACATACATGGTGATTTGCCTTCGAACATCAAAAAATGATAATAAAACCTTCCATCATTCTATTAAAATAAAACTGTATGATTTAATTGAATCAAGAATACAATCACTAATAACCACAATGGTTAACCATGCACTATTTATTACTCAAATGATGATGCATCATTTCATAGCATGTAAATGAATTATAGTTACAGGAAAGAAGTTTTGCATCTAAAACTAATCCTTTCATGAAACATTAAATATATTTGAAAAAGTTATTAAACTTAGATGATACCTATTGTATTAATTATATACAGACGCAGAATATACTTACCCTACCTACCCCCTCAAAGATTAATAAATCAAGGATGAATGACAGATAGCTTATCAGGAGGGAACTAAACAAAAAACATAGCTTTACGCGAATTAATAAATTGCGAGCATCATTTCCGCGAGTCGTCTAAAAATATCCTGTTCAATTAGGCTATATCGCAATGGAAGCAATCATAGCTGGGTGTGGTGTCTAGGCTAGGCAGGTACTTTACGCAAATGCATTCGGCTATGATGCGACGCCGATCTGACAACCCTCCGCTACTCCAAACACTTAGCTCCCCGACGGAAAACACCGCTCCCACTTGTGTCGGTTCGGTATGCCATACTAGAACTACATCATGTAGGTATATGAATCATACAACAGACTGCGATCGACAACTGAACCGCATAACACTCACTAAAACATGCACAGAATACTTCTCCCGACATAAAACATAACTAACAAAGCTACGTTACCTTATCGCATAACGTTTTCACTTGATTTTCTGTCAATTGCTTGCATTCGTTTAGCTGCTCTATCCATTGATCCAATTCTTTTAACGCCGCCTTGTCCTCCATACTTTTTGTTTGTGAAATTAACGTACGAGACGTTAAATAAGGTTTAAAAGTGTCTTATCTTTTGATCGTACACAAAACCATGCGAATAAACTATTTTTCACTCTACCGAGAAAACTGACTACGGCGGACACTTACAAAATGGCGTACCACTGGCGTGACGTCAGTTACTACGAAGAATCTATTCATACACTCATTAAACGTTCCGACTCAAGCAGAATAAAATATATCGTCATTGTCCTACCCACACTATAATACAATAATACAATCGTGTTTTGGTACATATCAAAGTGGTAAAGGTCGGTAAGACTACGGAGGCCGCACTTCCAATTAAACAACGATTAAATGCAAGTGGTTTTTAATGTTCAATAAATCCAAGCGCTTGATGAGCGCCCAGTGACAACATGGCCATGCATTGATTTGGGAAAAAGTAGCGATTGGCTGCCAATGCGGTCTCGGTCGAAATGAACATTGTTTGACAAAGTTATATTATATCCAACTAGCTTTCGTAGTAAAAAAGCTTTTAAATACTATTTTATTCAGCGTCCTACGACCACTATGCCTTACGTTAGAGATGTGTGAGTTTAATTTTTGCTAAAAAATATCACAGATTTTGTGACGTATCAATATTTATTTAAATTTTATCAAATACAGAAAAGAAAAACTTCAGTGTATTGTGAAGAATGTGGCTGTATAAGCTTTGGCTCTTTTTTCTAAGAAGTAAGAAATTCAAAAAAAGGTATGTCTATGGTTGGTACAAGATATTTTTACGCTTTGTTTTTTTTTTTTTATTTGAAAACCATAGGCACGCCCAGGCACATCGCTACAATTAAGTAATTTAACAAGACATGAGTAGAAAAAAAGCGCGGGAAACGTGAAACGCGGCGGTTGTGTTTTTCGCTTCTCCGAGTTTCTTAAAATATTTTATGTAATTTATAGAATCAGATAAGTGGTTGCATTGTATATATTCTTATTTCTTATTCTTATATAATATTTATTTCTGTATAGTGTAAATAAATACGTCGGCTTAGGTGAGTTTTTTCCAATAAACTTTTTTCTCGCAATGGGGGACAAAGAGCCCCCTGATCTGGTTGACCCTGGAGGTGCAAGCCTCCAGGTGGCCTGTAACATAACAATAGAGGAGTCGGGTATGGACACGGACGCTTCTACTAGCAGTAGTAAAAGGGTTCGCAAACGTTCGTCTAGGGTGTCAAAGGTGTGCAGGGCTTGCAATAAAAAGAGAAAGAAAAATCACGATGGCGATTATTCTTGCGATTGCGCTAGCAACGGTTTGCAGGAGTCCCCTTCCCCGGTACTGGACATCAACAAGCTACCTAACGATACCTTAGCAGGTAATAAGGTTCAAACCATGGAAGTGAATAAAAACGATACTACAAAGGTTGTCAGGGCTTTATTTACGAGCTCCGACGTAGGTCCATTTACAATCCACGTACAACTGAGACATTTAACTGACCCAAACTCTTCCTTGCATCCAGTGTCCTTCGGAAAATTCCTGATGAAAAACAATTTTCGCAATATTGTTAACGGAAGTGTGAAACGAATTGGCAGGACCCGTATATCCATGGCTTTCTCTAATTCCAGTGATGCTAATGCTTTCATCAACGACTCACGCTTGGAAACTGAGAATTTGACTGCATATATTCCATCGTTTTCGATTACCCGCATGGGCTTAGTCCGTGGCATCCCAGCGCAATGGTCAGAAGATGAAATCATATCGAATATATCTGTACCCATAGGTTGCGGTAAAGTGGTTAAAGTTAGGCGACTTAATCACAGAGTTTTTGTTAATGGTTCTGTTACATGGCAACCCTCTGAAACCATTGTACTAACATTTGATGGGCAAGTTTTACCTAAACGAGTGTTTTCATGCTACAATTCTTTAGCAGTCGAGTTGTATATTTTTCCCACAGTACAATGTTTCAACTGTTGCAAGTTTGGACATACAAAAACAAATTGCAGATCGAAGGCTCAATGTTTTAAATGTGGTCAGATGCATGCAGCTGATACTTGCTCAACTGAAGAAGACAGAGCATTTTGTTTTCTGTGCAATGGTTTTCATTTTGCCATTAATAAATCATGCCCAGAACACAAAAGACAAAAAGATATAAAATTAAGTATGGCGAATAATTGCATTTCATATGGAGAAGCAGTAAAGCTTCACCCAGCCGTTACAAAGTCTTTTGCAGATGTCTTGTCTCACCCACAGCCTTCACCTCCGCGTAATGCTAATACATATGGAAGTAGTCAGCATGCATCTAACCAGCATGCATCTAACCAGTCTTACAGAAAAACATTTTTTCTTAAGCCCCGTGGGCCCCCAATTAAAACTAATAAAGGCTATGACCAGGCAGCTCATAATGCTTTGATTAACGAATATGCCATCCCATCTCCATCTAATGGTTGTGGTCTGAGAGACCCTAACAGTACTGAATCACAAACTCAATCAGTAGCTGAGGCTATAATTGCCTTAATCACTTTGCTTTCAAAATCGAATCTTGTTTCACCGTCCCACGTTGCCCCCCTTCTTGAAACACTTGCAACATCAATACAACATAATGGACACTGTAGTTCAATGGAACTGCAGAAGTGTAGTCAGTAAAAAATCCGATCTCATTTACATTGTAAATAATTTTAAACCTTTTGTTTTGGCCCTAGCTGAGACATGGCTTAAGCCTGGCGCTCTTTTTAGAGTTTCAGGCTATTCATGTCTCAGAGAGGATCGTCCTGATGGGTATGGTGGAGTAGCCTTACTCATTAGGAACACAATATCATTTTCATCAATATCTCTTCCATCCCACAGTGACGATTTATCTATTGTCGCTGCCATTGTAAATAACATTTGCATCATCTCTGTTTATATTCCTCACCCATCATCAATCATTTTTCATGAGTTAGAACAAATAATATCTTCTCTTCCCAGGCCCATATTGATACTAGGTGATTTTAATTCGCAGCATCGCTCCTGGGGTAGTTCAATTTCTAGCTATCATGGGGAACAAATTTTAGACATCCTTGATAATAATAATCTATGCATTCTCAATACTGGCTATCCCACCAGGCGAACTGGCCCTTGTGAATCAATTAGTGTCGTAGATTTATCAATTTGCTCTGCTCAACTTGCCTCTTCTTTATCTTGGCATACACTGGAGTCAACATATGGAAGTGATCATTTTCCAATTATCATTACATTTCCCTCTTGTGTTCCGTCTTATTCAAAGCCTAGTCCTAGGCTAAAGTATAATTTATGTAATGTAGATTGGGAAATGTTCAAGCAATGTGTTGAAAGGAAAATGTCGCATCTTCCTAGCACTGCTGATAGTGATGTGGTTAGTTCTTCGGCTGCCTTGACAAAGGCGATTGTTGAAGCAGCTGATGAAACTTTTCCTGTAAAGAATAGTGTATTAGGTAAAATTCCTTCTCCGCCTTGGTGGGACTCTGAATGTTCTCAATCAATTAAAAAACGAAAGGAGGCTGAAACAAGATACCGCCATTCAATGACAAATGAAAACTTTGAGTTATATATGCAGGTTGCGCGGGATACTAGAAAATTGTTGCGTAAGAAAAAGTATGAAGGCTGGAAGCAATTTTGTGCGTCTCTCTGTCCTAATGTAAAACCTTCTATTGTATGGAACAATGTCAAAAGGTTTAGATCTGCATTTAATGAGACTCCTAGGCAGATACTTCCTCCTAATCTTGCTCAAAAATTTATGGACAAGTTAGCCCCTACGTCAGTTCCTGAAGAGTATGTCTTTCAGCCGTCATCCATTCCTTATGATCCTTTACAATCTTCTTTAGGCTCTCTTTTTCGAATGGAGGAATTAAAAGGTATATTAAAAAACTTAAAGGATACTGCACCTGGTGATGATGGTGTTCCTTATTCGTTTCTGGCTAATGTCAGTGACAACATCCTTTCTTATTATCTACATATAGTAAATTCAGTTATGTTGACTGGGATTGTCCCAGAGTCATGGAGATCACAAATAGTCATTCCAATTCTAAAGCCTAGTAAACCAGCTTCAGACGTATCTTCTTATCGCCCCATTGCCCTTTCATCAGTGTTTGCTAAAGTTGCAGAGCATTTAATTAAAAACAGGTTAGAATTTTTTGTAGAAAGTCATTTATTGCTAGCTCCAAGTCAATTTGGCTTTCGTAAAGGCAGGTCTACATATGACAGTTTGGCAATATTAACTTCTGATATCCGCTTGGCATTTTCAAAAAACGAGTCAGTAGCTGCAGCATTCCTTGATATTAGTTCTGCTTATGATAATGTCTTAATATCAGTATTAAGAACTAAACTTTTCAGGTTAGGTATTCCCACAATTTTAATAAACTTCATAATCAATTTGCTGTCAGAAAGATCTATTAATTTACTAATAGATGACAAGAATCGAATCACCCGTTTAGTTTGGAAGGGACTTCCACAGGGCTCAGTGCTTAGCCCCCTGTTGTATAATATTTATACATTCGATTTAGAATCCTCTTTAAATTGTTCAGTGAGAGTTTTACAATATGCTGATGATTTATTATTATACTCAGCCAATCTCTCCATTGAAAAAGCTAGTAAAGATCTTACTTCAGCTTTAAATTTATTAAAGGTATGGCTAGACTCCAATGGTTTAGAACTTTCCGTGTCTAAGAGTGTTGTCGTTGTATTCACCAGAAAACGGCTCCCCCCTCCAGTAACAGTAAAATTTGGTAGCCATACAATTTCGGTAAAAAATCAAACTAAATTTTTAGGTGTCATTTTAGACAGCAAACTGACTGGTCTTCCTCACTGTGATTACATTGTTTCTAAATGTGAAAAAAGTATTAATATCCTTAGATGTGTATCAGGTGTATGGTGGGGAGCACATCCTTTTTGCTTAAAGTTACTGTATAATGCCCTGATAAGAAGTGTTTTAGATTATGGGTCTTTTTTGTTGGAACCTGGTAGTGCAGCTGGTTTCAAGAAATTAACTCATGTCCAATCTAAGGCACTTAGAATTATCTGTGGAGCCATGAAATCCAGTCCAATTAACGCACTACAGGTGGAATGTGTTGAACCTCCTCTTCATTTACGCCGTCAATTTCTTAGTGATAGGTATCTCTTCCGAAGCTCCCAATTATCTAATCATCAGCTCTGGTCCATCTTGCCTAACCTTTCTGTTCAAATAACTTCTTCAAATTACTGGACACATAAGGATCCTCCTTGTTTGATTAAAAGCTTTGAAAGGTTTAAGTCTATTTCAGCACCCACTTTCAACTCTTCAACACTACCAATCTTTCAATATGAATATGAATCTTTAACACTTGTACCATCTGTTCTCTTAAATATAGGTATTTCTAAGAATGATGTGGAACACAATCGCCAGTTTTTGAGCTTCATTGGAACAGATGCTCAGAATACCCATCATATTTACACGGATGCTTCCAAGGTTTATCCCAATGGGTGTGTTGGTGTTGGTGTACTGCACACTCAATATGATATTGTGCAAAAAATAAAGCTGCCACCTGAATCTTCCGTGTATACTGGTGAATGTTTTGGCATCCTGCAAGCAGTAGAATATATAATTTTGATGAAGCTTAAAAATACGATCATATTCTCGGACTCATTAAGCTCATTACAATCAATTGAAAAATTTCCATTTAGAGCAAAATCCATCAATCCACACATTTTTAAAATTCGCAGTCTTTTGTTTAAGTGTTATCAAAAGGGATATTCAGTTTCGTTTGCTTGGATTCCTTCGCATAGAGGAATAAAAGGAAACGAACGAGTGGACCACTTAGCTCGCGATGCTATTGATTGGGGGGATTCTTTTCCTTTTAAAAATATTGCGGACGATCTGTTGGCTCTTCCAAAGACTTACTTACATGATATTTGGAGTGAACTCTGGGCTGCTTGCGATGTAAGGACCGGTTTGCGTTACCGTGGCATTCAACCAACAATCCCTGTCAAACCTTGGTTTTCCAAAATTTCACTCTCCAGACCGGCAACTAGCATGATGACCCGTATGAGGATAGGGCACGTCTGCACACCGGAGCACCTGGCGAGATTGGGAATAGTGGACAGCTCCACGTGTGATTGTGGAGCTGTTCCCTGTGACCTAAATCATATCTTTTTCGCCTGTCCACTATATGAGCATTCCTCCCTGTTTGAACAGCTGTCACTCCTTGACGTTCCTTTTCCTATATATATTCCTCCCCTTCTTATTATTAATGATAATTCTTTGTATATATTTAAAGCTCTATATTCATTTCTCACTGAAAACCATATTAAATTATAATTATTATATTGTTTATTTTTTTTAAAATATGTGACCCTTTCCTGATTTTTCCCTTTTTCCAAATTCCGTCCAATTCGTATTTTTTTGATCCTAATTCCGTTTCCCCGTTTGGCTAAGTGCGCCAAGAGCGCGATGCCTTAAAAAAAAAAAAAAAAAAAAAAAAAAAAAAAAAAGACATGAGTAGTATTTTGACAAAATCTTATTTGCAACAATTTCAATTTTTTTACAAATAAGTTGCACAAATTCATTCGTATTTGTTTTTAAATTGACAACGCAATAAAAACATGCTCAAAAGCGTCTCAAAAGATATCCAAATGTTTTCTTTTAACTCCAGACAATAAATCTAATCTGTGGGTTAAGGTCTATATTTTCTGTCATCGTCTATGGTAATATCACTTTGTGTTGCCATTTTAATAATTTAAAACTTAATTGGGCGTTTTTAGGGACCCTGTAAATTTTAATTTTATCATGTAGCATTTACTTGCTGTTAAGCAGAGATGCCCTGGATCCTCAGGGCTTTATATAATGAAACACACGTCTTCTTCAGCAAACACTCTATTCAAGAATCATATTTGTTGATATACAATTTGTCAGTCATAATTAGAATTGTGGCTAGCACTTTGGGTGTTGCCACATCTCAACACACCCCTTCAACATCCGAAGTGCGAGCTTAATTTCCATAACTATTATTTTTAATAAGTATTCTAAGTAATTTGTATTGAATTGGTATGGTCATAAAACTCTGCGTTAGATTCTTTTATAAGATTACAACTGTGTAATCAAAACTAATTTTTTCATTAAATTTTACATTAAAATAACTCATTTTATTTCAATGTTACTGCCTTACCATTAGTTATTTCACTACCTAGTTAGACCTTTTCTATTTAAAGTATACATTTTATATCAGTATCAAATAGTAACGTCCAAATAATTATAAAACAAATACGTACTTAAACCTATAATAATTTTTTATATGCCATAAGTAAAGTTTTTTCTCAGAAAACTACAGGATTATCAGAACAAAATGTTAACAATTAATTATATATTCTTAATATTGGTATCGAAGCTGATAATCACCATATCGATTATTACTTGAATATCAGTATTTATATCGATATCCATGAATATCGATAAAAAAATATCGGTATCACAGTTGCTGGCTCTAGCCATTTTTTTGGTCTATAGTTGGCAACACTTGTCCGTTCTTTTTCTTTTCGTGGCGTTGCGTTGTTGCTGAGTGTCGTTGGCCGGTGCTCAGCCGTAAATTAAATTATAAAAATGACTGAAACATTGAAGCTCAGAGGCACTCTTTGTGGCCACAATGGGTGGGTTACGCAAATTGCAACTAACCCTAAATACCCGGACATGATCCTGTCTTCTTCTCGAGGTAAGGAAGGTTATTTTGGTTGAATTCGAATCCATGCTTATCAATTGAATCATAGTGGGAATGCGTTAATTTTTAGGTTTATGACTCCCATCTATTTATTAAATTCAAAGTTTTTTGTATATTTATATTAAAATAAGTCTAACATGAACATGATGACAAAAATCTTTTGCCACGCGATTCCTGAGCGGCAAGCGGATATGGGGCTGAATTTATAATTGTCAAAACTGTCAATGTCGTTTCTTGGAACGTGGAGTACATTCGATATTTGCATTTCAGACAAGACCCTTATCGTGTGGAAATTGACCAGAGACGAGACCAACTACGGCGTGCCTCAGAAGCGTCTGTACGGTCACTCTCACTTCATCTCGGACGTAGTCCTGTCAAGTGACGGCAACTACGCTCTGTCCGGCTCGTGGGACAAGACCCTGCGTCTGTGGGACCTCGCCGCTGGCAAGACCACCCGTCGTTTCGAAGACCATACTAAGGTGTGACAAGATTACCTAATTTTGTTAGTGATAGAGCCGTTGCGCGGCAGAAGATTGTGCCTTTGCGAGGCAGAAGACCTGAGGATATGTGTGTAGTGTTAAGAGCCTATGCGAGGCAGAAGATTATGAACTATTACGCTGATACCTATCATCAGTAAGTAATAGTTTCTTGGACCCAATATTAACTTAACTCACTTTAAGATAACACCTTTTGTCTGAGAAATTTTCAATGCCATACAACACATTACTCGCTCTGACTATTGGCATTAGCGCATGTCGCGTTTTACTGTTTTTGTTCCATTAATAGTCGCAAGACAAGGTAGCAGCCAAGCCTTTTAAAAAGTGAACAGCATCTATAAACTTTTTTCAATCACAGGATGTCCTTTCGGTGGCCTTCTCGGTGGACAACAGACAGATTGTCTCTGGCTCTCGGGACAAGACCATCAAGTTGTGGAACACCCTTGCTGAGTGCAAGTATACCATCCAGGACGATGGCCACAGCGATTGGGTGTCGTGCGTGCGCTTCTCGCCGAATCACGCCAACCCCATCATTGTGTCTGCTGGGTGGGACCGCACTGTTAAGGTTTGTGATTTAAGTTTTACTCTAAAATATATTTATTACAGATGTAGAGAAGAGACTATTCTAATTTCAAAGATGAATTACTGATTATTCCATTTTAATTTATTTTTTGATCCTATGATAGGATCCTATAATTGCTGTGCCAAATATTCTTTAAAAGAGTTTCATTTCTATTTGCCACAATTATTCACACTTTTACCCTCACTTTGGATATCTTTGGTGTTACCATGAACATGTATGTTTCTTTTCGAAAAGACATTTTTATTGTATAATATTTAACTCATTAAGAGCTTCAATTACTTGAATTTTTGTTTAATAGGTCTGGCATCTTACCAACTGCAAGCTCAAGATCAACCATCTCGGTCATTCCGGTTACTTGAACACAGTGACTGTCTCCCCTGATGGCTCGCTCTGCGCCTCTGGTGGCAAGGATATGAAGGCCATGCTTTGGGACCTGAACGACGGCAAGCGCCTCCACACCCTCGACCACAATGACATCATCACAGCGCTGTGCTTCTCGCCCAACAGATACTGGCTGTGTGCTGCATATGGTCCTTCCATCAAGATCTGGGTATGTAGCAAATAACTTAAATTTTTGTTGGTCAAAGATTTGATAAAGTGGGCGTTTATTTGTCTTGATTCCACTGAACAGTAGGTATTAGAGAAATATAAATAAAAGAGTATGAAAAGCAGAATTCCCTAACAATCATGAGGCCATATAAAAATCTATACTTTGAGTGTGGACAAAGTTCCTAAGTGTTTGTAAATTACATCATCAAAGTAGCCATCTTTTGTTTCATCTAATTCAGGAAATCAGTACCCTGTATTATCCTTTTTTTGAGTTGTAACATAAAATTAATGCTCGCTTTATTGTTTAGGATCTGGAGAGCAAGGAGATGGTGGAAGAACTCCGACCTGAGATCATCAACCAGACACAGACCTCCAAGTCCGACCCACCCCAGTGCCTTTCCCTGGCCTGGTCCACAGACGGTCAGACCCTCTTTGCTGGTTACTCTGACAATATCATCCGAGTATGGCAGGTGTCAGTCTCAGCCCGATAAAGTGGTTTCATTTATTTTTATGCTTCTAATTTCAATGTGAATGTGAAAAAATAAATGAAAGGACTGACATAAATTTGTTTTCATTGTATTACCATCCTGTACGTGTAAATGATAGCATCTTTAAAGTAAAACATTCCATTGGTATGTAGAGTTGCTACTTTGCATTTCAATCATTTGTTTGATCAAATGTAGATGAAAGGAGTTATTAACAATTCAAACGTAATATCCTTTATGATTATGTATTATGTAGCAATTTGGTTTGAATGATTACTCAATGGTATGAAATGTGTAAATAATAAGTAATTTTAATTTATATTCATAAGTTAATTAAAATGGTTACATAAAATACAAAATAAATACTCTTATTGCTACCCACACAATTCAACCTTCCACAAAAAGTACCCTTTCTGTCACCTTTGATTTTCTAAAATTTTATTCAGTAATCTTCAGTGGTTGACCAGACACATCTAAAAGATGTGATCCATCTATAACTTCAGTTGGTCCTTCTCCAACTTTAGTAGAAATCACATATTTTATCAAATCCTTAGTATCTGCAGTTATTGTTAGCTTGTCTAGTGTATCCTTGCTTACCACCCCCAGTTTAGAGTCGAGACCAGTGACAAAGTTGTCAGGTGTTGAAGTAGGAAATACATGTTTTATAATTGAAAGAATAATTGGAACTTCTTTCTCAAGAAGGTACAAACAAGCATTAGGCCCTGCATCAAAAGTGTAAGCAACTTTTATTTCACCACAAAGCTCATTGTATTTGTGAATGACCTCAATTATCTTATGAGATACTTCTGTCAAGTACACAAAAGGTGGATAAGAATCTAGACACACTGCATGAAATTGGTTACTGTCCTTCATAGTAATTTCAGCAAATTTAGGGAAATTTCTCTCTTTTATAGCCTGTATTATGCTTTCAATTCTTTGGGGTACACAATGCTGTATGCGGTGTTTGAGAAGTTCTGAAGTCTTTGCAGTAATATTCATGCCTCGAGTTGAACTAGTTTTCTTTGCACTATCACCGACGACCAGGATAAGCGCTCGCATTTCGGGCCAATGTGAGGCATCAGCAATTTGCGTTGCGATAGAATCTGCTCCGCTGGGGTCTGTACCTGCGTGCCATCGCACAAATCCGCCGTAAACACTTCTGCAGGCGCTTCCAGAACCCAATCTCGCTATGGAGCTTACGTCAGACTTCACTTTGTACAGTTTCGCTAATGCTGTTACTAAGCAGGCATATCCTGCTGCAGAGGAAGCCAATCCCGCTGCTGTTGGAAAGTTATTCTCGGAACACACGCGAACTTTCCAAGACAGAAAATTATCGTCAACAGTTCTTTCTTTAGCCGCTATTGACTTTATTGCCTCAAGACAATTAATTAACCGTTTGTTTGTGAACGATTCTTTTTTGCCGTTGAGCCATATCTCGTTATTGGAAAGTTGGGAACTAGCAAACACAGATGTCTTGGCACACATTACACTTGTATCCAAAGTAGCACTAACAGAGTCGTTCAACGGTAATATCAGTTCTTCGTCGCGTTTTCCCCAGTATTTTATCACAGCTATATTAACAGGGGCGATGACCGTTACTACGGAACTACTCATTTTCGTATTTTTAATAAAAGTGAAAAAAGTTTTTGAACACGTCTGCACTGGCGCGGAAATCGGCAATATTAATATTTACAGTACATGCAGTATAATGTAAAATGTTTGACGTGGAATTTCTAACCTATGTCTACATTGTCTAAACTCGGCGAAGGTTCCGTGTTTAACAAAAGAGATGCAAGTATATAGTTTTATCGTGAACGATCGAGATACAACATGAGAACCTTCACCAAAGCCCAATGATGTAGCTGCGGCTTTAGATTGTTCGAGTACTGTTAATAACCGCAGTAACATGCTATATAGTTACGTATAAAACAGTTATGTTTTTTTATTCTTTATTATTAACAACACAATTTAGTTTGGCAAAACTGCAGAAATGGACTTAAAACTTTCTTTTAGTCGTAGAGCCATGCTGAAGCCAATTGCATGCTGTACGAATGACTTGGCTGGAACAGGGTAACAGAACTGGCATGCAGTAGTAGCTACGAAATTTCGCAAGGTGATTGACAAGGTTTTTTTTCAGTATAAAAGCAGTCCAATGGGTATCAATAATAATGAAATAAAGTATACAGTAAGTATTATAGTTGCAAGACTTGCAAGATGGGTTCATGTCATGGGCCAATAAAAGCATACTTAATCACTTTCGTGTCAATATTTATTTTAAATTAAATATGTATACTGCCAGCAAAATGAGTCGCTTTCTCTATTTGCAGGTAGGAAATTTTAATTCTATCTTATAAAATTATTAATATAAAAAAAACGTAATTCAATCTATACTGTAACACCATACCTTAGCATGCATAATACATCTATATTGGAAAATTTGATTAAATTATTAGTGCTCTATTGTTACCACAGGATACTCTTTCAATGCAATGAACACTTGCCATACACCAAAACAAACAAGGTACTCAAAACTGCAATCCATATGGCAAAGAGGGTATAAAAGTGTGTTGAGATATAGTTGGGTGCCCTGTCTGCTTGGATATATCTGCATTGGTACCATTGTTAACCTCGGACATAAGCTTTTGTCCCTTTCCTATGCTACTGGTTAGAAAGAGCTATATGCTTTAAGTCTCTGCAACAGACAACATGTATGTAGCCATTGTCTATCCACCTAATAATTGGAGGTCAGTGTAACTAAACTAAAATGACGCCCATCTGTTTGCATCCAGGGTTACAAATACTTTTTGTATACAATGGCAACAACCTCTCCAAAGAGTAAATGAGCTGGATATTTCCTGTTTTAAAATTCCGTCAATAATGGTTAAAAGGTTATATATTTAAAAACTAAGCTTATTTAGAGAGCACAAGGTATTCACAGAGCTCTCGCATTAAACTTGCATTGTTTATCTCCTTGAAAGTGCTAGTTTCTAGTGCATTCACATTCTTTTTAATAAATTTCATAGCTGTAGCTTTTAGGTCGTCAGAGTTGTACATGTCCGCCACTATAAGCACTTCAAGAACATTATCTACGGTCAGTTGCTGCCCTGATGCATGCTGGGACAACTCTCTTAAGCCTTTGAGGTCATACTTGTCTGCCAGCATGAGCAAATTAAACCAATTACTATTTTCCAAGTCTTTGACAGTCCCTGTGTAGATAAATTCCAATATACAATTGAGATCCTCTTTCCCAACATCTACTAGCTTGACATAGTTGTTAAGGCTCTCAGCAGTTGCTTCTTTGAGCATAGCTTTGAATACCTCACTGTGTACAGCCAGCATTGCCTTGTGGACTTGGAACTTTTCTCCATCCACTGATTCAATCGTAAAATCACAACCTATAGACTCTGACAGGATGGCACCAAAATCATGACTTGCTTTAACATCATCAATGATTTCCTGATTTATGCCTTTGCTTTCTGGGTAGGACACTGCTATGTATAACTTCTTTTCCTTAAGTTGGTCAACATCCAGTTCGGAAAAGCTGTAGGTGGTAATATAGTTTATGGCTCCTTCGGGTGCATTGTCAAATTTATGTTCTTTGGAAATTGAAGAGAGAAAAGCCTTTCCGTTTTTCTTATCTACTTTTAAGTCACTACCCTCATTGACAGCAATTGTGAATGATCCCTCATGGCGATTCCTAACAAACAGATGAAGGAGAACTATTGTGCCGACATTTTCAACTTTAGCCGTGAACGAGTAGTCTAGTACGTCATTAATGTAAGTGTTTCCGATGTCGTAGAAGTGCGGACGATGGAGTTTCTCATAGATCTTGTCCAGAGATAGCCACCTGAGGTCCCGAGTCTGGCAGGTCCGGCTGCGCCAGCAAACCACATCGGTATTCTCCTGAGAAAGATATGATCTAATGACTACGCATATCACAAAAGTATGATTCATTCAAAGCCATTTAGAACTTTAAATACTATACCGGCACATTGTCCACACTATCTTCGTCCATGTTTTCAACTGTGTTTTTCTTGCTTATTTTCGGTGAACTCATTTTCTTTGAGCCTATCAAATTAAATGACACCACAACACAACAATAGTAGTAGAAAATAAAGTAGGTATTACAACAGTATTACACAAAAAAAGTATAATAAATAATTGACTGTTTGACACTGACAGTTGTGAAGCACGTTTTTCTATCAGGACGATGCGAATGTTACTTTTAACTGCCTACGGCAAAGCCAAACGGAAGGATTATGTTTTTAGTTTTAAAGGTGCTGAAATAATCTGAAGGGGATACATTTTTGGATTATGATTATTAGATTTAGAGAGACCGACTGCTAATGAAAGTGGTATAAAATATCTATCGATAAACCTACGTAGGAAACCTTGTGATGATGTTTAGTTTTAATAAAAATACATTTAACTTGAGAATATTTTCGAAATTGTTAATCGAAACCACTGAAATCAACTAAAAAGCGGTGCAATCTTTTTTAAGAAACTTAGTAAATTGTTTATAATTACTCAAGGAAGAGCGTTAAACAAAATAAGTGAAACAAGAGGGGAGCAGCGGAGGTAATGTGGATGTCGTGGAGAAAGGTAAAATATTGATTCGTATTTGTTCAGTTTAGGAACTTGTTTCGCAAGTTGTAAGATAAATAAAGTTAAAATCATTCCCGATGATAACAATTAACATGTTGGAACTTATTTTGTTTGCCCACTTGCGGATTTTTAAACTATTCCAATTCCATTTCACCTCATAAACCGTAAACTTTTTGTGACAGCTGCAACGCCATTGCGGCAGATTTTGGAACTAAACAAACATGTTTTTTTTTAATTCGACGCTGCCATTTTCGTTTTGTGGCACGGTTAGGCGGCGTATTTGGTGTAAAAATTGCTGAACTATATTGCATTTATTTGTAAACTGTGAAAATATAGTGTTTTGTGTTGGTTCGCCGGAGGATCATTCACGTGAGAGTTATTTCTTCTGCAAATAAGGACAAGTAATTATTGACTTCCTTGAGTGTAAAGGGTGAGTACTACTTCCTTTAATATTTCGTATCAAAAAGATATTTTCGTGTCTTTAACATAGTACTGTTACGCCTTCACTATATTTTCCTGCTAGATTTTTTAACGAACCTAAACAGGGTTGATGCGCACCGAGTTGAGCAAATTAATTCGCCAATAACTCGGCAAAATGGGCGTTTGATGTGTGTAGGTTTATCATTGGTAAATTGTCACCACGCCTTTGAATGATGTATTCATTCATTTAGTCATTCTTTATCATGCGTATGTTTCTCGTCTTCAGATCATGCCGGTCGGTATGTATAATTATAACTTTCGATATATGTATAAAAAACAAGGAACTACAACCTTTATAATATGTCATAGTGAAATCCACGAAATATATTGTTGTGATACACTCCAAACGTGTTAAAAAATGATTACCATGGTTACTGCATGTTAATGTTATTCAAAGCATATATTAGAATGAGTCAGTGAGTTCACTTATCAGTTATGTTGTGTCACAATAAAGCAGTTTAGGGAAGGGACTCCCTGGGAGGCCTCAACAAGTTAATGTGGTAAAGCTCAATACATTTTATAAATAACTCTTTGTACTCTAGCCTAAATGTCTAAGAATATATTATTAACCCAATACCAACTGAAAATTTGTATCATTATAAAACATTTTACTATTACGCTCAACCTAGTAAGATTCTATGTTTATTTATGAACTGGTTAGGATTGCCTTTTATGAAATCATCAAGCCCTTGGACTATGGGATTACAAACTAGTTCTGGATTTGAAACCTCAATGCTGACATTTTGTCTTGAAATTCTTATTGGACTGTAAATCTGAATCATTTTCCATTTAAAGAGGGCTCAAAAAACCCTCTCTGTACACCATTTGAACTTGTACATAAAGATGTTATTGTCATACGAAGCCTCTTTTGTTGTTTGCAAGTGAGAAAGGCAGCTAGCCTCTGCTTGCCCTATTGCATGTATTAGTTGGTAAATTGAGTATTTTTTCTTTAAAAAAACTACCAACTACATAGCCTATCCTGTCACTGACAACACTAACGTTTGCTAACCATTCTAAACCCATTTGGATTTGCTAGCCAACAGCACTGAAACTGTTTCTTCAGAACCACTGCAGTCTTCAGACTAAAACGGCATGCATTTGGCCCACTTCCAAAATTGGTTGGGCTGCTTTGCGTTGCCTTCACTTTTACCCAACTGCCACCATAACTAGGGTTGCCGCCCTTACTCTATAATAGAGTGTTGTCGTCTTTTTCATGTAGGCGTACTTTACAATCTATGACACCAATAAAGTATGCTAAAAGGCTATGTTAGTAATACTGTCATTATGAAAAATACATTCTCCCTAAAAAAACGTGGCAACCCTAACCATAACATTTGCATATTTTTATATCATGTCTTATAAACTGCCTAATTGCATTAAGGTGTTGGTGTCAGTTAGCTAAATGCACTGTTTGTATCTAAAGAATCACAACCTGCCTGCTTTTATTTAACATTTAGCTTTAAATTAATTAATTAATACCTCGGGACAATTTACACCTGGTGACTTAGTCCCAATCTAATCAAAGCATGTATTATGAATACTAGACAACAAATAAAGATACATATTGTATAGGTAAATGACACTAAAATTCCCTTAACATCCTCAACTCAAGCATTCATATTTTTATTTGTAATTTTAAGTATTGTTTTGCATTGTTGGAATAATGTAATGAAACGCTATGTGTTAAGGCTGATTTTGAATTGCATTTGCAAAAATTGATATACAAAGCAATTTTAAGGTACAGTCGACGACAAAACTCTATTAACTGTCATACAAAATATTGCCAATAACACGGTGGACTTTATTTACTGAGACTGTACTACCATCTAAGTTTTTGTGTATTTTTACTTTTATTTTGTATACTCAGGCTGCCTAGCTTTTATTTTATGGCTGTTTTAAACTAGTCTCTTGCCTGAATTATCTTAATGGTCGGTTAAGATTATTTAAGCAAGGTATTAATATGTATGACTAGTTAATGAGTTGTTTACCTTAATGATATTAAAAGCTCACATTGATAGGGTTAAGTAACTTGTTTACTTGTAGAACAGGATATACCTACATATACATACTTGTAACTAATTTGAATCGTTCATCCTAAAAGTATAAACTAGTAAAACCTTTAGTTGTTTGTTTGTGCTTCTACCTTTTTAAATTATCATATTTTAATTCTGTATTTTAATGCATCCTCACAAATTTGATTGTGACAATGTATTACATCCTGCATTATCATATGTCAACTAGCTACTGCTGTATATCTGGATAAGTCATTTAAATATGTTGAGTTAATGTGTACTTGGTATAACATATGCATCCAACATATCCATTTATTTATACCTTTCCTATTCGCACGCTTAGAATTAAAGCAACCCATTTCTGAATTATACACGTCTCCATAATATCACCTTAACTAAAAGACATAGGGTTTAATTTTGGGAAATGTCATATTCAGAATTGAGTCGCTTTAATTCTAAACATGCGATATGTATACATGCCATGTTTATATACACTCTTTTTTTTGCATTTAACTTTAAGGAAAGATTTTTTAAGGTCAAACAAAATTAGATTCTTCAAGACACTAGTATGTTATTAATGTGTATTTGTGTTAAACCAGGGTAAAAGCTGTCTCCGTTCCAAATTTTATCTAAATTTGTTGAGCTGTTTTAGTGTGAAGATGTAACAAAAATCTATCTCCACAAATTTTCAGTTTTATAATATTAGTGAGATTCATAAGAGCTACAGCTAAAAATGTATTAAACTGTCATTAATTTGATAAACATTTGGTGGCAGCTCTTGTGAAACAACCTATATGCATGTCAAACTAGTAAAAAAGGTTCTTCATTTATAATATTTGCTTCTTAAATTTTGTCAGTAAAGAGTTTTTAATTGTGTTATTTGATATAATATAATAATGTAATGGCCATATCTCCCTGTGTCTCGTTACCAGCGTTTCGAGCCCTTTTTGGGTCTCATGTTCACGGGCAGACTGCCCATTACAATTGACATGATAAAACTGGATAAATTGTTTTATTTTAATGGCTACAGATTGCCGAAACATCAGAAATTAGTATTATACCATTAAAATTTCTATGAAAGTGGTAGTAAGTATATTACATAAAAATTAGATTTGCAATTCAAATGTAATCCCAACTAATAGTTGTCACACATTTTCTCTTATTTAAATTTTTCATAAGTCACCACTTGCATTTTGTTACATAATCATGGCACTTAATTAGATTCATATTAAGATTCATATCTTGTACAGCATTATTGCTGGCAAAATAGCTCTAAATTCAAAATTGCTGTTCTCACACATAGTTGAAAAGCGCTGCTGCAATGACGCCGGCCGATGAGGTCATGACCATAATAAATAACTGATGTAATAATAATAATAAATTTAAAAACTTCCAATTATATACGTAATTACACACTTATTACGTTTACCGGGACTTTAACGCGATAATATACTATTTATTTATTTATCTCTAAGTTTCGGCCGTATTTAAACCGTGAAACCTTAAAACAATGTATTGTATGTTATTATTTACATTTTGCGATTAAATGCAGTTCAAAAGATCCAAACGAATCTATTTCCAACAGAGTGATCTAGCGCAGATCTTTTCGACCTCTTAATGTTTCATATACTTCTGATGCTGTCCATACAAAATATCAGCAGCAAAAAAGCAACTATAAGGGTTCACAGTTTGACCATGGAACCCTAAAAAAGTGACAATCATCTATATCTTCAATGTACTGTAGTACAGGGATGCCTTTGTTACAGTTTTGTAAAAATAAAATAATTAAATCTGAAATTTTATAAAATTGTGATAATATTATTAATATGGTATCCAATTTAAAGTATTGTATTGTAGATTTCCTTTATCATCTCACTTATCTTTTATTAATATCTAGGTATCATTACTTTAAGTGATAAATTTTATGTTTTTGCAGCTGTTATCTATCAATTAAAACTTGTTTATAGGGTTGCCAACATGTGTGCTACTATTAGGTTAGGTTTCAGGACTGATTTATGTACACAAGTGGCATGACATAAGACGTAAGATACTGTTTGACTATATCACAAAACCGAATGTTTAACTCGATTTCATCACGCATTTTGTCAACCGCCCTGCAGATATATTATGTCTGTATACAGAAGTAACAAAAGTAAAAGTATATTATATGCAGTAGTAACCGGTGTGTTACATCCGCGCGACGCTTGGTTTGCGACTGTCGGCGTCGAGGAGCGCGCGTCTTACTTCCTACTAACGCCCGAAACGTTTCACGTCTTCCCTCTAACATCACATCACTTAATACTTAGATACTTACGTCCCATGTCTTACACCGCATGTCTCATCTGTGAGAGGGAGGATCCCAAAATGACGAAATGAAACGACGTGGTTCCAAATTAGTCCTCTTTGGAACCCCCTCTTTAGACGCTCCTTTTATATTAGCCCTTCCAAATTCTATTTGCTGAACGAAGATTGTTTATAATAATTGTCCCATTAAGTACTGGCAACGTGACAACACCTGACTATGCATACTAATCTGTGCATTATAATATGACGATTATACACGAGTGAATCTATGCCATATTTACATTATGGCCACGTTCCCTCATTTACATTATACAGCGCCGGATATAGACTAACACACTAGATTTGCCGATATTTAAACGTAAGTGCTACATCCTATTATAACTTAAAACAGTACGTTTAGGTTGGATAAAGTTGGGCTCTCCACCATATGTGATTTAACTGTATAAATACTGACCAGGTGTTATCCTAAAAAGAGTTTCACTAAACCTTCGAAAGTTCCACCTTTAATCCTTATTGATCAAATGATTATATATATTCAAAGGAATATTAGTAGCCACATCTCCTAACAAGTCTCTTTGTTACACCTGCATCAACTATTGCAGAAGTTCCGTAGCCATCTCAGGGCTTCATCATTGGTTCTACTTCATCTAATAATGTTGCCGTAACAAGTTATTGCTATTATGAAAACCAGACCAATCGCTTTTCTCGTATTCCTGAATTCCATTTTCAGGCCTTGTCTTTGACCTTAACGGGACCAGTCTGGAGGATAAAAAAAAATCGAAATCGGTTCACAGATGACTGACTTCTGAGGTAACAAACAGACATAAAAAAAGGTGTCAAATTTTAAAACTTCTTCGGTTTTTCTGAAGTGGGTTAAGAATAATTACATAGAAACTACGTCGCAGCAGACAGATGACACGATACCGAAAACTTTGCTCAATAAGTCCCAAAGTTTCTACTATTTTGAACTTGATATCGGGCTATTGTATTAAGACTTTACAATATTACGTAGAATCCGATTTATTTAAGAAAACATGATTTTGGTGTCAATTGCGTTTTCACTCTCCTGCTTACATTCTCTGGCTATCTAGTCAATTTGACTATACCTCTATTCGATGGTCTGCTCTAGTAGCACGCTAACTTTATCGCGCACATAAACGCTTCCGTCCTTCTCGCACACGCCCACTGGTTAGAAAGAGATATATGCTTTATGTCATCGATAAAAGCTAGCGTGCTAGGCCCCCTGGATGTGGGAGTGGCTAAAAATCGACTTGCAAGATTTTTCCATAACGGTAACAAATTAGTAGAACTATATGTTGCTAGTATCCAACCTGCCTGGGGTGGACGGCTAGGGTGGAAGATCGGAAGCATTCAAAAAAGCTTGTAATATGAAATGATTATTTTATTTTACATAAATAATTCGTGGAAACCTTTGACTTTCGATGTGATATCTTGAACTGGTAGATTCTTTTCTGACAACCACACTGAACTGTTCGTTCCGGTTTTGAACATCTCAAGGAAACTGACTACAGCAGATTCCGCTCTGAAACAAACGGTTGGTATAAATAATTATGGTGTTTAGTGTTTACATTATAAAGTGTATTAGGTTGATTGGAAGAAGCTAAATTGGGTGTAAAACCATTTAAAACGTGACCTACTGCGGAACTTCGCAAGTCCAACTGGCACCCGGTTTTACCTACTGTTAACTGCAGTTTACTTATAGACCGTGATGCGGTCGATAATAGACTCCAGTAAAGAAACTAAAATTGGTTTTGTGATGGTAACAGCACACCCAGGGAGGCAAAAAAACGCATTTCATCAAAGAGAATACGTTTTTTGTATCCGTAACCCAGTTGCTCAAAAATAGCTGAACCAATTTCGTTTCCTAACGCGTTTCGGAAACAAATTGCAACCAGTCACTTACTTTTGGGTGGTGAGTTCCTTGACCAGGCTTTCCAATTCACTGCCAAGATTGTCATTGTACACTCGTGTGCTCAAGTTCTGCATCAAGGCTGTGTCTGTCGGTCCGAAGCATATTGTCAGAACTCTTATTCCAGTTGTCTCGAAGAAGGGCTCTGTCTGAAAGGGCAAGTAGATACATATTGTTTAAATACAGTTAAATTATTTTTATATATTCTATAATTTTAAACGTATGTTCACTTTCATTCGAAATCCACAGAACTGATATGTATATTTATAAATTATTATTCTAGTGAATGGGATTACCCTAAACAAAAAATGCGAAAAAGATTTAAGTTCGTTATCTTTATACTCTCAATCTCAATGATTGTAATTTTTTTATATCTAATTGATTTTCTTTTGACGGGATAAGTAGGTAAACAATGTACGAAATAAATATTCAGATTCGCGCAAAGCCGGATGACAAAAATGCCTTCACTGTACACAACTTTTATAATCCATCCTTACTTTATGCTGTTTCTTACCGAGAGGCTTTGACTGAAGTGAAGGACTGCAGCCTTGGAACCGCAGTAAATTGGTGACGAATAGGAGGGGATGAGGGCCGCCACAGATGACACGTTCACAATCGTCCCTCCCGCGCCACCCTCGTCGACTCTCATATGATTTAACCCTTTCATGGTAAATGACACAAGGCCTTGCTGAAGCAGAAAAAGGGATATGTTAATGACATCGCACATTAAATTGTAAAGCTGGGTTTTATAAAGGTATATCAGATAAAAATTCGTTTAGTTACGTTTAGAATTGTAGTGAGACTAGTGAGTAATGAAATTTGCTATTTTACAGACTTTCATAATACCGCGGCCGTAAAATATGTCTACGTAGTCTTCAGTATATATATTTTTTGTACCCAGTTAACATCGCAGGACTTTCTCCACACGGCGGGCGAGTCGTTTAGAATTCCAGCGTTGTTAATGATCACGTCCAGTCGTTTGAACTTGCCTACAACTTCGTCGAAACATTTAGTAATGCTTCCTTCGTCGCCGACATCACATTTGATAAATGTGGCTCTGCCTGGATATGTTTTATTCAGTTGATCAGCTGTCTCCTTCCCTTTTTCTTCGGCTACGTCGAGTATAGCGACATGCTTTGAACAAAAAATAGTTTTAGAGTGATTTTCTCAACAGGAACTAAATTTAACAATTTAGACTGAAATTCGGTTTTCATCCAAGTAAATTTTAATAACACCTAGAATTATACTACACGTCCTGAATGTGCAAGTGAGAAAAAGAAAACAAATACCATGATGTTTTAACTAGTTTTGGATGCCAGGTCAGCCCAAGTAAGCTATAGTGTGAACTTTTGCTTTCTTTAAAGCCTAACAGCACACTTTGACGGATCAAAAATGACCGACGAGCTCTTTATGTATTCTATACGCTACGCTTGTATACTAGGAATATCGTAACTGGGTAGCTACGAGTATTAAGGACAGCAGCCTGTTCTATGTGGCTGTTTCGAGATATTAAGAAAACAAATTGTTATTTCGTAATTCGCCTTTCACGGCGTTGTTAGTACTTTAAAAAGGACGTACCATGTGCCAGTGCACCACTAGACAGAATCATTGAGTTCGAATCACTTACTACAGACGAACGATCTAAATATTTTATTGATAAAATAAAATGCATATCGATCGGAAATGAAGCCCCATTGAAACCAAATCGGACCTTTGTGGACAAACATATGAATATAAATCAGTAGTAAACTACTTACCTCAGCTCCTTCCTTTAGGAAGGCCTCTGCATATAGTGCACCTAAACCAGACGCACCCCCTGTAATTAAACATTTCTTTCCTCTGATTTCAGCTAGATCTGCCATGTTCGAAATTACATGTGACTGTGACAAAGTTTATCGATACAACGGCCTTTATGTATCTAAGTTTAATCTAATCGTCAACATACGTTGGGGTTTCGGCTAAGATACTTTAGATGACATGATACCATTATCCTACTTATTCATTCGGTAGTATTACGTAAATGCATGTTATTGATTACAATTGATCGGGCGTGAGGTTCTGGCTGAAAGTTGATGGATGGAAGTTGACTGTTGTCTTTTGAACGAATTTGGATGCTTTGCTTAACTAGAGATGACCTATGAGTTTTTCCTGGTTATATGATGCGATGAGAAAACTAATTAACCCGCATATTCATAAACGCTTCGTAAACCAGTGTTATGTCTTCATCTGTCATTGTGTCGTTTGCCCTCGAATGACAGGAACAAAACATGTGTTAAAAGTGGTTGGTATTTTTTTAAGAATAAGAAGGTATGACTTTATGAACGAATATGAGAATCACTCTGGAAAATAGACACCCACGCCAACACTTGCTCGTTTTCCTTCCTAAAAAAAAAAATACGCGGTTACCGAATCACTGAGTATCGTTGTTATAATATTTAGAATTTTATTTCAGAGGAAGAGGAACACAGTTGATTTGAGTTCATACCACATAAAAATATGTAATTTTTATCTTTACATAGTATAAAGTAAAGTCGCTACCTTTTCTGTCTGTCCGAAATCCTTATAGTGGATGTTCGACCGCCTTCTCCTTTTAAACCACACGAGGGATTATGATACGGTTTTCACTGTAATTTGGAGATTTTTTTACGGAATGTGCTTTTGTACATTATATCCCAATTGTAACCGAGCGAAGCCGGGGCGGGTCGATAGTGTGAAATAAATGGTTTTGTTATTGTAATTTGGGACCCTAAGTACAGAGATCGATGACGCTTCTTCAGATAAAACTATCATTATGGTAATTGTGATAAGACAAGGAAGAGCCTAAAAGGTGACCTTGAGGAATTAAGATTTTTTGATAACGATAAAATGCTTGTTGTCTCTTATACATTATAATCCAGACACGCGGTAGCATGTCAAGCCAAGTTCAAGTAACAGAACTGGCGAGCAGCACCGTGTGTAATGAGAACGTACGTATATAAGAACTGGCCAAGTCAGACCTTAAGCTACAATATATTATCCTAAGTTATAGAAAGAAATTATATTTTATGTTGTTATAAATAAATTTCAGGACTGACCATTGAACTTGGCACCCATTTAGATCTCACTTCTTTTGTCGTTGAATTCAACAACCAAGGCATATATCATAATATGGAACTTGGCTCTCATTTCACATTTATGTTTTTGATGGGATAATCATAACTTGAGTGAAGTCATGGTTATGCTTCTTGTTATCCAACAGCAGGTACGTACACTACACTCTTATTAAAGACGAAAACAAAGAAGCAAACGAAATAAATGGTGTTCAATCAAATAATACATGATTTGAATCGAAAACTTTATTTTTCAATTTACATTTCTACAAGGCACGCTTACGCTTAATTCTTTCAAGCCAGCTGAGCAATAAAGAGTAATGAAAAAAATGCCACTACAGTTCACTCGGAAACCAAATTAAGTGGAAAGGATTCTAAGCGCCTACCTATGTACAAAAAATCCTACAAAGGGATTGCTGAGAGAGTTGCAGTCAAAATTTTTGTCGTGCTTATCGTTGTTTGGCGTTTTACTTTCTATTTTGTTTCGATTATTAGCAAGCAGCTTTCAAAACAGATGTAATGTTGCACTACATAATATATATTTACTGTGTATACCTATACAAAGATCGCACAGCGCAAAAAATGCAATGAAATGCAACGGGCCGCTCTAGTTGAAGACTCATCAGAGCGGTATGGTCCATAACAACGTGCTATGCGTGCGGAGAAAACGTTGAATAAAATTAACCAGTTTCATAAAAAATGTATGCAACAACCATTGATAGCGCGCCGTGTACGGTCAGCCTTAGAAGTAGCTGGACATTTTAGTACCTTGTCGCTGTCAGTAATGTGACAAATTCGAGCAGCTCTCATTTCATACGTTACTATAACAAGGTTCTTCGTGTTTGTCGATTATGGATTACTTGCGGTCGCGTGCATTAGATAGATACATTAGTTATGCTAATCTGCCAATTTCTGGTGGATCGCGTTTACAGTTTCTTTATGTTATCTCTTCACTCTCGTGGAGGCTAGGCGAGCACGCTACTTCTTACAATCTGATGTACAAGGTATGGATAACGAGCTTCTTTAGTGACTTAACATAATTTACCAAAGAAAGTTTTGTTCATTCAGTTGCGATAAATTAAATGGACAAAGAGAATGATACAGGTGTCAAGATTTAGCAACAGGACATTTGGCCTTAAAGTTTTTCAAGCACAAAAAACTTTTGCGGGGAATACTTAGAGATCCTTGTAAGATAGCGTCGTGGTGAACAATAAGATAAGATATTTTTATTGATTAAATTATACACAAATGCGTCAATTCGATAACATTGGATGAGGGAAGATTGACAGCGTCCCGTCTCAGTCATGCCATGAATGTCGTGATGACCATCGAACTTTTATCAAATATTACTGGTTATTAGAGTAAAATGCAAAAACAATGAGATGGATAAATCATAATTTTATTTCTGTAGATTAACACAGGGACAATAATATTATTGAGGCATGAGGCAGCATCACTCGACACTTTTATTATCAGAACATCAATGTTATGCGTGTGGTGTTATCAGCTGATTTCGATTCTCATTTATAATCAAACACTATTTAATACAAAACTGATATTTTATCGTATTTGCACCCATTGGAATTTCTTAATTCGATAAAAAACTACATTAATAGAACTAGTACTAGTCATCGGCCTTCCTAGATTCTAGACCATAGTGGGAATTGTGCTTGGGTGTCTAGAGTATTTTGCCTTGCTTATATTTGTGTCTGTGTTTGTTTTTCCCCAGTAATAAAGGAAATAAAATAATAAACCAGTGTCCACTGGTACCACTGCTGCCATTGTGTCATAGGTCGATGCCATATGGTCCCCACGCGGATTCAGCGCAGTTTAGGGCACTTTACTCATGTCATGGTTTACTATTTCAATCTCACAAATGATTTCGGACAAACTATATTGGAATTGAAATTTTAAACTACACCACATATAACATAATAAAATTGAAACTATTCAAAACGAATGTCTTGTCTTGAACAGCTCTCATTCAGCTAATTGCGAAGTGAATGAAATAAGTAAATTAAAATAAATTGGGTGAATTAGGTAGGTACATAACGTCATGCATGAATGATATGCTTCTAATGTAACAGCCTTGCGTTTAATAAAATGATTAACGCACATCAATAAAATATCAATACGATTGACCCAAATAATTGTATGACGTGGTTTTCCTGCTGGAGAACTCTTCCTGTATTGTTGGTATTGTCGTGGGTGTATTTTGGTCGTGTACGCGGCCTGCCGCTGACACGAGCGCGATCATTCGATTAGGGAGCGAATGTGTCGGATAATTGACGTGTCCGGTGCGACGTGTCGAAATGATTCGTCAGTCGTACGTGCCGTGTCCTAAGGTCAGAAGTGCAATGTTACTTGCACAAGTAGGATGTAATATGTGCTGAGCTCAACAGAACCTGGTGCGATCTCTTGCCTAAAATAGAAGGAACCGATAGATACAACTTTAATGTTTTTACTAAATGGAATATATTGTGGCTATGCTGCAATTGCACTGTAAAATTACGCTTAACAACTACACAAAAAGCATATTTTAAGTTTATTTAATAATCAATTTACTCAAATGTATTAATGTACAATCTGGTTAAGACGGAATAGCCCCTAATATCGCGAATGCCGCATTTACTTTTTCCGTCACGTCTTTGGCCGGTTTGTCGTCATCGGAAAGCCACACGGTTCCCGGGGCTCCCGTCTTGAACATCTCTAGACACGCTGCTGCAGCTGATTCAGGCCTGAAAAAAAGGTCTATTTAATCTCTTATTCTTATTAAATAAGGTCTTTCGTTATTTTTCAGTCATCTAAATTCAGAAGAAGTCTTTAAACTCGAGTAGTTTTCTAGCCATATCCACTCAATCAATTCTCATCTAGTTAAACATTCGGCATTTTTAAAGCTTACGATCTTATGTTTCTTGGGTCTTGTCAAATGTGCAATTTCATAAAATAAATAGGTAGTGATAAATAACAAAAATTTAAATTTACGTCAACGCTGCGCGCTGCCTTAATGCCTACCACAGAGCACATAAATAAGATGGAGCAGTCTTCCACCGTGATTTGTACCGATACTGCTGTCGCTGCTGCATATCGCTCACAGTTGACAGTGACGGCGCGGCAATACAGAAGCATCGGTTAAACCAATGGTTAAACAAATCACAGCGGAAGGCCTTTCTACATATCTTATTCATGTGTACATCTCAAGCTTTTTAAGGTTCATCTAGTAGTTTCCTCATACTTACTTTTGGCAAGCCATTGAGCCTAGTCTATTTTGAATATCAGCTAGAATTCTAGCATCGTAAACACGGTTCTCCAATCCGTGTAATAAAGGAGTGGCGGTAGCTCCGAAACATACGGTCAAAATTCTAATTCCAGATTTTTCGTAGAAATTGCCTCTCTAAAATGAAATATAAAAAAGAGCGCTGGTTAGATAGGTTCATTTTAATGAATAATCTAAATGTATTGTATTAAAAGAAATCTTACCGCTAGGCATTGGCTAAAATGTAACACTGCAGCCTTGGTACTGCTGTAGATTGGCATCAAATGCTCCACGGTAAACGCAGCAGTAGAAGCTACATTGATAATAGTTCCTCCATGTCCTCCGTCATCTTTACGCATGTGTTTAATACCTTTCATAGTCAGAGATACTAGACCTTGCTGAAATTAAAAAGCCCTTATAATTAATGTTTACTTTTTGCGAAAACTCAGAGGATGGTATCTGTTAAGTAGACCAGGTACGTACCACATTCACGTCACAAGTTTTTCTCCAAAGCGCATCTGAATCGAACATAAGCCCAGCGTTATTGAATATAACATCAAGACGTTGAACTCTATTGATGACTGAATCGAAAACTTTCGTTATGCTGGTTTCGTCACTGACATCGCATTTGATGAAGGTCACTTTGCCGGGGTAGTCTTTGTTTAGCCGTGCGGCTGTGGCTTTCCCTAGTTCTTCATTAACGTCCACGAAAATAACATGCTGAAGGAAATGATAATAGAACATGTTATACACAACAATATATAAAACATTTTGTATTTTCTCATACATTTTAATGTCAGTCTTACCTTTGCTCCTTCTTTTACAAAGTTCTCCACGTGCAAAGCTCCCATGCCAGAGGCACCCCCGGTAATTAAGAATGTCTTTTCGCTAACTAGCCACTGGCCGGCCATGTTTACTAATATGTGGTTATTAATAATTCAAATAAAAACTTAATACTCTTTTTTATACCCCCAATACTGCTCATCACGATTACGTTGATTGATAAGGTTTATCGCGTTGTAATACACATCACCTCAAAAAATTACCAGTAGCTGTGACAAGAGTAATTATCAAATGATTAGGCAACTTTAACTAAAAGCATCTTCATCGTCATGATGTATACGGTACATTTGGAAATGAATATTTAAAAAGTTGCGAGTTAGATGACGCTTAAAGTATGTTGTGAGCAAACTTTTGGCTGCTAGATTAATAAATAATGTATCGTTTTATCAGAAAGTTTGTACTCTATGGTAGAGGTCGACATTTTTGCAGGTTAAGGTGGGCAGTTCAGAATTGCGAACACGAAGCGGAACAATAAAAGGAGAGCAAAGAGAAGTCAGTTTAGAATACACAGTGTAGAGGGCGAGCCGCATCGCATAATACACCGAATTACGGCTACTGCAGTATACGGCTAGGCGAAGTACAAAACTCGCTGTTGTGTCGATGTGACAGTCAGCTACTAAACGGCTCAACTGAATACTCCTTATAATACAAAAAAGCGATCTTCGTTCTTTCTTGTGATTACATCATGTTCCGTTGTTAAAAATAAGTGCGACGACGTACGAAATGCGGAGAAGTGTGTTAGTACACCTTGGGACCTCAATAGAAATTGCAGTTGAGCGAGCGAAGCGAGCGTGCCACGGCCGCGGCCGGTGAGCACCAAAACCAATGTCAATCACTGGTGTCATTATGCGAGCAATATCATTTGCGTAATTATCGACCTTTTGGTTGTCACAAGATAACCAACACCTCCAGAGCCAGCTCGTCGTAGTCCTATTTTTATCCAACTGCTACTTGAAGGGATCTTTTAATGGTCAGTAGTTACAAAAACATCTGTATCTTATCTTATTTATAAGGGGTCCTTTCGGATACACTTTGACCCAGCGGGATCTTTTATGTATTTACCTTCGCACTTAGTCCGTCGCTTTTTCCACTTCCTCCATAAAGTGGACGATGTGGTTTAGCGGTAGTGCCTTGAATTCTCCTGGTTCGGGGTATCCGTTACCGAGGAGTTTCATTCTTGTTCTGGCGAGGGCCTCACAATCACATATAATGTGTTCCATTGCTTCAGCCTCCTCTCCACACATTCTACAATCATCGTTGTCGTATAGTCCCATCTTAGCTAGTAGGTATTTAGTTTCAAAGTGACCTGTAAACACCCCGATTATGTACCGGAGTTGTCTTCTGCTGAGTTTCCAAAGTATCTATCCAAAGAATTTCCATTTTCAAACAATTTCCAAAAAAAGTAAACTGTGAAAATAAGTGTGTGGTAACAGTAAAATCTTACAGGCAAAAGCCAAGTGGGCCCTATTTTGACTAGTTTAGTTATCATTTTTTAAAAATCTCATTCAATTTAACACAGGTACAGTCACGAGCACCAACATGTATACAGCCAATCCTTCCCAACCTGTCAAAATTATGTAAACATCAACCTTATTGTTAGAGGCATAAGGTCTGTGTATACATATTTATGGAAGATTGACTGTATAGATGTTGGCACTTGTGACTGTACAGTCGCCAACACACTTAACTGACTATTCGTGGACTTTATCCTTATAAGAATAAGGTGCGCGAGTGGTCAGTAAACTGTGTTGGCGTTTGTACAATTATCTGTTTTATTATGTTTGTACAATTAATTATTTGTATTAATCATCATGTGCCTAGTAGTTCAGGTTGAATGTAAATTGCAGTTGTCGTCTCATCTGTTAGTACATGCTGCTTCAATATTCACACAAAAACCCGAATGCCTTCTAGTATTTTGTATGTAGGTAGGTATTTGTATTAATTATGTATTAAGTATTTATATAAATAAATGAAAGTTCAAGTAGTGGTTTTGATAATATATTTATTTATTTTATTAATAAAAACATTTATATGACATTGCAGTAAAACCAATGCGTCACGAAACTTACACCAACAATTAAAGATGACATAATACAAAAACTGTATTTATGTATTCATGCGTATACAATGACGGTGTTCATTAAGTCGTAGGCCTTCGCGATGGTGTCGGTGATGTCTAGAGCAGGATCGTCGTTCTGCGACAGCCAGACCGAGCCGTTTGCTCCGTTCTTGAACATGGTCACGCCTGCTGCGGCAGCAGACTCTGGCCTGAAACACAAAATGGAACAACCTTTGGTGACTTTTTATGGAAACATACGATCATCATCACTACATGGTATAAAGTAAAGTCGCTTTCAGTTCCTCTCTGTCGTCATACCTTCGGCAGCTTTGTTCTAAACCATGCAACGGATTTTTATATGGTTTTCACTGTCATTTAGAGAATTTTCGAAGGATGGTTTTATGTACATTACATCCGAATTGTACCCGTGCGACGCCGGGGCAGGTCGCTAGTTAAGTAGAAACAACAGAATATAGCTGGGTCATCTGCAATCTATCTGGATTAGGTAAGCCGGTGTTGTTATCCAGTTCAAGTGTACAGTTACTGATTTCTTAGCCGCATCCTGACTTGTCGGCCCGGTGGTAGAAGTATCACACTTTTTTCTAAGCGGCCTTCAACTTTTTGTGCAAATTACAAAAAAAAGGAATCTAGGCAGACATATCTAGACATAAATAATCACTATTTATAATAAAATGAGACAAGTCAAAAACAGTAAAGCTAAAATGAATATTATTATTAGTTATTACCGTTGGCTCTTCAAACTGGCAACACTGCCTAGAATTGCTTGAACATGGATTGAATCAATCACACGTTCTGCTAAGCCTTGCAGCAAAGGTGTGTCTGTGGCGCTGAGGCAAATTGTCATCACTCTAACACCCGTTTTCTCGTGGAACGGATCAAGCTAAAAAAAACGAAGTTTAAAATCTATTTATATGATTCACTAATAGCAGATGCTGGGGTGGTCTTACCGCGAGACATCTGCTGAAGTGCAGCACCGCAGCCTTAGATCCGTTATAGATAGGCAAAGGTGGAGTCATGTAGAATGCAGCGATAGATGATACGTTGATGATGGTACCGCCTGTTCCTCCCTCATCCTTGCGCATGTGGTTCACTCCTTTTAAAGTAAGAGATACCAGCCCTTGCTAAAAAATAAAAAGATATAAGATTACCTGTTCAAGATTGTGCGAAGCGAGGACAGTCAGAAAAATAAGATAGCGGTAAAATAAAATGTGTACCCAGTTAACATCACAGGCAGTTCTCCAAATGTTCTCGGAGTCGTTCATAATGCCAGCGTTGTTAATAATGATGTCCAGTTGCTTCACTTTACTGACCACTGCCTCGAACGCAGCAGCCACGCTGTCTTCCTTACCGACGTCACATTTCATGAATTCTACTTTGCCAGGATATGTTTCACTTAACTTTGCTGCCAAAGCTTTGCCCTTGTCTTCGGCTATATCCAACACAGCTACGAACTGCAAGAAATAATGTATTGTTTAGTTTAGCACGTTACAAAGGTATTTCACGACACTATTTTTGAATTATAATACCTTGGCTCCTTCTCTTAAATATGACTCCACGTAAAGTGCTCCTATCCCAGAAGCACCTCCGGTGATCAAACATGTCTTTCCCTTAATTTCCCACTGAGCTGCCATGTTACTTTTTCCGTAAGGTCTATTAGGGAGGATCAAGTGGATTATAATGACATGCCACATACAAAATTTGTATTTATAAAGCCTCTTTATCACAATAATAAGCTGATCATTGTTATTTTCATTGCTCACCTAATCATTATCATTACACAGCTTTTATGTAATAATTGTACCTACCTAGGACGTCAATCACTTGTACGCCAAAAGACGCTAGTCACGGCACCTGGTGTAGTAATTCGACTTCTCTTGCCTACTTTCAGATATTTTATCTACGTCCTAAAATCAAACCTACAGTCCAACCATTTCATATCTGACCCACCGTAGAACGTTCTCACAGCAAGTGTCATAATGATCGTTCTCGCCAGGCAATACAATGTTACTATGACATTTTCTGTAAAAAGGTTCCACAGCGGCCACAGTGGGTCACGATTCAGTTGGTACGATAGTACACAATGTGGCGGCGGTGTTTTATCTCCACTACATTGCATACACTTTACAATGGGAAACTTTGTTTTTTGTTTGTTTGTAGGGGATAATCTCTGGAACTACTGAACCGTTACCAAAAATTCTTACACGAAATAGAAAGCTACTCTTTCCCTGACGGACATAAGCTACTAATTCCATGTGAACGAATTCGCCAGCGTCCGCTAGTACATATTAGACATAGTGGATTTTTTGCAGGTTCATAGTATCAGTAAGATCATGACCCGATCTATTTAGTCCCATACAAAAAAAAAGCTGAAAGCTTTTTTTACATATTACATTGTGAGAGGAGACCTGTGTCTAGTAGTCATACCTAATACGTATATAAGCTAGATTATATTACAGAGAAGGATAGAACTAGATTATTGTTATCTTATCAGTATATATACAAGCAGACAAATATGAGTCATCGTAAACTCATATTTTAAAGTAAGAAATTGCGACTAAATTTAACCTAAGCTAGCTTTATTGCCTGATCGTCTTGCTCAATTACGTTGGTTGTTGTGATTCGACATGCAGCGCAATGGCACTGACATTCAGTAACGCTGCTCATACAGCACCTTTCATTTCTTAGCTACGTGCCGTAATATTATAATACTAACAGAGGTTACATGTGTCGTGTTTAAAAATAAAAGTAAGTTAAGTTGAATAACCAATGTAAAATATTCACTTATGTAAATCCCTGTTGCTTTCTAATCATTATCATAAACGCCACGGTCGCATTTTTCACCGGCGTTAGAGGACGGCGTCCTGCGACGGATGGCAGTGATAATGCTGTGCGCCATTTGCAAACCTATTTAAAGTTTAAGTGCCTCTGACAGTCGGCTCGCAACTCGCTGTTGATTTAATAAACGTCAGGTTATCTCACTATGTGGATGCCTCGAAAACATAAGTAGGTCTTACATAAAATAACATAACTGATAATCATTATTGGTTTAGGCTCGTTGTTTTAAACCGAACTCAAGTTCCAGTTTCATACTAACTTCGTACGAAACAGGAACTTGAGTTCGGTTTAAAACTACGACCCTTCAAGCTATAACTGCCTTATAAGCTAGTTTTTGAAAGTATTTTTTTGTATCTTAAGTTTATGTGATCCTCTACAAAAATGTTTAGTAATGTAATTGTTTTTATCATATCGTAAAGCAGCCACTCCTCTTAACTTAGTAGCATTAAGTGATAAGATTTTCTTACAATGTGGTACGATAGGAAACGAACGAAAATGTTGATTGTACATTTTTGGTGTTTGACGCTTTATCTAGAACTAAAAATCATTTTTTATTATAATTCTTATTTTCCTGCTCACCCTACAATAGTGGCCCGGACCTTTGGGAAGCGTGCACGCAGCGGAATCCAACACATAGAAGGCCTTGAGTCAGTTCAATTTAGTATTATAGGCACACCGAGCAGATACTAAACTGTCCCAGTCCGTGTTATAGTGACAAACACAAAATCAGTACCCGCCAGGTTTAAGAACTATTGTGGATTGATGGGACCATTTACTAGGCTATTTATGGAGACAACCGGATGTCTGCTAAATAAAAATGTCTCGAGCGAAGGTGATCTTGGCAGATGAGACTCGCCCCCTGCTAGATGGGCCCTCTTAAGAGCGACTTATATAAACGGATCAGGCGCAACACGGTGCGGAAAGCTAAGGGTAGAGAGGTGTCACTGGACATTTATCGGGTCGCTAATTTGACAATAACATTTCCACATCTACCCTTGAGCATATAGCTCTCGCGACTCCGCTTGGACCGGCTGTTTAAGGGAAGCTAGAAGTGCGGGGCCTGTTCCTTGTCAGTGTTCATTCCTCCTGGTCCGCTGAGGCAGGGCAAAGGATAGCAATTTTCCCAGAAGCGCTCAGGGTTATGGGGTCGCTACTCCCCATTAGCAGTCCTACACGTTATTATTATTAAGTTCGGACTTTGTAACATCATTAAGAACTAAAAGTTATCTACACACCAAATTGAAATAACGATTTATAGTCCAAGTGCATTGAATATTCTAATGCCGTCACGGCACGCGAGCCGGAAGATAACTTAATAGCGGGTAATTGCAGGGAACAAGTGACGGAAAACGGTGAAAACCCGGAAAGCGTGTAAAGTATACTCGGAGCTTAGGAATCTTCCGTTCCGTTCGTGCTGTTTTTGGGGTCGGTAATATGACTGATTATCCGTAGTGGGCGAGGTGCGTAAACATTGCAGATACACAAACTACACGGCGCACCCGCTACTCAGCCGTTGGCCGTAACTCGACTATATAGGTATTGCGTCCGATACTCGATAATAATGCTTCTGATTTAGGCAGACTTCATCTTTGGAAGATGCGTTTCCTTTCGCTTTAGTTACGTAGCCGCGCAAAAAAAGCACTAAAGTATTATTTCGAGTCAGAACGAAATTTTAGTAATAGGTTTGATCCTGACGTGATGCCCTAAAAGAACTTTAATGTGTTTTGTTTTAGGGGATGGGAAGGAAAAGGAGCTTGCGGTTCACCTTATGGGATGATCATTGGCTGACCTTTGGTAAACCCCCAATGGATCTCTTGATCTCTCACTCATCGTACGAAACGCAGGAGCAAGCTTCTATTTCGAGTCGGTATTCTGTAGTGCGGTACTATCCCACTCCAGAAGCCCGTCTGTTATAGCTAGTCTAAAATATCTAGCATACGTAAGCCGAATGAACCTTAAGGAATGACTTATTCAATGTAAATGAACAATTGTTTTCCTTTGTCGGCAGTGATGGTGGTGAGATAGCGCGCCAGCCGCCATGCCGCTGCCGAAGCGATGCGTGGAGCCGGTGCACGTGTCGCGGGGCACGGTGCCCGAGCGGCTCGCGGTGCCCTCCGAGCTCGAGGCCGTCACCAACGGGACCCTCGCCAACACCGTCAGGTACCTTCATCAGCCCGCCCTCTTGACTATGTTATGTAATGTTACGATCAGCCTCGGAAGTAACTGAACATTTTAGTACCTTGTCGCTGTCAGTGCTGTGACAAATTCGAGCAAATCTTATTTCATAAATTACTATGACGAGGTTCTTAATTGTTTAGCTACTTCTGGGGTTGACTGTACATTATCTGTGTATAGTTTTAATAATGAATGAAAAAGGAACCTACTATATTTTCCGAAGAAGTATCGTCAACCTCATTTGCGTTGTTCATGGGTTAATTATTATAAAGGCGTATGTCCGTTTTGACAAGGTGTATTGTATTCGAAACAATGATCCTTTCGCTCAAAGACTGATAATAATTCAAACTATTTCGGAATATAACTGGTTCTTTCATTCGGTAAAGTTCAGCTAAATGTACCTGTCATTTAACTGTAACAAGAGCAAGTATACGAGTACGTCGTAACTTTGGTAACCGTCGTAAATTTGTCTCATTACTGACAGCGACAAAGTGCTAACATGTTAGGCTACTTCTGAGACTGACCGTATTTCAGATTCAAGGTCTACCCTATTTGGCATATCTACCACACTGCTTTGGGATTCTTAAGCCTCAAAATAAGATGCATCCACACATTAAAAGTACAATTAGCAAAGATGTCTTCTGTTAAAAATGTATTTTTATGTGTTGCAGACAGCTGTCGTCGCTGTCGAAGCATGCGGAGGACATGTTCGGCGAGCTGACGCGCGAGGCGAGCAGCCTGGCGGAGCGGACCAACGTGCTGCAGGCGCGGATAGACCGGCTCGCCATTAAGGTCACCCAGCTCGACTCGGGCGTCGAGGAAGGTTAGTCGTCTCACAATCAACGTCCTCATTGCAACCCTGAGAGACCCACTGCTGAACGTAGTCCGCCCAAAGACTTTAACAAGGCACGGGCGCACGCCTTCTGTGCTACGCTAAACGGCGACCTTATTCAGATTATTGTTACTGTCTGGTTTTTGATTTGGTCAAATCCAATCCAACTGCAAGCGGAAGACGGTAAAAGGGCCCATCAGTGACTTGTGCATCAACAGCCCACTTGGTTAGGAATTTCCACAGGGAATTTCAGTCTGAGAGTGTAGACATTCATTAGTCCAACAAAGTGAGACGGGTTGTGACTTGTGGGCTGCCTCTGAAAGTGGTTTTAATATGGGGATATAGAATTAGTCCGGTCATTCTTACACGTTTGGAACAAAAAAGTGCTTAAGTTGAATACCTACAATGATTTTGTAATGGAAATCGTAATTTCTATGGCGTGTTGCAATTGGAAAAGAAAATTTGTATCTTATGACGACGTAAAAATACCGGGGTGATTTTGCGCTGACTTCAAACCATAGGAGGACTATTATTGGCTGGGCAGACCCGCCACAAGGTGGGCCGATGACCTGGTGATCGTTGCGGGAAGCCGCTGTATGCAAGCAGCACAAGACCGGTCGTTGTGGCCATCCTTGGGGGAGGCCTATGTCCAGCAGTGGACGTCTTTCGACTGAAATGATGATGATGATGAATGTTTTATTAATGATTTTAGACAAAAAGTGCCTCTCGCGATACGTGTCCTTCTACAAATCCACCGTTTCGTTTCCAGTATCCCTCCAAGACATACAAATGCGCAAGGCGTTCCGCTCGTCGCGCACGTTCCAGCAACAGCTGTTTAGCCGGAACTCGATGCCGTCGGCGATGCTGGCGACGTACGCGCGCTGCGACCGCCCGCCGCCGCTCGAGCGGCTCAACGAGTTCCGGGACGACGGCCGCGACGCGCGGAAGTTCTACACCGACCCGGATTACTTCTTCGAGCTGTGGAGGAGGGAGATGCTACAGGACACCGAGCGCATTCAGCACGATAGGGGGAAGAAGGTAATAAACAACTTAAGGCAGGAACACGCGAGAATACCCGAGAACGACAAGGAGGATACGGTTTTGGGATACGGATAAGGGTTTCAAAGAAAGTCATGCGTTTGTGAATAAAAGGTCCTATTTAGTGAAAAGCATCGCCGTGCAGTGAGTCAGACAGGACAAGACTAGACAAATACTCTTTATTGAACACCACGCGGAAAATAGTTAGTAGTACATTTAGAGCGACATTGAAGTTTGTTTTAATTTATAGTGACAACATTCTACGATTGTTTGTTGTGAGAATCTATGGCATCTCAATTGTCTTTTCTGAGCGTCTGAATGGGACCAACTTCCCACGAGGCGATTCCATTATCCTATCTCTCAGGCACGTCTATCAAGAAGATATGTTATGTACGATCGGGTGGCGATTCCACAAATTAGGTATAATCGCTATGTCACGCTGTAGAGGCCGCATTAAAGCGCAATAGGTGCTATTATGTAGGTATTCCAAGTTACTCTTGGGACTTTAAAGTTCGAGGCTAGGTAAGAGTATGTCCCGTCTCTTTCTTTGTAACAGGTTATAGTAAGACCCCATGCTTCCCTTTCCCAGCTTCTCGAAGAAAACTCCGATTCTTACCCCCTTATTCATAAAAACTTAATAATATTTTTAAGCTAACAAATGTTTTGTCCCTTTCATTTGAAGGCAAACGTCACAATGACAGATAAAGACAAAAAATGTTAACTAACAAACATTTACTAAGCGTTTATGAATACGGGGTTAATCTCTAACCTCCTTATTAATAAAGAATTACCAACCTCTTTTAACTAACATGTCTTGTTCAATGATTTCTTAATGCAAGAGAAATAATTGGTTTTGTTCCTTTCATTCGAGGGCAAACGTCACAATGACAGATGAAGACTGCATATGTTCACTGACAGGTTTAAGATGCGTTTGTGAATAAGGGGGTAAGTTAGCTAGTGAGTTGTTATCGGCGTTTCTTCTCAACACCGATGGTCAATGTGCGTCAGGTGCGCCAACCGCGGAGCGGCGGCGGCGCGGACGGGCGCGGCGCGAGGCGCGTGCGCGCCCCGCACTCGACGCGCGAGCGGCAGAAGGCGGCGGCCGTGACGCGCGGCGAGCACATCATGGCGCCCGCGCAGCTGCGCCACTACAACATCGAGCCGCAGCCGCACGCGCAGCACGCGCCGCAGCAGCGCCCCGACACCGTCTACCACGGTGAGACCGCAACCATGCTAAATTGTTTTTAACTTTAACGCGATAGATTCATTGTTAATTTACCTCGACGTTTCGGCTGTGTTATGTTTCGTCGAGGTAAAATAACAATGATTTTATCGCGTTAAAGTCCCGTCAACGTTAATAACACAAGCACGCAGTCGCGTTAGTCGTCGGTACCTTTACATTACTCGGTTATTGAGTACTAACTAGCGCTGAGTCGCATTCCGGGAGTACGGTGGTGTTTTTCCCGCGACTATGTAGCTTAACCCGCATCAAGTTGTCGCGTACGATAATATAAAGCTGCAATAATAATACCAGTCCAGTACCACTACAGCGTTGAACGGGGGCTCGTAATTATAAGCTGTGTACTAAAATAACATACCTAAAAGTTATTTCAACAGTTCATTAAATAAGTACTGTTGCATAAAACAAAGTAGCTTTCGGTTACATGCCCACTGTGTAAATCTTTTTTCTTTCCTTTCCGGGAAAGGCATAAGCCATAGACAGTTGTTACTAGTACATTATACCCCTAGGGTGGTAATGTAAAAAATAACAGATCGTAGGCACTTGGCGCATGAGTAGAAGGCGAAGGTGATAAACATGCGATCCGAGGCTTTCTTTGTCAGTTCAGTTTTACTGTTTATCTGTTCGCGTACCGGTTGGGAAGTGCTCCTTAAGGCCCAGGGTAACATAAAATAAGTTATATGTCATTACAGCGACGAGTGTCACGGACGGCGGCTACCGGGTGGGCCTGAACCGGCCTCCGTCGTCGCAGGCGGCGCGGCCCAACTCAATCGAGATCGAGAACCAGCAGAATCGACAGACAAGACTCACAGGAAACGGCCACGGTACTTATTTCATATACGGATATTATTGTACAACGGCTTACGTTTTTACTAAAATCATCATATACATTGGATAAAGAATACAAGCATGGGCCGAAGCTACATGGTGTGAGTTCTTGCAAGCGAGTAGGCACTAGACGTTGCTCGCGGAGGGCACCGTCTGCCACGCTGGGATTTTGTAAATGAGTCTACATACCGCAGGGGCGTAGCGACGTAAAATGGCGCCCAGGGCTCGCATCCAAACTGCGCCCCTTTCCCTTTGTAAATTATTTTAAAAACGGATACCTACACTTTTTTTATTATTTTAATAATTTTGTAATGTAATGTATGTAAAACAAACAAAATACCATAAATATTTCCCCGTCTGGAATAAATGTATCAACCTTAAGGATTAAATGATCCTCAAAAGACTTATGTGGCCATGTATACGAATTTGGATTGTATTTTTTTTAATAGGTAGTTAGTAAATTTCGTATTTTGCGCCCCCCCTTATTTGGCGCCCAGGGCACATGCCCTGCCTGCCCCACCCTAGTTACGCCCCTGACATATCGCCATGAGGGAGGTAGGACCTTGTGCAAGGTCCATCCGGATTGCTACTACCATTTTGCTCTCTAATCCAGCCGCTAAACAGCAGTGCTTGCACTGTTGTGTTCCGGCATGGAGAGCAAGAGTTATTGGCACAAGAGATATTCCATCTTGTCCCTCTAGGTTAGCAACGCATCTGCGATCTCCTTGATGTTGTGGGTGTCTATGGGTCGTGGTGATCACTTACCATTAGGTGACATTCTTGATCGTTTGCCCTACACTGTACTGTATAAAAAAAAAACTAAATGTGCGTGATACTATGTCACGTAGGGTCGCCTTGGGGTGACCTAGCGTTTACATAGCGTGTTTCACCAGGCGAGTGGCAATGTAATTAAAATGAATGCGCCGCAACCCTGACGTGTCGTCGGGAGTTGCGGGGGGAAGGCGGCCGCGGGCGATGCGTTCCTTTTGACGCGAGCCGCCTGGCGAATTTGTATGAAACAATAAGAACTTTTTGTGAGTGTTAATAAATTTGGAATTCGTTAAATCGCGGTCGAAAAAGAGAAGTGTCTGTACTTTCTGTATGTTAGTACTATTGTTTATCGTGTGGTTTCACATTCCAGTGGTGATGGAGGAGAGTCCGTACGGGTCGGTGGAGCCGATCTACGGCGGCAGCGGCGCGGGCACGCCGCGGCGCCCGCGGCCCTCCGTGCCGCCGCCCGCGCCGCCCGCCGAGCTCTCGCCCGCCAGCCACAACCACACGCCCACCAGGTAAAGCCCACCAGCAGTGACGTGACAATAGGGTGGCGGGGCTGGCAGAATGCCACCGGCCGCCGACCCAAGAGGGCCCCAGGCCGGGGCCTTCTTGGGTCGGCGGCCCGCGGCCTCTCGTGCCTGCCGTGAATTTGAATTGAATTTGATAGTTACGCCACTGGCCATCAGGTGGACTCTCCGTGCACACAGAGGGAGTTACTTAGTTTTTAGGCTTCCGTGCCCAAAGGGTAAAACGGGACCCTATTACTAAGACTCCGCTGTCCAATCGTCCGTCTGTCACCAGGCTGTATCTCGAGAACCGTGACAGATACACAGTTGAAATTTTTACAGATGATGTATTTCTGTTGCCGCTACAACAACAAATACTAAAGAACAGAATAAAATAAATATTTAAGGGGGCTCCCGTACAACAAACGTGTTTTTTTTTTGCCGTTTTTATAGATTATGGTACGGAACCCTTCAAGCGTGAGTCCGTCTCGTACTTGGCCGTTTTTTTTTCTGCAGCTGACTGTACTAAATATGGTATAAGAAAGAAGTTCCGAGTAAAAAAATTCAAAGCACAGATTAGGAAAATAGCCCCTACAGCTACGGTCTTCGAAGTGGGCGTGCAAAAGGAGTCGCGTGTTGCCGGCTATACCTTCGTCTAAGAGCGGCTCGCGTGATGTTGCAGGTCCGCTCTGCCGCCGCCGCCGCCGCCGCCCGAGGCGCTGCCGGCCGCCGTGAACGGCGCGTCGCCGCCGCACCGCACCGCGCTCGACAAACACCTCGACCACATGCACGCCGTCATCGGTGAGCTGACGCATCACGTGCTCTGCTGGACGATCGCTTCACGGCCGTGCCTCGATTTAGAGTTTCAATGTCGATACCATCGAATGATACGGTCCAAATTGATACCCGACGAACAGGCATATATTCGATACACAAAATTTCTCGAGAAAGCAACGAGTCGGATCGCCGATCGCTAACCCCGCGGCGACCGTTCCAGGCATGATGTCGTCGGAGGAGCCGGAGCCGCCGTGCGCGGTGCCGCCGCCGCCGCCCGCGCCGCCCGCGCCGCCGTGCCTGCCGGCCGCGCCGTCGCCGCCGCCGGCCGAGGAGCGGCCGCGCCCGCCGTCCCCGGGCGCGCTGCTGCGCGGCGCCTCCGCGCTCAAGCCGCCGCGCCCCGCCGCCGACCCGCAGCCCGACCCGCGCTCCGACCTGCTCAAGGCCATCAGAGACGGTGAGCGCCCCGCGCCGATCATATCATAATGCATGGATGTGCAGTGTCATATTAAATGACAGCAGAAAAACGGCCCGACATGAGAATTTAGGTTGGCGCCAATGTTACAAATGCAAATTATTAGTTTGCCATTTGTGGTCATTGGATTTGCAGCTTTGCGTCTAACTGAATAAAACAATAATTTATTGAGTTTCGTTGCAAATAGGTTTTTTTTTACAAAATATTAACATTGACAGCGGCGGCGCCGTCAGTCCGACAGACTGACAGCGCGAGCGATCGTCTATTTAATGTACTTTTCTTACTTTTCTCCTACTTTTGATGCGGCCATTTTTTAAACGCTGACTAGAAGTCCATTACTTATAGGTCAGTGGCCCGCGCCCTCGTCGATACCGCTGTCGACTTGTTTTATCATAATAGAGAAGTCATTCTCCTAGCGCTTTCATCCCGTTTCTCGGGTATGCTTTGACCGTGATCCCAGATTTGCCAGGTCAGGTTGATACATCGGAGCGACTGCCATCTTACCTATGTAACTCCTGTCGGGGGGAAGCCAGACCGACAATATCGAGTTACGCATTCATTTTACATGAATGCGCAGGTTTCCTCACTATGTTGGCCCTCACCGTAGGAGCGTCGATTACTATATTGCGTAAGTAATATACATAAGTTAAATAACTCCTAGACACTGGGAAAGAACTCGGTGCCTCGCGACCATCAGTCCACCGCCCTGGTTCCTAGGCCGCTGACAACTTTTTTATCGCAGTAAAAAGTTAATTCAGTAACTTATCGCATCGCTAACCTCGCACGTGCTCCCCAGGCATAAAGCTGCGCAAGGTGGACAAGCGCGGCGACGAGACGGCGGGGCGGTACGACACGCTGCGCGGCGCGCCGGCCTTCCTCGACGTGGCGTCCATCCTGGCGCGGCGCGTGGCCGTGGAGCTCAGCGACACCAGCTCCGGCGCCGACTCGGACTCGGACGACTCGGACCAGTGGACCACGGAGTCCCGCGCGTGACCCCGCGCCTCGCCCCGCCGCGCGCCGGCCGCGCGCGCGCCCGCCGCCGCGCCGCCGCCCGCGCGCGCGCTCAGCGCCGGCGAGCGCGTCGCCATCACGCTCAAGCCCGCGCGCGCCGCCCAGCCGGACCCGCCGCCCGCGCCCGAGCCCGCCGCCGCGCCGCGCCAGCGCCCGCCGCCCAGGACCTCCTCCGTCGACTCCGCCGACGCCAAGCTCGACGACCGCTGCTACGTCCGGAACTCCTCCTTCCTGAGCCGCGACATTCAGGCGCAGAAGGCCCGGGTCGAGCCGGTTAACGATCTCGGAGGCAAACCGGAATCTCCCGTCGTCAGGGATGCGACCTCTCTCCCCGGGTCGGTCGCCGATTCGCCGCCGAGAAAGAGCATCCTGTCGCCTCCGAAGAAGAAAAATCCACCGCCCAAGAGTGATGTCGCGTCTCCTCCGACGGCGGAACGCGCCTCTCCGCCGAAGATGCGACTCGTTTCGCCTCCGACGAAAGAGTCTGTCTCGCCGCCCGTGGCGCCTACTAAAATCAAAGAAGAGATCGCGCCCGCGCCTAAATCGATCGCGAAAGAGCCGGGAATCACGAGAGAACTGCCGTTGAAGACTGAGAAACTTTCTATAGCCGATAACGGGATAGCTTTAGAAAACGATGTCGTCATCGATGACTCCGCGAACGATCCGGGCGAGACGGTCGGGGGCGAAGGCGCGGCTGCCAACGAAGAATCTAATGGCGTCGGGGACAAGATTAAGAAATTCGAGAAAGCCGCGGAGGACGCTAGCGCGCTGCCCGGCCGCCTGTCGCGCCCGGGCTCCGTGCGCGGCCGCGGCCGCAGCGAGCGCCTCGGCTCCGACTCCAAAGAGGACCTGCCTCCCCCCGCCACGCCCTTCAAAGACAATGTGCATTTCGAATTGGGCACCTTGGTGCGGCAGCAGAGTGTTTCCAAAAACAGCCCGCCCAATCTCCCTAAATGGCCGCGGAGCGAAAATCCACCCGCCGAGGTGAAGAAACCGGAACCGCAGAAGATCATAAAACCGGAATTCAAGCCGATGTCGTCACCGGTGGACGTGACGATCCGTTCGCCGAGCCTCGGCGCCAAGGCGCCCGACCAGTTCCCGTCGCACGGCACCGCCTTCCGCAACGTCGCCTCGCCTTCGCCCGACGCCGCGAGGGCCGTGCACAAGTTCAACGAGGAGCACAACGCTCTCAACAACTTCAAGGCTTGCAAGGCCAAGTACTCGGTGAGCAAGGGCTCGAGCTACTTCACGCGCGGCTCCGAGGAGATCTGGCTCGTCAAGAAAAAGGACATCGAGGAGATCGAGGAGCGCGTGCTCGACTCGTTCCGGCGCGCCGGCGGCAACGTGTGCGCGCGGAGCGAGTCGCTGCGGCCCGCGTCGGACGGCGGGCACGCGCACGCGCACGGGCACGCGCACGCGCACGGCGCGCCCGCCGCATTCGCGCACGCCACCATGGGCCGCAAGCGCCAGCCCTACGCGCGCAGCGAGTCGCTGGACCCGCAGTGGGGCGGCGCGCGCGCGCAGACGCTCAAGCGGCAGACCTCGGTGGCGTGCACGTGCGGCCACGACAAGAAGGCGCGCGCCCGCAGCGCCGGCGCCGCCGCCGACGCCGCGCCGCGCCCGCGCTCGCGCTCGCACGGCGACGACCACGCGCAGCACGTGCTGGACAAATACGAGACGCTAGTGTAGCATCACACCCGCTCGGACGTGGATCGGCCCTAGGCGGCCGGCGTTCGATCCTGATCTGTCTCGCCCGAGCGGTTAATTGAGTGTTGACTGTGATCTGCCGCCCTGTTTCATGCGTGATATTATGATAGTCGGCATTGTTGGGAGCTGTGTGCGTCGCGAGTGACTCGCGACTCGAGTAAAATATGTTGGTGCAATGGATGAATCGTTGTATGATCGCGATTTATAATATATAGTAATTTACATAATCAATGTGGTGTATCGAATTGATATTATAGGCTAGGCGGCGGTTTATCAGCTAATCTTATGATTGTCCTTTTAGAAAATGAAGCAGAATTGAATAATGGTCGGCGATTCGATATTATTTCATTGTAAACCAAATATATATACATAAAGAATGTAAAGATTATAGTATTGACGAAAAATTGTTAGGATTAGTGTTAATAAAAATTACTATCGTTTTCGCTTACCATTACCAACTTGGGGTACACAGAACTGGCAATTCTAAGAGTTATCATGTTATTTCCAATGATATTATAACTATTTTGCAAAGAAGAAACTGCGATTTTTCTTTAAGTAAATAAAAGGTGGTACTATTTACAGTGACATTTGAAAAATGAAAATTTGGGAACCCTTTTGATGGTAATAAATAAAGTAACTATTGGATAGTAGCAGTAGGTAGATATTTTTGAATCACCGTATTTTTTGCCTTTGGCTTTATTCCAAAGCCGACTCTACTCGCCAATACTAGAATTGGCGACTTAATCAGTAAGGAAAGGATCCCGTAGTGTGTATATTACGAGTATGACAAACAGAACCTCGACTTATTTATGAGTCAATTATGTACGATTAGTAATTTAGTGCTACTCTAAACGTTTCGTACTGAGCGCGAAACTATGCCCACCTGAGCACAATTTAATTATAATGGTGCTTTGCTCGTTGACAACTTTGTAACATTTCACTTGGACCCCTAAAATCTGTTCTTATTAGTGGTTGTGAAATTACGTTTTGAGATTTAACTAGATTTTTAGTTTACAAGTAAACAAAGCTTTATCGGAACTAAAAGTTTTATGTTTATTACGAAGTTGCTAGTCGATATGAATATATAAAAACTATGTAAGTAATCATGAGCTATTTATCTTATTATATTCAGTATTTCGCATGATCAACTCTTATGATGCATCTTTTTTATCCGTTATTTTATTTTGATAACTGTTAGTTAGGTAGATAGGTATACATAATGTAAGATTCCATTTTGAAGTAACAATGTACGATTTTTGTATTTTCATATAATATGTGACCTGTATATGTAGTGCCAACTATATCAATTGTATATTTTGATCGACGTTAAATCAGTAACTTCCATTTTTATAGTAAAATTTAAAATTCTCGTACAAACAGCATTAAAAGTGCAGTAGCTGAGACAAGCCCATGAGAGATGTCCTTAAGGTCTCATTGCAGTTTACGTGCGGGACTAACCGTGTTGCGCATTGCACATCGTGTCACACAGCGTAATCGTCGAAGTTAAACGATGCATAGAAAAATAGCATTTAAGCGATTGTTAAAGAAATACAAGGCAGGCAATGTTTTATATCCAACTCTGACCTCCATAATCAAATATAGGGTGTTATTACTTATTAATAAGGAATGGGCAGAGAATCTCAAGGATTTCTTCCTAAAATTCGTAAATTCTCTTTTTTTGTATATTTCCAAAAGCTTCGTATATAGGACCTAAATAAAACAATTTTTATTATCTGATTGTTAAATTATGCATTCCAAGTGTTTTGTTGCTTAGCCTTCTCCCTCTTCATGCGACTTTTTTTGTAATCTTAATATTAAAAAGAGCAACGAAAGTGTACCAAATTCTTTAAATAATATGAAAGTAGTGTAACTAGGTAGAAATTTTCCATATTTTTCTTAAATTTAGGTATTTATGATTTTTCTTATGACTCTTGTATAGATTATTTTCAATACTAAAGACAGCACTTGATTCTTAGTATCAATTAAACCAACTCCCACATATGGTTTAATTAATTTCATCACAGAGTTTTTCAATTCGTAGCAGCTTTGGTTCTTAAGAATTTAATCAGTGTTTTTATAACATTTTGCCATTTCATGGACCTTCATTGTCTTTCTTTTGTCGTTGCAGTATATAGGGTATGAGCAACGCTGTAGAATAGATTAGTGTATTGTATACATGTACGATCAAGGTACGATCACGATTAGAAAATTAAGCCATGTAAATTATAGTAGTAAGAAAATAAATAAAGCATGTTTTATATTCTGTAGATTATGTAAACGCCTCTTTATTTTGCCAAACTGGCAAACGCTGATTATTTATTAGCATTTTTTCTTAAATGTTTATAATTTTAAGCTGAAGCAAGTTGTTGTAATCGCTGAAACAATGTCATTATGTCTAATAAGAAAATATTTTATAAATTGTTTATTTGCTAATATGATTTAAGTTAAATTAATACAAATCGAGTTTTATTCTTTCCCTATGTGCCCATCGAGTCTGCGCTTTGGATTAGAGCAGTGATTCCCAAAGTGGTCCAGGTGGACCCCTAGGGGTCCACGCGAGAGATGAATGTGGTAGAAATGTAGCAGCAGGGGGTCCACCGAAACCAGTAAAATTTTGAAAGGGGTCCACGAGAAAAATAAGTTTGGGAACTACTGGATTAGAGTATAATACGTAGTAAGTAGTGGACATTAACTCCCTTATTCATAAACGCTACGTAAACGTTTGTTAGTTAACAAATTTTGTCTTTAACTGTCATTGTGACGTTTGCCCTCAAATGAAAGGGACAAAACATTTGTTAGCTTAGCTTAAAAATATCGTTATTTTTTATGAATAACTTTAAATTGGCATTCGAAACGACTGGTACAATCAGCAGCAGTAGTCGAACACTCGAAGAGATCTAAAGGAGCCAGGCAGGCTCTTAGGCTAGACCGAACTCTAGTTCCAGTTTCATACTAAAGTAGTATGAAAGAGGGGCCAGAGTTCTGTTTAAAACTACGACCATTACTCTCTTGATAAATTGACCTCATTCACTGTGTAGCTTTATATCTGCCGCTGACTGTACAACTAGTGCTAGCTAGCGTAAGTAGCAGTGAGATAAGTGTTTCGCTCGCGGTTTCTATACCATACCGAACAGATTAATACTGCAGATAGTCTACTCCCGGCGTGCCTAATTGTGGGTCAAAGAGAGTATCATAATCATAACTGATGGAGGTGTTTAGTTTTTAAACCGCCGTTATCCATGTGGGGTATTCTAAAAGGCTGAGATATGTTGACGTATGTATGTACTTGCCAGGCAGGGGCGTAGCGACGTAAAATGGCGCCCAGGGCTCGCATCCAAACTGCGCCCCTTTGTAAATTATTTTAAAAACCAATACCTACACATTTTTTTATTGTTTTACTAATTTTGTAATGTTATTTTATACCTATACATAACATCCGCAGTTTATTCTGGAATAAAATTATCTACAATAAGGATTAAATGATCCTCAAATGACCTCTATTTGGCCATGTATGCGAATTTGGATTGTATTTTTTTAATAGGTTGTTAGTAAATTTCGTTTTTTGCGCCCCCCCTTCTTTGGCGCCCAAGGCACATGCCCTGCCTGCCCTACCCTAGTTACGCCCCTGTTGCCAGGCAAAGTTACTATGTTATCATTAATAATGATGATGGATGCATTTAATGATAATAAATGACGACATTAAATTCGTGATCTTACACATTCCAAATTAGATGGGGGCCTGTTAAACCAAAATGTATACTTTGTTGACGAAAGACTCGGCAAGTCGACATCTCGACCGTAATGTGCGAGTTGACCCCGCTTATTACGAATCGGTATACGGTATACTAAACCTAATTGAATACTACAATTACTTTCCCACATAATCTTCACTCCAAGTGACCTTATTAAATTATACTTGCAACTTTTACTCCAAAAACGCCATGAATTTGGCGCTAAAAGGGCTCGGTTTTCCTTTGCTTCGCGCCAATCGGGCTTTTAATCATTCGCACCAAGTTGTGTTTATGGTAGGTAAAACATGAAATGTTGCAAAGTATGAAAATTTAGCAAATCACAGTAAAAAGAAAATCTTGGATCAGTTCTTTTCTGTCCCCGAAGCAGTGGCAAAAACCCTTGTAGACCACTTTATTTCCTAGCTCTGATATTAGAAATTTACCATAAATATGTGCATTTTATTCAGTATTAAAAATGAAAAAAAAATAACTTTTTTCGAAGACTTTAAAATTAATGTTGCCATACAAAAACGAGCGAAAGTGAAGCAAGCATAGACAAACCCTGACACTTTTGTTGCATTCCCTTCATCCTGAAAGAAGTTTGTATTTTCTGTTACTTGCTGCAAATGCCGATTATTTTCAATGAAGTGGTTATTGTTGAGATTTGTAAGATTACGTGTGGAAAAAGGTTGGTACAAGTGATACTTTTGCTGTAAAAGTTAAGAACGGCATAATTAGTTCGCGTCTAATAAAGATTTCATTGAAAATCTGGTATAGCAACTCGTCGCTCCACAGAAGTCGTTACGAAATTTAGCAAAATGACTTCAGCACTTTATTTGGAGCATTATCTCGATAGTCTTCAGCATTTGCCGATAGAATTACAACGCAACTTTAAACTGATGCGAGATCTCGACGATCGGGCGCACGGGTTAATGAGGACAATTGATCTTATGGCTGACGAGCTATTGCCCAACATTCCGAAAATGGATGATGAAGTTAAAAAAGACAAGGTTAACACCATTCAGGGTTTGTTCAACAAGGCTAAAGAATACGGGGATGACAAGGTGCAACTCGCAATACAGACTTACGAATTAGTGGACAAACACATACGGCGCCTTGATTCCGACCTTGCGCGCTTCGAGTCGGAGATTCAAGAGAAAGTTATGAGCGCTCGCGCAGCGCAGCAAGCCGCCGCCGACCAGGAGCCCAACACCACCACTGTCAAGAAAGGTAGGAAGAAACACAAGGGCAGCGAGAAAGCAGCAGCTACGACGGGGAAGAAGAAGCGCGTCGGTGCTTCCAGCGAGGATGACGCCGCGGCCACTGGCAGATCGGCAGCCAAAAAGAAGGCACAACGGAAGGGTGCCACCACAACCGCTAATGCCGTTAAAGAGCAAGAAGAAAATGCCGATTTGGACTCTGTTGCTGGCATGGCACATCCCAGTGACGTACTCGATATGCCCGTGGACCCTAATGAACCCACATACTGCCTCTGCCACCAGGTATCATACGGAGAGATGATAGGATGTGACAACCCTGATTGCCCCATTGAATGGTTCCACTTTGCTTGTGTGGATCTTAAAATCAAACCCAAAGGCAAGTGGTACTGCCCCAAGTGTACTCAGGACAGGAAGAAAAAATGATCTACGGTTAAACCCCCCCTCAAACCCACAGATAAGACTGTCCCCGTAAAGAAAGAAGCAAAGTGAAAAAAAACTTCTTGTGTCGTATAACCAAAATATTATTTTCAGTGTGAAGTGAATGTGTGATGGCTTTAGATTATAAATGAACTAAAATTTTATAAAATTAATATAAAACTAGTTGCAGCATGGTAGCTGCCCTTAGGAGTGTTAATCAATTGCCTTTTTTGGCTAAATGCCTAAGTATCTGTAGATTTTATATCACTCAATTTAGTAGTCTACTTGGCTCGGGCTAGTATTCATTTCTTAAAATAATAATGTAAGCTTTGGTCTGTAAAGTCTTGTGAAATAATTAAGGAATTATGATACTATTTATTTTGGTGTACTTTTTTTACTAGAAATTCTGATATCAAATTAATTTTCATAAGCTAGACAGAAATATAATGTAACCTGTATAATATATTGTGACATTACAATTGTAAAAATAAAGGTTTAATAATAAGATGTAAAAAGTTACACTGCCATGTCTCTGCCATCATAAGATGAACAGATAAAATAATATCTGTCTAAAATTGCAGACTTTAATTTGATGTAAAGCGTAGTCTTTACTAGCATAGGCAGAGTAGGGCATAATAAAAATAAATCTTAGTTGAAATATAGAGATGGTATGCGAATCTCAAATGAGGTGAAGGCAGGGTAGTGAAATTCAGCAATACTTATACTTTATTAATTACTTTGTAGCTAATGCTTCGTTTAGTGTGACTCACATATCAGGAGTACTGTGTTTTGTTGGTCCAAGTGCTTGTCTCGCTCTCTTGGTTACTTGTCATCCATCTTGCCTTAACCATCTTGTGACTGTTTTTTTAGATTAGTATGGTGTGATGTGACTGGGGTTGGAGATTTTAGTAAAGTGAAGTCTTGTGACAGAGTGAGTGGCATTTAAGGGGCCTCTATGCATCAACTGTTCAACACTAATAACAGATTCAGGCGTTACTTTGGTACATGTATATCAACAAATGTAACAAATTATTTTGCTTCACTGTTAAACCCATTTTGCGGAGTGGCCAGGTAATTTGTTCCTATTTGTTGTTCAGTACTAGTCTTTACATTGAATTAAACAGCACCTCTGATAAAGAAGGCTCACAGCTTGATTTTACTTGAGTCTAGGAAGCTATTAATTGCCGAGTCACACTGGTTACATGTGCAGCTTGTTTCATAGACTTATGTTACCCATGCATAATGCAGCTCTACGAAGCTACGTGGAGCCGTGTTGCATACACATCTCGATACGCATCTGATGCCTTTAATGAATCAAGTAACTTGGAGTTCTTATCCTACATAATTGAGGTGTGACATACGCATAATCTATACAATAGCAACAATGATGGATTTCCTAATTACACTATTTCATCGTGTGATGGCAGCACAGTATGTTATATGAATGTTTACAAAATACAACAGTATCGCCTTTTTCATGTGATTTAGCTTGATAGTAGTTTCTTTTCTACCAAATAAAAAAAGTATTTGTCTTTAATAATATATTGTACTTGTCTGTACATATGGCAAATGTTACTATTTGTTTATAGTAAGTAAAATTATACCAATAAACTTGTTTCACCATAGGACTCTTCTTGTGCATTTACAAAAAATAAACTTCAACTTGCACAAACACCTAAAATACAGAACATCTTTGTAGTAAGAGATACTCAGAGAATAGTAGAGTATGATTATTGATTAATTGAATTTAAATTCTCGTCTTATTCCACTATTTTTCTAATTGAAAATGTGTTTATAATACTGCTGTAGCAGCAGGTATATCTGCATAGTTAAAAGAGGACTAAAAATTCTATACATTACTCTATTCTCAAGAGAGTAAGAGCTTGTGTAGAGCTTTGTGACATCTTTAGGTGCTCAGCTACTTCAGCTGCTGATTTTAAGCAAATTTTAAACACTACAAAATATTCTGTTGTAGTATAATTAATAGATCAGGCATTACTTTGCAGAGGTCCATAGCAACAAACTGGAACAAATTACCTTGCTACTCCGCAACAGCTGTTTTGCATGTGCACATCACTGGTTTCGTGGAGTAGCAAGGTAATTTGTTCCAATTTGCTTCTATGGTATTATGACTTAATTTTATGTTTTTCGAATTCTGGGTAGCACTACTGTATTAATCCTTAATTCTAGTGTTTTGTTTTTGTATTTATGTATTTATATTTACATTCTCGGTTTGTGTAGGTGGGACTATATTTCTCATAACAAGAGCAACATTTTTTCACGCTCATAGAGTATAAACAGAAAAACATGCTATCACTGCTTTGACTGCTGTGAGATTTGAAACAAACCCACTAGGTAGCTGCCTAACAAATTGAAACAAATGAGTTTGGTTTAAGAACTTGTTTTTGCTCATTTGTTTGTACTGACTCATTATTATTGCAAAGAAACAGTTTGTTATAACCACTGTATTTTACCTTTGGGCTTTTGGGCCCTGCTTTGGGACGATGTACCAATGGTTCTGTCTATGGACAGAATGAATTAAAGAGGTAACAGTTAGTGGTTGTAAAATCCTGTTTTCACGGCTGAAATAGGTATTTGGTTGTATTCATACCCAGAAGCGGTAATTTATAAGTTTTAAATCAAAGCGTGAGCCGCAGTTGCATCTTATAATTACATATATGTGACTACATAGTTATACAATTAAAGAATTGTGTGTAATGCAAGAAATTAGGGTCCAAATTCCAATATCTAGTAACGATTGAAAGTGAGGGGTGTTATTGTACACACAGACGTGACTAAGCTGCGCCGATAAGGTTAACTTTAGAGTCTTGGCCCATTTGATAGTACCTGGACCAATTTTTTAGCTTGCCTATAGGTGCAAAGCCGGGTAAAGTGCAAAACACCTATCACTTTCTAAATCCTGCAACACACAGCAATTATTGTTACGATCTATCTGTGCACATCAGCTATAGTCGCACACCAGCGTTTGTCGCGGACATAAGCATTCGTTCTTGTCACACACGCTAACTTGTTAGAAAGGGATATGCTTTATGTCGGCGATGAGAGCAAGCTGTTAGCGCCTCATGAGCACGAAATTTGTCTGTGTGGAGGCTAAATTGTTCAGATATTCTATTGAAACACGATCTGCACAGTGACCCTGACTTATTAATGCAAGGGTAATTTATCCCACAGTGCGGCTTTATTTAACTAGTGTCATAAGAAAGGAATGCACTGCGGGGTAATTTCAACTTGTGTCGGCCATGTTAGAAATCTACTATCCTAACAATATATTTAGTTTTAGCAACTTATTGGCTTTGATATTTATGACTTATGACTATAGTAAGAGATGCCGACTTTTACCCGATTGCCGCCAGAAGAGAGGGTTTTTCGGGTGTTTGTATAGTTTTAAATTTATGTCGAAGTCGATGATTCAGGTGACGGACAAACATTAAATACTTAACTGACGCGCACAATTTTTCTATAATACGTCCTGAGTTAAGTGATCGCGATCCTACAACGTTAAAAGTTTGTAAACTAATAAGTTGGTTGCCAAAGGTAAAAATGCCAATAGAAAGGATAGTCTAAGGGCTGTACTAAAGATAATTATGTTGTGTTTGGAAATGAATGAAAAGTTAATTCATGCTAGGCTAGTTGGTGTTATAAATTTTAAAATCTTAGCCGTAGCATTTATTAGAAAGTACCTAATTGTATATTTTTATCATGTAATCGCGAATTTGAAATATATTGTGAAGATTTGCCATCTTACGGAGTTTTAACGAACTAAAGTTTATATGTATTTAAACAAGTATTTGTGTATAATTGGTTGTAAGTAATTGTTATTATGAAATATTAGCGTAAATGCCATCTTGCGGAATTTAAGCAAGCTAAAATAATATTGATATTAGAAGCAGAAAATGTTCCTTTACACAATTTTCTGTGGTGATAGCATAGGTGGCACTTAAGTTTGTCTCTTCAAAACCTGTTTGGTGACGCCACTCTCAATGGAGACCTGTCAAAATCGTTTTATCACTGGAAGCGTTAGGCTGTACTTCTGGGAATTCCGTCATTAATGGGGTTAAATGGGGTAGATGAAATCTATGTGGCCGAAGTTACGAAAGAAGTTCCTATATAAAAATCAAACTGATAGTTTACTCCAGTTATACTCGGAATTTGACAGCAGTCTTCATTATCTGTGGCCATTTTACAACTACTCATATTAACCTCCCTTGGGGTGGTATGTAAATGAACAGTTTGATACTGGGTAGAGTACCAAACTAAAACTTGAGTACGATCGATAATTACCGGTGTTTGTGCGAAAGAGAAGCTTAAGCCCACAATAAGCGCTGGTGGGCAGGATTCTCTAAACCAGAGGCGTCTCTAGCCCATGTAGCGCCCGTGTGCAAACATTACCCTAGCGCCCCCTAGTAAGCGCGCGGTCAAAATGGAATGGGTATAGAGTACAAGTAACAGCACTCCCTAGGTCCGCTGCGCCCGTGTGCAACGCACACCCTGCAATCATAGGTAAAGACGCCTCTGCTCTGAACAACATTACCAGAATAGAACTGCGCATACTCTGTAGCCTTATAATGAAATGAATAATACAGCAATAAATATCACTAAAATGACTTTATTTAAGTTTATGACTGAGTAATAATGTTTTAAGGATATTTTGATATAATGGAGTCAATATGTTAAGCGAGTTTATTGATGTGGAATACCATGTATTGTTAAATATTTTACCATATTTTATAATATATAGTAATAAGTAAGACATCACAGTCCTCATTGAATACTAGATTTTTTAGAGAAATTTCATATGGGCAAAAAAAAACAGCTGCAGGTTGTGGTGTGACTTGTGGAAAAGTGAGGCAGGAGATGAAATACAATTGACCTGCTATCCTAACAAGGCCGGTGAAGTTTAATTTATACCTCGGTGCGGCGCTGTTTAACTAGTGTAACAAGAAAGGGCTGCGCAGAGGTACATTAATCTTGGGCGGTCATGTCAGAGCTACATGTCGGATTGGGACCTGTGATGTTTTTCAGATAGTTGACTAGCCCTAAACGTAATCATAGTTAATTTAAAATGTGTGGTTTTGTTGAAAAATAATTCAAGAGACGAAATTATTTACTTTTATTTCAAAGTTTACAAGTAATCGTAACAAAGTTAAGTATTTATTTATAAGCCTTAGCTAGAGCATGAAATATAAACGATAACAAGTAAATAATTGTTTTGTTATTGCCATCAGTATGTTCATATCATAAATCACAGTATAAATAAACCGTCGTCTCATTTTAGTATTATTGCATGCACCGAAGCAGAAGGCCCGAAGGGGGAGAGTTGCCGAAGGAAGAGAAACAATAATGTTCAATCTGTACAGTTACAGTCGAACTATGTGATTTGTGACCCATTATGGAACGTTTTTACTATTAATGTTATGAATTCCTCGAGAAATACAGCGATGACTCTGCGAAAAGGTTATCTACTCTATGGTTCTACAGTTCAAATTTATTTATAGAAAAGGTAAAAAAATTAGCTTGCGGGTCACCTGATGGGAAGTGATTACCGTCCTAGTACAGTCAAGGAACTTAATTCCCTACCCATTTCGTTGAAATGTCGTCTGACATTCGCAATGCATTAAGGCCGATATGTCAAACTAACGTCTTGCTCTATAGCTCTTATGGTGACAGTTTGCTATATACCAGGGGTGGCCAACAGGTCGATCGCGATCGACCGGTCGATCGCGACTGTTGGACCAGTCGATCGTGGCAAGGCAAAAAATATAAATACGTAAACCAGACTGTCTCTGAATTTTCACACTTATGGTTTTTCTCTTAATAAAATAAAAAATGCTACATGATTGTGTACTGAACTATGCTGTTTCATTTAAGATTCTAGAAGTAGGTATGTAATTGGTAGATCGCGCAGAGTCTCGTTATTGAACAAGAGATCTTGGGTCCAATCAAGTTGGCCACCCCTGCTATATACTATTGAACCTTAGGTGGGTTGGAAATTTAATTCCTTGACTGTACCAGCGACTTTAAGTAGCAAGGCTTGGCAAACTACTACTTTTATGCTGCTCTAGTAGCACGCTAGCATTTATCGCACACTGTGGCAAACGAGTATAACGCAAGAGAATTGTAATAGAGCCAATCTTTTATTCAGAAGAGATGTTTTACAAATCAGTGAAATTAATTGACAGACATGTTTTACCGTTACTAGAGCAACCTAAGAACAACACGTGACACACACATAAAAGCCTCCGTCCTTCTCGCACACGTTTACCTACTGGTTAAAAAGTGATATAACTTTACGTCATCGATAAAAGCTAGCGTGCTAGGGCTCCTGGTATTCTGAGAGAGAGTGGTACCACCCCGGTTGACCCGTTTCATTCATACTACTGCAAGCATAAACTGCCCAAAGTATGGCTCTACTAAGTACCATGTGTTTTAGTCAGTAAAAACTGGGGTCGTCCAGTTTAAAAAAACAAATGAAATGATCACGATAGTGGAGGGAGAATATATTTCATGTATTTTTTGAAACTGAAAAAGAAAATCACTTCGTAAAATAATTCTATACTTCCTTTTTTGTGTTTGCGCGCTAAATAAAAAGTTTAGCATAGCGCCATCTGTTGGCTCAGTTGGGAGTTGCCATGGCGCGTAGAGCAGTTTCATAACGTTCTTTCATAGCCCGCGAGAGTTCGCTCACGCCGTCGTACCCGCTTTTCAGATACCCAATACAAGTAGAATTGATAATTTCTCTGTCACGCACTTTTTTTAGAAAGCTTTTCTTTCTATGACATACTTTGCAATTAAATTGATGGTACTGAAAAAAGTCGCGGCCTCGTTTTGCTGGTACCACCAAAAAGTAAGTAAAGATCACCAGCTGAAGGGGGGAGGGGGATGCAATCATAAAGTAGCCGAATAAAACTTGCGTAATTTATGGACGGCTTCTATTTAATAAATTAATACAGTTTAAATATAAGTGATTTACCTGCATTATCAACTTATTGAAAAGTCTGTTTCCTTTGATATAATTACTTACCTATTTAAATTTAAAAATAGGAAAATTTTCGACACAACAACTTAATATGTAAATACATACAATCGTTTACCGGTAGAGAATGCCTTATATATTAAGGCCGTCATTAATACGTTCGCATACAGATTAATAGGTATTTAATATATCAACAATATTTAAACATTATCATGCATGTAGCCTTTGTGATTTTACGTTATTGCCTTTTTGTGCCCAAATTTACCTATATTCTGCGTTGTAGTCACCTGTGGAAACATCCAGCCCGGCTATCTATTTTGGACAAAATTATCAAAAGTACTACCATCTCCATTTTGAACATAAATTTATCTGACAGGTCATGGTCACAGGCTGCCTTGCCTATTCGCCACGGAGGTTTAGGCATACGACAGCTGAACGACATTGCCCTCCCTGCTTTTTTGTCCTCGGTCCATGCCACCCAAGAGTTAATGGCTAAAATACTTAAAATTCCACTCGATACTCTTGATGTGCCATATTTGACCGAGGCCAAGACAGCCTGGAGCCAAGCTTGCCCGAGTGCCGCCTTCCCCAGCGTTCCTAGTTCGCAGAGGCAGTGGGACGAGCCGCTCTGTAGTCTGGTACGGGATAACCTGTATAATACGTCAACCAGTACCGCAGAGCGCGCCCGTCTACTTGCCGCTGCGAGATGGGAAGCTGGCGCTTGGCTTCACGCGCTCCCGTGTGTAAACACGGGTACCTTTCTCGACAACACCACGTTTCGTTTGGCGACCTCTTTACGTTTGGGAGCGACCTGTGTTGTTCCTCATCGCTGCCATTGTGGCACGCAAGTTGACCACCTTGGCCACCATGGGTTATCGTGCAGGCGGAGCTCGGGACGCTTTTCGCGCCACGCCGGCCTAAATGACATCATTCGTCGGGCCCTTGTCAGTGCTGGTGTACCGGCCGTCCTCGAGCCGACGGGCCTGGCGCGCGACGACGGTAAGAGGCCCGATGGCATGACGCTCATCCCGTGGAAGATGGGACGGCCGTTAGTGTGGGATGCGACGTGTGTCGACACACTTGCTCCATCCCATCTACCATCTACGGCAGGTAGGGCCGGCGCTGCCGCCGATGCCGCTGAGAACCTCAAACGGCGCAAATATGTAGCCATTGGTAATGTCTATATGTTTGAGCCGTTTGGGGTCGAAACGCTGGGGCCTTGGGGGTCTGGCGCTTTTATTATTTACAAGGCTGTAGCGGCGAAATTAATAGAAGCGTCGGGTGACCGGAGGGCTGGAACATTCCTTGCCCAAAGAATCAGCATTGCCATACAACGTGGCAATGCTGCCAGTCTTCTTGGCACCCTACCACTAGGCAGCGATTTGGAACAACTGTTTTATTTGTAAGTTTTAGTTTTATTTTAGTTTTCAGTTGTTTAGTTAGTGTGTACATACTGTGTTTTTATTCAATAAATTTTTAACCCTAAAAAAAAAAAAAAAAAAAATATATATAAGTATATACATGTGACAGTTTTTCACCCTATTTAATTTGTGTTTAAGAAAACTGAAAAAGTATAGGAAGAAGTACAGTCAACAACACAGATTTCTGGGCCACTATAGAATCTTGTCGCAATAAGTAATTGCCGTATTATTATGAAAAGTCATACGACGTCTAATATGGAAACTTCCTACAGTGGACTAGAATTCAGTTTGTCATCACAGGTTCGGATTTGTAAGTCAAAAGTGCACGACGAAGTGGGGAATGGAAGGGGAAAGGGGGGCTGCCAATCCAGATTTGAGCGCAGGAGATTCGAAATTGCATCAGACACGAGTATGACAGATAATTGTCAGGACTTGCATCAGGCAGCACGTGGTAAAGTACACAGCAGTTTGGGAACAAATTGCTCGCAAAGTTTAATGAGACATAGTTTCTTTGAACTTTACACGTTAGTATACTATTAAATCTAGTAGCTAATTCCTACACATACTCGTACACGTATTTTTAATTATGTAGAGTCAAGGAATTTAATTCCCTAACCATTTCGTTGAAATGTCGTCTGACATTCGCAATGCATTAAGGTCGATATGTCAAACTAACGTCTTGCTCTATAGCTCTTATGGTGACAGTTTGCCATATGCTATTGAACCTTAGGTGGGTTGGAAATTTAATTCCTTGACTGTACCTTTACTTCTTTACATACCTAGTGATATAGTAGGTATAAAACTAAGTCGCAATCGGTTCCTGTTTGTCCTCATACCTTCGGCCGCTACTCCTAAACAACGCAATACATATTTATAACGTTATCGGGTCTTTAACGCGATAAAAGTATACCCATTGTTAATTTACCTCGACGTTAACATGGCCGAAACGTCGGGGTAAATTAACAATATAGTTTTATCGCGTTAAAGTCCCGATAACGTAATAAATATGTGTGAAAATCGAAAAAGTTTAGAACAATTGAACGCAATACATTTTCATACAATTTTAACTGTCATTTGAAAATACTTTGCACAAGGTTTCTAAGTATTGTACATTCTACTTAAGATTTCGTTATAAATTGCTCTCGGGCGAAGCCGGGGCGATTCGATAGTACACGTAATGAATAAAGCGCAAAGTTTTCTGATAAAAGTCGACGTAAATAAACGAGTAGACATCCCGACACGACGTGAGTGTCAAGGCATTGAACTCGTAATTATCCGCTTCCTAATTTGATAAAAATACTAGAATAAGTAAGAAGTAAATGAAGGAGCTTTCCGCTGCAAAAACAATGGGGTACATTATATTAATTTCGTAATAAACACTCATTTTAAGTAAAACCTACATGGGTCATTCTTTAGATGGAGTGTTCTTCGTCTAACTTCCGCCACGAGTTTAAAATTTTAAATGTAGAGCCTACATTATGGCAATCAAATTCGAATGAGTACATTTTAAGGTACATAATTCGTATTTAACATGAATTATTACCAAAGTTCACACATGTAGCTACACCGAACAATAAGTTTACAGTGAATGAGAAGGCATAGCTCACCTAGTCATTTTATGACCATTTTCAAGTCGTGTTTCAGCAGTTCCTAATATGTAGATTTCTATAGTAACATTATTAAAAAATACTTGGAGATCATCCTCTAAATTCCAATTTAGCATATTGGTTCAGTCCGGCTGGATAACTTTGGTCACTTGGGTAATATTAAACGTCCTAAAACAGCATTCGCAATACGTTTTTTCACGACCTTTCCGCTAGTAATAATTATTTGAACGTTTAAAATTATTTATAAGAACGTTTAATGTTAAGAAAAAGATAATTGATTGTAAGAAAGTGGGTTTTACAAATAGTGGTAACAGTTATTGTAGGCTATCATAATTAGGTAATTTTGGTGCGCTATTTTTTCATTTAGCTTAAATCTGACAGTGTAGAAGTATAGCCTAGAATTTTAACCGTATCCGTAAATAACTCAGTTTTCCGATATCCCGACTACGGCTCAACCGGCATGCCTGCACACCGTAGATGAGTGAGTAGAGTAAATATTCATTTTATTGGCATTAAAAGTATGAGATTATGACCCCTAGTTAATGGACGGCCGAACATAGGAGTAAATTGGATCAACTTACCTCGCTTCTCTGCGAAATCAACCGCTTTGTTCTAATTTGTTGATCATTATGGACCTTCGCAAAGTAACGCCTGGATCTATAAACTATTTGATGACAACAATAGGAGTGTTTACCCTACTAGTGCGGAAAAAACTGTAAAATTACGCACAAGCACAAGTTAATATGATAATGCTGGCCGGTTACAAAGTCACAACCCGCTCCAAGCTCACACCGCGTAGAGTTGGCCACGCACACACACCCTCCCGAATCGAGCGCGGGAAAATTCTTTTTAAAAATAAAACTTTAATAGTCGGGATCTTTTATATCTGTGTTAATAGTTTAGTAAAAGTAAAGCGGAAGGGAGAGAAGAACATGACGACTTTTCTGCGGAGAATGTGGAAAAATCACTCCAAACACAAAAGTAAGTACGAAAAATGTTCATAATTAGTCAGTTAGTTAAAACTTTGTTTTGAATTATGTGAAAATAGTATAAAATCTTTTTTCTGTTCAAAAATGTGTACCTTTAACTTCAAAGATTTAAAATTGCAATATCCATACCATTATTAGAAAGAGGTAAAGTTTGTAAGTTTATACTTTTGTATGTATGGGGTTAACTTCGAAACTAATAATCTTATTTTAAAAATATTTTTACTAATTTAGAATGGGTTGTCAGGATGGACATAGATAATATTTTGCACGCACGCAAAGCCACGGGCACAGCTAGGCATATAATTTAATAAATAAATGTAATCGGTGCTAAGAAAAAAATAAGAGAACACGGTGACTTTTCTCCATTTTTATGAAGCACGGATAAGCACTATTTAATTGTAAATTATCTGTAATATATAGGTAATAAATAATAATGCAACATACCTATGTATAAAACGGTACCTAGGGTAATCTGATAATAGAGTGTCCTCTGAACTCTGACTTTTAACGGAATTATTGAGCGAAATTTAATTTATTGCCATAAGCTTTTCGGCGAAGAAATTAAGGCTAGGAAAGCTGCACACTCTGCAAATGAAATTATTCGTGCCTTACATTTGAAGTTTGCGGTGCGCGCGTGAGAACTAAATACAACACAACCTAACCTTAGCCCTCTTATTGTGACAAAGAGGCACAATTCCAGGACCCCAATTCTGGGGTTCATCGAGATTTATCTCACGTTCGAGATATGTCTAAAAGTGACTTATTTAGAAGGGAACTGACAGTTCTCTTTGTCATATTTCGAGTACCTATGGCTTCATCTCTATATTGATGCGAGAATTGCCCCACTGCAGTGACATGTTAAGAGGCTTGATGATGATGGTACCTATCATATAATTATTCATATTAATTGTTAATAAATTATATCTGTCAGTAAACATTAACGTTTGTAGATCGCTTCACGTCGCGTTCTAGTTGCGTCAGTCTAAAGGTGGATTCACATTCAATCAGTAACGAGCAATAAAAACGCAAAAACGCAGGAATCACTCTCTGAGTGGTCAAATGTTGCGCTTTTGCGTTTTTATCGCTCGTAATTTCTGATTGTGAACCCGCCTCTATTCTTTCGCGCCGAAAAATTTATGACAAATTAATTATATTCTTTACCTTATAATAATGATACTTACACTTTCTTAATCGCCTTACTTACACCTAACCCTAGTGTGCCTATAAAATGTTTCATCATTTGTATGTATGTAGGTATATTAATTAAACTGCAGCTAAAAGAAAATTTACTTATCTAGATAGGTAGGTACTCAACTTAGCACGTCATAAATGAACCCATTAAAGCAATAATTAATTTCAAGAGTGAATGACTGAGTGAGAGGTTTTCAATCTTCATTAAATTTTAATAGTTACATACAGTATTCAGGTGGTATTCAGCACGTTTGTCCTTCACCTAATATAGCAGTCTCGTTTCCCGCCATAAGTTGAACTTTTTTTAACGTCTTCATTAAACGTTACTCGTTTAGGACCACGGTGGGCTCGCGTACAGCCAAGTCGCCATCTCCGGGTGCAGTTTCTCTCTAATTACTTAGGAATTAGGAGCTCTCGCTGCGATGCCGGCCTTAGAAGGTGGCAAGAAAAACTTACCCAGGCGGTTTCTTCGGTTACTGAACGAAACTTGACTTAGTGTGCAGCATCCATTGCTCGCTTACAAAGACTCTTTATTCTCTACATCTGCGGGGCGAAACTCGGTTTATGTGAGATTCATCTCGCACGAATACAACAGTCAAATCTCGGAAATCTGAAAGTTTTTGACGTATCTCACACGTGAGATGCATCTCCCATGTACTAAGAATTGGGGTCATGCTATCAAACCAACATTATATCCTTAGAAAAGAGTAGCTGTGCTAGATATACGTTGATGTCATGGAACTATAGACAATGATGTCGTTAAAAATTGCAGCAGAATTTGCTTGTAATTCTGTCGCTTTGATGCTTTTCTTAATTGCATTAAAAGTAAATTAAAGCGAAGGTAATGTCGTTTATTTAGAAAGTGTAATTATAATAAGTAAGTAAACGATGTTCTTGATTAGACTTTACTATCTTGATAAACTCATATATACGAGTGTATTGAAATAAAACAATTTACCTACTTAAACATTTACATGGCGCATATTGCATGCAACGAATCTAATTCCTAACATGTTGAGCCCTTTGCAGGTATCATGTTAACGGACAGACTGAGATGATATAACAACGTATTATAATAAGGTGAATAAAAAAACAAATGATTTAACTCGTACATTAATTGCCCCTGTAAAAGACGGTACTTTTTTTTTTACAACGTAGGAAGGCAAACAAGCAAGTGGGTCACCTGATGGTAAGTGATCACCACCGCCTATAGACACCTGCAACAACAAAGAGAGTGCAGATGCGTTGCCAACCCAGAGGGCTACGATGGAATACCTCTTGTGCCAGTAATTACACCGATTGTCTTGCTCTCCACGCCGGAACACAACAGTGCAAGCACTGCTGCTTAGCGGCAGGATTAGCGACCAAGATGGTGGTAGCGATCCGGACGGACCTTGCACAAGGTCCTACCACCCGCAAACCGTTTACCGTTGCCATAAGAATAATTACTGCTAAGAACACGACATTAGCACAAAAACTTGTATTCGTATTGTTAAATAATTTACAGGAATTATAAATAAAAAAAGTTTCATCATCACGGACTTGTTTAATATAAACAGGTTTTGTAAATTCACACCCTAAAAGATTAAAAAGGGGAATGAAAGTTTGTATTTGTATTCTCTATTGTACCTAGGTACCACAAAAACATACCTAAACGACAAAAAGAGTTACATTGACTACTACATGTATCCCTAACTTTGAAGTTAGAAACGCAAAAACTGGTATTTAGGCTCGTATGATTATTTATAATAAACAAACACTTGTTTCTCCAATTTGAATAGTAATTTTTTATAAATAAGTTATATATAAGTAACAATAATAGGTAATGTTATTGTGAGCTACAATACGATGTCTCTTTTAACGTTGTTATGCCGTAAGCTGTAAAACTTGCTGAGAAACGTGGAACTGGGTGCTTCGAGTCCGACTGAAGCGAACACGAAAATATCATCTTAAACTATTAATCATTCACTATCCACTTATAAGGTAGGTACCTAATGGCTTTGTAGACTGACCTTCCGTGAAAAGAAAATTCAATGAAAAGTTTGACGATGTACGAATTCTTGCTTACCAATCCAACTACGCAGTAATCAAATGAGATTCTCAGGGTAATTGCGTCACAATTGACATCAAAAACAACCAAAACATAATAGTTATGATTTTAAATCTATAATTTTATTGTTTGTATTGTTGAAATGCGTTACGCAAGTAAATGTTCGAATCTAAGCTATTACATAAGACCAGCCCCTGTACCACAAAAAATATAAGTGCTACATATGATACAATACAATTTGACGTAATTGTAAAGTTTCGTACAAAAATGTGACAAACTCAGTGCAAATATGTTAAACTGTGACACATGTAAGTTTTGTAGTACCTACAAGGGGCAGGTATCCGTGAAACTGAAATGAATGCTCGCGATAGAGACCCAGCGTAAGGGCGGAATCCTACGATGGAGCAAGCTTCAAAATGGCATTTAATACATACTGACCAACACCAGCTACGGTTGTCAATGAAACGTGCGGCTGGCGTCGCTTGCGCCCTTGCGTGTGAGTTGTTAAGCTTTAAACATGTTATGAAGGACACCAAGGAAGTTTACCTACACGGTTTGTTATGATTTGCTAAATATCCCCAACGAGCGCTATAAGACTATTGCGTAGTTATTATTGTATTGTTTATATAGTGAAGATAAAACCCATGATTAAAAATGGAACTGACAACTTCAGATACAAACTGGTTTCTTCTGCATAGACGATGGCGTCGCTTTCATGAGTTTTTACGCGTACGGTAGGTTACTCGAACCTACATCCGTTATCCATCGTTTCTACGTAGGTGATACATTATTGATTAGACCGCAATAAAGGAGAAATTATTAGCGGAGTATGCGATCTTATAGGTCGGAATTCCTGCTAAACGGTTGCGTTTATCGAACAGAAACCCTAATCGAATTTAACTCTAGAATATACTAATGTTTCTCCACGTCTTTCCATGAATATATTCAGTCATCATCGCGTAATTGACCAAAGAAATGAAGATTGAAACCCTAACGGTGATGACAGCGGCTGGAATAACCCGTTTGCGAACGGGAATAAGAACTTAAAAAGGAAATTAATAATAACTGGTAGAGACCCCAAATGACGAAAAAAAGATTGCGCCGATCATTTTGGTTTTTTTGTGATAGCCAGTGACGTGAAGAGATAATTTTTCTTCAATGGACTGCAGCTCTGTCTGACTAGTGTCATTAAGACAGGGTCGCGCTGAGGAGTTAATTCAAGTTGGATTATCAGTTTTGAGCAACTTGTCAGTTTGAGGCATCTGATAGTCAAAACGTGCTTCATCAAAACCAAAAATTTTGTTTTTTTACCTATGTCTAATCTTAATTCAATTTGTATACTTTGGATTTACGTTAAAACCTTCTATGCCAGTTGGCTTTATCGCGCTCTACACTGACTCTGACTAAAAATGTATGTCTTTAATCAGTAATCACCCAGTGTTCCGCCTCGTCCTGTATCTTTTCAAAGGGATATCCGTAGAAAATTTACGAGTAATCAATAAACATTCGCTATCACGGGCATAATATTATGAATTCATCATATTAATTGTTATTTAACGTCATTACGAAGGTCTTGGGTCCAATATTCGCACAGCGTATCAGTGGCGGGCTATTTCAGGCTATCTGCATTATCTAGGCCAGACTCTATATAGCGCAACGGGGCAGGGGTCAGTATTAGGCGCAATTACTTCAAAAGATCAGACATGGAGATCATTGTTAGTAAAAATAAGATCAGAGATAAATAGCTGTTTCACGCGTGTTGAATTCGAACTGCGTATTTCTTACGCAATTAGTCATTTATGTGTACGAACGATATGGACCAAGGAAAAACAAAGGATATTAATTAAACGCGGAGTAGAGTTGACCTAGATGCTAAATAATATGGCGTTTAAAGAAACTGAATTTTGTAAGCAAGCATCCTATCCTAACTAATGTTGCTTGTTGTTCTAAGCGTTGAGTTCGTTGATTTCGTTGATTTTATGTGCACAACAGAATTTATTCCTGTTTATTATTTAACAAGTAAAATATTAATAAATTAGCCTAGTGGGTAATAAATCAGTTATATTCCATTTTAATGATAGGTATTCAAAACGGCTCTTCATATCTACTCAAACTTCTAACCCTAAATTGTAATACATTTTTATAAAATAAAAATAGACTTCAGGCACTTAGTAATGCTTCATAATGATGTTGCTTAATATAATACACTATAGTGCCAATACCTACTTCAGTTTACATGGAAAATCGACAAATCGCTACAGGTTTGTTTATAAAATTTGAGAAGTTCCGTTGATTCCTCATCGATCATCAAATCACGATTATGAAGAAAATTGGACCAAGCAGTCGATCGATTAAAAAAAGGTTCAAGCCATCTTCGAATATAATCGATGGACACACAAAAAAATACTGTGAATCAATTTTCAGCGTCAGTATTTCCAAATAAATGCGATTTATAGGAACAAGCCGATTTTTAAAAATGCCGGCTACGCCCTTGCGATTCCTCTGATATTGCAGGTGTCATGCTTTATTTACCATCACCAAACCCGCTTGCTTGTTTTTTCTCTGTTATATTATATCTTCAATACGCGGCTATATCTTGAAAATTAATTTATCTGTGCATTATTATCATTTGTTTCGTAGCTTAAAAATGCGTCAGGGGAATTTGCACACACGTCGATTTGAGACTAGTAGGAACTAGTAGTATCTACAATGGAACTTGCCGATTCAGTTTTATGCTGTCGGATTAGAGTCTCATTTTCATAGGTAGGTAATACTTATCATTTAATTTTGTCTTCTTCTTCTTAAATTTAAATGCTAAATAATGACAACACAAACAAAAAATAGGGTATTGGCAGGACTCGAACCTGCAATCTCAGCATTTCTTGCGTTTACCACTTTCGCCACATTAGCACTACCATACCATAATAAATGATTTTTGTATTATTATTATTATACCCTGCGAATTTTTCACTGTGTTTCGTTTGTCCCGCTGTTATACCCGCGATGTCATCTATGAGAAACTTAATCAAGTACAAAAACTTCTTCTTTATCTTTACATATTTAGTATAAAACAAAGTCGCTATCCCTCTCTGTCTGTCTCATCGTATTTGCTGCTTACTCCTTCTAAACAACGTAACAGATTTAGATATAATTTTCACTGTCATTGAAATATTTTTTTTTAAGGTTTGCAATGTAACTCTACATTACATTTTAATATTTTGTTTTTTGTTAATAAATTGCACCCGAATGATCAAGGCGGGTCTCTAGTATCTTTTATATTAACAATAATAGTAATTTAAATATACAAGAATTAAAATCGTAATTACAAGTTTGCGAGTCTGGTCAACTCTCACTCCGCGCTCCGTAATGAACATTGATCCGGAATGATTTGCTTGATGAACGATTCCTGCGATAGACATTAGTTACGAAGTTATTGTGAAAGCGGCAATATGCTGGGGGGTAATTCTTGAAGCGCAACGGCGACGAGCTCGACGTCGAAGGAGCACCCTAGCATAAGTGAGCTCGTGTGTGGATGTCGCGGTTAGAGAGTAATAGGACTGAAACTTGGATGAAATTACATCGATAGAACTTTAATAAACTTTAAAAAACTAACAGTGGTAACCAAAGATGTGCAATTGTTCCATGTAAATTTGTTCTTTCACAAGGATTCAGTTTTGAATTATAAAACAAGGCTGAAAACATCGAAGCGATTGAACCTTTTTCAGGCAGAGGCGTTTAATCAACCCTTTTTTTAGGAACCTATATCTAAATCAATGGGGCCTGAAAAATGGTATAAACGCGATAAATGAATGGTCGTTAAGGTTGCTTAAGTAAAGTGTTATTAGTGTTAGCTTATGTCCGACTGCTGCTAGAAGGGATGGTTATGTTTTTCGACTGTTAGCATTATCTTCTTCTTGATCTCTATATTTACATTATTGTAATCGAAATTATTTATTTTTAAATTTTTTCGACTTTTCTTTTTGTATTTTTTTTACATTCAAATTAAATTTAAAACGCTATATAATGAATGACAACACAAAGAAAAATTTGGGTAATGGCAGGGTTCGAACCTGCAACATCAGCATTCGGCCACATTACCGCTAACATTAGCACATAAGCGGTAATGTGGCGGAAACTGCAATACGCAAGGCACGGAATGCTGATGTTGCAGGTTCGAACCCTGCCATTACCCTAATTTTTCTTTGTGTTGTCATTCATTATATAGCATTTTAAATTTACTCTATATTTACATTGTATAGAACAAAGTCGCTATCCGTTCCTGCTTGTCCTCATCGTATCTTCGGGCGCTTATTCCTTCTAAACCACGCAACGGATTTTTGATATGGTTTCACTGTCATTCAGAGTTTTTTTTTACAAAAGGTTTTCATACATAATACATACTAATTGAACGCGCGCGAAGCCGGCCGGGTTGCTAGTATTAAATAAGTTAGTATAATTATTATTCGAGATATATTCTTATAAAATTTATTTAAAACCACAGTCAAATAATGGCATCCGGTCAAATTAAAGTAACTACTGACTATATACGGCGTCATTTGCATGATCGCTTCAGCGCTTACGAAACCCGATCGCTCATAATCACGTTAATATCACTTGGAAAATTGCGCGTTGACTTATCTATGAAATTATTAGTTATAACGGAACGACAACGTCCGTTTTATATGTATAAGTATTTCATCTTAAGTTCTTCGCAGATCAAAGACTTGGAAAAAATAAGTAATAAGGTTTGCGCGGTGGATTGTAGTATTTTATAAAAGCCGCAGGTCAGCAAATTTAGGTGCTAAAATTTAGCAAAAACTTACCATTTAGGTAATAGGTATGTAAGTATATAATTTTTACGAGTACATGTATTTAAATGTTAAAATGTATTTTTAGATTCGACTACTAATTTTATAGGTAGTTGTTTTGTTTTTATTATTTAGACATGGAATTATTGCCTTTTGTTTTTAAGTTTATAACTGCTACGCTCTAACAGGGTACATATTTGTACAATGTTATGTAAAATGTAGTGTTCAGCACCGAAGTGTCGCTACTTTACCTACTATTTTATAATTAAATAAAGCCATATCCAAATCCAAATCCAAATCCAAAATCATTTATTTGTCAACACAGGTGGATAATAAGATGTTACACAATTTCAATAGCATCACCATGTTTCGCCATCAGGCATACAAATATTTCGCAAGTCAGCGTACAGCAGCATACATAATATTTTCAAATGTCAACTTAAAACTAACTGAATAATTGAGAGAGAGTTAAGAGTTTTTATCACGTTTACTTAAACCATTCTTAAGCAGACAGACAAAGTCACTGTAGAAAAACGCAAAAAGAACATATATTTAAAAAAGTAAGACAAGTATAAAATACACATTATAAAAAGAGGTTTTCTGTCGCCCACATGTAGCAATAAATAAATATTGTTTACTACAAGATCGACTTGTAAAATTCTCCGAAATAAATATGAAATCTGAAATTGCTACAAGCTTAAAGACCGTGTCTCGGGCGATCAATTTACTTTTAAAAACTAATTTATTAATTCGATTTAGCCATAGAATTAACCAGAAACCGCCAGCGCGCCTAAAACTGAGGCAACTAAAACCACTCTTAAATGGAGTGGTTGCGCTTTATTGCGCTTAGTCGCTCTTTTGCAAGTAGCGCGTCATGACGTATTGTACTAATGCCAATTTTAATTGTAAAATGCCGTCTTGTGTCGTTCCTTCAAGCAAAAATGCTGCTGGACATACAAAAAAACAGGATAGGACCACATTTCATCTGCTAGTAGCTCTTTTAAAAGTGAATTTATTTAATTATTTAATTTATTTTACTTATTGTGATTGACTTGGAAAAAGAGGGCGTCCATTTTGTAAGTGTTGCCAGTGTAGTCAAAAATGGGATCAACCGTGTATGGGGAATCGGCCCCAGACGTCAATTGATTGCCCAGATTTATTGGCCCAGATATAAGATGCTGATTCACCAAATATTAACCCTTAAATGCCACAGGTATACGAAAAAAAAAATATTTTTATTTTATTTTATCTAAACTACAGAACCGATTTTTATGAAACTTGGATAGAATATGTAAGTAACTTAGGTTTAACAAACTGGAACAAATTACCTTGCTACTCCGCGAAACCAGTGCCGGACTCGTGCAAAATAGCAGCGTCTGTGCGACATATATATATATATGTTCATGCGAAAACCCACCCTCCTCCGCTTCCACGCGAAACAACATATATCACACAGACTCAACTACACACCACCACCACTAAACACTAAAACTACACGATCGACGCGCGTTTCGCCTCTATACGAGGCATCATCAAGACCAAAAAAAAAATTTTGCTTGGGTGCTTTTGTTTTTTTGCAAAAATGTTGGCGGTAGGCGGGATTAAAGAAAAATGTTTTAGTTTGTCAGTACGCCATTCGTTCAAGTACCGAACGGTCGTACTGTTCGATCTTGATGATGCCTCGTATAGAGGCGAAACGCGCGTCGATCGTGTAGTTTTAGTGTTTAGTGGTGGTGGTGTGTAGTTGAGTCTGTGTGATATATGTTGTTTCGTGTGGAAGCGGAGGAGGGTGGGTTTTCGCATGAACATATATATATATATATGTCGCACAGACGCTGCTATTTTGCACGAGTCCGGCACTGGTTTCGCGGAGTATTATTATTATTATATTATAGGCGAGCAGCATCATTGCTGATATGCCTATCTCAAAGTTCCACAAGTTATTTTAAAGTCTTGAGTAGCAAAGTAATTTGCTCCAGTTTGTTTATTTTGTTATTAATAATACCGATTTTTCTTTAAAAATGCCGTAGAGTTCTTGCCACTTCTTCTCACGGAGCTTTTAAAGTGGCAGATAAAAAATAAAATATTTGTATTTTTGGAAAGAATAATTAAAAAGATTTAGGCTTATACTTTGAATGATGTTTTATTATTTGTATGACTAACTAAACTTAACTAAACGACTTTAAAGCAACTGGGTAAAATGATTGAATACTGGTTGTATGCAACGTTAGTTAGTACCCTATGCCTTAATAATTATATTTGTTAAATATTTTTAACAAGTGTCCTGGGTGGGTGCAATGTTTCCACAAAAAGTGTGGAACTGCTCACGAGCTGGCAACATTACGCGGGCGGGGGGCGGGGCTTGCGCGGGACGTGCGCTTTGTTTTTGGACACAGCGCCGGGTATGACGTTTTAGTTGAACGCGCCTTCTAGTTAATTCTATGGATTTAGCTAACTTAACAACGTTACCGAGCAGGCTGGCGGGAGAAAGAGCTGTCTATTATTACTCTTATTAAAGTTTTCTAGGCCTACAACCACGCCCCTCTACGGTCCGGTTTGGTCGCCGCTCCGTGTTTAGAACTCTCACATCAATCTAGGAGCTAGGCTTAAGGCTAAATACCAACTTATCGAACTAGGTAATAGACGCGAGTTGCGAAACCGAAAATTGATTTGCGTTCGATGGGCTTGGTAGCCTCAGGAGCTGGAAAAAAATTATCAAAGGTTGTGAAACTATCGTAAAAAGTCAATTTAGACTCTGCACTGATAAATCACTGTAGTATATCTCGCTTAATTTGGTTGATTCAACTCGATAGCCTAGTTTCATCATTACCGTACGGGCAGTAGAATAATTTTTTAAAGTTTTTGCGACTCAAAAATAAAAAAAACGACTTATCGCCCAGAGGCCGGGGTCCTAATAAATTAAATACCGAAGGCTGAATCTGTTCATTAAAATAGTGATTAAAATAAATAATTTTTGCCCTTATTACCTATTTTTTGAATTTAATAAAAACAATGCACAGTCATTCTTATTAGAATACTATCATCTTGGACTGAGAGGTATGAGACGTTGAGTTTTTGTAATGAATTTGGAAAAGTGCTATGATCGTAACTTGCTTATTTTTCTTACACGCGGGTGTGGGTGCGGGCTTATACTATTCGTTCGAAAGGCATACACCCGCAACGTGCACCCGCGCGACGTAGCGGAGGCCCTCAGACTTTCTAGATTCAAACCTGAAAAATTTCGTACTTAATTTGGAAGTACTTTTGGTGCAGGTTATATTTACAAACAACTTACAAGCAAGTTTGATGAAAACATTAGTAATAATAATGTTATTCCACATTCAGAACTCAGTGAAGAATGGGCGCTAGCGGAGTGCGAGGGCGAGGGCTGGTGGCGCGAGGCGCGCGACGCCGGCGGGCGCGACGCCGCCGTCGACGTGCGGTACGCCGGCATGACGCCCGTCGAGCGTGCCGCCTCCGCGCCCGCTACCGCGATCGCCGTCCGCTCCGCTCTACATTCCGCCAAGAGTAAGTTGATAATCTTACTGCTTAAACTTCCTGCTAAACAGAATATCTGAAATACAATTGGCGGACTAATTGCCAGTAGGCATTAACATTAACTTACTGTGGTCCTAACATGATCAGCCAAATTATTGTAATCGAAATTAAATATTTTTAAATTTATTTCGATTTTTCTTTTTGTATTTTTTTTATATATATATATATTCAAATTAAATTCAAAATGCTTTATAATGAATGACAACACAAAGAAAAATTAGGGTAATGGCAGGATTCGAACCTGCCATTACCCTAATTTTTCTCTGTGTTGTCATTCATTATATAGCATTTTAAATTTAATTTGAATGATCAGCCAAGTTTAGTTCATCTGAGATTATCTCTATGTGCGTCCGTTTTTTATGACACTAGCTTGACAGAGACGCAGGGAGGAATAAATTAAATCTTGTCTGTTCATTTTAGGGGTAATGAGGGAGGCACAGCTTCGGCGGTCTTTACATTAAAAGTAACGGTTATTTCTGGTTTCCAGCCTTGAACAAGAAGCTGCAGCGCGTGAGCCTGGACATCAGCGCTAAGGGCATCGTGGTCACCGACGCTGACTCGCACGACAACGTGCTCAGCATATCTATTTATAAGTTAGTATTTTCTTTTCGATTGGTCTTGCGCTGGTAGCGTAGCATCAGACGGCTTTAACAGTTTACCGGAGAGAAGGACGAGCAACCAGGAGGGCGCCCAGGAAGTGGAATATAAATTAGCATGCCAAAGGGGCCTCTTACTGAGCCAACCTCAAACTTTGGAAGCTAAGGGAGATTTTGCAAACAATTGAAGTTTTTATGCTACAATTGGTTCGGAAAGACTACGTCAAGAGTCTAAGAAGAACCGCCAAGAAACTACTGTTACAATGGTTCAAATTGTCCCTTCGATCTTTAAATTGTTCTCTCTGCCTTTGGAATCGTGACAAGTAGTCGGTTAAACTTTTCGCAGAATGCGTGTTGCTACGGGTAACAATAATAAAAACCACAATTAGAAAAAATTAAGGTAAAACTATACGAGAGTCAAAGTTAGCTTAATTGATGATTATACATAGTGCAAAGTCTAAATTAACATTTTACAAACCCGCTAAGTGTGAGTAGTCACTAAAAGAAAACATATTTTTTATCAAACTGCCTTCATATAGAAGGATTATCTAGGAGCAACTGAAGAGAATTCCAAATCCGCTGCCAGCCGTTTACCTTACCGTATGAAATGCAAAAAGCTGCTACTTCACACGGTATCCTCTGAGACTGTGGTACTAACTCGGTCAAGTTGATTCGTACTTTACTCAGCAACTGGCTACAGTGAGTCTCTTACCACTTAAAGTGAGCACATGCCGAATACAGTCGACCAAGAAAATGGTCTTTCACTTTTGAACCCTATTTGAGCCTTCATGAATATGTGCTATTTATCAGTAATTTATTGGTCTGTTTGGTATCAGTGCACCTAGCACGAACCTTCTCGATACGCGTTAACTAGCTATGTAACTTACTGCGTCTCTCTCCTACCGGAGTTTTTAGAACGAGTCGCACTGAGTTACGTTACGTAGCGAGTTAACGCGTGTCGAAAAGATTCGTGCTAGGTGTAGGTAAGTAGGCGCTAACTTGAGTTTGCCTTTTCCTGTGTTTGTTGTAACTGTAATTTGGTTCCGGTAGAAGGTAGAAAGGTAAACTAGATAATTTCATATGTAAAAAAAAAACATGAATGCAATAACTAAACATCCAGGCATAAAGTGATCATCATACGCCTGAAGTGTGTGGCACCAGAAGTCAATGGCACATAGAGTAGTACATTAATTATATGACGTTCACTTAGCTGTGATAAAAACTCGGATAATTAGTGTGGTTGTTACTGTCCGAGTTTAATTTATGATCACCTTTTATTTATTAATAAATACGAGCCGCAGACGGACGCGATATCGCAAAGTTGACCCCGTTGTCTCGGATCCATTGTTAAGTTATGACATTTAAAATTCATTGGGCAGTTTGAAGTGCAGTACCTACTTGAAGTGTAAGTTTTTGCTGCAATAAACGTCTCAAAAGCGTTAAAGGGTAAACCTTGAAAATCTTGATTTTCCTGACTGTGACCAGTACGTTCGTGATCCTCGCTCATCTACAAAAAAATCTACATTAGCGATAATGACCTTACGATACTCGTCGGTTGTCAGAGATACAGTACTACATGTAGATACAAAATGTAGAAGCATCTTTAGTTTTACATGGGGGTAAATGCAGGCGCAAGGCACGTGCCTCACAAAGCTATCCTCAGGCCCATCTACCATCAACCTGCCTGTTATCATCACCTAAAACCGAAACTTAGAGAGAATTTGCCTGCTCTTTTCAGGATCTCCTACTGCTCAGCAGACGCTGCCAATGCGAGGGTGTTCGCGGTGGTGGAGGGGCGCGGCAGCGAGCACGTCGCGCACGTGTTCACGTGCCCGCGCAGCCGGCACGCGCGCGCGCTCGCGCTGTCCCTGGCACATGCTTTTAATGACGCTTACCAGGTAGAGTCATATAGAGAACTTGCTGAAGCGACACTTCTAACCCTCAGTTTTTGTTAAATATAAAATAGGAAGTCCAGCAAGTCTTTAATCAGATTTTTAGTGATCAACACCAAGAAGATTGCAGATGCGTTACCAACTCAGAGGGCTAAGATGCACAAAAACATAAAAGTGCAAGCACTGCTGCTTAGCGGCTGGATCAGCGAGCAAGATTATGTTAGCGATCCGGACGGACCTTAGATAAGGTCCGTGCGACGTTTCATTCATCAGATCCGTATTCCAGGAGTACTAATGCATGCTAATAATATATAAATAATGACTATTGGAAGGGTCACTCAGCGCGGAGGACAATGTACGGTACACGAGTGCTAATTAAACCTTAAAAAAACCTAGTGTAGAGTCCACCAGGACAAGTACATTGAGATGACGCAGTTTAAGAAAGCTAACTTTACTTAATAATCTGTTTTGTTTTAGGATTGGCAATCCAACCAAGCCAGCTCATTACAATCTAGTGGAAGACGCTCATCACCCTGGGTAAGTTTTATTAAATATTACGACTTCTATTATTGTGTCCCACTGCTGGGCAAAGGTCTTTCCTCTTGACGTCCACAATTCCCTGTTCGGAATTAAAATAAAATCATTTATTTTCGTTTTCAGGAGCGTTTCGCGCAAGAGTCGGACGAGGAGGATGAAGAGGAAGCGGATAACAAGTGGCATGCGCAGGCGCCTCTCGTCACTTTTGCGTGAACTGTAACTCTAGACTGAAAACAACTGTCCCTGGGCAAGGTATCAAGAGAAACAGTGAAGGTTCCTTACACGCCTTAACCTTTAAAAAGGGTCTTCAAAAGGGGCAAACAGGTGGAATCACAGCTAGAAATTACGAGCAACAAAAACGCAACAACGCGGCAACGGCCTTCTCTGATTGGTCGATTCCGGCGTTTTTGCGGTTTTTATCGTTTGAACTTCTGTCTGTGAATCCATTCTGGGTACTTGGAGGATGGAGGCGTCGTGTCGGTGATAGGTATTTTAAATGTTGCAAGCTTTCTTATGCGGCGGTAACTGCTTACCATCAGGCGAACTGCATATTTACAAGTGGTATGAACGCTATTTCGGAACAATATGTAAATTTAAGGTACTAGGTTCACTATCACTCAAGCATTATAAATGATGTGTAGTAGCTGTAGCTGTATAGAGTCGATCACATCTATAGAGCTTAAAAAGCGCTTTAGGAGAGTAATTATGTTCAGAAAACTGATATGTTTGAAATAAAAGGCAGTGCTAGTTGACTATAGGCTACGTAACGCAAAGAGTGAGTGAGTGTGATTGAAGCCTTTGTCGGTCCAGGTTATGTTCTTGTAGCTCCGAATCGGATGAACAAATTCCAAAGCGGTCTCTTTGCTTGGTGGTAAAAGCGAGTTAGCTTGTAGTTATGTTAGACGTATATGTCGTCTGTAAGCGCAAATTTTGGAGTGAGTTCGTTTGTTATAGATTAATCGTTGCTAAATTAATAAATTTTCTCCTTATACATCTTAACGAATAAGTCTCCTTATAAATTCTACGTTACCCTCCAAAATTTGTTTCTCTACTTGTTTGAATTCACCTGGCAGGGATGTAAACGAATAGTTAAATAAGTTGGTTTATTTTATTTTAAAGGTCTCGTTTTAAGTATATGTATGTTAATGTTTTGAAAACCTATATAACTATTTCAAGAGCAGAATTACAATTTGCATGCCTTTAAATTGGTCTAGTGCCCAAAGTTCATGTTTTAATTTTCTTTTATGCAATTATTTTTTGACGAAGATCTCTCTGCCATGCTATGCTCTACCATGACCGCTCAAGTGTAATTTAACTCTATGTGCACCCGTTTCTGATGATTCGATCTTGGAGGATCATGTTAGGTCACTAAAACATTTTCACAATATGATGCCATTTGGTTGACTATGTCCATAAATGTTTACATTTAACGTAACTGTGATCAAAAATTCTTGACAAGAACAGAAAATGGAGCACATTCTCGGATCATGCGAGATGCAGCTCACCTTCGAGATAGGCATATGTCCAAAATTACAGATTTCAATGGAATCTCGATCACGATTTCACGATCTCGAATAAGTGATTTGATCTCAATGACGCGAAAATTGCTTGCTATTGTAAAACTACTGCGTTCATTGTAAGTTGAGTTGAGAGGATTAATAAATTGTTGAAACTCTGTTAGATTAACCCGCCTGCGTTAACGAGCGTAGGTAAAATGTTTAAAGCGTGTTGATATACTCAAATTAACTTTTTTTTAAGTTGTATAAATATTTATGTAAGTTAACTTAAGTTAGATATGTATTACTTGTATATGAAATAAAATAGACGCCTAACTATTATAATAGCTAGTCTATGAATAGTGCCTATAATGGTTCTACATAAAGCCATATAAATCTATAAATCTAGCTAGGTAACTATATAAGTGATGATTTAATACAAACGGTCGAACAGTACGATCAGCCTCACAAGTAGATGAACGTTTTAGTACCTTGTCGCTGTCAGTAATGTGACAAATTCGAGCAGCTCTCATTTCATACGGTACTACGACAAGGTTCTTAAGTGTTGAGCTACTTTATAGGCTGACTGTATGTACCTACTAGTACGTTAAAATACAAAAGTAAAAAATTAAGGCTCTAGAAAAATAAGCAGTCATTGGTAAAATTAAATTTAAATTGTTATTTTATTAGACAAATATTTCGACTGATGTATGGACAAAATAGTTCTAGAATAAAATAAATTAAATACAGTTCTGACGTTTCTATACTAACCGCCGTTTACATTTAAGTAACTCCTACTTAACTTTTTTATATATAAAAATGCTGAAATATGACATAAAAAAGCGTCAAATAATGTAAGTTAAAACTACCGTGAGACTCGGACATATTAATAAAACTGATCACTCACGTATTAAACGTATTTCACGGCTTTTCTCGACTTAAAATACGTGAGTGATCCGTTTTATTAATATAATGTAAGTTAGTATATGTAAATTAGTAAGTCTAGAGGTGCAATGTTTGAATCTCATCAGGTGACTAAAGCTCACCAAAATGGCCGAATCTCTGTGAAAAACGGCCATTTTGGCGAGCTTTAGTCACCTGGTGAGATTCAAAAATTGCAGTACAGCAGTTTTTGATTTTCGAGCGCTTAACATTCGCCAGCCGCGGGCCAATCAAAGACGCGAGCGTATATTTTAGCCGGCACTGATTGGCGCGTCGCTCGAAAGCCAAAAGTCGACCCGCCGTGCTTCTAGTGTTTAAAGTTATAAATATTTGTTAGGAGAGTAACTATTCGGTAATTGTTCAGCGTTTTTACCGTTGCTCATTACCGTTCCTCAATCAATTGACGAAATACCTAACGTTTAGCACCAATTTCTGCTAAAACTAGTATCAACTCCGAGTAAAGCCTGTATTACAAAAATGAGCAATGCTGAAAACGCTGGAGAAATACCGTATTATATGTTTAAGTCAATGCTAAACAAACGAATGCCCCTTCCACTTCACACCCGCTGAAGTCTTATTTTAGACTAGGAGGTCACGACAAATTTGGCAACGATCACCAATATGGCTGATCGGAAGCTCACAAGATAAAGGGCAACTCCGTGATGCCAAATATGTCGGTCTGCCTGCGCTAAGTGGTTGCGTTATCGAAATATGGCGCCTGCAAAACCAGTTATCGTTCCCAAAAAAAAACGATAAGTAAAATGGCTGAATAAAGTACAGAAAGGAAGTACCGGTTACACTCATGTGAATTCTGCTAAAACTGAACAAATATTTGGTCGCGTTTCGAAGTTCAGCTCGTTTAAAGACCCTTGATCGTTGCCAAAAAAAAACGATAACGGAAATGGCTGAATATGACGTGGTATAAAGTATCAGTATGTACGAGCTTAATGCACCAAAACTGAAAAAATCTTTGGTCGCGTTTCGTAGTTATGAAGCGGTCTAGGTTACAATATCTCATACATTGTTGGAGTATTTTTTCAATAGCATTGGATAAATCAAGTTCAAACATATTTTTGGGGAATAAGCACAGTGTCAAAAACATCCTCCTACACTTCTTTAGCAAACCTACCCTCCTCCGGTTAGGGGTAAGTAAGATCTGGTATCCAAATGGAAGACAAATTCTTTCTCACCTGCTGAATCTTATCAGTTTCTGGGGGCCTAGCACGCTAGCTTTTATCGATGACATAAAGCATTTATCCCGTTCTAAGCAGTATGCGTGTGCAAAAGGGACGAATGTTTTATGTCCGCGATAAACGCTAGTGTGCTAGAGGGGCTGGATCCTATTCATTTCTTTTTCATCCACATCGACATTTAACGAAAAACAACCCTTAAACTTAACAGTTGTAGTTACGTTCTAATGAACGTAACGACATCATTACATAATTGCTACCGTCAAATCGAGGTTTGATGATAATAATTATAAAAAGGCTTCGTTTATAGTTCTAAAGTGAGTTTATTTTTCAAAAGCTGCGTTTCTTTTGATTTATGATGATGATGATGGATTTGCAACTCGTTTCATCCCCAAAGCTTTGAGCCCTATTCAGATCTCGCGTTTAGTGGCAGACTGATATAATAATAGCCTATGTACAAGTATGACGAAACATTAAAAAAATACATACTTCAGCTTAAATTCAATAATAGACATAAAAACACCCTGCCAATCTGCTAAATATAAACTGGTTTTATTTGATGCTTACGTCTAATATTCCTGTTATCAATAAAGAAACTTTGTTGGCGTATCATCGGTATCGTACCTGCCGCTCAACGACGCCACTTCGCATCGCGTTGCAAAAGCGCCACTGTGCGCTTAACGGGAAAGACACAAACTATTCCGGTAAAATGTATACATGCGTGCCGCGCAACCATGCGGATACAGATTAGTGTGCATTCCTATAGATAAGTAGCACACAATGATATAAATAACGCATACAATAGCACAGAATAAACAGTGTCTTTCTCAGCTTGAGCGTCAACAATTACCGAAATTTTCCGAACAGTTAGCTTGATAGTAAATGGCTTTTGTACACCTGATTTGAAATTAATGAAAACCAAACGCAAGTTAAACCGTCACTTAAACGTCTACCCTGTCTAAAAATTCTATGAACGGCACTGAACATCAAAGCAAGACTAGAGGTGACATTTCAAAAAGGAAAAGCTTCGGTAGATGAGGAAGGACTTGTCTTCTATTTGGATACCAGATCTTACTTACCCCTAACCGGAGGAGGGTAGGTTTGCTAAAGAAGTGTAGGAGGATGTTTTTGACACTGTGCTTATTCCCCAAAAATATGTTTGAACTTGATTTATCCAATGCTTTTGAAAAAATACTCCAACAATGTATGAGATAATGTAACCTAGACCGCTTCATAACTACGAAACGCGACCAAAGATTTTTTCAGTTTTGGTGCATTAAGCTCGTACATACTGATACTTTATACCACGTCATATTCAGCCATTTCCGTTATCGTTTTTTTTTGGCAACGATCAAGGGTCTTTAAACGAGCTGAACTTCGAAACGCGACCAAATATTTGTTCAGTTTTAGCAGAATTCACATGAGTGCAACCGGTACTTCCTTTCTGTACTTTATTCAGCCATTTTACTTATCGTTTTTTTTTGGGAACAATAACTGGTTTTGCAGGCGTCATATTTCGATAACGCAACCACTTAGCGCAGGCAGACCGACATATTTGGCATCACGGAGTTGCCCTGTATCTTGTGAACTTCCGATCAGCCATATTGGTGATCGTTGCCAAATTTGTCGTGACCTCCCGTAATATTTGGTAAGCATTGGAAGTTGGAGATATTTCTCAGTGTATTTCCAAGAGTATTTCGATTATCCAGAGATCTAGCACTAATCTTCTCGACACGAGTTAACTCGCTACGTAACTCAGTGCGTCTCTCCTACTCAGTAGCGGCGTTAGGGGGGGGTGCGGTTGGGCGACCGCCCAGGGCGCCGGATATAAAGGGGCACCGCAGGCGCCTTTTTTCATATGGGTTTGAATTGCAGTTAGGGGCGCCGTATAAATCTCGCCCAGGGCGCTGGTAGTGCTAAAACCGGCACTGCTCCTACTGGGATTTAGAACGAGACGCACTGAGTTAGATTCGTGCTAGGTGTACAGTACCGCTACGATGAGTTGCTATGGAAACTCATATTACTTTACTACCGTCGAGAGCGAGTAAACACGCTCCATTTTGTCAGTGAAAGAGTTAACCACTGTCGATACGGTATTTTTCGATGACATGTGTCAAATTTGTGACTCATAGTACCGATGTTCTGCAGCAACAGCTACAAACGTTCATCACTAGCGCTTAGATCACGATAGGTAATTTACCGTTGGACTTATAAGCGCTGTACAAATCCTTACTTAAATAACTTACGACTAAGTGCACGTACTCATGGTAAGAGTACAGCGGGGTAATTCTGGCGTCAGTAGAGATGAAGTCACACTTGACATATGCCAAAAAAAGCTGTCAGATCCCTTTAAAATCTGTCATTTTTTGACACATGTCGAATGCGAGAGGAATCTCGATGAGTGGCACAATTGAGCATTTCTACTCGATAGTGGTCGGTCATTTATTAGAAGCGGCACTGCGCGTAGAGCGCAAGCCGGCGGCGCCCGAGTCGCTCCAGCTCCAGGGGGGCGTGGCATGCGCCGCCGCCGTGGTGGTTGATCATCATGTAGTCGAAACAGTTCGTCACGCCGTCGCCGTTGCAATCCTGCGGGAAAAGTTTACTATCACATTATGCGCAAGATTTTTATGTTGTTATTAGCGGACGAATTAATAGACCATGTCTGTCAGGAATAGTGTAGCTTTCTATTAGTGAAAGAATTTATGGAATCTGATCAGTATTTCCAGAGATTACCCCCTTCTTACAAACAAAAAACAAAGTTTACATCTTTATTGTACATATTCGCGTAGATTAGTGTGGATAGTGTACGAGTGGATGTAGATTGCATCTACCATTTCAGTCTAATATATACATTAAACATACGAGTAAAAGGAAAAAGAAACAGTAATTATCACATAAAATAAAAGTGACGCTATACATATTTTCGAACTAGCTTAAGGTCACTGCAAAGTTATCCAGCTGAATGAAACAAATTAAAAAATATTTCTAATCTGTAGCACCGGTAGTTTAAACTCTTAAAACTTGGAATATTGCATTTGATAATACGATCATAAACACCGAGCACATTGAAATAATTCGCGGAGTCTGGCAGTTACCTGTGGATTACTCGTAATTGGTAAGTGCAAGGCACGGAATGCCGAGGTAGCAGGTGCGTGTCCTGCCAGATGACCAAGGTTATTTTTGCTGTCCTTGCGTTTATCAAAACAACAGTTCCACACATTCAAATTTAGTTACCTTTCCGAACTTCGCCATATAACCTTCAACGATTTTCATAGAGCAGTAATAGTCTCTGGCGCAGTCTTCGAACGCTGCAAAAAACGAACAACATTAAAATGACATCATCCATTTCTAAGTAATCCAAATCAAGATACGTAAACATATAATGCTCTTGTAACCAAACACCGCGCCCCGCCTGCAGTGTGACGTAGCCTTAACGCTTCGGTAAGTAGAGGTAATTGTAACTTAATCCTAATGCATTGTAATAGTGGCCTAGTGGCTAAAGTAATTCTAATACTTAAGTATTCTTTATCCTATGTAACGGAATGGAAGCAGGAGTATTGGGAGCCTTAGTGTCTATCAGGGGGTAGACAGCTGAATGTAAAGTGAAGTTTTGACCAAAGCTCTTCATGCCCACACGATCATTCATGGAATGATACAGTAACTAGTGAATTGAAATCTTATCTTATGATAGACATTAAACAAAATTATTATTCTTATTCTTAAAAAATTCACTGATGTCACCTAGAACGATTTCTAGGTGACAACAGTGAATTATCGCCCGAGAAAGAAAAAACAAATCGAGGCTGTAAATAGAAGATGCGATATATAATTTGTTGATTTAGAGTGTTTTATTTAAACAATATTTCGATAGCAAAAACTGAAATTTTAGGATATAACGATGTTTACTACCTAGGACAATCCATCCTGGATTTGGTTTACCCGGGTCGGTGCACCAACCTTTCTCCCGCTCAGGGTCGTCATCCGGCAGTGTCGGCTTGCCGGCGTCGACCCAGTACACCCTGGAGATGTAGAAAGGCCCGCAGTAGCCCCCCGAGCACGCGTGTGACATGTCACAGCCGGCCACGTGACACAGGCACCGGAAACAGGCCTCGTTCAGGTTTGAGATGTACAGTCCTGAAATTAGAAAGGCTATCGGGATTAATATGGGGGATTTGTGACGATCAAACTCGTCTAAGTCTTCAGAAATTGGGATTGCATTTTGGGTTTTAAGTATCATCTTTATCTTCTTTCTTAATTCTTTATTATTACATGGTATAAAGTAAAGTCGCTATTCGTTACTGTCTGTTCTTATCGCATCTTTTGTCGTTTACTCCTTCTAAACAACGCAACGGATTTTGATCCGGTTTTCCCATATAAAACAATACACGATGGGAGTCAGTCTTCAAAATTTACGTTTTACTTTTCTTGGTGCATTTTTGTTTTTGTGATTTTATTACTTGGTATCATTTAAGTGTAATTCTGCATTGTGGTTCGTATAACTGTTCTTTTGTATCATATATTTTCCAGACTCTTAGAAATAGTTACTAGTGGTTTTTGTTATTTTACGAAACAAGATTTAAAATATTTTGTAGTTTTCTATGATATAATGTGATAAATAAAAATATAAGAAATATATATAATATTTAATTAAGTGACCAAGTCTAATTGTATCCGTATCAACAAAAACAATAAATTTTCCATCGCCCGTAATAACTCCCGGGAACAGACGATAAATTATTAATTATCAAAAGTTAAATTTAATTCTGTGTACTAAAGTTAAATTAAAATTTTATTATAAAAAAAAGATTCATAGGAATCAAATGGAAAAAGAATCAAACGTTTACATCTTCCTATGTTAATTAGTCGTTTATTGAAAATTTATAAATGTTCAGTTTCCGAGACAGGAACCGGATACAGTTATTAAGAAAAAATAACTAAAAAGATAATTTAGTATACTCACCTAAAGTAGTCGATAAAGACACCACTATCACAAAACACAAAAACCACAGTCTTCTCAAATTCAATTTCATTGTCTTCAGATCACTTATGTACTTAATAAATAAATATTATATTATTTATGCTATTAATTGTCTAGAAGTAACGATGACTCGATCATTTTAAGAGAACGAGCGAGTACTGACGCTTTACTGACTTCTGTGGCACAAAAAACTACTTTAATATGTGACTTTGGTCGAAAAAACGCAGTAAAAACTGATGGTTGGTTCGCGCGGGTAAGTTTCTGATTAGCGCAAGGTCCGTCTGTACGTCACGATGTCTCTGGACTGACACTAGTAAGTAACTTGCGGGTATTCTTGTTGAATAAAGGCAAGTTTACATTAGCACACTCACGAAGGAATTAAACAAGAGGTCTAACAATTTAAAAGATAAATGTAGTGGCAACAAAAGAAAAATCTTGGTCACGATCTTGATGCCACGCTCTTTCCAAAGCTACAGGTGTCCCCACTAGACATCGCATTTTTCAATGTGGGTAGGGTATGTAACATTAATTAAATGAACGTAAGAACGAAACGCGTTAAAAACTCAGCATAAGGTTTGGCAGGGCCACCTGTGGTCTACGAGTCATTGGAGCGAGAGTTAAATACAAATATTTATTTCGTCATCACAGGTACAAAATATTATTAGTTGTACGGAATGTCGAGGATGCAGGGCATGCTGGTTCCATTCCTGCCAGTAAACCAAGATTTTTAAATGTAATAATTAATAGTATAATAAAAATAAAAGTCCGAAAAATAACAGGACTAACGGAAATTGTACCTTAAATCTTCGGGCTTACTTAAACCTGCTATACGAGTATGGCGTCATGTAGTTACTCTGCAAAAGTTTAATAATAAAATGAAATAAATATCATGTCACAATTTATGCAATTTAGCCTAGCTGTAACCTAAAACATACTTAGTATACATGGCCCTTAGCCCATTGACTTTACAATACAATATTCTACTTAGGAGGTATATACGGACTATACGTCATATTTTTTTTTATATAAAATAGGAAAGCAAACTAGCAAGTGGGTCACCTGATGGTAAGTGATCACCACCGCGTATACCCACCCGCAATACCAAGGAGATTGCAGATGCGTTGCCAACGTAGAGGGCTAAGATGGAATACCTTTCGTGAAAGTAATTAAACCGGCCGTCTTGCTCTCCACGCAACAGTGCAAGGAATATCTAGCAAGGTGGTGGTAGCTATCCAGACTTTTATCAGTAAACGACATACCACTTAATTCGTAGTTTCCGCGTGATTCATCTCACGTTCTAGATACGCTAAAAAATCCATTTTCTTTTCTAAGATTCTAAATACGCTAAAAACTTACCGTTCCTGGGATGAATTTGTATGAACCACGAATCGCCCCACAATTCCGTTTTCTTGATAGTTTAATGTGTGACAGCACAACATGAAGGTACAACAATTAGATTAGATATTTCTTAGTGTTGGTGTTGCCACATGTTTCGCTGTTAGTTGACATTGTTCCTAGAATCGAGGCAATGTTTTATTCATGTTATGCCAGACTTACAATTATTAATTGACATCCGCGAGCGACTTTGATTTAGGTGTTTCATTGTTAAACTGACGTAACAGAGGTCGAGCTTATAAGGCCTACGTTAATAATTTATACAACTGAAGTAAAAGCAAGTTTTAAAAAGCTCGAATATAGCAAACCCTTTTATTTTAAATAATTAAATTGTCAAATGGCTCCTAAAAACCTTTGGTTTAATACCTCATTTGATAGAATTAGTTAGTGTTAAATTATTAAAAAAAAAAAGATTTTTAGGCATTTTTTTACAATTAAAATCTCTTATTGTTCATATTACTTGAGTGCATTTTCCATTACTTTCCATAATGTAATTTAGCGGTAGTTGAACAACACTCCCTGATTTTAACCTAGATAATATAGCTGTACTTACCTTATTCCGTAAGTTATCTATCTGCGGCCCTGAATAACATCCAGTCAGTATAACTTATCCGTCAGTGCGGCTGGATCTAACTAGTATCCTAACCAACAGATGCACTTTGACATAACTTAAACTTGTGCCATTCATGTTAAAGGCGCTGTACTATTAGACTAGGAGGTCACGACAAATGGAAATGATACAGAATCTTTGAACGAGCGTTACTTCGAAACGCAACCGAATATTTGTTCAGTTTTTGCATAATTCATACGAGCCTGAGTCCATCTGGATTTTACTCTCAGTATCTTAGGAGAGGTAGTAGGGTTTTATCGAATGAAAGTAAATAATCAATGTATTGTGCATAAAACAGGCCAAACAACATTGAAAAATAAATTATAAGGTGCAATTATCCCTACAAGATTTTTTTTCCAGCTAACCCAGAAACCCAGGAAACACTTAACATGTAACAAGAAGTAACAAGACCCTTAATCCAGGAATGCACTTCAGTTATGTGTGTATTTACTCTATTTATTTACTTTATTTTATCCATTTGGTTAGTATTTTCTTTGCTTGGGTAATAGCACATACTATAATAATACTATAGTTATTTATTGCTAGACGCGTAATGACGACTTCTACAAAGATGTTTTCTTAGATTTATTGCATAAAATTATAGAACATTAACTATGACAGCAAAATCGTCTATCTTTGTAAATGACTCAACCTTGAGTTTGAGTTATGACTTATTATAAAAAAGTAGCTCGTGGAAATGGTATGCTAAACTGCATAAGGTGCATGGTCTGGCTCTCCGCAAAGTGGAGTGGTGGTCTGCGACCCTAATACGTCTGACACAAGGACTACGAATTGCTTTGAGTGACTAAAGCATATGAATCAATTTCAATTAAGAACTTAGGTAATTCCAAATACTTTTCCGAAATAAATTTTTCGCTGAATGCCAACTTTGTTGTAGATATAGATGCTGTAAATAAAACAGTTTACGTTAGGTTTACCCAGTTCTATCGGTTATGATCTATGGAGCTGCGACATAAACACTGACTTTAAAGATTAGTCCATCAATAAAGTCGCGCAGTAGACTATGAAAAGAGCTGTTAATAGCTTACGTACTTTACCTAAGCAGTGCAGTAACCCAACGCACTTACGGTGAAGGTTCATGAGGAAACTTGCACATTTATGTAAATGAATTTGCAAGTAAATGATGCTAGGCACCTTAGCACTTTCCCTTTTGGCGGCGATTTAATATAGTGGTCTTAACATTGTTGTGTCATTTACCTTCATGGGATATATAGTAATGAAATGATAAAAAACTTCTGAGAACGGTTTACTCAACTCAAAACTTAACAAAAGGCTTTCAATTCTTCGGCATAACAAGGTTTAACGCAGCAAGTTTCCACTAAGTTTCCTTTCTGCTTTAAATTATCCACGGCATTCGCGTCAGCATCTGAAACAGTCGAAATTTGATATAACCCAACTACTTAAATAGTAAAAGCAATTAAGTTCCATGATGAAAACAAGGAAAGCTCAAGAAGCTAAGTTCTTAATGCTTCTTGAACCTTAACGTGAGCATCATACGGATGTTTAGAAAGTATAGAAAGTGATAAGTGATAATCTATTTTGGATGTACTTAACCCACGGAAATAGCATAAAGGACCAATTGGGATACAAACAAGATAATAAGCACGGTCACTCGGGGTCAAAAGCATCCATAACACGTGACACTCTTGTTTACAAATAAGATTGATTAGGGAAGTACACAGATAAGAAGCGACATTTAATCCTATACACTGACTATAGCTAGTAATCCAATATAGCACGTGCTTTTGATTAAACATTGGAAGCATTGAGTCTCTTTTTTTCTGGAAGAAAAGTTTATTGTGTAGAATTAATTTAACCACCCTGCACCCGTATAAGTTAATGAGTTCCGTTACTGACAGGCTTACAGATAAAGCACAGCCTCAACCGCTGAAAATAGAAACATGAAATTTGAGACAGTTCCTTAAGGGGTGCGAAGGTGGATTAAGTAAGATATTCCATCATTAAGGGGGCTTAAAGGGAAATTGAAGTTAGAATGCAATCCAAAATCTACGAGGGATATTTGTACCTCTATCGCGCAATAGGTATTGTGCGATAGGGGTACATCGGTATTAAATTTGGCAAACAGATAGACAATGTCCTGGATTAAAACAGGATATTTTTTATCCCGTAAAATGCATAGAAAATAATAATAGCGGGCGAAGCTTAGGGTAAAACCTAATAAGCTATAAAATAATCTTACTCTGCAAGACCGTTTCCTCTTCGCACATATATATCAGCGCTCTCGCCAGCGGTCGGCCGCACAGCTTGACGCTGGTGCCCTGGGGCCAGTCCTCGCACATCGCCAGCATCGCCAGGCCGCACAAGCAGACAGTGAGAAGAAGAAGCTTCATTGCGATCTGGAAATATTTGCATAGTTCTATCTCCGTCATATCAAACCGCGTATCCTGATCGCTAGTGACACGAAAAATTATATCTTGTTTACACACTCGTAGTATAAAACAAAGCCGCTATTCGTTCCTGTCTGTCCTCAGCATTTATTCGGCTGTTTACTCCTTCTAAACCACGCAACAGATTTTAATCCGGTTTTCACTGTAATTTAGATATTTACAGTACATTCTAGTTGTATCCGTGCGAGGCCGGGGCGGGTTGTAAGTGGTAAATAAATATAAATATCTTGGGACGTTAACTATTGATGGGACACTGCTTATTGTTATGTTCAAGTCTTACTAAAAACTAGAGCCAAATTAAACTGCCTTTGCAATACGGTGTTCCAATATTTGCCATAACGTGACTGGCCTAGTTTCATTTATCTCTTTGTGCGTCCCTAGTCAGACAGCCGCAAGGAGGATTAAATTAAACTTGAGCGGTCTTGTTAGGACTGCAGGTAAGTCAACTTCTCCGCAGTCTATGCAGTGCCTTATTGAGCCTAAAAAAGTTTTTCATTAATACCACCTTGAGTGGTTACGATTAAGGGAAATTAGTGACACATTGAAAAATTTACAATGTCTAGCGGAGTCACCTGCAACTCTATTGGTAAAAACATGGCACGGAATGTGACGAGGATGCCGGTTCGAGTCTTGCTAGCTGACAGTAGTTTTTCTTTGTGTTTCCGTTGCGCATATCATTTAAAACTTAACAACAGAAACATAAATTTGCATTTCACCGGTGTCAGCAACCCACAGTCTAACGGTGTAATAGAAAGGTTGCATTGCACTATGCTAGGATACATAAGGTTACTACACAAATTAAATATCAAAAGTTAGTTTTCTAAAGCGCTGAAAATCAGCTTGCGGGTCATCTACAGACAAACGTTACTCATTCGTTCATAAATTAATTCATTCCTGATGGGAAGTAATCACTGCCGCCCATAAGAACTAGCCACACCTGATCTAGTGCCAGCGCACCCCATCCCCGGGGACCTCCGAATCTCTCACTCTGCGACTACTTTACGTTAGTTTTCTGTGGGAGTGTCGTACCCCGGTCAAGCCGGCATAATCGCATTGCAACTGGCAATTAGTGTAGCTTTATTTATTATGAAATTACTTACTTTTTCCAGAGTACACGCCGGCTGGTGGATGATCCGGGAACGCAGCCGAGCCGCGAGTAACTGAACAGAATGTATTTCTGTGACCAAACGTCTCCTGTCGTTTCATTGAGTAGAATGGTCGTGATATTGGTACGTTCCTGTTATTTATACTTGTTGTCTCTCCCTATACCATTGTGTTGATAAACAGGACAATATTGATCGGTGACCCTAACACGACCGCCCAGTTTTAATTTATCTCTCATTGCGTCTCTTATGATTAAGACGCTAATTAGGCGGAGACGCATGGAGGAGTATAGGTTAGGTAGACCAGAGCGGTAATTATTTAAGAACAGTGCTCTGTCTTGCTTTAGCGAGCTAGCACGAGTGACCAAGATGCAGTCAAGCTCGAGCCTGTTGGGCTAAGATAGTAACCGGGCAGGTGATGTAGTTCTTTTACCTTCTTGGTATATTGGTTAAAAAGAGACGGGACATCAGCGCAATATCCACAATAAACACAAGAGAGTGCTAGGGCCTCGGTTGTTATTGTCAGTATTGTTAAGAATAACGTATTGATCGAATTAGGTTATTTATTTCAGGGGTCGGCAACCCGTAGCCAGCGGGACGCTTTGCGGTCTGCGACTGCTTTATAAATGAAGGTGTTATCGTAATGAATATTTTAATTTGGCGACAAAACTGAAATCTGTTAAAATTATGATAAAGTGCTGCCGTTATTTTAATTTTAGCCTCTGTCGGCTAAGGTTGCCGATTGTCGATTTATTACATCGCGTTCGACGTTCTTCTTGCAGGCTTCTTTTTTAAAACTTTATTACCAGCTTTTGTACGTATTTTAAGTTTATTTATATGGTTTAAGTCGTGAAGAAAAGACCACAGAAAAGCACGCTTTCCTTCCTCTAACTATTAAGTAATGCGAGTTTATAGACCTGCTTTGATATGTTATTTGAATCTAATTACTTAAGTTGAACAGATTCCCTTGAAACTCTACGAAAACAGTGTCATGTGGGTCAATGAGACCGTCCTCCTATTCTCCGCTTGAAACACGACACGGATAGACTCAACTAACTAAAATGAAACTTTCCTTCTAATTCTAAAAAAAAAACTTTACCAGGAAAAGATGGAATAAATAGTATAAATACGACCATTTGCTGTTAGAATTATTGGCAACAGACGAAAAACAAAATAAACAAAAATGAAATCATCTCTATTTTATTATCTGATGGCGGTTGTGGTGGCATTACAATTACCGAAATTTCGATCGAGTGGATACATGCTGATAATAGTTAAACTTTAAACTTCATTATTTGCGCACAATAGTATCGTCAAAAAGATGTTAAATTACGTTCTATGTAGTATTTGTAGCCGCCTTATTCGGCCTGAGCCTTTTGCTACCTTGATTGTTGTAACGTTGTACATGTCCTATGTTATTATTGTTTTGTTCCTTGTGCATTCATGTCTTATCTATACCTTTTTTGTGAGTGGCAATAAATGGTTTTTATTTATTTATATGACAGCATAGGTGATGATGAGCAGCAACTACGTTTTCAGCCCTGGTGAGCGCCGACTGCGGTAACACACTGGTTGAAAACGTTGACGTAGTCGAAGGGAAGGTCGCCCACGCAGCCGTAGCCGCCCCTCTTATGGATCGCCAAGTGGTCGTAGCAGTTCACTTGCCCATCGCCGTTGCAGTCCTGCGCATAAAATGTAATAATATTTAGATTTATTTTTGTAATTTTTTGTATAAAATAGTAAGGTAAACAAGCAAGTCGATAACCTGATGGTAAATAATCACCACCACTCATAGACACTCACACACAACTTCTAGGAGTTTGCAGATGTGTTACCACCCCAGATGGAATACCTTGTGCCAGTAATTTCACCTGGCTTTCTGTTCTCTGCGCCGGAACACAACAATGCAAGCATATGCTCCTTAGTGGCTGGATTATTGTACAAACTTGTGGTGTATAGTGATCTAGACGGACCTTGCATAAGGCCCTACCACCCGCAAAACGTCGGTGGAAAATTGGCGGCTCGCCTCATGGTAGGCAATTACGGCCATGTATGGACGTATGGACGCTAGCGATTGCAGAAGAGCTTTTAAGTGTCCCTTTTGAGATTGGGTTATTGCACGACTAAAGTTTTTAAAACTCTCTGTAGAAGCTTTTCCTAGTGATTTTTACAATCATAATAATGACAATACCAAGGAAATCATGACAACATAAGCCCGTTGCCGACCTTTAGCTCCGCCCCGCCCCCCCCCGTGGACAGGTGGGGAAAAAGAAAAATAAGTCCTACCTGGCTAAATTTTCTCATGTAGCCCTGCACAGTTTGGGCAGCGCAATACGGATCCACCACACAGCTTCGGAACGCTAGAACATAAAAAGCAACAAGAATATACTGGCTTTCGGAACACTACGACGAGCAGATAGCTAATTGCGACTAAAGACTTCTATTGTGTATAATTTAACTAATTTCATTTAGGGGATCAATAAAACTGTTTCAAAATAAATTTCAGTTACGACGTTTTACAATAAATGCTATAATGTTACAGATTAAGGACTCATTACGATAGGGTCCTACGGTGGCCCAGAATACAAAATGGTTCGACTGTGTACTATACCGACGAGCAAAATAACGAGTCACAGTGCTTTTGTCATACCAACGAGGTTATTTTAAAATAATTGAATTGAATTGCGGTAAACGTCGGAAAGGTTCAGAAAACCATAAAAACTGGCAATAAAATGTATCAAAATTCAAATAGCGACACAAAGTTACTGGTTGCGGTGAGATGTGATGTGAACGGTTTGAATATCCTCTATCGATGCTCTAGATATCTATCATCAGATTCCACCCAGTGATGAAGTCTCAAATAGCCTTATTCGTATGAAAGGCCCACATTGGGCCGGTATTTTTACTCGTCAGTGTATTTGTACGACGAGCAAGTAATTTGAAACAGGTTGCAGAAAACTCCCACTTGCATTGCATTAAGTATCTGTATCTGATAGAATAGTCAACTCACCTTCAGGATGGTCGGGCGACAAGCCATTGATCGTGGGCGTCCCGGCGTCTGACCAGTAGGCCCAGGTTATATGGAACAGGCCACAGTGGTCACCCTCGCACGCCACTTGCTTGCACCCTGAGATGGCCTGGCAGATGCACCCCAGGCAGACATCCGTCAAAGGCTGCGGGACAAGCTCCGCTGGAGATTCAAAGTCAAGGTCAAAATTTCTCTATTCAGATTAGGTTTACAAAAAGCCAATTTACAACTCACTGCGGCCCAAATTTAATTTATTCCTCTCTGCGTCTCTGTTTATCTAGTGGCCTAAGAAAGGGACGCACATAGAAATAAATTAAACCTGTCCAGACATGTTAGAGCCACTGGAGTACGAGCACGGATTTTATGAGACATGACTTGACTGTGGCTGAGCTGATAGAAGAGTAAGGAATCTCTGCCTACCTCCCTACCTCAAACTTTAAAAGTTAATTATACGAGAACGCCTTTCGACCATTTGAAGCATTAATTTATAAGGAGATGTCGTTTGCTTGACGACACCGGTCGATACATTTAAATCGGTGTTTCATCGACTGAATGTCGTAAACGTGGCGTTTGCTATGTTTGTTTGTTCTAACTTTGAACATTTATGATTCAACATAAACATAGGCAAATTTAAAGTAGTAAAATTGATAATCAGCGAATAAATAATAAGGAGAGTCTTAGGATCATTATGGTATGCAGTCAAACGGGTCACCTTGGACAAGACAAGAGTGATCGGTAACCGGATCGAGTAAATGTCACATTTAAATGTATGATTAAATCATAAAATAAATGTATGAAAATAATTCAATGTCGGGGTTAGCGATTCGTAAACAGACGGATGTTATTTCGCGATGGGAAATACGTTTCTGATGTGCTAAATGTCAAGAGCGGAGGTTATTTTGTATTAGAATCCTTAATTTTCATGAAATTATGTTTCGTTCTAGCAGTGTTCGCTATCGGGTGAAAGGATGCCTCTTCCGTCTTTAAAGTTGTACTACGTTTTACCTAGATTAAATATAAACAACGTGCAGTCTAAAATAAATGTTTAGGGACGGAACAGAAAGAAATTGTCCGTAGTCGCAATCAAAAGGGATGGATATATCAACGTCATAGTAAATGAACATCCTTTTCCAAAAGTAACAATTTCGTCTGCTCCGGTGTTAACGGTCATTTAATTATTTTTTGCTGTAAGAGCTATATTTTTACACAGTATTTTGGTGTACAGGGAAAAAGATTTGCTACCCATGCAGATTTACTAACTGATGAAAAATGCAGTCGTCTTCTATTATTTATTTATTTAGTCAACATTCGATATTGGCACTTTGATATCAAATTAATTAGAACATCCAAGTCGTAATGGTGCCGAATGAGTACTTATTATATTATTAGAAAAGTTGTTTGATTGGTAGAGTCAATATTGCACAAATTGTAAGTGTGATTTCAATTAAGAAAATTTAACCGTGATTTTTTTATACGGTAAGTGTACGCTAAGTACCAAGGGTCGCCAAAGTTTATTGTTTTTTGTCCGCAGCTAAGGGACGCACTAAGAGTTAAGTTAAACTTGGGCAATCGATAATGATAATGTTAGTGCCAATAGAAATTAATAATAAAATTACAAATAAAACTTACAAACTAATAACCAGATTGGATCACTGAACATTAGCTATAAGCCCGAGGCGTGTAGCTGAATCCAGCGCTACAGCATTGGCGAATCCCACCTATCTTGTAGGGTGTTCAGGATGCTGTTTGTACTAGTGCGGAAGCATTAAGTAAGGTAACGATTACAGCACTTGACAGTGATCCAATAGTTGAGAAGATACGGAAACATATAAGTAAAAACGATGGACAATGATGCAAACTCTGGTAAATACAATGTCCTACGCAAATCAAGGGTTGGTTACCTTAATACCTTACCTATATAATGTATACATTTAGCAACCAAATATGCATTAAAAGTTAGACAAAGAATACTAACAAACATCAGCAGCACACGTAGCGACGACAAGCAGTATTGCACTCAATTTTATCACGGCAGACGCCATTACGGCGGAAACCACAATAATTATTTATTTTTTTAAAGTAAAACAATTTTTTTAAACGTCAGGTGTTCCCAAGATGCGATGATACACTGATTTTGATCGTCGCCTTTATGCTGCCTAAGTATGAATGGCTAGAGTGAACTGAAATACCTGTTTTTAGGAATTCCAAAGATAAGCCTGTGCGTGCCCTACACAATCTTCCGCGACTTGCACGAGAGCAAGGCATTTTCGTTGCATCCCGTACTTGAAAAGTTAGAGGAGAGGGCCACATTTTTGTTACGGCTTTAACAAGTTCGTGTAGGAATTACGAGGAACCACTTGGAATCAATTCTATTGCGAAATTCAATTGCTTATTACAAAATCAAAAATGTGCTTTTATGTCAAGATGGTTATGCTGGGAGAGTGCTGGGTATGAAGCGACGTTCGGGTGCGGTGTAAACCCGCTCTTTCAGCCCCGATTCCTCGGAGCTGTATTCATAATGGTGTAGCTGAACCTTAGCTTCCATTCGTACAGGATCCTCTTCATTGGGAATTTGTCGTGAGGATCTTCAGGTTAAATCAAACTAAGTAGGTTTTATTATGATTATTTATTTTAAAAAGTCTTGAGCACTCATGTGGTTAAAAAATAATATTCGCAAATACTTTCCAACTAATAGGTTGGCACCTGTATAAATCCTACTTAGGACTAGTATAATATTTATTGTGTGTACATCAAAATCTAGATATAGAGCACACGCGAGTTGATTGCAATCAACCCGCGCGCGCTGTAGATAGGTACTTCCGTTAAAGTAAACGTACGTGTTTTCAAAAATCTGAATTCAACCGTTTCGAAGCATTCATATTATTTGGCACTACAGGATCTATTGTTTTAAATATTACAACTACAATTTAGATATAGTAAACATTTAGGAGTCCGTTTGGTACTTCGAAGACTGGTGCTGCCCCGCTCACATGTTTATTTTTGACACACATTGCCTCACTAAACTTTTTTAATGGCGAAAGCTGTGGGTAAAACTTATGGAATAATCCCCGTAGAAAGGCTCCCCAAGCGTCACCCTCGTCGTGGTGTTATGAACGTAGCGGACTCCAAGTTAGTGTGATCTTCAGCCTTGGTGAGCGGCGACAGCGGCGATGCACTGGTTGAAGACATTGACGTAATCGAAGGGAAGGTCGCCGGCGCAGCCGTAGCCGCCCTTCTTGTGGATCGCCATGTGATCGTAGCAGTTCACCTGCCCGTCGCCGTTACAGTCCTGGAAAGTAAAGGTTGAATTGGTTAAAGATGAAGAGGATTCCTCGACGATTGGCTTAAGAGGATTTCTTAAATGATCGAGAACAGAAGATACATAATTAAGTAAACTTTAAATTTACATTTTGTCCATGACGCTCGCATACATTTACCTACTAAATTTGTTCATAATTATAGATGACTAGATGAATTTAACTACAGCTTGTATTTTTCTCTCAACTCGAAACACTTAAACATTAATTAATCAGATAAAAACTTATACGGAAAGCAATATGAATTTGATGGCCTTAGAATATTAACATGATGCCAAGGTTGGCCGCTATTTATTTCGATGATGTCAGGATGCCCGCCGCTAAATTTTGAATGCAAGCGACAATGTCACGATGTGATATTAATTCAATTTACAACAACACCCACCCATGACCGACAATGAAGTAAAAAATAATTAAGCATTGTCTACAGTTCACGGTGTAAAAAAAGACGAGCAAACTTGATGTAGGGACATGAAACTCAATTATATTTTGCATATTTTATCGGGGACTTTTCAAATCGAAATTTTGGTAAACTATTGCTGCAAATAGTATCCTTAGTGAAGTGAGTATTTTCGTCTGTAATTGGTGGTAGTTGCAAATGGAAGATTAATGTTAAATATGTTTATAGGTAATAATAACAAGTGGGTTTACATTCGAATTTGACTTAAGTTTAGCTTGTCTAGAACTCTACAGACGAAAATACCCAAGTGTCTGATTTTTAACGTTTTTATTTATTGTTTAACTATACCAGTAAACCAGTATGCCTATAGTATACACCTAGTCGTATGAGGAAAAGTCACGGAATGGTGTTTTAGCAGTTTTGGGGCCGGTTCCTTTTGCTACATATATTCAAATAATGTATCATTTTACCTATTAACAGTTAAATTAAATATATTATTATATTTTAACTAAGAAATCTGTTTATGTTTTATGGCTGGTAGGTTAAACAATACATAGTTCAAATTTAGGAACGCGGCATTACAGGTGCAACATTTTGCAACTAGCAGATGCAAATGCATATGCGTATGCGCAACTAGCAGTAGCAAAATGTAAAGTTTAATTTTTAAATTTTTATCGACTACCTTTAGTAATATGGTGTTTTACAAGCTTTTAAATAAAAGCTTCTTTATGAGGTTAAATAACTTGACTTGTATGTAATTATATTTAGTGGTTCTTACTGAACCTAACTAAGGTAACGGTCCCAGTCCTTGACAGTGACCAATAATTGACGGGAAGTTACAGAAACATACGAGACAATGATGTCAACTAGTGGTAAAAACAATGTTCTGCGCGTGTTAAACACTGATACAGTTACTATAAAATCATACTAATCATGTCTTACCTGGCCGAACCTCCTCATGTAGCCCTGCACAGTCTGGGCGGCGCAGTAGGGATCCACCACGCAGGTCCTGTACGCTATAATACAAAGATAATGCAATTAATAAAATCATATTATCGTATCATATCCTATCACATATCATATCATATTAATAGGTAGACATATTAAGACGAAGTTAAACAACCAAATCTATAATAAACACATTACCCTAAAATAATATAATAATGAAATGAAGGATGTCATTGAAAATTTGACCAAATTAAAACCTATTCAACTCATCTACATACACGAATATATCCTACTTCCGATTATAAATTATGTTTATTAAATAAATTATCAATTTTTAATGAAACAAGTCCTTGTCCAGTCATTATGGATTGTTGAGTAAATATGTCTGTAGCTAGATAAATTTAAGCAGTGCCGAAAAGTATTAATTAATGCAGGTTCAAGGTAAACTTCAATATAAATGCACCTGCGAGAAAAATGCATATTTTTCTGCATAATACCTGACAAATTCAGTTCACAATAGAGAGATCTCTCGCCAGGCTGTCGTAATGCTTGGAGACCGTTCATGCGTAACTTCGTAAGTGTGATGTAGCGCTTACCAGTTAGTTCTTCCATTCGGAACTAGATGGCGCTAGGTGTCGCTACAAAAGTTGTCCCCCAGTCCCTTTCTTATGATCTATAGTCAGACAGAGTCGCATTCAATAAATTATCTTTGTCCTTGCGTGGACCGTTTTATTATGAGACTTTGATGAGGCCAAGCAGTGACTCTAACATTGAAGTAATCGTCTAGTGCGTCCCTTTCCTCTGACACTAGTTTGATTGACCCTATATCAATATATAGCTATAATTAGACTTGATTTTATGCTTTTATGGTTCTAAAAGACAGAAATCTTTATTATCTTCTGTCTTGTAACAAATTTCAGGTTTTAATACTTAGTATACGAGTAATTGTTTACCCAATAATATTAGAATTCATTATGTCAAGTCCGGTATTTGACGCTTTTTTATCTACTTAATTAAATTAGCAGTGTACAAGTATTTCAACTTGTCAAACATCTAGTCTCATCATAAATTTGAATGGTTTTGTAATTAATGAATAATGTAGGCACAATTAGAATTAAAACTAGAAATAGAAACTCTCATAATAATAAAATGATTATGCTATTTTCATCGTAAAGTCGCACCATTTTGAATCGTGACGTGATCCTCTGTGTCACCTTTTCACAATAAAGTTTCTTCTTTGACAGGCATACATTTGTGTATTACATTATAAACGCCTAGGTCATATATATCCCGGTAACTAACCGATTTGACCGGGATAGTATCACACTATCACAGAATACCAGCGTCAAGTAGAATATATCTGTAGGCAAAGCGGCCGAGCGTACATACTACAGCGCAAAGTGGAACCCCTCCGACTCCGCTACAAACGCTCTATTTAAGGAATGTCTTATCTAAAAGGAAATATCCATTTTGATATTAATTTAGAGGCCGTACCACACACCGGCGGCGTACACGTCGCGTATGCGACACGGTTCTAACTAGCTACGTAGAGCTGCGTTACGCATGCGTTATACGCGTAACGCTACGAAGCTATTTGGAGCCGTGTCGCATATTTGTCGTGCACGCAACCGGTTTGGCCTGGCCCTAAGAGGGCTTCTATGCAGTGTGCGCTACAGTGTGTTTCACATTCGGAGTGATAAAATCTCATAGTGGGTCACTAAACTTGCATCACAACATAATCTTACCATCAGGATGGTCAGGCGCGTAGCCCTGGAGCGTGGGCTTGCCGGCATCAGACCAGTAGGCCCAGGTGATGCGGAACAGGCCGCAGGTATCTCCCTCGCACGTCAGCCCCTGCTTGCAGCCAGAGATGGCCTGGCATATGCATCCGAGGCAAACCTCCGTAACTGGCTGCGCTGACTTGTCACCGACTAGCTCCGCTGAAAAAGTAAAGTAAAGGCTGAGTTTTGGTAGTTAGGTTAATTAAGAAATGGCATTAAATTAGGTAAACCTTGAGGTATTGCTTGCCGAAGATTTGGCATCGTTTATACAGAATCGATCTGATACAAATCTTTATGACCTAGTATAACGCTGGTAGTTATTAACTGTAGTTTCACACTTTGCTATGAGGAACACCGCGTTTGAATGAAGCCATTTTACCATTACGTTTGTGGTAAACGAGTATAACGCAAGAGAATTGTAATAGTAGAGCCAATCTTTTATTCAGAAGAGATGTTTTACAAATCAGTGAAATTATTAACTGTAGTTTCACACTTTGCTATGAGGAACACCGCGTTTGAATGAAGTCATTTTACCATTACGTTATTTATTAATTATTATTAATATTTATGTAGTAATAACTGTTATAAGTATTAGTTGTAGAGGAAAATCTGCACTAAGGTCGCTTTGTCTCCTAGTGAATTAGCATCAGTGAACTGTCTTCTCCCCAGCAAACATTTATGGTTTAGGTTACGTATTCTTACCCCTATTTACCATAAGAAAGGGATAAACATAGTGGTAAATGAAACCTAGGCGGTCATGATGGGCTACTGCCGCGCCAAACGATACTTTTTCACTATCATCCCCTACTTAATAGAACCTAAAACAAAGTATAGTTTACAAAGTACAGTCAAGGAATTTAATTCCCTACCCATTTCGTTGAAATGTCGTCTGACATTCGCAATGCATTAAGGTCGATAAGTCAAACTAACGTCTTGCTCTATAGCTCTTTTGGTGACAGTTTGCTATATGATATTGAACTTAGGTGGGTTGGAAATTTAATTCTTTGACTGTACCATGGATACCGCTTCAAGGAATTGTTTGCTTTTACCTGTTTATTGGTATTTTTATTGCATGTCAGTGAACCGAGCTGAATTGCAATAATGTTTTATTCGAGTCATTAAAGATTCCTGCCATGATGCAGTGACATGGATTATTTATGCAAATGCGTAAAACGCTTCTGCAGTAAATCTTTCCGAGGTCAAGGTACGCTTTGGTCCAACGTTGCCCGTTTAAAATTTGTACGTTTATTTCAATACTAAAGTTATATATCATACTTAGTTATTTAGAGTAAAGTAAAACCAGGATTGTTTTCGGAGGCAGGGTTTCCCATAACAAACTTTCTGGGAATTTTCATTGCCACATGACGCTAACTCACATCTAGTTCCGGCTCGTTGACTACATACGAAGCGATTATGCCCAATTACCTCTAGCCTGGTAAACTACGAGTACCAGCTAATTTGAACACAATTGTTCTTGATAATAAAACATAGATTAGTACTGAGATAGTTAAGTTATTAGTATAGGAAAGACTATGAGGAACGGAAATGAGAACAAAATTGCTCCTACGCAAAGGTTTTTGTGAAAAAATACGTTTGTTGTTGCTTAGAGTTAAAACGATATTAATAAATCTCCGTGTTGAATTAAAAAAAACAACTTTTGAAAGGCATAGGATATATACTTAGTTTATTTCCGGACATACGCGAATACAATAACATGCTGTAATGAGGTCCTAATATGACCGCCGAAGTTATTATCTCTCCGTGTGGTCCGGTCTAACTAGTATAAGAAATGGATGCATTGAGTGACATATTAATAGACCTTTAATACACATTATTTATTGTTGACAATAATATAGGATACCTATGAGCTCATGTCATCTATATGTTACCCGTAAAAGGTTTTTAAGAGTAAACGCCAGAGGGAACCCGCAATCCCAAGATAATCTCTAGGCCCCCTCCCCCGTGGGTTTTCACGTAATTTCAGGTATTTTTATAGAGTTGGTGCTACCCCAGTTGACTTGGCTAATTCTTACTACAACCAACAACTGGTTTCTGTATAACTCTATACGAAACTTACTAGATTTTCTAGAATCGGAAAATAAATTAGTGCTTTAAATTGCATTATCTATGAATCACCTATCTTCTAGTATTTTTATACACATGACCAGTCCTTCCATTAACGGAGAAGTAACCTGTACTTGTAAAGAATAATAAGAACTTGTATTTTATTTTCACATTCCAAGCTCCCTGGAAAGGACATGCCTGCTCATCCACAAGCAAAATATCTTGCAATATTTATAACCGCTATAAACGTCGATATGCGGATGTTATTTTATACTATAGCTACTTATAACACCTACGTATTTTTGCACAGAATCTCAAATGAGAAAATTAACAGTCAGAGCCCAATTTCATAAACGTGACAGGCGACAGGTGACAGTGACAATTAGCCGTACATTACTGTGTCGACCAGTAACGCTACAGACTTACCACTGACCTATAAGTAATATGGACTTCTAGTCAGTGTTTAAAAAAAGGCGTATCAAAGGAGGCTAAAAAAAAGGCTAAATCGATAATCCCTCGCGCTGTCAGTCTGTCGGACCGACGGCGCTGCTGTCAATACTATTATTATGTAAAAAACCTATTTGCAACGAAACTCAATAAATTATTATTTTATGCAGTTAGACGTAAAGTTGTAAATTCAATGGCTATAAATGGTAAACTAATAATTTGCATTTGTAACATTGGCGTTAACCTGTATTCTTATGTCGGGCCGTTTTTCTGCTGTCATTTAGTATGAAACTGTACATCCATGCATTATAATATCATTGAGACTTACAGACTTATCATCATAGCGGGCAAGCAATGTATATCGAATTGTCACTGTCACCTGTCACCTGTCGTGTTTATGAAATTGGGCCCTGGACAAACGTTTGTTACCATACCTATGGAATGGCATAGAGGGTTCTTAATTTCTTCTCCAACGCTTTTTACAGTGGTAGAGTCACTGTAGCTGACTGTGCTGTACCCAGTGCTGCCCCTCTAGCACACTAGCGTTTATCGCTGACATAAAGCATTCGTCCCTTTCGTACACGCATACTGGTTAGAACGGGATAAATGCTTTATGTCATCGATAAAAGCTAGCGTGCTAGGCCCCCAGGTTACGGTAGTGATTTTCTAAGCGCAATATCGACGAGCTCAACGCTGGGGCAGCGCTCTGTCTTGCTCTAACGCGCTTTGCTCGAGTGCGCGAGACAGGACGATGCCTCGACGTCGAGTCCGACGCTGATGAGAATAACAGTGCAGTACGAATATGCCGGCTTGACCAGGGCGCTCTCGCAGATTGAATACCGGCTTGAAGTAGTAGCTTGCTGAGTAAGAGAACGATAGGCCACCAACTAGATGTTATCTAGACAAAGTGACATTCTGTTAGCGTAAACGCTAGTAGAAGCGTCAACATGTATGAATTTGACGTAAGCTAGCGCGCGCAAACGTCAAAATGTGTCGATCATCAATGCCAAACCCATACATTCTGTTGTTACTACCAGCGTTGACGCTAACAGGGTGTCACTTAATCTAGACACCCAGGACACTGGTAGCTTAAAAATTCCGTTTGATCTCATGACTTATTAAATGTCCTTATTGGGATAGGCTTGTTTTAAAAGTTTGTATTCACGTTTGAAATATACGAGTATATGCGATATTTCAAGCCTGTTGTGATACCGGTCTTTGAACCTCTAACGCGATTGAAAATGGCATTAAACCACGATGAACTGCTAAAATAAACAGTAAATCTACCGGTGAGTATCCAAGGAGCTATACAACTATGTAGTCAAACGAGTCGTCTCATACGAGCACTAGACCGGTCTGCAAGTTCTGCAACCGGATCGCGTATAGGTTTGAGACCTAAACGCAAGGTTACATGTAAGTTCTTAGGCCCAGCAATATAGGCCATAATATGTATAGACGACCAAGTAATTGCTTGACCGTTTTTGAACCCTATACCTTTGTAATACAGTCGAAAAGTGGTCAAGCAATTTCTTGGTCGACTATACGATCGAGCAATGTAAAAGTTTCTCACTTATGCACCTTATATCAGTTTACAAATAGGGTGCTAAACTGCGAAAGTGACAAACTTTTAAATTGTGCGGTTGTAACCACGACGGTTTGTCATCCAGCTTGGACTTCCAATCATGATATACTTTAAAGCGAAAATCTGGTTTCGAGTACGACACTTAAAAAGAGAAATAAAAAAAAACATTCAATTTCACTTGTTGGGAACTAGTTCATATTCATACCTTTATTGAGATTAATTCTTTTCCTTAAAATTTCGTTATTAATTCAGATAAGTATAAATGATTAAGATCGTTATTTTCTTTTTGTACTGGTATACCATGTCTCACATCTTTTTCGCGGTGATTCTTAGGTTCACGTTTCGAGGGGCAGTCGCTGTTGGAAATTGATTTGATAACAGTTTCCTCATGTGTGTTCAATTTAAATAAATAATAAGATCCATGTCAAGTGTCAACACTTACACCAACCGCAATCGGAGGTCAAGTCAAGACTGCGAACTTGCGGGTTACGCAAGATAAACATTGCACTGTAAACAGAATTCATAATGTTGCCAGAATTCAATTGGAAATACCTTTTTATAAAGTATAATACATTTTAAAAATAATTTATTGTTTATCGGTCCATGTGTTTAGAAGTTATGCGTGAAGGTACAAACAAATAAACGGGTCGAATATAAAACTTTTTTTTAAGTTGGTTAAAAAAGTATTTTATCTTAAGTTCTTATAAAATAAATTGTTTTAAACTTTCGCGATTTTCACACATATTTTTAACGCTATCGGGTCTTTAAGGCGATAAAAGTATAGTGTTGATTTACCTCGACGTTTCGGCCATGTTTCAATGGCCGAAACGTTTCTTATAAAATGTCTTATAAAACCTTGAAGCAACCAACCAAAGGGAAGCCAGGTTAGTATAATACCGTGAATTTTATTTGACGATATGCTGCAATGACGGTTGGGCTTAGAAGCATTTAATTTAACAAAATTGAATTAAAAGTGAAAATGAAACCCATAATAAGTCATAGAAACAAAGTTGAGAAAGAGTATCAAAAGAATAAATTGGAAGCTGTAATAGCTCTACTTACTAGCGTAAATGTTATAAGTAACATTTTAATGCTCTAGATGTATTCCATCTTAGCCCTCTGGGTTGGCAACACATCTGCAATCCCTTTGATGTTGCGGGTGTCTATGGGCGGTAGTGATCACTTACCATCAGGTGACGTATGTTGTATAAAAAAATTCTACAAAATCGTGACGCATAATTTAGTAACTAGCAAGTAAATATACCTGTGCAATTATCCAGTTGATAACTGCCGTTCAATTAAGTGGTTGTTATTTAATCATCAAACAATATCCAATAATCATTAGCGCCCTCGATACCGCGGATAATGAAATTCAAACGAACAGTTTCATTATTACCATTATGTTATGAGAACATGATTATAAGTATTTCATTTTTCTATCACTACATAGTATAAAGCAAAGTCGCTTCCCGCGTCTGTCTGTCTGTCTGTCTGTATGTATGCTTAGATCTTTAAAACTACACAACGGATTTTGATGCGGTTTTTTTTAATAGATAGTGTGATTTAAGAGGAAGGTTTATATGTATAATGCCATGCTTAATATATTAGACAACCACTGATAATTTCAAGATTTCTAATGTGAAGTCGAAACAAAACACATTTTTTTGCGCTTCAAATGTAGTTGTCATTTGTTTCCTGTGGGCCACGCGGGCGAAGCCGCGGGCAGAAGCTAGTATCACTATATATTCTCTTATCATTACCGCATTTATGATACTAAAGTAAAAGTTATTGTTCGTTTCATGTATCATTTATTGAAAAAAAAAACTTTGGAATTTACTCTAATTGAACTAAATCTCAAGCTTAAACTGAGTAAACCTTGTTTAAATTGTACAATAATCAATTAAGATGCAAGTTGAAATGCTGTTAAATTGGTATACAAAAAAAAACTAGATAAACGGATATAAATTAGTAAAAATTTAATATCCAGGACTTACTCGTAGCTACAAACTTTCATATTCTAAAGCCCTTTACGAGAACAAAACCGTTGCTTCTCAAGATAATCCTAAGAGAAAAATAACGACCGCAAAAGGAATTGTTAAATATTTCATTTGATTTCTCTATATAGTTTTATAAATTACGTAAAGTGTATCTTAATAGCATATTAACATAACATTATGCGGAAGAACTACGTTTTATAATGGCACAATGTAATAAATTAATCGTTAAGGACGACTTGTTGTCCTCGCTAATATACCTAACTCACGAAGACCTAAATAACAAGGATACTTGTAAAATAATTTAATTATTTTGCATGTAATATAAATATAAATATAGCGCTCATACCTACTTAATTACTTACAAACATTTGATTCATAGATTTTTTTAAAATAGGCAAAGCTGTCTCTGTAGAGTTACGTACGTTATTTATAACGTTATCGGGACTTTAACGCGATGAAAGTATATTGTTAATTTACTTCGAAGTTTCGGCCATGTTTCAACGGCCGAGGTCACGAGTAGACTACCATACTTACTTTTGATATATAACTAATTTCATCGCGTTAAAGTCCCGATAACGTTATAAATATGTGTGAAAATCGCGAAAGTTTAAAACAATTTTCCGTACGTTAGTCAACGAAAAAAACCAACAACTATTTAAAACTATAAACTACTAGACGTCCTGCTTGTGTAAGAGAGAAAAAGAGAAAGAGAGAGTAAATAATAAATAAATAAAATTTGTACCACACTTTGACACATAAAAAATGGTGACACGTAAGTAAGAACTTTGTACGTATATACGCTAATATAATCTAGATCTATACTAATATAATAAAGAGGTAAACTTTGTTTGTTAGTTTGTTTGTATGTAGGGGGTAATCTCTGGAACTACTGAATCGATTTCAAAAATTCTTTTACAGATAGAAAGCTACAGTGTCTCTGACGGACATAGGCTACTAATTTCACACGAACAAAGTCGCGCGCGTCCGCTAATGTAACATATACTAAGTTTACGCGTAAAACAAATTTTGCCCTAAGTTTAAAAGTTAATTAAATGCCTTATAACAGATTTGTTTAGCTTCAACTAAAGTAAGTAGCCTGGAAATGTGGTTTTAAATAGAATATTTTAGGTACGTTACGAAAAAGAATTGTTAAAGCTCGGTACGCAAAGCAAGCAAGGTACGATACCGTAAATGTTGAAACCTAGTTACTCGCACTTCGATCTTATGCATGTGTTTTAACCTTCCTGAGATTAGCGGACATTATCAACAACTGACATCTTCACGAACTCTACTCTTAGAACATTATTTTAATGTGGAGATATTAGTTGTCCAGGCTTTGTCAAAGTCTGGACATTGTCTGTATGCAGACTCCTTCAGTCAAAGAAAAACTCCGAGGCACTGAAAACCTCATTCCTTGTTTTAAGTCGGTTTAAAAGTAAAGTTGACAATCACGAAACTATCAATGTTTCTTTTCAAGAGGATAGTTTTCTCATGTCATAAAGTCATGATGTTAATTTTGTTTTAGATGAGTTAATTGCAGATAAGTCAAATTTTAAGTCTTGATTGTTTCTTTTATCTTTTGTATTGAGGGTGCTTTGATCAGAATTGAACATGTCAGCTCCAAGTTTTGATTGTTGATTTTTGGATGTTATGTGATACTCATTGCAATTTAGTTTTTTGTTGTTTATGCTGCTCAAGATAAGCAAGAGAACATTTCAAATCACTAGTATTAAAATAGTAAAAAAAGAATACTAACAAACATCAGCAGCACACGCGGCGACAAATAACAATATGGCACTGAACTTGATCACGGCTGACGCCATAGCGGCGGAAATTAAAAACAAACTTATTAAAAAAAAAACTAAAAATTGCTAAGCGTCGGTCGTTCCCGCGCTACAGTGATGAACTGGCATTGATCGTGGCCTTTACGCGGTTTATATGGACGAACGAACGGATATCTGATTCACTATGTTCCGTGGAAATTAGACAAAATTTAGATTAGATAGATTAGACTCTACCAATACACATTGGTACATAGGTGCAATTTTTGAATCACACCAGCAGGGCGATTCTCGGTTCATGTGAGATTCATCTCACACGAAAACAACAGTGAAATCCCTTGGAAATCTGTCATTTTTTGACGCATCTCGCACGTGAGATGCATCTCGCATGAACAGAGAATTAGGGTCCAGGTGACTAAAGCTCATAAAACTGGCGAATCTACCGAATATCTAGGAAAAACGGCCATTTTGGTGAGCTTTAGTCACCCGGTGAGATTCAAAAATCGCACTCTAGGTAGGTAAGACAGTTTTCCCTGAACATTCAGATTTAGGTACTTTTACTAAAACGACGTTTTGTTCAAACGCTCTCTTGTACCATCTTATTATACGTAGTTTATCATGCGGTGATCCATCAATCAATAGAGGATTCAATTAATTATTTGTATTTTGATTCGTTTTCTGAATTTTTGTCCACACTGCTGTAAGCAAAAATAAAAGGAAAATGACAATGATGATTGGAATTAGGATGGACACCGACAAGAAGCTCACCAAAATGGCCGAATCTCTATGAAAAACGGCTATTTTGATGAGCTCTAGTCACCTGGTGAGATTCAAAAATTGCACTTCTGGGAGAGCAGAACCACGGCGGGAGAGAATATCTAACGGTTTGAAGATAGTATTAATTTGTTTCAAACTTCTGATTTTCTTTCTATCATATTTTAGTAGGTACCATCACGGACTTTAACCGTTGAGCCTGTATGGAACCATGTCACAGTGACATTGCTTCGGATTGTTTACTAATACGTGGCTACAGATTGTCAAAGTCAATATGACAGGGTTCTGTGTTGGCTTAAAAATTAATGTTTGCGACCGTACCCATATTTTTACCCGACTGTGCGACGCAAAGGAGGGAAATTTAATAAAGTTGCGATGGCATTACGCATCGACACAAACCTGCATTATGATTTGACCATGAAATTGAACTTAATTTTTAAAATGCAATGTAATAATTAATAATTAAAAAAACGTAGAGTTATATCGGCATTAGAAATTCCCAATTCCAAGATATGAAACGGACCAATTTCAAGTCGGTATACTCAGCGTTGACTGAAAACAATCAAACGCTAAAAATACTGATTTGAAATTTCCCACTTCCAAAAGAAATCATCTCGTTATGATTGAAATTGGTTTAATTAATAAAAATGTTCGTAATTGGATTTTTTAAATTTTATTATAGCATGTAAGCGATTTGGTGTCCAAAACACTGTAAGCTTTTATGTAATTGAATAAATAAATGAAATGAAAAGGCAACCGAAGACCTGTGGCGCTTCACGTTTCTGCATAAGAGTATATATATATATGACTCTTTATTGTACATAACACATAAAATAACAGTTTATAGGACAAAAGAGATGTACAAAGGCGAACTTATCCTTTTACGGGATCTCTTCCAATTAACCTTTGAGCGATTGACAGGACCCAAGATCTAGAGTAGACACAAGAAAAAGTAAGGAAGAGTCGTACCTAACTACGGATTTCAAGAGGTACGAGCTTCCTTACGGATCAGTTTTAAAACTCTTATGTACAAGGAAGAGTTCCCATGGGAATAGCGTAATGTAGGCGGGCATTGAACGTCTGTAATGAATTATCAATTGATACTGGTCTATTATTAGAGAACTGGCTGCGTGCTGAGCGCGTCCTCTGGAAACCGGTCAGCCCAGAACTATGGCCCTAACATGACCAGTCAAGTCTAGTTTATCTCAGCTTATATCTATATGTGTCCCTTTCTTATGATACTATATTTGACAGAGTCGTAGGGAGGGATACATTAAACCTGCTCCGGTCATGTTTGGCGACTACTGAAGTGTAGTAAATTTAAATCTTAAGGCCTAGGTAGTTCAGTGCGCTAAGTGCGTAAATGACCGCTAGTAGAATAGAATAGAATATAATAGAATAAATTTATTTCAGGCTGCATAAGCCCATAGATAAAATAACTATAGATAGCTAGTGCTGGGGTTAGCGGGAACAGCATTGTTTCGAATCCTTTGCGAATTCCTTTGCCATGGATGTCGAAGAAAAAAGTCTGTTATTCGTTATCGCAATCGCATTCCTAAATATGACAGATAGTTATTCTAGTTTGCGATTAGTTCTGTGTATTACTATATTTACGTCACTACCTATTGCCTATATTGTTATTTCAGTAAGCGCTATATAAGACAATGAACATAAAGCCGCTTAGATCATCCGGATGAGTTTCAGACCACCTTCTGCGAAACGTGTGACAATGCTTTTCTTAATACTAATTGTAACATTTGCAAATCTATTCAAATAAATTTGTTTGCCATGGCTGCCGTCGTTTATGGAAAACCATTACAATTAAGTACTATACAAGTCGGTGTCGCTACCTAGTTTACCCACTTAGTTTAAAATAAGTTTATGTTCTGCTTTAGAAGAAAGTGCCTGCTCGCACCTTTTGCGAAAATTACTTCAATAAGTATACAAAATTGGTACAATATAAAAAAAACGGAAATTTTAGGTTAGAATGTTGTTTATTACCCAAGACAAGTCAGGATGAATAGACTTTACTTACTTTATCTTACACTCATGTACTTTTGGGAGAAAAGGGAGAAACCAGCCTAAAGGTCGTATTTCTGCTTTTTAGGGTCGGAACTCCTTAAGAAGCAAAATCTTAAAATGTTCGAAAGGGTCTCAACCCCGTTTATCCCTTAACACACATCCAACTGAGAAATTTACCCGTTTCTCGTGGGAAAATGTCATGAGATTGCGCCTCTGTTAGAATATGCAGTACCTGCTGTGAGTCATCAATTGAGTCACGTCCTCGCAAAGCATCATCATCATCATAATTCAATCATCAATACAATTAAAATATAATGTAGTATAGTTAAATTAATCAAAAAACTTCTTTAAAAATCTCTAAAGAACAGTGAAAACCGCATCAAAATCCGTTGCGTGGTTTAGAAGGACAAGGCAGGCGAACATACACTACAAGGAACCAAACGTGACAGCTGGTGTTAAAGAGGTGGGAAAAACGGTGACACAGAATGTGGGAAGGGGGGTGTCTTGAAATTTATGGGGGACAAGAACAACAACAAATACTCTTTATTGATTCACACAAGTAAACAAAATAAAAGAACACACCCAGGGATTTTTTTCATGGGAGTCAACAGGCGGTCTTATCGCTAAACAGTGATCTCTCCCAGACAAACTTTCCCGCCTTGGACCCCTAAGCAGTAAATATATCTACACGATAGAAGAGGTGATAACGACTTCCTCATGACTCTATAATTGGAGAGAGTAAGCAGAGCTTTTGTGCAGATCTTTTGACCTCATCGAGTGTTCAGCTAAGTACTTCTGCTGTGGCGTAACGTAGCGGAGGCAGTAGGGGCGGCCCGCCCCGGGCGGCATCTTTAGAGGGCGGCAAAATGTCACAATATATAATAATGATATCTTGTAAATAGTAACCTGTACAATACACAATAATGATGACTATTCTTGCCGAAAAGTTCTATGGAGTTACTGTGTATAAATAAGTCTTTTAAATTGAATTATCTAAATAAGAGGGCAGCAAATTTTTTTTTCCGACTGACACTCACGCTTCGCCACTGCCGTACAGTTAATTTATTAATTCCTAAAAACACTACACATATGAAAGCGAGATAAACAAATTCATGTTTTAAATTAGGTACTACTCGACCAGATATCCAATTACAAAAACATGTCTAACTGGGTAAAAGAAAATAACACAGTATACTTTACGATTGTAAGGTCTGCTACTTACATCTTTTTCTTATTAGCTTTTAACCTTACATAGAACTGGTTAGTCCTAATCCTAGAACATTTAGATGTTAAATAATGCTAATTGTTGGCCTTAATGCAATAATATATTGAACAACCTCTCCTGCATCAACGACGCAGATCTAACAAACGATGAAAGTTCTTCCTTCGAGCTGCATTAATTAATGTTTAGGTATTTAAAAATGTGAGGTAGAATTGACCGTGTTGGTATTGTACTTAGTCCATCCGTAGTCGCTATTTATTTTTGAAATAATCAGGTACGTTATAAATATACGCTATTTCCCTATTAACGTCGATAACACAAAGGCTACCAGAAATACGTGAAAGCTTAAAGTTCCAACTTACCGACTGGCTAAAATCAATAAGTCGTTCATAGGAAATTGCGTAAAATTTTACAGTAAAATTCCAAAAAACTTTTCTGAAAAAAAAGATACAAAATTAAAATCTATTGTAAAGAAGACATTAACTTCTCGTGCGTATTATAATATAAAATCAATGACTATAATTACATCTTGGACAGGGTTGTGTGGAAATGATCCCGACCTGTATGGCAATCCCTGGCTCCAAATAGTTTACCCCGACTGTGTTAAATATTTGAGACGTAAAAATAACATTGTAACATTGATTTATTTAAAAAAATAACACCTCGTTGAGGTTCTTGCCGGTATTTTCTCGTCAGAGGTTCTTTTCAAACCGGTGCTAAGTTTTATGACATTCATAACTGCTTCGTACTTAAGCCTAATCTGAATAAAGATATTTTGATTTTGACTTAAACGAGTATAACCTGTGATCTGTGACTTGGTCCCGCTAAACTGTGTCTCAGACCTCAGTTGACCCTCGAATACCTTGAACTATGATCGTGCCTGCCCTCAGTATTATATGTAGAGTTCCTACTTAACTTTAAGTGTGTCTAGAAAAAACCTTGCTGATCGCGTCAAATCGAGTTAGTAAATCCACTACCGGTTTCCTTGAGACTCGGGGTGCATGTAACGGGATTTAAACAAAAAAATAATTCAAAACGAAATTATTACTACATATTTGTGCATCCGCATCCGGAAAGTAACAAAGTGTAATTAATTGAATTTTAATTGACTATAATTAGTTTCTTTATTTCGTAGAAACAGCTCAACAACAGTAGGTATCTAATCAATTAAGTCATGTTATTCAGAAAATTATTACGAATTGTACAGTGGTTGTAAGTATTTCGTCAAAATTATTTCCATCTATGACACAGATTTTCGCTACCTCGATTTTCTTATATATGCCCTCGTTGGCTATCAAACTTGTTACTGTTGGGAATAGATCAATTTGCCAAATTTACTAGATGCATTTTCCTTTCGATTTTTTATTTTAGACTTAAGTAGTCATTTTTTTACAGATCGACGGTTCAATTCTTTGAAAAATAAAGTTGGTACGATAAAAAATACGCATGGGAAACAATGCGAGTGGGAGAAGGTACGTATGATTAGGAAAAACCCCAGTGACCTTAACATGATCGGCCAAGTTTAGTGGATCTAAGTTTATCTGTGCATCTTTTTCTTATGCCATAAATCAAACCGACCGGTCATATTAGGACCTCTGGTGTAAAGGTGCACAAAGAAATTATTTTTGGCAGTTCCACACGTCGCCGGACAAGTCGCAACTGATTTTTGTTTAATTTTATAGTCGTTTTTTTTACCAATATTCTTGTAATACTTAATAATAATTGAGAAAAGTATGTCTAGATGGTTTTAGGCATGTAGTGACGATGGATGAAAGAAGATTAACAAAAATGGCTGTATGAAGGGTGAGTTGATGGAAAAATGAGGAAGCAAAAACCAGGTCAGGAGTATCCTAAACCGATGAGCATGCATGAAGAATGTTATGAGAGTAAGTGAAGCAAAGGTCAGGATCGTAACAAATCGAAATCCGTGGTCTCTGCCTACCCTTCCGGGAAACAGGTGACTTTATGTATAGTCGACCAAGAAATTGCTTGACCACTTTTCGACCGTATTACAAAGGAATAGGGTTGAAACGTGGTCAAGCAATTACTTGGTCGACTATACGTATTTTTGTAATAATTACTGAGTTATTATACGCCATCTTCAAAATAATAAGACTACCATCATTGAAGAGAACCCTACCGTCGTCGCTTATCCTCATCGGGCCTGAAGAAGCGCCCAAACATTTGTGTTAAAAGGAGAGTGGAAATTAATGTAATTTAAAAAGCTACGCGGACAAAGTCGCGGACAACAGCTAGTAGTCGGTACATATAATATTTTCCTCTTCTTATTGGTGTTGGGAAACCTTACCAATAAATTATAAATAGCCGCCAGCATCCATACATCATGGTTCTATCAAATGAGCAAGTCGTGATCCTGATGTTTATCTGGGAGGATGCGTTTTATTTATTTCTTGTTTTAAACAAATAAAATTCCCCAGCACATCCGGACTGTTATCCCTGATTAAGTATATTTTCGCACACATAAACGCACCCATCCCTCTCGCGCACACAAACTGGTTAAAAATAGATATATGCTTTATGCCATCAATAAAAGCTAGCGTGCTAAGCCCCCTGGATCGGTCAGTAAGGGCTACTGCCCCTCTAGCGTTTATCGCTGACATAAAGCATTCGTCCCTTTCGCACACGCGTACTGGTTAGAACGGGATAAATGCTTTATGCCATCGATAAAAGCTATTGTGCTAGGCCCCCTGGGCTAGCTAGAAAGACGCGCAGATCTACAAAGCGATCGCGGTGTGTCGTGCTAGCTGTGCTGTTATTTATTTTACGTCACCACGGGCCGTAAGTAGGAATTTACCGCCCGCTATGCGAGTAGAAATTTCCACTCCCTGGCTAGGGGAAGACGTAAAATTGTGTACACATCTCGGGCGGTGATAAAGAAAGCCTCAGGTCGCATGTTTATCGCCCTCGCCTTTGGCTCTTGCGACAAATTCCTGCGATCTGAGAAATTCATTTTTTCACCACCCTCATTGCAGGGTGTAATGTATTATAGTTTTAGGGCGAAAAGTATAATCGACGATTCTCCCCCGACGATATTTGCTCGTAAATGTAGGTAAATAAATGTGCAAATCCGCATACCATTTAGGACGAGAAACAATGACAACGCGCTCATACGCTTGCCTTGGGATACCTTCTATGACGCATCTCTACTCAAGGTGTGCCAGGTGACATGTTCATAATATGTCTTACTTTGTGACTTGATATGACTTCGAGTGGGCGGTAAACTGCTGTGTAGTGTGTACCCCAAAGCAAAAACTGACTTAACTTTTTACACTTTGTAACTTTCGTACAGCATCCATGTGCGACATCAACGTTAAAATTCATCTTTATTTATCTAAATGCGCAACAACCGCATGAATGTCTTCGCCATGTCGTAATCTTAAAGTTTCAAGTAGGTACAAATAATAATCAAAACCCTGAATCTGCAAAAAAAAAACAGATAATAGATTAATACAATCACAGTTATCTTAAATTAAGAGTTGACGTCATTCGATTTCCTATCTTAAAATGATCAAGCCGACGAAAAAAAGAAGGCAGCATGATGTGCTAAATGCAGGAACACTATGGGAAGGTACTTAACGGATTCGCTGCGAGACGCAGATAATATCGGTACAAATAAAGTTCACGGCCGATTACTCGGTGGTCGGCCTCGTAATCCCCGGCTACGGTCGATGACGGTAGAATTATGCATAATGCATTGGTCAGAAAATCCTAAATTGTAATCAGTATCTTTCATCTGTTTTTCATAGCGTGCTATATATGCGCAGATTATAAATAAGACAGTTAAATAAGAATCAATTTGACTCGCATGGTTTACTTTATAGAATTTACAGGGCGGAAACGGAAATATCTTTAAAAAAATTGTATATACAGTGTTTTGTTCTTACATAACTCTCGCGAACGGTACAGTAAGTACTCGATTATAAAACTTTTTTTTTATTATTTCTTCAGGAGATTTATACATGTAAAAGACTTCTGTTGCTGACTACCTGACAGACAAACAACATGCACCCTAAATCACTGGAGATAAACATGAAACACTATTGCTCTAAAAATAAGGATTTTCGAAATTTCCACCCGCAGAAACGCAAAACGCAACAATCGATTGATTGCTAAATGATTGCCGTGTTTTTGCTTTATTATCTCTCGAATCTCGTTTGATTGTGAATCCACCTTTATAGTTTAAAACGTAAGCTTTTTTATGTGTCTCGAACAAAGCAATCGGTGACGTTCCAAAAACGCTCACTTCATGTCATTGTGACACTTGACCGACTTGTGCTGCACTGTGCCTAAATTCACTTCAGTGTTGTAACCGTGAAGAATTGGTATAGGTTTTTATAATTAAGACAAACCTAATTAAATAAATGAAGTGATCTCATATGAAAATAAGTGTGCAAACATACGGGTAATGTATTAATAAATAATATACTTTGATTATGTTCGTTCTGCTTACGCTTCTTCAAAATAAAAAATGCGTAGTCAGGTTACAATGTCCCTGTTCTAGTTCTAAAAAAATCTATTTTATTAGTGAGTGACACAACATTTTAAGGGCTCGATTAAGTATCACTATTTACGTTTAATTCAGCAATAAAAGCACTATTCTTTAGAATTTAAGTTCTGAAGATAATAATAGAAACTCCTGAAATAAATGCCTACATTCCTATTCTAGTATTTACATCAAGAACACATACACCGTTATCTTTGTATTTACGACCGTGCAAATCTCTTCAATATAAAGTACTTTAGCAACTCTAAACTTCCAATTTCCTTGTGTATAGGTTATGATAAGAGATCTTAAAGATAAGGTTTAGTAGGACTACAAGACTACTCTTGTAGTCTGACTCTACAGTCAATTAAACAGTTAAATCTAAAACCTTATGAATAATATCAATGGACTTTTCTAACATGCCAGGATTAATCAGGAACTCATATGTAACAAGTGGTTTAAATTTAAATGACCACAACATTGACAGTGCATTTTATTGAAGTCTAATGTGATGTATTATATTATAAACTGCACTTCATTGACCTTTGTGTCTTTGAATTTGTCTTTAATGTTTTCTTATAATGAATGTACTCAGTGCGGTAACTAAAATGGTGCTAGTGTTGGGCTCTCCCCATGCATGGGGTGCAGAAATTACTACAACAAGTTTTGGGTCATGCATGCTGAGTGCAGTTATAAAAGCTAGCACGGGCCGCACTAAAGTCTAGTCATGGCATTAATTGTACTGAAAGACATATTATTATGTAATAGTGATAATTACGAGGAAAACATTCTATATTAATCAAAACTTATAATAAATACTCAGGGTCAAGATGCGAGTGGTGTTGTTCATAGCACTGTTGTGCTGCGGAGTGCTGGCTGTTCGGGGGTATGAGGACTCCAACTTAGAGGACGATGACTTTGCCGAGTTTGAGCAGTTTGATGCCGATGATGACCTGCCAGGAGGAGACACGGGTTTTAATGATAGGGGTGAGTAATTTAACTAAAAGTCATATCTTTTAATATTATTTTGGAAATGTTTTTTATTTAAATCTAAATTTATTCCTGATTTTTCTGAATCACAGTTTTTACCATTGGTGAAAACCAATCACAACTTTTATCAAAAGCACACTGGCCCATGATTGACATTCACAGGGCTTCCTATTACTGGCTAGTAATTGCTCTTTAGGCCTGTATAAAACAAAGCTATTGACCTTTTTATTATATGTTTATATTGGTTAGGAATTAGAAAAATGCATGTAGGAAAAATTAATACTAAGGAATAATAAAAAAAAATAACTTTTGAATAAAATTTCTAGCAAACTAAAAAATGATATTAGAAAAAGTATGATGTCACAATTCGCAATAACCTTCTGAAATAAAATAAAATATAAATATATCCCGTCACGAATGCTGTGTTGTTTTGTACCTGCATGCCTGAAGAATTTTAACTTTATTCATAGTTTAGCTCATTTTAATACCAGATGTGCTTTTCTGTGTAAAGTAAGTATTGTTTCAATAATCAAGTAACCCATGTCCTTGGTAGATTTCAGCGAAGCAGAAAAAGAAGTACCTGTGCAAAAAGCAAAGCCGCCTTCCAACGTGCAAGATTTCGAAGCTGACATTGAGACTGAAGATGAGATAATTGTTGAGGTAAGTTGATGCAGGCAGGAAAGTGGTGACGAATGTTGTACTAAGTATTTACATATGTATGTATGACTCTTTATTGTAAATAACACATGAAAAAACAGGAGAAAACAGATGTCCGAACGCGGACTTATATCTTTAAGCGAGCCTCCAGTTACATTTCAGTGACAGGACCCAAAAATCTTGAGTAGACATAGTAAAAAATAAAGAAAAAGTAGAAGTCATGGTTTTGTAAACCCATATTGACAATCCACTAACTTGATATTACCAATTTTGTTTCATAATGATAACTTATTATTGAAGCAAAATTCTGGTAGCAACCTTATATGTTGCCTTAAATATCTAGTTATAACCTAACTAAAAATCATGGTAACTTGTAAGTAAGGAAATTATCTAATTAGTGAGTAAGAGCAGTGCTAATTGATTTAATTAGCAAGACCCTCTTAAGTTGGCATGGAGTAATGGAATTATTTTGTGGCTCACTACAAAACGCCACTAAAGTAATCAGGAAAAAGTCACGAAGTACACATAAAACAAAAGAAATTTGATTAATTTTCCTGGGTGCAGATAAAGCGATGTATATGATGACCTGTCATTACCTAGAAACCACTCGAGCGATTCTATAATGAAACTCACTTTTGCTTGTGTCATAAACACACACTCATGCTTTATAGCCCACTTAACGTGACAGTTGCATAAATTACTATTTTAATTATGTATGCAATAAATTTGAAATTACAGTTTAAGCTATTAATTTTTGCGAATCTTGCAGAAAAAAACAACTTTGAAATTCTGTGTACTTACCAAATGAAAACTGTTGAATGTAAAAAAACAACACATAAAGTACACAGGATTACAGTTTGAGGGTCTATGAATGTCAAAACTCGTATGTATGTCGGAGTTTTTCAAATGAGTATGCATTGAGCATACTTTTATACAGTATAAGTCTTTTTTACTACTTTTGTTTTTGTTTTTATCAGGATGAAGATAATGAGTTTGAACACTTCCAAGACCCCGAGGAGTTTGAAGGGTTCCAGGACAGTGTTCCCAGGAATACTGAACAACCAAAAATCACTATTTCTAAGGTAAATATTTTTTTTTATATAAATACTAACTAGGTTGACGTAGTGACCCAATAAGGGTTAAACGAAAGCGCGTCACTAGTCCCGATCCTGCGTAGTTTTATGCCAATTGCTAGCATAAAGTTGACGCAGATCCCATACATAAATACTCTTTATTAGAAATTTACCCTTGATTAATTTTAAAAGTTTAATGTCTTCAGAATCACTTGCTCGTTTGCCTGCCAATGTGCCTATGAAACTAGAACAAAAGCTATCCAAGAGTCGCAACGCAATTGAAAACATTCTGTATTTCATACATTTCACACTCCAAACGTAATAGAGCGGTGTTTTAAATGTTTAAAAACGCAACACATCTCCGCTCTACTCCGCATCAGTGTAAAGGCAGCCTTACACCTTATGCCCGAAAAAAGAGTGCAGAACCCGTTTTACGCATCGATTCGGCGCGGACGTCGCCGACTGGCAACAAATCAGCTTTTGCGTTCTTATTTCAAACAAACGAATGTCATAAAAATCGCTCAATCCAGCTCAAGATGATTCTATCGTTGTAGCCCTATTCTTGTAGCCCTGCGAGCCGAATTTTCAATTTTTTTCCCCATAGGTTCCTATAATGGTGCGCCCGCGCTGGGATGCGTACTGGCTGGAGGGCATTCTCTGCTGCCTGCTGGCTGCGTACGCGCTCGCCTACGCCATCGGCCGCGCCAAGAACACCGCCATCGCGACTAATTTCCTCAAGCTTCACAAGCCACTGTTAGATGATAACTTTACGCTAGTCGGTAAGTTGATTTAAAAAAAACTGCATTTCCATTCGACACGTAAAAATATGCATTTATTTTCGTTAACTAGGGTTGTTTGTTCCCATTTGACGTGGATGGTTAATGATTAATCGAATAATGCGAAAATATATCGATCTGTTCTAATTACTAAGTATTTTATTTTTGTTTCATTGTAATCTTTTCGCAAATGTATTAAAAACCGGGCAAGTGCGAGTCGGACTCGCGCACGTAGGGTTCCGTACTATTATATAAAAACGAGCAAAAAAAATCACGTTTGTTGTATGGGAGCCCCCTTAAATATTTATTTTATTCTGCTTTTTAGTATTTGTTGTTATATTGGCAACAGAAATACATCATCAGTAAAAATTTCAACTGTCTAACTATCACGGTTCATGAGATACAGCCTGGTGACCGACGGACGGACGGACAGAGGAGTCTCAATAATATGGTCCCGTTTTATCCTTTGCACATGCGCAACTTTCATTTCACTCGTCTCGAGTCTTATCACCCCCCGTGCTTGGGCCGAGACACCTCGCGACTCGTGCCAATGACATACTTTCCGCACTCGCATAAAAATGTACTATTCTGCGTCTGAGGCTCGCAAAATGTATGAATGCGAAAGTGATAGATGGCAGTTTTGCCAGACTTAATTTCAGGCAAAGCGGGATTTTGAAGCCTTTTGTATAAAAAAGCGGGACCAATTCGTCGAACGCGGGACATAACATTAAAAGCTTGAATAATCAGCAGATGTTTATTACGTATCGTCTTATTTGAGTTTTAAAATAAATTTACAGTGATGATAGACAGCTATAGAAAATGTTTTTTAATGAAAATACGGTGCTTTGCCAAAAAACGACTACCGTTTGGGTTACTCGTCGAGTATCTCCGTAAAACGGGACTGAGACAGTCCCGCGCGGGACATTTCATTTGGGGCTAAAAATCGGGACGTCTGGTAACGCTGATAGATAGATGGTAATCTGACAGGCGAGACTGGCAGCGACGTGGTGGGCGTGGGAGAGGAGCGCGGCTGGCGGCGCGAGGCCGAGCACTGCTTCACCATGTGGTGCAGCGGCCGCGTCTGCTGCGAGGGCATGCTGCTCACGCTCAAGCTCATCAAGGTATGGTCCGGTCAGCCTCCGCTGAACATTTTAGTACCTTGTCGCTGGCAGTGATGTGACAAATTCAAGACACTGTCATTTCATATGTTACTGTGACAAGGTTCTTAAGTGTTTAGCTACTTGTACAGCTGGGGAGACATTGTGGCAAACTAAAAGTATCGGTCTGGCTGCTCACTCGAGCTTTATATGGCAAGAGACGAGTCGTCTTTCTGCCTACAGTCTGTCCATCCATGATTTTTTTTATACAGCATAGGAAGACGAATGAACAAGTGAGCCACCTGATGGTAAATGGTCACCACCGCCCATAGACACCCACAACACCAAGGATATTGCAGATGCGTTGCCAATCCAGAGGGCTAAGATGGAATACCTCTTGTGCCAGTAATTTCACCGGATGTCTTGCTCTCCACACCGGAACACAACAGTGCAAGTCCAATTGCAGTGCAATTACGTCACGCTATTAGAGAGAGGGGAGGCGGGGAAGCCAAACGTGACAACTTGTGTTGAAGAGATGGGAAAAGGCGTGACACAAGGAGAGGGGGTCTTAAAATTTAAAAACTCGTGTGACGTAATTTATAGATGATCTGATCCCTCATGTAAATAAAATTTGAATGTAGTCCAAAAACGGTTCGTCAACCGTTTCTGTATAGTCGACCAAGAAATTGCTTGACCACTTTTCGACCGTATTACAAAGGAAGAAGGTTCAAAAGTGCTCAAGCAATTACTTGGTCGACTATACTTGGACGTTAACTTGGACTAACTAATTCGTTGATCCAACGCCCACTCGTAGTAGTAACGTAGTAACGAGTTGTCTGCCGCAGCGGCAAGACCTGGTGCACGTGGTGGCGGGCGCGGTGCGGCGCACGCCGGACACGCTGCTGGCGCGCGTCGAGCTCGGCAAGGACGACAGCGACCCGTTCGTGCTGTGCGTCGCGCAGAAGAAGCTCGCCACCAAGCTGGCCAAGGAGATGCAGGACCTGGTCAGCTCAATCAATCAATCAATCTTTAGGGAAGGATGGCCCCATCAATGCCTTTATGATTCTGCCAATGTCGAGGTTGGATAAGAAACGGCCAGTAGACTTTGGTCTGGTACGGTATGATGACTGGTTTTCGGTAGGATATCCACCAGAACCCATCTAAAACAGGCACAAATACTTGAACCACCAGATGCCCGCTTCTATTACTTTGACAGCGTTTATTAAGTCACGTGATGTTATTTAGGAGGAAGAGTCTTACCCACTTATTCATAAGCGCTTCGTAAGCGTTTGTTAGTTAACAAGTTTTATGTCTTTAGCTGTCATTGTGACGTTTACCCTCAAATAACAAAACATTTTTTTAAGCTAACAAAACATTTGTTAGCTTAAAAAGATTGTTAACTTTTTATGAATAAGGGGGCTAATGTTGAATGATATTTTGTGATTTACGTTATTTAGGAGAAGAAGAGGAGGGGTTTTAACAAAATGTTACGTGATATTTTATGATTTACGTCAATAAGTGAATATATTCACAGGGAATTTAAGGCAGCAAAGCGCGACGGGCGCTTGATGATGGAGTGTGGATCCGTAGAAGTGAAGAGCCTTTTTCCTTCGTATACGACGGTGAAAGAGTGCTTCAGAACGTTTATAAAAAAATACCCGCCATACCCTTTTTTCAGACTGAGTATCGTTTTGGTTTTTCGTGCTCGGAATCGTTTAGTTTACCGGGATTCACTTTCCCATTTTTTTTTATTCCGTTACGTCACATTTATCAAAAAACCATTTACCCACAAAATATTTCCCCATAGCAAAACTTGGGATTTTTTTGTTCAGTTCCGGTAATGTAAACGATTCAGAGTATGAAAAATCTAATACAAACTACTTTTTTCTGATAAAAAGGGTACGTAGATTTTTTTGAAAAATGCTGTTCAGCAGTGCATTGGAATGCGGATGGAAAAGTTGTAAAATTTTGTCAGGCCCACCGCTTTTGAGTCAAATGCGGATGAGACTGAAATCCGCAAAGTAGCTAAAAATCAAGCTGACTTTGTTGATTAACGCACACGCATACATTAAATTAACCGCCATAGTTAGAAACGTGCAGGTTACCATCTCCTGTTCTCTGGCAGAGCGTGTTCTGCCCGGAGCGGCGGCCGGGCGACAAGCACGGGCTGCCGGCCGCGCTGTCCGTCATGTCGGAGTGCGGCGAGGCCACGGCGGCCATCTTGGACGCGCGCGTCACCGCCGCGCTGCACCAGTACCACGAACACATTCAGTATATACACATATCTGATAAATACGCCGGGCCCAAGCAGATGGAGTGAGTATAGCCGCTGACTTTAAGAGAACACTTTCATATTTTGAGGGTGGCAGCACCTTGTGCAGGGTCCGTCCAAATCGCTACCACCATCTTGCTCGTTAATCTAGCCGCTAAGAAGAATGAAAGAAATAAATGTTTTGTCTTTATTAATATGGCGCTTGTCGCTTGTGCATACCTATAATTACAATTTGAAATTAGCTTGAAAAAACGCTAAATTTCTCAGCATATTTTTGTCGTACTCAATTCATACGAAATTTCATGCAAATATATCCAAGGAATAAAAAGTTTCATACAAACTTTCATCCCCTATTTTACCCCTTTAGGGGTGGAATTTTCAAAAATCCTTCCTTAGTGGATGCCTACACTGTATAAGGTATCTATGTGCAAAATCTCAAGTCTCTAGGACCAGCGGTTTGGCCTGTGCGTTGATCCATCGATCAATCACCTTTGCCTTTTATATATATAGATATCCTTCTCCTTCTAAACCACCACACAACCACAGTGATATTGACTACGTGACGAAAACCAAACCCCCCAAGCTGGTGACCAAGCGTAGGATATTGAAGACCCCCCCCCCCCCCCTCTTCCTGAATGGATCACGTGGTATGGGTACGTTCCCTAATGTGTTCAGTGAGTGAGTGAGTGAGTGTTTTGTGTCTCGCAGGGAGACGGCGGCCACGAAACCCCCGGACACGGAGCGCGTGCTCCTGGTGGCGCTGGCGCTCTCCGGCGACGGCGGCGGCGCAGAGGTGCGCCCGCTGCTGTTGCTCGTGTTCTACCTGCTCGAGAAGATCAAGCGCACCCGGCTCAGCAAGGAGGTCGGCCGGCTTTGTATTATCTTTTTTTTTATACAACATAGGAAGGCAAACAAGCAGGTGGGTCACCTGATGGTAAGTGATCACCACCGCCTATAGACACCTGCAACAACAAAGAGAGTGCAGATGCGTTGCCAACCCAGAGGGCTAAAATGGAATACCTCTTGTGCCAGTAATTACACCGGCTGTCTTGCTCTCCACGCCGGAACACAACAGTGCAAGCACTGCTGCTTAGCGGCAGGATTAGCGAGCAAGATGGTGGTAGCGATCCGCAAAATAGGTTAAATCATAGGCTAAATGCCATTTTACATGGTGCCAATTCTCGCATGCGAGTTGCATTACATTGCGGGCTATCGAGCTATGACGTGCTCAAGCGATCGATCGAGCCCCGCAATGCAATGCGCCTCGCATGCGAGATATCGAACCGTATAAATGGCCCTTAAGAGCTGGCAGCAAAAAAATCACGTCATTCTCTAACGAATGAAATTGCTTTAGTCGTTTTCTGGCGTATATAGGGCCCACTTAGCTTTTCTCTGTAAATTAAATTTAAAATGCTATATAATGAATGACAACACAAAGAAAAATTAGGGTAATGGCAGGGTTCGAACCTGCAACATCAGCATTCCGTGCCTTGCGTATTCCAGTTTCCGCCACATTACCATTAGCGGTAAAGTGACGGAAACTGGAATACGCAAGGCATGGAATGCTGATGTTGCAGGTTCGAACCCTGCCATTACCCTAATTTTTCTTTGTGTTGTCATTCATTATATAGCATTTTAAATTTAATTTGAATGTAAAAAAAATACAAAAAGAAAAATCGAAAAAATTTAAAAATAAATAATTTCGATTACAATAATTTCTCCGTAAAATTAAAATATGGAAATAAGTACGTGTTTCTAACACTGAACTTTTTGAAAGAAGGGTTTTATTTTACAAATTTGATGTGTAAACAGCACGCATTTGATTTGTTAATAAAACCCTACAGTCTATAATTTTTTTTATTTTTGTTTTACTGTGAAAAGTTGAGTTTATTTTGAGCCTATTTTATTTTGAGTAGTATATTAATTACCCTATCGAAAGACGAAACCAAACTGGGAAGCGGCGAATTATTAGTTTGTTGAAAGGTGCCCGATTTTAGAGCAGCCATATGCAGGTAGTAGGACCTTGTGCAAGGTCCATCCGGAACGCTACCATCATCTTGCTCGTTAATCCAGCCGCTATAATAAGCAGCAGTGCTTGCACGGTTGTGTTCCGGCATGGAGAGCAAGACAGCCGGTAAAATTATTGGCTCAAGAAGTATTCCATCTTAGCCCTGTGGGTTGGTAACGCATCTGCAATATCCTTGGTGTTGCGGGTGTCTGCGGGCGGCGGTGATCACTTACCATCAGGCGACCCACTTGCTGGTTTGCATTCCAATGTTTAACGAAAATAAATTTTCATTTGCGTAGACAAACTTATTTTCAAATCGTCGTGCTCTTACTGGTATTCATAAGGGCACGCCTACAAAAAGTCAATCTTACATGGTGGAGGTGCTTCATCATATTGTAATAACAAAATTGATATATTACTAGATTGCAGGGAAACAACGCTAGCGTGTTATAACTATAGCCAGCGCCATCTATGATTTTATTAACGATTTTCTATAGAGCGTCAGGCTACCAATAATTTTTTTTTCCAATGGCGTCATTTCTCGTCAGCTAACGGGCATTCATAAATGTCCAAGTTGAATGAGATAACTTGATTAAGTTTCTCATAGATGACGCCGCGGGTAGTTATATCCTTAAAAAATCAATAATGTAATGACCGTAAAAACGAAACACGTTAAAAATACGCAGGGTATGATAAGTAAGTAATTATGTAAGTAATGTAGGTAAGTAGGTAGGGTATGGTAGTGGTAATGTGACGAAACTGGCAAACGCAAGGGACGGAATGCTGATGTTGCAGGTTTGAGTCCTGCTGTTACCCTATTTTTTTTGTGTTTTCATTATATAGCATTTACCCAATAGTTTATTTTAATACAGTGTGGTATGATGGCAAAGTTTTTGTATCCTTCTTGTTCTTGATTCAAGTAGTTGTTCGGTAGTATAACACTGTTTTTTATGCGACGCTGTTCTGATTTTGATAATTCGAGTCAAGAATTTTGAATAATGACACATTTCATGTTTCTGTAATGTAGGTAGTAACCAACTGCTATTAATAAATATGCGGGTAGGTATTAAATTGTTTTAAACTTTCGCTTCGCTTTCGCTTTCGGGTAGGTATTATTTTTATGTCCAGTCAGTCTCACAATAAATGCTATAACGAAAGGCCGTGGTTTTACTGGTTGGAGCGCTCCTGTACGATCCCAGGGTCCAGAGACTTATCAGTTTCAATGGACTTTTCGGACGCTTAGAATTAAAGTGACCCATTTCTGAATAATGCACGTCCCAAAATATCACCTTAATTAAAAGACAAGGTTTAATTTTGGGTAATATAATATTCAGAATTGAGTCGCTTTAATTCTACGGGTGCGTTTTATGCATTGAATGCACAATTATTTCAATTACAAAAACAAAACACAGTGCCATGAGAAACAGTGCAACAGACCAAAAAGCCCTTCCTAAATAATTGTTTTTTCGTATCTTCGTTATGTTGCTTTGCGAATAGCTTTTGTACTTTCCTTATGTTTTATTGTATAGCGTTTCATTCTAACAACAGTACTTAAACTTTATTTTATGGAAATCGGTTTACTCCGAATCAGGTTTCCGCGAGGAAGTCATTGCCTAGTGTGCATTTATTTCATGATTTTATGAAATAAATTATTTCTATTTAGTCAACATGTAAAATGGGGTGGCAAACTGGAACAAATTACCTACCTACTTCGCGAAACCATTAATAATTATTGATTTATTAATTATTTAAAATGGGGTGGCTTTGAAATGCAGGGGCGTCTTTAAAAAGTAGCTTCAAGGCCACGTTAATAATTTTTAATCGTATTTTTTAAATCCAGTTGATGTTTTCACAGGTTGTCTAGTTCTAGTTGTCTATATACATGATACAAACTCGCTTAATAACGACTGCATTGATTTTATAACGATTTTGAAACTATCAAAGTAACCCCATTTTTTATCAAAGTCCCCACATTTTACTAATCGATGGATTGAGTCCCGCAATGTAATGCAACTCGCATCCGAGAATTCGTACCGTGTAAATGGCCCCTTACCTGTGACGTGTAATGTCAACTTTACGTCCTTTGTGGTGCGGGTACCGACCGATCATCTGTCAGCCTTCATGAAGCAAGAATTCTGGCCGAAGGGAGTCGCTTTCCGTCGTTCTCGCGGACGGTTGCTGGGCACCCTGAAAGTAGGTCCCACGTCGCCGAAGTAACGTGCTAATTTTAATGTTTTTGAATATGTATGTTAGTCTTTAAGGTATTTTTTCTATGGGCCTTTGCAGCCTGAAATAAATGGTTTTATTTTTTATTTTATTTATTTATTTAATATGCACCAGGCGCTGAGCAAGTGCGAGAAACGGCGGCAGAAGGTGGCAGAGGCGTGGCTGCGCGGCGCGCACGCTGCGCGGCAGGAGCAGGCGGCCGCGCGCCGCGAGGAGAAACGCAAGCAGGAAAAAGAACGCATCCTTGCGGTCAGTACTACAGATGTGGATCCGGCTGTTGTCGTAGTCAGCCAGCCGGTGAACAGCCGTAGTCAGCTTGTTTCGCTGACTACGGTGATTAGATCACCCATAAACAGCGGCTGTCTACGGTTGAAAAGCTGTCATTATGTTTTATTGAAACCGTTTTATGTCCTTTTTTATATTCTGTATACATACTTTTTTTACCTTACAGAAAAAACATAAAACATACTTAAAAAGTATACAATAAACACAGCTTTCCCTCGCGCCCTTGCTAACTTTCCGCTGTCATGCTTTGTTACTTGTTTGTTTTGCGGTATACGCTAAAATTATCAAAAGTTTACCGAGGGTAGTTATACCTCAAATAAATTAATCATGTAACGACCGTAAAAAAAAACGAAGCACATTAATGAATTCGCAGGGTAGTTGCTAATATGGGAAACGTACGGCACGGAATGCTGAAGTGCAGTTTCGAGTCCTACCAATTACCCTAGATTTTTCTTGTGTGTTACATAGCTTTTAAAACTTTAATAAATATACTCTAGAATTGCCCGAGGGCAATCTGTTTTAGTTTCGTACTTCGAGAAGTACGAAACTAAAACAGAAACCAAAATTCGGTTTCGGTTGTAAAAACTAGTTCCGGTCGGACACTACTCGAAATCACATTAAAAAGAACCTTTGTTTCTTCTGTGGCCCTAACATGACCAGCCCAGGCTTATTTCGTCCCTAGCGTCTCTGTCAAAGTAGTGTCATAGTTAAGACACAGATGCGAATAGGGATAAACTCAGATAAACTAAACGGCCACTGGATAGCTAGCAAGACACCACGCGACTCGGAAACGGACATGCGGCATGCTCGTTTCACTACTTTTACCCAATGATATTATAATAACAAACTGGAACATATTACCTTGCTACTCCGCGAAACCAGTGCCGGGCTCGTACAAAATAGCTGCGTCTGTGCGACATATATATGTGTTCATGCAAAAACGCACCCTCCTCCGCTTTCACACGAAACACCATATATCACACAGACTCAACTACACACCACCACCACTAAACACTAAAACTACACGATCGACGCGCGTTTCGCCTCTATACGAGGCATCAATACACAATACATGGATAATGCATGGATGTATAGTCGACCAAGAAATTGCTTGCCCACTTTTGAACTTTATCCCTTTGTAATGAGGTCGAAAAGTGGTCAAGCACTTTCTTCGTCGACTATACAGTGTCATACTAAATGACAGCAGAAAAACGGCCCGACATGAGAATACAGGTTGCCACCAATGTTATAGTCATCGGATTTACAATTTTACGTTTAACTGCATAAAATAATAATTTATTAGGTTCCGTTGCAAATGGGTTTTTTTTACAAAATTAATACTATTGACAGCAGCGCCGTCGGTCCGACAGACTGACAGCACGAGCGATTGTTGATTTGTTGTACTTTTGTTCGACTTTTGATGCGGCCATATTTTAAACGCTGACTAGAAGTCCATTATTTATAGGTCAGTGCTTTTACCATAAAAAAGTGTATTCATGATTGATTTTCTCACAGGAGGACGACCCTGAAAAGCAGCGTCGGTGGGAACTGAAGGAACAGAAACGCCAACAGAAACGTAAAACTCCGAAGATGAAACAGCTGAAAGTGAAGGCGCTGTAAACTTAGCAAGCAACTCGCCGCCGCAATATCTTCACGCAAACTTGTTTTGCCACTTGATTGAAACAATTATTGAGTTTTTATAGTACATTGATTCACACCAGTATTCATAAACGACACTCATTGTAACAGGTACTTAAGCTCTCAACAAAAAAGGCTTAGAGCGTGTAGAATAGATGAATGCGTTTAAGCGTTTATGTGTTGCGAAAATGCGATCTTGCACTTAAGTATCGTTTACGAATACGGTCGAACGCACGAAATACGTTTTGAGAGAGAAATGGTGCAGTATCACCCAGTTGAGTTGGCCTTCCAATGACACCAATGTGCATTTAAACTAAATCCTGGTTCTGTAGAACACTGTCACAATAATTATACGCTGTAGCATTAATACATTTACGATAAAAACCTAAAAAGCCCTTATTACAATTATTGTGAAATGGTTGGTTCTCGGTATTTAATTTGGTTGACTGTGCGCGCAGAAGCCTCAACTTGCCCTTGGCGACGCCCCTGGATTCAGATATTATACGTGATCGTCTGTTTGAATTTGGGGCCTGTATCACAAAATTTACAAGTGCACATGTAACATATTTGTCACATTGTTGTATGAAAAACTCTACAATTATGTCAAAGTGTAGACCATGTAATTTTTGTGGTACAAGGGGCTGGTCTAACGAAGATTCACGAACTGCCATTTCAAGTGGGTTTTACTGTATAAAAACGGTTTCGATTTCTTTTTGCAACGTCCAAAGTATCTAAGGTTTGCAGATGTCGAGGCTTTATACCATGAACATAACAAGTGCAACCTTTTTGTGGTTTAAGCCCCAGGTGTTTAAACTTCTGCCTACATATCATAGGGTGCCAACCGAAACTCTTTAACTGCGTATACTTTTGTATACGAAATTAAACCTCAAGTTAGCTGACTCGTTTAATCTGCATATTTTAACTACTTGTAATTACATGGTTTTGGTACATAATATGTTCAATAGAATTTTTGTTATTTGTGAAAAGGATATAGCGCAATTTCTTTGATTCCTAAGTTTAAAGTGATTTTTTTTTAGTTGGCTCAAAGTCCGGTGACACGTTTCTTTGTATGGAAGCCAGCGGCTTTAACATGACTGCCTAAATTCAATTGATCTCGCGTTGCCGTTCTAACTAGTATCATAAGGTGCCCACAGAGAGATAAATGCAAATTAGGTGGTCGTGTCAGAGCCACTGGAGGATAACGTAGATTGGGTTTTCATATTGGTTATTCGTGGCTTAATCTCAATGGCTGCTCTACATTTTAAGTGGCCTTTGCAGAGGTTACATATTTTGGAAGTTGTAGGTAAAAACGCTTTTATAACAAATATGTTTAATTTTATATGGTCACGTTACCGAGTCATACTTAAGTTTAGCATATTTTTGTCTACCTTTTGGTAAGTTAGTTTCGTAAGAATAATTTGTTCCGTTAGACAAGTAAATGGCAAAACTATTTGTGTAAACATATTGCGAAGTGCACGCACGAGTGCTACTGATGTGATGTGTCAAATGCAATATTATTTACAGTACATTTTGTTATTTATTTACCTCTAAGTGTTACATACTCAGTGAGCTCGATTAAATGAATTTAAGTTGCATTAATACGGTGTTTCTCTTATCCCGAACATATTACAACTAGCTTTTGTCCGCATAGACTTTCAATTACTTATTAACTTTCATCCCCTTTCAACCCCCTGCATAGTGGATTACCTAAAAATCCTTTCTTAGTCTAATTCAACACCTCCCAAAGAACATGTGCCAGATTTTATGTTTCTATTTTCAGCGGTTTAAGCTGTGCTGTCAGCCAGTATCAAAACTCTTTTATATAGATCATAGGGTTTTTTTTTTCGGCTAATGGGATGAGTTAATTTTATTCTTATCATAGGCCTTATTTCCTCTGATACGTATGGGCCAATCAATCATGAATTCATTTTCAGTTTACTGCAAAATCCTGCAACAGGGGGTCTAACAACTTAAGCAATATTCGGTGAACGTAATTAAAGCAGCAATTAATTAAAGCAATATTTATTTGAAATATGAAAAAAATAACAAAATTTGTTAACAAAGTTAAGTATTTCTAAGTCACAAAAGCAAACCGTGGGTAAGATCTAATAAGTCTAAAAAATATTTAAAACATGAAACTATGCCTAAGGTGCTAGTTATTTTTAAAAGATTGTGTAATTGTATGAGATCTACACAGGTATAATAATTTAAATTTGCACAATAAAATTTGTATTATTAGAAGAAATTAATCAAAGAAAACATAAGTAGCTAAAATGACAAGGTTTTTCTGTCTTTTATCAATACAACAATACCTTTAATCACAAAAATTACACAAATTAATTATACAATAACATGTTACAGTTATAAATCAATTATTTCACTGGTTGTCTTCTTCAGCTATGCAATGAGGCAAACATCAGGTTTACTGCGAGTATATTAGTGTATATTTACTTATCTAGTTACCAGCAGTCATTGTTATATCCACATTATATCACTTTTATTTCTAACAAAAAGTCAGAATCAATACTGAGATTGCTACAGACCAGGCCTAGTACAGACAGCCGCAGGTATATCTGCACAGTCAAAGAGGTTAAAAAGCTCTATTATCAAAGGAGTAAAAGCTTGTGCAGTTTTTCTTTTACTTTGAGTACTTACTACTCTGCTGCCGACTGTACAAGAGTAGGAAAATACAACTATACAAATTGAAAAAAAAAAAAAACATGTTTACATTAGACTATAACACAAAAAACCACTTGTTAAAATAAAAATAAACATCATTGTTAAGTGCATGGTAGTGAAATAGTGCATCTGTGACTTAGAAAGAACGAAAAATATTTTGTTCTCTACAACGGTATGTCTTAAGGTAACCATTAAATTGTGTTAGGACAACCCATCACAAACGCCCAAATTCAACAAACTCAATAACTTTATCAAACAATTACCTAAAAGTGGATACAAAATAAATTTTATTTCATATCCCTATAATTTGTACCTATTCCCATATTTTTGAGCAAATTTAGTTACCACAATCACTGCCAGGAACCTGATATTAAGTCCTCTGTTTGTAGCAAGTTTCAACTATAAAGCAGAAAAATGCTGCTTTAGGCTATGTATGTAGTCCGCAGCACTGAATGGCAGTGAAAGTGTTAAATGCTTAGGAGAGAGAACTCGAACAAATTTCCTTAACAATACAATTAACTCACTGTGGCAAATACAATGCTAAATTAATCAATTACACCAATGAAATGCTAGGAACATCAAAATACAACGCTCACTACTAGTCCATGCTTCATCTGTACAAATACACTGAAAATACCGACACTCGTTACGTAGCTCACTTCATGCTAAATACTATTTGCTGCCCACAGTCGATCCAGCTTAGTGTATGTTGTAATTAAGTGGCATCAGTTGGGGCTTTCATTGTCATTCATCAACATGCAGTTTTTGGATGCGAGTGGAAACTCCATCCATATCAGGGGTGTCTGGGTTTGATGGAGGTTCTATAGAGAGGTTGAGGTTTTCGAGCGACTGGCAGCGCTTAGCCGTGCATTTCACGTTGTCAAACATGTCCTTGCCGCACCCACTCGTCGACGGTTCCAGCAAGGTGTTCAAGTAGTCGCGCCCGCTCTCCGCCATGTCGCTGGCGATTGCGTCAGAATTTTCGCTCTTGGTTCTGTGCCGCATTGGCAGGACGTACGGGCACAGTCTGTTCTTGTTCGTCACTCGCTTCATGCAGTACCCTACGGTGACGTTGGAGACGTAACGCGTGTTAAGTCGCATCATGCCGTAATTAGATTTGGCCTCGTGCAGGTAGTCCCGCCGCACCTCTGTTATCGCGCTCAACATCCCCAAATCGTGCAGCGCCTTGTCCAAATTGTCCAGATTCATGTGGCGGCGAGGTTTCTGCAAGCAACGACGCAGCGATCAACACCAAGGCTGTTAAGTTAACGACAAGGTTACTTATCTCGTGTCTCAAGTTAATCACTTTTACATACACTTTTTTCAACCTCGTTGCATTTCATGCTGTTTTTTCGACCTGGATCAATGTTAGGAAATATGCATCGAAAATCTTGTGAAAATAAACATCACAAAAAAGTCATAATAAATAAATAGTGACAAATATTGACAATTAGCGCGCAATGTTACAAGTCTACTTTTCTATCATCAATTTATTGCCACCATAAAAAAACAAACTTCCGGTTACTAAAATGCGTGTAGAACTGGGTTTATACTGCCGTGGTAAGACGCGGTAAGAAAGAGATAGCTCACCGGGATATTTGCTCGACGTCGTACAGTCTGTCAAAAAATATACGGCCCAGTCGAAATTTTTGACCCTCATATAATGGAACCATTATAATATTATTATGTAAGAAGCACAGAGCTGAAGAGGACTGCAGTTAAGTAATTTTAAAGCAATTTTTGCAAGATCATATATTAACGTCAGCCTCAGAAGTAGCTGAACATTTAAATACCTTGTCGCTGTCAGTGATGTGACATATCCGAGCAACTCTGATTTCATTCCTTACTACGACAAGGTTCTTAAGCGTTAAGTTATTTCTGAGGGTGACTGTACCTAATAGTTTTATCTGGATGATACCCACAGACTACTAAGAAATACTATGATGATACCTAAATACTAACCCCCTTATTCGTAAAAACTTAACAATATTTTTAAGCAAACAATTGTTGTCCCTTTCATTTGAAGGCAAACGAAACAATGACAGATAAAGACATAAAAAATGTTAACTAACAAACGTTTACGAAGCGTTTATGAAAAAGGGGGTAAATATTTGTCTTATTCATAAACATCGACAAGTAAGACACAAAAGAGGTTTAATAATTACTATCTTCAGCCAAATTTTACTTAAGATCATGTCAACTTGTCACAAAAAAAAACCCTGTCAATTCGCTGCCAAGCTAAAATAGAAAGTACTCGATAATGTTTATTTTTTCTAATCTCTAATTAAAATACTTAAAAATGGCTGAGATACTCAAGGAGTGGTTGACAGAGAGACTGCATAAACCAATTACGTGGGAAGCCGACGGTTTCGGCAACATGATGCGGAACGGACACGTCGTAGCAAGCGTTCTCCTCAGCTACCACGTCATCACCGAAGAGAAGTATTTCCTGATAAGATTTAGCGACAATGTAGAGGATGTTAAGAGTAATTGGACATATTTGAAGGAATGGCTTCGTGAACTGGAGATCAATATGAGCGACACAGACTTAGAAGGTGTGATGGATGGCAAGGGCACAGTTTTACTAAGGCTCTTTTATCAACTATTTCTTCACTTAGACAAAAAAGATCGTATCGATTTTATTAAGCGTGAAAGAAAAAATGTCTCCAGTTTGGTAACAAAGATGGGCCAAAGATTTCGAGTTGAGAAGATTGACGATGAAGAAGAACCTTCTGTGGAACATTTGTCAAAACCTCTCCTCAATGAACGGCACTTTATCGAATGGCAGAAAAAGAAAGCGGAGCAAGTAAAAGACACGTATGACTACATACGACATAAGTATTCACGGATGCTGCAAAAAATTGAAGAAACTAAGACACCATTGCAGTATCAAGCTCCAAAATCTAAAAAAATGCCTGAAAAAGATAAAAAAGACATGGAAAAATTCTCACAGAGATATCCTTGCAAATCTAAAAATTATACGTATGAAGAACTTCTCGATATGGAAGCAAATGTTGCCGAGAGGAGAAGGACGCTTATAGGCTCGGAATGGGCTCAAAACTACATGGAAAATCTTTTTACCAAAATGCATAAGAAATCTGATTCCGAAGAGTTTCAAAAGCAAATGCGTAATGTGCTCAGTGGTTCGCTGTGGGACATGTCGGTCAATGAAGAAGAAACTAAACTTGACACTGATCTTGCAAAAAAAGTAATGAAACTATCCCAGTTTGAGAAGCAGATGTGTACGCAAATTATGGAAACCAAGCAACAAGCGCGTAATCTGTTCCGAAACAGAGTTCAAGCCCAAAAAGAGTTTGCTGACCAAAGAGAACAACAATTTAATCAGTACCTAGATAGTATAAAAGAGCAAATACAGTTAGAAGTTGCAGAACTAGATTTTGAAAAACAACGGCAAATTATGCTACACAAGAAACTTTACGCAGAAAAAATAAACAGGAAACGACAGCACTACTACGAAATTTGCTATGAAACTATGTTGTCTATTGTAGACTACGCGACGAGATATGCATACTTTAAACGATTAATTGGAGATGATATCCCTGAGCACTACATACACGAGTGGAAATCACTGTATTTTAAAAAACAACCTATTTTCGAAATTTTGGTACCGACCGAAAATCTTCTTAAAGAACCTGGATTTGAGGAAGAAGTAATTCCAGAAGAAGAAGAAATAATAAGGCTCGAATTGGATAGACAGGAGGCAATGAATGATAGTGAATTCTTTGAATATCATACTTACACTGGTCCATGGAATTTAAACGGACTAATTCCCAACTACGACCCAGAGTCAGACGAACGCAAAAATGAATATCTTGGCATGCGCGTGCTGGGCCATGTGGTTTACACTTTGTTAGAAATAAAGTATCCTTATCCTCCGCCAAGGCCACCAGCTGATTTACCGGATTTTACAGCGAAGGCACTATTGCGGAATCTTCCTGATAAATCTATTGCTTCCGCCATGCAGTTACTTCTGAATTTTAAACAAATCCACGTTGTTCGGCTAGAGGCTGCTATAAATTTTTGCCTGAAACAATTTAAATTGGAAATGGTCGGGTGCACGGATATTGAATTATCTTTTGACAAATTTATTGCAGCTGCTCAAGAAGAACCAGATAGAGAACTTATTAAGTTAATGAAAGCCGAAGACGAAAGTACAAGTAAAAGTAGTGAGGCTATTGTTGCTCCTGTTACTGGCGCCTTAGCTGCAAACACGAAACATACACAAACTCCAAAGACAATCCCAGAGGAAGATATAAAACTGTCATCGGCGGCTGAGTTAGGAAAGTATAGCTATGAAATTTTAAGCACTGGAGACTCATTAACTGATTACTTACTGGCAGCTATGATAGTGGAGTACATAAAAGATCAAGACAATATAAAAGGATTTGTGATAATAAATTACCCGAATTCTTATCGTGAAGCACAAATACTCGAAGAAACATTTTCTGGCCGAGAGCCGCCGAACGAAGAAAATTTGGATGATAGGGATGATATTTATTTAGAGGAAAGCATTGCTAAGCACAGAAAAAAAGAAAAAGACCCACACAAAGAAATTCGGATTTCTAAATTAGTTATTGATCCTCATAAAAAAAGAATTCAAAAGCCTTTTGAAAGTTACTTTACATGTTACATACAATTAAAACAAACAGAAGATATTCTGCAAGAGTTTGTCATTTGGGATTTAAACGAGGAAAATTCGGAGCTCATTGATAGGTTTTACGCTGTTCTAGGACTTAATTACAGTATGTACTACGAAGTAATCGAAAAAGACTTCTTAGCACAAATTTGCAAATACATAATTGGTGATTATCTAATGCCCCTAAAATCATCCGATACATTGTTTGGTGAAAATGTTTTAAGTGCTCTTGATTTTCCAACGTCTGATGATCGAAGAGTAAAAAGTAAGATTGTCAAGTCGGAAGTGATAAATGCCAAGTCTAGAGAAAAATTGGGGCGGGGATCAAAAACCAGTAAACTGTCAATTAATTTAGAAATAGTTAAAGCTGCTTCTTCGTCTGAAATGATAGCAAATGACACTTTAATTGAATGTGAAGAACCACCTGAAGAAGAAGAGAAGTCTATCGAGAGTTATGACCAAATTAAAGTTTTAGCTGGAGAAGAGGACTGGGATTACTCGGAAATACCCATTATAGATTTCATTGGAGTAGCTTTAGCCACTTGTTGGGAGCAATTGGAGAAAATATACGTCAATGATATTAAGCATCTATTATTCGCAATACGCCTTCAGTTGAATTGCTTGGTACCTTATGCTAGATTCATAAAAGACAAGATGGAACAAATTATTACACTGCCTTCACACAAACAGGATTTAGTAAGCAAATTTCAGAGGGATTACAATGATTTTGAAAATGATTGGAGAGATGTGAATGTTACCAAAAATGAATGGCACTGTAGAGTAAAAGAGTTGCAGAACAGGCTTTATCATATTTGCGATGAAAGGAAATTACATGCAGAACGGCAAAGGCAGGCACTTATAATGGAAAATTGGGCCATGGAAGAATTGACATCGATGGTTAATACGTACATTTCATGCATGCAAGCTGAATTAAACAGGTAAACATGTTTTTATGACTTTTGAGGTTATGTAGACTGTGTTCAGATTTCATATTTTACCACTTAACTGTTTTGCAGGTCAATTTTATCCTTTCAAGCACTTCATGACTTTTATTTTGCACAGTTAAAACGGTTGCCGCCAAATGAAAGATTGTCATGTAAAGATTTAACCAAAATATACAGAGATACGGATGAAACTTCTGGTAGTAAGAAAGGCGGAGAAGATAAAGTTTTCAGACAATTAAGAGCAGCATTCCTAGAGCTACAATTAAAAGATATCGAAATAGATTTCAGCAATAATCCATTTAACTTAATAATAGAAAACAATGTTAAGTTTGCTTTGAAATTAATTAAAGATACTAATGATTCCTATCGCTCACTTATTAGCCGAGAATATACCGAATATGCCAAACTAACTCCCGTACCTAAGAAAAAGGAAGATAACACTTCAGAAGAATCGATCTGTTCAGAGGAGATTTTCAAGCAAAATGCTTTAAAATGCATTGAAGAATGGACAGTTGGTATCAACGGAGAGATGTTTAGAGCTAGTCAACGTATTCTAGCCCTCCAGTATAAATGCTACCGCGACATGAAGCTATTTAATGATTACATTTACAGAACGTTCATGGAAGTGCAAAATGATATAAACACGTATTACTTGAACGAAATTAAATCCGTCGATCGGCTGTGCAAGTATATTCAACTAGCGGTCGAGAATGGACGCAAAATTGCTGAGAGTCTTATTCTAGAACACGATTCGTTCATTATAGATCCTAATCTTCTGCAGTTCCCGCCACCTGCACCGCCCACAGGCTTACTCAAAGTAGACGATTACGTGACCGATATGGAATTCAAAGTAAGTCAATTAACACGCTTGAGGACACAGTTCAAGATTGTCGCTCCGACTGGAATCACATTGCAGCAGGCGTTCATTTACCTTTTACAAGACTTTATTTTCTTTGGTAAGGAAACGTGCGAAGGTTCTCTCGTGCCAGAAGCGTGGAAGCGAGTGAACCCGGAACAAGTCTCCAAATTGGTATTCCTTTTATTTGGTGAGACTGCGTATATTGATTGGAGGGATTTCTTGATTTATTGCCTGAATATCAGATTCCCATCGGTGGATGAACTACTCCAAGTTCGCCATGACTTTCGCTGTATCGACCTTGAATCCACAGAGCTCATTAGTAGAAATGATTTTATTAACGAAAAGCTTTGGTTCGAACAGGACTTTGATTTGGAAGACCCGTGCGCGCAACTAAGAAAAAATCTAATTAAGCATTTCTTATTCGAGTTGTATGAAACTTCAGCAAATATGATGAATTATTCTGCGTTCCTTTTAGCTTTCTGCAAAAATCCAGACCCCATAGAAGGATTTACTTCAGCGTTGTCTATTGCAGTCGGCAAAAAGACATGTTCCTCTTTGGAGGAATGCGAAGAACTGGTTTGTAAATTCATCAAACAGAAAAAGTATCGCGATGACTGTCGCGCCTGCGCGCTTAAATGCACCCAACAGTTTCTGGATAAGGTAATTAATAGCGTAGTCGATACATGCGAGGGGACAACTGTAGTAGAATTAGAATATATTGCACCAGTCGAAGAGAAGAAAGGGGGCAAGAAAGGAAAAGGTGCTGCCCCGACGAAGTCCAAAAAGCTCAGTGAATCTACTTCTCAAAGCGCCCGTCTGGTAAAGCAAAAGAGTGTCTCATTGGCTAGCAGAAGTAAGACAACACAATCGGCTGCTAATGTCAAGACTACGTTTATTTGCCAGCCTTGCGAGGCTGATGAGGTCGAACAGAAGCCTGAGGAGAAAGAAATGGTGGAGGAGGAGCACAGGATCGACTCACCACGCGAGGACCTTAATCTAGCGTATGCAATAAGTCAACAAGTTATCTGGAATGTTCTAAGGATCTGTTTACCTTGGCACTTCCAGTTGCTGCCAGAAGAGAGGGTCACACCTTACGTGCAACAAGTTGAGGAAGTTATGAACCGTTTGGGTCTGGAGACGGACAGCGGTGACATATACGTTTGTCATTTTGTGACGGAGCCCAGCGTGTGCAAACTTTTGAACAAGGTTAAAAAATTCACAGCGTTGAATTTGGCTGAAGAGGTCCAAAAAATAATACCGTGACTTTAATCAATCGTTAACGTAAATGTCTCAGTCTTCGACATATGCCCAGCAGAGGACATTTTAGTCGTATATTTAAAAAAAGTTTTTTACAATATTATTATAGCGTCAAAACGTGTTTAATATAAAGAAATACGTATAACTTTTTACTTTCACAATTTACATTGTTCGTTGTTTCAATTAATCTTATACATATAATAAAATCGTTAATACAAAAAAGTCTGTACATTGAAGATTAAAAAAAAGAACCACACAGGGCGACTTAAAATGAGTAACTGAACACGATAAGACCATTTAATTTTTCTTTGTTTGTTTGTTTATTTGTTTGTACACCAATCACGTCAAAACCGCCGAACGGATTTAGATGGAGTTTTCACAGATCTGTTTAAATAAGTCCAGAATAGGTTATAGGCTAAAAAAAATGAAAAAAAGGGGAAGAAGGGAGAAAAATGGGGGGGGTGAAGTTTGTATGGAAAAAAATTAAAGATTGTTCTAGAATCATGAAACTCAGAATTCATATTTATTATTTAAAATAAAGAAATACCTGTTTCAGCATTTTTGCCAAATCGCTTTCAGAAAAGCAAAAAAAGTGGAATTAGGGTTTAAAGATACTTAACTTCATACAACTATATTTTAGAAACAAATGAAGCGTGACTTTTGAAAATTGCTACACTAGTCAACATCTAATAAAGATGAATACAAATTCTCAGTTTTCCAGAAATATGCTTTAAATGGCGATTTTGAACGAAAGAGTGCAACAGAAAAAAACAGTTTTTCTCAGTACATGAACTTGCAGTACTATATCGCGATAATGGTATGTCCTAATCATCCTGGATTAACACAGGATCATTTTTATTCCGTAATTTAACTTTGCTCTAATAATTAATTATTTAATAGTGTTCATTAATTATTTGACGGATTTGGATGAGAAACGGAGGTAGCCTCTACTCTGGCTTAATAGATAGCATACTTTTTTTTCTGTAAAATAAAAATGCATAGTTCTTGCAGGATAACGATTAATGAGTTGTGCGCGGTTCTTCTTCACCTTAAAACGGCTGGGCGGATTTATACGAAATTTGGAATGGGGATAGCTGAAACCTTGGATCAATATCAGATTTTTCCGCAAAGATGCAAAATTCCTACGGGACAACGCTAAACGACTTCTACGCGTTACGAGCAGCAAAAAATCTTGATGTATTTTGGCAAAAAGATAGGTTGTACTTTGCTCCTTTAGACTTCTTGGGCTCACTTGAGCAGGAACAAAGATAGGGGGTCGCTTGCTAAAGTTATAATACTGGTCGCCCTCGGGTCTCGCAAGTCACTCAAGAGTATTTATATCAGCGGGACGCATCATCGCACGCGCTTTCATGGAGCCCGCACTTCAGGCCCGCTGTAGGGGGGTATAGGAGTTGTGTGCTAACGTCATACCGCCGCTCGCGATCCGGGCTCGCAAGATGCTCAGGATTATTTGCATCAATAAGAAGCAAGTGGGTCACCTGTTGGTAAGTGATCACCACCGCTTTTAGACATTCGCAACACCAAGGATATGCGTTGCCAACCCAAAGGGCTAAGATGAAATACCTCTTTATATTTATTTCAGACTAGCGGACGATCGCGACTTCGTTCGCGTGGTCATAGTAGCCTATGTCTGTCACGGATAGTGTAGCTTTCTATGTGTGAAAGAATTTTTTTAATCGGCTCAGTAGTTCCAGATATGACGGCCTACATACAAATAAACAAAGTTTACCTCTTTATTACATTAGCGTAGAGTAGATAGTGTACATGTAGATTACTGTAGATTATTAACCCATATTGGATTAATAACAAAAGGACGCTTCATCAAGGAAAGCTACGTGGACGAAGTCGCGGGCAACAGCTAGTCCATAATAAAAAAAGTGCAACGAGCTCGAACACGATATTCATCTATCTGCTCTTAGTTTTTTAGGCATTAGATAATTTGCAGACTGTTGCTATTCCTTTTTTTTATGCGTCGGGGCTTAAATATTCGAAACACATCCATCTTTTTTTTAAAAATATCAAACAGGAAGGAAAACGAGCGAGTGGATCATTTGATAATAAGTGATCGCCTCCGCGTATAAACACCCGCAACACTAAGGAGATTGATAAAGGGGTAAGATGGTCGAATACCTTTTGTGCCAGTAATTTAGCTCTATCAGCCTGGCATCTATATATATAAAAATGAATCCCTATTTCCCTTGGTCACGACATCACGCCTGAACGGCTGGACCGATTTCGCTAATTCTTTTTTTGTTCTGTTCGTTATTATCAGGAGAAGGTTCTTATGAAAGAAAAAATCAAAAATCTGCTCATTTATGGCGTCTAAGGCGGAACAAAGTTCGCCGGGTCAGCTAGTCTTCAATAATTCTTCAGCGTGTTTTGTATTGTAAAGCTAGCCAAAGATTAGGACAAATACCTTAATTAGTTCAGAACGAAGCACAGGAAAAAAGTAAATTTTTGATGTTTTAGGAAGAGAGAAAGAGTTCAACATGTAAATTACAAATAATGTGCTTACTATTTGTTGATTGTGTTTACGAATTAAATTGTTATCGACATACACTGTGAAATGATTTAATCTTTTAGATATTTAAAAGAATAAAGTGTAAACAAATTCAATAATTGATTTTAAAAAACCATAATCGAATTAGTAAGTCTCGGCAGGACCTAGGGCCGGGAGTAACAACAGTACATTTTCGAAATTTATAACATAATAAAATAGAAAGGTTATTTTTAATTTTATGTGACGGAAAACTAAAAATAGCTGGAATTTAGTTTTATAACCCATTACGTGCGGTGGACGTCTATGGACGTCATAACAATAAGAATTTTATTGTGTCTAGTACTAATAAGAATTTTACGTGAATGAACTTTGACCATGACTCCAGATTTGACAGGTCACCCCTGGTTACAGGGCAACCGGACCGACAGGATCATGGTTACACATTAATTTCCTGGCGAAGTTTTTTCTCATCGTAAGAGCGTTGGTTACTACAGTATTTCTTCAAACAGACAGTACCATATTCTACATCATATCATCTATTCTGTAACAGTACTTAATGTACAGACAGTAATGAATATAAGCTAGCAAAACTCATTGGTGCAGGCACTGTACTAGGCAACCGCTGGGGATCGAACTCGATACCTCACTATCAAGAGTCCACCCCCCTGCTACTTGGCTACCAAATCTCTCCTAAAGCAGGATTTAACAAGCTATAAATATCCAATCTCAAATAACCCCGACAAGATCGTTTAGGCAATTTCCGCAATTCATTGCGTAAGTGCAAAGACCCGGTTCCTAAGTCCCAATAATAAATTACGGTGATTAGCCGAACTGTGCCGAATCTGAATTTCAGCACTGTTATTATTAAACTGTATAAACAACCAGAGTATCCTGATACCTGCCTCTAAACGAATCTTAAGAATCGGCCATCGGGATAAAATGGTCCGTTTAACAGCTATCATTTCCACTTGAAACAATATAGCGTTATTTGCAAATGTTATCTTTGTCGATGGGTTTTGTTACAATTTGATAATGAATTGGTATCGTAATTCTGTAAGATGTTTATTCCTTATCAATAAGGGGTGCAAGGGACCCCTTGAAAACAAAGTGAGGTAGACGAATAAATTGCGAGCTGTATATTTATGAAATCATTCCTATCCGCGGCTTCGGTCACATGCTTAGAGAGTTTCTTTTTTGTTATTACTGTTCAGGATTAAAAGGAATCTATGCCACAGTAAACATTAGGTGGAGCAGTAAAACAAATCCTTAAAAACGTCCGAAACGAGATACACAGACACGCAACCATAGGCGTATACCTCTATAAGGATGTTAGGGTCGTTTAGGTCAAGACCCTCCAAGAACGAAAGCTTTGCTAGTAAAGCACAAACACCATCTGTAGTATGGTATGTGTTAAGGGAATCTATAAATATTTGTAGCATGACAAAAGCGACAGATACTAAATTGTCCAGATAGGTATTTAATGAGGCTCACTGTACATGAATATGTTTTATTGATTAACGTAAGTAAATATTTGAACATGACTGTATTGTCAAAAACCTTGAACGTTGTAAGCACCTTGCCCGCTACGATTTTTTACCTTGGTGACATACTGGCATTTATCGTGGCCTTAAGAAGAGTGCTAACCCAGCGCGCTCCATATAAACGGCAATAACACTTTCCACCCTCTGAACCATAACCTACGGCCATGATCTTGTTAAATATTATCATTATTGCCCTAGAACTAGGTTTGTATGTTTTGAATTTTGAAATATTCTTCATAGTTTCAAAAATATTGACGCTTTTGTGTTTTGTATGAAACTCTTAAAATGCAAATATTGTCAAATCTACAATGAATATTAAAATAATCAAAACATACAAACCTAGTTATAAGGCATAATCAAAAAATCATTGCCATAGGTTTAGGTTTAGTGGGTGGAAAAAGTTATCACCCTTTGTATGGGGAGCGCTTTTTGGGGCTGGGTTCACACTCCCCTTAAAGTTAGTATCCCAGGGACTCTAGTGGCTACTGTGTCTACTTCAAAATGCAGACCGTAGCACGATCTTGACGTAGCTACTGCTACGCTGCTACGATCGCTACAATATATTTGTGCTACGCAGCTGCACCCTGCCAGCTTGCTACGTGGAATGAAAGCAAAATAAATATTTCGTGGATCGATGCGAGACAACTCTCTTATGACAGTAAATTTAATGTTTCTGTATGTGCTTACATAACTTTTTACCCAACTGCTGCCAAGAAGGGAAGGTTAAGTTTTTTTGCAGAGTTTACAGCTGTAAACGAACATGACCGGCCAAGTTGACAAACAAACAAAAAATAACGTTCGCGTCAAATTGTAAACCCTCCTTTTTTGAAATCGATTTACTATTCTTAGGGTAAGTATTGTGTAGTTTTAATACATACAATACTGTTTCTTAAAATAAATAGGATGAGTGAAAACCGCGCCGGTTTAAAACAATACATTCATTAGCTTGTAATACCACTAAGTATCAATTCTTATCCTAGCTTTATATTTACCTGATTTTATACAATGTACTCGCAAACCCCTATTACCTAATTTGTTTTATACAACATAGGAAGGCAAACGAGCAAATGGGTCACCTGATGGTAAGTGATCACCACCGCCCATGGACATCCACAACACCAAAGGGATCGCAGATGCGTTGCCAATCCAGAGGGTTAAGATGGAATAGTTACTAATTTACTACATTATTAATACTGATGTTCGCATGCAATCAGTTTGTGCCTGAGGTTACATTCCCTGAATTCCAATCTGAATTTCAATACCTATTATGTCGTCTGATTATACATATTACTTAGAGGTTATAGGTAGGTCAATGAAAAGCACAAATATATTGTGTAGTGGTGCGGAACCCTCGGTGATCGACTGATGCGATGAAACTATACTATGGGTAAAGATTGTTTTGCCAAATGATAATTACGCACAAAAGCGGTGACTTTTATTTAGCTCAAAGAAGTTTAACCTACTCTATGATTTGCTATCTATTTTTTATGAGTGAATGCGGTAGTTTAGTTCAATATTCGGTTTTGGATATGGAGACAAACGATAAAATATGCTTATTTTAATTCCATAACTCATTCTGCCCGATTTATTACGAACTGGAGACCCGTTACAAATGGACGGACAGAAGCCCTAAACCGTTTCGTTCCGTACGGTTCTGAACCCTAAAGTATAAATCAATAGAAATGGCCAATGTAGAGCAATGAAAACCATATTTATTTTTATTATCCGTCCTTCATTACACTTACTGCCTAAATTATGACGGAAAATAACCATATAGGTACGTGTATAGGCCAACACCGCGCTGCAACATAATTGCAGTAGCCTTAGTGTTGAGTTGGGATGCACCACAGACTTATTGAGACCATGGGCCACTTGGGCAAATGATGAACTAATGGCGGGCCACCAGCCAGCACACATTAAAAACATAAAAATAGCAAAAAATTTAAATATGTACGAGGGAACATATTTGCTGGCGGACCACTGATATTTGTGCATCCCTGGGGGCCTAGCACGCTAGCTTTTATCGATGACATAAAGCATTTATCCCGTTCTAACCAGTATGCGTGTGCGAAAGAGACGAATGCTTTATGTCAGCGATAAACGCTAGTGTGCTAGAGGGGCTGGTGTAGCGACTGCAATGCAGAGGTGCGCCGGACAAGCCTAATACGATTTCTGTTTTGACTAAAGGTAGAGAATGCCTTAAGGCATTCATCATGTTTTTCTTTGCAATAATATCAAATAAATAAATAACAACTATAGCTTCGCTAGTGCGCCTGAATATGAGTACATCTTTATGCCTAATTCGAATTTCCACCTTCTTCTGCTGCTGAGTGTGCATTACCAGTATAATCATCAACTTCTCGTTTTCTGGCAACCCTACACTAGTTATGAAAGAAATACCAAAACAATGCACTTTGAATTGTTGTTCATTCCCTCGAGTACACAACATCCTTCCCCTTATTAACCAAAGGCGCAAAGGTACGCATCATTCATCAGTTCTTCAAGAGTTCTTTTACCTGAAAGAGGTTTTAGTAAAATGATTGTTGTGCAAATAAAGAAGAAATTAGCAGCGCTGTGGAAGCCGACCAAATTAAGTAAGCACCTACTAAGCTGAGCATCAAGATTATTAATTGTATATCGCGCTCACCATACAAACGGCTATAAAGTTTTGCACTTAACCTATAGCCGTCGCTTTTTAGTTTGTTGTAGTTATGTATTAGAAGTATGTTATGTTTTGATTTTTATATATTTATTGATTTGTAAATATTGACGCTTTTTTGTATCAAGCTCCTAAAGTATGCAAATATTGACAAATCTATGAGGAATTTAAAAGATATCAAGACCTACACTTCGATCTGAGGCATAACTACAGTATACTAAAAAGTCATGGCTATGGCTTAGGGTTTAGAGAGTTAAAAAAGTTACCGTAGTCTGTATGGGGATTGCTTTTTGAGGCTCTTTACACAAAGCTCTTAAAGGTTTTTCAAAGGGTTCTAATGGGATTATGGGAAGGGTCCCATAATCATAGGCAGGGGCCTGTTACTAAATGTCTAAAGTAAACCGTCCATCCGATCTTTTAAAGACTCACCTGCCGACTACCGTTACATTCTAGAAAAACCTTTTTCTAGTATATTCTTTCGAATACTTAATATTTTATACACTTTCAGGGCAACGTCGAACTTCAAGCACCCTACACGACTGCCTCGACGCACCCCCTGCCCCTCGGGAGGGTCGCAGCCCCTGGCTCCTCCTGATCATCGTTCTGATTCTCCTGTACTATGTGTATTATTGCCGTATCGGGGAGAACTACTCCTTTCTAAGCAAGTTGGAGAAGGTAGACATGCAGGTCCAGACTGAAGAAGTCGCGTTCGTTGCAAACCGAAAAACAAATAGTACATCTGTGCCACTAACTAGTAAGTTTATTATATAGATATTTTTGTCCCCTTCGACTACGTAGATATAATCTTTTGCTGAGTGTTCAAATGTGTTAATGGAAAATTTACATAATTGTGAACTTGTACGTAATGCGAAACGTTCCGTTCTTTTTGAGAACATTCTGCATTTTACTCGTCTGCAATTGTAAGTAAGTATTAGCTCCTGAACGCCGTGTGACAGAAAAGATAAGTGAGTATATAATATACACTGTATTATTTAATTTGAATTTGTGATTCCCGACGAAAACCAAACAAACTTTGCTATTGAATTCTGCTGATAAGTAGTAAGTAAGAGTTGAACTGATTGTTTTGCTGGCAAAAAGTTGACTCTCTTTCGTTGGACAAACAAACTGCATCCTGCAAGAATGCCAAAGAACGATAAATGTTTGCCAGCGATTTTTCACTAACCTTGTTGTATATTGAAAAAACATATTTGTTGCAGCGCAAATACTTTGTGGGAAAAATGGGTGCGATTTTCAGGCACTTTCCAAGGCGACCAGGAGAAAATTCAAAAGTGAGAAATCGACAAATAATACATTATTACCATAATTATTAAAGTAACCCTGTAAAAACATAGAAAGCTATGGAAATTCATACAATTTTTTGACCTTAATAAAGAGCGCAATCTAAAATCGGTATAATTTTAATAGTTTCAGTTGAAAATAATATACAGACGGGCCGTCGGACAAGATGAAATTATAATTGTTTCGTTTTTTCCCATTTAGCTACTGAAACCTAAACAAATAATATTCTTACAATATTATGACGATAAATTATTAAACTAAACTTAACGAAAAAGAGAAAAATGTTACTATTGTTTTTTCAGACCTCTATAAAGAAGATCCGGATGTCAAACAGCCATGTGAAATTGATATGTTAGGACGTGGTAAGTAAATTGTAATTGAGGACCTAACATGACCGCTCATTCCTTATGACCCTGAGGATGGAGGAACAGGGTCTGCTTTAGAGTTCTGACAGCCCTAGGCTAACTATGAACGCACCCCCTCCTCCCAACCCTGTATTCTGTAAACCCCCGTATGGTGCTTGCAAAGGTCCAGCGCCCCCTTAGTCTTTGCGTCCTAGACTCAGGCCTAATTAACCTGCGGGTAAATCCGTCCGGATAGCTACCACTATCATGCTCGTTAGTCCAGCCGCTAAGCAGCGTGCTTGCACTGTTGTGTTCCAGCGTGGAGAGCAAGACAGCCGGTGCAATTACTGGCACAAGAGGTATTCCATCTTAGCCCAAGGTTGGCAACGCATCCGCAATCTCCTTGGTGTTGCGGGTGTCTATAGGCGGTAGTAATCACTTACCATCAGGTGACCCACTTGCTTGTTTGCCTTCCTATTTTATAAAAAAAAAACAGGCCCTGGGGAGGAATATATTTAACTTGGGCGGTCATATTAAAGACTGCATTGGCCCTAATATGACCGGCTAAGTTGAGTTTATCTCTACGTGCGTCACTTTCTTATGTAAAACGATTTCTTATGGACACGCAATGAGGGATAAGATGAACCTGGACCGATCATGTTAGCGTCAGGAGTGCGATTTGTGAATATCACCAGGTGACTCGCCAAAATGGCCGTTTTTCATAGAACTGCGGCCATTTTGGTGAGATTCAATAATTGCATTTGAATCTCACCGGGTAACTAAAGCTCACCAAAATAGCTGTTTTTTATAGAGATTCGGCCATTTTGGTGAGCTCTAGTCACCTGGTGAGATTCAAAAATTGCACCCCTGATGTTTAAGAACCTCTTGTATCTGCCGAGATCATAACTGTCTCTTTTCATTGCCAGGCAGACTACAGTGGAACAGCACCAAAGTGGAAGTAGCGTTAACGCGATCGCAATTTCCGATGATCAAGATAGGCGGCTATCACACGCCTTTCGATTGCCAACCACGGCACAAGGTCGCCATAATTGTGCCTTATAGGTAACAACCGTTTCCTGAATGTTTCTAAAATCGTATCCTTATTCCATTTGTCAGAAACTAACTTGGTTTTCAGAAAACATCGCAGTTAGAACAGTTATAATCCGATTTGTTACATAAGTACGTGCAGTATGCATAAGAACTTTATATGAAAATGTTTGTATAGTTTACCTAATTACCTTTCAGAGAGAACGAAAAAAATCTGAACATCTTTCTGTATAACATCCATCCGTTTCTAGTGAGGCAAAAGATTGAATATCGGATATTCGTTATTGAACAAATTGGTAAGTCTGTGAAATTGTAATGTGGTATTCAATACAGCATATTGTATTGTATTGTATTGTAAGCCATGTTTAAGTTTAAATTTACCTAAACAACTTTTAGCTTTACTTACTTTTTTAATAAACTTTAGTCCAAGTTAATTAGATGGAAGATTATAATTGTAGCTTCAATTGAATTATAATTACAGTAAAGTACTACCTGACTAACTCTGATAAGATGATGGAAATCATAACATTATCCGACGTAGCCTCCACATTTATTTATTTAGTACATAAATGTGGGACCGTGATCTTGTCCGGTTTGATTTCCCTGCCTGGGTTACCAATGGAGTTGCCATGCCCAAAAATAAAAAAGCCGGATTCCACATATTTGGCCCTAAAAGCCTAACGTACTCTTTTTATTAGCCGGACATACCTATCTGACCTCCGTAACAAATCCCGGACGTTTAAGTATGTAGCCGGACACGACCGTACAAAGTCAAAATGTTCGGTTACAGCAGGACGCCCTGGCATCACTAGTTAGGGAAGTCAAATGCAGCGTAATAATTTCACGGTTGCGCCGCGTAAATATAACTAAGTTAAGTGATCACCATAGATAATATCAACGTGAAGTATGATGGTTGTCTAACTTGGTTATGTACGCGGTACAATCGAACTGGACCTGCCAAATCTGGGGTCATGGCGGACCACGTTTTTCTCATTTATTATTTAAACCCTATGCGCCATCTCTTATAACATATGGAATGGAGCATAGGGTCAGATGACATTAAGGGATATGTTTTGACAGTGCTTTCTTTACATGGTACCAGTGACGCGCCTCGGGTTCGCACGGATGTAATTACTTACGAAACCTTATTAATTAGAACGTATAATACATAAAAAACTTCTGTAAAAAATCTCTAAATGACATTCAAAACCGTATCAAAATCCGTTGCGTGGTTTAGAAAGAGTAAGCGGCCGAAGATATAAGAACGGGCAGGAACGGATAGCAACTTTCTTTAATACTATGCAAAGATAAGAAGATGTCAAAATTGGTACTGATTGGTACTGTTTTACTGAAATGTGGTGTAATATTGTGGTACAGTTTTACCAAAAATATATTGTGCATCGGCAGTATTCGTTTGCGCAGAGAAGCGCAGACCGGTTTCCGACAGTAGCCGAACGTGTGAAATAATCCATATTGTACTTTATTCGCAAGCGCAACTGGCAGAGTATTGCTTGCTATGCATTCTTAGCTTTATCCCGCTTACACAATTCGTACACTGTGGCGCACGGGCTGTCGCCATGTTGCTGCGAAATCGATAGACCAATAAAAGCGCAAGAGTTTAGCGCGCGTAAAATTCTACTTAATCATTGGTAGATCGAAATTTCTCGCGCTACTAAAATTGGTCTACTGCGCAGGTACATCGTGGATCGTGGCACAATATATTTTCGGTAATACTGTATTACGGGTTTTTAAACCGGGTCTAAATCTACTAGGTCAAGGCGAAATAAACAAAGGGCGCCTGTTGAACGCGGGGTACGAGCAGGCGCACCGCTTCGACAGCTGGCAGTGCCTGATCTTCCATGACGTGGACCTGCTGCCTCTGGACGACCGCATCCTCTACACCTGCCCCACGTACCCTCGGCATATGAGCTCTACCGTGCTCGGGCAAGCGAACCAGTATGTATTTCTGGGGCAGGCCATATCGGTTGCGTACGGCTGCAACTAGCGTTATGCTAGGGGGTTCCACACCGTACGGTATGTACGCTCGGCCGCCTTGCCTACAGAGTAGGCAAATCGCAGTAGGTTGTCGGTTTGCCGCGTGCCCGCTCTCCCGCTTTCTCTGTGTCAGTGTAATTGAAAACGAATGCAGTGCAACCCTAACGTTTTGCAGGGAGTTGTGGGTTGAAAGTGGACGCGGGCGGCGCGCTCCTTTTGACGTTTTTTGACCTTATTGTGCGTCTCAATAAAGTTGAAATTCGTTTAATCGCGGTTGTAAAAGAGAAGTTTCCGTACGTTAGTACTTACTTATTTATTCTATGGTTATGCGTGCGTTACGCGCGTAATGCAGCTAAAGTTGGAGCCGTGACGCTTACGCGATGTGTACGCGACCGGTGTGGTTCGGCCTTTACTATAAACGGCCAAGAGCATGTCGGGCCGTGCACAGCGTAAGGTTCCATATTCGTAACTACAGATTATAGATATAAATGAAAAATATGATAAAGGGCGTCTCCCTTTCAAGTATGTGGACCACCTGATGGAAACCAGCAACCCAAAGAATCTTCACTATACTGGTAACACAGTTTGAACATTTTACTAATCCACCTAATTAGACTTTATAGTTTTAATTTTAACGTCGTTATTGTAAAATACGATGCCTAATGTGACTGTGGGGAAATTAAATAAGTGTTTATCTTACGTTTTGAATCCAAAGTTTTAAGTGAATGTAGGCGGCTATCGAGAGATTTTGAAAAATTCTTCTTTCAGAATAAAATATAAGCTATTCGGAGGCGTGGCGGCCATGTCTGACGAGCACTTTTTGAAGGTGAATGGTTACTCCAACACGTACTGGGGCTGCTGTGGTGTCGATACTGACATGTACTGGAGGTTGGTTTTTCATTTTATCAATACCATCTTTGTCTTTTTCTGGACGGATCGGGTACATTACACCGTAACCCAAATGGCTGAATGTAAATTGACATTAAAAAAAATTCAATTAAAAGAAAATGAGGAATGAAAAACGTTTATTGCATAAGAATATACAAAACAAAAAGCTGAGACTTCTCTTTTCTTTCTTCTTTTTTCTTTCTTCTTCTTTTTCTCTCAAGATATCTCTCAAGTCTGTTCAAACATCAAAAACTTTGGGAGGTATTTAAAGGTTTCGAAAGTTATGTAAAAATTATGTTATTATGTTTGTTTTAAAAAAGAATCATTTAAAAGTGGTCACTATTATTGACGTATTCTTTACATTTTGACTGCAAATAATCGCCACCTACCTGATTAAAAAAGGACGCGGGTGTCCTTGTTAGGTAACGATCGACCAAGAAATTGCTTGACCACTTTTTGACCGTATAACAAAGAGTTAAGGTTCAAAAGTGGTCAATTACTTGGTCGACTATATCCAAAGTTGAACCTTTACGTCAGCGTTGCTAGACTCCCGATTTTGGCGGGACGTCCCGTTTTTTAGCCCAAAATGAAATGTCCCGCGCGGGACAGGCTCAGTCCCGTTTTACGGAGATACTCGACCAGTAACCCAGACGGTAGTCGTTTTTTGGCAAAGACCGTATTTTCATTAAAAAAACATATTCTATAGCTGTCTATCATCACTGTAAATTTAATTTGAAACTCAAATAAGACGATACGTAATAAAAATCTGCTGATTATTCAAGCTTTTTTTGTTATGTCCCGCGTTTGATGAAAAAGTACCGCTTTTTTATACAAAAGGCTTCAAAATCCCGCTTTGTCTGAAAATAAATCTGGCAACGCTGCTTTACGTTGAACTATGGAATTAAAACTTGTAGCGCTTGTCTGGACCTGCATCAAAAGCGATTCTAACGGTGAACCGTAAAGGGACCACGAGGTACAGAAAGGGATCATAAAATCGTTTGTTGAATTTAAATCGCACTGAATGAATAAAACATACAGCGGGCCGTTCTAGGACCTCTGTTTAGTTGGATTGGATGATTATAAAAAAAGAGTAGGAAGTTTTGTTGTTTTTGCTTTATTCTTTCTTTTATTTATTTCTATAAGCGACAGTGATCAGTTGATCACTTTCCACGTGAAAGCTCATTTGCTTCTCTCTTCTATTAAAAACCGGCCAAACCGGCCGGCTTCTATTAAAAGTCGGATTCGCGCACCGAGGGTTCCGTACAAACTTACCACAAAATGCAGGAAAAATCCGGAAAAACCCTCACAAACAAAAAAAAATCATTTTTGTATTATGGCTGGTATGAGATTCGAACCCCGGTCGTTCGGGACAATTTACCGGTGTTTAAGCATTAAGCCAAATTTGTTTTATGAATACTAAGGCGTGAAAGTCGTCTGCATGACAACAAAAACATATTTTTTTGTGATTTATCTACTTTACATTACGTTAATTAATAGAATAATTTTTAATTCCCCTTTTTTACAGACTACGGTTAATGGGTGTGCGGATAGTAAGGTATGATAAGAAAATAGCAGTTTACACGACGTTACCATATCAATCTCAAGACATTAATAATATAAACAGGTAAGTGTATTATCTCTAAATTTTGACGTATTACTCCGCCCTCTTAATGTCATGGTATAAGGTTAGTATAGACTTTACTCATAAGACCTTATGATAATGAGAAATATTATAAACAACCTTGATTTTATGCAAAATTGCTATTTTAAAACAAAAAAAATATTACAAATAAACCGTGTCATTTTATTATACTCTATTCCAAAAAGCTATTAATTAATATGTTTTGTTGTAGAACTTTTGCAAAAAAGATTTAGGTACCAGGATTGTTTACAACATTTATCATCTTTGAAAAAACATGGTATAGTGACTGTTAGTATCTTATAGTACCTCTATCACGTCTATCTAATCTCTTACAACTACAACTGCAACTATAGTTCATTTCTTTAGGTACTTAAAATAAGGTAAACAAAATCACGTGACTCGGCAAATCAACCAATCAGGTAATTTTTTTGGATCTGTGGAGACCCAAAAGATTGATTTGATTGGCTGATTTGCCGGGTCACGTGATTTATTTTTATTACCTTATTTTAAGTACCTAAAGAAATAAACTATAGAAGTGATTTCAATTCGCACAAATAAAACCACATTCCTTTAGATTAATGGCCGAGGCGCACCTATTGCGTATGCTCTACGAAGCTAGCTGGTGCCGTGTTGCATACGCAACGTGTACGCAGTGTGGCCCAGCCTTAAACTTAAACTTTTCAGTTTTTTTTTACACTGTTGTTTTTTGTTTTCTTACCTACCTATCTATTAAGAGATCGTCCATTATTCACGTGAAGCTCGAAAGGGAGGGGGGGGGGGGGGTTCGGCAAATATCACTAAATATCACAAGGGGGAGGAGGATGTAATGAGATATCACGTGTATTTATCTTTTCGTTGAACGCGCGATTTCTAAACCGAAAAGTTGCGTGTGAGCGAAAAATTTTAAAATACCTATACTTACTATGTACAAAAAAATCACATGATTTTAGGGGAAGGGGGTGTTAGTTTTAAACCTCAACACGTATCACCAGGGGGGCGGGGGGGTGAACAATGTTTAAAAAAAAATTGTAACCGAAATTTCTTTCGATTTTATTTTTAAATGTTTTAACATTGAAATTATTAAATTAAAATTGATTTAAATTAGAGTTGAATATGATAACTTGTTAAAAGTTTCATATAGATGACGCAGAGGGTAGTTGTACCCTTAAAATCAATAATGTAATGACGACCGTAAGACGAAGCACATTGAAAAAATCGCAGGGTATGGCAGAGGCAGTGTGGTGAAACTGGCAAACGCAAGGCACGGAATGCTGATGTTGCAGGTTCAAGTCCTGCCATTGCCCTAATTTTTCTTTGTGTTGTCATTACAATTTTAATGTTTAAAAAACATCATATGGTTAATAGACGGCCCCTAACTGAATCCAATTATTTTTCAGCCATAGACGGACATCCCCCGGGTCCCGCTTTGATGGTCTCTCCACAGTTCATTACAAAGTGCTAAACATTCAACAGCGAATTCTCTACACACACGTTTTAGTGGATTTGAACCCTGCGCCAAATTATACCACAACAAGAATTTGGTAAATCATTGTACTTGATGACACTTTACCTACTTCATATATATTCGCGTTTCCATCATTCTATCTCCTCGTCGCTCTCGTAAAAACAATAGTGCATCTCTTTCGTTCCTTCGAATACGCAAACTTGGACTTGGAACACGAAATGAAGTGCCAGTGCAAAAACTTAGGTAGTCGAGGAAACCCATGATATTGTATGTCAAAGTGAATTGAACATAAAGTGATCAATTTTTGATCGATCACCATTGGTTTTCCATAGTATGCTCGAGTTGGTTACTAAAGGATAATGAGACATTTTATAGTAAATACTTTAGATACTCTACAAGACTCTACATTTTTTTTAAATCTTGTCCGTTTGTGATTATGTTAATCACAAACGGACGGTGCAATTACTGGCACAAGAGGTATTCCATCTTAGCCGTCTGGGTTGGCAACGCATCTGCAATCTCTTTGGTGTTGCGTATGTCTGTAGGCGGTGGCGATCACTTGCCATCAGGTGACCCACTTTTTGTATTCCTATTTTATAAGAAAAATGTAAAGCTATCGTTAGTTACCATTACATACATAATTATAAGAGAAGTAAAAAAAAAGGAATGTATTTACACATTGAATAATCAAACGTTATTACAAATAGTTTTTAAACTCAGGTTCAAATTCATGTCGACGTTGAGTTTTGGTATCCGCCTTTGTAATAAATTATTGCATCCGAGTTATTTGAATCATTTTAATTTATTCTGTATTTTCAAATTAGTTTTCATTATTTTTTTTATCATTTTTACTTTTCCTTTATGTCGTCGTGTAACAGTATCATGCTTGAAACGGAACGTAGTCTTGCATAGTCCCATTCAAAAAAATTACCCGCTTGTCAGGGATTATGTACAATGCAATGCAGCATATTTGCACTTTGCATTTAGAAAATATTATTAATTATGTATTTGAAGTAAGCTTTAAGGCCACACTTCTTAATAGAAACAAAGCTTGAAATTAAGTTTTTAATACAAAAAGGGGATTTTTTTTTCAGACACTTCTAAATTTATCTCATATTGTATTCCAAAATATTTTAAGTGACCAATTTCAGTAACTATACCCCATCTTGTAATGCTTTTGACGCCGTGAAGCTCGTAAGAAACTGAAATGACATTGACATTCGGTTATTTATGATTAAACCTAAATTTTGTTAAAAGATGATTAATAATAGTTAAAATTCGTCAAAGTATAATCATTTAATAATAAATCTCTATCCTTTCTGTCTCTTTGTTGATGTTAACAAAACAAAAAGGGGTAGTCAGGTAACAAAGCTGGCAACATTACTAGCCTTTTGATTTTTGCCGTCTAGTCTGACACATACGTCACCTCAGTTGAATGGATATTGCGGTTTGCGGCAAACGGAGAGCGCAGTGTGGAATTTACCGATCTGTAATTCCACTGCAGTCGTAATTCGTAATTTTTTGTCACCTTCAAGTGTACAGATTGTGTAATTATTGTCCAAGACGCGCTTCGATTTTCGCTAAATTGCTTGAAATTGTTACGAAAGACACTCTTACCGTAGTGCAGTTTTTTGGACAGACTTGTTTTTTGTGTGCAAATCTATCTTCGTTTTGGCGCAAGTTGTGAAGAAAAACCACCAGATATATAGAAAGGTGAGTGTTTATGTGCTTTACCAGTTCTAACGTAAATTTGTGAAGAATAGAGGAAATGTGAAGTAAAACGAGCGTTAGTCTAATTTTAGAACGGATTTGCAATTATTTAGGTTCGTAAAGAAGTTGTCTAAACAATCTCATGCGTTAAGAGTACGTAAAAACTCAGGGTCAATACCTTCCTCGCATAAATCAAGGAAGAAAACAATGTTTCAAGAAAATATGTATGATGTCATTTAAGTAAACAAGGATAGGATCAATCACACTCTTATGTTATGAAATATCTCTTAATACTCATTACATGAGAAATATATATTTACAAAGTTTGTTTATTTACTATTCATGTATCAATGTAGTATCAAGAAAGCAGTGAAGGTCCAACTTCATACAGTTTTTTTCTTACCAGCCAGCATGAGGTGTTTAAGGCAAAGGGATTAAACAAACTGCTAATTGGAAATGATTTCCACCATTCCAAGACATCAAGCTTTTATAAGACATACTTAAAAAGGTTTTTCAGTTCTTAAGATTACAAATGACCAGTAGTTATATTGAAATGACCTCTAGTTTCAATAGACACTAGTAAGGATGCATTCCATTATAGTTGTCCGGCTGAAACACTCAATTATGCAGTTAAAATGACCACTACGGTTTATTAAAAAAAGTCAATAACTGTGTTCAAATAACCCAAGTAAATATAAAAAGTAGCATTTTATCAATATTAATAGACAAGAATATACATTTAGGTAAAACATATGGATTATCTCCGTTCCAAGAATTTTTAAGACAACAAAATGTCAGCCATTTTTTCCGATTACAATCTGTTATCAAAGATTAAACAAGCACTATTAGTCCAGTGTCAATAATGGTATACCTTATCTATCTGACTTTGTTAGCTTAACATCTAATAAGAATTTACCATCACCTTTACCGGCTTGTATTTTTTTTGCCCTTTACTGTGAGACCCTTGTATTAACTCGGTAAGTATGAACTTTTACCGTGGCATCATGTGAGAGACATTATTTTCTATATATTTTGTGGGATAAAATGTATCCTATGTTTTAACCAGAACATGATCGATCTGTCTGCCAAATTTCACTTAAGTCTGTCCAGGCATTAATGCGTGATTGAGGAACGAACATGTAAAAATTATTACGCAAGCATTTGTAATATTAGTATTTGGTATTACCAGAATAATCACAATAATACTCAACATGCAGATTTCTTTGGCAGGCATTGGCTCGGTCTTATGACAATTACTTTAAGGTTTCACAGAGGTCTCAAAAAACTGGTCATTCAATGCTGTTGTGTTAGACGAATCTTGCAAGTTATTTTTCTTACACTTCCTGTACTGTGATTGACTTGAAATTTAGTATTTGTAAATCTAACAAAACAACAATACAGTAATAAGAAACCATTAACAAAAAAGGTTGTACTCAAAATGAAGTTATTAGCATGAACTGGTTTGCCTTAGAAACGGAAACATTTTTTTCATGGATGATTTCATTGAGATTCACTTTGACCTTGATACAGATATGTTATTTATAGTTATTTTGAAGATCTAGAAAAAGTTTCTAGTGTACTGATAGCACATATATTTTATGTCCAAAATATTATTAAAATATAGAAATATGACTTCTAAGTTTATGAGGGAAAGGTAGCTTATAGTGTAACTTTTTTTTTAATATGCAAAGTCTGTTTATTAATGTCATCTTTATGCACATAGGATAGTACGAGTATGTGACAAAAGGCAGATTTAATGCCTTACAGCATTCTCTACCTGATAACCTTCAGATAAAACTGAAATCATACCACCCCCTATATATTGTATCATACTTTATTTACCATTACATGTCCTGTTGTATGTAATGTGCTTATAATCTAATCTTACAAGTTAAATTTTACCAAATTTCTGAAGTTCAGTATAGTTTAAGATTATGGTTGTGTGTAAATCGGATGGCAATGCAATATTACAGTGTCTTCAACCTTGTCTAATGATGGAGCCAGAAGCTGGGTTTAGGGCCTCTGTAAAAAACAATGGAACCCCCATCAAGTTTGGGATCATTTGATTCCTTTTGACAAAAAAATAAATACTTACTATTTATTTAGACAAGTATTGGCCAAAAAAAGTATCTACTGTCAGTAGTAAAGCTACCTAAATAATATATTTATTGACAAAAACTTACTTTTTACCTTAGTAACATTTAAAATACATTCTGACTTTAAGGCGTAAAAAGGTTTTAGCACAGGGGAGGGGTGCAAATGGTCTAAGGGGGTTAGGCAAATCAGAAATTTCGTCACTTGGACTTTATTGCGATGTGATAAAGTTCGAGAATGACGATCCTTTTCTTACCCTGATTGACTCCAGGGGAAAGGAGAGGGCTACATGCAATATGGCCGAGATCGCCACTTTGACGTTAGACTTATGAGTTATGATTCGTATGCACTGCACCTTCAATTCAAAGGGCGATTCCGAGCCTTGCAGCATGAAGCAGATGGCATTACTTAGCAGTATGAACTTGTAGAGGAGCTATGCCGATCAAGTCTGGAACTGCCGACCTGCCGCGCGGCAGTTGTGGTGGTGTCAGAATGGGTGTCCTACGAATTCATGCTGGTATAAGGAAAGCCGCCTGCCGCTAGGCTAGGAAACGCACGTTAACGCAGTAACTGCAGTGACAGCCGGCAATATTTTTTGATCTTTCGCCAGATGGCGCTAACGCACATGTGCGTTCAAATAGCAAAGTTTGTGACAGCAACCGGCCCAGGTTTAATTTCTCCTTCTGTTGCGTCTGTCGATCTAGTGTCATATGAAAGGGAGGCACATAGAGATAAACTCAGATCAACGAAAAATGGCCGGTCTTGTTATAGGGCCAGTGGGTGAAAGTACCGCAAAACGCATGACGACGGCTCTGTGACTCAAACTCGTATATCGAATTGACGAAAATGATGTAACCTGGTACCTTAGACCGTATACATTTATAAAGTGTTTATTTCACTTTATTTATTTATTTAAAATATTTAAGATACCAGGAGGTCTCGCTCGTCCAAATTTTGTATCTACATTTTATATGTATTACTTGTGTCTTTTTCAGTTGGTTTTGTTTAATTTACAAACCTTTGATGTACTTAGTTTGTATTTGCACAAGAATAAATAAATCCTTTCAGTGAATTTCGCACTGAGATAATGCATGGCAATGCATAATGGATCCGTTGTTGTATTGTGCCTTTTAGTCTTTACGTTTACCATAAATAACATTGTTCGGACTGTGTGCATAGATATGCAAATAAACAATGCCCAGAAAGGACGCAAATAAGGAATATTGTTAATGGGTAATGAACATGTAAGTAAAGATAAGCAGCCGTAACAAGTATGCATTTGTTTGTTACAAGTGGCTGCTATAAATTCCTAATTATGGAATGTCAGAGTTGTACATATCGCACGCTTAGTATTAAAGTGACCCATTTCTGAATAATACACGTCCCAAAATATCACCTTAATTAAAAGACATAGGGTTTAATTTTGGGAAATATCATATTCAGAATTGAGTCGCTTTAATTCTAAGGGTAGGGTAGGTAATAAATAGTGCATCTCTATATGTGCTTCCAGCGACCTTCCTCGGCTTTGCTACGAGTACAATCAGGATGTAATGTACATTAAAACATTACGTTAATAGTATTTTATGCAACTGCTATATAATGAGAGGCCTTAAAACACGAGTGTAGTTTTATGAAACGAGCGTCAGCGAGTTTCATAATAGGATCACACGAGTGTTTTAAGGCCTAATTATATACAGTTGCATACATTACTTTATCTACACACATATCATAACTGCAAAAAACCGTAACAGCAAAAAACCAACAAACAAGTATGGCGGCAATTCGATCTATCCGTCAAGACGAACGTTTTTTTTAAATCATAGACAAAAGAATGAAGTTCCTATTGTCATGTCACTCGAGATCAAATGTCATGCGTTTAAATTAAAAAATCATACTGAATTGACGTTTCGTATCGATAACTGTTTTAATATCTGTGGATACTAGAATAGAGACCAACTTGAATTTTGACAGCTGTTCCAAATTTAAATTCATAACGTCACGAGATATCGGTAATGTAATCACCAATAAACACGGACTACTAAGAGATACTACCCAATAAAGAACAGATTTACCGACTACCACAGACAAGAAAAATCTTATAATAACATTGGTTGTAATAATGCTGGTCATTTTCTATGGTTTTTGAACGCGTTATTGAGAAATTATGATATGTGTGTAGATAAAAATGTTTAAATAACGGCGAAAACTGTATAAACATCCGTTGCGTGGTTTACACGACGTAGTCAACTGAAGATATGAAGAGAAACAGGAACGGATAGCGACTTTTATATTATTATAAAAGATTTATACTATTAAAGAAGATGTAAAGATGTGTCGTTTTTGAAATCCCGTAACTTCAGACATTATTGTCCCGCTTTTGCCCGCGAGTTTGTTCACGTTTTGGGTTACATACTAACTTCTACCCTTCTTTTAACCCCCGTAATGTTGGAATTTCCAAAAATCCTTTCTTTAGTGCACCTCTACATACCTTAAGGAACACATATTCCAAGTTCCATGTTTCTGTCTTGAGCGGTTTAGGCGGTGCGTTATCTGTCAGTCAGTCAATCAGTCGGTATTTCAGTAACGGAACTATTTAACTTGTATACGAGTAAATAATGAATATTAACACATATATTGTGAAAATGTTACCAATTTCCTATTAGTAACATTTGGCTATCTTTCATAAGATAGAGTTCTGCCAAGGTCGAACGGACGAACGATGTAGGCTCAGAAAAAAGGGTCCCATTGGCACCCTCAAACATGAAAAAAACGTAGCTACGAGTACATTACAATAATTACAGTCAAAGCGGCGACATTGAATGGCTTGAAATTTTTTAAACGTTCTAATATGTATAGTCGACCAAGTGTTTGCTTGACCACTTTTGAACCTTATCCTTTTGTAATACGGTCGAAAAGTGGTCAAGTAACTTCTTGGTTGACTATACTTGTAACTGACGGTTGAGAGAAAGAGGAGATGATATTAAAGAACCAATTAATACAAACATTGCGGTAAAAAAATTTGCAAACTCCAATTGTAAGGCCGTTTTTGCTACCCGAATGTTGCATGTTACCTGCTTTGATTGTAATTATTGTAAGTGTAGCTAACTTTGTTTCCATGTTTGAGGGTTCCGTGCCCAAAGGGTGCCAATGTGACCCTTTTACTAAGCCTACGTCGTCCATCCGTCTGTATTGACTCTACCTACCTAAGTAGCTTTTAATTACATAATAAATAAACAATTACAAAGTATAAACTCAATGATCATGATTTATATACATTTAACAGTGAAACAATCACTGTGTTGCAATGTTTTGTTATGCAATGGGTGTCAGCGTGTTATTCAATGATCAGACTTCCCTGTGGATATGTAGGTATATGAGTCATACTTTTATTGATCAAAAGACGTTCGTTATACGAACATCATGATGTCTCAAGACCAAGTGCCAACTCGTTTAGGGTATCTTCATCTTTACATAGTATAAAACGAAGTCGCTTTCCCGCTTTGACTTTTTTATTTTATAAAATAGGAAGGCAAACAAGCAATTGGGTCACCTGATGGTAAGTGATCATCACCGCCTATAGACACCCGCAACACCAAGGAGATTGCAGATGCGTTTCCAATCTAGAGGGCTAAGATGGAATACCTCTTGTGCCAGTAATTGCACCGGCTGTCTTGCTCTCCACGCCGGCACACAACAGTGCAAGCACTGCTGCTTAGAGGCAGGATTAACGAGCAAGATGGTGGTAGCTATCCGGACGGACCTTGCACACGATCCTACCACCTGCAAAACTGTCCTCATATCTTCGGCAGCTTACTTCTCACTTAAGCTTGATCTTTTAAACCACGCAACGGATTTTGATATGGTTTTCACTGTCGTTTCAGAGATGTTTTAAGGAAGTTTTTTATGTACATTAGTCGCTAGATTGTTAATTAACCTATCTTACAGCGTTACCTAATCCTAAACCGCTGAAGATAGGAACATGTAATTTTGAACATGTGTTTCTTATAGAGTTTAGTTGTAGATATTGGAATGAGAGAGAATTTTTAGAAATTGCATCTTGATGTTATGAAAGTACTTACTAGTAACTTTGTATTCTAAAATGAACACCGACGAACTAGCGGTTTTTTCTTATAATTTATATATAAGGTTCATTTTATCAAGTTTTAAGGTGAAATTTTGCAAGTCAATCCGGATTAACTTCCAGTGCTCAGATTAATGGTTATATTAGGTTATTATTCAGCCGTTATATGCCCCACTGTTGGGCACATACGTTCTATAGAGGGATTGGAATATATTGTACCCACACGTGAACATTGCAAATTGGAAACATCAAACTTACTTACTCGGCAAAACTGTGCTTCTCGCAATATCTTTTTATATTAGTTTTTTTATAAAAGATAAACATTTTTTTAACTTCTTTTCTTTGTAACGATGATCCTTCCTTTTACTAAATATTTCCCTATGTTTCCAGACCTGCTCCTTCCCTGAAGAACCAATCCAGCCACGCAGCTCCTTCCTGCAGTTCCTTATGCTCCAATTATATGGCCACCTATAAATGGAAATGCATTGCGATTTTGATATTTTTCCTAGCATGTTTATTAACTTACAGCATTTATCTGCATGTGTATGAGAAATTTGAAAAAACAAATAAATTATTTATTTTAGGGGTTTTTACGTAAAACGGTATATATAAAACAATTACTTTAATCTAACCTTTTCAACGCCATGTCAAATAGAAGTCGTCATTCACACGCCAAATATTTTTTGTAAGTAACAAAGTTGAACCTTCTGCGAATGCACGTAGGTCACTTTTGTATTTATTGTACGCGTGGACGGATATATCCGTCTTTGGCCTTGAAAAGGTTAAGGTTATTTAACTAAATTTTGACTAAATTCCATTCCATATGACATTAGACACGTGACACGAGCTAGTACTATCCATTCAAAGTCAAAATATATTTATTCAGAATTGGCTTACAAGAAGCACTTATGGATGTCAGAAAATTTAAGGAAAATTTACATGATTAAGAGTTAGGGTCTTGTTCTTAGGGTCCAATGTTCTACGGAATGGAGCCCAAGTAGCAGGCAATATGCATGAAATATGCTTTATGGGTTAGGTTAAGTATACTCTGCTTGTATTTATATGACAGTTCTTTGTTCTCTTAACGTTTTTTTACAATAAACATATTTTTTTATTATTCTTTAAATAAAAAGTGTCATTAACACGCCAAGCCTTTTTTTGTAAATTACGAAGTTGAATCTTATGCGAATGCACGTAGGTCACTTTTATATGGTACCCGTTGACAGATATATCCGTAATTGGCGTTGAACCTATAGCACGGGGGGTTCCACTCCGCACTGTAGGTACGCTTGACCGCCTTGCCTATGACATCGGCAAATCGCAGTAGGCTGTCGGCTTGCCGCGCGCTCGCTTGCTCGCCCCCGCCGTGTCAGTGCAAATGAAAAGGAATGCCGCGCAACCCTAGCGTGTCGCCGAGAGTAGTGGGGAGAAGGCAGGCGCGGGCGGCGCGTTCCTTTTGACTCGCGCCGCCTGGCGCATGGTGTATGAAGTAATACGAACTTTTTTAACTTGTGAATAAAGTTGGAATTCGTTTAATGGCGGTCGTAAAAGAGAAGTTTCTGTACGTTAATTATTCCGTGCCTTTAGTGACGAATATGTACTTTATGTTTATTTAATAATCTCATAATTAACACTTAGTCTAGCCACACTTGTTAATTAAATAAGAGAAGTTATTAGTTATTACATAGCGCATAGAGATAAGCTTATTATCTAGGTAATTGAGCTCAATGTTGCAATTGATTCCAAGTGCCGGGTGGCTGACGCAAGAACTCTCGATTCAGAGGTAAAAAACAAGTCCAAGTTGCTGTCACTGTCCAGGATATCGTTTAAGAGGTTCAGCGCTCGATGCAGCAGCGAGTGCGACAGTGCCCTACTGCGCGCCGTAGGGTCGGCGAACAGCAAGCGACGACTAGGGCAAAGTTGTTTGGGAGAGACGGGTGGTACCTACAGTGAGACGAGTGTTAAGGGTGACGGGTTCTTAGTGTACCCACGTATCAGTTGATAGAAATACGTGATGATAAGGTACTTATGTCTCCTTTTCTAAATCCGTCTTTGCCGGTGGAAAGGTTAATGGAATACTAGCAGGCTCTTGTCAAGAGTCTATGTTATATGTAATGGGGTATATGTTCATGCGAATGCGATATGTTAGCAGTAATTATTTTGACATAAATATGTAAGTTTCACGTCTGATGTTAATTCCGTGGATGACATTTTCTTTCTTATCAATAATTTTGTACAGTCACGAGCGCCAACGTGTATACAGCTTTTCCAAATCGGAGGTTGTATAAATCGTGTTTTCATGTACAGTCAACCGATTTGATTAATGTCGGAATATTTTTGTTGAAAAGTCATTTTGACGTTTATTGTGAAACGGTTCTACAGTGGCCTATGAATCAAACTGATTGACTGTACCTTATCATCTTAACAGCAATCGTAACCCCCCCGTATCTCCGTATCACTCGCTCACTCATCATTACTCTCGTTCTGTTTTGTTTCATTAGGGGTTCATATTTTTCTTAATTTATTGTTAATTATCTTTTTTAAACCCATCTAATAAACAATCTTACTGAAGTAGGTAATTAAGTGCAGTTGCTTTTGCTTATCCTCTGCCAACACGAGTAATAGTCCGATAAGCACAAGATTTATGACAAATTAATTAACTTGGTATAGTGATTGGCAAAGTAGCGCTCAGTTTGAAATATTAGTCATTGAATCACCGTTAAGTACGTAATAAACACTTCAAACTTATCAGCACTTGTGGGGTGATACGCTCGCGTATTTGCTTGGTCCGCGGCTGGCGACTGTCAGAGCTTGAAAGTCAACCCGCTGATTATTAAACCGTGACTAGAATACAATTAGAGGGTACTTGCGTCAAGCTTCATTCCTATATCTATGAATTGACAGTGTGCTGACGTTACCCTCCAATTGTATTCTAATCCCGGTTTGATATTACCATTTTATACGATAAAATAAGTTAAGTACCTACCGTTCTACTTGCTTAAGAGCCTTAGTAGGCCCAATGACATTTTACACATAGAAATGTGTAGAGAGAGAAATGATGCCCTGCAATGGGGAATTTCTATGTTTTTGATAAGTTTCATATTCATGAAGACATCGCGGGTTTAAAATGGCCTTTAAGCAGCCTGGTCCAAAACCCTCCACGAACTTAGCATCGATGTAGTGACGTCATTGGATCGATATTTGTACTAAAAAGTATGGGAGTGTCATTATTGTTATGCAGATCTTCGACTGGGTGCGTTTTACAGTATAAGTGCCGTATATCCAGTATTTAAAGTTGTTTGAGGGTAAAATTAAAATCTTGTATCCTCACACATTTAACTGACACAGAATTCACAACTGCTTTACACTTGTCTCTTTTCTAAAGCTCAAGCGTTACCTCGCTGACGTCGGTAAAAGCAAGTTTAGCGTCACCACGCCGTCGGAAACTAAGCAAGTTTAGTTTCACCTCGTCGTCAAAAGCAAGTTTCCGCATAAACCCACATCGTTGAGCGGCGAGCTAGTCGATCAACATCCAAAAGAGCCTTTAGTTCGAGACTTGTCGTTTGAGCGTCCCCCATTTTCTATTCACTAAACGATCGACGTCGTTTCACGGTTGCTTGATGTATTTCCGGCTAGAACTTCGTCTCACTGTAAATGCCAGGATTTTACTTTAAATTTTAGGTCCAGCGTTACCATTATACATTTGGAAATACAATAAAAGACACACAAGACATAATTATGTCAAGAATCTACTTCATCCTGCATCCATCCTCTCATAGAATCTCAGGCATTCTCGGCATACAGTCGACCATCGAATTGCAAACACGTCACATTCTTCTGGTATACTCATGATAGGAACGAATCTTCAAAAGTCAAAGAGTATTTGTAAGCCACAGTGCAAGCTTTTACTGTACCTACTACGAGCAGATTATATTGCCGTGGCTTCATGAGAATCTTAGGTACACCTTCTACAGAAGGAACTGCCAGTATTACGAGCTGAGCATATAGAATGAATCTGTACAACGCTATGTAGCTCAATGCGTAGCTTAGTGCGTCTCCTTCTAATTAACCTAGTAGAACAGAGACGCACTGAGTTACGAAGCGAGGTACGGCGTGTTGTCAAGGTTCATGCTAGGTGCACTGCGCCACTAGATAGGGACAGTCACAGTCGCCACGCAAAACACTGCAAGCCGTTCTGTGGTGATTGCAGTTTCACCTTGGTTACAAAGAATTATTTAAAGCCAAGAGTCCTAAGTTTTTTTATTAGTTACATAAATAGATATTAGCCACAATGTTTCGGTTAAACCACGTTTCGGGAACGGAAGGTCCCTGACAAAGTCGATATTTGCTGCACAATAGATTTAATCTTACTTTAGCGCGGAGCGGGCTTCCGTTCATTCCGCAGCTATACGATCATGCTATTTTGTCAGTTGTACGTACCTACTGCGAATTCGTGTAATCTAGATTTGGAATGCAGCGTAGTTGTCAAAACTGTCTATGTAGCGAAGTGGTCCCGCGGTTGTTTCTGTTTGTATATCCCGATAGGCCTGTATAGAATATATTCCAAAACGTTCATCAAATTGTTGCAGTTTTTATCATAATTAAGACTATTTAAGAAAAAAATCGACGTCTAATTTTTGTACAAGGTGTAAGGGACAGCGTACATTTGAAAACCCTGGCTTCAGGCCTGAAACTAATGAAGTGAAAAATACTGAAAAGTTCTCGGAGTACTGAGATCTTTTTCAGTTTGGCGACAAAAGACACTATGTCTTTTGTATAAATGTATTTATGAATAGACTGAATAATCTTAGTTCTAATTTATACTAATATCTAATGTTCTAAATAATTTGTACTAAGGACGTTTTTTCTCTAGATCACTTTTCAAACACGGTGGCAATATTTTGATAAAAGTAAGTACTTGTTTATTATAAGCTTCTCTTAAGAACAAACTCGAGGAAAGTTCTCATGAAAAAACATGTACAAAGGCAAAAAATTTCCTGTTATTGAAGTAGCAATTCGCATTAATTCTTACCATAAAATTTGTATATATATATTTTAATTTTGATTAATTTGAATTTTAAATACATGTACAAGGGATGACTGGTGTCTAAACAAAGAAAGTGACATTCTGTTAACGTCATTGACATTAACGATTTAACAGGTGGCAAGACCTTGTGCAAGGTGATCGCTGGAGAACAAGACAGCCAGCCAAAAACTAGTACAAGAGGTATTACATCTGACAACGGGCAGGACATCAGGTGAATTTACTGGCACAAGAGGTATACCACCTTAGCACTCTGAGTTGGCAACGCATCTCCAATCCCATTGGTCCCTCTCTCAGGTAACCGAGTTGCTCGTTTGCTGTCCTATTTTATTATAAAAAAAGGACGATACATTTTGACGTCAAGTCCATACAGTTGCAGTTTCTACTACCGTTTACTCTAGCAAAATGTCACCTTAGATACCCTGGGAATAGGCCAGCCTACGCAGGAAAAGCCCAAAGATCGATGACTTACGTTCCACTTAGACCGAAACCATAATCGGTACCCGATTCTGTTGGCATTGGTCACGTACAAACCGAATGTCTAATTAATACTTACTCGTTTGCACTCGTTTCGTAAATATTGGAGCTGAAATATCCTTGGGCTCGATACGAACGCAAACATTACTTTAACTAATTCACTTACCGCGCCTGCCTGCACGCGGACGTAGGTAACTAACTAATGAATGGGAACACATTTCCGAAATCTAAGTGGCTTGCTTTAAATCTGCGTGATTTTGGCATCAGTCTACTACTAACAGTGAATTTGCTTAAAGTATTTTGCAGTTTTCTTTTGCTTTACGACCCTGGGTGGAGAGTAGTTCTTTTTATAAAGTATTCGGTAGTTGGTTTGCAGTTTTATTTTGTGTTTTTCGGCCTTGGATAGTAGTTTGCAGTTTTAACAAATCAAAGTGTTACCAGTGACAAAATGTCAGCATGGCTTGGGGAAAGTATTGTTTGCGGACGGCTTTAACTGTCAACACTCCATAAAAGAGGTATATATTCTCTTGTCGGTGGAGCAATCATCATGTTTCTCTATTTACTGCCTTTTTAGACCTGAAGGCGGATAAGATGATAGAGAAACATAGCAAATGCCTACTTAAATAAGAAAAAATAGCTCTAAGTGTTGAGAGTGTTCACCGGTCAAGCCGTTCACAGGTACATAATTTGCCTCTATCTAGGTATATGCGTCGTCAATTATAGGACTTATAGGTAACTACAGGTAGAATCATTAACCATTGAAATCATCGCACTCTAAAATAACAAAAGAATGCGTCTTCAGACATTGCCTACGTTTTTGCTACTTTATTTTTTACACCGTCCGTCAGCTGTACAACTTCTCCATAAAAGTACAGACCTAACGACATAGCGACCAAACAGTCTGGTCGCTGAATAGGAACGAGACTTAGGTTGCGGCATTGTTCCTGCTGAATGAAAACTATTAAAAACAAACCCAAGGCCATTTTAAACCAAAACTAAATTATGCGAATCTTTTCATACATCTGAATGGCTTTATGATTATGTGACAGTGACCTCTGATGTGAGCGATGTTAATTACAATGGTTTTGTTTGACTATGTGTACACTGTACACGTTTTTGCTTTAAACAATTGTTTATTATGTATAAGGTTTGGGAATTATTAACAAATAAAAGAAATAAGGCAGTTTTTTTACAATACATATAACGGATTTTACGGTAAGGATAAGGCTTTTAAGATCAGTAATAAGTAATAGTGCAACTTAAGGGGCACAAAACTGCTGAACAATTGTTTAATTCAGTTTATACGCTGTCCGTGGACTTGGTGCTCCCTTGGGACTTTACTCTAGGTTTTTCTCCAGGATCGAGTCCATTGCGGATTAGGGGGGTAAATTGGCACTCAAAATACATTAAAATTCTGGAATTGAATAAGATATAATGAAATGACGGAAACATCTGCCTGACGCAACGCCCTCCGCGGCGCGAGGCGTGCCCGCTGCGCCCACTCATCTGGGGAAATTGATACCCATTCACGCGATAATGGTATTTATCAGCTTGCTAATATTTCGGGGGTTATTAGACTCGGTAAATCTAGCAAAATTCCACTACGTCTATAGTTGGCCACGTCGTGCTAAGGAAATATTAGATGAACATTTGTCAGCTTGAACCTTTTCCCTTAAAACACTGAAGTCGAAATTACGACAGTTGTTTAGGAAAAGAAAGGGCATGCGTCGTATTCGACATGCGACAAGGCAACTCTCTAAAACATAAACTGATGTTTTGCTTATTAAATTTATCATATTCATTCTTTTCTCGTCTCTTACTAACTCTAATTCTTTCCAAAAAGTCGTTGCTTATTATGGACCTAAACTTTTACCCAACATCTCACCAGATGTGTTTTACTTTTGTTTATTATTCTTCACAATGTAGGGCCTGTGTCGTGCTTCGTGAAAGTTATTATTACAAGTTCAGGATAAGTTCGTAACAGATGTTTCACTGTCACAGTTGCTAGGACCACGAGGGTTTTATAGTTGCGGCTGGCCACACATGGATTTAACTCCTAGCACAGCAAAAGTTTCAAATTGAAACCTCGTTGAACGATATTAAAAGAGAATCTATCTTGGTTATTTCGCTTCATCCTAACGTAAGCTTAATCGTGCTTTTAAAAATACATATGACCACACATCGCTTGTGCAAAATTCTTAAAACTCCCATCAAAACTTCGACGGTCAATATTGCCTTCTACCGCCGGGCTAATGGCCACGGGGCTCTGTCGTATAACGATCGATCGTGCCGTGAACTTTTTAATAAAAACCTCTTATCGCCCCAAGATTGGTCCAAGGGGCAGAACCAAGTGTGTTTCTAATGTTATGGGAATATAAGGGTAACCGGCGAGCCATATTTAAGGGACTTATGTGATGGATGAGATAGCTTATTGAAAGTAAATTAGAACAAAACCACGTATAAAAATAGAGGATTAGGTGCAGAGCTTGCTTGTATTAATATGATTTCGCTGATGGCTTCGCATTATTATCCCTTTCATTTATTCGAGTAATCGAAGAGCGCCACCTACAATAATTTTTCTGCCAAATTTTAAGAAAATTTAGCAGCAATTTTATCGCAGTTAGTACACAACAACGTTTGATACACCAAATTGAACAAAGAGGACCGTGAATATATCATAACTTTTATGTGCTAACAATAGAATCTGAATCCTTTGCCGACCCTTATATTTGTTAGGGAGGCAAGTCTGTCACGTTCTTTTCAGACAAGGAAGTCTCCGAGGGGACGAAGTCCTGAGAGTTTCACTGAGAGATAGTTGGTATAACTAATAAAGGATTCCCTCTACTTGGTATTTATTAGCTAATAGAAAATGTATTGTTGCTGACTTGGCTTTCTGAAGCACCTAATTAGATAAAGTTATAATTTGACGTCGCTTGTACGCGTATTTTATTGCTTCAATAAAACAATCCAACATAACAATGAAAGATTATCTTTTCGATTTACAATCGCATTTAAGCAATAACACTATTTTGATGACAAAAGTAAAATATTAGGTTAGATTGATGTTTAGCACTTAACACAAGTAAACCCATAAATAAGTACTTTTAAAATTTTATTAAATGAGCTGATTAGCTTTTTAGCTAATAATAACGTATGTGATAAGCTATTTTGACAGTTTATTCTTTATAGAAGAGAGCGATGTTGTTAGAGTTTAGGTTTTTGTGCGTAGTAGTTTAGTTTTAGGATGTTGGATTTGCTTTCACCAAGGTATAATTTCAATCAATTTTCAATTTATTCCAATCGCTGAAATATAGCTGGACATTTATAAGTTTACTTGAACAATTTTGGAGCCTAGTGGTATACAATTACCTTAGCTAAAAAGGAAAATATCAGTCGTAATTGGCTTTCTAAAAAGGGGTATAATTTACCTCTATATTTACTATCGTAACAGCTAATATCGATTTTTATCACTGACCCTCTTTGCTCTATATTACAAGACTAGTGAACCCTATGTCGATGCTTAGGACTTTATTTGTTCTTCCGAAATTCCTCGCCTTTATACGGGCCATGAGTTTTATAAATCGATCCCACACTGCCCTGTCTGGTTGTAGTTTTCCGTACATTCGTCTAAGTCCACGTCTGGACCTTTTTACGTGACCGAACTCAATACGTCCAACAGCATTAAGAACAGGAAGTTGATAAAACTCTTGCTAACTAAATAGACCTTTTATTTGTCTTATCGAGTACAGTATAGTTAATTTGGTTGCAAAAGTAATGTACCGCGATGCTTTGCCGTTGATCATATAAAGGCCAGTTTTTTTTTGTGAAAAAGTTAATGTTTCACATGGTAACTCTTTCTGGCTGCATTGATAAATTTATAGAGTAATTAAACCAAACCATAAAAAATATAACCGTAAGAACAAAGATTTGTTTCTGGCGCTGCTTAATACAATAAAATGGAAATGGTTATATGTAATTAATAATAACGAATTTAATTTCGACTTCCCTTACTGTTCCATTTTTCCATTAAATGTATATCTGATAATAGTAGAAAGAACAATACAATCCTTTTTAGTTGTTTCTAACAATATTTATCCAAACAGCTTGTTGCAATTTACGATAGCACGGAAACAGCTAATTAATAAAGAATTTATAATCTAACTTCGGACTTTCCAAGATCTCCATTAAATGCATATCTGAAAAGTTCAGAATCGTCTAAGTTTCCGTTACTGTTCTTACATCCGCTACCGGTTTTATGATCCCTTTTGCATTGTTTGCTCTCCTGAGCGGGTATGATTGCTTTTAATATTTCCTTGAATTTACCTACTTTATCTTGTTAGAGGTAAGTGGCAAGTTGACTGACGCTGTTCAAATCTAGGCTGACCTTATTGAGTTAATACACGTCCTGGCATAACCGGCCACGGCATACAAAATCGCTTTGTTACAATTACATGAATAAGTTGAAGTTTGTTTACTCGTCTATCTGTCATGGCGTTTGCATGTCATACTAAGTTACGTCAATCTATAGGGGTAGGGGTATCTGAATTCTGTGCGGACTGGTCCATGGCCATTTGATTAGAATACTTTTATATTTTCTGTACCCTATTCATAAACAACTATCCTATTCTGTCAAGTTAAAAGGAAAGCGAAGGATAATGTCGAGGATAGTAGGTCCTAATAAACATGGACAGCTTTAGCTGTAGTCACTATCCAAAACTTAGATTTATGATCTTCGTGGAGCAATCGTCATATTTCTCTATTCTCTGCCTTCAGGCGGCACAGGAAGCGCCAGAGTATAGAGAAACACGGAGGAAAATAATTTGACAACTGACAAGAGAGTATCGCTCTAAGATTTAGATTAGAGAATGTCCATTGTTGTCCATACTTGCCCCTACTTTTGTGAAAACGATAAACAGAAGCGCACGGACATAGCGAGCTCTGAATATTCAAAGAGGTTTATAGAAATCCAGGGAAGGATGTGTGTTCGCTAAAGTGCCGTGATGCTGTCTTTGCGTGTTTAGCTCGAGTCGCTACAGGATTATAATAAGCTCGGAACATACTCGTGACTTCTTAAGTTTTTTGAAATTCTAGAAGTGTATGGAGTCACTACTATTTTAGCTTTAAATGTCAATTGTTTAGACGAACTACCCAAGAACTACCACAAGCACTATACTAAATGTCATCTTGCCACTAAGTGGCACCTGGCAAAAAAGAGGGGATTTCAAAATATTGACGATTTGATCAGCAGAGGAAAAAATTGTTACCGAAAAACCCTAACCTGTGCGACAATTATTTTGCCAACCGAATAAATTACTCTCATTCTAAATTGCGTTTATAATAGCCGTAACAAACGACCTGGTTCGCTCGAACTAAGGATGCAGGCATGCGTTGAAGCAAGATAACACTGCTTCCTCTTTTCTCCGACGCTTCGCATAGCTCCAAACAAGTTCGATCATCTGTTACGGTTGCGGCTTTTGCGGCCAAAAAAAGACAAAGATGAGTCATAATAGGTACTTCCTATTCATTAAATAAAATTAAAATTAATGAAGACAATATATTTGGTGACTGAGTCAATTTGTGACAAACCTACGTAACGTAATCGTAAGGCCTGATTTATATGATATATTATATACGATACGTGTCTTACGTCTGATATATAGATAAGACTTAAGACATGGGACGCAAGACATAGGACGTAAGACTTAAGCCAAGCCAGTTACTAACTTCAAATTCGTCTTTCAGTTTAGTGAAATATTTGAAAAATACTTGTAACGTATATAATGTCTTATGTTTTACGTCCCACGTATACACGCGCGCGTTTTATCTGTATAAATCAGGTCTAACAACGTGTGGGCGTGAATTCACCTAGTACCATGCGCCAACACTCTGGTACTGGAAAAGGTCCCTTAAATATTTAAGTTCGCTGTATATCTTTGTGTAATTTAGGTTTATATTAAAAAAATTGCAAATTTACATAGATACTGTACATAAATACGGTATAGTGTGTATTTTTTTATCGACTGTCTGAAATGACTAATGATTATTTCACACGGGGGTAGAAGAGTACTACTTTGAACGCGCAGTCCGAGATCGCCGAGGCCGTTCAAATTGTATTATTACTGTGTTATCCACTCTACTGAGTCAATGATCTGCCCCAGTGTGGAATCAGCATAATAAAGGTCGTCGGTTCATCATCATATCAGCCGGAAGACGAACACTGCTGGGCATAACCCTTCCCCAGGGATCTCCACGACGGTCGGTCTTGTGCTGCTCGCATCTACCGGTTTCTAGCGATCCTGACCAGATCGTCGGTCCATCTTGTGGGAGGCCTACCAACACTTCGTCTTCCGGTACGTGGGTCTCCACTCGAGAACCTTTCCGCCCCTGGGGCCAACGTTTCAACGAGCAATGTGCCCACCCACTTAAGGTTTGCAATTCGTAGAGCTATGTCGGTGGCTTTGGTTCTTCTAGGGATCTCCTCATTCCTGATTCGATCTCGCAGGGAAACTCCAAGCATAGCTCTTTCTGTTTTCCTTTGCGTGATTTTGAGCCTTCTTATGAGGCCCACTGTAAGGGACCACGTTTCAGCGCCGTATGTCATCACCATACATGTACTAACTCGGGGCACAAATACTAAAATGACGTAGCAAATTGTTCAAGCCGGAAAAATCATATCGATATTACTGTCAAGATCAAGGTGTTATTCAACAATAACAAATATTATTATTCGCTCTCTCTACATTTTATTAAATAAAGACAATAAACAAATGAAAAGAAAACGTGTATTAAGTTTTTATTTTGAAATGGTTTGAATAGTATACAATTAATATTTTTTCAAGTTTGTCGGTAATAAAGATTGCCGTCTAGCTGCCTCTTTACACTAGTAGACTAGTAAAGGATTTCTAATGGATGTATGTATATAAACATCGACATCATATTTATCGATATCAAATCCCTACAACCTGCCCCGAGTTAGCATACGTTTGGTCATCACTGGCAATACACGCACACGTCGTCGGTTACAGAACGCAAAAACTGCTCAGGTGGAATGCAAACGGCAGTAAATCAGTATCTTATCAGCATGCCAGTAAAGAGCTTGTTGTAAGCCAATATTTATACAAATGTTATCGTTATCAGTGTAAATAATTTCTTGTATAAACACAAGTGATAACTAATGATACAAGTGCTTGTTCATATCTTTATCTTTAAGTGGCAGTGACACAGATTTGTTCAAGAGAACTATCAGAATCAAATTTATCTATTCGTAATATGACATGTTTATTTTTCTAAAAAAACGAGATAAGATTGTGTAAATAAGGCTTACTGGTGTTTTAGATTGCATAGCCATAGCTACTTTTAACCAAGACTTGTACAGCAGGCCTTACCATGATCAACCAAGTTTAGTTTATCTTAGTTTTGCGAGGGTATCAGGATTAGCGAGCAAGATGGTGGTAGCGATCCGGACGGACCTTGCACAAGGTCCTACCACCCACAAAAGGAGGTGCGGGAACTGCAGTTGTGTGGGATATAATCATAGTTTAGAACACTCGATAATAAAATAAATAAATAGCATACGTTTTACCCAGTTTCACTCATTGAAATATACAGTTTTCAGCCCGCCGTTTTATTTTTTTCCTTACTCACTCAAATTTACTTCGCGTCTCGGACTGAAGATAAAAAAAGGTTGTGTCTTGTTCGTTAATCCTTCAACGTAACAAGGCACGCTTGCTCTGCTCTAGACAAGGGAAAATCTTATTACACTGAGACGAAGATCTCGCGAAGGGACTTAGTGCGAGTATTCGACAAATAAGATTTACTTTAGCCGTGGAACTGGGGCTGCCACACCATCCATAATACCCGTATTAACTACTACATGAGCACAGTCACAGTATACATATAAGCAGTACGGAATCCAAGTACAAACGCTCGAAACCGGCGCACTCACACAGACGCACGCTCAACACGGCCGCTAAGAGGTTTCGCGGTCCTGCAATCGCGGCTGCCGCGTCGAGACTAGTGGACCCGCGTTGCGTTTGTCGTTATCGCGTCCGCCTGAGACAGTGCGCGAAAATTTAAGAGGACAACCCTAACGCTTCACCGGAACGTAGGTATCTATCTCACCAAATGGGCCTAGTTTCGGTACTGCTTTATTTACATACTGCGGCACGGTGCCTTTGTATATGCGCCGATGTGTGCGCGTCATAAAAGTCTTTAGTTTTCGGTCAATGTAAAGCATGATTCACATTACACTGGGCCGTGCTACGGACTAGACATCATAACATCTATAGCAGTGTTTCTCAACCTTGTCCAAGGGCGTCCGCCCTTGGACAAGGTTGAGAAACACTGCTAGTGCAATGTTACCATGATCCGTGGACTCCCTCAAAACCAAACAAAAAACCGCTTGAATACTAGTATATGCAATACTACGTATCTACATCTACACTAATATAGTAAAGAGGTAAAGTTTGTATGTTTGTATCTGGAACTACTGAACCGATTTCAAAAAATATTTCACACATAGAAAGCTACACTATCCCTGACGGCCATAGGCTACTAATTCCACGCTACCGAAGTTGCGGGCGTACACTAGTATAATCTGTATTATAACATTAACTGTATATTACGTTCTGTGGATGTGGTATAAGAGTAGCTTGCTTAAAGTATCGGTAAAAAACTGGCTACGGAAAACTAGAAAATAAAAAGTAACGTCTAGGCGTCTGTTTTAAATAACGTTACTTTAGATTCAAAAGTCTCGAAGCTTAATAACTAAAAGCGAAAAATTAAAAAAAAAAAACAGAAGTAAAATGTAAGAGTTAAATTACATTAAACGCCTTGGAAGTATCTTCCTTTGTTTGAAATTAGTCGGCTATAGGTTCTCAACTGGGGTGGTAATGCCTCCCAGCAGAGGCCGGTAAAGTCTTTCTTCAAGACAAAAAAGACTGTAGGTACTTACGAATTTACCTTTCCGCGGTCGGTATTACCCTAAACCTTTAAATTAAGACAGAAAAAGTCCGACACCCACGTCTGTTTCCTTTAAAAAAAAACTCTTTAACGTTTCGTGACTTAAATTTCAAAATGCGTCAATTTACCTAAAAGTGACAATTCCTTTCGGTAATAACAATGATGTCCACTTTACGCTAAACCCAAATAGACAATAAAGGTTCATATAAATTGGGGAATCTTGTAGATTTTGTCTAATTTCGGTTATAGTATCGCTGTCCGCTTATTTCGTGTACCAGTCACGTACTTTAGGAAACGACGGAAACTGAATCAGCTATTCAGAATAGGGTTGTTCGAAATCTATCGATGTTTTACTATTCGATACATATAACAATTTACAATTCGCTCGATAGTGATCGATAGTTTAAAACCTACTTTTAAAAAATATGAAGTTCTCAATTCGACTATTTTTTTTTCTGTATGTTAAGTGATATCACCGCCAATTGTGAACTGATTTCAATGATTATTTTTTTAATTGAATTGGCTATACTCGAGGTCGGTCCCATTTTAATTTGGAGAAAATATTCCACCTTGGAAAAGTAAGAGATGAAGCACCGTCTACATAAAAATGCTAGGTTTATCAGAAGCTGTATCTATAAAATCTGTTTTAAATGAGAAAAGTTATAAAACCGATGAAATAGTGAAATATTTCATGTATTGGATGATTGATACTATCAATATTCAGCGCCATCTGTTGTTTCGCTTTCAAACTATTTGTTATGATTAGTTATCATAGAATTTCTTATCAACCGCCCTTATCAGAGACGTTAATTAATACTTAATTCGTCCGTTACTACAGATTTTTATTACTTTTTTATATTAGAACGAGTTAAGTGTCACTTAAAGTTTCATTTCAAAATGTTGTGTCAATAATAAACTTTCAATATTTTTTGTCTGAGTACGACGGTTAAAGATTCTGGGAAAATACAACCAAAATAAAAAGATGTTTTCAAACATTCGCTCTATTAGCCCTTTGCTTTTACAAGTTTAGTTACCTAGTTTAATAAGTATTATGCAAAATTCATACGATCGATTATTTTATCGATGCAATGTTACCAGAAAAAAAAATTCTTGGACATCACTAATTTCGCTGGAACCGGAACGACACAGTCAATAGAGCTTTTTTAAACGGTTCTTCAATAAAGTCCCGCTTTCCGGCTTGTTCAATTTACTTCTTCCGGCCGCTTTTCAAATAAGCATACCTATATTAAATCATTTTCTTTTTGTAGTAACAAATAAATTAGGATTTTCATTATACGTAATATATCGAAAAGCGAATTATGCTGGATAAATTTAATGTCTTGTTAGGTAAATCAGTCAAGCATTTTATTAAATTCTTGAGATAGTAAGTAGTTCTTATGTTATTAATGACTAAAGGAGGATATTAAAAAACAGATTACGTTCTTGCCTACAATCCAATTACAGCACAAAACGGTTCACTCAGCTAGGTGTGTTTCTAGAGGTAATGCTTCAATATTTAATTTGTGATACTTACCTAAGGACAAAATAAAGACTAACGCCTTTTTCATAAAAGATACTCAACCTCTTTTAATTGAAATGTTTTTTGCTCATTTTATTTCAAGGCAAACATCACAATGACAGATAGAGACGACACATTTGATAAGTGCCTACCAAATATAGGTTTACGGAGCGTTTATAAATAAGCAACGCAAAGATGAGGTACCATATGAAATAGAGTGGAATTACTCCCCCCTCCCCTCAACTAACATCTGCGAGGCTCGGCATGATGATTATGCCTGGCCGGTACACGTCATTAACTAGCAATTGATAGGGCTATGTCCATACTATGGTGGTATGGTTTATAACTATTTATGAAGTTAAATATGTAATCCAACTTAACCTAACATACACATGAGAAATTCATTTATATTATGCTGTATTAACACTTTTAAACCATGTAACTAATTACTAGACTATGACAAAATTGCGAACGCTGAATGGTTAGATTTCTTTCAAGGCAACTGGCAACACTGGAATGCGAGTGACAGACATCGTCGATTTTGGAGCTATTCGATTGGTTCTTAGGAATTTGCAATGAAATCGTTTTGCTATTATCGATTCTTTGAATGGAATGCGTAGATTTGATTGCCTCGAAGGCACGAACATTCCTCAATTTGAACTTTCTTCATCAATTTCAATCAAAGATGATTGCTTTTTGTGATGTTTCCAAATTATATTATGGGCGGAAATTTGCCAAATATTTAGTTCAGAGAACTCAAAGTTACACTATAGATTACTACAGCCTAACTCAAAATGAAACCTGCCACCCATGGTATTAAGCAACTTTGACTAGGAGACCTCTTGTTTATTACTTTTTAACACGTAAACCGATTTTTGTGATACTTTTATTATGTGCATTGATAGTTGATACTTCCTTAACGGTCCCATTCAAAGTTTTTGTGTAGTCTGATGATGATATTCATGGTAAAATTTAAGAAATCCCTTATGGGAAATCGTGTTTCAACTATTTAATTATCTACACTAATATAATAAAGAGTTAAACTTTGTTTGTTTGTATGTATGTAGGGGGTAATCTCTGGAACTACTGAACCGATTCCAAACATTCTTTCACCAATAGAAAGCTACACTATCCCCGACGGACATAGGCTACTGATTCCACGCGAACGAAGTCGCGGGCGTTCGCTAGTACCTAATAATAGTAATTGGAACTTTGGAAGTGCTTAACTAAAAGTCGGCTTAAAATTTTAAAAAGTTGCAATGGGTGCATATTATATGAAGTACTTTTAGTTAAACATAACGTCAACGGTTGTTTAATATCCACAGAGACCATAAAAGCGTCTTATACGTGTTATCTATGTATACACACACACACACACACACACGAAAGCCGTATTTATTCCTTCTTTACTTTCGGCGGGCTTGGCTAACGCCGGCCACTCGCCTTTCCTATCTTTTACGTTAAATTGAAAGGAAACGGCTTGCCGGCCTTGTTACATCAGGCTGAAATTTGAAAGCGGAATTAATAAAAATAAATTGCACGTAACTTCAAAGTGTGTCTCGTGACCGGTACAAAATATATGAAGTCGATTCGACTCTATTTACTGTCGTGTTTTGTCAGATATTTAAAAAAAAACTGGCCAAGTGCAGGTCGCTCATTGAATAGTGATGGTGATGACACTGGCACGTTTATTACGTTATTTCAGAAAAATAAATGCACGCAATTTTTTTTACAATAAAGAACTGAGATAAAAATAATGAACGACGCTAGATGGCCAGTAATAAAAAGTGTACCTACATAAAGAGGTCAAAAAATATCGATACTATGATATCGATATCGATATGATATCGGTAATATGACCGCCCAATTTAATGACCGTTTGGTGCTATCCTTTATGACTAGCAGGTAGAGCTGCACGAAGGTGTAAATTAAAATTGGGCGTCGTAATATTGAAAAATCAATAGGCTTTAACATAAAAACGAGGATTTAAACTTGTTGGGCGTTAAAAAGAAGCACTTAATGTTTTCCGGGTAGTGAAGGAATGACTTAATTAGATACAACTCGGCGCTTATTTCCGAGTGGCTTTTACATTTAAGTGAATTGTCACCAATTTTGAGGAGCCTAAGAGAGAAATTAGAGACGCTCGTATCTCTAAAGGACCATTTAGATGGCACTAGTTCTCGCATGCGAGTTGAATTACGTTGCGGGCTTTTGAGATATGATATGATCGAGCGATTGATCGAGCCGCGCAATGCAATGCAACCCGCACGAGTACTCGGTCCATGTTAATGGCCCCTAATACGCGTTTCAGATTTGTATGTTAATATATTTTAAAATAATTATTATTGTTATTAGTCGTTGAACTCGCCATTACATTATTCAAAAATAGCATGTACTCGTAATACTCGCTCAATACATCAGCATCGACACTTAATATTGATATTGGTTCGGGGATATTAGCGTGAAGACATATACTGGTAGTTTATCCGACTTTTTTATGACTCCAGTCGGCGTATTATTTATATTCTTAAGTGAAGTGAAACATCCATCATATCCGTTTCCAACACGTGTAGAATTCAACTACAAACTGTTATTATATTGATTTTATGACACAACTTGTCCTTCGGCATCCAACGGTATGTTTAAAACATTTAACATTGGAATATCGAATATATTTATATTTATGTGTATAGTTTTCCTTAACAAAATCAAGTATTGAGGTAAATTGACATATTATTATAGGTTATGAACAGCAAAATTAAACATTTTTTATGTGCAATATTGCGATGTGAAAATATTCAACTACCAGCCGCTATTAAACTTTCTATGTTATTGTATTTATGTTTTAAAATAAAGTGACCTTAGAATTTATTAATTAAATAATTGATATTAATGGAATCAATTGCTTTGCTAATCCGCGAACCCAGTAAAATAATATTATGCGACTACTAATACTTATATTATGCGTCCAACGCCTTATACTCATCACTTGCGCAGTTAAATATAATTTTTAATAAACGGAAACCAACTTTTGATTAACTATTCCGAAAGAGCTGGTTGCTTCAATGGATACTGTTATTAATTCCTACAAATAAAATGGAACACTATTGTGTGCATATTATACAGGGCCACCTATACGCAGACTTTGGAGTAAAATCTTTAAAAATGTGCTTCAAATGGATTACAGGTACGCTACAAAAGATATGGTAGGTACGAAAATACAAAAAATAAACAAATGAATTGCGAACCTTTTGTTTGAAGTCGGGTAGAAAAGAAAAACTGGGGAATGGCTCTTCTTTCAATTCCCGGGCTTCAAAAATGCTTACACATTGTTCTAAGCAAATCAGACCGTGTGACAAAGAGGCTTCTAACACAGGCCAGGCGCGAGCCAAGGCGAAGGGATGTAAAACATCGATGTTTTACGATATTTTTTCCGTTATACAGGATGCTTTGGTTCATATTGTAAGCCGAATATTGTAGTTTAAAACACACCTTTGTGATTACACTGCTCAATCATCATCATCATCATCATCTCAGCCACAAGAAGTCCACTGCTGAACATAGGCCTCCTCCATGGATTTCCAAAGATACCGGTTGGAAGCGGCATGCAACCAGCGCCTTCCAGCCACCTGTAGGAGGTCATCGGACCATCTTGTGGCTGGTCGTCCTACGCTGCGCTTGCCAATACGCGGCCATAATGCTCAAAAACAGTATTTATAATTTGTGTTTGCCAAAATATTTAAGTAGGTAATGCAATGCAAGTAACTGACTTACCATTCGAATTTTTTTACAGCTAGTGAAAATAATTAAATTCACTCAACAGAGTGCGCTCATTGTTAAAAATTGACTCAATTCATCGAATAAAATAGATTGATCATTGACAAAATGAAACCCCGACCAACCAGAGAACCATGTCCAATTTACATAATACGTAAAATAGTGACCGACTCCATACGATTTGATTCATAACGTCATTTTAACATAGTCCCATGGTGGATCAGGGTTCCATTCGATTGTAAGAGTATCGTAAATTACTGCCTGAATTGATTCGATTTATGTCGAACGCCGAACATCGATATCGGGCATCCCTAAACGTGAGTTTTTTTCTATTTGTTCCTTTGAACTAGGGGCAAGGGGAGCAAAACCGTAATTATGCAAGTTTTTGAGGTGCTGAAAGCGGGGCTCTTAAACTAGATTAGCTTGCGGGCGCTTCAAGATGTCCACTTAGCACTGGGGGAGTAATCTTGACAGTTTTAAATAATTTCACGCTTTTGAGTTAAGCGTTTTTACTTGAGGGTGCTAAATTGCATGTTTTAACATATAGGTAGTGTAAGAGCCCACCGTTAAATTGTGCACCTATCTGATTTTTGATCCAAAAGTGATTTAAATAAAACGTTACACACGGGGTCATGCAACGCTACAGGGCTGTCTAGCAAAATGTTGCCGCAAGTATCTTTTGCATAACTATTTTAAACACTAAAATTGTAATGACAACACAAAGAAAAATTAGGGCAATGGCAGGACTTGAACCTGCAACATCAGCATTCCGTGCCTTGCGTTTGCCAGTTTCGCCACACTGCCGCTGCCCTACCCTGCGTATTTTTCAATGTGCTTCGTCTTACGGTCATTTCATTTTTGATTTTGAGGGTTCAACTACCCTCGGTGTCATCTATATGAAACTTTTTTAACAAGTTATCATATTCAACTGGGTACCTTTACAGCTACCGCCAGCTGACGAGAGATGGCGCCGTTTCTGTTATTAAATTTGTAAGCGAAATTTCTTTCGATTTTTATTTTAAATGTTTTTAACATTCAAATGATTAAATTAAAATTGTAATGGCAACACAAAGAAAAATTAGGGCAATGGCAGGACTTGAACCTGCAACATCAGCATTCCGTGCCTTGCGTTTGCCAGTTTCGCCACACATTGAAAAATTCGCAGTGTAGGGCAGCGGCAGTGTGCAGTAGGCAGAATTTTGCGGTGGTATCTTAGACTAATAGGTGTTTAGGTATGGGAATTAGAGTTGCGGTCACGCATACTGCGGCATGTCACGTGTACGGAAGAGTTTCGTTTCAATTTTCAAATTACTGTTTTGTTTTCTATCGACTGTGTAGTTGTGTGGGTTATCTGGGCCAAAATTCTTTTTGATGCCTATAAAAACGTCCCTTGTACGTTTTAACGCATATTTTTTACTTATTCTGATATTCTTAAAAGAACATTTTATCTTTAAATTCAGAATGACCCGAATGATGACTGTTATAGAAATATTTGGGGTCAGAATAAGAAAAAAAACTATTTTGTGGTAACGCAGTGGACACTATTTTTGAGGAGTCATGGGGACTGGTAACGCAGTGGTAATTTGGGTACCAAATGAGAATTTTCTGTAATAAAAAACCCAGGATGGTGGGAAAATTCATAATAAAAATTGGGGTCCGGTTGAGAACTAACGTAATATTACTAGGAAAATATTTCGAGACATCTACAATTTTGTAAAAGTGTTTATACATTCTCATCTTTATTTTAGGCACTAAAAAGAATTTTGGCCCATCTATCGTTCGCCTTAACTCTCGTTGCTTGTTTGCCTTCCTATTTCATAAAAAAACATTTTTGTAATCGAAATTATTTTTTGAAATTTTCGATTATTTTTTGAAATTTTCTTATACATTCATATTAAATTTAAAATGTTATTTAATGAATGACAACACAAAGAAAAATTAGGGTAATACCATAACCCTAATTTTTCTTTGTGTTGTCCTCCATTACATAGCATTTTAAATTCATAAAATAATTGTTAAATTAAATTAAATATCCTAGTATTCCTGCTGAAAAAATTATCGCTTCAAAAAACTAAATTGATCTTTTTAAATGAAGTAAACCTACTTGGCACTGTCTACATCACCTATCGACTACTTACAAAAAACGAAAGATTTTTTTTAAGATGACCTTTTTCTCCTAATTAAGCCTTTTCTTAAAATTTAGGGAAAACGACATCTTTTCAAGTGACTCATTAAGTAATCTCAATTGAGTTAAATTAATTAACTGAAAATGATGTGCCCATAATTAACTTGAGATTGTTGGAGTCCGCAACAGACCGCGTAGCATCGTCAAAATTGTTTGGAGCTAGCTCAGTAAATTATTTACATAATTCTAATATCTTCTCGCAAATTACGAAGCCATTGAAGAGTTTCAAATGTTTCCTAATAAAGAAGGACTTTCTTGTTAATTAGGGAGACCTCTGCTGTCATCAATTACTGTCTGTGGTATGTATGGCAGACTTGGCTGTTTGAGCTTAGTTCCCTTTGCCTTTCCCGGGAGGAGAGAAATGAAACGAAACTATATCTATCTATGGTTTACCAATAACTACTCATTTATCTACTATTAGCTTACCTACTAAAATTCAAAAAATTAAAAATGTAGGCTACATGCTGCATATTTAGTGTTTTTAAATTCCCTTCAAACACCTTCGTACCCATTCGACTTGAGACTCTGAGGTATTGTTTATTCGGTGGGCTAAAAAATCACGTAAAGAGTTACTATTTCACTCCAGTTTTTATGGTCATATTTATTTACCTAGCAGAAGGCGGGGAACATAATTTGTCGAAATATTTCGCATGCAGGGCTCTGGGACGTGACGGAAATATTTTATTTTAATATTAAGGTTACTCTGCTGACGTTGTAATTTGGCTATAATATCTGTTTTGCAGGCGTAGGCTAACAAAGGTGTAAATGATATTAATAGGAATCAATTGTAAGAATGACTCTTGATCGATGTAAAAAATGAACTAATATGGACTATAGTATTTTATGCAACTGCTATATAATCAGAGGCCTTAAAACACGAGTGTGGTTTTATGAAACGAGCGTCATCGAGTTTCATAATAGGATCACACGTATGTTTTAAGGCCTAATTATATACAGTCGCATACATTATTTTATCTCTACACACATATCATAACTGCAAAAAACCGTAACAGCAAAAAACCAACAAACGAATGACAACTAGTCATGGCGGCCATTCGATCTATCCGCCAAGACGAACGTTTTTTTAAACCATAGACAAACAAATGAAGTCCCTATTGTCATGTCACTCGAGATCAAATGTCGTGCGTTTAAATTAAAAAAACATACTGAGTTGACGTTTCGTATGGATAACTGTTTTAATATCTGTGGATACTAGAATAGAGACCAACTTGAATTTTGACAGCTGTTCCAAATTTAAATTCATAACGTCACGAGATATCGGTAATGTGATCACCAATAAACACAGAGTACTATGATATGTGTGTAGATAAATAAAATAACAATGTTTGTGTAAATTTGCGTTTCTATCCTGTGTTAGAAAATTCCTAGGGTACGGCCTGCTCTCTCCTTCTATCTCTAAATCTCCAGAACGTTATAAAGGCTAAGTCCGAATTAAAATTTTTTGAAACTTTTACTCGCGCGGCTTCTTCCTCGTAGATCTCACTAAAATTCCATTGCAATTGGATAAATGGTATGATCCCGCTATCCCGCTTTCCCGTTAGAAATATTCACGGGCGTACGCGCAACTGCTTACTACATTTTAATATAAATATAATAGACAAATAGTGTTAATCCCACTCGCTATCCCGTCAGAAACATTTGCGGGCGTGCGCAGAAGTTACACAACAACTCACCAAAGTTTCTTCATGATTGGATGAATGCTTTGAATACTGGTATCCCACCAGAAACCTTCATGCACATTAGATCTCGCCAATGTTTCACGCTTACCGGATGAATGGTTTAGGAAAACATACGCGACGAAGACAGCAGTACCGAAATAATCATTCAAGTTCAGGGATGGTTATGTTTTTCTTCGTATCATTTTACGTTAATTTTTAAAACCGGTTTATCCATATTTTCCTCACCTAACTAAATAGACTCTCCTGAAAGAATGCAATAGTAGGTATCCCTTACTTTTTATTCGGATCCCTAATTGAACCTTATAATACAAATGTCGGTTTTATTTTAGCAGAACTCGCCAGTAGGGCGGGTCGTAATTATTTATTCCTTTGGCGTTTTCGAAATTTGAATTTGAAGTGGCTCAACCCTGCTAATGATGGTTGGCCACGGAGGGAAATAGCCGCTATACTAATTCAGAGGAAACATTTTGAAATAACCTTCTCGTTTAATTCGGTTGTCGGGAGGTTCGTTCGTTTTGGCTAACAGAGATCCTCGTTGTAATAACCAAGCAAGACCTACTCCGATAAACAATGTGTATTACACAGTCGTAAACCATGTTTCAAGGGTCGTGGTCGAGTCTGGATTACCTCCCTGTTGAATCCTGAGTAGATAATATCATCGTAGATTAGAGCTCGAATTATAGCGCGATGTAAATAAACAACGCGGTAAATGATGAGATGTTCTCATCGACTCGGATGACGACGACCTCCAGTTGTAGGTCTTCTGCGATGGTGGGTGGGCACGTCCGACTCGCGATATTCACAAAAAGGAAGAAGATGCTCTACACTCTCCAAGAACAGCTCACGACAGTTCCATGGTAAACTCGATCGGTAATCCGACGTTTAAGGCTTTTAGATCGTTCTCAATTACAGCACCCGAGATCCCATAAGATGTTTCGTTCTTCGGAAAACGAAGTGTCAAATGCCATCTTAAGTATGCTACCGTACTTTAGACCGATCTACAACTACAGGCCTAAGAACGCAACGCATTGAACCACGTTCTTGTGATTTCGAGATGTAACCCTTATAGAAACCAAAACTATATCTTTAGAATGTTTGTCTGCCTGCCTGTATGTTTTTACGGACATTTCGCAAAGACTGCTGCACAAAATTGGATGAGATGTCACACTTGTATCACTGGAGGTCTTAAAATGTGGTGCATTTTCAATCTTGAACCTTCTACGCAGCTTCTAGAAGCTAGCCTACCTCCAAATTAGCGCTTACGAAGTTGCGGGCGAAAGCTATTAAAAAATAATATTTGTTATTCCAAAAGTTTAAGTCCGTTTATCCAAAGCAGTACAGCATGATATTGGTTTCGTGTATATTCGTCGATAATCGAAATATCCGTTTAAAGCTCGAAGGGATATTTAGGAGCCCTCGGACTATACAGGTTTGCAGGTCACTGACCTCGGCGACCCCTTGTATCGAAGCAAAACCAATTTCTAAAGTCGAAGAGCAGCTGCAGCTGAAGTTTCATGAAACATGTTTCTTGTAAAAGTGTTTATAATAAGTAAAGTGTACAAATAGGATGGGTCGATGAAACGCCGGCGACAGGACGCCATTTTGAGATATGAATTTTTAATTCAGGCATTTGTCTTATATGAAGTACAAGACAATTTGTGTTTTGCATTAATATTTTATCATACGTCCGCTCGTCCTTCTTAAACTTTACAGTGGCTAACATAATCGGCCATTTAATTTATCTTTCTCTGGGTCCCTTTCTTATGACACTTATTAGACGAAGAGAGACGCAGGGAGGGATAACCTAAACTAAGCTAAACTTTAAACCTTCATGTTTTTTTTTCATTTATTGAAAGCATTGGCAGCAAGCTGAAAAGTCTTTCATGTTATTGCCACAGAACGGATAACATAATACTCTCTACGGGTGATGCTTCTAGTGTTGCAAATGTCCACCTTATGCCACAAGTACGCGGCAGTAAATATTGCACGTCGGACGTCGGCTAGTTTCGGATTTGCATTTACTCACCCGCGTGCGACAGTAGACGCTATACAAAGGTGAACTAGCCGATGTATACTCGTATGTATACGTAGTACTAGGTATTATCTATTCTGTGCCGATGTGCAATAGTTACTGTCGGGTATTGTACGGTGATTGTTATCAGGCAAGCCGGTTGCCTGTTTTCCTCTGACATCTGAAAAAAAAACTAATTTCAGTTTATAAATTGCTGAATGCCGGAGATCAAGCGCGCCATCTTCGCAGCGTCCTTTGGCCGCTAATGATGTTGCGAAACTTTTCTCATTTATCCTCGCAACTTTACTTCACTTCATTTTTAATACGATTGTATTTAATGGGGAATTAAGAGAAGTATGATTTAAACGGTTTCTTTTTTAGCCCTCGGTGTTGTACATTTGAAGCCTGATCTTTATATCTAATTACCTACCTACAGATAGAATTGCAATACATTAAAGTGAAAAATTAAATATGATGAAAACGATTAAAAAAATGTGAAAGCCTAGGTAGGCCTTATTGAGCCGGTGGGTATAAACAATTTGGGTAGATACCTACATATTTTTGAGATGTTAAAAGGACTCTTATACATACACACACATTTCATATGCATTGTACCAACAAATAAACAAATGAAGTAAAAGCAAGTTCTAATTTAAAAAAAACAACCGACTGCAGAGAAAGAAAATTTTGTTATTTTGAAATAGCCTTATTTAGATACTCCTAAGACCATTATTGTTGCCATATTTTATAAACGCGCTAAATACCTTATTTTATTAGTTGCTATTCGTTTGATCGCACTATGTATAGCGTATAGTACAGCAATTTTGTCTTTTTTCGATTTGTATAATTCCAGTGTCACTTTAGTACTGTGACAAATCCAATTACATCTCTCTTATCATAATCCGTTCATCCGACAAGTTACTACGAGGAAATGTTCACTCACGTACATATATGAACATACAGGTGTAACACATAATCCTCGTTTGTAGGCTTCCCGCAGTCAGGTAAAAAGAAAGAGTGTTAAAACTTTAATGATGATTTTCTGGTAGACGATTCTATGTAATAGATATTATCGTAGAGTGAGATTACTGAGATACTCTTATTTATTCTACAATTTTTAAGCGGCTTTAAAAGCCATGTTGCCTATATTTGATCAACACATTCAAAATACATCAACTGTTTACAAGACTTCTTTTTGGTAACGTCCTAATGATCGGCTGTGAACTGTTTATTCGACGAAAAATATATAACGACCGAAAATTGTGAAAAATGTCACGAAAACTCGAGGATAAAGTCTTTAAAGAGTGGTCGAGGGACTTACTTAATACCGCACTAATGAGTAAAAAATGAACTTCGAAGCCTTCACCTCTACCTTCCTTTTGAAATCACGCCGTGCCTCACCTGGGGAAATATAACTACCCAGTATTTTCTCAACAAACACGGCTCCAGTATTCCGAGCCTTAACTTTCAAACCAAATCCTGAAACCCTAGTGAATATTCCACACATTCCAAATAAGGTCATACACCCGCGTTCACACTTAGCATTCATTGCATAAAATATATTTCTAGCGCTATGTCGGCGCGGTCTCATTCTTCCCTCGTTCTTATGTAAATCCCATAGTTATGAATCTAATAACGAACCGAGGTCCTCTAAATGAAAATTGTTCTCGGAGCTTTCTTTTGGCACCCCGGGCCTTTATCACGTAGCCTTTATTCGAGTGACATGAAGTTGTTTTGAATCGAGCCCCAAAACAAAAGCGTATCTCGTGGCCGATGGAATTACTTTGTATCGCCGAAATATGTTAAGTCAAACGTTTTATTTGTGAAAAAAATATGTTGTAAAATTCATCGAAACGATGTCGATTCAAATTGATTGAATTGAGTTGATATCCGAACATCAGAAAGATAAAATGGATATTTTCTTGCGTTTCTTTTCCGTAGAATGTTCAATTTTCCGAAGCGATAGTAGGATCGCTACTATATGTACGATCTATACTTATCAAATAAAATGTTCATCCAAACTTAATATTATAAATGTGATAGTAACTGTCTGTCTGTTACTTTTCTACGCCCAAAGCACTGACGGAACCAAATTTGTTAAATTTTGGTATAGAGATAGATTTGACCGTGAAGAAGGACATTGGCTACCATTTATCGCAAAAATATAGCTTGAAGGGGGTGAAATAGGGGATAAAAGTTTGTATGGGGAATCCATGAGTTCTCCAGTTAAAGATATAGGTAAAAAATATATAGGGTTTCCATTAAGGGTGTTAAACGCGGGCGGGGCGGGGGTTGGGGGTGAAAATTAGTATATAATCAAAAAACCATGGGGCCGAAGTCGCTGGCAACAGCTAGTTTCATATAATTGACAAATGAGCCCAGGATTTTATTTTATTTTATTTTTATTTTATTTATTGGAGAAAAAAACAGATACAGACGTAAAAGATGATGAAGGATGAGAGAATAACTCAGAACTCTTGTTCCATGCTTGAAAAAGCTTGTGAACTATAAAACGCCTGCTGTAAATCAACATATTACGATCTTGGTTACAACGAGCAATGGGTAAACACAAGTCTGCCATCTACCACCGTCTACCTCCTGTTTAAACACCCGCAGAAGACGAGCCAATAGGCAGAAGCTTTCTAACAAGCGCTTAAACTGTCGCCCCATAACCATTACTTTGGTCTATTGTCTTCATTAAGGCAAATGAAATGCCTGGCACTGTTTAGCTATTGCACCCCCTTGCATAAGTGAGTTTCTTTGTTCATTATCTTAAGTGAACTTTTATATTATTATACTGTAAAAGCTACTGTATCCTTGGTTATAAATGGTAATTTTAATCAGCATCTAATTATACTGATTATACTTAAACGTGGCTTACAACGAACGATCAATCAGCATTTTTTAAACTTAACAAAATTGTTTTTAGTTGTGACAAACTTTAGTAAGTTTCTTATTTCCGTTATGATTAATTCGTGACACTCTCGTACAAAACTAATTGCATATTCGTTGAAAGCGTGCACTTTTTTACTAAGTTTTCTCAAAACATCATCATTTATTTGCGTTTATGTTAGACATTACATTACGTAGAGTGTTTGTAACGCAATATGCTTCGTCACTAGTCGCTTGTTCTTTTAAGTGTACGCAATTGTTCATGGCAGCTACATTTCGTTGGCTGTTTTCCTTACATACCCCCCAAAATTCGCGGCAAAGTGCTCCCAGGGCGCATATTTTGTTCCCCAACAGTTGCTTGAGGTACGTTGACGACATTTTAGTCGATTTTTAGTAAAGTTTTCAAAGAAGCAAGGAGCGTTTAGAAGAAATGCGTTTGTTAAGTTGTTTATTATTTGGGCTGTTTGTGTATAGCAACGCTGGACCTGAAACAGTTGGAACAATTTCAAATGCAATTTTATCATTAATTCGCCTGTTTGTACTTTTTTACGGTAACGTTAACTAATAGTTCGTTAGTACAATTTATCTGATTTTTAATTATTTTCTCTGTTTTACAGGTATGGTAAACCGCAACATGAACATGCCAATGAACGCGTAAACTAGTAAGTGCAGTTTAAGTTTATTTTAGTATTCGAGGGTTAAGAAACTTAAAATTCAGTAGGTCCGCTGAGTAGGACCGTGGCTGTAGTCACAATTTTGTTCTTTTTGTTATAATTTTCATTATTTCCATGGCCATTTATTATGATGAGTTTTGCACTAAATCATTTATTTTCTGCAGCGAGTCACAGACGGATTAAGACAACAAATTTATTTTCAAAATATTTGTTTAAATAGAGGGTGAGTTAGCGTTCAGTAGCATAAATTGTTGACCTACTAGGATTATGGAAAGCTGTCATTTTAACAATGCTAATCCTTAGCAATGTGTTGCTAATTACAAGCAATTATTACTATTACAAGGGTCAGTACTCAGCGATGAAAGTCCGCGGTGTCTATTTGCGTACGACTGATACCTTCCTTGCTTGAAGATGTACCCTGAGCAGGACGTGACTACTTGGGTACCAGAAACAGGACGTCCCACGTTATTGGGACGGTTGACAACCCTACCAATTCATCCCCCAATAAAAAACCGCGAAAGCCTAACGATGTGTAAACCAAAAAGAAATATGGCAAAAGTGAAACCTGCAGAGTACAGAGTATCAAAGAAGCTGCGTGAAAAGCCTTTTGCTTTGTCCGCCCTGCTGAATATTACACGCGGAGTAATCTCGTCCCTCGGTGCCTCACGGGACATGGGATGGAGCTCCACGCAATCTAACTTCGCCACCAATTGAATTATTACACAATAGAATGACTTAGTAGACGGTAAGCGACGCTTACCTCTACGTCTCAAGCCCGACTCACGCCGCAACGATTATCGTCACAGTTTTGTTACAGTACAATGATTTCAATAAGTGACGTCGGTTTTAGGTGACAAAGTTAGTTTATGATATACAAATAATTTCCAAACAAATACTTACACTTTTTATTCTATCTAAAGGCTTCAATGTATTTTTTTTTCAATATGACACCTGATGAAATCCGATGTTATTGTCATCGAAATTATTTATTTCTAAATTTTTTCGATTTTTCTTTTTGTATTTTTTTTTCATTCAAATTTAATTTAAAATGCTATACAATGAATGACAACACAAAGAAAAAATTAGGGTAATGGCAGGATTCGAACCTGTCCTGTCCCGTCGAACCGTAACTTCAAAAAGAATATCTCTCATGATATACTTAATTTCATTTAACCTGATTTCCTTTCACATTCGACCGACTGAAAACATTAAAGAATACCTATTTATCTACACATATATCATAAATGCTCTATAATGCGTTCAGAAACCGTAGGCAATGACCAGCATTATAACAAACAATATTATTATGAGAATTTTTCTAATTTGTTTCTATATTTGTTCAAATTCATTTTTTATTATATTATTTTAATGTGTACAGTCTATAGATATTTAATAGGTACCTAGCACTAGTAGCTAGTAGCAATGCAGGTCATTGCCCTATGGCTTCTGAACCCATCATAGAGTACTTATGAAATGTGTGTAGATATGCATACAAAGTAATATAAAGGCCACATAATAGTATTTTATGCAACTGTTGCATAAAATACTATTATGTGGCCTTTATATTACTTTGTATGCATATAAAATGTCATCATATTTTTGAATTCAATATTTTCATTAACTTGGAAACCAAACACCTTTAAGAATTTGAAACTTAAAAAATACGATACATTTTCTATTGACGTTTATTCACGGCCGCGCCCGTGTTCTATCCTCACAAGAAACTTAGATTGCCTCCTACTATAAAATTTTCCACAAACGACACTAAATCTTCAAATAGAAAGTTTATTTCTCACCCACAAGCCACATAAATATAGAACGAAATTCTGTGTGAGTTGCATTATTTTTACTCGAAAGCGGCTGCATATTTTCAAATGCTTAGCTAAAACAAAAGAAACTGCATACACAATCGCTCAGAAATATTCCGCATCTGTGGAATATTCTAGTTCCATTTTTCGTTCACTGAGATTTATTTCAGACTTTTGAATATAATTAGCATGGCATCATATGACTATTAGGTATAAAATTGAAAGTACTTCGTAAACACTTTCAGAGCGTAGTTTCAGAGTTATTCATCTTTTAAAACGTTTTTGATTAATGAACAAAGAAGCGCCTGAAGTGAGATTGACAGCTGTCAAACGCTAATTTGGCGGCAAAATGCGAACAGATGCGTTCAGCTGAATTAGCTACCAACTTCTTAATGTAGCGTAGCGATCAATGGAACTGTGTCGAGGACAGGAAATGTTAATACTTATTCAGTGTAACATAATAACGTTAATAAGTACTGTAAAAAGAATTGGAATATTTTCATTTAAAATCTTTTAAAAGAAAATGATGATGAAAATGTGAAATAATTTTAGCAAGATAATTCAGAACTGTGTTTCAATTTGTCACGGCGGTGAGCTCTTACAGAGCGCATACTCGGCGATATTGCGCCGTGTAGTGCAGTCCCCGAACAATAGATAAGAGGCGAGTCGAGGGGCTTCACGGCTTAGGGCTCCGTCGCCGCCTCCGCTGACTCACACAACGGAATTGAAACTTTAAAATATACTCAAGAGGTCTTACTGTTGGCATCTTGACGTCATCTTGTGACTATAATACCTGCTAACAGCTCGAAACGCTAGGACTCGTATGAAAACCAACAACATAACTCTCCCTTTAATTTGGCGATACCGTAATCGGTTGAAAACATGGATAAATCGTCTTAAATTTCTATACAGTTGACGCGTACGAACATGAAACCGTCAAAATTGTGTTTTTTGGTGTGAATAATGGCTGGTAAACGTCGATTATACGTGTGAGTGTCTGAAGGTTAAAATAGGTACTTGTCTTTAGCTACTGAAATTTCGCTTTCAATTTTAAGACTATAATTTACTTAAGGCCTATTTCTGACTTTGCGTGTGAGTTTTTCTTTATCTGTGATTTTAACTAAGCGAATAAACCGATTTGGCTGTGATTTTTTTTGGAGCATGAAAATTTTCTTACTTTTTTTTTTTATTGACGTAAATATATTGTTTGTATGTCAGTTGGCGCACATTGACATCCTCTTTATAGGTTCGTTCCCCCTGGTTCGGAATTATTCAGCCTCGGACCAAAAATATTGCGAAAGATTTGTGCTCGGCCATTTCTCTTTAAGTAAAATGGGAGGGGTAAAGTTGCACGCGTGGGTCATATGGTGGGACACATGGGGTTATTTGTCTCGGCTCGGGTTCTTTGTAAAAGGAAACCCGAGAAAAGTTGGAGTAAAGCTGATTTTATTTTAGATATGTCATTGTCACTGTGGGTTCGACGGGCTGAGTAAGCGTAACGTATAATGTTATAAATTTGAAGTTCTTTCTAAGTACATCGTATTTTGTAATAGTTAGCTAATGTAAATTTGGGTAGTATAAGGTAGATAAAGTGCAGTTTCTCAAAATAAATAAGGTAATCGTACCAGAGCTTGACACATATAAGGTATTGTTTTTACCAGTGATTGGCATCATTCTCTTTCGTTTTACTCATATGTTTGCGTATAACTGGTACCCTAATAGTATTTCATACAGAATGGCCACATCCACTAAATTGACGAAAAAAAATTAAAACTTCTTTAGGTAACAAACGTCGCCCCTCTTATAGGTATACATAATACTTAATGTGTTGTAACTCTTGTATTATGTGATAGTAGTATTTTGTATGGCGTGACCGTCTTAATATGTAGCTTAAGTATAGGGACATTAGCACAAATTCAAAATTCCTTTGGCGCTAACAGGATCAGCTTAGTTTACTTTTTTGATTGTATGTTTATTTGCGTCCCTTTCTTATAAGATTATTTAATTAATACTAGACACAAAGAGGGACAAATTAACCATGGAGTGATCATGTTAGTACAACTAACCATTGAGGTATACTGTGCAAATGATTTTAGTTTCATACGATTAATAATTTTGTATGAGAAAACACTACTAATACTTAGACTAATATCTTATTTAAAACTACTTGTAAAAAACATTTATGTCCAAGCCCCCCCGTATAGTTAGTTAGGCCTTTTAAAGTGCTACGCCGTAGAACTTCTACGGCATCTACGAAGCAACGGCGCTACAAGCATTCAAGAGGGCTGTTACAAATAATGAAGTGTTTAAAAATATCATTCATCCTCATATTTGAATTAACATATAATGATACCATACAATAACATCCATGACTCAGCTACAAACATTCAGATTCAGGCCGGGCAACACCGTATCCGTCCGTGCAGCACGGCTCCGTAGACACGTGCGTGCAGAGGCCATTTGTAATGTATGGAATTATATTTAAAATGCTGTATAATGAACGACAACACAAAGAAAAACTAGGGTAATGGCAGGGTTCGAATCTGCAACATCAGCATTCCGTGCCTTGCGTGTTCCAGTTTCTGCCACATTACCGATGATTTAATTTTTCAATGTGTTTCGTCTTTACGGTCATTACATTATTGATATTTTTTCTTTGGGAAAGCTACCCTCGGTGTCATCTATGAGAAACTTAATCAAGTTATCTCATTCAACTTGGTCATTTATGAATGCCCGTTAGCTGACGAGAGATGACGCCATTTGTTGTTAAATTATTGTAATCGAAATTATTTATTTTTAAATTAATTTAGATTTTTCTAGTTGTATTTTTTTTTACATTCAAATTAAATTTAAAATGCTATATAATGAATGACAACACAAAGAAAAATTAGGGTAAAGCTCACCAAAATGGCCATTTTTAATAGAGATTCGGCCATTTTGGTTAGCTTTAGTCACCTGGTGAGATTCCGAAATTGCACCTGTGGTCAAGGCTTCCTCTTAACACTCGTGGATGTCAACACTGTCGTGATCCATTTGGTGTAAACAACGCTTCGACGGGGGCGGGCCTCCTGCGGCGAGATGAGGTCTTTTGACGAAGGTTACAGGCGACCCAGTGTAAATGAGCCATCCTTAATGATGCTTACTATATTATGATGACATTGATGGCAAAGCATAGACAACTTACAGTTATAATTATTTCAAACTAGCGGACGCGCGCGACTTCGTTGACGGAAAATTAGTAGCCTATGTCCGTCAGGGATAGTGCAGCTTTCTATCTGTGAAAGAATTTTTGAAATCGGTTCAGAAGTTCCAGAGATTACCCCCTACATACACACAAACAAAAAAACAAAGTTTTCATCTTTATTATATTAGTGTAGATTGGCTTCGGCTGTCATCGGAGATGCTAAAGTAAATAAAATAAAGCGAAGTACGTTGCTGCCTTTTAGCCAGGGCCGGCTTAAGCCATAAAGAGGCCTCTATGCAATGCAAGTCTCGGAAGCTCTCACCACTAGGCAGCAAAGCATCTAATTAAAACTGCATTGAATTTTTTCTTACTTCTGATTACAGGCTGTGCATTTAGCATGAAATTTCTGACACGCGTTAACTCGCCAGGCAAATGAGCAAATTGATCATCTGATATTAAGCGATCAGCACCATAGACACCTGCAACACAGAAGGTGTAGCAGATACGTTGCCGACCCTGAGGGCTAAGATGGAATGTCTCTTGTGCTTGTGATCACAACGGCTGTCTTGGTCTCCTTGCCGGAACACAACAGTATCATGTTCTAACTAGCGCAGTAGGAGAAAGGCGTACTGAGTTACGTAGCGAGTTAACGCGCCTCGAGAAGGTTCTTACAGGTCCACAGGGTTCGTAAGACTACATTCCCAAGCAAAGGCTATAAAAGCTGCTCAGCAACAGCTCATAAAATGCTTGAAGTGTTTCTGGGGTTGCCTATATGCATAATCCGAGTCTGCTTTAGACAGAAAATCAAGTATCACATAATGTTTCAAACAAGCAATGTAAGTCGAAATGCCGAGAGACCCAAGCTTAGAGTAGTCGTACAGTTTAAAGCATATTTATGCTTACTTGTCTTAAATAGTAAACATTCTACCCAAAAATTTCACTTTTGCCATCAAAATTTTGTTAAAACATTTTATAAAGCAATAAATTATAAATCGATCACCTCATCTATTTACAGTCTCAATTTTTTTAGGCGATAAACGATGTTTAGGTGACAAAAAGTGAAAAGTGAAAATCCACAAGTGTGGATTAGGCAATTTAGGTGATGCAAATCCGGTTATTTACTCTAAGGAATAACCGGTTAAAACCAGTTTTTTCTTAGCGAAAACCTGGTTTGCATTTCCTGGTATGGGTGAATAGACTTTACGGACCTTTATATTGGGCGTCAAATAGAAAATACACATGAGGGCGGAAATACATTGTTATTTATGTAATGGTGGAACTACAAACACAAATGACACAATTGAGATACCACCGAGGTCGAGCCCTGCCATTATAAATTGTTATCTGGCTCTGAATTGTCCTGGATTGTAATGTGAACTTTATTAATTACACTGGCTTCGTTTTAAATGGTCGTCGTAAGCTAAACAGATTTGTGGATTTGTTGCAGCTACCCCTTAATTTGTTGTTGATGTTATTAAGCTGGAATACCTGAAACTTTGGTATTTGCACATAAAACATATTAATTAATTTATTAGCAGCGGACGCCCGTGAATTCTTTTCAGGGATAGTATAGCAATCTATTAGTGTTTTTTTTTTGGAATCGGTCGAGTATTTCCAGAGATTACCCCCTACATACAAACAAAGTTTACCTCTTTATAATATTAGTGTAGACTAGCGGACGCGCGGGACTTCGTTCGCGTGAAATTAGTAACCTATGTCCGTCAGGGATAGTGTAGCTTTCTATTAGTGAATGAATTTTTGAAATCGGTTCAGTAGTTCTTGAGATTGGTCCCTACATACAAACAAACAAAGTTTACCTCTTTATTATATTAGTGTAGATGTAGACAGTGTAGAAGTGTAGATTAGACTAGATGCAGATTAATCGTTTATTTCAGATTCATATTCGTAGAGGCACACTACAGCCGGTTGCAGTACGAATCGGTCTGCTTGATCGGTGTAGTACCACATTATCAGAGAATACCGGCGTAATGTAATATTTTGCTACCGCGTTTCGTACGGTGAGTGAAAGATCCGGAAACGCACGAGAAGTCTCCCGTGAGTTATAATTCGTTCAAAGAAAGTATTTTTTATTCGTGAAACGATTTCGCTTTTCTAGCTTTTTGCATCCTATTTCATGTTCAAGGAAAACTTTCAAGCGGTAATAATAAATTAAATACACGAACGTTAACTATTATGCTTTGTTTACAAAAGCCTTAAGAAGACCGCTGGAAGCTGTAAGATTTTAAAAACTGAAAGGCGGGGCCGACATGCCTGTAATAGTTGGGGCAGGGCGGGGTAATAGCGAACTTTGACCCTACTTGCCACCTCGATCTGTACCATTACCATGAGTTTCTATCGAAAATTCATATTACGTGACTACAGTCGAAAGCGGTTAAATACGCTCTCATTTGTCAGTGAAAGAGTTAACCATAGTCGATACGGTATTTTTCGATGACATGTGTCAAATTTGTGACTCATGCTACCAATATTATACGGCAACAGCTACAAAACTTTAGTTATTACCGCTTAGATTAAGATAGGTAATTTACCGTTGGACTCATACTAGCGATTTTTAGTTCTCTAAGTGAGCGCTAGAGGCGCTGTACAATTCCCCCTACAAATACTTTACGTCGTCGCTAGCGAGTACGGTGACGGCTAGGTACACTGTACTCATGGTAAGGGTACAGTGCATCTAGCACAAATCTTCTCGATACGCGTTAACTCGCTACGTAACTTGGTGCGTCTCTTTCTAACTAGCGCGGTAGGAGAGACACGCACTGTGTAACGTAGCGAGTAAACGCGTACCGATAATTCGTGTTAGGTACACAGAAGCCAGACGTACTGTTAACACGGAATCATGGTACATTTTTGTACCCTATAATGTTAAAGGTTTGACTTCACTAAGGTGAAACCGGTTACACTTCTAAATTCTTTAATTCTAGAGGTAGAGAACTAATGATTTTTAAATTGTTTTAAGCTTTCGCGATTTTCACACATATTAAAAGTTATCGGGATTTTAACGCGATAAAAGTATATTGTTAATTTACCTCGACGTTTCGGCCGTGGTCACGAGTAGACCACGGCCGTTGAAACATGGATGGAAAGGTCGAGGTAAATTAACAATTTACTTTTATCGCGTTGAAGTCCCGATAACGTAATAATGATTTTTATCTAGGACTAATGGTTGTTCTTATTTTGATCAAAATAGACGTTGACAATTCATTTCTTCATGCTGTAGTATATGTGGGAGTTATCCGATAGTGGGGTCTGAATAGCAGCTGATTTTAGGTCGTTGCCCCCGTATCATATTGTGAAGCTTTACATGAAAGATCATAAAAGCGCGCCCTATTGTCGAGCTTCCATTGCAGACTTCAAACGGCATTGCGGGCGGTGTAGATATTATTTGAAAATATGGCAGAGAAAAGGTATGGAATATAAAACGTTAGAAATGCTTCTATTTAATGGTCATTGCCATTTTATATTAAATAAGCATTCGTGAAATACAAATATACAAATTGAAATTTAATGCACTTATAATTGTTTATATTATTATTAAATTTATTTAACAGGGCCTGTGGCCCGTTTCACTAAGCTACAAGTTACAATTTTACAAGTCTAAACCGGCAACATTTGTCAATAATGACCAATGGCAATGGGCATAAGGACCAATGTTGCCGGTTTAGACTTGTTAAATTGTAACTTGTAGCTTCGTGAAACGGGCCACTGGTTGTTTTAGTGCTTTCAAATGTTATGTATTTTTGCAAACTTTTGTTAGCAAAAACTAACAATCACAAATGAAAAATTGATAACATATACAGAGGTGAACGTATCCCGTCAAGGGATCAACTTCCAGGAACCTTATATTACTAAGAAAAAAAAAAAAGGTTAAACTAAATTACCATTGAACTCCGCAAAACCAAGCATGCTGTTTTTGGTTATTCACCTTCTTGACAGTAATACGCAAAACCTACAAATTACGTATCATGACAGCTGCTTCTTAGAAAAATTGCCTTTTATTTCGCTTTCATTTAAAACGCAACAGTTGCTATTTGTCCAAATTTTAATTAACTAAATGTAAATATATTGAGACATGCCACATTATTCGGCCAACGTTAAACAGTGCAGACCCAATTGGGTATTAAATCTGCATTTTATAACCAATAAAGGTAGTTAACAATCGCAATAAAACGAATTGAAATGTACATTGCATTAATTATTGATAAATTTTGGTTAAATGAGTTTAAGAGCAGAATGCAAACCACCGTATTGCGGTACAGGTTCTCACACAACTTTAGCTTGTAAAATAATAATATATGATTTTAAAACTTTTTTGAAGAAAATTAAGGCTTAATTTAGAATCAAATTGTGTTGAGAGTTACTGCTTTTTAATTAGTTAAATAGGAAACTTATTCGAATTTTGACATGGCGCTCAGATTGGAAGTTATTTGGAAAAACTATGTGACATTAAGAATTCATGTACTTACCACACACAAATGTCACCATGGACCATGGACCATGCTCAGTGTAATCCTACACTGAGCATGGTGTAGGATTCCGTAGCCAACAATTGCTAAAAGAACTGTTATCTTAATCTTTCTCGGCTTAGCTAGTTTTCTATAAGTTATTCGGTAATACCTTCGACAATTATTCACTGTATTGCTTCTTATCATCTATGTTATTCTGTACAATATAGAATTTACATACATACATATATACAATCATACAGTTTCTAGTAGGAACCTATTATATTTAGTGGCCTATAAGTCATCACTGAGACGTTTCCATTTGGACTACTGCCACTAGTGAAGATGTTCCATCGATAATCCTGCTATCGATGTTTGATCTTGAAACTATTACACGAAAATTTCGCCTATGGATCGCAGTTTTTGCTAAATAATGATTTTAAGAGCCATCAAACGATACCTCTTTACTTTCCATATTTGTATAGTGAGGTTTCGTATAAATGATGTTTTGGGTTCTTACAGACAGACGGACATAGCACACTTATAAGTGTTTCTGTTTGACTATAATTTCCCTTAAAACGAGCTAATCATCTATAAACGCACGAACGGGATGAATTGCTGTGGCAAATTGTTAGCGCACATTCACCAATAACGGTACAGTGGATTAGTTTAAGTTTGCCATTCGGCATTTCTCGATAAATATTGTTTTTGATTTACATTTCTCTTTCGACCATTACATGATACTTAACCTTCTAGCTGAAGGCAACAATGTACTTAGCTTAACTTTATTTACTACTAGTGATCCGCTCCTGCTTCGCACGGGTAAAATAGGATGTAATGTACATAAAAACCATCTGTTAAAAAATCTCTAAATGACAGCGAAAACCATATCATAAACCGTTACGTAGTTCAGAAGGAGAAGGCGGCCGAACATACACTAAGAATTTAGGACAGACAGGAATGGATAGCGACTTTATACTATGTAGCGATAGTGATGGCATTTTCAATGACAGCTGAAGTCAATTCTTTGAAATAATTGTAATAATAATATTATATGGTACCAAAGGCCTCTTCATGTTGGCTTCGGCCCCATGAACACCTTTCAAATGACCCGGTCCCCATGGGCCCGTGATCGGAAATCGTACCAACAATAATAATAATATCTTGGGACAATTTACACCAATTGCCCTAGTCCCAAGCTAAGCAAACCTTGTGTTATGGGTACTAGACAACGGATAAACATACTTATATATAGAGATTGTATTGTACTACGTTTAAAAAGTGCCATATTTTCTTACATAAATACTCATAAATTCACTAAGTATACTTTAAGTGAATCTTAAGAGGAAACACAAGGGCCGTTTTTCCATACAAACGTCGTCCCCTGTTTCCTCTCTGGATAATGCCAGTAGAGCAGTATTTTTTTTCCAAAAAATCGATGGCCACTATTATGCATGTCCCTATGTTTTCCTTTTTTTTTAAAAATTAATTATTAAAAGAGATATGGACATTCAAAAACCTAAAAAATTGGCCAGATTTTCGGCTGCGTTCATACATTCAGAAAACAAATTTTACTAGATTATATAAAAAAAGAAAAACATAGGAACACTGCCAAAGCCTTTCTTTAATTTTTAATGAAAAAAGTAGTTAAATCGGATTAGTTTTGGAGAAGGAATCAGGGGTCTACGAATCGTTGATTTTGTGTACTTTTAATAGGTATTTTCAGTCCAAGCTGCGGCTGTCTCTAATGCACTCTGCGGGGGGAGGCTTGATAGATGGAGGCAGCAATAGATTTTACAAATACCTATTTTTCAATTCTCTAGACCTTGGTGTTTCCTCTTAAATATTAAGGGACAGTGTTTACCAAATTGCTGCACAATAAATTTATTTGCGTCTGTCACGTAGACATTTTGATAGGACCCTTTCATTAATACCGCGTAATCTAACAGTTTCTATCGATAGCGCTCGCTTTCAATTGTCACACGCTTAAGAAAGATCGCCCTTCAGAATCGCCCTCTCGTCGACAATTTATCGACGGTTGAAAATGGTGAAATTTTCAATTTATTCCGAACTATTAAAGCTAAGGCTTCACCGAAACTGGCGTGCTTAATAGCAAACGCTTGGCTAGGCGCTTCGCTAGCGTCGAGCTCATTCACACCCACAATTAGGACGAAATGTCACTTATTTTGCTAAAAACAATTCCGAGGTTAGCCAAACTAAGGAAAAACAAAATACTAAAAGTAGGACAAGCTACTCTTATTTTTACACTCGATCCGTGATAAAATGGATGTAAATTAAAGAATTGATTATTTACTGTTACTTTATTGATTACATGTGATTCCGGTTGTTTTATAGTTAGATTTTTGCTGTTTTCCCCGCACCAGCGAATAGGACAGCGTGCCGTTATAAAAATATATTGAATAATATTTCGGAATGTACAGAAATTAACACAAGTTAGTTGTTGGCGTTGTACCTACTATTACAGTGCGAGCCGTGCGAGACACGGTGGATGGTAATTAGTGACCACACTGATCAGTATTGGAATTGCATGGCCATTATAATAGCTCTATTCGGTACATATATGCTCGATGCCGTTCACACATCTGAAGGGATACAGTTCATTGAGACGCATGTAGACGCTAACACCTCGGCTGGCCATGTTGACGCTTGGACTACGAAACGGATCTACTGTATTCAGTCGGGATCACCGAGCACTTAAGACATGTGTATGAGCATTGATAGTAAGGAAGAAAGGGGTTAACCATGCTTTAAAGCTAATCTAGAGGTGTCGCCTCAGCTTTACTACTATATTCTAAGTTATATTATTAGAAGGCGTTTATTCTGTCGGCGGTAACTTAATATGCAAATTTAAACTTGCTCGCCTCGGAACCTCATTAGTTAGAATTATCTATGGTATAAAAAATAAGCGCCCTGCCGCAGGGAGATAATTTTAATTTATCGTACAGTGTGAAAAAAGCTTTGTTTTAAAAATATTATTAAGTATCTTTGCGCGTAAAATGATGGTACTGCGATGGGCGCTCCATGAGATTTTATATAATGAAAGCTAGTTAAGGTAGGGCCACATCGGATGCGTATGCAGCACGGCTCCATCACGCTTCCTAGAGCTGCGTTACGGGCACGCAACGCAACTGATGTGACATTTCAACATAATAATTCCATAAATTACGACCGGCGTGTGCACGCGCGTGTCTTAGGAGCTGTGTTGCAAACTGAAGTTATTTGTTGAGATGCTAATAGTTGATATGCTAAGTTCACAGTGACGTTGCATACGCAGCCGGCGTGGCCCGGCCTTTAGGGTTCCGTTATCAAAAGGATAATAAAATACCCTTATGGTGCGACTCCGTCTGTCTGTCTGTTTGTCTATCGCAGCGGCATATTTCAAAAACTTCTAATCCTATCGACCCGAAAATTGGAGTAGTTAAATTGCTTACCGGCTCTACACTTATGTATTGTTGCAAGAAAGTAACTAAATCAAATGAATCGGCTTTGGCTTCGCCGTATTGCGGTGATATATCAGAAAAATGGGCAAAGTAGGGTTTCCCGCTACTTCTTATTTGAAGGATGATGACGGATTGTTGCTTAGCTTATGAGAAATTCACTAGCACCTGTATTTCATCAACTACATTAATATTTATACGTATATCTTTAGTCTCTTATACAGAGATAATATGTTACAAGTATTTTGATACTATGATTATAAAGTCCCATGTTACTAAAAAGGTAATGTTTTGTTCCTTGGGCCTTTTCTACACTAATCTTCACTAATATAATAAAGATTTAAACTTTGTTTTTTGTTTGAAAGTCGGATTCAGTACAGTTACTGAATCCGAAAATTCATTTACTAATAGAAAACTACACTATCCCTGAAGGACATAGACTACTAATTCTACGCAAGCGAAGTCATGGGCGTCTGCTAGTTAACAATGAGGAGTAATAATAAATTAGCCTAAATTCGTAATACAAAAATCGCAGACTATTGGCCAAGACAGGTCTTTGCAGATTTTAGTTCACCGAATAAACTCTGACTACAGCGCCAATATGGCCCGGATCAAATAGTGCCTAGAATCGTTTGATGTGAGACTATCTATACTCGTACTAACAGACTTCATATGCCAAAACTTGGCTTGGATTTCAATTCGTGAGCTGCTCTCGACAGACTGAAACTTGCAACTTTCTAGGCAGAAGCGTTCAACCGGCCCGCACTTTAATGCCCCTGTTCGCTCGAAGACTTGACGGTAACTTTCTTCAACAATATTATTTCGACTCATGAATATTTCATGAACGTTTTCCTTTTCGTGTAAAATAATTTGGAAAGTTAATTTCATCATTAATTTTGAGGGTCTCGTTTTCTTAAATTTTTTGGGTTTCATTTCTTTAAATTTGATTTTCGACCCGTGAACGGACGTTGACGGGGCTTGATTACTGCTTTCTTCACCTGTTCCCCTTCACACTGCCTCTTGGTTCTTTACAGAAAAATGTTGTTTTAAAGTGATACAGTGTCAAGCAGGTTTTTCGTGAAACCAACTATTAAGTATGGCGCCTTAATTAGGGTCCCGTAACAAATGGCAAAAGTCCAAAATACAAGTTTTTAAATAATGTAGTTTTTTTTTTAAATGCTTTGCGAAAGTCGTAAATAATGTGGCGCCCCTCTAACATTTCAAGTATGGGGTGGAAAAAAAAACAATGCAGTAGAATTTATACACATGTTATTTTACATAGTTTTTGAGTTCAAATCTGTCTGTAAGTTCGATATTCGAAATCTCCAACTACTAACAAGTTTTTATTATTTTTTAAATTTAACTCAATAATACAAAGAAAACGGTGTGATATGTATGTCCGGTACGCAATTAGTATTTTTTTCTATACTACTCCGTTTTTTTTATTTTGACTTTGAGTTCAATCGCGTTCCGCTAAGTAGGAGCGTCACGTCCCGCGTCAAGTGTCACATCCCGTCTCGAAGTTCAGTTATGTACAGTCAGCAGCAGAAGCTAAACCTTTGTAGATAGGCACAAGCTCTTACTTTCTTGACAATAGAGTCTTGTGTAGACCTTTTGACCTTCGACTGTGTAGATATATCTGCTGCTAACCGTACGCGGCATCCAATATTGTTATGAGGCGTGGGAGTTTTACGAATTCAGCCTGTTCGGGAGAATCGTCAAGCGAAAGCTTTTTGAGTAAACAGATGCTTTTTTTTTAATTATCCATCTAATAAAACTTTGGAACGTGGAAACCTTTGTAATTCATAATTCATACTTCGTTATAGTGTAAGATCACACCGTAAAATTCTGCACCTTCCTATTATTTGATCGGTGACTTAAATAAAAGGTTATACGTGAGGTCATACAACGCCGCAGGGTTGCCTAGCAAAATCATGCAGCTTTACCATATTTGTTTTAAATAAATCTTGCTTCTCTTATCCTTTGGAATTTAGTAAAGTTTTACCCCCTTATTCATAAACGCTTCGTAAACGTTTGTTAGTTGACATTTTTCATGTCTTTAATGTCTTTATCTATCATTGTGAAGTTTGCCCTCAAATGAAAGGGACAAAACATTTGTTAGCTTATAAAGATTGTTATTTTTTTATGAATAAGAGGGATCGGCTGCACATCACAGAGATGGACAAATGGATGGTTGCTCGAAGATTTCAAAAAAGTAAATATTGAGTTTTGGCAAATGTAAACGTTTGCAATTTTGAAAGTTTCCGAAGGCGCGTCAGTGCTTATAACCCGCTTGCCGTCTAAAGTTTGAACCTTGTGTTCTTGTGTTACATGTTCAGGGTCGGTCTGTATCTCCGGAGACGAGGCTCCTCAGTCGAAGAGTGATGATGCGTCGCAGACAAACGTGTTATTGTGGCTTTGATTTATGAACTCCGATCTAACAATCCTATGACAAAATATTCGCTGGGATCATTGATTATGTCTTAGACAAGCTAGTTTTTTAGAATTCAGATTTATTTGGTAAAAACAAGATAGTATTTTCTTATGTTTTCGCGACTTGTAGACATTGAAATAAAACAATTTAAACGGTTTATTTCGCGTGTATTGTAACGAATCTAATTCCCGACGTTTCGAGCCCTTTACAGGTCTCATGTTCATGGGCAATCTGCCCGTTATTCCAAAAACAAAATAATTTTACAAGTCATTCTTGTAGTGCTAGTTCATTTTAACACCGGAATTTTTAATTTATTTTTTTAGTTCCATAGCCAAAGTGGCTTTAACGGAACTCTTATAATTTTTTCCTGACCGTCTGTATGTCCGTATGCCATATAATCCGGTCCAAATATGTACGTATCCTTCTATATTTGAGAGACAGTTTTCTTTTTGTAAATGTCACTTAAAACAGTTAAGGACTTTCCTAAATTTTTCGAAGCCTTGGTGAAAATGGGCATCAGTGCCCTTCACAGTCGATTGACTTATCTAATCTTTAAACTTCAGACGACTATAATAAATCTGTTATTTAATGCCAAAACCGCATCAAACCAACCCTTTTTAGTTTCCATCGCATTTAATCTCGTAATTGTGGTCTTGTTTTGCATTGTTTCATTTTCGGTTTAAAGGGAAACTTCTAAACACGCAAAAATCAGCCCACTTACTGCTTTTCCCATTGTTTGGGAATAAAGGCTTATTCCAATATACACAACAAACAGGGTGCTCACAAATTAGATACCGATATTTCTAGGGCTGAATCTATAATTTTATCAAAATAAGCAACTTTTGTCGTTCGCAATTTTTCGAAAATCGACAAAAAAAACACACCTGCCCATACTAAATTACTCATCAACATCGTAATGACGAGATGCGGATTTTTTTTAACGAATTAAGAAAAGCTCTGAACAGAACTTACTTATTTTTATCAGAAGATTCAAAATGCTCGCACCTTGTTTGGAAGCTCCTTATGTTTGGCCACTTTGGCCCCTCCTGGCTGGTGGAGGCTGACTGTACGGCATTAATTCATGGGTTTTAGAGCGCGTGTCCCTAAGGGTGATTCATAACAAAGTAGTGAGACGTCGAGCGGTTTTACGGTGTATAACTTTTCATATTTCCGGCCGGGAGAGGAAGGAAGTTGGCGCTAACTTTCACGCAGAATGTGCTGTAATTCAGGACCGCGTTGCGTCTCTCACGAGATTCCAGGACTGAAAAACTTTCGTGTTCTACAACATGCGATTTACAACACGGTACTCTTATGATTTTTCTTCCAAAATGGAAAGAATTCTTTGTGAAAAGAGATTTTGTGCTTTTAGTTTTTTTCTACATCATAAAGTTTTGAAATATCACGAGTTGTAAAAAAATAGTTGGCAAGCCTCCCGAAAATGTTCCGACCCGCTCCATGCAGTGACAGCATATTGTAATAATGTATTGATCGCAACACTAAATCTCGTTTATTTCAATAGTGTTAACTTTTTAATCATTATTCTCATAATATAACCTTGTAACATTTTTTTTGTATCGCTGTAATTCTCAAATGTAGTTTTTTTTATTGTGATCAACAACCATTTTACTTTTTATGCATTTAATTCAGGTCTGCATTGCGTTTCTCACGAACTTAGAGGATTTGAAAAGCTTGTCTGTTTTACACAATGTGATTTACATTTATTATTAGCCTGCAATAGTGTTCTACTCTGGAAATATGCCTCTCGATCTGCCCAGTTGCTTAAGAAGACGTTCTGGCCGTTCTGTCTTCTTTGCCATTTCCTAGTTAGTAGTTTGTGAATTTTCGAAAAGTAATTAAAATTTCAACGGTCTACTCGGTTCTTGCCCCCTCCCCCTTTTGTCTCCTAAGTGTCCCCTTAATGGGCCGCTGGAACATGAACATAGATGTGCATCGTTCCGTAAATATCACCCAAGAAACGTAATTGTATCTCTTTTATTTGCGTATTAGTTTAATGAAGTGTGTTTATATTTTCAGTAACCAATACCCCCGAGGAGGAAACTCGCAAATAATTCAACACGGCAAATATAAAACATAATTGTTCAAAACAATTTACATTGATTGTCACGTGAAACCGCAGGCGATCGGTTCTCTTTTATCCATTACGCGTCGCACCCATGTTAGCATGTATTATCATTTCAATAGCCATGAATCATCCGTTGACATGCCAGGCAATAATGTCATAAAGATATTCAATAGCTGGTGGAATGTTAAACTGATATTTAATAATCAGTATTGTGGTATGACCGCCCACTTTTTAATCGATTACGACTATCTATGGAGTTTGTTAACTGTTGTTTGATTAAAAAGGTTTTTTGATTGTAAGCAGTAATCATAAGAGACGACAGAGTAGGCCAGTTAGTCTTACCATTATTTGGTGCTTCAGAAAGACATTTGGTGTAAAAATGCGGCAAAGTTTCACAACTCTTTCACTCTTTTAGGTTGTAGGTATGTGGTTGTAGAGCCAAGTTTTATGAATAACTTTACGTCACGAGAAGAACAGTTAACTTTCAAGCAAGAAACTTCCCTATCTTTTTTAAATACCTGTTAACAATAGATCGGTATAATTGGGAAAATTTGCGGATTATCTTAAAAGGCCGGACCGCACCAGATGCATATGCAGCACAGCTCCAGCTCGCTTCGTAGAGCAAACGTCGTGGCATCTCAACATATAACTTAATACATTTCGACCGGCGTCTACACGCGCGTATCTCCGGAGCCATGCTGCATACGCAGCCATTGTGACCCAGCCTCGGTATAATCAGTCATCAGTATTTGAAGATTTATTCGCTATATATACTGCTCAATTAACCAATGTCTCACACTCGATACCAAACTGTCAAACGCATCGCGTGGTGTATATTTCTGCTCTAATTCCCGTGGTATGGAGGGTTCTCGAGTAGGCCCCGAAACACGTCTCCGGTGCCGAGAGGCTCTTCATGGCAGGCTGGCGGCTTGTGTTACTGTGTCCATTCGTTTGCTTAGTACCAAGCCCTTGTGACGTATACTGCTATCGTTTTTGGTGAAATTGCTATACAATTAAATAGACTAAAGGTGTGATTGCCACGGACCGATTCACATTTTATAGTCATTGTCCTCCTTTAAAGTATCTAAGACCATCGGGTTAAGCAATAATATGTTGCCCAGTCTTATCCTTTTAAAATTGTGTTAGTTGGGTTTTGTAACAAAAACTATTTTAAAATCGATAAGCACTAAGTGTAATAGGAATACTACTCGTTCGTATTTAAACACTTGAAATAAAAATACGCCATATGCTATGACAGCAGAAACCTTTAGATTAGAAGGTTTCCCTTCTACGGGTTACTTTAATTGTCATGGCAACTTACTAACTATACTAAGAAACTTGAATCTTTTGTCATCCCGCCCCTAATTAAGATAACCATAGGTTCAAATTGCAAACAAAGTCGGTCGTTAAGGCTGGGTAATGCCCCATCAAATTGATCAGCTATAACCTAATGGCCCGTGTGTAACAAAGGTAACTATTCCCTCCCTAACCAAGAAGGAGGGTAACTCTACGGTTACCACCCTGGCGATTAATCTTCATCATCCATTTCAATGACCTTCGCATTAATAAAAAGTGGCCCAACTCCTAATAGGGCCGCGTTAATTTTAAGACTTATCAGTTAACCTAAGATTTAATTTGGAATGTCGTTTTTTAAACCTAAAGTTTACTTAATTTTTGAGCTAAATGCTTCGTAGATATTTATATCACACTAGCGGACGCCCGCGACTTCGTTTGCGTGAAACTAGTAGCCTATTCGTCAGGGATAGTGTAGCTTTCTATTAGTGAAAGAATTTTTGAAATTTGTACAGTAGTTCCAGAGATTACCCCCTACATGCAAACAATCAAACAAAGTTTATCTCTTTATTATATTACGTAGTGTTGATGACAGATGAGTATTTATGGAAAATAAGGCTGTCTCTCGAATAACGCTGAGAATTTATTATACTCGTATATAACTAAACCAATCGTAAATAGCAAAATTACTTAAAGACATAAAGTTAAAGAAGATGCGGCTCACACCATGTCCTTAAATTCATTCCTTATGACTCCTTTGACTTTTGATTATTTATTTTGATAGATAGATAGATAAAACGTTTATTTGTTACTGCAAGTACACACAATCAAAAATTACATACAATTTAGGAGAGAGAAAAAAAAACGAAAGTTAACACATTTGTTGAGTACTTGTTGTCTGTGTGCGCTGCAGCAGTATAGTCGACCAAGTAATTGCTTGACCACTTTTGAACCTTATCCCTTTGTAATACGATCGAAAAGTGATCAAGCAATTTCTTGGTCGACTATACAAAAGGGCCATGGCTCAGTGGGCAACATTGCTCTTATAAGAGCAAAACACTGGTATTCTGCCACAGCCCGAGGACCGAATTTTTATAACTAGTATATATGTATTGTATTTATTAGTTTATATCATATGTTAATTTATCATTACTTTTTTTTTTACTTACTTTTTGTCTGTCCCTACTATGATACTCCTTTCACACACTCAAAGGTTAACTGGAAGAGATCCCTTAAAGGGATAAGTTCGCCTTTGTACATCACTGTATCTCTTTTTGTAATTTATGTTTTTTGTACAATAAAGAATTTACATACATACATACAAAGTTATTTTTTGGATAGTTTTACTACGTTTTATATTCAAACGACGGATCATTTGACTAGAATACTATTACGTAATGAATTAGTGGATGAACATTAATTTTCCACAATCGAATCTGTGGGTTTACCCATCAACTGTAAAATTCTGGCCGATTTTCCATTGAAAATTATTGCGTAAAAGTTGATACGTCAAGGACTGGGTTCGAGTCCCAGCCTAAACAGTTTTCTCCATGTAGGTATAAGCTTGAAATAAAACGTCATATAGTCTTAAATAAATAAAAGATCCTCTGGCTAAAAGAAACTCAACGACGTCTAATTTTTTAAATAAGTCATTATAATATCTTAACCGTAATCGCTTAGCATAATATTTAAACGTTAGCCTGCACCGCAAGATGGATTGTTTATAAACCGCTGCAGCTCAGGGAACTTTATCTCAATTAAACTCCGCTTCTGTTAAACTCCGGTATCCAATATCAATCAATTATATTTGTAAGATGGGAGCTTTGAGATAATCATTAAAATTACTTTGAAATATTTTAATTAGAACAAGTTTAAATAGTATTGTTTTACTGACGTCTTTTCAAATAAGCCTTCATAGCTGTTAAATACACAAAATGTTATGAAGAAGTTTGGGCAGTCGAACGGTTAACTGTCACCTTTAAAAATTCCGAAAACTTACCTACTGCTCAGTAGAAAATTTATATAAAGTACGATTGTTATTAAAATAATAAGAACATACTCTGTATATTGATGTAGCAACATTAATTGCACTAAGAAGGGTCAGGGTTGCCCGCGCAACTTTCAGCCCTCAAGCAAATGGGGCGGAAAAGTAATAATTACTTGATTAATAAAACAGCCGTGACTTGCCACTATTGATCGGTAACGAGTTCAACATAAAAGTAATAGACGAGAATTGACGTAATTTAGAATAATTACTATTATTTTTCGACATATATAACTGACAGATATTTCGTTAGAACAACATAGGATTTTTTGGTAAAAAAAATTGTTTTGGGATTATTATTAAAGCATTGCTATTTACTAACTTTTAGTCTCTAAGAAAACTGCTATTAACCAATTTATGAACCCTGTAATCTGAATTAAAGAGAATGATAATAATAATAAATTAATTGATTAAATAAACCTAACCTACTGGCTACGATGGCCTTTTAAGAATATTGCTAAAGTGTTCGCGTAAAGTCTTATGATGATTAGATCTAATCAGAGTCTAGACATGAAGTACTATTATATATAGTCTGTAATCGAAATACATTTAGGAGTACATTGTTAAGGCAAGTGAGGGGATACGGTATGACAAATGCTGCCTCATTAAACTTGTAGAATTCAAACTCGAAACTTTTTGAAATATAACCCGCGTTCTGTTGCGAACATAAACAAAAGGAACCGTTAAGAACTTAGAACATTTTTTGCATGTTTAAAAACTTTTCAAAATGGCCGCTTTCTCGGTTCCCGGAGCAACATTGGCTGTGAGCGAGTATTTTCCTGCAAAGAAACAGGGCCTGTGCCTCGCAATTATTTTTCCATGTCGAGCTCTAATTGCTCGCTAAGATATATTTCTCGTTGCATTTGAAACACTGCCTCGCAAAAATTGCTCAGAAAATGTTTTGCTTACGCGTGAGTGCGCTTTCTTTTGACGTAACATGAAGTACTGTTTTTTGACATTATGCATAAAATATTAAGTTCAACAAACTGGAACAAATTACCTTGCTACTCCGCGCAACCAGTGCCGGGTTCGTGCAAAATAGCTGCGTCTGTGCGACACATATATGTTCATGCAAAAACCCACCCTCCTCCGCTTCCATACGAAACAACATTTATCGCACAGACTCAACTACACACCACCACCACTAAACACTAAAACTACACGATCGACGCGCGTTTCGCCTCTATACGAGGCATCATCAAGATAACGGCTGAATCTATTAATTAAAATATTAAGTTATTAAATGACGCTGTGGTATTGACAATGTACGTTTATTTATTTTTGTCGGCGTGACATGACGTAGGTACCTTTGTTCTTTACAGTAATGCGTCTCGCTCGCATTGCAATATACAAGTTAGTGCCTATAATTGAAGTATTTAAAATAAATTTTTGATATCTTATGATTTTTTCGATTAAGATTTTGCCATCTAATATCGCGAATAAAAAGTAAAATCACCTATTGTTGAAAATTGCTTTATTTTAAAATTTTTGACTGATTCCTTTTTTCATGTTCTAAAATATTGATTCCATTCCTCTCAAAGATCAAACAAGTCTTTGTATACTACCAATTTTCAAAACGACCCGTTCGATTATGATACAACTGTAAATGCTTTAAGCGATCAGGTCAAAGGGTGAATCTGTTGTGTGGAACAAAGTGTTGGCAGCCATGGAAATGGCCCGGGAATAGGCAATATTTTTGAAAATAAGTGTGTTCTCTTCAAATAAAATAGTCTATCGTAAAAATGTTGGGGAAGAACCCTAAATAAATTGGAGCACACCCTTGCCTCCGTAAATAGCGCATCCGAGCTCTCGTTTCCATCTTGTTTGCATTTTGTTTCGTTTTATTCAATTTTTTTGTGTTTATGACAGATACTCCGTTTGACGGCTATAGTTTATATGCTTTTATGCCGCATGTTATGGGGGTTAGAACTATGGAAGGAACTATTAAAAAAATATATTTTTTTGATTGTTTTTTATAATTGGGAGGTTTGTATTTTTAACTATTTTGTCATAGGTTATTTCTTATCATCTAGTCCGCAAGTGGACAGAAGACCGTAAGATAACTTAAAACGTCGGGAATTAGATTCGTTGCAATACGCGATATAAACCATTGTAATTGTTTTATTTTTAACTTCCAAGTTCCATATTTATTATCTTATCAATTCATCGTTACAAAAAAATCCATATAAAATTATAAATACGTAGTCACCTCGAGGATTCGTACTTATTTAGACTTAGGGCAGTGTGTCAGTCAAGTTCGCTAAGCAAAAGGGCGACTCACCAGCCGGGGTTATAAACAAGAACAAAATGTCTTAGTTAAAATCTATTAGACCTGTTATTTCTGTACGATTCTGCAGTGGCCCAGAAATCAAATTGGTTGTTCGCTTATCTGCAAGAGATTCGAAAACTGCTGACATATGTGTATATGCGTACATAAAATCGTTTGGCGCAAGTTGTGGTTGTACATATAATGATGCTTATAATTCGCTATTTTTTTTGTCGGTTTTGTGCAGTGTCTTCAATTCTATTTAAATTAAAATTCATTCTTAAGTTAATTCTAGTCCAATTGGAAGTTGGACTCGTGAACGTGAACCAAGGGTTCCGTAGACCATACTTCTTACAAAAAAATATATTATTCAGTTCAAGATCCTTAGCGAGAAACGGATCTACTTCAGCTTTTTATATATATTATTTGCTATTTAACTTAATAGCTTTGAAGCTGGTTTCTTTAACCTTTTTTAGGATAGGTAGGTTGTGTTTCGTAATTTTTATTCTTAAATGTAGGGTTAAGAATAGACGGGCTAAGATTTATTATTTATTTTATTAAAATTTTATTTCATCCAACAGGGCCAGGCAACAGCAATCTTACAGCTAGACTAACATCCATATAAATCAAATATATATAATATTTTTGCGACAAAACGGCTTGTTTAAGGGTCCCGTAGGGACTCTTTTGTGCGGATCCCAAAAAAAGATTCGAAAAGCTTACAAGGCGAGTTTAACGGTACGTTGTGCGCTTTAATATTCACGAAAAGCGTAATCTAGCCTTATATAACTCTAAATTGAGAGAAACGAGACGAAATTACGGAGTCTTAGCGTTGCCCGTAGTAAATATCATTGCTGGCAATTTATTACGCCAGCATAATAATCTGTTTATTTGGGGAGTTTAACCAAGGTTCCCCTAATGCTACTGAATAATCCTATTACCAAGCCAAACGGGCGTTGCCTAACTTTTGCCATCTTGTTCTGTGCTTTATAAACAGCATCATGTGACAACGACACCACCATGGACAGAAATCAAATATGTCAGTAGAATTTTTTTAGTAATTGACATCGATATAAGAAGACAATAGATCTGATTACTTGTTCGGATTGTTACCTAGGCTTGTAACGTCACCACTTTGCGACGGGGTGAAGCAGGTGAAGAGGGGCTTTCAATATTTAGCCATTGGTTCAACTTTGAATCTTATTGTAAGTGAATAAAGTCCTTCTAAATTTTCTAACTAGCAGCGACACAGGCGTCGGATAGCAGAACTAAAAATATGACGCCAATTTAAAACGTACAAAACGCAGAGCTGTTTACTTAACAATTGGCACATACAGTTTTATTCAGGCTATCCAACATAGTCTACCAAATAGACTATGGTCGGCTACTCTGCCACTGCGTTGTACACAGTTCTATAGTTCTCTCATTTCGATGGTAATTGACAACGACAATTCGACACACACTGTTAATACGAAGAGTTTTTTGTATTATTGAAATAAACCGATCACTAATAATTTGAATAGTTTTCGGGAAAAAATGGTCGGTCGAAAATGAAAAAAACTACAAGGTTCTAAGTTTGAAGACTACGGAATTCTAATAACGTAAAAGTTAATACTAATACTTTGAAAAACAACTACTCACTCTACGCAGCTCAGTCCGTATTTTCCCGAGCCGCGTTTCTAAAGCCTGATAAAAACAAGCGTGTACAAAAAGCACCGTAATCTTATCGCATCCCAAGATGTCTGTCTGACAGTTTCGCACTTGCCCCTGTCATGTCGCCTGCCTCACGACTGGCTCTGCTGAGCTGACGCAAAATTCAATTTATACACGTCTCGTGTGTGAATTTCAGGACTTATTCGTAATTGACTTGGAAATATTTCATATGTTTGTGTTCGTAAGTAATTGGAATTGCGAAATTTTTTTGATTTCAAACCGTGTTAAGGCCAGCTGCTACATAAATTACAGTTTGGATGCAGATTTTTTACCATTGACATAACTGCAAACGAACAGTGCAGTCCACTTGCAGTCTGTGAGCAGTTCTCACAGTTCAAATGCGGTCCGTCTGTAATGGCCCATACAGTTCGTTTTAAAATATGTTATTTCAGTAACGGTTTTTGATTTTGATCCAAAATTGCGATTTTGAATTCAGGCCTTCGAACATTGCCATCATATTCTAGTACAATGTATGTGGGAATGCTAGTAACACTGAATGAACGACTGATGTAAACGAGCGAATGACTGGAAGAGATTTTGTGAACGAACGGGTATGACAGAAAGACTGGGAGTGCGTTGGGCGATTGGTTAGCTGCAAGTTGTGTTTAAAGTATTTTTCGTTGATTTTTTTTTTAATTAAACTTTCATATTTTTTATTTGAGTTTTTCCTTCTTACGATCCCACATGTATATAATTATAAACAAGCTACGAAATATTCTCAGGCTGAAGGTTCGAGTCGAAATCCCTAAACAATTTACGAACTTGACGTAGTTTTCAGATTGAATTCTAAACATAAAACCTTATATATTTTGTGTTCGTCTTAGTCGCCTACGCAACAGTACTTACATTTCTACACGAGAAAAGATTTTCCCGTACATGATTGAGAAAGGAGTATTTGTTTCTCTCGTTCCTTTCATACTCTTATTTCAATAAGGTTCAAGGGTATATCGAAGAGATTCAAATTGCGTTTATTGTGCTTTGACGTCGCATTCCAGTCAGTTACCGACGGTATTTCTACGATTCTGTTTACAACGTTGCATCAAACGAGTGCTACTCAGCAATTCACGCGTAAACGCATTTGACGCGTAAAGCAATCTGTTAACATTTCCCCTTTTTTTCAGGTAAAACCAACGTCAATCTGGGCAGACCAGCCAGGTAATCAAGATCGATGGGGGTGGAAACGCTGTAACCTCAAGAAATATTTTGTACACGAAATCGGGGCGATAAAGCGCGGATTCCAGTGGCGGGTTATTTATCGCGCGGCTGATTGGAGGATTACGTCATTTGTGATGCTGTCACGGAGAGCTCCGTGATAATTACTCGTCTCGTCAACCTTGACGTTGGCGGCTTTTGTTTCTTTCTTTATAACTTTTCCCCATAGCAAAGTCAAAAGGACGAGGACCACTACTTCCTGAGCTCAGGATTTACTCTGACGTTTTCTTATAGTAATATTTTATAGCTGTGCCTTTCCTTAAAATACTCAAGAACGGGTGACGGAACAAAAGTAATATGCGCTTGATTTCAGTGTAAAATTTTAATGGAAACAAAAAGTTAGACAAATATGGAATAAGAACCAATCTTTAATTAAGCAAGTATAGTTCGTTAATTAAGTCTGAACACCCCTAATGTAAAGTTTAGTTTAAAATATTTCATTCTTTATATTGACCCTTTGGTCGACAAAATTTAATATTTCTATGGCTGATATTTCGAGATCATTTTGTGACAAACTGGTTGAAATAAAACAGCTTAGTACCTATATAAGACTGTACCGAGCATATAATTCATTAATCAAATAGAGTGTATCCCTAATTATCATTGGTTAAGTTGCTAAAACATTTAACCAGAGCTATTCTTAACTTGGCATTTGACTTATTAAACTTTGGATTTTCGCCTTATCTAGTTTAATTAAATTTCATTCTGCGGAGTTTAATTTTTTTCCTTACAAAAGTTTTGTTCTTGCACAGTTGTATTAACGCTATTTTAATACATTCCAAATCTTAGCGCGTCCGCTAAGTCGCGCGGGCGCACGGAGTGGGTGCACGGCACGCCTGTAGAAAAATAGTAAGAGAGCGTGCGCTAACTCGCGCGGGTGCTGGTGCGGGCTCATACTATTTGTTCGATAGGCGTGCACCCGCTCCGTGCACCCGCGCAACGTAGCGGACGCTCTTACACTATAAATTATGTAACACGATGAAGTCGTTGTGAGTCCAGTGGTACGTATATGTACAGTCAGCATCAGATATATAGAAGAGGGCGAGAGGTTTTAAAAAAATATATGAACTCGACTCTATTGTCAAATACGTTCGGGCGTGTTCAGATATTTATGACCACCGCGCCCGCTCCCATATATTTGATTGTACCACGCTAATAAGTCCCTGTGCATTCCGTTGTATACGTTTGTATGTAGGGTTGCCAGATTGTAATTTGGGTCTAAAAAGGAGGATTTTCTGAGGAAAAAGGAGGATTTTAACAATTTAACGATTGCTCATATAGAAATACACTAATAATTAGCGGTCATATTATGGCCAAATAACATGAAGTATATTTTGGCTTTGATATTACAACGTTCTTTAATTTTTGGAAACAAAACCGCGTTATGCTATAGCCGCATTAACTTGATATATTGTGGGTAATATTGGATGTTCCCAGCGACCTGTTTACATTATGCGAGAAGATTCCGACACGGAATGCGGCTCGCGTTGTATTCATACGACCTTATTAGAAGAGAATAGGTATATATTTTGCTTTATGACATTGACTCTGGTGCAAAATGATGTAGGTTCTTGTGATTAAGTCCAAATTAGATTTGTGTATCTCGCCTGTTTGTATCTTACTAGCAACTCTGCTTCGCAAGGGTACAATTAAGTTGTAATTTTACAAAATCCGTAGAAAATCTATAAATGACTGTAAAAACTCCGTTGCGAGGCTTAGAAGGAGAAAGTGGCCATAGATAGGTACGATGTAGACAGACTAGAACGGATAGCGACTTTATACTATGTAGTGATTTCGTCTTGTTGGTTTCATACCGTGAGTACCTACCTACTTAAAGTAATAATTATCAGTTTTGTTACGATTTATATGAGTTTAGTATTGAAATCGTTACTGAACTGAAAATAATGATTTCATTAACGGTAACAGTTCCTTTTTTTACCCCTCTAGGTTTAGCCTTTGAATTGTTTGTCAATCAGTCACGAAAGCCTTTAATATACCTAGATAGATAGAGCTTTGTTTCAAATGTATTCCAATTTAATCGCAAAATATAAATACCTTCTTGCTAGCGCTAACCTACCGATCGATAAAAAAACACATTCTGTAAGCACTATTGCTTGTAGTGCGGCAAAGTTCGCCAGCAATGACTGTTCGGGAAAGTTCCTTTGCTATTTTCACAATTTCAACTGAAAAGCTATGTAGCTTAGCTCTATCGCTGCCATTGTTTTTACGCTCTAGGCTCTAGAGGGTCATAAACCTAAATTTACAGCTTCCATAGAAGGGCTGCACAAAAAAGTATATGGATTAGTAAATGTGACATTTTGTGAGTAAAAAGATATAATACATTATCTTACTTTTCGCTTTTAATTCTTTTTTATTAAATAGGAAGGAAAACGATTAAACCCGGTAGTAAGCCCATGGACGCCTGCAACATCAAAGAGACCGCAGATGCGTTGCCACCCCAGAGTAATAGTCGAACCACAAAAAACTTAACGAAAACACGGCTCCAGCTAGCTTGAAGATAGCTGGAGCCGTGTTGCATACGGAACGTGTACGTAACCGGCATGGTCCGGCCTTAAGATGAAATAGCTCTTGTGCCAGTAATTTCACCGGCTGTTTTGCTCTCGACGTTGAAACATAACAATGCAAACACTGCTCCTTAGTGGCTGGATTAGCGAGCAAGATGGTGGTAGATCCGGACAGACCATGCACAAGATCCTGCCTATTTAACATTTCTATAAACTATGATAACCAAATTAACCTCACGATCGACTTTATTCAATCGAGTCCTTTGTTAAGGGAAAATCTTATTCAAATAGAAATGAAATTACCCATAATTCGACCTCTGTTACAATGGTTTCATTTAACGGCGAACAGGAACTTACATAATGGCCCCGTATTACATTGTAATTTCTATGTAAAAGTGTGAACTCCATTTATCTTTTGGTAACAAAAGGCACGGCGCCCGCATAGCGAGAAAAATCTTGATAAGGGAAATGAAAAAGTGTAAAACAAGAAAGCATGGAATTAAAAATGGTGACCCTTGATGCGCGATTGCGTGGAAAGTTTGTAACGTTTACGACATATGTCAACTAAATTATCGAATTAAATGAATTATTAAATTGATGAATTTAACATATACGATAGGCTAGTTATTAAAGTTAGGTCAAGGTTAACAAGGAAGGACCAAGGAATAGCCCGAAACTTGTCGAGCAATCTATAATACGTGAGAGTTCCGTTTATTTCAACACGTCTGAATCCAGCGACGTTTTCTTCTGAAACCGTTACTTTTTCGGCACGGCCATTCATATTATATTTTGTGCACTACCCACGACTATCTCTGCCTCGCCTAAAGGTTGACTGGTAGAGAATGCCTTAAGGTATTAAATCCACCTTTTGTACATTTTATTGTTAACTTTGTGCAATAAAGATTAAATAAATAAATAAGTCTACCTTAATCTAAGTAATCGATGTTTTGGTCATCCTAAATTATTTCAAATATCTCGTTTATTGAAATTCTAACTAAAAAAAAAACAACAAAATTTTCGAATTGGCGTAGGAACTTAGTTGGCGATGAAATGAAAATCGGTGAAATGACACGAGTCGATGATTAGGTTTCCCCACGAATTATCTGACAGGTAGTTCTATATGACATTATCTCGATTGTGACTTATGACTTCTCTACCTACACGAGAATTGCCCCTCTGTGTCGTGTTTTCTATAGACATAAAAACAACAACCCTTATTTATTACTTTGCGAATTGCAAGCTGTCAGTGAGTAGCCTCCGGGCAAACACGGAAAAACTCGGATTTTAACTTTTAGAGTGAAAGGCAAAGATATATATCCCTACATTCCTTACCTTATAAGGTATTTTACTAGACTCTAATGTAATAGCTTCAAAAAGTGTATATATATATGTGGATCTTTTCACTTAACTACATTAAAGAAAAACATGTACTAAGAGGCCGTTAGCACGGTCTAAGTTAAGAACTAGACTGCCTGAGGTAAGATGAAATTTGAAAAAAAGTTCCGGCGCACTTGCAATAATTTAACTATAGCACTATTAATATTTATCTGGTAAATTCCTAATACATCATTCATACCTAATAACAATAACACACACCCACTAGTTGAAGATAAAAATAATTTGTAAACATTACGGCCCGTCGGTTTGGCCTTTCGCGTATAGATGAAATCTAAATTCATAAATCTGGCCTTCGCAGCCGCCGCACCAGTCTTTTGTGGCTTCCACACTAATATAAAGTATAATAAAATAATATCCTGCGCCCTAACCGCGGCAAAGCTAAATTTTAAAAGGATTTCGTGATTGCCAGAACGTGAACAGTCTTACGGACTGCGGGCATGGGTGCCGCTGTCTCATACAAACATACGTGTCTTTGTGTTAAGATAAATTGTTGCCCTGCCCGGCACTGGCAGACTCGTAGACTCGGTGGGCGAGGGGTCATGGCTTGTAGTTAAATGAAAATGTTGCATCTAGCTAGCGTCACTCCAGAATATGACGCTGTATAAGCCTCTGCCATGCTGAGACTATGCGCCCGAGGTCTGATGGCTAGGTTGCTTGGTGCAATTTAGCACTTGAGTGACCCGTCATAAAAGTAAGTCCTAATTACGAACTTGAAGGATAAATAGGTAGTAAATATATTTGCTATTCCGCAAAGGCATATACCTACAGCATCATATTCTGGAGCGGTCATGGTACCAATAGATGTCCTTAACTTAACACATACTGGACTAGATAGAGATGGTGTGATGGAGTGATGGCAAAGTTCTTGACCCCTGCGACCCCATGCAGAATTTCGAATTATTTATTTAAAATTTTGTAACAAAATGGCGTTGTAGCACCCGATTTTAAGCTATATTTAGCCAATTTCGGCTTTTCACCTCACCTTACAATACAAAACACTCTTTTCTTATGTATGTTGCACTTACAGTCACTTTTCATTATTAACCAATTTTATGGCAGCCGGAATATGATAGCGGCTCTTCTGTATATTTCGTCGTATTTATCACACACAATCGTACCCTTTTAAAGACCCTATTACGGTACCACAAGGTCGATTGTTGAGTAATCCATCGACATTAATAACGTGTAAAGAGGATTAACCGACCCATAACCGGAGTGAAATTTGAATAAGGGCAGAAATACTATTAGGGCATTGAAAATGCGATTTAAGCGACGTGCCTGACGTTAATCTGAAATAGGTTTACGTGGGTTGTGTTACTTTTGGAGATAGTTTGATTACTATAATCTTTCCCTTTTCAAGGTATAGACGAAAGTAAACCTTTAGAGATAGGTACATAGTTTTTAAAGCCTATGCCCAGCATTGTCTACCGGCTGATATGATGACATAGTTTTTATCTAAATTTCCGAAGACTAACCCCTTATTTAAAAAAAAAAAAATTTAAGCCAACAGATGTTTTGTCCCTTTCGTTTGAGGGTAAACGTACTCTTAGACCATGCTTAATAACATAACTGTCGTCCGTAGTAAAGAGATTTGAGAATCCTATTTTGAATTATCTACCTTAGCAAAAATAAGACATTACATCTATGCAGCAGAAAACCCTGCAATCATATTTCCTAATCTCGAAATTTCACTAATAAGAATGGTGAATAAATATCATTCATATCATTGCGTGTCACGTTGCGTAGAAAACCTAATGAATAAACGACGTGGGTAAATTAAGAATTCTTTTGGCACTGACATTTAACCCAAAACGACATTGTAAACGCACTCTTACCTACAAGTCCTACAACGAATTCAATTCTATTCAAAAACCATAAATCAGTGTCAGATCGTAAAACGGGTTCGTAAGTTACCAAGTTGCGAACTTCCCATGCCGAGGCTTTCATGCTGTCTTCAAAAAGGATTTCCATCAAATCTCCGAATGCTTATTAGCACACTCAAAACTTGAACGCCTCCATCTTAAGTATCAGGTCTTGCTTTCACTGAAGTGGGGCGGATTTTAGCTTTTGCGTTTTAATTTGAAACATTTTTTATTTTAGTCTGGGATCATGGTCGAAGCGTACCCTGAATTAAAAAGCAGGAAAACCGTAATGAGATTGAAGATGATGATTTTAATTTAAAACAATTTAAAAGTATATAGAAATGAAATGAAAAGAGCAAGAGAAATAGAGCAATCACATTGTAGGATGTGTTTTATTATTTATTTCTTTTATACAATAGAAAGGCAAACGACCTAATTAATTACTTGATAGGTAGTATGTGATCAGGCCATAGACACTCGCAATACCAAGGAGATTGCTATTGCGTAGCCAACCCAGAGGGCTAAGGAGGAATACTCTTTGTGTCAATAATTTGCTATTATTTGAAATTTATTTAAAGCTTGTTTAGTTAAGCTGTGTTGGCGCCCCAAAGTGTGAGGTGTCGTATATATGTATTTCTGGTTAGGCGTTTCTTAATTTACTTATGCTTTTAGAATATCAATCTAAATCATTTCCCAAGTAATTGCGTCCATATAAGTCACATGGAAAAGCTTGTTAGATAACAAATGTAAAAAAAAATGCAGAGGAAAGTCGAGATAATTTGAGAATAATTGTTCCCTTGTTAAAACTTAATGCTTCTGTTAACGTCAGAGGCACCATTGGTTAAGCATAATGAGACTTGGCCTTACAAGAAAAGACGCATTTAAAAGTCCCTATAACTTTTCTTAACAAATGATCTTCAGTTCCGTTCTCATTATTGTAATTATTTGTTTTACTGGAATGCCAGTTTTTACTTTAGCCAAATGAGAATTGACTTTCAGAGTGATCTTGTTACATTGCAGACCTAAACGTGACTGCCTAAGTTTAATTTATTCCGCCATGCGACTATCTTAATAGTGTCATAAATTATAAGAATGGGATGCACTGCGGGATAACTTTAACTTGGGCGGCTATGCGGTCACTGGTGGCAAAGTAAATTAAGACTTCATATAAATACTTTCTTGTAAGGCCCTTATTCAAAGTGCAAACAAAATATGTGTATGTACGTCAACCGATCTGAATTCTTGGCCACTAGGGCAATTGGTGTAATTCGGTCAAAGATATTTTTTGTTTATTCTATGCAGATGAAGTCGCGGGCACCAGCTAGTAATTGATACATTACATTTACGGTACTGAAACCCAAGTAAACACGAGCCCAAATGAAGCACCTAAATCCCCAACTTACCTCTTACTTTCAGTAATTTGATAAGACTCTTATCACCGTCTGTAATGCCTTGGCCTTTCTAAGAGCACTTACAATGTTGGCAGGGCCGAGTGTTCTAGGAAATTTGTATGGTTTCTTATCTAAAATGCGTGTAGTGGGGTAAAGTTGCGATATCGTGCAGAGGTCTGCGGAGAGGTGAAACAGGGGTGTTATGTGATTGTCGAGAGTTCCGGAATGAAAACTGGTTTATTGTGTAAACAAATGATGCTGACGATGATTGCTCATTTTGTCAGAAGCTTTTATTTAACTTTGCATGTATGTATGTTTAATTCAAACGATACAAGCTTTAGAGCCCTAACCTCTCACTTGGCGTAGGAACCAGCGTCTGCACAGAAAAAAACCTGACTTGTTCCGTTTAAATACGTAGCTGCCAAATGTAGATGGATCTGAGCTGAGAAATAGTGATCATAGCAAAAACTATAAACACAACCTTTTTTTTATATAAAATAGGAAAGCAAACAAGCAAGTGGGTCACCTGATGGTAAGTGATTACCACCGCCTATAGACACCCGCAACACCAACGAGATTGCAGAGGTTGCCAACCCAGAGGGCTAAGATGGAATACCTGTTGTGCCAGTAATTACACCGGCTGTCTTGCTCTCCATGCCGGAAAAAAACAGTGCAAGCACTGCTGCTTAGTGGCAGCATTAGCGAGCAAGATGGTGGTAGCGATCCGGACGGACCTTGTACAAGGTCCTACCACCCGCAAGCTTTTATTTTATTAATGAATTCTTTCAATTTTAGAAAAAAAGACCATAAAAATACCGTATCAGATGGCCAGCACTACCGCTCTATTGGGTAAATGTGTGTGTCGATGTACGCGTAATCATAACATAAATATAATTGTATAATTGTAATTGTATAATTGTTTTGTATAATAAATATTTATGTTAGTCTTTAAGGTATTTATCTCTGGGCCTATGCAGCCTGAAATAAACTAATTCTATTCTATTCTATTCTATAACACTTTTAAGTGAACAATCCATTTGCTTTATTAACACACGCAGCGGTTCTACTAACCACTAATTTGGCGTGGGAACCGGCGTCTGCGCTGCCACGAGCCTCATTCGTTCCCTCTTAATGCGTAGCGGCCGAATGCAGAAGGATTTTAGCTGCTTAAAAGCTTTTGAACATCGTTGAATAGTCCTTCATCTGGCTCATACTAATATCTTATACGTTGATGCGCGTGGAGTACGTTTTTTCAACTCTCTATACAATAAAAAGGGTTATTAATAGCTTGAAGCTATTGTTTCTCTGTCTTTATGTAGCATCTCGCGAGCTAAATGCTGTTTTTAAGGATTCGCAATGATGACTGCATGGCTAAACAATTGATGTTCGCACCCGAAACTTACTCACGAAGATAGACTCTTTGGTCTTTGTAATGCCAGCTCAAACAAGCATGATAATTTTAAATGGTTTTCCCACCGAACACTAATAACGTTAGTAGGTATAGCCTTTCGCGGTGACTTGTTCCGAAATCGTTCACGCCAACGCATCGGCTCCATAAACCTGCCATTGCTCGCATTACAAAAACTAAAAAACAGCTGTCTGTTTCAGTGGCATAATATGAACATTTGCTCATAACTGCTGGCCATATTCAGGTTTTTCTGTGGCACTACCTAATTCAGCACTATGTAGCACTTTATAGCCTAATGAAGGTTAATTTGGCTCAAATACAGCATGCATTGTTAATTTATGCTTTCATCCACGGAATCTCGCCAGCGGGCTGAATAAGTAATCTTACAGAATGAGCTCCTGTCTCTCAACTAACATTTAAAACTGGCTTTTTTGTTTTTAGTCCTTTTTTAAGGCTTAATCCAAGTTCTGTATGTAGCCTTTCATTATAATTTTAAATTAACAATGTAATTGCCAACGCAATTCTAGAATTGATTTTGATAAATTCCTATCAAGTGACCCTCATTCTAGTTTTCCTCGTTTTCCATAAAAAAAATATACTGAAAACATGTGTTGCAATGGTGGTATGAACGGTGACAACCTGATAATGGTTGCAAAAACCCTCCGCTGTGGCAGTCTTTGGGAGAGGTCTGTGTCCAACAGTGAACATCTTTCTGCTGATATGATGATGATTTAAGCCACTTCCACTGCTCCTAGTGCTGCCCTTTATATTTCTCGAAATCCTTATGTAGCAGCGCCGAAAGGCAGTGAGTAGGTATTTATACAGCGTCAATATAATTCGACCTAAGGAGGACCACACAATAATTGTAATCTTCAACGCTCAACGTCCTCCAGACGGCAAACTTTAAACACTTGCTCGCGCTGCCACTGCCGGTACTTTGATAACGGCACAAAAACCGTCACCGAAGCAGCAGCATCGAGCGGTACCATGTAGCGACATGGGCAGTGGAGAAATGGGTAGCGCAAATATACATTTACATCACTCCTAATGTGCCCAAGTGGGCATGAAAACGGCTATCCACGGAAGTAGCTGAATGCAAACGAGGTATCAAAGTTACGCAGGGTGCGCGCCGCTGCGTCCACTTACTGCGCTGTATGCGGGGAAGCAAGGCAGTTTGATGCAAAACAATATCAGAACTCTGTAAAACTTCTGTAGAGCCGTTTTTGCCTTTTGGATACAATAAATGGTACTTTATTAAAACTACTTCCAAATTAACTTGAAACAGGTGGCTGTAATGTGTTCCTTTAGATTTACTCCAGCTCTCATTCACAGTCACGCTTTATCCAGTTGCTGGTTGCAGTAGAAATGGACCCACTCAACTGGGATCGAACACTCTTATAGAACACTAGCGTCTTGGTATTATATATTGGAATATCTTGGTATTGCGTTTCTTATGGTGAATGAGAGATCCGAAGTTCCACACTAATCTTATGCCCCTGTTTTCATAAAAATAAAAAGTAATGCGCCAATCTCAGAATCTAAGTTACAACAAGAAACACTGTACAAGTAGTCGTTCACTGCCTAGGAATACGTAAGTAGGTTAACACTAACACGAAGGCGTTAAATATTTATGGCAAAGGCCACCCAAAGGTATCGTCGGGGTAAACGACCACGTTCTGAGCTTTTTCCACGGCTCGGTAATTTTACAAGCACAACGTGACTAATCCTGAAAATTCAGGCCAGTCCCAGTAGAGTTATTATCACGAGTCGATGGCTACACTAGTGTTTTTCTGTTTTCATACAAGCTTTTACCCATGGCTTAACCCGCGCGGATTATTCATGCATTTTACGGGATATATAGTATCCAGGCATTTGTCGGTCTGGCAACTTTCATCATAATTCGTTCAGACATTAATGCATGATTTAGGAACAAACATCCAAATATCCAAACATTATTTCTTTTACGTTTATAATAGTAGTAGAACAGTTAGACTAACTTTTGGTCACGGCTTCATTCGTGCGGAGACATACTTTTAGATTCTGATATTGCAGCCATGTTGGTATATGTGCGTCGCCGATTGCTTACATCACGTAACCCGCTTGCCTGTCTCGCCCCTTTAATAAAAAAGTGTAGCCTAAGACCTATATGTCTTACCTGTTCACATGCACACTAATTGGTATCAAAATAGCTTTGGCACTTAAGCCGTGACGATGAATTGATGAATTTGTAATGTAACTTTATATTGACTGAATAAAAACTAAAGTGACCCAAAAAGGCAATGTCTTTTCAAATTCTATAGGTAATATATGTATTCTGATTGTTTTTAATTGTTTTCTTATAACTATTGTTTTCCTCAAAATGTTAAACTCGTCGTATAATGCTATCATAGCATGATCTTCTTTATCTGTATGACAAAATACGATACAAATACACTTTACTGCACACCATGCAGAAAACTGTGTAAAAATACAATATGTAATGATTATCTACTTCATTTGAAATTCACTCTTATATCACAATTTTCTAACGTAAAGAATGATATTCCGTTTTTCGCTCCTATTTTGCTTTCCTTTTGAATAGGTATTTTCCTTCTTTTTAAGTGCTGTATCATCGTGCTAATACGAAGACTCGTTCTGAGGAAAATATTTTTGCGATTTGCTTTTATGAACCTAACAATTAGTTCTCTTGTTTTTTTGTTAACCGTGTAGTGACGGCTGTGAGTTGCACCACCATGAGGGCATGGGTGTCGTAAACGGTGAATAAGGGATTCTATGATTACAGTGCGGTGGTTTTATTTTAGATTGTCCATTGTTTAAATTTTACATGTTTTTTTTTATAAATTTTAGTTTCAGACATAAGTAGCCGAAATGAGTATTAATGTAGAGTAAACGCGTATAATTAATCATCAACATTTATTTCGTTCCATAGCTTAGAAAAAAATATGAATTAAAACATCATATAATTAACAAACAAGTTATATAGCTTTCCGTTTTCTCCGACTTGCAATTTCGATTATATTTGTTCTTGCAGTGCCAAATGAACGCATCTATCTATCTGTTTGTCTTAAATTAATAAGACCAAGTCGAAGTTGTTTACGGCCGCTTCAAACTCACAAAAAGAACCATAATTCGTCGAAATATTATTTGTCGCTCCTAAGAAAAGTATGTAATATCATTAATATTTTTGTGTCGCGGGACTCGGTTTAAACAGCCCTGTATCTGTGGTCATGTGGAAAAGATGCCCAGCAATATCGCAAGTGTCAAAGCGACATGACATTTGGGCCAGAAAACCTCAACCGACGGACTATAAATTGCATTCTTTTACAATTATCATTCTGCCCGTTATTCTCTAAGCGCAACAGCGTTGACCTCGACGTCGAGACATCGCTCTGCCTCGCTCACACTTGCTAGCTCGCTAGAGCAAGACAGAGCGCTGTCTCAACGTTGATTTCATCGCTTATGCGCTTTATGTATCGGCCCCTCGACCATTCGGACAATTTCTTTTGTTCTCTCTTGAATCCCGGAACGAGGGAGATGCGTGTCGTGTAGACGGTATCCTTTAAGAAGTGAAATGTAGGTATTTAATTTCGGTATGGCGTTCTGAAAAAGCGAGCTTACTTTTACACTTTTTAAGCTAATATTCGAATTCGTAGATGACATTATAGTACTTATTAAGGGAATTTAATAGTTGCATGCTCATTTTAAGTTAACCTCAAAGGTGTCATAAAAATCAACTGTGACATCCTCCCCCGCCTCATTTCCACTTTTGATTGATTTTGATTGTGCCCAAATGAGATAAGATGGGAATGGTTTGTATTTGTAATTTTTAATATCAAAAAAACAATGCAGCATTAAAAAATAAACTGTCTTGAAAATGTAGCAATAAATAAACATTGTCCTAGTAGCAGCCTTGCTTTGAATAATTTACTCCCCTTTTCGAGACCTTTTACGAAGAAACTATAAATGTAAAACAAATGGGTAAGCAACGTTCAATACCAACCGAATTTCAATTCGATAGCAATATACGGAGTTAAAATAATAATATGCCACTGTGACAGACGGATGGACCAAAGTACATTATAAAGGTTCGATATTTACCATGGTGCAGAACCCCAAAAAATGGCTGCCAAAACGTCTATTTACAAACGATATCAGAATAACTTACTTCTCCATTATCGCCGCGTCGACCAGGGTCACAGCAGTAATTAAGACCGTATCGGACCTCGTTAGGGTCCGAAGAGTGACATAAAATAAACAGAGGCCTTATTGTGTATGTTAGTCGCCATCAGGAATGGGGCCAACTTTTTTTAATATAAATAAGGGAGGAAACGAGCATGCAGTTCACCTGATGGAAAGTGATCAGCGGCGCCCATCGGAACCAGCGTCAGAAGATAATGCGTCATCTTTAAATATTTTGTAGATATACCTACTCGTATATTACCTACACTATAACTGCTAAAAGCCGAATGAATGAACAAATAAAATCGTTAATTTAGTTTTCATTTAAAAAATCACGCTCTCACCAAACCGTTCAAATGAAACGAACCGCTCCATCCAAGCTTCTTTCCGGCCCGGCCTTATTCAGGCGCCGTTAGCAATCCGCCTTACGTAATAAGGCCACGTCACGAGGTCACTTTATGTTCATCGGGAGGGCGACATTTCGCGAAAGGGTCTTAGTTTGCACTTACAGTAATGACGTCGATAACAATCGAGTAACGTTCGACGGAATCCCTTTACAAATAATTAGCTGTCAGCGTTGTTCCGTACGTGGGCGAATATTTGAGCGTTTCAAACGCCGTCATTGTTCTCTATGGGAACTGACAACAGCGATAACCGGTGTAATCTAGTTTAGTGTTTTTTTTCGAGCGCAACTTTTGTTGTTGTCACAAAAATAAATGCCGATCGCAAAACCTGCGTCAATATCCCGCTGTGGATTATCACGGCGGTTGATACGCCAGTATATTCGCCCACATGGTAACGGTGTGGGGACATGAAACTTTGCGCCCTCATTCTTAATAACGAGTGTGAAGAATGAAATTAGACTTAGTATATGAAAGGTTAGTTAGGATATTGTACTATAATGAATCGACTTATTTGGGTATGGCTTCGTCGTATACTCGGTAAAAATATAAACATAAAAATATGTTCACGTAAAACGAGGGTTAAACGCACAACCACGACCTTTACAATACGACCGCGACGACACGTCGGGTTAAATAAAACAAGCATTTTACGCGATAAAGCTTCGTTTTATTAGGCATCGTCAACTGTGGCGATTTATTGGAATTCCATTTAACTTTTGAATTAACGGATTACTCATACGTAAAGTCGAGTTTTGCTCGACATGCCTTGGACTATAGCACGAACCTTTTCGATAGGCCGTAGCCCACCCATTTAGATTTAAAGTTTAGAGTAGTTATAATAAATCGTATCCATCATGAATCGCTGTTTAACTTTAAATGTGATAAAGTGCTTACACATTAGTATGTCACATCGGCGCCGATATGTGGATGCCAATGTATTGTATATATGTGTCGTCCAGAGTGTAAACTCTTAAACATATTGGTGATTGACTACGGTAACAATACTGTAGCCTAATGACGTAAATATGAACCCAACTTTACATAAAACGGGAGCTCTGACACATCCCATTGTCCCAAACAGCTCCACCATTTACCGTTATCTGTCATAAGAATAACCCTAAAATCTAATACGTTGGCTGAAACCGCATGCCCATAACATTTTGAGCAAGTTATAATTAGCTATTCCAGAACTTCTATCAACCCTATTACTTCCACGTATCATGTCACGTCTTATTACTTATAACATATAACCGAATTACGTAGATTAAGATCTACATAAAATTGTATACAGATGGCTGGCGCTCTTCTGGCGCTGTTCCAAAAGGGGATATGAATGATGTTGCCTCATATGGGCTCAATAGATAGGATGCAAAAGTTATTGGTTTAGAGACATTGCTTAAGCCGAACGCTTAGGACAAATGTTAAAACATGGAAAAAGCAAATCTTCCCAGAAATAAAAATGCATTTAATCAATTTCTGGCTCCTGTAAACCCGTCCATTGTAAATTCAATCGAAATTGTTGGAGACGTTTTCGAGAACCCGATAACAAACAAATGTTTAAATTATTTCTCGTATATATTAGTAGTGTATTATAACATTTCACCGAACTCCGTAGATTAGGAACAACATAAAATTGTACACTGATGGCTCGTGCTATTCCAAAATGGGATATGAATAATGTTGTCTCATATGGACTCAACCGATGGGACGCAAAAGTTACATGGTTCAGAAACGCTCGAGAGAAATGCTCGAGTGACCGAACTCTGCTTAGGACAAATGATAAAATACGCAGAAAACCAATTTGAGAAAACAGAAATGACCTAGCTAGATCGATTATTCCTCCATTGTAAATTACATCATAATTTTTCGAATAGCTTTCAAGAACGCGATTACAAAAAAGAAAAATAAAGAAGTATGCAATATTGATTGTATATTTATACAACATTTCACCGAACTCCATAGATTGGGATCTACATAAAATTGTACACAGATGGCTGGCGCTATTCCAGAAAGGGATTTGAATGATGTCGCCCCATATGGGCTCAATCGATAGGATGCAAAAGTTACTGGTTTAGAAACAATAGCGCACAGAGATGTAAGCCCCATTGAAATAAACTATTGAACTGAAGCGGCTCACTGGATATGGCGGTCGGAAAAAAGAAAAACGCAAGGAATTTGTATCTTGTTTGTTTGTACATCCAACACTCACCCAAGACTATAAAAGTACTAGTACTGGTAATAAGTAACTAGCAACCCGCCCCGGCTTCGCATGTGTATAATAAGAATGTAACGTACAGTAGGCGAAATACATTCATGTACCACCTTAGAACCCTGAACCTAGTCGCAATGACGTGACAGATGTCATACAAATGTCATGCGCATGTCTCTTCGACTAGGTTCTACAGTGGTATATGTTTGAATTTCCTTGACTGTACATAAACATCTGTAAAAAGTTCTCTAAATGACAGTGTAAACTGTATCAAAATCCGTTGCGTGGTGTTTACGTTTTACGGATGGTAGGACCTTGTGCAAGGTCCATCCGGATAGCTACCACTATCTTGCTTGTTAATCCTGCCGCTAAGCAGCAGTGCTTGCACTGTTGTGCTCCGGCGTGGAGAGCAAGACAGCCGGTGCAATTACTGGCACAATAGATATTCCAGTTTGGCCCTCTAGGTTGGCTACGCATCTGCAATCTCCTTGCGGTGATGCTCACTTACCATCAGATGACCCACTTGCTTGTTTGCCTTCCTATTTTATAAAAAAAAAAACGGAGTATGCGGACAAAGACATAAGGAAAGATAGCGACTTTATGACTTATGCCATATAGTCCCAAACTAAGCTAAGCTTTAAGTGAATTCAATACTTACATTATTATCACTTCATTCACTGCGAATTTGTATGAAAACAGTGTTGAATTAAGTTTATCTAGGCCGGGCCGGGACCGCCTCTCAGTGTTGCTGGGAAGATAACACGGCTGGCTGTTTCTTGAGACCGGCTCCCGCGCCGTTTTGGAGAGCTATTGGCAGCTCTTATAGAACTTTGTTTAGAGAAAAGACTATGTGAAGTCTGTTTATATTTATTCGTCTTGAGTTAAAAATAAAATTCAACACAACCTTACAACTTACAAAAAACCGGAGCATTCGTTTGCACACACAAACAATATTAGTATAGTTCTTTTAAAAGATATTTTATACCGAAGCTAGTTACACTTAAAAATTAATAATGTAATGACCGTAGAAACGATACACATTGAAAAATTCACATGGCAGTGGTTAGTGCGTGGCACGGAATGCCGAGGCTGGAGGTTCAAGTTCTGCTAGACACCCAAGATTTTTCTTTGTGTTGTCTCTACTACTTAATAATGAATAATAATGAATGTTCTACATTAAAAATCTCAAGTAATTTCTATTACAAAATGTCATAACTTTTTTGGTAAAAAAAACACAAATATTTTTGAGGTGGTACGGAACCCGTAGTGCGCAAGTCTATTACTTACTTTGCAGGATTTTCTTATTAGTCTGAACGCATCAGTCCCTGCTTGTCACGTGAGAGACGAAACTCGAAAAACGAAATTACTTTGCTTTTACTTAGCTCTCCGAAGTTTACTGGCTCTCGGCATTCCACTTTGCACAAAGAGCATAAATAAATTACTTATATGAAACTTTCCTTATTTTCTCTCTCATTTTATTACAACTTGACAAACGTTATTTACTTATATAACTTATTGCATAGCGTTGTTTGTTCCACTTATTGTTTGTTTATGATATGAGACTTAGAAATTAATTTAATTCTGAATTAGCCATTATTTTTAGAAGTAAATAAACAATTTTTGTAATAGAAATTTAAACGGAATGCTGTTGTTGCAGGTTCGAGTCCTGCCATTACCCTATTTTTTCTTTGTGTTGTCATTATCATTTAAATTTATTTAAATAAACAATGATTTTATCGCAAAGTCCCGATTTGCATTATTGTTATTATTAGTTATTTGGAAGAGATCCCTTCAAGGGATAAGTTCTCCTTCGTATGTGATGTATATAATTTACATACATACATAATTATAAGTATTACTACTAAAACGTACACTTGAGTTACTGTGCACCTAGCACGAATCATCTCTACGCGCTGTCGTGTTCCGGCGTGGAGAGCAAGACAGCCGGTGTAATTACTGGCACAAGAGGAATCCCATCTTAGCCCTCTGGGTTGGCAACGCATCTGCACTCTCTTTGTTGTTGCAGGTGTCTATAGGCGGTGGTGATCACTTACCATCAGGTGACCCACTTGCTTGTTTGCCTTCCTGTTGTATAAAAAAAACTCGCTACGTAACTCGGTGCGTCTCTTTCTAACTATCTTAGTAGGAGAGAGACGCAATAAGTAGGAGCGTGTCGAGCAGGTGCGTGCTATTTTTTTAAATATAAAATAGGAAGAAAAACCAACTAATGGGTCACCTGATGGTAGGTGATCACCACCGCCTATAGACACCCGCAACACCAAGGAAATTGCAGATGCGTTGCTAACCTAGAGGGCTAAGATGGAATACTTCTTGTGCCAGTAATTGCACCCTCTGTCTTGCTCTACAACGCCGGAACACAACAGTGCAAGCACTGCTGCTTAGCGGCAGGATTAACGAGCAAGATGGTGGTAGCGATCCGGACGGACCTTGCACAAGGTCCTACCACCCGCAAATGCAAATGGCCAGTGCACCCTGCTAGGTGCACTGGCCATGTAATATAACGCTATCGATAAACTGCAGCGGTCATGAGGACAACGACCGGACGTTGGATAAGGAATTAATTGATGTCAAGGACTTATCACGTTTGTTGACTATAGAAACAATATAAATGTGAGTTAATAAGAACATATAAGTAATAAACACGTAGTATAGTTACAGCCAATGATATTATAATGCACCCACCTAAGGTTCAATAGCATATAGCAAACTGTCACCATAAGAGCTATAGAGCAAGACGTTAGTTTGACATATCGACCTTCGTGCATTGCGAATGTCAGACGACATTTCAACGAAATGGGTAGGGAATTAAATTCCTTGACTGTACAGTGTCATACTAAATGACAGCAGAAACACGGCCTGACAGGAGAATACAGGTTGACGCTAATGTTACAAATTCACATTAGTAGTTTGCAATTTTACGTCTAACTGTATAAAATAAAATAATAATTTATTAAGTTTCGTTGCAAATAGGTTTTTTACAAAATAATAGTATAAACAGCAGCGCCGTCGGTCCGACAGACTGACAGCGCGAGCGATTAAGTTAAGGAGGGGGGGACGAGGGGGTTAAGTTTCCGCATAGACATCTGTACTAGAAACGGCTACTGCGCAGTCAAGGTCAATGCTCAAGATGTTTGCCAGGAACTGTAAGTCCAGTTTCTCAATAGTTATCGGCAATCTTCGTGTTCCTAAGACACACGAGGGACAAATATACTGTCAGACGCAAGAACAAGTGAGATGTACGAAGATTGCCGAAATCCATGAAAAAAATGGAAGTCCTGTACATTGTTTGTGTGAAAGTTCAAGGGATTGTGATGGTTTTTTTTTAAAAAAGATAGTAAACCGTCACGCGGATCTCATGATGGAAAGTGATCACCGCCACCCATAGAAACTAGCAAACTCAATCTTACCTGTAAATTATTAAGGTCTAAATACCATACGCTCACAAAATACCGGCGTGAAATAGTAGCTGATTGCGTTGCGTATCGCAGGACTGAAATAATAACAAATTCATCGCATCATATTAATAAAACGGATCACTCACGTATTTTTACGTCGAGAAATGGCAGACTTGTTTCGGACCAGTCCGTGGTCCTTAATCATGAGCCCCCGCGGCGGTGGCACATGATTAAAGACCTCGACGTAAAAATACGTGAGTGATCCGTTTTATTAATATGTCCGAGTCTCACTGTAGTTTGATGTTAAAAACATCACATCATATAAATAGTTTGTCTCGATTCGAACCCGAAACCTCTAGCTTCGTAGTCAGAGTCACTAACCACTATAGTCTTTAAGGTCGTCAATTTCTTATTAATGATTAGAGTGGAGATATTTTTTTTGATGTTGACTCTACCTTCCCTTGACACTAAACACACGTTAAAATCTAAACTTACTAATTCAAAACCTTCATAAACAAGAGTCGTATTCCCTGGTTGTTATGATTATCCAGCAATAAACACAGCGAATTAATCCCCAGTTAGCTCATTACACGCAAACAATGTTTTTATCTCGTGATAAATGGAGGCCGACAGCGACGGATGGGGATGGTATCGAATCCTCTGTTTTCTAAGCTGTGGTACAATGGATGGTTTAATTAAGAGTGAACCATCGGCTAAAAAACATTTAAAGAAAAAGAAAAATAAAAGTTTTAAAAAAACGTAGGTTTAGTTTCCATAGAGGTAGTTGAGTCTTGCTATAGCGAGTTGCTGGTCGCAGTCCTAGCATAAACCTTTTCGACTTGCGTTGACTAGCTAAGTGCATCTCTCTCCTATTGAGCTAGTTAGAACGAGACGTAATGAGTTACGTAGCGAGTTGACACGTGTCTAGAAGATTCGAGAAGGTGCGCTGAGAATGAATGTTGCATATCTACCGGCAATTTGTCCCTAATGCAAGGGTAAATCTTTTTATCTTAAAATCTTTTTGGCTTAAATTTTTTCAGCTCTAATTATGCAAACGCACGATAACGCGACAATCATTCTTTTTTTATTTCCTTAACTCGAGGAAAAGTCTGTTATCTCCACAAACGGTCTTACAGTATTTATTTATGATAATAATTGTGTTTCCTGTTTGCAAGGATAAACCTTGAATAAATAAGGAATTTTATTCGATGATTTCAATATTTTTTTTTCAAATAAGTAACATAAAAATATCTGGTGTGACAATTTATTATACTTGCCAACACAACCCCCTTCTCAAATAAAGTTTATAAATCTCTTTTAATTAAAATATGTTTGTTATTTTCTTATGAAAGCTAAAGTCACAAATAGTTGGCAGTTACAATGATAGATAAAGCTAAAACATGTTTAAACAAACGTAGATTTAGTGAAATCGCTAAAACTGCCGCTAAGCAGCAGTGCTTGCACTGTTGTGTTCCGGTTTGGAGACCAAGACAGCCAGTGCAATTACTGGCACAAGAAGTATTCCATCTTAGCCCTCTGGGTTGGCAACGCATCTGCAATCCCTTTGGTGTTGCGGGTATCTATGGGCGGTGGTGATTACTTACCATCAGGTGAACCACTTGCTCGTTTGCCTTCCTAAGTTGTATAAATAAATTAAGTAAATAATTTCTCTTTGCAACTTGGTATCGATATAGTTTCTAAAATAGGTACTGTGGTTTTATATTCTGCATTTGACTTGACATATAAAATGCCTATCTTATCTACAACAATTTTATGTACATTTTCATGGCATTTGATTTGTGAGAGTACTTAATACCGCATTGCTGACGCGCATATATGAATAATATGTTTCATGGAAAACCAAGGAAAACATAATCATAACTTTTTTGATTGTGATCGATTTCAAAAGTAAATTGAATTTATAATGTAATGCCATGTGACGAGTATAATAAATGGAAATAGTATAAAACCATATTGAAAGGAAAGGAGCTAGCACACAATATATTATATGGGCGACGTAAAACAGATGTCTAGCACTTACTACTAATAAGATGACCGAAAGTTCTGCTTTATGCTTGACTTACTATCAGGTGACCCACTTGCTCGTTTGCCTTCCTATGTTTTATATAAAAAAAGGTTAAAGTTAATAATCTTTTTAACCTAACAAATGTTTTGTCCCTTTCATTTGAGAGTAAACATCACAATGACTGGTTAAGACATAAAACATGTTAACTAACAAACGTTTACGAAGCGTTTATGAATAAGGGGGTTAGTTCATTCACTTTTTGTGTATAGTTAACGTCTGTGTCTGCCATTGTAACTTTTCTCCTAGAATGAAAGGGACGAAACATTTCTTAATTAAAAGGATTGATAATCTTTTTATGAATAAAGGGGCTTTTTTATTTCTATTTTTAAAAACGGTGAGCACTATTACATAATACCTTTAATTGTTTCAGGTACAAACGAGAAATAAATGCTGTTTTAGATACCCTGGACACTACGGTAGGCTGAGCTAGATACAACGAATAATAAAATAATAATTAAAGTTTAAGGTATCGATATTTTTATTTCATGTTGATTGCTTCATATAAAGATAACAAAGTAGTAAGCAATTTTAAACAGAAAATAAAACTAAAGATCCATATCTATTAACCAATTTTATAAATGAGAAAGTGGGAGAATTTTTTGTATAGGAATAGTTAAAGGGTCGAAGAAGGATATACTGCACTGAAAAAACAGTGTTGTTACAGTAACTAAAGTTTTGTTTACCTATTACACAAAAAAAGTGAGTACCGAATTATTTGTTACACCTTACCACTGTTCTTGATTTGTGAATAAATCATCAAATGTTTATGTTTATAGTTTTTCTAATTTAAATGAAATGTTTATCCAGATCGAACAAGTAGTTACTGCGGAATATGGTTTGATCCAGGCGAGAGAAGCCGCGGGTTAAAGCTAAGTAGCCACAAAGCTGGAAATGGTATACCATCGGAAATCATTGGGTGATACAATGATACTAAATAAAAATAACAAAGCCGAATTCTACCGCGGAATGAGTTAAAATTTATCGTCCCGCTGAGCATTGCGTTTAATAATGCTGAGCGATGTTGTGGATGCTTTGGTCAGCGTTTTTTACAAGCTAGCGGATAAAAACGTGTTTTAGAAATTAAAAGTGTCCTGTACAGTCAGCAGAAAATGTTCTTCACAATCGAATACTATAAAAAGATCTACTCAGAGTGGATTTATGAGCGTTTCGACCGCCGTCATTACCTAATTGCGTATATCTTGACTCGAGAACTGACAAATAATGTAGAATTGTCAACGACATAAGCTGTTGTCAACGACATAAGCTGTGCACGGCACAGTATAGTTTTTATTAAAACTAGTCGTCAATTCGTTATTCGATACGCAGCTCAGTGAGATGATTTCGGTGCGCTCGATACTCCCCAGCCAATGCGCCAATCACTGCCGGCTAAAATATACGCTCATGTGTTTGATGCAGCCCGCGGCTGACAAATGTCGAGCCTTTGAAAGTCAAAAATCGACCCGTGCGTCTCTTTTTAACAGGCCGAGTAGACGCACTGAGTTACGTATAGGGTGCCAGATCTAAAAATCTAAATATCTGGATAACATTTCAAAATGTCGGGATTTTGGGGTTGTTGTCTAGAGAAATGAAAATTTATGAGTCAAAATTTTAAATTATATTTTTAAAATAAACAACTCTTTACGTGAACATACTGTACATGTATTTACACTACGAGACTGGTATCAAACGCTTAATGTGACGCAGGCGTCTTAATAATTTATCCCCGGCAATGCCATCTCACCACTAACTTGAACACTAATCCCAAACGTCACACGCGAACGTTTTAACTACAACATTTGCATGCGAGAAACTCCCAGCTTTCCATATCTCTCCAGGAAATACGCAAACCGAGAGAATCTCATTACCATACAGCGCTGCGTACAATGGAAACTTTCGGCTGACAGATTGCTGTTTCGACTTTCGGGATGAAATTTATTTAGTGAATGTTATATTAGTTGTTGACGAATAAAACTCGATGACGACCGAAAATGGGTGACTAATAAGATTAGATAAGAATAAGGTGTTAAATTTGATATTGATTCGAATAAAGTACCTTATCATTCTTAAATGACTTTTTTGTGCTTTAAATAAATGCACTCTTTATTTATATCGCTTTGCGAATATAATTGGAGTATGTATGAGTAGAGACGTTTACAAAAAAGATTTCAAGTTAAATATCACTCTGTGAAAAGAAATGACTACTCAATTCTCGCGCTTTAATCCCAAAGCTCGCTCCTCATTAGAGTAACCAGTGCCTTTCTCCACATGACACGTAATGTACTGCACTGCTGGTGGATTGGGACCACCCAATACACCAGAAGTGCAGCGGTGCAGTGCAAACCACCATCAGGTGGTTTATTCGTGCGATCTACTTGATCAGGCTATGCAACACGATGATTTCTTAACTATTAATCAAGAGAAATACAGACTTGCTATTTTCAAGTTAGGTACTCACGATAATCGTTAATCCCGCAAACCGCCGACGCAAGTTTCGCTAGAGCTGATAAATCCTGACTGATGAAAGTTTATCTCGAGTTTACCCGACGCGCCTATTTCCTTAACTTGCTCTCTTAAAGTTATAGTCCGTATAAGCAAAGAGATGGATTAAATTGAGAAGATCGATTTTTTGCATTTAAATAAAATAAAAAAACTAGTAGGTTCAGGCGTTACTTTGCGGAGGTCCATATCAACAAACTGGAACAAATTACCTTGCTACTCCGCGAAACCAGTGCCGGGCTCGTGCAAAATAGCTGCGTCTGTGCGACACATATATGTTCATGCAAAAACCCACCCTCCTCCGCTTCCATACGAAACAACATATATCACACAGACTCAACTACACACCACCACCACTAAACACTAAAACTACACGATCGACGCGCGTTTCGCCTCTATACGAGGCATTATCAAGATCGAACAGTATAAGTTTTAAATACATATATGTGTCGCACTAAAACTAGTCCCAAACTAAGCAAAGCTTGTACAGCTTGTGCATAAGTATCCCTTTATAACGGGACAGTTTATAAACTTGCGTATCGTAGATGCAGATATATGTATATCTATTGATATTGTACTGTATTCTGAACTAGAAATTTAACATGTTGTTGAGATGTTTACTGGTAACATTGAATAAAAACCACAATTAAGCTTATTTTCCCAAAACGTCAATCTTATCGGAAAGGGGATTATTTCGCTTTTTATTGTAATTCAACCCTTTTATCTATACAATAAGGTTTAGTTGGCAAAATAAAAATTGGGGAATCCTGTGCTCTACAGTTAAAGTTTTATTTGCTTCATGGGAATCCCCGTAAACGTAATCGTACCATTCGAATGATTTGACAACTGTTGACTCATTATGGTTTTAGATTGCATTCTAACTAAGTGTTGATTAAATTAGGTTATTATTTGATATTTTCAAAAAATACTTCATTTTGTATTAAGTACCTTTTTTATATTAACAAACATCAAATAATCAAGGTCATATTTTATTATTTTACATTACCATTTTTTCAGTTGAAACTATTTACAGGATGAAATCGTTTCTTTTTCTTATCGTCATCAAAATACCGGGTACTTTGATATTTATTATAATCATTTATTTATTTAATCATTTAACTAGCGACTCGCCCCGGCTTCGCATGAGTACAATTAGTAAAGTCAAAGTCAAAGTCAAAATATTTTATTCAGATTAGGCTTACAGGTAGCACTTATGAATGTCAAAAAATTTACCACCGGTTCGGAAAAACCTCTGATGAGAAGATACCGGCAAGAAACTCAACGAGGTGTAATTTTTTTAAATAAATCAAAATTACAATGTTATTTTACATCTCAAATATTCAAAATTTTTACAATTTAACAATTTAACACAGCAGGTGTACAATCTTTGGGGCCAGGGATCGCCAATACAGATCGGGATCATTTCCAAACATCCTTGTCCAAGATATAGTCATTGATTTTATAATACGCCCGAGAAATTAATGTCTTCTTGACAATAGATTTAAATTTTGTATCATTTAGTTCAGTTATGTTTTTTGGAATTTTGTTGTAAAATCTTACACAATTTCCCATGAACGACTTATTGGTTTTAGCCAGTCTGTAAGTTGGAACTTTAAGCTTTCCTGTGTTTCTAGTAGCCTTTGGCTTATCGACGTTGGTAGGGAAATTGCATATATTTTTCCTAACGTACATGATTATTTCAAAAATATATAGCGACGGTAGGGTTAAGATGTCTATTTCCTTGAAAAATTCCCTTAATGACTCACGAGTATCCATATTATAAATTGCTCTAACTGCCCTTTTTTGCAAAATGAAAACTGACTCAATATCTGCAGCAGATCCCCATAAAATAAGGCCGTACGAAATAATGCTATTAAAATAGGCAAAATAGACCAACCGTGCCGTCGCTACATTGGTTAGCTGCCGAATTTTTCTTACTGCAAAAGCAGCTGAACTCAACCTACTTGCTATCGCTGTGACGTGGGAACCCCACTGCAGTTTAGAATCGAGTGTTATTCCTAAAAACACAGTTGATTTTATGAATTCAATCGTTTGACCATCTAATTTGATATTTGAGACTGAAACTATATTAGTTGAATTTAACAATGAAAATTTAATACATTTAGTTTTATTAGGATTTAATACCAAGTTGTTGGCAGCAAACCATTCAGATACCTTGGACAGGGTGTCGTTGGGTTCAATGAATTCAGTATCTTTCCTATTAACCTTGAAGAGTAAAGAAGTGTCGTCAGCAAACATGACGATGCCTGATCTTCGGCTCACCATATATGTAAGGTCATTTACATAAACAAGGTACAGGAATGGAGCAAGAATTGATCCTTGAGGCACTCCCATCTCGACCACAGATCCCGATGATATTGCTCCATTTATCGCTACCTTCTGATTTCTCTGCACTAGGTAAGACTTGAGTAGATCTAAAGAGATGCCACGAATGCCATAGAAATTTAATTTACAAATTAAGGTGTCATGGTCTACACAATCAAATGCTTTGGAAAGGTCGCAAAAGACACCTATGGCGTCATGCGACTCTTCCCAAGCTTGCAAAATAAATTTAATCAAACTGTGACCTGCATCTGTAGTAGATCTACCCTTAGTGAATCCAAATTGCTGCGAATGTAAGATTTTATTTGTATTGAAATGAGAAATCATTTGCGTTAGCATTATTTTTTCGAATATTTTGCTAAACGCTGGTAGAATGGACACTGGGCGATAATCAGAAGGATTATCCTTATTACCTGATTTAAAGATAGGAACTACTTTACTACATTTCATTAGATTGGGGAATACGCCTACGTCTATACAGTTATTAAAAATGGTAGCCAGAGTTGGCGCAATGACGTCCAAGATGGCATGTAAAACCTTGACTGATACGCCCCACAAGTCTTCAACAACATCGCTTAGTCACTTTCAACCGTAATAATAATGGATAAGGAACAAAGTGGATAAACAATTTCTTGGTCAACTATACAATAAACCTTCCATAAAAAACATCAAATAACAGTGCAAATCGTATCAACTTCCGTTGCGTGGTTTAAAAGAACTAAACGGCCGAAGATATAAGAACAGACAGTAATGGATAGCGACTTTGTTATATACTTACTATGTTCCAGTGCCCGGCAAGCAACTTAAGCATTGACCTTGACTGCGCAGTAGCCTTTTCTAGTACAAATGTGTATGCGCAAACTTACCCCCTCCACTCAATTCATGCTCAAGTTGTTTGCCCGCAACTATAAGAACGCTATTTTGCGAACCCTGTTGTAAACATTATACGGTATATACCTATACGTCAAGGCAATGTTGTAATTTGAATGACGGTACGTAAAACCGTTATGAATAAGTGGATGAACTGTTTTAATTAATGCTCCTGGTGCTTTAATTATACTGCGACAGTCTGCAATTTCTAGCTAATTAAGGCAAAAATTAACGAACGACTTCATTCCAACATGCGTTAATATCTAGCAACTTATTAATGGGAAATGTTCCACTCCAATATTTTATGTGGAATTGCAATGTGAACTACTCATAGAGACAATAAGGCACATAAGCTCAAAAGTTAAAGTCAAAATATCTTAATTCAGATTAGGCTCACAGGAAGCACTTACATATGAATGTCATAAAATTTACCACCGGTTCGAAAAAAACCACTGATGTGAAGATACCGGCAAGAAACTCAATGTGGTGTATTTTTTAAAATAAAACAAAATTTCAATGTTCATTTTACGTTTTACATATTTAAAAAATAACACTTTGACACAGTGTAGGTGTACAATATTTGAAGTTTTAATAAAGTGTAACAAATGAAATTAAATATAAGCATAAAGTTGAAACGTAAACATTAAGTGAAAACCCAAGATAACAATCACGAAGAAACTCGGATCCTTTGCCACCAACTTGGCGAGATTTGATTGAGTCTGGCAGCTCATTTCAAACTTGATCACGTATGATCCGAACTTGACGCAACTGTAACTTGAAACTCAAGTACTCACTACGTGCTGAACGTACTGCGACCAGAATGGACCCACATTTAGAGCTCGAATCCCGCTTGGGGTTCTTAACCTTTTTACATCGTCGGATTCAGGGGGAGCGAGGGGAGTTGTGACCCCATGACCCTTCTCCTGAGCTGGGTCTAGCTTGACCAATGATAATTTTTCTACTCTATTGATTAGCCTGTCTTGACTGGATCTCGACTGTGTGCCCCCCGCGAATCGAAGTAGTTTACGTCTCGATTAAAATCAATAAATTATACACATTACGTTAGTCAGATTGTTATCCGCTTTTCTAAGGATACATAAATGTCATGCCGTACCTACTTAGGAGACGTTACCTTAGGTATTTTGTTGCCATTGCCAATTCTAGCCAGTTCCTAAAAATAAATGTGCAATGTGCAAAAGGAGGCTTCTTATTTCCCTATTTCCAGCGCCATGTTAGCATTTGCAACTTTAAAAAGGAGAGTAAATAGGTATTTTACACGTTAGGCCTCGTCGACACTTTCTATCTGGTGTGACTGTGGTCCAGCGAAAACCCATTACCAAATACCTCATTCATCAAAATCGGCCGAGTCGTGTAGGCAGTACAATGGAACATACGTAAATACAGACATACATACATAGACTGCTAAAAACATAACCCTTCCTTTTGGCTTTGCCGTAGTCGGGTAATAAAAAACCTATGTTAAATTACATGTCACTCCAAGTATTCCCCTTTCGTAACTTACGTTTTGTTTTCAACATTATAGCACACCTTGACAGGTCAATAGTGGTTACACTCCAAAGAGCCTATTCGTCTGTACGCTAGCATACAGTAAGTTTATGGTACAGCCCTTAACAGAGAGAAATGGTGGAGGTGAAGGGATCTCTTTACCCGATCCAAGTAATACACATCAGGCTAATAAAACCACTGATGTAAACAAGACAGATGGGCTTTACCGTCGAAAGTGTGTGACTTTGTCTTTATATTGAAAACGAACTGACAAACTATAAACCTCTCTTTTACCGTACTGCAACTAGCATCGGAAGAGCAGTCCAAGGCGTGTCGCGCACAATTTGAACTACATTTCGACGCGTTTACGCTGTAGAAGGGCCCATCTAGAGTGTTTATTATCAATGAATTTAAAAAAATGGTAACGCGATAGCGACGACACGGCAGACGTGGGAGCACTTTTATAAAACCCTCATTGTTCCCGAATTCAATTAGTGACCGCCTACGCGTAATTTGTTATTACAATAACCATCAAATATTTATGGCGTGGGCTACATTTAAAAATAAACTATGTGAACGAAAATGTTGATACTTAATTAATAAATTTAGGCGTTACTTTGCAGAGTCCATATCAACAAACTAGAACAAATGACCTTGCTATTATTTGCTATTATTCTCTTGCTTTGCTTGATTACCTTGCTCTCGCGGAGTAGCAAGGTAATTTGTTCCAGTTTGTTAAAAAAATGATATCGAGGAAATATGATAACAGAATTTCTTGGCCACAATGTTAAAGCTATGCATTTTTAGCGCATTAACTTTGTTTTCTATTTTAACATTGGATAGGTATAACAAAAACTATTTAAAACTTGTTACTTAAGTATGTTTAGTGGTATAAAACAAATTAAGTCTTGTCGTCGCTATATTCCTTTGTATTGACGTAAAAGAAAGTACTAAACCAACAACACACTTTCGCATTTCGAGTATGGAAGCATTGTACGCGAAAACGTGGAAACACCTAGTTTGAATTTAGAACTAAGAAAGTTTCGCACTGCATTTTAAACATGGCGCCGTTGTCACGTTGTTTTTTTCTTTCCGTGTACGTTCCGGGACCCCAAATTCAGCCCTCATTCAGCCAGACAACTTACACATACGAAGATGTGAGTTTGTGTGGGCAAAGCTTCTAACTCTGCTCATTACTTGAATGGCGTATTTACCTTTGCGATAGCTTCGAGGGCAATGCTGGCCGATTCCGCTTTATACCCCGACGTTGCCCCTCTGCGGAACAATTTGCCCAAATTAGGCAGTCTGAGCTGTATTTGCGAAGCCCTTGGTAGATTTTACGATTATTTGGGATCGGTTATCCTTGTAGGTATTGTGATCGGTTACGAGAAATAGTTGTGCGGTATATGTAATCAAGCTCAGTGACCGGCTAACTTAAGTTTATCTCTATGCGCGTCCCTTTCTTATGACACTAGTTTGACAAAGACAGATGCAGGGAGGGATACGTTAAATCTGGGCCGGACATGTAAGAACTTAACGAAACAAAAAACAAACATACAGGTCGAATTGAGAACTTCCTCCTTTTTTTTCGTCGGTTAAAAATAAAATATAATTTTTTAGGCCCGTTCCTGGGTTACGGCTCAGAGCCCGTAAGTTTTCTGTCAAAAAAAACGTCTCGATAGCTTTAGCGTTTACTACTAAATTGTATAGACACATTCTATTTTATTTTTAAATACGCGCCGCAAGAGGCGCTGTCTTTGCTTCCATGTAATTGAGAAGTTAACTCTACCGCGTTCGTTGCGTTTATTCTGACAAAAAACTTCACTAGACGCTCAGATATAAGTCGATTTACCATCTGTATCTGAGTGAGTTCTGTAGTGCTAAAATGTAGTTGGCGTGTGTTGGTGTGCAGCGTACGCTACGTGGTGGACAATAAAGCAAATTTGTATTTGTAACTAACAATGTCATTCAGTAATACAACAATGGACTAACCTAATCTAATGTATTATTATGTTATGTAGCGTAATTGTAAGCAAGGACTGACCGGACGTCCGCAAGCCGTCCAACTACTGGGTAACTATGTCGTACCCACTGCATTAGCATATCTCGACATCGGCCTGCCGGCCCTTCGGAGTAGGAATGCCGCTTGGTTTGATGTTAATAAATTGCCTGTGTTGGTCCACTGTCCCGGATCTGACATGGAAGTTGCTTCCAATTGTCCTTGTACTATTACAGATGATGTAATTGAATTGTTAGTATGAGACATAAGGACTAACATGACTGAAATAGCCAATTAGAAAACGACAAGGTTTCCCGCAAGCTCTACGAAATTAGTAACGAGATGGTAGTAAGTTGTAAGGTTCTGGCTGGTACCAGTGCCGAGGTATGTAATTGGCTACTAAAGAAAAAAAAACTTATATTTTTACAGATATGATCCAATACAGACAGACACAGACAGAGACGTCAAACTTTTTTTTTTATTAGCCTATATTTGTGTCCCACTGCTGGGCAAAGGCCTCTCCACAAGACTTCCACAACTCCCGATTTGACGCAATATCAGCCCAGTCCTTTTCAAACCCGTCCAAGTCATCCCGCCATCTCTTTCTTGGCCTGCCTCGTCGTCGATGGCCGTTCTGCGGCACCCACCAAGTGGCTGTGCCAGCCCACCTTTGTGGGTGCATGCGACAGACATGTCCGGCCCAGTTCCACTTTAGCTTGGCAGTTTTTTCTCCAATGTCGGCTATGCGTGTCTGTGAGCGCAGCGTAGTGTTCCGGATTCTGTCTATCCTCTTAACACCTAATATGCTGCGCTCCATCGCTCTTCAAACTTATGACACTTATATACTCGTACCCATTATAACACATTTACCAGAGTTAAGGTTTAAAAGAGTTAAAAGTAGTAACATAAATGGATCATTTTTACGTTCTCTACCTTTATTTCACTGTTCTATTGCTGCACCGCCTACCATCATGTCATCTTGGTTTTAATTTTTATCTATATCCAAAGATTGTCTGCATGAGATCGCTCTCAAGCGATAATACCTCCTTTTGGATACCTATATTTAAGATTTATCTGTAATTCTGTAAAATTGTTAATGTTAATTCAATAAAGCATATCGTATTGTATGATCCTTGTTGATAATAATCAACCAAAAGGTCAAAGAATCCGTAGCGTCTTAAATAGTTGGTCATAAATAATAATGCGATTTATTATCCGTAAATATAAATTTACTTGGTATTGTTTTAACTGAAGTATATCGAATTCAAATAAACGTAGCGCCTTTTATTTTTATCGCAAATCAAAGTAACGTGTTCAGGTCCTTAACAAATTCGCATTTATTATGAATTCGTATTTCATTCAAAGGGAAATGTACAATTCACCAAATTCGTCATACGTTTGTTAAATAAGGAGCTTGAGGAATAATCTTAAACGCATTAAATGGCGCGGTACTTGTGCGCGTTTTATTGGAATTCTTTTGAACTTCACACTCGTGTGTGACGCTGACGCTCCGTGTATGCATACCTTTACATACATATGTGTCAATATACAACGTGTCCCTGAATAGCCTATGAACAAACAATAATACTAGATAGCATAGATTAAAAAACATGCAGAAATATAAGTATTAAATATATTTCAGACCTTCCCTACGTCTTTATCTTTATCTACATCTACACTAATATAATAAAGAGGTAAACTTTGTTTGTTAGTTTGTTTGCATGTAGAAGGTAATCTCTAGAACTACTGAACCGATTTCAAAAATTCTTTCACAGATAGAAAGCTACACTATTCCTGATGGATATAGGCTACTAATTTTACGTGAACGAAGTCGCGCGCGTCCGCTAGTATAGTATAAAGTCGCTATCCGTTCCAGTCTGTCCTAAATCCTTAAAGTGTATGTTCGGCCGCCTTCTCCTTCTTAACCACTTCTTAACGGATTTTGATATAGTTTTCGCTGTCATTTAGAGAATTGTTTAAGTCAAGACAGGTTTTTATAAACATTACTTGCCAATTGTATCTGTGCGAAGTTCGACGAAGGCCGCTAGTTAAATATATTTCGGTCCTTTTCCCGCATTGTAGTATAAAATGTGATCAGTCCCAGTTCGGAGGGGACGTATAAAGTGCACCCGCGGCGCATAAATATTAAGGCGGGCCTGTTTTATTCAGCCCTTGGCCGCACTGATTTATTGCGCCCTTGGATGCTGATAAGTGTGAGCACTTGGCCCTTTTTTCAGCTGAAAGTCAGGAATTCTGAAGAATTATGACTCATAACTACGCTTAGGTAGCGGTACTTAGTTGAAGTTGGAATTTTTAGACTAGTAATGTGGCGTATGAAAAATGGCTTTTAGGGCCTAATTTGCTGTTTGGGTTCCGTACCTACTTAAAAGGACTATTACTAAGGCTACACCGTTCGTACGTCCGTCCTTCCGACCTTTGTAAGGTGTATGTATGTCTTAAACTGTAATAACTAGTTGAAATTTTCACAGTATATGCATTATTAAGGCGGATATCATGACGAATAATGTTTTCATGTTTTCATGTTTATTTGGGCACAAACGGTACAATTGTTCTTACAAATAATTATCTTATATAAAACATTAACCAATAAAGATGCCACCATTTACTCGTACTCAAACAAATTTTTGTGAGTTAGTATTTAAAAATGGCTGAACCGAATATCTACTAACAATTACAAACGTTAAGAATGTAGAAAAAAAAACTAAAAGATGAGCAGTTAATAAAGGACAATTCAAAAACAATCAAACTAACAAGTATACTAAGCATTAACAATGGATAGAAGAGAAGCTTTATATGTAATAAGGGAAACATTAAATATTTCAGCTTCAGAAAAACGAGCGTTATATTCATCGCAAGCTCTAGCTATAAATGAATTAGCTGCGTATTTGGTACGTGCAAAGGGGACACGAAATAAACAATTAGTACGGCGACTATTAAAGCGCGGAACTCTAAAACCTATTTCACTTAGAAGATACGGGGAGTCAATGCAACCAGAAATTAACTTAAACAAAAATAATTGGTCTCTCAATGCGCGTCGGCTTTCGAGCGAAACAACGTTTGTGCTGTCAAATGTATGCTGAGAACGGGATGCCCTATAATTTAAATGTTTAACCAATTTAACTTGAGTCCTTTCTAGAGCACTTATATAGACACTGTACTGAGGATTCCAAACAACAGACGCGTACTCCAATATCGGCCTAACTAAAGAATTAAAGAGAATTTGAACTGTACTGATATCTTCAAATTCCTTACCGACCCTCAAAACGAAGCCCAAAAGCCGGTAGGCCCTATTGGTTATGTTCTCCACATGATCCCGGAACATCAACTGGCAATCAAGATAAATCCCCAAATCCTTAACAATATTTTTTCTCTCTAATACCGTATTATTTATAGTATAGTTAAATATAATTTTTTCTTTCTTACGTGTAAAAGTTATAATATTACATTTTTTAACATTTAACTGCAAGAAATTCTCCTTACAATAAATGCTAAGCCGGTTTAAATCATCTTGTAAGGCATTACAGTCATCACTTGCCTTAATTACTTTAAATATTTTCTTATCATCGGCATAGAGTAAACAATTAGCAGAGCCAAAACAGGAAGTAACGTCATTTATAAATAAGTTAAAGAAAAGCGGTCCAAGATGTGATCCTTGTGGCACTCCTGAGGGTATTGGGACAAAAGAAGAACAATATCCCTTGACAGCAACAGCCTGGGATCGGTCCCTTAAATATGAAGTCACCCAACGAAGCAAATCTCCATGCACACCGAACGATTCCAATTTACGTACAAGCAATCGATGAGAAATTTTATCAAATGCTTTGGAGTAGTCGGTGTAGACGACGTCCACCTGGAACCCATCATCCATCGCGCTCAGCACCCGACCAACGAACTCACACAAGTTGGATTCAGTGGACTTTCGGTCGACAAAACCATGTTGCTCTGGGACTATAACAGGCCTCAAAACTGGAAAAATAATACTATAAATAATTTTTTCAAAAAGTTTTGGTAATGTGCTAAGCTTTGAAATAGGCCTATAGTTTTTGATATCGTGCTTGTCACCACTTTTAAATACTGGTGTCACAAATGAACGTTTCCAAATCTTTGGCATTATCCCAGCTCTCAATGAAATCATAAAAAGAGCAGATATTGGAATGGCCAGAAAAGCACGACAATGTCTTAAGAAAACAGGCGGAATCCCATCCGGGCCGGCACTTTTCCTAACATCAAGTGATTTTAAGTACATGCATACTAAGTTAGGAGTGATGTTAACAGTACCCAGAGAATTTATCGAATGGTCCAACCTAGAAGAAGCTGAAGACCACAAACAAGAGTCAGCGGTAGTGGGAGCCTCAAAGACCGAATGGAAATACTTATTAAAAAGGTCGCAGATAAGGACACCGTTTGAAGCATTTGTGTCTTCGAGATACATGGAATCTGGCATAATCGAAAGATTTCTTTTAGATTTGACAAAACGCCAAAAATAATTACAATTACTTTTAATTTTTGATTCTGCGAATTTTACATAATCGAGGTAACAGGACTCTTGCACCAATTTCTGCCTAGTACGAAGCAGAGCAAACCTGTCATAGTCATCCAAGCGCCCATATGTCTTCCATTTCCGATGGAATTTACGTTTTTCAGATATAATTTTTATTAAAGCTTTAGAATACCAGAGGGGATATCTGCAGTTATCGTATACAATTTTAGACGGAATATGGTCTTCAATATGTTTATTCAGGACATCATAAAAACGCTGCACTGAAACATCAATATCAGTACACTCGAGAATGTCATCCCAGTTCACATTACTAAGAGCAGAGTTAAGTGCCTCGTAGTCCGCAACTCGAAATAACCGAACAGAGCGCGGTGGAGGACGCAGCAAACTCACAGTAATATTCATAATTTTTATACTAAGCGAAGGATGATGGGAATCCTCGCTGACAAGAGGGAAAGACGCTCCAGAGACGCAACAGGGAAGGTTAGCCAAAACAAGGTCCAAGAACCTTCCGTTACGATTACAAACAAGATTATACTGAAACAAACCATTAAAAGACATGAACGCCTGCAATGAGTCAACAAGGGGCAGATTAATGTTTCCTGTTAGCTCAGCGTACGACTTACAAGAGGAGGGAGCCCAAGTGGCGTGACTGATGTTAAAGTCTCCAAGAATAAAGATTTTATCACTAGAATTATCCATAATCAATCTTGATGCCAACTCAAAGAACTCAATCTCTGCATCAAGCATCTGAGGACAAGGTGGAAAGTAGCAACAAAACACTCTGCAACGGGTCAGCCGTGTACCAATTTGAACAGAGAGAGAGAGCGTCAACAAATCAGCTGTAGCATTTACCGACGGCATACAGGCTACATCAGAAACGGTCAGCCCATTCTTCACAGCAATAAGAACTCCTCCACCCATTGCGTCACCACGAGCAGAATAATCACGATCACACCTATACACATTATACCTAGAATCAAACAACTCACTATCAAAAATACCCGGCAGAAGCCACGTTTCACTCAAACATACAACATCGTAATCGGTATTAATTAAATTATTAAAAAATAAACTTGTTTTGGTTCGAAGCCCACGCACATTTTGATAATATACAGTCAGTTCACTAACCATTATCACGCCAAACTAAATACATTTTATTCATTATTAATATTGGTGCAATAATAGACTCCACGCATTCAAGATTAAAGGTAACAATTACAACATAAGCATAATACATCTGGTCCCCAAAACTAAAACTATATAAATATATCGGATAGTATAGAAGACAATCATCAAAACAAATAAGACCTAACATAAACATTATACAGCAAATTACATCACCACAAGAAATAAAACTTGAAGTTACCAAAAACATTAAAATTGTTCTTATTTGATCTTTTTTAAATCATCCCTGCAGGCAATATTTATTACAGGACTGGTATCAGTTTACACGTAACTACACGTTAACACAAATAATTCAATAAGGATTTCGCGAATACAAAAACTCGTTACTTTATACACTTTTGACACAGTTAGACATTTATAAACACCAGCAGTATCAACAGCAGGTGTTGACGCTAAGTACCCACGATATTACATCGATACATACACCCATACGATTACACCCATTACACCCATACAAGAAACTTGATTTGTACGATTTATCTTTTTTTTCTCTATTGTATTTATAAACGATAATAGAGAAAAGTACCACACTTATCCGTATCAACATACTTATGTAAATAAAAGCATATTTTATAGTGGTATGGAACCCTCAGCGCGCGAGACCAATTTGGCTGGTTATTTTTATTCCACACACTATCATTTATCGCTGACACAAAGCAGAACTTTCGCTCATCTTATTTGTAGTAAGTGTTAGACATCTGTTTTACGTCGCCCATAAAATATTGTGTGCTAGCTCCTTTCCTTTCAATATAGTTTTATACTGTTTCTATTTATTATACTCGTAACATTGCATTATAATATAAATTCAATTTACTTTTGAAATCGATCACATTAAAAAAATGATTATATTTTCCTTGGTTTTCCATGATTTATTGATTATTCTGTGCGCATCAGCAATGCGGTATTACGCTGAGAAATCAAATAGCGTGAAAATGAACGTAAAATTGTTGTAGATGAGATAGGCATTTCTTTATGTCAAGTCTAAAGCAGAATGTAAAACCACAATGCCCACTTTAGAAGAAACTATACCGATACCAAGTTACGAAGAGAATTAACAAAAAGTTTCTTTTTTTATGTTCATCAAATTACAAAACCATTTATTTGCAAGTAGAAAATAAGATGGTACCTACCTACATTTATAAAAGAACATATAAATTCTGCCGTTTATCATATAAAAATTATTGGATCAAAGTTTTCAGTCTGCCCGTAAACATTAGTCTTGAAAAGGGCACAAAACGATGAGAGCTAGTTTCGTTGCAATATACACGATATATAGGCGTTTTTTCCTTTCCACTGCCGGGTCATATCATATCGATATGACCCGGTACAATTGTTTTATTATGTATATATTTTTACGTTCATTAGGTGTGCATTCGAGTCTGCGTATTTGTTTTAATACGTCTAAAATTTTTGGGAACGTGCTCTTAAACGTTAAACCACACTCAGCATTTTGAATTTCGAACGCAGCGAACTGCCGAGCGCGGGGAAAATCGCAGCTTTGTCAGGACAGTGATTCCCTAACCGCAACAGCGACGAGCTCGCCGCTGAGGAAGCGCCCTGTCTTCCTCTAGCGCGCTAGCTCGAGTGAGCGAGAATGCGATGCCTCGACCATAGAAATAGTATAGCATAGAAAGATTATTAAAATTAATAACGATATTTTATAATGGCAATACAATGTGTCAAAAAGAGATGACTAAATACTCTAAACTCCTCTTCAATTGACACCCTGTACACAACCAATAGACAAAATGTCACCTTTGGTTCCTCTTTGATCCTCGGCCACTCTCATCCAGCTCTTGCCAGCCGCCTTGCGAAGATCATCGCTCCACCGAGTCTGAGGACGTCCCACGCTACGTTTGCCGATCCGTGGTCTCCACTCAAGAACTCGTCTACCCCAACGGTTATCGGTTCTTCGGGTTATATGGCCGGCCCACTGCCACTTCAGCGTGCTAATGCGGTGGGCTATGTCGATAACTTTGATTCTCTGTCGGATCATGTTTACATTAAGGTAGTATAATCTACGTTTTTCTTATTAATTTGCAGGTTTTAAAACCTTGACGCACTCAACGGTAACCATTTTGACAGTTTTGGCTATGTACACTTGACAAGTACTGAGGCTATATCCATGCTTAAGTCCTTCATCCAAGGCCTCGACGTGGAACCCGACGCTGTGCGCTTAGAGAATAACAGTGCTGCTCGCCGCTTTCGCATTCGTGATAAATAGCCGCGGACGCGTTCATTTACTTGCTTAACTTATATTTGTTGAGGCAACATTATTTTGGGGATTTCGTTGTTGAGATAAGTTTAATAAATTGTGTGATCAGCGCGGGTTTCCTCGCTGTTTCCCTTAAAAGATGGTCTCGATATTGGGTTCAGTGCGGCGAAACTCTAACCGTACTGTTCTGTATTCTGAAACTGATTGCGAGGAGGTTTGAATGTCCTAATTTAAAGTTCTGGGCCGATCAAATCAAGAATGGAAAATGTAACCCTGTTTGAAATTTAACTTCTTTTTCTATTTTAAACATTCTACCTGTACTAACGTACCTACTACCTATACAATAAGGTAACTGTCCAATTTGTTAATATGGACCTCCGCATAGTAACGCCCGAATCTATTAATTAGGCTGATTTCAGTGCATCTAGTACGAATGTTCTCGATACGCGTTGACTCGCTACGTAACTCAGTACGTCTCTCTCCTACTGCGCTGGTTATAACGAGACGCACTGAGTTACCTGGCGAGTTAACGCGTATCAAGAATATACATACTAGGTGCACAGTTGTATACTTATAAATAAAATCTAGTCCTAGAAGTAAATCCCATTTTCCACTCCGATTCGCTATGTGTCATTGTGATGAGTCGCCGCATACTCCTTGAGAGAAAATAAAGTATATAAGCTTTTTTAAATACATAACGTAACCGTCCTAGTGTTTGACACGAGTAGAACATTGTTTTGACCAGTGGTTGACATCATGTCTCGTCTCTCGTTTTTACTCTTCTATTTACGTATCTCCTCGTTAACTATTAGGTCACTGTTAAGGATTCGGTCACTTACCTTAGTTACTACAAATATTTTAAATTTAATTTTGATGATGATAAGAAATGTGATATCAAAAATGTGAAAATTTTTAAAAAATACGGGCCTATGTCCTTGGTTTCCATTTTAAAACTAATTAATTCGGAAATGTTTTAATTTAATTATTACAAGCTTTTATCGGCCTCCACCTGTTCCTTTGTCTTTGTAATCAAATTTTACAAGTTAAATTTGGGCAAGTTCCCGGTTTCAATTGAGCTGAGTTTGGATGACAATGCAGTAATAAAGTACGAGCAACAAGAAAGCTATAAGTAAACAATTTAATTACCAAATGATATTGCACTTCCTAAACTTTTTAAGGTCCTAACACCCGCAAAAACTTAAAAAAACGTTTAATATCTAAAGGTGCAGTAGGGTGCAGTTCGAAAAATATAACCAGCCCCGTCACATTTACAAAAAACAAAACAATAAGCAAATATGTAAAGACCTCTCTTACTTCATTATTACAAACTAGCTTTTGCCCACGACTTTGTCCGCGTAGACTTGTTTAATTGAATCAAGCAAACGTGCACCCAACATGCAATCTGTAATATTTCCTGGACAAATTAATGAGAATTAGTTGCTTTGCTGCTCATGACGTCACGGCGACGTTAACCCACTTATCGCTGTCCCGTGGGAACTAAGCATTTTTACGGAATAAAAAGTATCCTATGTGTTAATCTAGGTTATAAACTATGTGTGTGCCGAATTTCATCCAAATCCATTCAGTAGTTTTTATGTGAAAGAGTAACAAACATCCATCCATACTTACAAACTTTCGCGTTTATGATATTTATTAGTAGGACCCCGCAACTTGTGCCCGCGACTTCGTCCGCGTGGAATAGTGTCTTTGGGCAGCATTTTTAATTATTTTACAAAAGAGACACGTATACCTTTAAATGTCATATTTATTTATATCGAATCAAGAGCCTAAAAAATAAGTTTCAAGCTTCTAGCTCTAAAAGTGACGATACTTTCATAAAACTTTTTATCCCCCCTTACAACCCTTTTTCCGCATTAAAAAGTAGCCTATGTCCTTTCTCAGGCTCTAGACTATCTGTGTACCAAATTTGATTTAAATCGGTTCAGTAGTTCTGGCGTGAAAGCGCGACAGACAGACAGACAGAGTTACTTTCGCATTTTTGGTATTAGTAAGGAATAAAGGATTAATTGCAATTAAGAAAAGTTTCTCGACTCGAAGCGAGACCTTTTGCAACTGTTGAGGCTTAAAAAGTACAGGTTCCAGTTTATTTCCCTTTATTTACAGCAGTAAACTAGCTAACAACTCGAATTAAAAGCACGAGTTTGAAGTGCGAAGTATCCAGGTTAAATTAGCATCGAGTTTCGAGTAGTTTTCTCGGTATTACGGGTAAGTGTAACTTAAATAAAGTACTACTCGAAGCAATTTAATTTCGAAATGAATATTAATTTGCACATATAATAAATATTCTGTTGTATCAACCATAGTTCAAGATGATGTTTTTGGGGAACTGATTAACAAATCGAGCTGAAAGGATTTAATGTTTATAAGTTTATATATATACAACGAAAACAGCACAGTTAAAAAGTTACAAAATTGTATAGAGCTATAAAACAATCAACTAGGTAAATTAGGTCGATTTATAAGAGCTGGCGCCAAAAATTTATGAAGCTGTCATTCATTTCTTAGACATTTTTTTTATTGATATAAACGTTTACATGACTTTACAGTGAAACCAGTGCGTCACGAAACTTACACTAACAATTAAATATTACATAATATATAATATTCGGTGCCAGCTCCTATGAATCGACCTGTACGTACCTACAATACATGTTATGCATATTTTTACTCGACTAAAGCGAAACAAAAAAGAGGGTTATGGTTTTGACCGGTATGTAAAATATTTCGTTGTAGTTTTTACATATACTGGTTGATATCCGCCTCCATCTGCCGTTTGCCGCGTATCCAATTCACCAAATCAGTGAATTCAAGTAAGACTAAGTTACTGGTTAGAACTTAGGACATAGTACAAAGTATTCCACAGTATGTTTGTACATGTAGCGTGTTCCCTTTGCCGGGAAAGCCAATGGGGCGTTATCCCGGGCGGCAAAGTCCATTGTAGTTCAATCAACGACGGGGTCTGCCAATAATTTAACCACTCGTGAAATTTTGCTGTACACTAATGGTAGAATAGAGTTTGTAGATAGTACCTAATGTAGAATCTACACGTATAATATAACTAGCGACCCGTCCCAACTTCACTCGTGTACAATTAGGATTTAATAAACATAAAAACCTACCTTAAAAAATTAGCGAAGTGTGAGTCAGACTTGAGCACTCCTACCACCCGTAAAATTCTTGTGAGGTTACTGTTGCTGGTTCCTATGCTTGCCGATGATCACTTTCCATCAGCTAACCCGCATGCTTGTCGACTACAAAAAAAATCAGATTGCAGATTCAGATTAAGACTAGAATTCAGATTTAACTTTTTGTTTCTCATTAAGTGGACAGTTTTCAGTCACAACACAAAGTTGCGTGTTGAACTTGCTAAAGCTAATGGAATGAAAGGAACATTAATAAGCTAATTTCAAAGTATGTGACCTTTTACCATAATGTTTTATTTCAAAGTAAGACTGACCTTTCAACTCTAACATTGACCGTGATTCCCAAGTTTTGCGACATTGGTTGTTCCGGTCGTATAGATTTGACCGTTCGACTTAACTATGAGGGGGAAAATCTACAACAATATATGTACTTCTATATCTATATGAGTTATGGATATTATTCATTAGCTGTCAAACAGGATAAACTACGACACTGAGATAACGTTATTGGGAAACTAAATAGTTTTGCTATTGGGTTGCTTATTACAATACAATTAATATTACGTACCACTTTATCAAGGCTTTATTTATTTAGCCATATAATTTATTTATTTATTTTCTTTCTTTATTTTTTTATATATTTATCGCAAACATGTAGTAAGGTAACTGAACCAAGGCAGGGGCAAGGGGCACTTGACTCTAACAAAAAATAGCACTATAAAGCTTAATATTTCACAAACGAACCATTTAATCGAAAAATGGTTGTAACAAACCCGCAATGTTTTTTAAAGACCTATCTAACGACACCCCACACCATGGGGTAGACGAGTTAAAAAAAAATCCCACATTACGTTATAGGAGAGGAATCTCAAGGCAAAAAAAAATGAAAATTTCTTTTACCACTTTGTCGTCGTGAATAATATGTAAATCCATGCCAAATTACAGCTCTCTAGTACTAAGAGTCTCTGAGCTTAGCTGCAGACAGATGGACGGACATGGCAAAGCTTTAAGGGTTCCCTGTCGACGGAGGGAGTCTAAAAACAAGAGACAATTATGTCAACTATTGCTAAAAACCATGTCCTATGCGTATCAAGCATTGGCTCAGTTACCTTACTGTAAAGGTTAAAACAAAACATTATACAGGGTAGAAAGATCAAATGATGGCACCTACCTTAAATACTGGAAATAGCACATTCTATGTAAAGGAAACTTTCCTTTAATTTTAAAAATATTATCCTAATTTTTCTTTGTGTTGTCATTACATAGCATTTTTATTTTAATTTAAAAACAATTATTTCTGCATATATGGATTTATGGGAAATTTATGAAAAATCGCCTTAGTCGGGACTCGAACCGGTCAAATGCGACAGAAAATAACAGCAGGCCGTATTTTATGATGCAGATCGAAAGGCTTACTGATAAAGTTCATTTTTCTCTCAATAACAAAGACAATCAAAATAACGGAAGGCCTTGAAAAGTAATATTTTGCGCTTTGAATAATTTTTTTTTAAACAAACGAACAAGCACGAATATTCCACGACTGAAGCAACACTGAAGCAAAATGCAAGGGTAGCTACACATAGACCCTTTCACTGAGCTAAAGGTTGAAACACAATGGATGGAAATGATTTACGATCTGTAGAATAGAATCTACCCCCAAGGGTTGAAATTATTATGAAGATTTGGTCGACCAAAGTGATATACGGTATTATAAAATTACTGGAGTCTTTAGCTGAGTTAAGTATGAGGTTAATTAATACATGCATAATTTTGTAACGGAAGCTTTTGGTTTTTTTATTTTTTAATGCAGAAAAGTTATGTTAAGTATTAAAAGTTATAATACAATGACAACATAAAAAATACTTGGTTATTTGGCACGACTCGAGTAAGTAGAACTGTAGAGAGGTATTAAGTAAAGCATACTCTCGAGATGGTTTCGTATACCCTCTTTATACTTAGAGTAGTCAAATAGTTCAATTTTAATGGTATACTAGCATGCTTTGTCATTCGTATACTTATATTATATGGTATAGAGCACGAGCGGCACTCTATACAGCAGAAAGAGACGACGAGATGTCTCTCAGTACCTATTGTTATAGTTCTTCTTATGAAGAGGAGTGTGAACCCAGCGCTCTCCATACAAACGGCGATAACGTTTTCTACTCTCCAACCCTTAACCTACAGCCACGATTTTTTTGTATGATGTCATTATGCCCTAGAACCAGGTTTGTATGTTCTGATTTTTTAAATGTTCTTAATGGTTTCGAAAATATTCACGATTTATTGTTTTCTATGAAACTCCTAAATGCAAATACTGTCAAATTTATGAAGAATAATAAAAAAATCTAAACATACAAACCTAGTTCTAAGGCATAACGACAACATACCAAAAAATCATTGCCATAGGTGAAAGTTTAGAGGGTGGAAAACGTTATCGCCGTTTGTATGGGGAGCGTTCTTTGGGGCTGCGTTCACACTCCTCTTAAATAGTTATCGATAGCAACTGTCATATTGATCAAGGCATTAGGAATGCGGCTCGTGCAGAAACAATGGAGCAACTTCCGTATTGGTGCGAGGAAGCGGGAACAACGTAACGTAGCTTCGATTAATAATTTTGAGAATGATTCATAGACGGTATAGTTGCAGGCAAACAACTTGAGCATTAATCGAGTGGAGGGGTATGTTTGCGCATTTACGTTTATACTAGAAACGGCTACTGCGCAGTCAAGGTCAGTGCTCAAGTTATTTGCCGGGAAGTGTATAAAAGCTTCATTGTAATCAATCGCGATCATCTCTGAAGAGCGCTTTAGTTACCTTCGTTATTTTACGAAAATGCACAATCGCCATTTGCTCTGTAATACGTTTAAGTTGGCTGTAGCCTTGGGCTCTTCTGCTTTTTCCCCAACTACAAATTTCCATATCCCTATACTTAAATGCTGTCACTCTGTATTCCACGTTTTCAACTTCCAGCTGAACCCCGATGTCTGTTTCAAATGAGCATTGATTAATATCTCCATCCAAGCTGAGGGTTCCGTCGCATAATTCCACCGTTTCTCAGGCTCTCACCCCGACGGAATACGTGTTACGTTGCTCTCGTTTAGCTAGAATAAGCTCTGGATATCGACTAGTGATGGAACAAATATCATTTTGGAACCCTCGCGCTGATTTGAATGCGAGTATTGTATTTTTTTTGATGCAACATAAAACGCAAACGAGCAAGTGAGTCACCTGATAGTAAGTGATCACCACCGCCCATAAACACCTGCAACACCAAGGAGATTGCAGATGCGTTTCAAACCCAGAGGGCTAAGATGGAATGTAAGCAAATATTTAATAGAGAAAAGTGAATTCTGTTGTAATCATGTTTTGGGCTCCGTAATGTACAAAAAAAACTTTTCAGCCATTGCTAATACATTCGCATTAAATGTTCTAATAAAATACAATACAATAACTCTTGATCACCACAATGCAGCATAAAAAGGTACAATTTAGAGAGAAAACATTAGGCACACAAGAGGCACAATCTCCTAATGTTTGAAGGCTAATTTTATTTGGTAGAAAAAACAATCAACAACAATGAAAAAATAACGATTGTTAAAGCGAATATTTGTAACGTCCCTATTATCGGCAGTTCCGGAATAACGAAACATGATTTATGTTGTATTTTTCGCTTGCGTCAGTTACATACTAAAAGTTTTTCTTTATTGCCGGCATCATTATTTTCTCGTTGCGTAAACGGGTTTGGAGTACAGGTACAAATCCAGTCAAACAGTCTGAAGTGGTTGTATAGGACGAATCCTTGCTTATTCTCTTAGGACATTAATTGCTGCTAGATTCAACTGGCCCTTGAGTTTGAATCAACTGATGTGCTTCGTGAAAAGTGATATGTCGTAATTATAGGTAGCTACTTATTGTATTTAGATGTTGGCATTGTAAAGTTGTACTTTAAAAGTACATAGTATCTTGAAAGGCTTTTCAACGAGTGAGCATTTTACGGCCATTTGTAGCCGGTGTTGCCGGTTGCCCAGCAATTCCTGGACATCACGCGGTTAATCGTGCCGTCTAGCAATGTTGCCGGGCAATCACGGCTGCACATGGCCGTTTAAAAGCCGCTAACTGCCGTGCTTCCTTAACGACTGGTTAGAGGTTAACATCGGGAACAATTAAAAACATGAAGGAACGCCTTTGCCATGCAGAATATAGTGAACGCTATCTTGTGGCCCTAACATGACCGGTGTTAAACTAGCGTCATAAGTAAGTGACGACCACAGAGATTAGCTCAGATGAACTTGGCCGGTCATAATAATTTAACTTTTCGCGACTTGTAGATACTAGACATTGAAATAAATCGACAAACGAATCTAATTCCCGATGTATCGAAACCTATTCAGTTCTTATATTTACGAGAAGACTGACAAAAACAATGTCTGGCCGTTTATGATAGGCCCACTGCGATAAATATAAAGTAATCTTTCTGAGCTGCTTTTAACGGTCGGAATAGTTAGTTTACCGTTATAATGAGGTGGTCGTGAGTCATGGCTGCCGATGGGTTTGCCTTGTTAATTAATTGACAGCGATGGGCCAATTATAGCCGCGTGTCACGCGCCCGCGGTTGTGGCCACTTTGATTTCTCTTGATCCATCCTTACTAGTATTATAAATGTCGAAGCAACTCGGTGCTCTGTTTGTTGCCTCTTAACGACAAAACCGCAGAGCCGATCTTAATGAAATTTTCCAAGATGATCGTTTTCATATTCAGGATATGGGTTACTTTTTATCCCGGAAAAATACATACGTAGTTCCCGCGGAATAGAAAATTCAACAACAACAACTACTTCTACTTAGACAAAATCTTCCCTTCTGCACAGCCTACAACTTTTCTGATTATTCCCAAAGGATGACTGGCAGAGAATGCGTTAAGGCATTCATTTCGTCTTTTGTAAATTTTGTTTTCATTTAGTTATTAAAAGTTCTTAAAAAAGCTTTTCCCATATCTTTGATTGTATATTTGGTGGTAATTACTGACCGTCAAGCGAGCCGCATGCCCGTCTTACACAGTACTTATTGGCTGTAGGCGAGAACTGTTTTACTCACACTCGCATACAGAGTGATACAGCTGTGTTCCCAAGCGACACCAAATCCGCAGCGAAGTCACACATTTAAATAATTTATTTGTTCCGGATGTTTTGATACGAGGCCGGAACTCCGAAACAATTCTTCTGTGCCTGTGCGCCGAATACCGGAATATTTTTGCGTATAAATTAAGCCGGACGGCTATAAAATCGTTCATAATCTTTATTGTCCATGAACACGAAGATTTGTATTTATTCCTTACATTGATGGTAATGAGAATTTGCAAATCATAACAAACAGTTTTTCTTTTCACTTAACTTACAAACAAAAACTTATTTTAAAACTGAAATAAAGTGTCGTTTTATACACTACTAGCTTCTGCCCGCGGCTTCGCCCGCGTTGCCTACAGAAAACAAATGACACCTAAATCCGAGAACCCCGAAACATCGTTATTTATTTATGATGAGCAGCTGCAATTCTAATTTTCAAGTATATTTTTATAATTATTATTATAAGCTCACGCCTGTTTCCCTTTGGGGTAGGCAGAGACCACAGAACGTCATTTGCCCTGATCTTGGCATATTCCCTCGCTCCCTCCACACACATTCCTCTCTTCGTGCATGCTCGGCGGTTCCGTGTACTTCTGGTTTGACCTGTCTTCAGGACATCACAAATTTTCAGTCAGCTTGATCCCACTCATACTACGCAGAGAACGCATCTCTACGGCATTTATTCTACTCCTATGCTTCTTCTCGCAAACCCAGGTTTCATTTCCATACATCAACGTGGAAACTAACACAGCATCGTGAACGGCCGAACGTCGTAAAAGGCACGTTTGGCTATTCACGTTGCTGGATGCGACACTCTGGCAGCTCATAAAAGCACGCAGAGCCCCCAATTTCCCGCTTTCACTCTCCTTTCAATTTCTTTATCGTGCTTTCCATCCCTAGTAAACATACTACTTACCTAGTACACAAATTCTTTCACTTGTTCAACCCTTTCATTACCAATCTTTATTACACATTCAGAAACCTCTTCATTCTTCTCTTACACCATTACTTTCGTTTTTGTAACATTAACTGTCATCCCTTAAAGTCTTCCAAGTTTATATCGTCGAAAAAGCCTCCATACCTCCATACTAAGTTTTAACGCCGTTTCTCTTGTTTTAATTGTGAAAATCCAAATAGCCTTAAACACGGCGGTATTCATTTATGCTCAATAGTTCTAATTTTCAAGTTCCTACCTTTAAAAAACGCCGATACCTCCATACAAACTTCCCCTCCCCGTGTTACCCCTTCAAATTAAAAATCTAAAATCTCTGAAATATCTCATTATTTATTTATAACTATCTCCTGCCCGCGGCTTCGCCCGCGTGGCCTACAGAAAACAAATGTATTTTTTTTTAGAATCAAAAAACTTATAAGTGCTCTCACTCCCTCTCATATTTTCACCACCCGTTTTGCCCCCTTCCAATGTAAAAATCTAAATACCTTAAAACAAACAATCATTTTGAAGTTCTTATTTTTGAATAAACCGATACCTCCCCTCCATACAAAGTTTCACCCTCGTTTCCCACCTCTAAAATTTGATAGTCATAAAACCCTGAAACACATAATTATTTATTTATGATAAGTATCTAAAATTCAAAATTTCAAGTTCCTATTGAAAACCCGATACCCTCCATCCATACAAACTTTTACTCCCCGTTTCCCCCTACAAATTTGAAAATCATAAAACCCTGTGACGCGTCATTATTTATTTATGATAAGTAGCTGTATTTCAAAATTACAAGCTCCTATTAAAAAAAATCAATACGTGCTTACAAACTTTCACCCCCGCTTCTCCCCCTTAAAATGTAAAAATGCAAAAATCCTGAAATACGTTATAATACTTAGGTATAAGCTATTTATGATCAGTAGTTCTAATTCAAGTTTTCATGTTTATAATTTCAATCAACAAAGACTTTCATACAAAGTTCAACCCCCACCCCCCGTTTACCCCTAAAGGTAAAAAATACCAAAAATGGTTTCTTAGCCGATGCCTACGTTATAAAATAAACCTATTTTCCAAATTTCAGCTTTCTCGATTCAATAGTTTCGGTTGGACGATGATCGCAAATCAGTCAGGACATGTTTGCGCGTGGCAGACAGACAGACAGACGGATAGACGGGTGGCAATAGAGGCTTAGTAATAACACGTTGTCACGTACGTTATTTTTAATTCAATACAAAAAATTGTGAATGAACAACTCAAATACAAAATTTCATCCCCCTTTTCCCCCTTAAGGGTTGTAATTCCAATAACACCCGATATACTCGTTGCGTTATAAGCCTAAATAATAAATGTAGTGATTTTTGCTGTGAAAATGTAGGCCTTTCCATACACAACTTTATCCCCCTTTTCACCCCTTCAGGGGTGGAATTATTAAAAACACTGAGACCCGTATAAATTAATTTTTTTACGTGAGCCTAACAACAAAATTTCAAGATCCTAACGTCAAAACTGACGGACTTTCATACAAACTTTCATCCCCTAATTTACCCCCTTAGGGGTGGAATTTCCAAAAATCCTTTCTTAGTGGATGCCTACACTATATAAGGTATCTATGTGCAAAATTTTAAGTCTCTAGGTCCAGCGGTTTGGGCTGTGGGCTGATATATCAGTCAGTCAGTCAGTCAGGACTTTGAATTTTATATATATAGATTCAAATTTTAAAATATACAAAAAAAAAGGTTAAGTTGGTTTTATTTCATTATTGATTTAAATCGGATAATACAAAAATCCGGAACAAGAACTTTTATACAATATTCTTATAATGTTTAAAAGTACAATACAATATATAAATTTTACCAGATTCCCCGTATGTTGTACCCAAATAGACAGCAGATTTCGGTCCTAACATGCATTTCGACTGATTTTACCAAAAGCAAATTGTTAGTGATGTACCAAATTAATACGGTAATTTGAACAAAACTATGTAATAATTACAATATTTATTGCTAATTTTAACCATAACTCTAGTAGCAACTACGTTTTCACTTCAAATTTTTAAAGTTTTCTTAGTCCAACAGCCATTATTGCATATTACATATTTCTCTAAATTAACCTAACTTCGATAGTTTGGTAACACCAACAGCCTTTTTCGGTTTGTTATGTGAGTGACGGTCGTTTTTCCGCTTGTAGGTATTTCGGAAATACAAGATACCATATTGTTTATATTTATTTGGCTGTAGTATAGATATTTACGATCCTGACTATACATTCGCACTTTTCACACCGTAGAGTGCCATATTTTTATGGCTCGTCTAGATACCAAAATTATCGCCGAACGATGATTCATAGTGATATGAAGAGGGGAGCAGAATCTGGCAGTTTGCGTGATGTATGCGGCAATTCGACGGTTAAACGCCACTTAAAGCCTCCTAAAAGGTCGAGAAACGGTCTGTGTCAAGTGCTTATAGTCCGTATTATCATGAAAATAGAAGGCCAATTTAAACGTATGTTGGAAAGGTAAGAGTTGTAAATAATGAAGGCACTGAACATTGTTCAATTGGCTTCGGATTTCTCGGCTACTGTAGAATCTTGGAGAGAGACGGGAGCGGCGAATGAAGACCATGGATCAAATTCTAGGCCCGTCTTTGACGTTGGACCTAAAGTGACGGATATATCCGTCTTGGCCATTGAAAAAGTTAAGTAAATAAAACTAGCCAAGTGCAAGTCGGACTCCCACGCCCAGGGTTCCGTATCATTACATAATTATTTATACTATTTGTGTTATTTGCACCTATGTGTACCAAAAAGACCCTTAAAGGAAAAAAAGCTTAACCCAAAACTAAGTTACTGGAGGATTTTTGGTAATTTCAAAAAAAAACTGCTAGCTAGAAATATCATAAAAAAAAATCTGCAATATTAACAAAAAACCTTAATTAACATTGCTTGACATATCCTCACCATGAATTTTTGACCCCCTTTGTAAGGTTGTACCAACAAACTGCTATGCAGTACTTTAAAAACCACACGAAAATATGTTACGAAACCATAAAAATAACCTAATACATACTTCAATTACCATTTACCATACACTTACAAATATAAATTTGTTTCAGGTACTGGCGATCACTTTACTACGGGATCGCCATCTTAATTGAAGAGGCACGCGGTAAACTATAAAAAATCGACTTTCATCCTTAGCAGAATGTGACAGAACATTTAAGTAACCAAAATTAACTTTACCTATTACTACTAATAGGTAAAGCTAACCCTGTAGCCAGTTGCTAATTTCAATACAAATGTCGGCTTAACCGGGGTATTGTATCACTCCCTCACAGACAGTTCACAGAATACACATATCCGCAATTTTACTACTTCATTGTAAAGCGAAGACACTTTATGAACTTACTGAATTTCAGCTATATAAGAATACTCTGAATAGTCTACGAGTAAAATGGCTGTGACACACGGACAGGACGAAATTATAACGTTATAAAGATTCCGTTGTTTCCTACGGAACCCTATAAACAGTTTGATGTTTTGAAAATTATACCAAACGAAACATAATCTCTACAGAAATATAACTAACGATATACAAACGGTGATTGATGCTTTTATTTTTAAATAGCGTGCCTCGCGACTATCTGCGTAGAATTATATACTAACTTCATCCCCCCTTTTAAACCCGTTAATCGTGGAATTTCAAGAAATCCTTCCTTAGTGAACCTCTACTACTGAAATCTGAAATCTGTTGGTTCGGGTTAAGGCTGCGCGTTGTATATCTGTCAGTCAGGAAAGGCTTCTATTTATGTAACTAGCGGCCCATCCCGGCTTCGTACGGGTAGGCACTATTAGGATGTAATGTAAAAACTTTCATAAAAATATCTATAAATTACAGTGAAAGCCGTGTCAAAATCCGTTGCGTGGTTTAGAAGGAGTAAACAGCCGAAGATATGATGAGAACAGGCAGGAACGGATAGAGACTTTTTTTTATACTATCTGAAGAAGATAAAGAAGAAGAAAGAACACAACACATGAAATGTTTCGGTCACACATGGCCAAAAACTCTTCTATTCTAAACAAAACTTTTGAGTAGAATACCAATATTAAACGCAGTATCCAGTCAAATCAATGCAATATTCGTGCGGCGTATACACGTCGCGCCGCGGAGCATTCCGAATGGATCGCTCCAATCCGCATTCAAATGATATTCAATAAACTGATTCGAAATATTTCCAATCATCGCTGGAATCAAATCATGGTGCTATCCGTTTGGAAGCGTACGTGTGTTGTGTGCATGCAGTGTGCATGTAAAACGGAAAATATTGCTATGAAACGTAATTGATTGTATGGCTGCGCGTGTTCTTGGAGAGATAAGTAAAAGCTCGGTGATCAATATAATTATGGTAAATTAATTTTCAAGCTCCTATTTGTAAAATTTAATGGCAACTTTCTACACGGGAAGAAATTGCGGGAAGAAAACAAGCTTCTATGGGCTGCCGAAAACGCTTATTCTTGTACGAACGGCAGGCCTGTAGGTACACGGTGGATGAACGTTAAACTCTTGAACCCCCAGCGGACCCTGAGGTAATGGATTCAAATATTTGCCCCAATTAACTCGTTCGTCTGTTAAACCGTAAATTGATTGATACCTCCAATGGGGACAAATTATTTCTCGTGCACGCTGGCAGAAAAAAGACTATTATAAAAGGCAACGAAAATATTTGGTTAAATTTCAGTTTGAAAAATTCGAACAACCCTTGCCGATCATCCTGTACCGGTGGATACCGGTACGGTAGTTGTCTGTTTTTAACCGACTTCAAAATTAATTCGACGAAACCTGTATCTCTAAACTAAACTGGCAAACGCAAGGCAAGGAATACTGATGTTGCAGGTTCGAGTCCTGCCAATACCCTATTTTTCTTTGTGTTTTTACTATCATTTAAATTTATTTGAATCTCTAAACAGTAGGTTTATATGAAGAATGATGATGAGTGTGAAATTGTTGCTAAAAATTCACACCATTTAGCGACGATAAATAAAAAAGTTTAAAATTTCCAAAATTCCCGCCTTATACAAAGCGTTCCACTTTAACAAGACTTCATTTAAACGTCAAGCCAACCCCCAGCTTACCACACTTTACATTAAACTTGTTTCAAATTCCCGTATTTGAGCTAGAGCGGTCCCTAGAAACTAGTTTTGTATGCCTTAGCTAATGTTGGCAGCACTGCGGCGAGGTAACATTTTCTTCCAACCCAGGCAATTATGAGCTGTTAATGCATGGAAACTCCCAGCGGTTTCACTGAGGCTACAATACCAGCTGTTGTTATATTCCATTAATATTTCGCTTGGCCAGACAAGCTTCATAAATATTTAGCGGCTTTCGATGAGAAAATTGAATCGAACTTCGTAAACGGATGGAGTAAAGCTGTTGAAGTTGATTATGTTCCGTTAATATTGTGACAGCTGTACTTTTATAATGTATAATCGATATTTCTTGCAATTTTTAATGAAGAATTATTGTACATTCAAATTATTACATTTAAATGATATGTACAAACGAAGAAATACTCAATTAATAACTAGTGGCGCCATCTCTTCGCCAGCTAAAGGTTACTAAAAAGTAAACCAGTTGAAAGAGATAACTTGTAAAAAGTTTCTCATAGATGGCACCGATAGTAGTTTAAGTTTAATTAAGAATGCAATTACCGTAGCAAACAATCAATTGTATTTTCTGGCAGTGGGGTCTGTGGCTTAATTGGTTAGTACGTTACATTGAATGCCGTGGTTGCTGAATTGTGTCCTGTCGGATGCCAAACTTTTTTTGTTTATCATTGCAAGCTTTAGTTTAGGATATTGAAAAATGATACAAAATTCCGGGTTATGTATGTGACTGCGTTTCATACGGTGAGTGAAAATCCAGAGCCCCATTGTACTGACCTAAACGCCGGTAACGGATCAGCGATTCTCTTGGGGTCGCCGGCTTCCATGGGCAGCGGTGATTGATCACTTACTAAAGTCTATACATAGTAAATCTTTCAAATCGGACCAACTTTTTACTGACATAATTAGAATTTCGTACACAGAACCGAACGTAAATAAACAAAGAACCCTCACGATGTTTGTCCGTCTGTCTGTCAGTGGTTAAATATTTTTAGTTTCTTTACACAAGGAGTCAAAACGGGTGCGGGCGTCAACATTTAAAGTGAAGCACTAGATCAAGTGAGATATTTTATGAATATGGTTTCGCGTATATTTAAGAAACTTAATAAATTGTAAGTGTTAAAGGATAAATATATAACGATCCAACTAAACTAGAATTTTACTAGGCCTGATTTTAAAAGATCATCAAGAACCCGTCACAAACAAACTCAGATGGCCCGGATTTTTTTATATCATAGGTTAGGTTTTATTGATAAAAGAACGTGTTATATGTATAGAGACACGGAATCCTTGGTGCGCGAGTCAGTCTTGCACTTGTCCGATTTTCGATTATGCACTTAACTTCAACGTGTCCGTACTGGAATTCGTATAAACACGTCTTCAAAAAAACGTTCTAATAAAAACCAAAGAGTGAAAGCTAATCGTTATTTCGTGGCCAAGCACCTGGATTGGTATAAGAGTAAATTCTAGGGAAACAACGATACTGTGTTTTAAACGCGGGCAGCGCCATCTATGATCAAATAAATAAACCGTCTTAAAAGTTAATGAGAAGCATTGGAAACCTACGGGCAATTCTCGCGTCAGTAGAGATTAAGTCGCATTCGAGATACGTCGAAAAGAGCTGTCATATCAAAACAGACGAGCAGGATGAGAGGGGGGAGGAACTTAAGCCTAGCAACAGCTAGCAACGGATCAGCGATTCTCTCATACTCGTCTGGCATCTGCTTTCTTCTTGGCTTCTGTAGTTAAGTACTATTACATTTCAGTCGTCAGCAATAATATTTTATCATTATCAAACATTGAATTCAAAAATGCTTTTATGCCTCTAGTAATAGAGAAGTGTCACATTTTAATAAACCTAATTTTAGATGAGATTTTAATGCTGGTGACAGTACAATATGGAAAGAATTAGTTTCTTACTTTTTGGAAATTCGTTAAAAATTCATCGTTTTCCTCAAAAAAGGTCTTAAATTTCAGTAGCAAAGCGTAGTGCCGATAGAAGCGCCCATACGCCCAAGGTCGTTGGCGCTGGAAGAGGCCATACAGTATGATTATTAAATACCACATTAACAATTTCACAGAATTACAGATAAATCTTAAATGTAGGTATCCAAATGGCGGTTTTAGAGTCATAATAGGAGCCGTTGTGAAAAATGATCGACAAAGCATTTGGCTGCTTTTCATTATTTTACTCCGTCGAGTGTCGAGTCCGAGCAGTTGAGCAAACAAATTGGACGCTAAGCGAACTGCAGGCTGCGCGGCGTAATTAAATTTGCACAGTTTTAAAATTTAGTTAGAAGGGCCACTGACAAAGCACGCGCTTAGTAATACTTATTATGTAATATGTTTTACGGTTGGTAATTCTAGTAGTTTTGTTTGTTCTGATTGTCTTTCTTAATTATTAGTAGGTAGGTAGGTTTGTCTAGAATGTTAAGTTTTTTGGGGCAACCAAATGGATTTTGACATTTCATTATTCATTTGGTTCTTTATTTGGAAAATATGCTTAAGTATTATAAAATAATACTAGGCTACCGTGATAGGTTTTTGTGAAAGTAATTAGAAGCCAAATTCAAGTCGGATTAACGGATAAACTTCCTTTCAAGTGATAGAAACGAGGCACTCGTAAAATTTGTTAATGTTTTCTTTACTGAAATCTCGTCTTTTCATGAAATGATGGGAGTAAGTGTGTTTGATGAAATTGATGTTTTCTCTGTCGAAAATGTACTCTCAGTTTTATTTTATTGTCAGTTAAGGTTATCTTCGACTTTACATAATGTAAAAAAAAATTTTTTTTTTACTCGGCTGCTGCCACAAGGCATTGTTATTAGTTGAGTGTATTTATGTTTTGAGAACAATATGGGCATAAAATGAAAGCTTACAGAATAGTGCATTTCAATAAACATAGGTATATGCATTACAATAACACTTTTATGATACCATTTTGACGCAGCAAAAATTACAAAACATATAATTTAGTCACTACTTATTTTGCTCAGTTACAAATTTTTAGGCAGGCGAGTTTTCTTTGTAATTTTATCTACACACATATCATAAGTGCTCAATAACGCGTTCAAAAACCATAGAAAATGACCAGCATTATTAAAGCTTAAAATCATTTTTAGTATTGACCAAGGCTCGGTCAATATCCAAAGCCGATTATTCAAATGAATAGGTGCACTCTTACTAACTTTCACCGTCGTAACTTAATTTTTAACACGAGAAACTTAGTAAGAATCAACATCTATTACTATTCCACTCGTAAACAAGATAATATCATCGAAATATGGCTTGAAATATAAAATTATCACTCATTTATCGTCTCGTTCAATGGTTCCTTGTATTGTCCAATAAAATTATGTTCTTGCGAACAGCGAACCATTCCACCCTCCAGCGGAACTCAATAAATACGATCTGAAGAAAATAGAGTCGTAACCAGGAACGGTATCCGAGGCACTTAATCAGACTTTCAATTTGGAGATGTTTCGCTTCGAAGGTTCTGGAACAGGTATTTTCGGGGGAGTGGAAATACGGGGAAGTGTTTTTTTACAAAATCCCTGGTTTAACATTTTTCACAGGTTAATTTTATTTATCTGATGTATGTCTTGGTAATCGAATAAATTTACCAAATTTTAATGACATAAGCAAGTTTTATTTGCTTCGACTCACTTATTGACACAAAACTACATTGCAAATTGCAATGTTTAGTTCTAACAAAATCACTGATAATTCTCGGCTTTGCTCGCGTGATATAATTTTCTATGCACATTATATGTAATAAAAAGTATTATGTTTCGATTCAGGACATGGTCTATCTGTCTGCCTTTCATGTAAATTCGTTTAGCCGTCAATGCGTGGTTGACGACAAACAACCGAACATCGATATATTTATCCCAACTTGTGCTTTTATAATACTACTAGTAGGAAATAGAATTACGTAAATAAGTCGGTATTATAATTTATCTCTTTTTTGTCAATCTCTCGGATGCAGAGGTGCAATTTTTGAATCTCACCAGGTGACTATCGCTTACAAAAATGGCCGAATCTCTATGAAAAACGGCCGTTTTGGTAAGCTTTATTTATCCAGTGAGATTCGAATGCAATTTTTAAATCTCACCAGGTGACTAAAGCTCACCAAAATGGCCGTATTTCTATGAAAAACGGCCATTTTGGCGAGCTTTAGTCACCGGTGAGATTCAAAAATCGCACCTCAGGTCTCTTTCTATTTATGCCAGTTTTGTCTTTGTTGTTACGCTCCTCGTAACGATTTGGCTCCAGCCATTCACTTGCCATCATCATAACAGCGCATTTGTAGTCTGCCGCTTGGTTTATTATCTATCTATTTATATAAAAATGAATCCCTATTTCCCTTGGTCACGACATCACGCCTGAACGGCTGGACCGATTTCGGTAATTCTTTTTTTGTTCTGTTCGTTATTATCAGGAGAAGGTTCTTATGAAAGAAAAAATCAAAAATCTGCTCATTTATGGCGTCTAAGGCGGAACAAAGTTCGCCGGGTCAGCTAGTAATTTATACATATCACGTTTCATTTATTAAGCTATTTATTCGATTCAATTAGCTTCAATACCTCAGCGTATAAGTTTAACCATAGAAAGAGGTAATGCTGCCAGTATCTTTGGTACCATGCCAAGGTGGCCTTTTTCTGATATATTTTAGTTATCTTTTTAATATTAATATTTAGTGTACATTTAGTTTTTTATAGTTTCAATATTTCAAATTAGTGTGAATATAATTATTTGTACCTATATTTTTGGATTTTTTTCCTTAGACGACTAACCTTATTTTTCAATTTTGACTCTTTAATATTGTTGGAAAAGTGGTGAGAAATTAGAATAAACTTCCGAATTACAAATAAAAATGTCATGAGTTTCTATTTTCACGTCTTGTGTAGTACATTTTCTATTGTCCACTAGATGGCGTTGTTAGAAGATTGTCCTCTACTTATTACTAGTTGTCGCTAGGTAGCTAGACTAAAAATATTTTCAAAGACAAATACGCAACGGTAAAACCAGCAAAGCATGTAAATGCGTGTCTATTCTCAAATCAGGGAAGTGGGCTGTGACAGGCATTGTGAGCCCGGACGTCCGGGGCACAGCTCGGTAATTGCCCCGGACGATCGAATCCGGCGCCGGTCCGGCCGTGATAAAGATAGATGCGATATCACCGTGATAACGAGTATTAAGATGTCATTGGGAATAAAAGTAATCAAATATTTAAAAGTGATAGTATATTAGGAAGTGTAAATAGGATTTGAACTTGAATCTTGTGGACTACTGGACCGTGCAGTTACTTTGCGCCACCAAGCTTTTGCCCTTCGCTTGCAGAATTCTTTAACCCTTGTAAAAGCCGAAGACGTCGTATTTCCGATTTTTTCCGATCCGAAGACCTAAGTTATTGATCAAGTTTTTAATATACCTAACTACAATTTGACCAAATAACAGCGTTAATCGTAATGTTTTAACGAATTGATATTTATTACTATAAATAACCGGTGTTTATGTTTTTATGGATTTAAATACACAATTAACATGCTAACAGTAAAAATCAACTATAATTCGAAAACGTTTTTAAACCAATTTAGCGTGATAACGATATTTGAATTTTCTTTTAACTTAAATAGGTATCTCAATGTAATTTATGTACGTTTAAAAAAACAAACATACTTAACTGTTAATAACCGAATTACTTATATGGACAGCTAATCAGAAATTTGGTTAAATAACCATATCTAACCGGGTTTCTACAACTCTATATTCATATAGAGATATACTCCAATATTTCGTGTCTGCGTAGTGTTTCTGAGCTGGGTACTTTAGTTATGTATGTACGAGTACATTACAGTATGTAAGTATTATAATGCCATGTAATCTGTATAACTTTAAAAGCAAAAAGTATTTTAATTGCCACATTAAAACTACGAAATAATAATAGTTTATTGAATGTCATTATATGATAAATATATTTGTGTTATATTCGTTATCTTTATTAACGATCCTGCACTTTACTGTCTCTGTTTAACCTGATGATTAAACCCACCACTAGTACATAATTTTTTTGTGCTGTGCCATAAATAAAGCTTAAACAAATAACCATATTGCGATAAAAACAATTTTATCGCAATAACGTGTTTCAGCCGAAACTACTAATTATTGGAATGGAGCTGTTTGGCCCAACGTGTCCGGAACGCGGCAACTCCTCATCTCGCGATGCTGTATCACAATCAATACAGAACTTTGCCTTTGAGACTCAGTACCGGTCACAAGCGAAGGCGATTTCCAATTATATCTAACTAGCACAAGGGAAGCTTTAAGTTCCTAATTATAAAAGAAAGAAAGAAAAAAAGGAAGAAAAAAAAACACTTGTTCAAACTATTTAACATAAAACATACAAATATACACAACACGGGCAGAGTACAAAAACAAAACATTACGTTGAACAGAATTGAAAAGGGCCCCACTCAGTGTACTCCCTCGGTAAACCGAGGCGCTGATTTTCAGTGGGACCCTTGGAATTCCTAATACTAAACTAAAAACTAATGAGCAATGACGATACGAACGATAGTGCACCTGACAGATAATTATGGAACGTCAGACATGGCAAACATTGGCTGTAAGCGACTATTTTCCTGCAAAGAAACAGGGCCTGTGCCTCGCAATTATTTTTCCATGTCGAGCTCTAATTGCTCGCTAAGATATATTGCTCGTTGCATCTGAAACACTGCCTCGCAAAAATTGCTCAGAAAATGTTTTGCTTACGCGTGAGTGCGCTTTCTTTTGACGTATCATGACTGCTTTTTTGACATAATGCATAAAATATTAAGTTATTAAATGACGCTGTGGTAGTGTAATAAATAATGAATCTCTGTACATATATGCAACTAGCGCCACACCTTCGCACCTGTATTATTAGGATGCAATGTATAGTCGACCAAGTAATTGCTTGACGACTTTTGTACCTTATCCCCTTGTAATACGGTCGAAAAGTGGTCAAGCAATTGCTTGGTCGACTATACATACAAACTTTGCGTAGAAAAATCTCGGAATGACAGTGAAAACCCTATCATAATTCGTTGCTTGGTTTAAATGTGGTAGCGGTCAAGGGTACTATAAGGACAGATAGGAATGGATATCGGCTTTGCTTTGTAGTATGTAATAATAATAAAGATTTTTTGGGCTTTATAAGTTAGGAAAAATGTCGGACGACAATATTTATCGTTCAGAAACATAATTTTCAGTCTGTTCGTCGCTCACACCTTGTTCGACAGCTATCCCGATTTGAATGCCAATAGCTGTTTGTCTGTTAGGGAACATTCACCTGTTCGGCAGTAACCGTTGTTTCTACGTCCATCTAATAAAACCCTTTCCCTGTAAATGTGTTTCGGAACGGAACATGTCTATTTGTGATTTCTGTGGAAAGTTATTAAAGTTGAAGTATTAGGTCAGCAATCGAGTTCCATACAAAATTTTGAAGCCCTTTTATTAACTATTTAAAATAGTAGCTTTATTTTGAAATTTTAACCCCTTTGACAAACAAATTTGACAAAAAAACCCCGTACAATAAGGTTTAGTAATAATTGAAACAATTACAAATTTCAAGTCGATAGCGTCCTAGTTGCTGAAATATGCCGCTGTGACAGAGAGATGAAGAAAGTCGCACCTTAAAGGTAGATTCACAGTAAAATGACTGCCGTATAGTGACGTCATATCGCTATCTCTTGATTGGTCGAAACGAAAGATCGTTGCATTTTTATCGCTCACAACGTTGCTTTTTAATCCAGAATCCTGGGTTCTTGTTTGCCTTTATGGAACGGAACCTTGAAAAAATTATTTTTCTGTAAATTTACGCTGGATGTCCACTCCATGTTTTTTTTTAATCGAAGTTGCTACTTATGAGGCTGTCTGTACACGGTGCTCCATTTTGTCAGTTACTTAATAATTACGGAAGTAAATAAATAATCATTCATTCAAGGATAAACCGTTAAAATGTCATACATGCGGGTTTTGCATGCCGTTATTAATTAGGTACGATAATCCAGTTACGTAAGTAATGCTGATCAATCGAGCTTGAACCTCATTTTCTTTCCGTTCAGTCCTGATTGCTTCTCGACTATTATCGAACCATGCTGTTTACGGATTCAATGTTCAATTTGGAACGCTCTGATTCCAATCGACAGAGCCAAAGTTGAAATTGAATTGATATTATTACTTACCCTTAGTATTTATCCAACCCTATAGTTTCATAAATAGTGGAGAAGTCACACTTGTAGCCAGTTGCTCGCTCCGAGCTTTTACGGGTAGGGCCTTGTGCAAGGTCCGCCCGGGTCGCTACCATCTTGCTTGCTAATCATGCCGCTAAGCAGCAGTGCTTGCACTGTTGTGTTCCGGCGTGGAGAGCAAGAAAGCCGGTGCAATTATTGGCACAAGAGGTATTCCATCTTAGCTCTCTGGGTTGGCAACACATCAGCAATCCCTTTGGTGTTGCCGGTGTCTATGGGCGGTGGTGATCACTTACCATCAGGTGACTCACTTGCTCATTTTCCATCCTATGTAGTATAAATTAAAAAAATGTAGAGTCAAGGGGGGGATCACAGGACAGGCTCATCAAAGGAGTAGATTTATCATTAGTCGACCTAGACCTAGCCCAGAGGAGGGATCATGATATGATCCCCGTGACACCCCTGGATCTACATTAGTGCTACCTACAGTACAAATGAGCAGCTACGACCGGGATAGTACCACGCCATCATCGGTGTACATGTAAACCTAATCACCGACACTTATTACGCAGATTGTCTTTTCCCAGATTTTCATGTCACAAAACTACATTTGTTAAATCTAGGTACATATAACAACAACAAGTTATAATAAAATTCTTTATTTATAATCAAGTAGTAACTGTTAGTAAAATTAATAAAAAACAGACTAATTCTACATTAGGAGTGGTATATCCTATAGGCTATAATATAAAAGGAAGTTACAAGATACCTACTATTTGAGCATTAGAGACGAGTTTTCATGCATTCGCGTCCAATGCTCAAATAGTATTTTATGCAACTGCTATATAATGAGAGCCCTTAAACACGAGTGTGGTTTTATGAAACGAGCGTCAGCGAGTTTCATAATAGGATCACACGAGTGTTTTAAGGCCTAATTGTATACAGTTGCATACATTACTTTATCTACACACATATCATAACTGCAGAAAACTGTAACAGCAAAAAACCAACAAACGTATGACAACTAATGGCGGCCATGTATATTAAAAAGGTACTCTGTGATTCGATCTATCCGTCAAGACGAACGTTTTTTTAAACCATAGACGAACGAATAAAGTCCCTATTGTCATGTCACTCGAGATCAAATGTCGTGCGTTTAAATTAAAAAAACATACTGAGTAGACGTTTCGTATCGATAACTGTTTTAAAATCTGTGGATACTAGAATAGAGACCAACTTGAATTTTGACAGCTGTTCCAAATTTAAATTCATAACGTCACGAGCAGTCACGAGATATCGGTAATGTGATGACCAATAAAGAACAGATTTACCTACTACCACAGACAAGAAAATTCTTATAATAACATTGGTTGTAATAATGCTGGTCATTTCCTAGGGTTTTTGAACGCGTTATTTAGCCTTTATGATATGTGTGTAGATAAAATGCAGTTTTGAGGTTTCATGATATTATGGGCTGGAGGCCCAAAACACATGTAAGCTGATAAATTGAGTTCTGCGAAACTTAACCCCGGCTCAGTAGTATTGCATTACCTCAACTGGAACAATTGACAATAGTATTCGACTTCCTTATACGGGTTTTTCTCGAGTACGCTCGTTTATTCATGCCATGTGACCTATTTACTGAAATAATATTCCGTCTTAAACAAAAACAAAAGAAAGTTACACAGCGTTCGCTTTACTCTATAGGTACTTAATGAAAATAAACGCGAAATGAATATTTTACTCCACATAATTTTTAGGGCATATAATGAACGATCCCCGAAAATGGATTTTCGGCTTTTAAAGGGTGATAAACCTACCCTCGGATCCTAAAAGCTACGATGTCATAAAATATTTAGTAAAGCCTTTATTCCTACTCGAAAATGTACAATAACAAGTAACTAAAACGCTCTAAACTTTATAGAAAAGGTATGGACTCGAAACGTTGTGTCACAAATGGATGGTTTGAATCGTTAACTATGAGTAATGTGTGGCAAAACTTATTAATATGTTGTCACGTAACATCAAGGAGAATCAAATGAAGATTGCTTGTTTACCTTGTTCGAGATGAATGTAATAAACATGTTTACGTCTTATTTTTAAACAAATTTGATGAAAATACTGACAAGCACCCCTCTACATCACTCATGTCTGTGATTAACGTATTTAAATTTACCAAGTCTTTTTACACATCAAAAATCAAGTTGAAATGTGAGCTTACGTCTCAAAGGAAAATTTCCATAGATTGAAATCAATTCAACCAAATTACCAACGAGTTATTTCTTTCGCCTTTGCAGTAAAGCAAATCGTCATAAAATGTCGCTCGAACATTGTACGGTGCTTAGCTTTAATAATAGTAAGTAAATCTATTGTCAAGAAGACATTAATTTCTCGGGCGTTTTAAAAATCAATGACTATATCTTGGACAAGGATGTTTGGAAATGATCTCGATTTGTATTGGCGATCCCTGGCTCCAAAGATTGTCCACCTGCTGTGTTAAATTGTCAAATTGTAAAATTGTAAAATATGTAAAATAACATTGTAATTTTGATTTATTTAAAAAATTACACCTCGTTGAGTTCTTTGCCGGTATCTTCTTATCAGAGGTTTTTCCGAACCGGTGGTAAATTTTTTGACATTCATAAGTGCTACCTGTAAACCTAATCTGAATAAAATATTTTGACTTTGACTTTTTGAAATCTAAATATGACAGTAAAATTCCCAAAATAACCTGGAAGCAAATTGCGCGGTTAAAACATCGTTATAGATTCTAAAGGGACCTTCGAAATTAAAAACGATAACCAAGAAGAGAACCCATGCACCTGGCAGCCGCCATGAGGTGATCCTGTGAAATATCGTGTGCAGGTTCCTGCTGTTCAGGTAATTCACCGCAGAAGCGATATCAAAATTATAATTCAAGCATCCAAATAAACAGACACAAGAAAATTAAATAATGTTTTACCTCCATCTTATAACGATACAAACGGAATTCAATTAATTGATTTATAATTGGTTCTACGAGTAGAATTTGTCATTCCTAAACAAACAGTCTACGGTCGCGGTCGAGTTAATGACCCGTTTGTTTACTTCATTAAATACTATCTTTGGCCTGCAACTTCGTTTACGTCGATTTTGTATTTCTTACTAACTTCCACCCATCTTTTAACCCCCTTAATAGTGAATTTTCGAAAAAAATATAGAGTATTTTCGCATCGGAGAGACGGTGTAAGGATCCCATTGGCATCCTTACGATATGGAACTATGGAACTTTGCTAAAACTGTTCTTTGTTTCTCTATCATCCCTTCTCTACGCCGTGGGCCCGAGTAACCCGAAAAACTTTAACCCCGTATTTCTGAAGATGTCACGAGTAAATAATGTTTTTGAACATAGGTCCAATTGTGTAATTTAACTTGACAGCACTTATCTTGAAAATTCATTTCCCCACAGTTTTTCGAGAAAGTTGAAAGTCTAAAAAACCGACAAAACTACAACGTTTTATTTGTACTTCCTGCTTTCGTCAAATACCCTTCTATCGGGGAAATACTTATCCTGCGTTCTGACAAGTCCTTTAAATCATCTAAAAGGGCTGACCCTCGATTTAACCGCGAACCAAATATAAAAGATCCAAATTTAGATCTGACAAGTTTTATTTCATGAAAGTTCGTAAAGTGTTACGTCACTCGAGTTGATATGAATCGTAAAAAGCCTGGCCGTTTTATAGAAAGAGCCCTTCAGGAGATCGGCCGCCGAGATACTGCAGCCTAACTGCTGTGGTACAAGACCGTTATTCGGTGGTGAAATAAATTAGTGTTTGATTTTGAACTTTAATATTATCGGAATAAAAAATGCTACAAAATCTTAGCTGCAAACAGCTTGCAAATGTAATATAATCCAGCTCAGAATGATACGCAATCACGGCCATTGCTTTAAGTTTGACTTAGTAATGAATTGATATCGCGTGCTCGTTCGACTGATAGAGTCATATTAATTCTAAAGTAGATTCGGAACGAGAATTTACCGGATACGCTGCAGAGCACGTGATTAACCTTAGCTTTTTATTTTATTGATTATCCCTCAGGGATTTATTAAGTTATTAGGTACTGATTCAAGATGAGGCCATTACCAAGTTCTGGATTAAGTATCGATATTTAGGTTGTATGTACCTAATAAAGGCTTTTCTGACTTCCCGCGACGGTTAAGTATATAACAATTATCCATAACTTTTCAAATATTTTTGCGGGTGACAGGACCTTGTGCACGGTCCGTCCAGATCGCTACCACCATCTTGCTCGCTAATCCCGCAAAGCACCCGTGCTTGCACTGTTGTGTTCCGGCGTGGTGAGCAAGACAGCCGGTGCAATTATTAGCACAAGAGGTATTCCATCTTAGCCCCTCTGGGTTGGCAACGCATTTGCAATCTCCTTGGTGTTGCGGTTGTCTATAGGCGATGTGATAACTTGTCATCAGGTGACCCACTTGCTTGTTTGTAACATTTCAATTCTTGAGTTTGCTAGTCTCGTTATCTTATTCACTTGGGATCAGTTGAAATCTAGGGAACACTGAGTGAGTACTCAACGCAAACCGGCTTGATTGTACTTTGGCAATTCCCGCATTAGGTTTACTTTGATAATTGCTCGTAGAACTCGTATTCCCGGAGGGTGTTACTTACATGTCTTTGCCTGGAGTGGAAACTTCTTCATTTATATAATTACACTGTTAATAAATAAATCAATAGGTAATTACTTTATGATGTTTTACTTAGCAGCCGTTACTTTTTGACTGATGTCCCAAACAAAATGTCTAAAAATTTAACGGTTTGTTGTCAAAGCGATCCGTTATTTTCATTGACGCCGTTTGTGTGAAAACCAAAAACGTTATATTCCTTCTGGTCGATCGTAGTTATAGACGGAACTCAAGTACCTGTTTATTTATTTTATACTAAAATAGTATAAAATTTGAATTTACGTTCGGTCTATAACTACCACTATTGTATACTCATACCTGTTCGGTATTTTTACACAGATCGACTATTTTAATTGTGTCCCTGGAACCAGCTTGCCGTATCCCCTTATTATTATTCATTTGGCGTTTGTCTCTCGATTATTCGATTAAGTAATTTTTTTTCATCTCTTTTCCCTCAATAACAAACCGACCCTATCACCTAACGCCAGAGTTCCGTGGATGTTCGTTGTGGTTCGATAGACGATCTGAATAGCAAATAAGCTGCTCTGAACGTCTTCGAATTGAGTTACAGATGGTAAGCGACTCTACATAGACGTAGGTACCAGTAACGTGGCGTGAAATTTCACTTTAGTAAGGCTAGGATGAGGAACGTACGAATTACGACGACTAGCTTCATAATGCAACAATATAACTACCCCCTATTTTATAAACGTCACGACTGACGATAGCCTGTCAGGTGCAGTTATCGGATGTTATGTCTAGTTGATCCACGACAGTATCATTGTTGCCGTGCATTACACGTTTATGAAATAGGAGACAGTTAACTAAACTGCAACGCTATCTTCCTAGCATAATAAATCTCTGCTTGTGGTACAATTGAGCCAATCGTTCATTCCCATTACAAAAAGAATTCGCCAACTTGATTGGCCGAGAGTAACGGTGGTCTAATCAAATTGAGAGATTCTTGTTGCACGCGTGTCGCTTTGCTGTTACGCCGCTTCATTACCCGAGGTGCCGAATAATTTCATAGTAAACAACAAACGGTAAGTTAAAAAATAAACCACAACCTTATATACAAACCCGTTACAATTTGTATCTTAATATCCGTCCCGTAAAAAGGAAAACGACAGTGAACTTCATTTCGATTCTATTCACAATTTTACACGCTTTTACTGTGCCATGCTAAATGATGACTCGCGGAAGTTAAACTAAATCTATCGACCATTCCGCACTGTCCGAATTGAGCCCAATCATGTTTGACAGGGTATCAAACAACCCGGAAAACTCGAAACTTTCGTCCGAATGACCTACTTACCGACTGTTCTATAAATACAACCAATACTCATAGAAGCGGTTTGTTACGTCCTAATCAAATTAGGTATTCTTACACATCAGTTAACATTAACCCGGCTTGTTACAGTAACCTTTGCGTGTCCGTTAACCTACGAGAAGCCGGGCGTTCGGACAATCCAATTACCTTGCATATGTTATTAACTATTAGCTACACTTGAAATAGACAACTGGGACTGTTACATCCTTGGTTGTCAGTAGAAACGTAAGTGACGTAATTGAACTGTCAAAATATATTTATATGAAAGTATACCAACCAAGACGATTTACCGATCTAATTCCGGTTTTCCGCCAGAGGCTTTAACATGAATGCCACAAGGAAAACTTATCTCCGTAGTGCGGCTCGATCTAACTAGCGTCATAAGGAAGGAATATACTCAGGAAAAGTTAAACTTGAGTCAATTTTTTGCGTGAAGAAACAGCAATGGATGGGAAACAAGTCATCAGTAAGATAGGTCTACTCGCCGTTCGCCCACGTCAATTATTTCATCGGTTATTTTATTTCTTTACTCAGCTCAAGTGAAATGGGAGCCTAACCAAAATAAATGAGAATGAGAAATATTTTTTTAAAAGTACAATTAAGTAATTTTCTCAGAATACTTTTTTTAAACTAAACTTTATCGATTTTTTCGAAAAAAACCTAGTCGTTATCCGTTCCTGTCTGCCCTCGTATGTTCGGCCGCTTACACCTAAACCATCATTTACACCTAAATCATTTAGAAATTTTATAATCGGAGGTTACATATACATATCGCATCCTAATTGTATCCGTCCGAAGCCGGGATGGGTCGCTAGTAGTATAATAATCCTAAAAACACCAGAATATAGTACTGTAGTAGTTAATGGCACTCATTTCTTTGGCATTTTGCCTGAATCTGTATTCGTGATAGTATTGGAAAAATATGTGAAGGTCGCAATCGTTAGTGCGATTACGGAACGAAAAATTTACTTTTGGAGTGGACAACCAGAGATCTTTTTTTAAAGGTGGCAAACAAGCAATTGGATCAAATGATGGGTAGTGAATGTTGACCTTTAGCCTCCCCCCTGTAGAGGAATACTAACCAGACTCAAACTCTATTTTTTACAGCACTATTACAACCCGTCCGGAATCTACTGACCGGAAAACTTAGGTACATATAATCGGAACCAATTTAAAAATATAAAACGATTTTCGCGAAAATAGCATCAAAGTGTAATGAGGAAACGATTTGCTTTGCATGTTTTACTTTCGCTTCGTTTAGCATCGCATTAGCGCTATAACGTATTTTATTCACGTAATACCTACAACCGAGAATTATTCGTCATAAGGGATTATTTGTCATTTAGAAAATTACAGCTCCGCCTCACAGCTACAGAGATGCTAAATACAGATAAAAACGTCTAAATTTCCTCTGTGGGGCTCACAATTTGCCATCCCATTAGTCGTACTTCCTTCTATACCTTCCTTGTATTGCCCCTTTATTTTGGGAATGATTCTGTTTATTACAATGTTACTTGGTACTTTCTATTCACAATTACAGTTTTATTTTTTTGCTTTAGTGCGTAATATAATCGTGGGGCATATAAAAACCGCCAATGGCCGCTTTGAAAGAGGTCACGTGGATAAAGTATATGGCAGCTATCATTTATATTTTTTGTACGGTTATGTAAGCCATTTTGAAATCTATTCACTGTTTTTTTACTGAAAATAAAAGAAATGGATATGCGGGTCAATTAATAGAAATAATAACCGCCGCCCTCTAGGCTGATTTGAATCCAAAAAAATATGTCAAAGGATACTGACAGGATTTCATACAATATTTGGTCAGGATGGAGGATAGCTAATCAAATCATCACTGAAATTTTTTGCGGGTTTTGTTCCGTCGGATACATAGAGCTACGAAGTCTGTCTGTGATTTCGTCGCTGCTGATCCGATTTCAACGCGATTTATGTTGATAGCCTAATTAAATTAGTCTTGTTTGGTGGCAAGTGTGGTAGTAAGATATTTATACTTTGTATAGTTTTTTAATACAGTCGCTACCAAACTCTGTGATTTCATTGTACATGTCTCAAATTAAACATAGCTACAGTTAGGGAACGAGTGTAAGATCTCTGTCAAAGTCGCTGTTCGGTGCACAATACGTTTGATTTTATTTTGACACACGTTTACATTTTACCCTCTGATTGTTCCTCAACTATACGTAACTAACTATAGGTACTTCTACTCAAATTAAAGCTAAAAGCACGTACCAATAATAGGTGCATTCCTATAGATAGATGTACAAGAATCTAAGCGAAATTCTGCGTTTGGTTTTTATAAAGAGACTCCTTATTTCACAGTGGCTTAATACGGCACCGTAAGAGTGATACAGAAGCGGCGCGAAAGCGAGACCTATGCACCTAGCACGAATCATCTCGATGCGCGTTAACTCGCTACGTAAGTCAGTGCGTTTCTTTCTAACCAGCCCAGTAGGGGAGAGACGCACTGAGTAACGTAGCGACTTATCGCGTATCGAGATGATTCGTGCTAGGTGCACTATATCTCGTTCAGATATGCCATGCGGAATTCGAAGAGTGACATCGTTTTTTTTATTGAACGCGTAGCAGAAACAAAATGATTATATTTAACAGCATTGGTCCTAGATATTGTAATAGGGCCTTTATGGTAAAGGTTTGGAATACTGCCAATTATATAAAAATTGATCAATTTGAATAAAAAGAAGTAGTTCGCGGCAGTGTTCCAAACAGCAGTCGAGATTCGATGCAAAATTCGTGATACAAATCATTTAAATCGTTTTATTTGAATGTCTACTAGTCGTGTAAACATAAAAAATATTTAAATCTTTCTGTTTTCTTTTACCTGTGATCACTCGCTATAACTTAGATCTGTAATTCTCTCATCGATAGGGCAATAGCCGTGCCAGATTATGTATTTTCAGCCTTTTCTTTAAATTTCCGATTCAGAGAAAAAATTAACATTGATGTTGCTTTATCGGTGAGAGAGTTTTGGCGAATATCCGCAAGTGAAGTCGTCTACAAGTTGAAAAGTTGCCCTTACAAATCTAGCTTCCACATCGCTGTGATATCACTTAAACGCTGTTAAATAAAGCTCAGATATACGTAAGGAAATGGCCCCACAAAACACTTTTCTTCCCTCGCCATCGCCCGGGGGCTCCGGAATTCCTTGTGAAGCGTTGCTTTCAGCTTGTTTTGTCAAAAAAAAGCACGTTATACTTTATTAAGATTGTTTACGATCTCCGTTTTGGTTTTCACGCGGTTTTTTGCGATTTGGATTTAAGTAATTCGAAATGTTTTAACTCGATTACAGTGATACTAAAGTTTTATTTAGAATTATTTAGTTATTTACAACAAATACCATGTCAAAGATTTCGATCAATGTTGCAGTACAAGTTTTTGCTGGCGGATGTTGATTGGCATCAATTAAAATAGAGTCGAAATAACTTTACGTCTGTTTTTGCTAGCGATTTCTATAGAGCTTTTTCTTTCTTGTTTCTGCGGAAAATAACCCATCTCAGCTATGCCTGCAATAAAGTTACATAACAATAGTGTGTACCCTTCTCAGTCTAACTCATAAGTGGATCCTCTTCGGCTATACCATTCTGCCTAATTATAAGCTATACGATCTAAAACTGTTGTTTAACTAAAATGATAACAAGGACACTTTGTGCGCGGTTGTAGGTGGAGGCGAAAATATCCCATATTAATTAGCCAAACTGAAGGAGAAGTCCCGAGGGATAAATGATTTATCCTGAAAATAGGATTAACTTCCACGCGACGTTATTAAGCGGCATCAATCTTACTATTATGACATCTGACAGCTACTTATTCCGCTGCGGTTGCTTTGTTAAAACGAAAATGTGCTGAGTTGTGAAATAGTACTTTGAGATATCTCCTACTGTTGTTATACCGTATCGTTTATTTTTGTCTCCATTTAATAAATTAAAATCGGGTTGCGGTAAGGGAACGTACCCATACTACGTGACCCATTCAGGGGGGGGGTCATCAAAAGACTACGCTTGGTCACTAGGGTGGAGGAGGGTTGGTTTTTATCACGTAGTAGTCGATATCTCTAGGGAAATTCCGTATTTTTTTTTAACTGTATTCAAATTGTAATTAAAGGTATGCACTCTTGGAGTCACGCGACAAGCGCCGTTTTAAAAAGACAATTTTATTAACTGTCTGTTGGCAAACACTGCTTTATAACCATTATATTTATGAAATACTACCTGAAAACTGTATGGTCTTTGCATTTACTACGGGTGGTCACCGAGGGGGGAGGGGATTAAAAAAAATGGTTTACGCAGTATACGTTCGTACTGCTGTACGTACATACGGGGTACGTTCCCTAATGTAATGGTCCCAGTCCTTGACAGTGACCAATGGTTGACGAGAAGATACGGAAACGTACGTAAATGATGCGAACTACTAGTAAAAACAAAGTCCTACATGTGTCTAGTTTACCTTATTTAGAATCAGTAGACACTATAAGTACCTCACACATGAGCTAGGTGAGAAGAAATAAGTGATAAGTGAGATTTTTCCTTTGTACCTCAATAACGCTGCAGGCCAGAAAATACGTAAGTGTAAAAGTTGAACTCCGAGAAATTCCCATTTTCATTATTCTTTTTTACATATCGTAAAGCTATGTTTGTTGTTCTATTTAATAAATAAATACGAAATAGTCATGTTGAAAACCAGAAAGCCAAATTAAATTCTGATCTTTAAGTTTTATTTTCTCTTAGCTAATTAATGAGTTTTCTGTCTTATCAAAAGAAGGAAGGGCCATGAAAAGAATAATTATTCTTTATGTACTAAAAGTATACTTAGTTAAGCCAAGGCTAACCTAATAACGTCAAAGAAAACCGCAGTTCTGCGGCTTGTTCCTCCATTTCTCTGCCTTTACAAACATTCCCAATAAAAAACGGAGTTCTCTTAATCTCTCTACGTGCCATTGATTTGTTCCTGGCTTTGTTCGTTATTTATTTGCGAATTATTCCGTATCCGAGCTTATTGTTCCAATGATTGATGGTTATTGTTAGTAGCTTTAATGGAATATCTATCTTTGTTGTATCACGTGAAAAGGTCGGTGCTATTGGCAATGATATACTTATCTGTGAAATACGTATTACGTTTTAAATGGGAGTAAATAAAGAAAGAAAATATTCATATTTAACACAATTCACACTTACGATGTGAGTGCCAATATCACAAACAACTTGTACGAAAGGCAAATCCGAAAACTTGATCATTTGATCATATTAACTTTTCGGTCAGCAGAGTTGATTTAATGGCCAACAGAAAAATATTCTGTTGAAAGGTTAGGTTTTGCTGGTGAAACATATTCGACAAATGCGGGTGAAAATAAAGTAACATTACGGACAAAAAATGTGCCGAACAGCATAGCCCCGCAGCATAATGGCCCGGCAAAACGTTGCGGCTTGCTGTTTTCCAGTGGGTTTTAATTGAAACACGAACATATTTTCTCCAACATGGCGTTTCAGTCATTAAATATTTACTAATGTAAATAATTTCACCGAAATCGAGACTTGTTGTTAAAACAATTAATATTCCTGAAATGAATACCTATCGCATTCATGTCATTCTCATGAACAAATATGTTTTGGCCAAATATAGCCCGTTCATTTCTTTTAGCGATGTTTTTCCAGAGCCTGCGTATAATAGAAGGTGGGTAAACAACTTACCCCCGTACGTACTACCTGATAACCTGGCCTACCTATACCGTTATGCCTGAGTTACACGAGGTGAGTAAAACAAAGGCGGGATTAGTAAACTGTGCTAGCGTACTAACTAATTTCTGGCTACCTAGTAACCTTTTCAATGTCACGACAAATACAAAAGCCGTCATTTACACGTCGAGCCTTTTTCGTAAGTAACGAAGTTGAACCCTTTGCGAATGAGCGTGGGTCATTTTTATATTGTACGCGTTGCCGGATATTTTTGTCTTCGGCGTTGAACAAGTTAACCTGAAATGTTTTACTAACTTTGATTCTTTTTAGGAATCCGTTTATCTGATTGACTAATAAACGCAAACTCTATACATTTACATCAAAGTCTGCCACAGTTTTGGAAATGGAAGAAAAAAACCGGTACCAATTTATAAAATTATTTTCTAAGTTGTCTGTCTTAAAATGTCTAAGCATTGTGTCATTATCTAATAGCATTGAGCTACACTGGTATAGCCAAGCAAGCCAAGTACTGTCCTTTTTGTTCACTTTCCTCGTGCAACTGCGGCATTAGGTAGTATTGAATAGAATAGAATATAAATCATTTATTTTGGAACAATAACAACATTATAGATTTTTACATAATACAAATAATACTTAATCTAGAGAGAAATTAATGTTGAGGGTTATCCCAAAAATAGGAGTATGTGTCGAGGCACAGAGTGCTTCCTTTCGAAAAATGACACTTTTTCTCAGTTCAGACTTTAATGGTCAAATAGATGTCTTTGATTGTACTTGCAATATTTTCATTTTGTGACAGTACGTGACCATAGTGGTTCCAAAGTGTGACGTTGAACTGTCGATGGCGATAATTTCTTTAGCACCTGCTAAAGTTTAGTCAGCCACACGTACTTTGGTTTGGATATATCTAAACGAATGTTACGTACAAACACGAGAAAGTTGCATACTCAATATACTTTTGTTTGTTTCAGGTACCGGGAGCAAAGCTGTTTGTTGGAACTTTTCTAATATGAAAAAACTTTGAAACTCCCGCAGATAATAAAAGAAATATATTGCTTTTTGCTGAAGGTAAATAAAGTACTGAACCGGTGCCAATAGCTCAAGCGACTCGCATTTGCAATCATTGCAAAATTTATTGACATAAAATCAAAACTACTTGCAACGAATTTGCGACTTTTTATGAATTACATACTAATTTCCACGCTCCTTTTAACCCCTATCAGGGTAGAATTTCTAAAAACCTTTTCTTAGGGCACCTGTACACACCCATAGGAAAATATGCTCCTAATTTTAAGTCTCTAAGTATGTCCGGGTGTTCAGGCGTTAGTGCGTTGTTTATCAGCCAAAGTCACAGATGCTTTGTTATATGTATAGATAGAAAACCGGCATTATATCGACAATAGAAATCTGAAATGTCGTAATGTCCCTTAATATCCCTTACGACATTTGAGATTTCCACTGTCGATATATTATGGAAACGGGAGCGAAACAAGCATAAGGGTCATCTAATGGGAAGTGATCACCGCTGCCTATGGGAACCAGCGATCCTGGGAGAACCACTGATTCGTTGGCGGCCTTTAAATTAAGTGAGCTTCTGCATCTTTCACGCAACGAACAAAACGCGTAACAAGTAGTAGCTTCACGCTAGCATTCTTATTTTTCAGCGGTAACCGCGCTTGATTTTCATCAACGTTCTGAAGTAAAATATCTTGAGCGAGTGCTCTCAGATTATCTAAATAAATTTAATTAGAGTAAACTCCAGCCAAAGTTGAGGACGAAGAGAAAACAATTCACGTACTATGGGACCTTTAAAGCATTCATAATTATGACGTGTAGCTTAGTGACTTAACCTCTCAACTTCCGAATTTCCTTCAGTGAATACAGGTTGATGATGATTTTGGATGAAGAAGTCATGTACCAATTCAGAATGAAAACTAAGGTAACGCATTATCTCTATTATTGAAATATGGTGTATATATTACACATATATTCGTAGGTGTAATATATTCATGTTTAGTGTAGTAGGAGGATCCTCAATAATAACCACAATGATTAAATAAGAACAAATTATGTAATTATAACACAAAAAAAAAATCTTTGGTGTCTGACAGGACTTGAACCTGCCACGAAATGTTACAGTGACACGGAATGTTGAGGTCAGGATTCCATGTCACGCGCAAACCAATTGCGCTACCGAGATCACTGCCAGACACTGCGAATTTTTCAATGTGCTTTGTTTGTAAATTACTTTAAATAATTAATAGATTCAGGCGTTACTTTGCGGAGGTCCATATCAACAAACGGGAACAACTTACCTTGCTACTCCGCGAAACCAGACTCTACTTCTGGTTTCGTGGATTAGCAGGATAAGTGGTTCCAGTTCGGTCATTACTTTACTGGTTTTCAGGTGTAACTACCCTCGGTAACATGTAATAACTCGAATTGCTCGCTGTTCTGTTACAAGTGAATGCTTCGAGTCTATCAGGACCGTAACATTATACTTAACATAGGTCAAAGTCAAAGTCAAAATATTTTTATTCATTAGGCTTACAGGTAGCACTTATGAATGTCATAAAATTTACCACCGGTTCGGAAAAACCTCTGACGAGAAGATACCGGCAAGAAACTCAACGAGTTGTAATTTTTTTTTTAAGTCTTCAAGTCATCCTGTACATCATGATCTCGAGTTTGCCTTAAAATAAGTATTACAAGAAGGTAACTCTATAAACGTCGCTTTTCACGTGTCGAGGACTTCGCCCAAAACGGGCGTATCAACCTGAATATTGAGAAGTTTGGAAAGAAAAGTTGGCCCATCATTTCATGTTATGTGAAAAGAATGGTTATTTTTAACCTCGCTAATATATTGTTATGAGAATCTCCAGGCTTTAGAACGATTGTATATTACTTTTAGAGACTTATAACAGCAGTTATACGGTGTTTTAAGGCACTCGGGGTTTTTACGATTATAAGAGTTCTGTAAAATTAAATTGTCGTTCCGAAATTTATACAACTATTAAAAGTGAGTTAAAAGAAGTATAGCATACTTATTTTAATAGAACCGAGAAGGTACAACAATAACAACAACAAATACTCTTTATTGGTTCATACACGTTAACAAAATAAAAGAACACACACGGAAATTTTACATGGGAGTCAACAGGCGGTCTTATCGCTAATCAGCATAATAAGCAATGAACGAGTAACTAAAGGGCCGAGCCGAAAGTGAGTCCCACTGAGCTGCTGGTCCGTTTATTAAACTTTAGCCGAGATACATATAGCGCCATTTCATCACTACTGCAAGAATCAAAAGTAAAACCCGAAATGATTCTTTATAAAGCTTTGGTGAGGAGCAATATAATGAATCTACTTCATACAAAGTCAATCTTAATCGCGACTATTGATTTTGATCTGAATGAACGTGTACCGGACGGGCATTGCGCAGAGGGATCAACAATCTTTACAAAGTATTTGAGCAGTGCAAATTGAATTTGCTACGAAGCGAAGTCGCACACAAAATGCATCGAGTGCTACGCCCCGTGCTCGTAGCTGTCGTAGCATCGTGGAAAATCTCGCTATCGTAGCGCACCGTAGCACAATAACTTGTAGAAGTAGCGACTTTGACTTTTTTGTTTTAAGAAACTAGCTATCTACTCTGGTTTCGCTAGGGTGGATCGCTTCTGACTCGAAATGACAATGAAAACCATATCAAAATCCATTGCGTGATTTAGGAGTAACCAGCCGAAGATACGATGAAGGCAGACAGCAACGGATAGCGACATTTTTTATACTACACTAGCGGACGCGCGCGACCTCGTTCGCGTGGAATTATTAGCCTATGTCCGTCAAGAATCGTTTTGCTTTCTATTAGTGAAAGAATTTTTGGAAGCGGTTCAGTAGTTCCGTCCAGAGATTACCCCGTACACACAAACAAACAAAGTTTACCTCTTTAAAATATTAGTGTAGATGTAGATTAGTGTATATTTGGATAAAGAAGAAGATACATTCTTGTTTGCTGTCAGTTCATTCACACACATTCACCCGAAAACTATAACTCTCCCTTATGGCTGTAGCCGGGTAAAAAGTGGATACAGGATGTTCTGTTTTGTACACATCAGGCATGGCTTGACGGCCAGTTCTTTTTGTATTAAAACCCAAACTGCTGCTTTTCCTACTCGAACGAGGAGGGCATAGTGATGTGTACACACTTGGCACTCGTACAAAGTGAATACTCGAAATAGACGCGACAACGGAATAACAATGAGCCCCCAAAAAGGCGTACAGTTGATAAATCATAACAAGCTTCCATTACTTTATCGGATGTGGGGTAAGTTACCTTTTTTTGTCAAGAACCCGCTACGTGTGTTCTCTGTTTGTAGTTTGCTACAAGGCGGGAAAATGCTACAACTCTAGTCTGGAGTCTAATATCCTCTCGTAAATCGATCAAAAGAAGAGATCTCTTAAATGGATAAGTTCACCTTTTTACAGTCACCTGCAGAGATAAGTACCACCCACCCCCACCCCTTCTATGAACGAATCCATGCAAAGGGGAAGACTTTTCTTTGCAGCGGCGTACATGTTATTTTAATTAACTTGTGTTTTATTTTAATTGTTATGTTTATGCTTTTTGTACGGTAAGTAGATCCGAAGGCGATGGGCAGACAACTTAAAGGGGTTGCAACGGATCAGCGACTCTTAGTGTTGCTGGTTCCCATGAGCGGCGGAGATCACTTACTGTCAGGTGGCCCGTATGCTCGTTCGCCTCGCATCTCCATAAAACAAAAAGTGCAATAAAGAGTTTTACATAACAATGTTAACCTACACTTTGAAAGTTGCGTATAAATTTGGGTCACAGTGAAGGGGCCCTTTTCCCCCGTGCAAGTTTGCAAAGGCTGTCACGGGCTCAAACGTTTTTATATAGGTTTCCCCAACAATAGATTAAAAATGTTGGCTACATCTGACTTTGAAGTCTTTTGGCTGCTTCACGAAATATATTTTTAAGTATCTATGTATAGAGTTTATAAATGCTGTCACTAAATGCTGCCGTGTTGTATGCATCATAAATAAATAAATAAATAATAAATAAATATCTTAGGACAATTTACACCAATTGCCCTAGTCCCAAGCTAAGCAAAGCTTGTGTTATGGGTACTAGACAACGGATAAACATACTTATATATAGATAAAAACATACTTAAATACAAATAACATTCATGACTTAGGTACAAACATTCGTGTTCGTCACGCAAATATTTGCCCATTCCAGGATTTGAACCCGGGACCTCTTGCACAGGAAGCAGACACATGTGCCACTGTGCCATACAGGTCGTCAAGATATACAAGAGCTAGGTACTACAGTAATACAGTAGTATGATAATACAGTCGGGTTAGTATATCCGACTTCATATACAGTGCTTTTATCGAAGGGCGTGAAAAACATTTTTTTACCAATAATATTTGAGGAGTTCCCTCAATGCTTCATGGATCCCATCACATGGACATATACTAGAGCTAGGTACACTTGTCTTTATGTCAGTTGATTTGGTGTCAACCGTCGACTTTGTATGTCCCCGTCAAAGTAGAAAATCACGTTCTAACTTCAAAAATCCTGCATAAAAGCCTCACACTAGCTGACGTTTATTTCCTAAAGCCGAAGTTATCTCGCTTTGCACTGCAGTCGTTTGAGCTGACGCTACGTGCTCCACGGACGGGGCATCGACGGAATGAGCCGTTGGACCGCCGATTGGTCATTTCGCTTTTGCAAACTAGATACTATGAGTCAAAGCCATTCGTAATTAAGGAAGCCATGTTAAAATGTAGCTCAGAAATATTTTTGATCTTGTTCTACAATTCAATATTCTTTTGCCGGTGTATGAAACACAACATTAATATTATTCCTTCCGCACCGCCTGGACTGGAAAATGTTACCGACCAATCACAACACTGTATTTTATTATAAAAAGTGATGAGGTTTTTTTTTCGTGTCTGATAATCAAATTAAAACTCACTTGAGGATTTTTTAAGTCACAGTTCGTTTATTAAAAATGAATGTCGAATTTTTAAAAAGGTAAAATAACACTGGCAACTTCTAAAATTTGACACTAAATAAATTAAAAAAGTTAGAAGGGCTCGATCCCTAACCGCAATAAATTACAAGAAATACAACATAAATACAGCCCTGCATTCCTGTTCAGCCGGTAGAAAAATGACTGTTTTCTATCAAAATAAATAACTGATATAAACTTTCTTATACCAATGGAACGGCAATTACGGTGATAAAATTAATTTTTTATCAGCGAAATCCCAAAAGACAGATTAAAAAATTTATAAAAATTATATGTTTTCAAAAATGAGCGATAATGGTTTTTAATGTAATGTACTTTACACTCGAAGACCGCTGAACTGATTTAGATAGTTTTTACTGTTTTTACTGTATTAATGAAAAAGATTTTTGACTCTTAATGAGTGAAAATTGTTTGATGTTCTGATACACAGAAATAAAAACAATATCAAAAAAATAAAGTAAAGTAACCCAATTTGTTAAAAATATACATTCAAACATATTGTCAGTCTTAAAATTATATTAATTATACAAATAAAGAGAAAACTTAAGTAAACCACATACGAATGTCGTCAATTAGTTCCCGCAGTGAGCTGTAATCACGCCTTTCCTGCACGGGCCAATAAAGCTGGAACATGCTGGGTCTGACAACAGGGCTCTAATATTGTCTTAGGACTGTGGGCGGAAAGTATATTAGTAGGACGCCCAGCGGGTTTTATTAATAAATAGTTTTAAAGTGCTTTCATCTTTTATATAAAACTTATTCACACGTTTATTAACAATGCTGGTCAGTTCAGTTTGGGGCTTACCTAAAAGTTTCGATATAATTTTGTTTAGTATTAGCTAAAACTAACTCCTAAGGCCCTTCTGATAAATTAGCCTGCCAACAGTTTAATTTGACATAATATCTATTGAAGTTCTGTAAGTTTCGATAAAGCGGTATCGTCTTCTTCACACTTCTTCTCGTCCAAGATATCGCAGTGTCTGATGGCGAAAGCCAGCCAGGTCAGCTCAACCCATTCGAAAAAAAAAACGAGCACGTCATTGTGGCGATTTTTAGTGGAATCTTATGTCCATCAGTGGATGTTTGTTGGCTGAAATGATGATGACGTGCCTACCAAACGGACTCACTTTTACTTTTATAATATTACAGATGTTTTATTAAAAAATATCACCGACCGTCATTATTTATTCTATTCATAATCTCTTAATTCTATTTCACGTGCCAGTTTTCCACTTTTCAGTCAAGTCCGCTCGAACCGTAAAGTTGCCAGCCTTAACTAGCCGGTTGAAAGTTAGCTATCAGCGCTGGAAGCACCTGTCGGCCAACTTTAGCGCTTGCCCTGATTTAATATATTGATCGGCTCGGACTTGTAGTGACAACCAACTTGGTTTTATTAATGAAATTGTTAAATAGCTTTTTCATCCGCGAATGATACCCTTATGAAAACAAAGTATATTAAATTCGAATTAAGAGGCAAGGACGACGCATCATGTATAAAACATAACAGAAATCTGCATATTAATGTCCCTGTAAGGTGCAACCAAAATGTATAGAGAAAACTATAAGGATTAATAAAACATTGTATTGTGATATACACACGACCGCACGCAATCTTTGATAATGCGTTAAGATTAAAATTGGTAGTGCAATTACGTTAATTTATTTTGGCGCAGATACGCGCGACACGGGCGGTAATTAAAGTGGCCGGAACACACCGGTTTATGGCAACACCGACCGATAAATTAGCGCAAACGATCGTGCGCCGCGTCGTTAGTCTGCTAGTGAGTGACAAAACTGTTTAAAAAATGTGGAAACTGACGCACGCGCCGGCAGTAAAATATAGTTCTTTCTTGCTTATTTATCTTCTTCTTTACATAATATAACACCAACTCGCTGTCATTGATAAATTATCTTGAACGAGTAGTTCTACACAACTTGAGAATAATCTTTGAGTTTGTTTATCTAAACCAGGCTGCACTTAACAAATACATATATATAGATATATCCCTCTTAAGGAAGTCCCGCAAGTACACAAACTTTTTTTTTAATTTATTCTTGGCCATGGGTGCATAGCCCTTTAGGCGAGTACACAAACTGTCACGAATAGGTTACCAGTTTGTATTTACAAATTTATAAATCTAGTTTTGTTTAGGAAAATATATTTGCTGTGCTTGGTTGATTGGATTGTCACTTTTATTGTTCGGATTTCTTGCTAAGTTGTACTAATACGTTTTGTTATCTTATCTAGAACATACTACAGTTGTTTTAAAATAATATTTAGACCGCTGCTGCAAATTTAATTTACCTATTCTGTTTTCCTTGGGGGGAAAAATATCTGACGCATAATATGAAATAATGCTGCTGCGGCGAGGGAATAATCCCAATGACTCAATGACATATATAAGGGCATCTGCTCTCCAGTACCTGTGAACACTGTAAATCTTAGAGTTATACTCCCTTATCGTCCTAGAAATCCCTCTGTTTCTCTATTCCCTGTCTTCAGCAGCCTAAAGGCAGGGTATAGAAATGCATGTCGATTGCTCCAAAGATGAGAAAGTATAGCTTTAAGATTTGTGAGAGTGGTACAGCTGTCCACAAGTACAGTAATTGTCCCTAGGTTTCCGAACTAGGCCTAAGAAGTTTATAAACACCAACAAATCAGGTTTACCGAGCGACTTGAAAATCAAGAAAATGGCAGCCCTGCTAGCGCCTCAGAGCGGCTAGCTGCCGTGTGCTGATTCATTGGTTACATCTAGCTAGTGGCTTATTTGTATGATTTTCCTTGGAAAGACCCGGACATAACAAGAAAATAGGACCAATGCCATGGTATGTGGTAATGTGGCGAAACTGGAAAACGCAAGGCACGGAATGCTGAGGTTGCAGATTCGAGTCTTGCCATTACCCTAATTTTTTTGTGTGTAGTCAATACAATACAATACAATATGCTTTATTGAATACCACATTACAATTTGACAGAATTACAGATAAATCTTAAATATAGGTATCCAAAAGGCGGTCATTATATAGCATTGAAATTTAATTTAAAATAGGCCGGTCTAAGGATCTAGTGCTTCTGGGTTCCTGTTTCATACTACCATGTTACACGTGTTTCATGAAATTTAATCAAAGCAGGCAACGTTATACAGCCCTCAGCTCCTACTCTATGAAATTAGATTATCCACAGCTTCCGGCGGGGGCGGTGTCTGGAGTGCCAATATTGTTTTTAATTAACCGATCAAATCACGAATAAACAAACACGACACACGCGATATGTGGTATGGTATAAGTAATATAACAGTCATTAATTAATTGACGTGTACTCGTAAATCTTATTGTACAGTTAACAAAAACAAATAATCGTTAACCTCAACTCTCGTTTCGATACCTAGAGATAAATCTGTTTCTGAATATAGGAACGCGACGAAAACCAAATTTATTCCTACGCTTCACAGGCGTTTTGAGCAGTCCTTAAATTACAGTTGATTTCTTTAGGTATTTAAAATAAGCTAAACAAAATAGTCACGTGACTCGGCAGATCAACCAATCAAGTCAATCTTTTGGGTCTGTGGAGACCCAAAAAATTGATTTGATTGAAATAATAAATTATTGACGATTTTAGTTTCATATTAATTAAAAAATACAAAAAAAAAGTACTTACTCTAGTACTCTTTTTGTAAGTTATGTCTATTTTTGCATTTCATTTCATGTCATGATACTGCTTGGCTTTAAAAGAAAAGTGAAGAGTAACGTGGGACCAAAAGGTTTCTTAACTAACTTATGCTTACAATTTCGTCGTCGTATTAATGCTACACATAACAAACTGTAACCAGACGCTACTGTTTGTCTCATTATTGATAAATAGCACATTTTATCTTGGACTAAGTATTCATTGTTTTGTATAAACGCTACGACAATGTAATCTGTAAGTTGGCACGATTGGAACAGTCTTCCTCCGAAAGCCGAACCGGCTGCTTGCGTCGTGTTTTCCGCTACGAGTATTCTCCGCGTTAAAAACGAGTGCTCAAACAACCCTGATCTATTATTTGAATTTAAGTTCGTTCAAAAACTTTGTGAGTTGTGCGGGATAAAATAATTTACAGTGTGTTCACGTGAAGAAAACTAAAGAAACTTTTCAAGCACGTATGTACATATTTCGAAAGACTGATCAAACTTTCATGTACTTAAAGTGATTTTGTCGAGTGGTGTTCATTTATAATGGTATGTATAGAAGAAAAGTTTAAATTAACAACGACAAACTGTAAATATTTGCAAACGAGCTTAGTTCCATTTTTTTGCGAACTTTTTCCTATAAATACATTGTGGCTGTTATTTCTAGTTACAATTCGTCTTTAAATATTCGTAAGTTTTATAAATATGTAATTTTTTTAGAATTATAACTTAAACCTGATATCTGAAAACTTTTATGAATTAACTGATTCATGTTCGATGAAGCCTGCGTAAATACCATCTCAGAACAAACAATTTTCCAATGATATCGATACTAGAAATCTCAAATGTCGTAAGGGACATATCCCTTAATGTCCCTTACGACATTTGAGATTTCTAGTATCGATATAGCTGACAAATACACAAACCGGCCGGATAGCTTAGTGGCTAGTAACCCTGACTACGAAGCTATAGACCCCGGGTTCGATTCCCTTGAGAGGAAAACGTATAATGAACATGAATGTTTTTACCTGAGTCTCGGGTGTAATATTTAAGTACCTTATATAAATATGTATATAACATCTGTTGACTAGTACCCATAGTAGAAGCTTTTGAGACGAAAGTCTATATTTTTAATGATGAGACTTAATTGACAAGTACCTAAAATGATAAAAAACCGACAGCAGGTAAATTAATGTAAATTTTCCTCAGATTTAGATACGTAAAGACAAAGTATTTGTAGTGTTAAAACTATAACCATCTTCTTATCTATCTCTCTATCTACACACAAGGGCCCTAGCACTAGCTTTTATCGCTGACATAAAGCATGTATATCCCTTTCTAACCAGAAGGCGTGTGCAAGAGTGGCGTATGTTTTTATGTGCGCGACCAACGCGAGCGTGCTAGAGGAGGTACTCAATTTGACTGATTTTTTTAAATTAAACATGTATTTACGTGACCTGCAAAGTTTTTTGTTCTGCAACAGGGGAAAAAATTAAGCTAGATTTATCTGTGACAAGTTATTATAGCACATTGAAGAGCAGTGACCGTAACAAAAGTGATCGCACAGATAAATGAGAAACATTCTCTTACGCGATGAAAACTGAAGACAATATTAAACAACCGTCACTTTGAAGAGATAAGGCCGCCTTTTGTTAACTTTCTAAATCTGTAAATTGAAATTTTCGGAGATTGTTTTTTGCGTGGTATAAACAGTGTCTACTTTTGATCGTAATGCCGCAAAAGGCTTTGTTTACAAGTTTTATCATAGTAATTTCTTATGTTTTCGCGACTTTTACACTTTGGAATAAAACAATACTATTTTAACTAAGAACTACTAATATTTTAAATTTTTTTGATAGTCTGCCCATGAACATGGGACCTGGAAATGGCTCGAAACGTCGGGAATTAGATTCGGTTTAGACACGCAGTATAAACCGTTTTAATTGATTCATTTCAATTTTTTATAATATTTGTAGTTAGTGTAACTAAAGTTTTTTTTCACAGCGCTCGATATGCGATAAAGTTAATTCATTAAATTATCACGAGTCTTAAATACGTTAAACTTTTAGTTGGAACTGTATAATACAATAATTTGTTGTTTTAGCGACTTGTAGACATTTAAATAAATAAAATAATTTTAACGAGTTGCAATATACGCGATATAAAATGATCTAATAAAAAAAAAAAATATTTTGGGACCATCAATACCAATTGATTAAGTCCCAAATTAAGCAACTAAAGCTGCTTGTGGATACTTATACATATAGATAAATGTGTAAATTCTTTATTGTACAAAAACATAAATGACAAACAGACACAAACACAAGATACAAAGGCGAGCTTATTCCTTTAAGTGTTCTCTACCCGTAAATATATACTTAGGTACATATAACGTTCAAGACTCGAGTACAAATATACTTAACCATCATACAAACATTCGCCCCTCCCGGGAATCGAACCCGGATCTTCAAGCTTCGTAGTCCGGGTCACTAACCAAAACGGGTCGTCAAACCCCGTTCTAATAGTTTTATTTCAATGTAATACACAAAATGATTTTTAAACTCCATCGCAACCATGGGTTAGTAGCCTTTATCTGTCCATGCTGGGTCGCTGTGTTGTTCAGTTCAGTGCCGCAGGAAATCCAATTTGCAGCCGTTCAGTGCGGCGTCATTCATTTATTATGACTTTATTTATTTAATTAAGACTGTAGTCATAGACGCAAACTCTTGTCCTAAGCCGGCCTACCCGAGCCTACTTTATAGCGCTGTTTTGTTTATACGAGCAGCGTTTATGAGCCGTGCACGCCGTAAACTCGTGATCACACGTCTCTGTTAGCCGCCATGTTGGATGTGATTTATCCGGCTCGAAGGACCAAAATTAAGGGATCTTGCAAGTTTAATGCTGTTGACTTTAAGCGTTGCCGTTTTCCTTGAAAATTGTTCTGTCATTCGTCATCTAGACCCTTCTGCGGGAAATGGACGGGTTTTGCGATGGTAAAGTCTTGTTTGACCGCTACTTGAAATTGCTATAGTTGTCACTAACTAATGATTAATTTATTATTAATTTCATTAATATTTAATTATGACTGAATCAGATGGTAGCCTATATTTTTTCATTATTAATATTTATTATTATTATTATTTAATTAAAATCTGACCATTAAAGTAACATGAAATAAAACACAAGTATGGTGTCCTGTTGTTTTTTGTCACTCGGTAGTTTTATTCCCAATATAATTACTTAGTAACCTCACTAATTTAGGATCGCATTCAATCATCAACATATAAGTTTGCTTGTTTTTTTTTCAATAAACGAAGTGGGTCTTAAAAGGTTCTTATTTAGCTAAGTGGTGTTTATGAAGCTGGAAGAAAAACACAATCAAGAAGTTTCCGTTGTCTTTACTTTACTTTATCCGTTTTTCTTATCAAGTAACTATACCATACAAATGCAATTTGTAAACTTATAAAACAAATAATCCAGATTTTTGTAGACCTGTTCTTACAAATACCAGTAAAGACTGCTATGAAGAATACTAAGTAATCATGACTGTTTGTAGGTTAAGGTTTAGAGGGTCGAAATTGTTACTGCTGTTTATATGGAGAGCGTTTTTTGAGGTTTGGTACAGTCAGCTGTAAAAATATACATACAGCCATAGCGTCAAAATATGTATACATCGACCAATAGCATAAAGTAAATAAAGGCATAAAGGTGTATAGATATTTTTGATGTCTTGGCACAGAGTAAATAATAGTACTAACGTACAGAAACTTCCCTTTTTCGACCACCATTAAACGAATTCCAACTTTATGATTAGGCACAAAAAGTTCATATTACTTCATAAACAGTCGCCAGGCGGCATGCGTCAAAAGGAATGCGCCGCCCGCGCCCGCGCAGGGTTGGGCTGCTTACTATAATACTATCACAACGCGCGACACAGTGAGCGGAAGCGCGCGCGGCAAGCCGGCAACCTACTGCGATTAACCCATGCCATAGGTGATGCGGCGAGCGCACCTACAGTGCGGAGTGAAACCCCCCTGGTCTTGGTAACGTATATATATATATTTATCATGCTGACTGTAAAAATTCCTCTGAACGTCAAGAATTCTAATAAAATGTTCGGGGTACTTTAGGTTTGAGATTCAGTTTTCATCGGAATACGAAATATGTAGAAAAATCTTATGCAGATTTTTGTTACAGAGTCATGTTCATAACTGTCGTATGAAGTAAGCAAAATTCTGACCTAAAATTTAATTTTTGTCACCTAAACAGCATTTATCGCCTAAATAAAACAGAAATAGTCTTTAAATTGACGAGGTGATTTATAATTCGTTGATTAAGAATGTTTAATTTAAACAAACAATTATTTGATGACATAAACCGGAATTTTAAAATTCCGGTCTTTCAAAAAAATCCAAAAAAAAATGTCTTATGACAAGTAAGGATGAATATGGTGTAGTTGTACAGCACTGTACAGACATGTAGTATAGTCAGCCTCGGAAGTAGCTAAACACTTAAAAAACCTTTGTAGTGACGCATGAAGTGAGAGTTGGTCTAATTTGTCACATCACTGACAACGACAAGGTACTAAAATGTTCAGGTACCTCTGAGGCTGACTGTACCCTTACTTTACTGTCAAATTAGTATCGAGACGCGACGTGTGAAGTGGACGCGAGTGTTTGCACGTTTGCCCTGCGCTACGTGACCCGATATTGGGGCAATTAATTACGCTTGGTTTGATGCCTATTGGATCTCCTGGCAAATAAGGCTGGGACTGGCCCTATGCTTGGAAGAAAGTATACATTTGTGTGAAAATACTATATATAACCTTTTCGATATTTGGAATTTTATATCGACACATACTATTATCAAAAAATGTATATCGCTCAAAAATATCGACAAATCGAACAAATAATTTCGATATTTTATCGACAAAGCCATTTCTTCTGTCTGCTTTTGAGCCGACTGATGTATTTTTAGGCGCATGTTAAGGCGTTCTATAACTTGTTAATAAAACAAAGGGTAAGCATAACAAATTTTATATTAAAGTTCAACAATTCATGTATATTTTTAGCTTCATCAACGTCATTATCATTGCACATCACAAAATGCCAAGGAAATATGTTCGCTTGCATATTGACGGCCGGATAGCCTAGTGGTTAGTGACCCTGACTATGAAGCTTGAGATACCGGGTTCGATTCCCGGGAGGGGCAAATGTTTGAATGATGAATACGAATGTTTGTGCCCGAGTCGTGGATGTTATATGTATTTAAGTATTTATTTATCTATATAAGTATGTATATCCGTTGTCTAGTACCCATAACACAAGCAGCTTCAGTTGCTTACTTTGGGACTAGGTCAATTGGTGTTAATTGTCCCAAGATATTTATTTATTTATTTATATGAATAGTTTGATTCTCTGATTCAAAACAATTGAAGCTTGCTTCATATAAACTAGTTGTTATGGTTCCGGTCATTTTTGGTAGACGAAATGGGCTTGTCGATGAAATATCGGCATTGTTTGTTCGAGATGTCGATATTTTGGAGCGATATTAAATTTTTGATAAAACGATGTGTCGATATAAAATTCCAAGTATCGAAAAGGTTATGGTAATATATAAGTTCTTTTTATGGTTGAGTTAGGGTGAATATTCTAGATTTTTGTAGCGTCAATATCCTCCTTCAAATTCATACCGATACGAATTCGATCGATACGATATGTATTGATACTTTTTGGCACTTCCGACATCCCTAACAAGAAAGTCTTATACGAGGCTTGGGTGTCGGTCTATGTGTTTTTTTCTCGTCTCATATCAGAGGTAAGCACTTACAACCTTTTACGACAAGTACTCCGTGATTTCCAAACATCAAACCTATGGAAGCGAAAGAAACGAACCATAATAAAGTTTCATGATATTTTTTATGAACAAATTACGATGACTGCCGAAGCTAGGGGGCATAAAATCACGACATGATTTTTACACCGCTGCACACAAGAGTACGTGCGTTAACTGAAAACAAGATCCACAAAACCGAGTTAAATTAATTTAGCGCGTTTATACTTTCCATGCTTAACATGTCAAAGTCAAGTTTACTCAGATTAGGCTTACAGGGAGCACTTACGAATGTCGGAACTACAAGTTTGGAAAAAACCTCAGTTGAGTATTATCAAATCGCGATTGGAATATAATTGGAGAGTAACGTCAGCACACTGTCATTTCATAGACTTGCGTCAAGCTTCATTCCTGTATGTATGAAAATGCAGTGGGCTGACGTTACTCTCCAATTATATACTAACCGCGCTGGTATCGGAAGGAAACTCAACGAGGTGTAATTTTTTTAGTAAAATAACAATGTTTAAGTTCGATTCTATAATTTTAAGCTTTCCCGTATTTATAATAAGTACTGTTTTTGTCTCGTACATTCCTACATTGAAAACAAACAAGACTGCGTAATTAAAATACGCTTATTCAATTCAATTCATTTATTCAGACATAACAAGATCCAATGTGTTAGTAAATGACTTAAAGCTAAAGATTACTACAAATAAAGATAATAAGGCAATTTTAAATGCTTATCCATACAAAGTTTCAAGACAAAAAAAACATTCAGTAAACAATAATTTAACTGCTAGTTAAACATAATGTTTTAAATGAAGAATGGAATTTTATTATCAAATAATTTTACCCTTTACAATTTGTAAAATATCTGCTAATTGTGTAGAAATCTAAGCGAAAAAAAAATGCTTTATATATATTTTTAAAGGCGTCGTACTGACGAAATGCAATACATCAGATGCAGGGCGTATGAAAACAACACTTAGGAATTAAATTTATTTTTATTTAAATAATCCAAAAAATGTGACGTTGCCAGCACAGTTTTTCTGTAAATAGGGTGACCAACTGTGTGTGCTCATTTTACAATTACAGGATTCATGGAAAAAATAAGGGACAACGAGTTTTATGGTTTGGTCCTGTATTTTTCTTATTAAACTACGGCCAAAACGATAGCTGAAAAATGGGACGTCCTGTAAAATACAGGACACTTAGCCACCCTACCTCTGAACTAATACATTTATTTTACAAATAGACCAAATTATTTCAAATACTCGCCACGAATACCTCCAATAGTCCATTTATCGAATAACGATTATAAACGCGCTGATTAATAATTCCGACGGAAAATTGCGCTCCTCTAATTGGGCATGTTTAATTTAAATAGCGTTAATAATTACCCGACCGAGCGCATTGTTTAGATTATGATGAGGCTTATTATTATTGTTTGTTTTACATTTTGACCTTTATTTATGTGTCAGAAAAAGAAAACTGTTTTTTTTTATTGGAAAAAAACGAGAATGTGGGTCATCTGATGGGAAGTGATCACTGCCGCCCTTTGGAACCAGCGACTCCAAGAGAATCGCTCATCCGTTGCCACCCTACTCCCTCGTAGGCCTCCAGAATCCAGATTTACCACCAATGGCAGGGGGGTTCCACACTGGGTACGCTCGACCGCCTTGCCTATGGCATAGGCAAATCGCAGTAGGCTCTCGACTTGCCGCACGCTCGCTCGCCCCCGCCGTGTCAGTGTAATTGAAAACGAATGCCGCGCAACAGCTTGTCGCCGGGTGTAGCGGGGGGAAGGCGGGCGCGGGTGGCGCGTTCCTTTTGACTCGCGCCGCCTGGCGCATGGTTTATGAAGTAATACGAACTTTTTGAGCGTGTGAATAAAGTTGGAATTCGTTTAATCGCGGTCGTAAAAGAGAAGTTTCAGTACGTTATTTATTCTGTGCCAATGGCGACTGGCCGGCCAAGGAATCGAATCAGTGGCCGTAACATAACCGACCAACTACGATTTATCTCTATGTGCACCCCTTACTTAAGACACTATTTAGTTAGAGCCGCTGAGAGGGACAAATCCAACTTGGGCTGTCTTACTTGAATTGAAAGATTGTTTGATTAGCTACTGTAACTTATTCGTGTATTCTGGTTTTTTCATCTATATAAAATACTCAAATGAACGAAAGGTGTGACATCCTGCTAAAAAAATACTAATAAAGATTAGATTAAAATAGATTTCTTGATGTAGAAGTCGAAGTAAGTTAACTGGTATTGAAACAAAACAGTAATAACAGACGCAAATATCATTCTACTTTGAAGCTATCTGCAGAATGCCTACAACTAACAAACAATAGACGAAATAAATAAATTTAAGCTCCACTTAACCTATTCAAGTTAAATATGATTCGTGTCATAGAAATGGTTTAAGCAACCCAATGCCTTGTTATTGACCCCTGGCGGTTACACCTTCCTCCCAAAGCCCAGCTTATCCTAAGGATGGATTGTAAGCGACATCAAACACTTTCCATGCCTTGCCCTGTCCACCCACAGACCCTGCAGACTGGTATGTAGTCAACCATTTTATCGATGAAACTCTTTTTACAATGAAAGTATTATACAGGGTGTAAAGAACAGCGTACCGAAAACCCTGATTTGAGACCACTACCCTGAACTGAAATTAAGTGGTTATTTTTCCACAGAAACTCAAGAATATATTTTTTCTTGAGTTCTGTTCCCTAATTCTCGCGTTCATCGACATTAATTTTTCAAGATTCATCTTATGTTCGAGATATGTCACAAAATCACAGACACTAAATTGATTTGACAGTTGTTTTCTAGTGAAATGAATTTCGCGTAAAACAACCGCCCCGCTGGAAGACGCTGCCCGCGCTTTTTTAGGATAAATATATTTTAAGGTTATACATATATTGCAGAGCGCGCTCAAATTTTGGAATGTGTCTAATATGTTATGGGATATATACAGAAGAATTGCAGATGCAAGAGAAGCGACTTTTTATCTGACGTGTCACTGTTTAAAGATGCACCATCTAACGCGAGTAGGTACCTATAAGGTTTTAATGTTGTATCTTGTACTACAAAAACTGTTAGGTCGCATCAGAAGAATATCAAATACCTACTTCGAATAAAATAATGTAAGTAAAAATATTCACCTCAAGCTCTACTGGTTAGTAAGGATTACCAAAGACAATCCATTGAATAGACTGCCAGACTACACATTACAGCGTGGTTCCGTTCCGTCCGTTGGTACAACGCCATATCTTGGTATGTTTTCTGCATTACGGCACGGTTTCTGGTTTAGCTCTCCTTTAATTAAACGCTTAAAGAAACCTTATCGACGCAAATTGCTATTTATTTTAATCAACTTATTGATATTGAAAATACCCCGCAGATTTATTAGCGCCATCTAGTTTATTAACCTTTTAATGGAAAGTGGCAAGATAATTGCTGTCACACAGTTCAACAAACATCACTCATGTGTCGAATTAAAACAGTTTAATTTAACTCATGTTTTAATAATGTTAAACCTCTAAAGGTTGAAACATATAGCCCGAGAAAGATTTAATAAGGCGACTATCAGTCTATTTAATATATTGTATTCGGTGCTACACTATCTGCGACGTGCTTCACTCAAGATTTCCTCCCCTCGGAATGGACCTGAAGCAATAAAAACCTCTTACAGTGAAGTGTCACAGGGTAAAAGGATACCTTATTAAGTGTCCAACCCTTCATCATTTACCTGACTCTCGAGAGGCAATCTGCCACGCTGACGCTCCTTGGAAATGCTTACTAATAAATTACTAGAGATTACTTTTTTCCTCCGATTAATTACCAACTAATTAATAATGAAAGAAGCTCTTGTTTACTAATGAGAGAACAACTTTTATGTACCTATTGAAGGAATTATATAACCAAATTATACGTATATAACTTGTAAAAGTTGCTAGTCATGTTATGGTACATGTTAAACATACTTAATTTATGAAACCAAATTAACTAACTGGTCATTCTCAATATTCAAACAATGGAAAGTTATACCTACCAGATCAGCACTCAAATTCTGACGCAGTTTGTATGTCTTTTATTGTAATATCACTATAGGAGGGTTAAACTAACCGTCGCTTAAATATTTAGACTGGTTGACAACCGGTAAAAATTGATGTCTATAATTAAAACTCTTTCAGATGTTATGTAAATGCATTTAAAAATATAAATAAATAAATATCTTAATAAATATCTTGGGACAGTTTACACCAATTGACCTAGTCCCAAATTTAGCAACCAAAACTGCTTGTGTTATGGGTTCTAGGCAACGGATATAAATACTGATATAAATAATTATATACTGAAATACATAACATACATCCACGATTCAGGTACAAGCATTCGTATTCATCATACAAACATTTGCCCCTCCCGGGAATCGAACTCGGAACCTCAATCTTTGTAGTCAGGGCCACTAACCACTAGGCTATCCGGTCGTCATAATATGTTAATACTTACCATTTTTCGCTTCGTTATTTGTTCGTTGACATGCGAATACAAACATAAAACGTATAAGACGAGTCGGATGTTATTACCTACTAATAAAGCAATACAGTGTCACACTCGTCGCCGGATTTGAAGTTCATATAACAAAACACAGTTGAGTGGATATCGAGAACTGGCCACTCGAGAGTCAGGATACACCATCAAAGTAGCGGACCAAACCTTGATAAGGTTGATGAAAAATCGGGTCGAGTGTAAGAACCCTGAAGAGGCCTACAGCCTCCATAACTACGAACATAACCTACGAATAGGTAAACACAGACTGAAGATAAATAACAAAAATACTCGATGCTTTAGAAACACGTGCCTCTATAAACTATGCGCCAGGCTTTCCGACTCGTTTTCATGTAGAACGTGTAAAAAATAAACTATCATCGAAGCGAGACCATACGCCATCCAAATAAAATTCCGATTCTGATGTACGATGCACGAGCTATCGGCCCGAAAAAAACCAATAGCAAGCCGCTTTTACATTCAATAATGTCCTATTGCCCGCAGCAGGTTTTCACGGAACAGTTTTTTCAACAATAGATGTTTGGAAAGGGTGCGGCGATGCGGTAATGGTGTTTTGATGCCGACAGACGAAGGGTTGCTGCGGCAATCAATGGGTTTGAGTGCGTTTTCTGCTCGGCGAATTGTGATGGCGTCTGGGATGGGAGCCTGGGAACTGTCGGGTTAAGTTTATCGCTTAGTTCGAAAGTTCATGAACAGATATAAATAGAAAAGGGTATAGTAGTGAAACGGGATCTGATCTCGTAAAACATAGTAGACAAACATCGAGTAGTTTGTCGGTCTGACCACGACCTGGAATATGACCGAAATATGGAATTGAATAAACTTTTGGGAAGGTTTAATTACGACATTATCATATGTATAAATGGATAACATATGTGTGTTCCTTTATAGCTCAAATAAATACATATTTTGTTAGGAAACGTTTACCTACCTTTAATAGGTTCGCTACTGATGATATTCATAGAAACCAGTGATAATAAGGTCTATAAAATGTAACAGAAATTCTTACATCTTATTTAAGTTTTTTACTCGAAGTTTTTTACTGTTTACAGCTTTGATGCGCATCCTATAACGAAATCTCTCATAATGTTCTTATTTCTCTTATGAAGACTCGTCAGGAAAACTAAAAACACCAAGTCCTACAAAGCTAATGACTGTAGTGCTCTTTATTTCTTTAATAAAACGTTTTTTTAGCACCTTTTGAATTCTTCTATTACAATTCGACGTCACATAACGTACTATTTCAACATCTTTCGCTTACTTCCGAGTGATATCGACGGTCGGGAAGTTACTTTTCCCCTGTTGAAACAACGTCAGTTATGCAATCATCTATAAAACCTTTTATCACAGGTGTGTCATGGAATAGTGCCCCTTCACATTAACTTCAATGGCTTTAATGAAATTCTACAAAGGAGCACCTAATAGGATGTTGGCGGGCCGCCATATTCTTAAGTCAGGCTTGTTAGTTGAAGTTTTGGAATCGGGTGAGTTTTTTGGAGTTTCAACCATTCGATAATTTCGCCACACAAAAACGAAAGGGAGATCACTGAGGTTATAGGTTATAGTTTTAATTGTACTTAAGCATATTCAGTATAGTCTAAGCTTAAAGTCTCTTGAATAAGGAGAACACTTCGCCTTCTATAGATATTGGGTATGTACAACTAACGTAAGCGATATCGAAGCCAAACCAAAACGCTGGTTAAATTGCTAGTTTCTATATTACTTGGACCAATATTGAAAGGAAGTCATTACTGTACATTTGTTTAATGAAATAAACTGCTAACTATAAAGTTAACACTATTCAAACAACTTCATCGTGTTAACTAGCAATTTGAATATTTTGACGCTCCGGAGCGCTGCGAGAGCGCCGGGCATTGCTATTGCCACTCTCTGAATAATCCAGTCAGCACTGCCAACATACAATATGGGAGATCGTCGGAACACCGGTGCCAACATAACCGGAGCTATGGAGTGTTAAAAGGGGATAAGAGACACTATGACAGTAAGTTAATTACAAGTCACTGTAGGGTTAACTTTTAAACTTATCGGTAACTTATTGTACCTTGACACAGACAGACAGTAGATAAAAAGCGTTCAGTGTAGGGTTCCATGCCCGATATAAAAACCGTTCAAAACTATTTTCTCAAGCTAACCAATCACTGAGACCCTCTGCCAGACACTGAGATTTTTCAATGGACTTTGTTTTTACGGTCATTACATTATTGATTTGTAAGGCGTAACCACCCTCAGCCGGTTCAGTCTTGCTAGACACCCAAGATTTTTCCTTGTGCTGTCATATCTTTTAACACATTTGCCACGGAGTGCTACGTGCTACGCTCGTAGCTCGTAGCCAGGGTATAGCGAAAATCCACGATGAACAAAGAACTCACCTAGCAAATCCTTGGCACTGAATGTGTTAAACAAAGTAATTTTAATTTTTGTAGAACTCCATGAAATCTGCACAATTTCCCTATTACTTATGGACAGATGGGTGGATACAGCACACGGATTGCACGCTCGCCGCACCTGAGCCTGAGAGCTGCCAAACTAATCCTAACGCATACGGATGGCGTACAATTTGTACAAACGTAGGATTATAATTGCCTTATTTAGCTCTTGGCCGCTACTTTGTACGCAAGGAATTCGGAAGTAGGTATCTAACTCGATTCCTAGATCTATCAAGATTAAGCATTCGCCAGATTTTAAGTTAGACCTCGAGCAAAACAACTGTGAAAACCGCATTCAATTTCATGCAGGACTTTTTGCGTGACGTGCGTACAGTTAGCCTCAGAAGTAGCTTAACATTTAAGAACCTTGTCGTTGTAACGTATGACATGAGAGTTGCTCGAATTTGTCACATTACTGACAGCGACAAGGTACTAAAATGTTCAGCTACTTCTGAGGCCGACCGTACAAACATAAAGACAGACGGACATAAATTCTAGAAGTTATCATTTATGTTTCTATTGCTGTTATAAAGACCCCTAATTTTTTTCTTAAATCATATATATAAAAACATTTCTTGTTGGTTTTTAAACCGTGTGCCTTTCAGATTAGATCAGGTTACATTATTTTTGTAACATAATTAAAACTGTATGCTTTAAGCATAAAATCAATCAAGGTAAATGAATCATAATAACAAGTGAAACATTTGGCATATGAAATGATAGAAAACGGTGTATACATATAGTCTGCCCGAGTCTGAAATAAATGCATTTTAGGTATTGGAGTTTATTAGCTAAGTATCTCTTTATTTGTTCATAATTACCCTTTCATATTTTACTTAAGTATATTGCTCCTCGACGTCTGAAAAGTATTCCGATGGCCGTGCATACGTGAAGCCCACACGAAAAGGGCCGTTTTAGTGTATCATTTGTACAAGTTAAAATGGCGATAGTCTAACTATAGCCTTTTTAGAATGATGCGATTGTACAAAGTAATTATACAAAAAAACCCTTTACCTTACTTTATATTTTGGTTCCTACTAATTAGCTAAAAAAACAATAGCACTTAATGTTTGCTGAAATTATATTTGACCTATCTATTGATTTGTACATTATGGCATGAGAAATTGTACATAAAGCGATATACTCGTGTCGCATTCGTTTCCGTGAACAATAGAGCGAAAAATTTGCCAGGCTAAGCCAAACTGAAATCTCATTAATGTCCTATCCATGTCGAAACAAAATCTTTTGATCTTCAGTTTCGTCACAGCTACTGTTCGTTCACCAGACGGCTAAGTTTTTGCATAATTGCTCACTAACGCAACAGAAATTGAAAACAGTACAACTTTTAAAAGTCAGTACTGTTCTCACAAAAAAGAAGGAAAAAAACAAGCCTTACTTGTGAAATTTGTCATGTACATGTGCACCAGAGTTGCATACAAAAGATAATGTTTGTGAGAAACTTAAGTGTGTCCTAGCCAGAGCGCACAATATCCCCTTGTGCGCTTTGTGTGATTACCTGCGTTGGAGTAGAGTAGTTAATAGCCAGGTTGCTCAACATAAGTTCCGATTCGTGAATATCTCCCCAGAGCTCGACGGACCTGTTCCAAATAGTTCGAATAACACCCCCGAGAACAGCTACTGTCTCACAGACCTCGCAAATTTAAAATTCCATTTACCCTGTACTACTTCAGAAGTGACTTCTGATATAGAACAGTATTTTAATATCCCGTCTTTTTGAGAATAACTCCGACAAATCGACACTTCGTTGCGAATATTACTTTATCAGTAATCGACAGAAAATCTGATTGAAAACTTGGAATGGAATTCGGGACAGGCAACTCAATAACTTTTCGATTCAAAAGACGCAAAGTTTGGGAGTTTAAAGCCTTTCAGATTTTTAATAGACACCGGGTTTGGAAGTCGCCTTCCATAACACCTGTCTGTCTACTTAGATTGAATTTGAGTGGCTTTGCGGCCGCCCCTGCCACTGACATTTCTGCTATTATAAAACCGTCTTGGAAGTTACTCTGTGCTGTTTGCCTAAATGGTTGATAAAACTTGGATTAATTTAAGAATAGATTTGGAGATACCTAAACGGCCAGACCTTTTAGCCTGAAAAGAGAACAGTTTACGTGAAACTGTTCCTGGCGGGCGAAGTTAAAGCCAAAAAGAAATTGCTTTAAAATTGAATTTGCTGCTTAAGTAACTTATCTAAACAAAGGTGTCTGGATAAGGAAGCGTAAATTATCGAATTAACAACGCGGGGGACTTATAAACACTTTGTAATTACGTCGCAAACGTAACTTAACGTAAATTTCGCTGAATTTGACATTCAGTGGCTTTAAATAAGCGCCACATGTGAATTCGGCTTTGTAAACCTAGCATGGAATTATACAAAACTTCTTCGCATAAGCCGCCCCCCTGAGGCTGGGGAGGTGGTAAAATGATGGACGACTTACATTTAAAAAAATATAACGCCTTTCTCTTTAAATAAAAATTTCACCGCAATAAAGACCTTTTCAAATGGAAATAAATCATTTGACAGGATTAAATAAAGCGTGGAAGCCGCGAAATTGTCTTTGAAGAAACAGAGACAAAACGTAATTTATTTTATGCTTGCCATTGTCTCTTGTTTGCTTTGATTTAATTTTGTTTACTCTGACTTTGTTTTAAAGACACACCGTGTGTAAATAATATTTTACTTTGGGGTATCCATGACATAAGTGTGAAAAGCTTAAGAACGCATACAGACACGTGTAAGTCGATGTAATCTAGTTATAGATTGTGCCGTGTCACATATTTAGTATTTAAAGAAATACTTCGTTATTGTAAGGCGATTACGTAGATATTTTAGTAAGTATAGTCTAATTACAATATTGATTATGATGACTATGACTGTACCACAAAGAGTCTTTATATTCATCATTTATCTTTATTCCGTCTATATGTACAGTAAAATAGTCGTTGATGTCCGTGTAATTGATGATAGATTTACTTTAATTGATTGTTCTGGTTGCCAAAAAGAAGATTCTTAAATGAAATACAATGTTTTTTCAAGAACTGGTGTTACAAAAATGAATTCGCCATCATCATTTACCATTTCATATTCGAATACGCAAATTCTTTTCCCTCTGGACTGGAGAGTAATGCTTAAAAATGTCCACCGACGAGATTAAGACTGCCATTAGCTTAAAAAAAGGTTGTACCTAGGGATTCAGGTTTCATCAAGGTCCAATCTATTTGAACTTGTGCTCGTGATTTGCGGCTACAATCAGAAACCTCCAGAGCATTTTGTGATTTCATGGTTTGTGCTCCCGTGGCGAAGTAAATTCCGAAATGTTCCCTTCATGTAAATGAATCTCAGATGACCGAACTGAAGATACTTTTGATGAACGAAGGGAATTGATATTCGGGAGACGGGGAAGTTTGCATTATTAATTGAAATCTTGCTGGAGGCTGATTGTTTTATTGACTCTGAAGGCCTTGGAGGATTGTGAATTTTATAAATTTAAAAAAGTGTAGGTTGTTTGGTTACGATAGAATAAGGACTATTTCTATTTTTAGTTCTTTTGGAAAGCTTTCTCCCTGTTGCCTTAAGCTTTTTAAAATCGCAAAATAACACCCAACAATGATCATCAAAATTGATCAAAAATAGACCCTAGGCCCTCGTGTAAAATTGAATAGATAGCCTAGTCATAAGTGACTCTGATTACGAAGCTAGAGATAGTGGGTTCGATTTCCACATGGAACAAATGTTTGTATGACGCATATGAATGTTTGTACTTAAGTGGTGGTTGTTATATGCATTTCAGTATGTATTTTTCCAAGTTTATAAGCTTGTATATCCGTTGTCTAGCGACCGTAGTACAAGCTTTGCTTAGTTCAGGACTAGATCATTGATTTGATCTCCGCTTGTATGTCACTTGGTCAGTGTCAGCTCTCTGGTTTCTGTGGAGTTTTCGTTACTGTATTAACCGGTTTGGTTTTATTTGTATGTTTAGATTAATGTATTATATTAATTTTCAGGTACGTTTCCTGTGGAAAAAATTGGTGAAGTAGTAAGTTCAAGTGTGACAGCTTGTTCACTGAGAGATTTTTGGTTACCATTGGCGTCGCCAAGGGGGACAGGGGGGCAGGCGCTCCTCCCCCTTAGCTTCAAATAAGTGTGTAGTCTAGTCCTTTTTTAGCAATTGTTACCTAGTACGAAATTGCCCCAGGCACGGGCACTCTTTCTGATTACAAATATCTGTGTAACGGGTAAAATTTGGGCCAACTTTGTCGCTTTAACATTTTTAACAATTTCATCTAGTGATTTATTAATGCTGTTACAGCGACTAGGTCTAAATTGTTTATTGCCTATTGTGTGCCTTATTCTTTTACTCTAAATTGTACCTTTTTATGTTATTTTGTGGTGACCAGTAATGAGTTTTTAAAATTATAATGACAACATAAAGAAAAATTAAGGCAATGGCAGGACTTGAACCTGCAACATCATTTTAATTTCATGATTCGAATGTTAAAAACATTTAAAATAAAAATCGAAAGAAATTTCGGTTACAAAATTTAATGAGTTATTGTTTAGACATTTACGGCGCTGACTGTACAACAAATCGGTTTGGAAGTTTAGACGCTGTGTGATTTTCATAATAAAAAAAGCTTTTCATATATCCATAGTAAAACGTAAACAAACCGACACTGCAATTAATGATTAAACGTACAATGACACTGTGCGTCACTGTGCTAATCAATTTAATTTGTGGCCATGTCAGTCAATCCTTGTTGAGCTATTGTGAGGTCATCGCAATGATTATTTTGTTGATTGTGTTATCCGTTTAACACATGGTTGAGATTCATCTCGCTTAATTAGCTATTAAACAAAAACAACGTGAAAATCTGTTCATCGGGTAGCTAGGAAGATGGACAAACAGACAATGGTTGTTTGACACAACATGTGATTTAGCGCTTAGCTTTAATTTCTATCATAAACGCTTCGTAAACGTTTGTTAGTTAACATGTTTTGTTCTTGATCTGTCGTTGTGACGTTTGCCCTCAAATGAAAGGGACAAAACATTTGTTAGCTTAAAAATATTGTTAACTCTTTATGAATAAGGGGGTATGTCTTTGAATGAGCCATTTAGTATCAAGATGCAAATATTTACTATAACTTATGTTTTCGCGACTTGTCACTAACACAATTTAACCGGTTTGTAACGCGTATTTTGCAACGAATCTGCTCGTGAATATGAGACCTGAAAAGGGTTCGAACGTTGGGAATTAAACTTGATGCAATATTATACGCGGAAAAAAGCCGTTCAAATTATTTTATTATAGAAGTGTTTGTTTTACCTTTTCTTTAACGTAAGATGCAGGCAAACGAGCAAGTGAGTTTTCTGATGTGAAGCTGTCATATCATTTTAAGTGGCTTTAATTTAGACGGCACATTTTGTACATTATTTGCAAGTAACTCAGTCTCTCGGTACATTATCAGCCAAAGCTTTATTTCCCTACAAATATCTGCAAAACGTTGCGCTGTATTTATTATGCATTTGTGTAGATTTGCTCGTACGTGCCGCCAGATAGATAGATAGTTTTAATTAAACCCTTTGTTCACCCCGTTCACAGGACCTCTGCAATTTAACATGGTTAGAGTTCGCGTTCACTTTGCCACACGCATTTATTCGAGTAATAATATCGTCCTAAAGTCGGCATTGCGTAATTGGTTGCTGAGGAATGTCAAATGATATCCGAAGAATGGTTTTTGTCAAGCTTTTTCCTTACTTAATTTTTTTTATTACATCTTGTCAAGTTTCTTGTCAGTTCGGAAAGCACCGGTTCGGAAAAAAAACCCCTGATAAGAATCAGGGGTTTTTTTTTCCGAATCGGTGCTTCAATTAAGGCTAATAATTTTATTACAGACATTTTGACTGTGACTTCTTACCTGTCTTCCTAATTTTTTTAATATACTAAACGTCTAGTGTGTATAAAACACACACAAGTAAAAAAACAATCAAATACAATGCCATTGTAAAGTTGTAAACACTTTTCAATGACAGGTCGTACTGGTACTAGTAGTCCGCTTTATTAATATTTTTGCATTATTTTTGTTACTTTGACAGATCCAAAAGGGCTACCCGGTCGTCAAATCAATTACAGACCAATTGCTAATAAAGTACATACTAAAAATAATATATGTTAGAAAGTAAACGTAGTTTTAATACTACATTAGAGGCAGTTTCATTTATGCGACTAAACGGTAATAGTCCGGGAAATATTAATGTCTCCATCACGTCCCATTTCGTGACATACTCACTGCGAACAATTTGCTTAATGTAGCGAATTAGCAGATCATTTAGCTTAGCTAGGAGGTTTCATGAGTTAGCAACGCGCAGGCGGACCGCCAGGAGACACCCACAAACAAATGGTCTGGTTGAAAATGTTGACATAAAACCTTTGTTAAATGCTTACCTGCGTCCAGACGCGGTTAATTCCAACTCCGCAGCCCCCAAAAGCCAAGTTAAGCCAAACTGCCGCTTAAAAGTTTGCACATTATTTTTTTCGTCCTCATTTCAAATCTCTCGCCGACCAATTTAACTTTTTTGCTCACAATGATTCTATTTAAATTAGGAGATTTACATCACGGTTCAATTTTCGTTCCTGCCAGCGACTAAACGGATTCCTTTATTTCTTTATTGGATTTCTGTAGTCGTGGTAAATGTGATTTCTGCTTTTTCTTTCTATAGGTAAATAGTAAGGTGGACTATGCCGTGCTTACCTAAGGTTTTTCAATTACAGTCTTGCTCAACTCGCTACATAATACGATCGTTATCCCCTATTCATCCCAGTGAGCAAATAAATCTTAGGAAATACGCTTTGACGTAGAATAATACAGCATGTCCAAACGGATAAAATGTATCATCCGAACAGGAGAAAATATTTTAGCTTATTCGGCTTACTAGTATTTCTCTAATGTCCGGAGATTTACGTAAGCTCCGCCATCGTTTCTCCCATCAAGTGCAGCTTTCGGCCGCTGTGTCCTGATGTGGCACTTTATCTCGCTCTGAAGCAAACGGCAGAAATGGTATAAATTCAGTGGCTGACCAAATATAACATTTGTATACCAGGCATAAAGTTAATCGTTACGTGATATCATTCCCATTCCCATGCACTTTCATTTTGTTCAGCATGCATCTTTAACAATTTTTAATTTACGAGTTCATAGGGACCAAAGGGCAGCAAAGCATTTGCCTATGACAATGATTCCTTATTTGGCGCCCAACGTGGGGCCGGGCGGGACGCACCGCCATCTATCGTCAAGGGAAATCACCTCGACCGATCAATTCCACTCCGTCACGCGCCGGGCTGTCCGAAGCTACTCATCAATTCACTCGATCGAGAGTTCCTTTATCGATTCATGAAGAACTGTCGAAATTCGCATTTAGTTTCAAGGGGTCAACCCTTGAAACTAAATGCAATATTTTCTACGCGTAAACCATGTGTCTTTAAGAAACCACTGAACTGTATTCGCATTCGCCCCCTAATGGGAGGGGATCAGGGAAGCAATATATAATATGTCAGCCACACTTACGGGATATTATTTATGCTTTATTTGCATTATATTTCGCCGCCTCATGGAGCAGTATCCTGCGCATAATAATTCCCAAAATATTTTGTTGGTACATCATATGTTTACTGGCGCAAGCTCATTACTTATTTGTATGGTGAAAATACTCGTAAAGACGGACTGATCGCAACAAACATCAGGGGATGGTAAATCCCCGATGTCAAACTTTCATTAAGGTAAAGCGGAGAGCCCGGAGTGAACTCAATTTTAGGCGCACGTCATAAATCAGACCCCAGTCGATGGAAATTAAACTGATCTTGCAAATACAGGCTGATAGGTTATGAATATTCCAAGCCCGAACAAAGCGCGCCTCACGTCCGCCCAAAAAGCCATAGATAATGAATAAATTAGGTTCTCGCGAAAGTGATGCGAAAGCCAATACGTACATCTTGAATAGCTCGTTACGGTTGGACGAAATGTTTCATTCAAGTAGAATATCCGAATTAACTCGTAACTAATCGCGCTCGGTGCAAAAACTTACCTTATTCTGTTCAAAATACGTCACTTTATTTTTAGTCTTTTCAATTACAGAAGCTTCGGCCGATAATGCTTAACAAAAGCAAAGGGAATCCGTTTAACGTCGCTAATCCGCTCCGTTGTCGTAATCACGCGGTAATCCTACACATTACAATCGCCTCAATTAACAGGTAATTTTGACCAGGATAAGCTTAACCGTTACGTTTTTGTCTGGTTTTAATCTGCGCTAAATCCCCCCGGCGCAGACAGGTGGGATTACATGGAATCCCGCGGCTCCAAAAGCTTGATTGGCCTTTTTCCACCCCAGGCCTGCCTACCCCGGGCTCCATCAGGAGGCGAGCGCATTTTGATTCGGTTTTAAGATTACGTCATAGCGGAACAACCGCCCCAGTTACTCCCGAAAAGCCGAGAGACTAATTACTCTCGACGTCATGATAAAATGCCCGTCAACGCTAAAATGCTTACTGTCAAAACTCAAACTAGAAAACGAAGCCCTTAAAATATTGGAGACGTTACAGTATTGCGTTGTCATGTCTCACCGAGCTTAATTTGCAGCTTTCCTTTTAAAACGCACGTAGCAATTTGAGGGTTTAAAATGTTACAAACGACAGAATATGCGGAATCGCCACTTTAATTACGCGAAACCAACAGCACAATCTTAGCAAATTTAATTACTGAAAACACAAAGGAGTTTGCACCTTTCTACTCGTAATAACGTGTAGATATTCAACGTATGTAGCGTTGGGATAACGCGTACAATGCTAATAATTAGCGCCTGCGTAAACAAAAGATACCTGGATCGCGATGAATGGGATTTTACTTTTAGTCATCATAATATCTTATTACATAGCCAAGCTTTTTAAACAATGAGATTTAATTCAGCATCTTAACATTTTCAACCTTTATTCTTTCCAAATATTGCCTTCATTACAACTTAACATGTTTAATAGTCATTATGAAGCTAGTTCTTAGTCTGAGTAGATTAGGAGAAAGCCAATAGCTAGCAAAAGATTCAAGGTCGAACTGTATCCTTTGAATTATGTAACAGGATGATAATGAAAGAACGGCCGATAAACGGAACCAAGTAAATAGGAACTGGGCGTTAGTCGCTATCAATCAAATCAAAGAAGCTATTATCAGAGCCAATATTTCTCGGAGGCGTAATAAAATATAAGTTGATTGGAGACACGCGATAAAGCAGTAAAAAGGGTGTGGTCTCACCTAATTAGATTGACCCTCCTTCTGAAATTTATTCAAAAGGAGTGCTGCGTCGCGAAGCATTTTTGGATTACATTATCAAGGAAAATTTACTGGAGCAAAAGTACTGAGAGATCATTATAAAACATAAAAGAATAAGGCAGTACTTCCGACACTTTTAAGATTGAAACAACCTTATCTGAAATGATTTCGAGTCGTAAGAGGATTATGTTATATTATAAGTGTAACAATTAATTCCGTTGTATGTTTAATTAAATCGTCTGAAGCTAGTTTAATGCGTTTAGTGTCTTTTAGTCTTATCTTATCATAGTTATTATAGTATAAATAGTTCATTTTCCGTAAAACAAATAAAAGACCTACTTTTCCGCGTAAACTGTTATTAATTTGTGGAAAATGAGACATGGCGTAATACTCCTATACATACCTCTTACCATTTTCATCCATGAAGATTTAATCCCTCAATTTAATAATGCAATGAACCAAACGGAAGAAAACAGTCGCAAAAAAAAGTGAGACATAATAGACCCATTGTTTCGGCGCATCTGGTTCTGGCCAGTTGTTTACTAAACTGTCGCATGTCCGTAAAGAACTTGCTTGTTTCACGGACTTCATCCCGTCTTTATCTTTTTACCCGACTACGGCAAAGCCAAAAGGAAGGGTTATGTTTTAGCAGCCTATGTATGTATGTTTGTATTTACGTATGTTCCATTGTAGTGCCTAAACGACTGAGCCGATTTTGATGATTAGTTTTGTGCAACCGTAGACACATATGCCATTAAAGACGAAACACTCATTTTTCGAAAGGGACGCATATAGTATGCACTATGAAATTGATATATTTATCCCGTTTGAGAATAGACAATTTTTCTCAGTTCTCTATTTTATGACCGCCTTTTGGATACCTATATTTAAGTTTTATCCGTAATTCAGTTGTAATGTGGTATTCAATAAAGCATATGGTATTGTAATGGTCAGCTAAGTTTGTTACTGTTTGTTTGTACCGTTTACGGCGTCATTTCTACGAAACCAAAACGGAGTTCAAATCTACGTTCGAGGAATTAAGTTATCTCTATCATCAACTAGAATTGTTTTAAACAATTTCTACGTGCTACTCCAGGTTTCACCTCTTCCTTTACGATAAAATCTGACTGCGTATCTTCAGAATCATTTCAAGCATTCTTGACCATGGTAGTTGTTTGTGCATAGAGGAGCATATTAGGCTGTCTTGAAACAGCATAAACTAAATTAAAGTAGATACGTATTCCATATTTCGCAGAAATCCTTTGCTATAGGAACAATCCCGCGGGACCAATAAAACTGTTACTTTCCCGATATCCGACCACTATCCCGTAACGGGCTCAGGCTTAACGTTGTAATAACTTACTTTGTAATAAAAAGTATCTTCCTTCGCTTCCCCTATTAGGGATCGCATTTTCATAACGGCAAGGGATGGGTTAGTTATTGTCTGCTTCAATCCCCAATAGTAGGAATATACCGGACCTAAGTTGTTTTAATCTTGTATTTTATTGAATCGTTTCCGCGGTATTAAACGAAAATCTAACCAATAGACAGTAACAATACGGCTTTAAATAATTAATGGATTCAGGTTAATTGCGGAGGTCCATATTAATAAATTGGCTTTTGACTATGCCAAGCAGCAGTGCTCGCACTGTTGCGTTCCGGCGTGGAGAGCAAGACAGCCGGTGTGATTACTGGCACAAGAGGTATTCCATCTAGCCCTCTGGGTTGACAACACATCTGCAATGATCTTGGTGTTGCGGGTGTCTATGGGCGGTGATGATCGCTTTCCATCAGGTGACCCACTTCCTCGTTTGCCTTCCTATGTTGTATAAAAAAAACTCTTAAGTTTTTTCTTAATTTTTATGTTGTTGTTTGTTATTGGAAACAAGTATCTTGTGACTCTGCAAAAATAATTAAGGTCTACAGTCCTAGTCATTGACAGTGACCCAATAACTGACGAGAAGCTACGGAAACAGCAGTAAAAACATGAGACAATGATGTCAAACACTGGTAACAACAATGCCCTAAACGTGTCAACCACTGGTACGGTTACCTAGAAGTAATCTATTTAACACCCTCGCGTGCAAAACGACTGGACCTAATAACACTTACGATACTTGCCCTCCTACGCTGCCTCGTCAAATAAAGTCACAGTCACACTGACGGAACCATAAATTTATAATATACTACACAGCCTTAGTGTGTAAGTGAGAGAGTAATCTACTATGTTAGAAAAATAAAAAAAGAGAGAACAAACACAATTGCTACTGGTTTGAATGACAGGTCAGTATCAAGCCCGCTTTGGTATGACCTTTTACATTACTTAGAACCTTAATTGCACCACACTTTGACAGAACAAAAATGGTTACACGTTAATTTCGTCTATATGCGTGTTGCTAAGCTTACGGCTGAAATAACTACCACGAGTTTAAAACAGCGTTTTATGTTTCGCTTATAAATTGAAAAACCTTTGCGTGCAAGTACTGCAACATGGTAAAAGCGAAAAAAGCTGTTACACCAAAGTTAACCGAGTGAATAAAACACCTGTTTTCTAAATCGCCGTCACTTCAGAATCCATGTCTGTCCATCACATAGATAGAAAACTTAAGAAGTGCCCTTTTTGCAAGTAGCTGTGGAGTCTTCCAGTAAATATTCGATATTTGAAATGTGTAATGTAACGTTTAGTTTACAAACTCGTTAGTTAGCTAAGAAGATTGAAGAATCCTGTCCACTTTTAATTCATTTGTAGTGATAAGATAAGCAAAAATATTTGATTATGCCAAGTCATTGTTTTCGCATTCTCCGCGTCATTCTTAGTAATATTGAATATAAGTTAGTGACAATGTGACAATATAATGGTTTCTTTATTAAATATACATCTGAGTCACCATTAAAGACGGAACTGCGAGAAACTGTCATTTTCCGAAAGGGAGGCACATAGTATGCACTATGAAGTTGATATATCTGTCCCTTTCGACCACAGACAATTTCTCTCAGTTCCCTCTTTAATGGTCGGCTCAGTTTGTTACTGTTTGTACCTTAAACAATTTTGTTAACTGGTCACACTTACATGCAAGAAACACTTCTAAAGTTTTTTACCTATACTAACTGATGGCGCAAAGAGCGTTCGTTGGGATAGAATCTCGACTTTTCACCTCGCACCATTATTTCTTCTGGTCGTATTGTTACAGGGCTCATAAAGATAATATCTTCGTGTAATGAAAAGACTCGCACAGCGCGCAATAAATCCTCGCCTTTACTGGCGAGCCAAGTTTTTTGTCGCGCGATAGAGCAAGACAGTAAATTTAGGACCAAAGAATACAAAATAGCTTTCTTTAAATTACTGCACCGACCGTAACTACGTTTTGCTGACAAAACTATGACTTACTTACTTACGTAATAAGTATGTGTGAAAATCGCGGAAGTTTAAAACAATTGAAAATTATGACTTGTGTTGGTTTTGAGATTAAAAAAATGGTCGTTCAATTCCTTTAGTCATGAATGCTAAGGGATCGTTTTCATTAGATTAATTCTGCTTTTCCACCAAAGATGTGTGAGGATGCGTAGCGAGGGATGTGTTTGTAAAGAACCAATGAGTCGTTTCCACCAGAGCTGTGCTGACCGAGCCGAGGTAAATGAAGCGATTCTATTGGTTCTTACAAACACATCCCTCGCTACGCATCCTCGCACATCTCTGGTGGAAAAGCAGTCTAATATTTAAAGAAGTACTTGTCATAACCTTCCTAACCTTATTATTTAGTATCTTAACCTATTATAACACGGCTAACAATGACAAAAATATAGTCAGTACTCAATACATATACTATTATAAGTGTAAGAAACTCTTTTCAATATCCTCCCTTTTTGAAATGAAATTAAATGAAAATAATTTACTTCAGAACAAGTCCCATATCCATGCCGTAAAAACATATTAATAACATACAAAAGCCTTTACGAAAACCTTTTTGAAAATTTTACAGCATTAAGCCAGTTAGTCCAGACCACGTTGAAATACCAATTTCATGGGATCGACATTTTAAATGGAAAATCATAACACAGCTAATAGTGACCAAGAAATGGCCAGTAGGCTTGGTCCTGAATGCTATTAAGCGTTAAAAACTTTTTTGTATGAAAACTATCAAATTAATGCGACTCAGGCCTGAAATTAAGAAGTTACCTTTTAAAAAATTCTGCTTTCAGCAGTTCTTTATGGGAAACTTATGACCCGACGGAGAGTACAGGATCGAACCTGCAACATCAGCATTCCGTGCCTTGCGTTTGCCGGTTTCTACGCAAAAGCAAAATTATTATTTCTGCGTTTCAGTTACGGAATGCTGATGTTGCAGGTTCGAGTCATGCCATTACACTAATTTTTCTTTTTGTTGTCATTCATTATATAGCATTTTAAATTTACATTGTAAAACAAAACTTGGATCACTTCTAACTGAAACTTATATTTTATTGTAGGTACATATAATCCGATACCTACCACTTGCCTCTATAAATGGCAAAATTAACGTCAATCTGATTTCCCGTATAAGCACATCATTACTACAATCAAGTCATAGCAGGGCTTCAGGATCCTTTGAAATACAAATTACATTATCGTTCTGAGCGGAACAGTTTGCTACAAATATGCTACCGCGAACAATCTCGAGACATTCCTTTGATCTTGATTCCCCATTTCAATATACATGTTTGTCGTATACTAAAACTATGCATGGATATGTGTGAGCTGTGTCTACATTAGCACAAACTACAACTCCGCAGATAAAGTTTGAGAACCAAGAGCTAGTAACAGTTTTACGTGCTGCGTTTTAATGCAAATTTCAGTTCGCATTCGTTGTTAGTTCTGCACGCTGCAAAATGAAATTAATGATGCTCGAAATGTTTCGCAGAGCGTTCAAGCGAGATGAGTGCATGTTGGTGGTATTAGTTGCCAGTTGATGAAGAAGGTATTCTATTATATTTTGTTTTATGAATTTTAAATGCTTATTATCGCATCTCTCGATGACTTAGGGACAGTAAATATTAAGTTAATTATAGAATAAGTGTATTAAGTAAGCAAAAACAATTAATAACTGGTGTTATTAAACAATATATATATATATGTGTGTACATACCTTAAATAAGTTGCTTTACCCTAGTAGGGTCCATGTTTGTACTGGCTTATGATAAGAACATCTTTGTAAATACCATGGTTGCAAGAAATAAATGAATATGAATGAATATGAATATGACATTACAGACGGACTGCATTTGAACTATCAGCCTGCCGCAAAATTGTGGTCTGAATAAAGATATCTTTATGCGGTTGGCGCATCAAAACGCGAACGTACTACCCAGTCCTCTTGCAATCGGCGTGCAGTTCTCATAACTGCAGTCGGTGTCCAGTCCGTCTAAATGACCCTTAGGAGTTTGGATAATGGTATGAGCAAAAGGTTTTTGTCTAAAATTAGTACACTATGTACTCTAGTTAAGAAAAGGACAAGAATAATCGTTAATAATTCACACGTGATCTCGAGAACAAAAAGTACCTACAGGTACCTACAGTTCGAGAGCATATTTGGACAGAACGCGATATTTGGACGTTGCTGATCAACGCATTGTATTTGAGCGCTGTCAATTTACAAAACACTTTGTATGAGTCTTTGTTCGGATTCACAAAGCAAAGTTTTAAATAGGATATCAAATATATGGAAGTTTACACTAAGCAATTGCTTACTCAACTGCCTTCCAAGTTCGTTAATGAAACACTACAATTTCCGGCCGTAACTCTTAGACTATAAGGTTGCGGTTTTTGCATACTAGATATCGCGTAATCTGCAGTTCTATGAAATGTCAATCGGCATCCCTTTCTAGCGGGTTTAATTTCACGGGTGTGACAGGGACGCATGCTTAACGCGAGTTTGGTGAGATAATGAGGGTGTTGGAAGTTTTAAGCTATCGTTAACGATCGGGCTAGTGGATATATTGGATTAGCGTTATGGACCCTAATTTGGCGGCGGTCTTTGATGTCCCAATAAAACAAGCATTACTAAAGATTAATAGCTCACCCATGATACTAATATCTAAGGCTATCCGTTTTACAGTTAGGGCTCGGTTAGTTAGGGTTCGGGGTCGAATTAAAAAAACTAGTCAAGTGCGAGTTTGAGAAGGGTTCCGTGTCATCGTAGTACTTTCAAATCCAAAGAGTGCCAACTATTACTGTCTCCAATGTCTGTCCTTCCGTCTGTCTATCTGCTACAGGGCTGTTAAGAAACTTACTTGAATTTTTCACCAAGTGTCTATCACTATGACCGTTATATCACCAAATAATAATAACAAAAATAAATAAAGTTTTAAATTATAGGGGTTTCAATTAATTCCGCGTTTTTTGTACGGAGTTTTTCGTATCCGATTCCGGCTCGCATTTGGTTGCTTTTTTAAATAATATACTAACTTTAGCCCGCGAATTTGTCCGCGTACGATTATGGATAACATAGTAACTTCCGCGCTAATGGTGAAATTTGTAAAAATCCTTTCTCAGTTCTGTTCTTAGTTCAGGTGTTAGGCTGCGGTTTGTCTGTCAGTCAATTAGTTACAGGACTCTAAATGCGTATACATACTATGTATACTCTAGGTAATCTATGTATTACATAGATTACCTAGAAGCGTTTAGCGATCCAATTGCCAATTAGATTAATTCTTGTAATCGTTGTAACTAAGTTAAGCTGATTAGACGAATAAGCTGTTATACAGTTTACTGTTGTTTCATTCATTAATTTGAACGACAATTAAACAATTCCTTGTATATTTATTATTCCATGACCTTTTTTTTAAAAACTTTGCAAATCTCCAACAAAGGCTGTTGTTTTTAGAGTTCCGTACAAAAGGGTACCAACGGGACCCTATTTCGAAAGCCTCCGTTGTCCGTCGGTCTGTCACAGATCGGTATTTTTTGGACCTTAGTACTCAACATACGACGTCTTTTTGATTATAACGCCATCTGTTGTAGAGTAGCTATTAATTATAGCGTTATATTTGATACTGGTATATTGTACGGTGCGACGGAACGGTTTTTTATTAAACCAAAAAAAATGTTATTGAAATTTAACAATAAATTGTTTAAAAAAATGTTTTCTTAAATTTCATAATTCCGACCAGTTACTTACGTCCAAACATAAGTCCATCATTCTTCACCAAACTATTATACCTTTACCGTTAGTTTAAAAAAGGTAAGTAAAAAAAAACTTTGCCGTAGAGTGAATTTCTAAATCTAGATAAAAACAAACCCATTTACACTGCAAAAAGTTTAATTTTCGCGCCATTACCCCCATTTTTCGGGGAAATCCCGCTGAAAGCGTGTGACTGGCAGTTGACACACGCAGCATTAATCAGGGTCGCGCTCAATAATTCATTAAAAATAAAGGAATTTAAAACGGTCCATCCCTTTGAGTACCCGCGCCATGGCCAGGCGAAGGTTTTAAACTTTACTCGACTACGCCCAAGGCAAAAATGTAATGATCCTCTTTAAGTTTGTAGGAATCGGGTACAAATAATAATAATACATAAAAATAAATTTAAATGCTATATAATAACTACGTAAAGACAAATTAGGGTAAGTAATGGCAGGACTCGAACCTGCAACATCAGCATTCCGTGCCTTGCGTTTTGACAGTTTTGCCACATTACCACTACCATAACCTGCGAATTTTTCAATGTGTTTCGTTTTTACGGTCATTATTACATTATTGATTTTTCTTTGCATATAACTACCCACGGTACCATCTACGAGAAACTTAATCAAGTAATCTCATTCAACTTAAAATTGTTCTTTTTTTTTATACAACATAGGAAGGCAAACAAGCAAGTGGGTCACCTGATAGTAAGTGATCACCACCGCCAATAGACACCTGCAACAACAAAGAGAGTGCAGTTCTTTATTTATTATTTAAAAAAAAACATTATTTTGAACAATTTACACCAATTTTTAGGATCTTATTGCAAAGTCCACCAACTTGCTCGGTAATCCAGCCGCTAAGCAACAGTGCTTGCACTGTTGTGTTCCGGCGTGGAGAGCAAGAATGCCGGTGTAATTACTGGCCACAAGCGGTATTCCATTTTAGGCCTCTAGGTTGGCAACACATCTGCAATCCCTTTTGGTGTTGCGGGTGTCTATTGGCGGTGGTGATCACTTACCTTCAGGTGAACCACTTTCTTGTTTTCCTTATAATATAAAAAATAATAAAATAAAAAATTCAAACGGTATTTGGGTGATATTTTTTTTTATACAACATAGGAAGGCAGACAAGCAAGTGGGTCACCTGATGGTGAGTAATCACCACCGCCTATAGACACCTGCAACAACAAAGAGAGTGCAGATGCGTTGCCAACCCAGAGTGCTAAGATGGAATACCTCTTGTGCCAGTAATTACACCGACTGTCTTGCTCTCCACGCCGGAACACAACAGTGCAAGCACTGCTGCTTAGCGGCAGGATTAGCGAGCAAGATGGTGGTAGCGATCCGGACGGACCTTGCACAAGGTCCTACCACCCTTTTGTTTCTGTCTTTTAAGTTACTCTTCTTACACATGCTATAAACTCGTCTACTGTAAATCATATTCGCACTATAATAATAATGAACGAGACGTTTAAGTTACGTCACGTAAACCATAAAATCGGATGTTTACGGTACACTAAAGGTAGTTAAGTGTTTAAAATATTAGCGACGCGCGAATCACACAAGGTCGTTTAGCGCCTGTTAAGCGTAACACGGGCAACCTTGTCACATTAAACAATTATAACCTGGAGTAGGTTTGCCAGCCATAGCAAATTCCATTGTATAAAACTGTCGCGATTTTAACACATCGCATGCTTAGTATTAAAGTGACCCATTTCTGAATAATACACGTCCCAAAATATCACCTTAATTAAAAGACATAGGGTTTAAATTTGGGAAATATCATATTCAGAATTGAGTCGGTTTAATTCTAAGGGTGCGACATATTTAAAATACTAAAACATCGCATAATTAGTAGGATTAGTAGGATTTATCTAATTATTAGATTCAGGCGTTACTTTGCGGAGGTCCATATCAACAAACTGGAACAAATTACCTTGCTACTCCGCAAAACCAGTGCCGGGCTCGTGCAAAATAGCTGCGTCTGTACGACACATATATGTTCATGCAAAACCCCACCCTCCTCCGCTTCCACACGAAACAACATACATCACACAGACTCAACTACACACCACCACCACTAAACACTAAAACTACACGATCGACGCGCGTTTCGCCTCTATACGAGGCATCATCAAGATCGACTCGTACGACCGTTCGCTACTTGAACGAATGGCGTAGGATTTATCTAACGCTAATACAGGACAGAAAAAAACTTCGGCTATGAATCCATAGCCGTAGATTGTATTGGGGAGCTTTTCTCAATTCGGCACTGCCGGGAACAAAACCCGTTAAAAGCTATAACCACTGGCTTACAAAAAAACTGGTTTTAGCTAGTTCAAGGGTCCAGAAAACTGGTTATGCGGGTTACATGAACAGGCGTCTTTTTAACTATTTATTTTGTTTAGCTTATCTTTCGACCATTTGTTTTTGATTATAATCCTCCCAGTATTATTTTGTTTCTTCTTAGTATGCTTGGACTACGATCCCATTTGGCAGGTCATATGTCATATGTGAGCTCTGTAACTGTGGCAGGGTAATTAGACCGATAGGATCATGGTTACACATTCAATGTACTGGTTTTCCCGCGATTTTTCCCCCATCGTAGGAGCGTAGGTAGGTAGGTAGGACTTTTTAACCGCCCCGTTATTGCCGGCAACAATTTTTACCATTTTTTTATTTTTGAAAAAATATTGCCAAAAAAAATATCTGATTTGATTACAGACGTTGATTCGACCAAACATTTGCCAGAAGAAATGTCTGATATCAAACCAGACATTCGAAACCCCAACATCCCTTCAAAATTTTCTCAACAAGTTATTAGTGTTGTTATTACTGACAATGGCGGCGGCTCAGACGTCCAGTAATCGCCCTTTACCGTTTTTCGACCGCATTGCATTGCAAGCGGATAAGATTCAAAAGTAGTAAGACAATTACTTGGTCGACTATACGTTATTAGTGATCACTTAACGTCAGGTGACCCAGTTGCTTGTTTGCCTTCCTATTTTATAAAAAAAGGCGTAATAGTCCCTGTCAAATTACGAAGAAATCGGTTCAGTAATTGCAAAAAGTTATAAAGAGATAGGTAGAGCCGTTATCACTATAATTATTAATGTAAAGATAGAGTGATAATGATAAGCAATTATTATGTTTGTATTGATTATATATTTGATCTACCGACGAACGTATCCAAATGACAACTAATTCAATAGTAACAACAATGAACTGAAACATAGTGACTTAATTAGTAATAAAATAAAATAATTATCATCCGCGTAGACTCCGTGGCCAACATGACGGGCGCCGTTAGATGTTAAAGTGAGATAGAAATATGTATATGGCGCTCCTTCTACCCGTCCCTCATATTGGCCGTCAGTACACGAGTCATTATAAGTTTCATTTTAACCTTTGTACGCTGAAAATTAACACGTGAGACTCCTATTTTACGTAGGTATTTTTTTAATCTCGTTAAATAAATCCGTAACATCACGTTTTATCCGGTCACCGATTTATCATTTTATAAACCAAAGTACATGAACGCCATCACAAAAGAGACTAGATTTTATTATAAATCTTCCTTTGCATGTTGACCACTTATTATCTGTAAAAACGTTGCGAATAATTGATGATAGATGGCGCAACCGTCGCCGGCGCCGTTATCAATTCTGTTGCTATTTCCGTCGCACGTCCCGATTCGCGTATATCGCTGTTTCTTTCGCAAAAGAAAAACATCGTTTTAACGCTTCAATTTCTGCTTTTAGCTATTCAAGTACTTGGCAAAGGTCTTAGCATAGTATTTTGAATGTTTTTTAATATTAATATAGTCGATTTTATGTATGTGCAGTATGCAAGTTCTGCATCACACTATGGAAGTTTTTAAAATCGCTAGCTTATATACGCGCGCCGCGGTCTCGGTTCGGGGAGTCCGTTTCTACACAGGGAGGTAGTAGTAAAGGGTAGAGCTGCGTTAAATCTACTCATTGAGGTCCCGATGGTGCTGAGAGGAATAGCCCAGAGGTGACAGGTCGCCGCATTGTCGGCAGGGCTGCAAGTATGCCCGTTTGTGACGCCCGTTGAGGCGATTTGTAATGGCGTGATGCCACTTTGAAGGGACCCGTAGAGGCCCATTTGAACGACTCGGAAGAGTCTGTGACAGAGGCATTGATGACCTCAACCCCACTGTAGTAGAAAGTTTGACTCTCTTTTGTGGACTAATAAGAAAACTTCTTATATAATAATAGTATGTATGGACATAATATTTTTTTTCGGTTTATTATTAAAGTTAAGTATTCCTAAACTAAGTAAATTATAATAAAATAATTTTTTTGGTCAATATTTTTTACTTTCAATTAAAAAAATATTATCATGAGAGACAAATGATAAATACAATTGCTATTAATTGACTTATTATTACTTAATGGTTTTTTTTACTGAATAAAAAAGAAAAAAAAATACTCGATGAGCTTTAATTAGAAAAACAAGTCTACTCTCATTTGGTTTGCTAAATTCCATAGGTATTTTAGTTTAGCACAGTAACATCTGTGCCTAGTTGCCTACAGCGGGAGCGGAAGCAACATATGATTATCCCCACTTACAATCTAAACGCTAAACAAGGCACGTAATTTGCGAACCGGGAGTCTGGGACAGTAATAATAAACATGAAGGTAACAAAAACATAATTAATTTGGCTTTAACTTTACATAATATTTTTTTTATATTCTTAAAACTTTTTCAATGCAACGATAAAACAAAAAAAAACTTTTTGAAATGACTAAGACGGCTTGAATTCAACAATCTACATCTACCTTTATTTGATTCAATTAAAACTTTCAACGGAACGGCCCCTCAAGAGGTCGATACAAAATTTTTAATAAAACCCTTTTTCAATAAAACAGAACCCATTTTAAAGCGGAAATATTTAATTTTTTAAGTTACTAAGCACTGTATTAGGGATTGTAAGGAACTTGTCACATTGATTTAGTAAGCATCTAATAAGATGGTGATACATATTGCCCTAAGATTGACTAGTAAATAATGCTGTAAGGCTTTAAGTCCATAATTTGTACAATGAAGTGTATTTTTGTGCAATGTACTATTAAATCTTTTTACTAAATAAATACCTACTCAGTGACTTACAAATAATACTTATTTTGTAATAAAACTATTTTGGTCACTTAGCTAAATATTGGCTGTCGCTAAAAATGATGTAGATGCAGTTTGGGCATTGAATGTGATGTGCAATCAACAAATGGAACCCTGACCTATGAAATATGTCAAAGTGATGTAAAATTGTTTCAAACTGTCGCTATTTTCATTTTCACACATATTCACTACGCTCGTCGGGACTTTAACGCCACAATACTGTTTATTTATTTACTTCGACGTTTCGGCCGCATTGCAACAGCCGTGGTCGCGACAAGAATCTCTTTCGCCCGTGCCGTGCCGTGCGTGTGCGCCGGCCGTGGTCTGCTCGTGATCCGGTAATTCTCCGGCACTTTCATCGTTGCTCATTACCGTTCCCTAATTAATTGACGAAATACCTAACGTTTAGCACCAATTTCTGCTAAAACTAGTATCAACTCCGAGCACGGCTTCTGTTCCTGCCTGAAGTCCATCTTTGTAGACCTGTATTCCAATAATTAATGAAGAAATAATTAATAAGTTAATGAGCAACAGTGAAAACCCTGGAGAAATACCGGACCAAGGCCGTTGCAATGCGGTCTAAACGTCGCGCGCGTCGAGTTAAATAAATAAATAGTATTGTCGCGTTAAAGTCCCGATGAGCGAAGTGAATATAAAATGACATTATAAAGTTAATTGTAAGAAGTCCCTCACTTATTAATAAATTCAGGCGTTACTTCGCGGAGTTCCATACAGACAGATTGTAACAACTTACCTTGCTACTCCGCGAAACTAGTAAGCACACAACGCCGGTTTCGCGGAGTAGCAAGGTAATTTGTTTCAATCTGTTAAATATATTTCTTACTAGCTATTGTGTCAATTTGACGCGGTTCTATATTGAATGAGGGTTGCAATTTTGTAGATAACATTTGCTTTCGTATAATTCTCTTGTTCATAAACGCTGCGTAAACTTGTGTTAGTTAATATGAGTTATGTCTTTATATGTCACTAGCGCAGGCCCGCGATTTCGTTCGGGAGGAATTAGTAGCCTATGTCCGTCAGGGATAGTGTAGCTTTCTATCTGTGAAAGAATTTTTGGATTCGGTTCAGTAGTTCCAGAGATTACCCCCTACAAAAAAACAGACACAGTTTACTTCTTTATAAAGTTGTGTAGATGTGTAGATGTAGATGTAGATTGTGACGTTAGCCCTCGAACGAATGGAACATAACACTTGTTAGTTTATTTTAAGATTGTAAAACTTTTATGGGGTAAATGTGTAGTGGCAAATGTTTATAATTTCGGACTTCTGATGGATAACCCAGCAGTAGATGTATGTCCACGGACAAACATGTCTGCACAACCGTATTTACCAAGGCAGCATCTGTAAATATCGTTACGCGCCGGATTTAAATCGATTTGTATCCGGGCTAATCTCAAAACACGTTTACACAGCTTGAAAAAACATTAGGAAATAAGGAAAATACTCTTTTATTTATTTAATACTGATAAATGTGAGCACTCCCTAACGCATTAAAGGGCGATCCCTTCTGGAAGGGCAACGGGTAACCCTTTTTCACGGATTTTTCTGCCGTCCGACGCTCATATAACATACAATATCGTTCATCGATCCACTGCCTTTTGTTCAGACTACGAGGTACTCTCGCTGACCATCTGGTTCATTATTTATATAATGTAATGTAACTCAAATAAGCTCAGCTATGTTTCAATATGCGAAATGAGACCATTATTTTCTTCTTCCAAACCAATCTATCGTGTGTCCATATCATTACTCTATCGGAATTTTATATAAATCGGCATTTATTTCTTTACGTGTGAGAGTTAGTTTGCAGCAGTTTGTTATACTTATGAAAAATGAAAATGAAATGAAATGAAAATGAAAATGAAAACAATATTTTGCGAGTAGCCCATATGGGCTCTTTTACATGTCTGAATCTACTAACTAGTAACTACAAGTATATTTATATGTATCCTATACTATTTATACGGCCAATATTTATATTGTAATGTAGTAGCGTTCTCGAAAACGAATTTCAACTAACTTAGGACAATTTTTTAGGAAAATTTGATTTCTCGATCGGCTTGTTCAACCACAAGCCAAATACTAAATGGCAGCGTTGTAGCAGCGTCTACGATTGTGACATTAATATTTTTTAAATTTATTCATGGCACTAAGAATTATGCTAATTTTTATTTATAGTCTTACTGTTAGTAACTGTTAGTAGACTTTAAAAAGGTATCTTAAATTAAAGTTCGGAGCTTCAATAACTTTCTGATCGAGTCATTGAAACTTTGTCTTAGTAACAAGTACACAAAGTAAAAACTTTGAATTTAGCTCGACATACTTTGAAAGTTAAATATAATTAGAGTCATCTCGCTTAATTCAGTTAACAAAGCAATTGATTCCAATGTGATAAACGGACGGTGTTATATATAGACCTTAGAAGTAGCTGTAGTACAGCCTCAGAAGTAGCTAAACACGTAAAAAAAACCCTTGATTGTTTTAAACTTTCGCGATTTTCACACATTCTTTTTTTTTTATACAACATAGGAAGGCAAACAAGCAAATGGGTCACCTGATGGTAAGTGATCACCACCGCCTATAGACACCTGGGAGCCTAGCACGCTAGCTTTTATCGATGACATAAAGCATTTATCCCGTTCTAACCAGTATGCGTGTGCGAAAGGGACGAATGCTTTATTTCAGCGATAAACGCTAGTGTGCTAGAGGGGCTGCAACAACAAAGAGAGTGCAGATGCGTTGCCAACCCAGAGGGCTAAGACGGGTTATTACGCTTATCGGGACTTAAACTTGAGTTGAATTGAGTTGACTTGAGTCTGCAACGCGGCCGAAACGTCGAGGTAAATAAATAAACAGTTTTTTATCGCGTTTAAGTCCCGATTAACGTAATAAGTATACGTAGAAACCTTGTCGTAGTAACATACGAAATGAGAGTTGCTTGAATTTATTATATTACTTAAATGTTAAGCTACTACTAAGGTTGACCGTACGAGTATACGTCTACTGAGCAATACAACGATAGGTTTGAAGTCACACAAGTACCTTGCTCAGCAGAATGACCTCAATAACACGTCATTATTTCTTCCAAACCAATTTACGTTCAGTACCAGTTTGAGATTACCCTTAAGAACAGCTGGACCGCATCTAAACGCAAAAACACGAATAAAATGGGTCGCCGAGGTCATAAAAAATTAATGAGACAGTTAGAAGACGAGATTAACAGCAGCTTTTGTGTTATGACAACGTAAATAAGGGTGATAAATAAGGTGAAACATGATGGGGGAGGTAAAAATTTAGTGTTTATGAAGTCGTTTTGTGATTTAGCGACGCAATCCCAGTACAAGCGGGTCCCATTCCAGCTTGGAAAATATATTGTTTTTCATTTTCCGCGGCTTGCTTGAGCCTGTAAATATATGTAGTGAAGTTACAAGCTAGAGTGAGATATTAACTGCATAATCAATTTTGTCTAAGTATAAACACAATAATAATTATAATGAACTTTGCGGCAGCGTGTTGAAGAAGGTCTGTAAGTTTTCTTGCTATGCTTTTTTTTGCCCAAAGGCTATTGAAGTCGCTTGACGGTTTTGGGTGGTGATAATAAATGTAAATCGACGCCACCAGAAATAAATGTTTGGCACCACTTCAAGGTCACGTCACGTGTAGTAGGGTAAAACGAATGTCAATATTTTTATTTCAGATATATTTAATTAATAATTTTACCATTTCTTTGTTACAGACAATACCATGCAAGGAAGAATGCTCGTTCCAAGCGAAACCCTTAATTGAAGAGGATGGGCCAGTTCCACCGTGCTCCCTCCTTACTCAACTCTCTGCTGAAGGTAAAGAGCATTTATGTTTAACCAACTTCGAAAAAAGTTGTTCAATTCGAATAACTTTTTTTGAACGAAAGGTTAGCTAGCTACACGTAATCGTATGACTGGCTGGCACTGACTTACCCAAGTCTCTGGCGACGATAAATTAACATAAATTCTTTTAAAAATAGGAGAAACACGTTAATACTTCAGTTTAATTCCCTCTGTGAAATGGTGGTGTGGAAAAGGCCGAAATGCTTGTGCATCCGAATTTTATATGTCACAGGAGCTGTAGATGAATTGCATATGGAAGCTAAAATCAACCATAGACGGCTAATCTAGTTGTAATAGGAATTAATTTATAAACGAGACTCATTTATTAGATAGCTTTACTGTAAGTATTTATTAATTTTGGAATAATTATTTAGATTTTTAAATAAAACATAGGCAAGTTATCGGCACTCGCTAATAGCGCCATCTAGTGGAATACTCGCGAACTATTGAGTAAACTATCAAACGTTAAACCATAATAAGCACACGGTTACAATGGTTATTTCATCAACAACAAGCTATCTTAACAGTCTTATCTTTTTTTCATGCTTCATTAAAAGGTAATTAAGACTTGATAAGGTAACTGTACCAGTGGTAGACACGCGTAAGACATTGCTTTTACCAGTAGTTGACATTATTGTCTCCCGTTTTACTCGTATGTTTCCGTATCTTTATGTCAATTATTGGGTCTCTGTTAGTGACAGTGGGTCTAACATGACCGGCTAAGTTTAGTTTATCTGCGTCTCTCTATATGCGTCCCTTTCTTATAGCACTAGTTTGACAAAGACAGGGAGGGATAAATCAAACCTAACCTTACCTTAGCTCTTCATTGTAAAATTTAGTTTTTCGTCACTTACGCATTCAAATACGTAAAATAATCTACCTATAGCTGCCATCTTCAGTGCACTTTCGAGAAATACATTATTGTTGAGGTCGTTATCGGAAAAGTAATTATCATTAAATGAGAAATTGGACATTCTCGAATTACCTGATAAGAACCCGAGGTTATTTTGTGTTCTAAGATGCTTACTGGAGTTGTTTATAGTGCACAGCATAGGTGCGCAGCAAACTGAGGGGCATACGTATTCGCTACTGCGCATGTAAGTGCAATTGTTAGGTGTAGTTGTGGAAATAAGTCACAATAGAGAGATCTCTCTCTCCAGGTGTGTATTATGCCTGGGGACCGAAGCCTAAAGGATGAAAGATGCAAGTTGTATAAATGCGTCCGTGTCGCGAAACTTCATTAGCGTGATGTAGCGCATGTCAGTTGTTTTCCTCAAATCTAAACTAGATGGCGCTAGAGTTGCTACATAGTCAAAGATTTATTGTGAGTTTCCCTGTCTGTGTTGCTCTGGCTCCAATAGCCTACCCTGGAGCTAAAAAATCATCTATGGATACTAGAAAACAGATATACATATATTTAAGTAAGGATGTAGTTACAAACATACTTAATTATATATATTATCCACAACTCAGGTACAAACGTATTTATTTATTGCAAATGTTTGCCTCTCGTAGGCATCGAACCCGCTACCTTTAGCTTTATAGTCAGGGTCTCTAACTGTATGTGTATGTCAGTCTATCCAACGCATTGTCTTTGGTTATATACAATCTTGTCACATCCAAGCGCGTAACTACAAACTAGTTTACTTATAACTGGGAACTTACATTAGTTAGGGGTTTATGGAAGCGGTAATTTCCTGTACGGGTGAGCGCGTAACAAGGAGTCTGTGTAACTTGACTACAGTTTCGTTTGCACAACTATGAAATTCCACAAGTTTCAGGCCTTTCAGGCGAGGACGTTTACCTTTAGTGACTATCGTCCTCAAATTCATGAAGAACAATGCCCTCGGTTACGTAGTACCTAACTAAATTCAGTGGCCCTATTAAGACCTGCCTAGTATGGCTAGCATGCCACTCCGTGACACAGAATAAATAATAGTACTAACGCACAGAAACTTCTCTTTTTCGACCATTATTAAACGAATTCCAACTTTATAATCAAGCACAAAAAGTTCGTATTACTTCATAAACATTCGCCAGGCGGCATATGTCAAAAGGAAGGCGCCGCCCGCGCCCGCCTTCCACCCGCAATGGCCTGGCGCACCGCTAGGGTTGGGCTGCTTACTATAATACTATCAACGCGCGAAACAGTGAGCGGGCTCGCGCGCGGCAATACGGCAACCTACTGCGATTAACCTATGCCATAGGTCATGCGGCGAGCGCACCTACATTGCGGAGTTGAACCGCCCTGATCGTGACTCGCTTTGTCGCGCAGGGCGTCTCTTTCTAATTAGCTCAGTAAGAAAGACACGCACTGAGCGACAAACGAGAAAATTAGCTCGCGTGCTAGCTGTTCCGGTGTAATTTATCTCTGTCTGCGTCTATATCAAACTAGTGCCATAAGATATAGGGACACACATAGAGATAAACTCAGATAAGTTAAGATTATCAGTTTATCTCTAAAAACATCCCTTTTTTATGATACTGTTTGATAGAAACGCTTGGGATAAATTAAACTTGGGCTGGTCATGTTATGGCCACTGGGCGCAGGGCGCTTGAAATGTTCACGGGATTTTCTTAACCAAAGAAAAATATTTCTTAACCAACATCAATCTGTTTAATACCTTATTGGTAATAATATTTTTACGACATCGTTGGTTAGCACGATAATTGCATTTTACTGTGGCTGTTTATACCTTTTGTTTAGATGGTAGGTACTAAGGGGGCTATGCATATACTTAAAAGTGAGAATAATAATGCACGTGTCTGTGTAAACGACAACAAATACTCTTTATTGATTCACACAAGTAAACAAAAATAAAGGAACACATACAGGGAAATTTTACATGGGGTTCAACAGGCGGTCTTATCGCTAAGCAGCGATCTCTTCCAGACAGCCTTTGGAAAGAGATACGATGAGAATTAGCCAAAGTACAACGGGCAGTGCTAATTAAAAAAGAACCAAACACACTCACAATAAACGTACATAAGAGTGCACCTAGCATGAATCTTCTCGACACGCGTTAACTCGCTGCGTAACTCAATGCGTCTCTTTCCTTCCAGGCTAGTTCGAACGAGACGCACTGAGTTACGAAGCGAGTTAGTGTCGCGAAGATTCGTGCTAGGTGAACTGTGATCGTCAGTGTAGCGACCAATCGAGAGGCATCGTTTCTGTCTCTACTCGTTTCTATGTGTGAAATGTCATTGGGTCCACTAAGCCTCCTCAATCATCCTCAACGAGAACTTATTGACATGTTAAATTGATAAACGAGAGGTCAATACCGATCAACTGTATTATTAATAGAACGGACAGATTGACGAGTTGACTACCGCGACTTTAGGCCGGTCGCGAATTAATTTTCTTAGGTTATCAATTTTAAGAAAATTCATTATATTAGCGATTGAAGAGGGTCAAAGATTGGTTATTACTATTTCTATCCCCTTCTCCAAGGCTGGTATATCCACCCTCGAGAAGTTTTAGTATGTTTGTCAGTACACCTTTATCTTATCTGATATTTAGATCAACTGCACCAATTTCAAAAACTACAGGAAAATTCCGGTTAGATCAATAGCCAATTAATAGACTTCCATACATTTTAATATGCTAATGAGGTTTTCGAATTAGTACTTACATTTTCCGAATCCAAGCCATTTCATGCGAATAATTGCTACATAGTCTGCACACAGCTATAATTGCAAGTTTTATGTAGCATTACTATTTACAACAATACGAGTACAATGAAACACTAATACTCCTAACTACCTAAGAAATAAAAACATGTTTTTTTTTTAAATGCCCTCGTGATTAAGAACCACAAACAACGATGAGAAGAAGCTCTCTATATTAATAAATGAGTAACGAGTTGTGTTTAAATTAATTACACTTCTTTACAAAGAAGTGTAATTAATTTAAACGTCAGGTCAGGGTATAACGAACCCCGTCTCTTCGCAGGGTTCTGTGTGCGTCGCGCGCATGCGTTGATGGGCGCGGGCGCGAGCGGGTCCGCGGGCGGCGGCGGGCGGGCGGCGCGTGCGCTGCGGCTGCTGCTGCTGCTAGTGCTGGCGCTCGCGGCGGTCGAGTACCTCTTCGGCTCCATCCTCGACGCTTCCCCGCTCAGGACTTATCTGTACACACCGCTCTATAACGCCACTCAGCCTACTATCAGGTAAGAAGCTTTTACTATCAATTTCCTCTAGCTGCCTCCCCGTTTAATATATCTCCTGAACGGAGAGTCACTTTCTAACTAATCGAGTAGGAAAGAAATATACAGTTTCGTCATAAAATCAGTCCTGTGCGTGCACTCCATAGAGCGGAGTAGTCTACTTCGTTAGGGGACTTCAAAGAGTTTATTCTGTATATAGACTGGTAAGTGTCGCTACTCAATTCATGGCTGACGTCTTTCTCTAGCTATTAAGCCTAGACGTTTTGGACCTCATCCTCGACGCCTAGCCGCTCAGGATTTACATGGACGCCGTCTTATAATAACCCGCAACCTACTCTCACATCTAAGAAGGCTTTCGCTTCAGCTAAATCTTCTGTATAGTGGCAGGAGTGGCAGCAAATAGATGCCTGTCTTTTCTGAAATAGATCAGCTCGATAAGCAAGAAATAAAACTCAATGTTGGCATTGTTAAATCAACTGTTAATATTTTATTCCAGATCCGGTGATCACCCACCTTGGCCTAAGAAACTACCCTACACAGCCGAATCGACACAAACTCCCAAAACAAAAAACACTACACACACTAACTCTACCCAAATTAGAACAGGTAAACGGAGACCTGAGAGTCCCAACACCAACGGTACTTCAAGCCCTACCTTAAACATGACGAGACAAGACAACGAGGATACCACTGCGTTGCTAATAACGAAAATAATGGACAGCATCAAGAATTTAGTTACCACTGAAGGCGTTGAGTTGAGGAAAAACGACACGGAACTGCCGTTGTGTGATGTACCGTCTGATTTAGGTAAGGAAAGACGTTCGTGATAATATTATATACCATTTAATTAAACATTTGTCAACCCTGATGAAGATAGCTGTTAGAATCCACTGCTTAGATTGCTTCTACTATAAAATATCCATTAATACCTACTTAAACGCAGTTTGATAAATGGAGCTATCAAATCAGATAAAACGAATGAGAAATCTTAATTTATTTTTATTACCTTTATTGTATACACACTTGTAGACACTAAAAACTGAAATGAAGCTAGTCATTTTGTTTCTTAAACTGAACGAAAGTACTAAAGAGGCATTGACTACTTATGAATATAAAAAGACATAACGATCATGTCGTTTTGATAGTGAAGCGAATGTAGCTGAACTCCTATTTGTAGGTCCAATACCAGTGAACAAGACGGACATGGAGTTAGACATGGTAGAAATGAAGTACCCCGAGGTGCACTGGGGCGGGCGCTACTCGCCGCCCAACTGCACCGCCCGGCACAAGGTGGCCATCATCGTGCCGTACAGGTAAATAAGTGTCTTGCTGGTGGTTTGTGTATAACTGAACTTATGATGCAGATTGAGGGCTATAGGTTCAGAAAAGGTCATTTTTATTGGGTACTGTAAACCCTTCTGTACTCAAAATATCAAAAAACAGTTGGCTTATTTATTTGTGAAATGAGCGCAAGCGCCGTGCAACAAAGCAAAATCAAACGTATTCTGCATTAAATTAAATAACGACATTAACCAGGGACCTTTTCCTCGCTTCCAACTGCAACAGTTTAACCCACTATCTGGTAGATTTCTCCTAATCTTTTTATCTCTTACAGAGATCGCCAACAGCACTTGGCGATATTCTTGAACCACATGCACCCGTTCCTTATGAAGCAACAAATTGAATACGGGATATTTATTGTGGAACAGGAAGGTACGTTTACTAGGAAGTAGGAACAATTTGTGTAATGTGACTTGTAACTAACTTGGCATAGAAACAATCAATTGTAACTCAAGTTACAGAATAATAAGAAGAAATGTCCACGATCTTTTGTTTTCTTAGAATTACTGCAAAAAAACTACGGCAATTTGTTTCTGTGTAAATTCAGCGATTACTTTTTATCCTATGCGCTTTGGACTTTTTGAAAGCACAAATATTAAAGGTACTTAATTATTATCAAGATCTACTGATAAGATCCAAAGAGAGTACTCGTATCATTACAGCTTAAATTTGAAGTCGCTTTTTAACAAGAGAAATTAAGTAATCTGACGCATCTTTATTTCTGACAGGCAACCAGGACTTCAACCGCGCGAAGCTCATGAACGTGGGGTTCGTGGAGAGCCAGAAGCAGAAGGCGGGCGGCTGGCAGTGCTTCATCTTCCACGACATCGACCTGTTGCCGCTGGACCAGCGTAACCTCTACTCCTGCCCTCGCCAGCCGAGACACATGTCCGCGTCTATTGACAAGCTGAACTTTAGGTAATTGGGTTTTGCGTTTGTCAGTATCGTTAGCGACGTTAGCCTTCAAAAAGAAAAAAAGTGAGGCCACCAACTTCAGGCTGTGCGAACGTGAAAGTTCGCTATTGGAATTCGCCGCAAAGCTTTTAAAATATTTTGGAGTCTAATTGTCCATTTACCTAACCCTGCAATGTTTGTGCTTACTCGAGATACTTCTCTCTGCCATAAAATTAAAAGTGGAAGAGTTAACTATCATGAAAATGATTTACATACCTACTAACAATTTCTGACAAACAAGAGTCTCGATAAATTTGCTTTATCAGTGGTTAATGATGACAGAATGGAACACTCTCACCATAAAACGTTAACGCCTGATCAATCTTGCCTTTAATATACCAAAGCGATATATATAATTCCAAGAATGCAGACACAAAATAGGATTCGCAATTATTATTTTTTTTACGATACCGTATATCCAATTATTACGATTGCGCTTAGACTGTGGTTATGATGTGTAATTAATAATTATGTGTAATGATTTCAGACTCCCATATGAGGATATATTTGGCGGAGTGTCGGCTATGACACTTGGGCAGTTCCAGAAAGTCAACGGATTCTCCAATAGATACTGGGGCTGGGGCGGAGAAGACGACGACATGGCTTACAGGTAAAGAAAAAAAAGGAGTAATCTAACAGCGCTCCATAATCAGCTTAAGAGTGAATTAGAGGTGTGCGAGAATTTGGATAATTTCGACCTCTTTTTTTGGATATTAAGTAGTAATGAGTAGATTGATTTGACGTTAATACAAGGCGAAAATTTCTAATATACTCATACTTAAACAATACTAGGATTTAAGGGGACGTGAACGGGACCTAAACTGCTGCATAAAAATTTCGTGACATACGTTTATGTTATTTAATATTTCCTTTGTTGTACTTTCAGGTTGAAAAAGATGAATTTCCACGTCGCGCGTTATAAAATGTCCGTAGCCCGATACGCCATGTTAAACCATAAGAAATCATCACCAAACCCAAAAAGGTAACGTTATATCGTCATTTACATAAATGTCTGAAGAAAAATTAAATTGCTAAATTACTTTGTATGTATTTATCGAACTTTCGATATTTCGCTATAAAGGTCTAAATATTAAAATTAAAATGCTTTTTTTTGGTTTTTAAAATGTTCACACCTATTTCAATAACTCCAAGCATCACGAATCTTATGAATGTTTTGTTTCCTTAGCCATATAAGAACTGAAATTCTAACTGAATGACCATAACGTCACTAATATTAATTTAATAACCGTTTTCAGGTACCAGCTCCTGTCTCAAACGAGCAAAACGTTCAAGAAGGATGGTCTATCGACCCTGGAGTATGTATTAGTAGAGGTGACGCACCACCACCTGTACACTCACATACTAGTGAACATAGACGAGCACAGCTGATGGACATATTTCGCCAAACTGTTGTTTGGCGATGAGCGGTAACGCAACCAACTGTCATAAAACGTGTGATATTAAAAGTGTTAAGGACACAGTTACCCCGTAATGTTAAGATCTTGTTTAAGAGAAAATTGAGATGTAGTCGTTAAAATAAATGGAACATTGTTCCAGGAATATTCCCTCCGTCCACTAGGATCCATTGCTAGGCCGATTAAGGCCAGGCCACACCGGTTGCGTACACGTCACGTGTGCGACACTGGAGCGTAACTAACGCGTAACGCAGCTCTACGAAGGTAGTTGGAGCCGTTTGGCATACGCGACGTGTACGCGTCCATTGTGGTTCGGCCTTAAGCCGACCAGACATTTCCGTTAGTGCCGTGTAGATTAATCTTTAAGCAACCACTATAAGTAGGTACTTCAAATTGATACTTAGTAGGATTTCTATGTGGTTTGGTTATTTCCACACGGACTTTTCGTACATTCAGATTCATCTATTGCTTCAAGTAGGACCTTTTTACTTGAAGCAATAGACTTATTATGGAATAACGGAGATTTTGTCATACTCTGGGATCCACCGAAAGATTCTTGTAAACCTTTTGTATGTTCACTAGAATCAATTTCGAGGTTTTAATTAACTTTGATCCCTCCAAGGATCCTTTAATGGATTCTTGGGAGGTTTTTGTTCACTGGAGTCAATGAATAAATAACGTTTAATGTTATTATTCAGTTAAAAATAAAGTAAATAACAAATTTTCGGTTAATTAAAGCGATTGTACGACGATTGATTTTATTACCTTCATCACCTGTATAACCTAACTTTTTTTGCACGTAATGCAGTAGTCATATGTGCAATATCGTTAATGGATCCTAGTATAGTGGTCGGTGGGCAAATATGCCTTATAGGGAGTGCAGAGTCAGTTTTAAGCCGTTATAAAACACGCACGAACTTTAAACAGAATCAGAAATTCAGAATAAAGTCATGTCATACCTAACTCATAAGCAAAAATGTCACTTACGTATAATTTCGGAGAGTTATATATGATATAAGTAATATAATATACACCGTGGACCCCAGAAACCCTCATTTTTAACCATCCCCTTTTTAATGGTTACCCTAGTTGCCTGTAATCCGATTACATAATGTTATTTAACGACAAGTTCATGACTTTTGACAATCATTCATTTATTTACTTTGTAGGAGACTATCTACATTGAAACGCATACATATCAATAGTTCTAATGTAATGTTTACATTAAAACTATACTTCTCAAGGAAATTATAAATTAATCTAACCTAATTAACCTACAGAGTTGCTTGCAGGGTTTGCGCGCTCTGTACTGTAAATGCCGACGCGAAAGGTTTTCTAGAATACTTTATGTTTCAGCAGCGAAAAATTATTACAAAAGATGATTTGACACATACGGACAAACAAAATTATGCTAATTAAGACACTTAGTAACAGACTTTTTGCCTAGTCTTTTGTTTAACTGAGTAATTCTCATGTCACTTCGTGTCATTTTCTTAACCTAGATACCTACATCTACCTATTTAGTTTCCTATCTTAAGGGTTGCGAACAATTCGTCAATTAGCTATTAACCCTTAGATAGTGAATAATTCTCCTGACGTTAGTGAATTAGGATCTTGAAAGAAAATGCCATCCGTGGTAGTGACATGAGAATTACCCAACTACTGTTACTGTAGCAAGTCACAAACATAAAGTTGTCGTCTTTCCAAATTGTAAAGAGTGTATAAAAACCATCTAGCCTATGTTTCTCCATGAATAATCACAGTAGCTCTGGCTCTTGCAATAAACAATGATAAATGAAGATTATGTCTTATTTGACCAACCATACACAATTTTATTGTCCATTTATGCAACAGAATAGATGGTTAAAACCTTCAGGTAACTGGGGTCCACGGGACATACGAGTATTACAATATTGTTATTTAAACGAGTTATATCTATTTTTAATAGTTTATTTATTTATAGAATTCCTTTTTTTTTAGAACTACTTGTTAATTTCTTCATTCTGTTTATTTGTGGCGATTATTTTGTTTTTAAAAGTATTTTAGATGTGTAAGCTTATTAGGACTCATCTCAAGTACAGATTATGACAATATACAATACTTGAATCAGTATTTGATATATAAATAAATTTAGAAATCGCTCAGAGCGTCCAACTGTTAAAAAATGCATAAAATACCTTCTAAGATTAGAATCTAAATGTTTCATCTCTGCCCCATACTCTCTTGTTATTTACTCGTACTTATTACTTTTTTGTAATGGCGAGTACAAAAGCTCGAATCAATATTATTTATAGGTAACGAATTATTACTTACCCTTGTGGACTTGTATATAGCTTTTGTAGATAGATATATATATACCATTTTAAAATAGGTACTTGCTGTTCAATATTACGCTAAAACCAATAAATTAATGTATAAAAACTCAATTTATATTGAACGTAACCCCACTTATAAAAGAAATAAAACGAATTTCTTAACTTCTTTTGATTACTTTTCCGTTCTAAGGCTCTAAATTTGTGATAGAAGATGCGTGAGCGCTGACTACCGAGTCCCGTATTATACATAAAGAAACTTTATTTTGATTCCCTAGTTTTAAGGTACATTATGTGATATATATGATATTGAAGATTTACTCGGAATTATGCATCCAAAATTTAAAAAGAATCTCGAAAGGAAAAAAAATGTTATAAAATGTTGAAACAGTAGCTAGTCTATCTGTAGGCCTAAATTTGAAGCCGAGATTGTAATATTTTAGTAATTAGGTACTTAAATAGGTTTTGATGTACCTAATAATTGTTTGGCATTTGAATATTAATATTATTTTTATTTTCTTATATGTGTATAATTTAAAACGAACAAATATCATTAAGAAGTATGCTTGTTTTGGAAACGAACTTTGTATTGTTAATATAATTTGCGTCCAGTATGATTTCATGAAACTTTGTTGTTTGTACAGTATCTTATGAATAATTTAGCCACAAACTTATGTACTGATTGAAGTCAATATGATAATGTGTAAATGTACGAGTAGAACTTTTATATTTTTACCAAATTATAATGGTATGGGTATTGGGTACAAAAATACGGAGGGTGTCAAATGTTTTTTCTTAAAGATTTATTTACACAGTATTTTCTATCTTTCTTCTTAGTAGGTATGTTATCGTGGGAAGAGGCAATACTCCTTATTCTGTACCCAAAGACATAACTTAGTAACTGAATCTTGAATTGTCTAAACTGTAACTCTAAGGCCTATAGTTTAAAAAGATGGGTGATATACTATGAGAATGGATCGTTAAGACACTTAAATAATGTTTTGTATTGTGGTAGAGGGAGATGGATTTAGCAGTTATATATACGTTTTCAGAACATAATGTCACAATTAAAATAGATTTTTAAAATGAAACTGTTAAAATACTTCTACTACCAATAGCTTTTGTATCATCTCCGTAGAGTATTATAAACATTTACTAAGGGCTTCTACATTGGCGTAGGCATAGTTACAAAATAATATAATAACATATACAAAAACGTCTAAAATGTGCACATGAGTTAGAATCTTATTCAGATTTTTTTTTCACGTTTGTCAATTTACTAAGTAGATTAAATTATTATTAGGGCCAGAGCGTAAAAAGCACCAGAAATAGCTGAATACCGAAGATGCCAAAAATATGTAAAGAAGCTCTTATTATTTTGGCAGTAAAATCTTTTTACCTCTTCGACTGTATAGACATGTCTACTGCTAAGTGTTCTAATGTATTTGTGTGTGGACAACCCCTGAAAAAAACGTTACATGATAAACTTTGTAATTAATGATATTCCGACAGTTACTGACATTTGATGGCATCCACAAAAATGTTGTTCTACTAATGAAATAGCTGAGCTGTTCACGCTTGTCTTCACTGATTGGTTGGTGCTTTATTTCTATCATGCCTCCTCTAACGTATAACTTCATCCTGCGCGTTGTCTGACGTTGCGGCGTTAATACCAGAAACGTACATCAATATCCGTTAAGAATTTATGCTGTGCCTACGCCAATAGGACGGTTAGAACAATTTGACATATGTGCTTTGACACTGTTGTCTGTCTCATACGCCACTAGCTGAAAAGGGACGGCCTCAGCCGAGGCAAGTTGTGTTAACCGTATTAGGCCCTAAGGGGTTAGATACACTTTGAGTGTTAACCGAAAGTTCATGCATTGCGCAAGTAGCAAATTATGAACTTGCAAAACACTTCGCAAAGTGTAAATTGCCCCAAAGGGACGGCCTGTATAGAGCCTGCCTCGTGAGCATTAATCTTCTTTCGTAGCGAATTTGTACGTAAGTCGATATCAACCACAAAGATGCGCACATTCCCTAACAAACTAAAATTTATGTAAAGGTCTCAAAGCAACGTGACATAGAAATATTGAGGTGACTATACTGGTCAGGTTTTTCGTACTGTTTCTAACAAAATGGTCTATATTTTGGGAAGATAAAGATGTGCTAAATCTTAAAATATTGAACATTAGCAGTGCTTATGTCTAATTTTTCATTTCTCATACGAGAATCTACACTGAAAACTTTTAATGAAGAAGTTGACTTCTGACTTCAAAACCCTGACCATACTTTAATTACCTACGTTTTTTAATTTTGATAGAAATAAGTATGAAAAAGCTGACCAATATGTTTGCGTACATTTCCGGCCTATGAAGGAGTAATTGGAGCGTGAGGTGTTCGTTTGCTCGCTTGTATAGCATGTGTCACAATCTCTCGCTTGTAGCTCAGTACGTCTCTTTCCTACAGTGCTAGTTAGAAAAGGACGTAACGTACATGACCACAAGCGAGAAATAACAAGTTATGCTAGCCGCCCGTAATGATATTTTAAGTAACCATTGAGATACTTAAGAAAGGTGATAAGTGCATAAAATATTGTTTTCTCATATTGGTTTTTATGAATAAATTGTTTTTTTATACTTGTATTTTTTTTTACTTCGTTTTATGTGAATTCTTACTGATACCTAATACCCAATACTCGTAAGTTAATCTAACCGACTAGCAATGAAAATAATTAAGAGCGAAATAAAGAAATATCTTGGGACAATTTACACCAAATTACCTGCTACAAAAGTCAATTAAAATATTTTTTTTTAGATTAGACTTAGGTACAAAAAGCAGTTATGAATGATAGAAACTTTACCCCTGTTAATTAGGAAAGAAACTCCTGTTACGAGTAGAAGATATACTGGCAAGAAACTCAACGAGGTATCATCAAAAAAAAAGAAAAATATTTTAAGGAGGTATAGGCGGTATAGGCAAGGTATAAGAGTAGAATGCGCACTAATTGACCATGGACAAGGTTCGTGCCGCCATAATGCCGCCTAAATGTTTCTGACTTCTTGGTGACAACTAGGTTGACTTGACAATCATAAATGATATCAATGATATGTGTAATTTCATGATAGGCGTCACTTATTTTATTTAGCTTTATTCAGGAAAACCAAATAAGTTAGTGTGATTTCCACTAGCAGCCTCAATATAATTATATAAGAACATACAGTGTGTGAAGAAAACATATTTCAACAACGAAACCTAACGGTAAAAAGTGACACCAAAATTTTCAGTTACAGTACCTACTCGTAAATCAGTTTAAAATTTAAAATTAAACAGAAAGACAGACCTGCCGTCTAACCTGTCCACGATACTTTGTTGGCTTACGGCACTTCGTGAAGGGGGGGTTCACGAGAAGGGGTTCGACAAATACAGCCTGGTTTACGTAAACAAACTTTTAGATTAGATAGTCTTAAGATTTGCAGAATTACATATCGATGAAAAACTGTACCTGCTTTAGTATGTCACGTTTCTATAAAAAATGAAGGTAACTTAACGTAAAGCCAAGAATACATAACAGAGGCCCTGCCGGGCTAGCCTTTGTTGCGGACAGATACACAACGCATAATTATCTCCTTCGAAGCAGTTAGCGTGTGCAAAAGAGATGGATCCTTTCCGTTCGCGTTCCGCGATAAACGCTAGTGCAACGCTGCATTGGTAGGTAGTACCAATCAAGCAATAATCAAGCGTTTATCGTGGACACTGGACGTAAAGAGGTGCTAGCATTTATCACGCCTTTTATGTGTTGTCTTTTGACCTACATACTCGTACATGTCATTTTATAAACACATTTATTAGGTCTGAAGGTGGCATATCTATATTGCATCTATATAACTGACTGACTAACTTATTAAGGCATCAAGTAAGATAATTAGGTACAGGCAAGTTATTAAGTAAATATAGTTATTTGATTCGAAGTCCGCTGATAATATTTTGCGTACATTGAATATTGAGCGCTACCTTAAAGGACAAAGAGGCCGCACGGCTCTATATGCATCGCGCGGATGCGTTGACGAAAGCGGGCGCGAGCGGGTCCGCAGGCTGCGGCGGGCGGGTGGCGCGTGCGCTTCGGCTGCTGCTGCTGCTAGTGCTGGCGCTTGCGGCGGTCGAATACTTCTTCGGTTCCATACTCGACGCCTTCCCGCTCAGAACCGATCTGTACCCGCCGCTCTATAACTCTACGCAGCGTACTAACAGGTGAAAAATCTTTCGTAGAAATTGAGTCTTCAGTAGCCCGAGCACGAATATTGGAGTCATGCGTTACGTTTTCGTATCGCCTTTACTATTCGATTACGTTTACTTTACTTTAACGCAAGCTGTCGGTAGCACGAATCTCTAAATCTGACTCACGTTAACGTATCGAGTACACGCTACGATAGTTAAATAAAGCTACGAATCTACTGGATAGGTACGTTCGGATACCTCACTGAGCGAAGTCAATTACTAAGAATCATTTTAAATAAGTTAGAAATACAGGAAACGGCTTGAATATTACAGAAATCTGTGTAATTTGTATATTTATTTATGAAATTATACGAAAAATATATATACAGTAAGAAAATAATTAAATATGTTAATATAATAATCATTGGGACGAAAGAGTTGAAATTTTCGAACGTTGTATTTTGACACTTGTACTCTTGTACTCAAAATATAAATAAAGTTCGAACGGAATTTATTAGTTGTCGTTATTTAGATAGTAAATAAAAAGTAAAAGTGAATAATTTGTATTGGAAAGTAAAACCAAGAAACATTTTCTCGCAGTTGGCCATAATGGCAGATTTCATGGAGAGGTAAGCTGTTAAATTAATTCTTACAACTATGATAGAACTACAATCAAGGACTAGCTCCTAATCTTCTAATTAATTAAATATTTGTTGATACGTTCATACTTTACAATATAGAAATTGATGTAAGTAAGTAGTTCATCAGTCTCTCAGTAAACATTCATTGTAATTTGAGTTTTATGAACGATACTTTAAGTAACTTCCATTCTCGTCTAGTAACAAACAATAAATATAATAAAATAATAGAATGTACCAGCTGCTTCACTTATTGCACAGATCGTAAAAGCCAACCCCAGGCATGGACAAATTTCTCAGAAATCATGTCATAGGCAGTAATACTAGCCAATCTTAAATGCCATTGACACCTAATAATATGACTAATGTGGGTTTTCGTTACCTTTACTCTGTAAATGTTAAAAACGTGATTAATTTGCGGGTGGTAGGACCTTGTGCAAGGTCTGTCCGGATCGCTACCACCATTTTGCTCGCTAATCCTGCCGCTAAGCAGCAGTGCTTGCACTGTTGTGTTCCGGCGTGGAGAGCAAGACAGCCAGTGTAATTACTGGCATAAGAGGTATTCCAACTTAGCCCTCTGGGTTGGCAACGCATCTGCACTCTCTTTGTTGTTGCAGGTGTCTATAGGCCGTGGTGATCACTTACCATCAGGTGGCCCACTTGCGTGTTCGCCTTTCTATGTTGTATAGAAAAATATATATATAAATGAATAAACTTTATTTCAGGTCCTCACGTGATTCCTACGGAGATAATGCTGTCACCTACATACAAGTTCAAAATTGTGTACTGTGAAGTGTAAAATATGCCCGGAGCATAAAGTTCATGCTCAGTTAAATAGATGCGCACTCATTTTAGACGAAGAGGAAGAAAAGATTTTCTCTGTGAGGTGCGAAGACTGTGTAGCTTTACAGGGGGATGTAAACATGCCATTGCATCACAGAAGTGAGGAACCTTCCTGCACTTTTGTTGAGTGAATGAAAAGACCTACAATAATTACCTATGTAAAGAATGGAAAGCCTACAGGAAAATACAATCCCCAAGTGCAGCTTCAAATGTTTTTATCACAAAAGAAAAACTTATTATTGTGTAGCTGACCCAGACTATCCCAAAAATAAAAAAGTGAATATAATAAATGTATCATTCAACCTTGCATATGTTGAAGATTTAGTTAACCATAAGTTATTAAACTTTTGGAAAACAAATATATACCCTTTATTATATCATTATATATTATTATTATATCAAAGTGTAGAGTGAGTGTGCTTATGTGTAAATGAGTGTTTATTTAAATAAAAAACCTATTTGAAATTACATACTAGTTTTATTTTATTAAGGCATTGCTATTATCGGATGACCTCATACAGGTGGAAGGAAGGCGCTGGTTGCATGCTGCTTCCAACCGGTCACTTTGGAAATCCATGGAGGAGGCCTATGTTCAACAGTGGACTTCTTGTGGCTGACATGACGATGATGATGACTGCTATTATCTCCAGTCTTTGTTTTTTTTATCATGTATGGTCGTTCTGAGCTGCTGCATGTCCGTTTTCTTCTGTCTTCTGGACATTTAAATTTACTTCGAGCACCTACATCCTGGTTTCAAGCGCACTTCTGATACTTTTCCCATAATATAGTATCATATTGATACTTGAGCGGTATAATTGAGCATATCATTTGGTAACTAAAAAGAAACAAAAACCTAACCTCAAACAATATTTACAATAGTCAAATAAAATTCATCAGTTTTGTTATAATGATGTATTTCCTAAATTACATTTTGTTAAATACTTACATAGAAATGACCTTTACATAAATACATTCTTGAATATGTTGATAAACAATGTGCATCATTTTTCTTGCAAGTGTTTTTCCGTATTTCTTGTTTACTTGGGACAAATATAAATAATTTGTTTGGTGTTTAAATGCTTGTGCTTTCACACTGGGGCAGCATACAGTACTTGTAATACGAAGGATTAATAATTTTTAATCACAAAACATTTACAATCTCGATACACAAACAGAAGCCCGAGCAAGAATATTGGAGTCATACCTAAGTAACTTTTTAGTATCGACTACTCGATAACCTAACGTTTACTTTACTTTTACGAAAGCTATCGGTAGCACGAATCTTAAAACCTCACTCACGTTAGCTCGATACGTAAACGCGACCACAGAGTACCTTTTTAATATACAACGCGACGATAGTCAAATAAAGTCATGAATCTACTAGCTAGGTATGTTCAGAAACCTAACACTAATCATAGTAAGTTACTATGGATCATTTTAAATATGTTAGAAATACAGGAAACAGCATGAATATTACGGAAACCTATGTAATTTGTATATTTATTTATACAATAAAAGGAAATGTTGAAATATGGCAAGAAAATAATAAATATGTTAATATTTAATCATTGGGCCGAAAGAGTTTAAATTTTCGAACGTTGTATTTTGACACTTGTACTTAAATTATAAAGATCGAACTGTTCGATCGAAATGTATCAGTTTTCATAATTAAAATTAAAGTAAGGATGAAAAGTGAATAATTTGTGTTGGAAAATGAAATCAAGAAACAGTTTCTCGCAGTTGGCAGATTTTATGGAGAGGTAAGCGGTTAAATTCATTCTTACAACTTTGATAGAACTACACTCAAGGACTAGGTCCTTATTAATTTAACATCCATTTTCATAGTTTACAATATAGAAATTAATGTAGTTCCTTAGTCCCTCAGTAAACATTCATTGTGATTTGGCTTTATTTTCCTAGACTTTCTACTTACGGATATCCATATTGTGAATATTTGTTTAAGACACGAAAATTTATCTAAATCCTCCCGGGGCTGCAGAGACGCCACTGGTGCACATCACCAACCTGTAGCTAGCCGACAGGCTAGGCTGTGACGAGACAGGCGATATCCGAACTGATGAAAACAAGCAAAAGCTAAGCACTATATGTATAGTAAATGCGCCCAACCTTTTTATAACGTACCACATATTAATGTCATAAAAATATACCTACTTAGTGCCTACTTACTGTACAGTTCGATTAAAGTTTGAATGTCTGCATTACTTGACAAGGTCCTGTTTGATTTACACTGTTTTTTGAGTAAATATCTGTCCAGATATACCAGGTTACCACCTTTTTAAGGATCTTATGCCTTAGTTTAATATGACAAAACGAATTGTAAAACCAGCCTTTTTATACTTTTCACTGTATTATTTAGTGATTTGACTGGTCAAATGTAAAAAGCTGGACAGGCGGAACACCATCTAACTTGCCTGAAGACACCTCCATAAAGCCTAATTATGCCCGGCTTTATCAGGATGCCTAGTACCATTAAATGTACTTTTTTGAATGTTCAATATAAATGTTTGTACCAGTGACATGGATGTTATATGTATTTAAGTATGTATCCACACCATATTTTTGTGTTGTTTGTGTTAACTTTGACATATTGGTTAGTACACTCACAGAAGCACAGATTAGTTCAATTTGTGTACATCGTCCCAAGATATTTATTTATTACCAGAGATTACCCCCTACATACAAACAAACTAACAAACAAAAAACACACAAAGTTTACCTCTTTATTATATTAGTGTAGATTGAGAATAATTATTGTGCATTTTACAAGTCTTTCGCTAAATCTCAATTTTGCTGCAGGGTGTTAGATTTTTGGGGTAAAATGTAGCTTATATTTATCCTAAAAGAAGGACAAGTTATCTCCATCATGCATTATGGCTAACGGATTTGGATTCTTGGTCACTTAGAACCCTGTCACATTGAGTTATTGTTGTGAGATGGCATTTTGTACTGCTGCAGCGCACACAGACAATAAGTACTCATCTAATTTGTTACCTTTCGTTTTTTTTCTTCTCAATTGTTTGTAAATTTGATTGTGTGTGCTTGCAGTAACAAATAAACGTTTTATCTGTCTACCTATCTGAAGAGTCAAAATGAAATTTATTGTGAAAAGAATCTCCGTAGTCAGAAATCAATTTAGTTGACTGTACCTATAATGGAAAAAACATGGTTATAATTAATTTTTAATCATATTTTAATTACTTGCCATTGTTATATACAGATTGAAGAATGCCACCAGCTATGTCTGAAGACAACGACACACAGCCACAAGAAATGGAGAAGCAAGACATCACTTGGTAAGCATTTTTAAAGTTGGATCGAGTGGCTTAGGTATGAAATTAAAATTTGTAGTCTTTACGTTTCTATATCCTAAGCACAAAACCACATTTCTGTCACCCTGCTGTCTGTCTGTGACTCACGCACGGGTCACTAGCTTGTGAACGGAATTTTGTATATTTTGTTTAAAATTTCTACTCAAAGCTGAATACTGATTTACAAATTAAATTTTATGCAGGGCATACTATGAAATATTATTATTTTATGTTACCCTAGCATTTACGGTCAGTCTCAGAAGTAGCTGAACATTTTAGTACCTTGTCGCTGTCAGTGATGTGACAAATTCGAGCAACTCTCATTTCATACGTTACCCCAACAAGGTTCTTAAGTGCTACTTCTGAGGCTGACGGTAATAGGGTGATCATTATCATTTTTAAAATTTGAAAGGTTTTATGAAATAACTAGCGGCTCGGCTCGGCTTTGCACGGGTACAATTTGGATTCAATGCACATAAAAACTTTTTGTAATTTTTTTTTTAAAAAGGAAACAGTGAAAACCGTATCAAAATCCGTCGCGTGGTCTAGAAGGAGTAAGCGGCCGCAAATATGAGAACAGACATTTTATACTATGTAAAGATAATAAATTATTTCTATAAATTTTAGATGCAGATACATGGAACACTTCTGACTGCAGCCGCCGGACCGAGCAGACCGCCGCCGGGCCGAGCAGCCCGCTGCCGGGCTGCGCACCCCCGGCCCCGCGCCGAGCGGCGCCGCGGGCCGCCGCGCCGAGCAGCTCGCCGCTAGACCGAGCAGCCAGCTGCCGGGCTGCGCACCCCCGGCCCCGCGCCGAGCGGCGCCGCGGGCCGCCGCGCCGAGCAGCTCGCCGCTAGACCGAGCAGCCAGCTGCCGGGCTGCGCACCCCCGGCCCCGCGCCGAGCGGCGCCGCGGGCCGCCGCGCCGAGCAGCTCGCCGCTAGACCGAGCAGCCAGCTGCCGGGCTGCGCACCCCCGGCCCCGCGCCGAGCGGCGCCGCGGGCCGCCGCGCCGAGCAGCTCGCCGCTAGACCGAGCAGCCAGCTGCCGGGCTGCGCACCCCCGGCCCCGCGCCGAGCGGCGCCGCGGGCCGCCGCGCCGAGCAGCTCGCCGCTAGACCGAGCAGCCAGCTGCCGGGCTGCGCACCCCCGGCCCCGCGCCGAGCGGCGCCGCGGGCCGCCGCGCCGAGCAGCTCGCCGCTAGACCGAGCAGCCAGCTGCCGGGCTGCGCACCCCCGGCCCCGCGCCGAGCGGCGCCGCGGGCCGCCGCGCCGAGCAGCTCGCCGCTAGACCGAGCAGCCAGCTGCCGGGCTGCGCACCCCCGGCCCCGCGCCGAGCGGCGCCGCGGGCCGCCGCGCCGAGCAGCTCGCCGCTAGACCGAGCAGCCAGCTGCCGGGCTGCGCACCCCCGGCCCCGCGCCGAGCGGCGCCGCGGGCCGCCGCGCCGAGCAGCTCGCCGCTAGACCGAGCAGCCAGCTGCCGGGCTGCGCACCCCCGGCCCCGCGCCGAGCGGCGCCGCGGGCCGCCGCGCCGAGCAGCTCGCCGCTAGACCAAGCAGCCAGCTGCCGGGCTGCGCACCCCCGGCCCCGCGCCGAGCGGCGCCGCGGGCCGCCGCGCCGAGCAGCTCGCCGCTAGACCGAGCAGCCAGCTGCCGGGCTGCGCACCCCCGGCCCCGCGCCGAGCGCCGCCGCGGGCCGCCGCGCCGAGCAGCCCGCTGTCGGACCGAGCAGCCCGGCTATGAGGCAGTGCCGGATTAAGCCAGCGCGGGGCCTGTAGCAAATTCTGTCAAGAGGCCCTTAGTTTGCTTTAGGTTCTCAAGTTTAGGGTATTAAATAATTTTTTATTGCGGTCAGACAGGCGTAGAAGCGTCGCCCGTAGCATTAGCTACTCTTGCTATGTGGCTAATCCGGCACTGTGAGAAGGAGACTGACTGCAGAAGAACAATTTTTAAGACCTGAGAAGAATGCGAGGAGTCTCAGAGAGGGATTAAATGTTCGTCGTGCTGGAAAGAGCGAGGATTCGGCAGAGAGACATGGAGCTCCAGCTTTGAGTTCGATCGATGGCTTGAATTAATGAAAGAGGCGATGTATGTTATTACGAGTTTCTTAGATGTGAATAATTGAGATTATGAATGAACGCAAAATGTAAGTCTGTATGTGAGATGAGCGCTTAGGTTAGATCGCGAGTAGATTAGAAATAGCATGATGACTAGTAAAGAAGAAAAATTGTATTTTTAGTTATTGTCTACTATCACTATTGGGTGAAATATCGCCCCATGCAAACACTATACAAAATTATATATGTAGTTATTTTAAATAAAAAAAACAACGAATAAATATAAAATAACAAAGCCTTTATTTATTTACCAACATAGGTGCTCCTTTTAACTTACCTACCCCTTACTTCTAAACCACATATCTGATTTTGATATGGTTATCACTCTCATTTAGAGTTTTTTTAAGGACGGTTTTTAAGTAATAAATAAGATTAACCTTATCCATACAAGTTTGCCAACCTCTCTTAACTACATAACGTAACTTATGTTTCGTCTCTTTCATTCGAGGGCAATTGTGTAGACAACACACGTTTATGAATCAGGGGGTTAGTTTTTGTAGTGGTAGAGGCGCACTGTGAAGCCAGTATATATTTGCAGTACGAATGAACGGGTTCGACCAGGGTAGTACCACACTCGCAGTACATCAGCGTGATGTAGTAGCTTGCTACTGCGTTTCGTACAGTGGGTGATCGATCCGGAGGCCTAAGGGCTTACAACACATTAGTGGTTCTCTTGTGTCCCGCATTGCCTACCTAATAAATAAATAATATTGCATAAAACAAAAAATAAAACTGAAATCACAATCTTTTAATAAATTAATAATTAAGCAATTATTTTACAATTAAGATAGTGCCTATTAGTAAGTAAAATAAATTAACTACATGGAGTCCTTACAATTTTTACATATTCAATGAGTGAAAGTGTTTTCTACAATATTAAGCAGGAGTTAATGTTTAACACCTTTATTTGGAAGTGTGATTCATCTATACAGACACAAACACCCGATATTCCATATTTTGCGTAAAATATGATAAGATAATATTGATATTAAGACAAGCAATAAGTAGTACCAATAATAATGGTAGAATAAGCTAAGAAAATTTAATCTATAATATATAAGTTAAAGTTAAATGAAATCTTCAGCAGTGTACTCAATGGTACTTAGTAATTTAGATGAGAAATATATTTTTAGGAAAAAAAGTGCGCTCGAGATGGGCAACTGTTGATGCTTTTACCACAAAAGATAATATTTGTACTGAACACAGTTTACAAATAATTAATCTTAAGAGGAGTGTGAACCCAGCGCTGTCCATACAAACTGCGATAACGTTTTCCACCCTCTAAACCTTAACCTATAGCCATGATTTTTTTGTATGTTATTATTATGCCCTAGAACTAGGTTCGTATGTTTTGATTTTTTAAATATTCTTAATAGTTTCAAAAATATTAACGCATTTGTGTTTTGTATAAAACACCAAACCAAATATTGCAATATTTTCAGCACCAATGCAAATAAACCTAGTTCTAAGGCATTATGACAACATACCAAAAACCATTGCCATAGGTTAGGGTTTAGACGGTGGGAACCATTTTCACTGTTTGTATGGGGAGCGCTTTTTTGGCTTGGGTTCACACTCCTCCTAAGACAACTTGGAACACTTTTCCTTGCTTAATCAAATCCCTTTCTGCCCTTGTATTAGGGAACTTTATGAAAGTTTCAGCAATGGGTGAGCTGCAGAGAAAATCCATCACTTCTCTAACATTTGCTGACACTAGTAACGCTAATGTGATTGTTAGTCTTTAAGGTATTTATCTATGGGCCTATGCAGCTTGAAATATTCTATTCTATTCTATTATATGCCTGCCTACGTTGTTCTGGTATGAGCTAGTAGCCAAGAACGACAAGGAACATAAAACCCAATATAAAGACAAATAACATAAAATAATTTGTTTCAATATTCATACCTTATTCAAATTGAAAACTAGGTACCGACCTATTAAATAAAATACCTTGAGAATTCTATTACTCGACTTTAAACTTGTTTCGTTGCGGAGTTCTTCGCACAGGAACGCAAATGCCTCTTTATTTGCATCTGACAAAATGCAATTTCACTGGCATCTGATATATCCAGAGGATGTGTTGTTTTTCTCATCGTAACTCGTTGACTCATTCCCCTTTAAAGAAAGATACCTATTTATAAATGTATTTTAATTATTTTACTTTCAAAAAAATAAAAAGTAGAAGTAATGTTCTTAGATTAGTTACCTCGTTTCTCGTTCTTCATTTCTGGATTATTTGATTAAACCCAGGTAAAATAATAGCGCAAGGCACCAGTATGCGAATTTTTACGCAATCTTATGATTTTTTCCGGTGATATTTTGAAAGAATAACACCAAAAACTAACCGCAACTTGTTCTCGCAAATTGTGTCACCATCAAAAGTACAGTGAGAAAGTTTGCGTGTTTCTCGATAGCCAGCCTTCGTAAGTTTACTTTACCTTACGTCAAAAAAATATTCGTGCTACCACTTTTTGACAAATACTTTACGCAAACTTCACGTTTACTACTCGATGACGATACGAAAGTGAATGTCAAAGTTAGTGCTATCAAATTTTAGTTCCAAAAACGCCCATGGGGGCGCTGCTCCAAACCTCATACAAATCTTCTCGATGGCGATACGTTAACGTAACTACTCGATAGAAGGAAAAAATATTCGTGCTACCACTTCCATACATTCTGTGACGAATACTTCACGCAAACTTCACGTTTACTATTCGATGACGATACGAAAGTGAACTTCAAAGTTCGTGCTACCAAATTTTAGTTCTAATTACGCCCACGGGGGCGCTGCTCCAATCTTCATACAAAGTTTCTCGATGGCGATACGATAACGTAACTACTCGATAGAAGGAAAATATTCGTGCTCGAGCTACTGTAGATATGTTAGCAGAAGTGGCAATGAATAGATTACTGAAGTAAAGTACTGAGCGCCAGCTCTGTTCTGCTCTGTTCAGCTTTGTTCTGTCTGTTGGATACTCTGCCAAGAGTATCAGCTTTGTCAGTTGTTTCCAATACAAATTAAGTAAGTAAACACCTTAGTGTAAATGAAACACGGTACATAACATTACAATTAAAATAAAATAGTACAAAAGCGAGCATATCCCTGTGTGTGTGTTTTTTCAAACCTTGAAATTAAATATCTACTTCTATAAATTAACGGTTTACAGATCTAGCCTTCCCTTAAACATGACGAGTCAGGACGAGGGCGGCAGTGCGTTGCTAATTACGAAGATAATGGGCAGTATCAAGAGTCTGGCTACCACTGAAGGTTTGGATTTCAGGATAACGAAGAAGGAATTGCCGTTGTGTGATGATCCGTTGGATTTAGGTAAGAATTGTAGGCGCAAATATCCGAACTACGAGGATTATTTAATTATTATGATTATGACACTATTTTAGATTTATATTGTTTTGTCCGAATCCTAATGTTGCTTTCCTTTTCAAAAAAGCTCAATGGAGAATGAAAACAGGAATTAGGATTCGTTCTGTTTGTCGTTACACTAAACGTAGGTACTTAATAGTTGACTATTACTTCATTAATTCAAAAGGATCATGCGACCATTTGATAAAGTATGTGTGTGTATGTAAACTCTTTATTGTACAAAAAACATAAATTACAAAAAGAGATACAGTGATGTACAAAGCACTCTTATCCGTTTAGGGGATCTCTTCTAGTTACCCTTTGAGTCTGTGAAAGGAGTATAAATAAAAAATGAAAAGAGTTGAGTTAACCCCTCTTTGTAGGTCCAATACGCGTCAACAAGACTGTCATGGAATTATACATGGTGAACTTGAAGTACCCCGAGGTGAACAGGGGCGGGCGCTACTCGCCGCCCAACTGCACTGCCCGGCATAAAGTGGCCATCATCGCGCCGTATAGGTTAATGCATAAAAATAAGTTGATTTTTAGGTTATTTGCAGGTGATTCACAGGGAATTTATGAAGGCGTACGTGTGAACTTGACCTGCAGATATACTCCAATCTGAAGGTCATATTTTGTACAGAAAAGACCTTTTTATTTGTGTATTTTTATGCCAAATTGAAAATACCGGTGGTATGTTTCAATCTATGTGCATCAACTTATAGACATAGTTGAGGAATGAGTGCAACACCTCTGAATCATGCAAAATCAAACGCACTGTGCATCAAATAGCGACATTTACTCTTTCATTTGTCACAGAGATCGCCTGCAGCACTTGACGATATTTTTAAACCACATGCACCCGTTCCTGATGAAGCAACAAATTGAATACGGGATATTTATTGTGGAACAGGAAGGTACGGTGGATAGTACTTAACAAGTGCTATATAATAATTTTATTATTACTTTAGCATATAAACATAATATCGTCAAAACCTTGTGAGTCCCGTTTCACTCGCGCGATTCTAGCACTGTAGACAGAGTATTTATGGTTACAAAAGCCCAGTGATGTAGAATTATATTTCTACGTACCTACTATTGGTAAATATTGTATTTGCTTACTTATGGACCTCTCGACCCGACCAAGCATATTGCATATATCTTCGTAGGCTGCATATGGCCGCCAATTTTAACATAAGTACTTAAAAAAAAAGTAAGAGTAATAGAATAGAATAGAATATTTTTTATTGTATCACTGTTCTCTTTAGTTCTCTTTAGTCATATTTTTTCAGTGTACATTCAACAATATACTTTCTGCCTTATGTGATTTGAACTTTTTTATAAAGGTATTATCTTGATGATACTATTCAATTGTTGATAAAATCTAAGGGGCAGAAGCCTCGGAGGGTATCGTAAACCGCTTAATTTGAAGCAGCTTTTTAAGATTCCTTACCGATATACTTGACGTGTCTTCATTTCCGATAGGCAACCAGGACTTCAACCGGGGGAAACTCATGAACGTGGGGTTCGTGGAGAGCCAGAAGCTGAAGGCGGGCGGCTGGCAGTGCTTCATCTTCCACGACATCGACCTTCTGCCGCTGGACCTGCGTAACCTCTACTCCTGTCCTCGCCAGCCGCGACACATGTCCGTGTCCATTGACAAGCTGAAGTTTAGGTAACTAAAGAAAAACCCTGAAGCTGCGAACAGACACCGCGTACCTAGCATGTGCTGCGATTGGCTTGTTACACATGGCAATGGATTATGCTGTGCAAATGTGGGTGCAGCATTGGCCGCAGAGCAAATGCTTTGTAGTCTAAATCGTAGTCCATTTTAGACCTAATGTTAAATTAGCTGTATGTTTTTTTTTTAAAAGGGATGAAATGAGCATGCCTCTCACCTGATAGGAAGAGATTACCATCGCCCATGGGAATAAATTGGACCATTTTAAATTTTTTAGGAGGTTTCTAAACAATTAATAGATTCAGGCGTTACTTTGCGGAGGTCCATATCAACAAACTGGAACAAATTACCTTGCTACTCCGCGAAACCAGTGCCGGGCTCGTGCAAAATAGCTGCGTCTGTGCGACACATAAGTGTTCATGCAAAAACCCACCCTCCTCCGCTTCCACACGAAACAACATATATCACACAGACTCAACTACACACCACCACCACTAAACACTAAAACTACACGATCGACGCGCGTTTCGCCTCTATACGAGGCATCATCAAGATCAAAGAAACAGTACGACCGTTCGCTACTTGAACGAATGGCGTACTGACAGACTAAAACATTTTTCTTTAATCCCGCCTACCGCCAACATTTTTGCACAACTACCCTTATTATTTTTCTCAAAGCCTACCCTCAAAATTTAAAAATAAAACAAAAGTACCCCCGTATATTATCACAAACTACCCACATAATTTATCTCAATCTCAGCTACCCCCATTGTTAAAGACAGAATTTAAGCATACCCGCAATAAAGGAGAAGAAGGAAAATTAACCTGTTCATTGACAATGGATCCCGCGTTGTTGTACCTAACTATTTCCAAATGCTCCAAAACATTCAGACGAAATCCCTTTTTGCAAAAGTGTAATATTTCATAAGAATGAGCATCTGATAATGTATGATCTGTGTCTATCAAATGTTTTGCAAAATTGGACTTCTCTGCGTGCTTATGCCTAAAAGATGAAACATGCTCCTTATATCTAGTATTAAAACCCTCGTTTGATGCCTCGTATAGAGGCGAAACGCGCGTCGATCGTGTAGTTTTAGTGTTTAGTGGTGGTGGTGTGTAGTTGAGTCTGTGTGATATATGTTGTTTCGTGTGGAAGCGGAGGAGGGTGGGTTTTTGCATGAACATATATGTGTCGCACAGACGCAGCTATTTTGCACGAGCCCGGCACTGGTTTCGCGGAGTAGCAAGGTAATTTGTTCCAGTTTGTTTAGGTTTCTAAACCTTTAATGACTTAGAGTATGAGAGATGTTGATAATTAAAGAGATATGTCTACTTGCTTTGACTGACAAGTCGTGATAAACAAGTTTTCGCTATAGTTGCTTTATCAAATGGTTAATGTTGGTTTACCCAGAAGACGAAACGTCTGCTTCAGCCTTGCCTTTCATGTACTAAAGTGAGGTATACTGTATACCTAACTTTAGTAAATGAAAGGCAAGAGTTTCTAGGAATACACATACAAAATACGCTTTCCAATTTATAGCTAATTTGCTACGGCGCATACGAGCGCAATGACGATGCTTTGTAAAGGCGATTAGGTACTTTCGGACTGTAACTGTGATATGTAATTAAAAGTTTGATTCATAATAATTACAGGCTTCCATATGAGGAAATATTTGGCGGAGTGTCGGCCATGACACCAGAGCAGTTCCAGAGAGTCAACGGTTTCTCCAATAGGTACTGGGGCTGGGGCGCTGAAGATGACGACATGGCCTACAGGTAAGGTGATATTAATAATAATAGAAGAAATATAGCAGCAGTTTCCAGAACAGCAGTGATCAAAGCAGTGTGCGAAAACAGCGAAAAGCAGAGCGATGTGCAAGAAGAAACTAATTATATGGTTGCTGTGCTAAAATTGAAATCAGTTAGTTTGTTTCATCAGTGTGATAAAATTGCGCCCATATAAATTAAAACACGAATCTAAACAAGCCGATAATATATCAAAAATCTTCGGCCAGTATGATGGCCAAGGCAGCTTTAGTTACTATTCTGAGTGTCGAAGAATATACTACTTCTCAACTGCAAGATTACTTTACCTACGGCTTTTCGTTCCAGTTTATGTATATTTTTATATGTTTTCATAGTTAATTAAATAGTTCCATTTCTTACTCACAGGTTGTTAAAGATGAAATATTACGTCGCGCGTTATAAAACGTCCATAGCTCGCTACGCCATGTTAAACCACAAGAATCAATCACCAAACCCAAAAAGGTGATATCATTATGATGATTTACAAATAACCGGAAAAAATAAGTCAATAATGATAAATGGGTGTTCATTTGTTTATAGGTGGTCGCCCTTACCGGAGTTTTCAGTGTTAAAATCAAAATTGGTTTCAGATACCAGATTCTGTCTCAAACGAACGAAACGTTGATGAAGGACGGTCTATCGACCCTGGAGTATGTATTAGTAAAGGTGACGCACCATCACCTGTTCACTCACATACTAGTGAACATAGACGAGCACAACTCATGGACAGATACCCTTATACCAGATATGGAGAGGTTGCTTGAAGCGATAAGTTCTCCTTTGTTCATCTCTGTATTTCTATTAATAATTTATGTTATTGGTACAATAATTAATTTTCATACATACATATGTTACATAATGTATGTATGTTGGTACATGATTAGCCAAACTCTTATCTAGTGATGAGCAGTACGCAAACAAACGTCATAGAACGTGTGATATTATCACGATCATCGTCCACAGCTCGTGGACTCGGCTGGAGCACGACAAACTATATAACCCCACAACTCCGTATCCCGAGTATTTTTTTTATACAACCTACTTTGTAAATTATGCACGGGATTTTGCGATCCCCCATATATATATTTTACGCGTTAGTTGCCCAACGTTTAACTTGCTTGGCTTTAGAGCTAGTTGGTCGTCCTTCATGTATAAGGGCACTGGACTGAGAACGCTAAATAAGTAGAGGTTCCATGTTTAATATGCAGGCGCACAAGGACATTGAAACATTTTGTATGGGAAATGTGAACGAGTTAAAGTGTAACAGACACAGTTGCTTGAAATATTGTTTTCGCAGATTAGTTTTTATGAATAAATTGTTCTTCCATATCCGTACTCTTTTATTTTTTGCGTTTTAACGTGAGCTCTCAAAATTATATGTTTTCCGAAGAGGCCTAGTTTTTTGGTCGTAATGCTTCGTGTAGGTATAATACAATAGAATCCATAAATGTTTTTACGATTATTTGCACCAATTGCCTTCTAAAGTAACTTGGATGGAGAACAAAAGCATGGATATAGCCCTTAGATCGAAGAAAACCTTAATCCAAGGATATAGCCTTAGTAGATGTCATGCGTACACACATTTAAAAATTACCTTTGGTGTGCGTCAATTTTGTAAAAACCTGTAAATTAATAAGAAAAACGTAGATTGTCCTACTTTCTTGAACACCAAAGGTAAGCATTTCGACATTTCATGTGTGTAGGTACAGCGTGTCAATTGAAGACGTGGTTTATAGTATGTAGTTGTCTCTTTTTGGCACATTGTATTACCATTTAAAATAAAGAAATCAGCTATTAAAGTATTGCTTTCATTTTTAATACTCATTCTATGCTATATTATTTCTATGCTCCTTAGTAACCTATAATTGTGCTATATTTTCATTTTTTCATAGATAATTTTGCTCTTGATTGACACCCATAACCAATGTGTCATTCCGTCATTCTCCGCGGCAAAATCTAGAAGAATTGTGCTACGTGGGCATAATTTCATATATACTTATTATGTCGGTGAATTTATGATAATATGCGTCAACCATTTTTTTATTTTTAGACATCAGATTCGCTTATAAAGCTAATTTCTAAAAGTAATTTATGAGCACATAAATACGCTGTGCAGTGTAGTGTGTTCTGGATAAAAGAAAACGCTACAAAATGAAAAAATGTATCATGTTTAGATGCTAAATCTATTTTCAAATGGAAAAGTGGTCACAAATCCTGGTTTAGAACCTATCCGTGATTGTTTGTGTGGCTGCGGTACTTTTCGTGAAGAAGGATACGTCAAGTAGAGTCTGGTTTAGGTAAATAAACTAACTTATAGATATTGCTCTTAAGATTTGCTGTCTCCTTCAAGCAAAATACCATATCGATAAAAAAACATTTTCACCGTGGATTGTACTAACATTTAGAGACAGTACGCGAGAGAGGATGCTGTCTCACTCATTTCCATAGATGTGTGTAAAGGACTGTGTACTCTTGCCCGCGCTGTCTAGGGTAAGTGTAACTATTAAATAATACTGAAATAATTCAAAAGAGACGCGCAAGTCGCGGCTACCTGTGCTAGCAGTATGCTACGTCTGTTCCGCAGTATACTACTAAATCTTATTTTATTTTATTATATTATAAATGGAATGTAATAGTGCGAAGTTTAACGATGACCTGTCTGGTTCTATCGAGATACAAATATAGTGTACGATTACACGAAAGTTATCAACATTATGGTCATATTTACTAACTTATAATATTATACTAAATAAGAACTAAAATAAATTAAATTTAAAAAGAATCAGCAATCCATTGAAGGAAAGTCAGGATTATGCAAAATTAAAATTGAAACCATTGCGGCTACCTACTAGCAGGTGCGGCTTACTTCGCGAAGCTACAAGAATATCGGCGCACCACTGCAAAGGGGCCGGCGCAATTAAGCTGCCGCGCGTGCGAATGAATACGAGTTATACGATAGACAGAGAGGCATACAGCAGAATACATCTTTTACCTAAACATCGTACTTTTCTTTGTCGTACGTCGTACTTCTATTCGTCGTTCTTTTTTCTGTGCTAAAAGGTGTGTGGAGAGGCCTTTGCCCAGCAGTGGGACAATAAAGATAGGCTATTAAAAAAAAAGGTGTTCAAGATTTGTCACAAGCATTAATTTTGCATACATCTTTTGTATGGTGTTTCGCTCAGAAGATAAGGAACTTGACGAAGCCTCTCTCGTCGCAGTGTGCGTTGCGCGCATGCGTTGATGGGCGCGGGCGCGAGCGAGTCCGCGGGCGGCGGCGGGCGGGCGGCGCGTGCGCTGCGGCTGCTGCTGCTGCTAGTGCTGGCGCTCGCGTACCTTTTCTGCTCCATCTTCGACACCATCCCACTTAAAACCTATCTGTATATGCCGCTCCATAACGCCACGCAGCTTACTACCAGGTGATAATACTTTCGTGGCAGCGAAATCATCTATGTATATGACTAGCAGACGCGCCAGCGAAAGGATAGGATACCCGTCCTTTCTGAAGAAGACTGGTACAATAAATGAAAGAAATGCACTGAGCTTCAAGTTGTTGCTGGGTTCGTACAAATGTGACCCCAAGAGTCGTTCATGGGTACTCTGGTTATTACCTCCAATGCTCTTAGAAGAATATTATACTATAATACTATTCTTAAGATAATAATATATAAGTAGATAAAGGTTACTATTATGAGCTTTATCTGCTGATTCAAGAACTTTTCCCCTTTCCATCACGACCCTTACGTCCAAGGCTTTTGATATGTCACTGCCAATAGTGCCAATTCACCTTGGATACTTTCAAAGCGTTCACTATCTTCTATTTATAACTACTTCTGCTCCGACCAATGTTTTTTTTGGTATGAATTCAGTACTCATTTAGGCAATCCTATCACCTTTAAGTTGGCGATCTCTATCCCCACATTAGGATTCAGAACTCTACATCATGTGGATTCCAGGCTCTTAAATCAACTGTTTGCATTTCATTCTAGATCCGGCGATCACCGGCCTTGCCCTAAGAAACTTCCATACGCAGCCGACTTCTCACAAAGCCCTAAAATAAGGAACACTACACACACTAACTCAATCCAAACTAGAACAAGTAAACGAAGATCTGAGACTCCCAACACTAACAGCACTTCTAGCCCTCCTTTAAACATGACGAGAAAGGGCAACGAGGACAGCACTGCGTTGCTAATTGCGAAGATAATGGACACCATGAAGAATCTGATTACCACTGAAGGCGTTGGGTTGAGGAAAAACGAGACGGCACCGCCTTTGTGTAATCTACCGCTGGATTTAGGTGAGGAAGGACATAATATGACTAAGTCTGATATTGAGTATGGCTTTGCCAAATAAAAATGAAACTTTATGGTCCTTAGGCTTTGCAAAGCCTAGCCTGGCACAGGTAGACTGAATATCAATCAGGTCTACGATTTATCCTTAGTTCTTCATATTTTAATATGATAAATTCTTGATAAGATTTAAAGTTTATCTATCATTACCATTCAGGCTATATACTAACCTGTAGAGAAAACGCAACATTGATTTGATACTTCAACTGTAAAACATTCATGTTTTGTGCTGTTCAATGGAGTAATCAAATCAAAGTAAACAAATGTGAAATTGAAATTGAGTATTATTGACGGGAATCTGTAGGAAAAGTCAGCTGTAAAAATATATATACAGCCATAGCGTCAAAATATGTATACATCGACCTTATGTTTAGTGGTATAAAGGTGTATAGATATTTTTGACGTGTTGGTAACGTATACATATATATTTATGATGCTGACCGTACTTGTTCCTAGACTGGATCTTTACTTAAACTAAACGAACATACTGATGTAAATTAGGTTTGACTCATTAAGTCCCAAGGACTTTTGCTGTTTGGATGATAAGGTGAATTTTATTGAAGTTTAACTCCGTTTTATAGGTCCGATACCAGTAAACAAGACTGATATGGAATTAGACGTGGTGGAAATGAAGTTCCCCGAGGTGAACTGGGGCGGGCGCTACTCGCCGCCCAACTGCACCGCCCGCCATATAGTAGCCATCATCGCGCCGTACAGGTAATCGTACAAGTAGCACAAACTAAAAACTTTGGATTTACTCCCAACGTTAAAAAATATATCTTCAAAACCTCTAATTCTTTAGCCAACAGACATGGCTAAGAAATCATCTCGGTTAGTTAGCTAACAAACCAAAAAGAAACGCGTTAAAATCGGTTCATTATCTGGAGCTAAAAGACCACAGACGCAGACAGACAAAGTGGCAGAGGTTTTGCTCATATCATAACACTCCTCTTCGAATTTATTGCGTTAGGAGATATTTTGAAATGGGTTTACACTTTTTAGGTGTGTCGTCGTGTTCTTATAACTGCACTTGACCTGCAGGTTTAGAGTAACCAGATCAGAAAAGGAAATCTTATTAAGTTCCTACTAGAACTTTTTCGATTTCTTACAGAAATCGCCAACAGCACTTGGCGATATTTTTAAACCACATGCACCCGTTCCTGATGAAGCAACAAATTGAATACGGGATATTTATTGTAGAGCAGAAAGGTACGTCGACTAAGGAACAACGTGTGTGATGTCATGTGTAACTGAACTGGGTTGTAAGCTATTGAGTTGTGTGATACCGCTGCGAATTAAATTTATAGAATTACGAAAGGACGAACCGAATGGGTCATAACTTTAACCCTTTTCCATGCAGAGGAAAGGAATCGACCGCATACATTTATTTTGAATTTCGACCGTATTTTCCACACGTTATGATACAAATGGGCGTTTACTTCTTCGGAATTTTACTTGCCTTATAATTATTGGCTAAAACGCAACGAAATTGCATCTGTTTTTTTTTTCTAACCTATCTACATTGATGGGGCCTGAAAAAGGTTTAAAGAAGGTATCACAAAGACAGTGCTACTGCTACATGTATTATACTTAAAATTTAGTGATACACAAGAAGATTATCGTTGGGGGATATTGCAGATATTCATATCCGCATCCGTCATCGCGGAATTTACGCATTAATCCGTATCTGCGTCTGAAACAATTAATGCGGATTCTTCGCGGATGACAATGGTTTGCATACCGTGGCAAGTGATTGAAACAAGACTAGTGCAGCTGTGCGCAATTGCGCAGTTTTACAAATAAAAATCATACTTAACTACAAAATAGGAATCCCAATTTTGGTTATTGTTTGACTGACTCGCCGCGGGTAATCATCTGGACACGTTAATCTACAATGCCATTACGGACGCAGTGTAATTTATAATTTTAAATTAAATGATCAAGAATCTTTTTGAAACACTTCATATCCGCAATCACATCCGTAGATGTGAAAAAGCTGCATCCGCAACATCGCTGCACTGTTAACTCCTTAATTTAAAGTAGCTTTTTAACGAGACAAAGTAACTTGACGTGTGTTCCCGGCAGGCTACCAGAACTTTAACCGCGCGAAGCTCATGAACGTGGGGTTCGTGGTGAGCCAGAAGCTGAAGGTGGGTGGGTGGCAGTGCTTCATCTTCCACGACATCGACCTGCTGCCGCTGGACCAGCGTAACCTCTACTCCTGCCCTCGCCAGCCGCGACACATGTCCGTATCCATTGACAATCAAAACTTTAGGTAAATAACTTTCGTCATTAGCTTCCATGAAGAAAAAAATTAAACTCATGTGCTGTAAATTAGTCACCAAGTACGGCTAGCACACGTGCTTATTTTCTGGCTTGTCGGTCGATGCGTCTCTTTCCTATTCGGCCAGTCAAACCGAGACGCACTGAGCGACAAAGCGATTCATAGTTTAGTGCGAGCTACCTCGTACGATGCGACTCTGATAGCGAGCGTTTTTTGCCGGTTTAAATGCTTTGGACTCCAATAATCCACCTTCGAGACCCGACGTCAAATTTTATTAATGGATGCAAAACCATATCGAATTGACATTGTTTGGCACGGAAGCAGTGTAACTTTTTCACCTAGTTTACAATATCAATCATAAAGATTAACAAGCTTACAAGTGCAATTGAAATTAGAACATCAGCCAAACACGTCGAAATCCGTCAGATTGTAGCCCAGCGCACCCTATTTAGGCAAATGCAATCGTACTTTGATCAAATTATAATTATAATGATTCCAGTATCCCACACCCGGATTTATTTGGCGGTGTGTCGGCCATGACACTTAGGCAGTTCAAGAAAGTCAACGGATTCTCCAATAGGTACTGGGGCTGGGGCGGTGAAGACGACGACATGTTTTTCAGGTAAAAAAAGTAACAGGAAAGCAACAGCAGTTCCCGAAGCATATGGTAACAAATAGAAGTTTACTGAGCGTATGTATAAGGCGGTAGTTTCCAGTGTTCATAGCAACCGATGAGAGATTGCACATTCAGGTTTCATAAAACAGCGCCGGGAGATGCAGACGTGTCAACCATATGCGATGATGGTGATGACCAATGTTTCTACATACATTCACACCTACCTTTATAATGAGTAGATGTATGTTATTAAATAAGTAACTCCTTTCCCACATTTACAGGATGCATAAGATGAACTACCACATCGCCCGTTATAATATGTCCGTAGCTCGATACGCCATGTTAAACCACAAGAAATCATCACCAAACCCAAGAAGGTAATGTCATTGTGTCGTAGAGCCACATAAAGTACGAGCCATTTGTACACCTTGACGTGCCAAAAGGTCAAATGGAATTTGAGTAACGTTCAATTATCATTATTTATCTACACACATATCATAAGAGCTCAATAACGCGTTCAAAAACCATAGAAAATGACCAGCATTATTACAACCAATGTTATTATAAGAATTTTCTTGTCTGTGGTAGTAGGTAAATCAGTTCTTTATTGGGTAGTATCTCTTAGTAGTCTGTGTTTATTGGTGATCACATTATCGATATCTCTGACCTCTGACGTTATGAATTTAAATTTGGAACAGCTGTCAAAATTCAAGTTGGTCTCTACTCTATATTAAAACAGTTTTCGATACGAAACGTCAACTCAATATGATTTTTTAATTTAAACGCACGACATTTGATCTCGAGTGACATGACAATAGGGACTTCATTCGTTTGTCTATGATTAAAAAAAACGTTCGTCTTGACGGATAGATCGAATTGCCGCCATTACTCTTGTTGTCACTCGTTTGTTGATTTTTGCTGTTACGGTTTTTTGAAGTTATGATTTGTGTGTAGATAAAGTAATGTATGCAACTGTATATAATTAGGCCTTAAAATACTCGTGTGATCCTATTATGAAACTTTCTGACGCTCGTTTCATAAAACAACACTCGTGTTTTAAGGCCTCTCATTATATAGCAGTTTCATAATAGTATTTTATGCAACTGTTGCATAATGAGGGGTCTTAAAACACGAGTGTGGTTTTATGAAACGAGCGTCAGCGAGTTTCATAATAGGATCACACGAGTGTTTTAAGACCTAATTATGTACAGTTGCATACATTACTTTATCTACACACATATCATAAGTACTCTATGATGGGTTCAGAAGCCATAGGGCAATGATCTGCATTGCTACTAGCTACTAGTGCTAGGTACCTACTAAATATCTATAGACTGTACACATTAAAATAATGTAATAAAAAATCAATTTGAACAAATATAGAAACAAATTAGAAACATTCTCATAATAATATTGGTTGTTATAATGCTGGTCATTGCCTACGGTTTCTGAACGCATTATAGAGCATTTATGATATATGTGTAGATAAAATACTATTATCTACGCCCAGGTCGAGTAAAATCATGCTAATTTGTAATACAATGATATGCAACCCGCAATGTAATGCAACTAACCGCTTTACTCGCATTCGTTGCACTAAGGGATTGGACATTTTAGAGAATTTTTACATAGTATAAGGTAAAATCGCTACCCATTCCTGTCTGTCGTAAATCTTTATAGTGTATGTTCGGCCGCCTTCTCCTCCTAATCCTGGCATCGGACTTAGATACGGTGTTCACTGTCGTTTGGATATTTCTATGCGGAAGGTTTTTATGTACTCTACGCCTAATTGTACCTGAGCGAAGCCGGGGCGGGTCGCTAGTATTTTTATAATAGGTGATTGCTATTGACGGCGAGTGCACTACAAATATATTTTTCGTTGTAATGATATCAGGTAGACATTATCGGCGTTAATGACAACGAAGCTATAAGCTATTAGGAGGTATTTTTTTTTTAATGACTGTCTTTAATATTAAATTCATAGATACTTTTTATCTCGTAAATTGCATAAAAAAACATATAACGCGGGCAAACCTGCGGGTAAAATCTAGTCTATTTAAATAAATTATGGCAACGCGTACCCTAATATGTACCCTAATAAATGTTTCTTCGACGTTTAGCCATAAGAGCTAGGTGAAACTGTGTCTGGTAACCATAATGTCATCGGTATTTAAATCAAACCTTTTTTCAGATACCAACTTTTGTCTCAAGCGAGTAGAAAGTCCTCGAAAGATGGTCTATCAACCCTGAAGTATAAAATATTTAAGGTGACGCACTACCACCTGTACACTCACATACTGGTGAACATAGATGAGCGCAGCTGATTGGACATACTTCTTGTTCACCAACTGTCAATGGAACGTGGGATATTAAAAGTATCATGGTACAGTAGGGGAAATATATTCACGTACCACCTTAGAACCCTATCGCAATGACGCGATGCGTTAAACACCAGGCTATGTCATACAAATGTCATGCGTATGTCTCTTCGACTAGGTTCTACGGTGGTACGTGTTTCAATTTCCCTGAAATTACTCTGTAATTGAGATGTTGAAGTTTAACTAATTGGAAAGTTACTCTGAGAGTATTCATTCGGTTACAATCCCTCCATAGGTATATATTAAATAGAGCCGATATTGAACGTTTCGTACGTTCAAAGCCAGTTGCTTTAGGTAGATCACTTACTTAAATACTTAGTAGATTTACAAATACCTTTTTATACTTAAGAAATCTGCCGATGGATTCCTGTAAAGTTGTTGTACACTGAGTCCATAGTCCATTAGGGGATACTTGAACGTTTTTTATGTTCAATTCAGTAGCTATAAGTTAAATAGCAAATTTTAAATTAAAGAACTTCAGTGTATTAAATTTCGCATGCCATTCCTGTTTTTAGCTAAAACGTAAAAGATTTCGATATCCTCCATTAATGGATCTTTAAACGATGGCGAACCATGTAGTGTTGAGTCATTTTTTGTCATTATCATTCATCGTTATCATAATTATATCGTTAACAACACACGAATTTTCAGTATCAGAAAATTGGAATAAACTTTTATATTATATTATATGAATAAATTTAAATAATTTCGTAAGTTTATATTATATGAATATATGATTTTCAATCATAACGTCTGTGCGGGTGTGCGTTTGTTGGTTTTTTATGAATTATACTTATACCGGGGGGGCCTGTTATCCCGCTGGATTTTAAATTATATATTACTGTTAATATTCAGAGAAATTTAGGCAATAATTGATGTTTTAAAACCTGAGGGTACCTTGTGCCTACGGGTCTATTGCGCAATGTCAATATTATTTTAATAGAGTATACTTATACAAAAAAATATTTCTTAGACAGACTATGCGTCTGTTTACTAACTTTTATTTCTTTATTCGTTAATTTTTTATATGTATTTTATTTTTTTAAATATTTAAAGATGTGTACAGCCAGCAGCAGATATTTTAGAACAGTTGAACCCACGACTTTCTTGTCAAGACAGTTCTAGAGCTTTTGTAGGTCTTTCTGCCTCATCGAGCGTCAGCTACTGCTGGTGCTGACTCTACTAAAATGTCTTTTTATTTTCTAAATGAGTACTTACTTTTATAATTTTGTCTATATTTCTAGAAAGATATTTATGAAGGTACTTTTAGAATTATTGCTGTTCCATGTCATTCTGAAACCAATTAAGTAATATGTCTATGTATAAACGTAGAACAATGTATTGCTGAACTTCTTTTAATTCCCTTTCGTTTATAGATATGGCTTCAAATTTGTGATAGAAAAGATTCTATCAACTACGAGTCTTTTAACTTTGAAACTTTATTAGGTAGTTTCCTAGTTTTGGAGTATAGAAAAGCTACCCTCGATCATTCCGCTAATGTAAAATTGTTTCGAGTTGCTGAAATTGGGCTGTTAATTTTATCTTTCCTTTGTTTTATAAACGAAGATAAACGCCAAAACCAAAGGCTTCAAGCAACGAGATTTAGGCTACTTGCCCTAAACGTTAAATATTTTTTCACTAAACACCTTACAGTTCATACAAAAACTTTTAATGCGTCTTATACAATTTCCTTTCTGTTGCAAGTCAGCCTTAAAGTTTTAAGCAATCTCATTACCTATTTATTTTCTCAAATTGTTTTTTTATCGTGTTTTTATTAATAAATATAACATTTTTAGTACAACTTTTGTTTATTTTTCCTTCGTTTAAAGTGATCCCTTAAAGTCTTCTCGTGGTTCAATTGATTGAATCTAGAAGTCGGAGCAGAGAAATTAAGTTTTTATTTGGAACAGACGATAATGGAAGAAAAAGATCAACTGGGATTTTTGACTGATAAAAAAACTGCTGCTATTTCAACAATTTTATTGCACATCCCAAATTACAGGTATCGACACAAACTCAACAACAATAACTCAACAAAATTTACTACAAAAGAACTTGACAACTATACCTGCACAAAGATTTTTATGGGTTACTTTTAGCAAAAAAAACCTATAGCTTGCGTTGTGCTTTATAAAATTATAAAAGAAGTTATAACCTCTTATACAGCCTTAAATTAAAACGCGGATAATTTGACAAGCGAGTGATTACGCCGTTTTGACTAAATTCAAGCATTCAGTGGTTAATGACCCTAAATAACACTTTAATAGCAAGGTGAGACCAGGCTTACAGAGTTTAAAATAATTCAGCTAAGTACTGGCTTTTACCGTAAATAATCCTAAATAAACATTTCCTTTCTAAATAAACTAGATAAAAATGGAAAAATACGTTAAAGCACTTTTAGTACTAGTCTCGGATCTGAAACAAACTTAAATTGCCTCCTCACATCCGGTCCGCATAATAAACATATATCTCTAATGCTCTGCCGTTTCTCTCAATTTTGCTCCCTAATTTTAAATACATATAAACAGAAATGGAGTCCGAGATCAAAATTAAGGGTCTACAAATGACATTATCCGATAAAGGCTTAGAGAAGGATAAAGGTTGTGGTCAGATCAGGCGAGCGATTTTTGAATCTCACTGCACTCGGTCGGTCGGTTTAGTCACTACTAAAGTTCACCAAAATAGCCGTTTTTCAAAGAGATTCGGCCATTTTGGTGAGCTTTAGTTTCCTGGTGAGATTAAAAAATTGCACCCCAAGAGCAATATCGTGTGTTGTGCAGGCTTTCAGCTCACCACAAAACTTGCACCACAATGCAGACCAGGGCCCGACGACTTCAGGCATCAGATAAAGTCAATTGTAAACCCTACTGTAAGCTTTTGATCTCAAATTTTAATTCTGAGGGTAGATAAGTCTACAAGTAATTTTGAAAATTACATCATGTCCGCAACAAGCGCTTGAGTGGCTACACTTGCTAAAGGGCTGTATTCACAACGACGTGTTTCGATCGTAGCTTGACTACGAAGATCGGTTGGCCGGCAGTGGCGGCGGCCGACAGCCGCGCTACCGCCGCCGCGCTGAGAGGCTTGCCGGAGAGTTGTCGCGGGTTACAACACATTGGCGCCAAGAGCAAGGGTGCCTCCCGCCACGCCGTGCGCCGCAGGTACCACATCTGTGCCGGCGTGAGATCACCTTCGTGTGTCCTAAAGGGTAAACGTCGGTTAGGTGCTACCGTTGCGTTGGGAAACCAGCGGCAGGCTCCTGCCAAAGTCGGTATTTCCTTCACAACACTAACAAATGGGACCTTCCATTCATTCTCAAACTATAATTACTTACTAATGTTACCACAATAATAAGGGAGTATTGATATAAACGGATCACTCGTGTATCTCTAAAGTCTTGTTTTGACCGACATGTTACGGACTTCGTGCTCTGATTTCATGAGCTCTCTGAATGTGACCGGTGCCCGTCGATTGCTGCGGGCCCGAGCTGTGACGGCTCGGCTGCTTGGTGGCAGTGACGCAGGCGGCAGAAACGAGCTATTAAATTGCAGGTGAATGATTCGCTTATTCTTAAGTGTCTGAATTATACAACCGTTTTTATATTTACAAACAGGACAAAGAATTAGGCTCTACTGGTTTTGAATTTTTGGTTAGCAGTTTATATTGTTTGGTTTTGGCTATCTACTCGACCAAGTTATGGTGTAATTAGTAAGTACATGATATATCTACTGTACTTGAAAAATGACTAGGTACACTTTTAGTACCTACAGGCACACAAATTTGGTCACAATTTCGTCACAAATGCATCTAAGTGTCTTACCGACATAACTCCTTTCTTTTATCTTTATCTTCAATAAAATGTGCCTTGCGGGTCGGCGTCGTAGCACGGAACCTGTAGTACTTCGGCATTATTAAATCAAAAATTTGGTAAAAAAATTAAGCGGACGTAAGTACCATAGAAATGGACGTACTCCCCCATACATGCCAAAACGATACTTCCACTTCACATGCGTACCCCATGCGAATGATACGTATGCCAAAATGAAGTTTAAATTATTTTTGTTTTAAGAATTCGTCTAAAAAGGTTTTTATTTTATATCTAGGTGGTTCAAAATACAATCGTGACTTAAAATATTTTCAGTGACTGAACTTTGATTCTAATTCTCTTGGGACTTGTCAAAACCATTAATTAAGAAAGCGTTAAAGCATAAACCTTACTTACTTAAATATTGCGTACTACACATAAAAGCCTTTAGATCTCATTATCTGTTAATTGAACCTCAAAGCACGGACCTATACCTAACACGCCCACACGCCATCAAGTACCTGTTTGTTAATTATGACAATTATAATGTCATGTTGAAATTGTAGTAAACACCTAAACAAATATTTGCATTTAACATACGGACGTAGTACGAATCATAATACAAATTAATATCTCTAAGCATGATGACTGCAAACGCCGTTCGTATAATGACAATGATGTTCGCCGCTGCGGTGGTGATGAACGCCATGAATTACTTCTTCTGCAGCTTGTACTCAGCGCATCGCCCTGCGCCTGCTCATGACGACGAGATAAAAGTTCTCAGACAGAACAGGTTCGATAAAACAACCAAAGCTTTCATCATAGTAACCTATTCCTAACATGACCGCCTAAATTTAATTTAACCCTCTACGCATCCTTTTCTAATGACACTAGTTAGATAAAACTCACATAGGAATAAACGGAATAAACTAAAGTTAGGTGGTTATGTCAAGACCACACATAAAATAAAATACACAGTTTTTAGATGATTAAAGTTTGATTATAGTTTTAAAGTTTAAAGGTTTCCGTAAGTACCCAAAGGGTGCCAAAGTGACCCGAATATTAAACTGTTATTATGTCCGTCTGTCACAGGGCTGTGGCTGTGTGTAGTGTGTGTATCTTTGCTAGTATGGAGCCGGAGCATAACATACTATGGATCAATCGGTCTGAATCAAAAATATTTAATATATTTTAATTTAATGTAGTGCCAGCGAAGACATTCAACCAGCCTTTGTGCAGACAATGCTGATCAAAATGAGACAGAGTGTGTCACCAAGCACTGCGTCTGGGACCGCCTCCAGTGCGAGCACGGGCCTCTCCTCGCACTCTGACTATGACACTACCACGGACTCTCTAACGACCACTTCAATATTCGGGATGGTGAGGATGGAATTTATCAATCCTTCTTAAAGCCGAGCCACATCAGATGCATTTGTTGCACGGCAGCAGCTGCGTTACGTGCACGCAACGTAAGCGATGTGCCGTCTCAACCACTCAACATCCTGCGCAAGCGCGTCTCCGGAACCGTGCTGCAAACGCATCTAATATGGCCCGACCTTAAGTTTCTACAAAGCTACTGTTTTTCGATATAGGTACTTATCGTTCTGTTACGCAGCGATGTCCTACTTACAAATATATGAAGCATTCTACTGTATCTGTGAAGAATAAAATAGTCGTGAGCCATGACATGGCCTTAATGGATCACTTACTTATCATCTTTGGTACCTAAATTGGCTTTAACGTGACCGCCCGAGTTAAATTTATCCCGCCGCATGGCGCAGTTTAACTGGTGTAATAAGAAAAGGAGGCACAGAGACATCGGATTATACTTTGGCAGTCATATTATTATTATATTAGGGCCACTGAGCACCACAGTTTTACTTAAAATTTAGTATACTTAATAGGAAACTTAAGAGGCAATTTTAGGTAAATTACCGTCAGTATCTTTATTCTATTATTCTTAACCTTCTTTTCCAATATTTTTCAGCATACTTCGTCTACAAGACTACGACGGAGTGTTCCAGCAAATTAATATTAATTCAAAAGTTTAAAAATAATTTTGTTGTCTTTTTAATTTATAAAACTGTGAAAATTCTGTTTATTGCTTCATTATTTCCTCCTCGTTGTTATAACTTTAGAAAATATTATCAAACTTATCAATTTAGTTAAAGGGGCCGTATAATTCGAGTATATGCCAGATGACGAAGATCAATTTTAATGTGGCGTTTACACTTTCATAAAACTGTTTTACTTAACTTACTTAGCGTAGCTTTCACTACAAAAATAAAAACGTGGAGTTAGAGGAGGTAGTCTTTGGACCGACAGGATAGACTTGACCGGGATAGTACCACACTCTCATAGAATACAGGCTTGAAGTTTGCTACTGTTTTCCTTAAGGTGAGGTAAGGACTCTGGTGGCCCAGGGGTAGAGAGGGACCTAAATACCTCTTTTTTCCGTAAAAATAAATGCTTCACATGGCTGTTGATTTAGAAAAATAAATATTACTGGTGGATTTAAAGGTAGCTCGAACAGCTTTAAGCATGACGTTTCGATTTGTTTGTCAAGCTTGTCAGTTTTGACAGTTTGTTGATAATAAGGGTCTCGCAGAGTGTACACACACAAAAATCCTTTTATTATCATTAAATAATTATACTTACAATATAATGTACAGTATTTAGTAATAAATCAGTACCATGGCGTTCTTGGAGGTACGAGAAATGTTTTGAGAAATATTTACAGTGTCAAACTTTACAGTTTTCTTATTGGTAAAGCCAAGTTTTTGTTGTAAAATCATGCCCAATTCTGCGTAATGATTACGCCCGCTTGCACTAATTAACAAGGATGGTAAAATAATCAGCGTACACATTGTTTAATTAGGGAATTGGATACGATATCGAACTGGCCGGTTGAAACTAGCTAATCAGTACATTAACAAGTTTTTATTTATTTTTAGTGGCGTCGTTTTACATTCTTCGATATACATAAAAACGTTGACGGAGGGAAGGTAGCAGAATGTTTACAAGTAAGTAATAAATAATATTTTCATGAAACATCTTCATGTAATATTTAGGATCTGCTTTAGTTTTTCAACTTCCTGACACTTGAATAAATCAAAACAGTACTTAATAGTTATAAGTTTTACTTCAGCCTCCTTAATCATTGCAGTGGCAGTGGACACCTTTTATATTGTTTATAACAATTTGAAATATACCCTTGGACGTGAACAAACTACCTGACAGTGTCTCTGTGAGCAATATCTATGCTGTTACTAATTTATTCATAAGTATTCCATTTTAGTTGCTTGTTTTAAAAACAATGTTTTTATTTTATGGATATGAAACTAATAAGAATATCTAAGTTTAGGTGTACAGTCAGCAGAAGATGTTGAACACTGGAAGCTCCTAACTACTTGTATGCACAAGCTCTTACTATCTTGACAATAAAGTTGTGGGTAGATCTTTAGACCTAGCAACTGCGTAGACATATTTGCTGTTTCTTGTAAGCAGGCTGGGTACCCACAACATAGTGACTTAACTGCACCTAATTTGCATATTATGGACTTATCCTAGTGGATAAGCTCCTGCTAGCCCAGCTCCTGAAGCCTAGTGGACCCTTTGTGTACATAGCTTCCAGGTGCACCCTCCAAAATCCATCTTTCTCTAGCCTCTTTAGTTTCATTATTGACCCATATAAATAAGCTTCAAATACTTTCTCAGGACACCACTATAACAGCCACGACGAGCGGCAATTCTCATGTCGTGCTCTGCGACAGCACAGGCTGGGCGCACCTGGTCTCCCGCTCCTGGGAGATCACACCGTTCAAGGCCTATGAGCTGGCGATAACTCTTGCTCAGCAGCTGCCACATGACCCATTCCTCGTTACTATTGGTGTAAGTATTTGTTTCAAAAGAATTCCATGCTGATTTTATTAAAGTATAGCTAACGCAACAAGAGGTGATGTGAACAATTACACAGAACTACACAGCACCATTGACAACAAAACAAAGATTTCAAAACACACATGACATGCAGCAGTCGGCATGACTTCAACTCTTGTTGCGTTACATATAATTGTTATATTTGTGAATATAAATGTCAACAAAATAATGCTTTAATCTTCTATTTATTTAGCCCCTCATTCATAAAAGTTTAGAAGTCACTAGAGGAGGCCTTTGTTCGAAGGACAAGCTATAAATGAACAAAAGAAATCAACACTGTAAAACAAATTAAAACAGCAATAAAGGCTTATTTATTTCATAAAAATTTACCAACCTCATAACTGAAATATGTTTTGTTCCTTTCATTTGCAGGCAAACGTAAAAATTACAGACAAAAACGACACCTATGCTAAGTATTGTAGGTGTACTGAGCGTTTATAAATAAAAGATTAAGTCACTTGTGTTTGTCCGCAGGATGATGAGCCTGGCACGAACCCGCTGATAAAGGTGTGGGACTGGGCCCGCAAGGACCGGCACGGCAACCCAATCTGCGTGCGCGTGTCCCGCGCGGTGCCCTCGCACATGCGGCCGACGCCCGCCACCGCCCTCGCCGTGCACGAAAACAAGGTAATAGCCCATTTCCGTTTCGGGCTATATATGGTGTGATCAATCAATTGAGTCGGGAGATGAAGTTGCTCACGTCCGCAGGAATTGCCACCATAACCCTGCACGTATCTCCTGGGTGGCGCTAAACGAGCAACAACCTTTCGGCTGCTGTACCTGTTGTCTTTGGATGACCTCACGGCACGAGAACTACCGAATCGTTTACATGAGATTGAGAGTATTTTTAAGGCTCTAGATATAATATTATAATGTAAACGATTTGACATTCTTTTATATGCCATACGATTAAATAAATAAGTCGCGTAATGTAATGCAACTCGGATACGAGTGTAAACGGCTCCTACCCCCGTGGAAGAGCTGTGGATGTTGTTGTGTCTACAACACCGCTGACCCATATAGTCATCTGACTATGCAGTAAAAAAGCAACTTATGTAAGGCTAAGGTTGACATTATGATGACCTAGAGTGTACAATATCAAACACAGGGAAGCCTACTCCCTAATATTTTTAATTTTGGATGTGTGTTCATAATCTGTAACTGTTCACTTACTTGCTCTGCAGGCTTAGCTCAAGTAGGTCTAGAATTTCTATATATAATCAGCACTCTGGTTTACACCACTTTTTCATTAAAAAAAATGTGGTATTTGCAATGGCTTGTTCACTAATAGAGTGGTATTGTTCATTTAGCACTCAATACTAAGAAGATCAATTTCTCCATGAATTAAATGACGCGCGCTTCGCTGGATGGCCATACCGAATACCTAACCTATTTTTTTTGTAAGACATACACAAAAGTTTCTTTTCGTGTTCGTCGGCAGAGTCTTCTAGCAGTGGGCTTCCAAGACGGCTCAGTGTCGCTGTACCGCGGCGACATCGCGCGGCAACGCTCCGGCAAGATGAAGACTTTGCTCGACTCCGGCGCCAGCCCCATCACGGGACTCGCATTCAAGTGAGTACACTAGCGGTCTGGACATCTCTGAGCTTATAATTAGTGTTAAGTGTAAAACAATCATTGCTTAAAATTTTTTATTTTAGTCTGGTGACATAAAAACACAAATTTTTGTATGTATTTTAGAGCGGCATTCCATTTTTTATTTTCAGTAAAAGTAAAAATGTAACAAAACAGCTAATTGTTTCACAGTGATGTGCAACTTCGCCAACAATGCGCATACGCGCTCTTAATATTGTACTAGGTTGATGTACTGTCTCCGCCGTTAAAGCGGTCGGATGTCCCGAAGCCGCTTCACTTTGGTTGTGTAGAAAGCGTTCCAATTTCTATAGTCACTTGTTCTTATGTCGTGTTTGAATCATGCGGTTTTTGGTGTAGTGGCGCAGACAAGTTGTTCGTGGTATCTCGCGCGTGCGTGCTGGTGTACTGGCTGAGCTCGGAGCGCTGCGTCACGCTGGACAGCAAGGGCGCCGCGGCCGGCTGCAGCGTGCTCGCCGACCGGCACCGGCTCACCGTCGCCACGGACGACGTGAGTACACTCCTGCATTGAGCGCTGCATCACGCTGGACAGCAAGATATGGCAGGCTGGCATTTTCCAATCACCTATGTCTTTTACCGAGGCTTGCGTCCGTGGATTTGGATTGTGTTTCTGATGACTATAATAGTTAGGTAAACTAAAATTACTATTACATGCAGGGGCCTAAGCGATTATGGTTTTAGGGAGTTTTTAAAGTCACAACAAGTTTGCAAACTTATTTTAATTCCCAGGCCATCTTCTGCTACACGACCGAAGGACGCGGGCCGTGCTACGCGATAGAAGGCGAGAAGGTCCGCCTGGACTGGTTCCGTAGCTACCTGGTCATCACGACCAACGAGACGCCGAAGCATAGCGCCTCCACCAGCACCGCGCCCGCACCCAAATCCCACCACATCACCATACTAGACATACAAAACAAATTCATAGTGTTCTCGAAAACTTTCGAAGAAATAGACGCGGTCCTGACGGAGTGGGGCTCGTTTTACATCTTAACGAAGAATAAGGAGATGATTTATTTGGACGAGAAAGATCTACACTCGAAGCTGTGGTTACTGTTTAAGAAGAATCTGTACGATGTGGCGATCAGGATAGCCAGCCTGCAGCATTACGATGCCGAGGGGCTGACGGAGATTTATAAGCAGTATGGCGATCATTTGTATAGCAAGGTAACTAGTAATTTTCTTCTCACGGGTACGAACTTATTACGGAACGACTATATTCTAGTTAATTGTCGCTATCATATAGCTGCTTCGCTCTCACTTGTCATACTAGAGCGAGACAGCTACACAATCGTGGCAATTAATACTTAAAAAAGACATTCACATGTAAAAGCACTGCATGAAAATGCTAAAAGCTATGTTACTTTCTTCACAGGGCGATTTGAAGGGAGCCATAGAGCAGTACGTGAAAACGATAGGCTGGCTGGAGACGTCATACGTCATTCGAAAATACTTGGAGTCCCGCCACTTGGAGCCTCTAGTTCTGTACTTAGAGGAACTCCACAAGAAGGGAGGGGCCACGGAAGACCACACCACTCTGCTGCTGACTTGCTATGTCAAGATAGACCAGCACGATCAGCAAGGCAAGCTGAAGGAGTTCATCAACTCTAAAGACAAAGTTATCGAGTTTGACGTCGACGTTGCTATAAAGGTAACTTTTGGTTCTATATAGGGTCGCACACATCGATTGCCCTAATGTAATGTTGTGCATTGTGCTCGTTTTGCATTTTTTTTTCTGGTACCATCGGCTTTTCAGTATGATGTAAAGTAATATAACTCTGGAAGTAGGTATGTTTGGTTTTCACGCTTAAACGGCTGAACCGATTTGGATTTCCTTCCTTACAGGGATAGTTCGAGACCTAGGGACGAACGTTGGCTACTCTTTTCGAAAATCTATCCCTTTTTACTTTATACATTTCCATAGGTGGTCCGGCAAGTAAGCATAGACGACGCGTTGTCGCTCGCCGCGAACCACAAGCGTCACGACTGGTACCTGAAGCTCATGATCGAGGACAAGAAGGCTTACGGAGAAGCCCTGGACTACCTCGCCGACCTGGAGTTTGAGGACGCTGACACTTACATGAAGAAGTACGGGCTCAAGTTGCTACAGCATCTGCCGAAGGAGAGCACTAAGTTTCTTATAGGTAAGCTCAATTTTAATGTAATTTTTGCGAGTAATAGTACATTACACCCCGAGGGTGGTGAAATAAAGAATGCCTCAGATCGCAGGAACTTGTCGCATGAGCCAAAGGCGAGGGCGATAAACATGCGACCTGATACTTTATCACCGCCCGAGTATTATTATTATAAGCTCACGCCTGTTTCCCTTTTGGGGTAGGCAGAGACTACAAAACGCTATTTGCTCAGGTCCTAGCATACTTCCCTCGCTTCCTCCACACACATTCCTCTCTTCATACATGCTCGGCGGTTCCATGTATCCATCTGATTTGGCCTGTCTTCAGGACATTACCAATTGGATCTACAAACGTGCGCCGAGGCTACCCTCGACCAACTCGCCCAGTCACAAATAAATAAAGCGAGTAAATAAAGCTCCCAAAAAAGCGGAGTGCAGTGGAATGTTTTATCCGCTGTGATTGGTGCGCTCGCCGCTGTTTCGCCTGCGTTCGTACACCGAGCGAAGATTCTATTTGAGTCTTGGCCCTTGCTTATGGTTTTTAACTCTATGCTAGCGACAGGAGCTATATTGTCTGTGTAGGTGCGTAATGGAAATGCATCGTTAACCAGAATTAATTTTGAGCGAAGTAATGTTTGCTTGATTTTTTTTTGTAAACTGATTTGTGACGAAAACTTTTTTATTTATGATATTCTGGAAGAATAAATGGGGGGTAAGTATGCTCATTAAAACACTGGTTTCATCACAAATCAGTTTATGGTAGTGAACATTCGGCCAAATGGTTTACGTCTTGCAAAGGTAAAATAGACAAATAATAAGTATTCTTTGTTTTCGTTAAAAAAAAGGTATAGTCAACTACGTATGAAGTGTTTTAATTAATTGGAACAGTATAATGAAATTCCAAACCATTGCAGATACAGAGAAAGTGTCTAAGGCAACATAAGTCTTTTTTTGCGAAAAATGTTTTGGCCTACCTAATCAAATTTTTGGTCAAAAATACTTATTTTTCATATTTTAATCTCGAAATTGTACAAAGTAGCGGTCGAGAAATGAAATTATGTATTGTTCAACGCATTTTTTTCGATCAGAGCTCCGTTAAATCGATAACAGCTCTGATAGGAGTAATGGCATTTTTCATTTCAGTCCTTTATTGTTATAAGCTTATAAAATAGTATAAGATATAATATAATTTATAATGAAGATTAATAAATGCTTCTGCTTCTACGAAAGCATTTCACTGTGCTCTACACTAAAGCGTATCTACATAAAATGTTATAGTTTCCAATACAATATAATAAGAATACAAATTTTTATTGAGCTGCTTATATCACAACAAATAGAGCTGCATTTTTTAAGTAAACATATCAAATATCAAGTTACTGTTACATAGGCAAACATAACGAGGATAGGATCAAAGTTCTCCGCTCATAAGACTGCGAGCACACTGTGGTGACACCGAAAGCGTAGCGGAAGCGAAACAGTTTGTGTCGTTCCAATTTGTACGAACCCGTGCATATTGCGTCAGCTGGGTTTACCGTATTAAAAAAAATTACCTGGAGCCTAAATAGCGGGTTTATTATAGTCCAAAAGTTCAACTTTTACTGATGAACCAAATTGATCCGGAGATGATGTTAAATTGTAGTCCAGATTGTGCACCATTTAAACCTGTAGACTCCGGGCCAAACCTCGACGGTCGGCAGTCCTATGCTTCAGAGTGCAAGCGTTTATACAAACTATACTAACACAAACGGTTTCGCTTCCGCTCCGCTTCCGGCATCGCCTATGTGTGTATACACTGTTTTTATTCCGAAAATTTCAGTTACGATACGATTGCATGAAGCGATTGCTTCTTGAATTACGTCGGACAATAGGTAAGCAGTTCGTCGATGGTGCAAGCGTTGATGCAGCATTCCTCGACGACGAGTCGCTTCCCCCGCGGCTCGAAGCCCAGGGCCAGTTCCGGTTCAATCCAGTATTCGGGATGCTCATTGTAACTCTGCAGGACCGGGTTGTACATTGTCCCTGATCTCTTCTGGTTCCCCTCGCTGCAGAAAGCAGCTAACGCGTTAGCCAGCCTCCTGCCGCAGTAGTTCTGCGGCGCGGTCTGCAGTGACTGACCGATTATACCGCTTATCAGGACTAGCACGATAACTAACTGCATCCTGACGATTTGACTCGGTATGTTGGTAATGAGACGAATTCGCGATGCTAGGGTGCTTTATAGGTGTGGCTTATGAATATTCATTAAGTATGTGATTGCTGAGGTTGTGTAGGCTATGCTTTATCCGTGGATTCGCTCACGTGGAATTTGTTAGAGTAAATTAGATATAGCTTTTAGTTAACAGAAAGCATTTGAAACAATTAAAACTTATTAGTCGAGATATTATTGCAGCGTAACGTTTACTTGGTAGGTTACTATTTCAAATGGAGCCCAAAATAAAACTCACTACTACTCAAAATATAGACATTATTATTTATTGGTTCAACTACCTATACTAGCTTACAATCAAAATCGGTTAAGTATTTTAGTCGCAAAATATCTAGCAAAACTAACCAGACAGACATTATTTCACAAAAGTGCTCACGTTGCAGACTTCACGTTCTAGTAATTAAGTTATTAAGTAGTTTTGTATAATAAATATTTATGTTAGTCTTTAATTTATTTATCTCTGGGCCTATGGAGCATGAAATAAATGAATTCTATTCTATTGTATTATTTAAAAGTTTTGCGATTCTCAAACAAATTTTATACTTTAAAAAATAATCTAATTGCGTAGCTCCTACTCTTTTCAAAGTCGGTCAAAAACGTCCCGAAAGTCCCGTTTTAGTATACAAATAAATGCAGACAGACATCGCCACATTTGCTTTTATAATATAAGGTAATTTATAGGTGACGTCTTCCCTTGTCATATATGGTTTTCTCGTTGAGTGGAATTTCCATTAATAGTTTATATTTAGACTTATTATTTTAGGTAAATGTTGCTTTATTTTCATCGGATTACCGAGAAAATGACGTCAAAATAAATAGGTGTTTATTTAGTCTGGTCGCTGTGATTCGTGAAGGTTAGGGGAATTAGAGGTGTTATACTTAGGTCAATGAACCTTTGCTGTTGTGATAGGTTAAAGGCTGAACTTAAAAACTACGATGTGATGCGAATTCGCAACGCAGAGATCCCCGATGCGTTGCGAATTCGTGCGGTGCGATTTATGTCGCGTAATCAATGGGTTATGAGTGGATTCTTACAAACAGGTGTGTTACAGGGAATCCTAGCTCAGGCTCCAAAGTCTTAGGTTTTTGTTCGTGTAATTTTTTTATGAAAACATTTATATTCGATTTAAAACTGTTGCACACTATTCTTATAAGCATAAAATTGCATTAGTAAATGCTAAATTCCAAAAAGTGCAAATTTAACTAAGGCAATACGTGTTCTATGAATAGTTTTCTATGAACTAAAATTTATTCGATTAAAAGATTTTCGATGAAACAGGAGGTACCCAGAAATAAACTTTTTAATTTTTATTTTCATTGTCACTACAGCGTTGTGTACGGACTACAAGCCGCGCAGCAAACCGCTGGTCGACGAAGCCGCGCTCTCCGGCGGCTACCGGGAGCCGGAGCGCGCGGACGCAGACGACTACGTACACATGTTCCTGAGCAACTCGGAGCAACTGATCGAGTTTCTGGAGCACATGACTGCGGCAGACGTTCAGTGCTCCAAACTCGTCTATAACGCCCTTATAGAGCATTACATACATGTGTGGTGAGTTGTAATGGATTGCATCTGAAGTTTCTCAGCAACTGTTAGCAACTTTTCGATTTTCTACAGACATCTAGTTCTCCAAATTCGTGTACTCGTGTATAATCTCCTTATTAGAGCATTACATTAATGTGTGGTGAGTTTTATTGGGTACTGCATCTAAAGTTTCTCGGCAACTTTTAGCAACTCTTCGGTTTTTTTAGAGCACATGACTGCGGCAGACGTTCAGTGCTCCAAACTCGTCTATAACGCCCTTATAGAGCATTACATACATGTGTGGTAAGTTATATTGGATTGAATCTGAAGTTTCTCAGCAACTGTTGGCAATTCATCAAGTTGCTCGCGGTTATTGCCTACAACAAGAGGGGTTTTGCCCACTCCACTATTACAATTTTCTCGAAAGGTTTTGTGACACCTGATACTTCGGACACTTACAAAACGTTTTTGTTAAATATTTGAATGACTGCCTGTCAAAAATAATTAATAGATTCAGGCGTTACTTTGGGGAGGACCATATCAACACACTGATACAAATTACCTTGCCATTCTGCTGTACACGTGGCAAAATAGCTGCCTCTGTGTGATATACATATGTAATACTAGCGAACGCCCGCGACTTCGTTCGCGTGAAATCAGTAGCCTATGAACGTCAGGGATAGTGTAGCTTACTATCGGTGAAATATCTTTTTGAATCGGTTCAGTAGTTCCAAAGATTACCCCATACATACGAACAAACAAACAATGTTTACCTCTTTATTATACTAGTGTAGACTAGTTTAGATAGTGTAGATATATTTTTCATGCAAAACTCTACCCTCGTGTACAGTGCACAACCCTGGTTTGGCGGAGTAGCAAAGTAATTTGTTCCAGTTTTTTTCTTGCCGGCAGTCAAGAAATTAATCACGATCAGTTATTCGTATGAAAGGCGAAGAGGAAAGGAGGAGGCTTGGGAGGTCCTCCCAAGTGGTCCAGGTTTATGTTGGATTACATCTGATTTCCCGTCCCCAGGGCAAAGTCTCCGGACAAGAAAGCGGAGTACGAGGAGAAGGTGCTGAAGGTGCTGCGCGACCCCAACGCCAACTACGACAAGGACCAAACGCTCGTCATCTGCCAGATGCTCGGCTTTCGAGCCGGCATCTTGTATCTGTATGAAGAGAACAAGCTGTAAGTGAACACAGAAAAGTATACTGTCAGTCTGTCACACTGTCTAAAACTTTTAATTACACACTCTTTTACACTTTATACTAAGAGACGGTATTCGAATGACTTTTATTTTATTTCCAAAATTGATAGAATTGATAAAAGAAGAAAAACTGTGTTTTTACTGTTCTTCTACGACCATTATTTTGCGAAATGTCATCACGAGTAATAAAATGACAACCGGCATGCGTCGCGAAAACGCTCTACCGCGCTGCATACAACGAGCATGACGCCACTCGGGATTTGTTTAGAGCCAACACTAAATCGCGTTTATTTAAATACTGTAAGCTTTTAACCAATTACTCGCATACTAAAATTTTCATTTTTTTTTTCTGAATCCGAATAAGCATATTTCGAAACAAAAAAAGAACTTTTATCTTCGTCGTCTTTGTAACTTTGTATAGCTAAACGTCTAACTTATTCGTATTTCTCTGCTTTATTGAACATACCTACATCAATTTATTTTTAATGGTCACCTACAACAATTTTGCACTTTTATGCCGTTCTTTTTTATATATCTCGGGAGCTAAGTTGAAGTGGTCGTCCGGTGCAGATGGCGCGCGCAGGTGGCGCTGCACATGCGCGCGGGCGAGGCAGAGGCGGCGCTGGACGTGTGCCGGCGGCGCGGCGCGCTCGCCCCGCGGCTGTGGCTCGACGTGCTGTGGTGGCGCGCGCCCGGCCCGGCCGCCGCGCACCTGCCCGAGCTGCTCGGCGTCATCGGTGAGTGCCCGCGGACCGGGAATGCAAACCTTTTCTTACCTGAGCTGCTCAGCGTCATCGGTGAGTGCCCGCGGACCGGGAACGCAAACCTTTCCCTACCCGAGCTGCTCAGCTTCATCGGTGAGTGCCCGCTGCCCAAGGCGCCCACAGACCGCGGGACGACCTTAAAACCTTTCCCATAGGCTTCCATAAAGAACGGAGGCACGTCGTCTGATACCACCAATATCAGCCAACCACGTTTGGTCTATTAAGATCATCTGGGTCAAGGCAATGTAAGTGGTCTTAGCGTACTTAGCGTACAGTGGACTAACCGGCAACTTCTTCAACTAAAAAAAAAAATAATTGATTGTGGCGATTCAGGATTTAAATTTGTTACAGTTTGTTAAGTCATTGTTCCATATTATAGAAGGATGACCTACGCCGCGATTAAAGGCCGGTGGTATTCATTCGAAAACTTATACGCACCTTAGCCATAGGTTCTACGGGCTCCGCAATAAAAATTAAAAATCTATCGACCAACTTATTTTTTTGTCAAGAATTAACGAGTTTAATTTGACTATTATTTTCAGCCTCAGAAAAGCTTCTATCTCCTATTCTAGTCATCGATTGCCTCGCCAGCATATCTTCGTACACTCTTGGTGATGTTCGCAAGTAAGTTATTTTTGCTGCAATGCTAAATATGTATTTGAAAATTAAAGTTAAAATAAAATTAAAATTAAAACGGAGCATTATATAGTAACATGACATTATGTATAAAAAGACAATATAAATATATATACTTACATATATTTCTTTACTGCTAAGGGGACTAGTCTCCTACAGTCTATGATCCCATCGTAAAATTTTGCACCTACCTGTTATTTGATCGCAATTTACCATCATTTTTTTTTTAATTTAAATGCAGGCAACCTTATTTCACAATGCGGGAAATGACAATATCTTCAATTTCATGTAAAATTTAAGTCGATACGATAATAAATTCTTAGGTTGCCAGTTTAGTTGCGGCAGACTAAGAAGTGGCAACCTGTTTTTTCTCAAATATTCTGATTGGTTTCTTTTCTATTGCCATTAAAAAAAGGGTATCAAAAATAATTATGCAAAAGGTACTTGCGGCAAGATTTTACTAGGCAACCCTGCGGCGCTGTTTGAACCCACGTGACCTTTGATTGAAATTACATTTCGATCAAATAACAGATCACAACAGAAGCAGAATGTTACGGTGGGATCTTACGCTACTATTACGATTCCAGATATCTGACAGACGTGCTCAAATCCGAGAGCGACGTGATCAGTCGAGAGCAAGAGCTCGCCGCCAAGTACAAGGGCGAGAGCGAGCGCATGAAGGCGCACATAGACACGCTGCAGCACGCGCCCGTCACGTTCCAGAGCTCCAAGTGCGCCGCCTGCAACCGCCCGCTCGAGCTGCCCAGCGTGCACTTCCTGTGCCAGCACTCGTTCCACCAGCAGTGAGCGTTCATCATATTTATAACGTTATCGGGACTTTAACGCGAGTGACCTGCCCGAGTGACGTTTATGCCATGTTTCAACGGCCGTGGTCACGAGTAGACTCAACTACTCTACAACTGCACTCTAACGTAGTATATTCGTGACCACAGCCGTTGAAACATGGCCGAAACGTCGAGGTAAATTAACAATATATTTTTATCGCATTGAAGTCCCGATAACATTATAAATATGTGTGAAAATCGCGAAAGTTTAAAACAATTTAGCATTCATCATCTTGTAAGGGGTATCCAATTACGTCACGCTAATAGGAGGAAGGGTTAGCCAAACGTGACAGCCCGTGTTACAGAGATGGGAAAAAAGCGTGACAAAGGGACGGGTAGAAATTTAAAAAATCGCGTGACTAGTTTTAGCAGGAATTGGTGCAAAACAAATGAGCAGCGGTGAAAAGATTAGAGAATAACCGTCAAACTAACGCTTTTTCGTTGTGGCAGCTGCTTCCAAAGCTACTCGGAGTCGGAGCGCGAGTGCCCGGCGTGCGGGCCGCGCGCGCGCCGCGAGCCGCCGCCGCCCGCCGCCGACAGCCTGCACGCGCGCCTGCAGCAGGACCACGACCCGTGAGTGCCCTAAACCCGACGCAGCCTACTGCTCCACTTGAATTTGACCTGCCTGTCCGGGAAGGACCCTCCAAATTACAAGAAACCGGGCCAGAGCTATCGGGCCATGTTTTTTAAAAAAAGGAAGGAAAACAAGCAAGCTAGTCACTTGGTGTTGAGTCGTCACCTCTAGTGCCAGTAATATTTCACTGGCTGTCTTGCGCTCCACGCCGGAACACAACAATGCAACACTGCTGCTTAGCGCTTCGCGCACTGTCGGAGAATACCGGCTTGAGATTGCTACTGCGTTTTGTTTGATGAGAGTTCTGGAGGCCCACGTGGGAGAGGGGATGTTAAGGCAGCAACGGATCAGGGATTATCCCAGGGATTGCTGGTGCCTAATGGCGGCTGTGATATATCCCTTATGCTTGGTTAGAATAGGGAAAACATTAGGCACGAAATAGTTGTTCCTCCAATGTCAAAGTCAAAAATCTTTAGTCAGATTAGGATCACAGGAAGCACTTAAAAACGTTATAAAATTTACCACCGGGTCCAAAAAAACTCTGATGAGAAGATGCCGACAAGAAACTAAACTATTCGAAATCCCTAATAAACATCCTAATCACTATTTATTCTAAAAGGTTTTTTGCAGAAACCGTAACATATGCAGGATTTAAAATTATATCGTATACAGCTAATTGGGTTAGGTTAGATTTGTATCTGTTGGTTACATTGTATAATTATAACATTTCCAATAAGTTTTCGGTTGCAGCATAACATCCTTTTGGACAAAAGATGACTAGGACTAGATTTATTAAAGACCCATCTTCAACAATACGCGATAACTGACCTCTGCATACTTATTACAATGGTAGTCGAATATGTCAGACAATCCGTTGTATGTTGTCACAGCTGCCAGCGCCTGTAGTAAACATTGTTACACGTTATCATTCCCCTTAAATACAATAGCAATGTTATACTTAGATTGGTTCTGAAGTGAGTATAATTCATATTTTCCGTGGAAACTCTGAGCGTGTTTAAACGATTTGAAAGAGCATCAAAGTCATTTTGACGAAAGCAGCAAAAATTTTTCTTTTAAGTAAAGGAAGGAACATGAACATGGTTATATTTCAAAAGTAACTAATACTTATCCTAAAATATACAATTTTATCAAAGTATTGATGGTAATTACGTAGCAATAAGAAAATATCGCATCATTTCCCTCGATGTCAACGCAATTAACTATAACTGTGGCCGATAAATTCATTCTTAAGTCAGAGTCAATATCTTTATTCCGATTAGGCTTACAGGAAGAACTTATGAATGTCAGACCATTTACCAACGGTTGTGAAAAACACTGCTAATGAGAAGAAACCGCCATGAAACTCAACGAGGTATAATTTTTTTAAATAAATCAAAATTACAATGTTATTTTTACATTTTAATTATTAAAGTATTTAACACAGTAGGTATACACTTTATTCATTTGAGCCAGGGATCGCTCGATCAACCCTGTCCAAAATATAGTCATTGATTTCATAATACGCCCGAGAAATTAATGTCTACTTGACAATAGTTTTGAATTTAAAAGCCTTATTACTAAATTAATAAAGTCGATTTTGATGTAATATCTCTACACATTCGTGGAAGACTAGACTATGTTAATAAAGCATGTGTTAATTAAATTAACGCTCTTATTGTCAGGTGTTAAAATTCTTATTGTAATAAATTTATGCGTATCATTGTAGTACCAACTTGTGTACAGTTAGAATGCGTTTCTTATCACTCTTGTTTCTTAGTTATTAAACTCAATTTTCTATAAACTAGACGCATTTACGATTAACCACGTGGATTACGTATCCATCGTTATCTTCACGGTCCGTAAGCCGGCCATTAAAATAACAATCGGTATCGATAGCGGTCGTCTTAACGCTGTTTTTATTTTCAACTCGTGTTTGACACTATTATGATTTCGCGTATCCCGCCGTTCTCGTGGTGCCTGTCAAATGCCGTGGATGAAAGGTATTTTTTGATGATATTTTTTCTGTAATTTATTCAGAAGTTGACAGACCATATGGTTCTTTTTCGTATAGTTTGCGTTTTCTCTTTTCACCATGTTTTCAAGGTTCTGATTTTGCTAAGAAGTTTGTAGTCCCGTTTAAATAGAATACTTTCTTTTGCTTGGTTCTTCGCTCGTGTAGGGAAAAAATATTTTCAACGTGCTCAAAGAGGGAGGCCGAACTAGTGATTTTTTCCAACTGTTTTAATTTGACACAGGCCCAAAGAGGTTACGTAGGTTAGCCTAATAAGTGATTTTCTTTGCTCTTGTGTTTGCGTAAACGACGCCACTTTTAACACCGCTTGGGTAAAACTATCAAAATAATTATCGTTTTTTTTTTAAATTAACGTTTTAATCATGTTTCAGCTACGCGGTGGTGTCGGAGTACTATGGGCGCGGGCTGTTCAACAAGCTGACCGTTATCACAGACCCCCAGGTGATCACTGATGCTGTTATCATTTCACTACTGTTAACACCAACAAACGCTCTTTATAAATTTACACATGTAAACAATAGATTTAAAAAAATCAAGAACATTTTACAACAAGCTTTCAAAATTAGATGTGTTGTGTTTCAATGTTCGTATTACTGAAACGAAAATTACTTTTTGACAAGACCTTGCATTTTTTTAAATAAGCTGACTTATTTATTAATTCCGTGGCCCTAATCTGACTGCATGAATTTAATTTATATCTCTATGTGCGTCCATTTTTTAGACATTATTTAGACACAGCTACAGGGAGGGATAAATTAAACTCGGGCGGTCATGTTAGTCTATACAAATTTGTTTGGAACAAATAACCTTTTACTTACTTGCTTGGGTTTCCGAGTAGCAAGCGGTAATTTGTTCCAATTTTATTTAGCCTACTTTTTTATCATGTGTTAGTTCTCGCTTGCATCTTTCTTTATTCGTTATTAGACAGTATAAAGCAAAGTTGTTATTCGTTCCTGTCTGCCCTTATCGTATCTTCGGCCGCTTACTCCTAAACCACGCAATGAATTTTGATACAGTTTACACTGTTATTTAGAAATATTTTTACGGAAGGTTTTACATGACATTCTAATTATACGCTTGCGAAGCCGGGTCGCTAGTACAGAATAAAGCAATGTTGAATGGTAGGACGCGCCCGCGCCGCCGCCGCAGCAACAGCCGCCGCCCGCGCAGCCAAGCTACGGGCCCGGCGCGGAGGCCAAGCTGCGCCTGCAGGAGGGCCAGAGCAAACAAGGTAACCGCCACTGTCTAATTACTCTTTTAACCGCCTTTGTTTGAATGTTAAGAACACGAAACATCATTTATTTTGCCGAAATCGTATAAATAGGGCGAATGATGTGTAGCTTTGTATAGGTGTCTGGTTGGATGTCCACATCTCCGATAAAAACGTATCGGTGGTTAAAAGGCTACTTAATTTATAGTCTCTCAAAGTAACATCAGTCGTAGTCGTAGTCGTACTCGTATAGTAGAAACGAGGACTATACGATAACTTAAAATTGCGATCTTAGAATTAGTCGATAAATATATTTTCTGATTTACATTGCAAAATACAGCAACGTTCTACGCCAATTTTGTTTTTATTATGGCATTTCCTCGTCATTAGTATTCATGTTTTAATATTAATGACACAAAGTTATATTCATAATTCGCAATGGAACGCGGTAAACTTTGCAATAAAGACGCGAAGCTATTTATTACGACTTTTAATGTCGCAGGCATTCGCGTGGTATGTGTTAGGGAAGCAGTATTAATACTGCTTAACATGGTCAGTTATTATTTAGTTCTAAATTAATTTAATTTCATTGGAATAACAAACAACCACGCCTGCATTTGTGCAAAATTTTTCCGCTTGTAACTCGCTGGGTCCCAGGATGCATGCTCAACCTAGTTCGGGGTACGTTGGATACTGAATGTATTTTATCGTATTTAGTTCTCAACCAATCATTCATTCTTTCCAGTCTTCGTTCCAAATGCTACGAAGCAAATGGCACCAAAAGGCACCACCGTGATCCCGGTCCCCGAAGGGCGCATGCGCCTCCTCGAGCAGCAGCAATACAGCTCGAGCCTCGAGGCCAACATCTCGCGGCTCGAGCCGCGGGTCCACGCCCGAGCCTCGCCGCTCGCCTCGCCCACGCCCGCTCGGAAGCGACCAGAGGCCCCCCAAACTCTAAACCACTCGCCCAAAATATCGGCGGCCATCACCAATGGCGCCAGCAAAAACCCCTTCGAAGATGAAAATTACGACGACACCAAAAACCCCTTCGCTGAAGACGAGGTCAACGACCCTACCAACCCGTTTGGCGAGGACGATTACGACAAGAATCTGAACCCGTTCTCATGAAGTTGGCGAGTTCAATTGTCAGCGCTTTTAGGGTTTGCAGTGAGCGTAGGGCAAACGACTCGGGTGATAAGTTGCTGCTAGCGTGACTACCGTCTCGCCGCGGGATAAAGCATTGACATGTAATTATTGCCGTGTGAAGTAGGCAGTTCAATAATAAGTATAATCGTGATCAACTTTATAAAGCAGCAATTAAATGTTTGAATGCTTTATTAGCCGAGACTGTTGATGTTAGATGGGTAATAGCCAGGTGAGGCACGATGTATTTGCTTCAGCCTTCTACTCGGTCGCCTCGCAGCCTTCTCGCTCATTTTCCCAGTCGAAAGGGGATAGTAGTCAAAATTAGTCACAGTTTGTAGAATGATCAATTGTCGCTAAAAAGTCAGTTTCGGTTATGTAATGTTAGGCGCAATGGATATAGCGCCTATAGTTTCCCTGTACAGCTAGCATGACACGCCGTTCCTTATTTGGACAAATCGTAGCGAGTCTTCGCTGTTATGACATTTTTGTGAAAATCCATAATGGCATTGTCGTAAGATTACAAAAGAATGAACGCAGCGATAAGCCAAGTTGCAGCCACTAGTTTAACTAGTTATAGCTATGCTAGTGACAACGTAGTTTGGGTTTACGTAAAAGTCTAGAACGATCGACCAATGAGGGTGTTCCGAGAGTGAAAATATCGCTAAATGCGTTAGTGTCGAAACGTCCGTTTGACATGATATATGTCACATTTGGGTTTGGTAAAGAGTAACGATGTAAACAAGGTAGATGGACCCTAGGATCGTAAATTTGTGTCATATTGTCTTATATTGAAAATGAACCGACACCCTGTAGAAAGTCTCTTTTACTTTTACGGTAACGGGTAACGGAAGAGTAGTCAACGGTGTGCTGCGCATACAATTTGGGCTCTCACATTTTGGCGTGCTCGCAGTATGGAAACGGCGCATCTACAGTGTTTATACTCAAAGGCCTTAAAGACTGTCAGAACATCATAATTTAAACGTGATTTGGATAGGTCTGGTGTTGTGTTATTACGGCTAGCTCTATAAAGTGCGAGATATTTAATAAGTTCACAGTCCACTGGCGTTTAGTACCGAGTTTATTGTCTAAACTGTTGGGATAATTAATTATTAATCATGATATATGAAGACAGTCCACCTGTTAAAGGAGCCTTAACCCCTATTTTACGCTCGCCTTGAGATTTTTGTATCACGCTTGAAATTAAAGGATATATAAATACTGAAGCTATTTAAATTATATATTTATTAGGCTTATATCAATTAAGTGCAATGCTTTATTGTATATCGGGCCAATTATTTTTATTTTGATATTTTCTACCATTAAAATTGTAAGAAAAACCTATTATAATGTACATAACTGTGGTATAAAGTTAAAGCAATTCCTTTTGTATACTGAATCGTAATTATCTGTTGATACTGATAATAATAAAAAAGTTTAAAAACTTTTAAATTTTATTTGGTACCCTCACGTTAGCGCATTAGATGGGAATCGTAATAGAGGTTAAAAAGAAATGAAATTGGTTGAGTATCAAATGTATAAGTCAAATGAACTACGCTATTTAACCAAATCTATTACTTAAAAAAATATTGCTAAGAGTGGGAATCTCACTTTTCAAAAATATGTTTTGCATCTCTACTATCTAATGACGCCAGTACACTTCGCTATTCGTATTTGGTTATTCGCGAGAAATAAAAAGATTCACTTCGTGGACGGTATACATGTATGTACCAATGGTCGGTAACCTTTTGGCAGAAAAGGATCTCAGTGGCAAAATTAAGAACAAGCGCGCTGCATTTGCTCATAATTTCTGCCGAATCTCTCCTTAAGTATCCCAGTAGAAGAGAGACGCGCTGAATACGCCTTATCTCGTGGACAGTATGCCTGGCAGTGCAGTTAGCCTTGAAATCACTCAGCTATTTACGAGCAGTATGCGTTTTAACTCGACGCCTATTTTTATTGCGGAGAGGTAAAGAAAACAATGGTTTGGAAATTTTCAAAGCATTTATTTATGACCTTTAACACTGTGTATAATATATTTTGATAGTACATTTAGAGCAATGAGTAATATTACCAATCATTACATTGTTCTTATTCTCATAAATTGAATGAAATTTATAAATTATATATAATATATAATTTTTCAATATCATTCTCGGCCAACAATCAACAATCACTATCGTAATCACAATGAGCGGCCGCGCCGGGCCAGAGCGGGCCGGACCGGACCGGGCCGGCGGGCCGCGCGGCCGCGCCCACAACACGCTCTACACGACACAAGCTCGAACGGAACGCGCCGCCCCGCGCGCCGGGGCCCTAACAAACAACTCTACGTAAAACTAAACAAACTTACCAAAACAGAGAACAAAAGTCTGAAAAACAACAGCTAGTCCTATAAAAATAGCAGTACAGCTTAAAGAGTATACTCTATAAAAATATATATAATCCAGCGTCTGCTGTTATCTCTAATTTAAAAAGACTTATTCAAATTACAAAAATATAACAACGAAAGAGTAAGCTTTGCAAACGAAACTCCAATAAAACGTTAAAGAACAGTTGCACCCGCAGCACGACGCACCCGCGACTTCGCTCCTGCGCTATTCCGCTACGTAAACATCATTTTGCTATGCAAAATACATCACTAAGTTATGTGAGAAAGTAAATAGTTACAAACTTTGGAATGTTATACAAAATGACTAGAAAAGAAAGGCATGTAAACAATAACAGCGTCGCGTGACGCGAGATCTCTTCCTTCGTTGCGTCGAGAACATACGGAAACAGCGTGGCGAACAATATGGGACAATCTGAAGACGCCTGCATATCATTCGTCGCCTATTATAGCTCGTTATCAGTGGTAAGCACATCGTCAAATACAAGATCAATAAAAATATTCCTATTCTGGTGGCACTGTGCGGTTCAAACGGAATGTTCCTGATGCACAATATGTCAATCTCGACGACAATAGTTGTATTAATTTTAAATTTAAGAAATATAACACACAGCATGTCTAGACTTGGATAATACTTTTTGATCTTACACCTATATACTCTATGCTAAATTAATTATTATCGGGATATTCTCTAGTGGGTGGCCGAGAGTAGGCCGCGCCGGCGCCGGCGCGCCCGCTCGGCGGTTTCCAAATCAACTAGGAAATATTTACAACGACTAAACGTCACGAAAGCTTACTTTGCCGAGTTGGAGTTAATGGTAATATAAAACAGTCACCTAGAAGCGATAGTATAGTGACGATATTAGATATATTTTTCAACATTTATCGAAGCGGTAACAAGAGTAAGCATTGCTTGGGCTGTCAGAGAGGTACATCGAAATAAGTTATTTAAAAGAAATGTCATCAATATAAAACTACTGTCACATCGATTATCTAACTACACTATAGTTCCTGTATAAATATTAGTGTGAACCTATGGAGCGGTCGAATGGCGTGTACATTGGTGTGTGTGTGAGTATGTACGACATCCATGTAACAGAACAAACACGGTAACTAACTACTACATGACAGTTATTTGTTTAAGTGTTGACTGTATCAGATCAGCAGAGCTGCGGCGCAGGCCGAGAAGGCCGCGGCGCAGCCTTGGTGGACTATGTAGTTACTCTATCACATCATGCACTACACAGAGAGCACGTGACTAGAGCCGGAACAGCTGCCACGCCGCTCCGGCGACGGACCGACGGGTAAATGGTTCGACAGTATCGGGCATCTACTCCTGACGTATTATTAGCCTACTTTATACATTCCATTCAAACTTATTTTTATCACTATAGGAACCTAATACGAAAACAATTCAAGGTGTAACAGAAAGTAACATAAATTAATAAACTAAAAATAAGTAGCGTACGATTTTAAAATGATTTATAATTTCTGAGAACTCGTAGTCTACATTAACTACAATGTTATAATAATAATTATTATGTATTTACAATCAATTCTAAACGTGAAACGAATCGTTACGTATGACATCATACGGACACCGCCATTTCTTCGAATTGGCTATTTGAGCCTCAAAATATATTTACTCTACCGTTCGGGTCATACGTATATACAAGGTAAATTACATTAATAACGTATCCAACATTAGAAGAAAATCTATATAGGTATTCTCAGTAATTTGTCTGTTCACAATACATTCATTTTAAATTCTTACATCTCACCGAAAAAGTTACAAAATGGAGTCTATCAAACATCGCCGACGTACAGTTATATTTGTGCGCAATTCAATCAGCTTCAACTTGCACCAACGAAACGGAGATACTCGGCGCCGCGGCGGAGAACGCAGCAGGTTGTGCGATCGCTGACGGGGTATCATACAAAGACGAAGTCCAATTTCGGGTCAAACGTCTACGATCTACACAATCCTGCGGCATTCCTTAATCGAACACAACGCCGAATCCTCAACTACAGAATGAAAACATTGAATTCATAGATGTAATAAAACAAGCATTTTTTATTTCTTGTACCAGTAATACTTTTTTTTTAATTACGTACGACATGTGGAATTATGTTGCCAAGATTACGGCAATACTCAGCTTAGAGATAAAGAGTGGTAAACGCCTCATACGGCTGCAGTTCTAAGTACTGAACCCTCACACATGCACAGCTGCCTCATAAGTTACAGATATTACAGTAACTGTCACACATTCACGGTGGCCGAGATGTACAAGTATTACTTTCTATACATTATTGCATTATACGGTAAACAGTGCTCCGAAACCATTACAAAGATCAAATTACTATTAACGTATATAAATGTAACATAATGTATATAACGTGCATCCTTTTGCATATTTGAAACAGCTCAATAGAGTCTTGTACAATTATTGTTCCTGCTTGTTAAAATTCGTCAAATTTCATATCTACCCCGTTCCCGAACATCAGTGCACCGGTTTGGTCCCACCTCTGACATTCAATATTTAAAATATTTGCTTATAACCCGTAAACTAACCAACATATATAAACATATATGTCTATTTACGTATAAATCGTATAAGCATTAAATGCATTTGTTTTATAATACTGTTCATAAATTGGGGATATGCTAAAATAATTGATTCGAGTCTGTACCTACTACGGTAAGTTTAAAACGACAGTTATTTATTTGTGTGGTCCCAAAATTCTTTGAAAATAAGATATTGATTATTCAAATTAGATGAATCCACGGACCACGAGATATCTTGCTTCCTCCTGTTTCTTAATCAACCCTAATGAGCTCTCCTGAGCCCTATTTTATAAAAAAATATAAGTCTGATAATATTAGACGATCGTTTGTTTTAAATGTAACACATCTAATATGTAATATCAAACTTATGTTTTATATGAACCAGGGCCCAGAAACTGTTCCTACTAGTAAAACATAAGATCACATGCTAGCAATTCTACTGACGGAGTTTAGTAAAATCCAGTCAGCCTTAGTTCATTGCTAGATCTTTCTATAAAATCTATTCGCCTGGCCTGCTACCAAACCAGCCACAGCTGCTTAATATTCACATATCTTTGGCATTATTCGTTACATCCCCTGCGATGGTTGGATTCGGTTAGGTATTAGTATGGTCTCTCCCTGCAGCGATTTCATGTTATCAGAAGAGGAAGACATTGTTCAGATTTTACAGTTTCATTCTTTATATTTCTTCTTTTAGAAATTATACCAATGCCTTTACATTAATCGTTCGAATGATAGCTGTCACCTAAAAGAAACGTCCATCTGTCAAGTTCCCAGACGACTACATTTCATTTTTCATCAATAAATCAGCTTTAACCAAAGCCAGAAAGGGTTAGCGCGTAACAAGTACCTTCATTCGGACTACTGTCCCGCGAAATCAAAAACGGGACGGCTAGCACGCGAGCCACTTCGCTCGCTCATCGCTACGTTCATCTCTCTCCGACTAGTCTAGTAGAAAAGGGACGCGCTGAGCGAGAGACAAAAAGCAACACGTGGGAGCCGCTACAGAAGGTTCCCCAGCAGTTTCAATGCAAAGGACGCACGTTAGTTGTACGGTCGTATTTGTTCGGCGAGTCGTTTAATAAACGAGGATAGACTCCATCGTGAGGCTGTCTCATGCGGGCGCCGGCGCCGCCTTGTCCCCGCGCCGCGCCGACCGCGACCTGCGCGCACGCAACTTTACGCGTGTATATTGATATGGCTCGAGCTGACGCTCACACATCAAATGCTAGTCCAGACACGGAGGAAACCAAAAAGGAAGAGGCAACATTCCAATTGTCAATCTGTGCGGACAGGTTATGAATGACGTTAAAAAACAAGACGCTAACCTAAATGCGTTCCGCGCGGTTGTTTACGCGATGTGCGCGGTTTCCGCCGTGTCTGTACTGGCTTCAAAACAGGCGTGTTACGCTGTCAATAAGGATCGTGATTCTAATGTGTCATTGTTATAAGACATTCAGTTTGTGTAATTTTTAATTATAATAATTTCTAGTATAGTCTTTGCACAGCAGCATGGTGAGGCCATTAGCTGGTATTTAATAAGAACTGCACTTTTTTCCTGGATCAAGTAAAATTTTTAACAGTTATTATAATATTCCAATGGCCAACCGTTGGTGTACCCCAAGGTACACCTGAATATATGAAACATTTAACCACATGTTAGGTATCATGCTCCAGTGTAAGGAAGTTCGATCACGAGTCGACAATATTGACAATGTAATACCATGTAGTAATTTAGCATAGTGGAAAAAGAAATAGTCTGTTGTTGGGCAGATAATCAATACTGTCCTGTGGACTATTTCTTATTCCTTAAATTGTTTGTATTGATTAATGGGCAATCAAATGAATAATTGGAAGTTTTTCTTTAAAAATGTGCCCGTTGATCGATCGAGTGAAAGTGACTAGTGAGATTAATTCTAGTACCCTATTGTTATTGTAATGATAAAATCACCCATTTCAAAGAAGAATTTATTGATGGCACATATTTACAGAAAGTTCCAACATGTCCATGTAAATTGGTGAAGCTGTATGCAAGATAATAATTTGCCTTTTTAGACGCCCTTGTGCAATCAGCATCTAATATATCAGAGTGGGCCAGGTGCTCAATAGTATCTGAACTTGACTATATTGTCAAATCGTTAGGGCGTGTTGCGATATTTTTGACCACCAGGGCCCTGTTGCATAATAACTTGTAAGCGGAAGTCTCTTGTCAACTCCTTCTTATGGAAAGAGCTTTCCGCTTGTATTACTAGTAACAAACTATTATGTAACAGGGCCCTGATATTTGATGCTGACTGTACGTGGTAGAGAACACAAATCCGTGGTAAATAAAAGGTTGAAATCTAATGCAAATAATCCGGAATTTGTTTATTTATTTATTTACTGACTCTGCTATTCTCGGTACATACGAGATTCATCTCACGTGTGAGATACTAAAAAAATCTCTACCACGGGCTTGGGAGCAGGCGGTCTAATGAACGAAGGTGAGACTATGTTTCGCACTGTAACATGATCAACGTGGCAGGTACTAAACAAAGTCTTTTCAAGGTGTTCTTTTTGAAATCCCATAAGTTGTTTAGTTTACCTGTATTTCTTGGGAAATAATATTCTAAAATGCATAACCATGCATATAAGGATGGAGACATCGAATATATTTCACACTACTCTGTGATGTGCCAAAGTTCGTACCTCATTCACTTTAGAATTCATCTGATGAACAAACAGTATTTCAAATAAAGCCGATATAAATTTATTACAATTCTAAAAAAAAACTTGTCACATCATTTCTATTCAGTAAGGAAATAAGAGTAGTATACATATAAGGAAATAATAGTAGTGAGATTTCAAAAAGGACACCTTGTACAGTCAGCGTCAAATATACCAGAGCGGGCAAGGTGGTCAAAAATAACTGAACACGCCCGAGCGTATTTGGCAATAGAGTCGAGTTCAGATATTTTTGAAACCTTGCCCGCTCTGGTATATTTGACGCTGACTGTACAGTTGGGGTTGAAGGGTATTACCAAACATCAGCAGTCATTATGTACAGTGGGATGCAGTCGATATTCAACCTTTTTCTTTTACTAAGACGGTGCCAAACAGCCATGCGGGTCGCCTGATGGTAAATCACGCTGATCATGTCAGAGCGCACGGGGCGTAGCGAATGAAGTAAGGATATGGCCTCACCTGATCTGTCCGGCGAGCAGCGGGTTGATGGCGTACAGCCAGTCGTGCACTTCCTTATCGCCCAGCGTCTGCAGTAAGTAGCCGCGCTCCTTGCTCACCACGCTGTAAACAGTAAGCAAATAAAAAAAAATCATACATTTTTTTGTTTACTGTCATCAGAGCTTACACACGTACCAAACTCGAACACAATCTTAATTGAATTTCTTAAACAAAACAATGTAGAATAAGGCAAACTCTCTTTAATTTTGGTAGATTTGGTATCTGAATGTTCAAAGAAAATAACGAAAGTAAAGAAAAAAATCGGTTTAGCAATTGATCAATGCCTATGCCTATGGCGCAGGTTAACTGTCGGCGATTATTTTACGCGACCACTACAGTAGGTTCTCGAGTGGATACCGCGTTCCGGAAGACGAAATGTCGATAGGCCTCCCACAAAGTGGACCGACGGTCTGATGGCAATCGCGGGACACCGATGGATGCTAGCAGCACAGGACCGACCGACGTGGAGATCCTTGGGGAAGACCTACGCTCGGCAGTGGTCGTCTTCCGGTTTATATGATAGCGAGTGGGAGTGAGACCATCCGTCGGGGCGATCCTTGGGAAAGGGTAATGTCCGGCAGTGGGCGTCTGCCGGCGGTTATGCTAGTGAGTCTGGGAGCGAGGGACGAGCGTGCTGACCTGAAGGTGTTGGGCATGCGGACCATCTGCTCCTGGTCCTCGGAGTACTCGACGTGCGCGTTGGCGAGGTTGATGACGGCGCGCTCGATGGGGTCGCGCTCGTCGCGGTAGATGAACACGTACGGCCGCCGCACCACCTGCCCGCGCAGACACGAGCCGGTCAGTAACAGACCGAGGGTTTTTTTTGGTGGCCTCATATCGTAGTAGTTAGCGAGTAAAATGAATAAATGCATCGATGAAGATCGTGGGTCCATCGGCCCGTGCGATGATTCCGGTCAGCAGATCGAACCACCACCAGAAGTCATCTAGCACGGTTCATCGCACTACACCTTATGATGATTGTTTCTATTCATTGATTTAGGGGCTCTACATATAATTTATTTAATCTACGCACATATCATTAGCGCTCTATGATGCGTTCAGAAACCGTAGAAAATGATCAGCATTATTTCAAACAATTTTATTATGAGAACTTTCTTGTTCGTGGTAGTAGGTATAAACTGTACTTTAATGGTCATCATAGTATCGATTTCTGTAACGTTACGAGTTTAAATCTGGAACAGCTGTCAAAACTCAAGTCGGTCTCTATTCTAGTACCCATAGATATAAAAACAGTTATCGATACGAACGTCAACCTTATGATATGCGTGCAGATAGAGTAGCGTATGCAACTGTATATAATTAGGCCTCAAAACGCTCATTTGATCCTATCATGAAACGAGCGTCCAGTCGTACAAACAACTATAGGGAGGAGAAGATGAAAAGAAAAACCACGTAATCCAGTCACAGAGTCGTTGTGACGTGACACATGCTCGTTGGGGGACATTACAGTACAGAGTGTGCGGCGGCTACTGACCAGCCAGCGCTTCTTCCAGCCGTGCGTGCCGTGCTGCAGCACGTTGAGGTGTCCGCGGCGCGCCACGGCGGCCGACACGCGCACCTCCTCGCAGTCCGGCACGTACAGCGCGCCGCCCGCGCTGCTGGCGCCGCCGCCCCACGCCGCCATCGACTTCTCCAGCAGCGCGCGCTCCGGCGAGCACAGCCTGCGGCAGACCACGTTACTAGCGGCGACACGGGACGGTTGGGATGTCGTGTTCACGCTCTGAGTGATGGTGGAAACCGTGTTGAAATCCGTTGCGTGGTTTAGGAGTGGGCGGCCGAAGGTGTAAGGACGGACAGGAATGGACTTTGTTTTTAACTATGTAAAGATAAAGACAAAAAACGGAAGCCCAAGTCGCAGCAGCGTCTGCGTTCTGCGAGCGGACTCGCGGGCTTGTTGCGTGCGACGTTGCTGATACAACTACCGCAGATCGTACACTTCACCCGTGTCGTGCTCGCTGTACGGGCGGCCACGTGTTTTTATTGGCCGAAACAACGTGGCTCATTAGTAGTGTACTATAGGGACGCGAAGGTCCCTGAGGTTATAAATTAAGCACAAGTAAAACAACTTAATCTTTTAATTTTATATCTAAACATTTCGTGACAATACATAAGTCAAAACTGTCTCCTTTCTTCTTCTATTATCAACTCTTCTTCTTGTGAAGAAAGAAGTCGTTACAGTACTAACTAGGTTGAAAATAAATGTGTCATATTAACAGTGCCACTAATGCTCGCGTCGTCAGATGTAAATCCTACGGCCGCTTTATTCGCAAGCGCATATTTGAGCGACCAATTTCTGGCGGTATAACTCGCACATTACGAGTAGATGACCGACCGTGATTACAAACACCACTTAAGTTTTAAAATTCAAATTGAATACTCGAGTCTCCATCGTCCAGCTGTGTTGACAGCTGCCTGCGTTGGCATATATCACCGTTGCTCTAATCAAATATCAATTTGAGTCGGATTTGTGATCTACAGTATTGCGAATAGTCGCTGCCGCTGCCGAACCGAGCTGCGCTGACGCAGCGTACCTAGCTGACGCAGCGTGTCTAGCTGACGCAGTGTGAGAGCGCACACCAGCCCTGGTGTACAAATAGCGGTGGCAGCGGTGGCGGAGGGACGGTACTCACTCGAAGCTGCTGGCGCTGTGCACGGAGGACAGCAGGCTGGGCGTGGACACGTCGGCCGCCACGCCCTCGTCCACGGGCGTGGCGGGCGAGCCGGCCGCCTCCACCTCCTTGCCTTGCCCTATTCGCCCTGAGGGACACCAATTTCATTATAATCAAGTTTTGAACACAAAAATATCAAAGGCGTCACCTCGACAAGGAATCTTTTAACAGATGGTTGTTAAGTCAGCCTGGACGCCCTCGTATTTTTTTTTATTTCATTCTTAATTCTGGATAGAGCTACTTGATGGCAGTTGACGCTACATAGTTTGGTCGATAAATGTTACAATTAATCCCACAAAATAGATTGTATTTATTTATCTTCACTCAGTCTTCTTTGCAATAATTTACGATAACGCTGTATATCGGCCGTAATTAAACATGCAAATATATTACAATGTTCCGCGACCAGATTTGTCGCTCTATTCAGACTCAAAGTTTCAAAACTACTGCGCCTACGCAGCTTCCTAAAGCGATGCGCGAAACGAAAATCAGAAAACTTACAGACTTTGTTTTACAATAAGTTTATATGTAATGACCACCAATGTAAGGCAGACACATTAGTAGTTTTCCCCGCCAGTACCCCGCGGGGGTCCTATCAATTATACGATCGCTACTCCAAGTGTTGTCGATCAGTGTACGTCAAGTTAGGCGGTCATTAGCCACGCACCTTGTATGAGCTTAAGGAATTTGGTGGCTAGTTCGCGCTCCCGCGTCGTCATGTCCCAGGGCTCGTACAGCGCGTCGTCGCGCGCGTGCGCACACTCCGCCGCCGCCTTCGCCGCCATGTTGCACACCTCCTGCAAACAACACATCATTCATTGGAAATTGCGTAAGTTTTTACGGCAAAATTGCTACTAATGTTACTGAGTAAACAGATACTGAATTGACAATGATTTCTCGGTCATATTATAAAGATATGGATTACTTGGACTATCATATGATAGATCTTGATATTAAACGTTACTAGTGCTAAAAGCTGACATAGTCGTCACATTTTTTTTGTCGAAGCAGAAGCCAGGCGGCCAATTCTGGCTTTCATCGAGATTCATCACACATTAAACACAGCTTTTTTGACATATCTCAAATGTGGTTTAATCTCTACTGACGTGAGAATTGTCGTACTGGCAATGTGCTACACTGGGTTAGTATTATGAAAGAAAAATAAGCCATAAGCATATGTGTGTGTGTGTGTGTGTTACCTTCTCTGTCTTGGTGAAGTCGTTAGCCGCGACGGTGTTCTCGTGTCCGTGGCGCAGGCGCTCGCGCAGCGCCAGGTAGTGCCGCGTGCGCCCCACTTGCTCCAACCGAGTCATCTTCTCCAGCTCCCACTACAACAAAAGACAGATTTACACATATTAGACATAAATTTACATAATCTTATTTAGTGTTACCTACTTACGCCAGTCGCAGGTTGCAGTACCGGGCCGGCTCGACCGTGGTAGAGCCACACTCTCCCAGAATATCATCTTCCTAGTGCATACTTAAATATTACGTTTCCTGGGACTTTAACCCTTTTTTTTAATTTAATAGCGCATTGGTTTTAACTGTAATATTATATTTGATTAAATAAAATAAAATAAAAAATAGTGTTTTTTTATTTACATCGACGTAAACGGAATAAAGTTGGAACGAAAATTGCGAAAGTTTAAAAAAAATCCTCGTTTCCGTTTTTTAATTCGGAGTACGCTTCAACGATGTTCCAAGTATTGGCAGGTCAGGTTATGTATGGCGTAAAAGTCTCGTCGGCGTTATAAATATGTGTAAAAATCGTGAAAGTTTAAAACGTTTATTTGTTTGATATTACCTGGTGGTCGAATATGAGCGAGTCGCCGCGCGGCCGCCAGCCGTGCAGGTTCTCCTCGCCGCGCACGTACGTGCCGCTCGTGTCCAGCACGCGCCGCTGCCGCCGCTGCACGCCTGCGCACCACACTCAACTTAATACCAACTGTCGCGTGACTAATCATTTCATACTCGTAAACTGATCATTTGCCATCGCAGGACCATCGCGTATGTGGATCGCTATAGGTTAGGTTAGGTTTGTTTTACAAAACACACGGTGACGTCACGACGCAGCGTCCGGGCCGGGAGCGGCACTCGCCTTACCACCACTCTCCGCCGTCGGACGACTACCGAATTTATAACATTATTTTATCTGTTAATTAAGTAACGGCGATAAACCAGCCTATTGTAATACAGTCCACTCAATTATTTACGTCCCAGTAGGACCCTGAAATATATACAGTTTCGGAAATAAAAGTATTTTGCCAAATGATACTGATAAAAACGCTGATTAGGTGATAAAAAGTTAAAATTTGGTTAACATGAATAACACAACTATGGCACGGACGAGCAGACTTCGTGTATAGACTGACAGGGTTTCCGGTAGTCGAGAAGAAAGCTCACCAGGCTCGAGGGCCCTGTGCAGGCTGAGCTCGTAGACGCCGGTGAGGCGGTCCGCGCGCGCGCTGCGCGAGCCGAACAGCGCGCGGCGCAGCGAGCGGCCCGTGCGCGCCTCGCGCCCCACCACCACCAGGGACAGGTCCTTCGTGATGATGGCCGGCCGCGCGCAGTTCTCCACCTGCGGACCGAGACCATACCGTATCATCAATATAGTACTAGTATAGGTCAGGGATGGCGAACCTCAAATTTTTAGGCACGGCATGACATCCTTGCAATCCATGGTACTTTCCTTTCAGATGATTTGTTCGACAAAACGGTGATAATATGGCACGTCATGGCGCTACCTTTTTATTGTTTGAAAAGTAAGTACGTAGGTGAGAAAAGGTTAACCATCCCTGGTATAGGTGGTAACTTTTTCTTGTCACATACTTATTACGTTTAGCGGGACTTTAACGCGATAATATACTGCTTATTTATTTACTTCCACGTTTCGGCCGTGTTGCAGCGGCCGAAAAATAAACAGTATATCATCGCGTTAAAGTCCCGATAAACGTAATAAGTATGTGTGAAAATCGCAAAAGGTTAAAACAATTTTTCTTGTCACTCGTTGACATGGTTAACGTCTCTTAAGAGGAGTGTGAACCCACCGCTCTCCATACAAACGGCGATAACGTTTTCCACCTGGACTGGGTTCACACTCCTCTTAAACTATTTTCTAATAGTGACCCGTATGCTCGTTTTTCTCCCAATTCAATAAAAAAATATTAGAGCTAAAAGAAACAAAACAAAGTGACGACAAAGACAATTCGGTAATTACTGGCACAAGAGGTATTCCATCTTAGCCCTCTGGGTTGGCAACGCATCTGCACTCTCTTTGTTGTTGCAGGTGTCTATAGGCGGTGGTGATCACTTAGCATCAGGTGACCTACTTGCTTGTTTGCCTTCCTATGTTGTATAAAAAAAAAAAGACATACCTCGAGGTACGCGCTGAGCGTGATGTAGACGACCTCGCCGTTGGAGCTGACCCGGTTGAGCAGCGGCGAGCCGTGCAGGCTGCTGTCCCACGCCGCTTCGAACCTGCGCAATACACTCTATATTGTTCATCTGAAAATATACGCTCTCGTATTTGATTGGCCATCTTTGATTGATTAAAGTTGAGCGTTAGAAAGTAAAAATCAACCCGCAGCTATCTCAAGCTGTTTTTTTTAATTTAAGTAGTAAATAGAACGAGATAGTTAAAAAAAAATTGGAAGAGTAAGACCTCGGCGAACGTACTCTGATCAAATTAGATCATTCTGAAGAAACGCTAGGTTAAGCGTACCCTAAACCGACGAGCATGCAAGAAAAATGTTACGAAAGTAAGTAACGCAAAGGTTCGAAACCCATGTTCTCTGCTTACCCCTCCGGGAAACAGGCATGACTGTACGTATATGTACGTAGAATAAGCGTTCAAACCCTTCAAATGCCAAGAACGCTTAGACGTGTGGCCAACTGTCGTGCCCATCACGCCACCGACACATATAGTCGCTGAAATTGTGCAATAGCCACCAAATTCGCGTTTGACATATTGGCGACTTTGCGCGTGGGAGACAACTTTTGAATGCGTTGTTGGCGGTTAAATGTTTAATTCATCTTTATCGAACATAGCCGTTGAGCAAATAAAGTAGTATTCACCTAAAGACGGCCCTGTCGTCGAGGTTGGGCCGCTCCCCGGGGAACAGGCCGAGCGACAGCGCGCCGTCCTCCTCGCCGTCCGCCGTGTCCTCGTTGGCCTCGGGCGCGTTGCGGATGCGGCCTGCGGGAACCGTACATCATCGAATTGTTCCGAAATGAGATACGCAGAGGTTTGTTGTTGTGGAAAAAGTCCTTTATAAACATCAATCAATGTCGTAGAAAAATAGTAAAAAGCTATAAAAAGTTTGTGCATCTTGCACACATACAATCAAACTTAGCTTTGATTCACGGACAGAAAAATGGGGAAAGTAATGGGGATTTTCACGGTATACATATTTTATTTACAGTTTGTTGAGAATTTGTACATTGTACAGTCAGCGTCAACCCAGTATACCAGAGCGGGCAAGGTGGTCAAAAATATCTGAACACGCCCGAGCGTATTTGACAATAGAGTCGAGTTCAGATATTTTTGACACCTTGCCCGCTCTGGTATATTTGACGCTGACTGTAAACGAAACACACACACAAAAAAAAACAATATTTTGCAAGACATCGAAGAATCGTAATGGGAACTGTCAAAATGAATAAACATAAAGGCCGGTAGATAAAATGATATGTCGTTTGAGTATAGGATCGCGACATTAGAAAGTTCTTATTGCGAAGCGTGTCAGTATGTCGTGTCGTTTCGGACGTTGCTATAGATTCCACCGTTCCAGATATTTCACATTATCCCATTAATACATGAAATATATCGTTTCGGACAATGTCAAAGGAAGGTCTATATTTCATACATTTACTCGGCTCGATACCGTATCGGATGATATGAAAACGCTCTAAGCGGCAACGAGCGCAGGCGGGGCTACGTATTACGCACCGACGACGAGCTCGCGCACGTCGCTCCACTGCAGGTCGGCCGAGGGCTCGTGCAGGATGGTGATGCGGATGCGGCGCTGGATGCCCTGGTGCAGCAGGAACAGCCCGCGGCACGGCAGCTCGTCGCTGTGCTCCACCACCTGCCGCCAAACATTATTATGTATATGATACAAAAAAAAACACTACATCTACAGGCTTGGAAGTCATGTCATCGGAGTCGAGGTCACGTGCACTGTGCATGTCATGTGTGTACGGGAGAGTTTCGTTCGAATTTTTAAATTATTCACTCGGGGCTGGTCTACTCACAGCGGGCACGTATTCCCCGTTGGGCGCCAGCTCGCAGATCTCGAACCACACGAGCAGGTCGTGCTTGGAGTGCAGGTGGCTGGAGCAGCAGGGCGGCGCCACGGCGGCGGCGCCCCACTCGGGGCTGGTCTACTCACAGCGGGCACGTATTCCCCGTTGGGCGCCAGCTCGCAGATCTCGAACCACACGAGCAGGTCGTGCTTGGAGTGCAGGTGGCTGGAGCAGCAGGGCGGCGCCACGGCGGCGGCGCCCCACTCGGGGCTGGTCTACTCACAGCGGGCACGTATTCCCCGTTGGGCGCCAGCTCGCAGATCTCGAACCACACGAGCAGGTCGTGCTTGGAGTGCAGGTGGCTGGAGCAGCAGGGCGGCGCCACGGCGGCGGCGCCCCACTCGGGGCTGGTCTACTCACAGCGGGCACGTATTCCCCGTTGGGCGCCAGCTCGCAGATCTCGAACCACACGAGCAGGTCGTGCTTGGAGTGCAGGTGGCTGGAGCAGCAGGGCGGCGCCACGGCGGCGGCGCCCCACTCGGGGCTGGTCTACTCACAGCGGGCACGTATTCCCCGTTGGGCGCCAGCTCGCAGATCTCGAACCACACGAGCAGGTCGTGCTTGGAGTGCAGGTGGCTGGAGCAGCAGGGCGGCGCCACGGCGGCGGCGCCCCACTCGGGGCTGGTCTACTCACAGCGGGCACGTATTCCCCGTTGGGCGCCAGCTCGCAGATCTCGAACCACACGAGCAGGTCGTGCTTGGAGTGCAGGTGGCTGGAGCAGCAGGGCGGCGCCACGGCGGCGGCGCCCCACTTGGGGCTGCGCACGGGCGCCGAGATCGGGATGGAAGGCGGCAGCATGCGGCGCGGCGGCGTGCGCCCCGCCACCGGCCCGTCCTGCTTCGCGTCCTGCCCGAACGACTAAGGTTATGTCACTTCGACTTGATGAGAATGATCCGTCGGATACTAAAGTCACTGAATCTATTTTTGCTAAATGGGCATGATGACTAACATTTTTCGATTTGCGAAATTTAAAGAACTCTTCAACAGAAGGAATAGTGTATTTTTAGATTGTGTCTACGAATCACGACTTGTTGATATGTCAAATAGAAAACGGTGTAACGCAAGCCCGTCGAAAGCGTTCCATACAAAAATGCCTACAGGGTGTCCCTAAAACCAACGCCAGAACTTCGAGGGCTAACAGAGCAGCTTATAAACTATCGAATTAATTAAATATGACCTTAATGAAAAGTTTATAGTTTTCGAGATATTGGCACTTTTATAAAAATCGTGATTTTTGATACCCTGAACCACAGTCTTTCGGGTGCTGCAATAGCAAATTTACTTTTTTACTTTACAAAATTACTTTTAAATCATGCTATATCGTCCATTATAATTGTATTTTTTATGCATACCATTTTAAAATGATAATCTACAAAAATTTTACACTTTCACACCATTTGGTTTTAAGGGGTCATCTACTCAATCATATTTATATTTTCTCTTTCGAAATCAAACTGCTGTGTTCGAGTATAAATACTATAGAAAATGAAGTGTTGGTAGGCCTAACACGAGGTGGAGCGACGATCTGACGAGGTTCGCGGGACAGCGATGGATGCGAGCAGCACAAGACCGATCATCATGGCGATCCTTAGGCTTAGTGTACCCAACCCTGTGTGCTCATTTTATAGTACATGTGATCTAAAAGTAGGATTTAAGTAAAAATACGGGGCAACGCCTTTAAATTGTGCTATAGTATGGTCCTATTCCTCTTATTAAAATACATAACACGGCCAAATTATAGCTAAAAACACAGTACAGTTAGCCACCCTTCTTGGGCTTCCTCAAGAAGTCTATACCCAGGAGAGAGGGAGAGAGGGAGGCCTATACCCAGCAGTGGGCATCTTCTGGCTAATATGATGATGATGCATGCTTACCTTGTGTAACGGGTGCTGCTGGTAATGTCCGAATACTTCGAAAACGATCGGTTGCGTTTTGATGTACTCCACAAACGATTTCGTCACTGGTACTGTGATCTGCAATGCACAAATTAAACATTTTGGCAAATAATCAATACGATAATAATGTCATTAAATCGTAACTGTCTAGAGTAAAATGAAGTACAATCCGGCAGCTCATAAAAAGACCTTAGGGGTTTAAACGCTTTTGATGCTACGGTTATCAACGAACTGCTATATGCGTAGTACTTTACATAAACAAGCTTAAACTTTATGAAACTATTAAAAAGAAACGGAAAGTGACACATCATTGCAATATAAGCCTTACCTTACAACACTTTTTTTTTCTCCAAACGTTAATGCGATATGAGTTCGTGTCATATGAACCATAAAATTCATCTAAACATTTAATATTCGAGGTGGATCGATGTTACTCAAACCCGAAAGTGCTTCTAGAAGCTAACAGACTGAGGTTATAAATAAAATGATGTTTTACGAACATTCTGTACGTGGTAGAAGCCGAGCGGTGTGTTCTTTCCAGCGTTCTTGACGGGCTCGGTCGAGAAAGCATCTTCATTGCGATGAAGGAAGCTGAAACAACCAATAAAACATTTATATCTCAAGTAAGTACAAAAATAATGAATGGTTATTTCAATTTATAACCAATTTTTCAGTTAGTAACAAAGTAAACTTGTAGCTTTTTATAATTTGAAATGTTAGGTTTTATATTTACATTACTACATAATTTTAACGATCTCAATATAAGTTCATGTAATCTAGTAGAAGCTAGTCGACGTCACCGGTGACCGTAGAGCTGGCAGTTGTTTCGGCCAAAGAATAAATAAAGTTGTACAGAGAAGGAGTGCTGCCAGCATCTTATACCCTTGCATACGCAAGATGCATTATTTTAGTACTAAGTTTTTAAATTTTAATACAATACTTACAGTGGAGTTCATGTAATTAGACTTTTTGTGCATTTTTTATTGTTACTGTATGTATGTTGACTGAAAATATTATAAACTAAACCTAATTAAACAAAACAAAACAAACGTAGAACAATTTTTAACATAAAAACTATCGTGAGACTCGGACATATTAATAAAACGGACGCATACGCCGACGTCGTCGCGCCAGCGCCGCGGGGGCTCATGATTAAGGACCACGGGCATTTCTCAACTTAAAAATAGGTAAGTGATCCGTTTTATTAATATATAAACGTAGAATAGAACAGTCGATACTCTTGTAGCTTCGCAAAGAAAGCCGCGTCAGTTAGCGCTCACTTGAACTGGCAGAAGACGTCGGCGTAGTCGGTGGAGACGCTGTGCGCCTGCAGCACAGTGACGCGGAACGTGAACTCGCGGCCGAGCGTCAGGTGCTCGGGCAGCTCCTCCTCCTTCAGCTCGGACGCCAGCGAGCTGTCGCCGCGCCCGCTGTCCGCGTCGCACTCGCCCGCGAGCGCCAGCTCTGCGACATTAACCAGATTAATAATGGCTGAATACGCAAAATTAAAATGCTATGCAATGACGCAAAATTACTAAAATTAGCCAGTTTGCAAAATTTTAAGAACCTTCATAAGAAGAACAACTCTTTTTTTAGTTTTAGTCTACGATCATAATTTGTTGAAATATCGCGAATAAAACTCGATGCAACGAAAACGCTCCAGATAAAACTGCTATGACGTCACGCCTTGGTATTTTGCTATTAAATAGTGTATGAAATTGTAGACATAATATATACAACGGACTCAGGTATGAACATCCATTATTTACGTATAAAAAGTCTTTACTACACTAGAAAAACCACAGACACAAATTTCAAACAGAAATACACTTATCCCTAATCCCTTTAACGTCTACGCACGTCTGTATGCACGCAAACGCAGTATGGACAAGTCACGTAGACACGGCGCACTCCTTTTTTCCTCGCTTATACTATGTGTTTTAAAAGAGTGGGAAGCGTCCTCGTTAACTGAACGAACCATTGTTAAAGTGTAAAATAATAATGAGTTGGCGGCTCACCTTCGATCTTGATATTGGAGTCGGCGGCGTCGATCCGGTCCTCGAGGTTGAGGGCGTTGTTCTTGTCCACCACGCTGGCGAGCGTCTTGAGCCGCGAGCGCGTCGGCGCCACGTCGTCGTCGAACGATATTTTGGCTGACTGCTTCACGCCTGCTGCGAACTCCGCGTTATCTGCCCAAAGACAGATCTTTGAAATGTTTTGTCTGATCGCGTTTTCTAACTGCTCCAGTACTCGTGGGCATCGGTGTTCGTGCCTACAGAACCAAGCTAATAAAAAAATCTGGTTTATTTTACTTTTGTAGTACAGAACCCATAATCAGATTTGAAACCTAAGAGAATAGAGCACATTAAACATCTATGCGCCAGCATATTTTGAGTTCCTGGTTCAAACCAATCGTGCCAATCTTCACCAATGCAACAAAGAAGCATAAATACATATGCCTAAATTTTAAAAGATGCTAACGAGCATGTGGGTCACCTAATATGTCTTTCGGATGTCGCCTCTCACTAAAACAACATATCATAACAAGTTGCTTCGCGAGTATTCTATAAGAGTGCTGAGCCAGCCGATTCGTTCTGAAACCAGTGGCTGCAGTGTGAACATACCGCTAAACTATAACTATTAACGACTCGACTCACTCTTCTCAGCGTCAATGACCGCCTGCACGGCGACCCGGAGGTAGCCTTTCACGTCTCCTTTCTCGTTCACGATCGCGACCTTGTGAATGAGCGGAACCGGATACAGGAGGTTTGACAGGTAAACGAAGCTCCTGCAAGAAAAATACAAACATACATAGACGGCTAAAAACATAACCCTTCTTTTTGCCGTAATCAGGTAAACAAGCTTCTGTAAAGACTCTTTGAAGAAAATGAAACGTGGTCATGGTCGTGCATTTTTGCCATAAAGTCTAAGATTATGAAACATATATTTCTGTTACCAAGCCCTGTTGACAAGTAAGGCATGTTTGTAGCTGACAACACGAATCTGTCGATCAGATTTGTCGGTCGTCAGTTCGTCTACGGTCCTCGCAACACAGAACACGTAAAAACTGGAGGTGGTCTCACTTATTCTAGTATTTGAAGTATCCAAGGAACATACAAAGGTGCACTTGGTGAACGTTACTGACCGTCCGACCATCCGGAACCAGGGGAACCGGTCGTAGAAGGGGTCCCCGCCGGTCACGGACTCGATGTTGTGGTCGGGCGACGTCGGCGACAGTTCTGCTTCGTTGTGGTACATCTCGCGCATCAGCTCGAGCCGTTGTCTGCGCATCATACACGTCATTAATCGTGTGACGTAGACAAATATGCTGGAAGGTTTTCGATTTTAGTGCAACGAGCTTTTGATGAAAACAAAATTTTCAATGGGAGCGTTTTTGGTAATGGTATTTTAATTATTCCATTGTCATCAGTGCAGATACACGTACTAGATGAATTCGATCACAGGAAGTGCATGAAAATCGACTTACAAGGTTAGACCAAAACATATTGATATACTGACTATAGATGAAGTTAATTGTAGTCCGTGAGATTTTAAAACGACCTTCGGGTTTCGTCGGCAAACTTCAGACCGGCGGTAGATAGATACTATATCTAAAAATGGAAGTAAGATAAGATAACTAGACCCGAAGCTCATCATCTCATAGACACATCTCACAGACTGTTAAACTTTGTAAAAAGAACTCTCGGTGGCAGGTCGCAGTCACATTGCAGAGAGAGAGAGCAACCTAAATTCCTGTCTGATACTATCATGTGACTGCGCCCAGCGCGTGCGCCGACACTAGGCACACTTGTACAGCTACCTAAAGGCAAAGCTGTGGCAACTGACAAAAGTATACTTTAACATTACAAAGGCAGGCATCATAGTATCTAGTATGTTAGCAAGCTGACCGCATCTTAAGCAATACAAGTATGCTTCTATAAGACGCTTTGCGACAAGAATAAAAGAAAATAGGTTTTTACTTTTATGATGATTGGCGAAGCGAACCCATTTCCTAATCAGGAAATAAAGTTAGCAAGCTAGTAAAGGCGAAGACTAAGGTATAAGGATAACTTCCGCAATAGGGATTTTAAAGTTCTAGTCGTTTTTTACTTTGTTTAGCAGCAAGCTATACGTAGATATATACATTAAACCAAATTGATTTATGAGCCACTGTACAAATGCCGTAATTCCACAGCGGGAAATCAATGCGACAGGATTCTACAATTGGCCAGAATTCAAATTGGTACACTGTACAAAATAAACAGAAAGCAAAAATATAAATTGGCGTTTGCTACGTAATCATAATTACATGCAAAGCGGACCGAAGGTTTGGAAAACGCTATTTTAACATATCATTATACTGTTAAATTACCCTAAATTACAAATTGAGCTAAAGGACACAGTAGTTCAGTAAATACTCAAACAATGGTATGATTTTAAAACTAAGTGTCAAATTTTAGAAACAGAAGTAAACCTCGACAATTAAACATATTTTTATGAGATATACCTTATTGAAGCATGCATGGACGTGTGATTTTTCAAAAAATAATTGAACAATCTGGATAGAAACTTAAATATGTCGAGCTACAGTGTCTATAAACAGGTATATTTCTCTATAATTATGTTTATCTTTATCGAATAAGCGATTAAACGTTCGTAACCGAGCCGAGTTACCTTCTTTATTCACAACATAAGGCTTATAATAGCCTACGGCGACTTTTTGTAGCAATACAAACGCAATGTACTTGCTATTAAGACGCGATACAGCGTTCTAGTCTCAAACTGAAAATGTCGTGTTTTAGTTGGGAATCGATACACAAGAGACAACGTAGTTTGTATCCGAAAAGTCGCCATGGGCTATGGCTCGTGCGTGACTCAATAAAATACAAATAGTCATATTGAGAAAGTTATTACAGTTTATAGGTAATACCCAGTTGTAAGCACAATTTGGATCAGTTTTTTCTCGTAACTAAGCCAAGACGCCAGCGTCGTCGCGCGTAAGCCAATTCAACAAGCTGACCGAAAGCGTACAATGCTTCGGCAATAGGCACTCTCTCAAAATGTGGAAGTAGAAACAAAACAGTTCCCATTCTCACTAGATCTAACACCATACCAAATTATGCCTGAACCATTTCGGGACATGTAACTTGAGGTGGGTACCACTAACGCAAAAGTATTCAAGGATTTGAAAGCAGAATTCCTGTGGCAGTGCTAAATCTAGTGACTATTGCAACAGAGATTTATAAAAATTAATCGAAACTTCAAATTAGTGTTTACTACTAATATTTAGGCTAGCTACTGTCGTGTGAGTAAAGCTAACTTAGAGAGATGAACTTTTTTTATCTAACATTTGTTTCCCTTTCGGTTAGAATGAGAACTACAAGGAACAGTTTTGTTTCATCGTGCTAGGCGAGGCGTGGAAGACAAAACCAAGTTCAACACAATTGCGTCGACAATACATAAAAAACGTTGCGACCAAAAGCCGTCCACACATTGGGCCTACTTTAAATTAATAAATGATTTCATTTTATCTGTGTTAGTACATTAAATATTAAACCATAGAGATGATCGAAATTTAGTTATTTTTAAATGGGATGCCATTGTCATGCTGCAAGACTCAGTAAGCAAGTAACTATTGTTGATCGCCTTAGTTTCCATTGATCAAACAATAGTCGGGAGTACGAGCCGCTCCGCCTAACTCAATACCGAAACAGCATCCAGTCAATCCCAGCCACCAACAGTACGCGTGATTCAAAAAAAGTGGAACTTTTTTAAAAATTCGAGGCCACCTGGGTCCAGGCGGTCGGTCCACTGTGCGGCGGCGGTCACAAACCTCGAGGGCAGCAGGTTGGCTAGAGACAAGCGGGTCTGCTGCGCGCACGCCGATATACACTGCAGTATGTCGGGCGCGGGCGCGGCCGGCGCGGGGGGGAGCGCGGGCGGCGGCGCCTCCTCCTCCTCGTAAGCGCTCTCGTTCATGTTGTATATCTGACGCATTAGCTCCAGCCGGTGGCTACGGACAATACCCAATACCACCCATGTAGCCGGCAGCCCTGCTAGGCTCGGCGCCGGATCCAGAACGATGCTGTTCCTAACTAGGGTTCTAAACTAAATTAATCAACGTAAACCATGTCTTTAAATTACACTCGACGCATTTCTCTAAATCATTTTCTGGATCCAGCCCTGTCCTGTCTAACATCGACCTGGTTTTACATTTGTTCCGTTCGGTGAGAATTTAAGTGTTGTTCGATATTAGCCTCAGGCTCTTGCCGAATCCACGAAACAATTGGATTTCGCAAGTGTACATAGTAAATCGCTCGAATGGACTTGTCAAGTGCCTGTCCTCTAGGTATTTTTATGTTTAACAAAAGTGTGAGGTCGAGTTTGTGGAGGTCGAAAAGACTCGTACGCTCATAACGATTTCAGCTGGTCGGAATCCGCTAGTATTGATAGTGAATTTTATTAATACATTCGAAATAAAAATATTCAGTGCTTTTTGAATGGATCTCGACCACCTGATCGCGTAAATGATGAGAACTAACGCTTTCTAGGTTTTTTGCTAATCTACTTATTATCAGAAAAAATACTGAAAAATAATCAAACCATCCTCATATGGCTATTTTTATGATGTTCTCATAATTTAGCAACTCTAGGATATTATGGAAAATGTGATAAAATATAAACATTACCAATATGTTAACAAAAATAGCACAAAAAAATGAGAAACAAAAATAACAAAGCGGCAACAAAAATAAGCGCTAGTAAAAATATTATATTCATATTTTCAACTATACATTCATATGTATTGTAAAATATACTCACCCTTGTACATAATATATACAACTACGGCCTTAAAATATGATATCAATTAGCACCAATTTCAATTCGACTCTTAAAGTCATTGACTAAAGATATCCAACCAACACGGCGCTAGCAAATCAGAATCGTTGAAAACTCCTTTTAATTTCCATAAAGACAAACAAAAATTCAAATTAAGTACTCGAGAGTCAACGAAACGCAACTTAACCAAAATAAAAATAAAATAATGCGTGAGAACCTGTAGTAGATCAAACAGAGGTAAATCAAAATAAAACCAATGAATCAATATACCGACGTAGTCGAATCAGTCATACACACGCCTAACATCAAACAAGACCATGCACGCCAAGATCAAACTATCACACACGCATCTCAGAATATAACCCGAACTAACAACTCATACATAACCCTTATTTAATTAGAATAAAAAAATGTTTGTAATATTTGTAGAGATTCAAATCAGCATCTCCTCCGCCTACTAAGGCTTTTGTAGGTCCTGTGATTTTATCAAGGCCATGGCAAGTGTACGAAAAACGTATTCACTTGTAAAGTCGATAGCAAAAAGGTGTATCCATTTGTTTACCTTATACATTTATTTTTAGTCGACTGTGTACCAGGCATGGGAAGTCTTAGGGCACAAATTTAACCCGTAGTTAATATTTCGCATCGATAAATTACAAAATTGAACGTTTTAAACACAAATGTTTTGGGTATAAAATGTCTATATTCTATATTTTTTATATAGAATATCGCAAACTAGGAGCGATTTCAAGTTAAGCAAACAGTGTATCCATTTGTTTACCTTATACATTTATTTTTAAGCGACTGTGTACCAGGCATGGGAAGTCTTAGGGCACAAATTTAACCCGTAGTTAATATTTCGCATCGAAAAATTACAAAATTGAACGTTTTAAACACAAATGCTTTGGGAAAACTGCGCAAACTGGGAGCGATTTCAAGTTAAGCAAACAAGTGATAATCTCATTTATCGATATGAAATCACTAGCCGACCTAACCTTTGCCTCAAAAAATCATGTCTGCTCGTAATTAGTTATGAATATTACTACACAAGCCCGACGGAGACGCGGGTTTCAATCTCATTAAAGAAAATTAAATTTCCATATCAGAAAACTAATCATAGAAAAACTTTACTGGCTAAAAATATAGGTAAGTAGATATAAGCTTACCGAAGTTTCTCTAAAGTCCAGTAGTGCGTGGCTCCGTTCTTGGTGTCGGTGACCTCGACGGCGACGACGGTGGGCGCGCTGGGCCGGTACTCGTCGTCCGCGTCGTCGCGCGGCGCCAGCTCGGCCGGCAGCGGCGAGTACGGCGTGTCGGTCAGCAGCGTGAACTGGAACTGCACTTTCTTACGCAGCTCCACTGATATCGCGTTCGCTTCCTGTGAGTGAACAGAGTATGCAGTTTTTGTCGTGTACACAAACTTTCACGCAGAAAGAACGCTGGAGGACTATTCTTCAAAAGCAACAACAATGTCTGATGATGTTTGTCCATTTTTCAACCTCCCTTCCGTTTGTATTCATGTGTCTGAATAAATAAACCTTAACCTATCTAAGAAGTCACCAGGAACTTCAACAGTCCGCCGCAGTGTTTACTTCCGGAGTTAATCTGGCAAATCGTTAACATCTCATATAACGGTTGTAGACGTCGAGTTGCAAAACTTAGCCTCATACCAACGGTGTGGAGTGTGAAAATGTAATGTTTACCTTGAGGAATATAGCGTTCCCCCACAGGTCGTCCCGCAGCGAGGTGAACTGGTGGTACTTCCACTTGCGGAACGCCCACGCGGCCAGCCCCACCTCGCGCGCCGACCAACACTCTGTCTCAAACAGGGGATTCACTACACCGAACGGGAAACAGGTCAGTCTCACATACGCTACGAGCTCAGTCCAGGTGAGCACGCGAAGTCGTGCGACGGACCGACTGCGCGTATTAGGTCTCATCTGAGGTGCAATTTTTGAATCTCACCAGGTGACTAAAGGCACAAAGTACATACTAAAGGTCACAAAAATGGCCGCATTTCTATAAAAAACGACCATTTTGGCGAGCTTTAGTCACGGGTGGGAATCAAAAATCGCACTCCTGGTCTCTTATTACATGGTCACACGAGTGCGATTTTGAGGGGTTGCAGTGTGTGACTGCATGTCGTTTAAGTCACCCTAATGCGAAAGCGCTTAAGATGCTTCATGACATACAGCATACGTATTTAACGACATGTTATTAAGCTTCGTTCTAAAGAGCGAACCAGCAATAAAACCGCGCTTTTAATTAAACTTAGGCCGAAGTTACATGATATGAGTTTTCGCATGTGAGTTGCATTACAATGCGGGTTAGTGAGGTAGGGTGTGATCGACCGATCGATCGAGCCCCGCAATGTACCTCGCAGACGAGATTTTTTTCATGCAACTTCTGCCTTATTATAATTAGTTCGAATGCATGACCGGAGTGTCGGGCGACAACGTGCGACCAACTGGACTAAGCGTTAAAATAAATAGATGTAAGTAAGCAGACACGAGATACATAAAAGCAGAAAGTTTTAAATGAAATTAAAACTGGTTGATTCAGCCATTATTGAAATGTGTTTATGTGTCACACATAAGTAACAAGAAATCGTTGATACTTAGGCAAATTTGCAACAGCAAATAAGTGAAACCGATACAGATTTATTTTAACTATTAGCGAGGATGTAATAAGTTTAACTTTACGTATCTCATGCCATCAATAAAGATATAAAAATATTTATGACAACCAACTGAAAAGTTCAAGGAGTCCATAAAGTAATTGATAATACTAAATCAATTTCAGAAAGCATCCTCATTGCAATAGCAAAAAAGGTATAATAGAACAGATCTGCTCACCGAATATGTCCTCGTCGTTGTGGAAGTCTTCGGGCGTGTACGAACTGTACATGGACATGGTGACGCTCTGCTCTTCGACCTGCCGCTGCAATGCGTCGATGCGGGCCTCGTAATTCTGAAACATACGACTTTGTTACAGTAGGGTTCCTTATTCCTTCTTGTGAAAGGACAGGTCGAACGCACTTCCAGCGTGGGTACTGTCAGATCGTTCTTTGGGTGTGCCATCTCGTCCTTTGCGTTTTAAGACTAGGATTTCATAATGGCTCACCTTGCGCTGTTCCTCGAACTGCTGATCGGCGTGCTCCTTCTCGCGGCGGAACTGCTCTTCAAGCGCCATCAGCCGTTTCTGCATCTCGGCTTTAAGGTCGATGCCCTGCTTCTCCAGAAGCTCGCACTGCGCGAAGTCCCAGTCCACGTTCTCTGCGTCCAGGCCTACGGGAAAACAAGACTCGTTAAATCACTGCCACAAATTAAAATAGCCTCCCGCCCTCCAGGTTGATAGAAAACAGCCGACTTCTAGTATGGTGCGCGCACATAGGCGAGTACAAATCTCCTTTTTATTTAAGCACGAAGATCTCCTGATGAGAAGCGATCAGGGCCGCTCATGGGGGAAGGGAACCCTAGGGAAGTCGCTGACCTGAACTCACCTCGCTCATGTAATAGTAACTACTTTCGAAGTCAATGGTAATTAAGGGTGTAGTTTGAAGTAAATACAGTGTTTATATGTACTTATAAATCGAAAAAAGCGTACAGAAAGAGATCGAAGCGACGTGGTCCGGAGGCTATTTACGATACGACTAGTCCACTAGTTATCGACGGAGGCAGGGATGGCCTTTGTGTTGGCATAATTATATCACTGTTTATGTCAATGTTTTGTCACTGGACAGAAGTCAGGCATTATGTTGCCACATGTCACTGTGTTTAAGAGAATGTCTGCGTGTTGTCTGGGGTGACACTAACCTGCAGGGTCGGCGGCAGTTTCGGTGTTGGCGCTGACGACCGGCTCCTCGTGCGGCTGGCCGGGGTGCGTGAAGCGGAACACGTGGTTCTTGCCCAGGATCACGCGGGAACCCGTCTTCAAGATAATCGGCTCCGTCACCTGGGGAATAATCGCGGGTCATTAAAAAAAAGACAAGATGGTCCGATGACCTCATACAGGTGGCAGGAAGGCGCTGGTTGCATGCTGCTTTCAACCGGTCACTTTGGAAATCCATCATGGAGGAGGCCTATGTTCAACAGTGGACTTCTTGTGGCTGAGATGATGATGATGAATAAAAAGAATGTATTTATATGTATTTGGCACTGACATACTTGGCACTGGTAATAATGTGGACCGAACAATTATACTGTTTAGAACAGCACGGTGTCATAACGACGCAGTTAAAAAGTTAGATGGGTAGTTTTTCTGAGATTGTATGACCCTTAGATTCATTATCAAGCTTGAATTCGTTATTTGTAACCAATAACCTTGAAATTTGGATAAATGTTACCAGTGGGAACATTATAATTACACTACAATCTTCAATACTAGCGTGAATAATAAATACCTCTCGTCCATTGACATAGACGAGAGCCTCGCGGTGCGGTATGAGACAAATGACGCCATCCGTGTTCTCGAAGATGCAATGCTCGCTGAGTATGTGCGAGCCGCACAGTTGGATGTCTTGCGGAACATTCGCCTCCGCCGTACCCAGGCGAGTCACACCTGAACAGAACAATCTATATTTATAATACACATAGACGTGAAACTCTTGATGACTCTATGCAAGTGCGTATTGTAGTTTAAATCATTGTATTCTGTAAAGAACAATAAAAGTGACATTACAGGTATCTGAACATATTTTTGTTACTTTCTGTAAGTCAGTGTCATTTTAAACATAAGCTTTGTACATACACGAAGTCAACTAGAAACTCCAATCAACATCAAAACCACTACAACTTTACGTAAACATCAACTGTCAATTTTTTTTCCACTCACCGTCTTTGATGTAATAGATGAGACACTCGGAGAGGTTGGGATCCTCGTTAAGGTTGACGAGATGTGGCGTCTTCTTCGGCGAATAAACACCCACCGTGATGCCCTCTTTCACTGCCACCCCCATTTCGGCAAACACCGCCTCGCGTTGGACTCGAATTTGCTCCGTGCGCTTGAGTTTCTCTTCCCAGGTTTCGTTCAATTCTGGGTGACAATAAAACAGCGATTATGAGAATCGGTTAGCTCTAAAACGCGTGAGTAGGTCTATATGAAAGAACCTACATAACAGCCGCAAGAACGTCGCGTGCAACGGGGCGAATAACGTTGAAGCGCCTTCCGCGAGTAATAGCAAGACAAGAGCTATGCAGTGAGGTGCCGGCACAGCAGTTTATGGGACAACGTCAGGGTTCGCTCAACCTAGTAAATACATAGATATCGTTGCTTACCAGCAATAAGTTTCTCGGAAGCCTGCAACTGATCGACGGCCTCCTCGGCGATGGTAGTGGCCGCTCGGGACAGCTTCGGAGACAGCACTTCCGCTTCGCTCTTCTTGCGCTGCGGCGATTGGTTCTCCTCAGCTGTTATACCAGATTTATTTGATTAAACAAGGACAGATAATGCAATGATAGCAGGTATTGTTTTGTAGTTGCTGTACAAAATGTAAGTCAGTGATAAGTTTAAAAGTTAATTTAAATATTAGTCGCTTAGTGTACCTCAACCAAAATCAGTGTTAGTATGTAATATAATGATTTAATGATGAAGAATGTTGTTAAATAAAGCATTTTATTTAGAATGAACAGTTGCTTGTATTACACCAGTGTAAATTTTGTAAATAAACCAGAAAGATCAAACCAAATTGTTGTGTTTTCTAATTCTTTGAGCGATCTTTATATCATACATTATTTCTAGACCACACGATGCAGCTGATACTCGTAGTTAACAATATCAGTGAGTCACCTGGTGACAATCAAAAATCTATACCTTCATAAGATTTTGTATACAGAGTAAACTTTATGTCAACTAACACATTGTAATATTTGCATATCTTCCAAACTTGTAATTATTATTAGATTTAGTTGTCATCTGACGCAATTTATGTTTAGATAGTTTACACTTTGTATATTTGTTAAGAAAAGATAATGTTTGTTTCATTTGTGTTTAAATTATCAGCAGGATAAATGGTAGTGTAAAAACGGATAATATTCCTTCTTTTAACCAACAACTCGGACTTTTTATAGACCCATATTTCATAACTTCCTTTAGGTATAGTAATCACTATGATAATGACAACTTTAATAGAACTTGGTTATGCAGAAAACCGTCGTGTTACATGAATTCATCACATGACATAACTATTTTCTGCATAACACTATCCTATTGTTTTACCAGTTACCATTGTCACTTTTTTAAAGTTAGCCACACCAATTGCAGTGCAAATGTGACCCAGTGTCTTGTTTTATTTGGCTTCTTTCTCCAAACACACGTTAGGAATGTAAAATATTAAAATTCTAGTTTATAAAGTTATAGAAAAGATAAATATGGCAACATCGAGATCTAAAACGGAGACAATACAGGATAACATGCAGTTGAAGCTATGAAGCTTTTCTGTAGCAACACATAATATTCGCCACGTCCGTTCGCGACAATAAAAAACAATTTACTCCATTCGTTTTTAATAATATTTAAAATGCCAATGTTTTCATTGATAGTAGTGCCTCGGTCATACATGTGCGAGTTTCCGCCATGATAATGACGAGTACTAGTCAATTTGTTTAGTACTCGCATGATTTACTCGCACCGTGTAACCAGGGCTTCAGGCCGCGAACGGTTTAATACAAATAACAACTGAACATTTCAACAAATTACGTCACAGCAACAATGATTTATTTGATGAAACATTCAGTTCCACATACACACATAAATATAAAAATATAAAACTATCCCAATCATTCCCATACTAATTATATGCATAAATAGACCATAACCAACACCAAGATAACATAAGCGCTGATGTAGTCATATAAACTGACTTAAATATCTTGCATAATACATTGACTGATATTTACTCGTGAAGTGAACGAGGTATATTGCCTACGAACGCCACAAGCTTTGGAGTAAGGTGCAAAATATATCGGTTATATATTTATATATGCTGGGTTGCCACGTGGACGTCAGAGTCCATACTGTTCTTGTGTGGCAACCGCTTTGAGGAGGCGAAGCGTACAGGTGGGGTGTACAGATGCATAGATGCATAGCGCTTCAGTTACTTACTGGTAGGCGGTTCTTTCTTTTCATAAACGACTCTACCATCAGGTCCTAGTTCGGGTGGGGTATTTGAAAACAAAACGTACGTTTTAGTATCAAGAATAAAAAAAACAGTTGTGGCGTTTCGTCGTTGTTTCTAGCATGGGTATTTACACATTATGCTAACGGTCACACAACGATCTATCCGATCACATGACGACTAACAAACCTAACTGAAAAATGAGAATTCGAGTTAGGTGAGGACTTACCCTCTGCGACCTCGATGCCTTCGGCCTTGAGTAATTCTCGAAGCTTGAGTATTTCCTCCTTGAGTTCCCGAATGAGTTTGGCGTTGGCGTCTTCATTGACGACCGCCTTGCAGACGATCTGTTTGGCGCGATCAGCGTATCTGTGAGAATGAGAATAAAGTTATTGTATCACTGTATACATAATTTTGTCAAACAAATATATTTCAGTGGGGTTGGGGGCTCGTGCATTCTATTAAGATTCAGTCACCGGTGCTTTGAAAATGGGAATTAAATTAAAGTAATACAACCCGAAAGATTTTTTTTTAAAGCATTACAATGCAATTAATTTGAGCAAATAGCATCGCGGAAATTTACTTTCGACTTAGACCAGAAAACTGTGCTATAACAACCGACAGGAAAACAGACTGTAATAAAAATTATCCTTACAAAAAGTTACAGACAAAATCAAAAATTGCCGGCAATACCTCAACGTGCTCAAAGTTTCGTCGTAGTTGATATCGGCTGGGGATATAGCGGCGATCATGGCGGTCTTGGAGTTTCCCCCGAGGTTCTCTCGCAGCAGCCAAGTGAGGGCAGAGTCGCGGTACGGTATGAAGTCGGCTTTCTTTGACTTTTTGCTCTTTGACGCCTGAAATTTATGAACCGTATTACTAATGAAATACGCAACGTAAATAACCAACTTAATGGTCCAAATAGGGAATCCGTGTATGATGAGTTTGTGGACAGCACACAAAGACACAGAAAGGAACAGACCGTGAAACAAATATTTATACAGGACCACCGGTAGCATTGTCAAACAACGTAAGCACAAAATTAACATGACTTGCCCTTTCTCGTAAACTTGTCAACAAGTCTGTTTCGTATAAATTCGGTAAAAAGAATGTCTACAGCGAAAGCTACTTCATCGCTTCGTGTCCGTTTCTAACTAGCTCAGTAGAAAAAGGACGCATTAGGCGACGAGCCAGTAAACGGCAAGTGTTCTTTGCCAGTCGATCAGTATATGAAAATATAAGAAACAGTGTATACTGGCGGAAGCGCTGCAAACTCTAATATTTCCTTGCAATTAAAAGCGGATTAAGCTTATGTATGGAACGTCGACAAACGTTTCGACATCTAATAGGTTTTTAATAAACCATGTCAAGGCCGGTGGCGCCATAATTCTTTTACCCTGTTTATGGTAGTAATCCCCATGGAAATCATTGGCTTCTAAAGCTCGCGTCATACTTTATGTCTCGTCGGATAATGGGCGAGTGTGAGTTCGCGCAGGTACTGTCAACGTGTTATAAGTCAATGTAAGCTCTTCGGATTAAAGACTAAAGATGAATAAGTGTGTCCTGTAAGCCTAATCTTAATTTTAATAATAAATATTTTGACTATAACATGTTGAAACTATAAATTTGACGCGTAAACATGATTTAGTCCTATTTCTGTGGAAAGCCCACTCGACTGGCACTTGTCCGCGTGGTTTGGCAATGACTCCTCCTCTTCGCATTTTAAGTCCTGCTGACACCTAAAATTTGCAACTGCACCGCAACTCGTGCGTAGATCAGCATTAGAAGCATACTGGCTTCACACATGCCAACTGGTTAGAAGGGGATATATGTTGATGACTGCGTCAAAAGCTAGCGTGCTAGTGCCTCAGTACGGCTAGCACGCATACTCATTTTCTCGCGTCTCCCTCCTAGTGGTCTAGTTATAAAGACACAGATAGCGAGTTGAAGTGTGCTAGCCATCTAAACGGGTCACAAAATTTGGCGCGAACTAAGTACAGGCACTGATACCGACAAGAAAGCGCTTTGAATATGAACACGGGTGTCAAGTAGCAAAACCTGGTGACTTACCGACTACGGTTATCCAAATTGACAGACGCAGTAAAAATAAAATGTAATCATGAATAAATATTCAGAGGAAACTTAATGAAATCTAGCAATGTGTAAAGAAATGTGTGACACGTAAAAAATATTCGATTGTAAATGAGCCTTAACGATATTCAAATTATGAAAACATATAAGGCGACGACGATCGACAGCTTCTTTCAGACTCAAATAATTTAAGAAACTTTTCAATACCAAAAGATTTTCTTACAGATGTATTCTTAAGAAAACATCTATTTGTTTACGATAACGTCTGATTAAAAAGCTGGAACATATCGTACCTTATATTGAAAAATAAACTCATAGCAATTAAAATTTCAAGAACTCGCTACAACAAACACGTAACGTTTTAAGCGTATTCAAACTTAAACTTTGCACTAAAAGAGTACAGGGTTAAACTTTGATTACCCTAAAAACGAAACAGTGAGCCGTAGATGTAACATAAATAGAAAATAAATAAGAACAAAATATCTAGAAGGTAAATCAAGCTTACTCTAACACAAGTATTAAATAGGTACACTCACGATTTCAGCGAGCGCCGAAATGACTTTTCCCAGCGTAGTCAGGGATTTGTTGATGTTGGCGCCTTCCTTCAGCCTGGTGCCTTTGGCGCCGGTGGAGTCAGCTCGCTCCGAGCCGGCCAAGTCTACCAGAGATATCTTAGACACCTGAAAAAATATTCTAAATAAGCTTATGTTCATGGATGAAGATAAAAGATACAAGATAAGGCTAAAGGGGTGAACATAAGACGGTTTAAACTGTACAAAGAATATCATCGAATATTTGGCAGGCAAATACTTATGATAAATTAAAATATTTTTAAAACAGTTCCGAACTAGCTTCTGTTTTACATTTTACACCATACTTTCAGTCGGTCCATTACAATATTAAGCAAGCAGTTAGAACAATGTCATTGCCAACGTCAGTTTAGTGAAGATGTGGCAGTCGGTGTACTATCTATATATTTTTTACACAATCAACTCAACATTCTTATGAGTCCACTGGACATGTTTCCCTTTGGGGTACACAGAGGCCAAGGAAGGCCACTTTCACCCAAACTTAAATACTTTCAAAGCTTCTTTCACATTATTCTCGCTGAATATCATTCTCATATCAGCAAATAAATCTTTTTCCAAGTTAGGTTTCCAAACCGCAATTGGGCGGTGCAGACTATAGCTCGTTTCCTCTCTTTATGAGAAGGCCTATCTGTACCAGGCACTGCAGCGTATGTACGACGACCTATTATAAGCTGAATCTATAATTAAAGCTTTTAAAGTACCAATTACTTATATACACGCTGTTATTCGCATATAATTTGTGATGTCACTTTAAGAACATGAAACCAGTTTCATGTTTCAGTTTTGGCGACCTTGAGCGCCCTTGACACAGTAAAACTGTGCCAAGGACGCCAAGATCGCAAAAGGTCACTCTAATGATACAGCCTCAAAATAGTAACAACACAGAATCCCTTAATGCACAAAAGCACTTAAGGTTACCATAACAAGGGCAGAATGAAAGTGAAGAACTTCCAAGTTCTTGATTTTAAGGATTTAGCATCTCAATTACTTTTCCGTACTATCCCAGTTTAGACTTTAGCGTGAATCTGAAGGCCATAGCATATATGTAAATTTACAGGGCACATCTATATTCATATCAATGGTTATCAGATATTTTGAAGCAATTTAAGACTATATTAAGCTCTGTATTTATTGATTTAAAAAAATGGAATCGTGACGAGTAATCAATGACCCAACTCGTGTTGGGCTTTTTACGAGCTATATTTTTATGTTAGAAATTCAATGTAGTTATCTTTTTTATTTGCAGCATACAGATGATTTGATCTAGATTCCAAAAAAATCACTATAATTCTTAGCCAAAATTATGTGATAATGTAACTAGCAAATCGGGTTTTGTCATATTCGGAAAGCTAAACTGTCACCGACGCTCAAGTGCGTGCTTATTGCATAATAATAAGAGTGCCTGAACTACCGAATGTAAAACTAATTTTCCCAAGAATGAAACCTAGCTAAATAGATTTTTCGCCATCTTAAACCCTTATACTTAAATGTCATCGAGCTCGTTGGAGTCGTTTTCATGAACGCAATTACAAGCAAAAAATTATAAAAATATTCCGCATGAACAGTGTACGATTCGTTGGCTTTAGTTTCGGCTTCAAAAATGCTTACCTTCTCGGACATTAGGTTGGTGGTTTGGTCGTGTCGCTGCTGCGTGAAGAATATGGTAAAGACAGCGTGGGACCGTGACGACGTCTCGTTCATGTTGGTTGCCGCTACCGTCCTGTTGAGATATTTATACTTATTTATTATCTTTACTCATTAGAAGAAAAAACGATAGGCATTTAAAAGTATTCTGTCAACGTCAACACAAGTTAATTGAGTACGACGCCCAAACCTCAACCCGAACACGTCGGTATTCCTTCCTCCCTTCCTCCAAGGATAAATCCTTGAGACGGTCGCGACCCACACGTCAATACTTTTAAAAGGTAACTCGATGATCCGATGAAGGTCGTAGGAGGTTTGGCCATCAATGGAAGTCTGACAGCTGATTATATGATGGCTTATCGTACAAGGGGTCTGTTATTTTTGACCCGTAACCAATTAAAAATTCATGTATGTGGCATTAACATGTGGAAAAGATTGTACTATTAGTAACAAACAATATAAAAGTTTCTATTTGATTTTTGGAGAAAGTACTATTTCGATCGGGGTCTGGTTAAGGACGAAAGCTGAAGCGAGACAGCTTACGCGCAGACCTTAACAATCTCATTACTTCACGCAATCAAACGAAATTACACAACACTCATTTATCCACATAGCAGAGTTTTATGACAGATTTGGAGTTTGGGATATCATAAAGCTTTGCCTAACTATGCTTGTGCTAAACTCAAGATAACAGTGAATTCTCTCACCTGGCCTTGTTGCCCTCATCGATGAGATCGTAGATATCCTGGTAGGAGGTGACGGCGAGCTTGCTGAGGTCTTCCACGTAGGGGCCAAGCGCGGGATGCTCGCGCACGCGCAAGTTGCCTTTGTTTTTCGGGTTGAGGAGGTCGCGCACGCGCTCGCAGTATATCTCCATGTATGATACCTCCACCTAGTTGAGTTACATCCATATTATAGTATGCTTAGGGAAATATCCTGCAAGATTTAATAAGGAGAATGAGGTCTTTAAGCCCCAAGGCTCTAAACCAAGGGTCTGTATTTCGTCTGGTCTGTTTCATCTCGTGCCTCACTTTAAAAAGTGCTGTCTTTTTTATCTTTTTTGGCGTTGTGTTATTTAGGATTTAGCTTTTCGTAGAATGCTAAAGACATTTCATGTTACTTAAAAAACCAAAGAAATAACTGAAATAATGAGAAGTTGTACTAAATGTATGTTCCGAAAAAAAGAGACAATCTTACTAAGAAGAAACGTTAATCGAAAAGGTTATCATTCACAGGCAACAAAATAAAGCCTCAAATACATTTCAGTAGTACAGTTTTACACTAGAACGATGAGATCGCTTCATTTTCCCGTCCTACCACAGTCCAGTGTCGTCATTGGTAGTTTGTTCCTAGTACAGCTTTGATGGATACTTGGACAGCCACCGTAAGACTGTCAACAAAATGCCTTTAGTCAGCCCGCTCACCGAATATTTCAGGTCGTCGGAGGTGGTCTGCCGGATGCGGCGGAACAGGTCCTTGCAAATCTGCGGGATGATGCCCTCCTGGTGATCCTCGCCGCGGCCCATCATGGTGTATGACTTGCCGGCGCCCGTCTGCCCGTACGCGAATATGCATATGTTGTATCCTGGGAGCAAATGGTAGGCGTTAAGCATAGAAAAGTTGTGACACATGCCACATAGTCATAGTGTAAACGCGAACTAAAACCTTAAGTGTATGCACGTAGGTCGCTGTTGCACCGTATAGTCAAACGCCTATATGGGTCGGTAGCCTGGTCGTCGCGACAGCTCCCGACACTTTTAAGCGTATTTGGCGTTGAAAATGGTAAGGATGTTTTCGCCGCGTGGCTAAGCATATTTTCAGAGAAACTTACGGTTTTTTTCGAGTGAACAAATTGGCTCGATCCAGTTTGCGTTGGTATTAATATAAGGCAATCTGATTCGACCACAATCTTGACAGTGTCACGCGAAAGCTAAACACGAAACGTTAAGCAAAAGGACAAACGCGTGGAAATCGTATAAGACTGCAATAGAAACATGCACATGGAGTAACCAAGCAACACCTTTAAAATATCTGGCGCAAGTTTTATTGTCAGATTTGAAATCAACCGAAACAACTCCTGAGTGGAAAACGCCAGACTAACGGAAATTGTTTTTACGAATAACTCTTTATTCTGAAATTAAAGATTCTCTAATTAAATACGTAACCTATCCTCTTTTTTTTTAATCATGATTACCTACTCCTGTAAGTTCTCCAAAAACACCTACTTATAATTATTACACAGATAAATATTAGTAAAATTTACAGGCACAATGTTTAATAATAAAACAACAACGATGTTTTTAAACACGAAAAAGAATGCATGAACACTCATAACAACCATCAGTTACAACACACGAGTAAAATACACCTCTAATATCAAATCTTACGTAACCCATAGCATAAATAATTCGTACTTGAAACGAAAACACAAATGTTATCTTCTCGGATGTAAGAGAAAGCGGACGTTGTTACGAAAAGGTACCGTTTCCGTGTTTTAATTAAAGTTACAATATCTACTTAAAATAAATTCAGCAATTACAATACTGGGGTAAGTGTAGAAAACTGTGTATCGACACTACAGGCAGTATGCTGAGTGGGGCCCTTGCTGATTCTATTCAACAATCATGTATTTGTTAGGTATATTTGCACTCTCTGTGATGTGCGTATGGTGTTGAATATTCTTAAATTAATATTTTTCTTTCTTTCTTTAAATAGAAAAATTTGCAATTTAGATATTCAGATAAACGTAATAGTTCACCTGTTAGGTTGGATCACCGTAGGAACGAAGAAATGACATGTAATTTACCATGGAATTGGCCATGGAAATTCAAACCCCAATACGAGTTCATTCTCAACTGCAACCATTTGAAACCTAATACTTTGTTTGTACCGGCTTTGGCTTCCAACGCATATCTGAGATAAATAAGTTACGATTGACCCTCGACTCTTTATTAACCGTTAACCGGTGTCAGACAGTCTTATCGACACCATACTAAACAAGACTTTGAGTTCTTTTCGAAATCAAACATTAAAGTTAGGTACGCCGACACTTATATATAGCCGTCACAAAACCAGCACTAACTCATGAACTACTAGGGGCGTCTGAATAGTTCCAGTTTCTAGTAGATATTTTAAGAAACCATTCAGCCCAGTGTTACTTTTCACTCTTGTGAAAAAACAATTTATAGAAGGGGACGTGAAAATAAACGCTTAGAAATTTCCAGCCGCCCTGGTACATAAAAGAAAAAAAAACATAAATTAAGAAATATAAGAGAAATAAATTATAGCTTACCATCAAAAGCATGTTGCAGCATCTCCTCTCCGATATCTTTGTATACCATGATTTGAGAGGAGAATTCCGGATCGCTTGGCTGCAAACATATTATCAATTAGATTAGATGAGGACTCTTCATACATTGGTCATTCTCGCGATCATTTCGAAATCCCATAAAAGCTAACTTGGTCTTTAAAACCCTAGTCACATTACGGATTTTCGGAACTTATTTCTTTTACTGGCAACAATATTATTAGGTGTACAGTGATAAAATTCCGAAAAAAATACGCGACTCTTTTTTTAAATTGGAGCAATCAGAAAAAGAAGAAAGCTTATATTATAAGCAATTTCGAAACAAGAGCGTTGTGACTTTGATGTTAATATGAAATGTGTGTTCTCATTACAGGGTTTTTAAAGCTCTGCTGAGCCTGTAAATACACACATTATTGGCTGATTCCTATATTCAAGCAAGGGATCGTTATGCTTACCAACAGTTACATTTTGACACATTTCCTATGGGAAATCTATCGCCACGACGACGAGTCTTATTAGTTGTGTCTAATAACATTGTACTGTCAAAGACACACATAAGTTCCCATTAAACACGGAACTGAGGGAACGTGATTCGTAGGGAACGTGTAATTTTTCGAAAGTAAGCCATATAATAAACACTATGAAATTGATGAGTCGTGGATAGTAAATCACTCTCAGTTCCGTCTTTCTTTGATCCTCAGTTAAGGTTGACTTTAACTGTAATTATTACTAATTGCCTGCCTTATGTGATTTCGCTACAGCTTTGTGATTTGCGCTACAACAGTTTTGTGATTTCAGTTTAATTGATCCTATGAAATGTGGATATTTAAATGAAAGTAAAACACACAACTGTATTAAACTCGTATTCTACATACTCGTAAATCTTATAAAGGTCAAGCTAATCCGACTATCAAAATTTTGAAAAGGAAATACAAACCCAGCAACAGAAATACGAACTCAGCATATTAAATTAAAGCTTGAAACAATTATAAATCACCATTGCTCATAAAAATTAGCAGTATTATTTATTCAAATCCAGACTAGGGACGCCGACCGTTGAATAAATTTAAATAATTTGAGAATAGCAAAATCCTCTCATTTTAATTACTAATTAAGTAAAGCCTATTGCCTAAAGAATTAATTGTAAGAAGGTTTTTTTTTATATATATATAAATATGTTAGCGCAGCTCTCTATCGTGAATTGATATCGTATAAAAAATACTTTATTCGGTCTATGAGAATTGGGCATTTTAAAGTTTGTTGTTTAAATGACGTTACTAGTTTAATGGAATCGAATAACAGCGTAGTACCAATATTTTTCACCAATTACTCAAGGATGGCAAAACTGATTTGGACAATTTTTAATCGAAAAGATACTATTATAAGTTGGTGACATTTTAATGAAAACGATGGTAATGATGAGATCTATGACAAATATCCGGAACTTTTTAAATATTGTAAGTGTTTTGGCAACTTTTTATAAACGTTAACACGTTTGTAATTGCACCATGGCAGCATCAATTCGCTAAGATTTGGACTGCTGATGGAGTTCACGTTTGACTAATGGAACTTCCATTAGTTGATTATTCACAAATTATGTTGCCATATATTTGTCAACGTTGCTGAGCAACTTATTTTCATTGGAGCGCCTGTTGAAACAAAAGCGAAACTGGTAGTCGTATTTTGCACGTGAACTCCTCAACTGTTATAGGAAAATTGTTTCAAATCAACCATGCCATGCTGCCTTACTATACAGAAACCATAGACAATAATCCGATAATCGAGTTGAGGTTAAATCCAATATGGCGGCCACCCAAAATGAGCAGAACGCCGGCTAGGCGATTGGCGGGAAATCGCGTTATACTGCCATCGGTCAAGCACTAACGAATAACGCGGATCGATGATGGAATGAACGATGCCTTCATTAAGGAGATGAAAACGGCAATTCAAACTTTGTAACAATGAGTAAAAGCCTGGGGGAGAGGCCCTTGCACGAAGAACACTTGAGATTTATCGAGAAAGTGCGTCTTAAACTGGCATTTTTAACTAAGCGATTTTGGATCTGGCCTATTTTGATGTATAAGCACGTGCAATAATATTCAGTTAACAAGATGTCGTGATTAGTCATTAACAGCTTTTTCAAGTCGTCGAGTTGCGGAAACTAGCCCGCGAGAACCTATAACCTATAGTCATTAACAGATACAAGATGTTTGTTATTCCATTTAGTGGGCAGTAGTGACAGCGGCCCTAACATGACATCCCAGGTTTAGTTTAACCCCTCCCTGTGTCTCTGTCTAACTAGTGTTATAAGAAAGGGACGCAGATAGAGATAAACTAAACTTGGCCAGTCATGTTAGGGCCACAGAATTGGCTTGTGTACATAGCTAAGCTAATTATTAAAATGGATTGACTCAGACTTAGGATATGCCTTAATACCTTTGTTATGATGTATGGTTAAACCAAATCATTTTAAAGATTGAAGACAATCTTTTTTAAGATTTTGTTGCCAATAATTACATTACTATGTTATACTGTCACTCAAGTTTGTCTCATTCGTATACCTATTTAAAGCAATATTTACAGACAGATATACCTTGAATAAAGGAAACAGGATAGAGGTTTCCATTAAAAGTTCTGTCGTTTGCATTGATGGAAAGGCTACCCCTGGAAAGCGAGGCAATCTCCCTGTTTGCTATTGATTTAGTACCGGAGATGGCGTTCCATGTAAACTCTATACTTTCCAATGAGATCTACATCTCAAATATATTAGAAATATCAAACACAATGGCAAAGTAAAAATCACTAACTGGCGAGTCTTGAAATAGGGAGAATTTAAATATAAAACTACTCAGTTTCTAGTTTATGATTACATAAAGATTGATTACTCTAAAAATAATCTAACCGTGTATAACCACAGTTGACCACAGTAAAACAAAATGTGTCTCTGAGTCTCTCCTGTGGTCAACTGTTAAGTTTTGGATAAAACCTTTTTTTTTTCTTAAATAGATTCAAGCTTGACAAGGCACCGTGCAAGCGTAGGTACATTGACTTGATCAAAATATTGGACTATTGGTAAGTCCTTAACTATCGTCGACAGAAAAAACATTTGCGAAATTAAATCTGATATTGATCTGGTACCATAAAGTGGGGTATGTACTACTGAAAAATTGTTACGTAAACTAAACTAAGACTTAAGTAAGGTACTTACATTGTGGGACCAATAGGAGAAATCGAAGTTGAAGCTTTTGGCGGCATCTTTAGTTCCTTCAGGAACTTTTGGGTTTGTTATTACTGTAACAAAAACAATTAATTTAAGAAATGTAAAATTATTAAAGGTTTCGTCTTTACCAGTACTGAACAGTATGTATGTTATGTCATATAATTAAATGATATCATTACCATCCCCATTAATCATATCATTTTGGAAAACAAGTTTCATTATTAGGTATAAACATATTTAGTATAAAGTCGCTATTTTTACTGTCTGTCCAGAGTTTTAATAGCGTATCTTTGGCCGCCTTGACCTCCTAAACCAAGCAACGGATGTTGATACGGTTTTCACTAGTATTTATATTTATCCCTATTTGCCGCAGATGAACGCTTAGATTAGTCTAGGTCGATTCAGAAGAGCTGTAAACCGAAACCGAAAATGTACGAAAAAGTCATCAATTTCATAAACATTCGGCGGCAGCTCCGTGAAATGACATATACCAAGTTCATATAAACCTACCTACATATATTACTAGGAGTCGTTGACATGTAGAAATCAAAGTTTTTCTGTAGTGAACAAAAATGCTTCATTTTATATCTCCAAGCACAGTTTTGCCTACAGTATGCCAAAAACATGAAATATTCAATTTCCTATTGAAAATTAAAATAGTTTTATAAAAATAACCACTCTGATAAGTACAGTTAGTAGCAGAAGTATCTGACTGAACAGATTAACAGATATGTTTTACAGCCGCAATACTAAAAGATAACCTTCGTCTGACATGAATTTATCCGGTCGTTGACCGTTCGAAATGATAAATTAACTATTATCCTCACAGACAATGATCGGACACAAGTCTGTTGTCAACTTGTCAATATTATTTATTTAACAGATACTGTATAGTCAAAAGAGTTTTAAGCTGTCACGATTTGCAGAGTCATGCGACTCATGCGATTTTGAACCATCAGAAATCTAACAAAAATAAGGTCATAGGCAAATCACAAATTAGTTAAGATGATTATAATTATAAGCCAGATAAGATAACATAGATTGCATAACTTTAATACAGATACATGATACTATGCAAAAAAATCGGCACCTTCCCAACGCAAACTATTTAAAATACTGGCACTGCGCCCGGGACTGGCTATTTTTTGTTCCTTTGTTGACTAGAAGGCACTATAGAAAACTGTCCACAAATTTAATGACTATTAAATTTTACTAATTTCATGAAATATTGGGAAAAAATGGTGTAAATAGTTATTTTTGCACATAAAATAGGTTTATCTTTTTTTTTTTTTTATCGTATGGTTTTCTCTAAGCACAAAGTTTTATTACTTTTTCTCTAGAAATGCTACCTATGATGCTATCAATTGTATTAATTTTATATTGTGCGAGTTTGGCTCCGTGACAATAACAATAATAACGCTTGAAATGATTACTAATTAAAAGAAGGTATTTTTTCTTTCTGTATAACAGGTAAGATAAGTTATTTTAACACAACAAATTTGCTTTGTGTATATCTAATTGTAAATTTTTACCCGTCTGTATTGCCGATCTGTCGAAAGTTGTTGTACCTACATTACAGTCCAATTCATTTCTCAGAACAAAAAATGTCAACGTGAAAATCCCGGAAAAATTAAAAACTACGTTCAACGCATACAAAGCGGGTGAAAGCAAGCAACTCGCAAAAGTGGCACTAGAGCCGAACACTACCTAGGACTCATATAAAACCTGGCACTGTGTGCGCGTAGCCGGTCCGTCGCGACGTATCGACCGACGGCGTCGCCGGCGCGGCGCGGCCACTTCAGAATTGCAAAACTAATAGTCAGTTAACTCAGTTTCAACGTCGTGAAATATATTAAACTGTAATTTAATTCTGGTGTTATCAAGGCTAATAACAGATCACGTAACCAAAACAAAATTAACGCAAAGGCTCTAACGTATACAATATCAAAAGTTAAACGACAGTCAGATTTGACTGCCTCGTCAGTTAAATCTGTTAGCCATACCAAACATAGCTAAATACCAACACGATAAAACCTAATTTCTAATAAAAAAAAATACCATCTTCAAATAACTCCACCCGTTTGTGAGCTAGGTTGCCACATAAAGACACAAAGGGGGTTACAATTTTTAAAAATAGCGTTACCTTTAACAAATCAAAGCTAGACAATAAACAAAGGCTAAGAAGCCGACCCCGCGCATAACCGTCGGCTCATTTGTTTGAAAACAGCAGACAAATGCCTAAATTATCTGGTAGCCCCTCTTTTATGTCAGGGAATTAAATTACATGGAAATTAAGTCATGTAAAAGTTTCATACAAAATTAGTTTAAAAAAACAATTCTAAAAGCACCTCTAGTATAGGTACTCAAATAATATTCCCTCCAAAGTCTAGTGCAATAGTTTAAGCTGCGCCTTTTCTGTCAATTGTCTCGGACTGAAGCCTTTCAGATGCACATACCTACATAGATAATGGTGAAAACTTATGATATTACTTATCTACACTAATAAAGAGATAAACTTTGTTCATTTGTATGTAGGGGTAATCCCTCGAACTACTGAACCGATTGCAAAAATTCTTTTACAGATAGAAAGCTACACTATCCCTGATAGATATAGGGTACTAATTCCACGCCAACGAAGTCGCAAGCGTCCACTATAATATTATACATATAGGGTGCATGTTCCAAAAAGAGCATAAAACGCTACAAAGCGTCTGATTCATCCAACATCAACTGAAAAGATTACTAAGTCGGATTTAGTCACCACCCTTCTCTCTCCGCCGCCACCCTCAATGACTCACCGCTGCATCCGAGTGCATTTCCGCGATTGACTTTAAACCTAAACATGTTTTATTAAGAGCGCTATTGGAAAATAAAACCGTTTACGACCGCCTACAGTCACATAGAGAGCAATGCAACTTTAAAGATCTATTCTGGCTGAGTCAGCGATGAAACTTTCTATTAATACTAATATATTAAGTAAGTATATTATTAATGTTAAAGTAACATAACCCTGCTTCTCGGCTGGAAGGTCGCAACAAAATATTGAGTCTTAAAAGGTCGGGTTTAAAATAATTTTGTAAAACACCATAATAGTGCTTTTCTTTAACATATTTTCCCTTTTACTTTTAATTGGAGATGAAAATACAGACACGAAATTTTACAAAGGGGATTTTACATACACCCATATCAGCTCTGTTACTCTCTAGGTAACCACTACAGAACTGTGCTCGGCCTCGACAGTGCTGTGACTCGAGAGAATCACCTCCATGAGCGGACAGTTTCCAAATTTGTATCATCAAACCCAATAATACTTAGTATGGAACACCTTTGAGCACCTTTTGTTACAGATCATTTTAAATATAAACATATTTTCGTTTATTTCCTTTACTTGAGTACAGAATATCAGCCACTCCTTAGTTGTTACAGCCCGTAACACAATAGCACGGCCATCTTGCTTCGAGCCGGACGTGGGCCCGTCTGCCGGTTCCGGCGACACAAACCAGCTCCGGAAGTTAACGGAGCGTCTATCTGCTCAACATTGTGGTAACGTTGTTGCATTGGAGAAACAAGGTCATGGCTGAATAATATTGAAGTTCATCTTCTGATCTCAATCAAACATAGTGCTTTTATATTAGGTTAAAAGTTTTGCTACAGCCTAACTCAGAATAGTTAATCTTTCACAAAAGCACTTGAGTAATGAACACCCAAAATTAAGTAGTACAAAGTGGTATAAACATGAAAATAAATTAAACCCCCGAATGAAATGTTGCAATACGTCTGTTCAATTCGATGCAAGGCTAACGTCGAATGTTTTAATACGTCGATGTACCTTTTCCACTCAGGACGAACTTCATTAATTAACTGTGTCGCCCCTTATTTACTGTTAATCTAAGTATAGAAAAAAAGAAACAGTTCCGAAACAAAAGAATAATTCCATAATTTCTGAGCAAAATTAAAACTAACGAAAATTGAATACCAAGAAAACTCTCAATTACGATGTAATGAATGACATTTGACAACAAAAGCAGAAAACCCTCAGACAATGACGTTTAAAAGAGGTCAAAGTACAAGAGTGATTCAACGAAGAGGGCGACCGGTAATTGTGCGCAATGGGCCGGAAAATTTGCGCGGGGAACATTTGTTGCGACGCCTAGCTCAACTTTAGGGTAGGGGTGTTCAGGAACAGAGTATTCCATACATCGCATCAATCCACTATACCGAAACGGCCACCGATATTTTTGATCGATGGCCATGCGATGCATCACATGATGTTCTAGATTTTGATTGCCTGCGACATCTTTTAAGTAAGTTAGGCAAAGCCCATAAAACACCAGTTTGAACGGAATTGCTTAAACGATGGTACTCGTAAGATAAAAAAATTACGTAGACTATTAACTTTATCCGTACAGTTTGTGAGCACAAGCTTTACCCATGAAATTTTCAGTAAAAATAGTACTTAGACCATGACAAACGTTTTGAATAAATGTTAATGTTATACATTCTCTGCAAAAGCAAGACGTAAATTTAAGATGTCGATGTGGTGAACTCCTTGCTGTCATCCTTTTTTAGCGACTTTTTCTTTTATACATTTTGTTTTATATATTTGGCAGTCGTGTCAGAGAAGTGTTAGCGAGAGCTTCATATAAGTAAGTTTCTGTAAATACTGCATGATTATACCTATTTCCCTTCTATCCTTGCATTTTCTTCATCTCCTTTCATACAGTCCATTTCGTCCACTTCAGTCGATGTAAGCATAATGTAAGTGTTTCTTTCTTAATAAATAAACAAATTAGGTACACGTTAATTCAAATAACAAAGGTATGTCTTCTTTCTAAATTGCTTTACGTTTAATTTTAAGAACGACAGCCTCCGCTTGACCTACATGTGCCAGTTTTGGGAGGCTACCCATTAATCCCGTTTCTCGGACCGGAATGAGCTCTCCATCCACAAAAGGGTTAGGAAAGTAGCTGAAACCTACACAATTTCTAGTGAAATAACAGCACAATAACCATTAACCAAAATAAAATCAATGTGAATTTGTTACAAAATCCTATTGCTAAGTTGAAAACTGTGACCTAATTCTATAAGTGATATTTACCCATTAGCGAAGTGTATGAGGTAATGCTGTGGTATTTAGTAAGATTTCTACCTCTTTATATGGTGGCTACTATGTATTTGTGGTAATAAACATGCTTGTACACCAAATTGTCGTAAAACCGCCGACGGTTGCGTGTGCGTGCTCTTCATTCGACGTTATAAAAAGTGAAGGCCTATTGTGACACGAGATCGTAATAAAGAAACTGTGAAAAATTACTGGATTCTTAGAAACATTACAGGACATTGGTTCGAAGAAAACCTACGACGGGAACAGACTCAGCGGTACTGTATTGAAGGTTGAACACAGAAGATACACGCTATACCAGCGGCCCTAACGTGACAGCCCAGGTTTTATTTTAACCCCTCCCTGTGTCTCTGTCTAACAAGTGTCATAAGAAAGGGACGCAGATAGGGCCACAGACATCCCCAAACATTTTGCTATCGACGTTATCGTAGACCACTTTTAATTTTTTTAGTGTTCCATAGACCCCTTCGACTTCCTTGTATAAATGATTTCTTACAAATTTATTTTTTTCTTTATTCAAAAATGGACTAGTAGAAATAACAATCTAGGCACAAAGTATCTTAACAATGCATAACTTACTAAACAAAGAATCTGCATAAGTAGAGCATATGAAATGGCGATTTCCATTTTGAATGATTACGGATTCCTTGAACGAATTGAGTTGAAGCCAGCGGGAAAGCGCTGATTCAGAGCCGACAAGGTCAGACATAAAGCATAAAGACGCAGTAGAGTCAAGTATAAAGAAGCATAGACTCAGTTTAGGACGATTCGAGGTTCGCAGCAACTAAGAACTGAAATGAAATGTTAATACTATTTAACAGTAAAATAAAGAATTAATAGATTCAGGCGTTACTTGGCGGAGGTCCGTATCAACAAATTGGAACAAATTACCTTGCTACTCCGCGAAACTTGGTGGCGAATTCTGGTTTCGCGGAGTAGCAAGGTAATTTGTTCCAGTTTGTTAGTAAAATAAAGAAAAAAACGATAGCTCTTTTGTCAGATTTACGAAGGTAATCGTCGTTTATTTAGGGTTCCTTATTTCAAGAGGAAAAAGAATCCTTATAAGGTCACTCCGTTATCCGTCTGTCGGTCTGTCTGTCGATCTGTTTGTTTATGGAAAAAGGTGGCATAATGAGAAAGCACGTCGCCAGATTGAAAGTGATCATCGCTACCAATGAACGGACGCGAGCGTACGAAACGCTATAGCTAGCTGATCCAGTGTGGCTCTACCACAACACTATTAATCATACCACAATGTTATTGGTTAAAAACAATAACAAATGTATTTGGATAAATTTTACACCAAATCCACTCATATAAATATGAGAGTAGATACTCGTAATGAATGAAACTAACTCAACGCCCCACATCTACCAACAATAAAACTCAACAACAAACAGACGCTTTCGAATCAGATTTACGTAAGTGAATTTAAGCATTAGAATTACTCGTGACTGCCGTGGGGAGCCATAGAGAATTTACGAGAATCGTCGGCCGCCCCATGGACAAGGTTTATTGGGCATAATGGAATTTATGGACCATTGGAGCGCATTGCGGTGGCTTAAGAGCGCAAAGGTCGCTATTTACAGGTACAATTTTCTGCGAACATATTGTGTTAACAGGAAGTAATATGACATTGTAGGTGTTATTTCACGTACAAGTTGACTAGAAATAACTTAGTAACTTAGTGAAACTATTGTGAAGCAAAGAGTTTTTTATACCGAAATCCGGCCCGCAGTGCTATTTAGTTAAATATCAGATATTCTCTATCCTTCACGGCGTAATTCAGCGGTAAACTTCAACTAGAATATAATATAATAGAATTTCACTAGAATATAAGAGTAACCAGTGAAAGATAAAAAAAAAATGTTAAGATCAGGTTAACGTAATTCTAGGCTTTTTGAGCCTCTTGGTTTTTGTAAATCTGAGTTTCAACAATTTTTCATTAATTATCAATAGTTAAGTACTCGTATCTAATCAAAAGTATACTTAACTTCAATAGTTTTTTCACTTCATGCTGTGTTTAATGTTTTAGGATTAAACCGAGATTTGTTCTTCTTTAAAGCATTATGTATCGTTGTAGCGTGGTTGTAGCTTAAGTTGAGTTATCCAGTTCGTAGACTGAATCAAAATAAGGTACAAAATAGATAAAAAATTGTGCATTCACGCGTGGGTTTCTAAAACGCCTATTGTCCAACTAATGTATATTCATGGTTTTCGGGCAGTACTTTAACATTGTGACGCGCTTTATGACCGCACCATACCTTTTTACTGCTCAAGCTTTTAGCTCTTTCCCCACAATGTGGCAATGAACTTGGCAATGTGAACATAAAGTGTAATATGAAATTGGCCGCTGCTGATACCATAGGATTTATACCTCTTTCATTTATTACATTGTAAGATAAGAAGCCCGTCGTTCGTAGACTGCCACAACCTCGACAGCCATGCGACGCGAATTCATCAATGTGATGGGCTGAAGGTTTCCGTCAAACATTCAAATGGTTGGGTTTGACATGTTAGGTTAAATTTTGTGTTAACTTTAAATTTTATCTTTGAGATCGGTGTTTGCTAGTTCTGGTTTACAATCGACTGTATTTTTTTTATTTCTCATACCACATAGGAAGGCAAACAAGCAAGTGGGGTTAATGAGCCAGCTTATAAAACACATATAGTTTATATCATAACAAGACAACCACCTGGCTATAACAAAATTTTAGCAACAAAACAGTACACTTATACGTAATACTTTTGAAAACGGGGAAAATACATTTTAATTTGAAAATAAACCAATAATGTGTAAACCAAAAATCGTATTCACTAAACAACTAGAACCAAAATTCATTACTACAACGAAACAACGCAAAAACAATGCTTCGATTACAATGCAAAGTGAATAAAGCGTTCAAATCGAATCCAAACTCCATCCACTAGGCGTGTATACCGTATCGGAATAATGAGGGCGAGCTCGTTAAAATCACTAATTTATATATAACTGATGAATAAACCTTCACTTCACCTGTATCAGAGCTCAGCCTTAATTGGAGAGAACTAGGGGTTAGTACGAACTATGACAACCGTAGCACTTATACCCACAAACTATTTTGCGTATTCAATTATTAAACTTAATTAAGTCCTTTGTTATGTTGCTAGATGATGTTATTATACAACTTTGCTTGGTCTATCTAAAATATTCAGTCTAACGGGCAATGTAACTAGGTACATTATGACTGTCTTACTCGTATTTTATCTTACTTTGGGGCTGAGTTCTTCAAACTTGTTGACGAGGATCATAGCTGCCCGAGATAACGTCAGGGCCAGGATTAAAATTAAGAGCCTTAATGTAACATGAAACTTTTGAACGGGCCACGTTTCAACAAGAGTTGACATCGCTTTTGCCGTCTAATAGGGTAAGTAAAATGTGTTCTAAAGTTTTCGCGATTGTTAATCTAATTTGACCCCATCTTCTCGTGGCCATGGAACTTCTAAAGGGCTGGAATTTTCAGGATTTCGAAGATAGTAGAAACGCGATTTAATTCAATCGTATTTGTTTAATATACATTAGGCATAGAAAACGGAAAGTTTTTAACCATTCTCTATCAGAAACACAATGATTGATTTCTCCTGACTTTGTGAGCGTTGAAAGGTTTCTTCGTATAACCTTCCTTTGGAGTCGAGTCGATATATTCGTTTGTACTTCGCACTCCACTTCTAAGCAATTTCAATAAAGAATTTTCTGCTATTTTATTATTAAAACAGTTTAACACGTTAATCGTAAATCAAACGTCAAATACAACATTACACATCTAATACACGCGCTTTAGATCTTTATACAACTTCTGTGGAAATATTTGCAAGTCCATTTTAACATACGAAACCAACTACTCTGTCATCTACATGATTGAAGATAGCTTGACGCCAGGAGGCTGATGAAATAGGTCCTACTATATTGAAAGCAACATGCTGAATTAGATGGCACGCTGCGTCGAAATTAAATTGTATGATGCAGATGAATACTAGTAATATCACCATACAAGACTACTAACTTCAAAATCTCGCAACAATTTGCTAAGGTACAAAGAAGTAGAGTGTAGCATTCCAACTGAAGGGTTTTTACAGCGTTGTAAACGTCACTCTTCATTGCAAAGGGGTCAGAGCTCACCAACGAGGTAGAAGTTAATTTGATAATGCTCCAGTTTGAAGGACAGACATGTCATTACTACCTGAACTTTATGGGTTTGGCCGACAACTTGGCTGAAGACGAGGCACCCCGCAAGGCGACGCGGGGGACTGAGGTCCGTGCAGGCGGCACGGGGGTAAACCTTACAGCTACTGGGCTGAGTCACGTGTGCCGTTCAATACACTTTCCAAGGCGTAAGTCAAGGAATTAGTTCCTGTTTATCTAGAATTATAAGCGTCGCAAACCACCAGTAAAGGGATTTGCTCTACCTTTAAGTTTTTATTAACTATATTTTGTACTGACAGTGGTGATACTCTACAAGTTACTCGCAATTTAGAAGTAGTGTTTTCAAATATCTTAAAAGATAAAAATTAAATGCTATGCCTGACAAACACAAAGAAAATTTTGGGTAATTAATTAATGTCATTATTTTTTTTCTATTTTTTCTTCGTGTTGTCATTGCATAGTATTTTAATTAACTAATTTGAATCTAAAACATTTAAAAATAAAAACCGAAAGAAATTTCGGTTACAAAAATTTAATCTCAAAAGATAAACACTCTCCCAGTAAAAAAATAGCTCGATAGCAATTCAATAATTTTTAGCAACTGACAGATCAATGTTCGTATTCATAATATCAGTAAATAGTACTAGTGACCCGCCCCGGCGTCCCACGAGTACAATTAGAATTGTAAAGTACATAAAAACCTTCTTTATAAAATCTCGAACCGACACTGAATATCGTTTTAAAATCCATTGCGTGGTTTAAAAGGAGTAAGCGGCCGAAGATATCAGAATAGACAGAAATGGATAGCGACTTTGTTTTATATCATGTAAAGAAGATACTCGCCTCAATATGTCGTTCACCAACCGGCACCGGCTTTAAAAATGAATTTCCCGATATTGACATTTTGCTCCCAAAAACCCAGAGAGTCTAAAGCTAATATAATATCCTGACGCGTAAGTAAGTCGCCGAAAAAAAGTTTTCCTCTACAGCTATATCGGTTTACCACGTTTGATATGTGTGTAATCCATCATCGTAAAAGGATTACCTATTGAATTCCTAGAACCTTCAGATATTAACTGTGTCGTGTACAAGTTTCTTGATGTTATTTTGTGTTAGATAAACCCAATGTGGCCTATATGTCGACCCCCAAAAGTAGATATCAACCTGCAAGTGGTCCATGAGATGAGAACGGGAATCCATGAGAGTGGATTCAATTTATGCAGGTCGTGGCCGACTAGTTAATACGGTACACGAGCAGATAAAAAACTCATGCCTACGGCATATGCAAAAACAGAAATGTTTTGGTATTCTTAACTCTGTAATAATTTGGTAATAATAGTAGTAATAATCATTTCATAAAAAAACGACACTAATTTGTGTAAATAGTTTTGCACAAAATATGCAGTTTTTTTTAAATGGTTTTCTCAAAGCATGCTGTTTTGATGCTCCTTAGGAGATGCTACGTATGAGGCCTATTCCAAACTAGACGAGCATAGTTACGAAGAAATGAGTATTAGAATTGATTAGATAAATATTAGGATTTAAAACGTTAGAGAAGATAAGTTTTAGTTAAAAATATAATGTACCTAAAAACTTCCAGAAATGAAACCAATGCGTGGTTTAGAAGGAGTCAGCGACTAAAGATACAACTAGGACAGACAGTAAGGAACGGATACGGACTTTGTCATAAAAATATACATATTTAAGTACCTATTGTGTAGTCAAATAAAAGCGTGTAAAAAGAGGCTCACCTGTAGTGTTCCCAGACATTTCGATGATGCATTTGCTCTCCCTGGCGATCTCTCGCGAGTTGAAGGGGCGCACCCTCACCGCCACCTTCACCGACGACATGGCGGCTTCGGTTTCTTCACTCGCAGGTTACACTAAAACATCGGTATGATTACCGATTTACACCTGTGTGAACAAAGAGAAATATATTAGATACGCAGCAAACTCACCGTAAAGTTTTAATCGTAAAGTTCATCGTTAAGTTCATCGTTAAATTTTTGGATTATTTCTGGTAACAAAACCAGAGAACCAGGCATTTATTTGTAGAATAAAATGGGTTAATTAGAATAAGTTTAAGTTACAGTATAAATTTCTCGTAGTTTCTATTACTACACTAATATTATAAAGCTGAAAGTTCGTGTGTGAATAATTTTTTTGTTATTTCTTCACTCTTTAATAGCTGGATGAATTTAAATGAAATTTTGAACGGAGACAGCTTATACACTGGATTAACAGATAAAAAAAATTCATCCGTAAAATAATTCCGTAAATAAATAAATAAGTTTCCGCAGGATATCGATAAACAAATTCTAGGCAGATAAAGTCGCGGGCAACAGCTAGTATTCTATATTCTTCTTAGTCTGAATAGTAATTCGGCATATGATTTTCAAAGATGAGATGGACACTAAAAGTATCGATTGCTCCTGACTCGCATTTTTATAAATAAACATCATTCGTTAAAAATCGGCGTATTTTTTAATTCCAGCAGCTAACGATCATTACTTTTTAAGAAGCGTGTAAAGCAACAACTTGGCAGAACTGGATTCCGTTTCCCCTCTGACTTTGAAAGACGCTCGTCCTAGAAAATGGCGGAGCGGAATTATTAAAAAGAACGTTCCTGTTGAGATGCCGAGTTCGCAACTAACGAGGGTGTCGCGTAGGCGGACTGGGTGGTTCCATTCCAATTGCTATTTCAAAGACAATTTTCCTCGCTATAAAGACAGTGATCTTTCGGAATTAATGCTAATGCTTTATTTGCGTCATCGGCATTAGACGAAACACAAGACGGCTTTTACTCGGCTGTTATGTCCCGTCGGCGACGTTAGCATTTGCGAAACGAAATCTTGCCAAATTTAGGTATCATAGTAGCTGGCGACGAGCTAACCATAGCAAAACGATTCAGTAGCGTGATTCTTATTAGATAAAAGATTAATAATTGGTGTAGAACTTTCCACGATATTCAAGCTTATTGAAGTATTTTCATAGACGTTTTGATAGAAAGAAATATAAAAACCACTAATTATGGCTTTAAAATACAAAGGCATGTATTTCAAGGAAGTGAACAGAATTGAGCCTATTTTTAGAAAGCCATATAAAATGAATTTTGCATCATCACATTCCGAAATAATTCAAACGTTGAACATGTATCTTAGTTTCTGTAAAGTTACTTCTCTATTTGCAATGTTTAGTTTGGAAATGGAAAATTGCCCCTTACGTCAAGAGTGTATTTGATACTATCCTCGCTAGTGCTTATCCATGCCAATATTGGCACATAAGCAGGTACTAAAATACTTTTGGACATATAATACTGCAGGCAAATGCCATGGTTTACCACCTCGGTGTAATAATGCGATTCTCCAGGCAACGAAATCAGAAGCAACAATTTGTTCACGTTTTGTAACGACAATGTTTCGCTAAAGTCCATTCTCCAGTGTGTAATTTGCGGCAAGGTCGACTTTAGTGGACGTCGCATTTGGCATTAGAAATAGCGGTGGTTATAACGTACACAATTGTAATTTGGTCGCTCACGTTTCTCCATCGAGACCTTAGTACGTGCTTTCACTTTGTGTTATTGAATTTTTTGAATACAGATTGGTTGCTTTAGGAAATTTTGTTTGATATCGCGACAACAACACGCAAATAATTATGTTTAGCCATAAAATAGCAATGATGGTTTATTTAATAACAAATTTGCAGTTGCGCCTTAACACAAGGTGCCTAAAAGCCAATTGTAGGTAATGCTTCAATTTAGAATTAAAACGTATCGTCCATTCTACCAACAATAAATAGTGAGGCAAAGACGGCAATTTCGTTGAGATGTACCGTTATGCTCCGCAAAAAATCTAATGATTCATCTCAGCCGCGGCGCGGTCCGTGCATAGCATTGCATTTGCGGGGAACAGTTACGTTTAATACATCAGTTTCATCGTTAACAGTAATAGCAATCCCACCGGGTCAAGTACCAGTTTAATTGGTTACGGCGTCACGCTCCGGCGGCCAGGTGGCGCGCGCGCATCGACAGCTGATTCGATCGACACTTAAAAACAAACCGACTCAAATTTTATTTCGAAAATTTGGGCATGAAACGCGTATACGTTTATTGAATCAAACAAAAAAATATTTAAAAGATTAAATACACAAGTAGGTTACTAACTTTAGCGAGAATTCAGATATTTTTGTAAATTTTTCACTACCACTATTTTCTTTGCAAACGTATTTTAAAAGCCACTTTCACAATCCAACATTATAGATCACAAAAAATCCTCATCTTACATTTTACCGCACAAAATCAACGTCCGGCCTCATGAAGGCTTAGCACAGTACAAACGAACGGTATCCACAGTTGCCAGCACAAGATTCGCGTATAGAATGGTGAATGTTTTCCTGAAAGCAATCCTCGCGTGCGGTAACTGCCTACGCTCGAGCGCGCCCCGGTGGGTCGAAAGTGTCGGCACCACGGCCGCTGCACTGCTCACGCACTTACGTAACATCCACTGCACCAGCCTCACATCTTCCTGCGACTAAACTCCACGAGACCGAAAGGGGCGGCCGTGAAAACTCGTCGCCGCAGAGATGACTCACCGCGCACACTAGCGCCCCCTACTTCACGGATCCGGGAAAGCACATCGAGAGCCTTCAACCTTGGGCACTGCACTGTGGGGATATGTGGCGAACCGCTACGGACTTACCAGAGTTTCCGTGCGGTTGGGGTCTGGGGCGACGACTCTTGTCGCACTATACACTAAATCCGTTAGGGTGAGCTGTGCTCCGGTCAAGTCGCAGCGTCGGCCGACATGGCGCGTCGCGAAGGCTGCGCGGTGCGACTGCGGCTGCCGGCGAGGACGGCGGCGCGGCCGGCGCGGCGCATGCGCGGCCCACCCCCGCGGCACCAGAGCCTTCGATCTAACGCCGCTGCGCGATCCGACCGACGCGCAACCACTACCGCAAATATCATTAACAAATCCACACTAACCCGACTACTTCAAGACAACATTTAAATAATTTTTTTAAACAAGTTATCTAATTGCACAATATGCTTTGACAAAATGCCGTGCCCCGAAAATGTCAAAGCGTTCAACTGTGCCGCAGTCTCTGTAATCCTATTTTTTCTCCTGCGTCGCTAGCTGTTTACTCTCGTACTTAGGTGAAATTACTTTATAGAAATGAAGCGAAACGACGTAATTCGATTATGTTCCTCCGCGACAAAATGTATGGATATAATAGAATGAAAATTTTATCTTACTTTTCTAGATTTATTATGTTTAAGGCTACCTTAATTTAATTAAGGTGTCTAGCAAAATAACTCCACAACTTTAGCAAATCCCTTAAGAGCCTCCTTTGCTACTTGGTCATTTTCCCGATTGGTTTTCAGTCTGTCTATTGCAAGTACAGCTACATTACAAATATATCGTTGGCATAGCCAATACCAGAACCCATTACAAATAATATAATGTAAATTTGGAAGCGATCGAAACCAACTGGAATGGCTCTCGTTACACTGATTCTAGGCACGTGCGCTTTGATTTCAGCGGGTTGATCAATCTGGTCGGCGCTCGACAGCCTGCTTTGAATCTTTGACAACGTCGCCTGTAACTTGACCGGAGCTCTCAATTATGTAAACCACACTTCACTGATGATGTTTACAACAAAATTTGCAAAAAGTGACGAAAACTTTCACTCATTTTTCACAACCACCGAATGGATCCCTCAACTTAAGCATGGCGTCACGGTAGACCTCGGCGTAAATGACAAGACGAGCTTGACGCTTTTCATCCATACTGATGGGAGACTGCTTAACATCAAGACACGACACGTAAAAGCATGAAAAGGCGGTAGGACATTTTAGACTCCAAAACAAACAATATCAAACTTCATGCTCGCCAAAAGAATCATTAGCGAGGCGGGTTGATGGGTCAAGGAACTGGTGGAACTACGCATTTGTCCCGTCCGAAACAATTCGACGATGACGCAGAAGCCACGTATTGATTGAACGAACTGAATGCTCCGCCAGGCAGACGATGCCCGAGGGCCTGCAGACTAACTTATGGAGATGAAACCAATTAAAAATATATATTAAAGATCTCGAGGCTATGAAAATCGGTAAACAGCTGCAGTGGTAATGATGTGCGCTTTGACTCTACCAGCAAGTTTCACAAGTTGCTACGTGTATTTACTTAAATAAATTTATTGTATTTTGAGTGTCCTATCCTACAACTATTACTATAAACTAATTAATTACTTTCTTTAAGTAAGGATAGTGCATTAGTGCATGCGGTGTTTACCTTTATAATTGTGTGTTTTTTAAGTATTGCAACTGTTTTTGTATTAGTATAAACAATTGTCAGTAAACCTTAATAATAAAAAGAAAAACCCTTAAAGGGAAATAAAATACTTGAGACGCTAAAACATAGCAAAATACACCCGAGGCAGCACAATTCAATATTCCTTCAAAAATTCATCGCAAAAAACGTCGAACCAGATAGAGCTAGTATTTCAGTTGAGGAGCTGGATATTAATAGGCAATAACACATCGATTTGAACATACAGGGGCAACCGTTACATGCGCGTGTTAGGCATATTGCCACTTGGGTGCGCATTACAACATAACGTGTCAATAAAATAAGTTTATGAAAGAGCCCCGAGTAGAACACGTTTTGGGTCACCGCTCGAACTGGGGCCCTTTATTTATTTACACGATACGATATTGAGCTCACGAAATTATTTTGTAACTCTTTGCAACATTTTTTCTAAGTTCTGTTAAAGTTTTATATGCTTGTGACCTCTGATGTTATTACGCCAACAACTAGAAAAAATTAAACGATCTTTCCACCTAATTCTATAGCTTGATTAAAGCCACGTGCGGCGACTTACTAAGTTAAAGAGAACTAAGGCGAAAATTAAATTAGAATACACGAATCCCATCGTCTAGATTCAGATTGACGTAATCAGTGAAGTATATCTTCATATAACATTGTAATGTATTGATCAAACATGAGATCAACCCACGTAGGTACTGGTACCGTGGTAAATTTTCTGGTAAATGTTCTGACATTCATAACTGCTTCATGTAAGCCTACGCTAAAGAAAGATAATATTTTGACTTTAATTTTACTATTCAGAGTCAGCAGTACGCGCTACTTTCCAAACGATGCTGAGTGTGGCCCTTGTTGGCGCTGCTCGGCACCAATTCGTATATTGGTATTAAGAAAATCAAGTAATTAAGTAGAATCTTTAATTTACATTTTTGTCTCTTGTGTTAGTACGTGTCGAATTTGAGTGTAATAAATGTATTTTCTTTTTTTGTTTCTTGCGAAAGTAGGCGCGTATTAATTTATAAGCGACATGCCGGATCAGAGAGAGACTTTCCACAGATAACGAGGCAATTGATAGCGATTTTCATAATTACTTTTGGCTAACGAAGAATAACTCCTCAGTCGGGTGAAAACAAAACAGACCTCTTAATTTTTTAACAAAACTTCAAACTGCTGTAAAAAATCTTTTTTTCTTTCTTAGCCAGCGCAGAACTAGACTTGTATGAAATGGCCACTAAGGCAAGTTTACTGGTGAGTAGGGACTCAAAGGAGTACCGAACCTGCGGTGATATATTACACCACATCCAGCGGTTACCGTGGCGTGACATAGTCGCAATTTAAAAGAAAATGCTCGCAAAACCATGAATTTTCATTCACAAAATTCTTTAACGGGGTAAACAAAATATTATGGGGGCACAGCAAAACGTCAAGACGTGGCGTGAATGAGGTTAACGCCAGCATTCAATCTTAACGTCTGACATCACCTAACCTCTCACATCACGCAAGCCCCATTTAGGGGGAGTTCTGGAATATCTGGCCACCCACGACATAATTTTGCGACGTAAATAATCCTTTTTTAGTGAACGATTTACGCTAATCCTATAAGTACCTAATACAAAGTGTATGTATTAACAACCCTAGGGAGCTTACCAGGGATAATTTAACCGAAGCCGGAGTATAATTAACCCTGGTGTTAATTAAAAGTTGGATCCTTTTAGTCCAAACTTGTGATGTAGACGTGAATAAAATAGTAAAACTTAGCCCACTCAGAAGTCAGAATACTCAGTATTTATTGCTTGCAATGCTTAGACTTGTAGCAAATGTTTTTTTAGGAAAAATAAATTCAGCCATTTTCTCGACATAGAAGAAAAGGGTCCTCAAGCCGCGTCCGTCAGATAAAGAACGTCGGCGCGCCACCAACCGAGATAGTAGCTGAAGATACTAAGTGAAATGGATAGCACAAATCGTCGGGTCAATGGACGTCGCTTTGTTCCTGAAGTGTCCTGTTATTGAAAGGAATTCTCGCCTTTATCGTTTCAAGTTGTTATCAAGAAAACGGAAGCGCGTGAAACCCAAAGTTGTTTATAAGTTTATGCCAAAATTCTTAACTTGTTACAAAGTTTATCATAATACCACGAAACACATAAAGGCACACCGAGCATTAGTGGGCTGTGAATTATTATTAAACACGTTCGCAACACGCACGTACGGCCGGGCCTCGGTTCAATTTTACGATATTTGACCGCGATCACGCTGATCATCCTCACGCTTCAACTAGCTATTCAACTGCGATTATGAACAAACGGGGATAAATTATTACTTTGCGCAAAAAAATTACAAAACAAAACACTCATTCATCAAAAACAAAAACTAATCTATCATGAATAACCGCAGCAGCTTTACGGTTTCTGCACATAAATGTAAAAAATGCGTTTGTGCCTCTCATACTCTCATACCTCTTGTGCCAGTAATTACACCGGCTGTCTTGCTCTCCACGCCGGAACACAACAGTGCAAGCACTGGTGCTTAGCGGCAGGATTAGCGAGCAAGATGGTGGTAGCGATCCGGACGGACCTTGCACAAAATCCTACCACACGCAAAAAGTGGGTCTTTTATTAAATTCCATTAATAAACCAGTGGTACTTGGGTACAGAATCAATCTTTAGAGCAGCCTATTAATACGGCCCTTAAACACACTTAGCAGGTCGAATAAAAGTCATAGTTATGACTCACAATGTTTGAACGCAAGTAGAAAACCAATATTCTGTTTCTTATAGACAAACACTACAACACTCTCTGCGTGTATAATAATATAAACTCGTCGGCCCTCCCGCAGGGTCCCGCAACAAATATTGCTATGAAATTGAACTGGAAGTAAACGCATCTCGCGATCCCAGCGGAGCCTCGAGGAAACAATGGAATTTTACAATAAACTCTAGGTCCGCTTTATGGAGTTGCCTGTGACCTACTTTCAGCTACGGCTAGTACAAGTGGCAGTAACTAGCTATCTGTGAGAAAGAGATACATTGAGTTGTGATCAATGCAAGTCTTGCTACCTGTCCACAGTCCACGGTGTATGACACTTATACAGCTAGCTGGGTAGAGAAGCAATACAAAACGTCACACATATAGTCCACTTTAGAAGATTACTTTTTAAAATACTTGCTTCCAAATTCTAGTTCAATTTTTAATGCAATTACAACAAGGATCAGAACATGTCTCGAGAGCAATAGAAAACATAAAAGTCTTTATTGCTTTTCTTGAGTTTATTTAACTTTACCAACAAAACTGTAACAATCGGGGACTATACTAAACTCCAATTGTGGTGCTGTAGAATTTACTACAAGGCTCCCCCTTGAGATATACCTACGCTTTTATCTTGAACAAACCGAACCTAATTAGAACAAACTGATTGTTTGCAACAAAGTTTTTGTCCCGCGGTGCTGTGGTATTGGTAGAAAACTAGAAACTGCTGCGATTCAGTTTATCTTTCGGAGTTTGTTTTATCACTGAGCTGATTAACGGTTTTGTGAAAAGCAGATTTATTGTTATACTGCTGGTACACTTAACCGTAAAGGTTACATCTAAATATCCCGATATCTTCAAGATCACATTTAAACAAAATAATTTGACCGAATAAAATCGACATAAAAAGCACATAGCGGGTTTCCTTCTAAGCAACGTGATAAAATTATCCTTGTTCGATTGTATAAGAATAATGGTCCTTTATTTATACCCACAGGATCCATTCGTCCACGATTATTGTTCTATTTCCGACGGGACAACAGAGAAGACAAAAATAATATTATTGTTTCTTATCTCAAAATTACATAAAAACCCATTTCATTTCTAATAACACGAAGTATACGCTTTAATGTCACGTTTACTCCAGAAAAGGTATAATGTATAATAAAGAAATACAATGTCGACTCAAATAACAATGATTGCCGAGAAGTCCTTTTTAATGTACAAATTACGGCTTAATTAGAAGCAAGCGCGGCTGGGGACCTCATTGGGGATAATTGTTGGAGCTTTGTAGGCTGCAAAATGGCCTAAACAGACATACCTAAGCGCACGGGAGAGTTGCGCGAAATGCCTTCAAAGTCACGTTAGATTCGCGAGACCACTAAGTAACCTAATAAGCACACTAATTTGCATTTTTACAAGAAGGAATAAAAACAATAATGTAAAAAGTTTTACGTAAGTACAATATACTATTTTTCAAAGACCCTTTACGTAGTCTATCGGCTTTTCTAGTATCTTCTCCTCGTGCTTCCTCGTGTCAACAATAGTGAACTATATTTTACCAGACCACAAAGCACCACACACCTCTGATTAGCCTCAAATAAATCCATCATTAGTCGAGGTATTTTAAGAACACTTCTTTTTTTATACCCGACTACGTTAAAGTCAATAGGAAATGGTCATGATTGAGGAGCATTAGTAACTATAAATTTATTTTTCTTCTAAAAACCTAAAGGTCTTTTTTACTTATTTTTTTAAGCAGATACGTTTCTTTTTACCTTAGACATGCTAGATTTTTTTCATACAATCTATTCGATCAATTTACACCACTCAATCAACTTTCGATTATTTAGAAGTATGCAATTAGTGGTTAAGTCTTTGTAAACTTTTAAATGCAGATTTTTTAGGTCTAAAATTGACACGTTCCCTTATAACAAATTTCCCTAGCTCTAATAGTTTCAGATTTCAACATATAATGCCCCATTTAGATTGCTTCTCTTTAAAAACAAACTGGAATAAATTACCTTGCTACTCCGCGAAACCAGTGCCGGGCTCGTGCAAAACAGCTGCGTCTGTGCGACACATATATGTTCATGCAAAAACCCACCCTCCTCCGCTTCCACACGAAACAACATATATCACACAGACTCAACTACACACCACCACCACTAAACACTAAAACTACACGATCGACGCGCGTTTCGCCTCTATACGAGGCATCATCAAGATCAATGCTGCTTCTCTTTGTTAATTTCGTTAACATTTCTAGCTGTCATTTTAATCCATTGGATAAATAAAGCTTTAGTCGGAAATGAATCTGAATAGAAACAAATATCATAAGCGAGCGATTATAGGCCGACTCGCCCTTTAGACTACACTTTTATCTGAAGATGCTATTGAAATGTAATTTGCAACACTAATGCGAAACCAAAATGCTGGTTACTACGCCCACATCTTCAGTCAAAGTCAGGGTAGACATCTTGATACTTTCATGAATATTTGAATATTTAACACGACTTCGTCAAAGGATGTCAGAGCGGCTTGTTTGGTCTACGCCTGAAGCACGACGTCAAAGGGAACGGAACTTCCGATATTGCCGTTCGATTTTAGTTCATACATATACGAGATTTTGTCGCAGTTTCTTCCTTGACAAATAGTTCTCTATCTTTAGCTACATAACGAAGGTAAAATAAAAAGACGCAAGAGGTATGTAGGTGTCTGTAGGTGAATGATTTGTTGCCTCCTTCGGCTTACCGAAGCTTGATAATGCCACAAAGAATCAGTGCGGCGTTCACAGGAAGTTCTGATGGATTTGAGCAGTTGCAATGTTTTACTTATTAAAGGCACATTCAGAGATGGTGTGACGATCTGGACGCCGAATTGAAGTATTGGCCCGATAAAGCCCAGGACAGGAAGATGCGGAAGTAAAGAGGAGAGGCGTTTTCCCAGCAGTGGGACATTTATTTAGGCTTAATAAAAAAGGTACATTCATGGGAGCACGTATTACTTTACTTGACATTTATTGAATGAAACCCAATAACATGCTAACTTGGTAAAGAGTTGCAGTTTTCATTGAGTAAACGACGCGGACGCAATCCACTTGACTCGGCGATAAGCGGGCTCCGGATTATGCAACCAGGGCGAAAAGGAAACCAAATGCTGCTCGCGTATTCAGCTGCATTTGGGAATCTGCATACCAAGTAAATGCAACTTATGACTCTTATTGGTATTGCGTTTGTTTCACTGTTAACTCGGTACTTTAAGATTTTAAATGGTGATATCTGTGATTGCTACAAAAAGCGTAACATTAATATTCATTGCGCATATAAAAAAAATATTTTCGTTTTAATTTGGTAAGCTTATATTGTGTGATTTGATTTTCTTATTAACGGTCGACTAGTAGATGGTGTCTAAGTTATACTTCATTTACGCTTAGTTGGCGTTATCTTTATGCATAATTAAAGCGATTGCTGATCGCATGATAGGTATGAGGTAAACTAAGGCACTAAAGGCGATTAAAAACTGAAAACCAATCATACTTTGATATCAAAAACAGCAAATACAAACGAAAACTATAACATACAAATAAGCTCACACAGTTCTTAAGAACGTGGATTCGTTTATCCTATAAAAGCGAGCTCTTTCTTAAAGGCTGCAGTCGGATTGCTCACCCTGGTCTCGTCTGTACCAAGATTACAGTATCTAAGTCAAGGGCGATCACCGAGGATAAGCTAAGGATAGCATTACTTACTTTTTCTGCAAGCAACCTCTATTGCATCAATAGCCAAGGAAACATTAATAGAGAAATAGGAAAGCATCGCAAAGTCTCAAAGCATTGAGAGTCAACGATACGATGAAAAGTTTTACGTTATTTGAAAGAATTGGCATTTACGAGTACATAGTATGTAAAAAAAACCTTTTCTTTGATACCCCCCACTCTAAAAATTCTTCTGGCGTTAAATTTGTGATATGTCTTGTTTTTTATTCCAAGAAAGGTCGGAACCCTAATGATATTATGAAGGGTAACTATACCAGTTAAGGGGTGATTGATGAGACATTCAACCGATGATGCATACCCTGTTGGTAAATGCAGTGAGGCGATTCGTCACTCTTAGCGTTCCTGCAACTAACTCACTACACGACATAGCGACAAAATAATAAAATAGTAACAAAAACACTCAAAGACAAGAACTAAACGACATCACCAAGATTGACAAAATCAGACTACAATAAAAAAATTGTAACAAGCATATACTCGTAAAAAAGTAACAACCAGGCAACTTAATAAAAGTTTAAGAAATAGTATTCGAAAAATTTTTTTTTCGTTTATAGTGTTGGTTGAATCACTCGAACAAAATTAGCCAGGCACAGCGAAACTGAGCTTGTAAAATTAATCACCGTGATTCGAGAGCTACTCTTATTAGCCGAATGCCGCCAGAAGGGAGAGTTATATTTGAAAATGCTTACTAAAATCTTGGGACGCAAAGCCCTAAATTTAGCGTCCCGTTTAATTTCAACCGTTAAAACCCACGCCTCGGATAATGGGAAAGCAAGTAATTAAATAAAATGTAAATTGGATAAAGTTCATCGACCACGTTTTTTCCTGTTTACTTTTATAGCCATTAGTTTGGTGAAAAAATGGCGTCGCTAAAGGGCATTGTACTACGTACGTACAAAAATAAATCTTGCGCTTAATATTAAGTCATCCTAAATTGCAATATCAGGGTACAAGATCATTGGCCTTTTCATACATAATAATCTAACGAAAATCTTTTAGATTTTCCATTATAAACTTCGGTCGAAGATTTAAAAAAACTTTCGTTTGTTCGTGATGCCAGTAAATAAGTAACGTGCAATTACTGACCACAGACTTCGATCAGACCCGGCTCCTTCATCTTCATTAGTCGTAGTTAAGAGTCTGGGATTCTCTTCAATATAGTGCAGAACTAATGGTGCCCGCCACTCAATAAGCAGCTATACATCGATATCGCAGACATTTTATTGAAAGCGTGGGCCAAAGGTCAGAGCGACACCGGCGCGGCGCTGCGTTCATGATTCAAATACGTCACATTCATAAGCCAATAACTCACACAGGCATAAGGCATATGATTTGATTACGTTATCACCTCATCTGTTATTACTGATAACATATGAGATTGGACAGCTTACATAAACATTCATGTAAATGCAGCAAATCAAGCGTAGACATGGCTACGCGTAATCGTAGCGGCTCTACGCAATTCGTAGACGTAGGCTACGGTATGACGTAAGCATTTCGTGTAAGCTGACGTCGGGTTTTTTTTTTCAAAATTAACTTGAAAGTAGTGTAACCTTCTGGTTAACATTTCTACTTAGGGTTATTAAACCCAATCTGGTACAAAACGACATAGCGAGGTTTTATGTGTCCCAGATTCGAGGCTCATAATGTGTCAAACGCATTACTCTTAATCTAAGTCGACTTGCCCTCCTTTAAGAATATTTCGCTTTTTCTTCAGCGTTACTCCGGCAAAGGTTAACGTTCATTTTTAGCCATGAAATAAAATCTCATTTTGGGACTATTAGTACTCATAGATAGAGGTATCATTTTTAGAATGAAGGAAGATCATGAAATATATGTTGTTTTTTAATTTATTTCAACTATAATAACAGTAAATACATAGTTATATATATGCGTTGGAAATGGGCTAGCATGAGAAGGATGATAACTTTTTAAAATGAAGAACAGACTTCATACATAAGTAGTGTTTATGACGAGTTTCATATTTATATTTAGAAGGCGATTCATCCCTCAGTTTTCCGCTTCAGGTTGAGTATAATATAACCTTTAAAAAGAAGCATCAGTTCACAATTGACGAAGAAATCGCGTAACATTCACACCCAAAAAACCTGTCCAATTGAGAACCTCCTGCTTTTTTGAACTGTGTTGAAAGTGCGATCTAATCTCTTATCTTTTTTATAATTTAAAACACCAACAAATATATTACAACCTAAAGAACAATTAATAAGTTTTCTAGACTATTCCGTAATCTAGGTTTCAGTCCGTTTTCTACAACGGATGAAATGAAATAATATCGCTAAGCCGAGACAACATCCCGGACGGGTCTCGGCCATTCATCACTCTGTCAAGCCAACCGGCGCGACTCAGACATCACTTCAACACTTGCCACGGTAGCATACTGCTAAACTGTAGCGAAAGTTGAAGAGAAAGACTGCGGGAACAAGGTGAACTAGGGAATGAGACGAACTGTCAAATACTATAAACTTTGTGCGGAAAGAGTAGTCGTGGACGCTCATACTAACCACGACGGTTCTCTTTTCGCACAAAGTCTAGAGCTGCTTGTGGCATTCTGGTATTACCTATAGCGGGAGTTGTGGCTTAAGTATACGGATCCCTGGTCATGCTACACGAAGCTACACGCCAATTAACTCATGCTCGCTGCGAGGTCAATGAAATAAAGATTCGTATAATAATACCTACATACAAATAATAAGGAAAAAAGACACCGAAAATCTCATATTAAATTTCATGTTCAGCGCACTCAAAATTCTGATAAAACTAAAAAGTGGGAGCTGGGTTTGGAGTCTATCCTATTTCTTACATTTTTTAAGCAGCCCTTTAGATTTTAAAGACTGTACTGTATACACGATGTATAATAAAACAAGAAGAAAGTTAATAAGGCTGTCGCTTGATTGTCACAGCTAAAGACACTTCAAAACTACAGCTTTGCCGACGTACCGTCAGCTAAGACCGTCAGTCATAGAGACCTACATCTTAGTAGATATGCCACCAATCTACGCAGTCAGCCCCGCAATAGATTTCAAGAGTCTCCGGTTTGTCGTCGGGTTGCCGTCGGTACGTCACACGAGCGAATCGAGTTAAATCACCGCCTGCGACAATTTTATGGGTTTTATCTGCGACTGCAATATTTAAGACGTATTAGACTATTAGAGCAGTTTCGCACTACGTCCGATCCGAATCCGTGAAAATATGGTCCGTAGTAGCTGTAGAACTATTTCTATGGTAATTTACGCACTAGATCCGATCTCCATCATCCGATTTATTTCCGTCATTCTAGAATCTCCATTCCGGAGAAGATTTTTGACGGACCAAAGTAGCCATAGTATTATTTGTACGAACGTTCGCGCACTGCGTCCGAGTTAAAGCTGAGCTGCGTACGAGCAGAGGGGCAGCGGGCGCATGCGCACGTTGTTATTTGTGTTATGTTTCCCTATGATGTATTTACTTTAATTTAAAATGTTGAAAATAACCCATATTTTCACGGGTTCGGATCGGATTCGGATCGGACTAGTGCGTAAGCAATATCCGAATTCGGTCGGAGTTTTCTAAACCCATATTTTCACGGGTTCGGATCGGACGTAGTGCGAAACCGCTCTTAGTGATATGACGCATTTCCCATACTAATTTGTCGCACGACGAAATTTCTGTTCATGTAATGACGATGGAATCAGAAAGACGTACACTGTTAGTAAAGCAACAGTAAAAGCTTACGTATTTCCCTCGTGCCAGTGTGAATTTGATACAGCGCTTGAGAGCGTCTAGAGTTACTGGCACCCGAGCTTACAAAATGCCATTTACAAGGGGATCAAGTCGGTATTTCACTTGCAGATTCACGCAAACTGCTGCATTTTTACGTAACAAGCAGCTCTAACTTTGCACATTTTGATGTGCTTTTCTTCAATACAATAAAACCGGAACACATGGTTTTATCTAGCTTCAAACATCCAAACCTTTGTACATAAAAACCTTCGGTAAAAAAATTTCTAAATGACAGTGCAAACTGTATCAAAATCCTTTACGTGGTTTAGAAGAAAGCGACCGAACATACACTATAAGGATTAAGGACAGACAGGAACGGCTAGCGACTTTAGGTACTAACTAACTTTATACTGTGTAATAAATAATAATAACTACATATGTAAAGTGTAAAGAGTGAGTTTAAACATGAGGGTACGTTGCTATGACGTTAGACCAACGTACTAATTACGTAGTCATGTTATTATTGCTTAACTAATTAATTAATCTTACTATGGTGGCGGACTCCTATAAATGCGTGTGCATGATATACTCTCGAATCCTTCTCCTTTAGTGCAATTGCGTGTTAATTCTAACATAATCTCATTTGTGAACAACGGAACACAGGATACCCACCCAACACCGAGACCAAAAGCATTAAAAAAATTGGGATTCTAAATTTAGCCGACCGGGAATAGAATCCAGGTAAGCAACCGGGTCGTTAATAACCAGATTATTGTTAATGGATGGGTTTATTACTACATCCATCACTTTTATTTTTTGTACCTCTCAACTGTCGAATGCGTTATGACAAGGAGGAAGCCAAAATACTTATGTATAACTAGGTACATTTATTCTTAAAGTAAATCATAATAAAGAGCTGATAGGTAAATTCGCCACAGTTGACGGTATAGCTTTTGTTTTCGTTAAGTTTTCAATTTCGTCAATAATTACGTAACCCTGAGTAGTGGTTGAATCGCTTCACATGAATGACCCAATTAAGCTTCCACAAAATAGTCTAATAGCAAGGGAAAGCCGCCAGTAAAGGGGTCAGATTTTATGTAATAGGAAAGGAAACCCTTATATTCGATATCTTAACTATAGGCATTAACTTGATTACATGTCTATAGGTGTATTTATATGAAAAGTGGCCCGAGCCTGGCCCACGCGTACCGGAGGTCGAACCAAAGACGAACTCGCTTCATTATGGAAACACTGCGAAACTTGTTACTTTTGAATTTATCGGAAAGTTTTTAGCAAACCCGAAACGTTCGTACCGTAAGAATGTTTAAAAAGTTTGTTTTTATTTATCTTTAGAATGGAACATAAAGAGCCCCATCAATCATCGGCATCCGAAACTCGTAACGCCCATTTTAGGTGTTTATAAAGGTAAGTGCGTAGGATAAAAATAGGCATTTAGCAATTCCGTCTCCGAATGCCTGACTCTTTGTTAAAATCCTTAAAAAATATCACCAGATTTTAACGCCCTCGCTATTTTTATACTGAAGCCAATTTTGTTTTTTTAATTGAAACAAGGAATAATAAATTGGTCGGATTTCCTCCGTGTTCACGTGTATCCAAAAATTGATAATTTAATTACCAGATTTCTAAGAGTCTTTGTAAAATAAGACTGAATACTACTACTAGATAATGCGGTTTTTACAGGACTGTTGTCTCAAATCAAATAAAAAGAAATTAAGTAAGTAAGTTTGTTTTGCAGCCTCAAATAGACTTTGAGCGTTTGTGCTGCACAGGTAACCAAACTAGGTAACTGCCATACTTCAAGTTTACATTTAGTATCATCTCTACTCCGCACAAACGACTTTTTAGTCTTGCCTGTTGAAGATTTCCATAAGTTACAAAACAGTCCTAATAGTTTACTGTTATATGACTAAACCCCCTAAATACCCCATGACAGGGCCTGTCAGCGTGCGTCCCAGCGACACCTGACAAGAATTAATTCATCCGACTGTACCAACACAAATGAAGAGAATTAAGCACGAGTAGATTATACTAATCCTCCTCCAATTGTACTAATTTATTATGGAAATGTGCTATTACGTTTATGTAGGTAACTGGGATGTTGCTTGGCCGTGTTATTTGATGAAATGAAACTGGGAGCATTGTTGCGGTCTTGTTGAGAATATTTTATTTTACAATGATTGTATGGAAGGTTAATCGTTTATTAAATAAACAATGTGACACGACTTGTGTGTAAGAAAAGTTTACCACATTATTTGGTAGATTTTTTTATGGATTTTTATGTGTGTATGTATAGTGATGACGTATAATGAAATAATTAACTATAGGAAACAAGAGTCGTAGCAAATTATATTTAAAACCCTTATTTTTGAGAAAATAAAGCGATAGGCAGATCATAAATGTTTTGCTCAAATAACCGACATCTGACAACTTTGACAGGTCATTTATCCCGGGGACGGAGGTATTGACCTCGCCTTGAGAGAATTTGAAATCAAAGACACTCAGTAATTGCTCGTTTACTAACTCAACAACTTAAACTTGTGCGTTTTAAACGTACCTTTTTACTACGTACGTCAGCTCTGTGGAATCAACTTTCGGCTTCGGTGTTTCCAAATAGATACGACTTAGGGACCTACTTCAAGAAACGAGCCTATTCCTTTGCGATTCTCTTGATATTGCAGGTGTCTATGGGCGGCGGTGATTGCTTACCATCACGTGACCCGTCTGCTCGTTTGCCCCCTATACTATAATAAAAAAATAAAAACTTTTAAAAACCTGTAAATGTAATTTTAGGTTTTAATAATTAAGTGTTAATAATTCGACGATTCATTAAAACTGAAATTAAGAAATTATAGCCTGTTTAAGCGACTTGCTTGCTATGCTATATGAAACGACTTTAAAATTTTTTTTTGAAAGATTTCTCAATGGTGAACCCATATTTAAATGTTTTGGATCTGGTAAAGGGTTGAAAAGTACAAATATAAAGTAAAATTTCCTTTGTGAAATGTGATCGCATTTAAAGATTCCTGAATATTTGTCCAGTGGCCCGTTTCACTAAGCTACAAGTTACTATTTTACAAGTCTAAACCGGCAACATTGGTCAATTATGACCAATGGCAATGGGCATAATGACCAATGTTGCTGGTTTAGACTTGTAAAATTGTAACTTGTAGCTTTGTGAAACGGGCCACAGCAAGTTGGTAATACTTTAGCTTTTCCATCACAGACTAGCAAACAACATTAACTTGGTGGTAAAAATAGCTCACGCGTGGCGCGGTCGTGAGTGGGCTTTCACGATACTAATAAATATTTAACAATTTCTTTCGTTACATCGAGAATAAACATCGGCCCACTTAAACGCTAAGCATTGTTAGTACCTTGTCATTGTGAATGTTAATGAGTTAAATGTGCCAAGTGCACGAAGGTAGTAATTGCCTGGTTACACGATGTGAGTAAAATCATGCGAGCACCATGCGAGTATTGACTAGGCGTCACATAGATAGGTCAACCAATTAGATTCATAGGCCACTGTAGAACGTTGTCGCAATGTGTCATCGTTGAGATATTATGACATTTATTGAGAATTCATTATGACATTTATTGTGAAAAGGTTCTACAGTGGCTTGCGAATGAAATGCTTCCGAATACATTTCAATACCGAGATTTCTAGTACGACCAATCCCGGGATCCCGGTATTATGCATACTAAAAATCCCGGTATTGGAAATCCACAGTAACACCGCAATTTAACCTTAATGACAACGTCAACTCTGCAACACTGTGTAAACTAGGCATTATTTTCATACTAAAAAGTCCAAGATGATTAATATTTTCGTTAACCATATCAAGGCCTTATCTCACGTAACGCTTAAAAAATATGGAGCCCATTCAGAGCGACATAATTTGTCCAAGAAGTCAGAAAATTGACAGCGCAAAAAAGCAAAACGTATATACGTTTTGCTATTTCTTAAACATGTTCAGTGAAAGATAAAAATAAAAGAGGGAACAAGAAAACCTTAATATACTACCTCTTTTACTTCATTAAAAGATAAAAGGAGTTATTAAACCTTTTTAATTTTTAATTATAATGCCATCCAGGTAACTTAATGTGCAGAATTCTCAAAAGGATCCCTTCTTAATTGTGAGGCCGGCCTTCGTTCGTTTTACTATAAAATTCCTGAAAGGAAAATCAGTCCTGGTAATTATATCTGATCAAAGCAATTTATTATAATTTTATCAATATGATTAGTGTTTGCCCAAATCGCATTAAAATGGGAATCAATATTTGATAATGGAAGGTTCATAAATTCCGTTGAAGGAATACAGCACAATAGGTATAACTTTGTATGTCGGTCTCTGCGTATGTCTTACTATCTAGGGCCTTGTAGTGTAGGCCTACATAGGCCTGCTCTGAAGCACATGCTTCAGAGCATCGAATAAACTATATTCTTTCTTTTATTTCTTTCTTTCTTTAAAAATGTTTAAATAATCAAAATTTATGTTAAACAAATCACCTGGTCTCAGCTTACTTATTTTATCACTCCACTACCACGGTATAAATGTTTCCGTAGATAAAGGCACGTAAAAAGGTTTTATATGTAGTACGACGATGCTTGATACAGAAACCCTTCGGCTGGGTTCGCTATTATACAACACATTACAATTCATGAGATAAAAATACATCTGGCACGCAGCATGCCTTTGTGAAGTGGAAAGGTATGAAGGATATTGCTGCTAGATTATGGTATTGCCCTCGCGCTAAACTGCCAAAGGTCACGCAAACGTACTCCAAGTTTATTATTTAGTCCTCAATCGTAGCGAAACACAGTCCCTTTCAGTTGTCTTGGCCCTGAACAATTTTCGCAAGAGTAATTTTGTAAAAAAAACTTTAATCTTACTCCCATCTTCTTTTATGACTCGCTTCGCTTATGACTCTTCTAATAAGTATCCATAGGTAGCGGTGATTGCTTAGCATCACGTAACCTCCATGTTAAGCTTTCCTCCTCTTATATAAAAAAAGCTATTACTTAATAACTAAATCTAATGTAGTATCTTAAAGAGTACATTTTATGTAAGAATAATAAGCACTGCTGGGCTCGCACTCTACGATTGTTGGTGTCCTATCATGTCACCGACAATTGAACTATCTATCACTTGCAGGCAAATCATTAGGTAGCCCATTTATTAGTAACGATAGCTACTGAGGTTCATCTTACTAATAATAATGTTGCGCAAATAAACGTGAAAGGACTGGCTGGATTAAAACAGTTAATAAAATAATGTAAAAGAGAAACGGTTAAAATTTAATTGACCGTGAAAAAGGGCGGTATTAATAGGACAACAATGGCGTTTGTTCACAAGTACAAACAAACCCGACGACGGAAACGTTCACATCGATTGACGTGCGACGGATCGGCGCCATTGGTCAGCGGCTGTGACGTCACGTGCGGTATCGACCCAACGCCTACGTACGCGCATGCGTTGCGATTCAAACTCGCACCTGATTGGTTCTGGGCTGGCAAAGACAATGCAATGACAGATGTAACAAATTTACGTTCGAATTATGAATTTTAAAATTTCATTTCATTTTTTAAATTTATTTTTAGCATTAATAAGCTCTACAAATAAACCAATAACCACATATAAGGTCAGAAAATGCACAAAAGATAGAGGTGTTTCAACGTTGACTATTTGTTTTACCAACAGACTTTGACTACTATTAGAATATTGAGTTTCATTCAGAGAAGACATCAAGACACTGATGTCATCCATTTTATCGAGTAAGGCAGGACCATTGATCGGGAAAAACGGGGCTCAAGGCAAGGCCAAGGCCTTCATTCAACCCACAGATATTGCGTCAGGCCGCATCATACGTACTTGGAAATTTTCAGCAATAAAACTGGAAGCTAACAATTAAAACGTGACGCACTGCCGCCGCCTGCAAAAAGGTTTGATGTAGTACTTTATTAAAGCGACGTAAATTTTTGTAATCTGTATCCCTTGGAGGCTGAAATCGGTCGGTATTTTTTACCCGACTACGGCAAAGCCAAAAGGAAGGGTTATGTTTTTAGCAGCCTATGTATGTTTATGGATATCGCTTCTTACACCAACGTAGGCAGGACAGTGGCAATGGCGGATTCTGGATAAAACTTTTTCCACGGGCTTACGCAAATCAGTATTTTGATTTGGTTTGACATTAAAATCCTTAACCCATTTAACACGGATTGGGTTCCACAAAAAAGGTAGTCGGTTGAACGCCACTTAAGCCAGATTTTATTTAACACCCGCATAAACTGGGAACCTCGTTTAAGGCCAAATTATGACACGAATACTGAATATAAATTGATTGATTATAGACTCATTTACATAGAAGCAACCTTTCAATCATGTTTCGGTGATAGTGAAGGGCACTCCTTCGTAAAAGTACCTAATTCGGATAAAACCAAACATAAAATTACCTAAAGTATTTAATTCGAAACGCTCGTTTGAAAGACGTTTCGGTAACAAAGTGGTCAGAAGCTTGAATCCTTTCATAATAATTTCTGATGTTTTCACTACTTGCAGACATTGAAACAACACAATTAAAATGGTTCATATCGCGTGTATTGAAACTAATCTAGTTCCCAACGTTTAGAGTCCTTTTCAGGTCCCATGTTCACGCGCGGGCAGACTGATAAAAATAGTAAAAAATTCAAACCGCCCAATTATGAAACAAAAATAAATAAAAAAAACTAAAAATTAAATAGTTCCAATTAACGCAATAAGACTATGGACTCTACCAGCGCTTCGGAATTTGGCATCTACTGAGAAGAACGCGCCGCAAGAAACTCGGCATTAAATCTCATTTCAAACAAAAATAACAAACAAGAAGTTTAAAAAACAATACAAAAACAAAGCAAATGAATAATTGGAATGAAAATACAACAGTCATACAATCGAATGCTTAGCTTGATTTAATTAACTGTAGTTCTGTGTCCCAGGCTCCTTTACATCCTTTCAGTTTACTTAAAAAAATAAAAATACTTTTCTAAACAAGCCCGCAATTATTGGCGACCTTTTTCAGCTAAATCGACATTAAAACAAAGGAGAAAACTTTTGCAAGCAAGTGCTTCAATGCCTTTTATATTCAACTTACTCGACTGTTTGCTTTCACAAAACAAATCATAACAACTACTTAATAGAATAGACGTACCTACGAGTATGTACTTACAAAAATGATTGAAACTAATTATTTGTCCTAAAGTTACGTATGAATATCAGTCTGTCCATCGAGTTTAATATAGATCTTGAGTAGTTTTGTACTAAATGAGTATACGGTTGTTAAGTTCCATACCGTATAAGAAACAAAATGGACGATGCTACATATGTTATTCACCGATGGGGTTTGAAAGATAATTTATCGGGGGCACGGTCTGCACACAAGCGGTTGTAACTCAGTTTGTACCACGCCTGTAAATTCCCAACATATAATGACTTTAACAAGGTTTTTACACCAACATTTAAAATAGGAATATCCGAGACTGGTAACATTAAAAAAAACTATTAAATGTGAATCATAACTTCTGAATGTTACTTTTGTAGTAGACTTGCAGCTTTATACTGTGTTGAGATGAGCGTCTATTCGAGACCATCTAATGGCCTGTCCAAATAATAAATGTACGGATAGTTTTACATATCAACTGTTACATTATTACAGATTTCTCGTAGAAATTGTGTCAACATGTAACTGTAGATTAATCTACCCTCGGTTTGAATATGGGAACGGTCATACATAAACGATATAGAAACAGAGCGACAGCCAAATGTTGTATTTAACACTTAAACGTCACGCGTAGGTGTAACGTAAAAGTGAGATACAACATCCAGTCTATGCTCCGTTTTTACATTACTTATATATATGGTGTAGAAATGTGACCCTTCTTTGCCCTTTAAAGAGCGTCTGTAGTATTTATAACATTCAGTTCTTCATTTCAAACTACTTGGTGCGTGTTGCTTTGTAAGTATGTAACAAAAAAGCAAGGCTCTTATAGAAGTTGAAACATAAGAACATGTTCAAACGACGAATAGGCAAATTTAGAAAGTTAACTTGCAAAATAGGTCACATAAAATGAGAAAAACAACGCGATTCAAGCTGTAGACGTAAACAAAGCTTATGGCGTGAACATTAAGTTTGCATGAAACAATACGCGCCGAGGCATCTGCGAAGATATGTTACACCTTTATTCAGTAGCAGCCTCCTTGGGAATTGTGAACAAGACGAAATATCCCGTACGACTCCCTACAATAAACAACGATGGTATATCGCTACGCTTATTTACCATTCATTAGACGTAAATACTACATGCTGAAATAGTCCCGCACGCAGTTAATAGTAAAAGTTTATTGATTTCTCTTTGCTATATTCTCATCAAATACTAACTTCGATCAACAGTTCAAAGCCGGGTATCCACTGCGAGCATTCGCGCGTAATGTAACAAATTCCTACATTACAGTAATACTTGCTGCTGTAGCTTTGGGGCTATTCTGCCTACTCACCACTGTAATTGTCAAATCTGAGCTGACACCTTGTTACATTTGGATACACTGAGAAAAATAATGGTTTGGTTCGACAAAGATCTTGACTCCTCATTATGAGCCTAACATAATCTCAGTTACTGCAGCTAAGATGTTAGTTACTGCAGCGAAGATGTTAGTTACTGCAGTGAAGATTGTAGTTGCTGCGGCTAAGATGTTAGTTATTGCAGGTAAAATGTTAGTTACTGCAGCTAAGATGTTAGTTACTACAGCGAAGTGGTTAGTTACTATAGGTTAGGTATTAGTCACTACAGCTAAGATCTTAGTTCTTGTAGCTAAGATCTTGTTCGAATCATATGCTCAGTCAAGATCTGTATTAAACCTAGCAGTTTTCTCAGTGCACGAATGCTCGCCGTGGATTTTCGGCTTAATGGTACTTGAAATAAATTACATGTGTACTTTACGAACAAACTTTTAGTATTTCAGGCTGTACCTACGCAACATATTTATTGGGGTTTGCGTCTACAGACAGCAAATAGTAGGTAACTCGTATTACCCAAAATCCGATTTATGTTTACCCATCTGAAACAAGAACGTCTGAAGTTCAACAGCGATGAAATACATAAATTGTTTCGAAACGGGTGTACTGTACATACTCATGTAGTTTGAATTTGTTAGAGAGCATAAAATAAAATTTACTGTTTCTGCTCTGCGCATTTTATGAATGATTTTTACATGGAAATGAAAAGTCAAACTCTTTTTATTGAGTGAATTTGAATTACACTGTACTGCATGATGCGGAGTTTTATTACATTAAAATTCTAAATAAAGGAAAAAAGTAAGCATTGAACTTAAATAGTCGATAGCAGTAGAACATGTTAGATAATAATGATTTGACTGATTCGATCACAGCCTTTAGGTCCCCCCACCCCTGAGCTTCCTCCAGTAGCAAACTACTACTTGAGGCAGGATTTGTGAGCGTGCAGCACTATCAAGGTTTGGCTGGCCCATTCGAACTGCAACCAGCTATCAAATCACTACAAACGGCAACTCCTAAGTAACCTGTAACACTATGGCTTACGTCCCTCGTCTCAGCTTCACTGAACTGAAATATCACGCCACGCCACTGGGCTCAGTACAGCCAGAACGCATGCTCTTCCTCATTACCTGGCTTGTCGCTCAGTGCCTCTCCATCCCACTAGACTAATTAGAAAAAGACTCACTGAGCGACGAAGCAAGTCGCGGTTTGCCGTGGTAGCTATTCTGCCACTAGTAAAACTCCAGTGGCAGAGACTGTAAATCACCACCGGAGCCGATTGATTCAGATCACGTAGCCCGCGACAAAATACCGAACATCGCGCGTCCCAAGGCGGCAGTATGATACCTTTGTTTATATCATTGCCCTTCCAGAGACAAGCGGGGACATCGTACGTACAGGTACAACGCTGAAAAAACATGGTTTATTTTTCTCGTTACGTACGTCATACGTTCAGGTCCTAAAATTGAGAAATAAACATCATATCTTTAAGTAATTATGATATAAGATTCTTTAGTTATACTTATTGTTGGGCATTTTTTTTATGTAAAGGAAGGCAAACTACCAAACTTGCATGCGAACACTTTCAATGTGATCCCAAAAACCTTTAACATCTGTAATTTAATTATTCAACCCTACTTTGAAAAATCCACACCTTTTGCAAAGCAACATGTTTTTTTATAAGGACGGGTCAGTAATATTTAAATATATTCCAAATTACAAATCAAAAGCATTGAATTATGCCGCTGTTACAGACAGATAAGTTATCTTCTTTTCAGCATTTTGGTGCAGCAAGCAACCTACAAAAATACCTTAACTTGAATTTGACGCTTTCAAGCAGAACACAAGGCTACCCTTAATTCAATTTCAGGGCAATTTCTTGAGCCTACTATTACGCCATAATAATGCTTCTAGACCTGCCTGCTTGGGTATAGCAATAACCATATGTCATTCCCAGAGGGACACACAGGGACTCAGGATCGTAGAATATTAATAGCGCGAAGAACATTATTCTAAACATATTATATACTAGCGACCCGCCCCGGCTTCGCAATGTAATGGACATAAAACCTTCCGTAAAACATTCTCTAAATGTCAGTAAATAGTGAATTAAATTCCGTTGCCTGGTTTAGAAGAAGTAAGCAGCCGAAGGTATGAGGACACACAGAATCTTCTGGGCGCTAAATAAACTATTTTCCTTCTTCTTTTCTTTTGAAACATTTTTCTAAGATTTGTATGAGAAAATACGGGTAGTGTTAATGGAAACAAATATGTTATTTAATAGTGGTTGGATTGGATAGTAATTTAATTAGCCAACACTTGTACTTAAAATTATTTTTTTTTTGATTTATTTGATTTTGACAGTTTTTAATTCGTAGTAGTTAAAAATGGAACATACATGCGTCGTGTTTCTTATACAACAGCGAACCGTCCCTATTCTCTTTATTAAAAACAGGTCAATTTTCAAAGCTTCAATGCTTTTGTAGACAAAAGACATCATGGCAAATGCATATTCAAAACTGGCAGTAAAAAAATATTTAAAGCTTACCAGGAAAAAAAGCTAAAAGTGAAGTGAGCGGAGGCGCCGGTGAGTCGCGACCGGCGGCCAATCAACGCGAATGTTGCCTATTCCACCCCTAAACTTCAGAAGCACGCAAATGTATAAAATTTTACATAGACCAACGGAATATATAATATTTAAAAAATAGTTTTTTTTTAATTACGCATGAGTTTGCGTTTGGCCTCAATCTCACCAAAATGATAAATGAAGACGAGGCCGAAGGCGATGACAACGACAACGAGGCTTCAACGAGGGTTATATATATAAAATAAGAAGGCAAACTAGCAAGTGGGTCACCTGATCAGTGGGGTTTCAGGTTTACGGTTCCTAGGGCCAGGCAGGCCCTGTTCTTTGGGTACTACACCCACCTATGCTTGTCATTCATTGTATGTGTCCATTATTTTTTTTCTATACATAGTATAATGCAAAGTCGCTATCATTCCTGTGAGTCCTTATATCTTCGGCCGCTTACTCCTTTTAAGCTACGCAACGGATTTTGATACGGTGTTCACTGTCATTCAGATATTTTTTATTAAAGGTGTTTAAATGGACATTACATCCTAATTGTCTACGAGCAAAATCGGGACGGATCGCTTGTTAATTATAAATAACACACAATTCCATAAGCGGCTTGTAATTTCAGTTAATATTAGAGCTGCGCGGAAATTCCCCAAAGGACTTGCTTAGTGACTACAGCCTTAGCCCTACTAATTCATAATTCATAAACGGTCACTAAACCTAGTTGAGTTAAAACCGTGGTTAAAAACAAACTAAACATGTTCTATGTTAAAAAAGTGTGTTAACTATTATAAATAAGAAGGATAATCCCTCTCATTTTGAGAAGAAAACATTCCACCAAGTAGGTAAAGACACAGTAACACTGCTTGCAATACCATTGAATAAAACAGACTAATTTTCCCACGTACTCTAATAGCCATTTACAACTATTTACATCGACGATATACCACAATGAGGCCAATCTAATAGGACTAAAGCACTAGGGAAAGTCTATGCGATGCGAAAAAGACGCAGGGGAAGACTTGGTACACCCACACGATAATAGGTAATCAACATGCCCCCACCGCATCCCCCCTCCTATCCCAATATTCTTTAAGCGCAACGGCGACAAGCTCGACGACGAGGCATCACTCTGTCTCGTTCGCTCGTGCTTGCGCACTAGAGCAAGACAGATCACTACTTCGACGTCGAGCTCGTCGCTGATACGCTTACAGAATCACCCCTTCCCGTCCTCGCGTGACTGCAGCCATTACGGGAACGTACCAATAGCATTACGAGAACAACGAGCTTCTTAAGAATACTTTGTATGAACATCGCTCAAAACTAAACCAGAATTTGTCTTTGTGTTCATTTTATATTGAAAATAACGCAGTGCTGTGTCATAGCCGCATCGTAGAACTTTTGCTATATTATACGGGGTGAAAAATTAAGATGCGGCACTGAAACTGTCCAATGAAGCTTGAAAACATAAAAAAAAACCTGCAAGTGTTAAGATGGACTCTTATCCCAGAGTGCCCCACCTTCGACTCCGCCCTCTGGCTTACTCCTAGATCTATTGCTTACTTTCTGACCTCTAGTAAAATTAGGGATGCCACCTTCTTTTAGGGTGAATAAAGTATTTTTCATTTCGGTAGAACAAAAATAAAGTACACATCACAAAAAAGAATATTTATTATTTTTTTCCATTATTTGTCCCTAACGAGCCATTAACAATCTGTGTTACGTACATAGAGTATTTTAGCGTACTTTATAGGTGTCTTAGATTATAAAGTACGCCTACATGAAAAAGAGGACAATACTCTATTTTAGAGTAAGGGTGGCAACCCTAAGTACAATGTACTATTCAAAGACATGTGATAATACCCAAGGCATACAATCATTCAACCAAATATAACATCGGCTCAGGTAGCTCGGAGGTGCCATCTGGTGTAATATAAAACCAATTAGAGAATACAGCTAACAGAGCGGCATTTTGACGGTAAGTGCCTAATTAGTACGTCACATCAGAGAATTTATCCCTCGGGGAGCTTAGGGTCACCCCGTGATTTATATGGGGACCGAAATAAAAAATAATAAGGCTAAATGAATCTTTATGTTTTAAGGGCCAGCCGTTATGTCCAGGAGTATCCTTACCTTTCTCATTTTTAATTCATATTTTGTTGGTCATAAAAAATATTATGCGGCATATATTTTATCATTATTTTTATTCAATTATAAGCCAGCAGTTCAGGTGCTGATGAGGCTATTACAAAGTTTTAGCAAGTTATTTTAAATCCTTGTTTAAATATTTAAAAGTTTACATCCAAAATGTCAGACACCTCGCTAAATGCGCTAATTGCGTCTATGATTTTTGCGATAGCAGCCAGGAGTAGTCTCTTTTTGTTGGGTTTTAAATTAATTAAGTATCTTTTATGAAATGTTGGCAATGATCAACGTCAATCCAAGATGCTTAGATCTAAACGACCCAATCAAAGTAATTTTGATTATACATATTACACATAAACCAAATAAACTTTATTGCACCTTCTAGAAGTTGTTTCATAACGATATTCCTCTAGGAATGTTATAAACGCACTTTGTGTTTGTCCTGAGTAATAAATATGTGATCAAAAGATGTAATTTTTTTCTTAAGTACATACCTATACGTAGTTTATAACTTTCGCGATTCCACACATATTTGTATTCTAAAACGGACCTTGTCGCGCTTAAAACATATTTTATTTACCTCGACGTTTCGGTCGTATTGCAACGGCCGTGGTCTCGTGACCCGGGCCGATGCAATAGTGAATAAAATGTATTTTTTTGATAAGTTTTTATATAAAGAATAGGGGAGGTCTGCGTGGTTTACCATGTTTCACAAAAAACATTTCACAGATCGATCATTTGGCAAAATGCTTTTATGTCACAGTTTCGGGAATAATTCAGGATTTCTATAAAATATACAGACCTATCCTAACCTGTAGGTTCTACATTATGGTCCTGAAATAAATCAGGAATAGTTTACAGTTACAGAAAAATATGCATTTTGCCAAAATGCTTAGTTTGTGAAATCATTGGCCACGGACCGGCATGCTTGCTGCGTTTGAGCATGCAGATTACCCGATGGGAAGTGATACCAAGAGAATTATTGAGAGAGTCATTGAGAGTAATTTGCGTTTTAGGAAAAATAAATGTGTCTGCGACTCTATGCTGCGAAATCTAAACAAATCAAAAGGTTGTAGTAAACGGCTATTGGTTTTGTTTTGGAAAAACACCTGTTGTTGTCTCTAAAATTACCTGTGAGTGGGTGTTAATGGACTTCAGGCCGGAGACATCTGTAACAAAAATATTGTACATAAGATTGTTAAATCATTATATGGATAATAATTGACGAACGAATTATATGAAAGTGCTTCAGTGTCCGACCCTTATTCGAGAACGTTATCAGAGAAAAGTTTGAAAACAATTGAAATAATTGTAGATCCGACGACCATGCCTTACTAAATACTGTCAACAAAAAAGCTTGTACCTAATAACAAGGTATTTTAATTGTTCATTCATCTACCAATCAAAAGAAATGGCGGGTTGTTATTACAATAAATATTCAGCGAAGTGCTTTCGGAAAAGAGTTGTAATACACTCCATCACAGTCAACTTAATAAGAATAAAAAACAGCACAAAACTAAGTTGTGAAAATAAATTCATTTATCACATGACCTTCGTCTTAGTAATCAGAAACATCAGTAAATTAATAATACATCTGGACATCGTCATTGTCATCAATATCGCTAAAAGGAAATCGTAGGCAGTAATAGCCCGCAGTAAGGCAGTAACACCTTTTACTGCCGTTCGCGCCGACTATAAAGGCAGTACTTAGCGGCACCTACCTTACAGCCAGCACTTCCAGTTTACGGTACGTTAAAGCACGTGACCGTACGATAAATAAAATAAAACATGCATTGCAGACGTTAGTTTAGCTGGATGAAGATAAAGAGGTTCTGCTAGAGAGGAACAAGAGCCTTATAAAATTAATGGGAAAACCGGACGAAAGCATGCCGGGCCACTCTCTAAGTGAAGAGTTCCGTAGTCGTAACTACAACCGAATCGATAACAATTTCTGAATTTTTCAAGGGTTTAGTTCTGTATTCAAATTAATGGTAAATTTTTTAGTAGATTGAGACGTATTAGTCGCCTATTACGCTCAAGAACAAGCTAAGCCTTTTAACATTTCTTACATATATGCATTCATTTCAGATATGTTTTAAATATATATATAAAGCGCCTTTTACCCACGACTTCGCTGGCGTGACTTTTTTCAGTATAAAAGGTAGCCTTTGGATTAAGTCAGGTTATAAGCTATCTCCATTCCAAATTTGATCCAAAACCGTCCAACCGTTTTAGCGTGACGGAGTAACAAAAATACAATGTCATATATAAACTTTCGCATTTGTAATATTAGTGTAATTTGTATTTTTGGATGTAAGCGGCAGGGAACTGACGAAAATTTCCCATTTAGAATTCAATATTTATTAAACGGTACCCGAAATCTTAAAATTGATAATACAGATCGTGTTTTTAAAGAGTTATCTAACAATATAACTCTTGCTTTATATGTATCATGAGTACCTATCAGTACGTAACCTAAAAAAATAAACACTTTCCAATTTTTTCTTGGACCCTGAACGGAACCCTAAAAGTGTTTTTTCTAGTTCAAAAGCACTTCGTCGTAGCACTCGTGCACAGTTATTTATAATTCGTAGCAGTGTCACTAAGTCGTAGCGTTAGCGTATGCATTTCGTAGCGGTCCTACGAGCGTGTTTACTCCTGTGGGGGGCAAGTCAACTTGCGCATCAGTAGATGTACATACTCACATTCGAGTTGTGTCAAAGAGAATAGTAAGCAGATACCTTTGAAATCTGTAATTTTTGACATATCTCGAATGGTAGATCTCAACGAACGCGAAAATTGAGGGCCTGTATTGTAGTTTCTTCTGGTTCTATTTAACTTCAGATAAGGTTTATTAAATTATGTACAAATGGGCTCACGAAAATGTTAAGCAACTTAGTTTCGCACGCATTGGCATTTTCAAGGTTAACTTTCTGGCTGACTGTACTTACAAGTAAAAGAATTAAATGTTTAGTGTTATTATATGTCACACCGCAACAATAGAGCTGCGACGAATAAAGTGTCAGGAGTTTAAAAAGTTAACAATAGTCAATTTCTCATTATTTTCTTTCATTACTTTCCCTAGAAGTAAGTTATATTAAATTTAATTGAAAAAAAAAATTGGGTACAGTACAAACTATACTCCCACCAGAATACCTGCGTGAAGTAATGCTTGCTGCCTACTGCGTTTCGTACAGAGAATGTCGAGATCCTTACACTCAAGAGGGCCTAAAAGCCGGCAACATATCAGCGGCTCTTTTGAGGTTCCTGTGTCCCATGGACGACGGTAATCACCACACATCAGTGACCTGTATGCTAGTTTCTCCTCTTCTGCATGAAAAAAATATACCGTAACAGGCGTGGACGCCTGAAACGCACGTGTAGACATCTGAACATCCACGTGCCATAGGTATGTATATTGAATAACCACGACGAGTGCCTATACTCGTAGTAGCGTTTAATTAAACACCATTTTAAGGGCGGGTTTTATTAAACCTGCGGTGTTAGTTTGTTACCCAAAATCTGGCAGCAAGTAGCTTTTGAAGCAGTTGACGTTATCGGAATGAAAGGTTTGATATACTTGTTCAGTTCTTACGACAATGCATTTATTTGAAAGACATGTCCTGATGCTGCTATCAAAGTAATCTCATCGTGAAGAAAGTCTTTGACGGTGAAATGTATCGATTAAAAACTATCTACGTTAAAAAACAGATAAAAGTGCAATGTTAAAGAAGCGTCAGCCAAAAGCTTGTATTTAAAATAAAAAAGCACCAAAATGTACTACGCTATTATTCTATTACATAACATAAAATAATACGTTAGCGTTACGTCAGCTAAAGAATCTACAAATGACTGATTGACTTTCATCAATACGCTCACAGCTCCCCTGCTCTCAATAGCTATTTCAACAAGAAACGGAAACACTATTCCTCTGAACATTTACGCCTTCAATCTTCGTGAAACGGTAAACAGCGTTGGCAATGTAGCCAACCATATAGTTTCCACTGAAGATCGTGGCAATTTTTGCCTTATTTTAGTTTTTCGAAATTTTGACTCTTCTTTTAATTTAGTAAACACATTCCTTTCCCAGTGTTAGCGTAGTAAACATGACGGAATCAAACAGGGAGTGGAGGATATTAAACACGCCGGAACATCAATTCAAACGTACACTTACAAAATACGCGTATAGTTATATGAACTATGAACATTAGCAATTGCTCTCAACGCAAGCATTTACAATAACTTTTTGTTTTGCCTCTACAATACCGTTTTTGTACTGTTTGAAAATGAACACATAAATACAACAATACACGCTGGTTACACGCGAACAGGGCAGGGCTGATCGTCGTGGCCATCTTTGGGGGAGGGCCTATGGGAGTGGAAGTCTTACAGCCGGTGTGATGATGATGATGAAATTAAATAAACAAACTACAAGATGATATTCAATTTGAATAAACTTATTTGATAACAGAAAAGGTGCAAAACACATGTAAAATAAAAACTGTATAGTTTTGGTTATTTTTTGGGACATTTTACAAGACAGAGTTGGCAACACTGGACGTCAGCAATCTAGACATAACGTCAAGCCCTGGATCCGCACCCCCACCCGTGAAGGAGGCAGAGGAGGCGCCGAGCCCCTCGTATATTCCAATAAAGAAGGACAAGACTCTAATAACGCGACCCGAGTAAGCTCCCAAAACGACACCTCAGACTTTTCAAATACACCTGCCGACTCGAAACCGACCTTAACCTAAAAGAAAAGAGTCCAAACCTCGCTCCGCGCATCTCATGCAGTAATAAATACGAAAACAGAATCGCACGTCCGGTGAAGTTTTTAAGAACGTAGGTCGAATATTAGACAAGGTTCAAGTAATGGAAATTTGATAACACGTGTTGAGAGGAATTAGGCGGGCCTACCTGCCGACGTGAGCTGAGGGGAATATAAATAATTCGATTAGCATCAAAGGCGAACTTTTTCGGGAAAAGAAGATGAAGGGAGTATCGGAACGGCGGCCTAATTATGAGAACTTCATAAGATGATATGATATTATATTACAGCCGAAGATACTTTATGCTTGCCCCCTGCGACGTCGAGAATGGTTCCATCCAACATTGAACTTTTATTTTGTTAATAGCTCATATGTTATGCGTAAGCAAATAAATAATTGTTAGACTGTACGAGGAAGTCAGGAAGAAGCTATTTTATTGGTTAATGTTTTTCTTGCACGCCGTTTTCGCGAACGACACCCCCCTCTATTAATTCGAACATTTTTGTTAATAAAATATGCCCAGCTACAGAACTGATATTACAATCGATGTCGTTGCAGCTTAATTTAAGCATTACTATCGCGGGACCTGTCTAAAATTTACGCAAAGCCTACTAATTTACCTTAGTCCCAGGATTACTTGGTCTACCTAAGTTAATCCACTCCGGCCTAGTACAAGTAACGGGTAATGTCTGAGGATCTTAGCTCAGTACGAGCCGATTTTAGTAGCTACCAACTTTTGCGAAAAGAACCGCGTTAAAGTACAATTTGTATGTAATGTTACTTGGATATAGGGTCAAACCAAGCACACTTCCGTTTTTAGCGGAATTTAGGCAATATACATCTCTTTAAATTGTATTTATAACGTTTTTATCGCGTTTAGTCCCGATAACGTTATAAATACATGTGTTTGTAACTGTATACATATGGTATGGTGTCATAAAAATAATATCCTTTATCCCCACCAAATACGCTTCCAAGGAGGATGTGTACCTTATGACATATCTTAGGACATAAAAAAGTAACTTAAAAACAGCCCGCCCTGCGGGCCTAACATTATAGACCAGGTGTTAAACTAACCCTGAGAGATAAAATTTTAAACCCCGCCATATCTTAACTCAAACGCTAACATGACTGACCACACAGATAAAATTAACACCAGGGTTAAGACGGTGTTAAAAAAGATAAAACTGTGTTACTACAGTAATGAAAATATTGTTTAATAATTCAGTTCATTCGTTCATTTTCGCAATGTGACAGAAACAACCATGCATAGATTTCCTTAAACATACATAGCTAGCTTTAAAAACAGTCCTGGACGATTTGCATCTGTAGTTTCCGAACGAAAATCAACTAAATTTGACACTTGACAGTTGAAAATTTTGAAATTGACAGCGATCAGACATGAAGACCTGTTACAATTTTAGTAAACAAAAGGAAAGCAAAAGCCTGAAATAAACCGAAGTTGCCGAAATGCCGCCGAAAGAAAAACAGGTGTAAGTATTATATAATTCTGTAAATATATTTTCTATTTATTTTACCTGCTCCAGAATTTATGGCGAATAACAGGTAGTTTGGTAAAATGACAAACTGGAACCATGGTTGCAGGACCCAAATGGTAACTAAAATCATCCGAAGATCGTCGACAACCTTCATCAATAAATGTGTGCTTGACTGTATGCAGTTAACTTGATAACATTGACTAGATAATTGATTATTAAAATTATTGTTTCAGGCGTTGCACAATGGTGCAAAAACTCATTGGTACATACATGGCTAACGCTGAGGTACGAACTCGGTACCTCACGAACTCACGATAACGGGTCTACCTCTATGCACTAAGCCTCCCAATGCTCTATGTATCCCTAATAATAAACATATTTTTCTTATTCCTTCTCCAGGCAGAGGTTATCAAAAACATAAATGGGAAATGAGGGCTTCAATATTATGATATACTATACCTTGGTTGTTGACTTCAATGTTGTTGATTTTATGTAGTATGTCTCCATGTATGAGACCTCTTTAACCCTCTTTATTCTGTGCTCATATCAAATAATAAGATAGAATAAAGTAAACAAGTAAATGAAACAATTATTTATTAGTATAGCACATTTAGCTTGAGCCACTCTTAAAATCAAAGCATTAACAGTTCTAGAGCATATTCTAAATCACCTGTAAATCAAAATAGTAACCAATTTGTTTCATTTTCAGATATGCACCAAGGCGCCGGCGTACCTCGAATTATTAGTACCTCACACCTACGACAAATAATAAAACTTATTATCATAGCCTAATACACAACCACTTCGCTGTATTGTACTTTTTAATAAACATATTTTATGGCTATGCAGTTGTATATTATTTTAAATAAATCAACCTTTGCAAGCCCAAACTGCAATTTTCTGTATCATGAATTGAAACTGAAACACTCTTTACAAACTCAAACCTTATAAAAGTTATAAACGTGGGTGGCAATTATTATTAATTATTACAGTGTGCTTATTTCAGTACCAATGAGCAGACTTGACTGGGGTAGTACTATAGGGACGTGAGGTACCTAGGGCTTCAAAATAACAAGCTAGCGCATAAGTTTAAGAACTTTATAATTTATTCTAGTTTATATTCCAATTCATACATTGCATGTCAATCTAAAAATCAAAATAAGTCCCTTTTCTTCTTCTACTACAAACTGCCACTCTTGTTGCCGTGGTCAGCTCTGGAAGAGGCTGTAAGGAAACCTAAAGGTCCTTACAGTACATTGCTTAGACAGAATACCGACATGAAGTAGTATACATTTCGTTTCGTGCGATTAATGATGATCCGAAGGCCCAGCGACAGGGTGGGCGGCTAAACGTTGACAACGGATTAGCGACTGCAGGGTTGGTGGTTACCATTAGCGGGAGTGATCACTTCCCATAAGGTGACTGGCATGCGTCTGTCTTTTCCATAAAATAAACAAATCACTGTAGTATCGTTTTTATCATTTATTTATTTGCTATTATCACGGGGTCACACACGGCTCAATAGAGTAAGTAAAGAAGTGTGCTCGTCACATTCCACAAAAACATTGGTCAATTATTACACGTAATACAACAGTTTGGTAACTATCCCACTGAATTAATAACCTTTTGTGATGATAAAATCTAATATTACAAAGTAAAGACACTGTTTAAATAAAATAAAATATCTTATACCCACCTTCGACGACCCAGATAAAGTAACCCGTTTTATCTCGATTAACTGTCAAAATGACGCTAGGTTTATCACCGAACGTGGCCGGTCATGTTAGGCAAAAGGATAAACTAACCCTAACACCTGTCAAAAGAGTGTTTAACACCGTGACACGTGCGGTCATGTTAGCCACCGGGGATAAGGCTAGTTTATCCACGATGGGAGTGTTAAAAACAGATAAAGTGGCTGTCATGTTAGGGCCGCTGGTAGTGAATAATTTAAATCAAACATCGCGTAAATCGCGTTGCTTTCTCACGTAAAATACAGTACAATTAGTTTATTTATATCGCATAACGCGGCCATTATTGAAGTATGGCAGTAATCTACGCGGTACCAACGGTTATTTTTAATACCAAGCAAATATCACTGTCAATACCAGTATAACCCTAAAGACGGCTACTGAAGAACACAATAACCCGCAACTACTTTGATTATCTTCAAGACAAGCCCCAGGACAAGCGAGGGACAGAAACAAATGCCAGCTTTGGTTTTAATCTGAAAGTTTATATCCGCCACCTTACTGAAGATCGGCGCTAGCCCCAAAGTACGTCTCGATTCGGTACAGCCGGTTATCTATAAAGGAGATAGCAACGAGGTGGCAGAATTTTAATTACTGTGGCGAAGCCAAAACGGAGGTCATTTACATATATAACTTGCACCTGATAGCAAGAGCTAAAAGTGACAAAAGGTGTAGCGCAATTGCCTTTGGTAAAGTCTTAACCTAATTATCGCACACAAAACATCGCACCATGCGTGAGCTAAATGATGACTTCTTTATAAATCTGTAAAGATGCAGCAGACGGTGCAGCACGGTTGAAAGTGATTAGATGACAAATAAACTAACGCTGTTATGGACAAAACCAACGATGTCATATTACGGTGCGTTCTCAGGCAAAGTGACCTTAATGCAACTGCGTGTTATGATACTTTAAATTACATACTGTTATATATTCATTCAGAATAAAAATAAAGAAAGTCCACGCCCAGCTACGTTAGTTCCTCTTGCCTGTACTTGTTTACAGAACATAATCTGACGGTTGAGTCTCCCCGCTTCATTAAACACAAGGTGTGCTAAGCAAAGCCCTCCAGACTCTTTGTCGTCTGGTGTCGAGTTTGCAGCCACACGTCAGTTCCGAAAAGAATAATTCAAGCAGAAGGCTGCAGACACTCGTTTAGACACCCATTCTCTCGATTCCACTTTACAGCGTTGCATGGGTGTACCGACTACAGTGAAACGAGTCTAGCGTAAGGAAAACAAGGAAAAGCAGTATGAAATTTAGTTGCACAAAATGTTGGTATGAGTTCGTTGTAGTGTGGATGGGTACATTAGTTCGATACCCTTAAGGTCAAAGAAATTTTTCTATTGTACGCAGTAAACCTCCCTTTTAGTAAAAAGAAGGGTGTCAAAAGTTTAAATCCTATGTATCTGCATGAGGGTGTGTGTGTTTGTGACAATGCAGCTCTAAAATGGGTAGACCGGTTTGAATGTGATTTCATTGCTGTGGTCCTAACATGACTAGCCAAGTTTAGTTTATCTCTATCTGCGTCCCTTTCTTATGACACTAGTTAGAAAGAGACGCAGGGAGGGGTTAAACTAAACCTGGGCTGTCATGTTAGGGCCGCTGTAGTATTTTGCCAAGCTTAGTGAAAAAACGTTAGCGACTGTCGAGACATTATTTACCTTTCAAAATATGTCGGGGATTGGTTCAATGTTTACTTTGGTCACATACATAGTGCATTGCATAAGCGATTGTTTCCAAACAACTTGACAAACTGTTACAGGTTAACATTTCGATCTCAATACTATGCTGGCTACCAATTTCATATTGAAAAAAATACCAGAAAAGATAAATGTATTTAATATCTTAACTATCTCGTCCGACCGTACCTTGATGATGTAGATACAAAGAACAGGGACTAAAACAAGCCTATTCTACTGGGGGACAATAGCTGCACGAAATACTAAGATACGATATACCTACAAACAAAGAAACATAGAACATAGGTTAGGTTAGGTTTAAAGATCATTTATTCCCACTAAGAATTAACATTCACTTTCATGAGAACTTATAGAAAAATAAATACAATTATATATAATGAGCGCAATAATGAAAAAAAAAAAAGGTAGATTGCATGACGTTCATTCTACAACATTATGCCGATATATCTTTTTTTTTTTTACAAAGTGGGTAGAATTTATACACACATTGTGGGTAGAACATAAATACACCTAGCAGGGAAATGTGCCGCACCAATACGTGATAGAATATTGGTAGGTCCCTTTGTTTCTGTATACGAGACGGAGATTACAATGAGGGAGAACTCATTTATTTGTCACGACAAAAGCTGTTGAATACACAACGAAGCTTCATTATGCAAAAATAAATTAAAGTTTGATGGGAAATTATGAACGAAGTGAACAATTTATTTACATATTTGTTACGACGTTAACTTATAGAGGTTCATTTGAGTATTCGTGAAATGAAAAGCTTAAACTTAGTAACTATACACTAAAGTATAGAAGTATAAACAAACAAAAACCCATTGGCGTGTAAGTGTAACCATTGTTGACATCAAAATGTGCTATAAATAAGGTTTTAGTTACATTTAGTTACGTAACTAATAGTTAGGGCTTAGTTAGGGTGACCTGTCATTCGAAACAGGTTACAAATATAGTGTTGTTTGTTTTCTCTTTCTTACTTGTGCAATTGCTATAATATAAAAGATTACTTTCTCACTTGCACACTCAGGACGTATTCTAAGTTTTATCGTATAAAGTAAAATTGTTTCACTTCGGAAAGGTGGAATTGAAAAAGTCCTTGTCGACAATAACAATAATTTTCACCCGAAAATATCGGGCTTTCAACTTTTTTTATATGGATATTGTTACAGTAAGGTGTTTGAGCACGAAAACGTGTCTTATTGTTTGGTTGGATTCAAAAGTTTCTTGTCAAATGAAAAGGTGATTAAAACACGAACCACGAACTTTTTGCCCGCTTCATAACAAATTTTAACAGAGAATTACATATTTTAAACAAAACGAGCTTACAATTACAATACTTGCAATGCTTACTCTTTCACTAATATTTTTTAGACTAATACTTTACGGATTTACTTTTAGATAAATACGCCTTATAAAAAAAAAATCGTGGCTTATAAAAGCAAGATTAAACCTAGCACAGAGGGACTCCTCTAGGAATTCATTCGCGTGACAGAAATACACAAGACATTACCGAAGGCTGTCGTGCAAAGGATGTCATAGTTAATTTTAGAATTACTTACTTCGGGCTAAATTGTTGGTAACTACTATGTTAAATTGCCAAGTACAGCTAGCAGCAGAAGTAGCTGAGCATTCGAGGGGCTAAAAAGATCTAAATAAGGTATTACTCTATTGACAATAGATTTGTATGCTGATCTTTTTGACCACTACGACTGTGTAGATAGTTGCGGTGTTGATAGTTATACTAGTTTAGTAGTTGTTTTAGTTTGCACCCTATTCAATATTACTTTTTGTGAATAAAAACTCAGATAAGGTTGTCATAGTTAGTTTATGAGTTGCAACGTACCCAAAATCGTAACTTAGAGGTATTTTAACTGTCAATAACGCTGTCTGAAAAAAAAAAGTGGCTCATTTATATCCGGAACGTAGTCAATAGAAAAAAAAGGGGTGACTAGAAACATATCATATATCGGACTTAAATTACATTGCATTCTGAAATTGCAAAATGTCAGAGCTTATGTCAAATTAAATTCTGTCTTAAAGTCAGATTGCTTCCAATTCCAATCCTCCTCGATCTTCCTCGATCGATTGACTAAACTCTCTGAATTTATTAGCACGCCTCCTGTCTATATTCCGTCTAGACAGGTTCAGGTTCCCTTAGGACTTACAATTTTATTGCTCAGACCCTAAATATAGCACCAGTTAGACGTACACGAGACGTAGAAAATACAGTTAAAAAATTTCAATTCTGAGAGAAAAAAATGGTTTGTGAAATCGAATGTCTCGGATTCTAGGTTTTTTGCCATAATTTATCAAGATCATCATGTCCTAAAACGTCAAGAGAAAGTACATTTTTATCGTCTATATGTATATAAACCAAACCCTAGTTAACCCTAACACACGTCCCATACATACAGATATGCTACATTAAATTCAAATACGGTTTGAGAGAGAATCATTTGAAAGCAAGCTATTTTTCCTATAAATGTATGTGGTCTATCGAATTGTCTCTAACCGGATAAGGATAATCGAATTTAAACGACTAAGGTTGACTTGCACCTAAAAGGTAAATACGTTAAAGACGCCACTAAATTGACGTTCTTGAAAATAACGTGATTTTACAACTTAAACCGCTGAAGCTATAGCAACACGAAATTTGGAACCTGTGTTCTTTAGGGCAGGAGTTCCTTAACTGTCTTATCCTAAAGGCGTCGCCTGATGGTATGCACAGGTCGCAATAACGCTAAATAAATGTCTGCTAGAGCTAAATACAAATATCTTCTTTTAGGAGTCGCAAAAAAATAACAACCTGCAAAGGGATTCGCAGTATAAAGATTGGGAACGTTTCTTAGTCACCTCTACATTTACGTGTACTATGGAAACACAAGTTTGGAAAGTCTACCACTAAGGGGTTAAAAGGGGGATGGCAGTTAGGTAATCCAAAATTTCGATGACTCTATCTTAGTTCAGCGACCACCCTTAAAGGCTGATTGGTTGACACATAATTTGTACGGAACCTTCTTATAACCGAAATTGCTAAAGTTTTTAAATTGTATGAGCACAACGATCCATTTATTTTAACTGCGTTTACACCTTCCTAAGTCCTCATTACCCTACAAATCCCTACAAAATGTTTAGAATGTAATAAAATAAACATATTTCTACAATTTTAACTAAACCGTTTAAAACCGCGAGAAAAAACTCGTGATAAGTTGTGCTGGCCATTAGAATTAATATGAAAATGTCGTATTTCTAAAAAGACGCTGGCTTTGCCAACGCTAGGAGAAGCAAACTAAGTACCTTACCCTAGACTGACAAAACAGAAACTAATTTTCTGAGACGTATCGCAAATATTGGACCCAAGACAACATACGCCCCGTCCAATAAACTTTACATTAAATGCAAGAAGTTCATCTTTTTAGCTAGTGATGTGCTGATATACTGATACCGATGCCGATTACCCAAGAAGTAAGCAATTCTAGTATCGAGGTAAGAAAATAAAACAAGCGTTTTAGAAGTTAAAAAAGCAATTTAAATGAATCAACAGAGAAAAATAAGTAACAGAAATCACTCTTCACTTCAGTCACTGAAAGCCATTCATTTCTTTATTCATCCTAGTATATTTTGGTTAATATTTTAGATTAGACATGCTGTCAAGGTACACTAAGTCAGCGGCCCTAACATTTTACCAAGTTGAAATTATTCCTAAGTAAGTACCCCTCCTTAAGGCGCTAAGTAGTTAGTTAGAGGAGTCAGTTACATAGAGGAGTTACCGTAGAAGTCAGCTTCACAAGAAGACTATGTGCTGCGCGTGCTTTACCTGCTAAGCTTATGTATACACCATCTGGCAACACTACCTTCGAACATAGCAACAAAAATGACTGTTGGCCTGTATAGTAGGTACACCCATGTCACCCTCTACCCCGCATCCCATCTCATCGTTGCTCTATGCAAGTCAAGGAAAGTGTATACTTATTTAGTATGCAAGTGCGTGAGTTGACAGAATGTTTAAAGGTCCCCTTGGAAGGCGAAATAAAGGATGTTTCTTTTTGTCCGCATTTTCGAAATAAAAGTGTGCTTACCATATTAATGCAGAAGCGAAATAAAATAATTTAAATTCATATTGCGGCGAATTATTGTGCGACCGACCGACCTTAAACAACAAACCTTTTGATTTATGCTTCTGAACACAGCCTTCTCGTAACACGGTTTTAAAAGAGAACATGTCTGGGTGCGCGTCGAGTTTCCTTCTCGTATGCCCAAGTCCTGCGGTTCCCTTATGGACTCCTCCGGAGGGAAGAGCAGTGCTTCGGCCGGTGCACCCTGAGCGTTGGTCAATGACTTCTTAAACATAGATCGTTTTATTTCACATCAAAATAATACAGAGACAAAAAAAAATTCAACTAAAAATTACATTTAATTAACACAGTGATGATGTCAAAGAGGGACTTGACTTAGCAATTTCCTGCAGTGGGTGTATGCCCCACTGCGCTGATTTTCAGTTAGACCCTTCCTATTTTTGGACCAAACGTGCTGGACAGGAATCAGTACGAACTGTGTAATCAACTGTGTAGTAATAGTAATGAATAGTTCAGGGACTACATAATATATCAAATATAGCAATACAGAGTACCGTAAGACCGTGAATTCAAATGAAACACTGCCGTAATTGCGAAGCACACGATCGAATTATTAATAAAACAAAGAATTATAGAACAGTACTATTTTTATCAATAAAATGATATTTATTATTTAATAACGAGTATACATATAGTACAGCAGTGTTTTTACATTAGTATTAATCGGTAATTTTTATATATCAAGAAGCCATTCATTATTGACCGGTAACCGGTATCGGTACATCCCTACGATATACGTAGAGGGGCGATACAGTAAACGACTAATAAAATATACTTTTATCTACACACATATCATAAAGGCTAAATAACGCGTTCAAAAACCCTAGGAAATGACCAGCATTATTACAACCAATGTGATTATAAGAATTTTCTTGTCTGTGGTAGTAGGTAAATCTGTTCTTTGTTGGTCATAATATTACCGATATCTCGTGACTGCTCGTGACGTTATGAATTTAAATTTGGAACAGCTGTCAAAATTCAAGTTGGTCTCTATTCTAGTATCCACAGATATTAAAACAGTTATCGATACGAAACGTCAACTCAGTGTGTTTTTTTAATTTAAACGCACGACATTTGATCTCGAGTGACATGATAATAGAGACTTCATTCGTTCGTCTATGGTTTAAAAAAAACGTTCGTCTTGACGGATAGATCGAATCACAGAGTACCTTTTTAATATACATGGCCGCCATTAGTTGTCATCGTTTTCGGTTTTTTGCTGTTACGGTTTTTTGCAGTTATGATATGTGTGTAGATAAAGTAATGTATGCAACTGTATATAATTAGGCCTTAAAACACTCGTGTGATCCTATTATGAAACTCGCTGACGCTCGTTTCATAAAACCACACTCGTGTTTTAAGGCCTCTCATTATATAGCAGTTGCATAAAATACTATTAACAAACATTAAGTCGTTCGGGGTTAGTGAACGCGTAATGCGTGAACTTCAGTCGTGCCCGCTACAGCTAGCTGTATAGCGGTAATATTGAGTGGAAAAGCGCCCGTTACAGCGCTATTTAGCAACTTTCGCCACCTCTATTAGGAGGTAACGAAAAACTTGGGGTACTTAAGAAAATTCGATGTGGAGGGCTGATAAACGCGAAACTAAGGGCGCTTGCTCATTTTCTTCGTCTAGTAATGAAGCGAGAATGTGTAGGTAGATGGGATGAATAATAGAATAATATGAATCCATCTTAAAGTGACTCACACTCACAACTACATAAGATTTTGTGATCGTGATGCCTTTTTAAATTCATAACCGATATTGAATTGAGGACTTCCAGTTATGTCTCATGGATTCAATTTTTTTATGAAATAGGAAGGCAAACAAGCAAGTGGGTCACCTGAGGGTAAGTGATCACCCGCCTATAGACACCCGCAACACCAAGAAAATTGCAGATGCGTTGCCAACCCAGAGGGCTAAGATAGAATACCTCTTGCCAGAAATGACACCGGCTGTATTGCTCTCCACGCCGGAACACAACAGTGAAAGCACTGCTGCTTAGCGGCGGGATTAGCGAGCAAGATGGTGATAGCGATCCGGATGGACCTTGCACAAGGTCCTACCACCCATCCTACTAATATTATAAATACGAAAGTAATGATGATTAGATATCACGCAATCAGGCATTAACGGCTGCAAGGATTTAGATGAAGTTTGCTAGACAGATCTTGTCATGGATTAAAACATAGGATACTTTTTATATCGTAAAATTCATAAGTAATGACATGCGGGCGAAGCCGCGGATAAAAGCTTGTTATCAAATGAATTTCATTATCATCCCTGTGGCCCTAGACCGGCCAAGTTTAGTTTAACTGAGTTTCTCTATGTGCGTTCCTTTTTACACTATGGGGTAGACTTGATAAAAAAACATCCAAATTTTACGTAAAGAGGAGTTATCCTAAAAAAATTTTTACCAATTCATCGGCGTGACTGATTTGTATATTCATGCCAAATTACAGCTTTCTAAGAGCTCTAAAGTCTCTGAGCTAAGATGCGGACTGACGATCGGACGGACAGATGGACATGGCGGAACTATAAGGGTTTCTTGCAACTGCGGAACCCTAAAAAGTCTTAGGTGTACAGCTGCTCTAAAAGTATAAAAAAACCTGCTTTCTGCCGGGTTCAAACTAAAGAGTTGCATACAGTTAATGCACAATCCACAAAGTAATATTACAAACCTCTTTACCGCTGAAAGCGTTGCAAGCTCTTTCAAGTGTGTTACAGCAAACTGGAGCGCTTTTAATAGGTTTCAGAGTGCTTTATATTGTGTTTCGTTTTACATTACCGGTAACTACCTGTATCCGTTTAAAACGTTTGCTGAAGATAAACAAGTTTTTGTTAAAAATTTCATTTTGCCGGCGATTTACTTTATTATTGCATTGTCATCGGATCTACATACCCACCAAATTCGGAAACAATCCGACCATTGGAAGAGAGCCAAATTTGATGCTCCAGATTTTACCCACACATACTAACTAACAAGGCATGATAAATAGAAGCTTGTAAGAAGGTTGCAAATGCAATGCCAAGTATACTATGACAAATATTTAATAACGATTTCCTATAATTTAATTCATATATTCCAGGCTTGCGCGCGCCCTTTAGAACATACCTCTAGTTACATAATAAAAAGTAAAGTTTAAGCAATTTTGTGTTCTTATCGATATTCGCACTATCGTGTAATTATGAATAACCTGTTGGATAAAGCTGTTTCAACGATACGGATTATACGGATAACAGCGATTCGGTATTTGATTTAAAAGGATGAAGGAAACAAGTAAAGTAAGGCATTGGCCCTTTTTTCCGCTACCTAAAAACCACCACAACTAGAAAACAAAAGCCTCAACTTACCGCTAGTTTTTTCTTATATGATACAGCGCTAAGCTCAATAAGAATAACGGTTCGGAAATGAGCAGAGCTCAGTAAAGTCACACGCTCTCCCGAGGAGATGGGTAATTTCCTGATTCGATTGAGAGTTCGTCAACACTCCCTCGCTCGCCCTTTCCTCAATAACATAAACCGTATTGCTTAGCTTTCAGTTTACGATATAATAAAGGTCGATGACTCGTCGATGATCTCCTGGGTGAGATGAACGGATTAAAAATTCGCGCTATGGATACGCAGCGGGTACTGTTTTAAGGGCTTAACCTTTTTATTTTTAGCAGCAGCGCAATATCATGTTCCGACGGAAATGTTGCTAATGGAGCATGGCATATAATGGACGGTTTTCTACTAGCCGACACGGCACCGGAGCGGCAACGACATCAGCCCGACACCCGAATAATTTATGAAAGTAGTTCAAAATTAGAACAATGATTGTGGTCCTCACGGGTTCACCAACGCGGGCATCGGGCCAGTAAAAGCGAGGCAGAGCTAAACTCGGAAAATTCGGAAATGTGATCCAAGATCGAAAGAAAGGGTCTACTGACGGCATGATCTGATAAATGTTATAGTCAGATCAGGAGCAATACCTTGAGGTGCGAGGCTTGTCGCCTGATAAATCTTGAGGACAAGACAGATCAAGGCCCGACTATTTCAGGCATCTGATATAATGTCATCTGTTAACACCAACTTTTTATCACGGATTTCATTTCGTAGTATAGCATGGTGAGGTACCGGAACTGCAGTTGTGTGGAACATAGCGATGATAGAACACTCACTCTAGTAAGCTAGATAGATATCGTTAATGAGAATACGAATATTTCTATGTCACGTTTTTTCACTGACCAACGACGGATACGCGAACGGCACCGTAGGGATAACTTCCGAAGATTCCGTGTCGACGGACGTCAAGAAGATGCGCATTTATTTTATTATGTGCCTAAACTGTATCACTGTAGGGCCAACCTCAGAGGTACCTGAACATTTTAGTACCTAGTCGCTATCAGTATTGTGATAAATTCCAGCAACTCTCATTTCATACGTTACTACTACAAGGTTCTAAGTGTTTAGCTACTTCTGAGGCTGACTGTACGTGAGAGTGGGGTGGTGTGCAGATAAGATGATTGTGACTAGGAGCATGAAAAAAACGTAGCACGGTAGTAGTTCGTGCCGCTGTCGTGCCGTCGGCGGTGCCGCTGCCTTGCCGTGTAAAGAATAATCCTATAAGTCTAGACTTCGTATGTTGTCGCTGCCTAAAATAAAAAGGTTGGTTTACGTTTTTAAACTGCAGACAAGATACACAATAACTTCACTGATCGTTTATCTCCTGCGACTGTATACAGTATACATACATACATGTATAGTCTAAGTGCATCTAATATAATAAGTACTATAGATAAGCTGTTACCATTAAACACAATGATGATTTCCAGTAAATGGCGTTAGAAGTTGTTTGCATATTTTTGACCACCTTCACTTGTTCCGAAGTTCTACTGAAGTCATAAAAAAAGTACTGTCAACAATAAAACCTCTGGTGAAAAATTAAATAACAAGAATGAAAAATCTTTTTTTTTTTTGTAAATCGTCTGGTAATAAGTGACCTCTGCATTGCAGGCGATGACACCATAACCCGCGAACCTAAATAGTTTATGGATCCCCCTGCGAGTGCATTCACCGCGGCTCCGCGGTGGCGAGCGGCGCCCGGCGCGATAACCCATCGGTGGAGGTGCCCATGCCACTTATTTTATCAGGACAATAGGAAATTTTAAAAACATATATTTAAGCTTTTTTAAAAATGAAAAATTAATGAAAATGAAAAATTTATTTTGAAAGTAAGCCATATCGTATGTCCATGTCTAAATGTTTTAGCGCTTCGGAAAATGGAAGATTCTGCAAAGAAGAAATGCCGCAAGAAACTCAGCAGTGTATCTTTTATTTTCTTCTCTTTTCAAAACAAGAAACAACTTTTCTTTTTAATAGCGTGACTCGATTTCCGATTATCCTACATAACTAAAGTCTGGTATTTTTTTAACAGAATAAGATGTCAATTTAGCCTTTGGGTTAAAAACCGACTTTAAAGATGGTTATTGTAAAAACACAAAATGCCAAAAAATGCACTGTGAAACCAGACTGTTCACATTTGCATTATTTGACTTTATATAAAAGATACCTACTTAAATTTAAATGATATGCAATGACAACGCAAGAAAAATCTCTCGCATCCTGACAGGACTCAAACCTGCAACTTCTGAATTCCATCCCACACCTTAGCAATTAAGCCACAGATCTCCTTTGGACTCTAACCATTAGGCCACAGATAGGATGTGTTCTAATAGTAGTGTCTCTATTAGATCTGATGAGAATTAAATATTCAAAAAGGTGGCATTGCAATTCTAGAAAAAACAATAAATCAACTTTAAATGTACTTGTATACCAAACAAACAAATAACAAAGGTTTAGATTCGAAATATCTCTTAACTTATAGAGTTCCCTTTAAGCATGCTCACTCAATATGGATCTGTTGATCTCATATAAACATATTTTATTTTTATATATATTTTAAACATTCATTAATTGAAAAGCCAGTATTTGCACTTGGTCACCCTAACACAAAACATGACCTATCTCTATACCCCATACTTTAGCTCTACCTGCCAGGATTGCCACCCTGTTATTATAGTTGTGTATATACAATTTGCATTTTGAGGTAGGTCGGGCTTAAAAACCATTAAGTGAATGCATGGCATGGCACACCAAATTATACAGTGGATTAGATTTTGTTAATTCTGGGAAGTTATTTATTTTAATAACTGTGAAATTAAATATTGGCTTTCTTTTATTACGTATTGGACTATGTGTTTAAAAACCAGTAATCAGTCTAAGTATATAAATAAATAAAATTAGCTATTATTTGAACTTTAAAATTCATGTTTTTAATGCTGTTAAGTTTAGTAACCTGAATTATTTCATGAAGATATCAAAAAGATATCTTGAACGGTTTAAGAATTCTTAAAATTTAATTGTTATGTTATGGTATTTAAGAAATGTCTTGAAAATTTGAAGAATTCTTTAAAAGAACTGTTTTTTATAGTATCATTATTATCCAAAAAGAAGCCTCACGAAAACACCAATGCTCTATATACTGCACTAGACACATCACTATTGTAATAATGTAGGTATGGGGACAACACAAAGTCATGTGTATTTCAATACTGTATGCTTTTAAATTATTGGTCATATAATAAAACTTGGTGCATTTCTTTTGAAATAAATAAGATTTTTTTTCTTCACCACTTTTATAACATTTAATTGCTATATTTTTCAAAACATTGTTTTTTATCCTCTTCTTTACTTGGGAATTTTTAATGACAATTAAATCTAAAAAAAAATTACACTTGCCACTAGCAATTCCCCAATGGCCACTTGCTACACTAAAACCGAAATTCAGTTTCTATTTTCTGTTTTGGCAGTAAAAACTAGTTTTGGTTGGATGCTACTAGCATTGCTGCTCCCATGTTCTCTCTGAACTCTTTTCCAGTGTTTATTCATTTAGCTTTATTTTCAGTTTTTTTTAATGACAAAAAACATTTTATTTCTTATCTTTTGAAATAATACATACACAGTACTGTTGAGTAATTTCATTATTCTCTTGCACTCACCATATTAATATGATGTTATATTTATAATTAAGGTATGTAGGTATATGACAGTGAGGGATAACATTGCGGGAAAAACTACACCATCAAATCGAAGTGTAACCATTAACCTATCAGTCTGGTTTGCTTGTCACAGGGATGAGAACATCAGATGGCATGCGCACCAATGTAATATGACCTGATTTAATTATACTGTTGTTTAGTCCGGAATGGCCATCTGTACACCACACGCATGTGATGAATAAATGTAATTAATGCTCAGGGAAATGAGTCACACCAGAAGTATTTCAGTTTGTAACATAAGAAGTAGTATGATCAAGAGATAGGTATTTTATTTTAATAGCCAACGGAATTAAACCCAGATATGCACCGAGCATGACGGCTAGGTAGTTAGTTCTTTACGAAATACTGAAATGTCGACCTTCGCTTCCGAACTCCATAACATAGTTATTTCGTAATTACACCAAATTAAACATAATATTTACGCGATAGGATAGAGAGTAGTTCACGGCTTGAAAAGTACAATCTCCTGAACTTTCTACGTATGTCTGGTTAGTTCGCTGAAAAATCAATAACACTCGCTAAAGTGATCGCTCTCCACTTTCTTTGATTAAATTGCGTATTAAATTCAATATTCGGTACTTACCTCTTCACAGATGAAACTTATGGGTGAAGCAGAACACCGAAATTCAGTCAGAAAATATGAATATCCCGTAATATTCTTTTTATTTATTTATTTTCGATCACAACACAAACCATGTAACAAACGTCGAAACGAAATCACAGATTAGAGAGATATAGTAACGAAATTGCTCATTCACTGAGGCGTTTTTAGTTTCTAAACCTCTTTTATGAAGGTAAACTCGAACTGTCAAATTATTTTTATTAGGCTTGTTTTTCATAGAGTAATCTTAAAATTAATCTAATTGTAATACTTTCAAACCAATTTTCACTATCTTTTTAAAGTGAAAGCATTTTCTACGATGTAAATAAAGTAAATCGAGCATAAGTTACACTATTCTTTTGTCGTTAAGTTGGCACTGTTCGGTCATAATATCACGGTCATGGTTTTGGTTGGCTGCGCAGTGAAAAACGCCTCATTGTTTCACATATCGAGCACATATCTATAGAATAGATTATTTTTAACCGACGTCAAAAAAAAAGGTTCTAAGTTAGTTGGAATCTTTTTTTTTTTATTAGACTAAATAAATAGATACAGCTACTTTTTGTGGGTATCGCGATATCTGCACCAACTGTGAACCGATGATTCTCGTTTTAATTGAATAAGCTATACATATACAAGGATGGTTCATTTGAATTTTGATAAAATATTCCACCTCTAAGGGTGTAAGATGTAAGGGTGTAATGGAGTACATATAAATAAGAGGCTCTTCAAAAGCTCCTTGAATTAAGTCGGTTTTATTTGAAAAAGTTTTTTTTATAATTAATAGTCAAACTAGCAAACGATTAGCAAGGGAGCAGGAGCAGTACCTAAGTAAATAAAACACTAAAGGATTATTAAACTTAGATTTAATTAATGTTCATTGGTATCACATCTAAATCACCATGTGATTAAAGCGTTCGTATCTAAACCTGGTCAAACCAAAAGCCGTTTTTTGTTACATAAATGCAGGGCGCTCCATTTACTTAAGAGCATTTTCGTATCTGCAGGAGATATCGTTCCAGTTAGCGATCTCAAAGATGGCTTTGACGTAATCCGCACGTACGTTTTTGTATTGAAGGTAGTATGCGTGCTCCCAAACGTCGATACCGAAGAGAGGGATCAATCCTGGAATACAAAACCGATCAGATTGATAATCTTGATGATAAGTTTAGCAACAAACTGGAACAAATTAGCTTGCTAGGTACTACGCGAAAACAGTCCGCGTTATTTTCGCGTAGTAACAAGCTAATGTGTTTCAGTTTACTGATATGGACCTCCGCAAAGTAACTCCTGAATGCTGCGGTTCGCTTTTTATACCAGAACAGTACACGCATCTAACGCCGTAGCACCGCCCAGGTCAAACTGTAGCCAGTTTCTGCCCGCCGGCTCGACTGGGGTAACACTGCTTTCTCAGAACCGGCGTGAAGTATCTGCTAACAGCTAACTACTGCATTTCGTACGGTAAGTGAGAGACCCGTAAGTTCACTGGCGAGGGTTACCTAAAACCCGGCAACGGATCAGCGACTCTTGGGGTGGTGCTTTGATGACATCTAAATGCTGTTGTTACAGATTTTAATGTCTGTCAATCAAAATCACACATCACTAACAAAATACATAACAAACGGGTCGTAGAATTACAAGTCAGAAAACGCCTAATTTGATCTCAATAACTTTCCTAGACAATGTCTACTTTTCACAAAAGTTTTCAATAATACACCACTGCTCAGTAGAAACACCATTAGATAAAACCAATTAGCTAAGCGATGAGTCTATATTTTCAGCCATATGCGTTGCCGTCAAGACGGCACTCCTTTTTGTATCGTTTCATTAATAGTGGTGTTACCAGTGGTGGCCTGCAGCGGGTCCTGGTTGACGCAGGTGGCGATCTGCAGCTTCTTCATCTGCTTGTTGTAGCCGAGCCAGCCCCAGCCGGAACCCTGAACGCCCACCGAAGCCGTCGCCAACTGGTTCTTCATGTTGTCAAGTGAACCGAAATCCCTGGAACGAGGTTTAGCTTTGTAAGCTTATGGGGCCATTTACATGGACCGAGGTTTCGTATGCGAGTTGCATTACATTGCGCGGCTCGATATTGTAATGCAACTTGCACTGTAGGGACGCAGGATTGCTTTAATTGCGCACATGCGCCTTCTATGCAATCCAAAGCGTAAGTAATATCTCGCCGCTCATAGCAATATGATATGTACAGTGTCAAATAAATGGAGTTTTACTAGATGAATCTATTTAATGAACCACAGATGAAGACTAGGGAGTCTCTAAAGTCTCCAGCCAGATGGAAAGTAGGATGAACTAATTATATAAGTTGGCATAGTGATCTTAGTCTCCGAAACGAAAGCGCTCCATGTATTTCGATCCTACAGTTTCATGCCAATTGCTAGCTTGAAGCAAACGCAGTAGTGGTAGGTAGTGAGGAAAGCAACCCCTAGCACACTAGCGTTTATCGCTGACATAACGCATTCGTCCCATACGCACACGCATATTGGTTAGAACGGGATAAATGCTTTATGTCATCGATAAAAGCCAGCGTGCTAAGCCCCCAGGATGCCTTGTAACAAAACGGGAACACTGAGATCAGAGGACAACCAGAAAAGTTTAGAAGTTGTGGTGTATGCGTTTCGCTCCAACAAGGTCCAATTCCCGCGATTCGTTTTGTCACTACGTACAATCGATGTTAGATATATCAGACAGAGCTGAAGAAACCGTAATATTTAAGCTTATCTAATTAAATGTGCAGCCAAAAAAAAAACAAAATGCATAATTAATCTTAATGAGGTTAAAGTGTAAAAAGATGACTTTAAAAATGATCAAGGTTTAAAAACAATGCATAGATTAAACCTGGTGACACATCAAGGTTAAGTAAAATATATCAGTAAAAAAACTTACTATACTGTTTAAATTTACTGCGGGGCAATTCTGGCGTCAGTAGAGATGAAGTCACACTCGACATTTGCCAAAAAGAGCTGTCAGATCCCTTTAAAATCTGTCATTTTTGACACATGTCGAATGCGAGATGAATCTCGATGAGTGCCAGAATTGGGGTTCTGGACAGGGACAGTGGATATGCAGTATTACGAATGAGTGGTTAGATTATTATTATTTGCATGCATAAGGGCACTTTGATATCAGACGTAGGTTACTAAAGGAAGAGAAACCAAGCAGTCAACGTTTGAACAAAAAATAAGCAGCGGGTGTTAGGTCTTTCATGCTTATTCCAAAAGTATGCTTTACTGTTCAACGGCTTTGGCGAGTGGAGCTGACGGTTTGCCACCGCTTGCCGAGAGATTCTGCCAGAATATAGAGTGGTTGATGTGGCCACCCCCATTGAATTTGAGGGCTGGTGCCAAATTGATAACAGTCTCGATGTCACCTGCCGAAAATGAACATGACAAAAATGAAAATATAATAAAACATAGTTTAAAATCAAAATCTCTCTAAATACTTAAAAACTAACAACATAACTACTCTCGTCACACCCGGCCATAACTACCCAATTCATTGTTTTGTTCCTTAGATTTTGAATTTTAATAATATCAGTTTCTAATAAATTGGCATTTTTCTTTACTTACATATAGCAGGGCAAGACAAGGTTAGGTTAGACAAGATATATGATATGAACTGTCCAACGCAAAAACGATGATGGTTCATTTTTACGAAACTTAGACACAATTTAAAAGTAACAATTAGTAAAATAGAATTCTATTATAATTTAAAAATGAAATTTAAACAATTAAAGGTGATTGGTCTTAAGACTATATTTTTTGTGGTCGGTAACCAATAAATAAGCCTTATAATTAATTAAGATGTTCTCCTCTAGCTGGAGAAGATGCCTCTAAGAGATAAATTTACCTTGATATCTTTTCTTGTATTTTCCTGTTTATTTTTATTTGGTTATGTACAACGAGCAAACTTTTGGGGCAGATGACATCAAAGTATTTTCTAATGTAATTTGTATACTTTTACATACTGTTTCTATTTTGCATTGTTTCAAAACAGGGTGTCCAAACTCCCTAAATTTTCTTTTTAATTGTGTTAATTTATTTTTGAACAAGAGAGTCAATAGTTCATGACCCCCATTATAAGTATGTTTAAACAATATATGCCACATTTGTTTTTTTTTTAACTTTAACAAGAAAGTATTTCATTACAATAGTCAGGAGACTATGCAAAAAACATCCTGTATACAAAATGATGGAATTTTGATGTCATTAGCACCAAAACCTTGCTCCCTGGTTATCATACATTTATTTCTTTTATCTAACTACAGCATGAGATAGGTAGAGCCCAAACATTTTTTTAAACAACACAATTATCATTTTTTTTTTTTAAATTTACTTAAGACAACTCTTAGTTATATCATGAAATCTACATAATGCATACTCACTTCAACCAATGCTCTAAATATTTGATAGTTATACTTTTACTGCTTGTGCATGAAAAAAAACTAAAATAAAGAAAAACAAGTTTTTTACTTTTGAACCGCCTGCATAAAGTAAGAGGAGGGTTCGGTCTTGCAGGGAGTCAAGTTTTGCCACAGGATCGAGTGGTTCACATGCCCTCCTCCATTAAACTTGACAGCACTGAGTACACTCAGTACTGTGTCTGTATCAGCTGCTGTCAAATTGATATTTCAATGTGAATATTTTAAAAAATTACACCTCGTTGAGTTTCTTGCCGGTATCTTCTCATCAGAGGTTTTTCCGAACCAGTGGTAAATTTTTTGACATTCATAAGTGCTACCTGTAAGCCTAATCTGAACAAAATATTTTGACTTTGACTTTGACTTTGAATAAAAAACAAAAACACAGAGACTTGAGAATCAACTACTTTGTTTTTATAGAGTTGTTTAAAAATTTGTTATAGTCTGAACAGGCAAAGAATATTTAAGAAAACAATCATTTAAATAAATGCTCCACTTTTTTCACTAGACATTGAATTAACATACCTACTATTAATACCCTTACAGCATTATACTAAAGCAACAAGTTATTGCATGAACGCATTTGTCAATGAATACCTAAATGAAAAAGAAACAGAGGTGCAAATAGGAATCTGATCCTAGTTGTCTAGTTTATAGCTTTTAAATGTTTGTATTTTTTATCCTACTAATATTATAAATGTGAAAGTTTGTATGTTTGGATGTTTGTTACTCAATCACGCAAAAACAACTGTACACACATATAGTTTATAACCTGGATTAATACATAGGATACTTTTTATCCCGTAAAAATGCATAGTTCCCACGGAATAGCGATAAGTGAGTAATACGCCGCCATGACGTCTTGAGCATCAAAGCAACTAATTCTCATTAATTGTCCAGGAAATATTGCAGATAGAGCATGTTGGGTGCACGTTTGTTTGATTCAATTAAACAACTCTACGCGGACGAAGTCGCGGGCAAAAGCTAGTATATTATATAAGCACATTATTATATTATATTTATAAGCATGCTAATTTACCTTTGGCCTGAGCGGCGGCTAGTTTTTCTTCGGCTGCGTTCAGATTGGCAACATAAGTCGCGTGATGTTTGCTGTGATGAAGACTCATGATCTCCCGGCTGATGACCGGCTCCAGAGCGCTGTACTCGTACGGCAGTTCCGGCAACGAATGTTTCTGGCGAGCAGCGCCAGCCACGCGACTAGAAATACCATAAAATCAGCAAACATTACATACCAACATCGGCTCATCACTCAACACCAAAACTTTAAAAAGAAAGCAATTTACATCAAGTTCCCGATGCTCCGTGATGCGAACATAGTTGCGGCTGGAATCAATATGGAGTAGAAATTAAAGTTTTAGATAACCGGCGAATTTGTTTTCGCCGTAAAGCCAACGATTGATTTATCAGTTTCAATAATAAATGTAGAGATTATGCAACAAAGTTGAAAATGTCAGCTGTTTGTCACTGACGCTGTCTTAGTTATGTTAAAAAACGATGTGTCAATCACAATCACTTATTAAAGCTACAAAACTTGAAATTCTACGATTTCAAATAAAGGACACTTTAATATTAAACACACGAGCAAATTCGATTGTTAGAAACCTTTAAATGGTTGGATATTGTGTTATTTAATCAGAGTCAAAATTTTACATTATTTTGATGTTTTTTTCTGAGAAATGACGTCGTGATGTAAGTCACGTACGTCATTTGTTTTACAAAGGTTCTCAAACTGTATTGCTGTAATTTACGGTTAAACGGCAGAAACTGAAACAACCTGTGAATAATATACGTATACAATATAATTAATCATAAATTTTTTTTTTTCAACATTTACGTGAGATGTACTTTATTATTTATTATGTATTTTCTTTGACATTGTTTTCCATCACGCCAAATTTTTTTTTTATGTCCATGAACTCGTTCATAATAATTAAATAAAAAACCACTTCCAAAAAACAACCAAATAACTAAAAAGCAAAAAATAAGTATGTACCTGTATCAAAATGAAATCAAATTTATTAATATTCTTTTATAAATTTTATTTACTTTCTGAAGTCGGTGTTGTTGGTGTAAATTTGATTTTGATTTGATATAGGTGATAACGGATTATTTTGTGCTTTTTAGTTTTTTGGTTGTTTTTTGGAGGTTTTTTTTTATTTCTTACTTTTTTATGAGTCTGGTTGTTCATCTTAGTTACAATAGCCTAATGTTAATTGTTCACTACATTTTACAAAATAGTATTGGTTTTCCCAATGCAGGGACGTTTATTATCGAGGAGTTCTCCTGGTACTTCACCATCAGCTCCACTTCACCATGTGCATTGCAACGAACATAAATTTCTTAGCAACTATATTTAAGTAACCGTATCGCAACTCGTGAAATACTCATAACTGAGTAGTACCGGCGGCCGCCTATGGTCTTCATCATCAGTTCCACTTCGCCAAATGGTGTTTTTCGAGAGCCAATAAACGAGTTACTATAAAATATCCCAAAATCGCTATAGGTGTGCATATAATATTTGAAGAGTTCCTTCGATTTCTCCAGGATTCCATCATCAGATCGTGACCTGATGACAATGTTACCAACTTGGAAGCATATTCTTACAAACAAAAAACAAATTTCCTGAATCGGTCTAGCCGTCTTTGTGTAATCGGGAAACATACATTTTAAAAAAAGATCCCTTCGAATTGAGAGCCTCCTCCTTTTCTTTAAGTCGGTTAAAAATTAATAACCACCGTTGCCGTAGAACGTAAGAAGTTTGAGAGTTTATGACTCTAATGTTGCCATAAATGAAATTAAAGAGTTTTAAAATATAACCATGGAAATACAACGCAGTTTGGCCTAGTTTGCAAAGTAATTTAGATATTATCATATTAATACGTTTTATGAATCAATAAATAAAACATTTTAGGCTAAATTTCCAAAAAAACAAGTTTAAAACGCACAGCTCTGGCAAGTCTCTTTATAAATGTGTGAGTACGATTGCAACGTGCGTGTGTAAAAACGGTGATCTTAATCGTGTGTGCGTAAACATTACGACGGTGGACGTGCGAAAGTGATGTTGTGATGTGAGCGAAGTTTTTTTGCCGAGTTTTCATAACTGCGTCGAAATCAGAAACCTATTTTATGAACTTTTTAGCACGAGTTGACTTCGAATATCTTCAACACAAAGTTATCAAGCTTCATAAAACGTTTTAAGACAACAAGTTTGAGTGCGGTGCGTGGAACGTCGCTATTAGTGGTGGTGCATTTTGTTTATTTATAGATCGTCGCAATTTGCAGACATGTAATTATTTCAGTGGCGCTAAAATGTCTCAAAGGGATACAGCAATACATCTTCTGGCCGGAGGGTGAGTTTGGCTTTGAAATGATAACATCTGATATCGTTTTTTATCGTTGTTGACATACCTACCTACACGTACGAGTATATGAAACATGAAACATGTGGCCTAGCCAACATAATATACCCCAACCCAACCTTCTGTGTTGTTTTCGTGATAAATGACCGCCAGCGTGTAATTGTAAGATTACCATAAATGTAAATAAGGTAAATAACTATGTTTTTGTTACACTAAAATTGAGTTGAATTAATGAAAAATATTCACTGATTGGATAGGGAAGACACACTTAATTACTCTTAATATATTCAGGCTGTTATGGATTACTTTATAATACTAATTATAAGTGTGTAAGAGTTCATAGTGATGTTGTTTACAATGCTGCCAGATCTAAGACTGCCGTCCTAACATTACTGATACAGTATTAGTTATCCCTTAGTGCATGCTTTTCATAAACATTTGTTTGAAGCCCCACTGAAGGTTAAGTTGTCCCTGTGTTGATCATACATATTAGAGCTGCTGTGGTTGACTTATGGCAAACTTAGTTTTGATTAAATAATGTCTCCAAATAGAGTAAAAATAACAGCAGTTTGTGATTTCTGAAAATTATTTCATATTTATTTATAATGTTCACCCCTTTAGTTTGCTATTAAATATCTTAAAGGGGCTCCCATACTAAATAAAAAGTATTTAGCTACCTAGTTCCACTGTCCTTGACTTGATTGGTGACGACATTTATTATTATTATCATTTATTAATTTACCACCTCAATGCTGTAAATCAAATTTCATACTTAACTCTTAAATAAGTACCATGCATACAGTTACACTACATAAAATTAAAATACATTTCACATGTGGAGAATCAGTCAAAAACAAGCTATTTTTCACATAAACGCAATCAATTTGTATCAAATAAATACTCGATACTTTGTTTTGTTCTGACGTGGAGAGCAAGACAGCCAGTCTAATTACTGGCACAAGAGGTATTCCATCTTAGCCCTCTGGGTTGGCAACGCATCTGCAATCTCTTTGGTGTTGCAGATGTCTATAGGCTTTGGTGATCACTTACCATAAGGTGACCCACTTGCTTGTTTGCCTTCCTATTTCATATAAAAAAAATATATTAATAAAATTGTATATGTTCATGTATTTGGTTGATAAATGGCCTCTGACCAAATAGGGGTTAAATTTAATAGTACATAATAAGTAGTGGTACAATCACAAACCCATAAAAAGATGTTATATACATATTTCATATTTTTCATTCATCAGCATAAATCAAAGTTAAATACAAAAAAGTATAGCTTAAATAGATAAATTTATTGGAAATACCTGATATGTTAGAGGTGACTCAATACCCATAAAACATTATAAACACCATTTTATTGAAAAAATCATTTTATTATATGTATAGATTAAGGAGGAGGCCTATGTTCAACAGTGCACTTCTTGTGGCTGAGATAATGATAATAATAAAAAAATAGATTAAGGCTATTTAAGTTTGATTAAATATATTTTTAGGATTGTACAGACAAATTAGAAAGCCCTTTAGTTTCGTTGTGTCCATTTGTCTGTCTTTACGCCACAGTCAAATTTCTTAAAAACTATGAATATTGTATCCCACGCACAAAAAAATTATAATAATCATTTCCTTTAATGTATTTGAGATATACGATTGTTTCACCGAAACAAATAGTACTTATTTACTTAGTATGAGATCCTGCTTATGTGTCTGGTTATTAATTTTTATATCTCAACGTCTTTAAGTTTTGCCTGAAGTTGCATAACATAAATCCAATGTTCATCCTCTTTTCATATTTGTTTTTTCGTCCGTTTTTGTATTGTATTCTATTGTATGAATACTACTATCATTAATTTTACTCATGGTGATTTTTGTTTTTTTATAACTGCTATAAAATTAACAAACTCGGCTATTAAAAACTTGATGCTGGAGCTCAGTACAGATGTTATTTATGCTACTAATATGAAAATTGACTCTAGTAAACCCTACTGTAAAATATAATAAACTAAATAAATAGATTAATATATATATTTTGTAAAAAAATATATATAATTTTTTACGTGATAACGCCTATACTCTAATTAATTAGGTGTGGTAGGAAACTCAACAATTTTCGTTCAAACTAAATTGTGCAAAATTTCATCATATTTTTACAGCCTCAAAAATACTATGTTAAATTTCAAAAAAATTGCTAACTTTATTTGATCAGAGATTTCAACTCTTATTTCAAATTATTTTTTAATACCATAAAATCAAGATGGCATGAAACATCATGCCATTGTGATTTTTGGATATTTCACTGAACATTGAAACTGCTTTGATTCCAGTGAGTATAATTTAAAAATTTCCATTTTAATTTATTGCTGAATTCCCCTCATGGGCCCCCTTGTTTCACACTCACTGTTATCTGTGAGAGTGTAGTACTACACAATCAAGCTGGCCCGCTGTACTACAACAAGCAACTGGTTACAATGTGGCTCTACCACAACAATATCTGAAAAATTTACCTATATGACATATATATATTTATCTATATGACATTTACTATCAACTATATTATAGTTGGTATAAATAACACAATTAAGTGGTCTTAATTACCTATTCTTGTGGATTTATTTAACATATTATACATTCACTATTCATTCATTTTTGGTGTTTACAAACTGCTTACAATGAAAATTATTGATTGTCAGTAAATCAATATTATGTTGCCATATATACCTATTCAACATGTGGCTTGGTATTCAAGGTAGACTTATTTATATTTTTAGCTGTTTAGTTGTGTAAATGATATTGTATAATGTTAAGCTTACTTTGCGTGTATGACGCCACTAATGATACCACTTGGACTGAACAAGGGCGGATCCAGGGAGGGTTTATGGGGGTCGTGACCAGAGAAAATTAATAGAAACACTTGGGTGAATATTAAAATGAATAAAGCCTATGAAGTTGATTAGGAAAAAGTTAACAAAGACTAGTTTTTGCATTGGTCCCATAGAAAGTCAGAGGCAATGGCTTACATTTTGATAATCTTACTTACTTATTAGGTATCTATCTATATAGGATCGTTTTTTTATAATCAGTATAATCTGTATCATTGTAGCAGTTAAGGTAATACCCAATATCGATATGGACTAAATGGTTAACATAATTCCAGAGTGGCTGGAACAGCAGGAGCAGTGGTGACATGTCCACTGGAGGTGGTCAAGACTCGTCTGCAGTCGTCGAAGGGTGTCGGGGCGCCGCCACCGCAGCCCCCACCGTCAGACAACAATGCTGCCAGAACGAAGAGAGTCTGCTCGAAAATTCCTAAGCATCAGGTAACTTTCTTTAAAAAATATGCCATTTTGAATTTTAAACGATAATAAAAACATGGGATATGATAGCATATTTATAAAGTGACATGCAAGTTCATTGGCGTGTAACGATTTTTGATCTGTCCGTGTGAGCCTGAGCAGAGCAGATACTGAGCCTAATAATATAAGGCCAGAATAATCCAAAACTTCATTCTAAACGTGACATGACAATTAAATGGCGTTGTGTTTTGTTTTCTCTTTTATATTTGTGCATACGCCATAATATATTACTTTTTCACTTGCACATTTTAAATGTATAGTATCTAGTATATTCTACGTTTATAGCAGTTCATTTGTAGCAGTGGCAGTTCACTTTAACTTTTTTATCTTCATTTATTTTTATCTCCTATATACTTGGAGATAAACAAGCGAATTTGTTCTGTTCTTAAAAATCTGAATAACTACTTAAGGCTGACTGCTTTTTGAATCTTGTTTGTGGAGTGAAGGTTAGACATGAGGTCGATGGTTCAGTTGCACTGCTATTTAATATATTGATTTATTCCCTTATTCTATTTGTTTTGTTATTTTATATTATAAGTACAATACTGGTTACAAAAGATAATCCGGGCTATAAATAGAATTTAATTGAGGAGGTTGTAAGTTTATACAAACATGTTTACTAAAATTACGACTATGATAAGGGAGATAATGAAGTGTAGGATAATGTTGGAAGGGGCCATTGTCAATAATTGTATACTGTACTACGCTCAACAACTCTACAAACCATTGGCATTAAAGTGCAAAATTGTTGTACATCATCATTAAAATAATGTCGAAGGAAAATAAATAATCAAGTGCGAGTCGGAGCGCACGAAGGGTTCCGTACCATTATCTATAAAAACGGCAAAAAATCATGTCTGTTGTATTTAAGGAAATATTTATTTTACTCTGTTTTTTAGAATTTGTTGTTATAGCAGCAACAGACATACATCATCTGTGACAACTATCTAACTATCATAGACAGACAGACAGACGGACAGACAGCCGAATCTTATTAGTAGGGTCCCGTTTTACCCTTTGGGTACAGAACCCTAAAAATAAAAACTACAATGCAATATTACGAAAATAATAAAGAACAATTTCTTTTTTGTTTCAAAATACTTTGAATTGATTAGAGTCCGGGTAAAAAAAAATTTAACAATAAAATTAATAATGTAAAATTAGGTAGGTTTTAGGCGCTGGGACAGCTTGAATTCTATATTGCAGTGTTTTAAGTGTTTTTCTTTTGTATTTTTTAAAACAAGCTTTTTCGTTGACTGTGCTTTATTATTGCATTGTCACCGAATTTACACACAATTTCGGAAATAATTCGACCACTGGTTTAGGCAAAGTATTTACTACCCAAACATACTAATTTACAAACAGGTGAAAGATAGTGAAAGTCAATCAAAAATTTGTAAAAAAAATAAACCACACCACTTGAGTAAACCATCCCATCAAATCGATCTTTCGTCTATTGGCGCCGCTTCGCTTTGTGTTTACATCTCTGCCGTTTACGATACGAACGATATACTGCATCTTAGTATCCCACACCAATATTAGGTGAATACTGTGATGTCTAGTTCTACAGTGCTACCATATATTAATATGAACTATAGATAGGAAAAGTTTATTATAGGAATTCACAGCTGATTCACACAGTTACTTGATTGGAATGGTTTACTATTTTTGAGGAGCTAAAAGAATTAGGGTACTAATCAATTGATGCCGACTGTATGATATTATGAAACAACTCTTTTTTTACATAATTTTAGTTTAACCTTTTCAACGCCATGTCAAATAAAAATTCGAAGCATTTTTTTATAAGTGACGAAGTTGAATCTTAAGCGAATGCTCGTAGGTCACTTTTATATTGTATGCGTAGACGGATATATCCATCATTGGCGTAGAACCTATAGTGACGGGTAAATCCGCCTTTTGGCGTTGAAAAGGTTAAAGTTACTAAAGTTTATAATTAGAACATGACTAATACCCTTGGCTGCCAGTCCGTTTATATTTTACTCACCTACTAGAACTGTACGACATGGGCTGTTTGGTAAACAATGCATCGGTGCATGTGAGTACATCTTCACCTTACACACACATACCCAAATGACCGCATTTTGGGATAAACAGAGCTAACAATACTACGGACATTGAGATCAGATCAAATCCTTGCTTGAATAACGTGACACTTAATTAAGGTATATGAAGGTAATACAGGATCGATAGGTACTCTATTTGTTCTAAAATTTAAATAGAAAGTGTGTTAAGACAAATGCGTTTTCTGTCTCTGTCCAACTTGTGAAAAAATCGAAGAGAAATTGAGCTAGTGACCCGAAGTCAACGCTGGCGCTCATCCAAATACCAACAAACACGCCAGCAAATATTGATTTGTTTTACGAACTTGCTTAGATATGCTTTTATAATTTATGATACCAGCCGACTGTCGTACACGCAGATTCACCATTAACTTTTATTAACCAATTACAAGTCAGTTTAGTTTTTTTTGTCTGAAGGTGATTGCAATGATTATGTAACTGTTTATTGACTGGGTCATCCACCTAGGTGCCTTACAGGTCTCGAACTAATGTTTGCATGTCTATTTAAAATAAATGCTGGTAAATGGTTCCCATTTTAATTTGATATTGTAATTGACTAGTGATAATGGTTATCTAAGCATTTTTTTTTCATTTATCCCCTCTTAAAAATAGAAAGGTCAGCTTTTAAGCAAGCAGGCAAGTAGAAGGTCGCCAATTATTTTTTTTATTTCAAATCCACTCCTAACTGCCATAAACCCCCGTTTTATATAAGTATGTATGCATATATGTATTTTACACCAAAGGCATTGTTGCCAAATGAGACTTTTGTCAAGTGATATAGGTATTTGTAATGTGTGCAAATGACAACCCCTTCTGAAATCGGTACTAGTCAAACCTACTAACATGAATCATACCTTACGTTAGCAGCACAGCAACAGAAACGATCAAATGATGAAATCGCAGTGAAATGAAAAATGATGAAATAGGTACCAAATGTCTGAAGTTCCACTTTTTATATTTTAATCCTCATACAGTCAAGTGCAGAAATATGTATCAAATCTAACGACTCCAAAATAGCGGCAAATAGTGGCAACCTTATTGCTTCCGCATAATAGATATAGCGTTTGGTACATACTTTTAAGATGTTGTTTGTTGTATATAGGTTTATTATATACAAAAAAGGTCCGCTTTTAGCGTTATTACATTTAATAGAAATACTATCCTTGAGTCTTGAATAAATCCTTAGATGGAGAGCTGAACGGCTTGAATGATGAAATCGTAGTAAAATGCATGGTGAAATAATTATAAATGAGCTGAATGGCTACAAAGGCATTCCTTTTTAATATAAATGAAGTCTTTCTCACCATTGTTTACAGACCAAGTGATGAATTGACGCTAATGGGATAGAGCAAAGTTGAAATAGAAATACCCTAACCGCTAACCAGACGCAATCTGTTGAAACAAACAATACTATTAAAACATTCAACCGTTCGCTCGTTTTGTTAACTAGGCGATCTGGAATCTGGTGCTAATCTGTATACTACGTGGGTTAAATTCAGCGTTTTTGTACCCACTTGGAAAATCTTATTAGTGTTCCGTGAACGAAAGAAGAAACCTAATTGTGGCAACTTTTGCTTTCATTTATAAAAGGTCGGAGACCGGCTTCTTGATAAAAAAAGAACCTAATTTTCACAAATTCCATTGATATTATAGCGAACACTGATGATTTATTTTCGAGCGGGTCAAACGTTTCGAATTCAGTCTTCATGTTATTCAACCAAAACAGCATGATAACGAAAAAAACCAGAAACGCTGTTATCAAACGCGATCAGACTTAATTCGCGGATAAATTATAGGTATAAAACAAGATTATGAGTTATGTGTGAGCAATGACAAGCCTCCTGAATTGCGTCTTATTTAGAGTAAAATCTACTTAATAGGTGTGTAACCATTATAGGTATTGTTGTATTGTTGCATAACCACTGGTAGATAAACGCTGACCTTGTACAATGTCAGTGATTACGCTAACGGAATATCAAGGTCGACGTATTAAGTTTAATTCTAAGACGTATATTATGTTCTAATATATGTCGGTCACTTTTATCAGAAAAAACTCTCCATCATATCTTATCTTATCTCTATTCCTTCCATTGTCTAAACCTTAACCTATACTTATAGCCGTTATTATTATCTAGTATGTTATTGGCATGCTTAAGAACAAGGTTTGTAGGTTTTGATTTCTTAAATATCAGTCATTGATTTCATAATTTGCACTTAAAGAGTGAGAAGAGTTTCATGCAAAACAAAGTTTAATTTTTTTAGAAGGTGGGAAACGTTACTGCCGTTAGTGTAACGTTTTACGCTAAGGATCAGTGTAGCCATCTCAGTTTTATAAAGCTCTCTAGAAATATTGTAAAACGTCAACATTGGGCCCAAATGTCCCTAAATATATGGAACACTGGCCATAACACTCGCTAAAATGTATAAAACGCTTGCAAAAATCAAAATAGTTGCTGACGTAAACTCAAAAATCACCAAATTTAGGCGATCTAGCGACAGTCACCAAAGTGGCAACACTGCTATAGATGGCCGTGTAGACGGCCATCATAGTATTTGCGCTGATGTAAGCACTCATCTCACTGAGCTAAGTCTAATTCAGCAATGAAAACATGGTTCGAAAACAATGTCTAATATATTTTTGACAATAAGTGCAAGCTGATCAATAATGTATTTCGATGCTCTTTTATAGCGCTTTATTATTTATGTTATAATCATTATATTAGCCGGAAAATGTTCACTGCTGGGCACAGGCCCCCATGGATCTCCATAACGGTTGGTCTTGTGCTACCTTGCCTCCATCGCATTTCCGCGATTCTCACCAGATCGTCGGACCACCTTGGCAGAAGCATAACCAGAAGCATAACCATTTCGGCTTCCGGTAACGCGACCTCCACTTTAACATTTTCGCCCCAACGACCATCGATTCTTTTTGGTATCTAGACAGCGCGTGGGGCAGCCTTACAAAACAAGCGTCAATCGGGAAATATCTTTCGAATAAAATTCATACATTGATTGCACAGTTCTATTGCCCAAAATAAGATCTAGAACGACTTTTATAAAATTTCATTAAACACAAATGGAAATGGATCAACTTTAAGAAATGGTAATGCGATACATGCATGGCTTATAACATGAAGAGCAAGTGGAATAAGGGACTCTCTCTACTCTACTCTGCATGGTGTTGCCGGTATGTTATACACGTGGAGCATATTTTAACAAGTTCTACGAGCAATGCCCATTATTTATGTATTTGTCAAGGTTATGTTTATCAGAGGCTCATTCAGCAGATAGAATTTAAGTTCTATTTTTGTTTACAATCGCGTTCTCAAAAACAGCTCTAACGATTTCGTCACAATAACGGGGTTTGCGTGGACGACAAAGGACACAGGCGCTTTTATATTTAAGTTAGGCGCATTTTTTCGGAGAATAACTGAGATTTGATACCTCGTAGCGTTTGGCAAGACGATTAACTCAAATGAAATACAATCACATACGGTCCCATCAAAATACTAATAAGGTGCGATGTTGTGATCAAAACAGCTCTTGTCTTCCAAGTTTTAGGGTACTATACCTGTCAACAAGTACTCATTTGCTTTTAGTCAACATACTTTTTTCATAAGGCTTCACTGTTTACTGTTCTGCATTGTTATTTTCCATGACTTTGATTAATGTTTCTCCACAACATCCACTTATTATTCTTGTAGGTAGCTTGTTATCCACATCACAACTTGTTTGTAACTGAATCCTTAAAAAGTGGACAGTGAACTTGGGAAAAATAATCTCGATACGGAAGCCTAGTCGAGTTTCTCATTACGGCTGACTTTCCACCAGAAGTTGAGCGGTGAATGGGAAAATTCTCATCCTCCCGCCCTCCTGCAGCTCAACGATATCATTGGTCAAGTTTTTTCTCTCATTGCTCTGCTTTTTTCGTTGCTCAAGTGGAAAGCAAGCGTAGTTTCTTGTAAACTAAGACGAAGCTCCGTAAAGATGATGCAAAAATGTTGCGTGGGAGCAAGGTCCGTGCAAGCGGCGCGGGTAGAAACTGTAGGGTTTAGCTTAAAGACTGTAGGACGGTTACCATTCAAAACAGTTTGCACGGTGGTAACTGATAAAACTTGCAAAAATTAAGTAATCTTTTTCTTAAAATAATAACCAACTTTATAAACAGTATTTTATCAATATTTTACAGCAAAAAGTCTACTTTCAAAAGACATTACAACAAAAGAACGAACAAGATGTACATATATAAAATTGCTTTTTGGATTTAACACAAGACACATTTAATGTTCAGATAAACTATACTATATAAACTTTACATCTATCGGCGTGTGTGTACCCGAATTAATATATTTTCCAAAATAATAAAAAACAAAAGAAAAACAAAACAACAACAAAAAACATTATAGGTGTAGTATTATAAGAGAGTATTGTAAATATTATACAGCTGGCATCATCTGGCGAACTCCGTGCTATGAGTAGAATATGGATGTTTTTTTTAAAGCAAATTATCTTCTAATGTATTTGGTTGTTTAAATTGAAATTTGGTAACTAACTTACTATACGTATTACTTTCTCAAGTATAACTTCTTACATCATCATCCCTTGAATAAGTATAGCCCTTTTCAAAAATTTAGCCACCGATTGCCATCACTTGTGTAAAGCAACGATTCTATAATTTATTTGGTTTTGTGATGTTTTGTGTTAGAATAGCACAGTTATGTTACAGCTTACAGTGGTCCTAACATGATCGCCGAACTTTAATTTATCCCTCCCTGCGGCTCTTTCTAACTCGTGTTATAGTGAGGGACGCATTGAGCGATAAACTGAATTTGGATGGTCATGAGGGGCTAGCGCCAGAGTTAAATAAATGTCGTTTTTTTTATTTCGTCTAAAATTGTATTTGAGTCTACAATGCTTTCAATCTTTGTTATTTTTAATTTGCGATGAGTCCAGCATGAATGTAAAATGCTTGTTACGAGTTTAATGTCGAAAAATTTGGTGATTATAGCTACGTCCCTATATTCAAACAAGGGATCGTTTTACATACTATCCGTTAAACTTTGACAGAAAATGTGTCAAAGTGTAACTGTTAATAAGCAAAATGACCCGTTGTTACTTTGTCTGATTTGGAAAATCATCCATATGTACTCCGAAGGCCATTTTTTATATCAGACATATTTAGTGCATATAATTTATATATAAACTCAAAAACCATTAGTATAACGTGGTGTAAGGCCCAAGTCCATATGGACGGCCACCTATCTCCTTTAGTACTAATATTTCCACTTGCAATGGTTCCGGTAGTCAGATCCGAAACCTGAAATAGCCTTAATAAAAAATGGTTCACAACAGACTCATTATGTAGTGGCGCCCAAACCGGAACCGATGAGAGTGGCATTGTGCTTAATAGTGTGCCGTGTCGTGTGTCGAGTGTGTAGCAATTTAAGTTTGTTTTGAATTTTAACACATGTTCAGAACTAAATTACAAGTTTACCATTCAAATGAACATGTCACGGTTTGTTTAGCTTTGGACGAGGTACTTCACATGGCCGTAATGGCACTTCTTAACGACGTTAATGTTATATACCTACTAATTCTATATTGTTAACTGCATGCCCTGCTAGACACAAGAGATGGACCTTTATCACCAACCAAAATATCTTTGGACCACAGATTACAGATCACGTGATATAATTATATCAAACGAGACAATCCAATGTTTAAGTTAGGCTTTAAAGCTAGGGACTAGTACGGACTGTCAGCCGGAATTTAGTATAGACTAAACTTATTGCTCTGTTAGCGACGATGCGAAAATAGTCTATCTTCCTATTGACGAACGCCTACGTAGGTCAATAACCTAGAATTCCCTAGTTCACATTCGTTTTGTTTCTCTGCTACAGTTGCCTGCTTATCGTAGAATCGAATCCGAATAAAATCTCTGGTCCACAGACATTTCGGTCCGGTCGTATTGTAACACTAGCACTGTAACACAGGAGGCTAAATGGGGCTACAGACGTACGATGGGCGCGATGTTCGCATACAGCAAGCAGGCAGATCGCATGCTGATGTCCTACAATTGTCAGGTGCAGCAGTGCGCCCGCGCTGGCCACGCCCGGACCACATCGCGCATGAGTCTCATACAGTGCATAAGGTAAGCTCCATACCCTTCTCTTCCCGTATTTGTACTTCTATGAGATAATTTTAAGGCCAGTCCCAATTCTTAACCGTTATCTAGATTGTAACGTGGTTTGTTCAGATAAATAACATGGTTGGTTTTGATTGACAATACACGGCTCGAGGTATATATCGTTTGATGAATCTATTCAGTCTTAGCGTAGCCGGTCGTTAAAATCAATTTTATGTTATTTGTTACCGTGTCCGGAAGCTATTGTGTGTATTGTTTTTTTTAAAGTAGGTATATGAATAATGTAGTATGCAGAAACGCTCGTGGAAGAGATAATGCGCTATTGATATGTCAATGGCTTTATCCGAGATGCGTTTCGCTGATAATATGGCATAACGAATATCACTAGATTTATTACAGCTGGAACAACGCAACGCAATAAATATAAAGATAATAATATCGCCATTATATGGCATGATAAAAATTGCAATACAAAAAAGTCTTATTCTGTCTTTCAAACTTATGAAAAAATTTCACACACCCACTGCGGTCCTCTAATGCGCATCGATTGTTTCCAATGAGCCTGACCTATCCATAAGTGTCGTGACCATGAAGAGGATGGTGGTCATGCATGTAGACAGGCATGCGAAGTGCGAGAGTGACATGTTGGCGGTTGGCCATCTCATTCTTGTGATAACATCAACCACCAATGGCGGCACACTCCCGCTTCACGTGCGCGAATCACTTTTATATCGAATCGTCATTTGATCATATCGCTATAGCCACTTAGGTTCATAGGATGCGAATGCAGTGGAAAAATACTCGAAATCTTTAACTTTATCTACGTAACTACAAAATTATTTGTTATATAAATAAGAATTCATCAAATAGTAACAGGATCTTACCGCTTTCCGCCGGCATAGTTATCATATGTGCGCTAATAGATAAGAAATTAAATGCGCCCATCGATCGTCACGTGTGGCATTCGTGTCATAAGCAGGATTTGCGGTAGCCAAATATTTTGAGATTAGCTGCTTTTACCAATATTCTGGTGACCGCTTATCTGTTTAACTTTTATCTCAGCCAGCAAATCACTCGTGTTGATCGTGCAGCGAGATGACGCGCGGGCTCCCACGACCCCACGCCGGTCAGTTTAAGATATTTTAGGCGGCAACTAGCAATCTCAATCGCAACAACAAATACAACCATTAACGTCAGAGACTGCCTTATCTTTGCGACCAGTTACTAGTTTATTTTAAACCTGACACGAAGGTGCAAAGGTGGGATCAGTCTCCAGATAAACGAATTAATTTACGTCATATAATTATCACCTGTTGACGATAGCAGAGGTACTTATGTAAATTTACTTTTTCCAGACACATTGTCCAAACTGAGGGCCCAAAGGCGTTGTTCAAAGGCTTAGGGCCGAACATTGTGGGCGTCGCCCCCTCTAGGGCTATTTACTTCTGCACATACTCGCAGGCCAAGGCTATATTAAACCAGAACATTGCTCCTGACACTCCTATTGTCCACCTCTCGGCGGCCAGTGCTGCAGGTAAAGTTTACATTTTAAGATCGCCGGCCGCAGACACGCTATGACGACCCCTTTGGCTCATTTGGCAATGTCTGGGGATCTTTGGCAAAGTATAATTGAATACCCTTTCATCTTCAAGTTCCTTTACATTTCGGCTTTATTGTTAGGTTTCTGAGGCCATCGTCAAAATCAGGATCCTATAGAACGCATTACCACCGCGTAACCGGTATTCCGTTAATATATCCTCCTGTGTGTTTCAGGTTTCGTCTCGTGTACGATGACAAACCCAATATGGTTCGTTAAAACCAGACTACAACTGGACGGCCAAAACGTGACAGCTGTACAGTGTATAAAGAGGATATACACTAAAATGGTACGAGATATTCATACATAAATCACATAATACTTTCCTTGCTTTTTCAACCTTTCGCATTTACTCTTTAATTTAACAAGATACCCCCCTTCGATTTTGTATAACTAACAACTTATTGAAAAATGTTCTGCTATCTGCCACGAGTTTAGTCATTGTTTTTTTAGTGTACACACACCGAGTGCACGCGCAAAGAACGTGTCCCGCATAGTTACGGCGCAAACAAAAATTGCAAAGCTTTCGTTATCTGGACTGATGTCAACTAAGGTTTCTATTGTTTCCAAGGCAACTGAAACCCTTGTAATAAATGAATCACGCAAGCTTTATACATAAGTTACATTAGGTACAACGAGCAGGGTCCAAATTACGGCTTAGGGCTTTGGACATACTGGATTTGGAAACTGAACATAATGACGTCACTATTAGTGATCCTCATAGCGGCGGCACTGGCAGTACATAAAGAGAGGATTAACAACAGTATGCGACATGCAGGGAAACTTGCCTATATAAGTCGCTAGGTTGCTAAGCCTCCGAAGCTGACGCATGTAATTGGCCCTGCATTTCATAATAAATTACCTGAAAAATAATTCTGATTAAGGCTCGCCTTAACCGCTGGCTTATTGACTAGTCGTTCTACCTACACTTTGTTCAGCACGCTTAAGCTTAAGTAATAATGTGATCTACCAGGTAACCAATTACATGGTTTTCTTGTCTAATATATTATATTTCATATATAGAGAGTATATTAATAATATGACTCACCTGCGTGATAATTAATCAGATCGTAATAATTATAATTATGGAATATTTTTTTCGAAATCTTTTCATCCTTTAGTAACTGCAGTTATGGTATTATTATTTTATTCAATGGCGGATCCATCCTGCGAGTCAGGGAGGGGAGGGGGGACATAGTCCAGGTCCAGTCAGGACAGCCTCATCAACAATAAGACTTGAAAAATAATCAGTGATAGATCTAGAACCAGCGCCGTGGGGGACGTAGATCTGCTCTTGATTGTATTATTAAATAGGAAGGAAAACAAGCAAGTGAGTCACCTGAGGGTAAGTGATCACCACCGCCTATAGACATCCGCATCACCAAAGACCTATTATCATTAGTATTTTCTCTTGACCTGTTAATTGGCTTCTTTACGTAGTATTAAAAAAAAAGTCGCTTACCAGCAGTCTCCTTCGGCAGCCCACGAAGCGGATTTTGATACGGTTTTCACTGTCGTTTAGAGTCTAAACTTTAGACAATTTTTAACAGAAAGTTTTTATATACATTGAATACTAATTTTACATGGACGGCGGGCAGCTATTTAAAAAATACGTGTGTAATTACGATTATGATCATTCCAGGGTATAAAAGGCTTCTACAAGGGCATAACCGCCTCGTACATGGGCATCAGCGAGACGGTGGTGCACTTCGTGCTGTACGAGGGCGTGAAGGCGCGGCTGATGGCGGCGCGCGCGGCCGACGGCGTGCACCCCGACCACCGCTCGCCGCGGGACTTCCTCGAGTTCATGGCCGCCGGCGCCTTCTCCAAGACCGTCGCGTCCTGCATCGCCTATCCGCACGGTATGCCTTGCTGTTACGCTTGCACGAGGGTGGTAGAATAGCAAGCACAAACAGAGAATCATAAGCACGAGCCGTAGGTGAGGGATATTTAATACCTGAAATGTTTGTATCGCTTATGTGACGTTTTTCATCACATTCAAGCTAAAGAATAAAAAAAAAACTACTACGTTTGCCCTCACCGCACTAATCTGGTGTTCAAAAGCGACGGCGGCGGCGCAATATCCGCGGTTCTAACCAGCGTAAACGAATTTAAAAACCATATTTACCGTCATGGTAATGGGTCATTTGAAGAATACCCCTCACTTTTGCTAAAGGTTACTATATAACTATCTTGACCGCTTACGAGCAAGGCATGAAAAAGCCTTCTAATTTATGTGAACGTCGCTCGGTGTGAAATAAAACATATAAATAAAATAATTTCATCGGCTGTGTTGCTCTCCACGCCGGAACACAACAGTGCAAGCCAGTGCGAAAACGAGATCGAACGAGGGCGAGAGCTAATCCAGTCGCTAAGCAGCAGTCTGCTTAGCGACTGTATTAGCTCTCGCCCTCGTTCGATCTCTTTTCCGACATTTGTAGTATCCACATTCACCATGTTATTTCTTTACGGCACTAGTAATTTCGAGAGACGTTAATGACCTCGGATTAATTTCATTTGCGTAAGATAAACTCATTAAACAGTTTAGTGTGCACTCCCTTATCACTCTCACGAGTATTTTACTTTGCATGTTCTTAACAGCTTAAACTGGGTCACTTAGTATTGGAATGAACGAAGCATAAAATACGGGATATCAATACGCAGTAGCCGGTCGGCCAATAGTAGCCGAATACTTAAGCTAGTGGTTAGTGGCTGTGACTACGAAGCTACAGGTTGTGGGTTCGAACCTCACTATAGAGATAAACATTTCTGCGAAGAATATGGCTGTTTGTACTTTAGGCATGATGATAATGTAATATATCTCAGCCAGATCGAGTCACAACGTGCTCTGGACTACCATATAACTTTTTTGAAGCGAAATTGATAGATTTTGAGCTCTTCTATATTTGGGCCGAGTAATGTTTTCTATTTATTTATATCCGTTGCGTAGTACACACTGCAAGCAGCTTTAATTGCTTAATTTAAGACTAGTTCAATTGGTGTCAGCAAACACTACTAAGATAATTTGTTTATTGTAAACCTCTTGTATAGATTTTTCCAGAATATTCCTACTAAAGATATAAGTTGTACAATCATGTGGTACAGATAAGATAACTCACAAAGCACCTAATCTATCTAGCTAGGGGTTCAATGACTATCAAATGTGCCATCTTATCTCCACGTCTACCAAAATAAACTCAGTATGAGACACGCAAAAGGCTAGACACCGTCGCAAAACAAGACGACGTAGATCGATGAGCCACTTAGCATACAGAGTCAGGAAATATTTGCTGTCCATTAAAAATCAGCAATATGATTGACATGAATCATGCTATAATTAAAATTTATTTTCCACTCAGTGTGGGAGAGGATGGTACAAATAGTTTCAGCTTGTTGCCTTAAAACCGCTGAAACTATGTACTCTATATATATAAAGACTGAAAAGAGAGTAGTACTTACAAGAGAAACTGAACCATTCATCATACCAAATTGTGTCCATACTCAAGTTTTTAGAAAATAAAAATAGTAACGAAGAAATTAACGCCAATCGACGTGGCCCTTAACTGCGCATGTTCCCTTTTGTTGGACAGGCTGTAAACATAACGTTTAATTTTGCAGAGGTAGCAAGGACACGGCTGAGGGAGGAAGGCGATAAGTACCGCAAGTTCTGGCAGACTCTTCACACGGTATGGATGGAGGAGGGATACCGCGGAGTCTATAGGTAACCCTTTAGAACCATTTCTATGTCCTTCTGTTTTACAAATAATAATTAAGCGTTTCACCGCCAACAACGTATGCAAAAGTTGTCGTCCACACGCCAGGTCGCCATTATGTGAAACGCGAATTTGAAGTTTAAATACGTGCACATAGGTCGCTAAGTCGATATTGCACAATATCATCGATCAACTATATGTATGTGTCGGTGGCGCGATAGACGCGACCGCTTGTTACACGTTTAAGCGTTCCTGGCGTTCGAAGGGTTAAATGAGATAGTTTTTGAAAATGTTACGAGGCTACATCTTAATTGATACTTAGAAGACATAGATGTTCTGTGAACAATCGTATGAGGTACTATGGCGCCAGCTACGTCGCACCCAGCACGCTATGCGTCTTGATATTCACACGAGAACTCTAATCTTGTCTGTAATGTGACCTTAGCTGTAAGGCATTTTAAAGTACTTTTAATTTCGCTCACAAAATCGGTCACATCTCTAAGAACTTTTGCCTTTTCCACAGGGGCCTAGGAACGCAACTCGTCAGACAGATACCAAATACAGCGATCATGATGTCGACCTACGAAGCCGTCGTATACCTCCTAACTACCCACTTCAACAGTTCGTTCTACGAGAACACCTAGCCAACGCTCAACCTCCATACCAACCCCGTCCGAGGAACGCCACGCGTCGACACTGTAGTATAGCAAGCCTATGTTAAACAGATGCTTATTAGTAGTTCATCTTTCCTTGGGTGAAGCCAAGGGAGGGGGCAAGTCAGCCTTCACTAGAGCTTTGAATAAAAAAGTGTAGTCAACCTGTTACTGTACGAACAATTCATATTTCGCCCATACGGTATCATCTTACCCCCTCAGGCCATTGCCTGGCAACGCCCTTGAGTTAATCTAGGATGGAATCCCATGTTGTAATATCTATGTCAAAGATTATACTACATAGGTTCTAGAAACTGCTTTGTGGCCATGTAGAAGTATGAATAGGAGCGTAACGCGATTTAAAGTTTTTACGAGTTAGGAGTAAGGCCAAGTACTAGGCCTTTAATTACATTATGAGCAGGCACATCTTTTTCCTTATACTCGACGCTATAAGGTTTAGATATATATGTAAATGGAGCTTTGTAATTAATGTTCCTAAAGTTTATTATAAATATTTTTGAATTAGTACTGGCTACCGTTTGCCCTTGATCAATGACAAGATTGATTTTAACCATAGATAACCATAGAAACTAAACTGATGTCTTATTCCATGGGCCGCCACTATAGAAGAAGAAGCACAACTTGTAAAAACTTCAAGAAGTTGCAAGTATATTTATATTTAAAAACAAATATTGTAGAATGATTTTGTTAAATGCAAAGTGGTAAAAATTGGCAATTTATTCATGTTAAATTGAAAGAAATATGTCTGTTTAGATGTTAGCGAGTTTTAACACTAATCAGATGAAAAGATGTCAGTTTTGACTTTAAGAATGTTTTTTGAGTCCAAAAATCACTTTAGTCAGTAGTCTAGTCTTGTGTTTTGTTGCTGTGCCTTGATTTAGCTGAAATTTAATAAATATTTGTTTAACAGTCAGTGCTAAAATTTGGAAAATGCAGTTTCTGTGCCAAAAACATGTGTCAAGAAAATGTAGTATCGCTTTTTTTGTTGTGATCTGTTATTTATTAAAACTTAAAATTAACATCTAAAATAAAGTTGAATGAAGTGCGGTTCTGTTATTTTTAAGGGTTCCAATTAAACTTGTTGTTTTGGCTCCCGATTTACTCAAAAATCATCCAATACTGCAAGTACTTAGCTTATTGGCTTTGCCTGTGTTGTGTACAGTTAAAGTCAAGGATATTTGAGCAGTCAAAATGTATGAAAATAAATGTCTGGACATAATACTACGCTCTTTATACCATTGTCATATTGCAACAACTCTATATATTTGATTTTGACTGTACATAATTATGGAAATGTGCATCAAATATTTTACTTAGTCATTAAGAAAGCAGCCGCACAAGTAAAGTTGTGTGTATTACTGTATTGTTAAATATTATTGCCATATGGTTTTCTAGTTTTATCTTGTAAGGATATTATATTGTTTTGATGTCACCCAAATTGATTTCTTTGAAATGCATGTGCAAATTGCGCTTTTACCCTTACAAAAAATTAAATGACTATAAATCTTGTTGCCAAGTTATGTCTATATTTCTTTGGATAGTGGCAAATAATTATCCCTCGTTTGGATAAGGGTTCAATGAAGACAATTTGTTACCTAAAAGTTATTTCAAACTATTCAAGGCCAAGCCTTGTACAAGGAAAATGTATTTTTCATGAGATCTTTTTTCTCTTCTAAAATTATCTAGCTTTGAAATTTTAGCGCAAATATAGTAAGTTTTAAGCTGTGATATAGAGCTTGTAAATATTATTTGTTTGTAAACCTGCACAACTATGTAGATTCTATATTCTCAATATGTAGGTACATAATTTGAGAAATGTGTTTTTTATTGTTAAGTTTTCTTATGGAGTATATTTTTAAGAGCACCAGTCCAGTGGGCTATGTAATGGTTAAAATTTTTAAGATTTTGTAACATCCAAGTGATGATGAATATGCATAATACAGATCATGGGCAAGCAGTATGATTGTAAATAAAATATTTTTAGAGAAAACATTTGGACTTAATGGACTGAGTATAAAATATTAGCAACTTTGTTTAATAAATAAAAAATAAAATTATGAACTTGTTTTCTTTATTAACCATCAAATATCAAAGTGTATCTTATGTCAAACTGGAAATTAACCCTTTCAATGCGAACAATGCATAAAAACGTTCCTTACACAAACACCACTTGTCATAATGTCTAATGAGAACTTAAACCTTAAGGGTATGCATGTAGGTTGCTGTTACAATGTATAGTTATAGGACCATATGTTAGTGGTGAGGTGGTCACTGTAGCATGTTGATGCTTTAAGGTGTCTTTGGTGATGAAAAGGTTAATTATGTTATAATTGGTTTCAATAAGGCCCTAATGGATAGATTTGAGATCATAACCCAGACATGGGTCGAGATAGCATTAGGCATGTCGCTTGGATATCTCAGCATTGTTGACAAGGGGAAGAGGTTTCCTTCGAGTGCCACTATTGGTTCACGCCGAAACCAGATGACAGACACAATGATGACTAGAGCCACCACAGCTTGCACCACCAGATGCACGGAACTCTTTATAGCTAGACTCTTGCTCATCCGTGACTGTGTGTTGTCCTTTAATCGGTTCTCCAATTCGTTTATTTTACGTTGCAACTTGTGGTATGCTGCAAATTCTTCCTTCATAGAGATTTTACTTTGATCTGCTTTCAATTTGATAACTTCAGTCCAAATTGTTCTTTCCTCATTAGAAGGTCTAGCAAAGCATGCTGCAATCTAAAAAACAAAATTAAATATTGCAAGGTGTGAACAACATTGCGGATATTGCTATGTATAATTGGAATTATTTAATACATTTGAACAAAATACAATACACTTAAAATCAACTATATCACCACATAATGTATTAGTCAGTTAATATTATACTTACTGGCTTTACCAGATGAGGCACTAAAGCACTAATAGTGGACAATACAACAAAATAAACTAAGAGAAATCCATTTATAACCTCCAACATTTTCTTTGTTGTGAAATAGGAAATTTGGTTGATATTGTTTGAATGTTTAATAGCCTTAGCTAAAGAAATCCTCGAGAAATACAATTTTAAGCACAAATTTTCTATTTCCAGTGCACAAACAAAATAACCAAATTTCGGTTTATTTTGACATTTAGTTTAGTTGACAGCAAGTTGACAGATTGTTCGTTCAACTAAGGTTCATATTGCGAGTGAAGTAGCAACTTTAGCGTTTCTAAATGTAACTCAAACAAATCAACTGTAAAGCCGCTCATTCACGGTCCATCTTGCTGTGCAACAAATAGGGACACAGCTATCTGTTAGAATGAGCGATATATCACATAGAAATAGTATAGCATACAAAGAATAATAAAATAGAAAGCGACATTTTGGTAGCTTATCTCCTTTTTTTTATGGCAATACAGTGCGCCAAAAAGGGACGACTCAGTACCTTAAACCTTTTCAATTGACCCCCAATGATACACACAGGAATAGACATAATAATTACGATAAGGTAGTATAATTTACGTTTTTCTTATTCATTTGCAGGTTTTACTACCTTGACGCACACCAAAGGTAACCATTTCGACAGTTTTTAGTGTGTACGCTTGAAATATACTGAGGCTATATCCGTGGTTTAGTTCTTTATCCAAGGATATATCACTATGAGATAGTGACATATAGTTGCGTTTCTACTTGCTGTCCAGCGAGATGGACTGTGAATAAGCGGCTTAAGTGAATCGTCGTGAACCACCCTATGAGGCTGACGGACTGTGGCTGTCATGTCATTCAAAACGTCACAAATTGGTTGAACTTTGAGGTTAGAAAGTTTTGTTTGTAAACCATTTGTTTGTACAAGATTCCAAACCAACCTATAACAATGGATCATGTGGTGTATTTGGAGGCGTACGTAAACTACGAAGAATACAAAAAATCATGCTTATTAACATTGCCATTAGAGTCTTTAATAACTTACTGTGTTTACAAGTTTTGTCGTCCAGAAAATATTCAGTTAATGTTCGTTCACGTCTCGAAGATCCCGGAAAATAACGATGTTATTGTAAAAGTACCTGATATTGATGCTGCAAATTTTACTCAAAGCGTTGTTTGGCAAGTATCATCGTGTATTTACCCTGTCTTAATAAATGAAGACACTGTTATAACTGGCCTGTGTGCTGTGGCCCGACACATGACCTTGTACCGATCTCTGTTGCCCAGTCCCTTTGAGCATGTTGATGGCATTCTTGGATTCCGTAGCGGTTGTCTACAAGCACCAAATGAAGTGTCAATATGGACAAAATTTTGTGAAGTGGACTTGATAAAAACATTACGGGAAATACTTAATGCGAACACACTGCAAGAAGTCCCAATAAACCTTATAAGGTTTGAAAATCACCTGCGGAAACCAGTCAGAGTTCACAATGTTTATAAGTATGCAAGGGAATTGAAAAAGAAAGAGGTGTTGAAATCTGAACAAACAATACAACAGGAAGAAAGAACCGAAAAAGTCAAGACAGATAGAGTACCTAAAGTACGGAAATGGAAATCATCTATCAGCAAAGAAATTGCTATAGACAATTCTATAAAAATACAAGATCTGGACATTAGTCATCAGTTTGCTGAAGGACCGTTCCTGACCTTAGCTGATATAGTTCTTACTCCTCTTTACTATATTATACTTAAATTGGTTGGTGCAAAGCTAGAATCTCAATTACCATTGACATACCAGTGGTTCAGGAATGTTCAAGAGCTCCCAGAACTGGCAACCATAATTGATTTACTTGGTTGTCTCAAAGAGAAAGAATTAATTTTTGATCATTCTAATATAACCATACCTGTTGCTGAAGATGTAAGCTTGTATAAGCGTGACCCTAAGAGGCACAACCCTAAAAAGAGGCAGTTCACTAAGGTGGTGGATATTGAAAATGCTCTTAGCTCCCTGGTAGATGGAATGCACATAGATGTTGATAGTCAAGATTTTTCAAACGGAATAGATTGGAGCACGATTCCTGATGGAGCCAACCCTAGTGCTGGTCATTTACCTGATGAAAGGATGGTCAGAAAAGCCCAGCAACTGGAAAATCTTGCTTTGGCTGTTCAAAGTATAGCTAAAGATGGCGACCTAATAGTTGACTTCTGCAGTGGAAGTGGACATTTAGGGATTCTCATTGCATACTTAATGCCTAAATGTACTGTAATTTTATTAGAAAATAAGGAACAGTCTTTGCTTAGAGCTCGGAAGAGGGTGCATGACATGGGTTTAAAAAATGTTTACTTCTTCCAATGCAATTTAGATTTCTTTATAGGTAAATTTGATGTAGGGGTGGGACTGCACGCCTGCGGAATTGCAAGTGATTTAATTTTGGACAAATGTTTACAGTGTAATGCAAACTTTGTTCTATGTCCTTGTTGTTATGGATCATTGCATGCTACAGACAGATTAGTTTATCCTAAAAGTAAAGTATTCAGCTCGGTGACTTTAGAGCAGTACTTGACTGTCGGACATGCTGCAGATCAGACCCACGAGGGGTGCCCGCTCACAGCAAGGGGAGACTGGTGCATGGCTGTCATTGACTCTGACCGTCTCCGTCTGGCCAAAGAGTATGGCTATGAAGTCTCATTATCTAGGCTTAGACCTCTCTCGTGTACCCCTAAAAATAACTTATTAATAGGTGTATCTTCCTAAAATAAATTAAACATTTTAATAAACATATTTATACTGTTTTATTTCAATAAAAATCATAAAATATTTGTATACTCTCTAAGTACTTTGATTTAATAATCAAATTAAAACATAAAACAAATCCAAAAATAACAATCAACAACTATATTACATCAGTTCATTACTTTTACCAAGTAAAAGCATTGAAAAACATTTTATAATAGAATATGTTAATCACTTTAATATTACCAGGTTCTTCAAATCAGCAAGTTTAAAATGGAACACTTCATTCCATCAGCATTTAAATCAAAGTTGGTACCTAGTACCTACCCAGAACGCATAACTCTACAGACATACCTACTAACAGTAGTAACATGCTACATAAAAATCAAACTTTGCAAAGATATTAGTAGATAATATTTGCAACCATAATTTTCAAAATGATTTTAACCCTTTCACAGGGTTAACATCATCTTTGAACTGAATTGACCAATTCCTTTGAAAATGTACGCATACGCATGATACATAAATCTAACACCTATGTACTTTCCAACATCAGTATAGAAACGAAATCTTAGCAATTTTTAGTTTTCTATAGAAAACGAGGTTTTTTTGTTAAAAATTTCGAAAATGTGTTATTACAGCTTAGGCTACAGCATGTAGGTATGTATGTGTGTAAATTCTTTATTGTACAAAATAACATCAATGACAAGAAGAAATACAGTGATTTACAAAAGCGGACTTATCCCTTTAAAGGATCTCTTCCAGTTAACCTTTGCATATTGCCTATCACAAAATTACAATTAGGTTCAGCAGATGTCTTTCCCGCGGACGAGTTTTAAGGGCCTGTAGGTATTTTTTTAAGCTAAATATACATCCGCCCGCATGTACGGTACTTGTAGTAGTTTTGGCCTATTCGGAGTAAACATAAATGGTATGGTACTAAAGTCGTTAACTTTTGACCACAACAGAGACAACCTTTTACTGTGATGTTGCCCTTCATGCCTGCAAACTTTTAATTGAATCTAATCAATTCAGCTCGAAGATCTAAAACTTACAAAGTATGAAATGCCGTCGGCGTGAACGCTCTTAACCATTCCTTTTTAAACCATATTGCAGTAACGCAATTAATATGTTTTAGAGGCTTATGTCTAAATGGTGAGCATTGTTAGTGGCGCGCGTAGACGACGGCCGTGCGGCACGGGATGTAGACCTGGATGGAGTCTTGGCGGTCGCCCCACGGCATGCCCTGCGAGGCGTGCGCGGCGCCGCCGGCCTCCACGCGCCCGAAGCCCCCGTACTTCTTGCTGTCCGAGCACAAGACCACCTGGAAATTTAGAATATAATAAAAGCGTTAACAAACATGTTTAACATTAAAAATTTAAATCGAAAGAAATCTCGGTCACAAAATTCTTATAATAAATGCGTTTTATAAACGATATCTGCTATATTGAGTGTACTGAATCATCATTAGTGCCACAGAGATCATAATCTGCAGTGCAGGCACTGTATATCACTAGCTCAGTCTCACCAAAATGGCCGAATCTCTAAGAAAAACGGTCATTTTGGTGGGCTTTAGTCACTCGGTGGGATTCAAAAATCGCTCTCCTGATGGCCTTTGGTGGTGTGCGGTGACCCACCTTGTACTCTCCCTGGTCGTTGACGCCGACGCGGTAGTCGGTGAAGCTCTGGTTCGTGTGGAAGTTGAACACGAACAGCAGCCCGGCGCGCTCGAACGCGATCACCTTGTCGCCCTCGTGCTTGCACGACACGTACGCCTGGAATGGACAGTAGTATCTCTTAGTAGTCTGTGAATGGACAGCTGATTTTACACCTATCTTATTTCCAGCCTATAACCACAGAATAAATAATAGTACTAACGTACAAAAACTTCTCTTTTTCGATCACGAACTTATTCCCACGTTATTAACACACACAAAAAGTTCGTATTACTTCATACACAGGGGAATGCAGGCGCCGACCGCGTCTGCATTCCTCCCCGCAACTCCCGGCGAGACGTTAGGGTTGCGGCACATTCGTTTTTCAATTACACTGACACGGCGAGGGCGAACGATCGGGCACGCGGCAAGCCGATAACCTACTGCGATTTGCCTACGCTGTGGGCAAGACAGCCGAGCGTACCTATAGTTCGGAGTGGAACCCTATTGTTATTACGTCACACTGCTTGGCCAGGCTCTCGCACAATGAGAGGGCGAATAATTTTACATGCAATATTCTTGTAATGCTTAAAGATACAATATAATTAAGGGCATATATAATATTTCCACACTAATACGCATACGTCAGTCTTAGAGACATGGCGACGCTAGACGACGTAAAAGTGTGGGCGTGGTTAAAAGTATCTTTTTTTCAACGATTTTTATTTTCTAAAATTTTGACTGTTTTAAGTCTCTCCTTGAGGCTTAAGTCCACCTGTTGTGACAATGCCAGGGTCATGGGGAGACTTAGAAAACACCTCAAAGTCTCCGGCCCTAGGCCAGGCGCGGATCCACTATTGTGTTGTAAGCACAGTAGCCCACAACTCTAATCGTCAAATTTTGTTGGATTGCAATGCAACGAATCGTTCATGAGCAAATTCGTAGTCAGTCTCGCACTTGGCCGTGCCTACAAATGTTTTTGATGTCTGGATCCGCGCCTGCCCTGAGCCAGAACTCCGCTTTAACCGTGTGATCACACGTGTGATCATAAGGCGCTATCCACCAAAAAAGTTATGATCACTCGGGCCCAATTCCATAAGCGCGACACGCGGCAGTGACAATTCGCCGTACATTACTGTGTCGACAAATAACGCTACAGACGTGCAGACTTAACATCATAGTGGGCAAGCAATGTATACCGAATTGTCAGTGTCACCTGTCGCGTTTATGAAATTGGGCCCGGTTATATAGGCCGCTCCACGGGTTTAGTGTCATTAAGTAACGTACAGGGTCGCTCCTGAGCCAGCCGTACTTGTCCTCGAGCTGGTTCATGTCGCGGTCGAATTCGTTGAGGAACTTGTACTTCAGCAGCGGGTCGTCCACGAGGTTCCACTGGCGGCGCGCGTAGTGGTACGATGAGTTGTTGCCGGCGCGAGGGAAGTCCAGCCACTCGGGGTGCCCGAATTCGTTGCCTGCCCATTAGAAGACATATTAAAAGATAAATAATCATACGAATAATATTTTACGAATTTTTGTTACAAGGGTGGATACTTGGTGGGGGGATGGTGGGGGGGCTGGGTCCAGGTCGATCACTGGTAATTTTTCTAATCTCATTGATGACGACTGAACTTTGACTACATGGAGAGACTCGAAAGCTGGATCCGCCTGTGCAAGGGCGTGGGCGGTAGAAAACAAACAACAGGCTTTAGAGCAAAGTGTCGTATGGCATTGACTTAACAAGATCAGCCCTGGTTTAATTTATCCCTCTCTGCGTCTCTGTCAAACTAGTGTCATACATAAGAAAGAGAGACGCGAGAGAGAAATTCAGATAAACTAAACTTGGCCGGTTATATTGGGGACTCGTTTCCGTTTATTCGTTTCGTTTGGAGTTCGTTTCGTTTCGTGGTATATTGACATACTTCTTTAGCATCAGGCTAGATCGAATCCCAAGGGGGAATCCAGGGGGGAGGGGGAGTCATGGCTCTACTCCCTGCCTGTCCAGATTTCACCTCGACTATGTGACCCAAAGCTCCAACTAGAGCCACATCGCGGGTGGCCCGGTGTACTGACCTATGAAGTTGAGGTAGGCCTCGCCGCCGAGCGCGTGCGTGATGAGCCGGATCATGCAGTGCAGCGCCAGGCCGCGCTCCACCACCGGGTTGGGCTCGCTCAGCGTGCTCATGTGGCTGTACATGGCCGCGTCCATCAGCCAGAACGCGATCGTTTTGTCGCCCACCAGCGCCTGGGGAGATGGTTCGTTATTAATAGTCTCAGAGAAAAAACTTCGCATCTAGTTAGTTTTTTATTTAATAAATCTAGGGGCCGTTCGTAGTCCTAATCAAGATGTGAGCAAATGCACACGACTTTCATATCGACTAGGCCGAAAGATTAAAGCTAGCGCCTTATCAGAGGCCTTACCGCGCCCCGAAGCAATTGGTCCGTCCATAGAGATACTCCCATCCCGTGCCTTTTGAATTTTAAATATTTCACATTCAATCAAATGTTCCTTGCATTGACCATGGCTCTCGGTGTAGGCGACAGTGCCCCCCATAAAGCGGCGTTTGCTGAGCGCGCACTTTCCTATACCCCCACTACAGTTGCATATCTTTACTCTCATGGGAACCCAAGGGCGGATACAGGGGGCGGGTCTTGACCCCCCCCCCCGATCTGGATCCAAGTCGACAATGGCAATTTTTCTAATTCCACTGATCACCCAGTCCTGACCAAACTTGACTCGAAGGCTGGACCCACCCTACTGACCAATCAGAGCATGGCATTTATACCCTAGTAGTGCTGATTAGATAAAACAACAGTATCAGTTACCTGGTCGTGGCTCTCGGCGTAGGCGACGGTGCCCTCCATCCAGCGGCGGTTGGTGAGCGTGTGCACCACGTGGCCCATCTCCCAGTCGTCGTCGCGCGTCTCCTTCAGCAACTTGATCCACATGTCGGGGATGGACATGGCCAGGCGGTAGTCGAAACCCGTGCCGCCCTCGCGCACCGGCCGGCTCGACGCGGGCATGCCCGACACGTCCTGGGACACGGAGCGTTAGTGTTCATTAAGACCGGGGTGGGTTTGAGGTACCCTGGAATGTGAAGGCGGAGCCAAACAACGGACTGAATTCCTCGGAACCCTGGCGCCGGTCACTCCTCAAATCCCGCGGGGACAGTGAGGCAGTAGAGAAGACAGCACAATACTACTACAATTTGAACTCGCAGAACAGTACTATTCTATCTCGGCGTGTAATAAGCTGTAAATTCTACTGCCTCACCGGTCTGCCTGCGTGTGAAATTAGCAAAAGAGGTATAACCACTGGTATAGCTTGTGATTCTCAAAATAAACCGTAAGGGCCATCCGTATATTACGTTACGCTAATAGTGGGTGTTAGCCAATCGTGACAGCCAGTGTTAAATACATGGGAAAAAGCATAAAAAGGGGGGGAGGATCTTGAAATCTTAAAAAACAACGTAATTTCGGATGATCCCCTATTTACCATATAGCAGCGCATAGCTACCTCCGCAATGGTGATGGCCCGCGGGTCCAGCTTGTGCACGAGCTCGTTGGCCAGCATGAGGTAGACGAGCGCCTCGGTGTCCACGTTGAGCCCGTAGTACTCGTCGTAGTGCCCCGAGAAGCCCTCGCCCACGCCGCGGCTGTGGTACAGCATCGACGTCACGCCGTCGAACCTAATGCGGCATGCGTATACAACTGTATTATCTTCTTTATATAGTACTAGCGGACGCGCGCGACTTCGTTCGAGTAAAATTAGTAGCCTATGTCCGTCAGGAATAGTGTAGCTTTCTATCTGTAAAAGAATTTTTGAAATCGGTTCAGTAGGTCCAGAGATTACCCCTACATACAAACTAACAAACAAACAAACAAAGTTTACCTCTTTATTATATTAGTGTAGATAATATAAAGTCGCTATTCCTTCCTGTCCTGATATCTTCGGCCGCTTACTCCTTCAAAACCGCTCAACTGAATAGATTTTGATACAGTTTTCACAGTTGTTTAGTGATTTTTTACCGTGTTATATGTTCATTCCATCCTTATTGTAACAGTGCGAAACCAGGGCCGGTCACTAGTGGAAAATAAAAGAAAACAAGCTTGTGGCTCACCGGGAGTGATCACCGTGACCCTTTGATACCAGGAACAACAACATACAAATAATTAATACTCTTTATTGATTCATCACACAAGTAAAAAACAAAAATAATACAGGGGATTCATAAGGCGGTCTATAGCTAAGCAGCGATCTCTTGCAGACAAATGTCGATCGACCACATGCCTCTGTAGGTCGCAATGTAATGCCACTTGCATGCGAGAACTCGCTCCATGTAATATTTAAATTTTTATTTATTCATTTGTTTTTAAATACAGCCAGGACGAGTTAACAGTCTATTTTAACTTCTAAAAGATTCCACGGATGTCAAACTTACCTAAAACCATCGAATTGATATTCCTCTTGATACCACCGCAGATTCGACAGCAGGAACCTCAGGACTTCTGTTCTACAATAACAAAAAAAAGTTTGCCTTAAATTGATTCCATGAAGACCCTAGCCGTAGTATGATTCTCTAAACGCAACGGCGAATAGCTTAATGCTGGGGAACAAACAATTTTATGGATTAATTGTCTCAAAAAAATCTTGTTACAGCAAAGGTAACATATGCTTTCCTATGGGGTCCATTGGTACTTACTCAGAGTAGTTGAACAGCCGGCTGTCCCAGAGCGGGTGCGTGCCGCGCGGGCCGTCGTGGAAGTAGCAGGCGTTGGTGCCGTCGAACTCGTTGAGCCCGTCCAGCGTGTTCTTGGACGCGTGCGAGTGCACCACGTCCAGCAGCACGAACAGCCCCAGCTCGTGAGCGCGGTCCACCAGCTGCTTCAGCTCGCACGGCGTGCCGTAGCGGCTGCCGACACGAGGTCACAAGCAGAATTGTTTACTCAGTGTAGGGAAAACGAGTGAAATCATGGTGTTTACATTTTGAATAACAAATTAATAGATTCAGGCGTTACTTTGCGGAGGTCCATATCAACAAATTGGAACAAATTACCTTGCTACTCCGCGAAACAAACCGCGCTGTTTCGCGGAGTAGCAAGGTAATTTGTTCAAGTTTGTTTTTGAATAACAAATACTCTACAGTCGTTCGGTCGATTAAATAAGACCGCCCTTGAGAGGGTCAATTGTTTTAAACCTGTTTTTGGGAACGCTGGCCGCTATAGGTTATTTTTTTTAATTTGAAGATGTTCTTTTTGATATTACATATATTATGTCAGTGGTAAATAAACAAGAGCTGATGAATATAGAGTACTTTCGAATTTTAGTTGCATTTAATTTGTTAGCGACATCTGTTGTGACAGACGATCTGAAGGATGACGCCGACATACTTCTAGAAAGGGAGCGACGAGCATTGTGTGTGAGGGAAGACTGTTGGCCCGCAAGTATGCTCAGTGTTCAAGTGCAATTTAAAAACTATGCTTATAACTTACTGCTGATCATTTTACACGGGAAGTCTATAGGTCCGATGCGTCCCGTCCCCCTGAGCTTAAGTGTCTATTTAAGACAAAGAGGTCAAAAGGTACTTAAAAATGTAAGTTATTTAGTATATACTTAGGTCATACTGAAAGTTTCTGGATTCTCATTAATAAGACCCCATATTATGTTTAGGGTAAATTTATTGTTTGTCAAAGTCTATTCCCTCACTGTTTACACACTTCTGCATTCTTTGGAACCATTACTAAAAGCAGCCTGGCCAGCTTTGAGTAGGGACGTTTTCAACGGCCTTTTGGAACGCGTTCATCGCTGTTTCGGGGCCTGTAAATCGTATACCTCTAAGCTAATCTTTAATTTTCGGTAATGAAAAAAAAACCACAAGGTGCAAGGTCCGGACTGTGTGGCGAATGCATCATTAGTTCGAGATTTGAGGTCTTCAAAAACTCATTTGATACCTTAGCGGAATATGAGGACGCGTTGTCGTGGTGAAGGACGACTTTGCTGCGAGGACGCTTTTAGAGAACTTCTTCAACTAAGTACTGTGGGTAAGCACGTATTTACATACCAATCTGCAGTCACTGTCCTTTGGTTTTCTAGCAACACTGTAGTGAAATGTCTTCATTTGCCGAAAAAAGAAGCAACCATTCTTGTCCATGCTTCTAGTTTTCTTAACTTTCGATGGCAAATCTTTAAAATGAAGGACCCAATCTGCTGATTGGCTTTAAGTTTCAGGTTCAAATCAGTACACGAAGATTTCGTCACCTCTGACAATATTATATACAAACAATGACTGTTCTCCACTATATTTTTTTATCATTTCACGGCACCACTCTGTACGCAGTCGTTTCTGGTCATCCATTGAATTATGCAGTGTCCATCGAGTGCAAAGTTTCCGAACCTTCTGATATACATGCAAAATCTTTTGCACTTGGCTCATAGTAATACCTAATACAGTACGAATTTTCTGAAAAGTATTTTTTTATGAGTTTCTATCAATTGTCGTATTATCTCAATATTAGTTTCGATAACAGCAGTCGCCGGCCGACCTTCATGAAAATCGTCACAGTGGTGATGTTGTCCACGTCTAAATTCACCAAACCATGAATACACAGAGCTACGAGATGGAGCTGCACCATTAAATACCAATTGAAGTCTCTGGCACCTTTCTTGTTGACTTGGGCCGCAACGAAAATCATAGAAAATCATGGCGCGAATATTTTCTCGAGTTAAATCCATAGTAACGTGGACACAAAATTTTCAAAACGATACCACAATAAAAAAACAAATGACAACGACACAAACTAAAATGTATTCTACTCCCAGAGAGTTCCATTTTCAAAAACCATACTTAAAATTTTATTTTTTTAATTACAAATGGTTAGTTCCAGAAACTTTCAGTATGCCCCACGTACAGTTATGCAATATTACACCTTAGCCGTAATGGTAGCTTATTAACATTGGCCTATAATTATTTCTATCAGATATATCACTAGTTTTGTTGTTAACGATCAGGAGACACACTCACACCTCGTTGAGTTTCTTGCCGGTATCTTCTCATCAGAGGTTTTTCCGAACCGGTGGTAAATTTTTTGACATTCATAAGTGCTACCTGTAAGCCTACTCTGAATAAAATATTTTGACTTTGACTTTGACTTTGGAGCACTAGCAACGCCCTTGTATGTTCGTAGCTATAGGGATTTCCCTTGATTATCAGGCCAAATCATCAGTGATCCTAACGTAACCACCAAGCTTAAATTTATCCCGCAGTGCATCACTTTATTACGAGTCAAGGACAATTTTAACTTGAGCGGTCATGTCAGGGCCGCAAGTCAAGGCTGCTTTAGCTTCGCCTATGTTATTTTTATCAAACAAGCTTTTATTTAGCTTCCAGATCCCGTTGAACGAAATGTTAAGCAGTTGGTCAATATTGTATGGTCTATAAACTTTACCTGCTTGCTGCGAAGAAACTTGTGACCTGGTAACCAAAAGACGCATAATACGCGTGCTCCATGATCGCCATCAGCTGGATGGCGTTGTAGCCTGGAAACGGATTATTACATTACTTCATCTCTTATTCAAATTACAGGTCAAGTTTAACCTTTCGTATGCCGTGTCCCAGGTCCGTACCTATACCTTTCAGATAAAGTATAGGTACGGATCTGGAACACGGCATACGCAGTTACGCAGCAGCTAGTTACAGTACAAATGGGGCTGCTCGGCCGGGTAATATAGTAGAGTATCAAAAAGATCCACTTTTCAAAAATCTTTATTTATTTAGGGGCTTTGATCCAAACTGGACATGTCTGCCTTATTAGAAAACAATAATGTCCGGACGAATTGGAACCTTCTCCTTTTTTGAAGTTGGTGAAAAACCAGCATAATAGAGAGATCCACTTGTGCCCCTTGAAATAAGGTGAAATAATGAATAGATACGTCTTTCTGTAGTTGTCCGTGGCACTCGACACTCTCACAGTGGAGTGTAGTAGTAGATAGAAAAGTAGTACTATTGCGCTTTGTACGGTAAGTGCGAAATTCAGAGGTCCACGAGGAGGGGGACCTAAAGGCCGGCAATAGATCAGCAATTCTCTTAGGATAACTGGTTCGCATGGGTTTCGGTGATTCCTTTCCATCAGGCGAGCTGCATACCAGTTTTCCTCCTTTTTCCACAACGAAAAAGTAAGTAGATATACCTAGAGGATAATGTCTCACCTTGGTTCTTGATCCTGAGTAGCACGTTGTCCCTGAATTCATTGTAGGTGCCAACGCGGCCATCTTGTGTGGCGATGCCCACGTGGCACTCGTAGATGCGCAGAGACGCCGGCCGGGGCACTTTGGGATGCTTGAATTGGTATGTCTGCAATAAGTAGAGTTGCCAAATAAGGGAGAATAGAGACGGGCACACTTAGGATGATGTAATGTATAGTCGACCAAGTAATTGCTTGACCACTTTTGAACCTTAACCCTTTGTCGCCCAAGTCGACTATACATAAAAACCTTTCGTAATTTTTTTTTTAAAACAGTGAAAACAAAATCCGTCGTGTGGTTTAGGAGTAAGCGGCTGAAGATACGATGAGAAATGAGGACAAACGAATAGCGATTTTGTTTTATGCTATGTAAAAATAAAGAAGATGTAAAGAAAGTAGTTGAAAAATAAAACATACAAAATATATTAATTATTTTTAAAAAGGTGTAAGTCTTCGTCCAAGGTAGACAAAAGATATATTTATATACACAGTCAAGGAGGTCAAAAGATCTAGACACCAGCGTCGTAACTAGCCTTTTCTGCACCTGGTGCGAGCGTCCATACCTGCGCCCTTAATTAATGCTATTAACCACCGTACATGTCCAAAAACTTGGTCTTGATCATGTCGGTGTCCCTCAAGGGCTTGCGCTTTGCCCTAGCTTTGCCCTGTGCCGGGGCTACGCTAGCACTAACTACCCTAGTGACGGCACTGTTCATAGAATTAGTATAGAATAGGAAGAGTTTAAAAATGTTAAGCGATATTTTATTAGCTGATCTCTTTACTTTAAATAGCAATACAATCTGCCAAAAAGAGACGACTACAGATTCTAAATCTGCTCTTCAACTGATACCCTGTACTGTACGGTCAGCCGTAGAAATAGCTGAACATTTTAGTACCTTGTCGCAGTTGTCGCTGTCATCAGTGTGGCAATTTCGAGCAACTCTTATTTTATACGTTACTATGAAAAGGTTCTTAAATGTTTATTAGCTACTTCTGAGGCTGACTCATGAATATACCAAATGGTTTGGTGTACATTAAGTTAGTATAATCTTAGCTTATTAATTTGCAGGTTTTAGTACCTTGACACACATGAAAGGTAACCATTTTGACAGTTCAGGGTGTGTAAGCTTGACATGTACTGAGGCTATAGCCATGCTTTAGTTCTTCATCCCAGATTAAGCTCTATTGTCAAGATAGTAAGAGGGTGTATGTTTATGTAGATCGTTTGACCTCTCTGAATGTTTAGCTACTCCTGCTGTTTGTACCTACCTATCATCTCGCGCGCATGCGCCTTGTGAGCGAAACTTTGGAATTTTAAATATGCGATAACCTGGCGGGAGTAATTGAGTACGACTTGAAGATAAGAACATTGTAAATATATTTGTACTAAAGACTAAGTTACAGTTTGAAGTCGTCCTTTTGCACTCTGTATAACCTAACAACTCTAAAATCGTCTTGAGCGACTTACTTTATTATAAAAGGAAGAACGAAAACATCTAAGTTTTGAGTGCAACTTTGATATACACTTAAGGTCGTCTGTGGAACGATTTCCTCATTAACAAATAAGTAACAAGTTCTATTTTATTGCGTTTTTAAGTTACCGATTTCATATCTACGCCGGTACAGTCAAGGAACTTAATTTCCTACCCATTTGGTTGAAATGTCGTCTGACATTCGCAATGCATTAAGGTCGATATGTCAAACTAACGTCTTGCTCTATAGCTCTTATGGTGACAGTTTGCTATATACTATTGAACCTTAGGTGGGTTGGAAATTTAATTCCTTGACTGTACTACTTGGTTCATGATGATAAGACAGCTTATATTACTTTAGTAGCTTGTGTAATAACATACCCAAACATTAATAATACACGTGTAGATAACGAGATAAAAATTGTCATTATCATAACACCGGGGATCATAAACAGTAATCTAATAGATAATCCAGTCTATTTACACAACTAGCTATATGGTATTTCTCTAGAGACTATAGATCCTAGACAAAGTCACGGACAGCGTTGGTAGTATATTTTGAATGGAATGTAAGTTTCGCTAGTTTCTTGAGCAGTTTCCGCTTTAAATTAAATTTTAAAGACCACGCAACATGCAACCAAGGTTGTATGAGAAAGCGTGCGGTAACTACCCAAAATTTTAAATTATTTTGCCTACTAACTGGTACCTACTAACTGCTCGTGTCACATTCGCTTGCAGAGGCACTGGCGATATGAACACTATAGTAAACCCAGTAGCCCAATTGAAAACCAGCACTGTTGTTTGCAGTGTAGCATCATTGGTCGTTTTTAGAATATTAGTTTATCTTTTTCATCCAAGTTTCCTTGTAAATTCATGTCAATAAATGTTTTTATTCTACTTCCCTCTCCCCTACCTCTGTTTACCTCTGTTGGTCTGTAAATAAACTGTTGATAGGTGAACCCCTCGAACGGTTTGACGTAGGTGGCCCAAGGCGACATGCGGTACAAGTGGTCGTTGACGATGAGCTGCACGCGGCTGCCGTGCCGCAGGGCGCAGGAACCGTCGGGGTTGGGAGCGATCTGTAGCTCCCATTTCCCGTACTCTAACTTTCTGAACGGGTGGCTTTTCGGATTCCAGCCGTCTGTAACAAATTAGTCGTGGAGAATGTTGTTAATCTATTTATGGCGGTATACAATAAACCGACCAATTCCATTGAGACTTCATGTCGTTGATGATTGAAAATGAGACTATCTGATGTTTTTTTTCGAGTTAAAATTATTTCCATTCAACGTGTATTTCTGATCACTACGTACCTAGAAATACACTAGGAAGTTAATGACAACACAAGAAAAATCTTAGGCAGCACTTGAACCTGCAATCTCGCCATCTTTGCCGCGCGCTAACCAATTACGCTACAGAGACCGCTACCAGTCACTGCAAATCTGCGAATCTACCCTCGATGTCATCTATGAAAAACTTTTTCAAGCTATCTCATTCAACTGGGTTATTTTGCAGTACTTCTAGCTACAAAGAGATGGCGCCACTTGTTATAAAATTGATTAAGTACCACCGAATTTCTTTCGAATTTTAATTTTTAATGTAAAACATTCAGGTTATTAAATTTAAATGTTAGTATGTAATGACAACAGAAAGAAAAGTCTTGAGTGTTTGGCAGGACTTCGACCAAAATTAACGTAGTAACTTCGATGCTATCCGCCTATTGAAGGCAATAGCAACCAATTCGAATATAATAATATAAACCATGTTTTGAAATATATTGCTATTATTTTCTAGTAGGAGTAAAATAACAAGGAGTTCTTACTAAATTCTCCCTGTAGATGCAAGGAATGCGCGCCTGGTGCCCATTCTCGCCAAGTCACGGTGCCGTTCTGGTGGAACTGCGGCCCGTAGTATCTGTAGCCCTTGGTAAAGTCTTCCACGCCGCCCGGCCATGATTCGATGCGGTCCCACAGGTCTTTGAAACATCCGAATCTGAGAAACAGATATTTCTATAAAAAAAATCGGTTATAACCGGTATAGGTAGGTACCCACTTGTTAAAACCGGAACCGGTGTTTCTATACGCTACCTATCGAATTTACACTGAATTTTTATGACAAAAGAGATACTAAAACTGATGGTGAATAAACTAGTCTATATACCCGAAAGATCAAGTTGTTTGTCAGGTTAACTTCGTATATAAGACACCGGAAACTAGTTAGTAGTTTAATCAGTTTGGAATGTATAAATAATAAACACATTCATACGTAAATAGTTCTCTAGTGCTCAATGCAAATACATAGAGATTTTATCGATCGCATTATCACTATTATGCAAGGGATTATGTTATATTTGTGTTCCTAGTTCCTACCTACCTTCAGATAGATCAGAGTGCTTACTGCATTCTGCATCAGAATGACCTTAAGTTTGACATTGGAGAACAGAATAAAAATCGTAAAGCGCTCGAAGCGCTAGAAACACTTTTTTTACGTACCTGCGAGTAACCTAGTGGGAAAAGTAATTCCTGAAGTAGATATATCTGTTGAACCAGAATCTTGCAAATGATTCCTACATACATATTCGAGTATTGAATAAAACAGCTGAATCAAAATGGTGAACCATTTTGATTCATGTTTGGTTTTATTTAGCTCAAGCAGCAAAGCACTCTTGACATCTTGCCTCTAAAGCGCTTTAGCGCTTACTTGTCAATACTTCGTAAACACGAGTTAACCTCAAATTGTACACACAAAATATACGTAAATCAATTGTTTTGACTAACATTATAGAAGTTTAGCGGTTTAATAATAAGTATTAAGCTTATTGAACTTACCTCCGTCTGATTTCACGTTCATAGGGCTTTAAATACCCGTCGCGTTCTAATAATTTCGCGAGATCGGGGACTGGCACGTCCATCGGATCCATAGCTGAATAGTTACCACCCATTATATTTACGCGTATAGATATGTGTCGTAGTAACCGGTATGCGCACGCGCCTCGCACGACCTAGCGCAGTGATATCGCTGGTTTAAATGATATTATATACCTACTCTTGGGATTATATTGAACTTTATATATTAAAGATAAACTAAGGTCACCAGGTCACTACAACTCATTTATTTAAATGGAGTGACTTATTATTGTAATTAAGTAGGTAGACAGATATTTAAAGTATTTTACTGTCTGTGATAAATGTTAAGTTTGTGTCATTATTATGACCCACAAAAAATACTTAGCTTAAATTTTATTAAAGCTCATAAGTAAACAGGAGTGATTTTATGTATGTATATGACAGTCATCATCATCATCATCTCAGCCACAAGAAGTCCACTGTTGGACATAGGCCTCCTCCATGGATTTCCAAAGTGGCCGGTTGGAAGCAGAATGCAACCAGCGCCTTCCTGCCACCTGTACGAGGTCATCGGACCATCTTGTGGCTGGTCGTCCTACGCTGCGCTTGCCAATACGCGGCCGCCATTCGAGAACTTTCCGACCCCATCGGCCATCAGTTCTCCGTGCTATGTGCCCTGCCCACTGCCACTTCAACTTGCTAATCCGCTGGGCTATGTCGGTTACTTTCGTTCGTCTGCGGATCTCCTCATTTCTGATTCGATCACGCAGAGAAACTCCAAGCATAGCCCTCTCCATAGCTCGTTGCGTGACTTTGAGCTTTCTTATAAGGCCCATAGTAAGCGGCCACGTTTCAGTGCCATAAGTCATCACTGGTAACACACATTGATCATACACTCTCGATTTCAGACACTGAGGTATATTGGACAAGAAGACATTTCGCAGTTTCCCGAACGCTGCCCAGCCGAGTTGGATTCGACGATTGACCTCTTTCTCAAAGTTGGACCTGCCTAGTTGGACTGTTTGTCCTAGGTAGACGTATATGACAGTATATTTTAATAATAATTTAACTAATTAACTTGAAGCAATTTACGAAATGGTCTCTTATGTGGGTAATATCAGCAACTATCTTGTTATAATTTCTCAGGGACCATATAGTCTGCAATAACTCTAAATTAAATCAGTCCTCAGAATTATACATGGTGTTTCTACATTGCTGCCAACTTAGATTTCAATTTCAAATAACAATGCAGCGACAACTACACAAATATTACTGCATTAAGTCCTGGCAATGCATCTGTCCATATTAATTTCACCCACTGCCACTTCCACAATTTTGCAGTTAATTGAATTTTCACCTATTAACATCTCAGGGCAAAGGGATGGCAGAGAATGCAATAAAAGCCAAACATTGGCTTATTTTAGTGACAATAAGGCAGTCCTACTTATCTATGTACATTTGTTGCTGGATTTTCTGCAACTATTGTTCAATTCATGATTATTCTATGACTACTTTTACATGTAAACACAAAAACAATATTTTCACCACTATTTAATCATTTAGGCAACTTATCTACTAAATACTACAAAATATCAACTAACAATTAAAATATATCCGATCCAGTTCTCTTTGCCCGCGCCACTGCGTCTGCGGGCTGCAATTTTTCTTCCTCCGAAGGTTCTAAGGGTTGTCCATCCTCATCCAATTTGCCTTGTTTAAAGTCTGCTACTATCTTCCTACTATAAACTGCATCAAACAGTTGTTGGGACGTGAATTCGCTCTGTATAACGTCCTCAACTTTGTAAGACACGTACGGCTTTAAGTCGCAGTCTTTAAGGTCTGGGACTATCAGTTCAGGGATCATTTCGGGCACAGGGACGAAACGACCGTCCACATAGTACCCCACTTCCCTAACACCACGCCTGTCGACCTCTAGTTCGGGATTTGGGCCCCTTTGCTGCTCTTTGTGTAAGCGTGAACCTCGCTTATTAGGAATCGGAAATTTTCGAAAGTTTCTTTTACCTTCACATGGCGCTGTGCAGCTAATGCTACGTTTAGCGATAAAATTTATTAGACTTGGTATTCTTGACATTTTTAGTTAGATTTCGAATAAAATCAGTCGATTTTTCTAAATTTATTTTGGTTATGTTATTGACAAGTGATCATCATAGCGTTGACGTTTAAACTGTCAATGTGACATTAAGGGATGTAGTCATTACGTAGTAAAAACCGATAAAGAAAACAATATTGCTTATGCGAACAAGAATTGATAGCAGTGGTCATGGTGTTAAAACTTAGAAGAAAAAAGCCAACTATAAATACCACCATTTAAAATGGCTATCTAAATATTCGTTTTATGTTATACTTCATGCTATTAAAATTTGCCGTGTTATAACACAAAAACATTACGGTCCGCACCGCTAGATGACACTGTTTTCAATAACAATAATGAATGAAAATAATTTTGAATGAAACAGAGTTATTTAATTTAAGGCCTTGTCAGTAATTAACGTTATGGTGAAAGGAACACTTAAATAATATATTATTCATTATATTCTATACTGGCAACCAGTACATTTTCAAAGCTGGCCACAATACCCAACTTATCAATTTGATCGTTTCATTATACGCTATAAATAATTGGCGACGACAAATCATTACTCTAATGGCTGAAAAATAGTATCATTATGCAACAAATTGGAACAAGTTCAGATACAGGACATTCAGATAGAGATTAACTATTTTTAATCTCATTTTTTAATAAGATATTTAGCACCACCCTAGCTCTAAAACGCTAGACACCATATTATGCAACGGAACGTTTTAAAAGAAAAAACAGCACTTCAAATTACTTCAAAATGTCAAAACATTCGTGTTTTGTGCGTTTTTTGCGTTTATTCTGTTATGGTAGCGATTTCAATTTTCCTTGTGATTATTTTCGACGAACCAGCTTGCTTATGGACTCTGATCAGAAGGAAAGATTGTGAAAAAGAAAACTTGAAATCATACATAAAAACAGTGTTAGCAGTTGTCATGAATTATGATTTTATAAAGTGCGACAAACATAAAAATGATTTAATTGATAAACTTGAAGATATCTCTTAAAATTTATTCCTATTTACTTGGTGTAATGACTCTAATAAAATAATTAAAGGGATAAGGAGTGATTTTGATGAAAATTATTTATTGCAAAAGATGCGTTATGTTTTTTATAAAAAACGTAAAAAATAAAAACAATCACTGAAGTGTTTTGTATTATTGTCTCAATATCTTTTTCAGTTCTTGGCATTTGAAATGAGCACTGATGTTCATCCGACAACGATAACAGTGCTCATTTCAAATATTCCCTCAATAAGCGAACCAGTAGGTACACTACGTAGAAAGAGAAAGCTATAGAATGATGGACGTCTTCCTTTTCATTTGCACAAGAATAAGATATAAATATGAATTTGCTTGTGAAAAAAAGAGACAGAGCTTGATATGTTTTGTCCCTCATCGCATGTTTAATTTTTTCAAGGTGAAGTTTGCTAGGCATACTTCTATGCTAAACAGACTTTGACGTTTTGTGACAAGCTCAATCCATGTCACCGGAAAAATTACAAAAAATGTCCGATTTATTTAAAATTACGTGGACTATTGTTTATACAGGCGTTAAGAACAATATAACGAGTCTGCAGAATGGTGCGATGTTCTGTTTTAGGCTGCAAAAGTGACAGTGAATCGAAAATTGATGAACTATCTTTTCACTCTGAAGTTTTTAAAAATTTGACCTTATTTGACTTATTAGAACAGATGTTTCATATTGTGTGGTTTCTTCCCGCTTTACATACACATCCTAACGTGTTTCAAGATCAAATAAAAGCTGCTTTATGCATTTTTAGTTGGTGCTTTTTACATAACCTTAAAACTCAGTGTTGTCACTTTTTCCCACGAACATTACCCCACGTTAAGGGGTAAATAGTACGTTGATGAAATATTGGTATAGAAAAAACTTATACAGGACCCTATTTTGTAAAGCATGTTAGTCTAGTATTTTGATTCATTTAATCGTTTATTTTACGAGATAAAACTAGTGTTTTTCATATTTTATCTGTGTGTGTACACAGATAAAATATGCACTCGTGTAACTCGGAGGTCGACTCAAATGCTGTATGAAATGAAGCCCCGTGAAGTGTATTCTGGATTTAACTTTCAGATTCCCCCACGAACCACATATACGGGAATCATGGATTGCACCTACTGGAATCTTCCAGAATGTGTTGTTAACACTTTGACCGAAATCTATTGTTACAGTGTGGGTTTCGTGACGTGTCCAGGAGTACCGCCTTCTGTATCTGACCCTTGATCCAACCTTCTAGCGAGAGTCTCTTAAGGTGTTGGTCGAGACTAACTAACCATTATTATTATTATTAAGAGTGATTTTATAAATTCCTGTTAATTATTAAAAACATTTTCCAAAAGTAATTCTTCTTTTTTCAATTTATAAAAAGATTGTTTTTTTTATTGACATCGTAAATGACCCCAGGGAAAACTGCCTTAAAGATGGTAACCCTAAATATTCATGTGTGTGTATTTGCTGTCCCTTTCGGAGACACGCTCGGCGTTAGTCTTCTCAATAGTAAGTCTATGGTACACTAACGTGGCCGTTGACTGGTTCAGACCACTAGATGTCGCTATGCTTTAAATAATCTAACCGTGGAAGTGACGTCTCTATCTCAGTATATTAAAAAGGTACTCTGTGGCAGTGGTCTTACAATTTTTTTTTTATTTATTCAGTGGTCTTACAAATGTGATAAATGTTGCCACTTGAAATAACTAATTTTCAGACGCAGAACACGTAAACCTAGGATCGTGCTAGGTTCAAGTGCATAACCCCCCCCCCCCCCTCCCCCCCGAAGTAATTTTAAAATCGACATTTGAGATTTCCACTGTCGAAATAGATTTGTAGTTTTAACAATTTCGAACCACAGGCTACTTTGAGTGTTCAAAGCACTTACGCCCTTTTATTGTGCAAAATATGGTCAAATGATCGCTGCGAACGTCTTTTAATTTTGCGTTTGCCTTACAATATTTTCTATGCGTTGTGGCCCGGCGGCAGAAATGTAAAGCCTTGTTACTCCATTGGGGTCTTTCTGGTCCCTATTTTTCTAGCACCTATTGACTAGGCCCAAGAAGCTTATAATCTTTTTGACTAGGCCTTAGTAGAGCTGTACTCGTAACCCCTCCTCCTGTCATAAAAATGTCCAATATAATATAGGTAAGAAAAAAAAACAAAAGAAAAAGTCAAATTTTGTATAATTTACAATAAAACATCTTTTTATATATACATTTCATAAACTTGTGAAAAAGAATCCATAATTAAGTAACGGACAAACATCTAAAATTGTCATTGTGGCCATACAATACCAAATACCAATGTGTTGACAAAACACGAGAAACAACATTGCGAGCATCCCATATTGGACCCTATTGAAATGGAATAATATAAATATAGCTTGGAAACGTATGAGACGTCCTTTTGCTTACTTAATAGAGGGGTACTCTCGGCTGTAATGTACATTATTCCTAGCTTACTTAAGGCTGGCTTCCATTGGGCTCATGAAATGTATAAGAGGCGAATAATTGCGATTCGATTCGCGAGCCTAGTGGACGTCAGGCTTTAACCATTTTAACGCCAATAATTAATATAAACCTCGTTATTCACACGCCAAGCTTTTTTGTAAGTAATGAAGTTGAACCTTATGTGAATGCATGCAGATAACTTATTACACGTGTTGACGTATATATCGGACATTGGCGTTCAAAAGGTTAAACCGTTTGTGCCGCGTAGATAATCAAATTGGACAATCATCTACTTCAATTTGACATTTATTATGTCGGTTATCTAAGTTGGTTCTTTACGCGGCACAGACCCTTTTAACTGATACCGCACACAAGCAAGGTTTTTCTGGGAACAGTTACTACACTGAAAATGTGCGCTATCAGTTTTTGAATGCATTCTATGCATCTATTATTACATACGGCTTCATATCTTAAACGAAAATTTAATATCTTGGGGATTTGAGCGAATTTTCTCTTCTACAGAAAACGATTAAACATTGATTAACACGCATTGGCTTCTAGAATACATGCTCCTATTAAAAAAAGTGAGAGTTTTACTACCTACTTAAATAACTACGCAAAGTTAAAACTTTGAATTTACCCTCGGCATATTTTTAAAAGTTAAATATTTCGCAACCTCTAACCAGTTATGCTCCAGCAAAAAACTGCGTTGAAATAGATTCATCAGATGCAAGTCTACGAGGCCACAGATTAAAAGACAGAGGGTTCAACTTATAACACCCATCTTTGCGTTGCGTCAGCGGTTAAATACGAGTATACTCGCTGAATAAATATTATGAACAAGAAAGATGTTCTTTAAAACGGTTTATTGTGTATTTTATAATCGTTTAAGAATAATTGTCTCAACCAAAATATTGGTCGTATAGGTAAACGTCTTATTTATAAAGCTGTAAAAAAAACTGACGCAAGTAATCGTTCGGACCGTCGCGGAGCGCAGAACAATTGAAAAGGCGCAACGTTGTCGCGACACCACAGTAGGTAGGTATGTCGCGTCTTCACTCGCGCGGTCACGTATAAGACCAATACGGAAGTCAGCTAGATACTAGATTAGCCAATGAAGTCGTAAAAGGTTTCAAACTCTAAACAGTCTTGTAATTGCTAGGCTCTTACTAATAAGCACGTCGAAGCGCGCAAAGGTTGTTAGATTTATAGATTTAGGCGAAGGGGACACATTTATAAAAGTTATTATATTTCAATTGATAGCCGACATCAAATATAAGTGTCCGTTTGTACACAAAAACAGTCAGTGCTTACTTTATTCACCTAGTCTGAATGAGAATAAAAAATAGTCTCGGCCAAAGCAATTGGGCACTTGATTTTGTCTACATAGGGCAAACTTTACACCAAAATATTCTATGCTTATAATGGCAAACCATCATAGAAACCACCACGAGTTAATTTAATGTTTTGGATGGTGGTGAATAATTACTCCAGAATCCAATCACAATGATGGCATCCTAAGACTTGCTCGCTTTTTATGTGAATATCGTAAACGCGACCAAGGTAGTTATATGATAGATACTATTTCACTCTGCCTTGTGTCATTATAAACTTTAACGCGATATTTGATGTTTGGTATCTGTTTGATATTTTTGGCCAAGGCTGTAAACCTTGTATTAAGGAACCGTTTTTCCTTCGGAAGAACGGAACTATATAAAAAACCTTTATTTCGAATGATTTTATCGTACGATTTGCCGTATCATAAATGTTTTCCCTTTCATTTAGCGTTGGTTAATTGGGATGTTGACTAAAAAATAATAATTAGTCTATCTTTTAGAACGCCAGAAAATAGTAGATACGTATTTTTTCTTTTGCTTCTAAAACTTAAAATAACAAAGTTACAGAGCGGCGAAAGTTCGCGCTACGTCATTATTTCGTAAAATTTTTACGAACGAGTGACGTCACGAACCCCTACTCCTGAATTTGAATGTGCTGTATCTTTGTCAATATTATTCGTATGGACAAATAAAAAAATACGTATCGAGTATTTTTCTATAATCTAACTGACGGACTAATTAGAATCTTGTTGTTTTAACCCAGGAGACATCCCTATTTGATTTCAAACTCCCACACAAAATTCTTCCTAAAAGCATGTAAACACATTTACACAGTATAAAGCTAAAACAAACAACTTTTGTGCTCCTCATGAACACTAATAATACAATTATCTATGTACCTGTTATATTTTTGGCACTCTTGAATTGCACCTCGCCGCCGTTGGTCAGTGTAGTTTTGTGGCCAGTTTTTAATGTGTCACCTTTTCAGCTTTTAAGAACATTAAACGGCAAAGGCACTTTACAACGATGGTATATCTACAGTACTCACTAACTAATCGGAACAAGCCACATACCGTAAATATGAACCTTAAACCGACCGTTTCACAATACAAAAAAATAACAAGAACATATCCCAAAAGACATAACAAAATACCATGTTTATTGTCCAAAGGAATGCTAGAGAAATTCAATTTCAAACAAAATATACTTTCAAAATACTATCACATAATAAGCCCTTAAAAATGCATGAACAAACACACTAAAAACGCAGATCTTTGCGTGCGACGCACCGCGCCCGGGATTATACTATATCGGTTTTCGCTTGCGAATTCTCAGTTCTATCCGACTGTAATTTACGATAAATAACCGATTTGTTCGAAAGCCAGCATTGTACATCCCTAGCCTGAGAAGTTAACACTTCTATTGCACATACAAAACAAAACACGCTCAACCGCCGTCAATTCCGAATCGGCGACGGGTGATCAGAAAGGAATGTGTTAGATCAACGAGCATTCCATACGGTTAATACTATAAGGTCACGTGTCCGCGGGCCGGTCGTTGTGGTTCTCGAGCTCCTCCAAGTTGTCGCTGGACGAATACGTCATGTCGCTGAGCTCGTCGATCTGCTTCTGCTTCTTGCGCACGTTCCAATGGAGGCACTCGGCTAGCGAGTCGAACCAGTCGGAGATTTGGTCCTGCGCGCATATCGACGGGACCGGGTACACGGACGTCGTGACGTACAGGCTGGAAAATAAAATTAGGTTATTTATTATGTGAATTGCTTTCGAACAAAGGTTAGATGGCTGGGGATGTCTATAGCTTTACAATTGATTTCTTTAATACGAACGCGACTGATTTACAGTTCGCATTCTTAAATAGACCTATTGGTTTAGCCCGGCGCCTAGCAGTGACTTGTTTTACGCCCGCTCTATACATTCCAACGGCCCCTGCGGCCGTAACATAACCGGTCAGTTTAATTTATCTCTGTGTGCGTCTCCTTCTTATAACTTATGATTTGCTTTATGAATGACACTAAGTTAGTCTGAATCGCGGAGAGAGGTAAATTAAACTTGAGCGGTCATGTCAGGGCCATTGGAGCACGTAAAATTGCAATCGACCATGACGTTCGAAGGGTTCATAATTTCAATAAACTAAGTGTGTCTATGTAGAGCAGTCTAGCGTAATATTTTATTCGCGTCTGCTAGTCACTAACTGATTTCTATTTAAATTACGAAGTCCTTTTGAGAAATCACGGACCATATATTAAAACCATCGAAAATGTTTTATACCATACGATTGAATTTATTACAGAAACATTGCCATAATCTTCAGAAATCTAAAATATTTAAAATAATAATAAAAAAATGGCAAAACACGTAAGAGAGGCATCTATTCATAACCTAAAAGCTTTTCTTTAAAACAAAGTTATGTACCTACTTGCCATCTAACCTTCGCCTTAGAATTAAAAACCATAAATCATTGTTTTAGTTTTAATTGAAGCGTTAGTGCAAATGCAGGGCAGAATTCAACATGCGATAACTAAATCCCTCGCTACACACTATACTATGACAATACTGACCCTGATAGAATAAACCACCACCATAGACACATAGAACGCCTTTCATTACCGATTTGGGAAACATAAAAAAAAACTTCACAGAGAAAGTTGCGCTGCCAGCCTGTATTGTCTTGGCCTTGACTTAGTTGCCGCTTTCGATTCCCAGCAGTCACCATATAACCAATACCAATGAGTTTATATCCAATTTATGTAGGTACAATCAACAACATGACATTCTGACCCGCCATAGAACAGTGTCAAATTCACATAATAAGTAAAATAGAAAGAGACTTCTTACGCTTCCAATTATTATATACGTTACTTTAACATAGTTCCATTGTGGGAGAGAGCGTTTTTACGTTATCCGATACGATATTGGTACTATACGCCAATAGCGGATTTCGGACATCCGATACCAAGTGGTATCTTATTTTCAGTCCGATTCGATTAATTGGCGGATTACGCACGCCACAGAGAATAATACTAACGTACGTAATCAAACATTATCGTCCGATAGCTCACGAGGCAGGGTTCAACATGGCCGCCGACATATGGGTGTCGGATCCGATATCGGAACAGAGAATGTGAAAGCCTGGAGCATATTTCATACATTTTTTTACCACAATTCGGATTGGCTTCCTATAACGAAAACGCCTTCAGTGTTCCATTTTGCTGATTGTTCATAACCAAGTGTTGTAGCAATCCACGAGTTTGCGGCGAGGAACAATTTATGTAACTTAATGTGTACCACAATCCTACCCATTAGGTTTCCCTGTTACAGCACCCAGAAGGCAGTGGCCGTAACACAACCGCCCATGTTTCCCTCCCTCCCTCCATCCCTCCCATCCCCTCCCCCTCCCACTCTCCCTGCATCCCTCAGTGCATTCGTTTATTTTGTATTAAAATTAGCGAATATGTTACGGCGGCTGATTGCAGTCGCTAGAACGTATGACCTGATCTGCGCACCGAATAGAGGAACGGTAAAAGCGCTAGATGAATGAAATCGAACATCACAAAATGATATAATGATGACACGAGACGAGATGAGGTGGTTTATAGTCTGTTGGTTTAAGGAGTCAAAGATAGTCCATATCAATCCTAAGCCAGCCAATTACAGCTCTCTTTCCAATCTGAGGCCGGATCTTAATTAAATTATGTGGTTTGCTTCATTTACTTTCTTCCTAGATTGATCAAAACAAACAGACTATATACTTAGTTTTTAGAGATAGATGCTTTATGTCCGTAATAAACACTAATGTACCAATGGAGGGAAAATTTGCAAGCACGCGCGTTCATTTTTTCGCTTGTACCTCAGGGCGTCTCTCTTCTACAAGGCTAATTAGAAGGAAACGCACTGCGCAACAAAGCGTGTCGCAGCGTGTCGAGCTAGGCATCCTGGTACCCAAACAAAGCGAAACTCTCAAATAGCAACCCGATGATACCTATACCACATAGTCTCGCGAACCGTAACCCCCGTAGACTAATGAAGTTTCAGCTTATGTGATGCCTAGTCACAGTGACACATGAGCGTAAAGTTCCGCCACGTTTCGCCACCGGGCTCACCTATCGCCGGGCGCCAGCACCAGCTGCGCGCGCCCGTCGAAAGACACGCTGGCCGGCGTACGCGAGCCTGCCATAGGCGCTATCTGCAACAACGCGCGCCGCCGCTGTCAACACTGACTTACATAATTATATACCCTCGTCTTTTTTCTTGCAGTTTATCGGCTGATGGACTTTGCACCCATGGCCACGAATATATTAAAATATGCAGTTTTAGGGAGATACATCTCTGTTTTGGAGACTTAAACTTTTTAAACACATTAATATAAATTACACCCAATCAACCCTTAACCCACCAAATTGAATCTCTGATACGATTGTTGACCTAACGAGTTTCAATAACGGTACAGCTATTTTTTTTCGTCGGTGTTTTCCAAAGGGTACTTTAACTCTATGCTTCTAGACTTGAATGAGCCTACAGTGGTGGTTTAACGCTAGCAATAGGCAACGACGAAACTAGCTAAATCTACAGGACAACGATACTAACAAAGACTACTAAACGACAAGAAAGCAAGATCACTCCTAAAAAATGTCCCCGCTCCCTGCACCGCCATTATGTCCTTGTTTCACTTCTTGCCCGCATTTGCCGGCGAATCCTTGCCAGCAGCAAGTACCTACGGCTAGGCTGAACAACACCAAAATATACCAACAATTGTGAACGGTAGAAAGTGTAATTATTATCTTATTTTTATAGTTAGATATCATGCATGCAGTTTCTACTTGCTGTCAATTGTTATTTAGCTCTCTTTAAGACAGGTTCAGTACAAAAATATCTAAAAAAACGACCATCTACATCACCTAAGACTCTAACGACCAGAACAGCATAATACTACATATCAGATCATCAACGTAAACTAGCAATAAATCTAAAATCAAAGGGAGAAAGCGTGAAGCGTGGTTGCGCCAAGTTGTGTCGTGCGGTACCTATCGCCGTGCTGCAACGCTTGCCGGCTGCGGCCGTCGAACGACACCCACATCGCGTTTCGCGCCTCCGGGGAAAGAGCGATCTAGAAACATTTTATAAGGTAAAGTTGGAAAAAAACCACATCGGCCACTTTGTACCAATGACTTTTCTAACTTATGTTATTCTTATATACGTCAGCTAAGCACTGTAGCAACCAATGCTCTGGCGACGAGGAAAACATTCATTTAAGTGAACGTGTGACCTCATGGTTAGGGAAACTAGACCGATAAGTACTATCCTGTCGGTCTGGCTTCTCTGTCGAATCACGGAAGTCAGAGGGCAGTCGTTCCAATGTAAAGTGACCCGCCATCGCTGACATCTTTATAAAAAAAAAAACAGGGATAAACGCTAGCTAAAGGATGGTGCTATCCAATAACTCACACCCATACGTCTGATCTCTTAAAGTTCCATTTAAGAGGAGTGTGAACCCAGCCCCAAAAGGCGCTCTCCATACAAACGGCGATAACGTTTTCCACCCTCTAAACCTTAACCTATGGCAATTATTTTTTGGTGTGTTGTCATTATGCTTTAGAACTAAGTTCATATATTTTGATTTTTTTAATATTCTTCATAGATTTGACAATACTTGCATTTTAGGGGTTTCATACGAAACAAAAAACCATCAATATTTTGGAAACTATTCAGAATATTAAAAAAATCAAAACATACAAACCTAGTTCTAGGGCATAATGACAACACACGAAAAATCATGGCTACAGGTTAAGGTTTAGAGGGTGGAAAACGTTATCGCCGTTTGTATGGAGAGCGTCATCAAGACGTGCCATTGTGTTTCGCCGCACTCTTTCCTCGAGCCGTAATGGCATACGTACCTTGAGCTCGACGCCGGCGGGCACGACGATGGGCCGGAAGGACAGCGAGTGCGGGCAGATGGGCGTCACCATGATCGCGGGCACGGACGGGTGGATCATGCTGGCGCCGGCCGCCACCGCGTACGCCGTGCTGCCCGTCGGCGTCGACACGATCAGGCCTGCCGCACGGACATCACGGGTTGCAACGGCATGTTTAGGAAGCCGACTCACAAAACTTAGCCCGGTCTTTGATGGGGATGAAGCGGTAATGATTTTTTATTCAAACATCCTTGGAAATGTTCGTGTTACTATCAAAATCCCAAGACACGAAGTTTGACATTTACGGACAACGCCGTTACTTCCCGGGCTTGGCGGGTGATGTAAGTGAGGGAATTCATTCCTGGCCGCTGCGTTATACTTTTAATAGTGCATTAATGGAAGATGGTCCTCCATCTTTAAACCAGAAAACGAGAACGCAGGTCACCTGAAGGTGGCGCGATGAAAGAAAGAAAACTGAAATATAGGTCAACTGCAGGTGAGTGCTCACCGCCGCCCATGATGACCAGGGATGAGAAAATTTGTTGAAGAATTTTACTTTGAATCTTTCATTTGACAACCAATATAATTTTGGGATTTTGCTATAAAAAGAATGACGTTCAGCGGTCGCCATACTGGGACACTCGCGGAGTCAAGATGAGACGTGACAAACGAGGTGTCTTGACAGCACGAGTGAGTCAACTCGTGCTCACCGTCCCCCTGCACGGAGGTGATGTGCTTCCCGTCGAGGAACAGGTCGATGTTGGACAGGTAGGGCGACGGGCCGCGGTCCACCACCACCTCGTTGAGCACGAGGATGCACTTGCGGCCGCCCGCGCTCTCCGCGCCCTCGCCCTTGCTCTTTCGCAGCACCACGCACTGCAGCCGCGAGCGCAGCGTCAGGGCCGCATGACCTGCGAGACCGAATGTTATTATACTACCGCTAACTACGCTACTGTGCATTTTCCCGGAATAAAAAGTATTCTATCACTATCGCCTTGCCAGATTTCATTAAAATCGCATCAACGGCTTTGTCGTGATGCGGTAAAATAATTGATAAATTCGAGTGTTACTATTACAAGTTCTATTAACAAATTATCTTGCTATACTCCGCAAAAAATGTTACAGTGAACACTCTCGTGCAAAACAGCTGTGTCTTTGAGAAATAATTTAATTTTATGTAGTGTTAGCTTCACCATTGATGGATTAAACTGGGAGATGAAGTTAAGCAAGTATTTTAATGAGCTGTCTTGCCTTCTAGGACGTTCATAACTTGCTCCTGGAAGTTGTTGAACTCGAAAGGCGTGAGGAAACCCAGCGAGCCCAGGTGGAACGCCATCACAGGCGGCACTGATTGCTGGAATGGTAATAATAAATACATTTTACTTCTCCAACTCAATCTTATGCTCGTCGCTGTCTTCGGGGTAAAGCGAAGTAGCACGAGATTCGTGTCAGTCCGATTACACTTCTGCCTTTGCTGAGTTCCCCAGTGTCGTCTCTTCCTCCGCCTCCCCTCGCGCCTCAAGAATCACTCCCGAAAAAAAGAGTCCAGGTGTGAGCAAACGAGGCAAGGTGAGACAGGGCGAGGTGAGGTAAGGCGGGGAGAGGTGAGGCAAGGCGCGACAGTGTGGTAAGTCAAGTCAAGAAGACACGAGGGCCTCAAGTGTTTGTCATGTTCACATTATCTTAGAAATGTTTTTTAGATGAGTTTACTTTACTTGTATTTTTATTATCCAAACAGATTTTAAACAACACATTAAGTTGCAAAAAAAGTCAAATGTCAACCACCAAGGTTGTTTGCGTGTTGTTCACAAACCTCAGATAATAATATAAAGCGGTAAACTTTGTTTTTTGTTTGTTTGTACGTAGGCGGTAATCTCTGGAACTATTGAACCGATTTCAAAAATCTTTCATTAATTCTATACTAGCGACCCGCCCCGGTGTTGCACGGCTACAATGAGGACGTAATGTACATAAAAACTTTCCGTAAAAAACTCTCTGGATGACAGTGGAAACCGTATCAAAACCCGTTGCGTGGTTTAGAAGAAGGCGGTCGAACATACACTATTAAGATTTAGGGCAGATAGGAACGGATAGCGACTTTATACGATGTAAAGATAAAGATAAAGAAGATACAAAGATATCCACGACTTAAGTAAAAACGTTTAAAGTCATCATATCGGGATTACATGTCAGGATTCAACCCCGCAACTTTTAGCTTTCCAGTCAGACTTACTATCCGGTCGTCAATGGTACTCATATGTTGTTTTGACATGAAGATGAATTTGTGTTCTACGCATTTTTTAATTACCTGAAACAGCGAACTAGCATGCAATAACGTCCCGTCGCCGCCTAAACATATGATGAAGTCGATCTTGTCCGTCAGGTCGTCCGTGCCCGCTCGGAATGTCATCAGCCTTTCCTTGACCGCGGTGAAGTCTCCATATTCGGTTAACAACACGTCGTCCAACACTGCTGCCTCGACGTAGACTACCATGCTTTTGTCCTGGAATATAAAGAAACCTAACTATTAATATACGTACTAGTAATTCATCAATAAAATTGTTTTAAATCGCTCCCACCACCCTGCTCGCTAATCCTGCCGCTAAGCAGCAGTGCTTCCACTGCTGTATTCCGGTGTGGAGAACAAGACGGCTGTGTAGCCGGTGAAATTTCTAGCACGAGATGTTTTCCATCTTCGCCCTCTCGGTTCGCAACGCATCTGCAGTTTTCCAGGTGTTGTGGATGTCTATGGTCCACTGTGATCAATGATCATCAGGTGACCCACTTGTCTGCCTATCGTTTGCCTTCTTATTTTTTATAAAAAGAAACCTCACCTATAATAATACATTACCTTGCTTCCTATGTTATATAAAAAATAAACCTACTAGCTTTTACTATGTCCGAGTGGTAAGTATTTAGATTCTTTAAAACAGGGAAATGTTGGCCGATTGGATAAGCATCATTTAACTCGTATAGCGCAGGCAGGGTCTTCTTTTTCATATTTCGGTTTTTTGTAAGGATTTCCAAAATTCCTTACAGCATATCGGGTTAAAAGGTTTCCTGTGCTACATAGAAATCGGTTAGAGCATTAACGGCATTATCGGTTAGGAATTTTGGCCGAAGGGTGTCGCTTTCCGTCTTTTCGCGGACGGTTACTGGACACCTCGAAACTAGGTCATACGTCGCCGAAGTAACATGCTAATTTTAGTGTTTTAATGTTTTGCCTTATTTATGTATGTGTGTCTTTAAGGTATTTTTTCTATGGGCCTAAGCAGCCTGAAATAAATATTTATATTCTATTAAGCCGGGAATACTTAATTCTCAAATATAATTTCGAAATAGGGTACAAATTAGAGGTCTTTATGAAAACGCTTTAAAAAAAAGCAAACAGCATACTAAAATAAATTTTCCGATGCCTAAGTATGGGACATTTCCTTTTTTTGGACTTGACGCCATTTGATTTTTTAGTTATTGTAGATTTCATGACTGCGTACGAAAAACAATAACAATGGTTTTCCAGAAACATACCCTCATTAACATTGTATGGAACGGCTAGTGAATAATGTATTGATGCGATGTAAATACTCAACTCTTAACATGTACATATTAAAGGCGTTACCCGAGCTCTCTACAGCAAAGACCTATATTTCATTTACAACTTATGCAAAATTGAATCTTATGTTTATCCAAAACGGTCTTTATTTCGAGAACCGTATAATCATAATAAATAAATAATATGTTGTTTTTCTTTAATGATTGGACACTGGCTTAGGTACTGATTGGGTGTTGTATGCGAAGATTGCCTTGCATTTAAAACGTCACGGCAGTACCTACCAAACAATAAAAAAAGTATTACGGACGCTCTTTAACCTTTTAACCGCCATTGTCTGTTATTTAAGACACAAAATATTCAGCTCATTTTGCCTCATGTATAGTCGACCACGACATTGCTTGACACTTTTCGATCGTATTACGGGGAGATAAGATTCAAAAGTGGCTAAGCAATTAGTTGGTCGACTAGATTTATTATAATTAAGACAAATGTCATATAGCATTTATATAGGTGGCGACTCGAGCAGGTCCGATGAAAATTGTATTGGTGGTTAAAAGGTTAATTAAGAAAAAACTTTATTTATAAAAAATAATGGGTATAACTAGGGTTACACAGCAGATCAGTCGTCAATCTCGTTTCTACTCTCTTCTTAAACAGAACATGTCTCATTATTTAGAACATGTCACATTAAGACTGCGGCGATACAGGCTGGTCTTTAAATTAAAATTAAAAAGAGAAAATAAAACTTTTATAACAGGCTCTTTGACTAATTATTATATTGTTTCTTATTCCATTTGCGCGCACTAAACAAATATCTTAGATATCTATCGTATTTACTGTAAAATAACCCTGTTATATTTGACAAAAATAAATCTGCTGAAACGCAGTTTGAAAGGCCACGTGACCACTCTTGACGTCACAAGCTAGTAACACCTTTCCACGAAATAAAAAAATTGTTAACTCTTTGATAATATTATTGGAAAGAAAAGTTGTTTGTTTCTGTATCAACTGACCCGAACAGGAGAAAAAGTGGTTAAAACTAACGCGTAGACATCTGTCGAGTAATGTGGCTGAGTCTTGGCTGAGTCAAGCTAGATGCTTTTAATTGTTAAGATCACTTTGATGCAAATAATGAGCGAACATATAAACAAAGCGTGCAAACATGTAATTTGTGTTCGAGTTTATTTACAAAAATAATCATATTTTTAAGCGATAACTACATAAATTACGCTTTTTGCTTCGATTTATTGACAGCAATGGCCTATCTGTAGCAGGGGCGTAGCGACGTAAAGTGGCGCCCAGGGCTCGCATCCAAACTGCGCCCCTTTCACACATTTTTTTTATTAATTTTACTAATTTTGTAATGTAATGTATCTAAAACAAACAAAATATCGACGGTGGAAATCTCAAATGTCGTAAGGGACATGTCTTTTAATGTCCTTTACGACATTTGAGATTTCCACCGTCGATATCACAAAAATGTTCCCGTCTGGAATAAATGTATCTACAATAAGGATAAAATGATCCTCAAAAGACTTATTTGGCCATGTATACGAATTTGGATTGTATTTTTTTTTAAAAGGTAGTTAGTAAATTTCGTTTTTTGCGCCCCCCTTATTTGGCGCCCAGGGCACATGCCCTGCCTGCCCCACCCTAGTTACGCCCCTGATCTGTAGCAAACACAAGAACTCTACACGTATGTACAGTCTGGTCCATAGTCTTTCCATTGAGTCAACGCAGCTGTAGCAAAGGTGATTCAACCTTTAGGTCGCGAGACTCGCGAGTGCAAACTATAATTAGGGCACAGTTGAATCACCTCTGGATCGCCATTTCGCCTAGATGTGGGCCAGTGAAAGCATTCCATCCATAAAATAAAATAGATCATTCTTGTGGCAAGTTACCTACTTTTCTATACCTATATCCTGGCTTTCCGATGCATTTCATATTCTCTAGAAAGCTAAGTAGGTACGCCAACGACTTTTATTTGTCTATATTGTTGTTGAAGAGTACCTAAAGTTTTTTTATGGTAGAAACAAGATAGTGTTTGACCTAAGTTACACTAAATGGTCGACTAGCCGGAGATAAACAAATAGTATCCCATATTTTCTAAATCAATATTCAGATTCGCTGAAATAATCTAACCTAACCCATGTCAAATAATTAAGCCTTATTTTTCGAACTACTTTAATTAATATTCTTAGCATAGGTACTATTAAATAATTCATATTATATCATTATTCATAGAACAGCTGCGTTATTATTGACATTGTCAATGTGATTTCAATGTTAAGGTATAAAATAATATGAAACACGACCATCTCTCGAGGTAGTGGTTAAGGTTGGTGCACTTCATTTTAATTTGAACCCCAAAAAAATAACTTTATAAAATCGTAAGTATCTTTTCCTCAAATACTCGAATAAATTGCAAAGTCCCAGTATGTTTATTACAAGATTATAAAGTTATTACAGGCCTCGCCACGTTTAATCTTAAAGCCAACATGGAACCTTGTCATTGTGAGACAATTGTTTGTGATTATTTCACACATAGTACATAATATGCAAACATAATTTGATCTAGATCAAATTTAAGCTTTAAAGCTGCTTGTGCTACGGGTGCTACAAAGGATATATAAGTAAAAGTGCATACATGTTTAGATAAAAAGATATGACATTAATGGCTCGAGTTTAACATATGTCTTTGACGGGGTTCAAACCCGCAACTTCTGACTTCTCAGTTAGGGTCGCTAACCACTAGGCTGTCCGGACTACCAAAACCACAAAATATGACAAAGTGATTAGGCCGGCAACGGATAAGCGATTACCTTGGGGTCGCGGTTTCCCATTAGCGGCGGTGATCACTTCCCACTAAGTGGCCCGCATGCTCATTTTCCTCCCTGTTCAATAAAAAAAGTTCCAGCGCAGCGGCTCAACAATGTTCGCGATCAATAAGATTACAAGCATTTCACGAACAAAAAGACAAACTGGACAGCATTTTTGCAATCGCACGCGCCTTGTTTCAAAAACAAAAGTAAAGGTGCGTCTACCTGCCGGCTGCTGTCTGCATTCCGATGCAAATTAACGATGACCCGGAAGCCCGATGATTGGTCAAAGGGCTGACTCATTTTGGGTGTGCGCCCAAATTCGTGATGCTATTTTTTTTATATAAAATAGGAAGGCAAACAAGCAAGTGGGTCACCTGATGGTAAGTAATCACTACCGCCTATAGACACCCGCAACACCAAAGAGGTTGCAGATGCGTTGCCAACCCAGAGGACTAAGATGGAATACCTCTTGTGCCAGTAATTGCATCGGCTGTCTTGCTCTCCACGTCAGAACACAACAGTTCTAGCAATGCTGCTTAGCAGTAGGATTAGCGAACGAGATGGTGGTAGCGATCCGGACGGACCCTGCACAAGGTCCTACCACCCGCAAAATAGTTATGCCTTACTTTATACTCGTGCGTTCGTCGCGGTTATGTTTTTCGTTCAGTAGCATTACATTGCGGGTTAAAAGAGGCAACAATGCTCTCTAAAATAAAATACATCTTACATGAACGAGCCAGTGCACGAGTTGCACGAAGGGCGTAAGGATGGTTGCGTCGTGAACCTTCTTGATGACAAGCACGGTCAGCGGCTGCTTGTACCACGTAAGCCGCTGCGACGCCGGGTCCTGGATTTGCCTGAAAATTATAAAAAAAAAAATTTAAACAACGCCACTCAATGGATGTTACAAAATGGCCGTCGCGGCGCAGCCGAGGTGGAGATACCGGGACGTCATGAACACCGTCTTAAGCAACTAGATAGAGTCGAAAGTCCTAGAAAGGCCATTGCTCAGCAATCGTACACTATTGTTGGTGAACGAATAAAACTATTGTCTCTGTAACAGTTCGAAACAGGAACATGCGAATAGCAAAGAATTCAAAACGTCGAGACTTGAATAAGGAATAATTAGCGGTAAAAACCGTAAATAAAGTTTAGTTACAATTACATTCGTTTAAATAATTAGAATTGTAATAGTTCTTGCGTCAGAGTCGTAGCGGTTCGAATTAAATGACCGCTATTAGACGACATATTATTTTTATTCTATTTAAATTAGGGATCGTTTATTGTGTTTACTTACACTAGAATTATTATAAGCACGTATTATAAAAGACGGAATTATTAATCGATGGCATCAATCAAGTAATGGTTTTTGAATGCATTTTTCCATGTATCATTGAAATTTAACACCATTTCAAACGAAGTTTAGCTGGGAATGGTGTAGATATTTTATAATAACTTAATAGTAAGAACAATTAACAATCATAATTTACATACCAGTGGTATTTTAGGACGCCTTTAGTGTTAAAGGCGACGGTAAAAGTTTGACGGTATTTATTGACAATTCGTGCAAGTTTAACTGACAATAATTGTAAATATAATACACCATAATAATTTAAAAATAACTGACATAACTGTAAATAAAATTTCGATTAGGTTAAAACTAGATTTAGGTTCGCAAATATTCCCTGTGGAAGACAGGCAATTTTTTTTGTTTAAGTCTACAGCAGACTATGTAAGGTGCCTTACCTAGTTTGGGTCTATAAAAAAAACCATAAATTGTATGTACCCGTTAATTTCTGACCACGGGAGAAACAATTTTGGTTTTTCATGTGATTTTGATCCGCCTGAAGGTTAAATATCGTGGTAGAAAACACACATGATTATGGCGCGGGCGGTTAAAAATGATAAAATAAATTGTCAATGGAAGTAAAATATTTTGAAGGTGTATCGAGGTCGTGGCGTGACATGGTCGTCATATTCATGTACCATTGTCAATAACACAATGATACTGCTGCATCATGTCAGCGGCGAGGTTAATCACTATAATCACTAAGTGAAGTCATTATACTTAATGTACAGTCAAACAATTTGAATCATAGGCCACTGTAGAACCTTTTCATAGTGAATGACATAATTACTTCTCAATAAATGTCATAATATCCCAGTGACGACACATTGCGACGACGTTCTACAGTGGACTAATCAAATGTGTGATGTACCTTGAATCCGGAAACAATACCCTGCCGACACAGCTTGATAAGATTATTAAAAAGAGTTAAGATGAATACTGGTTTTTCTAGCAATTATATAAATGCATAATCATTTAATGAGTTGGATTCCTACTTTACCATCGTTTAATTAAACGTGTTTGCTGACGGCAACGCGTATATAAATTAGGAAATCGACAATCAAACCCACGCCAGTAGTAAATGTTTGCAAACACACCGTCAAAGCATTTTACGGTATAATGTGAGTTTATACGTCTAGCGAGTACTTACATTACCATTGCAGAGTTCTTCATTATCCTGCCGCATGGTCCAAACTGTTGGATGGGAGAGGGGGCGTTCAGAGATCTAGTCCTCCTGAAACAAAATTAAATTACATTATTACAATTTCTCACAGTTAAAATGAATGAAAGAATGAAATAAGGTATCTGTTAAATATTCGGAACGACCGTGGATCAGGAATTTGTATCTTATTTACGCAACTATGAGTATGTTATATTCAGTCACATTCAGCCGATATTCGGATTTGGCTTGAAGTGAATTGTCCATAATTCTAATTAAGTTCCAAAAAAGTTATCAACCACAACCTGGAGCCACAAGCCAAGAAAGCTTAATGTTTATTATATGTAGAGTTTAATTGAGGGCTGTCCGTTGCACACAGATACCACTCGCAACGAATACAACCCGCGCAATGCGCAACTTCGTCATCAAAAATAATAAACTCTTTGCTTGATTCAGTCACAAGTTCAAAATAAATTAATAAAAGTTACACCTGAACGCTTCAGAACGTCCATCGCCCGTGCGGCGACTTGCGACAGTCGCGTGAACTCGTGACACCCAGCCCTACAGTTTGCTGACGTACCGACAGAATACATTAATCAAATATACAGCATGTTTAACTTGCACTCGGACCTAAGTGAATCGGTAGGCACAATAGCTTCTGGCCATATATGTATAATGCTCTCGAAAGTTGTCAAGAATAGAAATCAAGAATTTTGTCGTAATCGAAATGCTACAGCAAGGTGGTAACATCAGTTCCGCCGTTAAGTAAGCATCCTAGAGACGGCTGGTCTACCGTTTCAAGCCAAACCAAAGTCGCCTAAAAAACTAGAACCGTTCAAAAATACACGGTGTTACGCAGTTCCGTTCCTGCCAAAAATCAAGTATTAGTTCATTTACATTGAAATGGAATAACTAAATTTGGTTGTAGTCTACTGAAGCCCCGATTTATTAAGATTTTCTCCGGTGTTTCTTGCCTCGTACAAATAAATTATGTGATATCAACTGCCGCCGGCGGTGTTTCCAAATAATCATGACACTTAAGGAACAGTTATGGGTTTGCTGGTACCCATGAGCGCCATGGGCAGCGATGGTCACTTCACATCAGGTGAACCACCAGCTCATTTGCCCCTTTCTTATATAAAAATAAATATACTATAGCACTGCACATTATATGGAAAACACTAGTGTTGCCTTGAAAAAGCATAGCGATTAGCTAATTTCCGGAAACCCATGTAATAATTGTCAACGTTGTCTGACGGACAGGGTTTAGCCGTGTGCTTAAAGGCATTCCCTAATTATATTTACTCAGGTAAATTAGTCACACTATCTAGTATAATAGTACATTGTTCGTGCATGCCCTTCTTCAGAGACAAGTTTTGTTTGCTTTGCACTGAGCACAGTGTGCAGTTGAGTGGCTTTTGGACGTGATTTATGTAATATGTAACCGATGGATAGGAGCAAATAGAGATGGTGCGTATTTACGTTACCAGGTTTTGATACCTGGTATTTCCTTGCAAGTATACCAACCAGGTACCGACCCGATATACTTGCAAGACTTGAAAGTATTTTTCCATTAAAGTATACTGTCCCTTCAAAGTAAGTACTACTTAAAGTAGTACAAAATTATATCTTATATTCATACACATAAGGTTCAGATTGTGCTTATACGTGAAATAAAATACTTTTAAAGTATTTTACGTCTTGATTGGAATATATATTTTGAATCTTATCTGTATAATAACAAGGTTTAAACTTGCAAGGAAGCAAGTATTCGACTCGTTACGTTGGACAGAAAATACTTTGAAAGTATTTTGATACCTGGTTTCTGCACCTGGTATGAGAAGGTGGACGTACTTTTAAGCCCTGGTACGCGATTTAGCAAGTATAACCCATCCCTAGGAGCAAATCCTTGTACCTAGTTAGTATTTTAGGGTCTCGCTGTTACCCTTAAGTGGCGTTTCGATACAAATCACAGTAGATTGCTACTCCATTTGCTGAGTGGTATTAATTTGCGTAAATGATGAAGGATAACTCTACAAGATGTACCGCTGCAATAAAAACCTAGGTCAGGTGGAGGTCTGGACGTATTTACGCAATGGTTTATGCTATAGGTAGGTTCATAAACATGAAGTCCTGACCGTTGACTAACATACGGGAGCGATGAAGAATGTGGGGAGCAGAAAGAGTTTCACTGCCAAAAACATGAAAATATGGAATGTTTCTCCGTCATATGGATTTGGTCTGAAATTCGGTATTATACGTTCACGCAATAGATCATACCGTACATTGCAGCTAACCAACCAACCACGGTATTCAATCACCGACAAACTCAATTACATTACTGTCCTGTAAATTAGTATGCGCATGGGCAAGAACTGTTGTGATCGCCAGCGCTAACGAGCAAAACATGGCTGTGGCTCGTGAAAAAGTCACATAAAAAATACCATGCGTCATGTTGTGATTACTTAATTTATGGAATACTTCGCCCTCTATTATTTTATCTTGATTGCGGGATTCTAAGGTATCGTTATGTTTGTAGATTTGTTGAGGTTCGATGTAGTTAATATCCATAGAACTTTGAAGACGGTGACGGCGTGACTTTTTCTAACAATCATAGATTTTTTTTAAAAAAAATGGACTCAACTATTATTACGAATGTAAACAGTTCTAATGTTTATAATTTTACAGTCAAAGCATTAAGAAACTTAATGTTTATGAATATGACTTGTGCTTGATTTTTATAAGCTTCTATTAAACGGGCTTCGTTCGTGTGCCTTTCTAATTGAAACCTTTCAAGTCAACTTTTAGCCACTTCCAGTGGTCGATCAGTCTGGAAATTCGGTAACATATGTAGTTGGTCTACATAGATTGAAAGACTATACAATTATGCAGTAATACCGTAGTGTTAACAAAAGAGTTGCACTAAAAATAACTCCTTCAGTTTGCAGATGGCCAGAGGGTTCCTCGACAGTTAAAATTAAGTCTTTGGACAATTAAAAAAAATGTATTTAGATAAATAATTTATAAAGTTCTTGACGCCCCGGATGCCTATAATTTGAGACGTTATGATAATTAGCTGTCTAACAAAAATTCACTTTACGTTATATGTATAAACTCAAAACTGGTATTTTTGTTAGCAGCTTATACAGTCTGAATATATCAAACACTCGCGGCTCCAGTGAACAATTGTCGCTTAAAATATATAACCAGGTGTCAATCACGATAATAATGATTTTGATCACCAATACCAAAAAGGATAACTGATATCAGAAATATTTAGGTAGCTACCTTGAGATAACGTTGCAGGTACAAATCATATATGACTTAGCAGTTTTGCAACTAATATAAGATTTATACTTTTCTGTTTAGAGTACTTACAGAGGGGCATTTCACCCATTTCTCAACTATGTGTGCTTTAATTAAAATGATTGTGCGTTTTATATATCTGAATGGCTTATCTGAATAAGCTACAACAAACCGATAGAGAATTAGCCACTTGATATAGCTTTAAAAAAGAATAATACAAGACCATGAAAATTAATACTTCGGGTCAATATTAAGTATTGCAATAGGAAATAATAAAACAGTTTTGTATGTGTTATTAAGCATGGGGCAGTATCGCGATAAACAAATTACTAATAAACAAATGCCATTATCACCGCTTTATCCGTACTTCTTCGTAACTTACAAGCCGTGAACTGTTGTAAACTGACATGGTTTTCTTTTCTTTCGATATTACGATTTGTTTGATCGAAATTGTATATTTAAATTGTTTTTACTTAATTAATACACCCTATTCATTTGTATACTTACAAATTACGTTATCTACTGAGTGTAAAGTGGTTTAAGGTTAACTGCATTTTAATCATTAAACTAATTAGGTTAACATACCCGCGGTTATAATGTTCTTCTTTAGCTCTTGTGAGTGCAGTCTTACCGGACTCATGGGAGAACTGCCTTCGCAACTTTTGCCTTTCGTTAAACGAATCCATGTTCACAAAACATAAATTGAATATCAATTGCTTTTATTTTATTCTGACACTAAAACCATATTTATTTACGCACAATGGAGCTGAGACACACTGTGAAGTTATGATTATTTGTCGCTCGATAAAATGATAATCAGTTTGAATTACAGAGACTCATGTTTATAAGTGTATTTGTCGAGGGTACGCGCGCGGGAGGATGCGCGTGCGGCGGCGCGGCGGGACTGGCGCGCAGAGCCTCCGCTCCGCGCACTCACATTGACAGCTCTGACCTTGATGTGCTCTTAACTTGACGCGCTCTTCGAGATTGCCGGTTTCGCAAGCGACTGTTCTGTCCGGTTCTTCATTGCCTAAATTACCTAAAACAACCGATGTTATCGAACGATTCCTGGTGGAATCTTCCGAAATTAGCGGCATCCCGGCGGACGTTTTGCAACTACGAGCATCGATAACAGTATCGTTACGCCTTTTGCATTCTGTGAGCATGGCAACTAGGTTATTTGCAATCTTTTCGTTGATATAAACTTGATTGTTCGGTTAAAAGCGAGCAGCGCGTGACACCGGCGTGGTTGGTATTGACCGATAATCGCCGGCCCATTACAAGCTGACCGAGTTCACAGATACCAAAACAGCTGATCTCCTTGTAAATGACAAGCGTGACGAAAGTATACAATTTGCGACTGGCCCTGACGAATTTTAACCTTTATCGACAAGCTGATGTATCAAAGGTAGGAGAATTTGCAATTAGTGGTCGTGGAAATGAAAAGTGTGACGTAGACTGAGCTGGTGGCGCAGCAGGGCTACTAGTAACCATCGATCGTGCGTTACGAGTGTTAGGTGTCAACACGACAGCAGCATTGACCCACATTGGTGGCTCATCGTTGTCGCACAATTTCGTCACTGGTCACTAACGTATATGTTTTCGATTAGCAGTTCTTAACTTCTTTTACTTTGTAAAAAAAACTACGCTTTGTATTCTATTGTAACTCTATGAAGAAGACATGAATGGATCAACTTATGATTGTTTTTGTTTAAGTAATACTATGGTGGTAGTGTTGCTATAGATTTTGATCTTTGTTCGTCTTGTGTTTTTTTATATTGTTCTTATCGTGTCTGATGTGTGGGTTAGCAGTAAGTCGGACAAGTGCATTGTATAACAAATAATGAATAAAAAATATATCAAGAAATTAAATATGTTGAATGGCATACCGAATTAAAAGAAAATAGACTTTGCTTGTAGTGTTGTGTTTCAACACCTGTAAAACAAAAGTCATTACTCTCACGATCAATCATTACAGGTTTGATAGAAATACCTACAAACCTTATTTTTGTCGTCAAAATAATCTTATCACACTCTGACACTTTATTAAACTACATATTTGTTTATTCAAAAGCCAAAGGTTACAATGGTAACCGATGTACTACGACATTCTAGACTCGGCATAGCGATAACTGACTGACTGACGTAGGGTCATCAAACGGAGCCACTCTCATGATATCGAAAATTACATTAATAACAACAGAGAAAGGTAGCGCTGGAAACAAAGTAATTTTGGATTATGAAATGAAATGAAATTATTTATTGCTGAACATGTGTACATTATGGAGATCTTAAGTTAAAACGGTATAGTACCAACATGCTCTTCCGCGTCCAGCGTGCAAAAATAGACTTAGACTACTAACGAGCTGTATTAAGATTTAATACCATTATACAACGTGTCCCGTCTTTGGATAAAAAATTATACTAGACAGCATAGGTTTTTTTGCCTCTGATTAAAAAAAACAACTAATTGGACGGATTATTTAACGTTCAAATATGGGCCCTGAGACCAAAATGATTGCAATGTTTTATCGATTTTAACATTTCCGCTAATTGGATACTGCAAATCAAATTATTATAGTTGACTAGACTGCTTGCGGCTGACGGTATCCTGTGCGAGCATTTTATAGCTAGGCAATCACCAAATGTACAAAAACGTAGCAAAATAAAATATGTTTTTTTTTGCAACTATGAATGTTGTTAAAAATTAAAAGTTTTTGAGAAACTAAAACCTTTAGTAAGTGAATATCTTGAAAAACGCATTATTACTTGAACAAGTTTTACATGCCTATATAAATGAACTAGAATTAAGACCCAGCGGCCGTGACACTATGCCCAGGTATTATTTCCCCGCGGCTTGGTCTAGTGTCATAGTCATAAGATAGGGACATTAGGGACGTACAGAGATATAAATTGGACTATCATGTTAAGCCGACTGCTAAGCGATTTTATGGGAATACCAGTCCCCCTGTACAAAGACTATTGATACGTAAATTCATAATCGCTGGCACCGAAAATGTACGAAACTGTCATTAATTTCATAGGCATTCCGTGCCAGCTCTTGTGACCTATACAAGTAAGTAGGATGGGCATGGCGTGGCAAATTTTGACAGTCGCCCGGTCAGCTGAGCGAACGCCTGCCGACTTTCACTATCGACTGTATCCACATGCCGATATGTAGCTGTAAGGTACATCATTCTGCGACCGCGACCATGTGTGAAGCCAAAATCAAACCTCGTAATAAAACTACAATTTTGTTACTTAAAACACTCCATTCCTAATGCTCACGAGCCGCGGCTCTACAACCGGTAGCAATTGTTATTATATGATAATCGATAACTATTAAATCTGATACTAGTAGTGCTACGATTACTGCCTGATATGTAATGCCTTCTTGAGTACGCCTGAACTGTCTTCAACTCGACCACTTTTAGTAGGTAATTCAAGTAAAAGATAAAGCTTTATAATGTGATTACCGGTAATTGAATGTGGAACATATACTATTGAAGTTTGTAAGCAATAAGTTTACTAATCTTCTCCGTACAGTCAGCTGCTGAAGAAGTTGAACACGAGATGAAGAGCTAAACGAAGAAGTCATAACGACGGACACAAGCTTACTCTCTGGACAATAGAGCCGTGTGCGATCCTTTGACCTCTTCTTTGGCTGTATTTGGCAATGTAACTTGCCACAAATTAATGTTAAGTATTAAATAAACTTACATTGTTCGCTAACCCGGTTTGTTTTTACGTTCAGTATATTTGTTGAAGGTTTCCCTTATTACTTCGTCGTAAACGGCTGTCCAAGACACGTGACTTCGTTATGGCAACCGGGGCGTAAACATTCAACGGTCAATTTTAGCTGCAGAGGGGACAATCAATAATGGTACTGTACTGTAAGTTTAGGTCTTGGCATCAGTAGACAAAGATCTTGTTTGGCTTACATTGCTTCTTTGAACCGTTATCTCCTACATGATTTTCTATCTAAAGGCAGGCAGCAATGTACTGTACTTGGGTTAATTCTTTTTGCTATGGCTCTTCTTGAAATAATTCTATGAAATATGTAGTGCGTATGTAAAGTTGAGTTCAAAAATAAAATACAATAAGCAGTCCTAAGGCTTCAAAAATATCTATTAAAATATGTGTAAAGAAACATCTCTAGGAGACCAATCCATTACAAAAATTAACATTTACCGAATTATTTGTTTGTAAATAGGTATAGGAGTCCACAAATATATGTACCAATCCCACTTTAATCACGTCTAAACCCAAGTTAATCACTTCCGTCTATTGTATCAGATTTCTTTTAAGCCTAAGTCTGTAAACGATATATGTGTTAGCTCAGGGTGGAAAGTTCAATGGCTTTCAACCCCTCTATACGAGATATGTGGACAGAAGTGAGCTAATTTTACCCTGAGGACCGGCTCATGCGAAAGCAATGAAATATTTGAAATGCAATTCTGACCCACCATAGAACCGTGTGACCGTGTCATATAAACATATTAAGTAAAACAGTAAGAGACTTCTTACGATTTGATTTTTAACGTTACAGACATAGTTCCATGGTTTACTGGATTCCATTAGGTTGATTGTACATTGTTTCAGCCAAATCAAAATACTGACCACCCGTCGTAAAAACAGAACGTAATATAGAAAACCTAATAATATTTGCGCTCAGAAGTGGGCTAATCATATCACATTATCCTTGATGCATATACAAGTACCTATTAACAAATACACAAGTATGCGTAACACTTCACTGCAACACAAATTACTTGAACGGAAATTAAACTAACTTTTATTTATAGAATAGGTGCTAAAATGGTCAGACGGCCATTTGAGATTACAATAGGATGTCTAAAGAAGTAGGCAGTGACACATGAGAAGTAAATAAACTACCGGACACCGCCACTACCTAACCTAACGTACAGTTAGCAACACTAATTTCCTCCAGTGTTTAGAATTTTCACTTGAGAACTTACCAATGCCGTTGCACGAATAGCCAACTAAAAGTAACATAAATAAAAGAAAGGTTTAGCCATAAACTGGTAACTACTGGAAATACGAAGAAATCACATCTCTCCATTAAGTATCTAATAACGCATCTCTATAATTTAATGGGTGATGGGCGATTAAATTCATGTATTTATGGCTTGACGACTTTTACGTGCACTCTTTGATTTCGCTTCATGTCTACCAATAAAATAATGATTGATTTACATATTATAATATAACACAAATCCACAATGTCTCAGTGACATTGTAGCAAATGTATAATCGCAATTATTTACATATTTACACGTTTCAGGCGGCGGCAAATTATGTCAGTGTCATATTTTTAAACATATTACGTATGTAATATAGAGACAATTTGTAATATGTCTAATAAAGCCGTGACATAATTCAAGCAAGGATAATTATTAATTATACTGCACAGTCAATATTATTTACTATTACTAAAGTTAGAGTAATAGTATTTTATGCAACTGTTGCATAATGAGGGGGAGGGGTTAAACTAAACCTGGGCTGTCATGTTAGGACGGCTGTATAAATATATTCGAAACTTAAATTTTGTGGAAGACAACGCGGAATCCCGATCCTGAATCTGTCAATCTGGCTGGTCAGCCACGAGCCCCGGCTAACCCAATCAGTTTGTCAGATTCCTCTTGAACACAATACATGTCATGTCGCAGATACACTCTTATGAACGAGGCCTTATTAAACATTATCAAGGACATAATAAATATAAATATTCGTGCCGAGAGGTTATCAATGAATGACAGATGCCTGATAGACGACTTATCGAGAAAACAAACAAATCAAATTCGTTCTAGAACTTTTGAGATCAGTTAAATCTGAACTGCTAGCTTTTGTCGCGCACATAAAAGCATCTGTCCCTCTCGCAAACGCATACTGATTAGAAAGGGATATATTCTTTACGTCAGCATGCTAGAGTCTCTGACATATTAAGTTCCAAAAACAATGCCCACACTTATGAGTGCATCAGTGGGGGATCCATTAATTTCGTGAGGTGTTTTTGGTTTCGTACCAAAAAGGTAAAGAAATAACCCTTATATATCAACTACGTCTGTCCGCCCTTCCGAGTTACCGAGCGCAGCGTTCGTCTATCTGTTCGTCACAGCGGCATATTTCAGCAAGTACTTATAGCACCGATTCAAAATTCGGAACGTTTTTAAATGTTGTTCATCCAACCTTATTGCAAATGAAAAAAACTATTATTAAATCAATTTTGATATTTTCACTGATTCAACAGCCCCAAAATTAGATTTTCTGAGATTTTGTCAGACCATATAAAACAATTTAAATTTAGAGGTGACATAATGAATGGATGACGTCTTCTTAATACAATTTCAGTTAGAAAGGAAAAGATGCGAAGCGATAAAACTTACAACTGCACACTTTTTTAATAATTTTAGAGACTGTATTACCTTGAATTTCAAGATGTATTTACAAAAGAAAAGGAGTTACATCCACATGAAGTAATAAAAAAAATTACGTTGTTTAACAAATTACGTGATCGTTCGGTTCGAAATTGCAATGTTGAATAACTCGTGCGCAAACATTGAGCACATAATTTTGCAGTTGAACAAACCACAGAACCGCCGCCGTTAATGATAACTAAGTACTCATTACAGAATTCTCGAGAAGTGTGAACACCGTGACATAAAAAACCACGTTTTTAGCCAAAGGCAACCTTGAGATAAGATAATAAGCATCGAGAAGATTGTCACGACTATACGGGCTACTCCACAAGTACACTACATACACCACATCTTAACATCGTGACATTTGTCTGCCACGGTTTCATATCATGTTTTCAAGGGACAAATTAACCATAACCAGTGACCAATGATAGTTCCTGAGAAATTGTCGTTGGCAGCCCGAATAATCTGTTCCCGGAACGGAACAAATATTGAGAGAATTTTACGAATACATAACCGAAACATCAGAGTAGGTCAAAATGCGAAATTTAGCGAGAAAAACCGACGTTTGTTTGTCAGTGTATGCAAATAACTTAGAGTACGTGAACAATTGCTTGACAATTTAAGAGTAGAGAGCGTACGATTAATTCTGTTTTGTTTATGGGTGTGGTTGTGATGAAATGCCTGAAGAAAAAAACTTTGCAAAGTCGAATCAATCCGAACCAACTTTCTGTTATTCCCGAAATGCCAATCAAACGGCCGCGTACGATATATGTAGCGGATTTCAGCTAGTAAGATATGGCGCGAAGGCGCAAGTATAAAACTCCGACGATGATATTTCAACAATTGAGATTGAATGCAGCTTTGTTGCGCATCATAAGCATAAGATCTAATCTAAAATTCCGAACAGCCAACAAATACTTATGCACGTTTCCAATTAAAGCAGTAGAATGTGCAGTTTATGTAGCTACACCTACAGCACCTACTTTAAGTGGACGCGGAGTACAGGAATGATCCTTTAAGTTGGCTAAGTATCGAGAGCTAAGCAGTCATTACTTCGCCGATACGAGTTAGACTTGCCCAACCACACCATCAATTAAATATTTTATTCTCGTATACACTTCTGAAGGCAAAAGATTATTCTTAAAAGGCGCCGGCTTTCTAGAGTCACGATAATGTTAGTAATTTCACCAGTTTCTACATTTACAGGTTTAACATCTTTTATACCTGTGGTAGAGCTACTGGTTTCGAATTTGCACCTTTGATTTGGTCTAAAATACATCAGTTAGACCATTTCTGAAACCAAGAAAGTAAACGTTACCGAAACCGTATAAGCTACAAGCAAGGAACTTTTTCAAAAGTGTTAGGAAATCGGGCACACAATGACGTTTTGAAAACTTATAAAGTCATTCTTTCGAGGTTGCTGAATCTGTAGCTTAACAAGTAGATACCTAATCAAGTGTTTTTTTTTGTAAACTCATTCAACAGCCTTATCTCATTTAAGCAACGTGATGATAATGACTCGATCTCATTATTCATGTCAAAACCGATATCTTTACAAATCGATAGACACGCAAATGATAGCACGAAAAAACTATACTGGTGGCACAAGTTACATCATTATCGTCTTTTGATTGATCTTCTTGTTAATTTACAATGGCTAAACTAACCAAGAGATATGTATCGGATATTTAGTATGTAAAGTTCACAAGGTGCAGCAGTGGGTAGGTATGGACAGTTACACGAGTCTAAATCTTCGCTAATTAGCACATATTTAAATGATACCTGCTTGTGGTTTTAACTTCAAGGATTACGGTTACGTTACACAATTGTACGAAGCAATAAAGATTACTTTTAACATTTGAAACGTATGCCAAGCTTCGTGATTCTATGATGCAGAATCTTGACTATAAAATCTTTAATTTTCTTCAGCTGTGCTTTTTTTATCCAAGTCCAATTTTACTTTTCTAACTGTATCGTCTGCCTAAAAGATTTATCAGGGAGGGAATAAAAAATCGTTTACTCCTCCTTATTAAAAAAAACCCTGGAAAATGTACGGTTTCAGCAGGAAAATGCATTAGGTGCCAAATGAAATGTTTGGGAAATGTAGTTTCGAACTTGTAATAGGATACGGTTCTTAAGCACTTAACGGAGATTGATTACGATTATAAATGTTCATCTAAAACGGTCGTCAACAACGTAAACAATAAATTACTTTGGGATAAAAAGGTCTGCATATGAAATTATCTGGACTTACGGCCAAGTGCCAGATCGGCGACGCCTGACAGCCCTGGGCTGCGTCTCCGGAGCGTGCAGCAGCCCCTGGGGGATGAGGCTCTTAGCGCCCTTGGAAGGCTTGCGCCGGAGTCGATATTCCGACTTCTCGATCGCTGCATTCTTGCACAGCCTAAGCGTCGATAGCTCGCTCTCCGACCCACACCATAACGAGTCCATCGCCAACATAATTACAAGATTAGACTTTCAGTTTAACACATCACGAATATCACGATATTTCTTTGCAAACTAAATTATTTTGCAATTTCACCTAACCACTAATGTGAAGGAATACTAAACGAGATTTGATCCTTAACATTCGACAACCCGCCTGGTCTTTGGCTGCGGAATGAAATTTTAGAACGTTCAAATTCAGCAAGTGTGCGAAATTTCACAATCAGCAAGGCGTCGTAATGTAACCTTCTGTTGGACTTGCGCGATGTTCTGTTATATTTTAGGCAACACTTGGGATGGTTGAGTGACCCGAAGGCTAGCCGGGAGTCTGAATTATTGAGAGGCACGGAAGTGTCGCGGTTTCGCGCGTCGCGAGCCCTCACACGTCCGACGGCGCGAGTGTGCGTGAGAGAGCGCGTCCGTGGCCCGACTGACTGCGGCTGACCTGCCTGCTAGACTAGCCGCTGCCCGCGAATGCGCCCGGCGACCCAGCCAAAGTTGACTGACTTGCTCGAAAATTGCAACAAGCCTGGACGCCGTTATCACCGCGATTTAGGGCAGTGATTAAGACAATCGTGAATCATGATTCGGGTCGGGCCAAATCGTGTTGCATGCCATGCTACTAATGCTACTGAAATAGTTTAACAAACAGAAAGATGAGATGTTCAGATTTTGTTTTAAAAGCGAGTAGGCAAATACGCAAATGATAATATTATGTCAAACTCGTACATACCAAGAGAATATTTTTTGCACACGTAAGAAGTAATAAGATAGTCGTGTTTATAGGTTCCACTACCTACTGGTAAGCTGCTGACCGGCGCATGAGCATTGCGTGCAGCGCATTGCATGTTATCAGCCGGCCCCTCTTCGCACGGATACGATTGTCTTTTATTGTCTTACACCTACTTTAACTTATTGCCTATTTATATTTACATTGGTTATAATTATGTACATAGTAAGCTCACTATTTTTAGATTATGTACTTGTATAGTGAATTCCGTAACTTTACCGACCAATTCGTAAAATTTTCGGGTTCGGATCGGGTGCAGTGCGTATATAACCACTCTTAGTACTAAACGGCCTCACACTGCAGCACTGTTAAACAAGCAAACCTTGCGTGCATGTAAGGTACTGGAATTCTTGAAATAAGGTCAAGATTTTAATAAAACCGTAAGAACTTAAATTTAAAAGAAAAAGTAAACCACGACAACTTGTTCTCTAAACAGTGAAATTTAACATTATGCGAATGCTATTAAATCAACAAAACAATGAACTCTCAATACTTACTACCTAACTTTTTATTTATTTATTCATTCAGGATAATATTTTCATTTTATTTTATACTTATTTATTTGAGCTGCCCGTTTGGAGAAACTCAGTATTTCAGAAAACCACAGCCAACGCGCTTTCGACTGAGTTGTATTCTTGCTGCCGTAACATGGCGGCCTGAATTATAATTTAACCCTTAATGCAGTTCTAGCTGTCATTAAAAAAAGGAATACTGAGATACACTAAAGGATAACCAAAGCTAGGCCAGTTCTACTAAGGAAGGAGTCCCTGCTAAGTTGGTTCTGTTGTTGTTGCTATGGTAAAAATAGTTGCGATTGTGATTCTTTTGCTACCTGTCTGTACAGGGCCTCGTTTTATTTTTATTCTGGTATTATTAATATTATTTAAATTAGGTATTTTATTTTATTAACATGTTTTCACGGCATGGATATGGAACTTGTTATGGAGTAAATTATTTCATTTCATTTCATTTCATTTACAGGGTCGACAATGAGCGACTGATGCGATACTTCCGGTGTTGCAAGCGTCCTTAGAATTGTTTAAAATCAGGCGTACCCCACAATTGTCCGCCGCGGAAGTTGTACAAGAAACCATTTCGAATTAAGGAATTTAGAAACAGATAATTAAATAAAAGAAATCCTTACAAGTATAAAATTATGTCCGACGGTTTCTTGATTTGGATTGAAAGTAAATCCAGCTCGAGCGTGAACCATAACGAGCGAATGCATGTGCAGGCGCATCCATTCTATGTTAATTAGTGCATAATGGCGCGGTGCTAAATGTCGGGGTTGATGAGCTTCATATCTCACAGGCAAACAGTCGTTCGTAACGACTAATTGTTTATATTTTTTAACAACTGACAAGTTTCAGTGCTGTCTCAAGACTCATTTCACACGACTTATACGGCAGTAAACTCTACAGTAACTTCTGTAAAGCAATTAAAAACCCAAATTGACTTATAATAAAAAAACCGGACAAATTCGAGTCTGACTTGCGCACAGAGGGTTCCGTACAAATTAGTATGTAGATATGTACATATTTTGTCGGACTGAAGGACAAACTTTACTTTGCAGTTGTAAAAATGTTCATCGATAAAAGTCACGGTCAGTTTTCCGACTGTAAACGGAAGTTTGCAGTCGCACATGTTTTTAAAAATCTGTTATAATCGCAAATAAACGATTTTAAGTTTTTCTTTTTACTTGTGCTGCGAGACTTTTACCAAGAAGTTTTAGAAGTACCACACTAACATAGTACATTGCAGGTGTCAAAACATGCGGCATAAATGGATGTATTTTTTTAATGCGTTGACTTAGAAACTTGATTTTTACACCTTCAAGGGATAATAGACCAAAGTATGTTTTTGATATTAATTTCAACTCGATACTTTCACGTGTTTTTGAGTAAAAGGGGCTTGACAGGCAAAAACGAAGTGGTTACCGATTGAAGTACGGAACCCTACTAAAGATTATGAACATAACTACATTATACAAATCTGAATAACACCGTTGCTTTCTTAAACTTAATGTGGGATAGGTATTAATATTACGAGCTGCTGTATTTTTTAGTAATATTATTATTGAAAATATATGTAGATAAGTACCACATCTAAATCATAAAATTTACTTAAAAATTGGTTTTTGTACAGTAACCTACCGACGGACATTTGGTTTTGATGCCTTCGTGTTTAGAATTCCGGACAAAAGAGTATACATACTCGTATAGGTTCGGTGGAGCGTTTTTATACGCCTATATTATTTCTCTCAGTCCCACGAGACATAAATAACTGCTAGAAAAGTGAGCACGGTCAACACAGAAAGATAAAGCAGTAAACACTAATGCCTAACCTAGTGCACAAAACTAGAGCGAGTGCCATTGACACAGAATTTAAAAGAAAACCTCTGCTCCACCGGTTAATTGTCGTTTAGTTTCTGTGAACCCAGGATTATCGAGAAAGTCTAAGTCTGGTCTGCTGGGTGGCATTGCGTAACTCGAATCGCTAAGCATCGCGTATGAAATGGAAGGACCCAGGACCCCAATTCTCGGTTCATGCGAGATGCATCTTATGTGCGAGATACGTCAAAGTATTACAGATTTTAAAGGGTTTTGTCAGCTGTTTTCACAAGAGATAAATCTCGCATAAGCCGAGAGTCACCTGGCAGTCCCAAGGGTTCTGTCACTTTAGGTCATAACCTAGTCTCAAAAAGCGCTCTCCATACAAACGGCGATAACGTTTTCCATCCTCTAAACTTTAATCAATAGCCATGATTTTTTTAATATTCTGGCTGTTATTATGGTTCATATGTTTTGATTTTTCAGTCCATCTTGTTGCGTAGGTTTCATATTGTGATTTAAAAAATGCCAAACATGAGATAGGATAGAGGTTTTGAAATCTTAAAAATCGTGTGACATAATGTATGAATAATCCCAAAGCTACCATTGAACCGTCAAAATAAAGCAATAGCGATAGGAATACACGTTACATAATACCTCGAAAGCAATTCACTAATGAAAGTGCCTTACTAATTTGAACAAGCACGCAAGTCTATTCTCCGAAACCTATATTTAATTGGACATCATTGTCCTGAATTAAAAGTCAGTGAAAGTGTCTGATCTCTAATTTGAACACAGTCATCATTAAATTATCTTATATTTCCTCAACTTCAAGCAACTTATGAAAAAGGAACAAGTTCGCCTTTTTCGAACGCTCGAGAGTCGAAAATTGACCCGCAGATCTGCTCGCGACAAGTTGTTTTTCGTGGGGATAGTTAGTATTCGCAGATAAACGTTTTCATGGTTCTGGTTGTAATTGCAATTGAGGTTGTCTCCGCGTTTAGTTTATCCCTTCCTGTGACTCCGTCTGATTAGTGTACTTAGAAAAGGACGCAAATAGAGATATAACAAACTTGGGCGGACATGTTAGGGTCACAGAAGGGGACTCAACTTGAGTTTTTTGGTTTTTATGTTATGTTGATGCCATGAAAATATTCTCGTCAAATGGACTTGTACCTAGGAAGAAGAGCTATACTATATCATGATGTAGGGCTTTTTAAATTGAGACAATATGTATATCTGACTGATAAAACTACGTGTAGGTATGCTTTATCAATGCGATGCGATATGCCCTGTTCGGTGCTAGACGCTTATCTGAACCTCTGGCATTTTTATACATAACTTCCTATTTCTGTTTATTGTGTAATAGGCCTTGGGACTTGTTTTTTTGTAATTTAATGACAATACAATAATAAACATATAAGCATAACTTAGTTGTGTATATGTTAATATAGCTACATATAGAGAAACGTGTGTGAAAATGAAAACTAGGTATTTACAAAACCTAACGTATGTCATTGACGTCAATTTGAACAATAGAATGGGACACAAGAAAGCGGAAAAGTTTAAAAACCAATAAGCGGAAAATACACGAGCGAGCCTCAAGATCTAAATGAATATTATTATAAAAAACATAACCCTCCCTTCTGGGGGTAGTCGGATAGAAAAAAGTTTTTTTCTCAGCCGAAACTCGCGTGAGATTTACGTTATAATTTTGCCATATTAAATTTGGTTGGTTAATAAATATTTATTAACTGTTAAGCCCCTGAAGGAAGGTTGATGGACTTGTTCTGAATTAAGTACAAAGTTAAAGAGAGTTGTTCATAAACCCTGAGTGAGAGTTGTTGAGATTTTATCGGACCCCTACTTTGAGCTCAAGTTTATTATTATAACTGATATGGACATCCTCTTTGTAGGTAGGCGAACATTGTTAATTCAAACCACCTACCACACCCATAAATATTAATCTATTTCAATGATTTTGCATGTAAAATAAGCCAATGAGTTAGCAAAACGTTTAAACAACGTAATAAATTTTTTCTTCAAACAAAATACGGCGCCTGCTTTGACTGGGTTTTAAGGATTGGGGAAAACTTGCTATAACTTTTTCGTTAGGCGTTTGTTTAAAAAAAATCAAAAGGCAAAGTAATTTTAAGAGGTAGTAATTTTAGATTGGCGATACTATGTTGTTACGTTTCAACTTCGAATACCGAACGTCAGAGTATTCGACTTAATTTGGGACTCCACATTTGAATGATACTATTAAACCGGAAATTTGACACAGTACGTATATCTAACCGCTGTCTAGTCAGACCCGCCGCAAGCAGGCGTGCAAGATGTGCATCGCAAGCAAGCAGCACGTTTAGGGGGTGGAAAATTGAGCGACCGCAATTGTTTGATAAACAAAGCTCATTGTAGTAGTACAGTCAAGGAATTAAATTTCCAACCCACCTAAGGTTCAATAGCATATAGCAAACTGTCACCATAAGAGTTATAGAGCAAGACGTTAGTTTGACATATCGACCTTAATGCATTGCGAATGTCAGACGACATTTCAACGAAATGGGTAGGGAATTAAATTCTTTGACTGTACATGGAGCGGCATAATGTAATCGGTATTAGACGCGCGGGTGTTCAAAAAGCTCGCGGTAGGCATCAATGGGCGATGACATGACGGATGAAGAACACCGAAAAGTACCAAGTCGTCGTCAAGACGCCTTAAGTCATGTAAGAGCTTCTACATTTTCTTTACATTACACGCAAAGAACATTTGGCATTAACTTTTAGCTATTTTTTTATTAGTGGCTTCCCATCTCTAGGTCGAAATGGATTTCGCCAATTACAACATTGGTTGACATAAGACACATCGGGAGAATGTACGGTAGGTCTGGTAAGTACTGTAGGATTAGCTATATATATTTTAGCTATTGCATCTATTTTAATTTAGGTAACTGTTAAGTCAAAGTCAAAATATTTTTATTCAGATTAGCCTTACAGGAAGCACTTATGAATGTCTACCGACAGTTTATTAGAAATATCCACGATTTGCATGCCTACTCTTATAGGGCACCAAATATCATTGGAACTCTAAGTCAATTAAGTACATATTAACACTTATATGAACATGATGATATGCAAATAAATATATTTCATTATATTTCATTTTAAATAACTGGGGACAGTGAATAAATGAGATGGGAAGTATGAAAGACGGAAGTGTGCGCTGGATGTAAATAGTTAGTTTAGTTACTTACAGTGGGTTTTATTTTGCTTTTAATCAGCAGCTCTCTGCTCATTCCCCAACTATAAGTACTTAGGTAATGCTTATTTATAATAGACATTTGTTACATTGAAGTTATGAGTAGGTAGTGTAATTAATTCATTATGGAGGTAGGTAGGAGCCTCCAACTCTTTCCCATAAAGCCTATGTAACAATCTAACAATCAATTAGGAAATGGTAAAAAAAAGAAAAAGAACAAACTAGATTCAAGGCATAGTGCGTAAATATTATAGGTGAAAAATCTGGTGTCGAGAAAGGTTTTGGATTTAAAACATTCCGAAAGTTCCTGCACAAATAGATCACTGGTCAAATTTGTGACCAAATTAGCTCCAAAAACTAACACTTATTGGGCGATAAGTGGAAAATGATGAATGATAGGAAATAAGTCAATTGGTTTAAGAATATACACTTTATGTATCTGAAGTATTTGATATGTTGATTAGGTATTATAGGTTTGTTTTGCTATAAACCTATGATTGTTTATAGTAATGTTTTAAGAATTTTTAATAATAACATTGTATGAGGCCAATCGCACAGAATTGCATAGCGTGGGATCTAACTCAAAGTTAAGGTAAAAGCATCAAATTCTTGTACTTTCTCGTATCTCTTCTCCTATACTAAATTATGAATATTTATATATAAAACAATATACCTTTCTTCGTCATCATCGGTGTCTTTGCTGGTAGTTGGGCGTTTCTGTTTGATTTTACTTTCCATTTTCAAAATCCCTTTAACAGAACACATATCGAGTTCGGAAACAATTTTTTTATCCATTATTTACAAACTCTACTGTAGGCTTTTGGATGATCACATCGCGAACTGCCTTCTGTTATTTATAAACGCACAAAATAGACGATTTGTATTCATTTTTAGGTTGTAATTTATAAAAATAAACCAGAGGCGCGACGAATATGACAGCGTTGACAGCACTTAAACTGACAGTGACAGATGCACCAGGGTTGCCAGGATTGCGACACGAATTTAATATATTCTCGTTTCAACCTTCCAAAATTCTCTTACAAAACAACGACATTTATTTATGTTTTCAGTAGACAAGGTCTTCAGTGTAAAAATTACGTCACCTTTCAGGAGCGCTCTAGGTACGGACGCTGAATTATAGTAAAGAGTAGTAGCGAAATAGCAATATCAACATAGCTTTGGTCCGTATTTATGGACAGCAAATTTTGTTTCGTTTAAAACTAGCAAATAAATTAGTTGCATACGTAAAATAATCCTCAGATCCCGTCTATTATGTGGGCATCGATATTTGATCACTTTTATGAATCACACTTAACCAAAATGTGTGAAGATTATTGATATTATTATTTATTTATTTATTTTATTTATTAGAGAAAAAAACAGATACAGACGTAAAAAATAGGTAATACAAATTAAACAATTCAGAACAGATTCTTCAACAACAAAGCTTTCGCAGATTGAAAGGACAGCGTCTGCTTCTTATGCTTGCGCACAAGCGACTATATGAGTTGCGCTACTTATAGCATAACTCAATGTGACAACGTTTCTGTTCCATACAGCGTGTCTAGTGGTAACATAAATGTCGTTGGCGCAAAATGAAAAATTCTTGTATTTCCGCTTTTGTCATAAAAAATTACCTATTTACAGAAAGCATAAAAAACAATCATAACTAAATGAATGAATAAAAAACAATCGGATATACGTCATGCAAGAAATGAGCTAATGCTAATCATCAACAAAAATCTTTATAAAAAAAACCACTTCGTAACATATTTTTGGGGGATGGCACTACACAGATTGTTAATACGTAAAAACAATTTAATAGACATAAACTTTGCATTGTAAGGAAATTTAGTTATTATGCAATTATGAATCCACATTCCACACGGAAAACCCAGACCCCTAGTCTCCGGCGGCCCCGCTATTCCTGGCTGGTGATCGTTGTGGGAACCGCTGGATGCAAGCAGCACGTAACCGGTCGTTCTGGCGATCCTTGGGGGAGGCCTATGTCCAGCAGTGGACGTCTTTCGGCTGAAATGATGATGATGATGATGAAACTTTGCATTGGCCTTTTTTTAGATTTGTAGACCCAAATGCGCTTTTATTTATGTCAATAATGATTTATCCCACAGAATTCGTTTATTTCTTATTCCGTAAAAAGAGTGAATAACCTGAGTAATTTTGTTGAATTTACCCAATTTAAGACAGAGCTGATGTTAAAGTCAAAAATGAAAAGAATTTTTAAGATTTAGTTTTAAAAAACAAAGTTTAGACCAATTAATGACGAAAAACCCTCGATAATTTATTTAAAAAGTCACAATTTTTTTAGTAAAACAGTTGTTTTTATTACGTGAACAAATTAGCTCGGTTGATAACTAGAGTGTAAGATTATGAGTGTATAATGAAAATAAAAAAAGGAATAACATTTTACGGTTTGCCACGCACGACTGAGGGAAAAGGTACGAATGGTGAAATTTACATGAATAGAATGGTACATTGTACCGAAGCCGAAATTCACGTATATGTACGAGAATTCTCCTATGTCTGGTAACCCCGAGTTACATAGGGTTGCCATAGCCACATTGGCACAAATAAAAAAAATAGGGTTGCCATAAAATAAACAGATGAATTTAGAATTAATTTATTTTCGTTATCAATAAATAATATGCATGGCATTCATGGCTGGTCAAAATAAGCCGAAATAATGTTTTTCTTATTTGCGTGGGCTGGCAGCCCATGAAAGTGGCAGCCTTCATTTAAAACAAATGGGGAAAACTCTGAGATAGGCCTATAAGAAACTTTGAGGAAAACTGAAAGCCTTGGTTTGGTAGGTAGTATATTATCTAGTTATTTCTGTCTTTATTTACACTTCGACATGGATTAGTGATCGTGACTATTCGACGAGTTCGATACCCCTATGTAATGTAAGGTCGAAAAATCGAATGGTTTATCACTTTTCCACTCTATTGCGATGTGTTAGTTATAAGTTGCAGAAGCGACAAACTTTTAAATTCCTTGACTGGTCATTATACCTAACTACTTACTTAAGTTTTATCCGTAGTTAATCTAATGTAGTGTATACTTAACCAACGCCTTTACGGCGATGGTAAACATCGTGAAGAAACCTGCAAAACATATTACATATTACATATTGCATATTACACTAAATTAATGTGTAACCGTGATGCTATCGGTCTGTTTTCCCTGTCCCATGACCATCAAAAAGGATGCGGAGGACAGATGGCAGCCGCTTCGATGTTATAAACTTCCTTAAAAATCTGGTATCATGGTCCAAGCGTTCATTGAATAAAAAAATGAGGAAAATCGTTGAAGTATTATGGGCTAAAGGGAAAGGGGTTTACCTGAAAGTTTTCAGTTTATCGGCTACTTTTGTCAGTGGGGTTTTTCTAAGGGGCGCCGGTGACCCGCCTGGCGAGTTCTCCCTTGACTTCGACTCCGCCACCAAGGCGCGCGCCACCATCAGATCTTGCTCGTTCAACATCTAAACAAAAACGTAAAATAAGTAGGCACACTAAGAAAAACTAACCTAAAGTAAGGCCCAGTGTTTAATCCTACTGTTTGGTTTAATATGATTAGTTTAAAAAAAAATCCGGCCAAGGGTCGGACTTGCACACCGAGGGTTCCGTACTAACTTGTTCATTAACATTAAACAAAGTGGAATAAACTGCACTGATTCTATTATAGAACCCAAAGAAACGAATGTTAGCTTGATGCGGCTAGGTAGCAGCGCCATCTATGAAATGAAATGAAATGAAATTTATTTCGTATGAATTAAGGGTTTAGATTGCATGTACAAGATACTTAAATGTAATGTAATGCATGTATAAGTGGCTTTTGAAACTAATCTTTGTATAAACGGTAGCGAATGTCGACTATACGGAACCCTAGTCCCGTACACGATGATATCGATTGTACGGGAACACACTATATAGCACAGATTACTAATATGTAGCTAGCTTACAGTAGCAGTAGCTTGCGGTGTAAGACTGGGTTCACAATCAGTGTTTACGAACGATAAAAATGCAAAACGCGGCAATGGCTGTCTCTGATTGTTCAATGATCGCGTTTTTGCGTTTTTATGACTCGTAAATGTGACGCGTTATGTGAACCTAGTCTAACTCCGCAAGCTAGCACGTGCTCGCACTGATGGCTCCAGCTTAATTAACTAAACAAACTACAAACTAGTACAAACTGACGTATTCCGCAGACAGAATTGTAGTTGCAAGTTTTGCGGATGGTAGGACCTTGTGCAAGGTCCGTCCGGATCGCTACCACCATCTTGCTCGCTAATCCTGCCGCTAAGCAGCAGTGCTTGCACTGTTGTGCTCCGGCGTGGAGAGCAAGACAGCCGGTGTAATTACTGGCACAAGAGGTACTCCATCGTAGTCCTCTCGGTTGGCAACGCATCTGCAATCTCTTTGGTGTTGCGGATGTCTATAGGCAATGCTGATCACTTACCATCAGGTGACCCACATACTTGTTTGCCTTCGTATTTCATAAAATAAATAAATAAACCCTAATATTTTTCAATAACGTTTGTCTAAGCTGACGCTACAGTACATACGTAATTGACAAGTACTAAGCATTAGTTACTTAACTCGTGTAAACCTAGCCTCACACAGCAACTTCAGTCTAAGTTGACCTCTTTTCGAGCGCCGCCGTTCGTTTCTGAACCTTATGCCCAGGCGCAGCTAAGTTCGTGGCATTGTCAATTGGTAAAATGTCGGTCGAGGTATAAATAAAAATTTATCGGGATCCTGTTTGCCAAGGCGAACTCCTCAGGTGGGCTTAATGCCCATGCGACTACGATGTGAGGCAAATTGCGCGTGCGCCGTCAAACCACACTTGGCTATTATTTTAATTGTTATAATTATGGCTGACTATAAATGTTGGCTTGGCGTGATTACCGATATTTAAGTACCGCTATTCATGATTTACCTAAATGTCTCTTAGTAAAGATTTTTGAAAGAAATTAAGGATATACAATAAAAAATTAGTCGATGAGATTATTTACAGTTATAAAGTGCTACATAGGTATTCGGGTTTATGAGTTTAAAGTCGAAAGTTCCCCTTGAATAATAAAAATGTGGAAAGCTCCGATAAGTACTTAAGTATTTAACACATTATAAATTTCTGCTTTAACTGACATTGGTCAGTGCCCTATCATGACCAGCCAAGTTTAATTTATCCCTCATCGAGAACTCGTGTCATAAGAACGTGACACACAGACAAATAAATTGAACTTAAGCGGTCTTGTTAGGGTCGTAGATGTGTATTTGCTTGCAGTACCTAAGTGTATGTAATATTTTGTCGCAGAAAACGACAAAGCTATGAATATGCCCTGTACATGCGGATATTACATGCAATATAAAATTCGAGGTAAGTATAGTCGACCACGAAATTGCTTGACCACTTTTCGACCGTATTACAAACGGATAAGGTTCAAAAGTAGTCAAGCAATTACTTGGTTGACTATACATTTACGAACAGAGTCGCATAATAAGTATTGAGAAATCAATCAAGAGCATGTCGGACTCAGTGTAGGGTTCCATAGCGATGGAAACTATTTTCACAAGGGTTTCTTCATGGTTTAGCTAGTAGTTATTTTGGTGCTTCCATGCGTAGTATCCTAATGTAACTTAGTACCGTAAGAATGAAGACCGGTCTGATGAAGTGGACCACCGCCGCCCAAGAGAAAAGCTGATCTTTTGATGGCTTTTAGTTCTGCTTTAGCTTAGCTATGGCTTTTAGTTTAGCCCTTAGTATGCTAAGAGAGTGGTACTACCCTAGTCTATTTTGTTTGTTTTTTAATACGAGCGATCGTATTCGTCCATAGTTTTAATCTTCTTCTTTTTCTTCTTCTTTACGTACTTAGTAAACAAAAAGTCGTTATCCGTTTCTGTCCGTCTTCATCGTTTCCTCAGCCGCTTAGGACTCCTTAAACACGCAGATTTTGATACAGTTTTCACTGTCATTTAGAGTTTTTACAGAAGATTTTATGTATAGTCAATCAAGAAATTGCTTGCTACTTTTCGATCGTATTACAAGGGGGTAAGGTTTAAAAGTGGCTAAGCGATTACTTGGTCGACTATACAATACATTCTAATTAAGTATACGTTAATTGTTAGTAAATTGCGCCCGTGCGAAGCCGCGGCAGGTTGCAAGTGTATAATAGACCGAAAAATCCTCTATATCCCGGTGAACATAGACGAGAAGGGTTCAAGACGTAGTGGGAATAAGACGCGATATAAACCGATAAAATTGTTATATTTCAAAGTCAACGAGTCCCGAAACTATTAATTATGACTACCGAAGTTTAATTTAAGTTTTTGTCAGTGTTTGTATTTAGGCAGAGTTGCACGAACATATACATACACACACGAACATACTCGTAGTTAAACTTCGGCGGTCACGTCAGGGTCGCTGAGAACATAGTTTCCTCAACAAGTCATGTAACATCAAGTTTTTTCATCCCGACTACAATTTTTAAATTATTAAGTTACAATTCTCATTGAAACTTGTAGGTGAGTTGTACATATTTTAAAATGACTTCTAATGTAACCTTAATTTTGATAACTCACTCCACAGGACAATGTGAAAACGTTATTTTTCGAAAAATATTTACTATTTAAGTTTTAGGGAAAAATATTCATTAAAAAATTAAAATCTATTTGCGACTACGGCCTTTGCGATAAGTACATTTTGGTAAAATTTTGTTACGTTATCGAGCAATTCGAGCAGAGGTAAAATTATTGCCAATATTTGCAAAACATTTGAAAGATAATTTTTAAGCTTTTGGTAAAATTTCTTAACCCTAAATCAAGTAAGTACTTAAATTAAAAAGAAACAAAAAATAAACATCGGCCAATAAAAGAATACTTACTACTTTTAAAACTTATGCTTAGCTAGCTATTGAGTTATAAAATAAAGCTCATTAAGGAAGCGAGACGTAAGTTTAAATTCCGATAATCTTACTTTGTAGTTAAAAACAAATTGTTAAAAAACTATTTTCGTCCGTAGTGTTTTAAACGACTCTATTAGGTAGAAAAATTGTAGAATATTCCACACCGTTCGCGTTCATACACCTTGTTGAAAAACTTAGCGTAGTTAAGGATTTTGTCTAGGAGGGGAGGGGGGGGGGCAGCTGTACTAACCACAGTCCTTAAGACTTTATACCTCAGGTAGCTATTCCTATTCTAAGCTTTAAACGCGCGTAGCTGTCACCGACTATTGACTAGGTACATAAGTACTATAAAAAAGTCATTTAAAAACTTCCGTCCTCAAACCTCATTTTTGACCTTTCAAAGATACCGGGATGGTTTTTTTTTCGTCTTGTACGGGCTTCTAGTTACACGAACATTTTAGCTCGATTCGATAAGACTTTCCTGTAAAAGGGTTTTAAAGGCTTACCTGTTTCTGAAATTCCCATATAGATTCTCATTGTTTTTTCCTGTTTATGTCTTAGTTTACTACTAAGTACAAGGTGAACAGGAAACCTAGAATAAACCTTTTCTATTAAGTAACATTTTGTAATAGATTGAACTTAGCCGACCCACGAGTATAGCACTTTATGTGATTACTGATTAAGGAAAATCAATGTTAAACTGCCGATACCCAATAATACACCTAACGATCAAGATCTTACATCAGGTAAGTTTATCTGACCCAACTTTACTTGATAACAATTATATGGCTCACCTTTAGATATTAAAATCAATCACAGCCACTGACCACAAGCCACTCACTTAACCATGTTTATCTATTTAATTAATGTCTGGTATTTTTAGAACGTTTGCGCGGTATGTTTATTGATTCGTAACCGTGCGTGCGCGCAGGGGTTTTGTATGACAATGCGTGGGGTCGGCAGGGCATCCGCTGGAGTAAGCCGTGCTGTTTGAAGTAAGCCACGGTCGCGGACACAGCCTCTCACTTGTTTCTGAGCATATAGTACGGTCCTATGGGGTGGGGTTATGTCAAGCACCGGATTTGTCCGATAAATGTATAGTATATCATATTGATTGATTAATTGTTAGTGTCTCGCCTCCTGACTATTATATATATCTGCTAGTAGTAGCACGCTAGCGTTTGTCGCGCATCGGTCTCTCTCGCACAGGCTAACTGGTTAGAAAGGGATGTATGCGTTATGTCAGCGATAAAACCTAGCGTACTAGGGTCCCTGGTGAGGATAGCGGGTCCCGCCCACAGATTAACTCCGCAAAGGAACTCCGTAAATAACTCCGTACCATTGAGGAGATCCTTCGGATCGGAAGGCCTATGCCCACCCAGCAATGAATTGTCTTCCGGCTGGTGATGATGCTACTATGTATTTCCTAAGCACCGCCTTAAAACTTCTAAGTTTTTTGAAATAGCTTCTAATGCACTTTAATTAGTCGTATGTATTATACACTCTGCGACTTGCTCAACTGTTCTTGCGAGAATTCAATCATGTCGTTTTCTATCGCGATAACCCTTTAAAATGATTGATGATGTGCCCAAGTTGGTCATTCATGCGTTGGACTATGGTCCAATTGAATAATACTGCATTAAATGTGGCACGTAGACGTAGGTGTAAAACCGAGTATGGCCTTATTCAAATATATTAACCCTACATGGTCAGCCAAGTTCAAGTTATCTTCTCAGTGTGTCCCTTCTTAGGGCTAGTGATGAATAATTTTCCGAAATTTTCAAATCATGGAAAATTTTCACTTTATTTTCGGAAAATAAATAAGTGGAAAAATATTGTTCATAATATTTGTAATCGATTTTTTTTTGTATTGTTCGTAATATTGTTATTGTTAATTAATAAAGTTACGTTTTCAACTTAATCTGTTCTACCTTGAAACCAATTATAGATAGTTCTATAACCCGCCCATGACGATGATATGATACCTGATGATGTAACTTATAGACCTTCGTACGACATGTTTTCAATAAATGTATGTATGAGTTAATTGAGAGCACGTTGTCTTGGGGGGCGATTCTCTAAGCGCAACAACGTTGAGCCGACATCGTCTACGTCGCGGTAACGCCCTGTCTCCCTTGCACTTGCTTGTCGAGCTCGTCGCTGTTGATTTTACGGAATAATTGGACAGAAACATACGTTCGCCATATGACTATGTTAGCATGTTTATGTTACCAAAATTTGAGAACATTTTAAAAACAGACGTATTTACAGAATTTAGGAATATGTAATAAGGGACGTTTTCAGGCAATCGTTGAATAAGAATTAACTGACAAACAAGTCATAAAAATTACAACATATCGCTTTTATCTGTTGAATGCTGCTCATTTTAATATAAAAAAAACATAAATTTCCTTTTTAGAAAATAATAGAATATAATAAGTTTATTTCAGGCTGCAAAGGCTCATACACCTTAAAGACTAACATATAGCCTTATCAGTTATCAGAATTTGAATTATCCTTTAGCCTTTTGGCGAGGCATTTTATTTTGAATTTTGACTAAGATCTGCCCCTAGGGTGTCTGTTGATAATTCAAATTCTGATAACTGATATTCTACCTACTTATTGAATTTCCAGCTGAATGCAAAATTGACAAGATCGAAAACCGTTACCATACTATAGGAAACTTTTAACATCTTTCCCGGATGAACATTAAAAAAACTGTATTTTGGTATTTTAAAATATTATTAAAAATTATATTATTTAATAACGTTGCAAATAAAATTTCTCGACTCTCAACAAAGTAATATGCTTTGTGTTTCAACCTGTCATGTTTAACCGTTAATATAGCGTACGGGACCCTATACGAAATATCAACTTACCTAGTATCCCCAACGAGGCTGTCGGTCTAAAAGAGTTAAGTATCAAGACGTATCGTCATTCATGCCGAAATGCGTTCTAACACAATGCGATGTGTGGATAACGATCGTAGGCCAAGCAAATAATGATTAATGAATATTGACTACGGTCAGCCTCAGAAGTAGCTGAATAAGAATAAGAATATTTTTCTTTTGTTGTAAACTTTCGCGATTTTTCCACATACTTATTACGTTTATCGTGACCACGGCCGCTGCAATGCGGCCAAAACGTCGAGGTAAATTGTTTGTAAATCTGCTTTCTTTAATAAACTATTTTTATTTCTAGAAATAAACCCGTTGACCTCTCCAACTCACACCTAATTCTAAAATGTTTGCTGTCAGAACTGGTGCCTAAGCCTAATCACCAAAAGTTTATTAAGTACTTGTAACACTTCCGGGATTACGACACGATACCTGTAAACGCTCAAGGAAAATGCTAGAGGCAAAGATCAAAATTACCTGAAAATCTATTTTAAGATTTTTCTTCGAGACCATGTTATATTGTAAACAGAGTTGATTGATAGTGCAATTGGCTGCTTGCCTTGTCCTTGTGTAAATAGCTTTGAACCAGCTTTCTAGAAGATTATGTAACTTTATGATGTCAATTCAATAAAGAGATATGTATTCTGTGCCCTCTTCACTCATGCGACCCAAAGAATCAACAAATATTGTAAAAATATATAAATATAAATTGAATTTTCCATCCTTGTTAACACAGTTATGCAATAAAAATATTCTTGCTTATTACGTTTATCGGGAGTTAAACGCGATAATATACTGTTTATTTAAGCTTAACCTATGGTCCCACACTAGGCAACGCCTGTCACGTGGAAACCATACTTTTTGACATTCGAGTGCTCGAGATTCGCCAACAGCGAGCCAATCACATACGCGAGTGTATATTTTAGCCGGCACTGATTGGCGCGCGGCTAGCAAGTATCGAGTGCTCGAAAGTGAAAAATCACCCCACAGTTACTGGAGTGCAGCTATTCGCAACGATGATCGCATAATGCGTGTTTTAATTATATTGGCTCGACGCACACGCTTGCAAGTTACTAACATTGCGTAGAAATGGAGGCGAGTGACGTGCGAGCAACTTGCAAGCTGGTCACGAGACAGGGGAATGATATTTATGACATAAAACTACCGTGAGATTCAGATATATTGAAATAAAGGGATCACTCACGTATTTAAAGGCGACTTATTGCTCCACATGTTTCGGACCAGTTTCATGAGCCCCGCGGCTGTGGCTCCACGATGACTGCATTATCAACCTCGTCATCTTCTTCGTCATCGTCGGCCACAGCCGCGGGGGCTCATGAGCAAGAACCACGAACTGGTCTGAAACATATCGAGCAATAATAATACGTGAGCGAATGGGCGATCTGTTTTTTCAAAAATATTTTATTAGTAGATTTATCTAATAGTATGTTTTACTGCCATTGTGAACATATAAATATTACATACGAATGACATAATAGTTGGCTATAAATACTCGTACACATGTTTAATACCTACTGTGCGTAATATTTGCTTAGTTCGTATTGCACGCCAACTATTAAGTAGTACTTGTATATTGTGTTGTGTAGTGATAGAAACTAGATAAAACCTGAAGATGAATTCTCACAAGAACTTTGTTGAGCACTGAACTGTATGTAAGTATAGTCGACCAAGTAAGTGCTTAGCCACTTTTTGAAATAAACTAATATTAACATATTTAAAGCAATTTATTATGTCAGGAGAATGTTTACACAATGACAATGACAACCATAGAGCAGATTATATATCATTCGTCCATCCCTACGAATTACAACATCTCTTCGATAAGCCTACGCGGCCGCGTGGTGGTACGCCCACTGCGCCTCGGTGCTCCTTGTTGGGATACTGCGACAGGTGACGGACAAGTAGAAGCAGCGTTTGCCCGTAGCGGAGTAGCAGTTGAATTATGAATGACCGGGGAACTCGCAACGCTTTCCATCACATTGGTGCTTATACAAGAGGGGTCATGAGTGGCTTGGCATGACGACCAAATTGACGGTTGTGTTGCCTCAGACGTTGGGCGGAAAGAACCGGGGCACCTGATGGGTGTGGACGATGACGATGGCAGATGAGTTGCGCTCACAGAAGCTTGGTTAACGACCTCGGGCCGGGTAACAGGGGAAGATGGCGGTGCTTGAGCTGGACTGATCGGATCAGGTAACCGGGAACGTAGATGATCAGCGTGGTATCTTCTTTCTACCCCCTCAGGAGTCTCTACGACATATGAGTATCTATGCGTACGTCTTGCGATAGTACCAGGTTCCCAACGCGACCCATCCCGGGTACGAACAAAAACACTGTCTCCCGATTTAAAACATGGTGTTAGACTGTCTGACTCAATATTGGCTTGAATCTGCCTATGCTGCAGAGCCCTTTTAGAATTAGGCCGTGCGTTATCAAGAGCACAACGCAGCTGTCGCCCGAATATCACTTGTCCTGGGCTCTTGCCGGTAGTGCTATGAGGAGTTATGCGGTAAGAAAATAAGAAATTTTCAAGTCGTCTCTTCAGAGTGAGATTGTCGTTTGCACTTGATGACATTCTAGACTTAAAAGTACGGACCAGGCGTTCAGCTAAACCGTTGGTCCGCGGGTGATACGGAGACGATTTGATGTGTATAATCCCTTTGTTTTCACAATATTCTTGAAACTCCCGAGAAATGAACTGGGGTCCATTGTCAGAGACCAGAAATTGAGGAAAACCGAAGGTTGAGAATATGGAGTCTAACTCTTCACACAGATTTGAAGTGGTTATCTGGTTCATAGGTTTAATTTCAATCCATTTTGAAAGTGCGTCAGCTAGAACAAACCAATACTTTCCTTCGAATGGCCCCGCAAAATCGACATGCACCCTTTCCCACGGGTTATCAGGAATGGACCACGAGTAGACAGGCAATTCAGGGTTGTTTGGACGGTTCTCCTGGCATTTACGACAACGCTTGATGTACTCTTCTATATCATCGTCTATTGACGGCCACCATACATAAAAGCGTGCGAGTGCCCTCATTGCTGCAGTACCTGGATGGCCGGTGTGCAAGTATTTCAGAGTAGGCTTTCTTAGCGTATTTGGGATTACGATTCTACCCTGCCACATAATAATCTTATTCTCAATGGACAATTCCGTGCGCTTCCGAGCGTAGGGCCTTAAGTTTTCTGAATAAAGATTTTCACGCCAGCCAGTCTTAACGTACTCCGAAATTTGTTTGAGAATGGGGTCTTTTCTTGAAGCTTCTCTTATTATTTCCTCGGTCAGGGCAATATCAGAAATTCTGTCATGCTGTATTTGAGCCATTATTCTGTGTACTGTTAATTCTGCATCGGACGGTCTCTCTTCAGGGTTGGGCATCCTAGATAGGTAGTCAGCCATAAAATTTAGGTGCCCCTTTGTAAATACAATATCATAGTTATAGCCACCAATGATTAAAGCCCAACGCACTAGGCGATTGTTGACAAGCTTCGGCAAATTGCGTTGCGGTCCTAGAACGTGAATCAATGGCTTGTGATCAGTAACAAGTGTGAATTTTGTGCCACGCAAATACTGATCAAACTTTTGAATTCCGAAAAATATTGCAAGAGCTTCTCTGTCAATAACTGAATATTTTGACTCTGCTGTTCTTAGTTTCCTGGAAGCAAAAACGATGGGTTGGATTTCTTCAGCCGCTTTATGATACAGGACGGCACCCACGCCCTTTTCTGATGCATCACAGGCTAAGAACAGCGGCCGCCTCTCGTCGAATGAAACAAGTGGTTTTGACCTACTTATAAGACTTTTTGCATCTTCAAAAACTTTGTTTTCTTTGTCCGTCCATCGCCACTTCTGGCGGCTACCAGTCAGTGTATGCAGATCCGCACAGACGCTATGCAGGTGAGGTATAAATTTCTCGTAGAAATTGATCAGACCTAAGAACGATCGTAGTTCTTGAACGTTAGCAGGTGGTGTTGCTTTGGTTATTGCGTCAATTTTCGATTTAGTCGGTCGACGGCGCCTTGCTAATTGTGTGTCCCAAATATTCAATCTCTGTTTGGAAAAATGAACATTTTTTAAGATTGACTTTTAAGCCAGCTTGCTGCAGTTTTTCAAAAACGGTCGAAAGTGTCTTAAGGTGCTCGGCGTCGTCCTTGCCTGTTAAGGCAATATCATCGAAGTAAACCGCGACATTCGGTATTCCATCCAAAAGTTGATCCAGGTAGTGCTGAAAGATCGAGGGTGCTGTTGAGATGCCAAAAGGCATTCTATTGTATTGGTAATAACCTTTGTGCGTCGAGATTGTTAGGTACCGCTTTGATTCTGGGGCTATCTCAAATTGCAAGTATGCATCCTTTAGATCGATCTTTGAAAATTTTACTCCATTTGCGAGATTTTGACGTAATTGGTCGAACAATGGCACTGGATGAGCGTGTGTAACCATGACAGGGTTAATAGTGCTGCGAAAATCACCGCAAATGCGTATTTGGCCATTTGTTTTGACCACGTTCACTGTGGGTGTTGCCCATTCTAACGGTGTGACATTTGGGTCCACTTTGTCTACGACTCCTTCGTCGATTAAACGTTGAAGTTCAACTTCTATATTTTTACGCATAGAAAATTTAACTGGTCGGGCAGGAACATGCTTAGGTACGGTACCAGGTTTGATATGGATGTTGACTGCATAGTTTTTAACTTTTCCCAGTTTGTTATCGAAGAGTGGTGAAAAGGTATTAAGTACTTGTTTAAGCGTTGTAACGTTGCGTATAATGGGTTTAATTGAATAGACTGGTTCTGGAAATGCCATGTTGTATATTTCGCTCCACTGAAGACCGAAAAGCATGGGGTCGGCGCCTTTCATAACAACTACGGGTAGTATTTTCGATACTCCTAGAACTTCAACTGTTACGTCAGTCAGTCCTTTTGGTTTGAGCTGGAGGTTCCCATAGGCACGTAGTTTTGGCGCCTTTGTCAAAGGAGGTGCTCCAATACGCTTCCAGAGTTCTGTGCTAATAATTGAATACACCGATCCTGGATCCCAATCTAATGTACAACTGATACCGTTGATAATGACGTCAATACGTTTGCTGTCCGGTTGTTTCTTTTGCGTTTGATCTTGCAAACATCATCACCTTCATCCGAGCTGGAGTCAGAAGACTGCGTTGAGTATTCTTCTTCGTGAGCTTTGTTCCTAATTTTATGCAATTTGCTCCCATATTTTGATGTTTGTTTCTTCTCTGTCATCGAACTTGTTAAATATGCCCTTCCAGATTTAATACAGCAGCTTTCAAAATGGCCTTGTGTTTGGCATTCCGTGCAGGTATGGTCTCTTGCCTTACAAACGTCCAATTTATGTCTCTCATACGCACCGCATCGACGGCACTGATCTAGACCGAGCCTGCGCATGAACGAACTTTGTTTGTAACTTCGTGTCGTACTTGGCTTTGCTTTGACTTTGTTAGTGGCAGCAGACGGACCACCACCAGCATCGCCTTCAGCAAGCTCTCTAGACTGAGCTAATAGAAAGAATTGTGCGAAAGTAACCTCCACAGGCTTCCCGCCGCGGAGTTCTTGAAGGTCGGGCCATTTCTGTTTTAGATCTACTTCTAGTTGTGGGTGGTTCATACCAGTAGCAAATCGATCTCGTAGTTGTCGTTCAAAAAATTCATCCTTGTAGCCACAGTCTGTGGCAAGTTTCTTAAGCCGGTTGGCATATTGTTCCATGGTCTCGTTGCGGTCTCGTACGCAACCCCAAAATTCAGTTAGCGCTTTATATCTCGTAGTTTTAGTTCGGTGTAAATCGAGTAGTTTAGACTTTATGTCACTATACGAACTCTTCTCAAAATTTGGTATGAGTGCGATTTTAAGTTCGTGATATGCCTCAGGTGATAAGCAAGAAAATAATAATTCTTTTCGTATGTCATCTTCACTTACGTCCCATATGTCACATTTTTTTTCGAAAAATTCCACAAAATTTTCTACCGACGCATTCGCAGGGTTAAATGGGTCACACTTAAAACTTTTAATAATTGCGAGCTTGGTAGTTTTAGTGGTGCTTGACGAGCTCGAGGGCTCCGTGCCGGGTGTCGCCGGCGTGGGGGGCTCCGCTGCTGCTCGTTGTAGCACCAGTTGTTGCAGGATGTCGGAAATCTGCTGTTGTTGTGTTTTCTGTATTTGCAGAAATTCTTGAAATTGTTCCGTGTTCATTTTGCTTAATCCTCGTCGCCAATGAAATAAACTAATATTAACATATTTAAAGCAATTTATTATGTCAGGAAAATGTTTACACAATGACAATGACAACCATAGAGCAGATTATATATCACTTTTGAACTTTATCTCCTTGTTTAACGATCTAAATTTGATTAAGCCATGTCTTGGTCGACTATACGACGCGTTTGGATACTCTTACGCAGCAGGGGTGCTGGCTATTTCATGTCGGCGGTCTGCAACAACTACAGCTTATCTTGTCCACTTTTAAAAGAGTAAATCAAATTGTAATCGATCCATCGGTCCTGCCATTGCCCTAATTTTTCTTTGTGTTGTCATTACAATTTTAATGTAATCGATGCCTTCCGCCTTCCTTAAATAGCTCGCCGTACTCTCACCGAGCAATCACGACATGCGAAATATGTGTATTAGGTACTTAATGATATATCCTGCCTGAAAATAAAAAAAATTGTTAAGAAAACTACCCAGCAGGCGTGAAGACAATCAATTTTACAACTCCATTTGGGCAGGCTGACTTTTTTCATTACTTCTCTGTCCTGTGTTTGAAATTAAGAGCAAGCGTGCGAACCAAACTCACGACCGTCTGTCTGGCAGGCTTGCTGTCACCACTGGGTCAACCGGTCCTTCAACTGAACTTTAAGCGTCCGTGACCTCGATACTCTGAAGACATGCCGCATAGTCGGACATATAGGAGGTCAATGCTGGTTAGAGATAGGGAAGTAGAAAAAAATGTAACGAATTAAAACCTTCGATGATTGGTTGACAATTTATGTGCTTATATTTTTAAGATGTGCAGATGTTTATCAAAGCAGAATATAATACGCTGTGTAGACTTAATTATGCTATGCCCTTCTAAAATGTACAAAATTTACCGCTGCGTCCCAAACATGACTGATAGGTATAAGGATAATTTATCGCTTAGTGGGGCTCTATCTAACTAGCTGTGACGAGTTTCTCTTTTTTTTTAAGTTGCTTGATTCATCTGGTGCATTCTTGACTCAGACTCCGATTAAAAAGACTCTTTTATGATTATTATGAGTATTACGTACCTAATTACATCTAAGTTACATGATTATATCTGAATTTAAAAGAACACTGTCATTTCTTTGTTTCAGTTTTCTTTCAGTCAACATAAGACAGACCTATTCACTGTCAGCAATGTTTGTAAATAATAAAGTATAGAATTATGTAATCTGTGCTAATGCTTCCGGTAGTATTCTACAATCCACTTCAAATAGAACATTTGTAGAAGAAACGTGATTCCGCGTTTGGCGAGAACCCTATTTAAAGATTTGGCACGCCGTGGGCATTTTACCGCGTTCGTTCCAAAATGTCAATTATTGAGCTATCCAATTATTTATTTCACGTATTTAGACGTCTTTTGACCCTAAAATTACCGCCCAAGTTTAATTATTCCACAGTGTATTGCATCCCTTTCTTAAAGCACTTGACAGAGCCGCACTGTGGGATAAATACAAAATTCGGCGGTCAGGTTAGGGCCGTTGTTTATGCTTATTTTGTTGAACGCTGTGCACAAAAACCGCTGACAAAAACTAATATTTAGAATAGTTAAGGCTGCATATGCATGTGTGTGGAAAATATCTGAAAAGAGTTCGTATAGCGTCTCCGCACCATTCATCTGCACACAGTTTCACAACTTCGCTACACATATTCGCACTGCTTAGTTTCCTCGCACACCTATGGAATGTCTCGTATTGTTTCACAGTTTCGCTACGCGTCCACAACACTCCTAGTGCATCAGCCTGGGTGGTCCTAGTTAAGCAGTATTGCTGCAAATAAAATATGATTTTTTTTTTATCGTGTGGGTTTCTCAAGCATGCTCTTTAAATACTTTTTCATCTAGACAGCTACCTATGATGTCATCAATAACTTTAATATTAACTATAGTATTTTGTTTTCTAATGGGGCTGACATGTTCAATTCTGATCAAAGCCCCTAAATAAATAAAGATTAAAAAAAAAAAAAAAACTATAGTATTTAGTGGTATTTAGTATAGTTGTAGTATAGTCCAACATGGGGTCCCAACTCATACAAAAACAGTTAAGGGGCGTGGTCTTGGCACTTTTAAATTGCTGCCCCTTCAGAGCTAAACGTCACATTGACATTTATTTCCTACTAAAACAAAGAGCTAATAATTATCTTTGTACTAAAATTGTTTTGTGAGCGTTAATAAATACGGAGCGAGTGGTGGTGCTCATTACATTATATATTGGGACTCAGAATATTCAAAAGAAAATCAATAGATTCGTTTTGTGAATCAACCCCAAAATGTAGGAAGCCATAGAAGAACTAAAGTATATAGCCTATTTTTTATTAGATCCCGTGAAGGAACTAAGCTTGATTAACCACCGTCGACTTTGCTGGCAACGGATGTAGATAATATGGCCCATGTTATGACACCGGTCAGGGAAAAGAAGGATAGTTATGAGAAGGTACACGCAAAATGAAACACAGTAAGTAAGCATAATACTATTTATTAAAAAAAGATTCTATTATGAATAAGTCTGAGATTAAAAACCTACGTCGCTTTATTCAACCTCTATGCTAAAATAGACTGTTCCAATCCAAATATAGCTTAATCCTTGCACCCCACCCCAATTTTTTTTTAAACATTACCCATATTACCATGTTTGATGGCAGTAACGATACATGTAGAGACCGATAGGGCATTCATTTTGTCGAAACTAAACCAGTATAATTTTGACATATTTCGGACGCAGTTACGTCGCAGTAATGGGGAATTGCCATTTGATAAAACTGTTACGTAACCTGAACGCCAATGTGAGATAGTTTCTACAAATGTCTACATGATTACTTCAAATTCTTACCATCCGGAAATTTATTTGATTATGATTTGAGCGATCAGCTACCACACTGTAACCATACCTACCTCACACAGTCACTTTGCGTCGTAAAGTTTCGTAACAGTTACAACACAGAAGATAGGCCGAAACCACTTTTTAGCAGATTTCAAAAACCTAACCAGTTCTCCGTTTTACACATACATTTGTTTTATTAATTCTGAGACTAAAATAATTATCTAGGAAAGTAAACGCTAGCGTAAGTGAAACAAGGTGCAAAAACGTTAATGTTACTCCTCTACAAACTTCGTCTAATGGGCTACATTTCTCTAAACCGATTTCCAACACTTAAGCAAAACTCATTCATTCAAACTTACTTGCTTACAATTCTTAAGTAATTACTAACGGCAGCAAGTGCATCTAAGTATCTTAAGCCTATCTTAAATTGACCTCTTATGAAACTTTTGCAGTCATATAAAAGACAAGCAAGCAGTCTATAAGTAAGTTACAAATAAAACCCACTTACTGTTTGATTGCGTTGAAGATCCCGGCTTGTCGAACATAGCAATTACGGAGCGCTTTGTAACGATAACTCGATGTTATCTTAACGCTTATGATAATCCCTAAATACGCATAATTAATTAAAAAGAAGTTCTTACAATTAAAAACGAACTTATAATCTTATTGATAAGGTAGAACAGAATACTCGTTGTCTGATAGGTGGTAATAACGGGAAATAATTTTTATAATTTTTCAAGGCTTGATTCAAACTCTGAATCATCAACTGGCACTTGCTAATTCTTTACAGTCAACAGTGTGTTGTTTCAGAGTCGTAAAATGCCCTGAGGTTTACATTTAATATATTCATTAGCATGCAAATTAGAATAAGTGAATAAAATAACTCTAAGAAAATACCAAGTACGTACTTAAGTAACATAAACAATTGCAAGGGATTTTATCTATTCAACTTACGAGTAACGAAGACGAACACAAACGCAACAAGTGTACCTAAGTTGAATTGACCTCATACTTTTTCAACGGATTGGATTCAATTCCTTCAGTCTTATTAATGCACATTGGAAGATTACTCGTCAAACACAGGTTTGTTTTGTTTTTACCCTCTCATAGGAACATAATTTTGTACGAATTGAGCGAACCTCTGATCCTCGGTCATACGCTTGCCGAAGTGATACAATTTAATACGATACCTTCAAAAATCTATTGCGAAATTAATCTTAAAACGCTAAACAATACAATGTAACGTCCACACTGTCATAGAGTAGAAATAGAAACGTAACACCAAAGTTTATCTTTTCTGAGACCGCTGGGAGACTCTTACTTTGGCGCGGTATCGTTTCTTTAGTCCATGGTTTTTCACAACCGTGGACTCCATACTGGAAGCCGGGTCTGCGGTGGACCCTAGTTAATGCTGGTATGGTGAGCTAGGCGCCGGCGGCCGCGGGGGCCCGACCCCGGCGCCTACAGCTGTGCCTCGGCGGGGTTCTGCCACAAGTTGGACGGCAGCGTGTCGTAGTGCGACGGAACTGTCACCAGCGCGTCGATTGAGCTTCGTGTGTTTGAGCAGTTCTGGAAGAAATGGAAACTCACGGTTACTGACCCGTACTGGCGTAGATACGGCGGATTTAAACGGCCGAAACACCCACATGAATAGAAGAAAAGAAAGGAACCGGAGTAATCTCACCTAGAGCGTTGTTAACTGATAAAGATATTTAGATTGCAAAGTCTCTGTTACAAGGTTTTAATCGGCAAGATTAAAGTACTGAACAAGCTACCTAATCTACTTAAACATTTGCTAATTTTTATCTCACCTTGGGCTGTTTGCGGTGTGTATCCACGCACTCCACGGGAAGCTTGATCGTTTCCACCTTGTATTTGTAGCCGCATGACGTCAGCTTCACGATTGTGTGCAGCGGCACGTTCATGTATGGCAGCTCATCTGCGGAAGACAACAAGAATATGTTTAATTTAATTTTGTATTATACTAGAAAATCGAGGAAGCGGATCACATAAATGGCACTATAGGCCAGCCTTTGGCTCGGCCTTCACCAAAGAAAAAGGCAGACGGTTACGGCTGGCTCACGTCGGTATTCTTTGAAAGGGACGTGCACGTGGTAGTCCCTAACCTGCCACCCTTAGTCGAGCGGGCCTTTTCGTACTCGTCGTTGTAGGAACTACTTCTCACTAAACCTTAAACTTGGGTCATTGTTTCGGCTTCATTGACATAGATTTATAAGTATATGTCTGTAACTATAGTAAGTCCGACGCGACGTCTTGACTACGGTATTACCTAAGTACTGTACGCGTTCGTTGTGAATGATGGAAGTCTTTTTAGAGCTTGGGGTGAAATACTAATGATAATACCTAATGATGGTGACTCACCAAGCTTAGTGTCGAGGAAATAGCCGAGCATGCAGCGGAGCACGGCCTGGTGGCCGACGACGACGACGTTGTGCTCGTCCTCCAGCGCCGACAGCACGGGCCGCAGCCGCGTCATGATGTCGATGTACGACTCGCCCCACGGGTACCGGTAGCGCAGCTTGTCCTGGTCGCGCCACGCAAACTCTTGAGGGAAGCGCTCTTGCATTTCCTCGTAGGTCAGGCCTTCGCAGATGCCCTGAAATAAAAGAAAATTAACTATTTTATATGAAGTCACAGGACACTTAGAAAAGTCACACAGGATACGTAAAGGTAAGGTTGCTTTCTTCCTATATGTTCATACAGTTGGAAATAGACTATAAAGCTGATCATGAGGATGTAGGTACGTACAGTACGAGCTGTTATTTACCTACGAATAACCCTGATCTGCTATCAGCCGAGGAATGGTGTTGGGTTGAAGACTTGTCAATAGGGGCTAATAGGGAGTCAGTGTAGGTATAGCACATTTTATTGTAAAATGGTAAACAAACAACGTATAGGCACACGTTATAGTAAGCTTATATGTATCAGGCATTAAAGTTAACAATACCTAGTATGCTATAATAGTGCTCGTCGTCACGAATCGTAATTGTTTATTAATGTAGGTCGGCATGAACAAACACCCTTAAATCAATCAACCGTGGCAGCCGAGCCAATAACCAGCGACGTACAAAGTGTGTATAAGGTATAACGACATGTGTGTTGTGTACAGTGTGCACTAGAAATAGCCTGGGGCACGACGTTTTAGTTTATACCGAGAATGCTATTTCGGGTGTGCAGCAATTTTCCTTGGAAGTTTTCTATGCTAGTTTTTTTAATACGATTCTAGCTAAGTAGACACGTCAGCCGATTTGGTTATACATACATATAGTATTTTTCTATTTTTTTTGTGGCGTATTTCTAAAATTAATCTTTACGACAATAAATGTATAGAATAATAAAAAGCAAGTAACGTATTTGTGTAGTGTAGATCCATGATAAATGATAAGGATAAGGTAGGCATGCGCGATAAGATCGGCTCACTTTATTGTCATTTTAATCTCTCAGATGATAAATTGTTTCCACAAAGATCTAGAGCATCTATTCGGTTTTGTTTGGTTTACTAAACAGTGGATACTGTGCATAGTTATACAACATCGTAATAGGTATAATAACTGAGGATTGTGCAAGTTGTATTTATTAGTTTACTATTCATAGATAACAGTTTCCTAATTAATGTTTGTGACACTGGATTTGATATGTTGCAATTGCGTTTATTTTTAGCAAGGACCTCAGTAAGTAGGTTAAATAACTACTTCAATTGCAATCTAATGTCCAATCTTGAATCTTCTGTTGCACCTACAACGTCGCCGAAAAATACAGCAAAGGAATGAAACGACGTCATATTTCCATTTGATTAGCTGAGCTGTTTGCGGCCCTATCTGGTTTCAACAATGATTTGTGTTATCAGTAATCACTGATCCAAATTACAATCAACTGTTTCAACTAAAACGAAGCTAAAAGACTGGTTTTAAGCTGGTTTCAAGGAACCAAAGCAATGCGTTAAAGGGGCGATGGCTCCCTGTTGCACTCAGCATAAATGCGGCTGACACCCATGCTACGCCACTGGCGCGTATTTATATGTGAGTGCGTCGCATCAGATGTTTGTGTTTGTATGGATTTGTTTTACTGGTCTAGGGCTGTTTACTGTGACAGTAGTAAAGACTTACGGCATCGAGCTCGTTGAGAGCCCGGATGGCCCGCTTCGGCGCGCGTATCTCGGCCGCGGTCTGCTTGGTCCGGCGCAGCTCCGAGGTCCACACGGCCAGCGGCTCGTGGTCGGCGAACGCGTTCATGTACTGCGCGAGGCCGCGCGCGTACGTCTGCCCGCGCGGGGACAGCGACGCGTCCCCGCCGATGCGCCCGATCACGTTGTACTCGCTCTCACCGTGCTGAAGGGAAAACAAATACGCATCATTAAAAAGCTCCACGTTTGGTATGACAGGGTCTCTATAATTGGATGATGTGTTTTCTTATCGATATACGGACTCGGTTTAGTCGTTGCGGTATGTTTTTGTACTGCGACGTTATCGCCTCATTTTCTAACGTTGACGATTGACCTGGTTGAATTTGCCCCGCGTCTGAATAGGTACTACCTAGATATTGATACTATTTCAGCAACATTTAATGATAAAGTCAGAAGTACAAATCTTTAGTAAAATTTATAATATTTATAAGGCATAGGGTAAATGAAACGCGACTGGTGGTTGAATAAAAGGCATTTGCCAAGTAAAATTTTCTTAAGTATAAAATAAATGAAATATAAATAGTAGCACAAGAAAGGAGGGTGTATAAAATAGGCATCAACGGTTATAAATTGTTTACTCGCTTCAGGTAGGTATACAGTGACACTCGCGTATTTGTACAACTGCTAGCTGACTCGGCCTCCTGTTTGCGAAGCGATGTTATGTTAGCAACTTATCGACTTTCAGCAGATAGCTTGAACGTTTCCATTTAACCCGAGTGCGATAACGCCGATTTCCCCGCTCTATAAATATTCCTAATCAAAGTGAAAAACATGTTTATCTATACCAATTAAGCGATAATCCTATCATTGAGCAATACTCATGCACTATAAGGCAGTACATAGAAGTTTCAGGAATGACGCAACAGTGGAAAATATGTAACTTACCCTGGTGAAGTACAGAGTCTGCGGAAGGGGGCGAAGTCCCGAGAGGTACCCGAGGATACCGGACTCCTTCTGTCCGGCGACCTTGTGCGCGGTGACCGTCTCCCCCATGTTCTCCACCCGAACGAAGCTGATGGTCTCCAGGCTGGCGTCGATGGGCTCATACTGCCGCATATAATGCTCCAGCTTCTTCCTGAGGTCATCGACCGCCTGTTCCTCGCTCATCGACTTATAGTCCTCAGAGTAGCGAAGGATCTCAATGATGTTCCTCTCGAGCAATTCCTGGTCTTCGCAAACGCATTCGATGAAGAGAATCCTGAACCCCATGTCTGAGAGGCAGTAATCGTTCAGCTCACGGCGCTGCTCGCGGGTGATATTGGTGCCGTCGAATATCTGTAGACAAACAAACACGCTCTTGTAAACCAAATCAAATCATAATAATTTGTTCCACGGTTGCCAGTTTAGTTCAGTCAATTTAAAGTTACATTTCAAACATGTGAGTATAGTTATAACAGATACTCCAATACTTGAATGAGATTAAAACAACTTAAAACGTACCGTGTTTATATGAGACATCTAAAAAGGTTAAAGCATCGTGTCAGAGTCTGATCTATTTAAAAGATAGGTATGTGTGCCTAATAGGAAATTTCTGTAAGAGTTTGTTTTTGTAGCTCGATGATGTTTCGAGAATTGATACTCATTAAACCAATTAATTAATTGTTTCTCTGGTTTACAAGATAACAAGTTTGTTATTGCGATTATCCGAGAAGATCCGTGACAAATAAGTTCCCCTAGCTACTTGCTTAACTATGATAGATGTATACTTGTTATTAACCGTTCCACAGGGAATGTCAAGTTTATCACGTAGGTATTTGATCTAAATAAGTAAAGACGGTGACCTATCAGTAAATTGCCTATCTTGTCACAATAATTTTGTATGATGTAACTTCAACTCAACGTAAAATGAACGCACGAACTCATGTTAAAAAATCACAATAATATTATTTAAATTCTATACACCGTCGTAGCGCTAAATCACATGTTTTAGACATAAGTAGTTAAAAGTAAATAACATACTTAGCTGGAAAACCCAATACCTATGAGTACACCTACGTAATAGACAAAAACGAAACGTTTGCTCAGAAGCTGTGGAACTACAGACAACTGTCGGTGTCATCGAGATCCATGTCTATCGTGATATTGTGTGGAATATCAAACACACCTCTATCTATGGACTTCTCTCTCTCTATCAAACAGTGTTCTTATCAGAATCCAAGTGACTAAATCGGTGGGCTTTGATGCCTTATATGAAGCAATCTACACTTACAGCAACGCTGTTCCCATCCTTGAGCCACAGCACGGCGTCTTGCACGGCCTCGCGGGCGCTCTGGCGACGGATCGCGGAGCCCTGCGCGTTGTCCGCGCGGAAGATGTCGTGCGTGCCGTAAAGCGCCATGTGGCGCCGCCGGTACTCGCTGCAGTTGAACACTGCAACGGGGAATTACGTTAGGACTGGCTGGAAATATTAAGATTTATTTTGAATAAAGTTTTTTTAATAAGTTATAAAGTTTTTATGGCCCCTAGATTGGCCAAGGACTTTGAGCTTACAACGCCGCCAAAAAAATGAATTAAAACTATTGAAAAATCCTGACACGGTGGAGTTTCAGCAAAGAATGAAACTTTTGGCAAATACGATTTCGGACTTGTGATACCTTTTAGTTAATAGATAAACTGTATATTTATGAAAGGGAACGAAACTAGAGTAAACGCTGACAATTATTAATAGGTGTCAATAAATTATTCAGCACACGATGGTAATTAGGTACCCTCATTAGACTGCAATTTAAAAATCAACCATACTGTTTATTCGCCTTGCATTTGTGTCTGCAACCTAGATGAGAGTCATCTTCGTATAGAAAAGGAGTTTATCTTATCTAGGGCAAATAATGTTGTTATATAGGTATGTATGTATAAGACCTCGTGAGCTGAGCGTTAGCGACTCAATATCAACATACATTTATTTAGGTCATGGCGCTATAACAATGTCATTATAAACACAGCTGATTTGATTACCTAACAAAACGTTTCTTACTTATGTCAGGCGTTTCGTTAGAGTTAGACAGTTAGACGCTTAGCAATTTTATTATTTTAAATCTTGCTTCTCTACCATTATGGTTGCTAACACTACGCCGCTAAAACATGTTTATTTATGGTTCAATTTACTGCGCTAGTGTATAAGAAAAAAGACAGTTCTGTAGGTAAAATTACCATGGCAGTGACCATATGCCAGATGCTGCTAGGGCAGTAGTATAGGTTACTAAGTTGCCTTGAACCATAAGTTCATGTTGTACGACCGAAAAGTGGTCAAGCCAAACCTTACGCTTGGCGTAACAGCATTAGGGAATGCAATAACCGGGTGAAATTGATTACCGGTAAATTACCGACCTATGGAGGTCGTAACCGGTTAACCGGTATTTTTACCGGTAATTATTGTTTTTAGATTTTTCAAGAGAAAAACGTGAATTTGTTGTTTTCTTATTCACTTTTACCAACAATCACTCAGAATGATAATCGCCATTAGTGATATCTCAAATCACCATGACATGCGCGTTGATGGCGTTGGAGAACGAAGATCCGTGTCTATAAGACAGTCATAATACCTAATATTAATGTATGGATGCAAAGCGTGGAAAGGAAGGAAGACTTTGAAGGAAGATAACAAACTTTTGGCTGTCGAGAAGAAAATCTTCCGTAAAATTTTGGGACCGACGCAGAAGGAATATGGTAATTTGAGAATCCGGCAGAACGGAGAGCAGAAGTATCTAGTGTCTGAGCTAGTGATGAAAGAGACACTGCCTTTAAAGTACTATTAAAAAGAGTTGACTCATTTTTAACACCTCAAGACTAGACTAGTCTTTTAACCCTCACGTTTTGAGTCATAAAACTAAATAACTAAAACTGAAGACTAATTTTAGTCGCAGTCTTTAAACCTTAGGCCTTAAAAACTGAATCATTCATCTTAAAGAACTAAAACAACTCGGGCCATGTTGCCTCGGGAGTCGTGAGGGGTGTGTGTATAATTTGGACATCTACAGAGGGTGCAAGATGATAAAGCAGTAAAAAGGGCTTACTTATGGCAGCCGGTCGGTCAACCCAAGTACCGCTGGAAAGATGAAGTAGAGGAAGGCCTACGGGCCCTATAGACAGAAAACTGACAGAAGATCGTACATCCGATCGTTTCTCCAATATGATACGACTCGATAACAACTTTATCGGTCAAAGAATTCCGCGTTGAAAACGACAACGTTGGATAATTCAACGTCTGTATTAAAGTTTATTATTTTTGTTTTGGATGTTTAACAAATTCAAAGATTTGACAGTTCGGTAAAAAACCGGTAACAGCTACAAATTACCGGTAATTTACCGACTCAAAATATGGCCGGTTAACCGGATTGCATTCCCTAAACAGCATACATCTAGGTTTGTACTTTTGGATACCTATATTTAAGATTTATCTGTAATTCTGTGAAATTGTAAATATGATATTCAATAAAGCAAATTTGTATTGTATGTAGATACTAACCCTTAGTGCTCTCTCCGTTCCAGTTAAGATGGCGGGAGAGGTGATGCGCGAGCTGGCTCTTGCCCCGCGCCGGCAGCCCCACCAGCGCGATCAGCAGCGGCGCAAACTGGCTGATGCGGCGCGTGCGCAGGGACACTGCAACAAAAAAGATAATCGTTCGGAATTCGAAAACAATTTAAACATTTTTGTAAGCGGATTTTTTTTCCTTTTTTTTTAAATTAAACATTTAGATTTTTCTTTGTGTTGTCAATACATAGCATTTAAAAAAACTTATGCTGATTCGAAAAATTGGCAACTATTGTGCACTGGCGGCATACTCTATAATATAACTCTATCACTGTAATATTTTTGTTTCTTTTTTATCCTTTTGGTGGGAGTGCTAAACTAAAATGGATCATTATGCCTTGACAAACCCATTTCAAGCTAGATAAATGATGGCAGTAATATCCATTCAAATCGGTTTTTACATATTTTGAGCCGGCTGCATTCCGCAATAGCGTCAAACGGCCTTACGCCATATACTTTTCTCTGCCAAATCTTAACAGTAGGAAATCAGTATTCTGTGTCTACTAAGCTCACTAGCAGTCAGTGACCGTGGTAGTGATGTCTGATAAATAATAACGGAAATACCGCTTTTGGGTTGGTGAAAAAAATCAACAAGCAAAACAGCCAAGTTTTTTCTATTAACTACAAAACTGGTTGTTGTTTTGCAATGGGTATAACGGCAAGTATAAGAAAAATCAATGTTAAATATCGGCAAAACCAATTTTGCCTGATCGCAACTATCAATATTTAGTTTTTTGTTTTAAAAGTTAAAATGCGTAAAACCTAACTGGAGACTAGAGCTGTTTCTAACTCTACTTAATCAAGAGCCGTGGGGTATTGGTTTCCTATCTATTTTTATCTATTCTATATCGATTACTTCATAGCGATATCTATAGCTTGTCGGTTGTCTGTATATGTAGTACCTAATTTAGGTACTTTTCCGTATCAGCGCTTTGAGTAGAAATCGATAGTTATAAGAGTGTTAAACTGAAGCAAACATTTTATCGCAAATTTAACCTTTCTGTTCGATATCAAGTCTGTCCGGGTCAAAAGATAGTATACATGATATTCATTGGATCATAAAAATATACATTGAATCATAGATATCAAATGTAAATGACAGTATGAATAAGAAGTACAATCGTCTTGATCCTGAAATATACATAAGTAGCTGTACACAAATATACGCGAACAGGGCCGCGCCGACCCCCCACAGCGCCTGTGTGCGAAACCTATGAAGCGCCTCTTTTTTTCACGAATCTTTATGTTTCAACTTATGTTATTTCTTATTTGTTAATTTCGATAGCGGCGCAACTATTGTCTTGGCGCCTGTGTGCGCCGCATACCTACTTCGTACACAGGGGCGGCGCGGCCCGGTACGCGAACTTGCAAACAGTATGAGGTATATTATTTTAGAGTCAATTTTTATATTTTTTCAGTATGTTGCTTTTCGCGTCATATAAATATAGAACTTTGCTGAGTTAACTTTGCCATTTAATCAAATCATATGATGAAATATTTTGCGAATCAGATAACAACACTTTTTGATGTGTCATTTTTATTAAATAACAAAAGATAAGTAGTAGAAATAAAACCATAAACAGTGTTGATTAACTGTCTGGTGTCGCTGTGTCTATATCGTAAACATGGGATTGCAGAGACATGGTGAGATATAAGTAAGTAATTTTGAAGTAGGTACTTACTACTGTTAAATATTTACAAGAATCACATTGTCTGTTGGTTTTTCTCTTATCAGATGTGTAATTTATTCGTAACACTATCTACAAGTTTGCTGAGGTTTAAGGTTAATTATTTTTAAAGAGAATAAGTGATATGAACGGACCGCCTACAAGAATACCTATATTATTATGTAGAGATGCAAAATCGAGACTTCAAAAAACCTGGAGACTGTATGGTCTATTTTCAAAATCACCCGTTAGCTACTCTTATTTCATGTTCTCTTGCATAGTGTATTTCGAAAATTACATTTTACTGGGTTCCAAAGTACGTTTGATAGAATCTAAACTAAATTGAGAGTAAAAGATAAAACCAAATAACTATTGCTTAGTTGAAAAGAAATCCAGATTTTGATGATCTCACTATGGGGTGATGGATGACGATGTGTTGATAAGATTAACGGATTACCTACTAAAAAACAATTACCAAGAAATTTATCTTCGACTAAGGTGTGTCATCATTTTATTGCATTTATATCCGTCGAAGCTTTATCTAATTGGCATTAAAGATAGAACTAGTGGGTCTGGCGCTTTGGTGAATAGCTCTACCGACCGCGCCTACCTATAAAATTGAATACGTTTATTGGGTTTTTCTTTTGCAACATTAAATTACCTACTTAATTACAACACTCTCAAGTTTACGTCAGTAAGAACAATATTAAATATTATGCTATACTGGGAACACAAAAATAACAAATTTCGTGACAATGCACACATTTCTAGAAATTAAATCCGAATGACGCCAGACAACAAAAGAAAAATGTGTGTCATTCATAACAAATCCATTCTTCAGTGATAACTTGATCTGAAATCTTAAATGACATAGCATGCGTTTTCAATGGTAGACAACGTATGTAACGACCAACTATATAGAAAAGTTATTGTTCTCCTGCATCATAAACACTTTTTATCTGCTTTAATATACGCATATTTTGTTATTGTGTCTTATTAAATCAGTGCGTAAGTTAGGCACACTCCCAAAGATAAATAAGAACCAAGCCACGTGTCTCAAAGAATCGGTACACGTGCTTCAGTAAAACCGCTCAATACTGTTTGGCTTGTTTTTGTTTTCAGTTTCAAGAGAAAAAATATACCTACCTTATGTATTTATAAGATGTTTTGATTTCGTTAGTGAAAGTAAAAATGTTGAAGCTATAACTCACATAGAGTGCTTTGGACCAATATGAAATCTACCAGAACTGCGAGCCTAATATGACTGCTTAACTTTATTTTATCTCACAATGTGGTTCTATCTAATTATTGAGATTGAGATTGAGATGTTTATTGGTAATAACAGAATAAAATTGCATGTCACACTTAACCTAAATATTATTATTATTATTGCCAAAAGAAAGTGATAGCTAAAATTTGGGGGCTACAGTATAGCATGGTAAGTTAATGGCAACAATAACAACGCAGTCTCTACCAACCATGCCAGTTTAGACGTCTACAGTGAGAAAGGGGAGGTTGATATATAATATAACTATAAGCTTCAAAGAAAAACGCCAACAACTCAGGTTCTATCGAGATAAATAAAGCATATAAAGATAAACTGTGAGTCGCGGGGCCCGAGAGGCGCGGCACGCGTGTCGTGCCAACGCGGCGCGGACTTTGGACTGCAGTTAACGATGAAGAAAACTATATGCATATGAAATATGTTACACAGTTACAGCCATGTGCAGGGAACTGGAACTTTCGTCTCGACCATAAAGTAGGTATTGATCTAGTCTGAAGGGGTGTTAATAGATTAATAGCACACATCCTGTCTGATGGGTCAAAAGAAGCTCCTAAAATTTATGGCTTGGTATCAAGTCCTAAAGCAAATTTAAATAAGAACAGCGTGCATCTCTTGGCTGTTAATTTAGTTTGATCGGACGCGGTGTAATAGGATGTTTTTTTACTGAACTAATTAAAGCGTTTGCCATTCTAATAAACGGTTTATTATTGGGTCGTGGACTCGCGGTAACTCGTCTGCTAATCTGCTAAATATAGGGACTGATCTCACTTCGGCAACCCGTCCTGTACGGCAACAACGACTTTCCCATCTACTAAAATGTGCCAAAATGTCGTATCTAATAAAATTTTACAAACAAACTGACTTGTAACCAAAAGTTATCAATAAAATTATCTTATCTTATCTTATCTTATCTTTTATTACAAATGTAAGAGGAATGGTGAGTTAGAGACGGAGTTATTAGGTATAGTTTAAATTTAACTTAACGAAGCTTGTCGAATAGGTAGACATTTGAAATGTACGTAAGTACAACAAATTGCTATTGTAATTTTAAAATACATCTTCGGTTACAAAACTTACGGTATATACCATTTTATTCATATGGAAATGATAGTGGGAAATATAAAATACAAAGGAAATATTATTCATTCAGGTGCGTTTCGATTAAATAGTGTCTTTCATGACGCCAGAAGGCTCGATAAGAATTTTAGTTAGTGAATTGGCTTAATTACCACTTCAGCAGTAAACAAATAAGGCATTGAAAGGCCCATCTATGCAGCATCCCAAACAAAGGATGAATACAAGACAAAACACAGACAGTCGCATTAATGAATGGCGTTTGATCCATTCACGCCGCCGAACCGTGATCGCTGAGTATCTATTGACATGGAATCTAATCTTAGTCTAGGGTCAGAATAATTCCTTAGAATTGACCCTTTATCAAGATAAACGCAACCGAAGCCATATCCGGATTGATAAAAGTTGAAAACGTTATTCGAATCGGACATAACAAAACATGAAACAAACAGTAATTATAACTAATGATTAGCTTCTTTATTTGCGCAGACTTTCAATGACATAACAACATTACTTGTACTAAAAGTTTGCAACTTCGTTTTAATATCATATTAAGTATCCTAAATGATTAATATTTATATGTATATGTATTGTTTTTGTTAATTGTTTGTAAACGCGTTCTAGAAAACAGCTCTAACTTTCAATGAAATGTACAACATGGAGGTCTACTAGTACGTGCGCAAAAAATCGATCCAGCTAGATCTAATTTTTGGAAAATTCGACTTGTTGTTTTTATTATCTGTCCTGAGCAGAGCTTGGTCGCCCACCTACTAAATAATTATATTTATTTAGTTGAACCACATATTGCACGAAAATTCAAAGGTCTGACCGATGTAAAAAAATGGCTACCGGAGGCGTTGACCAACGCCCACTCTCGTATTCGCTCATTGTTGAATTAACGTAAACTATAAATAAGTTATCATGAATTAACAGAGGACATAACGCTATATCTACGCTTTTAACAACAGTATTATCATTTGAAGCATTTAATAGCCACATCAACCGAGGTCGTACATTTTAAATTAACTTGATACAATTTCTATCAATATACGTATGTTAATAAGTATAAATAAGCAATTTGCCTCTAATATTGCAAATTCCTAAGAACAGGGACACGGCATAAATAACAACGCTTGAGTTGCAAATTCTAAATAGGCAAACAAGTATATTTTTTTATTTACATCATTCAACCGCTTCATAACAATTTGATCACTGTATCCAGGCGTATATGCTTTTGTTAAACATACGATAATTAACGTGCCAACAACCGCAGATAAGTTAACAGGGGGCATAATGTAGATAACAATGAAAAACACTTGCCGAAAACAAGCTTTATCTAATGGTTGATAGGCTGAATTTCTATCAAGATCTTCAAAAGTTATTTATCATCACCATCGCTCTTCTCTTGTCGACTTCGGAGATAAGGTTAATTGGGCAGTTTACAATAACAAGTTAGGTCGGTGCTGTAGCCGGCAGCAACGGGGGCGTGGCGCGACGTCATAGTGGTGGCGCGATGCTCCCGCGCAATCTGTTGGACGCTAATTTGTATTCTGAGCCTCGGCGAAGCTTTCGACGGCCCACGGACGTAACTTTACTTTCTATAGTTAGTTAGGCACCTAACGTTATTGCATGGGCGTTGGAGCGTAACTACGTTCAATCAGAACACTTAAAACATATTTTTACTCTTTAATGACGGCTCTACTCGACACTTTGCTATTCGTGTTCGAGTGTTCGCGATAACGAAAGAGACGATGCACTAGGTATATCATGTGTAAACAGTAAACTTTATGAAGTACCATATAACACAAATATCGACAATTAGATATAAATCTTATATTTGGTATCCAAGAGGCGGTCTGATCGCTTGAGAACGATATCTTGGAGAAAACCTTTCGCTCTCGCAAACAGCGACAACATGAAGCACTAAGTTTCAAACGACAACGGTGGTAACCACGGGCGGGACGGGACATTAGTGATGCTACTACTAAGCTAAAACAGTTGACTAAGAAAATGAAGTTGTTGTTGTCAGCCAATCACAATAGGTACTCATAATGTAGGCACGACTGCAAACGTCATTTTGTTATTAATACTTTAATGCTTAACAGGATATTCATGTTACGGAAGCTTAGTTAGTTCGCACATTTAATTGTAATTATTTTTAGTCGTATGAAATAGTTCTTCAATAACGTACTTTTATGTATTGTGTTACGTTACTCGTGTCGAATTAGAATCAATCTTTTATACCTTTCTCTCCTCTTAACGCTTAGACCTCCCCTTATTATTACTTTTTTCCTTTGGCATCTTTGTGTTTCGTTTCGACAATAATCTTTCAGCAATGTAAAATGTGAAGTTAAATGAAAATTAAAGATTGAGTAGAAATAAAAAAGTCAAGGTACCTAAACAAAGTTAAAATGGGAAAGTAAAACACGAGGCAGCAGTAAACACTGAAAACGTTTTGAATGTATAACCCCTCCAGGTTAAACATTCGATTAGGTGTACATTTTCAACGACTCTTAAACTCGTGTAGACGTTTTACTGTACGTACTTATTGTAAAGAAAATAATTTTAAAACTAAAAATAAAATTATACTTTTAATGAATTGCGGACTTTTTGTTTTTGCGGATGTTTTCCACCATGACCATGTTTGTCTATGCCACACCTTGACACATAATCAAGTTCATGACTTTATTCATGGGTGTGAACTTGATTTAGTGGGTTTCTATGATTATTATCAATTTGGTTTCATTTGAAACTATGAGAAAATCTGAAACTATTATCTTTGTAGATGAATTTCGTAGAGGGTGGGTGGATTCAGAACCATCGAATCATTCGAGATAATGAATATGAGGTCAAGATTGATACACGTAACGATGTTTTTACATTTCGTCACGCTGCGATCCGGTGAGCCACGGTCAGCTTACCTACTCATGTGAGGAAAAGTCCATTTTACGTACATGACTCGTTTTACACCTATATTACAGCAGCTGAAAATTTGAGCTGCTTTGCTTTTGGCTAGTTTCCAGGGGCACATGAAATTTTAGGAAAGACAAAAGAAACGCGTTCGATCTAATTTCAAAATATCAAAGTTCCAATTGGAACCAAAGAAAAGGCAGCTAAAAGTAAAATTATAGTCGGACATTAAGGCAATAGCTTTATTATGGTACGCACATCGTTACTAATCAATTAAATGTAAAGCTCAAGGCAATTGACCGCGCAGCATTCGAGATCATTGATGTCACTATCAACAGTAATGACGTCAAATATTATTACAATGGAATATATAGGACTAAGTAACCTATTACACTAGTCTTCCTATTTAAATGATTAGGATGACTTTATGGCATGAAAACCAATAGATTATACGATGATGGATCGGTTTTTGCTGAGTATCATTATTAGATCGATCAATGTATTATTAGGAATGATACGGGGCAATGCAAACAAAATAACCATTACTTAGTCCAATCGGTTGTCACGATGTCAATGCGTGACGGAAGGAAACTAGATCACCTGGCTGAAATATGGAACTTGCAAATTTCCCCAGACCACGCAGAGACGGATCGTTTCAGTTGGCGCCCTGCCACCTGATGCAAAACCGAGGTAACTGGCAATAAGCAGATCATACACTTCGACAGTCTTGGCCGTTTGGCCAGCCAGCACAAGTTAGCCTCAACAGCGTTGCCAAAATAAAACCAATGATCATATCAAGGTAAGCGATCAAAAGCAAAAAGTTTTCTTCCGGTGCGGATATTTTATTCTACCATTTTTTGATTAATTGTGAGCATTGCGGCATAGTTTCCCAATGTATATTATGGTGTTCATAAGCATGGGAAATTTTCTATTGGGGTACTGCCAACTGCCAAGGGTTTGATTGCAATAAACGTGAAATCTATTTGCAGTTGGACTTTGCTCCAATCTATTGCGGTGCTGCGGAAACCGCGCCGTAATTGAATGGGCTCATAGAAAAGGAGAGTCCATCGTTCAGTGGCCTTAACATGGCTGGCCCAGGTTTAATTTACTCCTTCCTGCATCTCTATCAAACTAGTATCATTAGAAAGGGACGCACATAGAATACATTCAGATAAACTAAACTTGTCCGGTCATGTTAGGGCCACAGGAATGGAATCGAAAAATGAAAGGACGTTCGAATCGAAGGATAGTATTGTTGACACATCTCCCAAGTAGTTAATTGCCCCCTATTAAATTAATTGATGATTATTATTTTTCGTAGATCCTTTATACTTTATGATCATGCAGTCGATCGAGGACACACTTACAAGGAAGTTATTTACCTCCCGTCACGGAAGAGAATGCCACTTCGATGTATTTTTGTATTCTAAATATTCTAACCGAATCATATTACAGAGAAGGCAGTTATAAAAATAACGATGCCGCGATGTAATTTTTTACTAATATCGAGTTTTCGCGATTAATCTGTTAATTAAATAATTGGCAACAAAATCTAGCACATAAAGGAAAAAAAAGCCAAGAAACTATTAAATGCGGACATATAAGCATTCAACACCTCCCACCTTTGTTTGCACCAAACCCTGAACAGGTGCTGAAATATTTGTCGTATCCGTTAATTTACCACCGAAACTACAACAGCGGATTGAAAACAAAACACAACTTGATTCCTAGCCGGTATTTATTTATTGATCGAAGTAGAGGTCGTTGTTAAAAGTGCGCTTACTTTTCAAAGTATGCAAAAAAAGAAGTATAAACAAACAATCGAAATTACCTGTGGTGGCTAAGCCTCCGAGCGCCTTCTCCTTGTCTTCCATCATGGTGTGTGCGGTGCTCGCTCCTGGGGCCATCACGATTCTCCTTAAAGACGGTCTCCTTGTTAAAGCGACGATGTGTTTAGCTCGGTGCTGCTGCTGCGGTCTTCGGCGGCGCGTGCGCACTCTGTGAAGGCCTCCTGGCGACTGTCCGCCTACTCCGGCGCTTATCACGGAGCAACCCTTATCAGTTCCACGGCAGTGATTGCCGGCCAACCAAATAATGGCCGAGTAGACTTTACAGTAAATAAGAAACAGATACGTATACCAATCGCCTCGGATGCTCAGTAGCGCCATCGATTGCGATCTGGAACAATATTTTCGTGTTGTTAATGACGTCTGCAAGCGTGCCTTGCTTTGTTTAGTAAACATTAGGTAGGTGAGTATATTAGTCTCAGGTATCTATAATTAATTGAAGCGGAATAAACAAACGAAAATAGTTTTACAATCTACAAGTAGGAACACCAGTTGAGTTTACTGAATTCAATATTTAAAATGACTTCCGAAGAAATTACTTCTTTGACAAAGTGTACAGTCAACCAAACTGAATTTTGGGACCTTGTCGCAATGAGTAATCGCCGTACCTACCTACTATTAAGGCGTTATTAAACATGACAAGTCACTATGACATTTATTATTGTGGAAAGGTTCTACAGTGGCCTGGAATTCAGTTTGGTTGACTGTTTCTACTTTTTTTAGCTCATTTCTGACTGGGTAACTCCTCCTGAAAAATGGCCCTTCCTTTTGGCTTTGCCGTAGTCGTGTAAAAAGAAGGTATCACACGGCAGTGAATCCAGTTTGGTTGGGGTCCATTTACTATCGGAACTGTGAAGTTAATTACCTAATATACATATAACTAATAAAAATAATAATTGACGTAGAAGATTACGTGCGTCAGTTATTTTGAACACAAAAACAGGCTTGCCTAGTCAGTAGTTACGTTATTATAATTAAAATACATATTTATCCTATTACAATAATAACGTACTCATAAGATTGAAGGTTTTATAGGAATAGTAACATCGTAGGCTTACTTTTTCAAAGCTTTTTACCGCAATATTTATTTCTGAATAATTTTAGACCCTTCTTACAGTAAAAACATGACTTTTACTACACTGTGACTCGTTCCAATACAGTTCTCGCGTGACCCAGGGTTCAAATTGGTTGACTGTATCGTACCTACCTACTGAAACTGAAACAGGTAAAATGCATATAAAATGTGCTTGATACTATTTTGTTGTTATAAATACCAATTACTTCCAAAAAAAAATTAAAAACATGATATAAATATTCTTCTTTATGTTAGGTAGGGTACCTACTCTTTCCGAAGTTGAAAAATCGTTGTTTATTCAGCTTGTCGGCGGTTTCGTAATAGTATTTTATGCAACTGCTATATAATGACAGGCCTTAAAACACGAGTGTGGTTTTATGAAACGAGCGTCAGCGAGTTTCATAATAGGATCACACGAGTGTTTTAAGGCCTAATTATATACAGTTGCATACATTACTTTATCTACACACATATCATAACTGTAAAAAAACGTAACAGCAAAAAACCAACAAAGGTATGACAACTAATGGCGGCCATGTAAATTAAAAAGATACTCTGTGATTCAATCTATCCGTCAAGACGAACGTTTTTTTTAAACCATAGACGAACGAATGCAGTCCCTATTATCATGTCACTCGAGATCAAATGTGGTGCGTATAAATTAAAAAAACATACTGAGTTGACGTTTCGTATCGATAACTGTTTTAATATCTGTGGATACTAGAATAGAGACCAACTTGAATTTTGACAGCTGTTCCAAATTTAAATTCATAACGTCACGAGCAGTCACGAGATATCGGTAATGTGATGACCAATAAAGAACAGATTTACCTACTACCACAGACAAGAAAATTCTTATAATAACATTGGTTGTAATAATGCTGGTCATTTCCTAGGGTTTTTAAACGCGTTATTTAGCCTTTATGATATGTGTGTAGATAAAGAAAATTTCTAGCCCCGCCAAATCGCCAATAATCACAAGCTAAAAAAAGTTGCAGAATCTCTCCAGACAAAAATACAAAAAGTAACGCTGTATTGAAAATGTTCAAGTCCAATTAAGTATACAAGTTGTATTGTGACTGGTGTGTTATTTTTAATTACATCTTTAATAGAGTTAATATTGGCTGACGATGTATGATGTATATTTGTTTATATTAAGCTAAGTATAATAAATTCCTCTGAACTGCATTTACCTCTTTCTTTGAAATATAACATCACAGTAATAAACCCAGAACCGCAGAATTTGTAAAATAATTGTAACATTCTTATGTAAGTAATTTCATACCTACATGCTTGCATGTACATAATTTGATGCCAGATTTTTCAATTATACTACTTGATATTGGCATCATATCAATGTCACATTGGATATTTAATACACTCAATAACAATGCTGACAAGGCTAAAAAAAATATTCCAGGGTGAAGACACTAATTTATTTGGCTCACTGTGAACCATATACATATTTGGCTAAGATCTACCGCCAATTTTCAGTTGGCTTCGCAGTTCCTCTATATATTTTTGAAAATCTATGATTTTTTACTATTAGCGACCCGCTTCGTATCACGCAGCCTTAATAGGGCTTATAAACTACTATTGTTATGTAGTGACTTTGCGATTTCATTTTCACTAATGGCTTTTCAAATTTAGAGAAGCTGATGTTGTAAGTAATAGTTAATCATAGAAAACTATCTATTTGTGAAAAAGGACATCATAGGTACTTTGCAATTTAAAGTTTATACACGCCTGCCGAGACAGTGGGTGAAAGAGTGCACACGTCCCATACAAAACTTCAACCTCTTTTTCATCCCCTCTAGGGTTGAGTTTATAAAAACGCTGAACTCGTAATTGGTTATTTTTAGTCACCATATTAATTCTCGCGTTTCATACAAGAGATTTTCCATGAAAAACTTTAATCTTTAATCCCTTTAGTTAGGGGGTGGGTTTCTATACTTAAAACCCTTTCTTATTTATTTCTTTTGTTTATGAAATAAATTAAAGTAATTTTACAATATTTCATGTTTTATAGGATTAGTAGTTTCGACGCTACGTTAACGGGTCATCTATACCGATATTATATAGTAAGTCTCTTTAAAATATCAGTATAGATGATGTTATGGATTGGTGGAGGAGAGATGATATTGATTGTAATAAACGTGACACCAAACCGCATTGTTTCTATTATGGAGGCGTTTCTCCCAACTACCATTAGCCTATTAACCATTAACCTACTATAATTTTACGCTCCAGAAATAAATTAGTCCTCAAGTAAACAGTTACATAAACAGTTACTGTTGTGTTAATGTCGTAACGTTCCCCACTCGCGTGACCGCGGACTGCGCGTCCAGCCTCGACTGCGGCATCACGAACCTGGGCCGCGACCAGCTCGCCGTGGCGCCGCTGGCCACCGCCATCAGCGACCACAACGCTCAGCGATACCAGCTCGCGGTGCAACGACGACACCAAAATAAGCCGAATGACCACGTCGAACGTCGTTTATTTAGTGATGAATCTATTTATTTATTTTATTCTGACATTTCTAATTACGATTTTAAATTTATTCATGACAATTCTATTAACATTAATTCCAAGTTTGAAAAATTATTTAACATATTGACATACTATATAGATATACATTTTCCAATAAAAAGTTTAAAATTGCACAACAAGAAAGATGCTGTTCCTTGGTTGACTGATGAAATCTCGGAGTACATCCGAAAACATGATGACCTTCATGAAATAAGACGACAGCATCCAAATAATCCTATTATATCAGACTGCATTAATCATTATCATAATTTAATTAAATCAACTACTTTGACTGCACGAAAATCTTATATAGAAAAAAGGTTAGCTGAAAGCCAAAATCCAGCTAAAGAGATATGGAATGTTGTCAATGAGGAATTAGGTACCAAAACCCGGTCACAACATATTTGTCTAAGGGATCCGACGACGGCTTTAAATGTCCTGGACAGTGAAGCCCCTGACGTGTTTAACTGTCATTTTATTACGGCAGCATCAAAGCACAAAATTCAAAGCGAAGAGTCCCAATCTGCATTTTTTCTTAGAAGGTACCTTCGTGACATGCAAGTGCCAAAATTTACTCTGCCTATCATAACACGTGATCTTCTAGACGAGGTATTGCAATCCATGCTGAAGACACGAACAGTAGTCGATGTGTACGATATATCGATTAATATCATATTGTCAGTTTGGCCTGTAGTCTCTGAGGTCCTTGTAGTACTTATAAACACCATGTTTGATGCAGGCATATATCCAGATGTGCTGAAGAGTACAAGAGTGTGTCCTGTATACAAGGGAAAAGGGGAAAAATCGGATGTCAATAACTATAGACCCATAACAATAGTACCCACTATTTCAAAATTAGTGGAATCGATCCTATCCTCGCATATAATGTCACACCTCGAGTCCCATGACCTACTGACGGACAAGCAGTTTGCATACCGTAAAAATATGTCAACGACCTCAGCGGCACATAGGGTTTTTGATTGTATCGTGACTGGGCTCGATGAGAAGTACAAAATGGCCGGAATATTTTGCGACCTATCGAAGGCCTTCGATGTGATAGATCACAAGTTACTCCTCAACAAACTTCACCATTATGGCATTGAGAACAAATCGCACCAGCTATTAAAATCATTTTTATCAAACCGTATCCAAGTTGTCAAATTATTGTCAGCAGATGGAAAAATGGTTAAATCTGACACTGGCAATATTGACATGGGGATTCCGCAAGGATCAGCCCTTGGAAATTCCATGTTTTTATTGTTTGTAAATGATCTACCGTCGAATGTCACCACCGGCCTGACTGTGCAATTCGCAGATGACACCACGGTCATAGTCAGCGCCAGCACCTACGAGCAGCTCCAGAGAAACATCAACACAACATGTGACCAGTTGCGCACATGGTTTTCGACGAATGGGTTACTGTTGAATGTTTCCAAGTCAAATATTTTAATATTTTCAGGTCGAAGTATTAGTATTCCCCCTTATTTGGCGAACAGTCCGATGCCAATACGCGATGACTGTAGGTTCCTCGGATTTACGCTGGATTCAAATCTGAATTGGAAGCGCCATGTGGATAAACTATGTGATAAGTTGAGTAGTGCTGTCTTTGCGTTGCGAAAATTAAAACCGCTTGTCTCTGCCGATGCGTTACGACAGGTCTATTTTGCACATTTCCACTCCCTGATGTCTTACGGTACTTTAATTTGGGGAAACTCTACGGATGCCGAAAGAGTACTGCTGATACAGAAAAGAGCATTGCGCATTCTCGCCGGGGTAAAACCCAGACACTCGTGCAGAAGCCTGTTCGTGGCCCATCGTATCATGACGCACTATTCACTTCACATATTCGAAGTAATCATGTATGTAAGGAACAATATCACAATGTTTGAGCGCAAACATGTTCCTGGCAAACAGCCTCGTCTTGCACGGCGTGTAAGAAAATTTCCCAGCCGCATGGCGCTTGCAAGGAAGAACCCACGTATAATAGGACCCATTTTATACGAGCATTTGCCTGCTGATCTTAAATTTGAGACCTCTGATGAATCATTCACGCGCCAACTGAGAAATCTTTTATTGAAAAATCCTATATACTCATTCAAAGAATTTATGGACATTACATTTTAGATTATTAGATTTTGACATTTGTATTACTTTGAATTATTTTTTACCTATATTGTATTTTATTATTTTTACATTTTTTACTGATGGATTAATGAATTAATGGTAACGGTGACATTATAATTATGTAGAATTGGACATTTATTGATTGACATTGTAATTTTTTTTTTTTTTTTTTTCTTGTATAATTTAAATTGTTATGACGATCTTAATGTGAATTGCATATATTTTGACATCTAATGTAATGTATATTGTAATTTATATTTTGAAATAAAATAAATCAAATCAAATCAAATCAGTAAGTAGGTTTACTTTATTTTCTCATTCGGTTCCTGGAATGGAAAGTAGATTTTAAAACGCGCCGCGAAAAATCTACCGGTGATCTATTGTTAGTCTGCGACAGATTTTTATATTTAGCAGGACAGACTGGAGGACGAATATTTTCGTTAAATTTTAAAATCTTAATACACTACATGTAACGAAACTATTTAGTTAGTGTATTTGAGTTGCAATTTTTAGGTAAAAAAACAAGTTTCCCCAGATATTTATGGCCCTTTTGGAACATTTGGCTATTTGCTAGGACGTCGCGAAACTCACGAGTTTGATAGTCCATTGACTTTACAAACCTGTGCAGATATATTCAGTTAGAAATAGAGATTTCTTTCTATTTGAAAATAATACATAGTTTCCTCTCCTAGTTCGTAACCTTCTGTAGCATGGACAAAATGTTTAAAGCTGAAAGTAAAGGTCTGTAATGTAAGTTCAAGTAATGGATTCACTCACAAAATAGCATTTTCATATAGGTTATAAGTTATGGGTTCGTATAATAGGATAAACACTCCTATTGTTTTCATTTAAGTAGGTGGTTTTTTCTTTTATTACTTACATCTTAGTATGCATTCTCAGATTCACACCCTCAGTGGGAAGAAGCAGGGAAGATAAGTCTACAATAGATAATTAGTAGCCCGTCGTTGCAACATCAACATCAGTAGGAGTTTACTATATATACATATAATCCAGAATCCAGAAGAATTCCAGAGCTTTCTATCCACAATATTCATATAACTTGTCGGCGACCATGCAACGAGCTGCTTATAACCAGCTAAAACCAGTTTTCCGCAGCATTTAACATTGGTTTCGCGGTTTCACAACTTTTAAACTTTGCGAGAAGTTAGATAAGCAACCAATTCACAAATACTTGCGATACAAAATATAAAAACGTGCCTTGTATATTAAGTGGTATTCATGTTAAATATATCAACCCTCAGCAGGATGGTGATTAAAAGGTAAAACGGCATACCGTCAAGTCAATTAAAATGGTGGTAGGTAAATCTGTAATACTTGTCCCTTTTCTGCTTTTGTTTCTTAATATGCAGTTACCGTAGAATGCATTTATTTGAAACACATTAAGCAGAAAGCACCAACATAAACTATTACACGAGATCTGTACACAATAGTTACGTTAATATTGGCAAAGAGGATGGCATCGACGTAACAAGACCACCATGCCAACATGCAGGCTTAACGCAGAATGAGTAACGAGTTATAACAATTCGTGATCTTTATCCAAGTCGTCGTTTATACAAGTCAGGAATGTATTCAATCAGTATCATTCCTTGATTTATGTATAATTTCAGATGCGTGGACGCACCGAGCGAAGCAGAGCAGAGCATGAACCAGCAAGGACGACGAGTCAAGAATATGAAAATTTCCTTTGTTATTACATTTGCACATCCAAAGATAAAGGCAAGAATGATGTTTACTTTATCACTCATTCTCTTTGTTGGAATCATTATTAACACAGTTGAGATTGCTTCAGTTGGTTTTTATAATAATCTCCCAGAAGTAGGCCCGAAGTTACGCTTTGTGTGTAAGCAAAGCAACAACGCCTTATTTACTTTCTTCATTGCGTTTGTTTACCGGTGCCAACGTCTCCGCTCGTACTTACTTTTTCTGGGTAAGTTAAGTAAGTTTAAGTTAGTTCTTATTACTTAACAAAAGAATTGTGTTTAGTTTGTTTCCTTTGTTTATGATCGCATGCTGGACTGTAGGTAAGTATACAAATATTTTAGATGCATAGCTGCATACTTCACTGACGTAAGCTAACCGATTACTTAACTACTTAATTAATTACTTTTGCGTCTTACTACATTTAGTTCATTTAATGCTTAGCGGGAGGAAGGAATCTTAAAATGTTAAATGGTACTAGTAATTGGACAAATTTTATTTATTTAAAATTAATAAAATCCGAATGTTAGTAACGTGAGCACACTTTCTTTTCCGCTGAAAAATAATCAAAGCCAAACCAAAGCAATGTTTATAAATAAAATCCAAATCCAAGTGCATACAATACGCAAGCAGGTTAAGCAGGGATTTTCGGAACATTCTATTCTTACCTGGCCTCAAAGACTAAATCCTTCCTTCGCAGTAGTGGTCAGAAGAAGTATGCCGTATGAAATGCACCAGGTCGTGGCGCATAGCAGTGCGCCCGTGTATGGCAATGAACGTTTCAATACACATTCGCGACAAGTCCCAGTGAACGTCCAAAATCAACTTTTTAACCGAAACTCTCCCCCAACATCTCACGGGGGCTCCAGCACAAAAATTATACAGCTTTGTGCAGTCCTTGCTGCTTGGATCAAAATCACCACATAAACAATTCACAGTTATTTTACTCCTGAGCGTATTTTACGCATTGTAGATACTTGGATGCTTCTATGAGCGAATAATTAACAAAATTTTGTCAACGTGTTTTTGTTTACGCGATGCGTGCGGTGCGGTGCAGAGCAGTCGTACTAGATATAGATGTAGCAAGCGCTTTGCTTGGCACTGGCACGGCAACGAAAGCGAGATAACAAAATGGGACGGCGGCGTGGACTGGTTACGTTGACATCGATTCCGCTTCGGCTACGTTCGGCTGGCGCTCGGGGCGGCGTAACTTGGCGCGATGTTTCAAAATGCTATGCACTTGGTATTTGTAGTGCCTGGTTAACTCCATCGTCTCATATTTCACGTATAGGTCTCTGAAGCTGCTTTGATGTTCCACTCACTTCTTCACTAGACCCCCCAACACAATAGTATTAGGTATGTATACTCAACAGTACCACTAAAATATCCGGCTAGAAGGACCAAAATGTCAGAGAGCAAACAAACCGATGACATAAACAAGATTTGACACAACAAAACTGATATTAAATACTTTAGGATGTAACTGATAATAAAATATTTTAAGAGGAGTGTGAACCTAGCCCCAAAAAGCGCTTCCTATACAAACGGCGATAACGTTTTCCACCCTCTTCTTAACCTATGGCAATGATTTTTTGGTATGTTGTCATTAGGCCCTAGAACTAGGTTTGTGTATGTTTTGTTTTTTTTTTAATATTCTTCATAAATTTCACAATATTTGCATTTTAGTAGTTTGATAGGAAACAAAACAATGTCAATATTTTTGAAACTATTGACAATAGTTTAAAAATCAAAACATATAAACCTAGTTCTAGGGCATACTGACATCATACAAAAAAATCATGGCTATAAATTAATGTTTAGAGTGTGGAAAACGTTATCGCCGTTTGTATGGAGAGCGCTGGGTTCACACTCCTGTTAAGGATGATCTATTAAGAACAATAATTTTACACATTTTGATACTCGTAGAGTTCATAGTTTTTATTACTTCATCGTGTCCGCGTTTTATAAAAGTAAGTATGGATTGTGGAGGAATACAACACATAAATAGGTAGCTTATGTACCTATACAATTTGTTATACATTCTATATTTTCCTCTAAAACTGCCTTTGGAAAACGGCACTCACAGGAAAAACCACAGCCGCGGACATGTCCAGTTCAACAGAAGTTATTAATTATTTGCAATCACTAGAGTGATGCATCGTCTTTGTCAGCAGTGATGATGACGGAGATAATAATACGTTATTTGTACGTAATACATATGTATGTATGTAAATTCTTTATTGTACAAAAAACACAAATTACAAAAAGAGAAACAGTAAAAGGCGAACTTTTCCACTGCGAAAGATTTAGAGTAAGATTTGGCAGAGTTAGAAGGCCATATCTAACTTAAGGTAGGAATGTAACGCTTTATTAGCTGCTTTGACGTGTTTGAGTGTTTTCAAGGGAAACGCGTGTGAGTTCGAATTGTGTCGCAGCTTCAAAGATGATAAACGCACATAGGAAGTATTTAAGGCAATCAATTTATTTTAATTATACTAGGTTAAAATAATAGTCATGTATCAAACCACTTAACCATGTGACGTGCACCAGCGTACATGTAGCCACAGACTATAGGTAATGATACTAATATAGCATACGACATTTATGCGCGTTGTACATGTACATGCCTTTTAAAAATTATTATATAATTATATTATGTATAATATATGGCGTAATTTTTAAAAGGCACTCCGCCTAGTGGTTAATATAATCCGTCCTGTCTATCCTGGATTTTTCGTGCTTAGGAAGATATCAACTTTTATGCCAGCTGCAATAAGGGTGCAGTGTTGCGTTGAGGTCAATTTGGTTTAATTGGTACATACATAAAAAAATTTATTTTTACATCCACGAAGAGTTTTTAACATTTAGTTCAGTTATTTATTCGGTAATATAACACATTTACAAGTCAATACAAAAATAAAAGACATAACATTTTAACTCAGATTAAAACCGACGATAAGTTTCATTTTACAATTAAGGTATAGTCGACAAAGAAATTGCTTGACCATTTTTCGACCGTATTGCTAAGGGATACGGTTCAAAAGTGGTCAAGCAATTACTTGGTCGACTAAACGTATACATTTGATTTTTTACATTATAATGACGACATTAAGGCTTTTTATTTAATGACAGTTTAGTTCAAATCTTACAAATCGATTTTATCTCACTTTCTGTGCGCGCTTTATAAGTATTTAGGTACCCGTACGTCGTATGGGAGCTATCCAAGAACTAGATTTATTTTCAAATCAATCCAGTTGCGTTGCCCAATTGCTCGGATTTGAAAAGCTTTGGAAATCGGTTCAGATTTTCTTTCGACGTAGTATTTCTTCATGCCACTTTCGAATCGCAGGCCTTGTCCTAATACCAACATCACGACGAGGTTTCCCCAAATAACACACAAGCGCTATAAAAAGTTGTAAGTATAGAGCCATTTACTATTTTTCCGTCGAGAACTGCCTTAATTAATGAATTCAGGCGTCATTAAGCGAAGGTCCATATTAACAAACAGGATTAAATTACCTTGCATGTGCACAGCACTGGTTTCGCGGTGTAGCAAGGCAATTTGTTCCAGTTTATTGAGACCTGCCCTGTTATTCTGTAAACGCAATAGCGACGAGCTCGACGTCTAGGCTTAAATCTGTCTTGTCTAGTGCATGCTCTGCATGATTGTTTTGTGGTTAGAAATTGTAATTGAAAATGTTTATTTCGGATTATTTGTCCAAAGTTTTAGGTTTAATAACAAGAGTTTAATATTCCAGTATTTGGAAAGCAACAAACACAACATCGAAATCATCCCCTTAGTGAAGACTATGTAGATAGGTAAGTACCCACTCGTATAACGCGAGTAGTCCCGCTATATCGACAGTCAAAATCAAAAATCAGTTCAAGTTTTAAAATCATAGTTCATTACCGTTACATTTGTAATGCTTCTAATGAAACCAACTAACGATAATCTCATAGCTATAGTTGACTTCGAAAATCATATATCGATAGTTCTATTATATGTATACTCGCTTCATATATCTCTCTAATCTGTGACTCGCATGTTACTATTTTATTTCTTTTTCTCATTATAGGGTGTCTGAGAATATCTTAAAAATTCGTTTAACAGGATGGAATATCGTCCATTGAAGACCACCCGGTCCATCTCTCCAATCTTCGCGCCATAGTTTTGGTCTCGTGACTAACTACAAAAACAAATCCTGAATTTGATATACAAAAAAAAAATTACCTACGTTTGATTGCGATAAATTAATTAAACGATTAACTATGAGATGTTATACCAGTCTGTATTACATTGATCTTCAATGCTATCATGTAGATCATTAATAAGGCCGCATTCTTGATCTTGTTACGATCGATTGTGCAGCACCGTGCAAGTAGGAATCACCTAATTGATCCGCCTAACTCGGCAAGGACGAGTTAACATGAACATCTCCGAATTTAGTTAATCATTTCGAGATCTTCAGTTTACCAGACAATTTCTTACTGAACACTGGGCTTTTAAATATAATAAAAATATTTGGCTCGCTGTAAGCAACGGGACTTTCGGACGATGCTCTGATTACAAAAAAATTGTATACTTACGTGGTTTTTGGTTTATTGAGTATGTTTGTACGTATTCCGGGTTACATAGTGTTCGTAATCAGTTTAATTGTCACTACTGCGGCTGTTTCATGCGCTTTTATTTACTTATATGGACTAAGGACATCTGCAGCACGTACGTATGTAATCATGCATATTATTTTTTATATCACAAAGGAGAGTGAATACCAATAAGACCATTAACATACTTGATATTTTGCACGCTTTATATAGACATAAGTTATTCTACTAGGTATTATTCATTCGCAATTTATAACAAACAAATCGTAGAACTTATTCATTTACCGCCTGTCACTGCTTTGGAATAGAGAAACGACAGAGTTAAATTGCGCTCATGATCTTTGAACTCAATGAATCAGGGCATTTATCTACGTAGGAACATATATTCAAAATGTTAGAATTGCCTTAGTAGGTACATGAAAAGAAAGATACTTCCTATGGACTCCTTTACAAGTCAAGGTTAAAGTTATAATTGGACTATACCAGAAAAAATCCGCACAAAAACGGCAAAAACGCGTAAAAATCCTTTCGCATTACTAAGTAGGTAGGTAATCTTAACTAACCACACGATCTGTACAGTCGCGGTGCCTAAAACAAAGCAATCGATTACAGTCAAGTCTTTTTTGCATTTATTAATTTCATTATCAGTTTATTCGCATTTTGCCGTGTGTTATGCTCATTTTGAGCCGCGTCTCGGGCCGGGTTGTATGTACGAAGACGGTGCGGTGTACGAAAGTGGAATACTAAACACAGTCAAATAACGGTTCTGAGAGGACCAGTGGGTATTCGTGAAACTTTCATTTCATGTGACATCTCGCGTCGGAAGATGAAGTTGGAACCCTGTTTACTTCTCGCAGGTATGGGCGGTTGTAATTATTATTTAATACTAATTTAAAATTATTTTTTGTCGTAACAACCACAATAATTAGTTTACACGTGCAGTTTAAAACTTTAAATAGGTAACTTTAATAATTTATGCTAAAAGTTTTAAGATAAAATGTTTCAACCTGACTTTTAAATGCCTTTGTTTGCCTTTTGAAAGTTTTGATCTTATTAGGTACTTAACTTACCGCTAGCTTTGTAGCTTTATGATTCGGTTATATTCTTGCCGCCGTAGGTAAGGAAAACGTAAACCATTAGAACAAGAAAAAAAACATGATAAGCAGCTAAGCTACCGCTAGATGTACTTGGTTGTTGTTTATTTTTACTTAGTATAATAATATGATTAGGTTTCAAATGAGAAGTTTAAGAAATGAGAGCTGTTTATCTTACAATGACTAACAAATTCATCACTATCAAATTCTACAATTTATCGTCTATCGTGCCAAAATATTAAAAATGGTTGACGGTGGGGTTCCTAAACTAAATAAATATACATAACATTACCTACCTATGTTTAATTTTTAATATCGTGCCTGCTGGTTTTTAGGTTTCTCATTTTCTATTACTTAACTTTCTTCTTTGAACACCCCCGTTTTCGTAATTGATTTTCCCCCGTTTTTTTAATTGAATTTGGCGCGTTATTGTCTAAACGCAGGAAAATGGAAAAACAAAACGCATTACATCTTCTGACGTTTGTCACTTTGACAAATGTGACAGATAAGATTATTATCCTGCCGTGTTGAAAAGGTCCTAATATGACGACTAATAGTTAAAAGTAATTCAACGTTTAAAAATTTCCGGGTACTTAATTGATATCAAAATGTTATTCCAAATAAAACCGACTTAAATATAAAAGTTATCACTGAAAATGTGAACTTTGTGTTTTGATAAACTGTGTATAGGTGAATGTACGAGAGACGTCGGAAACTGACCAACCGAAGGGCCGAGCGAGACCTCTATTCCATAATTAGGATGACGTGACGCGATCTTACTTACAAGGTACTTTAACCTCGAGTCTTCGAGTTATAGTAGGTTTTATAAAGCCCCACTGTTTTAGTCTACGAGTCTACGAAATAACCATAGCATAGATAATACCATAATACTAATTAAAAGTTAATTCAAGTTTTTGAAAAATACACTATTTTTCCAGTTATTATAATGGGTGAGACACAAGAACTGAATCTGGAGTCCTGGATGAATGATCTACCGGAACAGCTAAAAGATATGCCATTTATATATCTTGCGATACCAGGTACATAGTTTTTAATTTATATCCTTTACAAATTTCTTACATAGTACATACATGCATATTTTAACTCAAATTGTGTAAGTTAGTAAAAATGGACCATATTCCTTCATCTTAACCAGTTTCATTTAATTAGGTACTTTTAATGAGTAAACAGATCAAAAAATGTTTTAAATTATTATTATTTTTAGATATTTTTTATTTAAATATGTTATATCACTTATATCTATTGAAGAGTTGATATTGAGTTTTCTTTTTTATGGGCTTGAAACATAAAAACACTGTATTATGAGTACCTTCAGAGACATTATTAATATTTTGGATGTGTTTTATTCCAGGAAGTCATGATTCAATGACATATGGCATCAATCGGTCAAGCGGGCTGGCCCCCGACGCTGAGCCAATCATGCACAGACTGTACCCTCTGTTCCGAGGTACGATCTTACGCTGGACAATTACGCAGGCCCTAGATACCTTGCAGCAACTTCTCATTGGCATTAGGTACAACATTCATGTAACAAAAACACTATGACTACAAACTCATAAGGCACTTTCATTGCTCCAGCTTGCCTGAAATACCAAAAAGACTAGCTTTTGTAAGCCTAATCTGAATAAGGATATTTTGACTTTTGAGACTAAACGGGGCCTAGTAGTATGCACAAATTGGAACAAATTACATTGCTACTCGAAACCTGGTTGTATGCGCTACGGCATACGCCAAATGTACTTAGGACACCAAACTTTATTTAAGGTCCAGTCTCAGATATTTGTGCTGAATGCTGAAGCTTTAACCTGAGCATTTCCATTCACCGTTTAAATGACGAATAAATTTTGATCAAACGTGTCTGTGTCGCCGCGGCCGCCACCTATAACCAAAACCATAATTATGGCTTATTTCATTTGTCTGAATCATAGGACTGCGGCGAAAAGAGCTCAATATTAAATGTCTTAAAAATCAGATATGACAGTTAAAAAGTTAATGTATATACTGCACTTGATGGTATGGGAAACATGTAAATAAAATAAATAAAATATGGATTATCCTAGATTATACTAGGTTTTTTGATATTTAAGAACACAATGCCCTCAAAAATATGGAAGCTTTGTGCTTAAGGCTCCTACACTCACCCGCCTACGGATTTTTAATATTTCGTGCATTTTTCAAGAGCTATTTTTGTATTAATACAAAAATGCTGAGTTTTATTGATATTTAGTAGACTGTATTTATCGTGAAAAAATCATGCAAATATCTTTATATATAGTTGATAAAGAAAGCCTTAGCGATTTTTAAGTTAAGAAACTGCTTCTTTTTCAATATTGTTTTTGTAGTATTTATGGTGATAATTCTTTTTTTTTGAAATTTCTGTGAGGCGAAAAAAAATACGATTTCACGAGTATTGCTTTTGTCCCCACACAGACCACACCCCAGTCTATGAGATAATGGTTATACAACATAACTTCATTATGACATGCATAAACTGCTTTTTTATGTAATTACATTTTATTATTTGCAATCATATGACAGCAAATATTTCCATATCATGCTGTCATGCAATTAAAATGCCCTTTATCGTATTTGCATTGCGTTATGGTAATAATAGGCCTCTTATCTTATGCTATTGCACATAAATAGTATGCAGAAAACTATTTGTATTTGTTAGCACTAAGATATGTTCATTAGAGTCAAGATAGGTAGAAATGTAAATAGCTTTGTAGGAGACTTAGAAAGATCAAAGAGGTGGCATTGAGCAAATCTGTTAACTTATTACTGTGAATGAGAGATCTGAAGACCCACGAGAGGGGACTTAAAGGGTTACATACCAGGAACGGATCAGCGATTCTCTTCCCATTTTGGCTAAATCTTTTCGAAATTATGAAAGTCGACTACTCTTCCAAATAAGCAAGTAAGACTCATTAATAATAAATCATCTTACTCTAGCCAAAAACTGTCGATCTGTATAGCTATGCACGTCGCTTAGCCTACTCAGCATCTTACAAGACTTACTTAATGCTTGTGACATGTTTTTCAGGTATTTTGACCTGAGGCTCGCCACCAAAACCAATTCTGATGAATTCTTCTTTACCCACGGTCTGTATGCGGGGGAGATATCGACGGCCTTGGAGCAGGTGAAGCAGTTTGTTGCCACCCATCCCGGAGAGGTCAGACCTTATGCATTTTATTTCCTACTAGCGTCCCGCCCCGGCTTCGTAAGGGTACAATTAAGACGCAATCTTCATAAAGCTTTGGGCTTATAACTACTAAAGTGCATTTTACCTCTTTATCAAAATCTCAAAACTTCTTGGTCTCAAAATACCTACATTGTAGAATGCCTAATTTTTTTTCTTAAAACACCGGAATCTTAATATGGCCGAATTTCAAAATAGCTAAGTCTCATAATGCCTAAACTTCAAAACATTTTCATGGCAAAACAACATACTCGTAAATGCTTAAAACAACCAAATGTCAAAATAACTAAATTTAATAAATTTTAATGTTGGCCACTTGAAATTGAAGTATTTGAAACGAAAATAATGTTTAATTTTGGCATTTAGGTGCTTTCAGTTTAGGTTATTTTTATATTTTGTCATTTCTGACATTCGGTATTTGAAGGAATTGTGCATTTCAATCTTTAGGTATTTAGAGACTATGACGTTTTAGGTCAAATTCATAATGAATTTCGTTCGTTTTAAGAATGCACCGTTATACGTTCTGTTTAGCCTGATGGTTGACTGGTTGAGAATGCCTTATGGCATTAAGTCCGCCATTTGTACATTATTGTTTTTATTGTGCAATAAAGTTTAAATAAATAAATAAATGAGACAATTTGACATTTAGGCATTACGAGCCCATGGTAATTTGAGAATTAGGGGTATTAGTGAATAAGGTATTATGAAATTTAGTGGCTTTAAGCCCAAAGCACAGAATAAATAATAGTACTAACGTACAGAAACTTCTCTTTTTCGACCACCATTAAACGAATTCCAAATTTATAATCAGACACAAAAAGTTCGTATTACTTCATAAACATTTGCCAGCTGGCATGTGTCAAAAGAAAGGCGCCGCCCGCGCCCGCCTTCCACCGGAAATGCCCTGGAGCACCGCTAGGGTTGGGCTTACTGTAATACTATCAACGCGCGACACAGAGTGAGCGGGCGCGCGCGCGGCAACCTACTGCGTATATTTGTTTGAACCAGTTAAATACTTGGTTGTGGACATACAATAACGGCAACAGAAATACAGTCAAAAATAATAAATACACTTTTTTTCAAACTTTTTAGTTTAGCTGTTTTTAAATACAAGACACTTTACTTTGTTGGGGGTGAGTTCAATGGTTTAACTTGTGGTTACTGTATTTCAGGTAGTAATACTGGATTTCCAACACTTCTATGGGTTCACTCCTGGGGACCATCAGAGGCTCATGCGGTACTTGCTGAATATGTTTGGTGCTAAACTTGTACCGAGGCACCAGGACCTGCGCAGTGTCACCCTAAACTCCCTCAACAGGTTGCGTCAACAGGTCAGTTGATACTGTAGATAGAGATTTCGCTTTGTGCACGAAACGCCGCGTACACTATCAACAAAATGAAACTCTGATCCACCATGTACCGTGGCAAATTGACATTATAATAAGTGAAATAGTAAAAAATGCTTACGATTTGATTTATAACGTCACTTTGACATAGTTCCATGGTGAGCCAGGATTCCATTTTGTTGATTGAACACACTATTATCAGATTTTCATACATAAAGTCGGCAGTTTTCCGTTTGAATCCGCTGCAGGGCACGGCATGACCTTTCTATCTATTCTAAACTTGCTATCGTTTACATATGTATTCTGTTGTACTTAACCACGCTAGCACTGTTGCCATATTTTTCTATAGTCGATGTGTCTCTTCCGTAACGGACTATCGAGCTAGCATTTAAGAGATGGCATAGACGAGTATGGGTATGGACGAGTTGTTGCCAGTGCACTTCCGACATCCGAATAACTGTTCGTCGAGTTACGGTTGCGAGTACTCGTGATTTAGGACCGTAAAGAGATCATAAAGAATATCCTTAGAGGTTGGTACAGAATGTCGTAAAGCATTAATAGCCGGTTCCTATATTCAAATAACGAATTATAGCAACCATTAAATTATGAAACATTTTGTATGGGCAAGCCTGTTAGATAAAACGCTCCGGAGTTTGAATATAGGATCGCGGCATAAGTCCGCCTTTTACACATTGAAATGTATTATTTTGTGTGCAAAAAAAAGTTTTTTTTTTATAAAATGGGAAGGAAAACAAGCAAGCGGGTCACCTGATGGTAAGTGATCACCACCGCCTGTAGACACCCGCAATACCAAGGAGATTGCACATGCGTTGCCAATCTCGAGGGCTAAGATGGAATACCTCTTATGCCAGTAATTTCACCGGCTGTCTTGCTCTCCACACCAGAACACAACAGTGCCAGCGCAGCTGCTTAGGATTAACGAGCAAGATGGTGGTAGCTATCCGGACGGATCTCGCACAAGGTCCTACCACCCGCAACAATTTGTTTATTCCAGATAATCGTAGTGTACCGCAACCAGTCGGTGTACGCGACGAGCGAGTTCTGGCAGCCGCAGATGCTGCCGTCGCCGTGGCCGCAGCAGGACCGCGCGGAGGGGCTGGTGCGCTACCTGGAGAGCATCAAGCGGCACCCCGGCACCGGCTTCGTTCACCAAGCCGTCTTAACGCCGACGCCGACCTTCATTGTGCTGAGGTAGTTCCCTACTCTTCAACGTCACGTCCAAGATAAAAGTCGTCATTGACACGGTACACTAAGCTGTTTTTTTTTAAACGAAGTTGAAGCTTTTACGAATGCATGTCGGTCACTTTTACATTGTACGCGTTGACGTATATATCGGTCATTGGCGTTGAACTCATAGTGCGGATATAAACGGTTAAAGTTTCGCGACATTTGCTCATACGGGATGGATTGAGGAACTTGAGCGGAACATCTCCTTTTGATACAACCAGTGTGATCCGAGAGTTCAAAAAATTGCTTCTATGTATTGTGATTAAAACTGTTTTAATTAATTTGTATAAAAAAATTCTTCTCACTTCGGAATTCTGAGCCACTGTAGAACCTTGTCGCTATGTGTGATCACTATATTATTATGACGTTTACTATGAAAAGTCATTAGGGTATTATTATGAAAGAGTTCTACAGTGGTTTAAAATTTAGATTGCTCGCTGTACACGTAGGGCGTCTAGTACACTATTATAAGTTTCTGGTACGTACCTAACTTGATAACTCAAAAAACTGAACAGGTCTGGCAATGTTATGTACGTGTATGTAAAATTCCAGGTGGACATCAAATCTCCGAGCGAAATGTGCCGCTCCGGTGATCAAGGAGGTGCTGCCGAAGCTGTCCGAGTGGGCCCCGGGCCCGCCCGGCGGCCAGGCCGGGCCCGGGCCGCTCAACGTGGTCATCGCGGACTTCGTGGACATGGCCGACGCCATCTTCCCGCGCACCGTCATCGGCCTCAACGTCAAGCTGCTGCGCCACACGGACGTCGTCTACCACAACTACGGCTGAGGCCGACGATCTCAACGTCAAACTTGTACCTGCTCGTCTAAGATTAGTTCTATTTTTAAGGTCTTTTATACTCTACAGTTTCCTGTGATATACCTACCGTAAGCGTAAAAATGATACCAGAATCGATTTTCATAGTTTATTTTTGTAAACGATGACACCGAATTTTGAGATTCGGTGGTAAATCACTTGCTGCCTTATGTTTTACAATAAATTTATTTTATAAATATAACGATTTTACACGTACACGTCATCCTTTTTAAACTTACTTAGCTGTTTTGCCGAACACGTTGTCACAAAATTCATCTAACTTGATCCTTTTACATAAATCTTTGAATGACCACTTTCGCTGGCTGGTTGCGCCCCCGCTCCTGTCGTCGAGAGGTGCGAATAACTTATCGGATAGCTCGTCGGATATTTCAATAATTCTACAAATTTTATCCAAACGTGCCAAATCATCTAATGAATAGGTCAGGTCCGTAATATTTATTATCTGTGATTTTTTTTCAAGCATTTGGAATGAATTCTCTGATCCCGACACGCTAGCACTGTCCAATTTATCATAGATGTCCTGTTTACTTCTGTACGTATCGACGTAGCTTATTGTGGTGACTGTATTGGCTGGACTGGTACATAACGATGTTAACTCAGACATTATATTCATTGAATCATGAGAAACACTCTGATGTTCTCTGGGAATCTCCTGAAACGAATCTTTACGAAAGTCACTTGCTACGACCGTGTTATTGTTTTCATTTATATTATTTTCAAATTTAGCGTTCTCAACTCCATATTCCACTAGTACAATATTTCGTTGCTTCAGCTTTTCGTCAACGATTTCAATTTTGGACAGCGCCCTATTTAGCAGATCAGCAGTAATTAAGTTGACATCTTGCCGAGGTTCAGCCTTACTTTCGTTTAATGTGGCATCATTGCTTAATTTTTCAGATTCTATTACTTTTGAGTGGCCTTGCTCGTTTATTTTCGAAGATGTAACTACGTATTCAGGGTTTACACTTACAATGTGTATCACTCCTTTAGCTTTATGTTCCTCATCAATGTTACAATTATCATCGATAATACTACTCTTTACATTTCTACTTAAGTTTTCTGCTGTTAATTTATTGGCCCCATTAGCTACTTGCAGTTTGTTATTATTATGATTTTGCTGTTGAAGTCTATCCCATGAAATTTTGTTTATAGTTTTAACTGTATTCTTAGATTTAAAAGAAATATTATTATTTTCACGCCTTTCTTGTATGTTCTGAAAGACATTTAGTCCAACTGCATTTTCAGTTTTGTTACAGATAGGAGAATCTGGTTTAGGCAATTGGTTGTTAGAATTAGTGCTCATTGATTTATTTAGCGAGTCGTATTCACCTGCACTGTTAGATATATCAGATATATTGAAGGATTTAACTTCTCCACAAATTTCATTTGGAAGGTAACTGTTACTTTCTTCAATGTTATTTTCAAAACTGTCCGTAATGGGCCTTTTATTCAGATCTTTCTTAACAGATATTGTTTCTTTTATTTCTGTTGCTTCTTTAGAAGGACTTCTATTTACTATAGCAGTTATGTAAGAGTGTTCATTTTCTATTATCTTTTTTGAAGAAGTTTTAGATGCCAAACCAGGTAAACGAGCGTTAGAATATTGTTTTTCTATTATCTCAGTTGAATATCTACTAATTGGCGTAGCTGACAAATGTATATTTGAATTTCCTGCCTCGGTTATTCCTTTCGAAGGATTTCTTATTGCCATCTCAGATGAAGGGGTGTTAGAATGTTCTGGCGTAACTGTTGCTTCTGCGAAACTTCTTATTGTCAACGCAGAAGAATGAGCGTTTGAATAATCTTTTTCAGTTATGCATTTTGAAGGACTTTTTATGCTTATACCTGATAAATGAGTCTTTGATTCTTCCTTCTCAGCTATCCCTTTAAAAGAATTGTTTATTCCCAACCCAAATGCATGAGCGATAATATTTTCTTCCTCAGTTACTCCTTTTGAAGTATAGCCTGTTGCCCTTTCAGATAAATGGTTGTTAGTATTTTCTTTCGCCGCTGTCGCTTTCGTAAGACTTGTTATTGACAATCCAGAAGAATGAGCGTTCGTATTTTCCTTTTCAGTTTTTTCTTTCGAAGTACTTCTGATTACCAAAGCAGGTGCTAATCTTTTGCTACTTGATTTTTTTAACAGATCTTCAGTGACGTTGACCATTCTCGAGAAAGCTTTTTTAACCGATTCTAAATGTTCTTGCGCCTTAACTCGTTCTTTTTGGTAAGTATGTTTAAACGCTATGCTATTTTCGTGAAAGTCAATTTTGTTCTGCAATGAACTACATCGTCCCAATTTATCAATACAGGCTTTGAACGCTTCCGATTCCTCAGTCACAACTCTTTGCTTAATTATTTGACTAGCTTCAGAAACATATGGGGATAAAGGTCTTTGAATGGGCCGCGGCACTGGCCTGGCTTCACACGCACCAGGACTTAGCGATAATTTAGAGATGGAAACACATTCTACAGCTACGTGTTTCTGGCTGATATCCGTTTGTTCACTGTGCGCCTTCCAAAATATAGGTCTTACGTACGTCATTTTTGTTAAAGGTGTGAAGAATAATAAATGTCGTTTTTCTGAGTACAAAATAGTATCGACGACGCGGCAGGCGTACGAGTATTCGTTCTCGTACCAGCAAATGAGTTTGAAGAAGTTGGGTTTCAGCTGTAAACTCGAGTCGGCGTCCAGAGTGCAGGAGTGCTTGTCTCCGATGAAGTCCGAGGACACCGCTTGCTCTTTAGACACTTGTATTATGCCTTTCATTGTTGAATGTTTAAATTTTTCTATGCACTGAGTGATCTCTTTCATAGTCGTGTTTTTATTTAACCTGTGAAGCATACATTTTAAACTAGAACTAAGGAAAAGGCTAAATGGTAAGTTCTCTGCAGATAATAGTGACATTCGAGCAAGGGTTATCACGTCAAATATTTCTAGTTATCATAATCAAAGAGCTTATACCCGCGGCACCGCCCGCACATTTTACGGGATAAAAAGTATCCTATACATATTTTAATCCAGGACATGATCTATCTGTCTGCCAAATTTCATCAAAATCTGTCCAGCCGTTAATGCTTGATTGAAGAACAAACATCCAAACATCATTAATAACAAATGGGACAGAGGAGCCAGGTTTCCAAAAATTGATGGGACAATGAAAACATTTTTCATCTGTCAGGGATAAAGATCTAAAAATGGTTGAGAAATACTGTTCAAGAGCAACTTTTAGCTTATTCCTCAAACACAACGCGAAGGTTGATCTAGAATAGCCTCGCTGCGATTCACCAAGGACAGGTGTCAGTTACCTGACGGAGAGGTCCAGCACGGACACGTTGACGATGGGCACGCGGAAAGCCAGGCCGGCCAGCTTGTCGCGCATGCCCGGAATGATCCGGCCGAGCGCGCGGCACGCGCCCGTCGCCGCCGGGATTATGTTCTGGTGGATGCTGCGGTGGTCGCGCCAGTGCTGCCGACATCATCATCATCTCAGCTACAAGATCTCCACTGCTGAACATAAGCCTCCTCCATGGATTTCCACCTGCTTCAAACCGGCCACTTTGGAAATCCATGGAGGAGGCCTATGTCCAACAGTGGACTTCTTGTGGCTGAGATGATGATGATGATGATGGATTTCCAAAGTGACCGGTTGGAAGCGGCATGCAACCAGCGCCTTCCTGCCACCTGTATGAGGTCATCGGACCATCTTGTGGCTGGTCGTCCTACGCTACGCTGCCGACATGCCACCTCCAATTGAGACAATTTAGGCACTGTTTCATCACGATCTAATAAGTTCCCGATATCATGTTTAACAGATATCTGTGATACTGTCTCTGTTTGTGTCCATAGAATAAACAGAGAAGGCATCAGATATATGTTGGATGTAAAACCAGGAACTTACGAGAGGGTGGCGAAACAGGACCTTAACCTTTTTAACGACAACAGGTGATATATCCCTCACTATACAAGTTGAACGCATATGAAATGACGGATATACCCGTGAATACGATCAATACAAGAGTGAGGTACATGCTAGGTGCAATCGCATAAGATCAACTTGGTTTCATCGAATAAAGATGAGAGTGTTATTGTGGACTTTTTGTATTTAACGTAGCATTGAAAAGGTTAAAGAGCGCGCCTATATCTGTCATCAATGTACAGGTATAGTAACCTTTTGTTTTTTACTTTACCTGTACCTATAAAATAAGAAAGCAAACGAGCAAATGGGTCATCTGATGGTAAGTGTTCACCACCACCCATAGTCACCGCAACACCAAGGAGGCTGCAGATTTCTGGGGAAACTTCTAGTTCAACGAAGCTTGGAGTGATTTCTGACTTTCATTCGCCCGATACTCGACAACCGCGCGCCAATCAGTGCCAGCCAAAATATACGCTTGCGTATTTAATTTTCCCGCGGGTAGCGAATGTCAAGCGCTCGAAATTCAAAAATAACCCGGTGTAATCAGCCTCAGAAGCAGCTGAACATTTTAGTACCTTGTCGCTGTCAGTAATGTGACAAATTCGCACAACTCTCATTTCATACGTTACTACGACAAGGTTCTTAGGTATTAAGCTTTTGAGGCTGACTGGACCTTTGACCCTTGTAGCGCAACCCACCTTGCCGCGTACGCAGAGTCCGTCCAGCGGCTTGAGCGAAGGCGTCATGGCATGGATGCTGGTCATGAAGCCCTCTTCCACGCCGAACTCGTCCTCCAGCACTTTTATAATGGGCGCCAGGCAGTACAGCGTACTCGACGTGCATGATATCACCTTCACATCTATACACAGGGCTGTATTAATCCTATTGTGTACCTACCCTCTAAATCGTAACCTATAGCCATGGTTTTTTTTGTATATTAGGCCTCAGAACTAGGTTTCAAAAATATGTACGCTTTTTTTTGTATGGAACTCCTAAAATGCAAATACTGTTAAATCATGTAGAATATTTCAAAAATCAAGACATTAAAGACAAGACAAAGACAAACAGATAAGACTAAGGCAAGACAGCCGGTGAAATTATTGGCACAAGAGGTATTCTATCTTAACCCTCTGGGGTGGCAACGCATTTGTAATCCTTGGTGTGCGGGTGTTTATAGGCGGTGGTGATCACTTACCATCAGGTGACCCACTTGCTTGTTTGCCTTCCCATGATGTATAAAAAAAATACAAACCTACAATAATACAATAATCGCTATACGTCAAGGTTTACAGGGTGGAAAACATTGTCGCCTTTCGTATGCCAAGAGCGGTAGGATGAAAGCCGGTCACCTGAATCGATCCGTTCCTGGTTGACGCCCAGGACGAGCATAGGCACGTCGGAGCTGGGCGCCGTTACCAGCACGCGTCGCACTCCGTCGCTGGCCAGGTGGCCCTGGGGACAAGGCAAGTAGTAGCGGATTTGCCCTAAGGCCCAGTAGGCCGGGGCCTAGGGCGGCCAATCGTGGCAAAAAAAAACACCGATGATAACAAGAAATTAGCCAAAGTAAATAAAATGTTGTGTGCTAAAAACGATCGCTAGCTCGCTCGCTAGCTAAACGGCGAAGCAGAAGGCGTGAGGTAGTAAAGGGACGGCTGGTACCACACGGCCTAGGGCGGCCAAGACTGTAAATCCGCCTCTAAAGAAAAGGCCAGAAATTTACTACCTATTTATTAAACAGCGTTCCATTTTTTGGAATCGAAAATTTTCGATTTTTTTTTTATTAAAGGCACGGAATGCTGATCTTGCAGGTTCGAGTCCTGGCATTACCCTAATTTTCTTTGTGTTGTCATTAATTATATGTATAGCATTTTAAATTTAGTTTGAGCGTTTCATTATCTGTTTGCTAAGAAACGTTTGACCAGTGTAGCCCTAATATGACCGGCCAAGTTTCGTTTATCTGTGCGCGTCTCTTCCTTATGATGCCACTAGGGTGACACAGACGCAGGACCCCAATTCTCGGGTCATGCGAGACGCTATCTCGCATGCCACATACGTCAAAAATGACAGATTTCCTTGGGATTTGACAGTTATTCTCGTGCGAGATGAATCTCGCATGAACCCAGAATAGGGGCCCAGAGATATTGTTTGAGCCACGCGAGCGAAGCCGCGAGTAAAAACTAGTGTTGGTATAATATACGAAAGACTTACTAGAGTCTACAGTGAGCGAGAAAGGTACCAACCGATGCTTTTTCCAAACTAGTGAACATTCCAGAAGTTTCGATCACATATTGCACTCCTGCATTCTGCCATGGGATGTCGGACGGTGCTTTCTGATGGAACACCTTAATCGAAAGACCTGAGAAAACAAATCTGTGGCTAAATCGCGGTAATCTTTTTCGTACAATCCCGAGAAAAAAATACTACCAAGTCATTATTGTGAATTATTTCTCCTGGATTGCAAGTTGAAATATAATAAGTATGTAACGTATTTCATTATTCTATTCTAGTCTATTTTATTCTTTAAACTGTTTTTCAGCATTACACACCGTCAATTTTAATTTCATCGCCATCATATGAAATGTTTCCTTTGTACTTTCCATGCGTGGAGTCAAATTTGATCAAATAACAAATATATTTTAGTTCGATAGCTGGATCGTTGATTGCGGCGATCTGTAAATTAAGTGTTTTACGTTTTTACTGTCGGTAACGCATATCTGAGTTTTTGGTACTTTCACCCGTGGCCGCGCTGTCACAACTTTGCAATCAGTGAAACGCACAAGTGCAATTGCGGTATTTGGCGAAGGTGAACGTGAGAGAGAGGTGAGAGTGAACAAACATAGTCTTTCATTTATAAAACTGTTCGTTGTACTCTCATATTAAGAGGGTTGTATGCCAAGCGATCTCCATACAAACGGCAGTGATGTTTTAAGACAATGGCATACTACAAAAAAAAACATGTCTTAGTAGGCAGAAAACGTTCCTGGCGTTTGTATGGAGAGCGGTTTATGCACAATTGACCATAAGTTTAGAGGTAACCGTCATTTAGGGTTTGGTGGTGATACCGTACTTGACCGAGTTGATTTGCGGGGTAGTTTAGGTATTTTCTTCATAATCATTATTTATAAGCACTAAGAACAAATATCATTCAGAGACATCCAGATGTCCCTGAATGATATTCCACCGGCCCCCCGAGTCCCCAGGGACTCGCACAGTATCTTCTTAGGTTTTAAAGTATATAAACGGTAAATTAGTGGTAAAGTAAAAAGTAACGAGGTCTATAACTGGCTTACTTGTAAATCAGGGTGTTGACAACAAGTCCTAAATATTACTCTGCCAATGCGGCCAAAACCGTTTATTCCAACTTGAATAACCATTCCCAACAATATTTCATGAAATAATTTAACATAATTTTCGATATGTAACTTTTATAGTAAGCAGAATTGTAGACGTCATATTTTGAAAATACCGCTTTTGTAAATGGCACAGACAGTTCAAAATACTCTATGGGAAATGGTAACAGTGACCATTTAAAAAAAGTGTTACCAGTTTACCATGAAGGATGTCGTTAACCGGTATTTATCGGATATTATTAAGCTCATAACACACGATCAAGTTTATATAAACCAATTTCTAACAATAAATCTTTTAATAATGGTTGCATTAATAAAAAATATACACAGCAAATTTATCATCAAATGTGTTTTATTATACATAATAAATTTATATGTGATTAAATAAATCTAAAATCACCCTCCTATTCAATCTTTATTCCTCAAAGATTAACCGATGCGTAGATTGTATATTATTATGTGAACGTATGATTGTGAACATTCTTTCTTGGTCAATAAGACTTTTAGGGCAAAATCTATCCAATATGATTCAAATAAGTTTGTTCTAAAATTAAAATAATAAAATTGCGTAAGAGCTCTCTACCGTATGCCTTCGAGAGGACTATGGAACTGTATGACTTCATAATTGCCTCATCGACGTATTGAGGAAGTACCAAGTGCACAGTCTGTAATAAATTGCGTCTCTGCGTCTCATTGATCTTCTAGAATCCGCCCCGCCTACAATTCCTCCGGACGTCCTTCGTCTGACATTTCTAAACTCCATCTTGTGAGCGGCGTACGTGTTCAGTGTCACTTAACTATTTCATCCTAAACTTTATTCCGGTAAGTGTTAATACATTGCAGTACATCTTTAAATAAGTTTTATCTAAATTAAAACATTACAACTTTTATTAATACGCTCGTTTAGTTTTTAATGTGAGTCAACAACTACCCGTTTACATCATCATTTGTAACTTTGCTTTGATTTTTAATACGTGTCCATACAAACGTGTGCCATGCTCCAAGAACTAAATAAGTAGTTTTCTAATTATAAGCGATGTGTTTAATTAATATTGAGTATGTATTGTTTGCTAATTTGGAGTTAGTGACTTTGACCTCTATTCGTCCTCCAGGTGCCGGTAGTGATACAGTAACACACCGGTTTGAATCTCTTTATAATGTTTTTATAAAAAAGCGATATTAGTTGCCTCTACCTAGATCAAGGTCGCTGTCGGTCAAACTAAAAATATTTCGACATCTGTTTTGTTTTTGATATTGTTAGATTGACTTTGTAACCTCTGGCGCTGCTATCAAGATAATTAATGTTACTTTTTAACTACATTAAACATAGAAAACAAAGTTTCATCACTTTATTATCAGATATTATATGTTATTTTAAGATATCAACTCCATTAAATAGCTAGGTAGGGCAGCTTGTGATTCAGTCAATCTATTAAATTACTTACAGTAGTACTGCCTTATGTAAGCGGATTCAATTTTATTGTAACTAATAATATACCTTGTCTAAAATTTAAGTTTTTAGCTAATGTTATAAAATTTCCTCGTTTACAGCAATCATGTCGAAGATCGGTATCAACGGATTCGGCCGCATCGGTCGCCTGGTGCTCCGCGCCTCCATCGAAAAGGGAGCGTCCGTAGTCGCCATCAACGACCCCTTCATTGGTCTTGACTACATGGTCTACCTGTTCAAATACGACTCCACCCACGGTCGTTTCAAGGGCACCATTGAGGCACAGGAAGGTAACCTTATCGTCAATGGCAACAAAATCGCAGTCTTCTCTGAGCGAGACCCCAAAGCCATCCCCTGGGGCAAGGCAGGCGCTGAATACGTTGTAGAGTCCACCGGTGTCTTCACCACCATTGCTGCTGCCTCTGCTCACTTGGAGGGTGGGGCTAAGAAGGTCATCATCTCTGCTCCCAGTGCTGATGCGCCCATGTTCGTCGTTGGCGTCAACCTTGAAGCCTATGACCCGTCTGCTAAAGTCATCTCCAATGCCTCTTGCACAACTAACTGCCTCGCTCCCCTGGCCAAGGTCATTAATGACAACTTCGAGATCATTGAGGGTTTGATGACAACCGTCCATGCCACCACCGCCACCCAGAAGACAGTTGACGGTCCCTCAGGCAAGCTGTGGCGCGACGGCCGTGGCGCACAGCAGAACATCATTCCCGCTTCCACTGGCGCAGCAAAGGCTGTCGGCAAAGTCATTCCCGCCCTCAATGGCAAGCTGACCGGTATGGCATTCCGTGTGCCCGTTGCCAACGTGTCTGTTGTCGACCTCACTGTTCGCCTGGCCAAGCCTGCCAGCTACGATGCTATCAAGCAGAAAGTCAAGGAAGCCGCTGAAGGCCCCCTCAAGGGTGTGCTCGGCTACACAGAGGACCAAGTGGTGTCCTCGGACTTCATTGGAGACACACACTCCTCCATCTTTGACGCCGCTGCCGGCATCTCCCTCAATGACAACTTCGTGAAGCTGATCAGCTGGTACGACAACGAGTATGGCTACTCCAGCCGAGTCATCGATCTCATCAAGTACATCCAGACCAAGGATTAAACTAGCTTATAGATACCTATGTTACATGTCGAGATTATCGGCGCTTTTAAGTTAAGTTTTAAATGAATGCAGTGATTAACCCTAAATTATTATGCTACTTTGAGAGTAGCTAAGCATGTGTAATCTATTGTTTGTTTTGTGCATAAAACCGAACATTTATGTATGTAATATCAGTACACTTGAAATTAAAACATTGATATAGATTATTATTGTAATTTTTACTACATTTTCCCTACAACCAATCTCTTACATCTGAAATTAATTCCACTAGTCACCAGCACAAGTAGCTGAACAATAACATGTCAAAAAGATCTACACAAGCTTGTACTCCCGTTGAAAATAGTCATGTGCATATTTTTTTGACCTTTTCCAGCATTTAAGTAAGCGTTTAGTAGCCCAGCAGGAGAGAGACTCACTTAGTTACGTAGCGAGTTAACGCGCATCGAGGAGATTCGTGCTAGGTGCACTGGTACTAATCACGTCTATTGCTCCAGAGATCTTAGCACACTAGCTTTTGTCGCGAACATACAGCATATATTCCTTTCAAACCAATCGGCATGTGCAAAAGGTATGGATGCTTTACGTCCGCGATAATAACTAGTGAGCAACTAGTGCTGATTGGCTGGAATACCTACATAGCGGCATATCTATAAACACGCAGGATGATGAATTCAGAATGAACTATGAGTAACTATTTGAGTGATTTACAGTGTATACAAGCTAATTTATGTAAACTAGTCAACGGATTCTGTACTGTCTGCATTATTTTATTGTTTATCCAACATGAACATAAATAGGTGTATTCTATGATTTCTATTTGAATTGCTAATAAATTGATTACAATTATACTTTCAATATCTTTTTGCGGTTTTATAAACAGAGTATAACTTAACATTTTCAAAATATAATCACGTATTCCTGAAGGTTCCTGGGTCTGGCAGGGTCTGAAACTCATAAACAGTTAAAAAATATACTGAGAATAAATATACTATGTCTATGTCTCGTTGCTTTACCTAAACCGTTTGTTTTGGCGGCAAACCAAGCTTTGTTTTTAACAACTACCCTCAGAAGAAAGGGTTATGTTGTTAGAAAATTAGATAGATACCTACATCATACATCTTCTAGGAAAGCCATCGTACTTTACTAAATCACAAAAGGTAGCCTCAAAGCTTGAAAAATTCAAACGTGTATGAAAAGTTACTTAACGGTCAGTCATGTTATATACGTATGAGTACTTAACCATTTAGTGGGTAATAAAATGAGTGCTGAACAAATATGACTGCAGATGATATCCCGCCAAATAGGCTAAGAAATCGCTGACCGATGTTCAGGATGCACCGGGCCAAGGCTCTGCTCTTCCCCCCGGAGGAGGCAATAAAATAATTCATTCCTATACACTTTTTATATTTTCTTTGGAAGGAATCGCAGCTCTTGGGTACACAAGGAGGTAACTCGATTGACAAGCACCCCACGTATAAGGCTGTATTGTCATTAGACAAACAGTTCGCGGAATGAGGGCACAACCTTAGATCTATGTCACAACTAGCGGTCTATTTATCTTTAACTATTACAAGAATTTATTTTGGCATATTTACGTCACATCAGACCTCAGCAGAACTAAAAGAAAGGTCATAGAAAGATTAACATCAGACGTGGCTGTATAGACTTCGACTTCTTTGTCTTTCCTGGGGGCGATAAACTAAAAAAAAGAACTTGCACTGACTACACGGGAGCCAATAATGTACGGCCAGATATTGTACAGCCTGATAATGTACGACCTGATAATCCGTGTCCATTTGGCTTCGGATTATCAGGTCGTACATTATCAGGCTGTACATTATCTGGCTGTACATGTTAATGTACGGGCTGATAATGTACGACCTGATAATGCACGACCTAATAATCGGAATCCATTCGAATCGATTTTCCATAGACACTTTTTTTTTCTTACATGGCTATCAAATGCGATAGTGCGGTAATTTTATCGATAGCGCGGTACTGTCTATTCGATAGAGGACATTATTTTGGCTCGCTAAGATTGTTGTTGAATGTATTCGGTTGAAAGGTAATTGTATTTTTCATAGCAATGATAGACTTTCCAAAACATTAGCAGAATCAAAAATTTACGGGAACAATTCAAACCATATGCAGTCAATTCGTAAAATAAATGTAATACATCTAAATTGGAGGCGATTTAGGCATTAACTAGTGGTACTACTTGGATGTGTTACTCAATCAATAAAATATAAAAAAATCTCAAAGTTTGATTAGGTTTGAACGACGCCTTATTCTTAACTGATTTTGGCTTTAGTGACTGATCTAACTCAATAATTAGTTTATTAGTGCCACATAATGTCGGTCTTATTACCCGACTGCGCGATGCAAAGGAGGGTAATGTGTTTGTCAGCCCATTTTATCTATATAAAATTAATAATTCCCTAATTGCTTCCTCTCATCTGTTATCCCTGTTAAACATTATTATTACTAGGGGTCATTTACACAGAGCGAGTTCGCGTATTCGTGTTGAATTACATTGCGCGGCTCGAACAATCGATCGATCACATCATGTCTCGGTAGCACGCAATGTCATGCAACTCCCATGCGAGAACTCGTACCATGTAAATGGCCCTTTAGATATTAAACTCTTGGTTGGATTTTTAGTTCTCAAAGTTAAAATAAAATAAATTAGTAAAAATGTTATTGACATAGTTGTAGTGATAGACTTTAGGTTGGACCACTTTGTATCAGTTTGAAAACTCTTAACGTCCACATAATCTGGGCCCCTATTCTGGGTTCATGCGAGATTCATCTCGCACGAGAATAACTGTCAAATCCCAAGGAAATCTGTCATTTTTGACGTATGTGGCATGCGAGATAGCGTCTCGGATGACCCGAGAATTGGGGTCCTGTCAGGTTCCTGCCACTATTATCTGGAAGCTGGCCCAAATCTTAAACTGCCCACATTGCTTGCATTTGCCTTCAGTCAATTTAGCTAAAAGAATCCACGTGTCCAGACGTGGATCCGGTAAATGCCAATGTAACCCATACAATATTGTCTGATAAACCACTACGTCCCCATTATGATATTGGTGACAATATCACAGTGCCTGAATATCCCAGAATTACACACTCTATCTTGTAGTTTAAGATCCAGTTTAACAAGTAAGTCTCCTTCGAAGTTAAAATTTATTAAGAGAGCGTATGTGTTTCTGGAACTTCTCCTTCTTAATAGCGGCCACGAGGTTTTTGTCAATGTCAATATTTTTGTGTATTTTACGGTGAGAGTGGAAAGAAAAAGTGAAAGGGATACACGAAGACAAATTGAGTCTTTCTGTGTAGCATTTTTGATAGCAACGGTCGCTGCCACTCGAGGATTAGTGTAATTGTTAAATCCATGGAAAATCTATCTGTGGCCCGTTTCACTAAGCTACAAGTTACAATTTTACAAGTCTAAACCGGCAACATTGGTCAATTATGACCAATGGCAATGGGCATAATGACCAATGTTGCCGGTTTAGACTTGTGAAACGGGCCACTGCTGTATGAACCTACTACCCAAAGGGACTGCGCTCAGTTAACAGCAAAAACGGTCAAAGAGAATGGCTTGAATTATGTTCTCTGTTTCTTTCTGGTGTTGAGGTTATCGGTACTTTTCTTATTTATTCGTCCAAAATAGAATTACGAAATGTATGCACCATGCATTTAGGTGATGAAAAGATAAAAAATTCAACATTAAAAAAAAACAGTGTTAAAATCAAAATAAAATTTAATTTACGTTTACGATATAAATTCTTTCCTTTGCTAGTATTGGGAGCAACCCCCTACAATTTGTTATGGCAAGGTAGAACGAGACATATGACAGTAGAAAATGCCTCTCGCTCTGGCCGTTTTTCTGTTACCACCACGCAGTCCGGGTACTAGGTTCATATTCTTATGAAAATAAACACAAACAGCCGATTTTTTAATCGATTAATTAACCAACGAAGTACGATTATGGCTTACGGAAGTTGCTAAAGTTAAAAAAATGGAAATTGAAATATCATGCCAAAGAGTTTTTCAGCATGATGCAGTAACGAAGTAAGAATCGATATAATTGACGCCAAAACAAGCAAGCAAAGCAATCGTGAAACTTGATATAATTTTAAATAATCAGAGGTCTTGGAATGTTCAGTGACAGCGCAAAAAGATATTTTTTATGTAGTTAGTCAATTAGCTCAAACAACTATTCGCATTTTGAGATTTTATTATGTTAAACTATTGTCACGTATCGGATTCGATTAAAATCGATACCATTGCAATGACTTTATTTCTTTAAAATTGCTGACTAGAATGTAAAAAAAAAGGATTGAAATGATTTGATGCCCGATATGGTCAGGTTATAGAAGTCAATATAATTAACAGTACGCTGCCAGTGTCGAATCCGAACATAAATTAGGCATTTCAGAATGTGTATCTGTACTGTAAAGCTAAGCTGATATAACTGTACTCAGAAATGAAATACAAGATCAAAAGTTGGAGTTTACAGATGGCATTATCTGTTGCCTGATGTGGTCGGGCATTGGTCTCTTTTATCCGAGAGGTTTATCAGGTGACAAGCTTTCACACTTAGGGTTGCCAGAGGTCCGGTAATTAAGCGTACAGTCCGGTATTTTCGAGGCCTGTCCGGTAAAAAAAAGTGGTCGTACTGGACAAAACAATGTCCGGTATATTGAGGAAAGTCGGTACTACTGGTCACAAGCGCCTACAAAAGTAGGCATATGAAATCCCTCAAACACAAAACTCGCGCGCGCTCCTCGCTCGCTGACCTCGCATTTATGAAAAAAATAAAACCTATTACTATAAAAAACCCGTATTTTTTGTGACCAAGCTTACACCCACATTCACCATATCATGTCACTATAGATAGACCTTACTTTTGGTCTAGGAATCCATTTCAGAGTATAGTGGTAATAGCGATTGCCTTCGCAGTTACGATGAACTCCATGACACGAGTAGCATTGTAATTTAAATCTTTATATTTCTATTAGTTCAGCCAGAAGTGTGCAATCTCTTGAGACTTCATCGCTATGCACTTAGCAAGTTGCGAGGTCAAGCTATTGCGGTTAGATGTTAGATACGGAATGGCATTTAAAATTTCAGTCTAGTCCATTCAGTAAGCCTCTTTATAATTGTTAAATCATTTGTTGATAATTCTTAGATGGGTGGAATCGTATCTTTTTACATTTATATCTATGACTAGCTGACCCGGCGAACTTCGTACCGCCTAATTATTGGAGGCATATTTGCTCACCGTTTAGACCTACCCTGGACTACGACAAACATTTTAAAACCAAAATCAGCTCAATCGCCCCAGCCGTTCTCGAGTTTTAATCAGACTAACGAACAACAATTCTTTAGTATTTCCAGATTAAAACAACACTATTTTGCATTACAGCAGCATTTATTTATCCGATTTTCAATAATCAATTTTAGAGGGAAAAAGCCACTATCTGTCCATGTCACTTGACAGCTGTTCTTTTTACTTTTTAATTATTTGGATACACATCACTCGTCTCCCTTTTGAAAAGCATGAGATTAACCGAGTAATACATATACAAATGTAATAAGTATTACAGAAAAATAATTATGAATTACATCTATAAATCTAAACGTTGTGGAGCCTTTCTGACTCGAGCAGATCTTCTCAAACCCGGACTTTCCATTGACGGCTCTCTCATCACTTCCCCAGGTCCCTCATTTTGTATTGGCAACTGTCCTTCTGCACCGTCTTCCATTTCACTCCCTTCAGTATTCTGATTATCTTCTACCTGGTCTTCACTGTCCCTATGAACACTTCTGTTCATTTCTGTTGGTAGTCTGGTCACAGAAGGCGCCGTCACCAAAGGCGGTGGTAATCTTATCTCTGCTGGTATGGGTTCATTATTTTCCGGGGTCTGAGATAATTCCACACATGGCCTCAAATCAGAAATATGGTAGTATTTTTTAACTCCATTAACATCAATTATATATCTAATAGGACTTAAACATTTTACTATCAGCGCTTTTGTCCACCCTTTGCCCTCTTTTAAATTTTTAGACCAAACCTTGTCCCCTTCATTAAACTTTACTACTTGTACCTCTTGTTTATTACTTGTCACAACTTTCTTAGATAATACATTTGATGGCTTTATTAGTTCAAAACGAGTTCTTGGTTTGTACTTAAACAATATTTCATTTGGAGACATACCAGTAGAATTTGGACTGTTTCTATATGTAAATAAAAAATTCTGTAATAAAATTTCTTTTGAAAATAATGAGTTCCGTTCATTTAGTCTCCCTAATGCTTGTTTAATTGTTTGGACAGTTCTTTCAGCCATTCCGTTAGATTCCGGATGATATGGTGGGCTTTTAAGAGTTACACAGCCATTATTTTTTAGAAAAGTGATAAACTCTGCAGAAGAAAAAGGTGGACCATTATCGCTAACTAAATATACTGGTATACCCACAATGGCAAAGGTTTTACATAATTTTTCAATAACTTGTGAAGCGGAGGTGCCTTGCATTATGTGTACATCAAGCCATTTAGACAAAGAATCAACAATTAACATATATGTCACAGAGTTTTTCATGAAAAAATCTACATGAACTCGTTCAAAAATATTTTCACATTTTTTCCAACTTACAGGTTGACTTATCTTGGTAAAATTTCTTGAAGACTGACATACATCACAACTAGCTACAACTTTCTCAATATCTTCATTTACATTTGGCCACCAACAAAATTCTCTCATTAGCATTTTAGACTGCACCATACCTTGATGTGAATCATGAAACAGGTTTAAAACTTTACTTCTTAACTGACTTGGAATAATAACTCTATTTCCCCAAAGCACACACTTTTGCTCAGTCCCTAACTCTGCTCTTTTATTGAAGTATGGTTTTAGATTGGAATCATTTACAAAATTAGGCCATCCCGACACCACATATTCATAGACTTTACTTAGAATAGGATCTTTTTGTGTACATTTAGCTACTTCTAGAAAATCCAATGGAGCACTATCACCGAAATTAAAATAATTTATACAGTCTGACACATCAACCATTTCCGGCAATGGTAACCTTGACAAAGCATCAGCATTCCCCAATAATGTTCCTTTCCTGTAAGTAATTTCATACATGTATCCAGATAGTATCAAAGCCCATCTTTGTAACCTTGCATTAGCTGTAATAGGAATTTTCTTTAGAGGGTCAAATATAAATTTTAGTGGCTGATGGTCTGTTACAAGCACAAACTTCCTTCCATATAAATATTTATGAAATTTTTGAATCGCAAATATGATAGCTAATGCTTCTTTTTCCACCTGAGAATAATTTTTTTGGGCATTATTTAAGGTAGCTGATGCAAAGCATATAGGTTCCCTGTCTATTTGGTGACTTAAAACTGCTCCTAGACCATACTTGCTTGCATCTGCAGTCACATACAATTCTTTTTTACAGTCATAATGTACCAATAGTCCATACTCCATAATCAATTTTTTACTGCTTTGAAAAGACTCATCACATTCTTTAGTCCAGCGAAACTCAACTCCTTTTTTTAGTAAGGCATGCAAAGGTGCCAAGTGATCTGAAAGCCTGGGTAAAAATTTTCCATAATAATTTAAAAGTCCTAAATATGCCTGTAATTGTGTAACTGAGGTAGGTTGTGGTGCCTTTGCAATAGCTTCTATTTTTTCTGGCAATGGTTTTATTCCTTGTTTACAAATTAAATGACCCAAGAATTTTATTTCACTACAAAAAAACTGACATTTATCTATATTTACTTTGACTTTGTATTGATTTAGTTTTTGCAACACATTCTCTAAATTTTTATAACATTCTGCTAAACTAGTGCCAGTTATGATCAAATCATCTATGTAGGCTCTAACATTATTTACACCTTGCAATATCTGATCCATAATACTTTGAAATACAGATGGTCCACTTGACACCCCAAACTGTAAGCGAGTTGGTCTAAACAATCCTAAATGAGTATTTATAGTCATATATTCCCGTGAACTTTCATCTAATAATAGTTGCTGGTATGCTCCACTGAGGTCAAGGACGCAAAATACACTAGCTCCAGACAATTCTGCAAATATATCTTCTGGTAGAGGTAGAGGATAATGGTCAGTATCTAACATTTTATTTAAAGTGACTTTATAGTCTACACATACTCTAATCTTCTTATCATTTTTTTGAACTACTACAATAGGACTAGCCCATTCACTATGCGTAACCCTCTCAATGATACCTGCTTTCTCTAAATTTAATAACTCTTCCTCAACTTCCTTCTTCTTTGCAAATGGAATAGAATATGCTTTGTGGAAAATTGGTGTAGCTCCATCCTTTAGTTTTAACTTGGCCTGCATGTTAACAATATGAGACGACCGATCTTTAGAAAATACTTGTTTATATTTGTTTTTAATGCAGTTAATCAATTTATTTTTTTCTTGAGCAACACAATTTTCCTGTACATTACACACTTTATTTACCTTAAACATCTTTTGCCATTTGGGAAACAATACAGATAACCAATTTCTGCCAATTAATGGGTTAAAATAATTAGAACTCTCAATTACTATCAGATACAAATCTTGCTTCACATTTTTTGCTGTTATTTTTATTGCCCCCAATACTGACAACATTTCTCCCGAAACTGATTTTAGTTTTACATTACATTTCTTTAGCTCATATTTTTTGAAATAGGTATCATAGTCTTTTTTATGTATTACTGACTTACAAGCTCCAGTATCTACCTGCATATTTAATACTTCATGGCCTAGTCACAATGGAATTGATGCACAGTCTTCCTCTGAAATCTTCATGATACTGCCCAACACTATATCCTCTTCATGTGCTCCGTCTAAATTTCTATCCGAACTGTTATTTTCTTCCTGTCCATTTTCCATTATCCTTATGTTTCTTCCCGTCCTTAAGTCTCTGAAGCGGCATTTGTTAGACAAATGACCCTGCTTTTTGCATACAAAGCATGTCCACTCTTTTTTGAAACATTTGTCTGTAAAATGTGCCCCACCACAGCGCCGACATTCTACTCTCCCTGTGTTGTCATAACTCTGTCTCTGGATGTTTTTATCCTGTCTCCGGTACTCATGCTGATTATTGTTTACCTGTCTATAGTTTTCAGACTTTCTTTTTTGATTAACCACTTGAACATTTGCCTCAGTTTCCGGCTGCATATTTTTAGTATCTTTTTCAGCACTCTCAAACGCCGTGGCCAGTGTTATTGCCTTCTCGAATGTCAAATTCTCCCCTTCTGCTAATAATTTGCTTACAATCTGTTCGTTTTTTATTCCACATACCAGTTTATCTCGCAGTGCTTCGTTTAAGAACGTTTTAAACTCACAGGGCCCAGCCATTTTTTTTATTTCAACCACAAAATCACTAATCGTTTGGTTTTCTTTTTGTTTAATTTTGAAAAAGTCATACCTTGCTGCTATTGCAGATTTCTTTTCCACATAATGACCCTTCAGAACTTCTATAAGTTCTTTATAAGTTTTGCTGCTCGGCAAGTCCGGAGATATTAAATTTTTTAGGACTTCATAACTTTCTGGCCCTATCAGTGTTATGAACAAGGCAACTTGCTTGCCACCGTCTTTTATATCATTAACTATGAAAAATTGTTCCATCCGTTCCGTATACGCCACGAAATCCTGGCCTGGGCGATAGTTTTCTATGGCTCCTATCATCTTGATTGTTGATCCTCGTCGCCAATTTAGTATTTCCAGATTAAAACAACACTATTTTGCATTACAGCAGCATTTATTTATCCGATTTTCAATAATCAATTTTAGAGGGAAAAAGCCACTATCTGTCCATGTCACTTGACAGCTGTTCTTTTTACTTTTTAATTATTTGGATACACATCAAATTCATTTTTATTTATATAGATAGATAGATAATATGCCAACGCATAGTAGATTGTGCTTAGCTCAACTCAAATATTATGTCACCGTGTGATTGTCAATGCCGTTATTTTATAATCTACCTATTATGTCCCTTCTAAAACACACAGCGTTTATGAAGAAGCTGTTAGTGGATAACCTTAGTAAATATTTAAAACATACCTGGCAACTCCTGTTTTTACCGTAGATAAGGATCCTTGTCACCTGAAAGGCGCCTTCCATGGCGCTGTCATGTGTCAATGTCATAGCGTTGTGGTTTGCCCGCGTGAAGTGACGTTTTCGCGAGCAAAAGTTTTCAATTTCTGTTTTTATTTGTAATCTATGCATGAATTACCGGAAAAAGTGTACTAAAAATAATTTCTTAACAGTAGTGATAAGAATCTAAGTATATTTCGGTGATTCGGTGAGTGTCCGATCGAGATGGAACCCCGGCGTTAACCTCAACAGATCACGGAAAAAACGAGGTTCATTTGAGCATAAATCGTCATTGTCTCTCTCCTCGGAGGAGGAGACGGCGTTGCCTCCAATTAAACGAATGAAATAGTCTCGCGGAGAGATTTCCACTCGACCTATTCACTGCCTAGCTAAAGTAGGTACACTCACTTCTAACATAGGTAAGTTACCTTTTTACTTTTTCTTACTATGTGATGCAATTAGCGCAACAATCCTCTAATTCTTCTAGTCATAAGCCACGCGACTAGAAAAACTATTCTTGACTCCCAACTAGTTAAACATTATCACAGGATAATGAGGATATTTATGTCATAGATAAAAAGCGACAATTATGTTCCGAATACGGACTTCGGTCGCTTGGCAAGTTAGACGAGCCGCATACCTCAAAAGAAATCAGGAATCAAATCAGTGATAACCCTCCTTTCTGGCAGCAGTCGGGTAAAAACACAGGAAGGGTTTCTATAATTTTAAAAGTTTATTTGCTAAATAAGTTTAGTTACTATGTATACCAGACTTTGACAACAAAAGTCAGTCAGGTGTGAAGAGGTGTGCTAACTTTGTGCATAATAATAATAACAATAAAAAGAAGTCTATTAAGACATTCAATTTATCGATAAATAAAATTGAAGTAAGTTTTATTACATTAATAAATACAATTGAGATATAAAACTTACAATTACACATAAAAATACTAATTGAAGTTTTTCCAAGTTTACATGTTGACAGCAGCATGATTCAATTCTTGTTGCAACAAAAGAAGTTTATTTTGCTCAGATGAGTGAAAGTCCTTAAAAAGGTTTTATTTTGGATGACAAATATTCTGCTGTGGCAGTTAATAATACAATTCATACATTGCCATTAGACTGCAAAATTTTTCATGTGTTTAAGTGCATATTATTATGCATACAGAGAAGTAAATGTTTACCGCTAGGTTTTGAGTTACCTATGCTCCTGTCATGTGTTGTAATCAACACTTCTCTGTTGGCTTTAATACAAATATTTAAGGAGGGACAATTAAATACGGAGAGGTACATACATAATACCTATTGCGAGGATAGTAAAAAGTCTTCGGAAGACGCTTTAGTACTAAATAAATAAAAAGTTGTTTTTTATGACTAGAGACCATGATTTTGTCCACACTTGGTGTTTTTAAATATTAAAAGAGATTGAAGTTAATAAATAAAGTCTTTGAGAGACGGACTCAATGAGCAGAGCACAAGTTATCAATGATGATATAATCTACAGTACTGGTTTTAAGTACTATTACTGACTATTATGGTATGTTCTTTAACCAATATTCACTGGAGCAGTGAACACTTCTACTTATTATATGAAGATGGTTATTCTTATTATTTTGGCTTTCCTGTTTACAGCCATTAATTACTGAATTGCGAAAATCCTTATATATTACTTGCAAGTGACATGCATGATAGATTAATCTATCGGGGCATTTTTTTTACTGGCCTACCATACTGTCTCATGAGTAGACTGCCTCGGAGGCTGTCAAAACTTTGGTAATATTTTACCAAGCTGAGCTAAAAGAAAAATTCATAATAATAAAAAATTAAATAAAGAAAGATATGTCTTTAGTCAATTGCTTTTGACCAATTTTTTGATAAAATTAATTATTATTGACAAATTGGCTTAACTAACATGATCCTATTCTGCCACTAAAAAATGATACTTAATAATTAAAGTCATGAAAAACAGTCTTGATTTACAGATTTTCCTTTTTATTTCTGTACATGTAAAAAAAAAAAAACGCAATTAAGATTACATTATGATTCTGTGGTATAAATTAGAATTACAATTCTGATCTAAATATATATAAAAGGATAAAAGGATCCGCACTGCTGGATATGTTTGTTGCATCTTTCTAAATCATCCTCGAGTTCAGGTGACAAGCTGAAAAGCCGCGGAGGCTATTATAGTAATATAGAGATGTAACTTTCTAAATAGAGATCTATAAAAAAAAAAAAAAAAAACCTGAACCTACTTTTTTAACTTGCATATAAGTATTCTTATAATTTTTGTCTAACATGTACATGGTACGGAACCAATGTTTTCATATTTAATACACTTTGCATATTGAAAAATCCTGACACTTATGTCAATGGGTTTTTTAAGATCTCACAAGATCTTCCAACATTATACCACATAAGGAGAGACGTGTGATTATGTGCATCTTTTTCTTAATTCTGTCTCTCTCTTAGAGCGCAGTTGACCAACCCAAGCTACCACGAGTAGCACACACAGATGTATATGTGTTTAAGTAAACCGTGTTGGATAGTAGGCACAGTAACAGTTGTGGTCATGCAATTGTGTATGGTCTGTATTATCACCACTGTGGGTCTCATAGACCTGAGCTACCACGGAGGAGGCTTAGGCGAAAACAGCTGTTTTATAAGATATGACTAAGATCGTATTACTGCCCAGCCACCAAGGCTCGGGCAAAGTAAGAACAAAGGCAGAGATCGATTCGGCTATTTTAAGCGCCGTCTCACTCCCAGAGTGGATCTGGCCGATCTAAGCTACCGCGGAGGTATCTTGGACAGAGAGAGAGACTGATGCTTGCTTGTTTTCTTGTCTGATAAAAGATGGGTTTCATGAATGATGTTAACTCATAATGATAATCTAATGATCCAAACTACCGCGGAGGTGTTCAAAGTTTTGGACAAAGTCATCGGCTGACTTGGCATGTGCCATCCCTTTAAAAGTGGTTACCCACTTTTATTTGTGTTTACACACAAAATGCTAAATTATCTATTTCTAATTCATCTCTCTGAATTTATTTACAAGAACCTTTTGGTCCGTCAGGACATGGAGCCTGCTACAATTTTTTACCTCAACAATCACTCCACAGTCTGGAAATTATACATTAGAGATCGGATCTCTTTTTCACGAGCTTTAGCTCTAAGATCAAAATTTGCTGTCATTAACTGAGTAGTAAGTGCAGGCAAACCCTTAATATATGATCTATTAATTTTAATCTGAAATATAAGTTGGGTCTCACTCTGAGTGATCTTGACATTCAGTATTCAGTCCCAAAGGATTTCTAACCCAACCTTCCCTAGTAGGTAAGAAAAGGGGGGGGGGGGGGAGAGGGCAAAGGTCTATATACAAGACCACAGCGGCATGCTATCATGCTACCCTGTGGGTGTGTACTTGTCCTGTAAATTGTTTTTAAACTATAATTTTATATGTACGTATTTCTTTTTTAAAGCAACTGTTTTCTCAGTAGACATTCTACATGAAATGTAAGTATGGTTACTCTTCACGAAGGTGTAAAAACATGCACATGTAAGATGTACCGAAGATGATCAATCATACATACAGGTATCTAGACATGCTTTTATTTGTACTGAACTGTACTGTGTTATACTGTATGGTCATAATCAGATTATAATATTAACAATAATCTAGATTATAAACGTCTTACTGAGGCGCGGACTTCTCACTATGACAAGGTGATGAGAAGGCATAAGTAGATTGTATCCTCTTTCTTATTTTTTTTTAGCCAACAGTCTTTTTTTATATATGTTTATTTCTTTTGGACACATCCTACTGTCGAAGGCTTGAAATCATTTCATCAGACTACCATCATCTAATGTATAGTTATTGTAAACTAGGTATAAACAATAACACTGTTGAACATCAAACTACAAAGAATGGCTGAGGCCAGAATCTGAACACATACAGTCATATGTATAAAAATTACTCTGACTTAATCTTATTTACCGCGTAGGTTGCATGGAAGGTCCTGAAGTCCATATTTTATTTTACAATTTTAGATATAAATATTATTGTATCAGTCAAGTCAGATAAGTCAAAATAAGTTTTTGATTTTATTTTATAGCCGAGCAATAAAAAAATAAAAACTTGATGGCTTACTCCAATTGATCCAGTCTCAGACTAGGCTAGGCACAGCTCGTATAGGCACCAGGCAGCTGGCAAATGTGCAATATTAAATTATTTTTTAGTAAAAAATAAGTACTTTACAAGTTTACATATTTTTAATTAAATACCATTTGCATAACATATTTTTTTCCCCGGTTTGGGGTACATATTCGTCATGCCGGTTTCTACCTCTGGCGAGAGTCGAACTCGCAACCTCTAGCTTTAATAATGTAAGAAATTGATCTCAATAGGGCTACTATTATTATAGCATTATTGTCAATATCTTTAATCCTTTATTCACATAGCGTTTGTGGTTCTTGTCACCAGCAGATACCAGACACGTCTTCATAAACGCTGTGTGTTTTAGAAGGGACATAATATGAATGTTTTGCATTACAACAAAACATGTATTATGTCTTGAATAAAACACACAGCGTGCAGCAAGGCTCTTGCTGGCGAAGTGAAGACGCTATGACATTGACACATGACAGCGCCATGGAAGGCGCCTTTCAGGTGACAAGGATCCTTATCTACGGTAAAAACAGGAGTTGCCAGGTATGTTTTAAATATTTACTAAGGTTATCCACTAACAGCTTCTTCATAAACGCTGTGTGTTTTATTCAAGACATAATACATGTTTTGTTGTAATGCAAAACATTCATATTAAAAATACGTAAGTGATCAGTTTTTATTAATATAAACGAAAAGTTGTGTGGAAGTATCTTCATTTTTAGAGCTATAGGAAGCTGAAGCGCCGCTTTTGATTCGATATAAATAAATAATGAAATTAAGTTGGTATGACATTAACTTACCATTAAGTTGCGAGTGTGACTCGGTAGGAACAAATATAAAAAAATGTCCCATCTAGTAACAGTATGACTAGTTGGGATTTACTGTAGCAAAAAGTGTTCCCAACGAGTCACATCACAGTGGTCGTTGGGAATAAATATCAAATATACTGTCCCATCTAGTAACAGTGTGACTGGTTGGGATTTTTTTAGTAAAAATATTCCCAACGAGTGACAGTTGAGGGTGTGCCTCGTTGGGAACAAAGGAAAAGAAATTGTCCCAGGTTTTTCTACAAAAATATATTTTCCAGTAGGTAAGTCACGGTACGCAATAACTTCCATATAAGTGCATGACATAACGGAACAACAAAGTTACATATTTTTTTCGATGAATTACGGTAATCTAAAAGTTTTCTACTTAGTATGAATAACCAAAAATACTCATTCTGAAAAAGGGTAGTGTAGGTTTTTTTTTTAAAACGCTCAGTTATAAAATCACGTCTTATTCCTTTTATTTAATACAAAAGCTACGAATTGGCATAGTTTTTTTTTACTGTTGTGATAAACAACGTGCTTCTTCGTGCCTTTGTCACATTAGTCTATAGGGCAAAGAATTACTATAACAAAACATGAGATATAAAATTACAAAAAAAGACATGAATGACATACAATTAAGAAGCTTTGGCAGTATCAGCCAACCTGGGGGCCTAGCACGCTAGCTTTTATCGATGACATAAAGCATTTATCCCGTTCTAGCCAGTAAGTGTGTGCGAAAGGGACGAATGCTTTATGTCAGCGATAAACGATAGTGTGCTAGAGGGGCTGAACAGCATTAACGCCATGTCGGACGCTGGCTTTGTGTATTAATTTGTAACTGAAAAATAAAATCTGCATATCCGGAACTAATCATATCTCTCTAATCTGTGAACTAATCGAGTCTTCACTGAGGTGCGTGCGTGCCGCATGCTTGGAGAACCCTAGAACCTTTCGGTCAAAGTTAAACAAATCTGTTTTGAAAAATATTCAGATGGCAAGGTGGCAACCTATAGCACACTACCTCCTCAAAGGGTGGCAAGTAATTTGGTTGTAACACGGTCGGCGCCAGTGGCACCCAAACAATTTTTACTACTATGTCGGAGACATACTGCGTGGTTGTACGGTTGTGCCCTTTTGTCAGTAAATTCGTATTATTAAAATTTAAGATTAGTTGCACAGTACGGTCACCCAAATATTAATTTAATTCCACCGTAGGCACCGATTGTGAAACCGCCTTTACGGCAGTCACTTTGTGATTCGAGACTCTGTAGCAAGCGATAAAACGTAGCAATGTCTCGTGTTCGCCACCATTTTACTATTTCTGATTGGGCGAAGTGAACATATTGTTGCGTTTTTACAACATAATGTGAATTCACCTAGCGGCTTACGCTACGCTCATGCGTGCGGCAGCTAGAGCCAATACATTACGTTTGCCAATGTACCTTCTAAGTTTTAATAAGAGAAAAACATTAAAAAAGTATAGAAATTATAATAGGTATTAGGCCTTTAAGTTTAATAGCTAGGTATAAGTACCTAATAATATTTAGATCTAAGCGTCGTCATCACTTCGGAGGACCGCTAAGACAGGATACTTAAATGCCGTGAACTTCCTATTGCATTTTATTTACTAGTCACAATTTATCCACAGTTTACAATCTCGCAAAATAGAGTTTTTTTTGCTATACCTACGACGAAAAATGTGGTTAGTGTTCAGTGAAAGACGTCGAACCAACAATAGTGTATGCCGATTGCTGCGGAACCCAGCAATACCAATACAATTGTTAAATGCACTAAAAAGCGACTAAGTTAAGGTTAAGAAAGCATGCAAAACTAATGAAATCACCAACGATAGATTCATCCGAAGAACAGCTGGAATTATTGAATAAGAACCTAGCTAGCTCCTTCCTTAGGGAAAGTACCTTCAAGAAACGAGCCTATTTTTTTTCTTAAAGGTCGGCAACGCGCTTGCGATTCTCTTAATATTGTAGATGTCTAGTGTCTATGGGCGGCGGTGATTGATTACCATCACGTGATCCGTCTGCCCCCTCTGCTATAAAAAAAGGATACCACCGTAGGCTACCACCTCATAGGCGCTATATCTCTATAGAAATTATGATTTCTTGTAACTATCAACTATATTTATAACATTATCGGGACTTGAGCGCGATAGAAATATATTGTTGATTTACCTCGACGTTTCGGCCATGTTTCAATGGCCGTGGTCACGAGTAGACTGAAGTGGAGGGTATTACTTCTGTTTAGCCGCGCGAGTTTTACGAACTACCCGCACTTTGTCTTGTTTATTTTCCACCGGCATATCACTACACCGACACACAATGCTCACAATGTCCGACGATTTATCCGAAGATATATTTCGACGCTTACACTTGCTGATTACAGGATTCCATGATGAAGAGAGTTTATATCCGTCTTCCCGGTCCCGGTCCGGTTCCCGGTGTTAAGTCCCGATAATGTTATAAATATGTGTGAAAGTCGCGAAAGTTTAAAACAACTATCAACTATATTATTAACATGCATTGCATGCATTTTTATTGTACAAAAAACATAAATTACATCAAAAAGTGATACAGTGATACGTACGGAAGCTAACTTATTCGCATTTTATAATTTAAATATAATCTTTCTACTTAGGTTTTTAAAACAAATTTGTTATCATTTTCTGTCTATCCTCATATCTTCAACTGCTTAACAATGATACAGTTCATTTTTAGAGTTCCGTGGTCAAACTAGGAAATGTTATAGATTTGCTGTCTGTCTGTATATCACATCCACTTTTACTCAAAAAAAAAAGTTACTTGTATGCCGTATGGATAAGATAGATTTCTACGAGTATCTCACAAAGACCAAGAATAATATTCGTTAAACACATTTTTAGGATACCTTCCATGCATGTATAGGTGTATTAACTTAATTTTTATTGGTTAAAAAAATTCCGCGCGCGTCATTTTGTAACCTTGCGCCCCTAGGCATTTGGGATCCTGGGGCCCTAAAATGACAGCCCAGGTTTAGTTTAATCCCTCCCTGTGTCTCTGTCTACCTAGTGTCATAAGAAAGGGACGCAGATAGAGATAAGCTAAACTTGGCCAGTCATGTTAGGGCCACTGGGTGGTTAGGGTGAGTTTTTAATGACGCGGAGTAGAGATTTTGAAACACTATTTACTTACTTACCAATAGATCTACGGGGAACGAATGTGATATTGGTCAATTTACGGTCCGCTCCTCTTCACTCTGCCCAGCTTTGCGTTAGTGTAAGCGCACCCTTATGTATAGTTACCGATGAATATTAAAATAAGTTTGGACTTTTAGACATTAATTTCGTTGACATTAAAAAAGAGATTACTTACTTAGTTCCCGATTTTCCGGAATTCTTCAATTGCAAGAAAATTAGAAATATCGTGCCTTTTCTTTGGAGCCGGGATAACAACAGATTCCTACGCAATCGAAGTCGCGGGTGGAAAACTAATAAAAACAAAAGCAACCGCTATCTAAAACTGATTTCATTATAGATCCGACGAAACAAGAATCCGGCGAATCGGGAACTTATCAATAATAAAACTGACTAAGTAGGTACCTACTGTTGTCCATGATCCATCCGCTATGCTGTGTGGTAGGCGCAACCTAATCTGGTTTTATGTTGGGAACAGCACGGGAACAGCCGATAAAACGTCAACTTTATTCTCTTAAATTAGAATGGATCGGGTTTGTTACTCGACAGAGAAAGAGAAACTTGTAAAAAGAAAATAACAAGTTTACTGGCATCATTGAGGGAAAAACAAAAAAATGGCTGGCGAAATGGAGCACAGAGTTTTGACGAGCCTGTTACGCCGATTTTAAGAACACAGCGAACATGCTCGAAGCGAATGTTACCTTACACCTCGTAACGTTGATCAGTACCCACCTTTACGATATCGACACTACAATAGAACACCGGGGCCAGTGGCGGATTTGCCCTAAGGCTCGGGCCCAGGGCGGCTAATCGTGGCAAAAAATACACTGTGAAACGGTAGATGCGTGGCGTTAGGGGCGGCTGGTACTACCCGGCCCAGGGCGGCCAAGACTGCAAATCGGCCTTTAACCGGGGCTATTCTCGGTTTATACGAGATGCATCTCGCACGAAAACAACTGTCAATTCCCTTAGAAATCAGTCTTTTTGACCGATCTCGCATGAACTGAGAATTGGGTTCCAGCAGTGAGCATCAACCCTCAACATTATCGCTCAATTTTTAAAGGCCATTACAGACATACGACAGCATATTTAAACTGCCAGTCAGCTGCACATCGGCTGTAGCTATGAACACTGCAGTTCTTTTGCAGGTATATCAATCGCAACTTTGTAGTTGGTTTACAGTTTATATGGTTTCAGTCTGTAATGGCCCTTAAAACTTACACCTCTCATGCAATATCCTCAGTGCACGTCGGTTAGACACCGCCAGCCCCACTTGATAACAAAAGAGAATGTGGCGAAACTGGCAAACGCTAGTCCTGTCATTACCTATCATGTTTGTCATTGTACAGCATTTTAATTATTCTCGGTTCGTTCTTTCTGGCGGTAGTCGGGTACTGAACAATTGGTACTCAATTACTTGCGCCTGTTGGTTTTTATACTGCAATTGTAGTCTATTGTATTTTTTTACTTCAAAAACGGCAGGAAAAAGTTACAATTATATCTCGATTACCACATTAATTTAACCTTATCTCATTAGCAAAATGTTATTTTTTATTAAAATACGTAGAAGTTGCTCTATTCAAGCGACCTAAGGAGTCTTTTCTGGTGACGCGAACCTCGCGCGTCGCGTGCAGCGGTCCGTGTCATCAAACATGTGGCAATGTATGATGTTGTTTATGATGATGCGACATGTAGAGTAGCCTACGAGATTAGCAGTACCCACCTAATGAAGAATTGCAAGAATAACTGGCCGCAACGCTGCGGAGACAACGTCGCGTACAGGTACAACGCGCGATGCCCTCTGCGGGCTCAGACTGTATTTCAAGCAACGCGTGAAAAATCGCCGCTCCATAAACGCTCTCGGACAACACGATGCCCCGCGTCTACAGAAACGGTGCCTTAAGCGTCGTGCGGAGTCCGTAGGGAATCCGCACGACTCTGAAAACACTTTTGAGACTCAGGGCCTACGCCAATGCCCGCCTCCCACTGCGAACGGAACGGGCTCCGTACGGAGTCCGTTTAACTCACAATGGCGAACTGCATAGCACCTCCTTCTTATTCAGTGGAAGCGCTTGTATAGTTCGCCATTGCGATTGCCCCGTTCCGCTCGCAGTGGAAGGCGGGCATAAGGCACGCCTAGAGAAAAATAGTATGAGAGCGCCCGCTAACTCGCGCGGGTATGAGCTTATAATATTTATTCGATACGCACGTACCCGTGGGGTGTAGCGGACGCTCTTTGAACTCGTTTAGTCCGGTCTGCTCACTCTTATTCATATCAGCGGAAGCACTTCGTCATTGCGAGTTAAACGGACTCCGTACGGAGCCCGTTACACTCGCAGTGGAAGGCGGGCGTAAGAATCCCAAAGCACTGAGCGGTTAGCCGTCCAGCTGCTCGCAATCAATATTATGTACGAAAACAGATTTTATACAGGACACTGGAATGCGGCAGCAAGCCACACCAGTGTAATGCCCGCCTTCCACTTGATTCATGAAGGTTATAGCGGTATTAGCGTTATCTGCTAAAAAGTAGAATTTATGTTAAGTTTGCCATCGTATGCAAAGTGCATATTTTATTGTCACGAAAGAACGTAACTGAATTCCTATTAGAACCAGACTAACATAACAGTCCATAACGAAAAGCCCTAACTACTCAATATTCTGATTTTAAACATCACGAAAAGGCGTAAATCGCTTTGGTATAGTTGTAAAAAAGCAGTTACGCCCCTTCGTGAATCAACCGCCGATATTTCAGATTGCGGCCAGCCGGACGGCTTTCCGTAATGCGGCTAGCCGCTATGCATTGGCACCTTAACCCTTTCACACACACAAGCTGACTTAAGGAACACTGCAAGCTATTCAATCTAACAATTGGCGCATGACCAGGTGTCGAAATACTATTAAATAAATCGGGGACTTCGTCAATTAACACCTAATTGACAGTCCAAAAGTAAGCACAACTGAAGGTACTTGTTATGGGTACAGCACAACGGATATACATACTTGAGTACAAACATTCATATTCATCATACAAATGTTTGTACCTATCGGGATTCGAACCCGGAACCTTTAGCTTCGTAGTTAGGGCCATCAAACACTAGGCTATCCAGTCGTCAATATTATAACACCAACACAATATAATCATTTACAATTCATAATCATGTTGCAAGTAGCATTCAATGAAACTGATTCTTTAGGTGATTTTTCCCAATGGACACAGACAGCAGGAGGAACTCCTGGTCATCCGAGGAAGTCTACTTATCATTATAACGGAGGTCGGAGGTTGTATTAAAACACCAGGACCAAAGGTTTTTATTCTTATAAAATAAATGTGAAAGAATTTTTACGATAGAGTAAAGCCAAGTTCAAAACATGTCTGTTCAATGAATGCACAAACTACAATCTCTCTTCTCTTGATTGTAAAATACTTTAACATACTGCGGAGCTCGTTTGATAAGAATATCAAGCGAGGTCCGCACCAAAAGTATGTTAAAGTATTAGCACAGAATAAATAACAGTACAAGTACAGAAGTTTACGGCGCTAAGGTATATGAAGCGTCCTACTGTATGACTCTCAGTCTATCGTACAACTCGTATTCATCCGCACGCGCTGCAAGTGCTGCCACTCGATTGCGCCGGCCCCAGTGCAGCGGTGCGCCGATGTTCTTGTAGCTCCGCGAAGTTCGCCACGCCTGATATTACAAGAACACGTGTTATACAAAACATCGCTGCTTACGATTCTCCACACTACTCATGTCGGCCTTGGAAAGGAATGACTGTCAATTTAAACGTAAAAATTGTTGCGTGCAGGCGTTACGGGAGGGACGTTCCGTGAGCCAATCAACATGCGCAGCAGACAACATTATATTATGGTCCCGTCCTATAGAGTACTCTATTTCCCTTCCGAACCCGCTTGGTCAGCATGATTTTACGTAGTTACGTTTTATATTCATTAAATTTAAATAACTCATACGAGCAGGCTTCGTCAGGGGTTACTTATAAGGTATTTTTTTATACATTCAAATTAAATTTTAAGGACTCGAACCTGCAACATCAGCATTCCGTGCCTTGCGTTTGCCAGTTTCGCCACATTACCAAAATACAAAAATAAAAAATCGAAAATAAAAAATTTCTAATACAAAAAGAACAAGATAAAGTGAGGTATTTGCCTACATATAGGCATATGGTTTGTTATCCGCTTTCTTACTAATGTATACATTTTTTGCTATCGCCAGTTTAGCCAACTTCAGCCAAGCTTACTGGGGAGAAAGTCCCGTTAACGTTATAAATATGTGTGAAAATCTTGAAAATGTCTAACAGTTTACTGTGTACTTTAAGGGCGAAACCCCAATGCCGCGCACGCTACGCACGCTCCATACAAAAACGTAGCTGGCGTGGGTTGGTTTGTATGCAGCGCGCGGAGCGTGCGCCGCAGTAGGATTTCACCCTATAGTGACGTTCGTTTTGCCGCTGATGTTTTTAAGCAGGTTTCTCGTTTTTCTGTAAAACAAAAATACATATTTAATCATACATTTTGGCATTAAGCTCAGTATTTACTTCGTGGAGGTCCATTATTACGTGCTTAATGATAACAAGAACTTGATAGGTCATTAAGCCCTTTTATTGAGTGACAATTGTTTGATCAAGCGTGAATTGTTCATAACATGAGTAAAAAAATCAATAATATGCAAAGCCTCCTCCAGAAAAGATTAGTCTTGCTGAAAAGATACATTTTCCGGAGCTCTGGTAACGGATCAGCGGTTCATTTCACTCACTCACTTCTAATCAAATGACCCACAAGCTCGATCTCCTTCCTGTTCTATTAAAAAAATCACATAATACCAAAAATAAAACTTTAAATTAAAATTATGGCAAATACGTTTGGCAGACGAAAATTATACTCGGATAGTTAGAATTAACGTGCTGTTGAAAAAGACTGAACCGATTTTAGTTCAAAATTAAAATACGCAACGATAAAAAACCAAGTGTGTCCGTATAAGCCCGCTCACTAACTGGAAATACCACCGCTCTGATTAACTTCAGACTCACGCCTATTTATTTAGGTAACAGCGTCATAAATGCATGGCGTTTATAACAAGTCTTTATATATCGTCCTACCATTTGGTAGGGCGATGTCTAATTATGTACACTGCAGCACGTTATCTCGTTGCACCTAGAGAAAGCCATTTGTGGTTTTGCGCGGTGAGTTAGCTGAATTCAGTTGGTTTGCTCCGTTCTAAGCCGAGGACTCTCCAGCTATGAGGATAGGAGTAGCTACAATATAACGCACTCGATTTGTTTTGGTGATGTAACTACGGTTGATGTAATTTACGGTTTTTTTGGATTTTTTCCTTTATTTGTGCTGTGAGACCTTGCTTCATGCCAAATTCCATGGTTCTAGGTTAACAGGATGTACCTTATAGGTTTTGACTCTTTTGCAAATGTATGAAATATACGGTAAAAACGGCCGTATCATTATGACATGATGATACCACCATGCGTTGCTGAGAAAATTGTTCTTAACAGACAGACAGACAGACGGACGGACAGCAAAGTGATACTATACGGTATGATATGTTGTTCCGTTTTTCCTTTTGGGGTACGGAACCCTAAAAAATGGCAAAGTGCGAGTCCGAATAGTACACAAGGGTTGTTATAGCGGCCATAGACACTATCATGCTACAGGCATGTGACAGACGGACGGTCGGACGGACTGGCAGCGTAGGCTTAGTGATAGGGCCTCGTTTGGCACCCTTTGGGTACAGAACCCTAACAATAATATGAAGAAACATGGCTAAAAAGTAAACCAGAAATGCCAGTTTTCATGATAAAGGAACTGCAGTTAAATTAGTGCATTTTTGATTCTATAATATCAAGACCTGAAAGACACAAACTGGACAGAGAGATTGGTATACGTAATACTATTAGTATTATGTACTTTGTGGTAATACTAAGCAAGTATGTTAGCCTTTATCTAACTAGTATGCATAGCATAAGCGACTTTCGTTATTTAATTTGAGATTAGAAAAAATATCCCAAGATTTTTTTATTTACGTCCCTTACACAGTGAAGACTTATCAAGCAAGTAAATAAGAAAATAGTCAATTCTGCGTTGCAACGTCGAAGTTTCCGCAAGGTGAAGTGTTCACCTCGCGGTTTTATATGTTTGTAGTATCTACTTTAGCTGTCACGATTGATCACAGGTTCTCATATGTAACGCTAAAGGGTCTTGGACATTTGTGCCACGGTGCCACCACCATATCGCGGAGGGGTGCTGGATGTTTTTGCCCTTACCACCACCACATCTTGAAACGGGTATTATGTCATCACCCTGTGATAATGATGTAGGAGAGGTTGGACCTAGACCTTGTGGAGTGTAAGTACTTCTGATCATCATGATGTGTTTATGGTTTCGCGATTGTAAATATAAATCAGTACCTGGATTCATTTCCTGATATATTGCTTGGTCTGATGAGTTCTACTTCGCTTTAGATAAGTAGTAAGTTGTTAGTTGTCTCCACAGAGATGGCTGTCTCAGCTGGTAGTCACATTCCTCGGCCGGCACAAATTACGGCCCAATGAGTAACCCTGATCACCCATCAGGCCGAGGAGAGCCACGGTGATCTCGGGGTGATCCTCTCGGTGCCCTCTAGCTCGATCCACTGAAAGCATAACTTGTATCAGAACGGAAACACGTAATCACAGTAGTGTCACGATGTTACGACACACAGAAATAGGCAGAGCTACAGATTCAATCTCAAGGTGCGGGGGGTAAGCCGGACGCCCCGCGATAACAGTACTCGGTCAAGAGCGCACGCCAAGATTCTCAACTCAACCCTGATCCGATCGCCCCCAGCGGGACGGCCAGATATGTGCCCGGGTTGCCGGCGGAGCTGTAAGTAAACTGCTGAGATAGACGCCAGTCAGAATGGATCCCACACATTAATGCTCGGTGATATGTAGAAATACGCTACCAGTGATACTCGGTAATTAGTGGCCCATAGGCAATCTGAGATACTCAGTGATACATGGTAGTACTCCGCGAAGGGCAATCAGAGACCCACAGCTTTCGGGGAAGGAGATCATAGAGAGGCTGCCTGGTGATTCCAAGATCCAGGAACACAACCAACTTTAATCACGTCGTACAAGTTTGCACATATCACCATTTTGGCGCTCAGTCGGAGCCATAGAGAAAGAACGAGAATTTTCATGTTCAGTGTTGCCACATCAAACCGGTTAATAATCTCAACTCACCTAGAGCTTCGCGCCTGGTGTGACAATAATGGGTGGCGGTGATCGGATTTAAACGAGTGACCCACCTGCTCGTTTACCCCCATATTCCATAAAAAAAACTCTAAAATATGATAAAATTTTCATGAACTCATTTGGAGCCTCACTTATCATATTATGTACTTACCCACTAATAAATTTTGCGGGTGGTAGGACCTTGTGCAAGGTCCGTCCGGATCGCTACCACCATCTTGCTAGCTAATCCTGCCGCTAAGCAGCAGTACTTGTACTGTTGCTGGTGCAATTACTGGCACAAGAGGTATTCCATATTAGCCCTCTGGGCTGGCAACGCATCTGCAATATCCTTGGTGTTGCGGGTGTCTATAGGCGGTGGTGATAACTTACCATCAGGAGACCCACTTGCTTGTTTACCTACCTATTTCATAAAAAAAAAATAACTAAATGGGACTGAAAGCGCCTTTATAGTGTATCTGTGGTGTCGCAATGCTAGAACAGTAGTTGAGTTTGTCGGTTCTTTAGCCTTTTTATCATCCAGTTCGTGTAGGTGCATCATTCCTTTAATTGTTGACAATTATCATACAATTATGTAATTTTGTTAACTTTTTCGTGTGGTACAAAAAATATTGGTCTAATGCAAGCTATTACTTTTAATTCGGTTCTATTGCAACATATTCAACAAGATGACAAACAAACAAACAGACAGGCACCAGACCTTACCATGTGTGAGACCATGATTGTTTGACTAGGGGTCCAGTGATAACACTTCATTCAGAATCCGTGTACACAGTTCAGCTGCTTTTCTTGCGAAGGAAATGGGACCGCAGACCGACGTTGGGAGCCCGGCGTGTGCGCAGTGAAACCACCCCACACCACTGATGAGTCATCTGAAAGACATTTTTAAATTATTAACAATTTTTTAAAAGCTGTTATTAGTACGTTTAAAATCTTTTAAAATCTTAACCTACCCTCGCTAAATGAACAAAAATTATACGACTTTATAAAACAAAAAATAACGAAGGTCGTCACAAAATTGGAAACTTTTTATATTAGAGAGCAAGTAGGTTAATGCGGTTACTGGCGGTTAATAATATAATGTACGATTGTAGCTTTTATTGCTTGAGACTGGCAAGAGAGTTATCACGGATGATCATAAACAACTCTCAAATACAGTTGTAGATTTTTGTATTCGATGACATAATAACGCTCTGAACACAGTTTGAGGTCTCTGAGAGACTGTTCACACATCACTAACGACTGCCGTATCGTGAAGAGAGCGATATGGGAGTGATGGTTGTGAGGCCTTTGCCATTGCCATATCATGAAGAGGGTGTGGAGGCCTTGTGGGGTGTAACAACATCTTATCATCATGATGTGTTTGTGGTTTCGCGATTATAAGTATAAATCAGTACCTGGATTCATTTTCTGATGTGTTGCTTGGTCTGATGAGTTCTGCTTCGCTTTAGGTAAGTAGTCAGTTGTCTCCACAGAGATGGTTGTCTCAGCTGGTAGTCACATTCCTCCGCCTGCACAAATTATGGCCCAATGAGTAACCCTGATCACCCATCAGGCTGAGGAGAGCCACAGTGATCCCGGGGTGCTCCTCGGTGCCATCTTGCTTGTTCAACTGAAAGCATAACTTGGATCAGAACGGAACGACGCAATCACAGTGTCACGATGTTACGACACACAGAAGAAGGCAGAACTACAGGCTCACTCTCAGGTGCGGGGGGTAAGCCGGACGTCTCCGGGAACGCCCCGCGATAACGGTACTTGGTCAAAAGCGCACGCCAAGATTCTCAACTCAACCCTGATCCGTCCGCCCACAGCGGAACGGCCAGATATGTGCCCGAGTTGCCGGTGGAGCTGTAGGTAAACTGCAGAGATAGACGCCAGTCAGAATGGATCCCACACATGTGTGCGGGCCTGCATCCCGCCTGGCGCCCCAACGGCGTGATTGGTAAAAACAGGAGCGTAATGTGAGCAGGTAAGACACCGAAAAGACCGTAGGCACCACGACACTCCGCGATGCTGTGAGATGTTCAGAAATACTCAATGATGCTCGGTGATATGTAGAAATACGCTACTAGTGATACATGGTTGTACTTAGCGAAGGGCAATCTGAGATATTCAGTGACGCGTGGCCCTGAGGCAATCAGTGATACTCAGCTTTCGTGTAAGGAGATCCTGTAGAGGCTGCTCGGTGACTCCAAGATCCAGGAACACAACTACTTTTATCACGTCGTACAAGTTTGCACATGTCACCATTTTGGCGCTCAGTCGAAGCCATATAGAAAGAGCGAGAACTTTTAAATGTTCAGTGTTGCCACACCAAACCAGTTAAAACTCCCACTCACCTAGAGATTTGCGCCTGGCACGACATGGCCGTATAGGCATAGATTTTGCCTTTCCTAAAGGGGATAAACTCAAAATAATCGTCAATCTTTTAGTCACATATGTATAAAAACAACATGGTTCAATAATGGGTTAGAAAGAAACTTATGACGATGTTAGTGTTTAATCATAAACAAGCAGCAACCCGCCCCGGCTACGCAGGGGTCCAATTACGAATCTTTAAATGATAGTGAAAACCGTATCAAAATCTGTTGCGTGGTTTAGTTCGTAGCCGGAGATGTGAGGACAGACAGAACCGGAAAACGACTGTGTTTTAAGCTATGTAAAGATAAAGATGATTTAACCCTTTGATCAAGTTTGTGTTGATTCAAGCAAGGGTAAGTCATATTTGTGAGCTATATTTACATACTTGGCATTATTATAGTGGAGTAACCTAACTTACATCTAAAACTCTCCTTCACCTATCATCATTACGAGTATCCATTACGGCAGCAGTCGCGGCTCACGTCGGCCCATGCCCCGCCAGTACCACACACGATGCTGGGAGCGCACACGCAGTACAGTAAATACTTTCCAGGCGTTAGATCATGAAACAAAAAAGGATAATAAGTACGATATTTAGTTTGACCCGACGATGGCACTAATGTTTTCTAAATAAATAGAGTGCAAAACGAATGCGTGAATTAAGAAGAATCTTATAATTTCTCTGGTGCCACGTGTTGGCCTCATGCGGGGTCATTGGGGTTCATGAGAGGGCTGTGTCTAACATTAGGTCGCAAATACACTGGAATTAATTAAGAAAATACCTTAAACCTAGTTTATGTAATAATATTGTTAGAGCCATACTATAACTTGTTGCTTCTTGCAGTAACAATGGGTCGGCTCGATCAGGGTAGTACTATTACACTGGCACAGAATAGGTACTGGTGACTACTGCTATTGACGATTTAAGATGTTCCACACAGCGAACTTTCAAATATCTGCAGCTAATGGCTGTACAAACGATCGTAGCATCGTTTTCATTAACTAATCGCTTGACTGTTGGACAAAGACGAGTTCGCAGCAATTAACATGATCGACGCTTTTATGTACGAGTAGGTACATCGCACCCCGTGTGGCTGCGATTGAGAGGACTGTGTGAGAACCTTACCTAGTCTCAAAAAGCGCTCTTCATACAAATAGCGGTAACGTTTGCCACCCTTTAACATTTAACCCTTTAACAGACAGACAGACAGACGGACAACAAAATGATCCTATAAGGGTTCTGTTTTTCCTTTTGAGGCACGGAACCCTAAAAACCGTATCAAAATACCTTCATTTGATTGTGAGTTACGATGCCACAAACAGACATACATACAATACTGGTCTAGGACTGCTTTTATATTTATATATCAAGGCGTGAGAGTGACAGAACGTGCCAGAGAAATTGGCATACACACAAAAAAATTACACACGAAACATAAGGTCCCGTCTGACGGCTGTCAGGTAATTGGCAGACACACAAAGAAAAACATGTAGGACGACTTATCTCTAATCACAATTTATATGCCGCCGTACAAAACGCACTAAACAGTTCAATTTGTTTTCATTTACTGTTGTATTCCGGCGTGGAGAGTGAGACAGCCGGTAAAATTGCTGGCTTAAGAGGTATTCCATCTTAGTCCTCAGGGTTACCAACACATCTGCAAACACCTTGGTGATCACTTACCATGAGGTGACCCACTTGCTCGCTTGCTTTCCTATTATATAAAAAAAAGTAATGTTAAACAGTTTTTTTTGTCGACACCGATATTTAGGTTATCAGTGCTTTGGCAGCAGAATATAGCTATTATAAGATTACGTTAAACAATATGTCGACGTTTCTTGATGAAAAAAGGAAGGACAGATCCTATGTTCGTCCCTGAATGTTAAACTGCCTTCATGCCAACTTGTAGTGACAAAACGACGAAATGAGAGCTCGCCGTACGCGCACCAGAACCATGGACGACAGCGACGAGTCATCTGTAAAAATATTTACAAATAATTGGCATTTTTAAAGACTGGTAGAAAATACAAAAACCCTAAAACAAAAAATAGTATGTTCGTTACTTTCCGATAGATGCCATCGTCCTGGCCACACTTGCAGGTCGGGACAGTGCCATACTCTCACAAAATACTGGTGATCCAAATCAAAAATGATCCAAAGCCCCACAGGAAGGGGACTATAAAGGCGCAGGTTGCTATGGCCGGCTGTGTACACTTCCCAGTTCCCATCAATTGACCAGAATGCTCGTTTGCCTTCTTCTACCATAAAAAGAAGATCTTGACGAAATGTATGTATAGTACACATTCAAAAGTTCTTAAGTAGTTTTATCGATGAGAGTAGATCGTCATTCATCATCAGCCAGCCAGACAGATATACGCCTCGTTGCTGGGCACAGGGCTCGTCTCAAATACGAGGGCTTGGGCTGTTGGGCCGACGCGTGCTTAGTGCGTACTGGTTGCCTTACGATGTTTTCGTTTACAAGCCGGCGCGGGTCCCTAGTTTATAATAATTAATCACATTTGAAATTAAGTCTTAGCCAAGCGTAATAAAGCATAGTAGTCTCACAGTGAGAATGCCCAAAATACCGACAGTTGACCGATTGGTAGCAAAGAAAAACGCAACTGGTGCCATCAAATCAGACAGGCGAAAGTGGGCGAGCCGGCCCACAGTGTAACGAGCACCGCGCTCATCTTCATACTGCACCAGGTCGTTGCTCTGTCATGTGGCTGAGTCTGCATACTTTGCTTCTAGCGGACGCCCGCGAATTAATTCGTGGAATTAGTAGCCTATGTTAGTCAGGGATAGTGTAGCTTTCTATTAGGAAAAGATTTTTTTGGAATCGGTTCAGTACTTCCAGAGATTACACCCTACATGCAAATAAACAAACAAAAAAACAAAGTTGACTAGTGTGAATGTAAATTTGTATAAAGAGGTATTTTTCTTTGGAACTCACTGGTGTAGAGGAAGATTACTTTTTGATATACAATTGTTTTATAAACTACTAGCTGACGCCCGCGACTTCGTTCGTGGAAAGTCCTTCAGGGATAGTGTAGCTTTCTACCTGTGAAATAATTTTTAAAATCGGTACAGTAGTTCCAGGCAAACAAACAAAGTTTAAGTCTTCGTTAGTGTAGATATTGTAGATAGTGCAGATGATGGGAAAACTCCTTTCGCTGTCAACTAAAAGGTTAAAATTTTGCATATAAATTCCTAAACACATGCCCTATTACAAATCTATGATTCCCTGCTTGAGAGGCGGTAGCTCAAACTTTTACATTACACAACTTCTTTATGGCTTCAAGGTAACTATTTTCAATTAATAATAATAATATAATATCTCAGGAAAATTGTTATGGGTACTAGACAACGTATATACATACATTAATTAAAGTGATACTTACTAAGAGTGATACTTTTGTTGCGACAAGTGTTCATACGCTACAGTAATTCCTCACCATTAGGTGAGGCTCATTTTTTTCATTTTTAAGATTTTACCATGAGTGTGGTGTTTTAAACATGGTGTTAATAGGTATTATTGTTTCATTTCTATTATTCCTCTATAACATTGGGCTTTGGTCCCTATATAATTTTATGGTAGGTACCCATACCCAGATATGGTAGATACCCAGGTAAACATTAAAGATCTCTTATCAATCAGGGACCTTCAAAAGTTCCACCTTGAATCCCTAATCATCAAATTATATTTAACTTGAAATGTCAAGCATTATTTCTCAACAAGTCTCATCCTTACACCTACACCATTGTTGCACTTACCATGCTACAACAGTTATCAAGATTCAGTAGCCATCCCTGGTCTTCCAGTCCATTCACATCAATTATGTGTGCCTAAAATATTTAAGGAGTTCTGTTAGTTTATCTTGGATCCCATCATCACCTTAACTTGGACCTTAATAGGACCAATCAAGAATTTTTTACGTCTATTCACAGGTGCTGGATTACTGTGATAGCAACCATGTGAAAACAAAAACCTGGAGAGTGTGAGTTGGAATCACACACAAAGAGTTCCTTACCACCATACAATATGTCACAATGGACAATTTTTATACTTTTATAAATTGGTTTTTGGCCGGCAGCCATAGTAGTACAGTTTGTGAAAATTTCAACTGTCTGCCTATTATGAGTCAAAAGATACACCCACATGGCTGACGGATGAAGGACAGATGAACGGACTGACAGCAGGACCCTAGCCACAGGGTCCCGTGGGCACCCTATATTATAGGCTGACTGACATACATTTACACAGATTTAAAGAAATAGCTAGATGGTGGTTTTAAAGTTCACAGCATTTATTATGCCAGGGATTAAAAGCTAAAGCACTACACACTTTTCGTTTTGCATAGTAAAAGTATTACTGAAAAACCAATCCTACTAATATTATAAATGTGAAAGTTTGTATGTTTGGATGTTTGTTACTCAATCACACAAAAACCACTGATTGGATTTGGATGAAATTTGGTACACATATAGTTTATAACCTGGATTAACACATAGGATACTTTTTATCCCGTAAAAATGCATAGTTCCCACGGGATAGCGATAACTAAGTTATACGCCGCCGTGACGTCATGAGCAGCAAAGAAACTAATTCTCATTAATTTGAGCAGGAAATATTGCAGATTGCATGTTGGGTGCACGTTTGCTTGACTCAATTAAACAAATCTACGCGGACGAAGTCGCCGGCAAAAGCTAGTTAGTCAATATATTCATGTAATACTTCCCATTCTTTCAATATTTATTTCACGGTTCCATTACTTACGTTTTAACAGTTTTCATACGCGCATCTCATACTCAGCTGTTCATGCCTGATTGATTTTACTTTCCTTTACACCTTTTCATCTTTAAAAACTCAACTTATCAACAATAAAACACATCTTCTAATGTTTTGTTCAGGTCAAACAAAGCGCAAGCGCTTGACAGTTCCTGCGTTCTGTTTCACTCCCTACGGTATCTTAAACGTCATCTCGATTGTCAAGCTAGTTTATAGTACATTTTTGTTGTTTCAGTACTTTCGACGTGTAACAAATGCTGTTTCAGGTTCCAATGTATATAATAAACTATTTATCACTAAAGTTATTCAGTTTGATAACAAAATTTAGCATTCCGTGATGAAGCGTTATTGCTCATTGCATGAACGAAACGTCGCGAACGGTTCAGGAAGTGTTCCAGATACTGACGTATTGTTGTTGTAATTTAGTTTATTCCTTTAAAATATAAAAATATCTGGGATAGATTCAGTGTATTTTTGGTAAATGAATTGTTAAAGAAGCAAAGAAAGGTTAATGAATCAATAAAATCGGAAGGTTTCGGTTCGGAACGTGCACGATGTGCAATTTTGAGTTTTTTTTACCTTCGTAGTTTTCTTCGCGTTTAACGCAGGCAAGCGAGTTTTACATTAGCAAGAAGACTGGTGATTAAAGCTGGCTACTTGTTGTAACACTTTCTTATTTCTGTTCTTACAGTTAACTGTTCATTTCTGTCCATCCCCATGTGCTCTCCGGTGCGCGAGTACGCGGCGAGATTTGTCAACGTGTGTACCGCCGTTACTTCTCACTGTTAACGTAGTAAGTGATTATTACTTTCTGAACCTTTGTACGCGCGTGGAAAGAGTATAATATTACGTAGTGTGCTCATACTGTGAATACCTATCTGTTGTTTACAGGGTGTCAGGTGCGGGCGGGTTTCAGACTGATTTTTTGATGCTGATAATGATGGACTGCTGCGAGTAGAGCCGACCTTCTACTTCGCGGGATGTGGCAGGATTTTCTTAATGAACTGAAGCAGGATTAACCGAAAAGGCACATGTAATGTCGACCGCGGTTGCATACCATTGGCCTCACCATTTAATAATTTCTTGTGTTTCTTAAGTGCGCATTGACACATGTGTAATGAATGTCACTTACCTACCTTACGAGGACTGGCTAAATAAATGTTTAAAGGTTGTTAACACTGACTTTTATACACAATTTACTTTAAAATAACAGGTAAATAAGTCTACTTTTAAGTTATTTTTAAATGAGTGTGCATTTCTTGTGACCAAAGGGTCACAATGCCATAGGGACTAAAGAGTCCCTATGGTATAATAATTGGTCATGATGGTTTAATCTTTGTCAATTGATGATAATGCTCAGTGACATGCGTAACTTTATGTGCAAGCTACTCTTATGTGAAATAAAGGAGTAAAACTTTTAAAATGTCTTTTACTTTGACCCCATCACAGTTTTGTGTCACGGATATCTCTCCGACTCATCAACCCACAGCCTCTCTTTGCCCTCCGAGCTAGTGGATCATTATAGTATAGACTAGAGATAGTATACTAAGTTAGGTAACTTGCAGATGTATGAGCGGCGGCGCGGGGAGTGGCGGCGCCGCGCGGTCTCCGACTGCGCCGGTAGATGCAGAACGACTCAACTAGAAAATAACACAAAATGGCTGACATCAAACAAAGGCAACGAAAATTAAGAAATGCTTACTGCAAAAATAGACACGACATTGTAGTTGTTCATGGCTGCAACCGACGGCGCCATGAAAGCCCACTTCTTCATGTCCTTTTCGCGCGTGACGCTTTTAATTTCTTGCTAATATTGGGGTTTTTTAAAGAATAGGAAGGCATGCAGATCCCCTGATCGGAAGAGATCTTCACCTCACATGGGAACCTGGGATCCCAAGAGAATCACTGATCCATTGTCCGCCTTCAGGTTACCCGGGGGCTTCTGGATCTCTCACTCACCGTACGAAACGCAAGCTACTACCTTACGCTCGTATTCTGTAAAAGTGTCGTACTACCCCGTGGTAGTACCGCACTTTTACTTTTACGGCCGAGCGAGTATATCCGTACTTTAATCAACAAATGGCTACAATGTTTTTTTTTATTTTATTTTTTTATAAAATAGGAAGGAAAACAAGCAAATGGGTCACCTGATGGTAAGTGACCACCACCGCCTATAGACACCTGCAACAACAAAGAGAGTGCAGATGCGTTGCCAACCCGGAGGGCTAAGATGGAATACCTCTTGTGCCAGTAATTACACTGGCTATCTTGCTCTCCACGCCGGAACACAACAGTGCAAGCACTGCTGCTTAGCGGCAGGATTAGCGAGCAAGATCTAGCACTGCAAAAAGGTTTATGCAAAGGGTGCAGTGAGTAACCAATGATCATACCTGAGGCCCTGTTAGTAGTCAGTGACAGAAGCGGCGGAGGGGTCAGAGGCACGGCGCTGGGCTGCAACTGCTGCAAGTCCGAGTCTGCTCTGCTTGATCATGCCGTTGCTTCAGCGCCCCCTGATCCTATAAATAATAAAGAAATAATTAAATATCTTGGGATAATTTACATCAATGAAATTTATAATTTGTGTAAAGTCTGACAATGGACCAGCGACTCTATTGGGGCTGTTGGTACCCATGGGCGGCGGCGAACCTAGCCCTTACAAACTAAGCAAAGCTTGTGACATGGGGACAGTTGGCTACCACAAGATGTATCCATTTTTCTACTTTCCTTTCATTGCAATTAGATACAAAAGTGGATACATCTTTGTGTAGTCTAATTGTCTGTACTAGCTAAATTACATAATCAATATTCATACTTGCAGGGATGAATAAATACATCTAAAATCTGACTGACATCTAATATATGACTCTGATACCTTAATCACACAGTAACACATGTCTGCTGCAGTTGGAATGAAAATGAAAATGAAATGAAAATGAAAATGAAAATGAAAATGAAAAATTTATTTTGCAAGTAGGCCATATAGGCTCTTTTACATGTCTGAATCTACTAGCGCTTCGGAAAATGGAAGAATCTGCTGAGAAGAAACGCCGCAAGAAACTCAGCAGTTTATCTTTTTTTTTCTTCTCTTTTGAAAACAAGATTACAGAGCAATATACACAATCATAACAATAGTTCACATAAAGTGTGAAAAAAAAAAAGATAATAAATAGCACAGCAAGCTTTAAGCATATTGAACGAACTGGCACTAGTACAGATTGACCAAGAGATGTATAGGGTCCCCAGGTCAAAGAAATTAGAATCGGGATGTATGTGGTCCCTGATCAAATACTTAGTCTAAATAACTTAGAGATGTATAGTCTCTAAGGGTCAAAACAAATTAATTACCTTAATCTATGCTTAGCAGAGGTGTAAAACGCCTCCACGGTCAAATTGTACAATATTACTTGGAGATGTATAGTCTCCGAATGTCAAAAGAATATAAGAATAAAAATATTCATGTCAAAAAAAAAATTGGTGAAAATCCAACAAAATCAGTAATATAACAATAACAACTCAATATATGTCTATATTTAGTTTTATATATAAATATAAATAAATAGACAACACGATGAATCTCTTTCATATACTTCTGTGATATCTGTGTATCTCTCTATTCAGTTCATGGATACCATACTTCAGTATCAGAGCTAAGGGGCAGCGGTGTTAGCCGCTATTATTACTATTATTATTTATTTAACATATTAGTGTTAAACAAAGCAACCTTGTAAAGTGTTTCACTTTAAGTATCTTTTTTTATGTACTTTAGCGACCTAAAAACGCAACTCCAGTAAATACAATAATACCCATACTTATTATGAAACATAATATTGTATATTTCTTTACAGAACTTGGCTAAGAACCATGTTGTTAATAAAAACAACAGTGTTAAAATAAGTTCATCAGATTTGGAATTGAAACAGCAGGTGAATAAACTAAAACATCTCTATTCGAGTTCTATTAGAGGCAAGTAATAATTTTATACGGACCTATGTTATTACTGGCCAATTTAAAAGCAAATAATAAGACAACCAAGTCTTTGCTGTGACTGATGTGTGACTAAAAAGCTAGTACTACCTATAGGAATAGAATAGGCATGGACTAAATGTACTTAAACCAATCTAACGCAAACATTTCATCAATATGAACATCACAGTGGACTTTAACGCGATAAAATCATTGATAACCATTTAACATTATAAATATGTGTGAATATCGTAAAATTTTAAACAATTTATGAAGATTTCATAATATTATTATATATTTAGTCTTGGGCAAAAGAAGGCCCTAAAGAGGCCCTATAACATACATAATAGGATTGAGCTTTAAAATGAAAAAAAAAAAATACAAAAAGAATATTGTAATGGTTTTGATGGAAACACAAATAATAGGTACCTGCCTGCTTATATCTGCATAGTGTTGGCTTTCCGGTGAAGCATTTAGTTTCCCCTGTTGGCATTGCCGTAATTGAGCACATCTTGGGCTTGTAGCATACAAAATCCGAGGTAGGTGCAAATTTTACATGTGAAACTACAAGTAAACCTTCCTTTACACCTGGAATGTTATTGAGAAATTGGTTAGAATAATATAGTACCCAGTGATTGGTTTATTATTATCCTACTAATATTATAAATGCAAGTTTGTGTGACTTAGAATTTTTTTAACTTACTCCTTTAAAGTAAAATGGCTCACAAATTTTAAAAAATAGTTTGTAATGGAGATAGCTTATACTGTGCTTATGCTGTGTGACTTAACACAGGCTTTTGTACCAAAAGGAAGAAAGTCAGCAATAAAATTAATCACTTCCTTTTTTTACATGAACATTACTGAACAAGAGCACAAGTTAAATAGTCAAACACAGATATTTATTAGTTGTTTTATTCTATAGATTAATTTACTTACCTGTTGTTAGATTTCATTTAATAATAAAACGGTTCGTAGTTACCTCTTTGTAGCCATTCTTTCTTCTCTGAATGGCAGTAAAAATGGTACCAAAATCCTTTGCGTGGTTTAGAAGTAAGCGGAGGCTGCCGAAGGTATGAAGACAGACGAGAGTGGAGAGCGACTTTGCTTCATTTCATACTATGTAAAGAAAGAAGAAATATTATAATACAATAAGATAAAGATAAAGGAGATACTATAGGGAAAAACTTTGATACGGAGAAAATCTGAAGTTACCTGGTTGAAGATTCTTTGTTTCTTTTCTCTGATCGAAAAGAGAAAACTCGTTTTATCATATCGATGTTTTTAATCATCATTTCCTTTTTTTAGCTGGCGACTGTATAAATATGCGTAGATGATCCCTCGTCCCCGCCGTTCTTACAATTCCAAACAAATGTCTTCATGTCTTGCTTTAGCGTAGGAGTAGTTGGAGTTGCAGTGTCACATTGCCGCCAAACCGGCTAACCTCACTTTCTATCGTTCACTGTCTGTGCACAAGCAGGTTTTTATGGGTTGATTAAACGAATATACATTTAAATCTTCGGGACATACGGATTAGATTTAAATTCCAGTCGATCTAGCCCACAAACTCTCATTACCATTATTTAATTCAAACACAAACAATCATAAAAATATCGCGCGTTCTTCGTGCAAACCAAAAACAAATAAAACAATATGTTTTTTAAGTCTTTCATCCCGATTATCCCGATTTTCGTTAGGGAAAGGCAATTTAGCTTGTACAGCCATGCCCTATGTGAGCGCTAGTTTTCAGAGGGGCTGAACCACGGCTGAACTTAAGAACCTTAAACATAAATTGAACCCTATCGGGTGATTTTACGTACCCGTCACGGGATTGGACACTGCTATATTATTTTCACACACAATGTTTACTTCACACTGCTATTTTTGAAGTAAAGTCCACCAGTTTCTTTATGAACACTACTATAAACATTTTTATTTTCATAGTAATGATAAAACGCCAATCACTAAACAGACTCACCAAAAACAAGCAAAGGCAATGTATGTAATTCATAAATACGACAGCTTTTTATCCTTCTTCACTTTGGGCTTAGCTGCAAGGCACTTTATCAAAAATAAGCACAGATTATCACAATGTTACCCCGGCAAAACAATATCGATAGCTGTTTTTGTATCGATGCAATCCCTAGACATTCACTCCATAGAATCGATGCTGAGAATCGATTGTCTTTGACTCCGAGTGTACACCGATTATCAGGTCGTACATTATCAGGTTGTACATTATCAGCCCGAACAGGCGCCGGTACGGGGTGATAATGTACGACCTGATAATCCGTGTACATGTACACGGATTATCAGGTCGTACATTATCAGGTCGTGCATTATCTGGACGTACATTAACTGCACCCGACTACACTACACTGACAAAGTGACAAATTCGACTGCTTCGTGTAAATTTGTGTGATGAACGAGTTTTAAATCTTTTTATTTCCAGAATAAATATGGTGTATATCAATAGATAATGGATATTTTTGCTGCCTATTTTACTGTTAACATAATATATTGTGTATAAGCTAGCTAACAGTGTTGTTTTTGATATAATGGAGGATCTCAATTTGACAGAAACCGAAATGAGATATTTCGGTGATTTGTTTTTATGTTGTGACGAGGAATCCAATGGGAAAATACCTATTTTAAAAGCAACGGAACTATTTAGATCATCAAATGTATCCAACGATATTCTTAAACAGGTAATATATGCGATACTTCAGGCGTTAGTAATGATAGAATAATTGTGAAGTAGGTACAATATGCACTAATTATATGTTACAGATCATGGATATAAGCGTGGCTCCTAGTAACTCAGCGTCGCTGAATCATATGAACAGGAAACAGTTTTATTCAGCGTTAAAATTAATAGCAGCTCATCAAACAAATGTGGCATTGAAGCCAGATCTATTGTCCACACCTCAGGACCTGCCGCTGCCCAGGTTTACGTGGGCGCTTAATTCCGAGGCGAGCGCAGACCTTATACAACTATCTAATTCACCTAAAGAACAACATATCCCGAAGAGAGAAAGAAATTTTAGCAATATTGGAACTTATGAACCTATACGACTTTCGTCTAATTTGTCTGATAGTGATGTGCCACAGACCCTGTCTCATGACAACACGGAAGCACTTAGCACAGATTCAGAGATGGAGTCGGAAACTATGTCACAGAGGTCGGACACTCATGGGGTAAGTGCTGTAAAAATTACACTAATGTCTGTATGTCTGCATATCAACAGTTTTACACCTTACAAATACGGTAGGAAGTTTGTATATGAAATAAAAAACTATTCTTATATGGATAGCTAAACACCTGATTGTATAAAACTGAAAGCTCAGCATTGTAATATGGAATAAGTTAAAATAAACTAACCAAAACAAAATAAGGCACACTTGGCTTTTCTCTGTAAAGTTAAAATTAGTTTTACAAGTAGGGTTTCATTTTACTAATTTCACATGTAAACAATGAACAAACCTACTACGTAAATATTCTCTGCCACATACTTATTTTTAAGTTTTTGTTTTACTGAGAAAACTCAAGTGGGCTCTGTTTTATTTTGAGTAGTTTATATTTGTGTGATTAAATAAGATTAACATTTTGGAATTAATACTGTTTAAACACATTCATCAAGTTGGAAGATAAGTATTCCTTTTTATACCTTGATTTTCATAAGAAAAAAACACAACACCATTAGGATGTAATGTACATAAAAAAAACTCTAAATAGCAGTGAAAACCATACTAAAATCTGTTGCGTGGTTCAGAAGCAACAAGTAAACAGCCGAAGATGAGGAGGACAGACAGGAACGCATGGTGACTTTGTTTTGTACTATGTACAGATTTGTTCTGCAAGTAGGTCACTTAGGCTCTTTTAAATGTCTGAGTACTGAATCATTTATAATAGTTTCGAAATTTTATTTGAAACTCGTACTTAACTTAAATTGGTGGGTCAATATTGGTAGGTAAATTGGTTGATTAAATTAAATTTTTTATAATTATATAATTTTGATGTTCTCAGTATGAATTTGTGTAAGTTTGACATGCAATGCAATTTATAATGTAACTTTATATTGACTGAATAAACTAAACTAAACTACTAACTCGACTTTTCAACAACTACAAATTTTATTTTGAAATGGCTCATATACATCAATAATTATGCATTATCCATTCAACAATAAGTGTCGTGTCATTTGTCAATTTATTATCTTGAAGCAACCTTGTCTTTGATGAGATTACTAGCTAGTCAACCATGCGTAAGTAAACTGCATTGACAAGTTTTAATATACTATAGAAATTATGGGGAAAATGTTATCCTACACCCCATTATTAGTTAGGTATTTTTCCTTTATATTGTCTTCTCTTTGTGTGACTATTCTCGCCTCTAATGTTTTGTTAATCACTTAAAGGCTAACTGCAGGAGATCTTTTAAAAGGATAAATATGCAATTGTACAATGACATAATTTGCATTAACAATTTCATTGCATAATTGTGTAGAAACGTTTTTGTTGATGGAACTTTATTATTACATTGTTGTTAGAGATACACATGCCTTATTTTAAGTCAATCCCACCAATGGAAGTAGGTGAATCAACTTGTAAGATTGACTAACTAGCTTATATTACAGGTGAAGTGAAATAAAAACTGCAAAGTCCATTTTTGACAAATTTAGAATGTTAACTGTAAATTTCATTTTGTTAAATTTCAATTGCTTACTTGATGTAAGAGCTACATAGTCATTTCAACTAGTTACATCATTAGAGAGAATACTCTAAGGATTTAACATGCCATGCCATATGAAGTTGCTTCTAGTAGTATTTCAATCAGAATCGCCAAGCAATTCAGCAATGTCAGCGAACCTCCCCTGGCCCCGCCCCCTAAATTGACGTAAAACTGACGAAGCACGCACACAGACGTATAGATACGTAACCTTGCTTATATTACTCATTGTTTTTAAGGAAACTAGTGAATTTAAAGATGAAATAAACTAGGTGTTGCTTCTTCAATGCTTTATTTCAGACTAACTGGTGGAATCCTGCAATAACGTATTTATTTAACAATTTGCATGCATGAGTCATACTTGTACATAGATACAGCATCAACAATCATTTGTAATAATATTGTAAGCATATGTAATTTGTATGGCGTGACCGCCCAGTGGTTCAATCACGGATTTAACATTAATTCGACTTCCTGTATGATTATAGAGGAGAGGCAAAACGGGATCACCGTGGAGCACAGCCAGTGAGAGCCCGACACCAACCAACAGCGTGGCTGAACGGGTGCACCCCGTGTGGGAACACAGCGCCACTGGCCGAGGGGTGTGGCCGGTCAACACCGGAGAGGAGCATACCCGGCTACTAGGTAATAAATAATATGCATGACATTTATTTCTTCCAAAAATTTATTAACCCATAAGAAGGAAAACAACTGTGTTTTGTTTTTTTCTAAGGTACTTTTTGAAATATTACTGATAGTAAACCAACAGAGAAAAAGCGTCACGAAAACGCATAGACTTTGACGTCACAGTCTATGATGTCGCTAATAAACTTTAAAACTAAGATCGCGTTTATTTTAATACAGTCAGCTAACTCATTACTAATTACTATAGTACTATAGGTTATAGGTTCTCGCGGGCTGGTTTTCCGCAACTCAATGACTTGTAAAAGCGCCTATTTTGCGAGATGTGTCGGTGGCGCTCAGAGGCGTAATTAATGATTTGGCGCCCCGAGCCATTTAGTTTTGGCGCCTCAATTAATGACGATAAATTATTTCATTTTAGGGGCGACTTGCGTCCCTCGCAGCCTGGCGCCCCGGGCCATGGCCTGGATGGCCCTAGGGTAAATACGCCCCTGGTGGCGCTACTAAAGCACTAAATTGTTCTACATTTTTTATCTGGATTCGAATGAACATATTTCGAAACACGAAAAAATAACTTTTTACACAATTTTTGGAACTTTGTATCGCTACAAGCTAAAGCTACAACTTTTAAATTATCGGTGTTTTTATATACTTCATTGGGCATAAATATATTTTAAACGTTGATCTACAGCAATTTGACAGGGTTATCCCATTTGCTTCGTTATGCATATTAATGGTACTTTTTAATTGCGACCCTTTTTAATGCGTGATTGAATTGAGGGTCATAACAACATCCTTTGAAACTACACAAAATACACAAGTAATTCCAGATATAAAAAAAGATGTTTTTGTATTAGTTATTGAATAACAGTTATAAATAATCTGAAATCATGTTTTCACAGTTTTCATTAGAAACCACTTTAACGGAAAAAGTCATGTTCTAGTTCACGTAATTACTGATAGCACTATCTAATAGTTTACACAGCTTAACTACATCATTGATAAAACATGATGTTGACTAGCTCGTACTTGTCATAATTTTAGGAAGATCTATAAAAACAATATTGATTTTATTTACATTTCATTCGGAATCATTGATTGTGAAGCATCAAAAATCTTGCCTACAAACATTGAAGCATAGGTTACATCATTGCGTGCAACGTAGCGGACGACGTTGCGGCGCCTTTTGCAAGTAAGAGCGAGGCAGATCTAGTGAGATGCAGTGCTGACACTGCAGTTTGTGGGACAAAATGATCTAATAAGAAATGATCTGTGGCCCGTTTCACGAAGCTACAAGTTACAATTTTACAAGTCTAAACCGGCAACATTGATCATTATGCCCATTGCCATTGGTCATTATTGGCCTATGTTGCCAGTTTAGACTTGTAAAATTGTAACTTGTAGCTTAGTGAAACGGGCCACTGATCTAGTCAGTACATAGATATCGTAGCCTGTAAACGTTGCATGCCGCGACAGGCAGGCCTGCTGCGCACAGGCCGCCTTTTAATAGGGTGAAATTGGGTCAAGAGGACTCATTGGTGATTGGCAATTCCACAGTAATTATATTAAACATGAGCTAGGACGTGGTACTAACACTTTCACAGAATACCGGCATAAAGTAGTAGTTCGTTACCGCTTTTCCTACGGCTTACCGGAGCTAGCAACGGTTCAGCGATTCTCTCTGGGTCACTAGTTCCCATGCACGACGATGATTACTTCCCATCAAGGGACTCGCAGGCTCGTGTTCCGTTTCCCTCCGTTTTTTACAAAAAAACACGAAACCATGTCGAAGTAAGGGCCTGGCTACACGAGCGGTTCTACCGCCACGGGAATCCGCTCGAGACAGCTGTCGCAGTCGCGCAGTCCATCAGAGTACACAAATTGCGGTTTGCCGCTGTCTACCTACGGTACCTTTATCATGTTATTTTTTGTGGTGATCAATAGTTATTGTATAAGTAGTGTATTGTATTGTTCATTATTAAAAATGGTTCCGCCAATGATCCATGCGCTTGCCGCTCCTATTTTAATAGCAATCGTGGGAAACTGCCGTCGTGTAGTTTGACGAGAGCGGTTATTGCAATAGGGAACTATGCAGTGTAATTTAATATTACATTCATATAGAATTTTATCGGTGGCGGTTTCCGAGCGGTTCCCCCGGCGGGAGGACCGCTCGTGTATCCAGGCCCTATAAAGCAGCATCGTGTGAGACTCATCAACTAGCTCTTACGCAGTGAATTGACTCTTCAATTAGTGAGATTTACCCATTGATAGTAATCTACTGCTTTGTTTTGACAAAGCTTTATAGCCTGTACAGTTGGGACCATTATCTGATTAAGTTTTATTGTGTGAATTGACCTCCGCTGTGGAATCGAGCTAGTTAGCTTCGCTGATTGCTGTTATTAAAGCTTTGTTGTATTCAGGTCTCTAATTTGATTACATGAGCGTAGAACGGATTTGTGTAGTGTTCTAAACTTTTATGCCCACAATGTTACTGTCATTGCATCGAGTTTTGGTTGTTGGAAATAATGTATTAGCAGTTCTTTGGCCCCTTAGTTATACAAGTTAGCACTTTTCGTTTTACTAGTTATTCTATTGGTGTGCATTAAAAATAAAATAAATTGGAACGGCCAGAATCTATGAACCATGATTTGGTAAAAAGGTGTCATCAGATACTTTTTACTACTTCTTCTGATATATTAGATTAGCTAGGTGAAACACACCTTTGATACTGATGTACCTAATGTAGACACTAGCATAGAGTTAGTTCTAATCAAACTATCATAGATGACATCATAGTTTTGAAAAACTTTTTAGAACAGCATGCTCAGACAAAACCAATAAACATTACAATATTACATTCAAATTGTATGATATTATCTGTGATAGGATAGGATAGTCCACTGTTAGTAGCCCTCTAGCTAGGTGGTGAACTAGGGAACAAACAATGGCAAGTCGCGAACGCAAAGTGCTCAAGTAGATAGCCCAAATCAAGAAGGAGCAATTTTCAGGTCATGTACCTTAGAGATTATTATATTTCATCGTGACACTAGCTTTCAGCACCTGTTAGATTAAGATTATTGTTTATTGCATTGTAATTGCTATGTGCAGGTACGGAAGAAGAATCGTCCGACCGTCACTCCTCGGAGGAGGAGGGCGAGACGGAAGGGGAGGGGGGCGAGGAGACCGCGTGGGCGATCAGCGAGGCGCAGGCGCAGCACTACGCCGCACAGTTCGCGCAGCTGCGGCCCGAGCGCGGCCTGCTGTCCGGACACACCGCCAGGTCGGTCCTTTATTATTCGAGTTCGTCGGCGTGTCGTTCAGGTGCCCATACTCATCCAAATAATGGCATTTTAAATAATTCCACGGGAACGCATCACCGGGAATCGTCTTTATTAAAAAAATCATGTAATCTTTCCAGATTGTTCTTTGAGAAATCACGACTGTCCGTAGCGGACCTCCGCAAGATATGGCAACTGGCCGACATCAACAAGGACGGGATGCTGTCTCTGGAGGAGTTCAGCATCGCCATGCATCTGATCGTGCTGCGGCGGAGCGGCGCGCCGGTGCCGGCCGCGCTGCCGGCCGCGCTCGCCCGCGCCGCGCCCGCCACCGAGCTGGTGGACCTCGCCGCGGACATGTTCGGCTCCGGCTCCTCCGCCGACTTCAACCTGGCGCCCAAGCCCGAGCCGCAGCCCGAGGCCGGCGAGCCGCCCGCGCCGTCGCCGCCCCCGCCCGACGCGCAGCTCAACAACAAGGAGTGGACCAAGTTCGTCGACTCGCCCACCTCCAGCGTCTCCAGCCCCGGCCCCAAGCCGGTCAACTTCGACTTCCACAAGTCCGCGCTCGAGCGCGACCCGAAGATCTTCCACCCGGTCGCGCTGCGCGTCACGCCGGACGCCGCGCCGGACGGCGAGCGCCGGTCGCCGCGCCGCGACGACTTCGCGCACGCCTTCGAGCCGCCCAGCCCCAAGCGCGCCGAGCCCGACGGCCCGCAGGAGATCAAGTCCATCCAGCGGCCGCAGCCGAAGAAGCCGCCCAAGAGCGCCGGCGCGCTGCCGCCGCCGCCCGCGCGCGAGCACGACGAGCCGCCGCCGGCCGCGCCCGCGCCGCGCAAGGACGCGCCGCCGCCGCCGCCGCCGCGCCCGCTGCGCCAGCACGCGCGCTCGTCGTCGCTGGACCTGAACCGCCTCAAGGCCGCGCCCGCGCCGCCGCCGCAGCCGCCGCCGCGCATGTCGCCGGCCGCCGAGCCGCCGCGCCGCCTCGCCAGCCAGCGCAGCGAGCCCGAGCCCGCCTTCGCGCCGCGCGACTACGAGGACGGCTTCCCGTACGCGCGCGAGGAGGCGCCCAAGATGCACGGCGCCTTCGAGGTGTACCGCAAGCCGCGCGACGGCTCGGCCGGCGCGGAGCCCGGCGTGCGCGCGCTGCAGGAGCAGAACGCCGTGCTGCACCGCGTGTGCCGCGCGCTGGTGGCCGAGCTGGCCGACGTGGCGCGCGAGCGCGAGCAGCTGCGCGCGCGCCTGCTGCCGCGCGACGCGCCCGTCTAGCCGCCGCCCGCTGCGCGCCCGCCCCGCACGCGCCCGCTCCGCCCCGGAAACGCTTCGCTTCACATCTGTCTCGCTCGGGTTTGGATCGTGTTCTGTACAGGTCTTACCGCGAGAGTGGGAGAACCTGGGATGCCCGTCTCTCGTTCGTCGTTGGCGAGTATGAGCGAGCGGTGTACGTGATAATAGCTTCGACTCTCGTGGCGAGACACGTCATATTAGTATCCGAGTTCGACTGATAGATTTGGCGTTTTGCGGTTTTCGACCGTTTCTCTAACCGTTTCCAATAGTTAGCGACTGACGCTGTGCTAAGATTTTAAATCGGCATTATAAATACTGACTGATGATATGGACCTGATGGTCTGAATTCGAGTGATCGTATTACTTTATAAAATTATCTACGTCGCTAATTATTGAAAGTGGTCTTAAATTCAGTATCACGCACTACGATTCGCTTCTCTTTGTCGCTCTCCTTAGACTCGGTGTTAACGAGGATCGCTTTTGAATCTTCTCCTGCACTATGTCGCTAGTATCACCTGGGGATAGTTCGCTCCCCTGGTTCTTATTCTGTTCCAAAATGTGCAATTTTAAGATATGTTTTTTATTTTGTCATGTGATATAATTAACTCGGAAATGTTTGCTTTTTGACGATACGTGCATTTGATCAATTCATAATAATTCCAGAAAATAGATATGCCAGAAAACGCATGTATATTTCTAATCTAAAGACATTTTATATCGGAGAAGGGTCGAGCGGTCGCGTTTGGTGCTGTGCGATGGTATGCTATTATTTTTTAACATTTGTATATTTTATTGTTGTATCCGTTCTATCGTATTATTTGACGTATGTAATCTCATGATGGAAATATGAATATTTTTGCATATTTTATACTAACTGTATCCAGTCATCTCGTGTATCAATAGTATCGATAGTGTCAAATATCGACCATTTTAGCCTAGTGAGGTTAATCTCATCTGAGCCAATGAAACTTTCGTATATTTCATTCAGTTTGGTTTGTCTTCAAAAGGCGTAGGTATAGCTAAACTCTCACAACACACGGAGTCGCACCTTAATCTAAGCTATGTACACAAAATTGGAATTGAAATTCTACATCTGTGTGTATATTGTTTGTATGTGAGATTATCTTTGAATCGCTTTCAAATGCTGAATTCTATTTTGGAATAACCGTGGTACTCAGTAGAGTGGTCGGCTAAGTAGCTTTAAGAGGCTATTGTATATTGTGAAGTCATGCAGCGTTGAATATCATCGTTCCATTTATTTATAAGTATCATTATTTAGTCACAAAACTAATGTCAGGATCTAATTTAGTTTGTATGTACAAAGCTTGGTGTGTCCAGTGGTTATAGCATTTTTAGATCTAATTCCTTACATTCTTTAAAATAACAGCATTGCGTGTCTGATGTAACTGGTACGATTGCAGGCTTTTATTACATTTAATACTTGAAAATATTGAGCCAAGATATAAAAAAAAATAAGTCTTAGGCCTGTAGATATACATCGTTCTCAAGTACCGAAGACCGTACCTGGCATTTGGTTTCTATAGCATTTAAGCGTCAAAAGCGATCTCCAGAACACGGTCGTACTTGAAAACGCTCTATAACTACGCCCCTTAGAGACAACACTAAGCTTAATTTAAGAACAACAGTTATAATTCGACTTTGCTTCTATATTACCAAGGCATTAATTTGATTAGACTTTTGAGTTATTTGATTTTCCTGTGTATTTAGCTTTGGAGCTAAAATGCTTGGCTATTCATAGTTAAGCATTAAGCCTAACGATTAGCGTTCGAAGACGTTAATGCAACGTGCTTTTTGTGTCAATGTTTCTTGTCTTTGGTAGGTCAAATTGCTATGCCATTTATAACCCTGTCCCTTTGTAATACGGTTGAGAAGTGGTAAAGCAATTTCATGCGCGACTGTACAGTCAGCAGCAGATATCAACGCAGCGAAGATCTCAAAAAATTTACTATCGGCAAAATGTAACCTACTATTGAACCGTGTCAAATTAACATAATAAGTAAAATTGTAAGAACTTTTTACGATTTGATTTATAACGTCACTTTGACATCGTTTTCAGGGTTCCATTTTGCTGATTGTGCACCCGACTCTTTTATGTCAAAAGATTGAGGGCTAGTTTGGTAATCTTCTACCCAGTCTAAAATGTCAAAAGAAACACACGGCTATTGTCGAGGGTACTCGAGAGCAGAAGCTTCTTGTCTTTTTCAAGTCTTCAGCTGCTTCTTCCGTGGCTAACTGTACATATATCTGCTAATGACTGTACCTGTTTCTTACGTCAAGTCTAGTGGTACAGTCGGCCAATTTGAATTCTGCATCTTGCCGCACTGAGTTGTCGCTGTGACATTTATTGTCAACCATAAATGAAATTGGTCGACTGTACCTACGCTTGTAGTTCACGAACAGTCAGACTGTTTATTTATATAGATGTTCATCTCAAGAAGTTCATTTGGCAGCTACAGTGTTTTGATATTTTTTTTTATATCAAAATTAAAAGTATTCGTTGAAAGAAGAAAACTGTGATCATAGTTTTTTTCTACGAAAACTATTTTTTTAAATATAGCGAATAGAAAATTTATGTGACGCAAACCCCGCGAAAACGCTATAGTTTTATTTTTAAATAAGGTTTCAAGTAAGTCTAATTAGATACAAACAAATTATTTTTAAATAAAAGTTTATTACCTTTGAATCGTTATAGCAGCCTCCATAACATTTTAATTTTTAGTAAATATTATTTATAAATGACCATTTACAACAGTTTGACATTTTCGTACCACGTGCTTAAAGGTGTCAAGTACCGCACGCTTGGGAAGTAAGTCAACATTCATAGCCAAACGGACTTCGTGAAATGAAAAATCTGTACGTAGTTTTAAGTAATTTTAGTAAGCGCTTGCTGTGCTCCAACTGAGCGTGTTTACAAAGGGCATACAGTCGATGTTGAAAACGGCACGAGAATTATAATTCGTAAAGTTTTTATGCTATTGCTAAGCGGTTGATCCTGCCGAAATAAAAGCAATGTTTTTTAACTTTTTTACTTATTAATTAATAAGACAACGCAATAACCAAATTAAAATTGCGATAGTGATCGCCAAATTCAAATCACACGTCGCCAAATGTTGTTTTATCTTTACATGGTTGTGCAGCAATACTTGTTATAATTCGTTCCTTCCGAGCATAGCTTTATATTACGTGTTAAGGGCCATTTACACGGTACGAGTTATCGCGTGCGAGTTGCATTGGATTACACTGTGGACTACCGAGTTATCGATCGATCGATCGATCGATCAAGCCCCCAGTGAAATGCTATTTGCATACGGGAACTCGCTCCATGTAAATGGCCCTTTAATCGTTTAGTGACTGGTGCCAGTAACTGAAACTTGCTAAATGTAAATTGTCAAAAATCTTAGCATTTATATTATTTGTGTTTACATTTTAATGTAAATCGCTTGAAATGAGTGGCTTAATGGCCACTTGAAAGTATATTTTAAACTCCTGCAAACTGATTCGCTATGTTTAAGTCAACGAGTTGCGTTAATATTGTTTGTATGTATTGCATTCCTTTTTGTATATGTTACTGTAACTTTCTTGTCGTTATGATAAACTTAGTATGTATATAGTTCAAGAAATATGAATTGTTCGGTAGTTATCTACTTAGTGGATTTTGTTTTGAGTAAACAATTACTTGACAATAGGCACATAACGCCCTCAGATAGATAACAGTCGGATAATTAATATTGTCTGAACTATACTAGCGTATAGACGAACAAAGGACTCATTGTCATGTAACCATTTTTGATCACACTAAAGTGTGGTAAAGCGGCTTACTTGGGCTGATCTGTCATTCAAAACAGGTTACAATGTCATTGTGTTTTTTCTCTTTCTTACTTGTGCAACTGCCATAATACATTACTTTCTCATTTGCACACGCAGGACGTCTAGTGTATTGTATTATACGTTTATGGTCGTTATTGTATAAAAAATCCATCAGGCAGAGGGTGGTGTTAAAATGTGAATGTTGTATAATATGCATTAGTATAGGGCATGTATAAAATATGAAGCTAAGGAGAGGTAATGTTAGGAGTCGAAGGTGGCCCGCCGGCCGGCGGGACTGGGACGCGGCAGACGTTGTTATAAACAAAGTATATTACGATTTTAGCTTAGTGTACAATTTTATTGAATTTGTGTGAAAACGATTTGTATCATAAGATTACTCTAAATGTATTTATCTTTTATTTAGTCATTAAATATGTTCCGGGGGCGCAGCGAAGCCCGCGGTGTAAATATTGAGTTCTCCTTCCGCGTTTACCTCCTCAAACTATCTGACGCTTGATAAATCCACTGAACTACATTTCGGTCCAATTTTGACGTACTGTTCATCATTATATTTACCTATTTATATGTTTCTTAAAGTTTATACAGTAATGCTTAAATATTATTGTAGTAAAATATGTACAATAAATTTATTTCAAAATTTTATTTGTATTTCTGTAACACACGCTTCTAAATAGCTGCCTTAATGCAAAGAGCCGGCTATCAGTCACCTTTATCAGACAAATCGATATATCTATATCGGAAAGGTAAATCGGGACACACATGCCGCCGCTGGCGGCGAGTGCCAACAGTGATAACCTGGCGATAACGCGGTAGCATTGCGATGCCTCCACCTCGCGCTCCTCACTCCGGGGACTTCGTCGACGCCGATGGGTCCTCGTTTCTCAAAAGTCTCCCTGTGTTTCTTCCCCCGCCGTGCGATTCCGCATACCTGCGGCTGCGGTCCTTCTCGTGCGCAGCCTGAGCGCGCGCCCCGCGCCCCGCCCGCGCACTAATAACGTAGCACCGCACTCCACTCCGCCTCGAGACGCGGCTCGCGACGCGCACGTACGCTCTCCCGCCACGCCACGCAGCGCCCGCGCGTAAACATTCCCGATTACAATGAAATCTTTAATCTGATTCGAATCAGCTCAGTTCCCAACATGAAGTGTTTCGCCGCGATCTTGTTGTCAGTGACTCTCGTGACCGGAGTCGCCTCCGAGGCGTCCGTGCGGACCTGTGAACCGATCAAAGTGGCGATGTGCAAGAACATCGGGTACAACCAGACCGGCATGCCGAACCTGGCGCGGCACACGCTGCAGGCGGACGCCGACGTGACGCTGCAGACGTTCAGCCCGCTGGTGCAGTACGGCTGCTCGTCGCAGCTGCACCTGTTCCTGTGCGCCGTGTACGTGCCCATGTGCACGGACAAGGTGGCCCTCCCGATCGGGCCGTGCCGCGGCCTCTGCGAGAGCGTGTACGCGCGCTGCTACCCCGTGCTCCGCGGCTTCGGCTTCCCCTGGCCGGCCGAGCTGGACTGCTCGCTGTTCCCAGCGGAGAACAACCACGAGCACATGTGCATGGAGGGCCCCGGGGAGCGCGCGCCGCCCGCGGGCGCGCTGCCGCCGGACGCGGGGCTGGGCGCGGCCGGGCGCGGCGCGTGCCGCCGGCTGGTGAAGCCCGGCAGCTGGGTGTGGCTGCGCGGCTCGGGGCGCTGCGCGCAGTTCTGCGACGCGGAGGTGCTGTGGGAGGGCGGCGAGCGGCGCGCCGCCGAGGTGTGGCTGGCGACGTGGGCGGCGCTGAGCTTCGCGTGCTCGCTGGCGGCGGTGGGCGCGCAGCTGGCGTGCGGCGAGCGCGGCGGCGCGGGCGAGCGCGCGCTGGTGCTGGTGGCGCTGTGCCGCTGCGCCGCGGCCGCGGGCTGGGGCGTGCGCGCCGCGGCCGGCCGCGCCGCCGCCGGCTGCGCCAAGGACTCCACCTCGCCGACGCGGATGCTGCTCGCTCACGACGGGCTCGCCAACCCTAACTGCGCCGTCGTCTTCCTGCTCCTCTACTACTTCGGCCTGGCTGCCTCTGTTTGGTGAGTCTTTATTTATCATTGCATAACAAATAATAGCGATGTGCTATCGAACAAGAATATCCATTTGTTGAAAAAATCCTTAACCCTACGTTCCGCTTTGATGTTCAAGTCAAACTTATTCAGATAAGTGCAGGTGACATTGAAAAGGAGAATTGCCGCGCGAAAAGTTGTCCTTGGACAAAAAAATTGCAGTCCACGACGACTAATTCCTGCGTGTGGACCGACACAATGGGGTTTTGGACAATGAGATGGCACCTCGTCGGTACCTGCCATTGTCACAGGGGATTCGGCCCGGAGCCCAGTCCCAACTTTTATCACCAATCAATTATGTTTTGTCACTTGTCGTCTGTCTATGCTGAGCTATTGATGCTTAAGCTGTATGTGTAGTAACACAATCGCTCGTGCTTGCTTTTGTGTTAATACAAATTAGTCTTGTACAGGCAAAAATTTAAGAGCGTCAATTCATACTTTCTCGGGTAGGTGTATCACGCTGAAGAATACTAGATAGGTTGAGTAAAGAAGTGGTTTTAATCTTTTTGGGTTGAATAGGAACAACATATACATACATACGTACATCTCAATTCGATTTAACAATTGCCCTTATGGCTTAGTCTAAACATGGATGTACTGAGTCTAAATAAAAACATTATCTAGCTGCGTTCTTAAAATTATCGCTCAAGTTATTACGTGCGTTCCTTTCTTATGATATGACGCTAGTTAGAGAGAGCCGCAGGGAGGGTTGAATTAAACTTGGGCGGTCATGTTAGGCAGATGTAAGACGCTTGTAGATATACTAAGTACGGCAGAAAGTTACTGCAAAAAAGATTAAACGTGTGACTAGAGTTGTAAAACAGCGGTTGTTATCGGGTAGTTATCCAAAGCAGCCGATAATAACGTATAAGCAGCGGCTGACGACCGGCTGCTTATTCGACTTAATACCAAAAGGTGTTACAATATGTACTACAGTTCCTGAGTCGAAATTGTTATAATATACGTTTTGTGTTTCGTGCTTTTGGGATTATGTGATCAGCCTGAGTAAGATGAAACATTAAATTCAAAATTTAAGTAAGTAATTCAAAATAACATCGACGCAACTAAGAAATAGGAAAGAGCGCTTACCTGAATTTTTAAATCTGAAGTAACGTATAATGTAAGTATGTAGAATCTACATTGTAGATAAACAGAAATAATCACTTAGGACATAAAACGGTTTCAATGAAACATATGACATGTTTTCAACTGTAAACAGCCGCTGTTTATGGGTGATCACCGTAGTGAGCGAAAAAAGCGGCTGTTCACCGACTGGCTAACTATGATAACAACCGGCTTCACATCTGTACGTGTGACTATATTATGAATTTGAATATAATGAATTGGACCTGTTGTTAGTTAATAATTACATAACGGTGCATAATGAGACCTACTAGACATTGTTTAAAGTCGCGAGGGGCTAACACAATGTATTTGAAAATGAATAGGTAGCATGGTTTAGTGGAGTGATCTCGCGCGGCTACCGGCATCGGCCTCTCGACAGCTCGCCTCGTATTGTTTGCTCGGTAATAAGTCATGCTTTCAAACGGTTAAGAACAAACGCACTGGTATTTGTTTCGTTGTCCTATAGAGCCAGTTTTAAACATACATTATTTATATAAGAACCGTTTACCACTCATCAACTATCGCATTCATCTTCACATTACGAGTATGTAATAGGTACGACGAACGCGCTCCCTGACTCGCAATGCACGCAAGATTCTGTATAAAGTTTTCGTCGGTATGTTGATGTATAAAATGTTTGAATAAATCAAACTCGTTCGTCGAAAAGCACTTTTTCTATTTCCTAAAAACAAGATCGGACCATAAAGTAAAACGAATTGGGAAATAAAATAAACGAGGTTCAATAAATCACGCGCTAGGCGACGGTGCGTTCGCGCAGCCGCCCGGCCGGCGAGCGCGGTCGTGGGATGCTGGGATGTAATCATTCGTTTTACCACCTAACACTTTGCGTTATGTTACGACCGATAGGTATGCATGGCGTTATGTTAATAGAGTGTGATAGCTATCATTTTACGAATGACGATTATCCAACCAATTAAATTACGTCTGTCTTCCATTCTGGGTACATAGAATATTGGCCCTTGCCGCCGTATTTCAAGTTCAATTGTATTTTTCTGTCAAGAACCGCACCAAAGTAGCTTTAAAACCCAGCCATATTGGTACAGTGTTTAAATGCCCATCGATAAAGTTTAGATTCTGTAGATGCACACAAAAATACAACGCGTTAAGGAGGATTCAGAAAAGTAACATCTTCGGTTTCTTGCGCTCTAAATTATATAGATGCGTCTTATTTCTTACAAGATAAAACTCAGAACTGAATGACAAAGTGGCTTGTAAATCAAGGTACGCAACTGCTATGTCATAAAAACTTACTGTTCAAAATTTGCACATATAAAATGGTAGGTAGGTAGCTATAAATATCGTTTTAACTGCATCCTTATTGGTTTATGTCTTGTGAGATTTCTGCCGAATAAGAACGAATTCCATTGTGGATAGTTGAAACTATGAAGTTACTAAAAGTGCAAACATACCTGAGTATTTTGTATGATTCGTTCTGAGTGGAGTCTGAAGCGACAATCCAAATCTTTCTCAGTTCCCGCGCATTAGCGGTAATGTGGCGGAAACTGGAATACGCAAGGCACGGAGTGCTGATGTTGCAGGTTGGAATCCTGCCATTACCCTAATTTTTCTTTGTGTTGTCATTCATTATATAGCATTTTTCCTTTTACATCTAAGTATTTATTTATATTTAAATATATGTACCTATTGTGTATTGTATATGTATAGTATACGAATATTAATTCATTAGCATGATAATAAACAATAAAAAAATGTTTACTGTTAAAAATCAAAACAGTACCATGATTACACTCGTACTAATCGAATGATAAGTATATGCAGAAAAGACAAAAATAGTCAAGATTAGCGTAGTTCGGGTAAGTACTCGGAGATTAAACTGATACAGTTGGTGAGTTTCCAATGTTTTTGCAATAGGTACTCTATACTTTTTGTCTAACCCTAAATCAAAATAATGGCTTAATGTTAGGGTAATCAGCCATGCAAAGATTCGATAAAGTTCCAACAAAGAGATTCCTTGAAGGGATAAATTCGCCATTGGACTCTTTACAGTATTTTTATTTGCAATATGTTTTTATACAATAAGGAGTTTAAATACATATGCACATAAAATTTTAGTAATCTGAACTAGTCTTATTCCCAAACACTCTGATTAAAATACAAGCAAAAAAAACCGTATCTTTCTCTGCGCGAATGCCTCGGCCATTCCAGAAATTCGCGCCATTCCTGTCGTGGAACGATCGCGCTAAATGAGACATTTCTGAAATCATAACGTGTTTTAAAATTTAGCACCGCTTTAAGTTGCTCACTAATTAATGTAATAATTTGGTAAAGCCAACCTGTTTATCACAAGGTTAATTTATCTGTCAGTACGGCGCGATGTCTAACTAATGATGTACGATAGATAAACTGAAGCTTGGTTTCACTTCAGCCATTTTAGTGCCAGACAGACAGACAGATTGGATTGTCCCGATGATATTTGAATTAAATATTCAAATACATTTAAATGATAATGACAACACAAAGAAAAATTAGGGTAATGACAGGAATCAAACCTGCAACATCAGCATTCCGTGCCTTGCGTTTGCCAGTTTCGCCACATTACCACTACCATACCCTGCGAATTTTTCAATGTGTTTCGTTTTTACGATCATTACATTATTGATTTTTTAGTAAAAAAAATCGAAAGTCAATTTCGATAACAAAAAAAAGAATTAAACTCAAGGGGCTTATGAAAAAGCAACATTTTACGGCTATTTGTGGACGCGTTTGAGTTGCGGTCTTGCTTCATTTCTCGAACCAGAGCGAGACAGCTACACAGTTTTGCCGTCACACATTGCAGTAAAATGTAGCTTCTTTACAAGATCCTTTAAGCAATGTATTTCTTATCAAGCATGAGCGTAGTATTAAGAGGAAACCTCAAGGCCTAGAGAATTGAAAAATAGGTATTTGTAAAATCTATTGCTGCCTCCATCTATCAAGCCTCGCCCCGCAGAGCGCAATAGAGACAGCTGCAGCTTGGACTGAAAATACATAATTAAAGTACACAAAATCAACGATTCGTAGACCCCTGATTCCTTCTCCAAAACTTCACCGATTTAACTACTTTTTTCATTAAAAATTAAAGAAAGGCTTTGGCAGTGTTCCTATTTTTTCCTTTTTTAAATAATCTAGTAAAATTTGTTTTCTGAATGTATGAACGCAGCCGAAAATCTGGCCAATTTTTTAAGTTTTTGAATGTTCATATTTCTTTTAATAATTAATTTATTGAAAAAAGGAAAACAGGGACGTGCATAATAGTGTCCATCGACTTTTTGAAAATAAAATATTGCTCTATTGGCATTATCCAGAGAGGAAACAGGGGACGACGTTTGTATGGAAAAACGGCCCTTGTGTTTCCTCTTAAGTGGCCTAGTTCTGCCATGTAAGACGCCGCGGCGTTCGCCGTCCAGCGTGGCGTCCGGCAAAAACAGACCTACATCACAGTCCTACACGATCCAGCAAAGACTTGGCGGCCAGCGCGACGTCCTGCATGCAGAACCGCGAATGGGCAATTTTACAAGCAGTACGAACTTCACTTTTATTAATTGTTATTTCCATCAGTTGCTGGAACAAAAACTGTAGTACAGTTAGTTTTATTTTACAAACTTAATGTATAACAAGAATTATTCAAAATGTCAAGTGAGCTCAATATGTCAAGCACTATGTATGACTAGTACGAACGAACGCAGTTCTTGAGCTATTGTGAGCTCTTCCACCCTTCAAGTTGCGTACACTTGGGAACAATCGCTTGACATTTCCGATAAATTACTTCATTTGAACCCCGAACAAAACGTTTCATAAAGCTTCATTTAAAAAATCGGCCAAATCGGAGTCAATTATTTTCTTAAAGTTATGAGATCGGATCAGGTGTAGAAATGTCTTATTATTATTATTGAATTTAATGAATGACGTAACGTTATATCACGAATAGTTAAGTTTTGTGCTGCAAAAATATGTCTCGACTCGATTAACCTTATAACAAATACAAAATTCATCCATTAATATTACGTAGCACAAATTGTGATTGCAAAGTTGGGGTTTGAAGGGAAAATAATTGTTTTTTTCTCTCTTTTAGTACCCCTTACAGCTTTTTGTATACATGGGATATTTTCAAAGACTATGGGAAGTAGGTAATCAAAGACTTTGACAGCCACAAGAAGAGCGTGACGAAATCACTGTTTACGTACTAGAAAAAACCTAATGTAGCAGAGCTACATTAATAAAACTAAATGACGAGATCTACCCTAAAAATTTAAAACAGAATTTTATTCAAACCATAATTTTTATTTTATGAAGGATGTGGAAAAAGCGATGGCGTAACTGCGAAGGAGGGGTTAATGCGCAAAGGAATCCATTAGGTTGAAGTGTATCTGAAAGGACTTAGGAGATAAGATAGGATATTTGTTTTCATTGCCATAACAAAAAAATGTTTCGGTTATTGACACAATCTACCAAGACTTCATATTACATTCGAATCCAAGATTCAACCTAGAATCTACATATACGAGTATTAGGCTGAAGATTAGATCTTAATTAGAGATCCTATCAGCGGATTTCGGTAGCGTCGTAATTATCAGAAATTTCTAATTAACAACTGGTTTTAACTTTTTAATAAGTAGCCTTATTTAATTTTGCATCGATGAGCGTCGAGATTGTTTTTAGGGTGATTAAACTGTTAGAAAGAGAGTGTTACTTCCAGCCTGTATTAAATTCATCAGCGAGGCCAGGCTGTAGCACCCAATTAATAGTGCGACCAGTCCGAGCCAAACACCGCGGAACGTTGTAAACCGCCTTTATGGCGGACATTATTAATTTCTTAGAAAGCCAGAATTTTGTTTCAAAACCGACTCGTTATGATAATTTAAGGTAGATTTATGTGATAGCGGCGTTCTTTCATGGCGACGATGACTGTCGGTCTGATATATGGTATTGATAACCATTATGTCCCATTGAACTGTTTGTATTTTAAAGATATGGGTTCAAAATTATCCAAGACGCTTAACTTAAATATATAAATGGAGAGTTTTTTTTTTGCTGATATTAATTAATACCCCAGAGCGAATGGAAAGGATGAATGGATATACCAATGAGTATTCGTAAATTTTAGCACGAACTTGAACGATCGGCGATCACCCAGCAGTTCAAAAACAATGCTCGTTACTAGTCCCCGGGCTAGTTATAGCATCAATTACAAGCAGTTATCGCGTTTTATTGATACATGAAAGACGCCGGCTCGAATTGTTTACAAGGAACGTGTGGCCGGGGTGCTCGGACCCGCTGCCCGGGATGCCTCTAAACTAGCTCCATTAACATAATAACAGATCGCTGTGCACGGAACTAGTTAGCCGAGCGCACATTGTGGTCGCTGAGTAATGAGAAACGTCAAATTGGTTTTGTGCTCATGCGCCTGCGCCGCCCGCGCGCCACGCCGAGCCACCCGCCGCATGCATCCTTAAAACATTCAAACTCATCTATTAAAGATTAGAGATCTATATCAGACTTAAATATTAAAGGACGTTATTTATGGTAATCGCCTCTTTTATAACAGAAGGGTATCCTCGTAGTTTTAAACATACCCATGCTGATTCGTTGCTCAATGCGTGTACGTGCCAGCACAAATAATGGTTGTCCAAGAATGTTGTCTTCGGGCTTTGTTCCATCATATTATCATCTTTTTCGTAAATCACGGTAATCTTATTTTCATTAGATGAAATGCTACAGATGCTGCAACAAAGTATCTTTTATACATCCTGACTTTCCCAGCGGAATTGAAACGCCTCGTAGACTATAATTTTTGACGTCGCAATAACAACATTAAATTGTATTATCTATCCCCGAACTATTATAAAAAACGATTTGGCATTTTACACAAATAGATTGGTTCTTTAGATCGGCGTCGTATATATCTTTATCTTTAAATAATGCAAGACAAGTATGCATTCGTATGTCTCTGGCCTCATCGTATATTCGCCCGCTTACTCCTACTAAACCACGCAACGGGTTAAGATACGGTTTTCACTGTCATTTAGTGATTTTTTACGGAAAGTTTTTATGTAGGTAGGTACATTAGGTACATCCTAACATAACCCTTGCGAACCCGGGGTTGCTAGTATTTTTATAAGTTACATGTACCGTCAGCAGCAGAAGTAGCTGAACACTCGCATAGATCAATAAGATGTACTCAAGCTCTTACAATCTTGACTGTAGAGTTGTCTGCAGATGCCTTCCACCACTTCGACTTGCTGCTGACACGTACTCGCTCACTGTAAACAAGTGCTGTAAGCCTTTACCTACTTTTTCCAGATCTGTACGGTACAGAAGTTAGGTATAGGTGAATCTGGGGGTGGTAAGACTTAACTTTATAAAAAGATAGGTACTTAAGTAAGTATAAATTTGAACCGTCCTTATTATAAAGTTAACGAGTATTTCGCTAGCCGCCAACTCGTCAATACGAAGGTGTATAATCATGGTCGTTTCATAATTTCTTGTTTATTTTAAATTTCCTTGCGCTGCCGATGCAATCTCACCACGAGCGCGCCCCGCCTCGCGGCGAGCGGCATTCTTGTTACTAGGGCTGCCTCCGCGCACCTTCACGACTCGATATCGATTTCAATCACATAAAAGTAATGCATTGTTCTAAAATGCGAAAATTACTTATTCTGGTGGTCTGGGTCGTGTTCTCGATTTAGTCATGGAACTGATTTTAATCAAATTTTATATAAACAGAATAGTAGCTGGATACCCTGCTAGGAAATAATACATATATGTTTATATAAGCTACTTGTTATCCTGAGAACAAATAAAATACTTTTCGCAAAAGGAGTGGGTGAAAGCGCGCTTATAAATCCGATATTTCAACTCCTTAACTGTTAGTTTTATCGTTTGAAACTTTATCCTCACTTTGAATAGGAAACTTTATCGACATAATGTTACCTGACCAGTGTCTAGAAATTACGCAATATACCACCTTCCTTTATAGCTATTCATTAATCCTTAATTAACGTTTAGTTAAGGTGTGGAGCGGCATGTTGAATTAATAACGTACGTTCGTTTGAATTTAGATTAGGGTATGTTACTTTACCAACCGTCATTAGCAGTAGCAGTAGGTATACTTTGTCAATTTATTCGTTAGCAATGAACTCACTGCTGTGGATGTAGTTTATCCAAGCAAAAGTGTTAATGTTACCATCGATAACTTTTGTTCATCCTTGCTTTCCAACGTACAACACTACACAACCAAAGATTCGATCCCACTGCGCTCGCGACGTAATTGGGATGCTAATCAGATGCTGAGCTGTTTCCGTCCTGGTCCCACGTAAGGGCTAGTGAGGCGACGTCCCGCTCTCGGGCCAGGACCGAGCGCAGGCGGCGGCTCTTCAATCATCTGGCAATAAGCACAGGAGACGCTCCCCGCGGGCGCTCGCACCGATACGTAATCACCGTGGTTCGCGCTGCCAGAATAATTTTTCTTCGTAACCACCGCCCCAGCGAAGCGATACCGATGAGACGGATCCGAGACTCGTTTCAAAAATAACAATTTGCATCTCGCCGATTCAGTCTTTTTGCAACAATGTTTCCTGTATTATAAAATTAATTATCTTCGAGCAGTCCTCCGCGCTAAGGATGCAGCCGTTTTAAGGCTTAACGACCGGCTAATATAAAGTGACCATTAGGATGGCGATTTTTTTTTGGTTGAGCTTATTTGCGTGCCTGTTTGTGCCTACTTAGAGAAACAATAAGGATGGTTATACGGCGGTGTTTGGCCGGAGATCACAAAGAAGCCGGGGCTGGAGTATCGCGCAGGCATCGGCGCGGGCGCTGGCTCTCGATCGTATCGGACCATCCTCATTATTGGAACATGCTTTGTTGGACACAAATAGGAGATCGGGTTAAGAAAGAAACGGACTTACAAAAAGTTACAAAACATCGGCTTCGTGCGGCGGTAATTGTTACACGGATTGTGTAGTAAAATGTGAAGTTTAAACCAAATGTAGACGCTACCACAATAAATATGGTAGTTTCATAAAAATCACCTAAATCCATTTTTATGAACATGGTTTCGCAAAATTTCATCCATTTTAAATAATTAGAGAAATCTCAAAACAAAAATAAGTATACATATGCGAGTAGTTAAGTATCATTTTATATAATAATGTTTCTGACCTCACATGGGGGCCTATAGAAAACATGAGCTTGCCTAGCTTGATACGTCATAATAATATGATAAACCCGATGACAAACCCCACACGCCAACCACATGATATTACTTCTGATCATCTGATCATGTTTAAAGCATTCTGTTGGAAGCGTCAGCATCACATGCATCACATGTGGACTGACGACTCTTTATTATTGAGCAGGATTTACACTTCCAATCAACTTCTTTACATACTATATAAAACATAGTTGCTTTACGTCCTTAGTACCCATCGTTTCAGTTTCGTCGCTAACTCCTTCAAACCACGCAACAGATTTTGATACGGTTTTCACTGTAAGTTAGAGATTTTTTATAGAAGGTTTTTTGTACAATACATTCTAATTAAGTTTTCGTTAATAAATTGCAACCGTGCGAAGTCGGAGCGGGTCGCTAGTTATCTTTGTAAAACTTAAGTCCGTTCGTGTAGCGCATGTGTAAAGGTGCCATTGCGGTTTCTTTATTTTACTACGGCCCAATTCTTGTCATAAACTTAGCTTATTTGTTCGCCCGCTCGATAAAGATTGTATCTATGCTTCTGGCACTAGTTATTCCTATTGCAGTTATGTAAGGGCCGTTGGCGACTTGAAAGTTTAGCTATATCGACCTTGAACTCGACTGCAACCCTAGGTCAGTTGCACTTTTTGTTCATAGTCATCAGTGACCATCGCATTGGATCCAAATAAGTCACCGTCGCGTCGAACACAAAGTCTTCAAGCTTATATATTAAACATCTCTGCAAGAGTATTAAAATATTCAATAAAATTAAAACTTTGTTTTGTTTTTTTCAAAAACTACACCTCGCTAAGTTTCTTGTCTGTATCTTCTCATTGCTTCTCATCAAAGGTTTTTCGAACCTGGTGGTAAAGTTTATGATTTACATGAGTGCTTCTCGTAAGCCTAATCTGAATAAAGATATTTTGACTTTGACTGTAGACATAGTTCCACTATAAAAGCAACTCGATGGTGATAATTGGATGGCATCCACGTTTCCAGTGCTTGTTGCGATGCACGCGCGATACGCTGGCCAGCACGATTCTAAGAGCGCCCGCCGTATCAGACAGATCCATTGTGCCGCGGATGTTACAATGCTATATGGATGCTATCTGGCTTTGCCGGTATTGTTTGCCGTCTTGCAGAATGGCACGACATACCGCGACTTTCGATTAACGCTTTTTGGCAGTCCTTCGGAAGTCCACAAGGTTATCCATGGAAGTAGGAATAAACAGGAAAATATGTGAGCGATCCGTTTGTATTAATATATCCTTCAAAGGTGTTGGTTGGTGGCATAAAGAATGTGTTGTGCTTGAATGTTGCGTCCCGTTAGTGTCGAAAATCCGATATCGGCTTATTTATTAGGAGGCCCATTGGCATACTTAGTATATTGACTGAACTTTTTTCCTCTCTTCTTGAACTTTAGCTTCATCCACCGTGCGGCTTCACAATAAAAGTCAATCAATAGAAATGGCCAATGAAGAAAGAAGAAGATATATTAGCTATTACATTGTATAATCCCACAAAATTACATTTTCGGGGAATATTTAAATAGCCTTGCCTGCTGGCGGCAGTCAGTTAAAAAATAAAAACAAAATTGCATTAAATAACAAGTTATTGATATAAAGATGAGTTAAAGAAGTCATACATGATCAATGCAAGCGTAGAATAAAAACAAGCCCTTCTGTGTTCCAGCTGACCTCGGCGGGTTCAATTCGCCGTCCGGTGGGTGGGCTTGTTTCCAAAACCACCTCGTTTGTTGGTTTTCGATGATGGATAGCCGTGTAATTAGGGCCGATTATCTCTAGACCGATGAAACTCGAGACTTGACAGGAATTTCGAAATTGACGTTAATTTCTAGGTAGTTGGCTATGATAATAAGCGGCTTATTATCGATCGCGGCAGTTTGACTCGCGGCGGGGTATACAGTTTTAATGACCGATCATTATTTCACTTATTTGATATGAGACCGGCGTAGTCTGGGCCTGTTTACCTTACGGATTGTCAGGTTGTACGCATTGCAATCCAGCAAACAGTCATGCAATTAAAATACAATAGCAAAGTCTGAGAGTACTGATTACATTCAAAACAATTGAATATATCGCTTATGTATGCAGAATCGATGATTTTGTTCGTATTCAGAAAGTATTGAGCACTGGTTGAGCACACAATGTCGTACGATGAACAGAGGCTGTTTGTCAGGCAGAGGACTGGACCAAGCTCTTAGGGAAAACATTCTCAAGTTTAAATGCGCTACGCAAAGCATGAAGCGGTAGGGTGCCCATGCCCATATTGATTACATAAATACATGGTTTACATTATTATGTTAGGGCAACAAAGATTTAAGCAAATAAAATTAATAGGTTTACTCAGTGGTTTACTACTTTTATTAAATGTATATACATTTATTTATACTATGTATATGTTTACTTGTACATTTATGTCGTTCTGATAACATTATTAGCATCCTGCAATTTGTTTTTTTTTTCAAAAGGTCGGCACTTATCAAAAATTCGATGGTTTTATACGTGCACTTTATTTTGAAGATGGAATAATGGACACCGTAGCGGACGTACTCGCTCATTTAGCGCCTGCTCTTACAAACGAGACGGCGGCTGCGCTTGCGCCGGCCCTTGTCTTTAACGTTTAAAAGCTTTCACGGCTCATTTTCACACTACGAGCACGGCATTCGAACCGATCCAATACGACGTCGAGTCTACAGTGTCTATTCTCGAGTTTCATGTCTTATTTGTAACATTTTCATTTTATATTCGTCTCTACAAAGTTTACGTCACTCCAGCTGCACCATGTCCGTTTAACAGCAGCCAGAAATATCACGGAGACATTTATACATACAAGTATACACACGCAGACCTAGTTCCCGGTTTTTTGTGCACTGTCCATAAATTTTGTTCTGACCGCGCAAGGTCAGTTTTGTGCCCAGAAAACGCGGGAATACTTTTGTGTGTAAGTTTGTTCGTTTTTTCCGAACGACGTGAAATGTTACGACGTTCACCTAAATATATGGGAGAGCCTTTGTTGGCAGGGGGAGCTCGAGCAGGTAGGCTTTTTTGCCCGAACTGCATCAGTGCCGGCAAAAAAAAACGCACCAACGCGAGCCTAATTTATGGTGGCCGGCAGTTTTAAAATTTTGAACAGTAGTTTTGGCGCACGTAACTCATGGAGTGACTGCTTGAGATATTGATTGATTTTATTGCCGCATGGCGCGCATAAGATACGCGGATTAGTTTATTAAACTTTTCTTAACATTGCATTCTGTCAACAAGTTGATTATCAGAACCCCATCACTTGTTTTGTAGCTGAACATCAAATGATTAGAGTTAAAAGCTACTCTTGGTGTAGTTAACATAAATCTTCGTCGTACGACGATATCTCAAGATTCCTAATATAATTAATTACATCATTAATTACAAAAAATATTTGTCTAAAACTCTAAACGAACGGTTAAACATTTAAAAAATGTTAATGGATTTCACACATATGTAGAATAAAAAAATTATCTACAAATTACATTTATTTCAGTGAAGCAAGCTGCTCCTTAGACTTATCATACTTCGGTTCATAACAATTCAATCATATTGCAATTTCTTTGCATAAAATTGTACAGCCAACTATCAAAAACCACTTCCGTTTAATAGTGAGCTTCGGCGACGGATTAAATAATAGTAACGTCTGGGTATCCAAGGATCGCGTCCTAAACAAACAACGATTCCCATTACCGCCGACTGGACGGGGCAGTATTTATTGATTTATTGATCGTAGGGAAAAATCCCAACGACCTTAACTTAAACACGCATCCAAACCGATGCACTGGACACAAAATGTTTAGACTGCGAGCTTAAAATATAATAACATTTTTGGGCTCCAATAATTAATGTATTTTGTTCTGGACGATATATTTTAATTAACAAAAAGACAGCTTTATACAATATAAAATCCACTAAAGTCATTTTTTTTTAATACTTCCGCATTGAAATACAATTTAAGACGCAACTTGAGTTGCCTATATACATATTTTATTTTCCAAATAGAAAATTATTGTTGCTTGTTATTTTACGGTTATTCCAGCTCTACATTTTTCGTTGTTCGACCGCAACTTCCCGCTAAGCAGATGCACATGTCGACATTATACCTGCATCCTCCCACAATCTAATTTCTTTACTATCACCTCTGTTCTATCCCTCTCACTCTTCCCTTGAGTTAAACTAGAACAAAAGAGACATGTATAATAATGGTATCTACAATTTGTTACACCGCTTTGAGGTTTTTTGTTGCACGGTTAGATTTCATCCTATCCTGCTACTGACGCTAAAGTTGTAAAAAAATACGGCAATTTAAACTAAATAAGCAATTAGCGATTGGCCTACTTCTTATCTAGGTACATGGAATTTGACTCTAAAAGAATTTGCTTATCAAGCTGTCAAGGAGTTGATATAAAAAAATACGCAGTCACATTTCTAAGTAGGCTTATGCAGGTCAGCAAGTTATTTTAAACAATTGTATATTGTGTGCTCGATAGTTTTGAAGTTCTTCAGCTCTGTTTTTTTTTTTTACTTTCTAATACAAAAGCCAAGTAGTAGTACGCCTTTTCAAGTTTCTCTCTGCGCGTAACTTTCTGTGTATAGCATATTATATCACTTCATGTCACAGGCTCTAGTTTAGCGTGTTTAAACAATTAAAAGCTGACATCTAACTAAACATCGATAATAGTTCAGTCCTTTCCAATAATATATGTACTTTAGTATTATAGATCAAGAGTAAATTACAATTTTGGATTCAATTTTCGTGGTCCCTTTTGAAGTAGACTGAATTTGTAATACCTACGTAAAATTATAAACAAGAATCACATCTCTTTCTCTTTTCTCTTATTTATGTTGTGGTTCACTAGTAGGGAATGCCTACTGGCTTTAAGTCTTCAATTCAATCATAATAAATCATAAGAATTTGTTTTGGAAACTGTGATAAAAAAAGAATTAAATAGGTAAGTATTATCTTGTCATATTCTGTAACTGATAACATACTTTCAGCATACTATTCATATGTATGTACTGTATTTTATATTCGAAGAAAGAATGTAACAATGAGCATTCTCAAAGAGAGCACGGAGTGTCGGAGTCACTATCTGCGCGTCTTTGATGAAACTCACCCGTCAGCCGTCGATCAAACGAGCGTCCATTTATAACAAAGGATACGAAAACCAGTTTATTTACATCGTATAAGAAATGATTCGATTGTATGTAAAACAAGCGCCATAAGAGGGCCCATAAAGTTTCATATAACGAGATCGTTTACGTAGCCGCGCCTGCAGATTATCCATTCTTGTAAGATACAGTCTTATTAAAATTGAAAAATACGCATTTTATATTCGCTTCTTTGTATGCACTCCTTAGTACAAAGCTTCATACTGGTAACCTTCTAGACGTGAAATATGTATTCTGGTATCGTGTGCCTAAGCTTTCTAACGAAATTTCAAATCAGTTCCTAATGTTATTAACTGATTTACCTGACATTTTCTCTACCTTTTGGAATTGAACTAGTTTCTTAATCATCATTAAGTCCTAAAAGAAGTTTTGATAAACTGTTGTAGTTATATACATTGCCTTTGTCACATTATTATGTATACTTACATCATCAAAAAGTGCGTATTAAAAAAACAATGCATCTACATATACATATCACAGGCCATGGTATCAAATATTACTACGTAAAGTGTAAATCAGTAGGAATTGCCGACATATACATTTTTTTTTGATTTTCGTTTCTTTGTCTTAATGTTTAAATTATTATATTTTTAATAAATTGTTATTTAAAATAATGTAGGCATAAATGCTTTATTCATTGTTCTACGAGTACATTGACAATTTTTATTTATTTATACCTATTGTAATAGGACGCATCAAAATCGAGCACAAAATTTATCTGCCTACGCAATCTTATTTTACAGGAGCCTAATTGTTCAATACATAATTATCAGGATGAGACATAAATAATACTGTTTTATAATTTACTAGCGGATGTCCGCGACTTCGTTCGCGTGAAATCAGTAGCGTATGTCCGTTAAGGATAATGTAGCTTTCTATCAGTGAAATAATTATTGAAGTCGGTTGTTTTAGTTCGGTAGTATAGATCAAATGTATCCACCTTCAAATATGCTTTAAATATAGTCGACCAAGAAATCGCTTGACCGCTTTTCCATCGTATTACAAAGGGGTAAGGTTCTAAAAAGGTCCAGCAATTACTTATACTCAGGTATGTAAAAAATAGTGTTAGAATTTTTAAGTTTATACTTGTAATCTTAACTTACGACACTACTTACTATAGACTTACGACCAAAGATGCACCTCGATGTTCACGACCGCATCGCCATTTATGTTCCACGTAAATGTTTCTCAAAGTGTCCCACTCATTTGTTTATTTTATTACGCCAATTAATTCCGCCGCCCAATTTAGCGAATTGGTATTTTATCTCGTCGATAAGCGGCCACACGGCCCGGCGCTATATCCACAAACATACAAATTCTTCGACCACTTTGAATAATTAAGATCGCGGCGGTGTGACCTTTAGTAAAATTTAAGTTTTCAATTTAACACCGTTTATTCTTTTTATCTTGATGACACTTATTCATTAATTGTAAAAATATAAAAAGAGTTTATTCATCGTTTATTATCAAATTTTACATGTCATTGTTATTATCAATATTATCAACATTATAATCTTTTTTCGAAAAGGATTTCCAGATTTGGTCATCACTAGGTGAATTTGTTTACAGACTTATTTGTTATCTACTAAAAACACTTCGCATGGAAGTTCATCTTGTTTATTATTTTTATTTAAAAAAATCGTTTCGTACTCACTTAACTAATAGAATGAGGTATATGGCGCTAACATGACTGACTAAGTTTATGATTTGTCTCTATGACCCTCTCGTTCTTATGATAATAGTAAAGACTTACAATCTTAACATTCAACTTGGACAGGCTTAACGTTAGAACCACAGCAGCCGAGATATGTATTTACATGTTTTATTTACGAAGAGGCAAAAAAGATGCTCTAATTATCTTAAAAATAAAATCGAGTGTAGATCTTATTGACCTATTCTACCGGTTAGCTTCTTCAAGTTCAGATTGTTCATACATACCTACTTACACAGGTTTTCGTGACGAATGTTTTTGTTAACTTGGGTGACAGCAGCGTTTTTCATTAGGTCTCCTCCGCCACTCGTCTCTATGTAGAGACAGCTCAGTGACTCTAACATGAACTACCCAGTTTCTCCCTCCCTGCGTCTCTGTCAAACTAGTGCTATAAGAAAGTGACTCTAGGGACATAGAGCTCAGATAATCTAAACTCGGCCGGTCATGTCAGGGCCACTGGTTTCTTTGTAAAGTCAAGCAGAAGTAGGTTCAAAAAGATATACAAAATCTCTTACTCTGTTGACCAGAGAGTGGTACATCCTTTTGACCAATTCAACTGTGTCGAATTATCTGTTACTGACTGCAGAAACCCTCACGCTCAGACATTATAAACTAGTGTGAAAGTTAGCCAACCTTATCAGAAATACGGGTCTAGTTGTGGCAATGTGCGTTCTTAGCTTGTGAGTTGATTAAAGTCGCTAGGTCCCTCTGGCGCTCTTTTGTAGGAAACTCTTCTCATTCGGTCATCAACTGTGGCCCTAACATGACTGGCCAAGTTTAGTTTATCTCTATCTGCGTCCCTTTATTATGACACAGTTAGACAGAGACACAAGGAGGGGTTAAACTAAATCTGGTCTGTCATGTTAGGGCCGCAGGGTGTGGTAACAACTGACAAGCGACGTCGACTGATCCATTCTAGATAGTCCGATGTGCGGTACCGACCATGAAAATTACTTCCAAATCGAGTGAGACCCAGAGACAAGTCAACGGCTCACAGTCGTTATAACAATTGAGTGTAAAACGTAAATCGTGTGCGGAGAACGCGTAAAATTGGATGTCCGCGGCGAATGGCGATGCGCGAACCGGCCGCGGCACTACTGCCTTAACCGTTTTACGACCAGAGTTATTAATTACACCTATCACGAATAACCATATGTTAAAGTTTATAACCAGATAGATGATCTGAAAAAAAAGAGACCTGGTGAATTTTATGATGTCAAATTGTTAGGACGATTATAATAAAGATGAGATTTATAAAGAGAAGGGACACACTTACGAAAGCTGAGCATATCATGTCTGTCGATAATGGCAGATTTAATTTATGACAGATCGAGGAACATACTCCTGCCATGACCACGCCATGACGTTCATAACATCTAGTCGATATCCACACTAGACATCCATTCCCATAGTTTCAAATCGATCCCCAATATCGTATCGCGTCTGCAGTTGCATTGCAGCACTGGGTGCAGACAAGGTGACATTCTGTTTCCCCCAAATCTAGTATTAACGACAGTATGTATACGAGTAGACTTAACGTACGGCGAAAGCTAGATCGTAATATAAAACCTACTTAAACCTATACTTTCTTTCGTCTCTACTAGAGTTGACGCTGACGGATGCCACTTTGTCTAGACATCCTTGATGAGATGGTCCTATCCCGCCACTTGCAATTGCTTCACATGACAACGTTTGGTCAATAAGGCCTTGTTAGGAATTGCAATATAGCTACCACTAGAATCTGGCACAATGTTAAAAGAGGAGAGAAGGACGATAGTAGGTTGAATAATTTATTGAAATGTTTATTTTAAATGCTTGATTGATTTATTTGTATTATACTTTTTTGACATATACTATTTTGTATTGAATGATTGATTGAACTTTGAAAGAGCTAACAATGGACCAGGTCTCAACCAGGTGATTAAACGCAATGAACACATGACCGAATGTACCCCAACCTAAAGCTGATATAACCTTTTACTTGTTAGGTGCTGCCATTATTAGCGGACAGGGTGATATTATGATATAGGTATCATATAATTACTATCGCGAGTTATAACGCTTCAACTATTAACGAGGCGGCAACTTTGAGCCGTGATTTGCAGGCGCGCGCGCACTCGGCGGCGGCATCAAAGCAATCGCACTGCCAGGCCACATCCACATGTAAGCAGGCGATCAAAATTTCACAAGCTTCCCATTAAAATGCTGCTGGCACTGTTATGCGAGTCAGTGTCATAGTGGCACATCTTAGCGTGATCTCAAAATTTGGCACTGTGTTTAGCAAAGTGTTATGACAAAAGAATCGTCTTTCACTAAAGAGATACACAGCAGCAACGTTACATGTCGATGACATAACTGTCTGTTGATTGTTGAGGCTGTCACTTGAGGTTTGTAATAAGTATGCTAACCCCCTTATTTATTAAACCTTAGTAAACTATATTACTCAACACGTGTGGCGTTTACTAATCTGTCTTTGAGACGTTTGCCTCTAAATGAACGGTACAAAATATTTCATATTTCATTATCATCATCACTGCCACAAGAAGTCCACTGTTAAACATAGGCCTCCTCCATGGATTTCCAAAGTGATCGGTTGAAAGCAGCATGCAACCAGCGCCTTCCTGCCACCTGTATGAGGTCATTTTATATTTAGTGAAAGAGATTGATAAACTTTAATGAACTTTAAAGGAGCGGACGAAGCGAGGGAAATATGCTAGGACCGGGGCAAATGGTGTTCTGTGGTCTCTGCCTACCCCAAAGGGAAACAGTCGTGAGCTTATAATAATAATAATGAACTTTTTAAGGGAGGAGATTAGGCTAAACTTGCCTCTATACTCATAGGTATTCAGGAAAGATTTCGCAGTCATATCGTGAATCTATTTAGAAAGGTACCACTGACTCCACCGTATATTAAAATAAACACAATAAAACCCTGGCACAGACTCCATAGCATCTATCCTTGAAATGCCCAATGTTTAAATGGTAGGTAAAACAATTTGTGACACAAAAAAATAGCTACCTACTTACTTAAATAATCTCAACTGGTGGTAACCCACCACGAATAAAACCATGAGCTTTCCAAGGACTCTAGTTACGTCGCACAACACCAGCGTCATTTTACGTCCCAATACATTTTGTGTTTTCTTATTTCCGTTGTGTAACGAGGCGTGGAACGTGACGCGACGTGATTGACAGCCGGCGTGACCGCGGCGACGTTACTCACAATACGCTTGTTAGAAACATCAAATGTTCGAAAATAAACAAAAAATATGTCGATCGATAACGTTTAAAGATGCGGCGTCATCAGTATTAAATACAAAATTTTTGAATGGATGGATAAGTTCTGGACTTATGAGCCAATCCATTGGCTGTCCAATTTTTACCATAAATTTACTTATTTCACTTTTTTTTAATATACTATCATTGTTTAGCCAATGACTGGCTTGTTTATATGTTGGAGAACATGAAAAAATAATGGACCCCTGTTTTGTTGTTTCGGCTCAAACTTATATTTTACATAAAAAAAAGCCCCACAAAGTTTCATACTTCGCATCGTTTAACTAGCAATTGTTTTTGATTCCTCTATACAGAAGGTAGAGGGTTTGGTCATTTTTTAGAACTTTGGAGTACAATTTCTCAGAATAGTTGTTTTAGACTACTCTCTAACATATATTAAATTAAATCAAATCGGAGCCGGACAGTTTCTTTGTTAGAAAAGCTTTACCTATCGGAACTTTCTTAAACCCAACCTACCCAAACCCAACCCTAATTATCTAAGATATAAATAGGACACAACGTAAATAAGTAAATGTTGTCTTTAGAAAATATGGGCTGCAGAGGACATAAGTACTTTATTAATTCAAATAAAAAAGTTTAACCCCGTCCAAATGAATCTCCTGCCACTAAAAATAATAATAAAAACTACTGAGTCACCAATCAACTACTCCATACTTTGTGCACTTAAAATCAAAGCCTCTTGAGTTTCTTGACCAAATGCTTGTTACTTCGCTTTTCAAACTTCGAATTTGAGTGACGTTTGCGCGGGAGTTTAAATCCAAGATGGCCGCCGTTAATCAAGTGATAAATAAGCCCGATTAAAGGGATTCTGTTAGGCACGGCCCTCGTAAAACAAACTCGGCGGGATCGTCCTAATTTATGCTTAGGGTTTACGATGCATGTTGGTACTTAATGTTTTTTGTATTGTTTTATGTGGTGCACACACACGCACTCACACATGTAGACCACAACATATATAAGTTGATAAAATTTTTGACTACATTAACCATTTAGTACTTTGGTCATTCATTTGTGCCAGTTAATTAAGTAAATCTATCTTTAAAGTTAGCTACGTGTGCTATTTATGGTTTATTACTAATTTTGTTAATATTCTTAACTAAAAACATTATTTTTAATATTTATTCTGAAGCTATAAACAACTTTCTTGGGCCAGTCGGATAAACAAACCGTTGGAAGTGTCACCTATTAGTATGTCCGACTCTACCTTGAGACACCGTTCTTGATAGACCGTTCACCGGTGGGAGTGGGATCTATGAGTTTTCTAGCTCGCGAATTAAAAAAAGAATCGGTTATAAAATTTACTTTTTTCACCATATATTAAATAGTTTTTTGTACCATTTATTTTTTGATTTACTTAAGGAACAAAAAATTTTCAATGTTTTTATATAAATATAATATTTTTTTATAGATAATTAAACAGGTGCTATCGATCATTAACGACAATTTTCAATATTTCCAATAATATTTCAGCTCAGAAAAACTGGATTGTGCCTTGGCTCTGCGCCTGCCTTTTATAGATTCGGAGAATCGTTAACTTGCCTTCGTTAATTGGAACCGAATCGAGTCGAGTATGTTTTTCATTATTCATTAATTGTGAAAATGTTTGTTCATGTTTTTATAATTAATAAAATAAAAACAATGGCCCTAATCAGCGGTCACGCGTTGATGTCTTTTACTCGTTAAAAACACGTTAAAATAACGTAACGAAGGAAAGTTATAATAATAATAACCAATTTTTGCTATTCTTGAATTATTGGCAGGTAAATATAAGACCGTGTTACACGTAACAATACGGTATTATGACTGTTTTTTTTACTTTAGTTCAAAATTCAAAGAATGAATTATAAGAAGGCAAACACTTGCAAGTGTCTCTTGCAACTCAGGATGTTTAGTAATCTGTAAGTTTTATGCTAAAAAGAATTGAACAGAACTACATAACATATCAGATATTTTTACCACTTTCAGACATAGTACGAACTCTGTAAATTTTTGTATTATTTTCTGTACCTAAGTACTTTTTTTTCACTGACAACCAGACATCGTAAACTTTTAATTCATTTCTTTGAAATGACGGACAAACAGCAACAAAGCTAATTAACCATTAAAGAGGGAACTGAGAAAAAATATCTTTTTTTTTATACAACATAGGAAGGAAAACAAGCAAGTGGGTTACCTGATGGTAAGTGATCACCGCCGCCTATAGACACCTGCAACAACAAAGAGAGTGCAGATGCGTTCTGCGACTATGTTCGAAAGGGACAGATATATAAACTTCATAGTAGAAATATTATGCCTCCCTTTCGAAAAATTGCACTTTGTTTCAGTTCCGTCTTTAAGCCCATGTGTATGTTTGACTGTATGACAATGACCACGGCCGTTGAAACATGGCCGAAACGTCGAGGTAAATTAACAATATACTTTTATCGCGTTAAAGTCCCGATAACGTTATAAATATGTGTGAAAATCGCGAAAGTTTAAAACAATTAATGACACAAAGCTGTGTTGGTGAGGGTGGTAATATGTTTTTTAACCGACTTCACGCGGAAGGTTATATTCTTCTGTTTTTTTATGTTTGTACAAGGATATTTTGGTCAATTGTGGACCAATTTATTAAAAAACTTTATTTTTTGAAAGACTACACTTTAGTGGCCCTAACATGACCGGCCAAGTTAAGTTTGTCTGTATGTGCGTCCCTTTTTTATGAAACTAGTTAGACAGAGACGCAGGAAAGGATAAATTATACCAGGGGTGCAATTTTTGAATCTCATATTGTTTTGGAATGATCAATAAATAGTTATAGCATTCATGTATCGTGTATCATATATAGTGTCCATGTTAAGTAAAGTAAGGCACGCCTGGCCCGGCAAGCCATGAGAAGAATCCGCGACGCGATGTTTCTGCTAACAAAATATAAAAAAATGTATGATAGTTATAAATGTATAAAAAAGCTCCGTAATCATAATAACTGTTACACTAAAAATATTACCCCATAAAAACCCGCTTGTAACATTTGAAAGCTTTTATAACTCTTCACAATGAAAAACCAATTTAAATAAATTTCAAACGGACTTGTACGAGAAAAGCTCATCACGTCGTTATCTCCTATCGAAACTAAACCCTAGTTAGTTACGTAAAGGTTTAAATTATGATAACGAGTTTGGACCTGCGCCTGAGTCATTCTCGTTAGGCGCGACCCTTATCAGCAACTGTCAAACAACATCCAATATTTATTCACACCAAATCACATCTTATCTAAATAAAAATAAGTTACATAATTCAATAAATAATTGAGGCGTTTAAGACAGTTTCAAGCTGGAAGCTCCGTCTTGTTAGTAAGCTTATTGTTGTACGTATGGTGTGTTGTCCTTGTCTCTCAAGTAGTGTTCCGCGCCGAGGGTTTCGCTGCCTCTTTCTAGTCGTTAGGGCAAGGTCGGCTCGTTAAAAGCTCTTAACGAGAAGCGAAGGAAAAGCTTATGCCCGATTGTGGCTCTCAAACTTTCTTATATATTTTTTTTTGGAGATAAATATTTTATTGTTATCCTTAATTTTATTTTATGTTGGTTAAAAAAATCTCTTTCAATTTGCTTTTTAGTTTGTCTAAAATTTTAAACTAACTTCAATCAAATAATCTTCGATGTGGTAGAGCCAATTTCCTCTGTCCCCTCCGTTTTCATTTTCCTTCCAGTAAAGAAGGTCAAGATTTATGTTGAGATTTTGTGAGAGGGTTGTACTTTGTATACGTACAGTCAATAACAGAAGTAAATGAACACTAGAAGAGGTAAAAAAGGGCTATACAAACTCATACACCTATGGCAATAGAGCCGGCTGTAGATTTTTTGACATCTTCGATTGCAATCATACTGCGACCACCGACTATAGCTATATATGTATATAGTTACATCGTGGCTCTACATTATATCCCACGCAAGCTGGACTATACATATAGTAAGATAAACTATAAAGATATAGTTTATAGTCAATGTCACGTTGTAGTCTGTATGCTAACCTAAACAAATAAAAATAGGTGTAAAGTTTGAGCTCCTCCTTGGAGGCTTGCGAGGTATTGTCCCGCGCGTGTCCCGTTCACACCTGCCGGCGCGCGCGCAGCGATACAGGCCCTCTCACTCGCGCAGTACTGACACCATTCCGACACGCCACTCAGGATTATCGGACTTTACGCTTTATATTGAAAAACCTTACTTGCGCGAGTCATTTAATTATTGTATGTTATGATTATGAAATTTAAAGTGTCAATAAGCTTAAGGAATACTAAAGATTTATTTTTCATCCACAGTCATGTTTTATGTTCGCAATAAGAAATTTCGATTACCATCCTACCACTTGACTATGAACTATTTATTATACACGTATTTATCTTTGAGTTTGGATGTATACGGAAACAGAATATGTACAGGGTATTGTGGAAATTATATTATTATAAACAGTGCCTATATGTATTTTTTATTTCACTTGTAGAAAAACGCGTCATTGTCAACGTGATAGTGACTCAAATATTCATGACACATAAACTGTTTCTCCTAATTTCTGGCAGGTTCTAAATTTGAAATCTCAATAATCCCAAATTGTCCGCAAAACGATGGCAACCGTGGCGTACTTGTTACTTCGGCGGAGGCAATGCTCCCGCGCCGGCTCCAACAAAAATAAGAAAAAGAGAAAAAAAGTGGCATTTCTGTGGAATAACGACCCGGTCGATCGCATCGTTACGATCAATGCTGTCCCTGTCAGTATCGATATTAACTTTAATAGCTTAGCCGAGTTGGCAGCCATGTTTTGAAAATGAACGCAAAAATTATGCTGAAAATGTTTTGTGCATTATGGAAGATAAGAAACTGTGCCTAGGTTTTGTAACTATGAGCCGCTTATAACTTGTGGTTCTATAGATCCTTGTATGTGTCGTATTATGATAGCGCAAGTAGAAGTTTGAGTCACGTTATGGTTCCGTTATAATGTGATATGAAAACATAAATTACCAGATTCGTAAGAATTAAGTTGAGTGTGACAGTGTGAGCTATCGTTGAGTTAAAGAGAGGATTTTAAAACATCAGTCTTGTTTTTTACACAGAATACAAACGCTCGACGCTCCTAACAGTAGAAAATACATTTAATTGGTAAATAAATAAAAAGGTAGAACACAGACAGTTTTATCGCTACAAATCGATCTCTTTCAGACAACCATGATTGTTACGGTGGAAATGAGTAACTACCCGAAAGCGATTAACGAAGCAATCTGTGAGAACTCCGCCTCGGCACCTCAATCCCAATCCGTCAAAACGTTAATCATCGTTCAAGTTTCAAAACCAATCCGAAAACATACACACGACGTCGAAGCAACTTAAATTACAAGCAACGTCAAGGCTTCGCGCCCACGAGCACAAACATTACAAACAATCCGATACCGACTCGAAAGGCTCGACGTTAACAAGTTCCGAGTTTATCGTATCGAACGATGTATCTTCAATGAACGAAGCCGCTTTCCGAACCAAACTCTAACGCGATAGAGTCGATATTTTAAAACTTTGTTTCTTACTGACTCTTCTTTTAAGAAACCTCTTTAAAATAACTTCAATCCCACAATAGAACTCGTGGCATCTTCAATTTGATCGAGAGAATCGATTGTCATTCGGTCGGGTCGTTTGAAGCGTAAATCTAGTTATTACGACCAATTTCATAATGCGTTTTGAAAGCTTTTTACATCACGTCGCTCAAAGACTGACGAGGCTGCTGTTTGTTTTGCGTCGACATTGGTAAAGTGTTTTAAAGTGTTGTTAGAATTCGTCTCGGGCATACTTGATTGTCATAGTTTAATGAGATTATTTGTGTTTTATCTTAAAAAAAAACCGGCCTAGTGCAAATCGGACTTACGTGCGGAGGTTCCCAAACCTTCACACATATATGTGTTATGTTTTGTGTTTACTGAAAAACGAGTCAAAAGTTTTTAAAATCTCTTACGAACAAGTTTTATTCCGACCGCAAATAAAAACTTAATTTTCAGCTTGACGTGTTACCCCGTTCCTGAAAAAAGAATATTATTGAAAGAAAAACAGTCAAACACAAAGTGAATGTGTAAGAAGGGTTCAATTTTTCAAAGTTTACCCAAAAGGGATGTGTGTTTCATCTGATTTTGAGAGAAGTATAGTCAGCCTCAGAACTTAACACTTAAGAACCTAGTCGTAGTAACGTACGAAATAAGACTTGCTCTAATTTGTCACATTACTGTCACCGATAAGGTACTAGAATTTTCAGCTACTTCTGAGGCTGACCGTACCACACTCATTAGCAACATAGCTGGGCTCAAGTCAGGCATGTGTGCTAAAGTAGCCAGTTCATCAATCTTGCTCTGTTGTAAATTATAAGCAGGAGGCAGCCATTAAACGTGATGACCGCAAACCAGAGGCTCGTTGAGCGGATTTTAGTAATTAGATGCGAGCATCCGTTATCTGGCTATAATATACGTAATTGGCGAAATGAAATTTGATATACTTAATTACTTAATTTATTTGTAGTTCATAAAGAAGCCTACAAAAGTAATTAATAAACCAGTTTCTTCTAGACCTCGAGGCAAAAATGATTGTGTAGGGAGAGGTCCAAAAGATTCTGTCATATTATAAAGCATTTTTTTTTAAATATTTGGCTTGCATCTAATGACTCAAATACCCGACAAAATCTGATCAATTACAAAACATGCTGCAAACCAACCGTTACCAACACTAAACAAATCGAAATTTGTTATAAGGCAACTTTTTAATAAGCATGGTGTAAGTTGAAAGAGACCTATACTCAGCAGTGGGTAGATAAGGGTTGAAGCAGAAGAAGGAGAACCTTAGAAAACTATACAGTCTACCGATTGTTCAGTGAAATCTAGAAAGAGGTACCCCTCTTTCTAGATTTCGTGAACTTTATTGTGTGACTGCATTTGTTCATGACAATATGACAATGCTAGAACTAAAACTACAGATAAAATGCACAGTCTGTATGCACGAAGCTCGCTTCGTTAGCTCAGCGCAGTATTATGTAAATACTGAGCGGTTACAAGCCTTTACAAATGGGGCAAAAAGTTTTAACAAGCGCCTGTATCGGTATCACAGATAGCGTATAATAGCTGTCTAGATTATAGCGGCTTGTTAGATGAAGTACAATGCATTATATTGAAGGGTCCACTAAAGTCTGTCTGGAAGGCATTATTTTATACTCTTAATGTAGTGGGCAGTTCTGTATTAGGTAGTGTTGTGTGTGTTACTGATTCTTTATATTTTTACGCATTATGCGCGCTTGCACGGAAATGCTTTCATCATCTTTAAAATAAAAAGTTAGCAGTCATATTCTAGGTAGAGAATTATTTGGTTTAAACTTGTCACTATAAATAGTAGCGAAGTCCTTACATTAATAACGAAATAACTGAACAAATGACCAGTCTTTCTTCTCTTCTTAGTTCGGTTCTCATCATCGCGTGTGTAGTTAATATGGTAGTTTTCGATGTTTAATGAAGGCATGGGAGATGGAATTTCCAGTCTACTTTAGACACTAACTATCATGTTCAGGCCGTTTGTAACGAGGGACGATTGCACCTCAGCTCTCACGGGGAGTGTTCGCAATTTGCCGACATAAAATAAACCAAATCAACCCATTCCACTCCCACCGCAGCTATCCATAAAAGACGCTGGAAGTTGCTCTAACAAGTAACAAGCCCGACTGGTTCTATCCGATCCGGCTAACAGCCATGCTTCCTAGTAAAGCAATCGGTCAATATTTATTAGTTCAAAGGAACATACCATTATGGCTAGTAATTAATCCAGTTCAACTACCGATCGGTAACGATACAGAACAAATGGTACGTTACGTGTCGCTATTTTTAACCTAGAACCAGGGGTGGATGAATAGCGATCTTTTAAAAAAACTACCATCATTTTCTTCACTAATTGGCAACGCTATTTTCTAACATTGTTGTATTCATTCTAAAATAAGATAAGCTTGATTTTTTTCATAAAACTGACTAATTTTGTAATAATTTTATATGTACATGTGATAAGGTGCAATATTGACGAAAGTTTAGATGAGTCGACTGTACCTAAATGAAAACAAACTACCCACTGACAAATCAATAACTAAAATATGTTTGACGATGGTCAAATATGTTTCGTAAGTTTTGTTGTCCTTACAGGCAATACGTTGTGAAGTCTAATTAAGTTATACGTATTTAAAAGGCTAGTAAACTGATTCTGTGTACATTTCTCAAACAGATTTCCTTAAGATTTTAGGCATATGGCTGTTTAAGTTTTTTTTTTAATTATTTTAAACAAATACCGACTATGTATGTCACCACCAGCATGATGTTAATGAGCCACATTGTATGATTTATAACGGTTGTGTAATTGCTTATTTAATCATATCTGGTCAGTCATGAAGTAGGCATGTGTGCGCCATAAATGTCTTATAGTATAATATTAGAATCAGCACATTAATAACAAACACAGATCTCTGTCAGAGCAGCGCATAACAGAAATAGTGCATCCTGTTTCGTTCTCTGCGCGTGCGCTACACGCAATAAGTATTCCTAATATAGGGTGGAGCACATAGGGGACTATATTATTAAATAGAGTGGACCTGGGACTTTCCTCATTTGAAAACAATTTCAAAGCCTTTCTAGAATACATTTTTTTACCCGATTGCCGCCAGGGAGGGTTATGTTTTTGTTTTATGTACTTAATACAAAATAAGTAATTTGACGTAGCCTTACGTTTTTTAAAACTAATCGAGGGGTTTCCTATCAACGGGACTATTGGAGTTGTGTTTAACGTGCAGTCGTAACAATTTTAAACAGTGATTCGGATTGAAACCGCCTGTATGTTGTCAAGCGGGCGTCGTACACGATTCAGGCGGATAATCGATTTTACGAGCTCCCGAAATAACTCGCGTCCCTTCGGCGGCTACATCATCGGCGCGGGCGCACTCCGCCTTGTCGCTCTCACACTTGCTTACTAACAAACTGACAGCCTTTTATCCTTCCATATATCCTACAGAACCCTGAATGTCATAATGTTTATTTATACCGGAAAACATCAACACATTTTATCACTATCGTGTATTTATGACAACAGGATACATTATGATGAAAAACTGCGCCGATCACAGCGCTGCAGCGGAAGCATCGACGCACGGGTAAATGATTAATCGAGCTGAAATATCTGAGATCGACTTCCTACAGACCCGAAGTATTTTCCACTCTCCTTCAAGCACAGCAATAAAATATGTTCGTAGATATTTTAAGGCTTGTACCGGAATAGCTACGACCGTCTAAGGCAATAAATGGTGCGTTCACCTAAATAGTGCAGTGGTTGGGAGTTAGGTTTTATTGTTACGAGCAGCGTCGCAACGAGATAGACTTACCATTTCGACGTGCACTGGCTGGGTCTAAATTGTATTGCTAAGTAAGCCCGCAAAGTTTCCTTAATCAATAAATACCTCGGCCTAAGAGTACATTATCAAAAAGACTCAAGGAGAAAGAAATTGAATACCGTTGAAAATGATTACAAATATCAAAATTATCCACGCACATGTCAAGAACTGCATACACAAGCAGTATAGGCGGTTGTAAATATAATTATATTGGCTCGAACATTACCCGCAGCCGACGAGGTGAATCCTCCGTGAATTATCTCCGTTGTAAAAGCTGAACGTGCAAAGGTTGAAGGTGCCGCGCAAACGGCTCGGGCAAGCGACCGGCGCGGGCGCACGTCATGTTGACGTTTACGAGGCCCGACACATTTGAAATAAGAACACGATTGTAATGGCCACGTGTGTGGCCTCGTCAACCAGTCACATTTAGTGTGAAAAAGTATAATAACACAACCACAAATGTACATGTATCTTCGTAAGAGCTACAAATCGAAACTCCTTAGATTAGATTCCATTATGAATAAGGATTGCGTAATCGAGGGCAGTAACTAGACACCGCCTTTACATAGAATACCTCTACTAGGCACGGTACTGTTCTATTAGTTGTCTCAATAAGGCCGTTGTTTAAAATTTAATAATGAGTAATACAAATTCTAATTAGGAATGTACCTAGTTAGGTGTAGTGAGTGACATCAGGAGTAAATCAGCTATAGCTAAATTGTTCAACATAATAAAAAAAAGGGGATTTTCAATTGACTGTTGTTTTCATACATGTATTTATATCTCTACAAAATTCCAGTTCCCAAAGTACGAATGCGAAACCGATCACTCCTCGCAAGATAATGTTATCGTTTAATGGCCACTTCAGGTTCAACATGTTGCCACATAAAATGGAAAATAAAAGCGTTTTAAAAGCGCCTGTCTGTTCACGCCTCGACCGTAATAACATTTGCATTTACCGGTCTTGTTATGATTAAACTAATCCATTTTCGTAATGTTATAGCATTTAATTATTTCCTGTCTGTACCTTCTAAGACTCGTGAATGTACCTAGCTGCTCTTGACACTAAGCTACGAGTATAATCTATCTCACGTTCCTAGAAAAGTACACCTTACACCGTTGACTAAAGGGAAACAGGCATTTGCCTTTCAAATTATGGTTACGAATCACACGCTCTCGCCTCTACTCACTACACATAATTGCGCCTCCTTCAAAGAACCAGCACCTAATTATCACAATGCAAATCGTACAAACATTAGTAAAATGTTGGCCAACATGTGTTAGTGGCGGAGGCCGGATCAAACATTCGAGCGGGCGAGCAAACAAGGCTGTTTGGACTATCGCCACTTTCGGTTCTGTTCAAATAAGGACCCTTGTTTGTTCAAGTGTACCTTCACGCCACTGCAGAGATCACGGACCAGCTCCGCCAGGCCTCGGGCCGCCCTTTGAGCTCGCCCGATAGTGCGCGACTTTCTTAGATATTCTAGTCGCTAAGGGATTTACTTATCCTGGTCCGAACAAACGACACCTTTCTTGTTCGTGAGCTGGATTTACCTGTCAGAGGTTTTAACTTTTAACGAGCTAAGTAAGGGGTGACATGGGCTATAATTTACTTGCAGCCAAGTTCAACAAGCTGGTTTTATGAGGATCAATTTAAACGAATGCAGGTGCACGGGCTTACCTATAGGGGCTTAAACCGGGACCGGCAGTGCAATGATAGGTATATACTCCTGGACGCAATAAACTGATTTAATCATTAACATTCAAGGTTTCCGCGATACAGGCCTACATCTACTTAAGCTGAACAACGAATGTAATTCGTTATTTTTTCGATGGAATTTGTTACCTAATCCTTTTTGTTTAAATAAATAAATCTGTTTAAATGACAGTAATAAATGACACCATACACCATGTATGTACAGTCCCTAGCAGGTATATTACTTAGTCGAAGAGGTTATTACATATAGGTAAATGTACACGACTCTATTGACAGAAGAGTAAGATCTTGTGTAGATTTTTTTTGGGTTTTTTGAGTGTTCACCTACTTCAGCTGCTGACTGTACCACATACGTCATTCACGCATTGATTACTAAAACAAGACGATCCATTCGTATTTCTAGCTATTTTTTTATAAGGTTTAGAAACTAAAATTTTTTGCTTGAACACTTAAATGTCCATCATTAAAATTATGCCATGATATTTAACCAGGGCATAGCTAGCAATTTCGTCGATACACCTGCTTTTAACAGCTGATCGTTGCCTTCATTTTTTTCCTTCAGTGTTTAATTACCTCAACGAGAAGCCGACGAAGCAATCGTTCGTTTTGTTTTTATCTGTTAATTCCGAAACACGATAACGTTTCGTGTCGAATTATATTACAGAACAACTAACCTTAACGTGATACTGTGCCAGCTACAAGCGAGATATAAAATGCCACATATATCGATTACTTACGAATAACTTAATTGTAAGTCGATGCTCTTACAGACTCAATGATGTTATATATAGTAACATAACGGGTAATAGTCAGTGCATTTGTGCGACTTTAAAGATACAACAATGTACTAATGTTATATGGAATCCCTTTATCTCTTGTTAATAAGATGCTTCAAGCTTTGTGAGGTCGTTGTCCATAACTAAATAATCTTTCTTCATTCCAGGTGGGTGGTAGTGGCGGGTGCTTGGCGTGCGAGCGTGCTGCGGCCGGCTGCCGGCGCGGGCGCGCGCGGCGACCGGCACTCCTCGCTGCTGCAGCTGGCTGCTTGGGGCGTGCCTGCCGCTCTTGCCGCCGCCGTCCTCGTCACACGGGACGTCGATGCTGACGAACTTACTGGTAAGATAATACAATGATTGGTCCTAGGGGCGATCTGAGCCATTGCGAAGCTCCAAGTGGTAGATCTTTGCGAGGCCCCAGTCAGTAGGTAGGTAATGGGTTTACCTCCTTGGGTTGCTGCGCGCGGGCAGAGGCTGCACTAGCGAGACCATGGGCGATTACCCGGTTTTACACCCCTAGTCCGTCACTGTTGGTACTGACTGGTTGCATTACGAATGGGACGCTCGACCGGGACTCTAAAACGGACAGAATATCCTCGTGAAGTATCTAGTAGCTTGCTAATGTCTGTGATCCGTTCCGTACGGTGGTACGGTTAAAGAGGTATCTGCCACCTGACTTAAAATATTTAGTTCTGAATCCTGAATTCCGAATTAAATGACATCAGTCAGATCTTTTGCTATTATACATTTTTGGGTAAAATGGTTAAATCATTTAATAAAGTCCACACTTTCGTCATTACGCCCAGTCTAAAATAGATGACAAACATATAGATATATGACTTTTCTGCACAAGAAATCGACCATAGTTAACTTTTCAAAGGCTTCCGTGGGTCGTATAAGAAGCCCGCAATCTATCGCGCTATTTGTGTTTTTATAACCTTCGAGTCCTCATTCTTATTTCCCCGGCTGGTCGTTAACTTAGCTCAAAGAGGCAATTCATCACAAGAACTTGTCATAGTATGTACATCATCTTTATCGGGTATGTAACAGGTCCATTGCGTTAAAAGGATCCACCATTTAAGGCGCGACGTAATGCAACGACGACGTTGTGCTCATGAATACACTCACATTTACACTTCAAGTGTGAGTGATATTTTAACGAAGAGAGCAAAATGTCGTGTGTATATTTGATTTTTTTTTACGTAGATAACGAAGCGGGCAAATATGTAGGGCGCCCTTCGGCTATGTCGTACGGTGGAAAAGAACTTAAATGTAGATAGCAAATTTTGTTTCATGGAGACTTTATTTTATTATATGAGTTAGAAACACTGCATTAAAACAATAGCTTCCCTACATTTCGGAATCTCATTAAACATACTTTTGCTTATTTTGCTTATTTTTATGCTTCAAATCATGTAGTAGGTATACTTAGTCTGGCATACTATAGTACATTATAATTGAGTCGAACTTAACCGTCGTGGAACCCGACTTTCGTTGAAATAAGATATGGTTACTAGCTAGTTCAGTTAACAAACCACAATGAAAAACTTAATATTTTCGATTGAATCGCCCATTGTTTAGACTTCCGATACCAATAATATTGGTATATTATGCTCTAAAACATATCCGTATCGAAACACCACAATGGCGAGAATGGCAATAATAGTCCTTTATTATTTTGTTTGATCAGCGGCATGCACAAAGCGATTAAATCTGGTAAGAGAGCGCAGGAGCACGCATTCATACGATAATGGTATTCAGTGTTTGTATGGCAGTGCCGCCTTATTGTAGTCGGGTCCTGTACGTACGTACTCATTAAGTCGCATGCGAGACTTGGGACATACAACGGATTACGGGAACGACTCATTGATAAAAATTACTTTGACACCGCAAAAGCTCGACCCGTGCCGTAAAAGCTCTGTAGTTACCGCGCTATTAGCTAGATAAATATTTGCCGTCCTATATCAAATGCTAACGGTAACTTTACAGGCATTTTTATAAAATGCCGCGTATGATAAAAATTGTACTTTGAAATGTAAATTTAAATACGGTAATTCTATAAATAACAAACCAGCACGAGCTAGGCGAGAAATGTATTTATCAAAAAAGCTTCTTATCACATAAGCTAGGGTAGATTAAACGAGACAGACTAGCGACTGTTTCAAGTACACCGCACTGATAATGTGCTTAAGAATCTAATTAATAATAAGGGCTTAATGTCCAGATTACTAAGACTTCAGCGGCACTGAAACTGAAAGTTTCTGATAGTAGATACTTAAAGTTGTCGGTTTTCCCAGAATAAACAGCCGACTTGAAATGAAAATAGAGATAAGAGAACGCTACTGGAGGGATTACCATAATTGCGATTGATAATCTTCGTTAGAACTACTTACGTGCCAAGCCTACGCTATAAAAGAAAATAGGTGGTTATAGTAAGAAACTTTTAATTAACTGAATACCACCAGTAAATGCATAATCGCTATAACAATTTGAACTTCAATTTATTTGCATTTCTGATTTGCCAAATTCAACGGTTAGCGTACAGACCTGCATCTCAAAGCAAGAATTAATACGAGAATTTTCGTTATCACACTGATCTTCGTCGCCTCTTTGTGACGTTTAATTAGTGTGTACAAACACGCCATATGCCGCTGTGCTGCGCTGTATACTAGAACAGTGAATCAGATGTAGGAAGATCCTCGTCCTCGTTCGTGATTCTACCGGGGGCTATAAATTCCAGCATCGACAAAAACTGGCGGATTTACTGCTTGATGCAAACAACACGTTGTCGCTCCGCTCCTAAATGTAAGTGCATCGGAGTTTTATTTAAATAAGATTCTTTTTAAAACCACCTTGTTTTCGTTTTTTTTTCTTCTAAGGTCTGGGTCTGGAGCGGGCACGATCTCACACAGCCGGTTTGCGATAATGATCTTTCTCAGTACAAGTATCGGCTCGTTAATGTCTCGACATTTTGTTTTTGTTAACGAGAAATGGGGCGTTACCGGAATATGAATTTTAGGACCTAGAATTATAAAGAGTCAAGTGAAATTATAAATTATGTCCACGCAAACTTTTTCCGGGCATGGAGGTTTTTGCGATATTCAATCGAATTACATATGGCTTTTTCGCCAAATTTCTTTACATTTTATTGTGTCTTCAACGCACTAAAGAGCGAGCACAGTGCCGGCCAAATTCACAAGCATATTGCAGTTTAAATATGCCACGAGACGAGTGTTGTGCTTTTATTTTATTTTATTCGCTTCCATTATGTGAACGAAAGAAATGCGCGACCATTATTCGAGCCGTTAAATACGACACCTTTCCTCCTCACACGCTCGTATTTCAATTTAAATCGGCTCTTTTAACCGGTGCCTTATTAATGCAAGCCTTTTTTCTCGCCGTATATTTATGTAGGTGTTCGCTCTGAGAGCTGTTTCACTGGTAGGCGGAATGTTATTCAGCGCGATAAAGAGCATTGAGGTGGAAGATTCCGTATCCGCTTAGCCGCGGAACAAAGCGAGGAGTCAGCATTGTTTGCCTAACGCGGTTTTGCTTTGTTTTCAGGTACTTGTTTCGTGGGGAACCAGTCGAGCAAGTCTCTGCTGGCGCTGGTGATCGTGCCGGAGGCGGTGTGCCTGCTGCTGGGCTGCGTGTTCCTGTCGTCGGGGCTGCGCGCCGTGCTGCGGCGCCCAGCGCCGGTGCCCGCGCCGTCCGCCCTGCTGAACGCGCCCCCCCAGCCGCATACAGACCAGAGCGTGTTAAGGCTCGGTGCGTTCGCGGCTCTGTACGCGGTGCCCACAGCGTGCATACTAGCGACCTGGGTGTACGAGTACGCCTGGCGAGACGAGTGGCTGGCGGCTCCCGTACCGTCCGCTGAGCCGTCGACGCGCGCGCGGCCGGCATTCTGGGTGTTTCTGTTCCGGATGTTCGCGACGCAGATACTGGGTGTGATGGTGGCGGTGTGGATAGCGACGCCGCGGCTGAAGTCGTTGTGGCGGCGGCTGGCGGGCCCGCGCAAGCCGGCGCCGGCCAAGTGCCCCCCGGGGCCGCCGCCGACGCCGCTCACGCTGCACTGCTACGCGCCGCACGCGCACACGCTGCCGCGCCACACGCACAAGTACGCCACCTATCGGCCGCCGCAGCAACATTCGTATCGCAAGCCGCGCCACTATCACTACTCAGCGGGAGAAACGATTCTTTGACCGCAAAGATTCGAGTGCTTGGGACATTATTTACAGCATTTGATAGGTACCTTTCGAATGCATTTGTTGTGGTAATTGTAAGGTGTAGATATTGTTGATTTACTCGTGGTCGAGTGAAATGGTGGGTGGGTGTGAGTATGTAAAATTCATTAGTGCCATTGAAGCTTATAATACTATTTAAGTATAGATTAAGTATCTTTAAAAAAGACATGAATTATTCATGCAGCGACCGACTATAGATATATCAGAATATTTAAAGGCACTCTTTGATTTCACGTATTGTCCTAGACTTTAGGGGACACTTAGGCACTTAAGTTAGGTACCAAAGGACTGAAAGGTTGAATTAAAAAAATCTCAAGGGAAATCACCCTCGCATTCCTTTAACTTACTGGTACTTGTCATAACTGATAGATAAGTACGAGTACATGGCTACAAAGCGACCGCTCAATTGATGGCACGCCCGCGCGGCTGAAGGGGCTGGGGGCGGCGTGACCAAAAGGTGATTACGCGGGGTGGCGCGGCGGGGAGCTGTCGCCCGCGTGTGGTCAAGGGCCGTTCCCAACGGGGACTCCCCTCCCAGCCGTTGCGCCCGTTGCCGTTTATTAAAGTTTAATAATAAACTGAAATTGTAAATAGGAAACACAAATGTACAGTAAAGTTATTAAGATAAGAATATGCCTATTAGGTAAATATTACGTTTAAGATGTAAAAATATTGTATTTAATGTGAGAATCTGTATAAAAATTGTAAATAAATATGATATTAGATTATAATAATTTCTAATAATGACTGAGAGGGCCATAATGCATTATATGCCTTAACGCCAAGCCTTTGGCTGGACGGCAGCCTAATTTAAAAATCGTTCTAAGCCAAAACACAAGGGATTGTTTGAATTAAATCTGGACTTAATAATTGATAATAAATCAGTTGTTACCAGAGGCGTATTTAAGGATTTGGCGCCCCGGGCCATTTAGCTTTGGCGCCCCATTAAATGACGATAAAGTTTTTAGTTTAGGGGCGGCTGCCGCCCCTCGCAGCCTGGCGCCCCGGGCCATGGCCTGGATGGCCCTAGGGTAAATACGCCCCTGGTTGTTACATAGGTAGTTTGACAGTTTTAAAGTTCTCATTTGTTATGTATAAAAAGTATTGCTATATGTACTTATCTAGCCCACCTTATTGCAATCATATCGTATTTGCCATAAGTATTATTTGACCATATACATAAGTACTCAAAAATATGAAAGAGCTTTTAATGCTTGCCTACTTACATTTAAATATCAGGCTTGAAAACCGTATTTCAAACATAACTGTTATCTCAGAATTTCCCTTTTTGGTATCTCAAGTAATCTCAACAGGTGCCGTAAAAACAAGTAGGTACCGGTTCAACGTCAACACTCAATACCAGTATTAAATATCGATACAGGTATAGAGTGTTAGAGTTGTAATAAAACCGATATTTTAATGGAATTGGAAGTATATGTAGATAGATACCGGTACAAAATCTGATATAGACTTGTTTAGTAATATGCCAAGCCAAGTGCAGTAATACGCAATATCAATAAATATTGATCAGGTTTTCGAGCTCTGACTCTGATGCTATAAATTGCGTCCCGTTGTCTAATTTTCAAAAAAGTTAAGTTACACAAGTATTATCGACAGTGGAAAATAAAAAACGCTATACGCCATTTGTGACGAAAATGAGTTATAAAATGCAGTCGAATGGTATATAGAACTCATATTATCTTAAAATGAACCAACTAAAATAAAATGAATTAAGTAGTTAGTACTTAATTTTATAAGTGCGTAAAATTTGTACCTAATAAAAATCTATTACAAACATTTTTGTTTCTTTTAAACCCCTAGATGACAAAGCTTGGTCAGGCATCAAAGGCTTTCATAGTGCAATGAGGCCACATCTATACATTTATGTTATAAAATAAGTACAACAAACTGGTACAAATACCTTGCTACTCCGCGAAACAAGTGCTGAACAGTGCAAAGTACTATGCATGTACACTTTTCTTGCAAAAACCCACCCTCCTCCGCTTTCACATAAACCATGCATCACACAGTCTAAACTATACACCACCACCACTACACACATCGCACAGACGCAGCTGTTTTGCAGCAGATAACCTAACCGCAAAAGAACCAAAGTGAGCGATAAAAGTCTGAATTGTTAGACTTACGAGTAAGTGGCAGTGGTACATTGTTTGTAGTATGGATGGTCGATGGGGTCAAAGTGTTTTCGAGTGGCGACCGCCTTCAAAGACGCAGCGTGGGCAGACTCGCCTCAAGATTTACCAACGACTCTTTACGGGTTGTAGGACCTTGTGCAAGGTCCATCCGGATAGCAACCACCATCTTGCTCGTTAATCCTGCCACTAAGCAGCAGTGCTTGCACTGTTGTGTTCCGGCGTGGAGAGCAAGACAGCCGATGCAATTACTGGCACAAGAGGTATTCCATCTTAGCCCTCTGGGTTGGCAACGCATCTGCAATTTCCTTGGTATTGCTGATGTCTATAGGCGGTGGTGATCATTTACCATCAGGTGACCCACTGCTTGTTTTCCTTCCTGTTTTACATTAAAAAAACGACCTGTGGTGATGGTTGCAAAAACCCGCTGGCCGCGAGCAGCTCAGGGCCGGTCATTTATGGCGATATTTGGGAGGCCTAGGTACGTCTAGTGTGGACATCTTTTGACTGAATGAGAATAACATTGTTAGTGTCTTTAAGAAATATGATGAATAGGAACTTATTCTTATAACCGGTACAGCAAGTCAGTTTAAGCACGCTAGCTTTTATCGCTGACATAAAGCATATATCCCTTTCTAAACAGCAAGCCTTTCTAAGCAGCTTGTGCCTGAGGAACAAATGCATTCATGTGCACGATATAAACGCTAGCGTGCTACTATAAATGGGACCCTACCTACGATTAATTATTTATTCGTAGATACAGCCCGATAACCTTTTGGCTAGTCTTTTTAAATTTCAAACGAAACGAATAATTTGTGGTATTGGAACAGCACTAGACGCACAGAGTATGAAACAAACTCTTAACCTTAACGGACATAACGGAACACCGTAGTGGAAAACCGTATCTATATAAATAATATAAAGTTTTGGAGATAAAAGGGACCGTGATGGGAACAATCGTTTGCGCACACGCACAAATCAACAAAATAAAATGCCTTAAGGCATTAAGTCCGCCTTTTGTACATTTTATTGTTAATTTTGTGCAATAAAGATTAAATAAATAAATAAATAAATAAAACAGACTCTCGCCCTCCGTTGCGTCGTGGGTAAAAAAATAGACTAGTATAGAGAACACCGGAACAGGCTTTTGGGTCACTTGTTATATTATCTGTATGTGTTGTTTTGTTTGACGTTTTGCTGAATACGAAAAGGAACAAGGGAACTCGTCAAGTAAAAAATAGTCGTGTTTTTATGATTCTTTACTATAAAACACAAAAGTAAATAGTGTTTTAAGATGTCTTCAATTACGCAACTTTGCCGTTTAAGTAATTTAACTATAGGCAGTTACAAAACAGTTTTTCAAGGCAGGTGAGTTGAGGTTATGACGCTTTCAACTCTCATCTCATTTTTACTTTAGTTTTGAGCTTAGGTTTTGAGTTATATGTACTTATTAATGATTTTATCAATCTTTATTGCACAAAAAAATAAACAAACCTCCCCCTCCTCTAGAATTATGTATGTAATATTGAGTCTTCTAATCTTTGCTTCAGAACGAGTTGGTTAAATCCAATTCAGTTATGCAGTTATACGAAGAAATCGGCTGAACAGAAACTAGGAATAGAGCGCCCCAAGCGGCCTCTTACTCCATTTTTTAAGTTCATGACTCAGATGAGACCGGCGCTGCTCGCCAAAAACCCTGGGATCACGTCCAAGGAAGCTATCTCTTGGAGTACGAAGCACTGGCAGGAGTTAGATGCGGAGGTAGCCTATTATTCAGATAATATCCTTTGTAAAGTTATCATCACATACACCAGTGGTCGGCAACCCGTGGCCTGAGGCATGTTTTGTAAATGAAATGTTTACATACCTAAATAAAATTGCCGATATAGGTAAACAAAGTTATGAACAAGTGTGCCTGCCTTTACTTCATTTTGCCACTATACGGCTTTTCTCTTAAAAAAGGTTTAAGAGACTTAAGAGCTTATGCAGATATTTTGGCCTCATGAGTGTTCAGCAACTTCTGCTGCTGACAGTATGCCCAAGGCTATTGGTATAAAAATTGTAATTCTGTATTTGTATTGTAATCTATAAAGTTTGTATTCAATTAATACTAAATGAGGCTAGAATGCAGTTATGTATTATCCAGTGTTAGTAAGAGAAATTTAAAACAATTAAGTACTATAACGGTTCATATTGGTAGTATTTAGAACTGTTGTATGGTCCATAGCAATTTAGAATAAGAGTTATTTGACTTAAGAATAATAACAGTGCAATGATAAGTAAAACTCCAACTTTTAGACCAAATCACAAATGACGAAAGAATATGAGAAAGATTTAGAAGATTATAAGAAGATTAAAGCTATTTATGAGTCCTCATTGACCGAGGAGCAGAAGGCAGATATCCAGCGGGTGAAAGTGGAAATGGCTGCTACTAAAGAGAAGAGAAAACTCAAAGCTGTAAGTTTGATCTTTGTACCTAATCACAGTGAAAGTCACAATACTTCAACTCTTACATTGCAGAGCAGGCCTTTGTTGAACAGTGAGATATCATTTAGGCTATAAAAATACATTTTTACTGCTGCATAACTCTACTATTGTAGCTAGTAGCATAATTTTTCCGGTTTGTAGCAGAAACTCTTTACCAACAGAGAACCTAATATTGGGTTCCTAGGAAAAAATGTGTTAAATGTGTGAGATAGTGGTCAGTAAAGTGTTGCAAAACAACATGAGTATTATGTGGGACAGAAACAAATTATGGAAATACCCTTTTTTGAAGGAGCATTGTCAGTCTTCAAAGTTCAAACAAAACCACTGAGACATCCTAATCAAAGATTTGAATAATTTAAATATTTTTTTATTTATGTAATTTCAGGAATACAAAGAGCTTGGGCGTCCTAAGAAACCAATGTCTTCCTATTTCCTATACATGCAATCAAGAAAAGATATGTTCAAGGGTAAACAGATGAAGGAATACCAAGAAAAAATAAAACAGGATTGGTATAAATTACCCGAAACCGAAAAAGCTAAATATGAAAAGCAAGCACTTGACCTCATGCAGAAATACAGGTAAAATTGATTACTATTTCACTAATCACTGTATCATGATTGCAGCTCCTGTAATCCTACATGTTTGTTCCAAAAGCACCTTCATTCTTGATGGTCTTGTGCTCTCGTCATCCAAATCAAACCCAAAAGCACCTTCATTCTTGATGGTCTTGTGCTCTCGTCATCCAAATCAAACATGCATGGCTTTGCGGTCAAGTATGGTGCCAGTCTTCACAGTAGCAATCAGATTTTGCCATTTGCCTGTATACAACCAAGCCTTTAGTATCTATGGCTACAGTATGACAGTTGCAGCAGTGTTAAGGCAAGGTTAGTCAGTAGGACTTGTTTAAGGTTGATGCAGTCTTGGTCACCATTAAATTCATAGGGACTGACTACACTTATCTTACCAAGCAAAGTAGACATGACAGGCATGTAGCAAAGATAAACCAATGGCACTCTAAATACTCTTTGTTAACAGGAAAGAATTAGAAGCATGGGAGTTGAAAATGGTGTCATTAGGGCGCTCGGATCTTGTGCGAGCCAAACCTGTGCGAGAAAAGAAGCCATCAAGCTCCAAGAAAATGCAATAGGAACTCGGGTGCTCCGAAAATTCAACTGACTCGAATTCACCAAACAAAGATAGTGTTGTTAAGTATAAAAACCAAGTTAAGAGTAATGCTAATGATAGTACAAATAGAGAGCCATTGAACTTAGAATCTAATGTAATAACAAAAGGTGTTCAAAGTCAGGATACTTCTGTTTCCAGTATTAATAAGCCAGAGTCAGAGGAGTTTCGGAGCACGGGTGCCACTCAATCAGAACAGATTGGTTCGGAGAAAAATAAAGAGCAAAGTAAGACTATTATAAGTAGCATAAAGAACTTCTTTAAGTTTTAATTGCTTCAGAATCATGTTGCACAATTGATTTGCTAATGTAGTTTTGGATTAAGTTAGCACTTATTATGAGTTTTTCTCTGTGAGGATTTACTTGTATCATAAGTTGTTTTCACAAATACAGTCTAAGTTTGCAATGATCATGTTTTTTTTACCCACCTTTAGTTTTTATTCACTATCTACATTTTATGACTATTGTTCTAACTATATATGCTTATGTTTTTTTTTTATATTAAGGAAATTTAAAATTGCCTACTTATTTTTTTCAGTCTTCCGGATAATGTGTGGGACACATGCACTGCCATAAAATTAGTACCACCCTTTGTTATATAAACAAATTTTATTTAAAGATGCATTACAAAATATTTGAAATAAATATATCTTCTATTGTTTGACCTTGAACTAAGCTGACTGACACTACATTAAAGGTGTTCTATTTTGCGAGTTTTTAAGTAACCATTAGACTTGGAACATTAACCTATTCAAAGCCAAGGACACCTAAAATCGTAGACTCCAATTTCATGGACCTATATAATCATCCAAGTACACAGTGTAACAGCGACCTACATGTTTACGCAGGCTACACACCTTCAGTTTTATCTGTACAATTAAATCACATACCCCCTTATTCATAAACGCTTCATAAATGTTTGTTAGTTAACATGTTTAATGTCTTTATCTGTCATCGTGATGTTTGCCCTCAAATGAAAGGGACAAAACATCTGTGGCCCGTTTCACGAAGCTACAATTTTACAAGTCTAAACCGGCAACATTGGTCATTATGCCCATTGCTATTGGTCATTATTGACCAATGTTGCCGGTTTAGACTTGTAAAATTGTAACTTGTAGCTTAGTGAAACGGGGCACTGTTAGCTTAAAAAGGTTGTTAATTTTTTATGAATAAGGGGGATAGTGTGAAGGCAAAACTGAGAACTATGGCTGTATAAAACTGAACATTTAGTAGCCTGCTTTAAGATTCAAGTTTGCGAATGAAATTTTTCTATGTATTCTTGGCATTGAGAAGGTTACATCTACATGGCAGAATAACTTAAAATAACATTTACAATCAATCAGCTTAGTCTTTATGCTTGACTCTGGCCCAAACAAAGTTGGGCATTTAGGTATATTGCCAGCGTTCATCCCTGGATTTAAATAAGAATGGTATAGGTAGATACAGTTTGCACCAAACTTCTAGAACAATTTGGACTTTCTGATAGACATAAAAAGGTTAGGTGACTTATCTTATGTTTGAAACGATCTAGAAATTTGGCATGACCTGTATACAAGCTAACAGTTGTTAGTGTTCAGAAAAACCAGCTATTCATACATCCCCTTAAAGGCATTGTAGTAGTTGAGGTGATAAAATGCTGTATGAGATTATCAGTATTAATTATTAGTATGTGAAATTTGCATCAACATTACCTATTAACATTTTATGTATAAGTCACAAACTGCCATAGTATAGAATTGGTAGGTACAAAAAGATTACAATTAGTATTGTTATTGAGAAATACTACATTAAATTTTAAACAAAACTAGCTGTAATAATAAATAGTTCATACAGATGAGGCCATTAAGAGTTTCAGGCCAATCTAAATGAATAACAAATTCTACAACTAGTTCAAGATATGAAAATAATCTAATTTTGTGGTTTACAAATATACAATTTGCTGCATCCATTCTAATTTAGTAAATTTGGCATAAAAACATATATTATGAAGGATTCAAATGCAGTTAAGTCTTGGGACAATACAAAGAATGTAATGATTGCTTTAAGATAATAATAAATACAATAATTTAAATGCAATAAGTGTAAACAACAAGAGGCAAATAATTGAGCAAAAAAAAATTATATAAAAAAATTACCTAGATCACTGACCGGTTACTATGTACAAACTTGTCCTAATTAAACTAAAATGGCAATATGTGACTAAAACGCACACTTGTCACAAATTCTCACTTATGTATAAAAGGCACAAGCAATCAAAACTATGGAACATTTCTATTTATTGCTATCTGGCTAACGTTGGAACTGCTCAGTCAGTATATGATGCCCACAATTTAACTGTAAAATGATAATTATCTCCTATTATTATGCTGTTAAAAAATCCTTCATAGTTATACAAAGTGCTTGCATACAAATTGTTGAGAAGAGGAATATGCAGGCATCCTGGGAGAACATTGTCACACAGCGTGTCACAGACATTATTTTTTCAACCCTATCTACTGATATACCGTTTAAGAGGAGTAAAGCGTTAGCAAAGTTGGAGCTGCTTGGTGCTGGAAACCATATCATCTTTGTGACAAAATACACAACTAGGGGCAGGAAAAAGTAAGTCTCATCAAATGTCAACAGTGAAAAACTATACATTAGTTGCACCAGCAATGACACTAAAACTATGTCGTACTTGTATTGAACAAGCTTACTCCATAAAGTGACTTCTTGAGTACTGGCAGCTTCTGGTACGGGCGACATAAGAGCTGCCAAGTCATTGGCTACCCCGGCCAGACCATCGCCAGTGGCGTCCAAGCCGATGTGTTGGATGAATGATAACGGTTCCGCCATGCGTGTCTCAGTAACGAAGACTCCATTATTAGGCGTAATACTACTACTACTGCTAGATATTACAGGAGCTTCGTAACTTTCGTTTGGAAGTAGGGTCCGAATAGGTGATCCTGTAACAAAACAATGACATGCATTACTTTATGAAAAATACAAATTCACGAAACATAGCTTTCTTCAAATACAAAACAGTACCTTTTGAGAATTCTCCGTCAGATTTCCCGGCTATACGTTGGAGTCTATTCTGAGAATTTTCTAATATTTTCCTTTTCCGAGCCTCCCTACGGGCTGCTGCTGCATCAGCCATATTCACGTTTTGACAGACAAAATAAAAGTGTTGCCATAACAATAATTGGGTGTTGTTACCCGACTGCCGCCTGAAGGATAGGTTATTATGTAATACAAGGTGAGGGCTTAGCTTAAGATCATTGATCAGTATGTAAAGAATTATTTCATTATTTGTTACATGTGTGAAACTTTTAAATTTAATTGTAAAAGTTTAAAAAAATAGAGTAATTTACACGATCACAAACAAAACTTGATTATTTCTATGAATAGTAAGCGATGATGTGATGGTAACACTTTTAGAGTTTTCATTTCCGGTCATGTTATTTATTTAATTATTTTGCCAAGTTTTTTAGCCACTGTATTGTAGTAAACTAAAATAAAACTTATTTTCTTTTTCTTTTTAGGTTATTTTATAAAGCAATTAGTTTTATATTTACCTGTACAGGGTATTAAGTTCTTTTTTTTTAACTGTCTCCGGAAGTTTGTGCCCTGTCTTCCGAACAGAACAACGCCAAGGATTGTTGTTTGGCGCCTTTGCGAGGCCGGTATTTTCAGAAAAATTACATTAAATCGTAATTCCAAGTCAGAAGTTGATATAGAAATTCAAAGTTCTAAAATGGGAGATAAAGGAGATGGAGGTAATAGTTTCGCTTGTGATTCCCAGTTATTCTTTAGACTGTTTTGTCTGACAGCTTTCTTTCAATTTGTTGGTTATTGAAAGTGCTTTATGTGAGTGTAATCGGTGTTCATTCGTAGAAACCTTCGACGATGCGGTCGAGGAGCGGGTCATTAACGAAGAGTACAAGATTTGGAAGAAGAATACCCCGTTTTTGTACGACCTGGTGATGACACACGCGCTGGAGTGGCCGTCGCTGACCGCGCAGTGGCTGCCCGACGTGACCAGGCCGGAGGGCAAGGACTACTCCGTGCACAGGTCTGTCTACTGTCCTAACAACTCTACTCCAAGCTAGTGGTCCACACTTGGGTGTAGTGTAGAGACATCACTTCCTTTGTTCACACTTTCCCCCCTAAACAAGTTTTCATGAAGACTAGCCTTGTGTGAGTAACCATTAATATGTGGCTTGTTCTTTTTGAACTCTTTACATAACTGGTCATATTTACTGTACTGCAACAATTCTCTGAATGAGCTGCAGTAATAGCCTGCTTAAAATGTTGCTCATTATTTTTTCAGATTAATCTTAGGCACACACACATCTGATGAACAAAACCACCTCCTCATAGCTAGTGTCCAGCTCCCCAACGAAGATGCACAGTTTGATGCCAGCCACTACGATAATGATAAAGGAGGTAAGTTGTATGTTCTGGTTTTGTGTCCATATTAATATTCTATTCTGGTTCTATTTAAAAGACAAAAGATTATTGATGCATTTAATTTATTTCCTATTAAAACACATAAACTGCTAACAATATAATCCTACCTTTTGGCTTTGCCAAAGTTGGGTAAAAGAGATTATTAGTTAATATTTTTATTAAAACATGAATTGAATATATCTTGTAAATAAAAGTAAGGCAAAGTGATTAAATGGGCCTCAAAATGTTTACTAATAGCACTCTACATAATGATGCTTGGATCACAATATTAGTACTTGTATCAAACCCTAAGGGCTTATGCATATTTTTTTTTTGCTTTTTAGAGGTTTTTGTGTCAAGGGTTTTGAAATTCTTATTATAAGTTTAATTGTTTACTTTTTAACCTCATTTTCTTCCCTGCTCCGCCATCAGACCCAAATCACCTGATCAACTATCTATTACTGTTGCATTAAGATCATTTCGTTGAGTATGAACATGGTACATCTGCTGTAAGTTGTTTAGGAGTCGGGTATTCCTCAGACTTTAAGTGATCCTGCAGCATCAGGTGAAGGTTACCATGTTAGCACAATAACATCAAAATAACAGTATAGTAATTTTCAAATCAATCAGACCAGTGATAGTAGCTGAGATCTCTTCATCAATTAGGAAAAGAGTGGTGATCCTCAAATAGCTGAACAGAGTTTTATCTAGTTCAGTAACTCAGAGTTCAGTAGCTTGTTGATTACAATGCCATAGACCGACATACAGGCAGACAGATGCTTACCTCAAACTTATAACTCCCTTCATTTTGCATCAGAGGTTAAAAAAGCTAGCAGCTACGTTAGATTAACCCTTGCAGATAATTAGCAAACTCACTAAATAAGGTTCTAATCCATGCTTTTCATTTCAGAATTTGGTGGGTTTGGCTCTGTATCAGGCAAAATCGACATAGAGATAAAGATAAACCACGAAGGGGAAGTCAACAGGGCACGCTACATGCCACAGAACCCATGTGTGATTGCCACGAAGACTCCATCATCTGACGTCCTTGTGTTCGACTATACCAAGCATCCCTCCAAGCCAGAGCCTTCAGGGGAATGCCACCCAGATCTTAGGTATTTATTTGTTTTAAATGGGGAGACAGATCTGCTCATAGTCTATAGATTGATTGCTGATAACAAACACAAAGGAATAAAAAAAAAACAATAAATATAGGTTTAGATGGGCTGAGTTTCTAATTGCTACTAATGACATTTACTGTTGCATTATTTTATTTACTTCCATTTGCCTTAAACACTAGCAGGATTAAGAGTTTTTTTTCTGTTTAGATTGCGAGGTCATCAAAAAGAAGGCTATGGCTTGTCTTGGAACCCAAATCTCAATGGATATCTTCTGTCTGCTAGGTAAGTGTCCGTCAATACGTCATTCTAACATCCAGTTTAGAAATTGACAGGGTAATTGATAATTGTTTCAAAGACCTTAAAAGATTTTTGTATTATTAGATTTCTCATTTGCATTACACATTAAAGTTTTTTGTATTGAAGCATTGGCAGCACACTAGCATTCATCTCAGATATAAGCGGTGAATGTATGTAGTCCAATCCGGTGGTAAATTTTATAACATTCATAAGTGCTACCTGTAAGTCTAATCTGAATAAAAATATTTTGACTTTGACTTTGACTTTGAAGCCTCCATCATTTTGCACACACAAACTAGTTAGTGAGGGATATGGGGTTTATGTTTGTGTTAAGGCTAGCTTGCTAGCTGTATGATAATACTTACTAGTTGTTCATCATGGTTTTTATCAAACTCCATACTGACACAATCAATCCTCTGCAGTGACGACCACACCATATGCCTGTGGGACATCAACGCGACCCCCAAAGAGGGCAGAGTGATCGAGGCCAAGTCTGTGTTCACCGGCCACACAGCTGTGGTCGAGGATGTAGCCTGGCATCTCCTGCACGAGTCACTCTTCGGTTCTGTGGCCGACGACCAGAAACTCATGATATGGGACACCAGGTTATTGTAATGAATGTTGTAACATTACATTTTTGATTGATGCAGTACATTTGTGACTGTGTATTCCTTAGTTGCAAGGTTACCAGTCTTTCCATTTGTGGATCTCGAGATTCACTGAGCTTGTTCAGAATTGGTGAGATTGTTTGGAATCATGTGGATTGACTGGAAAAGGCAATGAAATATAAATGCTGACATTAGACATTTGGCTGGTGGGAAAGTATTTAATGTGGCATTTTTATTTATTTGTCCTTGCAAATGAGACTTTCCTATTTATACTGTAGTGTCGCTATTACAGGTTATAATATGAGTTGTAGTTCTTGAAGAATTATCAAATTTACTGCATCAATAATTTCATTTGTTTTTAACTGAATCATCTTATCAAGTTGCTAAAAATCCAAATGTATTCATGGCACAAAGGCTTTTTTGTTAATTACATATGCATAAAAGGTATGCCAGACTTGAATACTAGTGTTCCAATCCAAATATCATTTAAATGCTTTTGGAAGTAACACTTTAAAAAACAATCATATATGTTATTTTCATTTATTTCACTAACAAACCCATCGCTTATTCCGTACGAAGTGGTTGTGCTCAGTATAAACGTCTGAGTAGTGTGTGGTGTCGCGCAGATGCAACAACACGTCGAAGCCCTCGCACACGGTGGACGCGCACACGGCGGAGGTCAACTGCCTCAGCTTCAACCCCTACTCCGAGTTCATCCTGGCCACTGGCAGCGCCGACAAGACTGTGAGTTTACTGTTAGGGCCACCGCTAAGTCGCGCGGACGCACCGAGCAAGTGCACGCCTATAGTGCGTCCGCTAACTCGCGCGGGTGGGGCTCATACTATTTTGTTCGATAGGCGTTTATCCGCGCGACGTTGCAGACGCTCTTGGCGTTTCGCCGTACTCGAAGGCAATCATAAAAAGATCGCGCTATGCAGAAAACAGAATGCCGTGTCCGAGTAAAGAAAAATATACTAAGACATTTGGTTCTGTTTATGCTTAATTGCTGAACATCTTGCACAACATATCTCGTTTGTAACCCAGTCTCATTTGTTCCCGTACAAGAGAGAAGGAATGCCATATTATGAGGTTATTTATTTTGTTGATCTATTTTACTTTATACTAGTGACCCGCCCGGCTTCGCGCGGGTAGGTACAATTAAGATGGTATATAAAAACCTGTAAAAAATCTCAAAATTACAGTGAAAACAGTATCAAAATCCGTTGCGCGGTTTAGATGGAGTAAGGCGAAGTTATAGAAACAGACAGTCACAGACAGTGACTTTGTTTTATACAGAGCTAAAGATACTGCCAAAATGTTCGAATGTTCTATCTACACGTAGTTATTAGGGCCAGCGTTAATATAACATTGCAGCGCCCTACTAGCGACTACGTATTTTGTAATGAACATTACAGCAATAAATGAATATGAATAATATAAATATGGGAGATCAAGAAAACTTGCTCTGCCTAATTTGTGATTAGATAGCTTTATTGCTTTGTTCCTTGTATATAAGCGATACATCGTGTTCGCAGGTGGCGCTGTGGGACCTGCGGAACCTGAAGCTGAAGCTGCACTCGTTCGAGTCGCACAAGGACGAGATCTTCCAGGTGCAGTGGTCGCCGCACAACGAGACCATCCTGGCCAGCAGCGGCACTGACCGCAGGTACCACACAATTTTTCTAATTTTATTAGAAATGGATTTGCGTTTGGCCACGATTTCATCTGATGGTAAATGAAGATGAGGCCGAAAATGTAGCACGCTCACCCAGAAGATGCCTATTCATTCTTAGCTTAAAAAGGCCAAGGTTATATTTTTCTGGAAGTATGTGTAGGGGCAACTGCTTTATTTGCGGATGGCTGAACTTATGGACGCTCTTGAACCATAGAGCTATGTTCTTTCATCGTCGAGTAATGTTTTTTTATTCCATTTTTTCTCTGACCTCCTGAAGGCAGAGAATGGCGAAGCATGGCGATATTGGCGATCGCTTCACCATCGAGTGTATATAGTTCTAAATTTTATTGAGTTTCCACAAGCAAACCTGTGTAGGTATAGCACCCCTATTGCCCCTATTCTTCTATATAACAATATTGACAATGGAGTGTCGTGGCATTAATGAGCAGCTCGTGATGGAGTCAAAAGGTGGCCATAGGAACTCTGTAATAAAACTGCAAGCCTGTCGAGTTTAGGCTCTTCGGCAAGTACTCGGCAAAAAGTACCAAGACCAAAAAGCTTCTGTTAAAATGTAAATTTAATAGAAACTTATTATGGTCAGGCTTCACGTATGGGACCTGTCGAAGATCGGCGAAGAGCAGTCGGCGGACGACGCGGAGGACGGGCCGCCCGAGCTGCTGTTCATCCACGGCGGACACACCGCCAAGATCTCCGACTTCTCCTGGAACCCCAACGAGCCCTGGGTCATCTGCTCCGTCTCCGAGGACAACATCATGCAGGTATGATAGCACAACCAGTCCAATAAGGTAGTAAATCTTACGTTTTCTTTAATAATGTTCGTTTAACATATCAAAGAACACAATTTTAACAGTCAAAGTCAAAATATTTTATTCAGATTAGGCTTACAGGTAGCACTCATGAATGTCATAAAATTTACCACCAGTTCGGAAAAACCTCTAATGAGAAGATACCGGCAAGAAACTTAACGAGGTGTAATTTTTTAAATAAATCAAAATTACAATGTTATTTTACATCTTAAATATTTGAAAATTTAACAATTTAACACAGTAGGTCTACAATATTTGGAGCCATGGATCGCTAATACAAATCGGGATCATTTCCAAACATCCTTGTCCAAGATATAGTCATTGGTTTTATAATACGCCCGAGAAATTAATGTCTTCTTGACAATAGATTTAAATTTTGTATCATTTAGTTCAGTAATGTTTTTTGGAATTTTGTTGTAAAATCTTACGCAATTTCCCATGAATGACTTATTGGTTATAGCCAGTCTGTAAGTTGGAACTTTAAGCTTGCCCGTATTTCTAGTAGCCTTTGGCTTATCGACGTTGGTAGGGAAATTGCAGTTTCTATCATCCAAGCTCTAGTCTTCATCCGAGATTACGTCATTAACCTTTTCACCGCCAACAATGCATACAAAAGTTGTCATCCACACGCCAGGTCGCCATTATGTCAAACGCGAAACATGCACATAGGTCGCTATTGCACAATGCGCACTATGTCATCGAATAACTATATGTGTCGGTGGCGTGATAGGCACGACAGCTCGCAACACCTTTAAGCATTCTTGGCGTTCAAAGGGTTAAAAAAACGATCCTATTAATGACTAAAGCATTATGTCGTTTACAGGTGTGGCAGATGGCAGAGAACATCTACAACGACGAAGAGCCGGAGACTCCCGCGTCGGAGCTGGAGTCCGGCGTGAACGTCAACCACGGCTAGGCCGGCGCCGGCTCGGCTCGCCGCCCGCTGTGGAACCACGGAACCCTTGTGCAAGCATGTTCGCCTTTTCATTTATATCCATTTCAACGACAAGCCCGTCTAAAGAAACCTAATCACTGAAGCTTGAAATACGCTGACGCTGCGTAAACTGAGCCGTGAAAATATAATAGCGATTTCGCATCACGAAGCTAATGGGATAAGCCTGTCAAATTGTGGTAGATCATCATTAAAAATATATTCATGCCCACGGAAAAAACTAAAAAAAAATCCGATATTTTTGAATTTAGAAGCGATGCAATGTTAAAGTTATGTAAAAAAGTATCCTTTTTTATTAAATATGCTCATTCAATTCCAAATAAAAATGTAGTTTTTTTTTTTAATGAAAGTAACGAATTAAAAGGAGATTGTGTTAAAATAAACCAGATCTTATTTTTGAACCCATACATTTTACTAGTGACAACGTGAACTGTGACGTCCATGCGCGTTTTTGTGAGTCTTTATTACTCGCTGTAAGTTTTCTATTTGTTTGTTTCTAATGATTTTTGAAAAACCCAATACAGTTTTTTTTTATTATTGGTTGTTTTAACTTTAGGTAATAAATAAATTCCATGCATATTGTCAATTAAAGGACGTCATGACGCGATAGCCACGTCTATTACGCCGGCTAGTGGGACGACGTCCTGTCAATAAGATGCAAAGTAGTTACTTTGGCCATTTTTTCGCAGCGTCAGCGTATTTAAGGCTCCAGTGAAGGAGATCTCTCCTTAAGAACCATTAAGGCTACATAATCGACGTCCAGTGGTGAGCGGGGGCTGAATAAAATGCACAATACTTCCACTTTCTACTCAATTTTTTTTAAACATACGCGAGATATTCGTTTCCACGATTCAACCGTCGCCCGCTGCCCACCGAAAATGCAGTGTAATGCTGGCTCCGAAGCGTCAATTTTAACTGGTTTGTGAACTATGGTTTAACATAAACATAGGAATGCAAACAACACTATTCGTGTACTATGTGTTTTATCTTTGTTTGCTGGCTTGTGTTAGAACCGATCCCTTATTTTGTCCTTTTCTGAAATCTTACGGGAAATGGTGTACTCGGCGCAAAGAGCAAAATCTGCTACGATTTCGTGTCATGCTGTTTACGCTGATAGTGCGCGCAGTGTGGCACTTAAACGTGACATCAGGTGATTCTGTGCGTACACAGAAACAACTGCGCGGAAATGGAGGTGTCGAATGTTTGAATAAAAAAATGATCATTATGCACACAATTTTGCATAAAACCATCGAAACACTCGGCAGCAGGAGCACTCAAAGAGGTCAAAAAAACCTTCACACGCTCTTACTCTCTTGGCAATAGTGTCAGGTGTGGGACCTCTTCGCCTGTGTAAATGTATCTGCTGTTGACTGAACAGAGTTGGTTTTTTGTAAAACAGAACTGTTGGCATATGACATAAATAAACATTACTAGCAGTGACACTTCCCTCCACGAGCCGTGTCATTCATCGAATTAGTAGTCTGGGAGTATTAATGCACGCTAATGCCTTAAGAATAAAGACTATAAAGACGTGCTAATTCATACTCCACCACGCTGTCCACATCTAAGAAAAACTCATAGAGAGGACGACGTGTTGTTTCTAAGCAGCGTTTATTCATATAATGTTAATGAACTGTAGCAAAAAACTGGACGTAAATTTTCTAGTGTGCCACAATTTAATTCTTTCATAGATATTTGTTGAGTCAGACTACTTCATCCTTATTCCATAATGTATTACGGTTTTCAACTCATAAAACTCGTACAGAATGTAATCAGATTTAGTATAGCTAGTTAACATTAAAAACAGTGTTGATGTAAGTCAGGTTGTGTTAATAATTATCAATATTAATTACCATGTCAGGTGGAACGTCAGTACTCGAGCCCTCAAACGTAATGTACGCAAAACTCTTGAAAATATGTCTTCTAAGTACTGTATTGTTTTCTGTCGTATTTATTGAGTGCATGAAGAAGTTACTAACAGGAATAGGGTCCAATTCTATCGTCGCGAATCTCTTTTCTATTATTCTACTTGCACAGAAGGTTACCTTTCCTGTTGTTTTCTAAGCCTTTTTACCATTAGAATGGCCTTCCGTCGCGATTTGTACCGAAATAGCTGTCGCCGATTAAACGGCTCCGTCAACCTGTCATAGCTCGCCCGCGACCAGGAGCCGCTGCCAATGTCAGGGGCACACTGAGTATTTGCTTATGATTGCTGGCGCCCTTCCCCCCAATAACACAAAGCCATTCTAAACTTATTCATTTGTTCTGAGCTTGAAACGGTGTTTGAATTCGTTGATCGAATCCACACGATTTCGACGGGTGGCAAAAGTTTCTACGAAACCTTGGACCACAGAGTAGCATTTTATTTATTCTTTTAACAGTTAGTCACAAGGAGACTCTAGTTCTAGAATATTTTTTTCTGTATATTTCTCAGGTGACGCGACTGAATGAGGGTTATTTTATAATGTTATTGCAGTAATGGATAATAATTTTAAGTCCCGCTATTATTACGAATAAAAATAAGTAATATGTATCATGTAGTTTTTTTTCAAATACCAATCCCAGCGTGAGAAACGCAATTTATGCGAGTCTTTTATAAGTGTAGTATGAAATCAAAAGACTAGTTTCTAACTAGTTTATAATTGAGATAACTTTATTGTCAAAAATATTTACAACAAGCGTTACAGTTAAACTAATGTAAGGATTTGATAGCTGTCATCCAAGTACATTTTTGATAATCTTACAATTAAGACATGTTTTTCTTTTTAAACTTCAAATGTCAATCTTGTCCGAAAACTGCTTGGGAAGCTGCTGCCAGCACTCGTAGTATTTCGCGTCCAGTTTCTGGCAGGTCTCCGCTCCCCACTTGGTGATGGCCATGCTTAGCGACGACTCGAACATGAACGCCTGACAGAAAATTGAAATAAATAATTCACTAAAAAGTCTGAGTTCAAGAAAAAGCGATTGTTTGTTCAATGTGTGATCAAACAAGCTTAGATAACCGAAACGAAATAATGAATTAAGCACGTTTCTGTGTATAAATTTTAACAGGCAGATAGGATAGTGAAATTATGTTGAAAACCCCATTGATCGTCGTGCTGTTATTCGGAAGTCTTATTTAAAAAGTTAATTGAGTTTGATAATATAGAACAGCTTATAGTTCCACGTCTTTCGCAACTTATGCCTAGAACTCTAGGTCGAACCACACCGGATGCGTATGTAGCAGCTTCGTAGACACGCGCGTGCACAGGCCGGTTACAATGTATTCAATTATATGTTGAGATGCCACATCGCTTGCCTTGCGTGCTTGTGACGCTGCTGTACGAAGCGAGTTGGAGCCGTGCTGCATAGTGCATACGCATTTAATGTGGCCCGGTCTTTAGATTAAAATTTACCCTCAATAGGTAAGATTATGCTTCTCTTTGCGCCTATCTTGTGCCACTAAGAGCATCAAAGCGTGCGTTCCTTGTGACCTTTGTTAGTTGAGTTCACCTGAGTGCCAACAGCGATCTTCTGCGGCTTGAGTTCTGCGCGGGAGGCTGCGTTGAAGCACTGCGCGTCGGGACCGTGTGGCGTCATCAGCGAGTGCAGCGAGGCGCCGCCCGGACGGAACCCGCCCTCCTTGGCCTCGTACGCGCCGAGGATGAGACCCATAAACTCGCTCATGCAGTTCCCTGATCAAAAATACGTTATATCAACGATTGGTTATTTGGTGGGATACGATTCGAATGTCGAATCGAACAGCTGCGAATAACATAATATCGCACATCCGTCTTCCGTGTTTTTTGTGACAAATTAATTTTAGTTTTGCTTTGTTTATTCTATGCGTTGAATACAACTATGCATATAACAATTATGTTGAATTTCAGCTCGATGGGTTGAGCATTCGCTAAGAAAACGAGTCTAGACAGACATTGGGCAGATCCAGGGGAGGCGGAGGGTCATGGAGGTCATGACCCCCTTGGGCTGGGTCTAGGTCGACTAATGATAAATTTTCCACTCCACTGATGAGTCTGTCCTGACTAGACCTCGACTGTGTAACTCCCCCTGACCTGAAAGCCCGATCCGCCCTTGTGGCAGACAGACAAGAGATTGTACAAGGATTCAGTTTTTCAAAATTAGCACTGAACTCTTCGCGTAAGTCCGTCGTTAAACGAAATACGAATAAAAACCCTAAGCTGCTTTTAAGGGCTAACGGACTGCATGTAGCTGTACTCACTGTGGTAGTAAGGGGGCCGAAAGGTGTCCTCCTGCACGGACCAGCGCGGCGGGAAGATCACGAAGTCCGCGATGGCGACGCCGGGCCGCGTCGACGGACACGTCAGCACCGTGAAGATGGAAGGGTCCTACAATAAGACAGGTAAGTGATACCACAGAATAAATAATAGTTTAATGGCACAAGCACAGAAGTGTATCTTCGAACAAAAACATCGTTTAGGTGTAGAAAGCGTCCTACTGTACGCTTTTTTGCTATTTTTGGAAACGAAAATAAAAAGAAAAAGTTGATATTAATAAAGCGGATCACTCACGTATTTTTGCGTCGGGAAATGCCCGACATGTTTCGCTCACCAAAAATGTTTCGCTGGTGCGCTCACCAAAGGATAAGGAGGCTCTGAATGTCCCCGGGGTATACATGATTCCCTGCTCCTGTGGCAAAAACTATATAGGTGAGACTGGCCGGAACATATCCACAAGGTTATCGGAGCACATACGTAGTATGAAGAAACAGGACAGCCAGGCTTCGGCAGTGACAGAACATTCATTAAATTCGGATTCGACGCATTTTATCCGTTTCGATAAGGTGTCCGTACTGGCGAGGGAAAAGTTTTTTGTGCCGCGGAAAGTACGGGAGGCTATTGAAATTGGACGTCATCCGAATTTTAATCGTGATGGTGGATGGTCGGTGCCATCCAGCTGGAAAACGGTGTTGAGTACTACGTCGGAGACGGGTGTGTCCGAGCCTTTAGAGAGTGATGTGGTTAGTGTAGTGTGCAACCCTATATTTGACATTAAAAATAATGAAGCAAACGAGGGTAGTTGTTCGCCGCCGCCCGAGCCGCCTGTGCCGAGTAGCCGAGCTGTCAGGGCTTCGGTACGCAGTCGTCGTCGCGCCACCGCCGCGGGGGCTCATGATTAAGGACCACGGACTGGTCCGAAACATGTCGGGCATTTCCCGACGCAAAAATACGTGAGTGATCCGCTTTATTAATATGTCTGAGTCTCACGGTAGTTTCATGTTAAGAAAAAGTTGATTTTAATTTTGGTTCCCAATAAATTTATTTAGAAAGTTTTGCTATGGGAGTTATCACTTAAATACTGTACGAATTGAAATCATGCCATTTAGTTATACGCTATGAAACTACATAGCTACTAGAATATGACATCACTTGTAGGTGTCTTGTATGGAACATTTCGCGAGGCTTGCTCCGTGCCATTTTACTATTCTCCATATATTAAAAAAAATACCGCTGAAAAAAGAACTGTATTGAAAGTATGATATTTAATTATTTAAGATTGCTTCTCAGGCTAAGGTAAAACTTAGCACCCAGCACATTGAGCTGCCATTTAAATAAAGCGATTATCTTCTGAACTTTTTAACTTTATGCCTAAGTCTTATTTCTGGCGAAAAGTGCAACTTACGCAATGATCGAACGACACAGAATTGATGACCATGAAGTTCGCGAGGTCGTATTTGTAGGGCACGTAGTTGCCGTGCCACGCCACCACGTCGAACGGCGAGTGGCGCTGCTGGGCCGCGAACAGCGCGCCTTGGTACTTGCTGACTATCGTGAAGTCTGCACAGGACCGAGAAATAGATATGTTACATTCTGGAGATCAGAGCCAAATGCGTCAGATGTAAAATTTTACCAAATGCACTTTTCTTAAAATACTTATAGGTACTCAATTTGTTGCCCTCTTTCAGACTATTTATCATTAGGTATAACGCTATCTCTCTTATTGACTTAATTAGGGTGGTATTGTCTCGTTAAAGTTCCGTCAGCGTTGTAAATGTGTGAAAAACGCGAAAGCTTAAAACAATACCGATGTTATCTTCGTCGTGGTATTTAGCGACGGGCGTGAGGAAGTCGCGCGGGTTGGCGAGCCCGTTGGCTCCAATAGGGCCCAAGTCCGGCAGCCTGAAGTGCCCGTCGAACACTTCCAGAATGTAGCCTCTGAAACACAAATAACGCGATACCATAAAACTTTACCTATTTCATTGGGTATCGCAAGTGTTAATATAAAATTCAAGCTAAACTATAGAGAAATGTCAACTCTGAATAAACACGACGCGAGTTTACTCGAGCTAAAAATTCACGTAACTCGAGTTGAACTAGAGTTCCTCAACTCAGGTTTGCAAGATGATGAGTAGGTAAATGATTTGCCGCATCAGGGGTATGCTATAAACTGCGGCATCCGCCCCGGTAGGCAGTTTTAGTTTGGCATAACTCGAGTTAAGAGACAATTCAAATCGAGTTAATTCAAAGTCAACTCAAGTCTCATCCTTGACCCATTACTACTAAATTACCTGGAGGGTCCATCGACAGCTACGGCGAATCTCATACCAAGCTGTACGACGGCGATCTCATTGGGAGCCACCTCCATGACACCGAATTCCGTGGTGATCCTCAGGGTTCCTTGTTGCGGGACTGAAATATTTCTGGTGAATACACTATACAGTTAACTAGTTTATCATTAGTGACCCTCAAAAGTTTAATTTATCTCTTCGTTTTTTTATACAATAGGAAAGCAAAACCAGCAAGTGGGTCGCCTAATGTCGTACGTTCCTTCCTAATAGCACTAATTAGACTATCCATGCCAAATTACAGCTTTCTCGCAGTCTCTGAGTTAAGCTGCGAATTGACGGACGGACATAGTGAAACTATAAGGGTACAGAACCCTAAGAACAAACTTCATACCAATAAGGAAGTCTCCATCGCTGCTGTAGAATGCGCTGTTATCCATAGAAGTATTACACAGATACACGTGTATGGCGAGTCCGTGCCTTGCGCGCGCGTCGCCCGCGCCGCACACGGTGTGCAGGCCCGCCACGAAGTCCACCGGGGCCGAGGGCAGGTCAAAAGGCAGCCAGCGGGACTGGGAAACAATATCGACATTTGAAAATGAGAATGAAAATGATAAAATTTATTTTGCGAGTAGGCCTTATCTTAACATAGTATAAAACCCTGTCTGTTCTTATAGCTTCGGTCGCCAAACTACGCAATGGATAAAAACAAAAGAACACATACAGGGAAATTCTACTTGAGTGTAGGCTGATATTTTGGTCTTAAAGTTAGGTACCTGATTGGGGTCAGGCTCCTGTTCGTCCCAGTTGTGGGTCAGATATTTAGCGGTGTCCAGCCGCTTAAAAGGTTTGTGGACCACGGAAGGACGGATTCTGAAACAAGGCGCAGTCCAAATACCATAGAATAACCAGGTTTTAATCTCACGGCCGGGGTCGACTCTCTCCCTTTAGATTAATTCGTAATTATGTACATATAATAGTAGGTACATAATATTGTGTCAATTGAATTGCCCTACTTAGCTACTTTGTAGTCATTAAATAATTTGCTGATCTAGGTTCTTGAAGGTAAAAAGTGAACAAACTAGATTTTCCAATATGGTCAAAGTAAAACTAGGGTAAGTAGGGTAACTGAGTAAGTAGGCAATGATTCCGATTAGTGTATTTGTACTTTATAGGACTTATTCGTGCTTCTTTTTTAACCAGACAGATTATCTTTATTTTTATATTAATCATAAGTATTTAGACTAACATGACTGACCATGGTTGAAATTGCTTTTACTTGCTTTTACTCGCTTTATTTTTTAAGACAAAATTTTCACATGCTAACCTTGGCTGAATATATTGTGGGAAGCACTGTTTGCCATCTTGGCCTTAAGATCTTGGAATGTACCATATATTCTTGTGAATAAACGACTCATTCATTCATTCATTCATTCATTCATTCATTCAAGTTTAAGATAGGTCAACCTTTTGTCATGAGTACTGAGCTGCACTTGTTATCCCTGTCACTCATGTTAGAGCCGCTATAGAACCAGGGGTGCAATTTTTGAATCTCACCAGGTGACTAAAGCTCACCAAAATGGCTGCATTTCTATTAAAAACGGCCATCGCACTCCTCGAGTGGCGAAATGAAGGTGGAATCCGAGATCTGTTGAGCTGCCGTGCAGCCGGTACCGTAATCCTTCGAACTCCGAACATAACACCGAAGCCAACAGCTGAGGCAAAAGCTGTTTTACACGCGAGTACACTATTTAGTTTCGCGAAGTAGCCAGGTAATTTGTTGCAATTTGTAAGTACTTCTTTTATGGAACAGGTAGACAAATGAGCATGAGGGTTACCTAATAGGAAGTGGTCATGTAAATCAGTGACCCCAAGAAACCGCTCATCCGTAGCCATTGCAGCTTTTAGATCCCCCTTGTGGACCTCCGCATCAGTCACCATACGAAACGCAATAAGTACTTCACGTCGGTATTCAGTGTTAGTGTGGTGCTACCCTGGTAGAGCCGTCCTATTAATTTTGCAACTAGCAATTAGCTACAATGTGTCTTTACTAGGTACTAAAAAACTAGCAGTTGTACAGTCAGCGTCAAATATACCAGAGCGGGCAAGGTGGTCAAAAATATCTCAACACGCCCGAGCGTATTTGACAATAGAGTCGAGTTCAGATACTTTTGACACCTTGCCCGCTCTGGTATATTTGACGCTGACTGTACCTGTAGAACCATGTGCGCCGGTTCTCGTGACGTGGCGCAGTAAAGGCTGAGCCTGAAATCTGCTCGGCGTAGAGGCCGTACGCGCAGCGCTGCGGCGTGTTACGGCCCGCGGGCAGCGCGCCCGGCCGCCGCGGGTCCTCCGATGACAGCTCCGAGCCGAAGCCCGACAGGTACTATAAATAGCGGGAAAGTTTAAAAAAAGAGGTAAAGCCACTGGGCAATTTATCCCTCCCTCCGTCTCTGTCAATCTATTCTCATAAGAAAGGGACGCACATAGAGTTAAACTTGACCGAAGATGTTAGGGCCACTGAAGGTGAAGTTTGTCAAGTAGAAGCAGATTTAAATACAACACACACTCACGCATACACTTGTAAACAAAATGAGCGGATATTTTGCGTCAAATTATTAGGTATTATTAAAAAAATCGGCTAGAGTGAGACGGACTCAGGAGTCCGAGGGACGGAGGGTTCCGTACGAACTAAATAAGCACGGAAATTACTCTAACGAAAAGAAAAACTGAATTAAGAAACAAATTTATCTTGCCATTGGAAAACTGATGACCCCATACATGCTAAGTTTGGCTACATAATTACGGTTTCCAAATTTATTTCCTTTATTTGTGCTGTGAGACCTAGCTTCTTGCCAAATTTCATGATTCTAGGTCACCGGTGAGTACCCTATAGGTTTTTGATTCCCTCGCAAATGTATGAAATATGCGACAACAGCCGTATCTTTTGATTGCGTTGACTTAGTAGTTTTATGTTTTCACAACTTGAAGGGACTGCTAACCGGAGTATTTAATGTTAATATCAACTCGATACCTTAACGCATTCCCGAAAAAAGGGTTTTGATAGACAGACACACAGACAACTACGTGATAAGGGTTCCTTTTTTCCTTTTGCGGTACAGGACCCTAAAACAACAAACTGTTTACATTGTAATGAGATAATTGCTTCTGATTGTTTACAAACACTGCCGATGATAGCGGAGTCGAAAACACATAAAAACAAAAGTAGTGTTATCTTCAGTCAAAAGTTAACGACTAAGGTACACACAATTAATGCTCTATTCGAATATAAAAAAAAACAGTGAATCATCACACAAAAAATATTCAACCGAATTGAGATCCTCCTTCTTTTTTGAAGATGTTTTTAAAATGGGATGCGTCCATACATCCCTTTTTATTTCACTACGCTTGGCTGATTAAAGCGCATTGTAGCGAAGGTGAACTACATTAAAATTGCTATTCAGGGCTTATCTTTCCCATAATAAAGTAATTAGAAGTTTTATCACTTCACTATCTGATCTTGCAATTCGTAAACAAAATATTTTCAATTCCCAAAACAATGTTAAGCGAGTCTGTATAATTACTTGAGTCTTGTCAAAATATCTTAGTTTAGATTTGGCATGCAAGAAGCACTTTCCTCAGAAAATTTACCTTCGATTCGAAAAAATCTGTGTTAAGAAGATACCGGCAAGAAACTCAACGCTATATATTTTTTTAAAAAACTTCGAAATACGATTTCCCTGTTTGACGCACTATCTACATGCAGTACGGAACCCTCAGTGCGCGACTCAGACTCGCACTTGTCCGGTTTTTCTAAGTATTTTTGAGTACTATTAAATATAATCTTACCTTTAATTCCGTCATTTCAATAGAGCTAGACAATCCAGGCGGTGTCAGCCGCGGCCGCAGACGAAGTATTAAGGTGTTGACTAGGAGACTGGGGCTATATAATTTCTACGAGTATGCAAATGGGGCCGGTTTGTTTGTACCGCAGATAACTGGCTGCGGGAGTGATCTCGAAAACAGCGCGTATTATCATTCTTTGTCAACAATCGGGTTTATGGCGGCGTGATATGTGAGAAATGACAGTATTTATAAGCAATAGTGAAAGTCTTATTCGAAGCAGAACTGCTGAAACCCACCAACAGACTGATTTTAAAAGTGGGTCAAATTTTATGGGTCATTTTATGGGTTAGCTCCAGTATCGGGGAATCGACGAAAGGTGGAGGAGCTACCATTTCAAGTATGCCGCAAGATTTTTTCAAAGGAACCAAATTCGCGGAATCTTATTTGGGGGGGAAAATCAACGAAGTGCTTTTACATCCCCTATCAAATTGTGGTAATATACACCTGAATACACGGCCAGAACCTCAAGGCTATACATTTATACAGAGTAGAGGTTTGAGATAGGGTAGTTATATTGCCCTATCTGTATCTCCAAGGGCCACCCCCTGCTAATAGGCTGTATCAATTCGGTTTATATAATTAACTTACAATACTTACTTTCACTTTACTTTCTTTTAACTTTTGTTGTCTAGATCATACGAACTTAATATCTATCAATTAGCTATGTGTCTAGTTACTTAGCGCCTGGTGAGTACCTTGTAAAAAATACTGTCTGTATTTATTTTTATCTTTTGTTTACGTTTACAGGTGTCAAATTTGCCTACGTGCCATTAATCACAAATCGTAAAGAATCGGACGAAATAAATACAGAAACTTGATGTTTATTGCACCACGTTCGGTTAATATGGTGTAAGAATGCTACATTTAATTCATAGATATCTATTAAACGTATATATATTTACCATAATATATGTAAGATGACCATCAATACTGGTTTTAAAAGCAATTAGTCAACAAAGGCAAGTCTAAGAGGTTTTTAAGTACTTGCAGCAAATTCTGGAAAATACCTACAATAAGTACTTTTTATCTTCATTATATCATACGGATTACTGATAAGTAAGCGGTCAAGTTATTCAATACAATGCAATGGCCGTTTATTTATATCCCATATTTTTAACAAACAAGTCGTGGTGGTTCGATATGAAACTGGTTTCTTGAATTATCGTACGACATTTATACAATTTGATGAGGTAGGTGTGCGTGTTACGTCTAAGGCAAAGAGGTCCGCTCCGTGACGCTGATAAAAATGTTAAAATAAGTCTTAAAAAGACTTTTTGATTAAACCTTATTTGCCGACGGTACTTTATTCAGACAAATACTCTTTATTGAAAACCACAGGGAAAATAGCTAACGAAAATGCACTAATAAACAATTTACAATGTATACAATGGGCGGTCTTATCGCTTAAGAGCGACCTCTTCCAGGCAACCATTTCGCATGAGAAACACAAAAAATAACAAAATTAAGCTGGTGGTATTTTATTATTGCATTGTCGTCGGCTATACATACTTATACCAACTCTGAGATCAATCAGACTATTGGAAATTGACAAAACCGACTTTAAGGTTTTGAAAAACACAATTCTAAGTAATGTCAAGAAAGTCTTGTGTAGACTTTGACCCCTTCGAGTGTTCAGCTAGTTTGTTGCTAGCTCTACAAAAAAGGCTGTACAATGTAAATTTGTAGTACATTCAGCGTCAAATATACCAGAGCGGGCAAGGTGTCAAAAATATCTGAACTCGACTCTATTGTCAAATACGCTCGGGCGTGTTCAGATATTCTTGACCACCTTGCCCGCTCTGGTATATTTGACGCTGACTGTACCTACCTAATGGTCTTGAATCACGCCTAACTGACCAACCTACCTGCAGTCCTTATAGAGAACATCACGCCAGTTCAAGGCTGGTCCGTCAGGCGATCAGACAAAACGGTCATGCTAGCTAAGCAGCTTCAGCGAAACTGACGAAGATTGGGTACTTATTGTTTTAATAAGGGTATGCATTACCATATTCCAATACCATAGCGGAGTCAGGGCTGGATTAACCCGCATAGAGGCCCTAGAAAATGCAAGTCTCGGGACCACTTGTTAATAGATGAGCGTTTGTCAGATTTTTCTTAAATTTCCTGAGAAACGTGTGGCATGTTTGATCGTTACTTTTTTCAACTGAAAAAATAACGTAGTATAATCGTCCATAAACATGTAACATATCAAGATTAAAGGAGTCAAATGAAAGATTATTATATATTTCCGCAAAGATTTATTTATTTCGTTTATATGAACAATAATGTTAATTAAGCAATTCGAATGTTCTTTTATTCGAGTACAATTCATTTATGACATTATAATGGGACTATACTACAATGGAAAAGGGAGGACTCTTCAACCGCTAGTTTATACAATTGAAATAAATTTAATTTTAAAACAAATTAATTTATAATAACGGCAAGAATAATTAGTTACTAGTTGAAGAATCAGTTAGAAAGTGATTGAAAATATGAATGATTAATACACAAACCATTTTACAATTTCAGTAGGTTCTTTCAAAATTGTAACTACATTACTTCACATACAGCATGACATTAATATTATTATTGTTCGTATTAATACTTTATAGCTACCAATCCTGCGCGACTTGTAATGCTAGCGTCACACTTGCTCACTTTTCACAAGCAAGTATCGCTGTCTTAGTCACCCCTCTAACGGGAGGAAAGAGAATTGAGTGACGTTGCAAGAGTTTATTCTAGCAAAACAATAGCCGCGTGCGCACCATTGAAATATCAACGGAAGATATTGTCACCATTAATTCATTTGATTTCAAAAAGCAAATTATTATGGACAAAAACATTGCGTGCTAATATAGCTAATAAATAACATTTAAATTCAATGACCATACATTTCATTACAATTATAAGCTAAACATCGACTACTAATATTATTATGCAACAATAAACTTAATAGTGAACAACACAAATCACAGAGACGTAAGTCAAAAGCGCATAAAATACCACATAAGCGCTCCACTTCGATTATAATAAAATTTATTAATGTTAAATTATACAAAAAAATAGGCCGATAAAAAAATGTTTACACCCTGTATCTAACCTAAACCAAAACTAAGTATGCATGATTCATAAAATAACATAAAATCGCATAAAAATATAATCATGAATGTAAAAATAAACGTAGAATTGGTATTCGATAAAATGATCATAAATAACATCTATTGATTCACTAGAGCCTACCCTAACATATATTAATATCACACGGCCGTACAGTGGCCTCATACATATACGTAATGATATCATACATTGATATATTTGGTAACAATTTAAATAGCAATAGACAACCACTGGGGAAAATTGTTCTAAGCGTAAAGGCTGACGCGCCCAAAAATACAAAAAAATAAAATAACGATCCAACATCATTTCTCAATCGAGTCAAAAATAAATTTCAAAAGTCAAGCTTTAAAAACGAAACCATTAAAAATAGCTTTAAAAACAATAAAGCTACAAAAGGTTCGCGACATTTTTTTTACGTACAAAATCTACTTTAGCCATCAGCGCATCCATCACTCGCCAAGCCGCCGTATTCTGTTAAACTTGCTAGAGTAGTCGATGTCCCGTCTCGAGATGTCGACAGCGTACGCACAAAACGCACCTTTAGAATTAAAGCGACCTATTTCTGAACAATACACGACCCAAACTATCACCTTAATTAAAAGACATAGGATTGAATTTTGGGAAATGTCATATTCAGAATTGAGTGGCTTTAATTCTAAAGGTGCGAAAAGCTCGCCAATTCCACGCGTTGATTCTATGACTTTGGGATTCACAACGAAAACGTCAAGTTCAAGTTTCAGAATGGCGCGCTCTCACAAAACTCTGCCAAAGCCAACTAACTCTACAACACCTTCCTTACAAAAATAACAAAATTTAAAGGTAGATAAGGTTTATCATTAATAAATACAGTATTACATTTTGAAAAATAAAATCAATTTCACTTGGGATATACTTGGAAGATATGCAATTATCATTTACTTAATACCATAAATAGAGAAAGCCGCGTAAATATCGTCGTAAAATACTAAATACGTTACATTTGTGAAAGTCCGAGAATGGCAATACCAATAAGTAAATCTCATTTTCTAAATACTTCATATTACAAGGAATGGACTAATCGAATATTTCATCTTTTAATTATCGCGTATAATAACCTTATTCTACAAATATTTAAAAGTTATGAGTTACGTTACGAGTATTCGGTACACTGATAGGTTTGATGTCATCATTTTGTGTAAGCATATTGGATCTAAATGGCGCTGTGAGCCTCAGAAGTAGCTAACACTTAAGAACCTTGTCGCAGTAACGTATGAAGTTAGAGTTGCTCAGATTTGTGAAATTACTGTCAGCGACAAGGGATTAACATTTTCAGCTATTTCTGAGGCTCACCGTACAATACAGAATAAGTGTTTTGAATATGTTTTAAATATATTCCGCATTTGCTACAAGTTACTTCATTTACGCGTTCGAATAATCAATCGAATAAGTTCAATTTAAAGATGAATAAATAATTAATTATTTTGTCCATCTCAAATAGATTTATTTGTTCGTGTCGCCCAAGTTTCTTGATTATAATTTGTTAAAACTGAAAGCAAATTGACAATACTCTGTACACAGGCAGTAAGCTCAAAATCATTTTCGCTACGTAATAATCATACAAGTTTACGGGAATATGCCAATGTGTTGCAATTTTTATTTTTATACATGATTTGTTAATTCCTACAGCCACTTGAGATTTGGGCTTGATAAATCGAGAGAGTCGATAAGAAATCTGGTCTTTTTTTATCCAACGCCGAAATAACGCCTGTCATCCATAATAAAGCATTAAAATCTAGACTTAAGTACATATTTCTACAAGGTAAAAAAGTATGGACGCCCCGTTGGGCACGCACTGTCCAGCCTCTTTGTTGTAGTAAAGTACAGACTTTACACGAAACCAAATGAAGTCTAAATTTAAATCCTTTTTTGAGTGACGTGATGCTGAGGCGTGGCGATGAAATTTATACAAATTTTCACTTGAAATATCTAACGAGACCTGACCTCAGTTCTTTAAGATTAATTTTCCATTAACTATAGAACATAAGCTAGCTGCTCTTTTAAGTGTTTAATTCCGATAATTTTCGGGTTACATACTCGTTAAATATTTAGAATCACTGTTTCCTATATGGATGAAATGAGTAGCATATTTCAAATATTTTTAAGCACGTTTGTATTTCCTATCGATAGTTTAAATTATAAGTTTTATACAATACACGTATAATAGATTACACAAGGTTTGTCTAAGTAGCGATGTCTCGATTCACCCCAGTATAGCTGTGACGTCACAGGAAGGCAGAGGGTTGCAGAAGTGAGACCGCGAATATTTTAGCGTTCGCAATGAGAACAAGTTTTTAAAAACGCTTTCGTTTGATAATAGAATCTTGAAGTGTATTAACTAAGCTACATCTACACTTTAAACTTGTCAGTTGTTGATCTAAAATTTATATTAGATTCTAAATGCACGCGTAAGATTCAACTTTGTGTGGCATTCTAGTCGCGTCAGCGATGAATCGATGTAATTAATTGCACAAAAGCTACAAATTGTTTTCGAGTGTTTAATAATCGATTTAAGTCGATAATTCACCGTCTACTTTAATTATGATAGATAACCTATAGAGTTCATTGACATCTGTCATCTTAGCCGCCATTACACCCACGTTACCTTGGGGTTTCTATTGCTGGGGCAGCATGTGCGTCCACTCGGCTTCGAATTTGGAGTGAGCCGTGCTGCAAGCTGACTTCGAAGCTTCCACTACGCTCAGTGGGAATGGCTCACTCTGTGAAATACATAACACTGTTATAATGAGCACAATGTAGGAAATTTGACTAATGCCTATCAATTCCTAGCACTAGGTACCAATGGAATGAGCATGACTAAAATTGATCTGATATTAAAGTTGATAGAACTCATCAAAAGAAAAACTGTATTTTTAGTTTTTGTTCATGAACACTATTCGTTGAAATATCACTAATTGAAAACGATGCAACGCAAGCCCGGCGAAAACGCTCCATATAAAATGGCTACTAAGTTATGACGTCACGTCTGGGTCACGGATGTCATTTTCCGAACGGGCTTTGCTATATGTAGCTGCGTCCTGTGCGTTAGGCAATACTTGGCCAGCATATAGGGCCGGCATGAGATGAAAGACATGGCAGCAGCGACAACCATACAAAAAATAGACATTTCCGTCTCAATCTGACAAACAAATGCGCCCGATGCGTTGGCCAATACTTAGCCAACGTGCCGAGCCAGCATGTAGACGAAGTTGTTGGCAAGAAGTGGTATAGTTAGGAAGTTATAGTGACCGTGAGGCTGCAGAAGGCGCGCTCGACGGCGGCGATGAACCGCTCGAGCTCGGCGCCGCTCGCCAGCACCAGCGCCAGCCCCGAGCCGCGCTCGCGCGCCTCGCACACACTCCACTCCTGCGCAACCACATACAATACTTAATACCATTCTAACCCAAGATTTAAGACTGTATGAAGAAGTTACTTATATTTGTGACACTAATATTTTCGACGCGTTAAGCAGAATCAAGTTAACAGTAAAATTACTTTTGTTATTTTTTTCACAAAAATCCATGAGTTGTTCAAATGTATCCTGAAAATCGCTAACTACCCCATTCGAGCGAGTTCGCAGGTAATCCGACGAAGTCGCGGGCAAAAGCTAGTTAGTAATAACATTAAATGTCAGTAACCTTTCTCTTTGGTTACAGTCGGGTAAAAACAACAGGATCTTACCAAGCAGCACCAGTTCTCGTCGGTGTCTGGTATTTTGAACGCGGTCAAGTTCTTGATCGAGCCGCACGCCAATATCTCCACGTCGGATCGCATTTCTTCCATGTATTCTGTGGGACGATAAATTATATTATGTTTGTGATGTTACAGTTACTTGAGCAATAATAAAGTCGGAACTGAAAGAAGTTTATTGCGAATCGGTGGTAATTTTTTTAACACTCATAAGTGCTTCTTGTAAGCCTAACCTGAATAAAGATGTTTTAATTTTGAGTATTTACATGTACATATATGTATGTAGTATGTCATGAGTTACGACTAACCTCCGTAAAAGGGGCTTAAAAATCATCGCGGAGTACTTTCACCCAGCGCATGCCGAGATTGGGACCAACTGTCGAACAGTTGTATTGTTTCTTTTTCACATTATTTCTTTTGTACTTGTTATTATTCGTGTTTCAAACTACCTAATGTCTATGTTGCAGAGATAAACGTTTTTAGAAATCTGTAGGGAACCTTTGAGTAGCGCGTCGGAGCCGCGGTCGCGCAGGTAGGCGGCGGCGCCGGCGACGAAGCCGAGCTCGAGCGGCTCGCGCACGCTCACCACCTCGCGCGGCGTCACCAGCACCGAGCATGCGGCCGGCGCGCCCGCGCGCTCCGCCCGAGCCGCGCCGTCCTTCTCTTCCAAAGCCTGTAAAACATAAACAATTAGCTTTTTATTTGTGCTTTTGAGGGTTCCGTCCGTACCCAAAGGGTAAAACGGGACCCTATTACTGAGACTCGGCTGTCCGTCCGTCTGTCACCAGGCTGTATCTCAAGAACCGTGATAGATAGACAGTTAAACTTTTCATAGATGATGTATTTCTGCTGTCGCTATAACAACAAATGACAAAAAAATAGAATAAAATAAATATTTAAGAGGGCTGCCATACAACAAACGTGATTTTTTAGCTGTTTTTATAGATAATGGTACGGCACACTTCGAGCGCGAGTCCGACTCGCATTTGGTCAGTTTTTTTGGAACAGGACGGCGAATGAGCACGTGCCCATGGGAACCGGAAATCCTAAGAAGCCTTTAGGTTCAGTGGGCCTCCGGATCTCTCACGCGACGTACCAAACGCGGCAGCAAGAATTCAGTCATTTCACCGGCACACAGGGTAATGCAGGTACCTGCGCCGCGTGCAGCAGCAGCGACTGCAGCCAGGAGGAGGCGGCGTGGTCGTCGGGCGCGGCCAGCAGCAGGCGCGCGCCCGAGCCGAGCGCGATCTCGAAGCAGTGCGGCCGCCGCGAGCCGTCCACGTGGCGCCGCACGCCCACCGCGGCGCGCAGCGCGATGGCGTGCGGCAGCGCCGCGCTGCCGTCCGGCGCGTGCGGGCCCCACTGCAGCACGCCCGCGCTGCACCGACACAGAAACAATCTTTTCCCATCTTTGTGATGGAAACTGCTTTCGTCTGCTTTTTAATTTTTAATGACGAACATCAATTTCATCATCAAAGACGTCCACTGCTGGACGTAGGCCTCCCCCTAGGATCACCACGACGACCGGTCCCGTGCTGCTTGCATCCAGCGGGTTCCAGCAACGATCACCAGGTACGCGGCCGCCACTCGAAAACTCTGTGGCCCCATCGGCCATCCGTTCAGCGAGCAATGTGCCCCGCCCACTGCCACTTAAGTCTAGCAATTCTTAAAGCTATGTCGGTGTATATTTTAACCGGCATTGAACGGCGCGCGGCAGGCGAGTGTCGAGCGTCACCTATCGCTTTTATGAAATTGATCCCTGTTCGGGCCTTACTACTTTAGCTAAGTCAAAAGGCTAAAACTTACCGCAGCAGGAAGTAGCAGGGCTCGAACCGGCGGCCGCGGTCGGTGCGGCACATGAGGTAGCCCTCCAGCGGCGGCGCGAAGGCCCCCGGCGCCTCCATCAGCCGGTCGCCCGCGTCGCCCGAGCACGCGCGCCCGTAATACAGGATGCGGTCCAGCTGACAACAATACCACGGAATAAATTATACTATTCATAGTACTACGGTCAGCCTCAGAAGTAGCTTAACACTTAAGAACCTTGTCGTAATAACGTATGAAATGAGAGTTGCTCGAATTTGTGACGAGGTTATTAAAATGTTCAGCTACTGCTGAGGCTGACCGTACCTTGTCGCTGTCTAGTGACAGCAACAAGTCGTAACGTATGAAATTTCTCGAATGTGACAAATTCGAGAAACTCTCATTTCAAACGTTACTTCGACAAGGTCCTTAAGCGGTAAACTTTTGAGGCTGACTGTACGTACAAAAGCCGCCCTTCCAAGAAACGCCCTTCAAATATTGTTTGAAGCATGTTGGAGGACCTTGTGCAAGGTCCGTCCAGATAAATATTAAAAAATCGTACAGAAAACATTTTGTTTTGTCTACCTTACTAATTTGTTCCTTTCTTTTTTTCTGTATTTTTTAATGTGGTGTACAATAAAGTATATTTTTTTGTTGTTATTGTTGTTTTTTAACCACACAAACAAGCGTGATATCGAGTTTGACTTTGTTAAATCATAATCTATAATTACTATTTTTCATGTCAATAAATTTTAAGCTATCATTCGTGGGTCAGAGACAGGACAGATCATTAACCTTCGTGATAACATCCAATGAGAAAGGCTATTGACTAGGTAAGTATGGTTATCGCATATCAATAATATATAATTGTATCAATTATGCTGTTAAAAACATAATAATAGGTATTACAGACAAACTTGTTCACATAATAATCGTATTATTTCTCGCTTGACTACCGATATAATTATATGCACTGATACATATTATATAGACCACAACGACATCAGTCGTATAGTTTGCATAGTTTTTATGTATTATTCGGTAGTACAATACAAATTTCCTTTGGTTTAAGTTTGAACCTCGATTTGTAAAATTCCTAATTAGTCTGCATTTATTTTGAAAATACTCAACTTTAAACTTCTACACTCACTCTTTTATTTGCTGTTGTCTTTATCGATTTTGCCTTGTCAGTGCCATTCCTAAGATGTTTTTGCTAGTAGAGTGGTTTTTAAAGGTTTTGTATTTAAAACTACCACCACAGACAGTGGATGTTGTGGTGCAATGGTAGTGTCTTGACTTCTCCTAGTTCGGGGTATCCGTTGCCAAGGAGTTTCATTCTCGTTCTGGCGAGGGCATCACAATCACACATAAGTTCATGGTACTGACGTACCTTCTCCTGGTGGCGTTGCCTAGCGACCGCGGCGGCGAGCGGCCGGCAGCTGAGCGGTATGATGGCGGGCGGGCGCTGCACCCGCAGCGGGGACGTGCGCGCGCTCCACTCCAGCGACGTGACCAGCCGCGCGCCGAGGGACGCCTCGCCCGTCACCACCGAGCACGCGATGTTGCCTGACACGTCTATAACCTGCACGTATTGAGCTTCTGGGCCCACCTGCCAATAAAAAACTTTTATAAGAGATTTAAAAAAACCAGCCAAGTGGGACTCGGATTCGCGCTGTATTGGGTGGAGACTGTAAGAGAGTTCTTTGAACCGTCACCTTTTCACAAATATAATATTAATAATTTAATAGAAATTAAGAATTAACTTAATTATTTAATTAAAATAAAATAGTTTTACTATAAATAACTGAAGCGTAACGACATCTGTTGAGCAAGGCAATATCTATCGATCTTTCAGTCTCAATATTTGTTTCGTATGGAGCGTGAGGAACCCACTTGTCATCATAAGTACCTGAGCGGTCAAAAGGTCGCCTAATTAGTTAGCATAGAAATGCATGGATGGCGCTGTCACTGGCGCCGGCACAAAACTAGCTTATTTAAAGGATTTAGCAATAAAACAAACTTTAAATTAATTCGTAAGAGTATTTGATACAATAATCAATGGAAATAGCAAGTATTTAAATTAATTACGTTTAATGTTTTGTGGATGTATGCGTAGACGCATAGTAAAACAAAGGGACATAGTTCCATCTCATTATACTTGCAAGATGAACAGAGAAAGGGGATTTGCAGGGCTATTGGGCGTATGACGCACCATGAGCGAATTTAAGTGGATTGCGAGGCGGTCAGAGGGCATTCAGCGTTCAGGAACGATCTTCGAACCACGGTACTAGTCGCACCTTCTATAATTCGACAAGTAAAGTCATTTTAATTAGCATTTGTAATTAGTGCATAGTGTTAACGTTAAAGTCTTTGTTTGCACTAATTAGAGTTATTTCGATAGTTTGAAGAGTAATTCATTAGCTTTTCAACTATTGAGATGTTTAAATTCTTCTTTGTTTATTCGCGGAGTTTTGTCTTAATTTCGGCAGTAATACGTTGTTTTCTAGAGTGATAATATTTAAGCAGCTCTTTGCATTAATTTTATTTAATAGTGATAGTGCGGGGGTTTGTTATATTAAATTAATAATGATTGTGTTAATATTTAAAGCTTTCTTAGCATTCATTCGGGAATTAAGCAAGTGACAGGCCTGGCGGTACTTAATTGACGCAGCCTATCGACGCCTGCAACACTAAAGTTGTACTCGCGCGTTGCCGACCTTTTTATTTGAGCTTTTCGAACTTAATTGTGATAGTTTGGGGATTGTTTTATTCTTTATTGTGGGGTTTGTTGAATTATATGAGGAGTGATTGTGACTTGGTTCAAATTCGATTAGGTCGTGTAATTTACGTCGATGTGACGGTCAATAGGAGTATTTTCCTAACGGTGCCAACAACCTATTGATTCTAGGGCAGAGTAGGAGGGTTCAAATAGAACGTAGTTGGTTCTATTCTCGATATTATACTAAGGATAATTGTGCCTTTATCGAGCCCAGACTTCAGCTTCTAGATCTGCATATCCAGGGAACAGTATTACTCAGGCAAGAGAGTAGCTGCTAACTGTATGTGTGGTTTTAGGCAGTTGATCTTTTTGTATTTATATATTACACACTTAGGTATTTGTATCTATTGCATCCATAAGCTTCGGCCAGTGGTAGATAAAACCCTTTCTTCGGCCTAGATAGACACACGGTGCAGCGCCGACACCACCTTCTTTCTCTAGCTAGTTTAGCATAGAAGGTTTTCCTTGCACACCCGAAAACCTACCCGTAGTTAAATTTAAAATGAGACGAATCTCAATTTGATGCAGCTTAGACTAGGGAAATTTAGTTTAGGTATAGGTAGGTACACACTCACACATTTTTACTGTAGGGAGGTTTAATAGTCTAATTTATATTTTATTTTATAATTGCCAAATTTAATCAAACATCGACCCTAAATACCATAGCGTTTCGTATGGGACCTATAGTCCTTTTGCTGGGTGCAAACTCACTCGTTAATTGACTTTTACGCCTAGTTTATATTAAGCGTTACTATAAGAAAGGTTTTCCGAATAAGGAATATAATCTATTGAAGTATGTAAGTATGTTTGTTCGTCTGTTCTAATTATCACCTTGGTGGGCTGAACTGATTTTACTGAGCCTAAATTCAGAAACAAATTACTGGTTGTCCGTTTGTCCGTCTAGGTCTTTACTAAGGTTTACGTACTGATTTGATTTGATTGAACCTAAGTACAGTTGTAAGTCTGTCTGTCTGTCTGATATATTTAACATCATGATTTGATTATACCTTAATTCAGTAATGAATCCGTTCGTCTGTCTGACCTATTTACTACCACGATTTATCTACTGAACTGATTGAATTAAACCAAAATTCAGTGATGAATGACTCAAATTCATAAACTAAATTACTACCATCACAACCACCAACGTTTTAAGTACAAAAATCATGAGTACTTATTCCAGTAAAATTACTGAACCCAAACTGAAATCAGTTATACTAAAGAGCAAGCGAAGCAGTCTCTAGAGCCTCTGCCCTTGCCAAATGGATGGGGTATGTTCTTCGTCGGAGTCACTGGCTGATCTCATCAACGTATAATTATTTAAATTAAAATCACCGCTGTTTGTGGAAATGGATCATTCAATACTGATATGGTACATATTCGTACTTCAGATAAATCATGGACTAACGAAAGGCATGAAATTGTCTAAATATTCCATAGGAAAATACACCTATATAATAGTATAAAATCATACGGAACCAGCAGTTTTACTATTACGTAGAACGATATTTACGATCATCGTATTTTAAGTAGACTACGGTCACAAATCAATCCCATAGTAGGATTATTCCAGAATTAGCGCAGAACAGTTTGACTGAACCTATTTTGATGGAAAACATATATTATCAGCTGTTTTACTATCACGCAGGACGACATTTACGTACATCATAAAATACTTTGAATACGGTCACTATACAATCCTAAAGTAGGATAATTAATATGATTTTACACTTAGCCTAAAACCAGGTTGACTATACCAATTATCAATGAGTAACAGTTCTATTGAGACTTTCCTTTACTCTTGTTCTAAATGAACATTTACATGACAAATACTATGAAATAAAGTTTTATTTGAACTAATCATATTTGGTGACTGAACCAATAATGATGCAAATTAGAGAAACAACTCTAAATACATTACCCTGAACTCTCAAAACTAAGAGAGAGTCTTATTCATGAGCTATAACGTTCAAAGTTTAAATGGGCTAACATTGAGCCTTCCTCTTGCCCTTTGGCAGAACTAGGACTGACTGACTATGTATCAAAGACCTTAGATAACAATATACTCTTATATACAAAAAAGGAGGAGGAATGTCCAGTAAGGGTCGCGTTCCACTAGACCTGGCAACGATCAGGGGACCCCAGGTCTCGTGCGGTGACGTCTCCCCCCCTAAGGGGGCCTTATAACAAATACTAATTTCACCATATTAACTTCTATGTTCCATTTGCAAGCTACTCATTAGAACTCTTACTATTCACCTTATTATCATCATAAAGACTAAAACTCTAATTCGTAATTTAGCCTATTTACTATACTACATAGCCTAGAAAATAGCTATAAGTTTATCTAGCATTAAGTAGGTCGTACGGTAATCACAATCCTAAGCGAGTAAATTCAGGAAAGCGTTCAATTGGTATCTAGTTAAGTCATAATTCTATTTATAATTTAGTCCTACATTCAGTATATTTAAGCTCAAACAAAGTACTAGTATAGTTCAGGTATTCTAGTTAGGTTTCACTCTAGGTAGATATTGGTAACTCTCGGCTCCTACACTAAAAAGATCTTAGGTTATTCACGGTTCGCAACATAGCGTCCTTTACACTAAACGATTCACGAGGCCAAAATATAGTATGTATATTATGTATTGTAAAGGTATATCCAATCAACATATAATTTAATTAGCGAATATTTCAAAGAATATAATTTTAATTAATTAAATAGTTTAATTTATTAGTTATATTTTAAATCCGTAGTAAATCAGGTTCGTTCTAGTTAGTCTAGGTAGTCCAAGTAGGTTAGTATTTAAGTTTTAAAAAAATAGGGGGGGGGGGGTTCGTGACAATGAACTTGTAAAGTCTACTTAGCTGTGATAGTTTTCCTTTTAAATTCGTTATAAATTATATACTACTACTACCGTGATTTTTTCAGATGTCTAATACTTGTTCCATTCAATTTAAACATTTGCATGCATATAAACAATTGGGGTTAATCCAGCATTACATTTCTGTCAAATACCTAATTTATTTTTAAAACACGGAGGAACATTAAACATTTACATCATAATATAATAAACGAGTTCATTCATAATTTGACGTAATAGTTATTTTCCTGTTTAATTACAGACTGAACATAATAATTATAAAACAAAATGTAACATATTTTCCATAGGAACACGTTTAATTTGTTCCCCAGCTACACGTATGCTATGTTGTGCATAATCAAGATAGTAAGTATTCAATACACAACACAATACCTTGTTTGGTAAATTCAATGCTAATAAACATTACACACTGCTATGTAAGGTAATTAAAAATGTTTGTAAAGTGTGTCATACAAGCGAGTAGCGTAAACGTAGTAGTCAATAAACACATAACATAACCATTTAGGGTAGGTGTGTCTATTTAAAATCATAGCATACGAGAGTTGCTAAGTAAATTTTAAGCTGTATGAAATATCTACATGTATAGTCGCCCAAGTAATTGCTTGACCACTTTTCAACCTTATCCCTTTGTAATACGGTCGAAAAGTGATCAAGCAATTTCTTGGTCGACTATACTTCGCAAAGTGCATGATGAAGGATAATTTAACTATTAACCTGTTTGCATAATGGAATCGCATATAGAAAAGTTATTAATTTTTAATTTTTCAGTCCAGTTTTATATTGTAATAGAGCTCTCACCAGCAACGTTTCGTGCTACGATATTTTATGACTTTAAAAGAAAATTAACATTTAAGGAATCTCACAAAAGTTAGACGATGTATTTGGGGAGGCCGCTCCCTCCTTAGCAGCAATTTTATATTAGTCGAGCTTGATACTCGCCAGCCGCGCGCCAATCAGAGCCGGCTATAATATATGCTCGCGTATTTCATTGGCTCGCGGCTGGCGAATGTAGAGCGCTCGAAAGTATAAAATTTACTCGCAGGACGGCCGTCAAGTGCAGTAACGCCGAGAAACGTGATCGATCAGAGTCGAGTGGTTGATTAAAAACAAAGAAACGGGAAACACAACGGGACATCGAACAAGCTCCTGGCATTGGATCATCATCAATATTCAGCATTTTATATGATCATCTTCGCGTCAGGAAGGTCGCACCGCGTTTTATACCACATTTCCTAACCAAAGAGCAAAGAGCCCAGCGAGCAGATTAGTGTCAGTTTATGCTTAGCTAAATTTTTTTTGGAAATTTGGCAAACAGATAAATCATGAATTAAAAGATAGGACACTTTTTATCTCGTAAAATGCACAGAAAATAATATCACGTAAAATCTAGTAACAAAATAAATGGGTTGCAATATAAAAAAAGAAAATGACAACTGAATATTGCACTGAACAGCACCAAACGGGCCCTAATCAGCATATAATGCTGCGCTAACCGCAGCAGTGTTTTCAGGTCACATACCTACCAAATGTCAAGTCAATCTGATCACTGGATGTGAGTCACATCACTTATGAAATTTGATTCCATACTAATTTAATGGTGTAGGGGAAGATAAATAATAGTATTTTATGCAACTGCTATATAATGAGAGGCCTTAAAACACGAGTGTGGTTTTATGAAACGAGCGTCAGCGAGTTTCATAATAGGATCACACGAGTGTTTTAAGGCCTAATTATATACAGTTGCATACATTACTTTATCTACACACATATCATAACTGCAAAAAACCGTAACAGCGAAAAACCAACCAACCACCAAAGCTCAAACAAGTATGGCGGCAATTCGATCTATCCGTCAAGACGAACGTTTTTTTAAATCATAGACAAAAGAATGAAGTCCCCATTGTCATGTCACTCGAGATCAAATGTCGTGCGTTTAAATTAAAAAATCATACTGAGTTGACGTTTCGTATCGATAACTGTTTTAATAGCTATGGATACTAGAATAGAGACCAACTTGAATTTTGACAGCTGTTCCAAATTTAAACTCATAACGTCACGAGATATCGGTAATGTGATCACCAATAAACACAGACTACTAAGAGATACTACCCAATAAAGAACAGATTACCTACTACCACAGACAAGAAAATTCTTATAATAACATTGGTTGTAATAACGTGAACGTGAACGCGTTATTAAGCATTTATGATATGTGTGTAGATAAAAGCTCATAATAAAGACTCGCTCGTTCGTAATATTCTATCGGCGGCGTGTGTAAATCGTAGATGACAAAATTGATGTCAACCCAGGGAGGAAAAACAATTAATTAAAAAAAATGGCCAAGTGCTAGTCGGACTCCCACGCAAACTGAATAAACACCGAACATTGCTCTAACAAAAAGATATACTTGATAGAGGAACAAACTTAACTTTGTCAATGAAAAACTGTTTTCTTCATGCATCAACATAGGACACGGTCAGTTTACCAACAGCAAACAAGCTTGTACTAAGTTTTTTTGTGTCATATAAAACGGTTTTCGGACTTTTCCCTTTACTTGTGCTATAAACCTTACTTCCCGCCAACTCTCGTTTTAATTTCCTTGCGAGTGTTAAAATATGCGGCATAAACATCTGTATCTTTTGATTGCATTGACTTAGAAGTTTGATTTTTCACAGCTCTAAGGGATTTGAGTATTTGATATTAATTTCAACTTGATACCTCTACGCATTCCTGAGGCTCAGGCCTAGAGAGTCAAGATTCTTAACAGGCAGACAGACATACAGACAATAAAGTGATCATATAAGGGTTTTTTTTGAAGTGCAGAACCCTAAAAAGGACTATTACCAAAAACTTACCGCAATAGCGTCAAGTTCGTTGTGCGGCAGACGGCAGAGTATATCATACTCGTTACCACCAGGAGTCAGGCCTGCGACATACAGAGCATAGTCCGTGATGAACACAAGGAGGGGAGACCAGGAGCCATCTTCCATGTTGTAGGGTGATTGCACTTTCATCATCTATAATAAATGTTTAATCATAAAATATATCATGGTAGACATAGTACGAATTACACTACACTTTTTTTTTAGAAATCTAAGAAAGTGGGTTAAATTTTGATAAGTAAATGTAGAAAGTGTAATTTTACTGGAAAGTGAAATTCATACTGAATAAAATTGTAGTTGCTACAATTTGTTTCATTTGGAATAACAGTTATATTTTTTGTACCACCATTAGGGTTAGTCACACTCTTCTGCTGCATGCTAGCATGTAAGCATATAATTATGCTTTTAACTGAGTCATAATGTTACATGCGAATACTCGCAGTAGATATCTGAATTAAGTTGCAATGCAGGTTTGTAAATGAATATCATTTGAGGGCAAAAATATTCCAGTGTGACTGTCTCCCCTAGTTAGTTATACAACTTGTGCTACCATTAGAGTTTTAACAAATAAAAAGACGAACTTACTCTGTTTAATGTTTCATTGGGATACGAAAATATCTGCAATCGAAGCTTTTCATTGCACTCAATGGCAACATTATCTTCAAAGCTGTCAAAGTAGGATGGCTCTTCAGCAGTGAGCAGCCGGACTGAGAGTCTTTTGTTCTCAATCACTTCCTTGTCAACCAGTCGCGACATTCGAGCCGCAGAGATGTGAAATGTTTCTGACACATCTTCAAACGGATATATAATGCTAGGGAACCCTTTCTCCAGACGCAACTTGTTATGAAAGAACTTGTTGTTCCGAATCTTAAGCTCCAGATCTTTCCTTTGACACACATTCTTCAAATATCGATTGAGTAAGGCCGATTTGTCCGACTGAAGTTTTTGGTTGGAGGGACTATCGAAAAATTCGTCATTGAAATCTTCACCTCCTTTAAGGGTAGAATTGTCAGTATTTGAACAATTCTCACTGTTCATTTGGGGTTGTTCATCATTCTCCTTATGTACTGTTGATGCAGATTTTCGACTGTACCGGTTTACATTTTGTCTTTTAGGAGAAGATAAATGCTTTGGAACACCGTTTTTCTGTTCAGTTTCATCTTGAACATTCTTATTGAAATGCCTCTTTGGCGTGGATGTCCTGCTGGAAGAGTCTGTGTCGGTCAGCTTCTGAGTTAACTCTACTTTGGTCGCGCTTGTTACTAGTTCTTTCACTGGTGTACTCTCTGGTAGAGGAACAAAGGTTTCTTTGGGAGCATCAAATGCTGTTTGGAATGTATCATGCACATAGCTGTAGGATACCCCTTTATGTTCATACACAGTACTTTCACAATTAACAACATATTTGTTCAGTGGTGGGAATGCATCAGCTTTATTAGCAGTTTTCTTATCAAATTGTGCTTTCATATTGAGGGTAAGTTTGTGACGGGGGGAGCCTTCCTTTGGTGTCCTGTCTCCATTGATGCTCTTTGTTGATGACACCATGTCCTTAGGGGGGCCAGTTTCCAATGGGGTTCCATTCAGATTGATCTCAACAAAGTCATCTTCGTCATCTATTTGGAAACCAGAGTCTAAGCTCTTGCACAGTTTCTTGTTCTGATTGACATCACAAGGCAAGGCTTCTACTACATTAGTCAACTCAATACTGTTTTCAGGCAAACCTTTCTCTGGAGTGAAATTAAAATTCTTGTAAAAGCTTTTCAGAGAATCAATTATGTTGTTAGCATCTAATAAATTCAATACTTTCATATTTTGTTTCCGTTCTTCTACCACATTGGTGGTTATGTACCGTTTCTTTTTCAAAACAGACTTAACTGTGTTAGGATTTTGAGACACTTCTAAGGGTTTCTTTGCTCTGTTATGCGGCTGGTCTATATCAGCCTCTGAAAAATATGTCTTCCTCATAAAGGCAACATGAGCATTATTCTCAAATCCATCACAGGAGTATGATTTTTGTGCCTTGTCACACTTTCTATGTAATAGAGTGGCTTCAGTTTTATTAGAATGGGAGGAGGATGACTCACTGGACGATGTCTCTGAATCGCAGCTAAAATTAGAATCAGAGCTGTTTGAGTCACATCCATACAGTTTACCCCTGGGTCTAATTTCATTATTATTGTCTTTATCCTTGTTGTCATTTTCTTGATTCTCATGGTCATAGTTCTGACAATACTCAAACACCCCACTTCTGTCACTCTTGGAGTCACCATAAACCAGGAGATCAGACATAGTTTGCTGAGCTACATCTGCTGCATACTTGGGGGTCCTGTCTCCTGACGCACACCATGAAAACCTATCAGTCATAATATTATTCTTTTGCCTAAATCTATCACAGTATGAGCTATCTGGTCCATAGGAGATAAAACCGCGTTCAATGTGAATATTGTCTGTTTTAGTATTGTTCAAAATGTCTTCATGAAATGAGACTCGTTTTTTCTGAGAGCTTGCTCCATTTTGTGACTTCTTCCTACATTTTCTCCTATACACAATGTCTTCAGACAGAGATTTCTTTGGTTCATTTGGTCTAACACTTGGCTTTTCTATATTGTCAGTACATACCTTTTCACTTTCTAATGCTTTCAATACTACATCTGGTAAGTTTTCATAGACAGGAGATTTTTTGTTGGCTTCCACAAGTAGCTCAGGGACCGTGTCGTCGGGCACGGGTGCGTTCTGATTGTCGATATCGCTGCGCGTCATGATGCTGCTAGTTGTACTCCTTATCATGTCCTGAGAGCCAGACGGCGCAGCATCGTAAAGGCTGTCGCACGCTAATTCTTCAGCTCCCACCAAGCTGTGCGACATCAGCGCCTGGCTAGTCACCTCAGAAGCTTCGCTGTCCAAACACAAAACACCAGAATCACCGGGCGTATCGGCCAAGCTGCTCGTAGTACTCGACACCAAATGCAAATTGCTTTGTAAACACAACTCCGTAGGCTTCCCCGCCCCTTCCTCTATGCTCTCCATCTTCACGTAATGTTGTGTATCTCCCCCGCCACTCAATGCCGCTGTCGCAACAACAGTGTCGTCAGTTCTGTGACGACGTTTGCTTTTATCGATCTCGTTGCTCCTCAACTCCACAGCCTTGTCGACCGACATCGTCGATTCTGGTGTTTTGCTACAGATATATCAATGTTTTAGTGAACAAAACGTTTATTACGCTGATTTTCAGTTAATAATTATACAGATTCCTAGTTTTATGTGTAAAATTCGCGCAAAAAACGACACCAAACACATAATGACGAACACAAAGCAGCCATTTTTATATTTTGACGTTTTTGTTTTTTTTATGATTTGACATTGGTTGCTTTAGTGTTGGCCTCGCAATCACTTCTTGTAGTTTACGGTTTTTAAGCAGGTTCATTGGGTTTATGAGGCACCAATATTATATTTAGTTACAATTACTGTTATATTTATTTAATGTTAATGCATCATCTGAGTACTACAATATTACCACCGATTACACCGATACACCAAAGTATTAGGCTGGCACCAGACCTACCGTTTCTGTTCTGTTCTACCTAGAACAGATCAGAACAGAATGAAACCAGGTTCTTCGTCACACACTTGCCGGTCGCCGGGCTTTCTTGATTCACGCTCAGTCGTATTCTAGCGCTAACCGAGAGACGTACTAGTGCACAGTTCAACGCAGTGCTGCAAACAGCTAAACTTACTTAATGTATTAACAAAAATGGCCCTTTAAGAATTTCCGCTAAACAATTTTTTTAGATATTACAAAAGACAAAAATATTTTCTGATTATTTAGGTACCATTATTCATGCCTAAGAACCTTACGCTAAATTAAGTAAGGTCCAATTGGTTGCAGCATTTACCGACCAACGTTAAACCGCAGCATATCTTAATGTGGCTCTCAGTTAGCACTAGAATACGACTGAGCGCGAAATAAGAAAGCCCGGCGACCGGCAAGTGTGTGACGATGAACCCGGTTTCATTCTGTTCTGATCTGTTCTAGCTAGAACAAAACAGAAACGGTAGGCCTGGGCCAGCCTTAGCTTAATTTTGTAGGCTTGTAGCACTGATTCAAACTGTCAAAAAATTTAAAATGCGCTGCTTGCTTGCTTGCTTCAGCTGCTTGTTTTTATAGGTTAGAGGTGATCCAAAAGTGGTTTAATTTCTAGTTTTACACATGTGATCCTATTAATAACAAGTATGGAGGCATTGCAAAGGACTTTTCTACTAACATTAATTACGTGTTGGTGTGTGCATACATGTGAAAGTGCAAAAATCAACACGCCAAGGGTGCTCTTGCCTTGGTTTGATAATTTGACTGTAAATTTCACCTTTGAAATCATAGAAGGTGGTTGTTATACCTGGTAAGTGATTGTTGCATTCATTTTTACCAAAAGTTGATACATTGTTGTTATACAATAGTATTTTTGTAGGAGTTTATCGCGCGATGACATCATCGATTTGGAACCGATTTACGAAGAATCCTGGGGCCACTGCTCGCGCGCCGCACGGGTCTCCGTGTCCAAAACATGCGCACCGCCCGGCTCCGTGATTATTCTTGCTGAAGAAGTGAATAGCGGCGAAGTAAGTGCTGTGCTTGTTAAGGCGGGAAACCGCATTTGTACCTCAAATTAATGATACTGATTAGAAAAAACTGTTTACTTTTTTCTGTGTTATAAAATAATGTTAAAGTATAAAGTAAACAGCTTGTTGCTGCTTTGTACTAAACTGTTCATAGTTTCATTCACCACATATTGCTAAGTAAGTCATGTTGCTGTTAATTACAGATACTTCGAGGTGATGTAAGCATTGACAAGATAAGCACACTAAAAGTGATGAGTACAACTTGGAAGCTGTACTTAGAAGAGGCTCCAGAGGCTTTTGAAGTAGTTGCTTATGATGAGCAAGGTAAGTTTCTGTAAACAACAAAACTATCATATTTATAGTATAAATCATTAGAAATGGCAATGTAGAGCAATGAAAACAGCATTTATTTTGTTTTGTCCACCCTTTAAAAAACTACTGAGAAAACTATTTTAAAGTAACAAATTATGACTACAGAATAATTAAGACGATAAGTTTGTAACAAATGATAGATATTACAATAAAAAAAGATTCTGACGAATCAAAACCTGACTGAGTTTTTTTAAGTTAATTAATAAGTGTTGATCATTGCTAAAGCAAAAAAAAAATGGCCCAATATAAACATTTCTATTGATTTATAGGTTATTAATTGAATGGTGAAATTATTATAAACACCTCAAAAAATTAGCTTTGCCTTTATGTAACATAACAATACAAAAATCTGATTTTTAATTTTTAGGACCTAAATCACATTTGTTTTTTTAGGCAACAAATTCTCAACCCTAGAAGGTGTGAGTTTCACATGGACTATAGCCAACCTTGGCAGTAATATTGGTGAAGATCCACTAGTCACGTAAGTAATACTTAATTAGTAAAATTTTCAAAGGCCATTTTAATTAATCTCTGAATTAAGTGTTGTATTGCAGCCGATTCATGGCTTAGTTTAACTTCTTAATCTTATATCAAATAACTAAGTAGTTTTTTTATGAATTTGGCTTACAGTTAATTATCATTTTAGTACCTAGAGTATTTTTATGATATTTTGGTAATACAACAACAACAAATACTGTTTATTGATTGACACAAAAAAACAAAATAAAAGAACAGACACAAGTAAATTTTACGTGGGAGTCAACGGGCAGTCTTATCGCTAAGCAGCGATCTCTTCTAACCATACCATGGTTTGTAAAGTGATAATGGGCGAATCCTGGGCAAATGTTCCATTGCGCTTCATACAGCACTTGTGATTGGCAATTATAATAATGTATTGAGGGCGTTTTTTTATTTCGACAACTATAAATTAATTATTGTTCCGAAAATATTACATTCTATATTTTTTGTTTGATTTAAATAAAAAATATTTTGTAATTAAATACAGAACTTTTTTTGCATTCTTTTTGTAATATTGTATTGTAATTGCGTATTATCGCCGTGTTTGCAACCTATGTTTTTGCTTAATTTAATATTATTGACTCGTCAGTATAACCTGCATAAAAGATGTACCACAAACGGTGGTAAAATTTATATGTTATACTAGCAATGTGGCAATTACCAATATTCGTGCTATTATGCCTTTCGCCTATGGTTACCAAGACATAATAGATATTCTATTGTTATAACGGGTATAGTCGTGTGCCGCGCGCGCAAGGCTTTGTATGTCTCTTTGTTGGCAATTGCCGCCCATGTAAGACAAACAACTATTCCAGGCTAGTCCGATGGCGCGACACAGACTACGAAGCGCCCCGTAGCATCGCAGAGCTGGAGAGCATCGGCGCGCGCTCCTACACCGTGCTGCTCTACGGGCAGGCTATGGGCGAGTGCCGGGTCACCGTGTGCCTGCAGGCCATTTGCACCGACTTCAAGTTGAACGTAGTGGCCAGCGTTGTCCTGACGCCAGCCACGGCCACTATCGCTCCGGGGGACACGTTGCGTTATAAGTAAGTTTTCTTTAAGACTTTGTTGCTTACTTAGGGAGCGTTCAAGTATTACGTAAGACAATTTTTGAAGATTTTTGACCCCCCCTCCCCCCCTTGTAACGCACCGTAACGTTTTTTGTACCCCCCCTCCCTCTCTCTAAACGTTACGTAACACTAAATGACAAAAAACATTAATGACAAAAACAACGTTAAATGACGTACAATGCAATCTAGGGATTCCCCGTAACGTTAATGAAAAAGGGTTGCCAGTTTGGGAGTATTAATTCTTTAATTTTTTAGAAACAATGTTACGTAACTTGTTGTAAGAAAGACCCCCTCCCGCCCCTGTAACGCATCGTAACGTTTTACGAGACCCCCTCCCCCAAATTGCGTTACGTAATACGTAAACGCTCCCTTATTAATAAAATGAAAATAATTTACTCCAGACAAGTTCTATATCCATGCCGTAAAAAAGTATTAATAAAATAAAATACAATGAAACCTTAAAATGATATAAAAATTTATTGATTAAACAGTTGTCAATGTAAAGGTATTACTGTTAACGAATAATAACAGTTGCCTCACAGGATGGTAAAGGACAATAATTATTGACTAGGACTAGTGGTTAGTGACCTGGATTATAAAGCTAGGTATGGTTGTAGGAATGTTTGTACTCAAGTTAGGGATATCATGACGTATATATGTATTTACTTATCTATATAAGCATGTATGTCTGTTTCCTAGTACCAATACCACAAGCAGTTTTAGTTGCTAAGTTGGAAACTAGGTCAATTGGTGTAAATAGTCCAAAGAATTATCTACTTATTAAATTTAATAAAGTACTTGATCCCCTGTGAGACTCTAGGACTCCCACTCTCTGTGAAAAACGCATTATTAAGCTACTACTTCCCGGCGGTATTCTGTCAGAGCTTGGTACTGCCCCCGTCGAGTCAGTCCATTCGTATTACAACCAGGATTTTACTAGAATGTGGTTCTACCACTTTTAGAATTACTACCTATGTAGTTATTAGGCGTATTTGAATTTACCCAGGATTTTAACAGCATCAATGTTTTTCCCAGAGTCGTAAGGGCGCGCGCCGGTCGTCTCACAATCCAAGACATCGCAGAAACACTCTACTACATGAAAGTACCTTCCACGGACGTGGCCCGCCTAGAGGACACGATCAGTCTCGTGCGGGGCACAGAAATAGGGACAACCAACATTCACCTCATGTCCGGTGCCACAGAGGTCGCTACAGCCATCTTAACAGTCGCCGAGCCGCATGCCATCAGAGTCTCAATACGTCCAGCGACCTTGGTGATACAGTCTGAAGCGTTCATCATACACTGTCTCGTGTTAGATGTAAATGGACATCCGTTGACTGCTGGTGACGAGATGTTAGTGAGATTGACGGTTGAGGGACAAGCTAATGTAGATTTAGTATGGTCTACAGAGAATGGAACTATTACGGAAGCGATCGCGCAGAACGCTGGACCCTTCGTTGTAACAGCTAGGTTATATTCTATTGCTGGACGGACACTTTCCAAGCGGGTAAGTTATTTACACTTAGGACAATATTTCGCTGCAGGAGCAGCAATAAACGTGAGCAGAGCGAGGTATATAGCGCGCTCCCTTGCACTTAGTGGTCTTTTGGCGACGTGTAGTGCTGCGCTCGTGTCGATAATGTTTTCGATAAACCTACAAGAAATATAAATAAAACAAAATAATTAAACTTTACTATAGCAGCAGCGAAATATTGTCCGAAATATAATTGTTATTATTTTTACATTAAATTAAAAAAAAAATGTTTAGAGTGTGGTTGATTCACTTGTCACTTCACATTAGTGACTCGGTTAATGTTCTTATGAATTTGTAATTCCAGATTGAGGGTACAGCGTCGGCAGTAGCTGTGGAGCCCTTAGCTGTGGTACCTCCAGAACTTTATGTAGCTTGGACAGACACTCTCCAGTAAGTCTACAAATATTTGATTTTGTTTAGTCAACCCCGCTTTTTAAATTTAGCCTTTTCATTGGTTAAAACTTGCAATAGATACAGGGTTGACTTCACTACTCTATTGTCAAGGTTTTGCGGCATATTGCGACACCATAACAGTGTTTCGTGGCTTTTCTATATAGAGCACATTCTTTAAAAATAAACATCTATTGTTGGATATAGAAGCATCAAAGAGTACTACAGTGGACGATCGCTGACCCGTATTGTTTTACTTTTGTAACATTCTTGGTCGTAACGTGCATTTTATTACATTTCTTTTAGGTTCAAAATATATATTAAACACGCCTGTTCTTTTACACTATTCTCCCGATTAATTTAAGTTTGTACTTCACTGCAAGTTACTGTATGTCGACGAAGCATTGTTAATTTAACTGGGGATTTCTGTTTACTTTATGGAGTCGCGCAGGTAGCCTCAGACGGCATTTATAGCTCACTGGAGAAAGGTTTTTTAAACCGTAACGAAGAAGTTAATAACAATACAAATCTGTTTTAACCTTTCAAGTTTGTTGAAAAACATCGATTGAAACTCGTGTGCATCGATCATTCCACACTCGGCTCGCTCATCGTATGATAATGTACTATTACAGAGAAATCCAGCTGAAGCACCGCGGGGGCGGCGAGGAGGCGGTGGCGTGGTCGGAGCCGGAGGGCGCGGCGCGCGGCGCGCTGGCGCTGGCGCCCGGCGGCGCGCTCACCGTGCGGGGCGCCGGCGAGATCCTCGTTCGAGTCCAGCTCCAGAAGTATTCACATGTGCGCGCTTCCGGCAAGTGAGTACATCATCAACGTCAACTAACATCAACATCAACAAACAGTGGCGCTAACACGACCGGCCCCGGTTTAACTTGTCCGTCTAAAGGCCTCCGCTAAGTCGCGCGAGTGCACGGAGCTGGTGCACGCCTGTTGAAATATAGTATGAGAGCGTCCGCTAACTTGCGCTGGTGCTCATACTATCGTGCAACCGCGTGCTAAGTCTAGCGGAGGCCCTTACTACGTCAATAGAGATACCGATTGTAGACTTGGTCTTGGGGCACTTCGGCATCGAAAACGAGTAGATTTGACATGGCTTACCGTTAGGCCCTGCTGACCAGATTGAATGCGATAATTGAGTTCTACGAAATTTGATCTACCTAACTAGACTACTCATAGATTGTTTGTCCGTATACACGCTAAATTTTAGGGGAGTGACAAGTTCAGTGTTGAACATACATAGTACAGCTTGTTAAAACAACAGACACAGGGTTTCATCGCGACTATTGACCAGCTGAAAAATATATTCTACTCAAACTTAACCTAACTCGAAAAATATTTCTTGCTGACTTAAAGCTGAATATTTACTTGACCGTAAAAATGGCTGCAATATAATATTTTCTTTTCGTCTTACATTTCGTTTGTCTAAGTTACCTCACTCAACCTTAAGCATTTTTTGTTATGTTTTCTTTTTTATTTACAGGGTGTTGTCCGCTGCCCCGGAGTTGATACAAGTATCGAGTTCCGGCCACGCCCGCGTGGGCAAACCGCATCAGCTGCATGTCGCGTTGACTGCCACGCATCCTACTTCTGGCGAATATTACAACTTCCACATGTAACTATCTCGATTAATTTAGACCTTTTAATTCGCGACAGTAGTGTGAACTTACAGACGCGTCTAACATCAACCGAGCGGAAGTTGACATGCTTGCCTAAACCTGTCGCTCATACTTTAAGTGTGTGAGTTAAAGGCATTTTCTAGCTTTGTATTGTTTCCAGATGTAACTGCGCGTCATTCGCCGTGTCGTTACTTGAAGGTCCGGAGCCGCACAACGTCACTGCGGCGCCTTGGGTGCAGCCTATTGGTGAGTTTGTCCTTTAGTTGTTGGGCTGCATACATTTGGAACATCTACAATAAACACGAGGGAAACAGGCGGATTTTGCAAATAACGGTGTCGGTTTATTTTTGATCTAAGTTCAACTTTATCTAGCCACGTTTCACTTTTAACATATAAGATGTAAATAACTTTTAAAATGTTGCGCTTGCTCATCGCCCAGTGATGGAAGCATTATTTCTTTCAGATCGTGTTTAAACGAAAGTGTTTCAGGGTGTCCAGTAAAAAAACGCGGTTGTTTGTTGAGGCTTATACATGCTTAGTTATAGTATATACAGTCCACATAAATGTTGTTTCTTTTAAAAAAAAAATGAGTTGCTAATAAAAATTTGTACCGAGCATACGTCGTTTAAGTAATTATTTACTTAAACGACGAGCAAGCAAAAAGCAACCCTATCACATTAACACAGGGCAAAGTTCGAATTATCGGCAAGATTCTGAAACCTTATCGCCGACATACAGAACGTTTCGTTTATGGGCGTTTCGACGACATAACCTTTCAACGATGAACGATTCTCCGACAGAACTTTTCTTTTATGTGTGTTTCGCCGGCATAACCTTTTGAGGGCGTACGGTTCGCCGACGGAACGTTTCGTCTATGCCTGCTTCGACGACAGTTCCTTTCAACGGCGAACGATCGGCGACCAACCTAAGAGAGCCTTATGTTTCAGACGGCGCGTGTTGCGTGCTGGAGTGTGCGTGGAGCACGCGCGGCGTGTCGACGTTGCGCGTGTCGCGCGGGCGCGCGGGCGACACGGCGCGCGTGGCCGTGCGCGCCGCGCCGCGCCTCGTGTGGCCGCCGCACGCCGCCGCGCTCGTCGGCTCCAGCCTGCCGGTACGTACCACCGTGTCGTGTGGTGTAGCGTGGAGCACGCGCGGCGTGTCGATGATACGAGTGTTGCGCGGGTGCGTGTAACACCATGGCGAAATCTAGCGCCACGTTGTGACTAATTTGATAGACTTTGACGGGATGAAATGTTTGTTACCTCGACATTTCAGTTGTCTTCTCGTGGCCACGGCCGTTGCAACGCAGTTGAAACGTCGAGGTAAATTAACAATCATTTTATCCCGTTAAAGTCCCGTTGACGATATAAATATGTGTGAAAATCGCAAAAGTTTAAGACAGTTTAATTTGATAGGCTCTAGATATCTTACAAGCTCTGTTAAATTAATAAATAAATAAATATCTTGGGACAGTTGACACCAATTGACCTAATCCCAAAGTAAGCAACTAAAGCTGACGGATATAAATACTTAAGTTATGGATAATTAAATAATTAAATACATATAAAATTCATCATACAAATATTTGCCCCTCCTGGGAATCGAACCGGGAACCCCAAGCTTTGTATCCAGGACCACTTACCACTAGGCTATCCGGTCGTCCGATTCGGTCGGAGATTAGCATCTCAAACATAGATAACCCATTGTTGTATGTTGTCTGCGTGCAGGTGCTGGCCGAGGGCGAGGCGCTGGAGCCGCGCTCGAGCGAGCCGCGCGTGGCCGAGCTGGCGGCGCGCGCCGGCCCGCCGCCGCAGCGCCATCCTGACCTGCAGCTGTTCACGTTCGCTTGCCGCAGGGTACGTTGCTGACAAGGAGATGTTATAGAAACGTACACTGGGTAGATTGACCATGGCGTGACGTCATACCTTAGTAGCCATTGTATATGGAGCGTTTTCGCGAGGCTTACGTTGCGTCGTTCTATTCGCGATCATTTCATCGAATAGTGATCGTAGACAAAACTAAAAATACAGTTTTTCTTCTTTTGATGAGTTCTTTCGATTTTGATAACCGACGAATGTTAGTCCTCATGCCCATTCAAGAAGACCTTTCAGCAATATCGCGGGTCTCATGGTTACAGGAAGACTGAGATAAAATCACATTAAAATCATCTCACACTATTTCTATTCTGGCCTTCCGTGATCGACGTGTAAATTTATTAAGCTTTCGCCATTTTATCCGTTTAGGTTTGCTTAATTTTCGGTTTAACGATCGTTTATAGAAAGGCGATTCTCGATTGGAGCTGATAGCGAGCGCGGACGAGGAGCGAGAGTCTGCCGAGTTCGAGGCTGCGTGTGCGCCGCACGTGTCCAGGATACGCCTGGAGCCAGCTGACGCACCCAACAACTGCTCTGGTGGACCCAGGTAACAATACTTTATTATTTATTTTTATTTAAATACTTCTTTACCCTTTCGCGACGATTCTCCGTCCGTTCGCACTGGTTCTGTTGACAATTATATTAAGGAGTAAAGTTTTACTGACACCATAGAAAAAAAAACTACAAAAACATGACAGTGTGCTTCGAATAAGACAAATATTCAACATTATATTTAGTTAAAAATATTAGGGAATAGTAAGTTAATTAATAACACTTATACAAATATTCAACATTATATGCAGTAAAAAATATTAGGGAATAGTAAGTTAACACTTGAGTACGAGACGGCATGACAAATATCTGTTGTATATAATACGAGGAACTTATCAGAGGGAGGTGGGACAGGCCCTAAGAGTGGTAAACATGTAACCTTAAGGCCGGTCAGACACGGCGAATTTTTGCAGCGATACAAACGCGCGACTGCATCGCGACACTGGCGATTGTATCGATGCAATCGCTCTTATGAAGCAATAAAAACATTCGGTTGTATCTACACAAACGCGCTATTAAATCGATTCATATGCACGTTTGTATTGATGGAAACGCGCCTGTGTATCGTGACAGATTGGCGAAGGCGCGGGTAGCGAACGGGGTCTGTATCGACGCTGTATCGCGATCGAATCGCACGTATGCATAAAGGTAGACGTTTACTGAATGCAACGATATTGTATCGCGATTGCATCGCTGCAAAAAGCATGTGTAACCGCTCTAACACTAGGATTTACTATAGAATGAACGTTTTTCTAGAATCTGGCTTCGTCCCGGCCACGAAGTAACCGTAAAAGTGACTCTACTCGACGCTATTGGTCGCGAGTTATTGGACGAGCGCGGGCCGCGTGTGTCGTGGGAAACTGACCCCAAACACCCCGGCATAGAGTTCAGGGCGGTCGACCGGCTGTTCATCGAGACGCATCCCGAGTACGCGCCCGTGCCAGTGCCTTACAAGTATTATCAGGTAACTTACAAATAACTTGATTATTTTTATGAAAAAATGTCACATAAGGGGCAAAATCGAGAAGAGACCGATATCTATAACGTTATCGGGACTTTAACGCGATAAAAACATAGTTAATTTACCTCAACGTTTCGGCCATGTTTCAACGGCCGTGGTCACGAGTAGACACAACCCTCGATTACGTAACCCGAGATAACGTTATAAATATGTGCGAAAATCGCGAAAGTTTATTTTATTTTTATTTTATTTATATTTAGGACAACAACAGCCACAAATATACAATGTTACATTTTTTTTAATATCCTCTAGGGCCAATCATTTACATTTTTATCGATATAGTGAAAAGTGTCCAAATCAGGCAAAGACCGGCAAAGAGAATACTTAGATATTGCAAACAATTTTTCCTAGACCCTTTTCCAATCGCGATCATTGTGCACAAGCATGAGTGAGCGTCTGTACTATATAGCTGGTGCAAACATTGTGTTTTTTGGCATTTTTTGTCACACAGCATATTGATTGTGTTTTTTTTTAGTTAGTAGTAGCTGACGAGCAAGCGATTGGCTGGAGCGGGTCTCTGAAGGCGAGCATCCCTGAAGCCACCGCCAGCATTCAGGCGAGAGTCGTGGCACCATTGAAATGCGAGCCCTTGAAGGTAAGTCTAAAATTGAATGTCATAATTTATCTTCGAATGTACAACAAGGAGAGGGACGAATTATTAAAAGATATTCAACACTGTTTTACCATATTATACCGGTTGATAAGGTCGCACTAAGGTACAATGTTATTTTTACATCTTAAAAAAACCAACGGTTGTAAAAATAGCATTGCAATTTTGATTTATTTAAAAAATTACACCTCATTGAGTTTCTTGCCAGTATCTTCTCATCAGAGGTTTTTTCCGAACCGGTGGTAAATTTTATGACATTCATAAGTGCTTCCTGTAAGCTTAAACTGAATAAAGATATTTTGACTTTGGTAAAAATTAACTCGTCGCTATACAGCCACATTATACGAATTGTACGTGAAAAAAACTAGTAAATAAAAATGTTTTCGGAACATCAGATAGATAGCTATTTGGTAGAGGGGTTTTCTTACGAATGCCCCATGTGTCTCAAGCGGGACTAAAACTGAATGCATTTTCAGGCCCACATAGCATGGGAAGGCGAAACCGTGTCGAACATAGCGACCGTCACTGGCGGCAGCGGGCGCTACAGCGTGGAGGCGCCCAAAGGCTCGAGCGGCACGGCGGACGGCGGCGCGCTGGCGGCCGCGGTGCCCGGGCCCGGCAGCTACGACCTGCTGGTCGCCGACCTGTGCGTCAGCGGCGACCGCCAGCTAGTCGAGGTGAGCTTCCGATCACAGGCTTTACTGACAAACGAGACTCCGCTGTGATGCTGGATTGCCAATATGATTTTACACATTTTATAGTTAACTTAAAAAAATGTCGACCCCGTTTCTTAAATACATTAAAACCACCATGGAAATATGGAAGGATATGTTACAGAAGAAAATAAGAATAACCACCCAGGCAAGAAAAATACTGAGGTGTGAAATGTAGCAGTACCAGTTGCTGTAACTGAACTTGTATACCTGTTTTACAACCATGTGTGCTCATGTCGGACAAGCATTTGATTTCATTCATACTATGAACTGCGAGCATGACGTGTGTGCCGTCCAAGATCAAATCGTCAACATAAATTGCCTCTCACTTTTCCAATAGAAATTCTGACGGTATCGCGAAAATAGACTATCTCATTTTACACACGCTCACTGCTTGGAAAAATATGTAATGTTTCGTCTGCAAAAGGTAGTGCGCTAGGGCCTCGGGATACTAATTTTAACACAATCCTACGTTATCCTTATTATCATATCCTTCAGGTCCATATAGAAGAAGTGCAAAGCGTTGAAGTGTCAACATCGCGAGCCGTTTGTGTCGGCGCCTGCGTTCCGATCTCGGCCATAGTTAAGGGGGTGTCACACTCGCGATTGACCGCCGGACGGGCGCCCGAGTGGCGGCTCAGTGGACACTTCACGGTCAACGATGGACTGCTCTGCGGAGTGAAGGAAGGCGCGGGGAAAGTTAGGGCGACGTTTGGTGGTGTTTCTAGTGCTGACGTTGAGGTGAGGATAATTTTTTAATACTATTTAAAAAGTTCTTGGCTCCCTTTACTGCCATAGCGGTAGGTCTTTCCATTGGCTAGTTTCTAGGGCTAAAGTAAATTTGGGAAGAGAAATGTTTTTGACGTAAAACAAGTTTATTGTTAGGTGTTACTTTCTGTGATCAAAAGGGGAAGAACTTAGAATGTCCACGGAAAGTTTTAGGTGGCGGCTCGTACGACGACTGGGTATGATCGTGAAGAGATGAATGGGAGATGTTTTTCTTTTCATTTATCATTCAGTGTATCTCTTTTGTGTCGAGTTGATTAAGAACGCACAAGGGGCAAAGCGAAACGCGGCAACTCGGGGATCGGGGGTCCTTGGGAATTCTTAATTTGAATTAAATCGAATGTCGCAGGTGCTGGTGTTCCCCCCGCTGGCGGTGGTGCCGGCGCGCGCGCGGCTGCCGCCGGGCGGGCGGCTGCAGCTGCGGCACGCGGGCGGCCCGCCGCCGCACCTCGCCGCGCTGCACTACAGGCTCGTGCCGCACGCCGCAGCCCTGGAGGTACGTCGCAGGCCGCAGCCGTCGGCAACAACTTCTGATTATGTCAGCGTGTTTTACCCAAACATGGACATTGTGCAAGCGTATTCACCTTCAACTATATGAGTGTCAAAGGTCATTCAATTTGTAAAATATTGCTATTTATTTGTTGCTGTATATTTGTTGACAGGTCAGTCAGTCGGGACTGGCGCTGGGGCTGGCGCCGGGCGCGGCGCGCGTGCGCCTCGTCGCGGTGGACATCATGGACGTGGAGATGGCCAGCGCGGAGGCGGAACTCGAGGTGAGAGGGACTGTCGCTGCCGTGTATTTCGTATGTCCCCACGCACGAAATACTTTTAAAGATTTTTTATGCATCTGCTACTATTACTCGCAGGTGATACCGATAAGTGGTCTCCGCGTGCGAGCTGCGACCCAGACTTTGCTGGTGGGTGCGCCGGCGCCGCTGTGGCTGGAAGCTACCGGGCTGGGCGCCTCGGCGCTGGCGGCGCTGCAGCCCGCGCCGCGCGTCGCCTGGGCGCTGCGCGACGCGCGCGGCGCTCGCCTGCACGTCTCACACGTCGATGGTATGACTCCTTCTCGCACTTCTCCAGCGGGAGCAGGACACGTGTACTTTACGGTGGTGCCCGACGCCGCAGTGCTTGTGACTCGCTCAGGTATGACGGCTGTATTCTCGCCGGAAGAGCCCGAATGCGACAGTGTGGGTGCCTGTAGGAGCTCTTCAAAAACTCCCTTAAACTACACGTGCTAGCTTTAAAGTTCTTCGCACTATGTGAGGGGTTACCAAATATATAATTCATTCATGAGTTCATGGTACCGGCTACAGCTTTTATATACTATGTAACGTGATTTGCATATGTATTATAAATAGCTATAGCTACTAACGTTATAATTAATTTTAGATAAATTGGAGAGAAGCGTCGCCGAGGGCCTGTCCGTGAGGGTGATTCCTCTGAAGCCTGGAGTCATCACGATCGACGTCAGAGTGCGGAACATGGGACAGGTGAGGCCATATACTCGTACACACACATTATTTGTGGTATTGAATAAATCCTCCCCACTATTAAGTTAGTCAACACATGCTATATGTTTAACTTTGAATGTTCTCGTAGAACGGACTCAACAACATCACACCAGCCGGCAGAAAATTCTCGTCAGATTCACCTTAAACTTGATTTCAAATTTCAGATAGCGGAAACGCGTTCCTGGGATAGTACTATAGAAATCCTCGCAATATCTGACATTCGCGTCTCCGTCCACGGCCTTCCAACCCCTGCCTTGGACTCGGGGGACCGGATCGCCGTAGCCGCCGGCTCCACTGTGCGTCTCAAGTCGCTCCCCAGAGGCAGTTGGCAGTCCTTCGGTGATGGCGCGTTCGAAGTGACCGCTAGTGGCGAACTGAAGGCTCTTAGCACGGGATATGGCGTCGTCGTCGCGCAGCATAAGGATGAACGTAACAATATTTACAGGGAAACGGTGAGTTATTTTATGTTTTTCTTTAAATATAAATTAAGAAGGCAAGTGAGCAAGTGGGTCACATAATCGTAAGTGATAACCACCGCCCACAGCAAGACCAAGGAGTCGGCAGATTCGTTGCCAATCCAGAGGGCTAAGATGGTATACCTCTGCCAGTGATTTCACCGGTTGTCTTGCTCTCCACGCCGGAATACACCAGTGTTAGCTCTGTTGCTCAGCGGTTGGATTGGCGAGCAGGATCGTGGTAGCTGCATTAGGTCTTACCACTCGCAAAATGCGTGAAAGTGGTGCCACTTTTTTGCCTAGAAAAACAGTAAAATATGTGATTTTGGGCATAGGTGTTGCACGTGGAAGTGGCAGTGCCGGCGTACTGCACGGCGGAGCCGACCGGCGCCGACGACAGCGCGCTGCGGCTCGTGCTGCGCAGCGCGCTCGGCCGCGAGCTGCTGGCGCCCGCGGCTAACGTCAGCGCCGCGCCGCTGCCCATGCACGCGCGCCGGCTGCCCGACAGGCGAGTATGCCGCGCGCTCAGCGTCATCGCTAGTAGAAAAGACACATTGTATGGGATCGACATTGACCATCGACGCGTTTTGGCGTCCGCTTTCGCCGCCTTACATCGAGACCGAGCAACGACTACTTAGCGTTATCGCTAAACGAATGTCACCTTGTCTAGATGCCCTGTCTACTAGGCAGCGCGACGGGGTGTGTGTTCGGAACAGCACAGTAGAGGCACTGCTCAATGCTGCAGAGCACACCAACTACGCAGACGTATTGGTGATCCCTGGCTCAAAGTAGCATATACCTACTGTCTTAAACACTGAAGATGTAATAATTTACTTTGTAATTTTGTTTTTTATAGTGATTCAAAACAAATGTATACTTATGGATACCTTTTCTTGCAGTGCATTGGGCCCGGAGCTGTTGATAACGGGCTTGGATGCCGCGGGCGCGTTCATGACCTTTCACGGCACCGCCAGCGGGGTCACGGTCAAGGACGAGGTGTGGGTCACGGGCTCGGACTCGCACGCTGACAGGGTCGTCGGTCAGTTCACTATTATAGCTTTTTGAGACTGTTTTTAAGCGTCCACCTTCATAGATGCGTACGATGCAAATTTAAGTATTAAAATTAACGTGGAGCCTCGCGGCCTGAGTTAATCAATACAGAGCTTGCAAATTGTAACGTTTTGAAAACTTCTAGTGACAGGTGCGTGGGGCGTGTGCCTGGACGGCGTCGGCTGGGCCGCGCCGCCCGGTGTGAGCGTGTACCCCGGCGCAGGCGCCTCGCTGGCCGTGGCCGCGCGGCCCGACGCCGGCAAGCACGTGCTGCGCCGCGACCGGCCCGCCGCCGCCCGCACGCTCATACAGCTGCCCGTCGACAAGGTAACGTTCGCCTCGACGGTATCGGCTGCAAGCGTAACTGAAAAGATATGAATAACTAGCGAACGTCGGCGACTTTATTCGTTGGGAATTAGAAGCCTATGTCCGTCAGGGATAGTGTAGCACTCTATTGGTGAAAGAAATTTCGGAATCTGCTCAGTCGTCCCAGAGATAAACTCCTACACACAAACAAACAAAAAACAAAGTGTACCTCTTTATTATATTCGTGTAGAAATGTACATCACCTCTTTATTGTATTAGTGTAGATTAATGTAGATAGAGACTTCGGTGTTCGTACAGCTCGGTTAACAGTAGGTACACTATAATTTTCAGATGGACTTCCTGCAAGGCGAATGGCCGTCGTCCATGGTGCCGCTGTCCATCGAGGCGGTTGGGCTCACGACCGGGCCGCTGCTGTGCTCGGAGGAGCAGAAGTACGCGCTGGAGGGCGTGCCGGTCGAGCTGCCCTACTCCTGTCGCGTCAAACCGCCGCACTCCGCTAAAGCTGTCTTGGACATACTTAATGGTAACACCAAAATCGATATTTGTTTGAAATTTGTTTTTTAGCGTGCAATACCCACTCTAACAGTCTAAACCACTAAAAGCAATGTAGCATTGTATCACAGAAATGCAATATATATTTTTTCATTTACACATGTATAAATGCTTAAAAAACTTTTCAATTTCCAGGTCAACTAGGATGCTCGGTCGTCCCCGCGGGGCCGATCACAGAATCCTCCGAAATCGAGCTCTGCGCCGAATGGGGCGTGCTCCGAACGTGCACTCGGGTGCTGCTCCTGCCACCGATCCGTTTATCGAACACCAAAATATCTCTACTCAACCCGCCGGCAATATTCACAGTGTACGGGAACACGCTCGCGTTAAAAGCCGTGCGTCTGACTCCATCGCCCGGTCTGAAGTTAGAACAGAAGACTCTGGGCGAGGAGATAAGCGTGGTGGTGAACAGTGAGCTGTCCGTGTGTGGGTCAGGGTGGGTGAACGTGGCGTCGCGGCTGACGGCGCAGGAGCTGCGCGTGGAGGTGGAGCGCGAGTGCGAGGTGGCGTGCGGCACGCTGCTCGGCGCGCTGTTCGCGCTGCTGCGGCCCTACGTGCCGACCATCATGACCGTGGCTGCCGTCGCTGCCGCTTACATGTTCAGTAAGTTTGACCTCTTTTCGTTAATATGTTGCAACTAACTTATGCCGCGGTCCCGTGTTCAAACAACGGATCCTCTTACCTACCTATAGTTACATTTAAAAATACCCCATGTAATATATGTTGGCATAGTTAAGAAGTTAATAGAGAGACCGGCAACGGGCTTGTTTTGATTTTGATATTGCTGCTGTCCACGGGCGCAATTATCGCTTACCATCAAGTATCATCCGCCTGCTTGTTTCCCTCTCTAATATTAAATAAAGTTTTAGCATCGCCGGTATTTTATTTTTTAAATGATTTCTGAATCTAAACTGGCTTTCGAATCTTCTTTATCTTTGCAGATGATAAAACTAAGTCGCTATCCGTTCCTGTCCGCCCTCATCGTAACTTCGGCCGCTTACTTATTCTAAACCATTCGACGAATTTTCATACTGTTTTCACTATCATTAACACATTTTTGTTTATTACATCTTAATTGTACCTGTGCGAAGCCAGCACGTGTACTAGCTTATAATATTGGTGTGGATGATGTACGAGACGTACGAGAGACTAATCTCCCAAACCTCCGCAGTCCAACAGCGCCTGCACCAGAAGGCGGCGCTGCGGCAGCCGTCCCCGCCGGCGTCCGTGCTGCCGGAGTCCCCGGCCAGCTTCCCGCGCCGCAGCTGGTCGCGCAGCCCGTACGCCGCGCCCGCGCCCGCGCCCGTGTACGGGGACGCCGCGCCGCCCGACCAGAGCTTCTCGCCCAACAACACGCGGCTCACGCGCTCCATGTGGACCAGCTAGGCGCCCGCCCGCCGGCAGCGTAGCGGGCTAGACCACCGGCTGTGAAATGTTGATACTGCATGGTATAGTTGCAGGCAAACCACTTGAGCATAAATTGAGTGGATGGGGGGGTATTTACCCCCACATACACATTTGAAACTGCTCAGAAACGGGTACTGCGCAGTCAGGGTCAATGCTCGAGTTGTTTGTCGGGAACTGTAGTAGCATTTGGTGTCAATGGCGTAGCGTGGGTGCTAGCCGCCCTGGGCGGAAGAAAAATTTCAATTTAAAAGACTATAATATACAGTAATTCTAAAGAACTTTTTGGCAATAACAGTCATCATTATTTTGTATTGTACAAGATATTATAATGATTTATTGTGAAATTTTGCCGCCCCCTAAGGGTGCCGCCCCTACGCCATGACGGTAAGAAATGCTAATTTGTATAAGTTCCGGTGTGAGGGTTGACGCTGTTAACGTTCATAGCCGAAGGCGTGATATCGTATCCGAAATAGCTTCGCATAATTTTCTAGTCTGTCCTGAAACTGGATAAATTACTTACGTAATTTTTTTGGTTATTGTAAAATTTTGGGACGATTTTTAAGTACATTGTTTAAGTTTTTGATCAGTGCCACTTGCTCCTCTAAACGAGCAATCATTCTTTTCTACGTCAATCAAGATTTGATAAGTCAGGAGTTCTGTAGAACGGAAATTATCGTTGTTAAATTTGTTTTCATGAAGAAATCTGTTTGGTAATCGGGATATCACCTAATCAAGGCATATCCGCCCACTGCTGGATAAAGGCCTCTTCATTTTCAGGCCCGGCCCAGTGCCAAGTTCATCCATAACTTTTGACAGTTATGATGAGATGCTTTGGTTTTGTAAATAGTAAAAATGCTGCTGCTGCAGTTTTGCCTTTTGTAAATAAATTGAATTTTTAATAATATTTTCTAAACGAGACCAACACGGTTTTGTTACAAAACCATAGTTACTATCTTTAAACAGCTGGCTTCCCATGCAAATCGCTGGTTCATCAAATGTCTAACAAATATTTAAAAAATTGTTATGACGGACAAAATCTATGTAAGGTAGCCGTGTCAGTGTTTGACACGTGTAGGACATTGTTTGTACCAGTAGTTGACATCATTGTCTGCCGTTTTTACTCGTATGTTTCCGTATTTTCTCGTTAGTTATTGGGCCACTGTCAAAGACTGGGGCCGTTACCTTATGTAAACAAACACCATATTTTCGTATTCTAAAACTTCGTTGATTTATGAAGAAAAGCTTCTTGACAGACGTTTTATGTCTAAAACTCTTTTTTATTATAGTATTTGTGAATGGAAATGTTTACGCTATCAATGCAAAACTTAGTTGAGAATTATTTTTTATTTCTGTATTCATAACAACAAAATGACGCCTTAGGACCCTTTATGGCGAATCGTCACCCAAGGGCGGATCCAGCATTCGAGTCAAGGGGGAGTCACATAGTCGATGTCCAGTCAGGACAGGCTAAGCAATGGAGTAGAAAATTTATCATTGGTCGACCTAGACCCAGCCTAAGGAGGGTTCATCCCCCCCCCCCCTGGATCCGCGCATGTCAATGAGCAACGGTCCTGAAACGTGGTGGAATTATATTTTTGTTGATGTATTATAATTTTGAGACTTGTATTTACTCTACATTCATAGACTTCATTTGTAATTAGCTTTTATTTCACGGTTTTGTGATTTTTTTTCCGTACAAGTTAAAGGCATGAGAGTTGAGGTGAACAATTAGACAACCAGTGCCATACAAAACAAAACAATTGTTTTAAAATTCCAACGAAACCCTCCGGTACACAAATGACAAGAGTAGTGTGCGTCACGCCGCGCGACCTCTACTCGGATGCCCATTTAAAGTGATCCGAAAATATTTTCAGTTTTTTGTTTGCCTTGTGGATAATCGTAATGCTGATGTGAAATTGTGATACTAAGAAAGGGTCATTCTAGAGTCCAAATACTAGACTGGTTTGATCAGTCTCAATATGTTACAAAAACATTTATTTATTAATTGTTAATTATACTACAACTAATTATATGAGGGTTCTGAGGGTAGTAAAAAATGATCCTTTCTGATACTGTACTTAATTCTTTCTTTTTTCATTTTAATGTATTCTGTACAGTCAGCAGCCAGATGTCAGCTCTAAACATCCATGCAAGCTCTTACTCTCTTGAAAATAGAACAGTGTAGATCTTTTTACCTGACTGCCGCCAGAAGAGATGATTATGTGTTTTTTCCTTTCATCTTCGTACTGAGTGCGTGACTACTACTGAGTCTGCTACTGATTGTACAATGAACTAAACTGAATTCTGGGCCACTGTGTAACCTTTTCACAATAAATTTTATTGTGACTTTTTTAGTATTTGCCTTAATAAAACAGTGATTACTCATTGCGACGACGTTCTACTCAGTTGCCCAGAGTACAGTTTGGGTGACTGTACGTCCACGAGCCCTAACATGTACGCAGCCAAATTTTTACCAAAATTTATAAAAAATAACTTTATCGGTAGAGCCATAAGGTCTGTGTTTGCATGTTCTTGGGAGCGTGGCTGTATTGATGTTGGCGTTCGTGACAGTACCAAGCTAGGTTTTAATATTAACCTATTCAACGCCATAATAAGTGATATATTCATCGACGCGTACATTATAAATACCTACATACGTGCATTTACATAAAACAATTACTTCATCCCATCCAATCAAAAGCTAGGTGTTGAATGTCGATTTTTGTATTGGATATGGCGTTTAACCTTAACGCTACGTCAAATACGAAAGATTATGATTTACACGCCAAGCTTTTTTTGTAAGTTACGAAGTTGAACTTTTTGCGAATGCATGTAAGTCACTTTTATATTGCACGCGTTGACGTATATATAGGTCATTGGCGTTGAACTTGCGTTGCTGATATACGAAGCGTTGGCGTCGAAAAGGTTAATTATTTACGCTTCAATTTATATTTCCAAGGATTTAATTTCTCTTTGACAGGAGCCTATCACTTCCTAATTTTCTAAACTTTTTTTTACTCTACACTGTAAGGGTTACTCCGATACGCGATAGTATTTATGTTATGAGTAGCATGCAAATGTCAAAGAGAAAATAATTTTTTGAACAAACATTAGCTTCATTTGGGATAGGTAGGTACAAACTTTGTAGATAATTTGGGATGGTTGAATGGTGTTTGTAATTGTTGTTATTTAAAATCTTTCTTAATAAGTTACTGCGTATTTAGTTTAAGGTTTAAGACAAACACACATTTTTATGTGCTAAAGCTATTATTGAACTAAAAATGCCAAAGGAACTTGAGTTTTTTTTATTATTTGTGATTTACATTTTGGTAATGAAATGTGTCAAAAATTTGTGTTTGTTACCTATACTGGGTATAGGGGTGAGACTCACATAATTCTCATAGGTTGTAACATTGTTTGAGTAAGAAATAAACTATTTTTGAAAATCCGTGTTGGTTTATTTAGTTTACTTTATTGTTACTTCCATTTTCAATTAATATTATAAATTAGAAAGTAATGTTTGATTTGATATTTAAATTTTTGTTGCTTAATCAAAGGGCTGGAAAGATTTAGATAAAATTTGGCTGACATTTAGATTTCGACCTAGACTAAAACAGGATACCTTTTACCTCGGGATAATTCGCACGTTTAGAATTAGCGACTCAATTCTGAATATGACATTTCCCAAAATTAAACCCTATGTCCTTTAGTTAAGGTGATATTTTGGGACGTGTATAATTCAGAAATGGGTTGCTTTTATTCTAAACGTGCGAATTGTTCCTGTAAGATAGCATTAAATGTACTCTATGCAGAATAGTGGAGACAGCTATTTAGTCTATTTTAATTTTGCTATGTGATTTCCATTTTTTTCCAAAAATAAATGACAGAAGAATGTGAAGAGTATTTGTTGTTGTTGTCACTATAGTATTATTTGAAGGAATAACTACCTTTAGAAAGTAAAAAAACAATTTATATTATTCACAAATTTATTCTTGGCAGAAACATTAACATTATTAACCCATGGTCCTGGACATAAGTATAGAGATTATAGTTCCGGCGCCGAGACAGCCTCCGTACCAAGAGTGTGCAGAAGCAGCGAGACTGCCAGCAGCTATGCCCAGCCTGGTGAAGCCAAGGATGGGAGCTACCCATGTTGCTCCAGTCAACAATAGCACGCAACCGATGGAGTTTACAACAACCATGGAGATAAAACTTCCCATTGTGCCTGTGAAGGACAGTTGACTGTTATCACATCAAAATATTCTATTTTACCTAGCCCTAGTTTTTAATGTCAAGTAGAGGAAAGATTGCAGTCCATTCTGTAGGTAAAGGTGGGAAACTTCGGCAATGCATATGAATGCGCTGAATACAGCGAATCTAATAGTTTTAAATAATTATATATGAGTTCGTGGCCTACCAGTATGTATTTGCTAGCAACTGTTGGTGCAAGTATTGGGAAGTTACCATTATCATTAATGAATGAAATCGAATTTTCTTATTTCCATGATAAATTGTCATTTAAGTTCAAGACAAAACGTATGTATAGGTAATTTAAGGAATAAAACAAAACTGAATTTCTCACGGTGGACCACCTTGATGATGGGTCGAAACGGACGGCATGAAAGCCGAGACTGAATATTAGTATTGATTGGTGGATAGGTCGGGCCCATGACAGCACGTATGGTCCGTCCGTATGGAGGAAGAAACCAATCCTCAGGCCTACATTCAATAATATATAATGGGCTCCTGTGATGATGGTTTATTTAACAATTTAATATTACTTACCTACTTTACTTTTAACTCCTATATGTGTAACAACTAACACAATGCAGCTCTCAGTTTTATTCACAAAATACTTATCTACAATATTCTGCGCCACGAACTGAAAGTTGTAGTATAACTTGCCTTTGTCTACAAAACTCCCTCTCCCTCCCTTCCTCTTTGTGAAGTACCTGGGTCTTTTTCATAAAATATGAATAGCTTTCTTGAAAAACAAAATTCATTTCTTTACCAATGGTATCTGGATGAAATCTATTACACATTTTGTTTGGAGCAAAACAAAAATTATTTACTTTTTAAAGCATGTTATTCCTCCTTTTGCATAGAAGTTAAGTGAAATTATGTTATGAAAACGGCCCGGCTATTTGGAATACAAAAAACATGATGCTAAGTCTATGGGTCGGGAATACCCTGGCCAATCCGGTCATAGACAATTATTTTTTAAAATGTTGCCAAAAAAGAATTAGCTTTACCCTTGCACGAACCCCACACTTCAATATTTTATATACTAACAATACTTATTTCGCAATCCCGGATCGTAATATTTATTGTTGGAGTGTTGTGCGATATTGACGTCAATTAGAGAATGCTTTAAAAAGGTTTTACCAAGAATAAAGTTAATTTTTTTTGTCACTAGCTATTGCACGCAGTTTTTGTAACATAATAAAACACATCCTTATGTATTTTATTTATCATTAATCCTTGATATTAAATGAGAAGATGATTTAATTTTCTGGGTAAGTTTAGCTATTAAGTGAAACTTAAGTCTTCCATCATTGCTAATAAATCTTCCTGTGGAGATTTTGGTATATCTGGAATAAAACTAAGGTCAGTATTTTTATTTATTACCTTAGTTGTGGTTATTGTTTCAAATTGGGTATTCCTATGAATCTCGAGAGTTTTTTTCTTGGACTCTTTTTTGCAGAGCTCAATTGGTAACTGTAACTCAACCATTGCATGTACGGGAGATATTATTTCTATGGTACCCAAAAGGCAACTAATTTCATGAGTGTCAGCACACTGACTCTCATATTCTTCAACCGGGTTTTTCTTATGATCATATTTATAAATATTTTCACCCAAGTTATTGATTATATTTGAAGGTATTGTTGAGGGTAAGTTGAACGTTCCGTCTTTTCTTTGAAGGCCGAGTCTAAGCAAGACCGATATTTTGGTGTGATATTCTGAAAACCAAAGGATTAGAGTATTACTCAAGCCTTTATAGTCATCGTCCGTAAATCGCTGAGCTATGGCTTCAAATTTCCTCATGGTATGTTCTACAATGCATTTGGGGAAATTTTTCGGCATTGCTGTGGCTACACCTTTTAAATGTCGAAGTGTAATGTCAAAAATGTTTTGATTTGTAGCTACCGCCAACTGCCACTTGTAAATCATAGTCATCAGGTCCCACAGTTTGCTCATGGAGTAATCGTCTAGTTTCATGATCGACGTGGCTGAGATATCTTGTAGAAGTTGCTTAACGACCGCGTGTGTGGCCACCGGCTGGGGTATAAATAGCTCTTCTAAAAGTGTCGGATGTAGCAGCACCGTCACTACTTCGGTAAGTACTGTAACGAATTCAATAACTATTAATTGTCACAAGTTTTTTAGGTGAAGTAATGATAAAATAATGATCAGCTAATGCACATAGTATGTTATTTTTCAGTTGTATTGACTAACCTCTTTCGGATTTTTCCGCTGGGATATTCTGAGCTTTTAACCTTTGCTCAATGACATAGATCATCTCACAGCCCAAGTTTACTACGATAAAAGGCGTCGCAAAGTGAGACATCGCTGATGAACTTAATTTATACACTGATAACCAGTATATTAACGCCTCAAGATGAGTATTGATTCTTGTTATGAAGATGTCATCAAGAAACTAACTTCACAAGGTAAAATCCTCCCTATTTCTCAGGCTTTAGTAGAATGTAAAACCAACTCTGAAAGAGTTGAGCAAGTATATCAAGTCCTAAGTGATTTAAATGCTTTTCCTGAAGCACTAGAGGTTAGTAAGTCCAGTAGTTTGTCTACATACTACCGTAACCATGGCAACCAGTGTTTCAAGAAATCTGAAGATTTCAAAGCCTGGCAATACTACAACTTATCTCTTCTTCATGCTCCATTAGAATCAGATGATTATGCATTGGCCTTATCAAACAGATCAGCCGTATTTTTCTCATTGGAAAAGTATAAGGAGAGTTTAAAGGATGTTGAAAAAGTTTTATCACTAGAGTACCCTGAAAAATTAAAAGATAAACTCATTAAAAGGCAAAGATCTTGTGAACAGTACCTAAAAAAAGTTTCAAAGCATGCAATTACTAAGACATCTGATTATATTGATAAGTTAGTGAAATTACAAAGCCAGCGGGACAGCATGTATGTATGCGCTAGTAATAAACTCCAAATAGCTTGCAACAAGGACATGGGGCGGCATGTTGTTGCCCGAGAGGACATCAGAGTTGGAGAAGTCTTGGTGGAAGAAGATCCATATCTAGTTCTACTGCAGAAAACTCAATTCTTGTTTAGTTGCGGCTATTGTCTATCCAGAGAAATGAATATATTCCCTTGTGCGAGTTGCTGCTTCACCCTGTACTGTAGTGAACAGTGCAAAGAAAAAGCATGGAAAGAATATCATTCCATAGAATGTCCATTGATGGCCGCTTTAGTTGACCTAGAGTTCACTAAGCTGGAATTACTTGCATTGAGAATAACTATCCAGGCACGTAATGATCATTCGGATTGGGACAGTCTCTTAAAAACAATCGAAGATGCAGAGGCAAATTTAAATTCTGAACATAGAGGTTGTGTGTTAAAGGAAAATACATGGATATATGATTCCAAACACTATGCATCAATCCATACACTAGCTTCGAATGTGGAAAAGCGTTCAATGTCTGATATATTCCAGAAAGCAGTGACTGCCGCTGTGTTTTTGAAATTTTTGATGGATAAGACAAACTTTCTTCCTGAAGATGAAAAGGTTCACAGTTGTGTTAGTGGAATGTTGCTGCTCCACATCATGACGAGTCCAACTAATATGCATGGTTTGAGCACTGCTATGGAGGATGATAGTGGCAACTTTGTTGAAGAAGTTAGTCTAGCCAGTGCTCCGTATGCCTATCACAGCCTTGTGAATCATTCTTGCGCTCCCAATGTGGTGAGGTATACCAAAATTGGCTCTGGGCAGATGAGCTTGTTTGCACTAAGACCGATTAAGAAAGGGATGCAAATCTTCGACAATTATGGGTAAGTTTTTACTTTGTCTTATATTATAGTTATAATAATAATCAAAATGACCTAGAGAAATTTGTTGATAAGTTTAGTCAACATTAAGTAAGTATGCTTGCAACATCTATGGGTAATTTAGTTTTAGTTTTAATTGGGGGCCCTTATGGGTATAAGTTAAGTTTAACTATTATTTGACCTATATGATACCTATACCTACCATATACATATACAGGGTGGAAAAATTGAATGCCACATGGATGGCAACTACCTTAAAAACTGGAAATAGCACATTGTGTGTAAAGGAGACAATAAATTCTGCATTTATGGATTTGTGAAAAATCGCGTCTTAGTCGGGACTCGAACCGAACGAAATAACATGCCGTATTTTAAGATGCAGATCGAGAGGTTTACTGATAAGGTTCATTTTTACCCAAATAACAAACACAATCAAAATAACGGAAGGCCATGAAAACTAACTTAAAATTATAAATGCGAAAGTAATGATGTTTGGATATTTGGGTGTTTGGATATTTCTTCCTTAATCAAACATTCACGGCGGGACGGATTTAGATGACACTTGGCAGACAGATAGATCATGTTCTGTCTCCCAGATTAAATATACAATACCTTTACCACGTAAAATGCATAAAAAAAATTACGCCGGCGAAGCCGTGGGTAAAAAAGCTCTATACATACACATTAACTCTTCTACCTACGTATCCATTTCTCACTAACTTGATAAGTAGAAACAAAGTTGCAATAACCAATGAAAACAGCCAGTCATACCTACCATACGAGATATCCAGGAACCAAATCCTTATTAAAAAACCGGCCCAGTGCGAGTCGGACTCGCGCACCAAGGGTTCCGTCATCAACCACATCTAGTATCGCATTTTTGCTTTGTAAGACCAAAAAAAACTTTTTGTGTGTATTAACTACAAATTTACGGTTTTCGGATTTATTGTTTTATTTGTGCTGTGAGACCTTGCTTCTTGCCAATTCTCAAAGTTCTAGGTCAACGGGTAGTACCCCATAGGTTTTTGAGTGTCTTGCGAATGTATGAAAAATGCGGCATAAACGGCCGTATCTTTTTATTGCGTTGACTTAGAAGTTTGATTTTTCACGGCTCTAAGGGACGGCAGACCTGAGTATTTGATATTTCTTGAGAAAAATGGTTTTGACAGACAGACACACGGACAACGAAGTGATCCTATAAGGGTTCCGTTTTTCCTTTTGAGGTACGGAACCCTAAAAACAACAATTTACACCAATTGCTCTACGGAATCCCAAATTAAGCAGTTTTTACTAAAGGCACTAAAAACGCATTTTCATACATAGGTACCTATTTATGTAAATAAATACATATAATACCCACGGCTCCGGTACAAACATTCATATACGTCGTCATACCGCGTCTTAACTGAGCTGAAGTGAGGCAAAAAAGGCAAGGAGACTTTTTTATTTAGCCACTCTAATCTGTACGCAGTGTTTACAAATAAATTTGAGATTGTTTTAAGTTAAATGATTTTACTCAAATTTATAGACAAGGCCCTAAGAATGCAATCCTTAAGTGACAGTCAGAGGGGCACATTGCTCGCAGAACTGATGGCGGATGGGGCCAAATAGTTCACAAGTAGCGACCGCGTATTGGAAAATGCAGCGTGGGTAGACCCGCCACAAGGAGGACAGACGACCTAGATATGGTTGCTGGATGCAAGCAGCGCAGGACCGGTCGTTATGGCGATCTTTGGGAGAGGCATGTGTCCAGCAGTGGACGACTTCCGGCTGATATGATGGTGATGATGATGATGACTCTTATTTATGGTGTACCTCATGTTTAATTCGTGATGTCCTAGATGAGCTAAACCTTATTAGGTTACAGTAAAAATGTTTTTGAAAACACGGTTTTGCGACAGCGCCAGAAACAATTTTGGTTGCGCCATAGACGTCTCGTTACAGGATTTAGTTTAAAAATTAAAAAATATACCTACAATTTTTTTTTAAGAATTCACCAAATGATGTGATTGCATTTGTTTACCTGTTTTAAAGAACTAGACGAATATACTATAGTTACTTACTCAGAGCTTAAAGCTAAACTATACCTTTTGTTACTTACAGACTCCATCATGCGCTTGAAGATCGGCAGACACGGCAAGCGAAGCTCAAATCTCAATACAAATTCGTATGCTCTTGCGAGGCATGTGTTAACGATTGGCCTACTTATTTTAATATGAAACTAAGATCTCCAAAGCAGAACATCCCGAAGGAACTTCTTAAACGGAAAGAAAAAATCTTAAATTCTGGCGCCATAAACAAGCTTCAGAAGGGAGACATAGATACTGCTATTGATCTATTTAAACCTCTTTGTCTGTTGGCTGAAGATTTGAACGCCTTTGCTCCTTGTGTGGAATTGGCAGATTGCCAGGAAAGCTTAAAGCAGTGCATTGTGATTTTTCAAGGATTGGTGCCTTATGGATTTAGTAAGCTTGTGGAATGGGATGCTAAACCATACAAGCACACTTGTATAACTAAGTTTTTGCAAGGTAATAATTTTTGAAAGTATTTATTAGTATTTAAGTATGTAATTAATGTAACTATGCATCCATAAAATGGCATGTTAAAAAGGCAAGTTTGCACTTTGATGAACGAAATATGTTGTGTTTAAAATGTCTACGAAATGGATGTTACTTTAATTGTTTAAATAGTATAATAGGTGTAAGAAACATTTTTTTTATTATTATAAAAAAATATTTTTAATCAATAAGTATTATCTAATATTAACAAATTAAGTTTAAATTAAAATTATATTATTGAGTTGAGTAATTGGTTAGTATTGTTAATGAATAAAATATTTTTGATAATCATTATTAAATAACTAAATGGTTTTAGTTTTAAACCCGTATTTAATCACTTATATATACATATTATGTGTATAGTTAAATAGCATGTTTTCACCTCGCTTGAGAGCAGGAGGAAGATTTTACGACTGTCACAATTTGATCATGCATACTAGTAGAATCGCAATATTTGTTACATAATGACTGGACTGGAAAGAAGGGCTATTCGACGGCAATTGGCGGTCCATCCTAGTATTTGTTTTCTTGAAAATCTCTACAGCTTTGTCCTCATTCAGTAATGTAATCCGTCCCGTCAACCCCGGGCTTATTGTCGGATAACCCTTCAGGTACGCATAAATGCATGTCAATTCGTTATAATGAGAAAGCTCCTGCGGCAAACCTACAAATATGCTAAAGCCATCACCGCCTTCGGCTAGGAATGAGGGCATTATGACCTTGTACTTATGGCCATCGTTAATGACTGATAATTGGGACTCGTTGCAGCCAGAACAAACCGCTAAGGCTTTGGTAACACGGGCTCCGGGTGGCTTTAATAAGTCGTAAACGACGGTCATGCCCGAAAATTGCAGAAATTGTCCAACACTGTCGATCGGCCTCCACCCAGCCACTGAATGCTCCAGCGCCATCCTTAAAATGGACCCGTTCATTGTCACTATGGTCATAGTGTCCGAAAATGGCAGGACACTCATCCACTCTCCTTTTGTAAGGTTAAACGGTTTCTTTGGGCTGTCTATTGATGTTCTAATTCTCCCGCCCTGGCATATCGCGATAGAAACTTCTGAGTATACTGATCTGGTTATTCTAGGATCGTAAAAATTACTCGCTGTACAATTTAATAATACATCGGTAATGAAGTTTCCGATGTTACACTCTCTTAAGCGACAGTCACCATTCAAAAACACGTTTGAGACACCAACAACTTGGCTACTAATACGATCTATATCGTGTCTATAAGTATGAACTATGTCTAAAAGCTCTGGGTCTCTCAGTACACTGTTATCCAATAATATAGGTGCACCATCGTATTCAATTACTTCCCCTTTAGAATTAAAAGTGAGATGCAGGCGTCCCATATATTTCGTGTAAGCGTATGCCTGCACGACTAACACTTTCCTGCCCGACGGATCGTTCACCACAACTGGGTAAGGTCCTTGTGGTATTTCTGGTTTTTCTGTACTGTCTCCATTCCATAGAAATGTGTTCGAATGCCCTCCAATCACTAAGTCAAGACCTTCTACATTTTTAGCAATATCTATGTCCTTTATGTAACCGGAATGTCCTAAGGCAATTAGGATATCGACCCCACGATTTTTTAATGTTTCTACTTCTCTTCTAATGGCTGGAATTTCGTCTTCATATTTGACTTTGTTTTTTGGTGCAAGAAATGCAGTGTCTGGTGTCAAGTATCCTATTATCCCAATCTTAACACCATTTTTAGCAAGTACCACAGAGTTATGTAAATTTTCTATTTCTTTTAACTGTGGTACGTCGTCTAGGATAAGGTTGGCCGCTACCACAGGCGAAGATATATTGCTTACAAAAGGAATCAGTCCATCCACTAACTCGTCGAACTCGTGGTTTCCGAGTGACTGCAAGAAAAAAAAATTGGAATTAAAAAATAATATTTTTTCACAATAATTAACAAACATTTTTATAAACACCCACCTTAAATTCAACTTAAGGCATGGTAAATATTTCTGCTTTATTTAATAAAATAATACAGCTGTAAAATACACAGATCCATTTATTTATTCTCAATCGGCAAACAAGCAAATTCAAGTAATTATGTTTATGACTTCATGAATTACCTAGGTAGGTACTTAAAATTACAAGTGGTTTGAGTTCATCTTAGTTTAATCAGTTCTGGTTAATACTTCAATACTGACAACGATATGCTGTCCGTTTTTAACTTTTACTACGGAAGGGGACTCCCTAATGGAGATTTAACTAAACGTCGTTTTAAAATTAAACATGACGTTTTGCTTTTTCTTAGATACTTTTGGCTCAACTTTTATCAATTAAAGTAAGTTTGTATTTGTGCTCAATTTAAAATATTAAGTAATAGTAATTTTTAAAATACTGTTTATTCTTATCAGGATAGCTAGGTTAAAATAAGACGTATTTTATCGTACAACATTTATAAATCAACACTGGCACAAAACATAAATATTTTGCTATGAAACGCGACATTTGCGCCATAATTTCTACTAACTAGCACATAGACGTACTATTTCTACGAACTAGCACTATTTCAGTGTCATTGTTGAGTTAACATGTCAATATAAGCCTCTTTATTTTTACTTTTACCGGACTAAAATATTCACTTTATTGTCAACTGTCATGTCATTTAAGTAAACTAATAAACCTCCTTTCTGGCGGCAGTCGTGTAAAAAGTAGCTGCTACAAAAACACACTAAACGACAGTTTAATAAATTATTTACAAATTATTACGTTCTAATGAGTCATTTGAATACTTTAACGCTGATTAGCCTCAGCAAAGCTTACGAACTAGTCATAGGAACAACTATCGCACTTAGTGCGAAGGTGAGAATCAAGCTTATAGGTACCGACAAATTCTGTGCAGAATCTTTGTGATAATCTTCATCAATTGCGACAATTCTTCCTTCAACTTGAGGGAAGACAGGACTGCGGTGCCTGACGTAATATTCCGTACACTGCAACTCGTTGTAATACAAAGTGATTTTTGGTTGACCAACTAGCATGGAATACCCGTCGCCACCATTGGCGACAAATGAAGGCATTATAACTTTGTACATTTGTGTTTTATTAAGTTTAAAGTACTGTGGCACTTGACAATCCCAACATCTCACTTTTGCTTCAACTACTCTAGACCCAGGCGGCTTTTTATAATTGTAAACAACTTTCACTCCGGAATACTGCAGGAATTCACCGGGAGGAGCTAGTGGATCAAGCTTAGCAACTGAGTGTTCGAGCATTTGCAATAAAATGCTGCCATTCATGGTCACTGTCACCAAACTTCCTTCAAATGGCATTACAATAAGTAGGTCTCCTTTAGTAAGGTTTGCGGGTGTTTGCATGTATGATATAGACGATCTAATGCCTCCTCCTTGAATAATGGCAATGGGGGCGTCTGTCCAGTGTTTTTCCTTGTAGAGCGTAGCGTAATGATATACCATAGCGTCGGTTATCAAATTTCCCAAATTACATTCGTGAAATTTACAACTTTCACCATCAAGTAAGACTGATGTATTTCCTATTATTTCATCTGCTATATTAAGAACATCGCCTCTGTACCGTTCAATAATTTTAATAACTTCTTGATCTTGAGGTATTGAGTTGTCGAGGAGAATGGGTTGTCCGGATATTTGATCGATTTCTCCGTTTGAGCGGAAACGGATTAGCAGTTTACCAAAATATTTAGTATACGCGTAAGCTTGAACTACAGCTACTATGCGACCTGATGAAGCTTGCTTAACGTAGGTTGGATAAGGTCCTTGAGACTGCTCTGAATCAGGACTTGTGCCATTCCAGAGGAATGTATTTGTATGACCTCCAATCACTAAATCTACACCATCTACTTCCTTTGCTATTTCTAGGTCTTTAACATGTCCTGAATGACCAAGTGCAATAATAATACGTATTTTTTGGTCTTGTAATTTCTTGACTTCTTCTCGAATAGCTACAACTTCATCAGTGTACTCGACGTCGTTTGGAACAGCTAATGTTTTAGTATCTGGAGTAAGATATCCTATTATTCCTATTTTGACGCCGTTAACGTCTATGATGGTAGATTTCTGAAGATTGTTTTCCCTCGCTAGCTCTGGTACTTTAGTAAGGATGAGATTGGCGGTGACAACTGGACAAGTCAAATTTTCAATAAACGGAGTTAGCCCGCTCACCCCGTTGTCAAATTCGTGATTTCCAAGGGACTGAAACAATAAAACACGTGGTTATTGCGTGCTATTGATTAGCTTTATAATAAAATAAGATACATACATATTTCCTGTTACCTTTTCTTTAAAGTAGGTAGGTATATGGTTCTCTAAAGAAATAGAGATGTTACGAATACGGACATCAAAATTTGCAACTACAGATTACGTTATAGTACCTACTCAGGAAACTGGCGTTCTAAATTAAGCGTCTAAACAAACAGTGTAAGCAACTTTTTATTAAACTTTTACAAAAATTGAACATTTAGCACCTTAGCTACATTTACTTATGTGCTTATATTACAACCTTCGTTCGGAGTAGGTAGGCATCAAATTATATACCTACGTGTAGATAAACTATCTTTGTATTCCTTAAATAAAACTGTGGTAACAGTGTGACGGATCAATCATCAAGAAAGCGCTTAAAATAAAACATTACTGAGCTAGTAAAATCACTACAGCTGCAAATATGAAGCCTATTGATGTTGATATGGCTGAAGCAGAACTTATTAACCTATTTTCATTATGTATAACTAAGCGACCCTCTCTTGCTGGGTATATTGGGCTAGTTTTATTAATATATTCAGTAGTCGCAATTAACTCATCATAATTCAAAGGGGATGACGGTTTTCCATCAAACATTGCAAATCCATCACCTCCCATGGATAAGAACGATGGCATTAATATATTATACATTTCAGATTTGTTTAGGGCGGAAAACATAGGCATAGAACAATTTCCACATCGCACAAGGACCTTAACAACTCGTTTTCCAGACGGATACCTGAAGTCATATTCTACTATTAGACCCGAAACCTGTAAGAATTGACCGGGAGCACGAATAATATTATATTTTGCAACGGCGTGCTCAAGCATCATCCAAATGGTAGTACCGTTAACTGTTACTTTAACCATGTTTCCGTCAAATGGCATGACTGTTAACAAATCGCCTTTCGTTACCACAGCCGGTAAATTTAAGTGCGCTATAGAGGACCGTATACCGCCTCCCTGAATTATAGCAATAGGCGCATCGGTCCAGCCCTCCCCTTTGTATAATGATGCGTATTTATGGACCATAGCATCGGCAATAAGGTTACCTAAATTGCACTCTCTCAATCGACACGTATGTCCGTCTAATAAAACTGACGTGTTGCCAACCGTCACTTCGGATATTTTCATTACTTCACCTCGGTAATGATCGACAATTGTCAACACTTCAGGATCTTGCGGTACCGAACTGTTTAAAAGTATTGGGTTGCCATCATAAGATATAATTTCACCATCGGAATTAAACACTAAATGTAATTTGCCTAAATATTTTGTATAGGCATAAGCTTGTACTGCTGGAACTAAACGCCCCGAACGTTGTTTTACCAATGTTGGGTATGGCCCTTGAGGTGTTTCCGTGTCAGGAGTGGTTCCGTTCCACAGAAAAGTGTTTGTGTGACCACCTATAACTAAATCGATCCCTTCAACTTCCTTTGCTATTTCCAAGTCTTTAGTGAACCCTGAATGTCCTAATGCAATTAATATTTTAACGTTATCTTTTTTAAGTCTGGCAACTTCTTCTCTTATGGCAATTGTTTCCTCAACGTAGTCTACATCGTTCCTAATGGCTAGCACTTTCGTGTCTGGCGTGAGGTACCCAATAACTCCAACTTTAGTTCCGTTAATATCAAAAATAACAGATTTCATGAGGTTTTGTTCGGCCTGCAGCGCCGGTTCATTGGTGAGGACGAGATTGGCGGCCAGCACGGGACAGCTCAGGTTGGCTATGAACGGCGTCAGCCCAGAAACGCCATTATCCAACTCATGGTTTCCGAGGGACTGAAAAATCAAAATAAATTTGATGAAGAATACTGTTAGTTCTAGCAAAGCATGCTGGCATGCAACAACGTAGAATATATGTATTTCAGTTCTATCCCAATGATTAAGTCAACAAAAAATAGGTAACTGATACGTAGTTATACATAGAAGTAATAGAATGGTTTTAAGTCTATGTGATCTATGTTTAGTTACTATTTTTTACAAAACGACACTTACCTAGTTGGTTAGTAGAAGCCGTAGGCGTATTAAACAAATAAAGCAGAAAAAGGTAAATAATAAGAAGGCTTTGTTATCAGTAATATGATCTATACGTCATTGCGAATTTCATTCCCAAGTGAGCGTTTGATTCATACACATTTATATATCTAGAGGATTATATGTATAGAAAAAAATCATTCATTACGGTTTTATAACTGTTGTTTCTAAACACACACAAATAAAGGTCATGCAATTCAAAGCATTTATAAAAAATATAATTTTTAATCAAGAGTCATGCTTAGCATATCGAAAAATTAACTTACTTTCAAAAACAAACTACGGTATTTGCAACAAATAACCATAAATTGTACTAATGTATGTTTAAACTAAAATAAAAATTAAGCTCTCTCTTCTCTCTACATCTACACTCGGAGACAAAATTCAAAGGAAGCCACATACCTTACAAACTTTAATGGAATGGTCTCTCATTAAGAAAACGACAAGTAAACTTTGCATATAGTTTAATCGGTGAATATTATTATTGCAGTAATGAAATAGAAGCAGAAATCGCTGCTAGGAAGGTCAGTGTACAAGTGGATGTAAGAGAGACCGTTGAATCTGACAACGCGTCTACGTTCAATAGATTGATACGCCCAGAGACTTCAGGGTATACGGGACTGCGCAAGCGTATATATTCAGCGGCACACGTTAACTCGTCGTATTCTAAGTCTACCCTCGGCTGACCCCTCAGCATTTCATAGCCGTATTCACCATTTGCTAAAGCTGCAGGCACCAGTATGGGGTAGTCTCTCCAGCTATCAATAACGAAGAACGTAGGCAAGTAGCAATTATGGCAGCGAACGACCGCACTGACAACTCGCGAACCCGGCTCTCTTGCAAAATCGTAGACAACACGTACGCCAGAGAAATGCAAGAATTGACCAGTAGGATTTCGTATACTGTAATCAGCAACAGCATGTTCGAGTACTTGGTTCAAAACTGTACCACTTATAGTCACAAGCACAACATTACTTTCTGTTGGTAAAGCTGACATGAGATCTCCTCTTGTGACAGCCGCCGGTCTGTTGGATGGTGCTATGGAATCAGCTATGGCTCCGCTGTGAATCATGGCTATAGGCGCGTCTGTCCAACGTTCTCCTTCGAAGCCCAGAGCATGATGGTAAACCATGGCATCTGCTATCAAATTTCCAAGATTGCATTCTTCAGTCGCGCACGAGTCGCCATCTAATACCACAGCTGTATTACCAATTACTTCAGTTGACCTTTCCATGACGTCATTAGAGTATCTTTCGATAATTGTAACAGATTGCGGATCTTGCGGAATGGACTCGTCTAAGAGAATTGGATTTATTTGTACATCTGCGATGTTACCGTTAATATCGAATTTAATGCTCAATTTCCCGAGGTATTGGTCGTAAGCCAAAGATTGCAAAACGGGAACCTCCTTACCAGATTGTTGACGTTGGGTAGCAGAATTGCTAATAATTGGTAATTCATCGATCATAGACCTTCCATTCCAAAGGTATTGATTCTTGTAACCGTTGATAACTAAATCAACGCCTTCGATTTCTTTGGCAATTTCTTGATCTATTTTGGAATCTGAATGGCCTAAAGCAATAACAATTCTGACATCTTGAGCTTTAAGCTTGGCCACTTCATCTCTCACGGCTATAAGTTCATTTATGTATTCAACGTTTTTGTTCTCAATTATGTTGTCATTGGGTGTAAGATAACCGACTATGCCAACTTTAACTCCATTTACATCAAAAATTGAAGATTTTTTTAATTTCTCGTTTCCGTTGTTTAGGAAAACGTTACTTGTTAATATATTTGTTTGGATTTCATTGAGGAAGGGGGAAAGTTGGTCCGATCCAGATTCAATGTCGTTGATGCCCAGTGACTGAAATTCAAAAGTGTTGTTAGTGAGTTTTGAAAGTTCTTTAGATGAAATCTTTAAATTATATTAGTTTTAAACAGATAAGTACAAGAATAAGTGAATTTTTAGTTTGTTAATAGGGGAAACCGTTCTCAAAAAAAGAAACTCTGAGATAATTTCAAGCAAAAATCTAATAAGTTATTGAAACAATTAGTAGTTTTAAAGGTCATGGAAAATGTTCATAATATACTTAAGTTGATAATTGTTAGCATTTTATAAGACCTTCCCTTTGTTATTAAACTATTTGCCATCACCAACCAGCCACCATATATAATATAAATATCTCGTAGTATCACTTGAATAAATAATTTGTCGTAGTGAATAATGCTGTTAATTGTAATGTGCAAAATAATTAAGTGATTCAGTTTTGTGTCAGTAAATACTGTCAAGTGTAAATGAAATGATAAAGTTAGTATCTCAAGATGATTTATCAAAAAGAAGCGTGTGTTAATTCTCAGAGCAAATAATTTTATTTTCAAATTATTACATAGCGGAAATTCCAAACATCCTGTGATAAAAATATTTACTTACGCTAAATCTCTTTCCTCAGAAGTAATACCTACTCCGTCAGGTGAATTACATGTTAATTACACCTAGTTTTACCGTTACCAGAGGGAACTTAACAATTAAAGTACCTAATACTTTGTGAGTTAATTCCCAAAAACAGTTAGTTGCTATGAAGCCAATTGGAACGAAAATTTCGAATATTTTGTTTCCCACTCAAGTAATTTAAGTCCAGGTTCTCTAATCAACTCATTACATTACTCAACCAATCAACTGATACAATTTTTGTCAATATTGCAAGTTTCGGTAAAGCACAGCTGCACCGCATTTGCATCTCAATGGTGGTTGATTATCGAGTTTCCAGCCCTCGAAATTGTTATATTAAAATAAAAAAGTAACACGATGTAGTATATGAATACCTTTGAGAGTCTTATCTATTCGGCCAATAGATATAGGTATATGTTCGTATTTTGGACAGGTATCTCAGTAAAGAGACTATTTACCCATATATTACACTTTGACAGTTTCTTGTTACCTTTCTTATCAATATGACGAAACCATCACAAATACAAAATGCATACAAACACCAGTGGGCAATGTTTGTACTCGCTGTATAAGAGTGCATCTGCAGCAATTGGAAAACGAAACTACAGCATCCAAAACAACTATAAGAACTAATTGGAAGTAAAAAATCGGTTTACAAACATTCCAATATTAGCGATTTATTGGAGCAAATAGGACAATATTTTTCAACATAGCCCACAAATTCCCCGCTCATATTACAGATTATAGCATTGAAGGTGTTTTAGAAACAGTAGCTCTGTCGACGGATTTACTGCAACCATATTACGGCGGCAAAATATTCCACGAACGAAGCACAAAGTTAAATTAAACGCGAAACTATGTGCTGGTGCACATTATGTACCCTGTGACTAGAGATGAGCACACACGCGGGTAAATAACGCCGATGTGTAACCACCCGTTTTTACCCACCCGGCGTGCATGAAAACGAGGATTTCAATAATACTAGTGTACTTTATATTTACCCAACACCCATCTCTAGCTGTGACGCAACAAGTTGACTATGTATTGATTTTTCCTATAATTCCACGTACGGACGTAGCTGCCAAACCTTATTATGCTCCCGCCAGGAACAAAATATCGGAGACGAACGATGCGAATTATAAAAAAAACAGGCTTACTGCAAACTTTGCTCATTAGGTACATAGAAACCGCCCGTAAAAATTCTAAATGATAGCCAAAGCCGTATTAAAATCCGTTGCGTGGCTTAGAAGGAGTAGGCGGCCGACGATATGAGGACAGGCAGAAACGGATAACGACGTTGCTTTGTACTGTGTAAAGATACAGAAGAAGCGTCTGTTCCTTTTGTCAATTAGTGTGCTTTAGCCTCTTTTTCGCCTTGTTGTACGGTAATTCTCCAGCGTTTTCGCCGTTGCTCATTACCGTTCCTTAATTAATTGCCGAAATACCTAACGTTTAGCACCAATTTCTGCTAAAACTAGTATCAATTCCGAGTGCAGCTTCTGATCTTGCCTGAAGTCCATGTTTGTAGACTTGTATTTCAACAATTAATGAAAGAACGGTAATGAGCAACGGCGGAAACGCTGGAGAATTACTGTGTAAAGACCTCCGCTTAAACAGCTTAATAAAATAGTTCTTGCTCTCCACTATTACTAGTCCGAAGCTTGTTCTGACTTGAGGGCTTAGCATGGCTTTTGTCGCGGACATAAAGCATATTACATCCGTTACTAACCAGTTTGCATGTGCGAAAGGAATACTTCCAATGCAGTAGCTCGAGTAGTCCCCGTTGGTAACAGAACTCTAACATGACAGCACAAATTATAGTTATCCCGCAGTGCACCCCTTTGTTATGACACTAATTAGATAGTACCGCATCTCGAATAAATTAAACTTGAGCAGTTAAGTTAGGGCTGCAGTGACTGCGAACGGTTGTGACGGAAGTTTTCCTGCTGAACAAATGATAGGTATTCTTAAATGTGTCATAAGTAAAGTATGGTTAAACATACTTACATAAAGGGTAAGTGGGTAATAATTTTGAAAAATATGCACGTTTAAATATAATTACAAATAAACGACACGAGCACAAATCACGATAAAGAGTCACATTAACACGGCACAATGTCACAAACAATTGAGCAACAAAATAGCCCCTTCCTTTTGCAGCAGCTAAATACACGATTGCGTAATACGACAAAAGAATATGATGTTTTACATAGGTATGGGTACAGTACAGTCAAGTGTAAAAATATGGCTAAATCAACGGCAAAAAATGTAGCAACTCTTACACCGGCGTAATAAAGTCGAAGCTGCATGTTTTTGAGTCTATTTGAACTGATACACATTTTACACCGACTGTACCAATCATAAAGGTTAAAAAGGGACCTTACTCGAGAGGCTATTAAATTTAAAAACGTTGCCATCATGTGATTGATGAATTAAATCTTAATGACCTTATCGAGTAAGTCCTCTCCTTGTGTCAGGAAGTGCTAAACAAATGGTTTAGCTAATACCGGTGTAAAATTAGCACAGAAAATATTGTCCAGAAAATTGCTTGCGTTTATTGTGCAGAACGAAAGAGCGATCCTCTAATTGTAGTCTACACGCATATAGTTACCCGTTGCGCGTGAGAATATAATCAGATTATCGGTTGCTCCCTTTTGCAAAATATAACTGCGTCCATCCCGTCCAAGCGATATAGAAGCCGAGCGAAAAGCAGATGCTGTATCTGGGTTTCGCTTTGCATCTATATCACTTACACCGTGTCACCGTAGAGCTTTAGAACAAACTTTTTTAAACGTGTATTTTTCAGATGATTAAAAAAGAAAAACTGCAACGAAAGAACAATCAGGATTCTCAACAATCACCTTTACTGCAGGATTATATTCTTCTATTTCTGATTGCTTTAATAAAAGCAAGCAACTTTAGCTCTAAGTTTTAATTTTTAATTTGCTTCACGTTCAGTATAGTATGCGAGAAGATGAAAAAAATGTGACAGTACGCGACGCCTCTATATAAAAATGACATTTTCTCTTTCATCTGCTCGCGTAGGGAAACACTTGTATTGTCAGCACGCTTACAATTATGAACGATTACAATCTTATATTAAGCCAATATTGTAAAACTAGGTGTCAATATTGTTGAAAAAACCAATAAAAGGGATGTTTACCCTAACGTACAGTCAAGGAAATTGAAACACATACCACCGTAGAACCTAGTCGAAGAGACATACGCATAACTTTTGTATGACATAGCCTGGCGTTTAACGCATCGCGTCTTTGCGATAGGGCTCTAAGGAGGTACGTGAATATATTTCCCCTACTGTACGTGTTAGTCGTTCAGTGCACCTTGTACGAACTTTCTCGACAAGCGTTAACTTGCTACGTGATTCAGTGTGTCTCTCTCTTACTGGGCTAAGTAGAACGAGTTGCACTGAGTTACGAAAAAAGTAGAGTGTCGAGAACCTTCGTGCTAGATGCACTGGTTCAAAAGTTTCTGCTTTCTGGGAGGAAAGCGACGCAAAGGCATCCAAGCTAGAAACTTAAGAACTTTCCGATAGTATCAGCGTCATGATAAATCAAGGGAGAGGTAACTTACAACGGCGTCGGGCCTCAGAGCGTTGATAAACTCTGCTGCGATCTTCCATTTGTATATGGTGAACCAGGCGGTGCCCGTGTACGTGTCGCCTGCGTTAAGGTAGAGTACGGGCGGCCCTTCGCCTGCCGCTGCCTTCCTCCTTGCCTCTTTAACTCTGGAATAAGACGGAGAGTACGTGCGTTACTTTATTAGCCAAACAAATTTGAGCTGATTTGTAAACCAATCCCAACGCAAAAAGGTAAGTGTCATAAGTTAGCATCATGTCTCTGTATGTGGCCGTTATATTGACTGTTCAAGTTTAATTTATTCTCCCTATGGCTCTGTCTTACTAGTGTCATAAGAAAGGGACGAATAGAGAGTGACAAATTGAACTTGAGGTGTCATTATAGCGCCACAAAGCTCATTGAGTTGTTTTAGCAGTTCAAGGGCTCTAGCTGCCTACGCTATAGCTTGTCCTGCAGAGTCGGCGACGTATGAGTGATGCTTCTGGTTAAACAAGCATGCTTGTCTTGTTGTAAAGTTAGCAACTTTGACATTAGTCGAATAGTCGTATGTGTAGACTTGACATGAGCACTATTCAGAAAGAGTCAAATATCTGAGCAATAGAGTACCTTGTCACTGTAACAGCATTGTGTGAGTCATTTATTCATTTAACAAAATATTTAAAGGCGTTAAAGCGACAGGGTTCCCCATACGTAAAAACGTAATACAATCGTACTAAAAACGCGGAACATTTCAAAATAGAAATCATGAAATGTCTAGATTAAAGTCCAATTAAATTACGAGCGTAGTTTCATTTTAATCCCTCTGATGCGGATACGTCGAATCGAATGGTATTTGCGATTTTAGAGGATTAGTACTCGCTTCCCGTTATTTCGTATGTTTTTTTGTTCAAAACGTAGTATGCTCGGGAATCACTACATTATACGCAGCCTATTCATGTGCTCGCGTTTACAACTCTAGCGCAAATGATTTTGGAAGCGGAGAATATACAAGATATTATCAGTGAAATATAATATTTTGCACGTATATACACAGTACTGGCTTCCCGGAGTACTGGGATGGTTTGAATCTACGCCTGAATCTATTATTTGTATAAAACGTATCAGTTTATTTAATTAACTAGACTTGCGATAGCTACGGTCGTAACATGCATCGAACACCCGCTCGACTCCGAATTTGTAATTAAAGAGTTAACTCATTAAGTCGATAACAAACGCACCGATAAAGTTATAAATGTGCTAAAATGAAAACCAGCAGTAACCAGAAAAAAAAACGGCCAAGAGCATGTCGATGCATGCTTAGTGTAGTGTTCCGTAGACATTACTACGAATCCTTATAAGTGACCAAAACACTTTTTTCAAACTTGTTCAAGATTCAGCAAGATTATCTATTCATAGTGATCTATACTGCCTACGGCGATTTTCAGTGGATATAAACATTTATGCATTAAAACTATGTTAGTCGTCATTGTTTTCCTTTAAATTTCTTCATTTAAGATATTTTAAATACTTTTAGCACTTGCAGAAGTAGGCCCTAGGGGTCTCCACACGATTTTTTTCTATTACGAGCTCAATCATTCTGAAACGGTACGCCAAACCCTAAAGTGGTGTCACCCGTTAGGTGTAGGTTTAGGTTTAAGGTAATTTTTAGTTTTTAGTTTTTTAAGTTCAGGGCCCCACTGAAAATCAGCGCTGCTGCTTGCAGCAGCATAGGCTGAGTGGGGTCCTTTTCAACACCAACCGTGTTATTTTGTATCTGTATTCTTTGCTGAAATAAACATTTTCTATCTTTCTTTTTCGTTCTTAAAGTAGATAAAAACATATTGGTAATGGTTTTTAAGACCTACTTAACGATACCTCACTCGATGTTGTAGGGTTAAAGAAATATTTTCCCCTTGCTTTACATGTACGGGAGATACCTTAATGAATTACGAATTTTAATTCTGGAATGTGTGCATAATTTTATAATTATCGGTACAGTTTTCGAGAAAAAGTGAATGTGACATACAGACAGACAGACCTAGCAAAACTGAAATGGTTCCTAGTTTGACTATAATATTTACTTCGTTGAGTATTTTAATCATCATCGTCAATTTCGTGTCAAGGTCTGCTATTTACTTAATGCTAATAAGTACCTGTTTATTATTCAATGGAAAAATAAAACTGTGTCAAACACTGTTTGATAAATACCGGTTCTAAGGCGTAATCTACAACAAATTATGCATTTACCTAAGACAGTATTACTGTGTTTTTTATTTATTTCATAATTTGTTAAAAGAAGGTAAAGTTTTTTTACGGTCATAATATAAAATATCATGAGAAGTGAATTACTAATGGGAGATCCGAAACTTGGGCATGATCAAAGCGTACCCCGAAACAGGGGAGTTCCACTCCGCACTGTAGGTATGCTCGTCCGTCTCGCCTACAAAGTAGGTAAATTGCAGTAGGTTGTCAGCTTGCCGCGCGGCTGCTCGCTCTCGCTGTGTCAGTGTAATTGAAAACGAATAAAGTGCAACCCTAACGTATCGTCAGGAAGTTGCGGGGGGAGGCGGACGCGGGCGGTGCGTTCCCTTTGACGCTAGCCAATGTTGGAAGACATTTAATCGCGGTCGTAAAAGAGAACTTCAGTTTCTGTACATTAGTACTATTGTTTATTCTGTGCCCGAACTAGGAAACGCTAGGAGAATGACTTACACATGAGCAACCCTTGGGAACCCTCCGTAGCACTTTCCAGCAGCCCTGTCAGCTGTGGTGCAGGCTCCGCTCAGCTGGGAGGTCTGCTCGAAGCGGGCGTGCATGTCGTTGTTGTGGAGGATGAGCAGCTCGAAGTTGGGAGGGATGGCTCCGCTCTCCGGTGACTTTATGACGGTACTAGACGACAGCACTACCGCCCCCAGCGCGACGGTAATCGTTAGGATGTTCTGGAATTGATATAATGTACATTACGATTTTTAGCGGCTGGTAAAAGGTTTTTTTGAAACTTTCGCGATTTTCACACATACTTATTACGTTTGACGGGACTTTAACGGAGATAAAAACAGAAAGGAGAAAAAGAGGAGGAGGACGGAGGTAAATCAGTATATTATCGCGTTAAAGTCCCATCAAACGTAATGAGTACTTATGTAGTAAAAGGTATCTAAGAGTTCCTGTCCGATTATAAATGTTTTATGATAGGTTTTGATGGCGACAATGCGGATCCTTTATTATAGAAGAAATGTATTTGATACTAGTTCAGATATTTTCTCGATTTAATGGACTTCCATATCTATACAGCGGTGGTGAGCTGGTGAAACACTGAAAATTGAAATGGTCACGTAACGTATTGTAATGTGGAAAAACTACGCGTTGCCTGCTTTAATACAGTAGTAGCAAAAGGTCGTCTGATGATATTTCTAAACTACTTCAGATTATCTTCTGTTGACTGTATTTTTAATATACCCAACGGTGATGACAGGTTTTGCTACTTACATAAGCTATAATTATTATTTAGTATTCGTTTTCTTCATGCTACTCTGGCCTTCAATAAGTTTTGCCGTGACTGCATCTCAATTGATGTCTTATTTAATGCTGCATGCACTCAGTCATCGTATACCTACCTATACAAATGATGGTGTATACGACTGAATTTTTCGTCTAAGCAATAACGGCTGTGTGACCTGAAATCTTATGTAAATGCCAGAAGATAGGAATTTAAGTATTTGGTCCCTTTTCCTTACTGACAAATGACTTCTGCCGTAAAAACCATTTAGTAGTTCCTAACCTACTGTCTAGCAGGAAAATGTTGCTCGTGCTTTGCTTGCTTGCGTTGAATTGTGACGTATTGTTTTGGAATTTACTACCCAAAACAGTCAGGGCCTAAACAATGTATTACAGTTTTGTAGTTAAGTGTAGTCTAGTGTGTAACATAACCTACTGTTTACTATAATTTTTCTAGGTACTCAAGTTGCACAAATTTGTCAATTTGCTATTTTCCGGTAGTCATTACGATATCCATCCATGATCGAGTTTGCGTTGATCCGAAGCCAATTTGGCCAGGGCCGCGGCAATTGACTCCAGATGCCTCGTTCGGCTCAAAACGACACGCTATCTTGGTCCCAAATAAGCAATTTGCTACACGAACATAGGATAAGGGAAATTGAAGTGTGAAATGTAAATAAGAATGTATTTTCCTTTACGCTAGGAAAGGAAGAAAACGGTGTGTATTTCTTGATGTACTCCATGAAAAATTTACACGCTACTTTTTGTTCAAAGCTGCTACAAATTCAGTTAAATCCGTTTCTATTAAGCTATAAAATTACGACACGTACAAAAACTAAATTACTTCACTTCGACACTTTATCGATTCTATTTTAAGTTAACCGGCAACATTATAAAGATCCGGTTTGTTATGGCGTTATGCAATACAAGATGGCGTTTGGCGCCAAAAAAGCCGAACTCGTTCATTGAACTCCCAAATTGCGTCCAGTCCTCCAGAGTGCTACCTGCGCTTCTGAGAAACGGTAAAAGGGCAATGGAATAAAAAGTGACTCCAAACAGGACCCTGACTAAAGGCTGCAGTCAAAGAAAACCTATTGTACTACCTTAATAGGTTAGATGAGATGATAGTTTTTAAACGTGAAACTTTTTGATAAACACGACTTTACGAAGCTTACCGAAAAGCTTAAAGTCTTAATCTCGGTTACTGTGAGATTAATTTGGTTACTTTTCGTAACGATGCCCGTCTGTTTAAGGGGATGCGTAGAAGAGATATTGTACAGTAGGTAGGACACATTTTTAAAAAGTACAGGAACGTTATTAATTTTGCTTACTTATTATTGATACCTAATTATAGTTAATTTAATTTAATATACAAAAAACATAAGGTTCCTCTTAAGGTTGGTATTGCCTACTGTCTCCTTCGATTCAAACCATTATTTAAGATTTGTTGATATTGTTTTGAGCAGGCATATCTACGAGTGGGAGGAACTTGTGCAAGGTCCGCCTGGATAGCTGTAGCTACTATCTTGTTCGCTAATCCAGCTGCTAAGCTAAGGAGAGTAAAACATCCGGTCAAATTACCGGAACAGGAGCTATTTCATCTTAGCCTTAGCTTGGGAATAATAAAAATATTCTATCTCAATGGTTGGTGGAATTTGGAGGAGTATCATTAGTTACAGAGTTGCTGAAATAGCAGGATAACTTTATTAGCTCTTTGATATTCATGGATAAATATTTATTAGCTTCTTAGACTGTTAGTTTAGGATTGGAATTGAGGAATCTTGACGGCGGTGGTCGGACTATTCAGAGCGGGTTGGTAAGCCTTTAATAATATTTATTTCAAATACAATAAGGTAGATAAGCTAGATAAATAACGTTAATTACCATAATTCGTTGCGTATAACGTTAATCTGCACTTTTATCAGATAAATAGCTATAAATGTTATCTTATTGATATGACGATGGCGCGGGTGGTTTAAGTTTCGCTTTACAGAAATGATGCTAAGAAAAACACCCCCTTTTCTAAAATAAACCCATAACTTTTACGTAATAGGTAGTATTTTTTTTGGTAGGTATAGTTACCTACCAAAAAATACTTACTTTACGTAGAAGTTAGGTTAGTTAAGTTATTAAATTGTGTACATAAAGGCTAATTAGTGATTCGCTTCAAGGATTAACTATAACGGAGTGACGTTCAGACTAAATGTTCTGCAAATTAGCTCCACTATAGCTCCTTGGATGGAACGGAACGATTACCAGTCATCCTGTAACACATTCATTACCTTACAGTGTGAGTAATGCCTCTTGTTGAAATAAATTTATTTCCAATTATATCGCGTAATATAGTATACTGAACCTTTATTTCAAACTGCGAAATTTCGAGCCCATTTCATGGTTCAAAGGTAGGTAGACTTTTATTTCAATGTGTACAAGTCTGGAGAAAACGAATAACGAATAAATACAAATAACATCGGTACCTATTAGTTTTCATTCTTACTCGTTTTTTTACGGGAGAAAGTAAATTCATTCATTTGTCCATAAAATTTTTGTTCTGCAAATTCTCATTTAAAAGTTTATTGCGTATTGCAATTTCGATAATGACAATGTACGGAACTGAGCACCTTATTCATTATTATTATTTAATCGCCTCCTTATCGATTTGTATTAACCATACTTATTTGACGATGATTGACAGTATCACCAATACCTACTCCATATTAGGTGATCGCCGGTATCGTTAGCTGATTTTTATCTGCAGTTTTAGTTTCGTCACCACGTATCGATGCGATAGGTTTATAACAATAAAATAATTTACAATCTTCCGCTTGTGGACTCTGAATAATGATGAAAGATCTGCAGAACAGATACTTGACTCTATAAAAGGATACCAAAACCTTAGATCAGAAATAGCCATCATGACTTCATAGCAATCTCCCGGCTAGCAACACCGAGGTGGTTTTTCTCGGCTTGTCGTTACTAATGCGTTTTCTTATTTCTTTGTGGGTATTCGAGGAAATTAAATATGCTTTTGTCTGACAGCTTTTATTTGAATAACGAATTCTGAATAGATCTACAATCTTATATACTTCAGCCCCTCTAGCACACTAGCGTTTATCGCTGACATAAAGCATTCATCCCTTTCGCACACGCATACTGGTTAGAACGGGATAGATGCCTTATATCATCGATAAAAGCTAGCGTGCTCGGCCCCCTGGGACGCCGAACAAATGTTTCAATATAGCTTTCAGGGTTAAAAGTGATAATTATGACCATAGAGATACTATCGGGTGTCACAAAAACTACCTTGGATGACTGCAAAAAAAATAACTTGAAGTTAACAAAATACGCACGGTGTCGAGATATTTCAACTTAAAGGCTGAAAAGAAGCCGTTTTATATTGCGTATAAGATTCGTTGTAATATACGCGATATACATCTTATTTTTTATATTAATAACTGCAAATAGTGAAAACGAAAAAAAAATGATTTGACTGTCTAGGGAAGTCTATAGCATCTAAAATATCTCCAAAGCCATGGGAGTTTAAATGCGGTTAAGCTCTATTCCTAGTTATTTTTTGGTATTCTAAGTTAAAGGTACCAATCCCTTAGAAATAATTAGCTAATTTTGGTTTATCCTGTAGTTCTTACAGCGTCTCTATTTTGCATTAATCTAAAAGTAAAGCCAATTTTCTTTAACTCTCTGTGGACCTTTTTTTACTGACCGTGTTCTCAGATTTGGCAGGTCAGGACCCTAATTCCCGGTTCATGCGAGATGCATCTCACGTGCGGGATACGTCAAAAAATTACAGATTTCTAAGGGATTTGACAGTTATTTTCGTGCGAGATAGGTCTCGCATGATCCGAGAACCGTCCCGCAGGTCCTTGGGGCATCTGACCTGCGCAACTCGTAACCCACCATGTGACAAGGAAACCTAACCGAATAGGATAATTGTTTCAGATTAATTTACATGAATGTGCAAATTTTCTCGCGATATTTTCGATCAAACTCTGTATATTACGATCACGAGTCAACCCCCCTACCCACCAAAGCTTTCTTAACTGGATACCAACATATACTTATGTTTAAATGATAGGCAATGACATCGCAAAGAAGAATCTGAATTAAATTTTTCTACATAAAAAGTAAAAACTAGAAAATCGGTTGCCAATAAAGAACAAGTGGCGCCATCTTTTCGTCGGCTAAAGGTAACCCAGTTGTATGAGGTAACTTTAAATAATTTCTCATAAATGTAGTTATAAGGGTAGTTACATCATAAAACCAAGAATGCAATGTCCGTAAATAAAAAGCATAGAATATTTCGCTGGATACGGCAGAAAATCTGTGGCTTTTTGTGTAAATGAATTAACATGTAGTCGCAGCTTTATTGGTTTGCGTAGAAGATAATTATGCTCAAGTTTAAGAACTATGTACAGTCAGCTTGAGAAGAAGCTAATCACTAAGAACCTTGTCGCAGTAACGTATGAAATGAAAGTGGCTCGAATTTATCACAATACTGACAGCGACGATGTACTAAAATGTTCAGCTACTTCTGAGGTAGACTGTACCATTTGTGCCCGAATAAAGCATTAAGGGGAGCATGGCACGGAATGCTGAGGTTGAAGTTCCGAGTTCTACCAGATACCCAATATCTAGGGTTGCCAACATTTTTTCGGTTGAATATAGTATTTTTGAGAATAAGCTAAGTAAATATATAGTACGCTTCAAAAAAATATAGTATTTTTTGGAACGTATGCACGCACCTGCTTTCACTCTGCTCTGATCTGACTGGATGTCGTTTCGATTCGTCAATGTATTACTTAGATATATTTTAGTAACGTGACAAGTGCTCGAAATATAGTATATTTGCGTACTATATATTAGTACAACAGTATATAGTACGGAGAGCCGAAATATAGTAAAATACTATATAATATAGTACGGTTGGCAACCCTACCAATATGATTTACATTTAAACATTTGACCGTCTGTATTTAAAATTTAAAAAAATCGAAAGACATTTCGGTTACAAAGAAAAGAATCTACTAAGTATTGTAAATATTATACTAGACGTTCTTGCGCCACGAACACACCCAATGAATTTAAATAGAAATGCAAACAGCCCTGTCTGCGGATGTCCGTGTCCGTGTGTCAGCTGTTTTGGTGCGTTTGACATGTTTAATTAATTTTATAATTATTCGCTAATTGCATTTCGTTAGATTCACCAACCGTTTTTTTTAAGAGGAAGTGTACCAAGCCACAAAATGCGTTCACCTATTTGCACTTTACAACTTTCACACTAAAACAAAAAAGTGTCGACATTTGGTAATCTATATATAACTAGCAACCTGCTCTGGCTTCGTACGGATAATATGGTACATAAAAACCTTTTGTAAAAAATCTCTTAACCCTTTAGCCGCCATTGTCTCATATTTAAGACACACTATGTCCAGCTCATTTCGCCGCAGTCTTAGAATTAAGTCATATGGTTTTTGTATAGGTGACGACACAGACATGTACAGTCAGCAACGAAAGTCGCCGAACACAATAACGTTACAAAAGTCACTAAACAGGTCATTTGTCCATAAGTCGTTGAACTGCGTTAAGAGCAAAATTACATTTACACCATGAAATACCAAAAGTCGCTGAACAGCTTTATTCCAAAAATTACAGGACAGCATAATTCCAAAAATTGCTGAACAGCCTAATTACAAAAGTCGCTGAATAGCGTAATTTCAAAAATTACGGGACAGTATAATTCCAAAAATTGCTGAACATTTTAATTACAAAAGTCGCTGAACACTACCATTGTTTAAATATTTGGAATAGTCGCTGAATAGTATATGTATAATTACACACACACAAAGAAAAAATAGGGTAATGGCAGGACTTGAACCTGAAACCTAAGCCTAACCTATTCCGTGCCTTGCGTTTGCCAGTTTCAACACATTACCTAGTGGTAATGTGTTGAAACTTGGATATTTATACCATACCCTGCAAATTTTTCAATGTGCTTTGTCTTTACGGTCATTACATTATTGATTTTAAAGGTATTAAGGTAAACAGAACTGAGCTTTATTTTAAATGACATAAGATTTAATTTAATTTTATCTCGGGTTAATGAATATGTTACTTACTACAGGTAAAGTGAGAAATTGACATAATAGAACCAGTGTGACATTGACGATACGCGTTAAGATTCAATTTAGCCTGACCTATTTTTTTTGTTCACTGAGATATGCTCATCTCTTCGAATTTTGAATTTTGACAATCACTGAGAAGAGTACTCACTTGTCAGTGAGCGTTTCATCTCTTTCATTTGGAGTGTAACCTTAAACTATTTAATCAATCGAACATGTTCAGCAACTATTGATAATTTAGTGATCAGCTAATTCTGCAGTCAGACATGTTCAGCGACTATTGATATTGTAGGGCAAACCTTGGTTAATTGGTGATAGTTTGGTTTTTTGCCAATATAATATTACCTATCGATTCAATTATTTAAGAAGTATTACTTAGTAAAAGTTCATAAATTTGTCTAACATGTCTGAACTTATGATTATATTTATGATTACCAAATTAATTTTATAACCATTTTTATTGGCACATGAAAAAGTAGGTAATTCAGTGATATTCAGGTTAATATGTGACATGTCTTTGGTTTTTCTGTGATATACTCAGGTTAAGCTGTGATAAAATTTTAAACTATAAATAAAAGACAATTTAATATCAAACATTAGTAACATTTTTATATTTATTAAAAGTTTAACATCTGTATTGGCACAAACATCTTTGGGTCACTTATTTGTTACTTTAGGAACTTTTTAATCACATGAATTGCTTAAGAATCCAAATTTGCTTAATTATTTAACAAACTAGTCAGACAATTGACATTCAGAACAAAGAAAAAATGCTGGATCTAAGATAGTTTGGCACTTCAAATGATACCAGGTCTTGCAGAATTGACACTCAATCCATTCTGCTCCATTTCTTTTCTTTACGTCTTGCTCATAATCAATTTTGCAGGTTCCACAGATATTGGTGTTCAGATTGTTCTGTGACAGGGCTGGAGTGGATTTAGAAACTGTTTGTTTGGGTAGTCTTGTCTTTAAAGTTTTAGTTTTTAGTTTTTGTTGCACTCCAGAGCATCCTGGCTGAGGTTCTTTAGAATCCTGCGGCTTACCAGATCTCAACATAGGCTGATTATTTTCTTTTTCAGTTGGAAATTGTGGAGTTGAAGTATTTTTCTTTATGATATTATTGTTAGCTTTGGCAGCACTAGTCAGTGTCAGAGGAGATGGTTCATAAACTTTGCCCTTGGTGACTTTTTGTTTGGTTTGTTTTCTTTTTGGTAGTGTTTTTTTCATTGTGGGTATCTTCAGGATTTCTTGTACTACAGAGCCTCCCTCTTGTGGTTCTTCAGGATCTTGTGGATTTTCAGATGCAAAAATTGGTTGAAAAGACTCTTCATGAGTTTGGACCTGTGAGACTGAAGTGTTTTGTATAGCACCGCTATTATCTTTGGGATCACAAGTTGTTAAAGATGGGGCAAGTGCATGATCAGGGATAGCATTATAGTTTATTGGGAAAATACCAGCCTTTTCAAAGGCTTTCACCATCAATGATCTTTTATCAGTTGTTGCCTTATATGCTTCAACAAACATAGCCAAAAAGTCATATCTAGTTGGCTTTTCTCCTGGCTTTTCTACCTGGAACTTGGTCAATCGTTTCTTCCAATTTGCTTTCAGTGGGCCAAAAATACCCACATCTAGTGGCTGTAATAAATGCGTCAGATGTGGAGGGTAAGTCACAATATAAATTTCCTCCTTGCTTGCCAGATCTAGCACTTCTGGAGCCAAGTGAGACTTGTGGGAATCCATGAACAACACTGCTGGTCTTCCTAGTGGAATATTTTCAACAAAGTGTTGAAAAAATTCTAAAAACAGATCATTATTTATCCAGCCTTTCTCACTGAGCTTAATAAGACACGGATAGTCTGAACTTCTCAGTTTGTCATCCCACCGTTTGCCCTTAAATATTATCATTGGCGGTATAATGTCACCAACAACATTCACACAAGGCAACACTGTAGTGGTCGTTCCTCTTTCACCAAAGGTTTGTTTGTAAACATGTGTCTTACCGGTTTGTGCTACAATTTTACCAGACTTAACAACAAACTGAAACCCGGTTTCATCTAAATTCCAGATGCGGTTTGGTTTATTTGAAATACCCAGCTTTGTATACAAATCCTCCAGTGTTCTATAGAAATCATTGACCGCCTCTCTTGTAGCTGATTGAGCTCAGTTTATTGACAAGCTCTCCGGTACTCTCAATGTAAGATTATACCGCTTTTTAAATGCGTTCCACCAGTACCAACCTGCCTTTTGCTTTGTTTTAGAGAAAGGATGTTTAATGTTACCTTTTTCAGCTAAACGATATGCCACTTGGCATATCTGGTCAACAGTTAATCCAAATCCAATTTCTTGCATTTTGTTAATATAGGACAGGAGTTCAACTTCTATTGCTGCAGGCAAGACAAATGGTTTTCCACGTTTGGCTTGAGTTGTGGCCATAGGATCATGTCGATGACGGCAGCAATATGTCTTCAAAGTACTCCAAGGAATGGCATACTTTCTTGCAGCTTTATAAATAGTGCTTCCATTCTTAATATCTGTTACGGCAGCTCTTAAACTGGATGCATTGTATTTTGCTTCTTTCGGGCGTTTTCTCGTAGGATTGGCCTATAAAAAAAACAAGTTTAATGTTATATGTGCTATTAAAAACATTAAAGCAACATAGTTTAAACACTAATTGCATTGTAATTAAGTTCTCCACTTGGTTATATTGTGATATAAAACAATACACAACATCAGAAAAAGTTAAGAAATCAACTGCCGAAACTAAGGATTAAAAAATAGAACATTGTTACTTTCACAATTCTAAAAATCATGGATGTGTTAAAAAACTCTTACCTTAACGAGTTTTGCTTTAGTTTTTCCCATGTTTTCATTTGTTTTTCTTCAATAAAACTTTATTTTCACCTTGTACCGATCAACTAAACATTAGCCGTTACACCTGTTGATTTGACATAAGTTTTTTTTTTCTTAATTTTGGCGGATGCGTTCGGATACTTGCTGCACGTTAGCATGTTAAATGACAGTGCCGCCACCTACTGGAAATTATTAAAAGCCTTAAAGATATCGAGTAATTCCGTTATTAGACCATAAGAAACTATCACCGAATTACTTCATATCACCGATTAGCCAAGGTTTGCCCTACATATCAGCTAATTATGTAGTCAGACATGTTCAGCAACTATTGAAAAATCGATGTTTATTGACTTTTGTTATTCTCAAATGTCTACAGACATTTGTACATTACCCTGTTCAGTAACATATGGAACTTTATAGTGTGCAGGTGTTTTGGAAATTAGGATGTGTTCATGGACTTTCGTTGCTGACTGTACAATGAAAATGTCTCGGCAGTTAAACCATTGACAGTGAAAACCGTATCAAAATCCGTAGCGTAGTGAGACAGGAACCGTAGCCACTTTGTTTTATACTATGTAAAGATAAAGATAAGAAGAATATTAAAAAAAAACCTCAACTGCTTAAAATCCAAGAAGCCCATTAACAGCTATTATAAGCTGAATAGTAGCCGTGTAGAGGCGATCACCTTTACTACTTATACAGGGTGGAAAGTTTGAATGCCACATGGATGACAACTACCTTAAATACTGGAAATAGCACATTCTGTGTAAAGGAGACTTTCCTTTATTTTTAAAAACAATAAATTCTGCATTTATTGATTTATGAAAAATTGCTTGTCTTAGTCGGGACTCGAACCAGTCAAATGCGACAAAAAATAACATTCCGTAATTTATGATGCAGATCGAAAGCGTTACTGATTAGGATCATATTTCTCTAATTAAAAAACACAATCAAAATAACGGAAGGCCATGAAAACTAACTTGGAAACTAGTTCTTAGCCATGCCAACAAAACACTAGAAAATCATGGCTTTAGGTTAAGGTTTACTTTAGAGAGTGGAAAACGTTACTGCCGTTTGTATGGAGAGCTCTTGAGGTGAGTTCTTGATATACAATGCTCTTAAAATAGTTGAGTCAATTTAGTAAAATCATTTAACAGAAATCTCGTGGTTTTTGATGAGTTTCGTTAACGAGGATGATGATGAGTCTTGTTAATGAGTTATGTTTTGATATATTTTTATTACAGGTAACTGTTATACCCGTAGGCGGATGAACTTGAAGAGTAGACATTCTCTAAAATTTTTACTCAGTTAGCAACAGAGCACTTAATGTTTCTCTATTAGGGAATGGACTAGATCCGGGGTACCCAATTTTTTTTATGCTGTAACTCCCTTTGCAAGTCGATTTTTTTGTGACGCCCTCTTAAAAGACCCTCTTTGCAGGCGACCTAAGCGGGCGCCCCAGGGCCTCGCGACGCATAGTTAGGAAACCCCTGGACTAGAGGAATGTAGCGATAGCTTTTATCGAAGCTCTAAGTTTTACAGAACTCCTACAAAGATATATCAGTCAGCAGAACAATGATGTGCGGTAAAAAGGTACAGATTTCGCGTCACGAGAAGAGTCTTCTCGTGACCACGTCGAAGTAAATTAACAATGATTTTATCGCGTCAAAGTCGCGTCAATATTATTAATAATAGGACACTTCTCAGATCTCATCATCGCATGTTCATGGAAAAGTTAGTTTAGCTTATTCTATAAAAGGGAGTCGTTAAAACTAAATTGTTAAAAAGTTGCGTTTTTTTTATAAAATAGGAAGGAAAACAAGGAAGTGGGTCACCTGGTGGTAAGTGATCACCACCGCCTATAGACACAAGGCCAAGGAGATTGCGCGTTGCCAACCTAGAGGGCATTCATTGTTCATTTCAAGGCGCACTTACCTTTTACCTCCGTCAATCCTGGTGGATGTGACTTTTTGAGGTTGATATCTTTCTCCAAGTACTAATCGTACTAGGAAGGTAGTTTCTAGAAACTGCCGTCGAGATGAGAATCTAGGTCACCCGGTGGACCGGTTAAGATGCATCGATCTACGGAGCTATGACACAGTCTTATATCATACAGTAAACTTCGAGAAATCTACTTTTTCTATTGGTTGATTAACTATGTGTTAATAACTCGTTCATTAAGCGAGGGACCTATATGCGTACCAACTGATTAATTGCTAATTCGAAAGGCAGAAAAAGACGTAAGTATTATTAATCGAAATGACTAAATAACAAAGATGACAGAGCAAACATAACGCTAAAAACCCCTGACAAAAACGCACACATCAAAACTTACCCACACACACAAAATTAACTCTGGTAGTATAGAGCTTTGGCTATTTCTCACCGTATCTCTTTCCAAAGGTTGTCTGGAAGAGATCGCTACTTAGCGCTACTTAGAGCTTTGGCTATTTCTCACCGTATCTCTTTCCAAAGGTTGTCTGGAAGAGATCGCTACTTAGCGATAAGACCGCCTGTTGAATGCCATGTAAAATTTCCCTGTATGTGTTCCTTTATTTTTGTTTACTTGTGTGAATTAATAAAGAGTATTTGTTGTTGTTGTTGTTGTATAGAGATACAAAAAGCTCTCTCTCTGCTGTTGCTCTCTCATAAGTCTATGGACTAAATTGACTGTGTTGTTTGTATTTAATCCGGTTTAAAAATAGTTTACGGATTTTATTTTGCATTACTTTAAGAGAAAATGGCAAACCCAATAAATCGGAAAGTGACGTCATTTACAAATAATTAAAAAGTAAGTTCTTGTTTGTTATGATACTCACTTGAAAAAAAGCTAGCTTGAAGTTAAAAAACGGGCAAATTTAAAAAACATTGAAACAATCTAGTGATTAGAATGGTACCTTTGAACTAAATAAGAATAGTAGTGGCAATTGCTCCTATCTAAAGGTAATTTAATTGATTTACTTGCTTAACAGTTTTTGTTCCATTTCACGCCCAAGCGTTTTAAAAACCTAGGTATAGTCTGGGTATAGTCGACTAAGTAATTCCTTGACCACTTTTGAATTATATCCCCTTGTAATAAGGTCGAAAAGTGGTCAAGCAATTTCTTGGTCGACTATACTACTAGAAAATAGGACCTAGTGAAAACAAATTATGCGCAGTGAATTGATAAGTAAGTACAAATGAAACGAATGCTAGTGGAAGCAAAAAGTACCTAATTGGTTGTGGCAATAAAAAGCATTAACAATCAATGACTTCATTATAACATAAATATTTTATACCTACGAAGATTAAGCCACTGGAGTTGCATGCTTGACTCACGAAATATGTACATGACCGAAAATTGTTTAGCATTTTTTTCGATATAACTTTTTAGCGTTCCGTACTCAAAGAGCACCAACGCCCAAGTAGCCTAAGCGTTATAAAACCTGTATAATAGCTGCAGTAAAAGCGATCACTTCTATACAGTTACCATACAGCTATACATTTACCCCCTTTTCTATAAAAGTTTACCAATCTTTCTTAACTGATGAATGTTTTGTTCCTTGCATTCGAGGGCAAACGTCACAATGACAGTTAAAGACATAATACATGTTAACTAACATAGGCTTTCGCAGCGTTTATAAATAAGAGAGATAGCGCCTAGTGTGCTTCTTTGGTGAGACCCAATCATTAAACCGACACGGTCCACCCGTCCGTTGTTAAAGGACTCTATCTTTTTAAACGTATCAGCCAGTAGCCAGTTGAAATGTTCATAGCATATGTGTAAAAATTAGGGGTTTCCCCGTACAAGGTCAAGTCTTTTAAAACGATTTTAAGTTTTTGCTCTATCGTCGAAACGCTAAAAGGCAAAAGTATTAAAATTATTGGGATTATAGTGTAAACTCGAAAGTAGAACAAACAAATAATCAAAAACCGGACAAGATGAGTCAGGCTAAGGGCGCTGAGCATAACTAAGTAAAAACAAGCACTTTTTAATACAAACTTACCATACATATACAAATTTTGTGGTGGTACCCTGCGTGCCTGTGTGTGTGTGAGATATAGTAGATATACATGATCTAGTATAGATGTACTAGAACAGTATTAGGTAATCCGTGGTAGAGCCACATGCAATGCAGCCAACACGACGATACAAGTGAGCAAAATCCACTAATCCATTTTGATTGCCGCTGGCGTGCAATATAAACTACTAGCTAATTATTGATAAATTAATGTCACAGAATGTCGTATCCGGTGAACATTTCACTTGCTCTAATAAACTACGAACCTATACCAAAAATATTAGTCGAAACGCTAACACTAACAAAAAGTCTTTAATTCGTAAAACAGAAGGCGTAAATCGCAGTCTGCATATTATTTGAGGGTGACATTGATTCAGTCGCGCATTTCTAGTTTTTGGGTTGAGAACACGCGTTAGTCAAGGCTAAAGGTCAGCTTACCGACACAACAGGTGTCGGAATTTGTCAGTATTGACATCAAGTTTTGATACAACAACACAAATTGTTACTTTTTCTCTCTATAACAAGAGACAGGCTTTAAATTAATTAAGAAATTTGTTCAATTTCTTAGGAAAGAAAACAAAGCAAAAGTTCCTCTTGCCATTTTCTTTCTTGCCACTTGCCGTTTTTCGCTCAGTACATGTTCTTTTTGCCGCAACAGTGAGAATGGTAAGCATTAGGACAACTCGTACTACACGCATAGGACTTCAGGTAAGTAATTCTTGTTGAAAACAACGCCGCAACGCAAATCGATAGTGGAAAATTCAAATGTCGTAAGGGACTCTAACGTGACACGACACGTCAAGGGATATCCCTTACAACATTTGATATTTAGGCGATTCTTATACTGGCACTACGCCCCACTGAAAGGCATGGAGTGACGAATATTAATCCCGCGCGGAGACGGGTCGTCAGTGTCTGGTGCCGCGCATGTTGGCTATGCAAACTGAGATACTTGCATACAACTTTAAATTTACAGCCCAGAGATAATTATTCTTATTTAAGACTATACTTATTCAAGAAATACGGCATTACGAAGTACCGTACTCTGCATTTAACAGTACTTGTTGACATAAGACTTGTTATCTGTTGTTCGTGCAGTAGTTTTATCAGTTGCGCAATTAGCTCGGTTGCCTCGAAGTCACTTCTCTCATGGGACACCAAAGCCAAGTGACAACTTGGCTTTGTTATGCAAATGTAACCGTATCACATTCTATAATGACGTTTGTCCTCAACATCATCAGAAGGTATTTTTATTTTATTAAATTAAGTAATATTCCAATATTATAATATTAGACCCTTCTGATCTGGCTTCTATTTCACGCAAATAACTTATGTCAGGTGACAAGGACAATTCAGAGTATAGTCAACCGTAGAAGTAGCTCATCACTTAAGAACCACGTCGTAGTAAAGTATGAAATGAGAGTTGCTTGAATTTGTCACATTACTGACAGTGACAAGGTACTAGAATGTTCAGTTGGTACTGAGGCTGACCGTACATTACATACCATTATTTAAGCCCAGCTAAACGAAAACTCGTCAAGTAATACCTCTGAGCCGTGGGACGTCTTACTAAACGGTTTTTTACTAACACGAACAACGAAACTCAAATTACTATCTAATTAAATATCTGAAACCGGCTTAGCAGTTACTAGAAAATCGTCTGTAAGTTCACACTATTAATAATTTAAAAACTGTAACTGTCAAGGGAGCGTCTGTGACAGTCTGTGTTCATCTTACAAGTTATTTGAGCTACCACGTGTAACTTCAGTACATTTTACATACCTCCATACACTTATAATAGAGTTAGAAATATCCACTTTAATAACTAAAATGTAAGTATCCTACATTTATGATGGATATCTATACAACTTAGCAAAAGTTAAAGGCTAAGTAAACCTATATTAATTAATTACTCATGCGTCGCGTCGTCTTCGTCTGTCATTGTAGCCTTGACCTTGAAATAAAAGAAAAAAAAACACATCTCAGTTAGAAGCGGTTGGCAAACGTTTATAAATAAGGGGTTAGATTTAAAATAACCGGACAAGTGCGAGTCGGACTCGCGCGCCGAGGGTTCCGTCATCAACAACATCTAGTGTCGCATTGTTGCTTTGTAAGACCAAAACATTTTTTTTGTGTGTATTAACTATAAATTTACGGTTTTCGGATTTATTGTTTTATTTGTGCTGTGAGACCTTGCTTCTTGCCAAATTTCATAGTTCTAGGTCAACGGGAAGTACTCTGTAGGTCTTGACTTATTTGCGCTTGACATACAGACAGATAACGAAGTGATGCTATAAAGGTTATAGGGTTCTTATTGTGATACAGAACCCTATGAACACTGTTATTATTAAATACTATATTAGGATTTGAAAATGTAAGTTCGCCTAAACCAAGGAGCTCTATAGAAACAGCTATAGTAGCAGTGACTCTACATTTTGTTCTTTTTTTGTAAAGAGCGTGATCAAATATAAGGTTTTTATCAAAGTGAAGCCGTTGTATAGGTTTCACAATAAAGTTTTTATGCGTGCTTTAAGCACAAGGCAAGGAGAATATAATGTCGATTTAAAAGAAGACTCCTTGTTTTTTGTTCCCCGTCTCCGTGAGTCGTTAGAGTTAACAAAAGAGTTTCATTCCGTGTTTTAAGCTTTATTTAGGATCCCTTTGTATGTATTTTCATTTGTTTCAAATTTTGTAAGTTGAATTTGTCTAATCTTTCGTGGTCGTGGTTGACTTCAAATTATTTCCGCATGCTTAGTTTTAATGACAATTTAATATTAAAGCAGATTCCGTTAAAACAACTTGTCCAAAAAAAGTTAAAAACAATTTAAACTCTGTTAATGTATAATCGACCATGAAGTTGTTTAGCCATTTTCGATCGTATTACAACAGAGTAAAGTTCAAAATGGTTAAGTTAATACTAAACCAACTGTACAAATTTTATAAGCTTTTCTTTAACGTGCAATGTTTGTTTGTAACTTGTCTGTTTCAAAACTTGTAAGTAAATTTTTTAAATGTAAATCAATTTTATTTCCAAAAAATGGTGTGTGTATAGTTCCAATGACAATGTAATAATAAAGTGCGGTCAGCAAATAGCTTATAATAAAATGTTTTTTTTTTTAACAAAAACTTTTTTAATTGATTCTGATGCATCTACCCATTTTGTGATTGGTTTCAGTTGACACTCCGTCAGTATCGAATAGCTGAAAGCGTCGATACGAATGCAGTGCACTTAGTACGAACCTCCTCGCCAAGCGTTAGCTCGTTACGTAACTCAGTGTGTCGCTTCCCTGCTAGGCTAGTTAGAACGAGACGCACTGAGTTACGTAGCGAGTTAACGCGTGTCGAGAACGTACATGAGGTGCACAGCATTTACTGTGATTGAATTCGCATGAAGAGAAATTCCAACCATACAGTGTTGCCAATTTAGTGACTTTGTCGCTATTCGTATTTCAGGCGGTTTTGGGAGTTGTTAGTGACTATTTTTGGAACTGTTTCATATATTTTAGCGACTTTTTATAGCCAGTGCACCATACATTAAGATACATTTGGCCCCAATTTTACGTGAACTGGTGTCTTTTCTCTTCATTTCTAGCGACTTCCATAAACAAAAATAGGGGCAGCCTGCCACTGGAGAACTTGACACCAGAATCGACGATGAAACGGAGCCACGCCGATTCGTCGCCGAAATAATTTTGTTTTATTCTTAGTTATATATTTTTTATGTATGTTAGTCTGTAAGGTATTTGTCTATGGGCCTTTGTAGCCTGAGAATAAATGATTAAAATAAATAATAAAACTAAGTTGGCAACACCGCTTCCGACTAAATGGAATATGACGCCGTTTGTTTTTGTTGTAGTCATTGCAGAACCCTGACCGTGAAGTTGATCACTCAATGGAGAACAAAACCGAAATGGCGAATAATGCACGTGAGTTGGTAATGTAATAGTATTACGAGTATATCATCACGACGACCGGCGCGACCGGATAGCCAAGTGGTTAGAGCCCTAAACTACGAAGCTAGGGGTACCGAGTTCTATTCCCTCGTGGGGCAAGTTCGCATGAAGATATGAATGTTAATAATTATGGATTTGAGCAGTATTTAAACATGTAGTTATCCATATAAGTATGTATTAGAACATCAAGTTTACTGGTATTTCCTTAATGATTTATATGTTGCTCATGATCCGCGGTCTTAAAAGTATTTTGTAGGATATTTGAGTAAGTGAACAAAGCATTTTATAAGAAACTAGTGGACGTCCGCGACTTCGTTCGCGTGGAATTAGTAGCTTATGTCCGTCAGGGATAGTGTAGCTTTCTATTGGTGAAAGAATGCTTGGAATCGGTTCAGTAGTTCCAGAGATTACCCCCGACAATCAAACAAAGTTTACTTCTTTATTATATTAAGTGTAGATAAGTGTAGATGTAGATAATGCCAATGGGGAAACCTGCACAATGGCACATTCATGTAAATAAACTGTAACCATGATCCTATCGGTCTGGATTCCCTGTGACAGGGGTTTGGAGGTTAGATGGCAGTCGCTCCAATGTAATAACCTGACCTGCCAAATCTGAGACCTCGAACTATATAACTTATAACAGCCTCAAACAAAGTAGTAAAATAGTGGGAGAAAGGTAAGTAAATATAAGTTTTGATTATATCCTTAGATTGTAATGTGTACACAGCTTATTTACCATAAAGCTGGGTAACAAGAACTGCTATCTACCAGAGATTAGATTAGCCACTCTAAAATGTAATCCTCTTTATGGCACTTCTCCTGCTTCAGACACAAACGATCTTACGTTCGTAGTTTCAGCATTCCTGCAATCTCAGGAAACTTAGAAATGTTAACCAACAAACCGCAAGTTACTGTAACTGTGTGTGTTTTTTAATTCAGTTTATTTGTGTGAATTAATAAAGAGTATTTGTTGTTGTTACTCTATAGTAATAATAACACTACCACTTACCCCCCTATCCCTAACTACCTACTATGGGTGGGGGAATAAGAACAAATAAGTACATAATAACGACGCCATCTCTGGCCCTAACATCACCGTCCAAGTTTTATTTGTCCCTTGGATGAAGGACTAAAGCATGGATAGCCTCAGTACATGTCAAGTCTACACACCCAAAACTGTAAAATAGTTACCTTTGGCGTCAATATAGTAAAACCTGCAAATAATAATAAAATAGTATTTTATGCAACTGCTATATAATGAGAGGCCTTAAAACACGAGTGTGGTTTTATGAAACGAGCGTCAGCGAGTTTCATAATAGGATCACACGAGTGTTTTAAGGCCTAATTATATACAGTTGCATACATTACTTTATCTACACACATATCATAACTGCAAAAAACCGTAACAGCAAAAAACCAACAAACAAGTATGGCGGCAATTCGATGTATCCGTCAAGACGAACGTTTTTTTAATCATAGACAAAAGAATGAAGTCCCTATTGTCATGTCACTCGAGATCAAATGTCGTGCGTTTAAATTAAAAAATCATACTGAGTTGACGTTTCGTATCGATAACTGTTTTAATATCTATGAATACTAAAATAGAGACCAACTTGAATTTTGACAGCTGTTCCAAATTTAAATTCATAACGTCGCGAGATATCGGTAATGTGATGACCAATAAACACAGACTACTAAGAGATACTACCCAATAAAGAACAAGTTTACCTACTACCACAGACAAGTAAATTCTTATAATAGCATTGGTTGTAATAATGCTGGTCATTTTCTATGGTTTTTGAACGCGTTATTAAGCACTTATGATATGTGTGTAGATAAACGTAGATTATACTACCTTAATGTATTCCAAAGGTAACCATTTTGTCTATTCATTGTGTACAGGCTGTCAATTGAAGATGAGGTTTGGGGTATGTAGTCGTATGTGGCACATTGTATTGCCATTTCAAATAAAGAGCTAATAAAATATCGCTTTCAATTTTAATACTCTTTCTATGGTCATGTAAGGTTCTCTGTAATATGTATCCATTACGTACACAGTCATTTTGGTATATTTGGCTCAAAATTTATGGTCGTAGCCTCAATGGCGAACACCGAAATTTCAAGGATATGTTCAGAAGATGTTAACATTAAATTGGTACAAGATAACGTAAGATTATTTTAATTTATCTTTGATAAAACTGATTAAAAGGATATTTGAATAATCGTCGACTGTATCATTTGGTATTTTCAACACTTGTATTATAATCATTTATGCATTGTTTCTAAAATGTTTTATGTTTTTCTTTGCTAAATTGGTTATGCTGAGTTTTTTACGGCACTTCTCAGCAAATGCCAATTTCCATAGCACCGTTACACCCATTACTTTTTTTTAAAGATTCGACTGCGTACATTAAAAAGGTTTTTTTTTTCAAAATGTCTGTGGGTACTTACCTATGTCATAAAACATACATATATTATATGTAGTGATAATCACACTGCAACCAAAGTTCCTTACGGTAATTTACAAAGTATAAACTGTGGCTCAAAGAAACGGGGTTAAGTCTTAAAAAACTAAAGGTAATTTAAGAATTATTCCCGTTTTCAACAGAAAATAAAATGGTTATTATATTTCAAATTACGTCCCTTTTTCATTACAACCTGTTTATAGGGGTAGAGTATGACTTAGCTATGAAAATAGCAGAACTAGTTTTGAGTAGTGGCAGAGCAATACTGTAGCCAGTTGCTGGATGCAGTACGAACGATTCGGCTCGACCGAGGTAGTGCCACACACTCACAAGATGCCGGTGTGGAGTACTAGTTTACTACTGCGCTTTGTACGGTGAGAGGGATATCTAGAGGTCCACGGGAGGACTTATACTTAGGCTGAGATCGCAGGTTCCCACGGGCGGCGGGGATTGCTTCCCAGCAGGTGACCCGCGTGCTAGTTTTCTCCTTACTCCATAATAAAATAATATGAAATAATTACTAAGAGCAACCACCGGCACATATTCATACATAGGTATATATTTACACACGACTCGACTTGTCAAGAGAGTTCAGCTACTTCTGGGACCAATTTCATAAACGCGACAGGTGACAGTGACAATGAGCCGTACATTACTGTGTCGACAAGTAATGCTACAGACTTAACATCATAGTGGGCAAGCAATGTAAACCGAATTGTTACTGTCACCTGTCGTCTGTCACGTTTATGAAATTGGGCCATGTATAAATCAAGTTAGGCTTTTAAGTTTTAGTAACAAAAAGTTTGCAAAGCGTCCTAAACGTTGGGACGTGAATATCGAAGATGTTTCTAGCCACACGGAATGAATATTAATGTAATAACGTCGAAATCAGCCCATTTTATATTTAACAACTTGATAATATAGGTACGACAAACAACGATCATATAAATTCACAGTGTACCTAGATGTGCTCAAAGAGTTTTGTCTGCTTGGTAATTTGTTATATCGACAATTTCCGCTCTCTGTGAAGTCGAGCGAAAGGGGTTCATGATTGTCCAAAAAGTTGTCCTGAGCACGTGAAACGTGATCGTCCTATTATAGGCCTCAATTAATATTTTATGCCAGTATCTTTGGTATCTTGTCAAGTGGATTTCTTTGATATCTTTTAGTGATAATTTTAGTATTTATGTTTAGTATATATTTAGTTTTTATGTAGATTATACTTTCAAGTACGAGAGCAGATAGTATCATCATCAAGTCATCACTTACCATCGGAGGCTCTAGCATTTTTCGCAGTCATGAAGTATATACATTCCTTTCAAACCAATTAGCGTGTGAAGGGGATGGATGCTTCATGTTCACGATAAACGATATTATGCTAGTAACGCAGGTACCACTGACTGAGGTAAAATGTGACGGAATCTCATAAAAAAAGGATTTCAAGAACCTTCGTTAGAAGCCTAGAATTTATTTACCGATTTTAAACCTAGACACATAATTGTAACATAATGGATTGGCAATTTAACAAAGTATGACAACTATTTGATTTATGCAGGTGTTTCGCTGACATTATATTTCAAATACCTAATAAATTGTAAGGCTGCCGTAAAACCTCAATAAACACTCAGGTGACACAATTTTTGCATAAAGATAAAATGTATGCGCGTGCACACCTGCACTACGTTTACGTTAGCAGTTCTGCAATATTCCACGAAATTGATAGGTACACAGTTCAAGCAACTCCCAAAATGCTGTTACATCGTGAATAATAAAAAAATGCATTTTCGACAGGTGTGAAGTAACACAGTTTGCTTGCATACTTATTTCTCAATGACACATTTTTTTAACAAACTTACATCGTTTGCAATTTTGGCAGTTAACATTAATCATCAACTTTATACAACAAAACTACTGTAATACTCCAAAACTTTTTATTTATTTGCAAAAAATAAAGTTTTATTTTAAAAAATGGCCACATGTTTCACGAAATACGTTTTAAATTATAAGGATACACCACAGAAGCGAAATCACGATAATGATCATCACGGGGCACTCACCATGATTAAAGTTAACACGCGATTCCGCGAGGCTTGCTCTACACGTACGCCTCGCTCGGCGGTCAGCACGGAACTGCGCGACTATAGAGATCTAAGTGCGCTCGCGCATCTCCATTGATAATGATAACGCATTTCCCGCCGGTTTACCTCTTGATTGCAATGAGCGCGCTATCACATCAGCTACTGAACAGAAGCAATTTTTGAATCTCACAAGGTGACGAGAGCTCACCAAAATGGCCGAATCTCTATGAAAAACGCCTATTTTGGTGTGCTTTAATTACCCGGTGAGATTCAAATGCAACTTTTAAACGTCACCAGGTGACTAAAGCTCACCAAAATGGCCACATTTCTATGAAAAAACGGCCATTTTGGCGAGCTTTAGTCAGCCGGTGAGATTCAAAAATCGCACTCCAGTGGCCCGTTTCACTATGCAACAAGTTACAATTTTACAAGTCTTAACCGGCAACATTGGTCAATAATGACCAATGGCAATGGGCAAATTGACCAATGTTGCCGGGTTAGACTTGTAAAATTGTGACTTGTAGCTTCGTGAAACGGGCTACAGGTGTCAGAAAGGCATTCGTTTGTTCTAATTTCCAACAATCGTAAAAAAATACAAAGTGAATTTATTTTCAGTGACACGATCGAAATTCACCGTTAAATCGTCGTAATTTTATTACCTAAGCTAATAAATAATAACGAGTCCTGTTTTGGACCCCCGTGCTGTTTGACATTTGCAGATGTTCATTTGAACCTCATTAATGTCACTAACATGACCGACTAAGTTTAGTTTATCTCTAGGTGCGTCCCTTTCTCATGATACTAATTTGACAGAGACACAGGGAGAGTAAATTAAACCTGGGACGGTCAGGTTAGGGCCATTGTTTTTATACTTCAGGTAGATAGGACGGTAGTATAGTAATAGTAACTGGCTATATGCCGAGCCCACGCGGTGGTCCTTACGGTGTTTTTCTTCGCCGAAAGGGATTTGGTTAACATCAATACTTAAGTAAAGTATAGATCAATAGAAATAGCAAATGTAGAGCAATGATAACAGTATTTATTTAAATCATCCGTCCTTTGTTACTCTTACTGCGTAAATTATTTTGAAATATCAAATTATTACTACAAAATAATTGAGGCAGTAAGTGAAACAAAAGTAGGATAGTACAAAATAAATATTGTTTTCACTGCTCTACGTATATTGGTTATTTCTATTTATTTATACTTTTAATTAAATTGGTCAAAAAATTCACTTAACTTTGTTACTAGGTTCATAATTTTTAATAAGCTCTTCATTTCACTACATAACCATATTAATATTAAAGCTAAATTTGTAAAATGCTGCGGTTATTTTAATTTACGTATTGTTAAATTAGCGCATTGCAATGAAGCGTACACTGCCACCCACTGCACCGATTTAATGAATCCAATTGCAATTCTGAAAATTAATTGTGTACTGGTAAATGACTAGTTGGTTTCGAGAGTGGTCTAATGTTATACCCCAACGTAACGTAAAGATGCTAAAAGATATGTTTGAAGCTTTTGATTGTCTGTGCGGCCGTACGTCCGGTTGTTTATCTAGTATGACGTTGCATCTCCGGATCCAGTAAAGCAATTTCAATAAAAAAATTAACAGAATTGGTAGACTAAAAATAAAACTTAATAGTTATCTAAATAGATAGCTTAATCTTAATCTTATTATTAAATTTTAATTCAACGCTGTTATTTCTTTGCTAGCTGCTAGCTGAATTAAGCGAGATAGTTCTCAGGCATGTTCGTTAGCGGTACCTACATAGTACATATTTAGGTACATTATATGTACAGCCTAGTTCAATTAAGTCAACTTTTCAAATCGATATGTGGTTTTTTAAATTACATCTTGAATTACATCGACCCCATAAAGTCTGTTCATCCCTACTTGTCCTATTATGTAAACAAAGTTCTAACCTAAAATTTTATTTTCTGTCTTCTAAATCGTTTATCGCTCAAATGAAACAAAATCGAGGCGATGTGATCTATAATTTGTTGCTTTATAATGTTTTATTTAAACAACAAATAGTATTTGAAAGACAACAACTAATGTTTTAAGTTAGAATGTCGATTATTACTTAAAACAAGTAGGATAAATATGGTTTATGTAACTTACGGTGAGTTTTAAAGTACATGGTCATCCATTTGGTTGAGGAAATGTTGACTCTAACTAGTAAGTTAAGGAAAGATATGCAATTTATTATTAAAAATTTATTTGCGTTGCGTAAAAACCTCTAAAGAGAGGTTTTACCACAGGTTATGCTTATCCTTGTCATAGCTTGGTAACCAAAGGCCTTGGATAAAACAAAATCAGGGCTCTAAATTAGTAAAATTACATAAAATTTAAATCTAGAAGTCGGAGAATATTTGAGAGGACAGCTAGAGTTATGCTAGCTAGAGACCCTGAGCATGGGGGCCCCGGGGCACGGCACCGCGTATCCCTTTGGTAGCTACGGCACTGGGCCCAATTTCATAAACGCGACAGGCGACAGGTGATGGTGACAATTCGGTATACATTGCTTGCCCACTATGATGTTAGGTCTGTTACTCAGTAGCGTTACTTTGCGACACAGTAATGTACGAAAAATTGTCACTGTCACCTGACGCCTGTCGTGTTTATGAAATTGGTCCCTGCTCGTACTTTATTAAGAACCTGCACGTACGATATAATTACAAAGGCAGAAATGAGTCCTTAGCTACGTTATTTCAATGCTTTTTCTTTGCATTACGATCGTAATTCAAGTATTCCTTTTCGTTTCCATGACAATATGTCGCCAAATAGGGCAAAGCTGCTTTCAGAACCTTCTAAATCTGTCAATGCGACCCTAATTCTACCGAACTCGTTCTATTTTACGATGCCTAATATTAAGCCCAGGTGAAATATCATGGTCCCTTATTTCCCAGGATAAAAACCATTTTATGTCTCTAGGGTATAAAGCCAAATATGCGTGTCAATTTTCATTGAAACTTGGTTATTAGTTTATTCGAAGAATGAAATATAAGTGACAAAGAGATAGTCACTTTGCTTTTAGAATACGTAATTGTTTATATCACTATGCAGTGGAACATGACCGGTCATGTTTAGAACCGGTTGTCTGGAAGAGATCGCTCTTAAGCGATAAGACCGCCTATTGTCTACCTTTCTAATTCGTTTATTTGTTTGCTTTGTATATTTATGTGGTGTACAATAAAGAATATTTGTTGTTGTTGTTTAGTTTATCTAATTTTACTTCCATGTGCGTCACTATCTTCAAATTCTGTCAAATTGTAATGTGGTATTCAATAAAGCATATTGTATTGTATTGTATCTTATGACACTAGTTTGACAGAGATGCAGGGAGAGGTAAGTTAATCATGGAATCCGATTTTCGAATCTCACCGGGTAACTAAAGCTCACCTGGTGAGATTCTAAAATTGCACCCGTGGGTCAGAAATGATAGGACCACTAGTATAGTTTGGATTGCCATTGCATAACTTTATAAAGTGATGTTATAAATGTCAGCGATGTTCTCGTGTGGCGTTGCGAATGTAGAATATATTATTAGTTTTAGTTTAGTTTAGTTTTAATTTTATTTATTCCTCAATATAATCACTGGCCACTGTTGCTGGGAGGGTCGATATACCCATTTGTGCACGCATAGGACGGCTTACATAATGATAGTGAGATTAGTATTAGGTACATATCTTTATAATTATATTTGAATTTGTTATGTTTTCGGGACATTGATATAAAACAATTTTAACAGTTCATATCGCGTGTATTGTAACGAATCTAATTCTCGATGTTACGAGCTCTTTTCAGGTCTCATGTTTTGCTGAGTTTCTGACGGCGCTTTCTCCTCAGTGGATGTCATTTTTCGAGCGCTGGTAGAGTCTGAAATATTACAGCGTTAATTGGAACGATGTCATTTATAGTTCTTAACTTTTAAAATGATTCTACAAAAGGTAGTTTATTTTCTCCCCGTAAACATAAGACTGCTAAAAAGAGCTCGAAACGTCGTGAATTGGATTCGTTACAATACACCGAATACACGCAACACTAACTGTTAAAAATCTTTTGTTCCAATGTTTATTATTTATACTCACTAAATTACTGTAGTCAACCAATTTAAATCATAGGCCACTGTAGAACGTTGTCGCAATGTGTCATCGCTGGGATATTGTGACATTTATTGAGAAGACATATGACGTTTATTGTGAGAAGGTTCTACAGTGGCCTATGAATCAAATTGGTTGACTGTACGTTTACAAAAGAGACCTATGTGAGGGTTCAGATGAACCAAAGCTAATAGGTAACAAAATGCCGCATGCCGATCTCTATAGGACTAGCACGTTTTGTGGCTTTCGTTTTACGCGGTTTTTCTGAAACATTCGTATCTTTTGTCGGTAACTAGTTGAAAATAGAGTCGAATGTTCAGAAAAAGCGATAATCGATACTGTGGCAACTCCCGCTAGCCGTGCTGGGGGCTATTTTCGATGGTCAGCGTGAATCGTTTACCCTATAACGAAAATAAAATTGTCTGTCGGTGCGGCGGTAAATAAAGGAATTAGTGATCAAATTGATTTAACTCTCGACAAGAAAGGGGTAGTTTAGGTTTGTATAAACCTATTTCTACGTTGTATGTGTTGTAAGACCCAATCGGTGAACCGATTAAAGTTTGGTCATCCATACTTGTCTTGTTATGGAAACAAAATTTCACTATTTACCTCTTAAACGTCGTCTAACGCCTAAATAAAACTACAAATAGGAGATGTGATTTTTTATTTGTTGCTCAAGAATTTATTTAAACAACAAAACATTCCGCATAATTATATATTCTGCCGGTTTTGATGACAAAACTTTTAGGTTAAGGTATTAAAAAAAAAAGGTAAAGTGGAAGGTTGTTTATTTCTTAAAAACAAGGTAATAAAGCATATGGTTTACAAATGTTTGTTATTGCTCTATACTTTATTTCTTTAGGTATTTAAAATATGATAAACAAAATAGTCACGTGACTCGGCAAATCAACCAATCAAGTCAATCTTTTGCATCTGTGGAGACACAAAAGATTGATTTGATTGGTTGATTTGCCGAGACACGTAACTTATTTTGTTTACCTTATTTTAAGTACCTAAAGAAATAAACTGTAGGTAGGTAATTAATATTTAACAAACAAAACAAACAAGATGAAAAACTGGTTATAGCGTTGCAAGATCAGCCATGTGTTGCTTCCTCCTCTACTACACTTTATTTTTGACACACCAGGGCCCCATTTCATAAACGCGACGGGCGACAGGTGACAGTGACAATTCATTATACATTGCTTGCCCACTATGATGTTAAGTCTATAAGTCTGTAGCGTTACTTGTCGACACAGTAATGTACGGTGAATTGTCACTGTCACCCGTCTCAGGACGCGTTTTTGAAATTGGTCCCAGGAACCTGTACCACGAAATTTATAAGTGCTACAATTTAACGTACTTGTCACATTTTTGCATGAACAATTTTACAATTATGTCAAATTACAGCACTTGTAAAGTTTGTGGTACAGGGGGCAGTACTCCACCTAAAACACCTAAGCTCCTAACGAGGAAATGCGTGTCGAGAATATTCGTGCTAGGTACACAGCACTCCGCCTAGCACGAATCTTCTCGATACGCGTTAAGAGGAGTGTGAACCCTGCCCGAAAAAGCGCTCCCCATACTAACGTCGATAACGTTTTCCACCCTCTAAACCTTAATCTATGGTAATGATTTTTTGGTATGTTGTCATTATGCCTTAAAACTAGGTTTGTATGTTTTGATTTTTTTAATGTTCTTAATAGATTCGACAATATTTGCATTTTAGGACTTTCATACAAAACACAAAAGCGTCAATATTTTTGAAAGTATTAATAATATTAAAAAAATCAAAACATACAAACCTACTTCTGGGGCATAATGATAACATTCAAAAAAATCATGGCTATAGGTTAACGTTTAGAGGGTGGAAAACGTTATCGCCGTTTGTATGGAGAGCGCTGGGTTCACACTCCTCTTAACTCGCTACGTAACTCAGTGTGTCTCTTCCTAACTAGTCTAGTAGGAGAGAGACGCAACGAGTTACGTAGCGAGTCAAAGCATGTTGAGAAGATTCGGCTAGCACGGGAGCTAAGTTATTAAATAACACTGCGATTAAACGCTTAATTAAATTTTATAAGAAAATAATGTACAGCTCCCCGGTTTCAGTGTTTAAACATTCGCTGTAATGCTTTTTCGCTATTCAAGCTTTTTCAGACCCTGGGAAAAAATAAGGACGACTTTATTTGTACAAGCGCGATGTTTCTGTTGATTCAGCACTCGGATAAAGGACTAAAGCAGTAATAGCTTCAGCGGGCCTAAAATGACCGCCCAAGTTTAGTTTATCGTTCAGCGCATGGCGCGATAAATTGGCCTTAGCCAGGCGCGGCGCACTTCGCGAAGGTACAAGCTCGGCGGACCTCTGGACTGAGGCCGCCTAAATTGAGTTGCGTTGTGTCGAGAAAAAATAGTATCACAAGCATAACGAACTTATCTTTATTTCCGGCTATATTTTTATTTATGAAAGGAAACAAAGTTATTACAGAAATAAAAAATACTTAATAGAAAAGATTCTGGGTAGGGTGCCCAGAAGGAAGGCGGCGTTACCTCTCTGAATGGCAATGCCAATAGGTTGGGCGTGGAACGCTCCAGCCACCAGAGGTGTCAACTAAGTAATTGTTTTTTCTTAATTCTTTTGATCATATCTTAATAATATGTGTACCTGTTAGAACATTTTATCAGAATTAAATAATTAAGTATCATTCCATTATTATGATTCCTAGGTATTAGTTCTCAAAGTTGAATTGAGAGATGACTCGCTAAGGATAAACTTTGAGATTCTAAGAACGACGGAATACCTAGTTTGCAAAACGATCCAATTCTCACTAGACTTGTCATAAATCTCGTTGGATTAACGTTACACCTGCATTTAAGTTACAGTTAGGTACAGAGGCTGTAGGCTTCTAAGGCTGTAGTTTCATTGCAGTCGTGCCAACTGCATTCAAACTGCATCGGAACTGCAATTTGGCAGTCCGATTGCAGTCCGTCTGCCTACACCCTTAGTTATCCTCGCTGCTCAACGAAACGCCGGCGTTCTGTCTTGCTCTCTTGCGCTCCAATCTCTGTGTACAGACTACAGACTCAGCCTACCACTGGTTTATCGTTGAACGCAACGATGTTTCGTAACCGAATCACACCACGTTCGTGTTCACGTTAAGATACTTTCAGTCGTTGAAAAATATTGGCATCCTACTTCCACTTTTGTACAGTGTATCATCTTTCACAATTTATATCGATATTTGCCGAACCGAAAGGAGTTTAGAGTAACTGGACCTTAAGCTCTTGATAGATCGAAGACACGTAATCCCTTAAACGCCTGGTCTTTTAGTCTGTCTAGAAAAATACAAATAGCTCATACTAGGACTTTACGTACCTTGAAGAGAATTTTTAAATTAGAGAATTACCTGCTTCGGTACAGCGTTCTCGTTCTAAACTTATTCACTGTTTTTTTGAACCATAACATCCATAGCTTTAAATACTTAGATATATAAGTCTGTAGTTGTGTATCAGCCCTAATCAATTCTAAAGACTGATAACCAAGTCTGCTCGAGGTTGTGGCCCTTTGTGGCCTGTTCTGGAATTCCGATTCCGTTTGGCCACGGCTGTCCAAACATTTGAGTTAACGCGTGGTTTGGACTACTTTGGACTCATTTCTAAGCAATCAAAACTATAACGAGTGCGTCCCCAATTGTAATTTTTAAACTAAGAACATATTTTTAGCAAAATCATTTTTATTAAATTTATTTATTAAATATTAGCGTTTGCTGGTTTGCTGGTAATGCCGCGACTTCACAAGCGTACTGATAGCAATTTAAAATATGCCATCGGCACTATTTGAAACGTCCTATGAACTGGGGGAGGGAGTAATGCAACTAATAGCTGGCAAATTCAACCGATGAGTCCGGTGTATAAGTCCTCAAACTAAAGTAGTCAAAAAAAATAAAGTTTGTCGTCGCTCTAAATAATATTTTTAACAGGTATTTTTTTATTTCCAGCTTAGTAATTTTTGTTGTTTAATAAAGAATATAATTTATATACATTGAAAATTAAAAAAAACTAAGTTTTAAATCTATATATATAAAATTCAAAGTCCTGACTGACTGACTGACTGACTGACTGATATATCAGCGCACAGCCCAAACTGCTAGACCTAGAGACTTGAAATTTTGCACATAGATACCTTATATAGTGTAGGCATCCACTAAGAAAGGATTTTTGGAAATTCCACCCCTAAGGGGGTAAATTAGGGGATGAAAGTTTGTATGAAAGTCCGTCAGTTTTGAAGTTAGGATCTTGAAATTTTGTTGTTAGGCTTACGTAAAAAAATTAATTTATACGGGTCTCAGTGTTTTTGATAATTCCACCCCTGAAGGGGTGAAAAGGGGGATAAAGTTGTGTATGGAAAGGCCTACATTTTCACAGCAAAAATCACTACATTTATTGTTTAGGCTTATAACGCAACGAGTATATCAGGTGTTATTGGAATTACAACCCTTAAGGGGGAAAAGGGGGATGAAATTTTGTATTTGAGTTGTTCATTCACAATTTTTTTGTATTGAAGTAAAAATAACGTACGTGACAACGTGTTATTACTAAGCCTCTATTGCCACCCGTCTATCCGTCTGTCTGTCTGTCTGCCACGCGCAAACATGTCCTGACTGATTTGCGATCATCGTCCAACCGAAACTATTGAATCAAGAAAGCTGAAATTTGGAATATAGGTTTATTTTATGACGTAGGCATCCGCTAAGAAACCATTTGTGGTATTTTTTACCTTTAGGGGGAAAACGGGGGTGGGGGTTGAACTTTGTATGAAAGTCTTTGTTAATTGAAGTTATAAACATGAAAATTTGAATTAGAACTACTGATCATAAATAGCTTATAAGTATTATAACGTATTTCAGGATTTTTGCATTTTTACATTTAAAGGGGGAGAAGCGGGGGTGAAAGTTTGTAAGGACGTATTGATTTTTTTTAATAGGAGCTTGTAATTTTAAAATACAGCTACTTATCATAAATAAATAATGACGCGTCACAGGGTTTTATGATTTTCAAATTTCTAGGGGGAAACGGGCAGTAAAAGTTTGTATGGATGGAGGTATCGGGTTTTTAATAGAAACTTGAAATTTTGAATTTTAGATACTTATCATAAATAAATAATTATGTGTTTCAGGGTTTTATGACTATCGAATTTTAGAGGTGGGAAACGAGGGTGAAACTTTGTATGGAGGGGAGGTATCGGTTTATTAAAAAATAAGAACTTCAAAATGATTCTTTGTTTTAGGGTATTTGGATTTTTACATTGGAAGGGGGCAAAACGGGCGGGCAAAAAAATATGAGAGGAAGTGAGAGCACTTATAAATTGTTTGATTCTAAAAAAAAGACATTTGTTTTCTGTAGGCCACGCGGGCGAAGCCGCGGGCAGGAGATAGTTATAAATAAATAATGAGATATTTCAGAGATTTTAGATTTTTAATTTGAAGTGGTAATACGGGGAGGAAGGCGTTTGTATGGAGGTATCGGCGTTTTTTAAAGGTAGAAACTTGAAAATTAGAACTATTGAGCATAAATGAATACCGCCGTGTTTAAGGGTATTTGGATTTTCACAATTAAAACGAGAGAAACGGGGTTAAGACTTTGTATGGAGGTATGGAGGCTTTTTCGAAGATATAAACTTGGAAGACTTTAAGGGATGACAGTTAATGTTACAAAAACGAAAGTAATGGTGTAAGAGAAGAATGAAGAGGTTTTTGAATGTATACCTAATAAAGATTGGTAATGAAAGAGTTAAACAAGTGAAAGAATTTGTGTACTAGGTAGTATATTTACTAGGGATGGAAAGCACAATGAAGACATTGAAAGGAGAGTGAAAGCGGGAAATTGGGAGCTCTGCGTGCTTTTGTGAGCAGCCAGAATGTCGCATCCAGCAACGTGAACAGCCAAGCGTGCCTTTTACGACGTTCGGCTGTTCACGATGCTGTGTTAGTTTCCAGGTTGATGTATGGAAATGAAAGCTGGGTTTGCGAGAAGAAGCATAAGAGTAGAATAAATGACGTAGAGATGCGTTCTCTGCGTAGTATGAGTGGGATCAAGTTGACTGAGAGAGTGAGAAATGGTGTTATAAGAGAGAGAGGTGAGGTCTGAAAGAAGATGTAGTGACTAGAATAGAGAAACGAATGTAACGTTGGTTTGGGCATGTTGAACGAATGGATGAAAGGCAATTATGTTAGCAAATTTATGAAGGTGATGTGCCTGGGCGAGTTGGTCGAGGGCGGCCTCGACGTACTTTTGTCAACCAAATTTGTGATGTCCTGAAGACAGGTCAAACCAGAAGTACACGGAACCGCCGAGCATGCATGAAGAGAGGAATGTGCGTGGAGGGAGCGAGGGAATATGCCAAGACCAGAGCAAATGACGTTCTGTGGTCTCTGCCTACCCCAAAGGGAAACAGGCGTGAGCTTATAATAATAATAATAAAAATAAACTTGAAAATTAGAATTGCAGCTGATCATCATAAATAAATAACGATGTTTCGGGGTTTTCGGATTTAGATGTCATTTGTTTTCTGTAGGCCACGCGGGCGAAGCCGCGGGCAGAAGCTAGTTTAAAATAAAACTACACAAAACTAAAAGTACGGAGTCATATTAATTTGACCAGATTAATTCGGGCATGCATTATCAATATTATCATTAATAAGTCAGATGAGGACGACACACAAAGATAGCTAAACAAGAATATCTTCGTCCTAAAAAGTTAACATGGATTTTTTTGTCCCAACTCACAATCCATCAAGTGATGTCTAGTTTGTCCTTTAAGGCTTCTCCTCCTTTAAATATGATGAAACTGCGTAACTTAGTTCGAGTTTTTTACATTAGCTATCGCACTATAAGTAAACAAAATATAATAATTTACAAGACAAGAGAAGTGATTTCGTGTTTCATTAAATCTGTTATTTTTCCAGTTGTAGTATGTGCTGCATCTGAATGATATGAAAATGTTTAATCTTCTTTACAATGCAATATGACATAATTTATGTTTTCTTATTTTTTTGAAAATTCATCTAAATTCGCCAAAAAAACCGGCCAAAGTCCACCAGTAGTGGGTGGTGCAGGAAGGCACCCATACGCCGCGCAGTGCAGCAATTAAAGCAGTGCCAGTGGTGTCCAGGCACAGAGTGCAGGCGCTGAAGGGGCGCAGAAATAATTAGGACCAAGCTTTGGGTCATGCTTCGTGTGTAGTAGCACTTTTCAAGGACTCAAAACTCGCCCCGGGCACGTTAAAGACAAGTTACAGCACCGCCGATACGCCCAAGGTCGTTGGCAGTGAGAGAAGCCTTAAATAACACATTTTTTCCAACGGCCGTGGCATTGGCCTTCTAGATTGACGGTCGTGTTTCTATCAGTTACATAGCCTATAATAATTGGATGATACGGAGCGTGAATCGAAGTTTTTTGTGCTAGCTCCTCGTAATGGCGTGGTTAGTTGTTGTTAGCATCTTGGTCTATGAGGAAAAAATTTGATTATCACTAGTTGTACGCAGGAACAATGAAGGCGATGCTTGTCTCGTTTTCTTTCAACAACGCCGAAACTTTTAGTTAATCAAATCATACACGTGAACTTTAACACAAATGAAAATATACTTAAGCTCCAATGTAAGTATTGATGTACTGGTTTCTGGTTCACTCTGTTCTTATTTATATTAATCGATATGGAGAACAGCTATAGTTGCAAGATAGGGTATTTCGCAGACATAGATAGAATAGAATAGAATTGATGATGTGGTGAGATGAATAAAGGGCCTCTGGACCGGTGTATGGACAGGGTGACATTCTATTAGCGTCAACGCTAATAGACGACAACATTTATGGATTCGATGAAAGAGGTAACGAAAGCAAAACGTCAAAATGTATCGATCGTCAATTTCAAACACAACGCGAACAGAATTCTACTTTTTACAGACACCGAGCTGACATGAGTCTTATAGGCCGTAAGTTCACGTAAAGCGTTAAAGTGAGATGTACATGCATTAGTAGCACACTAGCGTTTATTGCAGGCATAAAGTATTCGTCCCTTTCGCACACGCCAATTGGTTAGAAAAGGACATAAAGTTTATGTCAGCTACAAAACCTAGCGTGCTAGGGCCTCTATGTGCATATTGTGCATCTACGAAGAATCTTTTGCTCACCGTAACACGATACGTAGCTCAGTGCGTCTCTTTCTAACTAGCTCAGTAGGAGAGAGACGATGAGCTACGTAGCCAGTTACGACGTGTCGAAAAGACTCGTGGTAGGTGGGCGACTGTTGTAGAGTTGCGATAAGAGATTAACAGTTAAAAAAAGTGCAGAGGTGATTAATTCTAATTAATTAACTAGTACTCGAATATTCATTCGGGTATTTTAACTATTGTCACTGGGCGGAAGCCCATGTAGCTATTTTTAAAAAATATCCAAAAATAGTTGAAATAAACTTCATGCATTTCACTTACACGTTAAACGAAGTCCGGACAATCCAAGCTTTTTGTGCTAATCAGTCAAATTGTCAATTAGGAATAATTGTGGATGGACTCGGAGGAATTTATTTTTGACCCTTGCGGGAGAATTAAAACTTGTGCAGTGAGAAGATACGAGCCTAAATTATACATACATGTACGCATTAGTATCCATTAATACATAAATTTTGTCTGTTTATCGGTTAGCTCGTTTTTGCGCGCATCACGCAAAAGGCACTAATTGAATTTAAAATCGAATTACTGCAAAACGCGAAGCTTTGTTCTAGATAACAGTTAGTGTCTATTTGATTAAAATCGGTCCACAGAGTCAAAAGATATTTATTTTTTAAGTTAAGTTAGAAATCTCGTAGCATAGAGCATTAGCGTATCATAGGTCTAAGTCAACGCGTACGAAGTGGCGGGCAAAATGTAATATTATTAAAAAGAATAGATACATCACCGATAATCATTGATTACCTAATTGTTATTTAAGAAGTAAACACTCTGCAGCGGATTACCTGCAATGTGGACAAGATTTCCCTTGCTGCACTTGTAGGTAGACTTGCAGTACATGTAGGTAATTGGTATATGCACGTTTCCATTCAAAGCTGCTCTGTTCAAACTCAAGCAGATAACACTGTTTGCGAGGCAGTGTTATGTACAAAGGAGAGCGTATCTCTCCAGAAACATCTTCCGGTTAACTTTAGTGTATCACTCTAGGAGTTATAGATCGTTTTCAAGTAAGACCGCGCGTTCTCAAGATCGCATTTGACGTTTCATTTCTGTAGAAATGCACGCGTATTTGTATAGCTTGGCCTTAGCAATGGCAAGATGGTTCATCGGTTCTTATTTTATTGAATAGAGAAAAATGATGTAAGGTGAATTGGGGTAAAGTCGATACATGTGGGAAATTAAAAAAAAATCGCGAATTTCTACTAAACAGGTAGTCATTTTTTATTCTGGATGCATTTACTAAAAATTTCATTTTATAATCACCCTAGTCACCCTAGTCATAAGGGTTTAACCCTAAGGGTGAAGATGTCTTCAGAGTCGCTGTCTGTGGGTAAGTTTTGGCCTAATTAATAGAAATACAAATTTTATGTACCCAAGTCGATAACTTTTGATCACAGGAGAGACTTCTTTGGTTTTTACTCTGTGTATGACCCAAACAGTGAGATACCTGGCCTTTGCGCCGCTCGCTGCAATACCAGTTGACCAGCGTCGAATTAATTATATATTATTAGTAATTACACCTCGCGATTCATTCATTACAGAGCGCAAGTTAATTGCAAAGCTTTAGCTATGGCTTTAGGCATACCTATAGAAGTAGAATAGGCTAATCCTCAAGGATTAACTAAGAGTGAGATAAACATCTGGCTTGCGTACTGCTGTTACAACTTGAATGGTGTCGAATTAAGGCCTTGCAGCGGTAAGTTAAACAATACTGTACTGTGTCATTTAGTACTTTTATTTTATTTGTAATTCAAACTTAAAATTCATTAAGGTATAGGTAAATCTGCGAGAATTTGTGATGTGGCCCAGATTCAAAGGGTATTATAGGCTCAATACTGCAAAATTGCAGTCGACGTGCACTATCGATGTTAGAGAATAACATCGATAGTGTGCGCTCAATAACGGTATCATTATGGTGGGTCTTCACAGCTTCACTTCGTGTTTCGTGTTCGAGTGTTCGGGAGTATGTGGACGATAGAGATGCACCGTGTCATATTTCGCGTTAGTGACAGAGGTGCAATGATCGAAACGTGAATATAAGATACAAAGCAAAGTGCCAAAGAGGATAGTATACCAAGCCCCAGGCTCATGTTAAGCTGATAGGTACCTTTTCGGTGCTTTAGTTGTAAGTTAACTCTATGTTTCTGTTTCTTTCAAGAAGCGCTCTACTGTGCATACAAACGGCGATATTTTTTTCTATCCTATAGCCGTGTTTTCTTGTATGCTATATCTATATGTTTATCTTTTAAATTTAGTTATCATACAAAAAATCTGAAAAAAGTTGTTGACATAATTAATATAACCGTCTCCAGAGACTGTATCAGTACTTATTTTATCGGGACTGTTTCGTTTGAATAAACTAGTACATACTAAAGACTGAAAATAATTATACTTCATTGCTGCATCCTAGGAGATTTAATAAACCATGTAGTCCGTTTTCCGTGGTACTGCATCTTCACACGATTTTTAGAAAACCTTTTAACAAATCTAAAAAGAAAAAAGGCTGAATGCATATCAATTCCTTTACCCCTTTCCCAAGTGTCGCGTAATAGAAAGTGCGGCTGTCATTCGTCTTTTCGTGTGGTGCATCTTGCACATAATTCGCGTGATAAATATTGTGTTTTTTTGTGAAAAGCTCAATATGTTTTCAATTTTTTAGCAAGCATTGCGTAAACAAAGTCGTGAAATGACAAATAAAGAAACAAGCCGAAAAATCGAGCGATCAGAAAAGGAATTAAAAACAAGAAACCGGCAAAATGATACGTACGTAACTGGATTCTTCTTACAATGTTACAGGTTGACAATAGAATATAAAACGGGGCACTCTTCTACAAAAGTATATTTTTTTATTGCGTATACGCACTATCTCTTCAATTAAGACGCAAGTTGTCAACACAACATAACCTACATTTTCATGCCGTGATGGTACCAGATACCATCCGAAAATGTGCAACTTTGGGCCTGTAACCCTCTAATTAAAGTCCTGGGACTTTATTTTTTCTTATTTCCTAAGTGGTAACACACGATGTTATCCGGAAATAAAATTTTAACTTTCTTCAAGTGGTGGCACGAGATGTCATCTTGAAAGTTAGCTATGGCTTACTCAGCCTTTTTTGCCCAAACAGAAATCGAAGACGACTCTGTTTTTTTTGACGACTATTCCTACGACGTCCTATGACGTATGATGAATTGTGAGCCTCTATAGGCCATGTAATTCGAAACTTCCGCCGGCGACCACAGCACAGGGGTATCCCCGACTAACTCGCCTGGTCATTCGCCGAAGATAATGGTGATCACGATCACGAAGAAGGCGACGTCGAATCACTGCGTCAACCGGATCCTAAAGTCCCACTTAATAAGAAAAAATTTCTCTCTGAAATATTAACAATACTCAACTTAAATTTTTTTCTCTGGTTTAACAACAACCAACCAGCCGCAATCAATAGCGACCATTACTCCAATGACTTATGAAATTAACAATACTCGTCAAGGCAAACATTGCAGATAAAGGCACTGCTACCCAAAATATTGTTCGTTGAGAATTTTTAAAGCATCAAAGGCCCTAAAGGTAAATGCTATCAGCAACATAAATAAGAAGTTGGAAAAGGCAGAACCAGCTAGGTGTTGGTATATTAAACTGGTCAACCTGATATGGTAACTGATAATCAGAAAGATTTTAATAAATTTGGAATTACTAAAAACATTCCAAAAACAAATTAGACTTTATACGACCTACACTAAAAGAAGACCTACACTAAAAGAAGACCATGACCTGCAGAAGATTTAATTTCAATGCTGGACAAAAGCTTCATTAACATTATCCAAGCTGTAATGCGGGATAAATTTATTTTTTGAAATAATTTAGGCGATAACATCAAAACTACCAAGTCAATTTCGAAGACAGTCTTCAAATTATGAAACCAGCTCCAAGACTCAGCCTGGAACAGCGCGAGCGCGTCCTGCGTCCTCATGCTGCTACCCGCCCTACCCCGCCACCGCGGCAGCCGCCCGCACGCCGGCACCCAACAGCGCAGGCGAACCGCCCTCAGGACCTTCGAGGCTGCCGCTAGAAGTACATACCAGTTGTATACAGTACTACAGGTACATGCTAATTGTATACAGTTTTATCTATATAATTGGTTACATATAACCGTAAATTCTGGAGATGTTTGAAGGAGGTGAATTACATTTTGCACAAAAATGTAGATGTCTATTAAAAAACTGAAGTGTTTAAGTTGGATCAAGTCATGTAAGGACTGTAGAGGTCAATTTATTTATATTTTTCTAACAGGAAATTCCGATTTATTCTTTATTTAAAAGCACTCAACAAATTTATTTTGCATACTTATCTTGAAATGGAAGACTGACACTGCTGCTAATTTACTATCCAAAGTTTTTTATACATGACAACACTCAATATTAAGGATGCTTATTTTTCTAAAGCCAATGCATAAATCTTGCAGAAATATCTGTTTCAGATTGGATAATAATTCAATGGAATTCACTTGCATAATAATTATGGTTTGTCTGTGCTCCACACCATTAAAAATTTACAAAATTGGTAAAACCTGCACTTGCTTTCTTACGTGCCAAAGGGCACAAACTATGGGGCTGTTAAGATGGCACAATGAAATTAACTAGTGACACTAGAAAACATGGAATTTTAAAATCAATTAGGAAAAAAGTATTTTCATACCTAATAGCACTTATATGTTTTTAGGTTTTTATCCTAATTCACAAAACATGGCCTTAGAATTACCAACAAAGGAAAGAAACAAGATTTATGAAAGTATATAGGTCTAGACATATCCATAGGTATAAAAATCCTTAGGAACAATATGTAAATTTAGATAGTTTATAGGAACACTCACTGCTGTTTGTCCAGCTACATTATATAACCATATAATGTAGCTGGAAAAAGTTATGTGAATGGCTAACCAGCCATACATAACTATATATACAATATATACATAACTTTTTGAAAGCAACAAGAACATTGCATTATTAAAAAATCAAAAATGTGACTCGGAGATAAAAGTCAGCCCAGTGATTGCAGATAATTTAATATAGTGGAAAAGAAAAGTTACTCAACAACCCTGTTCGGAAGGATCATGTCTAATTAGAAATCTACTACTCTGACCAGTCTCTTTCGAGACGGGGAAGTTTCTATATCACAATAAATTGTTAGTAAAAATTGAAAATAATAATACTAATAATTTTAAGAAGATAATAATAATAATAATAAAAAAAAAAAAATAACCTTAACCTATTTGGAGTTGTTAGTACCTTCTATAGCATTAAAGTATTTCCGTCAAAATGTGAACAGCTCAGAAATTTTATTAAGGATTGACGACACCATACTGGTATTAGTTATTCATATAAATAGGATGGGCGGGAGACAATTCCTAAATTAATACCATAAATATAGAACAGAATAAATTAGAATCTGGGGGCACGTTAGTGCCCCCGCCAAGTCGAGCAATTATTTATTTCGACCATCAATATAAAATAATAATAATATATGAAAAAAAAAAAAATATATTATATAGTAATCTGCGAAGTCATTCATACGATCACAGAAAAAACTAGGAAGCAGCAAGGTTGGCAGTAAGCTCCAGAAGTATTTTTCTTTTAAAAATTGATACATTTAATCCTCAATTTTTTTAACAGGAACAACAGTTTCTTTCTCTTATGTTTTTTTTCCATCCCCTATCTTTGTGTATTAAGAAATCATTATGATGAAACAACTGGAGTATAAATAGTTCTTTATTGGCCAGGCCAGCCATGGCTTCTTCATGTCCTTTAAAGTATTTCAAAGGTATTATTATTATTTTTACTTTTAACACCAAATGAAAATAATAGTTTCCCCACACTTTTAGAACATCACATCCATTCTTTCCCAGCATGACACCTTTTAAAGCAACTAGGCCAGAAATGTAAAATTTCTAATACTGAAGTTTGTTAAAAATGGGGCCAAATGTGTCACATTGAAATCATTTATATTAGATCAGCATCATCGCTCAAATTAGGTACCTGTTAAAGAAATCCGTACCCATAATAGTGTTAACAGATTTGTTTTTTCTAATTAGGCCTAATGTACCAAGATATCAAAGTGGTTGGGATTTTGGCATTGTATTATCTGACCTTTCTAATCATTCAGCGAATGAGTCATTGTCTTTAGAACTAATGACCAAAAAATTTTTGTTAATTGTTTTTTTTTTCTGGGCTTATCAACTGAAGGTACAAAGCCTTTGAATACAGACACTGTGGTTTGTTAAAATCAAAAGTTTTGTAACGAACAAGATAAACATTAATCTCACAATAGACGATGTAATCAAAACATCAACTGCTAATAGAGCTAATCCAAAGAAGACTCCTTTACTTTCTAGGAAATCCTAGCATTCGCCCAGTAAAACTCTCTCTGCCTACTTAGACTGAACACGTCTTTTTTAACAGTCGCTGACCGATTCATTGTCAACCCCTTGTCGAGGTTTTTTGTTCCTCTAACAGCATGCGGCAATGTTGGCGGCTCGCTGCACTAGCATTGCGACAACATATCTAGCGATGGTATTGGATTTTAATAACTATCGATGGTACCGATGCTATCGATGGGCCTATCGGTATTGTGATACTTTTTTATTTATTTGCAATATATTTTTTTGTTTCGAGTTCAACTATAAATAGTCAAACTGTCGATGGTTCAGCAACGCTGCGCTGCGCTGCACCGGAGTCTCCATAGACGCCATCAAACACGCAGCTGGCTGGACCAGGTCTTCTGTCTGCTTCACTATATTATATGATTTACCGTTAGTAGACACTACGCGAGGGTGAGTTTTTTTTGCTGAGGTTTTAATTAATGGTGTAACGTAGCTATGTTCAGTAAGGGTTACTTTACCTCTTACAACCTGACTGAGTTAAGTACACATGTCTTTCTTTAAAACTGCCTTTAATTCTGCATTGGAGCGCTAAACATCTACATGGTTTATTAAATCTCCTAGGATGCAGCAATGAAGTATAATTTATGGTTAATTGAACTTACCTAAAGTGAACTTCAACCAAAATTATACGAGTTGCTGCATCCGTAGAGATTTAAGGTCCCTACCCTCCCTTAGGTTTGCTAAGTTGCCCCAAAAATAGCAGAATTAAGAAGATATTACTCTAAAACGAATGACAGCCGCACTTTCTATTACGCGACACTTGGGAAAGGGGTAAAGGAATTGATATGCATTCAGCCTTTTTTCTTTTTAGATTTGTTAAAAGGTTTTCTAAAAATCGTGTGAAGATGCAGTACCACGGAAAACGGACTACATGGTTTATTAAATCTCTACGGATGCAGCAACTCGTATAATTTTGGTTGAAGTTCACTTTAGGTAAGTTCAATTAACCATAAATAGTAGGTACTTAGTAAGTTCTTGTTAGTTTTTTTGCGATCTCTGCGATCGTTCACCCGACACTTGGCGATTGACGCGACACAAATAAACTGTCTCCGCTAACTCCAAATGCACACCTACACCTACCTAGACACGAGGCGTCTCGATACTGTCTTGGGTAGACCAGTGCACCTAGCACGAATCTTCTCGAAACGCGTTAACTCGTTACGTAACTCAGTGCGTCTCTCTCCTACTGGACCAGTTAGAAAGAGACGCATTGAGCTAAGTTGCGAGCTAACGCGTATGCAGAATATTCGTGCTAGGTGCATAGCATGTTACTCTCTACGTGCATCAGCTTCGAGTTCAACGTCGAGGGATCGCTCTGTCTCGTTCACTCATACCAGCGTGCTAGAGCAAGGCAGGACGAGTCACCTGATGAATCTCTCCGACAAGACAAATTAAGGCCCGACCACATCAGGCCTCAGATAATTTCATCTCTAAATATTTTGATCTCGGATTTCATATCTGTATAGTAGAAACGTCAAACTTTATGAACATAAAACACTTTTTGACATAAGATAGTGAAAGCAAACGTTCCTATCCTATTCATACGAGGTTATTTAGAACACAAGAGAGAAAAAAAATTGAAGCAACCGCCATATTGACGACAGAGATGACCGATGTAATCAAGTTTTGATACAAACATTTATTGATTCGAGCACAGCTTCTGTTACTGTCACAAATAAATGTCAGTCATTATTCATGTCGCCAATATTCCGGAGAGAATAATGACGGCGGTTACATTGCCAGTATATGCGCCCGCTAGCCTATCAGAGGACCTAGCACACTAGCTTTTTTCGCTGACATAAAGCATATATCCCTTTTTAACCAGTATGCGTGTGCGAGAGGGACATATGCGTTTATTTGCGCGATAAACGCTAGCGTGCTGCTAGAGATGGCGAGCGTACGATGACTTAATTGTCGAATAACGCTCAACGCTTCCCTTTTTAGCATGGTGCGTGCGAGAAGGATATACTGAATGGTGCCATGCTAGTCATGCAGAGAATAAACACAATAGGTAGCTGTTTGGCACTGTTGTGAAGTGCGTTCAACCCGACGACGTAGTAATGGACAGTACACCTAGCGTACCTTTATAGTTATATCATTACTAACTTTGATTTCAAAATGAGATGTCTGAAATCATGTGTTCACCGCACTTTATTCAACGCCCCTTGTTTCCAATTATTTCCATTAATTTATTTTAATAAGTTGCATGATCCACCTGCGGACCACTGCCGAGACTCTCACATGCCATTTGTGGGACCACCAGTTGAGAGTCACTGGTCTACGGAAAAAATGTCACGGTTTATAGAAATAATAATTATTAAAGTCATTCGCCCACGTTCAAATTTTGCTTCAATGGTTGCGAGATTTAATGTTTTATTCATAGGTGACTAGCTTTTGCCCGCGACTTGGTCCGCGTAGACTTGTTTAATTGAATCAAGCAGACGTGCACTCAACATGCAATCTGCAATATTTCCCGCACAAATTAATGAGAATTTGTTGACACCACGGCGGCGTATAACTCACTTATCTCTATCTCGTGGGAACTATGCATTTTTTCGGGATAAAAAGTATCCTATGAGTTAATCCAGGTTATAAACTATATGTGTGCCAAATTTCATCCAAATCCATTCAGTCGTTTTTGCGTGATTGAGTAACAAACATTCAAACATCCAAACATACAAACTTTCACATTTATAATATTAGTAGGATATAAGGAGATAAATATCAAGACGTTTTAATATTAAGGAGCTTTTATTTTTAAACTACCTACTAGGTCAGGGAGAATTGATCCAGGGACGCGCGGGCGTGATGAAAGCTATGCCGGGATACCTGAAGTCCAGAGTCGCGCTACGTAACTCTTTAACTTTTTAACATAAAACTACCCTGAGATTCGGACATATTAATACAAACGGATGACTCGCGTATTTAAAGTCGAGAATTGCTCGACATGTCGACAACTCTTTTAACTGTTTTATTTAGGGCGATAAAAAAAAAACAAGCATTGGTCTGTGCTATTAAGGATAAATCTGAAGGAAAAAAATCAAGGTTTCAGTCAACACACACATTTAGTATCTATAGTTAAAATATAAACACGTTAAGATGGGGATAAGGGGAATTCAAAGGTTGCCATAATATAACTACATGGTTGGTGGCAACACTCTCTTATGTACAGTCAGCGTCAAATATACCAGAGCGGGCAAGGTGGTCAAAAATATCTGAACATGCCCGAGCGTATTTGACAATAGAGTCGAGTTCAGATATTTTTGACACCTTGCCCGCTCTGGTATATTTGACGCTGACTGTACATATGACTTTATATACAACATTGGAAGGCAAACAAGCAAGTGGGTCACTAACAGTCTGACAATAACACGGCGTCGTTTAGCAGGACCTTAAATAAACATATTTTAATGTGATTTTTGATATCTTACACTTATAAAGTGTATTATTTAGCTAATAGCTGTTCAACCCACTTGAATTTATTAAGTGTAATGGCGCTGGCTTCATGTTAAGAATTATTCCGTGAAATCATTACCGAAACGTAAGCCGCTTTCCGCCTTCACATTTATAATAGCAATGCTGCTTCAAATATACCGTGTGCGAAAATAGATCAGGAGCCAGACAGAGTAGTGAAGATTCGTAAAAAGAGAACAATATAGAATGTTAGACATCTTCCTTTTAATTCGTACAAAAATAAGAGACAAATATTAAATTGCTTCAGAAAGAAAGAAACAGAACATGTCGTTTTGTCCCTTATAGCGTGCCGGTTTTTTCAAGCGCATTATGATCTCTGCAAATTACATGTTTTTGCTGTCCTTTTCCGCGACACTATCGGCCACAGTCTTTGGAATTATAAGTCTAAGTATAGATCACTACGATGTCAGCATTTAAATTGTCTTGAACTAAAAAGGTGACTGTACCAGTGCTTGACACACGTAGGAAATTGTTTTTCCTATAGCTGATATCATTATCTCGTTTTTACTCGTATGTTCCGTACCCTCTCGTCCATTTTTGGGTCACTGACAACGACTGGGACCGTTGCCTTACAACAAAAAGCTATACATAAGAATTAGCAAGTTAGTTAGCTGACTCCTTAATTTTCCTGCGCTTTTTATTTACCCAAAACTAGGAACGTAACTCTAACAATTATCTCTCCTTCAAAGCTTAATCTTTAGTAAAAGGTTTGTTTGTTTGTATATTTTAGATAACCTCCCAATATGCACGTCAAGAAGTACCTAATTTGATTGTCTTTGTACTAAATTATATTTTTAACTTTTACTAATCGTTATTTTAAATTCCTAGCACTTATAATCGGCAAGTAAAGTGCTTGTGACAAACATACAGATGAACCGACTAAAGAATGGACGAACGCACATGGCAATACCATTTTTGCTATTTGGCTTCGAAACCCTAAAAAGCAAAATTTTACAAGTAAACACTCGGTATTTTTTAATTGATTACAGAACGAGTGATCTAACAAACTGATTTAATCTCAGCATCGTGTGTAGTACATACGATCTGTGAAAAAAGGCAAACCGAATTAATTCGATACTTTGTGCGATGCCACGTTTTTCGGACAATCAAGGAATTTAATTATTTTGGAATCACAACAGGTAAATTGGATTTTTTGCTTTCCAAATTGACTGCCGAGTTTAGGTACTTGATGTTGTGTCGTAAGCGAGCTAAAACCAGAGTCTCGAAGGCTGTCAGTTTATGAAATTTCAGTAGGTACGCCGGAAATTCCAATTTAGCCTCGCTGGGTCGTTGGGAGGCTTCCGGCCCGTCGTCAGTGCCTCGAGCGACGACTTGCTGCGTCATTTTTTTCTACATTACATAATATCTTGGTACTTAAACAGAGTAATGCTCAAGTCTTTGACGCCTTTATCTTATCCTAGTACTACAAAGGGAGAACGCCTGATTGACTAAATACTCATTGTCGCAGCCTCAAACTTACTTACGTTTACGCTAGGAACACGAAATTGAAACGATGCAAATGGGTTCCTATTACAACAAAGACAAGTCACAAGCACGGATTTAAATTGAGTGTCTAATAAAGGGTTTGAAATGTATTGTATACGACAAGAAGTAAGATTTGATATTTAGGGTGGCAAATTAAAAACTAATACGTGTTTCAGCAATTTTATAATATCAACCAACAATGACCGATGGAAAGAGTTGGAGGCTTGTATGGAAAACTCACATTGTATGTGGGGCTTTATACTTATACGCTTATACATACCTACATATTCCCTTGAATAAAAAACTTTTACTTCTTTCCGCAACCAAGAAAATTTTAAGGTATAAAAAAATTAGGTATAAAGAAGGTTGATTAAATGAAATGAAATGATTTCCTCGTTTAATTTACTAGGTACATCAAAGAATGCTTTTAAGTAAAGACCATCTTAAGACCGACTCGTATCATTCTGGGAGATTGCGGGGTAGATGGAACCGAAGGTTATGGCGTTCTTGGCGTAAACAGTCTCCTATTGCTCAAATAATTAGAAGTAGGAAATTATACAAAGCAATAGTAAAAACGTAAAAAATTGCTATGTTGTTGTAGTATTTAAAGTATTTGAATGAAATGTACTTTAGTAAGTTACTCAAACGTGCGCTATGGTAGTATGGCTGATTGATTTATGGCATTCTGATGAGATGACACAGTCAGCATGATCATTCGTATTCCCGGCAGGTCACCACGGTTGAAGATTGTAACTACTTACTAGGTGGAATACAATAGTCCGATGGTATGTAGGTTTATTAATATAAGCATAGAATACATTGCACTATATTAATAAAAGGTACAAGTATACTTCTCATTGTAGTTTCATTATCATACTGAAAATCAGCGTCGTGGATCCGGACCACAACATTATGCTGAGTTGTGAGCCCTTTCGGCTACCTGGACTGTAATTGTTTATCATTAATTAAATATTTCTTTCTATTTTATCATCAAGCAGGGTATTTTTTTTTAAAAGTATTTATTAATTCTTTATTGCTCAAAATTAACAATGAAATGTACAAAAGGTGGACTTAATGCCTTAAGGCATTCTCTACCAGTCAATTTTTAGGCAAAGCAGAGATAGTTGTAGGTAGTTCACAAATTATTATAACAAAATAAAATGACTTAATTGAAAATAGTACAGACATACATATACATGTATAACACATAATACGAATAGAATACATAAATAAATATATCCATCTACGCGTGATAAATGGAATTTCTCATCTACTCTGACTCCTGGGCCAGCAGATACTTACGGAGCATCCGCTTGAAAGCAAGCTTGCTTGGGGCCTGCCTTATGTTGAGGGGGAGTACGAATTCTCACATGCGAGTTACATTACATTGGGGGGCTTGGTCGATCGGTCGACCACATCATACCTCGGTAGCCCGCAATGTAATGCGACTCTCATACGAGAAGTCTCACCATGTAAATGGCACTCTAGGGGGAAGACCCTGGTATGGTCACCAGTGGACGTCTCCTGTTGACAGGAAAAAAAAGAAGGTACAGTTAATCAATCTGAATTTTGGGCCACAGTATAGCCTATTCGCTATGGATTATTATGAAAGGTTCTACAGTTGCTCAGATTGGTTGACTGTATCGTTCAAAGGTTGCATTCGCCATGATCACAGGTCAAGTAAAAGTGCATTCCTTAAATACCTGTACTGTAATTAGTAGATCATAATGTTAGTCACGGGTAGAACTTTAAGTGTTATTCTAATCGTCTTTAAGTTAAAATGTATTCCTGTTATTTCGTATAGTTTGCAACAGTAGGTAAATACTTCTACTTACTACTACCGAACAATTGTCTGCTATCTATTTAATTAACTTTTTAAAACCCCAATCTTCCACACCTCGACGAGTCTTGCCAACATCTTCTCATCGGAGGTTTTTTCAGAACTGGTGGTCAATTTTCTGTCCTTCATAAGTGCTTCAAGTATCTAGGCTTAATCTGAATAAATATATTTTGACTTTGACTTTTAACTATGAATGCCGCATTATTCATTAATTACCTAAACAAAATGTGGTGCACACAATTAGCGGCAACACGTTTACGAACCGATTGACATTATCAGTCAAGTTTATGGCTTTGCCAGTTGCAATCACAATGCCTCTTCCTTTGAAAACAAAAAAAAATTATACGTACAGTATTTTAGGAAATTACGAAACGAACACGCGGTTCGCTCGATGAAAAGAGTTCAGTGTCTCCCTTGGGGACCAGCAATCCCTGATTATTCTTCAAAACTATCACTGCTAAGTACCTAGGCTTTACAAATTTACGAGTAATAGTCGACCAACTTATAAAATGTAGCCATTATGGAACCATACTTTGTGCGTGACTCGACACGCACTTGACCGGTTTTCTTTGTAATGTCATCGCGTCTGTCATTTAAACTTATCATTTTATTTACGTTAAATGCGGAAGTTGCATTATCAACGGTTTTCTGTGTCTATAATCTACAGAGGTATCAGTTACATCTCCAAGGAAGTCCAACTTGTCCATCCAGAAGTCAGTATGTAAAGTCTATTGATCTTCACTTATCTTACGTAGTAAGCAACATTCTAACCTAAAATTTCAGTTTTTTTCATATACAATAGAATAGAATAGAACCATTTATTTCAGGCTGCAGAGGCCCATAGAAAAAATACCTAAAAGAATAACATACATATTTATAAAACAAAACATTACAATTAGCACGTTACTTCGGCGACGTGTGACCTAGTTTCGGGGTGTCCAGCAACCGTCCGCGAAAACGACGGAAAGCGACTCCTTTCGGCCAGAATTCCTGCTTCATGAAGGTCGACAGATGATCGGTCGGCACCCGCACCACAAAGGACGTAAATAAAAATTTATCGCCTAAATAAAGAAAACCCAAGCTTTAAATAGAATAGGCGATTTATAATTCGGATGCCCCTTGAGATGTTCTACCTCTGGAATCGTTTTGCACTATTTCCTGGGACACTCTGTAGTATACAATTTCGTGCACTAATGCTATCCGGAACGCCAGGGTACCCACTAACATACTTAACGAGCAAGGCTAACATTGGGGTCAAAATACTTGTAATAAACATTCTTATCTACGGGTTCAGTACCGGTCAATAGACGGGAAACGAAATTGTTAAGATTTCAACGTTGACCCGATCTATGGATGTATGTAAAACTATTTATCTTCTTCTTTAATATAAAATAAAGCAGCTATCCGTTACTGCCTGTCCTTATATCTTCGGCCACTTATTCCTTTTAAACCACGCAACGCATTTTGATACGAGTTTCACTGTCACTTTGTGTCAATCATAATTGGTCGCTAGTAGTATATAAGTTATTTGTACAGTCAAGGAATTAAATTTCCAACCCACCTAAGGTTCAATAGCATATAGCAATCTGTCACCATAAGAGCTATAGAGCAAGACGTTAGTTTGACATATCGACCTTAATGCATTGCCAATGTCAGAGGACATTTCAACGAAATGGGTAGGGAATTAAATACCTTGACTGTACATTCCCACTTTAATTCGAACCAATCCATACAACGTTAAGTTAACGTTGTATGGATTGGTTCGAGTATATAATAGATAAATTCGATACTCGCGAGCGAGAAAAATACGTTTATAATATACTTATAGCCGATAAAACAAGGTTTTAACTGTGATCTGATATAACTGTGATCTTGAAACAAAGCGACAGTCCACGGTATGGTGCATTGAAGCTGAGCAGACTCCACCAAAATGTCGTGCACAAAGCAGTCAGATAATTATAAATGGTCGCCTCATTTTTGTGCAAAACGGGACATATTGCTACTGTAGTGTTAGAGGATCAAAGGACCGTTAATTTCGAATGGTATGTAACAGGTTATGCGCCAGAAGTGTTGTCAGCTTTGTAACAAGCCATTGAAGTCATTGCAGTCACACTTCAGCTAGAACACTCTACTATTTCCATTCAAAAAACGTGTCTATCCTGCCTCACCCGCCATATTTCCTGACCTAGTAGTATCTTGTGATTTTGACCCATTTTCAACAACTAAAGAAAATTTAAAGGGCAACCGGTTAGAAGGTATACAATGCCTTGGGATGCCTATTGGCAGCTTATAAGTTTGAGGTGTCTAAGAAGAGTGGTGACGTATTTTCCAAGTGGTTTAGACGGATGGAAAATTGTATACGAGTTCATGGTGAATATTTAAAAATAAACAATACATGTAATAGATAATACATTTTATAATTTATAACAAGTACCTATCTAATTTATTTTGCCATGACCCGTAGTTCTGTAATTTGAATATGAAACACCAACTTGTACCATATTTAAACAAATACATTACTAATTAGCTGCTACTGATTAAAAAGATAATACCAATATACAATGAAAGTAAAAGAAATAATCCTCATCCTTCCTTACTTCTATTTGTATCGATTATGAACGCAAAAGTGTGTTAGTGTTTTGTTCCGCTTTCATGGCTTATTTACATGATTTCCATGAAATTTGGCACAGTTACGGCTTTTATTATAAAGAACTGAAGAATAGCTAGAAGCATAGTTGAATTCTTAAAAATTGCCGAAATATGAGAGACAAGCTGAAACCCCACTGCGGCGAACGCTACGCATGCTTAATTCAAAATATATATGCGTGGGTCAGTTTGTAGCACCGTGCGTTACGTGCGACGCAGTGGGGTCTCACCCTAATGCGGCGCTGCCTATTTTACCGTTACAGATACCTAATGCATACAACACTTTACACTTTCCTAGTTGGCCAACAGATGTCCCTGCTTATATAATTCTAAACATATACAGATATAAAAATAATTACAAATACATACTTAATAATTTCTCGATTTCGCGTTTTGTAGACATTCGTTACAATATATGCGAAAAAACAGTTTTGTTTTATTTCAATATGTTTACCTACATATTATTATGTATAGAAAGTGAAAACATAACCATTGTTTCAGGCGGCAGTCGGGTAAGTAGAACGCTTACCATGACTGTTACTCGCTTTGTGCATGTGTTACAGATTGGAAAATCTGTTGGTACTTATACGTATATCCTTGTGACAATTTCGTAATTTATTACGAAAACAGTGCAATCAGTTATACTTACTTATTAATTTTTAAGTTCTTGCGGTGAAGCATGGCGCAGAGAACATTTGCCGGAACTTTCTAGTCTATACACTCGTGGAAGTTAGGAAATGACATTGCGGTGTGCCTTAAATAAATATCATTGGTGGTATCTTTTTAGTACTTGTAGGAAAAGATTGCTTACCTTTTAATAAAATAACAGCTAACCGCCACATCATGGCTGCAATGTAAGGACCTGAGGTATAAGTTGAGTTGTCAATGGTTACTTCCCGAACATTGGATACTTCGTAAACAAATATTTCTTGGGCCGTTTGAAATTCAAGCCTGTATACTATCAAGCATGTTCAGTATGTTTAACTAGTTGGATCAAATTTCTTACCATTTTCTTAGCTTTACGAATTAAGTTACCCCATAATACCTTTATCATCAGGTTATCTTAAATATTTCCAGACGATAACTGTGTTAGTACACTTTGCTTTTTTCAGGGATCATTAAATAGACGAGATAGTTTTGGGATTATTTTTACTCATTGTCACTGTGTTATCAGTAGGTAACAGATAAGACAAGCGAACTGAGAAAACTCTAGGTATGTTTAGTCATGATTTCGCCATAAAAATATCAAGTTCACCTTTAGTTATTTAGTTCAACTAGATTTCCTGTTAGGCTTTACTGTGTAACTGTTAGATTCTTAAAATCATTTAGATTAGGTACGTACCCGCTTGGTACATTTAAAAATATGTAGGTACAAGGCGAGCTTTTACCCACGGCTTCGATTATTTATGCATTTTACGGGATTATAGGTACTGAATTTTAAGGGCTAAGAGTATCCTTTATTTTCCAGGGTATGATCTATCTGTCAGCCAAATTTCACCTAAATCCGTCTAGCCGTTAATGCGTGATTAAGGAATACACATCCAAACATCTAAATATCCAAACATCATTACTTTCGGATTATAATATTAGCAGGATTTTGGTAGCCTCCCAAGTTGAGTGGAAGTAAGAGCGTGTTAAAAGGCAGTGCAAAAGGTCTCGCCAGGACACAGGACAGAAGTGCGATTTTTAAATCACACCGGTGGCTAAAGATCGCCAAAATGGCCGTTTTTCATATAAATGCGGCCATTTTGGTGAGCTGTAGTCACCTGGTGAGATTCAAAAATTGCACCCCAGGTAGATGTAGCGAGCTCCCCGGAAAGCTTTCCAGGTTTGCTAGCGATCGGCTAGCTCCCTGTAAGCTTGATTGCGACGGTATCAATTACTTCCAGCATTCATAGGACTACCGGATAGCCTAAGTAGAGATTACTGCCATAGTGTGGCAAACATTAGCATTTGGCTCAACGAACCTTTGTAAAACTCTACTAAACTTGTACAAAATATTGTATACTTATTAAATAAAAGCCTATGCGGTTTAAGTACGTACGTATATACTGTTGGAAGCAAATCTATTCCAAATGCGAAGCATTAAAATTTGTAAAGTGATGGTACATATTAATCTTTTAATATTCATTAGTTCGCTCAAGAAGAAGTATCGCCAGTGTGCCGCAGGCACAACCTTGTTTTTATAAGAAAATTGCCTTTTAATTGTACTATTTTGTACTATTCTTGTTCTTTTGTTTCTTTTATTTTTATACTATTCAGTCCTATTATAAAGTTGTCGCGAACACAATAGGCATTTTTGTTTTGCGTTGTTACAGTAAGCCAAGGAGGGCTTCAACTCGCATAAACCTTCACCTTCAATCGGAAACTTTTAAATTAACTTATTTTGTTGGTTATGTAAACCACAAGTGGGACTTAGGCTAGGTTTTATAGAGTTTCCTTAAAACAAATTTAGGTTAGAAATCTCACAATTGTACTTTTACAAAAATTCCTAAAATAAAAAAAAACTAAAAATTAGAAAGGGATTATATTCAAAGAGACAGTAATCTTAATGGCTTCAAAGTTTATTTACTTAAATCAGAATGACTAGTGCATTTAACTCTCCGTAGCCTTTAACAATAGAACAACTTAGACACGGAGTTTAATTAAAAACACTGGCGAAGCCTCAGTAATTCACAAAGGGCTTGTAATTACCTGTCGGTAACAACAATTAAACTACATTCAGTTTAAATTAGAAATGCGCTTAATAAACATTTTAAAATTGTGCCGGACAGATCTAATTTGATAAAAATTTAATAAATGCCATTAAGGCCAATCAAGCGAGATCATAACTACAGTCTGACGACAAGCGCTGTATCGCTGCTTTGCACAGCACTGTTATTCCCTAAGCGCATCAGCGTCGGGCTCAACGTCGAAGCGACGCCCTGTTTCGCTCACTCGAACTAGTGCGCTAGAACAAGACGGGGCGCTGCCGCAGCGTCGAGCTCGTCGCTGTTGTGCCTATGGCGTATGCCTAGGGAGCGGTATAACGCTCGTTGTCAGCCTATAACACGTACATTAATGCTATTGGGTGGCATCAATATCCATTCAAGGCAAGCATGGCAATCATTCGGCCACGCCATGGGTATCACGTGCATGGACAACCAAGTAATCAGAATATAAACAAAAGACTGACCCATGGTTATAACTGTCTATTAAGATCACCATGGATATCACGCGCCTGGCCATTATATAAGTAAATGAAATCACAACAATAAACATACATTTGTCCCATAAGGAACGTTATCTTTCACAGCATTCATAAATTCACAGTACAAAACATGCCGGTGGATACTATTAAATGTTCAATGTTAAAATCGCAAAAGTTTAGTACTATTAATATAATATTCAAATAAATAATCAAGATTCTCTCAAAAAATGCAATTCCATTACATTGACATAAACAAATTGATTAAAGATGTCATTTTTATAGAGGCACGGAAGGTCCGTGCAAACGCAGCGCCAATGAATGCAAAAAAGAGGGCAATGGAGCACGAACCAATCGCCATGACCCAAATAAGGAGATGCAAAACACCATTTACATTTTATCATCATGTACATTTGCTTTTGACGACATACCTTCCTCTAAGCCCAATGCACTCGGCTATAAGAACGACATTCCAAAAAACCACTGTTTTAACCACACTCAATTATCTTTGGATATTTTAAAACTATAATGTTCTTCAACTGGTTTGACCGTAAGCGCGGGGCAATCCCTGTGCAAGATTCCGTATCACACATAAAAAACTTCTATGACATAATAATTAATTCGATGTAATAAATAATACTTAAAATCTCCACATCCTTTGACAATATCAATCTTTATCTTCACAGACAGCAGTCTTAGCTCTCTGCCAGTGTGCCGGCCAGCTTCCCAGCAGTATACATGGTGCTGTATAAATGGAAGAACAAGTACAGCAGCAGTCCCACACAGATTATGAAGAAAACTATGCAGAAACACACAACACACTCCGAGAGGTACACCCTCAGTCTATCCGTTCTGCTCATTTGGGGGCCCGGGAGATCCACACTTTCGTAAGACCACATCTTCACGAAGGCACTAGTCTCGTTCAATTTTGATCACAGTTATCTTGATAAATTTTCACCGCTCCGTACGTTCGTTATCACCTTATCAAGTTTTGAATTACCGTCAGTCGTATATTTGCTTTTCGCGTTACGTTCTGTTAGACACATTATTTTTTCCGCCACTCACGATTTGCCGGTGCGTTGTTTTTAAATAATGTCGGCGGTGCGCGGGCGGCTGGTCGCGGCGGTAGATTGGATTCGTTTGCGGTATTTGTTCGGCCGAGCTCTCTGTACTAGTACTCTAAAGTATAATACTTAACTTACATTTACTCGTGCACTGTGTGCGTATTACTTCACTGATAACGCATTGTTCTGTATTTTACTGTTTTATTGACACAGCTGTTTATTGCAGTTAATTTGGCGTTAAATTGCTTTTAGATTAGATTCCAAATCGGTATTGTTGTTTTACCTACACTCTAACGTTATCTTCAAGTTTGCTATTTCATTTTACGAAAGTAAATAGATTTAGTGTCCCCGCCAAGTCGAGCAAAAAAAAGCGGCACGGCCGTACCATCCTTTTCTCGAAGCAGTTCAGGCCATTTTCGACCCCCTATAACTTCGTTGTAGATTAAACTAGAAGCCTGTATTTTCAGTTACCAAGCAGGCATTGTATAAACACGGTATATTTCAAATTTTATTAAAAATTGAAGTAATAGTTTAAGAATTATAACTAGTCAAAGTTTCTTAATTTGTCACTCACTGACTGACTGACTGACCGATCATCAAAATCTTTAAAGCACTTCTAGTAGACATAGAGGCTTCAGATTTAGAATACAATTAGTCTTTAGTGTATAAATCAAAGAAAAAGCTAAATACTTTGTAATTTCTGTTTATTTAAACATAAACGGTTTTAAATATTAATGTGGTCGCTATAACATGTTGTTAGATTTAGCTAATTACGTAATAACTTAAGACATAAGGCCCCTTAAGTAGGGACTGAACAAATCTACCGACTTGGTATTACATGGATCTCACAACTTTTTACAGTAGAAGAACTGAGTTGCGAGACTTGGGTTTTTTACAAGTTTTGTTTTTGATGGCATTGTATCTTTTCTATTTTCTTTTCTTTAATAACTTTGTTTCTTTTTCTATATAAATGGTTATGATTGGTTAGGTATTAATTTATTTACAGGTATATAAACTAAACTTTAATACTAAAATTATTACAAACCCTTGTCCAAACTATTCTCTTGTTAAAAGGGTAAGGCAATCCAACCATGTAATGCCGCATATAAATATTGTAAATGAATCGGACCGGCCAAGTCGATCGATTCCCTCACCATGCGCGCCCGCACGCGCGCACGTGCATGCATTGTACTCGTATGTAGATCTCTGCTAATTTTTTGTGCTAATATGCTTCCCAACATCGCGTTGCGTAAAACTTGCCTTACCTTACTTATCGGTATAACTATCAGTATACTTAACTTTAGCTAAAAGGTGTACCTACTTAGAAAAAAAGTGCGATGTAATGAGAGAGTAGGGGTGGGACTCGTGATAGATAAATATCGAGTTTGATCCCCAGCAATCGCCATTAATAATTTTGTTTATGTTTTCTTCAAATAGGTTTTAATGATTTTTCTAATGAATTTCAGGGTGTACAGTTCCCGGCAAATAACTTGAGCATTGACCTTCACTGCGCAGTAGCAGTTTCTAGGTACAAATACTCCACTCGATTTATGCTCAAGTTGTTTACCTGCAACTATACCTACGTTTATACATGCTATTCTGCACTAGTTTTACTCTTTTACGAATTTTGCGGTAACGCTAGAGACAATTTTGATAACATCAGACACATCTAAGGCGATATACGGGATAACGTGGAACAAAATTTCGGCTCGTGTATTATCCTATGTTTATGCTAGTCCCTAACGTTGAAACACAAACTGGGTGTTCGTTAAGGAACTTAATATACCTGGAGATAGGTATACATTCAGCTTGTTTGCAATACTAGCCTGGATTTTTATTGGTCGTAGTCTATGTAAAATTCAGTTTTAAATAAGTTTTTATTCTGGTTCTACGTCAATTTAGATCAATGCCAGACATAACCTACTTTAGTTATTGTGTGATGTAAAGTTATCTTGTTCATAATTGTAAAGACTCCTAAAATAATTATCATTTATTGCCACACTACCTAGTACTTTTCCCGTTTCTATATTCGGGGTTCACCTTGACCATGATCCCAGATTTGGCAGGTCAGGGTTATAGTATAACGGTTGCCATGTGACCTTAGTAATGGCGATGGAAAATAAAGATGCCTGAGGCCCTAATATGTTGCTTTAATCGAGCACTTAAAGCATATATCCCTTTCTAACATTGTTGGCAGTTGTACAAGTGAAAAAGAGGAAAGAAACACAACGTCATTTGTTACCTAAAAAGTCAGTCCATATTGTTATTGTGTCAGTGTGAACTCTCACATTATTTTGAACCATTTAAACGCCAAATAGCTCTTTGTTCGTCTGTACGCTAGTAAATCCTAACTTTGTTTACGGTACAGTCGCCTTGAATTCAAATATATCGACACGGTCGAGGTGTTCAATAATATGCGAACACGGCTCTTTTGCCAATGACGTTAGGGCGAAATCAGTGCCCTTAGCACGAACCTTCTCGACTAGCATTAACTAGCTACGTAACTCAGTGCGTTTCGTTCTAACTACCCTAGTAGGAGAGAGACCCACTGGGTTACGTAACGAAGTGTCGAGAAGGTTCGTGTTAGGTGCACAGATACATGATAGAGAATGACTTAATACATTAAATCCGCCTTTTGTACATTTTATTGTTATTTTTTGTGCAATGAAGAAAATAAATAAATAAAAACATTTGAGTACCTTGACAAATTGAAAAACAATTGTACTACCCTAGCTCGACAGGAGACTATAATTCTGAAACCTTCTATGCAATAAGTATTACTAAAATACAAACTAACAATGGAGTATCAATTACCCGATACGTGTTTATTATTGAACGACGTAATCTTTTTATACAATGCTTTGGGATTATCGTTAAGCCCCTTCCACATGATATTACGTCAGCCTGTACATTTTCTATATACATATTGAAATGTATGTGCAGTATTATGTATGTAGCCATTCCAAACATACTGAAATAAAAGCATTCCATTTTCATTTTCGCTGTGGAAATAAACCGGGTAGAATTTCAAGTGCACATAACGGAGAGAGAACTAATTGGGAACATTCGCAGTTTTCATGTACCTATGTACAATGGGTGTAGCCTTATACGTTTAAAGTTTGATGTTTTTTAAAAAAGTACTGTACAAAAGATAAGTTTATTCGTATTACATCTCGTCCTTTGCATTCAGTGTTTTGCTGTCTACGTGTGTTCTTTAGTTCGTTACTCACGTACTAACAACTTATTATTTAATATACACACAACCCAAATGCGTTTCTTTGCACGTTCCCTATTGTTTCTTTTTAAATTCTCTCTTGCAACCGATTTCATTCCGTGCTCTAAACAAATTAAGCCCCCACCACGCCACATGTTGGGGTAAATCGGTCAAATGGGCCAGACGGCTCCCAGATGCACCCCCATTCATGCCCCATGCAAACCAAACGGGACGTTGATGCGGGACTTTAGAGTTAGTTTTAAACTGACGGGTTGTAAACATAAAAAAAAAATGTTGTGAATGGTGGCAGGGTCTCGCTGTGGCATTTGGTCGGCGGTTCGCGTACTATAGAAAGCTCTAAACTGTGTTGGTGTGTTTTTCTTGATACTAAAGGTGTAACGGCAAGTTTGCGCAAGATTTCGCTGCGAAGGGGCGCAGACGCAAGGTGGGAACATTATTTTTTCTTCCTTTGGTGTGTGTGTGTAAAAACAAATGAGTGTGAGAGTCCGCAGCTGGATGTCTTCATCAACAGCTGGGTTATCTTCCTGCATCCGTTATTTCTGTTGCGTGTATATCCTGATATCGTAGGAATGTGCTAAAATCTGGGATTAACCAATCCAGGCGATAAAATTGTCCTTGAGATAGAGCTAAGTTAGGTAACGCGTGTAGGCTGATATTTTACTGGTAATATCTTTAAGTATTGTCTTTTGGCGATGAGTCAAATCTTATCATGCACGTGACTGTTTGTAATGCATATAATAAAATACTATTTAAATTTGCATAGAATTAGTCAGAAGCTGTGTGCTAAAGAGATTCACCAAAATATTTCGTTCACTTGATTTGTGTGGGAAGTGTTTTTGTTTCCCAAGGGAGTTTTAGAAGTGTAAACTTACATAGGTAAGCTTTATTCTCAAACGAAAAACAATATCCATTTGGTTTGGATTTGAAAAACATGCGATAGCGAATAAAATTGTATTCCACAACCCATGTATGGATATTCTGCAGCTCATCGTATTTGTTTCAAAACGGATTTACGGCTATCCTACTTGGAAAACGCGAATAACTTTATCCCGAAAAGTATAAAAACCTAAACAAAACCACACGTACCTAATAATTTCAATGTTTTAAAACAATCCCCTCAGTATCGTATGAACTGATGGTTCGATACGAAATGCGAGCAGTGTGCATTTGGAAAGGTCGTGTCGATTCGCAAATCCCAACATCAGTGCAATAAAGCTTTATTGGGCACAACGAAAATAGTCGGAACTGAAACTCAGAGCGGCTAATAGTTAGTCTACGTTGTTTCAGTTAATAGTTAGCAATATTTGGGTTACTACTTATCAAACAAATTAACATAACTGATTTTGGATGTAAGGTCAGCCTCAGAAGTAGATGAACATTTTAGTACCTTGTTGTTGTTAGTGATGTCACAAATTCGCATTCGATTGGCAACGCGTCTGCAATCTCCTTGGAGTCGCGGGTGTCTATAGGCGGTGGTGATCACTTACCATCATGTGACCCACTTGCTTGTTTTCCTCCCTATTTTATAAAAAAAAACTCTTATTTCATACGTTACTACGACGAGGTTCTTAAGTGTTAAGCGACTTCTGAGGCTGACTGTACTACCAAATAAATTGCAAAGAAATAATTAAAGTTTATTTATTATTAACCAAAATTTGCTTATTTCAAATAACTTAACTAGTTCGGTTAATTCTTTTTTCAGTCTTTCTCGAAAAAAATACGCGTAGGTAAGTATGCGGTAGTAGCAACTGGGTAACTAATGTAACTATATGTAGTAGTAATTACTACTACATTTATTTTTATAAAACATAGGAAGGCAAACGAACAAGTGGGTGACCTTATAATAAGTGATAACCACCGCCCATACATACCCTAACACCAAGAATATTTGGATGTTTGGAAATGATCCCGATCTGTATTGGCGATCCCTGGCTCCAAAGATTGTACACCTGCTGTGTTAAATTGTTAAATTGTAAAAATTTTGAATATTTGAGATGTAAAATAACATTGTAATTTTGATTTATTTAAAAAATTACACCTCGTTGAGTTTCTTGCCGGTATCTTCTCATCAGAGGTTTTTCCGAACCGGTGGTAAATTTTTTGACATTCATAAGTGCTACCTGTAAGCCTAATCTGAATAAAATATTTTGACTTTGACTTTGACTTTGAATATGTAATAACATACACAACACAATTACATAAACAAGATCATTTTTATTTATGCATCTATTGCACTATACCCCTTTATTAATAAAAGACAATCTTTTTAAACTAACAAATGTTTTGTCCCCTTCATTTGAAGGTAAATAAATCACAGATAAAGACATAAAACATGTTAACTAATATAGCTTTACGCACCGTTTATAAAATGATGCTTCATTCATGCCTGAAATTATACTGAAACCTTTTAGTTTTCAGCTAAAAATAGATCACGAATTAAAAGCATACCCACATTAATGCATCAATATTAAAAATTATGTATTACGTGGTAAATAAAGTGCGAGTAGGTGTAATGTAGGTAGGCAGGTACTGTTATAAATAAGTGTTCGTGCCGGAGCTGACGGCTAGTGCAATACTTTCAAATATCCTTTTCAACACAGTTGCTCAAAAAGTGCCCCTTTTCTGGCTGTTTTGCGTGCGCAAAGTTCGTTTTTGCGAACTAGTGCGATTTACTTTTCCAGTTTTTTTTAATTTGTAGTTGTCCAATTCACGACTACTTACCAAAGAGTTATTATAATGTTAGTTTGTACCAATACGTAATAAAACTTGAGTTTCTTGCCGGTATCTTCTCATCAGAGGTTTTTCCGAACCGGTGGTAAATTTTTTGACATTCATAAGTGCTACCTGTAAGCCTAATCTGAATAAAATATTTTGACTTTGACTTTGACCTAAAAACCTATTGTTAATGTAAGAATATCAAAATATTGAGATTTTATATTTTATTTCTAGCCTGTTTATTATTATTTATTAAATAATAACAGCGCTAAAAACAATTCTTATTAAGGTGGCTGAATGGAACGGAATAGCTTTAGTCTGTAGGAATAGCAGCCAAACATCTGTCAAGGCGTTTTACTAAACTGCAAACATGGTTTAAAGGCAACAGTTGTTTTTGTGTTTATACAATTTAAATATGTCTATACACAAATAACCGAACATTATGATACTAAGGTAATAATAGTGAAGTGTTATATATTATAACATTGTTTCCTACTTATAAAAAATGTATTTGAAAAGAAAAACTTTCATTGAGTTGGCTGAATAGCAAAAGCCATTGCCTTATGAAATATGACAGCTAACAAAAACGCCTCTAATTTGTCAACAATTTTCACTGCTAAAGTTTGTACTTACTTTACTTTAATTAAGAGTTTCAGTAAAAGTCGCATATTTATTGTTGTATTTTTTTTCGCAACTGTATTGAAAACGTCGTTCGATACACGCACGGAAATGTCATTCTTCACTCGTCCCGAGTCTTGCCACTTGCCTTCGGCTCGTGGCAAGATATCTCGTGACTCGTGAAGTAATGACATACGTTCCGCACTAGTATCGAAATGTACTATTTTCAATTTAAATATAATTAATCTGAACAACGGTTTAAGCAGAAAATAGTTTTCTGTGAAATCAAAAATACTTATGCGATCTAGTAATTAAGAGACTAGTCGAGTATAAGGGTCCTTAAAATTACTTTATTACTTCAAACTATAATATTACTGAATTTATATAGGTAGGTAGGAATTTGTATAGTCGATGTTTTTGGATATTGTGGACATTGTAAACAAAGTGCCATTTTGATAGTGGTTATAATTTGATAAATTTACAAGTGATCGGAACAGTAGTTTAGGAATTCAAGAAACAAAATATATAAAAAACAAACAACAAGAAGTGGGTTCTTATATATTAGTTCCTTTTGAACGTTTTACAAAGTGTCAGATGTCTTATTTTATGATGCCTAAGCACAATAATAATATGTATTTTGTAACGCGAACGCGTTTAAAATTAAACAATTTAGTAGTTTTTAACAAAGCAAAGCTTGTACGTACTAAGGATACCAGGTAATGGATATTCATACTTATTTGAATAGATAACACAAATTTAAATATGTATAACGTCCTTAACATACGACTCAGCTACTAAATACATACATTTTTACATTACATCAGTACATGCATTTGCCCTCTTGTGAGAATAGAAGCTACCACCACTAGCAACGACGTTTTCAGGGTCCTAAAACGTTCCCTAGGTACATAAGTACGTATATGTATAATTGTAAATATAAGTACACACAATAGCTTATACATATGTGTTTAAGATGTTTCCTGTATGTACAGTGGTTATTACCCTCAATGCACTGTAATCTAGTAAGTCAAAGCGTGATTAGATGCGAAACGTGCTAATCCCGTCTAATTCAGCTTGAGGGTAACATATGTATATACATACATATACATACTTAAGAGTATATACATGTGTCTGCTGTTAAAGTCAAATTCAAAATGTCTTTATTCAGATTAGTCTTATAGGAAGCACTTATGAATGTAAGAAAATTTACGAGAATTATGAGAAGATACCGGCAAGAAACTCATCGAGGTATAATCCATTGTAGATATCATCAGATGTCTTGGTAAATTATTTGTCAAATAAAATCATAAATGAAAAAAAGAGATAACTTTCAGTTACTGGTATCTAAATTCCAATTCTAGTAAGTTGTTATCAAGACTAATAAAATTGATTCTACCTTCGAAGAACTAATTAATTAAATAGATCGTATTTTAAATTCTAAGGGCGTGGTATTTATAGATTGTACTCAAGTTCCAGTTGGGCATGGCATTAGTGCGGTCTATAACTATCACCCTAAATCCCACTGTAGAATTTGGAGCATTCTAAAAAGGTTTCTAAGCAGAAAATGCTTGACTTGGAATGAATAATGCATTTTTTTTGGACAAAGAAAACCGTATATTGTCAATAGTTATTCTTAGTTGTTTTTTCTTACTCTTTTACCTGAAATTTTCAAATTTTCCTAATGAATAGTAAAATTATGCTTAAAACCTTATTTGCAGATATGGTCAAAGATCGAACAAAAACAAATTCGTGTGTTAATTCCTACTTTTGGTAACAGCTTGGTTTGTTTTTTGTAATTGAATGTTATCAACTAGTGTCATTAAGTTAATCTAACAACAAATGAGGTATTTAGAGCACTTCCACCCGCTTACTGCCACAATTTTACGCTACGAAGCCTTCGAATGAATCGATGTGCATAGGTATAGCATACTTAAGGTAACGGTCCCGGTCTTTGACAGTGATCCAATAACTGACGAGAAGATACGGAAACATCCGTGTAAAAACGGAAGACAATGATGTCAAATACTGGTTCAAACAATGTCCTACCGAGTCAAGCACTGGGACGGTTACCTTAATAGTACTAAAAGTTATTTTTTTAAAAGGGACCATACAATTACCATTCATTCTACATATACGTTAGGTTTTAATTTCCAGCGTCTTATTTTGAAAGTTAAATAAAAAAACAAATAAACATCTTTTATTTTCTAAATATTATGTTAATGCTTAAAATTGGTTAGTTACAGGGCCAATTATATTAGTAACCTCTTTCAAAAAATTATTTATAAAAAAAAATTCATTGCATCATTAAGATTAAAACAAATGAAATCGGATTAGAAATATACCTCTATACTCAATAAAATCAAAAACCAACTATGGCCAAGAGAAATTTCACTTTATTATATGTTATTGTTATTGTATACGCGCAACATTCCTCTATAACATTCAGGATTGGGGGTTAGAAACTGTCCAAAAGTGTAAAACTAGATACCGGTTTGTCCTTCCAGAATGATACCAGATCTCAATTCACCAGCGACGCCATCAGAAGACCAGAAACCCAAGCTGACAGCCCACGAACTGCACCAGGCGCTGCTGAGGATGCTACTAAAGGAGGATGCGGGGGACATCGACGAGCAAGTCCACAAAATGCTCATCGAGTACGCGTACAGAGGGACTGACGTTAGCTATACTGCTAAAAATGGAAGTGCCCTCTGACAGCTACGAGTATCAAGATTTTTCTAAGTAGCTGAAGAGATTTGTAAATACTAAGGGCGGTATTGATACCGAACTCAAGTTTCAGTTTCATACTGATCCTTTAAGTGTTTTTAAAAACCAACTAAATACCGGCAACCTTATCAATATCCGAAGTACAGTCTTTCAATTTTATTCATAGGCCATTGTAAAACATTGTCGCAATGTGTCGTCGCTGATATATTGTAACATTTATTCAGAAGTCATTATGACGTTTATTGTGAAAAGCTTACACAGTAGCATATGAATGAAATTGGTTGACTGTACGACGCCGTCATAGATGATCCAGCACCAAATTTTTCCAAAGAAATTTTTGTTTTAAACGCTTTTCGCGACGGTAGAATGCTCCGAATGCCTTAACACACGATCATTCTTCCATCACACGGACAAGCTTCAGAATATCTGACTTTCTGAATACGCTGTATAGACTTTGACAATGTTGGCTGAAAAGCAGAAGAAGAAACGAGGCATGATAAAACACTTTAGTTTCATGCTCTTGAGCACTTTGTTCGCAGTAAAAAATGAAATAAAAGTGTGAGGTATGAAAACTAAGATCGTGCCTTTACAGTGTAGTCTATAGTATTTTATGCAACTGCTATATAATGAGAGGCCTTAAAACACGAGTGCGGTTAGGATTACACGAGTAGTCCGAGTAGTATTAATACTAACAAGTTTATGATTGTAAAATGTGCGCTTAGTAACTTCTGAATTAAACACGTATGGTTTTAGTTAAGTTATAAAAAAAAATAAGGTCTCTAATAATCCAGATTTTTAGAGTTCGATTGTAGAACTAAAACAAATAAGTAAGAATTTTGTGTTCAAAGGTCGAAATTACTGCAAATTAATTTTACAATATGGGGTCCGACATGAATTTGCCCGAATTTAATTTAAATTTATGTTCTTCCTTTATTTTCAAATATGTAGCCAAAGTATCTCTAGTCTAGATTAAAAAATGTTATTTACCTACACATAGATATTAATTATGTAAGTGAAAGATTGAGTCTTTTGTGCTAAATGTGACAATACTCATTAATGTAATTTTCAATACTCACATTATTTTTATGACTATTTCACATATTTATGGTACGTGTGCTATATTTATGTATTTATCTAAATAATATTAATTTTGTATGAATACCTACAATGAAATATAATCTAGAAATAAACTATTTACATCTAAAAGTGTATTTTATTTTAAATGCAAAGCAAATTTATTTTTGGATTGTTACAATAAAAGTGAGATGATCGCAGCGACATTGAAATAGGTAATCGTGTTTGTAAAGTATTTCATTTAAACTATTAGCTGTAGAGTATTGTTACTTACCTAAATTCATCTGTCAAAAAGTTAAATATAAAAAAAATACTTTAATAATTATACATTATATTTTATTGTTTTGTAGAATGGGTAAAAAATAATTGAACACTTTTATAATGGGACGATTTATTCCATACACAATAGAGATTTGCTTAACAATTATAATTCGTAATATTTGACTAGGTAGTGACTAGATTAGCCCATTGGGCCACCTGTTGCTTCGATTAGCAATTTTCAACCTTACGACATCCATCTTAAATACTAACCCGAGCCCGGTATAAGAAGGAATGTAGAACTTTGTTAGAACACCATAAACGATCACTCGAAAATAAACACAGATTGTCGTTTGAAAAACGGTTGGTCAGGGAGAATTAACAGTTAATTTTTAGCGGGCTCTGGGCCCAGCAACACTCAGGCGACTGCCATCTCACCGATCCCGCGAAGCAGCCGCGAGCGCAGCCGCGCGAACACGGGGTGCTCGATGGGGATGCCGCGGCCGTGCAGAAAGCGCAGCGTTTCCTGCGCGCACACCAAGAAACCCAGTTGCTCTGGGTCCATGTCCACCGGCACCGAATCCAGCAGAGGATCCTCGTTCTCATCCCCGAACTCTTCCCCCTCACTCCCCGAAAGCGGCTCCCGATGCGTGTCGTCCAACTCCACTGAACAAATACGCCCGAACAGACGCTTCAAAGCCTGCCGTTTCTCAGCGCTCTCCGAATCATGTAGCAACGGTTCGCTCCGAGAGCGCTTGCGACGACGCTGTCTCTTCACACGCAAATCGGCCTCCGTTTCATCACAATCACGTTTACGCTTACTAGTCATTATCGCAGTTAGCCTGTCGGCGTCAGGATGCAGACTGCGAATGGGCCGTGCACAGGGAATTGAAGGGCCTCGACGCAATTACACGGGTGTTGTCCTTCCCTTTCCGCCGGCGGGGCGGGAGGCGCGCGAGAGCGGGACGGCGACGGCAGCTGCACCGGGAACAGCTGGCTACCAGTTGCAGGGCGCGGGGCACGCACGCTTTGTTTGATAAAGTTTATTCGGTGAAATAAAACTGTTAGCCGCGATTGCGCGAGCTGGCGGGGCGCGGGAGGCGGGACAGGACCGGCCGGGCCCGCAGCTGCGTGGCATCTGCCGGCCGGCTTCAGGTGAATTCCCCATGCTTCGTCTCACCGACTCTCAAGGCGCCGCTTCTATCGACTTAGCTCGTAGTAAACAAAGCTACCTGCCTTCCTAACTTGTGTAACCAAACCCTACAAATTGATGAAACTGACAGAAGCGTTCGTTGAGACTAACACCGGATACGATAGCTTTTGTTTAATCAACAAAGCGGCTACTGCACGTCTCAGTACTTTGATGCATTTTCATATTCATAATTATTGTAGGTCATGTAGAATAAATAATATAACAAGAACAAACTCTCATATCAAAGTAAGAGTAACAAAGGAAAATGTGCTGATTTCGTTATAGAGTAATTACCTGTTAAAATGTTGTGAACAGTGAAAAAAATGTAGCTAAATAAAACGCATCTGCGCTCATCGTTTCACGAACATTTCAGGCCACTATGTACAAAGGTAAACTAAGTACATAAATTGTAAAAATCAATACTGCCCGGCTTATGTACTGCTATGTACAGGAAACGAACTGTCGAACATTGTGGACTACAGGCGTAACTGCGTATGTATTGGTGTGGACTGAGTTGTTTTATAACGGAAATGATATTTATAGTTTTTTTATAGACACTGAAAAAAAGGTAAAAAAAAAACTTTAAAGAATAAAATGTAGCTAACCTAATGTAGTATTTCCTTTGTTGAAATAAGTTGTCCTGTATAATTTACACTGCAGCTCAAAAGACTAATATATAAGTAAACACAGTCGCCCGTGTTTTTTAGGGATTTTGTAACTACAGACAATAGTATTTACTAAGTACCTAATTAATTATTTAGAAATATTTAAGTATAACATAACTTTCAAATCAGACAAAGACTCTTTATTGAATACCATATGAGAAATAGTTTACAAAAACTCCACTTTAAAATAACTTACATGGTAAACAATTATCCGTCTTTTGCGTCAAAAGCTATATCTTCCGACAACCATTTGGCATCAGATACAAAATTAGGCAGGAGCTGCAGGTGATAGTCAAAGTCAAAGTCAAAGTCAAAGTCAAAATATTTTATTCAGATTAGGCTTACAGGTAGCACTTATGAATGTCAAAAAATTTACCACCGGTTCGGAAAAACCTCTGATGAGAAGATACCAGCAAGAAACTCAACGAAGTGTAATTTTTTAAATAAATCAAAATTATAATGATACACATACATAGAACAAACAGTTACAATAAAATAATCTTTCTTTACTTTTCTTGAATTTCTAATGTAAGCCGTAATTTCAAAGCACACACACACATACCTACTAAAAGTTCTTGCACATGATCACTTATAAATTAAGTAAGTACCTAAGTGACTACGCGCGCTCAAACAATCGCTTTGCCGAACGACGACCTCTTAATATAACCTTTTTACCGCCAACAAAGCATTCAAAAGTTGTAGAACTTTTAATACATGCACATACGTCGCTATTTCATAGCGTAATGGGCACGACGCTCGCAACACGATTAAGCGGTCTTCGCGTTCAAAGGGTTAAGACCTAACCTAACGTACATTTTTAGGGTTCCGTACCTCAAAAGGAAAAAACGGAACCCTGATTCACTTCGTTGTCCGTCTGTCTGTAAAGACCCTTTTGCTCAGGCACGCATAGAGCTATCAAGTTGAAATTAATACCAAATACTCAAATCTGTAGCCCCTTGAAGCCGTGAAAAAATCAAACTTCTACGTCAACGCAATTAAAAGCTACGGCCGTTTATGCCGCATGTTTCATAAATCCGCGGTAAAAAACCTATGGGGTGCTTCCCGTTGACCTAGAACTATGAAATTTGGCAAGAAGCAAGGTCTCACAGCATAAATAAAATGATAAATCCGTAAACCGTAAATTTGTAGTTAGACTGCACAAAAAAAAAATTTGCTCTTACTGCTATCTGACGCGACTGTCGCTGCTAGTTGCAAACACCTTATTGAGTTGAACCAACGGATTAATTTGTAGTTATTTACATCACAAATAAAATATTAATTTGCGATAACAAATTTATATTAGCACTTGGTAATCTGACCGCGATCTACGTTGATGTATAGGGACAACAGTTTCCCATTGGCAAAGTTAAGTTTGTTCCTCAATCCAGTTTATCTTTTAAGCTTGTACGGAACCCTTGGTGCGAAAATCCGACTCGCACTTAACCGGTTTTTTCTCTTATTAAACCTATACGGAGCCAGGCTGATGGGGTTATAGTAGTTCCTTGTAAAGCTATGCAAACTTTTCGGCAGTGCAATCGGACATCGCAACGCAAGTGAGCACGTATTTCAGCAATTTAATTTCGGCTTTGAGACTCATATCCACATGGAGACAAGGGTGCAAAGCATAATAGATTGTAGTCCATTGTAGTAGAGACCAAAGTGATTTGATAAGGTATGGGATGAACTGACGACCCGTGATGAAGCATTCCTGAGACTAAAGGTTTCGTCATTTGCAGTTCTGGAGTTTGAGTTTGGTTTACGATTTGTATTTAGGGTTCCCTTTGTTTAAGCTTGATGCTCATTTAGCGGGCGGGGTTCACTTTAGCCTTCTACTTGACAAGCTGACTGTGAAGCTGCAAGTTGCAGGTTCTATTACCACAACGGACAAATGTTTGCGACAAACATTCATATGCATCATGTTTCTACGACCAGCCTCAGAAGTAGCTGAACTGTTTAGTACCTTGTCGCTGTAAGTAATTTTCACCCGCTACTCCTGGCGACACGCTAGGGTTGCGCGGCATTCGTTTTCAATAACACTGACACGGCAGGGGCGAGCGAGCGAGCGCGTGGCAAGCGTGGCAACCTACTGCGATTTGCCTATGCCATAGGCAAAGCGGTCGAGCGTACCTGCAGTGCGGGGTGGAACCCCACTGGCATTACAATCAAATCAACGTTACAACGTATAAGGTAACGATTCCTGTGACTTGATAATTGACCAGAAGATACGGAAAAAAACGAGTAAAAACGAGAGACAACAATGTCAACTACTTTTTTATTTTATTATAAAATTAGAAGGCAAACAAGCAAGTGGGTCACCTGATGGTAAGTGCCTATAGATAGGTACCCGCAATATCAAGTAGATTGCGGTTGCCTTGCCAACCTAGAGGGCTAAGATGCAATACCTTTTGTGGCAGTAATTGCACTGGCTGTCTTACTCTCCACGCCGGAACACAACAATGCAAGCACTGCTGCTTAGCGACAGGATTAACGAGCAAGATAGTGGCTATCCGGACGGACCTTGCACAAGGTCCTACCTCTCGCATAATATGACACAGTCCATCAAGTTAATACAGCCTTACTGTAGACAGTTGCTGTATACAGTACGCTCGTTCGACCGGGATAGTACCACGCTCTCACAGAATACCAGGTTGAAGTTACTACTTCACTTGCTACTATGTTTCGTACGGTGAGAGGTTGGTCCGGAAGCCTACGGAGGGTGACGTATAGACCGGCAACGGATCAGCGATTCTCTTTGGGATTGCTGATCCTCATAGCAGTGATCACTCCCCATTATGTGATACAGATGCTCATTTTCTTCCCTTTCCATAAAACGCTCCTATTGGCTATTCCTAAAGTAACTTAGGAATTATTTGAAAGTTAATTCTAGCCGAATTCACAAAGGCCATTCAAATCAATCTTCAGCTAAGTAATGTTTATATCAAATGCTTACCTAAGTGTCGTTTATAAAAACGATCATAATATGATTTCTAAGGATATGATTGGGCGTGTGAAAAAAAAGTGTCTAAATGAGCACGTTGCGTTAGCCACGGTCACGGTATCGGTAGTGATAGCATAGAACTAGTACATAGTTTACCTACATATCCAATAGGTTTGCTTTCGTTTCGTTCGTGTCATTAACCGAGCAAATTAACTCAGATGAGTCGCGCCGTAGTACAGCAATCGTCGTATAGATGGCGCTTTTCTCAATCCGGATTCAATGGCTGCTTTTGTGGACAAATTTAGTAGCATGTTTTTATTTAACACAGTTATGTTTCTTTATTTTTTACGTAAAATGCTCCGATCGTTAGAATAATTAAAGTTGGGATATTGTACGTAGTTATTTTAGTATAGTGCGATACTTAAAAGATGTCCATAGTACTTAGTACTTACTTACAATTCTGGCGTCAGTAGAGATGAAGTCACACTCGATATATGCCAAAGAGAGCTGTCAGATCCCTTCAAAATCTGTCATTTTTTGACACATCTCGAATGCGAGATGAATCTCGATGAGCGCCAGAATAGGAAGCCAGTTTGTACTAAAAACCAATGTAAACATTCATAGAAGAGAGAAATGATATAAGATTATTTTTTATTGTTGTTGTGAACAATAAGGTTAAATAGTATCTCGGGGGTAAAAAATATACTTATAATTTATTTCATGTTATTTACATCCTGCCGACGTTACGTGAACAACCTCAAACGTTCTGACACTTGACTCTGATCACGAGGCTGTGGAATTTATGAAAGTATTAAGAAAACATTTCTTCTTATTGCAAAGCTTTCATATTTAGAAGCTTCAATATTAACTGTTTAAAATTGAAACGGTCCGCGTTGCTGATGTGTGTTGTGCTGTAATAACATTATAGCGATATATGTAGGGTTAGTTAGGTGTATTACTAATAGATATTTTATATCGAGAAAATACACACTTGAATACAAACAACTCGCCATACTTTGTTCTTCAACAATAGGTACTTCGTAGGTATATGTAAGGCTAAGACTCTCAGGAGGTCTCAAGTGACATATATAAGAACATCTTATAAAAAAAGTCGAGTAAAGTTTTAATTGACTTATTGTTCACCACTAGGTGACTACTAGAAGTAGGAATACTTCTTCTTTTTGTAACTAAAAAGTCGCATAAATTGTTCATTGGGCACGTACTGTCTGTGAAATATTTCTTTAAACTATGTTCAGTTCAGGGTATTCAAGATCTTAGTTTAGACTCCAAATTTGTTTTTGTCAGCATGTATTTAAAAACGTTCTTTTTCATTCGATATCACCCACAACATATTTGCGTAAATATATTTTTTAAAACATAATATTTGTAATTTTTGATAGTACACAAATATCCACCATTTTGATGCATCGTATAGCCTATGTTACCTATACGCCATTACTACGTCTCGATGCACATATCCGCCGTTAAAATCGGACCAAATAAAAAGATAATAGGGAACATAGAAATAGACATATTTATCGGCTAAAGACATATCTCCTTTTGGGCTTGGCTGTCGGCTAAAAATACGCTGCAACCAATAAATAGCCGTCATCGAATTTCAATATTTCGACGAGCAAAGGGAAAAACATTGAAATTCGAGCCGCCCCTCGAGCCTGCGGAAAACTGTTTTATAAATGACAGGGCGCCTGCGATGCGTTCACCGGATTCCGCTCTGGTCAGTATTTTCGGTTGTACTAATAATGACCTTTCGGCAAAATTTTGATCGAATATTCGGCCGAATAATGATAAACACGTCACCCGAGAAGGTATGGTATTATTGAATTCTGCAGACGTCTAAAAGCACCACAGCTGCGTTTTCGTTAGCGTGGAAAAATGATCTATGTGTCAAATTAGCATTAACCAAACCACATAATCAATTCGTTTTACTTTGAAAATCTGCATCAGCGTGTGGTCATATGTGGAAGAGATTAGAGAGTGATTAGATAAGTGAAGTTAGGAGTATTTATACATATTGCTAGAGGCTCTAACATGACAGCAACGATTGGTGAGCAAGACAGCCGGTGCAATTACTGGCACAAGAGCTATTCCATCTTAGCCATCTGGGTTGGCAACGCATTCGCAATCTCCTTGGTGTTGCGGGTGTCTATAGGCGGTGGTGATCACTTACCATCAGGTGATCCACTTGTAACAAACCCCCCCCTAAGCGCTCTTTCTCTGACCTAATAAGACCTAATTTTGACCTAGCCCTAATTATTAGACCTATTAAGACCTAGGCTCTACTGCTATAACTATGAAGCTATAGGTGAATCCTAAACTACTATAGATCTACAAGTATATAACTGGCAAGCGGCTTCTCTGATGGTAAGTAAATATCGAATACCTAGTCTGAAACTCACATTCCTATGTAATGTACGCCCTAATCTATACGTTTACTCATCCCTAGTACTATACTGACTGAATGAAAATACATACGAATGATTTGGCCAAGTGATCGTCTAGTTACCCTGCGTTGTGTCCTACGGTAGTAATCCAAGCTCTTTGAAATGTATGTAAGATCGGTTCACTCGCTATTCCCTAAACTTAACCTACCTTAACCTATCATACGTGCTATCAAAATACTAATAAATACCATGTCCTAATTGTCCTATTATTTAAAACTGAATCCTATTTTGTTGGATGCTGCTTCTAAAGAATGGCTACGCCGATTCTGATGAAGTTTATAGCAAAATAATCAAATAGTAATAATGACTGTTATGTACTCGCATAAATAGAGAGGTTCGACCTTTGTTCTGCTTCCTATTTAATATAAACTTAGGCCGAATAACTAGCTACGATTAGTATGCATACGGGGATAACTATGCATATCGTAATTATGAATGTTTGTCTACATGCTATGAAAATAAAGACATTTCGTAACTCATTCAAAGCTCTGTGGCTTTTAAATCTAAGTTATAAGTAAACCAAAGTAAGAAACCTCCCAACTGACCTCCTACTCCACGCTCTAGCGGATATTGGACTCACGTTAATTTCGATGGTAAGTAATAAGTAATGCCTCATTGGAACACTAATAATAATTAGATAAGCGATCTGTTTCGTAAGAAATAACTGTAGATACAGTGGAGACGCTAACTGGCTGTCGTACGAAAACTACAAAAGTTATGTGGTAATTACTGAGTTGGATAATCGTCCCTGAATAAACCGGAGTTCAATAGAACTCCGGGAGGTTCTCCTTCCACCCCTAAACCTCTGCCTTCGCCTCCTAAATACACTTCTCCGTAAAGAAATGTATTGTTAAGGAACTACGTTAAGCGCTAACCACGGCGCATCACAAAGAAAAGTTATGAGATTCTTATCACAACTCGTTAAAATAAAAATATACATTATAAGTTATCAGATACAATAATCTACGTAAGGAAGCATATTGCTATGTTGACAAAGTTAAGGTTATCTAGCGCAGACATATTTAAAAAGCTCGATACTTTAGAATGATTTCTCTCACAAAGCTGAGCCATAGTCGTAACCAGGCCTTCTTTTACAGTCAGTGACTCGAAGATTGGGCATATCCCATGGGACAGTGGCCCGTGCTACTTGTAGCACAAGAGTATGACTACGAGTACTTGTACCCGTTAATAATAACTTCATGATCCAAATCAATCCTTAGATCGATAGTGATGCAGCAATTTTAATAAAGACATAGTTAAGTTGCCATAGCAATATGCTTGAGAGCACTTATACTTATAAACCAGCGTTTTTCTTTTGCTGTTAAATTAATAATAGCTTTATGAACAAATCAATCCTTAGATCGACAACAAAGATAATAGCCTTAGCTAGGAAAATTCCCTCAAAGTAATTATATTACAAACACAGTCAAATAGTTATAACAATAAAGTCACGAGTAGTAAAAATGTGGTAAATAACCTAGAAGTAATCTTAATGAAGACCTGGTTAAATAGTTAAAACAACATAGTTACGAGTGGTAAAATATGTTAAATAACCTGAAGCAATCTTAATGAAGACCTGGCTAAATAGTTAAAACAATAGTTATAAGTCGAGAAATTAGGTAAATAAATCTTAAGGTAAACGTAGGTAGAAATCAACCTTAGCTGAGCCTATAAGAAGTATAAGAAAAGAATAAACCTTGTCTTAAGACCGTACTATACCCTACAAAACAGTGTATCTACCTATACCTATTCTAAAGGCCCTATTCTCTGTTTTGCAAACTAGGAGATTTTCTCCACATTTACTGTTAACGTGTAATGTGTAATGTAAAGCTTTCCGGAATGACAGGGAAAACTCCTAACTTAACTAGCTGAACGAAATAAGGTGGCTGTGGCGTAACCATGTGTCTAATAAGCCATGTGTGCGTTGCTCTCAACACCAAGTCGAAACTATGGATCGGCGCGAGAGCAGAATACCTAAGGGGTGTAATATATATATAAATACCAATAAGACCGACTGCAATAAACCACATACGCAGATTTACGGGTGCCTAAGCATCGGTCCGTCCACTGGGTCCGCCCGTACCTTGTATATGTGTTTTAGGGAGCCGGGGCCTGGGCATGGCGAGGGTGCTAAAATACCCCAGCATAACGCCATGAAAAGGGTCCAGCCAGTACCCAATTTTAACCCGCCTACACTGACTCTAAAACCAGGAGCTTCGTTAACACCGCATGGTATCAACTCCTAGCCGGCACTTCGCCGCACAAGCTAAGTTCCGTAGATAGCTCCTCAATCCTTAACAAGTGTTTCCATTAACGCGATTCTAACCCCATTATTAAGTAAAATAAATTAAACCCACAACACAAAATGAAATGCAAAACTTACGCGAGCCCAGTTACGTAATAGAACCAAACTCACTGAATTTAAAGAACACTTACAATAAAATAATAGAAATATAATGCAATCCTACCCCATTATTAAATTAAATAAATTAAACCCACAGCACAAAATGAAATGCAAAAACTTACGCAACTTCCGTAACTAGTAATCACAACACAAAACCCACTGATATTAAAGAATATCTACATAGAAATACTAGGATTTTAACTCCCGCCCGTCAAAGCTTCGTCGTGAATTAATTACACTTGTGGAGGATTGAGCAGTGTTACCAATGCCCGCTGAATGAAGAATGGAACCCCGTATTTGCTAACGCCTCGTCTTAAATACCCCTTGCCTCACTGGTTGGCGACAAACGCGACTTTAGCGACAAATGCGACTTTAGCGACAAATGCGACTTTAGCGACAAATGCGACTTTAGCGACAAATGCGACTTTAGCGACAATTGCGACTTTAGCGACAATTGCGACTTTAGCGACAAATGCGACTTTGGCGACACTTCTATTTTTTCCTTTAGGCAACCTAAACCTTAGTACTTTAAATTTAAGATTGAATTCCTAATGCGACCAAATGGCGTATAAGCTTTTTTAGAATATACCTCACTATCTCAAGCGTGGCTATTAACTACCCTATCTAGGCTAACTCTTAGCATTATAGAATTAAGGACGAATTTCTAATGTAGCCTTATGGCTCATTTTTAAAATGTATACTGCATGACTCAGCTCACTACCCTCGTTTTGTTTTAACTTCGAGATTTGTGGAACTATTTATTTTAATGGTAACGGAACCTTTATACTGCTACATTTGTCTAAAAGGTTCTGCCAACGTATTTGTAAACAATCATTTTTTTCCTATTCTTTGAATAAATAGCCCTATCTGATCCTACTTAGTCCATTCATAAACAAATAAATCCTATAAGTTTGTGAATTAAACGGCCAAGCAGGGGCTGGACCGTTACACACTTGCTTGTTTTCCTCCCTATTTTATAAAAACAAATGACCGGCTCCTGTATAATGTACCCGATCCAAAAAAGGGCGGCACATAGAGATATATAAAACTTGACTGATCATGTTAGGGTCACAGGATGGATTATAGACGTTAGGCCAGAAGAACACTGGAAATGAGACTGGAGACTATCTGAGGAGAAGAGAAGTCGGTAAAGGATGGACGCAGAAGAAAATGAATCGTTAGGCGTAAAGGAAATCAGAGGGACCTGGGGATGGATGGGTAGGTATACTCAAAAAACATCTAACCATTGCAATCTCGCGTAATCAAGCGGTGTCTGCATAAGAGCTTGTTTTGTGTCGCTGACAATATTTCATTTCCCCAGCCGTGTCTTCAGCGGCCACTAACTTTAATTTTACGACGAGAATAAGCCCCAGCTGTTCAAATTTCCCCTGTGGCGCTCTTCATTACCAGTCAACGCTCTTTAATACCCCCTATTAAACCATACTCGTATCGTATGAATATATGCTATCCGTGTTTACTTTCATGCCAAGGACGGGTAAGGTGGGAGTGCGACGAAAACATGTTTTAGGCCGTACAACGTAGAATGTGGTCAGTTATAAAATTACATTATCCCGACGGTTTAGGTAAATGAGAAAAAAAGAAATAAATTGTTTTTGCTTGGGTTTTTGTTGAGTAATTTGCGGCGTAGAAGTTTTTCTATTACATTATTAAACAATAATCAGAGACAGAATTCGTGCTAGGTGCCCAGCTTTAAGTTAAACCAATCGGGTCTAGCTGGAGTTAACACAATAGTTTACCGGATATAGCCTAGTGGTTAATGACCCTAATACGAAGCTAGAGGTTGTTGGTTTGATTCCCACAATGGGGCAAATGCATGTATGAATGATGACTATGAATGTTTACTTTGTACCTGCGTCATGGCTGTTACATATATCTAAGTATGCATATACGTCTATCTATCCGTTGCCCATTACCTATACTTCAAGCTTTGCTTAGTTTGGGACTAGGGCAGTTGATGTAAATTGTCCGAAGATATTTTAACTCTTTTACTGAACACTACACAAAATATAGAAATACATACAAAATACAGTGTTACAATTCAGAGGTAACAAGATGAAAGTAAGGTATAATTTCGTAGAATATGCCATTTCACATTGTTATTTTGCGCCTCTTCAAGATGTCCCACCCCCGTTGTAAACTCGGTAAACCCGTTTAAAGCACATGCCTTTACACTCCAGTATTACTTGACATGTCTGATATACGATTCTGCACCCTACTTCCTGCGACATAAAAGCGCACAATGAACTGTAACGTTTTACCTAACGCAGGCATGAGACTTGGCACGATTTGCTGTCATATATGAACGTGTAAATTTATTTCGTCCTTGTGTAGGCAGACGTGCGATTTTTTTCGCTTCTTTATTTCATTAACATCTTTTCGCGTTTAGACTGAAATATGGTTTGATATTTGTTTGCAAACATAACATTATCGTCGGTCATTAGCATCGAGTAAACATAACATTATAAGAACAAAAAATATATAAAAAGTCTACCCTTTCAAGTACATCGAAACTCCAAAATATCTCCTTCTTCCAAACTAGCTTACTTCAAATACGCTTCCTTTTTTCATGACTACTTAAAAGAAATTAATATAAAAAGCTTCGTTAATCTCCACTACATAGGTAGATCAATTGTTTCATTGAACAATTCAATTCATTCATTTATTTCGAACAATTATTCATATGGTGTTAGCAGCAGTAGTTATTTATGTATTGACGTCAAAGCTCATTCATAATTTCTGAGGTATTAAATTTTTTTGCGTCAGATTATCCGAACCAACAAACTTCACAATCGTTAAATAAATCGATTAATCCCACTAATATTATAAAGTTGAACGTTTGTGTGTGATTGAGATTTTTGTTACTTCTTCACTCCAAAACAACTGGAAGGATTTTGGTGATATTTAAAACGGAGACAGGTTATACCCTGGATTAACACATGGGATATATTTATTTCGGACAAATGCAAAGTTGCCGCTGGACAGCGATAAACGAATTCGACGCGGACGATAAGTCGCGGGCATCAGCTAGTTTGTTCATTGTGAAATAGTCAATCATTTTAAGAGAAAACAAAATATAACTTCACAAAGATATATAACAGCTGACCAACAAGCATCTTTTCAAATGTTACATCAGCTCTCAGCTTCAAATCTCTTTTAATAAAGACTTCAAAAATATGTATTACCCTACCCATTGAGTTTTATGGCTTCCGGTAGGTACTTTTTAAAATAATAAAATGGGGGATTACGAATGGTATTTCAAAAATTTACAATGACGAGTTCAGAAAAAAACCTATGCGCAAATAGGACGGTATTATTTATTTAACTTGATATACTTACTTATGTTAACTTTAAACTTACTGCGACTGAAAGTCGCGACAAAATTGCTCGTTTGCAACGAAACTTTGCAAACCAACTTAATTTACGTTTGTGAATTCTGAAGGGCATGCCGCCAATACAGTGATCAATTAATGTGTCCATATACTGAGTTCTGAATTAATTAATGTATTAAGTAAATAGAAATGTATTCTATTCATTTTAATTAGGAGCTGATTAAATTATTGTTTACCCATACATGATGAGGAGTACCTAATTAAGACTGTGTAGTGATCGACGTAAGTTTTTATAACAACTGAAATCCAATACTAACATTTTTTTACTAAGCAAAAGTGTCACCTTTCTTTAAGAAACAATTAAAGTTTTTATAATTATGAGTCATAATTATGATTTATGACATTTAATAAGAGAGGTCCCAAATGTTCAAAAACTGAATTCAGACCCAATGGCCCAGGATTTTAGGGGCAGGGGGGGGGGGAATGTACCATTAGAGGTGGTTATGGTTACCCATTAGAGAAAATAATGCATAAGCAGATAGTGACATGTGATTTTTTGATGTAATGTAATAAAGCTTTGACTTTTTCCACAAAAATGTTTAAACAAGAAAAAATGACGAACACTCTGATATTTTTCCTAATTTTTATTCACTTCGCCTAATGTTTTGCTTGTTTATCACTTTATTATAATTTTGACTTACTTCCAGTCGACGGATAAACTTAATTATTTTGAATGTGTCTGTAGATATTACCGTAGAAAAAGTCAGACTGTTTCTATGTTTTTTAAAGAAATAGTATTTTAAATTATCCTACAAAGAATATATTTTGTATTTAAATGCATAATATATTCTTTGTGATACGATGATAATGCTAATAATATCCTTTGATCCACAAAATATGTTTTTAAATATTTTTACTTTAAATACTATTATGAATTCATAGGATTATAAATTAGATTTCTTAGCACTAAGGTTTGGCTAGCAGTTAAGGGCCGCATATGGTACCTTTGCATGCATAATATACCGCCATTTTTGTCCTTTGATGCGACTCTATCTAACTAGTGTCATAAGAAAGGGATGCACTGAAAGATAATTTGTAATTCTGTTAGGTAGTAGGACCTACGCAAGGTCCATCCGGATTACTACCACCATCTTACTCGCTAATCCAGCCGCTAAGCAGCTGTGCTTGCACTGTTGTGTTCCGGCGTGGAGAGCAAGACAACCGGTGAAATTACTGGTACAAGCAGTATTCCATCTTAGCCCTCTGGGTTGGCAACGCATCTGTAATATCTATGATGTTGTGGGTGTCTGTGGCCGGTGGTGATCACTTACCATAAGGTGACCTACTTGCTCGTTTGCGTTCCTATATTGTATTAAAAAAAATGCAATTGGAAAACATGTTTGGGTAAATTTTCAAAATGTAGACCTTTGGTCAACATTGGTGTAATTTGTATGGCGCATCTCTTGTTTACTAAATGTTGGTAGCGATGATAGAGGGTAAGCGCATCTGCGAAAATGTGTGTTCTTTAAGCGTGTACCGGCAGGAACATTCTTAAATTATCCCCGTTTCCATGTTTTTTTTTTACCAAAAGAGTGCCATACAAATTACATCAAAGGTTTGGAGTTTTAAAATATACCCGTTTACACCTTTAACGCTATCCGTGAGTACTGATGTGAGGGTTGAAACTTTCCAAAATTGCTAAAGTTTCAATGAGAAAAATTTCCTAGAACATATCCACCTTTTTGAGAAGTTTCCGTAACTAGAGCATCTGTATCAGTGAGATGTGAGTGAGATACACGAGATTCACCAGGCGCCTGTTTTATGAAGCTAACAGGTAACAATTTCATTAACAATTAATAGATGCAGCCGTTACTTTGCGAAGGTCCATATCAACAAACTGGAACAAATTACCTTGCTACTCCGCGAAACCAGTGTCGGGCTCGTGAAAAATAGCTGCGTATGTGCGACATATATATGTTTATGCAAGAACCCACCCTCCTCCGCTTCCACACGAAACAACATCGACGCGCGTCGATCGTGTGGTTTTAGTGTTTAGTGGTGCTGGTGTGTAGTTGAATCTGTGTGATATATATTATGTTGTTTCGTGTGGAAGCGGAGGAGGGTGGGTTTTTGCATGAACATATATATATGTCGCACAGGCGCAGCTATTTTTCACGAGCCCGGCACTGGTTTCGCGGAGTAGCAAGTTAATTTGTTCCAGTTTGTTGATATGGACCTTCGCAAAGTAACGCCTGAATCTATTAATTGTTAATGAAATTGGTCCCAGGAGCAATTTCAATACAACTAGGTATTTTTAAATGTTTATTATTTATGTTAAGTACTTACTGTAGACATTATTTAAACTGTTCTGTAATCTAACCTTGTTTTGAAAAGAGAAAAAAAGGGATAAGCTACTGAGTTTCTTGCGGCTCTACTTCTCAGCAGAATTTTTCATTTTCCGAAGCGCTAGTAGACTCAGACATGTAAAAGAGCTTATGTGGCCTACTTGCAAAATAGAATTTACATAAAAAAAAAATTCATTATGCTTAAATAAATAAATTAGGCCATTACTTACTCACTTTAAATTGTTGAACTAAGACTAAGTTATTCCTCGCAGTTAAGCTGATCTGACATTCCGAATCTGCTCTTTGTCATTAGGTATTCTTCGACAGTCGTTTTTAAATTCAGAACGCGACCGATAGATTTCTTTTTAATATTCCAATTCGCTGAGGCACTGGAAATATCCGGTATTCAGCCCATTGTAAAGAAACCAATGGCGACGTCTGGGACGATCGGCGAATTTTTAACTAATAAAGTTTTATCGCTCTACCTCACGAGTTTTAAATGACATTATCTGGTTAGGCAAAAGGAAAAAGAAAATTAACTGCTGTTCTTGTGGGTTTGTAAATTTTAGTCAGGCCCTTTCTACCTGCGCCTTCGCTATGCCTGCATAAATTCCTTTTGAGTTTCGTTGATTACTACCAAGTCTTATATTAACAGAGTAGACTTTATCGTTAAACAACTTAAGTAAAGCCCCTTTTGCATGTACGCCCCTTTACCAAAAAATTACTCTTCTGCTTGTTTAATTTAATTTAATGTGGCGGAAACTGGAATACGCAAGGCACGGAATGCTGATGTTGCAGGTTGGAACCCTGCCATTACCCTAATTTTTCTTTGTGTTGTCATTCATTATATAGCAGTAGTAGGGATTCGCCGGTTCTGGATCACTTTTTTTTCGCTCAAAATGGCGGATTTGGGGGCAAAGAAATCTAAAAAAAAAAAAAAAAAAAAAAAAAAAAAAAAAAAAAAAAAAAAAAAAAAAAAAAAGGTCAACACCCCATTTAAAGCGATTGGACGGGGTCTCATCACGCTCCGCCCACTCCTTCACGTATATATGTACTTCCATTGCAACATAATACCAACACTTAATCACATACTCATAAAAGGATAGAGACCCTTTCCTTTGTTTCCTACTCACCCTTTGTTACGTTCAACTTCTTACCTGCGCCCACTTGGGGGTTCGGTGCCGACCTTTTTTTTTCCTGGGTACCTGATCGCCCGCCACGCTCCGTACAAATAAAATACCATGTCTTTTCGTAAGTCCACTTTCAATTCATTATTCTATCAGCACATAAATATCCTATCGCATTATTCGCAGTACACTTTTATTCGTAGCCTATAACTTTTAGGACTATCATAAATCTAACCTAACCTAACCTACATTTTGGAGAAATTCAAACCTAACTTAACCTAACCTCCATTTTGGAGACATTCAAACCTAACCTAACCTACATTTTGGAGAAATTCAAACCTAACTTAACCTAACCTACATTTTGGAGACATTCAAACCTAACCTAACCTACATTTTGGACAAATTCAAACCTAACATAACCTAACCTAGGTTTTGGAGAAATTCGCAAGCCATAACTTTCAGGACTATTTTAAATCTAACTTAACCTAACCTACGTTTTGGAGAAATTCGTAAGCCATAACTTTCAGGCCTATCTTAAATCTAACCTAACCTACGTTTTGGAGAATATTGTCACGCTATACTTGGTTTGTACTTTTGATTCGCAACTCGATGTTTCGTGGACATATCTTTTGACAAATTCTTATTTTGCAAACTACTTATTTTATTCTGAATCCATAACTTTCAGGACTATCATAAATCTAACCTAACCTAACCGACGTTTTGGAGAATATTGTTACGCTAAATAGTAAATGGTTTCAGTTAAAAACAAGAATTTTGTTGCTTTATTGCTTTTTACTTCTAACCTTATTAAGTACTCCTTAGAAATACTAGTTTTAACGTGTTTGTTACGCAATTCGATTATTTAAATACTAGTCAAAACTTGTAGGATTGCACTATGTACAAAGGATATTAAGAACGCAGCCTTGTGTTTCGCTTACACAGTAGGTACTATCCTACATTTTGTGGACATATTATATAGCTAAAGTTTATTTTATGAATATACATATAGACAGAGAGTTTACATAATACAGTAAACGGTTTCAGTAGCTTTATTGTTTTCTTTGTATCAAACGCACCACGATCTTTTATTATTTAATTACTTAACATCAATACACTATGCAAAGAGAGCTTTTTGAAAAAATAGCTAGTTTGAACGTGTTCACTAGGCGAACCGTTTACCTGACCATCGTCAATAAGAGGAGCGTTATGTTTTTTTGAGTGTATGTCTTTGAAGATACTGGTTTAAACCTGCTAAATTGCACTACGCATAAAGGACCTCAAGAACGCGGACGGCATTGTATAATTGCTTTATTGTTGTCTTTGTATCAAAAGAACCGCCGCTGTCTTTTGTTATTCAACAAACCGCGTCTGGGGAATACGAGTTTATACCTGTTCAATAAGCGAAGCCCTTCTTTAAAAAAATACCTGTCCCAACTCGTAGGGATTGCGCTGGGTATAAAAGCCCGCCATCACATCTCGGCTTCATTGCGCCCCAAACAATTCTCCGAGCAAGATCTTCCAGTAAGAGAGTCGTGAGTCGTGAAGTTTAGTGCAAGGTTGCTGAAAGCAGTGTTTCGTTGCTGAAATGGATGTAAGTATGTAGTCATAATTTTATGTGTGCCCACTTATTTCAGATTTTGATTGATTGTAACATAACCTTCATCTATGTTTTATGTGTGCCCACTTATTTCAGATTTTGATTGATTGTAATATAACCTTCATCCATTTTTGTGTTTACCATGTAAATCTACTTTGAAGGACCGTTTGAATAACGTTTTTATTTTGTTACAGGAAAACACATTTAAAAATTATTACTATCCCGACGACGAAGCAAGTGATGAAGAAGGAACGTTGGCCTATAAAGTCAAAAAAGCTATTGCTAACACTAACAAGAGGCCTAATAACAGCATAGATGGCTTCTTTGAAAAACGGAAGAAAAGGAAAGTTGCTGTAAAGTCGTCGAGCGTCAGCCAAGCTACTGCGGAAGGCGTGGCTTTTATAAAGTCCAATAAAGACGATGCATCATACGCCTCACATCTTATAAAAATTGAGGTGTATGATGCGCGGAAAATAAAAAATGTTCCGCCAACGGAGCATTGGAAACATGCGGAAGTGCGTGTTAAATACTACGCGCACTCCGAAGAGGATGCTCACGTGGAATCCACAAGAGATGTGATTTACCAAATCACCAAACAGTTAGCGGAAAAAAGTGACTGTGTCAATTACGTTATAGACAATACAAAATAAGTGTAAAAGTAGTTTTAAGATCTTCATTTGTTCCTTTTATCTTTTTTTACTCGATTGTTTGCGTTTTGTTTGTTAATTGCTTTATAACTCGTACCGAACATTTTTCTTTGTATAGCGAACACCTTTTGTATTCTAAGCTTCCTTTCTAGTTATTATTTTTCCGACAAAGAGTCATTGTCTTTCATATTAGATAAGTAACACAAGTTCCAAGCGCCGATGTTCATTGTATAAATAGACCATAGCCATGACTTTGAATAAAGTTTTAATGAATACCATGTTACATTTTTTATGTTTTATTCACAAATACACTTCCCTTGACGAAAATGTAGACTTAACTTAGAACAATAAAAGAGTTTGTTTTATATTTAATTGTTTATTTCAAAAAAATAGACTTAAACATATTTCTTACAATTAGATCGTTACATAGAGAACTCTCAGTAAACACATTTACCAAGTCACACATAGTTTTTCCTTTAATCTTAAAATACAGATAGACTAAACAATATTCCCCGCAGACCGAGGTAAAAGGATTTTGAAATGAGTTGTGGTTATAAACCCATCTCCTGGAATTTCTTTTCAAAAATAGCTTATGACTACCTGTAGGTTTTCGACCAAATGAGTCAAAATATTCACCAATGCCATTAATATCAATGTGTATAGCTATCCAGTGAGACCCCGGTTTTGAGTCGGGATCTAAATTGCTTATAATAAAAGCAGGTAAATTTACCCAAATAGGCAATCGGTTTGCAGCAAAAACATTTGATTTAAAACTGGAACTTATTTTATTCATACAGAGCTGTATTTCATTTGTATCCATGATAAATATAAATTTAGCAGCTTATAAATGATTCTGTTAACAACGTTTAAGAACAAATGATGTATCCTTATTAAAAACAAAGTATTTATTAACTGTTATAATCCACAGTTACGTCACGATTCTTGTTTATTTCAATTACATTATCAAATTCTGCGTATACAATACAGTTAACAGTTTGACTTAGAGACGAATCAAAGCGAACTTCTAACCGAACACTTCCATGTCTGACGAGATTCCAATGTGACGTTGAACTAGCAGATAAATCAGGAGTCAAATCAAAACATAGCAAACAATATCCGTCTCCGTAGTTTGTTCTACTTATTGCGTTACCTTCGTTGTGAAAATGAATGCCAGTCCCAGAAAATAAAGTGTGATATGGTGATGCTATTAAACCAGAGCTAAATGATGGTTGTAATGTTCTAGAAGGTATTTCATGACCGTCTACATACAAACTGAATGAATTCATATTAAAATGTTGAAAGTTGAAAGGATTCAATGCTAAATTACCGTTAAACGCTGAATTTAAGACAAAACCAACAATACATCTTTTAGGAACTTGTCCAAGGAATATATTATCTAATGTTTTACCTTGCACACCTGCCGGTATTGTCAGAACCTTAACTTCCGCTCTTGTTATAGGATACTTTGCAGTTGTTGACGCTAGTACTTTTTGATGGGCTAACAAAACGCTAGGGTTGACTCTTGCTCTTCTTATAATAAGACTAGCATCCATTATTTGTACTTTAAATTTTTTATCTTGATGACAAATAAGATTAAATGTTTCTTTTGAACGCACTAACTTAACACGCATTTCTACGCCATTTATTAAAAATTTCTCTTGGTTAAACATGTCACCATGCAAGTGACCAATCATTTCAACTTGTCTACTCTCTTTCACAAATTCCATTCTTTTGTGAAACCCTTTGTTCGTTGCGTCAACGGCATCCATATGATGTGCAGTATCTTCGTACCACAATCCACAAGTTAGATGAGATTCTTTGGCTGCTGGACCATAGTTAAGAAGATTCTCCAAATAAGCACGATAGGCATATGTGTTGTTCGGAGGTGATATGAGTTTTTGATTTAAATATATGTCTAGTTGATTGAAAAGGGAATGCAACCAATTGTTAACAGGCGAAACTTGGACATCTGCTTTTAAATTTGTACCATCCTGATTCAATACTTTTGCATTGACATGCAGTAACGTATGTGACAAGTCAATATAGTCATCACCTGATCCGGGAACTTGAAATTCTATAGGGCCGTCGTCGTTTAAAGATGAAATCGGTTTGTAATGAACCCATTGTCCACTTTCAATACTGGTTTGAGTTGACGGCAGGGCAAATATATCTAACTCAGATTTTGCACATTCACATGAATGATTATGTAAGAATGACATTATTTAATATGAAAATATATCTTCGACGTTATACTTTTTAATTTTTTTACTTCCTCTTCGTCGTGATGCTTTTAACGGAATGAGTCGTTCTCGTCTTTTAGTTGACATTTTATACCCAGATCCTGACATTAGAGAATCAATTTTTTCATCAGCTTTTCTTTTTAAGTTAGCACTTGCATCTTTGAATCGAGACTTGATCGAACTCTCCATAGGACGTGAATTTACCATATCAGACAGCAGGCCGATCCCCGCATCTAATGTTTCTTTCCCTACAGCCCTAAAACCACTGGATAACAAAGGAATCACAGACCTAAATAGCCCACCCAAAAAGCTTCCAATCCCATGACCTCGTTGAAATGGAACACCTTTATAGACAATTCCTACACCAGAGCCAGCTTGATGTAAATAATAATGTTCATATGGACAAGAGGCAGACGATCGTTTGTGAGTCATTTTATTCGTTGAAAATGTAGCTTCACACAAGAAGATCCAAATTGAAATGGTACTCTGGCACCGGTAGTCGTTCTTATATCTATTTCAATCGTATCGAACTCTCTACGTAAAACAGGTACATAATGAGCAGGTGAGAAGACATGCATTTTGTAAGCTCCATAAACGAACTGAGTTGGATCCAATGGAATTATTCTCAACAATGATGTTATAACATCCCCCACTACTTGCGGTTCAATGATATCGGTATACACAAATATTTGTGATGGTAACCCTAAATACAAATTTACTGGATTTTTCCCAATTGAAATTTGTTTTAAATTAGATCGTGGTTTGAAACCTAACTGCAAACTCAGTATCGGTGATGTTATGATAGATGTTATATCTTCAGTTGCAGTTATAGCCACCATTTTTGATATTTTATCACACCTAAATTTCACCTTATTTTTTAATTGCGGGTTTTCATTGAACGCGTCAAGGAAAGTGTCAACGCTATCATATGTAGTAGCAGGTATGTGAGTTTTTATATCTATGATTTTGTCAAACTTGTCATTAGGTAATCGTACTTTCTTTTTTATATAGATGATATTTTCTTGATCTTGAACATTGTACATGGAACGTGGGTATTGAAATTCCACTAAACCAACAACCCATTCTCCTTCTAATTTAACGGTCTTAGGTAGTTTGGTCATAAAATGTGCTGTTGTATTATCAGTATAATAAGCCGTCGAGCTATTGCTTAACAAAGTTATATAAAAACTTCCTTCACTCATATTTTTTCTAAGTTTGATGCAAGAATCCAAGAATTAAATTTACTCGGATAACCTTGCCACTTCACTAACACTTCCTTTCTGCCACCAACACGCCGAGAGCGTATTATTTTATCAATTTTATACTTCATGGAGGGGTGATAAGTTGTTTTTTGTAACTCTTTAGAATAAAATGTACCTACGATTGGTTCACCATCCAAGTCCTTTAAGGTATAAACAAGTCTCGGAGATCGTCTAATGATTGCATCAATTATAAAAATTTCATCACTCCAATTAGTTTCATAACCCTTTTGAAATATGTGTTTATATTTAGTTATTCGAACATGATCACCTACATTCAGTTGTGTGGTTTCTAATGAAATTTGTTTGTCTTTTTTTCTATCATATAAGTTACACCAAACAGTCATGATATTATTAAAATTAACATCAATTGGTCGCATTTTGATACTAGAATGATAACTATGGTTATAAGAGTGAAGAAGATCTTGTAATATATTAGTGTAGTTGTAAGTATTTCTATGAGTAAAATAACGCCACATTTTCATTTTAAGAGTTCTTTGAAACCTTTCAACTATACTTGCTTTAATGTCTGGATTATTAGTGGTGTAATAATTAATGTTTTTGCTTTTAAAGTAGTCTCTTACCACCTTTGAAACAAATTCTGTGCCTTTATCGGATTGGATGTGACGAGGGGTAGATTTGGCTTCTGCAAATATGCTTTCAAAACATTGTTTAACTGTTTCTGAATCCTTCTTTTTCATGGCTCTTGCAAAAGCATATTTACTAAAAACATCAATAACACAAAGAATATATTTATATCCATCATTATATTGACTATAAGTACGCATATCACTGAGATCAGCCTGCCAGAGTTCATTATAATTAGATAGGATGTATCGATTCCTAGTAAATCGTCGGTGGACAGGTTTATGTAAAGTATACGTTTCCTGAGACTGTAACCATTTTTTTACTTCCTCCTTGCTCATATTACCTTTCATTTCCTTCGCTAACTTATCTATACTACTGTAACCAGCTGGGTTGGACACATCGTAGTAAATTTTATTTATATCTAATAGGGGGTCCATTTTTCCCAATCTAATTTCTTTTTGGTCGACTCAATTGTTTTAGCAGAAATAGGTGTAGATGCGTTTTTTACTTTAAATGATGAATCCCTTGTATTTTTAGAAGATGATGATGATGCGCGAAACTCGTTGGTGTAATCTCTCTTCATATACTCCAAGTTAGCAGGATTACCAATACAAAATGTAGGAACTGCTATATCTTTTAAAACCAATGCAAATTCTTCCCAACCTAATGGTTTTGCGCGTTTTAGAGGTCTTGTTACATCGTTTATCAGATCGACAATATTGCTATTTGGGATCACTCGATTGTTTAACACAACTTCCCCTCCTGTCTTCCACCAAATTTTTTTTTTATTAAGGATAATAATGTCCATTAAAGTTTGGGTTTTCGATCGATAAGATTTCGGTATTCCTTGTACGATATGAGATGGAGTTAATTCCACAGGATAGTATTGATTCGTTTTATTAAGTGGTGGTGTAGCAGGAACATCATCTTCCAGCAAAGTTGGGCTTGCGACTGAGTCATTATTTGCATTTTCCTGCTTTTTTACCTTTGAATCTAAGTCACTGTTGAGGTTGTTTAAGTGATCAACTCCATCCATTACTATTGGTATTTTGAAAGGCTTTCGATCTGCTTCGGCAAAATGTAAAAATCGCTGCAGTGCTTGGGAATATAATGCCCATTTTTCACGATCATCCATTTTACTTTTCAATATTTTTTTCATCTCTCCATCCAGACGAGACGATGAGTTCTCTGATAGCTCATTATTTTTAAGTCTTTCAATAAAATCTTGTTCTACCAAAAGCATTTTTTTTGTGTTCTCCATTTTGGTTATAAAGAGTTTATTAAAGCACTTAAAACTGCACCTAAAATAACAGGTAGAAATGCACCACCCTTTTGAATGATGATAGTTTTTCTTAGTTTTTGTTTTCCCTTTGAAACTAGCTTGCGTAATATGTTCTTGTGTTTATTTAATTTAGATTTTTCTTTTTTTTCTAATGGAATTTTTCCTTTTAGCACGTTATAAATACACTCGCAAATAATATTGATTTCATCATCATCACAAGCTTTGAGTAAAGCCGTGCGATATTTTGGTTTAAGTACTTGCAACGCTTCAAGTAAGTGTTTATATGTGCTCACACTCGAGTGCATCATTTAGAACTGACTAAAACTTGTTGATTCCTGTTATATTTAAATCCTTTTTTAGGAATGTAAACTGTGCAATTTTTATCGAACGGAAATATTTTAGTTTTGAAACGACATAAGTCATCTGTATTTTGTTTCAGATCAATCATGAGATATCCATGGGCATCCTTAGTAGCATCTTTATAGGCTTCATCCACGAATTTTGAATTTTCAGGATAAACTTGTCGCGACAAGTATCGTATTTGAGTTTTATCTCTAGGATTTTTAAAATATACAATGTAACTTGTGTTTAGCGAGATGTCACGTTGACCTCGTCCCTGGTGAAATATATTTTGTGTAATATAAAACACGCTTAAGTTTCTGTGATGACTACCCTTCGTGAAAATATCAACGATCCGTCCATCTGACTCCCTCATCAAATCATCGATAATAAGAAGTTTAGGTTGCTTCCCATCAAACATGTTAATATCAGGTATTCCTTGACTATAATTAACATTTTCCAGATTGTACAAAGGTTGCATTTCATCATAACACCAAATAACTTCCGAAAAATTTACATCGCATAGTACTTTGCAATCATTTAAAAAGTTTGTGACAAATTTTGATTTTCCACACCCACTGGGACCAGCAACAATGGCCGTAAAAGGGTGACAAAAGTGAATCATTATATAAATCTGTTATACGTGTTGAATCTAAAAATACTAAAACACTAATGATTTTTTTTTAAGTCCAAACAAGGTTATATAGTTTTGTCACACCTGAATAATTTTTAAATAAAAACACATGAAATTTATCTAAACACTTTATTTAATTTAAAAAAAAAGAGTAAATTACATCTTTCTGTAATCTTATTACTAGTCCATGCATAATACTACAAAGAAAAAACTTAAATTTATAAAAAAAAAATGTCTAAAAACATTCTGAAATTTTTAAATTATACATAAATTACAACTTTCTATTATCTTATTACCAGTCCATACTCAATAATTACAAAAAAATTTGTTACGAATTTAGGAACAATCGCAAGTACAGAAAAGTAATATTAACACTGAATGTCCTTTATTCTGTAGTGGCCCCAAGCAAGCGTGTCAGTGGAATTTTCTAGTAAATATCGTTTTGTATCACTGTGTGATAAAGATATTTTGTTTATTTTTTGTGTAAATATAACATGTTTTATAGACCTGAACCGCATCATTTCACACAACAGATTATCTTTTTTGAACAAACATGTTTTGTAATTGTCAATGTTAAATTTTTTAGTAATACATTTATTAACTCCTTTTGCTTTTGCTATAAATTCGTTTTGTACATCCATTGCATACATTTTTGATCGAAGGCCAATAAACTCTTTAAAAATTTTACCATTATTTTCATCTTTAAAAAAACCCAATTGCTTTTTATTTACTAATGGCAAACCGTATTGATTGTCAGGAGGATAATCAGAAGTATCAAAGTAAGATTCTAGATCTATTAGTATATCAGCGTAAAAGTTATCCGTAAATATTTGATATACCAAACTGTCCGTGTCCGTGTAAAGCAATTTCAGTTTATCTGGATATTTGGTTTTCATGAAGTCATAGTGAAATTCATACATTAAAGTTTTTGACAAATCTAATATACAAAATCCTAAATAAATAGGTTTGTTGTACAAGACTTTTGTTTTTTTCAACTGTACTGCAACCAAATTCTCCGAAAATATAGAAAGGCTGTGAAATTCAGGTCTTGCTATTAAAGATTGAACTCCTTGAGTTTTTCCGTGGTTTTGCCAGTGGTTAAGTAATTTAATATTCACTCTTTTATTTATATTTTCCATAGTTTTACCGAAAACAGAATTGTTCATGAGTTTGAAGAAGTCTTTTTCAAATTCTGATCTGGCCAACGAACGCATGTGTGTATTTAAATCGATGTAAGTCTTTAACCATGCCTTTTGTTCAAACTTTAAAATTCTGTGAATTTTTAGCAAACGTAAACCAGATTTTAAACATTGTTTTAGATTTCGATAGTGAATCACATAGTTCGCTTTGTTATTTAAATTAGGAATCAGCTTTTTTTCTTTGGTATCACCTAAACAAACGTTTTCTGGGCAGAATGGTAAATCAGAATGAAAATCGTGTAAGTTATTTGGGTATTCCAAATCAACTTCTAGAATGTATCCGTGTTCAGCATCATCAGAAACATTAAAATCGGTATTATTATCCACCCATTCAAACTTGCCAATGGGAAGGCATTGTGACATTGCCCAACCGTAAAGGTTATTTGCATCTAGATACATCAAAAATGAAGATGGTAACGTAGGATCATATTCAGACATAAATATATTATTAGCTTTCCCATGTCTGTTACTACATTGAGAAATACCACCTCTTATGTTATTTGCAATAAAAGAAATTTTGTCAATGTCCGTTAGAAGTTCTAGATTAATTTTAGTAGACATTAACATAGCATCCCAACTTAATCCAGGTGCCGTGTAATATTGTGCAGGATCCAATCCATATGTTTCTTTACAAACATTTCTAAAATTTTCAAACACATCTGCTAACAACAAAACATCAGTTTTTAAGTAAAGATTTGAATAATCCCCCATGTTTTTACATTTAAAGTGATTCCATACGTCACGTGCATGTTTATAATCATTTTCTGAAATGTGGTTATCATTTAATGAGCTGTAAAAATCATCGTGATTGGGAAGACTAACCAATTCTAATGATTCAAAAGATGTCATATGTTCATATGGATATATTCCTTTTCGTATTAAGCGTTTGAAGTCTTCTTCAGATGGAAAATTTAACCGAAGTTCATGAAACTGATCGGGCAGTAAATTTTTGGCTAACTTATCAAGACTGCTACTCATAAATTTTAAGGAATCAAGAAATCTTAATTTCATTACATGGTTATTGATGTGAAATTGCTTGGAGAAAGAAATATATTTTTCTTTGTTTTGTGGGATAACTTCTATGTCCCCCTCTTCAAATCCAAGCCCGTGTACAATAAAATGAGCATCATAGCTACTCAAATTGTGTAAAAACACAGGTAAGAAATTAGGGGTTCGATATTTCTCAGAACAGGATGGATGAGCGACTCCTTCAAAAGCACCGGTATGTTGGTTATGAGACACAATGAATTCTTCATTTAATTTTTTTTCACAAATGAAACAGGTATCACTTTGTGCTATGGTTACTTTATCTTGTTCCGTTAAGGGCAAAGGACATTTTACAAAAGTGTTCTTTTTGCAAATGTTCTCTAAATCTTTTTTTAATAATTTCATAAATGATTCGGCACAATTTTGACCTGTGTATGTTCTATATACAGATAAACTGTCATCATATGAACATTTAATATAGTATCCAAAACTGTACATTACATGTTCCTGAACATTGGTTGTTGAGGATTTATTCGGATCGTTGATACAAGTTTCAATGGGTTTTAAAAATGCTTCGAAATCGGCATATATAACAAATGGTACCCTCAATTTACGATCGTAGTTATTGAATGATATTTGGTTAGAGGGAACTAATTCATTAAACCAGTTTCTTTTACTATCGTTTTCAGAGGGTAAGTTTGTACATACATGAAAACAGTCATGTTTTTGATGTTTCTGCAATTTTTCATGTGAAGTGAAATAAATTAAACAACCATCACATAAGTGGATTGCATGCTCTGACGTCGTCATTTGTTTTGATACTAATCGCGATAGACTTTTTATGTAACAATAATGGCCCTTAGTACCGTGATTTAAATACAGCAAGTTTAAATGGATAGTTTTCCTACTTTTCGTTAAGTGTAACGGACCAATAACTTTATTTTGCTTGCTTTTCGAATCGTACTCCAAGCCAAAAACATTAATGCTTAGATCATTCATTTTCTCGAATTTATGAATATCGTTTATTTTTATTGGGAAGGAAAGATTTTCAAATTTCAATTTATTTCTGTGCAATTTGTACGACGAGACCCTGTTAGAGTTGTTATTTGGCTCATATAAACCTGACAGTATAGCCCAACGGAAGCATTCATGGTCTTTGTTTTTAACGTTGATAACTGCTTTTTTGTTTTTTATATCCAATGGTAAGTTTATGTAAGATGAACCACGCAAAGGATTGAATTTATTGATATTCATGTCTAAATATTTTATTTTAACTAAACTCCATCCGCTGTCTTTTTTTTCAAAATTGGTTACTTTGTTAACAATTTCAGTTACAAGTGATGCATAAATACCATCTGTGGCGTCCCCCTTGCAAACGACGTAATTTAACGATTGAAAGTCAAAAACATTATTAAGTTGCTTAGTTTGTTGTGTAAAGTCTGCATTAAGAATGAAATTTACTTTTACGACAGTTTGTTCTGCTATGGATCGTTCTAGTAACTTAAACACTTTTCCCTTGATATTATGCAAAAATAATTCTGGTGTTTCAAATGCATTGGTAGTAACGGAATCAGGTAAAATTCTGTAAGTAACTATTCTATTCCCGAACGCGCTTTCAATTAACTGAACGTTTGTAAATTCCTTGTCAGAACTTATCACGTTGTTTTTATGAGTATTACTTTTCAAGTGGTTGGAATAATATTTTCTAGATACTGACACGTGACACACAGGACATTCAATTTTGTGATTACTTTCTGTACTCACGTTTTGGTGTCCAACTGATACTGTTGACGTTGCCACAGCAGCGTAGCTAGCTGAATTGTTCAAAGGTTTATTTTTCTTTGTTGGTGGTTCGGCAGTCACGGTAGACATTGCTGATCTTTTTTTATTTACACCTCCTCGGCCAACTTGTAAAGATCTGCAAAAATAAAACAATTATTAATATTACAAATTATTGACAATTATAACATAAACAAAAACACCTAAAAGTTTAATACTAACTCATTTCTCGTCTACAATTTAAACAATATGCCTGCATTGGCAGTACACCATCAATTTCATCGGATGTGTCAGATTGATGAGTGTGTATGATGTGTCCACTGCATGGTGTGAAATATGGCATAATCTCCGTATCCTCTAACCACGAAAGTGGTAAAACTTTTTTTAAATACCATAATCGTATCAAATTATGGAATTTGGACAAGATCAAAGATTTATCTAGGCTTGCAATTTCACTTTGAGATAGATCCAAATTGAAATACATCTTAAATAGAACTAGTCTTATGCCGTCGCGAGAAAAGTAACAAATGATTTGAAGCAACTGGCATTCGGTTTAAATACCTTAAAATCCACCCCTACCAGCTACAACTAGCAAAAAACGAGTTGAAACATGTTTCGGTAGGATGGGTATCCATTACAATGACACAATATAACAAAGGTAACTATTAGCATCAAATGAGTTGAAGCATGATTCAGTAGGATGGATATCTATGACAATAGCACAATTATAACAAAAGCAGAATTATAACAAAGGTAAGTAACCTACGTTTTAAAATATTCTTGTTCCACTTTTTCGCAGAGTTCGTATAGCCTTTGGTCTTCAGTAAGCTGTTCAAGTTGTTGGTCGAAGAAGTTGCAGCTCTGTCCGTCCATTATTACGTCTTCGTTAGAATGTGTTTTTTTTTAAAGCGGGCTATGGTCTATTTATACAATGAACATCGGCGCTTGGAACTTGTGTTACTTATCTAATATGAAAGACAATGACTCTTTGTCGGAAAAATAATAACTAGAAAGGAAGCTTAGAATACAAAAGGTGTTCGCTATACAAAGAAAAATGTTCGGTACGAGTTATAAAGCAATTAACAAACAAAACGCAAACAATCGAGTAAAAAAAGATAAAAGGAACAAATGAAGATCTTAAAACTACTTTTACACTTATTTTGTATTGTCTATAACGTAATTGACACAGTCACTTTTTTCCGCTAACTGTTTGGTGATTTGGTAAATCACATCTCTTGTGGATTCCACGTGAGCATCCTCTTCGGAGTGCGCGTAGTATTTAACACGCACTTCCGCATGTTTCCAATGCTCCGTTGGCGGAACATTTTTTATTTTCCGCGCATCATACACCTCAATTTTTATAAGATGTGAGGCGTATGATGCATCGTCTTTATTGGACTTTATAAAAGCCACGCCTTCCGCAGTAGCTTGGCTGACGCTCGACGACTTTACAGCAACTTTCCTTTTCTTCCGTTTTTCAAAGAAGCCATCTATGCTGTTATTAGGCCTCTTGTTAGTGTTAGCAATAGCTTTTTTGACTTTATAGGCCAACGTTCCTTCTTCATCACTTGCTTCGTCGTCGGGATAGTAATAATTTTTAAATGTGTTTTCCTGTAACAAAATAAAAACGTTATTCAAACGGTCCTTCAAAGTAGATTTACATGGTAAACACAAAAATGGATGAAGGTTATATTACAATCAATCAAAATCTGAAATAAGTGGGCACACATAAAACATAGATGAAGGTTATGTTACAATCAATCAAAATCTGAAATAAGTGGGCACACATAAAATTATGACTACATACTTACATCCATTTCAGCAACGAAACACTGCTTTCAGCAACCTTGCACTAAACTTCACGACTCACGACTCTCTTACTGGAAGATCTTGCTCGGAGAATTGTTTGGGGCGCAATGAAGCCGAGATGTGATGGCGGGCTTTTATACCCAGCGCAATCCCTACGAGTTGGGACAGGTATTTTTTTAAAGAAGGGCTTCGCTTATTGAACAGGTATAAACTCGTATTCCCCAGACGCGGTTTGTTGAATAACAAAAGACAGCGGCGGTTCTTTTGATACAAAGACAACAATAAAGCAATTATACAATGCCGTCCGCGTTCTTGAGGTCCTTTATGCGTAGTGCAATTTAGCAGGTTTAAACCAGTATCTTCAAAGACATACACTCAAAAAAACATAACGCTCCTCTTATTGACGATGGTCAGGTAAACGGTTCGCCTAGTGAACACGTTCAAACTAGCTATTTTTTCAAAAAGCTCTCTTTGCATAGTGTATTGATGTTAAGTAATTAAATAATAAAAGATCGTGGTGCGTTTGATACAAAGAAAACAATAAAGCTACTGAAACCGTTTACTGTATTATGTAAACTCTCTGTCTATATGTATATTCATAAAATAAACTTTAGCTATATAATATGTCCACAAAATGTAGGATAGTACCTACTGTGTAAGCGAAACACAAGGCTGCGTTCTTAATATCCTTTGTACATAGTGCAATCCTACAAGTTTTGACTAGTATTTAAATAATCGAATTGCGTAACAAACACGTTAAAACTAGTATTTCTAAGGAGTACTTAATAAGGTTAGAAGTAAAAAGCAATAAAGCAACAAAATTCTTGTTTTTAACTGAAACCATTTACTATTTAGCGTAACAATATTCTCCAAAACGTCGGTTAGGTTAGGTTAGATTTATGATAGTCCTGAAAGTTATGGATTCAGAATAAAATAAGTAGTTTGCAAAATAAGAATTTGTCAAAAGATATGTCCACGAAACATCGAGTTGCGAATCAAAAGTACAAACCAAGTATAGCGTGACAATATTCTCCAAAACGTAGGTTAGGTTAGATTTAAGATAGGCCTGAAAGTTATGGCTTACGAATTTCTCCAAAACGTAGGTTAGGTTAAGTTAGATTTAAAATAGTCCTGAAAGTTATGGCTTGCGAATTTCTCCAAAACCTAGGTTAGGTTATGTTAGGTTTGAATTTGTCCAAAATGTAGGTTAGGTTAGGTTTGAATGTCTCCAAAATGTAGGTTAGGTTAAGTTAGGTTTGAATTTCTCCAAAATGTAGGTTAGGTTAGGTTTGAATGTCTCCAAAATGGAGGTTAGGTTAAGTTAGGTTTGAATTTCTCCAAAATGTAGGTTAGGTTAGGTTAGATTTATGATAGTCCTAAAAGTTATAGGCTACGAATAAAAGTGTACTGCGAATAATGCGATAGGATATTTATGTGCTGATAGAATAATGAATTGAAAGTGGACTTACGAAAAGACATGGTATTTTATTTGTACGGAGCGTGGCGGGCGATCAGGTACCCAGGAAAAAAAAAGGTCGGCACCGAACCCCCAAGTGGGCGCAGGTAAGAAGTTGAACGTAACAAAGGGTGAGTAGGAAACAAAGGAAAGGGTCTCTATCCTTTTATGAGTATGTGATTAAGTGTTGGTATTATGTTGCAATGGAAGTACATATATACGTGAAGGAGTGGGCGGAGCGTGATGAGACCCCGTCCAATCGCTTTAAATGGGGTGTTGACCTTTTTTTTTTTTTTTTTTTTTTTTTTTTTTTTTTTTTTTTTTTTTTTTTTTTTAGATTTCTTTGCCCCCAAATCCGCCATTTTGAGCGAAAAAAAAGTGATCCAGAACCGGCGAATCCCTACTACTTATAGCATTTTAAACATACATAAACTATAAAAAAATATGTAAATTTAAAAGCTAAGGGTGGTAGTTCTAGACCGAGCTCAAATTCTGGAAACTGGAACTTGAGTTCCTTTTATAACTACCACCTCAAGAATGAATAGGTATACCAATTTTTCTTCAAGTGACCCTTTTCACCAATTAATAAAACGACTTCCGCGTTTACTTCCGTCCACAATTAGCTACGTCTTAACTGGGCACTCATGAATATTCCTTCCAAATGTATACGGAATCGGGTCCCGGTCCCATACAATTATCTTGTGCGCCGTTCATACATACCGCCATTATGTGTGACCTTCCGGAGACAAGCAGTAATTTAACGCAATTTCCAAAGGATTATGACTTTGGTTTGCAAATGGCTGGAATAATTTAAATCCGTTTCTATTGAAGGGCTCTTATGGACTGACAAAGACCTACACAGCCGTCATGGACGTTCTAAGTTTAAGTTTATTTTAGAACCTTGAGTGTCTATCGTGCCGTATGTTATTTAAATGAGTCTCTTAAACCTTGAATTTCTTTACAGATATCAAATCTTATATCACTTCCCTGGATGTAATTTCCATGGATGACATTTTCTTTCAAATTCAATTTACTACTAACCCCAAGAAAAAAATCATAAAATAATAAATAAATAAAATTATCTTAGCTTCCGATAATAGACCTGTGGAGGGTAGGTCAATAGAAGGATCCCTCACCAGGCGGGTGTTATGCCTGGAGAGCGAAGTCCGAAGGATGATAGTTGGAAGTTGTATATATGCGTCCGTGTTACGAAACATCGTTAGCGTGAATTAGCGCATTGTGAATTAGTTGCATCTATTCAACACTAGATGGCGCTAGAGTCCATAGAAAGCATAAAATTAGGAAAATTATAATCAGAAATTCATAACATTAACATTTTGATTCCCTAACGCGACAGCTTGGCTAGCATGTTAAGGGCCGCATGTGGTGCCTTTGCATGCATCATATATCCCGTTTTGCTATAATATGAGCATAAATGCTACTTAAGTTTGCCGATTACGACGATACCTCATGCATTTATAAAACCTTTCCGGCCACTTGGGGTTTACAACTCTGTAACAAGACACTTAACTTATACACGACCGATACATAGTATTGCTTTTTGCGCAGTTATTGAAAAAGTTATCAAAGACTTTTGCTCCAACCGACCATGAAGATCAAACAGAAAATGGAACAAAATATATGAGCCAGAGTGTCATTAATAATGCGTCTTTCTTCGAATTTCCAAAGGCTTCTTTTATAGTAGCTCTGAAATCGCTTTCAAGGTCTACAGCGAAACGATCGGCAGTTAATCCTGGCCGGCCGAAGGACCAAAATAATTATGCCCTATAAAGTGCCTTCATCAATTGTTTCCGAACAAATGTCCTTAATGTTCGTTTTGATCGTCAAATACAATTTCTTTTAAATCAACTACAAAAGGAAGGAGGTTTGTTGTTTGTCAGTAGATGTGATGTACATGTTCTATTCATATGTACTTGTATCTACCGATATTTTTTGTTTTAAACGGGTTCGGATTTTTTTTTGTTTGAAGGAACTATTTTAAAGGTACTATTATATCAATTTTGACCAGGTTCGGTGATGCAATCCGTTAAAAGAGTTCTTAGTTTTAATTTCTTTAATTTTTCTATAATGTTTTTTGAGCCATCAAAGCAATGCCTACGCTTGAGAATAACGCTGGCATAAGGAAAGGCAACGACGCAATTATATATTGTGATCTATATTTCTTTAAGCCGTATCTTTTATGTTAAATAGGTACTTACTACAAAATACATATTACTCTATAACTTTTATCAGAAACAAAATAATAAGTTGCTGAGTTTCTTGTGGTACTTCGGCGCAACATAATCTTCTTCCAAAGCGCTGGTAGAATCAGCCTTGTATAGTAGTCTATTTGGAATATAATATTTGGAAAATAAATTATATTTTTTTATAGAAATGACACGATTAGCCCTATCTCTACAAACTGGAATAAATTACCTTGCTACTCCGCGAAATCAGTGCTGTGCAAGAGCAAAACAACTGTATTGTTCATGCGAAAATCCATCCGCCCCCGCTTCCACACGAGACGACATTCATCGATATCACACTGACTCACTACACACTAACCCCCTTATTCATAAACGCTTTGTAAACGTTTGTTAGTTAACATGTTGAATGTCTTTATCTGTTATTGTGACGTTTACCCTCAAATGAAAGGGACAAAATATTTGTTAGCTTAAAAATATTGTTACTTTAATTGTTACTACACGATCTACCTATGTTTAGGCTCTATACGTGGCATCATCCGGACCAAGTAAGACGGTGCACAGCCCTGCTTTCGCGGAGTGGCAAGCATTTATTCCAATTTGTTGATATCTTCTTCTTCTGTAGTTGCCTCTCCACTATTGAAGTCAACATAATAGCCAACCTGTTAACTCTGCTACATTTGTCCCGGTCCCGTGTCAATCCAAACAACTGTTCAGCACTGGTGATTCCCGTCTACTCTCTTATGTTCCTCAACAATGTTTTTTTCTTTCGTCCAACACGCCTTCTTCCATAGACTTTGCTCATCACAATTTGTTGATTTGGACCTCCGCAAACTAACGCCTGAATAAATTAATCCCTATTTCTACCACTATTTGTACACCTACGTACACAAGCATCACCCGATAGGAATGGAAATATCCCGTGCGCAAAAACCGAATTGCCGAATGAAACCGATTATCATAGGCGGCTGAGCATCCCATCAGGAGCATGCTTCGGTGAGCGGTGAGCGAAACTTTGACTCGACACGTAATTACGGGAACGGATCCTGCGTAGCCATTACCGGAATTCGGCAATGGGAATGAATTGCGCATCGGACATTGACGGGATCGGTCGCGGTTCAAATGTCTCCTGACATTAACAACCAATATACTAGTATACTTAGGGTCGGATTCAAAAAAAATGGCCAACATTGTAAACAAATAAACTTTTTTTTATACAACGTAGGAAGGCAAACACGCAAGTGTGTCACCTGACGGTAAGTGATCACCACTGAATATAGACACCCGCAACACCAAGGCAGGATTGCAGATGCGTTACCAGCGCAGAGGGCTAAAATGGAATACCTCTTGTGCCCAGTAATTTCATAGACTGTCGAGCTTTCCAAAAACACAACAGGCTGTTTAGCGGCTGTATTAGCGAACAAGCAAGATATGGCTAGCATTTGACTCATTACCATTTTTTCATTTTGAATGAAAATGTTTATTGAAATAACAAATAATTAATAGATATTTAGACTTAAAACGAATAAAAATACAAGGATAAAGTGTTTAAATCGATAACGGGACCATACTCGTTGTTCAAAAGTGCGTGATTATGGAGTGATAATGATAAATTGGTTTGTTTACAACATTGGCCATTTCTATTGAACCCGACTTTATACACAGTGTACGTAATTCTTTGAAATGAAATGAATGAGATGCTCCCTACATTTAAGACCGGGGTGTTGTCAATGTGACATTCTATTAGCGTCAACGCTAGTAGAAAGGACGGAATGTATGGGATTGACATTGGCGATCGACTCATTACACGGAGGATAAAAATAAGTATGCAATACAAGACCCAAGATCAAGAAGACAAAGCTGCAGGCAAAAGCTAGTGTTAAAATACATTAAAATAATTTAAGACAGTAAATTTTATGGACTTCATCCATGATAAATATGTTTTGACGATACTTAGTTCTGATCCTGCGCGTAATAATACCTAATAAAGTTGTAGATGTTGTACCATTGCTGTGCCCTAACAGGGTTCACGTTTGACTCTATACCATGTACTTGTTTGAAGTTATGAACAACGTGAAATGCTACCAAAATTTTCAATCTGAATTTTGAATTTGAATAGAAATTGAAATAGACAATTTATTTTACTGGGCTTACTTCGTATTATTTGTCTCAGATCTTGCAAGTCGATCTGGTGGATTTTGATCCACTTCCAGTGGCCGCATAGGTTCAAAAATTGGTAAGTATATGTAGTAATGATGATAATGCGATAGTAAGTTACAGTTAGCAAAGAGTCTGTCTGGACAACTAACTTTTGCAAAGAAAAACTTTTTATGAGGCATATGAGATTGAATCTCAGACGTGCCCCATTTAGAAGTGTCAGTAGCTAGGCTCGACATGACGGCAACGTAAGTCTTACTATAGTGACTCACGTCATGTCGCATGTGTTTGGAAATTGCGGCAACCTGGGATATGGATATGTTACAATTATTATATTTGCTCTTAAAATAAACGAGAATAGAAGTCTATAGCTACTATAATCAAATTGTAACTGGACAGTGTGAATGCACAGGAGATATTTATGAAAAACTTACACGGAACAAGCTCTGTAACAAGAGCAAACTAAAATTAGGGTTCCTGAGGGCTCTTTATAAGAGCAATAGAAGTCATAATGATGTTAAAATAACATTGTAATTTTGATATATGTTAAAAATTACACCGCCTTCAGTTTCTTGCCGGTTTTTTCTCATCAGAGGTTTTTTCAGAAGCGGGTGGTAAATTTTATGAAATTCATAAATGCTTCCCGTATGTCTAATCTGAATAAAGATATTATTGATTTTGACTTTGAAAACAAATATGTTTGTGTGTTGAACACACTTCAGCATTGGGTGCTGTTTTCACAGTTGTACTGATCGTAAAATCTGCTAATGGAAGCCCAGTTCGATACTAACTTCAAAATTCATTGCGTACGAAGACACATGCAAAATCTTGTTAGTAATATCTTATTAAGAGGAATATCCTTGGAGATTGAGTATTTTTATTAAATTTTTTTAGGACTCCATGCTTTAAAAATTATAATTAATTCATTAAAAAAACATCCTATTAGAATTATATCCAGCTAATGTCACAAAAAAAAACCTTAATTATGTTTGTTGTTTATTATTAAATTAACCTGTTTTAAGGAAACTTGTTTGTGTACAAAGACGTCCGATACTTATTTATTATTAACTCAAAGCACAAAGTAATAATTACAAACAAGACCGTCTTAGCTCGTTTAAGAGCCGAAAAAGAAAACTGAAGGGTTCTTCGTCTCTGTTTGAAACAATGGGATCATACTTGAGGATTTCGGCGTGTCAGCTCAAAAAGATCACGCCTTGTTGTATAAATACTTAAAACATAGTCTTTTACGTAACATTGGTATACAAGTTAGGAAGCTTATGTGGTTTTAGGTCATATAAACAATGCGAGTGCTTTTGGGCGAAAAAAGATCATCAAGCCATAAGTACGTTAACTTATTAGTCCGTCTGTCACCCCTTTTTAAAGAAGCCGGAGTTTGGATTAAATTTATAGTTGAATCGAAGTGTCTTTCTAGTAGCCAATGGTCAAAGGATTAATCTCTCGAGATATTAGCAATCGGTAATAGCTCAGAATAGTCAATTAGTTGCGCAAGTTTTAATCAATAGTTAGTTGGACTAATTGCCGTCCATTTTGAACTCGTAACGGTCGGTTACCAAGTAACATTTCAGTTCAACTGTAATAAAACTTGAGTTGCAGCCACTAAAGGATAGTTAAACATTCTTTAGTGGCTTAACTTAAGCTTCTATAGTGAGTTAAAACTTTGAGCTGAACGGTGCTTCACGGAAGTTACTTTAATTTAAAATAAGTGGTTCAGCTTTGCGTAGCTGGGATGTTGAGCAATACTCTAAAGGCCGGGCCATACCGGATGCGTATGCAGCACGGTCCAGCTCGCTTTGTAGAATTGCGTTACGTCATTCAACGCAAGCGATCGTGTTTTTCTTTTTTTAGAGAATTGAAAAATAGGTATTTGTAAAACAGTCAATACAAAATGAATAATAAAAGAATAAAATAATGATAAATAAGTAAAATTTATGCTTATTCAACTGCAAATGTATAATTCCGTTTACCTGATAATTGTGACCCGTTTCACGAAGCTACAAGTCACAATTTTACAAGTTTAAACCGGCAACATTGGTCATTATGCCCATTGCCATTGGTCATTATTGAGCAATGTTGCCGGTTTAGACTTGTAAAATTGTACAGCAGGGGAAATATATTCACGTACCAACTTAGAACCCTATCGCAATGACGCGACGCGATGAAGCTATGTCATACAAATGTCATGCGTATGTCTCTTCGACTAGGTTTTACGGTGGTACGTGTTTCAATTTCCTTGACTGTAACTTGGAGCTTAGTGAAACGGGTCATTGGTATCTCAACATAACTCTATTCATCACAAGCGGCCTGTGCACGCGCGTGTCGTCGGAGTGGTGCTGCATACGCATCGGGTGTGGCCCAGCCGTAACCTACTCATGTGAATGTTTGTATAGTGGTAGAGCCACACTGTAGCCAGTTACTGGTGGCAGAACGAATGGGTTGCCTCCAGCGGGGTAGTACCACACTTTTACAGAATATCAGCGTGAAGTAGTTACCTCGTATGGTGAGTGAGGGGCTCTGAGGCCCACGGGGGGAGGGGAGATCTATAGGGCGGCAACGGATCAGCAATTCTCTTCGAGTCGCTGGTTCCGGATTATATTCGTGGCGGCACAAAAAAAAACGTGGAAAATAGTTGTAACTTAAAAAAAAAGGGTGTAAAACGTTAGGGTTACCTGACGGGTAGTACCTAATCACCATCATTCATGAGAACCAGCGACCACAAGAGAATCGCTCTTCCGTTGCCGGTTTTTAGTCGAGTAACCCGAGGGCCTATGGGCATTGCTACAGTTACACTTTGAGGTATCCCAATGAATATACTAAAAGTCTTCATACTGTTGGGGGCTGTGCTAAGGGTGTGCTAATTAATTTCCTTAAACTAAATGCCAAAAAATATTCGGACAAAATTATTGTAACGTCACATATTATATGTAGTATATCCATGTAATTGGGTACATGTTGCATTGTACTCATTGTCTCCATTGTAACACGGTGCTTTGACCTATATTTAAACTTCCTAGGTTCAGTCTCAGGGCTGTTTTGTCAGGTGCGAGGGCTTTTATTGCGGCCCTTGGGCGCAAGAGCGTTACTTTGCGTCTTTGTTGTGCAGGGTGCCGGAATAATCGGGGCGTTCACGGGTCACTCCAAGGCTAAAAACATATCAGCCAAGAAGACTATTTACTCGTGGGTAAAGAATATTGTACATTGTATGGTGAATAAATTGAAAATAAAACAAGTTAAGTGCTAATATCAGCAGTTCACAGATTGTACATTTATAGTTACAAGCGGACGCGCGCGACTTCGTTTACGTAAAATTAGTAGCCGGTGTGCGTCAGGAATAGTGTAGCTTTCTATCTGTGAAAGAATTTTTGAAATCGGTTCAGTAGTTCCAGAGATTACCCCCTACATACAAACAAACTAACAAACAAACAAAGAAAGTTTACCTCTTTATTATATTAGTGTAGATTAGTGTATATGTAGACTAGTGTAGATGTAGATGTAGATTACCTATGATTGTGTATATTCGTAGGTAGCCATTTTGATTAAGTGTAAGTAACACTTTCGTTGGCGGTAAATAGCTATATCCGTTATAACAATCGCATTACTTGTTGTGTCTGGGTCACCGCTAACAAAAGTTTTAACACCCGTATACAATACTAACGTTACTAATACTTTTAAATTAATTTTACAGTTAAGTACCAGTAAAATTATATTTTCAAAATTGGGTAGTTTTTATTCTAAGTTTTCTGTCAGTCTGCCCGTGAACTGAAACTTGAAAAGGGCTCGAAAGCTCGGGAAATAGATTTGTTACAATACACGCGATATAAACCGTTTAAATTGTTTTATTTCAATGTCTACAAGTCGCGAAAACAAAAGAAAATACTAAACAAATTATTTGTAAGATTAAATCAGTTATTAGTATTAGGTATGTAGATGTACTCAAGTACGCAGATGCACATTTGTATAAAAAATATAAAATTTTGGGAGCCTCTTCTTAAGTCAGGTCCATTTGTTTTATTTGTAGGAGAGGAATATAAATCTACTAAACTTGAAAATTCCAGAGCAAGTATCTCCAAATAACCTGGTTTTGACGTCACTATTCAACACGCTCCAGCGATCGCGTCTGGAATAATACGACCAAGTATTCTCATTTTAATTACATTGAATACCTACTTTGTTACTGTCGGACATAATAGGAAATAATTTTTCAAGGGGTATTATGGATTACAAGAGAAAACGAAAAAGCAAAAAAAGGTACGTCAACATTTCATTGTTCGTTATTTTATGGGTTCTACAAAATTGGATCTGACGTAGATGGAAAGACAATTCGAGAGTGGAGAGTGATTATCTAATCCCTACAAAGCCGAGCTCGACGCCGAGGCAGGGCGCGGTCTTGCTCTAACCCTGGCACGATTAGGCGAGACAAAAAGCGATGGCGATGACGCTGATGCGCTTATAGAGAATAACTGGTGTCTTCAAAAAGCCTGACAAGAAACTGTTTAAAGGACACGTGGAAGATGAGAGAGAGGTCTCTGCCCATCAGTGGGATACTCTGTATACTGAATCTGAAATGGCATTATTTGTATTATTGTTTTTTATGTTTATTATAATCGGAGCAAGGCTCTGAGATTTGCTTAACAGTTTTTTTAGATATATATTTCAGGAAGTAGTTTTTCCTCTCTTTAGAACCTGCTTTTACTTTCCTTGCTTCATAATTTCGCAGTCATTTGAACGCACACGTACGTTTGCGCACCTTATGAAAGTTTGAACAAAACAGCTTCTTTACGTGACATAATAAATAGATTGGGTAAGGGACCCATTATTCATAGTTTGGTAGGGTAGATTTGCGAACCTTTAAACCGCCGTCGTCACTGCCCCCTTGATAGTGACCATTGGAATGACGAATTTACGAATATTTTAACAGATACAAATTTTGAGAATTCTCTATCATTCGTCAGAGCATCTACTGTAAGTTTTTGTTACAATAAACGCAACAAACGCGTAAGAATTAACCTCTCAATTACTATGGAAGAGAAGACAGTGCCTTTTACGGCGCGTATTTGCAAGAAAATCTCTCCATACAATTCAAAAGTTAATGCTAACGCGTACAAGACGTTTTATTGACAGAAAACTTACAATAAAGGCTCTGTTCTGTGGTCAAGATATACGCAAATAGATGCTCATGGAGGTTGTAACGCTCGTAAATCCCCCAGTATACAAAGTTCGAGTGTACTTATAATAATATGCGGTGCAGTTCCAGTGATGCGTTCACAAAAGCTTTATCAATCGCAAACACCCGTTTGCCGAAATAAATACGCAGTTCAGTGCATCCTACTGTTAATTCCATGCAACAATCCAAAGGACAACATAACGTACCTACTGTAAAGTATTATCAAACTGTAAGCCAGTTTGTTACTGCTTTTTGGCTCGGTTTCAAACTCAGCTTTGTTAAATTGCGGTATCATTTTGTACTCTGATTTTTCCATCTAAAAATACATTTTAAGCGATTTGTATTTTTAGACCTTATCTCTGACGTGTTGTTACGTGAATATGACGATAAATCATAAAACTATTCACATACTCGTAGGTGATTATAATACGAGTAGAAGACCAGCCTCGAGGAAATAGGATGTGAGTCAGTAGCTGAATAGGAAGTCTTAACGGAACGTCAGAGAAATGGTTTTATCTCGAATAAATCGATGAAATGAAAATGTAATACCAACTACATAGAATCCCTAATAAAGCACAAGCACCGGTAATATCTATCTACAATACATAGGTACGTGTTATCCTGAATTTCTCGAGCGAATGCTGAAGGTCGTGTAGCGAATAGGTGACATAAATGCGCGACATCCTTCTTTCGGCTTCCGATTTCGACACACAATAGATAGTCCCTGGCAGGTATATCCCACTTGATAGATTGTAACAATATGACTTGTTTTATTTTACCTTGAGTAAAGCTGTAGTCATTAGAATAGAATAGAACCATTTATTTCAGGCTGCATAGGCTCATAGAAAAAATACCTTAAAGACTAACATACATATTTATAAAACAAGAACAAAACAAACACATTAAAACATTAAAACGCAACGCAACGCAACGTGTTGCGTAACTTACGCAACACGTTGTGTTACAAAGTCAAATAATGGTGTTTTTGCATATTAATTACTAATACATCTGTAATCGTGGATTCTGATGTTATAAAGCTCGCGCTATGTAAATTTGGTGGGTCTATATTGTCTTCCATACGAAAACAATTTTACTGTCCATTATATTTTTCAAAAAAATTTTGTTAGTCATAATTCATAATGTTAAAAGTCATAACATTATAAGGTATCATTTGGAGGTCGATTTTGACCGGTCATATTTGTCTAAATTCATTAAAAGATACTCACACCTTTTATGTCGTAATGTATCACTAAGCTCACCTAAAAAGCCGATTTTTCATTGGGGAGACCATGTTCGCTCGCTGCGCTCGCTCACTACATTAAAATTCACGTTTATTTAATAAATAAACTAACTGTTAACAATTAAATAGTAATTTTATGTTTAGGCAAAGAAACAGTAAATATCATGCCTAACTTATTTTAACTTAGGTACATCATGGGGGAAAGGTAGTAGAAATGACAATGAAAACGAGGATATGATTAAATGCAAAATTTGTGCCTTCTATAAATTTTTATCAGGATCAAAGTCAACGTCAAGATTTATTGCAAGACTATGAATAAATGAAATTCATATGGTCGTAAATTATTGCGTCGTCGCTTTTAATATTCATGAGCACTTTTTCTTGGATTTAGACAATGAACAATCTTGTTGCAGCTTAAAGTTAAGTCGCTTTACACAAAACCTGACCGGATAAGCCTCGGAAGTCGAAAGTTACTTTGACGGTAACGAGAGGAACCTGCTTTATAAAGATAAGACGTTCTGTTAAGAAGCGTTCACCTTGAAATATATCGCGAATTGCTCGCTTCCCACCTCATTCTCCGTCACTGAGTCACATCAAACAATGTAAAGGCAGCTTAAGGAATATAATTCTAACTAAATCCGAAATCCGTGCTAGCTGGTTGCAAAACGGTTTAAAGCTTAGTTTAACTTCATTTGTCAGTGTGTTAGTTTGTAAAACAATTTTTTTAAAGTGGCTTCATATTTAGTTATGTATAAATATAAATTGTTTGAAGATTTTTTAATAATAAGGTAAAAGATCGAGATCTGAGCTCGGTTTACAACTACGACCCTTAGTTACTAACACTTACTTGAAGTACCTATTTTGTGGATATCCAAAAATTTTGTCGAAATTCCTCATTGTTTTTTTTTGTTAACAAATAAGGAAGAGGTTTTCGATTCCATTGTGTTTCTGATAACAATATCAGGAAGGATTTTTCCTTTACCGTGAGTGATAGTTTTGATTTGTTTTGGCTCAGTTCTGATAAATGGACGGATATTGTGTTATGGAATATTATAGGGATTCATGTACTGAAAAAAAACGGGAAAGGGAAACCAAAATAGAATAAGATACGGAATGTCCTGAAAACGAAATATTAATGATATCACAACGATACCTTTACGGAAATGAAGGTATTTCATATCACATGTCATATTCCCATCGAATCAGGCTAATTTGTGTCTATCCGCACGTCAATCAGAAGGCAAGAGAATAGAACGTGTTGCTTTTGATACAATTAAATACACCCACCATAATACGTATTACTTTACTTATAAAATAAAGTCTAGGTATTGTGCGATAAGAATCTTACCAAAATTAGACACAAACCCTATATTTATTATTAACTAGCTGACCCGGCGAACTTCGTACCGCCTAATTATTGGAGGCATATTTGCTCACCGTTTAGACCTACCCTGGACTACGACAAACATTTTAAAACCAAAATTAGCTCAATCGGCCCAGCCGTTCTCGAGTTTTAATCAGACTAACGAACAACAATTCATTTTTATTTATATAGATTATAGACTACAAAGTTTGAAATAAAAAAAAACCGGTCGATCCTGTTTGAAATTTATTCGTAATTCTAGTTTTTTAGCAATTTTAACAATCTTCAGGTTCGGGTACAGTTACCAACATATATGCCTGCACACTCTATTGTCCAGATAGTAAGACCTCGTGCAGATCATTTTGACCTCATCGAGTGTTCGTCTACTTCTGTTGACTGTACAGTCGAGGGAATGCATTTACGTATTCACGCACTACCGAAGAACCCTATCGCAGTGACAGGATGTGTTTTAACACATTACACCACACTGTGTCATACGCAAATGTCATGCGCGGATGCTTCCTCGACTTCGTTTCGCTTCCTATTGGCAGGCTATTATGGAGAACCAAAATTGACACCATTTAACTGTCCATAGAATCTCTTGCCGATAGTTCTTGGAAATTCCTCTTGTGCTTGCTTTAGCCTACTTACCTAATACTTGCTAAACATAATGTCTTAATATCGGACAAAAGGACGTCAGGAAAATCAATATTTTCAAGACTTGCCTACATTATGTTTAGTAAATATTAGGTAAACATGCTGTAACTAACGCCAGAGGAATCAGAATTTCGAAGAATTATCCGTGATCAAGGTTTACTAGTTATTTGAGATACATCAGTGAGCGGAGTGTAAAGCCATCTAAATTATGACATTGAAAGTTAGAAAGTTTCTGCAAAGTTTCACCAGTTCTTTACTTATCTATTGTTGAAAAGTTCGACAATTTACTTAGCTACGTTAAGCACCATGCTTTTAATATTGATTTTGAATAAGGTAATAATATTAGACAAGATATAGGCAAGCTCTCGTTTCCTGGTTTCTCGTCTCTTTTCCTGATTGCGTGTCATAGCCATATGCCTCATTTGGTGGAAGGTTAAATTTGCAATCATGGTCTACATACACATAATTTTCAGTAAGAGGGAGTTGGAAAGACTTTCACTTAGGTCCAGGGAGTCCTAGCCTCACATGATGCTTGAAATAGTCAACGATATACCATTAAAATTTAAAAAACATATTTGACAGATTGGTTTGGTACAAAGAATTGATTGTTAACAATACGATACAATACATTAGCAACTCTTTAAAGACCAAACACTCGTAGGAGCCAAAAATGAATGTAGCTATACATATTGCAAGATACCAAGTGATACGGCTGAGATATAAAGAAATAAAGAAGACAAACTAAATTAGAACAATTTTATACAAATAATTCCACCCGTATGAGCTACAGTTTACTAATGTCAAAGTCAAGGTGAAAATATTTTTTATTACGACAAAGCTTACAAAACGGCACAAATCAGTACCTATATGAAAATTTACCACCGGTTCGGAAAAACCTCTACGACTCTCACACTACGGACCAAGTTTAATTGATTTCTTTTTGCCTAACTATTCCCTTTTTTTTTTTTGAAACTTGGCTGGCCATGTTTGGTCTACCAATAATAAGATACTGGCATAAATTTTAACGGGGTTATTGTATCAGAACAAAAAACTGAGTTCCAATATTATTATGTTAAGTGTTTAACACATTTCTTGCCTAAGCACTATAAGCACTAGTACCCCATCAGGTGAACTGCTTGCCCGTTTGTCTGCTTTAGAATAATATTAATAAAAATACCTGCATGGGTAATTGGGTATCTACTGTCTTTTTTACTTATTCTGCTATCATAGATTGGTAGATTTTAGTGATATTGCTATGATCGTTATAGTCGCTATCGTTATCGCAACACGTAATGAGGCAGCTTCACTATTGCTACTTAATATAAATATCGCGGAAAATATTCAAGAAAACCTGTGTTCTTACTGCAGTGAAAGGTGCCGTCGCGTAGTCTGAATAACTTTAGAAAGATGCACTTAGGTTCATTAGTGTGTTTTATAAGTGTGTGTGGATTGGGCTCGACATTTTTTTTATTGAAAGGTATAATTAATTTTCTTACTTAATTAAGTACAAGTTGCTTGAGAAAAGGAAGCAACTGGTAAATTGGCTGTTTCATAATAATTTGCGATATTTTTTTAGCGACTTAAAAGCGCAATTTAAAAGTTTAACACGATTTTATTTAACTTCACATGACTGTGTTTATGTGTTTACTTAATACAAATCTTGCAAGTCAATTTTCTATGTATGATTTTGATTCCCTGCCAATGGTGGGATTATTTTATTTTTCAATTTGGTGTATGTATGAAGATCCAATAACCATGCCTTAAGGTACGCCGTCAACTAAAAGCTTGGATTACAAATGAAATGACGATTCATCAATTCATTAAAGTTTTAAAGAAAAAAATCAACAATTACAAAAAAAAAAAATTGGCCACAGCCAAGCATACTTTGGATTTTGATTTGTATCCGCCTGCAATATAAGTATTAAATCTTTCACCGGCGCGTCGGTGACTCAAACACAATAGGTAGTGTTATTGGTATTGTAATTTTATTGGCAGTATTACATACATACATACATAAAATCACGCCTGTTTCCCAGAGGGGTAGGCAGAGACCACGGATTTCCATTTGCTACGATCCTGACATACAACTTTCCCTTCATTGACTTTCATGACATTCTTCATGCATGCTCGTCGGTTTAGGGTACTCCTGACCTGGCAGTATTGTCGTTGTTTATTGTTTTAATAAATAACAACGACACACCAACAACAACGGCTATAGCTGTTTGACCACCGGTGAAAGTGTTATGTAAGGAAGCGTGTAAGTTTATCGTGGTATCATTAACTATGTACAATTAATTCCTCCATTAATTAAAATAAAGTAACTAAGATGTTGACTGGTAAAGTTTCATGCAATAATTAAAAAAAACACATTTAAAATAAATTAAAACTTGGCTTTGTTACTTTGTAACAATTTCGTACTGTTTTGAGAACATTTTTAACCATTTATTGTACCAAATAATAATGTACATAACTGTAACAATAATTTGCCTGAAACCGTATGTTATGTGCTTGAGTATAATATACATACAATATATAGGTATGTACAAACATGTTCTTGTTGTCGATCTAGAACTTTCAAGTTTGAGGTCAGGCATGCGTTGTGGCGTTATGTTCACTCGTGAAGAAAACCGTTCAAGTGTTTCATACTAATTGGATCCCGACTGGAGTCAGCCAATTACGATTCTTGCTGCCGTCAGTGCTTTAAACAGTACATACTCACAAATTGTCTTTCTGTTACGATTTTGCTGCAACAGAGTGTAATATGTAGTCACAAAAATTAAAATGTGACTGCCTTGCATGTATTTACACAGTACAGTAGTGTCTCTTCCAACAAAAGCTGCGTTTAGGTACAAGAAGCCTTCACAGGAAGGCATACATGCCTTTCTGTTTATGTACACATATAAGTTGTGTTCTTTCGTACGGCAGCGGGGGCCGCAGTGCAGAGGTGCGCCGAAGGGCTTGTAGATTTCGCGAAGAGGGTAGTTGTTGATTGTTCGAATACCGGTCCCAGTCTTTGATAGTGATCAAATAATTGACGAAAAGATACTGAAACATCCGAGTAAAAACGAGACACGAGACACAATAACGTACTACTGGTAATAGCAATGTTTCATTGGTGTCTAACCTTATTTCATTGGAGTAGTTATTCAATATCACTTAACAGGATTCTAGACTAGGGTAATGCACTTGTTTTTTTTTCTTTTCAGTTTTTAATTGAAGTTCACTATTTACTTACGCAGTCGACGTGTTTTTTATTTGCAAACTAGCTGACCCGGCGAACTTCGTACCGCCTAATTATTACTCTATCTTACTCGCAATTTTTCCTTATTTGCTCACCGTTTAGACCTACCCTGGACTACGACAAACATTTTAAAACCAAAATCAGCTCAATCGGCCCAGCCGTTCTCGAGTTTTAATCAGACTAACGAACAACAATTCATTTTTATTTATATAGATAACGGTTATAATTAATTACCCCGAGCTTATAATAATTAATAACAGTTTATCCACCACTAACCTCTAAAATATGGTTTGTGCCATTCGACAGCAAACGCCACAATCACAGATAAAGACGAAACATCTGTTAACTAATGAAGGTTTACAGAACGTTTATGAGTAAGAAGTTTTGAGAAAGGAATGTAATAATGATATGAATAGCTAAACACGTACTTTTTAATTTGTTTTAGAAAAAGGAAAGTCTGTCGTACTCTGTCACAAAATATGTCCGCTGTACTGTCAAAAAAACAGAAGAAATGATAACGGTAACGTATTATTTACATTATTTTCCTTTGTATAAAAAATTCTTACGCAAATATCTAATTATCTGTTACTCGTACACTATAGGAACAAAGTTCTTTTTTTTATCAACACTTTTAAACGGAGACTTAAAAGATGACTTTTGGATAAAGCATATTGTAACTTAAAGGAGTTCTATGAAACCACTAGCTCGGGTTCATTAAGAAATGCAAATCCGGTTATTTTCTCTACGAAAAACCGGTTTCAACCGGTTATTTCTTTAAGAATATAACCGGGTTTGCATTCCCTAGTGTTCATGTAGGTACTTAGTTTAGTCTTGAGGATCGGGACGGGTACTCTTTTAATGTTAAGAAGTATGTCGTACATAGTGATATAATACATTTATACTCTTTCTCTTAGTTAGCAAATTATTAGCATCGCTTGAAATTATAGTCGTAAAAAAATCCAAATCTATCTCTAGTAGTAGTCCGATTTATTACGGATACCGTTAACTTATTGTGATTTCCAGATGCGTCATCTAATGTTTACCTGGACGACCTGGGCGACTACACCGTCGACACTACAACCGACGACTACGGCACTAACACCAAACCACATCGCTTCTTGCTCTGCAAACCTACGACTACAACCACGACTACAACTACGACTACAACTACGAGTACAACTACGACTAAGGCTCCAAAAACAACCACGCCTACAACGACTATGATGCCTAATCCTCGTGGGGGGTCCTATTTACAGGGGCTGCATGGGCCGCCTGGACCTCTCGGACCACCTGGACTTCCCGGATCACGTGGTAAATATTTCACAAAACACAGACACAGTTCTGGCAGATAACTGCAAACAGCAACTGTCAAACTACAAGGCATTACATGTCAGTACTTACGACAGAACTTGCCCGAAACCATTAAAATAAGTCACCTTGCTTGTCCTTGATACAAAACAAAGAAATTACTAAGATGACCGGATAGCCTAATCGTTAGTGACCCTGACTATGAAGCTAAAGGTTCCGGGTTCGATACCCGGGAGGGGCAAATGTTCGTATGATGATTATGAATGTTTGTACCTGAGTATCGGATGTAATTTGTATTTACGTATTTATTTATGTATACCTATGTATAATTATGTATAACCATTGTCTAGTACCCATAGTACAAGCTTTGCTTAATTTGATACTAGGCCAATTGGTGTAAATTGACCCGAGATATTAATTCAGTAATTAATTTACAATTAAAATTTTCGCCGCCGGTGAATCAGGAAGATAGATTGTTCTGTTGTTATAACGGCAGTAGCCGTTTACTGTCGGCAAAAGTGTTAATAACTTCTTACCTTGTTAATAAAACCTCTTTAATATATACCGAGTTAAGTAAGGAAACCTGTGGCTTCTTTAATCAAGTTCAAAATTTTTAGCCCTTCGAGACAGAATTGTCCATTACTCACGCACATTTGTTTGACTTTTTAGATTCGTTAACTAATTTGGATTACGACAGCGACGGCTCGTACTCCTTAGAAACCGACACATCACCTAACTACGAAGTTCAGCCCCCTAGTCGTTTTTTGGTGCCCTGCAGGTGGCCTAGCAGTACGGTAACTAAAGAGATAGGGGGTATACGAAGAAGACGAGATGATGGTAATATTTTAGTAATACGTCGGAAAAACTGATAATTTAAAAGATTAATTTTAACTCTACGGTTCAGGCTTCACAAAACTAATTGCTTGCAAAGAAACAGAATACTTACACACTGAAAATTCACTGAAAGCTCACTGTAGTGTGAAATGTAACTTCAGCAGTAAGCCTAATAATTATAGTTTTGAATTTTGAAGTTGAGTATTGTTTTTAAAATAAAGCTCACTGAAGAATAAACTCTAGTCTACAGATGAAACTCTTTCCAAAGATTACCTATTTTAGAGATTGTTGTAAGATATAATAATGTCTATAATTATTTATTTCCAGGCGAGTCACCTTATATTTATATCGAAGATGGTCCTAGCTACTTCGACCATTACCCGACACTCGATCACTATACACCAGATGATTATTATGAATTGCATCCACCTCGTCACTACAAGCGGTACAAAGCAGACCCGCCTACAACTAAAGCACCTACAACAACGCGTGCGCCGCCGACAACCACAACCGAGGAGCCGACTTATATATGCGCTGTATGCAAACAAAAGTGCGGATAGTTGGATAGTTAAGTTAACAATTTTGATAATAAGTTATTTATACTCTGCAAACAAGTTTTAAATGTTTCTTCTTCTGGTCAAAAGTTAACGGTCATTAGTTTTACAATTTATGTTTTCTTCGAATATGCCAAACCTAAACCAGGTGGAATTGAGAAATAGATGTTAGATTACAGACATTTGTGAGTCTTATTCTGATTTTGAGCCATATTATGTTAGCGTTAGGGACTAAAAACATCCTAGAATTTTCTAACAGCAAGGCGATAGTTGTTAGTAAGATGTTAGTGATTGCTTGGACATATGACGAATCATAGTGATTAGGTGTTAGCATTAGAATCTAATTCCATTCACCATGTCATCATTAGGTACATGTTTCATTAGAAAGAAATCTAAACTGTCTTTCAATTATCAGAATGACGATAGATAATCTTAACTTTCACCTTAATATAATTTATATTTATTATGCCCATGTGGGCATAATGGATATAGTTTTTTTAGTTGAACATTCGTTATCCTTAAATCAAAAGTATCTTGTACTGAATTACTTTCTACTCATAATGCCTAAAAATTTTGAAAAACATTAACGATTTTCTTACTCAATTGGATTTTTAGTTACAATTCGTCAAATTTGTTTTAAATAAAAAATAAATTCCATTATCCAGCTTCGATAACATCGTGTGGCAAGATATGATTGTTATTTACTTTAAATTTATCATCAATTGATCGATTTTTAAATTTAAAAGACTCCCATAACAATTTAACAGTTTCGCCGACGGTATACGGCTTTAGCCGTTACGACAAAAATATACTTAGCTAAGGAATGCGAACCCGGTTATTTTCTCTAAGAAAAACCGGTTGACACCGGTTTTTCTTAGAGAAAATAACCGGATTTGCATTTCCTAAAAATAACAACCAGTTGTGCCGGCGGCGAAAGCTTTAAGGCGTGAAGATTGAATTTTAATTTATTAAACGCAATCCTATTCACTGAGAATAACTAGTTTTTAATTCCCGTATTTGCATCGCATGAAGGCGGGAACTATAAGTTTGAAGCCTCTATCTGCGGGTGGCAGTGAAGTAGTGAACGGAAAAAACATTAAAGTCCAACTTCGAACAAATCTTTATCAATTAACCCCTAGGACTTCAACATACGCAAATTATCAAGAACATTTTAAATTGCGCATATCATCATTTTCAACTATCTTGTTCACGATGAAAGTTTTGACTGCTACAAATGCTTCCATAATTTAAGACTATTGTGTATCCAGCGTATCCATACAAACGGCAATAACGTTTTCCACCCTCTAAACCTTAACCTACAGCCATAGTTTTTTAATAAATTGTTGATATGCATTAAAACAAGGTTTGTATGTTTTGATTTAATTATAATGTATGTGGTATGAATAAAATAAACTAATTTATTAAAAATGTCATGTTTTTATTTTATGTTTAGTTCAGGTATGAGTACAGTCTGATTAATTTTTGCATAATTATGATATTCTTTGATAAAAAAGTTCTATAGTGACCCCGAATTTAGGTTGGTTTGTACTGTTGACAAAATAGAACCCTGACCCGACATGGAACTATGTCACAGTGAAATTATAAATCAAATTATTATGAAGTCTCTTACTAAGTATTTGCTATTCGGCGACCAAATGTTTTGTCACAATTTAAGTTTTTTAATTCAGTAGGTAGATATGTACGTAGGTAGCAGGTAGGTATGTACATTCATTATTAAGGATCGGTCGTACAAATTGTCTTCGAATATATGTACATTTATTTAAAAAGACAAACAAACACTAGTATAGTTTCATTGTAAGTTTTTTACGTGTATTTCTGGTGGACTTCATTTTAATATTGCTTTCCAAGTCGATCGTAAACTTTCAGAAGTAGGTCAAAATTTACTTGCAAAATTTGAAATTAATTCACGGATTGTAACAAAACTATTGAGGTCTGAAAAAACTGCAATTGAATTAGCAGATTAATTTATTGGATACATAAAGAGCCGAAAAAACCGATACACTAATGTAATGTATTATGTGTATATTCAATGTGTGGATTATAATAAAGTCAGTTCACATTATACAATCAAAGTAAAAAACGTGTTATCTACAAAGGATCAGATTGGTCCACCTACAGGCTTCAACTGCGTATACAATAGGTTGTTTACCGTACGACATTGAATATATGTTACAAATTGTCATTCTAATCAATCGAAGCATGAAAAACCACATTTCTGTAGTTATTTCTCAAATTATGCTCATTTTTGTAAATAAATTTGATTAAAAGTTTAATCTGTGACAAACACAAAACTATACTATAGGAATAGAAAGTAAGAGCTCGTCGAATTGTATTGAAACCGAGCGTGTAACATTTTGCGTGATAGCTTTGACGCCACGAGTGTAATTTAATGATGGAAAACATATGCCAGTTAATTATAGTAACTATATGTATACTTTGTATTTACTTTGTAACATATGACATTCTCTGAGGCTGATTTATCAGGTGATTATTGCTCCTTTGAAAAAGTCGCGATAGCAGCAGAATCGACACGTTTGAGATGCGGTGTTGGCGGAGATTGCTTCGCATACCTTGGACTGCCATGAGAACTAACGAGTCCATATTGAAAGAGCTCAACATCACCACGCGGCTCTCCACTATATGTCGAAAACGTGCCCTCAGTTTTTTCGGACACATTATGCGGTCTCCGAAGCATTGCCTTGAGAAGCAAATCATCTTGGGCCAAGTAGAAGGCAGACATGCTCAGGGTAGGGCGCCAGCGAGATGGTCGGACACAGTGAAAAGGGCGGTGGGCGGCGGCATGCATCGTGCGGTCCACACATCTTACGATCGCAGTCTGTGGAAGGAAACCATATGTGGTCGCGATCCTCAGCAGTGAGGGACCGATGAAGAAGTATTGCTCCTGTTCTGACCATAACATTCACCAGGTAATGTCATCGGCACACACTTACTTTTGTTTGACTTTAACACGTCTTACTATTAGTTCTTGGATGCAAAACACATAAATGATATTTTTAACACTAAAACGTTAAGTAGAGTTACATCATGTAACTCTACTTAACGTGTTTTACATACTCGTATGTCCCAAAAAGGTACACAAAAAAACCTTTATTGTGTTTTAGTCTCTACTCTGGATCGCTATACAGGGTATAAAAACATAATTAAAAAATACCCTACAAGCATTTAAATCGCTACTTTATGACAACCTGTAGAAACCAATGTTTATTAAAAACAATTGCCTTCTCAATGTGACACTATCATAATGATATCAGATATGACATAAAGGTTGAAATAAAATTAATTATTCATGAAGAAACTAGACAAACTTGTCGATAATCAAAGGCATTTGCGAGCAAACCGAGAAAAAAAAGATCAAGTAAATATATATTTAGGAAAAGATCCTTTTTCGCGAAATCTCTATAATCTTGTACAAGAGATGAGGATAAGACTCCCTATTTGCTCTCAGATAGCCGTCATAGATTCCGAGTTGAAAGCAAAGCAAAATTTCTTAATAAAAGCCGCTTTTAATAAAGAACGTAAATAACTGTTTGTTTCTAAAGTCCGTTTTAAAAGCTTTAAACTAGTTGACCCTTTGTGGCCTCAATACGAACATTCCTAGCTTACCTAAGGCTTTTAGAATTATAATAAAGTTATTTCTAGAAGCCTGGGGTCGAACAAGTTACGGAATAGCTATTTCTATTAATATACTTTGTAATGGGCATTTGGTAATAAAGTATAGCCTAGCGCTTAGAGTCTTTTACGCCCCAGGCTATTAATGCCTAAATCTACGAGTATCGTACATAAAAGTTTGCACTCATTCCTTTATTGTTAAAAGAGACTTATTTGTGTTTATTGAAGTTTCGGCCGTAATAATTAAAACGTAGATTCTTCTTATAATTCGGTTCGTATTCGTACGGTAGCATAATTATAACGTCAACCGTGGGTATTTCTGGTCAAATACAATAATGCGAGATTGTGAGGTAAAATAAGTGTCGATAAATAAACTTACAATGTTATTACATACTAGCCGTCCACCATGCGCAAGAGAGAAAGTAATGTTCCATGGCATTTGCATACATGTAGGAAAGAGAAAACAAACATTGTATAACCCATTTTGAATGACATATCACCCCAATTAAAGCCTTATAGCAAACGTCGATAGATCAAGGTTATACCTCAATGAGCTCTTTCTTCGTCTATATTATACACTAGGATTTACTTAGGACATTAGTCGATGTAACAATATTGACGATGCTTGTCTACTTGCGTCGTCTGGTCACCAAATCTCATCCAGTAATACCAGCGTCCAAGCTCATTTATCCTTCGTTATTTGTAGTGAAATGACGCCGTTGTCATGGCAACGGGTAGTAAAATGAGGGTTCTTTGTAAATTACGCGCCGAATACGCCGCACGGATTACCCGAGCGTAAAAAGGATATAAAGCGAACAGACGATAATGCGGGCCTCTAAATACATTTATGATCAATTTATTTACGAAACAGTGAGCCTGGAGCCTTATCACGCCACTTTGAGATATGAGAGCAAAAATATTGAGGAGATTCCAATCAGTTCTAATCAAAGGCTGGTTTATATTCTACCGACAGGTTAGTCTAAACAAGATAGCGAGGGAAGGCTCGACGATAAGCATAATAGACTCTACGAAAATTAAGATAAGCGAAGAGGTCGGAAACTTACAGAGGGAGGAAGTAAGACGCAGAAAAAAATCTAAATTTAAACATTTGAACAATCTTATTAAACAATCTTACAAAATTGATATTTACTATTTATAATTGAGTATTCAATTCAGTATCCTTGCAATGCGGAAAATACCTATGCGTAATTTTAATCCAGGTCCGATTAAATCTGCACTCGGAGTTACGTAACTAAGATCTGAAGCAAAACTGGTGTCACCTCAAGTTACCTGGCAATTGGAATGTGAGAGTTATTCAATATACAAACATTAAATACCCTTTACTGCTATTTACATCGCAAAGACGTTAGAATAGCTCTGTTTTGTCGGTTTTTCCAACATTTTACTTTTCGTAGCGAAACTTCTTAATTGCTGAATTTTTCCCCGGAAGCAAAAATTGCCAATTCTCAATAGGCAGCGTGTAGATAAATAAGTTTTTCATCTGAATCCAAATACACCATCGATACTAGAAAAGTGAAAAAAACGCTATACATTTAATGACCGGATCACGTGAGTTAATCAAGGAAATATGAATATTTAAGATCATCAACCCTACAAAATAATTATTTTTTATCTTAAAATAGCTATTAACAGTTAAAAGATATCTCAATAGAATATCTTAATAATCTCACCGATCAGAAATGTCTCTTTTAGTTTCCCCGTATAATATGTTTTGTAATCGTTCTCACTTATTTCCTTCCTAGGTTTTGGCTTTAGAATTAAGGATTGGTAATTATATACTTATGTATAGTTTTACGAAGCGCATGAAGTTATGCTTTTATTTTTTAGTATAAAATGTGTTTAAATGAATCAAATTAATTATTTAAAAAATCACAAAAAACATAGAAATAAAAATAACACTGAAAAATCGTACTTCTACAGCCAAAGTCTCGGAAGGGAACCGGCGAGGGCATTTATATGCCGCGCGGCATTTCGTACAAACTTTGAAGTTCTAAACCTTTGAACCTGAATAAACTGATTCTATATAAACTTTGTACGCATATATCCCTGATACGTAAGGAAGAGACAATGGTAAATTTGTGAAAATTAGTGTTGATACTAAATTAAGCATTTAATAGTCAGTTTTTGTGGTAAAACGTTTTGTTTCTACTACTGGAATTTATCTATTCTGCATATTCGTTCAAAATTTGAATAGAATCCGACATCAGTTCAAAGATTGACATCGAAATTTGTAAGAATTACAGGCATTTTTGCTTTTGATGTATACTAAAATTTGTAGGCCGCGGCGTAACCGTTCGTTATTGCATTACCTGCTTATAACAATTACTAGACAATACATAAACTTGGCCATAACACAAACTTAAGACAATAAGCCACAAATCATAACCAAAGCCGGCAGTGGGACAATAACAACCAAAGCTTACGAATACATAGCTTTACTAGAAACCTGGAACTATTTAGCATCTACATACTTGCTTGTTTCTTGCTAAACCGTGTTCGACTTTAGTTAAACTGACTGGGTTTTTGATGTACATCACAAAACAAAAGGACCACTATTTATTTTGCGGGTGATAGGACCTTGTGCACGGTTCGCCGGGATTGATACCATCACCTGGCTCGCTAATCCAGCCGCACTGTTGTGTTCCAGCGCGGAGAGCAAGACAGCAGGTGAAATCCCTGACATAAGAGGATTTCATCTTACCCCTCTGGGTTGGCAACGCATTTGCAATCTACTTGGTGTTCCGGGTGTCTATGAGCAGTGGTGATCACTTACACGCTTTCCTTTCAATTTCATAAAAAAAATATCACCATGCTAAAACATGTAGCAATGGCGAAAGTGGTAACAAGATAGTCAACAAGCGATATTATCACTAATTAGTGATTTATTACATATATCCTTCGGAAAATGGAGGGAATAGGGAAAACAAGCTAAGTTCATGTCGGACACGCGTCAGCTCAGTGTTCCGTAGAATAAATAATATTTTCAACGTTAATACAAATAATATTAATAATAAATCTTTTTTTTCAGGCTACAAAAGCCCATAGACAAATACCTGGCAGACTAACATACACATAAGATAAAAAACCACTTAGTAAAGCTTATCTTAGGAAACTCTAATATAACTTTCTTGGCGAGTGAAAATCACAAATATCTCATAAACCAGTATAAACATCTTGTTCCAAACAATTTTCGTTATGTGTTTATGAAGTTCTACCAACTTAAATTGTTTTCAGAATTTTCCACTTTATAGTTGAAAAGTTAGAGAGGAAACACTTTTAACGATTAAACGCGCAAATATCACCAAATTTTGAGTATAATATTTTCATTTTCGGATTATTTATAGAAAAAAGGAATTTTTTGTCGCTTGAACTCCGTTTTTTTCTCTCTTTCATTTGCCCTCCTACTCGATATGATATCTAATCCAGCCGATAAGTTGCAGTACTTGCACTGTTTGTTCCGGCATGAAGAGCAAGACAGCCAGTGAAATTACTGGCACAAGAGGTGTTCCACCTTAGCCCTTTGGGTTGGCAACGCATACGCATCGTTCCATATTGTTATGGGCAACTATGGGCAGTGGTGATCACCATTAGGTGACCCAATATTGCTCTTTGACCTATGTTTTAAAAAACGTTAAGACATTTACCCTCTGGGTATGGACTACGTTTTCGACTAAAGATTACCGTCAAAACATAACTTTTATTTTTCTTACGCAGCTGGATAATCAATTTATGTATTTGTGGAATTACTAGCGCGCAGCCCTTGCAACATGATCGAATATCTTCAAAACTGACGCCATCAATCATCGGACTGACTTGTTAGAAAGGGAACGTTAGGAGAAATCCGATTTAAGGGCCTGGTGTGATCGTGTGATATCTAACTACCTTAGTCATAACAGTTTACCAACCCATTGGAACTAAAATATGTTTTTTTCTTTTCATGTAAGACCAATATTACAACGACGGATAAAACTGAAGCATGTGTTACCAAATGGAGGTTTACTAAGTGTTTATGCGTATGGGAGTTAGAATTTAATATATTAATTTATATATGTAAAACGATGTTTCAATTAATGTTATTTATTTAATACTAGCTTTTGCCCGCGACTTCGTCTGCGTAGACTTGTTTAATTGAATCAAGTAAACGTGCACCCAGCATGCAATGTGCAATATTTCCTGGACAAATTAATGAGAATTAGTTGCTTTGCTGCTCATGACGTCACGGCGGCGTGTAACACACTTATCGCTATCCCGTGGGAATTGTGCATTTTTACGGGATAAAAAGTATCCTATGTGTTAATCCAGGTTATAAACTATATGTGTGCCAAATTTCATCCAAATCTATTCAGTTGTTTTTGCGTGATTGAGTAACAAACATCCAAACATACAAACATTCACATTTATAATATTTATTTAAAATTTAATTATTTAATAATTTAATTTAATTCAATATTTCTAGTTAGGTATTGAATTATTAGGTACTATAAAATAATTATTTTCTTAAAAGTTATTAGTTAGCTTTAGAACCTCCTGCGGTGGCACTACACTTCGCTATTCATATTCGTGTTTCCGTAATCACTGTATTCGACGTGTTTGCATTACACTAAATTCCGGCAAATGACAAGCGATTCTCTAGAGGTCGCTGGTTCCCAGCGGTGGTGTTGGTTTACATTTGTTGGCAAGGTTTTCCATTTTCAAACTTACTGCTGTACTAAATTTATTAATTTAATTTAAAATTAGATTGTAATATTTTATTCATAAAAACACTCAACAATCATTACATAGATAAAAGTCAACTAAACTAAAATAACCCGCCCCTGACCGTTCCCGATCCAAAGGTGCCCATCACACTCGCAGCATTACCGCGCTGAATGGCAATGGCCAGCCTTTGCACCAAGAACGAACCGGAGCGGGAGTCACCGGTTGCCTCTCTGAGCCTACGCCCAATGTCTCCCACAAAACTCTTTGCCTCTGCGCCCCAACTGCCCAAGGTCTCCACCGCTACAGGCACAAAGCAATACAGCGGCTCCAAAGCTGCGTACTTAAGCCTCTTCCTTGCACTGGCGTCTTCCGCAGCTGCTGACGGAGAGTGAACGGTGCGACTCAGGTGGCTGGCGGCAACCGTACTGACGCACGTAGCGTCCCATATCAGACACTTGCCGTTCTTCCAGGGCACCAGAGTCAGCCCGTCCGGCCTCTTTCCATCAGATCTGCACAGACCAGGAGGCTCAAGCACACAGGGCACGTTTGCCGAAATGAGGGCCCTGCGGACAATGTCGTTGAGGGCACGGTGTCGCGGAAACCTCCCTGAGCACCGACGACAACTAAGTGCATGATGGCCATCGGCTTCCACCAAGGAACCGCAGGTGCATACATGGGGTTCACACACCTTGCAGCCCAGACGGAAAGCCACCGCCACCCGCAGAGAGCGGTCATCAAGTAAGGTGCCCAGGTGAGGCGAAGGCAGCGCATGCAACCACGCCCCAGATTCAGATTGCGACACAGCCCGCAATCTGGCCTTATCAACTCCCGTGGCGCCCTCCAAAAGGCGCTCCTGAAGCCGCTCTACGCCCACATCATCCCACGCCCGCTGAACGTGCACCGCTTGAGGGATCGTCGCGCCCGAGTTCTGAGCCGACCACTCCGTCAACGCATCTTGCGCGAAAGGAATGCTCACCCCGTCACCACTAGATTGGAGTAAGACCGTGACCAGGTTCGTAACCCCATGCGCTGACGCTAGAAAAGCCGGCAGGCCCACCTCGCGAGCGCAACGCACACCTAGGCCCTCAGAACGGATTGGAAGGGTCCCCTGAGTCCACTGGGACTCGTCAAGGGAGACATTGAGGACCGATTCCACCACCGATTTTAAGACACCGTCAAACGAGGAAACCTCCTCTGGACATAGCCATAGCCATTTAAAATTTAAAATTTAATCATTGGAAAATAGAATGTTACCGAAATAAAACAATCCGTTTCATACATTGAATATTTCGTAGCAGGTGGAACATGGCCATAAGATGTGTTTATTTTAGTATAACTAAGGTAATTTAACCATCTTGAAACGCGTAAGACATTGTGTTTGCCAGCAGTTGACAGTAGGAAATGCAAACCCAGTTATTTTTTCTACGAAAAACCGGTTACAACCGGTTATTTCTTAGAGAAAGTAACCAGGTTTGCATTCCTTAGTTGACACCATTTGTAACGGTCCAGCCCCTGCTTGGCCGTTTAATTCACAAACTTATAGGATTTATTTGTTTATGAATGGACTAAGTAGGATCAGATTGGGCTATTTATTCAAAGAATAGGAAAAAAATGATTGTTTACAAATACGTTGGCAGAACCTTTTAGACAAATGTAGCAGTATAAAGGTTCCGTTACCATTAAAATAAATAGTTCCACAAATCTCGAAGTTAAAACAAAACGAGGGTAGTGAGCTGAGTCATGCAGTATACATTTTAAAAATGAGCCATAAGGCTACATTAGAAATTCGTCCTTAATTCTATAATGCTAAGAGTTAGCCTAGATAGGGTAGTTAATAGCCACGCTTGAGATAGTGAGGTATATTCTAAAAAAGCTTATACGCCATTTGGTCGCATTAGGAATTCAATCTTAAATTTAAAGTACTAAGGTTTAGGTTGCCTAAAGGAAAAAATAGAAGTGTCGCCAAAGTCGCATTTGTCGCTAAAGTCGCGTTTGTCGCTAAAGTCGCGTTTGTCGCTAAAGTCGCGTTTGTCGCTAAAGTCGCGTTTGTCGCTAAAGTCGCATTTGTCGCTAAAGTCGCATTTGTCGCTAAAGTCGCATCTGTCGCCAAAGTCGCATTTGTCGCTAAAGTCGCGTTTGTCGCCAACCAGTGAGGCAAGGGGTATTTAAGACGAGGCGTTAGCAAATACGGGGTTCCATTCTTCATTCAGCGGGCATTGGTAACACTGCTCAATCCTCCACAAGTGTAATTAATTCACGACGAAGCTTTGACGGACGGGAGTTAAAATCCTAGTATTTCTATGTAGATATTCTTTAATATCAGTGGGTTTTGTGTTGTGATTACTAGTTACGGAAGTTGCGTAAGTTTTTGCATTTCATTTTGTGCTGTGGGTTTAATTTATTTAATTTAATAATGGGGTAGGATTGCATTATATTTCTATTATTTTATTGTAAGTGTTCTAATTCAGTGAGTTTTGGTTCTATTACGTAACTGGGCTCGCGTAAGTTTTGCATTTCATTTTGTGTTGTGGGTTTAATTTATTTTACTTAATAATGGGGTTAGAATCGCGTTAATGGAAACACTTGTCAAGGATTGAGGAGCTATCTACGGAACTTAGCTTGTGCGGCGAAGTGCCGGCTAGGAGTTGATACCATGCGGTGTTAACGAAGCTCCTGGTTTTAGAGTCTGTGTAGGCGGGTTAAAATTGGGTACTGGCTGGACCCTTTTCATGGCGTTATATTGGGGTATTACCCTCGCCATGCCCAGGCCCCGGCTCCCTAAAACACATATACAAGGTACGGGCGGACCCAGTGGACGGACCGATGCTTAGGCACCCGTAAATCTGCGTATGTGGTTTATTGCAGTCGGTCTTATTGGTATTTATATATATATTACACCCCTTAGGTATTCTGCTCTCGCGCCGATCCATAGTTTCGACTTGGTGTTGAGAGCAACGCACACATGGCTTATTAGACACATGGTTACGCCACAGCCACCTTCTTTCGTTCAGTTAGTATAGCTAGGAGTTTTCCATTGCACCTCGGAAAACTACATTACACACTACACGTTTAACATTAAATGTGGAGAAAATCTCCTAGTTTGCAAAACAAAGAATAGGGCTATAGAATAGGTATAGGTAGATACACTGTTTTGTAGGGTATAGTACGGTTTTAGTATAAGGTTTATTCTTTTCATATACTTCTTATAGGCTCAGCTAAGGTTGACTTCTACCTACGTTTACCTTAAGACTTATTTACCTATTTCTCGACTTATAACTATTTAACCCTGTCTTCATTAAGATTACTTTCAGGTTATTTACCATATTTTACCACTCGTAACTTTATTGTTTTAACTGCTTATTCATGTCTTTATTAAGATTACTTTAAGGGTATTTTTCTAGCTACGGCTATTATCATTATTGTCGGTCTAAGGATTGATTTGTTCATAAAGCTATTTTTTATTTAACAGCAAAAGAAAACGCTGGTTTATAAGTATAAGTGCTCTCAAGCATATTGCTATGGCAACTTAACTATGTCTTTATTAAAATTGCTGCATCACTATCGATCTAAGGATTGATTTGGATCATGAAGTTATTATTAACGGGTACAAGTACTCGTAGTCATACTCTTGTGCTACAAGTAGCACGGGCCACTGTCCCAAGGGATATGCCCAATCTTCGAGTCACTGACTGTAAAAGAAGGCCTGGTTACGACTATGGCTCAGCTTTGTGAGAGATATCATTCTAAAGTATCGAGCTTTTTAAATATGTCTGTGCTAGATAACTTTAACTTTGTCAACATAGCAATATGCTTCCTTACGTAGATTATTGTGTCTGATAACTTATAATGTATATTTTTGTTTTAACGAGTTGTGATAAGAATCTCGTAACTTTTCTTTGTGATGCGCCGTGGTTAGCGCTTAACGTAGTTCCATAACAATGCATTTCTTTACGGAGAAGTGTATCTAGGAAGGCGATGGTGAAGGTCAAAGGGGTGGTGGCGTGACCTTCCGGGATTTTTAGGATCCCGGTTTATCCAGGGATGCTTATCCAACTCAGTAATTACCACATAACTTTGTAGTTTCCGTACGACAGCCAGTTAGCATCTCCACTGCACCTATGATTATTTCTTACGGAACAGATAGCTTCAACTAGTTATTTTTAGTGTTTCAATTCGGCATTACCTTTTACTTACCATCGTAATTAACGTAAGTCCAATATTCGCTAGAGCGTGGAATAGGAGGTCAGTTGGGAGGTTTCTTGCTTTGGTATACTTATAACTTAGGTTTAAAAGCCACAAGGCTTTGAATGAGTTACGAAATGTCTTTATTTTCATAGCATGTAGACAAACATACATAATTACGATATGCATAGTTATCCCCGTATGCATACTAATCGTAGCTAGTTATTCGGCCTAAGTTTATATTAAATAGGAAGCAGAACAAAGGTCGAACCTCTCTATTTACGCGAGTACATAACAGTCATTATTACTATTTAATTATTTTGCTAAACACTTCATCAGAATCGGCGTAGCCATTCCTTAGAAGCAGCATCCAACAATATAGGATTCAGTTTTGAACAATAGAACAATTAGGACATGGTATTTATTAGTATTTGATAGCGCGTATAATAGCTTAAGGTAGGTTAAGTTTAGGGCATAGCGAGTGAACCGATCTTACATACATTTCAAAGAGCTTGGATTACTACCGTAGGACACAACGCAGGGTAACTAGACGATCACTTGGCCAAATCAATCGTATGTAAATTCATTCAGTCAGTATAGTACTAGGGATGAGTAAACGTATAGATTAGGGCGTACATTACATAGGACGTGAGTTTCAGACTAGGTATTCGATATTTACTTACCATCAGAGAAGCCGCTAGCCAGTTATATACTTGTAATTCTATGGTAGCTTAGGAGTAGAATTCACCTAGAGCTTCATAGTTATAATAGCAGTAGAGCCTAGGTCTTAATAGGTCTAATAATTAGGGCTAGGTCTTATAGATCTAATTAGAATTAGGTCATTTAGGTCTTATTAGGTCAGAGAAAAAGCGCTTAGGGGGGGGTTTGTTACAATTTGGTGCCGTGACCAGGATCTGAAATGTATTTAGGGTTTTCTATTTTACATATTTACTTTTATACTAACGTATAGATTTTTAGTAGTTCACGTTTTTACAAGTATTAAGTAGATCTATTTTATTTAAGGTGTGACTGCCTACAGTCACACAATTTGTTGTTCGTGGAATGGAGAATGTTGTAGGATTGGTTCACTCGCTTTTGTTTTATTTTCTGTATTTATTAAATGTTTATTTTAGTAACTTAACTCGTGACAGCGTTATCATTTAGGACAATATTAGTAGATACTAGTGAAAGGAAATACAAATGAAGGTAGGACTTTTAATATATAATTTAAATAAGGCAGTTAATTAGGGCAGTTTTTTATAAAAAACTGCCTTAAGCAGTTCAGGCAGGATCGACCTAGAAAAAAAAAAACGAAAAACATTAATTAGGAATACGTGCGTAAAGTGCGGTAGTTTAAAACTATAAGAAATAAGTTTGAAGGTAGTTTAGTTAGAGGTATTCCACCTTAGCCCTCAGGGTCGGTAACGCGTCTGCGGTCTCTTTGGTGTTGCGGGTGTCTATGGGCGGCGGTGATCACTTGTCAGCGGGTGACCCACTTGCTTGTTTTGCTCTCTATTTTGGAAAAAGTTGATGCTAGGTAATTTTGTTTTAGGAATAGACTAGGTAAATTATCTGTTTCTAAGTGAGTGATGAATGAAATTTCGATGCTACTCGTACTTCTCTTTAAGTTATTTTGAAATAAATGGAAATAGTATTAATATGGTTATGTAGCGTAGCACTGGATGGTTAAGAAAATCTTACGTGATAGTCTAGCATCTGAACAAAGTAGACTTGTAGGTAAATAAATAAAATATATGATAGGAAAATATTTGTGCATAAAAACAGTAGCACAAAGTTTAGCTTATCACTTGAAGGTATTTTTCTAGGTACATTACCTCTTCGATTTTGAGGAAATTATTAGGGTTAGTTAGGTCATATACAAGCTTTGTTGACTCCATTTGTATGTGCGTATGTTTGTTGCAAATCACGCAAACTGAATTTGTACCCATTTCCAGTAGTCCCTTTGATTTGAGGTTAGGTATGTGACCATAATCGTACAGTCAGCGATAGGGTTTATGACGGAAATGCCAATGCTTATATTATAGGGGCCGCCTAGGCCGGGGTAGTACCACAGTCTAATAAAATGGTGATTTGCTACTGCGTTTCGTACGGGTCAAGATAGGGAATGAATCTTTTTGCTGTCTGGTGGTAGGAATAGTCATATCAAAAAATAAGTGTGTGTGTGTTTCTGTCTGTAATTAGTAACTTACCCTAAAATAATTTTCTTTCCTTACATACTTAGTATAGATTTATGAGGCAGGTTCGCTGCCCGCGTCTGTCTGTCTTTATCGTATCTTCGGTCGCTCAATTTGAGCTCCGCTACGGATTTCGCTGTTGTTAAAAGAGTTTGTGTTCTGAAAGGTTTTTAAAATGTATATTTCGAGTAAATACCCTACCTTTAAAAAGCATACAATATTGAGTCTTAGTTTTAATTCAATCTACAATAGAAACAATAAGATTTATTTTAAAGTTATAGTAGGTTAAAACATTTTATAAGTACGTCAATTCATTAATAGGTCAAAATAAAGTCAGGTTAAATTTTTTTTTTAATTTACTAACTTGCAGAATAATTTCCATTTTAATTTTCATTCGGGTCCATTCGTTTTATTTATTACATAATAACCTAGGCAAAGAAGTACGATTATCAAGTACTAATTAACGTGAATAGGGAGGGAAGGTCACAGTATAAATATGTATGTGAAATAACTAATGGTTATAAAAATTAGTTACCTGTAGGTTTTCTGTTTCTTGAGTTTCTCCTGGTACGTAGCCATTAACTGTCGAAAATCCTCGTCTGTTTATAGAAAACTAGACGGGTAGGCTAGTTTTAGTTCTCAGTTTTCCCGGGTCAACTTTTAGTTTTACACTAAGCGGAAAGAGTAGATGGTTTCGTCAATGCACAGCAGTTATGTTCTTATCAATACAACAACAATAAATATTAAGGTCCAATTTTGTATTTTACAGTTTTTATTCTATTTTAATCAACGACTTACTTAGCTTAAAGATTGAGTGAGCGGTACATTATAAATTCTGTTGAGGGTACTTTCCGACGGTAGACTAGAGCTAAAGAAAATCGAAGAATTTGTTAGTCGAACGGCACTCTTTCTGTACACACGGTATTGATTCCTAGCAATAAGGTAATAAGAGTTTAATTTGTATGCAGTTACTTAAGAAACGAAGTTATTTTTAGCGGTAGTTGGTTTTGTACTAAATAGATACAGTACGTGGTTGACAAACTAATGTCATAGATTAGCTGAAATAACCGACCCTATATTTATATGAATAAGATCGAGTTTCGTACAGACTTTGACAAATTAGGATTAAGATAAATTGTAGCACTAGTTGTGTAGTAGCAGCCGTGTTTGTAGTTGGTAGCAGGTTCGAGTCCTGCCATTACCCTAATTTTTCATTGTGTTGTCATTACATTGCATTTTAAGATAAATTGTGTGTGTTTAGACTGGTTGTAAAGGTTAACTTTAGGAGCATATTATGATAAGTATTCTGGTTGCCAGTAGGAAAATGCTATAGTATCATCAGTAGGTTTAATGTTAGGAACTTGCAAAGTTTTGTATGACTAGACAGACAACTTCGTTCGTGTAGAAGTAGCAGCTTGTCTGTCTGTCTTGTGTGAATTTTGAGGTCTGCTCGGTGGTACTAGGGATTGCCTATGCATGAAAGCAAACAAGCAAAGAAATAGGAATTGGGTTTTTGTTATGTTAGTGTGGAAAGTATAGATTAGTGTAGATTTGTGTATGGCTTTTTACTGTTTGTAAAACATAACGAAGATAGACTTGTAGAACGAAATAGATGAGTGGGGGCGAGCTTTTCTCGCAGGGGGCGCTCTTTTAGAATACCTAAGAGCGATTAGGTAGAAAACTACTAATATAATAGAAACGTGTGAGGTAAATTAAGTTAAATAATTATGTTAATTACGATAAAATTAAGATAAATTAAGATAATTTAAGTTGAATAGATAAAATTACTTTTAGATAAATCAGGATAAATTAAGCTAATTTTATTTAAAGGCTAGCGAAGATAGTATGTCAGGATTGTGGTAGACTCCAGTCCGTGGTCTCTGTCTGCTCCCCTGGGAGACGGGCGTGACTGTATGTATATAAGTCTATTAATCTATACGTATAATAAAGGTTGTGGCTGGTCGATGTATAGCAAATATTTACGAAAAATGAACTTTATGAAAGCGGTGGAAGGCGTAATAGTTATCTTCTGTCTATCCGTCTGTCTGTCTATGTATCTCTAAGTTTATTTATCAGTCTGTAGGTTTATGAAACTAGGTACTGCAAAAAGTTTGATACAGTTTTCATAGTTCTATTTCTGAAGATCTTGTTCGAAATCTGTTGCATGGTTAATCTTGATGCACCATCAAGAAGTAAAGTTATTGTTAATAGGAAGTAAAAATAGATACCTACTCGTGAGGACTCGATAACAAAAGCTAGTTTAAGATAACTTTAATAAGACTTAGATAAGTAGGGACTTTGAACACCGGTCAAAGAGAGTTTGACTCGCGCACCGAGGGTTCCGTATCATCATGCAATGAGTATTATGTTATGAACTTGCGGGAGGGAAAACCCGTAGGTTTTGATGGATTCAGAAAGACTGAAAAAAAAAGGAAAGTTAAACGGCGGGATTAAAATGTATTATAGTAGTATGTTAAGTATTTACAATTTTAATAGACTTATTGTTAGAATATAGATAGGTATTGTAGCGTACGATGTCAGATACTGACACAAACCACATTTTTACTAGCGTTACGAGCGCCTTCTAAACGATTTATTTGGAAACTCTAACAGTTCAATTAGTTGATAATAGATGGCGTTACTAGGTACTAATTAAGTGTTAACAGGCATTATAAATAATTAAGGTATGCTCACGACTGGGTTCATGGATGGGATAGTTAGTGAAATATCATTTTAGCGACTGTTATCGTTGTAGTGAACGGAACATGGTTAAGATTGTATAAATAGATAGTATCTGTTGTAAATTATAAAAGTGAAAAGAATTGCCTATAGGTATATCTATAGATATATTAGAGAATGGAGTACTTGTGTGTATGTGAAGTTTTATATTGCACTTAAGAATTGAAGTAGCAATGTATAAGAGTTACATCCGTTAATTTTATTTTGCGGTAATTACTTAGTAGAGTTGGAGAGAGTATTTTGCTTAATAGTGCTTATTTGGAACAAAAGGTACCTTGGTAGTGGAGACGTTAATGCTGTTTTATATACTTTATGAAAATTGTGGCTAGCTTTAAGTAACGTTAGTAGAATTCGATTAAGGAAATGATTAATTAAGAGTGCAGATCTTCGTGATGAGAAGTGCAGTAAGGGGTTAAAAGAGTGGGGGCGAGGAATAAATATATCTAAGGTTTTTTTTTTTTGCAAATTTAGGTTAAGAGAATTAGAAATAGTTTTTAAATAAGGTTTTGTATTTTTTTTATTAGGTTAAGTTATTCATATTTCACTTGTTTTCTAATGATTATACTCGTATTCTAGAGTACCAAGAAGAAAAAAAAAAGTAAAAATTAGAAATAATAAAGAACGGTTGAAAATTGTCTTTTAGACGACGGTAATGACATTAGTGTTTAAGCAATATGTGTATTCTATAGGCAAGTCGGACGGGGTAGATTTTTCAAAATTAGGCTTTTACTTCTGTAAAGTATTACTTTGAACTTAGTGAAAAAAAAAAGCTTAAATCGAAATGTCTTGCTCATCTTGGTGAGCTGGTGAAATGCTGGGTTGTGTGAAAGCGTGGTTGAGGAGGTATGAAAGAAGAATGAAATTTAACGATATGACCTTGACATGACGAAGAAATCGACTAAACGAAACAAGAATTGGTATGAAGGGCTCACGCATTTTAGTAGCTATGCAGATGAGTTGGACGGTTTGTTAATGTTTATCCCCTGAAACAGCACTCACACAAATGGGTTTGCTATCTGGATTGTGTTAGGTTAAGTCCAGTGGACATCAGCGTTTAAGCTGTGGATAGTAAACACATAACTACACACGCGGCTATGAATTATGGACATCTCTACACTAGAGACAGAACTGGAATTTGAAATCATCTGTGCCAACTTATTACTTAATAATAAGTACGGACTACGTAAAGGCATAAAGTATAAATTGTATCAAGTTTTATTGAATTTTTCATAAAAAACAAAATATTAATTCGATTTCGATTTCCATCTCTGCTCTTGCACATACATTACAATTTGGGTTGATGTCTTGAGATAGAAGTATTAGTACATGGGTGGTTATGGTCGTTAGATTTTTCCGCTCTTCACGGGGCGATGACCCTTTGTATTGTGTTTCTCAACCTTTACACTGCACTGTCATCCCTGTTCGGGAACGAGATGTATTGGCGGTTCTTTGCGCTCAGTTGAGGGCCAAGGCTAAGACTGGGGATGGAAGAGTCAATGCGTTGCCCCTATGGCTGACTGGACTCACAACCCAGTTCTCTACCAAAACAGATTGACAAGCGCGATCATGGTCATTCATGGAAAACATTTCGAGAAATCTGAGATATCTTCTCTTGTTGGTACACACCACATGCACATCTTACACTCAGGGGTAAAAATATTAATAAATTATTCGATGATAGCGTTTGTGAATTTTTCATTTATTTTAGATATTCTTCTTCGGAATAAGGGTTATTACCTGCGAAGAATATCGGGGGCGATTGTAACGGTCCAGCCCCTGCTTGGCCGTTTAATTCACAAACTTATAGGATTTATTTGTTTATGAATGGACTAAGTAGGATCAGATTGGGCTATTTATTCAAAGAATAGGAAAAAAATGATTGTTTACAAATACGTTGGCAGAACCTTTTAGACAAATGTAGCAGTATAAAGGTTCCGTTACCATTAAAATAAATAGTTCCACAAATCTCGAAGTTAAAACAAAACGAGGGTAGTGAGCTGAGTCATGCAGTATACATTTTAAAAATGAGCCATAAGGCTACATTAGAAATTCGTCCTTAATTCTATAATGCTAAGAGTTAGCCTAGATAGGGTAGTTAATAGCCACGCTTGAGATAGTGAGGTATATTCTAAAAAAGCTTATACGCCATTTGGTCGCATTAGGAATTCAATCTTAAATTTAAAGTACTAAGGTTTAGGTTGCCTAAAGGAAAAAATAGAAGTGTCGCCAAAGTCGCATTTGTCGCTAAAGTCGCGTTTGTCGCTAAAGTCGCGTTTGTCGCTAAAGTCGCGTTTGTCGCTAAAGTCGCGTTTGTCGCTAAAGTCGCATTTGTCGCTAAAGTCGCATTTGTCGCTAAAGTCGCATCTGTCGCCAAAGTCGCATTTGTCGCTAAAGTCGCGTTTGTCGCCAACCAGTGAGGCAAGGGGTATTTAAGACGAGGCGTTAGCAAATACGGGGTTCCATTCTTCATTCAGCGGGCATTGGTAACACTGCTCAATCCTCCACAAGTGTAATTAATTCACGACGAAGCTTTGACGGACGGGAGTTAAAATCCTAGTATTTCTATGTAGATATTCTTTAATATCAGTGGGTTTTGTGTTGTGATTACTAGTTACGGAAGTTGCGTAAGTTTTTGCATTTCATTTTGTGCTGTGGGTTTAATTTATTTAATTTAATAATGGGGTAGGATTGCATTATATTTCTATTATTTTATTGTAAGTGTTCTAATTCAGTGAGTTTTGGTTCTATTACGTAACTGGGCTCGCGTAAGTTTTGCATTTCATTTTGTGTTGTGGGTTTAATTTATTTTACTTAATAATGGGGTTAGAATCGCGTTAATGGAAACACTTGTCAAGGATTGAGGAGCTATCTACGGAACTTAGCTTGTGCGGCGAAGTGCCGGCTAGGAGTTGATACCATGCGGTGTTAACGAAGCTCCTGGTTTTAGAGTCTGTGTAGGCGGGTTAAAATTGGGTACTGGCTGGACCCTTTTCATGGCGTTATATTGGGGTATTACCCTCGCCATGCCCAGGCCCCGGCTCCCTAAAACACATATACAAGGTACGGGCGGACCCAGTGGACGGACCGATGCTTAGGCACCCGTAAATCTGCGTATGTGGTTTATTGCAGTCGGTCTTATTGGTATTTATATATATATTACACCCCTTAGGTATTCTGCTCTCGCGCCGATCCATAGTTTCGACTTGGTGTTGAGAGCAACGCACACATGGCTTATTAGACACATGGTTACGCCACAGCCACCTTCTTTCGTTCAGTTAGTATAGCTAGGAGTTTTCCATTGCACCTCGGAAAACTACATTACACACTACACGTTTAACATTAAATGTGGAGAAAATCTCCTAGTTTGCAAAACAAAGAATAGGGCTATAGAATAGGTATAGGTAGATACACTGTTTTGTAGGGTATAGTACGGTTTTAGTATAAGGTTTATTCTTTTCATATACTTCTTATAGGCTCAGCTAAGGTTGACTTCTACCTACGTTTACCTTAAGACTTATTTACCTATTTCTCGACTTATAACTATTTAACCCTGTCTTCATTAAGATTACTTTCAGGTTATTTACCATATTTTACCACTCGTAACTTTATTGTTTTAACTGCTTATTCATGTCTTTATTAAGATTACTTTAAGGGTATTTTTCTAGCTACGGCTATTATCATTATTGTCGGTCTAAGGATTGATTTGTTCATAAAGCTATTTTTTATTTAACAGCAAAAGAAAACGCTGGTTTATAAGTATAAGTGCTCTCAAGCATATTGCTATGGCAACTTAACTATGTCTTTATTAAAATTGCTGCATCACTATCGATCTAAGGATTGATTTGGATCATGAAGTTATTATTAACGGGTACAAGTACTCGTAGTCATACTCTTGTGCTACAAGTAGCACGGGCCACTGTCCCAAGGGATATGCCCAATCTTCGAGTCACTGACTGTAAAAGAAGGCCTGGTTACGACTATGGCTCAGCTTTGTGAGAGATATCATTCTAAAGTATCGAGCTTTTTAAATATGTCTGTGCTAGATAACTTTAACTTTGTCAACATAGCAATATGCTTCCTTACGTAGATTATTGTGTCTGATAACTTATAATGTATATTTTTGTTTTAACGAGTTGTGATAAGAATCTCGTAACTTTTCTTTGTGATGCGCCGTGGTTAGCGCTTAACGTAGTTCCATAACAATGCATTTCTTTACGGAGAAGTGTATCTAGGAAGGCGATGGTGAAGGTCAAAGGGGTGGTGGCGTGACCTTCCGGGATTTTTAGGATCCCGGTTTATCCAGGGATGCTTATCCAACTCAGTAATTACCACATAACTTTGTAGTTTCCGTACGACAGCCAGTTAGCATCTCCACTGCACCTATGATTATTTCTTACGGAACAGATAGCTTCAACTAGTTATTTTTAGTGTTTCAATTCGGCATTACCTTTTACTTACCATCGTAATTAACGTAAGTCCAATATTCGCTAGAGCGTGGAATAGGAGGTCAGTTGGGAGGTTTCTTGCTTTGGTATACTTATAACTTAGGTTTAAAAGCCACAAGGCTTTGAATGAGTTACGAAATGTCTTTATTTTCATAGCATGTAGACAAACATACATAATTACGATATGCATAGTTATCCCCGTATGCATACTAATCGTAGCTAGTTATTCGGCCTAAGTTTATATTAAATAGGAAGCAGAACAAAGGTCGAACCTCTCTATTTACGCGAGTACATAACAGTCATTATTACTATTTAATTATTTTGCTAAACACTTCATCAGAATCGGCGTAGCCATTCCTTAGAAGCAGCATCCAACAATATAGGATTCAGTTTTGAACAATAGAACAATTAGGACATGGTATTTATTAGTATTTGATAGCGCGTATAATAGCTTAAGGTAGGTTAAGTTTAGGGCATAGCGAGTGAACCGATCTTACATACATTTCAAAGAGCTTGGATTACTACCGTAGGACACAACGCAGGGTAACTAGACGATCACTTGGCCAAATCAATCGTATGTAAATTCATTCAGTCAGTATAGTACTAGGGATGAGTAAACGTATAGATTAGGGCGTACATTACATAGGACGTGAGTTTCAGACTAGGTATTCGATATTTACTTACCATCAGAGAAGCCGCTAGCCAGTTATATACTTGTAATTCTATGGTAGCTTAGGAGTAGAATTCACCTAGAGCTTCATAGTTATAATAGCAGTAGAGCCTAGGTCTTAATAGGTCTAATAATTAGGGCTAGGTCTTATAGATCTAATTAGAATTAGGTCATTTAGGTCTTATTAGGTCAGAGAAAAAGCGCTTAGGGGGGGGTTTGTTACAATTTGGTGCCGTGACCAGGATCTGAAATGTATTTAGGGTTTTCTATTTTACATATTTACTTTTATACTAACGTATAGATTTTTAGTAGTTCACGTTTTTACAAGTATTAAGTAGATCTATTTTATTTAAGGTGTGACTGCCTACAGTCACACAATTTGTTGTTCGTGGAATGGAGAATGTTGTAGGATTGGTTCACTCGCTTTTGTTTTATTTTCTGTATTTATTAAATGTTTATTTTAGTAACTTAACTCGTGACAGCGTTATCATTTAGGACAATATTAGTAGATACTAGTGAAAGGAAATACAAATGAAGGTAGGACTTTTAATATATAATTTAAATAAGGCAGTTAATTAGGGCAGTTTTTTATAAAAAACTGCCTTAAGCAGTTCAGGCAGGATCGACCTAGAAAAAAAAAAACGAAAAACATTAATTAGGAATACGTGCGTAAAGTGCGGTAGTTTAAAACTATAAGAAATAAGTTTGAAGGTAGTTTAGTTAGAGGTATTCCACCTTAGCCCTCAGGGTCGGTAACGCGTCTGCGGTCTCTTTGGTGTTGCGGGTGTCTATGGGCGGCGGTGATCACTTGTCAGCGGGTGACCCACTTGCTTGTTTTGCTCTCTATTTTGGAAAAAGTTGATGCTAGGTAATTTTGTTTTAGGAATAGACTAGGTAAATTATCTGTTTCTAAGTGAGTGATGAATGAAATTTCGATGCTACTCGTACTTCTCTTTAAGTTATTTTGAAATAAATGGAAATAGTATTAATATGGTTATGTAGCGTAGCACTGGATGGTTAAGAAAATCTTACGTGATAGTCTAGCATCTGAACAAAGTAGACTTGTAGGTAAATAAATAAAATATATGATAGGAAAATATTTGTGCATAAAAACAGTAGCACAAAGTTTAGCTTATCACTTGAAGGTATTTTTCTAGGTACATTACCTCTTCGATTTTGAGGAAATTATTAGGGTTAGTTAGGTCATATACAAGCTTTGTTGACTCCATTTGTATGTGCGTATGTTTGTTGCAAATCACGCAAACTGAATTTGTACCCATTTCCAGTAGTCCCTTTGATTTGAGGTTAGGTATGTGACCATAATCGTACAGTCAGCGATAGGGTTTATGACGGAAATGCCAATGCTTATATTATAGGGGCCGCCTAGGCCGGGGTAGTACCACAGTCTAATAAAATGGTGATTTGCTACTGCGTTTCGTACGGGTCAAGATAGGGAATGAATCTTTTTGCTGTCTGGTGGTAGGAATAGTCATATCAAAAAATAAGTGTGTGTGTGTTTCTGTCTGTAATTAGTAACTTACCCTAAAATAATTTTCTTTCCTTACATACTTAGTATAGATTTATGAGGCAGGTTCGCTGCCCGCGTCTGTCTGTCTTTATCGTATCTTCGGTCGCTCAATTTGAGCTCCGCTACGGATTTCGCTGTTGTTAAAAGAGTTTGTGTTCTGAAAGGTTTTTAAAATGTATATTTCGAGTAAATACCCTACCTTTAAAAAGCATACAATATTGAGTCTTAGTTTTAATTCAATCTACAATAGAAACAATAAGATTTATTTTAAAGTTATAGTAGGTTAAAACATTTTATAAGTACGTCAATTCATTAATAGGTCAAAATAAAGTCAGGTTAAATTTTTTTTTTAATTTACTAACTTGCAGAATAATTTCCATTTTAATTTTCATTCGGGTCCATTCGTTTTATTTATTACATAATAACCTAGGCAAAGAAGTACGATTATCAAGTACTAATTAACGTGAATAGGGAGGGAAGGTCACAGTATAAATATGTATGTGAAATAACTAATGGTTATAAAAATTAGTTACCTGTAGGTTTTCTGTTTCTTGAGTTTCTCCTGGTACGTAGCCATTAACTGTCGAAAATCCTCGTCTGTTTATAGAAAACTAGACGGGTAGGCTAGTTTTAGTTCTCAGTTTTCCCGGGTCAACTTTTAGTTTTACACTAAGCGGAAAGAGTAGATGGTTTCGTCAATGCACAGCAGTTATGTTCTTATCAATACAACAACAATAAATATTAAGGTCCAATTTTGTATTTTACAGTTTTTATTCTATTTTAATCAACGACTTACTTAGCTTAAAGATTGAGTGAGCGGTACATTATAAATTCTGTTGAGGGTACTTTCCGACGGTAGACTAGAGCTAAAGAAAATCGAAGAATTTGTTAGTCGAACGGCACTCTTTCTGTACACACGGTATTGATTCCTAGCAATAAGGTAATAAGAGTTTAATTTGTATGCAGTTACTTAAGAAACGAAGTTATTTTTAGCGGTAGTTGGTTTTGTACTAAATAGATACAGTACGTGGTTGACAAACTAATGTCATAGATTAGCTGAAATAACCGACCCTATATTTATATGAATAAGATCGAGTTTCGTACAGACTTTGACAAATTAGGATTAAGATAAATTGTAGCACTAGTTGTGTAGTAGCAGCCGTGTTTGTAGTTGGTAGCAGGTTCGAGTCCTGCCATTACCCTAATTTTTCATTGTGTTGTCATTACATTGCATTTTAAGATAAATTGTGTGTGTTTAGACTGGTTGTAAAGGTTAACTTTAGGAGCATATTATGATAAGTATTCTGGTTGCCAGTAGGAAAATGCTATAGTATCATCAGTAGGTTTAATGTTAGGAACTTGCAAAGTTTTGTATGACTAGACAGACAACTTCGTTCGTGTAGAAGTAGCAGCTTGTCTGTCTGTCTTGTGTGAATTTTGAGGTCTGCTCGGTGGTACTAGGGATTGCCTATGCATGAAAGCAAACAAGCAAAGAAATAGGAATTGGGTTTTTGTTATGTTAGTGTGGAAAGTATAGATTAGTGTAGATTTGTGTATGGCTTTTTACTGTTTGTAAAACATAACGAAGATAGACTTGTAGAACGAAATAGATGAGTGGGGGCGAGCTTTTCTCGCAGGGGGCGCTCTTTTAGAATACCTAAGAGCGATTAGGTAGAAAACTACTAATATAATAGAAACGTGTGAGGTAAATTAAGTTAAATAATTATGTTAATTACGATAAAATTAAGATAAATTAAGATAATTTAAGTTGAATAGATAAAATTACTTTTAGATAAATCAGGATAAATTAAGCTAATTTTATTTAAAGGCTAGCGAAGATAGTATGTCAGGATTGTGGTAGACTCCAGTCCGTGGTCTCTGTCTGCTCCCCTGGGAGACGGGCGTGACTGTATGTATATAAGTCTATTAATCTATACGTATAATAAAGGTTGTGGCTGGTCGATGTATAGCAAATATTTACGAAAAATGAACTTTATGAAAGCGGTGGAAGGCGTAATAGTTATCTTCTGTCTATCCGTCTGTCTGTCTATGTATCTCTAAGTTTATTTATCAGTCTGTAGGTTTATGAAACTAGGTACTGCAAAAAGTTTGATACAGTTTTCATAGTTCTATTTCTGAAGATCTTGTTCGAAATCTGTTGCATGGTTAATCTTGATGCACCATCAAGAAGTAAAGTTATTGTTAATAGGAAGTAAAAATAGATACCTACTCGTGAGGACTCGATAACAAAAGCTAGTTTAAGATAACTTTAATAAGACTTAGATAAGTAGGGACTTTGAACACCGGTCAAAGAGAGTTTGACTCGCGCACCGAGGGTTCCGTATCATCATGCAATGAGTATTATGTTATGAACTTGCGGGAGGGAAAACCCGTAGGTTTTGATGGATTCAGAAAGACTGAAAAAAAAAGGAAAGTTAAACGGCGGGATTAAAATGTATTATAGTAGTATGTTAAGTATTTACAATTTTAATAGACTTATTGTTAGAATATAGATAGGTATTGTAGCGTACGATGTCAGATACTGACACAAACCACATTTTTACTAGCGTTACGAGCGCCTTCTAAACGATTTATTTGGAAACTCTAACAGTTCAATTAGTTGATAATAGATGGCGTTACTAGGTACTAATTAAGTGTTAACAGGCATTATAAATAATTAAGGTATGCTCACGACTGGGTTCATGGATGGGATAGTTAGTGAAATATCATTTTAGCGACTGTTATCGTTGTAGTGAACGGAACATGGTTAAGATTGTATAAATAGATAGTATCTGTTGTAAATTATAAAAGTGAAAAGAATTGCCTATAGGTATATCTATAGATATATTAGAGAATGGAGTACTTGTGTGTATGTGAAGTTTTATATTGCACTTAAGAATTGAAGTAGCAATGTATAAGAGTTACATCCGTTAATTTTATTTTGCGGTAATTACTTAGTAGAGTTGGAGAGAGTATTTTGCTTAATAGTGCTTATTTGGAACAAAAGGTACCTTGGTAGTGGAGACGTTAATGCTGTTTTATATACTTTATGAAAATTGTGGCTAGCTTTAAGTAACGTTAGTAGAATTCGATTAAGGAAATGATTAATTAAGAGTGCAGATCTTCGTGATGAGAAGTGCAGTAAGGGGTTAAAAGAGTGGGGGCGAGGAATAAATATATCTAAGGTTTTTTTTTTTTGCAAATTTAGGTTAAGAGAATTAGAAATAGTTTTTAAATAAGGTTTTGTATTTTTTTTATTAGGTTAAGTTATTCATATTTCACTTGTTTTCTAATGATTATACTCGTATTCTAGAGTACCAAGAAGAAAAAAAAAAGTAAAAATTAGAAATAATAAAGAACGGTTGAAAATTGTCTTTTAGACGACGGTAATGACATTAGTGTTTAAGCAATATGTGTATTCTATAGGCAAGTCGGACGGGGTAGATTTTTCAAAATTAGGCTTTTACTTCTGTAAAGTATTACTTTGAACTTAGTGAAAAAAAAAAGCTTAAATCGAAATGTCTTGCTCATCTTGGTGAGCTGGTGAAATGCTGGGTTGTGTGAAAGCGTGGTTGAGGAGGTATGAAAGAAGAATGAAATTTAACGATATGACCTTGACATGACGAAGAAATCGACTAAACGAAACAAGAATTGGTATGAAGGGCTCACGCATTTTAGTAGCTATGCAGATGAGTTGGACGGTTTGTTAATGTTTATCCCCTGAAACAGCACTCACACAAATGGGTTTGCTATCTGGATTGTGTTAGGTTAAGTCCAGTGGACATCAGCGTTTAAGCTGTGGATAGTAAACACATAACTACACACGCGGCTATGAATTATGGACATCTCTACACTAGAGACAGAACTGGAATTTGAAATCATCTGTGCCAACTTATTACTTAATAATAAGTACGGACTACGTAAAGGCATAAAGTATAAATTGTATCAAGTTTTATTGAATTTTTCATAAAAAACAAAATATTAATTCGATTTCGATTTCCATCTCTGCTCTTGCACATACATTACAATTTGGGTTGATGTCTTGAGATAGAAGTATTAGTACATGGGTGGTTATGGTCGTTAGATTTTTCCGCTCTTCACGGGGCGATGACCCTTTGTATTGTGTTTCTCAACCTTTACACTGCACTGTCATCCCTGTTCGGGAACGAGATGTATTGGCGGTTCTTTGCGCTCAGTTGAGGGCCAAGGCTAAGACTGGGGATGGAAGAGTCAATGCGTTGCCCCTATGGCTGACTGGACTCACAACCCAGTTCTCTACCAAAACAGATTGACAAGCGCGATCATGGTCATTCATGGAAAACATTTCGAGAAATCTGAGATATCTTCTCTTGTTGGTACACACCACATGCACATCTTACACTCAGGGGTAAAAATATTAATAAATTATTCGATGATAGCGTTTGTGAATTTTTCATTTATTTTAGATATTCTTCTTCGGAATAAGGGTTATTACCTGCGAAGAATATCGGGGGCGATTGTAACGGTCCAGCCCCTGCTTGGCCGTTTAATTCACAAACTTATAGGATTTATTTGTTTATGAATGGACTAAGTAGGATCAGATTGGGCTATTTATTCAAAGAATAGGAAAAAAATGATTGTTTACAAATACGTTGGCAGAACCTTTTAGACAAATGTAGCAGTATAAAGGTTCCGTTACCATTAAAATAAATAGTTCCACAAATCTCGAAGTTAAAACAAAACGAGGGTAGTGAGCTGAGTCATGCAGTATACATTTTAAAAATGAGCCATAAGGCTACATTAGAAATTCGTCCTTAATTCTATAATGCTAAGAGTTAGCCTAGATAGGGTAGTTAATAGCCACGCTTGAGATAGTGAGGTATATTCTAAAAAAGCTTATACGCCATTTGGTCGCATTAGGAATTCAATCTTAAATTTAAAGTACTAAGGTTTAGGTTGCCTAAAGGAAAAAATAGAAGTGTCGCCAAAGTCGCATTTGTCGCTAAAGTCGCGTTTGTCGCTAAAGTCGCGTTTGTCGCTAAAGTCGCGTTTGTCGCTAAAGTCGCGTTTGTCGCTAAAGTCGCATTTGTCGCTAAAGTCGCATTTGTCGCTAAAGTCGCATCTGTCGCCAAAGTCGCATTTGTCGCTAAAGTCGCGTTTGTCGCCAACCAGTGAGGCAAGGGGTATTTAAGACGAGGCGTTAGCAAATACGGGGTTCCATTCTTCATTCAGCGGGCATTGGTAACACTGCTCAATCCTCCACAAGTGTAATTAATTCACGACGAAGCTTTGACGGACGGGAGTTAAAATCCTAGTATTTCTATGTAGATATTCTTTAATATCAGTGGGTTTTGTGTTGTGATTACTAGTTACGGAAGTTGCGTAAGTTTTTGCATTTCATTTTGTGCTGTGGGTTTAATTTATTTAATTTAATAATGGGGTAGGATTGCATTATATTTCTATTATTTTATTGTAAGTGTTCTAATTCAGTGAGTTTTGGTTCTATTACGTAACTGGGCTCGCGTAAGTTTTGCATTTCATTTTGTGTTGTGGGTTTAATTTATTTTACTTAATAATGGGGTTAGAATCGCGTTAATGGAAACACTTGTCAAGGATTGAGGAGCTATCTACGGAACTTAGCTTGTGCGGCGAAGTGCCGGCTAGGAGTTGATACCATGCGGTGTTAACGAAGCTCCTGGTTTTAGAGTCTGTGTAGGCGGGTTAAAATTGGGTACTGGCTGGACCCTTTTCATGGCGTTATATTGGGGTATTACCCTCGCCATGCCCAGGCCCCGGCTCCCTAAAACACATATACAAGGTACGGGCGGACCCAGTGGACGGACCGATGCTTAGGCACCCGTAAATCTGCGTATGTGGTTTATTGCAGTCGGTCTTATTGGTATTTATATATATATTACACCCCTTAGGTATTCTGCTCTCGCGCCGATCCATAGTTTCGACTTGGTGTTGAGAGCAACGCACACATGGCTTATTAGACACATGGTTACGCCACAGCCACCTTCTTTCGTTCAGTTAGTATAGCTAGGAGTTTTCCATTGCACCTCGGAAAACTACATTACACACTACACGTTTAACATTAAATGTGGAGAAAATCTCCTAGTTTGCAAAACAAAGAATAGGGCTATAGAATAGGTATAGGTAGATACACTGTTTTGTAGGGTATAGTACGGTTTTAGTATAAGGTTTATTCTTTTCATATACTTCTTATAGGCTCAGCTAAGGTTGACTTCTACCTACGTTTACCTTAAGACTTATTTACCTATTTCTCGACTTATAACTATTTAACCCTGTCTTCATTAAGATTACTTTCAGGTTATTTACCATATTTTACCACTCGTAACTTTATTGTTTTAACTGCTTATTCATGTCTTTATTAAGATTACTTTAAGGGTATTTTTCTAGCTACGGCTATTATCATTATTGTCGGTCTAAGGATTGATTTGTTCATAAAGCTATTTTTTATTTAACAGCAAAAGAAAACGCTGGTTTATAAGTATAAGTGCTCTCAAGCATATTGCTATGGCAACTTAACTATGTCTTTATTAAAATTGCTGCATCACTATCGATCTAAGGATTGATTTGGATCATGAAGTTATTATTAACGGGTACAAGTACTCGTAGTCATACTCTTGTGCTACAAGTAGCACGGGCCACTGTCCCAAGGGATATGCCCAATCTTCGAGTCACTGACTGTAAAAGAAGGCCTGGTTACGACTATGGCTCAGCTTTGTGAGAGATATCATTCTAAAGTATCGAGCTTTTTAAATATGTCTGTGCTAGATAACTTTAACTTTGTCAACATAGCAATATGCTTCCTTACGTAGATTATTGTGTCTGATAACTTATAATGTATATTTTTGTTTTAACGAGTTGTGATAAGAATCTCGTAACTTTTCTTTGTGATGCGCCGTGGTTAGCGCTTAACGTAGTTCCATAACAATGCATTTCTTTACGGAGAAGTGTATCTAGGAAGGCGATGGTGAAGGTCAAAGGGGTGGTGGCGTGACCTTCCGGGATTTTTAGGATCCCGGTTTATCCAGGGATGCTTATCCAACTCAGTAATTACCACATAACTTTGTAGTTTCCGTACGACAGCCAGTTAGCATCTCCACTGCACCTATGATTATTTCTTACGGAACAGATAGCTTCAACTAGTTATTTTTAGTGTTTCAATTCGGCATTACCTTTTACTTACCATCGTAATTAACGTAAGTCCAATATTCGCTAGAGCGTGGAATAGGAGGTCAGTTGGGAGGTTTCTTGCTTTGGTATACTTATAACTTAGGTTTAAAAGCCACAAGGCTTTGAATGAGTTACGAAATGTCTTTATTTTCATAGCATGTAGACAAACATACATAATTACGATATGCATAGTTATCCCCGTATGCATACTAATCGTAGCTAGTTATTCGGCCTAAGTTTATATTAAATAGGAAGCAGAACAAAGGTCGAACCTCTCTATTTACGCGAGTACATAACAGTCATTATTACTATTTAATTATTTTGCTAAACACTTCATCAGAATCGGCGTAGCCATTCCTTAGAAGCAGCATCCAACAATATAGGATTCAGTTTTGAACAATAGAACAATTAGGACATGGTATTTATTAGTATTTGATAGCGCGTATAATAGCTTAAGGTAGGTTAAGTTTAGGGCATAGCGAGTGAACCGATCTTACATACATTTCAAAGAGCTTGGATTACTACCGTAGGACACAACGCAGGGTAACTAGACGATCACTTGGCCAAATCAATCGTATGTAAATTCATTCAGTCAGTATAGTACTAGGGATGAGTAAACGTATAGATTAGGGCGTACATTACATAGGACGTGAGTTTCAGACTAGGTATTCGATATTTACTTACCATCAGAGAAGCCGCTAGCCAGTTATATACTTGTAATTCTATGGTAGCTTAGGAGTAGAATTCACCTAGAGCTTCATAGTTATAATAGCAGTAGAGCCTAGGTCTTAATAGGTCTAATAATTAGGGCTAGGTCTTATAGATCTAATTAGAATTAGGTCATTTAGGTCTTATTAGGTCAGAGAAAAAGCGCTTAGGGGGGGGTTTGTTACACATTGCCGTTTTTACTTGTAATTTTCCGTATTTTCTTGACAATTGTTGAGTTACTGTCAAAGACTGGGACCGTTGCCTTATGGTTTTCATCTCAACCTTGACACTTTGATAGATAAGTCGAAACAGTACAATATTTGACATATGTTTCACAAATTAATTTAATTTATTATTTGCGACGTTCCCAACTTTGCAGATGCGCGCTCTTAATTAGGAAAACGTTTCTGCGGCTTTGAAACTAATTTGGATATGAAATCTGTCAGAAGATTACATTGAGCATGCGAGTAGTTAAGAAATTTTGCAGCAAACTTTATCTAATTTTATCTCATTACTAAATCCAAGTTATGTTGACATACTTTATTGAACAATTCTTAATGAAACTAATACATATTGAGTTAGTGAAAAATAAAACCACAACAATAAAATCTTATCGAAAAAATTGAAATAAAACTATTTAAATTTTCTACAATGCGTGTATTAAGTATAACAAATTTAAAATAGCTTGAAACGTCGAATTTTGTAAAAATTAGACCGCAATAGTGCTTAACAATAAGGATTTAAATGCATTATAATAAATACGATATAAAGAAAACTCCTGGAGCACAAGAGGTGTTCCATCTTAGGCCCTCTAGGTTGGCAATGCATCTGCAATCTCCAAATCTTACCATCAGGTGACTCACTTGCTTGTTTGCCTTCCTATTTTATAAAAAAAAGAAGAATTGAAGAGATAAAAAAAGGATAAACTACCGAGTCTCTTACGACGCTTTTTCTCAGCAATTTTTTTTACTTTAAGACCGGACTTTTATCTAAGAACCCGGATTTTTGAGCACTAATGACAGGAATTCTGTTTGGAAATCCTGGCAACCCTACAAGCGGTGAACATCCGGTGAAGGAAACGGAAACTTTTCGCCTAGCCGTCGCACTTACTAACAACTAAGTATTGTTACCAAGTGCCCGTTTATTTGCTGGCCTGAGCACCTCCTTGGCACGTTCTTGAGACAAATGATATGTGGACACATATCTTGCGCTGCCAAAATCCAGTGGCGAAGCGCACCAACAATTTGTTTTCATTGTTTACTTAGCCCTGTTTGCACATCGTTAGTTTCGGTGTTTGTGGACTGTACAAGTGTCTAAGGGCTTACCTACTAAGGCGTTATAGAGTAGTTTTAGTTATCTTATCTTGTGTTTTTTGGTGGGGAAGGGAGGCAAAAGGCAAACACGCACGCGGGTCACCTAATGGTAATATGGGTATCAGGGATCCCAAGAGATCCCAGGGATCACTGATGCGTTGCTCGCCTTTATCTCCCCCCCCCTCCCCATGGGCCTGCGGATCTCTCTCTTACCCTACAAAGCGCAGTAGCAAGCTGCTACTTTATTCTGATACTAGCGGACGTGCGCGACTTCGTTCACGTAAAATTAGTAGCCTATGTCCGTCAGGAATAGTGTAGCTTTCTATCTGTGAAAGAAATTTTGATATCGGTTCAGTAGTTCCAGAGATTACCACTAACTAACAAACAAAGTAACAAACAAAGTTTATAGGTATTACCCCGGTCGAGCCGGCCCTTTGTATTGCAACTAGCAACTGGCTACAGTGTGGCTCTACCACTATGTATAATAAGCTACTAAGGCATTAGATAATAGTTTTTATTTTCCTATCTTAACTAACGAAGCTGATTTAATAAGCCTGTTTTAAGAGGAGTGTGAACTCAGCCCCAAAAAATGCTCCCCATACAAACGGCGATAACTTTTTCCACCTTCTAAACCTTAACCTATGCCCTAAAACTAGATTTGTATGTGTTTTTTAATATTCTTCATAGATGTGACAATATTTGCATTTTAGGAGATTCATACAAAACAAAAAAGCGTCAATATTTTTGAAACTATTAAGAATATTAAAAAAATCAAAACATACAACTAGGCATAGTGACAACATACAAAAAAACATGGCAATATGTTCAGGTTTAGAGGGTGGAAAACGTTATCACCGTTTGTATGGAGAGCGCTGGGTTCACATTCCTCTTAAATGTGTTGTAATTTTCTAGACGATTTAAGTTGTTTGTAGGAATATCTTTGCGTTATACATTTCCGACATTACTTTTTTAATTAAGCGCAGATAATTCCTTGTGTGGTTTATTTACATCATCGTAATGATAATAACATAATGATATACAACTAATAAGAATTTACCGTATAAGCTGGAAAGTAACGGGTAAGGCTTAAGCGCGCAAAGACACAACTAGCTGGAATATGATTAAAATCATCTTGTAATTGGGGTACTCTATGTATAACGAAATAATAACATGCCAACCTCATTATATTCCACCGATGGAATAATCAATTTATTTAACAATCATCCTCCTAGCGAACCTCGGTTACAGGGAAACCAAACCGACAGGATCATGGTTACACATTCATTCACATGAATGTGCAGGTTGCCTATCGATGTTTTCCCTCACCGAAAGAGCTTTTTCTATTACAGTAATGCATAAAAGTTACAGAAACTTATTGGTGCATGGCGACCGCTGGGGATCGAACTTGGTCCCTCACAATCACCAGGCCATTAACGCTCTCAATCAATTTACTCAACAACATTATTCAGTAAATAAATTGTTGATAAGCGTTCACCTACAATGTAGATACAGATCTGATTTATATTTAATGAACAAAGCCCCAGACGTACATTTAGGGCGTAACTACCGTTATTTATTAATTTTGGTCCGTCCTCCAAAGCTTAGAAATAAAATAGTACTTTATTATACAGGAGGATTGGGGTAATAAAGGGGAAAACAAAAACTCCACATAATGTAACATACCATTCTTCTACAGATAAATGTAATAATAAAAACAACAGAAGTTCGTATACTATGTATTGCCGCGCCCTAAACGAAAAGTAAGACAAAACTATGATTTTGAAAATATATCCCTTCCAGAGTTCTCTTATGTATCCATATTTGTTTGTAAATATTATAGAGTTCCAATACTGACTGACCGACTAAAACACTCAGCGTAAACAGCTGAGGACAGATGGACCAATGTGTTCCTTATGATGGGGTAGAAGTGTACTAAGAAAGGAGATTTAGAACTTCAACCATTAAAGAGGTTAAAAGAGGGTTGCAAGTCAACATATAATCCGTAACATACGCGGACAAAGTAGCAGACAAAAGCTAGTTTGTTCATAAGGTGTCAAATACAAATTTGGGTAAGTTACCTAATTAATCACCTTCCCGTAAAGTATTTCTCGCTTTACTCAATGCCATTACTACTGACGACCTTTGGCTAGACAGGACGAAGTGAAATGTGGAGCGAGAGTACCCAAACCAAAATGAATGTGTTGTGTTGAATAATTAAGAGGGTTATCGACGAGTAGAGAACAAGCTGGAGAGTTTGCAGCATATTTATATAAACTAGAAAATATGTTCGTCCGTTTGATATTACTTTCTTCGCATTTTACTGGAAAAAGTATCCTATGTTTCATACCAGGATATGATCTATCTGCAAAATTTCATCAAAATCCGTCCAGCCATTAATACTGCCCGCGGGACAAACATCCAAACATCCAAAGATCGTTACATCATCTTTCTATTTATGATATTAGCAGAAAGTAGGATTGTCTGTGCGGTATTTGGTCGCTGATTAACGCAGATTTTCTACTATAATCTATTGCAGAACAAATCGACGGCAACAACGTACAAGTGGCAAACTGCCTATGTGCGTTTTCTCAAAAACTACAATTAACTTGAGTAATGTGATATTAAATATAGATATAAAGTATAAAAATAATCATACGCGTAAAGTTTCAGATTATTATCTTCACGGAGTAAAAAGTTATGAAGACTTGTACCGTTATTTTGCTCTCCTGTAAAAGTTGTGATTTTTCAGCTAGAATCATGTACGTAGTTGCCGTCGAAATTTCTGTTTTATTTAATAGATCAAAAATTGTCATTGAATGTTTATAGACGTAAATGACGATTTTGTATCTGCATAAAAAGGGTTCCGCTACTAAACTTCTGAGACACACAGAGGTATACGATAAAAAACATGCATGGGAAAAATGCAAATGAAGAGTAAAAAAAAGAGAAATATTGCTCTAAAAATATATGAGGAAACAAATGCGTGAGGTGAATACGAACGGATAATGAGAAATAGGACTGAAAAACGATTTTGATACTTTCTAAGGCCGCCGGCAAAGAGTAGGAATTTAGGCACCTTAGGGCCCGTGCACTAGTGCCTGCTTTAATAAGGCCGACGTCGATCCCTTCCTACCCGACTTATGAGAACTATTTGACAGGCGTATCGTAAAGTTATGGTTAATTTAATCTGTTGGAATTTAACATGGGTTTAGCATTACCTAGGCACTTAGCAAATCTACAAATAAATTATGTGTATTTCATTTGACTAGGTTGAATTAGCGATTGATCATTCTAATCAGTCTGATGGGGGTTAAAAGGAGTGAAAATTAGTATGTTATCCAAAATGTACACAAACGAAGTTGTAGGTAACAGCTAGTTATTAGGCTAGGATAAAAAGAAGACAATTAAAAACAAACATAATTGCTCGTTCATCGAAATTGTTTTTGTTGTTGTTTTTTTTTTTAATATTAATAATGATTTTTGTTCTTAATTTATATTGTAGATGATATGAAGCACTATAATTATGTAATGTTATCCTAGTTTAAACCTTCAAATTGCTACACCCTGACAGAGTCCATGTCCACTTTACACCCAAGATCTTGTAAAATGTGTATATGATGCAATAAAGATACGAATAGATTTCATTACAATTAATTTAAATATGGTGCATTTCTAAATGTACATTAGAAACAGAATATACGGAAAAAAACATATTTGTATATTTCAATCAGAAAAGAATGTTATATTCTTAATAAAGAATATTTGAGGCATCTCGAATGGAGTCGTTGAAATAAGGGGATTAGAGACGCAAAAGCCAATTAGGCGGTAATGGGGAAATCTCCAATAATCCTGCGATGACATTCGGGAAAAGAGATGACTCTTTATCCGACAACACGAAATGAAATAAGGAAGATAATTCGATTGTCTAGATTTAACACGGCTAGTTAGTGAATCTAGGTCCCTTAAGATTCCGACGGTCGGAAGTTCTCGACCTTCTTGGGTTTTGTGGTAAGCGTCTTTTGTTCAGAGCTTTTAGCCCATTTGGGTCATACTCATATTTAGGTCTGCATATTTTTTTATACTTACATATAGAAAAAGGACGCAAATGAGCATGCGGGGTGCCTAATGGCAAGTGATTACTGCCGCCTATGGCAACCAGTGACCTTAAGAAAAAAACAGATCTGTTGCTTTATTGTACGAAACAGAGCAGCAGAGGTCGAGAAGATTCGTGTATAGCAACTGGCTACGGCGCGGCGGCGTAGCTGTAAAGAGGTAGAGCCACACTGTAGAATGATAGAATATAACTTAAACAAATAATTATTGTAATCGAAATTAATATTTTAAACTTTTTATTTTTATTTTTCGTTTTGTATTTTTTTACATTCAAATTAAATTTAAAAATCCTGCCATTACCCTAATTTTTCTTTGTGTTGTTATTCATTATATAGCATTTTAACAAATAATTGGTATTGTAACAAACTCAAGGTAAGGTTAGTCCCAGTGGTCCTAACTCCTGACATGATCGGTCAAATTTAGTTTATCTAAGTTTATCACTAAGTGCATCATTATCGTATGACACTAGTTTGACAGAGACGCAGAGTGTGACAAGTTAAAACTGCGTCAGCCATGTTAGGGCCGCAGTTCTTGCGCGCTTTATTGTTTTTACCAGTATTTGACATCATTGACTCTCGTTTTTAATCGTATGTTTTCATATCTTCTTGTCAATTATTGCGTCACTGACAAAGTTAACGTTACCTTATTCATTGTGTTGGCTACGATTGGGGATTCATCACATAATTCATATAAAAAATCATAACTGACATTAATTTCTGTTAAAACCAGAAGCTATATTCGAAACAAGTGAACTATTTTACAAATGTATGGTAAATTGATGTCTGATACGCCTAAAAAAAAACTACACTAAAACTATAAGTATCCTAAAATTAACACATACGTATTTACTTTAAAAATGATGTAAATATCTTGATTGTTTAAAAAATAATGTACCTAAAATAGAAGGTAAACTCTTATAATATTTGACTTTAAAGCAAAACTTCAGCCGGGACCTATTTAAGTTATTAAATACTTTAGGTGTCATTTTCTGACAAACGACTGCCGTTATCTCCTTAATTTTCGCAAGCATCCGGTCTGAAAAGTATAAAACGGTTCGTTACGTGTACCATTATACTGTATTTTTCTTCAGTGAAAATGAAGACAATTGTTTTATTCTTTGTTCTGCTCGCGGCATTCGCAGCTGTAACTGGTAAGTGACATTTTTATGAGTTCTCGTGAGTAATTGTTTGGGTGGGACGCTAATAGCCTCATTTATATGACAAAATAACTGTTGAGACCTCCGAAATTAGATACGTTAATAGTTTCATCAATACATGCACTTATAGTTACGTTTAACATCGAAAACGCAAATGGATTCAAAGCTTATATTAGTTGTGACGTTAAGTATAGGTGCGATAGGATTACGATCTGGAGTATGCGGTCGTACTTGAGAACCATTTATAACTACGACCCTAGAAGCTAAACCGTAGAAGCGTTGGATTGAATTGGAACTAAGAATAAAATAGTGCCCATTAAGTCCTCGGTTGATGAACTTTTGCTACAAAACGATGAACATTTTTTTCAAACGGACGTGTTTCATTTTTGATCCTTTTTGTCAGCTCCCAAAGCAACTAAGGCGAAAAGAAACCGCCGTGCGTGGGTCGGCGGCATTTTATGTAGGTAGAGGTAACAATGCCCTCGAGAGCTGTAAGAACATAGTTATGTGATTCCAACAGTTTTATCAAGGAGAAATCAGAAACCAAGTGTTAATTTTCATTAAAATGTATTGACCTGTAAAGAGCGGTTTAAATGAGGTCGAAGTACAAAATAACGTCACAATTTATAATTACAGGGGAAAGGGCTGGCAACCTCTCACATGGCTTATTGATGTCGCATTCGAGATGTGATTAAATTTGTCTCAATAATTGACATCGCTTAATTTTGATTAGTTTCTAAATGGAAAACCACGTAATATGAATAATAATTGTAAGTTTACTGGAAAATGTAGAATAACAGATTTTTCAATTACAGCAATATTTCATCTAACTGGATAAAAAACATGATCAAATTAAATGTAGCTAATTTAAAATTAAATTAAAAACCACAATCTTGTTCCTTTTCAAAAGTACGTATACATTTTGATATCCGTTGATTGGCCCTGTTCTCACGTAAATCTCACATCCGAATTGTGTGAAAAATAACAGATTTTAAAGGTATAGGTAACGCAACACACCGCTGCTTATCATGACATGTGTGTACCGGAGAGTTACGTTCGAATAAAAAAAATGTTTAGTTTTATTTGGCGCTGAGTAGTCATGTCTGTAATAATTTTCCTCTAGTTGCGTTACCAATTATTTGTCAATTTCCTGAAAAATGTATACTGTAACTTCATCTCTACTGACGTGAAAATTGCCCTGCGCTGATTTTTGAACATTAGAGCTTTTATAACACTGTCGTGTTGTAGGAGGCGTGTTTAGATTCTACTTCCAAATTTAGTTGACGATAACAAATAACAACAGATTACTAAGGATTCTACGAATTGCGTAGGCTGTAGTTATAATATGGATCTTATTATCTAACAACATCATGAAACGATTTAGTATTTACGAGAGAAAATTTAAAAGAAAAATTCATTTAAAGCCATCAAACAAAAACAATAGAGAAAAAAGATTTATTTTTTTAAACTTTACTTTACTAATTAATAGAAAAAAGTACAATGTGAAAAAACGAAAAAGCTAATTTTACGTGAACGAAGTCGCGCGCGTCCGCTAGTTACGTATAACCTTGATCTTGTTTTAATGTTTCATGTATGACCATCACACCCACAGAGTCATGTTCAAAATTGACCAAATACAAGTTTCTGTAGGCGTCAGTCATTTATTTTAGAAGACACCTCAGATCATAGAAATAAATTTATTTATTTATTTTATGTTCTGAGAAAGACACGCAAGATCAGCGCGCTCGACGAACGTGGTTCACACGTGACCGCAATACAAAGTTGTTACAAGACAACTTACTAACGGTTGGCGTACGCCGATATCTGTGATGGTTAGTTAGCAGATCACGTATTGCTTATATACTTATGTATCTAACGACTGAATTACCCCTATTGCTCCTCAAGCGAGGTATCATTGGTTTGTTTATTTGTTTTGGACAATTAATATAAAACACGACAAGTGTCTTTAAAACGATAACAAGACTGCGTGTGGTAGGACCTTGTGCAAGGTCCGTCCGGATCGCTACCACCATCTTGCTCGCTAATCCTGCCGCTAAGCAGCAGTGCTTGCACTGTTGTGTTCCGGCGTGGAGAGCAAGACAGCCGGTGTAATTACTGGCATTAGAGGTATTCCATCTGAGCCCTCTGGGTTGGCAACGCATCTGCAATCTCTTTGCGGGTGTCTATAGGCGGTGGTGATAATTTACCATCAGGTGACCCACTTGCTTGTTTGCCTTCCTATTTCATAAAAAAGACTAGTTATAGGGTACCTATCTAAAGTTGCGATAAAGTTAAGTAGTACGTACGAGTACCGAGTTATTTTTGATATGCTCGGATAAGCATTAATAATTGTTTCGTGTAAAGTCATCGATTTTTAGGCACAGTGTATTGAACGGCACATAGACGTTTAGCTGTGTCAGTAGGTTTACCTCCGCGCTGCACGCTCGTTAGTCAGTCGCCTGTGTCACCTTCGTATCATCATGCTACGACCTACGGTCCCGGGGTTGAAATAACAGCCATCTTGTATCGAACTTAACGAGATTTATTTATAACTTTCTGAACGACAGTAAAACTCATCGCTCTGACAATGTGCTCTACACATCCACTTTCAGTGACTGATAGACTTCTTCATACAATTTTGTTATTCATGGAAAAGGAAAAAGATGAAAATTTCATCGATAAGTAACAGTAAATAATCAATTGCGTACTAGCTTACCCAACTCTTAGGGTTTTCACTGACGCGGAGCTGAGCTGAGTGAGGAGGAGCAGACCGCAAATTGACCAATCACAGCGCTCGAAACCTCAACTGATCCAGATTTTGAGCAGCGAAACCCACCGTTAAGTGTTTCGTTTGACATTAGATCGACAAATAGAGCGCAGTGATTTTTCGGAATTGGTTTCAAGCAAAATACGTGACATTTCTCTCTGTTTGATATGTGCTCGATTGATAGAACACGTAACACGCGTGTCAGAAAACTAAAATTTATTTATTCTAATGACTTATTTATTCGCCGCCGCGTAACAACTTAATCATCCATTTAATCTGTTAAAGAGAACGATTAGCATTTGCTGTGCTTCAGTGCCTTCGAGCTCTCTTGAGACCACTACACTGGTTATGACTAGTTGGGTCTACAGTAATTACACAAAATACTTGGTTAAATACCAAATAGAGGTTTATACCGGTTGTTAATTAAAGTGACACTGTCGCAGTGCTATATTATGTTTTATTGAGGGTTCCGTCATCAAGTTTGACTACAGAACTTAACCCTGTTAACCATAGTGTTACCATTTGCGTCTGTCTGTCTGTCTGTATACTATAGTCCCTTTTTCTCGAAAACTATCAAAGTTACGAAGATAAAACGTTGCATAGGAGATGAGTATAGATAGACATCTGTCCCGCGTATAAGCATTAAGAATGCTATTAGTCTCTTTTTTATGGGTAAGGAAGGCAAATGAGAAGTGATCATCGCCATGAATAAACACCAATGACCCCAAGAGAATCTATAGCTAAGAAAACAATAAAATCTATAGCAAAAGTTTTGGGCAAGTATTCTCTGACTTAAGGCTTGGTATAAGGCCAGGCCGGATAATATGAGCGGGACGTAATGACGGAATTAAGGCGCGCGTGGGAAGGCAGTGAAGCAATTTACATCGAAATCACGTTTTTAAAGAAGTCTGTATCTCTTACAGACTTCCAACTTCCGACTTCAGACTTCCGTGCCAGAAGACTTCTTAAAATTAGGTCTACCTAATTTTAAGAAGTCTTCTGGCACGGTAGTTGCTAAGATAACAATAGAATAATAAAAAAATCTCAAAATGGTGGCATACTTTCAAATAACAAATCAAAAGGGTTTAATTACATCGACCATCATTTAAATTACGGTGTTTATATTTGACATAATGAATTTTTTTATGGAGGTGCCTCCCAAACGAGCGCGTGAGCCCCCTAATGGGAAGTGGTAACTGCCGCCCATGAGTACAACGTTGATAGTGTGTTGTTAATTTTAGTGTGCTCGATTATTAACCGGCCAGTTACAATACTCTGCCAGCTTTCTTTTAAACCCTGTTGGACCTCAGAACATATGCATATGTATACTTTTTGGATTACAGTTTTCACGAATGGTGATTGCATTTTTTTTAACTAGTCTTGCAGTATGCGCCCGGTGCAAGCTTTTATAGGTAACTGCGCTCTTGAAAAATGGTAACTAACTATCGTACATGACCCGAAGCTTGGTCCTGGGTCCAATTTCATAAACGCGACTGGTACAGCGACGATTCGGTATACATTGCTTGCCCACTATGATGTTAAGTCAGTAAGTCTGTAGCGTTACTTGTCGACACAGTAATGTACGGCGAATTGTCACTGTCACCTTTCGCGTTTATGAAATTGATCCCTGGACATTTCTACGCCCCTTCAGAGCTCTCGACGTGTGCCTGCGCACCACGGGCACCGCCCTAGTAACGGCACTGCACTTGAATCAAAATTTGACATCTCATTACACGCAGCCTTAAAATCATAATTTGCCTTAAAATTGCGAGTTAATTTCCTTTGTCGTCGTAACCTTTGTTTGCGTATCACGATGATGTCGAGTGAAATTAAATTCTCAGCGACTCCTAAGTATGAGGCCAAATTTCATTACATCAATAAACGTCGGCGGAGAGTGCCGAATGGATAACCTGTTTAATTTTGGCAAAAATAGCGAAAAATATTTCGTGTTTTCGCCAAGTAAATTAATAAAATCTGTATTTTTCGTCCTAAGGACACAGCAGGGAATCAAGAAAAGCTTGTAAACCGTCTGGTTTTTCAATAGTACATACGAGTACAATACTCGTACCTAGTTGTATTTATTTACGAATTCTCTTGAAGTATGTATGAGAATATCGAAATTGAACTGGTATTGAATTTGATTTAAAACTTCAGATATACTATTTTCGATTTACTTATTTCGTAATGCTGAAGAAAAGCCTAAATAAAAGTAGTTTTTTTATCTCTTTCTTTTATATTTCTTTTTATTATGGAGACAAATTGCATGCTGACATTTCAATTTTAATTTAATTTTAGTTTTAGTGGTTAACATTTTTAATTTTTATTATGCTGACAAGCCAATTTTTATTTATTTTTTGTGTCTAATAGTTTTAATTTCTCTAGACTTTGTGTACCAAATTTCATTTAAATCGGTTCAGTACTTTTGGCGTGAAAGCGCGACAGACAGACAGAGTTACTTTCGCAATTATAATATAAGTAAGGAAGTAAGGATGGGGTCTTCTTAACCGGGTGCGATGCAGATTAGAGAATTGTAAGTTAAGTTAAAAACGATGAAGTTACAAAAAGTGTGCTTTTTGGTAACTTAGAAAAAGTAGGTAAACATTATAGGAACTCTAATATCTAGCAAGTCACCTAATTGAATTATTAATCACATTCTGTTACAGCGAGCCACAACAAGAGGCACGGAGCTAAGGAAAACAAGGATGGTCTTGAAGACGTCGACACTCATGACTGGCCACAGCCGGAGAGTATCGGAGAGTATGGGGTCCCGGAGGGGTACGATGGGCCCGCGGTCGGCGGGGGGCAAGGGTTAGGGGGTAATGGCGATGTGAGTACAGTAATTAAGATCACGTGAGGTAAATACAAGAAAATGTCTAATTTAATGCCGAGCCACACCGATTGCGTATGCAGCACGGCTCCAGCTCGCTTCGTAGAGCTGCGTTAAGTGCACGCAACGCAAGCGATGTGGCATCTCAACTTATAATTCCATACATTACAACCGGTGTGTGCTCGTGCGCGTCTCCGGAGCCGTGCTGCGTACGCATCCGGTGTGAGGCGACCATTAGTTTTATGGATGTGGATAATATCATAACATATGGCAAGAAATATTGTTTATCTACACACATATCATAATTTCTCAATAACGCGTTCAAAAACCATAGAAAATGACCAGCATTATTACAACCAATGTTATTTTAAGAATTTTCTTGTCTGTGGTAGTAGGTAAATCTTTCTTTATTGAGTAGTATCTCTTAGTAGTCTGTGTTTATTGGTGATTACATTACCGATATCTCGTGACGTTATGAATTTAAATTTGGAACAGCTGTCAAAATTCAAGTTGGTCTTTATTCTAGTATCCACAGATATTAAAACAGTTATCGATACGAAACGTCAATTCAGTGTGATTTTTTTAATTTAAACGTACGACATTTGATCTCGAGTGACATGACAATAGGGACTTCATTCTTTTGTCTATGATTTAAAAAAAACGTTCGTCTTGACGGATAGATCGAATTGCCGCCATACTTGTTTATTGGTTTTTTGCAGTTATGATATGTGTGTAGATAAAGTAATGTATGCACCTGTATATAATTAGGCCTTAAAACACTCGTGTGATCCTATTATGAAACTCGCTGACGCTCGTTTCATAAAACCACACTCGTGTTTTAAGGCCTCTCATTATATAGCAGTTGCATAAAATACTATTTAAACTTTTTCGATTTTCACTCATATTTATGATATCTATCGAGACTAGAAAGCGATAAAAAATAGTTGTATTTTCCTCTGCTACACGTGACCACGACCGTTGCAATATCGTCGAAACAAACGAGAGAAATAAACAATTTAGTATCGCGTTTAAATGCCGATAGACATACCTAAATATACGGGCACTATTTTGCTCAAATAGATTCGAAATAAAGGGCACACGGGAGTTATTTAGTTTTCATATAAAGCAGTACTCGTTTTCCTTATTTAATTTTGATGTTAGAGAAATAGTTTTTGGATATGTTGGAGACGTCTGTCATATAGTGTCCTCTAGGTGAAACCAACCTTTGTCATATTTTGTATTGTTAAAGAATTGTGACTCTATGAAAATCCTTATTATAAAGAATTTATTTCTGCCATTTTTCTTTGTATGTAGTTGGCTCAGGTGTCATTGCGGAAAAGTTTACTTATTTTTCTAATTCTCAAAGAAAATTTGGCTCAGTTGATCATAGAATAAAATGGTTCCCTGTCAGAGTGATATGGAGGTCACATGGCGGTCGATCCAATCCGACCTGGCCTGACCTGACCTTCCAAATCTGAGTTCACGATCGAAGCGTACCCTCAAACGAGGAAGTTTCGTAGTCCCCTTCATAAACTTCAATTTGCCAAATTTTAAATAGATTTGCGAATATCATTTAGGTACCATTTTGTCTGTGACTGTTTCAGTGATTAATGAAAATGACCATTCAAGTATTTGGCAACTTTGCTACGGCAAAAAAACTGGCATGCAGTATAATACTTAGAAAAATTACACAATAAACTATGAAATTCACTCATCGGGATTTCAACGCGATTGTTAACGAGTGGACTGTATAAACTGCGCTTGGTGCTACGCTATGATGGAAACACAACTTACAGAGTTTAAACAGGCTTTTATTCAGCACTAATACACGTACACTCCGCCTTATGGGAACCTGACAGACCAACTCACGGGCGGAGTGGAAAACAAAACTATATCAATTCAAAAGTATTAACATTTTTAAAGAATAATAATTAAAAGGAGGCCGTGTGGCAGTCAGTCGCCAACATACCGGACCCCCAGTGGGACACTAAGAACCAGTGGCGACTGGCTGCGGCTCAACCTTCATTAAAATTAGTTTACGGACTGGCCGGCGTAGTGTTCCGCCTCTAGTGCGCACGTCCACTACGCGGACCACTCCGTCTGGACCTCGGTAGGCCTTAACTACCCTCCCCAGAGGCCAGAGACCGCGAGGGAGAGTAGAGTCCGCGATAAGCACCACGTCACCCTCGCCCAATGTTGGCGCGTCATTGGCCGGTCCCCTGGGCCGTAGAGTTGGCAGGTATTCACGTAACCACCGTGTCCAAAACATGGTCAGTAAGGCGTAGTACTCTCCGCCAGTCGCAGTGGCGACCTCTATAAACGACTCACTGTGCATCGCTCGTGGTTCACGGGAGGCGCCGACAAAGTTTGTTAAACTCATGGTTGCTGCATCTGACGATAGTGAAGTAATCATTTCAAGGTGTAGTGCTCTAGTTACCAGGCACGTATAAAGGGCAACGTAGCGCTTCTCTTGACGTCGACCTACACTTATGGTCAACGGCCCAAAATAGTCGAGGCCCACATGAGTAAATGGCCGTTTGTGATGATCAAGTCGCTCTGGAGGTAGGTTGCCGAACTGTGGTTTGAATACTTGACCCTTCCATCTTCTACACTGTAAACAGGCTTTTGCGACGCTCCGGATAGTATTTCTTGCTCTAAGTATCCAATACTTTTGCCTCAGTTCATTTAAAACGAGTTCGTTAAACGAATGCGACGCCTTAATGTGCTGGTCAAGGATCAGTAGCCGTACGACGTGGTGGCGGCCGTCTAAAATGACAGGTGCTTTTGCATTTTCACTCATTCTTGGAGTAGAGCTGATACGCGTATCCAGTCTGAGCAAACCATTTTCGTCGAGCACCGGCGCAAGCGTGGCGATACGACTGTTTTTGGACACGGGCTGCGTCGCTCTTAGTGCTTTTAACTCTTCGGGAAAACTTTCTAGTTGAGCTCGTTGAATTAGGATCTTCTCGGCCGTTACGATGTCCGATGCGCGAAGTTGGGAGGGTGACGTGGCGCCATCTGTGTACAAAATTGAGTTTGTAGTTACTGTTCGTGACAGTTTCGAACGAAAAATACGCGCGCCCTGGAAAACACGGGCGGCGGCGCGTAGTAAACGCAACCACGAACTAAACCGAGTTACGTTAGGTACAGGCGGGTCGAGTAATGGGACGTCGACGAGCAGCCCCACAGAATCCGACTTAAGTTCGGAGTCTAGTGAAGTCTCGTCCACGTCTGAAGCCGGCTCTGTCGGCCAGGTATGCGTTGGGCCTATTAGGAACGATGGACCACAAAACCATCTGTGAGACGGAGTCAAATTAAGTTTTTTGGGCTTTGTGGCATCATCAGCGACGTTGAGAGAGGTAGGGATCCACCTCCAGTTGGAAGGATTTGTGGTTTCCAGTATCTCTCCCAACCTGTCAGCTACGAAGGGTTTAAAAGTCCGAGCGTCACTCCGGATCCACTTAAGGACAGTGGTAGAGTCCGTCCAAAAAGTGGCTGCGGAGGGTCTCAGACGATGGGCGTGTAGAACCGTTTGCGCGAACCGTACAGCGATAAGTGCCGCTTGTAGCTCCAAACGGGGAATAGAAAGTGGTTTCAGTGGTGCGACTCGTGCTTTGCTACCGATGAGAGCCGTAGACACTGAGCCGTCGACGTAGCTGAAACGCCAATAAGCTCCGGCACAAGCGTAGCGATTTATTAAGGGCTCGGTCGATAAGTGAAGCACAGAACGAATGAGAGCCGTAGACACTAAGCCGTCATCGCAGCTGAAACGCCAATAAGCACCGGCACAAGCGTAGCGATTTATTAAGGGCTCGGTCGATAAGTGAAGCACAGAACGAAAGCTCAATGAGTCTTGAAACGGGTTCCACTTGACGCCTAACACGCTGACTTCATTGTTGGGTGGCAGATTAACGTCAGAGTTGGTATCGCTCCTTAGCTCTTTCGAGACGAGTGAGAGTGCCACGGGTACGTTTATGGAATCGATGTCGGACTGACTTTTTATACGAGCGTCTAAGTCGTCACAGACGTAATTAACAAAGTCGAGTTTCTCAGCTGAGACTGAAAATGCACCGTGAGCCACCCAGCCTAATAAACATTTAGAAGCCACGGGTTCGTTCTTCTTTCCGCAGCGAGTTTCGCGGCTCAAAGATAAATGCCAGTCTGGGGCACCAATGAGGACGGTCGGCGGCGTGTTACTGTACGAAAGTTCGTCGGATAAATCTGACAGATGGCTGTAGTCCGTAAAATTGATAGAATGCGGATTCTGTACACGCAATCCCAGGGGCGTGATAGCTCGCGCGTTCTCTACCAGGTAGCGCTCCGATAGGTTACGTCCTCGAATATAAAAGTTTACGTAACCTACGTCAACCGCTTTCGTCATACCACCTACGCCTTCGATTCGAAGACGTTCCTGATGGGTTGGTTTGGCTCCGATGCGCGCTGCTACTTCACCGTCAATCAGCGTTGCCGTACTACCCTCGTCGAGTAGCGCCGTAGTCTCGTACTCGCCGTCCGGGCCCTCCAACACTATCGGAAGTACTTTCAACAAGCCACGTGGGGGCGAAGTTGCATGTGACGACCTTGTCAAATTCAGTAAGACATCGGACGTGTTCGTAACTTTGACAAAGTCGTCAGTACAAATATTGGGGTCACAGTCGGCAGGAACGGTCACGCTATCAGTAGAAGTTTGAGCGGTGTTACACTGGGCGCTGGAACTTGAGTTTACGCTAGTGGCAGTAGCGGTCGACACCCCATGCAAGAGCGAGTTATGACGTCTAGTGCATCCGTTAACTCCGCAATTCTTAGAACGACAATTGCTCCACGTATGTGGGTTCGATTTTAAACAACGGTAGCAAACTTTAGCCTCTCGAACCCAACGCCATCTGTCCTCCACGTTAAGCGCTAAGAAGGGTTTGCACAGTTTTATTGTGTGCCCTTGTTTACAATAAACACATTCGAGTTCTTTATTACTAGAGCTTGTAGCATGTACAGTTTCTTTTTTTGTAAAAGGTTTCCAAAAATGAGAAGAATTGTGCGAATTCACAGCGTTATCAGAAATAAAACTGTATTTCATTTGTTTATCGGCCTCGATAAGCAAAAACCGTGACAGTAATTCTAATTTTGAAACGTTTTGTTCGATGGGCATGTGAATCGCGGCAAAATCTGTAAAACGAGCTCGAGTATGTTCGCTTAGCTTAAGCAAAATGCACCGAAAAAGCTCCGGTGAGTATAAATAATCGTTCTGGTTTAGTAGTCTGATAGTCGTAACAAAGTTACGTAATTTATTCGCCATAGCATTTAATTGTTCAGGAGAACTTAACTTAGTGCTGCTGCGTAGCTCGGCGACCTCGCGGGCCACTAGGACTTCCGGGCGGCCGTAGGTCTGCTCCAGGGCGTCGACGACGTCCTGGGGGTCGAGCGCTGTCCACAGCAGCGACGCCACGGACTGGTACGCTGGGCCACGAATGGCGTTGCTTAATCGTGTTAGGTTCTCTGCTGGGGTAAAATTAGCTTTAGTACGATTGTAAATAGATTTAAAAGCTATCCATTGACTTATGTCGCCTGAGAAAGAAACGAGCTCGGGTTTCTTTGGACCGCCCGACAGGGCAGTAATGGCGTGAGCAAGTTGAGCTATGGGGTCTGCTGAAATATGTTCAGTTAGTTGACGTTGTGTCGTAGTGACGTTGCCGTTGCCGATGCCGTGTGTGGGGTTCAAACGGTCTGCATGATTGACGCTTGGTGCAACGAACGGTACCGCGTTGGCGGGGACGACCGACTGTAAACGAACGTCTTGGGTGTTACCCAAGGTGACAGTCGGTGCCTCGCCAGGTGTGTTCGCCTGAGCCACCATGGTCATGTTTGCATTTTGTTCATAAACCCACGATAATGTCCGTTTTTCGGTGTTACAATCCGAAAAATGTGAACCACGAGAAACAGCTGACTTATCTTTAGCTTCCAAAGCGGCGAGTTTTGCTTGAAGCTCCATCTGTTCGGCCTCGGACTCCAAACAAGCGAGATCGCGCTCGCGCTGTGTCTGCTGGCGCTCGCGTTCCGCCTGCTGGCGCTCGCGTTCCGCCCGCTGGCGCTCGCGTTCCGCCTGCTGGTGCGCAAGCTCACGCTCGCGCTGCACGCGGCGTCGCAAGGCGTCAGCTTCGACGGCCAGTTTCTGGGCGCGGACAGTCGCAGACGAGCGCGAAGACTGCGTGCGCTCGCTGACAGACTGTTTACTGCACATACTTAGAGGGCTTTGAAATGTTTGGGCATTGCCTTCGTGGGGCGGGATAGACCGGGCACTGGGGCGGTTGGCGGGGCACGGATGTACCTCGCCGGGAGGAGCGTCGCCCGAAGGTTGTGTGCCCGAGCTATCTGGCATTGCCGAAACACTCCCGGGAGTTGCGACTGAAGCCGGCCGGACGCTGCGCGGTGATCGCTCGAGGCGGTTGCGCTGCGTCCGCTCGCCTTCAGTATCTGCCAGGTTCGCTACGGATTTACTTTTGCTGCGTGTTTCCACCATAGCGTAGAATCGTGAAAAACGGGAAAAAATTTGGAAGTGGTTTTTTTTTACGGTGAGATAGGACCAAAATGTTAACGAGTGGACTGTATAAACTGCGCTTGGTGCTACGCTATGATGGAAACACAACTTACAGAGTTTAAACAGGCTTTTATTCAGCACTAATACACGTACACTCCGCCTTATGGGAACCTGACAGACCAACTCACGGGCGGAGTGGAAAACAAAACTATATCAATTCAAAAGTATTAACATTTTTAAAGAATAATAATTAAAAGGAGGCCGTGTGGCAGTCAGTCGCCAACAGCGATAATACTGTTAATTTATTTACCTCGACGTTTCAGCCGCATTGCAACGGCCGTGGTCACCAGCAGACTGTGTCTAAATAAACAGTATTATTGCGTTAAAATCCCGATGAGCGTAGTAAATATATGTGAAAATCGCGAAAGTATTTTTTTAAACTATGATTTCTGATTTAAAATAAATAAAATAGTGAAACTTTACACTGTTAAGTTATAATATATAGAAGGGCACAGGGATAATTTGATTCAAATTTTGATCATTTCGTATCGTTCATGAAATGTATTCATGGATGTGTGCATTAATCTTTTGTATGTAGGTATTGTTAAATGTCTTACCAGCAAGAGTGATCTAATAGTTGAAAAGACGATACAGAAACATAAATTATAAGTTAAAGACGAGAGACAATGATGTGAACTACTTGTAAAAACGATGTCCTACGCGTGTCAAAGACTGGTACAGTTACCTAACCTTTCCTCCCTTCGAGAAATAGCTTTATAATATTTTCTACGTAATATTGGCTCAAAGACTTCTTAAGTGCTATTAATTTTCGAAGTTTCGTGATCTACCCGTAGGTACTATTGCGTTAGAAACAAGCTATCAGCCTCGTCTTGAGTGGATTCCACTAAATTGAACTAGGTCATCGAGTCGAGTGGCTGAAAAGCAATTGAGTCTCAGGGCATCGATCAGTATGAAATGAAAAAAAAAACCTGACTGCGGTGAAGCCAAATAATGATAGTTATCTATTTGCCATGTATTTTTTCTTGCCTCCTGTTTTGGTAAAAAAGGTATCGTCGATTCGCTTTAGTGACTCGGGTGACATTGAATACGCGAAAATAAAATAAAAATGGGTTTATGTACTATTTTTTTTTTCAACTATAGGTTTTAATTAAACTTCAGACGGCCAATTCAAAAGGAAAACATTATGCTCACCATCATTTATAACTTATTACAAAGTACAAACATCCAGCGTGGTATCAAAGTGAAGTTTGTAAAACTTCCGGATTTTAAAACACATACCTGGATTTTAATGATCTATTTAACAAGAGTAACCTGACGCTAAGACTTTTTATGTTAAAAATGCCACATATCTAATAATTCTTTTTCAAAACAACAATTTTCCTAAGGTGCCTTGTTGGCTTCCACTGAGGCGAAACGGTAACGATCATCACGTATCACACATTTAAACAGCTCGACACAACTTGGAGGTGAAATGTATATGCCTCACATCTTCTCTCCGCTCTGCCTCATTGGAAAGAAGCCTTAATGTTCCCTATGTGATAAGTTCCTAGAAAATTGAACTCGTATTTATTATGATTTTCTTTTCAGTTGCCGTTGGGAAAATTGCATGTAAGATCCAGCCGACGCCATAATTAGCGGGTGTCGCGTCACTCGTCCTGTATAAACACTGATAATTAGAGTAAATAGTGCCTCAACCCGCCTTTCATTTGTGCCCAGTCATCGCTTTATCCCAGACAAACATTATTAATGTTAGTTATTTATTCATATCACTTACCAACTGGTTTTACTAAACAACAACTAGATAGACGCTTACTTTAATACCGGCGTTTTAAGAGCTATTTTAAGCTCATCTTTAAGAAAAATATGCAGGTTTATTATGCTTGAGTAAATAGCGTCTGACGTGATTTAAAAGCCACTTTCCATGTGCATATTTATTGAACTATATATAAAAATTTAAAAGTCACAGAATATCGTAGAGAGTCGCATTAGGTATGTCGTTTATTTTTATGACATCATCATAAGATCATAAGTAAACTATAACCCGTCCTCTTTCCCAAAGTTAATAACTTTCAGGTGGCTTTCTTGTCTTGCATGTGGATGTAGGAACGTGATGCTCTAGCATGACGTCGTCGGCTCAACGCTGCCCCAGTGTATCGCCATTTAAAGTAAAGATATTAGCAATTATAATTATAATTTCGCTTTCAATTTTAAAACTATGTTATGCTATACCATTTCTACGACAGAACCAAAACGCTGATTGATCGGATTGATAGTGCTCGTCACCGTCACACATTGCTGCATTTTGAGGTAGTACTCGTACATTGTATTAACGTACACGTATCAGTCAATTAAACTCTCTCTGAAATGGGAAATGGACGAATATTGGTCTCCAGTTTTTGATAGAAATGTATTTTCGAATAGTAAATAATCATGAAACAAGGCCTTATTATTTCTATCAGAATAGATTGGAACACGTTCACAATTATAGCGTTCAATTGCATATTAGCGACGACTGCGTTTAGCCAGAGTTGTCGCTAATACTTCTAAGTCTATACATATAATTATGTCCTTTGCGTGTTTTCGTTGCAAGAAAGCTTTGAGTGACAAGAGAGCATGGGGACCATGAAAAAACTTAGAAGATTGAAGTAGTTCTTTTAAGGTAAATTTCGTAGAGCCTCAATCTAGGTTTGTTCATATCCCGATTATGAGGTGCTTGTGACATACACACAAAAATATATTGTCTCGCTGAGCTATAAGTATAAAATCTCGGTGTAAAAGGACATTTTTTACCTAAAAATCGTAACCATGAAATACATAAAAATAAAAACCATTCCCGGTCACTAAATACCTACATTATAATCCTAGCTTACTACCTAGTGTATAACTGTGGCAATAAAAATGTTATACACGTACGTTTTAACGACACACCCACAGTTACTATGAAATATACTTTCTGTAAAACTGTTATCTGCGCACTGCAACGAGAGAACTTGCACTGTAACTCAAGACATTCATCATAATAAAGAACTAATGGATATCATAAAACACTGCTGTCTTGAAATTGGACTTGCCTATCCAGTTTAGCGCTGACAGTACTAGTGCACAGTCGACTCACTGTGTTAAATTGAATTTTACAAAGGCTACTTCGTAAAAGATGCCGTGAGCGGCAAGCGAGTAGGATACAAGAGCGAAAGCTCACTCTAAGGAATATTTTAATTTACATAGTTAAACGGCACCTTAACATGATTTAAGTGTTTAAGTGTTTACTTTGATTATGCATTACTACTATGTGATAACTTTTTGATTACCTACGTATTAAAGCGGTTCTCAATATAAAAAGTTTTTAATTTACTTCATTAATAAAACGAGCATGTACTGTCGACAGTATTTAGTGTTCATGGACTTTTGTTGCTCAGTGTACTACCTCGGCGAACCGCTCAATTCGCGCTGCAATCTGCGACAACAGTAACTCACTACGCAGCAATACCAATAATCATAAGTTAGCTGGTTTATTCAGGTAGATCAACTTTAGAGCAGCTACAGTCACCCAAACCAGATTCTAGTCGCTGTGTTCCCTACATACATAAAGTCACGCCTGTTTCCCGGACCATGGATGTCCATTAGCTACGATCCTAACCTGCAAACTTTGCTACACTTACTCCCACAACATTCTTAGTGCATGCTCCTCGGTTTAGGGTACTCCTGACCTAACCTTTCTCCAGAATATCTTTGATTTAATCGGAGTTCGTCTGCCGTGGTCTTCCTTTTCCCATTTTTCTATTCGCTATGTGCCCTTTCAGAATAAATGTTAAAATTACTTTTTTGCAGTTCATGTTTATACAAAAGGATGTTATATAAAAAAATATATTTCGTAAAAAAAACAGCGAAAATCGTATCAAGAGTAAGCGGTCGACGATACGATGAGGATAGACAGGGACGGCTAGCGAGTTAGTTTTATGTGATAGTCGTATCATAACGGCGATTAGTTTCGTGACGAGGTTCTACAGAGGCCTAGAATTTAGTAAGTGTAAGTCTGTTGCCTAGCTACTCATCCATCTAATGGGACCGAAATGAAGACTTTCCAGGTAACGAATTTAGTATTTCCGACTAAATTAAGTTTGTGATCATTATCTACTGCGCGTGTAAGGCAGAAAATTGGTTTCGTAGAAGTCTAGTTAATATTGAAATAAAACATTTTAAACGGTTTATATCATTAAAATTGTAATGACAACACAAAGAAAAAATAGGGCAATGGCAGGACTTGAACCTGCAACATCAGCATTCCGTGCCTTGCGTTTGCCAGTTTCGCCTGGTTTCGGTAGTTTCGGTTTATATCATGTTTAGTGTAACGAATCTAATTCTAGACGTTTCGAGCCTTTTTTAGGTCTCATGTTCACCAGACTGACAAAATTAGTTTAGCAAAAATATTTTGTTAAATTGCTTTATTCCAATGTTTAAAAGTCGCTAAACGTTACAAATTATAATTCTGGTTAATACTTTAGCTCTTTATGATATTAAGTCTATCAATTTTAAACAAAGAACTACGGCTCGCGTGAAAAATATTCCTTTTTTCATTAATAATATTATTATTTAATATAAACAGTACATGTTTGTTCATTATTACAACCGCATTTGCATACAGTAATTAAAACGGAGTAAGGGTTCGTTAACTAGTCCCTAAACAAGTTTTTATTGGTTGAAGTTATTTTTCGGTCGTTAATGCTATGAGAATTATAGGCAATATAAACCGTTTAAAAAGTTTTATTTGTATAGCCCCACGAGGAATAAACTAAAACCTTGCCACATATACATCATCATATATCATTTTCATATCATTTCATATTATATGTCGTGTGCCCTTAAAACCAGTTCTTTATATTCCTGGCCAGGCTTTATAAGCCACAAACTCTATATATTATAATTTCCTGGTTACTTGAGAAATAAGAATTAAATTAGTTTTCGTACTTTACATAATACATTATAATGATTTTGGACTTTTCACCCGAGCATTTTTGATGGCAAATATGGTTTGAAAAGACTTTATGAGAAAAAAAAATTCTGAATGGGAGCTTTATAAATGCGCTTAGCGTCATGCATGTGTTAAGGAATCTGTCTGTGCGATTAACGCATTTTAATATGATAACTTGCCTACCAATGCCAGGCGTAGCGCACTTCACAAAGATAGACGTGGTTTGGCGCACCTTTTTTTTTCAATATAAAATAAGGAGACAAACAAACAAGCGGGTCACCTGATGGTAAGTGATCACCACCGCCTATAGACACCCGCAACATCAAGGAGATTGCAGATGCGTTGCTAACCCACTACTGGGGCAGTACACGGAGAAAACGTAACAGCTAAAAATAAACAAATTATTGCTGTTTACAACCAAGCAACTTGGTTCGGAGGGAGCCTGCAAAGTTCGCAGCTAAAATTAAACACGTCAGCATTGTTAAGGGATTTTGGTAAAATTAAACCAATTAGTTTTGTAAAAAACTGGTAACCTATACACTAGGTAACTTATAACCTATACACTTAATAAACTTGTCAAACCAGATTGCTAGAGGGAAGCGAGTGACTTGGTAAAATTTAACCAAGCTTCCTGGTATATTTATTAATTGGTCTAAAATTAAACGACATACTTGTCAGTAAGTAGCAAAGAACTTTTGTTTATTTTTAACTGAATTTTTTGAAGGTTTCATTTACGAATTCACTCTTTTGGAAATACACAAGTACTTTGTTAATTTTACCAAGAGATTATAGCAATAATTGCTTGTTTACCGTTTCCAAAGCTGTTTTACACGTTTTACATAAGTCTTAGTTATATTTATCCGAGAACACAAGTTTTTTTGTTTTTGTTCTCTGTTCGTGTTGTATGTCTGTGTATTGAATTGAATAGTTTTAAATTAATATTTTTTATTTATTCTTTAGTAAAGTTTGACTTTATTTAATATTTTTCCCGTTTTCAGCGACTGGTGAATTATTTCACTCAGGTACATTCGGATATCAACACGCTCGAGGTCGCTGTCTACGTGGCCTGTATCCGCCGTGGAATTGCATTCTGCTATGTTGAGTTGGGATTGTTCATTATTCAGCTATCCCAAATTATATCGTTATCCTTACATATTATAAAGCAAAGTCGCTATGAGCGTCTGTCTGTCTTCATTGTATCTTCGGCCGTTTTCTCCTTCTAAACCACGCAACGGATTTCGATACGATTTTCTATGAAATTTAGAGAATTTTTCACAGGAGGGTTTTTAATACACAGGACATACTATTTAAGTTTCTGTACTGTAAAGAAAATTCAATGATTTTTCAAGTCATCAACTGTTTTATTTGGCATTTTCCTATGGGTTATTTATCCATCTAATACGTTGCAAGTAGTATGAGTTTCATGGCATGGATTTTATTTGATTTCTATTGATTATTTTATTATGTAAGATTGCGTCCCAAATAATTATGTTGGGAGTCTTTAGTGTGTACTATTTCTGGTTGTTTTTTTTTAAGCATGATTGACGTTTTGGTAGAAAATTGTAAGTCAGTCATAGTTGCTCAATGCTCATCTACACTTATACATCTACTCTACACTGATATAATAAAGAGGTAAACTGTGATTGTTTGTTTGTATGAATGTATGGGTCTCTGAAACTACTGAACCGATTAAAAAAAATCTTTCACTAACTGGAATCTACACTATTCCTATACGGACATTGTAAGGTGTCAATTTTTGACAGTGACAGCTGAGGTGGATTCAGTCGATGGATTGTTCGTCTTTCTGTTTACGGCGGTTGTTGCAGTGACTGAAACGTTCCGGCGTTTTATCTAATTGTTATAATTGTTGTCAATAACAACGATATAATAAAATAAGGGAAATTAATTTAGATATGGTGGAGTAGTTTGGAGAGTTTTCTTTTTAGACTGTTTCAATCGTAAAATTTTGATATTGTGACAGCTCTACGACACTAGCGATGGGCGTTTTCGAAGGAAGCCATTTTGATGCTTGAAGGGAGAGAGGGTGGCTCTCTGTATTTTTGTCTTGTTTTGGTGAGTTTAATATCGAAATGTCGTGATAATAACGGCTTATAGCCTCTCCGACTGGTAAATTTAATTGGTTTGTTTTGTTTTAGTGGGGCGATCTGATATTGGGTTAGAAGCGGCCCACGCGCATGTCTTCTTAACCTCTTGTTGGTAGGTAAACGAGTCGATAAAGCCTTCGCCCTTGTTTTTTGGCAATGTTAACCGTGTCTATTATTTTAGTTGCGGTGCTGGCTGCTATCGGAACACCTTCGTTGGAGTTGACAGCGTGACCCGGGCGCATTAGCAAGTCTGCATTTCCTCCACGGTGGGTGTCACCTTAATATCATGTTTCCCAATGTAGTTATGACGATAGGATACTTCTGGTCCTCTGGATTTAGTAGGGCCTTGATTGTTTTGGTTCCTAATTTATGCTCCGTCCACAGGAGGTGTTGAGATACGGCGTGAAGTGTAGCTGTGGTTGGTGTTGTTGGGAGCGCCGTGAGGCGTCTGTTGAAGCTGAAGCTGCTTGGCCTGCGTGGCACGTTGTCGGTGACGCTGGGACGCTGGGCACGAGACGGCGTCCGAGCGTGGCATACAGCTGTCCGCAGCTGTTGAGTTGTGGAGGCACCGGAGGCGGCTGTGAAGCGGAGGCTGCTCGTTCTGCGTGGCATCACGTTGGCTATGGTGGGACGCTGGGCACGAGACGGCGTCCGAGCGTAGCACACGTCTGTCGGCAGCGGCAGGTTTGAGTTGGTCTTCGTCCATCAGGTACCAGCGCCTTCAGCGCCGTTAATTAATTAGGTAGGTAATTGTATGAGATCACTGGCCAATTGCATTCACGACCCTGAGGTGGTATATTGTAGAGAAGTAGGACTTAACTCTTAGAATAGAGGCGCGATAGCGCTGTAAAGTTGTAATACTATAAAGCTTGTGTTTGTGGGCGGGTTAGTTGGGGTTTTATTTAATAAATAAATATCTAGCTGTGCAATGACTTGTTTTATTGACCGTTCGGCAGCGCCCCTCTACCTGCGTTAGAATTTTCATTACATTAGGCTACTAATTCCAAGCAAATGAAGTCGCTGGCGTCCGCTAGTAATAAATAAATGCGTCGTCACAGAGGCATCGCCTGCGATATTGAACTCCGCCGTGCAGGAACTCTAATATTGGCGTTTTATTAATTCGCCACAAGCAGTTCGCACGTTATAAAGGAAAAGAAAATGACATCATGGATATGCAGCTACAGTAAAAAGTTTATTAAAAATAATACACAAAAAATATCTTCAAGCCATTAATCACTATCATCTTAGTAAATCTATCCTAACTTAATTAATGTCCTATTGTTTTATACAAACTGAATAAAATGAACTACCTAATCATAAAGCCGAAATCATGTAGTAAGATTTATTTATTTAATGTATGAAATTATCCAGGTTCAGTAAAAGAAAACCATCCCTTCTTCGAAAGATTGCCGTCGCACATTTCACATTAATAAATTCGCTAAAGATCGAGATTATGAACATTTTATAGACTATTTTTAGGGTCCGTACTTCAAATAGGAACATCTACAGTATCAATTCATTTGTCCGTCTATCTGTCAGTTTGTCAAAGTCCTTTTGTTGTATTTATTTATTTAGTTTGATAGTATAAATTGGGTACTGCAGTCAGGAATGAACGCAAAAAAAATGAAACTAACATAACTTCTCTGATTTTTTATCATGTTCATAGATTCTATGCTTTCGATTGACGTGTGTGTTGAGATGGACAGTTGCAAAAGTTCTCAAAAAGATAGAAATGTTCTCGGAAATTTTTCGAATTGAAATTTTCGCAAAGTTTCAGTCGCAGGTTAGGACGTGTGAGGGTCCACTATTTCATCGGCTCCTCGGACGTGACTACAGTAGAAGAAGTAGCCACTGTTGGTCCAGTTTCTGACGTGCTAAATGCATTGGTAGATGAAGCCGGAGGTACAGTGGTTGTCGATGTGGAGAAACATGTAGAGTCGAAGCCATTGCAGATTACGCAAAGCAGCACCTGTGAACAACAAACTGTTGCTCTTGAACGTGTTTGACATAATAATATTACTAGGCACTTTAGTTAGTTTTAGTTAAAGAAAAACCCGTATCCGTACAAGTTTACGAACCTTTTTAACTTAGGTAGATACATCTGTTTTGTTGCTTTCTATAGATGTAAGCAAAGTTCACAATGATGGCCACACAACATATCTTTACGTAGTACGTATAAAGGAAAGGCGCTATTTTTTCCTGTCTGTCCAAAATTCTCAAAGTGTATCTTCGGCTGCCTTCTCCTTTAAAACCACGCAACGGATTTTGTGCGGTTTTCACTGTCACCTAGAGATTTTTATAGGGAAGGTTTTTATGTGCATTTCATACCGATTTTACCCGTGCTCAGCCAGGACGGATCGCTAGTGTCAACTAAAATAGGTTTGGTTAGCGTTTACAAATTAGGGAGTAAGACTGTGTTTTGTATAAAAAGCAATATTGTTGACTATCTTGCTTACCCACACTTCACTACTCACCGATTCCTTCCTATTAATTCCAGCTTCTTTAGGGTTTTCCACACCAAGTGAAGTAGATGTTATTCGGCTTGGCCGACACCGTCGCTCGTCGGCCGAGCCAAATAACATCAACTTCGCTCTTATTACGTAGATATAAAATGTTTTTTGATCGGCTATTCCTCGTAGATTGGTTTGGGAAGACTTTTAGAGTGTTCTCATTTTCGTTGAACGTTGACGAAAGAACATCTATTCAATTCATATACGACTGTTTAAACAATTACAATGCATGAGGTAATAAATAATACTAAAATCAAATACTACACTGAAAACAGAAAGCTAAGAAAGCTAACAAGACAGGAAAAAATCTGAACAAGTCAACAGCCGTTGGAATCTTTGCAAACTGTGAACATCATCACTATTATTGTTTTTCCGTTCCGTGGAGGATTGTTTTCACACCCCTTTGAGTATTGAATAACCAACAACAAAATAATAGAGAGTGAAGAAAATATTATGTGAATCTCAGGATCCATTTGCTTAACTTTTTCAAGACCCTGGCAAAGTGCCGAGGCATGGATCGAACCCATATTTTATATTTGAAGGACCACTTTGCGTTAGGCGTCCTTTAGATATTTCATACTTGCAAGAATTTTCCTAGGCTGTATAATATTGTACGCACGTTTTTTATGTGTAGTAAAGATACAAAGTTTGAAATTGTATACACAAAATAAAGGGTTTTAAAAGTGAACAAAAAACAAAAAAATAAGCACGAGTTGGTTTGTAGAGTTAGTTATTATAGGAGATTGGAGTAGATAAGGCTTGCAATAGTTTATGGTAAAGTTGTTTTCGTGGGGTTTTTTTTGAATTTAGTGAAATTTCTTAGAAAATGCATAAAATAATACGAATTCTGGACCACCATCAAACCCGGTTGCAATGCTTCAACCTTGTGATATTATGGTATTTGTTGTGGAAAGCCATGATGGCATTTATTGTGAAAAGTAATTTTACACTGGACTAGAAATCAACTTAGTCGGCTGTATCCACCTGTAGCATAAATGACTTTGTGAAAAGAAATAACTTACTAACATTTCTTTACTCTTACTATAACAACTACGCTTTTGTTGTTGGAATTAACAAAAAAACAAAAGCAACAAACCTTATTTCGCGTATTATTGCACAGTCGGACTACAGACGGGGCAGCAACTCTATAATCTGAAACAATGGATTTAACATGTTTTCAGTAGATATCAAAACAACAAATAACAAACAAACAAATATCTTGGGGTCAATGTACATTGTAAAATTGCCCTAGCTCCAAATTAAGCAACTACAGCTGCTTGTGTTACTTATGGGTATTAAAGAACGGATATACATAATTGTATGTATAAATAAGTACATGCTTAAATACATATGTAACATCCATGACTCAAATACAAACATTCAAGACACAAATGTTTGCCCCTATCGGGATTCGAACCCGTAACATCTAGGTTTTTAGTCGGGGCCACGCTACCACTTTTGTGGTGTGAGTACCGACTGATCATCTGTAGGCTTTCAAGAAGTAGGAATTCAGGTCGAAGCACGAATTCTGGCTTTCCGTCGTAAACTAGACCACACGTCGCCGAAGTAATATGCTAATTTTAATGTTTTATAAATATATACGTTAGTTTTTAAGATATTTTTAAGCTACCTAGCTAGAATTTTACTACTACTATTTTTATGCACCCCGAAATAAATGTTTTTAACCTTTTTTATATACAACAGGCAAACGAACAAGTGGGTCAGCTGATGATAACTGCTTGCCACCTAGTTTCCTGCTCTAATTTGGGTGTCATGAATACGCATTATTAAATGATATTGTGTTGAAAGCATCCTCATTCAGGATTGAATAGCTTATTTTTAAGAAACTGATTGTTAAAGACACGAATCTTCACTTCAGATAAGGGGAATGTCATGACTAACTTATGGATTAACTAGAGACCTTTCAATGGACGACTGAATATTGACTTAAAAAGGTGGTGGAGAAAATCCCTCTGACCACCCCCGTGGAACCGAAACTGATCCTTATTTTCAACTTATATTGTTAAAGGTCATTCACCCATCAGGTTATAACCTTTAATACCATCCTACACTCATAATCGTAAAAATCTCAGACCAATTTATATACACTATAATAAAGTTCTGACAGAATCTGTACAATGAAGGCAAAAAAAATATTTTCTGGGCTCGACTTATAAGAAATGGTGGGTTTACACAAGTAAAAAAAAAAACAGGGCAATCTCTTTGTACCCGACTGCGCGACGCAAAGGAGGGTAATGTGTTTATACTCATTGTAATATTTTATTATTGCATTGTGAACTAGACATGCTTGCCAAATTTAAAGCACAATAAATTTAAAGCAAATACATAAATAAATATACGAAGTAAAGTTAAAACGAAGCCTGAAACAAATTGTTGTAAGTAGAACAACTTTGTGTTCTACAAGACAGTACGGAACCGTACGTGCTGATTGTCTGGAGCTCCGCACATGTCTTTTGTTTCATACGGCGTATTTTTTTATTAGTTTTTTCTCCTCCGAGACAAGCAAAAGAATCTACGTCCGTACAGCAATGTAAGTAAGATAAGACGGAAGCCGTTTATTCCTGACCTTTGATGATGTTAAAATTAAAAAGCTAATGTTGCAAATGAAATTATTTATATCCGGATAGTTGTTCGAAAATTCACAATTCCCTGAAAGAAAACTTATGGAGCATCTCAAGTCGCAATAAACGAGATAGCAAAATGTTCATTTTTATGGCGATTTTCTTCGCCTAAGTGGATATTATATCACTTTCCCAAAACAGTATTCACTTTACTTTAACTCTAAAACACCATTGTATTGTAACTGTTGGACAATGATACCATATTTTCAAACATGTGCGTTCCCGCTGAAAACACCATCCTTCGTGTTACTTCAATAAATCACAAGGAGACGGTAAGAAAAACAGGAGCACAGTGCTCGCAGGGATTTGTAATGGGACAAAGTTCTACGCTTTGCCTGTTTAGTTGAGTCACGTAACGGCAGGCGATTGAAAAGTGGCAGTTGTTTATTAGAGAAAACAAATAAAGGTCGACTACGATTGAAGGTTTCTTGCTTACTGTACCAACGTGCTGAGAAATTGTAGGGTCCCTAATAAATACTCAAGAACATCCAGCGACATTACTCACCTACAACAAGATATACTACATGTTTAACTAACACTCCGGTAGAAGAGAAAGTTGATTGTCTTTTATTTAAAAAAGTGCACCTTTTTTTCCTATATTTTGGGACAACTGAAACCAATTGTTCTATTCTCAAACTAAGTAAGGCTTCTACCATGGGTACTAGACAATGTAATGCATAGTTATAGTGATAAATATATACTTAAAAACAAACATATAAATCCACAACTTTGGTTCAAAAATTCGTATTCATCTTAAAAACATTTCCCCTTTTGGGAATCGAAACCGCAACCTCTAGTTTCATAGTCAGGGTTACTAACCACTAGGCTATCCAACCGTCATAAGACAATCATTTGCGTAATAAATATTGTGCTATAAAAAGACCAACACCTAAAGAGCATTCTTTACGGTACGCAATTTTATTTTGAAATGTGCAATGAAGGTAGAATAAACAAACAAATAAAAGGTCGACGGTGCCCCAAATTGTAGGAGTTGCGTGTGTTGACCGTTTTAGGTAAATAAAGTTTACCTTTCCCAACTTAAACTATTATTAAACGATGTAACTTCGAGGCGACTTTCTTAAATACACAATTAAAAGTTATAATAGTCCCTTTATTTAATGATTACAATTTATGTTTTCAAAACAGGTTGCACAAATCTACAAACTTGTACTTAGGGTCGTAGTTTTAAAGCGAACTCAAGTTCCAGTTCCATGTAGAGTTAGTCCATCTATGTAGAGTTAGGTTTAAACTACGATTCTTAGTTGAGCTGTAGAGTGTTCTCAAGTACAGTAGCACCAAACTTACGAGTAAGATCGCATTTGACATTAATAATATCATTTTTTAGTATTATTATTATAAGCTCACGCCAGTTTCCCTTTGGGGTAGGCAGAGACCACAGAACACCATTTGCTCCTGGCATACTTACCTCGCTTCCTCCACACACATGAAAATATCAAATGTAACCTTATGTACAGTCAAGGAAATTGAGACACGTACCACCGTAGAACCCTAGTCGCAGAGACATACGCATGACATTTGTATGACATAGCCTGGCGTTTAACGTTTAGCGTTTAACGACTGGCGTTGCGTCATTGCGATAGGGTTCTAAGGTGGTAAGTGAATATATTTCCCCTACTCTACGTTGATGTACGTGAGAACGATCTACATAGCGAATGCTGAATTCATAGTTTAAAGACTGAACCTCCAAGGCTCCAACTAAATTCATAGAGTTGCGTAACGCAGCTCTACGAATTACGCGACGTGTACGCAACTGGTCTGGTTCGGTGTTAAGATATCTCGTTGGAGGCTTTGGCTTATGCTGTAGGTCAACCAGAACCTTATTATCTTCTTCACATAGTATAAAACAATCTTATCCACAAGGGGTCCTTTTGGATACACTTCGACCCAGTGGGATCTTTTGTGTATACAACAAGTTGCCCTACCATTCTTGTCTGTTCTCAATGTATCTCCAGCCGCCTACTTCATCTAAACCAGGCAACGGATTAAAATGCTATGTAATGACAACACAAAGAAAAATTAGGGTAATGGCAGGACTTGAACCTGCAACATCCCTGCCTTGCGTTTTTCAGTTTCGCCACATTACCGCTACCATACCCTGCGAATTTTTCAATGTGCTTCGTCTTACGGTAATTTTATTATTGATTCAAACAACGGACTTTGATACGGCTTTCACTGTCATTTAGCGATTTTTTTACGGAAGGTTTTTATGTAATTACATACGAATTGGACCCGTGCAAAGCCAAGGCGGGTCCCTAGTTAGAAATAAAATAAACAAATTAATTAAAATAAATAAATAACTACAATATTCTATTAGTAATTCCTCTGTTAGGTACTTCTATTTTTGATACTGTAATAGGGCCTTCATGGTAACAGTTTGGAACACTGTCCGTTTTTATAAATGTTTAATTTTGAATTTGTTAAGGAAGGTAGAAAGGACGGTTCCAAACAAGAGTCTCGAGGCAGGAGCCTTAGAGACAACACGTGTTGTTAATAACAAACTAAAGAGTGAAAAGTTATTGTTTTACTGCCGGCAAACAGTAGAAGGATCCCCGTCGAGCTGCACCACCCGCCACAATACCTATATTTATTACTTACCCTCATTTTCCCTCCAACAGTCAGTTAAGGTGCAGAAAATGCAGAAAATCAGTACAAGTCGTAGTACCGCCATGTCGCGAAGATAATGGCGCACAATCTCACAGGCGCGCCTCTTTACGGGCCCACTTGCGAAACAATGGGCACCGTAGGCATTGTATTTGTAAGGATATGCTTTTAACTTATATTTAGAGCAAAATGTTATAATGAGAAACGCTGGAGAATTAGAGCTAGGAGGCATTTTAATGAAAAATCCTTGTAATTAGGTTACTGATAATGTACCATAAGCACTGACCCATAAATACAGGACTTCTAGTCAGCGTTTAAAAAATGGCCGCTACAAAAGTCGACTATCGCTCGCGCTGTTAGTCTGTCGGACCGACGGCGCTGCTGTCAATACTATTATTTTGTAATAAAACCTATTGACAACGAATCTTAATAAATTATTATTTTATGCAGTTAGACGTAAAATTGTAAATCCAATGACTACAAATGGTAAACTAATAATTTGCATTTGTAACATTGGCGTCAACCTGTATTTTCATGTCGGGCCGTTTTTCTGCTGTCATTTAGTATAACACCGTACATCCATCATTGTAATATCATTGACCATAAGTCATGTAATTTTAAAGTTAAAATTGTAATGACAACACAAAGAAAAATTGTAGTTGTACCCTTAAAATCAATAATGTCATGACCGTAAGACGAAGCACATTGAAAAATTCGCAGGGTAGGGCAGCGGCAGTGTGGCGAAACTGAAAAAATGCAAGGCACGGAATGCTGATGTTGCAGGTTCAAGTCCTGCCATTGCCCTAATTTTTCTTTGTGTTGTCATTACAATTTTAATTTAATAATTTGAATGTTAAAAACATTTAAAAATAAAAAATCGAAAGAAATGTTCGGTTATAAAATTTAATAATTTTAAAGTGTTATAGACAACAGTCTCGGCGTGCGCGTACAAGTTGCATTAGTACTGTGCTGTTAGTATAAAAGTTTCGGGGGATAAGAAAATGATAACGATTATACGAATAATTGTGAGAGCAGTTTTATTAAAACTACGAAGATGCGATGACAATTTCTTTACATCAATCATCCAGTGACCACGTACGTTGCAACGCGGTTCAAACAAATGCATTTTAAAAAGGCAATAGTAGCGCTAAGCTTTTCTTCAACCCACGAAAGCTTAAAGCATTATAGCAGCTTATTCAGCTTTAATATTAACGTCGTATTGAGCCTCATTCTATGTAGGAAACGTCTGTCAAATCGTATACATTCAGTGGCTGTGGCGAGGCATTGCGGCTGCCTGCGGTTGTACTAAAGCGCCTATGACAGCGGTTTCCCATTCAGGCTTAGCGGTTACTGATAATATATTGTCGGTTTAGCAACGTTCTAAATAAAACCGAAACCTGGATGGTTGGTACCTAAACAGGGAAAAACTAAATTACAGTCATATAGATTGTTGAGATTTTGTCCATCACTTGCATACAGCTTCATAACCGACTTCATTTAAATTAAAAATCGATTTCATAAATACGATAAGCCCTGTAATTATGTATGCCCGGCGATTCATCATTTAATTTTCCATCCTTGAAGGTGGAATATTTTTTCCAAATTAAAGTAAGACCAACGTCAAGTATAACCAGTTCAACTTAAAAAGGAATAATAGAAATCGGTTTACAGTACCCGGTAGTAAATATTGCATGCACATCGGCTAGTTTCGGATTTGTATTTACTCACCCGCGTGCGACAGAGACGACTCTATACGAAGCCGAACTAGCCAATGTGCAATACTTTCTGCCGGGTACTGTACGATTGGCGGAGATATCGTGTATCTCACATACAGTCAAATTGAGAAACTGCTCCTTTTTTGAAATCGGTCATAAACTGTTGGCCCAACTAGTGTAATATTTTCTCTATTTTTTTGTGTTCTTACACTATAAGTGCGCAGAAAAAAAAGTCTGTGACCAAATTCCAAAATTAACGGGTCTAATTTATGCCATACACAAAAGTCAATTCCTGTTAAGTCCACATTAAATTTGTGATAAAGATTCATGAAACGGTCTATTTAAAAGTCTGCCTCCATTAAAATAATTCCAACGTAAAATGGAGTCTTATTACTGAAGACTGCGGAATTTTCACTTCAAATGGGTAAATAATTTTGATAAAAACACGACAGTAAGAGAAAATTAGACACAATTTACTGTGCTAATAAAAACTGGGTCCCCATAAAAACAAGTAGGATCTCCAGCCGATCCACATAAATCAACCGAAACATTAATACAAATAGGTATAAATATATTGGACACTGCACATCACGCTAAAGGATCTACATTATTGTTATCTTTCTGTGTTACCTACATTTTTACTGCCCGCTGTAAATTAGATAGCTGATACATAACACGACTAGCTAAAGAAGACCCATGGTTGTTATTAGCTTGTATTAGTAGGGCGGCCTTGTTATGGTGGTATTGTTTGCAGAGGGTTGACAGGGACTGGCTTATTGCATAACAGTTGTCACGCATTTCGGTGATTGCGCTGGAGTCGTTCTGTTTTATAGGCGAAGTTGTTGCGAGCGTGGTAAGCGTAATGTTATGGTGTTTATAATCTGCTCGATCTTTGACATTGTTGCTACATTTATCTTCTTAAGATTATTTACCTAGCGCTTTCCATACATACGGCTATGACGTTTTCCACTCTCTATACTTCAACATATTTGAGGCATGGTTTTTTTGGAATATTGTCGATTACGCCTTAGAAGTTAGAACTAACTAGGTTTGTATGTTCTGATTTTTTGAATACTCTTTGCAGTTTTAAAAATATTGATCCTTTTTGTTTTGTATGGAACTCCTAATCTAAATTATCTAATCTATGAACAATAATAAAAAACATCAGAACATAATAGTATTTTATGCAACTGTTGCATAATGAGGGGTCTTAAAACACAAGTGTGGTTTTATGAAACGAGCGTCAGCGAGTTTCATAATAGGATCACACGAGTGTTTTAAGACCTAATTATGTACAGTTGCATACATTACTTTATCTACACATATATCATAAGTACTCTATGATGGGTTCAGAAGCCATAGGGCAATGACCTGCATTGCTACTAGCTACTAGTGCTAGGTACCTGTTAAATATTTATAGACTGTACACATTAAAATAATGTAATAAAATATGAATTTGAACAAATATAGAAACAAATTAGAAAAATTCTTACAATAATATTGGTTGTCATAATGCTGGTCATTGCCTTCGGTTTCTGAACGCATTATAGAGCATTTATGATATATGTGTAGATAAAAACGTATAATGACAACATACTTACCAAAAAACTATGGCTACAGGTTAAGGTTCAGAGGTTGGAAAACGTTATCGCCCTTTGCAAGGAGAGCGTTTTTTGAGGCTGGGTACACAGTCATCTTAAGATCAAGCTATAAGAGAGCGTATTACCGACTTCTCAAGTTATAAGATCATACTATAGCATAGCGTTTAACTTGCTAAAACCAATTTTGTAAACTTTCCTACAAGTGTCGTGTTTCGGCTTATTTCTGGTTTTTAATTCAAAATATCGACATTTTTACTGGCTTCTTGGTTAGAAGCCACAGTACAATTATTATTTCATTAACATATAATGTTAAAACAAAAAACTTAGTCGACCAATGCAAATGTGGTGCAGTTTCACTAGTTTACTCTTTGGAGCAGTTAAAATAAATAAAGCACAACTGCAGCAGAGTTACAATAGTTTTGACACAGAATGATTAATAGTATCGCATACAGAACGGCCATTCTCTACTCCGCACTGAATTCATAATTGCAGTGGCCCGCAGGTCCCTTTTAGTGAGGCCACAGTATACAGAAGGTACGGGTACAGAAGTTTTATTTCGATCAAAAACTGCGTTTAGGCATAAGAAACGTCCTGCATGCCTCTTTGTTCATCGTATAACTTGTATTCATTTGCACGGGCGGCAACTCAATCGCGCCGGCCCCAGTGCAGTGGTGGGCCAATATTCTTGAAGCTTCGCGAATTATGGCACGCACACATAGGCGCGTGTACAAACTTCACCTTGCCCATGTAGTAGTAACTATTCGTGTGTTTTTGGCGTGTTCACCTTGTGGTTTTAATGTTGTTAGTTTCGCTCGTACTGAACAATACATTTTTATTTTAACATCGGCATTGCATTCCTGAATAAAATTGTTAAGCAGATTTCGAGTGCACTCATACGCTACGTGGGTTTGCCTAACGAACTAAATTCAGCTCTGTACAAGCACTTGTAGGAAAAGTCCAATAAACTGAGACCATTTACTTATTTAGAGTCAAAGTAAATAATAAGTGAAGAAAATTCTAGATCCTTTTTAGAAAAAATTTATTAAGGGAGACATTATACAGGCAACGGAACAGATAAAGGTAAAAATAAGTTTATAAAATAGAGCAAAATGTTAAAGCCTCGAAAACACAAGGCGTTGTTAATGTTAAACTTAGTCCTCACTGTATTTCTCACTTGTCACGACAAATCAAGCCTCTGAAATTTTTATTAAAATAATTGTCCCTGAGCTAATAAGTTGCACTTAAGTCTGATGCCTGTCTTTTGATTGTTGAAAAGCCAGTCTTAAAGTGAAAGTCAGTCTAAGTGCAGTTTCGTTATTGAGTGCATTCTACGCAGGCTCTAAGTGCAATATAAGATGTTCAAGTGATCTTCCTAAGTGCTAAGTTTAAGACACGCCTGAAAATACGCGGTTTATTTACAACACACACTGTTTGATTTATTATTGGATTCAAAGTTAAAGTCCAAAAATATATTTATTTGCATTAGGCTTACGGGAAGCACTTATGAATGTTAGAATATTTACCACCGCGGCACCGGTTCGGTAAAACCCCTGATGAGAAGAGCAAGAAACTTAACGAGGTGTAATAAAAAAAATATATAATTACAATGTTATTTTTACATTATTTAACACAGTAGGTATATACTATTTGGTGCTAGGGATTGCCAATGAAAGTCAGGATAATTTCCGAACAACCCTGTCTAAGATATCTGTCATTGATTTTATAATACGCCCTCGAAAATAATGTCTTCTTGACAATAGATTTGAATTTTGTATCATTTTACTTAGTAATATTTTTTGAAATACTTGCTAGTTAAGATCAAGACCATGTGGAAGTTGGAAAGATCAGTAAAGTAACTATTGTTTATTTCTTGCTAACGACGACTTAGTCCATGTATAACTAACTGCTGCATGATTTCATTCGCACCGTGCAAGCAGGGCGAGGCATCGTTTATCGTTCTATTCGCTAAGGCCAGTGGTTTATAAAAAGGGAAGCACATAAACATCATTATTCGCATACAAATTGCTGCAGACATTATTGCTTTTTTATGGACCGCTTTGGCGTGAACCAGTTCGAGGGACTTTATGATATTGGTTGGTAATACATAAAATGAAAAGCGAGTTATCGTATGATATATGTAAGATCCTTTCGATATTTTAGGATGAAAGCTTTATGTCTAGTTCACACTATGCCAGTGTGTGAGGTTCGTTCATACGTACAGCTACTTATGCCTTGTGTTCGTATATTGCAAGTTGCTGTTATATATGCGAGTGAACCAACAGCTCGCATCCGAGTTACTACACCAGTGTTTTACTCGCCACTCGCATTGCCCTACTACATCATAAAATACCGTAGTTTGATTGTCATTCATTATGTAACCTGCATTCCGTCTGTGATTGGTACAGGCGAGCCGGCTTTTACGAGTTCACAGTGGCACCAATACCACAAACTTTTAAGTGCTACAATTCGAAGTAACTATAGAGGGTTTCATGCAAAATGTGACAAATATGTTAATTCGTAGCACTTGAAAGTTTATTGGTACAGGCCCTGCCGTCCGCTGTCAGAGCAGCAACTAGCAACGTGTAACCTTAGCATAAGTGACTTTATGTACTTGGGAGAAACTCTACAACATTCAAAAAATGTCAAAAAGGTTTTACGTACGTATTAATTTTTTTTAAATTAAAAGAAGACTACACATAAGAACGTGAGTTTTTATAAATACATTTTCAGTTTCATTTACTATCATCTAACCCTTCTATTTTGCCCCATTTAGAATTATAACCTGAAAGTTGGGTTCAGCTTTAAGGCTTTTAAGGCTCCATGCTTAAGTTGGCTGAGTCACAATGAATTTCAGCAAGCTTCAGCTGTCCCTTATAAAGCAGTGCCCGAAACTTGGCAGCTTGACACTTTTGCAGGAGATATAAATTTATCAGTGTTGCGTAATAGAGATAAGTAAGGTATCTGAAATAAGCGTTATGTTAGTTGTTTTAACAAAGGCACGCTTTTCAATTTATCAGTTGAATAAATATTTTATTCACATCAACGATTCATAAACACAGAACAATATTCTTCATGAATCGGTCATGTGAATAAAATATTGTATTCTTTATACAAATGTAGGATAAATATAAATTAAATATACTTGCCGTGGGGTATAATTTTTACAATGGTTTTGGAGGCAAATGGCGAAAACAAAACAGTTACAGATTGGCGATGTTCGTCTGTATGTCATAGGCATACTCGCAGACTATAAATGGATCAATAAATACGAGTAAGTATGCAATAAACCTTAACAATGCTTTTAATTTTTTTTAATAATGTTCGGGTTTTGTAATGTATCGTCACGTCAATTATTTCTCTATCTTATAATTGTTGAATCGCTTCCGATCGAGTCCAATAACAAGCTTTTCCCCGTCTTTCCCCCTTATAAATCTAAACCATTTTCCGTGCACTCTGTCAGATTGAGAATCAACTTCCAACTGACATCAGCCAATCGCAGTCCATTTTCTCATTCCGGAGTAACTTGAAGAATTACTGGCTGGACTCTTACTCTTAAATGAATATTGTATGTCCTGATTTATGATTATTTATTTTATGTGTAGTTTATTAATGTTGATGTATTTTTTATATTATATTTTTACTAATAGAGGTTAGTATACATTTTTGACTTATTGCAGTTTTTCTTAACTGTTCTTTATTTGTCTGCTCTAGATTGTGGGTCCCAGTGGTACCTCAAGGCTTAACCAGAGGTTACTCTTAAAGGGATAAATTCGCTTTTGTGTTTTTGACCTGTAATATGTTATTTATAAGTGTAATGTACAATACAAAGTTATACATTTATATCCATATACGTCGTTCTTTACCAGTATGTACAACTAGGTTTAGTGTGCTTGGTGTATATCTATTTATGATGAGAATATTAGCACATCGGATAGGCAATTGAGTTCAAGAGATACGTTGCGGTAAACACACATTAATTGCGTGGGTTCTGTTATCATGTTAGGGAGGAATATTGGAAGGACACGAGACGAATCGATAGAGAGAAGTGAGACTATATTTCGCACCCTTAGAATTAAAGCGACTCAATTCTGAATATGATATTTCCCAAAATTAAACCCTATGTCTTTTAATTAAGGTGATATTTTGGGACGTGTATTATTCAGAAATGGGTCACTTTAATACTAAGCGTGCGATTTAATCAGGCCATCTTCTTAGGATGGTGCAAATGCAAGGCTTTTATGCAATCTCATACAATTAGGGCTCTTTGAAAGGTTACAAACTGGGAGAAAAGAAGACCCCCATCATATTGCTTTATTTGCTGTTATATTTCTTTGTTATTTTTTTCTAGGATTTTTGTTTATGTATCATTATCATTAATCGTAAATAACTCATTAGTTTAGGTAATGTTTTTCATAATTTTACTTTATGTCAAATGATACATTCGGGTATATGTTATTGAAAAAAAAATCATGACATACCTAACCGGAGATTTGCCTATCTTTACCATAAAAAAAGACTGCGGAACTAGTGTAACGAAATTTATAATTTGTAAATCAATCATCAAAATATTAATTATTAGCAATTTTGCAATTTTTTTGCTAATTACTTACGCTTTAGTTCAGGGTATCCCTTTTATTTAGTGACGTTATGGAAAATTTCATGGAACATTTGACGGCGTCGAAAAAAAATTGTTAGATAATATCTGACAGCCGACCGAAAGTTACGGATGAGGCTGGCACAGGACCGGTCGAAATGGCGTGAAATGAAGAGGCCTTTATACAGCTCTGCTATTCTCTAAGAAAATCAGCGTCGGACTCGACGTCGAGGCACCGCCTTGTCTAGCTCACTCGAGCTCGCGCGCAGCAAGACGGGACGCTGCCCCAGCGTCAGGCGGGGCACCCTTAAAACTTCATAAAATTTGACAGTTAGCAGCGTCCCCTCGCGGCTGGCGAGTGACTACAAAATTAAAAAAAAAAACTATCTGTCACTGCTAGTCACTCGTGTTGGAGGCGGCCATTGTCAACTCTGGCTTTTGTTTGCTTGGACGTTGATGCGCTCTTGGTTATCTCTTTTTGTTTACTCATCAAAGTTTTGTTCTAGCAAATTTTATGAAAACTTTTATAAGTAAGAACTTATATAAGTTTTCATGAAATTTGCTGGAACAAAACTTTGATTGAGTACATTTGGTTCTAAAAATAACACGCAACACGCGCAAGTGCGCATACACACGTATATGTATATATGCCTATCTATAGCTATACAAGTACACTGCATTAGTTCACCTCCTTGGCACTAACAGCAGCACTTTCCATACATGTAAGTTAAAACCCAGAGTTGCCACTCTTCTCATTCTATATTACAATACTCTTTGCCCAGCGTCGATCTCGTCGTTGTGCGCTTAGAGAATCAGTCTCCTGAACTGGGTGAATGTGGGCTGATTTGATGGATCACGTAGGTTTTTACATTTGAAAATATTTTACTTACTCGTATTATCGCGAAAATTACAATTGGAGGTATAAACCTAAAATACTTGACTCATGGTAAGATAACCGTCCCAGTGCTTGACACGCGTAGGACATTGTTTTTACCGGTAGTTGACATCATAGTTTCCCGTTTTAACTCGTTTGTTTCGGTATCTTCTCGTCAATGATTGGATCTCCGTCAAAGATTGGGAACGTTCCCTTTGTAAAGTTCCAGGAAAGTAACTCGGGAAAATTAACTTGATTTGTAACTACTATAGTTTAAAAAAAATTAAACGTTGCAGGTGTGTGTGTGTGTAGCATAATTATGAAGCAGTGTAGCTAAGTGCCCTATAGCTGGCAGGCATGTCATGTTTTTATAAAGAAAGTATAAGAAAACGACATGCCTTTTGCCGTTGCTAATATTAATAAGCAATTAAGTCAATCATGGAAAATCTTGTACGACAAAGTCAGATCCAAGAAAATGGCACAAAGTAAACTCATTGCGAATCCAAACTTTGGCCGAAGGCATTAATTGGATTTAATTAATTAATAAGAGAGTTGGCAACGTAAGCCGATCGCTTTGCGCCGTTTTATGGCACGTAAAAGTTGCCTGTATTTTTACGGGAAATGTAATTGTTCGGAAGAAACACGTCTGCTAAAGCTGAAAGTTCAAGGATTTTCAAGGAAGAGTTCGGATTAATCTACCGGCAAATCGGACCCAATAACTAACTTTTCACAAGTTTTTTCGACAGTATAAACGTCGGTTAAAGGGTGAACATTTTAAGGGAAAGATTTCTACTGTACCTAAAGATATTGGGTAAACAGTCCTACAGTTGGCTCACTTCCAATAATGGGCACATTCAAAATTTAAAAGTACTTTGTGTACCAAAGGAGCTGTTTACAAAAGTTGCCCAGATATGTTTCGAATACATTTAGATTTAGATAATTTATTGGTAATAAAAATATATTACATGTTACGTGTACATACATACGCCTTAGCCTACTGATATTCGCAAAAATACAATATACATAACTATTAAATTCCATAATTGTTCTTCTTTCCAAATATCATTTTTATTAAATACATTAACGTAGTTTAAATTTCAATATAAATTATTGATTAAGTTAAATGTTAAAATAAATTACAGCTATGAATTGATAACAAATATAATCAATTATTTTTTCTAGGTCACTAAATTTCTAAACAAGTACATCTAATCATGCTTTCTAACTGACTTCAAAAAGGGAGAAGATGCTCAATTCTACTGGTTTTTTACACTATATTCAGATATACATATACAAAAATAAGTAAGTATTTGTGGGACAACACCAATTGTCCTACTCCCAAAATAAGCAACTAAAGCTAGTTGTGTTATGGGTACTGGACAACGGGGATACTTATATAGATAAATATTTACTTAAATACATACAACATCCAAAACTCGGGTACAAACTTTCCTATTCATCATACAAACATTTTCCCCTCCCGGGAATAGAACCCGGGACCTCAAGCTTTGTAGTCAGGGTCACTAACCACTAGGCTATCCGGTCGTCAAATATATGATTTCCTACTTCCAGATACACTCGAAAAACAAAATCTTCAGGTCGCAGTCGGAGATGGACAGAAAGTAAAAACTAGAATTTCTATCGCTCGTCCCACATTTGCGTTAACCCTTTATTAGGTCAAAAGCTATTAATCAAAGTTAGAACAACCTCGTTAAAATCAGGTTACTTGAAAAAATGAATTACCGAGCATAAGCCGGAGCTATTATATCTGCGATACAGCCTCTCTGATTTCCGTTACAAATGCGAGCAACAGGTGGTTAATATTTGCCAAGTGGCTAAGCAAGGCTTAATGCCCGTATTTATACGTCTAAATAACCCTGCCTTACGGCGGCGTTCGAGTAGAAAGCAATTTTTTTTTCCGATTTCACAATCGATCTATCGATATCGATTTATCTTTACATAAAATAAAGTCGTTATCCATTCCTGTCTCTTCCCATATCTTTTGCCGCTTACTCCTCTTTAACCTCGCAACGGATTTTGATACGGTTTTCCCTGACATTTAAAGATTTTACGAAGCCGGGGCTGGTCCTAGTCTATACATATAGAAGAGTTTCGTTATTGATTGATGACTGACTGACAGACAATGTACTCTCGTAGATGAAATCGCTGAAGATAGAATCATGAAGAAATCATGAAAAAATTTACGAGAGGTATTCCATCTTTGCCGTCTGTGTTGGCAACGCATCTGCAATCTTCTTGGTGTTGCGGGTGTCTATAGGCGGTGGTGATCACTTACCATCAGGTGGCACTTGCTTATTTGTCTTCCTATTTCATAAAAAAAATGAAATTTGGAACATTGTTGTTTGCGCTGCGAATAGCCTGGACTGGGATAGTGCCACTCTTTATGAAAATACCGGCGTGAAGTAGATGCTTGTTACTGGGTTTCATACGGTGAGTGAGGGATATGCGATTGTTGGGGCCGCTGGTTGCTATGGTCTACGGTAATGACTTCCAATTAGATGATCCACATGCTGGTTTGTCTCCTTTTAGCGTAATAAAGTATTTTTTTAAATAGCTATTTGAAATTACTTTGACAAATTAAATTTCGTCACGGTACCAGTTGCTATAGGGCATGGCGCTTACGTCATTCCACGTTCTATTTGTGTATGAAACGTGACTACTGCACTGATTAGACGCCATAGCCCTTTTGCACAGAAAACCAACATTTTCACTGAAAAGAGTTTACGATGACACAGCAAGAAATGGTTCAAAAATAAAGTTTTACCCCAAATTGTGAACAGTAAGGATTATAATGGTGAAGTTGATGATGATGATGACGATGAGAAATATCACGATATAGTCTGCGTGCTAAGCGTAATTTATGTGTTCAACTTACCCTTCCGTGCTGCCGTAGCATTAGATTGGTATCGACGAACGCGTTACTTAGACTAACGCTTTGTTGGTTTTGACAACCCAGCCTTACAACATATTATGCATTTATGAATCACCTCAATTCTGCCTCAATTTCTTTTATTTGGATGATAAACAATATTTTAGTGGCCAAAACTCAAATTTTAGGTTAGTTTTTACTACCTAAGACAAGTGAGGATGAATGCGGTTTAGTAGGACGGATATCGCACCCAAGACTTTATGTTCAAACATTCATAACCCAAACATTTATCCCTCACGGGAAATGAACCCAGTAGCTTCGTAGTCAGAGTTTCTAACCACCAACCACCAAGCCTGCCTTTGTAACATCGTTTCACATTACAAGTTTTTTATTTAGTTTATACGTCTGTAATCGGACTTCATTAGTGAACTTTTATTCACTTCCAACGAACGAATTGGCTTGAAATTTGGCATGTGTATATAAATCTACTGGCAACCTAATTACAAAGATACGCAAACAAAGAAACTTTTATTAACTGTTTTATTTCGGTCTACAAGTCGCAAAAACATAATAAATTATCATGATCTTTTAACAAAAAACAACTTTGATTTTAATTTAAAAGCTGTTAAGACATTTTTAGGACAACTATGAGATGAAATTATTTTACCTAATTATTATTTCATTTTATTGTACCTGTTGCTGTATTACAAAAATTGAAATGGACATTTAATTATAATTATAGTTTATTTATTACAAACTTCACCTGTCTGTCCCATTGTCTGGAATCTACACCAGTTTACACTAGTCTACACTAACATAATAAAGAGGTAAACTTTATTTTGTTTGTTTGCATGTAGGGGTAATCTCTGGAACTACTGAACGGATTCAAAAAATCTTTCACTAATAGAAAGCCACACACTATCAGAACCGAACCGAACGAAGTTGCGGGCGTCCGCTAGTGTGTCTATAAAGTGTATGAAATCAAATTTGACAAGTTCAATTTAACCTTCCACTGCTCAATTGAATGGAATCTGCAAACGTATTTTAATCGTCTGACAATATGACTAAACAATACAATATTAATGCTAGTACGGTCAACACAAAAGCATGTTTTAAAGAGGTTTTTATAACAAAACTTATCACAATTTAGTTCATCAACCAATGAAATTCATGGATAAGATCGGATAAATATGACGTATAAAATAAAATAAAATATTGTACAATAGAAAGAATCAAAAAGCTAATCAAAATTTGTTTTTACCCCATCGAGTGGGTTGGACAAGTTAATTTATGGACACAATCAAAGTATTCAGTTATGTTTGAAATTTAATTTCGCTTTAGAAGTAAAGTTCATTACAACTTTTGTTTTCGTTTTAATCAGCCGTTTTCTGACTGGTGGGTGAACCAAATGAAAATAATTTCGTGCCTAGTGAATTATTCACCCAAAATTTGCAAAAAGAACCATTGCAAGCGAATGTAATTATAATAAATAACGAACGCCGTGAATCATTACATAACTTTTTTTGCCAAATACCCCATAACATTTGTTTTAATTTTAATAAAAACTCTATATTTTTGTACACTAATGAATTTACAGACATACGTACCTACATACATAATGTATCAGTTAAACGTGATCCGAAACGCGTTGCAAACGATGCCAAAAAAGTTTTGTATCGGCTCTTTAAATCTTCAAAAACCACTAAATGCTTTGAATTACTTAACAAGTTTAGCTTTTAAATTCCAAACATTGCTTCGGAAGTTTCACGCAACTTTTGGTACCTGTCTCGATGAAATAAATAGGGCTAACTAAGGGAGTGTCATTTTATCATTGTCTTTATTCAGAACCTTAGATTTATAAATATTAATATTACTCAAGCTGTAAATGAAAACTTCCTATAAAATTATAAAACTTATTGCTGTGCCTAAAAAAACATTTTTATTGTTGATATGGTACTATGTTTTTATTATCTTCTATTATATTGTGGGGTGATTGAAAAATTAATTTAAATATTTCATCAGAAACATCTTCATCTTTACTTTCTTTACATACTCTAAGTATGAAATAAGTCTCTATCCGTCCCTATCTGTTCATCATATCTTTAGCCGCTTTTTCTAAACCACGCATCGAATTTTGATACGATTTTTACGGCGATTCAGATATTTGTTTACAGAAGACTTTTTGTCCAATAAAGTATTTTTAAATTTTAGTTAGTAAAATGCATCCCATTTAAATCGGAGTGGGTCGCTAGTTTTATATAAATACAAGTAAATGATGTTACAAAGACGAAACATAAAGATATTTTGGGGATAACCCAAAAGGATTTCCATCCCCTGCCTCACCTCCAACGTAATAATAATTTGCCAGTATTTCTTAACGCTGCTTTCGGTTAGCCCATTTATTCTCGGTCTCTAATGAGAGCAACATTGTGGCATTGCAATGGTACTCATTACACCACGTTACATTTATCTCGCTCGCCGCAAAACAGTCTTAATATTAACCCTCGTATGTTCAAATGGCTAGTTAACCTACCCTAAGTAATTTCGCTAAAATATGTTTTCTTTTGAATCTTCTTTTCCAAAGCAAATATAAGCGAGTTTAGGTTAATAATTGATGATTATGAAATAAGGTCTTCAAAAAGAAGTTTGAAGATGCCGTCACACTTCTTTTTTCGTCTCCGCGGGCATAAGGTGCTTGCCCCAGGTTCGCTATAACAGCGCTATAGAGCGTTATAACGCTGTATAGCGCTGATATACCTAGCGCTGTGTGGCCTAGGCCTATTTTCAAATATCCTATATTCTGCTTGTTGTTGGCACACTTCGTGTTCTACAAACATTAACAATTTTACAAGTATGAACCTTACAAAAAAATTAAAAGCTTCATTGTAGTAAAAGTTGCTTTCTAAAATATACTAAAAATGGGGTGTTCACGCTGCGGCGCTACAGGTGATAAATACAATCTAGATCGGCTTCGTCAAAACCTATGTAGAAGCATTCAACTATTCCAATTTAGATTGAAAGCTATTAATCATTAGTGCATGTCATCAGAACTGTTAATCGCATTAGTTGGTCCACCATTTCATGGCATGACGTATTGGGACATTTCATTTATCACTAGCTGCGATTATCAACACCCTGTTTGTTACCCACCTGCCGCCAGAAAGGTTACTTTTGATTATTATTCATATCCTTGGTTCCATTGTCAACACTAATACAACATACACAATCAATTTGTTTCTGTATTTATTTGTCATCATTTAAGTAACCAGATTTTTTGGCTTGACCTTTTACTTAACCTGTTGGATTATTTTGCTTCAAAGAAAGAAGAGGAGGCTGTAACACTATTCAACATAATATACACACAGACACAAAACACGGGCGGAATATATCTACAGAAATATTGCTTGGAATATTGTTTTGGCAATATATACCTAATAATAGCTTTTCCCCAATTTCTCAGTAATTTTATTCGCATCTTTGCTCGGCAGTGTAGACAAAAGAGTAAATATTTAATTGATATGTTTACTAGGTAGTGAAAAAATGTTGTTTGCAATATTTTTTCAAGGCATAATTTTTCGAGGTAATCAAGGTTCTGGAAGATTCTAATTTTTTTTTCACGCAACCGGTGTGGCGTACTCGTAGAAACTTTTTCTTTTCCATTCCTTGAGCAACAATCACTGACGCTGTGCTCATTTCACGGCCTGCACACATCAGAAAGGATGCATTCACAATAAAATCCTTTCAGCCGGCTTTTCTTGTTTTGGGTTATCACGAACCCGAACCATGCGCATTCTGTTCCCTTTCCGTCAGTGCTGTTCGACTCCAGTCCATTCTGTGAGACTCGCCCGCGTGGCCGCCTCCTTGGGTACGCGCCAAAATGAAAACTTTGAACGCAGAACGAATTTGAATTTGGAACGTTTCATTCGAAATATCAGCTAGTGCTGTTACTTTAAGTAAGAGTTTTTATTAGTTTTGGCTGCGTTCTCTAATTAAATTGGACAAGCCAGTGACTTTTTTATTAAATGAAGATTAAGAGTTATTGAGAGTTAATCGGATTTTCAGTGGGATAGGAAACTAGATTATAATAATATTCGGACACTCCATTATATTAATTCCGACTTTGAGTCAATGTTATTGTTGGACGAAAGTGCGTAAAGTTACTGAATGGATACAGCGATGTGGAAAATTTTATTATCTTCTACCGAATGACGCCAGTACCGGTAAGTTTATATTTATACTTTTGTTTATGAATTGGATACCTTTTTGCATACCTAGCTTTAATTACATTACGTAAAATAAAACAAAAAAGTTTTAGTTTTTATTAATTCGAAAGCACGCAAATAGTTTTTGAAAAATTACGATGTAAAACAAACACTGAACAAAATTATAGATCAGATACGGTTTTATCTATTCACGGTCAACGAGTTCGCTACTGCAGTTGTTAGTTGTTTCAGTTCCGGGCGCCGTAGGCGATTTCAGTATCGAAATCAAATAGCGCTAGCGCAAATTATTCGAACTTTCAAACTTGTAGAACTATTGTTATTTTACAAAATTGGAATAGATAACAAAAAAACATTTTTAACATAAAACTAACGTGAGTTTCGGACATATTAATAAAAAACGGATCACTCACGTAATTTTAAGTCGAGAATTGCCTGGCATGTTTCGGACCAGTCCGTGGTCCTTAATCATGAGTCCCCGCGGCGGTGGCGCGACGACTAACAAAACGACGATAAAAAAAAATTTTTTTCGTATGTTTTGCTTCTTCAATAGAATAAAACAATTTATGATAGTTAATTGAAGGATTTTGTTTAAAATTAATTACAATTATAGAGCTAGCGGGAAAGGAGTAATTTACTTAATGCAAGAAAATAATTATGTCATCACTTTCACTATGAAGTGGATATTTTGTCTGTTCTCATTAAAAAAAAAGTTCTTTTGCCATCCCAAAAATTGCGTTTGAAGTATTTCTCTATTTAAGCTTCATTGTACAATACAAAAAATGAATGTACAAAATTAAATTCCAGACTTAATGCCTGCATGGCATTCTGAGTCTTTTGATTGACAGAGTATAAGAAAAAGTATTCCTTGAAATGGTTTTTTCCTTTATTGATTATCGTAATAATCAATCCCAGTTGAACTAAAACAAAGGTGGGCAACATATTTCAGCCGAGGACTAAAATGATTCTCGCCTCTAATTAACAGGTGCTTAAAATTATTGCCAAAAACCTCTGTAAGTTTAAGGAAATTCTTTACAAAGATTAAGTCATTGTGAGATATAATACAACATTCTATACCTTGAGAAACCCTACAAAATATTGTAATTACTTCCTACGTAGTATTATTAAAGAAAGGAAATAAATTGAAATATTGAATGAACTTCGTGGGTTTCATTTAATATCCGTAATCCCTATACATAAGGGATTTTAATCAATGGCACCTTACCTTAAGAATCAAATATTCATTATCTGTATTTGGCTAATGTTCTCAACAAAACCGAAAGTAATATTATCAAACCGCGATTAGAATATAATTGGAGAGTAACGTCAGCCCACTGTCATTTCATACATATAGGAATGAAGCTTGACACAAGTCTATGAAATGACAGTGTGCTGACGTTACTCTCCAATTATATTCCAATCGCGATTTGATAGTAATAGTGTTAGGTTCTAAGTACGATTATATGGCCAACCAATAAATTCTGGGCCCCTACCACTGTAGGACCCTGTCGCAATGACTCCTTGCTCTTTTTGGATTTGCGTTTTTTTTAAGGGAGCATTCTTCAATTCATATACTTAAAAATAATATCTCCAAGATACTGTATAGGTAAGTAAGTTAGCTATTTCAGATATTCAACAATTTAATTATAGTAGTTGCGATTTTGAACCAAAGAAAAAGGTACTTAATTATTACCCATATTTAATTTTTAAATTGCGTAAGTAAAGAGTTATCAATTCCTAAAGACAGAACGTGGGGTAAGCGGTAAGCTATAACACTGGCTTCATCATGTTTGTGTCTTAACAGACACAAAGAAAAACATAATCTTGCCTCTACTCGTACGTTTAAAAATAATACCCTCCGAATAAATTTAAATGCTGTACAATGACAACACAAAGAAAAATTAGGGTAATGGCAGGACTCAAACCTGCAATACTAGCACACCTAGCCTTGCGTTTGCCAGTTTCGCCACATTACCACTAATGTTGCACTACTAACTAATAATACATTGTAATGCTACTAATATTACATAAGTAGTAATGTAGCGAAACTGGCAAACGCAAGCCACGGAATGCTGATGTTGCAGTTTCGAGTCCTGCCATTATCCTAATTTCTCTTTGTGTTGTCATTATATAGAATTTAAATTTATTTCAATGATTTAAAAAAATGGAAAGAAAATTTCAATTACAAAAATACCCTCTGATTTTAGCTTAGACTAAAAGTCCGAATCTTTACAGTATTTAGCCATTGCCAAAGGTTTTTTCCTAATTAATGTCAAATAATCTATCACCGAGTGTGCTAAAGTGAAACATTGGAGCAATAAATAAGAACACCGCGATCTGAGAATGATTCCGAGAGACAAATTGAGCGCTTGATGGTTTAGCTTACCTAGAGATGGATGAGAGCTTAGGTGTATGATTAAAGGCTCTTAGGGTCATAGTTTTAAACCGAGCTCAAGTTCTAGTTTCATACTAACGTAGTACGAGCCTTAAATTACTTTTTTTGAGTTTCGCGTGGTATTAATTAATTAAAATGATCAGTGGGGCCAGGGAGTTCATTTTCGGTTCGGCTTAAGTCTACAATGAAAGAAAAGGAATTCGACGAACTGTGAACATCCTCCTTTTTATGAAGATGGTTAAAAATCAGTAAAATTTATTTTTGCTATATGGATCGACTTTGTTTCGTTTAAAGATGGATTATTTCATTGTGCTAAAAAAAATGGAGAAATTGGTGGAATTTAATAAAATATTTTCCTTTAGAATTCGCAAGTTTTAATGAAATGTCCGAACTGTTTATTATGACGAATCTAGTGAAGAAAGAAAGAAAAAACATTTCTTTAAAACAATTCAACATAAAACATACAAATACACACAACACAGATAGAATAAAAAAAAACAAAACATTATGTTCAATAAAATCAAAAAGGGCCACTCAGCATACTGCCTCGGTAAACCACTGATATTCAGTGGGATCCTTGATAGTGATTTCGTAGACAGTTTTTCTGTATCTCTTATAGTTTTTGCTCCCACCATCATACTGTCACAGTTAAAAACAAAGTGTTTACCACTCTAAAACTTTCTGACTGTGAGAGTAATGTGTTTTTATTTTAATATAATCTTTTTACCTATCAACAATCTACATATATGAGCATAGTGCTCATAAAGTCTTAGCTAAAGTTCCTCTATAATAACTTAATTTAATATTTTCCCCGGCTGCATGTCAAAAGCAGGATTATTCGCCAGTTTTAGTTTGTTATCCTTTTAAAAAAGATCCAAACGATGTTTAATCCCTATTAAAGAGTAACATAAAGCCGACGTTAGAAAAAAGGTCCGAAGCTGGACCTCTAAACTCCTGAATTAACTTTGTAAGCGAGATTCGTGATAGCCATATAATATGTTTGACCCAGTAGGCTATGTTTGACTACTATTAAGTTTCAAAGTCAAATTCAAAATATATTTATTCAGCTTAGGCTTACATGAAGAAGGTACTTATGAATGTCAGAAAATTTACCATCGCTTCGGAAAAACCTCTGATGAACAAACACCGGCAAGAAACTCAACGAGGCGTAATTTTTTAAATAAATTAAAATTACTGGACCAAAATACCTAACAGAAATTTATTTCAAAAGGCTGAAGTTCTTGAAGATTTTCACAGTACGAAGGTAAACTCGCGTGCATTCCAGAAAGTGGGACGACGTTCTGGCGAGGGTCGCGGGAAACTAACGTCGGTTTTCTGGAAGCAGGAGTTCTGGCCGAAGGGAGTCGCATTCCACGTTCCTTTCGCGTGCGAATGTGGGAAACTCCGAAACAAGGTCACACGTCGCCAAACTTACTTACTCATTTTAATGTGAATTTTATAAGTTATATTTCCTGTATTCTGCTTTTCAACACTATTACAATACTCGTAAGTAATTACATATATTATGAATATTATGATGTTTTAAAGGACACTAATGTCCTGATTTATGAATAAAATTGCCCACCAAGACAAACATCCTAAACAAGAACTTACGCTCAACCAATTTCATTTGAAGTCCATATTGTCGTAAATCATGGATAATATAGTACCTATCTGCCAACTTTGTCGTGATGCGCCGTTGATTAATCTCCCAGGGGAAGTACCTAACTGTGACATTTTGTGTTAAAAGGTTATACCAATCAAATCGTTTGACTTTATAGTAGGACCTGCCCCCCACCATTTTGCAAACATTATTTATGCAAGATGCTTAGAGGAACGCAAGATGGCATTTCGGTTATTAATTTGGTCTATTAATACGAGCAGTAATATTATTAAAGTTGTCAAAGTTCTCACATAGCTCTATTACGAGTACATGACACCCATATAGAGATAACTTGGCCGACAAAGTTAAAAGCTACTAACACTATTATAACATTATCTTTAACGGCTTTAACTAAGCTCAGACACATTGAACCCTTGTTGACAGACACAGTATAGTCAAACTGTGCTTGTTAACTTTGTTCCTATTTGTTACAAGTTTAAAGGTTGGTTAGTACTTACCAAAAATATTCAGGTCTTAGTATTAATGAAATGAATGGCGAACTCAGGACAATTCTCTTATTTCATTTACTAAGATAAGTTTAGTCCACAGAGTCCTTACACGACCCGCTTTTACTTTTTTTACTCTTTAATATCTACGAGTATCTGTTAGTTGCCGAGTAATGGTTATATTAAATGGATAGCATATGTAAGATGAACGTAATATTTTTCGATGGATTCAAACCTGATTATTTCGTGATTGCGCGTTTCGCTATACAAACCTTAATGATAGCGAAACTTAATTAAGTAAATACAGAAAAAAAAATCTTGTGATTTGATATTTTGATTATTATGTGATAATTTGCACACCTGAATGTGAGATGAATAGGCATGAGCTAAGCAAGTTTTTAGATCATATAACCGTATTTCTAGGAAATAAAAGAACTTCTTTTTGTTTCATTTCATTACAACTTCTCTTTTATGGAAAAGAGAGGAAACGAGCACGCGGGTCACCGGATGCGAACTGATTATCGCCATCCATAGAAAATAGTAACCGCAAGAGAGTTGCTGCTGCCTTTCTACCCTAGGTGTTCTAGATCTTGTAACTCATCACACGAAACGCAGTACCAAGTTACTACTTCACGCCCAATGGTTAATTCGGCGCATTCATTTGTAACCGGCAACTAGTCAGTTACTTTAAGACTATCCCCTTAACTTTTAAAAGGTTTTGATCAGTTGATTCTTCAAGGTAACTTATCTATAATACATATTTAATAAAAAACTCCTAGATTTTGTATGTTTGAGACCCGTTCTTCCTCCTTTGTCACACCTGTTTAATTTGTAACTCTCTATTTTTTTCAGTGTCGCAAAGTAAGGCAGAACCAATGTTACATTATGCTGTTACTTACATCTATAGTAGGATGTAATCTGCGGTTACATTCGGTCTTAATATCCAATGTCAGTAGGTGTCAAAATGGAGCCTAAAAATATAACTAAAATTGAAATTAAATCTTCTTGGATAAGCCACTAAAAATTACCTGATTCGTCTAACCGGGTGCTCACGTAATTTATAGGTGACATCTTTATTGCAAATTTAGTCTAGGAATAAGTGCTTGGGTATCACTATGTTTGCTATATCAGTAATTGTAATTCTTAGATATCTTTAGACTTCTTAAAGTACGAAGACAGAATAACTAAACGCAATACAACTCTTATTATAACTAAATTACGCTTATATGTCCACTAGTAAGACTTGTTGTATGTCTAACGATTTATGTGCAATAAAAGCCGCACTAAACATAATTACATCCCTTAATATCCTTCATAATTCTTATTGTTACCGCTAAGATTACATTTTATGTCCAGAATACCGGGGGTATTGATGTTCGGCATCTTTTGTTTATTTTATTATGTAATGGATCTGTTATTATCTTATAGAGGCTACATTCTTGATATAATTTTCCATACTCGATTTCGCGTCGTGTTACTTTCTGTATCCCTAACATGACCGGCCTACCTGGGTTTAACTTATACTTTCCGGTGTCTCTATCAAACTAGAGTCATAAGTTTATAACAAAGTGACGCACATAGAGATATAATCAGATAAACTAAACTTAGACGGTCATATTAGGACCACTGTCCTTATTATTTAAGCGCAACAGCGACGAGTCGACGTTGAATCATCTGATTGCGCCAACAACGTGTCACGTCATGTCAAACCACGTATGGAGAATACCTACGCAGCTACGTGGTTTGTGCTAGTAACAAAGTTCGATGCAACAAAAAAACACTATCATTACTGGCGTACTCGAAAGTACGGATCGGTTTTGTGTGAAAAGTTAATTATGATCATATTTTCACACTTTTTCTTTTATATGTGAGAGAGCATTCTATCATATTTTAAAGTAATATAACGCGTTCCTGACCTAGAGGACTTTATAAAATTAAGCTACCTAAAGGTTTTACACGACAATTAGAAGAAAATCACCTTACAAAACTAGTAGTATCGGATGCAGTAATGCTTCCTTACGCTTGAAACTCAAAAAAATACGACCAGCAATGTTTCTGTTGTCAAAACAGAACACCAAATTGGAAGTTACATACAACGCTACTACATTGTGTATATGACTCCGGATGTCTGTCCTTGGCTAATCTTTGTTTATCCGCGTCCGTAGAGATATTACTTTTACTATGCCAATAGGATTATCTTTGCGTCGGTAAACAATAACATAAAAGGATGGCCTCTAATTACAAGAAGGGGAAGTGATAGTTCCGATAATTAGACAATTAGCGGTCAGATTTTTGCTTTTTGACGACCAAAAACTATACATAGTAGTGATATTGCGTTGTGGGCACTTTTGCAAACAAAATAAAAATACAATTTAACTTTGCTCATCTATGAAATGTTTAATACATAAAAACCTTCAGTAAAAAATCTGTAAATGACACTGAAAACCGTACCAAGATTCGATGCGTGGTTTGGAAGAAGTATGCAGCTAAAGATATGCGGACAGACAGGAAACCGACTTTGTTTATACCTAAAACTATTTCAAATTTCAAATCGATAGCGACCGTAGTATCTGAAACATACCGCTGTGACTTGTGACAGGCAACCTTACAGACGTAGTCTCACCATAAGATTCCCTGTAACAAAGATTATTCCTAGAATCTTCTTTTCTATCTGGCCAGCTACATTTGAGAAAACCGACCGAAAAAATAAATGGGGATTGGTTTTTTTAGAATCTGAGTGGAATATTACGGACAAGAACAAGATTTATGGTTTGTAAGCAACTTGTAAGTAACGTGTAACGTAATTAAGCGGCGACAGCAGTGCTCAGGTGTTCGGTTCGTGTGAGGGCGACCACATTAATAATGATTTAATTTGACAGCTATTGGGGTTAAACGTACTTTATACATTTGTCAGGGTAGTGTTAGGCACATTTGTTATCATTACTTCGCGAACTATCGACATTGCCTTAACTCAGCTTTGGAAAGTAAATTGAAATCATAAACTTAGTAATACTATAGATTGATTGATGGTAAAGAGCTCATTTATTAATTAATTTATATTCATTACAACCTGAGTTTGACAAGATATTATAAATTAAAATTAGTCAGCAATGCTGTAGAGTATCGCAAAATGGTAATTACTAATATAAATAAAACTTTGTCTGTCTTTCCTTATATCTTAATCACTGAAAGTCAACTTTATACATTATAGAATCCGGATCAACTATAGAATCACAGAAAACATTATTATTACATATCGCCTTTTAGCAGAGGCTTTGCCCGTTTTTTATTTATGCCTTTTACAGGATTTTACGGGATAAAAATCCCATTATTTATTCCAGGACATGATCAATGACAGACAAATTTCATCTAAATGCGTCCGGCCGTTAATTTGTAATTGAGGAACAAAAATTGCAATATCCAAACATCCAAATACGTCAAACGTGAATTCTTTCGCATTTATAATATTAGTATAAAGCATGACGCAAACATTATTACATTAGTTATTAATACTCGTATATAACACCATTATATTAATGCTCATTGACATGTAGGCAAAATTGATCTTTCAAAGTATGATACAAGGTTCCAAGTAATTTGAAAGTTCATACTAAACCGGGCTTCCTAAGACTGATTTTTTAAACCTTAGTTTTAAGCAAAACATTACTATGTTATTGTTTTTTCTCTTTCTTACCACTTTTCACTTGCACACGCTGGACGTTTAGCATAAGTCTAGGATTGAAATTAGTACATCACAGATTTGATAACATCCCTAAGTCCCTTAAAAAAGGATTACTAAGCTTTTTAATTAATACAATTAAAATAATAAGTGTGATCTTAGGAATAAGATTCATTAAAATAGGCATTTTATTAAGGACTAGACTAAAAAACACTAAACTGATAAAATTCATAATTTGAGCTCTTTTCCTATAACGACCTCGTAAGTTTGTCTCAGAGGGACGCTGGAACATGTCAAAATAAGGAGTACTTAAAATAAAGCGGATTTCTCACTTTGGCGTATAAATGCGTCCCTGTCAGATTAGCGTGCTTTTTGAACCGTGAGTTGGGCTTTAAGCACAAACAGATTCGGCCTAATGGAAATTGGTCCAAAATGCTTCCTCCAAACAATGAACCTTTAATAATGATTCCCCGAATCTAAATACGAAATTAGCGCTGTTTGGACTTATTCAGCCGATTCCGATTCGGTTGAAATATTTACTTGGCAAAATGACTCGAATCAAGCGGAAGAGATAATCTGGTACAATTTAGGAGTGGAAACGGAAGTGATACCATCTAATTATATTCCCAAAACGAGATAACTCATAATTGTGCAATACTTAATGCGTCGTTTCATCCACATACCTAATTCAATAAAAATGTACTAAACCGTATAAACCTACTGTTTTGGATTAACTGCATATTTTTCTTGCTAACAATTTTTGTTAAAATATAATATGTCGTTGTATTTTACTGTAGATACCTCAAGGCACCCTGTTATGTTGTCTATTTTTCAATTTATAGGTAAAAGTATGCCTGCGGAAGGCAGTACGTGTTTGTTATAAAAAGCTATTATTATTGCTATTTCTACATTTTCATCTTATTTCCTTAAGCAACACATCGGAAAATTAACCCATTCCCAGTTCAGGTTTATTCATTAGTATGCGAGACCTTCTTCGATAAAGGAACATTGTTGAAATGCGTCAAGCGTCTCGATAAGAAGCAAGAGTCAGACTTGGATAATTTAATAAAGCAATGCTTAGACTGTTTTAGTTTAGTCGAAGCTTAAGATATTGTTTTCAGATTTATGTATATTTAGAAAAAAATCTTGAATGCTTGTGAATTGGCTACAGACTCGAGAATCAAAGCGAATTGGATGACATTTCTTATATTAAGTGAGAGATCCGATGGAAGACTACGGGGAGGGGGTGGGGGGGAGACCGAAAGACCGGAAATGGTTTAGTGATTAACATGGTAACTTTCCATCAGGCAACCTACATCCTCGTTTCCTCTTTTTTTCCTTAAAAAAAGACATTTACCATGAAGAAAATTATTATGACGATGGTAGACCGACGCAATTACGATTTTTAAACAAACCATAACCTTAAATCATAGTTAAAGATAAAATTGATTTAGGATCGCAATAAACGCGCCCGCGCTACAATAATCAATCTACAAAAGCTTGTACTGTTTATAACAAACTTTAATTAATTTGTTAGCGCTCTTGTTTATAATTATAACGTTATATTGATGTACTTGCTACCATGAAGCTTTCTAAGATTTTACGGTTAACTTACGGATAACAATTTAATAACTATAGCAGTGACATAACATGATCTAAAATATTTCATATCAAACTTGTATTATTGTTCAAGCACGTAGATTTGATTAATTAAATGGATGTAAAACTGCAATATCATTGTTTCTTTACTGCATATTAATCACTGATTCATTGTTATCTTTAAGTCCATCATGTCCTATTGTTCGTTTTTTTTAAAACTTATATTGGTTTGTTTGTGTCTGAGCTATCAATATTTGTATTATTTAAGTATGTAAGCATTCACGAATAACTTGTGTTTTGGTTGTGACGGCATTTTTTTACTTAAACAAATACATGTTTGCTATCTATTTAGGCACGTGATTATGAATACGAAATTCCTAGCAATCTGACATCTGACCCATTATGCAAATTCGGTTGCTTGTAAACATCGTACTGTCGTTGTAACATCGTAGTCGTGACAAAAGTGGGAAATGATGATTCTAGATGAATTTCGCTTCAGAGGCGTAATAACCTCCTTATTTATAAACGCCCAGTAAACCTGCAATACGCAGTATGTGTCGTTTCTGTGTTATTATGAGGTTTGCCTTCAGAGGACAGGAACAAAAGAAAACATTGTTACAAAAGGTTAGTCAACTTTTGTGAATGAAGGAGTTTTCATGGTAATTAAACTGGCAACATGATCAGATACAATTTTGGAAACCATTAACACTAACTTTTTAAAATTAAAAACTCGATTTCATACACATTACCGTAGCCATGTAACCACAGAAAAAAGGCTTTCGTTTATTTTCTAAAAATGGTCCAATCGTATAGCGATTTGATTTATAATGTTTGCTTACAACATTTGAAGAATTCCGTTGATTCCTTATGGATCTTATCATAAAGTCTTAATTTTGTATGATATTAATGCGTCCCATCGATTAATGGCCGCTTTCTACATTCAAACAATGGTTCGTTTTACCAACCAATAGTTATGTCACACTTTCTATGGGACATCTGTCAAAGGTTAACGACTGGTAAAGGTTTGAATATAGGAATGCTCCATAAACGAAGATTTGTCCAGAACGGCCAAGCCATCTCCGAGTAATCGGAGAACATACAAAAAAAATAATCACGTCGAATTTCGAACCCCTTTCGGTTTTTGAAATCGGTAAAAATTGCCGTAATTGATGATTTGAATGATAGTTATGTAATTTTAATCTTAGGTACACATTAAAAACAAACATTTAAATGATCTTTTAATGAAGTTTATTAACAGTAAATAGGCGCAATAAACGAAACTCGTTATTTGTATCTAGCTTCAAAGATAAATGGTGTATCTTCATAAAATACTTTAGTGTCGACGGATAACAGGTTATTTAAAAGTAATTTACAATTATGCGAAGTTAAAGTCAATCACGAACAGCTCAAATAACTTCGATTTCTTTAATGTTCGAACAACAAAGTTTGACAACAATAATGGCTCGTAAAACTCTCAAGATTCTTGGGCAGACGGATCTAAACACTGTAAATTATACGATTTTTTCATCTTTATCTTCGGAACGTACCGATAAATACTAAATCACCAACGTAAATTCAATTTTATATCGCTATTGCTTAACTTTATTACCTTTTTAGGGTTCCGTTGTCAAAGCCTAACTAGAAACCCTTATATTTCTGCTAAGTCAATAAGGTAATGTCTTTATGTGACATCCATTCCATCAAAAGCTATAATATCAAAGTGAAACTGAAATTTTGCAATAAATATGGATCTATGTGTGTGTGCGAATAATTTTTTTTAAAACAATTTGTCAAGGTTCCTTCTGTACACGTGAAACAAAGACGAAATAGTTTATATCAGGGACCTACTGAAAACCATTAAAAGCAGTTCTAAATTTTTTTTAATAGAAAACTAGTTAAACCTTGAAAAAGCTCCAAAAAGCTTTTTATGACCACTGAACAAAATCGATTTGCTCTTGGCCGGTTTTTAGATTCAATAAACCCATTTACTTTATTATTTTATTATATATAATACATCTTTATATGTCTATTCGTGACATGTCATACAAAGATTAAGTGAAAATTGACGTTTAACATAAAAGAGCTTGCATTTGCTTGGCAGCCAATATGTTATACAAGCAGGACATGTCATGTGTCGCCGCCACCGGTAGGTGTGTCATGTTAAAATGTTTTACTAATTCAAATAAAAACGAGTACAAACTATGGTGTGGTGGAGGCGCGTTCTAAGTTAGACAAAATTACCTCTTTAGGTCTAAAGGTTATCCGATTGGATCAGACCGTTGACCAAAGCGACCTCTAGCCTTTATAAATAATGTCTTTGCCCATGTCGTCTTTTTGTCTTCCGGCTTTTGGTCAAATCCGTATAAAACCCATATTGCTGAAAGGTTTCCAATAAACTCCTGAATAATAATTAAATTCCGGAAGATTTATTTCGTGGCAAACATTCCCTCGTGGAAACGTCGTCTAAGGGTCGGATAAAATGCCTTCGGACGGATGGTTTATTCCTCGGTTACATTTATTTCTGGATTCTTTATTTAAAAATATTAATGCCGTGATCATCGCAAGGGCCGTGGCTCTTCAAAACTGTCTCTTCAAGATCTCAGTATGGCTTTATGTTATAAATCACTGTTGTGATAAGGAAAGGTTGATAGAGATAGATTGGTTTCATCAACGTTATTATGTTAAAACACTTTTGATATAATGCTAAGGTTCACTAAAATAAAGAGACTAAGTAAATCTCGATTAAATTACATGTTTCCTTAGGTTCCTCTTCTTTTCAGCATTATTAAGGACTGTGTACCTAAGTACGTTCTGTAATAGTTTTTCTGAATTGGAAATTGCTCACATCTGTTTTATGCCATAGAACACAGAAACTTTTAAGGTATTATTAATTGAACTTATAGTATCTCAGATACCCTATTCCTCAAAATGGTTTTACCCGTTTTATCGCATCGTCGTATGTCGAATCCCAATCCAAACAGAGCAAAAGCGTTGGTGAACTTTTGAGACGTCACAACCATAGTTTTATATAACATAACTCCATTATACTTTATCCCGTTTCATTCTGAGAACGTGTTAAAGTTTACATTCATTGTTTGATATATTGTAGGTAAGGTCGGCATACATAAATCAAATGGAGCTAACACAATAGCGGCCAGACGAAGAAATATTTACAGCTGCTAAAAATAACTTTATTGCAAAAATCACGTAAAGTTCTATTGTGTGAGATTTGACAGAGAGTTGATACTCAAACCCCGAATTAATATGGTTCTACCAATACATGGACATAGCACAAAGGTGATCTTACAGGTGTTTAAAAAGCACAATGCCCTCTATTTATTATCAATGATGATAGAGTCGTGATTTTCCTACTATTATAAGCAACGCCCCCCTTTGTATTGAATGTAGATCGTATAAACTTGATCGTTTAAATTTGTTATTTAAGAAAACAATAAATAAACAATGATACGTATATCTAGCAGTAACTTTGCATTTTCTCGCTAGGTAAAAAGGAGATATTTTAATAGGATAATAATTATAGAGCTTGCAACAAAAAAAAAACATTTTCCTTTACATAGGATATTCTAATTTAAGGCACAAATTTTAAATCTACCAAGAAAATAAAGTTTTATTAACAAATATGACATTGTACTTTTATTATGAAGTGAATAGTTGGGCTTAGAGATTGCAATCCGGATTCTTCGAAATTCGAAAATAAGCGAAAAATCCGGATTTTCAAGAGTTTTGTAAAACCGGTTTTTGGGACTCAAATTCGGTTTTTTCGGATTTTTGACAAAATTGAGATAAAACGGAACTTCTGGATAAAACTGAATTAGCATGTGATTTAAATGTGATCGATCAAGGAATATACTGTTTAGAAATCTTTTGCTAGAGTGCGAAATAGTGTTATAAGGGAGAAATGTGATTTAAAAGAAAATGTAGTGACTAAGATAGAGAAAGAAATGTTGCGTTGGTTTGGGCATGTTGGACGGATGGATGAAAGGCGATTATGTAAGCAAATTTATAAGGGTGATGTGACTGGGCGTGTTGGTCGAGGGCATTCGTTGACCAAATTGGCTACGTCCTAAAGACAGGCAGAATTAAAAGTACTCCTAACCGACGTGCAAGTATTAAGAGAGGAATATGTGTAGAGGAAGCGAGGGAAACATGCCAGGACCGGAGCAAATGGCGTTCCGCGGCCTCTGCCCACCCCAAAGGGAGACAGGCGTGAGCTTATAATAATAATAATAAAAAAATCTTTTGCTACTACTGTTTTATCCCCGGGAAAAAATAAAAACTAAAAATGACAAAAATGCTAATATTTCGTAACCTATATCATTAAAAAGTCCAAAAATGCAATCATTGCAATTTGTCAAATTTCAGTTTGTAGCCCAGTTCATTTTTTGTTTGTGATTTTAGTGACCCTATATCCGGCCAACTTTACTTGCCTTTTTCTTAAAAACTAAAAGTAGTATCGATGCGGGAGTTTCACTCTAGTGCTTGGAATGATATAAAGTAACGATTTTTACAATAAAAAAAGAGTTATAACAAAATTGGAATTCATAAAACACTGCTGAGTACCTAACCTTAAACATTAGTTTTTTAAGAATGCAGTTTTATACAAAAAGGTGGATACCTACATTGTCTTACGTTTTGTTGCATTTGATTTTATGTTATGTTCGTTTATGACTGTGTTAACTAATTTACGTATATAAGGGAAAAAGAAGATGACTGATACCCAAAGTTTTTTGTTTATTTTATTTCAGTTTTATCAAATAACCTTAAAACTTCGAAAAATCCGGATTATCCGGATTTTAATCAAAGGAAAATTAAGAAATTCGGATTTTAAAAAGATCCGGATTTTGCAATCCCAACTTGGGCTGTTTTCATAATAAAAATATTGTTTTGTATTTACTAGCTGACAATTATGTTAAGGGAATCAGTCAGTTATTTTATTGTTTACATGGGCAAGGGCTATGGAAAATGTGGTTTCTGATTATATTGACGTCACTTTGAGTTTAAATTTAGTTCAATTTAGTTTTTTCACAGAACATAGTAATTTTCCAGTTTTATTTTATTGAAATCAACTGACTTAACTGACTATTCCTCGAAATGGCTTTTCCCTTTTAAACGTATCTTCTAAAATAATCCATGCCATTTCTTTTAGTAAAGTTTCCATGAATCAGATTTCATAGCAAAATATATCCGTTGCACTTTCTTTGGATGCAATGTAACTTTATGTTCAAAACTTTATGTATACCTAAACAAGGCATCTTTTGGAATCATGCTTACATGTACACATTGCAATCTATTCATCAACCAATCTTATTACGAACTATTTAATTAACAGTAATTCTTACTCTAAAACGTTGTCTTACATAGTATTACAGTAAAGGCTGACAGTGTAAACTTACTGTCACATTCCATGAACCCACGGGGAGCCACACAGTTCTCGTGAACATTGGTATATTGCGTGCCGCGAATGGATGTGGAGTGAGTTAACCGGCGGAGAATTCCCTTTGCGCTGTATCATGGGGTTTTGTCTAACACGTTCGCAATACCTACGAATTACCTGACGTCCAGTAACATGACGTAAAACTTTCAGCTATTACTGAACAAACTTTTTATTTAAAGGCTGTAAACGTTCATCGTAACAAATACACAATGGTAATTGCTTTGGGGTCCAACTCCTATTGCTTGAATGATTTCAGTTCGTTTGAATAAACTCGATTGCTTCAACAAATTCCTCCCTTAGTATCCGAAGTCCGGATTTGGCTCAATAGGAGCATCTTTAGGCATGATTAAGTACTACCCGATTATTGGGTGTCATTCAGGCACCTCACCAGTGGGCAGGGGCCCATTGAACCAGTAGGTAAAAGCCATCTGCGGCTAATAGTAGGTCCACTAGAGAAAAAAGTTCTGGAAGACGTAGATATCGATAAGCAAGTACGTTAAAATCATTATGTACCTAGGAGTAAAAACTTATAATAAATTGACGACACAGCTAAAAAATGCGCCTTCTTATAATCTGTTGAAAAAGTGGTTTACAATTTTTCATTCAACATGGCATTACTCTGTAGCTGAATTTTTGGAGGACAAGGAAAATTTATAATATTTTAAAATGTAAAATTAGTACTATAGATGATAATAATGGGGATTGATACCAAGTGACATGTAATTTCTTTAATTTCAATTTAATTGTAGTGGTTGATTGTTGTCTTTTGAATACCTTCTTTTATTTACTTTTATGATGTGTACAAAATATGTATTAAACTAGCTTTTGCCCGCGGCTTCGCCCGCGTGGCCTATAAGAATCCAATGACACATTTTTCTTTACAAACAAATATTATAAGCAATTTCACCCTTTCTCAAATTTTCATCCCCCGTTTTGCCCACTTCAAATTTGAAAATTCAAAAGCTTGAGATACGTCTTTATTTATTTATAATGAGAGCAGCTACAATTCCAATTTTCAAAAAATTATACACCTATGTACACATACTTTCAACGCCACGCCGACCTCCCCGCGCCCGCCCGTTTCCCTCCTCCTTAAAATCTAAAGATCCGAAAACAATGAAAAAAACAATTCCAATTTCCAAATTCTCATCATTAAAAAAACCGCCACCCATATAAACTTTCTTCCCGGTTTTCCCCCTTGAATCTAAAAGCCTTGAAACACATTATTATTTATTTGTGCTCTGTAGCTCTAATTAAAACTTTAAAGTTCCTCCTCTTCCCCCCTATTTCCCCACCTGAAATGAAATGTGAAATCTAAAGACTCTTAAACACCTCATTATTTCTTTCTCATGATGAGAGGCAAGAATTCTAATATTTATGTTTATATCTTTAAATAACCGATGCATCCATAAAAACTTTCGCTCCTCGTTTCACTACCTTTAAAAAACCGTTGCCCAGAAAGTAATTATCACTCTCCGTTTCTCCCTCTATGTGAAAAGCTAAAACCCCAGTAACACGTAACTATTAATTTATGATGAATGAAATTAAAAAATCAAGTTCCTATTTAAAAAAAAAATACCACCAAATAAACTTTTACCTCATGTTTCTCCCCCTTAACATGCAGAAATCCAAAAACACTTTATTATTTATTAATGATAGCTTATGCCCGCGGCTTCGCTCGCGTTGCCTACAGGAATCAAATGACACATTTTTCTTTACAAACAGACATAACAAACGCTTTCACCCTGTCTCAAATTTACACCCTCCGCTTTATCCTCTTCAAATGTGAAAATCCAAAAATCCTGAAATACGTCATTATTTATTTATGATAAGTAGCTGTAATTCAATTGTTGAAGTTCCTATTTTAAAAAAACGATACCTGCATTCAAACTTTTACCCCCCGTTTCACCCCTTTCAAATTTCAACTGAGGCAGCCAAGGCATTAAGAGATGATTTGGAGTGTTAGAGCCACACTGCAGCCAGTTACGGTTGTAGTAGGAGTGTGCTGGTCCGACCGGGGTAGTATCTCACTCTCACAGAATGCCGACGTGAAGTAATTGCTTCTCACTCACTGTCCAATACCCATATCGGACAGTGAGTGAAAGATCCAGGAGGCCCACAGGGAGGGGGGGGATCTAAAGGTGGACAACGGATCAGCGATTCTTTTGAAAACGTTAGTTTCCGAGGGCGGCCTGCCTATCTGGTACTCACATGCTCGTTTTTCTACCTATTCCATAAAAAAGATCAGAACTGTATATGTACAGCTTAATATGTAGGAATTTTTCTTTCACCACATAATCCTTTTTATAATATTTTTTTGCAACAGCACTACATGCACCAAATTTCAGAGTACATAATCGTGTAGTGTAGGGTATCTAAATCTACATATAGGCATCCAAAAGAATCAAAGTACGTACCTATTAATATTGATATCAAAAGTTGGTGAAATGCGTCATTATTTATTTATTATGAATACAATTCCAATTTTCAAGTTCTCATCATTAAAAAACCACCAAACTTTCTTTCCCGTTTTCCCCCTTTTTTCACCCCCCGTTTCTCCCCCTATGGGAAGATCCAAAACCCCAGTAGCACGTCACTATTTATTTATGATGAGTATAATTAAAACTTTCAAGTTATAAAAAAAAGATACCTCCAAATAAACTTTTACCTTCTGTTTCACCCCCTTAAAATGCAAAAATCCAAAACATTTCATTATTTATATACGAAAGTAGTAAACTTTAAAATTTTAAGTTCTTATCTTTAAAATAAGCTGCCCCCATACAAACTTTCATCCTCCCGCTACATCCCCCCCCCCTTAAAAATCCAAAAACCATGCAGGACAATTTAATTTATGTATGGTCAGTAGCTCTAATTCAAATTTAATTATTATGTTTCTAACTTCGAAGAACAAAGATTTCATACAAAGTTCGATCCCCACCTAGTTCTCCCTTTAAAATCAAAATTTCTAAAAGTCCATTCTTATCGGATGCCTACGTTACAAAACAAAACTATATTCGAAATTTCAGTTTTCTAGCTTTAGTAGTTTCGACGGGGCGATGATCGCCAATCTGTCAGGACATGTTTGGGCATGGCAGACAGATAGACAGACGCACAGACGGGCGGCAGTAGAGGCATAGTAAATAACACGATACTCGTGTACATTATTTTTACTTTGAAAACGAAATTTAGTGAATTGTCAATTTAAATACAAAATTTCATCCCCGTTTTTACCCCCATAAGAGTTGAAATTCCAACAAAACTGATTTCTGTTGCGTTACTTTCCAACCATAAGCCTAAGTAATAAATAGGACTTTCCATACACAATTTCATCCCCCTTTTCATCCCTTTAGGGTTGGAATTATCAAAAACCCTGAAACAGGTATAAACTTATTTTCAATCATCAGCCTACATACAAAATTTGATAATCGTAACTTCAAAACTGACGGACTTTCATACAAACTTTCATCCCCTATTTTACCCCCTTAGGGGAGGAATTTCCAAAAATCCTTCCTTAGTGGATGCCTACACCGTATAAGGTATCTATGTTGAAAATTTCAAGTCTCTAGGTCCAGCGGTTTAGGCTGTGCGTTGATATATCACCCAGTCAGTCAGTCAGTCAGTTTATCATTTTATATATATAGATGTTTCGACTTTGGCTTATCTGCCGTTCACAATAATTAAAAACGCGTGCTGGAGTTTTGATATGTTTTACGTCATGTAATATTATACAGTCGATGAAAAACTTATTCAGATATTTACTTAAATTCAGCCACCTATTGTTAATTTTATTTATCAGTATAATTTTCCGTTTGCAATGCTTTCAACGTTGTGTCTATAGCACCCGTTTCAAGTGCTTCTGTGACGTACGCGTGAACCATTCACCATTCAATATGTTTATATGTAGTTGTAGGTATGGTGTGGGGTATATCGGTGTCTCCTATTTGTATGTATTCAGCCAATATCAATCTGTGAAAAATACTAGCGAAAGACTAATGTCAGTATCTTCCTCCACTTCAGTTCTTTTTTCATTATTTTGATTTATTGGTAGGGCGATAAAGCATTTAAGATTCAAGCAAATGGCTACTGATATCTTAATATTGAGCGCGATGAGTGATGGGTTAAAAATAGTGGAATCAATCACATTTGGCGCGAGTTCAGATTTGTGAGCTCTCATAAAATAAATTTGTATGATATTTCCATTTGCATGAGACTGAAGTCAACTTCCTTTGACGAATACTTTATACTATAGGAACGACAAATACCTTTGTTAAAAGACACGAAATCTGAGTGGAGAATTTCAAATGATTATTGACGTAAAATGAATTTGAATGATAATATCTCCCACAGATCCAATCATATTATTGGGGTGTAAGAATTGGAAGAATATTAATTTCATTATTATTAATGGTTGGTTATATTCAGCTACAGTTAGTTATTAATAGTTGATTAACGGCATTGTCGTTACATAGATTAGATAGTTAAGCGCTTATATCTCTTGTGTGTGCATTATAAGCTGTCCTAAGTGAATTCCTTTGTCACGCATGTTTGGTTCGAAGAAGCTGGGAATGCGTATGGTATTTTTCTGTCACCTAAAGGAATTTGCACCTTAACTTCGACTGATCCTTAAGGTTAAACATGTTAATTTAAGTGAGTAATCTTTAGAAATGAGGTACGATTGGTGCCAGTTGTTTAGCTACTAAATCTGTGTCTCTATTAATTTGTTTTGCATGCTTAGGCCCACAACAGCTCGTCAATTACGAAGCAATTTGGCAATGTTCCAATAATTACTGTCTACCAATAAGAATGCCAATATATCCGCAAGATATCCCTTTTCATTAAGTCCCTTTCGTCTTAAGGGTGGTTAAGTGACGTTCGGGAATGCCGGGCCGAGACAATGAAGAAGATTAATTACGTCAAAGGTTACGGTATGGAATATTTTCAGGTTTCTTTTTTGTTTAATTGATGTTAATTAAAAAAGAAATTTAAAGGCCTTGTTTAGAATTTTTTTTTTTAAATAGGAAGGCAAACGAGCAAGTGACTCACCTGATGGTAAGTGATCACCACTGCCTATAGACATCCGGAACACAACAGTGCAAGCACTGCTGCTTAGCGGCAGGATTAGCGAGCATGATGGTGGTAGCAAGATGTATAAAAAAAATATCTTCGTGTGTAAATAATTGCAAGCAAATCAACCGACATCAGTCGATACGTAATACACCTGAAAACCGTGTATTTGAAAATAAGTCATTCGCAAATATTTATTTGCTTATTGAGACGTCCCAGCAAACGATATCACGTTCAATCAGCGTAAACGATGAAAATCTAAATGGATATTATTACGAGCTCGCGTGGTTTTCGACTTACACTTAAGCGACCTATATCCCAACGTTAATATTTGGCCTGAGATGCTGCAGCGTTAATAATCTTTTTCGGGGCCAAATATCGTCTTTATACGTCGACATTCAGTTTTTTTTTTCTTTTCTTCTGAAAGGGCTTACCGTGATAAAATTCTTGGGAATTTTTTTCACCTCAACTAAATACGAGTATTACGCGTAAGTAAGGTATTGTAGCTTTTTACAGGAATTCAGGTTCTGATGGAAAGAAGTCCGAGCTTCATTATTTTCGCGAATAAGTAATGTATTTCGTTGAGATTTTTTCGTGACAGTACAAAATGTATTTAGCGAAGTAGGCGCATAATATTTTACTAACCCCGAGGGAAAGATACATCTATCTATATATATAAAATTCAAAGTCCTGACTGACTGATATATCAGCGCACAGCCCAAACCGCTGGACCTAGAGACTTGAAATTTTGTACATAGATACCTTATATAGTTTAGGCATCCACTAAGAAAGGATTTTTGGAAATAACACCTCTAAGGGGGTAAATTGGGGGATGAAAGTTTGTATGAAAGTCCGTCAGTTTTGAAGTTAGGATCTTGAAATTTTGTTGTTAGGCTGACGTAAAAAAATTAATTTATACGGGTCTCAGTGTTTTTGATAATTCTACCCTTGAAGGGGTGAAAAAGGGGATAAAGTTGTGTATGGAAAGGCCTTTGTTTTCACAGCAAAAATCACTATATTTCTTACTAGCTTCTGCCCGCGGCTTCGCCCGCGTGGCCTACAGAAAACAAATGACACCTAAATCCGAGAACCCCGAAACATCGTTATTTATTTATGATGAGCAGCTGCAATTCTAATTTTCAAGTTTATTTTTATTATTAAATATTATAAGCTCACGCCTGTTTCCCTTTGGGGTAGGCAGAGACCACAGAACGTCACTTGCCCTGGTCTTGGCATATTCTCTCGCTCCCTCCACACACATTCCTCTCTTCGTGCATGCTCGGCGGTTCCGTGTACTTCTGGTTTGACCTGTCTTCAGGACATCACAAATTTGGTTGACAAACGTACGTCGAGGCCGCCCTCGACCAACTCGCTCAGTCACATCACCTTCATAAATTTGCTAACATAATTGCCTTTCATCCATTCGTTCAACATGCCCAAACCAACGTTACATTCGTTTCTCTATTCTAGTCACTACATCTTCTTTCAGACCTCACCTCTCTCTTATAACACCATTTCTTACTCTCTCAGTCAGCTTGATCCCACTCATACTACGCAGAGAACGCATCTCTACGGCATTTATTCTACTCCTATGCTTCTTCTCGCAAACCGAGCTTTCATTTCCATACATCAACGTGGAAACTAACACAGCATCGTGAACGGCCGAACGTTGTTAAAGGCACGTCTGGCTGTTCACGTTGCTGGATGCGACATTCTGGCTGCTCACAAAAGCACACAGAGCTCCCAATTTCCCGTTTTCACTCTCGTTTCAATGTCTTCATCGTGCTTTCCATCCCCAGTAAACATACTACCTAGTACACAAATTCTTTCACTTGTTCAACTCTTTCATTACCAATCTCTATTACACATTTAGAAACCTCTTCATTCTTCTCTTACACCATTATTTTCGTTTTTGTAACATTAACTGTAATCCCTTAAAGTCTTCCAAGTTTATATCTTCGACAAAAAATCCTCCATACCTCCATACAAATTTTTAACCCCGTTTCTCTCGTTTTAATTGTGAAAATCCAAAGACCCTTAAACACGGAGGTATTCATTCATGCTCAATAGTTCTAATTTTCAAGTTTCTACCTTTAAAAAACGCCGATACCTCCATACAAACTTCCCCCTCCCCGTGTTACCCCTTCAAATTAAAAATCTAAAATCTCTGAAATATCTCATTATTTATTTACAACTATCTCCTGCCCACGGCTTCGCCCGCGTGGCCTACAGAAAACAAATGTCTTTTTTTTAGAATCAAAAAACTTATAAGTGCTCTCACTCCCTCTCATATTTTCACCGCCCGTTTTGCCCCCTTCCAATGTAAAAATCCAAATACCCTAAAACAAACAATCATTTTGTAGTTCTTATTTTTTAATAAACCGATACCTCCCCTCCATACAAAGTTTCACCCTCGTTTCCCACCTCTAAAATTCGATAGTCATAAAACCCTGAAACATATAATTATTTATTTATGATAAGTATCTAAAATTCAAAATCCCGATACCTCCATCCATACAATTTTTACTCCCCGTTTCCCCCTACAAATTTGAAAATCATAAAACCCAGTGACGTGTCATTATTTATTTATGATAAGTAGCTGTATTTTAAAATTACAAGCTCCTATTAAAAATAATCAATACGTCCTTACAAACTTTCACCCCCGCTTCTCCCCCTTTAAATGTAAAAATGCAAAAATCCTGAAATACGTTATAATACTTATAAGCTATTTATGATAACTACTGTTCTAATTCAAATTTTCATGTTTATAACTTCAATCAACAAAGACTTTCATACAAAGTTCAACCCCCACCCCCGTTTTCCCCCTAAAGATAAAAAATACCAAAAATGGTTTCTTAGCGGATGCCTACGTTATAAAATAAACCTGTATTCCAAATTTCAGTTTTCTTGATTCAATAGTTTCCGTTGGACGATGATCGCAAATCAGTCAGGACTTGTTTGCGCGTGGCAAACAGCCAGACAGACGGATAGACGGGTGGCAATAGAGGCTTAGTAATAACACATTGTCACGTACGTTATTTTTACTTCAATACAAAAAAATTGTGAATGAACAACTCAAATACAAAATTTCATCCCCCTTTTCCCCCTTAAGTGTTGTAATTCCAATAACACCCGATATACTCATTGCGTTATAAGCCTAAATAATAAATGTAGTGATTTTTGCTGTGAAAATGTAGGCCTTTCCATACACAACTTTATCCCCCTTTTCACCCCTTCAGGGGTGAAATTATCAAAAACACTGAGACCCGTATAAATTATTTTTTTTACGTAAGCCTAACAACAAAATTTCAAGATCCTAACTTCAAAACTGACGGACTTTCATACAAACTTTCATCCCCTAATTTACCCCCTTAGGGGTGGAATTTCCAAAAATCCTTTCTTAGTGGATGACTACACTATATAAGGTATCTATGTGCAAAATTTCAAGTCTCTAGGTCCAGCGGTTTGGGCTGTGCGCTGATATATCAGTCAGTCAGTCAGTCAGTCAGTCAGTCAGGACTTTGAATTTTATATATATAGATTTAGGCTTATAACGCGACGTGTATATCGGGTGTTATTTGGTACTAGCTTCTGCCCGCGGCTTCGCCCGCGTGGCCTACAGAAAACAAATGACATCTAAATCCGAAAACCCCGAAACATCGTTATTTATTTATGATGAGCAGCTGCAATTCTAATTTTCAAGTTTATTTTTATTAATATTCTTATAAGCTCACGCCTGTTTCCCTTTGGGGTAGGCAGAGACCACAGAACGTCATTTGCCCTGGTCTTGGCATATTCCCTCGCTCCCTCCACACACATTCCTCTCTTCATGCATGCTCGGCGGTTCCGTGTACTTCTGGTTTGACCTGTCTTCAGGACATCACAAATTTGGTTGACAAAAGTACGTCGAGGCCGCCCTCGACCAACTCGCCCAGTCACATCACCTGCATGAATTTGCTGACATAATTGCCTTTTATCCATTCGTTTAACATGCCCAAACCAACGTTACATTCGTTTCTCTATTCTAGTCACTACATCTTCTTTCAGACCTTACCTCTCTCTCTTATAACACCATTTCTCACTCTCTCAGTCAGCTTGATCCCACTCATACTACGCACAGAACGCATCTCTACGGCATTCACGTTGCTGGATGCGACATTCTGGCTGCTCACAAAAGCACGCAGAGCTCCCAATTTCCCGCTTTCACTCTCCTTTCAATGTCTTCATCGTGCTTTCCATCCCTAGTAAACATACTACCTAGTACACAAATTCTTTAACTTGTTCAACTCTTTCATTACCAATCTTTATTACACATTCAGAAACCTCTTCATTCTTCTCTTACACCATTACTTTCGTTTTTGTAACATTAACTGTCATCCCTTAAAGTCTTCCAAGTTTATATCTTCGAAAAAACCTCCATACCTCCATACAAAGTTTTAACCCCGTTTCTCTCGTTTTAATTGTGAAAATCCAAATACCCTTAAACACGGCGGTATTCATTTATGCTCAATAGTTCTAATTTTCAAGTTTCTACCTTTAAAAAACGGCGATACCTCCATACAAACTCCCTCCTCCCCGTATTACCCCTTCAAATTAAAAATCTAAAATCTCTGAAATATCTCATTATTTATTTATAACTATCTCCTGCCCGCGGCTTAGCCCGCGTGGCCTACAGAAAACAAATGTCTTTTTTTTAGAATCTAAAAACTTATAAGTGCTCTCACTCCCTCTCATATTTTCACCGCCCGTTTTGCCCCCTTCCAATGTAAAAATCCAAATACCCTAAAACAAACAATCATTTTGAAGTTTTTATTTTTGAATAAACCGATACCTCCCCTCCATACAAAGTTTCACCCCCGTTTCCCACCTTTAAAATTCGATAGTCATAAAACCCTGAAACACATAATTATTCATTTATGATAAGTATCTAAAATTCAAAATTTCAAGTTCCTACTAAAAACCCGATATCTCCATCCATACAAACTTTTACTCCCCGTTTCCCCCTACAAATTTGAAAATCCAAAAACCCTGTGACGCGTCATTATTCATTTATGATAAGTAGCTGTATTTCAAAATTACAAGCTCCTGTTAAAAAAAATCAATACGTCCTTATAAACTTTCACCGCTTCTCCCCCTTTAAATGTAAAAATGCAAAAATCCTGAAATACGTTATAATACTTATAAGCTATTTATGATCAGTAGTTCTAATTCAAATTTTCATGTTTATAACTTCAATCAACAAAGACTTTCGTACAAAGTTCAACCCCCACCCCCCATTTCCCCCTAAAGGTAAAAAATACCAAAAATGGTTTCTTAGCGGATGCCTACGTTATAAAATAAACCTATTTTCCATAGTTTCGGTTGGACGATGATCGCAAATCAGTCAGGACAGGTTTGCGCGTGGCAGACAGACAGACAGACGGATAGACGGGTGGCAATGGAGGCTTAGTAATAACACGTTACCACGTACGTTATTTTTACTTCAATACAAAAAATTTGTTAATGAACAACTCAAATACAAAATTTCATCCCCCTTTTCCCCCTTTAGGGTTGTAATTCCAATAACACCCGATATACTCGTTGCGTTATAAGCCTAAATAATAAATGTAGTGATTTTTGCTGTGGAAATGTAGGCCTTTCCATACACAACTTTATCTCCCTTTTCACCCCTTCAGGGGTGGAATTATCAAAAACACTAAGACCCGTATAAATTAATTTTTTTACGTAAGCCTAACAACAAAATTTCAAGATCCTAACTTCAAAACTGACGGACTTTCATACAAACTTCCATCCCCTAATTTACCCCCTTAGGGGTGGAATTTCCAAAAATCCTTTCTTAGTGGATGCCTACACTATATAAGGTATCTATATTCAAAATTTCAAGTCTCTAGGTCCAGCGGTCTGGGCTGTGCGCTGATATATCAGTCAGTCAGTCAGTCAGTCAGTCAGTCAGTCAGTCAGTCAGTCAGTCAGTCAGTCAGTCAGTCAGTCAGTCAGTCAGTCAGTCAGTCAGTCAGTCAGTCAGGACTTTGAATTTTATATATATAGATTTGAGTTGTTCGTTCAAAATTTTTTTGTATTGCAGTAAAAATAACGTACGTGGTAATGTTTTTTTTTATGAAGTCGGAAGGAAAACAAGCAAGTGGGTCACGTGATGGTTAGTGATCACCACCGCCTATAGACACCCGCAACACCCAAGAGATTGCAGATGCGTTGCCAACCCAGAGGGCTAAGATGGAATACCTCTTGTGCCAGTAATTACACCGGCTGTCTTGCTCTCCACGCCGGAACACAGCAGTGCAACCACTGCTGCTTAGCGGCAAGATTAGTGAGCAAGATGGTGGTAGCGATCCGGACGGACCTTGCACAAGGTCCTACCATCCGCTGTGTTATTAGTAAGCCTCTATTGCCACCCGTCTATCCGTCTGTCTGTCTGCCACGCGCAAACGTGTCCTGACTGATTTGCGATCATCGTCCAACCGAAACTACTGAAACAAGAAAGCTGAATTTTGGAATATAGGTTATTTTATAACGTGGGCATCAGCGAAGGAACCATTTTTGGTATTTTTTACCTTCAGGGGGAATACGGGGAGTGAGGGTTGAACTTTGTTTGAAAGTCTTTGTTGTTTGAAGTTATAAATATGAAAATTTTAATTAGAACTACTGATCATAAATAGATTATAAGTATTAAAACGTGTTTCAGGATTTTTGCATTTTTACATTTAGAGTGGGAGAAGGGGGGTGAAAGTTTGTAAGGACGTATTGGTTTTGTTTAATAGGAGCTTGTAATTTTGAAATACAGCTACTTATCGTAAATAAATAATGATGTGGCACAAGGTTTTTGAATTTTCAAATTTGTAGGGGGGAAACGGGGAGTAAAAGTTTGTATGGAAGTATCGAGTTTTTAATAGGAACTTGAAAATTTGATTTTAGATACTTATCATAAAAAAATAATTATGTGTTTCAGTGTTTTACGACTATTGCATTTTAGGGGTGGGAAACGGGGGTGAAACTTTGTATGGAGGGGAGGTATCCGTTTATTCAAAAATAGGAACTTCAAAATGTTCGTTTGTTTAAGGCTGTTTGGATTTGGATGCGCGATGAAAATATGAGAGGGAGTGAGAGCACTTATAAGTTTTTGATTTAAAAAAAGAATTGTCATTTGTTTTCTGTAGGCCACGCGTGCGAAGCCGCGGGCAGAAGCTAGTATTATATATATCAACAAATTGGAACAAATAACTCTGCCACTCTGCAAAACCAGCGTTATCTACTCACGTGTAAAGCAGTTACGTCTGTGCAATAAATATATCTTTCATGCAAAAACCCACCTTCCTACGCTTCCATGTAAAACGAAATACAGCACACAGACTCAATGGTTAACGCTATCCCTAAACACTTAATCTACGTGCGTTTCGTTTTTAAGGCATCATTAGGATCTTAAAGGGTATGACCATTTGCTGACGAATGACATATCTATACTTAGATATATATTGTAAGTTTGAAGTCTTTTTCTATTCTCAGTTTTCCTTTTGTCTCCAATCTCCAGACAACTGCTTTTTTGCTTTATTTAAATGTCCGACGCAACGCAAATAGGGGTATTATACGTCAAGGACTCTGTCTATCTGCCTGTCAGTCTTTTTGCCTTTGGTCTCACAACACCGGATCCGACGAACCGATTTTAAAGCAGTTTTATTTTGTTTAGTAAGTGAATCAAACGAAATGATTCCTGTCAATGTTTGTTGACAAACTGAGTAGCTACTATTAAACTTTTCAGAAAATTTCATTCTATAAATACCTTATAGTAGTAATAAATAATTCATGATTAAAAAAGGACAAAAGCAGGGGAGTTTAGCAGGAAAGAAATATTTTCAAGCAATGAAACCCGTTTATAATGATGAGAGATTTTGCTAAGCTTTCTTGGGAACGCGCAAACTGTAAATCGCGGCCGTTTTCCTATTATTACACTAAGTGTTACAAATTTCACTATTTACAGTCAAAGCACTTGTACAAGCAAAAGCTTTTGAAGCTTTCAACTCGTTCAGCTGAAAAGAACAGTGACTTGTAATACTGTCGTTATCGCTATAAAATACAGTCATTATGAAAATAAGCTGCTTGATAAAATCGTAATGAGTTACTCGCATGTTATGTTATCTAGAAAAGGGAGGACAGTTTACAAAGCCCTTAAAAACCCAGCCCGTATCACCAATTAATATTTTGGTGTTATATATTTAGCAAAACAAGCCGTGCAGGAAAAAACAAATCGCAAAACAAAGTTTGCTTGCGTAGTAAATATGATAATTATGAATTAAAACTGTAGGTACATACATGTTAAAAATATCGTTCTCTTTTTTCTAGATTATTTACATACATTGCTTACTTGCTTAACACAATTCGGAAATAAATGAGTTAGTGCAGATCTTTAATAAGATTTCTTACTAACTTGCTCTAGCTTATGAAATACGTTGCTGTGACAGACAGACTAATGGAGCCGTACTGTAAGAGCTCTTTTTTTCCTTTAGTACCTACGGTAGAAACAATCAAAAAATTTATTTACATACGTACCTAAGGTAAGTAATTATAATTTAATTTACAAAATAAGTAAATCAGAACCTGAATTCCATGCAATGTTAGTAATATTGACCCTTAACGTAAACGTTATACGTTCCACATTTGAAAGAGCACGTTTATGCGATAGAGTTATACCTAAACACGGATTTCTTTAGACATCAAAATTTCTATTATCTATTCTGTGCCCTCAGGCCCTATCTCATTACTCTCTGATAAGTTCCCGATACCAAATCTAACAGATATCTGGGCCAAAATTCTTTTTAGTGCCTAAAATAAAGATGAAAATGTATAAACACTTTTACAAAATTGTAGATGTCTCGAAATATTTTCCTAATAATATTACGTTAGTTCTCAACCGGGCCCCAATTTCTATTATGAATTTTCCCACCATCCTGGGTTTTTTATTACAGAAAAGTTTCATTTGGTACCCAAATTACCACTGCGTTACCAGTCCCCACGACCCCTCAAAAATAGTGTCCACTGCGTTACCAAATAATAGTTTTTTTCTTATTCTGAGCCCAAATATTTCTATAACAGTCATCATTGGGATATGCGTATGTCATTCTGAATTTAAAGATAAAATGTTCTTTTAAGAATATCAGAATAAGTAAGAAATATGCGTTAAAATGTACAAGGGACGTTTTTATAGGCATCAAAAAGAATTTTAGCCCATCTGTCATACCGTCTCTGTTTGTGTCCATGGAATAAGCAGAGACGGCATCATAGATATCTGCCGAATATAATATCTGGACCTTATCAAAGAGTGATGACTGATGAAACACTGCCTTAGTCTCCTATGCTAGAACTAATGTTACACAAAGATATTATGGCTAGATTAAACTAAATCACCATCCTCGAAAGATTCTAAAGACATGACATGTCATGACATGAGTATCATCAAACCGCGATTAAAATATAATTGAAAAGTAACATCAGCACACTGTCATTTCATAGACTTGCGTCAAGCTTAATTCCTGTATGTATGAATTGAATGGTTCTAATCGCGGTTTGATAATACGCTGCTGTAGTTGAAAACTTGCAGTTTAAATATTTGCAGGAAAACCGGTTAAAAAGCACGAAAAAATACACTAGGGTAGAAAACCGTTTTCAAAGTTTTACAGAAGATCATTATTTTACTTACTCGTAGATAGCGTGTTATAACAACGCCTTAAAAGTTATCGAATTTCGCCGCGCCGTATAAACTTTTCCTTCGTGTAGTGAAATAATGAAAGAAGCAAACGTTGCACTAGGTACGTTTTCTTTACATGGCATGCAGCTTACAATACAATAGACGTGTAGTGTGTGCGAGTAGGAACTTCATATATAATGGTGGTTATACAAGTAAGAAAGAGGAAACAAACAAAGCCATTTGTAGACGGTTTAGATTGACAGATTGCCCCTGAAAACTGGCGTTAGAGTAAGTTTCCGCGTTCTTTTATACCTTATAGCATACTGACCGATCAAACAATTATAGGTGAATAGGTGTTCTGGCGTTTGAACAGCTATCGTAGTCGGCAATAATTGTTGTCATCATTTTGAAGAAAGGGGTAGCAAGTAGCATACGACGCGGCGTTGATTTTTTGCGGGTGGTAGAACCTTGTGTAAGGTCTGACCGGATCGCTACCACCATCTTGCACTGTTGTGTTCCAACGTGGAGAGCGAGGCAGGTGGTGCAATTACTGGCACACGAGGTATTCCATTTTAGCCCTCTCTGGGTTGGCACCGCATTTGTAATCTTCTTGGTGTTGCGGGTATCTATAAGCGATGGTGATCACTTATCATCAGGTGACCAACTTGCTTGTTTGCCTTCCTATTATGTAAAAAACGACAAAGATTTGTCGCGAGAAATACCTGATTTGTCCATACAAACTGATTCAACACCTGTCATCCCTTAAAAATTCTGTCAATAAGCTTTTACTGACAATGTCGGCGATAAGACGCCCAATACTCGCCCTTATACGCCAACGAGCTCTTTGCTTATCTAGGTACACTAGACTATACTTAGGTTATGTTAAAGAAACCTTCTATATCGGTAATAGAGCGAGCCATTAGGATATTGTTGGGTTAGACTCGCCCACGCAATGGTAGACGAGTAGAAAATAAACTCCTCATTGTTATTATAGACTGCTTGTTCGCAAGTTGCTGGTGAGATCGAAAGGAGGATGCCATAATATTCTCTACAATTAGTTGGAATAATTTAATAACTAGATAATATTCCTATTTACTCATTTACTCTAAGTAAACATACTCACCGTTAAAACATTCGGCTAAAGTTCCTTTACATTACTGAACATAACTTTAACTAATACCTTACCTTGTATACCGACATACTCGAAGAACGCATTATAAAATACGACGTGGCTCTTAAAATACAGGTGGTAGGGCCTTGTGCAAGGTCCGTCCGGATAGCTACCACCGTTTTGCTCGTTAATCCTGCCGCTAAGCAGCAGTGCTTGCACTGTTGTGTTCCGGAGAGCAAGACAGCCGGTGCAATTACTGGTACAAGAGGTATCCATCCATCTTAGCCCTCTAGGTTGGCAACGCATCTACAATCTCCTTGGAGTTGCGGGTGTCTATAGGCGGTGGTGATCACTTACCATAATGTGATACACTTGCTTGTTTGCCTTCCTATTTAATAAAAAATATTATGTTTGCTTTTTCTCGTTTCTTTTTGTTGGCAATACCTACTTTAATATATTTTCGTTAGTCTTAGTATCTAAGCGGTAATCTGGAAAGATCGCTCTAAAGCGATAAGTCCGGCTAGCTTAATAACGCTATTTATTACCTGTTGTCTTTTTTGAGTGGTGTACAATAAAGAATATTTGTTGTTGTTGTTGTTGTTGTTATGCCGCGATGTCACCATAACGATTATGTAATTATCAGACTAGAGGGGGAGTAAACGACATAATAATACTGCAACCTTGACAAACTAAGTATAGTAGAGATTTGTCTTGCTAGCCGTTGGGACCCACGAAGGCAGGACAGCATTCAGCATTCCACATTTCCCGTTTCAACATTCCCAGTTCTTTAATAAAATAAAACGCTAGCCTGTTCCGGATACATCCTTACGAGGGTGAGAGGATTCAAGAGGACAAGTATGTATCACAAACCATTAATCAGCCAAACCAAACCAAAGGAGAAGCGATTAGCAAATAGCGAAATCATGTTTAAGACACATCTCGCCTTGTCTCCGCTTATTAGTAAACACGGGGACTTATGGAGTTCTTTTTCGAGTATTATAGCTGATTTGTTACATAAAGCCTACTTATATAGTGTCGGGTTCGCCATGCCTTTACGATGGGTTACGGACGCTTTTGTACAAATCGCACCTGAGCGTTTCTTTTCTTTTTTACGTTTCATGAGCTCGTGCTAGAATAGTATTTTATGCAACTGTTGCATAATGAGGGGTCTTAAAACACGAGTGTGGTTTTATGAAACGAGCGTTAGCGAGTTTCATAATAGGATCACACGAGTGTTTTAAGACCTAATTATGTACAGTTGCATACATTACTTTATCTACACACAAATCATAAGTACTCTATGATGGGTTCAGAAGCCATAGGGCAATGACCTGCATTGCTACTATCGACTAGTGCTAGGTACCTATTAAATATCTATAGACTGTACACATTACAATAATGTAATAAAAAATGAATTTGAACAAATATAGAAACAAATTAAAAAAAATCCCATAATAATATTGGTTGTTATAATGCTGGTCATTGCCTACGGTTTCTGAACGCATTATAGAGCATTTATGATATATGTGTAGATAAAGAAATTAATACGATTGGTAATGCTGAATTGCACGAGGGAGCAATTCGTATTGATAAACAGAAGTTCATCGTGTTTCGAAAATCGCCTCCATTTCAGATTGCTCTGGTCATTATCAGGAATCTAAAATCGATTCAGGGTATTCTAACGTAGTTGAGGTTCGGAAATTGATTGATTACGTGTGTATGCGAAACTAGTTTAATGTACGTACAGTCAGCCTCAGAAGTGGCTTAACACTTAAGAACCTTGTCGTAGTGATGTATGAAATAAGAGATGCTCGGATTTATCACATTACTGACAGCGAAAATGTACTAAAATGTTCAACTACGTCTGAGTCTGACCGTACAAGTAAACGAGCGGCTTGCAGTAGTTTACACAACGCACGCTTAGAATAAAAGAGACCCATTTCCGAATAATACACGTCCCAAAATATCACCTTAATTAAAAGACATAGGGTTTAATTTTGGGAAATATCATATTCAGAATTGAGTCGCTTTAATACTAAGGGTGCGACAAGTCCAGCGGATTTGTTTTATGACACTCTCGATGAGTTGGGTGAAGTTAGTTTCAGGTGCTTACGAAGTAGTTTCATGATACAGTTGGGGAATGAGCGAAAGGCCACGCACTAAGGAAAAATCATACGTATAGTGAAACAAATAGTGATTTTCTCAGGGGCCTTCTGCTTGTTCTTCAGTTAACTATTCATTACAGCCTACATACTGTGCTTATTCAAATATTAAATAGCAATGAGTTTAGAGCTGGAGAAGATACCTTTCCGCTCAAAAGTCATTACTAGTTGGTGTTGAATAAATTGTGCTATTGTTCAGAAATTTAAATAAATATTTGTAATATTGTAAAGTCGTTTTACTCATTTTTAGAATGTTTTTTTTACAATGGCTCTAACATGACCGGACAAGGGTACCTACTTCATGTCTATGGCGTAGTTTTCAATCTCTTTTGTTTTACAACACATATCTCAAATAAAAAAAAAATATTAATATAGTACTTTTAAGGCAAATATACATTTTTAAAACATAATTCATTCCAAAAGAAAAAAAGCCTGCGTTATTAATTTTAACATTGTGCCAACTTGCACACTGCAAAAACATGGTTAAGCAAGGGGAACCCACTTTTATATAGCAGGTTAAATCTAACCTGGAACTGAAAATTTTGAACGAGAGTTAAAAAAAAGAATTATTATAAGCAATATCGAGTAAAAATAACACTTTCAGTTTTTTTCTTATTCAGTAACCCGTTGCAAAAGTTTGTGGTTGTTTAAATCTTTTAATAGTTTTTTAGTACCGCCACAAAACGTCTTCCCGATGTTTTGAACGACCACATCTAGTTCCTGAGTTTTATTAGCCTATTTCTAATAAAATTTCAAGAGTAAATTGGTATTTCGAGGTCAATGGAAACTGCCAATAAATTGACGTCTTTCTTTGACGATTTATATTTCTACATCTGTACCTACTCTGAATACGAATTTAAATATAAATGTTTAATGAATTCTTTTTTCCAATTAGTAACCAATGTACACAGTGGGCACACTTAGAATTACCTTTGTTACCGAAGATACTCAAAGTTTGCCATCTGATACTTTTAAGAGTGTATGTCAAAAAGCAGCCTAATTGCGATTGTAATAGAATTAATTTAGACTTAAGAGCAACAAATAGCTTTTAAGACATTTTTGTATCTAAGTGACGGGCAACGTCAGACTAACCCCGTTTGGTTTTTGTCCGATGTTTAAGTCTACTATGTTGTATCATCAATTCATCAATTATTTTATTAATGAAAAAAAGTGAAGTTCCTGACTGTATATCAAAATAACTCACTTTTTCTGGTCTCATATTATGATAATCTGCGGTTTACCACAAGCCAAAAACCTGTTTAATGTTTTTTCAACTTTTATTCATAAAAAGGTAGTAATCTTTTTAAGCTAACAAATGTTTTGTTCCTTTTATTTGAGGGACAACGTCACAATCACAGATAAAGACATAAAACATGTTAACTAACAAACGTTTACGAAGCGTTTATGAATAAGGGGGTAAATGTTTAATCGAAAAATGGTTGAACCGATTCTAAAAAGACTCTCGCATTCAGGTGAAATATTGTTACCTAATATATTATAATTTGTAATGTTATTTTCTGTGTTTGTTATTATTTGATTATATTTCTTTGGACTATCTCAAAGTAATTTCATTAGACACAATTTTGGAAGGGACGCATATCGAAAAAAAGGAAACTTAGGCATGTTAGGTTAGAAATTTCTTCGGTTTATCAAAGTGACGATCAAAAAGAGATTTCTATAGTTTTAAAACATTAAAGTTTCGTGCACTTTATTTTAATAGTTGTCATACTGAGATACGTCCAAAAATAACTACTTCTTACTAGCGCTGGCAATCTAAAAATCGAACAAGTAGTTGTTCTCGATAGTGACAGACCCTCAATCTCAATATACTTTTAATAAGTTTAAACATTATACGGGCTATAATACTACAAAAATGTTACATGAAAAAAACTCTCTGAGAAGACGGACTCTCAATTTGTTTTCTGGAAACATTTTTTAAGGCCTTAAATAATTGCGGGGGTAAACCCTCGTGACATGGACTTGAGTTTTTCAACCCCGACTAAATGGGATGGAGATTAAAAATGAAGAAAACAACCGCCAAGCGCAAATATTTTGGTGACATCATTAAATAAAAAAAAAATACTTATGCTAATACGTAATATGTTTGTGGATGTTATTAATATAGTCTAGATATAGACATAGAAAATTTAAACTAATTCTAAAACTAGGAAATAAACCTAAGTGAGGTCCCCCAGGTCTGATCCCTACGGTAGGGTCCCCAGGATGCTGGCTGGCATTAATATATAAATCCACATTTAAAACGATAACGCCGCAAGTCAGCTTAGTACTGTTTTTAAGTAGAACCATGCAAGTACGAAAACCAAATGGCCATGTTAGATATGCCAGAGGAGGTCGAATATGATTTCAACACTCAATCGACTTAGGTATTCGACTGGTTGAAAGAGACAACAAAGAGCGACCAAAGAGTCGGCTAATTATGTTTACCGTACTGCAGTATAAACTTATACTTTAAATGGAGTCTGTGTTGCAGCAATGATATTTTATAGAAAACACTCTTCCGTTACGTATAGTTTATTTCTTTAGGTACTTACAATAAGGTAAACAAAGTTATCACGTGACTCGGCAAATCAACCAATCAAATCAATGGTTTGGGTCTCCACAGACCCAAAAGTTTGACTTGATAGGTTGATTTGCCGAGTCACGCGACAAATTTCTTTACCTTATTTTAATTACCTATAAGACTGCATAAGATTTTAGCAAAGTTTTCCGAACGTGCAGAAGCATAGTCTGTCACGTTAAGAATAATCTTCTCCGTCTCGCCTGTCGTATTATCTGGATACAAACTAGATATTTCAAGACGTAAGCTGTGCACGCTTGGTGTGACACGTATAAAACGGCGAGTGACTATCTTGTTCTATGAAGTTGCAAGCTCTGTTGTATAGAAGAAAATCCATTTTATTACCAAACTCGTATGGGATAATGTTTTTGGAGTTAAATTGGGTGTATTTTTCCTTAACGATTTTCGCGAGAATTAAACATTGTGTGGGAAAGTCCGACATTAGTGGTTGAAAACCGATGTACTTATCACTTTCGCCGCCGGTGAATGTCTGTAGCCGTTATAACAATAGAACAACCTATTTGTCTGGGACACCGGCGGCTAAAGCTTCAAAATATACCGAATAAGAATCTTTTTACGACTGAGATGCTAACTGTTTCGTTAGCGATGTGTGATTTCGGTTGAAAAGTCTCCCAGCGACATTAAAACGTGTAACATCACTATTTTAATGGAATTATTCATCATTCACCACCATCAAAGTACGAAAAACAGGCTTCGGCATCTATTTGGAAAAATTGGCTTTGGTCTTTTTGCACGTCATATGGCCTTTTTGCACCTTTGCCTGCCCATAATTGTGCAAAATAGTTAGTGTTACTCTAAAACGTGTATTAGAGGCGTTTCTAGTGTGGATGCGATTGGTAAGCTTTTAAGTACGAGGACCTACTTATGCAATACCTAAAGACGTGATAAAAAAATTAAACTTGAGATTCACTTACATACATAAAGCACCTTCATCACATATTTATAACGCTATCGGGACTTAAACGCGATAAAAGTATATTGTTAATTTACCTCGACGTTTCGGCCATGTTTCAATGGCCGTGGTCACGAGTGTCTACTCGTGACCACGACCTTTACTTTTATCGCGTTTAAGTCCCGATAACGTTATAAATATGTGTGAAAATCGCGAAAGTTTAAAACAATTCACCTTCATCACATTACAAACGCTCTACCAAGCAATGGAATTATTTTCCTGCGAATATTCACAATTCTGAAATTTTAGATACTAAACCAGTTTCAGCGTTGCTGATTGCCGTACGAATGACGCAAACCAGCACGAATAAAGCAGTGTCTTGTTACTGCATTTTGTACGGTAAGTGTGAGATTACGAGGCCCACTTTTTAGGTTGAAGGACGACAACGTATCAGTGATTCTCTAGGAGTTGTTAGTTCCCATTGGAGGTGGTGACAAATTGCCATCAGATGCCATGCTCGTTTGCCTCCGCCAACGCAATAGTTTACCAAAACAATATTTTTTACAAATACAGTAGACGAACACAGGCAAAATATTTGTAATTACCAAAGGTTTAGTTCTCGTTAAATTAATATTCCCAAACTTAGGTTTCTTTTTGTTGATCTAGACAATTTTAGTTCAGCAAGTTCTTTGTTGATTTAAGATAATTTGCTACAACATTGCTTATAGAAAGTTTGAACGAGTTTAGTTCTGAATTTTGCTTTAGAGAAAAGTGATTATAAGTTTTTAATAAAAGGTACATGTTTACGCGTGGAAACATGTATTTATCGTTATTGGGCCGGGAGTCTAAAATGATGTTTATGTTACGTTTTATATTGTTTAGTTCAGAAATCAAAATTACGTAATATACGCCACCATACGCATATGTGACTCCACAATTAAAGAAATACTCCTTTCAATTTGCTCTTTTTTTAACGTACAACTTAAAAAAGCCAAAGGAAGAGGATCTCAATTTGACTAGTATATTTTTGTTTTCTTTTTATTTCTATGTTACCCGATTATTCGCACTTGGTTAAGTAAATTTATTTTATATTTTAAACTAGCCGAGCCGATAGAAATTGTACTGAAAAAAAAAACTTCGAAAATAAGAGCACCGTTTATCCCAAATTTGAAAAAAACTGGGAAACTTTAATTTTTTATCTCGGTAAAACCCTAATTCGGCCCGTTACGAACTTTTTAAAACATTTTTAAAATAACTAAATCGGTTCAGCCGTTCTCAAGTGATTTTCCTTTCATTTATTTATGTAGATTGATAACTGGATATGTAGATAGTGGTTGGTTACTTGACTAAGAAGCTAAAGGTTGCGAACCCACAATTCCCGATTCCCGTGCGATTCAAATTCAAATTCAAATTCAAAATCATTTATTATCAGGCAACAAGGGCCCATAGATAAATACCTTACAAACTAACATACATAAGAATATTTAGACTAAAATACAATTAAAATTAGCACGTTACTTCGGCGACGTGTGACCTATTTTCGGGGTGTCCAGCAACCGTCCGCGAAAACGACGGAAAGCGACTCCCTTCGGCCAGAATTCCTGCTTCATGAAGGTCGACAGATGATCATGAAGCAGATGATGATGATGATGGCGATATTTGGATGAAAAATATATACCTGACTTATTCGTAGTTTGTTTAAAAAAATGCCGTTAAGTTATTGCCGTAACTAACTAAACCGTTTGTAACACTTCTTTATCTGGGTCTGAATTCGCAAAAGTATATCAGGATATACGCCACAGGTGGCATGGCCGTCAGTTAAGGGTTTATTCTCCAATATTTTTTGGTCAAATCTATATCCGCATGTTTGACCTAGTTTTGGCCTTTCCAAAGAAAACGTGAAAGACATTGGGTACCTACATAAGTCCGTAACTTTAAACCACAGTAGAGACCGCTTTAGTTTTAATTGTGATTTTGAGACATTTATAAAACAGTCTCGATTTTGCCAAAGTCATAAATAATATGGTCAAGAAGGTATAACGTATGTTTTGACCGTAACGTAAACGTTGAACTTTATAGACCGCCGGCCATTTTTATTGTTACACTCAGCCTCATGACCGCGCATCTGTTTTGAATAGACTCAACTTCTAACAGGATAGGACCCGGAAACCCTTGAGCTGCGTTTTCATTGGCTTCACAACACAATTCCCACGTAAAATTGAATGAAGAAATAACTCGAAACGGGAATACATTTCAAATTTAATCTTGGGATTTATTATGTCTCCAAATTCTACTGATATTATAAACACGAAAGTTTGTGAGGATGTATGTAACTGGAACTCGATTCTTACTTGAACTCGGTTTATATAACCATCACCACAATTCTGTTTCGAGCTATTTCTTTCTTTGGCCAAACGTACCTACGATGTTTTTTCTATGGAATATGGAATTAATGACTACATAAGTATCCGTAATTTCTTAGCGAATTTAAGAGTTTTATGATAGTATTTAGAAGCCACCATTTTAAAGTATTTAACCTATGAACGCTAGTTTTAGGGTTTGTTATACAGAAACCACTACTCATCCGGAAATTTGGACATGTTTAAGCGTTCCTAACCAACTTTCCTGCAAATGAAAAAGTAGAAAAGTAATCTTATTCACAACCATGCCGACGACTTTTTTTTGAAATCAGACCGTGTAACAGCTGATGTGTTTGCAATTAAAAGTCACCTACTTCTATAGAAAGGTGTAAATTTTTGCTTGGACACTTGCAGTACCTAGTTTCTTTGGCAGTACCTTCAAAGGAATTACTGAGAATAATCAGTTTGGTTAGGTTTGGAGTTAATTTAAACTAGTTAAATCTACCCCCTGGTTACATTAGTTAGTTATTACATAAACACACCCTACTTTTGTTTCGAGTGGCATGTGTTATTCTGGTTATGTCTCCCTTTGGGCCTCTTGCACACGACATTCCCTGTGTACCTGTGTGAAATTATAATGTCGATATGGTATCCAATAAATACTAACCATGTGCAAACTTAAAACATTATTTTTTTTATACATAAAAATATAAAGAGATAACAGGGCCGTTATTCATTAAGGGCATCAGCGTCGAGCTCGGCGTCGAGGCACGTCGTGCGGTCTCGCTCATTCCTGCGAGTTAAATGTAAAAAAATGTCGTAATCTTTTATTCTACTGTTATGGAGTAACGATTATAACAATTTTACTAGCTCTAGTTTATAAAAGAGTAATATTACCATAAATATACAATTTATTCCAAGATAAATAGTATTTATTAATTCAAAATAAAAATAAAAACATTACATTTTATTTCATATAATGTAAGTAATGAGTATTTGTTGTGTTGTTGTCGATGTATATAACCGTAAAATACCATTGCATTGACTCATCGCAAAATCTTCAAAACAAAATGTTTGCACTATTTTTTATGATACTGACATACACTAACAAGGAGAATTTTGCAAATTGCTGTTAGTAGTTTTTGGGGATCACAAAAACTGCTAACAGGGAGGTAGAAGTTTGTATGAAAGTTCCGATTTTTTTAGCTAGAAACACGAAACTAATTGGAATCTAGGCTGTAAAATATTTTACCACAAAATTCTTTGTTCAATACCGATGGAGTTAGTTATGGAAAAAAAGGCATACTCTAATCACTATTCGTGTTGAAAATAGAACATTCTGTTAAAGAAACCACTAACTATACGTTTGACTGATTTTTAAAAAAACGAAAAAAGAAACGGAGGAGGTTCTCAATTCGACCTGTATGTTTGTTTTTTTAAATATCGGTTAAGATTGTCGTCTATTAAGCTAATTTGGACGTTAGACGTGATTGATATGTATTTCATATATTATCATACCTACATAAGTAGGTATAAACTATAAATAAAACAAAAATAGCAAAAGCCAACTTTCTACTGGAACTGGCAGTAAAACTAAACCGAAACTTTATTTCTGTTGGCAGTTCTCAAAAAGTTGATTGATTAAGTAATTTCTCGTGTCGTGTACAAAAAGTTAGAATAAATGGAAGGTTGATAGGTATTGCGTTCGAGGCAATTCTTAAGAAAATTAAAAATATTCATAAAATGATAACTATTTTTCTTTGACCGCTGAACTTTAGTTTTATTTTTTAATTCAAATGTTGATTAAAATAACTTCTTAAATATACAAGTGTAGCGTTGATTCTTTTGAAGTAAATGGAGATTTTTGTAGTTAATGTTGCGAACAATTTAGACGCCTTGTAATTTAAATAAGTTCGCAGAATCAAATCTAGACCAAGTTTCAGCAACTCAGAACAATAATTATAGTTACAGTTATTTATACTACTAACCAAAATCAGATCTGACCGATCTTTACAAAACCCTTTTTTTTTGTCGTGGTGGGAAAGCTTTATGGCTTCCCCCTGCCTGGAGCGGCTCGGGGGATATGTGGGACTCTCCCCCCAGAGTGGGGGGCATACCGTAACTAAAACCCACCACGGCGTCTCCCTCAAACCGGGTGACAAGCAGGCGTCGTGGGACCTGGAATATGCTCCACAACGACGCCTGACCGGCGCCCCAGCATCTTTACGAAACCCTGCCTTAGACACCTCCATAATATGTTTAATATATAATATGTTTAATGTATGAAAAAAGGCGAACTTATCCCTTTAACGGGTCTCTTCTAGTTAACCTTTAATATGACGTGTTACGTATTTTAAAATTAAGTTTTCGTATGAAGTTAAATGCTATTTAATTTATAATCCTGTATTGACATACCTTTCACTTTTTGGCGTAAACGCTAACGTAGGTTTTTTTTTCTATTTCGAAATTTTTAACCATAGCAGGTTACTAGCATGCACTAAGCCTTAGTAAGAGCGACGAATCGTAAACCGTTATTTTATTGCCGACCCACGACTTGGTTTGCATATGCCATTATATTAGACCTTTCAAACGCTACGTTAGAATGTCTTTTATTTTTTTGACGGGTCACTACACCTTTTTTTAGGACGGGACTGGATTTTAGTGTTCATAAAAAAAGTTGATTGATTGTTTCGTCGTTTCGCAAAATGTTTACGCTACCTTTTGATCATAATGCTATCAAAGTTTTAAAACAACGTAAAAATAGCAAATATAATTTAGACAAATTGAAAATGCAACCGGGCGAATTCATGTAAATATATTTAAATTATGTTTACGTCCCGATGCCTTGATCTCATTAATGAAGACAAGACGGGGAGCGAAATGATTTTAATGTGTATTGAGTAATCGTAAAAATGTCTGCAGAAAACATGCTTTTATAGTTTCGCGATAAAGTTAAAATCATTATACTCTTTTCTTATGTGTAGTTGTGTAAAAAGTGTGAGTCGAGAGAAGCTAGTCCCTAGTTCATCGCCGCCATGTTTGGCGTTTCAAGGCATTGAAGTAGTTAGAAAACAATATTTCGATACAGTTCAACATAAATCCTGTTACTAAATAAATATTTATCTTTCTTTACATAGTATAAATAAAATAAAGTCCCTATTTGTTTCTTTCTGTCCTTATATTATAATCTTCGGCCGCCTACTCCTTCTAAACCACGCAATGAATTTTGATAAGGTTGTCAATGTTGTTTAGAATTTTTTTTACAGATGGTTTTTTGTGTGTATAGTCGACCAAGAAATTGCTTGACCACTTTTCGACCGCATTACAAAGAGTTACGGTTCAAAAGTGATCAAGCAATTACTTGGTCGACTATACAATACATTGTAATTAAACTTTCGCTAGTAAATTGCACCACTGAAAAGTCGAGGCGGGTCACTAGTTGATAATAAATAATATCTAGCAATTGACCTAGTCCCAAACAAAGCAAAGCTTGTACTATGGGTACTAGACAACGGATATACATTCATATTTTAAAAATAGGTACAAACATTCATATTGATCTCACAAAACGTTTGCTTCTTCAGGGAATCGAACCTGCTGCTCTAGATACGTAGTCAGGATCACTCGTCATTAATTAAAGACTATTCGGTCTGCAGCTAAGAGAAAACCTAAAGACGTTCAAGATGTATCATGTAAATCAGCAGTTCCTGAACTTTATGAAATATTTTTTATTTCTTTTTATCAAAAAACAAGAAAACTCTAGACGACCTCTTATTGCCGATAACAGGGCTCAGGGGCTTCCCACAACGGATATGATTAACTTTGTAATAATTTTGAAAGCTTATACCCCTCATTCCTACATACAAAAGGTGGAAAGATAAACAACGTACACCTTAACACGCGATATTTCCATAGTAATTAATTAGAACGTACGTTGGAAGGTTGAGAAAACAAAGCCTCTGTTAAACTCCAGAAGCTCCTAAATTTTTGGGTGTCATGTGTCTCGACAATTAAAGTGGATGTTGTTACTTTTGCCTCGATATATTTTTTAAGCTGTTAACCCCTTGCCCCAAGCTAGCAATGACAACATGTGAATTAGTTTATGTCAAACGGAATATTTATTTGACAATACGAAAACAGCACGATCGAAAAAGTTATAGCTAAATTACATTATAAACGTACGGAACATTCAATTATCAATACCTATAAAAGGAGCACGCCGCATGCCGTCTATAATAATTATTCTGGTGCCAAGTTCCCCAGTGGTTGGTTACCCTGAACCACTTAAACGCAACACCCTTATTCGATTAGAAGTCCACGTACGAGATGCTCTCTAACAGCGGCCGCTGTACGGGCAAAACATACGAAGCGAAATGCGCGTCCGTTAGTGGCGCGGACGCAGCTAGAACACCCTGGCTGTAGCTGAACTTCCGGCAAACGTACTCCGCGATGTCGTCGACTGTTATGGACCAGCTGTGCACCTAGCACGAATCTATTCGACACGCGTTAACTCAGTGCATCTCTCTCCTACTCGGCTAGTTAGAACGAGACGCATTAAGTTACGTAGCGAGTTAAGGCGTATCGAGAAAATTCGTGCTAGGTGCACTGTACATGACTGTACCAACAGGCGCTATATTGCCATAGTCGCCAAGTGCAAATTGCCTCTTTGAGTAGCTAGGCTAGCCCTAGTAGTTATCTCCGGAAACTAGGAACACTCTAGTGGATTCACGATAACGTCATTCAATGCGTTGTGCTATGATCACTTAAGGCAAGGTTAAGGCTCGTCTCGTAACGTGTCGATACAGTAGCAAATACAATGTCGCATTTACAATACTTTATATGCATAGAACAGTTTAATACGTACTTGCATTGATTGAAATCTCTTTAGGTGGCTGGATGTCATTATGACGCTCGAGGACGTTTACAACTATTTATTGCGTAAATCCATGAACCTACTACCCAAAGAGACAGTGCGCTGCCAACATCATAAACGGTCAAAGTGAAAAGCACGAATTATAGTCCGCTGCCTCTTTCTAGAGCTAACATCATTGGGAATGAATTCTCCGTTACTATTCTTACTTATTCGTCCCAAACTAGAATAACAAAATGTATGCAGCTTTATGGTTTACGAGTTTTGCCTGTGAAATATAATTAAGAATTTAAAAAATTAACATTAACGAAAAAACACTAATTTGTTGTGGTAAAGTAGAAAGACACATAGGACTATAAGTACATCATGCCTTAAAAACCGGCCAAGTGCTATTCGGACTCGCGCACAAAGGGTTCCGTACCATTATCGATAAAAACGCTAAAAAAAACATATCTGTTGTATGGAAACTCCCTTAAATATTAATTTGATTCTGTTTTTTTGTGTTTGTTGTTATAGCGGCAACTGAGAAAATTTCAACTGTCTAACTATCACGGTTCATAAGATACAGACACACGGACAAGCGGACGGATGGACGGACAGCGGAGTCTTAGTAATAGGGTCCCGTTTTACCCTTTGGGTACGGAACCCTAAAAACGGTAAAAGCGAGTACCGTTTTTTCTGTTACTTAACAGCACGCAATCTCTTTGCGTAGTAGGTTTATGCATATTTAAATCTAAAGATCGAAATATAGTTAAATACTGGTCTATTCGTATTAATAAAGAAGATTGAACAACCTTTTCAATTTGTCTGTGCGATGACACGTGGGGGTAAACAAGAATAATAAATACCTAAAAATACTCATCGTGTTACTTTATTAAATTATTCGGTGACTCATTCATTATTCCAGTTTTTACCCTTTCATGAATATTTGATCACTCCATTCATAAAATATTATCAAGATTCGCAATACAGTGAAGGACATTTTTATAATTTCAAATTAAATAAATAATTAAATTATCAGCACACTTTGTACTGAAAATTAATTATAAGTTATACAATACAAACGTTTGGGCTAAGAAAGTCTACATTTTCGTAGTTTTCAATAGTGGTGCCTAAAAATAAGTAGGTTTATTGATACACCATAATTATTGAGAATAGGAGTCGTGTTCATATCATAGTTTCTAATGCTTTACTACGGAATGAATAACCATAGTAAAAGTACAGAAATCTTTCTTCCAACAAAAACAGGATTTAGGTATTAGAAATTACTGTTCGCCTCTGTGTTTATCGTGAAACTCGTATTCATTCACACACGCGGAACCAATGTAGCGGCCTAAGTGCAGAGGCTATCCTTCTCGCGGTAATCATTCAAAGCAGTCTGAAATTACCAGCACAAGTTCATTAAAAAAAAAGTGCAGCGGGCGCCGACCGAGTTATAGTTTAGCAACGTGCGCCGTGCCTGGCTATACAGTAATGACATAAACAGGGCTTCAATGTAAACCCCTTTCAGATTTTTTTTAAAACTTATGCTAAAATCAATAAAATGTAAGCTATCGCATCAAAATAATCCTATATTACAATCTTTATGCATATTATTATCATGTTAAACGAAAAATAATAATTTTATCACAAAGGACTTTTCACTGTTACCTGAAACCCGGCAATGACTCTTATGACTGTGTACGAGTAGTTATTGAGGGTGTAACATTTTATTTATATATATTTTACAATGACATCATTCTAACGGAATATGACTTGAACGGATGAGTTTGCGTAGGTTGGACAATTTACTAAAATGTTGGATGATTCAAGTTTAATCAAATGGGTGTCGGATCCTTAAATATTGGTACGTAAATTAAGCAACGATTTGCATGACGTCCGCGTTTGTAATATTGGAATTACTTACACTTGATTTGGCGGGTTATAGTGTCACTGAGTATACTGACTGAATACTTAATGAACGAGGACTGTGTAATCTATTGGAAGTTGTTACGAATAATTCAATATTAATGTCTACCTACTTCTCTAAGCCGGTGAGCATTTTTATGCGAACAAAATAATTTCGCTCTATCAAACTTCTACATTTTATAACTTTGGCGTGTCAGTATACGTTACAAGATAGGCAGGTAATTGTTTGCTACTAATTATAACAAACAAGGTGAAGTAATTGTTAGTTTCTGTTGTTATTGTAGGCACTAGTTTCTACTAGTACAATATACTTTATTGAATTGAATAGGTACCGTCTAAACAATTCTACATTAGTATAATTAAATATTATAACATAAAAATAGTTTCGGGCGTTTTTCATGTCGTTGAAATGATGAACAATCATGCTTATCAATTTTTTAGCAAATGAGCAAAGTAAAAAATATGAAATGTTACTTTTTTTTTTTTAATGAGATTATGTTGTAAACAACTTTCATAAGCCTTTTTTTGCAAAAATGCTACAGTAAAATATAAAAATAACCTTTTTCAAATAGATCATCCTAAAAAACATGATTTTATTTGTAATGTCTTTGTTAGCAGCTCTTATTTATTTTTAAATAGCACTTTTGCAAAAAAACACTTACCAAGATTGTTAACAACATTTTTCATATTAAAAAAATCGAGTATAGACGTCGAGTCATTCCTTGAATTTATTTGAGTCAATTTACTATGTACATACATTTATGATAAGAAGAACTAGGGAAGATATTATAAGTCGGCATTAAGTCTGCAATTTGCCTACTGTTCATCTTTTCCGTTCATTTGTTTATTATTAAAACCAGCATTAAGTCTGGCCATTTCTTCTTTTATGATTTCTATTATGAACACAAATTTTATATAAAAGGTCTACCGTCAATCATACAATATTCATACTTTACCTGTTAAACTTTTCCTTTCTTTTTTGTTTAATATGCCGAAAGTCAGTTGGAGGGTCAAATAGCGTATAATGGAAAATGTTGTTATCTGGCCTTCCCGAAACAAAGGCCTGAATTTGAATAAATAAGGCAGATTTGTTAATAAAGTTACCATCATTGAATATGCATATTTAATCTCAAAAGTACTGTACCTATCAGTTACGGTTTTAAAAACGTGCGTATTAATAGGCACCATAAAATGAATTTGACATTTAGGCTAGACAGGCTATATTTTTAGTTTTTTATTTGTTTTTAATTTATATTTTTATTTGTAAAGTTAGAAAGAAAGAAAGAAAACAGTTATTCGGTGCAAAGATATACTAAATAGGATGAACTTAGAACTAGAACACCGAAAGGGTACCCACTCAGCTATGTGGTTGTTACATAAAATTATAATAATAACATAAAAAATATTTATTTTGTTTCTACTAGCAATGAATATTAAGGTCGTGTAGATTTCATAAAGGTCAGATAACATCACCGATGGCACAGAGTCACCTGTAATTTGCCCTGGCATTTTGATCTTACGAGCACTTTTAAACCGGGCCTAAATGGTCGTTGTGGCGATTTAAATGCTTTCATACCCAAGTAGTACATAGACGCTATAACAGTAGTATAGTAGCCGTATAGACACGATCACTTCTATGACAGACTACAATAATAGCATATCCGTTATACAACTACAGCTTAAACTCGTATAGAGCTTAGCCTAGTGCTACTTGGGTAATAAGATCGTTAAGTGGTTGGAAATTTTCAAGGCAAGCTATTGACCGCCTAAGAGAGAATACTATTTTTAGCAAATATTTTTGCAAAACGGCCGGCGTTCTGAAGTTGTTCGCTTATTAATTTTCCTTTTTACATTGCTCGGCGTTTTGAAAAGACGGTTCTACAGCTTTCCACTTCACCGTCGTTTACGATTCCCAATCAAGAATCTGTAGTCTACTATTAATGGAGTCCTTAATAAAATTGATTTAGTACTTTTTACACAACAGAGAGTAAAATGAGTATAGTTACGTGATGACATCTGCAATATCCATTGGCAGCCTTTAAGAAAGGAATAGAGTTGTTTCTCGACGGTTTCTAAGTCGTATCTATTTGTAAGTTGATTCCAAAGTGCTGACGTGCGTTGTAAAGAGGTGCGTTTAAAACGCACAGTAGCGTAAATTATACTTCGACTATATCTGTATTCATAGTCCAGGTTAAAGTTAAGATAGATATTTTGACTTTATTTGAATACGGCTATCAGGATGCACTTGTAAATTTCAGAAAGTTTAACACCAGTTGAGAAAAAACATCTGATGAGAACTCTACAACTATTATCTTAAACGATGCGTTAAAAAAGTTAAGAGTCGTTGAGAGAGTTTTAATTTAAATTTTACGCTCTCTTGCCAGCAGGCAAAGTTGCTCTGCCCTGCACCGTGCTCACTTCCAGTCGAGTTGGAAAAAGTTTCAAAGACCCTGTTAATATTTAGTCAAATATATATTTATTCTATTGACTTAATTAATGCACTGCAACATGTCTTAAATATAAAATTAGGTTCATATTTTATAAAGTGAGTATATTATACTCATTTATCTATACTATTTATATCAAAATTAGTATTGAATGTCAAAATAACCCTAAATTTTATGCAGAGCCTTCACTGTTAATCTGTTTTTTAGAAATAATTTAAATTTTAAATCATTTAATGAAATGAATTGGGATAAAGACTGTGTATATGTACAGACACTTTTCTATAGCACGTTCCTACAAAGTTTTCTCACAACATTTTTTATGGTGGTAGAGTCACATTGTTGTTGTTGGTCGTTGCCAGCTCCAGTGCACCAAGTACGAATCTAGTTAGAACGAGACGCACGGAGTTACATAGCGAGTTTACGCTTGTCGAGAAGATTCGTGCTAGGTGCACTGTACTATTACCATGAGTTTCTATCGAAAATTCATATTACGTTACTACATTCGATAGCGGTTAAATACGCTCCCATTTGTCAGTGAAAGAGTTAACCATAGTCGATACGGTATTTTTCTATGACATGTGTCAAATTTATGACTAATGCTACCAATATTCTACGGCAACAGCTACAAAACTTTAGTCACTAGCGCTTAGATTACGATTAGTAATTTCCCGTTGGATTCATACTAGCAATTTTTAGTTCTCTAACTGAGCGTTAGAGGCGCTGTACAATTCCCCATACAAATTGTTAACGCCGCCGCTAGCGAGTACGCTTACGGTTAGATGCACTGTACTCATGGTAAGGGTTACTGGTTGCAGTATGAAAAGGCCATATCAAACGGAGTCACACTTACACTCCCACAGAATACCGGTGTGTAGAAGTAGCTTGCTACTGCATTTCGTACGGTGAGTGTGAGATCTGGAAGGCTAAGGGTGAAAGGATCTTAAGGCCGGCGACGGAACAGCGATTCTTTTGGAGTCGCTGGTTTTTAATTTTAATACACAAAACAAAGAACCCCACATGACAAAGTGCGGGTAGTTCCTAAAAATCGCGCGGCTAAACAGCAGTAATACCCTCCACTTCAGTCTACTCGTGACCACGGCTGTTGAAACATGGCCGAAACGCCGAGGTAAATTTACAATGATTTTATGGTATAATGTTATTCAGACCTAGTAGAAAATTGTTAAATATCAAATATATAATCCATTTCTAAAGTAAACGCTAAATCTCTGTCATCTAAAAGGTTAAAATATATACTTGTGTTGTAATGTGTTTGCGTCAGGGGGAATTTAAAACAAACAATAGGTAAACGAAAAAGTTTGCTTGATGCGAAACTCACTAGTTAGGTGTGTTAAACTTTTCATTATTTGCTATACGGAAACTATTGTGAAGCAAATAAGTCCTTTACCTAAACAGCTATACGAAAATAGCTTGCGATCTGACTCATACTTTGAAATAAAAACATTGGCATACTTTATGTTAAATGAAACGTGCGCAAATTTACGTATTTTTTTTTCTTAATTCTCAGCATCATTAATAAAACTGTTTTAAGGGAGAAGAACCTTAGCAAGTACCTAATGTATTCATAAAACTCACTGTTAAAGCATACCGTTCAAAACAGTTGAAATTACACTTATTTGATTTTCTGAAATCTGAGCAAAGTATTTGACGGGACAGGATTTGTCGAGACATCAAAAGTCATGAACCAAAATAACTTCCATTTGGAACGAGAAAAACTTGAGAAATTGTTACCCATTATCACTTTCACAAGAAATACAGAGACAAATGTTGCGTTTTTGTAACCGCGGATCCATTTTTCCACGCGTGAAGCGTCAAAGATGAGTCGAAAGATGTTTGATACGAGAGTGTTTTTACAAACGCCTGGAAATCTTATAAATATGGAAGCAGAACCTTTTTTTGCCGTAACTTGATTTCTAGCGATGGATGTTTGTATCTGGATGATGAAAAATTACTTCTTTTCAGGAGACAGTCACAAACTAATACTCACGTTTAGTTTTTCTGAAATGTTCAAGTCACATTGTAAAACTTGCAAAACTGAGTTAACCACTTGTTATGTATCTGCATCTGTTAAAGATTGCACTCAAGGAAAACTAAACCGCTGAGTTAAGAAACCACACGTTTATAAAAAATAAAAATAAAAATAAAAATAAAAATAAAAATAAAAATAAAAATAAAAAAACCTTTTATTTCTTGCATTTAAAAAGATATGAATGTCAAGTGTTACATATTTATAGTCAATATCTGATTTCAATATTTAACAATTAAGAATAGTACATAAAAAAAAAACAAAAATAAAATAACAATCTGAACCAAACACTACCTATACGTTTTGCAAGAACCCCTCTTTAGTGAAGGTGAAGGCCTCCTCCAGTGACGACCAATGTTCTCTGTCCTTAGCATCCATCATCCACTGTTTACCCGCCAGCTGCCTGATGTCATCCTCCCACCTGGTTATAGGTCTTCCTCTCCTTCTTGTGCCCTTAGGCCCCGGCCAACATGTCAGTCGTATTGTCCAGCGATCATCAGTCATTCTAGCCACGTGACCCGCCCATCTCCATTTTAACTTTTTAGAGTACGACAAGGCGTCAGTTACTTTTGTCTTTTGTCGTATGGTGGTGTGACGTATTTTGTGAATTTTTCTTATTTTTAATACGCTTCTCTCCATGCTACGCTGGCAGGTTGTTATTTTAGTTTTAACTCGTCTAGTAAACTTCCAAGTTTGACAGGCATAGGTGAGCGATGGCAGAAGACAAGTATCCATTACTTTTTTCTTCATTCGAAGTGACATCCGACTTTTAAGAATTTCTTTTAAGCTCCAGAATTTCTTCCATGTCCCTGTTATTCTTCTGTCTACTTCTTGGTCATTATTTTGTTTATGAAAAGAGATTTGCTTTCCCAAGTAAATGTAGCTGACGACATATTCCAAAGGCACATTGTTAAGAGATATTGCATTTTGAGTAGCGTTAGTCATGAGTTTTGTTTTACTTAGGTTTATTTCTAACCCTACTTTTTTACTTGAATTTTGTAGAGACTCAATCATCGATGCCAACTCTGTACTGCTTTCTGATAACAAGACTATGTCGTCAGCAAATCTCAGGTGGCTGATGTATTTGCCGTTTATGTTTATACCGACTGTGTCCCAGCTCAGTCCACTTATAATTGACTCTATTACCGCTATAAAGATACGAGGGGACAGGGGGTCGCCTTGCCTTACTCCTCTTTTAATTGGTATTGCTGGGCCGGTGGTCTCAAGTTTCACCCTACTTGTACAGTTGTTGTACAGGTATTTTAAGACATCAATATACCTTTTCTCTACATTCTGTGTTCGCAGAGCTTCCCATATTGCAGAATGGAGAATAGTATCAAAAGCCTTTTGGAAGTCTATGAATACTACATATAGAGGTCTCCGGAACTCTTGATATTTCTCCATGAGCAGCTCCAGTGAATGAATATGGTCAACTGTACTGAAGCCTCTTCTGAAACCTGCCTGTTCAATAGGTTGATAGTTTTCGAGAGAGATACTGATTCTCCTCTCTATAATAGACGAAAATAATTTGTATAGTGACGGCAAGAGACTTATTGGCCGATAGTTACTCACATCTTTTGGATCGCCTTTTTTGTACAATAAAATAATATTTGATTCTGACCATTCTTTTGGTGTAATTGAATAATCTATAATCATGTAGAATAGATGTGCGATAGGACTTGCGAGCTGAGCACAGCCTATTTTAATTGCCTCATTTGTTATTCCGTCCGGCCCAGGACTCTTCTCTAGCTTAAGCTTTTTTATAGATGTTATGATTTCTAGAACCTCTATCGGACTTATGTCTCTAACGTTATGTGCTTGCTCTGATTCGTTTTGATTGTTTGTAGACTGCTCAGGGATGCTGTATAATTTTTTGTAAAAGTTTGTTGCTATATTTAGGATGTCTTTTCTGTAATGCGATGTTTCAATAGGTCCGTGAAGTCCCTCTATCCATAGTATCCATGTTTTATGTGATTTTAATTCTCTGAAAGCTTTTTTTAGGCCGCCCGTAGCGTTTATATGCTTTTCAAATACGAACATTCTGTGCTTCGTATAATCATTTCGTATGTATTTATTTACAAGTTTGTAGAGGGCCCTCAACTCGTTCTTCATAGCTCGTGTTTTTGGTTTAGTTTTTTGCAGCTCACGTCTTCGATGGATTAGTTTTTTCGTACGTTCAGATATGACGCGGGTATTAGAGTCTTGTGTTTTAAATATAAAAGCTTTCTTTAAACTCACTTCTATGGCTCTAATTATTTTTTCATAATATTCTTGAACGTTTCTATCATTTCGCGAGTTTGTAAGGTCTGTTTCACAGTTTTTTAGAGATTCTACATATTTTGATATCTCCTCATCGTATTTAAGTTGACTCTTTACATTATTAGTATAGCTTGTTCTGCTTTTCTTAGTGTTTTGTAAGCTAAGTGTTGCTCGTACCAGTCTATGGTCCGAAGGAAAGGTCAGATTGATTACTTGCAACCACACGTTTACTTTAAATAATTTGAAGTTTCATCAAATCGCAGGGCAACAGAGTAACATTGGAACCTGTCTGTTACATAGTCTCCGAGTAAAAATAGGCCGGCAAGTTGACGGTACTAAGAGCTCGGTGGATGACGTCATTGAGCGCAGCATGGTGGGAAAAGCGGCACCGTTCCTTAGGCACGACTGTCCATGGTGGCCCAAAAAGGTCAATGTTAGTGCTAAGTACAGGAGCTTCGGTGAGTTGAGCCTAGCGCGACGCCTTGCCTTAGGACCACAGTTATTTGCAAGGTGTCAGGCTTAAGGAAAGTTCGAAAGTCCGGTGTTGACTGAGGGTAAGTATGGCCAGTCATCGGATTCCTTTCTACCGAGCGCCAAGAGCCTTGAGCAATCTGCATCTGAACTAGAACCCGTTATTTCTTTATTATTCTCTGTGGATAGGCAAACCATCACAAATGAAGACAAGGAAAATAATAATTTAGAATAAATATAACAATTTTATTAAATTATCCTTAAACAAGTTGGTAATTTTATGATTCGCATCCACATTACGATTTTATTGAATGCTTAGTAATTAACTTCAATTCAATGTGACAAGAGTATATTGTATTATTTAAAATGAATAAAATATATTTACTGATTTTAATTTTTGTTATAAAATGCTGGGTTTGTTGTGGTTTAGAACCTGGAAAAGCTCACGATGGGATTAAACGTAAGTATACTTTTAATAAATACCAAGTTAGTGTCATTTATTCGAAATTTGGGATGGAAAGCTGAAATTAATCACTCACCTATGGCTTTCTTACATAGGGTTCGCACTATAATTAGCTACAGGTTTATATTCAGAACAAAATTGACAGATCCTTTTCTCAGAGCAACTCAGGCCTCTTTTGACCATCTGTTTCTATAATAAAGAGAGCAAAGGCCTGGAAATTATGTTGCAAAAAGTACCAGTAATATTTGACTCACTTGACTCAAAAAAATCCCAGGTAACAAGATTCTAAATATTACGGTTTAAATGATACCTGCCATCAAAATTTACTACTTCGTCACTCGCAATAACCATCAATAATGGACCAAGAATATAATATGACTCTTATACAAGTGCATAATATGGGGTCATGTAATACTGGTCGGCATGCATGCATCATGACAATCAAACAGTATGAAAGTTGATTCGATGCTGCGTACGTTAAAAACGCTGAGCTATTGCGCTGCGTTTTTTTTTGCGCATAAGGGAGACAAACGTGCATACCATAACTGCCAAGTTAGAAAAAAGTAATTGCCGTGATAATCCAGCCAGATGCTGAGTATTATAAAAGATCTCAAAACTTTTCAGGACAAGTTGGTTTCGAACTTGGACTGACTTGATTATTTTTTACCTAAATATTTTAATATTCGTCTCTTGAGTCTTTTATTATTTAAAGCTTTGTTTTTAAAACCTATAATAAGTCATATAGGAGACTTAGCTATTGCTGTTTGCTAGGGCCTTTTTTCATTCTATTCCACGATGAGCTGATTATAAATACAGTAGAAATAAATACTAATAGAATGCGCTTTGTTTTATTCCAGAAAAATCGGTGGAGTGTTCTAAAAGTCATGGAAATATAGTAACATTACCTGTCTATGTGATTTATATATTTGGATTGATATTAATTCTTTTGATTTTAATTTTGATGTTCCTAATATTTGTCTTAGTAAAGACAAAGTTCCTTAAAACATTTAAGAAAACTGCAGTTACCCCTAAGAATGTTGAGGAAGGACATACAACCAATCCGAGACGAGAAGTTAAATCACTGAAACGCCTAAACTTAGACAGAAGTAATAGTTTTGAATTTAAAAATAAAAATACCCAAAATCAAACGTTAAGAAAAATTGACAGTAGTAGCACTTTGCAATTGACAATGAATGAGTTTAATACTCTTCGAACACCAAAAATAACCGAAAGTTCAGGAAACCTTTCACCGAGAATCATAAAGGGCTTAACGAAAGATATGCCTATTATTTTACCCGAACAGATGTCGCAAATATGCAAAGAAGTTCTAACAAGAACCAATAAAAACGAAGAAGCTGCTGGGAGTCTACAAGATCTAGATAAGCTAGCAAAAGAAACAATACCCGAAGACGAAAAAAAATATGCGTCAAGTCCTGTTTTAGATTTGTATGATGTCGTCCCTTCAACACCCAGGAATGGAAAAATACGCACAGAAAAAGAAAATGATAATTTAAACATAGAAAACAAAGAGATAGCTTTCATAAGGTTTGATAATAGTAATCAAATACTGAGTGATGATATCTACGACATGCCTAAAGAATTAAGTGATGCTCAGCTCAATTACCTGAAACCATATTTCCCACAAGCAACATCAGGTCAAACTAGTGAAGAATCAGAGAAAATATTTCAAAAAACGGATTACGCTGGTTTAAACAACATTGTTTTTGAAAATGATTGTTCAGTCGATGAAGATGATGTCACAACAGATCTTAATGATTATAAGTTTCCAAGGAACATTGACGTGGATAAGAAAATGTATATGAATGCAAATGATGTTCTGTTTAAAGGTTAAGTTTATTATTGCATTTATGCTTGGCAATGTAAAGTAAGCACTGAGTTTAGTCTGATTTTGAACTCCTAAATTGAACCAAAATGTACCCAAATTGCATAAGGATAAGTTGTTTCATATTTAATTAATCACTGTTGTTCATTTACCTAGGTAGTTTTGTTGTTTTGGTCTATCATTTGGGACAAAATCAAGGAAACTTTACCATCGCAAAACTGAAATTAAAGTGACTAATATCAGTGTACCGACAATTTGCTTCACAAATCGCGTCACTAAACTGATATTCATTATTTTTAATGAAAGTACACTTTTTGATATTGTCCATTTATTTACAAAATGTTATTGGTTTTAATCAGGACGACAAAAGTAATACAGTGCATTATTCAACTTTTTTTTATACTGTCATTTAGATCTTTTGTTTGCAATCACAAAAAAAAATTCTGTAGAAGGATATTAAACATTAATAGCTTTATTGTACCTTGAAGTTAACAGTTCTGATGCATTTACAATAAGTTACTTTTTGGATGTTCTAGTCATGGTACAGTCAGTAGCAGTGATACCACCTTAACGTTTATGTGGCTGTTTTTAGGACTACTGTGGCGACTATTTCTGCAAGTGTTTCTTCCATTTTAGCGACTTTTAAAGCCAGTATCCCGTACATTTAGCGACATTTGGGCCGAATTCTTGTAACTTTTCCAATATGTTTGAAAAATTAAGGTGGTAATATTGGCCATCAGCACGATGAACTCAAAAGATCGAGGCTATTTTTAAGAGATGTAAGAACTTCCGTAGATGTTTTCAAGCCTAAGTCCGTGTAGATACCTATAGCTGCTGCTTACTCTGCAGACAACCAAATGTATGTCTGGGTTACTGTGGAACCTTTAGAATTTTACAAATATCATATAACGTCACAGCGATGACTCACTATGACAACGTTCAACAGTTGGCCGTACAATCCTCATATTATTGAGACAGGAAAATAATCATCGTTTAACAAGCAATACGTCACGAAATTGTATTTTATTATTCACGACGATGTTAGGGAATTACGCACTATTTACGTTTTCCATTATATTACGCATTTAACGGTTCGTTTTTAAAGTTTAAACTTAAAAGTTCTATAATAAATTTTGCTTCTGTAAAAAGGTTGTTTTATACGTTATCTATAAATACAATTGTAAGTACTAAATGCCTACAATAACAATAAACATAAAATAAAGTATTTAAAACTGTTTCGTTTTTTCTATTGATAGCATCTAGCACCCTAAACAACATTGCCTTTGCCATGTATTTGTATTTGTAGGTATTTATTTTAGTTTCATAGTGCTTTGGTTTACTGTTATGCTGTGAAATTTAATGAATAAAAAAAAATGTAGGTTTGTAGAAATCGTTTGCTGCCTATAAAGTATCTAGTACTGCAGGACCGGCAAAGTTCCAGTGAAACTACGGGTGATGTAAACTGTAGCAGTTGCTCAAAAAGAAAATACGCTTATTTAAACATACTCGACACACACAAGAGAAAAATATTTTTATACTTAACTTAATTAAACCAACCTGAGGCAGTACTACTTCACTATCGCTCATCATAATATTACAGCTGTAAAACTGTTTTCAGTGGGACCTAAATAAAAAAAAAATAAAACAACACACTGTAACGTCTGTGTGCTTGTTTGCAGACTTAAAAAACGAGGTGAAGTCATGAATAAAATGTAATTAATGATAGCACTCTGGTGGGGAAGCTTGATAAGCCGGGAATCTGTCGCCTGCAGGCGCGTGCGCCCGGCGCGACCAGTGAAGCGGAAGCCAAGTGATCCTGTCAATACATTACAATACCCTCAGATTATTTCTTTTGTTATGAAAATTTAATTCCAAAATCCTGTCAATATTAGAGATTAAATTCAAATAAGGTAAGGTGAGTAAGACTGACGTACTGGGACGGGGCTAATGCAGTCTTTTTTAGGGCTTCGCATCGCAAAAGGAAAAACTGAACCCTTATAGGATCACTTATGTTGTACGTCTGTTTAGTTTGACGACGACAGGTCACTATAAACTATGTGACAATTGTTTTAATAATAAGACTGCGTCGAAATAAGTCCAATATTGTAAGTCTTAAATTCAGTCAGACCATAGCAGTTAAAAGATTTTGTGGTATTTTATAACTTGCAATCCACCCTGACAATTATAATTATGTTACACTGCTGACCTTCATGACAATAGACATTGAATTGTTCACAAGCTGTTCTCTAAATATACAGGTAGGTAGGTTTGTCCCCGTCTACCTGTCTAACCCCATTACAGTACAAATATACGAAAATAGCGACAAAAGTTGTTGGTACTCCTCAATTGTAGCCTCTCTTCAGTGGTTTCGGGAACGTTGAATGAATAAGCCTCAGGATAGTACACAGTTACTTTTAATTGATTTTACAGTTTTTGGTAAATTATAATACAAGAGCTCGGTGTGTTGCCACTACGGCGGTACGGTGCAGTCTGGTGGGGGCGTTGGTTAAAGTCCGTGACGTCACAAGAAACAGGTATTGTAGGTTGCTCCAACATCCTCCCCTCTCTTAAAAGCTCTGGGTTTTAAGCTGAATCTTCGTCGTCGTCGAGAAGAGGGCAGATCCTGTTCACCGCTCTCCGAATCGTGCCCCTAGTAGTCAGGATATCAGCCACTCTACAGGCGCCGTCTGCTCCAGGGTGCACCGCTTGGATTCGCCCTAAAGGCCATTTCAATGGGGACGTCGCCTCGTCTTTTATGAGCACCAGTTGCCCAGGTTTGAGATCTGGATGTCGTTTCTGCCATCGGGTACGCTGCTGAAGCTCACAGATATATTCATGGCTCCACCTTGACCAAAAGTGCTGCCGAGCTTGCTCTATTCTGGCATATCTGTGGAGTCGGCTTGGATTCACTTCTTGAAGATCAGGAGCCGGTAGCGACGTCAATGGTCTTCCAATTAGGAAGTGCCCGGGGGTAAGTGGACAAAGGTCGTGTGGAGATGAGGACAAAGGAGATAAGGGCCTGGAATTAAGGATTGCCTCTATCTGCGCGAACAGTGTCGTAAGCTCCTCAAACGTCAAGTGTGCATTACCTAACACGCGCTTCATGTGAAACTTGGCCGATTTTACAGCTGCCTCATAAAGGCCTCCAAAATTTGGAGCATAGGCAGGCGAAAAATGAAACTTTATACCTTCGTCTACAAATGAATCTGACACAGAGTCCGATTGAGCATTAAGAAACTCACCCAGCTCATGGCTGGCACCTAGAAAGTTTCTTCCATTGTCGCAAAATATCTCTCGGGGTTTTCCGCGACGAGATATTAAGCGACGTAGTGCTAAAATAAAATCTTCAGTGCTTAGAGAGCTAACAAGCTCTAAATGTACAGCTTTGACTTTAAAGTCAATAAAAACACAGAGATAACTCTTCACTAACCTAGCACCACGACCTTTTCTGTCACTGACTAAAAAAGGTCCTGCATAATCGGTACCTACTACTTCGAAGGCAAATCCAGGTACAATGCGTTGTGATGGCAAATTGCCCATTATTTGCTGCGCAACTTCTCCTTTCATTCGCGTGCAACGAGTGCATTTTCGAAAGGTTTGTCTAGCAAGCACTCTGCCATTCAAAGGCCAGTAAGACTCACGAATGATCGAGAGAAGAAGCTGCGGCGGTGCGTGCATTAACTTTAAATGGTAGTACCTAAATAACAATTTGCTAAAGTGACATTTTATGTCAAGAACAATAGGGTGCTTTTTGTCGGAACAAAAGTTGGAATTATCAAGTCTCCCTCCTACCCGAATCAATCCAGAGTTGTCAACAAATGGATTTAATTTATTTAAACCGGGAATAGTGCTAGGTTTATTACTGTCAAAATCCGGAAAACTTTCTCTTTGTGCAAGATAAGCTAATCTTAACTCCGCTAATTTGAGCTCGTCCACAGTCAACAACCCTTTTTTGATATTTTGTTTGTTCAGGTAATTGTTGGTAAACCGACCAACATACGCAAAAATGCGACGTAGTTTAAGAAAACTAGAATATTTCGTCATGTCAATGATTTTCGCTATCGGTTTATCAACTTTTACTCGTACCGTGTGCACACGTATCTCCGGCAAGTCTGTTTGTATCACGTCGCTCTGCTCAGGCCATTGACCTCTTATATCTTTAAGGAATGAAGGTCCCTCCCACCACAGTGACAACGACTGTAACTCATCGGGATAAGCCCCACGAGATGCTAGGTCAGCCGGGTTCTGCGATGATGGAACATACTTCCACCTGGCATTGCAGCACTTTTCATTAATCTCAGCAACGCGATGTGATACAAATGTACATAACTTATGCGGAGGAATGCTCAACCAACCCAAAACTATGTTAGAGTCTGACCAGAAGCAACTTTTAGAAATATTGCATCTTAGTGCTTGCAGCACCTTTTTACAGAGGCGCGACACTAATAAAGCACCACATAACTCTAACCGAGGAATCGTTGTAGCTTTTAACGGTGATACTTTTGTTTTAGCACACAACAGACGAACGGTACAGTTACCTAACGCGTCTAATGAGCGTAAATAGATACATCCAGCATAGGCTTTCAGGGATGCATCTGAAAACGAATGGATTTCAGTCCTCACTGCATTACTGCAGCTTGCATGACGAGGAATAGTTATACTAACTAATTGATGAATACTGTTCACAAATCTAGTCCAGATACAGTTTGGTGCCTGGGGTATTTCATCATCCCAGTCCAGTCTCTGTGACCAAAGTGATTGCAAAAAAATTTTACAGAGAATAACGCATACGCTCAACAGCCCTAAAGGGTCAAATATACTTGAAGTTACAGATAGAACCGTTCTTTTAGTGTATTTAACGTTATCTATTAATTGCAATTTTGAACACGACATTAAAATCATATCGGCATTAGGGTCCCACTCGACACCTAAAGTATTACTGTGCTTCGATAGTTTTAAATTATCTTGCTGACTATTGTCTGCCTGGGTTATGCTCCTCAAGAATTCCTGTGAATTACTTTTTAGTTTACGTAAGTTAAACTGAGCTGAACCTAACGTGTCAGTGACCTCCTGGTAAAGGTTTTTGAGTTGATTCTCATCGTCGAGGCCAGTTATTAAGTCGTCTATATAAAAATCACGTTTAATTACATCCTTTGCCAGGGGATCACTACATTCATTTCCTAACTGAACAAGACACCTCGTGCTGAGAAAGGGTGCGGATGAAGTACCGTAAGTGACAGTATTTAACTGTAAATACTTCATTCGCTCGCTCTCGCTGTCACGCCACAATATCATTTGCAGATGTCTCTGTGAAGGCTCCACGACAATTTGCCTGTACATCTTTTCTATGTCGCCTGTAAATATAAAGGCATGCTGGCGAAACCTTATAAGAATAGAAAAGATGTCATCCTGCACCGTGGGCCCCACCATGAGAATATCATTGAGTGAGTAACCTGAATCCGACTTAGCAGAACCGTCGAATACTACGCGACACTTTGTCGACTCGCTCTGCTCCTTTAAAACCGGATGGTGCGGCAAAAAATATGCAATTTCCGGTCTCTCACTCTCTGATAAATGGTCTAACTCCGAGTATTCATTAATGAAATCTACGTACTGCGATTTTACGTCAGGCTGCCTTTTAAAACGCTTCTCTAATGAGTCAAAACGTTTTCTAGCTAGTCTATATGAATCGCCCAAAGCAGCGGGATCCTTATTAAAAGGCAACGTGACGCAAAATCTGCCATCAGCTAAGCGTCGTGTGTTTTTCCTGAAATGCTCTTCGCACGCCTCTTCCTCTGGCGACCACACTGGTGTAGTTGGAACCTCTTCCAACTCCCAAAACTTACTTAACTGATTGCGTATTTCCCTACTAAAACCGCAGTGCGTTGTTTTTAATTGTGACTTATTATTAAACATAACTGGCCCTACCATGAGCCAGCCAAAAATAGTATTTTGTAACATTGGTTTATTTTTCCCAAGTTTAATTGTTTCGCTGCATAAAACGTCCCAAAAAATGTCTGCACCTATTAACAGGTCTATCTGAGCAGGAATGTAATAATTCGGGTCCGCTAAGGTAACGTTGTTAGGAATATCAATTCCTGAAACGTCAACTTCTCCATTGGGAAGCGAACTCGTTATTTGCGGGATTATATAAGCGTCGAGTTGTTTACATGTTTGCTGTTTATTACTTGAACGTGGCTGAATAGACAAAGTGCAACGCTTTAATGTATTAAATGATATGTTGTTTATTCCAGTCACTCTAACTGTGTCAACCAGCTCCCCCTGCATGCCTACTTTATTTAAAAACGACTCTGTAATAAAAGAGGACTGGCTGCCGCAGTCTAGTAAACAACGCGCTTCATAGGTTTTATTAGTTTTATTATTTTTTACCAAAACTATAGCAGTTGACAGTAACACTTGGCTTTCGATACAAGTTGATAATGAAATTGGCGTAGACACAGACTGTTTCCCTTCTACATCCCTTTGCGTAGGCGGTGAAAGATTTTTATGTAGAAGGGTGTTGTGTTTACGTTTACATATCGCACAGGGACTTGCTTTGCATTGGTGGGCAAAATGTCCACCACGAAAACAATTAATGCACACTCTAAGCTTTCTGATTGAGTCATTCCTCTCATCTACTGACATCTTATTTAACTGCTCACAATTATAAAGGAGGTGATCACCATTACATATACGACACGCTTTGACGGTTGTAGCACATGACGTACCGGCAATATGTGCATCGCTAGCAGTAGCAACAAAGGCTTTTTGTACCTTATCGATGCGCTTAAAGGCAAACTGTCGGTCACCCTTGTCGCTGGTGCTTGCGGTGACCATTTCTAGAACAGAAGCCCTATTTCTTAAAAACTCATAAAAGGTCCCAAGCGTGGGATTTTCAGTCAAGGCATTTCTGTGCTCCTCCCATTTAGTGCCGGTGGCACTGTCTAATTTACCGGCAAACCAAAATATTATTAACGTGTCCCAGTTATCGGTTGTTTCTCCTAAACTATTCAAAGCCCTTAAATGTTTTGAAATATGATCAATTAGGAAACGCAATGATTTTTCAGACTCCCTTACGCTAAAAGCCACGTTAAAAAGCGACTTAAGGTGAGTGTAAACAAGCTGCCGTTTGTTATTGAAACGATCGCAAACCAGTTTCCACGCTACGGCATAATTTGCCGACGAAATATCTAACGCTTCGATAACCGATGCTGCGTTACCTAATAAGGATGCTTTTAAATACTGATATTTACAAATATCTGTGAGACCATCATTCTTATGTACAATGGATAAATAAATGTCGCGAAACTCCAACCACTTGTTGGGATTTCCATCATAAGACGGGAGTTTGATGGACGGAAGACGGACGCCAGTATCCAAACCGCTGTGGGCCACCGTGGACGTGCGCGCGCCGGGCCTACCATCAAACTCGTCTAAGAAAAGAGGTTCATTAACGGCGACTAACTCTTGAGCTACACTTATAGCATTGTAAAATATTTTTTCTGTTTGCTCTCGCTCGCTAATTTCCCTTTGTTCTTCCGTTTTCGATTTAGACTCTGAAACCTCAATGATGGTTTGAATCTTGTCGTAGTCCTCAAACAAGGATTCAATCTTACACAATCTTAATTTTAATTCATTTAAATTACTTCTCGATACCTCTTTTATGTTTTTAAAGTCCGCTAAATAACCCTTAAATATAGTTAAACGCCCCTTTATAGAACCTCTTTTTGCTCGTAACTCTGCGTCAGTCATTTTGTAAACAAACAATAAATTTAAATAGGTCAATTGCTACGTAAGTTAAAAGGTGCAATAAATACCTTGTTATAGGCAAACCTATATGAATCAGCTGTTGTCGGGCCAGGCGATAAGCGCAGCGAGAACAAAAGGCACGGCGGCCGGCGCCGGCGCAGGTAGGTAGGTATCGAGCGAATGCAGTGCGGGCGCGTAGCGGTGCACTCTGGAATGTTCAGCCAAGCTAATTTATTTACTGTATATAATGTACGTGCATAGCCAAACAGATGGCACAGAGAAAGAATGAGTATAATAATCTCACTTATTACTAGCTGACAAGAGGTAGCTTCCAACAAAAAATAAACAAGAAGATAAATGCAAAGTTTAAATGCAAAATTGGAAATTAGGCAATATGGCAGTGTTATGCAATTAGATAATGACTTTTACTTTGCACTTTGAGGTAAAATTATGCGTACATGCTTACAACGGCTTGTAACGATGTTTTATTGGCCATGTATTAAATAGGTAGGTACTTTACTATGCGTACACACTTATGTAACAATGCAGCGCAAAAATTTAAAGCAAGAAATGCATGAATGCTCGAGTTAAGTCCAAGTTAATCGTTTCGTAATAAAGGTAAGCAAAAGAATGCCTTAAAACACAAAGGTAAGCATAGATTGTTGCAATAAATATTTGAAACGAAATTTTACCTAAAAAAAACGTGAACTAAGAAGCAGAAGAACGCAAAGAAAACACAAAAATAGGCATAGTTTGTAGCAGTGAAATATTTTTCGTTATAAGTATTGTGTTTTTTCTTACCGCTTAAATTACACTAATAATTAAACTGCCAAAAAATGAGAACTGCTCGCACAGACGAAGCTTTACAGGGCAACACAGCACTTTTAGTTAGGATAAGGAACGGGCAAACCTCCCTTTTATGAAGAAGTTAGCACGAAGCCACCACAAATTCCACATCCAAGTTGAATCCAAATGTCGTGCAAAGGTCATGCACGCACGATGTCCGCCTTTGTTCGCAGGTGTCGTGCTACGCGTCCGCGTAGCAACAGGTAAACGGTCGCCAAATGTTGGTACTCCTCAATTGTAGCCTCTCTTCAGTGGTTTCGGGAACGTTGAATGAATAAGCCTCAGGATAGTACACAGTTACTTTTAATTGATTTTACAGTTTTTGGTAAATTATAATACAAGAGCTCGGTGTGTTGCCACTACGGCGGTACGGTGCAGTCTGGTGGGGGCGTTGGTTAAAGTCCGTGACGTCACAAGAAACAGGTATTGTAGGTTGCTCCAACAAAAGTAAACGAAAACAAAGAAAGTAGGCAAAAATAGGGCAGTCACTGTACGCTAAGGTCACTCTTTGTTACCTGCCTGAGGCCTGTTAGGACCGGTGCACTGCGCGGAAAAATAATCAAAACACTAAAGCATAGAGAGAATCAGGAACTTTTGACGCGTCAGTACCAGGTTGGTGACCGTTGTGTGCTTTAAGATACATTACTCGTAGTATAACCTTAAAATTATTTTGGAAAACTTACGCTGTAATGCATTTGTATTTGCAATATAATAGAGTATAATTATTGACACTTTTTTTTGTGTCTATGTTTATAAAATGTACCTACTTAAATCTACACTTTCATATGTAATCTACTTGCCTCTTTATTGCATGCATTGCCATTAAAGTAAAGTCATAAGCTATTGAAATGTAGTTTTTACTTTTAAGACCCCTTCAATGCTAGTACTTATTCCAAAGTACGAAATAAAACTAATTAATACATATTTTCAAATCAGGAGACAATAACTAATCACTACAATTAATTTTAAATTAAATTATCGACAATGTGGCTTTTACTTATATTGAAATGTATAAGTAATTTGCACTATTTATTACCTTGGCTCTTAAAAAAAATCATAAACAGAGAAATCATTGTGCTTTTTTTACCAAAAGAGTTCTTAAACTTTTTTAAACTGATTATAAGAAAGCACATCCTTTACCTGTATCGTCCGATTACTCTAAATTTTAACACCTCTGTGTGAGCTTATCGTATATTTCTTTATTTCCAGACAATGTACTCGTCGTCACTAAACAGCACCTTGCCATCACTCGAAGAGAACTCAACGGACAGTGAATACACTCCGTATGGGGACCGCATCGAGACGTACCTGGTGCCAGTAATATTTGCCATCATCTTCGTCGTGGGTGTTTTGGGCAATGGCACCCTGGTCATAGTCTACGTGAGGCACAGGGGCATGAGAAATGCCCCTAATACGTAAGTACATGAGCATCATCATTCTCGTAGCGCTTTTGCCCATTTGTTGGGGTACGCTTTGGCCATGATCCCAGATTTGGCAGGTCCGGTTATTGCATTACAGCGGCTGCCGTCTGATCTCCGTAACCGCTGTTACATGAAAACCGGACCGGACCGAGCTGATTACGGTTAGATATAATTTACGCGAATGCGCAGGTTTCCTCACGATGTCTTCCCTCATCGCAAGAGCGTTGGTTACAACAGTGTTTAAGTAATGTACATAAGTTGGTACATGGCGACTGCTGGGGATCGAACTGGGTACCTCACAATCACCAGTCCACCACCCTAGCCACAAACGCTCTTACCTAATACTTACGAGTAAGTACATCACTACATTGTATAAAGCAAAGTCGCTTCCCGCGTCTGTCTGTATGTATGTATGCTTAGATCTTTAAAACTACACAACGGATTTTGATGCGGTTTTTTTAATAGATAGAGATTTAAGAGGAAGGTTTATTTGTACAATAACATGCTTAATATATTAGAGAACCACTGATAATTTTAAGATTTCTAATGTGAAGTCGAAAATAAACACATTTTTTTGCGCTTCAAATGTAGATGTCATTTGTTGCCTGTGGGCCACGCGGGCGAAGCCGCGGGCAGAAGCTAGTCATCTGTAAATATAATTATGACGTACGAAGTCGCGGACAAAGGCTAGTATGTTTACAAAGAGCTTCTAACTAACATTTGTATTGTTCCTTACTTTCAAGGGCAAATATCTTAATGACTGATAAAGACGAAACATATTTTATGTTAGGTAGAGTGAGTTTAGTGCGCGTTTATAAATAATAGAGTAAGGGATATTAAGGCATTTTTTGAATCAAGAACAGGCGTGCGGTGCTCATTGATTACTATTACCTACATTAACACCCCCCCCCCCCCCCCGATACTAAAACCTGGCTACGCCCGTGGCGACGTTGTTTTATACTATGCAAAGATTTGTGTTTTATATTCGGACAAGCATACATATAGTTTATGTTTTAAATTATCTATAAATATGTATGTTATTTTGTAATTTTAATTCTACAACTTCTAAATTTCGACAACACTCGAAAGGGTAAATAACCACTAGGAGATAAAACGAGTGTTTCGCTTTTCCAGACGAGTTTATTTGTCTTTTAGCTCGTAACTTTTAAACGCAACAAATTTGTTCAAACGCTGTCAGAGCCGCTTGCTCTGGAAACATGTTAATGTGAACCGTTATATGTAATTGTTGCTGCATGGATTTTAAAAACCACTTTACGATTAAGAGTGGGCATGTTATGGTAGAATTTACGCAACCAAGCTGAATTAACGTTTGACAGCGTCTGAATTTACGTTTCCAGCATGTTTAACTGTGGCGACACCCTACTGCGGAAATTATGCATGATAAACATATTTAGCGTTTTAACATTATGATGTGCCGTCCCTACATAAATATTAAATGTATTTTAAGCAGGGAAACAGTGGCATAACCCCGCGAATAAACTTGATGTGGGTCTATATTATTATCTTCCGTAAAATTAAAGCTCCGAAATGTATCTTTTGGCATAATCATTAATTTGCCATAATGGATCTTATGCAGAAGTCTTAAACTTTTCGGAAGTATTATAAAATTAACCCAATTAAACTTAATGATTACTTTATAACGATCTTTTAATATATCCTGAAAGTTCACGGTTTTTATTTTATGAAAGACGATGGGATCCCAATTTTTCTTAAGGATAAGAGTTAGGTATATTTGGTCTGGTATTTAGCACTTAAATACGCAAAACATTGCAGTTGTAACCAAAGCACACGTAGCGGGTGTCCTTATATGAATGTATTTTTACCAAGAACAACATTAACGCTTGCAGATGCGTATGCAGCTCGCTTCGTAGAGCTGCGTAATGCATGCGTAACGCAGCTCTACCAATCTAGCTGTGCACCTATAATACGAATCTTTTTGACTCGCTACGTAACTCAGTGCATCTCTTTCAAATTAGACCAGTAGGAGAGAGACTCACTGAGTTACGTTGCGAGTTAACGCCTATCAACAAGATGCGAGCTAGGTGCACAGGAGCCATACGCGTAGGTTGCGTACGCAACGTGTACGCAACCGGCGTGGCCCGGTCTTAAGTTTGATAGTGTAAGAGCCCACCGTAAAATTCTGCACCTATCTGATATGACAGCAGTTAAAAAAAAGTATCTTAAATAATCATGCAAAAGATACTGGTAGATTTTGCTAGGCAACCCTGCGGCGTCGTATGACCACACGTCTAACCTTTTATTTAAGTCACATTTCGAACAAAAACAGATAGATACAGAATTTTACGGTGGTATCTTAGATTATGAGTTGTCTAAAAACTATGTAAGCTGTATTTTGTTCACAGATATATCTTCTCCTTAGCCCTAGCGGACTTGTTAGTCATACTCATCTGTGTCCCCTTCGTGTCCGTCATCTACACGCTAGAGTCGTGGCCCTGGGGAGAGCTGATCTGCCGCATCAGTGAAGCAGCCAAAGACGTCAGTATAGGGGTGTCAGTGTTTACTTTAACTGCGCTCTCGGCTGAGAGGTACTGCGCGATTGTCAATCCTTTCAGGAAATTGCAGGTTAGTTTTACCAGAAGTATGGGTAACGCAACAATAGTTGAGGTCACGCACACTGCTGCATGTCATGTGTGTACCGGAGAATTTCGTTCGAATTTTAATTTTTTTTGTATTTTTTTGTATGGCGCTGTGTAAGTTCCGTTATAATTGCAGGCAAACAACTTAAGCATAAATCGAGTGGAGGGGGTATGTTTGCGCATACACATTTGTACTAGAAACGGCAACTGCGCAGTCGAGGTCAGTGCTCAAGTTGTTTGCCGGGAACTATACCTACGAACGAAAACTATGATTACATGACAACGTTTTTAAAAGAATATTCAATCTTATAGAAATATTTTACAACCGATCTTTTTTATTTTTTTTATTTTTTCTACCTAAATAAAATCTTAAAACCGTAATCAGATTACAACCTGTTATTTAAATTACCTTTATGCAACTGCTATATAATGAGAGGCCTTAAAACACGAGTGTGGTTTTATGAAACGAGCGTCAGCGAGTTTTATAATAGGATCACACGAGTGTTTTAAGGCCTAATTATATACAGTTGCATACATTACTTTATCTACACACATATCATAACTGCAAAAAACCGTAACAGCAAAAAACCAACAAACAAGTATGGCGGCAATTCGATCTATCCGTCAAGACGAACGTTTTTTTTAAAATCATAGACAAAAGAATGAAGTCCCTATTGTCATGTCACTCGAGATCAAATGTCGTGCGTTTAAATTAAAAAATCATACTGAATTGACATTTCGTATCGATAACTGTTTTAATATCTGTGGATACTAGAATAGAGACCAACTTGAATTTTGACAGCTGTTCCAAATTTAAATTCATAACGTCACGAGATATCGGTAATGTAATCACCAATAAACACAGACTACTAAGAGATACTACCCAATAAAGAACAGATTTACCTACTACCACAGACAAGAAAATTCTTAAAATAACATTTGTTGTAATAATGCTGGTCATTTTCTATGGTTTTTGAACGCGTTATTGAGAAATTATGATATGTGTGTAGATAAAATACTATTTATCATTTAAATAAAACCCTTAATACCGTATACCTACGTAATAGAGTAACTTCACTCCAGATGATCAGTTATTCTCAGAAAATTCAGTGCCGAAAAGTTGTTCCATAAGTATTTAAAAAATATATCAATCTGGGCTCTAAGGTCATTATAAGCAAAGTAAGGCAACAACAATAAAGCAGCCAACTAGGGATAATGGGGAATATCAGGGTCCGTAGGCGTTTTATTACATCGGCGGATACGGAAATTGCCATCTATTAGGTAATGTAAAAGGTTTGTGCATTATATCTGTATGTTTAACAAAGAAACAAGCCATGTCAAAATTTGACAGCAGATTTTAAATGGAAAGTTGCGAAACGTTATGCTGCAAAATGATGAATAGCCCATTTATTTATTTAGTTTTACGTTTAGCACATCAGTCATCTTTGATTTTTTAACCCGACTTCAAACGGTTTCTCGCGTATTGCGCAAACCGACGGTTGGAAACCCGCATACAACATCTGTTAATACCGAAGCAATGTCTTGCGAATGTTCGTAAGTCGCTCGGTGTCATGGAAATAAAAAAAGATTTAGCTACTTTTTTTAAATAAAACGAGCCATAGCAGGCATTAAATTAGGTGAGACGTGTCCAGAATAATAGTTTTGTATAACTCCTTTAATGTCACCATGTATAACTCACTTCTATCTGATAATCTGATAAATTTTTCGAATAATTTTGTCTTCGTTTGGAGACTAAAAAGTATGCTTCCGAATTTAGTAAGCTATACGGTATATTGATTCAAATAGAATACATCAATGCAATACATTTTAAATAACAATGTGTTGCATGGATATATATTATTGTTATACGCCTAATATTGGGAAATAAGTTAAAAAAATTAAGTGTAATTTTAAAATAATAATTAAATTAATTTTTATTATTGAGGTATGGTCAACGCAACTTGTAAAATATTTCTTTTTGCCAATAACTACTATTACTAATACTATTGCTTTCATACATTTATCAGTGGTAGCAGAAATAGCAATAACACGTTTGCAGTGGAAAGCAATAAACCCCTCTCAGTCAATAGAAGTCGGTCGTGAAATCAATGTTTGCGATTTCTGACATTCGTGTGCAAGAGTTTCTAGCATTGAAGCCATTTGAATTTTCAATATGGCAAGCTTTTCAAAGTTCAAAGGAGTGTCTGTTTATTATTGAAAAAATATTTCCACAAAATAATTTAAATATAAAAACTCAAAATGAAATCGTTCCATAGTATTTTCTTATGTTTTCGCGACTTGTAGACATTGAAATAAAACAATTTATTCGGTTTATATCGCGTGTATTGTAACGAATCTAATTCCCGACGTTTCGAGCCCTTTACAGGTCCCATGTTCACGGGCAGACTGACAAAAAGTTTTAGAATACAAACTACCCAATTTTGAAAAAATCATTAAAAAAATTAAAAAACTAAATATGAAACGTCGGGAATTAGATTCGTTACAATACACGCGATATAAACCGTATAAATTGTTTTATTTAGAAATCGTTCCACTTAACACAATACGACTATAAACTCTACCAGCGCTTCGGAAAATGGCATCTGCTGAGAAGAATTCGCCACAAGAAACTGGGCTTCAAATCTTTTTTCAACCGAAAGTTACAAAGCTTTACGGGTGGTAGGAGCTTGTGCGATGTCCCTTCGGATCATTACCACCATCTTGCTCGCTAATTCTGCTACTAAGCAGCAATGCTTGCACTGTGTTCCGGCGTGGAGAGCAAGACAGCCGGTGCAATTACTGGCACAAGAGGTATTCCATCTTAGCCCTCTGGGTTGGCAACGCATCTGTATTCGATTTGGTGCTGCGGGTGTCTATAGGCGGTCTTGTTCAAGTACCATCAGATGACCCACTTGTTTGTTTGCCTTCCTATTTCATAAAAAAAATGCTTACAAAATTAAAACAAGTAACATTATGCTGGCGAGGCGAGGCGATTGTAATTAAGAAATATCCAAATTTCAATACAGAGGATGGCTTGTCAATACCACAGCCTGGGACCCAGTACTTACAACAGTTAGTTCAATCTTAGGCTTGGCATTAGATTGTATGACTGTTGTATTTTTATTTATTTTTATTATTTTGGCACTTTCTTTTCAGCATAACCATTTTCTGAAACATTGGTTGATTGGTTGGTTGTTAATATAAGATTTCTCGCAACACGTCTACATCTTCATCAGTTTTGGTGGCGGCTAAAAGTTGTAGACTTTAGGATACAACGTAGTTTACTTCTGATTGTATTCAGTCTAAGATATATCTTTATATGGCTTTAATATGAGAAACAAAAAGAATATTTTTTCGAATGTTAGAAAATTAGAAGAGCCACCGATATGGCCGGAGAGGTAATTAAAAGCATCTTTAAACTTGACGACCTGTACGGCACAGTGGCACATGTGTCTGCCTACTGTGCAAGAGGTCCCGGGTTCAAATCCTGGTATGGGCAAATATTTGTGTGACGAATACGAATGTTTGTACTTGAGTCATGGATGTTATTTGTATTTAAGTATGTATTTATCTATTTATGTATGTTTATCCGTTGTCGAGTATCCATAGTACAAGCTTTGCTTAGTTTGGGACTAGGTCAATTGGTGTAAATTGTCCCAAGATATTTATATATTTTATTTATTTATTTAACTAAGTGCAAGTTTTGAAAAAAATATAAAATTTTAACAACGTGAAATTGGAAATCTGACAAAGAGTACTTTCAACTGAACGTTTAAAATACCTGACACAGAAGATAAATAAAAATGTCACTCCTTTTCACTTTGTTGAACTGAATCTTTTGATTCATCCCGTTCGGTTTCAACGTAAGAACGCAAAAGATTTACTGCCATTTCAAGTCTGAAAAAGGTATCTTTCTGCCCACATTGACAAGGGATCGCTGTTTTTTTTTAGGGATAGCCGGAATTGGCTAGTGGTCAAGTGATACACAGAAACATAGACGTAATGAACCTCCATCATGTACCTTTCCTGTGCGAAATTTTACTGTCCAAGGTTCAATTGAGAATCGATGATGCATAATTAAACTATACTTATATTATAAATTTGTCAGCAATTTTTCTTTAAATAAGGGAGGAACACGAACATACGGGTCGCTTGATGGAAAGTGACTATCGGAGCTAATAGCAACCAACGCTCCCAAGAGAATCCCTGATCCGTGGCCACCCTGTAGGTTACGTGGGGAAAACCATTTGCCTAATCTGGCATTGGTATTTTACCAGTTTATTTGACATTTAATCCCCTCTTTAAACCTACATGCTCGTTTGTTTCTAAAGCTTTTCATTTTGCCATTCAGTTCAGAATTGTGTACGTTGAACCATTGTTTCAGTTGCGGAAGCTGCCTCTCGTCTGCGCAACCTTTATTTGGGCAGCGGCGCTCATCTTTGCAACGCCAGCAGCGGTGTTCTCCAATACGGTGACAGTCAACATCCACGCTAACGTCTCCATCGTCTACTGCACGCCGTATCCCCCGATGTGGCCCAACTATCACAAGTAATCACGACTCTTTTACAAAGTTGTTACATTGCATTAGAACAGGGGTGGCCAACAGGTCGATCGCGATCGACCGGTCGATCGCGACTGTTGGACCAGTCGATCGTGGCAAGGTAAAAAATATAAATACGTAAACCAGACTGTCCCACGTAATCACCTACTGCTGGACGCAGGTAGATCGCGCAGAGTCTCGTTATTGAACAAGAGATCTTGGGTCCAATCAAGTTGGCCACCCCTGCATTAGAATAACATCGTTTATTATCAGGCCGCACAAAAGGGCCATAATCAAAAACAGCTTTCAGACTAAATTACACAATAATTATAATGTATTGCGGGTAGGAGGACTGCTGTTATTGCTATCACCATCTTGCTCGTTAATCTAGCCGCTAAGCAACAGCGCTACAGCCAAGCACTGTTGTGTTCCGGCGTGGAGAGTAAGACAGACGGTGAAATTACTGGCACAAGAGGTATTTTATCTTAGCTCTCTGGATTGGCGACGCATCTGCAAACTCCTTAGTGTTGCGGGTGTCTACAGGCAGTAGTAATCACTTACCATCAAGTGACCTACTTGCTTGCCCTCCTATTTTATATGAAAATGTTTTAAAAAAACACATATTTTGGCGAAGACAGCGTGGCTCCGTTGCAACGTCGGTTTTGGTGCCAAGTTTTCCAGTGGCAGGTTGCGCATGTACCACCAAAACACAACACCCTTCGGTCAAAAGTCCACACACGAGATGCTAGCGACCGTGGCACGACAAACAATATCCCTTTACACCTGGCCTAATACGATCGTGAGTGTAAAATCTAAAAATATTTCGGGTAGGTATATACCAATAATGAACGAACAGTAGTTGCATGTGACCCCCGAGTTGCAACTTTACAGCTAGGATAAAGAGCTCATTTTAATAACACGGGCTGCTGATGCAACTAAACTTGATGTTCACAAATTTGTTTTACATTGTATTTTCAGGCTACTGGTAATGAAGTCGTGAAAGTTAGATAATGTAACTTTGGAGCTATGAAAGTGGATATTTTAAACGAAAGCTGGTAACTGCCAGAGGTTTCATTTTTTGGTACCTAACTTTTGTGACGTAAAAATAAACGCCTGACATTAAAATGTCGGCAATCAATGGAGTAAGAGAACCACTACTCACGTTCCTAACTGTAAAATGTGTCTTAGTTTTTGCCTTATTTCTTATCTATATAAATAAAAATCAACTGCCACATATGTGGTATCACGGAGCAACACTTGAGAACGGCTCTTTTGATTTCACTGTTTTTTTTGTTGTTTGTAATTATCAAGACAAGATTTGTTTGAAAGAGAAGTCGGAAATTACACGCGTGCGAAGCAGAGGCCCGTTACTAGTAATCTTTACAAAACATTTAGCCTTCCTCCTTATAAAATACTAGCGGTCGCGCGCGACTTCGTTCACGTAAAATTAGTAGCCCATGTCCGTCAGGAATAGTGTAGCTTTCTATTTGTGAATGAATTTTAGAAATCGGTTCAATAGTTCCAGAGATTATCCCCTGTATACAAACAAACTAACAAACTAAGTTTACCTCTTTATTATATTAGTGTAGATTGATAATCTTTATAAAATAATTAGGACAACAAGTCAATTAGTTTTATGGAAAATAATTGAATTATTGATCCAAAAAACATTTGATTCTCCCTTTAGCACTCTTTAGTCTTACGTATTGTGTACTCGTAGGTTAGAAACATTATATTTTATTTTATTTTAATTCTTGTCAAGTAACGCTAAAAAACAGGGCCAATCAATGATAATCTTTATAAAATAATTAGGACAACAAGTCAATTAGTTTTATGTAAAATAATTGAATTATTGATCCAAAAAACATTTGATTCTCCCTTTAGCACTCTTTAGTCTTACGTATTGTGTACTCGTAGGTTAGAAACATTATATTTTATTTTATTTTAATTCTAGTCAAGTAACGCTAAAAAACGGGGCCAAAATTACCTCAGGTATATTTTCCGTGTTATAATTTTCTTCAGTGACATGTTAGGTCCCATACCATCCCGGAGGAGTAATTCACGTCACTGCCTGCCGCTCCCTTTAAAGCCGAAATCTTCATGCCATAATTTTCGCACCGTGTTACAATATTCGGAAACTGTTATTGTTGACTCGGCTTTGCGTAGCAAATTCCAGAGATATCCTTCATAATGGCTGCAGAATTTTCCTTTAGATATTTTTATAATATAACGGCAGTGTTTTGTTATGCTTCATTGATTTTTATCGTCAAATATTTTTAACTTGAATATTACGACGTTCTCATTCAAACTTTAACATTTAACTTCCCAATTAGTATATGTACTCTCGTTACGTGTCCAGATTATAAAACAAGAGTTTTCTTTTTTAAATTTTTGCGAATTTTGCGATTGATGAGTCAGGCGACCAGGGCTCCCTCTTTACATATTTCTAAAATATGGATTCGTGTGGTCTTTCCATGATATTCTATCTAATCAAGAAGTGGTTGGTCCTATCACAACCACCATGAATATTCTGCAAACAACAGATCTTTGAAGTGTACTGTCAACCAAAATTTGATTTCGTGATGTGATCTACTATGAAACTAATGCCATAATGACATGGTAAAGCCCGCCCCTAGATCCAGGACAAACTGTATGTGATGCAACGCAGCAGCAGTCAATATCAAATACCTATATCGGTCGCTACTACTATCCATTGGATACATTCAGTCGCTTCTATTTACTACCATTCATACCAACAGAATGTTACCTTGTGTTATCGGTGCTGAGGACGTCATTTTATGAAGTTTAAAATGAAAAGATCTTTACAATGCTTCATAATTCAAGTGATATATGATTAAGTTTCAGTATTGACTCTTCATTCTAGGAAAAAAATTTAGTCAAGTTTTACTTAAACTGTAACGCGACTATAGGTTTAGCGGTGGCAATCAGCTCCGCCTATGTAGAGCGTGAAATTGGCTGATCCAGTGGCATTGTACAGCGGTGTGGTGAATCGATATCAATCAATCCATGCTGTAGAAATGCGTCGGAAAACCTAGAAACATACCGCGTATACTGTTCACTTCCACTGTCTTTTAAACTGCGGGGTAGTTTTGTAAGTTTCGAGATAATAAATAGTCTAAAACTTTCAAGTGCTCCATTCATATTACAAACTACCTCACTTTTATAGATAAAAATGGCGAGCTGGATTTCAGAAGTCAATTTTACTTTGAATTAGACTTGATCCTTCGTAGTTTGGAAACCTAGCACAATCTATTCTATAAGTGTCTAGTAAAATTTTTATTAGACCCTGGGTGTCTATTCATTAAAAAAAGTTAAATAGCTTTTATTATTATATAATTAGTATACTAACATAGTCACGTAGGTAAGTTTACTCGTAATTAACAATCTATGGCCCATCAAGATTGCCTGATGACATAAAGATGTTGACAGATTTTATGTTTAGACGTAAGATTCATGAATGGCTACTGGAAAATTTTTATTATTCAATCAAAGAATTTTTAGAAGATAATTTTACAACATAATTTAAAGATTCCAATCTACTCTTGTTTGACTTATTATATGGAATTAACATACTACTTAATTATACTTACTCATTTAAATTTAATGTAAATTTATTTATGATTTGCACGCCGACACACTGCAGAATTCATATTTTATTTTATCAATGTACCTACCATCTTATTTTGTACTTGATTTTTGACAAATAAATGGATTTGGATTTGGATTTCAAAGATGTCTGATATAAATAAAATAAATTGAGAAATACGAAATGTGTCAACTATACAGCATAATCTTCCAAATATAAAAAAAAATGGGAAAAAGTCCCGTTTGAGGGGAAACTATTCGTGGTTTAAATATTGGGAACGGCCATAAGAGACATTGGTAGTACCAGCACTATCAGCGCTATTAACGGTTTACGCGGACATTAAGCTAAAACTGGTTAAAACTGGTTAACTGGTTAAAAAGGGTTTATCCTTTATGTCCGCGACAAAACCTAGCGTACCAGAGCCTTTTGGGCATTAAATACGCTGCGAGCCTTGCAGAACTCTTTTTACCCCTTTCTAAAAACTTCCATTATCATCCAAAAACGGCAAATCGTATTTTCTACTTTTTTTAATGTCTTTTTTACTCCAAAATAGCCTTGAGTTTTCTACAGATATTTAAGACATCTGCTATGAGCATGACAGTAATATACCTAATCATATTTTATTTCTCGAATAAATTAAGCTCTATCATCAAGCAAGATACACGTTACTAGTATACCATTTCTAAATGCAAATTGAAGCGACAGCTACACGAGTAACATAAATAAATAACAAATTGCAAAATAGAGATGAGAAAATACGAGTTCAGAACAAAGTCGCGTAATAAAGTTTGTTTGCCCGATTCAAATTTGCCATTGAAACAAGCACTTTCTCAAATTTCTAGAGAATTTGAGCTCTGAGCTCTAAGTCTGACAAAGTTTAGGGAACATAAAGGTGTCATAATGTTAGATTACCTAGGATCAGTTAGAACAGTTACAGCAACTTCAGAGTTTCAAATATCTTTGCCTTTATTCCTAGGAGAATAAATTTCTCATAGTTATTGTGGCCCGTATGATTGGGAATTGCTTTCGTACAAATTACATTATATTAAAAGTAAAACCATAAAAAGATTTATTTAATACAAGTATTATCAATAAATACGATTTTAACTTCAAAAAGGAGGTCTAATTAATAGTCCAAAAGGTCTCAAAGTTAACTGTTTCCGTTTTTTTAGTACCAATTGGTCTTAATCATCGAATGGCATCCGGGGAAATGATTACTCGTTATTTATTGGTGGCGATTATTAAAAGCTAATGATGACTACGTTAGGGCTTTTCCACAGTGTATTTTTCCAATATATTTTGTTTATTTCATGAAATAGGAAGACAAACAAGCAAGTGGGTTACCTGATGGTAAGTGACCTCCACCGTCCAGAGACACCTGCAAACTCCAAAGAGTTTGCAGATGCGTTGCGAACTCAGAGGGTTAAGGTGATATACCTCTTGTACCAGTAATTTCACCGGCTGTCTTGCCCTCCATGCTTGAACACTACAGTGCAAGCATTGCTGCTTAGCGACTGGAGTAGCGAGCAAGATGGTGAAAGTGATCCAAACGGACCTTGCACAAGGTCCTGCCACCCGCAAAACATACAATATGTTCGCAGTTTCACAGCGAACTCATCACGTGCAATGATTTGGATTTTATAGTTAAGCAAGCACATTGAACGCTAGAGTAACTCTCGCATAATTGCAATTGACACAAGCTCTATAAAACATATCACTAAACATTTCTTGACATAGAATTTCTTTTCAGATGGATGACATTAGCGAAAGCTATAGTTTACTACGGGCTACCACTACTTGTCATTTCATTTTTCTACTCCTTGATGGCTCAGCGGTTACTGGCCAGCACCAGGGAAATGCCAGGAGCGTTGCACGGGGGGCAGGGGGAAGCACAAGCTAAGGCGAGGAAGTCTGTTGCTTGTATGGTCCTTATTTTTGTTATTGGTAAGCTAATTCACCTTGAGCATTACAGTCAATTCGGGTAATTTTAAACGCTAGGGTAACATTGGACGGCTAGAACAATAGGTTTTACAAAATGTTTTACTGCAATAGATTTGTATCAACTGGTATAATTTCATACCCTTTGGCGTATACGTTAGGTACTTGACACTCAATCCAAACGGCGTGGACGTGTTAAATTGTTGTACATAGATCTTCATTTTTTTAAATATCATTTAGCAAACATAAAATTAATTAAATGCCAATTTACCTTATAATTAAAGCTTTTTACTTACCTGTCTTTTTAAATCTGTCCTTAACACATTTATGAAAAGTGACTTCAAAAGAAATACACTTTGCTATTTGAAAAGTTTTTTAAATCTGCTGAAATTATGAATTATAAAGTATATCAAATACCGAACAAGCCCTTTTGACTCGCTCCTCAAGAAAACATTATAGCAGTAGGTAGGTTAGGTTCTGAAAATACTATTCTTTCAAAAACTTAAAATTCATCGCGTAAACCTTACTGCTACAATGAAGTGTAAAATCATAATGCCAAACTTATATAGGTATTTATGCTCTGAAAAGAGTTTTGTTTTTATTAGAAGGGGGAAAAGAGTAACCGGTTTCGTGATGGTTAGCAATCAGCAATAATATTATCAGAAGAATAGCAAGAATCACAATCGTAAGATTTTCTTCTTTGCCCTTATTTCCTTTGAATAATTAAAATTAGGATTTCAACGCAGCATTTAACGCTCCATTTGTATAGAGAGGCGCTGATTGAAACCTCTTTGGTAGGTAGTTACCAAATTTCACACACGGGTTTGGAAATGTTGGCAGCCGACGCTTAAAGCCGTTTCAGACTACACTCCATTAAGCTGTCTGAGGCTGGATTCAAACTATGTGGTTTAAAGCTTCCATCATTGTTCTAGCTGCCACTGCTAAGCTTAAAGAAAACTTGGGACATTTTATACCAATTGATCTAATGCTTAAATATATATTTCAAACGCCGTCATTACTCTGCGATATTTTAGCGATGGAAATAACACTTGACACATTTGGAGAGTTCTCGTATGCGAGTTGCATTACAATGCGGGCTACCGAGGTATGATGCGATCAATCGACTGATCGAGCCGCGCAATGTAATTCAACTTGCATACGAGAACTCGCTCCATGTAAATGGCCTTTAATAGAAGCTTCTATATGTTCGAAGTAATAACCGCGTTTGTCAAAAGTTGATTACATTGGTCATATCTGTACCCAGTCAATATCTCACAGAGAACAATAATCCCAAACTAAGTAAACCTTGTACTATGTGTACTGGAGAATGCATGTACAGTCAAGGAAATTGAAACACGTACCACTGTAGAACCTAGTCGAAGAGACATACGCATGACATTTGTATGACATAGCCTGGCGTTTAACGCGTCGCGTCATTGCGATAGGGTTCTAAGGTGGTACGTGAATATATTTTCCCTACTGTACATACTTACTTGTAGTGATAAATACTTATATTCACAAGTACCAACTTTTATTTCAAACAAAGCTTGCATGCAACCACGACAAAAACGTCAACTTGGAGTCAAGAGTTTGCATCATCACGATTGCACTTCTACATAATGTATCGTTCTTCACGAAACAAACGAGAACCCGTACAAGTGTTATTTGTAAGAGAAAGTAAAATGCAACTCGAATAATGAATAGTTACGAATGAAAGAAGCAACTGTATTTTTTACATTTTCACTAATGATTTTTTAATTGCTAAGTGGTAAAGTCAGAAAGGGAGACGACGATTTTTTAATTTAAATTATGGCTTACCTTTTGTCAGTGTCTGGCATAAAATGAAGATAAATAATGAAATAAAACAAAATTTTAAAAGTAAAATAGATCCAGTCACGTTTTTGCCGTTCATAAAACCTTCACCTTGGTAAATTAAAGCACACGAGCCTCACAATAACAAGCTGAACCAGCCTTTCACAAAAACGTTGTCACCCTAAGCACCCATTCAAATTTAACGACAGTACAGTAATGGGTAGAGTGTCGTGAGCTTCACTAATGAAGGGCTAAAAGGGCCGCGCTAAATCAATTTGTTTGTTTCCAGTATTCTTCATTTGCTTCCTGCCGTATCACGCCATTGAGATGTGGTTCCATTTGTCCCCCACTGCTCAAAGTGACTACAACGATTGGACCCACGCTCTTAGGATAATGGGCTTTTGTTTGAGGTAAGTAATTGAGATTGATGTTTCTTTTCAGGCTCTTCAGATCCCAAAGTTGTAGATGAAAGAACGATAGAAAACGTTCGTTAATCAACTTATAACTTAAGGGAGTCCCTTTTGAGTTTTTCTTGAGAATTGAATTTGGTACTCGCTTTTCATTTTGCTGCTCACTTTTAGTATTACGTTTAATTTTTGCACGCTTTATGTTACGCGCCTACGGTGTTTGTCTTAAATTTGTTATTAAAGAAAGTTGTGCAGATCTTATGAAAACTTGAGAACAACTTTTTAAAGTAGTACGGTTTGTTATGGTTTGATGAAATTTGTTTCTTTTTCTTCTTGACGCAGAAAACCAATAACCGTCTCTGAAAGTTGCTTTTGGTTTGTTTCTGTTCACAATATTTGATGTCATAACCAAGATTATGTTCATTTCAGAAGTTTGTTCATTTGAAAACTTTACAGTGTGTTAACTTATTTGAAAGATTGGATCGTTATACTCATGAACTTTGGATTATTACGCGCTATTTTATTCGTTGTTTGAGAGAAACTACAAATTAAATTTGCTTTAGTTTAATGACATTCTTGTATCAACTTAGTTACTGAATTTAATAACAAATGAATTTTCTGATCTATCTAAAATAGCGAACACATAGAGACAAGGAACAAGATTACAAGCGTAATTTAACTGTCTTCAGTTTAGTCTTTTTATTCATACCGCTTATGTGTTGTTCATTATAAATAATATTATCTCAATTTTTATTATTATTATTATATTCGTATGATTTATAATTTATTATGATGTTGGCTTTTTTATGTTGCACAAATTAACATTCTAATTGCATTAAAATGTCGACCACCGGACTTAACTTTGTAAATATATTTTAAGTAATTTCAGGACAGTTGCCATATGCCCTAAATTCGGTCAATTTTACTAAGTGCTATAAACTTTTGTTTTTGTTAATTTATTACACGATACCATAATTTGATAGTATGGCCCGATAAGCAATTACATGCGGTTTTGAATCCTTCTTAGTGCGACTGAAAAACTAATAAACATGTAGGTAATAATATCGAGTAACTTAAAGGATCTTTATCTACACACATATCATAATTTCTCAATAACGCGTTCAAAAACCATAGAAAATGACCAGCATTATTACAACCAATGTTATTTTAAGAATTTTCTTGTCTGTGGTAGTAGGTAAATCTGTTCTTTATTGGGTAGTATCTCTTAGTAGTCTGTGTTTATTGGTGATTACATTACCGATATCTCGTGACGTTACGAATTTAAATTTGGAACAGCTGTCAAAATTCAAGTTGGTCTCTATTCTAGTATCCACAGATATTAAGACAGTTATCGATACGAAACGTCAATTCAGTATGATTTTTTAATTTAAACGCACGACATTTCATCTCGAGTGACATGACAATAGGGAATTCATTCTTTTGTCTATGATTTAAAAAAAACGTTCGTCTTGACGGATAGATCGAATTGCCGCCATACTTGTTTGTTGGTTTTTTGCTGTTACGGTTTTTTGCAGTTATGATATGTGTGTAGATAAAGTAATGTATGCAACTGTATATAATTAGGCCTTAAAACACTCGTGTGATCCTATTATGAAACTCGCTGACGCTCGTTTCATAAAACCACACTCGTGTTTTAAGGCCTCTCATTATATAGCAGTTGCATAAAATACTATAACACACGACGCCATTTAGCGGTTTGCAACACAATTTGTGTGCCAGTCTTTAATGGAATGGAGAACAATCAACATGTCTTGCAATCACACATCGTACACTTTTAATCGATATCGTTAAAATGATATAACAACGAGATTGGTTTATAGGCGAGGGTGACATCATGTTTTTTTATAGAAAGAAATCGATTGAAAGTTTACGATGTCTGATCACGATGCATCCCTGCAAAAGGTCACGTATTGCCCTAAGACAATTCCAATTAAACAGCTTCCTGAATTCCTGCGTGAATCCTGTGGCCCTGTACTGCGTCAGTGGCGTGTTCCGCCAGCACTTCAACCGGTATCTGTGCTGTCGGAGAGGAACTCTTCACCCCACCTGCAGCTCCCGGCTCTCCCGGACGGCTGTCTGCGAAACATCGTTCAGGAGCACCCATCGACACCGGTGTAATAGGTTAGTAAGCATATTGGAAGGTCATTTATTATGGTTCTTACTCACGACAGCAACTCTAAAGATTACCGCTAATGAAGCATCTACTTGGATTGCTTCCACTAGTGATGTCGAAGTGCTAGTCCCGCTATCGATAATTGACTTTGAATATTTATCAGTAGGTATCGCTATTGAAAGCAATATCAACAGTATATATATGTACTATCAATATCCTAATAGATTTTTATGTCAAACTATAGTGGTGATACGTCATAAAACATAGTTATAATTTGTAATTACTTTGTTATTGAAATTAAGGCGCTGACAAGAGCTAATTTAGCTGTACTGAAACCGATTTTTGTCGAAGCTTATTTATTTTGCCGATCCAGGTAAACATATACAATAACACCTTTTATTACAACTGTAACTGTAAACGTAATTTCTAGGTCAAAAAGTACTGTAAGTAGGTGATTTTCAGAAGGTAATTTTATCTTAAAGAAGACTTATTGCAAGGCTCCACACGCGCCAATTAGAATACGGGCTTTAAGTGTAGAACCGAATTTAAGTGTTTAATTTATGTTAATCACCTTTTTGGAATCTGAAGGTTAGCTTTTCTTCGTTTTTGACAGATGTTGTTCTTACTTCGAGTAAATTGTCACCGTTGTTAATTTATGTTGCTTACTTTGTCTTGTTAATTTAATTGGTACATATGAAAATTCTATGGTAACCGAAAGTACTTGTCACACGATTGTCAATGTTATTTATACGGCAGCTCTAATTGTACGGGTTTTTAATATGTATCGATTTTTTGTGATATGTTTTTACTTCACTACTTAATATTACACAGTTAGTGATCTATAACGTTACACAACAATTTCAGCAATTTAGTAAATAGTTACTCCTCCAAAAATAACGTTTAAAGTTTTATTTTTTGCGTTGATTTATTCGACAATAACGCCGTATTTAAAAAAAAAAATGTTATTTATAGTATGATGAGTTTAAATAATCTTTATTTCTGGTGAACTTTCATTAAGATTTGTGACACTGTATTTAGTTCAGTCCTGTCTCATTCTATAGCTAATAAGCAAAGTTAAAAAGTAACTATGCTCTTCATATTATTTCGGTAGCCATTTATACCTTTATTTTTCAACATCATTCCACAGTAATGCCCTTTCAACTTTTGCAGGAACCCTTCAGAAAGCGTTGTGATATCCAACTACGACTACGGAAGCACTAAGAAGAAGAGCAACATAATGTCCAGGAATAACAGCGATGGCGTCACCATCATGAGCATCAGGGACACCAACGATTTCCTCACCGGGGATGCAAACGACAAGTGCATCAACAGATAGGTCAGATTCCGGGACACTTTCGAGCGAGTGTAATTTTGTGAAAAGACAGTCATAAGACTTAATAAATTGTTGTAAACTTTCGCGATTTTCACACATACTTGTTACGTTTACCAGGGTATATTTTCAAAATGTAGACCTTTGGTCAACATTGGTGTAATTTATATGGCGCATCTTTTGTTTACTAAATGTTGGTAGCGATAATAGAGGGTAAGCGCATCTGCGAAAATGTGTGTTCTTTAAGCGTGTACCGGTAGAGAACTTTAAGCGATATTCTGTTTATTTATTTACCTTCACGTTTCGACCGTTTAATAACATATATTATCGCGTTAAACGCATTACCGGGGTAAACGTAATAAGTATAAGACTTAATGTTAAGAGTATGTCTTAATTTGTAATATAGAATATTGTGGATTGTGGGTCAAAATAAAAAATATTATGGCGTTATTAAAATAACTAAAATCACGGTTTTGTAACCATTTATATCAGTTTAGTAACGAATTCATTATAAATCGTTACGAAGTCGTTACGAAACTGATTTTATAATTATTTTAACAACGGTACAATGTTTTTAATTTTGACTTGTGTTTTTTTCACTGCCGCTAATAATGTCTATTTGGAAATAGTGTTGTCCCGCGTATTTTTTTAGTTAATTCTGATATCTACTTTGCCCTTTAAAACAAACAAGTTTATTTTGCGATTTCTGCCCAAGCCAGTCTTAGGGGTGTTTTAAAGTCAACCTCTCTAGGATTTTATAACCTTTCTCATAATAAATATTACTCGTTTAAATTTGTTGCAAAAACTACAAACAATTATTAAATCACCTAAATTAATCATCAGAAATCAGACCCTACTTAGCTCTGATCCATTTTTTGTCACTTTTACTGAATCTGTCTGAATCTGATATTAAAATTTAGGAGTTATAATAAAAACATACAATGAAATAAAATAAAAATACAAAAACTAAAGCTCAACACCAGGCTTCCTCAGTAGATTTTCACCAAAAAAAAAATTGGGATCCACAACAAGTTTCGTCTGAAATTATCCTAACTAACTTATCCGAATAAGAATCCCCGCCATGTGTCGTGCCTGGTTCAAAATTATTATGTAAAAATTTGGTGTTGCGTTTGAATAAGCCGTTCAGAAGGTATTAGGGCTTTGAGCTAAAATAAGAACTTCAGATCAAAAACACTGGGCAGTAATCAAATCACTAATTAGACTATGTTCCTTATAAATACTACCGTTGTTGGCAAAACAAGGATGCCAAAATGTCTCTACAAAGTCAAAACGGGCGTGAAGCGGCTATTTTAGTAGTAATGTATAAAAATATTTTTAAAGACCAAAGATTAATTTACGAATGTTGATGATTGTGAGAATTTTACATAAAAAAACTATTGTAAATATATATGTAAGTGAGCTTGTATTGTCAGGAATCCATCACTGTATACCGTATACAACACCCAGTGCCGCTGCAAATGTTGCAAATATCTTCTTTAGTACAAAGGCCTGAATGTTTATTGGTTATATGTAAAACGAGATTCTTTCTAATAAATCGTCGTCTAAAAATAATGTTTTTTATTATAGTTACATACGTTGCAGTTTATTGACGAATAGTAAAATTAGGTAATTTGGTTTCGATGTTTTTAATCGCATTTGATCTCTCGTGACCTACTCATAACATTATATTTTATTATGTTTGTGAAATTGGTAATTCGCGCTGTCTCCACGTGAAAACTAAATATATTTTGTGAGGAGGCCTGTGCTGTAGGATTTTGCGGGTGGTAGGACCTTGTGCAAGGTTCGTTCAGATCGCTACCACCATCTTGCTCGCTAATCCTGCCGCTAAGCAGCACTGTTGGGTTTCGGTGTGGAGAGCAAGACAGCCGGTGCAATTACTTGCACAAGAGGTATTCCATCCTAGCTTTAGGGTTGGCAATGCATCTGCAATATCCTTGGTTTTGCAGGTGTTTATGGACGGTGGTGATCACTTACCACCAGGTGACCCACTTGCTCGTTTGCCTTCTATGTTGTATAAAAAAAGGACGAACATTTATGGGTCTAAACCAAAATCATTGTTGCGTTATTATAACAATTATAATGTCAGTTTGGTAACGGTTTTGTAACGATTTATATCAGTTTACTTTTTTTTATACAACATAAGAAGGCAAACAAGCAAGTGGGTCACCTGATGGTAAGTGATCACCACCGGATATAGACACCTGCAACAACAAAGAGTGCAGATGCGTTGCCAACCCAGAGGGCTAAGATGGAATACCTCTTGTGCCAGTAATTACACCGGCTGTCTTGCTCTCCACGCCGGAACACAACAGTGCAAGCACTGCTGCTTAGCGGCAGCGGTTTGTCTAATCTTTACATAGTATAAAGTAAAGTCACTTCGCTATCTATCCCTGTCTGTCCTAAGTCCTTATAGTGTACGTTCGGCCGCCTCCTTCTAAGCCACTCAACGGATTTTGATGTGGTTTTCATTGTCATTTAGAGATTTTTACGGGAGGTTTCTATACATTAGATCCCGATTGTACCTGTGCGAAGATGGGGAAGGTCGCTAGTCTAATATAACTCGTTTCAAACTCGTTACCAAACTGATATTAAATTATTTTAGTAATGGCACAATGTTTTTGATTATTAATGCATATTTATCCAAATCTTAGGCTAAGTATAATCCTACTAATCTACACTAATATAATAAAGAGGAAAACTTTGTTTATTTGTTTTTTTGTTAGTTTGTTTGTATGTAGGGGGTAATCTCTGGAACTACTGAACCGATTTCAAAAATTATTTCACAGATAGAAAGCTAAACTATTCCTGACGGACATAAGCTACTAATTTTACGTGAACGAAGTCGCGCGCGTCCGCTGGTAATATTATAAATGTGAAAGGTTGTATTTGGATGAAACTTAGCACACACATAGCTTATAACCTGGATTAACACATAGGATACTTTTTATCCCGTAAATATGCATAGTTCCCACGGTATAGCGATAAGTGAGTTATGCGCCGCCGTGACGTCATGAGCAGCAAAGCAACTAATTCTCATTAATTTGTCCAGGAAATATTGCAGATTGCATGTTGGGTGCACGTTTGCTTGATTCAATTAAACAAGTCTACGCGGACGAAGTCGCGGGCAAAAGCTAGTATATAATAGAAACAATAAAAAACCTAACCCAGTGTGCTGCCTGTAGCTCAGCAGCACTCGAGCTAAGAGTACCGGTGGTTAGGGGAGCAATGAGAGGAACTCCTGACTTCGCGTCCAGTCCAGGCGTACCCCGACGCCTTCTGAATTTCATTTATTATTTAATAGGTATGGACTTAGATGGTGAACTTATACGTTATTAGCGTTTTTGCTAGATAAATAAACAATTTTAAAAGCTTTATTCAAGTTACTCAAAATTTCTAAACTTTTTTTATTAAAACATCTACCTAAATAAAATAACCAAACTCGGTTTTTGTTTTACCTCATCACTCTCGAACTTTAGCCGTTATCCCACTACAGAAAAGGGTAAATTGAATTCTTTTTTCATCTAAAAATGAAAAGTTTCTCACACAAAGTTTACTGGACTGAGGTTTTAGAAACGAATTTGGTTCATGAATAAAGATGACCGTGTCTCCAACTCGCCCGTTTGGCTAAATACCGGCGCCTGGGCCATAAAGCCGAGGTAAGTTTAATTAAAGCTTCTCTAGTACAGGTAAGTTATAAAATCTAAAAGAGTAAAACCTAGTATATTTGGCAGATGGGTCAAAATAAAAAACATTGTAACGTCACTAAATTATTTTTTTTTTTTTCATTTTCATTGTCATTTTTCATTTTATTAATACTGTAACGGTTATGTAACGATTTCATTACTTAACTGATACAAATCGATACAAAACTGTTACAAAACTGATATTATGATAATTTTAATTATAGATCTTGACATACAAAGACTAACAGATTTTCTATGTGTCGAAATATATTTCTTTAAACTTTATTGCACAGTGCATATAGTTATTAAATTTTCTCAAATCTAGTTACATATGACGGACTTAGTGCAAATAGGTATGCCCTACCCTTCAAAGTTGTTGCAAGTAAATTAAAAACATTTAGTCGATAAAATAGATAAAGTTTAATGATACTAAATGTCGGGTAATATAAAAAGTCTGCATAAGTACTCATGTGCCTTACAAAGGTTTTTTCTGAAAAAGAAGGGGAAAAAACCGCCGGTAATCTCTGATAATGTAGCGCTACCCCAGTAGAGCCGGCTAGAGTGTGGCTCTACAACAACAACAACAAATACTCTTTATATATTGATTCACACAAGTAAACAAAATAAAAGAACACACAGACCTACTACCATTACAACCACCAATCCTTACTAATATTATAAATGCGAAAGTAACTCTGTCTGTCTGTCTGTCTGTCTATCGCGCCTTCACGCCAAAACTACTGAACCGATTTGAATGAAATTTGGTACACAGATAGTCTAAAGCCCGAGAAAGGACATAGGCTACATTTTATTGCGAAAAAAAGGTTGTAAGGGGTTGTAAGGGGGGATGAAAAGTTGTATGGAAGTATCGTCATTTTTAGAGCTAGAAGCTTGACACTTATTTTTGAGGCTGTTGATTCGATATAAATAAATATGACATTCAAAGTTTGTAAAAGTTTACCCTCAAGGGTGTAATAGTATTTTATGGAACTGCTATATAATGAGAGGCCTTAAAACATGAGTGTGGTTTTATGAAACGAGCGTCAGCGAGTTTCATAATAGGATCACACGAGTGTTTTAAGGCCTAATTATATACAGTTGCATACATTACTTTATCTACACACATATCATAACTGCAAAAAACCGTAACAGCAAAAAACCAACAAACAAGTATGGCGGCAATTCGATCTATCCGTCAAGACGAACGTTTTTTTTTAAATCATAGACAAAAGAATGAAGTTCCTATTGTCATGTCACTCGAGATCAAATGTCGTGCGTTTAAATTAAAAAATCATACTGAATTGACGTTTCGTATCGATAACTGTTTTAATATCTGTGGATACTAGAATAGAGACCAACTTGAATTTTGACAGCTGTTCCAAATTTAAATTCATAACGTCACGAGATATCGGTAATGTAATCACCAATAAACACGGACTACTAAGAGATACTACCCAATAAAGAACAGATTTACCTACTACCACAGACAAGAAAATTCTTATAATAACATTGGTTGTAATAATGCTGGTCATTTTCTATGGTTTTTGAACGCGTTATTGAGAAATTATGATATGTGTGTAGATAAAATAACAATAAGGAATAGGGGATGAAAGTTTGTATGGAAATATGTAAGGTTTATGTGAATGTTTTACAAGTTTGCGACCAGAGACATAAAACTATGGCGCGGTGTAGCTAGGAAAATATGCCTAAGTGTGCTTATCCGAACGGGCAGACACGTGAAGGCAAATGCACTGCAAATAGCTCATTAAAGTATTTACACGTTTGTCTTATTTGTAAAATAATTAGCCAAAATAATGAAAAATGATACCCAAAGACACTATTCCATGCGGACGAAGTCGCGGGCACAGCTAGTTAGTAATGTTTTTCTGATAACACAGTATCCGAGTAGTTTTGTTTGACTTGTGCTTACCTAAAGATTATTTAGAATGACTCTGAAACAACAGTTTCTTCCTAGTAACATTCTCCGTCATTTTAAACGAGCTCGTGCGGAGGCAGGATGCCGATGTGTTCGCTGACAGCTGGCATACGCTAGTCAGTAAAATAAATAGCCTATGCGACAGTTATTATTAAGTAATTTAAGTTTAACATTATAAGCGCTTTGGTTCTACTGTAAGCTTATAACTGTAAATTTTGTCAATAAAAAAAAAAAAATCGTTTCTACTAAGTCAGTGGGATGTCTTTGACAAATCGTTTTTAAAGCCCCTGGCAAATGGAATAGTATTCGGCGATTTCCAGCCGTTACGGTGTTATTGCTGTCTTACTCTCCCTACAACTACATACACAATCACAGCTAAAATTAACCGAATAAACTAGACAGTTTGATATCGGTAATAGGAAAGAAGTTAACTGCAATAAAATATCTCGCTCTCAAACATAAAAATAAAGTATTACTTTCTTAAGAGTTTTTGTCAAAGTTTATTAAAGTTAAAATGCTATATGATGAATGACAACACAAAGAAAAATTAGAGAATTGGCATCATGCAGCATTTTAAATTTAATTTGAATGTAAAAAAAAACAAACAATAGAAAATTAAAAAAAAAACGATTTCAAAGGTTATTAGAAAGCGATAAAAAAGAAATGTTGGTGCTATATGTTAAGATTTTGCAACTGCAAGATTCAGTTGCAACATTTTCAGATTTCTAGTGGTCGAATTGACTTGAAACTTGAACCTTGTATACAATCCAATACTCGTATTTATTGAACCCGAAATAGAAAATCCAACCTAAAAATAATTGTCAAGATAAATAAACAATTGGCCGTCTTATCGTTTAAGAGCGATCTTTTTCTGACTACGTATCGGAGACATAGAAAATAACAAAATGAAGCAGGCGCAGGTGGTCCATGTCCCTACATAGAAAAAAAATAAGGGAATAAAACACAGTGGTGGCAATACATTTTTACCGACATTCAAAAAAAGCTGATACTAAAAAGTTGATCACATTGATATGCATGTCGCAGTTCTTTGGCGTACTTACTTTTAATATGTATTAGCAGTGTCATCTCACTACTCGACATGTAACATTTCTTTTGAGATTCATAAAAGCTCTGCAGTCTGAAATCACATTAATTTACCTACTGTACAACACATGTGGGAAAACCCAACGATACCACGATGAATGTTCACGAGCATTGTTTATAAACCAACGCTACAAATGACTCAATTCTCACCCGAATGATTCTCATTGTAAGCCAAAGTTCATCCCGGTCAAGGAAACACAAGTCTATCGCAATGCTTACCTAAAGTAATGCACATACAGAATATTTTCGTCAATTCGAAGAAGAAGAAGCTGCAACAATCAGAAAAAGGTGAATTGCAGAGTTTCAATGCTCGAAAAGATATCAATTATTAAAGTGATCGGCGAAAGAAGTGACGAAAGAAGTAACAATAAGTGGCAACTTTTGTCTTGAATTCGGCCTAAGTCTTGGATGACTTAGGCCGAATTTACATGGTACAAATCTATTTTGCGGGTCGCAGGACCTTGAGCAATAGCTACCACCATCCTACTCGCTAATCTATGCAGCAGTGCTTGCAAAAATGTGTTCCGGCGTGGAGAGCAAGTCAGTCGGTCAAATTACTGGCACAAGAGTAGTAGTTACGTATAAAAGTACCGCAAAAAAAGAATATGAAAAAAGTTGAGCTCCTGATACGGACATAAAATGGATTATTACCCTATAAAATTAACATAGGAACAAGTATGAGTTTTTTATGATTATTAAGTTGTAGACTATAAGAAAATAATAAAGAAATAAAAGATGATAATTTACAATCACTTGAAAAAAGCTAAGTGTTATTTCGAAAGTACCTATAGATCGTTTCACAATATCTTCCTTCGCATCTATTATTATTATAAGCTCGTGTTTGGTGGCGCTCTCTTGGAAAGGGTTATGTTCAGCAGTGGACGTGTGCAGGCTGAAATGATGATGATGATGATGAATGATAAGCTCACATGTGTTTAACTTTGAGGTAGGCAGACACCACAGAACGCCATTTGGCCCAGTCCTGGCATACTTCCCTCGCTTCTTCCACGCACGTCGCACATTCCTGTCTCCATACAAGTTTGGCGGTGCCTGGTATTTCTAATTTGGCCTGTCTTCAAGATCACCAATTTGGTTGATATATTTTTTATTAATGACAGTTTTATACATTTTTGGAGGCAGCTGTTATGTATGGACTTATACCTACTATATCTAGGTACATACGAGTATTATACGTCTATTAAATTACTATTTTAAACTAATTTACTATTCATAAAGTTTAGAAACCCTTTAAACCAAATAATCAAATAATTCTGAGTTGTTTGTCTTCGTATTTTATGAAAGTGAAAATAAAATAAATCTTTGATAAAAACTACTTTCTTTTAATTTTTTGTTAAGAGGAACATAGGTGCACAGAATTAGGGCTACAACTATCACTACAACAATAACTAAACAAAAATAAATGCAAATAAAACTAAAGAAAAAATTAAGAGTCCTTACAATTAACAATAAGTCTTTTTCATCATCAGTCATCAGTGCTATTACCATTAGTTCCGTGGATCGCGTAACGACTCTTTTACATTACAAACCAGGGCACGACTTCACTTTATGTGGATTAGTCAAATTCAACACTGAAGTTAACTCAATTCCAAGAGATCAAATTATATCCTTTAACATAGGTAGTTCAAAGATAACCCACCGATGAAATCCAAACATGAAGAAACGAGATCCCAATCCAAATCAAATCCCAGGAAATCACATTTCGTAGAATATAAATTCACTGAAACATATACAGAGAAGCGTAAACACGTGAAACTAAAATGTTAAGCACACACACACACACACACACAAATTGCATGCGCTATTATTCTGAAGCGCGAGTTTAGGCTAGCCTCAGACAGCCGGAATTCATCTCTAAATTAAGAAACTGGATTCAATATTAAGAAAAAAAAAATTGGAAACCTTTCAACTTCCACACACATTTCGATTTTTCGGGTTATGATTTTTGCAGAACAATCTGTCAGATGTATAAGCGAATGCCTCAGAACTAATTTCCAACCCTTAAACCATGTAATATCCGTTTGAATTCTGAGATTGCGTTCCAGCAACAAAGCTGCTAGCACAAGTGTTCATTTTCTCGCTTATCGGTCAGTGCGTCTCTCTCCTATACTGGGTTAGTTCGAAAGAGACAAAGCAAGTCGCAATTTGCCGTGTTAGCCGTTCAAAGACAATAAATATGCTAAGTAGGTCAAAATCTGAAGTACGAAAATGTATTTTCTGTAGACGACAGACCCTAAGGACTAACTGTATGTTGGTATTTATTTATCTATATATATGCAGCTCGAAATAAATTATTATATATCTTCTATATCTTTATAAACTACTAACGGACGCGCGCGACTTCGTTCGCGTGAAATTAGTAGCCTATGTCCGTCAGGAATAGTGTAGCTTTCTATCTGTGAAAGAATTTTTGAAACCGGTTCTGTAGTTCCAGAGATTACCCCCTACATACAAACAAACTAACTAACAAACAAAGATTACCTATTTATTATATTAGTGTAGATTACCTCTTTATTATATTAGTGTAGATTAGCGTAGATAAAGTAAAGTCGCCATCCTTTCCTGTCTGTCCTAAATCCTTAAAGAGTATGTTCGGCCGCCTTCTCCTTCTCAACCACGCAACGGATTTTGATACGGTTTGCACTGTCATTTATAGAATGTTCTAAGAAAAGTTTTTATGTACATTAAATCCCTCTATGCATCCCTGTGCAAATCCGGGATAGGTCGCTAGTTTATTTATAAATTGAACGTCGGCTTATCACTAAGGAAAGACAACTTTTTTTTTATTGTGCTTCTGATCCGAGTAGCTCTGTTTTTAGTTTGTTCTCTTTTATGCAAAGTTCAGGGTAGTTGGTTATTTCGAATGAAAAGTAACGTGCTGCATAAATAATCTTGAGAGCTGGTTAGCGGTGCGACGTGTTTTGTATATTGGAGTGAAAACTTCCAAATTAGATTCGAATTTTGGCTCTTGTAGCAATGTGGTTAATAATTCTTTCTCGAATGTAGTCATTTGGTTTCGTTAAGTTCTGCCGTTAACTCCATTTACTGAATAATAATACGGAGGACAGTAACTCATTACTTTAAATAATCATAATCTTGAAAGCTGTATTTGAAATTCTCTAGGCTTATTTCTAGACTTTTATTTTTATATTATTATTTAAAAAAAAAATTGTATTATTATTAATGTTATTTTAATTATCTTGACGATCTTTTTGTGAATTTCATACATTTTTACATAAAATGTATTGCAATTTTCAATACGAAATAAAACTATCTATCCATCTATCTATCATTATTATATCTTTATTGGGTGGAATTTTGGGTTAGGCAGAAAACCACTATGTTAGGAACACATCTTATGCACAGAATAGCGTTTCATTATTGACTTAAAGATATAAGTGTTAAAAATGATAATTTAAATGGTATTTATCAGACATTGGATGCACAAAGTAGAGACAATAATGAAAGGTTTGCTAAGACCAAGAGGCATAAATAAATAATCATTAACCACTAGCTACATAAGCTATATGATCGATAAATAAAGAACCAAACTGCCATAAAAACTTAACTAAATTGTAAACTGAAATGGATAAAAAATTACAAAAATAATTATTTTAGGAAATGAATAATGCAATATGTTGGAATGACATCATTGTACTTACAAATACCCCGCACATCCCTAGTGACTCATAAACTCCGTACGACTACAGACAATAACAATATTTATTTGCATACTGATAAAAGACCGCTCTTTCCTGTATGAAGAGGAAAACATCCAAGTAGTGAATTAAGAAACTGCAGATAATTTTCTAATGGGAAAGGACCGTGTTTCGGCAAGTCATGCACCTCTCGTCACCTCAAAGGGATTTTGGTACGTGACACAAGTATTTGTTACAAAATGGATGAGCGTTAGTATGAATAGGCCTTTCTGAACATTCTTCCCTTTTATGAATGGAAGGAGAATTTCCCTAGTTTATTTTTCTATGTTTTTTGAGGTCACGCTTAAGTGGTAAGGACCGGAAAAAATACGACACTTCGTTATAGGGGACGGTGGATAATCACATTGTAAAAGCTAAGTGTACTTTTTATCTAGGTCGTGTACAAGTTTTTGTGTATTTCATAGTTGAGTAAGCTATTATGTTATGAGATCAACTAAGCTTAATGCCACAACTGAGGTCAGTAAGAGAGACAGCGAAATAAAGGTAATTGGGTAATCAGAGGCCTACTTGATTATAGTTGCAGGCAAACAAGTTGAGCATACATCGAGTGGAGGGGGTCTGTTTGCGCATACACATTTGTACTAGAAACGGCTACTGCGCAGTCAAGGCCAGTGCTTAAGTTGTTTGCCGGGAACTATACTAAATACCCATCAGGTGACTCGCATGCTTGTTTGTCGCCCTTTTCTATAAAAAAAAAACAGATAGTCTGTGGGTTGTAATTTGTAATTGTAACTTCAAAGTAAAACTCAGACTTTAGTATCATAACAAGGGATGTACTGATTTTACTGAGGGATAACTTATTCAGTAATGTTAGGATGGTGCTGACGTCTTTAAAATTTAAAAAACCTTGATTTAGTATGAAAAGGTAACGCTAACGTAACCGATCTCTTGATTTTACAAAACTTACTCAGTGTGTGTTGACAACACATAGAATGAAATTCAGTTATAATGCAATGTCCATCAACAATGTTGTAATTAATCTGTCGAACTTGGCGGTTTTCTGAAGTTGATATGTATTGATGGGGAAGTATGTAGTTTGACATTGAGGGCTTACCCCATAACTTTAAAAAATAAATGAATGGCTTTTAGAGATATTCCTCACCTAAACTTTTAATTTGAAAGAATTGAAAACATAAAAGTCGATCCTTATTAGATTTCATGTTTTAAAAATTACTACATAAAAAAAAAGTTACCGTGAAAATATATTTGCCGTCAATAAAATACATTGTCAAACTAAGGGTTGAAAAAGGTAAACTATTTGTTGCTAAGTCTTGTTACGGACATTAATTACGTGTTCAAATAACGATTAGCTGTTAAATTAAATATATGTAATACGTAGTGTTGTTTGGCTTAATTTTCTAAAGAAATCCATAGTTCAATATTATCGACGACGTGAGTTGACTCTATACTATAGGAAATGATTACTTAAGATCGCTTTCACATCAAAACACCCATCCTGAACAAAGATACGCGATGTTCAACATCGGTTCAAAGAACGGAGTACACTTGTTTGATGTCTTTCTTTTGCTATATGTATGTGTCCATATTGATTCAGGGCGTTGCGTTTGTCATTTCCGTAAATCTTGTGGGATAAAGTGAGAATCCAGTAAAAATGCATAGCAGTAAAGCTTGTAACTAAACTTGTGTATAAAGTTTAGTTTATGTACTCTCAGTCTCATAAGTAGCTAACTTTAAGGACCTAGTCGTAGTAACGTAGGAAATGAGATTGCTCGAGTTTGTCACATTACTGACAGCGACAAGGTACTAAAATGTTCAGCTACTTCTAAGGCTGACTGTACCTAAACTGACGTAATTTAAATCTAAAATCAAATATGTTTATTGAAAACAACAGTACGTTCCAATTAACTGGATTATTAAATTAATAGCTCGCAATATTTTCACGATTTTAACAGTTTTTTAAAAATAAACCAATGGCTCATTTTTACTAAAAATTTATATTTATAAGTGCAGCTCTGTTCTAGGAAAACCCACAGACGCGTGATGACAGGGGGGAGGTGATCCACGAAGCGCAGCAACGATGAGCTCGTCATCGAGGCATCGGCCTGTCTTGCTCATAGCACACTAGCACGAGTGAGCTAAATTAAGCTTAATAGATAATAAATAACGGGGCTGCAATGGACGGTCAGTGTACAAAGCCAAAATTAATCGAAAACCGCAAATCGATGTACTGGATGACAGTTTGCCACACATGTAGGTACTTGAGGTGCCGTAAGCCGCAGTGACTGCAAACAATATGAGCTACTTCAGTAATTTTTAATTGAAATTGACATAAACATCAATGCAGTCCTTTTTAAGTCAGTTTCTGTCGAACATTTAGACAACTAAACAAACCATGCCGACATCAACCGAAATAAAATATATATGTATATATATTAATAAAAATGATTAAATTGGCTTCAATACTAACTTTTCTTTATCACCTCTGCAGTTCAAAGTCGCCCCTTTTACCTCCACTTTTGACAGACCATCCAATACTAGGATTAGCTTACTTCAAATTTCAAAGTCAGTTAATTTTACCGCAATACATAGAAAAAATAAACTCTATGATATTTTGAAGGTCGATATTATTTCCAAAACACGATTACGAAAAATATCTTAGATAGAAAACACTCGTGAAGTATCTTACCTCCTAAATAAAGCTTGTTAGTGATTTATCATCATAATTCAACAAACAATCTATAGGATGCTGATAAAATTAACAAGACTGGGGGATCAATAAGTTATTGTTTATTTGTTTAAATATTTTTTAGTTGAACGACTGTTGAAGTTCATGAAACTATTGCAATGTTGTAGTTATTAAATATTAATTAACAGAATTTCAGACTACTGGACTTGTTTTAGTCTTTTCAGTTTTGATTAACTTTTTACGCAGTTGGGTTTTTAATTTTTTATTGCGTAAATAGTTGCTTCTTTTTCGCGTTCGTTATTACGAACGTGAAAAACGTTTCCCTTATTAGCGAAAGAAACGGCGAATTGACTCTTGATAGACTTGTAATATTAATCATTAATTCGTTCCAAGCAGTGAATAGCTTTTTTGCTTTTGCATTATGTACATAAATATATAGATTTGATATTGTAAAACCCCAAATTATACGATCATTACCTACTGTGATGTTATCGACGTTGAAATAACAACCTCAATGATTATGTTTTTGTCTTACATTTTTCTTCATCGATTTGAGCTAAAAAAAATATATTAGACTTTGCTCTTTTATTTAAGAGAACCAGTTTTACAATAAACTGGTCGTGGTTCTATTCAAATAATTGGCAATAAGTGTGCAACAGACCCAGTTAACTTGTAGTGACATTAGTGCATTTAAACAGAAAATCCACACGCAGTCACAACTTTTGCTTCAAATTAATCATTGAAGATGCAAGTACTTTTTATTTTTTTTTATGTAATCGGAAGGCAAACAAGCAAGTGTCAAGGTCACCTAAAGGTAAGTGATCACCACCGCCTATAGACAACATCCGCAACACCAAAGTGATTGCAGAGGCGTTGCCAACCCGGAGGGCTAAGATGGAATACCTCTTGTGCTAGTAATTACACCGGCTGTCTTGCTCTCCACGCCGGAACACAACAGTGCGAGCACTGCTGCTTAACGGCAGGATTAGCGAGCAAGATGGTGGTAGCGATCTGGACGGACCTTGCACAAGGTCCTAGAACCCGCAACTACTACTACATCACTGCTACTATATAAAAAACCACTTTTAGAACGATTTCCCCATTCGAATGAAATAAACTTCTTCCAAATTTAAATCCCAGTACTTTGCGTTACGTAAAAGCACACGTCATATGACTCATTGGCAAAAATTCAAATGCATTCACACAAAAAACGTAAACACCAATTCATGTTGACCTCCAAATGTAAATAGATAACAGTGAGATAAAGGTTCTGGGTAAAGCAGTCGTGACACCATTGGTCGTGCCCACACAAGCTACGTCACGAAGCACGAGTATTTCCCATACTGACGTAGCGCGAACGGGTCTTTACGTAGCCTTAAGACTGAATAGAAGTTGTAAATATTAAACCAAATGGACCACGCCCCCAAATGTATTTGCTTTAACCGTGTGTTATTCTAGAACAATGACGCATTGTATTCGTGTGTGGACCTACGAGTAGATTGTATATCTCGCGTCCTATAAAAAAAGCGGTGTCGAACTCCCTGCGCAGAGAGTGTTTCAAAAGGCCATATGGGGTTAGTCCAGCGTTCTTTTTACATGACTCGAGATATACCTTGTGGGTATTAATTACGTTATTGATAAATTCGTTATTGTTTCCCAAATACTTATACAATAGTTGTTGCCCACTTTTGGTTACCTAGTTCTTGGAGAAATGTCCAATGTGCAGAATGAAGTAATTAAGTAAAGTTTTTCAAAAAATTCAGATAAACAAATGTATTACGTAATAGATAAAAGTTATCATATCAATTTAAAAAAAATGACATTTCGCGTCACAAATGCAACCGTTTATGGAATCACCAATAATCCATTTGTTAATAGTAACTGTCAAAATTACACGTATTCATTAGCATAACGATGCAGTTTGTCATTATTGTATCTAGATTCGCTGTTGCTAATGCAAGAACTATTTAATGAACACAATATTGAATAAAACAGAGCAATTACGGCAATATAAACCAAAATGTTTTAATTAAAACTGACTATCATATTCTAATGTAACATTGTTTCGCGCAACATTTAATTTGGACTGAGCGCTCTACGCTATATCTAACTCTATGTAAGGTAGTCGGACCGTTTGATACTTATAGTGAAGCTAATCTCAGATACAGCACAGTTGTTGTGCGAACGTTGCACAGACCATTACCAAGAGAACGGAACATTGTTCCATACGTTGTATACTTGCAGTTCCCGTAAGCCTACATTATAAATAAGGTAAATATAAAATAATAATAAAAAAATTGCATGAAGTAATTAAGTGAGCCTGTCTTTGTTTAGTCTTTGGTTTGTGGCTATAGATCGTTGTTAAGAGGAGTGTGAACCCAGCCCCAAAACCCGCTCCGCATACAAACGGCGATAAGGTTTTCACCCTCTAACCTTAACCTATGGCAATGGATTTTTGGTATTTTGTCATTATGCTTTAGAACTAGGTTTTAATGTTTTGATTTTTTAAATATTCTTCATAGATTTGACTATATTTTCATTTTAGGAACTTCATACAAAACACAAAAGCGTCAATATTTTTGAAACTAAGTATTAAGAATATTTAACAAATCAAAACACACAAACCTAGTTCTAGGGCATACAGACAACATACAAAAAAATCATGGCTTTAGGTTAAGGTTTAGAGGGTGGAAAATGTTATCGCCGTTTGTATGGGGAGGGCTGGGTTCACATTCCTCTTAAGTACGATTGCGTCCTCCAGATCGCATTTGACGTTTAATTCCTATAGTAACGAAACGTCAATTGCAATTTTGAGTAATGTACTTGAAAACGATCTAATACTACTTACTTACTACTTAATATAGGAATTAAGCTCTTAAAGAAAGCATTTTTAAACCTAACGTGTCCAATGTCAATTTTAGTAATAATTAAATAAAAATGGATAGAGATAGAAAAAAATCTTTATTCAATCTGGTAGCTATGCAAGTAAAAGGACAACAAACAAATTAAGATGACATTGAGGACAAAAATAGTTAAAATTAACAAACACTATTATTTTAAAATTAATGTGAAAAAACGGCCGACATTTTATGCGCGCATCGCTATTAGGTACTGTAGTCTGCTGGTACCAACCGAGTGTTTAAAGTCGATTAGCTCAAACGATACATTTTTAGGGAGTAATTTTTAAATATACTTTGACTGCGTTCTTTCATATATACTGCCATTTAATTACTAGTCAAATTGATATTCAGTCTCATCGTGGTTTAGGTGTAATTGACTAGCTGACCAAATAAAAACTTATTTATTTCAAAGGACGCTAAAGTTAACCTTTAATTATAATACGAGTACATTTGTTAATTAAAATGATTGAAAAGTATTTTTTCCCAAACTCAATTTATTTTGCCATGAATCATGAGACTAACAATTCGTTTTATGTTATTAAGTACTTGTTATTAAAACAATGAAGACCTTCTTTACAACCTTAATTAGTAACCTTCATTAACTATGAAGTATCATCAAAAATTCGACTAATAAGCATTTTGTTTTGTTTTTTAGATAATGACTCTCTTCAGAATTGCCGTGTTTTTGACAATAGCGGTTTTGGTCCAAGCGCAGAGACCATTCTACGCTGGATCTAGACCAATAGGCTACCCTGTAGTGGAATCTGACTTCGCACTATCAAACAGATTTGGGTCTGATGAGCCTGGCCCAATAGAATTGCAAGGAAACAGGAACTATCGCAACAGAATAGAACAACTGCCCAAGAACCAACAACCCTTCTGGTACCTGAATTGGCGACAATACGATGAATTGAGAAGGAACCCACAGACGTATCCGCAAAGACCGAACTCTTTTACCAGAAAATAGAAGACGTTTTAAATCTAGAGGAATCCAATTCGTCAATTTTGAAGTCAGTCTTTTGGAATGGACGCGATTATATCTAGTAAGAAAATGAAAAAGACTACCAACGAGATCAATTTAATGGATTCTAAGATTCCTTTAAAAAAAAATTAATACCAAACGCGAAGCATGACATTATCTTTGTAGAAAATTGGTGTTTTTAACGAAATGGAAATGGCAAGAAACCTTGTTGATCTCTGATATTGGGCACTGTTGTTTGCAGTGTAAAATGATATCGCCGTAGTCTATTAACTTTTGTTTATTCTTGGAAGATGACTTGGAAGGACTATTAAATTATTTATTTATTTTAAATTACCTGCTTTTACTTTGTTGATTACTTTGATCCCAGGAAAATACTAGGCATGAAAGGAAAGCTAGCGACTTTCACTTCAAGACTTGAAACCAGTCCAGTGAACGAAGTAATAAAGTATAACTCATTGACTTACATACTTGTATATAGTAAAATCGTAAACTTTGCGTTATATAGTCGACCAAGTAATTGCTTTACCACTTTTAAACCTTAACCCTTTGCAATACGGTCAAAAAGTGGTCAAGCAATTTCTTGGTCAACTATACATTAACGATTATTCCGGAAAAGTAACTGGGAGACTCGAGAAATAAGTAATAGAACCTAAATAAACAATTTTTGAATTCTGTTTGTCGGTTTGTTTGATTGTTTGTGAGCACAATTCGCAAAAACCACTCATGAAATTCAAATATTACCTACTGTAAAATGTGAACCTTTTTCTGAGTTTGGTGATTATTTAATTAAAATTGACCGAGAGAATCAAAAGTTACTTTTAAGTTTAGTTAGAAATCTCATAGCACAGAGTATACATATGGAAGCTTTATTTTTTATGCATTTTGGCAAAAGTGGGAAAAAATTACAAGCAGACATACCCTCAAAACACATAGACGACTGACGGCTTTTCAATAAAAATACGACAGCATAACGTAGGAAAATAATGCAAATTTTACCTAATCATAAAACTCACTCTTAAGGATTTCAAAGCTTTTCTTAAGCGCACGGTAGCGTGAAGTTTGGCAAAGAAAAACATTTTATCCATATAAGTATTAAAACTTTGGAGACTGAACTGGCGAAGTTTCCGATTCCAAAATAGGACGTGGCTTGGAAGATATTATACATTACAAGTATACTAGTAGGATGTAAATCTGTGATTTTCATTTTCGTAAGAAAGTTCAACAAGGTTTTATAGTGAAATTGTACTTAAGACTATCTGTCTAGTAGGTACGAGTATCAGGGGCGTAGCGACGTAAAATGGCGCCCAGGGCCCGCATCCAAACTGCGCCCCTTTCCCTTTGTAAATTACTTTAAAAACAGATAATCTACACATTTCTTATTTTTTTACTAATTTTGTAATGTAATGTATGTAAACCAAACAAAATACCACAAATATGTTCCCGTCTGGAATAAATGTCTACAATAAAGATTAAATGATCCTCAAAAGACTTTTATGTGGCCATGTATACGAATTTGGATCTTTTTTTTTTAATAGGTAGTTAGTAAAGCTAGTTTTTTGCGCCCCCCCTTATTTGGCGCCCAGGGCATATGCCCTGCCTGCCCCACCGTAGTTACGTCTCTGACGAGTATTTATGGATGATGTATTGCTATCCCGCGGGAACTATACTTTTACGGAATAAAATTCGTTTTGTATGTATACAAAAAGAAACAGGACTAAGGGAGGGATAAGGGTTTTTTTTAATGGACTTGACCTGGTAGCCTTAGACGGATTTGACATTGGAGAGATAGAATAAGGCGGGACACACATTTCTGACGTTGTCCCTCCTGAATGAAAACTATCTACTGTAAAAATCAAAAGACGAGTTCATTTCCCGAGTCATAATGAAAGTATAGATAAATAAGAAAGTATATATAGATAATTTCGCCTTTGTACATCTGTTTTGTCCTGATATCTGTTATTTTATGTGTTTAGTACAATAAAGAGTCATACACACATACATAAATTACCGAAAGCGTGGAATTGCATATGTAGTTGTATTGTGTATATACTCGTAGGCATTCTATATTTGAAATTTCCCTTTTCTCGTACTATGAGCATAAAAAGAGGTTTGGAATAATTATATTAAAGAAGAAAATTCCAAAATAATGTCAGGGTCAAACTCTAAACATTACGAGTATATACGTTTTGCGTATATTTTAACGGCTGATTTTATTGTATTCTCACAATTTTCAAAATAATTCTCTCTAGGCCCGTACGATTGCAAGTTACACAGTTTCTAAAATTATTTTGAACTGTTATAAATATTTTGAACTTGAACTGATGAAAACGTTTAATTCATCTTTGCCCAGTTAGCTGAAAAAGCTACAGGTATTTTTCTCTCTCGACTCTTTATAATATTGTGTCTGAGAGTAAGAGTGACAAATTCAAAGCAACAAAAACTTAAGTTAATCTCCTTTTCATGCGAACCGTACAACCACTACTAATGCAATTCCAAGTTCTAGCTAATTCATCTATAGTGTAGTAATAAATTAAACCTGTGGTTTCATCTAATCCAACTAAGCAGGAAAGGTGAGAGTTCACTGAACTCTAACTGAAGGTATATTGCAAAGTGACAAGTCACGACCAAGTATGACAGGAAACCAGACCTGTACTGTATCGAAGCTGTTATTTGATTGGCAGTTTGCATGTGAACCGTCGATAATAAGTATGAACACCGCAAACGCCGAGCAAATACTGTACAATACATTATTTTCTTAAGTAGCAAACTCAAGGCCCTTTTATTGTGGTATAACATCTTTTTAATTTTTGAGCGAAAATCGCTTCGTCGTTTCATAATAAGTAATATTGAAAGCCAGATGATAAGTTAAGGGTTCATTACCTAATCAGTTTCTAATAACGGTATTGCTAGCATGACCAATCCCAAGATCCCGGTATTGTGCATACGAAAATACCGGTATCAGAAATCGTATACGTAATGGATGAGAGTTAGATCCTAGAGGTAGGTACTTATTCTAAACCTACCTTTAAAGGGTTGTATCTGTTGAACTGCAATTGGTAACTGGTACACAGTCATGTTTGCAAAAGGTAATCCGTCTTTGGCCATCAAAGTTGGCAACGCATAGTTCTGCAATTTCCTTGGTGTTGTGGGTGTCTATACACGGTGGTAATTACTAACCATCAGATGACCTACTTGCTGGTTAGACTTTCTATTTTTGAATAAAAAAAGGTTTTGAAAATTCAAGACTTCCGCAGCGGCCCTAACATGACAGCCCAGGTTTAGTTTAACCCCTACCTGCGTCTCTGTCTAACTAGTGTCATAAGAAAGGGATGCAGATAGAGATAAACTTAACTTGGCCAGTCATGTTAGGGCCACTGGTCAACAAATAATAGTATTTTATGCAACTGTTGCATAATGAGGGGTCTTAAAACACGAGTGTGGTTTTATGAAACGAGCATCAGCGAGTTTCATAATAGGATCACATGAGTGTTTTAAGGCCTAATTATGTACAGTTGCATACATTACTTTATCTACACACATATCATAAGTACTCTATGATGGGTTCAGAAGTCATAGGGCAATGACCTGCATTGCTACTAGCTACTAGTGCTAGGTACCTATTAAATATCTATAGACTGTACACATTAAAATAATGTAATAACAAATGAATTTGAACAAATATAGAAACAAATTAGGAAAAATCTCATAATAATATTGGTTGTTATAATGCTGGTCATTTCCTAGTGTTTTTGAACGCGTTATTTAGCCTTTATGATATGTGTGTAGATAAAGGTTTTAAAAGTTGTGATTAGAAAAGGCGATGAGCGTCAAAAAAAAGTTTTTCGTCGTTACCTACATCCCGGCTAGCATGGCTGCATGAAGACTGTATTATAATTTGTTCAAGATTGGTCTATATATGTTTTATTGTAGTATAAATACTGAGAAATTAATTAAAAGTCGCTTTTGTAAGACTCCAGGAATCCATACCCTAATGTTATAAAAGTCGTAATAAACATCATAAAATTAGGTCAAATTATAAATTAAGCACATCCTATTTATTGTACATCATATTTTTTTAAATAATGTTAGGCTTATTAAAGAGATAAGCTGTGGCTTATAGGTGTGTTAGTAATAAAGGTATATTCTTCGATATTGGCCTACTTAGGTTGCTAGTTCAAACTAGGCTTCTAGCCGTTAGTCTAATTACTCTTGAATATCTGGCAAATACAATATTCTTATAACTTTTTCTACGATTATTATTTAAAGTCAAAGTCAATATATCTTTATTCATATAAAGTACTTGTATGTATGTATGTATGACTCTTTATTGTACTAAACACATAAAATAACAGATAACAGGACAAAACATATGTACAAAGGCGAACTTATCCCTTTAAGGGATCTCTTCCTAACCTTTGAGCTTTGAACTTGTTTATGAATGAAAAAAAAAATACCTCAGTTTCGGTATTTGCAATATCACGAGTAGTAAAATTATTCTCGTTTCGTGAAAACACTCCATCACGCTCCATACAGCACTTGTGACGTAACTATTGTAATAATGTATGAAGCGCAACACAAATCTCCTTTTTTTTAATACTGTCAGTTTAAGTAATTTATTGCTTTCATAATAGAACCTTCTAAATCTTTCATCTGGAATCTAATAAACGTATCTTTAAACAAAAAGGATTGTTTTTCTTTATCATTTTTGTAACTTTGTAAGCCTATTTTTCTGTTTTACTGAATCTATTTGTTTATTTCAGGCACAGGTGCTACATTTTGATTTGTATTAACAAAATTTGAAATCACATTAAAATTTTAAAATTAAATAACTCAAAACAACCTTCATTAAAAAATATATTTATGATGATCTACAACAATTTCATAATTTTATGTCATTTGATTTGTGCGTGGAATAGCGTATTGCATTAGAACTACTAGAAGCGCAAGAACTTAATCGTGGATAAAATTCGAGTTGTAAGAAAAAATGCTGAAGCATTTATTTGAAAATTCACCACAAAATGAGACAATATTTCGTCCGTCTTGATAAACAAGACCCAACAATTTATATTAGTAAAATTATTATGCCAACGTCAAGAAACTGTCTGTAGGTACAAAAGTTAGTAGCTTTTCTGTCACAAAATTTCACGAAGACCAATGAAATTCACATCAGTGCCTCCGTTATGGGCTAAGGTTTTGTTTTTATCAATTCCCTCATTTGCTCAGCAATTTATTCGGCATTACGCCAAGGGCATGAAGGATGTCTCACCACCTTGAAACTTATATTTAGATATATGACGTACGATTCTTAATAATTGAGTACAATGGAACTTAAATTTCATTGCTCATTTATGCAAAACCTAACCATGAACCACATACGCAATCAAGACTTAAGATCAAAAATAAAAAAGCATTGTATGAATTACAATTGATTGATCACATGTGATTGAGATATGGTGACAGAGAAGGATGTAGAAGATTATTTGGAAGAAGAGAATGATAATGAGGGTAAAAGAGAAAAACATAATATGAGACAAAACAAACACAATATAAATTAATTGGAAAATTATTATGACGATGACTTCATTATAATCATTTTATAAAAAAAGGATAAGATATGAAAATTTTCATCTTGATAAAGTTATATGTATTCATCATCTGAAGAATTTGTGAGTGGTAAGGAACATCAGAATACTGGCGTGAAGTAGTTAGTATCCCTGCGTTTCGTGGGATAATGAGATTCAGAAGCCCAGGCAGGGAAAGGACCTGAAGGCCGGCAACGGATTAGCGACCCTCTAAGGCTTGTTGAATCCGTAGGCGTCGCGAATCACTACCCATCGTGGGACTCGTGTGATCATTTTGGTTTTACTTTTCCATAAAATACATAGAATTTTTTTATTCTCCTGTATTTGTTTAAGTGCTGATGGAGAATTTGTTCCAACGACGTTTCTTTTTTTTACCATACAAAAACCAAGTATACCTTAGGTTTTAAAATTTCTGTCAAAATAAAATGAAAGAGGCCTTGAACGAAAACACTTTTGCGCCTGAGGTCCGTTTTTCAAACTATATTGGTGTTCTGTCTCCTATATTGTGTCAGGTAGAAACACAGAAACAACAGACAGACAGAATTTTACACAACCAAATTAGAGCTTTAAACAAAAACCCAATGGATTAATCATGAGTTTTGGTTTTTTCTCTACGGAACCCTGACGAGGAAAATTAGTTCCCTCTTAGTGCGGTAAGTCGCGGCGGTTGATTGCGACTCCAAGCTAAGAACTCAAAGTCGCGTTATTAAATCTGTTCCCGGCACTTTTCCGGCTAATTATGTAATAGTTCTTTGTTCTTATGAGAACCTAGAAAATGACTTATGCACCATTACGGCCAAGGCCATGAATATCTATTCAACATTTTTTTTATGAAATAGGAAGGCAAACAAGAAAGTAGGTCACCTGATGGTAGGTGATCACCACTACCTATAGACACCCGCAACACCAAAAAGATTGCAGATGCGTTGCCAACCCAGAGGGCTAAGATGGAATACCTCTTGTGCCAGTAATTACACCGGCTGTCTTGCTCTCCACGCCGGAAAACAACAGTGCAAGCACTGCTGCTTAGCGGCGGGATTAGCAAGGAAGATGGTGTTAGCGAACCGGACGGAGTTTACACAAATTCCTACCACCTGCAACTTTTCACTGTAATACAATTTAGTAAAGTTTATACATATTTATTGCTGTAACTGCACAAACGTTTCAGTGTCTTCACTGAAGGTACTGTCTTAAATTTACGGATGCAAAATGATACAATAATGTAAAAGATAATCAAAGAACACTTTTAAAAAAATCGTATTAAAACTTCACTTTAAGTATTTTAGTCGTGTATATACCTACAAGACAACCATATTTAATATAATTTGAGTTTTAGACTTCAAGAATTTAATAAAGGGATACCTTGCTCCCTCTTCTAGTAACAGTTTCATATTAAGAAATTGAGTTTTCTATTATACCTTGATTACCTCCAAGAATATTGCGTTTAGTTTACCCAGGGTAAGTAGTCCTCGCGGGCATAAACAAATGAAAATCTGACTAGAAATATAATAAGCGTGTAATAAAAATATACAATTTTGACCGCGGCTGGATTTACCAATGTAATCAAATTGAATACGTATTATGAGTGCCTTGCGGCGGTTTAAAAGCAAGTAGCTTAATTGAGCGTCAGAGCACTTAGCACGAATCTTCGCGAAGCGTTTTAACTCCCTACGTAACTCAGTGCGTCTCTCTCCTGCTGGGCTGGTTAGAGAGAGAGACGCACAGAGTTACGTAACGCGTGTCGAGAAGATTCGTGCTAGGTGCGTACCCTTACCATGAGTACAGTCTTGGATGAAGGACTAAAGCATGGATATAGCCTCAATACTTGTCAAATGTACATAGCCAAAGCTGTCAAAATGGTCACCGTTGTGTGCGTCAAGGTAGTAAAACCTGCAAATTAATAATAAAAACGTAGAGTATACTACCTTAATGTTAACATTACCATAGCCAAAGGTGACCATTTTGTTTATTGGTCGTGTACAGGGTGTCAATTGAAGAGGAGTTTAGAGTATGTAGTCATCTCTTTTTGACACATTGTATTGCCATTTAAAGTAAAGAGATCAGAAAATAAAATATCGCTTTCAATTTTAATACTCCTTCTATGCTGTACTATTTCTATGGTACAGTGCATCTAGCCGTAACCGTACTCGCTAGCGACGGCGTAAACTATTTGTATGGGGAATAGTACAGCGCCTCTAACGCTCAGTTAGAGATCTAAAAATAGCTAGTATGAGTCCAACGGTAAATTACCAATCGTAATCTAAGCGATAGTGACTGAAGTTTTGTAGCTGTTGCCGTAGAATATTGGTATCACGAGTCACAAATTTGACAAATACCGTATCGACTATGGTTAACTCTTTCACTGGCAAATGGGAGGGTATTTAACCGGTATCGACTGTAGTACCGTAATATAAATTTTCGATAGAAACTCATGGTAATGGCACTGGTTACTGCGCCGGGATATGTACCATTACCATACCAGTATATCTGGAATATATTATTACACGAGTTAAGGTGTGAAGATAGAATAAGCAACGAACTTACTTTCACAAGTTATTAAAATAAGTATGAACTAAACATAGGAGAACTAGAATAACTTTGCTCAATGTGCAATATTGTAATAGTAGGTATTTTGCGGTGAGTTTTTCCCTATATTTATAGTAAGTCAATGACTTGGGTAATAATAACAATTATTAATGAGGTTTTTAAAGTGATTGCTTTAACTTTAAAAAAGTGTCTTATAGTAAAGTGTGTATTGTCGACTGGTAGAGATTTAGAGAATACCTTACTATACTTAACACTAACATAGCAGCAGAAGTGGCTAAACACTTAAGAGCCTTGTCGTAGTAACGTATGAAATGAGAGTTGCTCCAATTTGTCTCATTACTGACAGCGACAAGGTACTAAAATGTTGAGCTGCTCCTGACGCTGACTGTGCTAATGATTGATTTTCTATACTCAGAAATGGAATTCAAATTAATGTGTAGTACACACAACATCATAGTGATTTATATATTTAGATTTATGAAATAATCTACTCATAAGTATTATACAAAAGAAAGAAAGAAAGAAAACAGTTCACTCGGTGCTAAGATGAACTACACAGGATGAACAAAACCAAACTTACATGGTAGGTATGAAACAATTAACACATAGCAGACAAACACAGTAATTAAACATTCAAGCACATAAATGACAAGATATATAACTATGGGGTCAGGCCTGGATCTGTTATGTCGTAAGGATTTAGCAGGTGGAAAAGCCTTCATATGATATGATATTTCGACTGATCTGACCATCAAACATCAGGTATCATCAGATGAAGTCGTCTATAGGCTCTAAGTAATGATTTCTAATTCCATTAAAGAGCTAAGTGTGCAAAAGTCAATTTAATTTACAAATAAATCCTAACATTTATGTGGACATAGCAACAAATGAAGTAAATACTTGACAAGGCACTCAACTTAAGAGGTACGTCCAATGTCCGAAGCTGCTTATATTTTTCAGAAGGTCATTTTACCATTTCTAAGAACTTCCTGTGATATCAAACGACCGGATAAAGATAATTCCGCGAAAGGCCTTTATTAAAGGCAGAGGCGAGGTTAACTTGATCTTTTTCATCACGCCATCCCGATTCCGTAGAACCTGTGCCACTATTAAAATATAACATACTAGTATTTAATTTAATTATATCAACGATAGTTCAATGCAAACTTTGATTTAGAATGTGCTTCGGTCAATATGTAAATTGGCCGAAATAAATACAGTACTGTACTGTAGGGGAAATAAATATATTCACGTACCACCATAGAACCCTATCGCAATGTCGCGACGCGTTAAACGCCAGGCTATTTCATACAAATGTCATGCGTATGTCTCTTTGACTAGGTCCTACGGTGGTACGTGTTTCAATTTCCTTGACTGTACCAAAACTTTTTTTATCAATTTCCGATCAGTGGTAAATGTTCTGACAGTCATAAGTGCTTCCTGTAAATGATTTAAAGTTTAACAATATTTGGCTACCCGTAAGTAGCTGAAATAAAATAAAATTCTTAGATAGTATCAGATACCGAATTCGTTTCAATCATCAAACATTTGAAAGAATCAAGAATAGAGAAATCTTTCGAGTTCCTGTTCATTTCAACGTCATTGTCATTAATATAGTGCGTAAGTAATTCGAAACAATCTTCATATCCAAAAGAAATTTCGAGACGCAAAAAAACTTGCACTAAAGTCAAAATTGCGGTGTCGTGACGATGCAAATTACCAGAACAGTGTTGAATGTACTTGGAGCAACTGGGCCAAACTTTAAATTGTCTTCAACGTGACTTAAATATAATGTTAGTAAGCGTTTTTACCAGAATATTGAGATGTAAGTAGACTACTTATTCGTACTTACGCGATTACGAATATTTCTGCAATTCGCAACAAGTCATAAAAATTACCTCTGAATTACACCCCTATAGGGAATAGGGGTAGAATGATATAGGTCGGTCGTTAACGCACGGGCACGTACGCGTTTCACGCTTGCATTTTTTTTTCCAACTCGGCTCTAGCACTTTTTAAAGATGAAGTTTTCCGTTGTGAAAATGTAAAATAACACTACTTTTAGCGTCGCCGCAGTCAGTTAATGTAAAACGTGGTTATTTATTTTGAGGAAAACGCTCAAAGGTAAAACGTTGTCGTTACAAACAATTTACATAACGAATGTTGTTCTGAGATCGTCTCAAAAACGTTACGAAGTAAATTAATCTGCGGTTTTTGGCTACCAAAAGATAAACAGGAAAAGTTGTTTCGTTTAGATTTTTTTTTGTGGCACCATCCAAAATTTCCTTCGAAAGAAATATTATTATTGTAATTGTCAAAACTTCAAACTATCCATTTTATCATTGGCATTCCTATTACAATAAATTAAACTGGGACTTTAACTTTCAATTGCCAAACAAACAAAACAGTATTTATTTGTGATTGTATGATTCGTCCTTCGTTACTGTTTCTGCTAAAATTATTTTGGAGAATCAAATTATTGCAAGAGAACAATTTAAGCCGAAAACGTAACAAAGGATGGATAAAACAAGACAAATGCTATTTTTATTGCTCTACAGTGCCAATTCTATTGGTTTATACAATTATTTGCACGATGTTTAACTTCACAGTCAAAATATAATTACAATCCATCACAAAATCTGCACCCGATCACTTGAAGAGTTAGATTTATAAAGCGTAATTAAAGCGTATCAACTAAATGCAAAAAAATTGAGACTTGCTGTTTTTTATAAATAAAATTATGAACTTAATAATCACTGGTTAGATTTGTACCATTGCTGTATAAACACATACTTAAATATTTCCATGCCTTTATTACACCGACGTCATAGTTTGAAACTTATACCTAACAGAAATAGTTATTGTTAATTAATTTAATGAGCAACTGTGATGTTATCGCTTGTTACCGCCTACATTTAGTAAACTACGTAACGTGTTTGGATATAGATACACCTTAGTTAGTTGAAATTTCAGCTTACCTCGGTTATTTTTAGACAGTCGTGGTAACGTGAACTGGCAAAGTTTACACGACAGGATTTACCTTAAACAGAAGACGTTTTTATTTTTGAATGCATAACGACTTAGAGAAAATTGGGACGTTTGCTAAATTAAGCCATTTTATCCGTCGTAATGTGGATTTATTACAGGATTTTTCCCGTTTGAATTAATGATGGTTATTTGTATTAAACAGGTTCTGGTTTATTTGTAAAATGGCCGACAAGAGGTTGCATCATGGAAAACAAATGATGCAATTAGTCTCAACAACGGCTGAAAAAGAAGAAAGACGTGGATGTATTGTAATTTATTACTTTTAGAACGGCTTTGTACAGTCAGCGTCAAATATACCAGAGCGGGCAAGGTGGTCAAAAATATCTGAACACGCCCGAGCGTATTTGACAATAGAGTCGAGTTCAGATATTTTTGACACCTTGCCCGCTCTGGTATATTTGACGCTGACTGTACATAAATGCATTTTTTTAAATTTTTGTATTATTATCTTTTTGAAGGAAAGAAAGAAAGAAAGAAAATATTTTTATTTAGTCTCATAAAGTACCACCACGATTTACAAAAACAAACTTACAGAAAATTTATAACCTAACTATCGATGGTGACATAATTTGACACCGAACAAGGGATCGTCACTCAGCACTCACTCAGCAGTGCAAAAACGCTGGTTTTCTGTGGAGCCCTGGTTGGGGTTGCGCGACAGCAACCTTTTATTGATAACATGTTCCTTTTTACCCGAGTGGCCAATCAGCGTACCTACAGCACTTTCAATCAGTGTGCCGTCTAGCGTTTGGGTAATTTGAACCAACAACAATTGAGATAGGTGCTTAAAATGGGTGGTAAATATGTAAATTCGGTGAAAGATTACTGTTTGATTGATTTGATTCTCTGTCTAAAAGAAAAATATCATAATGTATGTATGTACGTAAACTCTTTATTGTACATAAGCACTTACAAATACACAGAAAAATATAGGAAGTGGTACAAAGGCGAACTTAATGTGGGACACATACCTATCCCTGCGGGACATTTAAAAAATCAACTGTTTCGCGGGACGTCCCGCTAAAATCGGGACGCTTGGCGACGCTACTTAGACATTACAAAGGAAATTTTATAGTCTACTGGTGAACTATAAGATTTCAGTTAAATTGATAAACACCATGTACCCTGACTCATTTATGGCTGATTTTGTCTTAGTATCATGGCAAACGGTATTTTTTATGTTTATTTTTAATTTACTTAGTTCAGAATATAAATGTACGTGATCGATTGTTTTGTTATGAAACTTAGCGTTTTGCACTTCCTACCTACTGTTTTTTTTTTAAATCATGTTTTATACACATTCTATGAAAGAAATTGCTTTGAAATTATAACTCCGCCTTTTGCTTAATTGTGTTATAATAATGAAGTCAAATAATTTTTATTCCAGCATTATTTTGAATGATGCTCAATAAAGAGTATATGTCACGTATTGTATTGTATTGTATAGCGACAAAATAGCGAGTAAGCAAAAGCTATGTAAAGGCATCAAAGCTATGTACAGAATAAAACGAAATATCCTAGTTTAATGTCGTTTAAGCGATCTCCACTTTAACTCACGGAAGCTAATTTCCTAGGATGCAGTGTAACTTTAACAACTTCGAAGCTTGAAAATAGCACCATACAAGTTTACACGAGCCATTTTACCAGCTAACTTGTAACTGGCAATACAGTTACTGTTACTTAGTAGGTACTGCCGTTCAGTAGCTGAACACAGCTTATATAGATGATTACAGTGGCTTATTTCATTGTTGCAAAGTAATGAATGTTTTCATTAAGTTTTATATGTCCCTTCTGATGACCACAGATCCATTATTAGCCGTTTGATCCCCTCCTCTCATAGACCTCCGGGTCTCTCATTCGGCAAAGGCAGTAGGAAACTACTACTTCACGTTGGCATTCTGTAAGAGTGTATGTAGCACTACTACGGTTGAGTTAGCGCATTCCAATGCAACCAGCAACTGGCTACAGTGTAGGCACGGCAGTGTGCGTTAATAGTATTTTATGCAACTGTTGCATAATGAGGGGTCTTAAAACACGAGTGTGGTTTTATGAAACGAGCGTCAGCGAGTTTCATAATAGGATCACACGAGTGTTTTAAGACCTAATTATGTGCAGTTGCATACATTACTTTATCTACACACATATCATAAGTACTCTATGATGGGTTCAAAAGCCATAGGGCAATGACCTGCATTGCTACTAGCTGCTAGTGCTAGGTACCGATTAAATATCTAAAGATTGTACACATTGAAATAATGTAATAAAAAAATAATTTGAACAAATATAGAAACAAATTAGAAAAATTCTCATAATAATATTGGTTGTTATAATGCTGGTCATTGCCTACGGTTTCTGAACGCATTATAGAGCATTTATGATATATGTGTAGATAAAAAAAAGTAATTTGGCATGCCATGCGCAGTGAAGTGAACCGGCGCAACTGGACCGCGCGGTTCAGTATTCCCCTAGTCTACTCTCCTCCAGATTAAAGAACGCCAGTGCACTAGTCACGATTAACCAGCTCATAAATTGCTACGCTTCCTTTCACACCGTGTAGTGCTTCACAGGGTTCTGATAAATATTCAAAGAGCTGACAACAATGGCTGGGATATATCTCGCGCACGGGATCCATTCACAGCGCTAGAAGCAGCGCATTGAGCTAGCCGTTAAGTACTGCACGTAAAGTGTCTCGGTGCATCGGACGTGCGGAATCAAAGTGCATCTGTGCTACGTGCAGATGGAAAAAGAATTTCTAACAGCAGAGCATAGTTGTTAGGTCGTAACCAGAGCATGGAAATAATAAGTGCTTATGTACAACTGGAAGGTTAATTAGATCAAATAGCGTGAGATGAAATTTAGTACTCGCGTTATTTCTTTCAAATCTAGCAATCATAGCGGATATACATATGCACACCATATAAGATATATGAAAAGTTATACAGATCGCAGTTATGCGACTAGGACACCAAGAGACAAACTGAGTCTCTTAATTATTTGTTTAAATCAGGACATACTCCTGCACTGCCCCAAAGAATAAATAATTTACAATTATGCTTTTATTGTTTAAAAATACAAAGTATTAATTATAACTTAAAAAAACACATGTAATAGTTATACACTTTACTATATATATATATATTTATATTATTAAGGGTCCCTTCTCGCGGCAGGCTGTTAAACACGCCTAAATGGAAACATTGGTAAATATAGTCTGCAATGAATATTAACCTAAATTGTCACTTGGTAATAGACGCTCCATTAGATAAAACGGGAAGAGAAAAAAGCTTTCGAGGAGAAAAGGGCTAATAATTTAATTAATATTTTTAACAAAAAAACAGTTTCCAAATTTCCGTCGCACCCACTCCAATTTTGACCCGAGCAAAAAAGGGTCCTGAAACATCCATTTAAATTCTGTCCAAGACTTGAGTTAAATATTCACACGTGCTCGGAAGCATTAAGAGTCGGCGTTTATCTCGAGTCCACTTTACCCCTTTACCCTTTTAACGAGTTTTTTATGTCGCCGTGGGCCTCGTGAGGGGCACGACGAACTTGCAAAATATTTATATTGTTACGTCAATTACTGTCATCTACGCAGGTGCTGGCAATAATAATTGAAATTTTGCTACCAAGTGTTATAGTTAGTATCCTCATATTACTCTTGAAAACATTTGGCAATGTGTATCACTTGGTCGAAATGTTATTCCACCGAATTACTTTTGATGTTATATTTACTAGGGTAAATTTTTATACATCTATCATGTACAACCTATGTTATGATAGGTTTGATTCACGGTTAAGTAAAAGTGGAACCGTAAAATGAAGACTTTGCAAACTGATACACTATTGGTGATTCATTCATGAACCACTTTTTAATAGGTCAAGCTCTTAAGAGGCTTCTGCTTCTAATGATAAAAACAGTCTTTATTGCCATTTCAGGCCGCGGTTAAATGTCAGATTAAAGACCGGCGGAAGAAAGGTCACTTTTGTTACTTTGCGGTGTAATAGTCGCATCATTGATATTTTTTACCGCCTTGTACGATAATTATTAGTATTTATACCGGGCAGTGAACTCATTTTCTTTTTCTATACGAAGTAATACGTTGATTCTTAAGACTCTCATTAATGTCACTTCAAAAGTTCTCAATAAAAACTTTGTGCTTTAGTGCAGAGTGTATGTCTTCCCATTAAATTATTTAAAAAACAGGGATTACTCTACACTATATCCTCTGAAATATTCTAATGAAAATGGCTCTTGGGAAATAAAATTCGCAAGAATAATCTATTCGGTGAAGTAGAGCAGGTAGTGTCGAAAATAGGTTTCATACTCGTATAAAAAATAGTTATAGCGAATAGAGATCTGAAGTCTTGTGTATAGCAAAGAATCACTGCTACCGAGCTAATCATTCCGAAAATATTTCGAGACATCCAATTTATATACATGTTCATTCTACAAAACGTCAGACGTAAAACTCGACAGCGAAATCCAAACAAACTCCTTCAATCGAAAATAAAAATAAACTACGTGAGCCCTCTGGAGGGTGTCAATTGTATGAATATTGCATGAGATTAGCCTGCACAGGCACAGGTGTCAAAGGGGGCTTCTTATTTACACATCTCTTGCTCTCAAGACAAACATTTACTATAACCTTATTCGGCTTAGGACAGGCTCAATTTAACTTGCAATCTAAATTTTTAATTTTATTTGGGTGAATTGATAGTTCATAGTTATCAAATGACAAATAATATACATTGTGTTTAAAAACCAGAAAATGATAAATTAATATGCAAACATAATTAATATATTTTTTCTCTGATTAAAATAGTTAAATAAGTAATAATGGTCACTAGAAAGTTGAAAGGTACACATATACATTTCTTTTGGGAAATTCTTATTTTAAAAATTAATGTTCATTCCATCTTTGATTTTCGTAACCAGTTATAATAAATAATAATTACAAAACAGCTACTTATTTAGGCGTATAAATTATTATAATTATACTAACAGTTATATACGTAGCACCTAGTTTTCCTAGAGCATAAACTTTTTAAAATTAAGTCTATGTACATACTGCAAGTCATAATAATAGTGCATTATCCGTTAGTTAACAACTTCGTCTATTTTCATGCCAATTAATAACCAGACTCTTTAAGTTTAAAATTTTTGCTACTATTTTTTATACCTAGCCCGTTTATTACTCTGTCAAAGTAAACAAACTCAACCTAGAAAGAAATTTTCAGAATTAACGCCACAGATTACTCTAAGCTTAGCGAGATATCATCACAAAGTACATATTACTTTACATCAAAAATTAATTTTGCGAAACCTAAAGTGTATTCGCGTACGCATTTACGGGACAAAATTAAATGCTAAGCGGTTTAGCGGAGATTATCCGAAATCAGATGGCAATAAATAGAGTTCTTTTTCTTTTGTAAGTTTACGTAATCGCCGGGAAAAGTGTAAATCCGTTATATAACTCAAAATAGCCGAAAGGTTGCGTCAGCCAAAAAGCTTGAAATACCCTCTTTGTCATGTGAAATTGATGTCTCTTAAATCAGTGTAGCGAGCGAGTCGGAAATGACGTGCTTCTAGGATTCCGCACGGATGGTTTCTTACGTACGTAAATTCTTAGATGTTCCTGTTATGTAAATAGTATGAAATCTGACCGTTTTTATAATCACAATAAATTAAGAATAAATGGAATGTGTGGAAGCAACTGCTTTTCCTCGTGGACGGCTTGACATCACTTGTCTTATTTATCCATTCTCTGCTTTCAGCAGTTCATAAAAGACAGTAAATTGAGAATCATGGTGATTGATCTATCGACAAAAAAGTATATTAAGTAACTCGAAGTTTGAAAGTATTTAAAGATAGAGCAGTTATTTATTTTAGAAAAACTAAACAAACAATATTTCTCCTATCGTATGAACACGACTACACATACATAGTTACTTTATCTCTTAAGATTTAACCTATAGTTACAGGCGATAGTCAATTGACGAGAACATACAAGTAAAAACCACAGATAATGATGTCAACTACTGGCAAAAACAATGTTCTACGAGTGTCAAGCACTGGTACGGTTACCTTATAATTTAAATTCACTAGTTTGTTATTATTGTGCATTAGTTTGACATCAAACATTATTTCCTATAGTTTTCTTTTACTTCTTTCACTAGACTTTGATGTAAACAAGATACTTATAAGCCTATTGCATCGCTGACTTACTTACTCGTAGAATGCATTACACGTGCATTATTATGGCAGAGGCAGTCTAATGTGATTATGCACCTCCTGTGCATAACAGACAAGCTGTAAGCAAGACAGCTGTCTTACTTACAGCACTGTTAAGAGCCATTTACAGACGAGTTCTCGCATGCGAGTTGCATTACATTGCGGGCTACCGAGGTATGATGTGATCGATCGGTTGATCGAGTCGCGCAATGTAATACAACTTGCATACGAGGACTCGCCCCATCTAAATGACCCATTAGGCTGCTTTTCCACCAGAGATGTGCGAGGGATGTGTTTGTAAGAATCAATAGAATCGCTTCATTTACCTCGCCTCGGTCAGCACAGCTCTGGTGAAAACTGCTCATTGGTTGTTAACACGCAGCGTATGTGTGACACGCACACACGCATACACGACGATATACGAGAGACAGCGGATCGACCACCCCCGCCACTCCTTACTTATGCACTTGCATTAGACACACGCATATTAATGTATTTCTATTTGTTAATAAAAAAATAATCAAAAATCTTCGGACTTCTGCATTACTTCAAATCCTCACCGTTCGTCACACTACAAGCCGCAGCCTGTTCATCATTGGTTCTTTATAAACACATCCCTCGCTACGCATCCTCGCACATCTCTGGTGGAAATGCAGTCTGACTCACTCGTGTTGCACGCAGAAAGACAGGGCGCTGTCTCAGCGTCGAGCTCGTCGTTGATACGCTTAGAGAATCACTCTTCTGCTTACTTGTCGCTTTAGTAAGGTGGTTACTTCGCGGAGCTACAAGAATATCGGCGTACCACTACACTGGGACCCTCACATTTGAGTTGCCGCGCGTTCGAATGAATACGAGTTATACGATTGTCAGAGAGGCATACAGTTGGGTGCTTCTTATACCTAAATGTATTCTCCATTAGCGCCTGTTAAGAGAGTACAAACAGAGATTTGGCAACGTCGCCTATAGCTGCCAAATATTTAGCTGTTTTCATTGATTTATCAAAATTAATGAGTTAAAATACGGAATATAGCAACGGTATGTACTAGAACTTGTGTTCTTACATTTGTTGGTAAGTAGTAAACCTTATATACTTATACCGAAATGTACACATTTACAAATGGAAAGTTTCCAAATGCTTGTTTTACCTACACTTAATTATAACTATTTAGTATAACTGTATTAACTATTGCAATGCATTATCAATATTTTAGTACATACCGTTGCTATATTCCGTATTTTAATTCTTTAATTTTGATAAATCTATGAAAACATCTGACTATTTGACAGCCATAGGCGACGTTCACAAATCTCTGTTTGCACGCTCTTGAGAATCCGTACTGAGACTCAAACGCGAGCGAGCGACTCGGAGCGCCACCATTTCAATGAGCGTAGCATTGTTACGTCACAGAATAACACTCCAGTAAGGAGCGATATATCGAGGCTTAGGGTCCGGAACTCGTGCAATTTTGAGTGCGGACTGGATGAGGGTGACTTGAACCACATTTTTCTGACTTGCCCCTTATTAGACCATTGTCATTTATATGCCGGACTTATATACCAGAAGGTTTCATTGCCCATTTACATGCCTAGTCTCTTATTTTTGACCCAGTAAATTTTACTGCCAATTTTCTGTGCGGTTAACAAAATTAAGTTTTAATTCAAAATTTGTTCTGCCTAAGGAATATAAAAAATTTAAATATTAAATTTATTTCAGATCTCACTACTTGATGTGCTGCGTAATTATACGCTCATTGCTGCTTACCTCTAAGATTTTCCGCATCCTTCAAGATTTTCTGCATCCTTTAAGATTTTCGGCATCCTCCAAAATGTTCTGCATCCTTTAACATTTTCTGTATCCTGCATTTATCAACCTGACGCTGGCACAAATTTCAAAGGACGATTGCCATTTAAAAAAGTAGCAATATGAATGTGTGATTGATATGATGTAAAATATAAGTATCCCGAGCTATGTTTTCAAATTGAAAATTACGACAGCGGAAAATAATCTTCGTTGCATAAAACCGGCCATTTCATAGAACTCGCAGGGAAAGTAGAAGGAGTTTGTGAACAACTTACAATAAAGTTTAACATTTTATTGTTGGTCTTTAAAGTGGTTATATTTTTACATAGCAAACTTTTATAGAAGTTTAAGTGCTTAAGAAGACCCTCGAAATGAATTGTAATTAAAACTGACAAGTTTCCCGTAAGACCAAACTTCAGACCTAAATTAAAGTTCGAAACAACAGACCTTACTGTTCCTTACTTCGTAGTTGCAAAGAAAGGAATAGAACGGAAATTTCAGTATTTGTGTTGAGGTATTTAGTTAATTAAAGCTGGGCTTTACTAAGGTTCATTGAACAAGGTGCTAGGTGCATTAAAAATCCTACGTCTACCGTACGTACAGTCCAGGAATTTAATTCCCTACACATTTCGTTGAAATGTCGTCTGATATTCGCAATGCATTATGGTCGATATGTCAAACTAACGTCTTGCTCTATAGCTTTTATGGTGACAGTTTGCTATATGCTATTGTACCTTAAGTGGGTTGGAAATTTAATTCCTTGACTGTACGTACGTCGGGATCTTTTTTTTAATTTTTTTGTGTGTGTTCCCGGATTACTCAAAGACGGCTGGACAGATTTCAAAAAATCTTTTTTTGTCTGATAGGGTATATGTTCAAGTTGGTCTAATTGTCATCAAGGCACGATCTGATAATGTGATTCTGGAGAAATAGAGGGAACTCTTCAAAAATTACATGAGCACCTATAGCGATTTGGGTATTTTTTATAGTAGCTCGTGCTTTTGCTCTTAGAAAACACCATTTGGTGAAGTGGAACTGATGATGAAGACCACAGACGGCCACTGGTACTACTCAATAATAGGTATTTCACGGGTGGCGATACGGTTACTTTAATATAGTTGCCAAACAATTTATGCTTGTCGCAATGTATATGGTAAAGTGAAGCTGATGATGAAGTATCAGGAGAACTCCTCAATAATTAACGTTCCTGCACTGGGAAAAGCATTATTTTGTAAAAGGTGGTGAGCAATTGATATTAGGCTTTTGAAACTTAGGTAAACAACCCGATTCACTAAATAGCGAAAAAAAAAACAGCCTTCAAAAAACAGAAATACAAAAAAGGATCCGTTAAGTTCTACCATCTACATCCAATTTCCGATCCAATCATGAAATTATACTTATTCAAATTTATTTTTTGCTATTTAGTTTTTGGTTGTTTTTTTAATGCAAACATCACATCATCATCAGCGTTATCAAGCACAAAGTCATAGTATCAAAAGGCAACTCTTTTTGGCTTTTCTATTATACGTTTACTTTCAACTTCGCAAATAAGTTATAAGCCTGCACTAACAACGACTACACTTCAACACTTTTTCCAGTTTTCTTGTAACTCCAGACGTCTATTTCTTTAAATCGACTTCAAGGAAACAGGAAGAAATAATAATTGGATTACATGACGACATGTGTTAAAACATGGAAACAATTAGGAATGTCACACAAAGGCAGGTAAACATCGTTACTGCACGGACAAAGATGTTAGAGCCCCCGAGCGCCACGATGGCACTCTTTGGTCTTTTAATTGCACTGGGTTAGGCTAAAATTGAAAGAGTTAGAATTTATACCTCATTCCTAACAAAGATTTCACTTATTTACTTATTTATTGAGGTAAGTCCAATCATCACTCTCGTAGCGTTTTTCCGTTTCATAATTCGGGGTACTCTTTGCCCATGATTCTAGACTTGACAAGTCAGGTTATTATTGAGGTAAGTCCATAAAAAATATACAAAATCACCTAATATAAAAATTACATAAAACATTTCGGTACTTCATCTACTTTACTTAAAAAAAAAATGTAATGAATGACCGTAAAAACGAAGCAGGTTGAAAAATTAGCATTATTTGGCAGTGGTCTCTGTAGCATAATTACATAATCAGCGTATGATTTTGCGAGACAGAACGCTGCCTCGAAGTCGAACTTATCGCTGCTGTATTTAAAAAATCACCCTACTGGAGGGTGCCATTCACAGTGATGAATTCTCCACACAGTATCCAAAATAATATTATTTAAAATCAGCAGCTTGTACTTCCAAAAACAAAACAGTGTGCCTTAAGAAACAGTAGGTAATTTACTACCGGAAAGTGATTTAAATTGATAAAGTCACACCATTTAGCCAGGATAAATAAAAAATAGCGAAAATTTCGATATTCACGTCTCATACTGAACAATCAACCGTAACAATAGGTGACCAATGAACTGGCAGGCCGAGATACAGTGTATGCAAATACGAGGAACTGGACGGAACACAGAGATATGATACTGACTAGACGATGATCGAGAGCGGCAATTACAGTGATTCATTGTTAGATCGTAGATTATTAAGAATCGATGAGGCTGGCGGTACATTTGGACCATCAATGCAACGTTATTTGTATTGGGAAAGACAAGGCGCTTAGAAAATAAACATACACGATTAATTGTAGAACGATAAGGTTGATAGAGATGTAGCTGGGACCTTGCTTACGTTTGTAAGTTTAAAATTGTATTTAATTTGATGTATAAATAGTTGCGACGAAGTAATCTGACCTATCTGGCTAGGCTGATTAGGCAATCCGGTAATTAAAGTTAGCCATTTTGGAAATTATAAACGGTTCAGTGACCAAATAACAAGGATAATGAACTAACCACATACACGACGTACTAATTTTAGGTAGTCCATTTATGAGTCCTATACGTATTTAGTAATCCGGATTAATATTCATATCTAGAGTTAAGATAGAATCACTGAGTTTAAACTACGTGTAAGTGACGTTTTACGGAAGTTACAGTACTATTAGAATAGACAACCCATACAACAATTTTGGTCGTCATGTAGTAACTGTTATATTCTTGTGTTACTACACTCGTAACAAATGAAGTCGCTGCAACTGTTTAGTTTCTTTATGTCGATAGTGTGTTGGGAATTTCATAAATACAACATTTTGGGCATAAAACACACACAATCATAAAGGGTAGTAACGAATGCTGATCTGCGACCAGAATTTAGGTGTAGATTGTTTTGTTACCGACATTTTAGTCGCCACGGCCAGATTTGGTTGTATGGGAAAGGCAAAGTATGAAAAATACTGCCTGACTTCAAATGTTGAAGCGTAATTCCGTTGGCGCAACACTATCTCTTAATATGTTTTTTGCATTACGGCAATGCTGCAACGGTTCTTTCAGAAAAGTCGGCTTAGCTGAAAGGTTTAGTAATTAAGATCGTTAAAAGAATTCCTATCAACATCAATTTGAAACTTTTTTTTTGTTAGAAAATACCACGCAGTTAATTTCACGTTTTTCATAAGGAATTGTCAATGTATTAAAATCTGAAATCAAAAAACTTTGATATAGGTATAATAACGCTAGGGTATATGAAACATTATATAATGACAGAAACTCAAGTTATATTTATCGCTTCTTAAAGGGTACATTGAAAGACTTTTGCACGCTAAATACTTATAAATATTTCACAGAAAATTCGAACCATTTTGCGGCTCGTTTCAATCCGGTCACTTTACAAACTTACGCAAGATCTTTCCACAAAATTGACTACATAATTTGATTTTTACTGAAAAGATTGCCCACAATGCTCCTACTTATTATTGAATTCTCATTCAAAGCGTGGCTCCATTATTTTCTTTTTACGAAAAAGGCATTTTTCTCTAAAGAAACTTTTCAATGGAAACCGGCTTGTTTAATACAAAATTAATGATCTGAACAAAGATTTGGAACGGTAATTTAGTCACTAAAGATCAACATGTCTGCTACTGAGCAATTTGCGTTAAATAAAAACTTTTCATGAAATTTAAAATGTTTATTTGTAAAGTAAAACAGGACTTAATAAGTAAAATAAATGCTGAGCACGCAACCATAATTTAAGTTAAGATTTATAAAGGTCCGTTCGAAATTTTACAGAACAAAATTAAAAAACAGTAGCCTTAAATATCGCGTCTCTAAATCCTTTGTTCCAAGGGACGTTTTTAAAACGCTGTCAAAGAGCAGCCTTTATTAGGTAGACATAGCTTCTTTTCCCAACGGCACACGCGCATGAAGGTGACTATATATTATAAAGCATAAACTTTATATTTACTAGCGAACAGACATGCAAAGATCTCACTAACATGTAACAATTTTCATCTATCAAAATGTGGTATAAAGTTTGAAGCAACGCCACAGTTCTTGTTAAAATGGGCTAATTTGTGCTGGCCTGTCAATTAAAAACAATTACATTGCCGTTATGTCTGTTTTCTCTTTCTTACTGTTCAACTGTCATAATCTTAGACTAAGGGTTTATATCACAACGTCTGATTACAACTTATCCGCCGGATTATTTAGCATGAAATTTATATAGGCACTGAATAGCTTTTATCCAGACGTTATGAAACAAACCCTAACCATACTAATAAAGGTCGATGAAAAGGACAGCGAATACGTGTAATTTGTAAAACCTTACGCATACACCGCTTGACTTTTCGTGACTATGCCTTGTCGAGTATATAATTATGGCTTTGCAATAGACTTACAATCGCCTTATGAAAATCATATAACTGACTATGCCTTAACCTAATCACACTAGATGGCGCCACAAAAACACCCGCGGGATATTCGATCACTAAAAGAAGTAGGTTAAAAAAGAAAACAGCAAATTGTCTTGGATCGGACTTCTTTATACGTTATTGTTGAAACTATCAGCTTTTCCGAAGTGACCATAATTGTTTGAATAAATTAATTAGTAGTATAATTGTGAGACTTTTTTTTGTTCACTTAGTAAATAATGTTTTGTCCTGGAAACGCCTACCGTACCAACGATCTATCTTTCTCAAACTGAACAAATTGCATTTATCCTAACGTGACTAAAGCATCTAACATTTTCGCGCCAAAACCCTTCAGCTAGTTCAGTGACGATTTCTAAAATCCCCAATTTACTGGAATCCCCAAATAAAAGGAAGCACAATTTGCCACTCATTTCCTGTCAAGGCTTGCCTATTTGTACCGGATATCGGAATCAAGAAAACCAATATGTTTCAAATCGTTTGTGTCACTTATCATCATGCTGTATTTATTTTGGCACGTTTGTAGTTTATTTTTGGATACTTGACATCTGCTTTTATTAGAAATCTTCGAAGATTGATGTTTTTTAACTTGACAATATAATCAGTACGACGTTCTAACATTAGTTTGTTCTTTATTTCCTCAATTTAAGTCATATTTTCTCTTTAATTATAAGATTTCAATTATATGTACATTTGAACTTTTTTTAGGTACAATACAAGATCAAATATCTTCATTGAAAACCACACGGAAAACTTTACAAAACTTCTACTTGTAAATAATTTACACACATATTACATAACGTCTTATTTATTTAGGCATAATTTTTCACTTTGTTTTTGGGAAAATTTCTTTGAATTATGTTTTATTTTACATTTATAATATTCTGAATGTAAATAATGCTCAGTGAATGCTCAAAAAATTAGACTAGCTACTTATGCTTAATTAAGGAATAATTATCTGATGATGTTGTTGTTATTCATGATGTTGCATAATTTCACTGTATACTAACATAAACATGCTGGCGGTTAGAATCAGAAAAGTTTGTAGTTTGTGTCTATAAAAACACTAGCTCTCACCTTCAGCTAGCCTTTGCGGGTGGTAGGACCTTGTGCAAGGTCCGTCCGGATCGCTACCACCATCTTGCTCGCTAATCCTGCCGCTAAGCAGCAGTGCTTGCACTGTTGTGTTCCGGCGTGGAGAACAAGACAGCCGGTGTAATTACTGGCTCAAGAGGTATTCCATCTTAGCCCTCTGGGTTGGCAAAGCATCTGCACTCTCTTTGTTGTTGCAGGTGTCTATAGGCGGTGGTGATCACTTACCATCAGGAGACCCACTTGCTTGTTTTCCTTCCTATGTTGTATAAAAAAAAACCAGGGTAGGACTTGGTGTAGGATCAGTCTGGATCGCTACGCTATTACCATCTTGCTCACTAAGCCAGAAGCAGTGCTTGCACTATTGTGTTCCGGCGTGGAGACAGCCGGTGAAATTACTGGCACAAAAGGTATTCCATTTTAGTCCTCTGTAAAGGTATTCTATTATAGTGGTGTGGTGGTTCTCTCCTCCTTAGTGTTTTGGGTGTCTACGAGCGTTGGTGATCACTTACCATCAGGTGACTCCCTTGTTCATTTTCCTTCCTATTTTATAATTAAGAAAAAACTTGGAGCAAATACGTAAAACCTGAGATGTCGACACCAATTGCAAACACGAAATGCTTTCTATAAGATTATACCAGAAATCCAATCATACAATGTACGCAGCACGTCGATTTGAACTTGTGTGTATGTGTATTAATTTTATCCGTGTTTATCTTGATTGGAATTGAGTCGTTAATTTTGCTGAAGCCACAGTTATTCGGGTTACTCGCTTGATGGGATTACTGTTCTGTATTTTTTGAGTAAAATGACAAGTTTGACATGTGTTCTAGCGTTTCTGGTTATATGTGAGTTGTTGCTTAAGTTTGATACGTAATTTGGGAAGTGCGAGAATTTACAATCTTATTTATTTAAGCTGGTAGAGAATGCCTACTGGTATTAGGCGCACTTAATACCAGTAGGCATTCTCTATCAGTCAACCACATCATAAAAAAAATACAAACATGAGTGCACAAAAAAGAAGAAGCAAAAATAAACCGAGAAACATAACAAGTTACCTAATCAAGTACCAACCAGAAACCAACTAACCAGAATCTTCTGCTGATTCCGCCTAACACGGATTTTGTTGTTAGTTTCTCTTTAATTGCACTGTTCCTGAGTGTTAGAGTCAACCTTGCAATTATGAAATTCCGCATTTACCTACCCATCAGTGAAATCACACAATTCAACAAAAGCCGTGATTTATGTCGCCGACCCATTATTCGCAAATGATCAAATGTTCGATTGTCCCGCTGACACCGAGAGGGGCTCATTGTCGCTTGCGAGTTTTGGTACAAATCACGGCGGAAAGTAATTCTAACCGTATTCGTGTGTCAAGCACTAGTGCGGTTACATTGGTGTTATTAGTAGAGATGAGAATAACCGCTATATTAACATAGTGTGCTAAACGCTAAGTGCTAAACTTTTCTAGCGCGCTAAATATTCGAGAAAATGTGCACGCGTGGCTTAAGTTCGTACTTGCGCTACGAAGTAGAAAAATTACGTTATTGGCTATGAACGTAGGGGATAGAAGTGTTATTTCTGTCGCCCGCACTTAAATAAGTAAAATGCCATCTATCGCGCTTGTAGAGAGGGTCATAAATATCTGAATAATTTAGTACCGTGTCGCTATACCTAACTCCCTTTATAATTTCGTATAGTGATTCATTAATGAGACGTTTAAGCAGGATGGAAAGTACTTCTTATTCCGTTGCAAGATGCTTCAGGTTTTCAGATTAATCGTGGACTTTAGAAATCAGTAATATTATCGATATTGCCAAAAATTACCGAAAAGTACACCTAACTACTATTGATAGATACAAAACTATCCGATACCAAAGATAGTTTGGACATATTGTATAAAATTTCGTCAATATCGATAGTGCATTACGGTTGTTACTATCGATAGCATTCATGATAAATATCAATAGTACGAATATAACTGATGTCTATAGAAGCATCGATGTGCTTGTCGATACTACCGAAATCGATCTATCGATAATCTAAGCGGCAACACTAGTTGCGGGCACAATAGCAAAATAAATTGTCCACGCGAGGAACCAGGCGGACTTAGTGACGCAGAACGGGTCATTTCTACAAAAAATATTATTTCTGCGTGATGTTTGCATTTTAGACCCATCACATGTTAAGGTTCTAATAAAAGTTATTTTGTTACAGCAATCTCTCCTTCACTCAGTTCGTCATGTGAAATAACATGTCCTCAAGAAAACGACAGTATTTGCGGATTTGATGCTCTTAATAAAACGTACAAAATATTTCCCGGCCAATGTGCAATGTCTGCGTTTATAAAATGCAATAAAGTCGGTATGTATTTTCAAATTATATGACAACTTTACTACCAGCACCGTCGATTTTTTATCACCATTTCCGAAGCTCAGCTAAAGTTTACTTATGAAATCAATCTGAATTCGGATTGGAAAGACTTACTGGAAACTTTGAAGCCGCTAGTTTTGTTTGCCTTGCTACCTCTTTTGTACGTCTTGTTTCCTGTTTTGTTAGCCTCTACCTGTCTATCTGCCTAACTTGGCCTCTTAGCCGGAGCTTTTGGTTCGAATTCGAAGATTTGAGAAATAGGAACATCCAACACATTTTCTAATTTATAAAATGGATTAAACCATAATTTAAAGTGCGTATGCTAATTATTAATAGAGACTGCTCGTAAAGGTCATGTCACACTCTTTTTGATGAAAAACTTAATTATAACACTCATTAAGATTTCATTCATAATTCTCACTTTGGTCGGCTTAAAAGGGTTTAATTATGCAATTTTAATCCGATGTGGTAAATTTTGCATGGCATTAGGGAGATAAATTTTAACTTCACGTTTTGCCTGAATTTGTTGAATTAATTCACATCCCTTGCAAGTTTAGAAATTGTAGTAGTCATTAAAGCTTAAAACTTTTTAATTTTTTTCTACGATGCATATTAAGAACATGCCCCTAAATATGTACGTTCGACATCAAGGTACCGTCTTATCTCGCTCGTTCGCGCTACGAGCTAGACAGGGCGTTCCATCGACGTTGAACCCATCGCTGATGCGTTTAAACTTTAAAGAATACTAGAGCTGGGAATATATTGAAATCAGCTTGACCCATCAAATCGAGCCACACTTTGGGCGCCAGTATGTAAATTTCTCCGCATCAGTTCCACGTAATTTTTAATTCTTTGTAACCGTCCGTAATTCCATTATCTGCGTGAAATAATTGTTGGCAACCCCAACATTACTTTATAAATGTAATAATTATATACTCTCATTCTTTTCACTCACTTGCCATGACTTCCAACCTCTCTGTTTGTGACACGCTATTTTGTATTATATGTGCTACAGTTTTGTGCAATACAGTGCCTTTAAGAACACCGCCGTCTTTAATGCATCTCCCGAGCAGTGTCCTTTCTGCGAGGTAGATGTTGGATCAGAAATGTTCTCTATTCTGAGATTGTATTTCATAAACCTATTTCCTAGTTTACTAACATTAGCGATAAGTATGTACTAACAGTACATACAGTTATATGAGACAATGATTCATGAAATAAATGATTTATTATTATTATTATTATTTAATTCTGTGCGATCCATTTCCAAGCAAGCAGCAAGTAAATACCTATAGTCCACTTATCTCCCTGCGCTACAACAATGACGAACTCATCTTTTTAGATCTCACGCAGACTCCCTTATCATTTTGTGTAAAGAGCCACTCTAAGAAGACCCGGAAGATGTATGGGGAAGGGGAGTCTTGTCCAGTGTTTTGCCCGAAGCATTACCGGCCAGTGTGTGGAGCGTCCAAGATCAGGGACTACGTGTACAGGACCTTTACTAATGGGTGCCATCTGGATATGTTGAACTGCCGCGGAGATGACGAGGTGTCAGGTAGGTTTGTTTTTTATTTTCACCCAAATTAAAAATACCACAGACTTGATTGACAACGAAACAAAAGGTAGGTAATTTGTTATTGTATCTGCAATAGGCTTCATCGTTCAATTCAAGTGCTTCTGCAAGTATTAGTAAGAAACAATAAAGGAATGTACTCCTACATTTGTTTACTCAAATGTCAATTCTCATTTGTAACTTTAGCTATATTTGATTTTCGAGATACAGGCCTAGAATTTTGTGTGGAGTCTGTTTGACTTATCTTTTAGTTAATGATATAGGTATTGTATAACTGAATCTACTTCTTTAAATGTATTTTCTTTAATGAAGGCACTAATAATAAAGTAAAGAAGACTGAAAAAAAACTAACAACCTTAACATATTTGCTTGGTCATACATACATACATACATATTTGCTTGATCTTGAATTTCTTTGCAAAGGTCAAATAGTTAAACTTTTAAAAGTAACGCCTTTTGAAGATAAAATAGCAAAGTGCCTATTAAGAAACTTGATAAGTAATCTTGTAATTTGACGCGTTATAGTTGTGATTAACACTGAGTTAAGCAGTTAAGCAGACATGCAATGCCCTAATGATATCTTAAAGGATTACTTACATTATGTGTGGCTATGGTGACTTATCTATAGAGGTAGGTAATCATTTTGTGGCGCTCTGTAGTTCTTGGCTTGTTTTAAATGTAAAGGCCTCCGCTAAGTCGCGCGGGTGCACGGAGCGGGTGCACGCCTATAGAAAAATAGTTTATAAGGTAACAGAGACATGATGTCAACTACTAGGAGAACAATGTAACAAAAACAAAAAGTAGACAAAGAAACTAACTGCATGGTCACCCTACATTTCTTGAGGTGCACCTATAATTAGTAAGGTGACAGTTAAATCCTGAATTTCAAATAAGGAACTTCGAAAAATCTTGTTTGTTTTATGTAGGTACTCCTTATTAAAATTGGCTCCTGGATATCAATTACAGGCACTGTGTAAGGCCAAATCGAAAAGCAGAGTTTGTAGAAAAAAATCTGAGTGTCCAAGGACTTTCCTCTGGGGCCCATCACCCCGCATGTGCTCTTGCTTCCCTTTTGGATAAGAAAAGCTGCAAGATCTTTATACGTGTATTTTATTTCTTTGGCAACGCAGAATGATTAAATATGTATAAAGTGTCATAGATTTGACAGGAGACTGAGATATGTTGAATTTTATATACAGAAAGTGTGCCTTGCCAATGTACAAAGTGAATAGAAAAATTTAGTTCAGCACGCGGCTGATTTCCCCGGGGCAGCAGATTCCTCCCCATGAGTGTTAATACAGTATATTTTCATACTATCAGGCAACTTATTGATTATTCGTTGTATTGCTTTTACGTTTATCCGTTTATCATATTTCAAAGACAAAGCAATATTTCCTATTCTTTTACCCTCTTATTCATAAACGCTGCGTAATCTTAGTTAACATGTGTTATATCTTTATTTGTCATTGTGACGAAATGATTGGTATTTTTTTATGAATAAGGAAGGGGGTTAGTGTTTAACGCACTAATAAATATAAAGAAATTATGTTCGAAAGTTTAAAATAGTACGTAAGTATGAAGTTAATGTAAAACACGAGGTAGATATTTTATAGGGATATCGTTATATTATTAAGAAAAAAACTGCTTAATTTCTCATTTCTTAGCAATTCGCTTCTTCTCAGCATAAATATTCCATTTTCTGCAGCGCTTGTAAAATCAGAAAAGTAAAAGCATATGCGGCCTACTTGCAAAATAAATTTTTCATTTTCATTGCATTGTGCAGCGGAAACCAACGGGCAATAACTTACTGGTATACTTTAATTCCCTAGGTGTCGAACGCTCGGCTGGTCGAATAAACTATGAGATTATAACAAGCTCTATGATTTATTGTTGTTTCCGTGCTATTTTCAGCTTTAGTTTCTTAAATTTTATATAACGATAGCAAATTATTTTCTTCCCGTACAACAGGTCTGTGTTTGTCAGAATGAGTATTATACAGGTTGATATTTGGGAACGTAGTTTCACGGTTTTTACTTACCTTAGCCTTTACTGTACAAAATTACTATCATACAATAAATCCAATACATAACAATATTCATTATATTGTATTTACTTATTCTTAAAGTTTAAGTGGCAGTGTCGCGTTTGGGTGCATCGTAGAAAACAAGGAGTTCACGACGAAGTGTCTATTGCACCCAATCTACAAGTACGAGATTTGTAGGGTCGTGGATTTAGTGGTTCTGGTACTATGTACCGGACCTGCGGGCCGGAACTTCCCTCGGTCAGTAGGTCTCGCAGTACGGCGTAAGGTACGCAAGGGAGTGCAGGTGTTGCGAGCTGGAGCGAACGTAGAGGGTTGGCTTGCCCCACTACTAGGAGACGCCAAGCAGGGGAAGACGGGCAGAAGGGGTAGAAGCGTGCGTGCAGTCCAGTGCAGTAGGTGGGTCTTAACCCGTAGGAGTAAGTACGCATGTGTAACACAGATCTATGCATCTCTATGCAAGCGTACGGAATGTGTACGGAACCGATGTGGCTTGGCCCTAATTAAGAAGTTAATGTTAACGCGTTCAACACATTTATTGTAAAAAAACTTGGCTTTTGTGAGTTACAGTCCCGCTTTACTACGGCGAAGAATTGCAATGCAACTCGTGATTTATTATCATTAATAAATATATTAATTTCGATATTTTACATTTCAGGTTACGTCGAGGTTCCTTTATCGTTTTGTCCAAATCATTACATGAAGAACATTTTCAAGGACCAAATAATCGGGTCAAATCTACCGGAATATCGTGATTATGATCACTAATATAGCACTGAAAACAATGTTCACAATTTTATTATTAGTTGACCGTAATGAAACATTTTCAATTTAAATTGGTGTTGCATGGCAACATAATAATATATTTTTTAGTATATTTTATAAAAAATGTACTGGCAACACTGCCGATTTGTCAATTACACCTTGGATGAAGGACTAAAGCATGGATATAGTATCAGTACTTGTCAAGTGTACATAGCCAAAACTGTCAAAATGGTCACCTTTGTTTGCGTCAAGGTAGTAAAACCTGCAAATTAATAAGAAAAACCTAGATTATACTACCTTAATGTAAACATTACCATAACCTAAGGTGACCATTTTGTCTATGTAGTCATCTGTTTTTGGCACATTATATTGCCATTTAAAGTAAAGAGATCAGCTAATAAAATATCGCTTTCAATTTTAACACTTTTATATGCTGTACTATTTCTATGCAATACACGAGTTTGTATCAGCTCTGGTATATTATTTCAAAAACCCTAAATAAAGTGCCCTAATCCTAAGGAGCTGCTCATGAACCTGCAGCAGTCACCAAGAAAAACTGTCGAACAATTGGCCTACTTTTTGCATAATTTTGATCAAGTTTGCCATACAGGAGCTCTTCGAGTTTAAAGGATGTTTCGGTAATCAACGAATGCAACATCATGCTGTATTGCATAAACCAAGAAACACAAGGATTAGCCTCCACAGAATAAGCATAATTTATACTGAAACCGCTGTCGCCCATGTGTAAGGCTGTTCTAATATATGTGACTAAAGTGTGTGTTCTATATGAACAAAGGATCCCATAAATAACACACTGACTCAATATTTATCAACACCGTTATGCACAAACTGGAACATAATACAATGTATGATAATACAAAATCAGGTATAAGCTGTGGTTAACAAATAAATTATTCGACAGAGGGTCACTATTCTAAGAAAAATGTTAACAGCGCGATCTAGGAATGCGGGTGGTAGGACCTTATGCAAGGTCCGTCCAGATCGCTACCACCGTCCTGCTCGTTAATCCTGCAAATCCCTCCTTAAACAGCAGTGCTTGCACTGTTGTGTTCCGGTGGGGAGAGCAAGACAGCCGGTGCAATTACTGGCACAAGAGCCGTTCCATCTTGGCCCTCTAGGTTGGCAACGCATCTGCAATCTCATTGGTGTTGCGGGTGTCTATAGGCGGTGGTGAGCACTTACCATCAGGTTAGCCACTTGCTTGATTGCGTTCCAATTTTATAAAAAAAATGCTACTGTCAGGGTTGGAGCTATTTAAATATTTTCTGATCTAGTTAATTATTTTAAATAAAATCATTTGAATTTAATTTATTTGAAGATAGAGTCAATCACAAATAACGTGCTGTCAACTCTTTTATTTAAATAAATTATCTAGATGAAGATAAAAACCTCGTTTGTTATTGACTTTTTGCCCACAACTTATATCTCTACATACTTATACAGTACTGACATTCATCTTTTATTTAAAAGCCCGACTAATTCATAAGAGAAGAATAATACTCATCTAGATAAATTTAAAACAACTTGAAGGTTGAAATCTTGCCTATGTATAGACATATACAATCACTATCAAATATAGAAACTGGCAAGGTGGTCAAAATATCTGAACACGCCCAAACGTATTTGACAATAGAGTCTAGTTCATGCTTTTTGGACCACCTTCCCTACTCCTATGTATTTGATGCCTAATGTATCTACAGGTGGGGAACGAGCGGAAGGCTTTTCTCAAAGCCTCTATTTGCTACACAATATGTATAATTTTGCTTTGGCCCAAGGACCTTGCGCATATTCCCTGACTATACATGCCTAACTTACAATTCCATGGAAGACTGATAGCAGCTTTGAATTTTAATAGTCATTGATAAATTGTTCGAGGCCACGATCGGGTGACTCGAGTGTTGTGCTTTATTTACGCCTGACGTGCAAATCTAGGAAGATTGATCACTAAAGTGAATATTAAAGCCTCACGGAATGATGATTATTTGACAATATTAGGTGACGGTCCCAATCATTGACCGTGACGCAATAATTGACGAGAAGTTTTTTTTTATACAACATAGGAAGGATTACGAGCAATTGGGTCACCTGATGGTAAGTGATCACTACCGCCCATAGATACCCGCAACAACTACTAGCTTTTGCCCACGACTTTGTACGCATAGAATTTGGAAGTAGGCTCCTAGGTGGCGTTTCAAGATAAAACATGTTTAGTGTGCTACGCAACACTCACACTATCCCATACATTGACTTATATATATATACCATTGTACAATACAATGCCCTTGGTCAGAATAAAGACACCTATTAACACAAACGGTTGTATCAATCATCGCGCATCCTCACACATGCATCAAGTTTTTAGGCATTAAAATCTGATGTTATTAAATGTACAAACATCAGCCGTCACAATCTTATTAAGTATGAATAGATTTTAAGAAACCCAGCACAAAAGGTTGAACTTGCGGAATTTCTTACGTATATCTTTGGGACAGAAACGGCGAGAAAATGAGACGACTTTTATCTAAGTATTTTCCTTCACTCAAGTTGGAGACTGCATCTCTTTAAAACACTGATTTTCACTTTACCGAGACTTGGGATCGTGACAAAGCAGTGCTCAAAACACTCGATAGGATAGAGTTGATGGTTGGATAGTGTGGCAGAGAATAAGTGAGGCAAAAACTCATTTTTTTTTTTTGTTAAAAGTATTATTTTGTATGGTACCTTTTTTCTGACGGTACTTTATTTTTGTATTGTTATATAATTATTTTACTGGTTACTGGATAGCCTAGTGTTTAGTGACCGTGACTACGAAACTACTTAGATGTTGTGAGTTTGAGTCCACGGGATTGGCAAATATTTGTATGATGAATGCAAATGTATGTACCAGAGTCGTGGATATATTATATATACAAGTATGTAAATCCATTCTCTAGTACCAATAGACTTTATTTATTTTAAGATTAAATTGGTGTATAAGTAAATTTAAAAAATATATAAAATTAGAACTAAACTGGACTAAATAGATATAACTATAGTAAATAATGCATTGTTTGTTCCCAATGATTTATATAATGCATGGATGTACAGTGTCATACTAAATGACAGCAGAAAAACGACCCGTCATGAGAATACAGGTTGACGCCAATTTTACAAATGCAATTATTAGTTAACCTTTTATAGTCATTGGATTTTCAATTTTACGTCTAACTGCACAAAATAATAATTTATTAAGTTTCGTTGCAAATAGGTTTTTTTTTACAAAATAATAGTATTAACAGCAGCGCCGTCAGTCCGACAGACTGACAGAGCGAGCGATAGTCGATTTATTGTACTTTTTGTTTGACTTTTGAAGACTAGAAGTCTATTATTTATAGGTCAGTGTTTGTTCGTTACATTTTGCTGTTCAGTGCACGCGTCCGCCGAAACCCACTCTGAGAGTGACTGTCATGCCGTCAATTTAAATGGACATCAAGTTCATAATTACGTTGTAAATTAACATCACATTACGAAGAGTGGAGTTAACATGATTTAATTGGTAGAAATTTACTTTTTGTAGGTACTTAGTTAACTGTATACTGGGCCCTATTTCATTTAAAATGTTAGTTTAACAATACTTTATATTAACCAGGGCAAACTACACATTAAATGTTAGTTTAATAATATTTCCTATGAAACAGTACCCAGAAGCATTTTAATTTTATAAGATAGGTCTCGAATTGCTTACAGAGTCATTGTATAGATAAGGTTTACTTAGGTACGTATAATGTTTGATGTAGGTAATTAAATATTACCTAATTTAAACTCACTAGTTATATGTACAATATATCCTGTTCTTCTTGGTTACAATACGCGTCGTGTTCAATTAGAAGCAAAAATGTCAACCCATTTTTAACTCAATATTTTTATTACACATATTTTTATTTAGGAGTTTTTTTTTTTTGTTAGGAGTATCCTCCGATTACTATCATGTTTCATTACAAATTACTTTGATTCCTTTATTTATATTAAATAGAAAGGAAAACAAGCAAGTGGGTTACCTGATGGTAAGGGGTTACACCGTCTATAGACAACAGAAACACCAAGAAGATTGCAGATGCGTTGCCAACCCAGAGGGCTAAGACGGAATACCTCTTGTGCCAGTAATTGAACCGGGTGTCTTGCTCTCCACCCTGGAACACAACAATGCTAGCACTGCTGTGCTTAGCGGCTGGATTACCGAGCAAGTCTGTTATGTAAACTTCATCTATTTGTTTCCAACTAGATTTCTGAGTGTCATTGCCGCAAATGAAAAAAAAAGCTTCCACCTTATTGCATTATCCTTACAATGAATAGAAAACAGACACGTATCCGCGACACAATGGTTCTATTTGTCATTCTCACCGGAAACATAATTCAATTCCAGAGTTTCTGGATCGAAGCCAATCGCAGACCAATCTCTTTTGTTTGTCAATGCCACTTGGAACACAGAATATTGCTACAACGGACTCAGTGCTGGTGAATGAATAGAAAAACAAGTGAAGAAAAATCGGCTAAGTGCGACTTGGAACGTACACGACGGGTTCCGTACGGTCAGCCTCAGAAGTAGCTGGACATTTTAGTATCCTGTCGCTGTCAGTGATGTGACAAATTCGAGCAACTCTCATTTCATTCGTTACTACGACAAGGTTCTTAACCTTGTTAAATTATTTGCCGCGAACTGTATTTGTAAGTTTTAGTCGATTTTAGTGAAATCGACTGATACTCTGATATTGCCTAACATTATTATTCTCTGTCCAAAATAATTTTGTTGCTTTTTATACGTGTTGTTGAATAAAAATGTGACAATTACGCCCCAACTAGCGAATAAGGCAGTCAGATATTGTTGTGGGTTGAATAATAATCGAGCCATTTTGCTTTCCACAAAGGATTAATTAGCAATCAGTTCGGTGCATTGTGGGTTTTCTTCTGTTTTAAATTAATTCTCTTGCGTATTGACATTCGTTCAATAGCTAGATTTATAATCAAAACAAAAAAAAAACCGGGGCTGTAAGTTATCTGGGGGCATGGTAGTGCCCCCGCCAAGTCGAACAAAAAAAAGTGGCACGGCCGTACCATCCTTTTCTCGAAGCAGTTCAGGCCATTTTCGACCCCCTATAACTTCGTTGTATATTAAACTAGAAGCGTGTATTTTCAGTAATTAAACTAAAATTTGTTTTAATACAACCTTCAATTCAATTTCAGGTTGTATTTTGATATTGTAAACTTTTCACCTTCAAACAAATACTTTTATTGAGCACAATCTACTAGTTAGCGATCCTGACTTCAAAGTAAGAATTTGTGGGTTCGATTCCCACAACGGCAAATATTTGTATAATGAATGTTTGTATGTCAAGTATATATTTGCCTGCATGTGTATGTTTATACGTTATCCAATACCCATAGTACCGTCACTAACAATTGACTAGTAATAGAGAAGTGTCAGATATGAACACAATTTTGGATGAGGCATTGTTGCTGGTCACTGTACTACTTTGGTTCGGTCATTTTGGCCACTCTTACCTAATTGATGCTCACTGTACAAGCTTTCACTTCTGTATGTATACGCTTTTTAAACTCAAACTAAGACAATTGGTGCTAATTGTCCCTAATTAAGACAAATGATGACAAAATTAAGTTTATCTAAACGTGCTGAAAAAAGGGTAAAAATGACCACTTTCTAGAATACCAAATTAAAAAGTTATTTGATTGCCCAACAGTAGACCTATGCTAGAAATTGTTTGAAACTTTCGCGATTTTCACACATGTTTTTGACGTTATCGGGACTTAAACGCAATAAAAATATATTGGCCGAAACGTCGAGGTAAATTATCAATATATTTAAGTCCCGATGACATTATAAAGACCTATAAAGACCTATGCTATATTGAATTCAATAAATAATTTGTGTCGAAGAAGTAATTGCGTTTTTAAATCATGCCTGGCTAAAGTTGCTAAACGAGCCTTTGTAATAAAGTTAACAACTTTATCCGTCCAAGACGTTTTTACCGGCAAGCAATGCCCATCGATATAGACACTGCTTAATTTTTAAGACGATTTTTTTTTATGGACCTAGCAATTTAGTAAGCCGGTTTTCTTGTTAAACAAAAGACGGTGAAACCCGTCGTGTGTTTAAATTTTTTCACTCGTTTTAAAAATGTTTTGTGTTCTCAATTTTCAACAAAATAAAACGAGAACCTTAATTCGCCAATCTATTACAATAAACATAAAAATTAAAACGAAAGCAAAGTCAGGTCTTGCAATGAAGGTAAAATTTTACTACCGTTAAAAGATACTTAAACAACCTGTCGTAAAACCACCAAATTTGAGATCTTCGTAATTTTAAGGAAACAAAAGTCAAATATTTTGACCCGGGCTTTCTTGCATCTTTAATGTTAAACTTTTGATTAGCTTTACAGGAGTAACGACTTTTTTACGACTGTTAATATCAGAATAAAAAGTTTGATACTACAAAATAAATCATGTGATCTATGGTGTTAAATAAAAGATGGATTACCTAAACTACATTGTGAACTGTTTTTTTTTTTTATGAAATAGGAAGGCAAACAAGCATGTGGGTCACTTGATGGTGAGTGATTACCACCACCTATAGACACCCGCAACACCAAGGAGATTGCAGATGCGTTGCCAACCCATAGGGCTAAGATGGAATGCCTCTTGTGGCAGTAATTGCACCGGTTGTCATGCTCTCCACCCCGGAACACCACAGTGCAAGCACTACTGCTGAGCGGCAAAAAAAATTGAAATAAATGAAAATTCGTGTAAAATGATACAACTATTAACTTACGCGTCAATCCAGAGTGAATTCCGACGTAACCACACCTTGTCACACCTAGGTCCCGCGCACCCCCGATCCCGCGTCACCTCGCCCCGCGCACTCCCACCACACTCTTTATGCTCGTACTTGTATCACTTAACACAACTGCTATTTCATAAATATTTTACGGGGATAATTTGACTTTTAGATATAATTCAATTTGTATTCCTTTACACTTAAAAATTTATTTGTGAAAAGTGATTCATGACGAGATGTAACACTTATCACAAAAAATGTATTAAATTGGTCTCGCATTGGTAGGTACATGTTGAGTTGTACCCTGGTCTGGTTTTAGAAAAGTTGGTCAAAAGTGATACAACTGTAGATATATCAATTTTTCTGAAAAAAATACCGAAAAATAAAATGTGAAAATAAATTCAACTTCACTTATACCACAAAGCACGAAAATAGCCTTAAGAGCAGTCACAAAAAGGGGGTTACAACTTGATTTATATCAATGTGCACCATTTTTTTGCCGAAATGCCGTTACTTGTATCACTTTTCACAAAATTATCTCCGACACTATAGCTCCTAGATGTACGTGACATAGACCAAAAAATTCGTAATTTTTTTCTGATTATTTCTAAATAAAAAACACAAGGGTACAAGTCGAGTTACATCACTTATCACAGGAGGCATAGATTTTTTTTTGTCAGGGAGGAAACTCTTTATCTCTACCCCGAAGCCCAGGGCGGCTCAGGGGTTATGTGGGACTCACCCCCCCTAGTGGGGGGCATACCCTATCCAAAAACCTTCTCGGCGTTGACCTCTTTGCCGGTTTTTTGAGTGCCGTGGGCTCCCGAAGAATCTCCATGACAGCATCCACCGGCCACCTTGGCCTCTCCTACCCACCGGTTTTCAACTTTATGATAAATTAAAGCTGATTTTAGGTAGAATAATGCAGGATTGTTAGTAACTGAAAACTCCGATTACTCATCTTGTAATATTGTTAGCACATCTTGTTCAAAACAAATTTCCTTGAATGTGTTTCTAAAGTTCTACTACCTGCCTTGAATAATTCCAGAATTTTCCATCCTATACTTGAAGAATTAGAGAGGATGGGGAACAGATTTATTACGTTTTTTTTTAAACATAACTAAAAAGCATTTAAAAAAGTCTCGTTTTTTTTTAAAGTTAGGCACGGAAAAGTTAAAGCTGTTCTGTGCCTATCTGTTTTTAAAGATAGCTATGAGCCTATGTGAACAATTTTTTTTACCGTTTGGTTACATAGTCGAATGTGGCACTCTTAATGTTTTTTTGCTAATCCAGAGACTTAAAAATTATTCAGCCTTTATCCTTCAAACTAATTTACACGGGTCTGGAAGCAAAGATAACTTTAGTAGCGCTCAAAATGGGAATTTCTCAAACTCGGTCATGCGTGCCCAGAAATATTCCTCAATGTTTTTTTCTACGTGATTCTCATTCAACTGTTGTGCGCGCGGGCACTACATTTTCCGAACCATTAAACAAATACATCGTTCCGTATTTGAAGTAACGCAGAAAACCTTTCCCTCTAATGCTTTAAAGGTGATAAAAGTTAGGTCATTAAAGTGGCGACCCAAAATAGGGTGACTTGTATAATGGTGTTGTTTTGTACGGACGTATTAGATAAACAAATAGCAAAAATACCTACGATTATAATTAAAATACGCTCAGTTGGAAACTGTGTATGATCTAGTTAATCTAGTAGACTTACTCATAATGAGACGACTTAAAACATAACTATTTTCACAAAGTTGTTACTAAGCCTCTGTTTAACCTTAATATAACTTTGTCTTTGGTAAAGAATTATGTTAATATTAATTAAACACGTCAATGAGTTTATTTCTTCGAAATATTTGAGTCAGGATGAATAAATCTCAAACAAACTAAAATATTGTGCATTGTATACAGACACTCGCTTTTTAAAATCGTGCTCGGGCTATGAATACCATAGAAATAGTACGAGTATAGCATAGCAGGAGGTTTAAGTAACAGCGAAGCGAAATATTAGTAGCTGATCTCCTTATTAAAATGGCATTACAATGTGCCAAAAAGAGACGGCTACATACTCTTAGCCTCATCTTCAATGGAGATCACATGAATTGTCAAAATGGTCTGCTTTGGTGTAAATTAAGGTAGTATAATCTACGATTTCCGGAGTAATTTAAAGGTTTTACCAAATTGACGAACACCGTAAGTAACCATTTTTACAGTTTATGGTGTGTACGCTTTAATTGCACTGGTGCAATCTACGCTTTCGTTACTCGTCTAAGGGCATATACAGTACGAGCGGTTAAGCACATGCACCTAGTCCAGCTACACTAGATGGCGCTGCTAAGCAATTATAAACCGTAGAAAGAGAAAGCTATAGAAAGCTGGACGTCTTCCTTTTCACTCGCACAAGAATAAGATATAAATATGAATTTGCTTGTGAAAAAAAGAGACAGAGCTTGATATGTTTTGTCCCTCATGGCATGTTTAGTTTTTTCAAGGTCAAGTTTGCTTAGCATACTTCTATGCTAAACAGACTTTGACGTTTTGTGACAAGTTCAGTCCAAGTCACCGGAAAAATTACAAAAACTGCCCGGTTTATTTAAAATTACGTAGACTATTTTTTTGTACAGGCGTTAAGAACAGTATGACGAGTCTGCAGAATGGTGCGATGTTCTGTTTTAGGCTGCAAAAGTGACAGTGAATCGAAAATTGATGAACTATCTTTTCACTCGGAAGTTATTAAAAATTTGATCTTATTTGACTTATTAGAACAGATGTTTCCTATTGTGTGGTTCCTTCCCGCTTTACATACACATCCTATCGTGTTTCAAGATCAAATAAAAGCTGTTTTATGCATTTTTAGTTGGTGCTTTTTACATAACCTTAAAACTCAGTGTTGTCACTTTTTCCCACGAATATTACCCCACGTTAAGGGGTAAATAGTACGTTGATGAAATATTGGTATAGAAAAAACTTATACAGGACCCTATTTCGTAAAGCATGTTAGTCTAGTATTTTGATTCATTAATCGTTTATTTTACGACATAAAACACTAGTACACAGATAAAATATGCACTAGTATAACTCGGCGGTCGACTCAAATGCTGTATGAAATGAAGCCCCGTGAAGTGTATTCTGGATTTAACTTCCAGATTCCCCCACGAACCACATATACGGGAATCATGGATTGCACCTACTGGAATCTTCCAGAATGTGTTGTTAACACTTTGACCGAAATCTATTGTTACAGTGTGGGTTTACTACATAATTATTTCTAACCTTTTTCGCTACAATTAGGTACCATTATTATTCTAGTATATTTATTTAAAATCTTAGGTTACGTTTTTACAATATTTCTATAAAAAGTAATAAAACAAAATCAATACAAAATATACAAACATTATAAAAACCTAACCTGGAGTGCCGCCGGCAGTGGGGCAGGGCTCAAGCTACCGGTGGTTAGGGCTGCAGAGTGAGGAATTTCCTGACTATTCGTGACGTGTCCAGGAGTACCGCCTTCTGTATCTGACCCTTGATCCAACCTTCTAGCGAGAGTCTCTTGAGGTGTTGGTCGAGACTAACTAACCATTATTATTATTATTAAGAGTGATTTTATAAATTCCTGTTAATTATTAAAAACATTTTCCAAAAGTAATTCTTCTTTTTTCAATTTATAAAAATATTGTTTTTTTTATTGACATCGTAAATGACCCCAGGGAAAACTGCCTTAAAGATGGTAACCCTAAATATTCATGTGTGTGTATTTGTTGTCCCTTTCGGAGACACGCTCGGCGTTAGTCTTCTCAATAGTAAGTTTATGTTATAAACAAAAAGACGTCGGTTTAAAAAAAAAACAAATTGACATTGATAGGGTTTCTATTACGGCCAAACCGGGAGCCGTTCGCTTTGCATAATATTGTTTGTCCTGATGTAATTTTATATCGAATCATCGTTTGATCTAATTTAGTTAAAGGTAAAACAGAAAATATATTCAGAAGACTTTTTGCGTGAGCTAATTAGAATAGGTTTGATTAGATTTACGTTATTATCTTTTTTAGGAGCATTATGCGAAACATTACTTTAGGACAATCGATACGTATTGGCCCCGTTATAGACCCAGCCAAACTAGCTTCTCTGAAGGAACCAGAATGCAGGAAAAATACCATGAGATGACGTTGCGCTAATTGAAGTAAAATTCAATGTATTTAGTATATCAATCAGCCTCTTCAGTACATTGTAGCTTAATGTAAATCAAGTCCCTATATCACCAGCATGAGATGTGAAAATGACAATTCGGTATACATGACTAACTCAAAGAGTTTTTGTGTTGCCGTGTTTGTAATGTTCTCTAAATTATCATTGTCACCTGACATATGTCAGTTTGGTGAAATAGGGACCTGAAGTGTATTATTTAGTCAAAAACTCAAAGCTCAAGTTAATAACACAAGCGTCTAATATACAAAATGATACATAACGAAATAAACAAGACCCGTTAATCTTTTGTACCTTCATATTAACTTAATTAGAATAATCCTCGACGGCATCCCTTGAAGTTCGGAAACACCTGAACAGTTAAAATGATGGTAATATTATAACAGCTCTTTCATACATTTACTTTTTGAGAAGATATTATATTTCGAAAACTCAGTGCCGACAAGTTCGGCGAACAAAATATTTCAAAATTTTCGAAGAGTTACAAAGTTCTCGCAGGATAGCGATAAAGGAACCCTACGCGGACGAAGTCGTGAGCAACAACTAGTTTATTAAAAATGGTGGATGACAATTAATATTTTGGAAAACTGGAAATCCTACAATGAAGGAAACGGGTTTGGTTGCAGTTTACTTGGCCCACTGCAAGCGGAAAAGGTTGGTGGTGAAGCAAATTGAACGTTAGTGGCAGCGATTAAGGTTTTTAATCATTGCACACTAATTATAAGGAAAAGCCATCAACGCCGCTACTGACATCATCACACAGCCTGTTCTGTTATCTTATCTCCTTTATAAAGAGGTTGGCTAAAAGTATTATCAATAGTGTAAACCAACGTTTTCCGGGTTCCGTACCCGATAGAATCTATCTAATAGATTCAAACAGAAAGTAATCCTGTAGTAACACAACGGTATCTGCCTATCTAGAGAATCTGTACGTCCATCTGTCAGAGGCCTATAGTTTCCTACCGACATAAGGTAGAAAATACAGTAAAAACTTTGAGATTTAATGTGTACAAGTTTTCATTGGCGTAAACAGGGGAAAGTGGGTGTGGGATTTCACTGGCTGTCTTGCCCTCTACGCCGGAATACAACAGTGCAAGCACTGCTGGCTGGCAGTTGGATTAGCGAGCCAAATGGTGGTAGCAATCCATATGGACCTTGCACATGGTCCTACCACCCGTAAAGCTTTTGGAAATCCCGAAAAAAATAATTTGGCGTGAAATCGTCAGAGAGCGGAAGGACTTGCATTTTGAAGGAACGGCTGCTGATGGAATTTCATAAAATTTTTCAAGTTTGTGCATCCTGTGTTTACGAACAAAGTTTCAATTCAATTGGTTGATTCAGTTCAAATTGTATGAAATGCCGTCCGGCGTAAACACTTTTTATTCATGAACTAATTACTTTTCAAGGCAGTGTGTAGACAGTATTAGTACTCATTAGAGAGTTCACACTCAAGTTTAATTACTCGACGAGAATTATTCCGATGCTTCTGTATTAAGCGTGCAATGTTCTCTTACGTGTTCAAATTAATTCAAAGGGAAGGATAGATATTATGCAAGACGCTTGTACTCTTTGAAGAGTGTGGAACATCCCTCGGCATGTCGGCATCCTTTCACCTCTGTACAGAGAATTGAAATATGTACACACAGTACAGCTAGACCAATCATCATTCAGTAAGTATATTCGATGTTTACTACCCATAGCACAAGCTTTGCTTAGTTCGGGACTAGGTCAATTGGTGTGAACTGTTGAGGGATATTTATTTATTATTTATTCAACATTCTTTCGTCCTGTATTATATTATAATAGCCTGGACAGTCAGACAAATCACAAGACAAAAGATACATGTTGTTTTATTCTTGAAGTATATTATTTCATTATTTACCCCAAGCAAGGGAATGATGTAACGCATTAAATCTATAAAATAATAGTATCATGCGAAGGTTATCACAAACATCTTTAATTTAGCTAGTATTAAGACACAGTTTAACTCTACAAGAGTTAAAATCAAAAGTTGTAGTTTTCGTGTTATATTTACGCAATAAATACGTATAGTCAACCAATTTGATTCATAGACCGCTGTAGAACGTTGTCGCAATGTGTCATCGCTGAGATATTACGTCATTTTTTAGAAGTCATGACGTTTATTATGAAAAGGTTCCATATTTGCCTATCAATGAAATTGGATAACTGTACAAGCTTATGTGTGTAGCCATTAAAAGTCGTCAGTTTCCCATCAATTTTGGAGCCAGCACGTTATTCTCTAAGCGCATGAGCGTCGGACTCGACGTCGAGACATCGCTCTGTCTCGCTTACTCGAGCTACCGCGCTAGAGCAAGACAGGGCGTTGCCCCAGCGTCGAGCTCGTCGCTATTGCACTTAGACAATCACTCCTCAGGACTGATGCAGAGGCTGCGTAGGGAAAGATTCTTCTTAGTCAGTCTTAACGTAGTGTTTCTGAACCAACGGTTTAAAAACTCCGACTGCTTGCAAATCACCCTTAGCGTCCAAAGTCCGAGGTTGGCTCAATAGGAGCACTCTTTGGCATGTTAAGGGTCGAAGTTTTAAGCCGAACTTAAGTTCGAGTTTCATACGAACATAGTATGGAACTGGAACTTGAGATCGGTTTAAAACTACGACCCTAAGTAATATTCCCCATTAAGAGCGTCCTTCCGGTTGCTCGCTCTTCTCTCCAATATGCTGTCTTCTTCTCTGCCAAGTCTTCTGAAGCTTCTAGCACAAGTCCGTTAAAAAAACAGGGGAGCTAGAAGTCGGCGCGGAGCGGTGAGTGGCCATACCATATGCAAATTTGCGGCAATACGCAACGTCAATATTTTGTCTATGACTCAGTTTTCGAGATAAACGTGAAGGATGGACAAACAAATACGTTCACATGTCTAATATTAGTGAGGAAGTAAGTTACTCGGGGAAACGGATAATAAATCATGTTTAAAGTTTACTGGGCTATTTGTTTGTCTGTACTGTTTTTCTTTATTCTTCATGTTAAAGTGCTGTCTCAAGACATGGTACAACGCAATATAATTGGGTTTTGGAAAAAATATATTTTTTTTTAATAGAAAGGCAAACAAGCAAGAGCGTCATCTGATGGTAAGTGACTACCACCGCCTATAGACACCCGCGGCACCAAGAAGATTGCAGATGCGTTGCCAACCCAGAGGGCTAAAATGAAATACCTCTTGTGCCAGTAATTACACCGGCTGTCTTGCTCTCCACGCCGGAACACAACAGTTCAAGCACTGCTGCTTAGCGCCAGGATTAGCGAGCAAGATGGTGGTAGTGATCCGGACGGACCTTGCACGAGGTCCTACCACCCGCAAATATTTATATAAATAAACTGAGTTTCTTGCGGTGGAAGACTCTGCCAAGAAGAAGCTTGGCAGAGTCTTCTATCGACGAAGCGCTGGTAGAGTCCGACTTATAAAAAGCCTTTGTGGCCTACTTACTTACAAAATTTTACCATTTTCATTTTCAACAATAAATGTTAATTTAAACGCTTTATTCCGCGATGAGCTTTACACGACAGAAGCACGTCACGACAGTTATGAAATTTTTATGGAAATATCTTGTACGGTAGCACGTTAATGGAATTCTTATACAAAATAAGATAATATACTATGGTTGTCTTTTGGACGATAAAAATTATATGCACAGGTAAATATGAATAAAATTCAACAGTAGCATAGATTACACGATAAAAATAATCATGTATCAGGCCAGATACTGATGTTTCTGTTGTCTGTATTTAATGCCATCACACGAATTGATTGGATGTTTTTTCCTTATGCCAATTACCAATGTCATTTTATCTAGAGAATTAAGATCTTTTAATATGTTAGCCAGACATATTTTGTTTACGTTTGGAGTTTCTGGTAGTAAGTACTCGTATAGTCGACCAAGTAATTGCTTGACCACCTTTGAACCTTATCCCTTTGTAATACGGTCGAAAAGTGGTCAAGCAAATTCTTGGTCGACTATACCTCGACTTTACCTGATCTTGGTATCATTACTTTACTTTACTTTACCAAGGATAATGCTTATCGTGCTTGATTTTTTTTGTTCATTGTTTATTTAAAAATTGCAATTTAAGAGTTTTAATTGGTCTAAAAGAAATAACTTTACTATTATTTGCATGGTTTTCCTGCTCACTGGCCATACGTAGATTACTTAATTTCGTTTTGTGTGATGAATAATTTTAACGTGTTTGCGTTTATTTCCTGCTTTATATATTTGCACCACCTAATTTAATCTACCTTGCTACTCCGCGAAACCAGTGCCGGGCTCGTGCAAAATAGCTGCGTCTGTGCGACACATGTATGTTCATGCAAAAACCCACCCTCCTCCGCTTCCACACGAAACAACATATATCACACAGACTCAACTACACACCACCACCACTAAACACTAAAACTACACGATCGACGCGCGTTTCGCCTCTATACGAGGCATCATCAAGATCGAAATTCGATTAAATCTTGTTTCGTGTGGAAGCGGAGGAGGGTGGGTTTTTGCATGAACATACATGTGTCGCACATACGCAGCTATTTTGCACGAGCCCGGCACTGGTTTCGCGGAGTAGCAAGGTAATTTGTTCCAGTTTGTTGATATGGACCTTCGCAAAGTAACGCCAGAATCTATTAATTATCTAATTTAATCTGTTTTATTCGTTATCTTCGTTAGTTTTATTGTTTTTTTGTAGGGTCAACAATAATTGATATTTGTTGTTATATACCGAGTGGATAATGTCCCCATATTTATTGTTTTGTTTAACTTATTAGTAAAATAATAGATGCGAGCCTGGGTTCGATTGAACCTGGGATCCTACAAGAGAACTACAAGGGAGAGGCCGAATGACAGACTCTTCGGCGGCCGACCACTACACAATTTATGCAATTCGCTGTGACCAAGTGACGCGAATCTGGAAAAACCTCACAGTACAATGACATTCAATAGCGGTGGAACTAGCTCGATTGCACTTTGAGTCATTTTCTAGAATTCTAGACAGTAATATTTCCTGCTTATTATTTATTCGTTGGTGTCGCGTAAACAACTAATTTATGCAACCACCATACTAAATGTTAACTGGAAGTATGTTGTTTTGTTCGGTTTTCTACACGGTACAAATGGATTTATTTAATATTATTATAAGTTAAACTATTCAAGTAATTGTAATATATTCATCTATACATAGTATTAAGTATTATGAGAATAAGGAAAGACGCCCATTTCTGCCAAAAGCTTCGGAAAAACCGCAAAATTTAAAACCTGATGTGTCAGGTTGGATTCTTGTTATATTACCGTCCTTGTCTACCTCAAGTGTGTTTGTAATGAGTGCTCTTTCATTTTCATTAAACATCGGGTAATCTGTTTATTATAAATTGACTTTAAATGGTTTGATCAGTATACCTTTGTTTATCGAATACAACACACTACCGACTGTTTTATTAATTTGTCACTTACCTGCTGTTTAAGCTGGATTGTCGTGTTGTTTAGCAATTGAGTGGAAACAAGTGAAATACGGTAAGCAGTATTTTTTGCCATATTAAAGTATATTAAATTTGATCTAATATGTCATTTTAAGAATTACCAATCCATTTCCTCTTGCAAATCGAGTTAATCGGCTGATTAGCCTTAATTACATTTTCAATTATGAATATTGACATAAAATAATTTTACGATAAAATGCACTACAAAACTAACACGTTTTTCTTTCACTAAAATTTCAAACGGGACATTATTTGTTGTAATTTGTGTCGATTCAATATATTTTTACATTGTTTGTTAATTTTGCCTAAATTTATACTGGAAACGGAAAACCTGGTTTCAGACCATTATCCTAAACTGAAATTAAGTTGTTATTTTTCCCTGAAACTCAAGAAAAAATTTTCCTTGACATTTCCCCTAACATATTTATTATCAAATTAAAAAACAAAGAACAGTAATAGCTAGTATGTACCTACTTTTAAAAAATTATATATCATGGTAAGTATGAAATATTTAAAAACCTACTTTTTTTTCAGAACGACATGTCTACCAAGCTTCTGATAATTATGAGCGTGCTAGTGGCATCATGTGTGACCCAGTCTCCTTACTTTAGAAGCCCAATTGGCTACCCGGTGCTCGAAACCACCACTAGTACTACTCAAAGAAGCGATTTGAATGACAGGTTAGTACAGATGTTAATTCACTACCTACCTATATAAAAGAAACAGTAGCAGTAGGCCTTAGTTAGCAGATTTAACCATATCTGTCGTAGAACCGACAACACCAGATTAGCTTTGCAGTGTAGTCACGATCTGAGTAATACGATGGCTAAAGGCAGGGCACCCCAAGATTGGGTTCAGTCTTGAGGAAGGCCAATGTGCACCAGTGGGCTTATGTAAGTTGTTGATCGTCCAAATACGAACTAAGCATAGGATAGAGGCACGCATTTAATTTATAAGTTTTCAAAAACCTTTTTTCGTATTTTGGCATATGAATAAAATTATTCTTTACTCTTATGTGTCAGCCGTTTCGATAGTTTATTGATTATTATCACAACAACAAGCAGCTTTTGTTTGAAAATCCAATATCGAGACAACATTGTATTCCAATCGTCTTATAAATCGCTATAGCGCGATTTTTACGTCCACATTTTACGGTTTAACTGACATACCAATTTGCAGTGTCACATCGTAACGTCTGTTGTGAACAGTATAGTGCTAAAGTCTAAATCAAGAATAAAAATAGAAGCGCTAGAGAATTCAGTAAATATCTGGCTATATTCCTGGGTTCCCTAAAATAACATCGTGTATATGTATACAACATTTTTGTGATCATAATTTTTTCAATTTACGCGTTCTTTAACCACCATTGTTACTATTCCCTAAACATTGGCTAAGAGTATGATATTAAGTTGCAACTTCAAAGACAAATAGAAACTTCATCCGATTCTGCCAAACGTTGATTGTTGAAGGACGGTCCTTTAGTATTCAAGCCGATTTCTTCAAAATGTTCAATGTGCTAAAATACGCGCTTTGGTCTCTAATATATAGAAAATATATAATATAATAGGTTTTCTATATATAATATAGAAAACCTGTTCAAAAACTGTTTTTTTGATATTTCAGATTCGGCAATACTGGGACAACAGTGACAACTACCACTCAACGTTTGCCATTAGAGGCTCTAGGTAACCGAGCACTGGTGGAGAGTCTTAGCAAACTACCGGAAGACCGACAGCCTTTCTGGTTACTAAACTGGCGAGTTCTAGAAGAACAGAGGAAAGGAGCTCAGACTTTCGAATACAGGCCTAGTAACTTCATTGACAGCTCGTCTTTTATTAGAGCACAAGGATCACAGAATTTTGTTCAAAGGCCTCAAAACTTTGCTTAAGCAACACAATATTTGCCTTCCTTTTCACAAAATAACCTCAGTTTGATCTCATATGAAGTGTTTTACTTCTGACGTCACAATTAATAATTAATTTAAACGTAATTTTTGACAAGTATTAAAATTTGTTTTGTGTACTGAAAATTTAAGATTAGTAAAATAAATACCTTACTGTGTCAAAATGTACAAAAGTACTGTTATCGTGTATACATAAAGTAAACGAAACAAAATGATTAATTAATTTGTTTGTAAATAAACACATTTAATGTGGAAACGTCGATTTATTTAATGGCTAACCATTTAGCTTAATAGGTTTATAATGTTAGAGCACAAAAGGACAATGCCGGTATTCTTGGCTGCCAAAAATAAATACCCCTTTGTAAGTTTCCCGCCTTTTTCCCTTTCCCTGCTTCAATTTAACAAGAATAAAAACCAACTTTAGTCAATGTATAAAAACAGCACATTTAAAACAGTTTTTAAAAGCTAAAGAGTATCGGTCGGGTAAGTAGGAATTTTTAAAAGCATATCATGGTGGCGTGCCGAGTGCGTGGCACTTCTCGTGTCACCTCCATGGCATTTTTTCAACCTCTTCGATTCCTATCTGAGTTAAAAGTTACAACTGCAGTGACTATTAACTATTAACCCTAAGAGTTAATATTTTTCCTGAGGTACCTCTAGCGAACACGGTGGTGGTAGTGGTCCGGATGGACCTTCCACGAGATCCTAGCACCCGCAAAAGATGTATTTTTAATTTCATTTATTGAATGCTTCTGTGTACAAAATCTGTTTGTTCAAAATTACAGAAGTTTGAATGACGAACATGTTTATTGAATTCCTTTTGAACAAGCTATATCTCCCCAATTAGTAAGCCTTACAGAGTACATGAAAGGAGCGGTTATAAAAGACATTCATCTAACAGACAAAGATACGTTTGATATTTATAATAATGAATACATAGGTACATACATTTTATTGTCAAAGTCGTAAGAGATGTATTTATAGAGGTAAATTGTTGGTTGAATTACGGTGTATCCGTCCGTTTTGCAAGTTAACGCATCGATGGAGAGCCTCCGTTAAAATTAAACAATATCGTTTTTGTCACAAAGATAATTCAATTAAAAGATAACGTCTGATTTGTAACTCGACATTTGGCATTGTCTTCATAAAATTAATTAAACAAATTAGGTACCTTGCGCAGGGTAAAGAAGGAGGAGTTCATTCCGAAACAACAAATTCATTATGAACTTAAATATCTGACAACCACTCCTGTTGCCTACCGACAAATTAAAACACGGAGCGTTTTATGAATAAAGTTATAAGAATGAAAATTAAAAAGCAACTCATAAATTTCAGAGAAAATGGTTGCTATTTTGTAGCCAAGTTGAATTTTCCAACCACATTTATATTATGTTAAAGGTAGATTTGCATTATTTGAAAAATAATTAGGTAGTTAGGACGCAAGTCAATATAGCATAAACATGGCATAATAGAAGGGTTGATTCTTATTTTAGAAAGAAAAACTACGCGAGAGAAAATCAATAAAAGGAAATTGAACGACAAATATGTGAAATTTATTGGTTTATTGGTGACGAGCGAATTGAATTATGGCTGTTGGGAAAAAAAGATGATTGATTGTAGATTTGTCACGTAAAAGTACGGAGTGCGTAAAAGACAAAGCTGGAACTGTTTATCGTAAAATAATCTTAAAAAATCACCCACTTAATGACATTTAAGGCCACCGGTCGCGTACACGTCGCGTATGTCGCGTATGCACGAGTTGCGTTACGCCCATAACGCTTGCGTTTTGCAGCTCTACGAAACTAGTTGGAGCTGTGTCGCATACGCGGTGTGTACACAACCGGTACACCGGCCTGGCCCTTAGATAGTATGTAATGTGTACGCAGAATCCTATCCTATGATTGCGTCCCTATGGCACGGGCAGGTACAGCATCCGCAACGCAACAGCATCGAAGCATCACTCAGTCGAGCTCACTCGACCCAGCGCGCTAGACTGATTGCTGGCTCGACGTCGAGCTCATGACTATTACACTTAGAGAACCACCACCCAGGAGTCCGTAGCCCACAGTGTGAGCGAGGATTGCGGCAGTGACGATCAAATCAATACATAATATTTATTTACACAGAAATTGTTGTTTTGAAATTATTTCTTGGAAAATGTGTAAATAGTGTCGTGTAACTTTCTTGTGTGGCATGTCTGTAAGTGTAAGTTGGATAATAAATAAATAGAACATATCAATTAAAAGGTTTTGCAATAAAAAAGATTACGAGAATTCTTTAAATCAGATCCAGAACCCAAAATAAAATTTACAGATTTCAATTGTCAATTGTTCATTAGAAAATAAGTACAACAAACTTTTGTTTTAGTACAGTAAAAAAAGTTAAGCAATCATTCAAGTTGTTTTAGACTTAAAACACGCGTCAAAAGTTTTTGAAGATCTCTTTCATGTTCTTAAATTTTACTCTGAAATATAGTAAAAGTTTTTGGGAAGTCCCAAGACGTTATGTTATCACAACTTTTGAGGACTTTTCGCATCCAATATAATTTTAGCTTTATATTGCATTTCAAACCATGCATATTTAGATATATTCAATTTCCATTAGTATTTCTTTTTAAAATGAATACTGATAGAGTAAAAAAAAAACAGTTTAATACTACAGGCTGCAATGATGTCTACAATTATTAATATTAAATTTATATTCAGCTGTGAAACAATTTACAGTTAAAAATTATAAATTTACGTAAGTCGAAGGTTTGGACAAGGGCACATTACATAATTATTTATTTACTTACTAACAAATACAAAATGAAATGACGACAAAAATGATCATTAATCACATTAAAAAATACACTTTTGATTAATCTTTGACAAATGTCTGTTTATCATGACAATGATAATGTTATCCACTGAGAAGAGAAGACAGCTTAAAATATTACCAATAGTTCATACTTGTGCCCTCTTATTCATTAATTTAGGTGTAACAAACTCTAAACTTTTGTATGTTTCTACTCGGAAGAACACTTCAAATAAATTGGGGTAGAAAGAAAAATACTTTCCTAATAGAATTGTCGAGGCCGTTCAAAAACTCTTAACTACATAAGTTTGAAAGTTTGTCATAGGCAGTACATTTTTAACTTCTCAGAAAAGCAAAAGTGTTATAAAAGTTCAAAGCATTTATGTATCTATTCTCTATTCTCGAGTGATCTGTTTCTAACTCAATCAATATAGTTTAGATGATAAATCTATTGACGGGTAAATCCAAAGAAGCCTGCTTTCATTACATGGTTATTTTAATTAACTTTTGCGCTTTTGCTTCTGTAAGAAGTCCGCGTTTTAAAGTACATAAAAGTTAATCATATTTTCCCTTCATTTTTAGAATCTGCATACCCAATTGGTTAATTATATGACACGAAAAAATATGAAACTCCTCATTATTAGGTAGGTATAATCGCATACGAGTGACCATAATTTTGAAAACAGGATTTTACAAATTTTGCGCTTACTCCCACAAAGTAAAGTACTTCCTTATTTAAAACTTTTCACATTTCTGCGACCACAGATCCAACTGCGAAGTCCTTAAAAGTCCGGTGTTATGAAAGTAGGACAACCTTGATTCTTTACATGTATGAACTTTAGATAAGATTAAAACAGCTCCAATGCTAACTTTCGAGGAAAAGGGACTCAAGAAATTATTAAACTTCAAGTGAATGTCCTATATAAACTAGAGAGTTTCTCAAGACCGGTTAGACTAGCCTCGGCTAGATTAAAAATACCTTCGCTATAATAATGTGAAAAGGTTACTATTAAAATAGCTTTCAAGAACTCTTAACCTGATCTCTGTCAGACGCACCTCACGCGTGCAACTTTTGTAATTATCTGAGAGTGCCTTAACTTTCTGCGATCAAAGAAAACCTTCAGAATATTGGATGACTGGCTCTCCATTAACATGATGAAAGGCTACTTATAAGAACATATGTTGCAGATATCTGACAATAAAAATGAGGTGTGCAGCGTATGAAATATAGGTAGGTAAGTACTTAGTATTGCAATAACAAATAAGTTCTGAAGAGTGTAGCTACTAAGGCAGATGGGCAATCAAAAGGTAGTTAATTTTACTATACTCTTATTAGAAGTCTGACTACTCATACAAGACTTAAACAAAACTACAATCTGGCGTATAACTTCGTTATATAAACATATTCTTCTTTTAACCTGTCTGATAAACTACCTCTGCCATAGGTGCCTAGTTCCATTTAAAACACCGTTAACTTATTGAACAAAGTCAGTAATTTTCCAAGGTTAATAACAATGATGATGATGAAATGTGTTTTAATTAGTGGCAATCTTATAAAGGTTGAAAGTTGATCAAAAATCCGCTAGAGACACTGTTAAGGACCCTGTTGGAACGGAATTCCGTCAACGGTAATCCCGTCTAGAAAATATGTCGATTCGATTTCCAAAAGTCATCAAAGCAAAAAGTTCAAGAAACGTAACAGCTGCCAGCTGAATAGATTGGGCAACGACGAGAAAATTGATTTAAGAATTGAAAAATTACTAATTGGGCAGAGCTGCGCATAAAGCTATGGTTTTAATTTATAATTTTTGTGCGTTGATGACAATGACTCTAATTACTCGAGTTTAATTCTTTTTGTAACACAATAGGTTTGATACTATTAAAAAAAATAGTACCCGTAGAATCTTATCACAGAATAATAAAGAATCGCCAGCTACCAGCTTTACTTAGCACTTTAACAGATAATATTGTCAAAAAGTACATTCATGAAAGTGTAGTTATTTATTTAATTGAAATATTTTTTACTTGTTACAAATAACTGAGTAGGCCTGAATTTAAATTCCTTCTAAATAGGCTGTTAGAAAACGTGACGATCTCATATATCATTCTCTTAGTACCAGCGACATACGTTACAAGCACTTTCAGACACAGTTCGGTACCCAAAGCCGTTGTAAGCGGAATAAAAACACAGTAGCTTAATCAGTAGATAATAACTTTATATTTCCTAAGAATAATGACGTAAATAATGACGGTAGAAAGCATATCTGCCATGCATTCATTATGCCACTCTAGTCGGCATTAAAGTTAAGCGACATTTCGCGGAAAACGTGAAAATTATGTTCGTCAATATATTACGGTGTGTAGATTTTAGTTAGTAGCAACTTATTTATTTTTACATCACCCCGGGCTGTAAGTACGGCCCGCTACGCGAGCAAAAATTTTCACTTCCTGGCCAGGGGAAGACGTAAAATTGTGTACACACCTCGGACGGTGATAAAGAAAGCCTCAGATTGAATATTTATCGCCCTCGCCTTCGGCTCATGCGACAAGTTAGTGCAAATTATACGCATTTTGTTTTATCCATACGTATGTGACACTTATTGGCGGTATTTCATGTAACATTTCTTCAAACAATACCGGAGGTCTTGACAATGTTCACACGTCATCGTCATAACAATGTCTCGCCCGAGGAACTATCTCGTTTACAACTTTGCTTATATTTCCAGCGTCCAGCTATTTAAAGACGCGTCACTTTGAATGTGCATCGGATACTTCGCAGCTCAGCGTAGGCCACAAAAGCTGAGAAAACGAATTATTGTAGATTGCACAGTTGCACATGCGTCACTTGTCATACGAATCTGATACAAACAAAAGTCGGCAAGCTTCATAGAAAAATACGTATCGAGCGTCATGTTGGGGGCATTTGCCTCATATGGCTTTACTGTTTTACTGTGCATGGTCGCTTCTCATCCAATTATAATATTCACAATTTCTCCGGAATCTCTCAAGGTGGAGGATCTGGGCTTATTAAGGCCGCCGTCGATTCCACCTCACGGTTATTAACATTCTGCTACAAAAATTTAGTATTTTTAAAATCTTCT